>AP025371.1:2735000-12735000 GCA_030295005.1 Cephonodes hylas
ATAGTCCACCACGCTGGCCTAGTGCGGGTTGGCGGACTACACACCTAAGATATTCCTAAGAACTCTTAGGTGTGCAGGTTTCGTCACGATGTTTTCCTTCACCATTAAAGCAAGTGATAATTCAATGTGAATACACACATAACTTCGAAAAGTCAGAGGTGTGTGTCTGGGGTTCGAACCCGCGACCGCCGAAATTCTCAACCGCGCGCCTAAACCTCGAGGCCATCACTGCTTCAATGTACGTAGTGCGTAGGACACGTACTTCAATTTGAGTAATTATTATAACCTCGTAGCGCAGTTAGCTCGAACACCAGCTAGCGAAACGAAAGGCCGCGGATTCGATCACCACACCCAAATAATTGTTCGTGTGATCTGCAAATATTTGTTCAGGTCTGATTGTACGGCTGAAAATGTCTCTCGTAGCTTCTGATACCTCTAACTCGTACATTATTGAGGGTTCAGAACTATAAATTTGACTATTTATAAATGAAGCAAAATTAATTACTATAAAATTAATTAATGCATGAAAACTTACAATTTCTTTAGTTTCCGACGTAAATCTTATTAATATTGTCTGTATCATATTGCGAACAATTACTTGAGTGAGTTCCGGAGAAGCCCTCCAATTGCTCTGCTAATTAATTTAGGGAAATTGGAATTAAATTCCCTCAATAACAAAAGACTGATTGTTAAGGGACAAAGGGAAGCGTAATTTTTATGATCATCAAATTATTTTTTAAAACCCAAGAGTCAAGTGATATCTTATGGTGACGCAAAACTGTGTGTGTTACTCTTAAATTCATTTCCTGATATCTAAAAGGTAGTTAATATCAGATATGAACCTACAATTTATATAAACTATAAACTACTAGGCAAACAAATTCACTTCAACCGTCATTTTCATCATGACAAATTAGCGTTAGCCATACCAATATCACACAGGTGTCCAATTAGGAAACTCCAATTTAGTATGGCAAAAAGGTTTTCCCCAAAGTGAAGGTATATTTCTGAGCCAATCTACAGAGGCAATCCCGTTAGGTAATCTTCCACAGGGCCCAAGATTTTTAGGAATACTTCGGTAAATTGGCTCAGTTTATGATACAGCTGAGTTGTCGGTTGCCTAGTTAGGAATATGACAGGACATAGATGGATTCGATTTTTGGAGAAAATGATTTAGATATTTTATATTGGGTATTTTAAGAAAATGTTTTTATACAATGTAGTTTAAAAATATGCTTAATAAATTAGATTTCAAGGAGACCAACGTAACTGTACAATGAGCTAAAATCATGGAAAAATGCATTGATTGTAATAAGTGGGTAATATTCATACTTTGCATTTTAAACATCCCTATTTCGTAACAAATATAAAGTTCTAAAATCCCTCACTTACAGAGCACAGAATTCTTAATTAAAACATCTTTTTAAATTCCACAAATCCTGTTGCTAGAAAATGTGCCCTTTCACATACAATAACGTGTTAAGAATAACCCTTTACATAAAGAGCCAGACCTCACTCGAGACCCAACATTAAGAGTCCAAACTAAACAAGATTTCCAGTGTAAATGCGATGCGTGTAATACTGGACGGACGATGAGTCCCGAGATAGATGGATGTGGAAATGGCTTACAACTCACGGACCTTAGATTAAACGGTTGGACCTCGTTGGTGCTCAATTTAAATAGGGAACGCATGGTCGCGATTCGGAATATTTGCACCGGGTTTTAGTTGGTTTTCTCTTTTATGAATAATCGACTAAAATTTGAATTATTAAGGTTTTAATAGTAATAGTTTAATTTTAATTTGTTTATTCAAAAATAAAATTCTCAATTTGTTACTTCCGGAAGCAATGTTATTTCGTGTCGTTGTTTTTTAATTCACAGCAATAGGAATAGTTTATTTGTTAAGTTTAACGACTAAATAAAAAAAGATTGTTAAATTTATAATTTATCCCACATCTTACCATATACGAAAATAGACATTAATAAAATTTTAAATCTATAATTTATCCCACATCTTACCATATACGAAAATAGACATTAATAACATTTTAAGTATAGTTGAGAACTTAATAATTTTATTTTTAAATACGGTAGTAATATTGAACATTTCAGATTCAAAAGAATAGAGACCGATTGTTTGTTTTAAAAGCGATTGTCTTGTCTCGAAAGATTACCTAACTATCACACATCACGAATCGATGCCTAGGTTTGATAAAATAAGTTTATTTTTCCCAGCTTCTACTTTGTAAACATTGGTTACGACAGTCCATTGGGATTGCTAGATATACGAACAATCCAGATTAGACTCAAGTGTCTGGTTTACTGCTTTTTCTCTGTATGTATTCAGTCAAACAAGCTATTGTCATCTTTATTATATGTGAAGAAAGTTCAAAATGCCTTCACTATAATAAAGAAAATCATGTATGTCGTCAAATTGTAACATATACCTAAACTTATCGTAAATTTTGTGAGCTGTTATAAAACCGAATTGGTCAAGTTATATATTTACGTGTTTATGTTATTACCAGGAGAGAGTCATAGAAATAATGTATTATATTAATAAATTCTATAAATTGCCTAGAGCCGCCTTTTATATTATTGTTTTTAATAGCCCAATAACAAAACCGGGATCCGATCTTGTGGCCCCTCGATCGAACGCCACACATTTATGCCGCAACGAGAATATCAATAGCTAAAAAATCTTATCATAGTATAACAAAATAAAATTACGAAATCATACAATAAACACCTAACATTCGCTTTACAAACGAGCCTAATTACTCAAAAAATAAAAATTAAATTACAAACGGACTTAATTACCCGTTTATATGCAAGGTTATCTCGTAAGAGTCTAATTTTATACTCTCCAGGAATATTTATTTTAACTAACGTCAGACCAGTCTGTGCGGACAATAGGTTTAAAAACCCCGTTCCAAGGGTGCTCCCTTCATTAACATTTAAACTACGCAAATGCGCGCCTCACGATAAGAGATTATGCAAATTCGGATCAAATTGTTAGTGGCCAGAGATTTGTCCAACTAATCCCGAGGACTGTGAAAGTGTTGCGATACTCTGCGGATTTGTGGCGAACGTGACGTGTGTTTTAATTATTCTGTTAGTGAATTTATTGAGATTGAAAAGCTGTTTTTGGTAGAATACGTCTAGATTGCAAAATCTGCTCTGTCATTGCTGGCTCAATTTAATTATGTAAGGTCAAGATTTTTTCACGAGAATTAAGTATCCATACTAATATTATAAATGTGAAAGTAACTCTGTCTGTTACGCTTTCACGTAAAAACTACTGAATGGATTTTAATGAAACTTTACAATAATATAGCTTATACATCAGGATAAAACATAGAATACTTTTTATCCCAGAAAATATAGTATTCCCGTGGGAATTAGTATTTCTGGATTTACCAAAGCGATTTGAATGAAATTTGGTATAGAGAGAGCTAGAGCTCACAGAATTAACGTGGTATAGTTTTTATCCCGGAAAATGAAGTATTCCCGTGGGAATAGGTATTTCTGCATCTACTGAGACAATTAAAATGATTTTTAGTATGGAGATAAATAGGAACCTAGGAAGTAACATAGGATACTTTCTATCCCAGAAAATGTAGTATTCCTGTAGGAATGAGTATTTCTGGATGTAACAAACCGATTTAAATGATTTTTGGTATGTTCATAAACAGGACTCTAAGAAGTAAAGTAGACTATAACTTATTTTCTATCTGAACTCAACCCTGTAGTCTACGCGGACGAAGTCGCGGGCAACAGCTAGTATTTTATAAGTAAAGGGATTATTGATATTGGCGTAGTGCGGGTTGGCGGACAAAACACCTAAAAAAATTCCAAGAACTTTTTTAGATGTGCAGGTTTCATCAGGATGTTTTTCTTTACCGTTAAAGTGATAATTGTGAATACACAAAAGTGTGCCTGGAATTTGAACCCGCGACCGGCGAGATTTTAGACCACATGACATCAAGGCAATCCGTACTTCCGCTTGGCCGAATGCCTATTATGAAATGAGATTCCGATGCGCTTACAAAAAATTATGTTATTCGACAGTTTCGACAAATATCTGAGTTAATTTATAAAGCAGGTATAAAAATAAAAACTTTATTTCAAGCAACAAAACAAATAGAATTCAGTTAAAGTACAGTCTCAATACAAAATCAACGATATTGTATTCGATATCAAGTGGCTCAGATCTACTACAGCTAAAATGTTATTAATATTATATTGAACAGCTGCTTATAGAAATAAACTCATCGCTCTTACAATATTAACAAACATACAAGTGTAAATGCTCTCCATTATAATGTCAACAGTATTCAGTAATGGAAAACAAGTTGATATTAGCAATTGCTTTTTGTTTCATTTTCACTTTACATGGAAGGCAAAGGGACTAGCCCATACAGCCTTGTCATGAGGAATATATTTTTTGATTTTTCACTTTCCCTCCAAAAAGTCCTTGTGCGATTCTTAGCAATTGCGAACTTTAAATTAACTGATTTCCATACATTAAATTAATTAATTTCATAATTATTGAAAAAAGTCCTTTGAACATAATTATAACCTACTTATAATCATTTTTACCAACGTGTATTCATGATGCTGTATAAGAATCTTATTTATTGTTACCTTTATACTTATGTTAGCCTGTAATGTAAATGCAAAACAACAGGCAACAGAAATTCGCACTTTTTTTCAAGGAGTAAATATTTTTCACTGTTTTAGCATAATGTGACATTTTTAATTACTGTTAAAAATTCTGAATTTTTAGGAAAAATTTAAATTCAACATGTATTTAACACTTACATTGTTTTTATTTACATACTTTTATTTCTATTTAATTTCGAAAGAAAATTAAGTAAAAATAACACAATGATTTTTTTAAGGAATTAAAAAATGATTAACTTTTACAATCAATAACACTATTTAAAGAACAATCGATAGTCTTGCTGTCAATAGGTGTCCTTTGGGTATTAAGAGATAAAGTAAATACAGACCAATTACATTCTTGGCTTTACCATTTACCAAGTAAATGGTCACTATCGATAGATCATAAATAATTAAACATTTATTGCACCGATTTTATCGATAACATTACAAACAGTTATTCCACATGTACCAATTTTGTTTGTAATATCTTAATTTTAAAAGTCGATAAGTGCCAATATTTTCTATTATTTTAAATCATAAATACCACTTAAGGCTAGGTATTTGCGCGAAATAGGAAAAAAATATTGATCGCTTGATAAGAAATGCTTGAATGATATAAGCCTATAATTTTTCTATACAAACAACATAGTTAACAAAGGCATTAAACTCAACGTATTGCGGAGGTCGCCCTACTAGAAAAATATTGCTAGGATAAAATGATAAAATCACAGCTAATCTACACTTTAATCGAAGTTTTAAGAGTGGATAGATTTTTATCGATTTACTAACAATCGAAAAAAATGCAGAATTAACTTGTGCACCTATCGAATTGAAATATGCATTTATATAATTACGAGTTCGGACTCGTAAAAATAGTTTTCATTCTTCGATATTGCTAGTTTTTTTTTAACATAATACAGACAGTGAATGTGTTTATGGTCGTGAATTGTATACTTTTCATCATCATTTCATGATTTGTCAGACAGTATAATGGTTGCAACCAACAGGTTTAAGTCTTTGTATACAAAAATAAGCATGTATTGCATGTCTTCTTTACTGATAGGCACATTTATCGAAAACTCAGTGTGGTCCACTAGTCGACACATTACACTCTTATTTTTAGATGGCAACATTTTTATGTCACTATCAGTTTTTTTTTTTATTTGTAATAAAGTCATATGCAACTTCAAAGTTAATCTTTCGGGTCTCCTGGACTGCCGACCAGGAACCACCTCGTCCTAGCCTTCACAGCCACGTCTCTAACCAGTCGTTTCCTGTCGTCCAGTGCTGGCGCCAGGTCTATGAGAATGTCCTGTCTGTATGGTAGTAGGTGGTGTGCACGGTATGTGTCGGCTACATGAGCTAGGAACTTCAGACTTATTATTCTTACGTCCTGAAATAGTTTGTTGATTAGTAAATTATATGCTAAGATCAAAGATCGAGCCTAATGGTTTACCATAGAAGGGGCCTAGGGGCCATCCATAAACTACGTCACACGAAATTCATTATAATATTATCCTTGTCACAGCTGGTCACATTTTTAGTACTACCCCCTCCCTAGTGTGACATCACATGTTTTACAATTTTATCTAGAAATTATTAAATAAAAGTAGCAGTCCTAAATTAGTTGCAATTTCAAAGGGACTTACGTTGCCGGCAATTGCCATGTAACACTAGGAGAGCGAGTAGACGACAAAAAATTTGAATGTTGTGTTCAAAGTCGTGTTTTAATAAGATTTTGAAATGTGACGTCACGATATTTAGGTCCCCTCACACAATGTCACACTCAGTTAACCACCTCCCTCCCCACTAAGGTGTGACGTAATTTATGGAGACCCCTTATGTTCAGTAGTGAACATGAGAATTGATAATGATGATGCTGATGAAAGTTGCGTGGTAAGCTATTGTTGAGAGATACAGCTATTGTAGAGGCATCCAGTTTCAGTCCACAGAGTAGAGTGGATTTATACCGAATAATGATTTGAACAAAAATCTGTAAGTTATCTTACAGTTATATATTCATTACTTTGTTTTATTTATAGACCGTATAGACTACTTCAGTAATATTCCTTGTCGTCAAATAAACTTACCATAGATTCTTTGTATCGAGACAGTGCTGTGAGTCTTGGCAAAAGGCTCTGTAGACTGAAGATTATAGATGGATGTTCTATTTTCACTAAATGTATCAACAAACCGATCATTATAATCAGCAATTCCTTTTTGTTGTATATTACTGAATCGATTATGATACGCGCGACCTGGAATATTCAATATTATTATTATATATTATAATTAAATATTCAAACATTATACTATATTTACTGGTAGATTTCACACACTTAGAAATGTTTTAGCGAAAACTCATGACTATATAGGTTTGCTATAATCAGTTATTTCTTCCTAACAATAAAAAAGGATTTCTCAAGACACCATCACCCTATTTTTGTCAGAAAAAGAAATTAATTGAATCATACCAAACATAGACAAGGGTGTCATAATCACAATCTTTTACTGAAACCTCTTTTAAAATTCTGAATATAAAAAAGATATTGTCACCTTATCTAAATCTTTGTTAAATGCTGCCGTAGGAGTCTCCTGTAATACATAGGCCCAGGTTAAGTAATAATCTTCTTTCACATCCTGATTGATTATCTCTTTGCTTTGTGTGTATTTGAAAAACTCTACAAACACCCTCTGTTGGTAAACGGGGCTAATTCTGCAGTGATTCTGTTCTGTGAGCGAATGACTTAATGTTGACATTATGAGTTGCATAGCTTTAGCCACTGACCCACTGTAGACTGGATTTTCTATTTCATTGACTATCTGAAAGAGTTGAAAATCATTTTATTATTAATTATTAACATTTTATAATTCTTGTTTGTAATAGGTGTTTTGATCAACTCTTTTTTTTAATATTGACATAAAAGCTCTAATCGAGAGTCACAAGACAGCTCAAGGTTATCATACTTTTTCTTACAATGATATTGATTCTATAATAAATAAATAAATAAATACACACAACAGTCACATATGTACATAGTCCTGACCCCACACTAAGATACGAGTCTTGTGTCGTGGGTATCAGAAACTACGAGAGACTTTTCGGTCTCACAAACACCCAGACCCAAAACAAATATTTGTGGATCACACAAACATTTATCTCGGTGCGGGGATCGAACCCTCGGCCGCTCGTTTCGCAAACTAGTGTCTAGCCAACTGCACCACGGGGCTGTCAATAATGCCTGATATGATGATGAAAACACCTACAATTCCGTATTTCTTTTTTTGTGACACCGGACCCGAAAACAGGTAAGAAGACTAAGACAATTAATTTTGTAGCACAAAACCCCATTTAGCCTGTTGTGGTAAAAATACCATATTGTATTAAAATCGAAAAAAGTTTATTCTATCATCTTACCTTATTAAACCACTCCGTATATATACTGCTGCCTCTCATCACCAACGACTTCGTTATCCAAGCGTACAACATGATCAAGGGCTCAGAAACACTACCGCATTTCACTGCACATTCATCCAATTCATTTTTCAATATCTCATAAATAACTTCAAAGGGCTTGCCAAAATCTGTTTTGTTCAACAACTGTGCAAGCAAACTGGCCGCACTACTCCTTAGTTCTTCAGAATCATTGTTCAAAGCAATTAATATGGAAAGATTCACTATATTCTCTTGATAATTCCCACTGACACCTTGACGTAGGGGCCCGTAGAGAGCTTCTATAAGGAAGAAGTAATAATTATCTTCTGAACATTTCTGTATAGCCTTATGAGTGTGTTTATCTAGCATATTTTGCTGTTTATCCCCTGGAAGTTTGGCCATCAATCGCTTTACTAATGCAAACCCTTCTGACGAGTCACGTCTGTGTTCTTCTTTTTCTTGATAGAGCCACGCAATGACATTGTCCATTAAACCATGATCACTTTCTATTTCCACAACTTTTTGTTCGTTGTACAAATGTTTGTCTAATAACGCCTCGCTTAGAGCCTCTACTACTTGAAAAGCATCTTCATCATGTGTTACAATCATTTTTAACATTTCGTCAATGATTACTTTTGTAAATTCATCAATGCTAGCCAGATTCGATAGTAAGCGAGCCCGTTTTTGAAGAGTTGGTTTGTCTTCGGCTAAACTATTTACATCAAGCTTTCCTTTCACCACATAATCCATAATCATCTCAGGATATTTTTGTGCAATAGCGTGTATAGTTTTAATACTCATACGAAGCACATCGTCATCTTGCGAACGTTGGATAAAACTCACAAGAATCTCAACAAATGGCAACACTAAGTCAGGGCTCATAATTTCTTTTACTCTTAGCAGAGTTTTGAAGCCTACTATCTGATAGTCCTTATCTCTCTGGCTAACTGCCTTAAGACACAAGCTAGGCACTTCTAAAATGTGGTTATCAATGTCGTCGAACACATCCCATTTCTTAACTGCATCAAACATTTCAGCTAAAAATTCTAGACTGGCTAATTGTAATTTGTCAGTCACTTTAAATTCGAAAAATGCAATTGTTGAAGGCACCATGATTTTAGTAGTTATAATACAAGATTCTTTGGACGCGTTTGCCATTGTCATCACAACTCTTGTGGCTAGAGTGAAATGCGCTACTGTTGTGGAATCGGCTATTTCTCTTTGTATTGCTATTATAATTCCTTTCATAAATGTTTCAAACTCTTGATTAGTGTTAACTGTTGTTGATAGATTGACTATGAGAGCGGCGAGAGCGTCGTGTGCACATGCCCTCATCACGTCATCTGTTTTGTGCATAATCTCAACACGAAGACTACCCCATAAAGCTTTCAGAAATGGAAAGTATACCTGAGGTTCGAATACTTTGCATGAGGCCACCTGAAAATGGGTAAATGATAATATTATATAAATTGAACATATTCTTCATAAAATTTACTTATAGAACTCTCCTGACATTTACACTATTTTTTCTTTTTAATTTCTTCTACAATTTATCACACTCCCTTGTATTTTTATAGCCAAAAGTATAAGTTTAAATTCTTTTTGTTCTCAATAAGAGAAAATTATAACTTCTAACATCTTTTTATTTTGGCCCTATCCCACCACACACCCGCCACTGCAACTCCTGTATTCCAGGATCAACAGCGGCACGCACAGTATTGGCGCCGAGCAATGAAGCTCAGCGAATCTAAGGGGATCTAAATTGTCATAATCCCGCAACGAAGTTAATCAGAAAAACAATGTAAAGGAGGAGTTGGAAAAACAAAGAGTTGTCCACTTCCCTCCACAGCAAAGCGGGTGACAAAATATTGAGCTATGAGGTTTAACCTCACATAAAGAAAGACAATTACAATTACCAAAAATTTGACGCAATTAACTAGCGCACCACGGATAAATAACTATTGCTTAAATTGGACCTAACGTGCGAACTGTTATACAGACTTCCAATAATAGGCATGATTTTAATTACTCACTGGGGTGAAAGAAACCGTCTCTCGTTCGCTCCCCAAAAATCATTTCACTTGCTGCTGAAAGGCAACTTGAAAACCCCGCCGCGTATAAAATTTAATAACGTCCTTATCAAAAGTAAACAATCGGTTTGTTACCTAGGGCTTGTTCTAGAACGAAATTTCTCTTTTATTGAACATATAAAAAGCGTCGGTGAAAAATCTAAAAACAACTTTTATGCCTTGACGAGGATATCAAAGTCAACCTGGGGTCTGTCGTTTAATACCTTAAAAGTAATTTATGGAGCTACATATTTGGGTTGTATTTGTTACGCTTCTCCTGTGTGGGCCGATAGGGCAACTGTCGGCGCAGTCAGAAGGAAATTGCTCCAGAGTCAGCGTTTGGCGTTGATATTTTTGTGCAAGGCGTACAGAACCGTTAGTACCGAGGCTTTACCTGTTCTTGCGGGTGTGCTTCCAGTCGACCTGGAAGTACAGCGTCGCGCCGCGTTATATTTTACCAACAAGCAAAGTATTGATAGGGATTTCCTTCCATCGCGCGACTTTTCAAAAATAACTCGATTATTTAAACCATACGCCGAGATTTACTCGGAATTAATAGAAGAATGGCAAAACCGATGGAAGCTGTCTGTAAAGGGACGTCATCTCTATCAATATTTTCCGTCCGTTAGCGATCGCTTGGCAAAAACCTGGCTTGAGATTGATCATTACGTGTCGCAATTTCTAACGGGTCACGGCAATTTTCGTAGCAAATTATTCTCATTTAAGTTGGTTGATTCTCCTATGTGCCAATGCTCAACACATGATTGCGAATATGAACAGTCCGCACATCATATCCTTTGGGAGTGCAATCTTTGGTCGGATGAGCGTAACAGTATGCTCAATAGTATGCATGTAACGTCTGGTGTTGTTTATTATACAGACCTCGTTGAATCTAGGAGGAATTTCCGTGCCTTTCAGCGATTTTGCCATGCCTATTATTGGAAGTCTGTATAACTTCTAACATCTATATGAAGATGTCATTAAATGTAATTAAACTTACCAATAGCTTTAAAGAATCCTGTTTCGCCAAACGTAAGTCAGCCTCTAACTTCTCTATCAACAGAACTAGACAGGGCTCTCCAAAATCTGGTATAGCACAGAGACATGGAACTAGTGCATTGGCCAAATCATCCCTCGTCACTGACTTTGGGTCAGATGATGATGCAGTAAAGTCTATTGGGAAGTAACATGCAACAACTTCAAACATTTCACCCACTAAATGGCCTAAAGGTATATTCTTTATAAAATTTGGTAAAAAGTTAAATAGGAACATCAAATTTCTGGGATCTCTCTCTCCTTCTATTGATGATATAACGCCATATACAAAATCAGGTCCTAGTGTCTTCATATCTGGAAACATAATTGTGAAGTAATATTAAGACTGATATTTTAAAACTATACAAATATTGACTTTCAAATTATCTCTCTTACTAACCAATACAATGATTCAAACACACTACAAAAGATTTACTTTCAGAGCTAATTTAACACAAGGAGGTAACAACTCTAACACATGTCACTATTTTACTGCCAGCAAACAGGGTTTCCAGTAATGTTATTTGTAGATTCAAACAACATGGTTTATTTTCGCTGATTTGCCATTGATAATATCAACATAGAGATTAAACCATTTTTTTTTCATTATAAACTATTTGCAAGAATAGTATCCATATAGAAATACAAATGTGTTATAAGCATTTATCGGAATTTTACATGAAAATAGCACAAGATACTACACTGCCTTTTGAGAGTTGCAAGTGTAGTCAAGAGGTATATAAATTACAAATTTACACTGGAAATCTTCTGGGCAGGCTTATGTCCATTAATATACTTCTTTTGACTGCTGATGATTATAATGATAAAATTAGATTTCAAACAATGCTTACACATTTACTAGGCATTAGTTAACACCTACATTCCTTATTCTTGTCAATATTACTCTGCAAAAATTAGCATATAGCTATCCTATCAGTAAAAAGACAATATGAGGGTAAATATTTACTTACATTCTATATCCTTGCTCATTACTGTATTCAAAATTTTATACACATTGTACCTATCTTGTCTAGCTTGTGATTGGCAAGAAACCTCTTTGAAAAGTGCTACAAAAAATTCACCGCTCCACTCAATCATATAGTTCTTCATCTCAATAATATCCACATATCCCTCTAAGACTGCTGGTATGATTCGGTGGTTGTCTTTTAAACGGTCTATGTAAAATTTGGATATGAATTTAATCTGCAAGTCGGACAAGTAAGACTTGGGCAGCTCTTTAAGCACCTTTGTGAAAAATATCATGCCTTTTTCACGGATTTCCACATCTTTATTAGTTAACACATTCGCCATATTTTCAACTAACTGTTGGATTTCTAACTGTCCTGAAACAATATCTAGAAAGAAAAAATATTAAGTTTTTTAAAATACAATTTAAATTCGTCAGCTTAGAGGTTTCATAAATTTCTTTAATCATAAACAATGCTTACTATGACTTGAAAAATATTTTGAATTGTTTAAAAACATTATAATTAAAAAAAATCTAACAAACATTCCTTATCGTAAATTGTGACATATATACACGGCATTATCATAGCGAGTTTTAGGTAACAATACTCATTTATTGACAATGTTCGGTGAACTAAACGTTAAATTAATACCAAATATTTAGGTTAAGAAGATTACATTAAAATGAAAAATTAATAATAAATAAAAAGGCTCACCTGTGGCGACATTCCGTGTTTCGTCGAATATTGTTTCGCTATTTGCAATAGCCTCTGATAGCTGAGAACTGTACCAAACTTTATCCATTTTGTTTCTTGTTATAATTACAAAAGTTGATGATATTTTTTTTATTTTTGCAGGTATAACATCACTTAGGATTTAATAACATAGATAAATTTTCATTTTTGTGCTCCCCTAAAGTGAGCAATGCGAAAATAATCACTAAAACATTTAAAAATCAACATACAGAGGTTAGAATTTTATTTTTTTTTATTAATTTTACACAGCTGTCGTCTGTCACTACACATGTCAATTAGTGCTGTATATAATCATAAGTCGAAATCACATTGTTCTATTATATTACCTCACAATTCCGTAAATATCCAAAATATTCAACCCGTATTTAAATTAAATATCGCAAAGAATAAAGCATTTTAAAGTTACACTTACATTATTTTCCTGTGATGATAATCCTAACTATTGGTTGGTAATATTTATCAATTTTTAAGTACAACTTTTTTTAGTCTGTGAAAAAAATGTGTGTTCAACACTAGTAGTAGGAACGTAACAGAATTTTGAAGTTTGTAATTTTTAATCAGATTTGTTATCCAATCAGTAATTTGTGCTACACCTCGTGTTGGAGCTCGTGTTATGTTTAGCACATGAATTGGTGACATTAAAAAGTGTGAATAAAAGCATACTCTCTATGAGGAGTAGGTGATGAAAAGTGGTGCAATAATTTCAAAAGGATTACTTGGATTGTTTTAACCATTAAATACCATGTCGCAAAAAACTTTGATAGATTTCGTGGTGAAATATCACAAACCACGTCTCCTTAACAACTTAGTATTTTTTCCGAGTAATGGGAACTCTTACTTTGGCCGAAGATTTGTAATTCCATCAGCTCCTCTGTCCACTTCAACTCCTAAAATTCAATCGCCAAGGCATTTTGGTTCTACAGCGACGAAATTTAATGAAATTGCTGCCCCAGAACGCAAACAACATGAAGGCAAGTTTCAGCTCATGTTTACGTGCAAAAAGTGTAACACGAGGAATACGAAATTCATTTCAAAACTAGCCTATTATAAAGGTGTCGTTATAGTTATTTGTGATGGGTGTGAGAACAAGCATCTAATCGCCGACAATTTGAATTGGTTTACTGATATGAATGGCAAGAAAAATATTGAAGATATAATGGCTGAAAAGGGGGAAACAGTTCAGAAAATTATGTCTCAAGATCTTGAATTTATTGCCACAGAGATGGTGAAAAACATGGATAAAACTGAGACAGAAGCTTTGCCTTTGAAAGAATGAAATTTTAGTAATACATCTTGGCTGTAAATATTTTTGTCTTATTCCTATAATTTAGATATAGTTTATTTTAGAAAATTACATAGTAACAGTTTTATTGGTCTGTCAAATTTGCAGCAACTTTATGAATTGATTGCATCATATTTTATTTTGCTAAAAATATGTGATCAATAATATTGTAATAACTTGGCACTTATAGTTTCTGTATATATTAAAAAACCACAGTTTTAGCAAAAGTTACAATATCAAAACTAAATTTCATTAAAGTATTTTTATAAAATCAATAGTGCATTGTATTACTAGTATTTATTGAAATTGCACTTAAAATAATAGTGACACAAAATTTCATCATAAAATAATTCCTTAACACCATTGCATCCACTGTAAGAAACAGATTATTATTGTTGAGAAAATTATTATTGTACAATAATTTTTTGATTTTAAAGAACAACCAAAGATTTTTTCTTTTATAATGGTTGCTCTATGTTGCTTAGTATTTGTTATTTCCTGGAACTATGGAATAGAAATTATGTGATTAATAATAGTGTCAATAATGAATAATTGTATGTGATAATTCTTCGGAAGTATTATATAATTAATTACAAGATATATTTGTCCTAGCTTGGGAGTGTAATGTGATTTTAAAGAAAGAATAGTTTGAAGATAATATATCTCTTAAACAACACAAATATGCCATCTATATACATTTTGGGAAAATTTATGACTAGGCAACTAAAACTAGGATTTACAAAATTAACCTGACATTATTTCCGCCTCTTGGTAACATAAATGTAAAAAAAAGATGGTTGCAAAGCTCAAATATCCTTCCTATAGAATAGTTATAAGTATTTATTGAATTTAGTTTACAAAGTCAGCTAATATAGACCAGGTACTTGGTACTTAACATGATTTGTTTATGTGAATGTTGTGAATCAATTCACCAATGAGCTTCTTAGAAGTTACTGTAAAATAAAACTATGCAAGTATTTTTTGTTTTTTTTTTTCATAAACCTATAAATTTAGGCTTTAAAAGTTTGAATGCCCCCATTTTGAATTTCTTCTAGTTCGGCAATACAATATTAAAAAAAAAACTGTTGCCAATGTAGTTTAGTAGTATGTATGGACATTTATAATTTTGATGTTAGGATCAATCTCCAGGTTAGAGAAAGTAACAGGTTTTTTGGCCTTCAAAAAATTGGTAAGGCTCCAAATATGTTCAAAAACATTAAAAGTTATGTATTTTAATATTCACATTCCTACTGAGGAAAACTGGTTATAATAAAAACATCATCCACTTTTATAATGAACAATAAAACATACAATGAGATTACATGGTTTATTAATATCAGTATAATTACATGAGATTATAAAATCACAAAATATATGGCCAAAAGACAAATCTCCAAAATTTTCACTATCAATATAAAATTACAAAATACAAATATTTTATGTACATATCA
The DNA here is from genome assembly GCA_030295005.1 of Cephonodes hylas. Taxonomy (NCBI): domain Eukaryota; kingdom Metazoa; phylum Arthropoda; class Insecta; order Lepidoptera; family Sphingidae; genus Cephonodes; species Cephonodes hylas. Next base: position 2,750,664 of record AP025371.1, read on the forward strand.
ATTAATTGGCACCAAAATGGTAATCATTAAAAACAATACTCTAAAAGGCACAATAGTAAAATGCTTATATCAAAAAATAATCTGTTACAACTAAATTAAACAAATTATACACTTATATTGTCTTTTTACTGTAAACTTGGATCTTTTAGTAAAGTACCTAATTTTTATTCCAGTTATTCAGAGTTTGATTTTGTAAAATTGGTTTAATTTAATTGTTCAGAAAACTCAATTATCCAAGGTAATAAACTCAACATCACTTATACATAAACATTTGTGTGTAATAAAAATATACATAGGTACAGATATAAATTGTTCCCCTTAACTAAGTAACAAATACATAACACAAAAAGGAATGCATTAGTCTCATTTTGGAATTTTATTTATAAACCACATAACATAAGGCAATATTTGCTCATAGTTACTCTGCTACATAAAAAGAACAATAAGGCATGGGTTTAACCCTTGGGTTTTATTTTTTATTTTATGCAGTTTTTAATATTTGTGTCCAGAGATGACATAACTAATTATTAATAGATATTACTTATTCACAGTAGTGTGAATTGGTCATAAAGTTAAATAATACAATTGACTTATCAACAAATTTGAATTTCACTATGTTGCTTAAAGTTGTGTCAACTAAGCAATGTTTGATTTATTGAAGTTACAATAATACTTAAGGGAAAATATTTAGATTAGTCTTGGAAATTTAGTAGCAATTGAACAAAAACAGCAAGTTTGAGGAAATGGATGGTCTAGCAAAGAGCACATTGGTGTAATGAAGTTTGTGTAAGTCTATTTGTGTAATGGTAAATGGTTTGTCACAGGCAACTGCATTCTAAAATGTTAAAAATGTATTAATTAACTCTTTTAATTTGAAAGGAAAATAATCTCAATATACTTTCCATAATATTATTAAGAACTGCAAGTGTGATTTGATTTAACACAGAGGAATAAAGCATGTAACACTATAGGCTATATGCCCTAAATCAATTTTTGCAGGCATCAAGTAAACCAGAAAACTGCCCTCAACATCTAATTAGGCTTACATGGACACTGGCTAATCCAATAATTTTCATCACATAAAATTTAATACTATAGCAATTCCATTTTGCCTTAAAGTTAAGTAGCAGAATGTTACAACTCATTGCATGCATTAAATGTCTTTTATCATTATCCTTTCAGTTAAATATATCTTATCTAATCATACTGCTAATATTGTTGACTGAGTGAACTTTCACTGTCAAATTTCAGTCTTTAGAATGTTTATTTTATCTATTCAAACACGTTTTGGGCGGCTCACAATTGCATAATCTGTACCATTGCAATTATTGTGATTTATTTCCTCCAAGCCTACTTGATTCTGCAATGCTTGTACTTGGGCAGCAGTTGGTACTTGGGGGCCAGGAGTGTTCGGTTTCCGTATCATCCCATAACCTAAATGTGAATCATCAGCCAAACGGGCTGTCTGCATTACATTTTCAACTTCATCATAATCATTCCATGTGTCTTTTGATTTAGCCTCACTCAATGCCAATGTGGTTGGCCTTGCTTCAATTTTCTTGTATCTTGAAGATTTGTTCAATTTACTTGTAGAACCGAAGTACTGTAATCTGTCATAGTTCTCATCTTCAGGATCAACAACTGGACTGGGTAGAAGAATAATTCTGGACGATTCTGGTCCAGTGCTGTTCAAATTATCCTGAGATCTTGATATTAATTTCATACAGCTGGAGCTTTCACTCAAATTTCGTGTAAACTCTTGATGATCAGGTTCTTCAATGCCTAATGTCCTCCATGCTTCACTGCGTACCTCAACTTTATCATATGGCACAGTTGCATGATCAGTTTTGATTTGATCAATAGGTTCATAATTGTCAAGTTTCTTATATCTACCAAATTCAACTGGTTCATCACTTGAATTTGGAATATCCTTGGTTAATGGTTTGGGTATGTTTACCAATTTGCGTGGAGGTTTTTGTGGCTTAGGTTTTAAAGCCGGTTTTGGCATTAGTAGAGGTGCAGTGTCTCTGTCTGAAAGCAAGCTCTGTTGACTGGAAACTGAAGTGGTTTTGAAAGAAAGAGTACTCAGATTCAGATCATCTGGTCTTGCAGCCACTAATGGACTTCTTGAACCAGGCAATAAATTAGCACTTGTCTGTATATTAAATTCGCTGTGTTCAGGACTATTTAGATTATCATTGCCAATCATCTGTTTCATTGTTTTCATTTTCAAAGATAAACATTTGAATATCTCAGATTGATTTGGATGTTCAAGGTGGAATATACCTTCACCTGTGTCACATTTTCTCCCAGCTTCAAATGTAAATTTACCCTGTCTGTATCCATACCTCCTTATGTACCTATATGGCCAAGTGGCATACAGTTTGTTGTCATTTACATCCCTTAATTCTATTGCAGTTGTTGTAAGTAGTAAGAGATACCGAATTGGCTCAAAACCACATCTTGTTGATGCATCTGATGGGCACATTTTTACAGAAAATACTCCTTCTCCAGATGAACAATACAAGTCATTATCTTCATCACAACTGATTGGACTTGAATCTCTGCCTCTAAATGCTACAGATTGTAGAGCAGTGACCCATTCTAATGTTTCAGGCTCTGATGGCGCGCAAACTTGTTGTGTGCATGACTTAGTAAGTATTGTTATAGTATTAGGACTAGAGTGGGTAATTTTTATACAATTTTCCAGAGTTATAATTTTGGGAATAGCACCAGAAGTCACGTCGTCCTTGTTGTCGTATATTTCGAGCCTTTCAATTCCCTGCTTACTTGAGTTGAATAATATGCAATGCTTTTGTTGCCAGTTTTTCTGGAAACGAAATAATACACACGTAATTATGACAAAATTATATCACACCTGTAAACACCTGATTGCGAGGCTAAAGTGAGGCCTCGTGCACAAACTGGCTTTATCGATAGTCAGAAACGAGAATCACTGGTTACTTTTTCTCTGAGTCATAAACGCAATAATGTCATAACGGCAACGTTGCATGCTTTTACGCAGTACGACGGTAACATAACACTTTTGTAACCATGTAAGCTTAAAGTTGTGAGCAACTTACCTTTTTGGGGAATTTACTGAAAACATTCCCTCCCGCAGGTGGAAATAGTAAACAACCGGATTTGATTTCGTCGTCTTGTTCCATTTTACTCCTTCAATGTTTACAACTGTATTTAAACAAAAAGATCACTATAAAACATAGCACAACTGATGTAGTTTCTTATTTATATTTGTGCGACTTAGCAAAATTTAAATTCACATTGATAATAAAAATATTTTGCTAATAATGTGAATGCAAAATGCTTCTTCTGTGTCTTGATGTACTGACAGCAATGATAGTTAAGCTGTGTGTTGCTACATTTGAATAAACATTTTGTTGATCTAGCAAATTAAATTGAATGATTGTTTCACGGATAAAGTATATGCATAAACAACATATATTTAATCTCTTACGATAGTTTTTACTTCTATAATGAATAAGATCAAATCAAGGATTGATTTGATTTTTTAGTAATAAATAAAATGAAATAGTGAAAGTTGGAACATCGGCGTCACCGCGTGAATAATGGAACGGAAGGATTAGATCTGTCATTTGCCAGTTGCCACTTTTGTCAATATTTCGTTTTCGGTTCAATATTATTACATCTGTTTATGAATCTTGCATAAATTCAGACGAATTTTATTAATAACATAATCCGATATGTCAAGTAACGTTAATCCTTTAGCCGGCACGGCACACTTGCTCGATGAATTGGACAGTACGTTTACTAAATACATCATTTTCATATACATGTAACTGTTTATTTATTTTTATCAAAGCGATTCTTTTTTCATGAAGAGAAATTAATGGTGTTGCTGCGGGATGGGAGAACATTAATCGGCTATTTGCGCTGTGTGGATCAGTTTGCCAATTTAGTCCTGCATAAAACTATAGAAAGAATACATGTCGGCAAGGAGTATGGAGATATACCTAGAGGCATTTTTATTGTTAGAGGCGAGAATGTCGTGCTTCTTGGAGAAATTGTAAGTTACCTTTTAAGGACTTTCATAGCTAGCTTAACTTTTTCAAATAAAAGCTCCTTATGTTGGTTTGATGGTTTTGAGATATTGGCAGTAATATTAACCTTATGTGTATGATTGTGCATATTTATCGGTTGATAAAATAATTATTGACGACATTCTCAGGCATATATTATAATGAAGTTTATTAAAATTTTCCCATAATTTTAGGCTAGATTACAGTTAATCTATTGTTCATTATATTTTTATTTAATTTTTAATGATAATGTCGTACATTTATTACCAGATTGCAGTAGTCATTATTGAAATTAATTCTAATAATATTAATAATTTTTAAAGAAAGTTGGCATAGTTAAATTTAAATACCCAAGACATTAAAATCAAAACCATAAATTTGAGAAATAAGTTTGAAGAAATATTTTATATGTGTCTTTTATTTTAGGACAAAGAAAAAGAGGACAATTTGCCATTAACAGAAGTGTCCGTTGATGATATTCTTGATGCTCAAAGAAGGGAACAGGATGCCAAGATTGAGCAGCAAAAGTTGCTGTCCAAAGCTTTGAAAGAAAGAGGTCTCAATTTATTAGCGGACTTGGGGCATGATGATATGTTTTAATTTGTCTCAATGTTTATCCAACCTTATATTTTAAGTGTTTAATTATGTATAAAAAAATAAATTAATCTTTTTGGCTATATGTATTGTTTCTCATTTTTAATAAAGAAAGTGTTAAAGTAGAAATGACATATTAGTCATAGAGAAATAAAACGAAAATTAATCTAGTACTTCTGTAAATTCTGCAACATAAATTGGCATGTGTGATTGAGAAGTCACAGTTTCGATTTTTATTTCCATCACAGTATCAATTTTTTTATAAGGAAACACTATGATGATTTAACTTGCATTGTAATTATGACTTTATTTCCTATTTATAATTAAATATTTTGTACTATACTTTTTTAATACATATGTTTAAATCTTTAAAAAATGTAAAAAAAACAACTTTATTTTGTTCATACATTTTATTTAAATTTATACAATTCTGTAGCAGTTATATTTTATTTTTTATTTAGAATCCAGAAGTTGCGTATTCGATAATACTTGTTTGACCTGCAAATATTTGTTTTGTTTTTTTGTACATTTTTACACCCACATTTCACCAATTAAGTTTTAAGCTGTTCATAATCGGGGTGACTATTAAAACATACGCATATTTTTACACAATGTAAAAGTGTTTTAATGCTGTTTTTGAGAATTTTTTAATCAAAAATCTAAAAACTGTCCAGCCCAGAATTAAATACGCTATCTCCTAATTGCGTATCTGTACCGCAAACCTCAAGGCAGTCTGGAGTAAAATTTTTATTCAATAATTCTTTTATCAATTAGATAATATCTAATATAAAAAGTCTATAAATAATTATTTATTCCCCTTTGTTTAGTTTCTAAACGGAACGTCAAAAAATTAGGTTTCAGAACGTAACAAGATTGGCCGTTGTACAAAATGACGTTCGAAAACAAAGCATGCATAAAGAGATTAAATCTCCGTTATTAATTAATTTTGAGTAAACTATTCACTTTGTAAGTTAATTTGCAACAAACAGATTATTTGTAATTCTTACTGAATAAAAATATGTACTCCATTTGGTGTTTAACCCAATGTAAACGGCAGTTTTCGTGACCTTACCGCACACTGGAATAAAATGACTTCGTCCGATATTTGTTTGATAGAAAGACTTCGAAATGAGAATTTGGAACAGTTCTTCACATTAGTGCGCATGCATTTATCGTTTGTAGTAGATATAAACACTGACGAGTAAGTATAATTTAAATAAATACCCGACGAACATCCGGTGGAGAAGTGTCACTATTAATAATAATTATTTTGCAGTGTTGATTGTTCAACAGACAAACCAAAGCAATTCAGATGGAATTTCCATAAGAAAACAAAGAATTCTAATTCCAATTCTAGTCTAAATAGTGCTACAAACACAAAGAATAATGTAGAAGTAAGTTCTATAACAGAAGAGGGAATTTTGAGGCTTAACGAACTTATCGACTTCCTGTCTAAACCTGAAAGTAAGTAAAACATTATTTTCTCTTCGTAAACAATATAAAATAATAAACCATTTTAAAACAAAGAAAATGTGGAATTGAAGAAATCTATAAAGTTTGCAGTGCTTGCATCAGCTGCTTCAAAATAACAATGGGCCTTAAAAATTGTGAAATATTTTAAACTCTTATTTACTAATTATTATCATCATTTATTTGCAGTCTTTACAAACTACAGTTATTTTAAAAAGAACTCAGTAACATGTTTACATATTACAATATTTTTAACATCAACTTAGTTGTGTCTTACTATGAAAGTTTTAAATCCTTTGACAAAAGTATTGTGACTGAAACTAATCAGTGTTTTTATTATGTTTCATTTGTCATACATTTCATTGCCTTATGGCCATAAGGCCTCCATTTTTGGCTTAAGAATAACACTACTTATTTTTATTATTCTGAAAACTACATTTACTAATGAGTCCAAGAATTTTTTGCTCATTAGAAGCAGGTAATGTAAGTTACATGTGATTAGTTTAACAATTAATTCAAGCAATTAGCTTAACTTAAAAAAATATCTTATGTGGTATACAATACATGCACTATAGAAATAATAGTATGTGGTATAGTTATCACTATGTTTAATGACAGAAACACTGGAATTTTTGTATTTTTTTTCTAACAGATGATATCAATGAGCAATTTTTATCCCCATAATAGATCAATTAAACTATACTATATCAATAAATCTAACAATTAAATAATACCTGATGTCTCTGATCTAATTAACTCATAAGTTGCCCAGCATATAATTATGGCATGATACCATAAGGGTGGTCTTCTTGAATCACTGCAATTATTTGCAAATTCAATTAAGATGTGCCTACCTCCATTATACTGAGAAGTTAGAATAAGACTCAGTACATAATGACAATTCCACCTGACACATTTTTTTATCTAATGGCATATATAGACAACATATTTTTATGAGGCTTGAAGCTAGGATCAAACAGTTATTAAGTTTTTTTATTGCAAATTTTTCTACAAAGTCATTCAGTGTCTTCCAGTGTCTAACTGTTATTATGTTCCCTTTGGATATAAAGGTGTGAATGTCATGAGTAAGCGTAGACGTCACTCCGTTTTTTTTGGATGGAACTTCAATCTGCTAAACCAGATAAAATCCAGAAATGTCTGCTTAACCATTCATGTTTACAATTGTAAATGAACAAAATTGAACATTTACTGTTTCTGCTTTCAGATGTGACGCAAGAAGGTATATTCCGTAGAACAGGCTCGCTAAGCCGCCAACAGGAACTCAAACAGCTGCTCCTCACAGGATCGAACCTAGGTCTTGATGAGGGCCGTTTCTCAGTGCATGATTGTGCGTCAGTATTGAAAGGATTCCTTGCGGAACTACCTCAGCCTTTATTGATGGATCAGTATTATCAAACTTACTATACTTTGGCAGGTAATTTACGTATTTTTAACAATGATATTTTACCTTTAAAATGATAAAGATGAAACATGTAATCTAACTGTCTGCTTGAAGCAAAGTATACAAGTTGTTCTGGTATAGACAGATTTTACAAACTTTTTTTAATGCTGACATTAAAACCATGCTCTTGCATGTCTCAAACTGATTTTTTATTTATTTTATTATACAAAGGAAAACCAACAAAAAATTACATGATGATGTTTTACCAATTGCGTTACAAAGCTGTCAGATACTAATAGCATCTATGAATCACAGTAAAAAAGAACTTCACCAAGCAATGAGAATAATTTTTCATTACAGGCCAATACCCCCCAAATGTGGAGTCATCAGAGCCAAAGCTGTTAACAGCGCTTCAACTTCTACTGCTCCTTCTAACGCCGTCGCATAGGAATTTCTTGCAAAGATTGCTGAGGCTGCTTCGGTTAGTGGCTGATAATGAAGCCTCCAACAGAATGTCTCCAGACACCTTAGCTACTATGTTCACGCCGCATTTACTGTGTCCCAGGAAGGTAATATACTTTTATTAATATACATATTTTTTACTAAATAAGTTGGAGAGTACATTTTTTAAAAATTGTTTGCTTCTTTACATTCGTGGACAAAGTTTTGTATTATTTTATCCTGAGAATATAGTGAATGATAGTTGGGAATTTGGTAAAAAACACGAAAAACTGTAATATTCCTGATTACACGGAATAAAAAAGAATGGTAAAGCATGATTGACTGAAAAATGATTTTTAAAGAGGATTAAAGGATACGTCCCACTGCTGGGCACGGGCCCCCTTTAGGCTCTGCCATAGAGAAGGTTTAGGTCTTAGTCCATCACCCTGGCTTAGTGCGAGTTTGCGGACTAAACATCTAAGAAATTCCCAAACATGCAGGTTTCCTCACGATGTTTTCCTTCACCGTTAAAACAAGTAATAATTCATAGTGAATACACATAACTTCGAAAAGTCAGAGGTGTGTGCCTGGGGTTTGAACCCGCGACCGTCGAGATTCTCGACCGTGCGTTTAAACCTCTAGGACATTACTGCTTGATATTTCTCACTGGCTGTATGCTATATTATAGAAATAATATTGGGGTGAATAAAGACACGACGGCTGATAGGGCTGTTAGGAGGTGTAAAACATGCGGCGACCCATACTTGAACAGTCTCTAATGCTACAATATTGTAAAATGTTTAAAATGCTGTATTAATATGAAAGAAATAAATAAATATTAAATTCCAGCTGTCTCCGGAAACGTTCCACGCGGACTCGATAGCGCTGTCGCCGGTGATCAGCTTCATGATCCGTCAGTGCTGGCGGCTGTTCAGCGCGCCCGCCCGCCTCGCCACCGACGCCGCCGCGTACTTCTCGCGCCGGGACATGTCGCCGCACGACCAGCTGGACGAGAGCATCTCGGATAAGTAAGCCATGGGCTCAATAATAATTGACTTATTTTAACTATTTAAAAAGTAGTCTTAAGAGTTTTCTTAATATCCGTGCTAAATACTCAGCCTATCACCGTCCACATGCTAAACGTAGACGTCTCCAAAAAAACGCCATATCTCTATCCATGCTAAATTTCATCAAAATTGATCCAGCATGTCGAGCCATTACCACCAAATTATCGTAAGCGACACTTTTGTCGAAAATGCGTTTTTTATCGAACCTACTATTTTGAGCCTTAACGAACCCTTCCCTGCCGATGTGTTTTTTAAAATTATATATGTAAATGTCTAAAAACTTTTAATGTATGTAAAATTTTAATTTACTGGCACATTTCTGTTTAAAAATATTAAGAAAAACCTTCTCCTGTAAATTTTGATTTTGTCGGTTACGCTAAAACTGCGGTAAATATTTTGAGTATTTTTTTTTTAAATTAACTTTCTTTGAATAATACACAAAGATATCCATGAAGAACGCGTCGTATGTAGCGAGTGTAACTTGTACGATTGCCAGGTTTGGGTTCGATTCCGAGTCGGGCAGTGTTAAGTTTTTAAGAAGTAGCAGAATCAATATTTTACTCGAAAAACAGTATTATTCCAAAACGAATATTAATATTACTATAAGCCAACGTTCATTGTAAAAAAATGTCTCGATCCGGGAATCGAACCCACATCACAATCTCCATTTACCACAGGACAGCAGCGAACACGGTGTACACGTTCGTGGACCGCAACCGAACGGCGGCGGAGAACTCGCGGAACCCCACGGACACGGCGCTGGCGCAGCTGTACGCGCACATCCAGGCGCTGCCCGACTCGCAGCACAAGCGCCGCCTCGTCAAGCATTTCAACAGGCAGAACGGATACGGTGAGGCTGACGAGTTGGTATAGACTGGTTAGTAGATGAAGCGGTATAGGTGTGCGATCCAGTGGGTCTGGGTTTGATACCCGGGTATAGTGTGTTTCTCATAGGATATTCATCATCATCAACAGTCATGATAAGTCCCACTGCTGGGCTTAGGCCTCTTCTACTACTAAGAGGCTTTAGGCTTAGTACAGCATGCTGGCACTAATGCGGTCTGGCGAATTACATATCTAACTTTTTTTTAAAAAACATCAGGTGTGCAATTAATGATTGCAATGTATAACTCATTAAAAAATACATACTTAACTTCGAAAATTCACAGGTATTTTGCATTGGATTTGAACCCGCGACCGACGAAATACTTGACCGCACCCGCTTAACTTCGAGGCCATCGCTACTTTATGAAATTATGTGCCATAAAATAAACATACAGCGACAAACGTTAGACTTTAAAAGTACATCTCTGCCTACATTGTTGGATGCGAATACGCCTTAGTATTTTCGCTTAGACAAATCGAGTTTTCTATAGATTTTATTTTATTAAGTAAATAACTATGTGATTACAGGCACACCAATTCAAATACAAAGGACTGGTAAAGTGGCCGGTTCGCGGAGTTTCGGAGATTCCATCAAGAGGCACATTTTTAACAAAGGACTATTGAATAAAACGCCAAAGAAAGGATCCGGTTCCAATATTAATACTATAGAAGAGGTAAGAATACTTTATGGTTATTTCCACCAATTTATGGTTTGAAAGAAAAGGTTTTGATAGAACTCAGAAGATACATATATCTTCAGTATAAGTTTAGTTAATATAGGTTTTTTTGTCAATGTAAATTGTTGTTATTTACATATTATGATGGTGATATCTAAGTCCATCATATCGGCTTAGCTTAGTCTGTAAGACTTATGCCCAAAATTAATTTGATCATTAAAAAAACTATTTCCAACTTATAATTTTTATTCTGTTTTTAGTTTTAATTTTGATTTATTAAAATAATAAAAAAAAAAACAATTAATCAATCATATATGAGTATACAAGTTGCCTTAACGATGTACAGTTATTTAATTTTGATAGTTCCGCCTTTTCTTTAAAGCCCTTCTTATTACGTGAAATCGCAATGTGTACTACGCTTTTATTGTATGGACAATGTTTATCCGTGTGCCTTAAGATTAATGCCATACTGTCTTATATACAAAACACACGTTTTGTTATTTAAATTTAGATATTTTTAAATTATTCATGCACTTGTATGTGATATTCAACATTTAGAAATAAACATCTATGATTTACATATTTTCTGTTAATCTAATTTGACAACTCCCATTTTATACAAAACATACTAAATCTCTTTTCATTGTTTGAAAATTTTCCTCATTGTATCGAGTTATTTATTAGATTTGATAATTAATATTTTTTATGTCGCATTATAGCCATTGGTTAGACTATCGATATCTATAGATTTACGTAGAGGTAAAGTACGGCACTAATCTTAACAATGCTTGACCACACTAACGTCATAATGCTTAGCGCCATGACTCGCATTACATGTGTTCTTCTGTGTCTCTGTCTGTCCTTAACTTTCTTACCGCGTAATCGCATGCTTTGCAGAAATCAGCCAAAGGAAAACTCAGATTCACCGATGAGAAAAACGACGTATCGCACAAAAATATCGTACTGAAAAATTTAGCCAATAAAATCGCCAGTTCAGAATCGCTAGACGACGATTACGATTCGGACGCGAGCAACGAAAGCACATTGTCCGAAGGAGCATTAAACAAATCGAGGAAACTAAGCCCGAAATTCGTCTCCGAGCCGAATTTGAGCATACTCGACGCCGAAGAGACGCCGAAGAACGTTAAAAAGAGATTGTTTCGATCGAAAGTTGTGACGTCGCAGAATAAAAAGTATCGGAAAAGGAATGGTGTGATACGCGGCACGCCAGCTTCATGTGTGTCTTGTTTCGATGACCAAGACACTGGCTCGGACATCTCGTGTGCCGAAAGCGATTGCGCGAATCCCATAGAAGATACGCCGAAAAAATCTCGACTGGAAGACGAAGAAATAAAGCATTATTTGACCAGTACCCCTGGAATATCCGAAGCGGTAGTTTTCGACGAAGAATGTGCGACGCCGTATACGATAAATTTCAGAAGAGCGTCGATGTCGCCCATAACAAAATCTACTCAGAAACTATCGAAAGCTATGCAGGTTTGTTTGCCATGTGCACGGATCACGCATGTCTCATGTCTGTGTGGCTTTTTGTCTGTCTAATTGTCATGTACGCCTACCTAATTTAAAAACAACTAATTATTAAATTATGCGAAAGTTAGTATACAAGGTATGGTCTTACAGCGATATTGTTGAAACTTGAAATGTTATATTCGCAAAATTAAAAATGTAATTAAAAATTTAATTGCGCAAAAACTTATTTTTTGCCTTGTGAACAGGCTACTATATTAATTAACTTAATAATGAAAGCACTTAAAATCGACAACTTTGTTACACATCGAAATTAATAAACACTATTGCAAATATCCAGGAATCGATAATGACACCGAGGTCACGAAAACCATTGATAATAACATCGGAGCAACGCGTCAGCTTACCAGAGACAAACGAGAATAAACAAGAAGATAAACCGGAAGACTTGTACCCTTCGATGTCGCCGAAGAACGACAGCGACTTTGTATCGTCGGACGACGATAATGAAATGTCGAGGTCGACGTTCTCGTGTGAAAGGTAAGTTCATTTAATCAAAGGAATATTTATTGATTGATTTGAGTTTTTTTGGCCTTATGTATTGACGGTCATGGATTTTTGAGTTCAGTTTCTCGGTTCATAGGAAGATCCTCACTAAATAAGTGGGGGCTCAGCCTATGATGTTGATTTAAAGGTGATTATTTGCTTGAAAGTGGTTACATAATAATGTGTTCTTTCCATTCGTTAGGCTCTAAGTCAATCCAAATTCTTGTATTCCGCTCTCTCTCATTCCCTTCACCTCTGTTACTCAAAGCCATTGACAGCCGCCTCCAGTGTCTTAGACTAATTTAAAACTGAAAATAGTCCTAGTGTCAGCTATCAACCCTAAGTATAGGTTGGGTGTATATTATTGAAAAATGAAATTAAAAAATTCCGATGTTCATCCTTGTATTTTTTTTAAACAAAACAGTGGCTGTTAGGTTCAACCGGCTATTTCAGCTCCATTAAGAAGCTTACAAGCCGTGAAACTTCTTCGAATAGAATAAAACAAAAATATCGCTGCTATCAAAGTAAAATATGACTAAATCTTTATACTCTTTTCTTAACATTGCGTTGTATATTTGATAGCATTTAAAATTTATTCCAGATCGAGTAACTCTGCAAGCGCTTCGGTGGCAAGATCAAAAATACCCTTCGATTGTCGATCTGTCTCCATCGGCGATGTTAGTCCCCTACGTTCAGAAAATACCCGTTTTGTTATAAGCCAGGAAAGGCCGAAATTTGCCGAAGGAGATCTAAACACAACTTTGTGCGGCGAAGACGAAATCCTATTACCAAAATTTAAGTTGACACACGAGATGACAAACTTCGACCAGAAAACAAGGTCACTAACAGATCCCTTTCGAGAGTATCTACTCAGTAGATCAGTGTTAACTGCAACGCCTATCGACTTGTCGATACTAAACAAGTCAAATGATACAGAGGATAAACTTTCTGACTCGCTTTTGTATTGTCTAGACGGGAACGTCCCTAGTGATCTGACTTTATCGATAAGTAATTTAGCTGTCGATAAAGATCAACGATCACCTTTAAAGAATATAGATGTAAATGTGGAAAAGAGTCCGAACAGAAAACGCTGTGCAAGTTCCATTGCTTGTTTGGATTCAGAAGAAAGTGGAAGCGACGGTACAAAGAAAGCAATGGTCGAGAAAGAAAATTTAAAACACGTTTATGAATTACGAGAGACTGAACTTTAGACTTTAGTGAGACAAGTGCCTCGAATTTAGTTTGTTGTATAATCGATACTATTATTTTTTATAGATATTTAATTACGTTACATTAGGTATCTTCCTGGTTGTTTATATGATAAAAAATAATTCGTGTATTTGTTCGTCATGATCGACAAATGTAAATTTTAGTTACCTATTATGTAAAATTACAATTATATTTTAGTCACTTATGGTTTAATTTTATATCTCTGCTTTAGACATATTATAAATTAACAAAACTGCATTACATTTCTCAATTCCTCTTGAAGTATTTTATAGAATTATTCATTTTATGCCGATATATTAATGGGTCAAATCTACTGAAATGTAACATAGTGCCAAACGAAATTGACTATAAATCAAAATTTTTAATTTTTTTACCAAACCTTTTTTCCGTTTTCTCATTTTACTATTATTAAAAAATCTTATTACATCGTGAACAAATATAATAATCAAGTTATTTTACAAGACAAATATGACGACAACAACTACTACAATAACGCACGTGAGATAGCAATAGAACTGGCAGCACACTCGATACATCCAGTTTACGAAGCGATGGCTCACAGTCACTTTCCGTTTGCTGGAACTAATGCGAATTAATTAGCTAATCATCATCATCGTCACCACCATCATCATCATGATCATTATCATCATCATCATCACCAGCCTTTCACGTATACTGCTGAACACAGGCCTATCCTATGGCACGCCACTGGCCTCGATCTTCGTACATACGTGGCTCATATACAGGGTATAAAAAGACCGTGATTGAAAACTAAGGCAGGCTAGTTACGATGAGTACAAACACATTTACGTTGAAAAAATCCCCATATAAAATACGTTTTGCTTACAACCATAAGTATTAAATGTAAGTATCTGAATATTCTGACGTGCAAGTGTAAAAACTAAACCAAATATATTGGCTTCGTGTTCTGTGATACTTATTAATAAGCAGACTAACAACGAATAATATAATTTCAAACAATGTTTTTTATAACTTTAGAATAAAAAGTAATAAAGCTTAAAAATCACAGATGGGCTAAAAAATATCAAGAACTTACTAAGTCTTCACGGAAGCGTAGCGAGAAGTAGTAACCGGTTTGACACTCGCTGACCTCTTTTTCACGTGATATTTTGGACTGTACGTGGCTATCGGTGGTAAAGATTCCGATCTTGGCCTCACCTCAGTTTTTATAGTTGTCTCACGACGAGGCCATCTAAACATCGGAACACTTTCATTGATCCTTACAGTTTTATTCTTTCGTTTACACCAACTGAAGATCTTCCATAGGTTTTTCGCGGTTTTGTGTTCGTGAATTTGCTTCTCTGTTCGTTTTCGCGTTTGTTTGTGGAATAATTGTACTGTTGTTGGCTTTTCTGTATACTTCTGTATCATTAAAGGCACCGGCAGTCTTTGAGGTTCTTCGATGAATACTTGTGGTCTGCCAACAAACCCAATAGTGAGGTTGGTTTCCTCAACATTTTCTGGAAAATTAGATCTAATAAGCTTCCCTAAACTGACCTTTTATATCTGGGTACAATAAATAATTGAACCGGCATTATTAATAAATAAACGTGGGAATTACTTTATGACCTTCTTCTTTTTGCATCCCTTGCAATTTTTGCTCTCCTGACATTTCTTGTTCTTTGTTTTCCTGTGTTTCGGCATCGGCAATTATATTATAGTTTATTTAATATTTATAATTTGTTCTTTTCATTAGTGTACTTTGATTAATTTTATTTTATAGAGTTTAGCCTGATAATTCGTAATGAATGACTCATGTCAATTTATTTGGTTTACTGTCAATATGACCGCGTTTTCTTTCCAAACTTCTTTGTTTATAAAACGCGAATTTTATCATAATACAAACACAAATATAGTTCTGACCCTACTCTAGCACTCATTTTTCATGGGTATCAAAAACTAGGAGAGACTTTTCTGTTTCCAAAACCCCCAAACGCGGAATATTTTTGGATCTCACAAACATTTTTCTTGATGCGGGGATCGAAACCGAGGCTAGTTGTTTCAAAAACTGATGCCTAGCCATTTGCAGAACGGGACTGTTGGGTTTTACCTAAAAGATTTCCAGTGCCAGAAAGAGCCGGCATTTAGCATTACACATTTTTCCTACAATATCAAGTTGATAAAAAATTACCCTTCTTTATGTTGTTGTGCAAAGTAAAAATAAAAAAAGACAACTAAATTTACTCAACAGATTTGACTTGAGGTCGGTGGCTAAATAATAAATTCGTAATCTCGTTGAGGGTCGCAGACACTGTCATTGTTTGTCAACAGCAAATATAGACCCCAGTCCAGACTAAATATTATTATTTATTCAGGGATCTTTATATTTGAATGGTATATGTAGGCTGAGTTCTCCGAATGATTACTGTTAGTATCTATTTATATTACGTAAATGAAAGTAGGTTAGTTATCTTTTGTGCACTAGAGTAAGTGAGTACATATTTCTACTCTTAATATACTTTTAAAATATTTGGTCCTATTTAATTAACAAGCAGACTATATTTCTACAATACTAAATGAGAACTATTAGTGATCCTTAGCACTAAAACCAACTCATATGCCGTGACTGCAAATGGCATAACTTTGTTTCACGCCGTTATGCCACTGCTTTTGATTGCCTTCTGCATGCACGTGAACTGTAGATACATTTTGTTGTTTCTCTAATTGTGTCAACTTGCTAGAGATAATTGTATTCGTTTTATGGAAATCGACAATTTTTACTGCAGTGAATTTAAAAACAAGTGCTTTTGCGGTTATTATACCGTAACAATAAAAAGAAAAGTGTTTTGGTACGGAGTGTCGGTTTATTCGCTCTTAGTTTGCTTGGCGTATTAACTGCTTAATTATGTAATCAACTTTGATATTTTAAATCTGCTAGAATCTGTCAACGTGAACATTTTGAGAAGTAGAGGAGAGAACAGTTATGTTATGAGAGAAAACCAAAGCATATCTACTACATGCATACCATTCCCGTAACAAAATTGACCCGATCCGGGGCACAATACACCACCCCCGAGGCAAATATTTCTGTCATCCACAAATAAATCTTTAAATTGGAACAGTGTTGCATAGCGTCTTTTTTTTTTATAAGTCTTGACTCCTGTGTGAATGTTCATTTTGTTCATCTATGAAAGTATGTGCTAGAAGTTCTCTTTTGAAGCGATAGTCAAATACCCTTTTAAAGTACCAGCACATAGCCCTATAAATTCAGTTCCACGCATATCCCTGCTTGAATTGACAGCCAGGAGAATTATTACCTTAATTTATACTACAATTTAATGTACGAGATATTGGTTATGGAGATTTATGTTTTAACAATAACCCGGGCGAGTAATGAATGCAGTTAATAACTTCGATGGAGTAGTTCGGAGGTCCGGCTTAGCGCCTATTAAATTAAGCTCCAGAATATGATGAATAAATTAACATTGTAGTTCGTTAGCGGGACAGGAATGGGATAGACAACTCGTGTACCGGAAAATTTTGAACTATATAATTTTGGTCATCAAAACAAGTGTCGATGAGAAACTGAATGAGAAAATGAGGCAACTGGTTTTACCAGGAGGTAAAACTTTCTGCTTTTCAATTATATGTCTCACTAGGAAGTAGATCTTGGTGGTAACGAAGACAGGTTCAATCTTTGTATTGACTTTCTTACGGACCTTTCACTGTATGCGTCTCCAGTAAGGCATCTTACCAGTGGATGTGAAGTTGTTATTGGTTTGTTTTTAATACAAATAAGCTTTGAATGAAGTACATAGCTTCAGAAGCTAGAATCTCTGTGTCAGAAAAAGAAGTTGTGTGATTACTATTTCGAGTAGCTCGCTGTCGATTCCATAATTCTTACGTCCCGTCATTTTTCTTGTTTCTTAATCCTATTCATTCTGAAAGGTTATAAGATACCATCAAACTTCTTGTTTACTGGTGTTAGAAGTACTTTCCTATAAATCACGTTATTTGCTCGTTTCTCATCCGACGAAATCATAACAGAAAACTTATTAACAGACCCTGGAGTTCGGTACAAAACTAAACCAATCAGAAACTAAACTGCAACTCGGAATTCGGCATTAAAATTGGAACAAAGCGAACATCTAAGGTCCGCGTTCGGATATGCTAACAAGTTAGTCGGTTTGTAGTGGCGACATCGAGACAGCAAACTGTTGTTCTAGGGGCGATTTAATTTGCAACAACGCTGTAAGCTCGGGTATTCTAGTGCCTATTCTCACTGGGATATTGAAATCGAGGATGCGGTATGCTGGTAATTGCATTTCTAATTTAAGTTTGGCGATAAACTATTTTCAATAATAGCTGTAATAATTTTATTCAGCTGAAGATTTTGTTTCTTTGTTAAAAGCGAGGTAATGTGACCTCGGACCTAAGGGCCTTTGGAGCTAAAAGTTTAAGGAGTTAAGGCCACGTATTGTTCTGAATCTAAATGATTCAGGACCGCGTTGGTGTTAGACGTCTTCCATGATCGTATTAACCCATTAGGTACCAACTTTTTTCTGTATTGTTTGACATATTTTTCAAAGAGTATATATAATAAGGAGCACATAAAAAAAATATAAAAAAAAAATAACAAAATAAATTTTTAGCCCATCAGTCCAATGTTCCCATTTGGGAACATATTTAAATAAAGAAATTCAATAAGTACTGCCATCCATTGAATCAAATTACTAGTTACAAGCTATTATTTAGATACTATTTGATATTATTTTACAATAATTATAAAATACTTACATCGAATTACAGAATAATCAAAATGGAAACAATTGAAAATTTCGAAACTCGTAAAAAGTACGTTCTTTGATCAACAACACATAAATGACAATAATTTCAAGTGAATAATTGGCTTGATATTTAGCACCACACAGTGTAGAAACTAATGACATGAATAATTATTAAAACATTGCAGGTAGTTATGAATGAATCGACAAAAAGTGAGATGTGTGAAATGTTCCCAAATGGGAACATTGGTACCTAATGGGTTAAAGTCGCAGAACTTTGCTGTATTCCAGCAGTATGAATTTTATTGTTCATGACGATAATATCCTTACCAGTAATTTTTTAAAATTTTAAATATGAATTAGAAAAGAATACCTCCTCCAAGCTGATGCTATTATTAAATCCAATTTCATTACCGGTATGGAAGCACAGCAGTTGTAGCATTGTGGACATTTGAATGCACGCTCGCAGCGGAATGTTGCGGTCTGTGCCAGACCAATCGAAACCACACCTCTCCACCTATTACTGTGATGTCTGTTTATTATGCATGCTACATAATTTTGCTTATAGTTATGCGCAAAGGTTTTCTATTTGTAATATCTGCTGATTTGTATACAGAATTATGGGTACCTATACTGGTGTATTCAGACTGTGATTGGAAACTAAGACAGGTATGGTGATTACAAAGCCTTTGCTGTTAAAAAAAATTAAAATGTTGACTTTTCCATACCTTATCTTCCTTGCTTTTCCTTGTTATCTTTCTTTATACGAAAGCAAATGAAATTCATTTCATGCGACATATAAAAATATATAAAGAACGTATAAATGATCAAACTTCTATGATTAATTGGACGTAGTAACCATTGATGTTTTTGTTAGGTTAAATCCGAAGTCGTTATTGACATATGGGAACGCCCAGTAAAGCTGTTAATGACTAACTTATCGCTCCAAACAGCTGTTCAACAAAGGGAAGTTGGTTATCAATAGTCACAAATCGAAAGTCATTTACAATTTCATGAAACTAAATTGATAGCTTATCAGTTTCCGTACCAATGTTTTGCGACGAATATCTGCATGCGTCATACATAATGCATTTTTCTCAGATATTTAGTGACGAAAAAATGATTGGAATGTTATTCAGGCGAATCTAAAGAAATATGACTTCATCTGGTCTTACGTAGTTAGTTTTATGATATTTTGGTATGACTACATAAGTATTATAAAATAATTTAATGAGTAAAACTTTTCTTTGGAATATTTTGTCGGCCACATACAATTTTCCGTATTAACCGATGTAGGTCCCAACTCCCACTGTTGGACATCTTCTATACCTAAGAGATTTAATTGTGGACGCAATGAATTAGGATTATGTTTTTACTCTTACAAACACCAAACCTAAAAGAATATACATAGATGATATAAACATTTGTCCTGGATATGTGATCGAGCACACTACCTTATCTTTTTTTCAGTCTAGAAGTCAAGGAAGACGCAGATTTGATAGTTTCTGCCACAGTATTGGAAGAATTGAATAAGATTAGAATGGAAATGTTACCATGCCAAGCGTGCCAAACATAAATTCGATTAGAACGTAGATTACACTATTATATGTTTGAATTTTTATAATTGATCGTATGATACAAAGTAGGAAGTACATTGAATAGGCGATCGACAAGCGGGGACACTCATTCCCTTTCAAAGTAGTGCTTATATCCCTTATCTTATTCAGCCGTGCTGTGGTTTTTATCTCCATTAAGACATTATTACACACTTTACTAGAGTGTTTCTTTTTAAAATGTATGACCTGAATTATGATGCAAGTTGCTCATACAGATGATGCTCAATATGAAAACATCCACTACGAGACTCAAGATCTATGATGCATATTTTTTATCAATGAATCAGAGTATACAAGTCATGCATGCCTATAATTTGAAGTGATTACATTGTACTATATTTTTAAGAATTCCTTTAACTATTTTTTTCTGTATGTAATTTACTTTGTTGGTATGCTAAATAAATAAAATAAAAATAAAATACCTACGTCAATCTTTTTTTTACCGAAAAGTTATTGACTAGCTTTGGGATCATTTTACACAAAAATACAACACGCCTATTGTAGCTATCTAAGCAATATGTTTCGGAAAAGTTCATATAGTTTTGGTCCACTTTTAATTTTCAAGTTTGACCAAACAAACAATTTCTCCTTAGCTTTGTAATATAAGTACAGAGACTCATTTACTTATTACATAGATGCAAGAACAGAGCAAACGTTGAGATGTAATGTCCGAATTTCTATTTAGCAGTCGCGGAATTTCAGTTGATGTATGCGGAGGGAATTTGGAACGGAACAAAGGAATTTTAGGTCCAAGGAAAGGAAATTAGAAGTAACAAAGCTATGTCATTAGAGGATATGTATTGTTGTACCAACAGCTTCTCATAATGAAATACTTGCTGCTTAGGATGCTTCTGTTCTTTTGTTGTAAATATATACATACATAGTATATACATATTATATAAACTCACACCTGTGTTTTTCGTAGGGGTTGGCGATGGTGCACATATTTTGGGCACATGACCAGACTCCGTGCTACTACTGAGCTCTTCCTAAATAATACAACTACAGAATTGTAGAAACAAAAAGGCAGTGTTGCAGTAACAGTTTATCATCTTCTATTTATTCCGAGCGAGAGTCTTCATCACATTTATCTTAAAAACTTTTTATTTCTTAGAACCAAGCATTAAGATCGATACAAGACAGTCATTGAACTATTAAACGATTCTTTGTTTTTTACCTGCAAAGACAAAGCCTTTTAAAGTTTTTTGCTTCAATTTTTAAGCGGTTTTCTATACTCCATTATGCCTGTATTAAAACGTTTGATAAATTGCGTGTCATTGACAAGCAGTTAATACGGTAACATTGCATTACGAGCAAACAAAGCATGCACTCCAATAGATAATATAGTAGTGTTTATTGTTTATATCTAATGGGACTGAGCGATACCAACATAACGCCAAAGGTAAATACAAAAGATGCGACATACTATTAGTCCATTGAAATGTTACATGAGCTTTGCATTTCTTAGAGGACGCAATTTTATTTTTGGGATATGTTTGGGGGGTCAATAGAAGCTTAACCTCAAGTTTGTGGGGTTGCCACCCTTGTCCCATGGCCGCCATTTTGAAAAAGGGGTGAAAACACTTTGTTTGCGATATCTCTGAAACTATGCCTCCCACAGAAAATTTGTTAAGACATAATTCGTAGCAAATTATTTTTCCTACAAATATGTTTATATGACTTTTTGCCCTAAATTAAAAATTAAAGAAGTTATAAGCAAAAAAGTGAGAAAAAATTGATAAAAATTTTCCTTTTTGCTCTATAACTTTTTTTTTATACATTTTATCAAAAAATTGCATCAGACCAATCTTGTAGATTATCTGCTGACAAAATGTTTTCCCTATATTTTTTAAAATTAAATTCATTAAAAACGCTGTTACAGTACTTCAAAGTTGAACGGGTTTGCCAATGCTTATGAGAATCCGGTTGAAACAAAATGTTTAACTTATCTTTGCTTTATTTTTTATTGTAAATACATATATTCCTACAATTTTTTTATTAAATTCGTACAATTTTACTTATTTATTACTAAAAAAAATATTCCTAAAAAAACACGCCTATAAGAGTATAAGCGCGTTTTTTTTTTACGTTGTATCCCCAGTAGGCCTACTCCACGAACATCTTGCTTATAAGGTAAGTTTGCTTCTCTAATCGACTTTTTTTCGATGGTCCAGGCTGTGGCCCAGAGTGTAAATCAACGTCAAACGTAAAAGTTTGAGGAATGACAGGAATTAAAATTGTAGTTATAGTTGGCAGTTCATCCTCAAATTCATTTTCTTTCATTAACTTTGATATTTCCATAATGTTGCTGCATGTTTCACCAGAACAATGGAGGCATACTGTAGAGCATATCAGGCCTGCTTTTCTGCAGCCACACATACTTCCGCCGTTTCATTCACACACATAAGATCGGGGGATGCTGGAGGCTTGGAAGCTTGTATTGGCTTCCGGATGTTTGCATGCTTTTTCCCTCCCCAATCATCAGAGAATTTTGATATCTTCCGAGCAAATTAAATGAATTTTTTAGTCACTATCTTAGCAAATCGTTTTTATCGCAAGCCGTCTAGTAAGTCGTCTTTATTACCGCCGTATAAAGCTATGAATTAATGTTCACCAACAAGACTGAACAAAGATGGATCCACTTTCTCACTCAAGAATAGCGCGGTACCGCTAGCTAATTCAGGATGTTTCTCCATCATTTTTATAAATTAAAATTTCCCCATATTATAGGCTGCTGATATATCACATCTAGAAAGTTACATTTAAATAAGTTAAATTCGGTTAGTTCTATGGTACAGAAGAGAGTTAAAAATCAATAATATAAATAAGTATAATTGTACGAATTTAACAAAAATGTTGTAGGAATATATGTATTTGCAATAAAAAATTAAGAAAACATAAGTTAAACATTTCGTTTCAACCGGATTCTCATGAGCATTGACAAATCCATTCAACTTTGAAGTGCTGTAACAGCGTTTTAAATGGATTAAATTTGAAAAAATATAGGGAAAACATTTAGTTAGAAGATAATCTACAAGACTGGTCTGATGCAATTTTTTGATAAAATGTATAAAAAAAAAGTTATAGAGCAAAAAGGAAAATTTTTATCAATTTTTTCTCACTTTTTTGCTTATAACTTCTTTAATTTTTAATTTAGGGCAAAAAGTCATATAAACATATTTGTAGGAAAAATAATTTGCTACGAATTATGTCTTAACAAATTTTCTGTGGGAGGCATAGTTTCAGAGATATCGCAAACAAAGTGTTTTCACCCCTTTTTCAAAATGGCGGCCGTGGGACAAGGGTGGCAACCCCACAAACTTGAGGTTAAGCTTCTATTGACCCCTTAAACATATCCCAAAAATAAAATTGCGTCCTCTAAGAAATGCAATATTCGGTCCTTAAATTGTAACATTTCAATGGACTATATGAATAGTTAATTATAAGATCAAAAGTTAAGTAGTAGATATTTATCTTAAATTTTATCTTACATCTATACTTATCTATACTAATATTATAAAGCTGAAGAGTTTGTTTGTTTGTTTGTTTGTTTGTTTGAACGCTAGGATCTCAGGAACTACTGGTCCGATTTGAAAAATTCTTTCACTGTTAGATAGCACATTTATCGAGGAAGGTTATAGGCTATATATCATCACGCTACGACTAATAGGAGCGGAGCAGCAATAAAGAATGTTTCAACATCGGGGACTTTTTTCCTTTTTGTGAGCTTCCGCTGCGTACGCTGCAGAAACGGTTAAAGTTTCGCTAAAATAATGTATGACTGAATTGTTCCCTTTTAAAAATTCTATAAAAAAGTCCGCGACAGCATATGTCTATCTTTTAAGGTTGGCTCACTATAACGTTTTTTATTCTAACCAAATTTATTTTAAATAAAGCATTATTTGTGAAGGTGTTTTTACAAACATGATGTTAATCCTTATCCAAATAAATACGTTATTCATTACAAGTATTAAATACAAAATAAATTTGTCCTTTACATCATTTGATTTCAATAAGTATCTAAGAAGATATCGCAGTTTCAAAATAATGATCAAGCGCGCAATAATGATACTCAAGGCGTCGACCGGCGCGTTACGGTTTCACGTTGAAACAATTTGACCGATTGTATGATTTTTGTATATTTAAGTAAATGGGGTTCTGCGGAGTAAAATACTACAATTTATTTTCTTTCTGAACCCAACCCTGTAGTCCACGCAGACGGAGTTGCGCGCAAAAGCTAGTAATATTATAAAGCTGAAGAGTTTGTTTCTTTGTTTGTTTGTTTGAACGCTAGGATCTCAGGAACTACTGGTCCGATCTGAAAAATTCTTTTACTGTTAGATAGCACATTTATCGAGGAAGGTTATAGGCTATATAACATCACGCTACGACGAATAGGAGCGGAGCAGCAATAAAGAATGTTTCAAAATCGGGGAGATTTTTTCCTTTTTGTGAGCTTCGGCTGCGTGCGCTGCGAAAACGGTTAAAGTTTCGCTAAAATAATGTTTGAGAGAAATGTTCCTCTTTAAAAGTTCTAAAAAAAGTCCGCGACAGCATATGTCTATTTTTTAAGGTTGGCTCACTATAACGTTTTTTATCCTAAACAAATTTATTTTAAAATAAAGTTTTATTTGTGAAGGTGTTTTTATAAATATGATATTAATCCTTATCCAAATATATACGTTATTCATTACAAGTATTTAATTTTAAATAAAATTGCCCTTTACATAATTTGATTTCACTGAATATCTTAGAAGATATTGCAGTTTTAAAATATTGATCAAGCGCGCAGTAATGATGCACAAGGCGCCGATCGACGCGTTACGGTTTCACGTTTGAACAATTTGACTGAATTGTATGATTTTTGGTATGGACATAAATAGGACTCTGAGAAGTAAAATAGACTACAACTTATTTTCCTTCTGAACTCAACCCTGTAGTCTACGCGGACGGAGTCGCGAGCAAAAGCTAGTTTTCTATATTAAAAAAAAAATCTAATAGCCGTCTACAGGGTTCCGTCTATACATTTACTAAATTTCAATCAGTAATTCAAACGCACGAGAGCGACAATAGACTTGGATAAATTACATTAGTTAAGAATCGAACATTTTAACCTTATCATAGTTATAGAAAAATCTAACATTTATATATCTCGCATTATACTAAATATATCTGCAGGTAGGTAATTTTTGTCTCGGTTCTGCGTAAATATAATCCATGAACAGTGTTAATAAAAGTGCATTTGCATGCGACGTGTATGTACGAGATCAATTGACGTGTTGACTATACGTGGATATTTCATAGCGTTTGTTCCAATACGCTATCTATTGAAAGATATGGATAGCAATTTTAGATTATAACTTAATACTTGTGGTTGTAGTGTCCCATTACTTTATACTTATAGATTTATTTTTTATTACGTCATTACTAGGCTTATCTAACTGTTATCCTTATTATTTAAGAGAAGTCAAATAATACCAGAGTGAGAGGGTTTAGGCCTTAGTCCAACAAGATGGCCTAGTGCGGGTTGGCGGACTACACACCCAAAGAATTCCTAAGAATTTTCAGGAGTGCAAATTTCATCACGATGTTTTTTTCACCGTTAAAGCCAGTGATAATTTATTGTGGCTAACATAACTTGAAAAGTCGGAGGTGTGTGTCTGAGATTCGAACCCGAGACCGCCGAGTTACTCGACCGCATGCCTAAACTTCGAGGCTATCACTGCTACATACCAGCTGGTTAAGAAAAAATAATATAAGGCTCAACTCTCCCTAGGCCGTAAGCCACCAGATAGTCATCTACATCAATCGACGTTTTACACTGTCTTTCAATTCCTTCCTTTATTTTACTCAGTCTTTCGCCTTAACCTTAATTACTTAGCTCTAAGATTTATTCATTAAGGATTGTCAACCGGGAAGTGATAAAGTTGTGCTCCCAATGTTCTAATGCAAACAACTAGCACAATTATTATGTAAATATGATGTATAGTTTATGTGCTGTATGATAAGAACATAATAACGCATATTGAATCAAGTTGACTGTGTACAGAGTGCTCTCTTGTATTTTTTACATCATAAGAACAATTGTATTGATGGATGTTGAGGAATTAGAAGGGATGTTGTAAAAATTACCCATAAATAAACAAAAATAGTTTTCAATGTTGTGATTTTTGTTATTTTACTAATTAAATCTGGTAGTTATTATTTTGTAACATGTAATTAGAAAAATCTAAAGTCATTCGTATAGGTTTTTATATTACAATCTAAAACTAAGCGCAAGCTCAGATTTATTTGAATAGCAAAACAGCTTTTTTTGCTATGTGATAGCCTAACATGATATTGACCGTGTTTCCAACTATAACCAGTCGCATCAACTATGCTGTATAAAACCATCTTTTTTATATCCCTATCCCACCACATTCCAGCCACTAGTCAGAGTGGCACAAGAGCTATCCTGCGCTCTAGGATTAACAGCATCAGGCACAGTAGTGCCGTTGAGCAACGAATGAAACCATCTTACTGGATGATGACGTAACTAACTCTACCCTTTTATTTATATGGGATAGTTTGTTCTCCCAAGCGAGGTCATTTGTTTTCAAATCGGTTTTCCGATCCCTACGATTGGAAAGATACATCACACTGTGCAGTGCGATATCACGATACAACATTCATATCAAAACGCGTCATAAACAAGAATTTATTGGAACATAAGTGCGGACGTCAGACCTGTTAACACCACCTATTGCACACATACTGTTGTATTTGTTTCGTGAAAATGCGATTAGTGAATTAATAATAAATAAATAAATAACTTTAATAAAAATAATATAAACAAATTTATAAAATATCGTGGTTTAAAAATCGAATAAACATGTGCTATAATAAATTTTTGTTGTGTCTCAAAAGTGGCGGTGTAAGACGCAGGCTTTTTAGAAGTGTGATTAACGAAAACCAGAGGCGATGTTTCTCCGTCAACATATTAAATACTGATGTGAGTATCTGCAGTGTAATATACTTAATATTTTATAGATGAAAGTAACGACTAAAAGCAAATCTACTTAACGAATTAAAATGATTATTGAATTAGAAATATTATAAATTCTGAACAATCGTGGGCTATATTTTAAAAAATTATGCCAAGGCGGAACTGGCTTCATTACGGTAATGTT
This sequence comes from Cephonodes hylas, assembly GCA_030295005.1. NCBI lineage: Eukaryota > Metazoa > Arthropoda > Insecta > Lepidoptera > Sphingidae > Cephonodes > Cephonodes hylas. The sequence goes on from AP025371.1 coordinate 2,778,052, forward strand.
AAGTATTACAGTTTATTATAAGTAACGTTATCTGGCACGTAATAGTGTTGTGACAGCTACTAACATGATGACTGATTTTATATTACGTTTGAGAAAAGAAAATGAGAATATTCAAACATATTAAATGCATTTTTCTACACATAAAATTTTAGAGCATTTAGTTTCGAGTACTACTCATGCATGTTTTCATAAAAAAATCATCCAAAGGTAATATTCTCCACGTGAAATGTTCTATTAAATAAAGATAGATTAGTGACTCGAAATCCATATAAAATAGTTCAATTAAAATTTTAAATTATATTACAAAAAGTCAAATCAAATTACGAAATACGAATAAATCCATATAAAAATCTGCAGAAGCTACGTTTTGGTAACCGTAAAATGTATCGACAACTTTAAAACAGAGATTCAAACCGGGTTTTGAAAAGGAATAATTCAACGTTTTCAGACTCTTACCGTTATTGAAATATGTAAGCGAACTGTATAGAAAGAGTGCGTTAAATCAACTTTGACGTCTTTCTGTAAGTGCATTTTAGGGTAGTGGTCTATTACGGAACTTCTATTCATTTGTTTATTTTGAACATAGGGCCTTTATTGTATGTGGTGCTTTGAGGGAGGGAGGGGGGGTTATAAGATTCTATCTATAATATATAAGACTTGAATTACTTGATGAGAGATTTACGGTACAACTTCAACCGTCACAATGATAAATACTTCCTGATATTGCTAGAACAAAGCTATCTAGATAAATGTCGAGATGCCAGCTTGCAAAATGAGAGACCGCGGGTTCGATCCCCGCACGGAGAACATTGCGAAAAAACTCAAAAGTGAGACTCAAAGCCTTTAAGATGAACAACTGTTTATTGATACTTACATATATACTAGAGTTCACATAAATAGAATTAAAAAAGCGGCATAACAAGAGGACTTACCTTGATCTCTTCTAGACTACCTTTGGATAGAAGAAGAAGGCAAAGTATGTGTAGGGAATTCGTAACTAAAGCGTGGAGCATGGTATCTTCTTCTTAAGATCGTTAAAGAAATCTAAGGCTCTAGCTACGCAACTACATATAACTGGTGCAATAAGTCTGCGCAGTGGACGTATACCTTAATAGAGAATACGGTTTTTTCCTTTCAGAATTTATATTGATACTCAATACAAAACTTTAAAATGAAAAATTCTTCACTTTACTACCGCTTCGCACGGATTCAATTTCGCAGTTTCCAAGCTTTGCTCTACGTTCAGCTTACTTTAAATCAAAATATTTTCACAGTGACTTATGCCCGGTACACACACACTAAGAGCTTGTGAGTTCCTCAAATATTATTAGTGCTTGTCAAACCGAAAAATCTCGTAGTTTCTGATACCCACTTCACAAGTCTTGTATCCTAGGACGGAGGTCTGAGGGGGGTTACTGGGTAGGTATATATTTTTTAAAATTTATTTATTAAAATAAAAAAAACATATTATATAATACTCTATTCTATATTATACTGCATGAGTAGTCAGTGAAGATAATATAACGTTGTAATAGATTCCTAGTTGCGGTTAAGCCACGTCTGAAACAATTAGTATACGGAAGTATTTTTAAAGACTTCAGACGTTGCAATATTATAGTAAACATCAACTTGAAAATTTTATATCATGTTAGCAAGACAGGACAAGGGGATGGTGATAATGATGATGAAACTAAAGACAAGTATTAATATTGATATATAATAATTATAAAACGAGCCAATAAAGTAACCCAATGAGTTACCAATGTGTTAATTATATAATAATTACCTAATTATAAGAATTATATAATATTCACGATTGTGCCAGTCTGATCAAAATCAAATGCTCTTTGGCGGATATCAAAATGTAATATAAAAGTATAAAAGTTTATACTACTTCACTGATTCACATTTTCCCAAAAAACTGCTATCATGCATACAATAAAATAAGGCAATAAGATCTATGACTGAACTTTGTCAACATATATCTAATGATTTGTTAATAATAAATATTTATCGATCATTAAACCTGATAACGATGAGTACAAAACTCCAGATAAACAGACTTTTATCTTTGAGTATTTTGGTGGGATGACGGTAATCAATGGTGGTGAATGTTGCAATATTTATTCTACTCTGTGGGATGTATTGTTCAGAAGTATTGATGTTGATTTCTGTCTCTTAAAGTCATGTGCCACAATTATCGCTTGCTGTAATGGTGAAGACAGATCGCAAGGAAACATGCACACCAAAAAGTTGTTATAAGTTTCTTAAATGTGTAGTTCATCAATCCGCACTAGGCCAGCGTGGTGGACTAAGGCCTAAGCCCTCTCTTTTGTAGAAAAGTCCTGTGCTCATGTATGGGACGTAATGATGATGATAGATGTTGCAATTATATCTCACCAGTAGACACCTCAACTGTAATTGTAAACAACTCAATTTGTTTGGATTCCCCACTCAAAGGGTAAAACGGTACCTTGTTACCAAGACTTCGCTGTCTTTAAGTCCGTCTGTCAATCAGACTGTATCTCATAAACCGTAACAGACAGACAGCTAAAATTTTGTTGGGCGATGTATTTCTGTTGCCACTTTAACAAAAAATACTAAAAAAGAGACTAAATAAAAATTTGAGTTGGTTTCCCATTCAATGCACGTGATTCTGTTTTGTTCATTTTTATAAATAAAGGTACGGGACCCTTAGCACACGAGTCTGACTCGCACTTGGCCGGTTTTTTACGTCATTAACAAAGCTTGATGATGTCAATTTGTCGCTGTGACAGGATGTAGTGCTGAAGTAGATAAAAAAAAAAAAAATTGTCGCTGTTTATCATCAGGTGAGCCGTGCCATGTTATATTTACAATCAAGCTCAGTAATTCAATGCGAGCGGCTGATCACGATCTTAGTGCATGGTACTCATCGGTTTCCTCAAACGTGTTATAGGAAAACACAAATACTAAGCCATGACACAAACATTAAAATTATTGTTCTATGTTTTAGTGGAATTATTATAATTATAGGTTTTTTACCGCGGTTTCATTTCTATCAGCTTTTAAAGGTTTCCTTAGTGACGTCGGGACTCCTTTTAAAATGCGATAGGGTTATGCTTTAGTCCATAATTCAGCTCTAGTTTGGGTTGACGAAATACGCTTCAGAAAGATTATTTTAATGGAGAACTTTTTGTGTGTGGTTTCATCACGATTTTTCTTTCGCTGTGTCAGAGTAAAAACATGATCTACATAGGTCTACATCGTAACAAACAAGCAAATAAAGATTTTTTCTGCTTTGCGATATTAGAAAATGTAGATTGAGATTATGCAAAATTGTATATTTTATCACATTACATAGTTTAATACATATTTTACTTTATTAGTTTAAAATTGAAGACTTAAAAGAACTTATAAAAGTCAATTTGAATTAACTTTACTTTGATTATTCAGACTTAACATAAGATTCAGTAATTACATTATTCTAAACATTACTTAAACACCGAAACCACTGGAACTGCTACTGGTATTTAAATACTTTTTTATTGAAAAAGCAAAATTGCGAACAGAAATTCGTCTTTAATTTCATTGATCACTGAATATTGTATATTTTCATTAATTAACCGAACTAATTACCGTCAACAATAAACATTATCTCAGTTCACGAGGGTAATGAACCGTGTGATAAGCCGATATTATAAAAAATTAAATAAACAGTAGCCAATGTGATGTTGGAACCAATGTTTGTGTACATTTGGCGACAGTAGCCAATGTTGTGTTTGATCAAAAGTTGGTATGTTTTTGCCAAATGCGTTAAGAATATTTAAGATTTATAAAAAAGTTTTACAAATGTGAGTGAAATTAAATATTGTAAAAGTATCTAAATGAATATAATGATGATAATAATGATATGATTTTAAAATATAACTTGTGTATCAGCAAAAATGAGACTTTCGGTTTCACCAAACTCTGATTTAAAACAAACATTTGTGGATTGTCCCTACTAATGCCAATAGAACAGGCCCCATTACCTAAGTTTTAAAGTATAACTAGTGAAGTGTAGAAATATACATCTGTCTATCCTTTCGTAGATATAGGCTTGACTTTGTGGATCTAGGAAGAGACAACCCAAATAAGAACATACATATAACTGTTTTTATACATAACAAAGAACTGTTTTCAATTTTGTATTCCAGGCACGGAAATATGAATTAAAGAAGTGTAGATGTCATGGCCTTTACTTATCATTGGAGTAATTATTGTGTCCAAAAATCAAACTGCCACAATAACAATAGTAAATCATCATCAACCCATATACGTCCCACTGCTGGGCACTGGTCTCCTCTACCATAGTAAATTTAAGAATGTTAATACGAAGAAGCATAGGTAAAGATATAAAAAATATAAGAAAGTATGACTATAGTAGACCAAATAACATTACATAAGTATCTATTAAATATTATTCTTCATGGTAACAAATAAACAGCCTCGTAGTTTAAAAGTTCATGTGAGTTTTAAATAAATTGTTACGTGCCATTTATCAACAGAGCTCGGTAATCAGCGGCGCGCGCGGCATGCGTCCGGGCATGTGACAATAATTATGAATTAAACAATAAACATTTATGGAATAAAAAATAGAGAATAATAAATTTAAATTTATAAGTGTAATAAATAATAGAGAGTAATAAATTTAAATTTATAAGTGTTATAAATAATAGAGAATAATAAGTTTGAATTTATTTAAGTGTAAAAGAATTAAGTGCAAAATGTTGCGAATGTGTGTTGGGCGTACTCTCAAGGTATCTGGTGGGAAGAGATGGTACACAGTTGTGGGGTGGGAAAAGCTTCCCTTAGTTAGTGGGGTGACTCCTACAGATGTAAGTACTTGGTGGTTTTTATTTTTTTATTTCCTAGGTATAATATGGAGATAGTCTTCGCAGTTCGGTTGTTTAAAACCATAAGAAAGAAGAGTCCGTTGGTTTAATTTTAACAGGGCATAAGTTGGTGTAATCTGCAAATGTTTGTCACTCGAATGGTTTTTTGTGAGATTAATTAATCTCTAGTAGTTTTCGTTACCCACGATATGACTTGTATTTTACGGCGGAATCATCTGATCGCTATATGTACCTATATATTTTGTTTTCTTATAAAGCAATATGTAGTATAGCATAAAATTAAAGTTATAAAATTTAATAAAGCTTAAAATATTTCACGTTGCAGGAAAGTCTATAAGTTTTGACTCATTCCTGATATTAGAATGCAATATTTCCTCATAGATAAGCCAGCTAGTATGAGTGATTGTACAGTAACTGAATAAAAATACTGTTTCATAGTCCTACGTCATAAAAAAATAACAAAACAAACAAACATACCTCACGCCCATATTCCCCGAAGGGGTAGGCAGAGTTGCATTTCTGCACCCACATTTAAAAAAATAATTTGGTAGAAATTACGAAGGCTGATTTTTTGCATTTAAAATTTATATTCGGCTATTTTAATTTATATTAGATTTGTTTTTTCTCATAAAATATCCAATTAATATAATAATTTTGTGTAGATAATAACCATTTAATTATATTATTTCTCTATTTGTTTATAAAAGACATACGAGTACTTGTTATTTAAGGTTGAAATACCTACTTACTTTTGGTTAAACATTAATTCTTCTTCTTCATCTTCATCAACCCATATACGCCCACTGCTGAGCACGGGTCTCCTCTACTATTGAGAGGGTTTAGGCCATAGTCCACCACGCTGGCCTAGTGCGGGTTGGCGAACTACACACCTAAGAAATTCCTAAGAACTTTTAGGTGTGCAGGTTTCATCACGATGTTTTCCTTCACCGTTAAAGCAAGTGATAATTCAATTTTGAATACACACATAACTTCGAAAAGTCAGAGGTGTGTGCCTGGGGTTCGAACCCGCGACCGCCGAGATTCTCGACCGCGTGCCTAAACCTCGAGGCCATCACTGCTTGTTTAACATTAATTAGTTATAAGAAATGCCTTACAAAAATATATTTCTTAAAAAGTGTTACTACATAAATATTAATACTACCTACTCTATGCTTGAGGGGTTAGCAGAGGTGTGCCATATAATGTTTTTTTCGTTCAGTGGTCAAACTTTCAAACATTAAAAATACCACAAAACTTTGTCCGCCTCGGGAATAATTTCGGAACGTCGATTGTAAACGTTTAATACATAAATGTGATTTTCCACAATAAAGAAACAAATTAATTTAGAGCATCGGTTGCTCTTTGACGATGTCACGGCCTTATCACTCAAGGCATTGAGCTGTAATAATAAATATCAACATATGATCTTTGGTGGACTCGGTTATTTTTTAATATTAGGTAAATATTTCAGTTTTGTCTGTGAAATCATTAATCTGCATTTGTTAAATTTAAAATTAAAAGAAACATAAGATTCTATTTAATTCTATGTTAATAATCATTTTGACAGCCCCGTGACGAAATTGTCTAGGCAATAGTTAGCCAAACGAGAGACCGCAGGTTCGATGCCTGCACCAAAACAAATATTAATTGTTTCTATAGTGGGTGTTTGTGACATCGAGAAGTCCCTCGTAGTCTCTGATATTCAATAGACTTAATCTTAGTGTGGGGTCAGAACTATGTATATGACTGTTGGGTGTATTTATTTATTTATAATTGTAATTTAATCCAGGGACGATGTAAGTACCTTATCATTATTGCACGTTTTAATGTTACCGTTAAAATGATAGTATTATAAGCGATACCCCCATCCGACGACACGACTACCCTCACCATCGACATAACTACTAGTTATAAAAGAGCGATTATACCGCCGGGCGCTCACTTAGATCTAAGCGCTCTCAAAGTGTACATCGTTTGTATTTTGTTATTACGTTTATTGTTAAGCTGTAAGTAGATTTTGTTCTCCTAGATTTTAATTTTGTTTGGTTGAATAATTTTAAATGATTTGTAAAAATAATCAAATTGATAAAGAATAGCAAACATGTTTTAAATTTTTATTTTTTTAAGTTAATTTATAACTTTATTTCTAATATCAGAAGTGGGATAAAGAATTCATAAGCCCCCAGTACCGTTAAACTGTCATAAATCTTGTGAGTTTGCTGTAACATCGTGAACGGTAAGATTTGAATTTGAATTTTTGTTTATGATTACTGCCTTCTTCAATTGTTCATTACTTTAATTGTGTGTTGTGTGTGTTCAATTATAATTTGCGTGCTTCTGTCGTAAACTTAAACGTTAATAATGAGACGTGCCAGAACGCCTAGTTCACGGAGGCTTCTTTCTCGAAGCAATTCGCGTCATAAAATTCTCGAACGTCTTGTGATCATAGCGATGATAGACTGGGTCTCGATTCGAATGATCGACGTCATATTTCACGAGATTGCTTGCGTGTCCGAGATCGGCATAATTCTCGCAATACTGATATACGGTCGTCGTCTTTCGTAGGTCGCATGCCGTGTAATAGGGATCGCTTTCATAGTGGCCAGTGTTAGACCAATATTACGCTCGTAAACGCCTTCGTTGGTCATGGCGCATCCGTCGAACGATCAAGCGCTCCCTACTGAAAAACCGGTTATGCCACCTGACAGTAGCAACTCCGGCGTCCAAAATTCCAAGAATTCCGTGAATACACCGTGAAACCTGTGAATAGAATTTAGCGTGCCTTGTTTTGAAGCGTCTACCCTCGCTAGTGTGTTTGAGCAAATGTTCATTTTTGGTTACGGAAGTAGAATTCTTATCCAAAGGCTCACACGCATATATTAGAAGGAACAAAAAACCACATTTTTACTTGTTTCGTTTAACGTGTTCTTGTATTGAGATATATTTCAACCTATTGCTATTTATGCCGTGCCGAACACGTGTTAGTGTTAATATGCCTAAACAACTGAATTATCGACGTCCAAGGAGCGGTTCGCGTGGTTGGTCGCGACTTGCGAGATGGATCCATAAGTGACGAGGCCGCGTGTACCTTGCGTTAAGCTTGTGGGTCTCGCCGATGCGGGCATACTGATACTAAGATACTAGTACTATCATCGCGGTAATTCGCATAAACGCCGCCTTTCTAGATTAAAGTCATAACATTCGAGTAGAACCCCGTCACGCTGTAAAGAACTATCACTGTAGTGTTCTCTGGAAATAAAATTAATGTTTACCCTTGGTAACATTTTGACTACATTAAGCGCCGTTAAGCGTACAGATGCGCTCTAGGATTCGTAATAAAGGGCCGAGCGCACAGCCCATACTAAGGGCTATGCACGTGAGGCATTTTCGCGTTCTAGAAACTTGGCGAACTTGGGCGATGCTCCGCGACGATCCTGTGTAGAATACCTCTATGGTCCTTTGTATACCAATCATACTTCCGATCCGGTCGCCATCGTAGTTCGGATGCCATATAGACCGTAACCATGCTTGCGGACGATTTAAATCTTTTCTACCCTTTCAATCACGTCAATATTATGTCTCGAACGCCCGGTGTTCTTTACTACGAATACGCATGGAGTTCTTATAATTTTGTGCGCGTCCTGCGTCCTCGCTTTGTTGAAACGGATTGTGAATGCTGAAAATTTGCATAAATTAGTTTAATATCGTTAAAAAAATACGTAACAGCTTAACTAGCAACTGCAGCCGATAATAACCTGTCTGTGTGCTGAATGATAGATACAGGCCAGGTTAAGCGCAGCGAGTTTCATTGGCGGACGACCACCGATGGGATTATCTAGTACGAATAATGGGGCTGTGGTGCTGTGTGGCCCGCACGCCTTTAAGAATCTCGACTACCTCGTTAACGCCTGCCCCGGTGTCACAAACTCTGAACGACTGAATCGCTACGGAGGTGGTCATTAAATAAGTAAGACAAGTGCTTTAAACCCGGTAAGGTCTAACATTGTATTTCAACTTTTGATCCGTCTTAAGAGGATATTTATTTGGTGCGATAAGGTTAAACACGTCATCGACAATATACGCACGTGCTTAAAGACCCAATAGTGTAGTGGTGGGAACGGTTATCGGCAATACTCAAAATAGGCAAAGCGTGTATAAAATTAAAGCCATAACAAAGATCCCTAAACCTGGCAATGTGTAACAAGCGAGACAATTTTTGGGAGCGCTACCCATTTGATTAGTAAACTTGTTCTTGATAATTTAAATCACGCTTTATAGCTCCGCGCTCTCGGTCGCATAGCCGTCGCAAAACCAAAAAGAGATCTCGATTACCTTCGCGTCGTGACTCTGTCCCCTGGTACACACGCTCACGCAGCCGTGAGAGTGCGATAGGACATGCATCAACAGCCATAATGACGCGATTAGATAGTATAGAACGAAGCACGGCCAGCGCGTCGCATATGCCACCACGTGCTGAACATGAGACAAGTATTCGCTGTAATAGTGACATATCATCTGCGGCCAATGCGTTGGCTGATGCCCTTAACGCGGTTTTAACATAGTGAAACCCCATAACTACTACGCGAAGAATTTTGACCCGGCGTTTCACAAATTCGAGATATGGTGCAACAAAGTTGAGCGGACAAAAATGACATAAATAACTAGGGTGAATCGGAATGTTTATTGCTTATTGTTTGTTGCGTATCGGTCCTAAGAAGTTACCTAAGCCCGACGAGAAATCGAGCCTGGTACCGTGTGCCTTTTTGCAAAAAACAATTGGCATGCCGAAAATGATGGTTACACAAATCGTGTTTAAGCCTCTAGTAGTGATCAACGAAAGGGGAACTTTTGCAGAGAGGTGCGTAGCTCTTCTGGGGCTTAGTGGCATTACTACCGCCGTAAACCAGTGCATCCCAGTCGACATCCAAATAGACAGTGAAGCTTTTGACGTGTCCTTAAATTCATCGGATGTTGTTAAAATCCTAAGCCTAAGCGAAAGCTAAGAAGTTGCGTCTTGAGTACTTTACCGTACCGGTTAAATTAATCAAAAACTTGTTTTCTTGTTAGCTACCGAAGTATAACTTGGTCACATTATAAGTTATGGTCAGGTAAGACCGAGCGCGAAAAGGGTCTGCTCCTACGTGTTGCGCATTAGTGAATTTTATTTGAATTTTTATTTATTTTATTTTCAAAACATATTTTGATTTCCCGGCTTTAAGTAATTTGTCGAAAAATATACGTCTCACTGCCTAGTGTATTTGTCCAAGAAACGAGTTCGATCCTTGTCAAACTATCACATCATGGGAAAAGCCTGATGAACCTTTCAACGCTACCCATGCAGACGTATATCACTTTTCGGAGTATCTAATCTATCGATTTATGATTGTGGTCGAATGTTTAACGCTGCTAGTTTTAGAAGCTGAGTACTAGAATTGGGCAGTGACATCCATCATGTAACGCCTGTCATCACCACGTAAACGGCCTAATAGAAAGACTCTTTCGAACCATTTTAAACCACATTCGCGTTGACAATAAAAATACTACTTGGTGTGATGCACAGCGAAAAATTCAATTGGTATTGAACATTACTAAGCAAAAACTACTCAGTTTTCAGCTCTAAAATTATTATTTGAGTTCAACGCAACTACTCCTGTCAGCCGTGCATTAGTCCTCGATGTGGCAATTGAAACTCCTCAATCAAATCGTTAAGCATCAACTAGACAAGAGGACAGGACAAGAGGTCTTCTGAAGAAAAATCAGGACAAACGACTCTTAAGTGAATCGTCATAGGCGCCCTTCCAGGACTTTCCAGGTAAACGACTGCGTATTTGTTATGAAATCCACCGGTAAACTTGAGTCAGCGATTAGAGGTCCTTATCCGAGTGATCAAGGTGCCTTCAAGTAGCCGACATGAGCTTAAACTATTTGTGATACTCGTGGAAAGATCATGGTAACAGCGCAGTGTATGGTACCTGGGAAAGGCGAGTGGTGTCCCGAGAGTTGTGCGATTTCCTTTGAAAGTAAGCACTTAATATGCTTTGATGTGTGCTTTACACGTATCTTATGTTACAGCTTCTAGGTATGTTCTGTGCAATTGTATGGAATGTACAAATATTTGTCCTGGCAGACACGCTATGAGTGTATGGACTCCGATGTAGCAGATACGCGATGCGTGTGTGGACTCCGGTACAGCAGACACGCGATGCATATGTGGACTCTGGAGCAGCAGACACGTGACGCGTATATGGACTTCGGCTCAGCTGAACTACAGGCCACCCGGGCCTTGGCGTTCACTGTTCGGACTTCAGGCTTATGGCCTAGGCGTCTATTATCTGAACTACAGGCCACCCTGGCCTTGGCGTTCACTGTTCGGACTTCAGGCTTATGGCCTAGGCGTCGCATTACCTGAACTTCAGGCGTAAAGCCTTGGCGTTCTATTAACGAACTTCGGGCATATTGCCCAGGCGTTCGGTGAACTACAGACCTCACATGGTCTTGGCGTTCATTAAACTTCAGGTGTTTTTTTTTTCCTTTGTGTTTTACTTTACTACACAGCCTAGATGGTGACAACGACTGGAGGCTCAGCCAGAATAGCTGCACCAAATCTATGAAGAAAAATGCCTAGGCTTGGTTTGTTGGTCATGAGACGTCTCTGTTTTCATTTATAGATTGATGTATGTTTGCCTGTGTGACTTTAAGGATACCTGATAGATGAACTTTGAATTGATTGTAAGGCGATGTGAAAGATATTTGCGAGGTTGACTCTAGGCCACACTAGAGTATTTTAAAGAAATCTAATTCGCAGATGAAAATACAGACGCACGCGAGCTACAAGCTACGCCTTCCCTAAACGCAGACCAAGATCTTTGAGCTGCTAGTGTTGCTACTGGCGCTGCTGCTGGCGCTCCTACTGGCGCTGCTGTTGGCGCTGCTGCTGGCGTTGCTGCTGGCGCTCCTACTGGCGCTGCTGCTGGTACTGCTGCTGGTACTGCTGCTGGCGCTGCTGCTGGCGCTCCTGCTGGCGCTGCTGCTGGCGCTGCTGCTGGCGCTGCTGCTGGCGCTCCTGTTGGCGCTGCTGCTGGCGCTGCTGCTGGCGCTGCTGCTGGCGCTGCTGCTGGCGCTGCTGCTGGTACTGCTGCTGGCGCTGCTGCTGATGCTGCTGCTGGCGCTCCTGCTGGCGCTCCTGCTGGCGCTGCTACGGGTGCTGCCGCTGGTGTTGGTGGTCTGACGCCAGGAATCGAACTCTCTACGCTAGTACTAGGCGCCGACATGGACATCGATAACAACGCCAGGCCAAGCAACTTCTAATAAGGAGCTCGTGTCGAGGACGACACTTAGTCAGGAGAGGCCGTATAAGCGATACCCCCATCCGACGACACGACTACCCTCACCATCGACATAACTACTAGTTATAAAAGAGCGATTATACCGCCGGGCGCTCACTTAGATCTAAGCGCTCTCAAAGTGTACATCGTTTGTATTTTGTTATTACGTTTATTGTTAAGCTGTAAGTAGATTTTGTTCTCCTAGATTTTAATTTTGTTTGGTTGAATAATTTTAAATGATTTGTAAAAATAATCAAATTGATAAAGAATAGCAAACATGTTTTAAATTTTTATTTTTTTAAGTTAATTTATAACTTTATTTCTAATAGTATATTAAAAATATACAGGGTGTATTTAGACCGTGATCGAAAACTGAGGCAGGTAATAGCGATAGTGATTACAAACCCCCAAAAAGCATGTGTTATAAATAAATTGTGTTATAACAAACCCCTTGGCATTAATGAAAATCCCGACAAAAAATAAAAATTTTGACGTTTCCCATACAACCATCGGTGTTAAAAGTATGTGGTTTGTATGGAAAACCTCAAAAATTTTATTTTTTGTCGGGATTTTCATTAATGCCAAGGGGTTTGTTATAACACAATTTATTTATAACACATGCTTTTTTCCGCAACGAACAGTTGTAGGTATGATATACTTATTGGATATCTTCGTCAAATAAATCATTTTACAATAGATATGTTTCTATATTCAGTGCCAGTAGTGACGGAATGTTGAGGACTTTCTTACCAATATTATTCGTAATGGAATAACTAACCTAAAACGTAATTTCCGCGATCGTTTTCTTAGAATACAAGACTTCTTTGCTGTAATAACAAAAAAATGGAACCAACTATAAAAACCGGATAGATATTAAACGGCAAAACGATCCCTTACAACAATATCTGTGATGGAAAACCTTTCATTTTACTTTTTTATAGTGCTTCCTTAGCCAAGCGGGAAGATTTCAATTTCTTTCTAAATAACTTTCTTCCCTGCGGGCTGTCCGCAATATTTTGTAGCCAAACTTGTTTAAGCGGCTAGACATAATAAAACCGAAACGACCATTGAAGTTTACATGTTAGAAGTTTCGCTATCTACCGGATATTATTGGATATGTTCGGTGATTCACTTGCAGTGACTACCAATGACAGCGATAAATGATTTATATTTATATTTAAGAACTACGGTGATAACACATTGATGTTACATAAATTCTAGACAAAAATGAAAATTTTTAACGCTTTCCTAACTATATGTGTTAAATGTATGTAAAATGAAAAAAAAAAACTGCTGGGATTTTTTTGACGTCATTGGGTATGTATTTTGTAATCATCGTAGCTATTACTTGCCGTAGTTTTCGATCACGGTCTGAATACATTCAGTATACATATGTAACATGTCTTCATCAACCCATATACGCCCACTGCTGAGCACGGGTCTCCTCTACCATTGAGAGGGCCATAGTCCACCACGCTGGCCTAGTGCGGGTTGAGGGACTACACACCAAAGAAATTCCTAAGAACTCTTAGGTGTGCAGGTTTTATCACGATGTTTTCCTTCACCGTTAAAGCAAGTGATAATTCAATGTGAATACACACATAACTTCGAAAAGTCAGAGGTGTGTGCCTGGGGTTCGAACCCGCAACCGTCGGATTCTCGACCGCGCGCCCAAACCTCGAGGCCATCACTGCTTATGTAATATGTATGTATGATAAAATACTTACTGCCTTGCTCGCGTATCAGTATTTAACGTTTAATGAGTGTAATGAGAGTACTTCAATGGTCCCTATGAAGCGTTCAATGCGCTCAATTGTTTGAAGATCATATCCATTTGCACACGCGCGGTTCTTCGATTTATTGCTCTTAATATATAGACGTTCAGCTGTCAATTATAATTGAGACGGCCTTATCAATAAATGTGTCAGTCGTTGCTATGATGTTGACATATTTTTACACAACCCGAGAAAAGTACAGCCTGAAATAGATAGGTTTCATCATTTTTCACACTATATTATCACTTAGCCCATAAAACTATGTACGGCAAACTACCGGGCACGGGCTTCCTCTCAAACTAACTGGGTTTAGACCTTGGTCCACCATGCTGGCCATGTACATACTTTGGTTTTCGTTCGCCGCCGAAGTTCGTGATAATTCATTTTTAATCACAGATCTTTGAAAAGTTTGTGGTACGAGGTTGAACCCGCGATTGCAGGGATTTTCACTCGACCGTGCGGCTTCAAAGCTATCTTAACTTATACAGCGATGTTCATATGTAAAAATCACATGTTTCGTTAAATTTTTATGTACATACTAATCCTCTCAATGGGCCCACTGCCCAGTAGTCCAATCTATAAGTATTATGATGATAAAATTAATGTATTTTTCGACCATTGACGCTATCTTCATTTTCGCCAAAATAAATTTGCCGTGCGAATAATTGTATAGTTGAGATAAAAACAATTACTTTCGTTCCTAGATGTCTTGATTAGTGGCACATGTCTGTGTGTGTGTGTGTGTGTGCGACACACTGCGGTCGCGGGCAAGGTCCATTTGTATCAATTACAAGTGACTAGTGCGTACAGCTAGATGGAAAATATTTACTTCATTCAGTCCATTCATTTGTCAGGTCCCACGGCACAAATAGAAAACACTACAAATACGAAAGATACATCTCCGCTCTGAGACAAATGTTTGTATGGTCGAATCTGAGTGTTGTGGGCCCGAAAAGGTATCGCATAGTTTTAGATATGTATTTATTTGTTATTGTACCCCACAATAAAACAACACTGGTTTTAGTAATTGTAAATAATGTTGAGTCACAAATGTGTGTTACCTTTCTGGGTTTTTGCTGCTGTTTATATCTATTTTATTAAAACCAATATACTTCTTAATGGTGCTGGAAATATCTACTATTATGAAGTTGGATTTTAGTCTACAACTCTAGTATAGTCAGGTCAAATTTATATCTGAAATATAGGGTATATAATAATAATAAATAAATAAATTATCATTGTTTTAGAAATCTTAGACAAGCAGGTATAGACGCTAAGATTTTATTTACCATTACGTTGCGTTATTTATTTGTACCACAAACATAACGTCAAAAAAACATTGTTCCTAGCATTTGAAATCAATTATTGAGTGGTTATATAGAGATACCTATCAGTTTTAATAATAAAATCTTTTACCTACATACAAGTAAAAACTATTTTTTTTCTAAAATTAAAACCTACCGACGTATAAATGAGGTTGAAACTAAATTTTCTCTAATTAAAAAAAGGAAAAAGTCTGTAAAACCAAATATTTAAATTTTCAATTTAAGTTGGGCTCACGTTTTAGTTCAGAAATGCTGACTCGCATAGTTTTTTTTTCCCACAAAACGGTAGAGTATAAATTTTTAAAACGCAGTTAACATTTCATAGTTTTTTCTTGAACAATTTATAGTAACGTGAAATTTTAATCGAAAAGGTTTTTCACAGTCTATACACACGACGACTTTTAAATACCAAAATTAGATTTTAGTATTAAAAATAATGTTAGTTTTAGGTGTATTCATTTTGTACAATCATTTGTCTAAAAATGAATCTATATGTAGATTTTAGGGGCGGTACTTACACCAATCTTAATTTACTTATACTACCTAATTTCGTCTCGTGGCCTCGCGGCATAAGTATGTGCCGTGCGATCTAGTGGTCCTGGGTTCGATTCCCGGGTCGGGAAAAGTGCCAGGAAAACGGCAATAGGCTTCCTCCCCCCCTATTACGTGGACTGATACGTGGGATGGAGAAATGTGGGTGCAAAAATGCACCTCTGCTTATAATGCCTCTGCCTGAATACAGGCGTGAGGTTATGTACGTATGTACTACCAAAATACAAACATTTAAAACACAATTCTGAAAATCTTGCAGACACAGCCTGTTAAAATCTATCTGCTGGCCGCCGATTATCATAATACATTTTTTGTAGAACGGATCTGAATTTATAAAGTGGCGTTTAAGTTTTTCCAAGAGACAGCGTTATCATACCAAGATCGCATTATCTGCGAGATGAGAGCTTCGTTTTTTTCCTTTTCTTTTAAGACTGTTGGAAGGAATTACAAATGATAATTTCTGGATTAATTTTCTTTGAAACTTTTTAAAGACTATGACTAAATTAAATTCTTTTATGTGTGACATTTGCTTAGCTTTTAAAACGAAAAGTAGTGTCTTCGTATCGCGTTATAATTTAAGTTTTGATTTTGATCGACTGTGCGACTAATAAGGTCGTGTTCTTATAAAAATATTAATAGAAAGTTGTAACATGTAAGTAACCGTCCTGTGTTTACTTTTTAAAAATGTAATCTATTATATATTTAGATGCATTTGAAGTACTTGTAAAACTCATAGTGATCATTTCTTTTACTCAGGTTTACAATTGTGATTTTCCACTAGGAATGTTTACCCTTCCAATCTTGTTTATCAGCCACCAACAAAGGACACGTAACCCACCGACCTCCAACGTATTCAATTACCGTTGACTGAGCTTTTGAAAAACAAGGTTGCATTAGATTACAGTGTGACTGAGTTTTCCAATTCCTTGTAAGAATATACTATGTGATTGTATGTGCCTTATTTACTGAAAGGAGTGAAGTCTTTATTCTGTATTTAGATATTATACAATGTCCTAAACTTAGAAAGTGAATCAAAATAAAAAAAAATACATTTTATGAATAATATTTTCATGATACCAAACTTCTGTTTGCTTTACGATTGTCAGTCAAATTCAAAGATTGCCTAATATAACTGATGCGTAAACTCAATTTAAAATTTAAAAGATTTAAACTATAAACAACATCGTACGTATCAACTAACATTTAATAGAAATAAATGTAATCCAGAGGCAACGAAACCATTTAAATAGTTAAGGAGATCCGCATATCAGCCATTTACCGTAGATTATGTCGCTTTTTGCAACCTTTCCACGTGACGTGGGTCACACGGTAACCATTAATATTTGAATAGTTTGAGATTCTCAAAACGAGGGAGTATTTTCCCATACAGCCTTGGGGGCTAAATCATCATTCTCCTGCCCTGATCCCAATTCTTTTTTGGGGTCGGCGCAGCATGTTTTGTCCTTCCTACCTGTGTGGAAGGACAAAACATGCTGCATAAGAGTTTTGGCAGATGTTTTACGGCCGGCCGCCTGCCTGACGCCAACCCTCCTTGGGAATTTCTATGTTTTAAAGGGAATGGTGTGGGGATAGGGTGTGTTTGGGTACAGGATATTGCGGGAAAGGATATTTGGCCTGATGGTAAGGATGCTACAGTCCCGGATAAGGAAGTATTAGGAGACTGTAACAGCTCGGGGGGCCGAGCTCGCGTACTCGTAGCCCTGTTCCATGACTGGCTAGATCAATGGAAAAGGCATCCCCTGACCCTTGGGGGCTAAATATTTATATAAATAAGGGGTCTTTAAAATCTTTGAGATATATTTAACCAGATCGTATTAACAGAGAATATATTTTAGATTCTCGTAAATTCAAACGTTAAAACAAAAAGTGCAAAGTGTTACTGGGTTTTCCATAAGAAAATTCTTAGTAGCAGCGTGAAGTCTGAAAATATGCTCGATGAAGGTCAATTAGTTAACCCGCTATTTAGTCGGACGAATACAAATCTGATGAAAGGTGTATAAATACACTTCGCTCCCCCCCCTCAGTAAATACCGGCGGTTATGTATGTGTGTATGAATGAAAGTTAAATAATACAACCTAAACATTGAGAACCTTAGCCCATACCCTTTGATGGAAATATATTGAGGGATTTTTCGTCTCACTTCCAGAAACTTGTAGATTAGTAGCTAATCATATAGAATTTCTATATTTTCTGTTATACTATGATTATTTACAATCTGGTTGCATGATTGCAGTTGAAATGATCTTGTTACACGTTCGTTTATTTGCTTAATGATTCTTGTGTAACAACTATTAAGCTTTAATAACCGTGGTTTTATTTAAGCTATTAGAGATGTACATATATCTGTAAAGATTTGGGAATCTTTTGGACATGATGTAGATGAGAATAGCAAAAAGTATTGTTACGGTATCTTTCAACAAAATGGCGGCTTTCCTATTATATATAATCGTCAGAATATTTGGAATATTTGTTCAAATACCATTATGAAAATTTGCGCTTAGAGTATCGATAAATTGGTTATGCATCTCAACGGGGTTGTAAAGCTTCTGATAATGTTATCATATTCCACATGGCATAATTTAAAATATTTTTGTTTAAATAAACACTTCTAACTGGATTTGTATGTAAGTCAAAATCGCGAGTCGTTTTTTTGGAAATGAATATTTGCAGGAAGATCGTACAGATTTTCGAATTTTCTTCTTGGGAAGGAAACCGCGTAAAACATCTTATTAATATTAAGAAATCCCACATAGTAAGTAGTTTGTTCGAGGAATAAGATAGGTCTAATATAAGCAAAAAGTAGGATAAAAATAACTTATAAACTTTACGAAAGCAATCGAAAAAAAGTGACATAATTGTATTGACTGGTGAGAGATCCTGGACCTTCTTCATGCTAGTTCGAAAATCAAAATTCTAAATACGCCTATTTTGCGGCATTTAAAAAAAATAAAAAATCCGCATTTATTTAAGTTTTGTTGCAATAACTTTGTACTTACAATATCTTCATTTTGTGGTCGTTCAATATAGTTGAGGTCGTGTTGCGGTTTAATTACCAACCGATATGGAGTGTGGAGAGCGGTGCTGGTGCAAATAATTTTTATATTCCCCTCTCATTAATAGGCGTGTATGCGGTGAAAAGGTTCAAGCTATATTCTCGTGTTTTTCTATTAAATTAAATATGGGCTGTGGTTTTTTACATTGATCTCGGACGTTAGTATCTTTCAAGTGGAGGTCACTAGCGGTACTTCCATAGAAGTGGTATTTCCAAAAGCGTTACACGTTATTGTGTAAAGTCTAGTTTATAATTATTTATTGTGGGGTTAGGATTGTTATTTATATGTCAAATTAATTTTAATAAAAAGATTAAAGATATATAATTCAGAATTTTGTAAGGCTAGCTAAACTACTATGGAAGTACCGCAACTGGTAAAGGGGTATTTCCCTGACAAGAGTTTCATTTTTTGCTTTAAATCTTATTTACATCAGTTATACCATTATAATTTGGCACATATTTAAACAGAAAAACCTAACAAAATGGTACGATTCAAAGTTTTAAACCAGCTCCTATTTACCCATAAAATAGGCATGACAATTTTACATTCTAAGTGTTTCTAAACCTCGGTTGCATAAAACTGCTTCCATTACTCGCGAAATAACTCCGTCCCCATTCTCAATTTCTTTATTCGCTTTCATTACTAAACATTCGTTCTATCGCAGCCACATTATGTACGTTAGGTTCGCCTGAGAATATGTCGGGTCACCACGAGATATTAATTTGACCCGACCTTTAATCTTTCTGGCTCGTGTTGTGCGACACAATGTACGATACGAGGAATGTAATAAAAATCCACTTGTTGAAATTTTGCCTCGTTGACGGACAATGTCGCCTCGTCGGGAACTATTCGTGATATTCATTTTCGTGTCGCTTTTATTAACAGCGGGTTGCTTCGTCGGGGAACAAATTTCTTACTTTTCTAAGGTTTCATCCACATTATATGTATTTCAATCCCATTACTGGATGTGAGCGTCTATTACTACTAACAATAAGAGGAATTAATATTTTATTCATCGGCTATCCTCGTGTTAATGGATGGACCGCGCATGCCTACAAATGCTTGAGAAGGAGCTATGGGTGTGGAGATTACCTTACGATTTTTTCTTGTTTAAAGTTAAGGCTTCTTTTCAAAAACTCATACAGCCCTAAGTGTAGGTTCAAACGTACGATCGCCGATATAGGATTTCAGCCGATTGCTTCACAAATTCTTAAATAGCAAAGAAATTTATGGTGGTAACATATGAGCCTACTGCTAGGAACTTAAACAAACTTGACGAATCGTGAAAGCAAATATACGCTTCTTACTAGCACTTCGTTTACAAGATCATGAAGACACGTGAGTATGTTCTATATCTCATTCACCTGACGTAATTCATAATGTAAAATACAATAATGCAACATAAAACAAAACACTGTAACAAGCACACGTCATAAACAGTTTACATATCAAGCACAAAGAGAATTCTAAACGTTGCAATTGGACGTTAAAAACCAGAATTCACTTCGCGAAGCTTATAACTAATTTTGCCTCGAAAGTGCAGCTATGTTTCGAGTCTAAAATTACTACTCGTGTGTTCTGCGCGCCTGGTGACCGACGGAGTTCCAAATTGGCGGCATTTCGGTTTACCCCGCATACGGCAGGCAAATTAGAAAATATACGTTTGTTTTGTGTAATTTATTTGCTAGTATTTCTTATTTTCGGTGGCGGTTTTTAGTGACATATATTTTATGCCTTTATTATGCAAGAAATGCGGACTAATTAGCATTGTGAATCTAAATCAGACTGTATACTGTTGGCTACAGACACCTTGGAACTTGGAAGGGTAAGATGCTTGTCCGCTACGCTCCCCTCATAAGTTTGTATACGTATGTAGTGGACTACACTCCTTAGGAATTCCTAAGAAAAGTTTTTTACGACATTTCCTTCACCTTTTATTCATTACACAATGAAATAAAAAATAACCAAAATTTCGTTCTTCTCAGGGCCTGAACGTCGACAAGAGGACTTTAGCGAGTGCGGAGCGAAAACAAAGAACATTCACGGACAGATCTCAGCTGAAATACGCAAGAAGACTTGTAGTGAAGCTCGGCAGCGCTGTCATCACCAGGGAAGATGGTAACGGTCTCGCTTTGGGAAGACTTGCGTCCATTATAGAACAGGTATAGGTTATTCTGAAAATGTATTTTTGTAGTATAACTTTGTGTATCTGAGCAAAGGACTGTGATAGAAAATGATGGTTAGTGCATTGTAGTTCAAATACAGAATATCCGTTCGGAAGAAAGGAATTACCTCTTGAAACAAATATTTGGTATCAGGGTTTGCAAACCTGGAATGACTTCAGAACGGACCGGTTGTTTCGCTATAACGGGTTCTTAACTTTATGCACGATGATTGCAATGGACAAAAATGAAGTCTGAAATTGGGGATTTTTGATGGAGAGGATAAATTGGAGAGGCGCGTTTCGGGCTAAATGGAGATTCAAAATAGAATTCAGAAAGCTTCAAAATAGAACCAATGAAAGACATTGGTCATTTTCTCTTAACAATTAGAAGTGCAGGTTCAGTATCAGTTTTCTAGGTTAACTTAGTAATCAAAAAAGTACATAAAACACATTGTTAAGGTTCAAAGTTTTCCAGGGAACTAAGTAAAAAGTTGTCTTAATTAAATAGTGATGGAGTTTCTGGCGGTAGGCCAATATACTCCGAGCAGCGTCACAGAATTTCGAAGTTACACCGCGTACTTTGCATAAAATATGTATATTAGGTTTCAAATACGGAAAAGCTTGTCTAAAACTAGCTTACAAAGTTTTTACGTAGTGTTTTGCTGCGGACGTTTACATATCACATTCATCTCGGCATTCATTCTCCTCTGCAACTGAGAAGATTTAAGGCCATAGTCCACCACGCTGCCGTACTGTGGGTTTGAATCCGCCACCGCTAAGATTTTCGACCGCGGGTCTAAACCTCAATGCCAACACATTCAACAATTTCTCTTTTGGTTAAAGGTCTTAAAGTGATAGTCATGCTTTGTCAACGTAATATCAGGTGAAAGCATTAAAAGCAAACTAGCAAGAGACGGACAAAGACTGCGTAATTGTTATTTTAGTATAAGGTTGTAAATATTCATATGCATTGAGTAAGAAGCTGTAATTTTGAATTTACAGAATGCTAGCGGGTTATGTGTGTAAATGCATGCAGCAAGTTATGAGTTTGTTAGTCCAAAAATTATTCAAGCTACCCAACTGTAGACTAATCCTAAAAGCTACCAAACCAAAGGGAACTTACATTCAAATTATAATGAGAAGTATATCTGAGTAAATATATTTCAAAGCCGTTGAAAAAGTAACACTAATTTTGAAACGTTTGCGACGAGGAAAATATTTAACCCGCTTACGTCAACCGCACGTACACATCAAAAATAAAGCAGAATGTTTGGGTAAAATAAATGTATGTTTAACTTTACCTGTATGAGAACGGCAGAACATTACATTTTAATTTAGCTCGAATACGACTTCTATTTACCTTCGGAGCTGAAAACATTTGACCGAATTACAAAAGAATAAAGTTAAAAGCAGTTGTTGAGGGCATTCTAAATTTAAAATATAAAAGAGTGCCGAATATAGAAATACGTTGGGTAAGGTTGGTTGGTTAGTTTCACAACACGATTCTAATGGAAAGCTTAGAAAAGATAAATAATATACAAGTAACCTGATGACTAGGTTTCTTTGTTCGTAGAAAATACAAAAGTTATGATAAAGTATAACATTTTTTTTAACTTTTTAATTCTTGACCCATTTTTTTATTTGCAAAGCTGACCCAGGATAGTAAATTGATACCTCCCTTCTTCCTCTTAAGCATAATCGTTAAAGCTGTAAAAAGCACGCTATCTGAAGAAAACACAGAAGATAAAACTAAAAAAAATGTTCTCATTATTCCATATATCCTTATATAGTTTTACTCCTAAATCATGAGCTAAGATTAGAGAAAATGATCACTATAAATTCATCAGCCAACGTCTCCAAATATTTGACCCAAGATTGGAGTCGATTGTGACGGCACTAACAAAGCGCATTGATCCTTGACAAACATCCGCAACGAGAATTTTAATTAAACAATTTAATTCCTTCCCGAAAGACAAAGGAAGTTTCCAGTAATTAACGAGTTGTATCAAACAGGGCCGTAGTGCGTCTTTGAGTTGTTTATTTTGAATCATGATATCTGATAATAGCTTTTCTCTGGAGTCTGCCTTCAGGGCTTTCAGGCTAGGATTCAGAAATAAAATTTAAGAATATAAAGAACTGTGGTCTTCCTGTTTCTTGTCATCACCTTGGAGACAAAAAACTTGCAAGATTCATCTTCATCCAGCACTCTATGTAACTGACATCCAAATTTCATCGAAATTAACCAATTACCGAACTATTTTTTTTTATCGTAAACCTTACCGAGAAATGTCTCGTTTCATAAATAACACTGTTTTGGGTACTACCAATCTTGATTCATACAGTGCGGTTGGGTCAGCACGAGTTATAAGGCGGTATTATAATATCTACTAAAGATATATTGCAATGCATTAAGACATTTCCCTACCCGACACTGCACAAGACCCCATTGTGAATACTAGGTCGGCTGTAAACGGGTTACCCTGTTCATTGTGTATTCTTGCGTCGACTTCGCGTAATTGATTTTGTCGTTGAGCCAATATCTGAGTGGTATTTAAATTTTCTTCGAATAAAATGCTGTACAGTCTACGGATAGATAGAACGTTAATAAAATAGTTGATGTAATGAATTAAATGTAAATGAAATTAAGAGAAGAAGTGTGTAGAAATCTACATTATGTTTCATACATTTTAATTCATACTGCAGTATAAACGATTCATATCGTTGTACTGTTTTTTTTTGTTTTTGAGGGAAAAGATGATTAAGGGTCTTCTACCCGTCAGGCCTGCGGGAAGGGGTTATAAATGAGTAAAATTTGTCGTGAAACAATGCGTTTCATTTGATGTAAGATCGTGATTTTTTTTTTAACACATAGGAATGGATCATTACAAAAAATATACTGTTATGATTAAGGTATGCTAAGCCACATGTGGTACTAAGGTAAAAAAGGTTTTTTATTGGTTTTGGAGCGATTTGGGACGATACAGTTAGAATTGTATTCTTTTAGAATTTGCGCAACAAAAATACGTTGTAAGATAAACAAGTCAAAAAGCCTTTTTCTTTTGATATATCATAGTTTGTTAACAACGTCATTATTTTTTGTTTTTCTTTAACGGTGTTGGTTGACTATTAAATATTGCTTTTACTGAGCTTACGATTTCACAAAATATGTCCTTGCAATGTTACGAGAGTTCATTATCCTTATATTTCATGTTATTCGGCTTAAATATAAAATTTCAGATATAAATTTAAACAATCTCTTAAAAAGTGAAGTTTTGTTTATAAAATATTATGTGAATATAAATTGTGATTAAATGAAATATGTTTGTTAAAACTTGCCGTCCGTCCCACACTAGAGTGTAAAGATTATTGCTTTTGTTGAAATACTAACTGGAAAGTAGGTTGCATTTCCAGACACATCTCTCACTTTATGTCTGAATTATCACGCTCATAAAACGGTAAAAGAAAACATGTTTAGAGAAGCTATTAATTTCCTAATAATCCGCAAGGAATTTTTTTGATATGTGTATTTCACTAAACAGCAATTTTTATGGCAGTGATATGGTCTGGACTGATAAGGCAGGTGTCACAGTGTTAAAAAACATCCTGACAAAAAATTAAAAAAAGGCGCTTTCCTTCTCCTATGCCTGTTTTATCTTTATATGACCTGCATACATTTCTTATAACAAATATTTAACAGATTGTTCTACATTCAGGTAGCGGAATGTCACCACGAAGGTCGTGAGTGCATCATGGTGACCAGCGGTGCAGTGGCCTTCGGACGACAGAAACTCACTCAGGAACTGCTCATGTCGCTCTCCATGAGGGAAACCTTGTCACCAAGCGACCATACCAGGGAGGTAAGTAGTACTTCCAAATAGATTATGTTATAAGTAAAAGGATTCCATTGACTTTGTTAACTGACAGTGTGGTTTTGAGTCCAAAGAATATAGGTTTGTTTTGTTAGTGTGGTCGTCCCCCGACAAGGTGGTCCGACGACCTTGTCCAGGTCGCGGGACGTCGCTGGCTGCAGGCGGCTTCCGACCGATCCCGGTGCAAGTCATTGGGGGAGGCCTATGTCCAGCAGCGGACCACGATTGGCTGACATGATGATGATGATGATGTTAGTGTGGCCGTATGAGAGTACGGCTTTAGTTCAGTTCCTTAATAAAGCAAACTATTTTGACATTCGCAATCAAGGAATACATAATAATAGCTCGGTATTAAAAAATACGCTCAAAATTAAAAAGGTAATTTATGACGTCACTGTGATGATGATTAAAACGCTATGACTTGTGCATATGTATGTGTGTTATATGTTTCTGTTTCACGCAGGATGCGGGCAGTATACTGGATCCTCGTGCGGCCGCAGCCGTGGGTCAGTCAGAGCTCATGTCGATGTATGACGCCATGTTTTCGCAGTACAACGTGAAGATTGCTCAGGTAACGCATTTATTTTAAAACCTCATATTTGAAACCTCATTGGACACTTTAGAATAAAAAAAGAAATAACTTCTATTTTTAATTCTTTCTTCTATTTTTTAATGCAATTTATGCTGGTTTAAGCCTTTTTAATGCTTATAAGTTAAAACATTTTTTAGCCTAAACAAAATCTTCTAACATGCTGGTATTTGTATTACGTAGTGGGCAATGGTATGCAAGTCAAGGGAATTTTATCATAAAAAAAATGGATTAGATCAGCAATTTTTCGATATCTTTGTTAATTTTACGGACTTTTGATATATTATAGTGACTATCTTTATTAGTAATTGTTTGACATTTAATTTCAATAACATTAGTAGTTTTTCTAACACATAGGTACATCAAATACAACTCAAGAGCAGTGACATTTTACTTCAAATAAAATTTCAGTTGGTAAAATGAAAGTATTTTGCGAAACATAATATTCCTAAAGATATTCCTCAGCGAGGGATGCTCAGTACATAAAAATGGTTAATTAGAAATTCAAATATTCGCGCGTATTACCATACCGCCGTTGTAACATAAAATGTTTTCCACTTACCCTCAAAATTGTAACAACGGCATATTTCACAGATGAATTCTGTCTCTTCTATTTACCCAATTGTAAATTCATCATAATTTGTAAATGAAATGGCAGTTTCTTTGAGATTTAGTTAAATTGTTGCAAATTTATTTTAATCCAAGTTTTATTCTAGTTAGTTTTTGTAAACTGAATTGATATTAAGTCACAAGCTATTAAGGACTGTTTGCTTTTTTTTAAATAGAAATATTTCAGCATATCGTGATGCTGTTAAAAAAATTCTAAATAGATTAAAAAATTGTTAAATACGTAACCAGCAATTAATAATTATCACAACTTAAATACCAAGAAAACTGATAGATACATATATTTACTTTGTTTATATTTAGTAAATATACGAGTATTAGCAACGAAGTGTTCCCGACTTCGCAAAGTTAAATCCTATGCTCGTTAACTCTCGTTTTTCTCTCAGGAATGTTGCAAACTTTTTCGCTTGGGCTAATGGAACGCTCCAATAATTAAAGTTGGAAGGGGCTTATACTGATCAGCCTGTTGGAATACAAACAGGTTTAGTAATTCCTATTTTTTGTACGGATTTAAACGATCTTGTACCCGTAATTTCTGTGCAAATACAGTATCGACTGGTGAAAAAGCTAACATAAAATCTTTTTGGAGATCTTTTTCTTGTTGGAAACGGGAGAATGAGTTAAAATAATTGAAAACACACTTTGTACCTTTTAGTTTAAGCTTGAATACCTAAAATCAAAGGAGTATACTACACTCAAGTCTCGTCTGTAGTATTTTAGCTGGTATTGCGTAAAGAATTTCTCTGAAGGAACAAGTTATAAAAATCCGATATTAGGTTCGTCCCGTAGTAAGTCGTATTTAAAAGGCAATACGCGTAACGAGGTTGCAGAAATAAACCTCTGATTGTGACTACTCCTTCGAGTATACAGGCGTAACTGTGAAGGTTACAAACGTTACATACAAAACACAAAAAGAAAATGTGTCTCCGAACCCACGACGTATTGGCTGTTCATTCAACTTCATCTAAGTTGCAAATAAAGTTGCAAACAATAACCCAGTAATAGCGCGGGAGCTAATGACTTGTAAATGTGTTTAAATAGCTGTGCGTGTCGTACTCATTTGCTCCCGACGCAAACATGTCGTTATCAAAACAAAGTCTTGTGACACAGGAGCGTTCATACGATACGACTTTTTTGTTAAAATTGAAGTGTTTGGATTCCATAAGGGTGAAACGGGTTCCTATTACTATCCGGTATCCGTCTGTAACCTGGCTGTTACTCGTGAACCGTGAGAGATAGACAGTTGATATTTTGACATTTTATATATTTCTGTTGCCGTAATAATAACAAATACTAAAAACGGAATAAATAAATATTTATGATTTTTTGCCGATTTAATCAATAGTGGTACTGAACCCTTCGTGCGATAGTCCGACTCGCACTTGACCGGTAGAAATATACAAATATATCTTCAAAAAACATAGTAATTAATGAACTCTTTAGTTATTGCGCGCGGTTCTACAGTTTGAAATAACTCGGTTCTATTGGTAGTTCATTCTCAAAGCGAACGGATGTTATTTGCAATATGAATTCAATGTATCTTCTACGCACGAAATTGTATTTGAATTTTGTTTTTCTAATTAAAGAATGTTGATACACACCGTATAGCAAGCATAAAATTTAAAAAATAAACATATAAAAGTTAGGGGAAACGTGTTCTGGAGTGGAGATGACGGCTTGGCAAACGTAGTAAAATGCTTTTTGCTCACTCCAGATACAGTTTTTTTATTTAAAAAATACTTGTATATTATCAAGTTCTGGTTAAAGAAGAATTACCTAAAGCTAGTGACATGTGAACTAACCTGAACCAGGAAAGTTTTGATAGAAACAACAGAACGTGTAAGCCTTACCTACATCAAAGTTAAATTAAATAAACAAAGCATATACAGACCCGCAAAACTATCCCAAATTAGTGGTAGGCGGCCGAGTAATGTCACAAATTTTCCTTGGTTTTGTCCATCATTAATATTACTTCTAGAACGTGTGACGTAGTTATACTTTTTCGTAATTAATTTTATTATAGCTGCCTTCGTGATGCAATGGGCCAGCCAACATCTCAAGAAATGGTGGTCGCGGTTTTGATTCCCAACCTGAGACTAGTGTTTCATTCAGAGCAGTATTAATACTTCTCGACATTCCAAATACATACTAAAAATCTTATAAAATACAAATCTGGTATATGAAATATTAGCTTGTTACCATTATTAGTTCAGTGATCTGTATGATCTTATAAATGCTACTTGAATAATATTTTGAACAAATATAAGTTCTTTAAGAGCTAAAATTTCCATATGAGCGACAATATTCTGTATAAAATTATATTAGCGTGTCTCGAATATTCAACTATGTCGCTTGTAATGGTGGCTCGTGATAAAATCTCCAAGCAGCTCTTATAAGTCTTGCAATAGTGTCGCGTTAGAGCGCTAGGGGTGTGCTAATGTGCTTTGTCGGATATTTAAAAATACAAAATTTGTGCGTTTTTTTTGTTATCAATTAAAAGTAATAAATACACCCAAAAGTAGGATATAAGACTTTTCGGTTTCATAAGCTCGTAGACCAAAAACAAATATTTGTGGAACAGATAAACATTTATCTCGGTTCGGGGTTCGCGACAAAATCTTGAGGCCATCACTGCTTACATTTTAAATACGGTTTGTTGCATTTGTTTAAGTTTTTATTCCTATAGTTAAGCTTCAAAAATAAAGTTATATAAAAGGCGTATAGATTATACCACTGTTTCCCGTTATCCGAATTCTCCCAACCCCTCTGTATCCGACAATGTAACACTAACTTAATAAATGTGATGCTTACAGCGACACGACTCCACACTTCATAAGGGTGGACTTCCATATGAAGCTAATATTTGATAATAATTTTTCTATATCAAAGTTGTAGGAGTCGTTAGTAGTAGCATTGTTTTGATTCTTCTTTTGTTATTTGTAATTTTGCTAAAAAAAAGATGTTCTTAATTTCTTTTATTTGGGTCGTAAATTTGTTGATGCAATAATTTCAGTTTGAATGTATGTTCATACGCTTAAATGTCATACTCAGCTCTATATTTTTAATGAGTTGGGTTACGTGATTCCAACATAGTCTTCCCGAAGGAAGGAAGAAGGCGATAAATAAGGTTTGATAATACTAATTAAAATTTGCGTTTTAAGACGTCTTTTTTTTAAATTATACAACAAGGGACAACACTACTAAATTGTAGATAAAGCACTATGCTGTCCATGTGGATAATCCAGTGGCGAGACACTTGAATCTCTCGTCACTCGACAACCTAATACCGTCGTGCTGAGGTTCATTCTCATAAGATATACAAGACTTATGATATATTCAAAGAGGTGTATCCAAACCGTGATCGAAAACTAAGACAGGTAATAGCCTTTTTTTTTTTTTTTTATTACACGAGGAAATCCCTTTACGGATCGTCCCCGAGCATGAGACTCGGAGGTAGCGGTGATTACAAACCTATTGGCGTAAGCTGAAATCCTGACAAAAAATAAGTTAAAAATATTGTTGTTTAAGAAAATGTCAATTTTTTTAATATTTGTAATGATTTTTTTACTGGTATGGGTTCGTAATCGCGTATTGTGTTATATGCCTTACTTTTCGTTTACGATCTTAATACAACCTGTATATATGCTATAGCTATGGATCTTCCAAGAGGCAGATATATTATTTTTTTAGAATAGATTGTAGTGGTTATGTTGCAAACTTCGTTTAATTTTGTACGTGTGTGATACACAGCTTTGGTGGAAGATTGCCCCAACCGTCTGTCTATCAAACACGTCCATTCTAATAATTCACCGCGCGCAATACCAAAAATAACCCAATGAAAAATTCATAAATCCACCCCGGTTAGCAAGTTGGAGGAAATTTCGCCTTTGAAACAAAATTGAACGATCAAATTATTTTTGCTCTTATTTTTGCAAAGTTGAAGCATATTGTGACGCCGTTGCTTAATATTGACAGTAAAATATTGCGCTCCGAACGTCTCGTGTAAACTTTAATTTTATCCAAGTTGAATATCAGGTTATCGTGAAGATGGGAGCTTTTGTGATAGCTGATAGTGTTTTGTATAAAAATATGAGATATTTTAATGGAAGGGTTTAGAAATTCATGCAAATTACTTCTTTGTAATATTTTTTATGACTATGATGAAATATTTCTAATGTTGCTCAATTCACAGGGTCTGGTTAATGATACGTCAATATCCCACTTATTAAACTACACTACAAGATACTCAAGTATTTAAAAAGTATATAATTAACGTGTGAAAGCAATTATTGTCCCACAAGCAACCGTCTTACCCGCCGCTTTAGGCAAGCCTGTACCGAGGGGTATGTAAAAACTTCTCCAGACAATCACTGACGTAATTTCTTCGCAGGTTCTCGTGACAAAACCGGACTTCTACAATGAAGAGACGAGGAAGAATTTGTTCTGCACCCTTTCTGAACTGATCTCGTTGAACATCGTGCCGATCGTCAACACCAATGATGCTGTCAGTCCGCCCATGTACATTCATGATGATACCGTGGTACCTGGTACTGGAAAAAAGGTATATCTTTATATATAATATCTTTTACAAAAGATATTGTGAGTCTTTAATGACCCCGTGAGGATAGGGTTGACTACATCAGATGAACTGTCTATATGACTATGTTAGAATGTTTATACATTTTGATTTATTGATATGTAATTTGATTAAGTTTATGATATTTTATTTGTGTTATATTTCAGTGAAATAATGACATAAGCTAAGTGATTGATGTCAATGAAAAGACAACATATTTAACAATAAATTTATAATAAAAAAAAATGCATCAAAAATATGGTCATTCGAATAAATATGAGTTGCAAATTTAAATCTGTTTAGGTTTTTTAATATAAAAACCGTTTTCATAAAAAAAATATATTATTCAAGTTAATATTCATATTTTTATTCACAGGGGATCGGTATAAAAGACAACGACAGTCTGTCAGCACTGTTAGCTGCTGAGATCCAGTCGGATCTTCTCATCATGATGTCAGACGTGGACGGTATATACAACAAGCCGCCATGGGAAGATGGAGCGAGGATGATGCACACATACACATCGAAGGAGAGAGACCAAGTGCAGTTCGGACAGAAATCTAAGGTATGTAAAAGAGATGCGGATAATGTGATCGTATTTGCCGTGATCGGTGTCGTAAAAAGTAGGGGTGGACTCAAGGCTTAGACAAGGATTGTGAATCTCGGTTCGATCTTCAGATATACACATCAGTCTTTTCGAAGCTATGTGTGTATTTTATAAACAATTATTATAAGTAATCATTACGCACTTCGGGTGGGAATTTTGGTAAATGTTTGATATGCTAATTCTTAATGAAAAAAAAAATAATAACACTTTACTCGATCCGGAAATCTGAAGCTTTGTATCGGATGCCAAATAGCTCTTTTCGGCAGATAAAAGTACACAGTTTGAAACATTCGTGCTCGAAATAATTGGAAATAGTATCACTTAATTAAATCTTTGCAAAGCTACTATAAAAGAGAGAATACTATAAATTACAACTCACTACTTTGAATAGAAACTGTTTAAGCTTTTCTACAAAAGAGCTTTGATTACAAACATTTAATTAATTACTCAGTTTTTACTCACACGGATTACCGCATAATGTAAAATTAAATTCTATTTATGTTCATATCATGCACATACACGGCAAATTGCAGTGCCTTTTCAACAAAAGTTTTATTTATTTCGTTTCGCTGACCCCGCGGTACAGTCGTGTCATAGAGGGGTCTCGGGTTATCTCCCCAAGTTGAGCAAAGTATTACATTTATAAATTAGGAAATACTTTGTGCTAAAATAGTTATTACCGATCTATTAAGTAACACTAAAAGCACAGCTGAAGAAATATAAATGCAGAAAAACATATAGAGTACTTCATATACCTAGTTGTAAAATATGTTTTTTTTTAAATAACTTATATGTGGTGTTTTACCTAAATAAATAATAAATAAATACACCCAACAGTCACATACATAGTCCTGACCCCACACAAAGATACGAGTCTTGTGTCGTGGGTATCAGAAACTACGAGAGACTTTTCGGTCTCACAAACACCCAGACCCGAAACAAATATTTGTGAACAACACAAACATTTGTCTCGGTGCGGGGATCGAACCCGCGGCCACTCGTTTCGCAAGCTGGTGTCTAGCTAAATGCGCCACGGGGCTGTCATATTTACCTGTTAAAGAATATTGGCCTATTCACTAGTTATTCCATCTCTAATGAATTTTCTGTTTTATAGGTTGGCACTGGAGGCATGGACTCCAAAGTGAACGCGGCCACGTGGGCCATGGCAAGAGGAGTGAGTGTTGTCATCTGTAACGGTATGCAAGAGAAAGCCATCAAGACAATCATTAGTGGACGAAAAGTTGGTACATTCTTCACCGACTACGCTACTAATTCTTCCACCTCCGTCGATGTTCTGGCCGAAAATGGTACGAAAATTGTATATTGTGATTTTATTACACTGATTTTAGATCATATTCCATTATTAGGATTTAAATTGAGAACGTAATAGGATTAGATCTAAACAATCATTAATTAATTAAGCTTTATTGGATTAATTTAAAATAATCTGCGCGTTGATTTAGGGTTTAATTGGATTTGCTCGTTATAGTAATATAATTCCATTTGAAATATTATTAACGTTTTTGTTTACAGCACGAAGTGGCAGCAGAGCGTTACAACAATTAACGCCTTCAGAGAGAGCGTCTGCTATACACTCTTTGGCTGATTTACTAATAAACAAGCAAGAGCAAATTCTAGAAGCAAACAACAAAGATTTAGAAGAAGCTACAAAGAACGGGGTTGCTAAACCTCTGCTAAATAGGCTTTCGTTAAGTCAAGGGAAATTAAAAACCTTGTCTATAGGCCTAAAACAAATTGCTGATTCTAGCTATGAGAATGTGGGAAGGGTATTAAGAAAAACAAAATTAGCTGAAAATTTAATGCTTCGGCAAGTGACGGTTCCTATTGGAGTTCTTCTAGTTATTTTCGAATCGAGACCAGATTCCCTTCCTCAAGTAGCTGCTCTAGCCATGGCTTCTGCTAACGGTCTCCTCCTTAAAGGGGGTAAAGAGGCCGCTCACTCTAACAAAGCATTAATGGGATTAGTCAAAGAGTCATTGCAAACAGTAGGAGCCGATGATGCTATTTCATTAGTCTCAACTCGTGAGGAAATTAGCGATCTACTTGCAATGGAAAAACATATAGACCTAATTATTCCTAGAGGCTCTTCTGACTTGGTTAGAAGCATTCAGAAGCAATCTCAGCATATACCAGTACTGGGACATGCTGAGGGAATATGCCATGTGTATTTAGACAAAGAAGCAGATCCAGCTAAAGCTTTGAAGATTGTTCGTGATGCTAAATGCGATTATCCAGCAGCGTGTAACGCTATGGAGACTTTGCTGATCCACGAAGACCATATATCGGGTCCTCTTTTCAATGAAATTTGTAATATGCTCAAACAAGAAGGAGTGAAGATCCATGCCGGTCCAAAGTTAGCTAGTCAGTTGACATTCGGTCCGCCAGCGGCAAGAAGCATGCGCCACGAATACGGCTCTCTGGAGTGTTGTGTTGAAGTAGTAAAGGATATGGACGATGCTATTGATCATATTCATCAGTTCGGAAGTTCGCACACCGATGTTATTGTTACTGAAAATGGTAAGCAGTTTAAATTGTTTATAGATATTCTTTGCTTGTTCATTTCTGTCATCCTTTGCTATCCACTTGTTATGTTATTTGTTTTCAACACACAAACCATGTTTTTTACGCCACGTTATTTATAATTTCTGGTATCAGCTTGAATTAGTACTTATATGATAAATAGCATAATTATATGTTAATTTGATGCTGAAATTCAAGTCTAAGTCAGATGATACTTGAATACCTATCTATGGTTAAGGGTCATGATAATTCTAACTGGTACATATTTTTTAAGTATTATTTTTGTTTCATTATCTCTCACAATCTTGCCAATAATGAGTAATAACATGGATGTTTATTCTGTTTCATATGAAGTCATTATGCATAAATTTGTGATAGCGTAGCTGTTCAGATAATATTCACGAGTTTGCTCCTCAGGCACACACTTCTGACTTTTTACTATATTAACTCCATTCGTAATGATTTTACTTAATACATAATTAATTTGAAGAAATAGTTTGGATAAAATAACAAGGTAAAATTAGTCAAGTTGATAAAACTAGAGATAGAACTCAATTATAGACTGACTGCCAACTGGTGGAAAGTATTTGGAATCGTTTCTCGACTGTTTGCCACACTAATGTACTGTATATGATACTTTAATATAACGAATTCCAAAAATTGGCATTGTCAGATGGAACTGCAAGGCGATTCCTGAACACTGTTGACAGCGCTTGTGTCTTCCACAATGTCTCCTCTCGTTTCGCTGATGGCTTCAGATTCGGCCTTGGAGCTGAAGTGGGCATTTCCACCGCAAGGATTCACGCGAGAGGTAATTATAACTTACTTTTGATTTAGAAGCTGATAAATTTATTTGATTACTGGATTTCTTCATTGGTCTAGCGTAATAGCGTAACAAGCGATCAAGATATTCTCAATGGTTTGATTCTCGAATCCGGCGATGTGTCCTAAGTTTATGCAATTGAAAATTGACACTTGAAAGCATAAGCTCGGTAGGACTAAAAACGTTTATGTTGAATCATACCTTCAGGATACGTAATATGTATGTCAAAAACAACATTCCAAGCAAGAATAATGAAATAATATTTGTTCATATTACAGGACCTGTTGGAGTTGAAGGTCTTCTTACAACGAAATGGATCCTAGAAGGAACGGACCATACGGCCGCTGAATTCAATGAGGGCAAGAGGAGTTGGCTGCACGAAACTCTCCCCGTACAATGACTAGAGAAACCAGAATCAATCGGATTTTGGATAAAACTTAAACGTATTTTCATAAGAGATTAATTGTGCCATTTAATAGTTAAGATCGGATGTTGATAATGTATATGAACCATGTAGTAGATAGTATTTTGTTAAAATATGTATACCTAGTATACCTTTGTAATAAAGTTTACTGACAATTAAAAAAATATTAAAAGATTTCAGATTTACTGGAATAATCAAAATTTTCCTTAAACAAAAGAATCCATATTTGAATTCCATATTTTCAACATAATAGGTTATTTTAAAGATCGTCAACATTTTACTCACGACAAAAATACATTCGTAGCGTATTTATGAAGCGCAAATGTGAATTATGCTTTGTAATTCATTTCATTTATATTTTTTCTTAAAATAGTATTGATATGCAGATCGAAATTTTAAAACAATTTATTATAAATAAATCAAAGAAAATTATTTTAAAATAATCCATTTATTATATTCCGTGACAAAATATCTTCTTTTATGTCTTCTTTGTTGGCTGATGGGTGCCAAACCTCGTCCACATAAGCATCTCGTTTTAAAGACTTAGTTAACTAGACCGCAATCACATTCATTATATAAATACTTTGTCATACTTCTCAATAAAACTCATTCCTCTCAAGATTACATTTACACACGCTGTAAATTGCAAAAGCTGTCTTCCAAGGACATATTTTACAATTTGTGCGGACGCCACTCGGTACATTTTCTTTAAATGTGTCGTACACCAAGAATAGGGAGTCATTTGTCATTTTTATATCGCTGCGAAATGAAACTAAGAGCTGGAACGACAACAGTTGCATCTTCTTTGAATTTAAGAATGAGAACATTTGTTTTTTCATTCAAACGTGAAATATTTTCATCACAGTTGTTAAGTAAGTTAGCATCGAACGTAGTGATTACCTCGAAAAGTTCGTAGTTTAAGACACGTCGAGAATTTCAGCTGTCGTGTGTTCAAACCCCAGGCACACATCTCTGACTTTTCCAAATTATGTGTGTATTTACAATCGCCGAATAAAATTTAAGCAACCTGCTCACTTCGGCCACAGTCGGCCAATCCGCACTAGGTCAGCGTGGCCTAATTTTTTTCAGTTGTAGCGGAGGCTCGTGCTCAGCGGTGAGGCGTACAAACATTCTTATGTGTATGGACAACTGGTGAAGTTATAAGAGCTTTGGATATTGATAAAATGTAATGCGAGGAAACATAGGTAGTAGTCTGCAGAAATTTCGAAAAAGAATTTCAAACCACGTCTTTTAGCATAAGTACTGGTGTTAGTTTGGAAGCATTTTACTAAATACTAGCAAATGTCGTCTTTTCCAAAACACTAGAAACTAATGTGCTATGTCCAGGTAGAATAACTAAAGCAGACCTTTTAGGCACGTGTGTCGGGTGTGGCCGTTATGTCGGCACGTATCGCCAGCATCTGGGGCTAATGGCAGACTAACTTTATCTCTATTATAATTATATTACAATGCTGGTTTTGTATTTAATTTGTGTTTTTTTTTTCATTTCTTTTATATTCTTATTTATACTTCGAGTATTAATAAATAAATTATGTGTGTTTGTAATACTAAAATAACCGCTTTTTGCTATGACGCGCCTCCTTTAGTAGTGACTAGCCTTAGTCTCCCACGCTGGCCTACTGTGGGTTGGCGGACTACACGCCTGAGAACTTTCTAAGTATCTTAGATGTGCAGAGTTCCTCATGAATATGATGTTTTCCTTCGCAGTTATAGTGCATGATAATTCATAGTGAATACACAAATTTGAAAAGACAGAAAAAATGCATCTAGTTATTTGAACATACATTCCATATTAACTAAATAGTAATAACATTCGCTAACATGAAAAGTCGTGTTATCTCGTCACGACTTTGCAGTAATTAAATAAACCACGCGCGGTGTTTTTACTGACCTTAAGAGTTCCATCCAACTGAGGTTTTTTAATGAGGAGCTGCTAGAAATATCAATTTAAATTACATAAACTGGTGAGAAGGTTGACTGTTGGCAAGAATCATTTATGCTATTTTATTATTTCTGGTGTAGGAATATTTGTATGCCCTGGATAGCAAGCGCAATATTATCATCATCAGTCCCACTGTTGGGCATAGGCCTCCTTTACTAATGACAGGGCTTACGCTTTAGTCCACCACGTTTGCCTATAGAGGTTAGCTGGATTAAAAATCCAAGATTTTTTATGTGTGCAAGTGTGTTCCCTCAGGATGTTTTCTTTACACTTAAAATACTGATAATTTATTCATTGTGAATACTTACAAATCTTCGAAAGGTCCTCTGACCTGTTTGACTGTTGACCGGGTGTTTCTGGCGTTCAGACCCGCGGCCGCTGAGGTTCAACTGCGGGCCTAAACCTCGAGCCAAACACTACTTTTACTGAATTACGTAAGCGCCAAATTTCAAGAGAGTGACACATGCAAGTATGTCATGTTTTGGGATTGCTTTATTTTCCATGGAATATTTTATCTTAGGCAAAAATGGCTCATAGTTTTGAAAAATAGAAAAAAAGCAACTTTCATACGAGCCACTGACTCCCATTCTTGCAATACTAAACTACCGCAAAAATTTCTTGGTAAACTCCTAAGCCACTTCCCAGGCCGGCTTATCGTCCACACCTCACAAAGACTGTTCAAAGCAGTCAATAGAATAAAAGAAAAGTTGCACAAAGCAAACCTTTCGTGAGATTTGTAAGCTAACCACATAATCGGCCGTCAACACAAATTACCGAAATCCCTCTGGCTACAAGAGAAAGCCGTGGTATAAAACAATTTTGCGAAAACCATTAGGGCCAACCCTTACTCGGCCTTTGCGCTCTCCCAGGGGTGGATTCTATGAGGAAACTGTCTTTAATATGGTGCAGTGAGACTTAGACATCACTATCGATGATAAGAAGTTTATAGCTGAACGTCATAAGAGACTTTCAAAAAGCGTTAAAAAAGACGACTTGATGTGCTGTGATGACGGCGTATGAATACATAATATAACAATAATTAAAATAATTTTATTTAATGTAGACGTAATAAATGCCAGTGATATTCACAGAATATATCACCAGGATTCACTAATTCTACATCGGATAATAATAAACGTTTCTATTTAATTGCAAAACTATATATTTTTGAGGCGATTTTCATATATTTTAAAAACATATTCTTATCCTACATCTATAATGTTAAGTAATACAATTAACGTTATATTTAAATTAGGTCCACTTAAAAATATTTGGGCACACTATAGTTCGTCCCTGTTTCCCGCGCGTTATTTCCGTGTGTATTTGTCCATATATCTACAAAATTACTCGTGAGAGAGTAGCTAAAGACGTTCCGCTAGCATCCATAGTGTTTATATGGTAAAAGATTTGCTTCTAAACAAAAGTTAAGTTTCAGCGCTAAAGGAAACAAAAAGTTAGTTGAAAATACAAAATGGGCAACGAAAAAACGAACAGTTTGACCTTGTAACAACGAATTTAGTCAAGCGGTTCAATTGGTTAGAGACCATCCAAAGGAGCGAGAGGTCGTGGGTTTGATTACCGGTATCAATGAGGAATTTGCAATTTGAAATTGCAATTTAAATTCCAATTTGGCTCATTTACTGTTTTTACATAATTTTACATACATTTTTATACTCAGAGATGCAATTCTGCAACTCATAATTCTCCATTCGTATTTCATTCCGATGATTAAGTTAAAATTGGGGGAAGCCGCTTGATGCAGGGGCACCTTCCGATAGAATTCTTTGGAAATCTCTAGGGGAGGCCTATGTGCAGCAGTGGACGTCTTTTGGCTAATGATGATGATAATTTCATTTCTCGTAATAAGTAACCTTTTTCCCGCTTTTGTGCTGCTGATACTGAGTAGAATATGCCAATCAATCTCCTCGAGATTGCATCGCAAACACCTGTACCACGAGTCTTAAAGTTTTTATATCATTTTACCAATATTTCCGCCTAACATTCATATACTGTGTGGTATTCATAATTGGTGTACTATTTTGACAGGAATACTAAACTATTTACCGAAAACAATTCACGAGGAATTAATGTAACTGGGTTTTGTCAAGAGGCGGGCGTTCGGCAATCTTGGCTTGGCAACAGTAAGCTCTTGAACTTGCGCACGTTGCTCCAGACAGTTATCGCTTGACCTTTAAAACTGAATGGAAACCATCGCTTGCTTGATACTTGAGTGAGTGGACGTACCGAGGAGAATAAGATGGGTATAAATAAATAAACTGGTATATTCCTATATATACCTACCCGTCCGGGTGAGAATGGTAATATATCTGAACGCCAGAATGCATAAATGGTTGAGAATTTCCCGAAAGATTTTCGATCGCATTTATGCACCCAGATCACTAAAGGCAGTATTTACATGTACATTGTCAGTACAGAAAGAAAAACCTTTTTCAACCGTAAATACCGGTCAATACTAAAAAGAATTGTTAAAGCACCAGGCACAAACCTAAAATTGTTTAACATACAAGATATTAACAAAAGCGTATATTACATATAATTAGTTAAATATCTTAGATAAAAGAGCCGTGCCTAATGCCTAATTCCAGGCATATTTCCAATTTCCGTTTTGTCACTGAGTAATTCCTAATGAAAAATACTTTTGACGTCTAGATCGCGATCGCGAATCCAGTCAGAAAATTGTTAAAAAATAATATTAATCTAAAACTGGGGGATAACGTACCCTCCAGCCATTTTCAATTCGTTCCACGTTACCAGGAATATTAACAATTCAAATCTAGCGCTTGTAACATCGGCGGCGCGCGTGTCAATAGTTTCTTAAGTCCTCGCAGGAAATCCACTTGGCATTTGTGGTTTAAGCAAAATGTTTTGTGGAACACCTTCCATCTGCCTTCTTGTTTTAAAAACATTCCTGATAAAAACGCCTTATGGCATCGTGAGAGACGTATACAGCAATATGTAGAAACGATGTTTTACGTTTGGGTTAAGGATAATTATGTTTACATAGAGTTTCAAATAGTCAGACTTTTAGTATATACTACACGTATATACATTTTAAAATCTGCAATCGATAAATTTCTTATAAAAATTTTAAATACAAAATATTCGGGAACCAAAAATATATTAAAATTCGAAGTAAAGAAAAATAATCTAGGACCATTTTAAAACGTATGTACATAGCAATACAACACATTGAAATAGAGAACATTTTTCAAAAACATTTTAAGCAAAGCGTAAGTCATTCAGCATAAATTCGTTAAGTCATTTCCCTTAAAATTAGAACGTTGTCCCTAAAAAGACGTAAATAATTAGGAGCAACGCGAGCGAGTGATAAGGGTTATGGACCCTTCAAACGTAATAGAGGAGGGATTAATAGCCCCGGAACTCAGTGACCAAATGACGTAAGAGCAAAGCTGTTAATTCTCGTCAGTTTTTGCGAAGCAGTGATTTTAAACCGGTCAAGATAAGCAGTTATAATGCCCTGCAATCTGTAAAGTGGTGATTAAGTGCAGTTATTTTTTAATT
Organism: Cephonodes hylas; assembly: GCA_030295005.1. NCBI lineage: Eukaryota > Metazoa > Arthropoda > Insecta > Lepidoptera > Sphingidae > Cephonodes > Cephonodes hylas. The sequence continues at coordinate 2,818,707 of AP025371.1, forward strand.
TCTGAATAAAAAACTAAAGAGTCTTAAATTTAGATTAATATCTAATATAGGTAAAGCGACGATGTAACATTTTCGGCTTCTTTTTTTACTTACTTCAGTTAAACCTTTAGTATTATGTTTCACAGGCCGCTAACTGAAAATTGTTTTGTAGGATTACCGATTTTCGATTTTTACTCTCGTGTAGCTCAAATGTTTTTTTTATTGAATTTACAGTAATGATGTAAATAAATATTAACTATAGAGATTTTATTTGACATTTTAGGAGCTTCTAAAAATTCAATAGTTTTTATGTTTCTCGATATTTCTCTTTTAAAAACTACGCGTTAATCCAAAACTAAAAATATTTCGAAGAAAGAAAATCTGCTGACATCTGAGATGTCGATTCATTTTTAAATTCGATTCGTTGAAATTGCTATCATTTTTAGAATAGTACAGTAATGTCTTCCATTGATTCAGAACTAAAATTAGAAAATCGATTCTCCAATAACGCCGACGTGGCTAGCCGAAATACAAACTAGACTAAAGAGAAGAATGTAAGTGAAATTTACTATATGTTTTAGAAAAAAGAATGAAATGCATCTGCCAACATCACATATATAAATGACTCCACTTCATATAAATGTCTTTCCTCTATAGTTAGAGTTAGACCATGAGCTGAAAACACTGCCTTCACTACATAAGCATAAAGTGAACTAGAGTGTGACTGTGTACAATAAAATTCAGTAAGGTAGTTGAAGTTCCTCCCGTAAAGAGTCCATTTAACGTCCCGAGTGCAGGTCCAATGCGTACAGTATCACAACTATTTACTTCCGAAGATTATCAGCCTTGAAATAAATAGGAAGAGGGTTTTTACACTGGGATTTTGGAGTATTAAGTTATCAATAATTTGACACCCCCAGGTTCAGTTCGTTAGACACTAGCTTGATAAACGTGAGGCCGCGCTTCCATTCCTTCACCGACATAAGACTTATATCTTAGTTTAGAGTCGGAATCCTGTATGTGACTGTTGGGCGTATTTATTATTTCATTTTAAATAAATAAATAAATTAATTAATAATTTTTTTTTACATGTTCCACAGTTAATAAAGATTTTTCAAGGCGTTGTTATTACACGTTCGACCCTATGTCATCCGAAGTTGAACACAATTTCTCATACTTCGTTCGCTAAGTAATCCCTAATAATAATTCAAGCAAAAGCCTTGTTGCCATACTGATACTTGGCAACATACTATGTCGCATGACCACATAATGTGAATTACCTATGTTAACATTTCACGACCAAATCTAAGTTGGATACTGACCTCACAAGGTACATAATGCGAATGTAATGCTCGCTTTACTTGAGAGACAGTTACCGTTGTGTAAACTTCTTCATCAACCCATATACGCCCACTGCTGAGCACGGGTCTCCTCTATCATTGAGAGGGTTTAGGCCATAGTCCACCACGCTGGCCTAGTGCAGGTTGGCGGACTACACACCTAAGAAATTCCTTAGAACTCTTAGTTGTGCAGGTTTCATTACGAAGTTTTCCTTCACCGTTAAAGCAAGTGATAATTCAATGTGAATACACACTAGTTGTGTAAACTAGTAAAGCATATTATTTTTATAGGCGCCAAGAAGCTTTGGCTATCACAACAAATTATATACGTCATCTTCAGCCCATACACGCCCCACTGCTGGGCACGGGCCTCCTCTACCATTGAGTGTTTAGGCCTTAACCCATCATGCTGGCTTAGTGCAAGTTGGCGGACTACGATCACGAGGTTTTCCCTCACCATTAAAGCAAGTTATAATTTATTGTGAATATAACTTCGATAAGTCAGAGGTGTGTGCCTGGGGTTTGAACCCGCAACCGCCGAGATTCTCGACCGCGCGAGAAGTTCGATCATGCCATCACTAATTAAACTATATACAAATAATTAATTTAACTTTGCATAATAAGCCGATATGTGTGGAAGTGTTTTTAGCGCCTTATGTAGCCAGAACATATGTTTGAAAACGCCTCTTACCCGAGCAAGCATAAACACAGTTTATGTCTTGTGTCAAAATCACCGTTTTAATTTGCAATTTGAGTTTCACGGGACTGTTTTATGTGTTAACGTTATAATTACGTTTTAATTAGTTTAATGTTATTACACTTACGCCTGTGTCCTTGATGTAGTATTCCCGTTTTAGATTTGTAAAAATAAAATTATTTCATTACGAACTTCTGTATTATTTATTTATTTATTTACATTACAAAACACAATACAAGCTGACAGTACAGACCATAGAGCTTACATTGCTTAATAAGTACATATAAAAAACTTAAAAAAATAATAATAAAAACAAAAATTATACATTCTACACAACACACAAATACATTATATATTATACACAAAACAATTATAACTAAAGTAACATTTAAATAAATTAACAATTATATCATTACTGCATCATCAAATAGGTCGACATCTTGGACCCCAGCGATAAATCGATTCAATATAAGAATGGCTCTTACGGTGGGAGCATTTCCACCCTGGAGTGTACGCGCTAGTGTGTGTGCGCGAGTGTTTTATTTTTTTATCTAGGAAACTGAACTCACTGATACCTGTTGGTAAACCCAGAGTGATTCAAAATGATGTCACCCACATCAGTATTGAGGCATGTAGTTATGCACATCAGATGTAGTCTTTCACATGATATTATGAATGCCTAATAAATGTTCTTAAACTGTTTGGCTATCGCTGTGGAGTGTAGTGCGATGCAAACAAAAATAGTACGGCTATGGAAAAACCATTACAGCTATGCCTCACTGGTCGATATTCTACATCGTCTTCATCATCATCATCAACACTTATAGATCCTACTGCTGGGCACGGGCTTCCTCCACAACAGAGGGTTTAGGTATACCGTAGTTCGTCAAACTGTTCAAATGAGGATTGGCGGACACACAATTAAGAAATATGGGCTGGTGATAATAAATTAGTTACGCAGCACAATTTGTAAAACAAAATGTCTCCAACCCGTATACAAAGTTCCCCACATACCACAAAGAGTTGTTCCCATTCGTTCCGTTTCCAAAACAGACTAACTCTCAATTGAAAAGTTTGTAGACAGTTTCAACGTTATTTATTAGCTCGTACCGGTTTATAAACCTACTGCGATATGAGTTTCAAGAAACTGAGAATTTTGTTCATAAAAAAGCTTCGTATGTTGGGTTTATTACGACAATGTTAGAATATAACGATTATCAGATGATATCGCAGTGTTTGAATATTCTAGATTAATTTTAAAATAATAATAAAATTAAAACTATAGTCAAACTAATTTTACAGATGACTGACGAAGTCTAGTAATTTAATTAAAGTCGAAATAGTGAGTATTTCGAATCTTAAATACTACTGACAAAATATGGATCCCTCTCTGCCTTTTTTTTAGTGAGTATTGACGAGTGACCGTATACTTAAATATATTTCATATCACAATTAAAACCAAAAAAACCACGGCGGGATCAGCGAAAATAGCGCTTCGCATTCAGGCCGCTGTCCCAATTAAGCAATATAATATGAATATTTTAAAATAGGCTGCGGATGTATAAATTCAAATTCCGCGTCCAATTACTGAGCAGGTATCCGAGGGGCGAACCACATTGAAACATTTCACCTAGCGCGACCGCGGGTCGAAATTACGTAATGAGTGTTTTTAAACGTTATGATTTTCTTTTTTCTTAAGGATAATAGTTTCAGAGCATTTTATTTATGATGGGTAACATGGCCTTGAAGCATATGGCCCCGAGGTTTAGGCGCGTGGTCAAGAATCTCAGCGGTCACGGGTTCAAACACTTCTGACTGTTCGGAGTTATGTGTGTATTCACAATGAATGTTCGCTTCTTTTAACGCTGAAGTAAAACATCGTGATGAAACCTACACACCTAAAAAAATAGGATTTTTTTTAAGTTCGTAGTCCGCCTACCCGCCCTAGGCCAGTGTGGTGAATTACGTAGTATCTTAAATCCTCTTGTTGGATAGAGGAGACATGTGCCCAGTATTGGGACGTATATGGACTAAAAATACATTTAAATATATTAATTTTGATTCATATACAAGTGTATAAGAAGAATTTTATCGAAGATAAGTCATCAACCCATATACGCCCACTGCTGAGCACGGGTCTCCTCTACCATTGAGAGGGTTTAGGCCTTAGTCCACCACGCTGGCCTAGTGCGGGTTGGCGGACTACACACCTAAGAAATTCCTAAGAAGTCTTAGGTGTGCAGGTTTCATCACGATGTTTTCCTTCACCGTTAAAGCAAGTGATAATTCAATTTGAATACACACATAACTTCGAAAAGTCAGAGGTGTGTGCCTAGGGTTCGAACCCGCGACCGCCGAGATTCTCGACCGCGCGTCTAAACCTCGAGGCCATCACTGCAAGATAAGTATCTTCAATAAATTTTGTTCCGTTATATTGTTTAGTCGCTAAACTTAACATTCCAAAAGTGTCAAAAGCAACTAAAATTACATTTAAATAAGTTAATTTCGAGTCCCCACAAAAGCTAATTCCTCTAACAATCCCTACGTTTGTTTAGCGAAGCAGTCGGTGTGTGCGGTATCCACTAACCCTTTAATATCCGACTGAGGACGAACTATGAATGCTAATGGATCCAAGCATTGAAAAATTGAGTTTGAACTACGTCTAATGAGGCCTTGGAGTGAAGAGAGTAAGAATTCTGTTGGATCAAATGTTTATGATTTATTGAAAGATCTTCACTTTGTAGCTTCCAAAGCTTAGGAACATGTATAAATGTTGAAGAACTGTAATCGAAAATTATGATGCGTCTGTTATTCTAAATACATAAAGAGATTGCGGCGATGGTGCAAAGGAATGAATCATATTTATGAAAAAAATATGTATTTTGGAGTATAAAGACTGTGATCGAAAACTAAGACAGTATTAACAAAACCACAAGAATTAACATAGTCTATACAAAAATATAAAGAACAGGATATGCCAAGCACGAGTATCCAGGCTTATTCAATTACAGCGAAACTTGCAACTTTCCACCAACCAAGTTCGTAATATACTTCGTACAGAAGTATTTCCTGAATCTCTCTGCAACATTACTTTCTTTCGGAAGTAACGCGTTCACTTCATCCTTTTGTTGGGAATGTACTAGAACACTTTGTTTAGTTATTATATTATGACGGAAAAAAGTCATGAAGTTGGAAAAGGCATTTTAGAAAGGGAATCAACATTAACGTTCCAAAAATATAGAAGTAAACAATAATTACGTATCAAAATTACTTTATTTTTGACCTTCTTTTAGGAAACAGAATTCAGGCCAAAATGACACCTTTGTCTCTCATATAACAAAATTAGAGTTGAGTACGACCTCATATTGTTTTAAAAGCGAAAATAATAGTTTAGTTCATGATATGATTTTTTAATATTTTTAATTTGTCAATAACTACTTTTTCTATACCTAAGGCTTGAAAAATAAACTGTTTTTTTTTATTGAATGGTACATTATTTTACTATACATATTCAAATGACTTAACCTTTTTTTTATTTTCATCGCGCTGTCAACTCAAATACGATTAAGTTAATACTTAATTATAAAGGCGATAATAGTTAAAAAAAGATGGGACAAAGACGTGCCGGTAAACAGGGTAAAAGCGGAAGATTAGTGGTCCAGCATCAAAGTAAATTGCTCACTAGGGCTGAATGCAATATGACCCTTCGTGGCATTGTGAAGACTGACAGTATAACAACATTAAATCTTTAAAAAAAAATACATAGGTACACTACCTTACGCCTGTCTTCCTCTAAAGGGTAGGCATAGGTCCATTTCTGCACTCAAATGTCGCCAGGCATGTTTTAAATAATTTCCCAATTTATATGTAAATACTAACCGACCCGGGTATAAAACTTATGACCTCTAAATAAAGTAAATAATTATTTTTACATCGAACGTTACATTTTTATGGTCCACGAAACAGTTAAAAGCAATGTATAAAATTAATTTTAAAATAATAAAGAGATAGTTTATGTTGACTACATTGCCCAAGTTTAACTATAGGGCGCCTGCAGCGTGCGACGTGTGGAATATATTCGGCATCAACCAAATCTGTGACCCACATCGCGGTCGAAATGATTGATTTCCAAGAATATCCGGCGACGGCGGCTGCAGCTAAGACGATTTAATCAAGACAAATGCTTCGCTTCGATTTGAGAATTGTTGTGTGGAATTATATGAAAATCCTTGCAAGATATTCATTGATTCATCTTGCATTGAAGACATATTAAAGGAGCAATTAGTTCGTAGTATTAAAAGTTACTGTTGGATAAATGATTATAAGATTGTATGCAGGTTGGAATATTTAGAATTTGATAATTAGTATTTATTTGCCGAAGTTTATCAAAATCATATTATATATTATTACTCTTATAAACCACGTCACAAACACTTTACGTGTGAGTAAAACTACTATCACAAACTTATTAAATCTGCGACCCAAATATTTAATTAACATTTTGATATCTTTTATAAAAGTGTTTTTATTATAATTTTTGGACCTCATCGTGCCGATAGTGACCCCCATAAGCTATGTTTCACTTAGGGATACGAGATACCTTGCATAAAAAGGAATATTTACAGCAACGCGTAAACTTTCCCTACTGAGTTTTTATTATACATCGTCTTCCCTCCTGGCGGATAAAGAGTAGTACTTGTCTCTTTCACACACATGGATTAATGGCAGGTACGACAGAGACGCGAATAGGAAACGATTTCTTAAAGAAAAATTCTACTTAGTAATATTCATTGAAATGTAACACTTTATGCGACATCGTTAACCTGTTTATGTATAGCCACTTTGTTACTGCGATTTGAAGTTAATATGAATATTGAATGTAATCTACGGTTATAGCTTAATTAATGAAGCAAACTATATTATGAATACATACCTGAATGCATCGTAGTCAGCGTAGAGGTTTAGGCGCCTAGTCGAGATTCACAGCGGCCGCGAGTTCAATCCTCAGGAAAACACCTCAAAAATTTTGAAGTTATGCGTATATCTAATTGTAAGATTAATTATCATACACACACTGCATGTTTCCTAACATCGTTAGGAAACCTGCAAACCTAAAATGTTGTTGCCAAAAAGCGTTAAGCGAGCGTGGTAGACATAGGCCTAAACCTTATCCATTTTAGAGGAGAACCGTGCACAACGGTAGGATGTATTCTGGTGAAGGATGATAATGATTCTTTTGAGTTATGGGATAGTTATCCGACCCACATGTTCCGTCCAAATGTTCAAGAAGAAATATATGTTTCAGCAAGCACAATTATTTCTAGAGACTAGAGATTGTTCTTTTGCTAATTTCACCCTCACCGTACCTAAGATAAAACAAGAAAGAGTTATAAAAATAGTTCTCGACTGGTAGAATGAGATAAAAATAGCAAGAACGGGAAAAGTCGCTATTTTGTGTAATTAAATTATGTATGCAGCTACTACGCGAGTGGATATGGTAATGAACCACAAGATTATGCTGTCGCTTACAATTAGATCCGAGGCTCGCTCGCTTTAAATGAGTTAATTACGAATGATGGTAGTAGCTTAGTTCAGCTTATTTTGTTGCTATTAAGAATAGTACTTATTATTACGGTATTTAAATAATATATAAATTTAATTATGCAGAACGATAGGATGTAAGGGGACACGAACGCAAACCTAGTGCTCCAAGCCAACCTCTCCTGCACGTGGTGCATCCTGCCGATGAGCGAACGAGGCTCTGGCGACCGACGAACGGCGGTATAACCGTTCCGTAAAGCACACAGACTAATGACGGGTAGCAGCGTAACTGGTGCGAGAAACCACTGCGATCGCCAACCCGCCTACCCAGCGTGGCGATTATGGGCATTACCTCCAATGACTGGCGTGCCCTAGGAGAGGCCGATGTCCAACAGTGGACGAATAAAGGCAGATGGTGATGATGAGAACGATAGTCCGATAACTTGAAAAGGTGGGGGATGGATACGGGCTGCTTAAGACAGGGATGGTTGGCGCCTACTTTGGGAGGCAGTGGACGGGAATTGGCTGAGTATATATTATGAATAAATATAATCTTATTTATAAAGTTACATCCTCAAACAAATATCTAATGCACCATGGTTTATTACAACAAAAGAAATACATGACATTCTTAATATACGTACCATTAAAGAAGAAATTGAAAATTGTGGAACCAACTACAATAAGAGACTGATAAAGCATCCAAATCAGCTAGCGGGATTGCTTATCCTCCCCGAAACAATACGTCGACTAAAAAAGCGACGAGATATCTTCGATGACCAAGTCTAAATACGATGTAATTTAAAGGGCTGGCTCCGCTGGGAGCATAGTCCTACACGCCTAAATGCACTCAACTCATCTGTTTATAGCCGACAAGGCTGATCGCAAGATGAAAATATACAAAAAAAAAATATAAAGTTGTGTCTGTATTCATAATAAAATATCAATAAGAGGGCAAAGTGTATAAAAATGTTATGAGAACTATGCATGTGCTTTGTAAAATTCTTAAAAATTTATTATAATGCAATAGACCATACATACAAAATCAGGGACTTGTGAGTATGAATTTAAATTGTAACTGTTGAAGTGCACATAATTTATAAAGCCGTTGTCATTTTATACGCGATTAGGGGATATTTTAATATATTTGGCTTTCAAATAAACAACAGTTCAATGTACCCAGTATCGGTTGGAGGACACTTATCGAACCCCATTTAGTGGCTGATATGTCGTCGCTACAAAATTCATTAGTAAATGAAGCAAATGCATTTCTGATGTTGCTTCTATTATTCAGACTTAAAGGTTTGTGAACTCTGTTTATCGCCAATTTCTCTTAAAACTGTTTTCTATTTTATTTTATTATTTTTATGTAAGTAAATTTTGTAATTTGGGAACAGATTAACGAGTTCCAGCAAACAAGTTATTATCATTATCATTATCAGCCAAAGGACGTCCACTGCTAGACATTGGCCTCCCCACTTTGGAAGTCTCTGGGGGAGGCCTAAAAAGTTATAACTGCTATTAATTAACTGCTACCAATATATTGTTATAAATAAAATAGGATATTTTTTACTGCAGTAAATATGAACTCAAAAGTAATAAATGAATTTCTAAATCCGCTTAATTTTCGCAGTAAACGATTTCTATGTAAAACCTGTCTTTTGTCCTATTCGCAAATCGTCTGATTGCGTGTTAGATTGTTAGAGCTTTTCAAATATACTGGAATCGCGAGTTCTATTGTAGTGAGGTAATGTGACTACACCGGGCTTTGAAATACGATTAGATATTCGATTTCGCGAATGAGGTTTGCTAATGAATTAGAATTCGTGGTTTGGAGTCCACGTACCGAGACTCTATTGAGAAATCAAGAATAAGAATTTATTAGAAAATGGTGCAGTTTATTGTAGTACCCTTTTAATGATTTGTAATTTGCAGTACGAGTATGTACCTACATACATATAATTATATGTGTGTGCATATTTATAGTCACGTACCTGGAGCACTTTTTTAACACGAAAGCTCTACTGAGGCAAAAATGATTGTGAGCATTCTTGTAGAAGCAAACTACAAGATTCGATGTCTTTAGGACTATTACTATAATTATTAGGTCCTTTGCACGATTGTTGCGCCAGTTGTAATAATTATGATATTTTATGTAGAAAATATTATAATCATTATTTATTATTATAAATTATTATTCGCTGGCTGCAGGCGGCTTCCGACTGATCTCGGTGGAAGTCATTGGGGGAGGCCTATGTCCAGCAGTGGACCACGATTGGCTGACATTATATTATGATGTAGTAAATATTAGTCATCTGAAACATGGACAGGAAACTAAAATTTCTTTACCGTTGCGTGTCATTTTATAGCAAATGCAATAAAAATAGAAACATAATAACTTGTCATTTATACATTGGTATTAAAACGTCGGGGCTATTGTGTCGACTGTCAACTTGTCACCATGAATGTGTGGTCAAACAATTGCATTGAAAACAATAAACAAACAGCAATTTTGGCACAAACTGTCAACAATGAAACGGAATAAACTGTCGATTTCATCTTTGCGACTAACTTTGTTGTGATCTGTTTCCTTTTAATTCAATCGTAGTGGTGTTTTGTTGGGAACTTGAGATTAACATTAGTCTTAACTCTCAGCATTGCTTCGTCGTTAAGAATAAACTATTGCCAGAGGCGACTATAGGGTTGGGATTTCTAGGCAGGTCAGAATTTTTTGACGACTGATGCATAATCTAAGTTGCTTCTTAGAAATTTCTATTGAGGTTCATGGCATCTAACTTTTTTCTAACATCAGGTGCATTGTTATCATTTTGCTGAGTTAGTTTTATTAGAATGAAATATTTTAACCCTATTTATTCAGTCTATTCGCTTATGGGGCATTCCACGCGAAGCGGACAAGCAAAAAAAGTCGATGTTTCCGATTTCAGTAATATTCGAGTATGTTATAGATATACATATCCTTTATACGTGTGTTAAATATTTTTGTAATATAATGACTGGTTTCAGAGTTACGGGACTTTGAACTTGTGGCCGGCGTGTGGGCATGCAGTGCTTCAAAGCCCATTACCGATTGATAAGATTATGGTTTAAAATAATTAAACTAGTGGATTTAATACTTCATTTAATGAGTGTTGAAACTGCATTTTTGTATATAAAAAAAAAATATTTTTTCATGAAAAAAATTGCAAGTTTACTTTTTAAAGCTGATTTTCACAAAGATTATCATTTTCAATTTTTTTTATTGTTTTCCTGAAAAAAGCTTACACTGTGTAGAATATCCTTACAAAGTTGTATAACGGGCCCGAAAGTAGTTTAGGAGCTAGACCAAAATTAGTGCCGCAGCGACGGCGTCCAGCGCCGCGCCTAACCCCCGCCCCTTGTTAGAATATAATAAAACTTTTAATCAAAGGAATAAAATAACTTCTGATGGAACATTTTGCATATGATCAATAATACTAAAACGTAATATTTTATAAGTAATTTTTTTATAAGTTATTTTATAAGTTATTTTATAAGTAAAATGTAGCCTTTATACGTTTTTCTAGACACTTGTAATTATTTCGTAGAATTTGAATCGCGTCATTTTTGTGCGTGACGTATTAAGCATGGCAACAATGGGACATGTTTTTTAACATACACTGTATTCCCTAAAGAGGTAGGCAGGGGTGTAGAGATCCACCCATATTTCGCCAGGCATTTTTAGTTCATTGTATTAGGCGAATCTTTCTAACATTTTACATTAACCTTACAATTGGCATAATATTTTGATTTACATAAATGTAGCGAAAACACAATTTAAACACCTAATCACAATATTATTACTTCGTATTTTAATCACTGGTACCAGAATCAACTCTATTTTATATGACTCGCTCTCGCCCTTGATACATATAAATATTATTTAAATGCATTATTTTTATTGTTTTAATACAATCAAAATAAATACTATACAATCTCCTTCGCCAGCCTTGCCTATGTCAGCAGTATGGAGGAAATTAGGGTCAGTTAGTTTGCAACCCCTTTTTGGGCGGCCAAGGGTTGGTTTCGACTCCATATTTCATATCTGGAGACCTTAATTACACTTAATGTTCTGTTTGTGCGCAAACGTATTGGTATTAAATCTGATAATTCTGCGAAATTTAAAATTAATTATGGTTCATAAAATCCTTTAATGTGCATATGGTTTTTGGTTTATCGTCAAATTTCAGAGCTAAGTAAATAGTAATAAATAAATGTATTTAAAAACACACCTCGTCACACACTCTAAAAGTAGTACCAAATGATAGGTAGCTTGGGGGCTATTCGTATATTGTAGGATCATGTTTTGTGCCCTATCCTACCACACACCCGCCGCTGTAACTCCTGCGCTCCAGGATTAACAGTGGCACGCGCAGTATTGACGCCGAGCAATGAAACTGATCGAATCTAAGGGAACCTAATTTGTCATGATCCTAGAACCCAAATCATCTGAAAAAATATAAAAAGAACAAAGAGTTGTTCATTATTGCAAGAACAATAAGTAATTGCCCTTTATTTTTGCTACGGGATTACTTGGACTAAAATGCGTCTGGATTTGTTAACTTTAGCTATTTGGCGTAATGCCAAATTCGAATGACGATGATGAAACTTAAGTCTAAATGGTCCTGAATCATCCCTTACTGACCATCTCGAAAAGGTATTGCATCAATTAGCGGCAATAGTGCAGATAATATACTTATGTGTCAACCCAGACCTACTTGTACGAATTCTAGTTCTACGACCACATGACCTACAATTTGTTGGTGAATTCTTATAACCTCTGACCTTTACTGATATTAATCCTCGTAATTGAATGCAAATGGCAGTAGTCATTAAGCCGCAGATAGTACTGGAGAACTTGGTAAATTATTAAATTTCGAAACTTTATATTAAGTTTGAAAAGGTCACAGGGAATTAAAAAATCCTCGTAAGAAAAGAATATTGTCAAAGTGAATTCTCCATAGTCATTTAAAAATGCTACACTTGAGTGTTTTAAAATAATTGCGCAGTAGAATTTTTTTACGTTTTATTAATCAAAGGTGTGAAACTAAGAAAAAATGTTCATTAGGGATGTCTCAATAATTTGTAGCTTAAATGTGCATCGCAGCTATTGCCCGCTCTTTCGCTTGTTTTAATATTAATTTTTCCATCAATAAAAAAAGAGTGGAACCAAATTTTCCTTGTTTAAAAAGTTACCCAAAGCAGTCACCAGTATCGACAACGTCTGCAAAAATCTTCAAAAATGACTCACGAGTTTAGAACTTCGCAGTCACTGACACCACTTGAGGAAAAATTTCAATCGTTTGAATTACTCAGGTCTAGAACATTCAGTCATGTGACTAATTGAAAAGAGAATGGAATGTTGAAGAACATATTACAAAGTATATTCATTACACAGAAACTGAAGGGAAATCAATTGATCAAGGTCGACATACTTGCATCAATCTATACTAATTATTATTTATCAAATGAATTGGATATTTTATTGTATATACCTACAGAAATGTGTCAGAAACTGGTTTTTATATGGACTGTAATTGTGTAATTTTAAGTTAGGAGGCTGGTGAGGTCAAATATTTCTTTTAACTTTTACCTTGACTGTTGCTAGATTTTGTTAAAAGTGATATTGGTATTGCCCCATATATCAGATACATGTTATGTGCAATTATTCATTTAATTCCGCTCTTCATTGAGGTCGAGAGGAGTCGAGACTCAGTTCGCCGACTAGTATGATTTAAAAAATTATTTTGAATCACATATGTACCTACTTATTAAGTCTTAATGCGCAGAATGTTATCAGTCACTGTATTTATAAGTACACTCAAAAACAAATGTTCAGAAAAACATATAAATCAAAATAAAATTTCAATAATATTTTTGTGATTGCTATGACGTCTTTCAGGTCCAAAGCTCATTGCACCATTAAAATACAAAATAATAAACATACTGGTAAAAATATTAAAAACGTAATATTATGTTTACAATATAACCAAAATCCGAGTAAATAATAGATAACAGAGATAACCTTTCGTCCAAGAGTAGCAATACCAGTTTCGTATAGTTTGATTTGTTAAAACAATACGATGTTATGTAAACATTTATAATTTGTAATTTATTAGTAGCAAACAATTTAAAGAACATAACAAAAGTTTGTGACGTAATTAGTGCAATAAAACGGTACTTATTCTAAAACCACTACTCTTCTTTCAATTTTCTTGACGTTTTCATGCAGTATACAAAAAACCGCAGAGAGAATTTTATATTCATGACGCAACTGTTACTTACTTTTAAACCGCTTTTACATTTCCAAGCCTATATGTAACATCCATTAAGTTTAAAAGTCATCCCCAACCACTCGAAAAGCGAGTTATATCCCATACGAGCCAACTATTCAGACTTGGCTGTCGCAGCGCAATTAGAGCCAGGCTCACTTTGGCTCGGCGATTCGTTTGAATCAGCGTCAAAGTTACCTTGCACGCAGTGCATGTGTTTACAGTAGCGTAAAACTATACCTACTAAAACCTACATACTAAGAATATTATTAAGAGAAAAGGTTTGTATTTTTGTAACGAATAAAAGCACAAAGTGCTTCACAGTTTTGAATGATTTTAAGTATAGATTTAGATAGAAACATATGAAGTGACATAAGCTTGTTTTATGAAATTTCGCCCGGGCGGAGCGTAGTTTAAAAAGATATGAATCATATTTACTAAGGCTATTGCTAAAAAGAGGTGACAGTTTTTGAGCAGGTGAAACAAAATTGCATTCATTCGAACTAGGCCACACGGTTGGTACGATAAATATTTGGGAATTTTTGTGAAGCAATTAGTTAGACACCAGCTTACGGAATAAGAGGCTGGGCGTCTGGTGTTTGGATGATTCAAATGTTTGTTTCGGGCGGAGATGTTTGTGAGACCGAAAAGCCTTGTAGTTAGTGTTGAGCCAGAACTATATAGTCACAGTCTGCCTCTGTCCCGTTGGGTGTATTTTTTAGTTTTTTTACTAACTTGATTAAATACACTTGATTTTACCGGCTATAAATATTTTTTCTTAATTGACACTGTCTCCTACTGATAAGGCTGCGAACTAGACATCACAACACCCTTTTAATAATTTGAATTTTATTTGTACTACTGCATCTACTGTGTGAATGTAAAATAAAATACTGGCGCATATGGGAGCATATCTTACGAGATGCATGTGGAACCGCCGACGTCGGCGCCGGCTATAGCTTATCGACTATTCCAAATTGAATATATATTGCCTCTGCTTCTGGTATTGGTAGCTTAGGAAAATAAGGCCCGGCCTTTATAAATTTACTTGAATAATAGCGTTGTTTTTATGTTGCTAAGGTGTCGAGAAATTATTTTGTTGGAAAACAGGGTTAGATCGCGTTTACCCTTGACTTAGGACGTATTCACTGTATCAACTTTTTTTTCGTCCCAACTTGATAGTTGAGTGTTCATAGTAAAGTCAATGAGCAATGGTTCCGTTTTATGGTCATCCCATAAGAAAGTTCGGAGAAGTAACACAGTAAATAATTATGTCCTCGTGGGTCATGTGTCATCATCATCAGCAAAAAAAAAACCACTGTTAAGCAGAGGCTTCTTCTATCAGAGAGGGTTTAGGCCTCAGTGTGGACGATAGGTCTGAAAAATTCGTTAAAAGGTTGCGTGAGTGTATACAGTAAGTTATACATAAAAAGATAATACCTATACAGGGTGTATTTAGACCGTGATCGAAAACTGAGGCAGGTAATAGCGAGGGTTATCACAAACCCAGTGGCGATATTAAAAATCCCTTCGAAGAATAAAAATTTTGACGTTTTCCATACAACCATCGGTGTTAAAACTATGTGATTTGTATGGAAACCCTCAAAAATTTTATTTTTTGTCGGGATTTTCTTTAATGCCAGGGGGTTTGTAATCTCCCTCGCTATTACCTGCCTCAGTTTTCGATCACGGTCTAAATACACCCTGTATATTTGTATCTAAAAGATTTGTACTAGTTGTATCAAGCAGTTAACTCCACCAAATATAATGAACAATGTATAAAATTAAGGCGAAATTGGGAACAACCCTGGCATTATAATGTTATTAATCATTTAAAATCTCCGCCCGTCAATTTCAATAACGTCTTGTAAGTTATGAATTTGTAATTAGAATTTTGACGAGTAATTTAACTAGATTTACAGACTGAGGCAAACGGACGATTCTATTTCAGGTGAATAAGATTATCCCTTTCTTTAAATGCGTAGGATTATGTAAGTAAAGCGCATAAAAGTGTTATGAAAGGAAGTTTTTACTTATTTAAAGGCATCGGGAGGTTTTATGAGGAAATTTACAACAGCAGTACGGATTATGATAATGTGCTCGAGAAATGGCATAAAGCTCGTATTGCGTGAGACTTGGCGAAATATGGATGTAGAAATGGAGTTCTTTATAGAGGGGGGTTAGGATTATTCCCATTTAGGAAAGACTCACGGAGTTTGGATGTGTCCTAAAAACGGCTAGAGATCCGACTACATTCATGTGGGACAATAACTAAAGTTGTGGATTCAGAAATGAATAATTAGAATTTGTAGTTCAAATGGTTATCAATACATTTATACTCACGGTCCACTATTTAACGAAAGCCTTTTAAGTAGGCGCCAACAATCTCGGTCTTGAGCAGCCCTTAAGAAAATTATTTTGACACGTACTAAAAATAATCGAGTGTATGTTTCGCACATTCGTATGAGCATTCCATAATTGAGTTCATCAACGGTGCGAACAATTCTTAACTTTTCAAAACAATCTGTGAGTAGTTAACACACTCTTTGTTGTAAATGAGTTTGGCAAAGTCTTAAATGCGTTTTAATGTTTTACATAGGGCTTACTGAAAGACGATAATATTCTTAGATTAATTAATAATGCGGTATTATTAACCAATAAAAAGAAAGGGGAAAAAATGTTGACTGCCTCGTGGTCTCGCGGTACAAGCATGTGCCGCGCGATCTAGAGGTCCTAGGTTCGATTCCCGGGTCGGGCAAAGTGTTATTGGGTTTTTCCATTAGGAAATTCTCAGTAGCAGCACGGAGTCTGGAAATGTGCCCGAAAAACGGCAATAGGCTCGCCCCCTATTACGTGGGACTGAAACATACCTGGCAAAATGTGGGTGCAGAAATGCATCTCTGCCTACCCCTTCGGGGATTATAGGCGTGAGGTATGTTTGTTTTTGTAAAAAAATGTATGGACTGTATTTATAATTTACTCTTTAAAATACTTTTTAATCACATAATATATTTACGTCCCACTTATGCCAAAACTTTAAATAATATATCCTTAGGGCGCTGGTTTCTTATGTAAGCTATATTTGCTTAATAAGTTAGTTGGGTTGACCCAATGTAATATTAGCTCATAAATTGAAGTAGCTTTGTTGATGTAAATATTTTCTTCTTTTGAGTTTTACTTTTGAAAAATACCAAAGAAAAACGTGGTATTGTATAAATACCACGTTGGACGTCAAAATAACGGAATCTAATAAAAAATAAAACATCAATTTCAAGCAATAATGCCATATTTTTATTTCATTTAAAACATCATAAATTGTATGAAAAGTTCGTAAGCGGTTTAAGGCTTATTGTAAACTTCCACTAATAAATGAGAAATTATTTCCAGGCTGGCGATTCTTGTGTTTTCGAAAACTTGTCCTAAGCGAGCGTCAAAAGAGGGCTAAAGAAAAATGCCTTATAAGAAGAAAAAGTTAGAAATAACATTTCACTGAAGAATTTTTCATCAAGACAAAAAGTGTGGTAGGTTACTGATAAATTCATCAATACAAATAACAGTTGATCCTACGTTAAGAATTCTCGTTTAATTTCGTGGTGTCTTCGTCGTGAGTATTTCTGATTTATATTCGATTTACATTCTAGAATCTGCTATAATTGGTTGAAACATAATATTTTTACTTATGTCACATTAAGTTCATGTGTGTTATCGAGTTCCTATCCTATTTCTTTTTAATTTTTGAGAAAAAATATAGAAGGAAAATTCGTGAATGTTTTAAAACTCCTTATAGATTATATAAGCAAAGTTTTTTGAATCGCGCTGGTGACAAATAACGGCTTTGTCTAAGCCAATCGTATCACACTATGGCGAAAAGGTTAATCCGACTTCGCGTACTTTGAGACTCTGTAACGAGTTCAAAAGGTCACAGTAAGTTAGCACACTCCCACGCAGCTGTATTAAAGAAGAAAAATCTATTTGAAATATGCAGCTTTTCTTACTGTTTTTTATTATATTAAGATGTGCTAGGAGTAAAAGAAATGAAATGAGACTGTCCGGTTTTATATCATCTACTCCTAAAATGAATGTAAATTATGGATCGCAAAACTAAATTGTATAAGGGCTGTGAGCGAAGTCGAAATGCTTCCAACAAATTTTTAAAACGTGATGTTGAGGTTCCTTGTTTGTGATATTTTTAACGTAAATTGTGGATTTAATTTTTAATCCAAGTATAAATAAATCTATGGAAGCTATTTGAGGCTCCTTCTCATCGCAGAAAAATACAGCGTTTATCATTCCAGGCAAGGTTACAGTCAAAATCGAGTGTAAAATTTTCTTAAAATCACCTAAAATGGTTAGCCGCACCATACACTCCCGATCCAGTATTAGGGATATTTGCTCGACGAAGGGATCGTTGTAATCTCAGCGTATTTGTGGTTTTACATACGTTTTAATTTGTTTGAACGGATAATGGAGGCAATGTTTACATACTTTGTTCCCGTTGTTCTACGTGTAAATATACATCACATTAAAATTTATTCCATTAAAACATTCGTTTTATGTTTTGATAGATCATGTGTAAATTCTACGCCATTCTTTTAAAAGTACTCGCCACAGAACAAATTAATAAGATTAGAAGGGAAATAGACAGTGTTTTGTATAGGGACGAATGTCGCTGCTTGACCTATTTATTCTTATACGATCACACGACCAATGATTTTAATTTCGAACAAAAATTAAGGGCTGCTTTGGGTAGCAACACATTTAGAAAACTTGACATCACACGCTGCCCGAATTACTAAGAAGCGCCCGTGTCAAATATACGATAGTCTAATCGTAGGTTTATTTATTAAAATCAACTTTTTATTACCCTTTAGTGTTTTAAACGATTTTCTTAGTGCTGTATAAACCCATTAAAAACCAATAAAACGATAAAGAAAACCTCGTTGCAGAAGTTTAGCTCCTAAAAAAATAGCATTTCTTTCATTCATTTCAAACTTTTAAAAGCGTAAGACATTACACTTTGTATTCGATTGTAGTCAAAGCGGAGTGTTTGCTTTCGTAAAGGAAAAGGGGAAGTTAGTAGCTAAAGTGTACTTCAAGTGCCCGCCTTCAAACTTTGTATGGAAGTAACCTGATAGAAAAATACGAGGCTGATAAATATACTGGCAGATTTGTACGTACGATTCATATGCATAGAGAGTGTGATTGCTTATTGCAATACTGTACTAATAGCCTGTATCTAAATGATAATTTTGCTTATTGAGTACATCCAGTTAGCATTATAGCTCTGCAATTGCTCTGTATTTGATTTGCTTTATCTATGATGGGGAAGAAGAAGCGAAATAACTTTAGCTAATACAGTTATTAGATTATAAGTAAATAAAATTAATAAATGCAACTTACCGACACATATGTATTATACTTAATTCTGAACCCAAACTAGGATAAAATTCAACAGCAGTGTTATACTGTTCCAATACATTTTAGTGTCAGTTTTTGTAGGATTGACCATCACGTGGTCTCGCGTAGTATGTGCCTTGCAATGTCGATGAAAGGCAGTGTAATTGTTTTTTTTTATTAGGGAATTTTCAGTAACAGCACGAGAAATGAGAACAGGTTCGTCTCCTTTTACGTACGATACATACTTGGCAAAATTTATGAGCAGAAAAGCAGTTCTGGCTACCATTTGGGGATTTTCTGCATAACCAAAATCTGAATGCGGTCACGGAAATAATATTCATTCGAATACGGAAAGCTCTTACGATGCGAAATTTTTCCGAGGCTTTTATTTGCACGATACAAATTGAACTTTGGTATTGTGTTTTTATTATAATCCTCGTCGGATTTGAAACCTTCAAATTCTCTCGGAAATAAGACGGATTGGTTTTATTGTTCAAATATTACCTGAGATGATTGTATTGCTTTACGTTTCCTTGTTTGATGAGAGATATTAACGCACAGAATAATTACTAATTATGGTAACTCTCCTTAAAAGACTCTACTACATAATTTGAACTAAGAAAATACTATACAAAATTTTATCTTTCCGTTTATGGTATAAGTAAGAAGTACCATCATTTTATACACATATGCACCAGCATGCATTTCTGTATTCACAATTTGACACCTGTGACTTAATCCCTCCGAGAGAGAGAGGATAAGCTGCTAAGACCTAATTGAAAAAAATATGATACTTTGCCGACCTGGAAATCGAACCCTTAGGCCGCAAATATTTTTCTTATACAAAATTTGACAAAAGATCAAATAAACTAAAAGCTAATATTTTTAAACATTCAAATTTATACTTTATCGTAAAAACGCGATGAAGATAATTCCCCTCACAATATCTGAAAGTTGTCAGTATATTTTTATGACAAGTTAAAAGCAATGCTTTTATCGAAACAAACGTAACTGCCAATCATTATTTACGATTTCGCTGCATATTTACGTTAAACACAATGGATATTATAGAAATCTTGGACGTAGATTGATGAATATGGACGGCTTATAAATCCATTAGTGTTTATTCAATTATTTATGGAATCATTTATTGACTATTTATTCATTCATGACAGGTTTGCTGACTGATATTTACGAGTGTTAGGCACATAGTATATCTTTTATGGGAGGACGAAACAAAGGTTAAACCTTAGTCAACACTCTTGTCTAGACAAAATTTACAATTGCGAAGAACATTCATCAAAACATCGTAATGAAATCTGTACACCTAAAAAAGTTCTTAGAAATTTCTTAGGTGTGTAGTCCCCCCACCCGCGCGAAGCCATCGTGGTGGACTAAGGTCTAAACCCTTCTAAACAGTCTCAAGGTAAAGGAGGCTGAGCAATGGGACAAACATATATGGGCTGATAACATAGATAGTAAGAGAAAGATTTTTTTTATAACTATACATAAAATTTTGTGAAGATGTTTTCATTATTCACGGTTCTAAAACTTACATACAGTTGTGTGAACATATCTGCAGAGGTAATCCAGCATTTTATTATACATCTTTACAGCTTCTGTGATAATGGCAGCCCCGTAAAGAAACAGAAAAACATAACTTTGATGGATCTCCATTTTTCCACGAGGGTCTTTGTGTATCACATTTTTATGATAATACAAAGCTAAGTGCTCTCACCAATTGTGAACGAAAAAGGTGACTTTATTCTGTTTATTTTTACACCGTTTTAATCTGTTTAAGTGTATTCCGCTGTATTATGTGGACGCTGTTGATTTAATAATGCCTTCCGCTGGGGGATGTCGCAATTTTTTAATTAAAATACGAACTAGAACACAGGGGTGTAGTCGGTGATTTGAGAAAATCAATTGATATTTTTTTTAATGACTAATTTTTTTCATTGACAATTTTTTTTTACGGGCTTTTACTTGAAATAACTAATGAAATAACTAAAAAACTGTTAGTAAAAACCAAAATACGTAGTTCAGAGCCTACAATAGGATAGAAGTCCTGTGTTGCAAGTATCAAAAACTAAGAGAGACTTTCCGGTCTTACAAACACCCAGACCCGAAACAAATATATGCGTGTCATACAAACATTTATATATGTGTGGTCAAACCCGCGGCCTCTAGTTTCACAATTTGCTATCTAGCCAACTCCGTCGCGATGTTTTCAGTACTAAATATTTTTATCTCCTGCTTACGCCCCTGACTACCGATTATCAACATTTCGCACCGGATGAGATCGTACCCGTACCTTATTGTAAATCACGCCCTTGGGATCGTCGAGGAGCTAAATTTGTGCCTTCCGTAAATGTCAGGGGGCAAGTGAGCCGACCTTGAGTTTATAATTGGCAAACAATGTTAATAAGAAAATACCACTTGAGCCTAACATTTCGGGTAAATGATCTGATTTGCAATTCGCCTGTGCCTTTGATATCGTAAGTAATATTTTAATGGGAAAGCGAGTTTCTTTTTTATATTTAATGTGGTGGTACAGTTTATATTCTATATATGGGCATTCGGGGAATAATGTAGGGTAATTTTATTTTTTGGTATGGATGTAAATGGGTCCTTAGAGAAGAATATATGTAATATTTTTAAAGATTTTCGTTTCGGAGGTTACTTTAAACATTATCTTTACCTTTTTCTTTAAAATATTCTTTATCCTCCAAGATTCCGATAAAGCATGACTATGATAACAATCAAGATGACAATGATAAATTATAATATCATGATGATTATCATACCAATTTTACATCAATACAGTTTCTATCAGTTATACACACTTCAGTACCATATTCCAATGTAAACGATAACTTCATTTCAGCCGAGAATGGAGCGAGTAACACCAACCCACATTGTCACTACAGAAATAAACGCCAGTACACCGGCGGGGAGACAATACTATTGTTACATTGTACGAGTCGACACAATAGGCCGCTTGTTAGTCCAATCGATAAAAGATTTAAAAACAATAAAATACGAACTGCTATTCCCAAATACATTCGGATGAAACAAAAATCCCTAGGCAATTATCTGCGTGGATTCAAGTGGCTTCGATTGTTATCAGATTTTTTTAAAATAGTCGGGCTTATAATAAAGATGTGGACAGCTCTTTGTTTTCCAAGTACTTCTTTATATTTTTCTGATTAACTTATATGGGGATCATGGCAAATTAGGTTCCCTTAGATTCGTTAAGCTTCAGTGCATGGCGTCGATATTGCGCGTACCGGCCTATGGCCTATAACATATTGGCAGATGATAAAAAGTGCTGTGGTAAGTGGCAAGAAACACCTGTTTTACTAAGGAGGGCAATATAAACTACCCCGGTCTGGCAAAGTGGAATTGAGAGTTAATCGGTATTCAGCTCAAGTCAGATAAAAAAAAAACAATTTTACTCAGTTCGTCCTTTCTGTCAGCAAAAATATATTTTTCATTTTTGTACAAATCCATTTTTCTAAATCTAATACAGCAGTAAGAATCTTTATAGTTTCACGGGCGTTACAAAATTTATTTATCTACCTTCAACTCTTTCCTTATTACAATACTTCCTCGCATAAAATGGTAATTTTCGGCGTGAAATCGCCTTGGAGCATCGGAACAACATACTTAAAGAGACATTATTTTAAAACACGGCAAAACAAAAACAAATAAAATTCAATATAACTGCGTATTACTTCGTCTCAATGCAACCGCATTTATGTCATTCTACTTCATAGTGCGATAATAGTTTAAAATGTACTGGGTTTGAAATGTAAAAATTAATACTACATAGATATGTAAGTGTATTATGTATCTTATTGCATATCCTAGCTAGAAAATTCGCACGTGTGAATTATAATCACTGGTTCGAATCGCGGATAGGTAAAGATAGTTAGTAGTTACGGACGACTGCCTCGTGGTCTTGCGGTACAAGTATGTGCCGTGCGATCTAGAGGTCCTGGGTTCGATTCCCGGGTCGGGCAAAGTGTTATTGGGTTTTTCCATTAGGCATTTCCAATAGGCTCGCCCCCTATTACGTGGGACTGAAACATACCTGGCGAAATGTGGATGCAGAAATGCATCTCTGCCTACCCCTTCGGGGAATGTAGGCGTGAGGTATGTGTGTTTGTGTACGGACGAGAGATATTACGTATGTAACTCATAAGCAAGTTCCATCCTCCATAAATGTAACTAATTTTTTTTTCTAATTTTTGATACATACAATTTATTGCTTTTACCCAGAAATGTGTCCGATATATTAATTATTTATTAACACTGTACAACGCCATCTATCGGCTATCGATACAAACTACATCATTAATTAACTCCGAGAACTAAGCAACACTGTGTCACCACAATTTATTCGACACAATGCGTGCTCGCGGCATGTTTAGTCAGATAATTACGTGTCTAGATAAACAGCACAGTTCGCCTATATTTTGTGAGTAATTAATAGGACAAGTTCTGCACGCGTAGGCTTATATGTAACAAGTTTTGGGCTGTATATTCAGAGAACTTTGCCAATAATATTTACATCCATTTGTGGTTGTTTAGAATGTAGTATTTATTTGCGGAAGTTTCTTTATCGGTATATTGGACTGTATTGTAGTTGAGAAAAGGCAAAAAAAGTAAGGAACTAGGCAGCATATTTTAGTAACTAGAAGTTTTGCTTGTCTCTGAAATAGATACTTTATCGTAAGGTCACCTCAAGTGTGAGCAAAAACAACAAGACTGCCCCGAGGCGCAGTTGGCTATGCACCAGCTTGCGAAACCAAAGGCCGTGGGTTCGATCCCCGCACCGACAAAAATGTTTGTGTGATCTACAAATATTGGGGTCTGGGTGGTTGTGTGACCGAAAAAGTTTCTCCTAGTCTGTGATACACACGATTTGCATCCTAGTGTGCGGTCAGAACTAGGTGACTCTTGGGTGTAATATTACTCGGTACCGGCCATCTAGATCGTATAGACTATAGTGCATAATAGTGACGTGGCTTCAACAAGGCATTTTTTTACTCTATAAACGAATAAAACAATTATTTCTATGTTTTTTGTTCCCCGCACTGCGTATCCCGTTGACGTGACAATAGAATCCAACAAATACACTTCGCTGTACCAATTTCCGCTTCGTATCTGCTCTAGTGGATGCAATGCGTATCGGTTCACGTACTCCTATATGACTGTATGTTATATATGTATGTCAGTTGTTTTCGTGTATTTTCTAATACAACTATGTCGTATGTTTACAGTTAGCTCTTTAAAGTCTTAATTATTATTTAAAGTCTGTAATGTGTAATGATTGTCATCAGATGTTTTATTACAGAAGATGTAAGTTAAGACAAAAAAGTATATTTAGTTTAATTTCGGCTTCATAAACGTATTTTCATCAGCCCATATACGTCCCATCACATGGCACGGGCTACCAAAACTGAGACGGTTTAGGTTTAAGTCTACAACGCTGGCATAGTGCGGAGTGGACAACTTTATCGTCTTACAATATTTCACTAACCCTAACGCGTTCTAAGAAGCTTGTGTCCTAGAGTCTCTATCTCGAAAACCTCTTAGCTGGAATCGCTTCAAACGATCCAAGTTTGGTATAGCTGTGTGACCGATGACACCGCAAGTTCGACGGACGCTCAACTCTCCATATGTATCAAGTGCCAAGTGAATTCTATTCAACTGCATACTGTAAATCTTCCTGTCTGTGTCAGTTTGAGTTGGTAAGTACCCTAGTCATAGTAGGATAAACTGAAGTTTTAGATTCATTACATAGGTGGTGATGATTAGGTTTTGAATCACAGACATGATATACCGAGATAGAAAAATTAAGTAGGCGTGGCAATCTTCCGAAACTATCGTAATTGCCTGTATTACTAAACTCTTATTCGTTGATACAGAAAAAACAAAAAAGCATAAAGAGAGAAAAGTTACTCGTAAATATTTTATCAAATATGAGATCATAACTGTTTTAGTCTGACTAGTTTGTGGTTTGCATGAATAAAACTACCTAAAACCAATTTTGTTCATAGCTGATAATAAATGTTTTCTCAGTATTACAATTTGCAATTTCCTCCAATTCCCGCACTAACCAATGATTACTGAAATGACTATTTGATTAGCAAAGCTGCTCATTGCACCAGGAAGCGGTACCACCGAACGTTTCCTACAACGTGATTATTGCTCGATAATTCGGGCTAAATATTAAATGTTGCCTTCGATGCTCCCTACATTTTGATTATTGCTCGTTAATCCTATTGACACGTAAATATTAGTTACCCTAGTTTGCGGTTAATGCAATATGGGTAATGTGTGGATGTGTTCATTGTTTAGTATTGATTATAAGTTATTCGATTACAAGGCAATAGTTGCGGTGATTGCTACTAGATGTCGCTATTTTGTGATGTGCGTGAAGACCTGTTCTTAGTGTAAAGACAAATGAAATATATTCAAGTGGGTAGGAAAACTGAGTTAACCAGTACTTAATCTTAACTGTATCTCTCTCGGGAAATTTTCTGATGTCAAGTACTAGTGGCGTAAATAAACTTTTTTTTGATTTTTATTATTAAAGGTCTTTTTATTTTAAATTAAATTTTTCGATGTAATTTTGGTTTTGGGTTGAAGTGTTATGATAACGCCAATATGAATTTTACCCTATAACTGGCATCAAAATAGTTATTTCTTAGGTTCAAAAGCACCTCTATTTCTCCTCATCTGCACAGTAGTATGAATGAAGCCAGATAAACGTCTGATTAAATAAGTCGCCAACGTTACGATAAACTTCGACGCCCGCTCTTCCTGAATTATTGTCCGTCCTAAATATCTATCGTCCGCTTCTGTTTACATCTGCGTTCGGCTAAGGATTAAGATACACTGTTGACAGATCATCATGTTACTTTTTATGTGGCTAGAGACTTTTTTTTATAATAAAGTCAGAGTGCACAAGACATTGAGGTGATATTAATATAGTACTACAAATTACACAAATAAAAAGGTGAGTTTAGGGCATGGCTAAGGGCAAGCCATCATTTTACTAGCCCTGCTAGTTAGCTGTAGGTACAGCATGACTCTGCTTATCGTAAAGTTGATCCACGTCATTGTCGGCATCTGTGACTTGTAAATTCGATACTGCTAAAATTGTAGTGGCAGGTTAAATTGTGGACGGATTTTTAAGATGTAAAAGCATTATCGATTTCTGAAACCTTTTCGAGAATATTCTTAAATATAAATTGATTAAAAAAAGCGTCTAGCAGAAAGCCAAATTCAGTTTAAAAATATATAAAAAGAGGCTTAGGTAAGGATTGAGTTTCATTAGGCTCAGTTTAGTGTTATGAAAGTTTAATGGCGACCCAAAGAAATTTGAATTTTATTGTCTTCTTTTAAATAAAAATACACTTAGGATTGTTGCTGTAGGAAATTGAATAAAAACCTAAGTATTAAACTTTGTATATAGCATTACTATAGTACAAATTAGACACTACAAGGCTACAAGTAACTCCTTCAGTTACTACACAGAGGTTACGAGAGATAGATTACAATAACAGTGTCGTGGTCTTACGGCTCGTATGCGCCGTGCTTTCTAGACGTCCCGGGTCCGATTCTTAGGTCGGACAAAATATTATTAGAATTATACATAAGGAAATTCTCAGTAGCAACATCGAGTCTGCAAACATACCCGAAAAACGGCAACGGCAACTGATACGAATCTGGTTAAATATAGAATATAATAATTTTGAATATAATTAAATAGTATTTGTTTGTATTAAGAGGGAAACTTTGTACGTACAGCTCAATGAATAACATTATACAATAATATAAAAACGTAAGCAATAATTAAATTCTGAATGGAACAGTTACTGATAACAAGATTGTGTGTCTGCGCCTTTACTGTTTACTCCGCAGTATTCAGTTGTTAGCGAATTGAATTTGGTAGTTTTGTTGTCGGCTGAAAATTTGCGCTAAATTGAGGCTGGTGTGTTGCTAATTCGCTGACTGGGCTCTGAATCCGTTGAGTTTAGTCTATCACGCAACTTCAATACTACTCGACGAAGTTGGGCAATGGAAATGATTTTGAAGCTTGAAATGAGATTGGTTTATTGTTTATAGATTCATATAGTTTATATCAGTTCTTTTCTGTTTAACTGTTACGTGTTTATATGTGAATGGGAGAGGGAGCTCAGGGTCTAAATTTACACTCATGCAGAGGTTTTTGGTTTAAACATTTTCATTTACAAAAGGCTTATGAAATACAAGATAGTAATGAATGAGTATAAATTCATTATTTTATTGTAAGTAACAACGAACGTAGTATAATCACGAGATCGCAAGTCATATCATTCATATCTAAAATCTGTTTGGGGTCAATATTATAAACGAGAATGTTAGTATTTATATAGCTGTATCAAGTGCCCAATAAAAACTCTTTAAAAACATGACGTCATCTTCAATCACAGGCGATAACTTGTTCCCATTTCAACGTTAAAAACAAAGTGTGTATTGACGTCACCCGTTGTTTAAAAACATCGTTCGTTTTTGGGTGTAATAAGTAGACATAAACGTCAGCAGTATATTTATGTTCCTACTAGCTATCACCTACAATATTTCTTTGATTGTTACTATTAAACTTAATGAAAATCATGGAAAATTTGTCGTTTTTTATAGTCCTTCAGGAATCACTCATTTTTGCAGGTTTCAAAATATGATTTAGGTAATATTACATTATTATGCAACATTATGGTCATTGTAAATATATCCATGTAGTATGTACATACGTATGTAGTAATGGTGGCCTCGGGTTCACATCCCAGGTCGTATTTTTTAAAGATTTACAATTGTTTTCACAATGAATGATTGCGTTCTTTAACGATGATGGAACACATCGTGAGGAAACGTGCACACCTAAAAGATATAGGTAAAACACTTAAAACATTAAAGATACGATAGATAGAATACGATCGCGCCGGCAGTGGGACGTATGTGTGTATGTATAATACCTTTACCTTCATCAACCCATTAACGCCCACTGCTGAGCACGGGTCTCCTCTACCATTGAGAGGGTTTAGGCCATAGTCCACCACGCTGGCCTAGTGCGGGTTGGCGGACTACACACCTAAGAAATTCCTTAGAACTTTTTAGGTGTGCAGGTTTCATCACGATGTTTTCCTTCACCGTTAAAGCAAGTGATCATTCAATTTGAATACACACATAACTTCGAGAAGCCAGAGGTGTATGCCTGGGGTTCGAACCCGCGACCGCCGATATTCTCGACCGCGTGCTCAAACCTTGAGGCCATCACTGTATGTATAATAACTGATGATAATATACGTATGTATGGTGATGATCGAACCTGAAACGTTATTTCACAGCCGTTCTGCAGCATCGCTACGAGTCACCTCTAAAATCAATCAAGTGAAGATAGATGACAATTTAAATTAATTTTTCGCCGTACAATAATAGCCACTTGAAACCCATCGATGGATGACATGTCAATTAACCTTTCTGGAAATAAACCAGATGATTGTGCCGAGGAGATTCGCGCGCAAGTGTCAACTTTAATAGGCTCTGATTGAGTCGAATAAAACATTGATACAATGTGTGTTTTGAATCTTTTGTGCTCCGATGTTGTATTTACTGTTGCATTACTACTTGGATCTTGTACATGATATTTATATCGGAATATTTTATGTGAGAGGCCCTCGGCTTGTAATATTTAAATGGGTGCATAAAGCAAGATTATCATGTTTTTGATATGACGACCTTTTTCGGAAAGTAAAGACACAGAAGAACGAGTTAAAACTCTGGTGTTGATACTTTTCAGAAAGAGAAACACACTAGCACATTATTGATGAAGCATGCACTTTATTGGTAATCACTTAATTTTTTTTAATCATTTGTCATAATTTTTTTTTATTATGATAAATCTAAAGTATTTTACGAATACCATGATAAAATCCATAAAAACATTTCGCAAATTATTAATACAAATATTGATTACTGATCATTCATTTAATAATGAGGATACAGACCAAAGTTCTGTTTAAAATAAAACAGATATCCTTTTCATTGTTAGCTTTTAACCATATTGTTTTCTTTTATTATCATTGTTGGTGCATTTAAGACTGCGCTCAGAAGACAATATTGCCTGCTTAATTCTGTGGCCGCAGTTAGCCTAAAACGGTCTTAACGATATAATGAGCAGAAAGGGAGGGGCTTATGACTTTCTAGCTAGAGTAAAATGTAATCTTAAAACACTAAACTCCAGTTTTCAGAGGAAAATCGCTATTTATTTCTATTTTGTGGACTTATAGTAATAATGTTGAGGAAGCTTGCCATGTGCGGTAAAATAGTGCTGTAAATACAATTTAAAAAAATAGGGAGAAGAAATATTTCATTTTATTTTTTTTCGAATGATGTTTGACTCAGAAATAACGGAAGTTATCAATCGTATTATAGAAAATACGAAATGCCTTAATGCCTTAACATTTATTTATCTAAATTAAATAACCATAACATGAACCAAGTTTTATTTTAGGTTATTTACAGTATAATATCTTACCAGTTTCTAGGGGTCATAAATAATTTTCATCAGTTATTTTAATTGCTAGTTTAGACACTTTATTATTTAATAATTCTTTAGACATGAGATACACTTGTTTTAAATATCCCTCAACTAAGTTTCTTTTCATGGGGCAACTATTTTAGTGAGAGGCTAAAGTCTTAACAACCCTTGCGAAGTCTAAAAAGTGAATAATTCTCCACTTTCCCGGTACTTGTAACCAATCTTCTATTTATAAGCAACTTTACAGTAATTTAATAATTTTCCTACCATTTTCATGAACTTAATACACTACTTTTTGTTAATTCGTCATATTTCTATCATCAATAGTCCCACCCCCTACTTCTTTGGTCTCATTTAATCCACTATTTTCTACGTTTATATTCATAATAGACAGACCTGCATTCTATTAGATTAACGTCACACCAAAACTGGCAAAACGTGAATGTGGCGATACAACCCTAACTAGCTCTCTGTATGCTATTTCCTCGGCTTTTGGCCACAGTTCTATTCAAAAATATCCAGCGGTGAACTGAAACAAAGTATAGTGTGATTGGCGTGATGTATGGGGCTTTTGCGAGACCGGCGATGATCCCTTTGACCGGCCCGACTGAGAGCTCTTTGCGAAAACTGTTTTGTTACGTAGCGAGTATGCTTGACCTATAGATGTATACGATAGCCGCTCTTGACATTGTTCATTTAGAAACGTATTTGGTAATTGGATGTTGGTTGAATGCGTGTTTGGGGGGAATGTTTGTGTCGGACGAACTAGAGGTGATAGGTTCGATTTCCAGACAAAGTTTCTTTTAGTTCCTTTATTCCATGCTTGGCAAAATGTAGGAGCAGAAATGCATCTTTGCCTACCCCTTCGGGAAATACCGGGTTATTATACTATGTAATATTTTAATCCATAGATAAGAGTAGTCTTAGTTAACTTGACGGGTGATTGAATGAATAAGTGTGTAATGTGTAAAAAATTACCTTTTAATCACATTGCCCGATCATCATGCAGCCATATTCATAATGTCGGGCAATGTGATAAATAGGTGACTTTAGATTGTAATTAATCACATTGCCCATTCTTATTAGGCATTATTCGTATTGCCCGGGCATTATGAATTCTGCTCGCATTAATCACTTTGCCCATAACATATACACATTACAAAGAAATGCTAAATTGGAAAAATAAACATTAATAGTTTACTTAAATTGTATACACATATGCAACTATAACAATTAAAGCAAATACGAAAAAATAAATGAGATTTCATAGTAATACCACAGCGAAACAAATCATTAGTGGAGCTTGTCCCAAACCGCGCACTTTGCAAGGGATTTACACCAAGCGGATTAAACTTAATCCATACGACATAAACCTTTCAAATTATTTTGCATTTAATTTGACTGTATCCAAAAAGAAAAATGTATGACGACAGAGAAATTGCATCAGCACAAGCTTTCCTATGGACATAAGTAATTTGAATCTCTCAAAACTCTCTTCAAAATTTCTAATATGTCTGGTAGTCAAAGTATTGGCTACTGACTGACAACAAAGCCTCAATAAATAAATAAAAGTCACATACATCCTAACCCATAGGTACTAGGATACAAGTTTTGTTGTTGGTATCGGAAACTACATGAGACTTTTTGGTCTCACAAGCACCTATTCTCTATATTTTTTTTGTGGATCACACAAACGTTTATCTCGGGATGGGGATCGAATCCCGCTACCGCTCGTTTCGCAAGCTGGTATCAAGCCAAAAGCATCAC
Source organism: Cephonodes hylas (assembly GCA_030295005.1). Lineage (NCBI taxonomy): Eukaryota > Metazoa > Arthropoda > Insecta > Lepidoptera > Sphingidae > Cephonodes > Cephonodes hylas. The sequence continues at coordinate 2,850,330 of AP025371.1, forward strand.
AGTGCTGTCGCATAAACGGCTTCCATACAATAACTTCTAGAAATTTTATGAGTCTAAATACCCTTAAAGAAAGGATGACTAAAGCAACGCTTATTTATAGACTGAGAATATTAATAAACACTAAAAGTAAATGATTTTGAACTCGCAAATATTATGTTTCTTATCAGACGCCTATAAATTTAAGGACTTCAATAACTATTTAAGAGCAATAAAATTTATCTTAAATTTTATGTATGCAAATATAAAGTTAAATTGCTAACGATACGATACAGTTGAATGAAATTGATGATACGAATACAGTTGAGCAAATATTTACGTACAACCTTGTTGCATCTTAAAGACGAAGAGCTTGGGATGACTATGAATGCAATGTATAGAAAATTGGCCATTGATTGAAATAGTTATTAAATTAAGAAAAATAAAAATAATGAATACCTCATAACTTTATTGGAAATTTTCACAGTACAAGGACAATCATAGATTTAGGCGCCCCATACACCTATAATAATTTACATGTTTTTATTGTGCAATAATATTAAATACCCCCTTTGATTTCAAACGTTCAATAAATTCTGTCAATAAAATTGACAAACCACTCTGATCAATATTTTCGTGCGAGCAACATGTCTGACGACGAAATTTTGGCGGCAGCCACGCTGGTGATTTTGTTGAAAAGAAAAAAAAAAGAAATATATTGCGAATTAATAAGCCTACACGGCGCAATAAAAAAATATTGCACAATAAAAATTAAGCTCCCTTAATCTTTTGTTCAATTACTGCGCAATGTTTCAATATTATCCCTTCACGTTCAATAATATTGTCCAATCAGATATATTGTGCAATATTATTGTAGGTGTATGGGGCACCTAAGAGCAAGATATAAAAACAAATAGATAGCAAAACGCTAGAGTGACAGGAGCTGTCGAAAGGAATTATGGCGCTACACGAAACATTTAATTGAGATTTATAATATTTACAATGAATTACAGCATTTTTAAAACCGGGTCCCTTGCTGAGAATTTCTTAATAAAAAAGTAACAGAAAAACTTTGCCTGACCCGAAAATCGAACCCGAATGCTTTAGTACGTAAGGCACGCACTTTTAGAGCACGAGGCAGTTCACATCCATCAGCCGAAAGAGGCCAACGGTTGGACGTAGGCCTCTCCTAATATCTTTCTTAATTTTTACAGTTTATCTTAATCATACCAATGGAAACACATACATATAAATATACAGGATTTATTCAGATCGTGATGTATAACTAAGACACGAAAAGACGGTTGTTACGAAAAGGTCAAAATTTTTATTTTATGTTTGGATATATTTTCTAACACCAATAGATTTGTAACCACCGGCTATTACTTTAGTTTTCGACACGGTCTGATTACACCCTCTATTACATGAATACATACAGACCGTATGTATTTAGATACCTATGTGCAAACAATACATTCATTACACCCGTGAGCCTACGAATATATCCTGTGACTGCGATGTGTCAATTGGCTCATATATCGTATGTTCAGTGAGTAAGAGCCGTGCGTGATCGTCTCGTGTGAGGCGCATGATGGAGCGGACACCCAGTGTTGCCTAGCAATTATTAATAATTTATGCCTCATTGGAACTGTGGACGATCTACGTGGCCTATTAAGAGGCTACAGGTTCGATTCTGAGATGAATAGAGTTGTTGATGTTTCATGTAAATGTTCATGTATTTTCAGTATTTACGCCGAGCGCTGAAGCTTAGCGAATCCAATTGAATAAAAAAAAAACATAGAATTTTTAAAACATAGAATTGTCCACTACCGTTCACAGCAAAGCGGGCGTCAAAATATTGAACTATGACGTTTTAAACTCACGTAAAACATTGATACTGTTGGTGAAGTTAGACAACCAGCAGAAAAGTATAAGATATTTAATGGCAAATATACTATGAACTGTTCGACAGCCCACAGTAGGCCAGTGTGTTGGCCCTTAGTCCAGTAAACGCTCTCAAGGCTAGAGAAGGCCCTTGCCTTGCATTGGATATATGGGTTGATGATTATGATATATAGTGCTAGCAATATTTTCAGTAATATTCTGTCAATACTTTGATGCTTCTCTAAAATACTTCCTAGTTTCGTCGGAGAGTGTTGGCACGTGGTTGCGCCGTGTCCGCCGCATGTTGCTATCGGGAAACTCGGCGGTCGCACGCCGCCACACTGTCTGAGCTGCTGTTTGTATTGGATTACTTAGTAGTGATATGTTATCTGTAATACACATATTGTTATGTCTTTATTCTACTCTAGAATTAGAGTAGGGCCTAGGTAAATTTCTACTAGCGTGTTTCATGTTAATGAATTGATGTGATCGTTCATTTATCTTGCAGGCAATAAATCCTTAATTTGAAGTACCTCAAGTTAACAGTTTTACAATTTAGTAAGCCCGGGGGTTTGAGGCTTAAGGGTTCAAAAATTTTAACTTGCACTTATCCTATCACAGAGCAGTTGAAACAATTAGAAAAGAAATGTCTTGAAAGATGAGGCTATCATATGTGTTAGCATCAACACTTTATAATGTGTGACAACCAAAAGCAGCCCTTCTTTTTTGTTTCAATGAACAGAATGGCCTGACAGAATGTCCAGGTGACGGATAAGCGTCGACATTCGTCCCGATACAATACACCGTAATTCTCTTTCCTAGTATCGTCCTTAGAGGCCATCCCACTACGTATCCACAACTACAACTCTTATACACCAGGATCAAAAGTGGCAACTACAGAAATAACACCGAGCAGTGAGGCTTAGCTTGTTTCTATAGGAATATAACTTGTTTTTACACCCTAAAATAATATTAATAAGATAATTGCGGTGATATAAATCAATATTGCAGCAGTTTCGGGGTATGATTTTTTTTTAAATTCCAAATGTTTATAATACTAAAAATGTATGTATCTATCTTCATATATGTAATCCTAATTGTTCCTACATTATTGTTCTACAACCACGTAAGTTCAAGGTCGCATACGTAATCATGATTTCCGATAGCTTCCATCGATACCGCAAGATATTATTACCCTCCTATCAACTTACATTCTATTAATAAAAGTTTTAACGAGCATTGATGAGTGGTTGACGTGAAGTGACCACCGCGTGATGTAACCAGCGGATTCATTGTCAGTTCCATAAGTAAGGGTTATAGGTATAGCAAAGAATTTGATTTTGTGTCGTGGAATATTAAATTTACGATTTATTTAAGTAGGAGGAAGATTGGGAAAATCTTGCACTATGTTTATTGCTAAGATTGAGCTCACACATCGCTTATAGAGGCTGTTGTAAAGAAATGGGGATGAGGCCAATTTTCAGACTACATATAACTACTGAGTATTTCCAAATAAAAAAGACCTAATAAGTTTCCTATTTGGAACTACAAATCGGGATCTCTAAATTGCACATACTGCCAAGGAGGTTTTCTAAAGAACACACATGTATATCAAAAATTTGTTCTTCTCGTAGTTTCCATTTATATCAATTTATATCAATTTCTCGTAGTAGCCACATTTATATCAAAACTGAATGCAAAACAGATCAATTAATTCTTCTCATTACCGTTATACAACGTGCTCGGACACGTGGGCGACACACACACACACACACACACACACACACACAAACATACAAGCGCATAGGCAATAGCACGCGTTCCCAGCGTGCTTTTGGCATGTAGTGTTAGGTATCCTGTAAGGCTTAATGGAATAGTACTTGATACGTAATAGTATCGGTTTTCCTTTGTTAATTCTTGTATTGGTTATCGGAAGTACATAGTTCAAAGTGTGTATATATAAACAGTATTATAGAATAGACTGCACTATATTTTATAGAACCGTTAAAGAGTCATGGATGGAATAGAAAATAGGAAAAAAAAGAGGAAAACAAATAAAAAGGTACACACGCAGGTACTCCACCAATGCAAAGCCGAAGGGGTAGACATATTTATATTCTTAAATTTACTTTCCGCAAGCTATATTCACTACCATTTAACACAAACAATAGGTTAGTCAACATATTTCGATATATTTTGCCATTTAAAAGTACTTCTATAGGTACAGAATTTTGATGGTAAGATATCAATACCAAGACAATTCATTCACGTCATAACTCTTCCGTTCTTTGACCCTGCTAAGAGAATTGATCGTTCGTATCAATTTTTTTGTGATCATTCCTACAATCTGGTACATCTGGCGCTCTGATAGCGAGCAGAATTGAGGATATTTTTTCCAAGATTGATACAATTTGCTTGCGAATGAAAACCGTTTGCTATTCGGTTGTATTTTATGGTTGTAGGATTTTTGGCGAAGCGAAGATTTTGAAAGTGACAAGGTTTTTAAAAAAAATCGTTATTTACTTTTTGTACTTCTGTTGCATATCCTATTGGTTTGGATACTATTGAATTTCAGTAGACTATGTGTTGCTAAACTGCTGAACGTAGTATTTGAAAATTAAAGACTTTTTTCCTTAATTCTTGAAGATAGCTATTGTTTTTTCTTGACACATCATATTTATACTAAAACCTTTTTATAAGAAGATAAGAAAATACTCTGGCAGCTAATTTATAAAACAAAAGAAAAATAAAATGTGACGAAAAAATTAATTATACTTTCAGAAAATATTTCGCTATTCAAACCGCCTTCTGTTTGGAAGACACGAAAGTTACTGACGTATTCAACCTTTTTCATGGTAATGAAGTAAAAATCTAGCGAACGTTTGACTCGTTAAAAAGACGCTTCCTTTGCCTTTGTCTTCAAAAGACTTTGTAGCAACATTCTCTTAGGTTGGCACTACATCTTCATTCTGAGTGTTTTAATAAAGCTATTATTGTTTTAACACTAGCGTTTTCCTTCTTATGTTTAGTTTCTAAAATAGTTTGTTTTTGTGAATTGTTCATTTTAAAATGAACATTTTACAATGTGAGGGTGTGAGAAAGTATAATAATTAATAAGTTTATCTAGTTTACTCAATATATAATTTTGTCTTCAGCGGCTCACATAGTGTGTCTTGTTAAATATATTTTAAAGTAAACAACTTTAAAGTCTGTTATTGTTGATGCCGGAACTATATTTCAATACATATTAGTCCACGTATCACGTATAGTTGACAAAAAATTATCGACTGAACTAAGAACTCTTGAAAATTTTACAGAACATTGCAAAAACATACATTGATATAAAAAATGCATAATTTTTCCTCTGTTTATTGGACACTAATTGGCTTAGGCATTTTAATCATTAGTTTAATGACTAAGTTTATCTAGTAATTCAAATTATCTTTTTTAGGAGCTGAATACTGACAGTTCAATTAATTATGATGTAACACACGTTATTGCCAGATGAATTTCCGGTGTCAATAGGTTCAACGTGTTTACACTATTGTTTCTCACAAAATTGGCTGCTTTATTACTTTAGGGTTAGTTCTTGTGACCGACTTCCTACGCTACACTTGTTATAACCGAACCTCTTCTCTTATGATTTCTTAGCCAAAATTAGATATTTTGTTGTTAACAGGTTGGTGCTTGAAACCTGTATTCCTGGAAGGAGTAAGCAAAGGCATTTCTACATCAACATTTCGCCATATATGTATTAGCCAGACTCCGTGCTGTTCTGATAATTTCCAAATGGAACAACCCAATAACGCTTTGCTCGACCCGGGAATCGAACGATGGACGTCGGGATTGCACGTCACATGTTTGTTCCACGAGACTTCGAGGCATCTGTAAACGTATCACAAACAAGTACCTAGTTACAAGCTTGTATCATTGAAATAAGGCTTATTGTTCTTTGGCTACGGTCTAGCTGACTTGTTTTTAAATACCTCGATAGTAATTAAAAGCAGGTATTCATTAATGTTCTTTTAAATACAAGGAATGTTGTGTGAAGATTTATTTGATATTGTAATCTATGTTTGACGTCACTGCCTTATGGTAAAGATATTGTTTCGGCAATAAAGTCGCAAACGAATCCGCGCTCAGACGGTTTCGACGCAAAATAGGTCATTTCAATTGATCCGAATTGTATTTCATATGACAATTGTTTTTATAAGATGTAATATTACACGCACGATATATTTTATACTGCATACATTATGTAATGATGACGTGTTTGATATATCCATGTTCATTATTTTTTTATTGTTCCTTATTTGTATTTATTTTAAACATAGTAATTAAAAATGATTAACAGAAAATATAAGCAAAAGTATTGATTGCATGGGAATGCTCACTACTAAATGTTTGAAGTATTTCATTTAAAATCATCTGGCGGGAACGCTTTAATCCAATACACTGCAGAGGGTTTTTTTAATTAATATTTATACCCATGATGCTGATGTTGATTGTTTGTACACAGTTAGATGCATGTGATGTACATAAATTCGTCATCAACCCATATACGCCCACTGCTGAGCACGGGTCTCCTATATCATTGAGAGGGTTGAGGCCATAGTCCACCACGCTGGCCTTTAGCTGGCCAACTTTTAGGTGTGCAGGTTTCATCACGATGTTTTCCTTCACCGTTAAAGCAAGTGATAATTCAATTTGAATACACACATAACTTCGAAAAGTCAGAGGTGTGTGCCTGGGGTTCGAACCCGCGACCGCCGAGATTCTCGACCGCGCGTCTAAACCTCGAGGCCATCACTGCTTCTTATGTACATAAATATAAAATATTAAATTCCTGAGATTTTTGTGTTAAAATGATCGACACAAAAACATATGTTTTGTATTAGTTTATGTTTTTATCGTGTACGTTTTGATTCATGTTTTAAATCTTGTTTCATTTGAATATGTTACGAATTTCATGCAGAGCCGCAATGCAATAAATCCGTTATGCAATATTGTTTCAAATTTGACGGCGGTGATAGTGCAGATAGCGAATAGATCCGGTTATTTGCGGTTTCATCGGGAGCCATTAATCACCGGCCACACCGGGACCAGCACGCCATGTTCCGAATATCCGGATGTTGTTGAGATTAAAGCAGTAGTAACATATATTTTTTCGTGCTTTTTTATGGTCGGATGTGAGTGAAATCAAAATGTATTTCGTTGATTGAAATCAAAGGACGTCATTCGTATTTCGTGCATCTTAAATTTTTTGGTGCAGGATTTTATTTTGTTAAATGAGTTTGATTTCATAATGTGTTTTGGTGATTGATATTAGACGGAGTCACTTGTATTTTGTGGTATTTCTTAGAGACCGGAGTAACTTCTTCATTGCTACTATGTCGACGTCCAATTACGCTAGTATGTGTAGCTGCTTCTATACGCTCTGTTACACGTTTAATGGATCTTGCCTTACATGAAGAAGGAAACATGAGAACTGATTAACTATTACATAATGTTATCAGACATTAGTGAGAGCAAACATACAATCCTGATTTGTTTGTGTATAAAAACCGTGTATAATTTATTTAAATTAAGATACAAATGTTATTACGACATGCCAAGCAAATAACATTAAATAAATAAATACACCCAACAGTCACATATGTACATAGTCCTGACCCCACACTAAGATACGAGTCTTGTGTCGTGGGTATCAGAAACTACGAGAGACTTTTCGGTCTCACAAACACCCAGACCCGAAACAAATATTTGTGGATCACACAAACATTTGTCTCGGTGCGGGGATCGAACCCGCGGCCGCTCGTTTCGCAAGCCGGTATTCATGATATAAGAGTGTTATAATTTTATTTCAATACTTTCCAAGTTAAAAAAATAATGCTTAAAGTCCCTTAACCTAAATTAAAAGTAAGTGAATACTTTTGATGGTTTTTGAGTCTGGGTGTTTATGAGTTCGAAAAGTTTCTCGTAGTTTCCGTTACAAACGTCACAGGACTTGTATCCTAGAGCTACATATGATGTATGTATTTATAAATTCCATAAAAATTATATTCCTTACTGTAAATGAACTGTGGCTTACTTGTCCCCCTTCAAAAGTGAATTCCCGGCCCAAGGGTTCATTAGGCGGCCCTTGCAAATTACCGCCATGATCATTTCTCTTCTTCATAATTATTGTTATCTCTCCGTGATGGCTTGTCGACGTTAATTGTAAAATACGGCGGTGTTTTATTAACTTTTATTAGCCCGTAGTTCCGCAAATGTTTTCTCAAATGTTTGTTATAGATATTTTTGGATCCAAGGCGTTTGTGATTTGTTTGTGCATACTGCAGGGAATTTTAAGTTTTATTTTCGTTGTTCTACAAATAATTAATTTGTATTTGTGTTTCGAAAAATGATTATATTTAATTATTAACTCGTGTTATTCCATTTAACGGATTGTCAGTTTTCTATTGAAAATTAGATTGTAGCTTTTCAACAAGAGGTCTACTTATTACTTAGTTATAGATGTTCACTAGACTTCTAGTGCACTAGACCAGCGTGGTTGACTGAGTCTATACTCTTCTCAGTTCAGAGGAGACCCGTATCCAGCAATGGGACGAGTGGGCTGATGATGATGATTTTAGGTCATTTTTATGCATTTTTTTAATATTACAGGGAATGTGTTTTTTTACTACACTTGTTAGTAAATGTATTCACTTCAATCTACACTCTTATTTGTGGTTTATTAAAAAACTAGCGACCCGCACGGTCGTCGCACGGGTGCGACGCTGATATTTAATGGATGTTATCATACATATAAACCTTCCTCTTGAATCACTCTATCTATCAAAAAAAAACCGCATTAAAATCCGTTGCGTAGTTTCAAAGATTTAAGCATACAAAGGGACATAGGGACAGAGAAAGCGACTTTGTTTTATACTATGTAGTGATATGTCTGAAATATTGTCTCTATAGAAGTGTTAAATCAAGATTTATAAACAGTCTATATATCTATTAATAATTGCTTATTAAACACTCTACGTATATGTTTATTTACGGTTCAGATATTGAAATTTCATTTGCATATATTAGCTAATTGAAATTGTAAACTCTCATGCTTATTTGCGGCCGTTGCAATAATATTATTAGATGCGTTGTTTTGATAGAATCATTTTGTTACGTTATATTGATTTAGTGTGTATTTATTCAGGTGTTTTGCTCTTAACTATTTGTATTGACAGCCCCGTGGCGCAGTTGGCTAGAAACCAGCTTGCGAAACGAGCGGCCGCGGGTTCGATCTCCGCACGAGACAAATGTTTGTGTGAACCACAAATATTTGTTTCGGGTCTGGGTGTTTGTGAGACCGAAAAGTTTCTCGTAGTTTCTGATACCCATGACACAAGGCTCGTAACTTAATGTGGGGTCAGAACTATGTGTGTGGCTGTTGGGTGTATTTATTTATTTTATTTATTTATTAAAATAATATTGTAAAATAATAATAGGGTCTAAACCCTTTTAGTATTAGAGGAGGCCCGTATCCAGTAGTGGGACGTAAACGGGCTGATAATGAATGAATAATAATAGAGCAGTGCGACCTAGAGGTTTCAGATTCTATTCCCAGTTCGAGCTAAGTGTACTGCGAAATGTGGGGGTAGAAATGCAACCTTGCTTATCCCTTCCGGGAGTATACGCATGAGATTATTAGTATTGGTATATTGACTGGAGACTGACTGACTGAAGTTTATCGTATTCCAATAATGGACTAAAATTAATATCTAGTGAGCTATCAACTGAACCTGTAAGAAAGTATTTATTTGCTGAGTATGATTATCTCCTGCCCTGTGGCAAGGGGGCGTCAGAATCCCACCACGGTATCCCCTGCCTGTCGTAAAAGGCGACTTAAAGGGGCCCTTGGGGTCGCTGGACGTGCTGTGGGGGCAGCGCGTCCTCACTGAAAGTGACCCCGAGAGGGGCGGCGGCACTGTGGCCTGTGCACGTCGCGGGCGCCCATCCACAACCGAGGCGCCCGAACCAAGAAGTGGGGGTGCAACTGCGCCCCCTAAAACTCCGAGACGGCCGAGACAATTTCGTCTCGGAGGCGCACCGGGCGGCTGTGGTTAACGGTGTGCGCTTCTCGCTCACGTACCATGGTCGCCCAACCTGGCGCGGAGATGGCCACCGGGGGGTTTTGGTCGGTATGCCGGTTTAGGGATTTTGTTAGGGACCCAGCCCGGCACTAACATCTGCGCGGATATGACGTCGCCGCGCGCCGGGCTGGAAGACCGGTGACTCCGACATACGCTTCCCGCCCCCCTCCCCCGGGCTGGCGGGAAGTAGAGCCATAAACAGCTTTCCCCTCGAGAACAAAAAAAAAAAAAAAAAAGAGTATGATTATCTCCATGTGAATATAACCGTATCGTTGTTTATATTAGAAACGCAAATTGCACACTGCTTAGTTACTTGTGACGTGTGTCCTTTCTAGTTATTAGGAACATTACACGGATAAATAGAGCTACCTTAACCCGAAAGTGTAATGTCATAATATTTACTCTATACTTGGCGCTATCCTCAAGTTAATATGAGGTTAAATTTAATAATGTTGATTAAAAAATGTGATTGTAACCTTAATTTATTAGTAAAAGAAATGACAAAGCGGCAAAATAGTTTAATATTGACGATTCAAAATAACTTGCAAAAAGCTATTTAATAAAGATGATTTTGACTTTGATTTTTACTTACTTATTAATGGGCGGATGATGATAAGTCAAAATAAAATAAGAAATACTTATAAATAATTTCAGAGATATCATCTCAAAGATACTTTCGATTTGTGGGCGTGGCTCTTTATTGTAATGCGTAAATAATCCGATAGAAAGTGCAATAAAACGCAACGAGAAACGTAATTACACGTTATCTCTACGTGCTAACATCGTGGGAGAACTGTACTGAAGATTATTGTAGGAAAATTAAAATATTTTACTAACAATTACATTTTCAACCTTATTTCTATTACAATAAGGTGTATTTTAAAATACTATAAAAGTGGTAGTTGTATTGTTTTATAGATAAATGTTTATTGAAGAAAATGATACAAATGTGCCGTTAAGGAAAATTTTGCTGACGTTAAGCACGTCACGTGAAAATTATAATTAATGATTGCATACAATACTTTAAACAAAGATTGCGCCTACGTTAGCTAAGATTTTTTTGACGATATGTCGTAATCTCTATGATTTTTTATGTTAAAAATTTTACTATGCCAATGTTTCTAAGTAGATTCGAAGTTTAGGCATGCAGACGAAAACCTCGGTGGTCGCAAGATCAAACTTTAGGCACACATTTTACTTTTCGAATTAACCTAACTGATCAAACCTACACTTTTTTTTAGTTGGCACTGTGCAGTCGGCCAATCTGCATCAGGCCAGCGTAGTGAACTAAGGCTTAACCTGCTTAGATGTAGAGGGGACCCGTGCCCAGCAGTGGACCTTATATGGGCAGTTGATGATGATGATGATGATAATGGGTGTAGGCCTTAAAGATATGCTATTTTTATAAAAGTTAGTGGGTGTACCTACTAATATTTTACAACTACGATTAATCCATAGCAATCGACAGAAACACATTGCTGCATCCATTTAATTAAAGCGTTATAAATGGGTTTACCATACAAGTGTTTTTTATAAAAAAAACTACAGTTATTCGTCGACACAATGAAGTCGGCTAATGTCCAGAAATCTGAATCGATGTTATTATAAACATTATCCGAGTAAAAGGTTTTAAATACAAGTGTTTTATCATATGCAATCAGTTGCTAATGCACATGTTATTGCAGTTGAAGTTTAGGCTCGCGTAATTAACGTTAGCTGATAGCAAGGAATCTAAATTCTCGGAAACTCGTATCATTTACTTGTAATATTTACACATTTATTCTGCAACTACTCGTATTCGCCAATTTCTCGTTTCTAATTCCGCGTACAACTTCGCGACTGCCTCGTGGCCTCGCGGTACAAGTATGTGCCGTGTGATCTAGAGGTCCTGGGTTCGATTCCCGGGTCGGGAAAAGTGTTATTGGGTTTTTCCATTAGAAAATTCTCAGTAGCAGCACGGAGTTTGGAAATGTGCCCGAAACACGGCAATAGGCTCGCCCCCTATTACGTGGGACTGATACATACCTGGCGAAATGTGGGTGCAGAAATGCATTTCTGCCTACCCCTTCGGGGAATATAGGCGTGAGGTATGTGTGTGTTGTAATTCCGCGTAATAGAAGCATAATTATTTTAAATTTTTCGTGTTGAAAAACTTAACACTTAGACTTTGCTCAACCCAGTAATCGTTATTGGAGTGTGTAGTCCGTTACCTGGGACTAGGTAAACGTGGTGGCCTAAGGCCTAAACCTTCTTAAAGGTAGAGGAGGCCCGTGCGCAGTGGGACGTATATAAACAAATGACGATGATGATGGGGATCGTACCGTGACCTCTTGTTCCACGAGGCAGTAAATAATAAATAATTTATAGGCGTTTTTGATCCACTTATTTTTAAGAAAAGTGATGTCTCGCATCTCGTATGGCAGTGATGGCCTCGAGGTTTAGGCGCGCGGTCGAGAATCTCGGCGGTCGCGGGTTCGAACCCCAGGCACACACCTCTGACTTTTCGAAGTTATATGTGTATTCAAATTGAATGATCACTTGCTTTAACGGTAAAGGAAAACATCGTGATGAAACCTGCACACCTAAAAGTTCTTAGGAATTTCTTAGGTGTGTAGTCCGCCAACCCGTACTAGGCCAGCGTGGCGGACTATGGCCTAAAACCCTCTCAATGTTAGAGGAGACCCGTGCTCAGCAGTGGGCGTATATGGGTTGATGATGATGATGATGATGATGATGATGATGATGATGATGATGTCTCTATTCAAATGAAACGTGAGGCATTTCTTGAGACATTCTTTGGGCGGAAAATTAACTCTTAAAAGCCAAAGACGTGTGTGATTTGAATCCGCGACCGCCAAGATTTTGTTCATTTACGTTCAACTAAGTAAAAGTTGAGGTTTAAGGCATCACCCCTCTCAATAGTAGAGGAGGCATAAGAATCAAAGCTAAGATGACATAATGCTAAATAATGAACATTTTCTCAGCAACAACGCATAAACAATGTACATGTAATAACATTGTGCATTGTGCAATTACTCAATGACACACAAATCAAAACAGCATTGGGTCAAATGTTTGTTTATTGGCCAAAAGAGTTCCAACAAGCTTTTATCAACAAATTATGATATGCTTCGAACCGGTTCTAGTCACGTAAAGTATGACCCCTAACTTGGTATTGCAACATTCTTAATCATTATTACTTCATACTCTCATCTTTAAAATAATTTAATTTTTTATGATGACCCCGTAGCGCAATTGGCTAGATACCACCTGGCGAAATGAGTAAGTCACTGGTTCGATCGTCGCACCGAGACACATGTTCAGGTGACTCACAAATATTTGTGTCGGGTCTGGGTGCTTGAGACTGAAAAGAAAAAAAAAAGCTACTGAAAAGTAGGTTGTTTGAAACAGCAAATAATTTTAGGTTTAAATAAAATAATGCTGACGCATTGAGGTAACCATAATAAAGCATTAACAATACCACACTATATGCGTAATCAAAAAAGTACCTCATTGAATCATTATTGATTATAAAGATGAATGAATGACAATATTATTTGAAATGATGACATCATATCATTATGTGACTATTCACAAATGAAAAACAAAATGTATTAAATCCCAAAGTCGCTGAACAGAGTGAAAAGTGATGGAAGAAATAACAATGACAAGATTATTTATTGCTATTATTTTGAAATTTTTGCGTACATCAATATTTCACATTTTAAAATTCACTCAAGATATGACTACTGATATGAGACAGAGAGAAAGATACTAAAGATATGAGACAGAGGTCTCTGATCTTTCCAGTCCATTTAACGGTTGCCTGGAAGAAATCGCCTATAGCGATAAGGCTGCCATTTGTGGCACTACATTATTAAGTTTTGACCTATAGAAAAGCTGTTTCTATCTTTATGGTGTACAATAAAGCATAATAAATAAATAAATAAAAATGACTAGGTACCTGTATATTAGTATATGTATAATGTATCCCAATGTTGGTTAGTGGCCGCCTTTACAACTGCCTATACATAGTTTTAGGTAAAATAAAAACAGCCAAAAGTCAAATACGTAGTCCTAAGCCCACATTAGGATACAAGCCCTATGACGTGGGTATCAGAGACTACGAGAGACTTTTTTAGGACCAAATATTTGTCTCTGTGCCGAGATCGACCTAGCTAGTGTTTAGCCAACTGTGTCACGACTCACGAGGCTGTCGAAGAAAATCTAATTTGCAGATTATTTATTTTACATCGATTTATCAAATTATTGATTTATCAATGGCATACCTTTATTTGATTCATAAGATAATTGGTGCTTGAAGTGCTGAAATAGATTGATGACGTATCGATGATGCGCTGAAGTGGGAATTCACTAATTCGATCATTTACCGTTTTCAAGTATTGATGTGTTGGAAAATACTTATTACAGGGGTAAACACGTACGTATACACCTCACAATGAGTGGGTTTTGTTGTCTAAACTTTTTTAAGTCAGACAAAGTAAATAAATACACCCAACAGTCACATACATAGTCCTGACCCCACATTAGGTTACGAGACCTGTATTGTGGGTATCAGACACTACGAGGGACTTTTTCGGTCTCACAAACACCTAGACCCGAAACAAATATTTGTGGATCACACAAACATTTGTCTCGGTGCGGGGATCGAACCCGCGGCCGCACGTTTCGCAAGCTGGTGTATAGCCAACTGCGCCACGGGGCTGTCAAAGCGATGTCAAAGTTTAATTGCAAATAGCACTATAGATCATTATTAATGATATAGATATTATAAGAACAACATTGGACGCGTTATTATAAATATGAAATAAAGTAATGATTATTTCGCATAAAGGCTCTCCCAAACAAATGCTTCTGCAAGTGCCAACTAAAATGTGAAATTTGGAAATACCAAGCACTCCTACAAATATACAAATATTTGTTAGCCATACTGATCCGCATAGAATGTCTTTGACCAGTAGTTTTTCAGTACTATTCAATATCAACTATGCCGGCATCTACATCATTTAGGCACGTGATTTATAACATCAATATCATGAATAATTACCCATCAGATATTCAAATGGACTTGGGACTTTGTTCTCAACGCATGAATAATAGACGGTCTTTAATTATTCTTCCTACCAATAATGAAGTTGTTTGTAGTGCTATTTTTATCTTCTTCCGAGCGCTCTAATAAGAGGATCAGAAGTTAAATTGTAAGCGTGGAGACTGCTGACCTATCAGGTCAATCTTGTTGACTACGCCATAGATCCTGTGCGAGAAAATATCTATGTAGTACTGGTAAATATAGTGCTTTTGCACGCAGTTTTATTCGCGTCAAGTGTTCTATTTGAAAATCCTCTTTTTAGGGAAGCCTATGTTAGAAGAACGATGTACTTGTCGAATTTCAGTTCAATCTTTTAAGTAGTTTGCTTTGGATCTTGAAAGACTCAGTCCCAACACATTGAAAGCTGCGGAAATAAAAATTCTATTAACAATGTTATTTTCTTTAGTATGATAACTCCATTATTGTCTAATACCAAGAAAGACACTCACAAAAAATTGGATTCGCGACTTCAGTATTGAATACATTTACAAATAAAAAATATTTAAATGATATAGAATTGTAGAAATCCATACTAATATTATAAATGCGAAAGTAACTCTGTCTGTCTGTCTGTTTGTCTGTCTGTTACTTTCTTGCTTTCGCGTAAAAACTACTGAATGGATTTTAATGAAACTTTACAACAATATAGCTTATACATCAGAATTAACATGGGATAGTTTTTAACCCGGAAAATGAAGTATTTCCGTGGGAATAGGTATTTCTGCAACTACTGAGACAATCAAAATGATTTTTGGTATGGAGATAAATAGGAACCAAGGAAGTAACATAGGATACTTTCTATCCCAGAAAATGTAGTATTCCCGTGGGAGTGGGTATTTCTGGATCTACCAAATCGATTTGAATGATTTTTGGTATGTGCATAAATAGGACTCTGAGAAGTAAAATAGACTATACTTATTTTCTATCTGAACTCAACCCTGTAGTCTACGCGAACGAAGTCGCGGGCAAAAGCTAGTACATACATAAACATCAAGATCCAGTGTATATATGTACCCCATACAAATATTTGTGTGTCGATGAGAACAACAATAGATTTTCAATCAGCTGCATTTCTCAGACTGTGGTATCTACTTTCAAGGAATTCTAGAATGTGCCATTACATCTCATATATTTGCTTTAGATATCATTATTAAAGATAGTATTGCATCGACTAGGTATCTTACTACAATCATAATTCCTTTGATTCATAAGTCGAGTAACACGCAAACGTTTGCCAAACATACAACAAACATTGCAAGTGTTAATAATGCCCATAGTTATATACAACGGCAAACAAATGACAATAGCTTTGAATGCAGCAGGATTAGTGACAGATAAGCGTTGAGTTTGTTTTGTAAATACCATCAATAAAATACACATTCTCGAACCCCGATGAAGGGGCAGAGGTTCTTTAGCTCTTTCAAGAGTGAAAGAATAGCGGACGAACCAATGGTTGTTTGTCTGCCAGTCGTATATGTGCAAAAATTTTACCCCACACTATAAAGAAAAAGTTGAGATTACCGTAAATAAAACCTTTGTGTAATAAATTGATAAAACAATTATTAATTTAAAAAAATAATATTATAAATAAAATTACTTTGTGGCAAGTAATTTTGGGAGCTACCGAATTGATTAAAAAAATACTGTACCTGCGTCTACAGTATCTCTGCTTAAAATAAGTAATTTCTCAAGGGATAGACTAAAAATATTTTAATCAGACAGACTTTATGGAAAAATAATAAAATTAATTTTTTTGTTGAATGAGAGAAGACAAAAAAGGTAAAAATTAAAATTTCAATATTACATTTAAAAATAACACGTATTTTAAAATTAACATTAAAAGTAAAGACAGATTACATAAACAACATCTTTTGCTAATTAATGTAGCTAATTTAATTCAAAAAATCACAGTTCGGTAAAACGACTAAAAAAAGCTACACGCGCTCACGCGCATGAAACCATAACAACATTTTTTTCAACGATCCCAAATCACAGACGTCATCAATTCAAATATCAATAAAAATAAATAAGCGGTGCATTAGCGTGGAGCGCACCAGTTTCCCGTAATGAACTCATAACACAATGGCACGCGTTCGCGAAGTGCAAAGTTTACACACACACATACACACACACCGCATGACGTGTGTGGATCCTTTATCAACCGGTCAAACACTCAGCACGTGCTATCTCGCTATAAATTGGAAGCGAATCACCGATACACTCAAACTGAACGCAACTGTTGAGGCGATCACATCACTATTATATCGAACGCAATGGACAAGAGACAGCTGATCGGTAGTGCCACCCGTTACATCGCCGGCAGAAACGCAGTACAGACGGTCTACTGGCGAAAATGTGGTGAGGATGGCAAGGGACTCGTGAAGACCACAAAGACTACCTTCTTCGGCAAGAACGAAGGCCCCGACAAAGTGGACACGGCAGAGATGTTCGCGAGAGTCCGCGAGAGATACGCCTGAAGTATTATTATTATATAAATATTTTTCCTTTCAATCTGTGATAGACATAGTTTGTAATTACTCTAGTACAAATTGTATGTACCAGTGATGTGTTTCTTCGTGTGGCGAGACGAGTGGTTGCGACTATGACATACTTTTTATAACGTAATGTATTAATAAATTTTCTATTGTATTATATGAATCTATTTTATTATTTCTTTTTTATAATATACAAACAAAAGTGAAATTTATTTGTTTTCTTTTGATGTCTTACCATCATTATAACATACTTTAAGTATATTAATGAAAGTTATTTTTTTAAAGAAAGTACACACATTATTTTTTAAAGGCGAATTACATGTAAAACTTGCTAAATTATTTAATAATTATCTCATAAAATCAATACCAACGACTTAAGATTCTAACATTTTACCGCAAGTGGAACTAATCCAAGTTTCTGTCAATGTCACCGGGTAAAACATCCGCAGATAGAAACAGTTTATTTAAGCCTCAAAAGCCATCTCAATGCGGAAAAACATGAGTTGACAAAGATGATATCTTGGGTTCAATTAACGGTTTATAAAGTAGGTCTTTATTACACTTGCAATCTTAACAAAGAGCTGTAAATTACGAGTGTTTTATTGCGAACACTCTTCTTAGCAACAAGCAAATGAAACGACATCAAAAAAGTATAACAAAACAGTTCACTCAAAGTCAGTATTTTTATACTTCGATGTTTTATAAACAACGATGTATTAGTGTTTCTTTAATCTACAAGTATTAAACTGTTGTTTATTCAAACAGTTTTTCATGAACTTCCTCCTTGATGATAAACTTAACATAAGGTGTATAAAAAAATAAAGCGTAAAGCTGGAAATAGTTGGTAAAGAACATAAGCATTATACAACAGATTTTGAACTCCTTGTCGCATATTTTACGACACAGAAGAAAAGGCAACAGTGCATTTCACGCCACCGACAACCTCCACAAGGTCAATTTGGTGGACTTAGGCCTAAACCCTTTCAGTAGCATAGGAGGCTCGTGCCCATGTCACCCTGAAATGAAATTGAATGAAATTTGGCCCTATCCCATTACACACCCGCCACTATAACTCCTGTGCTCCAGGATCAACACCGGCACGCAGTCGCACAGTAAAGACGCTGAGAAATGAAGCTCTGCGAATTTAAGATGATCTAATATGTCATAATCCCAACGTTAATCAGAAAGACAATAACGGGGGAGTTGGAAATTGACGAAATGTGTACCTAACCCTTAGAGAATACACGCGTGAGTATTATATGCTTGTAGTCTCCTTCACCTTTCAACTCTGAGTCATTTATGTTATCAATAATGAATACGATTAACATGAATTATATAGGAAGGTATGACAGACCTTTTCTATATTGATACAATACCTATGCTGTGTGTGTCGATGTGTCACGAATGGAAATGTTTTCGGAATGATCCATGAGCGATTTTTACTCTCTATCGATGCAGTGCGGAATATTACAAATAATCACACGCCTACCCTAGGCATTTAAAGATTTTACATACAGAGGTACATATGCCTGTATTCCCCGAAGGGGTAAGCAGAGTTCCTTTTCTGCACCCATATTTCGCCAGATATGTACCAGTCCAACCGACCACATAAAAAGGGGATAATCCTATTGCTGATTACTGAGAATAAACCCAATAACACTTTGCTCGACCCAGTGTGGAACTTATGCCGGGAGAGAAGGAGTTGAGCCAAAATGAAATGTATTCTAGATTCTCGAATCTAACAACGTTCAACTACATAAATAATCAGGAATATGCCCACAAATTACCTTCCATTAACGTACCGAGGTCAACTCCTATAGTCCCCTCATTGTAAATTTCGAGGTGGCAGTTCAAACTAACGGCATTGTCCAACATTACGCTTGTTACAAGTCCTCGGAGAATTCCACGCATTCGGGAAGTTGGTACAATTGAAGCTGATTTCTCGAGATGATCAATTGTATCAATATAACACGTGCTTTGAGTTGTTTTCGCAGATTTCAAGTACATTTAATTTAGACGGCATTGTTGTCTTGAATTTGTTTTGATCACATTTGGCGACAGTTAACGATCGGACCTGCTCTATTAATATTAATAAATACATTCAATAGACGCGTAGTATATCATGCACTAAATTAATTTGTTTTTTTTTTGTTCTGATGTTTTATGCGTATACAAGCATCATGTTTTAAAACTATTTTATTGATATTAGATTTTATAAATTATATTAACTTGAATAATGTTATAGCTTTTATTTATCCTTTTTTTGTTTCATTGTATTTACTATTTTTTAATTTGTTTATGTATATGTACATTAGGGTGTCCCAGCTTAGTAAGGCGATTTTTTTTTTCTCGAAATTAGATACGCATACCCTCTATATTTTTTCTAATTGACCCTAATAACTCAAATACGAAATATTATCGAAATTGGATAGCGGTAACCCGTGCCGACTTGATGGCAAAGTTTTAAGAA
The DNA here is from genome assembly GCA_030295005.1 of Cephonodes hylas. NCBI lineage: Eukaryota > Metazoa > Arthropoda > Insecta > Lepidoptera > Sphingidae > Cephonodes > Cephonodes hylas. Next base: position 2,870,403 of record AP025371.1, read on the forward strand.
AAAAATTGTATGGTAATTGTAGAGCACATATAAAAACTTAATTTTTATTTTCAAAATTATATCCTATTTCACCGGTATTATATATTTATTATTAAAACATGAATATTTGTGATATTTTAATCTTAAAGTTTTCTTTTTACTGTTAGGATAAATCACAGGAAAAATTGCTTTAGTTTCACTTTAAAGGTGACTTTTTCACGAAAAATTTGTATCAGTATAACTGCAATTTGCAGTATCACTAGCGACTTTTAGTGTCATTATTTATTTCTTAACTGCTTGAAAAGAAGTATAACTAGTCTGTGAAGTAAGCAACTCATTGAGAAAAGTGTCAAAATTTTAAAAACGATTGAAGAAAAGCAAGACTAGTTTTTGATCGAAATACTTTATTTGTTTATATCTTTCTAAAAAAGTAAATCACGCAGATATCTTTCCAGGGGATATGAATTGATGGATCCACTTTAGTTAAGCTTTAAAATATTATCATTTGTGGTTCCTGGTCTCCATCATAGTGATATAGAGACAAGACAGCTACTTCATGAACCAAAGACCAAAAATGCTGAAAAATATTCTGTGTAGTCATTTCTGAGTTAATTTTATTGACAGTTTCCCAGGGTTTCAAAGTATTAAGCAAACATAAGTCGTGGTAAGGTGCCGTCACTGATAATATACAATGCATCCAAGCCTTAACATGGTATATAGCGATGCAAATCTAGATGTCTAATAGTGCGACTTTTTATTAGTAATTTACTATTAAAAAATAAGTTACGACATTTTTAATCAATTAATTGCTTCGGCCATCATGGTGTCTGGTACATAGAACTTGGAGATCGAATAGTCAATTTTCTTTCTGTATCACCACCAAAGAATATGATTATAGCTATAACTGTTAATTCTTGATAGCCAACCCCTAAATTTCCTTCATAATTCTGTCCGGTAAAACAATGTACATCTATTTATATAACTATATCTATTATCTAGATTTATTTTTATCAATTAAAGGGCACTGGCGTGTGCAATACACAAAAAGTAGTCCAAGCTTGTAACGAACTCTTGACGACACTGTACGAACACATGTTGCGATTTTTCCGCATTATTTGTTGATCTCTTCAGACTCGGTATAAGGCAACTTATTTCTTAAAATTAGTTTATTAAAGCTTAAATAGGCATATAATAGATTAGATTATTAGGCAATAATTAGATTTGCGATTTACAAAATTCAATTTTACTTCACGAATTTTATTTTCAATCAAATTTCCTTTATTCAAATAGACTTTCACAAGCACTTTTGAATCGTCAATATTTTATGCTATTTTTTAAAACTAGTGCCGCTTCGAAACGTGTTATCGCTGTGGAGAAGAAACGGCAAGAAACTCCCTCAGCAACACGAAATGTCATTTTTTTTTTTATTATTATTTTTTTTTTAAATAAATTTAACTCATATTACAATATTAACTCATATTATAAAATATGTCAAAGGATATAAATTGTAGCAACACCTCCTCTGATCAGTTTATTTGCTCCCAGGGGTTAGGATCCTCAATATAATCTGAAATTTTATAATAAGCTTTTTTAAATAGCTTATCTTTAATTGATTTTTTGAATTTTTCCAAGGGAAGCTCCCTAATGCCCTTCGGGAGTTTGTTATAGAAGCGAATACATTGCCCCATAAAAGAGTTATTAATTTTTCGGAGACGAGTTACATGTTGTACAAGATTACATTTGTTCCTAGTGTTTTTATTATGTACATCACATATTTTCTTAAATGTATCAGGATTTTTTTGGACGTATAGAAGATTTTCATATATAAATTGACAGGTGACGGTAAGAATATTTATTTCCTTAAATTTTTCCCTAAGTGAAGCCCTGGGACGTAAATTATAAATAGCCCTAATGGCTCTTTTTTGCAAAACAAAAACGGTGTTAATGTCCGCAGCAGCTCCCCACAACATAATACCATAAGACATAAGGCTATGGAAATAGCTAAAATAAACCATTCTTGCCGTTTCCTCGTCTGTCAGACGTCTGATCTTTTTCACTGCATAAGCCGCGGAACTTAGTTTACCTGCCAATTGTTGAATGTGCGGTCCCCACTGGAGTTTTGCGTCCACCGTAATGCCCAGAAATGTGGTTGACGCAACAGGATCCAGTTCTTCACCATTAATTTGCACAGTGGTTTTTAATTGTTTAACATTGGGCATTGTGAATTTTATACATTTAGTTTTTTTTGCATTTAAAAGAAGATTATTATTACTAAACCACTGAACAACTTTACGTAGTGCATTGTTTACTTCGTCAAAATTGTCAATACGTCTTTTAACATTAAATATTAAAGATGTATCATCCGCAAACAATACAATATCGCTTTTATTCCCTACATAGTAAGGCAAGTCATTTATGTATACTAGAAACAAAAAAGGTCCAAGAATTGAACCCTGTGGCACTCCCATGGTAACCGACGATCCTGGAGAAAGTTTCCCATTTACATCAACCCTCTGAACTCTATTATTCAAATAGGATGTCAGAAGATTGAGGGCTACATCTTTAATGCCATAATGGTGAAGTTTCCTGACAAGAATGTCATGTCTGACACAGTCAAAGGCTTTGGACAAGTCGCAGAAAACGCCAATAGCATCACGCGACTCCTCCCAAGCCCTGAACACAGTTTTTAAAAGTTCAACCCCTGCATCGATAGTTGATCTACCCTTAGTAAATCCAAACTGTTTCCGATGAAGTAAGTTATTTGTATTGAAAAATTTCAATAATTGATTGAGTATAATTTTTTCAAATAACTTACTAAGAGTTGGCAAAACAGAAACAGGTCGAAAATTCGAGGGGTCTGAGGTATCACCAGATTTAAAAAGTGGTATTACCTTACTAAGCTTCATCAAGTCAGGAAACACTCCAGATGCGACGCAACGATTGAACACAGCTGCCATGTGGGGTGCTATAATATTTATAATAGAGGATATAGAAACTACTGACATACCCCACAGATCTTTAGTCTTTTTTTTATTGATTTCTTTAAAAACCTTAAGAATATCATAATGACTAATTGCTGTAAATTCAAATGATGCGTCACATTGAGGAACATTATCTTCAAGAAGTAATACAGCAGACTTAAAAGACGACTGAAGATTTTTAGTAGTTATTATTGGAATATTGGTAAAAAAATTTTCAAACTCAGCGGCGACTTCAGTGTCTTTTGTAACAATTTCATTATTAGCTTTAATACTAAATTCTTTATGGTGTGCCATGTGTCTTCCCGATTCTGAATTGATAATATTCCAAGTGGCTTTTATTACATTTGAAGCTGATTTAATTTTATTTTTGAGATACAGAGCTTTGGCAGCAGAACAGACTTGTTTAAAAGTCTTAGAGTATAATTTCACATAGGCAATAAAAGCCGGATTTTGATTATACATTTTTTCATTATATAAATCATACAATTTATTTCGGCTTTTGAATATACCAGTAGTTGCCCATTCACTGAAAGTCAAACGATTTTTAAAATTTATTGTTTTTGATTTAAATACTTTACTATGTTCCATATTAACATAATTAAACAAGGAACTATAAAATTTGTTCGGATCTTTATAAGAGGGCAACTTAGGTAGATTTTTTTCTATATTTGTTTTAAAATAATTTAGGCGGCTAGCAGTAATAGGAATAAATGTAATAGTATTGCTTTGTACTTTACATGTATGCCAAGGTAAGGATACCAACTGGCCACAATGATCTGAATTAAAATTATTTATAACAGTTCTTTCAAGTAATGCTACATTGGTAAAAATATTGTCAAGACATGTTGCACTAGTGGCAGTGATTCTTGTTGGCTCAAAGAAGGCATTGTTCAAATTATAAGATTTAAAAAGACTTAATAGGTTTGTCGTTGCCTCAGAGTATTCAAGAATATTGACATTAAAGTCTCCACAAATAATCACTCCTTTATTTGAATTACATATTCTGTGCAAAGCATCTTCCATGATTTTCATAAATGCTTTAAGCAATGCACAAGGTGGCCTGTATACACTTAGAACAATAAACTGATCAGATTCAATACAAGCTATCTCTGTAACACGTTCAACAGAGAGACCTACTATATCCCTCCTTTCTTTAAATTGTATTAATTTATTCAAAATAATTAGGGAGCCTCCATGTATCATATTTGTTCTGTTGAAAGTGCTAGCAACATGGTGGTTATTAAAATTAAAAATAATCTGATATGACTTTAGCCAATGTTCAGTTACACACAAAATGTCAATGTTATGCGAGTTAAGAAACAGTTCTACTTCTAATTCTTTATTTTTTAATCCTTGGATATTTTGGTGTACCAAGTTGATAGCCTTTATATTATTGCCACAATTTATATTTAATTCACTAATATAGCCAGATATTTTCTCTGTTGTCTTATGATTTAATTTAAATTAACATTATTATTATCCAGATTACTATAATCTGAATTTATATCAATGTGCTCAATAGAGCATAGTCTATTAGCCAAGTTCTTGGCTGTTATTCTAAAATAATATGATAGCACATCTGCTATCTGTCTTTTATAATACATTGTAAGATAAAATTTATCTTTTGTCCTAAAATATAAATTACTAACATATTTGTTAGTGTCAATTACATGGAATGTCTTGTTATTAAAGCACATTGTGTGCATTGTATTGTTTAACCTAAATCTATAGTTATTTTCTTCCGCTGACAAGTTTTTACTATAGGGTAATGTAAACATGATTATTTCTTTCAAATCTAGTGAACAAATTAAACAGAACTGCCAATATTTGTTCTTTACAGAAAAAGTTTTAAGCCGTTATTTTAATATTTTGAACCCCCCTATTAAAATTTGCCTTTGAAATCTTAATCTGACATATTGATTAAACAAAAAGAGGCGTTTACCAATACAATAAACAAGAAACCACGAAACTTCCATGCGAATATTGCGACGCGCCGAAGTTCATACAAAGTATGTAAGTACTGAAATACATGAATGCAAGTCGGCACGGGTTGCAGTGGTCCTAAGTTCATGAAATTTTATTTATAAGTGTTTTAACACCATTCGAAAATAATAAGAGGGTATGCGTTGACAAAAAAAGACTTTGATTTTTTTGGGACACCCTAATGTACATATGAGTCTTTTTACGATGTTTCCACCATCATCAGCTCATATACGTCCCGCTGCCGGGCACACGGGCCTTTTCCACAGCTGATGAGGTTTAAGCCTTAGTCTTTCACGATGGCCTAATGCGTGTTGGTGGATTACACACCTAAGAAGATTAAAGATATTTTGCCTCTGCTTATTTATGAAATATTTATTATCAGTTTTAAAAACCTTTAGCTTAAAAAAATGAGAAACATACATATATGTGCCATATGTTACAACTCATCCCTGCTAAATATCAGTATTAGTCCGTTAGTGAGATCTGATAAAAAAACTGCAGGCTGAAGTCGGTAAAACAAAAATAACCTTTAACTTCTAACCAACAGTGCATGGGAAGTCGTCAATCACCTTTTATCATAACATTCTATGATGTAATAACGTTGATTATATATAAACAAATACATGTTTTTATAAACAGTGTTATCAGCGTCGATAAAAATGTGGGTTATGAAATAATCCTTAACATTGACACGGAAAAGATAAGCTTCTTTGTTCCTAAGCAGTTTATTTGGGCCAATTTCTGCTTATGCGCAAATTAATTTAGTAAATTGTAAATATTTTTATTAGGGCGTCTATTATAATCGTTTAAAATACATTTTTTATGGAAAATACCATAATAAACATACCACTGTCTTCCTTACAAGTCCAAAAGATATAGAAATTAATTGTGTAGTAACTTAATGATTCAGTGTGGGATTAGTGCATTCTTATTTGTATGTCAAACTGCTTTTGTTAAAGATTTAAAGCTTAAAGATTTTTTTTTGGATTTTCATAAGGACTTTTTAGAATACTATGAAAATAGCACCAATAATTAATATAAATATTCAAGAAACATAGATCTTAAACTTAAAAAAATCTGTAAATCTCGATCGCTGATAATAGTTTTGGATATACTCACGCCTGTATCACCAAGCTAAGTAGGTGTATTCTTACACGGTCTGTTTTCCAGAAGTTTAATTTTATAAGGGGGTGTTGTGAAGATAGTAAAATGGCTTTTTCCCTTTTAAAATTAGTAATTTCCAAGACAAGTTCTTCAAGAATTATATGAATTAATTAGTGATTTCCCACTTCAATACATTATCAACACGTAATTCATGTATTTCCGTACCTCAAGTACCAAGATTATTATCGATTACTGAATAGTTTTTACCATCTGATGACGTGCCCTTAAAATCTGTTTACAAATATTTCTACTCTTTATTAAGTTTTTATAATTACTAGGTACGTGTCTTATCTACAGGAGAAAACTTTTAGGCCTTAATTCATGCAAGGCACTAACACTACTTAATCACACACAATTATTCACATCGGCAATTATTGTCCATCTGTTTTTATCAAACTCATTGAAATTTGCATCAGTATGTATATTGTATATCAAAATCGAGACCTGTAGATCTAACCACGCACCCTTATATTGCCGCAAAAGAGCCTTTATTTTTATTACCCAACTAACATTTTTGCTAAAAATTATCATATGGCCTTTTCAAGAATTGAACCCGCATTTACATCACGTACATGACACAGATGCTACACTATATACTTTTGGAAAAATCCTTTTCAGCTCCAATTTGAAAGTGCGATCAATCACAATAAATTAAGCCGGCACCCGGGCAAGAATATTCTCTGAAAGTAATTCGGTGCTTAATTGAAATGAATGCGGTGTCTCGCCCTTGCTCCGATGCTACATACGAGCCTCGATTGACTTAGTTTTTTATGATACTGGACCCACAAAGGTCTTCTTTAGGAAGTGTCCTTTAAACATTTGTAACATAGGAAACCGTTTTATAGAAAAAAGCTTTACGTAAGGTGATTTTGCAACTAATAAGGTGGACCGATGATTCGGTGAAAATCGCGGGAAGTCGCTGGAGTCAGGCTGCTTCAGATGGAACACTTGAATGTCTCTGGGGAAGGCCTAAATCCAGCAGTTTTTTAGCTAATGATGATGATGATGCAAGTAATTTTGCATTCAGTTACATCCAGCCCTATATTAAACAATATAATAGCTCATGTATTTTACCATTATCTTACGACTATAAATGTTCATACCAAAAATCATTGTACTTAGGTAAGCACTTTACACATGAGACTGTAACTAATAGAAAGGATTCCATATATGTATCTGCGTATACCTAAAGTGCAGATTCTACTAATCCAACTGACTTAGCCACGAAAGGGATAGTGAGATTACAACTTTCGAACATGGACCCTGATGGCTTAAGCAAGGATGAACATATAATTACCAATAGAGCTGTATTTACATCAGTGAAGATAGGGCTCTACTATTTAGATCAAGCCGAGCTGCATAGTGCTCCAGAGGTGTGTTAAACATAGTCTGCCATAATGCCACGTGACAGATCTAGTCATCAGCTTGCGAAAAGAATACATAAATTTTAAAAATAAAAGTACCTTTTTCCGTGCTAAAAATATGAAACTATTATCTATAGGGGCTTGTATGTTATACGATTAGTAAATTAGGTTCAACAGTCATTACAACTTGGAGTCTATTTAATTTCATAGTCTCGAATTTTCATTTAAGTAAAGTAAAGTTGGAAAGAAGTTTCTCAAATAAATAGAGAAAACAAAAATAGTAGCAATGCCTAAAATAATGTACATAATCGATAATATTTTTGGTATAAAATTTATGAAAATTGATTTAAAAAATAAGTTCAATTGAAACCAAGAAACAAACACATTTTTTAAAAGTACTTAGCAAGGTTTTTTAAGAATGTCATCCTGGTTTTAAACCAGAGTAAGTAAGGCCCTCGCCTTACTTAGTAGCAATGCCTAAAATAATGTAAGTAATCGATAATATTTTTGGTATAAAATTTATGAAAATTGATTTAAAAAATAAGTTCAATTGAAACCAAGAAACAAACACATTTTTTAAAAGTACTTAGCAAGGTTTTTTAAGAATGTCATCCTGGTTTTAAACCAGAGTAAGTAAGGCGAGGTAAGTGCGAGTGTTCGTCACGCCAGCGGAGCACAGCGAAGATTTGTCTCTGGCAGCACGACCATTACGGCGAACATCTCTCCGGGAACGTCTCTCATCAGGGATAGTGTGTGTTTTCATTTGCTTACGATTTTTGATATGACTGCCTCCTCTTGCGGTAGAAGTATGTGCTGCGATGTAGAGGTTTCGGATTCCGCTCTCCGGTAGGGCAATGTGTTACTGGATTTTTTTTGGAGGGAGTTCTCAATATCAGTACTGAATATAACCCGAAAATAGTATGAGGCTACTACTATGTACTACGTACTACGTAAGACTGAGTCTTAGCTTACCAATTTGGGGAATACACACCTAAGGTTATGTAAGTATATTTTATCTTTTACAAATTATCGGAGATATATTATACCCACGTTCCTACATCCACAATCCATTCTGAATTATCAATTTTTCGTTGCAATTTACCAGTCAAATCTTCAATACTTTTCACTTCATCAATATCTCTTCCATTTGGACCAAACTGCACTTTCCATCATAGAATGTGACTATTCTATCAAGAGTATACTAGAAAAAACATAATTTCTTTCTTTACCATTTCGTCCTTTTAAATATCGTAACTTCACAATGAAAACGAGCACATTCACAAAACGCTAAGCATTGTCGTCACACAAAATCTGCTCAATTGCAGTAACTCTGCGATTGCAAGTTGTATTGCTCATAATTGCTAGTATTGCATGTTGTATTGCTCGTTGCTCCCCGGAGCACGTTTTCATGATCAGCAAACAGGAAAAATTGACAGTTTACCATGACCTACTGTTCGGTCAACTAAAAGATCGGGTCTGTAGGAATCTGGCATTAGTTTATTGGACGACTGAATTGCTTTAACTAAATAATAGAGGATTTTTGAGTTGCATTTGTTATTGATATAAAATGTTTAGAAACTGCTTCGCGGTCTCGGGACACAAGTACCTACATCCCAATATGATTTTGGTTCCGTCGATCTGTTGTGATGATCTGAACGTGTCTAATTTCCGCTTATTTAATCTTTGAGACGTACATTTTCTTTAGGCAGAAGTAGTGTCGGAAGACCTGCAGCACGATGGTTCTTGAGAAAATTGGCGGATAACGGATGGATGAGGGCTGCTCAAGATCGGCATTGCTGCCGCTATATTAGGGAGGCCTACGTTCACCAGTGGACGGCGATAGGCGGAGTATATACTGATGAATATATAGTGGTTCTCCTTTATCAATTAAGCGATCAGGATTACGTTTATTAAACCACAATCTTAATAGAAAACCTCAAGCATTCGTGATAAGATTTAAAGTTTGACATAATTTTCTTTAAATTAAAAGACACTTAAGCCCTGTCACCAGGCGAAATGGGCACAAAACCTTGACAGTTTGGCGCTAGTTAGAATCACTTTGGATTCTATTGGATAGCTTTAATTTGGAGAAATAATGCCGTCTGTCAAATCGTGACGTATTTGCCGCTGAGTTTTTTGTTTAAGTAACTTTTTGCGTAATAAGGATTACCTTGTCTGGTGTGCGATTACTTGAAAACTTGTTGGGGTTTACAAATTTTTATGTTTGGCTTGGTAATTTTTTTTTTATCAATATTTAAGTGCGTCACGGTTTTCGATTATTGTAGCTTTGAAATCCAATTTGATGTTTAAATAAATGAGCATCATATTTGCAGTCAACCAAAATGGGATATAGGTGAAATTTTCCTCATTCACCGCACCTGAAGCATTTTTTTATTAAGATTTTCCTGTGAAAATTTCCACCTCAGTTCGATTAAGAGTAGCAAAAGAAGCGTTTTTTTAATTTTAGTTGGATACGTGTTTTCGGTAAGGATACTTTTTAGAGATAATTTATTAATTTTACCAATATTTTTTCATATCCCAAATAATAGGGGCAAACATATTTATTACGTTTCGCGTCCTGGTAACCAAACCCATGACCTCTTAATTGATTAATCGAATTCTACAAACACTTCTATGCGCACTCTTTATACGTTTCCTAATTTTTCAATAAATCCACTATGATTAAACCCTTTTGTGAGTTAAAGAATTTCTCTTTGAATTCATACAGATAATAATGATACACAAATCTACAAACTCATTTAGGCTTCAACATCAATTACCTATGAAAATGTACAGAATGGAATATCATTTAGGGTTTATTTAAGCCCTGCGTAAATTAATTTCTAATTATTATTAGAAACAAAATTGTTTATGAATAAGTTAAATAAATTTAACAGGTACACGTACGTTTAAAATTCGTTTAAACTGACAATCGAATATCATTGTTTGGTTGGGTTTTTATCACCACCCCTTAATTATGTTCCACTATTGAGCACGGGTCTCCTCTACAACTGAGAGGGTTTAGGGCTTGGTCCACCACGCTGGCCTAGTGTGGATTGGTGGACTACACCTAAGAAATTTGCGTTGGTAGGATTTAAACGGATTTCATTCTTCGGTTCTTCTCGTTATAACAATGTCTTGTTCAAATGTCTTCTCTACATAGTCAAAGAACTCAAAGAAATAACTTTAAACTGATTTTCGGAGCGTCCAGTGAATATTGAGCGGCGCATAACACCGCGTGCGAATGTGCAAACATTTTTGCAGAAATCGTTCAATCGTGAATTCGAAGCGAAAAATGTTGAATGTTTCTCAGCGAATTTTTGGATGTTATGTTAGTGGGTCGAGAACCATGGGTTTCTATTTTTTTTTACGTTTTGTCCCTTCGTTTCCCAAATAGTTCGATATAAATCTTATTACACTAAAATATTTCGATATTGGTTCGGTAGAGTTGCAATGCTCCTGATGGCAAGTTTGGTGAAAACGAAATAGACTGTTGAATGGAAGCAAATACGACCAATCTTCATCGGGTTACAAACCGGTACCAACGTATACAGATTGGCTCTGGAAAACGGAACACAATTGTGTCACTATGGCGGCTTTACGGCTCGAACGGCTGTACGGATCCGAATAGCAACTTGTAAATTGGATCTAACTTAGCTAACAAAAATTCTACATAAGTTTAGGAAGAAAATGCGACTATCCCGGGCAAGCGCCATTCGCGTTTCAATTCAAACTACCTTAAATCAACTATTCGAAATACATTTCTGCGAACGAAATTTGAAAGGCGACACATTACGGAGACTTATTATAAATACCACATTTATAGTAAAAATCCTACTACAGACCATCGTGTGAAACAGACGTTTAGAAATCTTCACGATGTTTCTATCGTGCTAAGTCAGTCGCTCCGAAAATTTTTCCTTAACTGGAACTTAACCACATTGCTTTCTTGCACATAGCCTATAAAATATAGACGGCCTGGTACCCGAAATCCAATATCATAACAAAAAACCTCTATTTCTGAGGCAACTTTAGCGTAAGGATTTTTTTGGATAAAAGACGATCGCATTTTAGGTTAAAATATCTCTAATACTACGCTGGTGTTCCGTTGTTATTTAGATACCTTGCTCTATCAATTAGCAGTCGCCTAAAACGCTCCATCAATAAATTTGCAACTGACAGTTTTTGCCCAAGTTTTTATGTCAGGAGCAAGAAATCTCTAACTTTTCAATTTTTACGTGATTTAAACACACTGCAAATTTAACATCTCTCTTCCTATTATTAATATTTTTAATAGGCCCGTACAAAGAACACATATCGATATCTTAACCCACGAGCATTGAAGATATATGCTCTTTGATCTATTTTAGTTTGAAACGTAGCAGTTAGGATCCTGAGCTAAGTCGACTGAATGCAAAAACTAAAGCGGCGATAGACGAAATCTCTTGGGCTGTGCACTTCAGTGTGTCTAATGATGTTAATACCTCATCTTTGACTTAAACTGCCACATGAGGTTTCCAAGGCAATTTAACTTCAACGAATTCTAATAGGAATAACTGTGTCTGTATTTTCTAGAATATGTTTCATATCTGGGTGTTTGTGAGAGTGAAAAGTCTTTCGTAGTTTTTTGATATCTACGACATAAAACTTCTTGGTGTGGGGGGTAGAACTGTGTATGTGGTATTTGGATGGGTTCATTATAATGAAAGCCGTACAAGGTAAACATAGCAAGTTTTCATGAACGAATAATAATTTTTCAATCACTGCAAATAATGTATGTTACATTATTTTTAAGATTTTATTATTGATGAATAAATCGGTGTAAATATTAATTATAGTAAACTACTGTGAGATGAATGTATAAATTCAGCATTTAAAGTTTTCTATCGTAATTCACATGTTCAAATGTACGGGACACAAAAAAATACAAACAAGAGAGGTTGTTTGTTTTTTAATATCTGCCTTAATCGAATCGAGTCCATGTGTCCTCAACAATATATGTTTTTTAAATAAATTCAAAGAAACCAATGAAAATTTCACCGAAAAAATATTTTTGAATTGAGATAACGAACGTGTGGGTCCGCTTTTTTAAATATTGGTTTAACCATCAAACGCTGTATCCCTTTGACGATCTGGAAAATAAAAACATTTTTTATTTATAACGGTTCATATTGCAAGCAGTACAAAGAAATGAAGTTTTTTTTTCCCCTTTTAAGTGGAGTGTGTATCTTATACATATACGCACACCGGTATTCCTGAAAGGGTAGGCAAAGCTGCATTTCGGCATCCATAGACGAGCCAAATTCCTAAATGGAAAATCTCAATCTTTTGGCTCGGGAACTGAACCCAAACAGCCCAACAGTTCATGAATTGTTTTACTCTCTAAACCATTTCCCGAGCGCATTGTAATTAATCCTCGCTCGCTTCATGCATTTCGCAGTTAATTTGTAGGAATTTACATTGAGTTCGCGCCATTATGGTAATGATTAATAGCAATTAGCCATCGTCCTATTCTGATAATTTTAGAGCGGGAATCTTTGAGCTATAAGAAAAACAAAATTGGTAAATTACTCAGGTTTATTTTCGAACACATTAATTTTATGGTATGGAGTGTATATGTAATAATAACAATAAATTAAATAATAGATTTTTGTTTAAAATAAAGAGTGAGTAACTGCCTTTTGGTGTAAGAATATTCTCGAATGAATTCTCGTATGGCGAATTGCGTTTGTTAAATAAGGATTTAAAGCTTAAAGATTGTTTTTCAGAATGTTATGAGGCTTTAGGGCTTCTATGGAAGTACCGCCATGCAGTGCCGTAACTAGGGCGGTGCCAGCAGTGCCCAGGCACAGGGCGCAGACCCTGGAGGGGCGCATTATCAGACTAGTATCTAGTTTTATCTCATGAATGGTAGCTAAGCCTGGTTAGAGCATTTTTCAGGGGCCGCAATTTTCAAAGGCCAGTTCCAGCACTGCCGCCATGGATTGATACATGGTGAAATGTAGGTGCAGAAATATATAGAACGGTATATATTTATATGTATATAGGGGAGTACGGGCGTGGAAATGTATTAATAAAGAATAAGTACGTTCTAATGGAAATTAGCGGCGAAGCGTTTTGAGGCGATCATTGGTCTGACATTTGAATGTTTCGGTCCCTCTCAATGACTCTATTAGAATGTTAATTACCGGAGCTACGAACTAGTAAATTACTACTTGAATAAATAAACTTACGTATATAGTTGTTGCTGCTTTTGTTTATATAGGAGATGAAAAGAAAGTTTATAGACTTGATTTTAGTTGCAATATTTCTATTTATCTTTCTCCTTTCAATTTGTTTTACGAAGTTTTTATTATTGTATTATTCTAGCTTGAATTTACAACTTGTTTTTATTCATACTTTATTGATTTTTGTTGTTTAAGGATGCAAATCTATACTTTGAGTTGGACTTATAATTTAAAAAAGAAAATAAAAAGTCTTTGCCTTTAAAATAAAATTTCACGATACCAATGCATACGAAATCATGAGATTAAAATATGCTCCTGATTATACCGACGCAAAAACGCTTAAAGAGAAAAATTGCTCTCCTTATCTGAGATACATTCATGATAAATGACGTCATCTTATCTTTTATGGAGCGAATGAAAAGATAAGGACGTGAGAAATCGATTCCATACATCTTCAGCAAGGATCTACCGGTTGATTTATTATTACTGGAGAATAATTGTTCTTTACCAAGTATTCTTCTTAATATATTTGTGCAAGGTGAATTTCTTCGAAATTAGAGTAGGATGTGTGGAATGAAAATGGTTCATTATTATATGAATTGGTAATTTAAGGTCCTTTATCATCATTATCATTAGCAGCCTCCCTGACGTTCAGTTTTAGCCCTCTACTCTGGACGCCATGCTATACAGGTGTGTTCAGACCGTGATCGGAAATTAAAACAAACCCATTTTATACCTATGGTTGTTAGTAAAACGTCAATTTTTTTATTTTTTTTCGGGATTTTCTTTAACAGCCTGTGGAAGGTATATAGTGTTAAAGTCTTTTTGCCTCTGTAGGGAATTCTAAAATTCACTTACCACGCAGTTTTTGCAGTCCGCCTTTCCTGTAAAAAAATCATAAGAACATTTAGAAGGCATCAAATGATTCAGTATAGTTAAAGTAAACTAGCATCAAACCTAGAAGGTTTATGAATATACAAAGAATAATTAAATTTCTCCCACTAAATGAGATTCGAGGCGACGAAGGATATAAAATGGAACGCTGAATAAGACGATTGGAATAAGGTCAAGTGACGTAAAACGGAATGCCAAATTCAATCGACGCCGGACAGTTATCCAATGCGTTTCACAATCCCATTACTAGAGAAGTTGAATAGGTAGTTTAGGTAAATGCTAAAGGTAACTTCAGCATTAATTACTTTATATATTTATTTACCTTATGACATATTAGCTGTTCGAATTAGCCCCAACCGGGCATAAATTGAATTCTATGAAGTGTTTTTTTGGATCAATGCATTTTACAGGTAATTCACTAGGTCTTATCTATTTATGGTCTTATATATCTTATATACCGTAAAATGGTCCTACTTTACTCCAATATTTGCTCCAAAAAAGGGAATTATGAATATTATTTACACTATTAAATATGAAATATACTGAGATGCATTAACGTAAAGAATAATATGCTATCTAACATATTTTTAAAGTTAAATCAGCTTAATGAAGTTTTTCATAATATATATAAAACTATGAATAAGGAGCAAAGTTACCCATGGTACTGGGTATCTTTGCTCCTGGGCATATTTCACAAACAATTTTAATTGTAAAAGCTTTTTGAGCAAAGTTATACTTTCCTTACTCAAACTATGCTCCAGTGTTATAACGCTTTACCTTTTTTGATAGTATCAATGATCGAAAAATGGCTAAAAATTAAAATAAACCGTGTTTTTGAAAAAAATAATGTTATATTCTGAAATTTAATTACAAAATCACTTTGTTTCACTGTTTTTTATATTCTTAAATTATAATAGGCACTGCTTTCTTAACTAATATCTTTGGCTACAAAAGCTGGACAAAAATCAGCAGAAAATAACTAATGAGATAACAAGATAAACTTCTCAAAAATTAAAACATCTATCTATCTAAAAATATTTAAGAAAATGGAACGTTCTAAAATTTGACATATTTAACTAAAAAGCCGAAGCGGTCAGTTCAGGAACGGAATATATTTCTCGGCGGGTACTAATTTTTTTAGGGGCATCAATACATCCCAATATATCCTGCCAATCGTATTGAATTTCATCGACGGGTTCAGGCCACGTCCAGGATTTTAGCGACTTCTTCATTGAAGAGATATATGGCCCTTCTTTAGTTATTTTTGTAATTTTACCAGGGAACATTTCCCCCTCATATGTAAAAACTACATATTGCCCAACCGCCTTCACGATTGGTTTGAAATTACAATTTTTATTGAAAGTTTCGGCTGCTGTATCAGTGTTAGTTACAAGATTTTCTAAATCTTCAAGAGAACTAAGATCGGAAGAATCATGAACCGACATGTTGACACTTTCTGCGTAAGAGTTTTCGCTACTGGTTCTACGACGACATGGTTGCTTTGTAGTTGATGGCTGAGGCAACTCTTCATTTTCTTTATCATCCAAAAGTGTGCTTAATTCTTCAGTTACACTTTTACCAGGAGTGATTTTTAATTTCCTACGACGTCCTTTTTTAGTTCCATTTGTTGTCCATTCTAGCCTCTTAGCTTCAAGACTCTGTAGAAAAGAGTCTTGCAAAGCAGTCCTGTCAACAGTTGTAGGCAACCTCTCTAATAATGGATTGGCATCAAGCGGATAAATTCCACATTTTCGAAAACCTGAAACGAGGTTTACCTGCCGCGTCGGTTCCAAAATATCGATGAGTCGGTTTAACAGAACTGGGAAACTGCTTTTTTGGAGTACTTGCTCTCGACTACCTTGTACACTTGCCTTCCACTCGGTCAGGATTTTTCGCCATACTACCTTCATTGGGTGAAAAAAAGCCACATCCAATGGCTGCGTTAGGTGAGTGCTGTTAGGTGGCAAACAAACAAATCTAATATTATTTTTATCACAAGCATTTAGGACGTCTACAGAAATGTGAGATGACAAATTATCTCCGATTATAACTTTCGGACCCTCTTGTTTCTTCAAGACTGGCAATATTTGTGTAAAAAACCAATCGTTAAATGTATTCATGTCAAACCACCCTGATGGGCTATTATTATATCTAGCATCTTTTGGCCCTTGTTCCGTCCATGTACTCCATAGTTGTTTGGATTTATATACAACATACGGCGGTAATAATTCTCCCTTAGCACTACCACAAAACATGACAGAAGTTGAGCTTTTGGAGGTATTACTTATAAGTTCGGGGTATTTTGCGCCTCGCTTCGCTATTACTTTTTTTTGACCAGGGTCATCGGCTAAATTAGTCTCATCAAAATTCCATATATTTTCGGGCGGTATGTCTCTAACCACCTCTTTCAAGTTTTCTATGTAAGCAGTGATGGTTTCCTTGTTAATGGCTGCTCTGCTGCGTTTAATATTGGTCGCAAATCGTTGTGATAAACATGGATGTCTTTTTAGGAAACTTGACACCCACTCAATACCTGGACAATTATCTTTAAATTTTGAAACTCTTCGACCAATTTTCTCCAAATATGCTCTTATAACGATGCGAAGATCAAACACTGTGAGAGGAAAGCTGTACTCGCTCAACCTTAAAATGCAGTCGACAAACAAGGCTTCTTCTTCACTTGAAAATGTTGTTGGAGCACCTGGAGGTCTAGATGGCATTTTAGATCGTTGGAGCCTTAGCTGATTAATAATGGTTCTGCGTGGGATGCCATACTTTTCACTGGCTTTTCTTTGCGTTAATTCTTTATTTTCTATGGAAGCCAAACATTGTCTTAGAGTTTCGGAGCTGTAATTTTTATAATTTCTTGACCCTAAACGTTTTTTATAATTTCTTGGCATCTTTTCTGAAACTAAATAAAAATTTTCTTGAAAAAGGTTTATTAATAATCACTTGCAATGAATAAAAAATGTTTACTTTTGAGCAGCTTACGTTCGGGTTTACTTTGCTCCAGGCGCAAAATTCCCCCATCGTACCAAAGAAAGTATGAGCAAGCCAAAAATGTGAGGTTAGATTATGACCAACTCAGCAATCCAATGAAATATTTACTTATTCGTTTACCTGATTATATACATAATAACATTAAATCATATTTACCTTAATGCACTATGCAGATTTCAAGATGGAAGTAGCTTTTTCGGATACAAAAAAATATAACTTTTAAGGTCTTGCACTACAGTTGCACCTGACTTAAGAAAAAAATGGCGGATGAAAAATTTGACAGTTCAGTGTTGCTACTTATAAGTAAAATGTTTTGGGTGCGTTCACAGTTAAATAAAAAGTTGCACCGATTTGGACATATTAAGTCGTAAAACGTTTAAAAGAATTGGAGCATAATTAACCCTACAGGAGCAAAGTAGGAACATTTTACGGTATTTTGGATTCCGCTGGCAACCCCGATACGAACAACTAACGTTCCCAGTTTCTAATAATTAAATTTTTAAATTAATTAATTTCTCGCTGTACATAAACCTAATAACTGTTAAATAAGTGTAAAATAAAACATAATTTATAAGTAGTAATAGTTTTTAGGCGCTATTTATAGTAATACGCAAGTCTTTTGTAAGTGACTGTACCTATTGTACTAACTGTCAAACCGATTTAAATTTAAGTTTCTTTGTCATCGCTTTTCTTTCTCTATTATAAATTAATTGGGTGAGTGATTGGTGCAATTGTGTATTTCCTCGGTTTTATTTTCGTGTAAAAGCTGTGGTAAGTGCTATTTTGCTACCTATTCAACTCAACATCAACATCTAAAGTGGTGCACTTTTCCTTGCAATTATTACAATCCACCAAGTCTAGCCGTAGTTTATACTTGTAAACTAAGACCTAGATAACCTAAACCTACGAAAATGATGACTCGTAGAGCCTTGTCCCGTCAGGAGGAGTCTAAACTCCAATTGGCGTTACAAGAATTAAAGGTTGCAAGGGAGAGGTGTGAACTGCTTGACAGGGAGAGGGATGACAACGAAAAGGAGTTATTGGAAATAATTAATAAAAATACTGTACTCAGAAAAGAATTAGCAGAAATGCATAAGGATTTAATTGTGGTAACCGAAGAGCGGGATCAACTCAGGCTCATAGTGGAAGGTTTTGATAGATGCTCTCAAGAGTATGAATTGGCCCTAAACACCATCTCCAGTTTGGAGCTAAAACTTCGAGAAGCTGAAGACAACATTACACAACTGGAAATGGCCAAAATCTCTGCTCGGGAACAGGAAACTCAAAGCCTATTCACAGAGTTATTGAATACTGATTCTGCTCTTGTTTCTGATGCTTCCAATGCTTCTCCCTTAACTACTATAGATTTAACAGGGGATGATACATTACATCCAAGTGGTGGGGTAGGAATTGTTGGAGGTAGTGGAAACAAAATAAAGAAATATATCAAAATAAATAGGTATATAAGGAAAACTAAGAAACTTTTAAAAAATCATAAACAACAATTTAAATCTCTTTTTAACATTAAAGATAAAATAGTTTTGCGTGACACGGTTGACTTATATGCCTATGAACTGGAACAAAATAGAATTAGGTATGAAACGGACACACAAGTTCTTAATTTAGAATTGGAAAACCTCCAATCATCCCTAATATCTATGACCAGTAAATATGAAAATGCTCAGAAAGAGATTGAAGAGCATTCATCAGCTTTGTCTGATTTGATAGAATTATGTAAATACAATGCAGATCGCTTTGAGTCATTGCAGCACCATAATTTTACATGTAGCTGTAATGGCTTCAGTGATCCAAAGCCTATGAATGCTCCTTCTCCCAATAATTCAAGAAAATCTTCTTTATGTATCAGGCCACAACATACTGTAGCAACCAATAACTCCAACCATCAGAAACATAGCTGCAAAGTAAGTGAAAATGTAATTATGTACAGCGACGAGATAGGTAAGAACATGGGAGCCTTGGTTAGTTTGGACAGGGGACAAAAAATGTTAAATAATTGTATCACCAACTTGTCGTACACTGAAATTGCCAAAATTATACTTAATGACAAAAAGCTAGATTCAAAGAGTAAATTAGTAATATTCATTGGCAATAGGGGTAATCTAAACAAAAATAAATTATTGACATTCTATGAACAACTTTGTTCACTAGATTTGAAAGAAATAATCATGTTTACATTACCCTATAGTAAAAACTTGTCAGCGGAAGAAAATAACTATAGATTTAGGTTAAACAATACAATGCACACAATGTGCTTTAATAACAAGACATTCCATGTAATTGACACTAACAAATATGTTAGTAATTTATATTTTAGGACAAAAGATAAATTTTATCTTACAATGTATTATAAAAGACAGATAGCAGATGTGCTATCATATTATTTTAGAATAACAGCCAAGAACTTGGCTAATAGACTATGCTCTATTGAGCACATTGATATAAATTCAGATTATAGTAATCTGGATAATAATAATGTTAATTTAAATTAAATCATAAGACAACAGAGAAAATATCTGGCTATATTAGTGAATTAAATATAAATTGTGGCAATAATATAAAGGCTATCAACTTGGTACACCAAAATATCCAAGGATTAAAAAATAAAGAATTAGAAGTAGAACTGTTTCTTAACTCGCATAACATTGACATTTTGTGTGTAACTGAACATTGGCTAAAGTCATATCAGATTATTTTTAATTTTAATAACCACCATGTTGCTAGCACTTTCAACAGAACAAATATGATACATGGAGGCTCCCTAATTATTTTGAATAAATTAATACAATTTAAAGAAAGAAGGGATATAGTAGGTCTCTCTGTTGAACGTGTTACAGAGATAGCTTGTATTGAATCTGATCAGTTTATTGTTCTAAGTGTATACAGGCCACCTTGTGCATTGCTTACAGCATTTATGAAAATCATGGAAGATGCTTTGCACAGAATATGTAATTCAAATAAAGGAGTGATTATTTGTGGAGACTTTAATGTCAATATTCTTGAATACTCTGAGGCAACGACAAACCTATTAAGTCTTTTTAAATCTTATAATTTGAACAATGCCTTCTTTGAGCCAACAAGAATCACTGCCACTAGTGCAACATGTCTTGACAATATTTTTACCAATGTAGCATTACTTGAAAGAACTGTTATAAATAATTTTAATTCAGATCATTGTGGCCAGTTGGTATCCTTACCTTGGCATACATGTAAAGTACAAAGCAATACTATTACATTTATTCCTATTACTGCTAGCCGCCTAAATTATTTTAAAACAAATATAGAAAAAAATCTACCTAAGTTGCCCTCTTATAAAGATCCGAACAAATTTTATAGTTCCTTGTTTAATTATGTTAATATGGAACATAGTAAAGTATTTAAATCAAAAACAATAAATTTTAAAAATCGTTTGACTTTCAGTGAATGGGCAACTACTGGTATATTCAAAAGCCGAAATAAATTGTATGATTTATATAATGAAAAAATGTATAATCAAAATCCGGCTTTTATTGCCTATGTGAAATTATACTCTAAGACTTTTAAACAAGTCTGTTCTGCTGCCAAAGCTCTGTATCTCAAAAATAAAATTAAATCAGCTTCAAATGTAATAAAAGCCACTTGGAATATTATCAATTCAGAATCGGGAAGACACATGGCACACCATAAAGAATTTAGTATTAAAGCTAATAATGAAATTGTTACAAAAGACACTGAAGTCGCCGCTGAGTTTGAAAATTTTTTTACCAATATTCCAATTATAACTACTAAAAATCTTCAGTCGTCTTTTAAGTCTGCTGTGTTACTTCTTGAAGATAATGTTCCTCAATGTGACGCATCATTTGAATTTACAGCAATTAGTCATTATGATATTCTTAAGGTTTTTAAAGAAATCAATAAAAAAAAGACTAAAGATCTGTGGGGTATGTCAGCAGTTTCTATATCCTCTATTATAAATATTATAGCACCCCACATGGCAGCTGTGTTCAATCGTTGCGTCGCATCTGGAGTGTTTCCTGACTTGATGAAGCTTAGTAAGGTAATACCACTTTTTAAATCTGGTGATACCTCAGACCCCTCGAATTTTCGACCTGTTTCTGTTTTGCCAACTCTTAGTAAGTTATTTGAAAAAATTATACTCAATCAATTATTGAAATTTTTCAATACAAATAACTTACTTCATCGGAAACAGTTTGGATTTACTAAGGGTAGATCAACTATCGATGCAGGGGTTGAACTTTTAAAAACTGTGTTCAGGGCTTGGGAGGAGTCGCGTGATGCTATTGGCGTTTTCTGCGACTTGTCCAAAGCCTTTGACTGTGTCAGACATGACATTCTTGTCAGGAAACTTCACCATTATGGCATTAAAGATGTAGCCCTCAATCTTCTGACATCCTATTTGAATAATAGAGTTCAGAGGGTTGATGTAAATGGGAAACTTTCTCCAGGATCGTCGGTTACCATGGGAGTGCCACAGGGTTCAATTCTTGGACCTTTTTTGTTTCTAGTATACATAAATGACTTGCCTTACTATGTAGGGAATAAAAGCGATATTGTATTGTTTGCGGATGATACATCTTTAATATTTAATGTTAAAAGACGTCTTGACAATTTTGACGAAGTAAAAAATGCACTACGTAAAGTTGTTCAGTGGTTTAGTAATAATAATCTTCTTTTAAATGCAAAAAAAACTAAATGTATAAAATTCACAATGCCCAATGTTAAACAATTAAAAACCACTGTGCAAATTAATGGTGAAGAACTGGATCCTGTTGCGTCAACCACATTTCTGGGCATTACGGTGGACGCAAAACTCCAGTGGGGACCGCACATTCAACAATTGGCAGGTAAACTAAGTTCCGCGGCTTATGCAGTGAAAAAGATCAGACGTCTGACAGACGAGGAAACGGCAAGAATGGTTTATTTTAGCTATTTCCATAGCCTTATGTCTTATGGTATTATGTTGTGGGGAGCTGCTGCGGACATTAACACCGTTTTTGTTTTGCAAAAAAGAGCCATTAGGGCTATTTATAATTTACGTCCCAGGGCTTCACTTAGGGAAAAATTTAAGGAAATAAATATTCTTACCGTCACCTGTCAATTTATATATGAAAATCTTCTATACGTCCAAAAAAATCCTGATACATTTAAGAAAATATGTGATGTACATAATAAAAACACTAGGAACAAATGTAATCTTGTACAACATGTAACTCGTCTCCGAAAAATTAATAACTCTTTTATGGGGCAATGTATTCGCTTCTATAACAAACTCCCGAAGGGCATTAGGGAGCTTCCCTTGGAAAAATTCAAAAAATCAATTAAAGATAAGCTATTTAAAAAAGCTTATTATAAAATTTCAGATTATATTGAGGATCCTAACCCCTGGGAGCAAATAAACTGATCAGAGGAGGTGTTGCTACAATTTATATCCTTTGACATATTTTATAATATGAGTTAATATTGTAATATGAGTTAAATTTATTTAAAAAAAAATAATAATAAAAAAAAATGACATTTCGTGTTGCTGAGGGAGTTTCTTGCCGTTTCTTCTCCACAGCGATAACACGTTTCGAAGCGGCACTAGTTTTAAAAAATAGCATAAAATATTGACGATTCAAAAGTGCTTGTGAAAGTCTATTTGAATAAAGGAAATTTGACTTTGACTTTGACTTTGACTTTATTACGTAGAAGTTAACTTTAACTTTATGTGGGAACGTTAGTGTGATAATATTCTGTATAATCCTTTCGCCTCGCTGTTTATATGTGCGTTTATGTATAGGTATATGAATGTATGTTTTTATATAAAGTGATAAATGTTTTTGTATTTTTTACGACTTCTGATTTATTTTTATACAGATTTTTAATTCACCCTTAAACTACCTACATCCCATTTAGTTGGTTTTTACCTTATGTGTACAATAAATGAAATTTTTGTAATATAATTCGGACAAAAACAATATAAAATAGAAATTGCATTGCTCATTTTACTGCAAGCGAAATAACATAAATAAGGTTTAAATCCTATTCAAGTCAGTTGACCAGAAGCCACTGCTCCAAGCTTGAAATTTAGGTTGCTTTTGTGAAATTTACTCGCTTATATTTGGGTTCCAGTCACGTTCCAGATCCAGAGACTCGATAAAGCGTTGTCTAAACTTGGATTTATCTACACTCAATAATATATTGCCGCAATTACGATGTGTGATTGAAGATTTAAGAAAGGCTTATCTGATTTAAAAGAAGGCGTCTGGTTCAATCTATTTATGTATTTGACAGCCTCTTTGCCCGTGGTGGTACTAGATACAAGCATGCGAAACGTTAGGCGGCGAGTTCAATCCAGCAATATTTTTTTTTAACTATATATTTTTATGAATGCGCTATGAACGATCGACTAGTTTGCATGTTCCTCCACTTCGACATATATAATTATAAATATCATGTAAGTACCAAATACAAATTAAGTATTTCTATCTGACCCCACACTCAGATGATATGTATACCAGAAACTATGAGAGTTATTTCGGTCTCTTAAACTCAAATCACACGAATATTTGTGACTGTGCGAGGATCGAACCTATCTCTTTTAGCAAGCTGGTATAACTGGTAGCTATCTACGCCACTGGGCACTCGAATAGACACGTATAATATATTTCATTACAAACATGAAACTAACATTATAACAAAAGAAAAAGTAATAAAGTATGAGAAAAATAATCATGCCCCTGAGAATTCGCTTTCGAACAAAACTCTTGGCGGTATTTCGTCTCATTCGTTTATTTTTCTCCAGGGACGAGCCGAAGGCGTATCAATAATTAATTATTATTGTTAATTAAGACTTGTTAAAAACTTTTCCTTTGTCATGACAATTTAATTAATATATTGTTTTGTGCACAGTGGAGTTCTTTTGTTGATTGTACAAAGTCATTTGTAATGTTCTAAAGTAAGATCCAATTAAGAAAGAAATAAACAAAAACGGGAAATTTTACTAGAATAAAAAGGTCTTATGAGATATTTATAAATTGTTAAAACCTTCTTACAAAAAGTTTACAGTAAAGTTTTGTAAAATGTTTTTTTAATCATAATAAATTATTACAAAAATCAAAGAATCTTTATTTATTCAAGGTAATAGTTCTGTGGTATTTTGTATTATATTGGCAAAATTAGTAGTTTGAATTGGTGGGGATAGTTGCTATCGTTCTTAGTTATTCTATCGTTGGTATTCTTATATCGAAGATACAAGACTTGCATCTATTGACGAGACTCAGTTTTTTTTAGACAAGATATTACTTAGTAGTCGTTGAATTTACGTATTTATTATTTAATTTTATCGTTTAGTCTAATATCGAAGCAAATATATATGTAACCTTTTAGAAAACTGCATTTTACTTGCTAATTTAAACATTTCAAGGATTACATAGGGGAAAGTGGGGTAATTGGGAACACCTAACTTAAAACCCTGTAAAGTAATAAAAAAAATCATAAATGTAATAAAATTTTTTGGTTTTTCTTTCGTAATGTCTAGGCATCTAAAACAATTTCAAATATAAGAACACTTTACATGATCAATCACTATTAGGGGTAATTAGGAACGTTCACATTTACCCTCCTGATGCCGTTCCTAATTACCCGAACTTGGAAAGTCGAAACAAAATGACCGTTACTTGTGATATTATTAACCGTGAACTTAAAACTACTTGGAATTTATAAACTGATAATACATGTAAGATGGCAACAAAATATGTTGTCGTTAACCTCAAAAAGATACTTTTTACACAGATTTTTACTTACGACAAAAATTGTAACAAAATTACATAAAATATTGTTTGATTCACCGTGACGAGATGCGTGGGTCCTATCAATCACACTTTTGCGGGCATACTAAGGGACGACAAGCGCATCGGCTTAGACGTGTACAGGCTGTATAGTGCTGGGGGTGCATTTGATATTCAACTGTTCTCAATTACCCGCCATTCTCAATTACCCCACCTTCCCCTACATCATGCGTACTATACAGCAGTTCCAAATTCCACGACCACTTTGTTTATTATTTTAGTTTCTTCCTTGTTTTATCCTTTTATGTATTTTATGTGCAGAGATTTTGTATAAAAATCGAGGAAGATAATTAAATGTACCAATGAATTAAAGTATTGAGAGGAAAAAATGTTGAAATGCAAAAACCTTTTTTCCGATTTTACCTCACTGTATGCGACCCTTTGGTCGTGAAGGAGTGTGGCGTGTGAGCGAAATATATGCCCATTTAAAAACAAATTTAATGGGCATATAAGCCCTCAAGGTTACATACCCTAAACCCATTAAGGGCTTTACAGTTAAGTTTCAATTTCATTGCGAGATCACACGTTACATATTTACTCAGGATGACAACAGTAACACAAGTTTAATGTTTTGGTGAGAATTCTTTGAATTTCATTCCGGAGTCTTTCACGCATCTAAACAAACATTATAACAGTAGAGGTAATGAGTTTCATTTGTGTTGGCTTACTGTTATTAATCTAATTTGTTGAATAAAACTTCGTCTACGAAACATTAGGCTGCAAAAGTAATTTTCTTTGCCAGTTTTTCATTGCTGCTCCGTTGCTATCAGTCTAAAATATTTTTTTCAAATAGGACCGATGTTTCTTAAAATTAGCGCGTTTAATCAAATAAAATCTCTTCGGTTTTACTATATTATCGGCTTATCTACCCCCGCTGGGTACAGGCCTTCTCTATGACAGAGGGAGTGTAGATCTTGTCTATGATGCTGAGGGCACAAAAATGTCTAGATCAAAAAATTTTTCAGCCGTAAAAATGTTTAATGTAAAAGATTTCGCTTTTATTTTTTGCTGAATTCGAACTTACAAAATATGAAATTTCGTCCTGAAGTGTTTGCGACGGAATCAACAAAATCAGCATTGAAGGCTTAATAAATAAATATACGCAACAATCAAATATATTCATAGTTCTGACTCTATACTAGGCTACTCCTGTGTCGTGGATATTAGAAACTTTCACATTTTTGGGTCACAAATACATTTGTCTCAGTGAGGGAATCGAACCCATGGACTATCGTTTCCCAAGGTGGTATATAGCCAACTACGCCATGAGGCTAATCATATATAGATATAACAAACATAATAATAATAATTTAATCAAACTATTCTTCATCAACCCATATTCGCCCACTGCTGAGCACGGGTCTCCTCTACCATTGAGAGGGTTTAGGCCATAGTCCACCACGCTGGCCTAGTGCGGGTTGGCGGACTACACACCTAAGAAATTCCTAAGAACTCTTAGGTGTGCAGGTTTCATCACGATGTTTTCCTTCACCGTTAAAGCAAGTGATAATTCAATGTGAATACACACATAACTTCGAAAAGTCAGAGGTGTGTGCCTGGGGTTCGAACCCGCGACCGCCGAGATTCTCGACCGCGCGCCTAAACCTCGAGGCCATCACTGCTTATTATCTTTGCTTATTTGTCTCGGTGAGGGAATCGAACCCATGGACTATCGTTTCCCAAGCTGGTATATAGCCAACTACGCCATGAGGCTAATCATATATAGATATAACAAACATAATAATAATAATTTAAACAAACAATTCGCCTAATCAAAACTCGCTTGTTCGTTAACTACACAAACCATATTGTCAATACCAGTGACAATATCCAAGGCATTGTATCGACTGTTTCCCGTCGTAACTTTAAGAGCTAGTTAATTCCGCTATAGTTCGAGTAACTTGTATCTTGGCTAAGTGAGGTATCGTCCTTGCTGGTATGGATTAGTCGTCATTATCTTCGGAACAGCCGGCTGTCATTTTCGGATCATATTCGATTGAGCTGTGTCTTGGCGGATTAGGAGTTATGTTTTATCGTGTAACAAAGGTAATATTGATTGGTGAAAGATAGTATAGATTACATTGTTATCATTTAAGCAGCAGGTTCAAAACCAACTGAATAGATAATATTACAAACAATGAGTTTTATACATAGAATATCAATACAAATTCGTATAGCAAAAGTAACACAGTGGAAACTTGAGATACGCTGGAGGTAAACTTCAGTTTCCATGAAACAGTGATATCAAGTCGTTTCATAATAAATACCTTTTGTTTCGGCACGACAATGATCGAAAATGACAATGACGTACATACTTTATTATTTAGTTGTGAATACACACATACACAGTACTTCGAAAAGTCATATACCTCTGCCTGGAGCTTAGGCCCAATATCATACTGTTAAAGGCTGATACTAAAACGCTATGCATATGCATCTAAAATAGCTGGTTTTACTTCCCACAATACTTACAGTAGGACGCAAGTACCGAGGCTCACGAACATCAATTTTACGCCAATCTGTGTTAATCCCAATTTGATTGAGGATTTATAATTTATTAAGTTAGAGGCAAAGGATTTATACGAAGAGTTTACCTTAAGACGAAATCCTCATTAAAACCGAGAAAGCGACTCAAAACGCGCGTGTTTATTGGGACGTGCTAATGAGTTTTCTAAATGTAATCCCAGACATACGTCTTTGAATTGCGGAATCTTTGCGCAGAGAATATGTAAGGATAGACTAGTTTTCTACTGACACGTAAAGATCGTGCAAGATGGTTAGTAATCTTCTTTCTATCTGATGTGTTATGGTTGTGTCCGGCCCTTGTACGCCAGCCTGCTTTGAAGTTTGAAGTGCCAAGGCGAAACATAAGCCGATAAACTAATAAGAATGGGTGAAGATTATATTAGAACCGCATTATAGTTGTCAATAAGTAAAGAAGAGTTCAAATTGTTTGTCTAAGAAGAAGACGTGTTAGTTACTAAGGGTCTCATCAAATACCAAAATCTAAGCATTTCCTTCCCTATCTAACCAACCATTACGCACTTCAGAAGTAGAATTCGCTACAAGAATGATGGCTTTGAGTACGTCAATGTTACAAACGCTTCCTCGTAACATTTTTCATTGTAATTTCTCAAAGTTTGTGGGTAAAGTTTTGACTAGAAGCCACGGTTGGCTACACTTTTTATGGCGAAACATGACGAGGGAAAAGTTCATCTTTAATATAAATTATGGAAGAATTCCCGACCAATTTTGTGTTTTGAAGTAAAATGGGCTGACAAGTCGGCAAGAGGAATTTAATTTGCATAAAATTAAGCGACATCTTTGCCGTCGAACACGGTGGATTTGAGAAGAAATTCTCTTTAATTTATATTTGGCTGTTTATTTACTTTTGTTGGTCGCTTTCTTGCAATTAAGGTGATTATTTATTTCTGTATCGTATACCTGTACCTTTATTGATAAGCGGTTTCGGCGTAACTTGGATATAGTTTTAAAACTACTATTTATGTATCTATTGGAGACTGAATGGCACATCTCAGAAAAAGAAACAAGCGCCTATTGTTTCGTTCAATATACGAGCTTAACATTGAAGTAATATTGGTTCATATACTAAAAAATTGCTATTGTTTTGCTGGTCAGAAAAATAATAAATTAAAATATTGTTTCCAATTTCAAAAATTAAAATAACAATGCAATTAAGAAACATTAAAATATGTTCGTCGTCGAAGATTTGAAAACAATCATTTGTATTCATAGAAAATATTCGTCAAGAGGTTAGGGAATTGTGTATTTCAAATTAATTTATTCAATTAGCAACGAACACGTTCGTTCATTACTTTATTTATTCGTTTCTTACAATGTATTTTCTTGTTGAATATTTTATTAGTGTACTAGCTTTTGCCCGCAACTCCGTCTGCGTGGACTACAAGGTTGGGTTCAGAAAGAAAATAAGTTGTAGTATTTTACTCCGCAGAGCCCCATTTACTTAAATATATGAAAATCATACAAATCGGTCAAATTGTTTAAACGTGAAACCGTAACACGCCGGTCGGCGCCTTGTGCATCATTATTGCGCGCTTGATAATTATTTTAAAACTGCGATATCTTCTAAGATACTAATTGAAATCAAATGATGTACAGGGCAAATTTCTTTTAAATTAAATACTTATAATGAATAACGCAATTATTTGGATAAGGATTAACATAATCTTCATAAAAACACCTTCATAAACAATGCTTTATTTTGGGACAAATTTGGTTAGCATAAAAAAGGTTACAGTGAACCAATCCTAAAAGATAGGCATATGTTGTCGCAGACTTTTTTTTAGAACTTTTAAAGGAGAACAATTCTGTCATACATTATTTTAGCGTTACTTAAACCGTTTCGGCAGCGCACGCGGCGGAAGCTTTAAAAAGGAAAAAAATGTCCCCGATTTTGAAACATTCTTTATTGCTGCTCCGTTCCTATTGGTCCTAGCGTGATGTTATATAGCCTATAGCCTTCCTCGATAAATGTGCTATCTAACAGTGAAAGAATTTTTCAAATTGGACCAGTAGTTCCTGAGATCCTAGCGTTCAAACAAACAAACAAACAAACTCTTCAGCTTTATAATATTAGTATAGATAATTTGATACAGGTAAGTTTTAATTGTCATATTTGTATTGCCCATGCATTTTATATTATTTCGTGCAAGTTTAGATGAATGATTAAGAATTTTTTACCATTCCGTATTTTTATATGTACGAGTAGATTATAAAAAGCCTGGGATGCTTTTAATACATTGTCAAAATGATAATCCTTCTACTCATATCTGTCAATTAAATATTTATAACTATTGGTACCGTGCAGCCAACGCTTTTGTGCAATATTTTTTCTATTTATATTCTCAATTTAATTATTTTATTTATTTATTTATTTATTTATTTATTTAGGTAAGCCAACGATTGTTAACATATATAACTTACAATAAAAAATAAAACATAATAAAAAAAAAAAAAACTTAATGTTACAATCAATACTAGGCAAACACCGCGTGCACCACTAAATCAGTAACAGTTCCTACTAACTAAAAAATAAAAAAAAGTAATAATAAAAAAAATTGTACACATTTAAAAAACTACGAACTACTTTCAATTTTTTAGCTGGATTTTTCATCGATCCTTGAAAAATATGCCAAATACTGAGCCAATCTTGCATTTTTTAAGGGGGGTCAAAATAATGTTCAAAGAATCCGTTTACACAACATGTTTACTGAACAAAAGCTATTATTAGCTTTACAAGCGAATTGTAAAGAATTCTTAGGAAATAAATGCATTGAACTACGGTGTCCCAAGCGACTTGGAACAATAATATGGACTACATTCCCGTCTGACTCGTAACAGCGGATGGTCACGCGATTTTTATCCAATTGCTCCAAACTCATCCAATAAAGATAATTGCAAGTCGTCTATGGGTGTTATGGGATTAATATACTAAATATATTTTAGGTATAATATTTTTAATTATAATTGTTTTTTATATAGGAAGTTCTTACGCGGAAGTCCCTAAAGTATTACATAGCTGTAATTGGAGCGCTATTGAAATTAAATACATTGGGCAATGGTGGTTATTGAGAATAGCAGATAAAAGTAATTTTGTATTATTTCATCCAATGACGTGTTCTCAAATAACTATGGGGTGACATAAATTGATTTTTAAATTGAAAGTGCTAGGCAACCCAAAAAAGAACTTAACTTAGAACTGGGTAATCTGAATCCGAACAACATACAAGGGGGATTTTTATTTTCTTACCAAAAGTACGTGGTTGGACTCGTTGCCATAAAACGAAATTAAATTTACTAGTTTTAGTTACATTATATAGGAAGGTATGGTTTTTCTTAAAGCTAGAAAAACAGTTGCCTCAGTTGTCCACATTAATTTAAATGTAATTAAAATAACTCGAGTTTTAAATACGTACACCGAAAAAGAACCAAATTACAAATACAACTCGCTTTATTTAAAAAGTAATGTACTTTTATCGGTGTTATTGGACAAAATTGGCAGCTATTAAGGGGAGTCACCTTCGACCAACGACGTGGATAATTGAAAATAAACTGCCCAATATTTGCTCATTATTCACGACATTAAAATATAATATGAAATGATGAAGCCTTATTGACTTGTACGGCAATTATAGGGATGGGAATTGTGCTTTCTGCAAATGCCAATTCTTTTTTTGAAATATTTTTTTTTTATAATTTTCTTTTTTTGTATTGTAATACTGGCATTATGAACCTTTAAGATATATCTTTAAAAATTTAATTACTACATATATCATACATTTTAATGTCGGGAAAACGTAAACCGCTCTGGGCCAGTATACCACCGGTCTTTAAGTAAAGTCTTGCAGCTTTTACCTGTACAATAAAGAGTTTTATTCTCGGACAATAAATAAATAAATACACCCATATATAGTTCGGACCCCGCACTAGGATCCAAGTGTCATGGGTATCAGAAACTACGAAATACTTCGGTCTCACAAACAACAAATATTTGTTGAGTACACAAACATTCGTCTCGGTGCGGGGATCCAACTCGCAGCCTCTCGTTTGCAAACTAGTATCTAGCCAAGTTCACGACGGGGCTATTTGTAACAAGTTTTGAAAAATCCATCCTCTAATGCGAGATTTATAAAGCATAACACTAAAAATTACCTTGGATAATACATACAAAATTACAGATACAAAAAACTCTTAAACAACTGAACTAGTCTAAACCTCGAGAGAATATTACCCCATCTCTATCCCCGGTTATTTCTTATGAAAATTCCTCGAGAATCGTCCCCATTGTTAGCTTATTGATTGCCTCCCGGGCGATTACTCAGCGTCCAATACCTTTTGTGTATAGTTAGGAGTCCCACGCCGCCTCATTTGCCTTTCTTTCACCTTTTCGGTTATTTTTAAGAGTATCAGGTGCTATTTTCGGTCGTGTTATTTCAGATATTCTTATACGCCCACCGAGTTGCTTATCAATTTGTAAGGTATAACTTATTAAATTTAACTTGACTATTCGAGAATGTCATATTGAAAGAGAATAGGTGTCGCTAACAATTTATTTATAACATTCGATATTAGTAGCAGTAAGTATTGAATTTTTGATAACTTTGAACATGAAAAGCATTAGTTCATAATGTTTCTTCTAAACATTTAATTGCTTTTTAGATCGCACCGAATTTTCGTATCGGCTTAGTTTTTATTGACAAAATGTACTAAGAAGTGATAATTTTTTGTGCCCTATCCCATCACATAACCGCTACTGCAACTACGATGAAATTATTCAGAAAAAGAAAAACATACAAAGGAGGAATAGGAAACAAAGATTTGTCCATTTCCCACTCCAGTAAAAGCGTGAAATAAAATATTGAACTATGAGGCTTTGCTCCCACGTAAAAGATTAAAAGAATTGGTAATATTAGACGCAACGCACAGGGTTAGTAACTATTGTAAAAAAATTGGGCAGATCGCATTCATTGAATCAATGGAGTTTTGGAAGCATCTTGAGAACCCTATTATTAATTTGAATAATCGGTTTTGCGAAGCCCACCGAAACTGAGTAGAAGATATTTATGAGAGGAGAGTTTCATAACCGGATTATAAATGGATCTAAGGATGATCAGATTATAAGTTGAGACAATCTAATTTTTGACATTTTGTATTATATTCTTCGACCGTCAGGCAACCGTCTTTAGAATCAGAGGCGACGGATAGAGCGAAAGTTAGAAGAGAAATATTTTCTTTATTTATTATCTTTATTTGTTAGCTTTTATTATCTTCAAATTTTGAACATTACAGACTGATGATTATGCAATATTTCAGCCAAGAGGGTATGACAAAAATTGGGGTTAGCAATTGATCATGTACAATTAGCTGGTTTCGTGGTGAAGAAATGAAATATTGCCTGGATTCAACGTGGTCTTATTTGTATTTAACTTATTTTGGAAATTAAGCAGAAATGTAGCTGCAGAGTCCGCAGGAATCTTCAAATTATTGACGGTAATATTTTAGAAAAAAAATTGGGAGTTTTCGTTTTTTCTTGCCATAACGTGCCAGTCACTTTAAAGCGTCATTAAAAAGGTATTAACTTACTACGAGGCTGTCGTACTTCCAGCTCGATTCACAAGCGATTTTAATTAGACGAATGTACACATGTTGCAGTGCGCGTCGAAATATCGCCAATAATGAAAGTGTCCGTGATATATTGGCCTTTTAATTTTGAAAATGAGAATTTTAATATTGCTTTAAAGTTTATTAAAACCGGATCGCGCTGAGCCGATACTGGGCTGTATCAATATTTATTGCATAGTGAAAATTTAATTATGATGATAATGGAGCTTATTCGGTATATTTAAGTTAAGAAAATGTTAGTAATTCAATGAATTTTAATGAGAAAAACAGTTTCAGTGAAATATCGTTTATGTTTACGTGTCAGATACTTATCTGACACTATGGTCTGACACTCTGGTATTAGAAGTAGTGATTTTGCTTTCATTCTATGTACCTTTGTACTAGAATTGTAATCTTAACCCTTTACCGCATGATTTTTTTTTTGTTGATGATAAAAATATATGTGATAGTAAATTAGAAATAAAAGAACACGTGTTTCACCATTTTTTAATTTATTGAAAAATAAAGAAAATATACAGTTTTTCCACTTTGGTACATATTTGGTCCAGTGAGCAAAAAATACAAAATATTTTTCGGTAATTGCTTTAAAACGATAATTTTAATACGATACTGTTTATCAGTAAATAACCTTATAGTTATAGTTTGGGTTAACTAAAAAAGAAATGTTATAATTTGAAAAAAAAAAATATTCCAGCCGCCTTATGTTGTATGAAATAACTTAAAACAATTTCTTTTGTCATTAAGACATAAGCTCACTTTACATTTTTGGCACTCAACATGTGACCTACCATTACATTCTGGCACTTTGCACCGCTGTCTAGTGGTCCAGACAGGCATATGATCTATTTGATCCAGTCTTACATCTCTAGACGGCATGATAGCAATTGGTCCTCTCAATTTCTTCGCTTCAATAGCATTTTCCAGTTCATAAGAAGGCCGTCCTCGTTTTCCACTTGTTGATGGTTTATTGGTTTGGCTTAACCCTTCAGCTACTGCGCATTTGAAGTCGGCTAAAGGTAAATATGGGTCTGAATCCGCTAAAGTTCTCCTGTATAACAACCACGCATTAACTGTCATCATATCAATCATATGGAAAAATTTGCGGTGGTAGAACTTTTTCGATCTAATCTGAATTCTATAATAGCCAAGAAGAGCGTCTAATAAGTCCACGCCACCCATATGTCTATTATAAACCGTGATTGCTTTTGGACATGATACATTTTGATATGCTTTTTCTTTTTTGTTGAAACGTCGAACTTCAGATGCTGGTTTGCTGCCATCGTAAGTTGAAGCTAAGTTCACAACTCTGTTGTCGTACCAGGTCACTACTGATATATCAGTGTTGTCAATTGTGGTCAATTTTTCTACAGTAGAAAGAAATATCTCCAGTAAACTGTAAATCAGTTTCAGCTCTTTCCAAAAATCCATCCCTCCATCGAGGTTTTTCAGCCCTTGAAGTCCTTGTTGACGAAGAAGCAAGATGAGATATAGGTATATTATCATCAGAATCTGAGTCAGACTCCTCAGATTCTGGAATACAGAGAGGTGGTAGTACCTTTCGTCTTCTATTCGTTAGTTGCTCGTCATCTGATAGGTCCTCATCAGCACTGCTGCCGTAAAATCCTCGACAATTGTATGGATACCGCCGTAAAATCGTCTAGGGTCCATATTCCTTCAGATTGCCTAAAATACAATAAACATTATAAACAATCACAGACGTATCATTTACTTAGGAATGAAAACACACTTTACATTTTTGCATGCTGTACCAAATTTGGTCCATACAATTAAATACTAAAAAATGCTTATATAATTGTATAAAATGTGAAAAACTTACCTTATCAATAATCTATAAGTATTTTTCTTCTTTGTAATATTTATCTAATAGCGATAACAAGAAATTTAATATTTTTTTCGGAATTTTCAAGTAACAGAAACCGACGCGCTCAAGTGGCAACCTATTCGTCGATGTTGAATGATGAGCGAATTCGTAGAGATACTCATAAATGGCGGTGTTCATATTATTATGACAGAGAAATGGAACATATTTGATACGCTATACACAAAACGACTGATTTTATTTTCTAATTTAAGATATTCATGAAAATATGGCTTGGTTCATATATGATCCGCGATGCGGTAAGGGGTTAATAACATAGACTACATTCATATTATTTTGGACCATTATAGTCAAGGTAATTGCGGCTATGCATCGGCAAAAAGATCATAACCCTAGTAAGTAGTGTAGTTAACTATAGTCTTGGTAGTATAACTGACCGTATATTAAAACTACGTGAAAAGAAGCTACGACATATTACAACTCAACCTATTTCATACAGCAACAGTAGCATACAGTTTACGGAGCACGCTCAGTACATTTGTATTTGTGGGTTCGCAATCAGCCGCCGACAATTGACGACGAAACAAAAGCCAAACGTCTGGAGCACTCACTTAATGGCAATGCGGCTAGGAAACACGATTGTTGACTGCTGAACTGTCGAACACAATTTTTCTGATACTGGCCATACCCTCCTGAGTACCAAAGGACGATTTTTTGGAATTTCTTTTTAGTTTTTGGCTAAGTACTTCTAGGTATGATTAGCAATTTAGGAAAATATACCTTATATAGGAATGTTTTGGTTTATGCAGAAAAAAATGGATTGGATATTTTTTTGTTATATGTTCTATATAAGGGACAAATGTACTCAGGAATATACACAAAGTAGTCAAAGTACCTGCTATTATATAGCCATACTATACAACCAATAAGGTCTAGTACTTTCGCCTTAATGTTATGGTAAAAATTACTTGTAACGATCGTATCATATTGTTTACCTCACGCCTACATTCTCCGAAGGGGTAGGAAAAATTAGATTTCTGCACCCACATTATGCCAGTTATGTGTTAGTCCCACCTTATAGGGGGCGAGCCTATTGCCGTTTTTCAGGCACTATTCGAAAATCCTTGCTGCTACACTTTTTTATTTTATTCTTTTACCATCCATCCAAAGGTTGTCTGTAAGAAATTGCCTAGAGCGATAAAACCACAACTTGTACTCAAACTGCTAGTACTAAGAAATTTATGTTTAGTTAAATAATACTATCACTACATAGTATAAAACAAAGTCGCTTTCTCTGTCCCTATGTCCCTTTGTATGCTTAAATCTTTGAAACTACGCAACGGATTTTGATGCGGTTTTTTTAATAGATAGATTGATTGAAGAGGAAGGTTTATATGTATGATAAAATCCATTAAATATCAGCATTGCACCCGTGCGAAGCCGGGGCGGGTCGCTAGTATATAATAATACATGAAACTCCTTGTGTCTTCATTGTTATTCCTTTAGCCTGATTTACCGATCTCTTGGCTACACACCTGAAGTCAACTTTAGATCGATAACCTAAGTAACAACCAACTTCAACTTCTATCCCGTTTCAAATATGCTCTCCATTGTTACTGAGGGCTGAAGACGCCTGTCCGAATTGAACGTGAGATCTTCTGATAGTAAAACTTATTATTTTTAGAAAATGCATTCAGAATGATCACTCGATCTATTGACATCATGTTTTTTTATAGAAAAATCACGCATATCTCCCGTTGGAGCAGGTACTGGAATGCTAATGAATGTTAAAGTTAGATTATATAAAGATAAGTTGATTGATCCCATTTTTAGCGTAGCTGCATTTAGTAATTGCATCATAACGATATGTTAAAGAAATACATAAAAAATGATATTTTTACTTGAATTCGTATTGCAGCTTCAGTTATTTTTCTCTGTTTATGGGTGTTTGGTTCAACAACAAAATTTCACCTTCATCACAATCACTACCACAATTTAAATATTTATAATGCTACCCAAAACTATCTGCGTTTAATTCCTATCAACTTTTGCTAACTACCTAAGAAAAACTTATGCGTCCATAAAATAGTACTCAACAATTATAAACGAAAGGATAAAGAACATAAATCACGTCCTTCGGTATAAAAAAGCACTGTTGAAGTTTCTGCATTTCACTAAAACCTTTCCATTATACTTGGAAACTTTTTGCTGATTGCATCTTATTCGAATATGACAAAGAGCCCTCAAGCGAAGTGTTTTAATTCATATCAATTGCTCTTTAGAATGAATCTTATTACGATTTCCAACTTTTATACCATCGAAGACTAATCAAGAACTTGATGGAAATAGACAAACCGGTTTTATGTTTGCTTTTCATTGAAAATCGCTCAGTTATATTCTAAAAATACAGCGAGACTTTGCACTTAATAAAGTGGGAACAGTTGGTAGGAATAAAATTTTATTTCTTTCTTAATATTGCTTTGAAACTAGTATTAGTTGAGGTATGAGGTAGTTTACGATGGCAATGAGCTTGCTTTCTATAGCCAGTGGCATAAAATATTAACGCGAAATGCAGTTGTCGCATTTCATTTTAGTAAGTTCTATGTCGTTGTTGAATATTTTATTACCAAATTGACCCCAACCTGGTTGTTCTAGATATGAATGTCAATCCCAGAAAGTAACAGAATGTACAGAACAATTAAAGTTGAATTGTTTTTATTTTCAGTCAAAATGTGTTAATTTATTAGTTTAAGGAGAAGGTAATACATTGGAAAAATGGTATTTTTCACATAATATGTTTTTTTGTAGAGGTCCCAAACTGCTTTAGCATACCTCTGCATTTTTCAGACCAAAAAAAATCTATGACTATTTGAAAAACTGACTGGCTTTATTACAGTGGATTAATTTACATAACTGTCTCGTGGTCTCGCGGTACAAGTGTACCGTGTACAAGTGTACAAGTATGTGCCGTGCGATCTAAAGGTCCTGGGTTCGATTCCCGAGTCGGGCAAAGTGTTTTGGGTTTTTAGTTTTTTTTTGGTAGCAGCACGGAGTCTGGAAATGTGCGAAAAACGGCAATAGGCTCACCCCCTGTTACGTGGGACTGATACATACCTGGCGAAATGTGGGTGCAGAAATGCATCTCTGCCTACTCCTTCGGGGAATATAGGCGTGAGATATGTTTTGTTAATTTACACAACAAAGAGTAACAAACAAAGTAATAATATGAGTACCAAAGATAAGTGTTATGATTAAGAGTAATATGAAGTTTATAATTACTTCAGGTACCATCTATTAGTTAATTAAGCTTGCCGCCATACGCGCCCAAACTTGTTATTGTCTCATCAACGTCATGCGAGTAACGTGACTATGAATTATTATTTTTATAGGACGGTACTTTTTCAAAAACTTTGAGAATGGAATAATATGTCATGTTTTTTATGCCTATTGAAATTAAGTATTAATTGCCACTTATGCTTGGTTCGTAGCGTTTAATGATTGAAAATTTTATGCCACCTCAGTTTACCCTCACTTTACCCTTGTTACTTACATACTTTGCACTTTTTGCCTCATTTCAGCCAGCCTGGGATTTAGCCAAGCAATTCAAAACCGCATTTGATAAAACTGTTTATGCCGCTAATTTTCGTTTCGAAAAGTCAAGGTTGTGTTCCTGGAATTGGAACCTGCGACCGCCGAGTTTTTCGCCCACGCACCTTAACATCAAGGCCGTCACTAGTAGTATGTGTATATTAATTACTTATTTTTTACCCTTAACATGTAATTGATAACTCAAGGCAAAATGATAGGGTCAACTACCAACTAGGAGATACTGCTCTATTTCAAAACTTTGTAATAGCAAAAAATCCTGTCCTTCTTCGTATCCTATGGCCACCGTACACAACAGTACCCACTCAGCGTAGACAGACATAACCGTATCTCAAGTTTTAGCTTAGATAATGGCCAATTGTGTTCATTTACGTACGCAACCGGATCTCGTCCTCACAAGGCTTAGTAAACTTCGGCTCCCATGTAAATTAGTTTTAATACACCGCCTCCAAATTGTTGCGTACTTCCCTATGATTGTAGTGAGACAACTTCTACCATGATCTTTGCTTTAAATGCTAGTAATTAACGGTAAGTGTTTATTTTTGTTATTTAATCACAGCATATCATGGAATCGCGTAAAAAATCATAGTTTCTTAGGTGTGCTATTCTAAGAAGACAATTTAAAATCAGCTCAATTATATTACAGGCTCTACCAATTGTACAAAATATATGTAAATACACAAAATTTGTTTTATATACTAAATACATATTGAATTACGACAAGATTGCAGCCTCTTAAATTTCTCAAAGTAAATTGGTAACGTAACTTGTTCAAAAATACTTTATCTGTAATCAAAATTCTGTATTACTTTTCTTTAGCGGTTTATTGTGATGGAAAACCTATTTACACGCCGGAAATTTTGTATTTTTCCTATCTCTAAAGAGACGCAGGAATAAAGGCCGGAGCAAAAATGATATTTTAAGGGAATAAAAACACTACATATGTATATTCATACAAATAGAAAAAGAACTATATAGACTTCAGTGCAATGTTTTCTTATTACTGTTTTTTCGGACGATGCGATTTCATATCAATATAAATAAAAGCACCATCATGAATAGCCATTATCCGTCTTCCATGCTGGACATCATTACTGTAAGCATACATTTGTAAATTAACACATAATGTTGGCACAATGTTACGTTTACTTACCGATTATTGACTTTTGACGCAATCTGCATTTCTCTGCCCCTTCTCTAACGTATACCAAGACGGACAAAGGTATGTTCACAATAGCTGAAGTGTCCACAATGTTTGCCAAACATTTGAGATTACAACGCGAGCACGCATCGAAGTTGGTACGTGCAACTCGCCCCTACCACAACTTGGGAAGATAAGTCTGCAAGCTATTTCAATGCTCGCTGATAATTCTCGAGGTAACTTCACGATATGGAAATTTCCTCAGCTTAGCGCTTTCTGCGTATATTGAATATCTCTGAGTTAATAGGGTTGATACCTTCGTATATTTACCTAGATTATTTAGATCTTCTCTGCATTTTTGCCGTTTGAAATTTCGTATATAGGGCCGTATATAAGTACAATTGTCTGGTGTGTGTTAAAAATAGGTATGTAAGTGTATATTCTAAAGCACAATAGGTTGTAGGAAATACCTGAGGTGGGAAACTATTCCACAGTACGTGGCATACACACATTGAAATAAATTTGCGTCGTAAGCAATGGAATTGTTTGTTAAATAATTTTATGTTTCTAACAAAAACTCAGTTATAAACATAATCATTTAAAAATCTACATCAAATTTTCACTGTACACATTTTTACTAATAGAACTAGTAATGGAAAGTACGTGTAACTAGGAACTCTGCAAGTTGAATTCATTATAACTAGAGAACACACAACGAACAAACGTTGTTGACGATAAACTTCATAGAAACATCTCTGTCGCCTCTGCTTTGAAGACGCACAACTTTGAATGTACCAACTGTTTAATTAACGTTAGTTTTATTTGATTTACTCCTTCGTATTACAATTGTTTCTGTTTGCAGTTAA
This sequence comes from Cephonodes hylas, assembly GCA_030295005.1. Taxonomy (NCBI): domain Eukaryota; kingdom Metazoa; phylum Arthropoda; class Insecta; order Lepidoptera; family Sphingidae; genus Cephonodes; species Cephonodes hylas. The sequence goes on from AP025371.1 coordinate 2,911,458, forward strand.
AACAAATAATATGATAATTTTAGGTAAAGTAGGCTGTGTGCATAATACCCTTTTGTTTATTGATTAATCATGCATTTTTAGAAAACCTTAAAAGAAACTTACAAACTTGGAAAATTTCTACTATGAAATATCTACAGATTTCGGCAGATATTATACAAAAAAAAAGATATAAATATATATATTAAGATGTGTTTTTAATGTGTAATTTTTAATTCTGCGGCGCTAAGTTTTCCTTGTAAGTTAGAATCAGTCACTATTAAAAAGTAATAAGGAAGTAAAGAATAACGCAATTTGCGAACGACGTTCTTAAAGAGGATTTTAATACGGAAAATGAAAGTAGGTTAGGCCAACCCCAGTGAGAGATAATGACGAGGAAGTATGAGAATTAAACCTCCATTATTATGGTCTTGGCGAGGGAATTTGTTTTTAAATATTCTCGTGAGATTGTCCCTGATTATTTTCTTGTAAAGTGCAGTACCGAACTCAAAGTTTTGTAATTGTTTAATTAATTTTATTAGTCTGTTGTTAGGACCCACCGAAATTACTATAAATGAATGTGATGATTTATGAAATCTTTCTTTAACCAAAAAATATTGGATGTTTAAAATATATTAATAGTGATTTGACTCGAATGGACTGATGATAATAATAAAATATTTACAAATAATAATCGGTGATTTTTACCATTTATTCATATATTTTCTAATTATTTAGGGTTGAGACATTTGTGGGTGGGTTTTCAGAAGTATCATTTGCCGGAAAGACGTGACGGAAAACTCGCTTCTTCAGGTATTTTATGACCAGATTAATATTATAGTTAAAAAAAAAATAACCTCCACAGTAACTTAATCTCACAATTTTTATTTAAGTAACGTTAATTTAAAACGCCCTTGAAGGCTTAAGAAATATTTATCTGTACAAAAAGAGATGTTGGATCAAATTTTGCCTCTCTCCAGGAATTAATCGGATTAAATTTCTACATCGAATTATTTAAAATTCAATATTTCGACCCTTTCAATGGCAAGAGCAGAGTAAGGACGTACACAATGGTAGAGCCATGTAGAGTCGTCGACTTTTATTCATCTCTACATTTAATATGATGACGGGTTGCTGTCATATGTCAAAACGCTTTTCAAATTGACGTGACCTGTGGTCTCTGTGGTTTGACCGCACCTTGTCAGAGGTTTAGTTGGAATTCGTTATTAGTATATTAGGATTATAGCAGTTAACGATATACCAGATTGTGAAAAGACAGGCTGCGGGTTTAATCGCCGAACCGAGACAAATGTTTCTGTGATACACTAATTTTTGTTTCGGGATAGGTGTTTGTGAGATTGGAGTGTCTCGAAGTTTTTAATACTCAAGACATAGGACTTCTAGTGAGAGGTCAGAACTATTGTGACTGTCGGGTGTAGGTTTGGCTTAACGTAAAGGATCATAAATATAGCAGAAATCAAATAATTTCGTAAATGTTTTTCAGTAACGCAAATTAAATTAAACATCTTTTACTGGTAATTCAATCCTTATCACGACCATTAAAGATCTCATACTTTAAAACTAAAAACTCTGTATGGATCCTTACACATGTTTTCGAAAGAAACTAATGCCAATAAACAAAGGCAACGGCAAACCTAATGTTTCAATTTCGAAAATGGAACACATTGTATCAGCCATTACTACCTAATGCATGGCATATGCATTCTAGTTACGAACATCAATCATTCAACCACAAATGGAGATATGGTAACGCTACCTTTGGCAAGTCATTACCGGAGCGCTACTACAAACACTCGAGACATAGACAACGCTCATCGTAATGTCCTGTTTACATCAATCAATAGAGCTATGCAATCGCTATACGGTTTGTGTATTTGAGGTTCCTTGATAATTCATGTTGTTTTAATTCAGATTTCTTATAAGATAAAAGGCATGTTATTGAACGTGAAAGTATTATATTTATTAAAACCACTCATGTTCTAAAATCGGCTGTATAACAGTTTCAATTTTATCGAAGTATATAGTTATCACCATCATCAGCCAATTTTGCTCCACTGCTGGACATAGGCCTCCCCCAATGACTTCCACCGGAAACGGTCGGAAGCCTCCTGGAGCCACCGACGTTCCGCGACCTTGACAAGTATATAGTATTGGTAAAAATTCGGCAGTGAAACGAGCTGATTGCAATTAATCAATACAAATATTTGTGTCATTTGTTTAACTGGAAAAGTTAATTAAATTTTGCAGTTGAGTAAAACTGCAACAATATAAACTTTGGCACTATCCTATGTTACACACCAATGTCTTATGCTTATGCTTAAGCTATTATGCATTCTGCGACATCGCGAACTTTAATTACCAACACAAGTTCAGGTAAGTAAACTACATTTTGGTACATTAAGCTGAACTTAAATTGCCTTAAGTTACCACTATTTCAATTAGCGAACGGACTTGAATTTATAGATCAGCGTTTGAAGCAGTTGAATATTTAATTCATTTATAATTAATCCGATTATTCAGAACTGATTTCGAGGTTTTAGTCATAAATAATTTATTGTACGTCTAGGATTCATTTATCAACCTTCTGATATATTTGATTTTCAGAAGTCCTAACCTTCAGAAAGCACTAAAAATATCGATCTTACTATTACATATTACGTTGATCAATTTGGCGTGTACAATCGATAGGTCTAGATTAAGGCTTAGTGCTATGTTAATTTTGGATAAGATATTTTTTGTCGAGTCTTGAAATGTTTACGAGTTATACGTTAAAACATACCCTCCTATGTGGTAAAATTATGTACACAAGTGAATTTATGCTAGTAATATGAAATAAACACAAATAGCACACGTGAATCAAAGAAGCACTTAATGTATGACTAAATAATTGTTAATTCAAATTGAATTTTGAATTGCCAATTAATTGATGAAACATTAGGGAGTGTTTTGTGTAAAATAGGCAATTAATTTAAGGTATTATTAAATCGTATTGTACACGCGGCGCCAAAAATTATAGCGCACACTCGTTTAAATTAAAGTAATTGTATAAATACAATTGCATATTTAAATAGGTATTCTTTGTACCTCAGATATTTTTTATAGAAAATAACAGCAAAAACCTATACTTACGTGACTATTACGTTGAACTGATATAAACATATCTGGCGAAATGTGGGTGCAGAAATGCATCTTTGTCTTCCCCTTCGGGGAATATAGACGTGAGGTAATGTGTGTATGTATATTACAGCAAAAAAGTAATGTCTTCAAGGTTTATGCGCGTGGGCGAGTCAAAAATCTGGATGGTCACGGGTTCTAACCTCAGGCTTAACTTAAATACCTCTGACTTTTCGAAGTTGTGTATAAACTCTGGGCTAACGCCTCACCTTTCTTATTTGTATAGAAAGACGGTGTCCAGCAGCCAGGCGTACAAAGGCTTATAATGAACAGCAATAATAATGGGCAATTGAAAGGTGAGGCTCTTGTCACTCGACATACGCACGAGTGCATTTTGAGTTTCTTCTTTTTGTTAATGGACCCAAAATTGTTCAAAAATTACTAACAAATAAAGCACAATTTTATGCCCAAGATTGGCCGAAGTTTTGTTGAAACTATTCTATTGACCATGAAGTTGTGACTGTCATTTGATGTCTTCTATCCCAAACTTATTTGAGAGACCAAGTTAATGACAACGAATACGAGCACCCCAAGACTAACAAATGGCATAAAGTTTTATTCCAGAAAAGAATTCCAAAATAAAATAGAACTCTAGAAATTTTCCAATCTGCTTTTAGCTTCGTGTGATTTTAACATTGGTCATTTCGTGCAGAATTTTCTCGAAGATTTTTGCACTATATTCCATGCAGTCATACCGAGCACACAATAGGAAATATTTCACGTCACAATTTAAGTTGTTCATAGCAACAGGTCCCGGAAACGTTAACGGGTCTCTTGAAGCGAAATAAAGGAATTTCCAGCTTTCAATTTAACTTCAATGCTTCCTTGGGATAGATTTACGCCTTACACAAAGGACCGGGGTCCGTTGAGCAATTTGAGGGGTCCATGCGCTGTACGAATGTCCAATCCTATATGAAATAAGTGTGAAATGAATCAACACGCGAAATACTCGTACTGCCAAACTTAAATGTTATCCATTACGATGACTTATAGTAAGCGCAGTAAACTCGAATGCTTTGAAACACTCATGAAGTGTGATAAGATGATTCTGACGCTCTCAAAAGATGTTATCCCCGGATAGGGATTTTTTTCTAATGATCAATCAAAAATCTTGTTTTAAAAAGACTTGTTACAAAGTATGTACAAGTATTTTGGATCATACTTTTTTTGTTAAAAACAAAAACTAGGCCACGAGTATATGATTAGTTGTTATCGCATTATCATTTGTTTGAATTTTTTTTCCATTTAACACACGAGCTAAAATATTTTTAAATATTAACATTAGCCTTAACCGCCTACACTAACAGAATAACAACCTCCTTTCAAACAGGAACTTGCAACTTAAGACTTACTTTGCCAAATTACACTTTTGTGTTACGTCGCACTGATTGCTAGATAGTACGAAAAAATAAACCAAAGGTACGCATAAAAGCATTTTCGCCAACGAAACAGCCCATCCAAAATGAGCCTCGGGCTGTATGAAAGGGGACCCGACGGACAAAAGGTCCGTAAAGTATAAAAACAAGCCGAAAACGTTACGTGAAAACAGATCATTTTAGTCTCACTTTCAAAAAGGTTAGCCTTCCAGAAATCTGTTGGAAATTATCTCTATTTCACCAAACTTACGTTATATTTATTTCGCTGGAAACAGATTAACGGTTGCCTGCGACACAGACAAGAATGTACAGATATTAGAAATTATATGAGGACGTAAGTAGATAACTGCTGTTTTTAATGTCACATGACCTAAAACTTTAAGTTGTTTGTCTGCAAAATTATGAATTTTGTGGACTTCTAATCAGTTTAATGTATGCAAATTCTGACATTCGGCGAGATGTACGTCCTCATGATCCAAATAAGATCCGTGGGCGAAAAATTTGTTGTTGCTTGTTATTTCTTATCGTGATACTTTTTGCAGCAAATTTAGTGTCCAACAGGCTGAGTTAAATGCAGGAAGATAAAAATAATGAAGAATACATTTTCTTCTGATCAATTTCTAGATTTTTTAAAGAAATGTAGCGTATTTTGAAATTCTATACGAAATGTTTTGAGTGGGTAAGTAGTAAGGGAGTAAATGTTATTGCATTATCAAATAATAAATAAGACGATTAAATAACGCAAAAAAAAAATCACCACCTAAGATAATACAAGAGGATGCATTATGGTTCAAAATTTGACCAAAATAAATAAATAAATACACCCAACAGTCACACACATAGTCCTGACCCCACATTAAGATACGAGTCTTGTGTCGTGGGTATCAGAAGCTACAAGAGATTTTTCGGTCTCACAAACACACAGGCCCGAAACAAATATTTGTGGATCACACAAACATTTGTCTCGGTGGGGAGATTGAACCTGAAACCTGCAAGCTGGTGTCTAGCCAAGTCTGCCACGGGGCTGTCTGTGCATCTGTACTCATTGCTTTGTGGCCGAACATCTGCGTTGATGCGATGTTTTCTCACGAACAAAGCGTGACGACCCAGCTGTGACGTCATGCCGGCACAATTTTTCAGTGCGCCGTTACATGCCTCCAGGCGACAACCGCTCGTCCAACTCCTTATATAAATACGGGCAAATCATCGGGAATTCTGCTTGTTGCTGTTAATCAAGTTGCTTTTGTAATTAAACAATATTACTATAAGTATGTGTGGTTGTCTGTTTGTTATAAAATAATCTTATTCGTTATCAGCCTTTATACGTCTCATTGTCAGACACGGACCTCTACAACTGAGAGGATTTAGGCCTTAGTCCATGACGCTGGCCTAGCGCGGGTTGGCGGACTAAACACCTAAGAAATTTCTTAGAACTTTTAGGTGAGCACTGTACAGGTTTCTTCAGTATATTTTCCTTCGCCGTAAAGTAAGTGATGATACATTATGAATGCACACATACCTTCATCAAGTTAAGACGTAACACACCTCTGGGTTTTACTTCGAGGCCATCACTAATAAAAAAGCAAGAGAAACACCGCGCAATGCTTATATATGGTATATTGTATTACAACCTCCGTATATTTACTTTGATGTGCGAGCGAGTCGGCAAGGAACGTGGCTGATATCGTCTTCATATTGATAAGCTTTATTGGAGAAATGTGTGGAATATTAATTGGAAGAAAATATAAATGTTATTGCACTGAGGGAGTAAATGAATACATGAGGCGGTCTTCTGATATTCGGAGCTCTTGATTGAAATAATAAAATGATCAGTAATGAAGTAAGATAATACACAGTTTGGCGCAGTTGGTAAGACATTAGTTTGCGAAACGAATGCGACGTGCTCGATGCCCGCACGTTTTGTTTTGGGTTTGGGTGTTTGTAAGACCAAACAGTTTCTCGTAGTTTTAAAGCTCACGACACAAAATACGCATCTTTTCTCTTTTTCAAAGTGCTTGTCTGCCCATCTTGTGTGTAGACGTCCAACGCATTATTATAATAATCGTTTCTTAATTCAATAATTAATTCTGAGAAATTTTAACCATTATCTTTCTCGTAATTGTTTGGAAAATTTCGTTAAAGCTCAAGTCTAGTAGCTAGAATCCATTTTTAAATTCTAAATTTCTTTTTATGCTTTCAGAGAAAACTGAACGCGAAAAAATGATATAAAAAATACACATACAACCCTTGTTAATTTAATAGAACAGGCTGAAAAATCTTACGAAAAAAAACAATAAACCTTTATACAGGGGTATGATTTATCTTGTCTGCTTGAGGCTAATAACGTAGCAAAAAATATTGCCTCACGGATTATTTACATAGCACAGGGGTTTTGTTCGCTCAGACCTCTGTCTCGTTAATTTTGACGAGAGTTTGATGACGTTTCTGACATTGTAGTGTCAGGCACAAATTGGGCAGTTTGTTTACATTTCCTTTGATTTGCTTTTTTTTTACTCAGACTACTTTCCATAGAATTATTTTAATGCCTCTTATAAACGTTTTTGTATTTTATGCTACCCTGGTAGAAAATATTTATATCGGCAACATGCTTTCTTACATACTGATACCGTTATTTCGTAACTGATATCCAGAGGTGCATTTCTGCACCCTCCTTATTATGCTAGCTTGGTTTTTATTCCCACATACAAATAAATAAGACTACTGCCGTTTTTCGAAACATTCCGATTTTTTAATGGAAAATCCAATAAAACTGCCCAGCTCTAAAATTGAACTCCGTACCTCGTAATAGCACGATACACCCATAAAAGGCACGAGTATTATCGGTTAATAACCCGGAACCGAACAAATCGAATACGTCAGTATAAATGTAACATCGACCTTATATGGGAAATTGGCCACGAGGGCAAACATATCATCCGATCCCATATTTTTCTTGATCCTTTGTTATGGTGAAATGGGATACCGCATTCGCAATTTGTATCCATTATGATTAATTTATCTTCACAATACATTGAATGATCTGCAGTACGATGGTCCGACGACATGAGAAAGGTGACGAGTAATGGATGACACTTGTTTAAGACCGGTATGGTTGGCGCCTTCTTGGGGAGGCCTTCGTTCAGCAGTGGATGACGATATGTTGACGTGCAACTGAGTTGACAATACTAGGCCTGACGATAAAAAAGATTAAGTTTTTGACTTACGCATTCGCTAATGTAATATAACATAACAATACCCACACACTACTTATTCCAAAATAGGTAGGCAGAGGTGCATTTCTGGATCCGCATTTTGGCGACTGTGTTTTTGTCCCACAGGGACAAGGTTATTGCCTTTTTTGGGCATAGTTCCAGAGTTTGTGTAGCTACTGAAAATGTTCTAATAGGAAAACCCAATAACACTTTGCCCCTAAGATCACGATGAAAACCTCAAGATCGCACGGCCCATACTTGTAAGCGAAACCACTAGGTAGTTAACACATATTGTATTGTATATTCGTGCAAAAATCAATACTTTAATTGTTTGCAGAACATTTTTTCCTATAAAGTTTCTTAACACCCCACAGACAAACAACTTTAAGCGAATTAGCGCTCTCTTGATTTCCCCCGTGGCGTGTAATTCTGTACAATTGTCGCCTATTTATATTTTTCCCGCCGACGTTGATGGCAATTTAGTTGCAGCAGACTTTAATAGTCTCGGTTTAAATGAAACAGCTTAAACATGAAAGACTCTCTGTAATGTTTTTACCGACGATTAGAGTTCTAATTGTCTACGAATTGTGTAAAATGTATGGTAATGAATTGGAAATTTGAAGCCGATATTACAATTCTTAAGTAGATACATTTTTTATTTAGGACCGAATATACTAGTAACATAAAAAATATTCTTTTTATAACCAAAACCGCAACGTAAAGCGTAGAATAATAACTATTGACTGACTGGGCACACTTATTTCAATCGACTTAATAAATTTTATTTGCTTCTTTCTATTAGTTAGTTGTAAAATAACAGAGCTAGCACCTAACGGGCTGCTCCTCAAAACACGATCAAGATTCACTACCTAGTATTAGTCACTTTCCATCAAAGAATCAAAACCAAGGCAGTGATACATTCTCATCAATTAATAGTCACGATACCGCAACAAGAGATTTTAACTGAAACGTCACATGGAGAGATCGGAAGAATTTCTAGATAACCGTTCCTAAGGCTTTCTATTAGTAACTTGAGTCAGCTAGTATAGAGTATTTAATTTTAAAATTCTCAGTAAAAACTTGGAGAATGGAAATCAATGCAAGAATTGCATCAGTGCCTACTATAGAATAAAAATAAGTAGTGGCGGTACTCCGTAGAATCTCAGAATTATAATCATATTTAAAGCTTCAACACTTTATTCCAAGAAAGCAATTTGATATTGTGAGAATTTTTAATTGCGAAGGACGTTAACATTTTTTTGAAGTCTAACATAAACTCGGCATGTTAAAATCTGTTGCAAAAATATCGCAGACATTTCCAACCTATTTAGATAATATAAAAATGCAATTTGCGGTCGGAAGGCGACGCACACACGGCGTATTGACAAGCGGACGTAAGCTGTTCCCAAGCATTGTGCGCTGCGACTTGAGCGGATTTAATTTCAAATATAAAAGACAACGCGGAATATTTTTCTAACTGAGGTTCGGAATATTTTCTGATTTTATATCTTTATAAGTCTATTGGATTTTATGAGAGTAATTTGTAATATAGTCAGGCCTGTGACGCAGTTACAAGATTTTGAATCGGACTTGATCTTTACACCGGTACAAATGTTCGCAAGATCCACAAATATCTGTTCGAGTCTGGGTGTTTGTGAGTGTGATAAGTCACTCGTAGCTTCTAAAACCCTCGACTCAAGACTCGTTTCTTACTGTGAGGTCAGAAATGTGTATGTAACTGTTGTATTTATTTATTTATTATCCAGTGAAATGTTGCATAACGCTAAAAAAAAACAGATTTTTCTTTAATATTAAAAATCTCTGACTCAAAATGTCTATAAATCGTGGCGTTAATTTGCTATGTTTACTAATGTACAATTTCATCTATCTATCTACCCATTTACGTTAATTAGTGAGTAGCGTTCTCCTATGTGATAACATAGCGCTTAAGCCGTAGCCTGTCTAGCCGGACCACGTAATGAATACTCGTTAAAACTACGGTGAATTTAAGTTTACATTTTACAAATTTTCATTTGCGAATTTTATGGCATAGGTAATTAATTTGTAGTACATTTTTGGTAGTAGTAAATTTATAAGTAGAAATTAGAAAATAAGATCAAGTTCTCCTAAAACATTTGGATAACACCTTCATAATTTAAAAATACTTTCAAAATACATGTTTTTCTCTTAGTACAAATGAATTTTAAGCCATAATTAATTTATATATTGCCCTTTTAGCCATGATAAATTTAAATAGAATAAAATCGCTCCTAAAAACACGTTCATTATTTTAAAACACTTATTTAAGAAATATTTTATGCATATAAAATGATAAAAAATGTAATATTCAAAATAGATATTTTCTTGTATCACAAGACTGGATCGACTCAGCGCCTACTAAAGAACCCTAGGGTCGACTGAGCTCCATTGAAGCGGAATAAACGAACTTGGAGTAGAATGGATAATATTTCTACCTTCAGACGTATTCCCAACAATAAATAAAAAATTACACCATTTATGGCTGATGTTGAAGGAGCCCGAGTGAGATATAAGGAACACTGAGATAACATCACGTCAGGCCCTATAATGTATTATAATTACAACACTTTATGACATTATGTCATAGACCGGGCACAGGTCTAAAGGATTTTTTGACTGTCGTTTGTTTTTACACACACCTAAAACGAGTTGGTATGTCCATCGCACACAGAGAAATTCTTTAGGGAGTAGAAATCTTAATCAATAATGTTTTCAATAAAAGCCGCCCAAAACATATTATGCGTCATATTCAGATGCAATACAATGTTTCTCAGAAATTAATTATTACTACATAAATTCCTCTGCTTCTCTGCAACCACTTGCGCATAAAATTAATAATACCGTCTTAGAACGCGGATATTACTGCATACTATTGCTAGTGACAGGTGGATTAACAATGTGCCCCAATTCAGGGAGCGTGGCTTGGCGTGGCGTGCGCCCAGTGTGCATTGTGTACAGCGTTTGACGAGACGGAAATATGATAACGTACACTTACGTATATACGCAAGTTTTTCCCTCTTTATTGAGGGAGGCAAAGAGAATTGGTCGCCATTTTTCTATTTATACAGTGTTATTGAATTCGCTTTCTTTTCCGAGCAGTTGTGTCAGACGGTATTGGAATAGCGGAAAGATAAATATTGACATTGTTTCGAAATACCGCAAGTTTAGTTCAACATTTTATAAAGACTTGTTGGTTGTCATGATAGGTCCTACTTTAGTAGGAAATAAAGTAATGGCATCTAGGTTTAGACCCGCGGCCGAGAGCCTCTACGGTCGCGGGTTCCATCCTCAGGCGCACACCTCTGATATTCTCTCTGAGTATTCACAATGAATTATCACGTACTTTAAAGGTGAAGGAAAATACCGTGGACAAACCTGCATGGTTGGACGTTTTTAAGGATTTTTTATATTTGTGGTACTTTGTAGTTCTTATTTCCCGGATTAGGCCAGTGTGGTGGACAAGGCTGTAAACCCACTTTGTACAACTAAAAAGGCTGGTACCTGGCAGTGGGATGTATATAGACATAAGGAACTATCCCAATCCTAATTTTAAAGAATTTACTCATATTTTTGTTTACCAAGTTATTTTTAAAAGCTTTATCGTCAATAAATTTAACCAACCCTTAATGTATAAAATATATTTATAATATGAATTGAATAATATAAATTCATTGAACAGGTAAGGAATGATATTTCCATCAAACAAGTTGTATCCTCCTTGTCAGAATTTATTATACTTGTTACAAATTCAGCGTAATTTATATTCAATTAATTAATATTCTAAGGGCGCTGTTAAATTTAAGCCGTTGGCAGTAGATTATTTTTAGGTTGGTACGACTGTTTATGGCGCCTTTGTATGGAAATTTCCAGAACAATAAAATTTCCAGCAGGGTGTGTAAAGATGTTGTTTTGTTATATTGACCTTGTGGTCTCACACTTGCGACACAAGTATATGCCGTACCATTCGGTCCTGGGTTTAATTCCTGGGTCGGGAAAAGTATTGTTTTGTTGTCAATACTAAATTCTCAGTGGCACGGAATCTGATATTGTGCCGGAATCTGATTATGTGGTTTTTATAGCGTACAAAGGCGAACATAATGCTAGAGGTATTCTCTAACAGTCAACCCTAGGGTGATGCAGAGATTAAATAGGTGCATAAATAAAAACAAGATTAGATAAGACGTTAAGTGTAAATATGAGTTCACGGCGTTATTTCAATTTTGAAAAAAATGTTAGGGAATGTGAAACAATTATCTTTTTGCTGGTAATGAATATAATCAAAACTACTATTTGGATGACTGTTAGATATATGTAGGTACATAGACGAAACATTGAGTATGGACATTGGACAAGGACTATCATCTAGTAAATTTTTATATCTTTTCTAGTGTATTTTATATAATTAAATAACTATTACAGCTGTAATAATAATTATTATTATAGCGAACGTTTAAGCAACTTCAAAAATTATACGAGCTTAAAGCCCATTAACACGATAAACAAATATTCCGAACACAAAGAAAATATGTCGTTATTAAATGCAACATGTCGAAAAATAATGAATCACAACGTAAGTGTAGAGAATGACGTACGCTTTTTGGCTTCGCTCATTCATTATTTTTGTCGTACAATTCCTTTGATCGCGATGCCTTTGTGTTCCGCAGGCCTTTAATTTTATATGTCTAAGTCCATTTTGTAAAGAACACAAAAGTGGATAGAATAACAAAGGTTTTTGTATGTGAAGTTCTTGATTTGGGTGATATTGTTGTTATGTGTCAAGAATTTTCAAAATTGGAATGTATTTGTTTTATATTTCGTTTTCCAGGTAAAGTGTTATTGAATCCTTCTATAAGTTATTTCGGTAAAATAGCAATAGGTTTGCACGTACGTGGAAATTTTAAGTTCTATTGTGTTTTCAAAACCCCATTCGGGGGAACGTGTATACGATCACTCCGTTAGCCACATCCTAATTTGTGGAGAACAACGTGGAGCAATAATTTAGTTCTATATTGTTCTGTATTTGACAATATATATTATCACGTACTTCGGCCGATGTACCCTGACAATGACATTAAAAAATTTAAAAAAGAGAGTTAAAACCACTGCGTCATTTTGATAAATATCACGTTTGAACATCATAAGATTTATGGTGCCATTAATTGGACTTATTTTGTAAAACGATGCCAGTATCACATAGTCAATATTAACCTATACGAGTATAATAATCAATATCATATTATGTTACCCTTCTAAAATGGGATTGATGGAATATCTACAATATATTTAAAGGAAACCCCTAATTTTCCGTCTCAATTTTCATTTACACTATCCGTGCTAAAGGAAATAAATAGATGAAAAAGTTCCAAGAAAATAGCCGTGAAATATATACATGCAGGCCATTACAACGCCATGCTGCTGCCATTAAGGAAAAGTGTTTTTCTGTGTTACTTAGGTCCATAGTTTCGGCTGCCGGAATTGCGGTTTCTGGGCGCTGAATGAATAAATACTGAGCATAGTACTGTGACCCCAATGCTTGTAGTTAGACTAGTCAGTCTCCCGAGGTACTTATGGAATTAATTATTATCTTTATATTTTTAGATAATTTTCTTTTTTTTCCTTGTTTTTATTTCTTTTAATATACTTTACATGTAAATTATGACAGCAATAAATACGTCTTTCATTTTTTCTTTTCTATATTTATTCACGTGGATCTGATATTTCAAATACCATAAACAGTGTATATGTTTGGAATTTAAATATTAAGTTTAACATCCCTGTGGCGCAGTTGGCTAGACACTGGCATAAGAAACGAATGGCCCCAGGTCGAATTCCGCACCGATACAAATGAACGTTAAAAAAGTGAATATTGAAACGAAGACAATAAAATCTTAGTTTGTAACTTTTAAGGTACCGTAGAGTCGTATGACTTTGGCCCAATATTCAGCAATATTTTCATTTTCACCATACAATTGAAAGGGGTTTGTCTATATTTTTATTTTATTGAATTCAATGCATTACTGGGGATATAAGGAAACTATACACACAAATATTTGGTAGCCATTTAAAAGATTTAGTATATATATTTTTTTGTCAAACTTTGGGCCAAAGTCATCCTAGGGCTTGGGTGACTTTGGCCCACTCATTTTCTTGTTGTGAAATCGCAAGGTTGTTGCTGCTGGGACAAACTAAACTCCATGAAATATATTTACTGGTGAGAAAATACAAATCCACATCAAATAGAGCAACTTTTTTTTTCTTTAGTTAAATATTTTTATACTTATGTTAACAAATGCGTTTTATTTTACCGCGCTCTTAACAGTCTTTCAATAGAAAAATCAAAATGGGAATACAAAGAAAAAAACTGCTTCATAAAGCACTTACAAGGTAATTTTAACGTTATTGTTACAAGATTTTGTTATTTGTTACATTATTATTATTTGTTACAATTGACAAGAGAAGATAAGAAAATAATACTGATCAAAATACCATAAAACTATAGCATTGTTAGTTATAGTATTGTGGGGTCATGTCCATTTTAATTTGTGATCCATCTTCGACCTCGACGTCATCATCAGGTAATTCTTGAGTAGACGAGACTTCGCTCGTCCAATTGCTACAACTTGTAATAGAATCACGGGTCTGTTGTCGTCGTTTCTTAGGCTTGGCGAGTGGTTTGAGCGTCGAGCCTGATGAAGTTGCTTCTGCAATGCCTGCTGCACTAATTGACTGACCAGCAAGGACGTTCAGTTTCTTTTTTAGCAATTTTTTGATCTAGGCAGCTTTCATTTCGTGCTTGCTCCAACTTTCCCATGGGCCAAAGTGAAACAAAAATTGATTAAAATTCTGACCAAATCACTTTTTCGCAATATCACAAAAATAGTTACATTTCTTGTGAAAAAAAATGCGATGCCGAGGGTCACTGACATAAGTACCACACTTTTAACCAAATATTTAGAAGGGAACTCACTCGAATTATTAGTTATAGACGAAAGTTTGCACTACAAAATTTTGCTCCATAAACAAACTTTTCGAAAACAGCTAAATCAACCAATCAAAGTAGAGACCACAAGCTCGAAACACTGTTTTACTGACAACTTGTGCTTGTTGTCTGCTGATTTGAATGCGTACTTTTTCGAAACAGACTGCAGGAGAAGTGTGGCGCGAATTCCAAACTTTTACCAATTTTGGGCCAAAGTCATACGACATTACAGTAATTTACCTTACTCTTGTTATCGACGCTGTTTGATCGACGTCGACGATATTTAACAGTCACATGCATAGTTCTGACCCCACATTAAGATACTAGACTTGTGTCGTGGGTATCAGAAACTACGAGAGACTTTTCGGTCTCACAAACACCCAGACCCGAAACAAACATTTGTGGATCACACAAACATTTATCTCGGTGCGGGGATCGAACCCGCGGCCCCTCGTTTCGCAAGCTGGTGTCTAGCCAACTGCGCCACGGGGCTGTCTCTATAGACATTGTGGCTCTATAGCCACAACACCCAAATTTACGCCAAATAATTCACTATACCTCATTAAAGGAAAACCCAGTAATAATAGATCACTCTCCAAGCACTGTTATCTAACTTACATGGTCTCTTCACACGATAATCATTTCCGATGGAGTCATACTAAATTTGAACCAAATTATTCCCTACATACTACTAAACGTCTCCACAGCAGATCACACGCAATGCGTCCGAATTTACTCACGAGACACGACGACGAATGACTAGCGAGAAGACAAGTTGACAAACTACCCTCCTGTCGATAATGTTAGGGGAACAAACAAAAAATCATCATCATCATATTCATTGCCAGCCAATCGTGGTCCACTGCTGGACACAGGCCTCCCCCAATGACTTCCACCGGGAACAGTCGGAAGCCGCCTGCAGCCAGCGACGTCCCGCGACCTTGACAAGGTCGTCGGACCACCTTGTCGGGGGACGTCCCACGCTGCGCTTTCCAGTACGTGGCCTCCACTGGAGAACTTTCTGGCCCCATCGGCCATCAGTTCTCCGCGCCATGTGGCCGGCCCATTGCCACTTCAACGAGCTAATCCGTTGGGCTATGTCGGTTACTTTAGTTCTCCTACGGATCTCCTCATTTATGATTCGATCACGTAGGGAAACCCCGAGCATAGCCCTCTCCATAGCTTGTTGAGTGACTCTGAGCCGTCCCATGACGCCTTTAGTGAGAGGCCACGTCTCAGTGCCGTAAGTCATCACTGGTAACACACAACTATTGAAGACTTTTGTCTTCAGGCACTGAGGTATTTTGGACGAGAAGACGTCTCCTAACTTTCCGAACGCTGCCCAACCGAGTACAAAAAAATATAATACATAAAATACTAATTTGGTTACAAATAATAGTAGCACTACTAAGAATCAAATAAACATACATACGAGTATATGAACGGCAAGCATATTTAATGAATGAAATTAAATGTACACATTATACACGTGATACCGACGGACAACTTTATGACGGAAAATCTGAATACTAATTTGACCAAGCATGAAATTAAGCTCAGATACTCGTAGCTAAATGATAGTTTACTCAAGTCGACAACAAATTACATGGCTAAAAAAATATTGTTATATCCAAAAAAACATTACATTCACGAATATTCATTATCCATATCATTACACGATGAATAATGAAAAATGTAGTGCACGATAAAAGTAGCCATAAATTAAACCCCGAAATCATATCGAATAAATTACAGTCCAACAAAAGAAACGAGTTGTCAGTATGGTTTGGCACAAATAATAGATGCGCGACGAAAACCATTCCAGATTCCAGTTTATTAAAGCCACGTGAACTTTTCAATGGTTTTTAGTCGACTTTCGAATCGTTTATCTTCAGCCAAATGAGTTTCGCTCGGGTTCACACTTTGCAATAAATTAAAGATAATTTTTTTACCACACTCCAAAGTTTGAAAACAATTTAAGATCTTTTTATTAAATTAGATGCATTTTATTCACGTCTTTTTTTTTAAAGCTGCATTAGAAGGGTTGTTATTTTCAGTCATAGAAAATAAACATAATATGTATATTTTTTGGACTATCATCATCATCATCGTCATCATCATCATCACTATCATTAACTTTGTGAGAAACAATGACGTCTGCTACTGCAAGGCCTCCTCAGACTACTACGGGCTACTTGTTGAACCCAGTTTTCAACCAGAAACTTGAGTGAAAATTTTAATTGCATTCTTGTAATTAAAATCACTGATGATAGAAAATAATTTAATACGTTAAATATTTCATGCAAGTTTTATAACTTAATAATAAAGTATTGTTTACAGTTAAAGAAAGCTAAAATAATTAATATTTAAATCCATATCTACCTTACAACAAGAACTCTAAAACAACAGAATAATTAAATTAAAACTGAGAGTAATGCTAACTCTACCATTTAAAAAATGTCATCATTCCTCACTCATTCTAATAATATATTTTTTTCAATAAATGACAACATTCATGATCGAGCGCGTAAAAATCTCTTAAAGACTTTCTTCATTCTATTACCTTTAATACGAAAAAAATCTTTGACTTAAGCCATACGAGGGATAAGCCCTAAAACAACGTATGAAATAAAAAAGTACCCGAAGCTAAAATTAAAAATCTTGGCGTCGCGAAGTGTACTACGATCTACGTCGTAGACAGCTCGTAGCGCCAGTTGATAGCCGGTCGCTACGGAGGGCGCGCGCTACGACGCCTGTTCTACGGTAGTGACTACGAATGTGCACTTTGAACTAAGTTTAAATTATTCTTTGGTGAATGTGTACTTAAAGTTTAGTATACGAAAGTTGAGTGATATGGATAATGGTATAGTTTATTATAGAATTTGCAGTATTTATAATAAATATTAGACTGTTAATAATACAACTTTGACTTGCTGTAAGATTTTTTTAAGAAGAGAAATATTATTGGTAAGTTGAAAAGTCATTTCTCCTTAAATCTAATGAATTCGAATATAAGCTAGGTTAAACAATTAAATGTCATTCAATCACTTGGTCGTTAATTCTTATAGGGCCATTATCATTTTTATGATTTGACAAATCGAACAATAGGTATGAATATTATATTCAAATAAATTAGATCATTGAATTTTCGTTCCAATTTTTTTATGCCTCCATTTTCATTCTACTCTTTCTTGACTTTAGTTTAGTTTTGTCATTGTAATTTAAGTTAGATGTTTTGTCGTACGTGTCGTAATTTTTTTACCGAAAAATATAATGAAGGTTTTAAAAATATACCTAGAGTCATGAATTCGCTTAAGAGGCAAGGGATGCTGAAAAATATATTTCCAAGTGCCATTAACAGAAAGTATTCGGTTCAAGGAGAGCAGAACTTCTCGTTTGAGTGTGCACTTGGTGTGTGCACATGTTCAGTTCAAATATAACAGTCGTTGAAGCTTAATCGTGACCTTATGAATAAAATCTGCGGTACTTTTTTATTCAACCGTTGAACATGAGCATTTTTTAAATATTTAAATGGAACCACGCCAATATTTCAAACAAGTGAGATACATCTACGTTTACCGGGGTACTTAATTCTGGATACGAAGAGTTTATTTTTTGAAATGTAGTATCGTTGTATTGTGGATGCTTTTATGGTAAATAACATTAAGAAATACTTAAATTGAAAAAATATTGATATTTGGACTCAATCCCCAAGATCTCGAAGTAGGAAAGGTAACTTTTTAGTTTTGAAAGGCTCTAAAGCTCTAAGCTTAAAACATAAGGTATGCCAGATTTTTTGCTACTGAAATAAACATTAATTTGTTTTCGATGCGAGGTTGAAATGTTTGACCATCGGTTCTCAAGTAGCAGTCCTCCTTACTGCACGCCGTCTGCAGCCTTTGATTAACTGAAAACATCTATAAGAGCAGTCCTTAGCATATTATCTACATTTTTTGTATCCTTACATGTACCTACCCGATATGAAAATAAAAAAAAAACACCACATTGCTTGTTTCGATAAAACATATCGTTTATACTTAAATATAAAAACGTCGGTGTATTTCCAACAACTATTTAAAGAGTCGTGTGCCGAAAACGGTGTTGTTATCTCCAGACGTGTGAACGCGAAGCTGAGTTTAAACCTGAAATCTTTGACTAAACGTATAGTACGGCACTTTTTTATTTTTATTTCGAGACCTAAACTATAAGATAGTGTTTTATACTTTTTTAGAATATAAATGAACCTCTTTGAAAGATAAAACGATTAGGAATTTAATTAAAAAAAAAACATTATGACCTTGAATCATTAAACCCATCGGTTTCCATCTCGACATATTTATTTTCATGGATACAAATCTATTTTCACGCTTCTATCCGTGAAGATGTAGACAGGCGTTTATTGATACGAGTACATCTACGGTTCGCTAGTTTTTTTTTAATCGGTTGAAAGGCTATAAATATGTATAGTTATATATGCAGTGTGCATTGTGAAATGAATTGACAATGCTCCGTCTAAATAGAATCTGGGGCTTCCCAATCGCATTCCTTACACTTTTATCGCGGAACCTACCTGTCTTAACATACCAGATATCTTTATTGTCATCATATTCCCTTTTTCCGCTTTTCTTTCGTACTCACGATCGGATTAGAAACATTCTAATGCTGATGTTACATGCTAACCTAGATTTTGTCAATAAAGTCTGAAATACCCGCAGCACAACGACATAAAGAGATAGCATCAGTACGCCTTTTCATTAGACGCACAAAAGAAAATCCCAATTCAGCTATTTCGGGCAGCTTTTTCACTCTTTGTGCATTCATTATGTCAGGTAGTACCGAGTGTGAGCTAGGTGTATCAATCAGATGGATTGAATTGCATAGCAAGGTACGGACTTTGATGTAACATGGGGTCCGTCCTCATTTGGAGATGAAATGAAATATTTTTTGTTCATATAAATGACATTCTTATTACGAAGTGATTCATATGAATGACTTATAAGTTATACACTAAACAAATGACATTTACATAATTACACGTATGTGCCGTGTGATCTAGAAGTTGGGTTTAGTTCCCCGGTCAGGTAAAATTATGTTGGATTATCCCATGAATGAACCGGGATGGTTGGCGCTTTCTTGGGGAGGCCTACGTTCAACAGTGGACGGCGATAGGCTGAGTATATATATCCTATGAATCCAAGTAAATCCAATGTGCCCGAAAAACGGTAATATTTTGGTTCCCTATTACGTGGGACTGATACTAACCTGATGAAATGAGATTGCAGAAATATTGCTACTCAACCGATTTTTATTATATTCAGTATAGATAGAGATAAGACCTTGAGAAATAACACTTACCACTTTTATATACACTGATACACACTTTAGTACTTAATTTACTATAAAAGCTGGGTTTCGAATCAAAAGAACATTAGGGCTAAACAGAGCGTTAAAATCGTATCAAATATTTAGCTAAGTTTCGATATAAAACATTTTATTAAGCTTAATCCAATTAACTTATAGGTACTCGTACAACTTTTTGAAGTCAGCATTAAACAATTTCGAATATAATCTTTATTAATTTTAAAATTATCACAATTAAATTATTTTTTAAAAGGCCCAAGCTTACTAGTAGACGTGAAGTCAGAAAAAAATCTTACTTTCTGGGGATCATCATCAGCACATATACAGTATATGTACAGACGTCCCACTGCTGGGCCTCCTCTACAACTAAGAGGGGTAAGGCCTTAGTCCACCACACTATCCTATTGCGGACACTTTAACACAAGTGGGTCTCAATGGTAAGCAAAACATGCGTGTAAAAATAGACCTCTTTTTAGACCACAGGCATGCGTAAGCGTACATTTCCATGCATTTACATACACTTAAGGCTGTATCTTTGAAGAATAATGCATAGGTGCATTTTAGAATCTACGTTTCACTAGTTGAGTTTTAGCTCCAATGCAGGGAGTCTATTTTATTCGGTTATTTTATCAATTGTTACCAATTTTCTGATGCATATCCAATTTCCGTGTCCAAAACTTAAAATTCTCTAATGAGGAATGTAAGTGACTTTTAATGTACATATACAAAGTCACTACGCAATATGTAAAGATCCGAGTTTCTTGATGAAGATTTGTTAAGAACAAAAAAGTATAGGAAGAAGGTGATAAAAAATATTACAAAGTTGTAACGATACGAGTATTTGCTTGATAACAGCAGCACCTAATGCATTATTTTAGTCATAATTCAATCAGGTATCTGTATTTCATTCAGTACTACATAGCATCAAAGTAAGTGGGTTATATAATTTTTTATCCATACATTCATGTAAATATATATTACAAACTCTTAATATCTTCGACGTGGTAACTCTAAAACAAAAGTGTTTTACACAAAACTGACCAAAAAATAATAAATAAATAAATAATACGTGTGTAAATGGTATGTGTACATCTCAATGTATTAACGATCAACCGTATAGTTGTATGTTGTGACGTTGTTATTAAAAGTCAGGGAGAAAAGAGTTATGAGTTCGATAAATCGCATCTAATCCCACTTTACTAGGAAGGCTATTGGCTATTTGTTAAGGCTATTTGTTCTGATTTATAATACTTTCAAACCCCTCGAACAGTAAATAAATATGTCGTGAAACCGCAGTCCCACATAGGCAACAGCAGTAAAAATATCGTAAACCAGTATCAATGTTATTTCCGTTCTATTTCCTAGGAAGCGAGAGTCCTAGGAAACCGTTACAAATAATGAAGTTGTCGACCGCCCCAACTCTAATATTCTTCTATAGTGTCCTTGGAATATCTCGTGGATCGCACAGGAAATAACTGCGAGCGAAATCCAATAAATGGGAATTATTGGTGAGTTTGTACTGGATAAAAATTGTGTTGTATTTATTCTAGTTTGCGAGTACAAATAAGGAAAAAGTTTTAGTGGGTTCTTAAGTCGCATTTTCAGGTTGCGAAAACAAAGTACGGATATTCGGCTGTCGTGGGTTGTTTTTGGCAGTCTTGTTGCCTCCGTGAATTATAAGGTAGAATCTGAAAAATTGATCGGCTTTTTAATACCTATAGTAAAAAGTGTGTTGTATCAATATTTTCAATCACAAAATGAAATGTTAGGTAAAACAAAATGCTTGTTGTAACTAGTCGTCCCCGAAGGTTCGTTCGTATGCTACTTTAAAAACCAATAACGTGTTGGAGGCTGAACGCTTTTCTATTGGGTTTCTATGGAAGTACTCTATAGGGCCTTATCCAACAAAACAGTGC
Organism: Cephonodes hylas; assembly: GCA_030295005.1. Taxonomy (NCBI): domain Eukaryota; kingdom Metazoa; phylum Arthropoda; class Insecta; order Lepidoptera; family Sphingidae; genus Cephonodes; species Cephonodes hylas. The sequence goes on from AP025371.1 coordinate 2,933,512, forward strand.
TAAAAAATTAGTGAACAAAAACTTTGAAAAATTAGAACACTTAAAAAAAACTTACAAACATAAACTGTTTGCCTAACAAATACGAGATCAGTTACCTTATGTACAAATCATGTATCACCTAAAACGACACAAAACATGAAACCCACGTCAAACAACGCCCTAAATAAATACATTTCCCGACATAATCCCACGCCACATCAATTTATTTGCTAACAATACAAAACGTCTTATAGCGTATTGATTCAGATATAATTGGCACGGTAGGGTTGGCGCTACTTTAGAACACAGTTTTTATTGGAGCGGAACTAATTAGAAATGAGGTCAGTAGACAGATTGATGCATGAATGGAATAAGAATATTGATGAGGATTCCTTTGAAGATAATAAGAAACCCAAATGTTATTTTCTTTGGAATCAAAAACGGTAACGTTTTTAAATATTGCGAATCGCATCCCAGGTTTCTAATAGCTATTTAAAAAAACGTGGGTTGACATGCAACATAAAATACATTATTAATAATGTATACCCGAAGAGGTAAGCACAGTTATATCGCCAATCGTCTTTTTTTCCTAAGTACTTATATTTGGTAATCCTATTGTCATTTTTCGTGCACTAAGCATGCGTTGTTTATACCTACTATTGAGCAGACCGATACAATAAAAGCGATTCCCAATAGAATATAATTTTCAAATTAAACTTTAGTCTGACGTTACTGTGTCTGCTTGACTTTATACTACACACCTAACAACCCATGTTTATGTTATAAAAAAAAACAAATTTGCCACACATGATTAAAATTTCAAATAAAACCTATAGCGGGATAATGAGAGACTTTTCATATAGCATAATTAATGATTTCAAACACAAGACAGACCATCTCTAGGATTTGTCGTTCCGTTCGTCGGGCCGACTTAAACGTTCATTGCGGGCTGGCTGTGGAGCGTGAAATTTTATCAAACGAACGCTGGGTTAAAGGTAGCCTTTGTCTCATGCCAATAAATTTGGTTTATGCGTATTGTGTACTCAGTTAATTGATAACTTGGTACTACTAGAATAGAAGATATATTTGCTAAATCTAATTTAGGTTGCGATCGTGGGCGAGTCTTTAATCGTAATTGTCTGTGAATACCTTTAATTGACTACCTTAGCAATATACATTAAGTTTAAATAAAGGCAAAAAACAATTAAAATTTTTCCAATTACAAATTTATCACTGCATGTTCGTTCGATTTATATAATCTTTTGTTTATCAACACCCGCCACGAGATATATGAACATTTACAATAAAAAATACAAGGAATAGCCATCCCTGCAAATACGTTAGAAACCTCCAGCCTTCCATTTCAAGTCTTTCCACTCCAGTTGATCCAGATTTCGTTTTATGGTCTATATAGGTCTCTACAACTTGCAAAACTTCGTGAAGTTGGCGTAGTCATGGCTAATTAGGTTGAAAAGCGCAGTAAAATATTATAAGAAAGCCAGCTGACCTGGTGCTCAACACTTGAAACTTTACACGTTACGTGAAGTCTAATGACCCGTGCTAGGCTGGAGTATGCTGCAGCTGGACCATTTTTTATAATGGGATAAAAAATTATATCGAGTTTGCTAAAAGTGGACTTAACCTAAGTGTACCATAGAATTATAAAGAAGTTTGATTAATTGTATTGTTATTATAAATATGTATTTATTACATTACATATTTGTCTTAGTAAATATTGCACCTACTTTTTTTCACTGCATCACACTAAAGTCGACTGTAAGAAAATGCTTATGGCATTAAGTCCGCCTTAATAGAAAATTGTGTAGTAATGACAATTTATAATATAAAAAATAATATTAATATTAAACATCGTGCTTAGATTACTTTATTGTTTAGCTTTTTTTCTTTGAATGAAAAATTTTTCATGTATTCAATTTATTTTAGTTTTATAACATACTATCTAGGACTACTTAGACATATACAGAAATATCATCGAACTCATGATCGACAAGATTCCACGCGTTAATTTATGCCGAGGCACAAACAGTTGTAGAAACACATTTATTTGAATCATTCCACTTTGAAAATAATTACCAATCATTAATATTGAACATTAGACGGTACCTTTTTCAATCTAAGTCGAATCTAGGATTAAAATGTTTCCAGCAGTTATGTAAAGGCCTTTTCGTACTAACATGATTAATCACGTGTCCGGAAAAGGCTAATTTGAATACTTTACAAAAGGGTACGCGAATCGCTCATAGTTATTTGTTATGAAGCAAATGACAAGGAAAATGTGGCATGGCTCACAAAGTTGAACAATTACTCATAATGTAAGGGTGCGGTCGGACTGCCAGCGGAGGGACGAGCGGATGAGCATCAGGTGTTAGGTGCCTTATTGAGTTAATTCTACATCCTGTTTTACTTTAAATTGGGATAACCTTTTAGATGAAATTTGTAAGTTGGTCGCGTATATGGAAGTATTAGTGTTATTAAATTTCTTTAGCTTCAAAATTTGATACTTTTTTTATTTTCTAACGACGACACACTGACTCTACCATCCTGGCTTTGCGCGGGTTGACGGACTACACACCTAAAAAAATCCTAAGTTTTAGGTTTGCAGGTTAATCATTCATGTTTTCCTTCACCGTTAAAACAAGTGATAACTCATCGTAAATACACACATCATTTTGAAAAGTTAGAGGTGTATGTCGGAGTTTGAACCTGCGACCGCCTAGATCCTCAGCCGCGCGCATGAACCTCGAGGCCATTACTGCTTCCTTTGATTTTATCATCGCTTTAAAAAAGCAGTTGTTATTAATAGTTATTAATATTAAAAGATACATGACATACATAAAGAATGGCGTATACAAACAGATGCGTGTTTACGCCTATGTCGAAACTTATCATAAATGTTTTTGACCTTGCCTTACCCATATGAAAAATTAGCCAAATAGTACAATAATAATTTGCATGTAAATGAAACGGCAACGCTAATTAGAGGTAATAAAATTTACAAAAGTGTAGCAAAATAGGAGCGTCGACAATTATAAACTTTATCGTTTCCAATTACATCGCAGCTTTATTACTGTGGCGAAATGTATATTAAACAAACTGTGTATGTATTCATAAATAGATTATGTTTCAAGACTACCATAGGATGGATATTTTGAAGGGATATTGGGAGGGCAGTATGTACAAAGAAACCTGTCGTAAAAGACGACTCAAAGGGGCCGTTGGGGTCGTTGGGCGTGCTGCGAGGGCGGCGCGCTCTCACTGAAAGTGACCCCGAGAGGGGCGGTGGCACTGTGGCCTGTGTACGTCGCGGGCGCCCATCCATAACCGGGACGCCCGAACCAAGATAGTGGGGGTGCAACTGTGCCCCCTAAAACTCCGAGACGGCCGAGACAATTACGTCTCGGAGACGCACCGGGCAGCTGTGGAAAACGGTGAGCGCCTCTCGCTCACGTACCATGGCCGCCCAACTTGGCGCGGAGATGGCCACCGGGGGGTTTTGGTCGGTATGCCGGTTTAAGGATTTTGTTAGGGACCCAGCCCGGCACTAACATCTGCGCGGAGATGACGTCGCCGCGCGCCGGGCTGGAAGACCGGTGGCCCCAACATAAGCTTCCCGCCCCCTACCGCCCCCGGGTTGGTGGGAAGTAGAGCCATAAACAGCTTTCCCCTCGAAAACAAAAAAAATGTATGTATAAAGAAAACAAATCTATAATAAATGTTAAGACTAAAAAATACATATAGGTACGCAAAACATTATTTCACGTTTCAGATATTCACGTTTAGTATTAAAGCTGGAACGAAAAATTCCGAATTTTCGATGATATGAGTTGTAGTATTTGCATACCTAAAAGTCCTTGGAAATTTAGTTGCATCTGATGTAGTTGGCAAAGATAGTCAGATACATAATGCTGTCAACCACACATTGTCATAATCTTGACCAAGGAAAATGCCGAGCGCACTCTGGATCAACAATGCATGAGAAATTTGATGAAAGCGCTACTAGAGACCTACATTTATCTGTCTTTACCGAGCCTCATGTAATGACGCTTTAAGCATGTTAGCACACATACATACCGAACCTCACGCCTCTATTACTCTAAGAATTAGGCAGACGTGCGTTTTTATGTCCACGTTTCCCATAGCATTAGTCCATGTAGTAGCCGGCGAGGATATCATTATTTTCAGGCATATTTCCAAAATGTCTTCGAAATCGAACCCAAGGCCTGTCCAGATCGCATGGCACCTTTTTACGCCGCTTGCTTTTTATATTTTTATAACATTTATAAAGATTAAATGTATGTGGTTGTTAGGAAAACGTAAAAAAATGTCGGGACTTTTTTTTATGTAACGGTGTTTGAAAAATCGCTGTGGCCACTGCCTATATTAGTTTTCGATCACAGTCTGAATACACCTGCTTAAAAACATGTTTACTGTATGTCAAGTGCGTATAATGTACCTACCGATAATAGTCCTTTTCAGGCCTTTAATTTTCAAGAGTATCCAATAATATAAGTTGATCGACAGACTAAATATTGGTTCTCGCGTAAAATTACTTCGCACGCGCACGTAAACGCCGCGTAATTGCCATTTACGTTAACCCACAAAGTTCTATTTGACGAGCATGAATATTTATCGTAAATGAAAGTGTTTGTATATTAACGAACTGTCTCATGTCCTCGACGCGATGTGTGTCGATTCCCGGGTTGAGCAATGTGTTATTGGGTTTTTCAGTAGCAAATAGTTAGGTGGAAGAAAGATTTATTAATTAAAATATGTATCTAATATTTTCATATTTAATATTTTTCATAATAATTTCTTAAATGTATGCTACGCAATATGTGTGCCTTCTATTGCATGAGGATAAGAAAAAGCAGTAGGCAAAGCGTGAATACAAAAAACGAGAGTGTGGGGCTAATTGACTTCGAAACAAACATACTTAGAAGTGTATGTATGTTACTATACAAATCTAAGAATGTCTAACTCAGTTGACTAAATCTTAATCAATATTGCTTGAAAACCCACATTTTAATCAGATTGAGAGGAAATATACAGCGGACTTAAATAAGATAAATAGTCGAAAGTCCTACTCAGAATTCGAGACCCGTTTCCCGTACTATAGTTATTCGTGGCGTTATCATGTTAGGAGATCTTCGAAGCGCGCATGGAATATGTGAAGGCACGTAAGTAGAATCATCGATCTTTCGTCTCCGAAGGCTGAGGAAATTAGTACGAGTCCTACACAAAACCGTGGAACATACAATAAAGCCTACAGGGCTTGAGTTATAGGGGCGAGCGGATTATTTATTTATTTATTAAAGCTTATTATAAAAATTTTAAAGGTAGACTATTAGGTCCTAGGCATAACCTTAAGCTTCTCTACCAGTTGAATCGATTATGGCCGATAAAAAATAATTATACTGTTACAAAATAATAAATGAAACCAAACCCGACTGTCACGTGCATAGCCCTGCCCTGACACTAGGAGACAAGTCTTGTGTTGAGGGTATCTGAAATTACAAGAGACTTTACGGTCTCAGAAACAATCTGGCATGAAACAAACATTTGTAAATAGCACGTGTCATTAGGTGTATTGTCAAACCACTTTAGCAAATGTGGAGATTACAAAAAGAAAATTTTAATTTATAAAACAGTAATGATCGCCAGATGACTAGTAATATTAACGCTTTCTAGGATTTCTTGCAAGCAACCAGGAAAAAATGAAATAAATATGGTCTAATGTACTCCAAATATAAGATAGACTAGGACTGCTAATAAAGAATACACAACTAAAACCACACCCGCTCCTCACTTGGGTTGATCTAAAAAAATGTGTTCCCAAAAGCCAAGTGGAGTGACAGTTGAGCGAGCGGCCGCGTTGTCTGTCCCAGACATGTTGCGTCAACGCTCATTTCTCCACACTCAACGGACAAGCATTACAATCTACCGATACGATCGTTTTCGCTCTATTAACCACGAACAACCTAGATTTTAGGAAACATATTAGAAGATAAAAATGTTTATTGTAGTTATAGAGTTTTAGTTGCTTAGAGGTTGTAAGTGACAACTAGAACACAATTCATATGTATCACTTGTTTGATTGTAGTTTTAACAGCATTATTATGTCGCACTTACAAGGAGTGAAGGCCTTGGTGGTTAAAGTATGCAGTCGAGAGTCGCTGCGGTTCCGGGTTTATACCCCAGGCACACACCTCTGACTTTTCTAAGTTATATGCCTCAGTTCATAACGCTATCCTTGTGCGATTTCGCGGACTGTACAATTCAAAATAATCAGAATAATCCAGTGAAGAATTCTAAATAAAAAATTAAGTCACTTCTGGCTTGAATCAAGACTGATATTTGATGTTATTTATACGACAAATGATAGTGTAGTAGTCATTGTAAATCATCTTGAATACACCCAAGGAATGAAGGACAAACATACAACTGCCACATTAATGCGATGACCCCCCTCCCACTTGTAGCAATAATCCGGCTAAATTAAGAAGTCCTTGGCGGTCTTTATTGGCCTTTTATTTGTGTTACGTCCGACCATTAACACCTTAATTGATATTCATTGGGTTAACACTAAGCTTATGATTGCGGACGGCTGAAATGGGCGGTCAATTGATCTTAAAACAGCAACCCCTTTTCGGACATCAAGTTAAGTGCGTGGATTAAGGTAGATTGCTATTTCAGTGATTTGTTGGATTGTTCCGTACTCCCGTAGAGTCGTTTTTATATGTTGCTTTAAGAGATAAATTTATTTTTATGTTTATCTAGTAGTTAGCAACTTTTAAAATTTCTTGCTTCAGTTAAAACAAAAGCAACTTAAAACAAAAGCTTTAGTATTACGCAGTAGTGTAACCTGTCCTATTATGTTGACCCTAAAACTCTCAAAAGCAGCACGGAGTGTGGAGGTATGCCTGGTAAAATGGGTAATAGGCTCGTCCCCCATTATGTTGGACTGAATTGAAACGCCTTATCTTGTAAGTTAACAGATTCAGACATTTAGTGTATTGATGTTTTATCATCACCTGGTTGAGACAGTTTGACATTCAAATGTACCGTCTGCTCTACAGTATCTAACTCAAGTAGTCAAGGCTTTATTCGTCGAATCCCTGTTTTTGACTGAAGATAAGACTTCAAAGAGCGGATCCTTTGACTGCTATCGCGATTACTCAATTAGCTAATGTTTCAATTGAATTAGGTCAGATGGAATTCGAAATTTCGAGAACGCCGAAGGAAATTCGGCAACCAATGTACTAATTAATTAAAAATCACTTTTGAATAACATTTTATTTAGATTGCCCCTTTGGCCTTGAAGCGTAAATGTGCGCTGTGTGATGAAGAAACATTGGCTTCCATACCACAAAAAAATATTATTGTTATGTATACATATGTATAAATTACTTAGGTGTGTAGTCCTCCAACCCGCACTAGGCCAGCGTGGTGGACTATGGCCTGAAACCCTCTCAATGGTAGAGGAGACCCGTGCTCAGCAGTGGGCGTACATGGGTTGATGAAGATGAAGAAGAGAAGAAGATACATATGTATGTGCTGTGCGATCTAGAGATACCGGCTGAAGTTTTGCAAAGTGTCGTGGTTTTTTTGCATTAGATTTTTTCAGTAGTAGAATGGAGTCTTGAAATGATCCTGATAAACGGCAATAGGCTTATTACTTGGAACTGATACATATTTACATGCTGAAATGTATATGCATATGAATATGTATTCGTAGTAAGTTTCTTTTAGTACAAGGTAGAAAACGCGTCAAAAGAAACTTGACTTTCTTCCTTTTAAAATAAAAGATAAGAGTGAGTACAAACGTACCTATTTATTTGAATGTTGAACAATTCTAAAATGGAGCTCAATCGATTTTATTGAAACAGCAAAAAAAGTTTCAATAACACTGCTCGAAAACGGGAACCTATTAATTTTATGCCGATTTCTAATATAAAGGGACTGACAGGGCGTTTCAGTGAATCGATTTACCGAATTCAATTAAGTAACACAGTAAGCAACAATAGGAAACAGTTTTGGCAAATGTCAAAAGGTGTCCAAAACAATTCTCTCGCAATCAAGACATTACAAATTCCCATTGTTTAAATTCGTAGAGTTATTGAATATTAACGTTTCATGGATTGTAATCGTTTCATTGTTTGACTCCACGTAAATTATTCGAGACTTCAATTTGCACGTTTCTTTAATAGTAATTGATTACATTTTACAATGGGTGATTTGTTAGACAGTATTGAAAATACATTTAATAATGCAAACAGTTCCGGTACCATAATTAAATGTAAGTCTTATATCACAAATTTAAGAATTAAGAGCAACAATTGTTGGCGGTGGTAAAATTTTTAAATCAATATATCAAAAATATTCCTAACCATCTAAATAGTCTTTACATTTGTATATCTAACTGAATTAAAGACATAAAAACTTATACAATATAATAATATCAAATTAAAATCTATGTACACCATAGCCCTAAAGGCATACTGGTATGTGTCTTGTACATAAATTACAGTATACCATACGTAACTGTTCAATGTATTAATTAATCTAAGCGATTCAATTCGGTGAATCCATACTGCGTCACGTACTTAGTTGTCACAAGTCGTGTTAAATTAATTAGATAATTTACTACACAGATAACATTTTAGTTACTCGCGTATTAGATCACAATCGCGGGTAGCTCAAACTACTCATTAAGTAGAATGAGGTTTGCGCACTCAGTAAAGATTCATCATCTTCATCAACCCATATACGCCCACTGTTGAGCACGGGTCTCCTCTACCATTGAGAGGGTTTAGGCCATAGTCCACCACGCTGGCCTAGTGCGGGTTGGCGGACTACATACCTAAGAAATTCTTAAGAACTTTTAGGTGTGCAGGTTTTATCACGATGTTTTCCTTCACCGTTAAAGCAAGTGATAATTCTTTGTGAATTACACACATAACTTCGAAAAGTCAGAGGTGTGTGCCTGGGGTTCGAACCCGCGACCGCCGAAATTCTCGACCGCGTGCCTAAACCTTGAGGCCATCACTGCTTCCCAGTAAAGATTGGGCCATCTCAATTTTGTTGTTTATGATTGGCAGAATAAAGTAAATCACGTATCATTTGATAAGTCATAAACTAATAAAGTAGTAATGCTTGTTTTTATTACCCTATTTACTAAAGATATTATACAGATTATCATAAAGAAAACAAAAGCACTTTACAATTAAATAACAATTTTTGTTTCTTTTTAATACAAAACATATTTTTTATTAACTTTTATCTAAATATATCAGCAGCTTCAGTTAGTGCTGCTCGTTGGCTTACCCTATTTATGTTGTTTTGTTGATAGTGAATGTTTAAATCGTTCAATAGTAAATGTTCCTTGCATCCCTCAGCCAAGAGTACGTCCCAGTATAGTAAGTAGAACTCTCGGAGTAACATTGTACAACTTTCCGCGCACACAACTGATAAAATAGTTGGCTTTAGTAATTAAAGTTGTCGTTCCCCTGAGATGTTTTCTTAGAGACTTGCTATTTTAAAGCAGTGGTTTAGCAAGAAAGTATCCTATATAATGTTAGCTGACCGCTTACAATCAAAAAACGTGAAAGATTGGAGAAGATACATATATTGATGTAAAGATTGCCAGCATATAATATCTGGCAACAAAATGTAGAAACAGTACAGAGAGTTAAAGAAGGTGTTAAATAGGACAAATTGGTAGGCTGACAAAATTTACTTTGCTTATCTGTCAACACTTGTTTTTTTTACTATCAGATACATATTTAATTTGAACCGAAATATATTTTTAATGAAATTAGGCAAACACATTTTCGACAGCTTTTAAAAATAACTCACATATACATTTTCACATCAACAAAAGAAGCTCGAATAAAATTGTTAAAAATATGAATTGCCAAAAAGGAATTTACATCGATTTACCTATCTGTGAGATAGGTAAATCGTGACGTTTATAAAACAAAATTCGCAAAAATAATCAAAATAAGACCCGTATTTCTCATAAAATACGAATGGAAGTATAGGCATACCAGATAAGGCTTAGTACACATTAACCAAACCGCTTTATCGGCACGCCGTAATATAAATTGAATTGGGGTATGTCCATAATAAATTTCATTTCATGCAGCGTTTTTAATCGGCTTGGTTGCCGAAATACAAAATAACAACGGTTATGTTTCCGATACAGATAACTGTTGCTATAAAAATGAAATATTAAGTTTATCGGACAGATATAGATCTTCATAATGAAATGCAAGTATAAATTTACGTGTTGGAAATTTCGAGTTTATATAATTTTTTTCGCAATGTTTTTTCATATAAATTCTATTTGTAAAGAGGCCGACCTTGCAAAGACTGCTAATTATAATATTATTTTTTTATTTGCCCTTCAGTGTTTTAGTATAGGATTGTCTTCTCTTGAAGAACATTTATTAATCTCAGCCTATAGTAGGCGTCAACCATCTCGGTCTTGAGCAGCCCTCATCTATCTGCTACTATCTACCTGTTACCTTTCTCAAGTCTTCGGACCATCATACTGCAGGGCGTCCTACACTATGTCTCCCTAAGCGTGGTCTCCTCTCTAATACTTGTCTTGTCAAACGGTCGAAAATGCAAGCTTTACTAAATAAAAATAATTAAATAGCTTTAAAACATTCCAATATATTACTGTAACACACCAAATTAACACTAACACTTGACATGAACGAGAACATCAGTACAATTAAACTCATAATCAAACCAGACAATTTCGCTGACCATTAACTTTCACAATAACGTTCCACAGTCGAATCGCATTAACCAACCGCAAACGATTAGCAACGAAATCATTTCAAACAGCCGCGCTTAAGTTTAAATGTGTTTCACGCGGCGTTTTATCATCGCAATATGTACGAGTCTTTACAATAATTTGCAACGATTGCCTGCCCTGATGACCACCAAGCTATTACCCAACTGATGAGGAGTAATAGCGCAGTAATGTTCCCGGATTGAGGGTAACTGTCGAACTTGCCTTACTGAATGTTGGGTAGCGCTTGTAATGGTATTTAACGCTTCCACATAATCGCTTTTACTCGGTGATTGTGTGGCGAAATATGGTAATAAAATGATTTTCATATACATTATACTGGGAATATAGTTCCAAATAATATCATTATTTCACTTATATTAAAAATCCAATAAAGACTTACTTGACCTGGCCGTCGAACACCAACAAAGCAGTCTGTCTAGATTTAGAATAATTAATTAATTATTATAATATGTATGTTCCGATGTTCTTTCAATATAAAATTGAAAGTAGAGTGAGGGAAAGTAAAAAAGCCAGACGCGGAAATGTTGCGGCGAGAGAGTTGTGTACTGTCGGACAAAAAGTAATATAAAAGTTGATATAACTTTGTAATAACGACGGGTTGATGCAAGTCACTCCTTGTCAAATGAGGAATGAATTTTTGAAAAGTTTTTTTCCAAACTTTTGCTTTTGCGGCACGAATATTTCATATTACGTTTTGAATAAATCATTTTCTGTTTTCATAACTTTCATGTTCATTTTTCGTAACTATTTTCAAGAATATTTCATAAATTGTTTTTGTGTGAAAAAAGTTCTTCTTGCTCTCGCAAATTGTTAACACGAGAATTTGATAGTCGTATTATCACTATTTGGCACGAGCTGTCCCAAGGTTTAAAAAGTCTTAGACATTCTTGTTTTTGTCTATGACGCTGCCATTTTTTATGGAAAGCACGGTATTGTCCAAAGTATCAACTAGTGAAAAATACTTTCGCTAACCTACTGAATTGCTTCTTCGCGGATCTTTCAAACATTATACAATAATAGGTAGGGGCGAACACGAGGGCTAGAAAATTATTTCACAGCTCCATAAAAGATACAAATCCGTGAAGCTTTTGGTTAGAAAAGAAGTGGCACACCAAAACCTATAACTCATTATATCAATCACCTTACGTGATTACTGATTGTTATGAAAAGGAAATTTTATTAACAAATAACTTTTCAAAACATTAGCCATAACGTAAACCATAGAATACTGCTAAGAAGAGTCACTATTCGATCGCTCTAAGAGGTCACTAACGTCTGTATCATTCAAAATTTGAATATAGAAACACAAACATTTACTTGAACTGGTAACTCCACACAGTTGTCACGAAGCTCCCTTTGTATACTGTTAATAATTCGGCGAGTGTGCCCGGCTCGCCTGCCCGCACGTGATAAACACCGTGTCCTCTGACAATTGTATGTTTCATTGTGGAACTTGTGGAGACACCTTTATTTAATTTGATTTACAATAATATTTCTTTTTTTTTAAGTAGAGGTAGAATTAGAAGCAAAGTATATTATATATTATAACAGACAGTCAGGATATCAGAATTTTTGAATTTGTGAAGAAATTCTAAACACTCTTTCACTCGTTTTTATCATGAACGCAAGTACTCGTACCATGATAATTTGCATTTACAGTACTTGAATCTCTTTGAAATAATATTCACTTTTATTAAAAATATAAAATTCAAATATCGAATATTGAATGAAAATCCTCTAAAAATTAAAATCTTTACATTACCTAGGAATAAGTCAGCATGGCAAAAAAAAACAATTATTTATAGAGCCTATTTACACACATAGTCATACTTATTTGCTCACGTGGCTAAGCTCTAGTAAAAACAAAACAATATCGCGTAACAAATACAGCAAATACGTCCCAGTGACTGCACGATTCGAGAAAATATCTCATGTGGAAATTTTATCAAGATAGCGGACTCCCAATCAAGGGAACCGTTGACCTGGGAATAACTGACACCTTATGGGATTTTTACACTTGTATTAAGAATCAAAATGCGTATACACTATACATGTATACGACAGAAAATATACATAAACATATATGTATGTAACATATGTTATGTATGCTACGGATGAAATTCAGTTTCACCAAATTTATTTTATGTCTGTGGTAACGCCAGAAAAAATGTGAGAGTAGATGTAACCCTCTCAAAACGCATCATCATCGTCATCATCAGCCTATATACATCACACTGCTGGTTGGGGGCCTCCTTTACAACTGAGAGGGTTTAGGCCTTAGGCCACAACTCCAGTCCAACTTATGTGGGAATCCTACTCTTTATTAATTTACACTATTGACTGATTAAAGCAGAGTATTAACTAAACGGTTAACGCAACACTCACTTCTCATGACAGTTTATCTATAAATCTATCTATAAATAAGTATTCGGCTATAGCCTGGCACTGGCAGAATGCCAAGGCGTAAATTACTGGCACCTTTCGCCACAAAGTAAAATTTATTCATACTTTATGTCCCACCATAAAAGCTGTTGAGACAAAGCCTTTTTGTGTTGTAACATTCTGTAAAGATGAGATAATTTGAGATTCTCGAATTTTCTATTGTGTTTGAAAGAAACTGGACATTGCTTTGTTTTCGAAACGTGGACACTACAATGAGAATAATATCTGTGTTGGCGTGTTTAAAATTATGTCTGTCCTTTTTACAAAGGTATGACGCAATCACAAGAAGGAAAAATAATGAAGGAATTTCCTGAATACGATAAGAGGTATTTCTATATGATTTAGCTTAATCGCAATGAGTATTTTTAAGAATAAGTAACGTTTGGTTTACTTTAAATATATTTTGAATATACCGTTAACCTTAAAGAAAATACTTAAATTTTAAACAAGCGTTATTGTTTCGTACTATTTGGCCACTATCTGTTGTCCAATTGATGGAAAGCTAAAAGAAAGTTCGAATTATTACGTGACGGACAAGGTAGGTAAGGTGATGTATGTAAGTACATATGTATGTACTACAATAACCGCTATTTGAGGTCAGAGTGACTAAAAATAATATAGGTGTAAAGTAATTTTATTTTACTTTAGCGATAAACAAGATTATTGTGAGGTAACTTTTAAAACATCGTCATCATCACCATCAGCCCATACGCGTCCAACTGCTGGGCTGGGCCTCCTCTACAACTGATGGGGTTTAGGCTAAGGCCTAGACTAAGGACTAAGATCCACTACGCTGCCTTAATGCCGATTGACGACCCTCGAAAGATTAATATCTTATTGAATTTTGATCACATTATGTAATCATATTTTGCATGAAGCATTTTCTAATCCAGATTAATATAAATAAAATACGGAAGACAACATTCTAAGTTAGATATATAGTAGATTCCATCGAAAAACGAGGAATTCAACAAAACCCAATTAAAAATACGTTTAGAGACGTCTTAAAAACTTCGTTTCCAATCAATGGGCGAGTAAACAGTCTGCGCCCGACGTCGCCGACCCAATCACGACTCGCCGTTCCCATCGAGGGCCATTCTCCGGCAATTGTTTGTTTACAACTGAAAGGAATAGCAATTACACGAGAGAATGTTTTCTTTGAGAATCTCTCCGGTATTCATTATGTATGTTACTGATTGTAATGTACGGTAAAGTTCTGATGGAAATTAGGTCTGAGTCGAGCATCTCGGCGGTCCCTGGTTAAAAGTCCAGGTGCACATTGAGTTTGCCAAGTTATGTGAGTAATGACAATGAATCAACACTCAATAATTTAACGGTGACGGAAAAAAACTTCGTGAGAAAACCTGCAAACCTAAAAGTTCTTAAGGATTTCTGAGGGGTAACCCGCACTTAACTAGCGTGGTGGAAAGGAAATTGGATCCATAAATTTCTATATGAATAAATTAAACGCTAGTATATGAATTTTTATCGCCGTCAATTCGAATGCCAGCGTAATAATGGTGTCACAATCAAATAGCGTTCTGGCCTCAGCTTAATTAGTTTATCTAAATATCTGTTTAGGATAATGAAGCCATATTCAACACATCGCGTTAATTATGAATAAAATAGATGTTGAAATTATATGCAGCTAATTGTATTACTATTCTCGGTAAACATGGTGAAATTCCCGCTTACAAATTTCAACGCAAGCGTGTTACGTAAAAAAACGATCATATTATGAAAGTTAAATACCTGGAATAACATATTGCTTGCAGCTCTAGTCAAATTGGTCTAAAAGGTGGTAAGATTTCACAATGCTTAAACGCTTTTCTTGCTCTGTCTTTACAGTTCTTATTTTTTTCTGGAGGTAATTATTTTTTTAGGAATTAAACTAAAACAAGAAAACAGCCCCTCTGGTTGTTTAAAACACTCTCTTGCTGTTAATATATTTCGTAATAACTACTTTAGAATTTTTAATATTGAGATATTGGTAAGGAAGCATCAGATTATACTGACTTGTTACTAAGAGAAGAAAATTTATTTACCAAATCGATTATAACAGAAAAGCGGCCCGTAAATTACGGTACATTTTAGTAATGAGCTACGAATGGTGGCTTTTGATTACCAAATATGATGTTCAAAATTAATTATCGCTTTGAAATTATAATTAAATATTCAAGACAACATGCTTCAATGGCGAGAAGAGATCGTTCGCTTTATTAATTATGCGCGATAAATAAACAGTTTTGTAAGAGATAAAACGTAAAGATAAATTCGACTTTTTATATTTATTAAAATTTTATAATCTTGCGTGGCTTACCCGTTTTAAATTAATTATGTGGATCATTTATAATGAATACACAGGTTTAAAATAATGGAGAATAATATTTTTTATAATTATTAAAAGATTTTTAATTGATCTGTTGTTTTTAGTAGCAGTGGATAATATTTTTTAATCAACATTTTCCTAAACTTTTCTAGAATTTTATTGCTTTGATACTTTATTTTTATTTCTAAATTAATATAAATTTTATTATAATAAAGCCATACACCTCCATTTATTTACATTACAAAATGGTTAAAAGTTCAAAAAGTCTCTAAATGTCTTTAGAGCTGACTCTACGGTCATACATATGTGACTATGGTGTATTTATCATAAAACTGTAATAAACTTAATAATATAAGAAGAATCAATAAAACACCAAAGAAAAATCAATCAATATCCAAAATTGAGACGAATAAGCGTCATTCTGTAATAAAGAATAGCTACAATTTCGCGAACGAGTATTTATAAATGAGGATTTATAAATCAGTGGCGTTGATAAGTGACCGCTGCATTTATCCGTGTCGGAGATCGAACCGCGCCGGATCTCGCTTCAGACCGGCTAAAAGCTTCCGGATTATATATATAAGAACTAACTTCTATCAGCGGTTTTGTATGGAGTTTTTTAAAGGATCTAAACATCAAAGAAAAATATTCTAGTTTACCCATATTTTGTTTGTTCACTGATAATAATCTCTTATAATCATCGTCATCAACAGCTCACATATTTTCCACTGCTAAAAATAAATAAATTCATAAAAAAGTGTGCAGATTTGCTTGCGATGTTTTCCTTTACCGAAAAGTAATAATTAACCATTGACCTAAGTTTTAGATAAACGTTCATTTACACACAAAACGAATCAATCGACTCAGTTGATTTCAAACAATCCAGAACCTTCCAACTTAAAAGAGAGCAACTAATTAACAAAAGAAAGACGGTCGGGAAACTTCTCGAACTTTCCAGAATAGTCTACCAATGAGCGTGTCTTAATTACAAACCTTTCGGCGTGGGAACTTCTGCGACGTTGTGAATCAAGAGGTTAGGCGAGAGTTTGAAAGTAAAAACATTGTTACGTCAAGAGTTATCAACTCATTTAGCGGCCGTTTTATTGGTTAAGCAGATTGTCTAGTGTTTTTGATTGTCGCGGCTAAAGATTGAGTATTGTGATCGAGGGGTTACAGTTTGATTCCTGATTTTGAGATAAATAATGATATTAGTTCGAAATTGCTCGAAATAAGGTAAGGTAAGGCTGTTTCGTAAAAAAATCACAATAATACTACGATTATATTTTATGTCTACCACCGTGGTCAATAAAGACCCAACCTTAATATGACAAAAAAGTCTAGTATAATCCTAACTCACGCCTATGTTCCCATAGGGCTAGGCAGAAACGTATTATTATCTCAATTCGCCAACAAATTTAAACTCTATGTAATACGCACATTTTAGAATTCTTCTTTAGGGACAAATAAAAAAAAACACACACAGCATAACACCTTGGCTAATCTTAGAAACGAACCCTGAAATCTCATACAATTAAGTCTCTACCTATCTTTAATAAAACGGTTGAATTACGAGATGAACATTGATAGGGACAATAAGCCTTCCGCTGGCCGAATTAATTCACAAATTAATACAATATTTCACGGTAACAATCTGTGACGGTAACTTCAGGGTAAGTTTCTGTCAATATCATTGTCTGAGACTTTTTAATTACAGTAACAGAAGATGGCGGTTCGTCCAAAACTTCCATAGTAACACTTTGTTTACTTTGTAACTTTGTGAATGGTGAATTTTGGATTCGCTCGGTGTTCCGCTATTTATTCTGCAAAGAGTTTGTTTTCGAAGTAGTTCTGCTATTGAACGTCAAAATGAGAGCATAAAGTAGAAAAGGAAGCTTTATTGGCACCTTCCTGATGTTTGAGGTCCTGACCTTCCTGACCTTGTTTTCGGCATAATTTACACTTTTGCGAAAAAAAAACAGAACTCCATTCTTAAAACCTATACAACTGATTTCCAAAGTAACTAAAGACAAAAATTGAAATGAATTTATGTTTCTTATTGCGCCTTTTAATATCCAATAAGTAAAGTAAATGAGAGTACATACTAATCTCAACACTAATAATATCACGCTTGTATCCCCCGAAGGGGTAAGGAGATATGCAGTTCTGCATCCATATTTTAGCAGGTATATATCGGTCCCACAAAAAACCGTGCCGTTGCCGTTTTTCGGGCACATTTTCTGATTTCGTATTGCTATTGAGAATTTGCTAATGGAAAACCGGTAACACTCGGGAATCGAATCCTAGGCCTCTAAATTGGACGGCATATATTTATCTATTGAGAACAGCTTAACCGATTACGAGCATTTTTAAGCTATACCAATTACTAGACCGCTAATAGTTCCATGATGGCCACACAAAGTCCTGACCAAATTGACGTGGGCCATCCAATTTCCGCACGATTTCACGCCGAATTGACACGCCCATTGCAAACCGCACGGATTTTGCTTTTATTTTCATTTTCGCTTGAAAAACGAAAAAACATATAGAAAATAGAAGTAATTGTCGAGGTCCATCGTTTATATTTATGTGATCAATGAGGCGATGAAATATGGGGGAATGTACAGTTGTACACATTACATATTTATTATCCCGTTTTATGATCAATCATATATATTTCGCTCGGTTGAGAGATTGGCTTTAAAGGTTTTATTGTTAATACAGAGGCTAGTGATATTTCTATTATTGTCTTGTAGTAATGAGCGGGGATAATCGTATCAATAAATCTATTGTATCAAATAATATACATATACTCACGTTTCTATCCATGTAAAGATTGACAGAAATGTATTTTTAAACGCAAGCAAGCAAGCTACGAGTATGTTTGGAGTCACGTAATTGAAGATTATGTTCCAGTTTTTCAACCATATTTCTAGATGCCATGTTGCCAATGAAAATATTTTAATGACAAATTCTACCAATTTTTCGCTCAACCTGGAGTCAAACCAGAATCTCTTAGTTTAATATATCTCTTGAAGTTTATAGGCACGTATTATATTATAGAACCAACGAGGCATTTTTTATAATCCTAGTTGTGTTCGTTTAAAATTGTCTTTTTATTTTATTAATTTGTACACATCACAGCTAGATATACACACAACTAGTTTGTTAAACGTGACGTCAGACAATCAATCGTTCGATAGTTCGCCGTAAAATAAACCCTAGTTAGTATTCATCAGTTGAAACAGAAATAAACCAATCCATTCCACGTAAATCCAGGATCGCAAACACTAGAAAGGCTGAACGGAAAACAATTTATGTCCAGTATACGGGGCGGGCTCGTAAATTAGGTTCACACGACAATCGCGTCCGCTGATTCGGGCCAAGATTACAGCTTGTATAGTTAGCCAATGATTTATTACAGTCCTTCGTAATTTGCCCAATGGACAGGGGCCTAAATTACATTCTTATTCCGCAGCTAGCTCTCAGATCGCCGCGATAAGGCTTTTTGCAAACGAAGTGGTTTATGCATGAATGTGACAGCATGGCATATTGATAGTACTACAATATATGGAATTTTTTTTAATAAGTGGATCTGGTTTGTTGTTCTTTCGGTTTGAATGTGCGAGTTCGCCTTATGTAGAACTTAAGCCACAGGTGTCGAAACGTGGGTTTAAAGATACATCACTAAAAATTTGTTAGCGTAACTCTTGATCGAGCTTTACCATAAGATATTTTAAAAATTGTTTATTTACAAAATTATTTATACGGAGATTACTTAAATAAGTGTTTGTGCCGACACGTATGATGTCTACCCCATGGGTAAAAAAAATCTGTTAAAAAATATTCAATCTTTTTTATCAAAACAATTTTTTGGGCACAAATAGAAATTCATATACGAAACGTGATAGAAATTTTGATGTAGTGGAGTTCTCTGTATTTCATAAGTAAAATACTTTGGAAGAAATGAAAGTTATTTCGTGGAAGTCGGTATTAAAGCCGAAAAATATAGTGAAAAAATCAAATATAGCCTAAAGTAGAATCTCTGGAATTCTGTGTCCTTTCCTTTATACGATGGCACTTTGTTTCGTTTGGATAATGGATCTTACAGGTCAATGCCCTAAGTATTTGTAAGGTCAGATGTTAGTATGTTAACAGAATGGCTAAATTGTGGAAAATTTATTTTAGTGTGTATGAATTTAAATTTTAGGCTAAGTTTGGGTCGCTTTAAATGCCTTTGCTGAATAAATAGTATTTTGAATATTTCTACAGAAATACAACATACCGATCAAGTGAGGATAGATAGGAGTTTAGTACTATCTTACTCTTAGATTATCTTCTATACTTGAAAGGCAAGTTTGGGCGTTGGTAGCCTTCGAATGTAATTAGTAACAAGGCAGCATTTTTATATAAGTATTTTTGATATACATAAGCCGTTTTGGAATAATAAAATGAAAGGGTACAATATTTTTATTAAGCTCCTGGAAATCTCAATTGCTGTAAAACATATAATTTTTTGTTCTAAATATGTTTATTCTCAAAGATGCTTTTCAATAAAAGTCACATCTCCAAAAAACCCGGTCCCCGACGATTTGAGTGATATAACCATACAAACGTTTATTCCAATTAAATTACGCTGTAAGCCATAATTACTGTTCATTATGGTAATTATTACGTGAAAGTGTTAATTAGCATTATTACTCAGTACTCACATGAAATGTAATTACGAAGAATTTAAAATTGATGGCCCATTTACTAAACAGAAACGTGTGTGCCAAGGCCATTTAATATTTGTCACGGAATACATTACCTTCTACAAATTGAATAAATAGTAGTGATGGCTTCGAGGCTTAGGCGCGCGGTGGTGAATCCCGGCGGTCGCAGTTTCTAACCTCAGGGCCACACCTCCGACTTTTAAAACTTAAGGATTCACATGTATCATAAATTAATGAAATAAATATTCTTACCGTCACCTGTCAATTTATATATGAAAATCTTCTATACGTCCAAAAAAATCCTGATACATTTAAGAAAATATGTGATGTACATAATAAAAACACTAGGAACAAATGTAATCTTGTACAACATGTAACTCGTCTCCGAAAAATTAATAACTCTTTTATGGGGCAATGTATTCGCTTCTATAACAAACTCCCGAAGGGCATTAGGGAGCTTCCCTTGAAAAAATCAATTAAAGATAAGCTATTTAAAAAAGCTTATTATAAAATTTCAGATTATATTGAGGATCCTAACCCCTGGGAGCAAATAAACTGATCAGAGGAGGTGTTGCTACAATTTATATCCTTTGACATATTTGATAAAAATTAATATTGTAATATGAGTTGAATTTATTAAAAAAAAATAATAATAATAAAAAAAATGACATTTCGTGTTGCTGAGGGAGTTTCTTGCCGTTTCTTCTCCACAGCGATAACACGTTTCGAAGCGGCACTAGTTTTAAAAAATAGCATAAAATATTGACGATTCAAAAGTGCTTGTGAAAGTCTATTTGAATAAAGGAAATTTGACTTTGACTTTGACTTCATCACATATTTTAACGCTGAAGGAAAACATTAACAACAAGCGTGCAAGATCTCAACCCCCAAAGTCAAATTTCCTTTATTCAAATAGACTTTCACAAGCACTTTTGAATCGTCAATATTTTATGCTATTTTTTAAAACTAGTGCCGCTTCGAAACGTGTTGAAAACTGGCATATGAAAATAGCGCCGGATTTAGTTCAAAACTCTCATCCGAGTTTGTGTATTTGTGTTTATTTGAGTACCTACTAAGTTTATTTTCAATTCGGATAGTTATTACTACAACTTTGTTTGCCATATTTGTGTTTGTGGATAAAATGGTTGTTTTGGATTATGCTAAATATAGTTTTAAGAGAGAAAATACTAAAGTATAGGAAAGATTTTAGTATACCTTTCGAGATAAACATGCTTATATTTTACTGTTTTTACATATATGTGAAGTATTTTACATTGTCACAATGTACATAGTAAATTTAAGGGAAAAAAATATAAATGTTTACAAGTATCTATTTCTTAACGCTCTTTTCGTCTGAAAATTTGTCTCGTAAACGCGAAATTCAAACATAGGCACTTTGTATGAAAATTGTTTTAATTATAAATTACCGGCTATCATGTAATAAACCTAAGTTTAGATTTGAAAACCTTTTACTCCACCATCCAATTGAGAAGAGTTACGCCAGGAACTATTTTTTGTTCCTTCTACCAGCTAACTAGTTTCTCTCAAGTACTGAAGTTGGAATTAGAGGTAACGTGAAATGAGGAAACTAAATCATTCTAACAATATAAAAAGTTTGATAGACTTATATTCAAGCGGGTTTCGCTGCTTTTGACCTCAAGTTTATGAGGTCTTAAATTAAAGTGAATTCATCCGTCATTTTTGTTATCACAATTTTTGTTATGTGATGAGTAGAAAAACTTTTATTACTTACAAAAATGAGTGTAGTTTATGATTCACTTACTTTAGTGAGACGGTAGTAGTCTTAGATGTTTTTTTTTTTTTTTGTTATCGAGGGGAAAGCTGTTTATGGTTCTACTTCCCGCCAGCCCGGGGGCAGTGGGGGGCGGGAAGCGTATGTCGGGGTCACCGGTCTTCCAGCCCGGCGCGCGGCGACGTCATGTCCGCGCAGATTTTAATGCCGGGCTGGGACCCTAACGAAATCCCTAGACCGGCATACCGACCAAAACCCCCCCGTGGCCATCTCCGCGCCAAGTTGAGCGACCATGGTACGTGAGCGAGAGGCGCCCACCGTTAACCACAGCCGCCCGGTGCGCCCCCGAGACGTGATTGTCTCGGACGTCTTGG
The DNA here is from genome assembly GCA_030295005.1 of Cephonodes hylas. Taxonomy (NCBI): domain Eukaryota; kingdom Metazoa; phylum Arthropoda; class Insecta; order Lepidoptera; family Sphingidae; genus Cephonodes; species Cephonodes hylas. The sequence goes on from AP025371.1 coordinate 2,955,947, forward strand.
AGTTAAAAGGGGGCGCAGTTACGCCCCCACTAGCTTGGTTTGGGCGCCCTGGTTGTGGATGGGCGCCCGCGACGTACACAGGCCACAGTGCCGCCGCCCCGCTCGGGGTCACTTTCATTGAGGACGCGCCGCCCCCGCAGCGCGCTCAGCGACCCCGAGGGCCCCTTTTTGTCACCTTTTACGGCAGGCAGGGGATGGTGAGATTCTAACGCCCCCTTGCCACAGGGCAGAGTAGTCTTAGATGTTCTTTTAAGTTAAAGTAAGTTGATGCCAAGTGGCTCTACCATATAAAGCTGAGGTGATATTTAGTATGATTTCCGTATACGAGTTCAAAACTATACATTCTTAGTCCATTGTCGATAAAAAACAAATGAAAAAGAATTTTTTTATCAAAAACGGCTTAATAATTGAGCAGTACCTTGAAATATGTTTTACACAAACCATTTAAAAACAATTAAGATCAATCAAAAGGAAACTGTACCGCTAGTACTGTAGAAACCATGTTATTCTTTATCAGATCGTGATAATCATGACCCTGAAATAATATTTCGTGACGCTTATCATAGTTTTGTACCGCTAAAAAATAAAGCTGTTAATATTACTTTTAAGAGTTAATTTTTCTACTCCTGTTAAGAAATAAACTGCGATACATTTAACATGTTTTTTTAATGAACACTTCAGTGATTTTTTAAGTCGTCCCACTGGCCAAATCGTGGTATTCATGAGCTGCCAAAAGTCTTCTACTTAGTTCCAAGGTCAGACTATCCATTAATTGCTAAAAGAAATTGTAAAGAATTTTGACAAGTGAACATAATTTTTCACTTCCAGCCCGGACTGGCGACGCCAGGTTTCATTATTGTTACGTCATTTTCTATTGAGAGTGATCTTAGATATTTTAAGATATTTTATTGCTAGGTCGATTTTTTGACTTAAGCTTCTCCAACACTAAATACATAAAAATACTTTCCTCATCATTATAAAAAAAAATATAAATTCAAACGCCTGTCATAATTTTCTGAACAATGTTTCTGATAGTCATATTTTTTAAAGTACGATGCTTGATGTTCTTTCCCGAGATCCTATCTATCTCCATAGCTACCAAAAATATTCCAGTTAGTCCAGCGGTGTAGGCTTAAACAGCAGAGAAGAGTTATTTTCATATTCGAAATTAAGTTGGATTTAGGTTCAAATATCCTTTCAGTTGCAGTCTTTATGTTTAGATTTTTCTCACAATGATAATTATACAAAAAAATACAATTGAAAAAATCAACTATCAACCAAATTTCGCAAAAATTAAAACGTACTGACCGGTTGAAAGAAAAATATACGCTAACAAATTTTCTTGTCTGAGACTTTGGCATGCATTCGTTTGCAAAATCTATTACCGTAAAACGGGGTGAATAGCAACGGTTTCAAACTTTGCATGAAGAATATGTTGTTCCTAATTTTTTTTTTTCATCATGGGTGATTATATATGATGTCCGGTACCCACACGAAAAGATCTATAGCAATATTCTTTAAATATAATCACAGGTTTTTCAGAAAAATTGAAAAATATTGACCATTTCTATTAACCCAACGACTGGGGTCAATGAAAACAGGTAAAGGGGTGAATGGAAGAACTGTTAGGGCTGCACCAAAATACTTTTAACCAACATGCAAAAATGTGAGGTGCTGAATAAAAATATATCTTTCAAACCAAAACAATTTTTAAATGCTAAATTAAAATAAAATGTGACATAATATGTGGCAGAAGATGATGTATATATGGCATGATGCTATGATGTATATGTGGCAGAAGATGATGTATATATGGCAGAAGAAGCATGAAATTAAAATTAATGCAGTTGAGATGAGAGCGCTAAGAAGCATAATATGTGGAGTGAAATTCGTAGATAGATTGAAGAATAGTGTGATAAGGGAAAACTTCAGCAATGATATCTCGGACATCAGCCTGTATGAGATTGAGATGGCCTTGAAACAACTTAAGAACAACAAGGCGCCGGGTGAGGACGGAATCACTTCAAAGCTTTTGAAGGCGGGCGGAACGAGAGAGGCTCAGAGGCTCTTCAATTCTGTTCTCCTCGAGGGCTCAACGCCAGAGGCATGGAGCAGGAGCGTGGGGGTACTGTTCTTCAAAAAAGGTGGTAACACCTTGCTAAAGAATTACAGGCCCATTTCGCTCCTGAGCCATGTCTATAAGTAGTTTTCGAGGGTCATCACAAATCGTCTCGAACGCAGGTTTGATGACTTCCATCCACCCCAACAAGCTGGTTTCCGAAAAGGCTTTAGCACCATAGACCATATCCATACGCTTCGGCAAGTTATACAGAAAACCGAAGAATACAACTTGCCGCTTTGTTCAGCATTTGTAGACTACGAGAAAGCCTTTGATTCGATCGAGACGTGGGCGGTGCTAGAGTCTCTCCAGCGGTGCCACATTGACTGTCGGTACATCGAGGTGTTGAAAAGTATATACAGCAACGCCACCATTTCGGTCCGAGTACAAGATCAGAGCACGAAGACTATTCCACTACAGAGAGGCGTGAGACAGGGAAATGTTATATCGCCGAAACTGTTGTGGGTTTTGCATGTTTTTATCAAGTCTGCTGATAAATGTGAAGGCAGGTTGTCGCCAATTAAGCACTTTTTGCCTGGTAAATTGTTAAAATAAGGAACCACCATATTTTGCACCCAGTCCTCAAAACAGATTTCTTAAAAAAAATATTGTATTAATGTACCTGCAAATGAAAACTTCTCTGTAAAATATTATTTAATCGCTGACCCAGCGAACTTTGCACTACCGTCAACCTTTTCTGGGCTTGTAAGAATATTTTAAGACCAAAATTAACGAATTACCGTTCTCGAGTTAAACTAGGTACTTGCATAGCTTAACTATGTATTAACAATTATTGACAACCCTATGCGTCTATTTCTATTGACCCCTCATCTGTACCTATTTTCAGATTAACCGTTTCTATTATTCTTTACAATATTTCCATTAACCCCGTACTACTGTTCTAATCACCCGTCAATGGATTCTATTACCCCCTTTTATACAATAAATTTACATGTACAATCTTCTTCTTCTTCTTCATCAACCCATATACGCCCACTGCTGAGCACGGGTCTCCTCTACCATTGAGAGGGTTTTAGGCCGTAGTCCGCCACGCTGGCCTAGTGCGGGTTGGCGGACTACACACCTAAGAAATTCCTAAGAACTTTTAGGTGTGCAGGTTTCATCACGATGTTTTCCTTCACCGTTAAAGCAAGTGATAATTCAGTTTGAATACACACATAACTTCGAAAAGTCAGAGGTGTGTGCCTGGGGTTCGAACCCGCGACCGCCGAGATTCTCGACCGCGCGCCTAAACCTCGAGGCCATCACTGCTTGTACATTACATGTACAATGATTTTAACAAAATACAGAATTGTAATTGTGTATTTTTACTTAATTGCAATAAATTTTAATAAAGTAAGACACATGTAATGATATGAACACATCAAACAACACATTTAATACATTTTTCGGACTTAAAATCAAAAGTTGCGGCAGTTCAAATAAACGTGTTTTCGGAAGGTAGACTTTAAAGTGAATTTTTAACAATAAATGTTAATTTAACATTAAAAAATTGTTGGCAGCGCTAAGAAAAGATATTGATATGTAATAGTTTAAAATACTACTAAAATCCTTTAACGCGAAATAACCGAATAATTATCTTGAAAACTTTCCTGATTTTTGTTCTATTCACCCCGCAGTTTCTATACACCCCGTTTTACGGTATATATTTTGCCAATATTCATGGAATGAGGTTACTGTTATTTTTTGCTTTTAAAGTGTATCGTTGCGTACTGGCCAGTAACCAATATAAAAACTGCTTTAATAAGTATTCAGTTTCGCACAAAAAGCACAATTAATTTCCATATTCCAGCATACATCGACACAATTAATGAAATATAAATTTTGCACTATTTATTTACCCATATTACGTATTTACATTTTTTAAGCCGAAATCGGCTTACGAATAATTTTCATTCCATTGAATATATTACCTTGCACCAGCGTAATAAAATTTAATTTTGCATTTTGTAGCCTAGAGAAAAGTAGCATACAATAATAAACCGCAGCTTATTGTAATAAAATTCAAAATACAATAACGCTGGCCATTAAGTTGCCTTAACGTTAAATTATTTTATCACCATAATGCTGTTAAAACTACACAATAAAATTGCTCCATTGTTCCGGGATACACCACTTGTTTTCGGCTTATCGACTCCGATAATGCTTCCTTTGTCCTGTTAAATTATTATGACTTTTGAAATAATAACAGATATACATTGGGCTTTTAATGGGAATATTCCTTTCCGGTTAGATAGCGACAATTCCGCGTTGGTAATATAAAAATATACTTTTTAACTGAAGTAGCAAAGACGACAACAGAGAGCAGTTATTTTATCGCTAACTCATTCAAAGAACTCAAGGTACCGTCCAAGGCGCATATTCCAAAAGCCTGGTTGGTCCCATAGCTGATGGCATCAATGTGAAACGAGCGCGCAAACCTTTGTTCGGTCAATGAGGAAATTCTCAGCCTCGCCCTATTAGCAGGTATTTAAAACGAAGCTGTAAAAACTGTTCTTACAATTCTTCCTACCTTTTCGAGGAAAATGCCGCAATTTGATGTTACCTTCCCTATCATACATAATTCTTTTGCATGTATGTACATAATACACATAGGTATACATATTATTAAGTAGTTCTAAGCAAACATGTTTCTCATATCCAAAATCTTTACTAAGTAAATTTTAAACTTCTAAAACTGAAAAAGGGCCGTCTTTCTCCAACATCTCACTTACGCAATGTACACATTAAACTGTTACACTAATTAGCGAACAAAGTAATTAAACATGAGGCAAGAGTACGGGCGAGTTTCTACCCGAGTATGCGTTGTATCGTAAGTTAAATATACTATGTAAATGCTTGTATACACGCTTACATATGCTTTAGATCAAGGAGAATGTATTTTTGTTTTCAATGGAACTTTTTGGAGTCTACCTCGTTTTTTGAAATAAACAGCAAACGATCGAAACGTTCTGTGTTGAGTAAGTTACTTCTGTATTTGGACTGGCTTAGTTCATACTAAACTGAAAATGTAACAAGTGTCTTATAACACTGTCGTCTCCTTTAGTGGTCGTCCATGAATATTTTCCTACAGCTTAATTCTTACAGTGAGTTTTGCAGAAAATTAAATATAGCAGAACACGTGTGTACTTTAATATTTTATAAATTTAAGCCAAGACATTGTTTTTATAATGCATCGACGATATATTTTCTAATATTTAACGCTAATTCTACGCTAGTTGGCTATTAAAATACGGCTTCAACACTAAAGTGGACATTTCCAATCCTGTAATCCTAAATAACGGCGCGCATTTACCGTTTATTCGCTTCTTTGTGCCTTATTTTCAATTTATTTTTAGGTAGAAATTTTGTGTTTACAACATCTTAGCCCATTTTCGCCGCGGCGCTAAGCTATTTATAGAATAGGTTGTAAAAGGTCCTGTAATGATTATGATTTTTTTGATGCGTGATAATAGGGGATTATAAAAATGCCCAGTTAATCATCATCAGCCCATATACGACTCACTGCTGGCCACGGGTCTCCTCTACCATAGAGAGGGTTTAGGCCATAGTCCGCCACGCTGGCCTAGTGCGGGTTGGCGGACTACACACCTAAGAAATTCCTCAGAACTTTTTTTAATTGTGCAGGTTTCGTTACATGTTTTCCCTCGCCGTTTAAGCAAGTGATCATTCATACACATATAACTTTGAAAAAATAGAGGTGTGTCTGGGATTTGAACTCATGACCGCCGAAATTTTCGACCGTGCGCCTAAACCTCGAGTCCATCACTTATTCAGACAATTCTGTGGAACGCATATCTTCTTCTTCTTTCTTTATCAACCCATATACGCCCACTGCTGAGCACGGGTCTCCTCTACCATTGAGAGGGTTTAGGCCATAGTCCACCACGCTGGCCTAGTGCGGGTTGGCGGACTACACACCTAAGAAATTCCTAAGAACTCTTAGGTGTGCAGGTTTCATCACGATGTTTTCCTTCACCGTTAAAGCTAGTGATAATTCAATGTGAATACACACATAACTTCGAAAAGTCAGAGGTGTGTGCCTGGGGTTCGAACCCGCGACCGCCGAGATTCTCGACCGCGCGCCCAAACCTCGAGGCCATCACTGCTTTTGGGACGCATATGGCCTGATGATATTATGTATGAAGTTACTTAACATGCTATGGCTTCAGAAATATGTGCGTAATAATTGAGTGAAATTACTTACTAAAATCAAGACTGCCATCAGGATGTTTAACATAATTATGCTCCGCTTAACCACTTCTAAAGGCCTCGTTTCGCAGATTTTGTCTGTTACATTAAGAAAATTAGCCTAATGAGATGCCATTACACTTAGGTTCTCAACACTTGACCTAGATATTTCTTGCCTAAAATGTCTAGAAAATCTTATATTAAATATTTGAATACAATTCTCTGGTATTAATGACTTATAAATTTTTATTAAAGGATAATGGACGATAAACAAAATGATTTCGGCAATATTCACAATTTTGTTTTTGTGTTTTGCTCATTAAATATATTTTTGCTGGCTTACGTTCTATTTTACAATAAGCGTTAAAAACATTTGATTACTTCGAAGACTAATCCTCTAATTATTTTATGTTTACGAACGCCTCCCGGTCTGGCGGGAAAGAATTTGCGGTTCGATCTAGAGGCTCCGGGCTCGACTCTCGGATCGGGTATGTTTACATAATGTTTAAAACTAGCAATGAGTTAGCCCACAGAACAGTTGAATTATGACTAGAAGAGAAATAGACAGTATTTAGTATGAGGACGAGTGTCGCCGCTTATCTGTCAACTGTTTATTCTACTACAAACAAATTTTAAACAAAAAGGCTGCTATAAGTTTTCACACATTTATAAAAAGTCTTCCTACTAAGACCGACTACCGACCGTTTCAAGCACGTGATAGTCAAATCATAGAATTGGCACGGTCGAGATACTCAGGTTTCCTACCTTCCAATGTCATAATAGCAAAGAATTTATATAGGTATGCCTCATTGCGGACTAGGCTTAGCCATAAATTCTATATAAAAATACATACTAAAGATTCATCGTAAAAAATCGGCAAACCATCAATCTTCTAAAGTTGTTATTAAAATCTAAATTTCTCCAAAACTATTGTCCAAGACAACTCTGGATAAATCGGGGGCGCGCTTTGCTCCTTTGTGAAGTAACAATAGGTTGCGAAACCCTTAATAGAAGAGTTTAAAAGCTTTCAATGCAGTTGATTTCTTTCTTTTAGAAGTCTTGTCTTAATGCCTTGATGGACAATTTCTATTGTACATCTTGGGTGATAATCACTATTAGTAATTTTGCTTGTAATTTTTGGCGCTATGCATTCGACTTTGGTGTTACATTGTATATGGAAATAGCAGTCTGCTATAGAAGCCCAAAAACTGTGTAATGTTAGTCTATGTTTGGTAATGGTAAGCAGTGATGGCCTCGAGGTTTGGGCGCACGGTCGAGAATCTCGGCGGTCGCGGGTTCGAACCCCAGGCACACACCTATGACTTTTCGAAGTTATGTGTGTATTCACATTGAATTATCACTTGCTTTAACGGTGAAGGAAAACATCGTGATGAAACCTGCACACCTAAGAGCTCTTAGGAATTTCTTAGGTGTGTAGTCCGCCAACCCGCACTAGGCCAGCGTGGTGGACTATGGCCTGAACCCTCTCAATGGTAGAGGAAACCCGTGCTCAGCAGTAGGCGTATATGGGTTGATGAAGAAGAAGAAGATTTTATGTATGTACAATGTATGTATTTTGAAATTGGACATCACTTATCGGAGTTTATGTTTGGAACCCCGATTAAGCTAAAACGTGAAAATAATGATGAAAACAGTCATATAAGTAGTTTCGAAAGATCGGAGGGATACAAGATCGAATCGTGAGGACATTATTCTTCTATCTACCCCCACGTATCGTCGTCAAATACCTTATTAAGTACTACCAAAGATCTATTACTATCTCTCATCAATTTTCACTATGCTGAAATTTCTCAATTAAAACATATTTCATTTTTAAGGAATTATGTCTGTAGTGTGCCAACCCGCTCTAGGCCAGCGTGAAGGACAAAGCCCATAATCTTTTCATATGCTAACAATACCCGTAGCCAGAAGTTGGCCGTGGGGTTGATGATAGCGATTATAATAAAGACAGATGTTAATTTAAGAAGTACCTCTTCTAATTTTGCAGGAATTACTGCCTAAGTACCATCGCTGTCCTTGCAGAAACAAACATCCTATAACTGCCTTTATTATTATAACGTGGCCAATTACATTGCTATGACGCAGAAAGTCTTTGAAAATTAAGATCCTTTTACTCAGGCTAAAAATAAACACGCCAAAAATATAAAAGCTACTCGTGTATTCAAATTAATCATGAAAAGAGACAGCTAACTCCCGCATCTCCTAAAGGAGCATTCACAAAGAAACATTTACGTTTCTACTGATACCTATCTTATAAGTTCAAAGGGCGGGGAATTACAGGACCCGTGTGGTTTTGGCTAGTCGAAAATTGACAAGTCAGGATTATTCGATAAAAAATGTAGTATGTTTTAAATTAAGACAATATCTTGATAATGTGATTCTCGACAGGAAAAATGTATTTTTTTTTCTAAAAGAAAAAAACAATAACGTTGTGTCTGTGAATTTAACTCCGGACCACACCTACATATTACAATCACAACTATAGCCAAGAATACCAACAACCTTTTTCAAAAATATCAGTACAAAGAAATATGTAGTACTCACATTCCAAACACCTATGTATGTATATTAAAATAGAGGAATTGTCGTTTGTAGTCGAGGCGTTAAGCAGAAATACCTATGTATATTTCAAACAAAACACAAACAGCAACAACCTGTATTTAACTTATACTCAACAAAAGCAAAGTTTACACAAACATCTGTTCTCGCAGTATTCTAAACTTTACATGTACCTATACAGAGCTAAAGCGTTGAGTATCGTTGTGAGTATCTTTGAAGATTGAATTACACCGAATATGCTATATCGAAGTGACGCCATACTTAAACTTTAATATTTCAATTATTTAAATTGAGACCAAAACTGATATCAAGCTCCATTCGTAAGTCATTTTTATTGAGTAACCATTGTTAGATGATGTACATTATTATGTGTATGTGTAGTTAGAATTATTGAGACATAGATTTTTGTTGGGAACCCGCGACAAATGTTGAATTGAATATAGATTTTTTTATTATATTTTTATGTCAATCCATACATTGGCAAAAGTGCGGATTGAGGCTAACACTACCATATACGGTACTCGAACAAAAATAGTATATATAACATTAATGCCTTTGTTCTCAATGAACCACAAAACCAAACATGACCAATCAAAACAAATTAATGGCTATAGAATAATGATATACATGCCTAATTGATTCGAATGGCTCAAGGGAGCTATGAGAGTCATTCGTCAAACAAATTGATTCTGGTCACAAAATCAATCAACTCTCCCACGAGACGTGTTAAGCATTTGTAAGCAATCAATAAACAAGGCTGTGTATTGCCTGCTAATATGGTAACCTACTGTCAAGAAAGTTTAAAATTTGATACATAGGGACATATTTGATTGAAAGGGTTATAAATATATATTATTTTCAACAGCCCCGTGGCACAGGCAGCTATAACCAATCGTGTACATACATATATATATTTCACAACGAGAGCCTCGGATTCGATTTCCGCACCGAGACAAATGTTTGTAAGGCCGAAAAGTCTTTCATAGTTTCTAAAACTTGGATGTATTTATCTATTTTAGCTTAAAATACACACAATCATTCTTTATGTTTTTATAGTGTGTGGCAAGAACCAAACCATTTATTTTTCTTAAAAAAATATTTCTATCACAACCGTTTTCATTAAATTCTATAAACAGTACAACTGCAAGTTCCACTAAAAGCGTTACATAGTAAAATTAAATTCAGCACATTCGCAACAGACGGATAAGCTCTCACTGCATTTTTAATTTTGCAGCAAAAATCCTAAAAATATATTTGCACCAGCATTTTGCGCACATGTAGCGCTAATATTTTATTTAATACGTACTCCCCGGCGACTGTGGCGACAAATTGAAAAGTTAATGGCGGATGCAGTCAATCCTATCTGTGTTATAAAGATTAATTTTTGAAGATCTTGATATAAAGTGGGGGAAATTTTATTTCACTCTATTGAATCTTTGATTTTACCGGGACTTTTTCCCAATTTCTTCAAATTTCCACGAGAGATATACCCATGATCTAGATTATTATAAATTATTGACCTGATATATCCTGGATATCAGATTACAAAATCTTGACGATTCCTGGCTTGGTTCACGTGAATGCCTTAATAACCACGCTTATGTGTATACGAAAATCAATAATAAGATATAAAAGTCACTAAATAATCTATTTAATTAAACATTCTATATTTTTTTAAAACACACAATAATTCAAAAATAATATTAAAAGGGAAAGAGGAGTACAGAAGATAAAGTTTGAACGACAGACAATAGGAAAGTTATATCGACACCTGTCAACTGTGAGCCATAATGTCTGAAACAACATCTTAGTTTCCAACTTCTCGGTTCATTGTTTTGTTGTAGTGTCGGTGCCATAATACACTCACTTAAACTCAACTAACTTTTATTACTCGCTCAATTGTTTCTTCCAGGATAAACGACGGCAATTATTTATAGTGTTTATGAGTTCATAATTTATATTAGTTTGCTCACCTAAATCACCTTAGTTTTTAAAGTGTTCGTAACATTGTGTGCAATATTGTTTTTATTTAACAGAAATAAAGTAATTTTTGCGCAAAATAAATGGAATCACAATCTATTATAATAAATTTTCCAAGTACTACGTTGTGTTAGTAAAAACTATTTACATAGTTATTTTAAAAAATACACTGTAAAAATTCTAGAATAAAGTACAAAGATTATTTTGCTGCAATACTTAGGAAACGAGCTGCATCCCTGATGCGCCGGGTACGTGGCAGCCCTAACAGTTACCTGCAACTCATTGCGAATAGAATGGAGACCGATTGTCCATTTTTCGCAACATGGAGTCGCCTACATGTGGCGAAGTAAATTTTTGTAGTTTTTAGAATCATTTTTTTTATTTTTAAATTGTTTTTATATATGGACTTTATTGTGATATGTGATGGTCTGAAATAAAAGATTATTATTATTATTATTATTATTATTTAAGCGAATTTGCATAAATCCATGCTTAAGTAAAGTTTAACTGTGTTTCGCCATTATCAAGATCGAAAAATAATTGAAACGAAATAAACAAATGCAAATGGACTCGCTATTTAATTAAAGAGAATCGCTACGCCATACGTAGCGATGGTGCTGACGCTGTCATTATGTTTCCGACCTGCACTGTAACCGTCAGTCAGACTGCTTCTGACGTGCTGACGGAAAATGCATTCACTCCCTTGTTTATTGTGAAATAGTTCGCTCGAACATGAACGTCTAAAAATACGCTCGTAGCAGTGCTACGGCGTAGAGCTTTCTACAATTAACATGCAAATGCACGTGTCACAAAGCATTGTTATTTATATTCTTTGTTGTTTCAATTTATGTATTACAGTCAAAATTAGTTTAGGTATTTATAATTAAACATATATAAATTAATAAGGTCACGCTTGTTTGCCCCGAAAGGGTAGGTAGGGTCTCATTAACGTATCACAGTGACTGAATATAATTGATCGAGAAACGGAAATATTACGTGGGACTGATACTAATAATTAAGTTTATATTATACATATGTACGTCGACAGACGTATATTATGAGTTACACTTTTTTCTGTTACACTAAAATTGACAGGGAATTTTTATATTTTTCCCTGAGTGAAAGTAAAAAGCCACTGAGAAGGCGTTTTTGGTGTAAATATTCCACGAAATTGATCGAATTTCCTGAAGTTTAACGAAAAGTAGCGTTTAAAGGAATTACATTTTACGCAACGAGAATCGTTTCCGGCATAATTTAATTTATCCTCTACGTGACTTTAGACGAGCCAGCCATAAAAATTGTGGTATAGAAGAAATGCTTTTAGCCGAAGAGACCCGGGTTTGGTTTCGGAGATAATTTTTTTTATATTTATTTTTTCTACGTAGTTTACTTTATTACTACGGAGTCTTGAATTTGCCGCTAAAAATACGATAGAACCGTATTCTATTCCGTAAGTTAAAAAAAAACAGAGCTGGTAAACTTTAAGTATAGAAGTACATCGATACCTGCCTACTTTTCAATAAAATAGACGTTACTATAATAATTAGTTAATGATCTTTATACTCAGCCTATTGCAGTTCCTTGCTGAACGTAGGCCTCTCCAAACAAAAACCAACCATCCTGGTCTTGAGCTGCCTTAATTCATCCACTGAACCTGGAATGAAAATCTAAAGCATGCAAATGAACATAATATTGATAAATGAAACATTTATTTTTTCCTTAATCATAAAAAGTATTTCATTCAAATTATTTTTTTATATTATTACATCTATTGCGTAAAGTAGATTATGTCTTTATCTTCGAGACACCTACTGAGTATACGTCTTTTGACAAAAAGGAGATTTATGTACAGGAAAATAAACCTAGACACCGGCTGAATTACCAGCTCTACCCGCCTGTACACTTTTACATAAGCGCTCTATCAAACAGACACGCGTTATGAAGCGACGCGAAACAGCAAAAGAAATGGAGCCCCGGCATAGAATACATTACGTGGTACGATAAAACATACCTTTTGAATGCCAAATATCTCGTACACGAAGTTGATTTAGACAAACGCGCCTCGGGATGAGCACGGCGCGATTCACTCCAATTTATACCGAGACTTTCTCAACTGTGATAAGTTTCGCACTATTTATGGCCTTGGTGTGGGCCATTTTACACGGAATTAGCTTTGTGGAACAAATACGGAATATAACACGTAAGTGTTTTGTTTTTGCCATTCTGTGGTGGATTTAATAAGACAGTCTAGACGGTTTGATGGCTTGAGTAATATTATTAGCGGATTATGAAAATGTGAAGCTGTATTTTTACTATGATGAAACTATGCCAGGCTGTCTGCGGCAATGAGAATAAAAGTAGACGTGAGCGATAAACAACAATAAATAAAAATTCTCTATATGGTACCCTTGTATGTATAAGCCCTGATGGCTTCGAGATGAGACGCGCGTTCGAGAATCTCAGCGCTCACAGGTTCAAACCCCATCTCTCTAAATTTAGGGGTTGTGTGTGTATTCACAATTGATTATGACGTATTTTGACGATGAAGGGAAACATAGTGAACTAACCTGATCAACCACTTAGAAATTTCTTAGGTGTGTAGTCCGCCGAATCGTATTCTTTACCCAACAGTCACATACATAGTCCTGACCCCACATTAAGATACGAGTCTTGTGTCGTGGGTATCAGAAACTACGAGAGACTTTTCGGTCTCACAAACACCCAGACCCGAAACAAATATTTGTAGATCACACAAACATTTGTCTCGGTGCGGGGAACGAACCGGCAGCCGCCCGTTTCGCAAGCTGGTGTCTAGCCAACTGCGCCACGGGGCTGAATTAACTTTAGCAGTTGAAGAGGAGGCCCGTGCCCATAGTGAGACGTATATACATATATGGGTTTAATGATGGTTTCTTCCATTAAATTATTTAAGTCGACGCATTAAAATAATAATAAATAATTAAAGCGGTGTTCCTACAGCTGTAAAGTATTTGCAGTCGGTCATTATCCATCTTCAACTTCGCACGTTAAAAGCTTTATATTATTATTTCGCTTTTTATAGTTGTTTTATTATTCCGGTGTTCGTATTTACTTCCATTGAGTCAGCCGTAATTGATACGGATGCGTTAAAAAGCAATATCCAAATGGTGTTTTATGAATCCATGTTTTCCTTAACGCTAAAAGGTAAATAATAAATGATAGTCACTTACACAGTTCTGATCCCACACTAACGAATACGTCGAGAGTAGGGGATTCGATCCCGGGATCCCGTTCATACTTCAGTCCCGAAATTTTCGGGATTAATATGACCGGGATCCCGGGATCGAATCCCCTAGTCGAGAGTCACGAAAATTGGAAACTACTAAGAGATTTTTCAGTCTCTCGTTTCCCAAGCTGGTTTCTAGCCAATTGCGCCACGGAACTGTCGAAATTATTTTTTGTAGATATAAATGAATTTTTGCTTCTTTGCTTATACATTATTTTATACAGGGTGTATAAAGACCATAATCGAAAACACGTTTTCACAAAAATAACTTTTCCTAACAACCATGAATATATGTATATGTTTGTTAAGCAAACGTATTTTTTTTATTTTTATCCGGATTTTTTTAATGCCACGATCATTGTAATCATGTATCTTAGTTTTCTATCATCTTTATACACTCTGTATATCTTCGCTACATTAAGCAAGATGAAACTGTAATATAAATGTAAATTCCCACAAATGTGGAATAGAAACTGCGGTAACATTATTCGCGCGTTCACAAAGCACGTGTCAGTGGAACTCCGGAGTACAATGTGTTACGTCAGAGACACGCACAATCACTCTTGTGTACACGACACATAAAGTGAGGGATACCGTTTAATTTAAGAGGAGGATATCCGTCAACGGCCCTCCTCGATTGGATAGTAAAAAAACGTCAAGGTTTTTTACAGGCATGACAAAGTGATACAGTAATTGATGGAAAATAAAATGCAGCCCAGAAAAAGCGAAATTATCACTTAAAGTAACAAAGGAAAACACAGCAAGGATTCAAGAATATCTTAGGTGCGTAGTCAGCCTAAACCTGCTCAGTTGTAGAAGAGGCCTGTGTTTAGCAGTGGTTGGTATATGGGTTTATGATGAATGAGGACGAATGAATGAACCACAAGTCTTTGCCCCGATCGAATGGGCGGATTTATATTTCTGCACTCCAGTTTTGTTTTATAGTTCCATGTAACATTATGACATAACATCATCGTTGTTCTCACACAAATTGTTGATGTGATAAAATCTTACGAAAGCTATTTTTAATTTAAATTATACGTAAATAAGTTTCAGGCATACATCGGGTACGTACGCAGTTCCTATAAGAATGCAAGAGGAAAATAAAACACAATTTAGGTTCTATTTCCTTGTCCAACAATACACGTATTTCTCAAGAGCTACTCTCTAGACGATGTTGACGCTGCGTCGAGGACTAATGATCATCTTGTGCCTCGCGTGTTTTGTTTTTTTTTAAAAGCATACTCATTTCTTTTTAAGGTTATTTTACAATTTCACTTTTGGTATAAAACATAAAGCTATAATTGCTCATTATAAAACGATAAATGTCTAGTAAATGACATTTTTTTAACATCAACTTTTTTAAACAATCATACGCATATAATGTGACAAATACCAGAAACTACGAGAGATTCGAGACGCACACATACCCAGAATATAACCAAATATTTGTTTTCAACAAACGTAATTGTCTTCACGAGATGAATGCTACAGAATAGTACTTTCACGACCTTTTGTTTGATGTAACTGTATCCTTTTAAGACACATATGTATGTATTAAATATAGTTTGTGTCATTTACAAATATTTACTTCGGGTCTGAGTGTTTGTGAGACCGAAAAAGTCTTCTGTAGTCTTTAATACCTACGACACAGAACTTGTATCCTGGTGTGGGATTAAAACTATTCATGTGACTAACTAAAAACTTATTTGGGTGTATTCACTCATTAATTTATTTTATGTGCATAATATAAAGGTTATAGTCTTAATTAACCTAAATTGTGGGGTGAAAAACCCTGTTAACGACATCAGCTATTCAAAAATACTTACATAGTCTATACAATATAGGTAAAATGTCTTTTTCATTCGTGAAGATATATACGCCCTTTCAGCAATTGATTCTTATAAAGCGAGGCGATAGAAAAGAAATTCTAAGTCCAATTTCAATGGTACTAAAATCCCACGTAAAGAAAGCGGTGATATTTCAAAGTGAAATATCAGGGCTGTTAGCTGCGCTTTGATGATAATAGTAGTATTAAGTAAAGTACTACATGTCACTCACACGAAGTCTAAAGTAGGTTCATTGAAAGCACTAACTCTTGAGTGTGGTGTAAATTAAGAAAGGGCGGAGTATTACTATTGGGCTAGATTTTCTATGAAAATAGGTCTAGCTAATCCAACTAATCCAAAAGCAGTGATGGCCTCGAGGTTTGGGCGGGTGGTCGAGAATCTCGTCGGTCGCGGGTTCGAACCCCGGGCACACACCTCTGACTTTTCGAAGTTATGTGTGTATTCACATTGAATTATCACTTGCTTTAACGGTGAAGGAAAACATCGTGATAAAACCTGCACACCTAAGAGTTCTTAGGAATTTCTTAGGTGTGTAGTCCGCCAACCCGCACTAGGCCAGCGTGGCGGACTATGGCCTAAACCCTCTCAATGGTAGAGGAGATCCGTGCTCAGCAGTGGGCGTATATGGGTTGATGAAGAATCCAACTTACCTACAAAGTATATAGATAAACTTTTTCGAACTTTGAATAAGTGTTGATAGATATTGTGAGTCGTTCTATAATTTAAATAGAAAAAATAACATTTATTATTGTTTCTTATTTGTATGATTTTTTCCCCCCTGGGCGCTTGGATCATTGATACAAGGTCTAATCCCATAGTACAAATAATATAATATTTGAGATTAATCAAAAATATATACAAAAATCTTATCTCTTATTATAAAGGTTCATATTTAAAAAAAAAACATATCTTTAATTTAATAAAGCAGAGAAATACCAAACATGTAACATAATTCTAAAATGCAATTAATATTTCCTTTACAAAAGAACTTGATGTAATTGCAGAAGTATTTTTGCAGGCCAAATATTAATATGAAGAAAATGTGTAAAAGTAGGTCACAATTTTATTTTGTATTAATCAAAATGAAATACGCCATCCACTTCACACTTGCGCCTTTAAGTACAGAATCGTAGGTGCCTTAAGCAAGTGACCGCTATGAGGACTTTTTCCGTCGCCTTTCAAAAGCTTTTACCTCGTGATTTTATACAATGAAAGGTGGGGAAAATATTTTTAAAAGAAAAGTAACCAGAGAAATATTTTAAAGAAACATTTCGAGAGCAATCACATACACTCGTGAGGCGTAGCGTAGATGTTTTTTAAAAATGAAATGTAATTACTGCCGTTAATGAAAGTGTAACTAGTTTTAATTTCCTGCTGAGTTATTAAAAATATTCTACTTCATATTATAAATAATGTGAATCTGAGCATGTTTACTATAAGTGAAATATTATAACAGCGTGGTGGACTATGGCCTAAATCCTCTCCTAAAAATTGTAATAATTTAAGTGTATTGGCTAATACTAATACTGATCCTAAAAATTGATGCTCAGCACGTGGGACGAACATGGGGTGAAGATAACTTAAATGTTCGTAATGGATGAATAATTCATATTAAAATTTTGCCCGAATTAACTTCAAACCCTACTCTTTATTCTAACGCCGCACGCTAATACTAACCGATTTAACAAGTTATTTATATATATAATTATTAAATGTACCAAATGAATTTCTTTACTCTTTGATTTTTCTCTCTTCGTTAATTGATATTCTCTATTTAATTTATTATCAAAAATACCCAGATATATAACCTGAAAAAATATTATCTAAGTTTCAAGTGTTTTCTGTGAGCTAATAAATATTCTAAGTTATTTCTCGTATTGCGCTCAGTTCTCACGTCCACAAGTAGGGCCGTAAATTAGGGAGCGACGCGTTTTAGTGCCTAGCCTAAAGGTTTATTATGAATAATCGTCTTTAAGAGAGTGTCTGAGTGTTTATCGTATTCCAGACATCATATTTTAGAATTCTCATAATACTATGGTTTCGCGGGTATTTTTAGTGACAGACGTACGTGCTTGTAAAATCTGCGTTTTATAAACTTATTTATTTTATTTTTCCTGGTTTAACATCAAAAGATTAGGGAATTAAATTAGGTTAATAAATAGAAACTGACATTGTTTCAATTGCTATATTTTTTATTTTACAGCTTGCGTGCGTTATGAAAAAGGCAGAAACCCGCTTAAAATCATGTTTTAAGAAATATTGGTTTTTAGTCTATTTAATACCAAAATATATCTATAATGACTTCTTATTTACCTACTAAATACCGCTAATGCACGTTTTGACCATCAAAACCCGGTAATTCATATACCTACTGATTTTTGAATCTTTAGTAGTAGTTAGTAGAGCTAAACACAAAAGTAAACGCTGCGACACCTGTAAAATTATGTTATGTCATAGAATAATTTTATTTTGATCGTGAAAATTTATCACTAAAACTAAAAAATCTTTTTTTGACAAAACGTTAAGTAAAAAATTGGTTTCGTATTCCACGTATTGCCTACATTTTACGGCTAATGTCATATAAACTAAGGATTTGTTTTCGAGGCTAGGAGACGTCTGAGCTATCCATCTTCACAGTAATTTATTACACAATAAATGTCAGCATCGTCTCGTTTTTTATATAACATTCAAAGTTTTATGCAAATTATTTTTTACAGCAGAATTGCTACCAAGATTTCGCCCTTGATTATCCGATAGATTTTGTGAGAAATTTTTGATTGTTTGATAAGCATAGAATTTATATGTCTACAATTAAACTTTTTAAAAAACATCAGGAGCGATAGCAAAGTCAATCCACACTCGAAAGCGAAAACATACCTCGTGGTTTTCATTAACTAATCGAAACTAATTTTTATAACTCTGTAATTCACCTAATTCACCATTATCGTCTTTAAATGCCACTCTTCTGAATCAAAGTCTACTCCTACGCATTTTAACAATTTATCGCTCACTAAAACATTTCCTTTTCCTACTCTACATAATATATCCAGCATCTTGGATCCTATTACTCATACCTGGAAGCGCGATCCATTCATGAGGCACTTTTACTCACAACATTTCACGATTCTTCACCGTACTATTTTGATGCAACGAGTGTATTCTACCTTCATAAAAGAGAATTCCTTCACAGCGTAAAAGTGAATCACATTCTTAAAGCGCGAAGTCACATTCACATCCGTAGATCATATGAATAAATCCCCATCACTTGGGGAGAATCTAGTTTTTGATAAAACTCCCCGGTGTATAACATGATTGCCTCCTAACGCCACTGCCTCCTAAAAAGATATTTTATTTTCATACCTGACTGACTTTGATATATTCCCCTTTGTTACAGATTCGTTTACGCTTCGAAAAATGAATAAGTTACATAAATGGGAGTTCCTAGAAAAGATTTCGTGGAGGTAAGTGCTTATACGATTTCATTGTTTCTAAGAACTTGATGAAGTTGACGTCCCAAGTGCTTGTTTGATGCATAAATAATTTATTTAGTGGATTGTATCATTCAAAATTCTTATTTATGTATTTTTTTGCGGTTATTTGTAGAAAATAAACAGTAAATAGAATATAATAAATGCACTCGACATTCACTCGATGATACAAGTTGATACATACAACTCGATGATACATTTTGTAGGTATTAGAAACTATGAAAGACTTTGCGACCTCACATATATCTAAAATCGAAACAAATACATATTTGTGGATCACACAAAATTTGTCTCCGTACCAGAATCGAACTCACGGCCTTTCGTTTCACAAGCTTTATCCAACTGCACCACGGCCTTTCAAAATTACTTCCCCAAATCATAATATTTTTTTTTACTTTAAACCAAATCAGTTGAAAAGAAAATTATGAATTAATAATTCGACAAGTCTATCCTCCTTCCGATTAATGTCAATCATCTTATATTTTCCACCTTTTGTTCCAGGAAACAATGTTACGAGAAAATGATTGAAGAGAACAAAAAGGAAAAAACTGCGGGCACCTGCCGACGCTTCATAAACAAATGTTTCGAATCCATTTCCAACATCAACAAAGCGAATGACGCCACGTGAAATGTAGTATAACAACGCAAAAATGGGACAAACACCGAGTCAGTTCGATACCAACTTCACCACTATAAACTACACGGAGATTTACGACATCATTGAGGACGAGAAGGATGTTTGCGCCGTCGCAGACGACCCTAAATACCCAAGCAGCTTCGGAATAACGTTGGCCGTACCGGAATGGGAAGCGATCTGCACGGCCATTGTGCTCACCCTAATAATCCTCTCCACCGTAATCGGGAACATCTTGGTCATCCTCAGCGTGTTTACATACAAACCTCTCAGGATCGTTCAGAACTTTTTCATCGTTTCTTTAGCTGTGGCGGATTTGACCGTCGCAATACTCGTACTGCCATTGAACGTAGCGTATTCCATCCTCGGACAATGGGTTTTTGGAATATACGTGTGCAAAATGTGGTTAACCTGCGACATAATGTGTTGTACGTCATCAATTCTGAATCTTTGTGCTATCGCCCTGGACAGATATTGGGCGATAACAGACCCAATTAATTACGCACAAAAGAGAACTTTAGAAAGGGTTCTCTTCATGATTGGAGTTGTGTGGGTGTTATCACTTGTGATTAGCTCTCCGCCTTTACTGGGGTGGAATGACTGGCCCGAGGTATTCGAACCCGATACGCCTTGTCGTCTTACTTCGCAGCCGGGTTTCGTCATCTTCTCATCGTCTGGATCTTTCTATATACCATTAGTAATTATGACTGTAGTTTACTTTGAAATATACTTAGCCACAAAGAAAAGGCTGAGGGATCGCGCTAAAGCGACTAAAATAAGCACTATATCGAGTGGACAGAATAAATATGCGGCTAAGGACAGTGATCAAAATGACCAAGACTCAGTCAGTTCTGAGGCCAATCATAATGAACATCAGGGTAGCACCCGCTTAGTAGCTGACAATGAAAAGAAAAAGAGGACTAGGAAGTTGACCCCAAAAAAGAAACCGAAACGACGCTATTGGAGCAAAGACGATAAGTCACAAAACAAACTGATAATTCCAATACTTTCAAACGAGAACTCTGTCACTGACATGGCAGATAACCTGGAAAATAGAAATACTTCTTCAGAGAGCAATTCCAAGGAAACACAGGACGACGATTTAATAGAAATCACTGAAGCTACTCCTGTTAAGGCTCAGAAGCGGCCGAGACCCAACCAGCAAAACACTGTTTACCAGTTTATAGAAGAGAAGCAGAGAATATCATTGACTAGAGAGAGGAGAGCTGCAAGGACTCTAGGCATCATAATGGGAGTGTTTGTGGTTTGCTGGCTTCCTTTCTTCGTCATTTATCTCGTTATACCTTTTTGTGCGAGCTGTTGTTTATCGAACAAGTTTATTAACTTCATCACGTGGCTTGGGTACGTCAACTCGGCGTTAAACCCTTTAATATATACTATATTTAATATGGACTTCAGACGAGCGTTCAAGAAGTTACTGTGTATAAAGTCGTAAAGTATAAAATGTGCCAAAGATAACGTTGTAATGTAGAATTTTACGCTAAAGCCGCTGATTTGCTCAAATTTTGAATCATTCATCGTAAAACGTAGAATGTTAGGAATGACAATGATGTTTAAATTTAATATAAATAAATAAGTAATCAATGTTTTAGGTTCGTGATATCAAAGTTTAAAAAATCACTTTTGAGTATTATAACTTGTATTTTGAATTCGACTATTGTCATAACAATAATATTAATTTTGTGAGATACTTTCAGTAAAGAAGCGTATCATATATTTGAGGATATCAAAAACATTTCAACGACCATTGCAAAGTTGAAAGCTATTACACATATTTCGACGCAATCTGATCTCTGCCTTATACTACGCAGTTTACTTTTTCAAAATACAAGTTATCAAACGCAAATCTTTTAATATAATCATTGCATTACTTTTATTAGATATTAAATGTATATTCCATGTAATCTTAAATTAGAACATTGTGTCCTTCTTAAGATACTTGTATATATTCTTGTGCATAGCACTTTGTGTGTCTGTGTGTATATAAATTTATTCAATCGAATTTAAAATTAATAAATATACCAACGAAAATGAAGCATTTATTCTGTAAATACATATCTTTGTCCGTTGTAAATAGTACGTAAGTAGTAAAGTCATCTATAGCACTGTAATTATTGTACTCACTAGTGGTTTGGTTTGGAATTATATCCCTTTGAAATAATGTGAGCCCTTATTTAAAAGGGATATTAGAATAACGATTTGTTTTCATTTCTTCTGGATTTTAATAAAAAATACTGAGTTTATTGTTTGTTTCTTCTTCTGCAATACCCGATAGAAATATCTTTTTTTCGTCCCATAACTCATCAGGGCGAAATATAATTCAGCTTTCTCTTAGAAAAACTATTAGTAAGAAAATAAGACAAGACATGAGTGAATAAGACGGACTCGTAAATTTTACTTAGAGGCGACGAAAACATTACATCAATCTTGGAGGTCTCGAGTTTAAATTTTAACAAAATTACTCAGAACAGATGTCTCTTATAAAAAAGATTTGGTGGTTCTATTATTTTCTAAATTATCATATGGCTTAAAATTATGTATTTAAATAAGAACAACACGACATGATTAAAAATTAGGTAATTAAAAACAAAAAAACAAAAATCATTCAACGTCTTTGAATGATCATAAGCACTATTCAAGTAAGAACTAACACAAATCCACACACTACTAATCTAATCATTAAGATTAAATACTAAGAGTAGTTTTTTTCCCAAGCTGGTAGATTTAATATTACACGACCAGAACTGAACGTAAGTGGATACTTAGTGGTAAACTTGGCACTCCAGTCGACTTTGAAAAACAGGTAAGTGTCAAAGCTGATCTACGATAAACCTCACACGAGTTTTTACAACTGTGGAGGTTTTATCTTGATTAAAGCATACGTCGAAATACAAGAGCTCTTTCATTAAGCCCTTTTTATGAGGCGAAATCTTTTAAACTGACTTTCTAATGCTAGGAGACTGCAAAAGAGATGTAGGAGTATCCGGCCTTTCAGTCTGACACGCAACAGAATATATTTAACTGTTTTTGCTAGAGTCTAGACAAAAATGTTCCAATGTAATGTAGGAATTCTTATCTTGCGCACTTATCGAAACCTGGAAAATCTTATCATTGACTTTCTATAAAAACAAATCTATAAAAGACTGAAAAGATATCTAAAAGTTACTAAACAAATACCAATATTTGCTACAATAATGCGTGTAGTATCTATTTGTCCTAATATCAAAAACACTAAAGAAGTACGTAATAGAAGTCTCTTTGAAACTTGTAAACACAGTCCTCTTGTTTGCGGTCATAAAACATTGGTATGTGTGACAAATTGTAAGAGATAGCGATTGAAACTTATTTTTTTATTATAAATAATGACAAAATACTAATGGGATAATATGATTGTAATTTTAATCGTATAATAAAGGTCCATGTTCTTTTTCTGTCTCTGTCATTCTAGCAATATTTTCCTCTCTCAGTTTGTATATAACGTTGAGTATAATGGTAGGCTCTCCATCATGAGGTACTTCGGAACTGCAGCCCAATAGCTAATCCTAAATAATATAAAACATTTATGGTAAAAGGATTTTTTTGATCCAGAAATCAAAACAGACATTTCTCGGTGTTTTTTATTCCAACCAATGAGAAAACCCATTAAATATTTTTTCATAAACCACCACATTTAAAGATCATCTCTGGCGCACCATCGAATGATTTAATTTCATATAATAACCGATGTTACAGGTCTAAACAAAAATCATGCAACAATCGCTTTTATATCACACCACACGATGTTATCTCGATAGTATTATTTTTTAGATTAAACCCTTCGCGTTCAGTGTATTTCGTTGGGATATTTCGGGAATATCAGCCGGTAATACGTAATTACACGGGTATCTCGCGCAATAAGAAGGTATTTCAGCAAAACCAGTATTTGGCCATCAATTGTGGAATTAACCTTCACCCGTGTAGACGTCTAGACTTTCTTAGGGCATTACTTATCCGCACGATGTTGACCTTAATTTATGTACCTTTTTTGCTGACAATGGGTTTTGCCCATATATTAGACGATCGCAATCTTTTCCCGGCTTTTACGTTTTTTTTACGAAACTAGTACTGATGTGAAATGCTTGTATGAATTCTCGCCTTTGCACCTTTTTAAAAATAAATACACTCATGAGTCACATACTCGTAAATACGAGTAGGTACACATATCGCCCTGTTTGTTTACACAAACACTCGGACCTAAAACAAATGTTTTTAGACCAAACATCTGTCTCGGTGGGGGATCGAACCCTCAGCCTCTCGTTTCGCATGCTGGTATCTAGCCAACTGCGCCACAGGGCTGCGATCTGTTATAAGCGCTGAGAATTAATTCTTCCGCTACGCTGTCACTACAACAACAATGCATTTTTTTAGTATTTAGGCTGTCAAAGAGTAACAGGTTCGATCCCATGACAAATTTTTGTGTGATCAATAATTTTTTCAGCGTGGGAATTTGTGTGATCGATAGCATACCCAGAACAAAATTGATCGCGGCAGGATGTTTGTGTAAACAAATACCCTTAATAGTTTCTGATACCCAAAAGACTTCATTTAAGCGTGATACCTTTCCAAAAATGACAAGCATAAAAGATCGCCATAAAAAATACCATCAACTGCCTCATCCATGTCTCGTTGTTTATGGAAAGTATAGGCGTAACGTTTAGCTTTAATGAGGGTAGGAATAATGTTCCGGCGATTTTATGCCCTGTTCCGTATAATGGGGTGGCGTTTTGAAAATAACGCGACCGCCCCGGGCGTACGTAACATGCTGGGATGCCGCAAGTATTCAGGTAATATAAACCAAATATTTCTACGATACACGCTTGTTTGTTATAAACATGTCTGCTTTGTTGTTCCGTTCCTAGTAGCTTTAATTAAAAGTGAAATTGGCTACCAAAGTACAGTATTTTTCCATTTTTCATCGAAAATTAATGGTGCTACTTGCAAACGGTATTTAATTGAATAAGTAAAGAAAAACAGTCACATTCTAATCCCACACAAGAATACAAATCCAGTGCCTTTTATAACAGAAACTACGAGAGACCTATTGATGTCACAAACACTCAGACCTGATACAAATTTTTATGTATCACATAATCGAATTAGTTAAAATTTATTCTCTTTTCTTTACTTGGGGTTTTCGTTAAAGTGCATGAATCCTTAATAAATATGCCAAGTCATGTTCACAGTTTCTGTTACATACTAACAAACAATTTGGCAAAACATGGGTGCAAAAATGTACTCTTTGTCCAGTCCTTCTTAAAAGCGTAAGTATGTAGAACTGCATTATTCCCGTATTCTGGCGCAGAAGTGCAGTAAACACTGCAAAATATTACCATTAAACTTCTGTTGGTGCATCGAGCTCGCTTCGTTTAAATGTATGGATATATTTTACGAATATTATGGCTTTGCGGTGCGCAGTCCAGTGCTACTGTGAAAAGAGCTGTTGCAGCATTTGTATGGGTATAGGATATGACCTTTAAAAAGCTATTAGCTTAATACCCCCTCAATATATGGGACGTTGTGTAAAGGTTGTTGAGAATACAGAACCAGATCCGAAACAAATATCTGTGATCACACAAACATTAGTATCGGTGCGAGAATTTAATACGCGGCTTCCCGGTTAGCAGGTTAATGTCAAGCCAATTGCGCCACAGGACTGTCGCATTCATTACTATATTTGTAGTTAAGAAATTGACATTATATACAACGATATTAGACACAGAAATAAATAGAAATGAACACTCTCAGACAAAAATGAATACCGAGGATCGGCAAAATGTCCGTAAATATTTAGAGCATGGACGACATAAAACGTTATAATGTATTAAAGAGTTACTGTTGGGTCGAATAAAAAAAAATAAGGTCGTCTGGGAATATTTAAAATATTTGAAACTCATTTGTTGAAATGGACTTTTCTAGACTATAAATATATATTTTTAAAGATTAAATAAAAGTGCAAATATCGTAGTATCTTCAAATTATTACTCATAAGAAAAATATAATGAGGAAGCCGCGTCAAAGAAATAAAGTGCACATAAATGTTAATACCCAACAATATGAGAAAATAACTGGCAATTGCATATTTCTCAATGGCAATATTCCACAACATTGAATAACAGCTGACTAAGCGCAACACTCGGCATCCCCAGAAAATATTCCCGACCTTCGTAAAATTACCGCACGTCACAACATAAAATCGCTTCATTCTTTTGTTTCTCTCCGATGTACTTCCTGAACATATGAATTATGTTCTATGAACGTTTTGTTTTTTTTACTAAATCGAAAAGGAAATGGTTGTATCGGGTTTTTATGACGTCATATTTTCAAGCTGTGTATCGGTGTTGACAGGTTGGGAAAATAGAATCGACCTATTTATATCAACATAAGGATATAGATTGTAATGCCATTATTGTGTTAATATAGGATTTATAAAATGTGTGCTATTTCCCGAAAAAAAAATATAACTCCTTAGCCTAGTCCAGAAATTGAACTCAGATCCTCTCGACTGCAAGGCGCGACCGAGCGTTATAAGCATCAATCAAAATAAAATTACATTCATATTGTTTACGTTTAAGAGCCACTTTCAAGCGTTTTCTTACAACAAGCCCTTAAAACTCTCCTTTTGTTTATGCCATGTCTTACATCTCAGTAAATTACATTCGGAATTTTACGACGTGTCTCATTTGTTACGAACGAGGATCGCCTCGAAACAATAATTTTGTACATTTTAATTGAATGTTCGAGCTCTTGCCAATAGACAAGAAACTAACACGTACTGTAACGAACAATTGTATTTACTAGCCGAGAAATTATATTCCATTACTAGCGGTGTATAATGATTTCATCTGAACATATGCATATGACCCCACGTCTATAGATTCTCCCCGTCATCATCATCAGCCTTTATAAGTATAGGTAATAATATATACGTATAATACGTACGTAATACGCGTCCCACTGCTGGGCACGGGCGTCCTCTATCATTCAGAGGGTTAAGGCCTTAGTCTTAGGCCTCAGGTGGACTTCTACGTACTCCAAGATGGGATAGGTATTTCTCCAAACTTATTTCGTTTGTTATGTATCAGTTAGCGTAATAAATATCTACAAAGTTATTGCCGTTTATCAAGTACGTTTTAAGGATCAACATGTACTAAAAATATCCTAATGGAAAACCCAATAATATTTTACTCAGGATTGTAATCGAAACCAGGACCTCCAGATCGAATTGTACATACTTGATACCGGGACAAATTATATTTGATGAATTTAACAGCATCCAGTTCACTTTCATTTTATGGTGGCTGCTCCAGTTCTTTGTCTCATCGTGGTATCTGCGGTGTCCATAAATATATTTATACGATATTACCATGCAAATCTCTAACCATTTAATCCGTATTGTCGTTGCGCTGTCAGCATTAATTCTTTATTTTCGAATAAACTGTTTCGCTTATCTCGCATCATAAGTCTATAACTTAGAGAATCTGAGTTCGATTTCATCTCCCTCTAAAGTTTTATTAACGAATAAATTTTAGTATAAGGAAATAGCTATAGTTAGCAGCTGCAAATAGTTAGTGTCCGGTAAACTCGTAGCAGGTGATCTTGTCATAAATAATTTACTGCATCATCAACCCATATAGGTCCCACTGGTGGGCACGGGTCTCCTCTACCATTTTAAAGGGTTTAGGCCATAGCGCACCACGCTGGCGTAGTGCGCGTTGGTGGACTACACACCTAATAAATTCCTTAGAACTTTTTTATGTGTGCAGGTTTCATCACGATGTTTTCCTTCATCGTTAAAGCGAGTGATAATTAATTGTGAATACACACATAAGTTCGAAAAGTCAGAGGTGTGCCTGGGGTTCGAACCCGCAACCGCCGAGATTCTCGACCTCGCGCCTAAACTGCTTCCATCAATAATTTACTGGCGAAACAAAATCTATTTACATACCTAACTACTCATACGAATGGAAACGTGAGAGACTGAATAACGAGCACTATAGTTCCAAAAAAAGTCTAAGAAATGTTCAGAAAATTGAGAGAAGAAATAAAATAATAAGTTACGTTCTCAGCAATGGTGAGTTAATACATCAAGTGAGTTTTATGCCGACGATTTGTTATTCCGCGCCGCGACTGGCCGAGAAATCAACCACGTGAATAAGTTACCGCCGTATGT
This sequence comes from Cephonodes hylas, assembly GCA_030295005.1. NCBI lineage: Eukaryota > Metazoa > Arthropoda > Insecta > Lepidoptera > Sphingidae > Cephonodes > Cephonodes hylas. The sequence goes on from AP025371.1 coordinate 2,984,305, forward strand.
TTGAATCATCCCGGCTAACACCCTTTTGGGAGTGATTGACGGGCTTGTAATATTTATCACTAGTTTTTGCCAGCGGTTCTGCATATTTTTATAAGAAAATGTTAGGTTTTTTGTTAGATTTACACGTCTGGTCAGCTGAAATGATTTTTGTAGCTAGGTACCATCTAAGTTTTCGATGTACATATACAAATTTTACAGTCGGTTATAATTATTATAGACATTAGATTTTTTGACAGTTTCTATGATAACGCAAGCTAACCCGTGGAGAAAAATAAAAGCAGTCTTCAATAGCATACTATTGTATAGAATTTGAAATTATACTCGTAAAATGGCAATAGACAGCCTTTATTACGTGTGACCAAAAATGTAATTGGGAATAAAATGTGGGTGCGGAAAACAAACAACAAACAGAGCAACTAACTAACTGCAATTTACCAGTAAAAGACAAACAGAATACATACCTTTATGTGTATTAATACATAATTCGATATGAATGTTTGTTTAGGATCGTCATCAATAATTTTGACACGCAGACATGTGCCAATCAACGACCGCTAATCAATGAATTTATAATGCGGTTCGTGTATTTGAAGGTATTCAAAGGTAAATTATAATTATTACTTCAGTTATAGAACCTCGTTATTTGTTGTTTTATTTATGAACGTAATGTACATTATTTGTACAATAACTTTATTTACCACATTATTGTTCAATAAGTTAGTTTTTAATCATAAATATATTATACATACAAAAAGGTACACATGGCAGCTATATCGCACGTGGAGATCTTTTCAATACAACCATAAGATGGATATTTTTAATATCGTAAACGAACTATTTATGGTGAGTGAACGTTAAATTTATTTTTTTTTAATTTGAAGTCTTTATCACCTTACGTATTACCTGTCCTAGTTTTAAATCACGGTCTGTTTACAACGTATACCTATAGCATAGCTAAAAAATAAAATCTAAAAATTTACATATATCAAGAGGTGTGTACAGATCGAAAAATACTAGCACAGCATACAAATTTTGTTTTAAAAACACGATGCACCACGAACAAATAACATTAATCATCAAATCCGTGCACAGCTCTAACAAAAAATCTGCAACTCATGAACAATGTTTTATGTTTTTTACCACTGCCATTTGCATAATGCAATTGCTTTGTACCTGCACAAGCTTGCAACAAATAAACAAAGTCAGACAAACTGCGCCGCGCTGATTGCAGGACTCAAAATAAGCCCTTTGAAAAACTTGTAGCGAGAAATTAAACGGGCAAACTTACCGTTCCAGATTTGTGATTAAAAGAGCTGACGATTGCCGCAGCTCAGTAGTTAGAATGATTTCTTTGTTGTTGATGAGCTCTTGAACTGGAGTGTGGTTTTTGTAATGCAAATCTAGATTTGTAATGTTGATGAATAACTTGACAATACTGCAGCTTTTAATGTTTTACTCATTGCCTCCTCGGCTTTTGACTGCCTCGTTACCCTGTTGTTTAAAATAATTCTGATGATGGTTTTGATCACGGTGTACCTACAGCTTTTGCATTAGAGAGTATCTTACTTATTGAGAGTAGTCATGTCAAAAGAATTAATAATGAATAATAGGTACACCTAAGAAAAGGATCATTTCCATACTACTGTTCAATTCAAGAGAGTTGTTTTTGTGTGAAGGAAAAACCTAACACGTAGTCTAAAAATGTGCCCGAAATAATAGGATCGCGTAATTTACATTGAACTTCATCAAAATCGAAAAGTCCTATAAAAACAAACAGGTTTACAATTCGTCTTACGGAACATAGAGGAAATATGATTATTTTCTGCATATAACTCCGTACTGAAATCGAAATCTACTTCAACTCCCCAAGGTCTACTCAAAGTAAAGGCAGTTCAATTAAAAGCGCTTGAACTAGCGTCAAGCGATTTAAAAATAAAAAGTGCCTGTAAATGCCTGCTTGATCCTATTCCCTCTCATTAGTGCTCTCTGGTCGAATAATTTGTTTTGCGTTCCTTTGACCGTTGCTTAATGAATGAGCCGTTTTCAGCGCGAGTGACGAAGCTGCCTTAAGTTTTTTAAATGGCTTTCTATTAGGGAGATATTTTTGTTATAATTCTGAATATTTTAATTATATAACCTATCAGCCGATAAAAAGAAAATTTGATACATTATCTTCAATTAAAAGGATCCAAAATAGACACTTTACAAGGCGAGAAGTTAATAATGAAAACGATTTACAACTGATGAAGACAACGACTATAATTTCTATTCCGCTGAGACACAAGGCTTTTAATAAATAGAGAAAACAAGGATGGAAGATAACTCGCGGTTCATTAAACGAAGAGTAACTTCGCAGCTGAGACAAGACTCGCTTCCTTATTAAGACATAAACTATAGGTTCTTCCTACTTTTCATTCTAATATACTTGGTAAATTAAATAGATTTTTTAAATTGATGATACTTTAGTGAGAAGCATAATATAACAGGTTCCATCTTTAGCTCATACACACAGGGCACATATTATATGCAGGGTTCGGAGCTTTTCTACTATTGACTGTGTTTAGACTTTAGTCCATCTCGCTGGCCTAGTGCGGGTTGGCGGATTACATACCTAAGAATTTTTTAAGAACTTCAAGATGTGCTGGTTCTGTCACGATGTTTCCCTTCACCACTAAAGTAATAATTAATTTTGAATCATCATCATCATCAGCAGCCCATAAACGTCCCGTTGCTGTGCACAGACGTCCTCTAACACTGTCTACCTCTACCATTATTTTGAATACACACATTATAATAGGTTTAAAGTGTCAAAATTTGATAGAATTACATACAATTTTGATGTGTGATCGTACATCATAAAAGTATTGACTTCGAGTTCCCTACATGGCTTTATAATAGGAATACGCTTGGCTCGGCAATTACCACAATATTATGATTCCTCTCAACATTGTAAGTCATTTTTTCCAATGATAAAATCTTCATGGGTCGTAAACAAGATTCATAAAACGCTATCGTTTATGTTGCTATAGAGTCTGCGTTAGTATGGCGTATAGTTAATATTCCCGATTGTTTTACCGATATCAGAATAGCTACAGATATTAGTTCCATTTTTATATCAGTTTTCTCTAAATATACATAAAATAGGTTTTTAGCAACAAATGAACTGAGTTATACGAAATACCACATTGGCTATGAAATGAACAAGTCTAGATAAGGTTTCCTTCTTTAAAACCTCGGTTGTTTTAAATCTTTTTAAGAAAGCAAATTGAATTGACATGATTATGTTAAACCACAATTTATAACAAAATGATTTATACTCATAACATTAAATATAATTATGTTCACAGTTTTGTGTTCACTATTATTGTATATGATCACTGCAAAACCTATAATAAAAATATAACTAGCATTTATGTATTAGGGATCTTTATTACAATGAAATTTGGCAAAGGTCTCAGACCTAGTAATCAACTCAGACCACATTGTTTCTTTTCCTCTTATACTTTTGCTGCTCCTTGAAACAATATTATATGTATTTCTTAGGAAATACAATAAATTTCTTAGGAAGAAAATGATGAAAAATGTAATATTTGTGCAAAAAGTTCAACCGTTTGTGCAAGATATATTTCATCGGGACGACTTTCACTTCCGAAACATTTATCATTTTTTATCCTCTTCCACCGATTGTGCGTTATTTATCAGGATGTTTTACTGTCACAACCGGTGCAAGATACATCTTTAATTTATTTCTTTTATCACTGAAACATATTTCCAGAATGTTCTGTGTTTTAACTGGCAAGGAAAAAGAAAACCGAATTTTTGAATGGTGTGCGATTCACTCAATCGATTTGCTTTGGCTGAGATACAGACCAATTACAATTTAACATATAAACTAAACCCGCATATATAGTAGTTGCATTTTTGCCATCAATCCGCTAATATATGTTAGAACTTATTAATAAAACAAGACTCCCTTTTTTATGTGTGATTTTTACACTCACGTTTACTTACGCATTACGTTGGACTTGCGATTTTAATTCCGAGCTAAATATAATAACGATTTTATTCTTCTTTTCTATTGAGAAGGTATAACCCCTTTGCCTAAATCTATACCAACAGCTGAATGCGAGTTAGTAGACTAAATCATAAGTAATTAGTTAAGACTAAATATTTACTAATACCTTTGACTTTCCTTTCGAAAATTTCTAAATATAAAGATCTCTTCGCGATGTTCTCCTTACAAAACTCTAAAATATTACCAAATATTCCCCAAGCGTTTCGTAAAGCTAAATACACGTTGTTTAACTTGTGCACCGTTGCACCGTTTGTAAAGATCTTGGACGGTGATAAATAACATAAGACAGCGTCTCTAGAGCACGTTCAAACTGTCTGCTGTAATAGCCTCCGACGGAGACCTCCGTCGAGCTTCGAGAATCCCTCTACAAGTGAAACACAGGTGCTGGAAATTGGGAGTGGGAATATTGCAGCTAACTATGGCATTTATTGATATAAATTTGTAGATTGCTGCTTATAAAGAAAAATCGTTTTTTTTTTGTCATCCATCCAATGGTTGCGTGGAAGATATTGCCTAGGGCAATAAGAATGACTCTTGTTTTTGTTATTTTTCTTTATTCAATAATCTTGTTTACCTTGTTTTCTCCTACAAGTGATGATATCAAGAATAATAAATGCGAAGACGGAGAGCGAGTTAATAAAATAAAATTATCCACAACACAATAAAAATTTACCTCTATAAATAAAATTGTAATAAAATTCCAAATATTTACGATGAGTACTCGAATAGCTCGACACTCAAATTTCGCCCCATCATACTAATAAATTCATTATCACGCTGAACATCAAAGGTGCTGAACGATCTAATAAACTGTTCTATATCCGAGAGAAACGTCGAGGAATTATTTTTTTATTACTAAGGACGAGAAATTACTCCAATTTAGTCAAAACTCAATTATCATTAATGAAGTTAATTCCGTGTCTTTTATAGGCGTAATTGTGATGTTGCTTAGTGACGGGAAACTATAATAAAAGCGAGTAAAACCAACCAATATAGAACAGTGGTGATAATCCCGAGGTTTAGGCAAGCGGTCGACAATCACAGTGGCTGCGGGTTCAAGCCACAGGTACACACCACTATTTTTTTTAAAGTTATGTGTCTATTCACGAACATATTACATTTAACAATGAAAAAAGTCATCGTGAAGAAAACTGCACACCTAAACAGTTCTTAGGAATTTCTTAGGTAGTAGTTAGTTCCTTAACCCGCACTCGGACAGCGTAGTGGACGAGGGCCTAAACCCTCACAGTTATAGGAATAGGTCTGTGCCCAGCAATAGGACGTAAATATGGGCTGATGATACAAGAGTGAGGTTGTTACCGCGGTATGAGTATGTGATGACCAAGATTTTGCATGATATTCCCGTTTGATTTTTATCAAACATGAGGGCTGAAATAGATTTTTGACCTACCCCGATCAGAATACCGATGAATTGATTGGGATGTTTTTTTCAATGGCTTATTTGAGTGTTTTTTTACTATGACTCACTCATTTGTAAAGTCAAGTATGAGCATGGGTTAAATGCAAATAGGATAGTGTTTAATTCCGGTAAAAGTACTTTAGTATAACAAAGTTTAGTTCAAACAGACCATTATTCATTGTTTTAAGCTCTTATTAAAATAGCAACATTATGCAATAACTTTTTAGCACCAGTTTATTACATGAAATGCCTTGAACGCTTACTTTCACTTACTTATGAAATATATTGCTTAGAAAGTTGTTGATTATAAAATTATCTTTTTAAAATGGTGCTTTAATGTGGCGCCTATGCAGGGTGTATTTAGACTGTCATTGTAAACTAAGGCAGGTAATGGCTAAGGTGATTACAAAACCCCTGTCATTAAAAATAATCCCAAAAAAAAATACGTTTTCCCCATCAACCATCATAAAAAATGTATGTGGCTGTTAACAAAACGCCATTTTTTTATTTTTATGCGGGATTTTGTTTAACACCAAGAGGTTTGCAATCACCTTAGCTATAACCTGCCTTAATTTCCAGTCACGGTCTGAATACACCGTATATTTCAATACATACACATCCCGAATCCACTCAAAACATTTCCGAGTTAGACTAGTACTAAATGTACTTAAAACATCGACAGAAATAACATGGAAGAAACGCAAGAAAGTGATATAGCTCTGAAATTATGAAATAACACTCTCAAAACTTGAAGTCTACCCGAGACCATATCTAGTGTGATACTTCCACTTGTCTTTTTAACCTACAATAACAGTTGAATTAAGTGTATTGCGGGTGGGTCGACTTTTTAGTGATGTGCCGATTGGTAGCTTCATAGGTTGCAAGCCCTTTTTTTAATAACTATATTGGGTAATAACATGTAAGCGAGTTACAATTACCAAATATATAGAATTACACAAATTTAATAATTATATATGTAAATATTTCTACTAAGCATATCAGTTGCTAAAAAGTTTAAAATTCCGACTGGAGGCTTCCGACCGTTCACGGTGGAAGTCATTGGGGGAGGCCAATGTCCAGCAGTGGACGAATATTGGCTGAAAATTCATCAACTCAAAATAAAATTACTTTATTTATTAGTTCATACAGCATATGCTAGCAATGACACTGAGCCACTATTTTACCGCGTAAGATTTAACAAACTACTGCATCCATTTTTGGCACCTAAATTGCAATAGTATCTAATATCGGTAGGGCTTCATAAAAATGAATAAGTTAGGTTTTAGTTTAGGTACCATAGGGGAAATCAAAAGGGTTGTGTCGGAGTCTCTGGACTTCCACTTCAGTGCGCAGAGCAACAGTCCGGTTGACTGCTTTAAGATAATGGATTAAGAATAAATCGGTTATTCAAAAAGTAGAACAAGGTTTTCAGATACAGTACAGCACTAAAATCTAGACCGACACGAAAAAAATAGACCTAAACAGTATTTCATTTTGAGAGTGTGTCGGAGTTGTTATTGGAGTGATATAGAAGAGCACTTATTTATATTGTTTACCATAGATATGTTCGTAAATAGTAAGTAAATGTAGTCATCATGGCAGTGATGGCCTCGAGGTTTGGTCGCGCGGTCGAGAATCTCAACGGTCGCGGGTTCGAACCCCAGGCACACACCTCTGACTTTTCGAAGTGATGTGTGTATTCACATTGAATTATCACTTGCTTTAACGGTGAAGGAAAACATCGTGATAAAACCTGCACACCTAAGAGTTCTTAGGAATTTCTTAGATGTGTAGTCCGCCAACCCGCACTAGGCCAGCGTGGTGGAATATGGCCTAAACCCTCTCAATGGTAGAGAAGACCCGTGCTCAGCAGTGGGCGTATATGGGTTGATAAAGAAGTAAATGTAACGAGAAAAACTTATATCTTCGACTATTCTTGGTAAAGTAAGTTGTTGATTACAGAAACTACTTATAAAAAAATGAGAAATAATCATTAAAAAAAATTAGTTGGGCATTGCAATCAAATTAATTAAGAAGCTATCCGAACGGATAAATTAAACCAGAAAATCGGAGGAGCAGTCAAGCAAATCAGTCATATCATTATCAGCACTTATACGTCGGGCTGGAATAGGGCCTCCTTTACAACTAATAGACCTTAATCAACCACGCTGGTCTTAGGTGTGCAGGTTTCCTCACGATTATTTACCGTTAAATACTTGGTAACGCACCTCTGGCTACGCTTTCGAGGAACATAGGTATATGCATAAAAATCTAACTTTCCAGCTTGGAATGAGTTGCAAACATAACAATCTATTACGTTCCGGAAATAGATCTGAGAATAGCGCGGCAAATTCGTATTCATAAAGAATTCAAATCAACTTCGTTTCTGAAAATTGGCGTACTATAAAACTTCTGGAGCACAAAAAGCTAAGAGAAAATCAATGCCATGTTATACTGGAAGATAAAAAAGTTTACTAAGCCAAGATCAGGATGTATGCCGATCGGCTTATCGGCTTCGAAGTCGCATCTCTCGGCCGGTGAGTTAATCGTGTGAATGGACAAGTGTTGTCCACGGAAGTAGGTCGAGGTATATAAATTCATATTCAGAATAATATAGAACAATGATTGTTTAGACAAGTTTCTGGAGTTTTACATATTTTTTCTTTCGTTGAATTTCACCGATCAAACGCGATTTCGAAATCATTCCCAGGAAATAAAACATTGTCTTAGTATAAAAACTATATTTGTCTTTTTTCGAGATACTAAATATCATGAAATCAAAAATCATAAATTCAGTATAACGGTTTTACTGTAAAAGCATAACAAACAGACAGAAACATTTACTTTCGCATATAATATCATTAGCATGTCTGATTATAAATGATTAAATTAAAAAAAATCTCTAGAATAATTTAAAAAATAAGTATTCAACGGTAAATGACGTATAAATCTATGCAAACCAATTAACTAGTCCCTAGTAATATGTTGTTTATTTGAATTTTTACTCATCTCGATGTAATGAAGATAAAACCACAAAGCCTGCTATTACCATATTTTTAATCTGTGCATGCAAAGTACGAGTAAAAATGTTGCTTTGTGTACTGCATCTTGTAAGTATATATTAATGCATTTTATACAGTAAAAGCACAGTAAAGCTCGACAAAGTGATAAATCTGTATCTGATGCTAAGTATGATGCCAATTAAAGCAAATGGAAAAAGAATTTCGTTATTACTCTGGGTGAACTTACCCTGCGATTGCTTTCCCAGATAGTTCATAATTACGCTTGGTCTAACGGTAAAGGAAAACATTGTGATAAAATATGCGCACCTAAATAAAAAAAAGTTCTTAGGAATTTCTTAGGTGTGTAGTCCGCCATATCGCACTAGGCCAGCGTGGTGGACAACGGCCTAAAACCCTCTCAATGGTAGAGGAGATCCGTGCACAGCAGTGGGCGTATATAGGTTGATGATGATGACGCTTGGTCTTATTATGATGCGTTAAGATTATTTTAATGTATTGCGGGCTGGCAAGCGTTTAAAAAATGTAGAACTACCCGCTTCAAAACTTTATTAAATAACTGCTAGAAAATACAAAAGAGAAAATAAATGTAAATGCCTTATGCTATTCAAGAGACGTTTCACCAACTTCTAAAGACTTAAACTCTTGAAATGTTAATTTTTAAAAGACTTAAGTAATAAATATGAAGAAGCGCAAGGACTGGAACGTAACAATGTAACAGCTACTTAAAGAACTTTAACAAAGTTGTCGGGTGAAGACACTTTATGCAGCCTTAATAGTTTCTTTTTTGATTGTTTCACTTATTTATAATATGAATATAAAATCCCATTATTGTATTCTTTTTAATCTCAGTAGAAGCAATGTGCCTCAAGAAGGCAATATGTCGACGTAACATACTTAACATAATATTGACATTTATTTGGACTACAGGCGTATTAAAGTATAGTAGGTTGTCTGGAACAGATTGCAACGAGCATGTCCAAATTATTCTGAATTTTAAAAATATTTTTGCTATTCTTTATTAAATTAATCCTTGCTTCCTGGAAATCTGAGCCATTAATTTGAACAAAAACTGGTTTAATCCAGTAACGATGTGTAAAAAAATCCAAATTGATTTACGTAACGAAAATTCCTTTGCCTGTTTTTCCATAAAAAAATACCGTTTAAACGGATATTTGTTGTCAAAACAACTCATTTTCAAAACAAAAACCTCGAAGATGGTTTTTGCCATCAAAATTCTAATCATGGGCATGCAAGTACCACAAACTCCCTTAACTTTGCATAACTTCCACAAAGAAAAATATCTTTCGCAATCACTGTGAAACAACAACCGTAATATTCAGAAGACTGCATAATAAAATTGTTGTGACGATTCGCGGTCCCATCACAACGAGCAGTCCGGCTAAGACCGCGAACAGAAGTCAGTAATAATGCTATTAGTGAGTATTGTTGTGTTTTACTTTTATTACACGCCGGGGCCAGATGGGTACGTTTCATTAGGGGAGCGAGGGCGGGCTTTAAACAATTTCCAACTTGTTTACCGAGGAATGAAATGTGGTTCCGTATAATTCCAAGTCCAATAGTTGGGTTTGTAACTTTAAATATCAGTCATACATGATCGTTTTGATAAGTTTGCCAAATTTGAGTATTCTATTGTAAAATTAGGACAAAGGCAATGTTAGTCGATCGAAATGCATCAGTGTTGTTCTACCCTCATCATTCTCTTGCCCTGCTCCCAATTTTTATTTGGGGTCGGCGCAGCATGTTTTGTCCTTCCACACATCCCTATCAGCCGTCATGTCTTCAATCACGCCTTTCTCTTTCATATCTCTTTTCACGCACTCCATCCATGTTTTCTTTGGCCTTCCTCGGCTTGTCCATCCAGTTGTCAGTTGTCAGTGTTGTTCTACCCTGTGATTGTAAAACCTCTATATCTTATTGCCAACAGATACAGCACAAAACGACTCATATGTGGAGTTGTATCTCATATTTCATTATTATTTCTCCCGATTTGCTGTGAACGTAAGTAGACAACAATTTTTCCGACTTACTTTTTTATCTTCTTCTGAATATTTTCGTTGCGGAGTAAAAAACAGGCTAGGCGGGTAGAGACTTTTCTTGGTTTAATATCTGTGCATGTTACAATCAATACTAGTGTAAAAGAGTTGCAGTGGCAGATTTGCGGTGGGATAGTCGCTAGTACAGATATCCCGTAGATGTAATAATATTCGCTTGGAGTCAAGAGTATGTTGGGTATATTTAACCCAAACATTTCATTACCACAGGACCCTAAAAATCTCAATTCGTATACGTCAAACACACAGCAGCGCCTGTGTGTGCGAATTAAAGACTTTGCAGTAAACTACTTCACTTAACGTGCGGAGAAACAGAATGTTATAGTATTAACTACCGTGTACACTCCACGGAGATGTAAAGAGAATCGAGGTTAGTGTAGATAAATTGCACGTTTTATTTTTCTTTTCGTGTTTTACAGAATTAATTCACACCTAAGTAATGTTTTGTAGAAGAATGTTTTGAATTCGTTGGTCTTGTGTAAAGTGAATTTAAAATAAGGAGTAGATATGAAAGGTCTTATTTAATTATACATGTTTTGTTTTCGTATAGCAAATAGAAGGGATGCATAAATTGTAACGCCAATTTCTTATAATGTCTTCGATAATAGCTTCAAAGTTATGATAACTTTAAAGCTATTATCATCACAAAGTTGCTGATAGTGGATGAAAAAGAAAATCTTTAACAGGAAACGCCTTGGCGGAATTTCGTAAAAGTTTGGGAGTGAAATACTACAGACACATTTCGATCTGTAAGGGCAACTAATCAAATGCCTATCGTGTTACAAAAAATTCTGATCCAAATCACCCAGAAAGTTCAAATGAAGGAAGGATATTTGATTTACTTTTGTATCTCCAGTAGATAACAATAAACAGTGTTTTATTTTATTCGAACCCTGTCGCCCCTGTCCCGACATACGCACATCGTAAATGTATTTATTGGCTCATCGTAAAATTCAAATAAGTAGCTACCATGTATGTCGTATTAAGCATATTCGTACTCTCAGTCCTGTATTCCTGCATTATATTCCTGCATATTTCGTCAGGCATATGTTAGTTCTACGTAATAAAGAGTTAACCTACTGTCATTCTTCGGACGCATTTCCAGACTCCATTACAGCTGAGAATTTCCTATAGGGCACATACTAGTGCCGCTATACAACGAGACAGTAAAAACGTTTAAAGCGTGTACAAAGTATATCCTCAAAAGTACATAGCTTTTTTGTGTCTCATTATTTTTAATTGAACACCTCGCATTTTAATTACAAAACAATGAAAACATCATCGGATTCTAAACAAAAAATAAATGAATTAGTGCAAACAAAGGGAATGTTAAGAAAACACAATTGTTTTGCTCATTCTATTTCTAGCACCCTCGACAAGTTTTCGAGGAAACATTCTGTTAGAAATTTAAAAGCATCTGTTTCCACTCCTCTTATTCGTGTTCTTTTAAACAACAAGGGCATTTTAATTAATTAATGAGTCGTGTTTTGGAAATGTTTTTACCTATTTAAATACGCGAGTCTTCTTTTCTCATTAATTACGGACATTTGTGTGAAGGAAATATCAATCCATCGTCCATACAAACTTTTGTAACAATTAATTTGGAGAAGGTATACATGCTTGTTCATATTGGATTAGAGTTTATAAAACATTATTATATAAGTTGGACTATTACATATTATAACAGAAAAAATAAATACATTTAAACGAGTAATTCCAAAATTTCATGGTTGCATTAAAATTCGGCCTAGATAGCAGAAGCGTGTGCCTTGCAATTAAGAGGCCCGAGGTTCTAGTATGTATTATAGCTTGGTTGAGGTGCTATTGGTCTTCTTCATGAGGAATTAATTAGTAATACCCTAATTAGTAATGGGGTTTACCTTCACACTCATATCGCATTAAAATTTGGGGAAACTTACTTACTACTATCGATAGGACATATAGGCGCGAGTGTCTCTGCAGTCATACAAGAAATACAAAAACACCTCATTCGATTCAAACGAATGATACACTTTACGACACCATCACGCAGAGTATTCAACACATTGCTAAAAGTAAATAAATCGCAAAGAACAAAACAAGCTCTCGCTTATGAAACCGCAGCGTTCGGATATTTGTACGAAAAATGTGTTCGGAAATTTACGACCGCCGTAAATGTAGATAAGCGTGTACTAGGATCGCAGTAGGCAGGTGCTGGTCGTACCCATCCCCAATACCGAGCAATGGAATTGAAATGTTTGAAATTGGAAGCTTATTCTTATCCAATTCTATTGAAAGTTGAGGAGTATTTGAATTGGTTTTCTTTGTTCCTTTTCTTTTTTTTTTAAGTACTTAGTAACAAAGCTAGTCTATTGCCGTTTGTTACATTTTCAAACTCAGTGCTGCAAACAATATAAATATTTGCAATAACATTTGAAACTTAGGTATAACAAATCAATATCAGCCACTTATTACTATGGTAGGTATATGTCATTATCTTTCATTCTTTACAATCGTCTTCACAACGAAACATATTTTATTAGAAGTAGACATGCGAAAAAGCTTACTATTACCATAAAATAAACTATATAAATTTGAATTTTCATAGCTTTTAATTTCCACAAACAATTTTGTGCACGCAAATGCATTTACCAACTGATTTTAAAACTAAAGGAGTAAGATCAAACTGTCGCGATTACAATATACCAAAAAACGAGTATCTATCATTAAAAATATTAATTTTAAATCATCAGCGTGAAACATCAGTTTCACGCTCAAACACATGCTAGAACATTATGACTTAATTTAACTAAAGCTTACTCAAATTCACTACCCACGAATCGCGTAGAAATGAAAAGCGCACGAAGCGTTATGTTCAGCAGTTTTTAAGTTGCATATATATAGAGGTCTATTTAATCTCAACAGTCGCGAGTTCAAACACATCTGACTTTTCGAAGTTATGAGCGTATTCACAATAATTCATCACCACTTTAATTGTGAAGGAAACCATCATAATAAAACCTGCTCACCTAGTTCTAAGCAATTTCAAAATTGTGTTTTCCGTCAGCCCACACTAGGCTAGGACAGTGGACTAAGGCCTAAAACCCTCTCATTGGGAGAGGAGACCCGTGCCCAGAAGTTGGGCATTTATGGGCTGGTGATGATGATATATACCCACTAAGTGACGAGGCCGAGGCCTAGGTTTTATATAGTAACATGTATGGCTTCAAATGCCAGCGCACCAAACTCTCACAAACTCCATAATGGATCAATGTGAGGCAATATCGGAAGTAGCCTTTGACCTAAGAGCACTTGGACGTGAGAGCTACCAACCGAAATTTCCGGCACAATGTATTGTGAACGGTAAATCTTGTCGGCCCTTGAAATTAGCTCTATACATTATATTCGAAAGATTGCTTCGATTTTTTACGCGGTGTGGTCCATTGTGTTTTAGTGCCGAATGTAGGTAACACACTCGTTAGTACGGTTAAGGTAAGTTGGAGTAAAATTGATTGTTGCCCATTAATGGAGTTCGATGAAAGTGCTGCGTACTTCGACGATTAGCACATTAGTGCTAAACAGCTTCCACTGGAAGAAAGTTATAAAAAAATATGATGGTGACTGATAAATATATATTATATTTTAGGATTGCTCTTTATAACTGCCTTCTCACTTGTTTGGCTTTAGGATGTCAACTTTGACGCATAATTTTTATCGTTATATATCGGTTAGCATTTTTTCTTTATCAACCCATATACGCCCACTGCTGAGCACGGGTCTCCTCTACCTTTGAGAGGGTTTAGGCCATAGTCCACCACGCTGGCCTAGTGCGGGTTGGCGGACTACACATCTAAGAAATTCCTAAGAACTCTTAGGTGTGCAGGTTTTATCACGATGTTTTCCTTCACCGTTAAAGCAAGTGATAATTCAATGTGAATACACACATAACTTCGAAAAGTCAGAGGTGTGTGCCTGGGGTTCGAACCCGCGACCGCTGAGATTCTCGACCGCGCGACCAAACCTCGAGGCCATCACTGCTTTGGTTAGCATTTGCTTGGACCATATTTTATAGTTCTCAACTAAAACAATGTGACCTACACTAGACGGAGTTTCACGAGGGAGAAGGCTCATTATCGTCACTTCATATTGTATGAATAAGAATAGGGGCAAAGATCATCGTATCGCATTTTAAATAATAAATTAGTATAGGACTAGTGGATCGTGTTACCGAGAGATTCACGAGGTCAAGAAGATAATAAGAAATAACACCAATAGTTAAAATAAAAGTGAGGTCAATGGAATGATAAGATAAGACCGCCCGTTGTAGCTATATATATATTTTGTGTCCCGTTAAAGTTGTATGTTACAAGATCATATAGTGTACAAGAAAGTATAATAAATAAATAAATAAAATAAAAATAAATACGAGCAACTGTCACACATATTTGATTTCAAGCAATCATTTCGAATTTTAACTTATCTGGGCTTTAAGTCTAATAAGTGAACTGATTAAAAATTGTAAAAACATTTGTTTCAATGAATAGGATGACACAACTGTAGTTAAATATCATTAAGTCGCTTCCATTTTTGTCGCTCAAGTCTAGCTAATGAGTACAAAATAAGTTATTAGGATTGGTATAATGTCTGTATCTATTGTTTTAATCTCGCGGCACATGTGTTTGTCGTATTTTTTTTAGGTTTGGCTTTGATTTCCAAGTCAGTAATGTAAAAATAAATCTGTCCCTTCAAAAAAACGTGTGTAAATTTTGGAGTAAAAATTTCAATTCGTCAAAAAATTGCAAAAATATGTGCGAACAGATGGAAAGAACAGATTGCGTAAGCCAGGATCCGTTGGGATACGTTAACACGAGTTCATTACCATTCTGTTATGTACGGCGCGTTTTCGAATAAATTATATTACCTTATTGACCGGACTGTGCAGAGCTCCACAAACAATGTTCTGATAATAGGCATTATGTGACTTTAGAGCACTTCGAGTGTTTGAACAAGGATGACGTCAAATTCTATCTTTAAAATAGCTGTCGAGGAGATCGAAAAGGCAAGCATTCATACGACTTCAATAAAGTCAGAAAAGCATTGAAAATGGCGTATAAAGTTTCGTGATCCATGATATTTTATTAGACATTTTCAAAAGTGAAATAATTTACTATGGTAAAATAATTTTACGGTAGATGTTAGAAACTGCTTTTTCATTGTCTGCATTTAAAATAACCTTGGCGGTTTAAAATGTGAGGAGCCTAAGTCCCTATATGGCTGATATTCTTAGGAGTTTTATAGGTCCGTGCTCAACTGTACATTAAAGTATTACATGGTTATGCAATATAATGTTTCAATTTATATGGTAGTTACACGAAAATTACAAATAACTTTGTTAACATTCCGAGCTATCTCAATCAATATCTAAAACAATAGACTGATCAATCTCCCTCTATCAAATTTGCTTTGTTTCCTACGCAAATACATAAAGGACACTTCAGTGTATTTTATATCGTAGTGAGACTATCAATTCGAAAGCCGAAAATACAAGTGCCACTACCGTTTGTTCAGTCGAGTTGACTTCGAGAGGCAATCGTCGTGTTATATGTTATTGTACGCTCTCCACTGTTACAACAAATGGAATTTTATTGAGGTATCCCATTTCTACAGAGTTAATATACTTCCATTTGAACGATCAATTGTGTCACAAACTATTGGTTTTGATACTGTTACAATTCAAGTGAAATTGAGGTGGAAAATTTTTGATACAATATTTTTTTGTACAGACAAATCGAAATACATACATAAGGATATTTGTATTTTCCGAAGGGTAGGCACAGATGCAAATCTACACTTACATTTCGCCACTCAGGGTCATCCCACTTTACAAGGAGCGAACCTATTACTGTTTATTTCGAGAGTCTGTGCTGCTAGTACATAAGTATTTTCTAACTTGCCTAATCCAGGTATCAAACCCGGGACTACAATATGACTTGGTTCATGTCTGTGCTGCGAGCCTACGAGTTACTCAACAATTGTTATATATTAAATCACAATTTCCCATGTGTCTTTTCTACAATCTAAGTTGCAGATTGAAAACTCAACCCGGAATATCGGAGACTGCAAACCTTAGTACTTGGGTGAGACGAATGCCATCGTTACACAAACGGAGAACATTTTATTAACTCCGACTTGAAACTAATTGGGTAAGTGGTGAAAAATGTTAGCAATCTATTCCCCTGTTTTGTGTATGACAAAATCACATTTTTATTTTGTATTGCGGTAACGCTTTGGTTCATAAGAAGTTCTTTATTGATGAGTAGAATAAAATATTGCAAGAAATAAAAAATAGCAACATTTGTAACGACTTAAGTCATGGTTTAAACATTCAGAGGCTAATCATCTAAGTTACATGGCCTTCTTTCTAATTTTCTATTTACTTGAATATTGAAGGCTCATAATAAATCTCTCAGTGTTGGCAATTTCCTTTTGACATGATTTCACAAAACATGATCAGATTTTGCTATGATTTGTAAAAAAAATTAAATCTTAGTAAACAAAAATTTAATTAACTTACATGATTTGGAAACAACTCTTTCCATGATTAAGTGCAATGACATAACTTCTAGTGCTTTACAAAAAACATACTTAACACACATAGTATCAGATTATCAGATTTTCAAATCAAACATGAATTTCGGTAGTTATACATGTTCTTGTATAGAACAATTACTTACTGATTGTCAAAATCCTCAATAACCCTCTAAAATTTCGAACAAAGCCTAGTCCACACAATTGGAACCTTAAAAATATATTTCTGTCATGTCCAAAAACGGATAGAATTCGGCCTCCTTTATGATTATAATGTATAGGCTACGTGCGGTCAATCAGGTCACATTAGAACGGCCATTCCCTAGACGAGGCCGCGTCGCTCCACTTCTTAAGCCTCTCATACTGAATGATGTATGGGGCATTTACACATATCAAGTAATACCATAACCGTAATACATTACTTATAACGATATATTTCTGTATTTAATGAATTTCTGCCCATATTAAATGTATGTCAATTCTGGCATATCGTTTAAAATTACTAAGTACCTGTATACATACATGGGACGTTCTTCTTTTTTATCGACAATCTGACCGGTAAATTTTTATATTTGATAAAAAAATAAACTTGTGATTTATTTAATGAAATTTGATTTAAATTATTGCCTCATTATTGTAGATTACAAAAACATATAATGCAGCGAAGTATTACATGTAATTTTCGTTTCATTTCAAATTTCGTAGGAATGGTATGAAAAAAATGACACCTCAGTCACAAAAGTATTTATTTTTTTTATGTCTCATTTTAAATCAGAACTTCAGTTTCTTATTACTTTCTAATCAAGAATATAAACATTTACTATCATCTAGCTCCATTGGCCGGATTTTTTTTAAATAATCATTTTTTTAAATTATCCAATACCACTCCGTCACATTTTTGCTTCATAAGACATAAAACTTTTTAATATTATGAAAGTAGCCCAATAAAGTCGCTTAAAAATCTAGTGAACACCTTTATTGTTTAGCATATAATACTAGAAAACGTTACTTTTGTAAATACTAACAATAAAGTGGTTCAAAACTTACTTTGAACTAAAATTTTAAGGGGGACAAAATTGTGACAGAGTGGTTAACGAAGTGACGGAGTGGTAAACAATGTTTACGTCCGCCGAACAAAACTAACCTTATAACAATTTTTAATTTTAGAAAACAACAACAAACATAGTATATACTTAAAATGTTACTACAAGTCTTGATGATTGGTGTCCATTCTTTGGTACATATTAATTTAGTCTTACAATATCTTATCACTAACTCTACTTTTCAAAAACTTCTATTGGTTGATCGTATTCGTAAAACACGCGTTTTCCTCTTTTAATCAGCTTAGGAGGTGGAATAATTTGTAACAAATTTTCATACATCACATCTGACACATCAGTCTCTACCAATTTAAACAATTTTCCAGTATCATCAACAGATTTATAAAACATCACTCGAACATCTCCATCTTCATCCACTCCACTTTTTGCTACTCCTAAGTAAGTGTACTCAATTTTTCTTTCACTTAGTATTTTGACTAAAAGATGTGTTCCATTTTTTATTAATGATGGATGGATCTTATCCCCTAGTAGATCGTGTGATGTACCTGGTTTTGTATCTACAGATTTTCTCAAATTAAGAAGAGGCTGGTCATCTTCGTCTTCTGAAGTAGAGGTATACACAGTCTTAAAATTCCTTAGTAGAACTAATTATATTAGTTATATCAGTTCAGGGTTAAGCTTTCTTTTTTCACGACACCGTCGCTGTCTTTCAGCCGCAGATAATGCCATTTTTTCATTTACTTGATGGTAATACCTTAAATTAACAAAATAGTTGACGATAGAATAACCAATATAAAAAAACAAGCAATCATCTACTATGGATATTAACTAAAGTTCTAAGTTCCATACAAAAATGACCACTCTGTCACGAGTTATACTACTCCGTCACACATTTTTGTGACAGAGGTGCTACGTGACAGAGGTGTAAAATAGTAGTGTTCGAGATATTCAGCATTTTCCTAATTATAATTTACGCAAAAAACTGGGTATATATGAAATATTTATCATAAATTAATCAGTTAATATTAAAACCCCTAAATTAGAATAACATTTGGAAGTCGTAACTTACGTGACAGAGCGGTCGCTGAATAAACACACGCACCTCCTTTTACTGTTTGCGGGCGGCTGACTGGTATTGCCGGGGCATGGGAACGTATAGCGCGAGTGCGGGGTGGAGGGGGACTATTCTCGAACCTAGTGACCAAGGTCAAAGTTTCTAACGCACACTATTTTGTGCCATAAAATGAGTGACAGAGGGTAGCAATTAAAATCATATACATCGGGAGACAGCCAATAAAATATTTTTTTATTTAATAATATAAACATTAAAAATTATTTCTTCTTATTAATGTAATAAAAAAGGTTAAGTAGTTCAGTAAATGTTCTTGGATAGAAACTTTTAAATGTGTTTTTTTTTACGAGAGCACTTTGTTTACATTACTAGTCATAGAGGGACACACTTTATTAGTATGTATAACACCTCCGTCACGCTTTTTGTATACTATGTCACACTGATTTTGTAAAAAATAATTATGAATAAAATCTAGTTTTGAGGATATTAAAATTATTGCATTGTCAAGTGTATTTTTTTATAAAATAATTAAGTAATTTAGTATTTATGAGCAAAATATTATTTTTTTTGCGGAGAAGACAAGTCATTGTCGATAAAAAAGAAGAACGACCCACATAACCTCACGCCCTGCCTTAGTAGACTTGCTAGTAGGATATCATAAGACACCTAATACGCTTAACAACGAAATATATTTCAAATGCAATGAAAAGAGTGAGTGCCTGGAGGTTTAAGCGCGCGGTCGAGAATAACGGGGGTCGCGGGTTCAAACCTCAGGGACACACCTCTGACTTTTGAAAGTTATGTGTGTATTCACAACGATTATTTGCTTTAACGGTGAAGAAAAACATCGTGATGACACACCTCTAAAAAGTTCTTAGGAATTTCTTAGGTGTGTAGTCCGCCAACCCGCACTAGGACAGCGTGGTGGATTAGGGCCTAAACACTCACAATGTAGAGGAGGCATATATATATATGTATGTATATAGAAATCGCCTTATTTCATTCCTTATAGTCATAACTATACTCTGAGACCAACTAGGAAGATTCATTTATTACTAAAAGTGGCAATTTCTCAACAACTAGTGCTGTAATACCAGCCCCCATACGAAGTTAATGTTGGGTTCCCGCTACGTGACTATTACCCTGGGTAATAGAATTCTTTTCATACATCAAATAACTCTGATAGTACTAAATATAACCCAATTCTAATGCTCCACTGTCAATTCATTTATTTGACCCTTAATGATTTTAAGTAGAAAAGCTGTTGTTTAGCCAACACAGCAAAGCGATTTAATAAACATAGAATAAAAAGGTAAAAACTACACAAATATCTCTTTAAGTTTTTTTTTTCTGAAAATAAACAATTGCTTTTGTAGAATTTTTCAATAAACGAAAAGTGGCAACAGGCTCGCCCTTTATAATGTGGAATAGATACGTATCTACTAATAAATATCGAACTACTGAAGCAAATAACAACACTCTTACCACGCTCAAGTCTTCTAAAATCACGAACCAAGAAGTATATTTTAGCTTCCACATTTCAAGGAAGAGGAAGGCAATTAATAAACCTCAATAATAAAACTAGCACATAGATAAAAAATGTCTTGAATAAGTGGACAACCTTGACCAACTAGTAATTCGACTCAAACATATGTTCGTTTGTAAACATCGCATTTCACAACCTGCACGCCAAATGGTCGTAAATATTAACCGTGGTTCGTAAAATAACCTGTAAACAGTGGCGGTGGTGTTATGCTATCAATCTGGGTTCCTTGTACGAATTTTTGGTGCCTTATATTAGATAAAGCCTTGATCTAAAATAATTATTGTTTAATAACAGATTTTGTCTTGATTCCTCTAAATTTAAATACCCAAATGTGAGATTACGAAAAGTTTGCAAAAGATTTATACTTTTGTAACACGTCCCTTATTTTTGATTACTGCATTTAATGACTTAATTGCTTAGACATTAGCTTACGAAAAGATTGGCTGTTAATCTGTTCCTACACGTTGCTGAAAACATCCGGACAAAACAGGGCGACATAGCTTTTCCCGCTATTGAGGGATAATATAATCAACGCTAATTTTTACATAGCATTCTATTAACCATTGGGAGATTATTTCCAATGTCATCTTCTATGACATAAATCTCTAAAGCGTAGAATCGTAAATTAGAAGGGACAAACCAGCGAATAATAAAACATTGCACGTAATATTGTGTAATGCATTAGCGTCAATAACACATTACTTAAACCCAACATAAAAACGTAAGTGCATACGGAATTTCAAATATATCTATTGGTTGTAAAATGCTATATATGTTACCTACTGTGTATGTAATATATACTATGTATGGTGACCTGTGCATAATTCTGAGATCTCACTGGGTATGTCCGGTTTCCAAAAACCTATAATAATAATATGTTTTTAAGCACTGCAAAGGATAATTATCAGTTATCATCTTCCACCTGTGAATTTTTTTTTGAAAAATGTAAAATAAAAACTATTTTTAAATCGTTGAACTTTTAACTGTAAGTCTATAAAAATGGTAAATTTAGTTTAGTTATCTCGTAGTAACACAGCAAAGGAGTACGATCTAGAGATCTTGGGTTCTATTTCCAGGTAAGACAAAGTATTATCGAATCTCAAAATTTTCAATGTTGCAAATTCATTGAATTTGACAATGTGCCCTAATGGTGATAGCATCGCATTCATAGGACATAAACTGCTGATTTTGTGCGCGATTTTCCGGTAAAGCGTATAGGTCCTGTTCCTTATAAGATGGGGCGTGTATATATATACGCATACCTATAGTGTACAACTTTGTATGTTTGTATAGCGAAAGTGAACTATTTGAAAGATCGCACCTGTTCGTAGTAGTTTGTGAACCTCGCGTAAATTTGAACACATCACTGCCTCACCATCGTAACCAAATGCTCACGCTTTGCTGATTTTATGAGATTTTGAGACCATAAAAGTATTTTATTACACCATAAAAACCGCAGAGCGTTTTGTGCGCCGTAAAATAAAAAAAGGGGAATGTAAGTGTAAAAATGAATACTGAATTGGTGTAAGCGTGAAGTATACATTTTTAGTGTAAGTTTTTTGCTAGGTGTATTTTTTCACTCAATCTTTTATTGTATTTGAGATGCAAAAATACATCCCATTGGAGGCCAAGTTCGATTCCCGGGTCGAAAGGGTTGTTGTTTTACAAAATTTTCTGTAGCAACATGGAGTCTAGAAATATGCTCGAAAAACATAGTTATACATACCTGGTAAAACGTGAGTGCAGAAATGCGCCTCTGTCTACTCCTTGGGGAACAAGAGCATGAAGTTATGTACGTATGTAATGAATAAACTTCATTTACGTTTACGTCAACTGTCCAGTATTTTATCTCTCTTAGACATAGTACATATACCTAAAGTTAAGCAAACATATTTATTTATTTATTTAAACTCTTTATTGTACACATTTTAACAAACAGAATATACACAAAAAAGAAGAGGAAAGGTACAACTGGCGGCCTTATCACTCAAGGTGATCTTTTCAAGGCTACCATAAGATGGATATGTTGAAAGAATTAAATGGAGGGTAGCGTGTACAACAGAACAAAAAATATATCAAGAATGAGAGAAAAAAAAATACTAATAAAAAAAAAAGTCCTAAGTCGAGAAAAATCCGATTCACATGAAAGAAAACATATGTAAATTAATATAGAATCATCAAGTGCCTTAAATATTCTTGCCCAGTGAAATGTAAAAGTGAACTTTCCTAGAATTTTACCTTTCTAATAACACTGTCTCGGCAAAGAAAACACTCAAGTAAGATACTTTTTTAGACTCTAAGGGAGCACTACTAAATTTATAATACATCATTATATTTGTTTATTATGAGTCATATAGAAAGTCAAACAAATTGTGAATTAAATATTGGAGATCGCAAAAATAGACATATATTATTCAAATAATTTTATTCATGAACATAATAATAAATAATGACGATCATATTCATTCATAATACGCACTAGCACTACATTATAAATTTAAATATCACAAATTTTATTGCATAAATAATACCATAAATTATTATTTACTAACTTAATTTAACGTATTGGCAACATTACATGAAATATTTATGCCCAAAGAATTTCTCAGCTTTGTGAAGACAACTAATTCACATGATTTCCACCATTCTACTGATTCCTTGCGATAGTGGAACTTTTATACATTGTTTGTATCACTTTAATGGATTATTACATATTTTATTCTTAACGAAAAAAAATCTTTATCGAATTAAAAAGTAAACATTCCAAACATAGCTCCTAATCAAGTATATATATTACCCAAACAAACGATATCAGATAAACGTAATCAGAGCTAGTTATTAACCGACTTGACTACTTAAATTGATTGCCTAATATCAAGGAAAATAAGTACGCAATGACTATAATTTGTCAATGTTTTGTCCCTTTCTAATGTTCTTGTATTCACAGATTTGAGAGAAACAGACTTATTTCTATAGGCACGTAGATCGTAATGTCAAAGTTCACAATACTCTTGGGAAGCCAAGGTCGTATTAAATAATCAAAGGTATAAGCGTAATCGAAATACGGTACACATTTTTGTAAGTATAAATCAGAATAATCAACTTGTTATTCATTCGAATAGCTAAAACAGATGACAATATTAAGAATGATGTGACTAAACCATATGATTATTTAATTGTTAAAAATGGTTTCAATTAGAATAAATACCAACTGTGTAATGTTTGAACATTTAAAAAACGATAAATATACGAGTAAATTATATACAAAAGGGTACTGCACATTGAGCTTCGCTTAAAAATACGTCACCTTCAATTTCACTATTAAAAATCTTCAAATACTTATGGCACCAAAAATCACTTGAACTTGTAACCAAATTCACAATCTCTCACTTTAATCGTTCGGGAAGAATATTGCGCCACTGTTCTCTTCAGAATCGTGAACGTTCACGAATCTGACGTCGATTTCAAATTCATCGTCAATTTCATTTTCGTGGGTCTTTCGTGTCTCGTAGTTTGTCGGCCCTTCGAAGACTATCGCATTAGGGTCATGGGTGTCAGGATAGTAAATTCTCCTTAGTTCGCCCAAGTTGACGACGCACAGAACCAAAAAGACGTAAGCGTACATAGCGCACGACTGCACTTCACGACGTTATGGATATGAATGGTTCAAACACGATCCGTGTTTGCTTATACCGCCATATGGGCTTATAAATACAGCCTCTAATTAGAGAAATTCCTTGTATGAGTAATGCATGTGTAGTTTATATTGTCCTCCCATGTGGCGGATATGGGGTACGCGTAACGTTGTATCATTTTAGAAGAACTTTAATGATTGCGGTTTATTTATTTTAATATCACATTTCAATTATATGATAAATGTTGAATCATATATTAGTTTTTTTCGTTTCTTTTTTATGTCAACTTTAAGAAATGTAATTTCAATTTCATTATACAAATGAAATTTTATTTGATGTTTATTTTAATAAGAAGCAGTATTTGTTTTCTTTTTTAAATTTAAATTATTATTATATTTATCTTCATATAAAAATAATAGTATTTTATTAAACTTGGTTTCACTTGGACAAAAAATTAGATTAAAATTTGATTGAATATTCCAACTAAAGCTTAAGCTTAGGTTTTATGTTTTAGTTATGATAAATCTATTTGCGGTGATTACTACTAAATATTAATTCAAACAAGTAATTTAGTAACCTTATACTGACTGAATAAATAATCGCCTCAATTAGAAACTATTTAATAAATAATAATAATAAATAAATACACCCAACAGTCACATACACAGTCCTGACCCCACACTAAGATACGAGTCTTGTGTCGTGGGTATCAGAAACTACGAGAGACTTTTCGGTCTCACAAATACCCAGACCCGAAACAAATATTTGTGGCTCACACAAACATTTGTCTCGGTGCGGGGATCGAAACCGCGGCCGCTCGTTTCGCAAGCTGGTATCTAGCCAACTGCGCCACGGGGCTGTCAAACTAATTCAACTTTAATACTATTAAAGGGATACGAGTAATGTTCAATCCGCAGTTCGTCTATTCCACGTTGAATTTTTTAATACTTGATTTGACTGACGTGCTTTTATTACTTAAGACGTGTTATTAACAATTTAGTCACTGTGTTTCAATCATTACCAAAATATTATGTCACGGTATGATTAATCTGTTATTTCCTAAACAAATACTACAGTATTAATATGTGACTTACCGTAAAATAAGAACATTACCATTCAATTAACTATAAAAATGTTCAACATCGAATCGGAATCATTAAAAATTCAATGGTCAAATAATCATAGCTAAAAAATCACGGCAGAAACTAAGAAAAATGTTAATTGTGTCATACACTTTGTATAAAGAGTTTTTTTTTCTTAAATACCAATTGGCTAACGCTTAGGCAAACAGGCTCAATAAATTTAAATTTTATAAGTAACAGGTTCCTTATCAGCTTTTGAGAAGCAGAAAATATGTAATAATTGAATATAAAATGTAAATTAGTTTTGTGATTCATTTCATCATTGCATACCCTACAATGTATAGACGTTGAATTTTATTGAATTCTGTATCGAAGGGCATACTTTCTGATTTTGAGTCATAGTATCTAGTTTTATAACCTTGTCATTTTTAGCGACTGACTTTTTGCCTGCGACATTATCTTGCTCATACATACTCCTTGGTGCATGTCCAATAGTGTGGGTATGGGTGTTGGTGTGGTGTAACAGGATTATCTAAATTTCTATGTCATTGGTTATGAGGTTACAGCTCGTACAAATCCGTAGGTTAGTCAAAGTCAAAGTCAAATATCCTTTATTCAGATAGACTTTTACAAGCTCTTTTGAATCGTCATTTTTTTATGCTATTTTTTAAAAACTAGTCCGCCAACCTGCAATAGAGCAGTGTGGAAGACTAAGGCCCTTTCAATGATCTAGGAGGCCCGTGCCTAGCAGTGGGACATGCATGAGCTGATAATGACTACAGCTCCACTTCTTAAAACTTGCTTGACTGAAGAATATCAAACAGCAAAACACTAAATATATTTTGCCAGTCCTGGAGGTCGAACTCGAGCATACGCTAAATCGTTTTACCACAGGATAAGTAAGGAAGTCTAATTTTGTTATTGTCAAATAAATCAGTACATGTCACAAAGCACTATTCAAAACAGGAAGAAATCTGTATTGAGTTTGACTAAATCTAGATTTAAAACATAATAAAGTCACCCGGAACTGATAATTCTGTTAGATCCTGTTATCGCTAGTTTTGGTGATCGAGAAAAAATACCAACGAGATTCTTAGAGCAATCAATTACCTCAAATCAACAATAGAATTTTTTGTTTGTGGTTAAATTTGTGGGAATGTGGTTATAAAATTTTCGTGGTAAGTTAATTATAAGCAGTGATGGCCTTGAGGTTTGGGCGCACGGTCGAGAATCTCGACGGTCGTGGGTTCGAACCCCAGGCACACACCTCTGACTTTTCGAAGTTATGTGTGTATTCACATTGAATTATCACTTGCTTTAACGGTGAAGGAAAACATCGTGATAAAACCTGCACACCTAAAAGTTCTTAGAAATTTCTTAGGTGTGTAGTCCGCCAACCCGCACTAGGCCAGCGTGGTGGACTATGGCCTAAACCCTCTCAATGGTAGAGGAGACCCGTGCTCAGCAGTGGGCGTATAGGGGTTGATGAAGGAAGGAAAGAAGTGATGGCCTCGAGGTTTAGGTGCGCGGTCGAGAAATTCGGCGGTCGCAGGTTCGAACCGCAGGCACACACCTCCGACTTTTCGAAGTTATGTTATGTATTTAACCGTGAAGGAAAACATCGTGATGAAACCTGCATACCTAAAAGTTCTTAGAAATTTCTTCAGTGTGTAATCCGCCAACCTGCACTAGGCCAGCGTGGTGAACTATGGCCTAAACCCTCTCAATGGTAGCGAAGACCCGTGCCCAGCAGTGGGACGTATATGGGTTGACGATGAATTTAATTATAAAGTTGACTTGTTTTTACTAGTTTGCTACTATCATTCCTTTCATTATTGGAATGCAGGCTTCTTCTTCTTCTACTTTGGAAGGTTTTAGGCATCCCCATAAGCCTCCGCCTTTTTCCATCAGTGGATGTCTTTAGGCTAATGCTGTTAATGATGCAATGTAAAATGCAAAAATAGTATGTAAAGATACTGTTAATATGCATGAGATGTACCTACGTAAAACCAGTTACATTTTCGTCCACAAACACAGCTCACGTTTGCATTGTGATGTAATGCCGACCGCACGATTGCACTCTGTCTACAATACAAAGCGTAATGACGCACGAATGAGCTCGCAAATTGGGTCTTCTCACCGAACCGTGACGAACTCACTCAATCTTGTTAACCAAAGGATTGGATTGCACATTATAACTAATTTTGCTGAAAGGCGGGAGAGACTACACCGCAGTACTATTGGAAAATGAAATTCATTCCGAAGTTTGGATAATGTTCGTAAAAGTAGTTCGTAAGTAATTCATCCAACGTAAATCAGATTTGTTGATTAAATTTAATTATTTTTTCGATTCACAGCATCTCTGAAATCATAGGTTAGCAACAAATTTTCACCTTTAGAAATAAGAGCCAATTTTTGTGACCAAGACAAGGTTCTCACAAAGCCCTTGAATAGCCCTCCAAATTTATGACGAGAACATAATACTACTATTGACATCAACTTTCAACATAAAGTTTCCCTCCTGTGTCCCTAGCAATTTGTGAACCAGAATAAGCATGTATATCCATTTATTAAAGCACACAGAGACATCCATCATGCGGCGAAGTAATGTCACTGCAATGTCACTTAAAATCGATCTCGTCATTTCACGGATCATATTAATCACTAATTGTTCCAGTCCACGCTGACCACCACGTGCCTTAGTTCCGTATCCTGTTCTATAAAAACCATGTCTTCTTAGAAGAATTATGTCACTATTAGTGATTTTATTATTCTTTATGTAGTGTTATGGCTTTATACATCGACATCGTAAAGACGATGTGGTTTTGTTCATCATCAGTCAATATAAGTCTCACTGCTGGACGGGTCTCCTCTATAACTGAGAGGGTAAGGCCTTAGTCCACCACGCTGGCCTAGTGCGGGTTCCTTAGAATTTTTCTTACTATGTTTCCTTCGCCGTTAAATTACGCGGTAGTACATTGTGAATACACACTTAACTTCGAATAGTCAGAGGTATGTGACTTGGGTTAGAATCAGCGATGGTTTTTTATTGCCTTCACTAATTTCATCCGTCATCTGTCTCGCGCCAGAAATGTGTACAGGCGCCCAGATTCGACTCTTGGGTGGGGCAAAATGTTACTGGATTTTCTCATCAAGTAGGTAAAAATTGCATGGATGCAAAATTTCGCTTCCGTCTACCCTGCGATGATACAGGCGTCAAAGATTACAATAACATGCTACTTAACTTCAGGTGGCGCACTTGCGCGTTTGCCTCCTTTTTCTAAAAAAACATCATCATCACCATTGCTGTACATAGGCAAAAAAGCAGTGATGGCCTCGAGGTTTGGGCGCACGGTCGACAATCTCGGCGGTCGCGGGTTCGAACCCCAGGCACACACCTCTGACTTTTCGAAGTTATGTGTGTATTCACATTGAATTATTACTTGCTTTAACGGTTAAGGAAAACATCGTGATAAAACCTGCACACCTAAGAGTTCTTAGGAATTTCTTAGGTATGTAGTCCGCCAACCCGCACTAGGCCAGAGTGGTTGACTATGGCCTAAACCCTCTCAATGGTAGAGGAGACCCGTGCTCAGTAGTGGGCGTATATGGGTTGATGAAGACACATGAAGTACATAGGCCTCCTATGGCACGCCACTGGGCTCGATCTTCGGCCCCCCTCATCCAAGTTTATGCATGTAGGCTTAATTAAATTAGTGGGTTCCCTTTATCACAGCTTAAGTAACCATTGTATGGCTCTGCTAATCGGCAAGGCAATAACCCAGTTAATTGTTAACGGGTATTCCCTCACAATGCTAACAGGGTTTATTACACCTCGGTATTAACGCATTGTTGCATGTATTACAATATGTAACATTCTGTGCCAAGTGAAGATTATTATGGAGATACAGCCCGGTTCTCGGTGGGGGTATTTCCCTCAGGTAATTATTTAAATTTAATTTAATTTATTATTTAAGGTTTCATTTTTTAATGGTTTCATGAATATAAAAAAATATATAATAAGTACACGATAGTCCACCACGCTGACCTAGTTCGGGTTATTAGGCATAATACGCATGCAATGCAATATTTAATTTATATAATATGACGTATATTTATGAATAATAAATTCTTCATAATAGATCAAATTGTGTTTTCGTTCTACGTCATAGAGAGCGAGTCTGTTGCTTTTTTGTAAACAATTGCAGACTCCGTACTGCTTACAAGAATTCCCCCCTAATTGAAAAACCAATAACATTTTACCCGGGAATTCAACCCGAAACCATCCTTAGCTATATTTATTTTAAGCTTTATTGTACACATATTACAAAAACACACCTAATATAAAAAGAGAAGTAATATAATGTATCATAATATTAACTAAAAGCATACTAAATAACACCATCATTGCTAGGATAAAACCTGTTACACCATACGTGGCCGTATCTTTGACTCATTTTACATTCATTTAACTCTTTCCTGTAGGTAATATGTGACAATTATACCGGTCTACAGAGGTCGTGGCTTCGAACCTTGGAAAAACATCAATATAATATGTAATATTTTTAAGTTACTAATATATGTATATATAAAAGCCGCGATAGCCTAAAAATTTCGCATTCGTGGATTCAAATTCCTGGCGCAAAACGCTAATTGAAACTATGTATGTATGTGTGGTCTACTAACCCGCACTATAGCTTTAATCTTACTATAAATATGCATAAAGCATAGATATACTCCTAGTTAGACTTCTAAAACTACTAGTTTAATAATGTCGATTACCTTTTAATCATTTATTTTATTCACAATATATAAAGGTTTTTATTGACCTGATTTAATAAATCAATAATGGTTACTTTACGCATTACTCATTTATCGCGACCATTTAAGTCTATGTCAATTTGCACTATAAGGTAAGTCACACAAACGGTTCAGTTAATGATATCTTTTATCTACCGCAACTTTAAACAATCCATTGAACTACAGTTTTTAGTCACATATTTATTTTTTTTAAATGTTTCACCGTGTTAACATCTTAATACTAATAAGAAAAAAACGTCGTTGAGAATAGTATTTTGAATGAAATTATCTATATCACTTGCCTTGTATTATAATTATGCAAGGGTTGATTATATAACTGTTACCTACTGAACTGACATAATGACTGGCCACATAAAGGCCGAAAGGCTAGAGACTTTTCGAACTTCCAAATAACTCGGACCAAAACGAATATTTATTTATTTATTTAAAACTTTCTTGCACATACACTAAATATAATGACGATTATTAACTAACAAGAGATAAAACAAGAGGCGGGCTTATCGCACTAGGCAATATTTTAATGGCATCCTTAGGATGGATAGTAGGTAAAAGATATTATATTAGATAGGATATTTGTGGACCACAAAAATATTTGTCTCGGTGCGGGGATAAAATCCGCGGCCTCTAGTTTTACAAGCCAATGTCTAGCCGATTGTGTCAATTAAACATTTTTTTACATTTTCAAGACACTTTTAAAAAAACCTTGCTTAATTACCCCAAGAAGGTCGAATCAGAATAGACTGCCACATCAGGTTTAATTTATTTCATAATCTATAAGAAATAATCTTGTATAAAACAAGTATATACAAACCATTAAATTTTATTGAATATTTTCAAGAGTGAGAGTCACGAAAAATGAATAATCATCTGCGATCATTAAGCGTTGAAAAGATCTTATGAATGTATCAAATATTTTCAACGTGAGTAACATTTAGTGCAATGTTATGAAATCTTTTCATGTTGTGTTTACTTGTAATTCGTTGTGCAATACACGCAATAGTAATAGTAGTTTATTAAATGCTTTTTTATTGCAACAACTGGAAATTAACTTAAATCATTAATACTAAAGCTCTTTTTAGTGTCAGCATGGAGTCTTTTATGCCCGAAAAATGGCAATAGGCTCGCCCCATATTACGTGGGACTGATACAAAGGTGTTAAGATGTGGTAGAAATGCATTACCTACCAAGCCGTTCGGAAAATAAGAGCAACAAGTGATGTATGTATGTATTCCAAAATTTTAAAACATTTTGTTTTCAATGATTAAAGTCGGGTAGTTTTTGGGTATTTATTTTCTCTTTACTCGATACAGTTACAAAGTCGCAAAAACGATTATACGATATTTTTCAAGATGCAACTGATGTTCGTCATTACTAATTCTTATGTGTCCATAAAATATCAAGTGTAGATTGACACGATACATACCCAAACTGATTAAATCATAAAGTCAAGGTTTGTCCACTGCCGTTCCAATTTAATGTCATTAAAATGTCGCTGCAGTTATTGCATTCGGAGAGAAATACAATACTAATGTGGCTGCCTTAGAACCCGCTTTTATTGGAACATGGGAAAGTGACAATGTAGAAATTGATGTCTTTGCCTTATACTCCAGTGCACAAGAATAGTGCATTTTGTCTTAAGATTTAAAATGAATACGATCATCGCTATTTTTTTATCATAAGCCGGCCTAATGCTAACACTAAAACACTTCTGCCTACTTCTTTGAGGAACACACTCCAACGCTAACAGTCTGATCCCGGATCGCAACACACTTGCAATTTAATTCTGCATTAATTTGACTCACAAGCGAAGTAAGGATCCGAATACGATAAAAAAAAAGTATTACCGATATATTACGCTTTGAGAATAATTATTTCCAAGAAAGGTTTGAGTCAGACCGGGCGTAAAGTTTGGAACAAGACTCATTTTATTATCACTACAACGTCATTACGTTCCATTGATAACAGTTATATCAGTATTTTCGGTTGTTATAGATGTTATATGTCTTTAAGGGTGAATAGCAATTTACTTATTTTTAATTTTACTAATAAACATAAGTAAATGCCACTTACAATAATGTAAAATTTGTGACCATTTCTTAATGAATAATTCTTGATCGCACGAGCCAGTTTGCGAACAAAGTGTAAAAAAAATAATGTATATGCAAACAGTTTTTTTCTGCATCGGAATTCCGATCATTAAGCGGTCGACTCACAACTCGACCTTTCCAATAAAATATAGCTGCTACACACAGGTACTAAATACCTAGAATTATGCAACTCATTTAGTGTCACTTTCAATTGCGTTTGTGACTTTTTATTTCGTGTAGTGTACCTTGTTCTGGGATACAAATCAGTTATTTGTCTTGATGTTATTAGATACTTTAGCTACCCTCCAATCTGTCACTTTTTGTTCATTTTTGTTGTTCTCAATTTTAAAGGAGGCTCGCGCCCACAGGGGAACGTATAAGGGCTAATGAAGATGATGTAAAATTACTAAATAAATACCGTTTAATTTAGGGAATTAGCAGATATGAGTCATCTTTAATCAATTGTGATGCAACATGTCGCAAATTACCACACCAATAATTTTCCTATAAAACATTAAACGTTATGGATATCGAACCAATGGGAAAACACAAAATTAATATAAAGCAGGAAACGCACGTCTCTAAACCAGTGGTTGTATTTATAAGCCTGAGTGCAGTATAAGCCTTAACTGTCCTCTGGAGCATTCATTCCTTTCCCTACCGTCTGGAAGTACTGACGTGCGCTATGTACGCTTACGTTCTTTTGCTTCTGTGCGTGGTGAACTTGGGTGAGCCAAGAGGGGTATATTACGGAAATACGAAGGATCCTAATGCTTTAGTCTTCGAAGGGCCGACGAACGCTGTGACAGAAAATGTGCCAATAATTTTAATCAAGGATGTGAAGAAAACAGAAGACAACAGCGTCATAACATTTCCAGATACATAATGTGAAGAATAGTGAAGTGGAAGTTGAAGTACTTTTTGGTGCCATAATAAAATTCTCGATGTGAAATTTCGGCTTCGAATTTCATGTGATTTCGATGTGTTGAAGATTTTCTTTATACTCAATACCTTGTGATTTTATTGAATAAATTATATTTAAAATTAAAAATATTTATTATTTTATTGTATTTCAAACATTTTCAAATATTTTTTTTTTTATTAAAGTGTCTCTCAACCTCAATTTAAAACTTCACTTTAGCTTTTTTTTTAAGAGATACACGTAGAACAAATCTCAACTGTATAATTGATGCAATTCTTTAATATTTAAGTATACTACAATTTTTACAAAAAAGATTGACTTAAACGGTGTCGGCGTATTAAATTGTACCAGAACCTGATTCGGCCGAGGTGGTCGAACTACCTCACTTAAATGCCAGGACAGTATTATAAAAGTACCTACGAGACAAATTGGAGGAATTTAAACCTATTGGCATACTTCAAGTTATCGGAGTAACAAATTTAAAATTCAACAGGATCATATTGTTTTCTTTATACTTTCTTGTAAAGATTTTATACTGGGGTATTCCAGTTTGAATATATCCTAATGCATTTTGGAAATAACGCAAAGTATATAATATATCAAACTTTCTATGAATCGAAAGATCTAATCTTATTCATAATTGTTTGCTGTGGGGTCAGGATTTTCTCATTTTTATGTCAAATTGCTTTTTTTTTAATAAAGGTTTAAAGGTTAATTTATAATTTTGTATGGCAGGGTGGGCTTTTCGGCTTATATGTAAGTACTGCAACTGATTCAAAATAATATGATTATTATTGAACTTACAAACAACCATACAACATCTAAGGTCATACGTGAAACCTTCCCTGCATTTGACATGAATTATAATAGTTGAAATAGGTAGAGTTCATCTATCTCCGTATTCTAACGTAAAATAACGTCTCTTTGCTTCACCGTCAAACGATAAGCTAGTTTAAAATGAGGCTACTGACATTCCCGAGGAACACTTTCAAGAAAACAGGATTTTTTTAAAAGGGTTTCCTTAACGTTCAAAGGAAAAGCAAATCTAAAATAGGAGTAAGGTTTTTTTAAACTTTGTTTTAACCTCTTTTTAAAATGTATATTAAATATAAAGCTTCCTGCTTAACTCCTTTGAGATTCTGCCGGTGTTAATGGCTATTGTTTTTACGTTATCGATTTCTAAATGCAGCATTAAGTTTCGTTGGCATTATTAAAATGGGAAATATTCACTCACTGCCTGCCTCATGATTTTGTGGAGCAAGTGAACGTGCGATCTAAGGGTCAGTGGCTGGGTCAACATCATTATCCGTCATCATCAGCCCGTATGCGTCCCACTGCTGGGCACGGCCCTCCTCTACTATTAAAAGGGTTTAGACCGTAGACCACCACGCTAGCCTAATGCGGGTTGCCGGACTAAACAACTAAGAAATTTTAGATGTTTACCTTCACTGTCAAAGCAAGTGATAATAATTCATTGTGAATACACACATGCCTTAGAAAAGTGAGTCTAGGGTTTGCACCCGCGTTTGCCGAGATACCCGACCGCGAGTCTTAACATCAAGGCCATCACTAACTAAATAATATGTTGATGATGATGACGATGATCTGGTGAAATCTGGATGCTGAAATATATCTATACATACCCCTTCGTTGCATACAGACGTGGGGTTATGTATGTATGTTGTTTATTTATTATATTGTTTTTTTTGCGTCATCATCAGCACTCTCTTTATAAACCACAATTGTCCTGTGACGTTGTGGTATTCCATTCAATATTGAATATTTTCCTGTATGTCGTAACTTAATAATAACATATTTTTCCCATTATAATTTAAATGCAGATGTCGCAATGTATTTGTTGTTATTATATGACATCATAATACATATTATGTAAAATCCAAACTGTGCAGATATTTGACAGGTGTAATGTAAGAAAAATAACTATTTGTCATAACTCCGATAACGTGTATTTTCAAGTTCTTTACTAATATTAATAAATAGCTTTTGCCCGCGAAACCGTCCGCGTAGACTACATGTTCAGAAAGAAAATAAGTTGAAGTCTATTTTACTCCTCAGAGTCTTATTTATGTCCAACCAAAAATCATACAAATCGGTCAAAATCGGATTTTTTTTATATACAAGGGAAACTTATGAAATAAAAAACTTAATACATATTTATAGGAGTGACAATGTGTTCTTGTAAATCACATGAAATAAAAGTATAAAAACTCAAATTTAAAACGAATTTTTAATATACAAGGAAAACTCATTATTACGACGATATAATAAAAAATAAACAAAATTGAATTTAAACAACATCCCAGCGGTTTTAAATATCTGAATATAATTAGGCCTTGAACCCTTAAAGTTAGGTACTTATAAAATGATAATAAAGCTAAATAAAATTACTCGAATGAAGTACGCGTCAAAAGCGCCTACAAAAATAGGTAACATGAATGCTTTTCGAAGGCCACGTAATAATAATCCCTAGTAATTGCTTCTCGACTCCGAGCCGATGGTAATTCCCCGTAGATTCGGCGTACAACTCGGTATACTTTTTTGATTTTGTACGCGTTAATATTTTTTCAACCTCTTTCAATATCACTCGAAGAATATTCAAATATGATGTGGTAAAAATAGAATGTCAATATACCAAACAATTTTGTATTGGTTTCATCCTCACTCGGCGCGTTGATACAAATGTTTATGTGGTCCACAAATATTTTTATTTTAGTCTTGGTCGTCGTGAGACTGAAAAGTTTTTCGAAGTTTCTGATACCCACGCCACAAAACTATGATGCTTTTAAGACTTTAGGGTATATTTATTATTATAATCATTTGTTATAAAAATACACTAGTCTTGGATCGTTGGTACCAAAAAGTATGAAAGATTCAATCTCACAAAACCCCTGACCCAGACCAAATAGTTTGTTGCCTACAAACACTTATCGCTGTGCGGGGATGTGATCTCTTTTAAGTTAGGTCTATCCGTTACCAATTGCGCGAGAAAGACTACAAGCACAAAAAACAGCAACTACACAAAAAGAAACAAACTTGCAAAGAAGCTTAGCTATGTTTTTCAGCAAAGCACTCAGCCCACTTCCATAGATCATAAAGCCATAAAGATAAAAGCAACAAAAACTTTTGCCGCAAACTATAAACAATTTCCAGCGCATTTCATAACCAACAGTTACTAAGAACAACAAGTGCACTTAAGTGGCATACAATACAAAATTCATACAAGTAAATGCTGCAGTATTTCCGCCAATGTTGAGACTCGTGCCAAATCTGTTGGCAACAGTAACACGGTGCATTAAGCTGCTAACTTCTGTAATTACGACAATAACAATGGCTGGAAGTGGCCGATGCTGCTCAAGCACGGCTTTTTGTTTGCAGCTATCGGAAACTTGCTGGTAGTCGGAATTTACATCTGTTCGAATACTTGCTTTATTGATAGTGTAGGTGTAAAGTGAAATTTTGAGGCATAAGGCATAGGTGATCGAAAACAAAGATAAGTAATAGTTATTGTGATTAGGAAAATGTTAGAATTGATAAGTCTGTTTTGAAATTATTTTATCGTCAATGAGTTTGTAATCACTGTCACTATTACCTGGCTTCGTTATCGACGACG
The DNA here is from genome assembly GCA_030295005.1 of Cephonodes hylas. NCBI lineage: Eukaryota > Metazoa > Arthropoda > Insecta > Lepidoptera > Sphingidae > Cephonodes > Cephonodes hylas. Next base: position 3,021,319 of record AP025371.1, read on the forward strand.
GTCTGATTCTACACAATATATATGTATGTAGAAGCCTAAACATTGATATAGTTTTGTTAGTTATTTGTTTCAACCAGACACGAGCTGGTAATGAGACAAACAAACATTTTTTCAAATTCAAAGTTCAAAGACGAGCACCTTTCTTCATTAACTTATATATTTTGCCAATCGTAATTTCGCACATGAGAACATCTTAGACCAAAGTTACCGCTTATTTTCTGAAGAAATATCCAAATATTTTTTATTTATCATTAACAAATGAAAAATAAATTGCGATTCGAAAAAAAAAAGCTTAAAGGAAACAAGGAAAAAAACAAAGTTACCGATCTGCGCATGTACCAAAAATCCACGTTCTTTAGGAATTTGTTTAGACGGAAGCATAATGCCGAAGGTCAAACGAATAGATAACATATGCAAATTATAGTCGAGGTGAATGACTTTGTTAGATACAATTATCGTGCAGGTGCTTAAGGTCACGATTTAGTGAATGAATAGTTTTTTTTTTTATTTTGATACCAGAAAACCTATTAAATGCAGAACAAATAGTGTATTAACTGGAAGAAACGACTTCGTTCATCCCTAACCAATTGCCTTCATTAGTGTGGCCTAGTGCAAGGCGAACATTAAATCATGCCTACAAAATGTTGTTATTATAATAAACACGACAGATTGTAAGTGGCACATTGGCGTGGCAGGTTTTCGTGAAGTGGTCACATACGTATTGATGACATAAGTTTTCGATAGGATAGTAGTACACTCATGTCACTCCATACGTACAGCAGTTCACGCTGATTTCTTGGTTCTAACCCTTAGGCAATCTTAGCCTCCTAACTAAAATTAATGCCGTTGACCAAACATTTAGTTACTTAAATTTAGCATCGATCGTTTTTTCGGTCTTCAAGATGGCCACGAAAATATATAAAAGTAAAACATATATTGTACCGACTAGCCTCCAACATTGATTCTGTTCTGTGTACATTGTTATGTGCAAACACAAACCTTATGTACGCGCATATTACAAATCAAATAGACTTGTGCTCGTAATGTTACTGCTGACGTCATATGACAATCATTATATCCAACTCATTAATCTTACCGTGGTAAATTATTATTATCTAAAAACGAGAGGAGTAGACCAATTATTATAGTATTAATACGGTGTGACTGATATGGTAAGATTATACAAAATATGCCAACCCATATAAGAATGAATAACATGGACTAAGGCCGAGACCCTCTTAATGATAGAGGAGGCCTGTGCCCAGCAATTGAACGTATATGGGCTGATGATGATGATGATGATGATAAAGATGATGATGACGATGCCAACCTGCGCCCATCTTGATTTACAAAGTTTTAACCCCTCTCAACTGTAAATGAGTCCCTAGCTCATAGGATATCAGCTGATAGTAAAATAAACGACGCACGACTCAACTTGACGATGAATGACAATGATATCCATTTTTTTTTGTGTGTGTGATGATGGAACTATCATTGACGTTAGCAAAACTGTGCGTAACTACCTATTAAGAAGTATTACCAAAAGCAATTTACCCGTCCCATACAATGTTTTAGCTATAAACGTCATTGCGGTACGTCATCGTGCGGTTTCACGATGGCTATTTCTAGCACAATATATGTAACCGCAATGATATATGAAATTGGATGACGGTACCGACTATCGGCTTACTCGAATTTGAAAAGGAACTTAGGATATCTTTATAGAATGGCAATAAACTATGAAGGAATAAGTTTTGACTTTTTATTTACATCTTATCTGATTTATTTATTTTGTAATGAAAATTCTTGTATTTTCATAACACAGCTATTTTTATATTTTTTTTGTGTTACAATGAACTCCAATAATGGTTATCACACAAATAGTCCAAAATAACTGTCTACGAATATATAAGAGTAAATGAATTCACATATATTAAGAGGACGCAGTAATTTTTTAAATAAATGTAATCAAAAATTCTGGTATTGCTATTTATCAATACAGCAACTATAAAAAAAATATTGATAGAAATTATAATCTAATGTACTCAAAATTTCTACTTCATATACATTATATATAGACAAGTTTTTTCGTAAATCTCTAAACAGTCATCATACATAACTAATAAATATATACACTCCCAATTAAGAATCTCAGTTTCGCAAAGTCGTTCGAAATAACAATGTCTTGAAAGCAGCTAATGGACGTTCAGAGACAGGTAACACAATGGCTAGCGTAAAAGGGTCGTGGAAGTATAATTTACACGTAATAGTAGGTCAGTCCGCAGTCCCTAGTATCGTTAACCCGAGTCCCGAAGGAAGGCTGGGACAGCTAGTTTTTCTGCCGAGGTTTAGAGGATCTAAGCTAAAATATCCGGCTATCCTCATAACGTGGCCTAGGGTGTGGATTCCGAATTTATGTATCTGATAATTTGAAAGGCTGCCTTATGGTCTCGGGGTACAAATATGCATCGGGAGATTTAGAGGTCCTTAGATCTACATATGGCGAAATGTGGATGCTAAAATGCACCTATGCCTACCTCTTCGGAGCACACAGGCTTTAGATTATGTACATATTATGTTATCTATTTTTTAAAATAGGATCTTACAGTACCCTTTATTTATTTTGCGCCTGGGGAAACCGCTAATTTGTAAATAGTTTATTAAGGGACTGAGTGAGATTTCCCGTCGTGCATTATCTGATAAAATTATTACCAGGATCTTAATTACTCCTCATTCTTTTCTTTCTTTTTTCTTTATTTAAGTACGCTCTTTTTAAAGCCCGTGAAATTAGTTTAACTTCCAAAATCCAAGGGTTATTAAGATGACGTGTGCTAATTACATCGCCAATGTGTTTAATGGAGATACCTAATTTGAACTTTTTAAACGGCATTGCGAATCAAAAGCCTGGTTTTGTAAGTTACATTATTTAGCAAATGCGTTTTCTTTCGTATAAATATTACATGACCCAAAAAGTTTAATTACAATAAAGTGTGGTTGTTAGGTACTGGGTTAGAGGACCTTAATTTGGATCCCTTTAAAGTCGTGATTTTTATTTTCTTTAAAAATAATTTTCCCATTTATCACCTTTCAGAGAATTATATTTCACGGTCACTGATAACCACAAAAAATATAAAAAATCACTCGCTAAATATGTAGGTATTTATTGCCGTTTTTCGCGCGCATTTCAAGACTCCGTGCTGATATTGAGAATTTCTTAATAAAAAATTCAACAACACTACCCGAACCGGAAATCGAACCCGGGACTTTTAGATCGCACAGCAGATAATTGAGCCACGGGACCATGAGGCAGTCATATATGAAATGTTATGAGATACCAATGGGTGTGCTATAGTTATTATGAACATATTATTTTATGCCCATGGTTTTGTAGGTTACTCATAATCGTAAATTGCAAGTTAAAATTGAACTTACAAATCTTTCCCACAAAGACCTAATCATTTTGTAATTAAATAATTCATGGTGTTTAATGTTACGAAAAATAACAAAATTGTATGATTAAGCTACGTAAGGATGCTGTTCTGCTTATAACAAAAAAAAGGAAAGATCGTTGTAAGTTTATGTTGCTAACATTTTTTATCTTCGTTGTACAACTATGGGATTTTCAAATATATAAAATCATTGCATACACAATCGACACGGCGCGTTATAATTTTCAACTTCCTTCGTTGGTGAAACTAAACAGCCTTCTTGTGAAACGTAACAAGTTTATCCATTTTTTATTTACAATATTTACGCAAGAATTAACGAAATTAATTTTAAATCTTACTTTACTATTATAATAAAAAATAAACAAGTGTGTTCATGATGCTACGATGATAACCTCAGGGAAAAATTAGAGGACTTTAACACTTGCATAAGATGAGGAAACATGAATCACTAACCAATAACCCAGAAACAAATCAAATTTAACAAATTTGAACAGTTCGCGGAATTGTCGCTTCAACGTTTGAATCATCTGAACTTGAATTTTACACTTATTGCTCATTTTTATGCAGTTCTTTGGTAGAAGTTAAATTTATGTTACTAATTAACAGTAAAACTGTCGAGAGCTACCAAAATTTTAGGATTCGGTTTTATTGGGGTCTGTACTTAGAAAATCTTTAGTAACACCACGAGCTCTAAAATGTGCCCAAAAAATAACACCTATTGAATCTTCGGATCTGATAATTTGCAAACTGTGGGTGGACACAATTGAGATATTTATATAATATATTTTGCCTTTGCTAAGACATTAAGTTCTTCTCTTTTTCTTTTGCCATTTACCTATGCATTGTCGGAGGTCGACTATGACATTTTACCTTTAGGTGTAACAAGTACTAGTGATAATGAACTAAAATAACCCTTCAAAAAATATTTAAAATTGCACAAGAAATTAAATCTTTGTAAAAGATATAAGACCTGATGCAACGGTGTTAAAGCATATCTTGAAGGTCGTCAGGGTTTGTGTGGAACCGGTTGTGAATCACAGAGGTAAACAAACTTTACCTTGTCCGTTTATATAAATATTTACCGTTACGGATTGTTGAATTTTTGGTGATATATAAAAAGACAGTAAAATGTGGAGCTTTAATATGTGTTGCAAAATTTTGCATATACTTATGTATGTATTATGTGATATGTCGTATGGAAATTTGTTAATAGTATAATACTTAATCTGTTTTTAATAAATAAATATTAAAAATTATTACTAATGTATAAAAAGTGATGAGATCTACGTAATCGTAAATTGTTTAAGCGATGTGATTAGTTTAGGCGTCCATAAAAATGGACTAAGCCTATAATATGATGAAGCGATCCTTTCCTTCTCATTCTCTTTTGATTCCTTAAAGAAGAAAAAAAATGCATTTAACCGTGACACTTGTTGCTTATTTTAACAGCGTTTTGCCTTCGATGTTGGCATTTGTATCACAAAAATTGTATTTTTATTTCCTTGGTCATAATCTCGTACTGATTGTAACTTAATATTTACCTTAAAGATAAATGTTGGCTATTTTTCCCAGGACAATAAATAATTTTAGTATGATGGTATCGCAGGCAGAAGAAGCATAGGTATACCTATTCAGCACGGGGGAAACCTGTGTCCAGCGATAAGTCACATCTACCAACACAGCTAAAGGTATATTACCATGCATATTGATATAAAATGTAAATATAATAACTGTATATGATGTCAGAATCTTCCAAAGGTGGGAAATAGCGAGAGTAAATTATCTAAATTGTAGGTAATACTTTAAGAGCACGTGTGTTTAAATGTCCCATTGGTCAGTTAGGCTTGAAACGCCATCATTTTTTCACTGTGAAACTCGTTTTATAAATTTACCTTTTTCTATGTATGTCTATGTAGCCCAATTTTTTAAAGAATACAAATTTCATTTTTATATTTTATTAACGAAATTCCAAACCATATACTTACAAATAAGTAAAAATAGCCGATTTAAAACCAAAATCCTGTCAGCTCATATTTGAACAAATAGTAAAATTACTGTCACACAAACAGTCATGCACATAAAATTCAATTACTTAACCACAATCAGTTTAAATACCTCTAAGAATTATTAGTAATATTGAACAAATATTTGTTCTGCGGGTAAAAGCACTCGCAGGGTACAGTCATCGATAAACCATTCGCATTTCTGACTAATGTTAGAACCTTAGACAACAATGATGACTAAGGCATGCGCGGCTTCCCTGTTTTAAAAAAATCTTATGCAAGAAGTACTTTCCTTATCTGATGAAAACATTTGGCCAGTGAGATGTGAGTATTTTTTATCTTGAATAATAATAGGCAATCAACTGACCAGTAAGAAGGAAAGACTATCTATTTAGATATGAGAGGAAAAAATGAGGCTTTTGAAAGTCAAATCGGTCGGTAAGCACAGATAAATTATAATAAAAAAACGTATTATAGAATTTGAAATTGGTCCCACGGGCAAAGTTTTTCGGGGCTATGTTTTATGTATCGTAAAAAGAACGTGTTATGAAAAAATACGTATAATTAGGTACGAATATATAAAGAAACAATCTCTTAATCAAAATACCTAATCAATGTTTACGACTACAGGTCTGATTACATTAAGTCACAAACATTTTATGATCATTTATCATTCCACTAACAATCGCATCTTAATAGACAGGTGTACAATTTTCTGCTTAGTCTTTTCAATGCTTCCAATCATCTCAAGTGTAGGAAGTCAGGCGTTTGATAAACATTTCAAACTAACTTGAAATACTCAGTATTTTTATAAGGACGAGCGCAGCAATAATTACATTAATGGTTATAATGCGTAATTAGTTACTAGTACAACAGTGGACGTCTTGTGATTAATGATCATAATTTACTCGTAAATGTCAGTAAGGAATTCAATAAATTTACTTGTTAGTTGTCATATATTGATCTGCCTCGCAGTAGAATTAATATATCATGGATGCGATACGAAGCAGATATAACACACATACAAACACTTTGGCCGAATAAATGTATGTACCAAGAGCATTAGTCAGGATGTGGATTGAACCCCCAAACGATTCAGCCCGAAAACTAATTTCTTACTCTAAACGCTAATTACCCAAATGACCTTAACTATCTAGTCGTGGTACAAAATAGTATATTTGCTATATTCTTACCATTACCTTCATACCTCCCGCTGCTAGTCACCGGCCTCCTCTACAACTGAAAGATCATTTATTTTACTATTATTATGTCCCGATAAAAAAAAAAACGATATAATGTCCTTTTCCTATTCTCTACTTCATTAATAATATAGCTAACTTATATTAGTGAGCGACATATTTTAATTACTTCGTTTAGCCTGTTACAAATATCTTAAAACTAAAGCCAATTAAGCAAAACCGAATTCCATTTAAAAATATCCAAATATTTATGTTTTAATCAAAAGACAGCGGAATATTAATCGAAACATGGAGACGTCAACCTGGCAATTAATATCATTAATTACTTAAAATAAATTAATCGCAAATGTTTATACGAAAGACAAATGGTATGTTATAAAAGCGGCCTCGGAACAGGTCCGCGCCGTCTCCGAATAATAAATCATCACGAATTGATTTGAAAATTTAGAAATTAAATTTGGTTCATCTGTTTTGACATTTTAGTAACACAATAGAAATTTCTCTCCTGAGAATTACACAATTCTAATTTCACCCAGATTTATATTATGTTAGTTGTCGCTAATTATACAATAGGTCGTAATAACGGCCTGCTTATGTTTGTTGTCCATCCTTTAACTTTTATATACCTACCTTCAACTACTTTTCATACCTTCTTAAAACATGCATGACATTTCCTTTCTATGACACGAGCTTCTATCAAACTTCCTCTAATGTCATTCCTCACTTTGTCAATCTGTGTTATACCACACATCCATCGAAACATTTTTATTTCCGCTGCATTTTCGTTTATCAACTTCGTAGTCCACTGCCCAACACTCCGACACATACAATACGACATGTTAACCCCTGCAATCAGGGATGTGTAAATGTATACAGAGAACTAACAAAATGATTCATCATGATAGCGAAACACTTAATGGGCAGATGTCGTTTTTGTAATAAAATCACTTTGTTACGTGAGTATTCAATTGTCGTTTAAAAAACATTTACTTGGGAAGTAAAAAGAACGTTAACATCCCATTATGCCATCAAGAGAGATTTGCGAGAAACCTAGATCCACAAACGACGTTTCTACATATGTAGAACACCTTTTCACTTTCATAAGCCCATTGAAAAGCTTCGGTTGAATGAACGTCGATTTTTTGAATTTCCGAACATCGGTTAGAACGTTTGATATATCCGGAGGGAATCAAAATGGCGGAAAGTTGACATAATTTGTATACGAAATGATGAAAATGCTCTCATTTGCTCTTTTAAGAAATATTTGAATAACGTCTTACCTTTACCTCAGATACTCAAAAGTAAGCAGTAACTCCGTTAGGATTGATTTTTTCCTACTACCATTTAAAAGACGATTGCTTAAACCAAATATCGTGAATGTTGGTTGTAGCAGATTCACTGACCTGTTTCACGACAGATACATATATCAACTCTGCCTTAGAGAGGGACAACACAAATATTGATAATAAAGTTATAATGAAACTGAGGGCTCCTCACAAATCTTCTTCATTAAACTAAACGTTATACAAATCATCTCCGTATTTCCGTTGCTCTATTATGCCATCTGAGTGTATTCTAAAGAGCTTATTAATAACATTATTATTTGTATTGAAACAATATGTGGTACTTACTACGTTTTTAAGAGTAAGAAACTTGTTTTGAATTTTAAAAATTGAGCGCAGTGTACAAAAAATAAAAACTATTTTTATTTATTCTATTTTTAACGAAATGAGTATTTGAAAGTGTTCCAACTTTGAATATTCGAACATACAAGCCGGCTACAATTTAAAAAAAAAAATGTTACTACATTTCAAGCCAGAAAAAGTTTTGGATGGCACGTGTGGCTTCATACCTTTTTTTAAAATTACACAACTTTCATTTCGCATGCAAAACCGCATTGCATGGAAATGCGAGGTTTTATTAAAATTCTCGTGGAACTTGACTATATTGCCTAGGTCTTCGAATAGCGAAGAATTGATAAAATTAGCTTCCGAACTCTTACGCTGAAGTAAAATGGGTACCCAATTTCCCTTGCCTTATGAAAGTGATACAAAACATCTGCCGTATCAATAAAGGTGAAGTGTTACGAATATTTTGAAGAAGGGAACAATTTTTTTCCTGATTGAAAAAAGGCCGCATGGAATTTATATTTCTAGAAACTTGAATTTATACTTCGTCGGCAATACATATGATATCTAAATGGATTCCAATGCTAAATTCTGCCTACATAATATCCTAAAAACGTACGCAAGAAAAAGAATATGCATGATTTCAAAAAAGTTATGTAACAATTTCATGTTTCCGGGTACCACAACTTAATTAATAAATTTGATTTTTAAACAATAATATTTTTCCCATCCATCTGAATGTATGACTTGGCTAGTTTTCATCAACAAGCTAAATTATATATATATTTACAAGTACAGCCGAAAAACGTCCTCTACTAGACAAAGGCCTCCCCTAAAAATTCACTTCTCTGCCTTTTGACTAAAATCAAAGAGTAAATATTATAGACCGTGAAAACATAACGTCATATCTGTATTCGACCGCAGTTCAATTTACGTCTGATCGAACCTGCGCCGGACATCTAAGATTAAAATAGATCGAATTGAAATTTGGGTCGCCTCTTGTCGCCGAGTTATATTCAGGCGTCGGAATGTTTAGGGCTCTCGTATCGGGAAATTTAAAGCGCGCGCCACATTTTACTATTGACTGTCTTGTTTGCAGTTTTGGAATATTTCACAGTTTATAGGTATTCAAGAAATGGTATTTTTACTATGCTTACTAAATACGAAAATAAGGTTGTCTGTTTATCATGTTTTCAAGCTTAAACTGGTAAACAAATTTCAGAAAATTAAGTTACGCCTATTTGATTTAAAATAGTAGTAGGTTTTTCGTCCAGAAAGAACTATTTTCACACTGGATTTTCAAACTTTGAGTAAATTTTGAGTAATCAAATTTCGAGTATTCACAATGAATTATCACGTACTTAACGGCGAAACATTGTGAGAAAATCTTGCACCCTTAAACATTCTTATGAGTGTGGAGTCCGCCAATCTGCAATAGGCCAGCATAGTAAAGACTAAGGCCTATATTTTCGCAGTCGCAGAAAAGGCCCATGGCCAGCATTGAGATGTATATATATTATGACAATCATCATGTTTTTTCAATAATACAAGGTCTATATGAAGGACCCTTCTAATCCCCGGTCGAAGTTTCGTGTTTTAATTTGAACTTACCGATCAGTTCGAAAGTGAGTTCCCAACCGAAAGAGAAGCAAACTAAACAATTAGTTGTTCGCTAGCTGCTAAACAGTGCGAACCTGTGGCACTCGTGGTTTTCTGCCAAATCCAACGCTACAAAACTCGAGAAACTAAGCCTCTTGTACACGAATTAGTGATTCTAGAAGTGAATTCACGTTTAATTTGCACTTTAATGTTAGCAAAAATTCAGTACTAGAAAATACATACAAAGATACGTACCATAACCATAACCCCACGCCTGTATTCGTTGAAGGGGTAGGCCGAGGTGTATTTTGTTACTGAGAATGTTCAAATGGAATAAACTAATAACTCTTTACCCGAAATAACTGAATCCAGGACATCGCACGAAATATACTCTTGTTGATAGACCACGACGCTATCAGTCAGTCATTTTAATATGTTAGGCAATTTAGGCGGCAAAATTTTGCCGCCGTTGACAAGGTGCTGTACTGGATTATTGTATCAATATAAAAAAGAAAAAAACAGGAGAAGTCGCCGATACGTATTAAATGATAAAAGCATATAAAACTAATAATGTAAAGAAATGGAGATATAAAGTAAAAAAACATGCATTGCACAATAAATGCATATTCTGAACAAAAGATATAATTAATCATTGTACTATCGCATAAAAGAAATTAGTAAATAAAAATAAATTGCGAAAACACAAATTTTATCTTTAGACTGGACAAAAGGGATTTTGATTAAGGTCAGTCACATTACTTTTCGGGCCCTAGCTATTACTAGTTTAATGAACTGTCCCGGTCTAGACATATAAGAAAAAAAGAAAAATTTAAATAAATAAATACACCCAACGGTCACATACATAGTCCTGAACCCACATTAAGATACGAGTCTTGTGTCATGGGTATCAGAAACTACGAGAGACTTTTCGGTCTCACAAACACCCAGACCCGAAACAAATATTTGTGGACCACACAAACATTTGTCTCGGTGCGGGGATCGAACCCGCGGCCGCTCGTTTCGCAAGCTGGTGTCTAGCCAACTGCGCCACGGGGCTGTCAAATAATAATTATAAAAAGAGTTTATCGCCAGAAAGATATCTAATCTGCTGGGTAGAAGTGTAATGGGAACTTTTAACCACACGTTATTAATTTAATCACATAAACAGTGTAATCAAACCGTGATCGTAAACTATGGCTGATGTTAGTTGGTGATTACAAGCCACCTGGTGTTAAAGATAATCCCGACAAAAAAATGACGTTTTCCATACAAACCACATTTTATACCGATGGTTTAATAGAAAACGTCCAAAAATTTATTTTTTGCCAGGATTTTCCATAATTCCACGGGTAAGGCAATCACCTTAGCTATTACCTGCCTAAGTTTCCGATCACGGTCTGAATATACCCCGTAAATGTAGGTATGTTATCCAACTAACATATAACGCTTTTGGATTACTATGATACAACTGCCACTGCATAACATATCTAGTATGTGGATGTTCGTGTTGGTTTGTACCCCTATAGCGAGTCTGTAGGTACGGTGGTAATGGCGCGGAAACTCAACACACACGCACTTCGCAAACGGCTTTGAATTACGAACATAAATCATACATCATTACAGAAAATTTGCGAATGCGACGAATTACGGCAAAAGGGAATCTATTTCAAATTATTTCTTGGTGTTTTGGTTGTTGTTGCTCTGTCACGTGATTTGCTCGTTTTGATATCAAACCGAATAGTAATTATCGAGTTGTACACTCAAGGTAGTAAGAAAGTTTTGGTACATTAAGTCTGTATATTAAAGATTGTATTAAAAGTGTTTTTTTTCTTATAATAGAGTCACGTTGGAGAATCGTATGGCTCTCAAGACAATACTATATTACGCTATAAGATAAAATATTTATCCAAATCTCGCACTTATAACATAAAACAAAGGCCGGCAAATGCTAACTTAAATCCATAAATGTTTGTAAAAAAAACGAAAAATGAAAATTACAAAGTGTTTAGATTATGGTTAGATCGCACAAATTGAGGAAAAAAAAAACAAAGAAATATATATCAGTATCCCATTATTCCCAACTCTCTTTCACTAGAAAAACGATGTCATTCGTAAAGATTAAGTAATGAATACTTGATCCATATGTTGTTATTACAACGCATTGACATTAGCAGTCGGCCTCGACGAATTTATTTAACAAGAGCAGGTTAATGAACGTAGAAGGCAGTGCTCCACTTGAATATAAAAGGATATGGCTCAAGGCCGATACTTCATATTAATCGTATCATAATTCTATTTCTTTTCGAAGATATAGGGACACCATAGATCATAAATAATGGTATTGCTTCTTTGACTTCACACTACTGGTTTTGCTCTATCCCACCAGACAGCCGCCACTGTAACTGTGCTCCATGATCAATGGTAATGGGTAACAAATGTACGTAGGATTTTTTAATTTTTTTTGTCGGGATTTTCTTTAACGCCAGTAGGTTTATAATCACCTTAGCCTGTCTGCTATTACCTGTCTTATTTTCCGATCACCGTCTATATACACCCTGTATAGCAATACCAAGCCCAGCAGTGGCACATACGGAACCTGATATTCGTGATCATGATAAACTTGATTATAAAAAACTAAGAAACTTTAAAAACCTGGCACCTACAAATCGCCATTCCTATTTCAGTAGTCCTAAAACTCCCCCGAATTTTCCCAGGATTACGTTGTTAGATGTACTTTTATTCCCAAACCTTGTGTGAGGTCAACTTCCCTACTTATCAAGGGCGACGATGGTCACGCAAAATAGCGTGTAGGCAACAGTCGGCAAATATTTGGGCAGGGCTACATAAAGTAATTTAGATCTTACCTTTATTGTACTGGTTATTACTCGCGTTGTGTGCGGGACACAAGGACTTATGTCTAGTGAAACGGAATTCTGTTTGTTATTATTACAAATAACTCAGAAAAAAGGCTGGTAACTTGAAGAGTTTAGCTAGGGGTGCATTTCTGCACCTACATTTCGCTTAGGTGTATAATATGAGTTCCACGTACTAACAGGGAAGCAGTTGCCGTTTTTCACACAAGTTTTAAAACTCAATGCTGTTACTAGGAAATTTCTAAAGGAATAAATCAAGAAAACTTTACCCGAGCCGGGAATTGAACCCGGTGGTCATTCTTAATTTTTCCTAAGTAGACATAAAACAGTACAAAATAATAAGAATATCAAATAAGTGCTGCCCCAAAAAAATATTAACTTACTTTCTTAACTTCTGCGAATTCCACAATAATAGCTTATTTTCTCTAAAACCTACATTGTTGAAACAACTCAAATGAAATTAATGTTGGCCCATTTTAGTTGACGAGTTTTGTGAATAGAACGAGCGTTATCTACGAATACCACACATCTGCATACTATTTTCACATCATATAAACACTCATATCATTTGAAGTGGCCGTTAGTATTTATTTCAACAAAATTCTGTTTTATTTCACCACATATCTATTTTATTATGATGCAGATGTTTAAATGAAAATTCTCAAGCTAAAAACATTAAATACCGTAAATTTATTTTTATTCTGTTAAAAAATTACTACAATATTTACTAAATAATTACGATTGTCTATACCAGCTGACAGGGTGTAGGCCTTAGTCTGCCTCGCTGACCTAGTGCGAATTGGTCACCTAAGAAATTTCTGAGAACTTTTAGGTGTGCGCAGGTTTCCACGCGATGTTTTGATTTACCGTTTAAGTACATAATAATTCATTGTAAATACACACTTAACTTCATAAACGTTACGATATTAAATTTATATCTAAGCTTATTATTCTGAGAGACTAAGGTCACGATTATAATTTAGATTTATTATACAGGCATATTTTTCTTGTTAATTAACTTAGCAAGTTTGAAATGAAATTAAGGGGCTAGGTTTTAAACGAAAAAATACACAAAAGTATTAAAATTTAGACTCCGTCAACGGTCAAAGCCTTTTTAATTTTTAACTGACAGTATAATAAGTTATCTTGAATTTAAATCTTGATTAAACACGTTCATAAAATATTTTAATAACTCAACTCTTCTTTGGCCTGTCATTATGTCAGACGCATAATTTTTCAACAAACGGGGTCAATGAACTATACTAATTACAAGATCCCGTAACGGAACTAGAATATTAGCCATGTTTCCATATCCGTTCAATGACATTTTACCTTTAGTGTGACTGTCTATTTCCACATATAACTATTTTCATTTATCTCTACGTATATCCATGATTTTTCAGTGTTCTCCTAAAGAGATCAATAACAGTCGCCCGTTCTAGGGGAAAGCCCGTTAAAGACTGGATTTATTATTAAACTAAAGGTTTCACCTTGGTTTTTCGAATTCAGATGATCCAGAAGGCTGTTGTGATGGTCACCGCGAAGTACTACTCGCGGGAGAGGATCCAACCGATATGGCGATATTTTAATAAATAATATGTATTTTTTTTTTTTTTTTTCATAAATGTTAAGTTAAAGCATTGTATAAAAACTCTGTATAATTTATTTTGTAAAATAAACTTAATTACTGTAAAAAAAAAATTTTTTTAAATAGGCCTTTTTTTACGCTTCTGAGTGCATCTACCCCCTTATCACACCATTATTTGTATGTGACTTCCACTTCGTGGGTTTAGAAATTATTTTTTAATACTGGCACGGCAAATATTTGTTTCTGGTCGGAGTCTTTGTGAGACCGAAAAGTTTCTCGTAGTTTCTGATACCCACGACACGAGTAGTAGGTCAAGACTATGTATGTATGTGGCTATTAAATAAATTAATATTTGTCCAGATTGCCCAGTAAGAAGCCGCCTGTCCATAATCTTCTCCTCCATAATTACTGCCAATCCCATGTTTAGAATTCCAAACATCAAGGAATCAACCCTCATCTGTCTCAAGTTATATAGAGCTTCACATCTAAGCCGTAGTTAGAGCTCTTTCCTAATTCAGGGGAAGTAAATAGTCCTTTGCACTCTTCTCACGTTCCGATGCCATTACCGCCAAGTCAACACCCCGTGTACCGATGTGAACGGTTTGCCATACATCTCCCATTTAGTGCTAGGACGTGACCACTCACTGCACTTTATGGTGCAGTATTTTTAAACTTCGATATTAGTAGATTAGAAGCAGTGATGGCCTCGAGGTTTAGGCACGCGGTCGAGAATCTCGGCGGTCGCGGGTTCGAACCTCAGGCACACACCTGACTTTTCGAAGTTATGTGTTTATTCGCAATGAATCATCACTTGCTTTTACAGAGAAGGAAAACATTGTGACGAAACCTGCACTGCGTGTGTAGTCCGCCGATCTGCACTAACCCTCTCAATTGGGCTGATAATTGTACAAACAACTCATATACGTGCCACTGCTGAGCACGAACCTCCTCTACAACTGAGAGGCTTTATGCCTTAGTGCACCACTAAACATCCAATTTGTCCCAGTAGATTAAAAATCCTTCTAAAACCCATGCAAAAGTTATAAAAATTGCACCGGCAGTGATTAAGTAAGCTATGAAGAAGTTAGAACTGCCATAAAACTGAAATAAAAATTATACGCCGCAGCCTAATTGCGATAATTTAGAATTATGATAAATACAGGGGCGGTAAGAGGAACGGCTCAAATTAAACCTCCTTGTGATTACTTCAGCAATTTGAGTTAATTGTTTAATTGAAGCGGTTAGGACTTGCTGCCTCACATGTTTTACTTAAGTTTTTTCAAAAGAAAGTCCTTAATATCCATTATTTATTTCTTAACTCTTACATATAAATAAAAATAATAATCTATAGACCTCCGTGGCGAAGTGGATTAAACGCATAGCTTAAAAATGAGAAGCCACGGGTTCGATCCCTGCACGTAGATAATGTTTTTATAATCTACAATTTATTTCTTGGTGTTAGTGAGACAGAAAAATCTCTGGTTTGTCTATATTACCAATGAAGCATGTTAAATCTACACAATTTTTCCACGACTCTACAATAATTAACGAAGCGTATCTATTCTAATTTGCCGCAGAACAAATCCCATACATTTCCCGAAAGCAAATTTGAGAAACCGTGCACCATGTTCTAACAAGATTGACGCCCGCTTTAGACAGTGTAGTTTAACAAATCGTTATACCCCGGAAATGTACATAGTTTCCTCCAAATAATAATTTAATATTATCATCACCAGTCTCACGCCCACTATTGGACATAGGACTTTTTTATGGCATGCCACTGGGCTTGATCATCGGCCACGTTATCCAACCACTGCCAGACGCCTTGCGAATATCAAAAATATATGTATGCTTTAAATTTCTGCAGAAACTATTAACAAAAAATACGTGTGTATTTTTCAAAACAATCGTGTGTAATATGTTTGTCAAAGCCCAAAGTGGGCATCGGTTTCACAGAATTGTGCCGAAATGTTCGGTCATGTCAAATCGGATTACGTCGGGCCCATTTGCGAATACAAATAAGGGAGCACTGCGGCGAAACCGGTGGTGATTATAGCAAATTATTTCGCGAAATACGAAATAAATACGAACGCTACCATATTTTTCGTCAAATTGTATTTGGGTGTTGGCTCCGGGCCAGTTGCAGTCAACTTCACATCCTCTCAAAATGCACATTCGACTGCTCGTAACTTACGAAAATTAGGAACGTATGCTGTAGAAAGGTGTCAAACTTAGTAATGTAATCCCAGTTCTGATACATATATGTACATAGTTCTTTTTTCCAACCAATATACAAATATTGTGCTGTGGGTATTGAGTCTTAAAAATTACGACAGACTTTTTAGGTCAACAAACACCCAGACACGTAACATATATTTGTGTATCATATAAATATTAGTCTCGGTGTGGAGATCGAACCTATGACCTCTTGTTTCACTAGTAAGGGTCAACAGCGGCACGAGGCTGCCAATTAAGTACCTCTTCCTATAGGGCACAATTATTGTCCATAACTTGACATAGACGTCTTTGATCAAAGTGATGTAAAAAAATACTCAATATAAAAATATTTTTTCTCACTTTTCTCCTTATAAAACCACATATACGTTAAAATTCACAGCACGCGCGAGATCACTTAATTCGTATCCCATGCTCGGGTGGAGTGGATAATCGAATTCAGCCACTGCGCTCTCTTTTGTTTGTCGCCCATCAGGTATTCGAAGGTGAAAACCGCATGCACTTAAGTTCACTCCTCGGTCTTTTATCTTACATGGAGTACTTCTATTGTTTTTTTTTTTGGATTAGACATTTATAGGTAGATTTTTGATATCAAAGATTTTTTTTGTATTAGACATTTACATATATTAAATTTCGATCGCACATTCAACAATTGGCAGGTAAACTAAGTTCCGCGGCTTATGCAGTGAAAAAGATCAGACGTCTGACAGACGAGGAAACGGCAAGAATGGTTTATTTTAGCTATTTCCATAGCCTTATGTCTTATGGTATTATGTTGTGGGGAGCTGCTGCGGACATTAACACCGTTTTTGTTTTGCAAAAAAGAGCCATTAGGGCTATTTATAATTTACGTCCCAGGGCTTCACTTAGGGAAAAATTTAAGGAAATAAATATTCTTACCGTCACCTGTCAATTTATATATGAAAATCTTCTATACGTCCAAAAAAATCCTGATACATTTAAGAAAATATGTGATGTACATAATAAAAACACTAGGAACAAATGTAATCTTGTACAACATGTAACTCGTCTCCGAAAAATTAATAACTCTTTTATGGGGCAATGTATTCGCTTCTATAACAAACTCCCGAAGGGCATTAGGGAGCTTCCCTTAGAAAAATTCAAAAAATCAATTAAAGATAAGCTATTTAAAAAAGCTTATTATAAAATTTCAGATTATATTGAGGATCCTAACCCCTGGGAGCAAATAAACTGATCAGAGGAGGTGTTGCTACAATTTATATCCTTTGACATATTTTATAATATGAGTTAATATTGTAATATGAGTTGAATTTATTTAAAAAAAAAAATAATAATAATAATAAAAAAAAATGACATTTCGTGTTGCTGAGGGAGTTTCTTGCCGTTTCTTCTCCACAGCGATAACACGTTTCGAAGCGGCACTAGTTTTAAAAAATAGCATAAAATATTGACGATTCAAAAGTGCTTGTGAAAGTCTATTTGAATAAAGGAAATTTGACTTTGACTTTGACTTTGATCTCAAATATTTTTAATATGAGGACTTATTTTCTTGGAAAACGTAGTAATTCCTTTATTAATACCAGAATTAGCCGGGGCCTCACATAGCTATATAGATAGAGGCATAAGAAAATCGACGAAACGCGAGTTGGTAAACTCCATACCGATGTAAAAAATATGTTTAGAAATAGCTTTTTTACACCAAAAAGATGCTTGATTGAAATCTTGAATAGTAACAAAAAATATTTTGCTTCATAATTTAAAAAACTATTGAGTAAAAACGTTATAAGTAATATTTGAGTATTTCTAAAAGTAAAGTAATTAATAAAAGAGAAAAGCCTGCGAGGTTTTTAAAGAAAGTGTTGAAAATGTGATAATTAACAAGTTTTGGTGAAAATATTTTTTATTCAAGTTCTTTTAAGTTTTGACTCCTCAATTTGGGGCGAAACTTAATACAATCATTATTAAAACTCTGTATTTATAGGGTATTTTTCTCTGGCACGATAAGGTTAAGATCAAGTTTGTTTTTCTTTTTTTTTCAAGGTTTTCTTATAAACGTCGCTCAAAAAAATTCCTAAGCAGATGGTAGATTAGAATTTTCAGTACAATGTCCTTTGTATAATATCTTCCACAAAAATCGTGTAATATAAATAATTAATTAAGAGTGATATTCTCCATACTAAAAAGTCCTCTACAAAGAAATTCTTAGGTCACACCGTAACGTTAATTTGAAATACACATAATGGAATACGAGTAAAATTACATGAATGCAACAAATACGCTGCGTTATCTATATTCTATTTGATACAAATTAAATCATTTCGTCCGAAAACCAGTGCTTGTCATCGCAGCAATTATTCACGACAACCCAGCGCGAAACCAACTCACGAGAGTGGGGTCCAATGTATGTAGGTATAATTAATCCCATTTCGGCCGAACGGAGTTCCATATCATAACTACGAACAGAAACCTCTTGACACTTTAGTGTGCGGCCCTGTACCTTCAGTCTAAGCGACGCGCTTAAAGCGAACTCACGTTAAAATGTCAATGTCCATGTGTCGACAGCACTGGTTCTTTCCAAATCAACAGGGTGCCTTAGTAATATAACCTTGTTTTTATTCTTTATTGACACTTTTATTGTTTGCTCCTGATTGATTTCATAAGACGTTAAAGGTTAAACGAAAACATCTTAAGAAAAACTATTAAAATTCTCTGCAAAGTAGACGAAAAGTAGACGTCAATACCGTACTATGTAGATGAGCAAGGTGGATGGAGTATTAACACTTCTTACTTACATAGGACGTTCGTATCGTAGCAGTGAGCCGTATGTGGCCTATATTTTATATATATTGTACTTTTCAAACATAAAATTAAATAAAACAATATTCAGATTTATTAATCCCGAGTCCGTCTCTTAGCTCGTCGGCCACTCGAGATCAGATTGAAATATAATGTCAAAACGTGACCGAAGCACTTGAACGCCATCTTATTTATTCATCACGTTACGTCCACGGGTCGAGGCTACTTTCGTATGCAACGCTACCACGTCATTTTGTGCATCCACTGCACCGGGTGTTCTTGTTATTTTACAAAAAGCATTTATATTTCCACTGTGCTATACAATTTGCCTACGTAGTGTCACGAATTATACAAGTTTGCTTCCTAAATAGAATGCTGAATGTAAAATTAAAACTCGAGCTAAAATATATATTTTTATTCTAGCCAATCCACACTAGGCGGGCGTAGTGGCCTAAGGACTAAACTAGAGGCAGCACGTGCCCAGCCGTGGGATTTATAAGAGCTGATAATGGTGCAAGCAATTTTATCCAGAAAGACTATCAAGTATCAAAATGTCTGCCGTCACTCGACGCGGTCATACAAAGTCATTATATGACTAGTTTTAGATTTTTAATAACGAAATAAAATAAATACGCCTAAAGTATATATAAAAATAGGTCGAGAACAAAAGGTCGTGATTAGCGACTTCACCCTTTCACGACGGCACGAAAGAGCTCCACTAGAAAAATGGACGGTTTTCGGCACAAATTAATTTCGGGATTTCAGCACGCCTTTGTTGGAGAACGGTTATATATCTGAAGCTTTACAGGTTCCATCCTCCTTTTGTTGAGAAATAGAATTCTTTTTCTTAGTTCATTTACTTATCTAAACGAAACTACATCTGCATTAGCTAATAGAATTGTAATGAGTTCCTGGCGATGACTGCTTCGTTATGTAGTGCTAAAGGAGCGGCGTGAAGATTTTCTCGTGGTATCGCGGCACAAGTAAGTGCCGTATTATCTAGAAGTCCAATGTTTGATTTTTGAGGCACGCAAAGTCATCTTAACTTTTGCGGTAAATGTTGGTGAAAAAATGCGCCTCTGCCTACCCCTTTGGGAAATACATTCGTAAGACTATACACATATGTATATAAATGTACGGTGTCCGACCAAGAGATTTTAATTTCCTTTACCAGATTTCAGAAAGCATAAGTGAGATTTCTTCATCAACCCATGTACGCCCACTGCTGAGCAGGGGTCTCCTCTACCATTGAGAGGGTTTAGGCCATAGTCCGCCACGCTGGCCTAGTGCGAGTTGGCGGACTACACATCTAAGAAATTCCTAAGAACTTTTAGGTGTGCAGGTTTTATCACGATGTTTTCCTTCACCGTTAAAGCAAGTGATAATTTAATTTGAATACACACATAACTTCGAAAAGTCAGAGGTGTGTGCCTGGAGTTCGAACCCGCGACCGCCGAGATTCTCGACCGCGCGCCTAAACCTCGAGGCCATCACTGCTTATGTGAGATTTAAGTGAGATTTAATATTATACATTGATAATATTATAAATAAATAAGTAGTTATAATAGTATGTCCACCTTTAAGATTAGGTATATCTGGCTCCATACAACAAATAATGTTTAGTAATCAAAGCAGTCGTTTACTTTCGCAATGATGGTATTAATTGGATGCAATATTCGCTATTGAATGGAGGGATGATTAACATATAAGATTTAAAACACACTTGTCAACATACAATGCAGTGGCGGTACTTCCATAGAATCCCGAAAGCCCGACTTGCCTTACATAGTTCCAAATAACGAACTTAACTATTGTTTATTTATAAAATAACGCTATAAACGTGAATGTGAGTACTAACCGGTAGGTATTTATTAGTCCTACATACCAAAAAAATATGCTGCTACTAAATAAACATTTGGGCTTGCCTTAGTTTGACACCCTAGGCACGCCACTGATACAATGTATACCTAACATTCAAAAGTCAGAGATGCATGCTAAGGAACCTGGGTTCCATGTTATATGTTTTTTCTTTTACATCAATATCTTACGAGGCGATATATAAGTCATTTGAAGCAACGAAAAGAAAATTCAGCAAGTACGTAAATTGCTAAAATTATTAGTCGAGGATTCACGCAGGTTTTTTCGCAAACCCCAAAGGTGTATTTAGTTTAATTTATCTCGTGCGTGCGAGCGTCCCAGGTCTATTGGGCGACACCTATCTTTTTTCACCATTATGTTTGAAATCTGAATTATACAGTAATAACGCTCTAATATGTCAATTATCATTAATAAAATAATCCGGAGGCTTCCCTTATTTTTCACACTTGAGTAGGCTTTAATAATACACACATAAATTAAAAGTATTTAATAAATAATTAAGTAGTAAGATTATCGTCCTCTTTTTTCTTCGTTTCATGAATGCACAATTACTCGTAATCCCGTAGTGAAAAATACGACGTTATGTACGGTCGATCAAAACGAATTCTGAAATAAATCACATTACGCCCGCGTCTTGTTTCATTTAATATAATATGTGACAATTATTAAAACGTAGAAATGAGTAGAATAGTATAAGTGTATATTTTTGAAGAATTTCTGTTTTTAGCTTTGATTTTCAGTTTAAAATAGGTATAAATCGTCTATCGACGCCTTAAGCCGTCGGTTTTCGTTCCCGTATGATGACAGCTGTCGATTGGTAGCTCTGGAAATTCGGAGTGGTATAAAATTTACAACTTCAGCTAACCTAGAAATAATTTTTCTCTAGACACGTTTACATCCGTATGAAACGATAAAATTCTTCTTCTTCTTCATCAACCCATATACGCCCACTGCTGAGCACGGGTCTCCTCTACCATTGAGAGGGTTTAGGCCATAGTCCACCACGCTGGCCTAGTGCGGGTTGGCGGACTACACACCTAAGAAATTCCTAAGAACTTTTAGGTGTGCAGGTTTCATCATGATGTTTTCCTTCACCGTTAAAAGCAAGTGATAATTCAATTTGAATACACACATAACTTCGAAAAGTCAGAGGTGTGTGCCTGGGGCTCGAACCCGCGACCGCCGAGATTCTCGACCGCGCGCCTAACCCTCGAGGCCATCACTGCTCTGCGATAAAATTAATAAAAACTTTTTTTTGTTATTTATTTTAGAGTAAACCTGTATTTAATCACCATAGATTACCTGTCTTGGTTTTCGATCCTGGTAATTTTTATACACACACTATGTGATGGAGTTCTTCGCAAAGTATTTTTTTTAATGCGGCAAGTTCTCCTTTAGCCTTAAGTAAAGGGGCGAATGAGAGATTTACTTTATCCTCTAAGAATTCCACTATTATCTATAGCCAAAGATAACACAAACTTCCTACTACATGGTGTACTCAAAATAATGAAATAGACAAATTAAAGTAGTCAACAAAATGTAAGAAAAGGTCTATAAGGAAGGGACCTTTGTTGTGAAAATCTCCCAGTATTTGCCCTGTGCTTCCTTACCGTCATAGCTTTTGCAAGGACGGTTTCGCCATATCCTCCCGATTTTATCTCGGCGGCTTAATTAGAAAGCATTTCGTGGTTCTTTTGGTGCACGAGTTATGGATATGGTTTAATTCTGTGCTGCCCTGCCCTCCTTTTTTAAATGAATTATACGTAATTTTTCTTCTTGTTTATATAAAAGCTTCGTTATCATAGATTTAAATTGTGGCCAATTTTAGTGACATTTCCAAAAGTTAACAAAAAAGTCACCAAGTACGAATATGAATGTTTCTTTGTGGATCCAACGAATAAGTTATGATTTTGTTTTATGATTTTTTTCTATAAACATAAACTTTTATCTACGAAGTATTTACTCGTATGAACACCTTTAAAACAAGTACCTAAAGCTAAATGTTCACCCTTAACTGCACTCCAACTCAATCAATTAAAGTGGGTAAAAAGTCAAACGAATGAGTAAGTTACAGCTAGTTTTCTTGAAACTTGCTAAGAACTACAATAAAAACTAAAGATCTAGAACGCGATTTCTTCTTCTTCTTCTTCATCAACCCATATACGCCCACTGCTGAGCACGGGTCTCCTCTACCATTGAGAGGGTTTTAGGCCATAGTCCGCCACGCTGGCCTAGTGCGGGTTGGCGGACTACACACTTAAGAAATTCCTAAAAACTTTTAGGTGTGCAGGTTTCATCACGATGTTTTCCTTCACCGTTAAAGCAAGTGATAATTCAATTTGAATACACACATAACTTCGAAAAGTCAGAGGTGTGTGCCTGGGGTTCGAACCTGCGACCGCCGAGATTCTCGACCGCGCGCCTAAACCTCGAGGCCATCACTGCTGGCTTGAATGCGATTTGCTTGATACAAATATATGTCAATGTTTTTTGTACATACCATATCGTAACAGATGTTCCTTCACATTATCAAATTTTATAAGAAATAATTAAAGGAATCTTATATCAGATGAATCTCTTCGATTTGTCTTTGAGGATGTCGTCAGAAGAAAGGGGGAAATAAGTTCCGTCGAGTAACAACCATTAATACAAACAGATTTGCCAGTTGTTACTTTCCCACCGCCTAAACAATTCATCCTCAATCGAAGATCTTCGTTGAAAAATCCATTATCGAAAACAAACATCGTAACAATATTTCGTTTGCAAACTTCTTCATATTTCTATAACAACATAAATTTGAAAACATAAATTGTGCTACAACATAAAATATCTTGCATAGATTTTGAAATTGCGGTCTTATGTTTGTGGATTTAGGTTGCTAATCAGTTGAGGTTATAGTATGGCCATTGCTTCATAAGGCACGGGGCTTAAGCTTTATATACAACGATGGCCTTGTGCGGGTTGGCTAACTACACATGTACGAAATTCCTAAAAAATTTGGTGTGTAGGTTTCCTTGAAAAAAGTTTGCAATCTTCCCGGCAAAGTAAGTGTTACCTATGGTTTTAACCAGTCACCGCCGAGATTCTCGAGCGCGCTCCTAAACGTCAAGACAATTAAATAGATAAATAAATAAATACACCCAACAGTCACATACATAGTCCTGACCCCACACTGAGATACGAGTCTTGTGTCGTGGGTATCAGAAACTACGAGAGACTTTTTCGGTCTCACAAACACCCAGACCCGAAACAAATATTTGTGGATCACACAAACATTTGTCTCGGTGCGGGGATCGAACCCGCGGCCGCTCGTTTCGCAAGCTGGTGTCTAGCCAACTGCACTACGGGGCTGTCAAATCACTTATTGCACATTCGTTTACAATCCTCAGCCAAATATAATCATCGGTATCAAATGTATGTTGTTTGTATGAAAAACTTCATTTTTTTTATTTTATGTCGGGATTTTTTAACGCCAATAGGTTTGTGATCACCGTAGCTATTACTTGCCTTCGTTTTCTATCACGGTCTGAATACGACCGATATACTTCTACAATGCAACTTATATTGTCCATGTTTCCCATACCCATTGGTTTCCCGTCGGAAATATTGACAGTGGGAAAAACCCGGGTAAGCTGGATACTAAAATCTCTTATTTTGACGCATTTCCAAACTCAAAAGCCGGTTTGTCTTGTTCCGTCAAGTGAGAACGCGCTAACGTTTGTTTTAAACTTTTGCAATTTCCACACGTTTTGCGTCTGTTATTCCTCTGTTATTTATGCGAGCTGCCGATGCGTTCAAAGTGTTTTTGAATCTGTGGCTTGCAACTGATATTGTTTCGAATTAGTGCGAAGTTAGTTGTGATATATGGATAGTGGGAGCTTTAAGTCGATTTCGCCAAATATCTACACGACGCGACGCCAAGAAAAGGGACATAAAAAATTAAAAATTAATTGTATTTCTGATGTAATATTTAATATGTATGACACATTTTTCATGGATAAACAATAAAAACACAAACAATAAAAAAATAAGTCTTAACTGAAAATAAATATAATTTAAGTATCGTATTTGAAATGAAATAAAACCATTTCTCATTTCTACGCACACGTCTCGCCAGGTATACAGAAAAAGAAAGCCTCTATGAATCCAAGAATCGAATCTAGAACCTATACTTTGCACGACAAACTTGTATTGCGAGACCGCAAGACAGCCTCTAGTATTATACGCAACAAAAACTAATTCAATTTCAACTCAGAACTCACAAGTCAAACATACGAATTCTAATCGTCTCTATATGCACGGGCTCCCTATAAATAATTCCTCGGAGCCGAAAGTCCGCGAAGGTTTAAGTTATCGCTTCGTGCAGGTCCTTTGTCATGGACACGAATTGAAATATCAATTTCTCGCACGACGATACATTTTCACGAGACTCAACGGAAAAGTGTCTTTGATAAATCGTATTGAAACGCTGTTCGATACGTTTTCGTAAGTTGTGTGCGAATTGGAAACGATGTTGTCAAATCGCGTTAAATATTGCTCCGTTTACTTTTAAATACACTGTTTGTCTTTCAAATAGTTTATCAACAATAGCTATTTTGAACAAAGTTCGACAACCCGGTGGCTCAGTGGGCGACATACCATTTTTAAGATAGTTTATAAGAGGCCGCGCGTTTGATCCCCGCACCGAGACAAATGTTTGTGCGATCCACAAATATTTGTTTTGCGTGGATGTGTTAGTGGGACAGAAAAGTAATAGTATCTAGTAAAAATAGAAGTAGTAGCAGTTTCTGAAACCCATGACACGAGACTTATGTGTGTGAGGTCAGAACTATGCATGTGACTGCTGTGTGTATTTATTTCCCAATTTAACATACTGACGCCTCTCTTGGCGAAGGCATTACTGCACCCTCGTTTCAGCAGCCGTATTTTGAGTCCCCCTAAACAGGAAATAACTTTTTATCGGTTTGTTTTTTTATAATAACCAGCGTAAAATATCAAAATCTACCGCCCTTACGCAAATGCACCGCTCCCTAGAATCAACCGGAATGCACCTAATTTTGAAAAGAGCGACTTAACTGTAGTAACAAAATTGCAATATTTGCATAAAAATAGTGAAGGTTGTTCCAATCCCGCTACATCAAAATCCTTTTTAAAATTCTATTAACTATTCAAGAAGCTTAAGCGTAATACCTTAAAAAATGTCAGCGTATTTCATACAGATCCTTTCATTAAAAACTTCACTTACTATTGTGCATTTTCCTGCAATAACTTTAAAGTTTAATCTTCGCTCCCGGCGGAAACTGGGCACGGGCTTTAAACAGTCCATGATTTATTATAGCGCAATTATAAAATGTTACTAGAAGATGAAATAAGTTGCTTAATAAGCTTGCATTTTATCTCTCAATTAATTACTCATTGAGTGAAAAGACGAATAAAAACCTTTTTTCTATGCATCAACCAAAGGTTGGCTTAGTTTGATTATCTAACCAAGTTAGGCATTTAATCCACCATTATAATTAATGTATAAAATGTATTAAAAGCATAAATAAATATAAAATATATTAAAAGCATAAATAAAAAGACAGCTTCGGCAAAGATCACAAACTGTTAAACAACTAGATTTTTCAAAAACGTTCTAGTTATTTTACAAGCTATATAAAATTTGATAATGAATATTCTGACTCAAAACATGTGCTTACCGAGTCAATAATAAAAAGAACATACAAATCCAATAGTGACATATTGGTTATATACAAAACTATATTTACAGGCTCTTAAAAGGGCATTTCTGTGACATGGGTATCTCGTAGATTGGAGCACATCTACATCATTCATAATACCATTTACGGTGAGAAATCCTTAGGGAACGATTTGAAGAGGCGAAATGTCTGAGTGGTTCATGGGAAATTCGATTACCCATTAATTTATTATGTGATTCTTATAAATGGTGTTCGCATTAGTAAAGGGGTTTAAAAGGTGAATTATTGATGTAAGGTTTATAACATGGTATTCACCGGTATACAGGGTGTATTTAGACCGTGATCGAAAACTGAGGCAGATAATAGCGATAGTAATTATAAACCCCCTGGCATTAAAGAAAATCCCGACACACAATAAAATTTTTGAGGTTTTCCATACAAACCGCATACTTTTAACATCGATGGTTGTATGGAAAACGTCAAAATTTTTATTTTTTGTCGCGATTTTTAATATCGCCACTGGGTTTGTGATCACCCTCGCTATTACCTGCCTCTGTTTTCGATCACGGTCTAAATACACCCTGTATGTGTAGTTCGCCAACCCACACTAGGTCACCATGGTGGACTAAGGCCACTCAAACCCATTCAATGGTAGGGGAGGCCTGTGCCCAATGGGACGTTTATGAACTGATGGTAATTCAGTGTTTTGAGTGAATGATTGAAATTTAAAAATTTACGTATGGATTGTTTAATATTCAGTAGCCTCTTTTATCTACTAAAAAACGTCAACGTTCCACTCAGTCAACACTCTTACATCGGGTTTTTGAGGTGGTTTATTAATCTTCAAAAACCCCGGATAATGAAAATAAAGATCGTCTTAGCGATAGACGTAATTGATTCATACTGCACAAACTTAAAATCTTGACTCTTTAATGTATGTACTAGTATGGAAAGATTTGCAAATTAGTAAAGTTTCAACTAGGTTGCAGTGGAGTTCTAACTTAAACTTTTGCCGTGTGACATTTTCCAATTCGCAACTTAAATTCCAAAAAGTTTTAAATCACCTACCCCTATGAAGAATTTCTCAACGATAATAAAGAATGAGTTGGAATATAACCACCTGAAGAGTTAATATAGATGATAAATTTCAATGAGAGAGACAATATATGGGTCCTTAATAACGGCATAGAAATAAATAAATTTATATAAAATCTAAAGGGTGTCTACTTTAAACAATTTATGATAGCAATAACCGTTATGAAGTGTAAAATAAATATTGTTCACTTTTAGCTGCACGCCAGCTACATTAACTTTTCAAAGGCAGGATGTATCGTGGTCTTTATAATGATACTGAAAACCAACCAAGACCATATTTAAATAATTTAGTTACATATTTGTCTTTATACAACGCCAAATAAATTTACGTGTATCGTTCAAGATGAACATGACTGTATTTTATCCAAAAAAAGGTCTACTAAAAGTTGATGTCTTGTCATCTTCATACAAAATACAGAAACAGATGACAGCAAAATTTAGTTATTGGCCCTACACGAAAGTCAATGACTTCAAATTGACAACCATTAGTTGTAAAACGTTCTCGCAAGAGTTATCTCAAAACAATACCATTTGTTAACACAATTTTCAGTTTATAAAGCGTCATATTTGTTGTGAAGCTCGAGTCACGCGTGAGCGATCAAGCGAAACGAGAGCAAATGCGACGTGAGTGACATTTATAAAACAAAGCCGAACGGGTGCGAGTAAGCGGCTGCGATTGGATCGTGCATACTCTATTTGATGCAGAACAGTGAACAAAACGTGATTTCTTTTGATATTTTATTTCTGTGTACAACTAGTTACTCAGATCTAGATACTATTTTCTAGAAAATTGCCCGTATTTTCATGCTAAAATTATCTAAATAGATTTAATGTTTCAGGCGCGAAAAAAAGTAATAAAGGACGTCATTTTTCCAGTGAGCACGGGTCTAGACTAGTTTTTAGCCTTTTGTTTTTAGTAATTTAATAGAATAGTAAATAGTTGTTAAAAACCGACCTGACAACGTAAGCTACTGACTATAAACAACATGAAGATCATAGCAGTTAAAGAAAATCAAATTTTTTAACGTATTCCTTAGAAATTATCAACTAGACCTCATGGTCTGTAAGAATCATTTCTTACCAAAAGCTACATAATAAAATGTAAACAAAACTTAAACACATAAACAGAATTGGTCCCAGTAAAATACTTTTCCTATTTAATCAATAGACGTTTCGTTTGAATCGATGGACGAAATTTCAATTAAGCTTAATTTGATTGCCAAAGCCTCAGGGTCGCTGGCGGTTATTCCCTTTTTTGTATGTTACAAATCCATTTGGCTCGGAATGGAGTCGAATTAGAAAGTATCGCTGATTGATGGCTTTCCATCTGGGCGTGGACGCCGATTGTTTTTGGCCGTTCCATTTTTCAAATTTAAATTGATTTTGATGGGACTGAATCACGAAATGCATTTTTTATTACATTGATTTCCAAGTGAATCTGTCTTATTCAGTTCCTGCTGTTAGGAATGGTATCCTTATCCCACAATTCAATGTATGGCTTGATACAACTTACTTATAATTTTGCTGACGACCACGTTGATTTCTCGAGAGAAATAGTTGTTTACAGTCGTGACATCTAGAAGTAACAAGTTTGATGCCAAACTGTGTTGTAGAGTTTTCAGATAGTAATTCTTGGCTGCATAGCGGTTTTTGAACTTTGCTCAGGAAACCACTAAATTCACGTATTCTATTAAGACTGATCATAAGAGCCAGCATAGCGTGGTTGAAGAAATATATCACTAATTTATTTCTAGCCCTTAAAAACGCAAGCGCAAAACATCATTTAATGGATGAATTACTTATTAACTAAATCAATTACTCATTACTAGACACCAGCTCAAATTGTATCGTTGTACATAAATAACAAGGAAAATAAACTTAAAAGAAATTCTCCAAAATTGAAAAGGAAACGTAATATACCAACAATTTCGTCAAAGCGCGAGAAAGCACTTGAGGAACATTTTTAAAAATCTTACACCACATTATCTTTTATTAAAGGTTCGTGTTACTCAAATGTGCAGAGCAAACTTATTTGAGGCGGGAGCTCGCTCCGAGACAAGTTAGCGACGCGCACAAATGGCATCTTTTTCATGAATATTCAACCATATTTTGTTACGAAAGGAACGTGGACTTTTTTGGCGATAAGAATTACTGTTCTCTGTTTATGTCAGTTTGTAATCGTGTAGTTATTCTGAACTTACTAACTGTGTTAATTGGTAAACTATAAATAATTGCATCTTAAATATAATGCACGGAAGGAAAAGTTATATTACAAAATAATTTAAGGTATTTTAGTTCTTGATAGGGAAAATCAAATTAAAAAACGTAGTTTAAACGGAAAAAAAATTCTGATCATTCTAAGTGTTATTGGGTTTTACATACCAAAATTCTTCCAAGAAACGGCAACAGGCTCGTCCCAGTAACGCCACTGCTACCCTTCGGGGAATATAGGCATGAGGTTATGTATATACATATATGTATATGTATGTATTAACATTCTTTCAAAAACAAAATGTATCGTAAGACAAAACCGCAAGCATCATCTAGCAAATAACCAATAAATGCAACACAACACGATGTTCGACTTAAAGTCTAAACGAAACAAGGATATAAGTCTACATCCTCCGTCTTTGGAACAAATCCAATTTCTATTGCAACGATCCTTCCGAGTATCGTATTAGTTTCTGGCAAAACACCAAAAGGAGTAAAAGTCTGGCAATATACCAGTTGACAAATCCGTGAAGGTTATGTTCTTGTGTTAAATACCATAAATATGTCGAAATAAAACCTCAAAAATACAAAGTATTCTAAACAATTGTTTGTCGTGAGGAATTTTTTTTTACTTTTAAATTTATAATTTGTAGATATTGTATTTTTACGGTCACAGTAATACTTGATTATTAATTAAATTACAATAAAAGAATAGCACAAATTTATACTTGTGAATTTTTTTACTTACAAAAAAAAACTTAAACTAAAAACTCAATAATTTTTTACCCACTTTTACTACAAAATACCGGAGATGTCAAATTAGTTTCCAATTTTAGCCATGACACTCTAATGGTCACGCGTAGTATACATAATTCATAGTTTTATTTTTGTAAGGTTTCTAAAATATTTTTACATGTTTCAATACAGGCCACTTACGACGATGCACGTTTTTTCTTGCTTCGCCTAAATGTGGTTTTAAACTTCATTTCGTGTTTGCGTGTTATTTTTTTTTTAAAAAAACGCAACAATATTCTGGCCAGTGAGCAGAGAATAAAAATTATACACACATTTGAAAATTAGCTTTCCGAATGTCACACACAAAACTCGAGCTGTTTCCTTTTTTAAAATCGCAACAGTGTTCACTTGAGCGTAACGCAGTGTCGGTTTTAGCTTAAGACCAAAAGTCTTGCGTGCGTTGGGATGGAAAAGGGAATTGAATGGAGAAGCGCGGCTTGTGCCGGATAAACTGGTATTTTGGAGAGAGATAAGACAGAATTGGGTCTGCAACTTCATAAATAAAATAACCAAGACCAACTGCTGTAGACCGGGATGGTTAATGCTTTCTTGCGGAGACCTACGGTCAGTAGTGAACAACGATAGGCTGAGTATAATCACTACATAGTATAAAACAAAGTCGCATTCTCTGTCCCTATGTCCCTTTGTATGCTTAAATCTTTGAAACTACGCAACGGATTTTGATGCGGTTTTTTTTTAATAGATAGAGTGATTGAAGAGGAAGGTTTATATGTATGATAACATCCATTAAATATCAGCATTGCACCCGTGCGAAGCCGGGGCGGGTCGCTAGTTTATAAATAAAATAACATTATATGTATATCAGTGACAGTACTCAAAAGCGTTACACGTAAAATGTTCAATGTCTAGTTTATAAATGGTTTTTGTGAGGTCAGGACATTCTCATGTATACCTTAAATTGCTTTTGTTAAATAAAGATTAAAGGCTTAAAGATTATAATATATAGATTACCGATACTCAGTAATTTGGTTTTGGGCTCCTATAGATTGACGTATCCCACGTACAGACATGATGTTAATACAGATCATGCGTAGAATAATTGGAGACGATTTTCAAATACCACATTTCATCAATTCTCAAGCCTTAACTTAACAAAAGAGAGAGTAGATTTTTTATTAATATGTCACATTAAATGCCTCCTAAAGATTTATAACTGATAAATTCTTAACAAAAAAGGTTGATCGACATTTCAAACGTCACCAATATTAATATTTGCTATGAAAATAATTGCAAGGTTACGAGAGAGATTTAGATACTTTTTACATACATAAAGATAAAAAATGCAACTTTTCACTTTTATCCAATTGCTAGATATAATGACACACCTTTTTTCAAATTGAAATAGTCTGTTGAAATCCCTACGTGTTAAATGACTGCAAAAATTGAAAAAGCGAGCGTATCTGTTAAAACTGGCTTCGTTTTTTAAATAAATGGCCCAGAACTGGACGCTGGACTATGCGTTACCCAGCACGTTCGTTCAATTTATTTGCTTTTTTTTTCCAAATGTACCTTAGGGTTTATAAAATGTAAATACTAGCATGAATGCTGAAAAAAAATTGAAACAATAGCAGATTTTTATTTTTACACTAGACTTTTTAGGTTACCTGCAGTATAATATATATAACCATTTTCCATGCACATTTCTAGAATCCATATAACTGTATGATGAAATAACACACTTATACTTTTCCACCTATAGTCCATTGAAATGTTACAATTTAAGGACCGAATATTGCATTTCTTAGAGGACGCAATTTTATTTTTGGGATATGTTTGGGGTGTCAATAGAAGCTTAACCTCAAGTTTGTGGGGTTGCCACCCTTGTCCCACGGCCGCCATTTTGAAAAAAGGGGTGAAAACACTTTGTTTGCGATATCTCTGAAACTATGCGTCTCACAGAAAATTTGTTAAGACATAATTTGTAGCAAATTATTTTGCCTACAAATATGTTTATATGACTTTTTGCCCTAAATTAAAAATTAAAGAAGTTATAAGCAAAGAAGTGAGAAAAAATTTATAAAAATTTTCTTTTTTGCTCTATAACTTTTTTTATATACATTTTACCAAAAAATTGCATCAGACCAATCTTGTAGATTATCTCCTGACAAAATTTTTGCCCTATATTTTTTCAAATTTAATTCATTTAAAACGCTGTTACAGCACTTCAAAGTTGAACGGGTTTGTCAATGCTCATGAGAATCCGGATGAAACGAAATGTTTAACTTATTTTTTCTTTATTTTTTATTGTAAATACATATATTCCCACAACATTTTTGTTAAATTCGTATAATTATACTTATTTATATTATTGATTTTTAACTCTCTTCTGTACCATTGAACTAACCGAATATAACTTATTTAAATTTAACTTTCTAGATGTGATACATCAGCAGCCTATAATATGGGGAAATTTTAATTTATAAAAATGATGGAGAAACATCCTGAATTAGCTAGCGGTACCGCGCTATTCTTGAGTGAGAAAGTAGATCCATCTTTGTTCAGTCTTGTTGGTGAACGTTAATTCATAGCTTTATACGGCGGTAATAAAGACGACTTACTAGACGGCTTACAATACAAACGATTTGCTAAGATAGTGACTAAAAAATTCATTGAATTTGCTCGGAAGATATCAAAATCCTCTGAAGATTGGGGATGGAAAAAGCATGCAAACATTCGGAAGCCAATACAAGCTTCCAAGCCTCCAGCACCCCCCGATCTTATGTGTGTGAATGAAATCGCGGAAGTATTTGTGGCTACAGAAAAGCAGGCCTGATATGCTCTACAGTATGCCTCCATTGTTCTGATGAAACATACAGCAACATTATGGAAATATCAAAGTTAATGAAAGAAAATGAATTTGAGGATGAACTGCTAACTATAACTCCAATTTTAATTCCTGTCATTCCTTAAACTTTTACGTTTGACGTTGATTTACACTCTGGGCCACAGCCTGGACCATCGAAAAAAAGTCGATTAGAGAAGCAAGCTTACCTTATAAGCAAGATGTTCGTGGAGTAGGCCTACTGGGGATACAACGTAAAAAAAAACGCACTTATACTCTTATAGGCGCGTTTTTTAGTAATAATTTTTTTAGTAATAAATAAGTAAAATCGTACGAATTTAATAAAATATTGTAGAAATATATATATTTACAATAAAAAATAAAGAAAAAATAAGCTAAACATTTCGTTTCAACCGGATTCTCATGAGCATTGACAAACCCGTTCAACTTTGAAGTGCTGTAACAGCGTTTTAAATGAATTAAATTTGAAAAAATATAGGGCAAAAATTTTGTCAGGAGATAATCTACAAGATTGGTCTGATGCAATTTTTTGGTAAAATGTATATAAAAAAAGTTATAGAGCAAAAAAGAAAATTATTATAAATTTTTTCTCACTTCTTTGCTTATAACTTCTTTAATTTTTAATTTAGGGCAAAAAGTCATATAAACATATTTGTAGGCAAAATAATTTGCTACAAATTATGTCTTAACAAATTTTCTGTGAGACGCATAGTTTCAGAGATATCGCAAACAAAGTGTTTTCACCCCTTTTTTCAAAATGGCGGCCGTGGGACAAGGGTGGCAACCCCACAAACTTGAGGTTAAGCTTCTATTAACCCCCCAAACATATCCCAAAAATAAAATTGCGTCCTCTAAGAAATGCAAAGCTCATGTAACATTTCAATGGACTACTAATACTTATCCCCACTACATGTAGTTATCGTATCGGTTACAAAGAAATTAAAAAACAAAACGAGTATTAGTAAGTCATCGAACTGTATAAATATGTATAAATCTCTTTGCACCATTAAACTATTTGTGACTAATAAAGACCCAATGAATATCGCACGAACCTCAGCCAATGAACTTTTAACTTCAACAGTACTTCACCTTAATTCTGTTCTACCTTTAATAAATTACGTTGAGAGCGCTGTAAATTCAATAGACTTTATCTACTAAGGGTTCTGAAAGTTATCGTTTATCTAAAAACAGTTTTTATTTAACGAGATAAATCGGCCATCATATTTTATATCCACTTGGATCAATGTTTCGTCAGCATTTTTTTGAAACACTCGTAAAATAAGGTACTTCTTTTAGTATCAAGTGATTTGATCTTTCACTGTTTTTATGGAAACTTTGTCATAACTGAAATTACATTATTCTATAAAAGGGGTAATGTTTTTTCTTATAAGCTTTGGTATGAGTGCATAGCTGTTATAAGTTCTCGATATCAATTGTTCTACTAAAGTCGCCGAATTGACGTTATACATAAACAGATGAATAGTATATCTTAAAGCAAGATTTCAGGGATACTGGTGCAAGTACTGCAAAACTCGATAATTATTTATAAGCATCATGAGATCATCTATCCACCTAGACAACACCACTGGTGCTGTAACTTGAAAATATATTATGAAACTGTAAATTGAAGCATACTCGCAACGTAACAAATGTTCCTTTGGTTTATAAACATCAGTCTCTGGTAAGTACATCTTATTAAGGGACACCCTATTTTTATGATTACAGAGCAAAAATACGATTTTGAACTATCATTATCTTTTTCAAGGTATTTCATAGCACTAGCTAGATCATAGCATATGCCTGTACTACGCCAGTACGGACGACTAAAAACACTGTCAATGGTACAGGATGCCCCTGATCAGTATATCGACGTATGTATTTGAGCTGATGATGATTTCAAATTAGTTAAAATTTAAATACTTATTACAAAGACCAAATTTTAACCGTATTTCACTAAGAAAGAAGAACTTTTAATGTTGACTAACTATAAGTCTGTGCCACATGCCTTAGTGCTAAGTTCTCACATTAACGCGTGCTACGTACTATGAACGTACGTGACGGTAGCCTAAGTTGGCTCTAGAATTTAATTTGCCAGCAATAACTTCGAAGTCATATCTCGCTAGGAAAGGTATGGTATGCTACGTGGTTTGGATGGTATATCTGAATAATAGATATAATTGTATGTTATCGTTTACTTACTTTCCATCAGTATTCGTTATTTATGCATTTTTCTCAATATAAAAATGAGATACATAAATACAATAAATCAGTCAAGTATTTAGATATTTGATTGTAGTTTAGTTACGGCGCAATTGGCTGCACGAGCTTGCGAGATAATGATTTGAGTAATCCACATATACATACATTTTGTTCGGGTCTAGGTATTTGTAGGAATGAAAAGTCTTTCGTAATTTCTAACACTCACGACACAGAACTACATCTGAATATTATACAATATGTTACTATTTGTAGTAGGTATTTATTATTATGTAATAAAATCATTTAAATGTGGGTGCAGAAATACACCTCTGCCTTCCTCTCTGGAAAATTCTGTATTTTGGTAGGTAATGTATACAGGGTGTATTCAGACTGTGATCGGAAACTGAGGCAAGTAATATGTAATCTGATTATAAGCCCCCTGGAGTTAAAGAAAATCCTGACAAAAGATATTTTTTTGTCGCTTTCCATACAAATCACATACATTTAATACTGATGGTTGTATGGAAAATGAGAAATTTTTTATATTTTATCAGGATTTTCTTTATCGCCAATGAGTTTGTTACCACCGTAGCTATTACCTGCTCTAGTTTCCGATAACTGTCTGAATACGCCCTGTATGTGAAATAATTTAGAATACAACATAAAAACTAAACTACCATTAAATGAATTACGTCACAAATAAATCGACACCAGCCATTTTACGTCAGTATTCATCATTCTTAAGTCCATTGAAGACGCAGTTAATCTTAGGAAAATAATTTACGACTCTCGAAATGGAATAACGCGACCAACCCAGTTAATAATTTAATACCTTTATATTTCATCCGAAACGGTTTGTGAATCCTTTACAGATTTCCATGGGTTCCCACCCTCATAAGAGTAATAACCTTTCTTTAATTCGCATATTTGTCATAATCTTTATTTTTTTTTGTTGCTCATCTTACGGGATTTGAAAAATATGTATTATATTACAGTTTAACCAAGAACAAAAGAAATTATGACCTATTTCTTTTTTTCATAGGTTCTCTCTATCTCCATAAACAATTTATAATGGTGAAAATAGCTTCTACGAATTTGTTTTCTTATTTGTAGTAGATGGTATTAATAAATATATACATACGTCATACATAGTTACTTACATAGATGTGACCATACACTAAATTACAAATTTTTTGTCATGGGTATCAAAAACCTTGGGATACTTTTCGATCTCACAAACACCCAGACCCCAAAACAAATAATCATGGTTCACCCAAACATTTGTCTCGGCGCGGGTATTGAACCCCCAGCCTCTAGTGTCACAAGCTGGTGTCTAGCCAACTACGTTATAGTACTGCTCATTGTAAGGTTGTATGTGAATCACTATTTGTCTGCCTCCGGGGGAAAACATTACATACGTAGCGGATGTAAATCCTAACACAAAAATACACTTAGATAAAAAAAGGCACGTAATTTAATAAACAAACTACAAAGTCATCGGTTGCGTAGTAAATATTGATGAGCGACTCACAAATCCAGTAGTAGTTCTCGAGATCACGTTACGATCACATCATATATTGGTGTAAATATTTATACAAATAATCATAAAACATTTTTTCAACTGATAAACGAAAACGAGCTGGAAACCGAATCCAAAGCTTTTTGATATTTAATTTAAAACAAATCTCATCAAAAAACAACACCAAAACCGTAATTCACAAACGATATAAATCACGCAAATGAGTAAAGCCTATGTTGCGAGGTTTTAACAAAAAGATTACCCCGGGAAATAGGTCATACGAATTTCCTGGTTATAGTTGACACATCGTTCATTTTTGCGTCAAAGAATATTAAGAGATGCATTTTGATTTTCGGGATCATAGGTTCTTTTTTATTTTATTTTTGGGTACCTCGGGGAAAGCTAAAAGAGCTATATCGGGAACTTTAGTCTTCCAATTCAGCGCGCCAGTATATCGACTAAAACCTCTCGGTGGCCGTCACTCGCAATTGGAGCGGTACTACGGCATCTTAGGGCAAGAGGCGTTTAGTCCCTCAAATTTTGGGGTGTTGAGATGTCCACCACTAACCCTTAGGACGCTCAATTTTTCATTTTTTCGTTATTTTTCAATTCAAAGGATCACGTGGATATTCCAGTGCTTTTATTAGGTGACATTGCGTTTAATAATCGCATAATAAAACATGCAATCTACTAAAACATTTTACGCGTCCGAATCTACAGACAATGGAAGTACTATTCTGTGGCCGAGACTTTAGTTATGAGAGCATTTCAAGCGTTTCATTTGCACCTCGAGCGCTCAAGTGAAGCGATTCAAGGTTTTGTCCGAGAGCACGCTTTTATACTACCAACTAAATTATACGACCTGATTTCATGAACTGAAGTGTTTAATATTGAAATGTGACATTGAAAAAATGGCGAGAGTCTGATAAATTCACTTCATTTTATTTCGAAGCGGAATTATTTGGTGCGAATTTTTAATACGGGTTTGATGCGGCTGATATGAATGTTTATTTACTCGTTCAAAATATTATACTCGTAAGTGGAATTAATATCTGTGTTACCGAAGACAAAAAGTCAACATTCCTTTAGAATTAGTCTATCAGGCCGACCAAATGGAATTAGCGGATGTAATAAATACTTTGATCTTTTGTTTTTGCTGATTCCTTACGATGTTTTCTATCATGGTAAAAAATTGAGATAGGTAATTCATTTTTAATAGAGACATAAATTCAAAAAGGACGTATATTTCTGCTGACATTTAAATCTGCAACCGCCAAGATTTTGTCATAACAAAATGTGCTCTTAAGAACACTTAATCCTCGACCCCCACCTTATTTCTCCGTACGATTTTTGTCAAATTACCATTCCGACAACCTCAATTTATTATCAATCACTTTAAACAAGTATATCTTAAACACTTTAAATCTTTAACAGTGCATCAAATCAATTAAGATACCTTGTAACTCTGGTCGCGGTTCAAAGCTCTTTATGACATTTGAATTGTAAAGAAGTCTTCGACCGGAATGGGTTCAAATGAGCTCAAAAATCTTGATTACAAAGGATTTTCTTTAGATAAAGAAAGGGCTCATACAAAGGTATGCGTAATTAGTATTATATTTAAAGGTGTGATGATTTGATTTATGTAGGACCAAAAAGATTATCGTTGCAAAAAAAAAAAAAAACAAAATATAAATCGGTATGTTTACCATACATACATAGAAAGGGAAAGAATGCAGTTACAAATATGAATCCAATAAAAAGCGTTTAAAAAGAGTAAATGTTAGTGCCTAAACATCAAAAGTTACACGCATAGTTCCAACTTTAAACGATACTTATCTAGATTTATGGGTATCAGAAACTAATAGAAACTTTACGGTCGTAAATAACTCAGTACTGAAACAAACTTTTGTTTGTTACACACACATGCATATATGCTACATTTTAGGTCTATATGTGATACTTCGGACTTCAAAAAGAATATTTTTCCCAGTTTTCGTCGTAGCATAATGATATTATATAAGCTAGGCATCCTTCATTCGCACTGGTGATTCTTGAGATAAACGCATTAGACCAAATAAACTCTACAGGTTTATATTACAGTATAGGTAAAGTGTTACAACATGTTACAAAGGTACACCTTTTGCAGAGATTTAAAGGGTGCTTGGCTCTTTTTACCTCATCAGTCTAAATCCGAAACCCGTTTATAAACAGTATATTATTTATAATCTCTACATCTGTAGAAACTTCTTTAATACAAAAGAACAAAGCTAATACCGAATTGTTGTGACTAAGGCATTACTAAATATTAAATTTGTTTAATTATTTAGTAACTTAATTAACTTCTATGACGAAGCTAACTTCACCTCAATGCATAGAAATAACAAAATTGAATTCAAACAATGGCATTCTAAAAACAAAAAATACGTTACGTCAAACACACACGGCTGCCAACATAAAAATAATAAATGTCATTATCTGTCACAGCATTAATAACCCTTTGTTATCTATGGGGTCAACACATGGCGGGCCACAGGTCGGGACTGTTAACAAGGGCGCCATTGCTGCCTACTTTGATAATAGCATGGCTGTTTTGAAAGCCGCTTTTCAATTTGCATTGTGGTCGGTTTATTCGATACCGCAGGGTAATATAAACTCCCAACATGTGGTAAGGAAGCTGAATTTTACTAGCAAAGTTCAGAATTCCTAGACTTCATTCGTACACTTGAACTCTAGACTAGAATCTCGAATGGCGGTCGAGATTATTTCGTCTAAGGGTTGTTTAGCTTTAGATCGTTTAACTAGAATTGGTGTCTTGGATCTGGGGTTTGTTTTGTCTACTACTCTATCAATAGTAAATTCCAAAATCTATTAGTTTATTCATGAATAAGGGACCTGTAGTCGAAATCAGTATTATATAGGGAAATATGTACCTAACAATATTTACCTAATTCATTCGTAGTTTTACGGCAGTATTACGTGCCAACTGCCAAGCAATCTAGAGATCCAGTTATTTGGTTGCTTCATTACGAGATTCTTAATTATAATACGGAGTCCGGAAATAGGCTCCTAAAACGGCAATAGGCTCGCATCTTATTACGCGGGATGTAATAACAAGCAATCTGCAAAATGTGGGTGCAGAAATACACCTTTGCATACCTTCGGGGAACAAATACGTGTTAGTATATAATATGTACGCATGTAACTATTATTATATACAAAATAATACTCAAATTAGTAGCTTTATAATTCAATCATGATCCTTCCAATATTCCGCAAGCTAATTTACAAGCGGTCAACTAAAGACGAGAATCGCTCACCGATTATTGAAAATCGATTGAAACTTGTTCACGAATACTGTTCAGCGAAGTTTATAATTTCCATTAAGCCGTACTTGATAGAATACATTTTGCGAAACACTAAAGCCTTTGACCCTACTATTTGTGTTAAAGATGTTAGGGTAGAATTTAATCTAGTTTGAGAACTATGTTACCCTGTATTCGTTCGTCTGTTCACGTGACTTCGGCAACTATGTGAGCTTATGTTGGGCTACATTATACGTTGGATAAAAACATTATGCAAAATTCTAAGATATAAGTTTTTAGGACAATTTCTTGTTCAAAAACCTATTTTATTGGGAGTGCTAATATATTGTGGTATTAATCTCGTACTATTAATATATCGTGGACTGACGTACTTAAGCAACTTATCAAGAATATTACATGAGAATTATTGTACCTATAGATAATATTTTTTATTTTATCATATCATTTCAATTGGGTAATATTTTTTCATCAATACTTTTTTCAAATGGTATATTGCGTAATGTTTTTTCAACGATAGGTATATTTTTTATATAAAATAGAACGCTTTAAAGCCTTCCGCCTTCGGTGCCTTTGTGGTGACTGAAAGGAAGGTGTAGGGCATTTTTGCGCGGCCGATTTGTATTCCTAAATATTTTAGGAACGGAACATAGTATAACATCACAACGTACACTCAGATTTATTTTGTTGATACCCGCCGCATTGTCCTAAGATTAATCTCTCTCATCACAATTGAATTACGTACTGACATTTGGACTCTTGTCCTAAAAATTAAGCCGGAACAGACAGTCACTAAATTTAATGCAAAGTACCTACACTAGAACTACACTAGATATAGAACCATGAATTAAAATGTATACAACTCTTCGTTCTATTTTTTGTGGGTGAACAATAGTCACTCTTAAATCACTACTGCCAATAAACCAAACAAAGGTTTGACTTTTATTGACCTGAACAATCTATGAGCCAAATGTAAACTGCGGATATTTAGTACGAAAATCTATAGATCTTGTTTTCTTAACTAAATATTATGTCGCATGTGTTATATGATAGATCCACAATTCTAAAGAAAAGTTGTTAAATGTTAAATCATCTTTGTTGTTTGGTTCCGGGTTATTTTGAAAGCCCCGTAACGCAATTGGCTAGATCGTGGGTTCGATACCCGTAAGAAGACAAACGTTTTTGAGATTCCCAATTAATATCTATTTGTTTCAGGTGCGGGTTTTGTACGGAATATTCTCTCGTAGTTTCTGATATCCAAGGCACAGGACTTGTATCTTAGTGTGGGTCTACACTATATATGTGATAGTTCAATGTATTTATTTATTTTAGTATTGCATCAAGGAAATATGTTCAAATAACATCGAACACATTATATGGGGAAGCAAAATCGTTTCATAATATCAGACACCAACTGAAGGTTTAGAAAAATTCCCTATTCATAGTATGATTACCACAAAGGTCTTTCCACCCATAGCATTACCCCACAGAACATTACCACAAATAACAGATTATAACAATGGTCACGATTTTATCACCCTTAACATAATGCTAACCAGAAACTAGCTTACAATAAAAACGTCACATAGATGAAATGTGTCCTTGGACACAACTATTTGTCACAAGAACCACAAAAGCGTGAAACGAAATGACTTCATAAATAAACTTTTCTGGGCAAAAAAAGAAAACAAATTATCAATGCATTATGGTTATCGGATTAAAATGAAATGTTTTTAATGATAAATATAAAATATAAAGCGAAAACAAACATAGTTTATTCTTTTTTTAAGCTTTCAACTCTTAAGAGTGTGAGATTGATAACAATATTCATTTTCATTGAGATATCTGTCAAATGATCTTGTCTGTATAAATACAAACTAAATTATTAGTTTCTTTGGGCTTATACACATCAATACTACTGCTGAAAAGTGCTCGCTTTCAAATTTAAGAGCCTTTTAGCCATAATAAATCATCTTGACCTTATTTTTTATTATTTTTTTTAAGTGGCCATCTTCGCGCCAAGTAGGGCGAACACGGTACGTGGGCGACGAACGCCCACAATGGTTCCGCAGTCGTCCAATGCGCCTCCGAGACGAGAGCGTCTCGGCCTCCTCAGATTTGAGGAGGTGCAGTTGCACCCCCACTAACCGGCGCCCGGAACTAGACCCGGTGCCTCCTTCTTCGACGCCTTTGGCGGGCGGGATCGTTCCGTTCACGTTCCCGCTCCGCACTCTCCTTCTGCGACATGACATGCTCGCAGAAGGAGAGCATCGCTCGCCACGACCTCGGACTCGCGACCATCGACATGACGACGGCCGGAAGTGAGAGGTCTCCACCTACTACAGCGCGGAAAGCGCTGCGCTGAACCTCCCAGGCTGAACACTCCTCTAGTGAATCATCTTGACCTAGTCATACAAAAATGTTGACTAACGATTATATTTAACAAATTGATAAGATTTCTAAACCAGTTTGTAGTTATTTATATATTTTTTTCTAGCCATGAAGTAATTGATATGACTGATAAGTTAACATTTCTTATTAAGACCGCACTGCAGTTACCGTCAAAAGCGGTGCGGGCATTTTTCCGCACTTGCTAATAAAAATTGTCATTAAGATTTATAATAATCCACTTCTCGACCGGCCTTAAACAACCACTCCAACTAAGGTTCAAAGCAACAAAACGCTTTAGTACTAATAAGGATAATTTTACTACAACATAAAATAATACAGACAACATTAGATTAACAATTATCACAAGTTATAACTTTAACGTTTACAGCTTCGTTCATAAAATACGAAGAATATAAAGTGTTTGATAACCTTGAAGGTTCTATAGCTTAAATAATAATCAGCCTTAAGGTTGTCAAAACAAATAAATACATTGGTCTTTTCCTATTAGTAAAAGCTCAGTAGCAGTTCAGAGAATTCTCTCTAACAATGAAGGTAAGTCAACAAGGAGTAATAAACTTATGTCTAACTAATGATTATTACAGACTTCCTACCATGGTGGTTATCTTCCTATATATCGTTTCTTTTTATTATATACTAGCTACAAAATTATATTTTACATCTTCATCAACCCATATACGTCCCACTGCTGGGCACGGGTCTCCTCTACCTTTGAGAGGGTTTAGGCCATAGTCCACCACGCTGGCCTAGTGCGGGTTGGCGGACAATATTTTACATAATAAACATATTTTAAATAAAGCAGCAATACTATGTAAAATCGACTTTACATTTAGCTCTAAGTCTAACGTGTTGACAGCAACTGGATACACACCTCCCTGCGTTTCGTAATGAGAACCACACCACCGTAATTTGTAAATGTCCGGTTTTCTGATGCTCGCCATATTTTTGTTCCTCCTTCCGAAATAATGCGGATTACATATATTTCAAAATAAATATTGTAACGCTTATAAGCCTAGATAAAGACAAAGCTAGACCTTTATGTTGATGAAGTTATGATTGCATTCATGATACTCCAGCACTTTTACAAGCTCATAAGGTC
Source organism: Cephonodes hylas (assembly GCA_030295005.1). Classification (NCBI taxonomy): domain Eukaryota; kingdom Metazoa; phylum Arthropoda; class Insecta; order Lepidoptera; family Sphingidae; genus Cephonodes; species Cephonodes hylas. Next base: position 3,065,719 of record AP025371.1, read on the forward strand.
ATCTACGTTTAAGAGCATTCTTTACTACATACATACATAGATGATAGAAGCCTATATGTACGATAGTGGTAGACTATGGTGAATTTCCGACTTTTTATCATACATTAAAAATACCTAATTGCCGCTATACAAAAAATCACGTTCTATACCAATACAGAGAAAACCCGAGAACCGGAATCCGTAGATGATATGGGACACGCAGTCCTCAATAGTCATTGAGTGCAAGAACACACACTCCTGTTTGCTGCCCCATGCAGACATGCATTTCAGTACTTGTTTGATCTGCTTACATGATAACAAGGGTTAACCTACCTATTATTTTCTACGTCAAATAGTACTACTATATATTGAAAACAAAGGCTTGTTATTAACAGATCGTCCCTACTAATTGAGGCCGGTATTTTTATTTAAAACGAGCAGTACCGAATGGTTGAACACGTAACAGTACTCGCACAATCCACGTGTTTGTGTGACGACAGTTTGTATCAATTGCACTTTGCGATCAAATTCCACTACGGCGGGACTAAATTTGTGTTTTAATAACATTTGATCTAAAGTTCAAATGTCAATGTGACGATTAATTGTTGAAATAATGCATAATGGTACTATTCAAAGGAAGTGTGAATTATGATTCCCAGAGCACGAATACATGTATGATACCAGCGGCACACTTACACTTTTTGGCTTCTAGAACTATCTAATGTTTTGGACTTATGTGAGTACCTAAGGAGCTGCGTACAAAAATTATAAAATAAACAACAATTTAATCAAAAACAAACATTCTTCTTCGTAAAGGAAACGACGAAATATTTTTTTTTTTAATAATTTCGTTCTATACACATTTTTGGTACTAACTAAGCCTTCATTACATAAGCATTTCGATAATGTTATCTGAAAAATAACATCTTTGGTAATGATGGATGGAGTACAACCTTACTTGTAGCGTATTGAAATGGGGTGCTTCCTTTATACCGCAAACAAAGCAACGGCCTTCAATAAAAGAAACCTTTTCGCTTTATTCCGTTAATATTTTTCGTTTATTGTCTACGAAATTTTCTTGTGTATCTTTTTCTTTAAAAATGGAATATACAGACAGTATATTTACTCTATATTGAATTTTTTAAGGCTTCATTAACATATTCGGTGAATAGTTATAAGTCCGAATAGGTACGACAATATTAATATTTGTTTTTTTTAATTTGTTACAGTAAAAACCTTGAACCGGTTAAGAGTACTTTGGACTAAGTAACGGACCGACTAATAGTCAACTCAGCTACATCTTTCAGGTATTGCAAAATTGTTTGCAATAAACTTAGCTATTTTCAACATCACCAGCCAAAGGACGTCCACTGCTGGACATAGGCCTCCCCCAGAGACTTCCGAAGTGTTCTATCGAAAATTTGGTGAAAATCGCGTGAAGCCGCTGGATGCGGGTCGCTTCCGATAGAATTAGCTATTTTACTACTGTCTAAAGCCTGCTGTCATCAATACTGTAGAAAATTTTTTGTTTGACGATTTTTAGTACATTACAAACTCTTTTAATCTATTTTTTAATTTCTGAATTCCTAGGATTTTTTTAAAGAAAATATTTAACGATGATTTAGAGCATAGATCACGTCCATAGTAACCCATTAGTAACTAGAAACGGTACATTCTAGAGACACAATAGTACATATTTAAAAATCATTTGTTGCCACCGTCGGCGCTGACGTTGTTTGAACTTCACAGCTCGCAGACACACAACGTGTGCACACGTTGCACATAGGTAGGTTTTTAGGTTTTATGCGGCCAAAATTATTTTACTTGCTAAAACTATTCTAAATGACATAATTGATAATGTAAAACAATTTTCTTTTGATTTTTTTTATTTTAATTCAAGAAAATATAATATTTATGAAAAAAAATGTCAAAAACCTAACGTGACATATATTAAAAAATATATATCATAAACGTACATTTTAAATGTTAGTGAGTAATGAATTGACAGTCGTCACATACTCCATGCCAATTCGTTACTCCAGATCCTCATCGTCCGAGGATTCTGGTGAAGCGGAATCTGGTTTGGTGGGTAAAAGCATGTCGAAAGTCTACGGAGAAAAGGAATTAGATATTTTTTTTTCTCCTTTGTTTTATACTAATACTGCTAATGAGCGGATCAGAGCTCAATAATAGTCGATTGTAAATGTCGCGGTTACACTGTTCGCGGGAAAATTTTCTTGCGTAATTTTCTCTATACATGCGAAAGTGCTTATTTCGGGCCTCTTGAGCCTCCTCCGGGAATGGGCCTATTGGAAGGATGGAATTCTTTATTATGGTAGTACCATGTATGAGCACTTTGTGCAAAGTAGGGGTCATCGGGTGCCACCTATAGTGCTTCACGTATAATTTGGCGGTATCTAGTGCGTATTCATCATATTTCTTGACATCAATAATTTATCCACTTGAAATCGTTTCTAAAATTACTTTGGCTTTGCATTTTATCGTAGAGAAATTGACGGGTGACTAATTTTATTCCGGATGAGCCAGGAAAACCTACGACGAAAATGAAAATTAAAATGATTTGGAACATTTTTCAACATAACTTTTTTTACCCTACCTGCACCTACCTGCAGCTGATTTTTATCAAAATCATAAGAAAAGAGTATTAAGTATTATAATAAAAAATAATTTTGAGGCGATAGGAAGCGATAATATAACTAAATTACGTTTAAATTGAAAAATCAAGAATATTTTTTCAAGAAAACGTTGTATGTTTTAGAGGTTTAAAATAAAGTATTTTTTATTATACTAGGTTGACAATTTCTATAATAAATAATGGTATGTACCTGAAGCACTCGAATCCACATTGTTTACATTAATAACTCTCTTCAAATCAAAAATATTAACGACGAAAACAAGTCACTTTAACAACGTAAACAGCGAAAGCGCGGGCGCAGTGGGAGACTAACAAGATTCCACCACCTGCACACGTCCCCCACGCGGGTATTTAAGCCGAGAAGACCGGCTAATTATCACTTGTTCTATTGTTAACGTAGAAAAATATTCCATTTTGCATTTGTAACTAGTTTAAAATTTTCAATTTTGGCCGCATAAAACCTAAAAACCTACCTAAGTGCGTTGTCGTATTCTGATGAGTTGATAAACATTTTCAATGGAATATTACGTTTATTTTAGAATATCGTTTTCGTTGGCTCGTGTTTTAAAATTAATAGTAAACTTTGTAGAAATCTTTTCGTAATTATTTATCTACCTCCCAATGGTGAAGTAGATAAGATAAATGTACATATTATATCCCCTTGATAATAGCCAAGAATTGCCTTTCCTTCGTCATTCTTTTTTTATGCAGACAGATTTATAGTTCAAATTATGTCCTCTATATTTTAAGGTAAATATTCCAAATCGTTTCCAGTAACATCATCAAACTATGTGAGATTTAAAACATATTTAATATGCAGGAAACAAATAGCAAAACATATTATGAGATGAACAACAACCAGAAACAATACAGACTCCATGCAACTGTGTTAACTATGTGTTGCAACAAAACTTGCGCCAAAACTGTCAACCGCATGCAAATTGCCCGTCATTCGCTCACACAATTCGTTAGATATTCATGAGGTTGATTCCCTTCGCAAATGTATCATTATATCCAAATGTATTCGAGGACTGAGGGATCAGTTCAGTTGTATCGATTATCGGTCGCTTACTGGTATTTTATTTCGCTTTCCTAAAATTTTTGTGTTTTTTTTCTTTTTTTATTAAATAATTTCAGCTCTTCTATTAATAAACCTTGTTTTAAAAAAGAGGAATGAGTGTAAAGACTTAAAATTCGTAGTGCTCTAAGTATGCTCTCTCTCTGATACCTAAAAGCTCGTTCACTAAAAACTCATCTGAAAATAACACAACTTTGTATTCTAGCCGTATCAAGCTAGAAGAATTCGCATATTAATAATTATTTTAAATCCTTAATACTCCATCTAGAATTCACAAGATATTTCCAGTCACTAACGACATTTCATAAAGGGATTAAAATAAACTCGATTTAACACGCAAACATAAACATGAAAATATTTCACTATCTTTATAAAAATCTACTAAATTTTAAAATATAACAAACCTCCATAGAGCACAGATTGAAATAGTTTTTCTCGGAGGTATAAAAATTTCACCGATAAAATACGAAAGCACGAGTAATACCTTTTCGTTTTATAATACCAAAAGCTGTTCGAACTATAATAATTTTACTGCATGTCAGTGGTAAATTTTTACCCTAGACATGTTTACAAGCATCGCACACGTGATAGGTTTCATACACGCTGTGGCTTCGAACGAAATAAATCCATCGACTGTCATTGACAGCAACGGTACAGCTAGTTATTTTAGGGGTATAGAAAAAATGATGTGTTGTTTGGCCAAAGTATAGCTAATTACGACAAACATACATACATACATACATAAACTCACGCCTGTCTCCCATTAGGGTAGGCAGAGAATATAGAGCGCCAAATGCCACGGGCCAAACATACCTCTTTCGCTTCCTCCACTGACATTATCCTCTTCATACATGCACGTCGGTTTCGAGGACTCTTTACGTTACCCTTTTTAAATAAGTTACCTATATGGTCTTTGTAGGTACACCTGGGCCGTCCTCGGCCGACTTCACCACTCACTCTCGCAACGGAAAACGACAAACGGAACACCGTTATAATGTGTATACGCTATTGTATATTAATTCAGGCTTTAACATTTAATTATAATCATAGACAATATCATATCTAAAAATAAGAAAATGTTTTTAACTATATACATAGTTTAGTATTAAAAACATTTAACCTCCCTTATATTAACCACCATAGGAACTTAAGGTGCAGAACCATCCATTTGACGTAAGCAAGTGTCGCTTGCCTCAGACCGTATACATATACATACATGTATATGTGGTAAGCATAAGACAGAATTATATCGACTGTCAAGGGATCATTAGTTTGTAGGTACATAGTTTATAATGTTATACATTTCAGTAAATTCAATGAACTCAGCAGTACATTTCGCTGCACTGAAACAAAGCAATCTGCGCATCTCGTCTTTCCTTACAAATTGCCTTTCTATTCTTTGTTGCTGTTCTGCAGAATATAAAGGAGCTTTAAGACGTGTCGTGTTGTATACAGAGTACTGTTCTATACAAAATGCGTCATTGTATGTAGAAATACAATTTTATTTGATTTCTGTTTGATACTAAATGAAACACAACGTACAGACACAAAAGAGGAGTAAATTAGTAATCAGTCTCACAATTTTTAAATATTTTGTATAAATTACCACTTCTTGAGCCGGGTGTAGTTACAGATCATGTCTACGTCCAGTTATAGATCGCCACGCATCAGAAATTACGTGGCATTCGGAAGACAATTTCAAAATTCCATACCCTCCACCAATATTTAAAAGGATAATCTCCTCAATACTATAAAAAAGCAAATATTAAAATCAATAATCCCCTTTTAGCTGAAGTACACGTTAAAGAAGAAAGCGACCTAAAACAATTTCCCGAGCGACCTATTTATAACTCGAAGTGACACACCAAGTATGTGTTCACCGTTACAAATGTACTAGTGCACTCAACATCTCCAGTAGTATTTACTTAGGAAAATTGCTCTGCACTTTGATATTAAAGGAAAATATGAAAGCGGAACTTTATTGACGGAGCACACTTACTTTTACATAATGTTACATGTTTTTGTCATCATTGCATATCGACTGCCTCGTGGTCTCGCGTTTCAAGCATGTGCCGATCTAGAGGTCCTGGTCGATTACCGGGTCAGGCAAAGTGATATCGGGTTTTTCTACTAGGAAATTCTCAGTAGCAGCACGGAGTCTGGAAAATACCCGAAACGTGCTACCTTTTTGATACAGGAGTGAAGTTATGTATGTAGATGTTTATAGCTATAGCAAGAAACTAACGTCCTCGATTTTGTTGTAGCTTTTTATTCATTTCATTTATTATTAATGGATTCTTGCATATAGCGCGACGAAGTTTGAACACGTAAGTAATAAAACTGTGGTCATAAATCCTAGAAACCGAATAAGCTAAGCCTTCAGATATCCGAGATTATACATTATGAATATCTGATGAAGTCATATTGTGGAGAATCGTCTAAAAATCATATTCAGGCAGTAACGTTCCAAAAAGTATAAAGTAAAAAACTTTTTTTAGAAATAAACTGTTATTTGTGCGCGTCAATTAATAAAACATTTCTTTACATTAATAATTATTATCATTTGATAAAGTCGTTACATATCGGTGTAAATTGTTCATTTAATATACACACACATTTTTATTAAATAAGTGTTGATTTCTTTTTTAAAAAAATATATATTTATATTTCAAAACATTTAATATTTGACGTTAAAAATGTTTTTTTTTTAACTTCCGTGGCATAAATTTAAAACCATATTAACTGTAAAGTAATAGCAGCTGCATAGAAACTTTAAACGAAGTAATAAATAATATCAAGCCAGTAATTACGGAAGGAAGATGCGTGTTTAGAACTCATTTAATAATTCATACAATTTTTCACGTTCTCAAAGACGGCGCCGTAGTAAGGGATCGGCCATTAGGACAAGAGGCCCGGAGGAGGCTTGACGTAACCGCGGTAATGATCACTTGTCATAATTGCACGGTCAAACATATGACCTTTGTATATCTGTGCTAAATTTTGTCTTATATTGACGTGTCTTACAGGGATGAAAACCATGCTCTAATGTGTCACTATCGTATGTTAATTTGACTGTGAAACTATCTTATATATCAATAGAAAGGGAATATAACAAAATATGTTACCCCAATTTTTTTTAATCTCTCAGCTGTTCAGCCTTATTATGTTCTTGTAAGTAAATTATGGATATATAAAAAGGATCACTCAGAAAATAATTTAACACGTGAATTATTTGCAAAACGAGAGGCCGCGTACTCAATCCCCGCACCGAGACAAATGTTTGTGTGGGCCACAAAAATCTATTCGGATCTAGTGTTTGTGAGATCGAAAAGGCTCTGGTAGTTTCTGATACCCTCGACACAAGACTCATATCTTAGTATAGGATCAGAACTACGTGCATTATTATTGATGTATTTATTACTATTTATTACACTAATTTCAACCACCTAAATCCGACACTGTTCAACATGAATTCATTTTAAAGTTGTAACAGATTAATAAATCTTAACACAAGTTGAGGCCGGCAGCGGGCTTTGTGCTCGCTCGCGACCATTTCTTTTGATGTAATAATGAATGGAACAATTTGTCTAACTTCTTAAGTATTTTGTTTGTAAGTAGTTCGTTTTAATTTGTATTTGGATCAGTGTATATCCTATATATCAAAATACTTACTATTGTCCACAGTATGATGAATCTATAGTTTTTAGGTAAAACCGATACACGACGGATGTTTATAAATTAGTATTTTCCATGATATTTAACAAGTATGAAGACGTCGAGGTTTAGGTGCTGTCAAGTATTGTGGCGGTCGCAAGTTCCAAACTCAAGCACATTCCTCTGACTTTTCGAAGTTATGTTTGTATTCGCAACGAATTATCACTTACTTTAACAGTAACGAAAACATCGTGAAAAATCGATACCTAAAGTTCTTAGGAATTTCTTAGGTGTTAGTCTGCCAACACGCACTAGGTAGCTTGTAATATGACTTAACTTACTCAGTTGAAAAAGAGGTCCATGCCCTACAGAGGAAAGTATATACAGGGTGTATTTAGACCGTGATCGAAAACTGGGACAGGTAATAGCGATAGTGATTACAAACCCCCTGGCATTAAAAAAAAATCCGGCAAAAATAAAAATTTTTGAGGTTTTCCATACAAACCACAGACTTTTAAAACCGATGGTTGTATGAAAGTCGTCAAAATTTTTATTTTTTGTCTGGATTTTTAATATCGCCACTGGGTTTGTGATCACCCTCGCTATTACTTGCCTCAGTTTTCGATCACGGTCTAAATACACCCTGTATAAGGAACTGATAATAAAAAATAAAACATCAGGCTGAACCATGCTTGCTAAATTAGTATTTTAAAATTTTTGTTACAAAAATTGGAGTGTTACATGACAACAAAAAATAATGCCTCATCTGTGCAGTAGTAACAAGAATTTTCAGCCATGTATTAATGTGGGGAGAGCACTCTCGAAGCTTCTGTTGAGTATTAGTTACTCGTTCATCGTAAATTGCGCCAGAGTAGTGCATTCGCAATATTTCATTCTATATGAAGAATTATGTTGCCAGCTAACAGCACTTTTCGTATGATAGAAATATTACTCTTGGGTAGAAAATTGGAAATATTACCGATATTTTTTTTGTTCACAAATAATCAAGTCAGAAACTTTTTATTGTTAGACTTTTAAGTGTAACTTTGAGACGTATATGAACTCTGCTGGGCTGTATGTAATACGACCAAAAGTTTTTGGTCTCGGACCATGTAAGACCATGTGTCATCAACTTCTCGTTTTCGTATTGCAAATGCGAAAGTATTTATGAGTTTTTTTAATCCCTAAGAAAATTTTAAGTTGCAGTAAAAATATGTCTGTAGTGAGTGATTTTAAATACTATTACAAATATTAAATGAATAAAACCTTAAAATCTTTGATACAACGCTTTATTAATCTGCCTTGTATAGGGAAGAATAAGAAAACTTTTAAATTAACATGAAACATTTTAAACATAGTAGATTCATATGTCATTTCAACTCAATGTTATTTCATATAACATTAGTTAAAATAATTGAAAACAAAAGAATTGAGTTTAAACGGGCAAAAAAAAGAAAATATATAAATAATCGGGATATAACATTAATCTACCAAAGCTGTATGGAACTTAATAAAATCCTCGATGAAACTTAAGTATTAAACGACCAAATACCCTGGTGGATACAAATTAACTTTCGATTTCTTAATTACTATATTGGACACGTGTTGGTAAACATAATCTCCGCAATAAAATAGGAGGAATATCGCAGACACTTTTGAAACAAAATATTCAATTTAATGCCAGAAATCTCGACTAGTTCTTTTTTTTACGGATATCCGTTTCCAGCATCAAAATTTTTATATTGCTTCAATAAGTCTTCATAAATTTACAACAAAAATGAATTATATTTTACCAAGAATTTTGATAACTAACTTACAACGCGGTTCTGTAAGTGTACACCACCCAGCCTCCCATGAAACTGGTGACTGCAAATGATACGAAGAACGCCAGTTCCAACGCCATTCGAGGCAGCCTCTGCACATATCCCAGCGCTGCTATAAACCTCGCAGCCACGAACAGTCTTAACAGGGTGATAGCTGTTTGCTTATCAGGGGAAGTCGTCATGTACAGCCCTGCTACCAACCAAAAAGGAGTCAGGTTCTTTAAATCACTCAAATTTGCTCTCTGAACCTTCTCTGGGTTGCACACGATTTGAGCCAGTGGAACTAATGCGAGTAATTTCAGAGCCAGTATTGCAGAGTACAGAAAATAGCTCTGCATTAACGTTGCACCGCTATCCGCAGAACCCATTGTTTTGGCGAAATATTTTTGCTGTAATTTTGAATGTTTTTGTGTAAAATTTTGACGTTGAACTGACAATGTCTGGATTGGTTATTATATCTTCGTGTCAAACTAGAAGTAGAACTTCCTTGGAATATTTCATTAATAGTAGAGTGCCGTAAGACATAAAAATGGTCAAACCTCGGAACCCAGGGCCAGTCAATGAATCTGTATATCAAGTATGAGACTGCATTATTAAAACCTCAAATAAAAAAGTTAAAAAAAAAAAATTGACCGATCTCGATTTACAACAATTTTTAACAACAATTCACTGAAAAATGAGACGGAAGAGAGAAAATTTTTTTATAGTGAAAAATTTAGTTTTATTTGTAATAAATTATATGTGCAGAGTAACTTCAATGTTAATTTATTAGATTATCCTAAAAAATAAGTTACAAAAAAAAAAATTATCATTAACTATTCACATTGTTACATCGTGTACATTTCACAGCTTTCACTATTGCATTCTAAGCAAGCTGCAGTGCAGTTTAATCCACTTTTCCTGCACCCACAAGATGCTCCACATCCTGTTTTGCATGAGCAAAAAATAATTTTTAATAAAGATTCTGGAGCTGGTCGTTGCGTCATTGTTTGCGGTGTCAATATTCCGCATTCCAAGCCGTGTTTGAACTTGCAAAAATACTCTTTTAAGTTTTAGTACAAACGCCCAATTAATTCAATATTTCGTCAATGTGAATATTGTTGCTCGAAAATTCCTTAATCACACGCAATAGCAACAAAGGGCAATATTGGCGTTGGTGACTTGAATTTCCTCAAGTTGCCCCAAAACAACAAATCTATACAACAAAATGTGAAAAAAGCTCTTAAAAAAGAATATTTCTCATTTCTTAAATTATGAGCTTTGCAGAGCAAAAACGTGATCCCTTATTTTTTCAAAAATTCGATCGAGTGAAACAAAAAAATGGCTGGATGGATTAATTTGGCACTTTGTAGGATTTTTGTGGACATATTGAACTGTAAAACGCACACTTAACATTATTGGTTTTCACAATATTTTCGATCCAGCGCTCGATTTTCCAAAACACCATCTAAAGCTCATTTTTTGATGCATTTTCAAATTAATGTAACAAGAAGAATTCTTGTTTTTTCGAAAAAGTAATAGCTGGTGGTTAAAGGATATTTATTCAAATTCTTGAAACGCACCTTATACTTGGTGTACAATTATTTGTTGCTGAGATATCGATAATTAAAGACAAAAGGATCCTTTTCCATTTGTAGACTGATATCTCGGCGAGAACTAAACATATCGAGGTGTTAAAAGATAGAAATTAAAGCTAAATAAACAAAGTATCCGATCTTTATAAGGGTTAAGCAAGAACATTTTTCTCCACGCCCGTATGTAAAAAAAAGAAGCATTAAAAATTTTGAAATCGTTTTGTTGCTGCTTTTCCTAAGATCACTCAAAAACCACTGATGCTACAATTTTTTAATGTGTTAATCCAAAAACTAGAGACTTGGAGCTACAATTTTCTTTTTTTAAATTTCCTGTACGACCATTTTTCTCGAAGTTACGGCCCAAAAATTTGGATTTATTTTTTGATCCTTTAATTTGTTCCAGTAGTGTATTTATTTATATTCATCGGTATACCTGCAGTCCCTAAAGATCCAAGATCAAGTTTTCAAGTTTGTAATAGTTGTTATTTTTAAAATATGACTTTTCACTAATATAAATCAATTAAAACTCCAAAAAATTAATAAATGTTTATAATAATAAAAAAAAAATTGAGAGCGCGAAAAATTTTTTTTTTAACATTTTTCTATATACTATTAAAAACATATTTTCAAGGTTTATATTAAGATTCATTGACTGGCCCTGGATTCCGAGGTATAAACCTTACGGCGCTCCACTATAAATCAATTTTTGTAGCAGTAGTCTGATAGAATTTTTCAATTTTAATTTGATGTATCAACTATTTTAAAGTTTTTGGACCACCATCATAACATATTCAGCAACCTCCCCATATAATAACTTTATAGGTCCCAAAATACACAAAAAACTTCTCAAATACAAGCTTATAAAAAACATAATGAAATTCCTTTAACATATTTCCAAGAAGCATCTTTTAATTTATTAATTTAATTTATGTACAAAGTAAAAACATTCTTTCGCTGTTTGCTTATGTGTAAGAAAATTAAATTAAATTTGAACGATATATTTTTAATTAAACCGCAACTAATAAACAAACTGGCAAGTTAAAATGTAACTTTGTTCTGTTTTGTAAGCCGTATCGTCTTAAGTTGCGAAGTCTTACAAAGACACTAAAGTTGTGGAATATTTTGATAAATTACAATGAGAATGTTTAAATAATGAAAATCTTTGAATAATTTTCGCAACTGTGGTTTGTTTTTATTTCGATTAATATTCACTTATATTTTCTATATACCTACTATAGATAGTTTTTTTGCTAAATCGTCAGTGTCGAATACCTGTAAGAGCTGTAAAATCAAAGATTTGATCGCCGAGTCCAAATACCTAATCCAGACATCAAACTCGGTACTTCTAAACCCCACGGCACTTGTTTATTCCTCGAGACCTAAAGTCATATTCGTAGTCACCGACCTCATAAGTAATTTCATTTAAAAACTCTTCGTACAGTATTCAGCTAGACTTCACATTAATTATGCTGAGTATGAGTTCGCTTAGTAAACTGTGTTAGTGCCGTGAGGACTGTCACAGGAAGTCAGAGCGCAGGTCGACAGCGACTGCACAAAGGTAATGTGGGTTGGAATTACCGCGCTTGCAATTATGGATTTAACCCAGGAATGCCCGAATTATTTTTTTCTTGTTTTACTTTAGTTTGGACTCGGAATATTGTTCAATTAAGGGTTCTTAGTGACATGATTTTAGTATTTTATTTTTTAATAAATGGGAAGTTCGAAAAAATCATTGTTTCCAAATGGACACACTAAGCGCTGACAGTAGCAAAAAAGTTGAGAAGATATAATTTATCATGTAGGAGTTATGAGATAGAAAAAAACACGATTTATGGAATGAAAAGATTTTTTATTTTTTATGATAGCAAAACGTGGTACGCAAGGGCCGACGTCACACTTGATGCATTCAGTTCGAACCGACGAACTTTACGCCTTACAGTATGGACCCACACATCGCCTCTTTTTCATACATTTTTTTACATAATAAAATTTTGGTAAAGTATTATGTACCATAGTTTCATCAAATGATAAATTTGGTTTAGGCACAAATTACTTCATGAAATTCTCTTTTATTCTATTCATAAATGGACGCAACTTCCACATCTTGTCATTTACATCTATTTCATTATTATCGACACAACGCAGATAACGCACTATTTTCTCGAACCTATTTCGGTGCATTGATTTGCAAATAAGTATGTCTGGCTAAACGTTACCTCAGGCTGAGCTGGCAACTGACGAGCATTCAAATTTTCGATTTTCCACCACTCTCTTTGTCACCTGAATCTTTGTCTGTCAAAACAGCGGGCTCAGGAGGAGTGACGTAAATTGATTATGGTATCGGCAGGTCTCCAGCTTCTTCCTCATCCTCAAATAAAATGTCCAAGAGTTCATTTAGGGTCCCAGCCTAAATGAACTCTTGGACATTTTCCCCGGTACTGGTCAAAATCGAAGAATCTAAAACCAAAAACAATTTTATATAATGACATCCCAAGTGCTTAGCGTGTCCATATGGACTCAGCAACATTAGGCGTATAAATATAGTGCTAAAATAAAACTAAACTATCGTTGACCTATTTCAACATATAAATACATTATTTTAGAATAATATTACATGAAAATTATACAAATAAATTAAATAATTAAAAAATTGTGTTACTTACTCTCGTCCCGGGTCCATTTTTTCCGCCGTTTTTGACTTTGGTGAGATTTAAATGAATTTTCCCGCGAATTTAGATTTTTAAATGACATATTAATGACATGTAAAAAAACTTTAACATTTGATAGCACTGTATGAGCAGTTAATTATTTCTAAACAAATAATGGTTTGCCACAAAAAATGTTTTAGCAAACCCATATTTTTGTGTCCATATGGACACGCTAGGCATTACTGGGTTAACTAAAGTTCCCAGTACTGTATGAATTATGATGGTAATTGTATACGCTTTGGTATGTAAAGACTTAGATGTTAATGGCTATTTTTTTCCACTACCGCACCACACCCCAGAAATTGAAGATCCATCCCTACCATCTGGATGAATGGCGTTCTTCAACAGTTCGCTTCAAACAGTGTTTCCTTCCTCGCACATCTTTGTGGAATCAGGTTTCCCCTGTGGTATTTTTTAATGGATACGACTTAGGGACCCACAACTATACTTTCCTTAAAGACTAGCAACGCCCAAATGATTCCTTCAACGACAAAATGATTTGTAAAAAAGTTTCGTATAATCTTCCAAAACATCCCTGCTGTTTGAACTCGTCTCCGACTAGAATTTTACTCAGCCTTATATCAAGTCGTGAAGCCCATAAGAAGAAATGCGTAATCAAAATTCGCTTCAAACGTGGACCCAATTTCGTACACAAACGTTGCGGTAATGAAGGAAACGGATCAAGATTGTGCGATGGGATTCGAGCTCTCATCGATTCCGGCCAAATGCGCTTTAATAAAAGAATTCGGTGGAATTACCTCATCGTTCCATTCAGGGTGGACGTCACCTTATTACAATTTTTTTCCGGATGCCAGATTGCTTTTGCATACGATTCCGAACGAAATTGGACCACCGAGATGCCTGTTGTGAGGACATTTGATTGCTTTCACGGATGTTGTGACGCAATTTATTTGGGAGAATAAATAGGTAAATACCGCAACCGATTTTTTTTTTTGCTAGATATTTTTTTTTGGATTTCGCTGTTGTAGACTTCTTAGTAGCTATAGAGGAAATGTGGTTTGGAAGGTATATTATTGTTAACTTTTTGATGCTTCATACAGAATATATTGGTCTTGAAAAAATTGTCGGAAGAAAACCAAATAAAATAAAAGGTTCTATGTCTGTATCAAGCATTTTCTATTACTTCAATGACTCTATAAATATCTGACTCGATTACTTGTACATATTACCTATTAGGTACCAACACATCACAAAACATCGCCTAATGTATTTCCCTCTTTATGCTCTTTATTAAAATTTTGATAGAGTATTTCATACATTCAACGACAACTATAAGTTTTAAATATTACTGAATACAGCAACACTCGCGCCGTCACGTCGACATTGACACACCTCAAAATGTCAGCAAAGAACAAAGCATTCGCATCAATATCACTGGACAATCAACTAACTGAAACGTACATGGCTCATGCAGCGCTACTGGCCCTCAAACTGCTCGCTCTGAGCCCGATAGCAGCAATGACTTGGGTCAGAAAAGGGATATTCGCGAACCCTGTCATCGTTCGGAGAGCATACCTATCGGAACTGAAAAATCTAGCACCGTACTGGATCGTCGGCGCCTTGTATGTGACCACAAATCCTCCTTTTGACGTGGGAGTCAGATTGTTCAGAATCTACACTCTTTCGAGATTTCTTGTGGTGTTCGGATACGCCACGAAGCCTATACCAGCCGCAATTACAGATTTAGCTCTTTTGACTTCGTTCTTCATATCGTTCTACATGTCCCTATGGGTGGTTTACTGCTATCGGAAAGCTTTATGAAATGGGTGTAATAAAGTTCGTGTATATAGAAATTTTGTTGGTATTATTTTTAAACTCGGCCTACCCCCTTCACTGCTGAACGTAGGCCTCCCCAAGAAAGCGCCAACTATCCCGGACTTTCTCAAGTCGACGGTATGGTATCTATTATTTAGTAAACTATAGTTTATATATTTGAAACATATGCTTTCAACGGCTAAGACTAGCTTTGTAATTATTTCTCCCCATATGAACATCATATTAACTACTTTAAAAAAATAATATATCTGAATAGACAAATAAGTTTATGCATTATTTGAACATGAAAATGTGCATATTAAAACATACATATGTATTTATACACAGTTTACTAATTCAATAGGTTTTCATGAAATTTTTATTTCAATAGTAATATCGTTCTTTGCAATTATGTCGAAAAATTGCCACCAAATTATAATTTTCTATTCCATTCAGGACCTTTAACAAGCAACACCATCTGTGGCTTTTAATATTTCGTCTAATTTGCAATTCTCTTTTAATTAAATCTTGACTCTAAAACTATTTACGCGTACTTAGTTTTCACATTTTCTAAATGTTAGGACAAGAATAAGACGAAATTTGGGGCAATTTTATATTTTAATGTATTTATAAAGTTTTTTGTGAGACTAAAAGTTAGTTTTAGAGAAAAAATTAATTTCAAGTTAAATGTAAAATCAGAAAAACCCATCATAACATGAATATGTTACCATAGAATTATACTGCCCTTTTCATAGTCTGGAAAGTATCAATATCAATGACGTAAACGCATTCAAGTTGATAATATCTTTATTCACGTGGTGTATGTGTATAATGTGTGATAAAGAGGTCCCGGGCTCGAGTCCTCGGTGTGATAAAGTTTTGTGGTTTTTTCATGGCGACATGTCCAGCAAATTGGGTACTGCAAATAAGCCAAGAAGCAACAATGAGGAAAAGGTCTCTTTACGTTATTCTTAAATTACCTGGCGGGGCATAATGTAGGTGCAAAAATGCACCTCTTCCTACCCCTCCGACGATGGCGTAAATGTGCGTGTTTAAACATAAATAAAGAACAAATTGTTTCATGCTCCGTATCATTAGGATAACATGAAAAACAATTTTCTGTTAGAACATTAATTTTACCGCATTTTCCACCCAAAACATGATTGAGGATTTCTAACAACAAAACAGAACGGTAGAACACAAATGTGTTTTTAATTGTTTCCTACATATTACAACGAAACATGAAACAAAACACGATCTAAATTATAAACAAACACACCGTTTCGATTCGATTATCGAGTTGTTGAACAATATTTTTTGTTGGTTCGTGTACTTGTTTTCACACAATAGCCGCCACATTACATTTTATTTTTATACTTTAACAATTTTTCGACGTTATCTATGTGGAGGTAATCTCTTTGTGCGTTTGTCGAGTACAATTTTATTATCGAGGAAGTTGTTTTGAAGCGATTGGATCGTTGTTGGAACACGCCCTGAGGTAACATAATGGGTGGCGATAAAATGTAACCACGGTGATAACGCTTACGTGCGTGCATGCCATTATACCTAAAATATTTCTTTATAGGCACGGCAAAAATTATGTTATATCTATTTGCTTCACCAGCTTGCGAAACGAGCGGCCGCGGGTTCGATCCCCGCACCGAGACAAATGTTTGTGTGATCCACAAATATTTGTTTCGGGTCTGGGTGTTTGTGAGACCGAAAAGTCTCTCGTAGTTTCTGATACCCACGACACAAGACTCGTATCTTAGTGTGGGGTCAGGACTATGTATGTGACTGTTGGGTGTATTTATTTATTATTTATTTATTTATATTAGCCCATATATGTATGTTCCACTGCTACCCAGCAGGGAATACCCATAAGATACCCATCCTTCGCAACTTAGAAGGGTTAGGCCTTAGTCCACAACACTGGCCTATGTGGGTTGAAGATCTACACACCTAAGAACTTCGAGGAAAAAAGATCTTCCCCCTATAAAGAAAAAGTAGAAGTAAAATGATATGCAAATACATAAACGCTGACATAAAATCACTGCTGAAATATGAGTATTAGTTTATGACAACAATTTCATAGCCTTGGCTACCTAGAGAGCCAACAGCCAAAAAAATATTTTTCAAATACAACGAAATACGACGTCAAAAGACACAACAATTTATTAAAATCATTTACTTATTTGAACGTCAAACAATTCATAAAGTAATAAATTAGCCATATTGAAAAATTGCCGCGAAATGAAAGAGCATTTAATAAAAAATCGACTTTCTCATTACTTCCAACGGGAACGTTACGTTTAACTGAGTCATTATTTTAAGAAAATCTTGCGGAAATGCCAAGAGGCTTTCAGACATTCCTTTATGAGTTCTACAGCAACATAATTGCAGACGAAACAAAATGAACAAAAATGTACCCAAAATATTTGTGTAATTAAAAGTTAACTCTTTTAAGAACGTAACATATAGCCAATAAGTGAATTGGAGAACTATTTTTCGTTCATTCTCTGCTATTTATAAAAAATATTAATGAACAACCTTAGGCTATATTTTTCATGGGTCTTAAGATCCCAACATGAACTCGCTCTAAAAATACTAGCTCCATATTCTAACCAACTCACTGCCATTACGTAAAGTACACGCAGACAAGCTAATTACGCCAATAGCCTTCTGTGGACTACAGTTTTCAACGCTGCTCCATAAATTCCATTCGTAATTGAAATCTATAATTTATCGGTTTTTCCGTCTCGGGACGGCCACTTATTGGTTTCAATAACTCTGGTTCCTCTTGACTACTTCTATTCGTTAATTATTTCTCTATTACCTAATCTTTTATGTATTGTGGTTTTAATATTCTCATCTCGGAAGGTGACTGACAACAATGGATATCAGCAGTCACTGCCTCAAGGAATAAGGTGAAGTTTGACTTTCTGTTTAGGCAGTCGAAATTCATGGTGATCTTTTAAACCCCAAGCGCACAGCTCTGATCATTAGAAGTGATATAGGTATTCACAATAAATTATTACGAGTTTTAATGACTAAGGAAACCTGCCATCTTAAAATTTCTTATGTGTGTCGTCCGCCAACTCGCACCAGGTCAGCGTAAACTGTAAACTGAACTGACTAAAGCGTCTTCTTCTTCTTCTTCATCAACCCATATTCGCCCACTGCTGAGCACGGGTCTCCTCTACCATTGAGAGGGTTTAGGCCATAGTCCGCCACGCTGGCCTAGTGCGGGTTGGCGGACTACACTCCTAAGAAATTCCTAAGAACTTTTAGGTGTGCAGGTTTCATCACGATGTTTTCCTTCACCGTTAAAGCAAGTGATCATTCAATTTGAATACACACATAACTTCGAAAAGCCAGAGGTGTGTGCCTGGGGTTCGAACCCGCGACCGCAGAGATTCTCGACCGCGCGCCTAAACCTCGAGGCTATCACTGCTACTACTACTACTACGACTAAAGCGTAAATCCTCTTAATTATAGAGGAGGTCCTTGCCCAGTAGTCTTTATGGATTGATGATGATGACCTAGTCGTAGGTATGCCCTTATGGGGTATATTTTGACATATCTTTACACCTTACACATGTGAGAAATTTCTAAAAACTTTTGGGCGAGCAGGTTTCATCACAATGATAGACGCGAGCGAATCTGCGACTAAAAACTAGTTGAAAAGAACGGAAACACTAAAGGGATATTACAATACGGCACGCTCCTATAAATTTTTTTTGCTCAAGCAAAACTGGCTTAATGCGCTAGTCAAGAATATGTTTTAACAATAACTTAGAAAAAGGCAGATTAGGAAACGCAAACGGTCTTTAAGCCAGATATACATTTTGCTCCTACATCACGTTCTTCGCATATGTCTGCTGAATATCAAGGCGCAGTATTATCTTTACAGGCCAATTACATGAAAGCTACACAAAATACCAGCAGATTTACTGTCAAAACATGTCTAATAAGAATATTTTACTGTACCCTAGTTTCCTTATGAGCAAAATTTTTCGGGGTAAACACAACTTATGTCTATAGTTTGGATGCTTTCCAGAATCATTAGTATTGGAATTTATTTGGTTATTTCCTACATACATACTTACTCATGCCTGCTGTTCATGAAGGTTTAGGCAGAAGTGTATGTCCATATCCACTTTAATCAAATTACTAAATACTAGTATAACGTAACCCTATAGAACAGGGCTTCCCAAACTGTGCGTCGCGACGCCCTGGGGCAACATCCTGGGGGCGTCGCGTGGCGATAGGCAAACATTCGCTGTCCGTATTATTCTGATAATCTCATATTACGCTGACTACTGCTGTTTTTATTTCCAGTAAAGTAGGTAGTTTTGATGATGGGGGGAGGGGTGCGTCGCAAGAAAAATAACAATTCTATAGGACGTCATAGTGTAAATAAGTTTGGGAAGCCCTGCTATAGAAAATCATCGATATATTTGTAATAATAAAGCCCTACAACCCAACTTCCAAAGGAGTTTACAAATTTGTTATTACATTTACCAGTGTGCTAAAGTATTTATATTGAACATACTGACAGTCAAAATCATCATTATTTACATCAACCCCTAGGTCCCACCGCTGGGCACGGGCCTCACTGCCATTGAGAGGGTTTAGGCCTTAGTCCACCCCGCTGGCCAAACGTGGTTGGCCTTGTGCTATACTTAAACTAAATCCTACTGCCTCTGTTCCTCGTTGTTGAAATGCTGGTTAAGCTGCTATTGTCACTTACCCATTAAAATCTCCCGCAAACAGGAAAATAACATTTCCGCGTAAGGGATACCACAATTGTGACCGAGCGCGCCCCGGCAACATTTTACGGCGCCTTTACGATTACAGAGACAGCGGTTCCGAAAAATTTTAAAGTGAGAAAGATTTTTATTTACAACAAACAATTGCAAAGAAAAGCAAAGCCAGTTGAATGAAAAATAAGGAATTGAAAATGAATAAACTACGTATTTTCAAATAGTTTGATTCATCCTATAATCTGAAGACGGAACGTTGGCAGATGACTTTCCATTTGGTTAACAGCGAGGAAACTGGTTCTCTAAACGACAATCTATGTAAGACTCTTGATTGCCATCATGGGCATAAGGGAGGGTACATTACTTCCCGCCATTGAAGTAAAAAAAATAACAGACTCTTTGAGTAGTATTAAGTTTATTTCTCAATGAAATCATTTAGTATGAATGTATAACGTTCACGAAAAACCGATCGAAATATTACAAAAAATTAACAAAAATTCAAATTTCGTTTCTAAATCCCTCGAAACATACTTTAAGAATCGCAGCTCCACAGATACAGTGTTTGAGGGAGTAATCTTGCGCGTAACCGTTGTTATGACTCCTTTATTGTTAATACGTGACTGACTTGAACTCAAATGAGGTTTTTTCCAGTTATTTTCGCAGTTGATCTGCCAGTACTAACAGTACTGTGGTTACGTAATGTTGTGCTCTCAACCAGTTTTCAGTTGTGATTTAATCAGATTCTTTACGTGATTTTTATCAGGTATCTGACGTTAATAAAACTGTATATTTTAGAAAAAATAACGACGAACGCCTGGATATCTTTATGGAATTTAATTGTTGAATTATAATTTTCGCAATCATAATACGTTAAATTGTACAGTTTAAATTTTACTTTTATATAATTTATATAGGCTAAAAGTTGTGATAGTCTTGAAGATAGTCCAAATGGCCTTAAAATATAGGTGCACTATCAAAACTAAATCTCGGCGGTCGCAGGTTTATATCCCAGGGGATGAACCTGCGACCCATAAGTGTGGTTGCACAATGAATTATTATCACATATTTTAGCGGTAAAGGAAATTCACAGACTTGCACATCTAGAAATTTAACAAAAAACTCAGGTGTGCACATCGCCAAACCGCACAAGGCTAACAAAATGGACTCTCTATGCTATAAAAGAGACCCATGCCCAGCAGTGGGACATTTTATGTATATGAGCTGACAACGATGATGAAATAGTAAAAAAAACAAAATCGACGTTAAAAATAAATAATCCGTCATTTCCCAAACAAACATATTTATGTCAAAGCCAATTATTACTACAAATATTTGTTTTCAAACCAATGCCGGACTCCAATTAATATCTGAACAAACTATTGACGAATTAATTGAAACGTTAGAATTTTTGATTCCGTTTTTGATTTAAACATCAAAGGTAACGTAATTGTTTGATTAAATATTTCAATCAAACTTGGATTGCCGTAGACGTGGAACCTTTAATCCGAATCGACTCTTTGTAATTGTAATGTATTAATTGATTTCAAAACATTTACTTTTGTATCAAAGAGAATAAACTTCCATATTGAGTTGTCACTCAAGCGAAAAATCAGAAAGTCGTCAGTGCTCATTTTGTTTATCGTCATCATCAACAGCTCTTATACGCCCCACTGCCGGCCATAGGCCTCCTCTACAACTGAGATTGTTTTTAGCACTTAGTTTACCACGCTACCCTAGCGTGGGTTGGCAGTCTACACAGCTACGCAATTCCTAAGGTTGCACGTTTTCTTACGATATTTTTCTCCGCCATTAAAGAAAGCGATAATTCATTAAGAATACGAACACAACTTCGAAAAGCCAGACATGTGTTCCTGGGGCTTGAACCCGCGACCGCTGAGATTCTCGGTCGCGTCTACACCTCGAGGACATCACTACTATTCCCAAACATATGTATATTTTTCTCGCTTTACTATTTTTTATCACGCATGACTTTGTGATTTAAAACAGAAAACGAAAAATAATTTGCCGTCGCTCTTGTCTAATGTCAACCCAAACATACCTAAGTCCTTTGAAATTTCGAAAACCACTCAGACCTAAACACTAATTTCGTTCGAAATTCTTGAAATTGAGTCCATGCGTATTCAAAGGTTTAATATGTTTTATTCTATTTATTTGGACGGTTGAAAGGGCAGGGTTCACATCTGAGCGGCTTAACAGAATTCTTTCCGAGAGCCTCTTATCTAAATTTGTACAAAATAAAATGCCCGAGAACCTCGGTCAGTCTACGTACCCTTACATCTCTTTTGAAGAATCCCAATGGCTTTACATGTGAACGTTCTAATAATCCGTGATATTGGCAGAAACAGGTAAGCATATTTGGGTCCGATGTATTTTATTCAGAGTACATTGTATAACGTAGGTTTATTTCTTTTACTAAATCCTATTTAGGAGAAATTCAATTTTCTATCTATTCTGTTTCGTGGCTTGTTGAAAATGTCTATGAAGCTATTTAGATGGCGCGCGAGTCTAGTAATTGAATTATAAATAAAACTTATTATTTGCAATAGCTTACGAGCACAGAGTCCTCGTAATAGACTCTAAAATATTGTTTACTTTTTATTTTTTGCTTATAATATTCATCGTCGAAAAAATATAGGCATACATAACCTCACACTTGTCATCCCAGAACCCCTTCTGAGGTGACGCAGAGGTGCATTTCGGCACCTACATTTAACCAGATTTTTTTTTTATCACGAGAGGAAAGCGCCTTAAGCTCCCCTGTTCGGTACCTCGGGGGAGGCTGTTAGGGGTATGTCGGGACTTTTACCTGATATGGATTATATTATTGCCACTTTTTAAACACATTTTCAGAATCCGAAATGACACCTTGATAGACCTGGTAATGGAACCCAAGATCGCACAACACATGAGACCACGAATCACTCAATAATGTACATAAAGACACGGAACCAATAAACCTATAGATACTACACCATGAAACGTAAAGATAAGGACATACCTACATAAATTTGACATCCCGAAATTCCGCACGCTTGCAAGTCGCTTATCGTTATCTCCGGCGATGTGCAAGGCGTCCTATACAAAGCGGGAACCAACGTAATTACCCCCGAGTCTGCTTAGCATTAACGTTAATAATGTCAGCGTCTCGCAGTATCGTAATTAAATTGGCGGATTAGCTGATGCAGAAGCCACACGTTTTATACACACAAGGCGAGGCGGGCTGATCTAATTTTGTATTCCGGTAGGGTGTCTGTCAGAGAACTTTTTTAAAAATATAAAAAAAAGACAAAAACCTCATAATGAGTTCATTAGGAGAGGTATATGTCCAGCAGTGGACCTCAATTGGTTGATGAATGGAAGATGATGGATAAAGAGATTTTTATTACGACAACAAAAAAAAAGAAGAAACATGTACCTCGAGATCTCGCGGTACAAAACTCTGGTGTGGCAAAGTATTACTGAACTTTTTGAATTGGGATTTTTTCGTATCGTGACTTACGTAAAAATACTTTGACTATCCGTTCGGAGGCATTGGCGTGATTGTACAAACGGCCTAAAAATAGAAATGTTCAGATATACTGCTCTAGTACCTACGCAAAAGTGATTTTGCATGTTTCGTTTTAGCGCCTCGAGGCTTAGCTTTTAATGCTGTATATATGTTCCAGCTCAGATTTCCGGGTCGGGCAAATTGTTATCGGGTATATTCGGTTAGGTTATTATCAGTAGCAGCACGGAGTCTGGAAATAAATATGTATACAGAAATGGGCTCGCCTTCCATTACATAAGAATGATGCGAAATGTGGGTGCATTAATGCACTTCTGCCTACCTCTTGGTGGAATATAGGCATAAGATTTTTCTCAGCCTATCGCCATCCACTGCTGAACGATGGCCTCCCCGAAGTAGTCACAAGCCATCCCGGTCTTCAGCAACCCTCATCGCTACCCGCCACCTTTCTCAAGTTGTGAGGCTAAATATATATTAAAATATATTATATTCTTGATGTTATCAGCCATCTAATATTAACCTCTATTTTTTTTCAGTTTTTCAATACAACTACGAAATATAACTCTCAACATTATAAATGTCAGTATTGTTACAAGAAATATCTCGCATATAAAATGTTATATTCATACCCAGGTGTACGGGTAGATAAACCCAGACATGAGAGAAATTGTCACTCCTTTTGATGTCTGAATACGACGTCAAATCAAAGTGAAAATTGTTGTGCTTGTACGAACACTTCTCATATTTCATTCGAAGGCGGGCATTCTGTGACACGTCTATGTCACTTCATCCTACGTAACAACCTTTAGTAAAATTGCAAATTTACACAGAGTTTTAGAACGCTATTAAGAGATTTATAACCTCTTTCATAATTTTTAATAAATAAAGCAGTCAGCATCATATACATACATAGACTACCATTAGAATGAACCATGACAGAGAGTGACCTGTTGCAGTAATTAAAAAACCTATTTGTTTCCAGTTTCGGAGCAAGTGT
The DNA here is from genome assembly GCA_030295005.1 of Cephonodes hylas. Taxonomy (NCBI): domain Eukaryota; kingdom Metazoa; phylum Arthropoda; class Insecta; order Lepidoptera; family Sphingidae; genus Cephonodes; species Cephonodes hylas. Next base: position 3,090,256 of record AP025371.1, read on the forward strand.
AATATTATAACGAGCAAATACAAATTCATCTTGTCTTTAAAGTCAATATGCTCTGTCACCACCGTCACACATGCGAAAATATACACAAATACAAATTTATGGTCACCACTTCCCTTCATACAGATAACACACACTACGGAAACAGATTATACCTCACATAAATGCGACACCGTCCATCTTCACCAAATTAAACTATGCAAAGCTACTAAAGCGTGGTCACCCTCCCGCGATAACAGTCTCGACGCACGCCGTCCCTCCATCCCGGCTAAATGATGGATTAGCCAAAGTTACGATATATTTTACCCTTATCAAGTGACGGGGCCCAGTTTACGCGAATTAAAAAAGTAGCATTCAATCTTGATACTTTCTATGTGGTGTTATGAAAAATTTTGATGTGAAAGATCAAAACTGCTGAAGAAAAGATTATGTTTCCGTATTATCTTAATGATTGAAGATTATTTGGAAAATATACGGATAATAATAAACAAATACAGTCAACAGTCACGAACGTAGCTCGGATCCTACAGTAAGATAGAGAGACCCGTAGTTCTGACACTACACAAGCTGGTGTTTATTGACTGCGCCGGACGGACGCTGCTGCTGCTTCCAACCTGGAACTTCGTAGTTGCACGCGGTGCAGTAATACCACGGTAGCAAAAAGGTGATTTGATTATACTTAAATATTTTGATAAAAATTATACAAAAAGTATGGAAAATCATATTAACCTTCCAGAATAAATAAGGAAAATCACATCGAAATTCAAAAGAAATATTGTTTCGTATCATTCTGACGACGTGAAATGAAGTCTATTTAGTACGCTCAGCTTTATGGCATGAGAAAAAATTGTACATTAGCCCAATATTAGACGCGTTGGCATCATTTCAAAAATCGCCGACCAAGCGACATTCCACTAAGGATAGCCCTAAATGACAATTGTCTGAACAAGCCGCTCCAATTTCAGAAAGGCATTCGCTTATTTCCTTTATTACAACCTTATTTTTATGTTGAACTCCAAGGGCAATGAATGAGAAATAAAAATCGAGAACAAAAGTATTTTTTAGTTCTAGAAATGATTTATTTTAAGTGTAGACATAAATTCGCTTGAATTGAATTAGAGAAGTTCTATTTTACAATCGTTGCTGAAAACGAAAATTTACTGTTTGAAGTAAAAAGGAAATTGGATTAAAAATAGTTTAAAATTATTATTATTATTATACATAATACAGTTTTATACTTTCTTTTGTGTCCATGAGTGGGGTGGTTGGTTTGTTTATTTGTTACTAAAACCACCAAAACGAGTAATGTGGATTTAAGTACTGAGGCATATAATCATTTAAGAATAAGAAGAGAAGAAGAAGCAGATAAACGTTTAGGAATCGATTTCTTATAATGTTTTTAGGAGTATAAGAATGGTTACAAAAAATCTATAAGCAATTTCTTTAAAAAAAAATATTCTTTTTACTTTTCAACCTTACTCTTTTTCTCCAACACTTCAGTCTAAACTCCAAATAAAACAAACACTCCAATCCGAAACAAACTTGAAACACCAATACTCAATAAATATACAAAAACAACAAAACAAAACAAAAGAAATCCTTTCCGGGCCAGTTATCAGCCCATTGCACCTGCCGAAAACACACTTAGATTTACAGGTGAAAACTATAAATTGTATCGAAGCCCGTACCCCTCGCCGACGCACCGACAACGTTCAGCACTTCGCCAGATATATTGCCACGCTTGGCTTCACCTAAAAGCCCTGACACATTGTAGATGTCTCCCTTCTCCACGAATAAGAAAAATGGTCTTTCGACACCAACTGTAATGTCTGGTGGTGCAGAAAAGACTTTTGCTAAGAGTGTGGAAGTTGATGGGTGTCAAAATAGTTTAGTGTGATGAAGACGTTACGTTGAAATATCGTTGAAGGAAAACTAATTTAGCAGTTAACGTCTTAGCGGTAATAATGAAACTACACTATTTCTTGAAGCTATCACGTCAGACTTGGTCAAGCGCAAACCCAAGTTGTGTAAGAACATAATTATAATCTTGTCGTATGCTATAATTTTGGTGTAATATTGTAAGATTGTCTTAAACATACCCTATATAAGTTAAGCTAGATAAATAAATATACAATCTTTTTTGCATGCCACCACCCATTTAAAAAACACTTAAATTGAAATTAAAATTAACAGTGTATGCAATATCATCTCTTCAAGACAACCTTGGGCTGGAATAGAAGTAAACAAAGGAAAATTTTAACATAAAACTATAACTTAAATTCAAAAGGAAGTTACGAATAAAACAAAGCCTCGAAAATTGATAGGAAATTCCATTCGACGCCTTTAAAGATCTTTTGAACGCCAATAAGCTTTTACGTATTGAGCCAATTACTGAGTTTCCGTCACCGAAGTCACTCCTTTGAAGGCAGAATTCGAGTGTGGTGACGCCTTAAGGAAATAGGTCACCTGGAATGAACTGTTTTGAGTAAATTGTCTCGGCTGGATTAATCGCGGCGTGAAACATTTTTCTATGTATACCACTTAGTATTTGCCTGTTATAGGGTTGGTAGGTGGACTGGATTAGGCAAATTTTGAGCGCAAGTTAATGTAAAAAATATTCGGCATTTTGGAGAGACAAACAGTAATTTTAGGCTTCTGTGAGTGTACCGCCACTACCCTAAAGGGGTACGCAAATGTATACCATCTGTATTTTAAATCCTAAATATTAGTTTAGGTGAAGTTTCCTGACTCAGTATTACCTACCAGTAACTTCTATGTAGAATCTCAAACATTTTGCCTGACCAAAGAAATCAACTGAGCCTTAAAAATATAACGTCACTCATCTCCGATAAGCCGTGGCATTGAGTACCAACATGTCATATAATTCACTCACTTAAATTTACTTTAATTTATATTTATTAATGGAAAATCTATACTATATATATATGCATATGCATATGTATTTCATATTGTTACCAATATTTTCTCTTTATATCCCAAATATTAATACCTAAAAATCACTGTGCTGTGGCTAAAAGTTACCAGCCCTGCAAGTCTCGCAGGCGGCAACAATTTCACGCTTGTAGAAGTTTTTTAACGGTAGACGCGCTCCGTCATGGCCACACGTTCAAAGTTCGCGAGGAATTTGTATTCTTTACCGCAAGAATGTAGTGCCAAGAAACTCTGGTAATAAGATAGAACGGAGAATACTCTGCGATGTTTAGAAATTAATTTTATCAAAACTTTTTGAAGTTATGCGTATATTCATTAATTATCACTTGTTTTAACGGTGAAGACAAACATCGTGTTTCTTGAAATTTGTTAGGTGTGAAAAAAGTCCGAAATGTGTTTGAATCTGCGACCGCCGAGATTCTCGACTGCCTAAAACTCGAGGCCATACGTACCATGCCTCAGTAAATTGAATTAATAAAATATTTTTCTCAACTGTTGAAACATCAAATGTTACTCAAAAGAATTTCAGATGAAACACAAATAAACCTAAAACCTTTTACAATTCAAAACAAAATTTTCTCTTCAAAGAGTATGCGGGTCAGCTGTGTTTACTCGATACGCTTTGAACTTCATAATAATGTTATTAATCGTTAAATAAGTTGGCAATCGAATAAAAAGTGCACACTATTTACAAAGTGCCTTAATTGCCACACAAGTTGAACTTCAAAGAATGACGACCACTACTATCGACCGCTAATACAAAGATTTGTATCTATTGACTTGAAATATAAAAACAAATGCGACGGATTGAACAAAACTGGAGTGACTTTGATGTTTAGAGAGGTATCATTATTCTGAAACGGTCAAATATAAAGTGCTAAAATCTCTTTACATAAATAAATACATGCGTACACTCAATCCCTTAGCCTTCGTTGATACCACACGCTATGAGAAAAGCCTTATAACATGTGCATCAAAAACTATAAGGGGGTTTTCAGCCGAAATATCTAGGCCTAAAAAAGTTTTAGACACAATCTTGTCCCGGTGCAAAATCAAACTCACGAGACGGCTTTTCATATCCCAAAGCATAGAGCAACCATGATGATGACATGAGAACTGTTCGAATTCCAAAAGTAAAGAACTGATTCTCAGCCAGTAATAGTAATAAACTCAGCTGCCTCCGTAAACATGGATCTCGTTAACTTTAGTTAAAGATGGCCCGGTTAAACGACTATCGTTTGTGATCATTCCAATTTATCTAACCGGCTAGTGGCAATTATGAGCCGTTGTCTACACAATGGACCTATTTCAAATGATAAACAAACTGTTAACTTACCTATTAACTGGAAAAGCGCGATCATTGAAATTTTGTCGATAGAATTTCTATTAGAATTATTATTTCTACCATTAACATTTCTATTATTTTTTTTTTAATGAGAAACTATCTAAGTTGCTATGAAAAGATTTTTAATTATCGTCATAAAATAAATTGCTTATGGCCATGAAATCTACAAATAAGACATTCAACGGTTTTTACACTAGACCACCAAAAATTTAATTTAGAAATGCATCTTCCACATAAATTAACACGGTTTAACTCTTTGATTATCAGCTTTAAATTAATAAAGAAAAACAAATTAATGCACAACGTATTAGGATTTTAAAGCTTGCGCGGTACTCAAATCTTCGACTACGTTCTATCACTCTCCAAAAAAAATAGCACTCTCCGCTTCCAGATAACTCCCACTCGTTGTACTTACCTAATTAAAACTTTTTCAAAGTTTATTTGAACATACGTTTCCCTAATAGCATAAAACTGCAATGAAATGAAGCAATTTCGTCTACTTTTTACAAATAATTACCAATTAGCCTTTCATATTTTAACTACTTCGGAACTCCAGGTTTTTGAACGGATATAACACGTTTTCGTAATGGTCTACTTTGGTGTTTGTAAATTATTTATAAATATTTGTCTTAAGGTACGTACATTTATATCTACTTATCATATACATACATTACATTATTAAATTTATATCTATAATATATGTATTAAGTAAATACATTCCGTGATATGTCAAAGAACTATTTCGGGTGTTTTTGTTATATTTCATTCACAGTCAAAATTCTTTCGTACAAAAGTAGACTTGAATAATTTCTGATATAATTCAGGGGTCATAATATATATACTACGATACCCAACTAAAACAAAATAAAACTCTTACACCCAAAGGAAATAAACTTTATACCAACCCTACTTATACATGAAACGGTTATTGAAAATCCATAAAACACTCGAGCTATCATAAAATGGCCTGTTTTAGTATTGCCAACTACTAAAAACATGATGTATAACTTTGGGCAATATTTCTCCGGACCACCTATAAAACACTATTTAAATATATCCCTGCGCCGTAAAAAGCCCTCCATCACAACTGGAGCCGCAAATCAGGGCTGCCATAATAAAGATAGTGCAGATAAAATGTATCGATAGGGTGGCACTATGTCATAAACAAAATAGCGGTACCGCCTACTAGAGTTTTACGAGCAGTAACCTCGTTTCGTCGAAAGCCTTTACTGTTCTGTGTGTACTCTGTACCGTTTCCCATCAAAGGCAGCGTTGACACGTCCGTATCGTACGCTTTATAGACTTTTTAGTTTCCTAGGAATTGGGTCGATTCCATGACATATGTCGGTATTTGTGTGGAGATCCGTGGCTACAACGGGAACCAGTATTCAATAAGCTGGTCAAATTTCCCGCCACAAGATGTCGATTATTGAGCTGAAAAAACTGAATTAACATTTATATTTATTTATTTATTAAGGAAAATTTATGACAAATACAATAAACTATGAACTATCTTAGTGACTAAAAGTTGAGCGCCGGTACTTAAAAAAGGTAACCCTGAACTTTAAGTAACTTTAAGTACCTACATTAAAACTTTAGTGTAAAAATAATTCGTTATAATATTCAGTGCCCGCTCAATGCAATATGCAAATTTTCAAGTATTTAGACTAACGGTTAAATGTTAAATGCCCTTTCCGTATTTCTGATAAAACTGAAAATGTAAGGCATTTAAAAAAAGTACTTTTTCAATAACGAAAAGACAGACTGATTATCTCTAGCACAAATATCTCCTTCGAAATTACTTTCAGAGTCGTCTAGGCTGCCAAAAACCAACCGCCGTCTTAATAATTCAATTCGAGCGACAATAGATCTCCTATTTCTGTTCCATTGATTTCTTTTCGCAAGTTCAACGATTACAAGTGATTTATATGTCACGATAGCAATTCTTAGATAATAAATCTTCACAAGTTAATCTTCACGTTCCACTGTCCCATTTGTATTTATTTTGACGTTTTCTCTTTATTATTTGTGTACGTTTCTATTTTTCAAACCGATAAAGATAGCGATTATGATGAATTTATTTCTTCAAGAATAATGGCTTAAACGCTTGATTTCCATGACAAAGCATCTATAGACTGCGATAGCCGGAAGATATATACAAACATATTATTTTTGATACATCAGGCGTTTTATTTTGGCTAAGAAATCTCTTAGCAATCTTCCTTCAATACTTCGACTTTTATTTCGTAAGATCGATCCAGCACGTCTATAATTCGACGTTATATAAGTTGTTAGGACAAGTACAAAAGCAATAAAAGAATTAAATGCATGCATACCGCACCAGGCCAGCGTGGTGGAGTAAGGTCTAACTCGTCTCAGTTGTAAGCCCATACACAGCAAGAGGACGTACCTGGACGCAGCCTATCGCCTTCCACAACCTCTTATTCGAAATACTAACCATAATTACTTTCACAATAAAGCAATAAATAATAAATACAATGACGCGATCGGATTTACTTGAAACATGAAGAACAAAGAGAACCCGAGACGGAATTTTCCACAGAACACACGTAACGGTATAATTTAGTAGTAAAAGCGCTTCACTAAGCAGACCCAACTCTGTAGAATTTGCCCAACACAATGCGAAATCACTTTGGCGACGCTGCGAACCTCCAATTTAGGAACACCTGTACACATTTCAGATGAATTGTTTTGCTAAAAATAAAGAAATTGTTAGGTCTATTTTAAAATTTAATATTTAATGAAAATAATTTTAGAAAGAATTCTTTTTCGCTCTAATCATTAAGCTTTTTTTAAGAATTTTTAAACAAAAATATTTGTGTGCATTTGAGCAGTCAGATTTTGATACATATCGAAGTTAGGTTACGTATTGTTATATAGATAGCGGGTTTCAATCTAAGACATACACTTTACTACTAAGTACTAAGTTATGTGTAAGTATATTTTATTATGTGCTGATAACAGTTATGTATTCAGTTTCATTTCTATTTTTGAAAGCCAAAAATATCGCCTATTTCTATTTCCACTATAACTTACGACCTACTTGTGACAAGGGTTATTATTTCCACCAATATTCTTGACGGCACATTTTTTTTTTACAGATATACCGTACTAATTCTTCTTCTTCTTCTTCATCAACCCATATACGCCCACTGCTGAGCACGGGTCTCCTCTACCATTGAGAGGGTTTAGGCCATAGTCCACCACGCTGGCCTAGTGCGGGTTGGTGGACTACACACCTAAGAAATTCCTAAGAACTCTTAGGTGTGCAGGTTTTATCACGATGTTTTCCTTCACCGTTAAAGCACGTGATAATTCAATGTGAATACACACATAACTTCGAAAAGTCAGAGGTGTGTGCCTGGGGTTCGAACCCGCGACCGCCAAGATTCTCGACCGCGCGCCCAAACCTCGAGGCCATCACTGCTCATCCGTACTAATTAGATAAGAAAAATTCAAGCAAATACAACATTATTTCCACCAAAGACGACCCTTGTTAATTTTCTTCATCATAATATTAGAAATCCTAGCAAAGAATTTTGATCATCTGTTCCAAAAAAATTAAAGTATCACAGCTGCTGTCCAAGCATTTTATCCTTAACATACCTGAAGTCCAAACGACCTTTAAGACGGGGGCGTAGACACTGAATAAATCATCGCTAAGATTAATTCCATTGTCTTAATTTACAACTCAGTAGAGCAGTCCTGCGGGACTGTTGATATATTAACCACATTATTAGACGGGCCGCGGTCACTGCATGCAGTATGCACGTTAACATTAACTTGCCGTAACTAGCCTCGTGTGAATTTGCTCGCCAAAACACTATTAAATGGACAATACATTACGCTAATTTATTTATGGTCTGGTATAAACTTCCTTCGTGGTATGTTTGCCAGCGATGTTTTATTGCTATACTTTTGTGGATTAATAATGAGATCCCTAAAAGGGGTTGAGATCCTTAAAGGGGGCTGTCGTCTTATTTAAATATATAAACTCTATCTTTGGATAATACGAGGGAAGTATTAGGTGAATAATTTAGAATCAAAGTCAATTTCAGCACTCTATAAAATACATATTTTGCAATCAAGCACGTGGAAAAAGGGTGACACGTTAAGGAGTAGACGAGAAAAACATGTAGATTTATATTCAACTTTCAAACCACTCTGATTATTGAGAACGTTTATGAAAATGACTAACAATCTTTTGCACGAAGACGAGCCCTAAACGCAAACTGTAGTTGTAAAACTTTTAATAATTACAAATTTTAGAGGGATACCGTTAAATCATCTAAAAAGTGAAAATACAATATACGATTAAATCATTATTTTTTTCTAGGACATAATAAACTGAACTATAGCCTGACCAAATTTTTTGTGAACCCTAATTAATATTTACAATTCCGATCACACAAAGATTAGATTCCAAACTCTCAACCAAAAAAGTCATAAATTAATCAAAACCCGCACCACATTTCCATTATCATTCCTCGCCAAGTTAATCTTGTCCAGTGGAATGATTTATACGCAGTAATCACGTACATTGCGCGGTTTGTTTAACGAATGGCATCAACAAGTCGTCGCCAGGGAGAGATAGTGTCGCCATAAATCGTTTAATTTGTACATGGGTGAGAATTAAACCGGGATAGGCTTAGGCCGATGGCAATTCGAATGTCTGCGGTATTAGTAGGTTGAATGGTGTTCTGTATGCTAATGGGAATTCGGAAATTACTCTCTGATTATATGGAAGGAGAACTTAGGTCTAAAATCACATTTAAAGTTCGCGCTTATATCCGACGATTTTGGGTCTGTTGCTAATGAAAAGGGTACGTGTTTGCCATCTGTAACACCTCCAAATTAGGCATATTAATAAACGATTACATATTAATCACGCATTGTAAAGCGGTTTTGTACGTTGGGCTCCTAACCACTGATTACTTGCGTCTTAGGTCTTAGTAGTAGAGTATGTATATTTATTTATATTTACAAAATGTAAAAGATAAGGTAAATCGGACATAGTGAGCAAACCTAATCCCTATTTTTCTCCGCTGTTCAAACATACTATTAAGTGCTGAGAGATTTCCATCGATTTATTATTACTCGTCATACTCATATTGGCCTGCTAAATCCTTCTTCTATTGCAGATTATGTTCTCTTGCTAATGCTTTTAAGAATTTCCTAATCGAAAACAAGTTAAATCTTTAAGATTGTGTTTACTTTGCCTCCAAAGAACGGAAGCTAAACAGTAGTTGTTTAAAAAGCGATAAAAACTAAAGCCTTTAGAGAATGTAAATCATTAATTGCAATATTTCAAGAGTAGAAAAACTAGACTTCAACAAGCTTCTTTCGAAGCAGGCTTCAATTTATCGTACTAAAGGAAATTCTTTTCAAGTAATAAATATCTTGTAAAGTGGTGTTGTGAACTTAGGAATCCACTGTCTTATTTTGTGGAAGTTTATTGAATAGCTAGGAAGTTTTTTTATGTTCTTAGTGCCTTGTTAAGCGCGTGGTAAGTTTGTAGATTTTAATTTCTATAGTATGATTTGATTATTTAGTTTTCTTTCGTTTTGTTTAGATCTTGTTTCGTTTGTTATTTGAGCCAGTGGCGGTACTATAGTTACCATTTTGGCCCGGTTTGGCTTACAATAAATAATAATCTTTAAGCTATGAATATCTTTATGAATATACTCTGTCTATCACTATTTGGCCTTAGTCCACCACGCCGGTTTGTGCGGATTGTTGGAATACACAACTAAGAAATTCCTAAAAGTTTTCTGTTTGCAGGTTTTTTCACGTTGTGTTCCTTCACCGTTTGAGTATTTATATTTATTGTAATTGACGTATAACTTCTAAAAGTAATAAAAGTCAACAAATTGAGCCTGCACTTTGAATCTGGAACCATCGCGATTCTCAGCTGCCTGCCGAAACCTCGAGACAATCACTACTGCAATTGGGACCCAAACTATACACCTCACAAAATACTACCAACAGAGAAGACAAACAAAACAGGTATCTTTCTAATGGTGCGATTTTTTGCTTGTATCCCAATGAAAAGCTATTTTAATCCGAACCCGATATAATCAGTTTACATCACAAAGCTTTGAGCGGCGATCTCTTTAAAGCCACCACGCATGGCCGATCAAGCATAGCAAGTACGATTGCTATTGAGAGAACTGACTACGCGCATTCAGCCGCCCATGATACCATTATATAAACATACATATGTACATGTAATATGGCATATGTCCGCGTAATAAAGGGTGGATTTTTTATGTTTACCGGGTACAATTGCAAACTCTTTAAGGCTACCAAGAATTGCATGGGTACAACGAACAAAAGTTTACTTGAGTCGGAAAACGAATTCATGACCTCTACCGTCGCACCATACGCGTATTAAAATCTTATCAAAAATAAGAAAATACATAAAAGATCATAGACCCGGGGTCATTGACATTGCCTGCAGGATAAGCACGCTAAAGTGGAAATAGCTTGGCCACGTCTGCCGACGAACGAGCAACGGTTGAAAATGACCAGATAAATTTATTAAATTATTAATTAACCTACTCATTTCAATCCCCTTCTAAGAAAATCGTCCAATTAACAGCTGCTTAGGTGCGCAATACTTTGCTCTACACTTATTCACTTTGTATTAAATATCCTCACGTATTCAATCCCCAAGAGAACAGTAAACATAAGTCTTACTCATTGCGCAAAATGTACATTGTTTAAGTAAAATTGATAAAGCCCATAACTTAACTATTTAATTGACGACGAAAAGGATCTACCTTGAACCCCGGGGATCACTGTTATAAGCTGCGCACAGAATATTAAATAAGAACGATACTTGAAAATAAATTTGACATTAAATTCTAGTGACGTAATATTGCGACGATATTGTACTAGATTTTAAATTGAAAACGAGTGGCTTAGTAGTTTTATTTAGTTTATGTAGCGGATTGAAAGGCTAATTAATTTAATTTTTTTCGTATCCAAAATGGTAGTCTAAAATACTTGTCATTGTTAAGTTTATCCAACAACATAAAATATTTTGTTAAAAAGAACTAAAATCTGTAATACCGCAGATTTTATTAAGATTGACTAAATATAAATTTCGTTCAACGTTGACTATCTGACAGTTTATTCTATATCGTATTGTAGTTGTAGTCGTGATCGTAGTCGCAATCTAACGTTTTATTGTAAGTCCTAGTTACTACTACCGACTACTGTTGGTTATAAAACTTAGATGCTCTCGAATTTATTACACCACATCGTTTTCATTTACGACTTTAATCAAATTTGTACATTGAATCGTATTGATGATTACATTCTTCAATTCAATCGTGAGGAAACTGTAGCAGAAATCTTTACCTTCATAATTTACCGTGGATATGTGTAGATTGATTTCTGATCGTAAATTGAACTCTTAAGGCGCTTAACTCTGAAGAATGGCCGCGTCTCACACTAGGGCGTGGTTGACTGGGGCAAATAATCTCTTTTCTTTTGCAAATGACTCAAGTTGTGAAAAATTTTGGCTTATTTTATATGGAATATTGAAAGCCCGAAAAGACCCGGGCGCAGTATTTTAAAGGAAAATAGAAGCTTATTACCACTTCAAGTTTCTATCTTCACAAACAGCCATCAATACCGATTCAGCTATTTGTTTTGTTATAGAGTTTGATTTAAAATAAAATCTTCTCAACCTGGTCTGTTTTAGCAACTATAGCTTACGTTATATTTTTGGTTTTATCAGGAATATTATAAAACCACAATTTTCTTACTTCTGCCCACGTATACTTCAATACAAGCTGATTGTAATTCCAGCGCTTCGAATGTGAAACTAAAGAGATGGACGGCGTGACAAGGGTCCTGTGACGTCACTTGTCACGTCATAATCCCTGAATCCGAACGTAGCACCAACAAATTACAATCGATTTTACAACTTATAAAACCCTTGCCAGGCTATTATAAGCCCTATGCGGTTGAGTTAAAGTAGTTGGATGGTTTTGGAGGGAGTAATGTTAGCTTTGGAAGACCGCACCACGTAATGACCTGCATCGTCAGACTTCAATAACCGTTTTACGGACGTTCCGACACAGTTCGGGTCACGTTTTAGCCTTAGTGTAAATGTTTCCATCGGGGAAGTTACACTGACTACTTGAAACAGCAAAATCAGTCTCTTAATCTTTACCTGAGACTGAATGGTGTTCTAAAACTCTGAAATGTTTGGTTACTTCTTTGAGGAGTTACCAAAGTATGATTAACTTCGCACCTTCTTTGAGGAGTCATAGGTTAACGAAGAATGATAAACGTATCTTAGTTACAACCATCATTAACATCGGCCCATAGCAATTATTTTAAGGGGGTTTTGGCCTTAGTTTACCACGTAAGCCTAGTATGGGTTAGCTGTCTAGTTAAAATAAATATTACGAGTATGTTTATTAAGTAACCTTAAAAGTAACAAGAGACATTCTTTTAGCATCAGTAATAAAAATTAATGAAGTCGTGATGGCCTCGGGGATTGGACGAGCGGTTGACACTTAATTACACTGGCATACATGGAGTGAGCTTTACTTGTAGATGGTGGAATATGGCTTATCCTTTGTCAGATGTAGAGGAAGTTCATTACTAGCAATGTAAAAAAATTAAGTAAATAGATTTGCTTGTAGTGTTTTCCTGTGACGATCATCATGTACTTAACATGATGATTCCAAATCGAAAATTTAAAAGTTTGTTTCAGGAATTGAACCCCCAACCTTTAAGATTTGTCTCACCGCGCCTTATCCTTGTTCCTCCCACATCACTAAGGCGGCTTAATTAAAGTTAAAACGCCAACATCGCACAAAAATTGTATAAACCTATACTCGTAATTCACACACATGAAAGGCATTCAACTTTGGGCCGTACCTCGACCGTACTTTGTAAGTAAATGGAGCCTCGCATCGCCTCTTCCAAACATCCTAATTAATACACTCACCTTAATTAAATCGCTTTCCAAACATTTTATAAAAGTATATCTCAATTTTAATGAAAAGGATACCTTTAAAGATGATTTTGCTAAAAGGTAGAATTTTGTATAACCGTTTATCTTTAATTTTATAGTTTGGAGCTCGCAAAGTGAGCAATTACGCTTTATTAATTTTTCTATTTAATTAAGGTACGGTACAGTTCGATTTTTATGATTCAACACTTTTGTTAATTAATTTCGGGGGTTTAACGACGGTTCTTTAATTTTCTTCTTTATAGGTATAAATTGTATACCTTCATTTAAAACTTTTACGATCGGTGTGTGTCGAATTAGGGCGTACTGTAGGACTGTACTACCACAAGATGCTATTGCAATTTCTTATTTTTATACGTTTTCAGTTTATGGGTTTCTTTTTTTAATTTGATAGCCCTAAATTTTCCTGAGCCAAGAAAAATTTATGTAAAATCCATAAATATTTATTACCGGTAAAGGTGTTTGTGAGACGTAGTTTTGAGATATCCACTAGACAGAACTTACATCTTAATGCTATTCGCACCGCGACAATTGTGTTCCTGAATCTAAAAATTCTTCGATAGGTTCTGATATCCTCAACACAAGAAAACAATGTATGTGACTGTTGGGAGTAATTATTATTATTGCTGAGTGAGAACTCGATATGAATGTATTTACAATATCTCAGAATTATTCTTGACGGAACACTGAAGCGGTCGGGCGTTAAAGTGGCGATCAAATCTCTCCTAATCCGCACTTAACCCTTACGAGACTTCGGAATACCTTCCAAGAAGCTTAAACTGATCTTAACAAGTCCTCACATAACATTGGTCTTAAGTCTGAGAAATGTCGACTTAAACCAATTCGATCACTCATAACCTCACGACAGTTTGACTGTTTCAAATCAGTTGAGCGAAAAAGACCCGGGGGCCTGAGATACCCCGACAAGCAGGTAACCCATTTATCATGATTTATATTACATCTGACGGTAATAAAGGGAGGAATTTTCTTAAAAACACTTTAATATCGAAGTTTGCGAATAAGTTTGGGGTTTAATGCGTTTTTTTTCCTGTTGTGATTATGTTGCGTAATTAGTGCCTAGAGAGTTACTTGTAAACGAAAAGTTCTACCAAATTTAGGTTGAAATATGTTATAATAAATAACGCGGTTTTAACTGGCATTAAATAAATAAATAAATAAATTCTTTATTATAATCAAACAAGTTAGCATTACAAAGGTTTCTCTGACTTCTGCACTAGCAAACACTGTGTTGCAGAAGTCAGTGTCTTCCCTTAAATCTCTGTCTCAACTTAACAATACATAAACGAGAATAATTACATCTAAAAGTTATCACTTATTAATTAAAAATATTAAAAAGAACAAATATAATAATAAAACAAACAAAAAAAATAAAACAAAACAAGACTAATAAAACAATTGTGATATGTATAATAAAATAATTAAAATAGAAAATAGAAAACACTTGCTGTATTGAGTGTTGAGTGAGAGTGAAGGTGTGTTTATGCGTGTGAATGTGTGAGTAAGTGTGAGTGTATGTGTGTGGGTGTGGGTGTGGATGTGTGGAAAAAAAAAGAGTTTAAAGTTATGTGTCTAATAATCACTTCACCACAATTAAAAGACTTTCCGTATCATCATAGCCCAAAGTTCTCAACCAGGTAAGTATCACTTGTTTAAATTTCCTGTTATTTAGTGTGTTAATATTATGCAATCTGTTACATTTGTTATAAATTCTAGGAGCAACAAAATTATAGTGCTTTTGGCCAAATGCTGATTTTTGGGGTGGGACTGGGTAATGCTGGAGTCTATTATTTTGCATAGGTAGGTAAGGTACAGTTTTAGAGTGGTACCTTTTCAGAACTTGAAAGATATACATTTTACGGATAGTTAAAACATTAGCCTGCTCGTAAGTCGCACTCGTGGGATGTTTAAAAGGTAAGGAGAGAAGTACTTTCAATACCGCTCGTTGAGCTCTTTCCACATGCAATAATAGTGATTTACCAGCACCGCCCCATGCACAGATGCAGTATCGTACAAGGCATTCACATAGTGCTTTGTAAGTACGAATTAAAAGTATCTTATCACCTACAGATCTTAATTTCTTAAATATATAAATCAATTTTCTGATTCGACCAGTAAGTGTCTTCACGTGTAAGTCCCAGTTAAGTCTGTAGTCGATGGTCACGTCATTGTAAGCTTTTGTTTAAGTAAATTTTATAAGCGGAGTTTCTTTTTTTCTATCAACCGATATAAGTCTAACTACTAGGCATGACAGACAGCCTCCTTTTTTACTTAGAGGTTTTAAGCATCAGTCTTAAGGTTATTTATTTTGATGAGCTACTATAAATCTCGAGACCCTTATAAGCATCATTTTAATCGAGAAGCTCATGAACTGACATACATTTCTAACCAAATATCCTGGGTAGCTTTTCCTATGAAAATAGTGGCGTTGATTAATCTGACTGAATAACACTGTGTTACAATGCAAATACGTTAACGCGTTTCACTGCGCCGAATGTGTTGACACACTCCAGCCACAAACGCTGCACATATCTATTGGAATACTGCATATTAATCGTCGACAGCCCAGTGGCGCAGTTGCCAAGTCACCAGCCTGCAAAACAAGAGGCCGCGGGTTCAATCCCCGTACCGAGACAAATTTTTGTATGATCTACAAATATTTGTTTCGAGTATGGGTGTTTGTGAGATCCAAACAGTCTCTCGTAGTAGGTTTAGGCCATAGTCCACGACGCTGGCCTAGTGCGGGTTGGCGGACTACACACCTAAGAAATTTCTATGAACTCTTAGGTGTACAGGTTTCATCACGATGTTTTCCTTCACGGTTAAAGCAAGTGATAATTCAATGTGAATACACACATAACTTCGAAAAGTCAGAGGTGTGTGCCTGGGGTTCGAACCCGCGACCGCCGAGATTCTCGACCGCGCGCCCAAACCTCGAGGCCATCACTGCTTATAGGCCATCACTGCTTATGTGTAGAGTTATAACTACTAGTAAACTAGAAATTATACAATTAACTTAACGCTTGTTGGCTGCGGGTTGGCGTGCTGCGTGCTGGACTTAGGACTGAACCCTCTCATTTGTAGAGGAGGCATGTGCCCAGCAGTAGGTGTTATATGGGCTGATCATGATAATGCTTTGGGGCTTCTATGGAAGTACAGTCACTGGTTGCTATCTGTAGTCTTAATGTTCGCTAAAAGTAAATATTACTTTTCAGACACGCTACATATGCGTCCTATATACAAACTTATTTTCCCAAGTATAACATAATCATGGTAAAGAATGTAGAAAACGGCAGTTTATTTAGTAAATGATACAGCTAGTACCAAAACCGCAATCAAAGTTTGAATTTCTCACCACAAACCACTTATTAAAGTTTTATAACGTAAACTGTTATTCGTCCCTCGACAATTACTGCGAATGTTAGGGAAGCTATCGGATTGTCTAGACGCCGAATATGCTGTTTTTCAAATTTTTATTTGGCTCTTTACACCAAGAAAGTAAGTAAATTTCTTTGTTTTTTAAGAATCAGCTTAAATTTGTCTACACCCATGGGTTCTAACTCTTTAAGGGGCAGGTCTTTTTTCTCGAGAGGTGCGAGGCTTTTGGTACTTTTGAGCTCATTTTCACTCTTTGCTTTAACTAAGAATCTATTGACACTTTTTCGACGAGAAATCGAACCAGGCGTTTCTAGAACCGGTCTAGATAGCGCGTGGTATTTAATTAGAGCATCCTACCAACAAAGAAATTTCTTTTCACATAATAATCCCATTTATCAAAGTTTCAAAGAAACATACGACAAAAATTATTAAACAGTCATCATTTGTAAAGGTGCCTCAAAGTTAATGAACATAAAATATTTTCTAAATACCAAAGAAATTAAATCAATGCTACAACGACGGTAGATTTTTTCGTTGCATTTTATCCGGTCTAGACGCAAACCTACAAGTCGCCGGACAATCGAAAGCAAACATTTTATCTACAGAGCGTTTTAAAATCAAATGGGATAGAATTGCAGACTCGCAGCTCCAGAGACTTATGCAGTCTACCTCAGACATCCGTTGGGACTCATTCGAAACGTAATTTATTATTTCCTGTGACCTGTGAAGTCCAGTCTTCCATTCCCAGACCGGGCAACGTGATTTTTTGCATTTAATGTAACTTTTTCACAACTGGTAAATTGTAAATAAATTGAAGGTTTAAATTATTAACTTCATATTACGAGTATTTTTACTGGCATTTTTTAAGCTGATTCTAATTCTGGTGCCGTCAAGATTGAGTAAATATTATCTGCATTACTCAAATTCTTCTTTCGCTTTCCAATCGTGGGGGTAACATATAGTGAATCCAGTGAGAAAATTGGGTCAATCAAACGACCATCACTGATATTGGTTTTATGAAACCATTTGAATTAAAATCTTTCGTCAGTAAATTAATTCAGCCGCTCATCTGGAAGCCTCATATTCCGCAAATTACAAGCAATCCGTATTTTATGTGAACGAGTAGGAACTTCCAACCAATTATTCAAATACAGGTATAAATCCTTTTATACCGTGTTCGTGCTTTAACTAGACAACGGCTCAGTAATATTTTAAAAAGCTTGTTAAGACAATTTTAAACCACACAAAATAAATAACTTAAGAATTGACTATCAATTTCTACTCGTATAGACGGCCACATTATAATAATATTAAGTTTTTTAATCTACAAGCCTCTGCATAGTATAAGTTCGAAGGGCGCCTGTAAAGCGGCCCGTATTGAAATAGAAGGCGTAGAGTTTCCGTCACCCTCTGCGACTGAATGATGCATAATTCAGCAGAGTTCCTCTCACCGATATTAAGTTCGGTTCGATATTAACGAGTTATTTTATAACCTGACTTTAATATAGGTAGATGAAGTATAGAGAAGAAAGACGTTGAGTAACCAGCGTTTGTAGCGCAGGTTGGTGCTAGTATGTATAAGAAGGAATATTTGACAGTTATACAATACACATACATATGTATATTTAATCTGTATATGTGTAACATACATACTCACGACTGGATTCAGGGAGTAGTACCTAATTGTACTAATACTGAAAAAAACTAAAAAGTTATACTATGTTAATTTTTAAATTAAATAATACATGAATAACGAGTTTCCAAAAATGTCACCCGTTTATCAAAATTATGTTGGCGTAATAAGTATCAATATTGACTTTGTATTTTTAAATCTATTCCTAGACATAATATTTCGTTCCACGTAATATTTTTATTCTATCGATGCTATCATAAAACACTCATCGCAAAAAGCTTATCCCTTTCTAGAAATTGCTTTTAAAACAATATAAATCTATGAGATTTATTGTGTTATCATAAATATTAGTGTTATTGTTTGTACAGTACAAAATTTATTGCTGAGTCCCAACTTTCAATATTGATTGGAAAGCTTACACAGCAAAGATATTTATGAATTTGTATTAACTGTTCGATGTTTCTGAAATTAGGATTGTTTGAGTTTTAGATATTGATTCGATCAGCATAAACGTGAGAGCAGTACTCCAACACTACCAATTAGTTACATAGATATATACATACATACACAACGCCTGTATTCCCTGAAGAGGTAGGCCGAGGTCTTTGTAATATCTGTCTCATTCCCACGTAATAGAAACCTATACAATAATAGGCAAACGCCTATTGACGTTTCTCGGGGAAATATTCAGACATTGTGCTGCTACTGAGAATATCCTACTAGCAAACAAATTGTTTTCTTATTCTTTTTGTTAAAAAAAATCGAAATCAGCCAATCTTTGTTCGATAACAAACCAGCAGAATTATATAAATTCGAGGGGGATACCAGTGATATATGTTCATAATTGCTCGATTTAGATCACACTTATTAATAATTCTACCAAACGCCAAAGAAGTCACTATCATACCTTTGTCTCGTCTACTATTTACTTTAATATAATGTTTGGCAAAATATCTAAGCTGAACAAAATTGTGTCGGAAATTTTCTATTATTACCCATCATTATTTTAACCTCGAAGTGCACGTCAAGCGGTTGCTGAAGGCATTAAAGAAATTGCTTTTGAAATATTGTACAATATATTTTTCCCATATAAGTTTTCAAAGCATACACAGACTTCCAATTTAGTTTTATTGCTTCTATATCGATGCAGATATATTTTTCTTATTAAAAGAATATACTTTAAAAATAGAACTCACTCTTAAAAGGGATATAATATTTATCTTAAAAAAAAAGTAAAACTTCTACTTCAATACCCGAGGGAGGTAAGGATATACATTTCGCTTCTTAATGTTACTGTTATACTACAGGCTACTGAAAATTCCCTATGTAATTTTGCCGTCCCGAGAATAGAACCTTTCAATCAGTCATAACACATAATACCTATGTTAACTCAGCAGTATACTCATAAATCTAGGTCTTATTATATAAATTAATATGAGAAATACAAGGTGCTGATTAATTGTAATAAAGGAATTAGTCATTATTTTATACATATCCCACTGCTGGACACAGGTCTTCTCTACAACTGAGATAGATTACACCGTAATCCTTCATGCTGGCCTAGTGCGGTAGGTAAATAAGAGTCATAAGAAATATCTAAAATAAAGGTATATCATGTACTCAGCCTATCACCGTCTACTGCTGAACGTAGGCCTCCCCAAGAAAACGCCAACCATCCCGGTCTTAAGCAGCCCTCATCCATCCCATTCACACTCCAACATTTGTATTCTACATCCAACGTCGCCACATTACCGCCCTGATCTTACGGGCAATAACCAATAAAGCATATATAACCAATTCAATTTAGTATAACAATCCACAAAACAAGTCCTTTGCACCAGCAACTCAATAGAAATCTTTAGTTATACACCAACATCGACATCAAAGAACGAATTAGGACTGGAGAATTCACCCAATTAACAGTAAGCAATGAACTCCCAAATTACTGCTGACAATGGCCAGATATAATTCATTATTACATTACTCCTCGCAATCCGGAATTTAATTTAAATAGTTCCCAACAATGTTTTGTTGGCTGCTTCCGCCACCTGAATATTACATTTTGATTGATTAACTTACGCGAACCAAAGTTTGTTATTATCTCGTGGATTTCATTGCAATTTTATTTGACAAATTTATTTTTTGCTGAGGTGTGGATTGCACAATAATTTTTGAATCTTTGTGATAAGTAAATTTAGCTACGTATTTCTTTAAAGGAGTATAGAATCCTACACTAGAAATCAGACAATAAATCACCCTGTATTTTAACTTTGCAGTGGCGGTACTTCCATACATGACCAAAACCCCAGTTTGCCTAACAAAATTTAGAATAATAACCTTTGCGATCTTTATTAAACTAATAATATAAACAAACTAGGCATTACACAATTAACGAGTAAGGCTTTTGGGCTTCGATAGAAGTACCGCCATTGATAATAAGATAATTTATTGTAATAGACATGCTTATTACATCATGAAGTAAAAGGTGTGTTTCTGGAGCTTTAAACTGTGGCGGCCGAGATTTTCGACGCCTAAAAAAAGATTATTAATAACAATAATAGACTTAACAGTAATTATCTACAAAGGTCTTCTTATGAATAATTAACAATGTTCCTATTAAGGCGCACGAATTCAGTCAAAATTCACAGATCGAGTAACTTAAGCCCTTATAATTCGTCAGTCTCTGAACATAAGACCTGTAAATAATTGTCTAATTGAAGAACTGCTTTGATCTTTACGCCGTGGACAGAAGATTCAAAATCGAATAGCAAATCTATATCTTGACAGAATCGGAAATATTGTTTGTGTGAATTAATTTCATGAGTATTTATTATTTCGCGCTCTGAGTCTTTTAGTAAAATTATTACACAGACGATAATAATAAGTTAATTGGCAACAAGACGTATCATTAAAATTGTAACCCTAGTCAAGTGCTTAATTGTATGTCATTATTAATAGCGCAGTTACAAAATATCAGAAGTGTATATTACGAGGTTTGACATTTTAAAAAATTGCCTTTTGACCGTCTAACCTTAATAACCAAGTTTGTCAAAGGAAACGTATTTTCAAATGTTTTCAATTTTATTGTCACCTTTATAAAAACGGTATCAACAGCGTATCATTTCGAACACTAACAGCCATCTATATTCTCCTCAAGTAGAAGACACAAAAGCCGAAATATCCCAAGCGGAGTCACGACCGGGCGCGCGTATCGTACAAATTTTATTAGAATCTATGAATAGAGCTATTCGTCGGCAATTTGCTCCGACATCGAATACCTAAATAATTAATTTCATTGGCATTTGGAAGTGAAAGAAGGTTCATTTGCACTTTACTCCGTCACAACTCGCCCATCGGCTGTGAATTTAATTTTCATTCGTTATAATGTCCCAAGCAAAGAAACTTGAGTTTTGAGTAATTGAATATGAAACGTTATTGTTTTAGATTACGTTTCTCTTATAATTACGTTACCTGCAGATCAGCAGAAGTCTATACGTTTATTAAAATAAACCTATAGACTCTATATTAAAATATAGATTCTATATTAAAATATAGAATCCTAAATAATGCGAATATTTGTGCCATTAGTATCTAAATTATTATTGATCCCTATTTCATATCAATTACTATTTCATACTTAATCCCACCATGACTAAACTTCTTTCCGAGAGTCGTCGCAAAGATAATAAATTTTAAAACTTTATATTCTTATATTAGTGTTGAAACTAGGCTTCCACTACTGGCCTTAGACTCCAACTTTACTATGACAAATTAATTTAACTACAGGTATAAGTATATTTAGATACAAAACATTTCCTGCCATAGACAAACGAAATCACTTAACACAAATTTTGCTCATTTACATACGGATGTAACATCCCCATAGCTTCTCACATACACGTATCACATGTCAAGAAAGTATTATGTACTTCCATTCTCTAACAGAGGATGACCAGAAAGGATGAAGAAGGAAAAGATGAGAAGGAGGCCAAGACTCACTTTGGGTCGCTGCGCCATTGCAGTAAGTAAGTAAGTAAGTATTCTCTAACAGAATTGCATACTTTTGTCCAATATAATAAAATGCAGTGCTATCCATCAGAATTACAAATCAACTCATGAATACATTGCGGCTACTCCGACCGAAGGATGTGCAAGAACGTCTTTAAAACTCAGTGAATTTTTAACAGTACTGCAGCTAAGAAAACGAAAAGAGAGCAGATAACGTTGTTAGTTGCCGACTTACCGCCTAATAGAGCATTAAGAGGCAATTTGAAGATAGGAAACCCTATTCTAGGTGTAATCTTGTTTTTTATAATGAATCACTCGTCGCGTTTTTATAGGCAACGCGTTTTTATAATGTCATAAAGCCGTGGCTAATTTAGATGCAGAAATGCAGCTATGCCTACCCCTCCAAAAAACACAGGCTGTATTATATATAGGTATATATGTATAATATGATGGTTTAAAATCTTACTTTATTATTATAGATTTAAAAAGCAAAAGCACTTGAATAAAGGTATATAACTTCAAAAGTATCGGACCGTCAGTAATTCTAGTTAATCGTCCATAACCCAATTTGACTAAACGTAAATTATTTACGAAAAAACGCCCTCGCGAGCAATAATTCCCCAGTGATTTATCCTAATGGCCGAAGCGAAACCTATTTATCTTCATAGATTTTAAGCAGAATTTACACAAACATTATTATAGAGTAATATAGCGAAGCCCGGTCCAATTATCATGCGTTTTTATACAGTTTATGTGGATGAAATCTGAATTAGAAAATATACGAATGAGAATAAGAGAAAAACTTATTAAGTCGCGTGAACTCTAGAATTGAACTTTCCTGTCTCTTGTCTAAGCTCTATTTCTCAGCTACAGCTGTATCGAGTCCTTACTAGTAGCTAAACATGGAGTTTTTGTAATTTCTATGTCAATATATAAAGAATTTGTTTAAAAAAATATTTGTTAAGTTTATAATATTGCTAAGTGGTTTCGGTAAATATGTAAATTATTTATTTTTATTATCATGTAATTTTTTAAATCTCGCCTCCGATAAACATTTATGTCCTATGTTTTTGCCCCATACGAGTCTATGTTTATAAGGTATGATTGTAGAGAGAGAGTCAAGAAATTCTGAACATGAATGATGGAAAGCAATTCTAAGTCATAATGCAGTATCAAATTATAATTTATTTTATAAGCTATACGCCTAGTGGACAAAATCCATTTATCAGGTATTGGAATTGGCTATCAATTCCCGGAAGACTAGAGTATTCGAACACGTCTAACTAACCCCAACTATATCACGTTAATTGGAAGTCTAACTGTACTGCCTTTCACTTGAACATCAATAATTGAGAAATTAATTATATGAAATGAAATAGTATTTATTAAGTACAGAACGTGAAATACACTGTTAAAACTGTAGTATTATTTTCCAATCCAGAACTTTTTTTATATAATATAAATACAGATTATAATTTAGAGTAGCTCATAAATTTAATCATAAAAGTCTGTCTTGAATAGGTAAATAACATAAAATCGTCTATAATAGAGATAATAACATTATATCAAATTATAAATTGTTTATAAACATTTAATACGTCTCAAACTCAAAAAGTTTACCTCTTTATAATATTAGTATATATTTATAAGCTATTCGAACAGTAAATCGATGTATTGAAATATGTTCAGAGTTGACATATATATTTTTTCTTCTACCTTAACACTTGTTTAAAAGAAACACCACTTACATTATTATTTTAAAAACAGTTTATTATCACAGCGGTTTTATTTTAATTTATTAAACTAGGTATATACTTTATAGTTTTTTCGTCAGAATTATTGAACTACAACTTTTATAGTTTTTATTGGCTTTATAAAAATATGAAAGGATTACGCGGGTTCAAGTGATTTTTTAACGAGATAACCTAAATTCGTCTACGTTCTTCACGAACCGCGCTTGGCAAATGTCAGTTATAAATAAAAACTCATTACGCCCACACACGAACCTCCGAAATCAATTTATTTAGGAGTCAATATGGGTTTGTAATCTTAATTTGATTTTACAATGCCTAGCTTTTTATAGAACGTGATTTAAGACTCAACATGAAACTAAAATAGATCGATCTTGTGGTAACCCACAATTCATCATATAAATTAATCACGTTTGAAATTCCACCTTTTTACATCTGTCTGAAACTATTCATAATCTCTTCAGATTTAATATTTTTATAATAAAACCCCTTTGAAGACTACAAATTCCATTAGGCCTGCTAAACCATTACTGAGACATAGCGATCCACATTCCGCTTTAGGCTGAATAAACTGGATCTACCAAATGAATACCCTGTCTAAGTTAAATAAGGTCAATTAGGGATCCTTTTTGGCATCACACACTCGTGTGGAACCTACTTCGTACTCCTGGTACACATAAAGGCGAAACTAGACAACTTTGCACCAGCAAGAAAAAGCTTTTATGCGTGCCGTAGAGACCGAGCACAGAAGTTGAGCACATCTGTTTAAGCATAAATCATGAGAAATTTAAAGTAATAATTCATAACTTGAAGTACGTGATGGTTTTGGAGATGAGGCACAATATGCTGATATTTAAAGTAGCTCTTTTGTTTTTTTTTTCGATCAGTGAGATTGCCAGAGCACTTCACATGGACGTGATAACTTTTGTTCTTCGTCGGTTGGGATATTTCTAATCCTATCCTTTAGAAGCTCTCTATAGCTCGCTGAGTGACCTTCAATTGTTGTAATACTCGCACCGTCAGTGTCCACGTCTCGGGTCCATCTGTCATGACTCATGACAGATCGAACGTACTCTTCATTTTTTTCTTATGGGCGACGAAAATCAATCGATATCATTACATTTTCCGACTTTTTATTCAAAAGACATCAAATACAAAATTCTATTGCAATAAATTCTATTGCATTCTATTGCAATATATACAAAATTCTACTTCCCGTCCCGTCTCCCAATTTTTCTATCGAATTACTTAAGAGATTTCTTAACTTTTTAATTAGAAACCAGAGACGATCGAAATACCAACCACTGGTATTTAAGTATTTTATATTTTACTTCCGTAGGCGTGATCAAAAAATATACTTTTTTATCATTCGTTAAAAACGGATGATTGTTACTCATATAACAAAAATACCATGGGAAGTTAGACCGTTAGTAAAACACCTAATATACCTATGCATTGTAGTGTGTATAATACAATCGAGTTGACTTAATGATTCCGCGGGCATCAAAGAGTCGAAATTCGAGTTAATTGACCCAAAATCGGACAAAGTCCTCCAAGACAAAACTTACACAAGCCCTGAAGCGGTTGACATCGAGTTCTATTAAATAAACTGCTTTGAAACTTTACACTAAGTGCAATAACAAAATTCTCAAACAATTCTTTAGCACTACACATAAACTACGAAACAAATTACAAAAGTTAATCAAAAATTGTGCGAAACTTCTGATTAAATTAATCTGGGATTTTGGCTTCAGGCCGACTACGATGGAATTAAAAATATTATTTTCTGTAAAACTCCGAGTTTTGATAGTGTCACTTAAGCTTCTTATAATAAAGCAGGGCTTTGTGCCAACGAAGGTTTCGTTGCTTAAATGCCAGGACTTAGCCTTCTTTCGGGCCTGGATTAGTGCAAATTTTAAAAGTTGAGGAAACTTCTAAAGACTAAGAATTTAGTTCAAAATTTTAGACGGCACTCTTAGAGAAGTATGCATGATAAATACAAATCAACCAATATACGCTTTGCTTTCACTTAAAAGTCCTAAAATCTCTTTATATTTTTTTATTGACTGCCATCCTCCATCTATGTACAATATATTATTATTTTTTAAACCCTGCTTTAAGTTTATACGAGAATAAAAATATAATTTACCAGTATTTTTATACCATTTTTTTCCACCACTTTATTTCATTTTGCCTTAAAGTAATATCTACCATCTTCTAGAGAATTGCTGTTATTAAACTACCCTCAACGACGTAGTTTCTACAAATGGCGGCAAAACCCGACGCTTAATAGAAATAGAGGAAATTGCATTAAAAATTACGACACAATAAAGTCTAAACGTTCACGATTTAGGCGCCTAAAAATTTATTGCTAACCCAATAAAGGTTTTTTTCTTTTACGGCCCAGCATTATGCTAATCCAAAAACCGCGTTTAAAGAGTTAAATTAAATTATTTTTTACCTTTTTATTATTTTGACTGCCTAATTTAGCACACCTGTTTATGGGAGCAATACTCCGTAAACACAAATTTTATGTATTTCACTTACTCATACTTACATACATAACGTAGCATCTATATAGATACCCCGTAGAAGTAAGCAAAGGTGCATTTCTGCAAACACATTTCGCCAATTATGTTTTTTGTCATACTTAATAGGAGCCGGTTCTGTTGCAGTTTATCGAGCACATTTCCAAACTCGAAACTGCTATTGAGAATTCCAAACAAAACTAGACTAGACTTTTATCTTGCACGATACTTACTTATACCAGTCATATTACACATTCTTCTTCATGTGTCAAAAGAAAAATCCACGAATGACTCCTTAATATGTCTTTACGTCATAAAACTAAGTTAGCGCGTAATTGAATGCAGTAAAAAGCCACTCACTTGTGCATTAAATTTAAATTTCAATATTCACCGTTTTTACAGAAACTAAATTCGAATATTACATAGACCGAGTATTTGAACATGAAAAAACGAAAATAGTGAAATATCACCAAAGCACCAAACAAATGAACGCTCACATTAATTCCGCTCGAGTTCAATATTCAACCAATTAATTATTCACTATTCACTTCAAATGAATGAGGAAACAAACAGAAAAAAGTATTTTGCCGCGTGTTATTGAAAAAGTTGGCAAACCTGCGCTCCTGTGTTGACTCTACGAAATTTATAAAACCCGACATCGGCTCATAGCGAAAATAATTACGAGCTCCGCACAATACTTTTTTTACTATTTTATGCACAAAAATACTAGCACCAATGTTTGTTGAGTTTCGATGAATGCTTTATTTTTTATTTAAACTGAAATTTTGTGGAATTTCAATTTCCAAGCCCGGTTTTTCAAAAGTGGAGTTAACTTTGATTTGAATTGAATTTGTAAATAGTACAGGAACGCTTTTAAATGAATGATAAACCTAAAAACATGGGTGTTTTGACTCTATTTCTTGTGTATTCTGAGCTTAAGACCTGAGGAAACTCGTAATTGGTAAGGCCATGCCATAGTAAGTGTAAATTGCGTAGTGAATGGTTGACTTTTAGTTTAAATCTTAGCAGAAGAAATATACTAAAAAGCGTGAAAATTAGGAAATAAACAACACAAAGAAACCACAAAAAGTGTCATATTTTAATCTTTTGCATCAGTTAACCAAAAACACGAAACAAAAAACACTTACCTCAGAGAGAATACATGCAGTTTAAACGGTTTTTGCTTCGTTCGAGGAGGCAAACTGAAATTTTAATAAACTTCTGCGCGTCGATGAGTGCTCGCGAATATTTCCGAATAAATTGTGTCGCAAAATTGTACCCAACAGTATGTAAAGAGGCCTCTTTGATCCGCGGATGACGAGTGAATGGGTTTCAGATTGAATTATTGAATTCTGTTGTAAAAAATGTATGTTATACTGACACGTTGAAGTGGTAGCAATACACCTGACGCTAAAAAGTTATAGCTATGTAGAAGGTTCCAAAAAATGTTTAAATCGAAATAAAAATCAGAAATATCACCTGTCCAATGGCGGGACCTAGCGTTACATCACCATGACGTGATATGGCGCGACACGTGCTACGCTTTTAAGGCAGATTCTAAGTCAGAAAGAATTCTGAAATACAAATCTTAATTTATTTTTACTATCCACTCTTGCTAAGTATTTCATTCATCCCAGGGCATAAGTATGCAGGAGGTGGAGCGCAGCGCTCTCCGCGCTACTGTTGGTGGCGATCTCTCGCTCCCGGCCGTCGTCTCTTCGATGGTCGGGAGTCCGAGGTCCTGGCGAGCGATGCTCTCCTTCTGCGAGTACGTCATGTTGCAGAAGGAGAGCGCGGAGCGGGATCGCGAAAGAAGCGATCCCGCCCGTCAAAGACGTCAAAGAAGGAGGCGCCGGGTCAACAGAGACAATTAGACCCGGCGCCCTGCCCTGTGGTAAGGGGGGTAAGAATCCCACCACGGTATCCCCTGCCTGTCGTAAAAGGCGACTTAAAGGGGCCCTTGGGGTCGCTGGACGTGCTGTGGGGGCAGCGCGTCCTCACTGAATGTGACCCCGAGAGGGGCGGCGGCACTGTGGCCTGTGTACGTCGCGGGCGCCCATCCACAACCGGGGCGCCCGAACCAAGATAGTGAGGGTGCATCTGTGCCCCCTAAAACTCCGAGACGGCCGAGACATTTACGTCTCGGAGGCGCACCGGGCGGCTGCGGATGACGGTGGGCGCTTCTCGCCCGCGTACCGTGGTCGCCCCACTCGGCGCGAAGATGGCCACCGGGTGGTTTTGGTCGGTATGCCGGTTTAGGGATTTTGTTAGGGACCCAGCCCGGCACTAACATCTGCGCGGATATGACGTCGCCGCGCGCCGGGCTGGAAGACCGGTGACCCCGACATACGCTTCCCGCCCCCCTCCCCCGGGCTGGCGGGAAGTAGAGCCATAAACAGCTCTCCTCCAGAGAACAAAAAAAAAAAAAAAAAAACAAAAAAAAAAAAAGGGCATAAGTATGCAAGACGTCTTGGCGATTTTTGGTTACAAGTAAAAGTCTTCTGACCTAATCAATTTATAAAATCCTTAGCACCCTAAAATCAGCATTAAACTCACTTCTACTTACTCATAACTTAATCCACAACAAAAAATAGTTTTTAAAACACACAATTACCTCCTTCTTGGTACATCTGTAGACTTCTATTCCCAGATTAGCTAATCATAGAGGATAATTATCCCACGGTCCCATTAGGTCCCGATTGGCGCTGTGCTTGCTAATTGCTTGCTAACGACAACTCGGTAATTACAACAATAGGGAAGTAGCTGCGTTGTACCAGCGGTTATTGTAGTGCCAACTTGAATTGCGGTTTAATACTTGCTAGTTTTCGCTTTGCAATGTTAAGCATTAGGTTTTATTGCAAGAACAAAATCAGCTTGGTCTTTATTATATTGTTAGGTGAGTGTACTAGGGTACCATTGTTTAATACAAATCTAGCATTAGAAACACATTTCTCATATCGGAAAATACTTATTGAATAAGCACAAACCCATCGTCATTACATGTATACTGACGGTTTTGACTATTTATTTCCATTGGACCTGGAAACTGAAAAGTCTTACCTACGACACAAGATCATCTTTACAATTTTTTCACATTATTTACTTATCTCTACAGTCATAATTAAAATACAAATAGGTTGATCAATACTTTACAACTGATAGTAATATTTTCGACACAATATATACAATTACATACAGATTTTTGTTGGTGTTTAGCTCAAAACTAACTGGTTGAGTACATCACTGCTTATTGCCACATATTCCCCTATCATCGAATTTCTTCGGTTACCTATCTTTTGGACGGTACATTAACCACAAGTATAATGCCTCATCAGGTATAATGACATTGCCGTTGTATATATTACCAATCTAGTATTTAAAAAAACATCAAATCATATTTTCCTCCTAATTTTCCTACATACTTCAAAGAATGTTGACTCCGAAAATTTGCCGATCATTCGAAAACCTTTTCAATTTTTCTAATCAATTACGGCATGAGTAAATGTTTATATACAGGATTGTATAAATCTACCTAATTTGATTGAAATCTGAGCTTTTTATCTTTTATAGGGTTCCGCTGTAAAATTGATTTGAAAAACATTTACATTTTAGATAAAATTCAATTTAGCATTATTAAAAACTCCCCTTTTTATGATATCTACTTTACAACTGCCTTTGTTCTTCCTTCAGCATAAGCCTAGCAAAGCAGTCTAGTCATTGATGATAATCTTCTGATCTCCTAGACATTTGTCTTGAACCAACTTCGAAAGGAAATATTAATAAATGGTAAATGAAAACGATATTGGGTATTATAAATCAAAGTCTGGAAATCATTTTATACAACTTTCATGAAGAAATTTCTTTTAAATATATCTTTGAAATAAACCACGAACCAAGTTCTGGAATCAACGTGCAAGCATATATCTACATATTTTCTTGATTGAAGGAAATCTTTCTCCCAAGCCCCAGTATTTGTTCAAATAATCCTTTATACGCCACGTAATCAGTAATGGAAATTTATTCGGAACCTTTCTTTCTATTCCAATAAGAATACGAAGAGTTACAGTCAAATTGTGAAATAAACTTATTTACGAGATACCCAGATGTTACTTTAGTACAACTTTAGTTGTAACTCTAAAGTAAGTGTTTAACTGCGTCATTTACGTGTACTTAATGTGTTAATTTTGTAGTCGAGAAATGAAGTCTTTGGAAAGGATTAGTGAGCATTGGACTGATAAATAAGTCACTGACAGAGTCACAGAGATAACATTTTACGGCCGCACACACTGACGTTCTGGTAAGGAAAACTATCCCATATCCACACTCTAAAATATCACCGTTAACGTTGTTTGATCACTGTATCATTGTGTAACATTCTAATGTATTTACGTATTTTACTTTAGGGTAGATATTTCGCGTAATACCTTAGAACAAGAATTACCTACTGCACGAACATAATTTCAAAGAATCTCGTAAGACATTTTTCCAAGCCTAACATCACAGCAACGCTTAGCAACAGACCTATCTTCGGTTAACTTCAGATATCAGAGACTCATTTGCATCGAGGAGATAGAACTAGTATTTCTATACGTATGGGAAAAGAATTTTCGAAATTATAGTGTCCATGGCGTTAGGCGTAGCTGGCAAACTTGCGCAACGAGATGCCATGGGTTCGATCCTAAAAGAAGACAAATGTTCGTTAAATTTTATAAAATCAATCAAATTTTGTAAAATGAAGCGCAAGTAACTCCATTTATTCCTTATTTAAAAAAACTGCAACACAAAATATTTAAATACAAATAAAATTTCCTATATAGACCATAATAATTTTGACGTCAACGAAAATCGTCTGAAATTTTTTTGAATATCCTCGATATAAAAGGGCATATATATACTTTAACAAATAGCAATACAATTTAAGCACGTAGGTACGTATACGAAGACGCTTCGCAATGTGGTATCCATCTGAGCCTCTCGTCCCTGGGACAAATCGCTCTACATATTGGAGCGAGGAGTCGCCGTCGCCACGTTTTATCGCCTCCCTTGATAGATAGCGGGCCAGTATTGAACCCCCTGACAAATGGGCTTTCCGTGAGACACCTTGCACGTACTGGCCCTTTGAATATTTTCTATTACATACATACGAGTACATAATCGCCTATGTTCCACATTTCGTCAATTGTTTTTTCGTCACGTTGCAATCAGCTATGAAGGCAATGTATGACAGGTACGATCTGGTGTTGTTAACTAAGAAGTTTAAAAATAATCTAATAATCCTACTAATTTAAAATGTGTCTGTAAATTCAAACCAGATAATCAATCTAACCTGAATTTTTGTAGTCATATTAAACGTCCAAAACTGGTGGTAAGGCAGTGCTAAACATCTCTATTCTTAACTAGTATTAGCCTTTGCCATGAAACATCGAGGATTTTTTATTAGCTCACCAGGTTATCTTTAATTAAATGCCTAACCATTAACCAATATGGAGAACATATAGCTTCAGAAATGTGCTAAGTTTATCGTCAATATTTCTTTTATATGAGCATAAACCACAGCAGTCTTACAATAGTAATATAATTTTATTATTTAAAGCTGAAGTTTAGAACATAAATTTAATCCAACAATAAAACAAGGGATACAAACCACTATATCGTGAGTTATTAGCACTGGAAACAATTTGGGGTTTACAGCTATTGTATTGCAAACAAAATAATTGGTATCATAAAATGTAGTGGAAATAATAATATAAATTATGTTAAAGTTTAAAGTGAATATAAAGTATTTCACCACATTAAAAATACCACAATTCATCATAATAAAATATTATATTATATTTTTATCGTACACTAAAAGTTGTGGTTAGTCTTGGCATCTTTTGAACCAATGTGGAAAAAACTTTAAAGAAAAAATCATTGGTCGGTTATATCTTCGTTCAAAGAATAGAATAGGTATATCTATATTACAATCGTTGAATACGAGAAATCGAGAATACACCACTGCTTTCAAATTATTTATAATGGGTAAAAAGAAACTTAAATTATTATTTTTTTCACTCTAGCTCCTAATCCGAAAACTTATCATAGCGAGTAAAACCATACGATTTAAATATGACCGTTAATAAAATGCCAACAGCAATTAATTTCAGTTTGTTTCCGTACAAATTAAACCAAGGGAAACTTTTATTTGCATACATTTATATGGAAGACAAATACGGAATGATTTCTCAAACATTCTGTTAATTAAATTCATGTATTATAAATTCAATTTGTGGAAAGGATTCGCACACATTTTCGTTCTGGGCATGTGCTCTTGCCTATGTATTTAATTTAAGCCTTGAACTCAACATACACATATTATTATGTATGT
Organism: Cephonodes hylas; assembly: GCA_030295005.1. NCBI lineage: Eukaryota > Metazoa > Arthropoda > Insecta > Lepidoptera > Sphingidae > Cephonodes > Cephonodes hylas. The sequence continues at coordinate 3,123,249 of AP025371.1, forward strand.
ATATACTTTTATCCCCGAGGCTGTAAGCCTCGTATATATGTGTCTCAAGTTGTAGGAAGCTTATTACCGTAGTTCGGGTACATTTCCAAACTCCGTGCTGTTACTGAGAACCTTTTACTGATAAAACAGCTACTTGCGATCGTGAAATAAAGTCAAGACCTCAAGATAGAACCACGGAACTATGGAAGGAAATAATCGTAGATAAAATTTATTTTAACTGATTTGTCGCTTGCTGAAACTAGATCATGATCATACTGAAAAATTCATTGAACAAATTCTAATTATCTGTATTTCATCTTTTAACAGTTATCGCTTTAGCCTTTATGTAAATATAAACAAGCATAATTATCACCACAACACTAACTCTAAAATATTATTCATGATGCCTCAAACTATACCTGTAGGGAACTTTATACGTAGTTGGTAATGAGGTTAGGCCGTGACCGTCAAACTTGCGAATAGTTCCCATCTTCCCAACCCCTCTCCTTCAGTACTCCTCAATTGCTCTTCAAAGTAATTGATAGGTGTTCCAAGTAATTAAAGCATTCTTGTGATGAAAATAATTTATGCTCTAAACATAGTTGCAGTGGTAAATAAAGTAGTAAATTTTATGACGAAGTAAGAGATAAATTTTGCTTATTTATAGTAGTTTTTTTTACTTTTGTTGATTGTTTAATATTGTTTTTATTTATGCACCTACCTTCAATCTCTGCATCACCCTAAGGTTGGCAGTAAGAGAATGCCTCTGGCATTATGTCCGGCTTTTTACATTATGCGTAAAAAGGATAAATAAATATTCAGTGATTGCTTGAAGTGTTATTTTGTAAACTTTTATTTTTTTTATGTTTGTTCTTTGAACATTTATCTTTTTATGTTTTCGCCTAAGAGTATGAGTAGAACTAAGAACATCTCGATAGCATGGCGAAGCTATATAACCTTTTTGTATATTACTTTATTATAGAGTAATAAAGATACCTTGGATCAGTATGTATAGAAGCCCAAAAGAACATTCATGTTATTTATATGATATTCTCATTTATATTGCTTTAGTTAAATAAATATTCAAAGCTTGATGATTATTATACGGAATTTTAGTAGGCAAACTTGGCTTTAGGGCTTCTGTGGAAGTGCATGTATCCCAAGTCTTTTTATATCAATTTATAACCTAAAATACCTTAAAAGAAACTTTATGAAGAAAAGGAGTTGCTATTTTATATAAGTTGGTTAAGGGTTCTAAAATGTGACAAAAATAGTTGCACATGACACAGTGGCAAGGTCGCATGTGTCCTTTCTCGTTAGCACATCCACGTCCAGGCGTCTGGGGAAATCAAGGTGTATTGACTGTAACCCGGCATCCGCCCGGTCGCGCGCCCGTTATGAAACTTTGTAACAAACGACACACATAGTATTATTTATATGTAAGACTATTTATTATAGTGATAACACTGTAAACTTTAGTTTCTTCTTAATTTTGCCTAAAGAAACATAAATAACCTCACGCCCGTATTCCCTTCTGAGGTAGGTAGAGGTTTTGGAGGAGGCATTTCTGCACTCACATTTCGCCAGGTATGTCCCTCACAATAGAGGGCGAGTCTATTGCCGATTTTTAGGTACAATCCCAAACTCCGTGCTGCTACTACGAATTTACTAAAGAAAAAATCCAATAATACTTTTCCCCACCCGAAAATCGAACTTAGGACTTCAAGAGCGCACGGCACATACTTATCCCTCTTGACCACGAGGCAGCCACCATCACAAGTCGTGAATTAACATATCTTTCCATAGTAGTGTTAAAAAATCGCCCCAGCAGATTGGCGTGAAGTGATAATGTGGTGAGAAAAGAGAGACGCTAGCTGCTTGATGTTCTGTTCGGACAGCATTATGTTTAAAATCAAGTACGATGTTATCAATTTATCCCCCAGCATAAATCGACAATACAGTGGAACCCCGGTAATCCGGCCCCTGTCTAATCCAGCAACCTCTGTAATGACATGTCTATCTTGACCAATCTTCACTAGGGTAATATAGCTAGTATCACAGAGGTTGCAACTTGTATGCGCCAACAAAATTTTGCACATTATAGAAAAAAATGGGTTATAAGAGTCGGTATTAATAGTAGGACACTGGCCTCCAAAACGTTTCTCGTATAACCGGAGGTCGACAGTATTGTGGTGCATTTTGAATAGTATGCTACCTAAAAAGAACGAATAAGATTAGGTACTATTATTTTAAAATAGACCCATATGCGCTGGTCCCAGATATGAAGAGTATAAGCAAAATAATATGCTAAATTCTCAACTTTGGCAGGTCCAAGGAATTTTTAATATTACTAAGGAGTGTTATAAAATATGAAATTCTTTTGTTAGTACAGATACGTTTTCTGTTGAGAAATTTCAATCTTGAATCCAGCACACATATCGTAAAACAAAATAGTTTTGTGTAGATTCTGAGATTTGTTTCAAAACCGATCTTGCGCATAACAGCATGTTGCTACATCCCCTCCTAACTTCGTTATTTTAAAATACCTATACACTGTTTATCATCATCATCCTCACCATCATCATCGTCAGCCTATATACGTCCCACTGCTGGGCATGGGCTTCCTCTACCATTGAGGGGGTTTAGGTCTTAGTCAACCAGGCTGGCCTAGTGCGGGTTCCCGGACTACACACCTAAGAAATTCCTAGCTATGCAGAACTTTTAGCTATGCAGGTTTCATCACGATGTTTCCTTAACCGCTAAAACAAGTGATAATTCATTGCGAATACACGCATAACTTCGAAAAGTCAGAGTTTTGTGCCTGGGGTTTCAATCCGCGACGGACGAGATTGTCTTCCGTAAATCAATTTGTATTCCATACTATATATTGAACTCGATTCCATTTAGTAATAAGTTATTATTAACATGAAAGTATTACACGCGGGAGTTGAGGACCACAGGTGTCCCGTAAACTTTGCCATTAAACTATTTTATATAAGTTTACAACTCGAGTAAACAATTTATTCTATTAAATTTTCGAGGAAGACATTTCTCATTGCTTATCTGTCTTTATGCTTTGTAAAATAGTAAACGTGGATTGACTTGTAGACTGTTTTGAGATCTCACAGTACGTGTAAGTGCTGAGTTATCTAAAAGTCCTAAATATGATTTTCGGGTATATCAAAGTGTCATCGGGTTTTCCGTTAAGGAATTTTCAATACTACATAGTGCAGAGTTTTAAAACCTACCCGAAAACGATAATAGGCTCGCCCATTATTCCGTAGAACACAATTTTCGAAACGGGCGTGCAGAAAACATAAAATTTATGCCTACTCCTACGAGTGTGTGAATTTGTACCTTCATCTAGGCCTTACATAATCTTCTTCTTCATCAACCCATATACGCCCACTGCTGAGCACGGGTCTCCTCTACCATTGAGAGGGTTTAGGCCATAGTCCACCACGCTGGCCTAGTGCGGGTTGGCGGACTACACACCTAAGAAATTCCTAAGAACTCTTAGGTGTGCAGGTTTCATCACGATGTTTTCCTTCACCGTTAAAGCAAGTGATAATTCAATGTGAATACACACATAACTTCGAAAAGTCAGAGGTGTGTGCCTGGGGTTCGAACCCGCGACCGCCGACATTCTCGACTGTGCGCCCAAACCTCGAGGCCATCACTGCTCTACATAATAAAAGTAAGTTTTGTTTGTCTTTCAAATCTAAACTGCTAAACCGACTTATAAGCGATGGGCACAGATATAAATAGTAACTGGGAAACGTGAATAAACCACTTATCTCGGAAAACTATTAAGTTTCCGAAAACATAATTTTTTGTTGCATTAATTCTCAAATAATGTACGAAATATGTGATCAAAACAAGCAAAACCCATGCAAAACCAAAATCAATTTACTGCTGAATCTGGTAAACAGTTTTCATTCAGTACAATTTGATTTTCGTTGCCCCAGGGAGACTCCCTGTGGTAGCTACTGCGATTTGAATCATACTATATTCCCGCACTGATGTAACATGACTTTATGAGGCTGCATTCACTTTGAAAACTCGGGCTTAATGCACACGTGCGTGGGATATTTCACACCGCTACACGTTCGAGAGTTTTCCGGCCATGATTAAGTAAAAGCAGGTTGGGTATTACTGAAGTTTTATATCTTGATTTTATGTGATATGAAATTTTATAGCGTATAACGAATATACCATATTGAACCGAACCGTAATATTTGTGTAATTCACTTTTAACTTATTTTAATTGCATTTCAATTTATCTTAAGCATTAGCGATGTATAGTCCCGGAGGCCTTTTATTTTTAGACACAGACCTTAAGAGCGTTTATACAGTTTTAGCGTCATTTGGGCAAAAACAGTACTTTTTGAAGCCCTTAAAATTGATAAAAGACCCATCGTACAAATACATGTGTTCATACCCAATTATTGCAGGGAATATTGTCATCTAAAACAACTATATCTTATAACTGAACCCACGTCTTTCACATCCAACAGTTCTCTCACTACGTAAATACACCGTCGTGGCAAATAAAATACATCAATATAACATATTCAGCGAATATTGGTCGAAAACGTGAAGGAAATGCTATTGAACGGGCCAATAAAATTATGCAGATTCCACGGATGAATTCCCAGGGAATATAACCCAACATCATCTGCAGATTATGGTCGGAAGTTTTGCAAATTCTTTGTATTTTGTATTAACATAAAAGCAGGCATTTCTATGTATTTCTGTCCCTTTCTTATAAGAATATTTAAGCTATAACCCTTGATTGATGTGATGTCATGTTATGGGCCATAGGAATATCTCCTAGCCTATAAAGGATTACACGAAAAAGTATAGTAGAGAGCCTTTTTGATCCTTGAGGTATAGTGAAGCAGCTACTTGTTGCTCCTTTCGTACTGTAGTCTGTTTAAGTGCTTGTTACTTTGACGTTATAATTTTAAAAAAACGGTTGGTTAGATTAGGTTGGTCTGACTGAACCTACCCACGTCGCTTTCTTGGGCTTTCCATAAAAACTATCATTACAGTACCATTTTGAATTTGATCATAGGTGAATGGAAGATACCTAAGATATAGATAGATTGGCGCTATAGCAATACTTCTACGTTTTAATATTATTTGTTATTTAAAATGTCACTAAAAGTAAACACTTTATTCTTTCTTTCTATTTTTGCTTCGGAAGCATTCTAAGTGCAGTTTTTTGAAGCAAGATAGGATGTTATTGTCGACTACCGAAATTCACAGATTATATTATAGTATTCACTTCTCTCCAGTAAATATTTTTCATTCCCCAGTTCCATTTGAGGGGTCAAAAGCCCGACACTTCAATAATAATATTATCGAAATAATCGACCTTAAAACAAAATTATTCTGACCATTAAGAAGCCAAATTTAATAAACGTTCTCCTTACAAATTTTATTTAGCAATCGTCAATTTATCTTCGTTAAATAAACTTTTGGAAATCGAGTTGAATATTTTAGTTTTAAAACTCTATCGGATTTCAAAACGGCAATAACTGATCCGAGAACTTTGGCGTTTATCGGACTTCTGTTGTCCATGAGGCGACTAGAATAAAAAGTCTGCAGACCGCGATAGCAGAAGTTTGTGTATTTAATGAACTACTGTTAGTGGAGAAGGCAAACAGTTGATAAAACATTTTCTTGTGACAGCCATAGAGTTTACATTTCATTTGTTTTCATGCATTATGTCTAGTGTAAGTCGAAGAGATATGTGATCACATGATCTTATGAAAGTAACCAGTAAATGTTCCTAAAACCGTTTTGCTATGAGTTACCGCTATGAAGAAAGGGTAGTGCGATGCAAACAGAGATCGTAAGTATGTCGAAAAACCCTTACAGCAATCCCTTTCTAGTCGACATCCTTATGCCGGCTTATTTGTTAGCGGACGCACAAAATGGCTACGAAAATTCACCATGGGCACATTGCCCCAGTTTAAAACTGTTCATACTAAACCAACTGCTCTAAACAAATAACAGTTGTACTACATGCAACAGTCTGATTCTATTTCACGGACTTTTTACCAAATGGCACGAAAACTGTTTAAAAAACCTTTCCCAAACTCTGTGTAACTCGCTCCGTGACACACTGAGTGGTTGTTTTTTGTATAATTTTTCATTCGTAGATTCGGACTTTCAAATTTAAATGGAGTTTCAGTTTTTGTATGTCTTTGTTCCTATCGGATGAATATTTTTCGAGCAGACAAAGACTGGCCGCGCTTGTTTAAACATTATAGAGTAAAGAATAAAATGTTAACTTTGCCTTTCTGGTAAAAATGCTTGATGTTCTGTATTTTCAATATTGTAATATTTTCTACTCAATATAATTGGTTTTTAGTTTTTGTTACATTTTATAGCTCAATATTTATTCCTTTTTATATGGTATATTACAATTATAATTTGGTATATCCAATCAATAAAACCTCAAAATTTAAAGCAACAATATCCATAATTAAATTTTAAAAGTAACTAATATCAGCCAACTTGAAACCCCTGGTTACTAACTAAGATCTAATTTGAGGAATATATTTTAAATCATTTTCAAAACTTAATACTAATTATAATTAGCGTGCATAAAAAAATAACAACACTTTGCATGCGATGTGCTTTTCAAATCGACATGCAAAATTTCGGGGAAACAGAGATGTATTTCTAAACCCACATTTCGTCAGTATCTATCCTCATGTATAAAAGGGGAAAGTCTATTGCCGTTTCTCGTTCGTATTTCCAGACCTAACACATGAAAGTTCCTTAACAGAGTTCGTCAAAGATACGTCACACACTTTAATCTCCCATCTGTTTCGCCCTTAAACACGAAAACTTCTAGCTCGGAATTTGTGATTAAGGGCCTTTCAAGTTAGGTACATATAAAAGATATTCTAACTAAATTTCGTATCCATTCAAACGTCTACTTGGAAATAATTAAAGGCTGGTATCATTACTTGATATATTTAGTGAGACTTGTATGTAATACAACTTTGATGACCCCTTCTTTGGTAAACTTTAAAAAGGTATACACTGACGAATTTTATTTTTTATCCATTCAGATTTGTTTTGTTGAGAAAAATAGTAAAAGACGTTAAATATGTGAATTAGTCCAAAATCCAAATTTGTCTTACAGAATTCCGAATACTAATCTTTAACCTTCAATTCTTTATTTAACAAAAACAATTTGACAAATACTTAAACAAAAGTATCCTGACCCCACCATTACCAAACATAAGCTAAAATTACACAGTTTTTGGGCTTCTATAGCAGACTGCTATTTCCATATACAATGTAACACCAAAGTCGAATGCATGGATGAACATTGCTATCTAAAACTGGCACGCACATTAGGTCAGACATTCGAGCAATCCAACCGACCAGCTTACGTATTGATGAAATATTAACGCGTTAATTCTGCACGGGATTAATGGATCACATTATTCCACTCGTATGGGCATCATGCGCCACTGAACTTCGCTATTAATTCCTCACGTGCAAAATCATTGAAAATTTCGATTGTGATTACATGCCTGATTTATTGTTGGCTGACTTGTGCAATATTTTTGGTGATATAAAAACAAACGGTCAAAATATGGGGATTTATTTTGTTAATTCAACGATGAAATAGGAAATAAATAATTAATGTTCACATGGGGACTGTGGTGAATAAACGAACAGTGAAAATGTATATTTTGTTAATTTAAGGATAAAACTAGGAAACAAAAATGAATGTTCAGATGTAAATGAATGACATAATCACTCATTCTTCTACATATGAACGTCCTACCTGAAGGCACGAACCACCTCAACAACTGAGAGGGTCTACGGCTTAGTCCACGACTCTGACCTAGTGTTAAGTAAGAAATTCTTAAGAATTTTTAGGTGAACAGGTTTCCCCACGATTTCTTCACGATTAAAGCTCATTGTAACATCGAAAAGTTTAATTCAAGGAAAAAATACGAAATAAGAAAGAAGGTTCTATTTGAGACTGAATGCAAATATAATTTTGCGGAAAATTTTAATGAAGCTTAGTTATCGCCTGCTAGTCCATGGCACTAATTGATGTATGCGATCCAGAGGTCCAAAAGCGTTATCGGGACTTTTAATACACGTACGTTCTACAAATCTAGAAAAAGTGTCGGGAAAACACCTATACCCCCCTACTATAACTATTACGTAGAACTTAGTAACCCACTTTTCGCTAGGTTGAAGTTTTAACCTAGCGAAAAGTGGGTGCAGAAATACACTCACAACTTCAAAAACACAAGTTTAAATGAATGTGTTTCAATATACACTATCTGGAGTGTATGTAAGTTGTAAATGCGACTCTGGGGACTGCAGGGTGTAACACAGTACAGAACGAATAAATGAAACAGCTGTCCACCCCCGCTTAAATTAAATTTCCACTCCTGGAAAAAAAATTAAATAAACTTAGCTTTTTTAACACGAAACGTTCTTGTTATCCTCGTTCTGGCTGGTAAAGCATATTTTAGTATAACCGATCGTTCCCAAAGGCCCCGATAGAGTAATAAATTACCTATACGTACTTATAATTATGAAAGTAGTAGATACCTTTCTATTTGCGGGCGCATACGATCGTGACGTCATAGATTTGAATCTATGACAAAGCGTCAATGCTTAGGCCAAGCAATGGCTTTTTCCGTTAGGAGATTTTCAATGTCATGACAGTTTAGAAATAGAAAATACAGTTTTTAAATAACAACAACTATAAAATAGAACTCTATACAATCTAAAACATAGGGAGGTAGGGTAAAATACATATATACAAAAACTGGTGCTAGTCTCCTATTGGGTTAGGCATAGACTATAGAGCGCCAAATACAATTGAAACAGACTTTTTTCACGTCAACTGTTATTATCCCCTACATGTAACCACGTCGGTTTTTAAAAACCTTTGTATCGCCTTTTTAATAATTGACCAAATAGGAATGTAGAGGTCCCAAACACCAATTGTTTATTTACTTCACATGTATATAAATTTAAAAGAATTACTTAAGTTACACTCAACAAAACAAATGTTAATTGCTCTCGTTTCTCAAATTATCAAGACTTTAGATGCCCTTTTTAAATCAGAGACAGCTTACTTTTTCTTTCATTGCAAACTCTGTAGATTTTTCTTTGTAATTAAGAGCGAGTAGATTGCGAAACGCCATTATGCAAATTCTTCGCAAGAGACAGTCCTTGTTAAAAAGTTAAGTAAACTGTTAAAGTGATAGTTTCGTTAAGTTTTTAATTATTTAAGTCGAAACAAAGTCAACTAGTAAGTTCTCTTAATTGGGAGTGTTCAGAATGTTGACATCTCTGAAACAATATTTCAAGTTTCAACAATTTTCGTAATAAATAAACAATAGTTCTAGAGAGATTTTAAATATTATCCTAACATGTTTTAATATATTAATTGCATCATCCCATTTCCTGGTTCAAACACTTGGGAATTCGGATGATTAGGTAAAATTAAATTTTATTGTAAAATTCGCCTAATATGTATGTGACTTTGAGTTCAAATTCAAAACCACAAATATCTCAACCACTCATTTCGTTACAAAAATAAACAATTCTATTTTTATAACATCGTATTTCTACAAACTTTCTTAAACAAGTATAAAAATAATCTTGCAAATCCATTAAAAGGAAACTTATTACCATAAGAAAAATCCCTTTATGATAAATTATACAACTTCGCTCATTTATTTAATGGTGAGGTACAAAGTGTTTCGCGCAGTGGTTAGGAGGCGTAAGAATACCGCCTTAGTATCCCTTCCCCGTCTTATCAGGCTAAATGGGTCAGGTTAGTCAACGTGTTATGGCGATGATATAAATGAAGACTGAAATGGTAGGAACAATAGTTTTTTTTTTGCCGCAGGCACATACTAGGGAAAGAATAGAAGTAATATTTCTTATAGGGAAATAGAAGTAGACCCTCAATCAATCAGCCTATCACCGTCCACTGCTGAACGTAGGCCTCCCCAAGAAAGCGCCAACCATCCCGGTCTTGAGCAGCCCTCATCCATCCGTTTCCCGCCACTTTTCTCAAGTCGTCGGTCCATCGTATTACAGGATTATAGTAGATTATCGTATTATAGTAGACCCTCAGCATTTGCAAACCCCCTCAAAAAGGAGTCCCGTACCCAGCAGTGGAACGTTTGTGAACTCATGATGATGATTAAGCATTTGCTCATTAGTCATTAGAATTGTAATGTCAGCCTTAGACTTAAATCTCTTAACATGATGATCAGGCTATATTTAAAATTGCAAATAAGGTTATTTGTTGTCTTTGTTATTAGTAAAATATAAGATGATTCCTAGTCTCTACTTGCCCACCTTGCCAGTAATAAAAATTTGGTACTTATAAAAGTAATTAAAACATACTATAGATATACGTGAAGATATACAATATACCTAAGCAAAACAAAAAGTCAACTGAAGTGTAAAAAGCTGTCCAATACGTTATCGGTATTGGATATTAAAATTTTTGCCTGTAAAATTTATTGCTGGCGAGAAAATTTAATAAATATCCGCATGGTACATACGACTGCGGTGACTGCTAAAATTGAAATGGATAACCTACAAAATTGTCGGACAAATCATGATTTACATGCTTAATTTGGCAATGGTTTTATGTACTTTCATTACAGCAGCTCTAAAATTCTCCAGAAGGAATTTCTTAGGGATGTAATGCACCACTCCAACGTGACTCACTTCTCTATTAGCCATGGCAGGGTCCACTTTTCTTTTTTCATCTTTCTCTTTTCCTTCTTATTCTTTTCCATCTTTATTGTCTTTATTCTTTGTCGACCCTTTTTCATTTATCCTTACTCTTCCGTCTGACTCAGTGGCGGATTAACACTTTTGCCGCCAGTAGGCTATTCGAATTTTCCGCCCCTACAAACTAAAAAATCCCTGTTTTTTGTAACAATTCTGCAAGCGCGCCCCTAGGCATGTGCCCAGTTTTCCTTTAGGATAATCCGCCTCTGGTCTGACTTGTATCTTTCGCTTTTCCACTATCACATCTTAACAAGTCTGCTTCTTCGATTTCCATAGCGATCGACGACACTTTACAAAAATGGATGCCACGTCTTCTTTTAAATATCCAATTACATTACTCCAAACACATAACAAAAGCTGTCATTAAGAGTTCGTCCATAAGTTTGTAATGAAATAACTCGGTATTCCAAAGTGGAGTGGTTGAAACTCACACGACCCCACTTTAATCCTCATTTCACTTCACTTCTCGGCTGTTATAAACACATCGTGACGTACGTATGTGGGAATCATGAAACTTCGCTGTATTAGCATAATCCTTTAGATATTCCCGCCCGGTACGAGTGCGCGAACTCTGCATACCGAATGGGCCGAGCGATAATCTTCCTTATACATTGTTTACGGCTTTTCCGAAGTTGAATTCATATTCTCGTTACAATTAAGTCCTTGCCTTTAAACCTTAAGGATACTTGTCTCTGAGAAAGATTTAGATTGTATTTGTTTTAACACGAGCCTATAATCTCTGAAAGGGTACGCACAGGTGCATATCTCACACTAACAGGATGTATCGGACCCACGCATTAGATGACGAGATTGAGTTCATTTCCAAGCGTGAGTTATATTAAATTCTAGAAATAATAAAAAAAAAAATATTCCAAATCATTTAGGGTGCTTCAGTTATTTTAAAGTCTCAAAAATAAACTGAAATAAATATAGTGCTAGACATTTTCCGATCGTGCCGATACATGTCAACAGTTTAGTATAATATTACGGGAATCCATTTACAGAGATAAATTCCTCCGCCGTCTCCATCGGCATTTCGATATCCACCCGCCTTGCCTCTGACGTTCCAATGCAAAAATCCACGTTCCCAAGATCCCAACACTCGCATAATACAGTTCTGCGTCGCATTACGGTGCCTTTCTGATCGTTAATGCATTTAAAACGATTGGGAATAAATTTGCTTTCTTATTTTTTGGCGTTTGTATTTGACGGATTTTTAAATGTAATGTATTGGGATAAGACAGAATTCAAATTCAACAATTAAAATTGAAACTTTTTCATCCAACTTTACATAAAGTTAAATGGAAAAGATTTTTAGACTTTAGATTCTGTTATAAAAAATTGGCTATCATTTAGACAAATCCTAAAAAACATTAAGTAACAAAACAATCTCTATAAAAAATATGAGTAAATCCCTCAAAACGTGCCGAAAAAAGTAAATCTACTCATAATTGAAAGCGGCCAGAACCTCAAAATAAGGACAAAAATCCACATTTTAACATAGAAAACCACATTGTTTCTTATAATTAAAACGCAAACTGCGATGTCGACCACAAGAGTTTGAAAGAAAACTTGAACAAAAAGAAAATTATGGCGGTATGTATATTTTGTAGATCCATTCTTCGTGTATAATGACAAAAAAATTCTAACTACAAAGAGGGGCGCACTCAGATTGTACATTTGGGGTCTTTGCCTAAAGCAGCATGTTGACCAAACTCAAAACTGCAGTTAGTGCAGTGCAGTTCAAATGGAGCGACGACTGGTAAGGAACTGCAGTCGGTCAGCTCGCAAGCTCATACCCCTGGGACACATCTGATTTGAAGTAACAAAATATATAATATGTATGTGTATGTAGTTATGTGTGTATGTATTATATAAATGTATTTTTTTAATAAGTAAGATTTTATTATATACTTTATATGTATATAGGTTTATATATTTTTATTTATATGATATGTAGGTATATTCATATTTGTGTATATAACTGTAACACCAATTTTTATTCACCTATTCGTGTTTCTCTGCACCACCCTGAGGTTGACTGGTAGATAATGCCTTTGGCATTAAGTCCGCCTTTATACTTGTATATGGTATATAAAGATTAAATAAATAAATAAAATACTAATAACGCAACAATACTATTATATTGAAGACAATACTATTATATGGCCAGCCTTATACCTAGGACTCTTAATAAGTCTCAAAAGTCCCGATTTTGAACAGCTTATTCATCCACTCTCGTACCCTGTTGTATATCGTGAATATAAATAAATATTCATAAAACAATCAATTCTTTTATATTTCCTCGTATGAAATTAAGTTTTTAAAAAATATGTATCTCGTGAGAATATATTACTGCCATGCTACAATACCCAAGACAGGGGCGTGGGTATTTGTATACTGCTCCAGGGAATAACGAGTACACACCACATCAGACAACGATTAAATCTGAATCAAAACGTACGCAATATACACACAACAACACAACCTATGCTTATTTGTGTATTACAAATTACGGGAAAGATATGAAATTGTGTATTCAAGGTTTAAGGACTAAACTCTCTCGATAAAAAAAAGGCTTCAGGCACGAGTACGTTTAGTTTATACTAATTATTAGGTAATAGATATACGCAAAAACTACTGAACGGATTTGAATGATTATTAGTATAAATATAGATGGGAATTTCGGAAATAGCTTAGACTCCCGGGCTAAGCGAGACCAACAGCGATACGAAACATATTTACGAAAAGATTGCTCAGAAAATTATAACAGGGGTTTTGTATTTTTTGGTGAAAACGGGATTCAAATTTGCGCCTTACATAGGCCCCAGTGATAATTTTTTAGTATGTATGAAAAAAAAAATCAAAAGAGATGTTTTTTTATATTAAAAAAAACTATTTCTTTAACTCGGTACCAGGAACACTAGGTAATGGAAGTGCAATATAGGTACTCGTCAACATTGAGCTAATATTAGAAGAAGCTAAAGCTAAAGAAGCGTATAGTTTAAAAATATACTGTTGTCTTCCATTAAGAGCAGGCTTCTTTTATAAAATCTTGTTATATGAAAAAATAAGATTTTATAACATCACGTAAGCCCCATTGTCAAAGCTAAGAGAGCACAGATTCAAAATACTGTCTTTTAAAACGCTTTTTCATTATGAGAGCTGCCCATTTTCTGGCACATAAAACTCCATTACCTATTCAGCCGACTTTCAAGAATTGACATAAGTTAATTTAGTCGTATTTTATGAGTCTAAATTGAATGAAATTGTCTTGTATTACTTTTAAGCCTGTTGAATGGGGAGATTCTATTTTCGCAAATAGAAATAGAGAATTTGATAGACTAAAGAAATTTCGTGAATTAGTAGAAAGTTATTTTCATTGTATTTGATTATGAAGTTAAATCAGGGTTATTGTTTTCAAAGGTCTACTTTCTTTTAAATAAAAACGGGAAAGGTGAAATATGTACTGAAATCATAATAAAACTGTAACAGTTACCGAGTACGATACTTCTTAATTGAGATTCACCACACAATCAACCAATTTTTTATCTTGCTGAACTACTTACTTATAATGTATCAAGAATATTTTTTTCGATCGTAATGAATCATTTAGTATTAACATTTTGTTATGTAAACATTTCTTAGGACAATTTACTGAAAATTCTAGATTAAAAAGATTGTTATTGATACCCAAGTGTACATCGACGAAATGTTTCGACCCTGAAAAGGGGACAAATTGAATAGGATCGCTAGATCTTAGGAAGAGGTGGCTTTTGAAGATACAAATAGTATTAGCTGACAGCAACACGCAGCTAAACAAGCTTAAGGAGTATGGCGTTGTCATAGACAACGCGAGGTATAGTGTAATGAATTTAAAAAAAAAACCTAACTCAGTAACAAGGTATGCAAAGTGACTAAAATTGAAAATTTTAAATCAATTTCAAGAATAGTTTCGAAGATTAGATACTACTCATATTTCACCGTTACTTATGATTTAAAATACGAACCCAAAATATGTATATCCTTTAAACACTGTATTAAAAGAGATGTCATACTTTCTTACAGTTACAGAGGAAAAAATACAACATATCCCATTACCTGAAATCGATCTTCAAGTGGCAAATTGGACTTATTCATTCCTGCTAAAATTGAACATTCCTCTTCTGCAATAAGAAACCTGCGAAAGTTTTAATTAGATAAATTCAATGACCGGATAAATATTTTATCGCTTCCTTCATCACCATAGCGACACACGAAGATACTTCGCTTTTTGCAAACACAGAGCCAAAGGTCATCCCTGTTTGGATTTACCAACGGAAATGATTTCAAATAAATTGTATCGCCATTCTAGCGAGCCGATACGCAGAAAAAAGTAATAAATCGTATATTTTTTCGCTTTTGTTAAGCTTTCCTTTGATATTACACGTTTGAGTGTGTCAAAGGTATTTTGAGAACTACTTCCTTTCGAACATCAGAAACATGCGTGCCTTAAGGTGTTTTACTGTTTCTATGTACACGTTTATATTTTTACTTTTTGGACTATATCTTAATCTTGCGACACAAGGGTGTGCCGTATGACTGAAAAATCCCGGGTTAGACAAAGTATTCTCAAATTTCCATTAGGAATTTTTTGGTAGAAGCACCAGTAAGGTACCTAATGTGCCCGAAATCTCGCTACTTCTACAAGCAGCTTGTATTCTCCAATAATAAATATGCAAACTGTTATAGCAAGGCCGCAAAATAAACATTAAAAAATCTTCAATTCGTTGTGTTCAATGCCAGTACTACTTTTATTCAATCCGACTTGACTAGCTCGTTTGAAGTCGCCTCGCGCCGCCGACACCGAAAAGTTTCCTCGTTTCCTGTTCAAAAGAGAATTTGCTCATCCAATGTTTTTCACTTTTATTTTTTCCTCACTTTATTGGGTTTCATCCATTCCAATGTTTACACCCAATTATAGACGCCTCGGAAAGTTTGCGTTATGATTCGATTTTGAAATCTGATTATCGGAAACCATTGGACTGGGCACACTTTTATAGTGAAGTTGGTTTTCAGGCTTTAGAGTGTAAGTATTAGGTTACTAAAGTTATCGTAATTTGGGTGTCGAAATTGATACAATTGAGCATGTAGCCCAGGAACTAAAAGATACTTTGATGCCATGGTACCAAAGAGGCGGTAGTAGACCACAAAATGTCAAGAGATTAATAAGACTTCTAAAGCGCGTTGCTACCAGACCCTCTCTAAACAACACGCCCCGTCAACCCTAAGGCTGCGGTATAAAAAGGAAAAATATACGATTGAAATGACGCACGTAACACTTTTGCAAACAATTAAAGTAGTTCCTACAAAAGCCTAGTGCGTAGCTTGCGTCCCCCAGTTGATTCGCTTCCCATTACATTCATAATGAATGTAGGTCACGGCACAGAAATGAATGATTTCCGCCAATAGCTTTAACAAGGTGTATAGAAACGGGCGCCAATTATTGTCATGTACCGTTTTAATGTCAACAAGGAAAAGAAAATATGCTTTAGAATCGTTGCAAATACTTTTATCTGTTAGGCATTTTTTGCCCGTATAAACATTTTTATATTTTCTGCCATAGAAATAAATGGCATGTTTGTTGTTTAATTTAATAAATAAAATAAATAAATACACCCAACAGTCACATACATAGTCCTGACCTCACACTAAGATACGAGTCTTGTGTCGTGGATATCAGAAACTACGAGAGACTTTTCGGTCTCACAAACACTCAGACCCGAAACAAATATTTGTGGATCACACAAACATTTGTCTCGGTGCGGGGATCAAACCCGCGGCCGCTCGTTTCACAAGCTGGTGTCTAGCAAACTGCGCCACGGGGCTGTTTAATGGTAAAGGCCTGAATGTATTTATGTAAATAGCTCTATTTCAGTTCCAAGTAATAGAGGATAAACCGTTGCCGGTGATAGCATATATTGTAAATACACGTACATACTTTTGAGAAGCGGGTAACACTATCTTCATAGATACTTCCAGACGAAGGAACTCCAGGCTTTATTTACAGCTGGATATTGCGTTTCTGCTTACCCTTAAAAAGCAGACTTAGTCTCTGTCTATAATATTTTATTAACATCATTCGTCTTACGACAAGTAAAAAAAATATATCGCAACTTCTATAGTAACTTTTGAGCGAAGCTGAAAATCTTATATAGGTACGCTTCGCATCGTAATTTGTCGGGGCTCGGAGGTTGCGCCCTTGTTTCATGTTAAATCACCTAGCCCTTTCCATTATAACTCGTGTAACTTAGTTTTACAACGGCCACCGAGGGAGAAAAATAGCTGCCCTACATTTTAGGGTTACTTAGAGAATGGTTGGAACGTTCATACTGGCAAAGAGACTTAGGTGGTAATGTGATGATGCAAAATCGTGCAAAATGGAGAAGATTTTTGGGGTAATTATAACATTATCATAATAGTAATAAGATTAAGCAGCTAGGATCTAATAAATTCCTTCTTAATTATTTACAGGCACGCAGATTTCCTTTTAATCACGAAAAACCCCTAAAACTGTCTCAATAGTTTCAAAATATTTTAGTTTCATTTTCAAGAAATGAATAATCATGGTATCCAGCCATTGAGCGTGCATTAAAAAATCTACAGAACCGCGTAACTACCGTTTCCCCGCCGCGCCGGCTGCTTTGTTGATTTTCCCTATTTATACATTGCATAATAACAGATTGAAGATTGTCCGTTTCAGAAGAAATTCTTGTTTACAAAAAGCGCCGACGGTAAGTGTTTTTTTAGGTTATTCGCGTTGTTTATTCATTGTTTCGTACTTTGTGATGTTTGAGTGTAATTTTCTTTTCCCTTTATTGTAATGCAGCCGTTTCTTTGACGTCTTTGTGTAACAATCTGCTGAGTACACGATCCTTGCTTTTTATACTACGTTGTTGGTTTAAATGTAATGCTTAGGTAAAGTCTTGTCTTCTTTCTTTTCTTATATAGATACCTAAATATTGGAACAATGATTGTAATATTTTGATGTTGAACTGATGACTGCTTCAGCCTCGTTGTTCCTAAAT
This sequence comes from Cephonodes hylas, assembly GCA_030295005.1. Classification (NCBI taxonomy): domain Eukaryota; kingdom Metazoa; phylum Arthropoda; class Insecta; order Lepidoptera; family Sphingidae; genus Cephonodes; species Cephonodes hylas. Next base: position 3,141,113 of record AP025371.1, read on the forward strand.
TATGTGTTGGGTGCGCAATCAAAAATTGCCTGATTGGATCTCGGATTGGGCAAAGTTCATTTTAATAGTCTAAATACTAATATAATATAATGTTCTTTGGCTTCCCGCAAACGCTTTGTAATAACCTACGTGCTGAATAAAGCACCACTCCATCTTGAGCTCATTCCAGGAAATAATGTCTTAAATAACACACTGAATCATTAAGATTTACAATTCTACATTATAATCAATCAAAACCAACATTAGGTTAGCGTGACGTGACGTCAACGAACGTAATTTCCAGGGGTAAAGTTCAACAAAACGTGCTTTGGAGTAGGGCTATCAGAATTTGTCATCATTTTTAATCGTCTACTGATAAAAATCGATGACTGCCTCATGATCTCGAAGCATAAGCTTCGTCTGGTCTAAAGGGCTTAGGCCCGATTACCGGGTAGAACAAAGTATTACTTGGGTTTCTTCCATTTGGAAATTCTCAGTACAAGCACGGGGAGTCTGAAAATGTGCCCAAGAAACGGCAATAGACTGGCTCCCTGTTACGTTGGACTGATACACACGTGGCGAAATCTGTGTGCATTTATGCACCTCTGCCTATCCTTTGGGGAATATAGACGTGCGATTATGTATTTATTAACTAATACTGAAATTCTGTCTTGTTCTATCATACCCACAGCACATATGAATGTTATGGGGACGAAAGTTCTGCAGTGTTTACGTAGCGTATATGTAACAGCCCTGAGCTATGAAATTTGACATGTAATGAATGTTGAATCAACGTACACGTTCCAATCTACGCAGTGAATTCAGCCGCATTACAAGCCACGCACTTCATTAGCATTAACACTTCATTACGAAACCAATACTGATTTATATACGAGAGATGCGCGGTTTACTACGTGACATCAAATTGACTAACAGCACGCGGATCTGACTATGAATAATATGATCCCTTACTATAGGTAATAATCACTTTAATATCCTCTGGTGTGTTAATTATAGTAATAGAAATGAACATAGAGATTATTCATAATTAATTAACACAATTAAGCCGACATCGTATAAAAAATACAAAGTAAAGTTGGCTACCAATTTAATAAACTTTTTATCTACAATCAGCTAATGAACTTGATCGTTGCATGACCTGTTATGAGGAAAGTATAGAAAAGTGTGGTTGTATATTGTGTACGCAGTTTGACATTTATTTGTGATTTTTACATAAAAATATCTAATAATGCACGTACTAGATGTAATGTACCTTAGTGGCGGGACTTTATCAACAATTTGTTCAGTTCTGTTGTTGACAACATGGTACCTATTACCCGGATGGCGCACACTCTACAACTACATCAGCTGCAACCAAATCATATCAGGGACATTGTTTCTACTAACCATTGACGTATGGACTATAACAAGGGAATTGCCTAAATATGAGAGAATCAGCGAGATAAGTTACAATACCACCTCCTATATTTTTCTTGTGTCGCTGTGCTGGTCGCTCTGCGGATCACTCTTCGCCTACTTAAAATTGGTTTTGCTCCATTCCAGAAAGATTAGTTTTGAAAAAAGAAAAGCTACGGCTTTAACACACATTTTGTACATAGTGATTGTGTGTATCGACGACGGTGTGACGTCAAATTTATATCACTTCCAATATGATGGACTAACCCAATCGGCTGTTTTTGTAATGGTTATAAATTTTGCTATTTTTATAAAAATTACTACATCTGTTATGTCTTGCTGCCGTAAAACTATGTCTAAAAGGGGTTTAAGGCATGTTTTGTCCCTAATGGGCGTAGGATTAATATGTGATTCTATTTTAATTGTATACTTTATTGTTATGCCGATTGTGGCTGAAGTTTTTGCGGGATATTCTAACATGTATTATATTCTTCTTTTTTGCTTCTCACATCGGTTAGTTTTCCAATCAGTATTTATATTAACCAAAAGTACTACAAGAACGCAATGGAAAAAGTATTTTAGACAAAGAAGAAACAGAATGCTCAATGATATACCATTGTAACTATGACCATTGTCACTAGTGGTGGTCAAATGTTGTGAAATAGTAAGATCGGCTGTTAAGCCTAAAAAGATGCCACTATTGCGCTTTTATCAAACTCTTTAAAAAGTAGCATAAGAAAAAATAAATAAAAGTGTTTGATTGTTACGGAAATGGAAAAGTAATGTAACATAATACCAATGAAAACAGTGATCCAAGGAATTAAGGCGATTATAGATTATTATGCTTAAACAATATCACTAACAACAAAGGAAAAATAACAAGTGAAGATGTAAAAACATGAAAAATTGCATAAAAAAATACGGCGATTGAGATTTGTGAAAATAGAGATTATGTAACTTTTTTATACAAATAAAGATTTTTAAAATATTTTATTTTTATTTATTTCGTTCTTATCACGGCGATATTAGAGGAGTAAAATAAAAAAGGACATACCAAAATATCCTAAAACTCTTTTCATTCTCTCCCACTTCTAAAGACTGATGTTTTTCAGAAACTCGACATAAAGATATATTGCCAGAAGATGCAATTGTTTATAACTGGTTGCATTTGTATACGTTCGGCTTATCATGAAATATCACAAGAATATCGCAATGGGTTCGTTGTCACCGCTCTTAACCACTGGTAGCTTAGCTCTTGGGCCTCGCCATTGGAGAATATGTATTACATGTATGTTTTTAAATACACTTTTTAAATTATTTTTATAATAAAGTAAAACAGCAATAAAATAAAAGTAGCAGCACGGAGTCTGGAAATGTGCCCGAAAAACGGCAATAGGCTCGCCCCCTATTACGTGGGACTGATACATACCTGGCGAAATGTGGGTGCAGAAATGCATCTCTGCCTACCCCTTCGGGGAATATAGGCGTGAGGTATGTTTGTTTGTTTTGTTTGTTAAAGTAAAACAGAATAATATTTCAAAATAAAGTCTACAAAATAAATTGTACTGGACCCAGTACTTGTGACATACCAGCTGTAAATTTACCACTGCTTTATCTAATATCGCTAATGAACTTAATTAACTAATTGAAAAAATGTGATAATATTCTAATCCATAATTTTGTTATTTACATCCCGCATACACTGTAGTATAAACTAAAAATATTCACGATTAGTGAAAAAACTACAAAATACAATGGACTTGTAAAATATTATACTGGCTGTATTCAGACAGTGATCGTTAACTACGGCAGATAAGTTATAATCTGTCTTAGATGCCTGCCTAGTTACCTACCCAATTGCCTAAACTCCGCTTTAATATGAGGTATGGTATCTTCCTATTGAATAAACCTAATATCACTTTTCCCGACGTGGGAATTGAATCCGGGCCCACTACATCCTACAGCCCTTACTTGTTCCGCGAGACCGCAGCTGGGCAACGGGCCTCTTCTACAATTGGGAGATGTTTGGTCTTAGTCCACCACAGTAGCCTAGTTTGGATACTGTGGAGTCAGTATAACATTGTCAGCATTGTCATCGAACCTAATCTAGGTCAGATTTTAATATAAATATCAATAAAGATTATTGCACACAAGGAATCACGCAGAGTCACCCATTAGCACGCACCAAGACTAGTCGTTTTATTTACCTCGCTGCTACCTCATCACATAACCTCACACGTGTACCATAGCTGCACCAGTATCGTTACACGTGACGCTGTCCACTTACATTTCGATTTTTGGTGCTTGAATGACTGTATATTTTTTGAATATCATGGGTAGGTATAAATTAATAAAAAAAAAAACAATATGACGTCAAGTTAACACCCTATTTTTCACTTGATTATGAAACTTAAATCCATGTATGGTTTTATTCAATGGCTACTATCAAAAATGAAACCATAAAACAGTTTTTCATATTTTTATTTTTGCTACACATTTCTAACAATAGATTTTTTTTCAACTAAAAAACTTAATTAAAAAATCAATGTCTAATAAACTATTAAAGATCAATTATTGAAAATTTTAGTATCTATTGTGAAGATTCACTATATCTATCTCGGTTAGTTACCCGTAAAAGAATAACTCATCATTATTCCCCAAAAGAAATGAATCATGATAAAAATTAGATATGCATTGAATGAGATCATTTTATATTTCTAAAGACGAAGATTAATACCGTAAAAAAGTATATACAAAAATCCCTATATTTTACCAATACAATTTAGGATACATGGAATGAGCAACCAGTGTGATATAAAATGAGGAACTTGAGACAAGGCTTCGTACATGTTATCATTATCATTTTTCAGATTTAATCACCATCGTCATCATCATTGTCAATATTATCAACACGACCTCAACAACTGAGAGGCTTAAGGCCTTAAGTCAGCCACGATGGCCTAGTACGGGTTGGCGGACTACATTAGTATTCCTAAGAACTTTTTATATGTGCAGGTTTTCTCAAAGTTTTAGTTTACCATTAAAGTGGGTAGTAATTATTTAATGTGAATACAAAGATAACTTCGAAAAGTTAACAATGTGTAAGTACCAGGTGTTTGAACCCGTCACCGCAGATTCTCGACTGCGCGCCTAAGCCTCGAGGCCATCACAACTTTTTTATAACATTAAAATCCCCGAATAAAATGTATCCTTGAAAGGAAGACGGAGCATTGAGCTAATATTACTACGTATAATATCTCTATGAGACGGAGTGTGTTTTTCGTATTTGGCAACGTATCTTTAAAGCCCCATATTATAGGAGGCAAGCCTTTTGTGCTTTTCAAGCGTTACTAATCCAATCATTCAATCAAATGCTATAATAGCGAAAGCAACTATATGCCTACCTTTCAGGCCTAAACCTTAGAAAATAAAATTCTTTAATAGGCATATTAAACTTACTTAATATAAAAATAAATAACAGCACCATCTGGTACAAAATTAAAGAATTTAATTCAAAGTAACGCACTACGAAGGATCACTTTTTTATTTCATTTATATTAAGTAAACGAAGGAGATATTTTTACAGCCTCGCCATATTTTATAATTTTATTATATTTAACTATGTATGTGATACGATTCATTATTAGATTTATATGTTTTAATTAAAAACTGAGTGTTTGTTATTTCAACCCAAAAACGTTTATTCATTCAAAAATAATAAATATTTTAATTATATATTTTTTTTCAGTTTGTTAACCGTTGAAATTAAATGAAACAATCTAATAATAATATAGTTGACTAAATTGTGACAATCTTTTACGTAATAACAATTAGTTAATCGCCTCTCATCAATATATAATCGACTACGCGGTCATGAAGTCTCATACCGCAGCACTACATTCTCAGAATATTTTACTTGTGTCGGCAATCGTTGGACGCGCAGTAATCTTATTTTGATAATTATATTGAACTGCTGATATTTAAAGTTAATTCACCATGAGGAATTTAATATTTTTCTTTTTAACTGTTTCCTTAGTGTCTTTATCTATGTGTCAGGCGCAGCAAAATACTCAGCAAGGTAAGTAATACGGAACAATCTGGCATCCATCAATGCGTCTAAAAAACGCGATACGTTTATGCGTACGTTTTACCCATAAATATTAAAATACTTTTAAAAAATACTCATATTATTATAATAATTGTCATCAATTTATTTTAATATTAGTACGAAGCTCTGAACCAAAGACAAATAATACCACGTATTTGCATTGATCAAGGAAACTCAATAGCGAGCGACTTCGTTCTTTACAAACAGGTTTTTGTTTTTTACATCACGACATTAATATACACATTTAACTGCATCATAATCAACCGAGTTAGTAGCCATCGTAAATTTTACGTGGTAACTGTTTTTTAAATAACGCAAAATTTCGGTACCTAAATCATGTACTTTTGGAAAACTACCTGCGTTTGCCTCTGTAAAAACTGTTTACTTAGGTGTATGCATTTTAAAAGTAGAATCTATTAATAAATATTTTTTGTAGTATAATTTATGCATAGACATTTAAACAATTTGCATATAAAAAATAACCAATAATCGGAGTTTTAAAATCATTTTCAAATATCCATTTTCATTATATTTGCTTTATAAAAATCTATATCTTAGAAGAATTGGTCACATTTGCACTAATATAATAGGGAGATAATTAAAAAAATGGGATAGACTGGGTAACCTATTTGACTTTGATTTTAAGACAGTTTTATTAATAGAAATATTTCTATGTAATGCCATCAAAACTTTTTCCTTTATTCAATGCTAATATAAGAATAAATGGAACATACTCATAGTTGTCTAAATAACATCATATGTATATTGGTTTGGTAGGATGCTATATATTTCATATAATAAAATATAAATAAATTGGATTGAATTTGACATCTGAGAATGTGATTACATATTTTCTGCTTTAGGTATTCTTGCTATAATAAGAATACAATAAGTTTGACATGCCCATGCCTAAGTATCCCTCATGCAAAAGTTATTCAATTGTCTACTTATTTGCGCCAACACCTTGCAAACTTTCATAAACACACATGTATAAGAATGAACTTTTTATATGTATTAGGAATCAACTATAAATAATGAAATACTATCAAGCCATGTATGTTCACTTCTGGGCTTGGATCTTCTCATTGCTGAAGATTGTTTAGATTTATTGTGTTACATTAACATTAGATTAGTGTGGTTAGTAAAAAACAACATGCAATAGAAATTCTTTGGTAGTATTCATTGAGTAAAGATGATGGTTTTTAATGTTTTCAGTCTTAGCTAAAATGTGTTATTGTTGTTGATTAAAATATAGTTAATTGGGTGATTTTCTCCATATTTTTTTTCCAAAATAAAATTTTTATAAACATAAATTTATACCACTTAAAACTGCCCTAGCAAGTTCACTTTGACTTGAAAACGATATATGTCCCAAGATATTTGATACAAAACAAAAACTATGCATATTCATTGCTTAAAACTCTCTAACTACTGGGAATTCAAGATTAAGTTAAAATATTTTCTCATCATTACAACGATGGTGGTCTAGATAGTATACTTGTTTGTTTGATATGTTTGTGATATGGTTTAATATAAAGTTGATGGTTTTAATTTAATCAAAAAAATCTGATATACTTTCCATATCTGTAGTTGCTAAATAGCCTTGAAGTTTAGTTCTATAGTTTTATTAGGACATATTTGTTATTATGTCAGATTAAAATTCCAAAATTTATATATTTTTTTAATTAATTGCCTATGTTTAGTAATTCTGATTAGATCCTGTATTTTTGTATATTAAGTTTTCCAATCCCGCTAACCTTTCCACTGTCAACTGCCTCCAACAAGAATAATTTGGATGGTTAAGACTTAATCTCTTAGCATTTCTGGGCACAGTAAAGCTCTTCCTGATTCGCACCTCACTTACATCTTTCATTATTTTTAGATGTGAAGCCCACACAGCAAGCTCTCTTACCTACAACCGTGCACGACGAGAAACAAGCTAGCGTGGAGCCAAAGAAACAGGAAGCGCCAAACACCCAAGCCACTGGTAAAAATGAAACGGCAAGCAACACTGTAGCCCCGCAAATACCAGCCCAGGACAAAATCCTACCAACCCCTCAGGTTGATATGAAAAATGAAACTGCTAAAAACAATACAGAAAACAAAACTAATGCAACCACCGAGATTGTTGATAACAAAACTGACAAAGGAGTTACGGAGAAGCAAGAAGTTGTCACTCCGAAAACTGGGGAACAGGTAGTGCCAACCAAAGAAACGTTGAGCAATGAGACCAAAATCGACGACAAGGCAAACAAGACCCAAAACGCGACGACGCCTGAAGAGAAGAGTGGTGTTGTGCCCAAAAATGAAACCGTCAAGCCTACCGAAGCGCCTGAGGCTAAACAAGTACTGCAGACCAGAGCGTGAGTATTCATATTACCAATTAATATAGACAATAATATAGTATAGTAATGTACTATAGAAATAACGTTCTCACATATCGTTTACAAAAAGAGTCGGTTATTATGCATGGATCAAACTTTAATCACTAAGTTTTTATATCCAACGTTAGTCGGAAAAACGAAATCCCCATATTCTCATTTCTTAGGTGGTATATTTTTCTTAGATTCTCGGGCATTGAAATAACGTGCATGTGTCTTTGATCTTTGGTTTGGTGATCGGTGCTGTTAAAATGCCACTAAATTGAGGTGATAATTTCATCTCATCAACACTTACTAAAAATTCTATTGAATTGAGAGTATAATTATTGTTTAAAAACTAGCAGCTACAAGATCAAAACCCACCATAGTATTGTATTTTGGAAAGGCAATATGGATCCGGTATCGTATATTTTTCATTTTCTCGAGGTCATTATGCACTTGTCTATTTCTCCCTGTCAAAACACTCAACCCCACTGTACTCTAGCGCCTCTCCGATAGTAAACTAGAGGTGAATTAGGCTCCAGTGAAAGGCAGCGGTTTGTGTTTATAACGGGGCGCAGTGTTTATAGTTATGACAAGGAAAACATCATTCATCTATAAATCGTTGTCTTTCCTCTTGCTAATAATGTGAACTTAGTCATTACTACGTTGTTTAAGTAATTTGATTTAAATTTTGATTAAATATTCTAGAATTATATTCCCTTTTTAGGGTTCCGTAGCCAAAATGGCAAAAACGGAACCCTTATAGTTTCGTCATGTCCGTCTGTCCGTCTGTCCGTCTGTCACAGCCGATTTACTCGGAAACTATAAGTACTACAGTGATGAAATTTGATGGGAATATGTGTTGTATGAACCGCTACAAAAATATGACACTAAATAGTAAAAAAAAGAATTGGGGGTGGGGCCCCCCATACATGTAACTGAGGGATGAAATTTTTTTTTTCGATGTACATACCCGTGTGGGGTATCAATGGAAAGGTCTTTTAAAATGATATAAAGTTTTCTAAAAAACATTTTTCTTAAAGTGAACGGTTTTTGAGATATCAGCTCTCAAAGTCGTAAAAAGTATGTCCCCCCCCCTCTATTTTTATAACTACGGGGTATAAAATTCTAAAAAAAATAGAGGTGATGCATGCTAATTAACTCTTTCAACGATTTTTGGTTTGATCAAAGTATCTCTTATAGTTTTTGAGATAGGTTGATTTAACTGTAATTTTGGTTAAGTTATTGTGCTTACACTGAAAACGATGGCTGAACCTTATAAGATAGATCAAAAAATATACTACAGTATTGTACACCTTTAAAAATCCGCGATGATATAAAATCTTTATAATGTAGGTACTTTTTACGAGAAATATTAGCTTATTCAAGCAATACGCCATTAATCCTTATCCAGTAATGTACCTTAAATACATTGTGCATTTGATAAAGTTTAATATTACAAATGTGATTGTTGAGTAATAATAGGTTAAACATATCCATCGAACCAATATTTTTAAAACGCGTTAATCCTATAGATTATTATTATTACATCGATTCAAGAAGATCGGTCGCTCGCTGCGCTGCAGCACGGTAAAAATATTACATACAGTATTTTGACTCGGCCACATTTTGAGAACAAAGGCCTGCCGCCGCGCGGTCGTAAACATGCGATAGGGCTGCGCACCGCAACATTTTAAATAAATCTACCTCCTTTGACTTTCTATCTAAATAAATGAAATACTTTGTGAATGGAAGTGTGTTCAATAAAAATGCATGTTATTTTTTATTAGTGTATTTAATTTATAAAACGTTTATATTAAATATTTTTAAACGGTTTTATTTAACTCACCCCGTTTGTTTTATTCTTGGGTCAAATTTAGTAATTCAAATTTCACCCTCTTCCTGTCAACCGATTAATCTGAAATTTTGTATACAGTTTGGATTTTGGTGACAATACGATTATTGAAGAATTCATGCAACCATACACAGCACAATATATTCTTCTTGTCATATTTTTTTAACACTAGATTTACCAGACCAGTCATATTGACTGGTCATACAATTTTAATTCAAAATTCCTACTTCATGTAACATTTGCTATCCAAAATCATGTTATGACTTTTATAGGTAGAAGTAGACAATACATTTTATTTACTTATTATTACGTTATATGTATTAGTAACAAATTTATTTTTTGTTATGCTCATTTATACCTGTACCAGTCAAAATGACTGGTGCATGTTTCTATAAATAAATGTTTGATTTCGGAATAATAATAAAACCTATTTAGTACATTGTACAGCGCGCATGCGTCGTTTCATTGTCATAGACAAAAGCGCGGCAAAATGCAATTTTCCCGCCAATCGCCAGTGACGTTTTCATACACATCCAATGGTCAAAAAAATATTTCTCAGTAAGAAGTCTGATACAAAGTGTGATTTAGTTTCAACGTATTTTTTTAGCATTTATTAGCCTATTATATATTACCTGAAAATGTCAAAACAAAAAAAAGTTTCTACTTATTTAGAAAATGCAACCAGCATTCCTATGGAGTGTTCAGATGTTGAAAGTGAATTATATGATAGCGAAAGTGAATTTTTAGATGGACGAATTGATCCACAACATTGTGTCGATAACAGTGGTATTATTGAGAGCAGTGATGAGGAAATTCCTAACGGAGATAATAGTGACGATCAGTCAAGTGACAGCGATTGCGAATATATTCCAAGAAAACGTACGAGACATTGCATGCGATTCCCTTCCCTTTCTGAGGATGATGGTGGAAATAACATTCTAAATCAGCACACTGTAAGTGCTTCAGACGGAACTATTTGGACCAGATTTGAAGAAGGAGGTGTTGCCGGTAGATTACCTATTCAATGTACTTTCAAGGATGTAACCGGGCCAACAGCATACGCTAAAAGAAATATTATGAACGGGAACGTAAGTAGTGCGTTCCTATTATTGATTGACAATCATATTCTTGAACATATTCGAATTTGCACAGAGTTAGAAGCTTCTCGAGTTTTAGGCAAAAAATGGACAATTACGCTAGCAAAATTGAAAGCATTTCTTGCAGTATTGTACGCACGTGGGGCGTATGAAAGTAATACTTTGAGACTTCAATATTTGTGGAACAACAAGTGGGGACCATCATTTTTTTCCAGCACGATGAGTAGACATGATTTTATTGAAATTTTGCGTTACCTTCGTTTCGACAAAAGAAATCAGAGGAGTCAACGTTTGCACACAGATAAATTCGCTTTAGTCTCAGCAGTTTGGGACAAATTTATTGAAAACAGTCAAAATTGCTTCAAGCCGGGGGCCAATATTACCGTTGATGAGCAACTATTTCCAACGAAAGCCAGGTGCAGATTTACACAGTATATGCCAAACAAACCCCATAAATTTGGTATAAAGTTTTGGCTAGCCTCTGATGTAGAGACGAAATATGTGGTAAACGGCTTTCCATATTTAGGAAAAGACGAGACTCGAAATGCATCAACCCCCCTAAGCGAATTCGTTGTAATGAAACTTCTTGAACCGTATACTATGAAAGGGAGAACCGTAACTACCGATAATTTTTTTACAAGTATCCCTTTAGCGTTAAAACTAAGGTCTAAAAATACGTCGTTGCTTGGAACAATACGTGCAAACAAGAGGGAACTCCCCAAAATTTGCAAACTCAAAAAAGACGGCATGACACGTTACTCAGCGTTGTTGTACCAATCCGATGGTTGCACACTTACCGTTTATAAGAGCAAACCAAATAAAAAAGTACTCATACTAAGTACAAGACATAAACACATCAAAATTGATAAAACAGCTAAGAAATTACCAGAAACTATATCTTTTTATAATAAAACTAAATTTGGTGTCGATGTCACTGATCAAATGGCCCGGAAATATACAGTAAAATCAGGTTCAAGAAGGTGGCCTCTCCAAGTATTTTTTAATGTTTTAGATTTAGCCGGAATAAATAGCTGGATATTGTACAAAAAAATAACAGGAGATAATATCTCCCGTAAAGACTTTTTATTTCGATTAGCAGAAGAACTGGCTTCGGAATATCAAGCTTCAAGGCTAAACCAACAAGCAGCTGAGATACAAACTACAAGAGTCTTGGTTTCTGTACGCAAATGGTGTCAAGTAGGATATTGCAATAATAATAAGACTACAAGTGTATGCAGCAAATGTAAAAAAAGTGTATGCGGAAAGTGCACACAAAACAAAATCTTCATATGTAGAAATTGTCAGTAATAAACCGTAAAAATATAAGTGTTTTCTTATTTGAAAATGTTTTAAGTTCCATTAAAATATTTTAATTACTTTTTGGCACTTTTTCTTAACTGTAAATAAAGAGGGATCCCCAAACAGCATTGTTTCTTGTACACCAGTCATAACGACTGGTTTTGGTACAATTAGGTATATTTAAATAGTTGGTAAATCTAGTGTTAAAAATCGCGCGGTTACTGCTAAAACGACACCGTCCGTTCGTCACTGCGGCACAGTCGCGACTGCCTGCTTGCCGAGCGCGTGCCGAGATCGGGCGCGTAGGTATAACTCGATTTTGGCCCGTTTGTATGAAGATAAGCTACTGTATATATATTTTTACCGTGGCTGCAGCGCGTGAGTTGCGGGGCTTGGTCTCGCGCGGGGGCGGGGATAAGATAGCTAACCGCGTCGACCCGAACGGGCAGACACGTGAGGGCAGACGTCGTTGTCACTTGTGCGCGTTTGCTGCTACGGAACCCTTTGTGCGCGAGCCCGACTCGCACTTGGCCGGTTTTAAATGATTACATTCTATTTTGTCTGATGATTATGAATAAAAATTTAAGCGTTAATTTTGAAGTATAATAAATTTTATAAAAAATATTTTCACTTTTTGTGTGTCATATGACGTTGAGGTCGCGAGAAACAGTATTTGTTGGCAGAACGGCATCAACGGTTACAACTAACGGCATTTTTCCCACTCTGTTATAATCTAGATGACACACAGAATGTACGAATTCTCGAAATATTTCATGTAATAAATCCATCTAATACGACCAATGTGTATGGAAATGAGAGTAGATTAATATCGCTCCGTTGTACTGTGTATTTAGGTCGTAGACAGGCGCCTAATGTCTAGTATAAATCAACAACTCATAGAAAGTCACGTATGTCCTTTAACTGTTTCCTTTGTTAGGTCATCCTTTTATAGGTCTAGTGGAGATGTGTGTGATACAAATAGCCACTTTGGTTCTAAGTTGAGTCTACAGACTATGAGACGCCTGCCTCGTCGGACATGCGGCATAAATTAAAGGTTTACGATTAGGAAATTCTCGGTAGCAGCACGGAGTCCGGAAATGTTGGGTAAATGCCAATGCGCGGGCTTATAAAACATGGCTTGAATTTGTAGGTAGAAATACAACTCATACGTCAACCTACACCTTCGTAGGTGCGATAACGTTTGTTATGTATGCATTATGAACCCATTAAAAATTTAATTACACTTGAAATGATTCTATCATAACGTCATAATATAATTCTTAAAAAATATAAAACTGACTATTTAATTTCGAAATATCAAAAATCTGATATTAACTATATAAATAGGATTAAATTACTGTCGGCTACTCAATATTCTAATTCATTCATGCTTATTATATAACGCGATAACGTGGAAATGTTTTGGAAGTATGGTAATCTTATATTAACATTTAAATCTGATATTATTTTATTACCATGAGCTTTTTAATTCCTTAGCACGGTGAAAGAGTGATATTATAGGTCTCTTTAACGTAAAAGAAACCTTAGATGCATGCATCTAGCTACGTTTACTTTCTTACTGTAGTTTACAGTAATTGAATTAACTTGAGGGCGACGGTCCACCGTCATCATCTTACTACTACTATTTAGAGTATTACATTGCCCTATTGCCTATGACTTATATAAACTTAGCGTAAAAATAATCAGATAATCCACACTGAAGATGTGTTTATCCCCTTGATCTGGCTAATTTGAGCCTTATGTGGCTTCAGCTGCGTCATACGTGGAAGTGCTCCTAATATAATTCAAATCGATAGGAACTTTCAGACCACGTCATATATTTCCATGCTGACAGGACGCGCTAAATAAAGTTCCATTATGAAAGTGACACACTTGTATAAACAAACCTTTAAATATTTTTAAAGGACTCTGTTCGTGAAATAAGTTCTTTTGTCACTAAAAAAAAACACGTATAACGCACGCATATATTGGAACTTCCTAAGAAATTTGAGCAAAACCCTTTAAAGATTTTTGAACTAACACTATATGAATCTCTTTGGATTAGACTGTTTAAGCATTGTACGGGTGGTATTAGTGGTGGTATAGTCTATTTTATTCCTTAGAGTCCTAATTATGCCCATACCAAAAATCATACCGATCGGTAAAATTATTTAAACGTGAAACCGTAACGCGCCGGTCGGCGCCTTGTACATAAATTATTGTGCGCTTGATGATTATTTTGAAACTGCGATATCTTCTAAGATACTCATTGAAATCAAATGATGTGAAGGGTAAATTTCTTTAAAATTAAATACTTATACTAAATAACGCATTTATTTGGATAAGGATTAATTTAATCTTTATAAAAATACCTTCACAAACAGTGCTTTATTTTATAACAAATTTAGTTAGCATAAAAGAGGTTCTAGTGAATCAACCCTAAAAGTTAGACTTATGCTACCGCTGACTTTTTTGTAGACATTATCAAGCTCTACAACTTTTTTTTAGGACTCAACTATATATCTCCCATGGGTTGGGCAGCGTTTGCAAAAAATGGTTTCGTTCGTACTTCGCAAATCCTGCTACAACAAAAAAGTCCTATTATTTTTCGGACAAACATATAGCCTATGACACTCACAAAGAACGTAGCTTTCTATTGGTAAAAGAATTTTCAAAATCGGTTCAGTAGATCTCGAGTTTACTTTCTACAACGTCACAAACATACAAACATCAAACATTCAAACATACAAACATACAAACATACAAACTCACAAACCTTACCTCTTTATAATATTACTAGCTGTTGCCCGCGACTTCGTCCGCGTAGACTACAGGGTTGAGTTCAGAAAGAAAATAAGATATAGTCTATTTTACTCCTTAAAGTCCTATTTATGCCCATACCAAAAATCATACAAATCAGTAAAATTATTTAAACGTGAAACCGTAACGCGCCGGTCGGCGCCTTGTACATAATTATTGCGCGCTTGATGATTATTTTGAAACTGCGATATCTTCTAAGATACTCATCGAAATTAAATGATGTAAAGGGCAAATTTCTTTTAAATTAAATACTTATACTGAATAACGCATTTATTTGGATAAGGATTAATATAATCTTTAAAAAAATACCTTCACAAACAATGCTTTATTTTATAACAAATTTAGTTAGCATAAAAGAGGTTATAGTGAATCAACCCTAAAAGTTAAAAGTCAAAGTCAAATCTCCTTTATTCAAATAGACTTTTACAAGTTCTTTTGAATCGTCATTTTTAACACTTTTTTATACTGTTTTTTTTTTTAACTAGTGCCGCTTCGAAACGTGTTATCGCTGTGGAGAAGAAACGGCAAGAAACTCCCTCAGCAACACGACATGTCATTTTTTTTTTCTTTTTAATAAATTACAATTATAATCTAAAAATTAGATTACAATCTAATAATATTGTTTACAATTTAATGTCACATGGATACAAAATGCAGCAACATAACCTCCGATCAATTTATTTACTCCCAGGGGTTGTTATCTTCAATAAAATCAGAAATTTTATAATAACCTTTTCTATACCTTTAATCAATTTTTTAAACTTTTCTAAGGGAAGCTCCCTAATCCCCTTCGGGAGTTTGTTGTAAAAGCGTATACCTAGCCCCATAAAGGAGTTATTAATTTTCCGGAGACGAGTTACATGTTGAACAAGATTACATTTGTTCCTAGTATTTTTATTATGTACATTACATATTTTTTTAAATTTCTCAAGATTTTTTTGAACGTACAATAGATTTTCGTATATAAACTGAGAAGTGACGGTAAGAATATTTATTTCCTTAAATTTTTCCTTAAGTGAAGCCCTGGGACCTAAATTGTAAATAGCCCTAATGGCTCTTTTTTGCAAAACAAATATAGTATTAATAAATCGTTAGACATATGCTACCGCTGACTTTTTTGTAGATATTATCAAGCTCTACAACTTTTCTCTAGGACTCAACTATATATCTCCCATGGGTAAGGCAGCGTTTGCAAAAAACGGTTTCGTTCGCCCGTTTTTTCTCCGACTTACTTCGCAAATCCTGCTACAACAAAAAAGTGTTATCATCATTAAAAGGTGTTCAGTAGATCGCGAGTTTACTTTCTACAACGTCACAAACATACAAACATACAAACTTACAAACATACAAACTCACAAACCTTACCTCTTTATAATATTAGTAGAGATTATTATCTATACTAATATTATAAAGCTGAAGAGTTTGTTTGTTTGTTTGTTTGTTTGTTTGTTTGTTTGAACGCTAGGATCTCAGGAACTACTGGTCCGATTTGAAAAATTCTTTCACTGTTAGATAGCACATTTATCGAGGAAGGCTATAGGCTACATAACATCACGCTACGACGAATAGGAGCGGAGCAGCAATAAAGAATGTTTCGAAATCGGGGACATTTTTTCCTTTTTGTGAGCTTCCGCGGCGTGCGCTGCGAAAACGGTTAACGTTTCGCTTAAATAATGTTTGACAGAAATGTTCCTCTTTAAAAGTTCTAAAAAAAAGTCCGCGACAGCATATGTCTATTTTTTAAGGTTGGCTCACTATAACGTTTTTTATCCTAACCAAATTTATTTTTAAATAAAGTTTTATTTGTGAAGGTGTTTTTATAACTATGGTATTAATCCTTATCCAAATAAATACGTTATTCATTACAAGTATTTAATTTTAAATAAAATTGCCCTTTACATCATTTGATTTCACTGAGTATCTTAGAAGATAATGTAGTTTTAAAATATTGATCAAGCGCGCAGTAATGATGCACAAGGCGCCGATCGACGCGTTACGGTTTCACGTTTGAACAATTTGACCGAATTGTATGAATTTTGGTATGGACATAAATAGGACTCTAAGAAGTAAAATAGACTACAAATTATTTTCCTTCTGATCTCAACCCTGTAGTCTACGCGGACGGAGTCGCGAGCAAAAGCTATATTTTATATTTAGCATCTTGATATTAAATACGCAATAAAAATTATAAGAAGTCTTACAAACACTGAACAATGCAGTGCATCAACTCGGGTCGTAAACATGTATATTATGCATGGAAATTGACGCAAATATATTTAATGCAAATGAACAAGTCACGTTTTATATCCGTAATAAAACATTCTAATAAATTCTACACGTTTCCTTACACACTAATATCTAGAAGAAAACAAAACAGAATTCTGTTTTCTACAAGAAGCATTTGTAATTTTTGCAAATTGCAATATTTCGCGTTAGTCTTAACGCGACACCTGATTTGTAGTTTTCCCGAATTTTTTAAACTACTACTTTTATCGTTCAAATGCCTCTTACATGACCACGCTTATATTCTTTGTACGTTGTTCGAGAAAATAAGTTTTGTATTCACACCATCCTTCTAGACCAATTACGAGGCAAACTTTGTATTACATTTGTTTGGGCAGAGAATTTTACTTACGGAAAGCTATGAATCAGCGGGTTTGTTCCTTCTAAAATATCCATAACAATAAGAGCAATGTATATTTTAATCGCTAATTTGCTATATATTATGTAAGACTAGTTGCGAATAGGCCTTTAGTCTATAATTTTATGATCAAAAGTGTGACGTCATCTTATGGAAAATACAAAGCGTTAGTTAGCCGAAACATTTCTGGCATGGCGGCAGTTACTATATCGTTAAGATTATTTATGTGATTCGCCTGTAATACAGTCGTGACACACAAAAACTCGTGTTGTTTCAAACACAACAATTACCATTAGTATGCAGACAATATGCCGTGAAAACTGCGTATCAAAAACTACGCAATTACGTTTCATGTTCATTCTTACATTATTTCTAAATCTTTCAACGTATGGCAACAATCCGGTGCTAGGTAAAATGCGCTACTACATTTTCTTTTCTATATTATAATTGTATAATATTTTATTGCCTTCAAAGAAACTTTTTGGCAGCACTAAAACCAATTCAAACGGAGACGTTTTTCCAGCTCATAAAAAAGAATATTGCTATAACTCTGACGCAACACGTATCTCTTTTTCCCAATGAATAACGCTGTAACCCCAGTTTCTCCATAAAGATAGCAAATCTTAACCTATTTGTAGATTCCTGATGAATCAGTGCGTCACTGCGATCTTCAAAATTTCTTAATCGCGAACGTAAAAGCCCGCGAGATAACACTTACAAAATTAATTGCTTGGTCGATTCGATTTGCATTGATAGTACTTGTGCGAGGCAAAGGTCAAGTCTCTTAATAGGGTCCTTGAACGTCTTCTGCTTTATTTAAAGACCCGAGAGTTAAGTTGTGACTCAGAAGTGACTCCGAATCAAATGGAACTAGATTTTACGGAACACTAAAATCTGTCTCACATGAGATTTTATTTAAGGAATTGTTTAACGATTTAAACGAACTTCCGGATACAAAAATATACTCAAAAGTTTATAAAAAGAGAACCGATAACCAAATATTCTTCTAAAATGGTATCATAGTTTTGGCGTCGACAGTTTCCAATGTATCTGCATAAGTTTTTAGAGTTTCATCAAGAAAACAAAATTACTAAAAATCAACTCTTAATAAAACGCAAACGAATCCAAAATATCTAACGGAAGAGATAAGAAATACCACGCTGGCCTTCTAATAAATATGCATGAAGTATTGATACGAAACAAGAAATCCATTTATGTTTCTTATGACACACAAAAGCGGGCATGACTCGTACCGTAAAACTAATGATTACTAACTATTTTACCGTTTAACCTTATATTTATCGACACTAAATTCCCTTTTTTTATATAAAAACAGCAATAATTTCAATATTTGTATAACATTTATTTTACGTACAGAAATAATATTAGTACAATGTTGAAATAACATTTTTCGATGGAATAATATTCGTGCTACACAAAGATTATACTCCATATCTAAAACCTAGGTGGGTATTCCAAAGTAATTTATTAATCCAAATTTGAAGGCAATGAACCAACGTGACTCATAACTGTAACTAAAAATTTCTAAAATAATTTATGTTCCTCCATGACTTTATCTCATCAAATAGTTCAAGTCGCATTTGACCCTGCTTTTTAGACTGAGTTTCTGTGCTCTTCAAATAACATCAAGTATAAGTAAATCAAAACACGATCCATATGATCCAGTTGTTATTTACACGCAACTTATGTTTGTATTAAACTCATGCTGTTCAAATATGACGGCACGCCCTTGCGTTAAAGAGTACACATTTTTATCATACAAATACTTATCAATGTCTGCAAAATGACGTTGATAATGCAACAATAAAATCTGCAACAGACAAAACCATATGATTATATATTGTATACATTTTTGTATTTATGTGTATTTATATTTTATTGTGATTCTATTTTCATGATTCTTTCTTTTTTTTTTACTTTTTTCTTCCACTTTTTCTAAACACTTTACTCTACCCTCTTTACTTATCCATCCAAAGGTTGTCTGTAAGATATTGCTTTGAGCGATAAGACCGCCTCTTGTTTCTTGTTATTTTTATATTTAGTTCTTCTTTCATTTTGTAACAAGGAAGTGTTAATAAATAAAATAAATAAATAAACCAGACCTCATCCCAGCAAAAACTGACTGAATTAATTTATTTTATAACCACGAATTCGGTTATAATTTCCAGTCATTATAATATTTTGTACTAATTTAGAATCGAATGAATTAGCTTGAACAAGATCTAAACATGATTACCGTTACCGGCCCAAACTTGTCTTAGATACAAACACAATTCTTATTATACTTTTGAACTGTAATTTTAAATTGTGTCATACTATTAAGAAGTTGAAGTGAAGACTGATTTCTGCCTCAAACATGTTTTTACCTTATCTTTTCCATGTAAATTGTAAAGCTCCAAAGTCAAAAATAAACCGAGATAGTCACCGAGCTAAACCTTCTTCATAGAATTAATATTTGTCGTCAGTAAACACTGTTATATACAAGTCCAAAACGGAAACTATGTAGTCAAAAATAACACCAACAATATAGTAGGCCTAATAAAATTAACGACCTTTGACGATCGAGGCCATCAGAAGCGATCTCAATTAGTTTAACATTCAAGTAATAGCAACATTATACCGGAGGTGCGATATGATATCCGGAACAAAACAAATATTTGTATATCGGTGATTGAACTCCCGTTTGATATTTCATCCACCTTCACTAAGAAAATTTTGCGTTTTTAAGGTTGACTAAATGTAGTTTTCCAATGTTGGACGCATATATCAAAATTAATTGCTTTGGAAAGTAAATTCCAGCTTGTTACATCCTTACCTTAGAGGTCAGTGAGAAGTACGTAAACAGGAAATGTACTTTAATTACGATTCTATCCGTGGTGCAGTTGTCTAGACACCAGCTTGCAAAATGAGAGGCTGCAGGTTCTATCCCCAAATGTTTATGTGACCCACCAATATTCGTTTTAGGTCTGGGTGGACGACACAAATCTCGTATCTTAGTGTGGGGTCAGAAGTTCTGTTTATGTGACTGATGGGTTAATTTGTTTGTGTTGTTGCAGTTTCGACGGACCCAGTTTCGTCGGAGGCATCGTTCTCACTCTTGGCCTCCTCGCCATCAGTTTTGTAGGCTTCAAGTACTACAAAAACCTGACCAAGGAGAACTACCACATTCTTTAAGCTAACTTTATATGTGTGTACAAGTGCACCGTGTATCTCTAAGTTTTCCTTTCGTGTATAAACATATTTTTAAACTTGTTTTGCGTGCACTCCGATATTTGTAATACAGGGTTCAAACACTACGTGAATTTATATTCCTTCGGTTTTGTTTCACAGCTCGGACGGCAGCTTTGTGCGGGGATCGGTCCCGTAGTTTATTATTAGAATTCGAATTTATTGATTTCAGTATGATTATTATATACATAGTAGGTATATTATGTATATTTTCTTTAATTAAGCATTTATTTTTCGTGATTTTCGCATGAGTATTGTATTATGTGGAATATAAGATGTCGTATGCAGCTGTTTACTAAATAATTTGAGAAAAATACTATTGTCGAAATTATAAAAATGTTTATCTTTGAAATTATATGGAGATTATATAATTAAAGATGTATTCGTCTATCGCTATTTGATGTTTAAAGTGCAATTTAGTTATAAATGTTGTTCTATTTCAAATCTGTGCCATTGTGGAATTTCAATATTTGAGAGCATTTGTTTAATTCGTATCTATCGCTCAGCTGCTTCATAGAACCATAGATGTCTTATTGTAAGTGATTTATTAATGTTAAGTGTTATTATAGGGAAACGCAATGTGATGATGAAAATAAGGGTCTAAAGTAGTACCTTTACTGGTTTGGCATAATCAAGTTCTTGAATCTCCTAATATGCATGTAGATAAATCTACACAACCCTGTTATCCGCATATGTAACTGAATCTGTCACCTTGAATCTCGAACTGTCTCGAATAGCAACTTTTTTGTGCCAAATCACTTCTGTATATTTTGTTTATTTTACTTGAGATTATAGCACGCTATTCGTAAACTTGGGAAAGTTGATTCCATCCTAAAGTGCTCTTAATTCTGAACTATTTATGGATAGTCATTTAAAAGGTTTACACGCAACTAATTGTCTCCTTTCTTACAAATTATAAATGCTGCTACTTATTCATGTCACTGTCAATGGTTATGTTAAATAAATAAAGATATATATTACACGTAAGTCTTTTATTACTTTAAGAAGAACATTTCATACATCTCTACATTAAAGTTGTTAACCTAAACTACAGTATCCGCAGCAAGAACATGATTGTATTATTATATTGCTACTCATTAAAATGGGGAATTTGAATTAACTTCGTGTGTTCTGCAAGCAGAAACCATACATTTGGTTATATGAGACTTATAAACTACCATGCAAAAATCAAATATTGAGGGTCTATATCCCCCGAACTTACAATATATTGCAATCGGCTATGGTAAATTATTGGTAGTTTTAAACGGATTTTTTTTTAACGAATTGCTTGGGAAAATAGTAACATCATCTTTTTGAGCTATAACACAAAATAAATATAGCTCTGCAACACAGAAGAATCTATTTTTTTTATATAACTTATAAACTTATGTATGGAAAGATTAAAGCTTTCAGATCATATATAGATATGCATAAAATCAATCTGACTTTAAATTTCAGTAAAATATGAGCATCGTTTATTGCATTGAGCTTACTTCATAGAGGTAGAATAAGATCAGAGAAGATGCCTTAGAATAAAACAGATTTGTTAAAATGCTGTCAAGCATCAACCACATGTAAGCGAAAGCACATGTCCAAATTATCTCCAGATTTACAAAATCCGATTGAAAGAAATGACGAATTCCGTTCCATTCTAATTAAGTACTTGATTTCGTATTATGTCAAAGCAATAACGATAACAAAGCCCCGATTCATAACCATGTAATATTAGAAGAATAAAATCGTATGTAATTACAATAGGCTATAGATTAGAAAACGATTGTTTAAAATTATGCGTAAATTTTATCATTACATGTATTCTTGATTTGTACTTACTAGACGATTTTTCTGTAGCTATATTTGAAACCTCAAGATATAATCATGCATTGGTTTCATAATAAAAACTCAGACAGAAGAGGTCCTTCAAAGTGTAAAATTCGAGTTAATTGGATATTTTGTAAACCGGTATTATTTCATGATTACATAGAGCATTATTAAGAATGCAGGACACTAATTACAAATATCATTTTAACGAAGATTACATTATGTACATATTCTTCTAAGATAATGATTAACAATATATGAGGAAGCATTAAGCACTATGAGTTAAGATTTAAATGGTCAATAGCATAAGATTTAAAATTTAATAGTATGGAAAGTTGCAGTCTAAACTTTGTGCAGCCTGACTCAACTAAATGACTATAATAGCATTCCTATTTGGGATAGCAAGAGAGAGTACGGGGGCCAGAAGAAAAAATAAATACACGGCAACCCTATAACTTTTATACTTTTAATCAGGGATTTCAAACCTTATTATCCATCCACATCCAAAACACTCACAGAAATCGCCAAGTTTGTTGGCAATAACACTAGCTCATATTTAATGCGTTCTTTGAACTTTTACGCAACTGGCCTTGATGCAGACTAGATTCCAAATACATTTATACACAATACTCGCAATAGTAGTATTATGAAATATAAACAAAATTAACATAATGATATTTATGAGATTGTGCACTATATTGTATGATGGCGAACCGACCTAAATTTTAAAAACGATCAATATAATCTATGCATAAGTCACAAACGAAAAGTTACTTTTTACTCATAAAAGAGAAGTAGGCCTTTTCTCGGCCTAAATAAAATAACATTTTTGCTACTTAAACATTGTTTCTTTAATTATTACTTTCAACACAAGTCCTCAATATTCTTCTATCAAATTACCAGTCTCATTGCATTAATTGCACCATCTTTAAAAACCACTTCTCTCCCATCAATACTTTTAGGAACTTAGTCAATAAAATTACAAAGGTTGGAATGAATTTCTATTACTTAAATACAATATATTTTGTTATGTACATATTTTCCGTCAAGATCTTAGCCTATGGCAGATCAAAAGCGAATAAAGTAGACATCTATTTATATAATAAACACTACAGGAAGCAACATAATTTCTAAAACAATAAAATATAAATCTTGTAAAAATTTCACATGATGACGCAGATCTGCAATACTGATATTCGTAAACCAAATATTCTTAGCACTGCTAAAATAAGAAATATCATGAGGTAAAATAATTCTATATAGCTTTGACTGTGGACTCGCCAGCAAATCCTATCTTTGAAGAAAAAAAAATAAGTGTCATTCGCCAATTCTGATGTAAACTTCTAACATATATTTTCAAATACTGAGTTTTAATATAGGTACTACTAAAAACATCCAGACAAGAATCTATACCTAATATTCATTCTACAATATATTTTTAATGTGGGTACCTATGTATTACACCAAGGATATTATTTATTACAATCTATGAGTATCTTTTTAATATTTAACATTGACCACTGAAACAAATGTTAGTTAATGGAACAAACATTTGTTTTTCATGTCGCAACTATTTAAGGGAGAGTAAACACGCAACAACATGTTATAATGAAATGGAAACATGAAAAAGTTTAGTGCTGATATGTTTGTATATCTAAATGTACTGACGGAATTATACTTACTTATCGGAATTAGACGAAATAAGCTTTGATTCAATGCAAAGTAAAATATACAGCTTCAATTGTACCATTGTCTTAAATAACAATCTTACTTATTAGGGATCAATCACAAAAAATAATAAATACTGTTACACACAACAGTCACCTACATAGGACTAGCCCCAAACTAAGATAATGGAGTGGGTATCAAAAACAACTAGAGAATTTTCGGTCTTACAAAAACCCAAACCTGGAGCAAATATTTTTATATACACAAACATTTATCTTAGTATGAGGATTCCTATAGCTTCGCACTTCACAAATTAGTTTCCATGTAATTCAGTATGGATTCCTTAATTGTAAAGATCTGACAGACTCCATTTTTCCATTCTAATATAATATTCTTTTGGCGTTAATCATTCACAGCATAATCAATTTACCCGCTGAGAGCTGCAGATGTAGGTCTAATAGGTAGGTAGGTAAATAAAATTAGGTCAAAACAACACAAACTTTTGAGATCAAATGGAAATCATACATCTCCCAGTAAAATATCAATTATGTGGTCAAAATTCACTGCGCTTACAAAATAAATCATAGACAGCTTTGCTGACATTCGGTCCTACGTTTCGGCCCAAATCGCCATACTTTAGATTGGCTAACAGCATTTCTCCGCAATGTTGTGTATGTTCCTTGTATGCCTCTGATAGAATGCATGGCGTTGGATATTCATTTACAATAGCTAAAGCCTTCTCCACTGACAAGCCCTTAAGTTGCAGCAGTTGCTTCAGAAACAGCCCTCTCACGTTTAGCGATTTGTTTTTCGTTGACACCTTACAGAAATATTGGTATGTCATCAGTTCTCTATCACGAGGAGCGCCGTTGATGCCTCTTAAGGATCTATCCTGAAAAAGGAAAATAGTAATAAATAAATATTTAATTCTGTTACGGTGTTTCAAAGAGATAGTCGTAATAGTATGGTGGTGGTGCTAGTCACGGTTTAGTCCGTACTTCATTTACAAAACAAAGCCAGGTGTTACAACTATTATGTTAGTTTCGAGAAACATGTGATAACCTGAGACTTAAGGTAAGCTATAGAGCTATGAATTGCCGAATTTAAATATGATTTACTCCAACGTTTGTATAAAAAAAAAACCACCTTAAATAACTTACCTTGTAGACATTGGCAATTTTGTTGCTCAACACAGCCAACAGCCTTACAGTTTTAGACAAGGAATCTGTGGCAAGAACTTTAAAATTATCATGAACTCGCGTATTTGCCAATGCTTGTTTAAGACTCTGCAAAGGAAGTCCCAAATTCTTGTTCTTCCCATAAGATTCAATCATATAAATGACTGTCTCCGCTCCACACTTGTGTAACCTGAACTTTTGCTCATGGAACCTGCCATCTTTGATACTTGCTGCCAGATCATCCATGCGTTTTCTCTCAACAATGTATGGCAATACCAGTTCTTCTTTGGATACTCGGTGTTGGGCAATCCATGCAAAATCACCAACTTTTAAACTTCGGTATTCATGTTTCAGTGATGGGTATTTATTGAATTGCATTATTGTGGGATCATCTTTCTTAGATAGACTGAAAAATTTAAAATAAACATTATTGAAAAAAAAGGTACATATCTGTATACAATGTTTGACAATTTACTATTTTTATGACCATCAGGTCTTACATATAAATCCTACTAGTTGACACAGGCCTCCTTTATTATTGTGAGATGGAATGGCTTATTTAATTATACAGATCCATGGTAGTTATTATAAAAATGGAAGTAAATTTATTATGAAATTATAGATAAAATAAATTATTTGTTATGAACATGTAAATTTAGGACATTTTTAATAAAAACCTAAATATAAAATTAAACTTGTGTTTCTATATAAATTTAATGAACTCTTATATCTCCTGTGATTCTTTACATTAGTAAACAAATTTCCAACTATGTACTAAATTTTAAACTAAAAAGATAATTATATTTTTTTTGTAGGCTCTGTAAAATTCATGGGTAATAAAGATACTTACCCACTTGTTTCATTTTTATCAATCAGTAAAATTATGTCATATGTCCCTGCTGGAAATTCTATCATATCATCTTCAATTGAACTTGCAGGGCCAATTTCAACATCCATATCACTATAGGAGTTATGGTTAGCTGGAGAACCAAAGATTATATCATTATCGGAGGATCTGTTATGCATTTCAGCTTCTCGCATAAGTTCTTGAGCAAGTATTTCTCCTTCTGGAGTTAAAAAATACACCATCTTTTTGTTCCTTATGCATTGTACGAATCCCTTTTTTATTAGTCTAGGCATGACACTCCATGCTGTGTAATGAGTATTAGGTTTGGGGACAGTGAACGATTCATCACAATATTTTTGTGCTGCTTGTATCAATTGCTCTTTGTTTAAACCATTGTCTGGATTTTTATTTTCATGTTCCAATAAAGTGAGCAAGATGGCATAGCCCCCAGTTCTAGGGCTTGGTTTGTACTTTAATTGTTTTTTGGTAGTAGGCAAATTTTCAGCTGCGCTGGGAGTTGGATTTACGAAAATAAATGGAGCCAATAGAGGTGCTTGTGAAACTGCTCTAAAATGGCTATTTGTGTTTACATTGTTTTCATTGTATGAAATTTTGGTTTGAGTTGATGCTGATTTGGTTGGAGTTCCTGGTGGCTGAGCTGTGGAAGCTGTAGGTGAACAGGCAGGTACAGCATTCCTATTCTCTGCAGTATCATATTCAGTATTTGAGTACGTATTTGTGCTTGATACTGTCCTTTCATATATTACACTCCCTTGTTCATCCATATCTACTACATTCTGACCCTCTGAACTTTCTTCTTCTAAGTCTTCCGATATAATGGATTCATAAATAGACAAACGGTAGTCAATAAATTTGCATAATTTTTTATGAAAGCCTTTTAATATTGCGCAGTCTGCACCGGACTGAAGTCGTAGTGGATATTTTTTTATTGAGTTTAAAGCTTGTCTCAACATCGGCTCCAGCCTACTTTTCTTTTCAACTGCTTCCTCAAGCAGGTCTCCTATCCATTCTTCGAAGAGAGGATTTGGGCGTGTACTCATATACATGATTCTTCGGTTGTACGCCTCCATGATTTATGTACGATATATCGGCGAATTTCACCAGACAATAGATTTGGTGAATAGTGTGTCACACAAAAGCCCTAATGGAGCAATAGATTAAGAGGAACATGAGTACTGTAGCCTTTAATCAAACGATCGATAATTTAGTTCTCCGAAGATTATATCAAGGGTTTGCTCCGGTGTTATATTTTATAAGTATAAACATCACATCTAATGTTATTATTCAAAAGCACTAAGTGGAATAACCTCACGCCTATGTTCCCCGAAGGGGCAGGCAGAAGTAAATAAAATTTGTGCACCCAAAAGTATTCTGCTATCTGAGAAGTAATCGTTATGAACTAGGGATGGGGATTTGGTTTTATGATCGATTATTCCAATAATCGATCACTCAGGTTCGCATGATCGATTCAAAGCACTGAGTCGATTAAATTTTAATATCCTAAAAATCGCCACTTGATTTTATTTTTGTAAAATATATAAATTTATATACAACTAGTTAACACTGACTTTTTATCACGGTTAGGAGCGAATATATTGTTTTTAAAATTTGTCTATCTGTTTTTTATAGCTAATCCTTGAAATGGCAAGACTAATTTTGACCTGATCTTTTCCTTTTTACCTAAAAAATAATATTTTTACCATTTTCGAAATCAATCTTTTAAACATCGAGTTTTTGTTAATCGATTTTAAAGGTTTCAATTTGAATCGATTTAAAAACGATATGTTTTCAATAAAAATGACGTCTCTATTATAGAAGTTTTTTTTTATCAGGATTGTGGAAACCATTTTGTGGAAAAAAATTCTCTCATCAGTATCTTCAAATAAATAAAAAGAAATTTAAATGTGATCTACATCGATTATTTGACTATTTTGAAGTAAAATTTTATATATGATGTTAATCGGTGAAATCGTACATACAAAAACACGTGGCAACACCAATTTTGGTAGAAATCTGTGGTAGAAATTTAATTGGTTCGCGCGGAGCGTTGTTGATGTTTATATTAGTCAATGTTCTAAATTTTACTGAAGTCTAGAAATAAATGTTTTTGTGATGAAGTGAAGTGCAGAAAAACGAACTGAAAATGTCGCTCGAAATACCTTTGATGAGCACCGATGAGGTGAATGTGATAATATAAAAGTAGTAGAGTTGTCTTGAAATGACAGTGGCGTAACCATATTTTATTTTTATTTTATTTAGGTGATTGAACTGGATCCAGAGCAATTGCCGTCAGGAGATGAGGTGCTCAGTATATTACAACAAGAGCGATCACAGCTCAGTGTTTGGATCAATGTCGCTGTAAGTAAACTTAACCTACAAATTTAGGTATACGCATAAACTTTTTGGTGTCAACTAGTGCTTACTACAAACTTTGATGTTAGATTTGAAATAATACTTACATTTATTTATTTTTACATAAATACAAGAAATTTACAACTTATACTCCTCATATCATATTCTAGATTACTTGTGTCAGTTGCCAAACAATATTTATGTGAAATTTCATTACATCCGTATTTAGTGCTTACAAAGATCATTTAGTTTTACATGCATGTTAACATCGTAGAAATATCTTAGGTTTATAATTATTTGAAAAACTAAATGAATTGATAATCTTTATTTCATGTATTGAATGCCTCTATTAAAGCTTAGTACTTAGCTGAAATATTTTATTCTAGCTTGCATACTATAAACAAAAGAAGATCGATGATTTTCTCAAAATATTGGAGTCATCACGGTCAGATGCCAACATTGACTATCGGGACTTTGAGAGGGACCAAATGCGGGCTCTCGATATGTTGGCGGCATACTATGTACAGGAGGCCAACAAGGAGAAGTCAAAAGATAAAAAGAAAGAATTGTTTACAAAAGCAACACTTTTATACACAATGGCAGACAAGATTATTATGTATGATCAAGTAAGTAACACATACTGTTTGTAATTATAAACCTGAAAGAAATACAAAGAGTATACATAATTATTTAGAAACATTACAATACACTATGGACTAAGGCCTAAACCATCTCAGATGTAGAAAAGGTCCATCCCCAGTTGTGGGACATATATGGGCTGATGATGATGATTACAATACAAAAAAAATCAATTAGCTTGTAATTTTGTATAATTGCTATATAATATCCATTATGAACATAAATATTGATTTTTCTAGAACCATCTTTTGGGAAGAGCATACTTCTGTCTGTTGGAGGGTGATAAAATGGAACAAGCAGATGCTCAGTTCAATTTTGTACTCAATCAGTCCCCAAACAATGTCCCATCTTTGCTTGGTAAAGCTTGTATTGCATTCAACCGAAAAGACTATCGTGGAGCTCTGGCATTCTATAAGAAAGCTTTAAGAACCAATCCAGACAGTCCTGCAGCATTACGGCTTGGTATGGGCCACTGTTTCATGAAACTGAATAATCAAGAAAAGGCTAGGTAAGTACCAAATACTTTCATGTTTTAAGCTATTGAGGATACTACAAATATTAGTTGTATTAGTCTTGGTGTCAAAGAGAAAAATTCTGTAAATAGCATTATATACAAGACACAGGATTTGTATGTATATGTTATGTTAGATAGAAATTTAGTTCATCTGTGATAAATTTCTTGTAGTTATTATCAATTACTGATGTCCATTTTATGTTTTTCAGAATGGCCTTTGAAAGAGCCCTGCAATTAGACCCACAATGTGTAGGAGCTCTAGTTGGCTTGTCAATTCTCAAACTGAACCTTCAAGAGAGTGAGTCAAACAAGATGGCAGTTATAATGCTGTCTAAAGCATATGCCATTGACCCAAAAAATCCTATGGTGCTTAATCATTTGGCAAATCATTTCTTCTTTAAAAAGGTAAGTTGATACAATAAGACATGATTTCAATATACCTGCTTTTAATTTTTATGCACATAAATGTTTTAATTATACTAATATTATGATGAGGTATAGTTTGTGAGTTTGCAACATTGGAGAAGGTAATGGACCTACTGAGCCAATTTGAATGATTTTTGGTATGAAGATAGATGGGACCCACCAAAGTGACATAGGATACTTTTTATTCCATAAACATTTTATTCCCATGGTAATGGTTATTCTCTAAATCCATTGAACTGATTTGCTATGCCTAAAAAGGGACCTGAGAATTATAATATGAATATACTTAACTATCCTCTGTATCCAGGACTATGCAAAAGTGCAACGTCTGGCTCTGCATGCGTTCCACAACACAGAGAATGAAGCGATGCGAGCGGAGAGTTGCCACCACTTGGCACGGGCCTTCCACGCGCAGGGGGACTGCGACCAAGCCTTCCAGTACTACTACCAGGCCACGCAGTTCGCACCACCCAACTTTGTACTGCCTCACTATGGGCTGGGACAAATGTACATCTACAGAGGAGATACTGAGAATGTAAATATAAATATGTTCTATCATCAATGCAAATATCGATAGAAATAAACTGTTCTTATAAACATTCTTTAAACTGAAAACAGTCTATATTAAAACTAGCAAAAAAGTGGAAGCTTAACTTAGTAATAACTCATGAAGTACCAGGTCTCGGCAAATTGATATATTTTTAGACTATACATTCTAATACAGATTTATTTAAACTTCGTTCACACTTTCATTATAATATTAACATAAAGTTTTCCTCTTTTAACAGGCAGCACAATGCTTCGAAAAAGTATTAAAAGCTCAACCAGGCAACTATGAGACTATGAAGATCTTGGGCTCATTGTATGCAAACTCTCCGTCTCAGTCCAAACGTGACATTGCCAGACAACACTTGAAGAAAGTCACCGAACAGTTCCCAGATGATGTTGAAGCGTGGATAGAATTGGCTCAAATATTGGAGCAAAATGATTTGCCGGTAATGGATTCAAAAATCATTTTTAGCAAAAATTACGATCTTTCTTAGGCGGTACCAATTTCACAAATGAAGAAGTGATTTTAAAAAGTATATCGCCGATTTTCACATAATTATGCCAATGTAGTAGTAATTTATTGACCTTTGATATGCTCACTCAAAGCTAAAAAATTACAATCGAATTGGTTCAGGTCTATCTGTACTATCACCACCTGATAATTGATATATAAATTGTATAATTTTCCAGGGTTCACTAAACGCGTACAGTACAGCTATGAAAATATTGAAAGAGAAAGTGAACGCTGACATACCCGCAGAAATACTCAATAATGTGGCCGCACTGCATTACAGACTTGGTAACTTGACTGAAGCTATGAAATACCTTGAAGAAGCTCTTGAAAGGTATTTGTAATTTTTTACCCATAATATCTGTTATATTTAATTGCCAGGATAAATAAAGATTTAAACCTTACTTATAAAGACTGATTATATTTGTATTAGACAAGCAGCAGAAATGGTCAGGTCTATAATATGATAATGATCATCATAGAGTCAAGATCCTGTATAATCAGATCATGACATTCAACCTATAAATTTTCCACATTGTTAGCCCCAGGCCGCTATCATTTGACATTGAATTAGGTCTCTTAATTTGGCCTCAGTATATTGGCCTAGAACTGGACATAAATTTTTTCTATTTTTCTCAACAGGGAAAAGGCAGACGCAGAGACATTAGACTCTCAGTACTACAACTCCATCGCAGTGACCACCATGTACAACCTCGCACGACTGAATGAAGCACTCTGTGTATACAACAAAGCCGAGAAACTGTATAAAGACATATTGAAGGAACATCCTAACTATATAGACTGTTATTTGAGGTAATTTACAAACATACTTGTTGAAAATAATTTATCAGATAAAAAAAATCGAAAGTAAATTGTAGTATAAATATCTTTAATACGATAAACTGTGAAAATATTTAAGTGAAGTTTAAAAACATATGCAACATTGAATTTTACATAATGCAATGTAAAGTCAAACGTGAAAAATACAACTAATTTTTCAATCGCGGCACCTAAAATATTTTGCTTTACATTACACGCTCACTATACATCATTGACCAATTCACATTCTTAACTCGCAATGTAAAGCAAAACTTAAATTTTATCGTCTCTTACACTGACATTGAAATTATTCTTCAGACTGGGTTGTATGGCGCGCGACAAAGGTCAGATCTACGAAGCCTCCGATTGGTTCAAAGAGGCTTTGAAGGTCAACACTGAACATCCTGACACATGGTCACTGCTGGGTAACCTGCATTTAGCCCAGCAGGAGTGGGGACCTGGACAAAAGAAGTTCGAGAGGATCTTGCAGAATTCCTCCACGGCTAATGACGCTTATTCGTTGATAGCTCTTGGTGAGTGTGGAGTATAATTTATCCTGATACAAGTGCGAAAGTAACTCTTGTCT
The DNA here is from genome assembly GCA_030295005.1 of Cephonodes hylas. Taxonomy (NCBI): domain Eukaryota; kingdom Metazoa; phylum Arthropoda; class Insecta; order Lepidoptera; family Sphingidae; genus Cephonodes; species Cephonodes hylas. The sequence continues at coordinate 3,173,871 of AP025371.1, forward strand.
GTATATGTTCGCCAGATAACTATTTTCAAACCATCCACAAGGTGACAGACCAATCCAAATGGTCAATTTTCCCTCAACTCTTTTCGACGCTTTTAGGCACCTTGACCACCTGATATCTGGAAATTGGTTGTACGATCAAGTTAATGAATATGCATGGAATGGTAGTACATACTAACTCTACCCAGTCCACATTTCGTCCGTCAGAAATTAGGGGACGTCTGGCGGCTCTGGGATCTTGTACTAAAACCGTTCTTCAGTCGCCCTGTATTAACGACTAAAATAAAAAAAAAATACAGTTGATTATTCCATATCATCTATGAATTCTTTAGTAAATACAAATATATTTTCCTATGTTATGTCATTTTATTTCTCTTACTTTACAGGCAATGTATGGCTACAAACACTCCACCAGCCGTGCCGTGAGAAAGACCGCGAGAAGAGGCACCAAGAGCGAGCGCTCACTATGTACAAACAAGTGCTGAAAACCGACCCTAAGAACATTTGGGCCGCCAACGGAATCGGATGTGTTCTTGCGCATAAGGTAACTTTTTCTTTACAAAATATATTGTGATAATTTTTGCTATAATAAAAAATAAAAGTTGCAGTATTATATATTTTTTGTGATTATTAATTATACTTTTATTTTACAGGGCTGTATCAACGAGGCGCGCGACATATTCGCGCAAGTACGCGAGGCAACCGCCGACTTCCCCGACGTGTGGATGAACATCGCTCACATATACGTCGAACAGAAACAGTACATCAACGCTATACAGATGGTTAGTTATACTATGAGTATCTTGCTAATTTAGAGATGATATATAGCTAGTTTTTTTAAACAATTTCTATTTTGTTAGAAAATTATACCATCTTCAAAAACGTGTAGAATAATGAAATTAGTTTTAAGGTTATATTGCTCATTCCATTTTAAATTAATACATTACATACTCAAAGAAAATTTTATAATTTACAAGAGCATAATATCATTATGAAGTCTCTGTATGTGTTCATAGAGCAGTGTGTAATAGTGTATATTGCATGTGTGCAGTACGAGAACTGCATCCGCAAGTTCCGCATGTGGTACGACGTGGAGTGGCTGACGTGGGTGTCGCGCGCGCACTCGGCGTGCGGGCGCGCGGGCGCGGCGCGGGGCGCGCTGCTGCGGGCGCGCCGGGTGGCGCCGCACGACGCCGCGCTGCTCTACAACACGGCGCTCACGCTGCGCCGCCGCGCCGCGCTGCTGCTCAAGGACGAGCGCTCCGAGCTGCGCGACGTGCTGCGCGCCGTGCACGAGCTGCACGTCAGCCACAGGTACACACACACACACACGCACCACGCCGCGCTGCTCTACAACACGGCGCTCACGCTGCGCCGCCGCGCCGCGCTGCTGCTCAAGGACGAGCGCTCCGAGCTGCGCGACGTGCTGCGCGCCGTGCACGAGCTGCACGTCAGCCACAGGTACACACACACACACACGCACCACGCCGCGCTGCTCTACAACACGGCGCTCACGCTGCGCCGCCGCGCCGCGCTGCTGCTCAAGGACGAGCGCTCCGAGCTGCGCGACGTGCTGCGCGCCGTGCACGAGCTGCACGTCAGCCACAGGTACACACACACACACACGCACCACGCCGCGCTGCTCTACAACACGGCGCTCACGCTGCGCCGCCGCGCCGCGCTGCTGCTCAAGGACGAGCGCTCCGAGCTGCGCGACGTGCTGCGCGCCGTGCACGAGCTGCACGTCAGCCACAGGTACACACACACACACACGCACCACGCCGCGCTGCTCTACAACACGGCGCTCACGCTGCGCCGCCGCGCCGCGCTGCTGCTCAAGGACGAGCGCTCCGAGCTGCGCGACGTGCTGCGCGCCGTGCACGAGCTGCACGTCAGCCACAGGTACACACACACACACACGCACCACGCCGCGCTGCTCTACAACACGGCGCTCACGCTGCGCCGCCGCGCCGCGCTGCTGCTCAAGGACGAGCGCTCCGAGCTGCGCGACGTGCTGCGCGCCGTGCACGAGCTGCACGTCAGCCACAGGTACACACACACACACACGCACCACGCCGCGCTGCTCTACAACACGGCGCTCACGCTGCGCCGCCGCGCCGCGCTGCTGCTCAAGGACGAGCGCTCCGAGCTGCGCGACGTGCTGCGCGCCGTGCACGAGCTGCACGTCAGCCACAGGTACACACACACACACACGCACCACGCCGCGCTGCTCTACAACACGGCGCTCACGCTGCGCCGCCGCGCCGCGCTGCTGCTCAAGGACGAGCGCTCCGAGCTGCGCGACGTGCTGCGCGCCGTGCACGAGCTGCACGTCAGCCACAGGTACACACACACACACACGCACCACGCCGCGCTGCTCTACAACACGGCGCTCACGCTGCGCCGCCGCGCCGCGCTGCTGCTCAAGGACGAGCGCTCCGAGCTGCGCGACGTGCTGCGCGCCGTGCACGAGCTGCACGTCAGCCACAGGTACACACACACACACACGCACCACGCCGCGCTGCTCTACAACACGGCGCTCACGCTGCGCCGCCGCGCCGCGCTGCTGCTCAAGGACGAGCGCTCCGAGCTGCGCGACGTGCTGCGCGCCGTGCACGAGCTGCACGTCAGCCACAGGTACACACACACACACACGCACCACGCCGCGCTGCTCTACAACACGGCGCTCACGCTGCGCCGCCGCGCCGCGCTGCTGCTCAAGGACGAGCGCTCCGAGCTGCGCGACGTGCTGCGCGCCGTGCACGAGCTGCACGTCAGCCACAGGTACACACACACACACACGCACCACGCCGCGCTGCTCTACAACACGGCGCTCACGCTGCGCCGCCGCGCCGCGCTGCTGCTCAAGGACGAGCGCTCCGAGCTGCGCGACGTGCTGCGCGCCGTGCACGAGCTGCACGTCAGCCACAGGTACACACACACACACACGCACCACGCCGCGCTGCTCTACAACACGGCGCTCACGCTGCGCCGCCGCGCCGCGCTGCTGCTCAAGGACGAGCGCTCCGAGCTGCGCGACGTGCTGCGCGCCGTGCACGAGCTGCACGTCAGCCACAGGTCATACATCACCTGCAACATTATACGAGGAATACATCACAATCCTTACTCATATTATAAATGCGAAAGTAACTCTGTCTGCCTGTTCGCTTTCACGTAAAAACTACTGAATGGTTTTTAATGAAACTTTACAATAATATAGCTTATACATCAGAGTAACATATAGGATACTTTTTATCGCGAAAAATGTAGTATTCCCGTGTGAATGGGTATTTCTAGATCTACCAAACCGATTTGAATGATTTTTGGTATGTGCATAAATAGGATGTTGAGAAGTAAAATAGACTATAACTTATTTTCTATCTGAACTCAACCCCGTAGTCTACGCGGACAAAGTCGCGGGCAACAGTTAGTTTCTCTATAACTTAGTCTACTAAATTGGTTAAGTTGACAACAGTAAGAGAGACGAGTAGTACTTGTAATGTGCGTGTGCAGGTACTTCCAGCGGCTGTCGAGCGGGTCGGGCGGCGCGTGGTGCGGCGGCGCGCGCGTGGAGGGCGGCGCGGCGGCGGGCGAGGCGCGCGCGTGCGCCGACCTGCTGAGCCAGGCGCAGTGGCACGTGGCGCGGGCGCGGCGCCAGCACGACGAGGAGGTCACGCTGCGGGACAAGCAGCGCGAGCAGCGGGAGGCCTTCCGCAAGCAACAGGCACGTGCACGCACCGTGGCTGCCATGTCGTGCCTTTTAGAGCCTAGACAACATTAGTAAAGCATACTTGTATAACTGTCGAAAACTTCGACAGTCTCAGTCGATAATAATTTTTATCGACTCAAAACAATCAACATCTTTTACTGCTAAAGTCAACATGTCAATAACAGATTTTAATCGAATATACAGTATCCATATAATAATAATAATAAATTTATTTCATAAACAGATTAAGTTTACAATCAATATTTACAATTGGTGCAAGTATACACATGATATCGAAAGATTCACCAAGGACCCTGCACTAAGCTATATTAGTGTCGCAGTGGTCTATATGTTTACTGTTTGAACTTGGTAGCGTACCGTACATAACAAAAGGAGAATTTGTTATAGACAATTATTTTCTACTAGAGATGCATTAATATCATTTCACCTTCTCATTCTTAATTCACACTAGACAATTAACAGTTAAAAATTTTATTTTCTAACAGGAAGAAGAGCGTCGCCGTCGCGAGGAAGAACAACAAAAAAGCACGGTGGAGATGCTGCAGAAGCGGCAGGAGTACAAGGAGAAGACGAAGAACGCGCTATTGTTCACGGAGATGCCGTCGGAGGCGAAGGCGAAGGGGCGCGGGCGGCGCCGCGACGAGTACGTGTCCGACTCGCCCGGCAGCGGCAGCGACAGGCCCACGGAGGAACGGTCAGTTACTACTATAATGTGCTATTTTCTATTGATCATTTGTATCCAATGGGTTAACTAATAGGGTTAACTTCGCCATAACTGTCTCGACTGCAATTTGGCACCTGGTGCCAGTGCAATGACTGTTAAGTCTTTAAAAAAATGTATTGAAAATCTGTTATTTCCCACTCATAAATATACCTAATATAGAAATATATTTATTCTTAGTAAATCGTTGGTAACGTTTTACCGTCGATAACTAATTCTTTTCTATTAATTGAAAGAAGGCTGGAAAACCTTAACTAATTTCGTCATTTTTGGCACATATTTTTCCGTATATAAATAATCAATGTTTGTATTTCTCCAGTCGCGAGGCTAAGCAGAAGAAGCGCAAGAAGGAGGGCGGCGAGGGCCGCAAGGGCAAGTCCCGCAAGCGGCGCGAGCGCGGCTCCGGCAGCGACAGCGACCCGCCCAGGAAGAAGGGCCGGAAGAAGGTACATCATCTTGTAAAACCACTGCTATCATTTATAATTCAAGTTACTCGTTAGAATTATTAGTTCGCGATATTAGTTTTGAGAGAAGATTTGAGCGAGTTATCGATAAAATGGGTAATTGAAATCAGTACTGTCTAGTATTGTTCTGTTAAGAGTACTGTTTAGTGACTTAAGAGTAATGCAGTGTTTTCGATAATACCTACTATTTACTTTTTTTTGTTAAATAAACCTAATTGTGGGCATATTAATGACTACAACGAAATTGTAGTGATAACACTATATTACTAAGATATATAAGTAAATTTATAAAGATCGATGCCCATCTATTATCGACTTCATCATTACTTCCAAAACAGCCAGAGAAAGGCATCGGCCGTCGCGAAAAGGCTAAAGCGAAGGCAGCAGAAGAGAAGCTCAGCGCGAAACAGCGCGCCAAGATCGTTTCCAAGGAGACCATCTCGACATCTGAATCTGAGTCGGACACATCCCGCAAGTCTCGCAGCCGCAGCCGCAGTGGCAGTGGCAGTAGGAGCCGCAGCCCGCCTGCTAACAAGGGACGGAAGAGGATCATGTCCGCTTCCGATAGCGATAGGTATGTGATTAGGAATTTTGTGGAGGTTTTTATATGTACCTCGCGACATGTAAATATTAGCTTACATCTGTATTCCGCACAGGGGTAGAAATGGGTTTCTGTGGCCAAATTTTGTCAAGTTTGTATCAGTGAATGTAACTAACGGCGTGTCTGTAGCCGTATTTTGAACTGAACCCAACAAATAGATGTGAAGTTAGCTGATCGAACGATAACAAACTAGCTAGCTGATACAATGATCTAATTTGTCTGGATCTATAGATAAATACCTCAGTATAAGATATGAAAAGAATTACGTAAAAGGTTGCAAAGCTCATCTACTTATCCGAAGTATTTCGAAACTGGTAAATGATGTTCCAAATTCGAAAAAAGGCGCTGATGTAACAATCCGTATGGATGTGAAGTTGGCAATTAGTCAGAGTTAATGTTAACTTTGATAATTTTTATTTCTTTGATATACGGCTTAGAAGTTATTCAAATAAAAGACGTGCAGTGGCTACACGAAATAAATATATCTAGAGTTACAGTTCGTACGTACTATTGGACGTAAAATATGTCTCATTCCGTGGGTTTACATTTCTAGTAGTTTATAATATCATTTAATAAATGTGCAGGTCCCGTTCTCGGTCGAAGAGTCGTTCTCGGTCCAAGTCCCGCAGCCGGTCCCGCTCGGGCTCAGCCAAGAGCCGCTCGCGATCCAAGAGCAGGTCCCGGTCCAAGAGCAGATCGCGGTCCAAGAGCCGATCACGGTAAGTGAAAATCTTACAGCTATTAGTATTATTCTATCATAGGTCATAGATCAATTCTGACACAGAAAAGGTTAAATAATTGTTTTTTTTTTTCTAAAGTACAGTGTTAAATCGATATTTTCTTAAGAGTAAAATGTACAGTACATTTTGTACTAAAGATTGATAGTTTCGTGTTACACGTTTCGTGTTGTAATCCATGGGACACGCTTCTCATTGATTCTGTTCGAAGTAAATAATGTCGGTATTCGTAAAGAATTAATCAATAATTGAAAAACCTCTCTTTCTTCCAGATCAAAGAGTGGCTCAAGATCCAAAAGTCGATCTCGTTCAAAGAGTCGTTCCCGTTCCAAGAGTGCTTCCAGGTCGCCTTCGAGGTAAACGCGACTGTAATAATTAAAATATATTAAATAAAGGAAAGACAGTAAAGTATAATAATTATTTCGGTTCTCGATTGTGGGGCCGACATTGTGTCTCGCAGTTTCTGACACAAAACTTGGATCTCAGTATGGGATCAGAACTACGAATGTGAATTTGAGTGTACTTCCCATTTATTCCAATAGGTATCAGCTATTTATTACTGTAATTGTTTTAGTCCGGCGAACATATTAACAACTCTGACATGAACATTAAATACAAATTGTATGTCTTACAGGTCCAAAGGAAAGTCTCGTTCGAAGTCAAAGAGTGTTTCAAGATCCCGGTCAAGGAGCGTATCTCGTTCGCGATCCAGATCTAAGAGCAGGTCGCGCAGCCGATCCGGATCTCGCGCGTCCCGGTCCCGCTCCCGGTCACGGTCTCGGTCCCGGTCCGGCTCTCGCTCCCGGTCAGGCTCCAGAAACTCCCGCCCAGAAACTCCGGTCTCCAGAAAATCTGTATCTGCCAGCGAAGACGAAGGGTAGCCTATATTGTAAATATTCTAGGATTATTCTTTTATACCGCCAAGGTATTAGTGAAGCTTTTTATTTTAAATATATAAACATGTTTTAATATCACGTGCAGAATGCGAATAAACTGGTTGTTATACATTATTTTGCACATATTTTTGATTGGAACCAATATTAAATTAATTTATTTGTATTGCTATCTGCTTAATACTCGGTTTTCATGTTTTAATTAGTTATTCTGTCTGTTGTGTTCCGCAAGATGTTGAGGCAACTAAGATGCTACGTTTTACATATGAAGTTAATATGACAGGATTGAATTTAAGTCAGAGCTCAATTTATTCAATGTATGTAATCATATTATTTGTTTTTAATATATTCAAAATTTACCCTTTTTATATCTTAACATAATTACTTTATATATTTTTCCATAGACCAAAAAATCTTATAAGCTGGGCAGATTTTGCAATTGACCGAGCAATAACTCTATTTTCGTTAATGCCTTGTTTCTTTCTATAAATTTATTTCATAATCTTACCACAGATAAAAAAATAAGCTCATAATAGCTATTTTAATAGTTTATGAAGTTATTGGACTGGCCAATAAAGTTTAGTTTTGCATGAATTACTCTTGTACATTTTACCCTCTTACATACAAATTTTAAACTACTTCAATTTTACAAAATGCGCCTTTATCGTTATGATGAAAACTTAGCAATTCGGTTCTAAGTTCTTAGGATATTTTGATATAGAATTGGTTCAAAGTCTGACGAGAATTATAAAATGGCTTTATGACCAACAGACACTCTATATATCTTGTAAAATGTAATATAAATTAGGAGTGGCACTTGGTGCGTCTACATAATATATACTACACAGGATGTATTTAGACCGGTAATAGATCGGAAACTAAGACTGGTAATAGGTACGGTTGCCGTTAAAAAAAATCCGTCAGAAAATAGTTTCCCTACATTTTAAACCTATAGAAGGAAAACTTCAAAATTTTCATTTTTTGTAGGGATTTTTAATCACCGTAGCTATTACCTGTCTTAGTTTCCGATCATGGTCTAAAAACACCCTGTATAATTCTATCGACGACTCCATTTTGCTTGTATTGTGGAGACAGATTTATCAATCACCGATAATATTCGCCTTGACTAGAATATCTACAATAATGGCTATAATCATTGCCGGTGTGTATAAAGTTGCTACCTATGATGGGAATGTTCATAACACTGCCATATTTAGTTTAATATTTCATGTATTCAATGTCAGATGTAAGTACTGTCTTGTAATTTTCATACTATCTACAGTATTTTATACTCTGACCATATTCCATGTCCATGCATTGCATCCAATTTAATTACAAGAATACACTTCTGATTTCAATTTGCAATTCTATTTCCGAAATTAAAAATTAGGTCTTACATATGGGACAAGTCTTTACCAAAAATAAAATAACTTCACAAAATCTATTTATCATTATACAAGTGATAAAATTAAAGCTAATTTAAGGAGACGCTCGACTTTCAAGTTTTACCACATTTTTAAAGCTTTATAATCTCTACATTTAAATTGATTTCCTTTCTACATTTGAATAATTGGATGCAGAGCCAAAGCATGATGAAAAACTTTCAAAATTATCTTAATCCATATCTTTTCGATATCTATTGGAATCTTTGCTTAAGCCTCTCCTACGAATACTTCCGTTTGAGTATGCCTTACTATCTGATAGTTTATAACTAGTGGTATATATAATTGTTGTTTTGCAGTGCACCTTATAGCATTAAATATGTAAACATTGTATTATTTGACGCAATAAAGTTGATACTATTATTTCTTGTTTTATTTTTAAATACATATATATTTTTTAAACAATTTCCTTCATCAACCCATATACGCCCACTGCTGAGCACGGGTCTCCTCTACCATTGAGGGTTTAGGCCATAGTCCACCACGCTGGCCTAGTGCGGGTTGGCGGACTACACACCTAAGAAATTAAACAATTAACAATTTGGTATGATAAAATACTATACTTTATTATTCTTTGGATAATGGGTTCAAAAATGTAAGGTTATTGGAATAAAAGTCGACTCATGAAAACATTGTATATTCGATTCAAATACTTAATGTTTGAGATAAGAGATATTTATAGATTTCACAGAATAGCGTTAAAACATACCACGCAACAATGCAATAAATAGTTTTACATTTACATCAACTAACATAACATAACACAACCACATTCAGCAAAAAACGTCTACGAGACGCACAAACTATACTCAATTCCGATTATTCATTTCATACAATACCAGATTTATCTAATGGACTAAAATTTACATCGTTTATCTTAATTTTAATAATTGAGCGTAATACAACATAGTTATATTTTTAGTCATACTAAAATAACATTAAATAAAATGAGATCTTTTACAACAAATTCAAGAAGAACTTGAAGAAGCAAACAATCTAAGTACGGTGTTGCCAACTCTGAATATTACCAAAGATTGCCATAATAAGTACCAAAATTAGCTAAATTGACAATTTGATATTTAAAATAAAAATATTTAATCATTTTGTCGGTTATTTTTTAATTTTAATGGTGTTAAATTTACATTAAATAGTATTCAGACTTGGCTAAGAATATTAAAAAAACAGTCATATTAAATTTCTTAATAGTTAATTATACGTTACATATCTTAGGTAGGTAATAACTTGCGTAAATTGGATTCCATTTATTGTGCGCTAGTGAGGAGTTCTGTGTAATTAAATATTTATGTATGCGGAAAGTGTCTATTTCATTATAAATTCATATGTAGGATCAAAAATCTGTTATTCATACAATTCCATAAGCACATTATTATAGTTTTCGGACTGTACTCCTAATATAAGTATAATTTATCTAAATCCTTTTCAAATTTATTGATAAAAATCAATTCTACAAAAACATTTGATTTTATTTAACCGATAATTAATAATGGAATCAATTAAAAAAGAATACCCAAAATGTTGGTAGTTCGAAGTAAGTCATTTGGACGAGTTTGATTTTTATCAACAAACCTACACAATATGTCTACATCAAAAAATTCCACTACTTAAAAGTATTTAGAAAAAAAAGTGGAGTAGAAATTCGAATATCTGGCAGTATCCGTTAATTAAACTAATGGTCAATAATTTCCTATATATAAAGAGTAAAAAGAAAATATTTATTTTAATGGTTATAAAATTTCTAAAATTTCACTAGGGACTATGCTTTACATTTAGTTAACGATACGTGTGCGCTAAAATATATTTATCATTATTTTAACTGTTTATTTAACTGCAGGTGAAAACATTTGTCTTAAAAATCTCACCGAGCATAAATTCTATGCAAATTAATCGAAAATCGAAAGAAATACAATATGTCAACATATCAATAATTTACTCTCATATTACAAAAAGTCTATTATATTAATAGGTTTTTTTAGAAGTCTACATTTGTAATTGATTTAAAAATAATTTAATCTCACACAGTGATAAAAGTTATACTAAAAATAACTCGGTGAAATTTTTAAATACTACCAACATTATCTATTACTAAAAGGTGAAATATCATTGTGAATGACAAGTTTTTGAGATCAGCACTTCTATTTTTGGAAGTATTATAAGGATGCTTTTTAAAGTCAGATCTTACCAAAAGTTTAATCCTGAAATTTGTTTCCCACAAAATGTTTCCATAGCAACATTCCTGAAACTTTTCGTGTACGTCTTTAACTTTTTGAGAGAGCTTTTCAACAATGTAAAAAACAAATTTCGAAATTATCTTTGTCATACGATGTAAAAAAATCATTTTTATCGATACAAAAAAAATCATTGTGACATATTTTCTATGTTAATATCATGAATAATATTACCGTCTATATTATAAGAAATGTTTAAACCACGTGTATATTATTATTAACAAGTCTCGTTAAGATTTTGTGCGCCATTTTGCGGCGAGAATGTGAGGTTACCGTTGCCTGTGGAGGTGTGAGGCCCCCCGAGGAATGATGTGAACGTCGTGTCCCTGCTCATCGGCGGCTCCAAGCCCTCGATCGGGATGCAGTCCAATGTTGGGACTGTGTACTCCCTGAGAAAGAAAATAAAAAAGTCAAAGATAATATAAAACTAAGCGCGAGTGTGTGTTTATGTTTGTATGTATGAATGTATAGATGTAAAATACATGACTACCACCAGGTCTTGACACGCTGTGCAAAATCTTGGCGTCCGCGGATTCAAACTCCAGTCACCTCTGAATTGTCGAAGTTATCTGAGTATACACCGTGAATTATCACGGTAATGGTGAAGGAAAACATCGAGATGAAACTTTAACACTCAAAAAATCCTAGGAATTTATTAGATGCGTTATCTAGTAACCTGCAGATCATTGTGCTGGATTAAGGCTTAAACCATCTCAGTTGTCGAGATGGCCCATGCTGAGCAATGGAGCGAATATGGACTGAAAATGATGATAGTGACGAAAATGATGGCTACAATGATGGTGATAGTGATGACAATAGTGATTATAATGATGATGATAGTAATAACAATAATGATGATAGTATTGACAACAATGACAATGATCATTATAATGATGATAATAACAATGATGATAGCGACGACGATGTATGAGTGTTACGTACAAGGAGACATTATCCGCGTCTCGTGCGTCATTAAGCGTGGCCCGCTGCGCGTCGGTGACGAGGTGCGGCAGCGCGCGCGGCGCCGGCGCGGCGGTGGAGCGCCCGCTGAACAGGAACACGCCCACCAGCGCCAGCGTGTACGACAGGAAGTACAAAGAGTGGAACTGGAATGACAAACATCAGCATCATTATCATCAGACGAAAGACGTCTACTAGTAGATGTAGAAAGAAGAGAAGGAAGGACAAAGACTTCCAAAGCGATCTGTCAAAAGTAGTCCGATAGATCTTCCGGATCTCCACAATTTTCGATAAATTAAGAATACAGAAAAGACTATGTTTTATAATCTACATACATTAATGGGCACTGAAGATTTTATTATTATAATATCCTAATAATCATATTTAATAAATTTTATAATAATGCAATAATTGATTATTGTAATAATTATAGTATCTTTTGAAAAATATCCGATTATAAAACTAGTGAAAAAAAGCGCGTTCAAAGCCAGTTTCAGTTAAGTCGTCTGTTCGTATATTCACAAGTATGCATGGCTATTTATAGTGTGTTTTTCACCAAAAGTAAACTGTACGTCGCATTAAAAAATAATTATCGCAATAATATCGGGAAACTCGCCAAACTCATTGTAGCTTTTATGCCCAACCTTTATAAGAACTTAAAATTACCTTAAACTGAAAGATGTACATCCCCGCTATGAGTGTGTAGTAATCAGCTGACAGAAACGACAGGTGCAGTATTATAGAGCCGGCGTCTCTCAGCATAAAGCACTGCAGTATTTGGAACACGGTCTGCACCGAACAGTAGCTGCTGAGTTGGATTATTGTCTCCAACTCATACCAGTTGAAAGACATCAGTTCTCCAAATTCTAAGAAGAAGGTCTGGGTGCAAGCCACTGTGCTTCCGATGAGACCGAGCATCGCCAAGTAGTCCGTGCAAGAATGGATCTGCAGCATCATCTCTTGCAGTACAGTTACTACTGCAAAGAGAAGAGAGCCGGCCAGGCAGAGCATGTCGCCTACCAGTTGGTTTTTGCCTGTAATAAAATATTTTAAATTGCGTTTAGGATTTCAAGCAAGAAAGCTTTGATAAACTGCAATCCTAACCCTCATAAATTTTACCTGATAATATGAAAATCGTAAAGAACAGAAATTAATATAAAAAACAAATAAGTTTGTCTAATGCATTAACATTTTGTAAGACCCAACTTGTTCGGACCAAATTCATGCACTCTTATTTCCTTACAACAATTGTTTATGCGGACCAGACACAAACAGTTACCTTCACATTCAATACATCAGTATAGAATTACCATCAGTGGGGGCGCCTTCTACATCAGCCCATACAACGCACACAACGGCCATGAGTCCCAGCGTGGCTCCGGCCACGTGCACCATGCCGAGCCGCTGGCCGCGCCATGCTCCCCCCACCAGCGCGGCTCCCACTCCGCTGCAGGCTAAAAGCTGTCAGCTCAACACAGATGTGTACCGCTGTGACATCACCAGCAGCCAGCCCGCCTCCACATCTAGCGTACAAGCTATCAGTAGAACCCACCATCGTCTGAAAATATGAAATTCGAGTCATCATCCTCTGGTCATGTTCTGAAACAGGTTTGGTGTTGGTGCAGTATATTTTATTCTTCCAAACGTCCATTTCCCATTCATATCTTCCCTCACATACTTCAACTCTCTTTATGGCCTTACTCAGCTTGTCCACCTTCAACTTTCATACATATTATTTTTGTCACCATTCTCAATAATAAAATAAACTCAAATTTTATTTTTACTTACTTGACCAGATTTTTGATACCATTACAGAGGAGGCTGGGGATGAATAAAACAAACAGGAGCAAATATGGCACAATCAGCTGGCCTGTTATGGGGAACTGCCACGTTGCACTCTGCAGTAGAGTTGTCATCACACATTTGCCACTTAGAAGGAGCGACAGCACTTGTCCAAGTAATATACTTCTCCATACTTTCCTGCAGTACAAAAAGTCTGTGTTTAGGTATAATTCATTTCAGTGGTGGTGCTTCCATAAGCATCATACATTAATATTGCAATTTCTAGTTTGCAGTTGCTTTTAGCATAGAAGAAAGTTACTCATTTGATTTTGTTTTTTTGTTCTACAATTATAGTAGTTTTAAAAACAATTTAAAAGGAATTAAAAAAAAATGTTTTTTTTTTTATTTGTTCCCAAAATTGAAAATAATTGATATTCTATTAAATTTAGCCTTAAACATTACACATCACCTATGCCTTTTATGGTTTATACATGTTAATTGCGTGTTTGGCCACACAATGAAAGGGTCTATTTGATTTATGAGCTTATTTGATCAAAATAATAATTTAATATAGTGTAAATATAACAGACATTACTTAAAATTAATTATGTAAATAATAAATGTTTAGTCATTGTATATTAATACATTCACTCCATTTTATAGTTAGATTATACAATCTAACTATAAAATGGAGTGAATGTATTAATATACAATGACTAAACATTTATTAGTAAATATACATTAATAACAGTAAATATACATTTACTGTTACAATAAAAAAAAAATAGTTTTATGCATGTATCTCATATATCTTATAAATAATTTTATTTGCACAGCATACCTTAAGCATTAAGTCCACCTTTACTTATTTCGTATTCTATTAAGTGTATATAAATAAAATACTTGAGATAAGTAAATTGAGTAAAAACAATTTTGTTTTTACCTTTATTTTCACGGATAATTATGTAATTTACACTCACTTTATACTTTTTAAATAAATATTTGTGCGAAAAAAGCAAAAAATTATTTGGAACATTCAGTTACTTCATAATAAATCCACAAGTGCCAAATGAAATTAATTGTACAAGCTAAACAGAAATTTGCATAAATAAAGACTAACTGTTTGTAATAATATATTTCGATAACGATGAAAACAGAATATTCGGTACTTGCCATCGCCCAAGCTCGTACAAATACGTCTCCAATTTATCACTGAGACTCTGGTTCTCCATGTTAAAATTTGGGTTTATCAGGAATTCTTAAGCAAGACGAATTTCATCGAAAGTAACATTTACGACATAATACAACATTCTACAAGAAATACCCATATTTTTTTAACAATGGGCTAAAAGGCAAAACAATCCATGACAGTCGGTAATTGGATTTCCGTTCAGAAATATATTGATTGTTTGGAATGTTATGCTCCATGTTATTGAGCAAAATATTTTCGAACGAAAGTATTACTTTATTGAGAGATTGTTGTCAGAAAAATAAATAAATACTAAAGTAACGAATAATATTGCATATACTATATATATGCAATATTATGGTATCAAGTTTTGTCTAAATGGAGTTTGTGTTTATTCTACAAATATTTTTTAAATTATAACGCCTAGTTCCACCTATGAAAGCTGTACGAGCCAGATACCTTGCATTCTGTATAGAGAGATAACACTATAAAACTTTAAATTTTAGGTTATGTTGTGAACTGAAACCACAACTGAAACGTCAATAGTTCAAATTTGTGGAAGCTTGTTTGAGTTGTGAATGTTAATGTGTAGGTTGTAAAGAGAATAGTATTTTTATTTTTTTTTAACTCTTAAACTCTTCATTAAAATTGAAATATGGGCGACGGTACATATCCAATTCTTGTTATAATTTTTTACCACAAAATATAGAAAATACTTTTGTTTTATAAATAGTTTTTTCTTTTAGATGATGTAATTCGACGAAGATTGCTTATAGACGGAGATGGAACCGGAGATGATAGAAGACTGAACGTATTGTTAAAAAATCTCATAAAATGGTGCAACAGTACTGACGAGAAACCTGAAGAGAGGTTAGTAGCCGTTGTAAACAATAACATTACATTATGACGATGGAGATGATTGTCAAGTGTGGAGTATTATCAAAGAGTAATTCACATTGTCTCCTACTCTTACACTTTTATTAACAAATCTCTGAACTAATGTTTAACATTTGGTTGTACAAGTTGTAATTATATTTTTTTACAGTAAAGCCACTCATGATAGAATGCTGGCACAACTGGCACAATGTGAATTCGCAGTTACTAAATCCCAACTGAGCTCAGAAATGATGTCTGCTGAGCTAAAGAGCTATGAAGCACTCTCAAAAGTTTTAGAAAATGGAATTGAAGCGGCAAAAGACAACATTGAAAGAAGCAAAACGGATTTGGCTCAAGCAAAGACTGTACGGAAAAATAGAATTGAGTATGATGTTCTTGCTAAGGTCATAAGTGAACAACCAGACCGTAAAGAAACGTTGGAACGTCTCAGCACACTTAAAACAGAATTGGCTGGTCTAGAAAGCACCAAGCAACAACTAGAAAGCAGATTAGCATTGCGCAAGAAACAGTTTCATGTGCTAGTGACATCAATACATCAGTTGCAAGCATTGTTAGATGAACCTGATGATATTGAATCTATTTCAGATGATATAGAAATGAAAGAAATTTCTAATGAATCTTGATTTAAATGCTAGTAATGTAATAAATATATTCTTCATAAACATGTTTTTAATTCATTAACCTTACATACATATATTTGTATTTAGACAGCAAGGAGTATCAAATATTGTTTATGGTGTAAATAAGTAGTAAAATCTTTATTTAAAGCTTGTGAAATAAATAAGTGAATGAATGTAAGTTAAATGTAAATCTCAAATAGCTATATTACGTGATAGTGCACAACACAGCAGAACACACATTGTTAGCCTCATAGTTAGGATATTCATCCTATATCATTCATGTTCATGAATGAAGATAACAGATCTGTGCATACAGAGGTTCCAGGTGTAGATTCTCTAGTTGAGATAAGTGTTACTGGGGGTTTCTTATCAGGAAATTCTCCACAACAGTTAGAAGTCTGGAGTTCTTTTGTACGCTTGTAGGCAATAGAGAATTTACCACCCTATGGACCTCTGCAATTTGATATTCTATTTTCATATTATTGAAGTTTCTCCTCTTACGGATAAAATAATAGTTAATTGGTAATAAATACGAGACCCAAATCTGCTATTATACTTACACTTCAATCTACTCAGCGTTTTAGTAACTCTGGCCCTGACGAAGCCGTGAATCGCCTTGTACATTCTTTAATCAGAAAATTTACGTCGCACTGCTTGGCACGGGCCTCTTCTAGAACTGAAAGGACTCTTCTAGGGTTTTATGGGTTGGCTGTCCGTACATTGTAGTGAGCAGTCAATAGCTGTTGACAGATTTAAGCAACGTTTTTTTTCATTTTGAGGGATTGATTTGCCAAATAGTTAAGGGAGCGCAGTAGCTTACAATCGGGTAAATAATCCGCTTTTACCACGAGATATAAACTTAAATTAATGTTTTAAGTTAAGTTATAATCATTATTGAGCAGGTTAAAATTGTAACTCTTTTCTTGTAGGAACTAAAAGTAATCTTTCATCATTACCATTTGATTATTACTATCTAAAATAAATTTCAGTTGCTATGTTGTTATTGACGGAGAATAGAATATTTAAGTCGGTGAGGAGCGGTTCTGAGCATCGCAAGGCCGTGGTCGGTGGCCCACTTCGACGGCCGATAGCCTAGATAGTTTCATA
Organism: Cephonodes hylas; assembly: GCA_030295005.1. Classification (NCBI taxonomy): domain Eukaryota; kingdom Metazoa; phylum Arthropoda; class Insecta; order Lepidoptera; family Sphingidae; genus Cephonodes; species Cephonodes hylas. Next base: position 3,191,257 of record AP025371.1, read on the forward strand.
ATTATGCATAACCTTACGTTTGTATTTCCCGAAGGGGTAGGCAAAGGTGCACTTCCACTCCCACGATTTGTCAGATCCTAATAGATTTTTTCATAATTACAAGAATTTATTTACATACTTCCAGAGTGATCTGTCGGAAGCGGCCAGCATACTGCGGCTTTCCGCGATTCGGTCTTCGGGCAGGCTGATTATTTGTATACTTACGCCTTTAATCCTTGAGGGCTGGAAAGAGCAGTATCCCTTTATCCACATTTCGGTCTTTTTATTTCTACACCGAAATACAAGGCGTATCTATCTGTTGCCATTTTAAGGTTTAATTTATAGACGCCGTGATCTTGATAGGAAATTATAATAGAAATTCATACATTTAGCCTGAGAATCAGACTCAGATTTCCCGATCTCACACGAATCGCGAATTCTAATGTCGTGCACTCACATTATTCGAGTCCGCGACCACCGAGATTTGTCTGGACTTCGCGCCTAAGCCGTTAGGCTATTCCTACTTTCGACTAACATCCATGTAAACGCATCTTGTTTTTTCATCAACCCATATACGCCCACTGCTGAGCATGGGTCTCCTCTACCATTGAGAGGGTTTAGGCCATAGACCACCACGCTGGCCTAGTGCGGGTTGGCGGACTACACACCTAAGAAATTCCTAAGAACTCTTAGGTGTGCAGGTTTCATCACGATGTTTTCCTTCACCGTTAAAGCAAGTGATAGTTCAATGTGAATACACACATAACTTCGAAAAGCCAGAGGTGTGTGCCTGGGGTTCGAACCCGCAACCGCCGAAATTCTCGACCGCGCGCCTAAACCTCGAGGCCATCACTGCATCATGCAGTGATGGCATCTTGTTTATTAGTGCAAAATTAAAAAATAGTTAATAAATCCAATTCATTCTTTCTTAGATATTTCCATGACATCGCGTGAAGTATAACAATACTGTACAGGACATTATTAAGTCAAGTGCTAACAAAACATGTTACGTGTGCAGACACATACATAATGAACAAAGCCACGGCTCTTTGTATACTTTAGCATTTATAAGTCGTTCGTAATTCAGTCATTTTCAGCGCGTCGCGTGTTCAGTTAGAAACGCTAGGTAATCCCTAATGTACCCATTGGAAAGTCAATAAAACTACTTGTTAATAATTAAAAATCCACCAGTAGAACGTACGGATAGAGTAAAACACTCTATGGAAATATTTTGTTTAGATTTTATCTCGCCGCGTCGATACTCTTGCAATTACATACTTGATAGCGTATGGAAATAACTGCGATGGTTTACGCGTCGTTTCACCTAACAGAGTGATATTGGATTGTATGTTCTATTTGCTATTTCAGTAGGAAAATGTACTAGGTACTTTAGTTTCTGAAATACTTCTGAGGATAAAAATATTTTTTTGCTTTAGTTCCATGTAGTATAAAAACTCATGCATTGTTAAGAAATGGGCAGCTAACGACTTAAATACGATATATCGTTAAGTATGTATGCTATATGGCTCTTTCAAAACATACTACAAAAAACGTAATAAACCTCTGAAACAAATTGGTTAATGCTTAAAGTTGCAATGTTAAGTGATGATTGGAATGTCGTCTAAATAAAATCCGAAAAAGCCCCCACGCAAGGATGACGCATACAGTTATCATTCATTTCATTCATCTGGCATTTGATAGAAATTATTAAATATTATTTGATTCTTTAATATCATTCAAAAATGCACATGAAAGATGTTATAATTTTATCTAAAAGCGAAACAATCAAAATATTTTTACATTGAAAATTTATAATAAAGAAATTCACTACAGAAACACACGTGTAGTCTTTAGATATAAAGAAATCTATAGGGAGAATAAAACTGGCACACACGTAAAAAGTAAGCCATCTTTTAGACTAAATTATAAGCCACAGAAAAAGTTTAAATATGTTTCAAGAGTTATATCGAAAATATACTTTTTACTCCGACAGTACATAGTCGAAAACTAAACTTTTAACGCGCAAGTCCACGTTGAGACTCGTACCAAACGGCACTACGGGGTGGCGACGCCGCCAGACCGCACGCGACTCTCTCCTGCCTACACCGAGCGTACGAAACTTCCAAACAACTTTTATAAGAGAAAATGCCTTCGTGGTGGGACTACTTGCACTTCAACAGGCAGTATTCGAACAAACGCAACTTAGAGGAGGGTTTATTTCAAATCGCGTCGCAAACTTGCAATATTCTTGTGAAAGTTAACAATACTAATAACATCAACCTGACGAGGAACAGCAGCAGGAGTGATGAGTACGGCTGCGCTGGACCACCTAAGGGCAAGAGCTCCATGCAGATCTGCGTGCCCAAGTTCAGGAAGAATTCCATCACTTCGGGATGCAACCCAGGACTTTCGGTGAGTTAGAAAACTTTTTGATTTCTTAATTATGTTCGTATATGTAATGTTGCACTATTCATGTATCCCTTAATTATAAAATAAGTACTTACTTAGTTATTTTTTGCTACTAACTTTTTTTTTCGTTGGCATATATTTATTTCACAAAATAATATATGCAGTTTTTACGAGGACGACACATCCTTTTATATAAGTAGATTTTCATTGAACATACCAAGTATTACAAAAAAAAACTTGGACGCCAAAAGGCAACTAGTGCGAAGCTCGGCGATTACAGCGGCGATGCATCAAGCACTTTACATGGACGATGTCCTTGCGTGAAGTGTTAAAGATGCATAGGCGCGCGCGGCGTGTGCAGTCCACACTCACTGTTCAGTGGTAATAAAGCACATCGCATCAGTGCAAATATTAACTGCGGCGCCGGGAGCATTTGTCGCGTGGCCGCGGTACAAACGATCGCAAACTGCTTCAATTCGAGGTACCCACTGTTGCATTACTCGTGTTTATGACCATTTGTTATTTTTTTACTGTGCCGTGCGACTATGTGATTGTACCGTATCGATTTTACACGTGAAGGAAGACATCGCGGTCGCAGCAGACGCCGCCGTGCCTCGCGTTTCGACCTCGTTCCAATTATACTATTAAATGCCATGGGGATTTTTCGGTTGTTCTGTGCATCGCTAACCGTCACAACACACTCGTGAGATTCATTACTGATACAACTTATCGCAGCTTTCACAGATAAAGTCGCGTCATTTGTTTACTGAGAATGTCATTGACAAGTCAATATTTTTGCCTTACAAATACCACAAGTTGCTTATTGCGTATTGTTTGTACCTACAGCAGTATTGTTAGCTCGTATCACATGTTTGAGTCGTCACTTAGGAACCGAAGGGTGGAGTAAATTGCCCACTAACATGCTAGTGTAAACACAAGTGTCCCTAAGGGGACTTACTGCCACCAGTTATGAAAAACAAAAGTTTGCAATCCATTTTTAAATCTTATTCCGCTTTTCCAATTTAATCCTTAGGCCTTTGTTTTGTGCCATATTTTAAAACAGAATCGAACCATATTTAAGTTTCCAGAAACGTTATTTTATGTTTATATCACGCCAGTATTTAGTAGTAGCTTCACTTAGTTTAAAAAAAATAAGAAATGATTTATACAAGTACATAAGTTCACAGCAATAAGACAAAAAAACAACAGTAAAAATCGAGGTCGTAACTTTATAAAGAGGGTGGCGGGCATTGTCCTCTTGTAAAATATTTATTACCGTAACCAAGAATAAATATGTCTTAGTGTCGGCCTGTCGCACAAATATACAGGATATAAACAACGACCGTATGAGGAAAAATTGTTTTTGTTACGTTATATATGAGCCGATTACTTTTTTTACTGAAAATGGGGTCTGCTGGACATTAATATACTAAATTAAGCAAAGTAAGGAAAAGAAGGGATAGAGAAATATCTTGAAAGATTAATGGCTATGGTGAATTTAGACTTGCCAAATGAAGTTTAAAAATCTGTTGCTTTTTTATTAAGTAGTTGATACCATCTATTGATATTAAAAAGCTGACAATACCACGATTCTGTCTTATTTATTATAATTTTTTCTTATCATGACAAGTGCTGATTAAAAAGTTTATCTTTTTTATTATTATGATTACAATTTGAAGTATCTCACTTAAAAAATAGATGTGGTAAATGTGCGGGTCTTTCGGGATACTTCAGGTTAGAAATATTAGTCTTCCAAAACATCTGCCTCTGAATCAAGTGACAGTTGTTTCAATAATTACACCAGACACAGCTCTCACGACGTAAAATAATGACAAACGCCAAAAAACCTCTGAATTTCTAATAATTATTAAGAACATTGCCAAAATTGTTACTTTCTAGTAGATCTTCATGAATAAAACACCACAGCCCGTTTTAATCAGAACGTTAATAACATTAAATAAAACATGATCCTTTAATTACATAACGCCTAAAGTAATTACGGTTCTTTGTGTCAAAGCAGTGTCTCATATTTGTACCCACGTTAATTACATTTATCTGAAAAAGTCCGTACAAATTAGGCCAACAATTTTGTAGCGAGACAAAGGACAAAGTTCGTACATCCATTTCGACATGGTACAATGTGGCTGCCTCGTTGCCCGGGGCATGTTAAACGAGTATTATTTAAAATGGTCTCATAAGAACCAAATGTATGTATATTTTACGCAAGGGAATTTCTCCCGTTGCTGACTTATTTTGAAGGCTTGGACTTTACTACGAAATAACGAGAAAAATAATAGTGTCTTTTTTGTGTTTAATGCTCAGGGTTGCCTTTTTCAGTAACAACGTGTAAAATTCAGGATTGTTCATAGTCTATTGTATGATAATTATAATTTGTCTTTCATCATTCATTCTTTGTATCTCATCGCATTAATAAATACATTTTTGAATAAAATTTAAATAAGAAAACTCCGTGGCAAAATTTGAGAAAAGGTAAATCGTTCTATCGATTCTCACAACATTAATAATTAAAATATTTCGAAGTATGTACTATGTACATATTATTTGTTTTGAATATGGTATGGGTATTTCTAAGACCAAATTTGCTTTCATAATTTCTTATACGTTCACGACACAATTTTTTCAGTTGGGTTCACAAGAACATTCCAACAAAAAATAAGGAAATTATTTTAGGGGAAACAGCTGCGAGTTACATTGTCGCTTGTCGTGAAAAATATTTTTACTTACGTACAAATGTACATACACAACCTGAGTTCTGTAATTCCCGATTCTGCAGGCAGAGATGCATTTCTAATAAATGGTTGTATTCACATGTGTAAACTAAAAAAATAGCCATTCAGCACAGCCCTATCTACCTGCATGTATTTCCATGACATTAAATGTCAACCACAATTAAGTTAATTAATTTTGTAATGTAACGTGGAATCTGTTTAAATCCTTGGTTGAACCTTGACAGTACAGTTTATTTATAAATGTCGGTCACATACTGACATTGGCATTAATTATATGGCCCACAGAGTAGAATTATACATAAAAATGTGGTCATAACAAAGGGATTGTTGTAAGGGTTGTAATTTAATTTTTTTAATACGGAAATGCTAAATAATAACTTTGTAGCATTTAATAAAATCGGCATCTAATAAATCGATTACTTTTTCATAAAATAATTGGTATTTTGCTATACGTCTTTATAATTATTACTTGAATAATAATTAAACTAAACCTTATGAAAAATGCATCAGGAGAAACATAGGAATAAACTTAAAAAAAAAACTAATAAATAATAATAGGTATATATAATAATGCGTTGCATATAATAATGTCCTAACTCGAAAGCCTCAATGGCGCAATTGTCATTTGTCACCTGCTTGTGAAACGAGAGGCTATCGGTTCGATACCCACATCATCATCATCATCATCATCATCAGCCTTCATTGCTTCCACTGTTGGACATAGGCCTCTCCTATGGCACGCCACTGGGCTCGATCTTCGGCTCTCCTCATCCAACCGCTGCCAGCCATCCTGCGGATGTCGATACCCACGCCAAGACATAATATGTTCGTGTGATCCACAATAGATATTGGTGAGGTTGTAATTCTACAACCACCACTAAGATAACATCAAAAGCATATAGTTTCCTAAAACAAAACGCTTTATCGATTCGTGCATCACACCCTCGCCCTACTTTCGCTTTATATTAGCGTTTACTATCATACAGCCTTACTGCCTAAATGTACAGGTGTTGCATATGTAAAATGCCCAGATTGTATTAAAACACGTGTACGAACCATAGCGTGAGTACATTGCGTGTCGCTCAACACGCAACTATTCGATACTATCGATACATCTATCGATTAACAATTAATTGTTGGAATGTCATGAAATTAATTGCTGTTCTTTTTTATTAATTTTAGTTTTGAAAATAATTCTCGAAATCACGCAAGTAATAATAATAAAATTTCGTTCGGTATTGAAGTTTTGATAGAGGCAAACGCAACAGCGTAGTGACTGTGATATAATCATTCTAGTCAATTTAAGGCAATAAAAAATATCGAGACAATTAATTCGTACTGCTATAAATACTGAAATTACTAGCTTTACCCATTTCGATGGATGGTTATCATTCCCCATCAGCCGATTTAAAAGGGTCATCGAGTTGATTGCGCGTGCTTTAAGGGTAGTCCTCATTCAGTCGATAATACATATTTGCAATATCATCTTAAGTCAAGCGCCCAGTGTCTGAAGGAATAGCGTAAGTTTGATAGAAACTGGGAATCGAGATCGCCCAATACAGTATACACTTTTACCAGTAAAGTAACTTGACGTTTCTCTATTCTAAATAATTGGAAAATTGATGGGTCTGGCTGAGTGGAGTGACGATGTCCGCAAGACGGCTGGCGGCAGTTGGATGAGGAGGGCTGGAGATCGAGCCCAGTGGCGTGCATTAGGCCTATGTCCAGCAGTGGACAGAAGAAAGGCTGTTACTGGTGATGATAATTTTTAGCTGTGAAGTAATGCTACAGAAAAAATAATTTACTGCAGTTGAATTTTTTCTTAACCAATAAACTTAATCATTAGTAGAGCCAGCCCATTCATAATGTACGTAATTAACGAAGCAACACTATTCAAAGAAAGCTTCATTAGTTGCATGCATAGATTGAGTCAGCATGATAAGCGAAATGCAAAATGAGTTTAAGCTCCACGTAATTCGCTTAGATTCTTGCACTGTTCATTTTTCTTCAAACAAAGGCGACTTTGCAAAAAGACGAGATAAAATCAGCTTATTTCTTAATACGGTTATGGCGTAGTTACTGATAGAGTCCAATGTTTAGTACAATTTAGTTCAAGGAGTGCATCTATTGGATATTTTGGTTCTGTCTCCGTAGTTGATAGAAGTTTGTTACTGTCGAGTTATACAAGTGAAGAATAATACCTAAATGAATATGAAAATTCTATATGAAAAAGTTCCTGATTCAGATTTTCGAGCTCATTTTTTTCACAAATTTTAAAACATGCTCTCCAACAAATGATTTCCCAAAAGCCTTTGTACTATGAAAAATACATTTCCATACAGCAAAAATACCTAAACAACAAAGCCCAGTTTTTAGGCTATAGCCGTCAAAAAAGTGTGTGGTAAACATTCATAATTCCACGAAGTTATTTTAGAGCCTGACTTTATGACATAATTGATGAGTAACTTAATTGCAAGTTCCTTAATTTTAAAGCTTCATTTTCATAATTACCGCTGATGTCATTATTACTGAAGGTCATTCGATATTTCGTAGAAGCGGTTGCGAGCTACGCCGGCACCGCGTAGTAGTGCTACGAGCGTAGTAAACTGATTTGCGATTGACCTACTTAAGAAACAAAGTAACAGTTATATTTGGATGAGTAATTTAACGATCTTTTATTTTTACTCAGTGAAGCCTTATTACCTAGAAGGGGTAGGCAAAGGGGGATTTTTGCATTCACGATTCGCGAATTGCATTTTTACCTGTTGCCGTTTTTCAGGCATATATTTCAGACTCACGTTGCTACTAAAAATTTTCGAGGCAAGCAGCCAATAGCGATTTAAAAGTTGTTTATTACATAAATATACCCAATAGCTATGTATATACTATACATACTTTAAGAAAGTTGTCTTGTGTGGAAACTGCGCCGCGGATGCTGTCAATAACAGAACGGTTGGAACTTGAATTCCTAGACTCAAAAATCTGATTTAACCTATATTTATTCCAATGTTATCCTCAACCGCACTCTCTTCCTTACCGTAACGAGTCAACCGATTATTCACCGTTATTGATGATCCGGGAAAGGCGTAAAATCTTCACAAGCTTTTAAAAAGAGATTATATTATTAATTATAATTTTTGTGAAAAAATTAAAATACTGGCACTTGGCAGTAATTCAAATAATTTTCTTGTTAGACTACAGCCTTTTTTATAACCTTATCGATAAAGGTATGTATGTTGATAAAAAAGGCTGTAGTATAACTTTTACATGCAAGTGCAATCGAAACCGCTAGTTACATAAAAACACAAATCTATTGAAGGAACCCATAGCCTGCCCATTTTATATATGCATTCACTCTAATTACGCCAAAAAGGTTGTTCGCTCTCATCCTAAAAAAAAGCAAAACGAAACATGTTTATAAAAGTCGCAGCTCATTAAAAAGCTGTTTATCTCGCACCACCTTCCGTTTTATAAACAAGCGTCGTTGAAAAGATATATAAAGCGAGACAAGTAGCAAGTTGATGCAAGTACAGTCTGGCCTCATTTTTAAATGGAGCCACTATTTTAGATAGAGCCGATAAAGACCTCCAGTGAAAGTAACGACCGCTGCACCAAAGTACTATCGTATGTATGTAGTTATGTATGTTCTGTCTCTACTAAATATATTACTTGCAGAATTGTTTGATGTAGTCGGAGCGTTGTACATTATTCATTCTAGTATTACATACATTACTTCGCGCTCGTATTCTTTAAAGGGGTAATTAAAAGCATTTCTGCACCTACATTTCTTCAATTATTTTTTGATCAGTGGCCCTTTTACGGAGACAAACCCAGACTCTGTTCAACTGAGAAAAAACCAACAACACTTTTCTCGCCCCGGAAATCGAACCCAGGATCTCTAGATTGCACAACATTGTGCCACGAAACCATGAAATGTGGTTATTGAAATTGACTTGTGTGTAGACTTTTAGACACTTTTACACACCTGCCTCATCTTATCTCTGCATAACCTAGGTTCGACTGGCAGAGAATGCCTTGGTCATTAAGTCCGCCTATGTAAACTTTACATTAAATAGGCCACATTTCTTATGAAATTGCACCTGAGTAAAGCGAAGTCCAACCACTAGTCTTGCAATAAATCTTTAGTTAATACCTCCACCGCTTGGCTGTTTATGGCTGAGGAAATGAAACGGTGCAAGAAATACCTTCTGCAACCCATATATTAAAGGTTTTTAGAGTCACATTATATTATTACGGCTGCGATAAGATTCTGGGAAATCGAAGTAGGTTAATTTAATACAAAGCTTATTTCTCATGTGAGTTAACTATATATTCTGTAATAAGACCTCTAGGTGAACATAGCTTTAGTACAGACTTAAAATTCTTTAGAGAAAATCCCTCTAATTAGCCAGGCGAGCGTGTTAAAAAGAGTACAGAAAGCACAAAAGAATTACTGATTCTGTAAAGATGTACCTGAAGAATAAAATGTTGTGAGCATCGCTGTATGTATTTTTGAAGTTTACGGTTGGCATTTATTCGGAGATATAATTTCGATTAAAACATGATGTTTTTAGTTTTGAAAGGGGTTTCAAACCCTGAATTATTTTTAATTAATTATTGAAAAACATATTTTTGCTATCTAACGTCATGTCTACATAAAAAATAACCTGATTTAGGCCACCTCATATAGATAACTGGTATCTAAATTTCAATTGAAATAACTGACAATGTTTTTGTTAAATCCTTAAGGCAGCTTTACTTAATGTATTCATTGAATTGTTACCTATCAATACAAAATATTCTGTTTATTTAAGTATAAATAATACTTCAATTACACTAGTCAAAACAGATATAGTAATAGACTGCTGTAAAGTTGATTGACCTTATTCTTAATTAAATTTCTCGTATATTAAGTGGAGACGACGAACACTTCGTAAACATCGTTAATATACAGTAGTTATTTGTATGTTTATGGTTACTCCAGATGTTGCCATGCATTTATTGTTACTACAAGTCATACTTCACTTAATGCATCTGCTTAACTGTAACTTTATAAGCTGTATAATTATAATTTATAAAGTAAAAGGTTATAATTATTATGTGTCTACCTTCAGTGAACATTTGGTTTTTGTGAAATTTCTTGGCCTGACATAATAATGGATTACCATTTATAATAAACATTTATTCAATTTGATGACGATATTCGCAAGGTGAGCTGAAGATCGAGCTCAGTGGCATGCCATAGAGGATGTCTATGTCCAGCAGTGAAATAGCCATTTTTAAACCATTTACTTGTAACTCCCTAACATATCTGAAAATTTTAATCTAAGCTAAGCTAAGCTAAGCTCAAGTAAATGGGTAACCAATCCGTAATTCTGTACGAACGAAAAAATATAATAATAATAGATAATTTTTACTTTAATTTAACCTATCATATATCTCATATATATTGGTAAAGAACGTTGGATACAGTATAACGGTGTCACAATGTTCATATCTCCTATAATTATGATCGTATTCCAACTGATGGATAATAATCCTATTCTTTGCTCGTCAGTTACAAAAAAAAAACTTGCAGCTTCTTAGTAAAACTAACTGCTCCGCCTCGTTTGTTAAGATGTGCTAGATCCCTTCCTCGAGATTATATTAACGTTTCCGAGTAACAACACCAAGAGATGGCTGTTCCGTGAATATTACATTAAAGGTCCCGTTTCTAAGAATAGCTAACGATGTATTTATAATAATCGTGCACATAGAAAATCTATTTTCATCATAAATTTTCTAGACTATATTTATTCCATAGATTATCACGTTGCATCTACGGTATGAGCGAGCCGTGTGATATAGAAGTCCTTGAGTCGACGACTGGGTCTGGAAAAATGTAGGGTTTATCCATAACGAAATTCTAAACTTTTAAGTGGTCTCGAAGTTTGCCTTAAAACAAATTCAAACTATACGTGTAGTGCAGATGTGAATTGTGGTACTTCAATAGAAGCCCGAAAGCCCAGTATGCCTTACAAAATTCTTTAAACTTTAAATTTCTATTTGATAAAAGTATTTTGACTTACAAATAAGAAAATCCTGATCCAAAATTAAGAATTATAAACTAGACATTACACAATTAAAGTGTAACCTTTTTAAGATTCTATTGAAGTACTCTGTATACAGGGTGTATTTAGACCGTGATCGAAAACTGAGGCAGGTAATAGCGAGGGTGATCCCAAACCCAGTGGCGATATTAAAAATCTCCGCAAAAATAAAAAATTTGACGTTTTCCATACAACCATCGGTGTTAAAAGTATGCGGTTTGTATGGGAAAGCTCAAAAATTTTATTTTTTGTCGGGATTTTCTTTAATGCCAGGGGGTTTTCGCTATTGTCTGCCTCAGACTTATATAAATACTGTCATACTTATATAAAGCCTTCGTTCCCCGGTCATCTAACTCACGTCCCCGTGTGCATCCGATGAATTATTAATAGTGAATGCAAGGCGACCTTGCATCCATTTTATTAGTATCTCCGCCATATTGTTGTCCTACTTACGCTCTTCAGTATTGACAACTTAATAGCCCTAGTTCTAGTGGTTAGTTTAATGTTTTAGTATTGGTACTGTATTTGAAGTGTATGTGTATATAATTCTTCAAGGTATACCATCTATAAAAGGCTGAAAAGAGACTTACAAATTGATTAAAATCTAAGTACAGCTAACAAAGTATGAAAGCATGTCATAGAACTTTGAATTGCATTTTTTAGTAATAATTTATTAATTCCCTAAAAGATTTACTTTGCTTTAAAATTTTTACAGGAAAAAAAGTCATTAATTGCAGGTACAGTCGTACAGTAAATCAAGGTTTGGTCTTTAATACTTATAATAGGTAGGTAACACTTTGTAAATTACGTACTTAATACCAAATGTTTGATCAAAATGTTTGACAACATACTATCTATGGCCACGGGGTCGTTGACTTCAAAATTGTCTGAGGCGTGAGAGGAAAAATGACCGCCCACTAAAGCAATTTTTTGTTGAAACCCGCCGCGAGCTAAAGCGAAGCTCACAAACACGTCCATCAATAACTGTTTGGAGGAATTCCCTGGAAGAAATCACATTATCCGAAGTTGTTTGTTTTACTGTGTACTTATTTGAAAATAATACAGCGATTAATATTACTTCTTTTTTTATTTTTTTTAACAAATAGTGGAATAGGAAAGTTAATAATTTGTTTTTTTTTTTGGTTGAGTAATTTCGATTATCTATGAATACTGTTATTTTTATTTTGTTCTAACATGCAATTAATGTTTGGAATAAATAAAATAGTATCATTTTCATATTATCACACAGAAACTAGCGTCATTTAGTATTTTTTTATTCAATATATAACTTTTTGCATTTCATATATTTAATTTCATAATCGCTATGTTGTCGCCAAACTCAGTTTGTTTTCAAAAGTTTAAGTCATATTGGCATATGACACAACCTCTTTAGAAAATAATATTGTACTCCCAATAAACCGAAAAGCCAAATTCACATTATTTCCGATACCTAAACCTTACAGGTTGCATGTGGTTCAAGGTTGGCAATATTCCGGTGCGCGATTTTCAATATATTTTCACAATTGAATTGAATCTCGACCTTCGATTGCGACCAATATGTATTGTGATGTCGTCTTATGGACGTTCAAACGTTTAGTCTGTCGCAGAAGTATTAATTGAATCATTGATTTATTTTAAATAACACTGTCAGCTGGCACCTACTTTAATGGAGATAGAAAGAGAGAAAAAATAAGTTAATCAGCCTAGAGATCAGTAGCCCAGAGAAGATTAGTTAAGATATTTTACCAGCGGTGGGGTCCAACTACTCCCGGGCGCAATTTTAAATCCACGGGAAAAGTTAACACCTAAAAATACAAAAAATCTGTGAGCAACATGTTTGTAAACGTGTTTCTATTCAATCTACCCACAATATGGATTTTATTGCCCACGATACTGATCACGAATAGTAAGCACCGATATATGTGTGTCGTACATCTGTATACAGCTTAATTTTATCGCAAGTTGTAAGTAAAATAGCTTGAAAACATCGTAGTCTTCGTTTAGACATTGTTATCAAACCAAGTTGAATCAATTACTTGTGGTGCTATCTTATTCAGGTGGGCGACATCGCTCAAGGCCCCGAATTTTCTATCGTTTATAAATATTGGAATAATGCTTGTTTGGTAGTTCTTTGTCGATTGCTTTGTAATCGTCGACACGTGGAGTCAAAGGCGCTGTTTGGTCATCGTCGGAATTAAGGTTAGCTTTTTACTTTTTTTTCAGGATTTTTGGTACTGGCCAGTCTTTTTTAAATATGTTATACTTAAGTTGTAGCACTGGTATCTGTGTGTAAGTGTACTGCAGCTTAGGGTTATTTTATTAGTCGAAAACTTAATTTTTTTCCAAATAAAATTACCTAAGGTTATATTTTTAAGGACTTTAGCGTTTGTGAATCAATAATAGAGATATTTATTATTATTTTAATATCCAACATATAATAGTATATTAAGACCACGCCGATTCAAGAAAAGTTACGTCGTACTGATGTTTAAAATTTCCAATATTATTATGTAAGTCTGAATTAACAACTAAAAATTATAATAATTTGTCGAATTTCTTTGAATAGAGCAGCGTTTGTTTTTACATTAAGGGTACTGGCTCACGCCATTTCACCATTAACTTGATGTATCATCAGTTTTGGTAAAAATCCAAATGTCAGTAGACACCATAGCGTCTACGGCGCCGCGTAGCTTAGTTCTACGAACATGCTATGGCGTAGATAATTCTTGTGTTTTTAATATCCTTTCATGACAATTTGATACAAACGTAACGGTAAATGCCTAAGTTAATGACTGAATGATAAAATATACATAATGTGGGTTTAATAATAATTAAAAGGCACATGTGATCTAGCCATAGTTTGTATTTTAATTATGATTTTAATTGTGGCAAAGAATTTATTTCACCTGTGAATTAAATAGACTTTTAGATATTTTAATATATCGTATACTTAAAAAAGAGTTTAATCTTCTTTTTAAATTTACTTCAGCCACACAAAATAATATAAATTGAAATACAAAGACGTGCTTACTTAGCTTAGTTTAGCGTACAAAATATATTGGCTTTGGAGCTAAAGAATATTCGATAGAAAATTGAATTTTAAAAGAATAGATTTATAGATTGGATATTGCAACGACGAGAAATACGGTGTCTTGTTTATACTAAATAGGTTAATCTTACTCTTAAGGTTAGGATTCTTCCGATCCCTATAATGGTCTTTTATAATCGTTTTTTTAATCATAGTGCAGTACAAATAGGGTCCAACAAGGTTCAAAATATCTAAGAATGTTATAAATCTCTCAGGTATACAAATTAGCACTACGACTTTTTATACTGAATTGGAGGACAATAGAGAATGGTTATAAAACTTAGGAATTAAATCGCCCATATGAGGAACTGATAAACGATGTTACGTTGTTTCATGGACGTAGCTGCATATAGCTCGCTTTGTCACATTGCTGGGCAATGAACATCCAAGGGGGGGAAATTACATTCCAAACATTCCCATTTGATATAAATTTCGCAAAATCGTCTCGGTCTACTATGTGATTATTCTTGATAACACCTTAATCGGCCTGTTACATCTAATTACATTTATTAACTTTTATAAACGAGTTGGTAGCAAGTATATTTTTCGAACGCAGCTCCGGAAAATAAAATTCATAACGCTTATTGAGAAACACGACTCGCCTCCCCACGGGGTCGGCCATAAAATGTGAACGATCAATTCATAAGTTTTCCACTTTTTTATGAATGCATGAATCGGATTTCGCTTTCGTTTTATGTAGTCTATGAGAGAATTAAAATATTTAAAAAATTAAATGAGTTCTTTTTTTTTCGGCACATCGCGACTTATTAAAGAAATAAATTACGATATAAAGATTTAATAGCACGATTTTTTTGTTTTTAATTTGTATTATACTATTTCCACGGTGTTATATATTTCAAAAAGTTAGTCATATACTAAATATGTGAGTAAAATGTTTTCGAAAGACTTCCATGCATGAAAACCTTTGTTCTTACTGCAGTTCAAAAAATGCCCGATTTTTTAAATTATTAATAAAATATGATTTGTTTCACTTTTATTTGAAGCATACTTTTTTTTAAGTGTTAACGAACCTACGTATAATTCATTAGAAGGTACTGTCGACGGTTGAGGTATTCACACAGAAGCATTATTACCTTCTGTTTCATGGAACAATGACGCATTCATTAGGCTTCCAAGGTCTTTATTCAGTACTTGTAGCTGTTCAAAAGACTTTTAACTGGAAAAATTCCTTTTGTAAATTATATCGTCAAGGTTATTTCTGTGTACCAAGTCACTGCAGGGCAGTTTTATTAGAGAGAAAACACCAAAATTTCAGTTCAATTAAATATTTTTATTACTATAAATAATATTTATTAATTATTTTTATTAATCTGAATCATGAGTCACAACGATGAGTCTTTGACATTTTAATTGGCATAGTATTTTTTTTATAATTCATACATCTATTTTAACGTAATCACTGACAAATTTTACCAATATTAAAATGTTTACATTTATAAAGCAAACATTTTATTATTAAGATATGTATCTCTTTTTAAAATCGATTTGAAAGGAATAGTTTCAAGAACATTTCCGATAAGTTACACTAAATCTATTCTGTTCCTTGTACACGTTATTGGCTTTGTAAAATGCAAAAGGCTTTCCGCTTCTTTCTGCTTCATGAAATTGTATCAATACGCGCGCGATATTTCCAGGACATAGCGCCGAGCTTGCGTTTTATATTGAGTTGAACGAAAAATATTTTATTTCTATTCAACAAAAATATTAAACCGTATTTTGTTCCTTTTGTTGATATGACTAAGCTTTATAGAGATACCGAAGTATATGCTTAGTGCAGGCTATTACACATAGTAAATGTACATAGTAAACGAACAATGTAGGTCCAGTTTACACCAAAGAAATAAGCATGGATATTATCCTACACCCACGATTCTCTTATTGTATTTCTAGCCTTGCAGAGGAGAGTGTATTTCCATTCTACGTCCTATTACTGTTGAAAACTTCCTAACATCAAAACTCAATAACACTTTACCTAACTCGAACTTGGTACACTACTCATGCCTATTCCGAGACAAACCAGTAGAAGGTACCCATAAAATAATGAACATGAGAGTGAAAACCATGAGTAAACAGCCGGACTATTTAGCTGTTATCGTTTCACTTTACGATCGCCATATAACCTCCAGGTAGATACCGTCCTGCCGAGATAAAATGTAATACTTTGCGATATTAAAAAGGTCTTTACAGCCTCGCTTAATACAATGTTATAATTCTTTTAGGCTTTTTTTATATAATAAAGCACATAATAATTTTCGCCCAGCATTCGTGTTCAGCCTACGCGACATTTACATAATTATTACAATTAGTAAATTGTTCAATATGTAAATCTTGGTACAAGGCCATTTATTTGAGATTGGCTTCTTGGCTTTGCGTAAAATTTTGTAGTGCCTATATGATTGAGAGGACCTAGGTTCCAGTGATAAGCAAATTGTTTTTAGTTTTTCAACACAAGGATTGGAGTTATTTCGGATACACGGCATTTAGATCTTTAAATCTAACTTAACCCCTGTGATTTGCATTTTGTTGTCAATTGTCAAGCTTAATGTTAAATTTACGTTTTGTCTTAATTTTTCCATTAACTCTTTAGTACAGTCAGGTCAATTAAAAAGTTTCATAAAGAAAAGAGGTTGCAGTCAATAGTTTGCTCTCTGGAAAGAAGCTTCAAAGGCTGACGTGACAAGTCGTTATCGTTAAAGTTGGGCCGTCAACGTCGTTTGGGACTCAACACAATGGCTTTTGTGCCCCGAACATTTTGTCAGCGCAGTACTCAAACATTGTTAGTGCTTATTACGTGCACAATGTTGAATATATTTTTATTGAAAAGAACGCTGTATTTAACAATATACGTACATATATTTTATTATAAAAAAAAAAAACTAAACTAATTGAAATTTTCATCCGTCTTTTCAATCGTTGCGATTATCCTTTTCGGTGAAGCAGTTACTTAGGAGATGGTTGTCGAAGATGAATTTTAAGTATTGAAAGGGGACACAAACTGAAATTTAAGATATCCATTAGTAACCTAAATTGCGACGTGTAAAATATTTTTGGCCATCGCAATCTTATCTTCCCACTTCCTCTATAATATATAATATGGTTTCAAGAGAATAGACATAGATATACTTAGGTTTATGTTCCGCCAATCTCTATGATGAAATTGACCAAAATTTGTTCCGCGGCTTACTCGGAAACAACTCTATAGGTATAGATAGAGATTATTTTCAAAAGTCAAACTTTAATGAACGATTATTAATTTTCTTATGTAAGGGTTACGTTTTAATCAAAAAGATATTTGTCAAGATAAAGAAAGGGATCGACCTTGTAAACTCAATCTTAGGCTTAGTGCATAGCACAATCCTGATAGCAATCACAAGGGTCAAGGCGTTAGTAGGTTAGGTCATACGTAATCTTGATCTTATTGCTATGTTAGTGTACTATACCCCTTTCGAAAGGAAAGGAAAGTAAACATTATATTGAAATCCTAATCCATATCAATATTATAAATGATAACGCGCTATGTCTGTTATCTTTCTACGCCTACAATGTTTGAATTTGTATGATTAGTATGGTGACAGAAAAGATCTTGGGAAAGGATAAAGTCTACATTTTTCCCTAAGAAAATGAAGTGTTTCCATGAAATGATCACAGACATCAATATTGTGCCCACAAATATTCTGACTGGGTCCCATAGCTAATTTTATTCATTATAAGTAGTCAGGTTTAGATTGGTCAATAAGTACTTACCTAACAGCTGTGATAGTATTACTAAATCATCTACTAAGTTTCAAATCAAGCGGATTTTTGGGTTACCATTTTTACCAATAACTATTTAAGAAATTTGGAAAACAGCAGTCTTTCCCCAAGAGAGATAACCGTGTCGATCTAAAAATTAATAAATTCATACATAGTACATCGTATTGAAGTGGCGAATTGGCGGGTCACCGAGGTCACGGGTCACTTTAGCTCCTCCACGCAGCGGTCGGAATATTTGCCTAATTTTGTTATTACACACGTTACCATGGCAACGAGTCCGACGCCTGTTTCGGGCCTTTTTAAATTTTGCATACGACCTTCAGACTAGCGTATTCGTATACCTAACCCTTCTCCGTGTCGAATGCCCGCACGGTCTCAAATACCGTCTGCGTTATGAATATTTTAAATGCTCGTCTCAGAACAATGAGGGTTGAGTTTTCTAGGAGATGTCATTATTTCTTATTTCCCACGAGTAAGTTCTGTCTCTTCGAGTTTAACCCTTTTGTGAGATATTCTGAAATATTGGCCAGTGTTATTCTACGCTCTATCAACAATTTGAAAGGTTTTATTACTGAAATTTTATAACCATTATGGACGCGGGAAAATATGTATGTTGTATATATTTTGATATCAAGAGATTTTGATGTTTTATTATTGAATATGACTATTAACCCTCGTAACTATTTTTGCAATCATAACTTTTAGATCAGTGTAAGTATATCCTATGTCAAATATAGTCACTTTGTAAAATATTGGAAGGATTAAAATATACTTGGATTTCTATATAATTTTATTTTATAATTTTCTTTTGGAACATATTTTTTATTCTCATATTTTGGAATAAAACTTTCATCGGATTAAAATTAGTATCATACCGGATTAAAAATGTACTTCAACTACAATAATGGTATCCTAGTTTATGTTTCAAATATCCTCAATAACAAGTTTCCGTAAGTCAAAGGTCACGAAGTTTTCAAATTTAAGTTCAATAAAGCCTGAGTCACTTTACTGAGAAACCTCAGTATTGATGGACAAATTTGTACTGTATTATGATTCATAATAGTGTTGATGAGTTCGATTTCTCAGAATTTCAAATATGGGAAAGTGCTTTTACTTACATAATAGTTTATTGGAACCAATTGGTTCACGCCATAAAAACTTTGCGAGAATAGCTGAATATTTTTTTCGGAAGAAGTAAAACAAGGTATTTCCAATTAAAGTTTAATTTATTTATAAGTTATGATAAATCCATGTCTAAGCTTATATAGACCAAAGAATAGGGGGTTAAATTAATAATTATTATAAGTTAAATTATTAGGTGTTCTCCGAAAGAAAGTAACGCTTAGGTGATAGATGACTTAGACAAATGATATGAGAGCTTATCTTAGTTTTTGTAGTTAGTCTTATATCTAGGTATACCAGGTTATTTCAATTACCAATCAATCAATTCTAGAGATATTATGTGATTGTTTATGACTAGATATATATTCAAAAGTAGGGTACTTCTAAGAAGAATAGATGCAGCTTAAATATGTTTTGTTGTTTTATTTAATTGAAAGCTATTTTAAGCTATGTCCACATTTATTTCGGGTTTAAATGTTTGTGATACCAAAAAGTATCTTTTAGATTCTGATACCCACAAAACCAGACTTATTGAGTCAGGAACATGTATAAAAGTTGAACGTATTTACGCGACTGTTGTCCACATTTGAGGCCTATAAAATCAAAGGCAACTAAATCCAAATGAGTCAAATATTCAGTAATCTACAAAAATCGATAACTTTGTTTAGGTGGCTATGATATTTTATATTTTAAAAGAGATTTATAAAGAATGTGAATACCACTAAAAAACAGAATTTTAAATTATAAAAATACCACAATATTTGAGTACAGGCTGAATAAATTTGTATTTAACTGTCTTTGATTCCAACTGGCGTTTAGCTGGTTTTGATTCTATAGGCCTCATTTATTTCTATTTCTATTGGAACAATAACTTCAGTCAAGGGTCATCATTCATGGAGAACAAGTACAATCAATAGTGTATCATAATTCACGGTGTTTATTTACCGTGTTGTCGGCCGCACGCGAAGTTGACGACCTTTATGTGTACCGTTGTAATTACTATCCAATCGACTATTTTACTACACGCCATTGAAATTGCTCCTCCATTTTGATGGATTTTATTATATTTTAATCACTGAGTCAACATCGTCAGTCTCGGCTGTAGAGGAGGCCTGTGCCCAACAGTCGGGCGTAAATGGGAAAAATTATACTTTCACAACTAATTAATTAATGATTTGCAAGCTAATTGTACTTATTGCTGGGCATTTGGAAAAATAAGCTAGAGCCACTTAGAAGGTATAAATTAAAAATTTCATCAGCAATATATCATCATATTCATAGTAATATCGAAAGATTTTTATGTATAGCTAAAGTTTTTTGGTTCTTTCATTTGTCAAACTTCAACTTTGTTCAACTTCTCAACTAAAAGCCTGTATTCATTGACGAGAAATGGCAACAGGCTTTCCCCTTGCTTCTTCTATGATGCTTAAAAAAAGGACTTTGGAAATTGGGGCGCAGGTGTATCTATATATGGGGCATTCCACGCGAAGCGGACAAGCAAAAAAAGTCGATGTTTCCGATTTCAGTAATATTCGAGTATGTTATAGACATACATGTCCTTTATACGTGTGTTAAATATTTTTGTAATATAATGACTGGTTACAGAGTTACGGGACTTTGAACTTGTGGCCGGCGTGTGGGCATGCAGTGCTTCAAAGCCCATTACCGAGTCATAAGATTATGGTTTAAAATAATTAAACTAGTGGATTTAATACTTCAATTAATGAGTGTTTAAACTGCATTTTTGTATATCAAAAAAAAAAATATTTTTTCATTAAAAAAATTGCAAGTTTACTTTTTAAAGCTGATTTTCACAAAGAAAACAAGTCTTCAATTTTTTTTATTTTTTTCCTGAAAAAAGCTTATACTGTGCAGAATATCTTTACTAAGTTGTATTACGGGCTCGAACTTAGTTTAGGAGCTAGACCAAAAATAGTGCCGCTGCGATGGCGTCCAGCGCCGCGTCTAACGCCCTCCCCTTGTTAGAATTTAATAAAACTTTTAATCAAAGGAATAAAATAACTTCTGATGGAACATTTTGCATATGATCAATAATACTAATACGTTAATATCTATATATTAAATACTGTTTACTTTAAATCTACACAAATAATACGCTTTTAAAAATAAAACGAACTATTTTTAATAGTTAAATGTATTTACAATTTTAAATAATTTACAGTCAGTGGTACGATTTATCACAGTTTATTCAGTAGTAGGAATTAAGGCATGATATTGTTTGAGCCTGGTATGGGGCACGCTGATTCAAACTTAAACTTATTCGTTAAAAACAACTTATGTTTTTGAATGTTTTTTTTTCGTGAATAGAAAATATGCGTTAGAAACATTCATTTTCTCGCCCATTCTTACACACGCTCGAATGTGGTAATTGCTTGGTTTGATTTCGACTGTAGACTAGTTTAGGTAGCCAGCCGCTTTGAGTTTCCCCCATCACATAACCCTTTTCCATAAGAAGTGGCATAAAAATCTAATTCTGCTTCTGTACCAAAATCTTGTTTAAAATACAACAGGTTTATGAAATTAAATTTATTTTTAAAGAACTAGGGTGCACCATCAATTATTTAAATATATCTTTCTTATGTAGTTCGAATGGCCTATTTTAAAGATGTTGATTAAAAATTCTGTGGATGGTATTATGGTAAACCTTGCTGTGTCATGTTTTAGGTCATCCGCAATCATAATGCTTCTATGTTATAAATTTTACCTTTTTTGTGACAATATACAAGTGTCAGGAGGTGGTCGTTATTCCAGTGGAAATTGACTATGAGGCGATAACTAGTCTAAGGAATATTTTTTATTCACGAAAAGAAGACATTCAACAAAATAAGTTGTTTTTATAGAATAAGTTTGAATCAGCGGGCCCCATACCAGGCACAAAAAAATATCATGCCTTCATACCAACTACTACAGGAATTGTGATAAAACGCACCAGTAACAGTGAAGAATTTGAAATTGTAAAAAATTGTAAATACATGTAACCATTGCAAATAGTTAGTTTTATTTTAAAAAGCTTAATATTGGTGTAGATTCAAAGTAAACAGTATTTAATAGATAGATATTAACGTATTAGTATTATTGATCATATGAAAAATGTTCCATCAGAAGTTATTTTATTCCTTTGATTAAAAGTTTTATTATATTCTAACAAGGGGCGGGCGTTAGGCGCGGCGCTG
The DNA here is from genome assembly GCA_030295005.1 of Cephonodes hylas. NCBI lineage: Eukaryota > Metazoa > Arthropoda > Insecta > Lepidoptera > Sphingidae > Cephonodes > Cephonodes hylas. Next base: position 3,213,662 of record AP025371.1, read on the forward strand.
GACGCCGTCGCTGCGGCACTAATTTTGGTCTAGCTCCTAAACTACTTTCGGGCCCGTTATACAACTTTGTAAGGATATTCTACAAAGTGTAAGCTTTTTTCAGGAAAACAATAAAAAACTTGAAGACGATAAAATCTTTGTGAAAATCAGCTTTAAAAAGTAAACTTGCAATTTTTTTTAATGAAAAAAGATTTTTTTTTATAAACAAAACTGCAGTTTAAACACTCATTAAATGAAGTATTAAATCCACTAGTTTAATTATTTTAAACCATAATCTTATGACTCGGTAATGGGCTTTGAAGCACTGCATGCCCACACGCCGGCCACAAGTTCAAAGTCCCGTAACTCTGTAACCAGTCATTATATTACAAAAATATTTAACACACGTATAAAGGACATGTATATCTATAACATACTCGAATATTACTGAAATCGGAAACATCGACTTTTTTTGCTTGTCCGCTTCGCGTGGAATGCCCCATATGTACTTACGCGATTTAGGATAATAAACAATAGCCCTTAGGTATTATATATACTCAGCCTATCGCCGTCCACTGCTGAACGTAGGCCTCCACAAGTAAGCGCCAACCATTCCGGTCCTGAGCGAATGTCCTTAGGTATTATTACGAAGGAATAATTTAAATATTCAATTCAATTAGTACCTCGTTGGAGAGTTATGCATATTTCTAGCTGCCAATTAGTTACTACTCAGATAGCTACGTTAGAAGCGTAGTGCCAACGTCTGTTACAATTATTTATTGACATTTTCATCGCAAATCGTAAAATGAAATTGTATTCCTAATTACTGTTACCAACTCACACGATGTTCATTTCTGTTGTTGCCATTCCATGTCTATAAGTATAATACAGGTTTCTGAAGTTATTAGTTTCTTTTCTCTGTTGAGATAGAAGCTCAGATTGTTGATATAACTTATGTCAGAGATTACTTAAACCGTTGAGCTAATATAAACTTTTATTGCTCGCGTGATCCACAGACATTTGACATATTTGTCTCGGGTCTGGTGTTTGTGAGACTGATTTCTCTCGTAGTTTCTCATACCCACACCACACAGGACTTGTATCCAAGTGTGTAGGATCAGAACTATTTATTTGACTATTGGGTGTATATATTTAATTAAAATATTAATTTATTTAATAGGATTTTGGAAATTAAAAACAATGCGGGTTTACAAATGTGCAAGAAAAACGGAAAAAAAGACCGTTGGACTTAAAAACATAAATAAAATTGGCGAAAGCTCTCTGACTCCTTTTCGAAAATATAAATGAATTAATGAATAGACTTGATTATAATTCCTTAAGTATCCAATACTATGATATAATTTAACAACAGAAGACTTAAACCTCACCAGTTCCAAATAAGGATTAATTGCACAAAAAGCACGTAGCGATTCGATTTAACGAACCGACAGTGGGTGTGTTCTGTTTCTAATAATAATTTATAGTATACGCTTGCACGAAACATTGTAACTAATACTGAATGTACCAGCCGAGTTTCGTCTGGGGGATTTTGAACGTCGTCTCAAGGGAATTACTTTGCGATGACGAGTTAAGACGTGGCAAGATGTAAACCCTTCTTTTATATTGATGTAGAAAATAATATTATAAATGGAAATGTGACGTATGAATGCCAGTTACCTTTTACGTCTGTTCTTTTTATATAGATATTGGAACTCGGAAAATTACGACAGTATGCCCGTATATAAAAACTGGCCAAGTGCGAGTCAAACTCGCGCACAAACATTCCGTACTATGATTTAAAACTACAAAAAAAAGTCTGTTTTGTGGGAGCCCCACTTAAGTAGGTATTTGTCCTGGTTTTTAGTATTTGTTGTTGTACCGGCAACAGAAATACATCACCTTTCAATATCTTAATTTTCTATCAATCACTTTTCATGTGATACAGCCTGGTGACTAGGGAATGCAATCTCGTTCTCGCGAGATCTTGTTTTCGCGAGATCTCGGCGTTTTTGGGCGAGATTAATCTCGGTCGAAAAAAGGGGCGAGATCTCGCGAGATTAACGAGATTGTACTGGAGTATAAAAATGGCTTATTTGAAGCGCTATTTCAAAATAATTCTTAAATTGTAATATATTGTGATTTGTGATTTTAATTGAACAAATATTTCATTTAATTGGTATATTTTGTTATCTGTAATTTTCGATGTTCTACTATACTGAATAGTATAGTTTGTTATTTTATTGTTAATAATAACATCTCAGTTTAATAGTCAACTCAAGTTTTGTTTGATAAAATTTATTTAATTGTTTTTTGATAGATACATACGTAAAAGCGTAAGAGCATACTATTTAAAAGTTTATTAAAAAAATTAGAAAGTTACATTACATCTATGATTATAATGCATGAAAAAGTCTTGAAAAAAATTGTGATAATAAATATTTTTATAATACATATTTATATTTTTTATTATTATGTACCTCATGTATTCAAATATTGTTATCTATACTAATATTATAAAGCTGAAGAGTTTGTTTGTTTGTTTGTTTGTTTGTTTGTTTGTTTGTTTGTTTGTTTGTTTGTTTGTTTGAACGCTAGGATCTCAGGAACTACTGGTCCGATTTGAAAAATTCTTTCACTGTTAGATAGCACATTTGTCGAGAAAGGTTATAGGCTATATATCATCACGCTACGACCAATAGGAGCGGAGCAGCAATAAAGAATGTTTTAAAATCGGGGACTTTTTTCCTTTTTGTGAGCTTCCGCTGCGTACGCTGCAGAAACGGTTAAAGTTTCGCTAAAATAATGTATGACAGAATTGTTTCCCTTTAAAAATTCTAAAAAAAAGTCTGCGACAGCATATGTCTATCTTTTAAGGTTGGCTCACTATAACGTTTTTTATTCTAACCAAATTTATTTTAAATAAAGCATTATTTGTGAAGGTGTTTTTTCAAACATGATATTAATCCTTATCCAAATAAATACGTTATTCATTACAAGTATTAATTACAAAATAAATTTGTCCTTTACATCATTTGATTTCAATGAGTATCTTAGAAGATATCGCTGTTTCAAAATAATGATCAAGCGCGCAATAATGATACTCAAGGCGTCGACCGGCGCGTTACGGTTTCACGTTGAAACAATTTGACCGATTTGTATGATTTTTGTATATTTAATAAGTAAATGGGGCTCTGCGGATTAAAATACTACAACTTATTTTCTTTCTGAACCCAACCCTGTAGTCCACGCAGACGGAGTTGCGGGCAAAAGCTAGTTATTTGATAAAAATAAACACAACACTGCTGATCTCGCGAGATCTCGCAATTGCCGAGATCTCGTGAGATTGATTTTCAGAAACTCGCGAGATCTCGCTTCAGCCCAATCTCGCGAGATTTGCATTCCCTACTGGTGACATACAGACAGATGGACATAAAAAGTCAGATGTATGAAAATTTGTACCCGATACTTCAATACAAACATGTTTCTTATAAAATTCGACCGAATGAGGCTTGGCCGCGTCGCTAATAAGTTTTAAAGAACATAATTATGTTTACTTGTGGGGCTTTTGCAGTGAAATTAATTAAGAAAACCGCAGCTTATTATGCAATTGAAGGTTTAATTATATTATACGATGTGTAATTGCATGGTGGGTTTCAAGAATGTTGCGTAAGGTTACACATAGTTTGATTAAAAGTACACCACGTAATCATGTACTATTTCAATAAATAAATGTAATAATGAAGTCGTAATGGCTTTTAGGTTTATATCTCGACGGTCACAGGTTTAAACCTTAGGGATACACCTTTGTTTATTTGACAATTTATCGAGCGTACGAAAACATCTCGAGGAAGCCTTGGTACACAAAAATTTTTAGGAATTTCATAGGTGTGTAGTCCGCTAACCCGCACTAGGCCTGCGTGGTGGACTAACGTGTTATCCCCTCAATTATAGAGGGGGCCCGTTATAGGTCTTGTCGTATTGCGCTATTCTCTAGACATTCAATAACGATTAATGAAAACCATCATTATCAATTGTGTATTTATGAAACGAAGCCCGTGTTTTCAGGGACAAATAGTCTCTTTAGTTCCTCCTCATTTCATATACACTAGATATGAAATCGGGTAAAGTGCAACTCGCGACAGTCTAAACGACAACTGCCATTTCCCGCAGCCGCCGCCTCGGTATATGAAACCGAAGTAATGTGATGTCGCGAAGCAAATGCCAAGGTACTATTTTATTTCCTGAAAATAAATGTGATGCTGCCGAGGGGTTATTTGTTAGCTAACGATGTAGAAGGGTATCTAGTACTATCTGTAGTGATGGCCTCTGAGATTTAGGAGCGCGGTGGAGATTCTCAACGGTCGGCTTAAACCCTAGAGACACCTCTGAATTTTAAGGTAAGTATATGTGTATTCTCATACCAGGTACTTTAAGGGTGAATAAACACATCATGAGTTCACACAACTGTTCTGACGAATGTCTTATGGGTGTAATCAATCAACCCATACTAGGCCACCGTGGCGGACTTTAGAGGCAGGGAGACCTGAATGGGCTGGTGATGATTAAGCAGCTCTAAATAGATAGAGGCTCTATACCAAGATACAGTACTTTTATATTGTCATAATTAATTGAATCAGTATGATAGCTTCAACTGAGCATATTACTTAGTTTTATAGCACAGCTTTACACAAGTTTAAAGAAAAAAAGAAAGAATAAAAGTATTTGGGCAGCGTATATGCTATTTTATTACAAAAATACTCTTAGCCTATTTTTATCTGCTAAAATAATAATGGGTGCAATTTATAACGATACTAAATTATTCATTTATATTGTTCCCTTACAATCTGCCAGCCAATATAAATTGAATACAAAATTTATAGTGAATACAAAACGACAAGCGGCAGCACGCTCGTTTTCACCAATTCCTTTGTGGTTTGACCGAAAACCGATACGGTTTTGATAGCGTTCGTTGTTTACAATATTCGCTTCAATAAACGGTGGCAAATGGTACAACTTTATGCATATTGAACAGCTCTTTACTCTTTTATTTTTGTTTAATGTATTTATTATTTGAAATTCTTCTGTTATCATTTTTATATACCTAGCTACATAGGTAGGGCAGGTGACCCGGTTTTGGCCATTTTAAGAATTTTTTAGACTTTGAGGCTCTATCATTTTACAGTTTTTGGTATCATGGACATATTTCTTGTAAAAAGTGATTAAATATATATAAATCTAGCCTAAGGATACATTTTTTTTCATAATTATTCACTGGAAAAATAATCCTGTAGAAAAGAAAAAAAAATGGGAATTTGTGCCACTTTTGGCCAGATTTACCCCATTTCTGGCCACAGTCATGTGCCAGTTCTGGCCATCAAAATTCATCAAAAATAAAAAGCAGATAATTCAAAGTAATAAAAAGTTTATTCGAAAATCGCATATTGTACGACCAACAGTCTTTATTTAGAGAAAAATAGCTAACATAATATTGACGACAAATATGAAATATAATATCTCAGCTTGAATTAAAATTATTTCTTCTTCTTCTTCTTCTTCATCAACCCATATACGCCCACTGCTGAGCACGGGTCTCCTCTACCATTGAGAGGGTTTAGGCCATAGTCCACCACGCTGGCCTAGTGCGGGTTGGCGGACTACACACCTAAGAAATTCCTAAGAACTCTTAGGTGTGCAGGTTTTATCACGATGTTTTCCTTCACCGTTAAAGCAAGTAATAATTCAATGTGAATACACACATAACTTTGAAAAGTCAGAGATGTGTGCCTGGGGTTCGAACCCACGACCATCGAGATTCTCGACCGCGCGCCCAAACCTCGAGGCCATCACTGCTTGAATTAATTCAGAATTCTGGAATTCTGTTTGAATTAATGCTTGAATTTCGATGGAGGCATTATAATCGTAACTCTGAAAATTAATAGATTACTTATGTATATCAAAATACCTAAGTAATTAAGGTCAAAAGTGGAGTTCTACGTGCACCACTCTTGGCCAGTCATGTGGCCAAAGATGGGAAAATTCATTCATTTTGGCTCCATTAGTGGCCACTCTCATAATCTCACTTAATAAACAAATAGCGATAAAATATCATTAGTACTATTTAGACAGTGTATTCTTAATGAAGGATTAACATAAACATTATTAAAGAAATAAGAAGGGTTTAAAAAATAATGATTGATTACTCACCCGCTCGCCTTAGCCTTTTTGCTAAGACTTATAACAATTGACGCTCGTCAAAAAATAATGACTTGTTGGATTGAAGTGAAGTTTGACACATCAAAGCTGTTAACGCTATCAGGTTTACCAATCTATACTAATATTATAAAGAGGTAAAGTTTGTGAGTTTGTATGTTTGAATGTTTGTATGTTTGTATGTTTGTATGTTTGTGACGTTGTAGAAAGTAAACTCGGGATCTACTGAACCGATTTTGAAAATTCTTTTACGAGTAGAAAGCTACGTTCTTTGTGAGTGTCATAGGCTATATATTAGTCCGAAAAATGATAAGACTTTTTCGTTGTAGCAGGATTTGTGAAGTAAGTCGGAGAAAAAACGGGCGATCGAAACCGTTTTTTGCAAACGCTGCCTTTCTCATGGGAGATATATAGTTGAGTCCTAGAGAAAAATTGTAGAGCTTGACAATATCTACAAAAAAGTCAGCGGTAGCATATGTCTAACTTTTAGGGTTGCTTCACTATAATCTCTTTTATGCTAACTAAATTTGTTATAAAATAAAGCATTGTTAGTTTTATAAAGATTATATTAATCCTTATCCAAATAAATGAGTTATTTAGTATAAGTATTTAATTTAAAATGAATTTGCCCTTTACATCATTTGATTTCAATGAGTATCTTAGAAGATATCGCAGTTTCAAAATAATCATCAAGTGCACAATAATTATGTACAAGGCGGCGGCCGGCGCGTTACGCTTTCACGTGATTTTACCGATTTGTATGATTTTTGGTATGGGCATAAATAGGACTCTAAGGAGTAAAATAGACTATAACTTATTTTCTTTCTGAACTCAACCCTGTAGTCTACGCGGACGAAGTCGCGGGCAACAGCTAGTATTAGATATATTTATTCCCGTAAACCTTAGAGTAATATATTTGTCTTTGCCTTAGTTATAACGATTTGAAGTTCTAAATGGCCACAAAGGGGTCGGTGGCCACAACCGGGTCACTTACCCTACATAGTTACATAACCTACCATGTCTCCCATGCCTGTACTCCCTGTACTGTAGTAAGAATAAATACGAAATACGATTTGTGATTTGTATAAGTTGGTAAGGAATTAGGATATAGGTACGAATTGGGCTTTTGAAAAAAAAAATACAACCGCAAAATGCACCAATATTAAAATCTATCATAAAGAGGTTACAACGATTTAATAACTTAGTTTATGAAATTAGCCTAGATGTAGTCGTAGTAGTAGCCATAGTCTTTTGATTAAAGAAGGTAAAGTCAAAAGTTAACTACAGTTATCCAATATTATTTTCATATTTAGGTATAGGTATATTAGAGATATTTCTATCGTGTAATGTAAGTTACTACAGCGCTGTTGGGTTTTATATCGTTTCATAGCCACGATATAAAATGAAATAAGGTTAAGGACAATTTGAATTTCATCCCAGTAATTGAACTTGTTTTATTGACAATAAAATGTATACTGTCTGTGAAATTACTTTTTTTTTACTTTTCATTTAATATATATTCTATCATAAAAAGAATTAAATTAATTGAATTGAAATAAGTACCTACTTTGCTATTTTTTTCAACAAACGAAATTGAAGAATGCTTTTTAAATACCACAGGACTTTTGCATCCGTTTTGTTGCTAATGCGGTATGATAAACGCAAGAAACCTATAGAAGTAGAACAATGAAGGCAGAATAATTATGTGGAATTTAGAGAGTTTAACATAATTCCTCTGCGGTATTTTATGTGGTCATTTGTCGTTCTCGTCAAGAATCGTAGGTATGTTACCTCCTTTTTAGTACGGCTGTAAAATAAGAATGAAAAGTAAAGGAAGTATGGATTATTTTATTCTATGTGACGGTAATTTGCTTAAGTGAACACATTCACCAAACTGGTAGGTATCTAATATACCTACATATAGCCGTCTTACAAAAAAGTGTACAATTAATTAAAATACAGGATGCAATGCTTGTACCTACATTTTATTGGTTAAGAACACCTAATTTATGTATTTTGATTAACAAAATGAAGTAGTAAAACTTGGCGTACAAATCAAGTCACGCAGTTTACCGAAACAATCTAATATAAATGTCAAAAAGCTTTTAATCTTATTACAGCCGTGTACTACAACGCCGTTACTAAATCTATTGGCGTTCGCTCGGGTCAAGTTCAGCAAAGGCTTTGTTGTTTTTTGGCAAATTTGTTTGAAAACTCACCCTTAATGTCGAATTTTGTTCTACCGTCTCCATCAAAATGTTTTGTCACAGTATTATATCGTAAGTTGCCGTGTCCACACGACAAAGCCGACGCAAATTTTAAATGCGTTGAAATATTTACTTGGAACGCTCATTAAACGATTTTATTGCGTGCATTTAGTGAAGATTATTGTCGTTAATGACTGTTTAATGGTGGAGTCACACGCGAGAGTAACAGCCGAATTAGTTGCGTAGGTGAGAAAATTTTACTTAAGTCTCACCTGGTACTAGCATAAAGATTTTAATAAAACTATTAAAATCAGGTAAGTGACCAAGAAATATTTTTTTAGCTTTAAACAAACATTAACATGATTCTAATATTCACATCCATACATTCTTACACTTTTATACAACATAACATTCATTTCATGTTTTAAAGTCGTGTTTTAAATTATTATAATATCATATCTACACAGCGTTAATGACTAGTCTGAAACTGTTGTGCCCTGAATAGTTTTACGGTTTGTAAGGTAAATGCACCAATCATGGACAGTTTAAGAGAGTTTTTGGTTATATTTCCTTTGTAATTTCTTCATTTTTCAATATACATTATTTTGGATTTGGAGGTCAATAAAAAGCTTTTCTCTTAATCAGTATTAAATGTTAAATTCCAGTTTAGTCCTCAGCATAATGAAATATCGTCAATAAACTATACTCCTACTTGGTCACCATTAATGGACAGTAATAATCCAGTGTAGGACACCCAACTGTGGACATTATCTAATTATGGACAACCATCAATGGACAGTAATAATCCAGACTCCAAAATTATGGACGATCAATTATGGAAATAAGAACACTTAAGTAAATGACAAATAAATCTTTATTATTCGAATAAAAGCAATCTAAAATTATTAACAATATCATTCTTATAACAAGATAATACTACCAAATCAACTTTAACTAAAATTGAGTACCGTTACACCATTATTAATAAGAGGCCAGCAACACTTGGGCCATAATAAGAAATTAACTTAAAATGTCTATCACTATTATTAATAAAAATCAGTCTCAAAAATCACATTTTTTTGTTTTGAACAATCTAAGAATGTACACACATAATAAGAAACCGGTGTATAGAACTCTCAAAAAGTAACAATCTCTCTAAAATTTATAATTTTAAACAAAATATTGCAATTAAAAACTTAACATATGAATGGTAAATATTTTTCCATTTCAGGTACCTTAAAAAAACCCCTATTGTTGACAGCTTTAGGCTTATGAATTTTTTCTATTATAGCTTCCCTACTATACCAAATTTGATCTGGAGTGTCGGGCCATCGAAACGTATTTCCCCTCGATAAGACCATTGTACTAATTTCGAAAGTATCAACATCAGTATTTTTAATAATCCCGGGAAAGTATTCTCCTTCGTATTTGATAATTACAAAAGTATTTTCCTTGAGTATTTGCAGCGATATGTCATTCAAAGGAGTATTTTCATCTGACTCTATTGATTCAGTGAGGTGCTTTGGGTGGTTTATCCGATCTTCTTCAGAAAATTCTACATCTTGGTCACTTTCTTCGTATGGAATATCATTTTCTTCAGCTGATGAACTCGGTGATTCCATTCTCTTCCTTTTATTTATTTTCTTTTTATATGTAACTTTCTTTGTTTTTTTAGCTATTTTATTTTTTATTAGTCGTTTTTCTTGTCTCTCTTTTATTCTTTTGTTTCTCTCTTCTTCCTTCTGTTTTTTTTCGTTTTCTTTCTTAATCATATATGCTCTCCAACTGTCACTTGTGATTGCTGAAGGAAGACGTTCCTTGCTTCGTCTTTTTTTAATTTCTTGGTCTGGCCAAAATAAGGCTCGTTTAAATGGCGATGGAATATTTTCCTCCGCTACATTTTGTTTTAAAGAAATGAACTGGGATATATTGTCAAGTGATTCAGAATTATGGACTTTATCAGGAGTGATATACATTAACGAGCAGGCAGTATCTTTTGGCATCGTTTTTGATAATTCTATTACAGATTCATTGTTTTCTTTTCGTATATTTTGGGAGGTGGAAGGCAAGGATTCCGAAAGAGTTGGTCCAGAAGTCTGAACTTTATTCGGAGTGGCATAATTTGGCTGCTCGGCAATAACTTTGGAAGTCATTTTCGATAAATCTAGATCGGATGTAGTTCTTTCGATATCCTTTTCTAGGAAATCTGAATTACCAATACTGATAGTATTCATGTCTATGGAAACTTGTGACGTGCTTAGTCCAAAGTGCACTTCTTGCGTATCTTCCGTACCAATCAGTTCTGATGGTTTTTCAGAGATATGGTGGGAAACGTCCAATACGTCTTCAGGTAAACTATAAATTGAAGGGGCGGCCACGGATGCCACAGATGTTTGTGGGGGAAATGAGTCGGATTCTCCTACATGTTCAAATTCGGAAGCATGTGAGACTTGTATTGACGGCTCTGTGATAGTTGTGGTATCCCTCAAAGGCAAATTTTCATCCAAATAGTGTTTAGTGTCAGCCCAAATAATATATAACGATAGATCTTCATTCGGTAGTAGTTTCTCAACGTCTGCTCTGGGTATATAGTACAGCCTGGTAAATAAATTCAATTTTTCATTTGTAAATAATCTTCGTATTTCTGATTCCAAGATATTCATAAACTGTTTTGTCGTGTTAATTTTTTTTTGTAAAGCTGATGTGACAATAGTAGCACGATTTTTTGAACTAATTTTGTTCATGTCGACGTATTCTGCACCAAAGGGAAAAAGTCCACCTTTTCTAAATCCGTTTCTAATCGTATCTGTGGTAATTTTTTGCATAGCTGCCTCAAAATTTGGAGCAAAATGCTCTCTTTTCAATGTTTGTGCGGGATTTTCCATTTTCCACCTCTTTACTTGATTCTGCCACGATACTTTTAAAGGCCTGAAGACCGCAACATCCATGGGCTGAAGCAGATGTGTCGTGTTAGGGTATAGAGAGATAACTTCAATACCATTTTGAGAACAAAAATCTGATAAATGCAGGGTCATATGTGACTTATGACCGTCCAAGAATAATATAGCCGGTTTAGGTATATTATTTTTTTCTATCCATGGATTGAACACATTAGTAATGTATTCATAAAAAGTTCTAGCACACATCCAGCCTGAACTTGATCTGCCTATGCACCAATCTTTTGGTACGCTGTTAGCAATTACGGCAGGTAAACGCTCATAAGGGTACACAATCATTGGTGGAGCTAAAAATCCAGCAGCATTACAAGTAACCAACACCGTTAAATTTTCCTTCTCATCTCCAGATGCCGAATAGACATTTTTTTCACCTTTTCTCACGATGACTCGTCCAGCCCTTGGTTGTAAGTAGAATGCGCTTTCATCAGTATTAAAAATTCTTTTAGGATCATTCAATACCATAAGCAAGTCTTTTCTTTTAAGATAATCTCTAATTACTTTAAACCAGAGGAGTATGTCCTCTTCCGTGACTTGATCTCTAGCTTTGCTTAAATTTTGCGCTACGCGTTCAGAGAGCTCTGGATGTCTTTTTAAAAACGAGGAGTACCATTTTTTTCCTGGCCGATTATTTTTAAATGGACAGGAATCTATATTTTTCTGTGATATTATTTTTTGTACACTATCGAGCAGCTGTTCTTTGGTAACGGGGAAGTGTTTTTCAGCCATGAAGATTATCCATCTAACGAGTATGCTTTCTTCCTCACAAGTAAGTACTGTTGCTGGACCTAAATTACACTCAACAGGACTTTTTCCGGTAACTTTATTGTGCAAAGTTATTCTTGGGACCCCGTATCGTGTGGCAGCAACAGATATTTTCTCTCCTTTTCTTACTTCTTCAATAGCCTTGGCCATTTGTTCTCTTGTGTAATTTTTTCTCGATGCCATTTCTAGGTTAAAAATAAATTTATTAGTATTACAAATAAGTTGAACCTATTATGGACACCCAGTCATGGACAGAATGTCCATTATTGGACAGACTAATAATTTATTGGATATTTGTAGAGAAACATGAAGATATACTAGAACAGACGTACTTTACACGAAAAAAAGTAAAAATAATGAAGTTCTCTGTATGGACATTTTGTCCATAAATGGGTGTGCGTGCTTGAATAATACCCCTTTATGGACATCGGAAATTTGAGCATTAGAATGTTATTAGAATTTTGGGTTATATAATAAAAGTAATGTATAACTATTACCAAACCACTAAATAACATGCAGTTCAGCAACAACAATATAGCTGACAGAAAATAAGGCGTTAAGTGTACTTACTTGCATCGCGATTCTTATAAGAAATTACGATTGCCGACACTAAAAGACACCACGTAACCAATATCCGCAATGGCTGCAATCAAAATGGGCGTCGGCTGTCAAATACGTTTGACATGACAGCCAAAATATTGACACAAATGATAGGTGTTGACATTTGAAAAAAAGGACTGCGCATTTGTTTAATTTTGGAGGTTTATTTCAAAAATGTCCATAATGGGTCCGCGTCCAACATAGGTGCCTTTACCTTAGTAACCTAGTATTTAAAATGCACATTCACAATGCGGCGTTTTGTCGACGTCATCTGCTTTGCAGTAATATTTTTGCCACTAATGCGCCTGCACGGCTTGTAAAGGAACTCCAGGACAAACAAAATGCAGTTTATTACGTGTTGCTTTCGTGTTTGCATTTTAGAACCTACAATCTGTGACCTCCGTACCTTGTTAGTGCATTTACTTTATTTGTTTACCGGAACGAGTAAAATTGAAATAAATGGTTAGTATCCGTGTGTTTTCAAGACATAAGTGGAGTTTTGTGGTTGTTTAACGTAAGCAGGGAAGTTTTTCGCGTTCGATAATCGATTAACGAATTGAAAGAATAATTGTGTTATTACTACAGTCTACAACACTCGTTTAGTGTAACGTCACCTTTGACGTATTTGCTGTCAATGAGCAAACTTTTGACAATGAACAAAGACGAATTTATAAACAAGCCAAATATTTGAAACTTTAATAATTATTATTCACTTATAACTATCAATGTAAAAAGACTGATATCAAAATGCAGTTTTTAATTTCAATATTGAATTATATTTCTCAAACTATTAAGGTAAGAATCAAGTGTTAAGCTATTTACACATGTCGAGAAATAATATTTAAATATGACCTACATTCTATTATGTATGGCAATATAAATACTTTACTTAAAACTATACTTTAAATAATTGTTTCCAGGTCAAAATTAAAATAAATAGGTCATTTTACTATAGTTTTCTGTTTTATACTTTCGCGCCCTATTTATTTATTTTTAGTCTAGTGATATTTTCGCATGATTCTATTCAAAAGAGCCATTTTGAATAATTTCTGGGAGTTCTATTCATTTGAGTTCACAAATGTTTCCTTTATATAAAACGTTTTAAGAAATTAAGAACCTAAGTTGATTATTTTACAAATAAATAGGTCATTTTACATAATAAAAACAATATACCTCAATTCATGAAGGTATATTCGCACAATTTATTATGCATTTGTAGGTACCATAGGTACTGCTCACATTGTTCATTTTTAATTGAATAAAATACAACAACATGAAATAAAATTTCAATTCAAAAACTATCTTTTAAAAAAGGCACTTGTGAACATGTACAATATTAGTAGTACTGAAAAAATCCAAAAGTTAAAATAGGTGCACATATAATACTCACTTTATTCGCTGCTAATTATAAAATTAGTTTATATTATGGTATTTTATTTTCCATCTTACCTTTTTAAGTACTAGTGTTAAAGACATTTATAATTTATTGTGTAATAATCAAAATTTATTTTCATGTTTGTAAATGGATCAATAAATAAAATATTTGCCAGGCCTATGGACCAAAAGCATATACCTATATGTTTGTCAAAAACAATTATTTATTCTTTTTTAGTCATTCAACGGAAATAACCAAAACAGTAAAACAAATTATTTTCAATAAACATTACATAAAAATGTTAGACAGCCTCCCACAAACATTCTTGAATTTGTTATATTTCAGTAATTTAAGACTTTCAATTGTGTTACTTTTTAGCCGACTTCAAAAAAGGAGGAGGTTATTTATGTTCCAATTTTAATAACTGTATGGCAATTTGAAAAACTTTGGTTACATTTTTTTCAGTTTGATGAAAGCTTTAGATTGGTACATATGTACATAACTTAATATTGAACTTATGTTTATTAAGAGACTAGCTTTTGCGCGCAACTCCGTCTGCGTGGACTACAGGGTTGGGTTCAGAAAGAAAATAAGTTGTAGTATTTTACTCCGCAGAGCCCCATTTACTTAAATATACAAAAATCATACAATCGGTCAAATTGTTTCAACGTGAAACCGTAACGCGCCGGTCGACGCCTTGAGTATCATTATTTTGAAACTGCGATATCTTCTAAGATACTCATTGAAATCAAATGATGTAAAGGACAAATTTATTTTGTATTAAATACTTGTAATTAATAACGTATTTATTTGGATAAGGATTAATATCATGTTTGTAAATTCTTAAATAACACCTTCACAAAATAAAACCTTCACAAATAATGCTTTATTTAAAATAAATTTGGTTAGAATAAAAAAACGTTATAGTGAGCAAGCCTTAAAAGATAGACATATGCTGTCGCGGACTTTTTTTTAGAATTTTTAAAGGGGAACAATTCTGTCATACATTATTTTAGCGAAACTTTAACCGTTTCTGCAGCGTACGCAGCGGAAGCTCACAAAAAGGAAAAAAGTCCCCGATTTTGAAACATTCTTTATTGCTGCTCCGCTCCTTTTGGTCGTAGCGTGATGATATATAGCCTATAACCTTCCTCGATAAATGTGCTATCTAACAGTGAAAGAATTTTTCAAATCGGACCAGTAGTTTCTGAGATCCTAGCGTTCAAACAAACAAACAAACAAAC
The DNA here is from genome assembly GCA_030295005.1 of Cephonodes hylas. Taxonomy (NCBI): domain Eukaryota; kingdom Metazoa; phylum Arthropoda; class Insecta; order Lepidoptera; family Sphingidae; genus Cephonodes; species Cephonodes hylas. The sequence goes on from AP025371.1 coordinate 3,228,996, forward strand.
TCTTCAGCTTTATAATATTAGTATAGATTTAAAAACATACAATGCTTACCTCAAATATTTCATCAAAATAAACATTATGAAATAGTTAAACAGATTAAACATTACTAAACAGTTGTAATTGTTTTTTTCTGGCAGACTGTCCTAGAATCAGGGAGCGTGGGGAACGCATCATCGTCTGATGAAGAGCTCGAGCAGTGGGAACAGATATTCATGATGAGAGACGAGAATGGGAACAGTTACAATGATAAGTGAGTATTTTATACAATTTCTTTTTAATTTTTTAAACTTGCAATTATCATTACATATTGGAAAGTGATGATGCATAATGATTACCTTATTTTATACCCCTTTCACAGGCTAGTATTGAATTTACTATCAGTATCGTCCTTTATGCGTAGTTGCTGTAGAGACAATTAGACTATCCTATAAACAAGCAGAAATATAAACTTAAAATATGAGTTCCACTGTTGCTTAGGTGACTTGACAGATCATACAGCTGGTTTGCTAATGTTTAAATTATTATTCTTTAATATCACATAAGCATTTGATATTTTTTAATAAAGAAATTTGAATTATGTTTTGCCATGTAATGTAAACAGGAAACACAAAGATAAAGAATTATCAACTATATTACAATATTAATATACTGCAATAAAGGATATTTAATCCGTTTCAAGGAAACTGAGCAAAACATTGTGAGTAATAACAGAATAATTGTTGCTTATACATTAAAAAACCTGTATTCTGTATGGGTGCAGACAGAGGTGTATTTTTACTGGCACTTTGCCAAATATGAGCTTCCTCTGAAAGTGTTGTAAAGGAATAACACAATAACCTCAACCTCGCCCAACACGGAGGTCAAACCCGCGACCTCGGCCGCTAAAGGAACCAACGACGTAGCCATAGCCGTCTGCATATCCAAATTAATAGTATTTTTTAAACATTTGTAAAGAAAACCTTCGAGTAGATTGTTTAGAGGTATTTTCTTTTATGTATACCCATATACATATATAATATATATATATAATAGAGGGCGAGCCTATTCAGTTTTTACCAGTCTGGATTCCAGACTGCTGATGAGATTTTTTTAAGAGAAACCCTATTAACAGTAAGCCTGACTCGGAAATCAAACCCGAAATCTCTAGACCGCACGGCGCGTAATTGTACCACGTATTATTTCATTCAATGAGATAATTAGTTCGTTCTACAACCAGCGACTTCATTCAACCTTTGCAAGGCCGCTATCCCCCCCTTGAATATATAAAATGGGGGTAATTTTATGTTTTTTTTAACAGAAGAAAAAAACGCAGCATATGGTGCCGGCCGTCGTGCATACCGGTGTCGATCGTGATAGTGTTGATAGTGCTTGTGGTGTTGGTACCACTGCTCGACCAGCCGAACGTGGTGCACACGAACACCACGAGCACTCCCGTCGCTCTACATTGCTCAGATGAGTGTAGGTGAGTAATATATATTTTTTTTAATTTGTATCTTTCCAACCAGTTATGTTTGTGATATTTTTGTGTGTAAAATCTTTTTGGTGTAACCTTGGTCGATCGTGTAAAGAAGATACGAATACTAAACAACATTACTGGAAGCATAGTGATTATTTGGTATATAGGTAAGGTTGTGGTAAAATGAGATTAAGACATCTTCACCTGTCTTTTTCATTGAAGGATAATGTTGCTTTAGTTGATTCTTAAAAATAACATTCACGTTTCAAGATCATACAAATATTGGTCCGTGTGTGTATTGATTATGCAACTATAGCAATCCTAAAAGTTCCGATCATTGCTTCAACGATTCGCTTCCAAAATTTCTAGTTATCATAAAATTTGTATAATTATATTATTGAGGTTTCGATGCAATTAAGTATTTAGGAGGCAATATAAATGTAAAAATAAGATTAAAATCATATACTACGTCTCCAATCAAATTTTGCTATAACTTGTAATTTTCTATCTACATTAAGGTCGCACTAACTAAGATTGCTCCCGATCGACGCGCGACGAACTTCATCCAATCTAATATTGAGTTAAGTGGCTTCCAGTAAGATATACTCTGAAGACACAGTTATGTTTTTTAATGGTGTTTAATGAGAAAAACATTTTCATTATTAAAAGTTTATATTATAAACACTGTTATTCTGAAGAGATTTGCTCGAATAATATTTTATTATTCTCATTTTATTAGCAATGAAGCGAACTAATTCTACTAAAAAAAGTTAATACATTACTCAGTACTTTCAGTATAATTAAAACAAAAAGCATAATTAAAGTAAACATAAAAATATTTTATACAAAAATAAACTTTAACGCTATAGTCGTAGGGTTCATATTAACTTGTCGTGGTAAAGCCAGGTTAGTTTAATCTATCAAATTTTAATTACTATTCTTTTGCTTGTAATGTGGTCAGAGTGAGTGGTAAAGTTGTGATTGATGGTTCACGTTGAAACGTTAGAATATAGTTAATGATGCGTGGACACGTATGGTAGAACGTAGTGTAAATATATTGATTATTGAAAGGCAATTAGTCTAGTCAACATGTTCAAAAACGTGTTAAATAGAAATAAAGCTCCTAAAAATATGAGCGATGGCTCATTCGATTCGGAATGACGTCTAGAAAAATGTTTTTGAAGGGTATATTAGCACATAAAAAATTGCAATTGTTATTAACAAAATAAAAAAAATAAAAAAGGTATTTAGTTTTTCGTTAATAACTTTAAAAATAATAATATTTAAGGAATTTTGAAATAAGATCCTGAAAGAGGAGAAAATTTCCAATAAAAAAGAATTATTTCCCGGAACTCTATCTATATTATTTATATTATTTTTTTATACTGAAAATAGAGCTCCGCGAGGGCGTTACGGCATAGGCGCCGCCTAAAAAGCCGGTATATCACCTAAAACAATTTATTTTTAATATTAAATGACAATTTAAAAAATTGAAAAAAATTTGGTGTAAAGTAGACACTTGAACGAAAAAAACCTCGGTGACAAAAATTTTTTTTGTCGATTTTTCAAAAAGTTACATCATTGTTAATTAACTAATTTTTTTCCAATCTCTGTTTTTATAAATTACGGCATAACATTTTTAATAATTGATCTAAAAATCTTTTCGCTTCGTGGAGCTCTTCATGTTTATGTACCTTATAAAGTTATGCAAAAAAAAATAATTTAAGTTAATTATTTTGTTAATTATAATTTTTTTAAATGAACTAAAAATGAAATTTCTAAAAAATGTTATTAAAAAAAAATTTTTTTGGTAATGTATTATTATTGCTGTTTTTGCATCTAACATAGGTATTAATTATCATCGGAAAAATTTTTTTAACGTCATTTGTTAAGAAATTATTTATAAACAAATAGACTATTTTGGGACTTAAAAAAAAAATCTTTATACCATATTATAGCATAGGTGGAATAATGATTTTTAAAAAAAAAAAAATTCTTAAATATTTTTTTTTATATTTTATAATCGATTTTTTTATATTTCAATTGTTTAAATAATTAGTTCAGAAATTATATTATTCTTAAAAATAATCACTGACCCTTTTCAATAGAATAACAGAGAAATAATTTTTTTTTATAAATAAATTAATTGCTTATTAATTTAAAAATTTGTTATAAACAAATAATATTAACCGTTATATTTTTTTTCGAAAACTCCAAAAAATTACAAAAACAATCATATATAAAAAAAGTTAAGAAAAATTTTTTTTTTTGTATTTTTTTTTATTTTATTACAATTTTTTTTTTCTAAACTTTTTTATATATGGTTGTTTTTGTAATTATTTGAAGTTTTCGAAAAAAATATAACGGTTAATATTATTTGTTTATAACAAATTTTTAAATTAATAAGCAATTAATTTATTTATAAAAAAAAATTATTTCTCTGTTATTCTATTGAAAAGGGTCAGTGATTATTTTTAAGAATAATATAATTTCTGAACTAATTATTTAAACAATTGAAATATAAAAAAATCGATTATAAAATATAAAAAAAAAATATTTAAGAAAAATTTTTTTTTAAAAAATCATTATTCCACCTATGCTATAATATGGTATAAAGATTTTTTTTTTAAGTCCCAAAATAGTCTATTTGTTTATAAATAATTTCTTAACAAATGACGTTAAAAAAAAATTTCCGATGATAATTAATACCTATATTAGATGCAAAAACAGCAATAATAATACATTACCAAAAAAATTTTTTTTTAATAACATTTTTTAGAAATTTCATTTTTAGTTCATTTAAAAAAATTATAATTAACAAAATAATTAACTTAAATTATTTTTTTTTGCATAACTTTATAAGGTACATAAACATGAAGAGCTCCACGAAGCGAAAAGATTTTTAGATCAATTATTAAAAATGTTATGCCGTAATTTATAAAAACAGAGATTGGAAAAAAATTAGTTAATTAACAATGATGTAACTTTTTGAAAAATCGACAAAAAAAAATTTTGTCACCGAGGTTTTTTTCGTTCAAGTGTCTACTTTACACCAAAATTTTTTCAAATTTTTAAATTGTCATTTAATATTAAAAATAAATTGTTTTAGGTGATATACCGGCTTTTTAGGCGGCGCCTATGCCGTAACGCCCTCGCGGAGCTCTATTTTCAGTATAAAAAAAATAATATAAATAATATAGATAAAGTTCCGGGAAATAATTCTTTTTTATTGGAAATTTTCTCCTCTTTCAGGATCTTTTTTCAAAATTCCTTAAATATTATTATTTTTTAAGTTATTAACGAAAAACTAAATACCTTTTTTATTTTTTTTATTTTGTTAATAACAATTGCAATTTTTTATGTGCTAATATACCCTTCAAAAACATTTTTCTAGACGTCATTCCGAATCGAATGAGCCATCGCTCATATTTTTAGGAGCTTTATTTCTATTTAACACGTTTTTGAACATGTTGACTAGACTAAATGTACTATTTGATTTATTGGCGTATGATTGTCCAGACGCATTAAGTATGTCTTTAAGTCTACACCACAGACCCTTGCCTATAAAGCCTTCTTCAGACATTGAAATTTTCTTAATGCCCAAGTTCGACATGACTTGTAGCAGTATTACTTGATTGTAAAATTTGAAACTTCCGCTGTATATTTTCTTTTAATGTACTTTTCACAAACATTGTTTTAACACCACATTAAGACAGGCGTATTGTGTCGCGAGTGTCAAAAACTACTAGAGATTTAAAAGTCATACTATTATCTGTTATCACAATATCATCATACATCACACCAAATATAAGTGTACCACTCAAATGTTGTTCAAATGCAGGGATCGATCCTACAGCCTTACTAATAAACTAGTGTCTAACCAAGTTGTATGAATACTTGTTGCACAAGTACCTTATTATAGTCATTATCAAAACCCCTTATTCAACCCAATACTGGTCTCGGACCTCATATACAATGGAGAAGGCCCGGTGGTGACCGGCGAGATTCTCGACTGCGAGCTTAAAACTCGATGCCATCACTACTCTTATATTTGATTTTATTTAAATGATAGCAAGTTATAGTACACGCTTTACATCGCGTTTAGTATGCAATGTAAGCAGATTTTGTTTGTACTGGATTATGTGTGCATCGGAACAACGCAGTGCATAACTTAAATCGTAATGAACTCTGTAGGTATTACCGTAAACTCTTGAGTAAGCTTTCTAAAAAATTTGCTATCCAAGAAGAAATACAACTTACAGATAGTGAAGAAGACCTTAAGAAATAAACAAGTAAAAGCATTATAGATTTGTAGACGAATATGGCTAACACAACAACCATTACTCAGAGCAGTGTTGGGCAAATGTTAATTGAACTAACAATTAAAAATTAACAATTAATTAATTGTATTTGCAGTGACAGCAACTAACAACTGATTAATTGTTAATTGTGGTTTTATACAATTAACAATTGATCAATTTTTAGTTATTTTGCGGAAAAAAAATTGACAATTAACAATTAACAATTAATTTTTTACCAAGTATTAGTTTAAGTATTGGGTACATGCGTGTGCGGATTAAGCCTCTTAATACATTTACGGTACCAAATAGAACTCCTGAACAGCTTATAGAAGGGGTGCGGCAGAAAGAATCTTTGGTAAAGTTTATAACTGTATGGAATCACATAGCAATGCGCTGACGTTTGTTGCTACATTGCAACAATATGACGCGCAGGCGTTCTAATTGCATTACTTAAGGGTTTAGGTAATTGCGATGAGTGTCGGTGCAGCGCCGAGCGCGCGCGCCGGTGGTTTTGAGCCTCCAAAATGACCCTAAAATAGCATAAATATGACAAGCTAATTACCTTGTAATTTATCAAAATTTGCATCATAATCATTAAATGTTCTTTGAAAAGTACTGTTTTTGCTGAAATTACATTTACTTATATTAAATAATAAAAAAAATACCCATTTTACACGGCTTCTGCACCTGAATATTATTATAAATAAAGCTACAAATGGTGTTATATTGAAAGGAAAGCAATTGACATGAGTTCAATTGCATTAAAATAAATACACCAAGTGTTAGATAATATTCTAACCACAAGTTGAAACCCTATTTAGGCAGACAATTATTTTGTTATTACGTTTTCAGTCTTAACTGAAAAACATTGAAATAGGGTATTATATAAATAATGATAATCTTTAAATTAATTCAGAAAGCAACACATACTTATATTTTAGGTACTCAATTTTAATGATAGAATCAGATAATGATAACTAAGTAGTTGTGTATTAATTGGTTTTAATTAATAAGAGAATTAGAATATGAATTAGTCTAAATCATGTACAGTCACGAGCATAAATATGTTCCTATGGGCAGGTTGGCAAAAATATCTGACCCATGATCGAGTTCAATAATATGTGCCTACACGTACGCAGCAAAAATATGTGACATTATCCAGCTGCATAATGCAGTACCGTCAAAATGATGTGATACACTCACGAAGCATAAATATGTGACACCACTAGGCGGCAATAATATCTGACATAATTTTATCTTCAATGTAATTTAATTTACAATTTATATGAAATAATGAAAGAAATAAATTGTATTTTACATTATTTTAATATGGCTGTAATTTCATACTATTCTAGCTATCCCGGCAAACTTCGTATCGCCCCACCCGCCAATGAATGTTATATTACTTATTATCAGAATTTAATTTTTAATTACTTAGGTATATTATCATCCCCCTGCCCTGGTCCCAATTAATTATTTGGGGTCGGCGCAGTATCTCTTCTTCTTCCACACATCCCTGTCAGCCGTCATGTCTTCATTCACCCCTTTCTCTTTCATATCTTCAGTCACGCACTCCATCCATCTCTTTTTTGGCCTTCCTCGACCCGCCCAACCCTTCTTGTTTCATATTCATCACCTTTTTTCCTACATATGATTCATTCCTTCTTATAATGTGCCCATACCACGACAGACGGTTTCCTTTCATCTTTTCTATCACAGGAGCTACTTTCAGACTTACCCTAACGTATTCATTTCTCACTCTGTCACTCCGTGTTATAATACCACACATCCACCGCAATATTCGCATCATTGCTGCATGCAGTCGTCTTTCGTAAGTCATTTTTTTTTCTTTTTCAGCACAGATGCTAGCTCTCTTGACCTACCATTCATCATACCTACATTTCAACTTGCATACCTCAATCCCCGGGCTAGTGTCTTACGTTGCCCCCGCCTGGGCTGGTGTAACAAACCTTGCCCATTTCATTTGCTTGCCCTTTTCATTGCCAACAGGAGCCAGGTGCTGCCCCTGCGCGTCGGCTACGGGAGACGCCCTACGCCCTGTCACCTTTCTTATTATAAATTCTGCATAAATGTTTTGGCAAATGTTTTGCAAATGTTTAAGTCTGACACCAACTCTCCTTGGGACTTTCATTGTTTTGGTAATGGGGTAGAGATAGCGTGTGTTTGGGTACAGGATATTGCAGGTAAGGATATTTGGCCTGATGGTAAGGATGCTGCAGTCCCGGATAAGGAAGTAGTGGGAGACTCCAACAGCTCGGAGGTCCGAGGTCGCGTACTCGCAGCCCTGTTCCATGACTGGCTAGATCAATGGAAAAGGCATCCCCTGGCCATTTATTAATATTTCTTGAAAGAGATTTAGAGTATTTATAATATTCAAGCATAATAAAAATTAAAAAAATTAGGCACTACCAAGGAGATTTGTTATACAAAATAAATTTCTGAAAGCACGCCTTAATATTTGACAGCCATAAAATGTCAATCCATTGTCAAGACAATTCTGCATTTTTAACATCTAAAATACGCAATTATTCGAATGTTATAGATGCATATTGTCGATTCAAAATGCTTATTTTAATACGTTCATTTATTTGAGGGGGCCTCTAACTGCATCGACAGGATAAACATTAAATGACAGGAAATTCTGTATGGTGTTAAAGTTCAAAATGACTTAAGTATCATTACGATCCTTTTGTATGGGAATTTAGAAAAGTATTATTTTTAGACATTTTCAGGCAATTGTTAAAATGTAACTCTCCGTAAGAACAATCCTCGTACTTCAAGGAATATTATAAAAAAAAGAATTAGCGAAATCGGTTCAGCTGTTCTCGAGATTTGCGCTTAGAGACACATCGAGCAATTCATTTTTATAATTTAGAACTCCTCCACTACGATTTAAACTTTATTGTATAGTATTAAAGTTCAAATTGACTTAATTACGAAACTTTTGTATGGATAAAGAAAACAATGAAAAGTCCCACGGGAACGCTGTCAAACGGGATAAAAAGTATCCTTTGTTTTATTCCCGGTTCTAAGCTACCTCCCCACCAATTTTCAGCCAAATCGATTCAGCCGTTCTTGAGTTATAAGTGGTGTAACTAACACGACTTTCTTTCATATATATAAATTTATGTCTAGATATTATGGTCTAAATCACGACTAAATTTAAATATTTACTTATATTTTTGTGTATTTTAATTTATCAAATCATCTTAATTAATAATTTTAATTCTTTTTTATAAACATTATAAATAAAAATCTAGTATACCCCCCGTTTGCATTAATAACATCCTGTAGCGTCTCTCGCATGGATGAGACGATATTAGTGCACACTTAAGAGCCCCGGAGTGACTCCCAAATATCGAAGGTGTGACAACGCAGGGAATTGTAAGTTCTAGTCTGATTTGGATCCCATTGTTGGACTATTAAACCCCACAGGTTCTCAATAGGATTCAAATCAGGGCTTTTAGGAGGGAAATCTATTAATTTTATCGTCTCTCTTTGCGTATTAAACCACTCACAAGTTATTCGTGAGTTGTGGATCGGGCTGTTGTCTTGCATCACATAAAGAGGTGCTAAATCAGGATAACTGATACGCCTTGTCGGCGTCAAAATGTCTGAAAGAATTCCTGTATATTCAACGCTGTTAAGGCGACCAGTTATCTCGTATTACTTCGATAAAGAAATATTTAACTTCAAAACAATATTTCTTTAATTATTTCGTCTTCGTTCGTTAAAATAGTAATTATGATCGTTAAATTATTCTTCACTAAACAATCTTACCAATATTGTTTTGGGGAATACTAAACACACCTTCGATCAAATATACCTATACTAGATTGAAGATCGCAAACAAAATCACTTGTCTTAGTGGCACCGGTTGCATATATTTTTTATGATATATTTACACATTTGTAATTCAGACTTCGATTTGTAAAGTATTAAATTAAAGACGACTCCTGGTTACAATTAACCTTAAATCTTTGCAATTGGATTTTATATAGCTTACAATAAATTTGAATTTAAGACGTTATGACATTAAAATACAGAAAATAAAAATGTCATTTTAAAATAATGTCTTTAATAAATGAGGACAAATATTTTAAAATAAACGTCACACGCAAGTAATAAGATTGAAAATTATTTGTTCACATTTGGCATTCACGTTGTTTTGGTACTAAATATTTCTTAGTGCGTTCACTTCGAACAGTCATTATGTCATAAAGTGTCTGTTTTTTATTCTGTTTAGCCTTACTTCGTCAGTGTATACGAGTAATATTCGGTAGCAATAGCAAAAATCGTTATCATTCACGTCGTTAATACGTCGTTTGAACTATGTATAAGTTAAATCAACCATGTCTGTTAAATCTATTAATTTAAGAAACCATAGTTTTTCTTTTGCGCAAAAATCGGTTTTACAGTATTTACAAATATTTTTTTACAATATTACTACCAAGCTAGCAATTATTATTTGTGGAATTAAATCTGAATTTGAATTATGGTCTAGTTTTTCACCAAATTCAGTGGTATTCGTTTTGAATTTATCAAAACTGCTAGGGAATCTAAAAAATTAAATTAATTTAAGAAGAATCAATAAACTGTATAAACTGTATTAATAATAAATTAATCGGAGCAATCGTGTTAAAAGCCGCTTCCGTTTGACACAAAATAACAATTCCTTAATGTCACAGCAGCCGTAGGCAAAATATATCTACGTTTTAAATGAATATTTGAATTTGGTCGTGATTTAGAATATATCTAGACAAAAATCTATACAAATAATTTAAAGAGGTAAAGCTTGTGACTTTGTATAAAGTAATCTCTGGATCTACTAAATCAATTTTGAACATTCTTTTAGCAATAGAAAGCTACGTTATTTGTGAGTGTCATAGGGTAAATATTAATCAGAAAATTAATAACAATTTTTCATTGTAGCCGGTTTTACCAAGAAAAAACAGTCGAACAAAAACGTTTTTTATGAACGCTGCTTTTTTGCCCATGAGAGATATTTGCTTGAGTCCTAGAAAAAAGTTATAGAGCTTGATCACCATTATCACTATCAGCCCATATACGTCCCACTTCTCGGCACGAGTCTTCTCTATCATTGAGAGGGTTAAGACCTTAATCCACCTCGCTGACCTAGTGCGGGTTTACGGACTACAAACCTAAGAAATTTCTAAGAACTTTTAGGTGTGCAAGAGTCATCACGATGTTGCCCTTTACCGTTAATGCAAGTGATAATTCATTGTTAATACAGATGGGCGTGATGGGCGTTCACCCCGTACGCCCGCGACCGGAGAGATTCTCAACCGTGCGCGTAAACCTCTAGCCTAGCACTGTGAAGCTTGATAATGCTTATAAAAAAGTCAGCGACAGCATATGTCTAACTATAAAAATATAACTGTAAAAAAATGTTTTGTATATTGAAGAATAATTTAAATCATTACTTCATGTAAATTGATCAATATTATCAACAATTATGATTTTTTATTAAAATAAGTGAGTTTATAGATATACTCTCAAGTGTTTAAAACAAAATATTTTTTTCTTTAACTGCATACAATTGGCACGAATGGCTAAAGAGATAATACTGACCTAGTTATGCAACCGCAACTGTGCCGTAATCTATTTAGTGATATTTTCATTAAAAATAGATAAATACAATATTTTTTCGCAATCAGGAAATAAATGATGGCATTCAGTATTAACCGAAATAAAATCACAATTTAATCGCAAGTAAAAATGTTTACCCCCCAACGAAGCGAGCGCGAGCCGGCTAGTATAGTATAAAAGTACAGCCATCTTGAAACAATGTAAAATACAATTAATTTCTTTCATTATTTCGTATAATTATTGTATTAAATTCAAGATAAAATTATGTCAGATATTATTGCCGCCTAGTGGTGTCACATATTTATGCTTCGTGAGTGTATCACATCATTTTGACGGTACTGCATTATGCAGCCGGATAATGTCACATATTTTTGCTGCGTACGTGTAGGCACATATTATTGAACTCGATCATGGGTCAGATATTTTTGGTAACCTTCGCATAGGAACATATTTATGCTCGTGACTGTACTTGTATGTAATTGTTCTCATATAAGTAATTATATTTGTATATAGCCATGTATAAAATCCTGTTTGTAGGAGATGAAATAGAAATTATTGAGATATCACATGAGCCACTTGTAACAGTTAATTACAAGCCCTCAACTTCTTGTAAATTGTTGTATTGGGACATTATAATAATTAACTTGTAGTCTTTATAAGGTCAACAAACTGAAAACAAGAAAATATGTAGCAAGGACCTCTGATATTGGTGAAATTTCATGTAGGTCAAAAAATAAACAGTACCCAATTGTTTTATGTCATTTTTATAATACTCAATCATATGAACCATTGTTTGTTTTTGTAATTTAAGGTAAGAAGAAGAAAGTTACCACTATAAAGCTGTTAAAACAAAAAACAATCCCTCAAGGAAAATTATTTTAAAACTCAATTGGTCAATGCGCTATTGAAAAGAAGATTTATGACAGAAAAACTCCACCTTGAAATTTCATTATAAAAATTAAAATAAATAGGGGAAATTAAACCATAACCTTTTTTCAAATTAATATCCTAAATATACACAGCACCTCTTTATATATGTAATACTTAGGTACAGCTTTGTATCACAAGTGTCAATAAATACTATTTAGAGTGAAAAACCCAGAAATGAAAGAATAATATATATTGATGCAGGGAATAATCCCACAGTCTGTTGTATTATAAGCTGGCATCAACCTAGAGTCTGTTGATTATTTAGCATTAAATGAAAAGAAGTTTTCAACTGTAAAATAATTATTATTTATTGTTCTATTTCTAACATATAAATTATCATTATCACCTTGTGACTATATTGTGGATTTCTGGGATGTTTCAATTATATTCTCATGAATACTTGCATAGTCATTTTTTCAGTATTGAATATTATGTAGAGCTATACCTACACGCCACAGGTAAAAATCATTTTTTAATTTTATTTGAAGTCCAAGTTGGACACATAAAAATTTTTCCTTAAGCATGTCAGAAACTCTTTTCACAAGGTCTCAGCTCTTTGTGTAATCCTGTTCATCTGGTACTCTTTATTCTGGATTTAGTACAGGAGTCAAAAGATATTTCCTACGTGTGTCGCAACATTAATTTTGAATCACACACTATTTGAATGTTTAGAGCAAAGTAGCCTCTTCTGTTTCTGTATGATTGACTGATGTAGCCTGCATGCTACCTGAAAACATCAAGTTTTAAAGTACAAGATAAATATTTACATCAACAATAGCAAAACTTTATAATACATACCAGGTGACTTTAGTTTGATATGGGTGTCATTAAATGCACTAATACCGGTTTGTATTATTATGAAGTTACTCATCCTTCTTGTAATTGGCGTGATGTTGTCTTTAAACAAAGGGCTAAGCTGTACCTACAATCTATACAATCAATTTGAGAGTTGAAAATTGTATGCTGAATAGTTGTTAATGTGAGTCATGGACGTAATATATAAACGTTTATATATTACGTCCATGATGTTAGTCTACTCCTTAAATTTCAACTTGCAAAAAGTCATAGTTGTTGACATATTAATGTTGAAAACATGTTTGAAATTAAGCGTATTTTTGCTTCGTAACGCACGTTTGACATTTTCTCGACGTTTTGTTATTCGTTACGTTAGGTACTCGGTTTAAACTTTTTTAAACTCTCAAAATAGTTTCTGCGTATTTTTTATATTTTAAGTTAGTTTTTATTGTAATACACATATCATTTTGTATGTAAAAGTATTTCTCACCACAATTTCGTTGTGATATTGACTTTTATTAAAGGACCTATTTTCTTTAAAAAGGAGAAGCAAAACGCAACACTAACGACGCGACAAGTAATGATAACACAAACGAAAACAAATTGAAAACATTCAACGACATTTAAAATAAATAATATTTTTTTGGCAGCGTTCTTAACAATATTATATAGTGGCCACTGGCACTGGTAGGTATATTACCGGCAATGTCTTTACTTAAATGAAACAAAATACAATATACATTCATAACAAACGGAAAGATACTTTTTTCCCAAATTTGCTGGAATTGCATATTCAGGGCAACCAAGATACTCTTCAAGACGAATCTAACGAGTCCAAAGTTGATAGAGTTGCGTCATTTAATTACGAAGTTCCGATGGCCACCTTCCAGCTCCATCATCAGACCCTGGTTACCATATGGTATCATAGAATTTGTTAAAACGAATCAAATGAGCCCAAACTCGATTTTTTTTTTTTTTTTTTTTTACGAGAGGAAAGCACCTTAAGCTCCCCTGTTCGGTACCTCGGGGGAGGTCCTGAGGGGTATGTCGGGGTCTCTGGCTACGCCAGCATACCGACTAAAACCTCTCGGTGACCATCACGCGCATTTAGGGCGGTTTTACGGCATCTCAGGGCAGAGGTGCCCTAAATGATCCGCTGCCGCCCAGCGCACCGTCCAGTTATGGACCCCTCCAAATTGGGAGGGCTGTTTTGCCCTCCACTTACTCGATTTGGACGTTCACCTTTTGTGAACGTCCGCGACAGTTAAGAGGCCACGCCCTCTGCCGCCAATCTCGGGGTTGCTATCATAGGGTACCGCCCCCGCAGTACGCCCAGCAACCCCAGTTTCCCCTGTTAGTCGCCTCTTACGACAGGTAGGGGATACCGTGGCGGAATTCTTACACCCCCAATCCACAGGGTGGGGACGCCGGATCAGCCGAACTCGGTCACCCGGCGTCTCCTTCTTTGCTGGCGGCGGCGGCGGGCGGGATCGTTCTGCTCACGAACCCGCCCCGCGCTCTCCTTTTGAGACATTACGGTCTCACAAAAGGAGAGCATCGCCTGCCACGACCTCTGACTCTCGACCAAGGAGGGAATCACGGCCGACAGTGAGAGGTCCACTCCAATGGCTGCGCGGAGTGCGCTTCGTTCTTCGTCCCAGGCTGGACAGTCCGATAGAGTGTGCTGGGCTGTATCCTCCGGACAGTTGTCACAGTGGTGACACTTGGCGGTCTCTTCTTTTTTGGCCACCCGCCACAGGAACCAGCCAAGCCCAAACTCGATGGGGTTGCGTCGTTTAATTGCGGAGTTCCGATGACCACCTTCCAGCTCCATCATCAGACGTTGGTTACCATATCTTCTTCTTCATCAACCCATATACGCCCACTGCTGAGCACGAGTCTCCTCTACCATTGAGAGGGTTTAGGCCATAGTCCACCACGCTGGCCTAGTGCGGGTTGGCGGACTACACACCTAAGAAATTTCTAAGAACTCTTAGGTGTGCAGGTTTCATCACGATGTTTTCCTTCACCGTTAAAGCAAGTGATAATTCAATGTGAATACACACATAACTTCGAAAAGTCAGAGGTGTGTGCCTGGGGTTCGAACCCGCGACCGCCGAGATTCTCGACCGCGCGCCCAAACCTCGAGGCCATCACTGCTTACCATATGGTGTCATAGTACTTGTTAAAACGAATCAAATGAGCCCAAACTCGATGGGCTTGCGTCGTTTAATTGAGGAGTTCCGATGGCCATCTTCCAGCTCCATCATCAGACCCTGGTTACCATATGGTATCATAGAACTTGTTAAAATGAATCAAATGAGCCCAAACTCAGTGGAGTTGCGTCGTTTAATTGCGGAGTTCCGATAGCCACCTTCCAGCTCCATCATCAAATCATCTCTATATCATAATAATATTGCATTGCCATTCAATTTACATATGCATGCAAAATTTCAACTTAACCGGAAACCGGACAGTTGATCAAATTGAATTTGCAATTTTTTATTACAGATACAGAATGGGACAGGCGAAACTAAATAAAAGCTTGTAATTGAAAACCCCCGACAGAAAAACCTACATTCCATTTAAAACGTAAAAAAAATCTAATTTGAATTTTTCACTCACGATTAAGTCATAGATATTCCCTTTGCGTGCTCTTTCATTTGACACCCCGCTAGAATATATATGGAGATATTCGGTTATGATTCCCCATTTTAACACCCCACAACTTTGAAAATACCAGATTTTGAGAGATTTTAATTTGTTATGTTTAGTTTTCCTACCTAGTCGTAAAGAGTATATGAGATAATTAACGTTAAACATCTACAAGGTTTGCGGACCACCCTTCCGTGCAAAAATAGCAAAATTTAATTGTTAGTTTTAATTTTTTCATCAATCGATTGAAAAAAATAATTGCAATAATTTAATCGCGATCTGCAATTGATGTGCATTAGTTTAAATAATTTAATTGAAACGCGCGATTAATGGTTAATTGCAATTGATTCAAATTCAATTAATTTAATTGCAATTAATTTTTTAGTCGATTGATTAGTTCAATTAAAAGTTAATTGATTGATGCCCAACTCTGACTCAGAGTAATGATTAAGCATATACTTTCATATTTAAAGGTACAAATACAAATAATTTCAGAGAAAAAAACTTATAATCAACTTCATTAATGTCTTATTTGATTGCTACTATTATCCTACTATTACCAAAATGTAATCAAATAACAAAAGTTTTATAAGACGAATGAGTCACAAAAGAATATGTCTTCCAACGTCGACGCAGATATTCGCGAAAGAAATATACATTGTCACGTTACTTTGTGAAAGTTTTAGTTAGAGAAGTTTGATAAAATAGGACGGTTAGAGGTCAGTGCCCTATGATGGATAGTAGCTTCAGTGTTTGGGATGTAAAGATTGATGAGGAGGCGGGCAGATAGATGGGGTGAAGAACAAGACCTATTTCGTGGATAATATTATAAGAAACTGTTGAGAAATACAAGTTTTTGTATGAGTGTCTGATGTATGTAGTGATGGCCTCGAGGTTTAGGCGCGCGGTCGAGAATTTCGGCGGTCACTGGTTGGAACCCCAGGCATGCACGTCTGACTTTCGAAGTTATGTGTGTATTCACAATGATCACTTTATTTAACGGTGAAGGAAAACATCGCGAGGAAACCTGCACGCCTAACAATTTTCAGTAACTTAAAAACCTTAAAATTGCTCGAGGCCAAAATTTCTTGTTCAAATAACTTAATATTATTGTTTCAGGTTATCGTTAGTGGAAAGTATTCCAGAGGGCCACATGTATCCTCCAAACGTGACGCATTTGCCCACTAAAAACGTGTGGTTAGATTTGATAGACGAAGCTCAAAAATCAATAGAGATTGCCTCTTTTTACTGGTCACTTAGGTTTAATGAAGAATATCCTTATAATTCCTCTATAGAGGTAAGTACATTATTTATAAATAATTCTTCTAGTTTTATGTAATTAACACGATAAAAAGAAGATATAAGAGTGAGAAGTCTATAAAGTATTTTCAATTGAACAACATTTAGAAACATTTAAAAAATGCCAACTATAAATTAATTAAAACACATACTTAGGCTTAGGTTTGAAAGCGTAACAGACAGTTAATTGCAACTATTCGATAATGATAAATAATCTTTATTTAAACTTCTTTCTATAAAAATCTATGAGTAACACGCGAAAACAATGACTATTTTGTTCAACTTAAAATATACTTAATGAATATTTTATGGACATTATCTCCTACATTCTGGAACATAAATATGTAAAATACTTTCAATAGAATTAAATTATGTACATTTTTCCACATAATTTATATGAGGGAAATATATACTGGACTTAAATTCTGAGACATTACATGTAAGACTAGTTTAGCATGGGAAGGGATTATTCATATTTTAGGATCATGAAGCAAAGAATAATTACAAGAAGATAAAATAAGATTTCAAACATTTCAAAAGTTTCAAAATACATTTTATTGTTAACACTAGTGTAGATGATATGGGTAATGGATGCCCTAAGAATTAAGTTGAAGCGGTTTTTGGCAATTGTTAATCTTTATTAGGACTTCATATTCTAAAAGTAGTAAAAGATACCCTTATATTGTGTCTGCCTACCTGTCTTTCTGTCACAGACAATTACTTCCGAATTTAATACGAATCTAAAAGACTTAAATGAATCTAGAATTGTATGGAATTCCACAGTAAATCCAGAAGTAATTTACGCTTGTCGTAAAATTCGTCATAAATTTACATGAATTTACGAATTCATTACCGATACGTTTACGACAAAGATTCGTGCTGAAGACACTTAAAGAGATTGCGCAGCGAATATAGTCGATAATACTAGGTTTGATCAATTTATCGTGAAGTTTTTCGGCATGATCGTTAGCGCACCGGATTCTTTGTCGTTGATTAATGTTTCATATTCAAGGACTTGTTAATAAAGCATATTTTTTTTAACAATTGCTAAAAGCTTGTTTTTCATCTATTATATGAAAATAGCGCCACGAAATGGTGTCAAACAGCCGCAATATGTATGCTCCATTATCTACTTGGTCTTAACCGAATGGGAACCAATATCTTTGCCCACAACTTCGACATTTTTTATGATAATTATGATGTCTTCTTTGAGAATTTCAACTCAGTCGTAATATGTATGAAGTAGATAGACAAACTTACGGCGGAAATTATGCTAAAAGCAATACAATTTTCAGCCCCTTGGCGCAGTTGGCTAGACACCAGCTTGCGAAACGAGAGGCCGCGGGTTCGATCCCCGCACCGAGACAAATGTTTGTGTGATCCACAAATATTTGTTTCGGGTCTGGGTGTTTCTGAGACCGATGTCTCTCGTAGTTTCTGATATCCACGACACAAGACGTATCTTAATGTGGGATCAGGACTATGTGTGTGACTGTTGGGTGTATTTATTTATTTATTAATTCGTATCAAAATTCATTGTGTTGTTATGTAATTGCATTAATTGGAGAGATAGACGCAAATACCTAATGTCTTTGTTTACCAATATTGTGTATGAGAATAACTTTGTATGAAATGCTCAATTTCTGCTGAAAAAACAGATTCAAAAGACAATTATTATTTTTCTTTTTAGGGCGAACAAGTGTTCCAAGCGTTATACGCTGCTGGGTCAAAAAGAAATATAAATTTGAAAATTGCTCAAAACTGGCCCACAAAAACATATCCTAATATTGATACGGAAACTTTAGTTAAGAAGAAAGCAGCACAGGTAAGGATTTCTATTTAACAACACTATATATAGCAGATTCAGAATTTTCATATCTTCAGAAACTAGTACTAAGTAACTAGTGTTTCAGTAACTAGTATTTCAGAAACCCAGTACTTAAGTAACTAAGTAACTAGTAGTACTTTTTCCATAAAGGTTCCTTTTTGTAATTCAGGTGAGAAGTCTGAATTTCTCTAAGCTCCTGGGCAGCGGTGTGTTGCACACAAAGTTCTGGATAGTGGATCGGACGCATTTCTACATCGGCAGCGCTAATATGGACTGGAGGGCGCTTACTCAGGTATGTACTTGTAGTATTGCAAGGAAACAATTTGTTATGTATTGTGATAACCCTATTGTTCATTACCTCCATCCAGTACATATAGTCCAGTAGTTGAGACTTAAAATTGCTTTGTAAAACAAGCTGGAAGAAGGTATAGGTGTAGAAAGCACCACAGAACGAGAAATTAAAATGTTGACTATAACAAAATAAATTAAAATTATATTTATTTTATTTTATTTATAATATGTTTATCTTGTTAAATAAGAATCAATAGGGGTAATACATAAAATGAGTATAGAAATGTAACTCGCTCTCCTCTCGGGGAATAAAGACGTATAGTTATGTATGTATGATTAATTCAACATTTGTTACGATCAGGTGAAGGAGCTGGGTATAGTCGCGTACAACTGTACGTGTCTGGCTTCGGACCTCGGCAAGATATTTGATGTAAGTAACTTTTTAATAACTTCTACTATAATTTCAGACTTCTTTCTTTAGTGGCGGCACAAAATAATAACGTGCCTGATAGCTAAATCCGAATAAAGCATCAAAAGTAGGGACACACCATTTCATGGTACGGAAACGTAATAAATTGGTGAAATTTATAATTCGGGCTAGGAGTATGCTACCACGTAGTAATTGTATTTTGTTAAGGCAAAAACTGTCATAAATGTCCACCGAGTAATGAAGAGATAGAATTGTGAGTTTCAGAGCATGGACAATGTTGTGAATGGGCTCAACCGTGTAGGTTTAGACAGTGTAAGCCCGATATTCTCACCTTAATCTTCCTTTATTTTGCATTTTCGAAATATTGGAAAACTAGTAATGCTATCGAATAATTCAACAGAAATATTCACACGCAATTAGTTTTTGTAGTTTGAATAAAAATAGTCGCGGCTTGGCGCGTACAAAATTAGTTCTCTTTATTTCGATTTGAAGTTGGCGTGCAAATATTTCGCGTTTCAACTATTTTAAATTTCTTTATTATGGTTGTTTTTAAAGGGCCTAATTCAAGGTCTTTAAGACGAAACACATTGTTTTGTAATTACTGTAACTCATTAGAAATTCTGCTTGAGCTTGACATTGCCTTTACAACGTCTTGAACATCGATTCACAAATATATATTTTTTTTATATTTGCCTAAAATTTTGTATCACAAATACCTTGGTAAAATAATTATAACTACAACTATATCTTGCATCTATTCCAACAATAATCTTTAGATATCCTTTGCGTGTTTGAAAGTGGGTTGGGTGTTACTGTACAGTGTACATTAAAGAACTAAATCATATAAATCCCCCGAGAAGTTTGTTCATATAATAAAATACTAAGCACACCGACACACGTCAAGTTATCTATTCTGGCTGAACAAAGTCACGAAGTTCGCGTCCCCTCGAGTTGACGTACAAAGCCGTGCCAGTATCAACGCGAAACTTTCACAATTACTCGATTGTAACATTCCTCGCAAAACACTATGGCTAGAGTTGACGTTTGACGCTTGTACCGGGAAATGGTGAGTGTGTTGGACGTTTTATACCGTTAGTATTACGATAGAAGATGTATACGGTATGAGAAGAACTTGGCTTAAACTCTTTGTCTTCTAAATTCTGTTCTTATCTCTCAAATATGATTGTCATAAATAACTGGTAGGTCCCAGTTAATATAATACTGCCAACTAACTAGATGGAAGTGTGATCCTTCAACTCTTCGGCGAGGTATATAAAAGGACGTAGTTGCCTCATCCTTGTTTCCTCGATTATAAAAGACGACTGCTCAAGATGTGTCTCATTAAACCATCTTTTAATTAGTCTTCTCGGCGATAATATCCCCCTGACTAAAATTGTAGTTAAATTTGTGTCCATGACCGCTACACTTGTCGACTATAACTATAAGGATTATAATATACTGAAATAAGCATAGTATATTTATGCTATGCTAGATAAATTAAGCTGTATCTCAATTTACCTTTAGATACCAATTCTAGTAAATAAATATTACTTCAGGACTTTCTCTCCTTTTACTACAAACACTAAATAAGTTACTCGGTCCTCCGTCACTAGCTACCCTAATCACTGAAGTTAGCTGATCGTAATTGAAGTTACACGACTATTCCCTTAGGCGATAATGGCAGATGTATAGATAAATTAATTATTGAGCGGCAAAGTGCTGCGCGAAAGCTTTCGGATGTAGATAATATACTAGATACATGAATCATTCAACCCTTTATAAACTATTCGCTTTTGCATCAGACTCACATTTTGAATTGAGAAAATGTTTTGCTAGAATTTATAATCCTTGAATAATATTGCTATATTTCATTGTAAATGGGATTGAAATTTATTTTCTTTTTTTACATTAAAATTTTTATTCCTATAGAACATTTTCTCGGGCATGTTTAATAAGCCCTAGATTCGATCCCCGAATCGGACTGTGTTAGTTTATACATTAAGAAATATACAAGGTACATCCGTGAGTGTGTATTCTTCTTTCTTCTTTCTTTTCTTTTATCAACCCATATACGCCCACTGCTGAGCACGGGTCTCCTCTAACTTTGAGAGGGTTTAGGCCATAGTCCACCACGCTGGCCTAGTGCGGGTTGGCGGACTACACATCTAAGAAATTCCTAAGAACTCTTAGGTGTGCAGGTTTTATCACGATGTTTTCCTACACCGTTAAAGCAAGTGAGTGTGTATAATGTATATATTTTCATTTTGGTTTTAATAACGATATTTTCCTTCGTCACGTCCCCTATTATGTGACAAAAACATCGACTATTTTATATGCTGTTGTAATATAAATAAAACAATAAAAGGGCTGTATAAAAGTTTTCTTCGCGTTGTCAACAAAAATATGTTTTTGGCGATGTCTACGTCAGCAACACAATGACGCTACATTGATATTCAATGATCTAATCATTCTGTTGTTATGGGCGCCACACACGGTACGATCCATCTGATGATAATCGAGACGATTGATCGCATCAAAAATTTTCATACAATCGTACAGACCGATCGTACCGTGTGTGGCGCCACTTACACCACTCGTTACAACCACTCACATTCTATATTATCGGCGCTATATTATATTATGAGCCTTTTACGTTTAAGAGGTGTAACGTATCCCATCTTGAGAGACTAATGTGGACAAGGCATATTCTTCGTAGATGTTTAAAATCTTTTATTATACGGTTTCGATCAGGGGTAGATTGAAAACTGAGAATTAATACGATATAGTTTTTTTTTTTACTAAAGTTTAAACCCTTTCAATAGTAGAGGAGGCCAATGCCCTGCAGTGGAACGTATATGGGCTGATGGCACATTTTCCTGGGACTTTTTATAATCAATGTGTTTGTAATGACTATTGCTATCATCTAAGTTTTCGATCACGGTCTTTTTTCTTCTTGTTATACATAAGTACTGTGGTGCAGGTGTACTGGAGTATGGGCGCGCCTGACGCCGTGGTCCCCGACAGCTGGCCAACGGAACTCGACACAGAGATCAACATGCAGTTCCCCATCAACATCTCCGACGCGTACCACAGTTACGGCGCTTTTATTACCGTGAGTATGTGGACTGTACCTTTTTATATACAAATGTAGTGTTACAGAAGATAGGGGACTGTGGTAGGAGCAAATTGCTGGTAGTCGTATAAAATTCTGTGTATAGGTTATGATTTCTTTGAGAAATGATCTGATCGTAAATGAATCTGATAGGTAGGTAGATAGGTATGAAAATGAAAGTTTATGAATGGACAAGCAGAGGAAAGCCAAAGAAAAGATCGATGGAGGGCGTGAGAGAAGATAAGAAAGAGAAATGTCTTTATTCACATAAAGACATGAGGGCTGATAGGGATATTTGGAAGGATGAACATACCACGTCAATCCCAAATAAAATTAGGAACAGGGCAAAAGAATGATAATATTATTTTAAATATCAAAAAAAATTACAGAATCAATTTCGCATCACCAGTATAACTTGTTTCAGTTTGAACACATTGAGCATAGCCTTACAATATCAAGAGCAACATTTTCAATTAATTCCTTCGTGGAAACCATCACAGCCGTTGCGATGAGTTAAATTTATCACAAACACGTCGGAGATTTGTATTATGATTCGCAAAGTTCGCTGACACGGTCGGTTACTGCTGTTGTTTAGTTTTAATTAAAACTGAAAACTAGCTGCGATAGTGTAAATAATACGGGAATTGTAAACTTGATTGAGTGTATATGTATGTCTACACTAAAGTATATAATCATGTCATGTATTTGATTTGCTATGACTAGTACATTTGAGGAGCTGATGTGATAAGTGAAACTATGATTATAAAGATAGAGACTTTTTGTAATACCTCTAAAGCTAAAATCAAGCAAAAATGAAGGACTTTTTTTTTATGGAAAAAGGAGGCAAACGAGCAAATGAGCCACCTGATGTTAAGTGGTCAACACCGCCCATGAACACCCACAATACCAGAGGAATCATCGGTGTGTTGCCGGCCTTTGAGGAAGATATAGGCTCTCTTCTTGAAGGTCCCTAAATCGTACCTGTATGGGAATACCGCCGAAGGACTGCTATTGGTTATTAGTCATTTATTGAAGTCTTTATATTACGCGCAACCCAAAGTACTAAGAGTGACCCTACTCACATATGATAATCTAATCGTAGGTTCGGCATGTTCGGAATGCTGACATTTCGTTTTTAGTCTTTATCAACTATTGTGTGATTAAGAACATCTGTTCGGGCTGACTAGAAGTTGGCAATATATTTGATGGTTTCTGAAACAATTACTCTCCCAAGTCTAACGAGTAAATTGCTTTTAATACACATATGGTGTTCAATTAGACCGATTGTTGAAATTGTTATTGAATTGACATTTAAGCGTCCCGACCGAATCTTTTAAGCCTTAATACCATTATTGTTCGCTAATTGTCATTGGAAATTCGTTCCATTACTGGAATTAAGTCGGCATTACATTACGCCTAGTTTGATTAGTTCAATTTTCTGTTTGTTCTTGTGAAATGGGTAATGAAAATTATTGGATTATTATTTGAGAACTAAATATCTCTTTATTTTCATACATACCTACATACAAATAAAACGGCCATGTTCCCCGACAGGTAGGCAGATATATTTCTGCAGCCACATTTCGTAGTAATGGTCTGATTTGCCCTCTGTGTCTTGTGATAGTATTCAAATTGCTTACAGTGATACCGTAAGAAACTTGGTTTTGCATATTGATATATTTTCGTCCTGAGGTTCACAACTGCGTGAGGTTAGCCGTAGGCTTTTTGCTTCAGCGAGATCCTTGCAACGATTGCGCAACCTTCTGCCCATTACAATGCAAATTATGCTTGCGCAAACAATTCTTCTTCCCATCCTTGATTATGCGGAAGTCAGCTATCTAGATCTCTCTGAAGAACAATTAAACAAACTTGAGCGTCTCCAAAATTTTTGTATTAGATTCATATTTGGTTTGCGCAAATATGATCACGTGTCTGAATTTCGAACTCAACTCATGTGGTTACGTATCCGACTTCACCGGAATACCCACGTTCTTTCTCTTCCTTATAATATTCTTTTTAATCCTCTTACTCCTTTCTACCCAAAAACTCGTTTCCAAGTCTTCCATGATTCCCATTCAAGGTTCTTGAGGTCATCAGACAACTTGAAACTCAAAACTCCAGTCCACACTTCTACTTTCATGGACAAGTCGTTCACTGTCAAAGCGGCTAGATTGTGGAATTCTCTTTCAGTGTCCATAAGACTGGCTAAATCACTGCTATAATTTAAAAGGATGCTAAAAGAGTATTACTTATCCTACTAAATGAAGATATGTTCATTTCTGTTTGTATGTTTATATGTATGCATGTTTGTATGTATGTTTGTTTTTTGAAGTATATATTTTAAAGTTCTCTGTTATCTACTATTATGTCACCTTTGTACACTACCTTGTCTGTACCTGCTTTTCCATACCTGGTTGCCTGTAAGAGATCGCCCTTGGCGATAAGGCCGCCTTTTGTACCTATCTATAATACTGTACTTCTTTCCTTTATTATTACGTGTACAAAAAAGCTTTAAATAAATAAATAAATAATTTACAGTCCCACGTAATAGAGGGAGAGACTTTTGCCTTTTTTCCGACAACAGACTCCGTGCTGCTAAACAAACAAACTCTAGTCATATACACGTATCAAGTTATCAGCTATGAAAAATAATAAAATTTTGTCCACCATAAAGCGAAGACCCGCCATGATTCGACAAGTCTCGTGTTAAAAAGGCTCGTAACATTTTATCTGTCGTTAAAAGCTAGACATGGCGGCGTCGGAACGTTTTAAATTGACAATATCGCGGAGTGGCCGCTCGTTTTAATGGTTCCATGCATCCGGGGTGCTGAGTCACTATAGCGATGCCTTTGTCGAAACGTCCATCCATCCGTCGACTTCCTTTGCAAATGCTATCAATATTGCAACATCACTTTATGTATTCGCTTAAAAAAAATAACTATAGTAGTTGAAGCAATTTAGTTCATTCTTTTTTCTATTTCTATTTCAATTTAGTGGTTGTGATTTCGGAAATAAATACATAATTTCATTAATTCAACATTACATCTTTTTATCATTCAACCTGTTGTAGTATACCTATTTGCTTTGATATTTAGTCTTTGAAACTGGACACAATCGTTTTACTTGTCAATTGGTCTACAATTATCCACCATATGAATAAACGATGCATCGCTAAATATATTTCTGCAACATTATATTTAAGAGCCAGTTCATTTCCGCGTATGTGGGAAGTTTCACGTGGCTTGTGACGTCGTGTCACAAGGAGGCTGTCACCTAATTGCACAGCTTGTATGTAAACTGACTAGAATTACAGTCAAACAGAAGTTATTGATATACCGTCTGCATAGTACAATGACTTTGATGATAATTAGGTCAAGTATCAAATTGTAAATGGATAGGGTTATGAGTAGTGTGAATATGAATGTACTAATGGTGAATTTAGGAAAAGTTGAAATATTAATCAAATATGAATTGTCTTCTCGCGCGATGGTAACTCGTATTTCTTAAAATGTTAAATGACGGCCATCGAAAGATTATTATCGAAATTCTGGCGTAGGATTTCGTTTAAGGACATCATTCGTTTCGTGGTTCGTGGAGAAATGAATGGTTTTATCCAAATGTAATGTGTTATGTGCGTGATGATAGATAAATAAATTCGTATTATTTTCAAAGTAAGTATTCATGGTCATGCCTTTACATTACATTAAACTGTGATGAATGAAAACGGTATATGTTATCTAGTGCATTCTTTAAACTTTGTGATCTTTGAATATTTATCTACTAATTTAAAAGATGTTTCAATCACAGTAAAAAAAATCATGTAGAATTAATGCAGTCATTTGTATAACACTCGAATATCTGACCCAATTACCTTATTCGGTTTCCACGTGTGTAGTATTTTTACTTTTTAGTCAATAGCAGTGTCATCAAATAAGCAAAATATTCGTGTCAGAATGCGAATTGACAGCCATGCAACATTGTTTATATTTGTTTGAAACACAATTTCTAATACGGATTTAAGAAAATATTTTCTGTACACGAACTCGTACTAGACCAGGGTGGTGGATTGAGGGGTGCAAGGTCGGGATACCTCCAAGAGAGCCCTGTTAGTCCGGATGCTAGCAGGGACGGTGCGCCCTGGGCAACGTCGGCCCGTGCTGACGGCTAAATCCCGACACGAGGCGGACGGTCGTCTTGACCGCGCCGCGGTGGTGCCCTTATTTTGGGTCATCCCGGTTCTGTTCCGGGTCTTTGGCGGGCTCGGACAGCAATCTTTTGCTTCCGAGCAGGAAATGGGCGAAACCTATTTCCACCGTCAAACTCGTAATCCGGTCGAAGCTGTGGTCATGTCTCGCAGTTCGACCGGCGCGAGGGTCTTGGCTTAACCGCCTGGGCTGCGAGGGAGAAATCCTCTATAAAAAGTTACCCCGAATCCCAAGCGGCGGCGCACCGTGAGGGGATGCATGGCTGATGGGAGGTTCAGTCTCTAGTGCGACCCCCGCCAGAGTACCGGCCGACCCTCTTGGCGGGTTACACTAGGCTTACCCAGGTACAGGGGGCACTGCCTGGGTGGACCCTTTATTTCCCCCATACTCGTGGGATCAAACATGGAAACTAATTCAAATCTAAATATTCAAGAGTGTGCTGTGATTAGCAGAGTCCCTTCTCAGGATGCTTTAGCACCAGGGAAGGTAGTTGCTGCTGTAGAGTTTAAAACGTCTGCAGAGGAGATCGCGCCAGTCCGAATCGATTCTGAGTCCGGACTGAGCTGTGACTCTTCACGGGCAAAAAGAAGGCGCCTCTCGAGGAGGCGGAAGGCGGTGGAAAGCGGTGGCGCCACCGCAGGCAAGCCTGGCTCCTCCAAGGGGCAAAAAGGACACACTACGGCTTCAGCCACAGATGAGGAATCTGTGGTTGAAGCCAGCAAGTGCTACAAGACGGCGCTAAGAAAAGAGCGTGCTGCCGAAGTCAGACGGAGGGCTGAAGAGGAGACGGAGAAGGCCAGGGCCAAGAAGGCTTGCCCATTCCTGAAGCCGGTGGCCCCAGAAGCACCAGCGTCCACGCGCCGGGAGGCCCTAATCAGGGTGGCAGATCGGCTTCGCAACGTTTCAAAGACGTCAAAAAATTTAAAAGGTGGCTTGCAGAAGGACGTCAATGTCAGCGTTGCAGAGCTACTTGACATGGCGAACGAGCCACCGCCGGTGGAACTAGCCCGCGTGGAGGCGGAGAATACCAGCCTCCGCGAAAAGGTGTTGGATCTGGAGGCGAAACTCACCAGCCAGGCGAAGCGCCTGGAGGAGCTGTCGGCCACTGTGCGGTCACAGTCGAAGCCGACAGTTGTGCGCGAGGCGTCTTCAACGGCGGAACGCCTCGAGAAAATAGAGCGCGGATTAGCCCAAATGGGCGCTCGGCTCGAGACGCTTACTGTGAGACCGCCTTCGGAGTTAGTTCTCCGGCCTCCACTGGCCGCAGACAACAAAAAGCGAGAAGGAGGGGCACAAAAGCTTGCCGCCGCTCCAGCCATCCAGCCCGCCGCCGCTCGGCCTAGTGTTGTAGCCCCCACAGTGGTTTCCGAACGCCAATCGCGTTCGAGAAGGCGGGGAAACCGGAAACGCGTGGCACTGCGCCCACCGACGCCAGCATCGCATACTGTCCCCCCGCCACCCGAATCCATGGAAACTCCCTGGACCGAGGTGGTGAAGCGGGGCAAAAAGAAGAAGTCTGGGGGGCAAAACACCGCCTCCCAGAAACGCCAGACGACACAAGCGCCGCGCAAACCGGCGCCCCAGCTCCGCCTCCCGCGGAAAGCCGCCGTTACACTGACGGTGCTGCCAGAGGCGTTAGAGCGGGGCGTCACGTATGCCCAGGTCCTGCGCGACGTCACGAGCCGTGTGGAACTCACCAGTCTGGGCATCGCTGACCTGAAACCCAGACGGGTGGCCACCGGGGCCTACCTCTTCGAGGTGCCCGGGCCCGAGTCGGAGGCAGGGGCCGACTCCCTCCTGAAAAAGTTGAGGGAGGTTCTTGCCGGGTCAGAAGATGTACGCGTCGCTCGACCCGTCAAGACTGCGGAACTGCGGGTTTCGGGGTTGGACGAATCCGCCACCCCAGAGGCAGTTGCAGCGGCCGTCGCCCGGCTCGGCGAGTGCTTGCCTGAGGACGTCCGAGTTGGAGAGATTCGGGCTGAGCGCTCGGGCCTGGGCGCCGTGTGGCTCCGGTGTTCGGCGAAAGCGGCGGAGAAACTCACTAGGGCAGGACGCGTCCTGGTGGGTTGGGTGTCGGCTAGGGTCCGGCTCTTGGAGCCGAGGCCCCTGCGGTGCTACCGGTGCCTCTTCAGGGGGCACGTCCGCGTCAAATGCACCGCCGAGTGTGACCGCAGCGGGATCTGCTATCGGTGCGGTCAAGAGGGCCACAAGGCTCGTGAGTGCCTGGCAGACCCACACTGCACAATCTGTGCAGCCTCGGGAAAGCCCGCTGGGCACAGGGTGGGCGCTAAGGCTTGCGTCGCCTCCTCCGTCCCGCACCGCTCTTCTCGCGGTGCAAGACCCGAGGTTGTGGCGCGGCCGAAACCGCCCACCCAAGAGATGATGGAGATCGCCCATAGTTAATATGGCATATAACTTCCTCCAGGCGAACATCAATCACTGCGCTAGGGCACAGGATTTGTTGGTTCAGTCCCTGGCGCAGTGGTCGATTCAAGTGGCTGTGGTCTCTGAGCCATACTTTGTCCCACCCCGGGATGACTGGGCTGGGGACCTGGATGGCTCGGTGGCCATCATCACCCGGGGCGCCGCCGGATCCCCGCCCTTCGAAAAAGTAGCGAAGGGCTCGGGATGCGTGGCGGTCTTGTTGCGGGAGGTTTGGGTCGTAGGAGTGTACTTCTCTCCCAACAGGTCCCTGGCGGAATTTGAGAGCTTTCTTGTCCGCTTGGGAGCCCTGGTGGTGCAAGGCAGCCAGACCCACCCCGTGCTAGTCGCCGGTGACTTCAATGCCAAGTCCTTGGCATGGGGCTCGCCGGTGACTGATGCGCGGGGTCGGTCGCTGGAGGAATGGGCGATCTCCATTGGGCTAGTCGTTCTGAATCGGGGATCGCAGAACACGTGCGTGCGGCATAATGGCGGTTCGGTGGTGGACATAACGTTCGCCACCCCGGCCCTTGCCCGCCGTGTCCAGGGCTGGAGGGTCCTGGTTGACGAGGAGACGCTGTCCGATCATCGTTACATCCGGTACAGCGTCTCTGCTTCACGGGCCCCTACTCAGTCCGGTGGTGGCCCGACTGCTCGATTCACGGGTGGACGGCGGTGGGCCGCTAAGCGCCTCGATGTGGCAGCTGTTGAAGAGGCTGCTCTTATTCAGGCGTGGCTCCCAGTGACGGACGGGCCGGTCCGGGTCGAGGAAGAAGCGGAATGGTTCGGGGTGGCGATCACGCGCGTCTGCGACGCGTCGATGCCCCGGGTCACACGCCTCCCGGCGAAGCGCCAGGTATACTGGTGGTCGGCGGAGCTTTCACAGCTGCGTGTGTTAAATTTATATGTTAGATCTGAGTATATAAATATAGGTATATATCCAAGGTAAATGGGAAACCTCATAAATGATATTCAGTAAGTATAGTCCATTGTTTTATTACAATATTATTTACAATATTACAATATACATAATATAATATATTATCCATTATCGTTATCGTTATCGTTATGTACAATATACTATTATGGCTAACAGTATAAGGAATCTATATAAATAAGGAAATATACTTATCTTAGTCATTTTATAATACTGCTCCAGCCATGGCCACTACCAGACACGAACTGTCTGTCGTTCCGATCGAGCTTGCTTTTATAAGGGTCTGCTATCCTCACTAATTGCAACAGGTAGTCGGGTAGTTACAATAGTTTTTATTAATCAATATTCAACTTAACGAAAACGCGACTACCGACTAAGATATTCAATAATTTACTTAGATATACCATATAAAATAATGGATATATCTAACACGGCCATACTGACCTGTACTTCGTCCCCGAAGTACCGTTCTCATTTTAAAATTAATTAAATATCAATATTGTATCGATTCAATATCAATTACAATTTATTCAATATAATTACTCTACTCAACCATATAACTAATTATTATATACTTATCTGACTAATGACCTCCCTCCTCGCGTAGTTTTCTTTATTGCTGAGGGTCGTGATCCCCAGCACCAACAGTCGTTGTTCTCTTTACTATGCTGCGCCACTTGTTCCTGTAGAGTCCCGAATTATTCGTCGAGTAGATTTGGTTCGACCATCTGACGGGTCACCGGCTCCTCGGATGTTTCGACTTTATCAGTGACCATCAATCGTTGAAGTCTATCTCCATCTTTTCTGGCTTTGCGACTAAAGAACTCCGGTATTCGGCGGAAGCAGATGGTAGAAAGTCTGGTTTTGATTTGGAGATCGCCAAGAATGGACGTGTTGGTGCGGAATGCAGTCCACGTAATATGAAGCGTTTTCCTCCAGCACCACATCTCGAGAACATCTTCTGTAAGGTCCAAGCTTCTGATCCATGGTTGACCTAATACAACTAATTACACAATTATAAATTATAAAATTATGTATCATTAACGTCAATATTAGACATATAACCAATTAGTCAATTACATAACCAATTTAATTAACATTATTATTAATTTAATATTAATATGTTCTTATTTCATTTTTGCTCTTCTTTTTTATCTTGTGTTGTTTTCTTTTTTTTTTTTTTTTTTTTTTTTTTTCTTTGGCCGTTTATACCTTTAAATGATCAATGAACAATTGACTTTAGTGTACTAATAGTCCCTACTCGGCCATACTGACATGTACTTCGTTGTCGAAGTACACCATAAAATTCTTTCACGACCATAGCCGTTTGTGTAGAAAGATATAACAGTACGGAATTAAATACTATACTAGTTACTTGTCGCATAACATATAATTGTAAGTAATTAATAAAAATAACATAATAGAAAAAACAATATTATCCATATGATTGGTTATAACATATATATATATTTGTTAATTTGTTAATAATACCTCACTGATGTATCAATCACCCGCAGTCGGTGAAGCTTAATCACCCGCGACAGTGAATGTCTATGACATAACATCAGCTTAGGTTAAATAAATATTTTAGTAATGAATAAGTATTAGTAATGAATAAATACTTATATATTAGTAATGAATAAATACTTTTTTTCGACTCAACCTTTCATTGGGCATTCACCCGCAACAGTGAAGCTTAATCACTTGCAGACGGTGAATGACTTACACAACTGGGCTTCATCATCGATATATATGTATGTATTAATATTTTAGTTCACCATAGTCCATCATAATCGTCATGATCTCAAATCATGATCTCCATAATCATAATCATCATAATTTCATAATATTTTCATCATAATAATTTCATAATAATTTCATCATAATTTCATCATAATCTTTACAATCATCATAATATTCATAATTATATTAATTATAGTCGTCTTCATTTTCAAAACATCGATAGTTGTATTTGTCATAGTCATACTCAGTCATCATAGTCAAACGGCTTTCGTAGTAATCATAATTATCTTCATATTCAACCATCGATTATCTTTCATGACATTACCGGGAATAAGGAGTATATAATTTTTTTTTTTTTTGTCAGTTGATTTAACAGATGATATATAGATGGGACATTGATATAATATATATTTTTTTTACCAATGAAGAGCCTTATAGGCAGAAAATCCGTGGAATATTTTGAACAACTGTATCATTTGCACTTTAAAAATATCGCTCGGCCAGTCTGACATTTCTGTAAAAGACATGCTTCGCATATTTATGATGGTAAATCTCTACTTGTCTGTTGGAGACTTTCGCAATGAATCAAGTAAAACGTAGGGAACCGTGTAACAAGTCCAGTGGCCTGAGAGATTAGTGAAGCAATCTAATACTTAAACAAGATATTTTTAATCTGGTTTAAAAATGAGAAAGTCCCAGTGCAATTTAAGTTTATTGGCGATTCAAAAGAATGTGCGAGAGTCCATTTGAATAAAGGATGATTTTGATTTAGGCTTTGGTCCACAGTATGCAGCGGAATGGTTGGTTTACCCACTTAATTTTATACCATGTTTTGATCCATGGTAAGTTGTGTTTCCTTTACACAAGATGAGGATGATATCCCCTTGTAAATTTCGTTATTTTCAATTAGCCATAATTATTCCAATAAGCCATCATAATTTTTATTTTATTAAGCATGGCAATTCTTATAATAGAGAACATCTAGTGTGTCATATCTGGGATGTATAATTAAGAGTAGGGTAGATTTTTTTGCAATATGTTTCGTACCTTTTTTCCAGATAGAGTCTGGAATCATATCGACCAATATTTGGGTTTCCAAATTCTCAAAATCCCTTTTGTTATATAAAATTTAAATTTTGTAAGGACAAAACTATTTCGTACCATATTTTACCCATTGGATTAATATTTGAATTCAAAAATTTTAATCATGGTATATAATAAATACACCCGAAACAAACATTTGTGGATCACACAAAGATTCGTCGCGGTGCGGGACGTTTCGAAAGTTGGTAAAATTTGCAAATTGGCGGAAGGTTCATTTCATTTGGCTGGTGAAGCAACTCTTGAAACTAATCAGACAATGAGGATTACCCTTTTTGGTATTAATAAATTAGGTCTTTATGCAACGCTTGTCCTGGAAGCGTTTCAAGAACCTAGAAGCTTGAGTGGAATAGTGGGCAGCAGTCTGCTGGACACTATTATTCCTCTTAAATTCGTAGCCAAGTAGTTCACTGTTTCTGGGACCACACGACGATTAGCTTACACTTGGTCCTCAGGTAGAGTCGACGAAATAACCTTAAACAGAAAACAATATTAGATGATGGGCGTTGCTGTACTTATCCCACTTCTGATGTTAAATTTATATGTTAGATCTGAGTATATAAATATAGGTATATATCCAAGGTAAATGGGAAACCTCATAAATGATATTCAGTAAGTATAGTCCATTGTTTTATTACAATATTATTTACAATATTACAATATACATAATATAATATATTATCCATTATCGTTATCGTTATCGTTATGTACAATATACTATTATGGCTAACAGTATAAGGAATCTATATAAATAAGGA
Organism: Cephonodes hylas; assembly: GCA_030295005.1. NCBI lineage: Eukaryota > Metazoa > Arthropoda > Insecta > Lepidoptera > Sphingidae > Cephonodes > Cephonodes hylas. The sequence continues at coordinate 3,262,887 of AP025371.1, forward strand.
AATATACTTATCTTAGTCATTTTATAATACTGCTCCAGCCATGGCCACTACCAGACACGAACTGTCTGTCGTTCCGATCGAGCTTGCTTTTATAAGGGTCTGCTATCCTCACTAATTGCAACAGGTAGTCGGGTAGTTACAATAGTTTTTATTAATCAATATTCAACTTAACGAAAACGCGACTACCGACTAAGATATTCAATAATTTACTTAGATATACCATATAAAATAATGGATATATCTAACACGTGCGTCTTGCGCGGCTGCGCAACGCCGACTCTCCAGGCACCGTCGTCGTCGGATCCGCCAACCTGGCTACCATGAGCAGGAGCAGCTGCTCTACAGTCTCCACAGAGCGGCGAAGAGAGCGCTGCGGGTGGCCATTGCGCGAGCAAAGGCCGCGGCTTACGAGGAATCCCGGAGGACTCTCGATAGCGATCCATGGGGGCGTCCGTACCGTGTGGCGTTGAGCAAGCTCCGTCCTTGGGCGCCTCCGCTGACGGAGAGCCTCCGGGCCGACCTCGTCAGGGACGTCGTCGCGGCTTTGTTTCCGGCCGCCGAGGAGTTCACTCCTCCAATGATGGCGCCACGTCCATCGGCGCAATCATCGTTGGCTTTGGCAGGGGATATCCCGGAGGTTTCGCCTCAAGAACTAGAGGCGGCAGTGTTTCGGCTGCGGGGTAAAAACTCGGCCCCGGGGCTCGACGGGGTGCCCGGACGTGTTTGGGTGCTCGCCGTCGAGTCGCTGGGTACGAGGCTTCGCAGCCTGTTCTCCGCGTGCCTGCAGCAGGGCAGCTTCCCGTCGCGGTGGAAGACGGGCAAGCTTGTCCTGTTGAGGAAAGAGGGTCGGCCCGTGGAGTCGCCGTCGGCCTACCGCCCGATCGTTTTGCTCGACGAGGTGTGCAAGCTTTTCGAGCGTATCGTGCACGCGCGCCTCGTCGAGCATTTGGAGAGAACGGGCCCGGATTTGGCAGATTGCCAGTTCGGGTTTCGGAGGGGCCGGTCGACAGTACATGCGATTCTGCGGGTCAAGACACTGGCGAAAGATGCAGTGTCTCGGGGCAAGTGCGTCGTGGCGGTGTCACTTGACATCGCCAACGCATTCAACACCATGCCCTGGGCCTGCATCAATGAGGCACTTCGGTACCACGAAGTTCCGCCATACCTTCGGTGTCTGGTGCAGGCGTACCTATGCGATAGGTACGTTGTGTATCCGGGTGCCGACGGGTGGCAGCGTCGTGCGGTGTCGTGTGGTGTTCCACAGGGCTCGGTTCTAGGGCCGCTCCTGTGGAACATCGGATACGATTGGGTGCTTCGTGGTGCCAACCTTCGGGGCGTTGCTGTCGTCTGCTACGCGGACGACACTTTGGTGACAGCGACGGCCGGGACCCCACAGCGGGCCGCCCTGCTCGCTGGGTTCGGGACCGAACTCGTAGTGGGCAGGATTCGGCGACTTGGCCTCCAGGTGGCCCTGCACAAGACTGAGGCTATATGTTTTCATGGGCCTCGGTCTAGGCCACCGTCGGAGGCGTACCTCACGGTGACAGGCGTGCGGATTCCCATCGGCGCCCAGATGAAGTACTTAGGTCTGATTCTGGACAGTCGGTGGGATTTCCGCGCGCATTTCAAAACGTTGTCGCCGAAATTGGTCCGGGCAGCGGGCGCTCTCGGACGTCTGCTGCCTAACATTGATGGTCCTGGCTTCCCTTGTCGAAGCCTTTATGCTGGAGTTGTGCGATCCATGGCCCTGTACGGGTGTCCCGTGTGGGCCGAGTCACTCAGCGCTCGCTGCGCCCGCCTGTTGCATCGCCCGCAGCGTATGGTGGCGCAGCGAATCGTTAGGGGGTACCGCACGATTTCGCACGAGGCGGCCTGCGTCTTGGCTGGTACTCTGCCCTGGGAACTAGACGCAAAGTACCTCTCGTCAGTGTTCTTCTGGCGGGAGGAGGCGTACCGACAGTCCGGACAGAGACCGGCCACAAGAGAGGTCGAGGCCATGTTGGCCTCCCTCCGCAGTGCCGCCGTGGAGGAGTGGCGTTCCAGGCTGGAGAGCCCAAGTGCTGGCGTGGCGACCGTCGCGGCAGTGCGACCTGTGCTCCAGCAGTGGATGGACAGGCGCCACGGTGCGCCGACATTCCGACTGACGCAGGTGCTCACCGGACATGGCTGCTTCGGTGCGTACCTATGGCGTATAGTCGGAGATTGTGGCGACTGCCGTGAGGATACGGCCCGGCACACGCTCGAGGAGTGCCCAGCCTGGGACGAGGAGCGCAGCGCTCTCATAGCGGTCATGGGGAGTAATCTCTCGCTGCCGACAGTGGTCGCTGCCATGGTCGGCAGCCGGAGGTCGTGGAAAGCTATGCTCTCCTTCTGCGAAGTTGTCATTTCGCAGAAGGAGAGTGCTGAGCGGGATCGGGAGCGGATCGATCCCGCTCGTCGCAACAGGCGACGTAGGAGGCGCCGGGAGAACATCTAGCCCGGCGCCTGAGGGCCACGTGGGGCCGCCGTCCCTACCTTGGCGGCTCCCGGGATGTTGACGCCGGCAGCGTCATGTTGATGTGCCTTGTGGCACCGCGCAGAGGCGGTCCCGGTACAATCCATAGCACTGCTTCAGGGTATATCGGGGCCGTCTCGTTTGCGCCGATGGTGGCAGTAGCGGGGTTTTTAGTCGGTATTGCGGCGCAAAGATCTTGGTAGGAACCCGGCTCAGCGGCCGCCTGACACAAATATGGGCGGTAACATCAATGTTGGGCCGGAAGGCGCCGGTGAGTCCGGCACACCGTCCGTAAATAGGATTTTCCCCGCAGAAAAAAAAAAAAAAAAAAAAAAAAAAAAAAAAAAAAAAAAAAAAAAAAAGGGTGGTGGATTGAGGGATTAAGCTGTCAGTTTTACGGGAGACTCGTGCCCAGCAATGGGGACGTATATAGACCAATGATGATTAGGAAGCTCTATCTAAAAAGACCTATACCTAGATTGGGATTACACTTGGGACCTGGGTAGTATACAGTAAAGGTATATGGTATAGTAGCGTTTATCGAGGCATCGTTGAAAGACTTTCAAAGCGGCCTGCATCCAGCGGCTTCCCGCGAATTTTAATGAATATAACAAAATAGTAATATTCGTGTAGTACTATAGGTACAGTTTGTTACATGATTCAATTGTTTACGATAAACAAGCCATATTCCAGCTATGTCTCAGTGCAGAATTTGTGTGTAAAGTCAAGCTAGACCCGCCCGCCTAATGTTAGTGCGCCTTTTACGGCTTGAAAGCAAATGTGGTGTGTGTCGAGCCGTGTTACGATCTACGTGTACTACGATTTATCGTGTGTAGCCTTTGTTGATATTGTGGCCGTGCGTACACGTTGTACAAATTGCGTATTCTTATGACCCAGTTGAGTTGTTCTTTTGTATAGTCGCAGTTGTAGAGTGGCTTACAAGTGGGTTCAAGATGTAATTTCTTTGAAAAATTGTAAGTGGAAAATATTAAATTTGCAAAGTCTTATCTAGTCACCAATTCTACATTTTTGTTTTGAATTTATAAGTAATTATTTTGAGTGCTATTTACCAAAAAATGCAATTTTACTAATATTATAACAAATGGTGTAAGGTAATCGGATAAAAAAAAATTGTTTTATTTTAATAAAATTAGACGAGAAAATCATTTTTCATAGATTTTTGGGCTGAAAAAGTCTATCTATAAATAAGTTCAGCTTTCAGTTTAACAAAATCATTGATACAATATGTGCCATGCGTATTTATCTAATTGTAAGACTACAGTCTTTCTAAAGGCAAAAAATCCCGCTTTCTCGTAGAAGAAAATATATCTAATACAGACCAGATACAAAGTTATCCGATTAGATCGTCGTCAAGGCTGCCAACATCAGTAACCTATAACCATTACATCCGACGAGACAGTATCAAAACACATAAGTTCTCTTTACTGTCCCCTGACTTGCGTAAGGATATTTTCATCTAGGACCAAGGTCGGATGTTACCCAGTCATTTCAGATAACGTTCCGAACTACTACGGGCAATTAAATAAAATATGATTACTTTTGTACGTCGGTCCTGAAGCATATGTAACTTCTGTATGCGATTCTAAGGTCAAGGGACTAAAGTGTTATGAGGGGTTTATAAAAAGTTTATAAAGACCGTGATGAAATACTTAATCAGGTTATAATTACGGTGATTAAAAATACATTGATGTTAACAATACGACAACTTTTTTTTTTAATATATTTAAGATAACATGAAAAAAAATATCCGGGATTTGTTTAAATGTAAATTTTTTTTTGTAATAATTTGTCTTTGTAACTATTGCCTAACTTAATTTTCGATCACGGTCTTTTTACACCTGTATACAGTAAATGATTCAATTGTAGATTCTTATGTAATAATTATATCGTGAATAACTCTACATTTTTTTACTTTTTTTAATGACGAAAATCGGCAAACTCACATATTTGGCCTTTTGAAAGTGTTCGTTCGATCATAAGCATAAATATTAATGTTTATGCAGTAAGCATATTGAAGTAGAGCACTTACGATAACCACTTTATCAACTCACACAAATTGATACGATTTTATTCAAATGCACAGTGTGCTGTAAAAATATTTTAGTGATTCTGATAAAAGGTTTTAATATTTAATGACTATGTCCCCAAGAGACGGGCAGAATTGTATTTTTATACAATTTGCTGCATATTTAGCCCCCGCAAAAAAAATTTCAACCTGCATCCTGCCATTGAGAATTCATCGACTAAAAACGACCGTAACGCTTTGCGGAGAAATCAAACCCAAAATCTTCTCGATCGTATGCTGCACATACAATATGTGTGAGCTAATCTTGTTATTCCCGTGATGGTGTCTAAGCCACTGAAATTCACGTATGCATGTATGAAAATATTTTAGAACTAACATATAAATCAAATTAAAATAGTTTTAGGCATACCGTTTTATCAAAAGTAAACAATATCGTAAATAACGTGACGGCATGTTAAAGGTATGTTGAGCATGCAAAGTAAAATAGGAAGTATTGTTTTGCCAAGTTGAATTCCTTACAAAAAGAAAGTGCCTGCCACAATGTCAGTGGAACTTGGCGCGGTCAAGGTCGGCCGGTTGGCTGTTACCAAAGGTCATTATGTTGTGTTCAGCCTGTAAGGATAGGGCTGACGAGAGATTGTTAAATATTTATTTATTCCTCCTGACGCCATTTTAAATTCTCATCGATATATCGATAAAATATTATATACCGATATATAGATGATAAAAGTCGTCATCATCGATCATTGTTAATCGATATAAATACATTATATTTACTAATTTTTTTTAGTATCCAAAATAGACATGTATTAGTAGAGTTCACCAATTTTGAGCCAGGCTACAATCAGTCGTAAACACACTTAAAATTACACAATTCATTATGCCTAGTTCCAAAAAGTATATAACTTGTAGTGGTAACAGTTTTCTTAGGATATTTTTTAGTGACGGTTCAAAACAATAACTGAGTGTAATCTTTACATGCTAGAAATGAAGTATTTATCTCATTTAATTGCTTTAAGTGTTTGCATATGTTCCAAAAGAAAGAAATGTCTAAGAAACGATTGGCAGCCCTAACATCCGAACGTTTAATACTCTGGTCGACTAATTAACTTGTTACCATTAATTTATAATACTTTGTGTACTGTAAGGTTTTGAAAGTAGAAGTCAATAAACTTGAAAGGTTATTGATTAGAATTAAAGCTCTAGTAGGACAAAATATTAATAAGAATAAAATTTAGTTTTAACAATACTTATTATTTAGGGAAATTCGTATATTACCGTTACCATCATTAGTAACAGCCTAAATTAATCGAAATGCTAGCTACCATTTTGCCTTCTTTACAGTTAAAAGACTTATAGCTTATGTCATTGCGTCGAACTTGTGTGCTTATGGATGGGTTTCCAAACGATATTTCTTATGTTAAATTGCATGATAACTTGTATACAAGCAAACTGTTAAAATTCAAATACAGATTTAGAAAAAGCGGATTAATACCTTAAAAAATCCGGGTGTTAAATTTTATCATGCTAATATGCAAATATATTGGTATTTGATGGTTTAATGAACTGAGTAATGGATTAAACGCATTAAACTTTTAGATTCGAAATTAGCATAAGTGTTACTGGAAAATAGGCGTTCTTTTTTTGCAGAGAATTTATTATATATTGTGATTTGAAACATAAGTGATTTGCTGTTTGAAAAAAAAACACTTTATATTATTTCGAAACACTTTATATTTATAATTGCAGGGGTTAATTTTAATTACAAAATGGGAAAATTTTACGCTGCTAATACTCTGAAGTGTACCATATTCGTTCTTTCATTTCTTCTTTTTTGAAGATATTTCTTCCACTGCTCCCTCGAGGATCGGTTCAACAATATAAACAAAGTCTGAATTATTATCTTCAATACTATACTTAGTAATATAAATGGCCTTATCATCAAAAAAGCAAAGCCACAGAGTAAAATGTAACCAATATCACAAGTAACTGCAACTCCGATTAGTGAGATCACATGTTTCATGTTTCTCGTCGAAACCTTCTTCTTGCAGCAAGACATGACAGACATTATGATTCGTATAAAAATAAGAAAAATTCCGGTTATTAACAAAAAGGAAGACATAAGCGAGAAATAGTCTGTATCGTACAGACACGCAAGAATATTGTTGATAGTAAATATTATTATAGCTGACGTGTATGAGAAAACTGCTGACTTTTCTAGTGCGTAGCTTATTTCACCATTGTGAATTAACACTAGCTTTAAATAGGCTACCAAAGATGAACACAATGACCAACACAACATGGTTATGTAAATGAAGTAATTGAAATATTCAACGACGTTCCTGGTGTACCCTTCACAATTATTCTTTAATATCGTACTCAACAAATACAGACAGCCCACAGTGATGTGATTGATGCCCATAAAGTTGTGCAGGTTCCTCCATTTCGGCATGAGGTACCAAGCAGTGAACAGAATTGGCACGCACATTAAAGATACAATTGTTCCCATGATTATCACAATGTATTCCATAGAAGCCATATTTCTCACTTTAATTGTATTGTTTTACATAATAAATGACCACTCGCTTGTTCCAATATAAAACAATAATGAGCTTTATAATGATTATGATTTATATAAATTTAACCTCAGTGTGTTGTTTTTGATAACAGCGGCTCGTAATTTGGTTGATGATAAAGCGAAATTTTTGTCTGCTTTGTTAGAAATGAGATATAAACCGTATGTAGATATATTGCAATTAAATAGTTAGTTTGAAAACACACACGTACAATCTCGGCAGTATTATAGATTTCTTTGATAATGAGAGCTAATAGATGTGAATATAAACGGCTATTAAACCTATGTTTAAGTGTTGTACTGCGAAATAAGTTAACTAATAACGCATAGCCCGCATCAAAATGTTCAAGTCTGATCTCAGTCGCCCTAATGCGAGAAGACTCGTGAACCTTGCTCATCATCTTGACCTTCCACAAAGAAGAAAAGTGAATCATTCATTCTAAATCCTTCTCACACATCCCTTTGTCTCTTATATTTCTGAGTGGTCTCATTAAAAGCATAGAATTCTTTAGAAAGTCGTTTGCACAGCTCACAATACATCGTCGAGACGCGTCGTGAATTTCGACCTTTGAATTTATCAACCTTTATGGTTGTATTGTTGAAAGTAATGGCTCGTAATGGGTTGGCACCGTCTGTGAAATTTATTTTGGCTAAGTTTCGCGTGTTCGCGTCAAGGTTTTTTACTTATAACTGGATGGCATTTTGTCATTAATATCATTTTATACATACCGAACTAGGCTTCGCCGCATTATGATTTTTTGGTGGTTGAAAATGTTCGTTCCGAATTTAATTCACATATTTGAAATTTGTGGAAAAAATAGAAAACTGTTTTTCAAATATTAATGTCACGGACTTCCGCTTTCTTCAAACGCAAAAATAGTTTTCTTTGGCGTCGTAACGTTCACTTTCTAGTCTAAAATGTTTTTCGACAAATTAAGTTACATTAAAAAAAAATCTAGCATATTTTTACGATATGAATATTTTACTTTCATCTCTCTGAAGTTCTTTTTGTACAGAAAAACTGATTCCGTAATGGTACGTGTCCCCCGAGGGCGACAGGACTCCGAAAATATGCGCTACATTCTTAATATCTTGTTACCACAAAGTAATACGAAAGGGCCTTCCTAATTGTTCCTTCCGATTCCTGGTAAGAATATTACCGAATTACTGACGTTTTTCCTGAATTGTTTATTTTGGACTAGGTGACAAAACTAGTTTGTCTTGGTTTCTAACCCCAATCAATCTGACTTAGGTCATATACCAAAAATAATTATTCAGTCTATACATTAAATTAAATAACTGCGTTGTTTTTAATCTTGTTTTATTTTGCTATAAAATGGTTTACCAAGAGGTTTCAAAAATACATGTCAAGAACGTTAATTTTGCAAAGAACATTCCGTACAAAGCGAAGTCGCCTTTTTTAAAGATTTTATTTGAATTTTTCAAGAGCGCTTGCGGTTTTACAGCGGACCGCGTCTGTTTCTAGCTTGTGTTTTCCTTTTAAAAATAATGCTTTAGAAAGAACTTTCTTTCTTACTTTGCGGTTTAAACTTGTGCCTCGACTTAGTATTTAGTTCGTAACAGTATTTTCTTAATACAATTCTATTTCATTTTCGTTTGCTAGGGTTAGTTCCATTATTTGTTGGATTAAAACATTCGATTGGGGAAAGCTATTATTAGTAAGTATATAAGAAAATAACATCCTAATTCTAATCGGTCGGCTATCCATAGCCTATCTAGTTTCCTAATACTGGTACCGTTCAGTGCGTTTCATTAAACCGATGAGCCAATTTAAATAAATTAGGGCTTTTAAAACAGTGTGAATATGCTAATATTCAGCTATCCCCATGTAAATGTATTTTTATGGGACATTCAGCGCACTCTACTTAATAGGCTAGTGTAATATAGTCTCGGTCCTAGGTATTACGAACAGACATGAGTAAGAATGAGTCAATAAGTCTTATTTTATTTATATACACTTTATTGTACACCAAGAATATACAAAGGAAAAAAATATAAAAACAATAACCAAAAACAATCGGACTGTGATCTCTTCCAGACAACCTATTTTACAAAAAGGATATTAAAAACTAAATGGTATGGGTAATTTATGTACAAATAGTCATTCAAGTTAAAGTCTATAGTCAAGTCTTCATCATCATTTGCCTACAAAAGTCTCACTGCTGGGCGCGGGCTTATTCTGTAACTGTCAAGGTTAAGGCCTTAGTCTACCACGGTGGCCTGTTTGGGTTTGGCGGACTACACACCTAAGATATTCCTAATAACGTTTTTTTGGTGTGCAGGTTTCTTCAAGATGATTTACATATCAATAACATTTCATTCTTTATTATAGGCTTTTTACCACATTGTATAATACACTGGTCATTTCCCAAAGATTCCAAGCCGGATAAGCAGAATGATTACGTGTAATGTATAGGGTCTAAAGGTCACGCAAAATCTGGTCCAATCGCAGCGTAATCGTTTGTGAATGCGCGAGATTTTCGTTTGATTGCTGTTATTAAGTACCTATGGAGTATGGTTTACCAAGTTATGGAACAACACTTAGCAATTGTAAGGGTTTTTTATATGTTTTTTTATTATTTAGAAAATTTTAATTTAAATTCAATTAAGAATTAAAATGAGTAGTAGGTTCAATATATAATCAGCCATATTAGAGCATTTGAGTTTATTCCTTGACCATGCTGGCGAGATGGAATTTCTTATCCAGAACATATATCCAACTAGTACTTATGTTTAAGTTCTATGGTAAATGTCTACATTTACATTTAGATGAGCTTAGAGATGAAGTAGACTATAATTTTTATTTCATTTATCCCCAGAGCTCTCCACCCCCGTTCAGCCCCGAAGGTAGAACGAACGACGACGATGCAATTGTCTCCATAATAGAATCGGCTGAAGAGTTCGTGTACATATCTGTCATGGATTACGCACCGGCCTGTGTATTCACACCGAAAATACAGTAAGTTATGATTATCATATGCATCTATGCGTATCTTAAATATAAACTGTCTGTTTGTAATCTTGAAATAACATCTTTTTAATGAGCGTGGGTGAACATGTAAGCGATACTAATGACGGAAGTATCCTTTAATTTTTTTAACTGTCAGTTTGGTCAAAAAGAAAGTGTGTATCGATTTTTAATTAATCGATTCTTTTCCATTAATCGGAAATCCCTATCGAAGAGTTGTTTTACTCTGCCGTGCCAGAAATAAACTATTCTGTATATTAATATTCAAGAGATAAACAAAATTATTTAATTATTTTCAGATTTTGGCCAAAAATTGACGACGCTATCCGCAAGGCGGCCCTGGAGCACAAAGTGCGCGTGAGAATGTTGATCAGCTGGTGGAAACACTCGAGTGCTTCCGAGGACTACTTCCTGAGATCGCTCGCGGCTCTCTCCGACGCATACCCCAGAGTAGATATTCAAGTGGTGTGTAGTTTTGGTATTCATTTCGATCCTATTAAGACCAAACTCAGTTTTTGCAAAGTTTTGAATATTTATCTTCTACTGTTATACAATTGGTTTCTATATATTCCCTGATGAAATTATACCAACTGCTTATCTCGCCTTGGATCCTCATGTCGCACTCCAACTTTCCTACAGACAAAATCGAGACATGCTTCTTTTGTAATTTTATTGAATTAATAGTTTTATTCATATAAATTCACCAATTTTTTTTTAATATTACAGAAACGTTTCATAGTGCCATCGACTCCCGAGCAGGACAAGATACCGTTCGCGCGAGTGAATCACAACAAGTACATGGTGACCGACCGTACTGCGTACATCGGAACGTCCAACTGGTCGGGCGACTACTTCACCGACACAGCCGGCGTCGCCCTCGTCATACAAGACGAAGGAGGTCACAATTATACCTCCTTGGATATACGGAGAGACCTCCAAGGAGTTTTCGAGAGGGATTGGAACTCCCCCTACGCGGTGCCACTAAGGAGGTTATAGCGTATGGAACAGTAAGTTGGTAGAAGAGTTTTCGTTTGTCACTTTTCAGGTTATGTCTGTGTTGCCAACTTTTATTTAGATGTAGTTATTTTTAATGGAAGTAATGTGTTGTTTAGTTTACAAATTATCTGCTAATAAAGCTCTAATTCCGACTGTATATTCAAATAAGTTAAAGTGGATTTTACTATAATTGCAATATGGAACTCGATCATAATAGGAGCAATAATATTATAAATATCGAAAGTTTAAAATAGTTTCTTTGTATTTTATCCAACTGGGACCACTAAACACGTTTATTTTGTATAAATTAGTGATACTTATAAAGCCTTATAAAGTATATTACAATCCTAAAAATTTGCGAACGAAAACGCTTATACGGTATTGATGATTAATGTAATTGTAATAAGTTAAATTTTGAATCTTCCTTCTAGTTTGAAGTGTATTCGGTTGAATTGTTCACGACGTGATTTATTGTGTTCTTATTATAATAATGTTGTTTGTGATTGTTTTGTGATTCGTCTTCGCATATTGGAATGATTTTAACGAAAACATGTTTGGATTCGATTGAGATGTTGATTTGAGCTTTGAAATTATCGGCTAGATTTTTCTATTATTATTGTCATTGGCCAAGTAGGCGACAATAATAGTGATGATTTTAAAACACTGTTGTCATAGTAATGCTTCTATTTTACAAGATATAAATATGGAAATTACATTATAACCTCCAAAGGATGCTGTTCAAATTATAGATAAGTTGTAATTGTAAAACAGTTCATAAGCAACGTTTCCAGTATTTGTTGACCATAGAGCGACTGTGTGCCTTGACTACGTGCAATATGTGTGTACTCTTCAATCGTCTGTGACACGTAGATTTTTATATCTTTTAGAATAATTAATATTATACGCATTAAACTTGACGTTTCCCAATTATTAGAAATATCGTTATTTCCGATTTCAAATTTATTGTAACGTAAAATTTATATAAATTATCAGTATTACGCTAATTTCCTAATATTCGAAGACATAAATAAATTTTGTGAAAATATTCTCTGAAATGTGTATTTTAAAACTATTTGAATTAGAATAGAAAAATTAAAAATTATTGTGTAGTTATGCGTCATATCCAATGTAAATAGTTATGAATTTGAACTTAATAATTATATGGTAAAAAGATACCAATTTTAACGAAATTTAATGTTTTTAAAAGACTTTCGCGTGCTGTTTGTATTTGGTGTGCTATTTTTTAAATTTTGAGTGTGATTTTCTTTAAAATAGTGAGATTCCTTGAGAAGTTTGTATTAAGAATATTTTTATTCAGATTTATTTATTATTGATCTTGAAAAAAAAAACTTATAATTTTCGAAAATTACTGTTATTAACAGTCATTAATATTTTATTTAATGGACTTTTTATCTCGATTGCTGTACTGATGAATTATTTGCATGTTTAAATTGTATATAGACGGACTATACTGTACTTAATGATAAGTGCTGCAAGCAATAGATTGTTTCTTGGATGACAATACGCGTGGCATCTGATTTTCTATTTGTAAATAAAGATTTACTTCTATATATGGCTTTTGATTTCGTATTCTATAAAATGGAACGCCTTCTGGCATTGGCAACAAGTTAGCCAGTTCGTGATACAGTCGGTTCGATCCACGCACTGAGCGAGACAAATATTTGTGTGATCTGCATTTGCATCAGATATTTATCTGTTACAAGTCTGGGTGTTTGTAAAACCGTTATTACTCTTGTAGTTTTTGATATCACGACTCGTAACTCAATGTTGGGTCAAAACTATGTTTTATAGCGACTGCTGGGAGTATTTATTTTTTAAAGATGAGCCCATAAAGAATCCACAAATATCAATTCCCAAATCAAAGCCGTTTCTTATTCTCTTTCAACATCATCAGCCTATATATTTCCCACTGCTGGGCACCGACCTACTTTACAACTGAGGGTTTAGGCCTAAGTACAGCATTCCTTATGGCAAATTTGCAAACTTTTCTTTAACATTATTTTGCAGCAAACATATTTAGTTTTATATAACAAGACATGTTTTAAGAAAACGTTTTATTAAAAACGAATTTTTAATTCTAATCATAGTCATACATCATAGAATCTGCATCACTCAACATTACATAACAAACAATTATAGCTTCTTAAATTCAAGAACTGAGTAATGCCACACACACACATTTCCACGAAACATGAGAAAACATTCTGTGTACTTACAGCCCTTAAATTAGTTATAAAATTTTGAAAAATTATCCTACAGAATGTTTCCTTTTATTCCACAACTTATGAACTAAGCTTAAGGGAATTTCTGAAATGTCTATAATAAAGTTAAACTAACTTAACAATTCTAAGTCCTTTTGAAAATAATATAAAGTTTCTAAAATGTCCAAATATGTTGTACTAGTCAATTCTTAGGACCCACTTCCATGTAGAGTTTACCCTAACGATTATCATTAAGCTTCTAAAATTATACTAATAAATGTTAACAAAGCCGGATATGTATTTCTACAAAGAATATAGCATAAAACAAAAGGTTAAAAAAATCATTTTTTAGTGTTGAAAATTAAAAAAGGTGCTTTTGGACAATGTTTCACTGGGACATTAGTATTAAGGTATGGTTTCTCTACTCTGCATAATTTTTATGACCGATACAATGCTTCGAAATATTGACTATCACAAAATGTTGACATTAAAATCGTCGCGATAAACACTCTTATGGAAGTGGCTTCTAAGTCATTATCTTGGTGTTCCACCTTACATAAATTTATAAGCACAAATCTCAGTGTTACGTCTAAATTAGCATTTATCTACTTAAACTCTAAATCATTTATGAAAATTTCTCATATACAATTGACCATCAAAATACTAAATTAATTTAGAGAAAGGGAGAATTTTGGAACACATACAAAATTATTTTAAGCGGTATCTTCAGTGTTCTTGTATAATTAATAACGAACCCCTAAACATCGAAATTTAAATAAGTAAGCACTTTAAAACTATCATAGAAATATAAAAAAAAACAAATCAAAATCGTAGTGCTGTACTCGATTGTACGATAAATTTTACCGTAGTATCGATAACATGTTTACTAAACTTTTATAAATATTTGCAATACTATTAGTGCTGCAGAGAATACAAATCAAATTCACTTTAACACGCGCAACGAGAACCATTTCATATAACATATTATCCAGTTTTGACGTAAACTTTATATTCGATAAATTCTGAAGGCAATACTAAGGCCAGCGGGTTTACGGAAGCTATAACTAACTAGGGTTGCCAAGACATTTTCGTTCATATCACATCGGGTTATATGTTTTTGTTACATTAAAACTAGCATCTGACAGAACTCTTAATACAGTATTAATATCTGTCATTGTATTATTAAAATCTGTTATTGACACAATTTGCTCTCTTGTACTTATTGGATACCATCACTATCTGAATAGATACTAAAACTGCCATTTTTTATTTTACAATATTCCAAGTTCTATTAAGGCTGAAATGTCTCAAAATTTTCTGCAATGTATTGAATAATTATGTCAGTAGGTACTAAAATTGGCAAAACTTAATTTACAATATTCGAACATCTATTAAGGCTTGAAATGTCTCAAAATTTTCTGCGATATTTCGAATTTTTCGATAATCTGGCAACCCCAACATACCACAGAGTACTACGCATGCGTGGCGCTATCTTCTACAAAGTCTCTGGCTTCCTCCTGCGAGACGCACTCTACGTGCGACACTTTGTTGCGGAACTTGACGCCGTAGAACTTGTGCGCGTGCTCGAGTAACTCTGGCCTGAAGGTGGTGGTGATGAACTGCGCGGACGTGGACAGCTCGTGGATCATGTTGGCTATCGCCTTCCTGTGCTGCGCGTCTAGAGCCTGGAATCGTTGGGAATGTAATGAGTTATTGATTTCATTTTTGGTTTGCCTTTCAAAAGCAGTATTTTTATATTTTTTATATCAATACATTTTTAAACGATTATGTTGAAGTTGATGGCAATTAGGTTTAAAAATGAATCAATCAGCAAATTCACCCAATAAGTATGTTTTTTAACCTCACACTAATAACTGCAATTTCCTGGATAATAAAAACTACTTTATTTGTAAGTCTCATTTTCTAGAACCGAATCGAATACTTATAGATAGTGATCTATAAGAAATACTAAGTGTCTCACATTTAAATCTATATATTATAATATTTACGTACTACTATAAGTATTTTAACCATCATATGAACCTTAAAGTCGAATTTCAAATACACTCCAAAGACCCAAAATTCCATAAACAAAACCACCATACATAACCAACCTGATCAATTTCGTCGAACAGATAGAAGGGCGCGGGGTCGCACTTCTGTATGGCGAAGATGAGCGCGAGCGCGACGAGCGACTTCTGTCCGCCCGACAGCTGGTTCATCTCGCGCATGTCGCCCTCGCCGCCCGTGAACGACACCTTGATGCCCACGCCCGTGAACTGGTCCGCCGTCGCGCGCTGGAATGTTGGACAAATATATTCGACATCATTCATATGCTGTGATAGTGAATCGATGCATGAACGTAATTCACGCTTGCGCCAGAGCGTACTCGTAAAAAAAGCAGTGGGGGTACTTCAATTGAAGCGCAAAAGCCCACCTTGTGTCATAAAGTTTTGAATAATCGTTAGGTTTTAATCTTTTATTTAATAAAAGCAATTTTACGTATTAAATAGAAAATATCCTGACCGCATATTAAATAATTATAAACTAGATATTACACAACTAACTTGTAACGCTTTTTAGGCTTCTATGGAAGTGCCGGCACTGCCCTTTATTGCACCCAGCAGTGAGTGTGTGTAAGTAAGTGAGGATGTTGTGATAGAAAGGTGTGGTGATATAGAGGATGTGGAAGATATAGGGGATGTGGAGGATATAGGGATGTGGAGGATATAGGGGATGTGGAGGATATAGGGGATATGGAAGATATAGAGGATATGGAAGATATGGAGAATGTGTACTACATGTACGTGTAGTAAGTGTATAGTTGTAGCCGGTACCTCTGCGGCGGTGTCGTGCGGCGCGGCGGGCCCCACGCGCATGACGAGGCTGCCGCGGCCGTGCGGCACCAGCTTCTTGAACACCTCCGTGAAGTTCTTGCTCACCTGCTTGAACGTGAACTGGATCGCCTCCAGCTTGCGGTGCTCCAGCGTCTCGATCAGTTCGCGGATCTTCTCGCCACTGATATATTCGGTAGTTTAATCGTTATTTTTATATTACAATTATGTATGATTGCAGGCATGTATTCCCTTAAGAGATAGGTAGGTATTCTTGCACCCACATTTCAACAGTTAGGCTCAGGGAGCCTACTGCCGTAATTAGGACACATTTCAAGACTCCGCGCTGCAACTGAATGCATGAGACCTCTAGATCAAACGACACACTTGTGTCGCAAAACCACGGGGCAATCCGAAATTACAATGATTTAATTATGTAAATTATTAAGGTACATACGGTAATAGCACATTATAGTATTATAGTACCTAAATAGTCATTAAAGAAATATTTAAAAACTGGTGGCAAATAATGACATTAGTATTTTAAAATAGAGCAGAAGCGTATGTAATTACATAATCTAATCTATAAAGGCAAAGTACAATGAACTATTATTATGAGTTTATTCATTAACTGCATCGTAACAAAGTTAATCGACAGACCAATGATACCCTATGAATCATCCTTCACATTACTCATAATCTAAATCAAACTTATTTGCTTCATTATATTTTCGTAGTAGTCGTTAGTAATACAGTGTCCACTTGTTAATGACCGACACAAGTTCCAGTATCGATCTGTGTCAAGATTAACTGCAATTAACTTTGCGTCTAACTTCGACTATGTAAATGGAACACTAATTACCCCCCTTTAGGGCAATGTTACGCATAAAATGTGATAACTTAGTCTCCCTATGCCATTCATTCTCTATTACTGGAACAATGTACACACAAACTTGTCTACTATTGCATTTGATATATTTCGCGTCCGCTTTCAGTATTTTCGGTGTGTTCAACGCGATTATCGATAGCATATCGATTGTCGCAGGTTTGAGTGTTGGTGTGCCGGAGGACGCTCGACTGAGCATCGGCGAGTTGGTTTTAAAATATCGATATCCCTTCGAAGAGCACGAGATCATCACTAGAGATAAATACGTTTTGAACGTGCACAGAATACCGAATGGAAGAAATGGTACCAGGAATAATATAACCGTGTTATTAATGCATGGTATTATGGAGAGTTCCGATAGTTGGTTACTACAAGGCCCTGATTTAAGTTTGGGGTACATTTTGGCCGACAAGGGGTTCGATGTTTGGATGGGAAATGCGAGAGGGAACAAGCACGCATTGAAACACGTCAATATGATGTCAATACAGACGGAGTTTTGGAAGTTCACTTGGGAGGAAATCGGCCTTTACGATCTACCGGCGACTATCGACTATATATTGAACGTGACGGAGAGAGAAGACTTGTACTATATTGGGCATTCTCAAGGCACGACTAGTTTCTACGTAATGACTTCTATGAAGCCAGAGTATAACAGAAAAGTGAAAATGATGTTTTCTTTAGCGCCTGAGGCATGGATGGGGCATGTCAAAAGCACGATAGTCAGAATGTTCTCGCCCGCAAACGAAATATTGGGAAACTTATTATCGAACTTCAACACTTACACATCAAGCATGGATTTCTTTACTAAAATGTCTACTTTATTGTGCACGATCTTGCCTGGAAAATGTGACAATGTTCTATACGGGATAATGGGGTCTAATAGTAAACTAGACCAGAGTTTATTGCCTGTAATAGTAGGTCATATGCCTACGGGGTCATCGACATTGCAATTCGTCCATTACGGTCAACTAGTGCAGTCTGGAAGATTTAGTCGATTCGATTACGGAAGGGATGGGAATATGGAGAAATATAGTCGATTTACACCTCCAGACTACGATTGTAGTAATATTAATGTGCCTATTGTCCTGTATTACAGTGATAATGACTTGCTATCTGACGTGAGAGATGTAGAATTATTGGGCAATTGTTTGCCGAATGTGTTCGATGCAGTATACGCTGAAGGATTCAGTCATGTCGACTACGTGTATTCAAGTGAAGCGAAGAAAGTGATATATACAGATATTATCTCCCATATAGAAATGTTTGAGAAGCAAAATTATGTGAATGATGTGGATTTTGAAGTTGATGGGAGTGCTAATTAAAAAACTTTAATAAATTTGAAAGACTACTCAAACAATATAATTAGTGAAATGCCGACAAAATTATCAAGTGGATTATTTTTTATAATTTGTTCTTTATTAGAATCCTATTTGTTAATAAATGTATGTAGCCATCGTATGTACAATAATTATTCTGCTACTCAGTGACTTTGTGTCATAATTACCCAATGTCGAGTTCTTCTTTCCGTTTGTAAAGTTTCTCTTTCTGTTCAGAGAAGCTGATGAACTGGTCCAAAGCTTTCTTATTTACGTGGTTATATTTCTTTAAGTGTTGATTAGCCTTCTCCAGTTCTTTAAATAGCTGGAATTATCAAGCTTTAATTTAATTCAAATAATATGAATATAAACAAAAATGCAATCAAATTTTGTAAACCAAATTCGCTAAAATTATAGCAACATTTCCACAATAAACAGGACCAGAAGATATGAAAGATAAATAGAAAAGTCTAAATATTATCAAATCACGAGTTTCATTTATGTTACTACTTCTTTTAACAAGTCCACAACAAAACAAAAAAATCGAAAATAAAATCTATCAAAAATTCTGTCTGTTTTTATATTACCTGTTTGAGCGACATTTTCTGGTATTTAGCGTGTAGTTCGGGCGCGTTGGGCAATGTTCCCAGCGCGGCGATTTTGTCCAGAGATTCCTGTATTTTCTCCTGTAGCAACACTTCTTTAGACGCCATCTTCTCCAGACCTTTGGCGTCCTCCTCCATTTTGTCTTGGGCTTCTTTTTCCTGATAATTATTTTCGATGATAATGTTGAATTAGATTTTATTATATTGAATGAATTAGATTGTTCTTTAAATATACTATTAGTTAATTGATTTTGAGTCATAAAAATAAGAAATTTTAGAAGCCACAGGGAAAATGAAAGAAGAACAAAGTATCACAATATAAAGATTAAGGTTTCAATCTCTATTTAAATGCTAAACTTTATCGTCTTCATTAAGTCATTATAAGTTACATGACATCCACTACTGAACTTTGCTTCTTTTAAAAATATCAGAAATCAATCCCTCATTTTTACAACTTTAGCTGGTATACTATAATTAAGTATTTTACAAAAAAGTATACCACACCTTATTCCTCCACTTATCAAGTTCTAGTTTCAATGCTTTCTCATTCTTCACAGCGGCTTGCACTTTCCTCTCAACTTCTTCAAGCTCTTTATTAATCTGCTTGATTCTCTTCTCCGTCGCTGAGAGGTCAGCCTTGCTGTTGGCTAGGCGACGCTTTCTGTCTTCCACTGATATTTCTTGTAACGCCTGGACTAATTCGTCTTTACGTCTGTTAAATTAAATATTTATAATTAAAAAGTGACCTGAACAAAATCGTAAACAATCAAAATCGTAATCGCTTGGAATCACAGTGTACAATAGACTTTGCTTACTATTTAAGTGGGCAGAGACTATTCGGGAATTAATAAGGTGCGTAAAACTTTAAAAGTTAATATTAAATTTAGAATATATTAGAAAAAATTAAAAGAGAGTGTAGTTTTTTATATATTTTTTAATTATTCCTTGCGATCCATAGGACCCGAGATTAATTTCAGTGGTTCAGTGTTATTGGATTTTTCTAGTAGTAATTTGTATTTGCTCGAAAAACGGTAATAGGCTCGCCTCTTTTTATATGTAACTCATATATATCTGGCGAAACGTGGATGCAGAAATATACCTTTGCTTATCCATTCTGTGTACACAGGCGTAAAAATTATGTATATAGATTTTAATTTTATTTAATAAAAATATCCATAAAACAATAAACTGCCTTATCCGCACAACACAGTTCGTACCGTATGAGGTTGTTGGTGAGCAGGTTCTCGAGCTTGTTCTTGTTGGCCTCGAGGTTCATCCTGGCGCTGAAGGCCTCCTTGTTCTCCTGCGTGAGGCGGCGGATGGCGTCGTTGAGCTCGTCCACCTTGCCCTGGTCCGCCGTCGACAGCTGCTCCATCAACTCCTGCAAATGTTATACAGTGTAGATTACATGTAGTGTCCTTGGATTTAACGATATTATGTAACAAATTATTATTTATTACGTACTTTAACGGCAGAAGACAACATCGTGACGAAAACACACCTAAAAATTGTTAGGAATTTCTTAAGTGTGTAGTATGCCAACCCGCAATAAACTAGCGTGGTAGACTAAGGTCTTAACTCTCTCAATTTAAGCGGAGTCCGTGCCCAGAAGTAGAATGTTTATCAGGTGACGATGTTCAATGATAGAGATGAGAGATGTCCAGCAGTGGGACCTACATACATGGGTTGATGATGAATGATGATAAAATAAAAACTCCATATATACCTGGTGCAGTTCCGACTCGAGTCCCTCCTTGGTGGCCTGCATGGCCTCGAGGCTGGAGCGGCACTGCGCCAGCGAGCGCTCCTTGGGCCCGCGGAACCTCTCGATGGAACCCAGCTCCTCCTTCATCAGCCGGATGTCCGCCTTCACTTTGTCGAATATGTCTCTGTAAGGAATGGCAATGTTATTAGAGTATAGCAGATTTTTTTGGTTATTAACATTAAAAGGTATGGGATTTTTGTCTTTAAGACGTAAGGTAGAAGTGATTAAAAAATGAGATAGCTAAAATTTAAATTTTACAGAATCTTTAGCAAAGGAGTGTTGTAGCATTTAATCCATCATTGATCAATCTCATGTGAAGCAATACTAAATTTATGTTGTAATAGTAAACTTCACCACATTTATACAGTCCATGAGGTACCAAATTATCTTATGTAAGAATCATTGTTATAAAAAACATTTATTTTATGAAACCATCGCAGTATTAACTTGTTATTGACATAGATTACACCTCCAGAAAAACACTTTTAAAATCCTTTCACCATGGCAGTATCTGACTGTTACAAATAAAACAAACAGCTGCCAGCAAGAACATACTTAGCCTTCCCCTGTTTGGTCTCAGTCCTCTGCATCTCTGAGACGATGGTGTTGATGCTGGTCTCAGTCTTGTTGAGTTCCTGTCGCAGCGTGTTGAGTTCCTGGTCTAGGGTTGTGATCTGTTCCATCAACTCGGACCGAGTCTTCTGCATCTCAAGGCGAGAGCGGGACTGGTTGAAGTAACCTCCTGTCAGCGATCCTTTGGAGGATACCTAGAAAAATATAAAACAGACATATAGTCACAAGTTGCTTGGCGAATTGGGGAGTGTGAAGGCTTTAGGAAAAATTTATTCGAAAATTAAGTGATGTAAAAATTAAAAAAAAAAGTACAGCGTAGCTTAAATATTGTATCAAATGATACAGGAAACGACAGTGTTTTTTTTTATTTATTACCGATTTTTTAAGACTTTTTATGCCGCGTTCAGTGTATTTTATCGATTGATCAACCAGATAACAAAACAAATTTTCCTACACTTGAAGCATATTTAATTTGTGACATATCATTACTCAAGCACTTTTTCGACCTGCTTTAAAATTACATAAACACAATTTTACGAAATAAGAATATAATATAATTTTACGAATAAGGCACATTTAAAAAATAAAGCAAGTAATAAATCCTTATCACACCTGGTCTCCCTCCAGCGTGACGCAGTCGAGGTGGAACTGTTTCCCGAGCTCAGTGGCGCACTCCAGGTTGCGGCAGATCAGCGTCTTGCCGAATATGTACTTCATCGCCTTCGCGTATTTCGGATCGTATTTTAATTTCTGTACCATGGCGATTGCGTTCTGTGGAAAAAAGATGATATTACAGTATGTTTTTATTTGTAATTCTGATATTTAATTTGATGAGTACATATTAAAGAAAAAACAATAGAAAAAACTATTTTTTTAATATGTACTTATCATATTCACTATCAAAACAGACCGAAAATTGTCTTCGTGGAAATAGAACATAGTTTTTTTTGGAATTCAGTTTATCAGTAACTCTAACAAAATTTTAAGTACTAGAAAGCTAATTATTCTATGTTTTCTCACCCTTTCCATTAAAAAAAAAAAATAGTTAATAATAAAAAAATCTAGAAGTAGGCAGAAGCTCAAATTCAATTTGAATTTTAAATTATCAAAAATTATTGTAATTTACCCATAAACTACATTTACCATAAACAAATTACAAAACAAACACTCACATTATCAGTAGGGTAGACCATGTCGCGCACTTGCAGCCTGTTGAGAGGCATGAACGTCACCTCTCCGGGCAAACTCTGTCTGTTCATCTCCTTCAAGATCTTTGTGCCCACTGTGTCCGACTCCACGATGTGGTGGAACAGTCTGTTACCCGCTGTCACCTGCATAATACATACATATACATTATACATACATTGAATAAATGGAAGAGAGGAAAAAATAACCTAGCAGTTTGCTAATTGTAGTATGAAATTTAAATAATAAATCGATGAAAGCTTTTTTATCACGAGTCCTTATAATAAATGCAAGTTAGGCTAAGGCTATCATGATTCGTTACCATTTATTTAAAAAGAGAGCATCAGAAAAACCTTACTTTAGTAACAAGGGATTGTCTATTAATCACGTCTATCTAAAAATCTATATCTATAATCTAACAACCACGAAAATGTCACAGGGGTGGGGGAGCAGTAACATTTCACATGTATTTATTTTTATCTTAAAAGTTCTAAAAAAGATCACGTGAGTAATGGACCGCCCTAAATTTTCTCACTTCCCAAACAAACTTGTACAAAAAATTTGCATATGGGGTACCTCTTACGTTTAAAATGCTGTCACGTGATTAATGGATGGCCCTAAATTTCCCCATTTTCCTACTTTCCAAACAAACTAGTACAATTCGTACCTCCACAGCGGTGTAGATGGTCTTGTCGCACGTGAAGTTCTCAATGACGGGTCCGTAGTAGTGCGTGGCCACCTTGGCCCACTCGCCGCCGCGCTCCTGGAACGTCTCCAGCACCTTGCGCACGGAGTCGCGCCCGTTCAGGATCGGCTGGAATACACATGCATATTATTTATATAACCTCATGTTAAAGTTAAATGGAGTAGGTAGAGGAGCATTACTACACCCACAATTCACTATGTTTCAGGTAATAGAGGCCGATCTTATTGCACATTTCAGATTACATATGACACATGAGCCGCGAAACCACGAGGTAGTCTGATATATTATAATCTCACGTCTGTGTTTCTGAATCTGAGCTGCTGCTTAAATGTTTTTCGTGTTTGGTAACATAGCTTAAAGAAAATAATTAAGTGTTCTTAATAGATGAGCTTAAAAACATATTGCACAATTCAAGATCACTTCGAGCACACAACCAAGGAGGCAGAAATAAGTTCTTATTACTCATTGATTATTTTGCGGTCTGATCCTAATCAAAATAAATTGCTAGGATGAAATCATACCTTTCCCGCCATAGAACGAAGAGCTTGATCAGCTTTGGACAAGTCTTCTTTTAGCGACGACAGATTTTGTGTGAGTGTTGTTTCTTTGCGCCACAGTTCACTAGTAACAAACAAATACTTTTATTATTATTCCTGTAACTCTTGGAAATTATTGGTCACAATCTACATGATATAATTGTACAAATTTAACATTAATTTAATTAAGAGAATAATTTTTCTAACTTGTAAACAAAATTCTATTTTTTTTACTGCATTGTAGAGAGTGGGTGGAAAAATAGTGGATCTAATGGCAACGCTTTTGCTGCATATCATATATCTCTTTTGAAAATGTTACTTATTTAAAATTACGAGATAAGAAGAGAAAAAAAAAAACAAAAAGGAGTCTCACTTCCTAGCACTCTGCTCCTGGTCCTTTCTCTTCTTGCACTCGTAGTACTGCTTGTTGTGTTCGTCTATGGCGACGCGCTGTCTCTCCATCTCCTTCGTAGTCTCTTCTATTCTCTTCTCCAACTCCGTGAGTTTGGTAGCGTCGCGGCGCAAATCCTCACGCAGTTTGTTCTCATGGTCTTTCTTGTCTTTGATTTGTTTGTTCAGTGACCTGTGTTGAAAATGTTTT
Organism: Cephonodes hylas; assembly: GCA_030295005.1. Taxonomy (NCBI): domain Eukaryota; kingdom Metazoa; phylum Arthropoda; class Insecta; order Lepidoptera; family Sphingidae; genus Cephonodes; species Cephonodes hylas. The sequence continues at coordinate 3,287,217 of AP025371.1, forward strand.
GGTTAGATAATGTTTATGTCTTCATCTTCTTCATCAACCCATTTACGCCTACTGCTGAGCACGGGTCTCCTCTACCATTGAGAGGGTTTAGGCCATAGTCCACCACGCTGGCCTAGTGCGGGTTGGCGGACTACACCCTAAGAAATTCCTAAGAACTTTTAGGTGTGCAGGTTTCATCACGATGTTTTCCTTCACCGTTAAAGCAAGTGATAATTCAATTTGAATACACACATAACTTCGAAAAGTCAGAGGTGTGTGCCTGGGGTTCGAACCCGCGACCGCCGAGATTCTCGACCGCACGCCTACACCTCGAGGCCATCACTGTAAAGCTTAATGCGATATTAAAAACACATACACCAGTATCAAACCAGAGGTGGCATTTTAAGGTTCCCAAAAGTGGTCTTTTGCTAGTAATAGGCCTAAGCTCTTAGCTGCGGTTTGGAAAAAAGAATAAAACAATTGATTTAGAACTGCACTAATACTTCTTTATGATCAAAATAATCGAGATAGTTGGCTATTAACCTTTACAATTGATACTAAATAATCGATTATCGATATAATTATTCAATCGGAATAATCGATTATTCTTTGTGTATAAATGTATGGCATGGGTACTGATTATTTCATTCCTATAATTGATTACTCAATGTATATAATGCATGTTAGTTTAGTGGGTACCCACTTGAGCTCCTTCTCGATCCAGCGGTCCCGGTCCTGCTTGCTGGTGAACTGCGTGCCGCGGCCCTGCTTGGCGTACAGCTCCTGGCGGCGCTGCTGGTTGAGCGCCAGCGCGCGCGTGCACTCCTCCTCGCGCGCGCGCATCTCCTCGTAGCGCGGCTTCAGCTCCTCCAGCTCGCGCTCCTTCTCGCCGATCTGTTGCCGCAGCCGCTCCAGCTCCGCCTCGGCGCGCTCCTGCGCACGACACATCCACACATACACACTTAAACTCGTGCCTGCATTCCCTGATGGGGTACACAGAGGTGCATTTCCGCACCCACATTTCGCCAGGTATGTATCAGTCTCACTTGGGGCGAGAATATACCCATTTTTCGGGCACATTTCCAGACTCCGTGCTGACACTGAAAACCCACTAACACTTTGCCCGACCCGGCCACTTTGCAAGGGGGTTTGTAATGACCTTAACTATTACCTGCTATAGATTAAGATTACGGTCTGAATACATCCTGTTTAGAGTTTATACTGTATTTCATGATTACCCTCGCAACTTTTGTATTGTTTCCAATTCATATTTACGTATTAATCACACCTTGTATGAAAAAATGAATACAGCCCAAATATGACAGATTAGTTAGCTTCATCAATACAACATAATAAACAAATTTACCTTAGACTTGTTATCGCCATCGACATCGTCCGTCAAGTCTTTAATGGCGAGCTCGAGTTTGGTTTTCTCGCGCAGTAACTGTTGTTGTTCCGTTGACAATATGTCTTTCTCTTCGCGAGCGGCCGCCACATCTTTTCGCGCTTCCTTTAGTTTTCTGTAACAGAACATCTTATATTATAGAATGTTTTAAGTTAGGTAATAATTTATAACATTAAAACAAATAAAGAGATAATAAACTTAGAGGAAACCGTCTGTCAAGGTATGGGCATGTTATGAGAATGTTTGGAAGTATAAAACATACTAAGCTAGCCCCAATTGACTAGGGACACAGAGCAAAAGAATGGTGAAATGTCCTTTTATATTCTCATAAATGGTTGTTTACCTGTTTGCTTCTCTCACATGGTCCTGTGCTTCTCTCACTAGGTCAGCATAGTGTTGTTGCTCTTTACCACTGTTTGAGCGTAGTTTCTCCAACTATTAAAAAAAATGTATGATTTTTTAAGATACAAGTCCTGTTTTGTGGGTTTCGGAACCTACAAGCGATTATAATAATATGGTCTCTCAAATTTTTTAACTCGAATGAATTATTTTTGAATCTCTCAAAATCTGACTTCGTGACCTCTTGTTTCGCAAGGTCGTAACTGCGCCATGGGGCTATTGACTTCTTTATTAACAAGTATGAGCAACTTTTAATCACACAAAAAGAATTGCTTTTATACTATTTAGTAAAATCAAATCTATTTAAAAAAAAGTAGTTCACCTCTTCGAGTTTCCTCTTGTTCTCCTTATGTTCAGTATCATGTATAATGAACTCGAGCACGCGCCGCGCCCGGTCCCACTTCTGGTACTCCTTCAGTTCCTCCTTCTCCTCCTCTAATGTCTTCAGACGCTCCTCTATCGTTTGCAAGAACTCGTTTATCTTTTCAACCTGGAAAAATTAAAAATATTTTTATTAACTAAGGAATTATTGATTTCGTTTAGTTTGTCTATGTGACAGTTTAGATATGTGGTGGAGAATCTTGGCGGGCGGGGTCCAAACCCCAGGCACACACCTGACTTCTCGAAGTTCTGTATCTCAGCTGTAGAGGATGTATATGGGCTCATAATGAACTGTTTTATAGGACTATAATTATTATTGGAATTTTGCTGAGGTGTGATAAAAAATAATAATATTTACATAGTGGTATGGGATAGTTATAGTTATTACGTCTTGTTATTATTAGCTGAAACTGAGGCACTAAAACTTTGCTATTAAATACATATTTATCATATCAAAATACCTTTCCAACAGTTTCTTTCAATATGGTCACAGACTCCTCTCTCCTTTCATCATACACTCTTGTTCCCGCCACTTCTCTAAGCAGTTTCAACCTTTGTGAATCTGGTGCAACCGCCATTTGATTAATCTGTAAAATAATAAAATATAGCAATACGGTAACCTCAATTTTTTGATATTTGACCCGAAAATACTGTAACTTTTCTTGATGATTTATTTTTATCTTATATTTTGCTATGGATATGTGGAATTCACTTGCTAGGAAATATGACTATTTTCCATAGCAGTATAATAGAGTAAATATAAGACAGAAGACAAAGAAAATATTTAATATTACAAATACTCACTTTTCCTTGCTTGACAATGTAGTATGGATTGGAATTGGATAAGCCAGCACTCTCAAGTAAGTTGAGTACCTCAGACCTTGGTACCACTTTCTTGTTGAGGAAAAACTGATCCTTCTTTGACCCAATGACACGCCGCAGGAAGATTTCATCTTTTTCAATCTGCAAAAATAAAACTCATGTCACTTAGAAAGTAAAGGAAATTCATTGCAATTAAATTCCTATTACTTTATAAAAAGTAAGACATCTTATTCTAAGTGGTTTTCTACTTAATATGGTAATCTGACTTTTTATAGGTTTGTTCAGTTTTCGTTTCATATTAATAACTTTATACAATTATTTTTTTTTATATCTTTAAAATCAAAAACTTTTAAGACAATGGAATTTCTATATAAAGAAAATGACAGACTAATTAGTCACTTATTACAAGTTTACTTACAGGAATCCTATTGTCAGAATTGTCAAATATGATCTCCACAAAAGCAGATATGACCCTTGGTCCTGTTCCTTCGTGTAGAAGAGCCAGTCGTTGCTCAGGCCGTAAGTGTGAGAATTCATCGCTCAACACAAACTGGATAGCTAAAATTTATTATTATTTAGTAGTATTGACATAATGAATAGTATTATTTAAATATGAACATAAAAATTATATAACTGTATAGGAACTACTTTCATCTAAAAGATTTATTTAAACATAAGGCTAATATAAAATAAGAGCTTTAAAGTAAGATCTTATTACAAATATAAACCAATAAAACTAAGACTTATTTTTTTATTGTTAACTATAATGGTCACTTTAACTATACAATCTTAGTATTGTACTAAATTGATGGAAATTTTATAATAAAATGAACAATGAAGTTTAAATTGAGTACTAATGATGACTGAACATAAATTAGCAAAATTATATGTTACTAGCTGTAATTTAGGACTAATTTCGTATTACTTAAACAACTGTTTGAAGTTTTCAATTACTTTTGAAAACTTTAATATAATCATAACAAGTAATGTAAACTTCAACTGATCATGGACAAATGACTAAGTATTTCGCTAGGTGAGTAAAAACTATACAAAAGAGTTCATACGATATAAACTGGAGTGCAGAAACAGTGTAATGTAATATGCCGATTCTATAGACATAGGTTCTAAAAAAATACTTACCATGGAAAAAGTTACTTTTGCCGGACCCGTTACGTCCGACCACTACATTGTGCCTTTTATCAAACGGCTCTACGACTATCTGCTCTCTGTAACTCTTAAATCCTTGTATAATTACCTGTAAACAATTCATGGCGTCACATTACAACATTGTCATATACTGAGTGGATACTTGTTATGAATCATTAATATTAGTAATAAGTACTTAGTTACTTTGTGGCGTACCTGTTTTATATGCATTTTTAGTGAATTAACAAAAGGAAATTTAGAAATTATTGTTTATAGTGACGAAACGTTGACCGCCATTTCGAAATGTCAAACGTAAAATGACAATATTTCGCCATAGATTAAAAATAATATAACAACCTATGTTTGGATACATTATATCAGACGAACAATGGACTTGTATTTGGACTAATGGACTTTTAATATTTATTAAAAGATATATAAATATAGCCATCACTTCCTTTCCTTTTTCTTTGTTTGCTACACATTTCTTAACTTAAGAAATTTGAAATAATTAATAACAGTAGCTGAGTCATAAAATTTAAACTTATTAGGTAATTTGCCACATCTTTAAAATTCTAGTTTTTGTTTTAAATAATTTAATTTCTACTAACTAGTTAAAAGACTTCTGTTAAGTACTAAAAACTTATACAATATAAAGTAAGAGGATGTTTTGAGATTATATTATTTTTATCTCTATGAATATATCGCTAAAATTGTGTAGGTATCCGAAAGTGTACTAATCTGACATTTCCTTCTCTAAGTTCTAGCCGTGTTTCCATTAACCTGCAAAATATTCTATTGAAATATTGTAGTACTATCAAGTTTTTGTGAATTATTATTAAATTGCTTTAAGAAATGGAAGGCTTCGAAGTTAGAATCTCTAACAGCAAAAAAGTAAGCAACATTTACGAGTGCAAAAAGGTGCATATTGTAGTCAATGGATATAATTTTTAATTTCTGTTTAGGGCAAGGGTTTGTTTGCAACTAAGAAGTTCGATCCTGGTGATATTATACTTGAAGAAGATCCCCTGGTGTCGTGTCAGTTTGCATGGAATGCTGCCTACAGATATTTAGCCTGTGACCATTGTATGAGGTAAAACATAGTTTTTTTTATTTCATATAGCACACAACGCCGGTTTTCGGACTAAATGTTTTTAAAGGTATTAATGACTATGCCTTTTAAAATTTAAAAAAACATGTGGAAATGCCCCAAAATTTTGGAGGTTTCAGTCACTCATGGAAAAATAATTTATAATACCAAAAATATACATGGTGAACATTTTTTGCACGTGCGCGCGCATTTAATTCCCTTACAAATAATACACAACTGAATTTTTCTGTGTTGATTTCTTCGTTACATGACCTTAGACATAATTAGTAAGTTTAGACTTCCTGATAATTTTTATATAAAGATCAATGTTATTTGACCTTGTATCTTACTTCAAAATAACTTATTACACATTTAATTTTTTATTAAATAATGTGTACAATGTTGTATTACCATTTTCAGACCATTAGAAACTCCTGAGAAGAATGTGAGGCGACTTGCATCCAAATCTGATATTATTCTACCATACTCAGACTCATTTGAAATTAACTTGGAGGATGTAGAATATTGTGAAAAATGTGAGGCTTTATACTGCAGTGAAGCTTGCCGGCTGAGGGCTTATGAAACATATCACAGAACAACATGCTTTGACATGACTGATCCTCTACATCCAATGACTGTTCTTACAGAAGAGTGGAAGTGAGTGCATTTTTAAGACTTATTTCAAATTTTTCAACAGAGATTCAACTCTAGACAATAATTGATGATGTATAAGTCACCTTATACATCATCAATTATTGTCAATTATAGTTGTTGAATTGAAGACGACTGCATGCAGCAGAAATGCGAATGTTGCGATGGATGTGTGGTATAACACGGTGTGACAGAGTGAGGAATGAATACGTTAGGGGAAGTCTGAAAGTAGCTCCTGTGATAGAAAAGATGAAAGGAAACCGTCTGTCGTGGTATGGGCACATTATGAGAAGGGATGAATCATATGTAGGAAAAAAGGTGATGAATATGAAAGTGGATGGATGGGCGGGCCGAGGAAGGCCAAAGAAGAGATGGATGGAGTGCGTGGCTGAAGATATGAAAAAGAAAGGGGTGAATGAAGACATGACGGCTGACAGGGATGTGTGGAAGGAGAAAACATACTGCGCCGACCCCAAGGATTAAATTGGGACCAGGGCAGGGGGATGATGATGTATAAGTCACCTTATACCTTTAAGTTTAATGCTACTTTAACTTAACATAGAGATTAAAAAAAATACAAACTTAGCAGCCTTTTCCAAGAATACTCAACTATGTTAATCGATTTCACTTTATACTTTCAGACAAATGCATTATCCGCCAGAAACAACAAGCATAATGCTTCTTGTTAGAATATTGGCTTACATTAATCAGAGTGCGGATCCCGCTGCTGCTGCAGCAAAGGTGAAACAGTTCTGTCATCGCACTATTAATGAAGATGCAGAATTAGTCCACAAATTACTTGGAGAATCATTCAACTACCAAGTGGACAGGTTAAGAGATTTAACCAGTTGTGCTATTAATGGGGAATATGTGGAACAGGTATGAAACATCATAATCTTTTGCAACATTATGTATTGTGATGCCATAGGCTTAATACCTAATAATGTAGGATGTCATAAGACAAGTTTTTATTGTCTGTGCTCTCTCTAGCTTTGTTAATGGATATTATTGAATTGAAATTTCTTTTGTAATTTATGTGATATTACATGTTGTGTATATGAGATGGATGTATAAATTATTAACACATTTGTATTTGTTAGAGACGTTGGCAGAGTAAAATTTTTGCATCCACTTTTCACCACCTACAAGTTAGTAAAAAGATTTGCGAGGTATTTTGCTTTAATTTTGCTCTATTTTCTTATTCTAGTTTCTTACTCCGGAAGGATTCTACTCAATGATGGCACTTATTGGCACCAACGGACAAGGCATTGGCACCAGCCCTTTAGCTATGTGGGTTAACACAGTAACGCAGTTGACAATGTCAGACGATGAAAGGAAGCAGCTTGATTTGTTCATTGATAAAATCTACCAGCAAGTAGAAGAAGGTAAATTAAAATAAAATGTATATTGATGGACCACACACCTTAGAAAATTTTAAGAAATTTCTAAAAGGCTTCTTCACAATATTTTCTTTCACTGTTAACATATTATGTAATAATTCGACAATGTGAATTGATCGTTTGTAAGTCACTTCACTATTACGACTAAACACGCATAGTAAGAATATTCACTGTTCTTATGAACTCAATGATGAAATGTTCCCTGTCCATACTCAACATAAGATTAAAAAGATTTTATTTATACAAACTCATAATAATTTTATTAATATTAACCTTACAGAGTCAGGGACATTCCTCAACACAGAAGGTTCTGGGTTGTACGAACTGCAAAGTGCTTGCAATCACAGCTGCAGCCCTAACGCAGAGTCAACATTCCCATATGCTAACCACAGGATACAGTTGAAGGCACTGAAGACCATCATGCCTGGAGACGAAATATGCATCAGTTATTTGGACGAATGCATGCTCAAGAGATCGAGGTATTCTAGGCAGAAAGTGAGTATAGAGAGCAGTGTTTCCCTATCTCATTTAGGCCTCACCTTAACATTTAAAGTTTTTTTATTCCACCCATACATAATTAATTTTTAAAATCCAGTTTTAAAATGCCCCCTTTATTTATCACTTTTTCGCCTCTTAGGGCGTCGACCCTACATTGAGAAATACTGGCTTAAAGTGTTCAGTAAACAAATGATAATAATATTATGATTATAGCGGCTACCATAACAAAACTTAAAACTTAGCTGTATTGACTAATGAAATGAAACGAACTGAAATAATATTTATTGAATCTATAAAATGTCAAATACATCACTTAGATTCAGTCATTTCAAAATTTATCACCCTGTTTGGAAGAACAGGCTAGAAAGTGTCTAGAATAGTCTAGTGCTGTTTTTATTCAATCAAGAGATAGTTTTACCATATGGATACAAAGATTTATATCCCGAGAAAAAAAATATTAAAAAAGTGTTAATCACCAAAAAGGAGTGTGTTATGTATAGTTCACTCATAAAAACTATACTCATGTTTATTTATAGGAGTTGGCAGAGAACTACCTGTTCGTATGTGGTTGCGAGCGCTGTATGGAGCAGGCTGCCCAGCCGGACTGCACCAGCGAGGAGGAGATGAGCGAAGACGAAGTGGACGATGCCGATTGATGCTCCAACCTGCTCGCACTCTGCCTGCTCGGGGTCTGAGCCAGCAGTGGAACGCGCGAGCTGTGTTCTCTCGTCATGTCCATATTACATCATTGTCAACACAAATGTTCACCGATACATAGTAAAATTACAATCATGTATGCAGTTCCTATTATTTATTCAGTCAAATTATAATATGACGCAAACAGAGAATTGTAGCGTTGTGCGGATTTCTTTTCACAATTGAATACAGTAAATTAATAATTTGTTTTCATAAAATATTCTCAAATATGTGGAATTCCCGGAACTGAGTATTTTGAGTTCAATAACTTTTGAAACTAAAAGATACATAAACTGAAGCAAAGTTTTAATATATAAAAATATACATATTAAATACATTGGATGTATTATGTTTACAACTAAAAATGAAAATGTTTAACTTTATGTATAAACCGAGTTCGTGATATCAATCCTTTTATGATAGATATATATATTTTTTAAAGAATAAATTGTATACATTTGTTAATATGTAAAAAATTTAAATTATTTGTCTTCAATATAAGTTAAAGTTTATTTGAAAATATTACAAAACTGTAATTCTTGACAAACTTCTATATCGCTTTTGAGAATCCATCGTATATGAACTATATTTTATAGTGTTGAATTTGAAATAACACAGACTATTAAACTCAACGAAAGAGAATACGTACTTAAATGGCCTAAATGTCAATATCTATATTAAACGCGCATTAAAAATAAAAAATAAATATATTATTTTGAAATAATCGTTTTTTTCGAACTCTAACTTTATTTAGCAAATAACGAGATGGTCCTTGAAACATTGCTGAAAAAAGCAGCAAGCATTACTGTATTACGAAGGTACTTATCTGAAGGTACATTTTTTGGCCTAGATTGTGTGGGGTGTAAATTTATTATTTCTTGCTTTATGACTCATGACACAAAACACATTTCACCTAATTCATTATTATTCACAATTCCATATGTAATGGTAGCTATTTATTATGTGCGCTGAACATCTCATGATAAAGTTTGTCCCTATTATATGCCGATCATAGGAACTATGAGTAACTAAGATAAGACATAAGAATGAGTGTGCATACGAAAAATTGCAACTTAGAATTCCAGAAAATTAGTGCTAAAGAACCTTACAGATAAGTAAATGTTTAAAGATATCGAATTTTGTAACGTGGCCTAAAATTATAATGGCCTAAGGTATGTAGACGTGAAATGTAGTGATCTATATGTGCAATGAATGTCAAATTATAGCAAGAATAGTATATTTAGAAAGCATGTAGTTATCGATAGTTATTTATCGATTGTAGAGATGTGACTTTACTTTTGAATAAATCGTCATATTCGTGTTTACATTGTTCGTCGTAAATGTATAAAAAATATTTATCTGTCACCATTGATCTCTTACTATTTAGATGTGAATAAACATTACGAGTGGGTCAAAACAATTTCGATGTTAAATGTTTATAAAACTGTAGTGTCGATATTTGTATTACTTACAACTGCCTTTTTAACGTTAGTTAATTTATCTACTACGCTTAGGCTATGGTTTTGCTTGGGCCTTCTTAAGTAAGTTAAATTGACTAACAGTTATAAATATAGCTAAAAATTTATACACAAAATATGTATTCAAGATATTGGGCATGCTACTTTTAATAACATTACATTAAGTTACAATAACTAGTGATTCGCTTAAGTTTCAAACTTGCATTTAACGATAAATTATTGTGATCAGTTATCTCACAATGTGAGATAAATAAAAAGCTTTTATATACGAAACTGAATATCGAGGTCTGTTTTGAATTTTGCTTAAGTTTTTAATATAAATTTACTAGTGACATTGAGGATATATCTGCAGAAAAGTTAAAGACCTGAAAAATATTTCCTTTGTTATGACCTTATTATGACCTTTCTTTGAATCGAGCGTAGAATGATATTTTTTTGCATTCTGATAGAAGGAAGTATTGTAAATGTATTTAGAAATCGTATACGTTAAAAGTCTAGTTTATTGACGTAGATATTGCAAGCAGGTACTGGAAACGTGCCAAATAAATGTGTCGGGCAATTAGGTACATAAGCATTCTTATAAATAAGAATTAAATGTCCCTAAATCGAAATTTTGTTTTATTTGATGGCTATGAGTAGTGGGAAATCTACAGAAATATAGAGCAGTGGTACATTATGTTATCTGTCGTATACAGACTTTCAGTTTACTAGAAATTATTAATTCAATATACTTGCCTACTAGAAACCAAATAACATCAAACCGGCCATACATGATGATAACTATATCATAACAGAAGAAAACTATTTCTTCTTATAAAATCGTAATAAAACCTTTGTTACTCGAAGTAAAAGTGTATGTAAGTGTATGTGTATCACAAGATCAAGAAGCGGTGAAATAAATTAAAGACGGAATATTTATGACTTATATAATATCCGAATTCAAAATAATCGCAATATTTCGAGCATCAATTCATTATTATGACGATCTGAATCTTATTGAAAGCGCGCGACGTACTGCGTATTGTGAAGGTTTCCGGCGAGGAGGAAATTCCCTAATGAAGAGTGTTTCAAACTTTTGCCCATTTACAAAAGCGGTCATTCAAAGATTCATTGCAAAGGGCATTGATGTAAAATTCACTCGACGGCGATCGCCTTCTGTAATTGAAAATGTCTGTAATTTATATCATGAAACCCTGTTCACACTTGGTTGAAAACATTGTTTTGTGACATAAATGATTAAAGTTACAATTAAAATTCAAACCTATATCGGCTCTTATAAGTATGTAAGTTTACTTTTCTAACTTGTTCTACTTTTTTAGTCCATCACGCTGGCCTAGTGCGGATAGAAAGTTATAATCTTTAATAGACTTATTTAGATAAGGAATAATAAGTCGGATTTCTGTCAGTTAAATTGCGATTCAGTAAAACAAGACAGACGTTTTGCAACCTTAGTCTCGCTATTGTACGAAACAAAACAAGTACGCAACGCAGGTAGGTTTTCGTTTGAACAACTTGCTGTTGATTAATTTGGAAGTTGTGAACAGGTCTTAATTACCCGAAAGTTGGATGAGGTCACTCGAGTCTCCAAGACGAGAGGAGATCGGGGCTAATTATTATTGAGAGGTAAGCATGGTTCAACGGTTGTGGCTAATTGCAAATTGACGGAATTGTTCTTGTTTGCTGACGAGCCCTCTTCTACTCCTACATTATTTACACTTGAACATTGTCTAGAATAGTTTTGGTACTTTTTGAGAGCACAATTTAATAATTAACGAAAACCTTTGGACCTCTTCGTATTTTCGATAAGAGCAGCCATTAATTATTTTAAAATTACAAATTAATAACGTTAATTAAAAATCTATAAAATATGGTCAATTATTGCCACTCGGATTCTCTTAACAGACATTAAATGGACATATAAAATAAAAAGCTGAAACACACATATCCAAACAAAAGACACAAGCAGGTAAACAAAGAGAAAACGTAAACAGAATTTCTATCCGTGTTCATTAAAGTCTCATGTCGGAACAAATAAAGCGTTGATACAGAACGCCGAATGCTATAAAGAATAGCACTAAAGCGACAAGACAGGCTCCCGGGTGAGCCAGCCAGCCCAGTTCGGGCACACGGCAAACATTCGTCCAAGCCCCGCACTCACCCTACTTCAAACGACGTCTATCCTTTAAAGGGGAGGAGAAAATTATCTCGTGAATAAATTATATTTTTCTCCCCTTTATGAAGACACTTGAAGTGCATTTTCGTTTATTTTTTTCTTCTTGTTTGACTAAGATCAAAGGCATTGCAGGAATTCCGGGCGCGGCTCGTGACCCCGCAAAAATAAAACGAATAAGGAATTTAATGTGACTTGATGTCTTCGTATAATAATATTAAAACGCTCCAGAAACGTCTCTATGGTAAATGTTTGTTTTGGAAATTCAATTTGCTTTTTGTGCACCACCTTCAATGCGGTTTGTGGGACACTGGCCGAATTGTTACTTAAATTGTTTTGCTTTGATTGTGATTGTGAAATGCAATTAAAATTTATTACGATATAGACTAATAAACCTGTGTAAATTCTTCGGTTATTCTAAGTCAGTGGCCTTAAGCCTTAACGATAATTTAGGTCCACCATACTCCGCTAACCACAAATAGATTTATTGTTATGCTTAAACTAATTTATTGATATTTATGGTCCGATTAAGTGTGACTTAACCTATTAGTAACACGTATTAGTGTGGTCCTAATTATAGGAACATCTGCATTTAGTTCTTGAAAATTGTACAATGTAGGTACAAGCTTCATATCTAAAACACTAGAAAATGTTTCACCGTGAGGCATAAATCATAATGCTGTGAAATAATGTCAATAAAAAGATAGCATTCACAGTCTCATTTTCAATGCCCCCAGGCAAACAATAAAATCAAATATCTAAGAGATTATTATAAAGTGATTGACCCTTATTTTAAATTATTCTCCACAGTCCATTTTGCCCTTTTTAAAGCCGCATATGCGGGATTTTAAAAGAGCGTTATCGAAACATGAGACAGGCATTAGTTACTATGATTATAAACACATTGCCGTTTAAAAATATTGAGAAGAAATAAAAAAAATTGACGTTGTTCTAAGTTATTATTTCGGGATTTTTTTTAATGTTAATTAGTTTGTAATCACCGTAACTATTGCCGGTCTCAGGATTCGTTCACGGTCTCTCTACAGCTTGTATACTTGTTGGTATACATATCAACAGGATTCCTTTGATAATTGCGATTAAGGAAAAATTTTATTACATTTATTGTCACTGTATCTCCCAATGAAAGAATATTCTAAGTTTTTTATCAGCTGTGTTTAATTTCCCCATAATAGATGATGTGCATATTCCTATCTATTGGCCATATTTCGAGTCTAGTTATTCTAAGAATTTCCTGACGCATTCATCACTACAAGCAAATTGGCGCAATTATAAATAAAGTATGTTTTTTTACAAATATCACTCCACGCATTGGATTAGGGGTTGACAAAAATTTCTAAACGTGAAAATCATAAAGTAGCGAAATTTACTGTAACATGATGTATTTTCTTAATATAATTGATTCATTCCAAGACAGTCCTCTACCCTTCTTTCGCATGAAAGGTACACCAATGTTGCAAATATTATATGGGACGTTGCTGTCACGGCAACCATTCAAATTAAAATTCAACCCTTTGAAGAAATGATCGTAGGGTGTTTAATTGTGATCCGTTTCGGACTGCTGGTATTCAGAACGGGTTTCGAATAATTGGTGAATTTTATACCCGAATGCCTTTTGTCATCGAATATGAAATGTAGGATCCATTTCTACATAAATATAACAACCCTATAAATCGTTTCTGCGAAAAGATTTTGTTATTCGACTTTCTAGGAAAAGTCTCTGAAATTCACCTGATTAAATACCGGCGCTCAATGTTATGATAAGTTGATACTTCCACATCTTAAATAAATAAATGATACAAGCATAAGTCAAAATAGAATAAATAGAAACTGTTGTAATTACGAATGCAGTGTACGTATTTACGGTTGGTCAAGGCATTTGAAGCTACGCATCGGCTCTGATTGTCTAGTCTGCTTATTCAGTGCAATTCTATTGACTCCGGCTGAGCTGTGGACTTCATTTTCAGACGTTAAAGCTACGAATTGCGGTCGTACGGATGCTTGTAACATTAATAGCTGAATAGTACATTTATGTACAGAGCTTCTAGTCGTAATTTATTGAGTCATTAGAAGCGTGTCTGCGACTTCGTCTGTGTTGGATTTAGAATGAAATTTAGCGAAATAAATATGGATTCAACCATTATAAATTAATTGTTACTATCAATTTTTTTATAATGTCTGGGGAAGCTACTAGTTTGAGATCAAAAATCAACCTAAGTAGTAAAACTCTTCGGGAAGGTTTAGCTTCACGGTCGCAGCAAAGAGATGTAATAACATGAAATTTAGTAGCGCGTTGAAAGAATTAGACTTTACTTATCAGGTATCGCTACAATTATAAGATACGAACATTCTATTATGACCAAATAATATAATCCTTAACAAAAGGGACTATTATTGCAACCTCTTACATGATAACAAAATGCCAAGTGATTCGAAACAACAAATAGCTACCAGCAAATTGTTTCAAGAATTTTTCCACTACGTTTTATCGGAGACCAATCGTATTTCCCAGACGTGGGTGCTGCCGAACAAATAAACAAACTCAGGGTGGACTTTGAGCTGTAGATTGAAAAGTACATCGAATATTGGAAAAGGTATGGCAAGATTCTCAGGAGCGATGACCTTTGCTTTTTGTTTTTAATTATTTTTTTTTATCTTCATTGAAGAAGAAATGTTTCATTAGTAAACGTAGATTGACAAAACTTTTTTGTTTTAATTAATATCCTTAAAAAATTAAATCTTACACCGTGATTATCATAGTCATTTTACATTGAATGTTTTACAAAAGAATGTTATATAAGTTGTTTATTTGTCATATAGTTTTATTGTTCAGCAGCTAGCAGCTTCACTGACCTATTTATGAATGTTCATCAACCAGATAGTTTGTCTTTTGTTCTTTTTACTTTAGAAAATCCTAAAAGGAAGACATTGGTTGTAAATTTTTAGGATTATAATAGGATTTTTGAGTTAGGACAGCTCTTCTTCCGGACCAAGAACGTTAAAGTATTATGTACACTCTTTACACCATGGACATACATTAAGGACAAAAGATATATGTTATCGCTTAAAAATTGAGGTCGGCATAATCCCATTACGTTTTCTGTGATTATGCGGGTCTGATCAAGATTGATGACCAACGGCTGGGTGCTCGGACTTAGAAACGGAGCCGAGGATTATGAGCTATAAATAGCAAATTCATTGCCTTACACTAGTACATTTATTTTACTGGAAATTTGGGCAAGGACCGTGCCACAACAGATTAGTGAGAGTAATGAAGGTTCACGACGTACTTTACGTATAGATACTACCTATATGCACCTACATGTTATTGAGATTGGTAGTTTGGACAGTAGATAAGTGAATCATGTAAGTATTGCTCCCATGTAACTACCTATATTTTTGTAACTTAATCTGGTAAATTCGAATCCTGGAAGCCGTGATACGAGCTCCGATATTACGACCGATGTGTTTGTTACTAAAATATGTACTCGTACTTGAGGCTGTAATTTAGTTTCTAATACAAGTCACAAATCTTAGTATCACTATCATACACCAGCATTACGCCTATATAAAAAGCCATTGTTATTTGAGGCGTGACGTCAATAAACAAAGCTTCATTCAGTAAGAATACATCGTTTTATATCCAAAAATAATACAATGAGAACATGTTTTTCTAATTACAATCATTTACAAATAAATAATAAATCCAGGGTGTGCGAACGGAACTTCGGCGCTGACCTTTAAGCCACCCACGATCCAAACGGCCGATTCAATCAAAAGTTTGTGAAAATTCATAGCTATTCGATCGTGAGACGGGATCCGATACGACAAACAAATCACGCGATTAATCCACCCCACTCGCTTTCATCTCGTTAATGTCCGTAGACGCATTTAATTAAAATTCACCCTCCTAAGGACGGACTTTATCTTCGTAGGGTTTTTCGGGCTTGTTATTAGCGCATTCCTCTGCTGAGATAGCGTCTCGACCCGAGCTAATTGTGGAATGGATGGTGAATTATATTTTTTCGATAGTTTACTTATGTTTTTATGTACATATGTAGTGATAGCCTCGAGATTTTGGCGCACGATCGAGAATCTCTCGCGGCTGGGGGTTAGAACCCTCAGACACGCACCTATGACTTTTGAAGTTATGTGTGTAATTTACAATGAGTTATTTTGTACTTTAACGATGAAGGAAAACATCTTGAAGATATCTGCACACCTAAAAATCTTAGGAATTTCTTAGATTTGTATTGTCTCATTATTCAATTATAAGATCCTTTTCGATCTTCCAAAAACAAAGTTGTCATAACACCGATACTGTGGGCTAGAAGACTAATTGTGTTACGGTGCAGCTAAATGTTAAAGCAAATATATACATTTTTGTGAATATTTGTTCCGTACCATTGTGGTAGTGTTAACAAAAATGTCGGCGTATCGTCTGTTTTGTCACGCGAGATATGCAAGAAGATTTACAGGTACTTGGTCCTAAACATTGAAATCCAGATTCCGTTTTGAAGATATCATCAGAGTTACCAATTAACTCAAATTAAACTTCACAAGTGTATGGCGTCTCTAACCAATCTGCTTCAAGCACGTATGTCAGGAAAAGTTGGGCATCCCCTTAATTAGGCTCAGCGACGCTTCCTAAATAACACAGATTTGGACAAACGTTACGGCTTAAGTCCGGATAATCCCCTAACATGTGGCCCTTAGGTCTGGCAACTTGCGCAATATGTAACTCATGAGACGATGGTGTTAGCTTGTTTTTATTGACAAAGTTTGGAATTATGAATTTGATATAAAGTATAAGGTATAATCAGGTGCTTAACCTAATTTATGTTTTAATTTTCTTTATTTCAATTTAACCCAATTTATTTACCTCGTGGGATCACACGAAAACACGAGAAAGTGACTATCACTTTTGATAATTTGATAAAATTAATAACATAGTTGGTATGATAGTATTTTACATTTAAACTGTTTTTCTCATATATAAACTTATATTCAAGGATATATCGTACTTCTTCTTCTTCTTCTTCATCAACCCATATTCGCCCACTGCTGAGCACGGGTCTCCTCTACCATTGAGAGGGTTTAGGCCATAGTCCACCACGCTGGCCTAGTGCGGGTTGGCGGACTACACACCTAAGAAATTTCTAAGAACTCTTAGGCGTGCAGGTTTCATCACGATGTTTTCCTTCACCGTTTAAGCAAGTGATAATTCAATGTGAATACACACATAACTTCGAAAAGTCAGAGGTGTGTGCCTGGGGTTCGAACCCGCGACCGCCGAGATTCTCGACCGCGCGCCCAAACCTCGAGGCCAAAGTACTGGAAAACATAAATTAATATTTTTTATTTACAGCATTTGACCAATCTTGTGCAACGTGACCGTTGATTCAACAATAATTGTCTAGTGACTTAGTGTGGGGTTAGAACTATGAGTTTATCTTTATAAGGCTTTTGAGATTTATAAGATATATCTCAAGAAATTTCAGTAGAGTGACAGTTATCAAGACAATAGACCCTATCTATTATAGTATGACATATAAAACAATCAGCCCATTACATTTAAACGTATTCCAAGGTAAACACTTGAAGACATACGAAAGTCGGATGAAGGAACGAAAGAACAACACCTTGCGAGATTAGTATACAATATGCAAGAAGAGAGCATAAGTGGTAACTCCCAACCACATCAAAATTTCACAACGCGACGCGGATGGCGAAAAGGTTTCGGACAGAAAGTCGTCGTTCCACGTCGTGGGCCCTTAAAAGGGTTCCGCACTTTCGATCTCTGAGGTACAATAAACCTATTTCTTTTTTGTTTTATCTTTCACTTGGAATGATGTCCGCGCTCGGATTATTTGTTTTGGAGGATTATGTCATGTTTGATCTGGCTTATACTATTTTTCGACTTACGGTCCTGTTTCGATTGTTATGTCCGTTCCATTTACCTTGGATGTGCAGAGATTGATTTTGACTTTAATAGGCAGAGTTTAGTTTATCATTCGTAACTTCATTGTTCGTTATTGCACTCTGGTCATTGATGTAATGGTAATGTAACACGAAAATTAATACGCGTTGAAGATTATTTCTATTTAGGTTTTAACCAGGATACATTAATTTCATCAAATTAGCAGGTAGAACTAAATTTCATTCCATTCAATATTCAGTTCCCGAAATGCCGTATTAGTCTCGTAGGTGCAGAATTGCATCGCTGTCTATCCTATGCCTGTTATGTATGTTTGTATGAAATGAATAAATTCCATCCATTCATTCAACCATTTACTTCTGTGTCGTGCCAGTATGCGTTAGCTACTTTAATAGATCATAAAAATATTTATTAGTATAATAAAACACAATGAACATGGTAGATATGGTAATTCGGTTATGTTTAGGTCAGCGGTGCTTCGTTACCCCGTTGCCATGTAACTGAAAGCTTCATGTTGCCAGGGTCGGCGGGCCGAGGGAATTGAATATCTTGTATGTAGTGATGGGAATGCATCGGTATCGGTAGAAATATAGCTTTGATATTGTTAATATACGATGAATTAAATATTAACAATTTGTTTTATCTTTCCTGTAATCAAGAGTTATGATTAATTTCGCAAGTGATTGTTTGTTACAGTTTCTTACCTCAACCCTGAGTGAATTAATTTGCCACGTGTAGTGAGTAAGTGCCACGTTATTGAGTTTCCTGTTATTTTATTTTTAGTAGAAGCATGGTGTCTGGAAAATGACAAAAACTAATGGGTGTATGCGTCAAATTTTACACTGAGTTTTATTAGGAGTGAAATTTACGTACCTACTATAATTTGTGTAATTAAGATGATCAGATCATACATATTAAATATTTTTATTGCATATCTCGTACTATATGAACTGTAGTACCTATTCATCATATTAAAAGAAATCTTGTCACCACAGTTTGCGCTCCGAACATTTTGGTTGTTCAAACCAATTTCCTTTGTTATCGATAATTTTTTATATTTAGTAGAGCGCTGTCCCATCCCTAGTTATAACACCGCCTTATATCTTACTCGTGGCATGTACGGATGGACACTCTTGCTACGTGTATGTATACTAGAATTGCTTATAAGGAAAAATACATTACAACTACTTTTATTAGAAGCCATGACTGTATCAACAATCAATGTTGCTGAAGTATTTTGGAGTTGAATGTTGGATACAGGGGATTTTGAATATATCATTTATAAACTAGGCCAACGCAAAATGCTTACAGATACGTCATATTTAAAAAAAATGAAAAAAAGGTAAACAATATTATTTTTATGGCTATACAAGCATGTGCAGTGCGATCTAGTGAATAACGAGGTTAGAAATGTGCTCGAAAGACGGTGATAAGGTCGCCCCCTATTACGTGGGAATGATATCATGATACTGATGATATACTAAGTAATGATGGCCTCGAGGTTTGGGCGCGCGGTCGAGAATATCGGCGGTCGCAGGTTCGAACCCCAGGCACACACCTCTGACTTTTCGAAGTTATGTGTGTATTTACATTGAATTATCACTTGCTTTAACGGTGAAGAAAAACATCGTGATGAAACCTGCACACCTAAGAGTTCTTAGGAATTTCTTATGTATGTAGTCCGCCAACCCGCACTAGGCCAGCGTGGTGGACTATGGCCTAAACCCTCTCAATGGTAGAGGAAACCCGTGCTCAGCAGTGGGCGTGTATGGGTTGATAATGGATGATATACTGTTACACTGATCTTGCGAAATATGGGTGCAGAAATGCACCGCTACCTATCCCTTCGGAGAATACAGGCGTGAAGATATACATATGTATGTATGTGTAGTATGTATCTAAAAATCCTGTCCAATATTCTATAATTTGTATTCTACACATACGCTAATAAAATAATGTTTATATCTATTAATGAGTATTTATTAATGAGGTGAGAGTATAAAACGACAAGAAACAACTGGTTAAGATACATTCTTATACTTCTCGCGTTAATAGAAAGACTAACACCGCGTTAGACACATCATCTATTGCCGCTACAATTGATTTACGACACAAACACACGACTTGAATAAATTGACGTGAGACAAAACAATATCAATATTGTATCCGACAGGCGCCTGTTTGTCAACAATGAAGTATGCAAATCGTGAAATTCAATTTGCAGTGCAAAACTGCTGCGTTCAAATATGCAGGGGAATCAAAAATTGCATCGTCCTAAGGGAGCCGGGCTAAGATTAATGCCGTTCGATTGTATGGGGAGTGAATGAGGTAACGCAACAATTGTATATGGCTTTTATTTTTTTGATCTGTGGGTCTGTATTTTGAGTACAAATATTTAATACATACGGTACATATGATACTGCGAATGGTATCCACGAAGGGGTAATTTTCGAGGGACATATCTCCAATGTGTTTTAACTCCCACTTAACAGGGGGCAAGCTACCCCTTTTCATGCCCCTTTTCATGCTTG
This sequence comes from Cephonodes hylas, assembly GCA_030295005.1. Classification (NCBI taxonomy): domain Eukaryota; kingdom Metazoa; phylum Arthropoda; class Insecta; order Lepidoptera; family Sphingidae; genus Cephonodes; species Cephonodes hylas. The sequence continues at coordinate 3,307,819 of AP025371.1, forward strand.
CCCCTTATTGCCCCTTTTCAAGTACATTTCCAAACTACGTGTTGCTACTGCAATTTTCCGTATTGAAAAAGACAATAGGTAGGACTTTTCCCAACTAGAATTTCTGGATTACGCGGTACGCACTGATTTGATACTTGGTGAACACCTGGTTATTTACATTTTAAGGGAACATACGCTGCAGAAAAGTACAATAATGCCGACTAAAAATAATAAAGACATTGACAAAATAAAATGTGTAGAGATTTTTTTCCAATACAGAATTATATTTTTTCTAATACTAATCTTTTTGAAGCAGACACAAAACACGAGCGCATCTGTGAGTTTAATATCAATAAACCCGAAAACAATTTGTAATCTTCATTGAATAACAAAAGTGTATTCGATGAAGTCTTTCCACACGAACGAGCGTTGTGATTGCTTTATTCTGCGTGCATGAGCTATCTCGTGCCAAAGGTCTGCAAATTGACGTACTTTCAGTTGATATGACGTCTAGAACTTTGGCATCACTCTGAAAGCATTGGAGGCGACGGGAGATTTACTTTAAAGCGCTTGACTTACCAAAATTGAAATTAAAAAGTAATCTTGGTTGATTTTTGTATTTCGAGCGTGTGATGGGATTTAAATTGTTTTAAAAAAAGAACAATTCACAAGTTTGTTCGTGGCATTTTCATAACAATAAATAAAAAAATCAAATGTTCGCAAGAAGTAAACTTTAACTCCACCGTATTAGCATTTTATCATCAACAACCCATATGCGTCCCGCTGCTGGGCATGGGTCTCCTCTACCATTGATCCCGGAGGCGCACCGGGCGGCTGCGGTTGACGGTGGGCGCTTCTCGCCCGCGTACCGTGGTCGCCCCACTCGGCGCGGTGATGGCCACCGGGGGGTTTTGGTCGGTATGCCGGTTTAGGGATTTTATTTTTGTTAGGGACCCAGCCCGGCACTAAGATCTGCGCGGACCTGACGTCGCCGCGCGCCGGGCTGGAAGACCGGTGACCCCGACATACGCTTCCCGCCCCCCACCGCCCCCGGGCTGGCGGGAAGTAGAGCCATAATCGCTTTCCCCTCGATAACAAAAAAAAAGGCCATAGTCCATCACGCTGGCCTAGTGTGGGTTGGCGGACTACACACCTAAGAACTTTTAGGTGTGCAGGTTTCCTCACGATGTTTTTCTTCACCGTTAAAGCAAGTGATAATTCAATGTGAATACACACATAACTACGAAAAGTCAGAGGTGTGTGCCTGGGGTTCAAACCCGCGACCGCCAAGATTCTCGAACGCGCGCCTAAACCTCGAGGCCATCACTGCTTTGTTAGCACATTAGCATTGCTGTATTAGCATTTAGTATGACTGATTTCTCTTAAACTTAAAATTATAAAGGAATATTACGACAACTCAGATATTTAAAGAATATTAGTGCCCACTGTGCACACTGTTGGCCATAGGCCTCTTCTACTAAGTATTTATTGTACGAGCCGAGGTTTGTCGACATTATCTGTTTCGAAGATTTTCTTAGTCGAAAAAACAAAACACTTCGACATAAAAATCAATCACAAGACCTAATAATCCCATAATAATGTTGTTAAATTTTGATATTTCGATAATTTTATATCATCTCAAGGAAAATACACCAGTTATTAAAGAAGTATACACAAAAAACCGTCAGAATTATTTAAAGTCATTTTTCCTTTTGAAATTATAATATTAAAATCAAACTCACAAATGCTTAGTTATACATAAAAGTTATTGCAAGAGCGATGAGGTGAAAGACGAACCTTATCTAATCCAATTAAGCGTTCGGATGAAATGTGCCTTATTTCAATTTGAATGAAGTGTAATTGTCACGAAAGTTGGCGTGACTGCACTTTGTCACCGATAGCCCGTCCCTTTATATGCCACTATAAAATTATTGGCTCATATAATTAGCCTGTTGGCATAATGAAATTGTTGCCTTTGTTTGAGATTTGATTTTATTAAAAAGGCTACCGAATTAACTTTAGTTATGAAGTAAAATTTACATTTTGGTAATATGTTGTCTGATATCACGTAAAAGTTTTAGGTCACGTGTCGCTAGATGTTGGTATTTTCAATTTAAGAGGTGTCGAATTATTTTACTTTATTAATATTATTTCTATCTACAGGAATCCCTGTGGACATAATAGTTCTATCGTGCATTGGATGCGGTGTCAGAAAATCAGCAATGTGAAATAAATGAACTTACACTAACTATTGCAAGTTTGGTTTTTCCATAAGAAAAGTTTCAATTAAACCTGTTTGGATGGAGTCTGGATATACATATGTATGTTTGAATACAGCAAAAAGGTTGCTTCTTATTACGTGGGACTTATAATCCTATAGATGGAACTTAGATGCAGAAATGTCTTCTGGAATGTGGGGGTCATTGTGGGTTTTATAACATATTAGTATTCTTTATAGGTAGTCGTAGTTAGTTCGGCTCAGTTAGTTATGATGATTCGTTTTACTGGAACCTACTATTTAGAATTTCCACAATACAAACTTAACATTAAAATTGAATTATGTAATGCCTCTAAAAAAACTAGGCATAAAAACCTTTACAAAAATTATCCCTATACCTCATTCACGATAAGTTGATTCTTTTGGCATATCGACTAATGATGGGAAACAGAAAATATCGAGAAGTTCAAAAATATTGCGTTTTAAAATACTGCATTATGTGTGAAATTCTTTATTACTTTCGACATATAAAACATTATTTAGATAAGCGGTTGTGGGTCATAATAAGTACCTATTTAATATTTAAACAGGGTTATTTTTAGACCTCCCGCCAAATTTAAATAGGTGTTTTAGACCACGGAAGTAAACAACTTCCCCAAAGAAACACGGGTCGAAAAGTAAAAAAAAATTCAGACCTTCTACACGAAATCGACCACGTGAGCAGTTTTCTATGGGAGGGTCGAATTATTTATCACGTTTCGACCCATGTTTCTTTGGAAAAGTTGTTTAGTTTCATGGTCTAAACAACCTATTTTAAGTTGACAGGAGGTCCAAAAATAACGCAGTATGTAAAAATTAAGGTTGAAAAATTAAATAGTTTTATCTTTAAAACAGTTTTTATTAAGAAACTGGAGCACAGCCATGATCATCATAGCGTTCAATAAAATTATCGACGTGGCAATCGATATGAACGATGTTACGTCCCTTTCCGTCCGAACGATGTAACATTATATAAACGTCAATTAGTTTCAGTATTCCTATTTTAATTTTACTTTGAAGCAATAAAGTCTCAAAATTTTCGGATAACGCTTATATCTTTAGGGACTTTTGTGTTTGTATGTATTTTTTTATATTTATCAAATCATTAAAATAATAAAATAATACGTTTTTTATTTCAAAGTCATGTCTCAGAAAAATTGACATCTGCCAAAAGAATCAACTTATCGTGAATGAGGTATAGTTAACACATACGCTGGGTTGTCAAAATATTTACCCGAGAAAAGAGGTTGACGCCATGTAAGGTTGGTTGCCAAATGAGTTTGTTTCAGCGAAGGCCGCAGCTAACGGGCACACGTACGGGGAATACGGCCTAAGTTCCCGCTCTAACTTGCCTGCTTTACGATTTGCGGTGGCGGGAGCCGACCGGCACTCTGCCTACCAAATTACTGGCTTGGTAGGAAGCTACGCGATGTAATGCGAATAAAAAAAATGGCCATTTGGTGAGACTAATATATGAAAAAATACTGTCAGTTGTAGAGGAGGCTTGTGTGTGTACATAATATATGGGCTGATTATGATGATAATGATATTAGTGATGGATTAAATAAAGAAACGACCGGTTACTTGTAAAATACTTTGTTATGATATGATTCAAAAAATGCCTAATTGATTTGAAAGAGTACGGGTATTAACAATTTTCTTTTATGAGATTACAGGTGAAGTGGGATTTGGGCTCTTAGTGACTGGTGGCTCGTGTAATACATATAGATCAATCGCATCTAGTTTTGTAAAAAAGTCTCAAAGTTTCAGCAGAAATTTACCAAAAAACAACTTATCTTTTTTGTATTTCTTGCGTTTGGATTTTGATTTGTTTTGAAATGAACCTACGCCAATCACTTCGAGAAATACAGGCGTGAGTGAATATGGTAACATACAGCACAACATAGCTTCATTTACGTAGAACATAATCTCAGGTATCTGGCCTGTTTAAAAAATAGATGTAAGTATCCCAGAGGAATGTAATATAATCTAGAAAGAGAGTCTGCGAACAAGTCTGGAATTTGAAACAACCGTTCGTCGGACATTTTGTAAAAATAACAGCCGTTTTGCTACGTCGTCACTATTTTAAAATGCTCTCTGTAGTCTTTTAATGTAAATGCGTTTTACTTAGATTATATTACAATACGAGAAAAAGAACAAATTTACTGCATTGATTTCTCAAAAGAATAAGTCCTCACTATATACATTTTTACGTGATGATTTAGAATAAGTCTAAGAGAGTGTCGGCTTCCGAGATCAAATAAAGTTTTATGTATAGTTTCTGTCTACTTGTCTGTCTTATATTTTTATATGTGTTTTGTACATATGTATGTAAGTAGGTTGAATAAAAGAGGCCGAAGATTGATCCTACTAGCATGCTGAGAAATGGCTGTAGATGACGATGTATGGGTATGCCAATTGCCACGTATGTATCCTTACTAATATATGACAAAGTCTCCATAAAAGTAAGCAAAACCGCGGGCCAAGCCTGTATTATAATTACGGAATTGTACAGAAGTGATGCATCGAGTAATAACTGAAATACTGCGCAGCAAACGCGATAATAAAATATTTTATATCACGCGGAAAACGTGGAGTGTGTTTCAACATGGAAACCCCCTGGGGTTATTTCATGGTGTCTATAAAAAACAAGGGATGTGCTAGTTTGGCCGAATGTGCGGCGTTGAGGAAATATTGCAGCGCACATCAGCTATTTCAGTCATCAATTTTTATTAATATAAAGTATATAGAAATAAATGGCGTCTCTTGGTGTCTCTCATTTTGGATAGTTGCGCCGTGATAAGAAAGTATATAGTTATAGAAATTATTCCCGCGCCACCTACACCTAGAAATATCAGGATAAAATTTCGAGTAAATAAATCAATTGTAATTCTTTATTTAATGCAAAAGGTATAAAACTTTAAATGTTTTCAATCATAGAAAGTAGGTTTCCAATACGTTTGTATGACTATTTTTACAGATGTTTAAACTATCTGTAAAAATCCGAGTAACAGTCTTATACAATCACAAAATATTAAAATCCTTAAAGTTACAATACTTCATCAGTATCATGGCATAACGTACTGCACAAGTCGGATAAAACGCCTCAAATATTTTCCTTTACAAAATTCTCAGTACCTTCAAAAATTTTGTTTCCCCATGAGAATTAATAAGATGTAAAAACACAAATCTGCTCATAATTTCTATAATACGAATTTGAATGTAATCCTGTATACCATATATGCTATATATACATATTTTTTCTAAGAAAACCGATGCTAAATTTAGGCCTGAAATATTCTTATATGAGTCAGATGTTTAGTACCGTATCTTTTATGAGGGTGGTCGTTATTCCGTATGTTTTACAGCAGGGGTTTGGGCAAACGTCTGAATATTATAATTACACAAGTGTGTACGCAGTTGTAATGTGCGGAGGAAAACAAACTGCTCAGTACTGATACGAGGAGGTTATGTAAAGGTCTTTCTGAGTGTATTTTGGCTGGAATTGCTGTTTCATATTATTGTTAAAAGTTTGCGATTTTTGCGTCGTTGATTCGACAAAGTAATAAGCATCTTTAACAAGACATTGTTAGAGATTGGGTCCACCAAAACCAGCTGGCCACCTACCACTATTTAATACTGATTTACACTTGGCGAAATGTGGGTGCAGAAATGCGTTCCTGCCTACCCCATCTTGACATATGGAGTTGAGGACGTTTGTTTGTAATTTTGTTAAAGTGTATTAAATGTTTGATTAAGGTATAAAACTATTTATCCTTTGTTTTATTTATTCTTCAAACTTCATGTTTGTCTCCTAAATAAAAACAAAACTCTTTTTAAATTAAAACCTGTAAGTCGAAGCAAAAAGGTTTTATTTTATTTCGAATGGAATAAAAGTCAATGAGCCGTCACGTGAAGGATTCGTTTAAATTAAATTTTTAAGTCCATTTCTAAAGTAACTGCTTTAGTTAAACGTTTCGACACTGACTGAGCGCTCGCTAATCGCTCACCGTTCGAGCTAACTGAACCGCTTTTAACTTTTTAATATTATCGGTCAAAGGTGCATTTCGTCAGGATTTTCGTTGAGTCTTTAAGGTTTTAAGGCATTTTTAAGGTATATTTTTTATAGTAAAGTGTCGTATAACGCATATTTCAACTATATGTGGTTACTATTATAATTAAAAAAATTTTTGGAATCTTTTACTTAAATATAATGCGCATGCCCCTTGTAAAGCGGAACAATGTGCTTACATTGTTGACCGACGTATGCTTATACGTCGGCTCATATTTCTTTGGGATACCGAAGCAGGAGTCAGGACTAAGCTTGGCCTGAGCCTCCTCAATGTTAGAGGAGACTCGTGCCCAGCAGGCAACGTGCATCAGGTGATGATTATGACCGAAGTAAGAGAATATGCATACATACTATATTATACATATTATGTTACATACGTTGATAATCTATCAACGCCGCAGTGTGATACGTGTCTAAAGAGACTATGAAATTAAATAGAACCTAGACAACTTGTCTACATTTTAATTAAGTCGTTCAAAATAAAATAAAGGCATGTAATAATTTAATAACGCGTTGTAGCTAAAATTAAATTGTAATGTGCTGAAATAAAATAATGGTAACAAAGGCATTAGTGCTTAGAGATAAAAATGTCTACCGGGTTTAAACAAATCATTTAACGTTTTGCATTTGTACAAAATTGTACCAGACAAGTGCTCCCTATGAGATGAAATTGTGGCCGCTAAATCAGTGGGTATTGGAGAAAGTAAATATAATTGTAAAGTTGTAAATATAATGATTTTTAATTTCTACTATGATAGATATGAAGACCAATGTATTTTTTTATTAGAAATGCTAAAGATCGTATGAATTGAAGGTAAGGTTGTTGATAACAGCAGGTAGAAGAGAGATTAAAATTTTCTATATTTCCAACAATTTTCATGGCCTGATCGAAATAAATCCCAACAAAAAAGTGTGCCTTAAATAAAACCTTGTAAAATAATACAATCAAAGTATGATTAGTAAAACGTATAAAATTTATACGATAAGAGTCTTCAATTGATTGAAATAATAAATAGATTGTATGTTAAAGAAATGGCACGTGAAGACTAAATTCATGTATTATATTGTACAAAGTGACAACACATGGGTAATGGGTATGTCGCCAATTGATGCTCTATACAGAGGATATCGTGCTTGCTATCAGGTACTGTGTTGTTACTTTCTTGTGCCCATGTAAAAAAAAAACTGCAAAAAAATTTGGTTTCCGTTGTTTTATAAGTAGTAGAGCAACGTTGCAATCGGCCAGATCTGCTGTATGATAGGGCTCAACAAGATTATGGGAATACATATAATTATGACACATCTAAAAACGTACATGTCATGGGCTAAAGCCTGGAATTCTAAAATCATTTGCATAAGACCGCAAAACTTTTGACTTTTAGGAAGTATTACAGTCTTTGTATCGGTTGTCATTCTATTTGTTCAGTACATGAGCATAGACAAATAAAATATGTGTCCGGTCCCCGCTGGCTGCGCGGCCCAGCGGTGTACATAACACGTCCGGACACTAAACTCGGACACGTGTCCGCCAGCGTTCCGCCCGGTCGGACGCGTTTCAAGCTTTATTTCCGTTATTGTGCAAACTAAAACGCGTCTGCGAATTTTTAAATTGAATTTTCGTACGTATAACCTTGCCGGTGGAAAGCGGATGGGACAGATTTGTTCCCCATTCGTGTTTTAAATTAGGTAAATATAATGTATAAAAGTTTGGCGTTTTTTATAAATTTTGTTTATTATACTGACGTTCTGGTAAGCGCATTGTTGGACGTCCAACTACAAGGTGGATAGACGATTTGGTGAAAATCGCGGGAAGCCGCTGGATGCAGGCCGCTTCCAATAGACCACTTTGTAAGTCTTTGGGGGAGACCTATGTCCAGCAGTGGACGTCTTTTGGCAGATGATGATCATGATGATGATGATTGTACTTATGAAAGTTTCGTTACCTTATGTCAGCCATTGCGTTTGATGTAATATTATTACCAAATGGGAGCAGTACAATACTCGTATAGTAATTTTGTGGTAAATAGTGTCTTATGCTGTGTCTCTTAATAAAGTTCATGTAAAAAAATGAGTGAGTGTGAAATTAAAATATGAAATTGTATCAAATTGCACGTATTTTTTTTAAATCATGATGTAATAATTTGATGAGTATTTTTGACTCATATTTATTTTTTATGTCATATTATGACGAGACATAAAAAAAATTACATGTATTGTATGTATTGTATATTATTTAAACTATTGTACTTGTTATATCTGTAATATAAAATCATTTACAAGTTCAGGGGTCAGTACACTTTAACTCGATTAAAAACAATACAAGCTAACCGAAGAATTAAAAACCCTAACTGAAATAACTTAGACAAATGACAAAGCCCTTAACATATTAAATACAACTGTTTCAAATTTAATTTAGAAGTCCTCAGACTATTCAAATAAACGTAAACGAGACGCTACAAGATTCACAAGTTCTTTTTAAAAAAACGGCCAAGTGCGAGTCGGACTCGCGCACAAAGTGACCCGTACCGTTTGTTGGATGGAAGTCACGCTTAAATATCTACTTATTCTGTTAGATTAAGTCTTATAGCGGCAACAGAAATACCTGTCGAAATTTCAACTGTTTTTCTATCATGGTTCATTAGACATAGCCTGGTGACAGACGGACAGCGAAGTCTCGGTAATAGGGTCCCGTTTAATCTTCTGGTTACGACACCCTAAAAATCACTACATTATACATTGTGCTATCGAAAAGATTTAGGAGAACAAACGCCAACTGAAACTCTGGGTAAAAACTTTGTGCCAATGATGTTCAAAGTTTAGTTCGAAGTCGACTAAAGATTTTTTGTTTTCTTATTATAATATGTTTTTTTCATCAGCTTTGTCAACAAAACAAGTTGCAACTGGAGCTAAATGAATCCACACGATTTTGGCGAAAGGAAGAAGGCTGAAGGAAATCACGTGGAAAGAAAGAAATAATAGCATCCTTCTCCAACTAAATATGTATCAAGACAAAAAAACTCATCATATTCCTTCGAGAATTCATGAGAGGATGTTTAAATTAATTATCACGCGGAGGATAACCAATCCCTTCCTGATAGCCTCCCAGTCATTTTTTAAAACGAGGCCTAAAAGCTAAAAAAAACAGAAGATTTATGCCTGCTCATGTGTTTGACAGAAACTGTTCTATAACAAAAACTTGTTAGTGAAACGCCTACGGAGCTGTGACAGGGCGGCAGACAGGCGGTGAATACAGATCCTGAATGTTGCGTAGATCAAATGAAGGAAAAACACTATTATTGAATACATTTTCTAAAGAAAAAAAAATACATTTCATACCGCTGAGGCAGTTACTAGCCCTTTTTTCTCCACAGCGATAGCACGTGGCAATAGTATACAATTAAAGGTTCAAAAGAACTTGTAATAGTATATATAGACTGTTGCAAGTTCTTATTGTTATCTTTAAAATAGACGAATAAATATAATTTTTACTTTGACTTCCAGCTATTTTATTTATTTACATTTTTTTTACGATTCGTAATAACGGAATGGCTAATTGGCATTCTTATATACCTAATGTCTAAAATATATACAATATTATTCCGCAGTTTAACTGACCAGCACTTCATGAACCTTATCCTTAAATATACAACGATTTGAGCCCATCTTGATAATACTTTAATACAGTATCTCTTTACTGTTTTGTTCTTCTCGCGAGATAGAAGTGCTATGCGATCTTGAAGTCTTTTTCCATCAGACAATACGTAATAGCAACAATAATTTTGTAAACAGGGCTGAAAAGCGACAACAGTTTTCCCACTTGTTACATCGCTTGATACATCTTATTTCGCATTAAATATATTTAAACGTTTGCTAATAAAACTACTAAATTAATCACATCCAAGAACCAAGCTTAAATATTAGCTTCTTATTTACAACGAAGGCCACAAAGAAGTACTCCATAAAGTTGCGTGTTTACAGCGCGAGGCTTTCGCGTGTTACTTTCGCTTCAGATAAATCGAGTTAAGTGACCGTAATTAAGAGCAAGGTAAGGGAAAAGAAACGATTCTTTGGAGCTACAATTCTGTTTGAACGACGGCCATCAATGATTCATGTTATTAAGTAATTAATGCAACCACTACAGTGGATTTATTAAATTCAATATTCATGCTTGTATCTTGTCCTTCAGTTTACGAAATGGGAAATTTGCCAAGTACAAAACAATCGTATGGTAGACAAAATAGAATGTCTGATACTCGATGAAATTATGGTATATTCCAGTTTGTCTTATGTATATTCCATATTAAATTAGGTTGTAGGGGAGTGGTTCTCAGCCCGACTGTGATACCTAGAAATATGTAGGTATATATGTATAAATAAGAAGGAAGTAATATAACTAAACCGTTATCTTAATAATTCTTGTTAACAAAAGCATAACAGACATAGACAGAATAACGACCATAAAAGGAAAGTGAAGAAAATGAATCACAATTTCTTCTAGGTTCGGCGACGTGGAAATAGGTCGTGAATAAATAAATATGTTAACAGTAACGAATATATACTCAGTCATATATTGAGAACACAGGCGTGTATGCGTCATAATATATTGAGTTATGTGGTAACAATCTATTCATGTAACACACAAGGATATATCTTCTCTCTCTGCACTACAAAAAAATGTATCTTGCCATCCCTTTCCCTCACTAGACGAATCAAGTGGACGCAATAACACAGCCTTAGTATTATTTTATTAACGCAACCCCCACTTAGGTTTAGTCGGGTGAAAAGAAATTTCATCTATTTACTTTGGACCGACTACATCGCAGGCTTTTATACGTTTTCGAACGTTAAGTGGACATCCTCGAGTGGTGTTTGGTCAGGCGGGATTCTCCTTTGCTCTTTTCGCTTTGCCTTTGGCACTCAATCAGGCGCAACGAGATTAGCCCTTAAAATGTTTTCTTTGATTTTTATTTTTAATCGCAGCCAGTCTAAAATTCTTTGACAGCTTTTTTTTATTCCTAAATGAAGTGCTTGTTCGAGTAAGTTCGAACTTCAAAATACTGCTTGCATCGCCTTTTTGATCAGTTAACACGTTTGTGAATTGCAAGGGAATTTTATGAAAAATGTGATATTATTCAAACTATTAAGCTATGCCCACCAAATAGAAAGGTATCTCGTGGGACGTTGGCTTGTCAATAATCCTTTCACAAATAATTTAAGTATGACATTATTTAGATTATAGGAACTCAATTAAAGCCTTGCTATTCGATCAAAATTTAGACGAGATAAAACTTAAGCACGATCCATGAGTCATGGAGCAACACAAAAAAATTACCTTTAGTTGGAAGTTTTATATCTACCGTTCGCAATCTATCGCTAACCTACATACGAGGTCCGCATTTATATATACCTCAAGGAATAAGGTCAACACCTATCAAAAGGTAAAATGTCTTCGTGTTCCCGACTGAAAATGCATTCCAATTTTTGCAAGTACACTAAAGTGTTCCAGTTTGAAAGGGTACACAGCACACTTGACCCCATCCGAGTTCGAACGTATCCGCCGCAGCATTTTGTTATTTGTCGTTTGTATTCCAGCTGCAACACGTATCGAGGAGTCCATTTTCTTCTCTTTTTTAAATTCGCTCCCTTCAAGAATGGGCGAGGGAGTCCATGTACATACAGCCACATTTTACTAGCGTGTGACCAGGTAAAACAAACAGTTTAGATTTTATGTTCTATTGGTAGAACAAAGTCTTGCTTGTAGAATTGATTTTCCGAAAACTAGATTTTTGCTCTCCGGTTTTTGATAAAAATTATGGAATTAGCATTTGATTTTTATATTTGGGATAAGTATTTGTTATTTTTTTAACTGCGGTGCTTGCTAAGCTTAAGATTTTAAAATGTTTAATTATTTAAATTAGTTAAATTTTCCCTCTTTATTGTTCTGCCATAGGAGAGGCCTATGTCCAACAGTGGACGAATAAAGGCTGATGATGATGATGATGATTGTTCTGCGTGCGTTAATTTTAATTTTAATACATATTAATAGTATTTTTAATTCAGTCACATTAACAGAAAGTTTTAACGTTTAGTACTAAATTAAACCATTGCAATTAGCAATACACCCATGATGCTGTCTAAAGTACGAGTCTCACAAACCTGATTCGAAATTCAAACACACTATCAGAAGGATCATGATAGTTTAAAAAGTTTGTTCAATCTGGCAACCTCTTTGGAGCCCAAGTCACGTGACGTTAAACAAGACGAATGCCCGAATACTGAAATAGGTATTCATCAGTGCGGCGGTACTTATTGCGATTGTATTTTTATCCAGATGTATTTGCGGTACAATTTTGAAGAAATCGATAGCCACCTGAGACGTTTCGCATCGGTGTTTCCCTGCGTTTAGTATGCGCACCGCGATCCGAGTGTGTTACGCTTTCCTTCGACGAAAAGGTATTCTATAATTTTATTTTCCGACCAAAATGTAGTTACCCAAGTAACTGATACTTTTATAAGAGTTATTCCACGGCGCGTGTCAGTTTCTGTTGTTGTTATTATAATTTTGTTTACACAAGACGCTGAAATGTAGCTGTTATTTATTTACTGATAAAGTTTGTCATTTGTTTCTTTTATCAAAAAAATCGGTACACAACCGTTGATAAAACATTCTTTGAATACTACAAAACCATAATATTTTTTATTGTCAATACAAGTTCGCTTAAATACCTTAGTACTGCTTACTTTGTAATACATATAATACTTCAACTAGAAAATATTGCGTTTTTTTACCTCGCCCCGTTTAAGAACGTATTTTAATATAAGATATATTAACAATTAAGATTGATGTATTAATTATTAAGATTTGCCTGAATCCTCCTTGGACATGGAAACACGTTTATAACAAAGCTTATCAAAATTTTATCTTCAGTTTAGTCGTGAAATAAAACAGCCTCCACATTTACAATATTGATTTCGATATAGTTATCTGCTATTGAACATCTCGAATGCCGCCCTAAGCCAGGTTGGCCGGTATCGCGACAGAGTAACGAGCCTCGGCGAAACTTCTAGTCACGTGCGATGACTTTCAGTCGACTTTATTTGTTTACTTAATGTTTGTTTCCAGCCGTCTTGTTCCACTCTCACTGGCATCTGTTTGATTTGTTCGACGTTTTATATTTCACTTCAGAATACTCGGAATTTTGCCAGAATTTTTGAAGAATTATTGCCACCTTTATTTTTGTTGGATAAATCGTTTGGTAATGCTAAAAACTTTGAAGATGGTAGACGTTTTACCGACCATAAATTAAGAAGGCAAGGGCATAGGTAGAAGCTAATTACTACGGGTTTTAAAAGACTCTGGTTAAACCTTGTTTGATGAAAACTGATGCTGCATATTCATGTTTTGGAAGAATGAACTAACGCATTAAAGACTAAATTCAAAAAATTGTAAATTTACAAAGCTTTGTGAAATCTACTTTTATCATGTTATAACTTTTGCCCGCTAATCCGTCCGCGTAGACTACAAGGTTGAGTTCAGAATGAAAATAAGTTGTAGTCTATTTTACTCCTCAGAGCTCTATTGATATTCATAAAAACCGGTCAAATAGTTTAAACGTGAAACCATAAGGCGCCCGTCCGCGTAGACTTCAGGTTTGAGTTCAAAAAGAAAATAAATTATAGTTTCTTTAACTCCTCAGAGTCCTATTTATATCCATACGGAAAATCATATAAATCGGTCAAATTGTTTAAACGTGACACCGTAGCGCGACGGTCGGCACCTTGCGCGCTGGATCATTATTTTAAAACTGCGATATTTTCTAAGATACTCGTTGAAATCAAATGATGTAAAGGGCGTTCAGGGATGTAAAGGGATTTCGTCTAAATTAAATACTTATAATAAATAACGCATTTATTTGGATAAGGATTAATATAATCTTTATTAAAAACACCTTCACAAACAATACTTTATTTTAGAACAAATTTGGTTAGGATAGAAGAGGTTATAGTGAAGTAATCCTAAAAGGTAGATATATGCTGTCATGGACTTTTTTTTAGAACTTTTAAAGGAGAACAATTTTGTCAAACATTATTTCAGTGTAATTTTAATAATATTAGTATAGAAGTATAGATTTGGACAAGGCTGAATAATTTATCAAAATCGTTCTACTGGAGTATATTGAGCGTAATCGCTTTTATGTGGTTTGGTTCAAATGACTTTTAATATTGATTTTCTGGACATTAAACACGTGTGGTCTGTCCATCGAAACCAATATTATAAATCTGAGTCTGTCCACATGTATGTAAATATATTAACTACTATTAAATAGTCTGAAAATAGGCATTGACGAGTTGCATGAAAATATAATCATTACTTCGAATACACATTTATACTCTTATACTAACGCCTAGATCCCCTAAAGGGTCTAAGAAGCAGACGATTTCACAATGATGGTTCTTTTGCAATCATTAAAAAATAAGGTTCTTAAAAATAAAGAAGATTTTTTTATTTAAAGATATGATACGTCAAGACAAAAAATAAATGAGCGACTTTTACTGAAATTCACAGAGCATCCCTTTGACTCTGGGAAGTTAAGTGGTTCAGTGATAATAATTGTCCTTCACATTACTGGCAGAACAAAACTTGGCGAATGCTTATAGCTTTTTATATGGATTTGGATATGAAAGTGCATTAGGCCAGGGTAGTGGGAAACAGTGATGGCCTCGAGGTTTGGGCACGCGGTCGAGAATCTCGCCGGTCGCGGGTTCGAACCCCAGGCACACACCTCTGACTTTTCGAAGTTATGTGTGTATTCACATTGAATTATCACTTGCTTTAAAGGTGAAGGAAAACATCGTGATGAAACCTGCACACCTAAGAGTTCTTAGGAATTTCTTAGGTGTGTAGTCCGCCAACCCGCACTAGGCCAGCGTGGTGGACTATGGCCTAAAACCCTCTCAATGGTAGAGGAGACCCGTGCTCAGCAGTGGGCGTATATGGGTTGATGAAGAAGAAGAAGAAGAGTGGGATTTAAAACAGAGACGGTCTTTTGCCCTTATAAATCACTTATGTCTGTTTATGAATGGACTGGATAAACATATATAAGAAGTATACCACAATAAACCCTTCGGGTCTGCTTTTAATACCAGGATCTCACTCACAATGAAATTTAGGATAGGGGCCGGAAGATAAACGTTTTCGGTTCGCTAATTTATCGCATGTTTTTTGTACACACACGGGGTTAATGGCCTTAAATGGGACTTTTATATGGCAATTAGAATGACCTCGGCCCTTCCTTAGGTGTGGTAAGGAAACCTTTAAACGATTTGTGCTCGAATTAATTGGACGTTCCGTGATATGTTTGAAGATTCTTATGTCGCAATAAATGTTTACTGAATTGTTATTAAACACAATGCCTTGGGCACTAATAGTATAATTCATAATATATATTATAAAGGGTAAAAAAATATACCAGTACTGCCTGCAAGATATAGTCGAGGTTTTTTTAAAAGTATCCTTAAGAAGGGTTCAATTTGAAACGGTTAAATCATATATTTAAAGGTGTCGAGGTCATAAACTCCAAGTAAAGGCTTGTAGAGTTGTTCTATACTATATCTAACTTTTTGATCGTTTTAGGCAACATTTTACAAAAATTTGTTTTTTGAGTCTCATTAACAATAACTATTTGAGTTGATATACATTTTCCGCCATTAGCAAAAACACTAACACTTATCATTGCTAAAATTCAAACTGAGATCTCTGTCGTAGTGTCTACTAGAGATAAACAACAAAATAAATTTGGGCAATGCCTCTGCCAGTAAATTGTACATATTTGACATATTCCTTAGTGGTAGTGGTACGCATGCAACGTGTCTGCAATATTGCACCTGCGCTCGTATTAGGGGCCGGCTAGGTGTTTCGAATAGCTGTAAGAACATCACTCTTAGAGGACACATGTAAAGTAATTTTACAATAGTTTTTCATCAGCCTGTATAAATCCCGTTCCTTGGTTAGTGCATGTTGAAGGACTACACGCATAAGAATTTCTTAAGAACCTATAGGCGTGCAGGTTTTCTCGCGATGTTTTTCTCGTTAAAGTACATATGAGATGATTCACCTTGAATCCGCACGCAATAAAAAGTTAGAATTGTGTGCCTGGAGTTTGACCTCACCATCGCCGATATCTGGGAATTGTTCACACATATATATATCCATACACATATTTAAGCTGATAACATTGAAGGAGTAAGATGTGTGTTTTCCTTAAAATAATTAAATAATTTTTGTAACATTTAGCTATCATCATCATCATCAATAGCCTTTCACGTCCACTGTTGGACATAGGCCTCTCCCATGGCACGCCACTGGGCTCGATGTTCGGCCCTCCTCATCCAACCGCTGCCAGCTGCAATTTAGCTATCAAGAGCGTTTAAATGAAAACTTTTTTAAAGTTTTTTTTTTTTTATTTTAATTTCTTTCTTTTAAAATCATATTATTATTTATCGAACTTTACTTTAATAACTATCGTAGTTTTTTTACGTCATCCGCTTCACTTCTGGATGGAAACAATTATTTTTCTCACGTGCACTGAGAGAGCGGTGTTTCTGCACCTTAATATTTTACTTTAGGAACATCGTCGCCTGTTACTGATGTATGAATACATTATGTAAGGGCGCGGGCGAAATAAATTCCATTGCATTGGGAAACAGGTAGCCGTGATTTGTTTATCAATAGGGGCATTTCTTACATTGAGCTCGGGATGTAATATATATTTATGAATTTCTGCGGAAGCTTATTGGGCATCAAGGGTGAAAGAGGAAACTACTGTGGTTTTTATTCCCTACGTTTTGCAATTGTTGGGTTTTTGTACTTTGTGATAGTTTTGTCAAGATTCAGGATAGACTTCTAACTCAGGTAAATCTTATATGTATCGTAGGTATCAGATCAACCTTTTCAGTGTCATGAAGACCTGAAACAAGTATTTGTGGATCACACAAGACCGAGATGTGTGGGGATTGAAACCGCGGTCTCATTTTGCAAGTTGGTTTCTAGCTACTGCGCTAAGAAAGCTATGGAGTATATATAAAAGATATTCATTTCCCATCACCGACTGCTTTATATATAAAATAAATCTTAAAATAGTGTTAAAAAAGATTGCGCTAATTAATACTCGTCGAAGCATATGTGAACATCTACACTTTTTTTTAACCTTCGAGAATAAAAAAAAACTTTTTTGCTCTGGGGTTCTTAAACTGAAAAACAAACCGCTGATCGTGACATACAAAACTAATTCCAAATTAAATAGCATTAAACTATCAACTTAATATCATTATGCGCCTAGAGAGAGTTGCTAAGTAGGTCAGTAGCGCAACTAGAGTACTTGGTAATTAATTATTCCCGTTGTCTAAGGTAAGGTTTGGACACGGGGACGTTTTGAATTATTAACTAACGTCGCCTTTGGGAAATCACAAATACTGCCAACAGATGGACGGTGCGTACACAGTGCGTGAGATGTAGTAGTCTCACTTTGTTTCTTTCAATGAAACTGAATTATAACTGGCTATCAGTTTATTAGTAAGGTACAGTAGCAGTTTTCTAGGGAGTTATACCTTGCAGATTAATCAGATTCTTGCAATAGAGGCTACTCGTTGATAAATGTACCTTTTATATCGATACCAAGAAACGACTTATTAAACGTTACAATTGTCTTATCCATCAGTAGAGGTATCGATTCGGTCAGATTTCAGTCCCGAAATTTTCGGGATTAAATTCAATAAATCCCGGGATTTTCGGGATTGACATATTTATAATAAAATCAAAAAAATGTGCTTTCTAAGATCATTAAACAAGAAATTACTCCTTATGAGGCTAGTTTTACACGAGGCTATAATTTGGAGAAGACCTATAAAAATTTAGAGACGATTCCTCCAACTTCCATCGAGCCTGAATGCGCTTTTTCCGCTTCTACATATTTGTGCTACAAATTGAGAAGTATGCTTTCGGATGAGACATTGGATGCGTTGTTATTTCTAAGATTTTATTTTCATGGCTTAAATAAGTAATTTTTAGTTCCTTTATTTTTATTTTATTTTAAATACATTGATCTCTTTTGCATTGTCTCTTTTTAGTATAATGGCGTTTTTTTGTTTAGATAAAAGGGCTTAGTTTGTTTATTTTATCAGAAGAAATTATAATTTTGTTTTATTATTGAATATTTAAGTAAAGATTTAAAATAAAAGATTAATTTTAATATGTTTTACTTTCTTTTTGTTACCACTTTTTATTACTAATACAATATCCCGAGATTACAAAATCGACCGGGATCGAATCCCCTATCCATCAGTCACAACACCTATTCATGGGAGTCAAATCTCCAAATCCGCGTTGACATTTGTGGATACTGATATAATTAAATTAAACTGGCAAAGGATGCCATATGTATTGAGTAAATTTTTACCCACTGGACACATAAACAAAGGCAGATTACCACTCAGTAAGTGACACATTTCGTTCTATTACAAAGAAATGTATTTGTACGACATAAACCCGCCTTACTGTATCAATTTTTACTGTGTGTTAACTTCGGAATATAAAGTGGTAGCATGAATTTAAGATCTGTAGACGTCCATAACAATTACAAATACTTTTGTTGTCTTTTTGTTACAAGCTAATTGTTACCTTGGTTTAGGTCACGTAGAATTTAGTTTTAACGTAACAAAGTGATATGAAATGCATTCATACAGTCGTAAAAGCATCACAAAGCAGTAAAAAGTGCTTTTATATCTAAGTATATTGACCCGTGCCCTGTAATCACGCCGTTAATCACTTAAATGAGGATTATTGAAACCATTAGCGTATCATGAGGGGTAAGTTACGGTATAAAAATTCCAACGAAGGGCTCAATAACGCATCCATCCAATTATCCTTGAAAAGCCGTGTCGAATCACAAAAGATGTTTGGAAAACGTTAGCAAAAAATCGCTGGTATTAACTGCACTCTTTGATTGGCCAGAGGGTTGAGTGCGCCCTCAGTCCTATTCAAATTGATGCCTTCATTGGTTTAACCCTAAAGTACCGGATTAGGGGATGTGGCTGAATGATGTTGATTGTCTATATTATTAAACATAGGGAGAGACAAATTGAATATATTAGTGGGTCATATTGCATTTGAGGTAATGTAGGAGATATTTATTGCAGTATTGTTGGGAAGTTTTTTCATGTTTTTCCATGTGACGGTAGAGACAAAATACAGGTGCAGTCTAAAAGTACTATCGAACGCCGAAAAGAGGTGAAAAGAACGGAATTGGTCAGTGAGGAGGTTCGTTGTTTTTGCTTCATTTTATTGTTTAATTTTATTTTATACGTGTCAATTTTCTCGTGTTCTAAAATTCCTTTATTTAGTCCAAATAGGCGAAGAAAGATAAGCAGAGATAAGTACTGGATCTTTTGATATCTTTTGATATATAGGTAGTGTATTTAAAACTGCATAGAAAATTGTTACGGTTCGCTGCTTGTTGTTTACAAGTGGCGAGGGAGATAATCCATCATGTAATAACGTAACTAGTAATATATGAGGACTGTCAGTATTGGAGAAACCCCAGCACGAAGTACATAGCAATGAGCTAGTGAAAGAGAATATGATTAATAAAGAGTGTATATTACACTGCAAAAGAAAAATCCTATGAATCAGTAGATAACAAGGTCTCCTAGATGACTATAATCCGCATCATCATCATCAGTCTTTATTGCGTCCACTGTTGGACATATGCC
Organism: Cephonodes hylas; assembly: GCA_030295005.1. Lineage (NCBI taxonomy): Eukaryota > Metazoa > Arthropoda > Insecta > Lepidoptera > Sphingidae > Cephonodes > Cephonodes hylas. Next base: position 3,327,894 of record AP025371.1, read on the forward strand.
TCTCATCATAATTAAATGAACATAACAACTTCATATAAAACATTCTCGTGGCTGCGATTGACTTGAAACTATAAACATCGGTCTGCGGGAATCCGTATTCAGTAAATAGCAAGTCAGTAATTAATCAGTGAAGTGCCGTCATAAGGGTCTTTTTACATGGAGAGGGGATGTGATTGAAAGGGCTAAAACTCATTAGTACGCTGCAACGCAACGCTATTCTGTTAATGATACGGCTATTTAGATCGTGGTTTAATGAACTATAGGTCTAAAAGGTGCATTTTGTGATAGGGAGCAATAAGTTTAACGTATCATCGTTAGCCCATATACGCCCTACTACTACCATTTGAGTGTGTTTAGGCCTTAGTCCATCACGCTGGCCTATTCCAGGTAGGCGGACTAATCCTCGAATCCCTTCTTAATGTTGAAACTACTAATTTTTAGATATTCTTTTTAGGTATTTTTATTTATATAAGTTCCTCACTTAATCACATCCAAACCAATAATTTCATAACTTTTTTATTGCATTATTTTCACATTCTTCATTTACGTTTCTAAGAGTTTAATTGAATGATGATAGGATATAATACTACATTTTACTACGACAGTCCTACCACAATCACCACACTTCACACCGTATTTAAAATAGGTTGAAATAAAAGGAGGTTTTACAAAATCCCGCGTGGCTCCGATATGGTCGCGTTCAGAATACGAATGCGTGGCTGGAAGTTACACCGCGGCACGGTAAGCCCCGACCAATGGACCGTGGTGCGTTATTAGCGGCGGGAAAAACCGGGGATCTCGCGGTTTGCGTACGTAAGCATTTATTTTTATGGCAAACGCAAATTACTTTTAAACGAGAGTTATAGACTTGGCAGTTCATGAGGTAAGGGTTTTTGGTTTGAAAATTGATAATTGTTTTTTTTTTATTTTTAAATTTGAATGTGTTGACGGTGGATAAATCAGTCATTATCCTCCTCCTCCTTGCGACGTTTTCCTCATTGCTGAGGGTCGTGATCCCCTGCACCAACAGTAGTCTTCCTTACTATGCTTATACTTACTATGCAGTCATTATAATAACAACTTATATTGATTTTAAAAGAATGATAGGAAGCGAGTAACATTTCTGAAAAATAGTATTACGATCTTTGTAAGAAAATTCTTTCTGACATGTGGATTCATAAATACTTGCTCTGATGTGAGGATTAGCAATGAAGTAACACATTTGTTAATTTTACTTTTTGTTGCATAATAATTTAAAATCTAATTCTTAAGAAAATTTAATGTAAATATTTTTTTTTAAGTTTAAAAGCTTTTAGTTCTGAGAAGGAATATATTTAGATATTTATATCCTGCATGGTATAATTCAACAATGAAATAACCTCCTCTTCCGTTTTATGCTTACGCGCGACTCATACAAAAACATAAATATCATGGAATATGTAATCTTGGCCGAAATCGTCACATGCATAGGACAAATGCATTTGTTCCCTTGTGAATACAAATGGCCTCTCGAGATAGGCAAGAGGGTCGTACAAGTTTAATATCATAAAATGTGCTGCCATATTTTAGCTGAAGAAAAATACCTTAGCGTAAACATAATCAGATAAATGCAGAAATAGAAGATCACATATACCTAATCAAGAAAGGTATAGGAAATTTAAAAAAAAATGTCGTTGAATATCATTGATAACGGACATTAAATTATAATGCCGACAATGTAAAAAGAAATGATTCGTGTTTATTTTTATAATATGTTTCTGAACAAAGGTGGCCTTAACGAAAAAAATAATTAAAATACGGGGGTGAAATTGTTACTAGTCAACATTTGAATTAATGAATCAATTTTGATGACTGCAATTCAAATGCGAATGCAGGAACCGACAATGTTAAATTTTTGCTCACAAAAATGTTAAGCAATTCCAAATTAATCTCGTGTATACTTATGTCAGGGTTCCTATATTGCAAGGTTGGGGTGTAAATACTTGAAAAACTGACTCATTAAATTTTTATGTTGCCCCTAAGGATCTCTTTAGAAACCATATGAGGGGGATCACACAGCTCATTGGTATTCTGACGGGTTTTCTTTATGACGAAAATTACAATAAATATATCTGACGTTCCCTTATGGAGCTTTTCTTTGCACATAATATTAGGGTGTTGTGGTGCGCTGAATGTAAGCTGGTGGAGTTAAAAGACTAATAATTATCATTGACATTAATAAAGTTGAATTAAAAGAGGGAAGAGTTGTCCATCACGCTGACCTAGAGCATTTTAGAAATTTACATACTTTCAATGAATATTCTGAAGGCTATTAGATACGCAGGTATTCTTAGCATATTTTACCTAATAAAAGAAAATTTGGAATGTGATACGTCATAACACAATTACTAAAAACGTTGCACGTAGAGAAAAGGAATGATCTGTTCAAAGTAACCGTATTTTTGCAATTATATAAGTCATGGAATTAAGGAAAAAAATCTGTTTTTAACTAACTATGACATGCATTGCCACTTAGTTTGTACTGATTTAGTCATCAAAAAGATAAAAATATGATCCCATATATAATTTTCAGACGAACAAAACTGTCAAGTTGAACTGAACTTTAAAGTCACAGTAACACGTATAATTTTACCTGTAAGCTTGCCAAATTAGCTACGGGTAACGCGAAACACCCATTTGTGGTTCTGCTCACCCCTCAAGTACAAGGGGATGTCTGATAGGGTTGGTTAATTGAATCAACTAATTGTGATTTAGCTAATTAAAAGTTTTGTTCGTAGCCTAAAGTTATAAGAGATCCCTGAGGATTCCGATGCATCTCAAGTCCTCTAGTGTAGTAATGTAATGCTTTCGGATTAAATGAGCCGTTCAAACATTTAAGTTGAGTAAGTTTTTGTGTTCGTGTAATTGGTAGTACCAATAAAAACGTACATTTTATGTTTACGGGGTACGTGCGGTTCTCTTGAATACACACACTCACACGGGGATAGGCTGAGGTGGATTTCTGAATATACATTTCGCTAATTGTGTTTTCAGTCCCACAGGGGATAAGCTTATCGCAGTTTTAAAATTGCAAACTTCGCGCCGCAATTAAGATTAAACAATAATAAAAAATTCAGTTACTAAACTAAGGCCTACACCACTACTATGTATTAAATACTACGGTAGACTAAGGCCTAAACCTTCTCAGTTGTAGTAGAGCCACATGCAAAGCAGTGGCACGTACCTATATGGGCTGATGATATTACAAGTCGTTGGTGTCAATTTTGGTGGTGCATTGAAAAGCAAAAAAAAAATAACATTCCATTTTCTAAATTTTCTTTTTTGTGGCAGTAATATTATGTGTAGATACTGGTTATTTATTTTTCTTTAGCGGTCATAAATGAGAACATTTGGTTTTCACACGGCGACTCGTGGTCAGCCCGTGACCGGAAACCGTGAAGCGCCGCGGTCTGATGTGGCAATACGGTAGATAAAGAACAATCAGCGATACAATTGTGATTCATTTTCAAAAAAATAAAGCCAATTTCGTTTTATTTATTGCCAACTGTCTGTTTGATTTTATTTCTAGTTCCTCGGAAGTTTTGTTTTAAATTTCACTTGAAATTAAAATAGTGGTAAACATGCCAGCACAGCAATATTTGTGTCGATGTTTGTGAGGAATTTCTCAGTACCAACACGAATTCTAGAAATGTTGCCAGTAAATAGTCATAAGCTGTTACATAGAACTTTAAATGTTTCTGATAAAACTTTTTTCCTAGCAATTCAGAATTAAGTGAGTGCGTTCATTAAAATCGATTGGAAGAGTTATAAATTAATATGAACTAACAGCTTTGTTACTTCAAAAATTCTTAAGAGTCAGATTTAATTTAAGCATGCAAATAACGTAATAAAACTTTATAAAAACTTAACGCGGATAATCAAGGAGTATTGTCTTACTTATTCACTTAAACTGTGGATCAGGAACTGAAATCTTGTTTCTAAAGTCGAAGCAGACGGAGCGTTTTTAAGCAGTTTTTAGTAATGAATAGACTTCTCACATAAAAAAGCGTATCTTAGAAACAACCCTTAGTCCAATGGACAAGAACTTGTTCAATTTGAAATGTAATTAACCATTGTTCGTTTCATTAAACGATTCTGTTCGTTGAGTTTTCGTCGACAAGCGCTTCTCGATTGAGTTAGTTGCGTAATTACTTCTATTCGCCTGTACCTTGTTTTCAAGTGTCCTGTTTTGAATAGGAGCTTATTGTGCAATTGTTATTTTGAATGCAGCGCGAATTTAACGTTAATTAATAACTTTACTTAAGAAATCTCATATTGTTTCATAACCTACCGTTAGTGAAGCTTGTACTTAAGTTCTTTATAGCGATTAAAAACGTGTATTTAAAGTTCTTAAATGTCTCAATAAATTTATTTTAAAATGTCTCATCTTTCATATTAATCAATTAGCTGTATTGCATAAATAATGTTACAAACAGACTTCAGACGAGTTTCGTTGAAAATTACAGATTAATTTACAAGCACCTCGCTTCAATTTATATTTTATTCCACATTAAAATAAAGTGGATATGCAAAGCTCAACTTTAAAAGACACTTAAGAAGTAGAATATTCTAGGCTCTCATAATTATTTAACGGATAGAGTATTAAAAACTAACGTATTTACCTCGAACGGCAATAAAACAGCGCTCGTCTAAAAGCACGTAACTTTTGCAAAACGTACTCGTATTACCTAACTGAGTTCTTACCATTGGCTTTAAGCGTTAGTATAGTTAACTTAAGTAAATAATCATGATTTTTTAATACCTCTATGCCTTGTGTTAAGCCTACTTTTAAAATTACTGCTTCAAGCTTACTTATTTTTATCTTTCTTTTGTTGGTAAAGCTGGCGGAACTTTGTGGTAATTCAAACAGATACGACTTGATTATTGCCTTGAAAAGACTGTGATATATTTTCATTGATGGTAGACAATGCGTAAACAAACCTATAGAGTCATCGTTGTATTTAAAGTAGAATTCAAGCATCGTGCTGTCATTGAAAATCTTATGATAGAAAAACTTAATAACAGTACTAGACTGCAGCAAACATTTGAAAACTCCACTTAATCGGTTACATAATTCATCGAGTTCGTTCAATATCCGTTTAATAATTGAAATGCTAACTACAACTGATAAAGTAAATACACAGAACAACCAATGGTAGCGGCAACAGGAGTCGTATTTACGCAGCTCGTTACAGAGAAATACTCATGAAACTCTCTCATCCGGGGATGGTTTTAGGAAAGCAACACGAACGATACGTTACGAGAGATATCCTGTTACTGCTTCAATATTACTGGCAAGATTTCGCGTTGCGTGATGTTTATATAGGAAGTAAAATTTCATGGGCCCTGTACTTCTGTTTAACAATTTACTGTGGTTAGGTAAGCTCTTTGGGTTAGTGAGTGAAAATAAAAAGTGCTGTATCAATAAAAATTCAACGGATGAAATTGCTTTAATTAAATTTTGTTGATAATTGATAACTAAGGTATAAAAAGTTGTACTTAAGACAGAGATATGTGTTTAGGCGCTAAGACTCTTTGAAGACAATTATAAGATGTTAAGTAATCATAATCGAAAAATTTTCACGTCCACTGCTGCACATAGGCCTCTCCCATGGCACGCCACTGGGCTCGATCTTTGTCGCTTTTCATATAACATCTACCAGACACTTTACGTATGTAGTCACCTCACCTTATCAGAGGGTATTCTATTTATATGTAAATAATTGACGTTTAAATTACTTTCTTGAAAATTTGTATAATACACTATAGTTAAATGTTAATATATGATTGCATATTTAAAAATAGAGTATTTAATACTTCGAAAACTATGTAAATGTAGTTGAAACAAAGTACGTAATAAAGCAATAATTTTGAAAGTATTACGGGCACCGCGAGTGAGTCCATTAAGAATATAAAATGAAGGTGGGAAACGAATGCGGGAAACTTCTGGAATGGCTCCCGGTCCCGGCGTTTTCCAGTTAAGATCTGTCTTATTACCTTTATACTGCAGGGACTTGTTTTGTTTACAATGGATTTATTAGATTTGCTTGGCACCGTCGCGTACAATGTAAGTGTCACGTAACTGTTGAAGGAATATGAAGTTATATTTTATATAAATGAGCATTTGATTTAAATAAAGAAATTAATAAACACTTAATAGTGACGTATATAGGTCTGTACCCAGACAAATCTTGTGTCATGAGTAAACTATGACAGACTTCACGGTGTCACCAACACCGAGAACAGACTATCACGCTGGCTTAGTTCGGGTTGGCAGACTACACACCTAGGAAATTTTAAAGAACTCTTTAGATTTGTAGATTTATGTAGAGACTTTGTATCGAACTCGAGAGCCAGTTATACCACATAATATTTATTTATTTTTTATGTAATCCATTTGACGTAGCTCAAAGATGAACTTAAGTTCAAAGATTAATTTAAAGTCGTGTGTAGTTAACACATCTCTGAGTCGCAATAACTGAGATGTTTGACGTAAGCCCTCGGGGTGTCTGAAATACGATCAATTAGCGGGGAACTGTGCAAAGCGATGTCTCCGTTCATTCGCCAGGGAAATTAAACTACGTCGAAACGATATGACGATTATTAAATGTTTAGACGCTTTGTCTGTCTTCATTTCCCTCTGTTTACTGTTTGTCTTTGTTCATTTTGTTTTAAGCTGCTTTTTATCGTTATTTTCTTGTTTCTTGGGGATAATAGATTCTGGATGTGAAAAATATGATTTTTCGGCCTTTGATTAGGTGTTTTGCAATCGACGGGGTAACTTATGTATGATTTTTTGTCTTTATGAAATGAATTTTGCATGAATTTTCGTATAGTTTTATATCATGAAAAGACAAAGTCTTTTTCTAGGAAAAGGAATTTTATTAAAACTAAATAGTCTCGATATTAATACGTAGAACACATACATACTTGGCAAATTATAGGTGCAGGAATGCATGGATGCCCAACCCTTCAGGTTATAGAGACATGAGTTAGTACTAGTAGTAGAGGAGCTAACTAGACACCAAGCGTCACATTTCCTATTGTACATTCGAGAATGCACTTTAACGGGACAGAAGTAGTTCGTTTGAACAAGTTTCGCTTACACTTTCCGAAACAATCTTGTAGTTAGTCAAGATGTAGACACTAGAATGCTGGACAGCTTTGCATGATTTTCGGTATGAAGATAGTAAGGATTTTGGGAAAGGAGATATGGTACTTGTAATTACGCGAAAATGGCTTATTCCGGGAATCTGAGCACGTATTCAAAATTTGTCCCAGGAGTAAAAATAGATGCAGCGAAAATCGTTAGTTATTACTAAAATTAAAAAATTTCAAACAAATCTATTAGCAACACTGCATAACACTTCTGACACCTCAACATTATTAATACTATTGTGTACGCTTACAGGGAGTTAACGTTTGTGCGTTCGTTGAACATATATTTAAATTGCAGGTGTATTAAATGACCTAAAGTCAATTTCACTTTGCGAGAAATATAAGAACAAATAGAATTTTAAGAATTCTTAGAGTGAATTCTGAGAATTTTAACAGTGAACTTTTTTTCTATGGTTTCTTCGTCATTAAAGTACACAAGTGTTAATAGCTTGTAAACACAGAAATAATTTCGTAAAGTCAGACGTCAATATGCCTAGTATTAGTCGACGATAGGTATGTTAATTACGATAACCCACGCATTTTCTTTTGCATTATGTAGTTTGGGCTGACTTCTTTCAAAAGACACAGACCCAGCAGTAGGCCTATTTGGTAGTAGTAAAGAATTTTTTTAACGAAGTGAAGCCGCGTGTTATTCCGGTACTATGTAATGTCCGTGCCGTTTAATTTGCACAGTGACGGTGCAGCGGACAGGATGTTGCGGTCGCACCCGTCAGATGACTGTTATCACCGGTGACATGACGCCGGCGCCGCCCACAATGCGCCAGATCGGCTGCTGCTAATTGTTCCTAGGTTTTTATGTGATTATTTGTAAATAACTTATATTCCAAAACCCCGTGGTGCAGTTGGCTAGGCACTGGTTTGCGAAAGGAGAGGCCGCGCGCGGGCTCTTGAGCCCCTATAGATAACAAATTTTTTAGACATTTGTCTCGGCAAATGTTTGTGTGATGGACACATTTGTTTTGGGTCTGGGTGTATGTGAGACCGAATAGTCTCTAGTTTTGATACTGATTAGTGTGAAGTGTTGGATTACTGGTGGTGTTTCGTACAAAACGCACTAAAATAATTGATGTAACACTATGTCAGTAGTAACATAGTTTTTTTTAAACGGACACAAAATGTTTTAGACACTTAGAAAGAAACGATTTCAGAGAATTGCGTTTCATTGAACGGCTTTATAGAGTATAGCTTGAGTCATCTTCAACATAAGCAGGCTATATAATAAGCATTTTATCCCAAAAAAACACATTGGCATACCCATTATAATTCAACATAGACACTCCACAAAAAGCCTTATCTCAATAACACCAGCAACATCACAGTAAACAAATGGCAATGCTTCGTATTCTAACCAAACATCTCATTATAAAATAGCTCAGCAGACGCCTGCTTTTGGCGCGACGATGGGCTGAGTTCGGACGCACTGTAATTAGTTTCATAATTAAATTAGGCCCTGAGCCCTCTGTTTGTGACGTAAATCTACGAGCGGGGAGCATCTGTGCAGTTGAAGTAGAATGCATCCTTAGATATAAACCTTTGGGCTTAATGGTGTTGGAATCGTGAATTATGCAAGTTGGTTCCTTCGTTAAAGGTTATGATGATCGTGATAATAAGGGTGGTTGGGAAATATCCTGATGTCATCTAATGGATGGTGTGGCTTAAGAGATTGGGTTGACGATCACGGGTTCGGGTTCCGGGATATAGGGGAAAGTCTGGTAATTCGGACCATTTTTTTTCAAATGCATTTTAGGCAGACTTTTTGTAACTGTTTACAAATGTTTAGTACACGAAATGAAAGAACATCTAATATAATTTTCGTTTATTAAGTATTAAATCAACATAATTATTAAAGTTATTAAATAATCAACAAATTGTGAGATCGGAGCTGTGTTCCAATTTATCCAACTAGTTTTCTAATTTGGACCACGAGGTCGTTAAATTGGACTTCGATAAACTCTAAGGCAAAATATAAAGAAAAAATGTAAATAAACAAAAATTTACAAACTATCTTATTTTTTGTAGGTATCTACATACCTACAAAAAATCAATCGTATAATATCAGTGGGTTCGCAAATTTAGACTTGTCCAATTTACCTAACTGCATGTGGTCCATTTTAACCAACGAAGTGAGTACGACAAAAAACAAATGTTAAAAAATATTATAGCCTACAAATGCCGGAAATAATTTCTTGTTTAATTGTTAACAAAATAATGCTTCTAATATATAAATTAAATAACCTGTTTACTTACCTTCAATTTAATAACACTCTTAGCACCGATCGTAAAGAATTACATTAGTAGAGTGCCGTAAGACATAAAAATGGTCAAACCTCGGAACCCAGGGCCAGTCAATGAATCTGTATATCAAGTATGAGACTGCATTATTAAAACCTCAAATAAAAAAGTTAAAAAAAAAAAATTGACCGATCTCGATTTACAACAATTTTTAACAACAATTCACTGAAATATGAGAGACGGAAGAGAGAAAATTTTTTATAGTGAAAAATTTAGTTTTATTTGTAATAAATTATATGTGCAGAGTAACTTCAATGTTAATTTATTAGATTATCGTAAAAAATAAGTTACAAAAAAAAAATTATCATTAACTATTCACATTGTTACATCGTGTACATTTCACAGCTTTCACTATTGCATTCTAAGCAAGCTGCAGTGCAGTTTAATCCACTTTTCCTGCACCCACAAGATGCTCCACATCCTGTTTTGCATGAGCAAAAAATAATTTTTAATAAAGATTCTGGAGCTGGTCGTTGCGTCATTGTTTGCGGTGTCAATATTCCGCATTCCAAGCCATGTTTGAACTTGCAAAAATACTCTTTTAAGTTTTAGTACAAACGCCCAATTAATTCAATATTTCGTTCGCGAATATTGTTGCTCGAAAATTCCTTAATCACACGCAATAGCAACAAAGGGCAATATTGGCGTTGGTGACTTGAATTTCGTCAAGTTGCCCCAAAACAACAAATCTATACAACAAAATGTGAAAAAAGCTCTTAAAAAAGAATATTTCTCATTTCTTAAATTATGAGCTTTGCAGAGCAAAAACGTGATCCCTTATTTTTTCAAAAATTCGATCGAGTGAAACAAAAAAATGGCTGGATGGATTAATTTGGCACTTTGTAGGATTTTTGTGGACATATTGAACTGTAAAACGCACACTTAACATTATTGGTTTTCACAATATTTTCGATCCAGCGCTCGATTTTCCAAAACACCATCTAAAGCTCATTTTTTGATGCATTTTCAAATTCATGTAACAAGAAGAATTCTTGTTTTTTCGAAAAAGTAATAGCTGGTGGTTAAAGGATATTTATTCAAATTCTTGAAACGCACCTTAAACTTGGTGTACAATTATTTGTTGCTGAGATATCGATAATTAAAGACAAAAGGATCCTTTTCCATTTGTAGACTGATATCTCGGCGAGAACTAAACATATCGAGGTGTTAAAAGATAGAAATTAAAGCTAAATAAACAAAGTATCCGATCTTTATAAGGGTTAAGCAAGAACATTTTTCTCCACGCCCGTATGTAAAAAAAAGAAGCATTAAAATTTTTGAAATCGTTTTGTTGCTGCTTTTCCTAAGATCACTCAAAAACCACTGATGCTACAATTTTTTAATGTGTTAATCCAAAAACTAGAGACTTGGAGCTACAATTTTCTTTTTTTAAATTTCCTGTACGACCATTTTTCTCGAAGTTACGGCCCAAAAATTTGGATTTATTTTTTGATCCTTTAATTTTTTCCAGTAGTGTATTTATTTATATTCATCGGTATACCTGCAGTCCCTAAAGATCCAAGATCAAGTTTTCAAGTTTGTAATAGATGTTATTTTTAAAATATGACTTTTCACTAATATAAATCAATTAAAACTCCAAAAAATTAATAAATGTTTATAATAATAAAAAAAAAATTGAGAGCGCGAAAAATTTTTTTTTTAACATTTTTCTATATACTATTAAAAACATATTTTCAAGGTTTATATTAAGATTCATTGACTGGCCCTGGATTCCGAGGTATAAACCTTACGGCGCTCCACTACATCAAAAGTTATGAAAATCAAATTTTGAAAATAAAACACAATCGCTTTACGTTTCAAAGAAAACAATATAGCCGATATGCAATGAAGTGAGGCGCACTTCGTTTAGTGTTGCCAGTATTAAAATTCAAAAACTACTTTTGAAGATATAAGGGTGGTCCAATTTAGATGGTGGTTCAATATACCATACTTTCCCCTATATTTTTTTGAAGTGTCATCATCATCATCATCACCAACAGCCTTTCACGTCTACTGCTGGGCAAAGGCCTCTCCTATATTATTAATTATTAAATTATCAAGAACTGTGACGTAAAAGGAAACATCGTTATGTAACTTGCACACTTAAATATATCTCCAGGAAAAAAAATTGGAATACATATCAGCATCGTGGACTTACGTCCTCTTTCGAGTGTGTAGGTATAGCTTGTCTAATGAGACGTATTTGAGCTGAAATAAGTTTAGAAATTAAGTACCGTAATAGATTTCATTAATTCAGATTGAATTAAATAGATGGCGCTAAATGCTAGGGTCATTGCGGTCTTGTCTGCAGGAGACGTTTCTCTATTTAGTGTAAATTACGGATAGCTGAATTGTTGGTAATTCCACTTGACATAATTACTGTGAATAATTAATTGAAATATGACTTTATTGACGGTCAGGTGGCGCAATAGTAATACCCACGACACAGGACTTGTATCCTTGTGTGGGGTCAGGACTATGTATGTGACTGTTGAATGCATTTATTAATTTTTTTATTTTATTATTATACCTATATTGTTACTCTCACAGCCACACTTATAATATTTCTTACATCAAAAAATTGTACAGTAAGTCTTTTTTGTTCCCATATTATCCATTCAATGCCTCCATTTCTCTTACGACACAAAAGCTATCAATACTGCAATGAGCAAGTCACTAAAATCTATCAACTCAAGTTTCCTAAGGCTATGGGAGGAGATAGCATCGTATGTACCAACTCGGGGTATCCAAATGAGCCAATACATTTGGCAACAAAGTGTAACAAACTTGCACGTATACGTTGTGCTCCTGTTTAATTATGGTGAAGCTATTAAACAACTATACCTGATAAGGGCTCGACTTTATGATACATTCAGGCGGGGATTTGGGAGTATTTGGATTTGAAACAAAAGAATGAAGTTTTGATTTGGTAGAAAATGTTTTAAGTAATTTTCGTCCCGACTTTTAACAGTTATTCGTTTATTGTCATATTTTAGATTAACACTCAAAATAATAAACTCAAATCAAAACTCCATTCAGGTATGTGTTTTCCTTAACTTTACTCATGAAATAAGTGGCATAAAAAAGATAAATGAAATATAAAATACGTAATCAAGAAAATTTCAAAACTAAAAATGTTTCGAACTGAAATACCACAAAATCACAAAGATTGATTGATATAATATATTGGTCTCACAGAAAAATGTACAAGAAAGTAACAGCGATCCAAAAATTTGGTACCTATTATCTAATTTGAAAAAATCTACAATTTCTGTGTTCATTTTGAAAATATTTAGTTTTCTGTATAAGCAGCAACTGCCGCCGCACCTGGCAACACGCTTCAATAATATTTGGAAGTAGTTAAGGTATATTAAATGCTTGCCGCTGGGAAATTACGTTTACAATGTAACGTACATTATTACAAACAACCTCCCTTATATTTAATATGTGTACTTAACAAACAACACTTAAGAAACCTTGGCAACAGAATATTGGTAAGTTTTCTTTGATAGTAGACTTATTTATGTATGCGTATATAGATATTTTGGTCTTTTTCTAATGTTGCGATAACTGTAATGGACGAGTCCCCTAAAGAGTGGGATTTAGAAACCCTAACTTTAACTTTCATGCGTTTTACCAAAGATGAAAGCGACATAACATTATAGTTGATCAATATAACTAATAGAATTAGCAATTGATTCAATGAAGTCTTTATTTTGAAGCGGGATGCATATTGATATTATGACAGCAATAGTGACTCTTTCTAGTAAGCTTCTTCGCCTAATACGGATTATTTTTGACGTAGAAATAGATGGCATATTAATCGTTTTTATAAAATTATACTTGGCATCATCTTTATAATCTCATTACATCCAGTAGTAAGAATCACTCCGTTGTTATGGCAGACTCATCAATGGTCTTTATATTTTGTTCCACGTTCATGGAAAGTCAGACTATCCTAACCACCATCGAACAAAGACCAGAATGTATTATTCAAAATTCCGATTCGCGCGAAACTCGCGATGAAAAAAAGTTGCAGCAAAACGAAAATTGTTCGCGGATTGATGCAAAAATGCATGGTTGTATCCGCGAACCCCGACAGAGTAACTTTAGTTAACAACCCGATGGAAATTCACTCCATGTTCACTAATTACACGAAAAACAAACAAACAAACGCGGCCATTTCAGTAACTAGAAAAATAATTGAATTCGCACGAGTTTTTTGTCGTGGTCGGCGAATTTGTTGCGCGCCACTTGTTAGAACAGTTTGTGTGATGTAACACTAACGTTGTTTCAACGGTCGATTGTAATGAAATATAATAAAATTAAAAATAGAGTTATAAATATCCAACATTTGTTCGTTTCTAGTTTCAGGATGACAAGATGCTTTAGGAAGCATCTTACATATTAGGACATATTAGGATATTTCCCCGAATCAATACGTACATACATATTATGAATAAAAACTATTCAATTCTTAAATTTTCGTACATAAGTATAGCAAAATAAGCAAACTGCGCTTTTGGGTTTCCACATATCTAACCAATTTAAAGTGAAGATGACGTTGTTCAACTGACATGGTTTTCAAAAAGTTTATTATCTACACTAAATATCCAGACAGTATATAGCATGATTACCCAACATACAAGCGACCGTAAATTATGTTAGACAAGCTATTTATTTAGTTCACGTGTCGAGATATAACTTGTTTTAGGTCGTTAGCGCGGAGTTAACAAGTGGCAACGTGTATGCAGTAAAATGGGTCAAGACGACGCGTCCGCACTAATCTGGTAACGTGTAACAACGCCTTGAGGCTGTGCTGGGGTCGGAGCTAGGCGGGGGATACTGGCCTTTAAAATACTAATAAAAACACATAAATACTAAAAGTACTTCCACAGGAGCCCGAAAGACCAATTTGCCTTAAAATGTTTAAGGTTTCAATATTTTTTAACTAAAGTAATTTTTCACATTGAATTATTACTTGCTTTAACGGTGAAGGAAAACATCGTGATGAAACTTGCACACCTAAGAGTTCTTAGGAATTTCTTAGGTGTGTAGTCCGCCAACCCGCACTAGGCCAGCGTGGTGGACTATGGCCTAAACCCTCTCAAGTGTAGAGGAGACCCGTGCTCAGCAGTGGGCGTATATGGGTTGATGAAGAAGAAGAAGAAAGTAATTTGACATATGTATGAGAATAGTCTGTTTTTACAATCAGCAATTAAATATAAACTAGACGTTATACAAATATCGTGTGTAGCTTTTGGGCTTCTATGGTCGTAACGCCATTGTTACATAGTTTTACTAACATACACTAACGTATTAGGAAATGTGAAGAAATTGTTGCAAACAATTGTATACACAAGAATAAGAAAGTGAAGGAAATAAGTTTCTGTGTCATATCAATACAATCTGGTTTTTTACAATCTGGTGTCTTAACAACCGCGTCATAGACACAACTAAAATATTTATCTTTAGAGATTGAAGTGAATTATTGATAAATTTTCAGATTTTGTAGAAAATAGTGACGTTATATGCAGATGTATAAAAAGGCAATTAGAAACAGCTACGCGAAACTTGCTACGTTGTATCTCAAGAAGCTCCGGCTACGGGCCTGGCTACGTAGCACCTACGAAACTGGGACATGTTATTATGAAAGTTGACGAGAAATTATAACTATGTACTTAGAATGCAGAGTGCCGTTCTGGCTCTAAAATGGCGCTAAAGGGGGCAAGGTGGAGTGGGCTTCTTGCCGGGAAAAATTATAAACTTTATGAAAGAACGTAAATTACGTTTTTATTTTCTTTGTAATTTGTCTCGTTTGTTTAGAGGCTGATTGAATGGGTTGATAAATATTGTGGTTTCACAAGTCAAGCCTTACATTTGATTTCATTTAAAATTTCCAATGGATCTGCCGAAAGAGTTCATTTTAGTGTTTTTACTGGCTCGACTAAACAACTACAATTGTGGAAATTTGAGTTCCGTCACACGGTTTTTGTGCTCACTGAAAAAATTGTATGGCAATAACGGCACAGAGATCGATTTAAAATAGGAATTAATAAATTTATCTTCACAGCACCTTTGTTTTTAAAAATTACTGTCAAAAAATGTCTATCCTATTCCGATCATATCTTTACGAAATCCTAATACTGGAAAGCGGAATAGATAACAAGTCAGCAAAAGACCACAGCAAAGGAGACTAGAGTATCGGCACTGCAGTTCAAAACTCCAGAATTCCAGACAACCAGTAATTACCAAGGATAGAAGCTGGTGTTAAAATATTTAGAACGCTCGGAGCTCGCCGTACAGGCGCCGTCCAACGAAGCGTAACACAAAACCAGATTTTTGAGTTAAACTCCGCATTCCCGGTGTATTTAGTATCAAAGCCGCGGCGGAGGCTCATTACTAGACCTATGAAAGCGCTCTTTACATCAGGGTAAAGTTCAGCTCGCAGTTAGACCATCCAGGAGTGTGCAGTTTTTAATTCCTTTGGGTTTGTTTAATGAGCGAACGCTTTGGATGTGGAATTTCCTTCTATTCCCGTCTGAGGATTATGTTTTCTTGGGAATTTTTAATTTGTTTTCAAGTCGCTTTGATATTACGTCGACGGCGCGTTACAAGACTTCTGATGTGAAACGGCTAAAGAGTTTAAGTATGCATTGAGAAGTTGATGCATTTACAAAATTGTATTTGGAAAATAATTTTGATGTAATAATTTGTTTATGGAAGGTATAGTCCCGTATTTGAATACTTTTTTTTAAGGTGTTGCACTATATTAGAGAAATTTAAATAAAAGAAATCATGTTTTTTAATCATCAATTTATAAAATAAAAATACACACTAAATTAAAAAGTAACTTAATAAAATTTTAAATTGAAGGATAAAAACCCATACACAAAACAAAATGAGCTAATTAAGTACATAATAATGTGCAATAATGTTAATTTTTAAGAAAAGGACAGAATTAATGCACAACCACAGTAATCAATGCAAATTAGTGGATGTCACTTTAACACTTAAATAAATAAATGAATACACCCAACAGTCAAATACATAGTCCTGACCCCACACTAAGATACGAGTCTTGTGTCGGGGGTATCAGAAACTACGAGAGTTTTTTTCGGTCTCACAAACACCGTGACCCGAAACAAATATTTGTGGATCACACAACCATTTGTCTCGATGCGGGGATCGAACCCGCGGCCGCTCATTTCGCAAGCTGGTGTCTAGCCAACTGCGCCACGGGGCTGTCAATGACTTTTTAATGACATTTTAAGTCGCGAGCTCAAAAGCAAAAAAAGTCTTTAAATAGTCGATAAATTTTCTAACACGTTTAAAAGAGGTAAAATATTAGCTCATTTGTTGGCCAGATGTGGTTGATGTACTCCATTCACATATCTACAATTTTTTTAGAAAATCCTTTCTGACACATTTGAGCTCCAGTGATATTTAAATTCTTAAGTCACACAATTCAGTAAACTCAGCATTCATTTCAAAATTCACAATTCCAAGTTCCAATGCTTTAGGTTCAACCCCACTATTTTGAAGGTCGTCGATAATCCAACTAAGCTATCTCCTGTCACACACACCATTGACTTAATTAAAAACACATTAAGTTCACCGAGCGGTACATGAACTAGCATAAGTGGCGATAAACAAACCGTACTGCCGATACATCACGCCGAGTCAGCAATGAATTGATTTGAAAGAACATTACATCAGCCGTAAGCCTTGTAGCCGCCGCGTTGGACTCCAAACGTGAATGTACGTTTATCGCTCCCGGTTGAAATATGCCTCGGATTTTAGGCTTGCTTGTAACAGCACCAGCTTGACTAGACTGGATATTGCCTCGCCTAGTGCAAAGCGACTGATAGCTTTATAGTTTCAGGTCAGTTTGACAAACGATGTTAAATCTCAGATTCGGTGACGTAGTTTAGATACCAGGGTGCATAAATAGATACTATCAAATACATAGTTCTAACCTCACAATAGGATACGAATCCTGGTTATAAGAAAATACGAGATAAAAGACAAATATTTGTGGATCACACTAAAGTTCGTCTCGAGAATCGGCCTATCGTTTCACAAGCAACAATAAGATATAAGGAAATATAAAAGCATTTATTGCTAGAACAATTAAAAAATAGTTATCATCATACGTCTCATTGGTGGCACTGGCCTCCTCTAAGAGTAAGAGGGTTTAGTCCTTAATCCAACACGCTGGCCTAGTGTGGGTGCCGGACTACACATCTAATAAATTCCTAAGAACATTTAGGTGTGCAGGTCTCATGACGATATCGTCCTTCAGCGTTAAAGTACATCATGATTCATTCTTAATCCATACATAACTTCGTGAATTTACATACATATATCTCGTCCTATAACATATTGTCGCGTCGCGTACTCCATTTGTATGACGAGTATTACGTAAATAAGTGTCGTCGCTGTCTAATATCTTCGTCGCGAGGTTAATAATGAAAATATTAGTAAAGTTTCTTGAGAAGTGGATGGTTATTGTCTCTTGTTTCCTTTATCGAGGTATTTAATAATACAGCCGGGGGTGTATTCGAGGTATTTCGACATTTTCAAGAAGTATCGATTTATGTACACGTGTAACCTCATTTCCATAATTCTGATAGCTGTATCGTTTAATATATTTAAGTTAATCAGAATTATTTAGAATTTCGATTTAGGAAGTCTTTGGTCGTTTAGTTCTTCATTTAACCAGACCCGTGTCAATCCTCATTATCATCATTCGTTTATCATCATCATCATTTTGTTCATCATTGTTTATTTTCATAAAAAAAATCACTAACATTCAGATAGAGGCAGTGATGGCCTAAAGGATTAGGCGCGCGGTCGAAAATATTGGCGGTCGCTGTTCATACCAGGCACACACCACTGTCATTACGTTACACTATTGCCGTATTTCGGTCATATTTCCAGACTCCGTGCTGTTACCTAAAATAACCTAATAGAATAATCTAAAATACTTCCTGACTTAGGAAACGAACGCAGGAGTCCATTTTAACATTTTAAAAATATACCATTTAGAATTTTATTGCATACTTAACTAACATATAGTAATAAATATATCTACCGTATGTCGAACGCTTGAGAATAAGCCCGGTACGTTGAGCCGCTGTGGCGTATTATTAAGTTTGAGGAATAACAAGCAGCGTTGATTTCGTAGAAATGTAATATTTACTACATTGAATTAAGGATAATAGTGGCACATCCAAGCGCGTCAATACCTCAAACACATTTTCTTTTGAATAGAAAAGTTATTTATTTGTTGAATTTTATTGAAAAGAAAAAAATATCTTAGAAATTACATTTCGCCATACTGAGTTTTACGTGCGTTTTTACTTACTTCCTTTATACGTTTATATTCCGCAAAGAGTTATAAATTAGTATTTTTATTAATTTCCTTTTTACTATACTATTATTGTTTGCCTAGTTATTTTTAGAATACGTATTATAAATTTTTATGCCCAGTGGCAGCTAATGGCAATTCAAAGATTTTTTTTATATATTAGAATTCTAAATAAACATGTTTAAATTAATAGGATGACAAAGGTAGGTGTCGGAAATATACGGAATAGTAAAAGTAGATAAAGAATGTTTGGGAGTATAAGTCAATGTCACGTACATTGACTTTATTTATTTATTCGGAATTAGAGTAGGCGTACATCATAATCTAGAAGCATTCACAATATACATACATATACAGGGTGTATTTAGACCATGATCGAAAACTGAGGCAGGTAATAGCATAAGTAATGACAAACCCCCTGGCATTAAAGAAAATCCCGACATAAAATAAAAAAATTGAGGTTTTCCATACAAATCACATACTTTTAACACCTATGGTTGTATGGAAATTGTCAAAATTTTTATTTTTTGTCGGGATTTTTAATATCGCCACAGGGTTTGTGATCACCCTCGCTATTACCTGCCTCAGTTTTCGATCACGGTCTAAATACACCCTGTATAAATTCATTGTTACGAATGCTAAGGCCTTACGACACAATTATGAATAATTAAAGCCGGCTTGTAAATTAACTTTCTCAGAAATCTATTTTCAACATCGATATGAAGACATTAAGTGGGCTATGTATGAGATATTGTAGTATAGTAATTTATTGAATGATCGTATCTAATTATTTTCTGCTATACAATATTTTTTGAGAGCAATATAATCTAAACCTTTTGTCTGGCCCGGTAACCGAAACTGAGATTTATCTGTTGCACGCGCTGGTTTACGCAAGGAAGAAACATTCCTGTGCATTTTGTTTATATAAAATCAATCTAAATTGCGAATATGCATTAGACCAAATTCTACGACGGTCGAAACGTGACAATAAAATATTTTATCGCACGCGGAAAACGCACGATAATTTCCATGAAACGTTCCTATGGGAATACGGCATGGTAACCATAAAACAAAGAGGTATTTGGCTATAGCCTTTGTATATGTAGTTATCGTAAAATTTGCCATGTAAAATTTGGCTCACTTGGCTTGGAATATCACATCTTTGCAAAATCACCTAGTATATAATATGGGGTATATAATTATGTTTTAAAATAAAAAATAATTCATTTTATTAGAATTGTGTGGATGAGAAAGGAATTTTTGCACGGAACAGTTGAACGAAATGTCAGGACTCCGAGCGTGTCGAATCTAAGATTAGTTTGCCATATGTTTGACACGGCCGTTTGTTAGTGTTTAAGATTGCGGGTAATAATAAGACTTATGTTAATGTATGGCAACTAATAGCCGCCGTTAATTTTTGTTTTACAGAATATTTTCAACGCCAATGTAATTGTTCTTACCCTAAATAGTTACGGTAACACAGTAATAGGACTATGTTAGCTTTCAATCAAGGTCATTTTACAACCTTTAAATATTTTTGTATTTTCTCGTAGGTAGGTACTGAAAACCTTAATTATGTTACGTGTAGGCTTATAAGACGTAGTAGGCTTATTGGAGACTGATAAAATTACGGCAGAATACTCACGGTTATCTCTTAATAAATTGGGCCGACTGAGATACACACAACAAAGTGTCAAACATCAGAAGCTCGTTAATAAAGCATCATTATGGATACCGATAATTACATTCCCAGCCCAGGGGAGCCAGTATAAACAGATTACCTTCACGTTTAATATCTTTCGACGTGTTAACGATCTTAATTGGTGTCGTCGAGGACTATATTATGTTTCAATATACCTTCATTGAGTCGGATGTTGTGCACTTTGTTAATATAGAAGAGAGGAAAAAGTACGCGTGTACTCCTACGCTTACGTACAGACAGAGATGTATTTCTACGTCCATGATTCGTTAACTTTAAAGTCTTACGTTATGGGGTCGCCTCCTATTGCTAGCATTTGCAGAAATCCAAATGTTGCAGAAAATTTCAAAATGAAAATACTCTATCATCAGACAGGAATTATTAGTGTGTTAAAATTAACACAATTTAAAACGTTATCTCTGATGGGCAATACCTGATACACTATTTATATTGGAAAACCTTTTTGTTTACACGTGACATTGTTTGCTTAATTTTTTGTTTATTTTTAATAGGAATACTGCTAATGGCCTGTTTAGTCATCTGAATAGGTATTAATATTTTCTAATGAGTGCTTTAGGCACGAACATTGTTATTATGGTTATTTCTTACAGAATGATTGTTTTATTTTGTGTAATAGATCTATAAAAAAAGTTATTAATTTGTGTACTTACGAAACATAAATCTTGTACTTAAAACTATCAACGCTGGCGCCACAAACGACCGCCATTTTGACATTTTTCGATAAGTGTTACCAGCTCAAAGACAAATCCTACTAATTATTAACATGGTAGTAATTGAGCCACGGAGTATGTTCTGCGTAGTTACTTTTAATATGCGGTAAAGGAGGTCGACTTCACCTAAACCAACCGCAAGCACGAGTCACGTACATATTTGCACACAACACAAACATTGCGCACAGCGCCTCCGCTCTCCACCGAAATACATTATTTTAATTAAACTTGTATAAGATGGAATTACTCGTGAGAGGCGTTGCTTAAATTAAAGCGTGGCTGCTTATACTCTGCTGCCGGTATGAACCGAGGAGCCTGCGAAAATACTAAGTAAATGTGTGCATTTAAGAAACAATGTCGCGATGTGCTCTGCTTAAGTAGAATTGTTTGATTCGGAGTTTATTATGTAGTTCAGTTCTATGCAGTGCGCTATTTTGCTCAAAATATTCGAACTGTTTTATCATGGTCATGAATCGTAAATATCACACTGCTTCTGACACAGTGAATCGACACGTTCTTGGTAATTTATCGAATCTCGATTGTATTGTAAAATAATTTTCTTGTAGACATTATTTTAATATATCGATTGTTCAGTTTGATGAAATGATAAGTTCATTTTTCTTACGTAGGTGTGTGGCGATTACTTTAGAAATCCAAATGAAAAAAAATGATTATTCAATTTTCGAGTAAAAAGTTACACAAAAAAATTGTTCCGCTTGTTCGTTCAAATTACGCTTTAGGTAACAAAATCTCGTTCGGTGACAAAACGTAAACAGAACCGAGTTCAGGTCAAACTTTCAAATTTGGTTTTCACCTCCGCGCAAACAGACGGCGTCCATTGGCCAGCCACCTTGATCTGCGGTGTTTACAGCAGATGATTCGATCTCCCTCAATCTGAGGGTAGTATGGAGGTCAACGTATATTGGTTACATGAAACACAAAGTTTATAATTGGCCATAACCCTTCGCACGTAGTCCATTCTGTAGGTCTAGAAGCAGTGTTTTATTGGTTGTTGTTATGACTTTTATATTCTAAAATACTAAGAAACAAATTTGGATATATTTTTTTGCGGAGATTTATCATGTGCTTGAAAAGAATGCTGTAGAAACTGTACTCAGCCTATCGCCGTCCACTGCTGAACGTAGGCCTCTCCATGAAAGTGCCAACCATCCCGGTCTTGAGCAGTCCTCATCCATCCGTTTCCCGCCTTTCTTAAGCCGTCTGCACATCGTGCTATAGGACGTCCAGCACTACGTCTGCCCTAGCGCGGTCTCCATAAACTAATATTGTTTTATCCGGGAATCTTAGGACCTCTCGATAGCAAATCATAATTTATGCTGCAGTTACTACGAAGAACTCAATATGTTGGAATTTATTATGATAGCAAAGGAAAAGATATCTTTCATATTTCATTATCCTAACCTCAAGAATATGAATAGCATATTGTATTTTCTTTGAAGCTCACTTTTTTATTTTAAAGAGGTTTTCATTACTTTCTTTGCTGAATACAAAGTTAATTAAAAGCGGTCTAGATGCATATTTGAGTGGTTTTTAAAGACCTTTATTTTATAACTATGAATGATTTAGGTTCGAAACAAATTATTCAAAACCTAATTAATTTTATTTTTTGAAACAATGAAAATGGTATAAATGACTTACGGCTATATGTATTTTTATACAATCGCTAACTTGCTAATTTCTTATTGAGTATTTATAAAATGTTTGTTAAAATTGCGATTTTTTCAGTATTTCTAATGTCTTAAGGCGGCGGTATTTAAAATAAATTACACCCAGCTTGTTGGTATAAAGTCGCCCCTTTGTGCTTAGTGTCATGTCGTGGGTCCTATCTTTAGAAGGTTCGCGTGTCTTGCCCCGGTCACGCTACGTGAATACTTTTGATTAGTATAAGTGTCTGCAATTACTAAAATAATAGTTTTCAGTAGTAACTTTAAGTCGTTAACTTCTATATTTTGTTGTTAATTGTTGTTTTTTTTATTTTCAATTGTTATATAATTCTTTCAATTGTGATGTTACCATGCCATATTATGTACGTCGTCATGCAAGTCGTAATGC
Organism: Cephonodes hylas; assembly: GCA_030295005.1. Taxonomy (NCBI): domain Eukaryota; kingdom Metazoa; phylum Arthropoda; class Insecta; order Lepidoptera; family Sphingidae; genus Cephonodes; species Cephonodes hylas. The sequence continues at coordinate 3,351,280 of AP025371.1, forward strand.
GATATAAAATTTCTCATCTTGGACGAAAAATGGTAATTACTGAGACGTAAAGCAAAAAAAATTGTCATATGAGTTCGATTGTTAGAATATTACTATCTTAGTTATACAGAAAGAATTGTACTTCTTTCTCTTTGTTTATTTGTTTTGTATATTATTTCTTTGTGTACTATACAGAGTTTATAAAATAAATAAAGTGCTCTGTAGCACTTGTCTGTATTGCCTGCGAATACGGCGTTCATAAAATGTGTGTTCATGATTGTGTAATAGCAACATTCAAGTACTTTTTAAAGGTGTCAAATAGCGAGGCGGTAATAAAGTCGGGTGAGGCAAGCCATTCATGCTGTAAGTACATAAAACAAAGAAAATGATGGCCAGTATCACAAATAGTAAAAAGCGAGCGCCAACGGTTACAACTCAAGTCTGTACTGTGGCGTGACTTAAACAGATTAAGGGTGGTTTCCTCCTTGTTTTCCGAGTAGTCTACGCTAATTTAAAACCCTGAATCTCAAACGCAAGACAGTTTGACGTGAACATAGCGTGTTTGCCCAAACCCCGTGTAGCAATGTGTGTGTTTAATGGAAACGGCATTGCTTACAAGCGGGGCATAATTAATCTATGTGAACATAGAACTGCCTCGTTGATTTTGCGACATATATTGACAGTTGAGAGGTAGAGGTCCCGTTTGGGTTCTTGGTTCGAAAATAGTGTCACTAGGTTTTTGTTACGAAATTTTCAAGGATATTCTCAATCGCCGTTTACATCAACGGTAACTCCATAGAAGATCAAACGCTCAGCTTGCTTTACAAAATTCCGAATTATAAACAAAAACAATTTTATATAAAATGACATATAAATAACCGAACTGAATAAACGTAAGATTCTAGGAATACCGCAACTGGTTTTCACTTATGATTTCTCGAGAATGTATGCGTTACAATGAAATTAATAATTTTATCAGCCTAAAATGTCAACAGAACAGGTAAAAAGGTTTAAAAAGAATATGAATATAATATTTCATTCAACTGCTTTAAAACGAATTCGTTCAATACGCATATCATTCGTCAAGATCGCGTTATGAAAAGGTTCGTTCATCTCGAGATTAATCAAAAAAATACATTTTTGCAAAATGAAAACATTTTTCATGCTTGATTTTTTCGATTTAAATATAAAGATTGAAATCTCAATGGAGTTCATCAAAATGCATAGTAAAGATTATTTAATATAACGCCCGAGGGAGTCGCGAAAGTGCAATTACAAAGGTTTCGAGTGATACAAAAAAGAGATGAGTCCTAATCAAATGCCAGGTGAATCATTTTGTATTAAATGTTGGGACATTTTTTTATTAATATTCTTTTTCATTGAATTTTGAATGCTTTTGAAATAGAAAGAATAAATTTCATAGACAGATTACTACAGATGATTTGTCTTTTTTATTTTGTTGTTACGAATTTACAGTTCTGGTAAATCGAATGTAGAGCGACAAGTAAAGAGAAAAAAAACTTATGAAACTGTTAGCACTTAACTATTCTGGATGAGTTATATTAAGAGTTTTTATTTACAAACTATTTAGCTATTCAATTATATAAATTCCCAACCCATTGCAGTAAATAGAGACACCGGGAATTTGTTGCTTGTATACCTTGTGGCGTAAGCATCAAAATAAATGTGCCTTATGGATCTTAGAATCTACGTATAAAAAAGTTATTTCATGTGTACACCTGTAAATGTCATCGTAAAATTGTAAAGACCGTTAGAATATATCTATTTCGCGAGATTTGAATACTAACCTAACGTAACCTAACTCTATGGACACAGAGTAGACAGTCTTCGGAAAATTCAACATTTTAAGGTTGTGATGTCACAGACTCGCGAAATAGATTATAACGGAATTTATAATTTTACGGTAGCATCTACATTTATCTATTAAGTGCATAAAAGTAATTCCAGCGATAGTAGTTCGTTGTTCCGCGGCGTGTAATGGCGTCGCGCGGCGCCTCGTGACCGCTCTTGAATTTCCTTACACGAAAGCTCTTTGCAGTTGACAGTTGGGCGGGGGAGTTACCATTCCGTCTGCAAATATCGCGCGCCTAAATTAAAGTTTCGGCCGGCGCTGTTTCAACTTGTTAGTGAAGAAGCCGTTGTATGCCTTTACTTTGGAGTGATCGTAATTGCTGTATTTTCGGGGAATGTAAAATACTACTAAGTTTGTAAGGTTACTGACTTATTTTGCAACTTGGTCTAAATACTACCTTCAAGTTTGGGTTCAAGGGTATGAAAAAATTCGAGTAATTTGCTAACTTTTTTGCGTAATTTATGGTGCTGAACTCACTAGTTTTATAAACAAAGGTAGCAAAATAAAGTGGATAAGAGCCTTATAGAAAACACAGGATCCTTTTTATTCCAGAAAAAGTTGTGTTCTCATGGGAATGGTACAATTTTATAAAATCAAGAATAACGTTAGATATAATATGTCTGTTATGCTTTCACGCCCAAACGACTAGACCGATTTGAATAATTTTTGGTATCGATAAAAATGGGGTACTGCGGAGTAAAACGCACTACAACTTATTTTCTTTCTGAACCCTACACTGTGGTCTACACGAACGAAGTTGGGGGTAAATGCTAGTTTAAAATATATGTCTCACATGGTATACGAGTGCATTGTTAAATGTATGATCTTATTTAGCATAGTAATTCTGAGTCCATTGTTAATAAGTAACAAGTATCGACACTCGGCCGAGGTTAGGTACAGTTTGTTTTGTTATATTCCAGCTTGGAATATTACAACATAGTGCAGTTAATTAAGGCTTGCAGTAAAGCCGGCGGGCCCGAGGCGAAATGGGAAATAGGTAATTATGAAGTTGCGTACTGGCTTGCAGACTGCCACTAGTAACTGACGTTTAATGTCTAAGCTGTAGCGATTGGTACAACCTAATACATACGTTTTAACATCAGAGATTTAAATTTATGAGCAAAAAAGATATATAATTATAGCCATACCGCTGTAATGATTTGTGGAATTTTAGCAAACCAAATCCTTGACTGTAGTTGGAGCACGCTGGTTGTTTGTTTGTTAATAAGATTTAATCGGAGAATAAATGTTTTTCGTTACCTAGAACCACTCAAATGGCACGATATTATCGCTCATGAACTGTTAAACCGTGGAGATCGTAAGTGTTTTAGCGGATTTTTGGTAGGAGTTATTGAAAATGCCAGAATCTCACTCATCGGGCTCTGTATAAAGCCGTCATTTTATCCAGTTTTTCGCCTTTCTAACCCAGTTTTTTGCCAAGACGTGATTAAAGAATGTCTGCGTCAATTATTATTGAATTCTCGCTGTAACTACGTGACTTGGGGCGCGGCGCAAAATCTCTAGCTCTGCGGTACTACATGAAATTAAAATGTGGGTCTAGTTCATTTGACTTTGTGTATATTTTTAACGATTTTAAAAATGAGACGGTGTTTTGTGATATTAAAGTAGTTACCGCACCGAAGCTGGGTTTTAGTGAGCGTTCATTTCGTAGCGGACGTCGGCGGATATTTTACATTGCTCTTTTTAATTTCTTTATAAAAGTGGTGTTTGTTTTACGTCCGTTTTATAGTTTTTGCAATGGAGTAGGTACGACTTAGAAGTGTAAAATTAAAATTATTTTATGATAAAATCAATTATTTGGTGTTGAATTTTAAGAGAAATACATCCATGCTTGTAGTTTTGGTAGTTCGACAGAAATGTTTTTTTACCCTTGGTAACAACTGCATTTTTATTAAAACTTGGTTCAGCTCCCCATTTCAAAATTTGAAGAAGATTTTCCGATGACACACCGCAATTTTGCCATTCTATCATCAAGTATCAAGTCAAAAGTACGCGTAATTCCGTATATTTTATTATGTATGGCAAGATATTACAATGTGTAATATATAGCCAATGAACATATCATAGTATTGTACAATATCCCTCGTACCCGAAGTCCTGCGGGCGTGACAGGGAACCAAAGCTAATTGCGTCTGCAAAGCGCGTGCCTTCTGGCGGATAGGAAATAAGTAATTACCGACTTACGTATGAGTAATACGAGGGGCCGAGTATTAGCAACCGATCGCGAATGGTTTATAAATACATATGTAATTCACGCAACTTTGTATGGTTGGCAAAGAATAATAGTAATCAATAAGGTTTGTTTTTGTAGTTTAGCCGTGGGGCGTGATATCTAGAGGGGCTGGTTTGATTGCTAGTGATGGCAGGGTGATTAAATTTTAGAAGTGAAAAATCTGAAAATGTGGCTGATACGTACGAAGATCAGTTTTTCATCATTTATTTATTTTATTTATTTATTATGCTTTATTGTACACCATAAAGACAGAAACAATATTTTTACAGGTCAAAAACTTATGACGTGGGAATTTAAAGAAGCTGTCGTAAATGTTTTAGTTGTCTAAAAAAGATTCCCTAGAGATAAATAATTGACCGTATTCGACTTAAATAATTAATAAATACTTTACATTTTCACTCATTATAAATTCAAAGCTTAACATTCACTAAAGTCTTGATTCTTTTTTGTACACACTACCCTCTTTAAAAAATCCCATTTTTTTTCATAACTTAAGTATAGTATTAAATTGTAGTTTTAAATTATTTGCCCGACCTCCTGGTTAGATTACAAATTCCCTATACATGGCGTGGATCTCGTTCCTCAGCGATATCAAAGTAGATGGCCCACAAAGGCGTGCGCAAGTCTTTGAAGCCCGGTGCAGTGTAAATGTCACTCTATATGGTAATCGGTGCAGTGAAGGGTTCGCCTGGAAGACGGTACTGAGATACGACCTGCAGAATTATTTGATGATGTTTTTAGATTTAGGTCTAATATCAAGGAGTTTTTATATTAATAAATTCAATGAAATTAATATGTATATTTAACAGAGCAGTTAAGAGGAAGCCCTATGTCCAGCAGTGGAGTCTTTTGGCTGTCGATGATGTTTTTGTTAAATATACCTATTGTCCCGCGACCTTAACAAGGTCATCGGACCACTTTGTTGGGGGACGTCCCACGCTGCGCTTTCCAGTACGTGGCCTCCACTGGAGAACTTTTTGGCCCCACCGGCCATCATCGGGACGTCGCTGGCTGCAGGAGGCTTCCGACCATTCCCGGTGGAAGTCACTGGGGGAGGCCTATGTCCAGCAGTGGACCACGATTGGCTGACGTGATGATGATGATGATACCTATCGTATCACAAAATATAAAGTTAAGTTGCGTGATAACATCTAGTATTGAATGATGACAAGAAATACAACACATATGGTCTTAAAACAAAAAATATATCTAATAAAGATTAGTGCTAAATAACAGTTTCAGTATCGGCCAATATACATAATGAGGTAAAATTTATTTTAGTAAGATTTATCTATTGTAGAATATATTTATGTGCCCGCATAACATACTCTGCAAACAAATATTAATTGACAAAGCAATCACAAAGGAGTTCTGTCTCCGTCCAACTTATGGCTATAATGAGACATTTTATTTTGTAAGTGGATTCTTTTCGGCGAGCCCGGCAAAGCGTAAAATTGCCAAACAAACATGTACACGTTCGCTTTGTTCCCAAAGGGATTATGTCTTAAAACTGTTTCTTTATTTCCCCTCCAGGAGTTTCTGTCACGTCTTTGATTTACTAAAGGAAAATAGTTTCGTATAAATACTACTTCAATTTGGCCTCCTTGCTAAGCGGATATTAATTACGTAGCTTCTCGAGGAATTTATTTAATTCCTTTTAAATTTTTATGTCTTTTGGGTGTTGCGTTTTTTACTAGAGCAGTGTGTAATAATGTTACTAAAATTTTAGTTATTTTGTTGATAAATAGATAGGAGAGTTGTATGACTAAAGGTGACACCGGAATACCATACATTTGCATAAAAACCAAGATCTGTTTTTTATTTAATCATAGTTTCACCAGTATACTACGCGCAGACACTCGACAGAATAAAATGAAGACACAACTATTTAGCATTAGTATATACTATTTCAGACAATCGCACAATAACCAGCTGCATTTATCCTCTCACAAGACAACAATAAAGATGCAATGGTGCCAACAAACACTAGAAAATAATGGCGGACATAATAAAAGGGAATAATAAACCGGCAGCGTGTCCACGTCCAGCGGTTTAATAAGAACAGAAAAGCAACCATAACAATACACATTCTGCTTTAATAATGACAACACAAGTCTTGGAAGACGTTCAAGTCGTTCCGGCCGCGGCAAAATGACCACTGCACCGAGCTCTCGCAGCCACAAACTTACATCTGCCATTAATTTGAAAAAGAACACCCCGAAAGTGAACGTAAGGCGCTGTTCGAGAAGCGTATTTGTAAGTTTGTAATGTGTAATCCTAGTGAAACGTTGACACTGAGCCTCGAGCGACCGCCGGGAACAAAATTGTGAGATCAAATTAGGTCCCGGTTTAAAGTCGTCACAATAATAAGAATAGCTCGAAAATGAAATGTTGGGGAGCGTTTTTATTTTAAAATCGTCCCGTTTTTTTCCCTTTTGGGAAATTGCGAAATTTAATTTGTTCCATCTTGTGATGGATGCGGAAGTTCGCGTTTGATTTTTAAGACTCGCGATGTTTAGGGGGGCGACTTTCGATTGTTTTCGTCAGTTGCGCGAATAAAATTACTAAATCAAGGAATGCAGCAATGTCATTAAATATTTTAAACGTCGACGTATCTTAAAAACACACATATAAAAATTAGACCACTGTCGTATATTAAGCCCTAGGTCTTCACCAGTGTCTTGTATATCAATTTGTGGTAATCTGAAAATATTAGCTAAAAGCTTATTAAACTAAGTAATAATAATTAATTGACGTAGTTTTGACAGGTATTAAGGCTCGACCGAGATCTCGGTCTCGGTCTCGGTCTCGGCATTCTCGGCTACAAATCCTACCGAGAATTTTGTCTCGGTTCTCGGCTGTTTCTAGCCGAGATTCTCGGTCATAACCGAGACTGTAACTTTTTACGAATCGCCATTAAAATTTTACCGCGCGTGGCCACGCGTAAATATAGTACAAGCACGGTAATCAAAGAAATGCTAATATTTTTGAGTATTGGTTTTTGTCACCTTATAAGTTGCTTAGTGCTTAAGTCTCATCATCATCATCATGTCAGCCAATCGTGGTCCACTGCTGGACATAGGCCTCCCCCAATGACTTCCACCGGGATCGGTCGGAAGCCGCCTGCAGCCAGCGACGTCCCGCGACCTTGACAAGGTCGTCGGACCACCTTGTCGGGGGACGTCCCACGCTACGCTTTCCAGTACGTGGCCTCCACTGGAGAACTTTCTGGCCCCATCGGCCATCAGTTCTCCGCGCCATGTGGCCGGCCCATTGCCACTTCAACGAGCTAATCCGTTGGGCTATGTCGGTTACTTTAGTTCTCTTACGGATCTCTTCATTGCTGATTCGATCACGTAGAGAAACCCCGAGCATAGCCCTCTCCATAGCTCGTTGAGTGACTCTGAGCCGTCCCATGACGCCTTTAGTGAGAGGCCACGTCTCAGTGCCGTAAGTCATCACTGGTAACACACAACTATTGAAGACTTTTGTCTTCAGGCACTGAGGTATTTTGGACGAGAAGACGTCTCCTAACTTTCCGAACGCTGCCCAACCGAGTTGGATTCGACGATTGACCTCTCTCTCGAAGTTGGACCTGCCTAACCGGACCACTTGTCCCAAATAGACATATTCGTCTACAACTTCGAGAGTCGAGCCCCCAACTGCGATTGGGGTGGGCACAACATGGACATTCGACATGATTTTCGTCTTGTCCATGTTCATTTTAAGACCCACCTGTTGGGAGACTCGATTGAGGTCTTCGAGCATAGTGCTAAGGTCCTCCAGCGATTCTGCCATGACTACAATATCGTCGGCAAACCGAAGGTGTGTGATATACTCGCCGTTGATGTTGATGCCGAATCCTTTCCACTCCAAGAGCTTGAAGGCATTTTCCAGCGCGGCAGTGAACAGTTTCGGAGATATAACATCTCCCTGTCTCACGCCTCTTTGTAGTGGAATAGCCTTCGTGCTCTGATCTTGTACTCGGACCGACATGGTGGCGTTTCTGTATATGCTTTTCAACACCTCGATGTACCGACAGTCAATGTGGCACCGCTGGAGAGACTCTAGCACCGCCCACGTCTCGATCGAATCAAAGGCTTTCTCATAGTCCACAAACGCTAAACAAAGCGGCAAGTTGTATTCCTCGGTTTTCTGGATAACTTGCCAAAGCGTATGGATGTGGTCTATGGTGCTAAAGCCTTTTCGGAAACCAGCTTGTTCGGGAGGCTGGAAGTCATCAAACCTGCGTTCGAGACGATTTGTGATGACCCTCGAAAACAACTTATAGACATGGCTCAGGAGCGAGATGGGCCTGTAATTCTTCAGCAAGGTGTTATCACCTTTTTTGAAGAACAGTACCACCACGCTCCTGCTCCATGCCTCTGGCGTTGAGCCCTCGAGGAGAACGGAATTGAAGAGCCTCTGAAGGACTTTAAGTACCGGCGTTCCGCCCGCTTTCAGAAGCTCTGAAGTGATTCCGTCCTCACCCGGCGCCTTGTTGTTCTTAAGTTGTTTCATCTCAATCTCATACAGGCTGATGTCCGGGATATCATCGCTGAAGTGGCGGATCAACTCGGCTCTCGGGTCTTCAGCCGAGCTAACAGCGGGCTTGGCAACCGAGGTGTAAAGCTGTCCGTAGAACCTCTCGATCTCCCTTAAAACCTCTGCCTTCGTCGACACTACGCGGCCGCCCTCCGTCTTCAGCCTAGACAACTGTCTTTGCCCAATAGACAAGTCTCTTGCAAACACTTTGGAGCCTCCGTTCCGCTCTATTGTCTCTTTAATGCTCACAGTATTGTGAGCACGGACATCGTGTCGCAAGGACGATATGCTTCGGCGTCCTCGGAAGACTGCAGCGCCATAGATCGACGTTCGGCCATGAGGTCAAGAGTGTGGACCGAGAGTTTTTGTGGTCTATCTCTACGGCGAGGTCTAAAATGCTTAGATCCCACCGCATGGACAGCTTCTACCAAACCGCTGATATATTATAAGTTGCTTAGTGCTTAAGTCTGCAACAAATAATTTTTTAACTGCGCCGCCTATTAGTTAAGCAAGTGAACAACTGTTTAGGAGAGCTGGTCAATTTTATGTCGAGGGACATGTAGTAGTAGTAGCGTATTAAAAAAATTAACAGTATTAAAAAAATCACGCTTTGTCTATTCTCGGTCTCGGTTCTCGGTCTCGGCCGAGACTTTATTTTATTCTCGGTCTCGGCCGAGAACAAAAAATCCATCTCGGTCGAGCCCTAACAGGTATTAAAAAATTAAAAATACATTAATAACAACAAATCCCTCAAGGTTACCATCAGGGCAAGATACAGATTACAAGCACAAGTCCGTACATATTTATAAACCGTTAAAACATTCTGCAAGAGAACATAATTTAATTTTGCACGAAGTTAATATTGAGGCGGAAGAAAGTGCGCGAGTTAAAAAGTAACGTCTGACTGATAGAGACAGGAGAGTATGAACAGAATCCATTAGTGGATTCCCGGTGGAGCCCCCTAGCGGCGGCGTGTTCCGTTTCGGAAATTACATTAAAAAGCAATACTTCCCTACCAATAACTAAAAGAAACGGTTAAAATGCGAAGGAAATTCTGCCGGCGATGTCGTCTATGATTTTTTGCTCTTGTTCCAACTGAGAATGCTTGGATATGGCTATGAACTCGGAAATGACAGAGTTAGTATTTATTCTTAAGTTGAAGTTAAAAGCTGGGCCGACTATGGTAGTGTAGAAGTGAGCTTGTCTCCGATGACTTTCAAAGCACATACCCTACTCTGACAAAGTTTTACATCATTGCTAAAAAAAGCACAATGTTTTTTTGTTGGCAGTCAAAGACTAAAATATTCCTAATTTCCTCGTTACATTTTCCCATTAGATATTCTTAATACCCGGAATTAGAAAATGTGTCCTTTAAAGTGACAATAGGCCTTACCCTCATACTTTCAATAATAGGTACATTTTTAAAAGGTATGTCTAATATATGTATGTGATTTATTTATATTGATTAATTTACTTCACCTACGTAAACACAAACCCAATTACAAATATAATATTGGGCCAATCGGAATCTCCGTGTTTCAGCAAAAGTGTTGTGAGCGTTTGAGTAGGCTTCGGGAGTGCGCCCGCGCGGAAAATTACGAAACAAAACGGAAATCCTCTTTGCGGAGTACGAGCGATGTAGGAACTTATTTGGATATGGAATATATTTGAGCAGAGAAGTATAGTACTAGTGATGGCTTGATATATAGGCAGCTCGGCAGTCGCGGGTACAAACTCCAGACTCATACCAGAAATTTCGAAGCTATGTTTGTATTCACGATCATGTATCACGTATTAAATAAATAGTATATTTTTGTATGTATAATGAGATCATTTTCATTGTGTGTTAAAAACACATCATACAATATATTTTCTGTAGATACATAATATACTACAAAATACTTTTACAGTCGGGCTTAGGGTGATCATAACAATTCCGGGTGCATAATGTACAGTCACATCACACTGGCTTAAGATGAACTAGAACTGAATTTTCCAATTAATGGGGGTAATAAAAATAAGCCATTATTTGTGAAGTTTTTGGCGTCAGGTAGGCGGCCGGCCGTAAAACATCTGCCAAAACTCTCATGCTGCATATTTTGTCCTTTCTTCTTATGTGGACAAAACATGCTGCGCCGACCCCAAATAAAAAAATTAGGAGCAGTGCAGGAGAATGATGATATTTGTGAAGTTTAATGCCGCATCAATATTTTATCTCTGAGTGGCGATGCAAGGAAAACGTTCATAGCAAAGATGTTAGGGGAACTGCGAGCTTATAGTATTAGTTAGTTATGTTAGTGATGACTTTGTGTGATGGCACATTGTTTATGAGCATTTCACTATTAAACATTTACTGCAGTTGTGGCGTCAGTGACTTTCAAGAGAAATGAGAAGTGCCTTTCATATTTTTATTGTGTGCAATGTGCAGGGCGTTTAACATTAAAGTTAAAACATTGCCAGCCTGTGGCGTGTTATTTTCAGACACTGATGTTCAGATCTTGCCTGTGCATTTTGATTTGCCCGACCTGGGAGTTGAACCCAAGACCATTGGACTTCATGCAGCACTTTTTTGCGGGACAGCCTAGTATCCATGCTTTAGTTATCTGAATGATATTTATAGAAACCGACTTACAAAAACACACTTACTAAATCCAAATTGACAATACAACATTAAATAACCCCAATTACTTATATTAATAGCGGCACAGCGGTTGGCAAGTTCCAAACAACTTAAATATTCGGCGCGGTGTTAAAGACAAGATAATCGGCCTGTGCCGCGCTGACTGTAAGCAATTTACTCCGGATTAAGGCCGATTCCACTGCAGCCCCAGACCCAGTGTACGGCGCAGGCGGATTTATTTGTGCTGTGAAGTTAGTCCGACGTCTAATCGAATAATGGCCATTGAGGCTTGTCTAGAGACAAATGCTAATTCGTCCCGAATCGGCGTTTGTGCGGAATCGCACTGGGTATGATTCAATAAATATCGTCTGTTGGTTTGTATTCTCTTGTTCGGTTTGTGGATTTGGAGATCTGTTTTGATGATCAAATTAGTGTTGTTAGTTATAGTCGTTTAGCAGTTTTTATGATGATTTTTTGCTTATTATATACAGCGTGTAAATGTACTAATTGAATAAATTTTGATTTAATTGGAAATTAAAGCGTAAATGGAGCTACTAATTTTCTTTGTTTTGAATCACGGTTTGTTTACACCTTGTTTAGAGAAAATTTGAACTGGGCTTCAAGTCGTATATTCTGGGCTGGTTTATCTTGGATTTCGAATTTGGAATCTTAGTTGTATTCAAAAATGGGTACTTAACATGCCAGCCAGTATCCTATTCTATATTCAAAAAATAGCCATTAAATTTAGCCTCATCAAAAACATAGTAAACATTTCAATATCGATAAAGCTTTGTTATCGTTGTAAATCCACATCGTTAAGGGCTGACACGCAATTAACGAGTGAGTTGCCAGTGTAAAATTGTCACATCATTATTTCCACGGTGACATGAATCTGACGTGTCCAAGCTCGTGGCAACACTGATATTAAACAGCTGTTGGGAAGCGGATTTTAATAGGTACAAAGACTACTGTTTGTGGGTCACATCGGTTGAAAGCTTTTCAGATGCTTCGTTCTATACCCTGGTAATTGTACTTGTGTATTTCTGACTGAGAAATGGTTACAGAAATTTAGGTATGAAGGTTACTGTGAATTTGTATCGTTGTAACTTTGTTTTTATTCGGATTCTATGGTTCAGATTGTAATTGCAATGTTAGGGGCGAATTCCTATCAACACACCCATATTCGTCCCACTTATGGGTAGGACGCTAACACTAGAAGAGTGTGGAGTCCAGTCTACTATGCTGGCCTAGTGCGCGTTAGCGGAATACACACCTAAGATGTTTCTGTCTACTGTTATAGGTATATAGGTTTCCTCACAGGTTCTCTTTCAACTTTAAAGTACCTACGTGAAAATTCACTGTGATGTGATGTGATCTAAGATTTGAACACGCGGACATCATTCATCATTCGGTATTAACTAGTTAATCAAACAATTAATGTAGGGCCAATACAATTAATTGGAACAATTGGAAATCTCATGGCTTCAGTAATACCAAAGGGCGCTGATATTTTTCCCACTCCTTAAATGGATTTGTAAGACTTCGCATGCCACAAAGCAGCCACACTCAAAGTAGAGGAAATTAAATAAAAAAATTCCGATAACAATACTCATATCATATCATTTGTGTTTGCTGGACAAAGTACAACAGTTTTAGTAGCTTGAATGTGCATTATACATTGCAAATCGTTTTAAAAGGTTTCTTTATAAGCTCTTTAAAAGTAGTGGTTGTCTCGAGGCTTGGGGATACTGTGTAGAATCGCAACGGTCGCGGGTTCAAATTCCAGGCTCCTCTAACTTTTCGGAGTTAGATGTGTATTCACAAGCGATAATCAGGTCCTTTCACGATGAGGCAAAGCATCGTGATGAAACCTGCACACATAAGAGTTCTTAGAAAGTACTTAGATGCGTAGTTCCTGCACTAGGCCAGCGTTGTAGACTAAGGCCTCAGATGTAGAGAAGGCCCGTGCTCAGCACTGGGACGTATTTGGGCTGATTATGATAGGTTCTTTAAAATACGAATAAAATATAACTTTGCCTATTCTTCTTGGGATACAAGGATACACGTCAAATATGTTTATAAACCATGCTATCAACTAAATAACATCAAACTACCATCGCATAAAGCTCAACATTCCAAGCGAGGTGAAATTGTCAACAAACGTCTGAACCCACATATTTTCATAGAAACAAACGGGTGCACTCGAGAATATTGTGTAGTAAATCCGAAAGGCATCTCGACAAAGTTACCGCAATATAAATCGTCAAAATCCCGGCGTATCTTTTCGAGAGTTTTTCCTCCTCTTCCTTATTACACAAATCCGTCCATTCGCATTCCTGTATGGGCGGGCTTGTTACCTGGATAAATTTAACGAGGTTGACCCACGTCACAGGCGCGTTGTCACTGCCCACTGCGAACCACCTAATTTTGCCGGGAAATCTTGTGACGGAATTCGCGAAATATTTTCCAAGAATTCCCGGTTTTACATGTCATATACATACGTATGTTATGTGAGTTGTGACATTTCGTTTGTGAGAAATTTGAAATTAAATTTAAAATATGCCTTTTGGTATATTGTGGTGGATTTCAGGTCAAGGAGAGACAAAACATCGGCGATTGCGAATTAAAGCTAGATGCACACTATTCCTAAGGACACACAAAATTCCTAAGGACTTTTAGTTGCGCAGGTTTTCTCAGGATCCTTTATTTCACTCTTAAAGTACTTATACAGTTGTTGTAAATACACACATGAATTCGAAAAGTCAGAGTTGTGTCCCTGGGGTTTGAACCAGCAACCGCCGTGATTCTCGACTGTACGCCAAAACCTCGAAGCCAAATGCTTAATATCATATAAACCTTCATAATGTAGTTGAAGAAGAGCCCTGCAAATGGACAATAACATGTGCGAGTGTTAATACGGTTTGTGGATTCACAGCACGTATACAAGGATTCCTGCACTGCCACTATGCATTTAATGAAAATAATCCAATGACATCCCTTTACGTGACGGATTTCATTCTTTGTTCTCAAGTAATTAAGTTTTATTGTCGTTTAAACACATATTTTGTTTTACTTATTGGAAAATATCTTTAACATCGTATACATTCCACTGCTGAGAGAGTTTTGGCCTTAGCCTACATACTTAAGAAATTTCGAGCCACAACAAGACATTGAATCGACAGCTGATAAAAACTAGTGTTGATATAACAAATATTTATTGGCTGCTCAAGAATAAAAATAACACAATATCGTTATTACTTTTCACAATAACAAATATTGATAAATAACAATGCAGAAAAAAGTATTTGCAATCAAATCCTTGACTACCTACTAGGCTTAAACATTTAAGTCACAAGCAATTTGCTTCAATAAGCCGATATATTTTATTCCGAAGTCCTCGCAATAGGTGTATTACTAAGAAATCACCTAAAAATAATTTTCCATTTCACGCATGGCGTGCGGTAAATTATTCAAATTGTTGCAAAATCGTCTCAAATGTCATCATATCTCGAGCGTTTTGCGTTCCATTAGTGGAAAGCACTCTACAGATGTCGCACGCTTGATTAGCCTTTTATATTTACATTCTTATTGGCTTTATTTTATGTTAGAAACTCGCTTGGTTTGTGTACGAATGCAAGATAGGTAATGGCTGAACGTAATAATCAAAGAGATGGTTCTTATTACCCGTTCTTGGTTTTGCGGCCTCGTTTTTTCCCTAGGATAGTTAGGTAGCTGACTTGGGCAAATTATTTCGGGTATTGCTATGCTCTGAAAATATGACAAAAATACACAAACTTTAACATGAATGCATTAAGAAACTAATTATTTCTGCGAGAAAATTACTTAGCAGATATAAACGATTAGAAATTTGAACCTGTTATTCTGAATGTTTCTGTACGCGATTGGATAACAATAAAACATGGATATCTAAAAACAGTTGGTGAACCCGCCATCTCATATGCTTGTATCTAAACCGTACCAAGCGTGTGTAGGTGGTCCATGATCCCTGAGGAATTTTTATCGAGTCTATTGCCTTTTTTGGCTTAGCTCTGCAGACGCGGGCGCTGCGGGTGGCTATCACATTAATTTAAGCTCGCTGTATCGGGAGGAGGCGTTTATGTGCATCCCGCTATTTGCAGCAGAGAGCACGTCTCTAACACCACTTAGATGCGATATTGTCATAGCATTCGATTGTATAGAAATGGGCGTTTGTGTCATACTAATAGAACCAATTTTGTGGTAAACGACGTGTGGTATTGTCTTGTTTACGATTCTTATAGGAATTTTTAAAAGTAGGTTAAATATATGCATCGATAGGGAACCCTCACGAATTTTTCAGTTTATTTTTGCACAGGAAATTTGAAATATAAACTTTTTTGAATGAAAATTGAAATTACATTTTTTTTTATCAAAAACCGACGTAAAAATTCACACAAAGTAAACCATACAATTCTATTTTTTTCATTTTGTCATTGTTATTTATTCTGACATAAAATACAATAATAAAAAAAAGAAACAAAAAAGAGGTTTGTATTTTTCAACCCGAGATTTTCCTTAACATTTTTTATCATCAAATGCACTGTCACGTTTACGACTCCGAGTCACCCCACATCTAAAGGGAATGTGTGAACAAATCGCACTATTTGTATGTGAAATCCGTAGTGTACAAAGGGAAAGCAATTTTCCGTTGATCCCTCAAAAAATGATCGGCTATAAAAGCAAACGCAGTCGCAGCCGAAGCCCTAAAAATCGTGATAGAAACCTCAACGAGCTTTGAAAGGCACCTTTACATATGGAATGTAAATGCACGGGAGATTTTTATTTCACAAAAAATTTTACTGAACTGATAGGTAGATCAGTAAGTTTAGCGGCCGGTGTACTGAGATTCTCGTGCTAGTAAAAAATCTCATATTTTCAGTTATGCAGGTTTCCATAGACATTTTCCTCGCACTTTACTGAGGGGTCAAATTTCATGGAATCGCCCTCATACATGCTGTAAAAGCAAATACCTTTTACAGACTCATAAATAAACGCGTACGACGTAAAACAAATTCCATTGGAATAGCACCAACACGCTGTATATCCATTTCAGTTTTAAAGCTCAAAAGAGTTCCTATTCAAAAAATCCTCCGAGAAGTTTCTAGCCGAAGTCGCATTAATGTAGGAGTGAAATGCATTTGGACCAGTGTGTACACACTTTAGTGTACAACTGCTGTAAATGGGAAGAGACGCGCAACACGGCGACACGGCGGCCCTCGACCCGACAAAGTGAGAAAAATATGGCCGTTCAATATTTATAGGATTTTTATTTCCGTCGTTTAGCCTCGGCTACACGTCGACACAGTCACCGGGTAGGGGACAATGTGTTGAATCAAACATCGTCCACGGTTTATCTGGATGTGATAGGTTGCCAGCTCTGTTGTTTTAGGTTTACTAGATTTTGCCAGTGGGATAGCTTCTGTTAATACAATTCTAGCATCCGGAGTTATAAAAATAATCTTGGATAAACTATGTGACTTAGTGAACATAGTCCTGTCTATTATAGCTCGAATAACAATGTTCTTTAGGTTTAAAAGTTCTCGATTGAAAGGTCCTCAATGGCAAATGCAGTATTGCATTAATTTGAAAGGTAGACTACTAGATAAAGGCGTATGCCAGGAGCGGCCTGGGACCTGTATAATACATGTTATATAGTTGATAATATTCTATTGGTAGCCCAGAAAGGCAAATCCAAATTCCATACGAAAAATCACTCTCTAAGAAGTTAAGATATTTTATTCATTTATTAATATAGCAATAATTACATTTTAAGTGCTGTGAACAATGATAATACTAAAATCTCTTTTAAAATCACGACTTGCACTTTACAAACACTTTAGTTTTGTCCCCGACTAAGCTATAATCGCAAAAAAACATAGGGACCCCACATAAGCGTTAATCCCGAATTCGTGTGATTTAAAATTCCAAACATTTCGTTCTTCGAATAATTAATTACTTTAGTCGTGGATTGGACACTTTTTCTAACTCTTAAACCACCCACTATACTGAATGTCAATTGCTTTGTCTTTAATAATAAATTATGTTGTCTGTCTGCGTTTTTAAGTGAATGACGGGAGTATTTGTAAATCAGGTCTTCAGCTAATACTTATAACAAAGCCGTCATTGTTTAAGTTTTTTTCGATCTTGTTTTTTAGTCAATATATTATGTATTCAAATTATTATTGTGACGTAGTTTCATAGGGCACAAAAGAGAACACAGAAACGTCTTTGAAATTTTTTATGAATATCCGTCCGTATACAAGCTTCTCAATTTCGATGTCTTAGTCTAGATTTTGAGACTTTACAAAATATTTTCTTTCAAATTTGGATTCCATTTGAGTTAAAAAAAAAGTTTCATTTACTGACATCTACAGAGTCGATTGGAGCGCCAAAAATACATTGCTACGGCGAACCTCGTCCAGTAGTGCGATATAAATTGCGCCAGCCGAGGCGGTATTAAAAAAACCTGGCCGACTAAAACTGCGTGGTCCGGCCACATCCAGCGACTACTGTCAGCAAGCAAGCGTGTCTCGTTTCGTGTTTTTCTCGGGTGCATTCATTTGGCCGGGCTTAGGGATACATAATGCATGGCCGCGGGGGACCATCGGTATTCAACGCGGTGGCTCCCAACTCGACCGGTGTCCTGCCTCGCCCTTTGTGCTCCGGCTTTTTTGACTCATTTTTGTCTTCACTAGCTTCGGAATTAATTTATGCAGCAAGGTCGCTTCGTTAGTCTATTAACAGTTGGTGGCTGTGACGTCTTGAATTTTGTTTCTAGATTTTTGTTTTAAATTTAGGTGTTAGTCGCAATTTATGGTTGGTTACAATGTTGATTCAAAAGTATATTCAATATGCAGTTATAAGTTTTGGTTCCTTTCTTATGATCCCTACACTCCTTTTGATTTTATGAATAATTATTTAAAGCACAAAATAAGTCATCCTGAAGTTGGTCGATGGAGGTTCGTTAACATAGTCGTCACCATAAAAAGTACTAGTCAGATGGGGATGAAAACTGTTGTAGATGATTAAAATGAATTTGATTATGATAATAATAATCATGACGACGTAAGCATATTTGCAAACGGCAATAAACTCTTACTAACCAAGCCATTGCATTACAGCCGAGCAGAGAACATTTTTTTGTTAACAACATTCTGTTTCAAAAACATATTCCTTAGCCAAGGCATAAAGTTTGTCGGATCTTTATTACTGAAACGCTAAGTTGTGGTGTAAACTAATTAATGCAAATTACGCTGAGTTTTAAGAATGAAGTTTCTACCTGACTATGATAAGTTAATTTCCTGCCGTCGTGCAAGCCAAAATTTTATAAAACTTCCTCATTAACCACACTTTGTATTTTTATGAAGCGGTGTTTTAGGTTATGGAGCTCTTTAAGCCGACGGTTATTGGCCACGAATACAAGGCTGTGAATTCTCTGCCAATCCTTTTTATTTTATAAATGTGGATTTTTAAAATTTGAATTAAATTTGGCTTATATATTTTAGTTTAGAATAGCATATAGGATACTCTTTATTAAGGAAGATAGAAGGACTCCTGATGATTAATTGTTTTGAACAGACTTCTAACAATTAACTTAATAGTAAAAAAATAATCATATATGATATCAACTGTCAACTGTTGTTGGGAGTAGTCGGTGTCGTCAGTTAGGCTCTCATATAGGTACTTATATTTTTTACACATTTCATAAGGTAACGTTTAAAATATTAGAAACAAGAATTTAAAAGCAATTCATAAGATCGAGAATACATGTAGAAGTCCCGTGTCAAGATAAATGTTGCAAGTCCCGTGTATCCCCTCCTATATATGATAAACACAGCTGACGAAATATATGCAGATATCCTTTTGAAGGTACAAACATCAATATTTGTATCTATATGTATATTTAAAAATCCCTAATAGTTCATTGACCAGATAGAGTTTATCGTTAACCAACCAATACTTTAAAATTCCCTATCGCAAATAATTCCAACCAAAGCCAATCATATAAAAGCTACTTTAATACAAATAGAAAATGGCTGCATCGAACTAAATCAGATAGTCTAAAAGGAGACTGAGTTACTACTTCGTCAATACTTTTTCACTAAAACTTAGCCGAATGTCGCGGGGAACGGGGCACTATTCTTGGATACTTCGAAAGAGCTAGCGTATGTTCGGAACATTCACGTGTCGAAACAGTAAAATACACCGTATTGTGTCTAATGTTCCCTTTTTAGATAGGTGTATTAATGGAGCTCACGATATTTAAGAACAAAAATTTTGTTTACTTTTTAATTTCTTTCGGGTTGTGTAAATGTGGGTGTTATATGAACTAGGGGAAAATGTGTGTGAAAATCCAAAGGATTTTTAGTCGATATTGCTTTTGTTCACTATTAGGTAATTCTTTATTTTACATCCGAATGTGACCAGTTTTATTAACGTATGCAAAATAATATTGGTTTACCTATATACTGGTACGCTCAAAAGTAAGAATTAAATGTAGTTTACATAGAAAACCGCCCCTCATTTTAAATAAATATTACGACATGTCATCTTTCACCTACCTATAATAGAATGCAACAACTTCTTTCCAAAAGCTGACAGTATCGGCTGAGTATTAAATGCATCCATCTCGCATACGACTTTTTATTATCTAGGCGTCTTACAGAATAGCCTCCAAAGTCCCAAAGGAGTCCACTCCATACTGTTGGCTGTTTACCAGTAGCGTCTTGCAAATCAATATCGTTCGACGCTGGTGCATCGCGCCATGAAAAAAGTTTATTCCGAAAATGATTTTCCCTATTCCCGGTTGAGTAACAAGTTTGATTAAGTTTTATTTTGCTTTTTATTTCTGTTAATATCTGTTTTGCGTTTTTTTTCGTTTGAAATTAGTCAATTTATTTCTTAGGTGTAAAGACCTCAAACCAGCGCTAGGGCCAGCGTGGTGGACCAATGCCTAAACCCTCTCAATGGTAGAGAGGGGCCGTGCTTACCAGAAGGACGTATATGTGCTTATGATGACGAAAACTGTTTATCGTCTGTTCCATATGTATAGGCTTACTCTAAGTAAAAGTACACGGTCCATGTGCAATAGCAAATATTTGTCAATGAAAAAAATTAAAGGTAATCCATGTGGATTACCTTAGTCAAGATTTTCTAAGCTCTCTGTAATACATCCTAATTTTATACCTTTTTTAGCATCACTATGGTAAAAAGGACTATAAAACTTGCTTCTATATTTTATATAAAAGTATGTGAATATTTCGCATAAATCCGTTCCACTCAATACACGGTGTAAACAATAGATCAATATTCAAGCTTGTCTCGAGGATAGTTTATTTATTGCGCGTTCTACAGTAGGGGTACGCCTATACCGTTTTATCCTAGACGCTGTCAAAGTAACTGTGATTTACAATTCAGCAACATGTAGATATATAGCCATATAATACCTAAAAGGTAGGTAGGTATATAGACTTTGACAGCGTCTATGATAAAACTGTATAGGTATTTTGGGTATGACGGAGTAAGTATTCGGGATCATTTAAATTGAAATTTCCATAGTAGGTTTCCTGCTACTCCGAGATTTTTAATGCAAAAAATGTATAAAATTTTTATCAACCTATAAATTGAAATCGGTACATCTAAACCGCACGGCACACACGACCACGAAGCGGACATATGGAGGTATTATGATTCGAGAAGATTGTACAATGTAATATAATATTATAATAAAATGTTGTATCAGAAAACATTTCAATCTGCAAGATGCAGCAAAATGGAATTTGGTGTATACTTCAAGATAAAATGTTGGTAATATCGAGAAAACGTTGGAAACAAAACGCTTTACGAGTGGAATGTTATAAAATAATTGAAATGAAACAGAACGTCCGGCGGTGCGGCGCGATCTGCTAGCGCGCTAAGAGTCTAGACATTGAACCGTAAAAGTTTGAAAAGTAAATTAGATTTCGTCTACGAATGTTACACAAACCATCGCCGGACTCAGCAGCACTTATCGAGATGCGCTCACTGGAATTGTGTCCATTGATACTGGATACGAAATGAAAACTTATCGATAGATTGGCTTTACAGAAACGTCGGCGAATCGATGCTGCAGTTTTGTTGTATAAATCGATTGAATTGTGCCATCGATTCTTAATAATTTTAATGGAACGAAGGATTGCAGTTTGTAACAAGTGCCAGGATTTGCTAAATATCTGGTTAATGTTTCGACGCAAGGTGTCCAAATATTTCAACATTTTTTTAGCTCGAGACGAATTCAGTGAACTTCACAAGACAAATCTAGTTAACTAAAATTTTCTTGACTTCAGTTACAGTAGGATTGGTCGTCTTTGCAGATCGTTCGGTAAACCCGAAGTGTCTATGAGTCAACCGCTATTATAAGTAAGTTATTATATCCTAAAGAGCTACAGAGCGATACTTACACACGTTTTTCCTAAAATAGGTAGCTGATAATAGGCTTGCAAATCTAAATAATTATGTTTTCCAATCACCAGAATTGCAAGAGCGATTTACAAGGGAGTCGCAGTCTTTGGAACCTTGAACTAGACGTGACGTCATCAAAAATGGACACGCCAAAATAGTTTCAGTATAAAATCGATAAAACCAAAACGCGGTATTCATATAAATGTGACGTTGGATAAAACTCACATTCGCTTGCACAGCTGCACTTTGTACTCAGGGCGTGGACTGCTTAATTTTACCACCTAGATGACCAGCTCACACGTTCTCAAGATTCTCAACTTAATTCATATGATAATGCAGCGTTCGTAGTCTAAGTTCTAACGTTTTTATCATATTATGTACTTTTTATTGTCGAGAACAGTGACATCTTGAGTCAATACCCATTCTTTTTAAAACGTGACATCTGTAAATTTAAGAGAAATACATAAGTTCATATAATTGAATCACTATTCATTATTGCTACAATTTTGGAAATACTATTTTAGTAGAGCGTGCTTTAAAGCATTGTAATAACAAAATTTAGGAACAAGTTGTTTACTTTTGGACTCTCCCAAGAACATTGAAAACGACGCCATTCGGCTTTTGTAAACTTCTTTTGAGTTTATTTTGAGTTGAAATTTCACCTTACAATATAAGACTTAAATAAACTAACAATAAATTATCATGCACAATTGCACAACGAATCCTGCTTAAACCGCTTCTAAAACAAAAGCGAACGCTTAAATACCTCAAACTAGAAAAGAGTACAAAAAGTGTTGTATGTAAGAGGAAAAGCGTGTTTAGTTCAAGACATAACCGTGCTCGCAAGCGCTAAGCACACATCAGGGGCAGAACTATGTGACGGCACGTCACTCGACGCCGGAGTCGCTACGGCGTTTGAATTTGCATTTTGATTAAACGTAGGCGTCTGATAGGCGAGCTAGACAGGACGAGGCACTGGCGAGCTGTTATCGAGTTCGGAAGACGTAGGGGTATTTTTTTTTAATAAATACGGTGGCCAGTATTATTAACATTCTTTTTAATAAATACATTAGTCAGTAATATTAACAGCAAATGACAAATGAGATCACTAAAGTCGTGATAGACTCGAGGTTAGGAAGCGAGGTCGAGAGAATCTGTGATCGCGACATCAAACTTCGGGCACACAGTACTAAGTTTTAGAAGTTATATACAGATATAATAATTGATTAATTATAACGGTGAAGGAAGACATTATGAGGAAACTTGCACACCGAAAAGGTCTAATGAATGTCTTAGATGGGTAGTCCGCCAACTACTAGACTGAAGCCTAAATCTTTTACGTCATAAAGGAGCATATATGAATGTGCTAATGATGATGACCTATGACCGTTCCTGTCTATAGGTAGGTACTTACAAGCCGGGACTTGCTCTAGAGTAGGGGTAAAGTTGTTTCTTTTTTCAAATTAAAAACTCTATTTTTTAGATGATTGGTTGGAATCGGCAATACCTGGACCACAAAATTAACATTTCCTTTGTTTCTACGGTTTGTTGTTTGTGGTGCTTTTTGATCTGATATATTTAATCTTCATAAATTGGATGCTAAGGGGTCTGACTTGGCAATGCACGCGAAGCGACGATAGGTTTATGTGGATATATCTCCATACGAAATATCTCGGCATTTTGCGACTGTATAGGAGACACTTACAGTTATTTTCTCTTTTTCATATCAAATTATAATTAATCTTACAACGAATTCCTAAAATTTATAAAAATGATATAGTATTAAAGAACACATAATAGAAAATTAAACACGAAAACAGAAGAAATGAGGTTTTCCTTAAACGTAAACTAACGCTTATATATTTAAATCATCAGTTATAGATATTAGGTTTCTCCACATTATTAGTCTTTTACAAAGGCTGAGCCCTTAGCGTTATTTTTCTCACCTATCTTTTATCCATTTGAGTTATGAAAGCGAAGATAATAAACAACGGGCAAAGACAAGCTTATATTTTCAAATATATTACATGAAGGCGACAATGCAAATATTTCTCAGTGGACCAAGTTGAACAAGAGTAATCATCGAGTGCTCCAAAGAATAGAGTGTTGTCTCCCAAAGTTGAAATTCCAATTTGTCATAGAACGTATTACGTCCAATGGATACAACAAAAGCCCCGGGTTCCTTTCCTTATACGATTTCAGGGTTAGATAGAACGCGCTGTCGGGAGTACAATTGGAAATTTAATGAAAATATTTTAACATTCAAGTTGTTTTTTTCTTTTAGTGGATTAATAAATACCAGAGTTGAGTTTGGAATAAAGGATTTGTAGTGAAATATGGGTAAAAAAACGCACTTCTGCATGCTTCTTGGCTAGATGGACGAAGGGGTATGTATCATATTTTATTTAGTAAAAAAATGGAATTAGAGACTTAGTTAAGGAAAGTATTGGACTTGATCTAAAATTGAGAAGAGTTGGGCTGCAATCCAGTAATCTATCTTTATCATCGTCATCATTACAAAAATATTAATATTTATTTTTAGAGTAATACGACTATTTAAAAAAAAAATATTTAATTTTGCGTCACAATTCCATCGATTTGAAGCATTATATATATTGTCTTAGACAAGGCTACAGAGCCTAAAGTTACATATGTACATACATACATTTATAGAAGTGACATACTTTTCGTCCTGGCAATACTCTTTCCGTATGAATACTACGATAATATTTTTGTATCGTTTCAACAAGCGCTAGATAAAACTGGCTGTTCGTTCTCACCCTCTTTGCCTTTATTCGCTCTTAACAGTTGCTTTCATTGTAGAAGCTTCATCCACAGCCGTGGGATACGGACGGCGATACAAATTGTCCGCCTCTACGCCGTAATAGGATTTTGATTCAGCATTGTGCTGTTTCCTAATTGCAATCTATTTTGTTAATAATTGTGCGACAATTTTTCAGTCTACAATTCGTTTCGTCTAAATTGATTTGTTTTTGTTTAAAATGCTGGTTAAATTTCAATAAGAATGTTAGCTTCAACCAGCACTTTAAGTACAAAATGTAGTAGACCGGACAACTTTGAGACAGCTTGTATTTTTGAGTGTATTGACGTAAGTGTTTTAAACTCACAACAGTTGGATTGATTTACGTGACACTTTAATATGTGTAAAAGTTTAATCTTCAAGATTAGAAGTGGTTAGAAAAAAAATGTATAGAGAATACAAATTACGAGAACATTTTTCTATAGGTACCTCTTACATAATACTATTTAAAAAAAAGAGGAGTGGTACTCTGGTAGCCTTGAAGTTTGGGTATGCATTCGAGAATTTTGGCGGTCACAGGTTCCAATCCCAGGCAGACACCTCTAATTTTTTGACATGTGTTTTCACAATGTATCTTAAGAGTATTTTTACGTGTAATGTGTAACTTAAGACCTCTTAGTTGTAGAAGAGAGCCGTGCCCAGCAGTAGGCCGTATATGGGCTGATGAAAACAAAGAAATACCGTATTAAAACAAACATTTGCCTTGGATACAACTCGTTCAGCAAACCAGGCCACAATTAAAGCCATAGATACAATTCTATCGCCTCCAGTGGCCGTATAATTTTCACATGTGGATAACTACAATAATTACCACCGCATTGATCGCATATCGCAGTCCAATGAACGCGACCGATCAACACATTTTTCATTATTGTTCGTGTAACTGACCCTGCTCATCTCTATCACGCGGTAATAAGGTTGAAAATCGCCACAACAATATATAATGCCTCTGTTTGTTGGGCCGGTGCGCCCTTTTTCATATTGTTCCGCGCGAGTGCTTTCGCGTGTGTTTGCTCAATCTAATTGCTACTCAGTCATATTGCGTATTCATCCGGAATCATATCGGGAGTGGAAAATCCGTGTATATTCCCCGTTCGGGTTCTAGATTCGGATTGTTCTGCTGTTTTCAATTGTTTTCCGTCTCTTCGATAAGTTATTCAAGTGTCATAGTGAGGGGGTTTGGGAACAATGGCAATGACGGCTTATTGTTCCGCAACGGACAGACAGACTTGACTGTGATGACGAATTGTTATTTGCTTTGTCTTTTATTGCCTAGGAATTGGTCGTTGTGTGAATGTCACGAATTTGATGTGGTCGTCTGAAATAACAGACCTGTATTTTTCTCTATAATACTACCTTTAAGTAAAGAGAAAGAGATAAAACTCTTTATATTTCAAGGGTGACAGTCATTTCTCTATTCTTACAGTCTATTATTAGATAGAGGTCCAAATTAAAGGTAAAATTTCCGTGCGTATTTTCGAGCAAGGAAACCCCATCAAAACTACGAAAATTGAATCCATTCCACTATAGAACCTGCAAAAACAATTCCAAAATCAGCGTTATTACCACCGCCAAATCCTTAAAATATTCAAGCTCATCCAAATTTAATTAAAACAAAACTGTTTAGAGCGACTCCGCCGTGCCAGTAGTTAGAATAAAGCCTTTCGATTGAGATTATGCAAACGTGTCTCGCTACGAGATTATTTCCCGCGGTTCTGCATCGATATTTTGTCGGAACTACTTATAAATGTTTACCCAGCGACGTCGCGCCTCGAGCCGACAATACGCTTCTTTTCCAGCCGCCTTACTCGGAACAAGGGGTGTATGGAGTCGCTATTGTGATATTTTTTTAAATAAGTGCACACTCGCTACCGGGATGGGCTTAGATGAAATTCTTTTGAGGTGCCAGTACGGTTTTAGGTCCACGAATTTTTACACTTCATTATGGAAAGATCGTGGAGAAAAATATGCCTAATAAAAGTTTGCCCAACTCCAGAATCGATCTACCTATTTAAACCAATTAAAGACTCTCTAATTTTGACGAAGTATTTAATATGTAAAATAATATTGAGCGCCTTTTAAAATGTTAGCAGTAAAAGTAGCTAAGGAACTTTAACCACTCTTTAAATGCTTTAATTATGTTGAGCTGAACTCAAATCGACTTCTTTTCACAACTCATTTCAACAACTAAAAAAATATAAAAAATAACACTAGTGTGTCTACTCGACGTTTTTTTGTGGTACGGTTTCCATTTGCTCGTTCCATGTTATCTTTATCCTGGTAGTACAGTTTAATTTAATACGCATCGTGGAGTGGGTTATTGGTTAACATTTAACTATGTATAAACCGGTACAAACCAGTGTTCACTTAGGCTTATCAGTGTCTAACAAATAGACTTTTATTACGTTCGATTAGTGTCATATACCTGGTATTATCGTTAGTTAGTATTTTATTCTTGTTACAATTAATGTATTTAATGTTATTATAGTCGTTAATATCTTGCTTAACACAGCCATGTAAAATTTTGCTCTGTAGTGGCTTGTGAAGCTTTTTGTCTACGCTTGTTTTGTGTTCTGAATTTTCTAAGATATTTTTTAGAAAAATATCTTAGAAAAGACTAACCACTGTCTCACTGAACTATATTGGTTAAGAAAAACATCGTCAAAATTTGCATATTTAAGCGAGGATTTTTTTGAGTAACTGGTGTTTCTAATAAAATTTTGTCCTACCCGGAAACCGAAATAAGAATTTTTTGATCAAACGCCACTTATGCCACGGGACCATCGAGCCAGTTTTAGGTAGTCATTACAGCCTCAATATTATTTGATATAAACTTGCTTAATTTTTTGTTTAAACGTTTTAATTTTCCCTCAGAATCGACATCAAAAATGAGCTTGACTTGGTGTGCAAGCACCGCTATGTATATCTTAGTGCTCTGCTCTGTTTCGTCTTCAAAGCAAGGGTGAATATTGAAATATTTACCAAAGGCAGTGAACCCTTCATATTTGATCGCTCTAATTGGTTCTCTCTTCTCGCCGGCTTCCGCAAATGAATAATGAACGATACACAGTGCACGATGTGTGTGTAAATGCACAAGTAATTATGTTGAGTTGTTGTCTGTGTCAACAGAATTCAATTAATTCTAGCGAAGGTGGAAAACGATTATCGTCCTTACTTGCTTACTTCCGTATGCTCGTGTAATGAGATGATATAGTAACCTAGATTAGTGCAAGCTTAATCGGTTTTAATGTTATGAGGTATATGAGATAGGAATTAAGCATAAGAAGGATTTCTATGAACCAGGGATGAATTTGAAATGACTTCTTCTGGTGTTTATTCTTGTAGATCAAAAAATTGACAACGATTTTTTTTTAAATATGTGGCCTTTAATATAGGAAACAAGATGAGTGGACATTTTAATAAGATTGATTGCAGACGTCTTTTAAAAGTTATTTATGAGTAATTACATAATATGATGGATTGGTTAAAAACACTTCAACAGAATTTTATAATCTTTGCTTACTTGAATTAAGTCAATGCTTAGATGTTTTATCTTTGCATTCAAATAATTGCAAAGAAGATGTTAATTGCATTACTAGGAAATGTTTCAAAGCCATTTAAAGTGAAATTGCTGTAACAATTTTCTAAGAATAGATTTCTTGAAGCAGCTAATTGTGAGCATTTCTTTTGATATTTCTCGTGAATCAACCTTTCGGAATTCATTTGTTACAATAACAGCTGATTGTAATTCAAATATCAGGAAAATAAAATCAAAGACTTGGTAATGTAATGAGAAATAATTTAAAAAAAAGAGAAGACTTATTAATTAATTTAATAATTTCAATGGGTTTTGGAATGTTGAGGTTGACATCAATTTCGAATATCTTTGTGTAGCAAAATATTAATTTATCTCGGCTTATTATATAATCAATAATGTTCAGACAAGCGAAACGAAATGTTGATAAGTTGAGTCACGCATCATTATAAATTGTAATAAGTACATAACAAGTCTATAATAGTCATGATTGACTTGACTTAGAATTTATTGTAAGTGTGTAGTAGCTTAGGAGATTAAATGCGTGGTCTGATATGACACCACAACCACTATTTTTAAAAAGCATGCGAGTTACTAAATGCTTGAAAATTATCTACAAGAATTCGCATAATTTTAATGTACAGAAGCAAAATATGATTAAATAAAGCCCAATCCGTCATAAACTTTAGCAAAACCTGGATTTTCGTCATCGTCCTTCTTTATACTTGACACTTTACACTTTACTTTAGTCCAATACAATGATCTATTGGAGGCTGGCGGACTACACCTTTAACGTTTAAGTACGAGACAATCCATTATGAATACAAAAATAACTTCTAAATAAAATATTTGAATACACACATAACTTTCGAAAAGTCAGAGGTGTGTGCCTGGGGTTGGAACCCGCGACCGCCGAGATTCTCGACCGCGCGCCTAAACTTCGAGGCCATCACTGCTCATTGTGTGTATTCAAATTGAATTATCACTTGCTTTAACGGTGAAGGAAAACATCGTGATAAAACCTGCACACCTAAAAGTTCTTAGGAATTTCTTAGGTGTGTAGTCCGCCAACCCGCACTAGGCCAGCGTGGTGGACTATGGCCTAAAACCCTCTCAATGGTAGAGGAGACCCGTGCTCAGCAGTGGGCGTATATGGGTTGATGATGATGAAATAAAATATTGCAGGTTTTACTGAAGATGCGGGCGAAAAAATTCAGAAAAATATGTAAGCCGTGAATCAATATACAATTTTCTTGAGGACTAGCGTAATTTAAGCCTACGTATGTAAAGAGACGGAAATAGCTTTACAAATGCGGATTGCGGTAGACCAGTTACCATGGCAACCGCACCGATGTCGTCTGTTACTGTATGAGATTACCCGTATCTTGTAAGCCTTTGCTGACGTGTGCTGGTTAATGATCCGGCATTAATATTGGATTTTAAAATGTGACATTAATTATTATTTATTTAAATTTGGCTGATTATGTTTAGCTCTTACGGCTAGAAATTGTTCCTCTTTGATTTTTTACTTGGCAGGATATTCGTATGCCCCGATGAGCAATCTTTAGGGGTATGTGCCTATATATATTGGGTCACTCAATTCTAGCTTTACTATGAGTACTGTTAATAATATTTTCGACGGTCGATATTGTATTTGGGCAGCACTTCAGTACGATCAGGTTTTTGTTCCAGCATTTGAGCAGCCTAGTATGTTAAAAAAATCATTTACCCAACTCACAGACCATCATGTAATATAGGCACTGTGTAATATAACACAGGATAATAATCTAAAGGCTCTCTATGCGATTTCACAAGTAGTTTCTAGTAAAAATACCAGCAGAATTTGTACAGACATAAACACATTCAATATTCACACTCCTCCTTTAACTCGTAAGCATTCTTACGCTTCCCACAAAGAGTCAGGTCTTTACCTTTCCATTCTACAAAGCCTGTAAGTCTACCCATAACACTATAAATTATTACTCGGATATATCCTCTTGGAAGTGAAGCTAGAGGATCCATTTTATAGCCAATAATAGTTTAGTATCACAAATCTAGTAAGATTAAACGCAACGATACAGATTAAGGATAGTGTAGTGTGTCGGCCCACTGACTTGGAAGCCGTCTGAAGTGTACGCCGGTAATCCCTGGATTATTGGGATGCCGTACGGATAATTGGGAAATTGTTGCGGTGTAATTGTATAAGTATAATTGGATATTTTGATGATTGCTCATATTGGGGTAATTTCTTCCGTTTTGACTAGAGAAGTGAGATTATAATTTGATTTAAAAGCGAAGGTCTTATTTTATCAAAAGACAATCTGTAGTTAGCAGCATATTTTTGTTCGATTTTATACTCGGTTGTTTAATGAAATTATCGAAATCCTTTTATTTCCTTGAAGATCTTTATATATGATTTGTGTTAAATTTGGTCCGTTGTTAGTCTGACTCTATATAGATTGAGTTATAAGGACTTTATAACATATAAGCAGTGATGGCCTCGAGGTATATAAGCAGTGATGGCCTCGAGGTTTAGGCACGCGGTCGAGAATCTCGGCGGTCGCGGGTTCGAACCCCAGGCACACACCTCTGACTTTTCGAAGTGTATTCAAATTGAATTATCACTTGCTTTAACGGTGAAGGAAAACATCGTGATGAAACCTGCACATTTAAAAGTTCTTAGGAATTTCTTAGGTGTGTAGTCCGCCAACCCGCACTAGGCCAGCGTGGTGAACTATGGCCTAAACCCTCTCAATGGTAGAGGAGACCGTGCTCAGCAGTGGGCGTATATGGGTTGATCAAGAAGAAGATAAGGACTTTATACTTTGGTAAATAAGAGAATAAGGGTCTTAAGGAATTTAGTAACAAGTTCGAATACCAGCCAAAAATCAATGATTCTGAAAACCATTTTAAAAACTAGGTTGAAAACTCACAGTTAGCTATAATTTCTATTATAACTGTCATACCAGTAAACTATTTAAATACCTACGTATATTATTAAACTTCAAAATAGCAAGTGCAGTACCAGGAGAGAATATTCCACAATAACTTCTAAAGCCCGCCTCAATCCTAGATTAGAGTGGCTCAAATGATTCCGCCTTAAGTCGCGCTGGCCTCGTGCCTAATAGTGTCCCAGACATTAAATATCCACTGCTTGGGTCATAGTAGAAGAAGCGTACTTGTATTTTTAAGCCAAATTCCTTTGTTCAGTAGGTTTTAAATACAGTCGAAAACGCATATACCGACATTGAAGGTACCGTTTATTTTATATAATTATTAGTTCGTATACAATCCGCCGGGACTTTGCGATTCGGTTGTTATAACTGATCTGTCGTTATAAACGTTGTCGTTACATTTAGTAAATAATAAGTGTAACGTGTTTTGACCGTAATTTTATTATACGTAGAAGTATGAGTCAGGAGTCAACATAATGTATGTATACCAGTTATATTTATATGATAGATATAAAACATATTTGCAGGCATAGATTAAATTAGAGCAACTGCAAAAAATTATTATTAAAATTGGATGTGTGAGAAGTATTAAAAAAAATCCAAATATCCAATGAACAATGGAAGTAAATTTTTAATTCAAAATGGTTTTGGTAAAAATATTACACTGGTCATCGAAGGCCGTAGGTTATAGACTTAAGTTTAAAATTGTCTCGCAACACTAAATTTAGTAGTAAAACTGTGGGATGAATTCCCGAGAGTGTTACTTTAAATTCTGAGATATTATGTCTGTTTAGTCTGCTGAATACTTTTCAGCTTTCGAAGTGAGATATTTTGTACGGGGTGAATTTTATTTAGGACTTTGGAGCTATCAATTTCATATTGAACGTTATAAATATTTTTCGTTCATGTATAAACGAGTACCTTTACCATAGAAATCTAGCATTTTTAGAGAAAAAAAAATTACTGTTCGCAGAGGTCTATCTATCAAAATACATCCATAACTTCACGCCTATAATCCTCGAAGAGGTTAGGCGGATGCATTTCTGCATCCACATTTCGCCAATTGTGTTTTTATCCCATGTAGTAGGCGGCGAATCTATTATCATTTTCAGGGCAACCTGTGCTGTTACTGAGAAAACATAATAAGACTGCTCTATCCGGGTATCGAACTCAGGAATAGTATATCGGGCAGCAAATACTCGTTGCGCGAAACCAAGAGGTAGTCTATTTAATTCTGTAACAAAATTCGTTAAATTCATTCCAACAGAGTAGATACTAAAGTGAAGCAATCCCATACGTTTTTTTTAACAACCGTATGGATTTTTATACAAATAAGATAAACAAACAAATAGTTTGTCTTTTATCTATACTAATATTCTAAAGCTGAAGAGTTTGTTTGTTTGTTTGTTTGAACGCTAGGATCTCAGGAACTACTGGTCCGATTTGAAAAATTCTTTCACTGTTAGATAGCACTTTTATCGAGGAAGGCTATAGGCTATGTAACATCACGCTACGACGAATAGGAGCGGAGCAGCAATAAAGAATGTTTCGAAATCGGGGACATTTTTTCCTTTTTGTGAGCTTCCGCGGCGTGCGCTGCGAAAATGGTTAAAGTTTCGCTAAAATAATGTATGAGAGAAATGTTCCTCTTTAAAAGTTCTAAAAAAAAGTTCGCGACAGCATATGTCTATTTTTTAAGGTTGGCTCACTATAACGTTTTTTATCCTAACCAAATTAGTTTTAAAATAAAGTTTTATTTGTGAGGGTGTTTTTATAAATATTATATCAATCCTTATCCAAATAAATACGTTATTCATTACAAGTATTTAATTTTAAATAAAATTGCCCTTTACATTATTTGATTTCACTGAGTATCTTAGAAGATATTGCAGTTTTCAAATATTGATCAAGCGCGCAGTAATGATGCACAAGGCGCCGATCGACGCGTTACGGTTTCACGTTTGAACAATTTGACCGAATTGTATGAATTTTGGTATGGACATAAATAGGAGTCTGAGAAGTAAAATAGACTACAACTTATTTTCCTTTTGATCTCAACCCTGTAGTCTACGCGGATGGAGTCGCGAGCAAAAGCTAGTAAATAATATTTCATGACGCCATTTTATACGAAAAAAATGATTTTGCAATATCGGTCTTTTTCCATTTTTAATCCATTTGAATATTGGTTTTGATATATTTAATTCGTCAATTGATAATTGAATTGAACTTTCCATTTTAATCATCATTGTTTCGTGTTCTCTTTTATGTTTACGAAAAATGTATCATACAAAGGACAACAAATGAAGTGATTTAAATAATGTTATTAGGGTTGTCCAAATACAAAACAGTTTGTGCACGGCGTAGGGCTGCTGCAGGGGAAACGCATGGGCTTCTTTGTATGCTAATAGCTTTTGTTTCACAACATTTATAGGGTTGGCACGAATGGATAAAAAAAAATACATGTTTGTATAAGAAGGTTGTCAGCATTGCTTTAATTGTCAACTATTAAATTTTGCGTTATCATGCAGTCATCTTCGCTGATAAGTGGTGGTTGAAGTAGTAACTGCTTATTTCTGTCTACTGTCTTCAACAGTAGGTAATCGCTGCAGCCTTGGATACGATAAATTATGTCGTATAATTAACATATTATTTTTCACCTTCATGGTCTCGCAAATTAAGTACCTATTATCGAGTAATTATGAAGTCATGGATTTCATTTCTGGGTCGGGAAAAGTTTTGTTGGGATTTTCTATTAGAAAATTCGCAAGGGTCAGAACGGAGCCTGGAAATGTGCCTGAAAAAGGGCAAAAGGCTCACTCCCTATAAAGTGAGATTGACACAAACTGGCCAAATGTAGATGCAGAAATGGAGCTTTGCCTACCCCTTTGGGAATACAAGGTTATGTATGTATTTATGTTTTCTTCAACATATTTTTAAATTTAATGTTTTTTTTTTATTATTTTTTTTTTTTTTTATTTGCCTTAGCAGGCAGACGAGCAGACGGCCCGCCTGATGGTAAGCGGTTATCATAAGCAAATGTAATATCAATTTATTTCTGTGTGTTTCTTTATATAATACAATATACAATCAGCTTACTAAAAAATAATCTTACATATATGTGTGTATATTACGACAGATGGTGATTATTTATTATTTACCGTGCTGCTCAGTCCATCATAAATGGACACAGACAAAAAGAGAAGAAAACTTGATATTATAATGCATATTTCGGTTTGCAGCCCTGGCAACGCGTGCCAAAACTGCACTCATTGATTTTATTCATGCGGTCGTCGAGGGGCAGCCCTGAATATTGTATGTCCTTATTCGCGCGGAGTTGACCCCTACTCGAGTCTGTTGGTATCGTAAACTATTTTGGCGTTCGTACTAAATGTAACCTGCTTTGTCCTATTATGACGTGCGGGTTTATTGTCGCATGGGACCTTGTTGGGTTTAAACATGCATGGGAATATCGGTAGAACCGAGTTGTAATTTTGTTCGTGTAATAAAATATAGTTCGTTGGCAATACCTGGTATGTTGTTTACGGTTGTATATTCAATATTTTATGTTAATGAGGTGATTTAGTTAAAGATTTTACGTAAATAACGTAAATTGGTCCACAAAACTTATATGTTAAGCTCGACCGGTTGGTCCCTGAGGGTTGGTCTAGGGGGATCCCTGAGGCCAGTGTAGTGGACTAAGGCCTTAACCATCTCGGTTGTAAAAGAGCCCCATGCCCAGTAGTGGGACGTCCATAGGCTGATAATGGTGAGAGCGATGATCTCAAACCCCCTGTACTTACCATTAACCACATTTCCATCGAAGGCTCGCTGGTGTTCGAGGAAATGCTTGACATTATCAGGAAAGATTTGAAAGTCAATTGTTTTGTAATAGCAGAGAATACAGTTGATGCAAACGTTTGAGCAAAATTTTATGTTAGAAATTTTGGGGTGGCTAGAAGACATTTTAGGGATATTATCTAGAATCGGATAAACTACCACGTCTTGGCATAAGGTACGTATCCCAACTATTGGTTACTTTTGTCATATTTCATTCGTGATACGGCCAGTAGTCTAGTGATGGAAGCAGTCGACAGTGCCCAGGGATTTGAGTACTAAAACATGTTTAACCTAGAAATGACTGCAAAGCCACAGAAGGAGGTATTATCGAATCCAAACACGTAACTAATGGAATTAATCATGAGTTACGTTTGTTATGTGATTTAAGAGGTCATATCGGAGTATACGTGATCGGAGTTCTTACACCGCAAATTGTATGAGCATTCGAGAAGCGTTTCCAATACGCGAACATTCATATATTAAATTTTATTTATTAACGTTTGAAATGTTGTTCTTCTCTAATATTTGTTATAAAAGACAGATTGAAATAATCTTGAAAATTGTTAGTCCTAAAATAAAACAAAAAATATTCCAATACATTGATTTACGTCAGTTTCCTGTAGCAGGCAAGTAGTTTCGAATGTTTTATTCATACTGCAAATATGAAAGGTTCTCATAATTTTTATGCAAATATTCGTAATGCATTTATAAAAGCATTCCATACTATCAAACATAATCTAATGTTTTCTTTACAAATAAAAGTCATAAATAAGTTCTTTCATTTTAAATGTAAAGAAAAAGTTGTCTACTGAAGGAAAATATGAAATTGACACATATTTCAAACATAAAAGAACTTTAAATGTGCATCTCCACTCAAACGTTCACAAATTTGACGCAAGATTAACTCAATTGAGTTTCACCGTTTCTATTCGGCATGCAACCGAGTAATACTTCAATGGGTTCTGCCCATTGTATTCACCAGTATAACACGATCCCCACACTTTCTGACATCATTGGGCAACTGTTGGAGAAAGTGCGGCGCTATAATTGTGACGTGTCAACGTAAACTGGTTGCTTTCATGTCTCCTGACATTTGAGGTACCGACAATCGCTCAACAGACCCCTTTTTAGGGCGTGAAATTGAATCTTGTTGCGGAGGAGGGTTGAAAACTTAAATATTTAAGAGGAAATTACTATCTGGAGAGGCGACCCCGTCGATTTCAGTGAGGTATTAATTTTATGAGCCCCGTTGTTACCGGGGTTCGCTATGAACTCGTTAACTTTACCAGTCGTTTGTGCTGTTTAGGGAATGTCTAAGAGTTCTGACTTTTGGCGTGCAGCTTGTATTAATTAAAATTAGCGAGGGAGTTGCGTCCCTTGTGTGCGATGTGTGAGATTGTGCGGTCCCTCGTAAAAACTTTAAATCAGTTTGGGTTCAAAGTTTTGTATCCGTAGACAGCAACGGAGGGTTCAGAGTTGATTGACTTTGGATGTGGCGTGTTTTATTTTAATCAGCGAAAACTTTGCGAATATTAAAGTACTGCAAGTAGCGATTGCCAGCGACTTTGTTCGCGTGGGCTTTATTATTATTTCTGATGAAAAACTGAATCTTGTTTCATTTTGTCACAATTATTTTACTTCTCATACTGGTCCTTTTTTTATGTTACAGCAAAAGCAATTTGCCTGAGGCAGCGGTATAACATTTTAAGTTTAAGGCATAGATGGGTGAAGATACGTGGTCTATCAGGAAACCACCATGATATTAGCGGGATTGATTATTATCTGACCTACTATCTACTACTTCGGACTTGAGGCTATATGTTTAAACTATTAAAGGGCAGGAATTTGCCCAAAAGTATTCAGTCTAATGATACTTGGTATGCTTCTCCTTCTCCTTAATCCTTAGTGAACTTAAACTCTATCGAATTTTCCTATTAGTAGTTAGCATTCCTAAAGGTATATAAAAATATATATTTGATACATTGACCTTACAAAGCAGAACCTAGTCGGAAATATAACATCTATTAATAAAATTTACAAAATAAACAAGGATACTACAGAAAAGTTAGCTCAAACTCAATAATCATCCAAACTTTACAAACATCAAACCCTCGTCGTTTATTAATAAAGTATCGCCGAAACGTTTTACGTGACCAAAACGTCGGGAACTATTTAATTGGAATCCATACCTTTGTTTCAACTGTCGGGACGATGCGACCGCAGAAGGAAACGTCACGAAGGTTCGTCCCAAAGGCATTCCGTTTCATTAATACTTGGGGGAGACGGTACTTTTTTTCAAATATATTACGAGTAATTGGATGCGTCTATGCAATGAATAAGATTAGCTTGGTTCGGATGCTCTTCTTGTTTTTAAGGCCTCTGGAGGGGAGAGACAATGTTTTTGTAATATTTTTCCTCGATGACTTAATCTGCTTCACATAATTTATATTAGCTTAATGATTTTAGGGAGAATTGCTTAATGTAGTATCTTTTTTGTATTGTCTTTCTTTATTTTCCTGGCTATATAGAGTCCTTATAGCATAATAACGATAGTCTTTGTTATCACCGTAAATTACTGAAATAGTGTTGGTTATTAGTATAATATAGATAATATAAATTTGACACAATGTTTTACTTTTTATATGTTTAAGGTGGACTGATGCATTTTCTTACAATCAAACTTATGGCCTTGAGATGAGGCAGGTATGTAAATGTTTTCATAATGCTATACAAAGTATATTCAAACCGTTATCGGAAAATGAGAAAGGTGGTAGTAAAGGTGAATACTAACCCCCTGGAGTACCAGGTTTGTATGGAAAGCGCCATCTTTTTTATTATTTGTCTTGATTTTTTTTAACGCCAATGGGTTTGTAACCACCGTAGCTACATATTACCGGTCTTAGTTTCCGATCACGGCCTGAGTACATCCTGTATATCTATTAAAGCAATATATATATATACTCAGCCTATCGCCGTCCACTGCTGAACGTAGGCCTCCCCAAGTAAGCGCCAACCATCCCGGTCCTGAGCGGCCCTCATCCATCCGCTACCCGCCACCTTTCTCAAGTATTAAAGCAATGCGAACATATAATCAACATTATAAAGTGTTAAAGAACCAATATCTTACAATATTTTCCTAACAGGATAAATAAAAACAGTCTCTGATTTTGTTCACAATTTTATATTGTCATGTAATAAATTGTAGGTGATGTGTTAGGTGATGTGAACTCGCACTGCATGAATCGCACCTGAGCCACTTGATCGTTCCTCAACATATTCAATGCACATCTATGAAGCCTGTTGGCCCAGCAGTCGTACACCCCAAAATTGGCATACCATGGACCCGTCCGCATTCCACTGAGTTCTGCCCCATGGCACGAATTCTATGTCCAAGAAGTCTCCGTATTGGTTGAACGCTTCTACTAGTTCATTACTGATGAATCTTACGGTGTCGTCGCAGCCAGCAGTTGTTCCAACGGTGATTCTGATCCTTGCATTGACGGTTTGAAGTGCACTGACAGTGTTTGCTAATAGAACAAGAGGCGCGATAACATGAGTAACCAAGTAGGCAGCCATGGCGTCTGTTTATAAGACTTATGAATCGAGCTGAATTTTTATATTGAGTTGGCGCATATAGTAAGTCATCACGCATCTAAACTGTTTCGTGCTCAAATTATGTAATTGTATCTAAAACGTTTTAAAATTTGTTTTTAATTTTATTAATAAGTCGGTTATATTTAATTCACATTTTTATTTCGCATCATGTCAACCTTTACCTATTGTTCTTTACGTTATGTTTCTAACGATACATAATTTTTTTATTACTGTGATAAATAGATAGAAGGGACGCCATTTTTTTTGCATTTTGAATGTATATTAATTTTATTTATATCATAAGAAATAACCTCTTATCAAATAACAATTAAACCGGAGTCCCCTTTTACTCGTGTTAGGTAGTCAATGCAGGAATTATTAAGTTATAAGAACCTTGTCGATATTGCAGCATATACATGAATGAAGTGTTTGAAATACAATTAAATTTAAAATAACATTACATATTGCAATGCATCTAAGGAATCGTTGCTAGTATAATAGATTTAAATACCACGAGATTCGCTTTACGATGCAACTTAATATATTTACGAGACAAGTTAATCATTTCCTATGTTTATTATACCATCAAAAGGGGATTAAAAGAAACATATTTTTGGCATAAAGGAAACCTGGCTTAAATCATTTGTATTTTTGTGATGTAATCTTAAGCGATAACCTTGGAATACTTTCAAAGGGGCGAGGGTGCCTTAAGGAAAATTGTTTTAAACTTGTTTCTGTTTTGGAAAGTTTAGAGAATTATAGTATTCTGTTACGGATTTTTGCAGAGATCGGATTAGTTGGAGGAAAACAAGATGAGTTAGTGGTAGTGCTATGTTATTTTTGCCTGTTTTGTTTTTCTAAGTGATATTGTGATTGGGGAATAATATCATTCTTAATTAGGCCTGCCTTAATATCTATTATTATATCAAGACACCCGTGTTTAAAAATCATAATCTGATAAATATACATATATAGATAGGGTATTGTTGATAATGTGATATAGCTCGATTATAAACAAATGTAAGGAAAAATATCTCTAATAAAGTTATTATATGGAATTAATTATTAAAATTACAACACACATGCATCCGAAGGACTAAGTTAAAAATTTATCATTCATCCGTGTATTTAGTCGTTGCATGTCTGCGAGGAATGCTATTGTTAGTTTTGCGCACATTTCAAGACAAACTGCTACCGCTTATGGACATAAGCTTATAGAATTTTAATAATTTCAAACGAATGCACACAATATATGCCGGAGGATCAACTATGAAGGTAGGTAAAAATGCAAGAAATTTTGCTGTCCCTTCTAGCTACTTGCCACAGTCATAAGAATGATGTATCGTTAGAAACTTAAAGTAAAGAACAATAGGTAAAGGTTGACATAAATCAAAATAAAAAAACGAATGAACAATGTTAAGGAAAAATAAATGACTTATTATTAAAATTAAAAACATATCCTAAAACGTTTTAGATACGACTACCTAAATTCGAGTACGAATCAGTTTAGACTTATTTATCCAATCTAATATCTTATCCAAATTCGATTAGTGATGCGTGATAGTTGTATGTGCTATCGCAAGATAACGCAACAAAGTTCAGTTGGATTCGTACACGTCTTATAAACGGACGCCATGGCTGCCTACTCG
Source organism: Cephonodes hylas (assembly GCA_030295005.1). NCBI lineage: Eukaryota > Metazoa > Arthropoda > Insecta > Lepidoptera > Sphingidae > Cephonodes > Cephonodes hylas. The sequence goes on from AP025371.1 coordinate 3,391,420, forward strand.
GTTACTCATGTTATCGCGCTCCTCGTTTTAGTAGCTAACACTGTCAGTGCACTTCAAACCGTCAATGGAAGGATCCGAATCACCGTTGGAACAACTGCCGGTTGCGGCGACACCGTAAGATTCATCAATAATCAACTTGTAGAAGCCTTCAACCAATACAGAAACTTCTTGGACATAGAATTCGTGCCATGGGGCAGAACTCAGTGGAATGCGGATGGCTCCATGGTATGCCAATTCGGTGTGAACGACTGCTGGGCTAACAGGCTTCATAGATGTGCATTGAATATGTTGAGGAACGATCAAGCGGCTCAGTTGCGTTACATGCAGTGTGAATTCACGTCACCCTTCCCAGCGTTCTTGCAAGGCAGCTATCATTGCGCTAATGAGGCTGGACTCCGCCTTGTTGATGTGGACAACTGCGTGTCGAGACCTTACGATGAGTTAGACAGGGCCGCGCAAGAAGCCGCCAGGGAACCCATGCAAATTATCAACTTCGTTCCTTCCATCTCCTTCAATGGTCAACATGATTTAGATCTCCACAATCAAGCCCGCCAGAGGTTGTCCAGCATGATCTGTTTCGCATTAGCAGATGATCCTTCTACAGGAGTACTCGGCTGCACTGTATAATTTGTTTTCACAAGTTTGTAATTTATTACGTAATAGAAAATAGTTCTTAAATCATTTCCTAAAAAAGATAATATTTTAATATTATAATATATTTTTTAATTAAAAGAATGTTTGTATTTTATTAACTTTCTGTTTGGCACCTTTTAAATACGATTGTCTGTTTTTTTTTATGAATATAATAAAGCTGAAGAGTTTGTTTATTTGAACACTAGGATTTCAGGAACTACTGGTCCGATTTAAAAAATTCTTTCACTGGTAGATAGCACATTTATCGAGGAAGGCTATAGGCTATATAACATCACGCTTAGACGAATAGGAGCGTAATAAAGAATGTTTCAAAATCGGGGACATTTTTTCCTTTTTGTGAGCTTCCGCTGCGTGCGCTGGAGTAACGGTTAAAGTTTCGCTATAATAATGTATGACAGAGTTGTTCCCCTTTAAAAGTTCTAAAAAAAGTCCGCGACAGCATATGTCTATCCTTTATGGTTGGCTCACTATAAGGTTTTTTATCGTAACCAAAATTTTAAAATAAAGCATTATTTGTGAAGGTGCTTTTATCAATATGATATTAATCCTTATCCAAATAAATACGTTATTCATTACAAGTATAAAATTTTAGATAAAATTGCCTTTTACATAATTTGATTTCACTGAGTATCTTAAAAGATATTGCAGTCTTAGAAAATATTGATCAAGCGCGCAATAATGATGCACAAGGCGCCGATCGACGCGTTATGGTTTCACGTTTGAACAATTTGACCGAATTGTATGACTTTTTTTGGTATGAACATAAATAGGACTCTGAGAAGTAAAATAGACTACAGCTTATTTTCCTTCCGAACTCAACCCTGTAGTCTACGCAGACGGAGTCGCGAGTAAAAGCTAGTCACTTTATACGAGGTTTAAGTCAAGCATTATATATTATCAAAATTTGACAATTTATTTATGGTACTTTACTGCATGCATTATCGCAAGGTAGTGCAATAAAGTTCAGTTTGCTTCAACCGAGTCTCACAAACAGACGTCATGGCTGGATACTCTCGTACTCTTGTTACCTTGCTCTTCGTTTTCGCGTTGAATACTGGCTACGGGCTTGAAACAGTCAATGGAACGATCAGAATCACTATTGGAACAACGTCTTTTTGCAGCGACACCATAAGATTCATCAATAATCAATTAGTAGATGCGTACAACCAGTACAGAGACTTCTTGGACATAGAATTTGTGCCATGGGGCAGAACTCAGTGGAATGCGGACGGATCTATGATATGTCAATTCGGTCCGAATAACTGCTGGGCCGACAGACTTCATAGATGTGCATTGAATATGTTGAGGAACGATCAAGCGGCTCAGGTGCGGTTCATGCAATGCGAGTTCACATCGCCTTTCCCAGGGTTCGGGCAAGGCAGCTATCATTGTGCTAACGAGGCTGGGCTCCGCCTTGTTGACGTGGACAACTGCGTGTCGAGACCTTACGATGAATTAGACAGGGCCGCGCAAGAAGCCGCTAGTGAACCTATACAAATTATCAACTTCGTACCTTCAATCTCGTTCAATGGTCAACATGATTTGGATCTCCACAATCAAGCCCGCCAGAGGTTGTCCAGTATGATTTGCTTCGCATTAGCAGATGATCCCTCTACAGGAGTAGTCGGCTGCACTATATAGGTAATTTGTTTTCACAAGTTTGTAATTTATTATGCAATAGAAAATAGTTATTTAAAATCATTTTTTAAAAAGAGAATATTTTTATATTATATATGTTTTCATTAAAAGAAATTTTGTATTTTATTTACTTTCTTTAAAACCGTGATCCTAAAGGCACGAGTAAAATGAAATAATTTCAAGATACTGACACAAATAAATAGTGTTACATATGCAATTATTAATACGAAAAGACACCAAAATTAATAAAAAAACCTATAAACGGAGACAGAATTGGGAGTGAATGTTACAACTGCTACAAGTAAGCCATTAATTACTTTTGTAACAGCGAAATTTAAGTCGAGCGTTCAATCGTCGATTTGAGAAGTTTTATCTTAGTTGGCTCCGCGCTCGGGGTACCAAGGTTCCACGGCTAAATGCCCAACTTTTGCCGCCTTTTAATCGTCGAACTTGTACAATTGGACAATCGTCGAGCAGAGATATGGCTAATAGCTGTGTAATTTGAAGCGATAAGCTCGCTGTAATGATAGGATTTAGCAATACGTAACATTTATGTTTTTGCTTATCTTTTGTATAATAAAAATTACTTGACGTTGTCTTGGTGTTTTATCGTAAGTATTCTATGTAATTTTAGTTTCCTTGCCATGGTATTTCATTTCAATTGTTTTTGTATTTAAATTTCAAAGCTCTATTGGAAGTCCCCTATATAACCATAGCTTGACAGATCGCTCGTCTCGGTTGTAACTATTGTCCTCCAAAAAGATGTCCCGATCGGGGGTCGGGATTGAATGTTTGATATCCTCAAAAAATGTGGGGACATTTTTTCTTTATCATTCTACGTGCATTTCTGTTATCATTCTTTTGATCAACTGCCTTCGTAGGTTGTGGGTGTTCTTTGGCACTCTGGGTCATACTGTTTGAATATTTATGGTCTCCGAAATGACCCAAAAGTAGTTTTTGGTTTTGAAATTCAATTGTTAGTAAAATCGATGTAGGTACCAAACATATTTATTTGCTCAAATTTTACTGTAATTAAAAACCTTGACATTGAAGAAATGATCGTGTGTTTAACAATATTATGATATTATTGTTAGCTGCACATCTGTTCATAAATAACACTACGTACCTTTAAACGCATCGCGCGTCGAATGTATTGTTTAAACAGAATGAATAAGTAAAGTAAGTATGTAGCTACTTATCCAATCGTTAACCTATTTTTTATGAATAATTAAAATGTAAAAAAATACTAGGATCGTAGTGTACAACGTGTATTCAGAAAGACTTTTGTCCAGCAATGGACTGAGATAAAATGTTTTTGATAAAATATATTTAAGTAAACAACAGTCATATAAAATAACAATATTAAGATATTTTAAGTCTTGTTCCGAACTAGCTTGTTACATTTGGAAGAATAATGAAGCCTCGATATACAGACCTAATTTTACTTTTCGTATACTCATCTCCTAGATATTAGTCTGGCTACATCCAAAATTTTGTGGGTAATTATTTTTTTGGGCGCTCATGACACCTAATAGTCTCTCGTTATGAATTTCCTTGTCGATATTAGTGTGTAATCAATAGTCATAGTGTCTGTTAGGGATATTATTTATTCTTATCCAATTACGAAGATCATATTAAATAGATTTCACTATAAAATCCCCGCGTTATCACTACACATAGACAATACAATTAGGTAAAATATAGTGCAGCTAATATTCAGTTAATTCCAAAGTAACCTGTGGCGCTGTATAATTTGCAATTTTGTCTGCGCTTTCGTTGTAATGGTTTGCAAACGATCGCAGTTACTGCCTTGTCAGAGCATTGTGCGCAGGGCATTATGGCTGTGACATATTGTTCTGTTTAATTTGGGATAATTCGGGATAACTGTCATTAACAATTAAAGTGTATTTTCAGATTCGTGTGTCGCAGTTTCGAGAATTTTCGAAGCGTTTGGCTGTGGTGGAATAAAGTGGAAATTCAGGATATGAAGGAAGTGTAATACAGTCTTGATAGTATGTAAAATTTGCTTGTTTATAGTTATTATGATCTCTTATTACCTTATATAAATAATAAATAAATACATACACCCAACAGTCACACACATAGTCCTGACCCCACATTAAGATACGAGTCTTGTGTCGTGGGGTATCAGAAACTACGAGAGACTTCGGTCTCACAAACACCCAGACCCGAAACAAATATTTGTGGATCACACAAACATTTGTCTCGGTGCGGGGATCGAACCCGCGGCCTCTCGTTTCGCAAGTTGGTGGCCAACTACGCCACGGGGCTGTCTTATATTATTACGCATATAAAGTTGCTCGTTGATACTGCCTTTAATGGACACAAGAGCGTTTGATTCAATGATAATGTTTATGGACATAATATCTTGGTATTTTTTTTTAATGTTTTTCTATAATTTTGACGGAAGATATTTATAGCATAATATGTTACTGAATTTACTTTAGTGCAAGAGAAGCAGTAACGTACTATCGTTTAACATAAATCAAAGGGGTAAAGATAGTACGATATTAGTATTGGATGGAATATTTAAGTTTCTGCTGTCAAAATATCAGCGTCTAAATAAATCTCAGCCCACAATCATCATAGAAAATTAAACAAAATACATGTTTTGTTAAAGCAATTTTTACATCAAAGTGAAATGATATTGTTCATGTGTAGACGTGAAAACAATGTTGTAAACCCAAATAAAGATTAGATATGATAGGTGTAAGTCCGACCTATTTATATATCCGGAGTTAAAATTATTAATCCTGGCACTTCACTGAGCATGAAAAATTTGGTCGACGGGTTAAAAAAGTATATTTTTCCATTCGTTTTCTCTTTCATCAATGATAAAATACTCGTATCATTGTCAGCACTGAACTTCTGCATCACGCGCATAAACGAGTCATTGCCATTGGCTATAAAACCCATCACCGATTAAATAAAAAATTACGACCAATAAATAAAAGGTATGGAGGCGATAATTTGTCTGGTCTATGAAAGTGCAACATCATGCGCACCCCACAACATTATTTCGTTATGGACGGCCGCATGAGCCAATAATGCTGGGCCATTAAACGATTGAAAAATGTCACAGGCCACTTTGCAACGCCGCTGCGCTACATTAACTCCGGTTTGGTAAGGGCATATAATATGCTCGAGTTATGATGCAAATGCTTTGGGGGCCGGTATCTGTGTCGGAATTTCTAATAGATTTTGATGTTTGTAGTTATTAGCAATTGTTTTATTCAAGTTTCGAAGGTTGAATTGGCTGGCAAGTGATTAAGGATTAATTCAAAATGTTATTGTAATACATTCAACGGAAGATGCAGTATGTAAACTATATTAAACAAAATTAGGTATCGCTTACAGCCAAATAATTGCAGTAACTTTAAGTGTATTATTGTTAATTAAATATCGAGGAGAATTCACGTCTTCTACCCCTTCGGGGATTAGAGGCGTGACGTTAAATATGTATGTAAGTTTTTCTTTTTATAATCAAAATAAGATATGGATAAAGAATGGAGAAAATCCTTGTGTATCAACCTCGTATGGAATGGCATTAATTATCCAAATTGCCCACTTAATAAATAAGAATTAATAGGTATAGGACACAGATTATAATAGGTCCATAGACAAGCTATAACCGGTAAGTACGCACATTACCTGGTAAGCCCCTATATTAGCTAGTCTATTATGTAAATCGCTCGGTGGTCGTCGGACTACATACACGGTTCATAAGTTTAAAGTTTATTGTGTTGTAAAGAATATGAGGTAGTTTTGTATATTTTTATACATTAAACGTGTAATGTAATATGTATGACGTATATACATACAGACATATACCTATTTTAGTTTTGATGTGTATATTGTTAATACACCCAATTATCATGTATTTAGTTCTGACCCCAGACTAAGATTTTTTTTGTGTCTGCGAGTGAATTTTCGGTCTCACAAAACCAGACCTGAACGAAATATTTTTGGATCACACAAACATTTGTCTCGGTGCGACTAACTATCTGCTCCACGGAGCTGACAATTAACTTGTACTCAATAAAAATCACTATAAATACTATTTAATTAAACGTGGTTTAGTAATATGAAATATTTTTGAGCAATATTTAAGACATAACGTGAGCCTTTCCGCGTAAGTCATTCATATGAAGAATCAATTTTAAGTTGATGTCATAAATTTCATCCTGCCTCTCTGCATTAATCATGTATGGAAAATAAAAAACATTTAAGGGCTGGCTTTAAATACTTGAATCAATAACCACAGGACTAAAGCTTTATATAGCAATAAATAAAATTGCCCCATTTTTATCAATTGTCAGCTAAATTGCTTAATATTCACACCCCACTCCCAAACAAATGCGAATATGTAAATGTAATAAACAAAAATAACCCTTTTTAAAATGAATAATTTTTTTTATGCACCAAACGTCACTGGAACGATAAAAAGAACTTCCCGAAAACATGAATTTTTATTAACATTCGCACTTAAGGCGCCGCCGTCAAACTTGCGCAGACGAGGATAGATGAATTCTCTTAAAATACAGCTGAAGTTACTCAGTTTGAATATTTTGCGCGGTTCCGCTGATGCTTTGTCGTATACGCTTCTATTTTTAAAGGTATGAGTGTGTGCACTTTGGAGCATTGTTCGTTCTTAAGTATCGAAATTTAAGACCGGGATATATAAAGATGAAATATCTTTTTAGGTACATGTCTACTAGACTTTACATATTGGTTAACACAAAAACATTCCGAGTATAGAGATCAAAGTGGTGGTTACTTGTTTTTCAGGTAGCACTCTAATTTACTTAAAAGGAAACATTTTTATCGAAATATGAAAAGAAATAAATAATCGATTACTTTCTTTTATTGTTGTATATCGTAGAAAAACAATTGACAACTCAACTCTGTACCAAACATACATTAATCACGGACGTTCTACATTAAATTTCCATGTCCTTCCCTTATTTTTCCACCCACGGAACCCTGCAAAATGGAAATAGCAATACAGCAGTGAGTGCGGCCGAGATGTAACAAACGAGCGCCGCCGCGGAAGTAGGCGGTTGAATAATTGAACAAGTGTGGTCCCCAGCGCGATCGTCTAGCCGACGGATCAATAGACCAACGTTACCTGTACACAATTATCATTCGTTATGACGAAATCATATGTAATTTTCAAATTTAATAAATACTAGACCAACAAAAAGAAAGAAAGAAAATACGCTTTCGATTTGTTTGCATGCAACAGCATGCGCTTATAATTTTGGTATAAGGCCAACGTTACCTGTACACAACCATCAGTCTTCATATTATTGGCAAATACAAGAATAATTCTTGGACGAATGCAGTCATGACATGTCTAGGGTTCCTGGCATGAGCTTATAATGTTGGTTTAATTAGTCACATGATCATCTGCCCCCCGGATCTATTGATCCGTACAGGTAACGTTGGCCAATAGTCCGATCATCATTAATTGCAAATAAAAATTATATTTTGAGGAATCCTTTCTTAGACACTCAATTGTCTATCCCCCAGATCAATAAGGTAGGCTATGTTACCTGTACAAAATCTGTACAAAATGCATGGGGCATCAGATAATTTGCTAGTTAAAAAAAAGTTATGCTTTGGGGGTCTTGACTTGATATTAAAGCAATGTTTTCCTGATTTCTTGCATGCGACTGAAATGTAAATTTAATAATATAACCACGCGATTGCCTAGCAGCCGCATTAAAAGACTAACGTTACCTGTACCCAATTATCAGTAAGTTTCAACGTACCTGAAATTCATTTATAGTTTCTCTGGTAGCTAAAAGATCAGGTAAGCTGCCACACAAGTTAACTGAATGAGTTGGTAAGTAAAATCTACTTATTTTACAATTAGCGACTAATTTTCTGAGTTTGGGTGATGGTTTGTGATACTGGTGAGTCTGGTGACGCTTGCTACTAAAAAATCCTACTTCGAACAAGACAATGTATTTACAGTAATCGAAATTGAAATATCTTTGTATGCACCCTATTCACTCATATTATAAAGAGGAAAAGTTTGTATTCGCGTGCCTTCATAAAATAACGCAAGATCTACTATTTAAATGTTTTCGGTATGTATAAAGATATTATAATTTCCTATGCCCAGGCGTAGCGGGGGCCAAAAAGATTTGAAATACATTTACGGAACCTATTGCTTACGAACTTATGACAGGCGTTTTGTATTGTTGATCAAGAATTCCTGTAGAGCATGGGATTCAAAATTTGCCACATCGCTTGTATCATTATTATAAGTAACAAGTAAATAGATAAATATTTTAATTTGCATATACCATTTTGAAATTAATACAGTTTCAACACCTAAGGGTGGCGTGTAATTGGAAAATATTGAGCGTTAAAATTCTCACCCCAGTCTTAAAGATAGGAAACGTCTAATTAAATTTCCGTTTTAGGCAATAAACCGCTCACCACGTGGTATTTTATTACCACATTTTGGGACTTGATCAAAATTTATTGCTATCTGTGAATTATTAAATTGTTTTCGCCGAGGGAATTAGATTTTTTCTCGTTTTTAAGTAATTGGATGGGTTTTGTAATGTTGTCGTTAATTTAATATGAAATATTTATTTTTTATTACAAAAAATAACTCTATAGGAAATAAATTTTGATATCTAAAAAGAAACAATGCAAATCTATGAACGTAGTATACCTACTTCATTCCTAAAACTTTGTCGTTGGGTAATTACAAAATACGACATATTTTTTGGTCAATTTTGTTTTCTTTACATATTATATAAAACTAATCGATATGAACATCTGTAATCAGGAGAATAAAATAAATGTATCAGACGTGATTTTATACGTATACTGAATCTTTCTGAAATCAAAATCTGAGACTTTAAAAATATAGATATTAAAGTAACATTTATCTTACTGTATCTTGTTTCCATAGCAAAACTGTTGATTAGATTACGTTATCTGATGCTGATGAGATTTTAGGAAATTACGAGTAATAGATACCTTAAATCTAAGTACTTGAATTGGATTTCTTTGCATCGTATCCAGACATATATACAAAGCACAAACATCAACTGAACTACGGCAATAAAATACAAATAACTTATGCTTTAAATCCCGTAATTCGGGCGAGACGTTAGAGCCGGAGTTTAATTTTCAAAACGACTTTGGAACATTTCCATTTTAATAAGTCATCAAGACGAAAATAAAGTTTGTTTCAATAAAAAGACGCCATCGACTGAAAGCTGATAAAACTTAGAATCGGCTATCGATTCTGACAGGCCGACTACGTTCCGACTTGTCTTTTGAGATTATTATCGCTCCAAATGATATTTTTGCTGTTTCGTGAGAAATGTTGGATGTTTTCATCGATTTAATTAAATGGCATGGTGTTTTCGTATAGATTCAGAGTTCCCGTATGCAGTTAGACAGACAGTTAACAGTAGTGGTTGAATAAATCAGAATTTTCCGTTTTCGTATCTCTCGGTTTTCAGTGGTCGGCAATTAATTACTTTACTAGTAAAATATGTCTACGTTATCAATTATTTATTGTGTTAAGTCATAAAAAAAGATGATGGAAACATAAGACTTTATTACAATAATATATTATGTAACTAAATACATTAAAATTCTTCATAAGAAAATTTTAGTAGTGGCTTAACATAAAAAAAATCGGCACTGGAATATGAGCAGATACATAAACAAACATCTCTTAAGAACATAAAATTAAATAAATGATCTCAAATTCTTTAAATGTAACAGTTTCTTACTAACCAATTTGGCATAACTACGGAGAAATTACAACAACTGTCCAATTATCTTTTAAGAGTCTTGAAATCCAGCGAAGATTGCGAAAGGATATAAAGACGATTGTAAACTTTAGAGGTAGTTCTGTTCATCACTAGGATTTTCTTAAGGAGCTATTAGATGAGATAGTTTTACTGCGATGAGCTTGTGACGACGTATTAACTACTACAAAAATACCTTTATATTTACTTTTTATATTCTGGCAAAACTGATTCATCTTGCTAGAGATTCTAGCCCATGAATTCCGATAACACGAAACATTTAGGTCCTGATACAATAAAGTTTTTTAAACTTGATTCCTGGAGATAGAGCATGATCAAACTGATAATTAAATAAATAAAAATTTATTAGAATGTCGCAAGTAGCTCTAATAGTAAGATACATTGTCTGGATGGGCGCCCATCTCTATAATGTCACCTTAATAGTTTCCAATAAGCAATATCTTCCGAACGAGTGGACTTTTGGCTCCGATAATATATTTATAGTTTTTGAGATCTCTTTCTTAGAGGTAAACATATAAGTAAGCCTTAAGTGGATACATTCTTCCAACTTTTACATCAATCAAATTTTATTATATATAATGTTTTTAATATGTTTCAAGAGTTAGAAAGTCCTTTTCTAAAGAGAGGTTGCAAGGTCGATGCTCGCATAGAGAATTTTAATCCACATAAGTTTTAATTAGTAGCTAAAGTTCTATGTACATTAATATGAGCCTCATAAGTGTCGCGAAGTTACAGGTATTTACGACACAAGACTTGCATCTTAATATGAGTTTCAGAGTAGGTAAGTTGCTCTTAATTCTACTAAATATTCCTCGTTGTCTCGCAGTACAAATATGTATTTACCGTGTGAACTTACGATCGTGGGCGCAATTCCCGGGTCAAGCAAAGTGTTGTAGGGTTCTTGCATTAGGAAATTCTGACAGAAAGAAGTGGCCTAAACACAACAATAGACCCGACCCTATTACATAAACGTAATTACCAATAAAAGCAGTGATGGCCTCGAGGTTTGGGCGCGCAGTCGAGAATCTGCGGTCGCGGGTTCGAACCCCAGGCACACACCTCTGACTTTTCGAAGTTATGTGTGTATTCACATTGAATTATCACTTGCTTTAACGGTGAAGGAAAACATCGTGATAAAACCTGCACACCTAAGAGTTCTTAGGAATTTCTTAGGTGTGTAGTCCGCCAACCCGCACTAGGCCAGCGTGGTGGACTATGGCCTAAACCCTCTCAATGGTAGAGGAGACCCGTGCTCAGCAGTGGGCGTATATATGGGTTGATGAAGAAGAAGAAGAAGAATTAGCAAAATGTAGGGATAGAAATTTACTTTTGCCTACCCCTTCGAGAAATATATGCATGAAACTAAGTATGTAAGTAGTTATTATGCTTAATTGTCTATACCTATCGGCAGAATTGCATTTAATATTAGGTTTTTATTTGTAATTGACTCACAGAATATAATTCTGAGAATGTACGTAATATTTATGTTTCTATAATAGTCTTGGTGCTCTAGACTTTGTTTGCTTTCCACCCACCGTTTTTGAAGATTTTAGTGTATTCCTGAACTTCACCCGTTCTTCAAATAATTATAAAACAAAGAGTGCTAATTTGCTTCATGTCTATAATGTTTCTTGAGCGTTGATTCTTCGAAATGTGGCCTCTTTTGAAACATTTCGCTACTTAATCAAACATTTAAGGGCGCTATTACACTTTTATGCAAAAATCGACGCTTTTCACGTGCACTTTTATTGAATTAATATATTTCAAATGTTAACAAATTATATATACAATCAAAGAGCATATATTCATCTATACATGTAATTAAAAAAAAGTATATGTCACCATATAAAATGTATACACAAAGACGATTTTACCAACACAATGAACGCTCAAAATTGAGAAAAATAGGGTCTAAGTAGGTACCATATACATTAAAATTAATCAATGTTTCGACTTTAAATATACATAATATTGCGACCTATATACTCCTCAATATAAAAAGTAAACATTTTGGACATAGAAATATATAGTTTTTTAATTATAGGCTAATACGTCAACGCATGTAAATTCCCCCATACATTTTTCGCCCACCGAGTGCCATTCCGCGGTGAGCCGCGGTCTTGGAAGCATGTCTATGTCGCTTCTCTCGTCGCTTCCCCCCTCTCGTCGTAGATAAAATTGACAACGAAGTATCTACCTATCGATGTGTGTGTGAGCGTAGCAATAGAACAGGCATTAGCCAATAGCCGTTCCGATAGATAACATTGTTGTTTACAATCAATGAATGAGTATTCTTTCGGACGTATTGTAGTATTGGAATTTGAATTGGGTTATGTGTCCTTATATGACATTGAATTTTAGTGTAAATAATTTCGTAAGTTCAGTAAATGATAATGGTTCTTATACGTCATATTTAAAAAATAATTCAATAATTTTCTGTTGCCAATTATGAATACATTGGCCCTCTTGTGAAGATCTTAGATATTATTATTAGGTTATTTATTTGACAGACCCATGGCGCAGTTAAATAAAAGGCCACGGGTTCGATTCCCGCTCCGGGATCTCATAGTCTCTGGTACTTTCAATACAAAACTTAGTACGGAGTCTAACTGAAAAAGTGACTGTTGGGTGAATTTATTTGTTTAAAATTATTAGTTTTATTACATAAAGATAAAATATAAGTACTTAATTAGTTTTAATTATTTTATAGAATGTTTTATTTAGTTTCACTCATTTTAGTTGCCTACTGAGCTGCAATTTTAAATCGCATGACGCCGCTATATCATGCTGACATGATGCTGATCTGATGATGGAGCTGAAAGATGTTCATAAGAACTCGGTAATTAAACAATCCTACCTAATCGAGTATGGGGTCGTTTGATTCGTCTTGTCGAATACTTTGCTGTTAAATGGTATCGAGGGTCTGATGTTGGAGCTGAAAGATGTTCATAAGAACTCGGTAATTAAACAATCCTACCTAATCGAGTATGGGCTCGTTTGATTCGTCTTGTCGAATAATTTGCTGTTAAATGGTATCGAGGGTCTGATGATGGAGCTGAAAGATGTTCATAAGAACTCGGCAATTAAACAATCCTACCTAATCGAGTATGGGCTCGTTTCATTCGTCTTGACGGGTATTTTGTACTAGATAGTAAACAGGGTCAGTCACTAAATTGAGATAAGTACATTATGTTTTCATGCGATTGCCAATTCATACTATCTATACTAATATTATAAAGCTGAAGAGTTTGGTTGAACGCTAGGATCTCAGGAACTACTGGTCCGATTAGAAAAATTCTTTCAGTGTTAGTTAGCATATTTATCGAAAAAGGTTATAGGCTATATATCATCACGCTACGACCAATAGGAGCGGAGCAGCAATAAAGAATGTTTCAAAATCGGGGATATTTTTTTCCTTTTGAAAAATTCCTCCGCGTGCGCTGCGGAAACGGTTAAAGTTACACTGAAATAATGTATGATAAAATTGTTCTCCTTTAAAAGTTCTAAAAAAAAGTCCGCGACAGCATATATCTATCTTTTAGGATAACTTCACTATAACCACTTTTATGCTAACCAAATTTTTTCTAAAATAAAGTATTGTTTGTGAAGGTATTTTAATGAACATTATGTTAATCCTTATCGAAATAAATGCGTTATCCATTATAAGTATTTAATTTAGACGAAATTAGCCCTTTACATCATTTGATTTCAATGAGTATCTTAGAAGATATCGCAGTTTCAAAATAATCATCAAGCGCGCAACAGTTATGTACAAGGCGCCGACCGTCGCGTTACGGTTTCACGTATAAAAAACTAGCTTTTGCCCGCAACTCCGTCCGCGTGGACTACAGGGTTGGGTTCAGAAAGAAAATATGTTGTAGTTTATTTTAATTCTTAGAGTCCTATTTACGCCCATACCAAAAATCACACAAATCAGCAAGATAATTTAAACGTGAAACCGTAACGCGCCGGTCGGCGCCTTGTACATATTTTTGCGCGCTTGATGATTATTTTGAAACTGCGATATCTTCTAAGATACTCATTGAAATCAAATGATGTAAAGTCCAAATTTCTTTTAAATTAAATACTTATACTAAATAACGCATTTATTTGGATAAGGATTAATATAATCTTTATAAAAATACCTTCACAAACAATGCTTTATTTTATAACAAATTTACTTAGCATAAAAGAGGTTATAGTGAACCAATTCTAAAAGCTAGACATATGCTGTCGCGGACTTTTATTTAGAACTTTTAAAGAGGAACATTTCTCTCATACATTATTTTAGCGAAACTTTAACCGTTTCCGCAGCGCACGCAGCGGAAGCTCACAAAAAGAAAAAAATGTCCCCGATTTTGAAACATTCTTTATTGCTGCTCCGCTCCTATTCGTCGTAGCGTGATGTTATATAGCCTATAGCCTTCCTCGATAAATGTGCTATCTAATCTTGAAAGAATTTTTTAAATCGGACTAGCAGTTCCTGAGATCCTAGCGTTCAAACAAACAAACAAACTCTTCAGCTTTATAATATTAGTATAGATTTTACCGATTTGTATGATTTTTGCTATGGGCATAAATGGGAGTCCGAGGGGTTTATAGATGGGATTTTGCCCGGAAAAACCCCAAATATGGAAAAAATAGGGAAAATACCCGAAAAATATACACGAATGGGAAAATTTTCGGGTATTTTCATATTTAGCATAATATGTAGCAACTAGGTATTATGTAGATACATGTATGTATATTGCAGGCCTAAAGTTTCGGACTCTAGGCAAATTCCGCTGTGGCATTTATTAAAGTTTTTAACTGAATCTGTTTTGTACCACTTACAGCACATTTTATACATTTACGAACTTATCTGAACTAGCTTTTCGCCAAAATGTTTTCAATCCCATGTCTATAAGGAGCCAGTGTAAAGTACTCAAACTACTAAGAATTTGCCAATAAAAAAACTCGATAATAATTTGCCTGACCTGGGAATCTAACCCAAGACCTCTAGATCGCGTAGCCAATATAATATGTACCGTGAGACCACGAGGCAGTCAATAAATTATAATCTTTACTTCTATACTATGTATACTAATATTATAATCAGGTAACGTTTGTGAATTTGTATGTTTGTGACGTTGTAGAAATCAATCTCCGGATGTTATAGGCTTATAATATGTTAGTCCAAAAAATGATAAGTCTTTTTCCTTGTACCCGGATTTCCGAAGTAAGTCGGTGAAAAAATGGGCGAACGAAAGCGTTTTTTGCAAACGCTGCCTTACCCATGGGAAATATATAGTTGAGTCCTAAAGAGAAGTTGGAGAGCTTGATAATACCTACAAAAAAGACAGCGATAGCATATGTCTGACTTTTAGGGTTGGTTCATTATAACCTCTTTTATGCTAACGAAATTTGTTCTAACATAAAGCATTGTTTGTGAAGATGTTTTTATAAGGATTATATTAATCCTTATCCAAATAAATGCGTTATTAAGTATAAGTATTTAATTTTAAAGAAGTTTGCACTTTACATCATTTGATTTCAAATTTCAATGAGTATCTTAGAAGATATCGCAGTTTTAAAATAATGACCAATAATTATGTACAAGGCGCCGACCGGCGCGTAACGGTTCCACGTAATTTTACTGATTTGTATGATTTTTGGTATGGACATAAATAAGACCCTGAGGAGTAAAATAGACTATAACTTATTTTCTTTCTGAACTCAACCCTGTAGTCTACGTGGACGAAGTCGCGGGCAACAGCTAGTTATAAATAAATACATCCAGGAATCACATTCATTTGTGTTAGTCTATGAAAATGACAATTCATTGAAGGATGTGAACGAAACGCGTAAGCGCCATGAAATACACGGCGCTTTCGACCTTTTGGTCGCGAGAAAACTACACTTGTAAGCGTTTGGTTAGACAGCTAATTGATTAATTTGAGTGCTGCTGCGGTTTTAGTTTTATCTCGTCATAAAATGGAGCATGATTTTTGCTTAGGGTGTCTTCTCTATACGTAGTAATATTATCTCAATGACCCCGTATCAGTCTTTAGTCGTAAGTATCACATACTACGAGAAACTATTGGTGCGGAATCGAACCCGCGGCCTTTAGTTTCGCCACTGATGTCTAGCTAAATGTCAATGTATAAATAGATATATTGATATGTTTTAACTTTATACTTTATATTTTAAACACATACACGTCTTAATTTGTACACATTTTCAATAATATAAATATACGTAAATACCAATAATTGAACAGTATTGTGTTTTGGCGCGCACGGTAAGACTAGAGCGAGACAGGGACGCGTGCTGTCGCAAGCGACGCGGTAATTATGTGAGTGTGTGCGTGCGGCCGCGACGGCGTGCGGTGCGCGGGCGGCGGGCGAGCGCTCGCTCGTCGCGGATCGACGAAATCGAGCGCGTCAAAAATGTTGGAGCGCCCTTAACTGAATAAAGTTTGTAACGAAGCCCTCCATAAATAATAATAGGACCATTTAGAAATTCTTACGACTGAACATTCTTTCTAAGAAACTTTATAATTAATAAGTATTTAACAGCGGGTTTTATGTAGATCTTGATTTGTTCAGGTATTATATTGTTTTGGTTATTATCTATATAAAAGAGTAATTAGGTACCATTCATTATCAAATTTCATAAGTGTTTACAGAAATAAATTGAATAAATATTTATCCAATATGCTAGTAATTAAGTTCAATAAAGTGACAAAAAGAAATTAAGAGTAATTTGCTTGCGTCACGATATCAAGGTTATGATATTATGAGGTTACTTTAATAATTATTAGCTTAATAAGCAAGACTATTCCCGTTTTTCTGGTGTATAAAAACTCTACAGTTCATTATTAAGTAATTAAATTCTATGTTATTTACAAAACTAAATAAAATTAAAATGACTAAAGTAGGTAAATCTACCAGTGTCACATCAATATATGATAAAAAAAACACACTTAAAAATAAAATATTCAGACCTCATCAAAAATATATTCAACGAATCCCATTACTTGAGGAAAGACATCCTTTGCCAACCAGAATTGCCTATTTACATTTATTAGGTTAATATCAAAATAATCGTCGGCACCAGGCCGGCCGTTTCAGTCGACGGTTTCGCCTCAATTTTCCGTACCAATACTCCTGTTGGATCCACTGCCAATAAACAATATCTTCCAGCCGAGCGGCGACTGAACGAGGCTCTGCTAATTAGGGACGTGGAAACCGATCAAAAGGAAGCCTTTGATGCGAAACTGAGGTGACAACGATAACGGCGTTTCGGCCGTTTTATATCGGTATGCTTATTGGGTTCTTGTATAGATAAAGGACAGTTAGGTCTAAGTGAGAAAGTACTTTTTAAAAATAACTTTGATGTTTTAAATAGATATTGGGATAGCATACTAAAAAAAATTAGGAATAATTAATGAATTGCAAAAGTAAATGTCTGTCTCCTATGCTTTCTCACCTAAACTACTGGACCCATTTAAATGATTTTTGTTAGGCAGATAAGTTTGTAAAGCAGAACATGGGGTGTATTTTAACCCATTAAAATGTACTGTTCGTGGAATACCCCCGGAATTTCAAAATTGCACCCGTGCGGAGCGGAGCCCTACTAGCTTCTAACTAAAAAAAAATGTAATTTAAAAATAAAAGCACATTCGAGCAATTCAATTCAACGCTGAGCATCCGCGACCACCTACTGAATGCAGAATACATCAAGTCAGCGCGTTAATAGTGTCGGGAAAAATATCGCCGGCCCGATTTCAATAAGCGATAACTTCTGCATGACCGACGCCCTCCTCCAACTGGCCATTCACGGATGCCTGTGATCAAAGCGGCCGATTTGAACCGTGAGACGCGCGACGCTCTCGATCTACTCGTATTTGGGTCACCGGTGTCATTGCTGACGATTGGGTGATTGGTTATGAATGAAAAATTAATGATTATAACTAAAGACTAAGGCATAAGGCTTACCTCCGAGGGACGGTTCTAGTGGTGGCTCGTGAGCAGCAGTGACGTAGGCTGGTGATAAAGCTTATTTTGTTGTCATTTTAGGAAATTTTATAATACACATATTATGTTAATGGCTTAAAATGTATGTAATAAGATAGTACTACCATCTGATCGTACAGTGTATTCTATATAATTAATGATTAAACGAACTTACCTGTACGTGAAGTTCTATCATAATTATACGAAGTGCATCGTCCGAAGAGATTAGTAACGTCGAATATATGTAGTTACACGTTAGTGACACCACTCTTTGCACTGGCTGTTCGGAGATTTTAAAATTTTCTTTTTACTTGTCACTACGGCTTCTAGATTTTTCATTAAGTTCAGAGTCTGAAGCCACCACGTTCCAATAGGACATTTCTGCAGCAATTTGGGAATTAATTATGGGTGGGTGGGTGTTACTAATCTCTTCGGACGATGCACTTCGTATAATTATGATAGAACTTCACGTACAGGTAAGTTCGTTTAATCATTAATTATACTCGTGCATCGTCCTCGAGATTAGTAACGTCGAATATATGTAGACCTTGAGAGATGGCTGTGGAAATGTCAACTGCAAAATATACTTTTGTATTAATTAATAGTTATTTGTTAATGAAATCATGACATTACAAGCAGTCGTACGTTTTTGGCACTTTGTGCCGAGTATTATTTATAATCGTCTATAACTAATGTGGTACTCATTGGTCATACTCTGATAGCACTGCCGCGGCGAGTGCTGTTTCGTTATGATTGATAATCAACCTGTTACAAAACTTCCCGAACACGTTAGAGCTATTGCTCCAGCTCGCGTTATAGGTGTAATTATCTACGGATAAGACACCTTCATGAGCTTTTGACGTTACCGCGTATCTCATGCTATGTGCAGAGAATACAGAGGTGTCAATCCCATTGTCTTTCAGGACACCTTTTATCCGCTGGACTAAGGATTGCGTGGCTACCGATTTTTGAGATTTTTTAAAATAGATATACATATTTGGGCATATTCTCGGTTTTGCCTCTTAAAAGAGTAAGAACAACGGTTGTTATTAGCTCGGCCTAAAATCTTTTACGCGCTCCGGCATATTAATTATGATTTTTGTAGCCAGGATTTATTGTGTTTTAAAATTGATCTTTTCTTTTTATAAAGTCTGTATAACATTTCGCGCGTTAGGTCTAATTTAAGCAATAGTTATTTGCTGGTGGGTATATCCGTGGTGCGTTAATTACGTCTAATTTTTTGGTAATTGTAATTGTATTTCTTTATGTGAGGTTAAACCTCATAGTTCAATGCTTTGTCACCCGCTTTGCTGTGGAGGGAAGTGGACAACTCTTTGTTTTCCAACTCCTCCTTTACATTGCTTTTCTGATTAACTTCGTTGCGGGATTGTGACAATTTAGGTCAGGTCCCTTAGATTCGCTGAGCTTCATTGCTCGGCTCCAATACTTTGCGTGCCTCTGTTGATCCTGGAGTACAGGAGTTGCAGTGGCGGGTGTGTGGTGGGAAAGGGATACAGTTTGTACTGTGATACTAAAAACATGTTTAGTAAAGGTTTCTACTTACAAATTTTCCATTTGAAAGTATTGACTTAGATAATTTAGTACCATAGACGTGTTCCACGTTGTGTTTTACTCATGTCGTGACGACCCAAGCTGATAAATTTCCCTGAAAAAACTTGTGATGCGCTCATCCTTTGAAATGACAGGCCCTATAATATCATATTAGTGCCAGGGCTGATCTACATTTATTCAAGGTAACGTATTGTTTGCCCATATTATATATTTCTGTAAGAAAATATGTTAAGGACTACCGCCTCATATAAATCGTTATTATTACACAGAAATTGAACCACTTCTTGACGGTCGAAACATATTGTCCGAGTGAGTGATCAGATAGTGAAAACCATCATGATCTCTATTGTCAGTGGTAGGATCCAACGTCGCAAAAAATTTTGCCGTCCGGATAATACGGCAGCAACCAGGGTAAGGTATTCTTGTATGTTCTCCTGTAGCTATAATGTGAAAAAATAACATTATTTCTAGGTTTGAATTCCAACACCTCAGACACTAGAAACCAGAATATAGGGAACTAGAATTGTATCGGTCATTTGGGGACAACCATGATTCCTGATGCTTTATCGGATATTCCTTAAGGCTTTAAGGATCGCGATGCCATGACACAGAGACCACACTTAACGTTTATCCTACTTGGGAATAAATCCGCCTGTGGACAAGTGTTGAGTTAGTTGATTATTTCTGCACTATCGGTCCCTACCCATTCAATGTCTGGGTGTACTTGACAAGTCTCAGCATCAGCAATCTCGTTTACTGCCGATTTTATATAAGACGCGTATATGAAGATGTTGCAAGATTCGGACCATTGCTATATCCCCTTAGTAACCTTTGTAAAGATGGGGGTATTTTATGCCACCTATGCGGTTTATGTAGGCAATGGCCATGGAGATATGTATGCGGAGGAGAATTTTGCTGTTATGGAGATCTTTGGCAAATACTTTTAGGCCAAAGAAAGATGCTAGAATTCATGTCCATTTTTTGCTCATCTCGCGACTATACTCCACTGGCACTAACATGTAGCACCCCCCCCCCCAATAGTTGAGGCGTCAGTATTCATTTCGTACCGATGTGACGATCAAGTTTATCCACCATTGATAAGAACTTTGATAGGATTCAGGTATACACATCACATACCAACCATTTTTTTTTTTTTTTTTTTTTTTTTTTTTTGTCTATTATGTGACCTGGAAACTTGCAAGACTGGGAACTCCGCAAGTCCTCAATTTTGAAGTGGGTTCTGGTTTAGTATCTTCAACATCAAACCATATACGTCCCACTGCTGAGCACGGTTCTCCTCTACCATTGAGAGGGATTAGTCCTTAGTCCACCACGCTGGCTTAGTGCGGGTTGGCGGACTACACACCTCAGAAATTCCTAAGAACTTGTAGGTGTGCAAGTTTCCTCACGATGTTTTCCTTCTATATGTTATGAAATTTTTTCTTCCTTTTAGACATTTTTTGGACTTTTAAGCTGTATACAGTGACAGATTACTTATTTAAAAGAATGCGTGTCGAGTGGTGGCGCACTGAGACGTGAATGAAAAATCTAGAAGCCGTAGTGACAAGTAAAAAGAAAATTTTAAAATCTCCGAACAGCCAGTGCAAAGAGTGGTGTCACTAACGTGTAACTACATATATTCGACGTTACTAATCTCGAGGACGATGCACGAGTATAATGCCGAGTGAATATAACATCAATATCATAAGATCACACAATTATGCCAACTTTTTGTCAATATATAAGCAATATATAATTGCATCCCGCTTTTATTTTCATGTGTTGTAATATTATACTGAGGTGTAATCGCAAACTAAGGCATGCAATAGAAAAATTAATAGTACCATAGGTATATACAAAACTAAATTTCAATAACCAAATAACATTTGTTTTCCTTCCAAAATGGAAAATGTAAAAACTTCCGCAGAACTCAAATGCATTTTCCTTAAGTAAGAGAGACAATACGGGGTGTTACAAGAAATACATATTTTATACTTTTGACGTGCGTGTCTCCCCTTTAGATTTATTATACGGAGAATATGAAGTAACACTTCCCGGTGTTGGAGTCGTGGATTTTTCTTTGTTTTCCACCCTTGGAGATAATATTAAAATGCTTCTGTTGTTACGTCATCTGTAAGTCTTGAAAGTATAAATCAGAGTGTTGCCGAGAACGATTCGGGAATGTTTACGTGGAATGTGTCTAATGTAGCCTACTTTCTTATGTACCGGTGACTTGCTCCTGTCGCGTTTTCTAAAGAAAGATACTTTTCATTCGTAAAAATTTAATGTTGTCAGCTTTTGGATATATTTCTGTTCAGTTGGATTTTGGTTTAAGAGAAGGATATAATCTATCGTTCCTTCTTCAAAGTTTCAGTTGTGATAGCTTATCATATTTGCACTCATGCTTATATCCTGTTGGGATAAAAGAGGCATATAAGACTTTTGCTAGATTTTTTTAAAGTCCCACTTGATAGGAGGCGAGTCTAATACTCATTTTACCGGGACTAACAAAATCTGTGTCTATATCAAAAAATATCAAAATTACTTGATCGTTTTAATCTTAAAAACGTCAGAGAAAGATGTAATTGCTGTCTCATTCGCGTATTAGGCTGCATATAGAGGCTGTAACGGACTATGTTCAAATTATAATATAATGCATAAGGCTCACTCACGACATATAAACTTAATAGAACAGATTTATCAGCTCTCGCAGATACGATACTAAACGACCAACTTGCCTCATCTCTCTCCCATAGTTTGCTACTGAAAAGTATTTATTATCCGAGAAGAAAGTTCTTTGCCATCTCTCAAAACTCCATCGACCGTTAAAGATCTATCTTCTAAGTTCCCCCGTCGTTTCCTCTAAGGAATGCGCAGGCAAATTGTCTGGAAACGTAATTTGTTGTGATGCAATGATGTGCATCCTTGTCGAAGGTAATACGCTTCATTTGTCGCCTTCTGTTATGAAAATATGAATGTCTGAGAAGTTTTTATGAGTTACGTGAAAGTTGCTAAGAATCTTCCTAAAAGATTGTTTTTCTTGTTCGTCATCTACTATATTTGTGTTTGACTTAAAATTGTTACTTATGGAGTAACAAGCTTAGTTTAGGCCTAAAAGAATCAAAATAGGGACATACATAGTTTTGGCCCCACACTAAGATAAATGGATTGTGTCGTGGGTATCAGAAACTATTAGAAACTTGTAGGTATCATAAATACTCAGACCTGAATCAAATATTTATAAACCGCATGTTTCCGTAATGTATTCGATTCAGCTCAACATTCAAGTATCAGCTGTAATAGTAGTTGAGTTCCAAACTCGTCTCTTATCAGGTCACTTGCAAGTATTCGTAAAGAGCAAAGTCGTTGCCTACAAGTTTATTGCAGACTTTGATACAAGACCGAGATCTTGAGATCGGGGTAACGGTAGAAAAGTATGGATAAGCATTTTATTAAAAATTTTTTCGCTAAGTAGATTTAAATAATACAATACACTGAATCCTGAGTTCGTAGACGTTCATTAATTTTATAACGTTCTACTGCCCCTAAATTTAAATTTCACACCAACGAAGCCTTTTAAAAGCACGTCTATTTTCTAAAGGGCCAGGCAGAGTTGACTGTTGCACCTTAATTTTGCCAAGTATCAATCCCAATATAATAGGCGAAATAATGATAGACGACGAGCCTTGTGCCGCTTTATAGACACATTACTGAAAAGATAATCTAGACTCCCTTTATTTACGTAGTTTTATTTTAGACGAAAAATATATAATAATACACCTGTATTCCTCAGAGTTTAGGTAGCTAGCTGCTATTGATCTCCCTGTGAACATTTAACCTCTTTTTTATTGCATAGTTCTCACGTTGTGATTTAGATAGTAAAAATTATTTTTTTAAACAGGTTACATTAATGACTGAAACTCGTGTCATCTTGAAAACATATTTTTTCATATTCACTAATTATTTTGTTCTTCCTTAAATAACCGGCGTATCCTGTTTGTCGTTCAGTAACCTCTGGGACCTTTAATAAGAAAAGTTTGTCTGGTACCATGTCAGTAATTTAAGAGAGCCCATACAAAGTTTTGTAGCAAAATTAAATTTTTCTTGCGCTCGAACTCAAGTTCCGGGTAGTATCGATTCGGTGCAATTATAGTTTTTACCTCGTCTTCTGTTTGTGTCTCATTCTATCGTTCAAATGACGTTTATTTTAGAAGTTTTCTACCGAGTAGCGTTTATAGTGAAATTAGAGAGGTAATTGGAGTGCAGGAATGCTAGTTATGAATAATCCAAAAAAAAAATATAGAAAAATACTTTGTTTTATTGCTACATCACAGTGATTACAGTTACTCGAGATATCAAGAGAAGTGTGCAGTTTGTCAACTGTAAAATCATACATAAGTCACTATGTTCATATTTGGTATAGTCCTATCCAGCAAGCCCTTCCGTAAGCAGCGGAAATTTTTTAAAGATCAACTCGTATTAATTGTGATTTAAATGCTGAAGTGTCGAAACATTTATATGTAATCGGCTGGATAGCCTATACCTACCCCTTCGGATATACTGACGTAAGTAAGTGTGGGATTTTCTGCCATAAAAATTGCGTGTATCACTGTCCTATCTAAACAAAAACAGGACAATAAAATAAACCACGTTTTTTATATCCACGGGGACAATACACAATGCTTTCAAAATAATGAATAGCTGCGGGCGTTGTACATTTTCTTTACAATTTACTTAGGGGCCCTACTGTATGCACATAATTTCGGCTCGAATTGCCTGACCCCTATCACCTTGGAGCCTTCATGAATTATACAAGGCAATTTGTTGGCAGAAAACTTATCGGCTGGCGGCCGAATAGATATGTCCAATTGGTAAAAAAGTCCCGAGAAAAGGGGTCTCTACAGGCCTGTATGTATGACTCACAGCGAATATGATGTCATAAAGTAATATTATGATAAATTTGTGATTATAGTAGCTTATTTTTGTACCCGTAAAGTGGCATAACGGCAAGTACGGTCTCGCCCAATCAGGTTTTTTAGTGCAGCTTAAATTACGAATTTGGTAATGTTTTGATACGAACTAGAGTGATAACGTATATTGGCCTAAAGAAGATGAAGTATACATTACCAATAACACTAAACAAAGAAAGAAAATCCTTTTGTTTTTCTTACACTATTGTTCTTTGTGTATTCAACAAAAATTCTTATCCATCGAAGAGTTTGCAAATAGAAAACAAATTGAAACGTCTTTGAAAGTCATTAAAATTCCAAAACAGATGTTGGAAATTTATAACTTACTTACATCTTGCCTAAAAATAGTTATCTATCAATAATATTCAATGGACGTTTCGCTAGACTTTTCAATATAAACTTTACTAAATGTATTAAACTTTTTTCACTCATTAATGCAGTTAGAGTTTTAAATACATTGCGTAGTCATCTAATAGAGTTTAAAATTTGTCTGCGCTTATATTTGTTGAAAAGTACATTAACGGGTTTGTGGGTATTTTCGTATTATTAAGAACATTATTTTCACCAACTCCAGTATTAAAATATATTTGGTCTATTAAATGTATGGTGTCAAAAATGTGTTATGGCCTCGAGGTTTAGGCACGCGGTCGAGGATCTCGCCAGTTGCGGGTTCAAACCCAGGTATATACTTCTGTCTTTAAGGTCTTCTGAAGTTAAGTGCCTATTCACAAAGAAGTACATATTATTCACATAAAAGGTGAAGGAATACATCGTCAGGAAATCTGCACATCTAAAACTCCTAAGAATTTTCTCAAGTGTGTAGTCCACCAACCCGGACTAGGCTAGCGTGGTAGACAAAGGACTTAATCCTCTCAGTTATATAGAGGAGCCGAGCCTAGCAGTGGGATGTATACATAGAGATCGGTGATAATATATTTGTGATTTTAAAACCAGTCTTGCAGTGTCATAGAATTTTTCAATTTTGTGTAAAATCATGCATTCATCATCATCAGCCAAAGGACGTCCACTGCTGGACATAGGCCTTCCCCAGAGACTTCCAAAGCGCTCTATTGGTAGCGGCCTGCATCCAGCGGCTTCCCGATTTTTACCAAATATTTTTTTATCAATCATGCATTAATAATATTTAATTAATTATATTCAAAATCTTACAATTTTTGTGAACAGAACATTATGCGAAACAGCAACTGCAAATAAGCCATCAGACTTAAAAACTAAGTGAAATTCTTGAAAGCATACGTTTAAGCTTTTAAAAACTCCTTTAAGAATAACTGGATTCAGTTATGCTCCCTCTTCTACAACCAGACCAGTCTTATTTGATTTTAAAACAACAATAAAACTTTAACGTGAACAAAAACTCGAAGAAGTTTATCCAAGGGGATGCATCGGCGACAGCTGGTTTTGAATGATGGAAAGCTTAAGGCGATTACAGGCCTCCTTCCAAGTTTAATATAAAAACAAGTAGATAATGCTCCTTTAAGTGTGTGTTTTGGCATTCGGGAATTTTATATTTTGATTTTATTTTATAAGTCGCGGCGGATTAGTTCTACGAAATATTCGAACATGTTCGTTAGAAGTGTCATAAGTCGGAAACATATTTTTATATTGACTGACCATGTTGACTAAGGCGTCAAGGTAAGTTATTACAGTGGGGTAAATATTAAAAGATAAGAAAGTAAGTTAAGGTAAGTTTTAAAAGAGCTGAGCATTGAATGGTAAAAAATTTTGATGATCGACCTTAAAGAAGACGTCATGGAATCCGTCATCCAGCACTTGTCAGTGTTATGGAAAGTGGGAAAAAGAAAAATAGGCATCTAAAAAGTATTAAATAGTAACATGACATAATAAGATTACTATTACTGCATGTATAAAAAAGTTTTTCAATTGCTACAAACTCTCTAGTCGCAACAAAATTTCTGAGTGATGTGTTTGTAGCAAAACAAAGTGGATATCAAATGCAGGCGAGTTTATTGGCAACTGCTGTAGATACCTCCGTACTGTTTGGAAATGTCACGTCATACAAAAGGGGAGCGTGCAACACTGAGTAAATGTTAATATTTGCTTCATTCCATGTTTGACATTGTTAAGAAACCTACGCCCCTATGTATATTCCCTTTCGATTTTTAAAGTAAATATGCAATAGTTCAGGTGCAAGAGAATTTCAATAATGTGTAAGGGGACTATAAAACATACGTGGCATAGATCTTTATCTATGAAAATAGTTATGATCCAAAAGAAATTCCTTTGTTGAATCATATTCCTCAAAGTTATTATGATATAAAAAATTCTGACAAGAAGTGCCTTTGTTTAAGACATTATTGAAGGCAAAAGTGAAAATATCTGATCTAATTGATCATTTGGTAGCTTCATGTCCATAAAGCGTATAAAATATGTCTATAATTTAGAGAATGTTAACCTAATTGCTAAGTAATAGTAATTGAAAATTTATTAAAAAATCCTATTTGGGGTATTAACACGATATCTCAAAAAATAGCTTTGCAAATATTCGAAATAAATTCCAATGAGCTTGAGCGTACCTTTATAAATAGCTAAAAGCCTGTTTATTAATGTATCGCTTAGTCACCAACGTACAAAATAAATGTTCTTTGCACCCCTTAAAAAAATAGCTGATCCAATAATTATAGTAGCAATTGTTTTAAAATATTTTATAGGTGCGCGTGAAGTATAATAAACATTTTATGTTTTGAATCCATTTAAGGTGCTAATGGAAAAGTCAGTTAACAGTTTCGTTATTTTAACAGTCTTCTTTTTGAAATTGGAATGTACGTTTCGAAGAAACATCGTGTTGCCTCGCCGTGCCTAACAGCTACTTTATTTCTTTTTAATGTTTTAAGAATTATTTGAATAAGAGACAGGCTAATAGAAACGACGTATCATCAGTTTATTACTGTTCTTGTGTATCAGTAAGTCGTGTACTATTTACGTCCTTTTATATTGAACGTACCGCATCAACGTTTTATACAGGATATATTAGCTTCGACTACACATGACCTGGATTTTAAGTACAGCTTCTAGGCGTATCTCTTTATTGAAACGTATCGAAATTGGCTCTCGGGTCCAGCAGAAGACGTTATACTGCAGGTTATCATGCTTTGCTCTACAATGATGACCAATGATAAATTTAACAATAGTACAGACTTTTTTAAAAGTTCTCTCATTTGCGAGTTTCTATAGAACTGAGAGGTAGCGAAATCGATTTCTGGGTCATACATAAATTTTGGTTGGTTATTTTAAGCGGATGTACAGCAATGGCCTGAAGTTGGGTAATAAGGCAGGTATAGGGCAATAATTGGCTTCATTACGTAGTACTTAAAACACGATTGTACCAGGAACGTCTTGATTACATGATAAACTTTCAAAAACGACAAGCCTTTACAAGTATAAGTAAATGATCGTATCAAAAGTATTCAATAATCAACTTATGTAAAAACCTGCAATAATTGTATGATAAATAAGCCTAAAACATAACATTTCTAAGTCAATGAACTATTTAAACCTAACTTATTAGTCCAAAATTAACCACTTACGCTGTATAAAATCCCAAGAAATCGTCAGATTAAAGCAAACAGCCTTTTTATCTTGAAAACTTTATTCACTCAGTTAATGTATTATGTTTTTCAAGTCTGACAAAGTTGTTCCAATATTTCATAGGCACATGTCTGCAGGCCCCCATTGTTAGGGCGTATTAACAAGTTTTCTTACTTAGTTGACGAGCGCGCTGAAAAGCCCTACATTATAGAAATGTCTTACAACACGATTTACTTAGAAAGGCGTTGTATGCTTGGAAAATATTATGCAAATATTATTTTATAGAAACACATTCATTCTTTGGTTGACAGCACCGTGAGGTATTTGACTAGACACTAGTTTGTGAAACAGGGAGCCGCAGGTTCGATCCTCGTACCGACAAAGATGATTGTGTGATTCAAAAATATTATGTAAATTAATGTGATTGACAAATTGTGCAGACAAGTATTAAAAAAAATAGGTTGTATAAATATGCCGCGCGACATTCAGATAGTGGTCCCTTGTTTTTAACATATTATCTATTGGTAAAAGACAAATAAGGCCAATAAGCGGTCAGCTTACCTAGCTAATACAAAACAACAAAGCACAAATACGTTGTAATATAGCGGAGTATAAATAGCGTACAATAAGGGCGCGAGTGTCGCGTCGAATGCTCAGTTCTTACATTCCACAGTTTTCCATATCGCGTCGGTTTATCGCACGATCGCCGCCCCCCGCCGTTCGCGATGATCCATCTTCGAGGGAGCCGCGACTCGATACACGAGCGTGTAAACGCTGCTTAACAATTATACTTTAGAGTCGTTGAAAGTGTATAATTTTAATTGAGTGTGACGAAGAAATATTTGATACAGTAATTGCAGTTTTAAGACTGGTGTGTCACTTTGATAGCTTCTATAGATAATATAAGACGGACATTAGATTTGTTATTGTAGTAAAACTGAGAAAAAATGACGCAAATACACATAACTGTGACACCTTTTTGTAATCTTTTAGGAATGTAACTAATAAACTGGGTTGCAAATATCAAAGTTTTTGATATTCCTTAAAATGTTTTTCTACGACATTAAAATAGTTGATATTTAATCGTGAATACGTATAATTTCGAGTAGTAAAAATTTAATTTCTTTGCTTTTCTAACGCAACAGCAGCAACTAGGCCGGTAAATTTAATATTTAAAATACAACTACAGTATATTATAAAACGCAATTACACTCTCGCCCGTCTGCTCGCCGCTATGTCGCGTGTACCAATGATCCATCTTCGTGAAAACACGCGCAGGCGACGCGTGATTCCACCAACAAGGGCTTCAAGTGAGGGAGCTGTGAAATATTTATTTTTTCCCTTAACTCGCGACGACCAAGTTTCGCGTCAAACTATAGCTAGGGCGATAAATGGAGGAGATGTCGGACGAATGTTGGATGTCATGTTAAGGGGATTCTATGGTGTATACGAATTCTTACATGAGCAAAGAATATTTCATAGCCGTCCGTCCTATATTTGGCCGGGTGTGCTATCCTCGACGCTAATATCAAAATGCATCAATATTTATACAACGGTTTGAATCTGTTTTTTTTTTAATAAATGAATTCTTACACGTATAAGTCGTTATTTTTTTATTGGTTTTAAGTTTGATAGGGATTTAGATTTATACTAGGGTTCAGTTGTTTTAGTTTTTCTTACGCATACGATGTACCTGAAATGAATCTATTTTATTTTTAAGTGTTTATAATTGTTGACTTTTTTGTCTTTTTGTATTCATTCATTGAAATAAGCTAGTTTATTATATACTTCTAGAAAAAATTAAATGCCCAACTCCAAACCCCAAGCACAAATGCGTAGAAAGTGTAATAACAATCACAAACAATTTTGTTACGGCAAAGTAACCCCCGCAATCTCGATCATTAAGCTTAATACTTAAACGACGATAAACGGTAAACAATTAAAGTTTCAAGGATCCATATTTTCGGGTTATTAAGCAACCCATTCGGAGTGCCTTACCGAGGTGAATAAATTTAAACAGATTTGAATCGCAATACGGCGGCACGTAAGCTTATACACGCGACAAGACAATTGTAGAAGGAATTTGATATAGGGGAAGCAGAAATTATAAACATAGGTAAAGAAAAAGAAAAGAAAACAGTGGCCAGTGTATTTTGGGCAAATTATATTTAATTTTTTTTCAAAAAACGTTTGACGAGACATAAGTGCTATATTACAATATTGCTCACGTGATAAATTAACGATTGTTTCGTAGTAACGAGTGTGTTCTTATAACGCCTACGAATCCAAAAATAGTGCATTTTCAACTTTATATTATGTCATTCAAAAATACTTTAAAGTCAAGCCAAATGTGAAAAACCAGTTCAATAAGAATTTTTAATAAGAATTTCCAGAAAGTGTCTACACTTAATATACGGGAACAAACTATGACAACAAAAGTTATTTAGTCCAAAAGAAGTAGGCGTTTCAGTGTAGTATAACAAAAGTTAAATGTAGATAACAATAGATTATTTACTACCATTACTGCCAATGCCGGAACTCGAAACTCGCTATCCGAGAATATATCACCGCTATGGATGGATAAATATTTCCCTCCAAAACAGGGAGTGGAAACTGCTCATACCATCCGCTAATGCGTTTAATAACCCATAGTCCCCTCATATTTAAATACACATTAGACGGTTTCCTCTCGACGCGAACTCGCTTCTAATTCATCATTTTTTGTTATTTTGACGGGTGCAACGAAGGTGAAAAACAGCCAGATCAGTAGTAGGGGGTACGTTAGGGGGTTGCGGACGTAAGTGAGACGTCAGGGGTCGATTGAAATTGATTTTCCGCCATTAGTCATAACTTGTGTGTTCAGAATAGGGACCTGTGTTTGTTGACTTTTTGCTGTTAAGGCGATAAATTCAGCTTTTATTTAGTAGTCGCTGAGATTTATAGAGTAATGGTTGACTGTATTTAATATTTAATGATAAAGTAATAAAACAGTTGGTTTATTAAACAATTTCAAGTCAATGGCCATGTTTTTGTTGTAATATTTATTTAAAGGCAGATATTAAAACCACATTCATATTTTGAATTTTATTCGCAGCTGACTATTTATCCAATTAATTTATGTAATGAAACACTATCTTAAAAAGATAGGAGTTTAAAAATTAATCACCCAATCAGAAATCCTATCAGCGCAAGTATTGCAAACAAAACCTCCTTCGAAACGTTCCTACAATATTCTAAATTAAACACTTGCAGACAAAGGAGTTAATAGGCAATAGTTAGCGAAGTAGCCGAGTTGGGACGGCCACTTACGTAGTCGGGCTCGCTAATGGCTGAGCACACAAAGTAATAGGCTGTACACGATTGATTTATGATTTCAATGCATGCACTGCAAACCCGACGATTGAAGCGATCCACTACCATTACTGATACTAACTTGTTTTGAAAATATTGGTAAAATATTAAGTGTTCTATAGAGGTTGTTGCTGTATTAAAGTTTTCTTACATTTTTCTTATTACTACCAGATAAGTGAAAGTATTAAGGGTTTAATTTCCGTCCAATACTCCGTACGAGGCCAGCGTGGTGGACTAAGGCCTAACCCCTGTCAGTTAAAAAATGTGCTCAGCAGCCAGTTGTATATGGCCCTATAGTTATGACTATCATTCGTAAAAAAAAATATCGAACTGATTATCATACTCAAAGAAGCATACATTGAAAATCAAACAACAAATTGTGAATTACAAACAACCATTGAATAGAACTTTCGCTGGTGCAGATATAAGGACTTCCAGACTTTTTCAATTTCGCTTTTGTTAGGTTCAAACACTAGGAGTTGAAAACCGTTGAAATATAATCAGACTGACTAGTACTGGCCCTTGGGATAGATTTTTTTAACTTACTGCCCTTCTACAAACATTAGAAATAATAGGTCTTCCCTATTTTGCGTGCAATACTTACAATCAAATAAGATAGTCTTCTAAAACCTTTGAAATACAATCGGAATGAGTTGTATTGGCCGGTGGAGGCTTTTTCGAGCATTTCAGAACCGCACGAGCGCAGTGGTTCGTGCTAATAGCCAGCTATGCAAAGTGAATGCAGTCTCGTTGATTTAGGAGGGTTACACACGCACCCCCTTTTTATTCGTCTAGTTATACCTTACGCACGCCTGTTAATTCAATAAGTGTTATAGTTGAGCTTGATTTTCATGAGTCTGGTGTTTCTTTATCCGATAAGCGGTGAATGGGTTTTGCAGTTTTGCTTTAATGAGTGATTTTTTTTAATTGATATAATGGAATTTGTATCCCTTTCAAATCGAAAAATAACCGTACTGGCATTGATGAAATATTCAGTACAGGAAATATAGTATAAATATTAGGAGACAAATTATCAAGCATCGCAAGATGTCTGTATGTGATAATATCTCCTTTTTTACCTTAGTTTTCAACTGATATTTTTTTTAATTCATCACTTTGGTAACTTTTCAACACAAAAACTGAAGCCGAATATTGATAACTTTAGTGATCTTAATATCCATTGCGGTGGTGGCTAAACATATCGTGGTGCAGTCCGTAGTCTGTAGTCCGGGCTACGTCGTAACACTTAAGACCTTAAACCAAGACACGAAAATGTAATTGTTGGTTATGTGAATTTTACCAACCAGTACTGGAGCAGTATAGTGCCTATAGCCATCGTAATTGTGTCCTAAGGTTGCATAGGTAAGCGGAAAATACATTCTTAGTTACTGATTCTTACTTGTGAAAAGATATGTGATCCACAGCGAACACGGGTAGGCCTATCTTCACAAAGTCTAACATATTCAATTGCGCCGATGCTCATAGGCGAATTACAATACGCGTTATATCTCGTCCGGCGATAAACTGTTATAAATCGATTCCACCAGGTTAAAGAATTAAATGGATTGTAAAAATTAATAGCGCTCTGTTGTACGACGAATTGCCCGCTCGCAACCGGAATGGCACTTTCCCACTTTATGAATTACTTGGGAACTTTATGACGGCTTTGTCAGCCTCTGAGTTTTTTTACCCTGCGTCACGTGTTACAGACGGATGCGAAATTGGATTTTTAGATAGAGAATGAGAGAAATATTGCATCGTATGGTAGGGGAATTGGGCGCGTAATTGTTTAACGCTGTCTTTATTAATATGTATTATTAATCATGTCGACAAAAATGTTACATTTTTACGTAAAAAGGAGCGGTATTTGTATCATTTTTCTCTCTCCCTTTTTACGGCGCATTTGATCAGACAGAAATTGTAAATAATTATGAGTGGAACTGCATAAAATTTTCATCAAAAAGCCTGGCTCATAAAAGGATGGAATTGGTTTTTAATAGCGAGAGTAGGTAGTCTGGGCAACAAGTAACGCACTCAAAATTCACTCCTCAAAAGCCATAGAATGCACTTCAGGCACATTTCCAAATAATGTGTCGGCGTATAAATTAGAAATTCCGCTCGGAATGAAACTTTTACGGGAAAAAATAAACGCGATTTAATCGCAGGGAAAAAATGCTCTAAATATCATTATTTTCATGGAAATAAGGTTCCAAGTCGCCAAGTCCGCATTAGCATGTGGCGCCGAGTACCAGGCTGGCATAAATAAAAGGAAAACATATCGCAGCCGACCTTTGTAGTGTGCACTCAACCGCCCGTGGAGCCGTGCACGCCTGGCGGAGCAACTACTGAAATGGCGAATGAAATGTTTTAATATGCACAACGCGGGAAATTTAAAATTGGAATTTACGCTCGGAAATGTTTTGCCGAGTGCTCTTTGTTACTGTTATTTACAAAAAGTACGCAACACCTTTATGTCTTCTTGGTAAAGGTTAGAACCTTCTTTGTGGTGCATTGTTTCTTGCGGTTGCATTTTTAAAGACGTTGGCTTTAACGCCAGTGTAATTGTGTGGGTAGTAATATAGTTGCTGGAATCGGAAATGTTAGAAATGAATTGTGTTTACATATTTTTAGAAGTAGCGCGTAGTAGTTGCTGTGGATAGCATTTTTAACCTCTTTTTGTAATTTGAGCCACTTGTTATGTTGTTGGTGTATTAATGGTCAAGTTTCATGTACGAACTTTTTTTTAGACCGATTACATAATATTTTTCTTTATTGCGCCTGTCAGATAATAGCTAAAATAACTTCTTACAAAATTTTGTTTCATAGTACTATTATAGTATTTTTTAAAGTTACGTTAGGTAGTTCTCTTTGCTGATATCTGGTACAATATAGGCGGGCATATTTGAAGCGACTGTTCAAGACATAGTTGTAATCGTGTTATGCTAGATAACACTTTACTTGAATCGCTTAGCAGTTCAGTATTAAAAAAGGCAATACAAATAGACAGATAGAGTGGCCAGTATCTTTACAAAGTAAAAATGGGAGGCCCTAACCACTTTCTAGTTTCGTGGTACAAGTATGTGGCGTGTGATGTTCCGGATTCAATCTTGGGCTAGAGAAAATGGTTTTATGTTTGTCCATTCGGAAATTCCCAACAGCAGAAAAGTACAGACGAGTCCTAGTACTAGATTGTATTAAGATATCATAAGTCAAAGCAATTCCTGCATGCTTCACCACAACGCTTCACAGCAGAGCCGAAACTCGCCGACGCTTTCAGTGACAAACGGCCCCAACTACAAGAGCAATACCGCCCGCAGTACCTCACCGGCTTAGCACACGATGAAACAGCCTCCACAGCCAACTATTCAACAATAT
The DNA here is from genome assembly GCA_030295005.1 of Cephonodes hylas. Lineage (NCBI taxonomy): Eukaryota > Metazoa > Arthropoda > Insecta > Lepidoptera > Sphingidae > Cephonodes > Cephonodes hylas. Next base: position 3,426,373 of record AP025371.1, read on the forward strand.
TAAAGCTATTTGTGTAACAATAACCACAACATTATTATCATTCGTTTACGGATTATGAGAGTCTGTAAATGGCTGCGTATTAGAACAACACCCATTATACGAGGCCAACTGGCTCACGTAATGACCCATTTGTATGTAAATTAAACTGTAGCAAGATAATTTAAAGGATTTCGTTCCTTGAGATGTGTGGGGTCAAAGGAAACTAAGTACTGGTATTGTTTGTTTAAGTCGTGGCTTAGTAAATTTTACGCACGGTCCGGGTGTGTAGTTAGACCGCTTGATTTATAATGAATACTAAAGGTTGTGGAATTATGTTTAAATGTATGGCGGGCAAATATATCTGGATAGCCTCAGCTATGTAAATTTGTACACGTTCTACTGCGGTGTACTTGTCTTGGCCCGTTCAAACAAAAGTACTTCGAATTATTTGAGATCTTGTAATAACAAATAGGATTATCAGTTTCATGTTGATGATTCTTGTTTTCCAATTTTTTCATCATTTTCCGAGATTGCTCCTGTTCTGTATGAAAAATTAACAACTTGTCGAATAGAATCTATTACTGCTACCAACTAAAATAAGCGATGAGTACTTTTTGCTTAACTGGCTGGAATATAATCCGTATATGACCAAAGTCGTATGTTTAATATGTATCTATTTGACTAACGTTTTACTAGATAGAACTTAAGGCTTTTCTAGCAAAACATTGCTCCGAAGGCTATGTATTAAAGTATTCATGTACATATCAAGCATGTATAATTTTAATTAAAAAGCCAATATTCCATTCGTAAAATTCTGCATCAATCTTTCGAAACCCTACTTTTAAATGATAAATTGCTTTGTCAGTCACAAAACCTTCTGTAATAAAAATAATTTAACAACGTATCGACGAAACGCCACCAGCTCGATACATTGAAGATACGATCGAAAACCACGAATGCTTAACAAACAGGCATTTAAATCTAAACAAGTTTCAACGTGTGATCCATCATCAGACGATTGATGGATGGTGTCAAAATGGACAGTAATGAAATTTTACGCCCGCATCAGACCGTTCCGTTGCGGTAATTAGCTATAAACGGACGATGAGATGTGACTATTTGTAAAAATTTTCGTCTTGCGTCATTCATTTTGATCATTGTCTTAGGATATTTTTGGTAGTTCTCGGAATTAGTTACATTACCTCCGATACATACAAAAGGAGGACTGAAGATCGAGCTCATTGACGTACCATATGTGTTATCAGAAACTACTACTTTCCTATGTCACAAACATCCAATCACAATACTAATATTTGTGGATGATACGAAGGTGTGTTTTGGTGCGGGATCGAACCTGCGGTAGAGTTCCCAACTGGCAAAATGTAAGTATGGTTAACTAGGAAATTGATCCTTCCTAAATAATGTAAATCAGACAAGTTGTAAATTAAAAGTTTATCTCATATTAATTCCAACCGTGCAAATATTTTATCGTAATATCAATTTCATGCACTTATTGGAATTGACGTACTTTGTCCAGATAATCCTTTCACGGCTCATTATCTTTTTACGCCTCATCATCTTTGTTTATGAATGTCACAATGACAGAAGAAATTAATTTTATCGTTTGATCGTATTACACTGACAATATGCCTGTCGCATCACAAACCTTAAATTTTATTATAATGAGAACACCCGTGAGTTAATAAGACATGTATTAAAAAGTCCTTAAAACGAAACGGCATAATACAAGAAGCAACAAAAACTGACATCGAGACGTGGATACGAATAAAAGAGGCTCTGTGACAACCGGAGATCACAGGATACCAGCTAACAACAATGTATTTGCTGATGCTAAACCTAATAAACGCCGTAAAATAACCCTTAATTAAAGTAAAATAAGGATCAACGATGAAGCTGATTTAAGGCAAATTGTTTGCAAACTTAAACCGTCTTTTCGACGTCTTTAGGTGTAAATTATTCAAACGCGAGTCATCTCGGCACGCCTGACTGATTCTGTTTTTTTACAGCCGCAAGCCGACTTTAAACAGAAACGCGGGAATTATTTAGTGAGGCTCGAGAATTAAGTCACAAGGTGTCATCCGTGAATGGTGACCCAAATCAAGGAGGATATTTGGTTGGCAGTTTTGAGTTACGTTTCTAATGACTTTAAACGAGTTAAGGGAATTAAATAATATTTGTCGGCTTTGATTCGGTATTACTGAGAAGTTGTATTAAAATATTTAAGCTATGGATAAACATTCCGGCGTATTATAACAATCTGCCCTGAATAAGTTAAGCTATTTCATTGAATAATTCAATATTTTAATTGTGATAAAATAAACAATGCAGACCAATTACTACTGGCTATGAACACCATTAAATGTAATCCATTATAATAGGCTATCAAATTGGATAGACGTAGGAGTGGAGTAAGGGTGAACTGCAGAAAACTAGATTTCTAAAACGAAAGACGACAGCAAAAATTCACATCGATTTTCTTTGGAAGTAACACAAAGATCGTGTTGACCCATTTACTGTTAAATCCATGTTAAGATGGCTTGCTTACAATACTGTTTTTTTTGTGGTAAAATAATTTCGCATTAAAAAATACGGCCGACCACTACCGTGTCCTTATCAGAGCTTCAAAGGCTACTGAATATTTAATTATTTTATATAAAAAATAATAACCGGAAATAATGATGTATTTACTAAAAGAAGATAATTATAACTTCTTGCTGTTTAACTTTAGCACATAACTTTTATTTGTTACGTTGTAAAGTTTAGGCGTTAACGGTTGCCGTAGCAGGATGTGTCATAAAATTGAACTTTCAGTCGTAAAGCAGGCCGTGGCTTAAACTCAGTTAATGAAAATAAGCGAAGTGCTAAAAAGAAGATGAAAAACTTTAAAAGTAACCTAGTATAAACATAAAAAGATTTTTTTATCCCAATTTTTTAAATAAAGCATTCATTAGTGTCGGCGATACTTCTTAACAACATAATAAAAAGCATGAGGTCATGAAATGTATGGAACATGAAATCGATTGATTTCGTGTTCTGTTTTATTTTTATGTTCTAATCCATTGCAATCGCCAAGCGATAGATACCTGTCAGTACAGATAAAAGCTGTTTTTTTATCCTACAAAAATCCCAAGAAGTTCTAAAAAATAGACGGTAGTATATACCATTTTTAATATTCCATAAAATCTTATTTTTCTCTGCACCTAATTTTTAAGTCTATAGAGAAACACCCGTAGGCAAATATAACCAACAAATACCAATTATTTCAGCCCTTTATTGCCTTTCAATATCAAAAATAGAATTTCAAATTATAGGTTGCACTTTGCTATTTGTGTTTCAGTTTCCATCAACGATGGTTTGGCTTTAATTATTTGGTATTATTGACGTTTGATGCAATTATTTGCCCCATTGTAACCTCAATATACAAAGCTCGAGCCACGGTAAATCGTTTTAAAGTGCTTAGCTTCTGAATAATTTGCTATTTGTCCTATTTCACAGCGATTTATTCCGACTACAAAATGAATTATTTATTTACCTTTATGTTTGTTCGAATTGGATTCAAATGGACTAGATTCCGCTTTGTCAGTTTTCATTTTGTTTGCACCGAGCATTGCAGTGACTGTAACAATGAAAAAATGAACATGATTAATATTGTACGCGTGTTTAAAAATGAATAGCCGCGCGCTACGGGGATAATGAAATGGAAATAACGCTTATTAGTCATTTTTGCACAGAAATAAAAATATTTTTTTTTTAGGAGGTTGGTTTATGAAAAGAATTGGCTAAGGTTTTAAACAACAAATACTTTTTGGGATGCTAACAGAATCGCATGGCAGCGTTGGCAAGCTCTCTTAGAATCTAACTTGTGTCATGTACATATTTGTTTGTGGTAAGTAGCTAATTACATAATAAAATAAATATTAGATTCCACAATTAGGTCAAACAAGAAGAACATTTGCATGACACCGTTGCGATTACGATAAAATTTGGCAAAACTCAGTACCATTTTCGAACTGTTATGTCTGATATTAGGTTATAACTTAAGGTTTGCAGATGTGCTATTTACATTTCGATTAGTTTAGTTACATACCATAATGACTAATAACCATGATTCTTATTATAATACAGGGTTGTGGCCATCATCGCAATATTCTGGTCATTTTCTCTCTGGACAATCATTCAGCAACACTAAAGTTCACGCCGTAACCACGCTTTAAACCGCTTGAGGCTAGTACCTGTCCACGAATTCATGTCACATTATAAAACGGATACATAATGCCGTATGAAGAGCTAAAACCGTGTATGGTGTTGGAAGTGCTAGTCGTGATCGTATGGGATTCGCTGCGCGCCAATATCGTTCTGTAGCATACATGGCAACTTTATGTCGCGCGACTAATTGACTGAAGATTTCCTCTGAGCATACGATAGCTCTTTTATTATACACATTTGAAGTAAACTGTTATGCGATTCGTTTGACGACTGATGGTTACGTTCCTTAGTAGGAATAATTTTCCTTAGGTTCCTTAGTAGGTGTTAGTAGCACCGTCAGCACTTAATTGAATGTATGATGGGAAATTATTTGAATGTAGTAATATTGTTCATAAAGTAAAAAATCGCTAAAAATATGTCACAGTGGAGAAAAAAATTGTAGGTAAAAAGTACTGCGCATTAATTAGGCACGATAGCTACAAATCCTCTAAATGTGATAAAACAAACCAATTGCTTGATTATCATGTAATAGCAGATTAGGTGATTAGGCGCTAAAGGATCGGTGATAATTCATTGGGAATACATATATAACTTTGAAAAGTCAGAGGTGTGTGCCTGGAGTTTGAACCTGCAACCGTAAAAATTTTCCACCGTGCGCCTAAACCTCGAGGCCATCACTGCTAGGTTTCACTCACGCATATTAAAAAAAAATCGTTGAAAGGTATTCTTTTTTTCAAGACGATGATGTAGGTTTATGTTTACATATATTGGCATTATCACTAATGCGTTAGTCATTTGCCTATTGGTAAAAAGAATTGTTCGCATTTCAACGTAGCAAGGTGTGCGCACTGTGCGCTGTCCATGATAGTTTATGGGACAGCCGGCGGCACTTCTCTATGCCCCTGTACGACCACGCCTACATTCGTGGTCGCCTTTTTTGGTATCACGATGTCTTGACATTGTGTTTACACTATTTTCTATGTATAAATCCAGTACTACCTAGAATTTGAGCGTCAAAATTTCAATAGTAATTGGGTAAAAGCATGTTTAGAAAGATATAAATCCTTTCGATGTTGTATTTTTAAATTTGGAGTGCGTTATTTGTTTTTATAAAACCGACATAACTTTAAAATGTTTTCTTTTTATTTCATGTTGCGGCCAGTTACGGTTAAATGTTATAAAACATTCAGAGCTCTTTTTATTCGAAGTCAGAATATGTTTGTAAAGGCTCTTTTATTTTATTTTGTTGTGTTTAGACTAGGCTCTGAATAAATGCAGAATATTTGAAGCTTTCAGCTTTTTGTACGTAGTTTCCATCTGGTAAATTTCTACTTAATAGCTAAATAGTGTGTTCCGTAAGTTGGAGTTCCTTCAGAGTATTTTTTATCACAAAATGCCTGCAGTATTTTATAAAAATTCTAAAATGGTGTGTTGTTTTCCCGTTTATAAAATAAAATATTATGAAATATGGCAGGCAGATAAGATGGCTTTCAGATTTACAAAATTTCTTACAAAATCTATAACTCACAAAAAAAATCGATATTGTAAAATAATATAGACCGATCAGTGCAATAATTACTATGGTAAACATTTCTCTAATTCTCGACGCAACAAATTCTTAATTCACCATTCCTTAACTGTATTGCGCTTTTGAAAGTATTTTACACGTCCTCTTGCATGATATTTCTGCATGTTTTTTTCGCGAAACCTATCGATCAAATCATACACGAGTTTCCTTAAAAGTTTGTCATATCAACACCACTGGTGATGGATATCCGCTGCGCGTAAAAAGACGTACAAAGTTATCCCAAAATTTGATATGAAACATTGTTCGGAGTCGGGCGCCAATTGGGCCGTTAAAATGTTACAGCGACTTTTAAAGTACCATAAAGCAAATGAAAACCATAGAACAGCTGAAAAACATTAGAAGGGAAATAGACTATTATTTTTTTTGGGTACGAGTGTTGTCGCTTTTGTGTCATCTGTTCATTCTACTACGGTTGAACGACCAATGATTAAAACAAAAATAAGGGGCTGCTATTGGTCACAAATTTATAAAAGTCTTGATATTAGCTACCGGAATCACTAAGAAGCGGACGTGTCAAACATATTATGATCGTGTAATCGTATGTTCGGCACGCTTGGCATTCTAATATTTCCTTTCTGATCTTATGCAACTGTTCTGTGAGACCGTCTATGAATACATGACTGATATTTTTCTACGGATTTTTCTTATAATATCCGAAATGCGACATTTTATCGCTTTTGACATGTCACGAGGCGTCCATCAATAACGCTTCGCCGCTTATATTGGATGGAAAATTCAATAAAATTTTATCCCCCGATTTCATAGTTTTCGCTGCGATAAGTCTCGCGGTCCACTTCATTTATTGTTAATTAGTTGGATTTAATTTGGTGTACCGTTTCAGATAATATTTAAATTTGTTTTCAGCTTACTGACGACAACTACAGAATTGATGGGTATAATGAGTTTAATAGACTTTCATGTCTAAATTACTTTAGTAATGTCGGTTAATTTTGGTACACTGGTAGGCGAATCCTTGGACACAAATTTTCCAGAAACCCTTTATTTTCCAGTAGGGTTATTGAAAGGGGACAAAAAGTATTTCTACTGTTCTCAAACATTTATCATTTAAACACAATGTCTTTTTATTCTAAACAATTTCTCCTACTACTGACTTCATCAATAATTGGCTATTGGTCCTGATAATTTGATTTTGATTGCCAAAGCAGACATTCTTGTGCCATTTTATTTGATTTAATTGAAGTATTATAAAAAAAGAGAGCATCAAAATATAGAAAACAATTGCAATGAGTACTACAAGAAATAGTATGTGGTAACATATGCAATATGCATCTAGAACTTACAATATTGAGTTGTTATTATCATATAGGTCTATTTTGCTCAAAGTACTCATAAATATACTTTATGCATTAAAGGAAAAACTTCAAACACTCGAGAATTGAATAAAAAATTACGGAAAACGACATCACATACCATCCTATTATGGAGCGTAACATCGTTTCCACACTGAGTAAGAAGCAATCGACCAACCAAATCATAATTCAATACAGCCAAACTTTAAAAGTCTCGGGACTCACAAAGAAACGTTGGGGTTAAAAATTCTGGGGCCCTCGAGAAATCCAGCGAAGTCGAGGGCACATCTTACAAATAAGAGGGGGAAGCTGCGTATTGTGCAGAACCTTCAAAACCAGACGTCCTAATCGACCCTTTTGAAATTCCAACTAACGGGAAACTCATATTTCCATAACAATAAAAATGTGATCCGAACATCTAGAAATGCCTGCGCGATATTCACGGATCATAAAATCCCTCTCGCTCTTTGAATACGTGTCTGATTTAATTTGACCCCTGCAATCTCCAGCGTGCACCTTTATTTACACCTATTAAGAGGGGTACGGTGTGCCAGAGTAATTTGGCTTTCATATCGGAAAGTGCTTCATGGCGGGAGTGTTTGGACGATGCCGTTTTGCGTTGCCCGGCGTCAATTTTATTCAATTTATTAAATTATGATTTGCAGTCATGGCACTTAAATTGGTTTTAAAGCGCTTAAATTTAGTGAGGAGGCTGTGTTTCTGTTTTGTTTATTTAACTATTCTTTATTAACCTCTTTTCATTCAAAATAAGTTTTGATATCAATGTTAAATTAACCAACATTTATTTGAGAGAAATTTAATCAAGCAATGAAGGTAAACTGATCTATAATTGCAATCAGTGGTAAGTCTCCTGTTTCGCTATTAGATTTCATGGCATCAACCCGTAACTACAACGCAGTACATTTAATTATCAAGTACAATAACATCTTTCACTGGCGGCCAAGATCTGTCCTAGTTCAATGTTGTACTAACGGTAGCTTTTAATGTTTTCCAAACTTCTATATAATTATATCAACTTGGCATTTAGGCTTGTGCCTACATTGTATAAGTAGACCTTAGTTTTTTTTGTCGATAAAAAATCGATTTGGAGCACACTACATTTACGTTAAGTACTATTGTGGCTACTTTACTGTGCTAGCATAAAAAAAAGAAAAAAACATTCCTCCTGTATTTCGCTTAATAATATAAATTTATATACATCAGCATGATGACTCACAAATCTTCAAAGACAACATGACTTCTGTTGCTTACAACCTCCAATATAACGTAACTGAATAAAAACTGCGACAAGGTTACAAGTGGTGTGAGGTAATTACTTCACAAGTGGGTCACCGTGGCAGCAGATCCCATGTCAAATTAACGCATCCCTCTGTCTCCCGCTGACAAACGACGCGGGCACGATAAAAACTTGCTCATGAATGTTGCCAGCGTAAAATAAAGCCGTTCTGCTGACGTTTTACAACAACGCAGAATGGGAATTGCGCGGGAATTAAAAATGATATAGCCGGTATGAAATGCTGTCAATGTAAGTCCTCGTTTGAGGAGTTTTAATATATTTTTGTATAAGTCTCCGCTTGATAAGGACAATGGCGCGATTGGGCATCATTTTTTTCTACCGTATCTATCTGTTCCGTATCCGTGCCTGTTTATTTGTGAGAAGGACAGAGAGAGAATTAGGTTTCAGTTGGAACCCGCGACCGTCAAGGCTCTCAACCGTGCGCCCTAGGCGGCGGCTTACGGCAATGGACCTCGAGGCCATCAATGCTTTAAACTACGCAGCCGTGCTATGCTAGCGTCGTGTACTAATACTTAAAATCTCTGTTCCAGAGGCTCATATAGTAAAATATTTAACAGCTAAATATTTTTGTTTTATTCCACCATTATAGCATTTGAGCAATCATTTTTCATTAACTACAAACAGTAGCGTTTTACGATACCCGCAGGAATAGCCAAATAATCACAAACCAGTAAATCACCATTATCAACAAAAACAATTCTAAAATTTTCGTCCTTTATGAACCGCGTCCAGGCGTGTTGTTTAAAACTCGTAAATATCCGAACCGATTCCCAAACGAATACATGTTGAATCTGACATACGAAAAGTTCATAACTAGGAAACTAATTGGTCCCCGGCGCGGTGATAGTCGTTGTGGATGGCTCCCGCGGGTTCGAGCTGGACCTGGGATGTTCGGGAGCCATGTTTCGTTTAAGGTTTATTCATAAATTGTTGTACAAACGCTAAAACTTGGGCTATTCAATTTTAGAATTTATGGTTGCTGTATTCTTTTTTTATTATTTGTATAGAGATGCAAATTTTAGAAATCATTATCATTGTCAACAGCCTTTGTCACGTCCACAGCCATTGCCACGTTTATAAGAGAGTATGGCACGCCATATACGGGGTCGATCTTCGACCCTTCTTATTGAACCGCTGCCAGCCACCTTGCAGATTTAACTAGCTCTTCTTAGTTGCAGAGGCGGCTGTCGCACAACAGTGGGACGTATATGGGATGATGATGACAACTGTAACAGTAAAATAAAATGAATTATTTATTGGAGTTTCTCATTGAGTCTGCGATATACGATACCATTTTAATAGTATTCGATTATTCCGTTTATAAATTTTCAATGCCCTGAAAAGCTTCATCCCACGTTACCTAGGACCTAAACGCAATTAGCAAATAGAGTGAGTTATATTGAACCGTAACGCCCGCGCCATTAATTTAACTGAAAAGCAATTTGAACTAAACCTCTTAACTAAATAAACAGTATTAATCCCAGGAAGGCCGCAACTTGCGGAGTCCACTACATCAAACTTAAGAGCATTAAATGTAAAAAAGAGCACAGTAGTTCGCAAGTTGGCGAGTGGCCAATAGTCTGCCGATTTCTGAGAAGGCGGCCATGTAAAACCAAAGGGAAATTCGATTTCTTACATCATGTGTACTGTTGAAGTTGCATGATATTTTGGATAGGAAGAAATGCCTTTAACTATGGAGTTCTATCTTCTATTCTATTCGTGAAGTGTTTTATAGCTAGCATTTCATCCAGTAGGAAATTCAATAGCAGTATTGAGTATGTATGATACCCGATAAACGGCAATAGACTCATCCTATTACGTACCGCTTATGAAAATAATTGGCAAATTGTAAGCGCAGAGAACTTCCTATATCTTCGAAAAAACAGGCGTGGGTATGTACGAGTACGTACCTATACATAAATTAAGACCACCTACTGCAGGACATAACGTAACTATGGCGCTGACACTAGCTTACAAATTCGCAGCCGTAGTACTATGTTAAGCCTATGCTTAAGTTCTAGTTCCATAGCTGAACACTGGGCTTACACACCGAGCAAGCCAATCCACATCGGGAGAACAGGACCCGTTGCCTTGTCGTATAACATGAAAGCAGGGTTAATGCCCACTGATTGAACATTTAGTGGTTCCCAATAGGTTGTAGAGAGAAGAGAGAAGATCCAAATTCGTTATTTGTGTTGGAACCATTGTTCCTGAACTGGATTAATCTATTTTGAACGGCGCAGAGTCGAAAAATGAATAATGTAAGAAGTAATATGTAACTTATTAACGAGCACTACGTATACACATTTATTTCTACACCCGTCTACCCCCTCGGGAATTCCGATGTAACAGAATTTATGCATGAGAAAAATCATTAAAAATTTCCAACGAAATCCGTATTGCATCCACGGAAGGCTTCGACCAGTTTATTTATATTTGGCTGAGAATAGTTGTTTCGGGAGAAACACTTGCTTATTGCCAGGAAATCCCGTATTCAGTTTCCATCGCGCTACGCCGGAGGATTTTAAAAATATCCACGAGTTATATCGGCTTTCGTGTGCCGTGCAGGTACGGAGACTACAGGGTAATGTTTGCTTGATAAACAAGGGACGAATAGAAAATTTACCGCCACTTACATGGGAATTTTGTTTGTTGAAGGCGGCTGTTTAGTGGAAACTACTGGTAATATATAATAGGTTTTTGCGAAATTAGCATCCATACATAAATAACTTTACGCACCCGTATTTCGACAGGGATGCATCATTTTCACGTCGTAGGGGTCGATACTACTATCGTTTTTCTGTCTCACAATCACCCAGACCAGAAACAATTAATTTATAAATCACAAAAATGTTGTCTCGGAACGAGGCTCGAGCCAGCAGCCGTTTTACTGTCTGGTGTATAGCCAAGTGTGCTACAAAGCCTATAAAAGAGTTCAATGAAGGAGGAGTCATACATTATAATCTTTTATAGTAAGTAATAGGCATATTACAATTGTAAGAAAATTATTTTTGTAGCGTACAATAGAATGTCCTTCAAGATATACATACTATGTAACCTTTACTAACAAAATCGGTTATGTAAGTCATGCTAGAGCACACGCAAGACGAGGAACGTAACGGATCAGAAGTGGTCGCCATGGCCGAAATCGACTGGATGAGAGTTAGTTAGTTACTATGTAACCTTTAAATATATCCTAAAAGGTATCTGTAGGTGTTTTCGCTAAAATCTTTCCTCTCTAAAATTGGTGTGATATCAAGAATAATATTGAGCTATCATTTATATTGTAACGTTGAGGTTTGTTCACGTCATTACGTCGGAGGAAAAGCGAACCACAATAAGGGTTAATCTCTTCGGCGAACTGAAAATAGCAACTCTTTGAATATTTGCGAAATGAGATCAAACGAGAGAGCTTTTTCTTGTTGATTACGGTTAACAAAAGTGCGGTTAGAATAAGTAAAGAGCTTGGATAAACAGCTTGGATATTTTATGATGCTAACGTACTCGGCGGCAAATATATTGGTTTGCACGACCTATTTAATGAAATCTCTGTGCCAACGCCCAGTAACACGTGCCGTATGCCGACGCCGCTGGGTTTTATGTCACTTAGTCCAAACTGATGTTTTAGAATTTCTGCTTAACTAAATTAAATACTCGTGAAACTGATGAGACTACTGAAGCTAATTCCACGTAACATGCCTAACTCTATTACTTGAAATTACTGAAAGGAACATCCAACAAATCGTTGTTAAACGTACCCATCGAACCGAACTGAGGATCAATGATATCAATTCTTAGACACGATATGAGTCATCTCATATCATAGTCTGGAAAAGGCATGTAAGGTACAATCAAACCTAAAAAAAATAAGCCCTAAAGGCAAAAGGATAGAAACCATTTGTATTGATTCAAATACATAGTTTGAGATAGTATTTTACAAGAACAACAAAACCAATTTCAAATTCTACAGGTCTTGCAAAGTTCCTGTATATTTTATATTCAATTCGTGATATAAACAACATTTCACATTTTCCGTTATTTGTTGCTAGGGGTCATTCCCGCCCGGGTATGTAGGTCAAATAAATATTTCTCTCTACACGGAAGCGCAGCGGTTACGGCGCGGAACTTGTACACTACTCCTTTATTCCCAAGTTTGTTTACTGCTTTAAGTACTCATTCATTTAGTACGCGTTGTTTGGTGAATGGGATTTGCGGAAGATGAACAATCTACAGTTTATGTGAATACGCTCATACGTAGTTGTGGCGTTTGCATTTTGCTGTGTCAATACAAAATGTAAACCTATCTGCTAAAAGGATAATAAAACAATGAAACCAAATAGTTTAAGTCGTAACATATGAACGTATAATAAAATGGAGGGTAAGTCAGACTTGAAATTTACTGAAAAAACAATTGCAGAGTCATTCTAGGTTGAACTTCAAATATAGAACTGACTTTTTTAAATAATATTTAGGGGGCAGCTGTGTCTAAAAATTCGTTGATAAGAACGAAAAATTGTTTAAAATTAGCACTTAAATGTGAAGTTTCAACCAATTAAGATGGACTTCGATTGATTGTGATTGTTGAACACTAGTGTATTTGAAAGTTTAGCGTTCGTTGAATCCCTAAATTTATCAATATTATATTTAACAATACTTCGAAATAGGGTATTCGAATATCAACAAACAAATAATGTAACCGTGACAATAGATTCAAAAGTGTTCGCAATAAAAGTAGAATCTCTAGAAGCGGTATCATTAGATCCAGATAATGATGTTAAACGGCCTAAAAGTCCTGTAAGGTTAAAAATGTAGGTCAGGACATCTCATCAGGAGGCACGCAAAATTTCATTACCATCATTACAAAGGAACGAGTAAGTGATTTTGCGTAAAGAAATCGCGGGCTCTCGCAAAGGAGCAACAAAAAAATAATGTCGCTCCAAATTGAATCATTTGTAATATTCATTCTTTTTTACTCTTGCTTCTGTGGACGGTTTTCAAACGCCATCATTGATGTTGGGATGCTGGATAGGTTACGAATTTTAAAAGTGTCTATTAAATAATAATTATTACTTTTATTCGCGTATTTTTGTAAGACACCTTATGATTATAAAGCAACTGGCCGTGAGTTAGATCAACGTACCTAAAAATATTTGTTGCGGGTGTTTATGACACCGAAAAGTTTAGCATAGTGTTCTGCTTATGGAGGTAAAATCAAATACCTTCTACCATTTTCTAATTACTAATATAAATGCATATAGGTACTAGTATTTACTTGTTACTTGAAAATACACCCAACAGCTAAAGGAAGAAACTAGTCGAAGGTTTTGTTTGACGCAGTTGGCTTGACACCATCTTGCGAAGCGAAATACCGCGTGTTCTATCCTTACAACGAGACAAATTTTTAGGCGATCCAGAAACATTTGTTTCGGCTCCCGTTGCTTATGAGGAAAGAAATCTCTAAAACCTTTTGATATCCACAAAACAAGACTTGTATCTTAGGAAGGAGTCAAAACTATGTACCTACGAGTATGTTATCAAGATGCTCTTGCGAAATTTGGTTTTAATGATAATAAGAAAGCGTCAATGATGTGCTAACCTTTCATACGGTAAACCAATTTAAACTTATCGTCAATGTAATTAGTGGTGCCTCATCTCTTTAACATAATTCCGTCACCAAACTCGTTGGGCGATAATCAACTGTTGAGGAATCCGCGGCGTCACGTCGGAGGGAGCAGGGGGATAATCCGTTTCTAAATATCTTTTATTAATGCCCCCTCTTTATAGACACTGGTTAGCTGTAGATGTTAAGTGGCGTGTTTTCGTAATTTTACAGATTGGTAATAGATTATTTTCTATTCATTGCTTTTACGCTTTTGCGTCTTTATTACATGAGGCTTTTTATGTTGGATACGTATAATGGGGGGAAAGAGAGAGAAACAGGAAATATTGTTTCAATGATGTAGATAATTAATAATGTCTACCTGTCCTTATTATTTTGCGAGACTCGTAATTACGAAAAATATTGTCATACTCACTGCAGTGGAATTCTATCCTACTGTAGGATTGGAACTACCTATTTTATTGCTGGCGTTATTTAATCCTACCCACTTCGACCGCATTTACTTTAAATCAGTCTACCATAGCACGACCTATATACTAACAGTAAACGACGAAGAGAACCTGCTCTTATCGACCGTCAAAGATAAAAATACTAGTGCTTTAATACATCAAGAACAAAATAAGTACAAATGGCTGAATTCGGAGCAGAGCAATCTGATTTCTTGCTCTTGTGTCGACTTAGGGGGAAATAAAACTGTCGTTTCATAGCGGAACGGGGTCGGACATGTTACTGCACCCGTCGCTGGTATGCGGGGGCCTGACCCCCCAGTGGGGGACGGTTCCCTAAGCGACGTCACGCGCGATTCCAAGCCGCACAAATCACGCGAGCTGTGCACGCGAACAAACTGCTACTAGCAAATTGAAAAATCAATTAAAATTCCCCATTTTTTCGTTTTATTTCACTTACATTACTGCTTTTGTTTTAATTGCTTCTTAGTGACACGTTCCGAGCGCGCAATGAATGTAGCTGCTGAAGGTGTAGGTGTTATAAAATGCGGGCAATGCTCAGCGATATGTCAATAGTTCTGTTTATTTTGTAGTAAACGCCGACGTTTTTCTAATAAAAGAATACCGTTGAAATAATAAGTCAGCTGTCGGGGACACAATAGATAGCGAGCCGCATTCTTTGTCACGGCGGACTCGGGGCGACGGCACACGAAACCCTATGCAAATGTTGCTTATAAGGCTCTACCATTTTCATGGTGTGACAACTTGTTTTATTCCGTATTTTAGGATGGCATTCGTAGTCGACACGGTGTTTGTTATTAGTACTTGTTCATAGTACAGGCTCACTGAATTCAATAGTACCTACAAATTGTATTGAAAATTTAGCATAAATTTAAGTTTTTATGTTTCATACAATATTATAGCAGAAGTGTTTGCCGGACTGGGTGAATGCCTTAAAATGGTTGAACACTTGAAATGATAATTGTAAAAGTGATGAGATATTTTACACTAGAACATGTACTTTATTTTTTTGCATTGAAACAAATTTTAATAGATACTCTAATAAAAGAAATTTGTGAAATAAGTAAATCATCATCACCGCATTCTTAGTAATCTGTAGTTAGATAGCAGTGATTTTAAGGCCTCTCTGAGATGTAAATTTTCAAAGGACACTTCCTCATTAATTTCTTGATCTCTGTACTAGCAATTAAACTAAAAATCAAACGGCAACCCTACCGTAAGCGTATTTATGAG
This sequence comes from Cephonodes hylas, assembly GCA_030295005.1. Classification (NCBI taxonomy): domain Eukaryota; kingdom Metazoa; phylum Arthropoda; class Insecta; order Lepidoptera; family Sphingidae; genus Cephonodes; species Cephonodes hylas. The sequence goes on from AP025371.1 coordinate 3,442,115, forward strand.
ACAGCGATATCATAACCTGCCGTATTCCCTAGGGCTGCTACTAAGCCTTTTTTCCTAATAGGCCGAGTTACGCATTCCGCCCACTGTCACATCGCGGGCGGGCGGCAATTTAAAACAATAACCACGCTTTCATTTCCAAGCGATACTTTATGCGGCGTTGGCACGCGAACCAACCTCATTACGTATCGGTTTTGTTTCGTAAATCCAACTAGCTCGCAAATGTGATTATGGTAATAAATGATGTTAGGTTACTCGACGATAAAATGGGTGTTAATGGCCGCCATCTGCTGCGCTTATCAAATTTTTTAATTGATTGTTTGATGCAACCAGTAATAGGACATCCGATTTGGACCCAGAAACAGTTAAGTTATTGTAGAGCTCATCTCCTTTTTTTGCAAGGTTTTTTTCTTAGAGCAACGCTTAAAGTATAAATGTCTACCGTCTATCTAATTTTATTCTGCCATTCGTCATTGAGGTGTTGCGTGTCATATTTACTGATATTACTTTGGATAAAACAAAAAACCACATTAGGCCTTCGTCGTTTGGTGATCCCTAATCGTTATGAGTTAAGATCCTTAAAGCCTTTAAATAGGGAGTACTCTGCTGTTTATTGTATGTGAGTACATGCAGTAAACAGTGTCTCCGCTGTTTCTCTTGAAAATTTAAGATCTTCAATTGCGTTTTGTCGCAAAACTTTTGGTCTTCGGTCAAACTTTGTAAAACAACAACAACAACAACAACAACAACAAAAACCAACAACAATGTTAAAGGACGCTGTGCTTTAAATAAATGTCATTTAATCGGTTTCAGATTAATACATCTTCATTTAAATGTCTTATGTTTAAAAATATACCTTTATTCATGTTCCAAAGAAGACCCATTTTATTACATCTAACACCCAATTTCTAAGAATACACAATAAATCAAAAGATACCTGAAACCAATTGAAAGGGGACAAAAAAACTAAATAACATTTATAACTCTGTCTAGACGTTCAGAAATCTCTGAATAAAATGACAGTTTCGATAAAAATAATAAATTGTTTTAGACAAATGAAACCTTTGCTGGGTGGATTGATCAAGCGTCATAAGAATATTCGTGCAGCGGTTCAGTACAATAATATTTAGTATTGATATAAATATTACATTTTATCTAATACTCATTTACATTATTCACATTAGTAGGTTTCATTTACGTGAGAATTTTCACTCCCCGAAACATCTAGTTTCATGTTTATTGATAAAAAAAAAATACATTATGCTGGCGTAGTATACATTCATCAAAGAATTTTCAGATATGCTTATTAATCCCCATACAAATCCTTAAAAATTTCCCTGGCTTTTGAAGTCCAAAATTCCAGCATCGAAAAGAAATTATTTTAATAATTTATTACGCGTGCCTTGGACACTAACGCGCTCGTCGTTCGTAAATCTTACAATACAAAAAAAAAAAAACTAAGATAAAAGACAGGTATGCAGAAGAGCTCATTTTTTCGTGCTAAAGCGACATGAAAATTAAGTGCAGTAAAATGAATATATGAGACAGTAATGATATTGTCGTAAAATATGAAACGATCTCTAAAAATAATTGAACATCGAGACGAGACGCGCCGGTCTTTGCAAAGGCTTCTGTACAACATTGTGTATGTCACAAGCCTTGACACTGGTCTGCACCGTCGCAGTGTCATACTATAGATATAAATTGGTTGAGAATATTCTTTGAGACTATTTCTTTGCGTTCCTAACAAGGTCTTCACTGAGTCCTAGAAGTAAGTTTGTAGAATACGGTTTGTTATTATGGCATGGAATGTGGCTTTACTGTGATTTGATTCACTACATACTATGCGCGAAAATAATACCACTGATAAATTATTGTTAAAGAAAGAAGGATACCAGATTTAACTGAATTTACTATAGTCGAAATGAAGTGATAGCTAAAGATAGCTACTATTATTTTATTTTACTATTATTTTATTACCAGGTTATACAGTTGTGCAGACTTAACCATAAACAAACATACGATGGTACATATTATGTGTGGTAAATGACATGGTAACGGTTTTACGTTGAACTAGGAATACCTATAGGGAAAACGTCTTGCACCCTTGACAATCTCGTAATGGAAGTAACTAGCGTTGCATTACAGTTTTCTCATCAACGGTACCATATTGATTTAGCTGACACATATTTTATTCTTCTTGTATATGACCTTTGCGTTGCTCCTACTTTCTAGTCGTAGTATTAAATCGTGATGTTTCCATAGAGAAGTATATTGCAGGAAATAAAACCTTAAGTAGCATCCATAGATGTTTAGAGTCATAAAATTCGTAACAAAGTGGCGCACAGCATATATTTTATGCGTCCCTCGTAAATGTTGAGCTATCATCGGTTCTAACCTTCAAGGGCTTTAAAAGATTAAGCCCATTAAATTTTTATGAAGACTGTCACTGAACCGGCAACACGATAAGGACTGAGTCAGCACTTTCTTTCCTTTCTTGTCTTTTATCAAAGTAAAAGTTTGTTGGATCGGGAATCTTTGTTATTAAGAATGGATATTCTGTTTTAAAGTTGTTCGGATTTTCCTGCTAGACTTTTACTTTTTAAGGGATAGTTTATTTAAGACTCAAATAGAGTTCCGTAATAGCGGTTGTGGGTTCAAAGCCAAGTATTTTTGTGTGGCGCCGATCATCTATATAATTAGGATTTTTTATGTGTGGTTTGCCGACTCGCTCTAGACCACCACAGTGGACTAAGGCCTAAACTCTCTCACATAAAAATAATATATAAAAAGGTAATTTACTTAACTGAATCATTCTAGATGAATGAAAAAAGCCTTGAATCAAAGTGACTGATACCGTAATCTACACAGTAGATATCGTAATATATACAGTACAAAACCTAGGTACAGAATTACTACAACAGCCTGTCCCCTTGAACGAACCATACGTTAGCGTAACGAAAATTCTGGAAAACTAACTCTGAAAAAAGACCCAAAAGAAACAAAGATATACTAAAGCAGGCGACAGTACACGTTGTTGCCGATTTAATCCGAATGAGTAGAAAATGTAAAATCCTCCGAAACACAGCTTCACAAGGTTTCCTTTATTCGTTCGCTGCAAACACACAAAGGGTGTCCGTCTAAAGAACTATTCCTCTATTTTGGTGGGACCTCGTTACTGATTATGCGGGCTCTCGCACGTCTACGTTGAAAAGTCTTTTGTAAGTGGTTTGCAGTTTTATCATTGGATTTAATTTTACTGATGTTCAATTGTTGAATATGAGTTAAACATTTGCGAATTCTAAAATGAATATTTATAATGAAAGATTTTTTGAATTGCATGAAAGATAATTTTAATAACCTTAAAATTATCAAATGCCTATGACCGTTTTGAAGCACAGTTCTTGCTCCAAGCTGCTAATTAATAAAAAACCTGATAACAGTTTGCCTGACCCTGAGCCTGAGCGATTGTACAGCACATAGTTGTACTCCGCCCCCAAGAGACAAACAGAAAGAAAAAAGAGTCAAATAAAATAAAGTTGGTATAAAATACTACAAAAATCATTCACCAATACTAAAATTCAAGAGTGGTTTTATTTGGAATAATATTTTTGATTTGCCAGGCGTCTCAGAGCAACATGTCGCTGAAAATGCAACTTTTATCAATATACTTGTCATAGACACTATCTGTTGCTGTTGACTCGCAAAGGTTTCATCCTTATCTGAATAAGAATTTTCAATAACATAAATACATTTATTTCAAGGAGTCCTTTCTATATTCCTTATAGTGACAGCAGATACAACTTTATTCAGATATACTCGTAGTTAAAGAGCTAGTTTAGCATTTCTTTGCTTGATAGTGTTTAAGAAACAGGCCAACGTGGTCGACTAAGGCCTATACCCTCTTAGTTGTAGAGAAGGCCCGTGCCCAGCACTGGGCCCTACGTGGGCTAATGACGATGATGATTCTCGAGCGGCAATCAACATTTATCATACGTAGGATCTCATTATGTATTTATTTCTTTTTTATTTACGCTTTATTATTCACCATATGAAAAGATATTAGTAACAATAAAATAAGTTGTTTCATAAATGACGGCCTTATTTCTATCGGCGATTTCTTGCATGGCCTGGAGTAAAGTGGATTTAATACTACAAAAAAATCCTTTATTATCGCAAAAATATTTTGCATATAATTTGACAAATTCATCGAGTTAGATAAATAAACAAATCTAATGCTCATGAATTCATACATGTAGCATCGATATTAGAGTGATACTCGTAGCCAAATCTCGGGTGAACAACCACTCCTAGCCAGACGTAAGTAGAGAAGATAACGAGCTAGTATTGGACACTCCAATCACTTTCCACACTTCGCGAACAAGACTGAAACAACGAAGCCAATTCAGTTTGTGCAATTTGAAAATTGTGCAGATATTTGTTGGTTACGTCTAAGCTTGAGATGACTTAGCCAGTTTGCGTTTGTATCCATTGTCGCAAAACTAATCTTAGTCTTTTGATTTATATGCTAGTGGTGAAACTAACTTGTTTCAATAAAGGAAAATAAAATGTATTCCGTTACAAAATGATTATTGTCTGATTTTTTCCTGCAGTATGTGTCCCGTGCGATCTAGATGTCCTGGGTTCAATAGCCTTCGGTTTGGAATTAGTATCGAGATGTCCGAAGATCAGGTCGCCCCCCTCTACGTATCCTTCAAAACGTGGGTGCAGAAATGCAAGTCAGCTCGGTAGCACAGGCGTGGGTGTTATAAAATTAATTGTTTAATTAACACGAGCAATATATAAATCGTACTCGTAGCAAACAAACAAAACGCCGGAATCTGGGTCGCCGTTTCAATCATCGAAATGCTTTCGTATTGGACGCAGCGTGTTTTCATTTTATCTATTCTACATACAGTCGCTGTTGTGTCAATTACATTGATGCGATCGTTGCTCAATTGTGACGGGTTTTGTAAATAAATGCGCGTGCTTTCATTCATATGTGTACTGGATTATGATGCAGTATTGAATTGAGATTGGATGTTGATTGGCAGTATGCAGAGGTCTGTTTACTTTTGTATTTCTTCTAGGTGATTATGAACTCGGATTATCCAAAAATTTACCTGATTTTTATGCATGAGTTTGAGGTATTTGACTTTGGAACGTCGTGATTGTAAAAGCTTAACCGGGTGGTTGGGTCAAAATATTTCGTTGATCACTGGTTCAATTGGTTGCTGAAATTTCGAAGTTACATGTACATTTACAATGAATGAATGATTTTAAATAATGAAGGAAAATATCACGAGGAAATTATTACACCGATTTTTTTAGGAATATCCTAGATGTGTAGTCCGCCAGTGAAAAATATTTAATAAGATTTTGAAAGCGTATCATTATCGTCGACTCTCTCCCGACACCTAATGAGAACTAGCATCGTTAGAAAAAAAAATTTACAAGCAAAGGCACTGGTTAAAGGTCGATCTCTTGCAGCGAACGAAGGACAAGAAAAGGACCTTGATAATTGCACCGAGCGAAAATGCAAAGAAAACGATAGGAATGCGACTGCATTTCACAAGTTTTTTGTCAAAAAATCCTCAAGCAAGACGACCTTTAAAGTATTTTTGGCGACATACTTGTGTTAACAAGACATAGATCAATATTTTTGTCTAGGATGCAAGGAATTTGTTTGTATCATTGAACTTTTACTGACTACACAAAGGTAAACTGCGAGTTTATTTAATTCAAAAATGGCTGTTGTTGGATGTCTAATAAATCTCATTAAATATCTTTTTTGCAATTCTGCGTTCTATTCGATTTTTTTTATTCAACATATAGCTTGTTACTGCTTACACTCATATGTCTTTCTATAATATACTACCATCAAAAACTCAGAGGTTTGTGAGTGGAGTTGTGTTGGTTTACGACTATGTACCAACCGATGTACGATGTATGGGCAGATCGCGCTCATTATTTTTTAAACTACCATGTAACTGTATAACATTTGAAAGAAAACAATTATAAATTTATTTTTTTATTCAAGCAACTTAAAAATCATATTTTTTGACTAAATTGATTATGCTCCACTAAACCCTTCAATAATAGCGTTACTTCTTAAAATGTCATTAAGCCTATCTTCATTTCGTTTTATAGCATAATAAATAATTCATTTAGAATCAAATAAATATCTTTAGACGTTCAAATCGTTTTGCTTTCAACGCAATATCTTCTTAGGAATTCAAATATGCTTGCACCTAATTAATATTCCTGGGCATGCTTCTCATTGATGTGAATTTGTTTTATTGATGACTTTGCAAATTACACGGTGGTCCGTTTGGACTACAAATATTTTCTTCAATCTACGCCATTTGGGATCACCATTGTCTGAATTGTAATGTGATATAAGAAGGCAAAAGAAGGCGCATCTTTAGGCAAACCTATAATAGGTATTTATACTAATCATCATTATGCCAGCCGTTTATATTTATACAAAAACATCACCATCATCAGCCTGAAGACATCCCCTGCTTGACATAGGCCTCCCTTAAAGATTTTCGAAGCAGTCAGTCTTAAAACAAAATATACATAAATGTACCTATTTCAAAATTTTTTCCGTATTTTTTTATAATACACCAAGCGTGCTAAATCTTCATATTTTGTTTAAAAGGGATCATGCCATATGCATCATATCGTCATCACATATATCAGTTAGTGACACAATAAACAAAATAATAACAAAATTGAATCGTAAGTGTTCAGTAAAATTGAAATTTCCTTTTCATTTTAGCGTATCAAGTTATTTGTAATTCCTGACATGTATTTATTTTCAAGAGTCGATTGTTGGAATAAACCGGTTATAAAGATCTACTTAACAAGATCCGGTATGGTCTAGTGGCTAGGATACCTGGCTCTCACCCAGGAGGCTCGGGTTCGATTCCCGGTACCGGAAGAGGTTTTTTGTTCTTCTTTTTTCATTTTATTGAATCTTTATAAGATCTTTATGATGGGATGACGATTAATTTTTCATTTAGATTAATTCACATTTTAAGCCAGCATGTTAGGTTTCTAAATTGAAATGCATTAATTATCATGGTTTGAACTCTTGTTGTTCTTTAAAAAAATTGAACGATTTGAATCGCAATAGACATATTCAGAGTTGCTAAAATGTATTAAATAGGATGAATTAAAATTTACCCTAAACTATATACGATATTGAAAAATGTTGTGAGATGTAAATGTCGAAATTTTATTTTTAGTAGGGTTGGGAAATATTTCTTGAGTGAAACACAAGTAATAAATCTTGATAAAATATAAAAAACAAAATTTGACAACGTACAAACGGTTGTAAACCCAAAAGGCACAATTTCCTAGATGATAGGAGAATTTAATTAGTCATTTTTCATTCTGGCAATCATTCTTTCGTGACGTGAATAAAGATAAAAATCTAATATATGGCAATTTATAGAGGTCTTAAATCTGATTTTAGAGATAATTTTCGTGATTTGTAAAAAAAACTTTAATACCGGTCGTTACATAAAACCTTAGCTTTTATTATCTTCGTACAAACATAATGTATGCCTCTAATTTAATTGCAAACCAATCCTACACATGTTAAAGAGTTTTTGTTCCATATTCAAATCATTTTTTATCGCAATAGTCTGGATTCTTGCTCCACAAATTTTTGATAATGGTTCATGATCAGACAGACTCTTCGATAGTAATAACACGAAACCAGTCTTCGTTTTCGATCGCAGAACCTTTGTATTTGAGTATTTACTGTAATAATTGCGTCCTCGTAATTTTAGAGGAAGCCTGTCCACTGCAGTGGGACGTATATGGGCTTATGATGATGATGGTGATGATGATGATGATTATAATACATACGTGTAAATAAGTACATTATTTCCTGCATAGTTTTATTTATTATACACCAATATTTACCTACATTTTATTGGTACCAAAGTCAGTCTTAGTGATGATATTAATTTAATCTTTATAGAAAAATTGGTCATAACGTCAGCTCAAGCCTTCAGAATCAAGGACTCAAATTCGAACGCCATTTGTAGCTGTAAAAGGCACTCAGGAATTAGGAGGGTATTTTGATGTCATACCCAGATTAGCAACTGAATTGTGAAAAACAGAGTATACTCAAAGACTGATCAACTGTGATAAAAAATAAATACAAAGGAATTGTTTTGAAAGCGGACCCTTTTATTACGCTACACTTGTTTGGATATAAAAGGAAACTTGTAAATAAGTTACAGGCTACGGCTCTTGAATAGCAAAGGTCTTTAGATCTAGATTTCTTACAAAGGGGGTGATACTGGCTGAAAGGTTTTAAGTATCGAAGGAGTAAAGGTCAAAAATATATTAAAAAGGTTACTAAGCTATCGTAAGCTACAATGATTCTAAAGGAAGGTATAGTAACCTCACTTTTTAAAGGAAAAAGAAGTGTGAAATTTTCATTCATGTTTATATATATATTCGTCACCAGATTTTTAGTAGATATAAGTAGTTCCTGACGTATTAAAAATAGACGAAAATTTGTCATTCTAACGAATAACAAACGTCCATATCTCCGAATTTATGCATTTATGCGTTAGAAGGGTTACTCTTCAAGAGCTATAAGTTTATATACTGAGAGCCTAGTCCTTTAGGGTGTTACAACTACAGCTCATAAATTTATCGTGTAGCTTATATTATGATGTACCTTTTCATCGTATATCATGTTTATACGCTATAATAACATGATTAAGATAATTTCTTGATGCCGATAATTTTAACATTCAAGAATCTGACTGTACATCAATATTCAAAAACTTTTAAATAGTAAATCGATTTAATAAGCAACGATAAGATTAAATAAAGGTTAGTCCACAATGTCACCCATCACGTATCGGAATTAATTTAGGTCAAACTGAATGAATTAGATTTTTCATTAGAGGCATGATTAGTTTTTTTACGACGACCCAGGCTGTTACTTTTACATGCCAGTGTCTAAATGTACAGGTATATATTGGACGGAAATTCGAAGAAGGAAAGTTGTCGCCGGCCGGGGGTCTTAATTAAAGACATCATATCCAGGGCTCGACGCAGCTGACGCGGTCGGCACTCCACTGCCAATTTTATACTCACTTGATGAAAATATCGTTGCGTTAATAAGAAACCGTTTGCGGAGAACACTTATTAGTTTTAACAAAGCTGATGTTGTAAAGTTTGAATTATTTGGTAGAAAAGAATCTGATTTAACCTAAATGAAGTAGGTATAATTTGACGTCGAGAACTATGCGAATTTTATGTTAAACAAAAATAATGTAATATCTATAACATACCTATGGCTTTTTCACCTCAAAGTAAAACAATAAATTTATAAAATTATATCAATGTCAAAGTCGATATATTTATTTTTTAAAGTTTAACTCTTAAACCCCCGACATGTTACTGATGAACTTGAGAGGGACAGATGGGATTCTAGAAATGCTTGTTTGCAAAAAAAAATCTCAAATAAGAATCATTCCATCAGAAATAGCACATGGGTTAAAAAACGCAGCGTTTTTTCTTAACGTCCGGCGAACTATTTGGTGTTTGCAGGCACGCTGGAAAGTTCACGAGTTACACGGCCAATGGGTCCAAAACAGTTTGAATAGTTGAACCCACGGAGTACAGCTGCCTTTTCAACTTCTGCTCTTGGCACTATTCATGGACCGTTGCCACTTTAATTGTTTTCTGTAAAGTCGACACTTTTGCTGTCCCCGACATTTGCAGCATCAACTTGTATGACTAGGGGAAGCTATGTATAGTGACTCAGTAAACGACGAAATAAGTGTCTATGTAATTGAAATCTAGTTTACCAGAAATACACACAGTTTGTTGACAATTGTATAATACTTTTAAATGATGCGAAAAAGAGCCATTGATCAATTGTACACGAAAAAATGACAACAAGCATGGACGTTACTTGAATATAAATACATCAAAGATACCCTAACGCTTGTAATTCCCGAAAAGGTGGGCAGAGGTGCTTTTTTGCATCCACATTTTTCACACACGACATGATACGCATCATATGTGTATCATACCGTCAGATATTCAAAACCAGCGTTATTATCTGCTCGAGTCAATGCCATTAAAAATACACAAGCGCCAACCAGAAACCCATTTAACGCGTTCACGACATCAATAATATTGAATGAATTTTTATAATCGTAAGGCTCAAGCGACCCGGGGCTACTCGGGAGCATCCCGGTAGATTTTTCGCCGTCGAACACAATGTCAAAGAGACGGCCGAGGCAATCTACGGTAGTACACTGCGGATGGCGCAACTCCCTCGCGACTCGGAAATGTAAAGTCGAAGTAGCGATTGCAATCTTTCGCAAACAATTTTTCAATAATGTTAGTGTAGACGGCGGATTGGAAAAGTGCAGCGATTGTACCAGAATATGGGTCACGAGGTATCTGTCTGAGGACGTGGTTGAAGAAGAATGCGTTTAGTGTTCTTTGGAATCTCTTAGGTGTCACTAATCCGCTGTATTCTGAGCTGATGGACTAAGGGCTAATGTCTTTCGGTTGTAAAGGAGGCCGGTGACGGCGGATCAACAGTGTGACGTATAACTTAGTCATAATGAGGTGTGATGTGATGAATGAAAACGTGTATCTGTCTCTTCAAGGGCAATTATTAAAATTCGTGTTCGTTTAAATAATTTTCATTTACCAAATTATGCACACTTTTTACCAAAATCCAACAATTTAAATAAATGTATATTTTTCCAATTAGAATAAAAATATTTACTTTGGATTTAAAATCCATCGTCAATCATCTGAAACCCAATTGAGTAAATTATCGCTTACTTATTCATATTAATTCATTTAATATAACTAAGCTTTATTGATCATAGGGCATTAATTCTGTGTATTGCAATATTAATTAAATTCCCAGACCGTATTCCATTATGATTTTATTTTAGTTATTTATTATGTGTACAATCGAGTATTATGTCTTCAGACGTCTTGAAGCCAGCTTAATTAAAATACGCCTTATGAAGACTTCGTTCGTATAAATTGTAATATACGTTATTGCAACGTTGTTGTATAATTTTCATTTGATGTATTAATATAAATGAATGTTTCTATTATTAAAACTTTTATAATTTAAGACTTTAATATGTTTTACATGTGAAAAAGTAATATTTTTTATCATATCAAATAAGATCATTACAGGCCATTTTCTAAAATGGAAAAATGCGTAATACAGAGATTGTTTATATCAATTCATATGATCGCCTCAGTCCAATATTTAACAACTTATTAATTTTTATATTGGTAAATTTATTTACCACAATAAGGTTAAAGAACATCAAAGGATAATTATAATCAAAGTACCTAAATAGCTTAGAGGGAATTGCATTACCGAAATTCAACCCTTATTTGATTGTGTTCAAATACAATTATCCAAGATTCGGCTTCAAGAAAATTAGAGTAAAACCAATTATAATATTGATTACGTTGTAAATTACAGCTGCCTGCTATCAGGTTGATTATTCTAGTTTAATCTTAAGGATAGACGTTATGGCTAAATTTTAAAAAGTAAGGGATAATTGATGTTAAAAATTAAGGGAAATTTAACTATTGCTAAGTAAAAGGTGAATGTTTAACCATATGAAATATAAACCGCTTTAATTATATTTCGGAAAAAAACCGAGAAGGAGAATAAGTAAACCGAATAAACAGAAAAAATGGCCTGTCGTGTATATCGGTTTGTGGAGGCTTCTTAAAGTCCCTTATATTTGGAGTCCTAGAGTTTTTGTGGGCAAGTGTCTCTGAAAAACCCAAACACATTGGCCGTCAGGGTCATTTCTTTCCCTAAATATTAGGATAAAGAATTTTCTAGCCAACAGCGGACAATAAATTGATAGTAAACCTTAGGCGTAATCTTAGGCCATTATTAGTTAATAGGAAGGGAATGTGAAAGGTATAAAAGAGAGTCGGTTAGAGTGTAGAGAAGATAAAAAAAAAACAATTTATTCAAGTAGGTACTTAAACTTATTTAAAATTCAATAGTTCTACACTTATTCAAACAAATGTTAATAAAAGTTGTGGGAAAGCATATTCACCAGAATTTTATATAAATAACAGTTCTAGGAATAGAAATGCAAACAATTTCATCTAACTATCCTTGAATATCGAGAACGAGGAAGGAAAACAAACCTTTATTCATAATATAGAAATTTTCACTAGCTCGCATGTGTAGTGTCTCTATGTTCCCGAAAAAAATGACACGTGCAATTACGAAAAAAAAATTATGAACAAAAGAGAACTAAAAATAGAATTTATCACTCGTGGCGGGTAGTTTTATAGAATTGTAAAAAAATATACAGGGTGTCTACAGGCTGTATATACTATTTATTATAACAGAACTGAGCCTCAAAACATGCCTAGCAAACGGATTACCGTTTGATAATAGACCAGCCGTTTATTGGATGTATGTTTTATATCTTTTCTCATAGGCAATACGGAGAGTATGTGTAATATTAGTTGTCAGCGGAGATCGGTGTCCAGATAAAATTGATTTGTAGCTCGTCTAGCCGGTACACAAACGCAGAAGCATGCAAAAGGTCGGGAGCCCGTCAAGCCGTATAAATTGCTATACGCAAAGGGCGGGCCGTCTCGTCATTCACTGTCCTTACTTCTTTTAACCTTTAATTAACTTTTTGCAACCGCATTTAGACGTGGCGCTTTGAATATAAATTAACACTAGCCCGCCAGCTTCGTTAACGCTGCGTCTGTGTCTCAACTTTTGATTAACAATGTAGTGTGAATTTTGTTTGTTCTTTACAATGCGTCGACGGTTTTACAGCACAGCGCCATCTAGTTTGTGGTTCTGGAACTTTGTTCCAATAATGCTAGGGTATTTTTAATTAATAATTTCAGTGTTTTAATACACGTCATCTTAGCTAACTTTATCGTATCTAGAGTTCCATCAGTTTGAATAAAAAATAGGCGTGAAAACATCACAGGGGCAAAACCAACTCAAACTTTGGATTTATAGCTAAGTTTGTTGGATTGTATATTGCTATAGGTACATCAGATAAAACAGAAAGTAAAAAAAGATGCCTTCCGGTACCGGGAATCGAACCCGAGCCTCCTGGGTGAGAGCCAGGTATCCTAGCCACTAGACCATACCGGATTTTGGGAAGCTGGGATAGATACAGGATGCCTTTTTATAATATTGCTGAACTATTTAATTTTGTAATTGTATAACTCGTTCTATAACTAAAGATATTATACCGAGTATTTTCTATGCATTAAACGGGTCTTAATTAATAAACATTAATTTTAATACAATAAAACTAAATAAAAACCAAAATAGATTCGAACAGACTGCCTCATTGTTCCAAACACATTAAAGTGCGGCCTGCGACGGAAAGGGTTCGGGTTCGACTCCCAGAACAGGCAAAGTAGTATGAGGCTTTATCTGAATTTAAATAAATTTGCAAAAGTCAGCTTAAACATTAAGAGTTTCCAGATAGAAAATCAAGTATCTCTTGGCCTGGCATCGAACTTTGGACACATGTATGTATATGAAAATTGAACCAACGGCACAAATATGACTTTTGGGTTCATTAAATTAAATTAAATTAAATACACCCAACTGTCACATACATAGCTCTGACCCCACACTAGGTTACAAGACCTGTATCGTGGGTATCAGACACTACGAGATACTTTTTTGGTATTTGTGGATCACACAAACATTTGTCTCGGTGCGGGGATCGAACCCGCGGCCTCACGTTTCGCAAGCTATTGTCTAGCCAACTGCGCCACGGGGCTGTCGAAATTCATCAAAAATAATGACCTACTATATGTCCTACAGTATTAAAATGAAGGTGTAAGTTTTATAATGTGATTGATAATTATGTTTTTGTCATATCGTCCTCGAACCCGCGACTCGGTCCCAAGCGTGCAGTTTGCGTTCACTAACCTATCGTTTCTATCAACAATTCCATCGATGAAATAGAATACGTAAACGCACTATTATGTAGATATGTATCTATGTAATGGGTCGTAAAAGTACAAAAACATAATAAATGTCGCAATAAATGCATATTTGGAATTGTGTTGACTTGTTGTCTAGTTATAATATAACTGTGTAACTTTTAATGGCTGTATGTTACTCAATCGCTGAATAAAGGCTGAACAGATCTACATACTCCACTAATCAATGGATGAACTTATACATACTAAGGACCATATCATCAAAATAATATATGGGATACATAAAAGAAAATCAAATCAGACTATTTTTATAATTATATTCACGTGGCTTAACAGTGAAGGAAAGCATTGTGAGAAAGTCTTCAAAATTTAAAACTCTTACGAAATTTTTGGATGTGTAGTCCGCCAGCCCGCAATAGTCCAGCAGCCAGTACTCAGTAGTGCAACATAGGTAAATAGGCTGATGATAATGATGATGATCAGGATTAAGGATTACCTCATTGAGACAAAATTCATAAGCAAAACATTCGATAGACGATGTCTGGACGGTATGATGATTTCAATAGTTATTATCCTACCATATTTAAACACTTAAAATTGTTTCCTAATATATCACAAGTCACTAGTACCACATAGTTATAGCATATCTATTATGGTCCAAGAACACACCAAGTATCCTTCAGTGACAAATGCCAAATGAATTCGGAACTGGTGCGGTCTCATGCAATCAGTAACCGAAGCAGTATATCACGAAGCAACATGTACAATTTACGAGGGCTTCTTGCGAAATCTCATAAATTTTTATTTGCAACCGCTAAGTTTTAAGTGCCGTGTGGTCTACGTTGATCAGCAGGAAATATTTAAGGCTTTAAATCTTGCACTTTTGCTGACTTTGAAAACGAATTCTCAATATAGGTATTTCTTTCGGTAAAATTTTATGGCTTTTGGTTTTTAAATGGAATACCAAGCGTAGGTTTTGAAATTAATTTTAAATGTTTTAAATTTGAAAAATAAACATTCCGAAAATCCTTTCAAAGCAACTAGACCAAAGTACTTTCCAGTTATATTTCGCTATCACTATGAGAAATTCCATCAAACTAGACGTCAAACTAGGCGGCATTCAGTAAGTAGACAATAATAATATTTATAAATAATGTTTTATATACTCGACAGCATAAAGACGTACATAACATAAAACATATTGTCTGCTCTCCGTCGCTGTGTGTCGAAGGCCTTAAATTTCGTGCGTACATTTATATTATTTTGCGGTTGTAATAAATCTAATTTTTATAGGTGTGCCGCATGTAATTCTTAAGGGCTTAGTCACAAAGCCTTAATAAGTCAAAAGTTTGATTATCTAGCGAACTTTTTCAAGTGACACTTTATGGGGGTCGTCGAGATTTATGAGACTATTAAATTAATTACTAGAAATTGCCGTCTCATTGAGGAAAATGTTTTATTAATTGTAAAAGAGAATGTATTTCTTAAGAGGACAAGTCATTTGCTAGTATTAAGATTATAAAAATGTCTTATTAAAACTTGTGACTTTTATAAAGTTTGAATATATAGATACAACTTCTGAAAAAATATTTATTATGGAATCAAAAGTATATTTATGACTAAAGACCGTGTGGGCAAATTGTCTGTAAGTACCTATTAGTGAAGCAGTGATGGCCTCGAGGTTTGGGCACGCGGTCGAGAATCTCGGCGGTCGCGGGTTCGAACCCCAGGCACACACCTCTGACTTTTCGAAGTTATGTGGGTATTCAAATTGAATTATCACTTGCTTTAACGGTGAAGGAAAGCATCGTGATGAAACCTGTACACCTAAAAGTTCTTGGGAATTTCTTAGGTGTGTAGTCCGCCAACCCGCACTAGGCCAGCGTGGCGGACTATAGCCTTAACCCTCTCAATGGTAGAGGAGACCCGAGCTCAGCAGTGGGCGTATATGGGTTGATGAAGAAGAAGAAGAAGACTAATTAGTTATTTAAACCAGGATAATCGGGATACAATAGCTCAGATAAATAGATATTCATTTTAATTTATTATAAAATGCATAGTATAGAATAGTGAATATTTATTGTACTAAATCTACTTATATCTTATTTACTCGAAGACAAGAATCGGCAAGACAGTAATACATTGGCATCACACATTAATGAGTGAAGACAATGGAGCGTACAATCGTCTCACCGACGATTTATTACGGACAATCGGATAATAATCGATTTCATTAACGCTCCCATTGGCGAGGGGCGAACAGCGGGGTACGATCAGTTTTTCCACAAAATGCTCGGAATTTGTACTGAATCGTGGATTCGGTGATGCTGGATTGGACATATTGGCTAAGTTAGCCTGAAATCAGTTATTTTAAAATACAATGATAATGGGTTTACTAATTCTGTTTTTTGTAATTAGGTGAATGAATAGCTTCATACTAGTCTTACGGTATAATGTTGGTCGTGTGATCTAGAGAACTTCAGTTTGATTTCTTTGTTAGGTAAAGTGTAATTGATTTGTCCATTAGAAAAATCTCAGTGATAGTCCGAAGTCTACAAATGAGTCAAACATGTTTACATACATGTATTTTGAATAGGTATATGTACATTCACTTCCTTGTATCGGCTGTCCCAATCAACATTCAGAAAGACTATGCTGGTGTTGAACGGACGATTAGACCGACATTTTAATGATTCAAAAATGTATCCTACTGTATAAAAAATATAGATAAATAAATGTTTCTTACAAATTTAAACAAACTTAATAATTTCGATCGACCAAGCACGTTAATTTTGTGCTGAGTCACAGAAGTTAATGTGTTGACACGAGCAACAAAAGTTTCAAATGCACACATTTTTAGACAATCCTTTTTCTCATGAGGGTGTGCGAATTTACACCACACGCAACTATTGAAAAGAGCGATGCAAACAGATTATAGTCGAGTTAAAAAATAAAATCGTTATCAAGATTCGATATATAGAAAAGCCCAAAAACAATGCCCGAATCGGGAGTGGAACCCAGAAGCTGTTGATCACACGGCACATGAACAATGCCCACACCCGTTTATATAAATATTTAATTATTTAAAACATTGTAGACATAAAAAAAGGTCTGTGGATTACAATTTGGCAAGCTACATTTAATATCTATACATTTTAATATCTTCATTTACACATTTCCGCAAAATCGCTTTACCTTTTAATTGTATAAACTCAGAATTGATTTATGCCCCGAACATTCATTATTGTTGATGTCATTTAAAATAAATCCATTGTCAATAATTATCATGGCAACTTTATTTGAGTCTAGTGGATGTCGAATTAATAAATTATTAATTAAAAACGTGGACAATTGTACTGGCCGTACGACATTTAAAATAATGTGGGAAAGAGTAATTGACTCATATTTTCCGTTACAAAGGAAGCATTTTCCATCCTTTTCGACTCATGCGGAACCAACCAATATCGTGTGTGATGAATTAATAACATCATTTTTTGACTTCTACGTTTTGTTACGTGAAATTTATTGGGGTTACTTCAGCATCTTTTTTAGTTGTTAAGAAATTTGTTTTTTAGTTAATGCTTTAAAGAACGAACATTTAACCCAAATCATCCGGTCTAACGCATTCTAATAATATTTACAAAAAAAAAAAACTCATCAACAAATCCAATTTCTTTTTGGATATTACTGTTGAATTCTATCTAAAATATGACTTATCCACACAAAGAATTCCGTGGCTATAACAGAATAGCAGGGTTTTCGGCCAGGTTCGGTAATGAACGAGCGCTGTAGGCAAGTAATGGACTAGGCGACTGCGGTGCCCCAACAGTTAGCGGTCGCTCCAACCTCTCGCTACAATGAAAAACCCTGTCTATGCATCTGATAATAATGGTTCTGCACCGGGTTCGGTAATAGGTCATGCACACGAAGAGGGCTGGAATTGCCGTCGTTTATATAATGATGGTCAGGCTTTGACTTATGGTGTGCAGTTTTGACACGTATGCGTGGTTAGATATGATGAATATCTCGTCTTCGGAAACGACGGCGTATTCCTAGATTTGGGACTCACAACATTTGTATGGGCATTAGCGTTTGCCCAAAACATTTATGCATATACCTAAATGAATTGACGACTAGAACGACTAGAATGTATTGGAAAAAAGTGTTTCATATGATAGAACTATCAGTATTTTTGCCGTAGTTAGTCTGTTAGTAAATGTGCTAAGATTTTAATAGCGTGAAGAGAATTGTCGATGAATGGTGGGAAACCATCCATAATTAGATTAATTGTGTTATTTGTACTGTTAAATTTAATATATGTTTTTAACCCTTACCTTAAATTTAAACCGACAAACAATGTTGAAGTACAATTCGAACGCTTTATCATATAATATAAATAATACATGTGACATAAGAATTGTCCTCAACAATATCCAAAATCCGTGCCACCGCCAGCCCTGAAACTGAAGCCACTGAGGGCGCACAACTCAATCATCGTTTCCACTCGGAACGTTCCGGAAAATTGGAATTTTGTCACCCTTTATACTCACTGATCTTTCCCAGCTTCGCACAATTTGCCCACCATCTTTGATTGGAACGCGTAACCGGATATCCGGTGAGGTTATCGTTTTCCTCCTTTATGGGTGTATCGCTTTATTAAATTTCACCTCTTTGATGTCGTGATTTGTTTATAATATTTTTTTCTCTTGCATCACAACTGATGGGGTATCTCATCGCCTTTGATGTGTTTAATGGCGATGGATCTTGGAATATTATTTTTATGTGTCAGACTTAATTTGTTGTATGGAATGTATGAATTTCTAGTAATACGTTTTATTATTAGTTAAAATTTATATTTTTGGTTATATATTTCTGTTGTTTGTTTTGTGCCTCATAACAATATTGTCATCATCAGCTCAAATACGTCCCACTGCTGGGCCTCCTCTACCATTAAAGAGGTTTAAGCCATGACCCACCTCAGAGGCCTAGTCAAATTGCCAAGAAATTTTTGGTTGTTTTACAGCAATTGATACTTCCTCGTTTATGTACACAAAATTTCGAAAAGTCAGTTGTGTGGCTGGTTTTCTTGTGTTCAGTTTGAACTCGCGACCGCCGAGATTCTCCACCGCGCGCCTAAACCTTGAGGCCATCACTGCCTATACGATAACAATATGTTAAGAGAAATATTCCAAAGGTAAGCTTTCATTATCTGTCCCACGAAGTTGGAAAGACGTGACACAAAATTATTAGACTCAGTGACCTGGAATACGATCGGTGTAAAGGTCTGAGTGCTGCACCTTCAGTAATTTCTTTCAACTAAGGAGCTTAGAATGTCACCGGGTAATGCTGGTTTTTTCTCTACAATATCGTTCTCGTTGAAATCAAACGATTTTTCTTTACAAGCGCTTCAAAGGGTTTTGTTGAAGGTATTGCTTTTTCCAGTGCCTTTTACTTGGATATTTTATGGCACAATCTTGTATTTTGAATGTAACAATAGAATTTCGAGACCAACTTATAGATCAACGGATTCATTTTTGTACGGGCTTCGGTTGATTGCGTCTGTTGGCAATGTACTGAGTATGAGGTATACCTCATTTTTCTATAGAAAAAGATATCAAATAATATTCGTCAAGATTTTTTAATGAAAGAATGGTCATTTTTCCCACCACCCACCATCTTAAAAAGGCAAAAGAATGGGTAAAAACAATATTAATATATGCTCACGCATAGATCCAGGATAGGATAAGTATTGATTTTTTTTTCATTTCCAAGTTTTACCGGCAATTTTCAAGCAACATTCTAAGAATATTCATATTGACCTTTATACTTCTCATTCCAAATCTGTAATAGAAAAAAATCCATTGTTCATAAACGAAAGATTACAATTTCTATTATACGACCGTACCTACTACTCATCGCCTTTTCTAAGCCAGCAAAAATCCTAACACACGGAAAGATAGCAGCCATAGCAATAAAGCAGCAAACAAACGCAGCCAACATACTTCAAGTTGATAAAACAGTAACTATTCTATCCCGTCGGGGCGAGGAACAAAATAAAATCACAGCTCCCCACAAGTTCGCCCGTTGCAATTAAACAAATTGAATGTCGTCGCCGCGCAATTCATTACGCCGGGTGTACACTGTACCGTGGTGTGTGAACGCTGGTATCAACCTCCGCTGGATTGTGACTATTTGTTTTCTACAAC
Source organism: Cephonodes hylas (assembly GCA_030295005.1). Classification (NCBI taxonomy): domain Eukaryota; kingdom Metazoa; phylum Arthropoda; class Insecta; order Lepidoptera; family Sphingidae; genus Cephonodes; species Cephonodes hylas. Next base: position 3,462,307 of record AP025371.1, read on the forward strand.
AACTGGACTTATGTGGAATATTGTTTTAATATCTAAGGAGGTGACGTTATGAATAGAGAGAAAATTTATGCATGATTTGGGTTTTGAGGATGTATTGTCACAGAAGTGAAAAATAAAAGATTAGGGTAACACAGATCCGGCAATCTTAACTGAAGAAATAAATAAGTTTCTAAGCTATTTAATTCGGTTTAATTTATTTTACTATTATTGAATTTCGTACTAATTGCTATGATAAACAGCAAGAAAAGTTTAGTACCTACCAAGATCTAGCCGAAGTACTTTTTTTGTATTATGTATTTTTTTTTATTTCCCATAACGTTAATAAAACACTTTTTGTTATTAAACTCACAAAGGGGTACGTGATTGTTTTCTCCCTCAAAAAATGTTGTGAAACTCATATTTTTTGTACAGCAAACATCGAAGCGTGTTGTTCCTATTTATGTTCGCTAAATTGCACTCACATTTTTTAATTCAGAAAGTGACATTGCAAGGATATTATTATGTTTTGGGCATAAAATAACCTAACCTAACCAGTTTGAAAACTAGTTTTATCGCAGTCTTTCAAAATAGATGAGAAAGTGAAAGATAATACTATAGAGAAAAGGGGGTACTTTCGGGCCGTCTTCAAAAAGGATATCGCGTTAGATAGAGAAACATATATATGTACACCCATATATAATCTGGCGCCTATGTTAACCGAAGGGGTAGGCAGAGGTCCATTCCAGGACTATTTGCCACGAATGTATCGGTCCCACGTAATAGGGGGCAGAAAGAGAAACAGGTTTGTATAGCAAAGTAATTGACACAATGTATTCACATAAGACTACTCACAAGACATTATCACAATTATTATTCAACAGCCAAACCAACAAGCAAATTACCGCAATGTTTACCTAGTCAGAGCTATAGAAAAAAACGCCTATAATTATAAGTATCGAATGCAGTCTCATCAACGCCAATGCGTCAGAGTTTACTGGGGAACGTCAAGTAAGTGACATGCGTGGCACTGATTGGTTATTGTGAAATAATGGCCAGCCCATAAAATATATTGTGCGAGGCAATACGGCTGGTGGCCAGCCCGGGACGATCACTTAGCTATTTTATTTTTAGGGATCCTCATTTTTTGAAGTTTCGTGAAGTTCCACTGTATCTGGGCTTAAGATGAAATTAATAGATAATAAAAACATCTCTAAATGTAGATGGATATCGAAGAGACATCAGGACAAGATGATTGCGAAGTGGTGGCAAACGTACAGTTTTCGGTATATCCGACTAAGACACCTAAATAAAATTGCAAAATTTTGGTGGCTGCAGACAAAGCGCGTGGATACAGTTTACGTTTTTACAAAAAAAAAAAAAAACTTCATAATAAAACACAAACCTCAAACAAATATTCATTGTTGACTTATATATTAACAGTTTAGTTTGATCTGTTGTACAAGAGACAAGGCGAAGAAAAAGCCACCTATGATAAAGGCTGGCCCACGATTATAAATTCAATTAAATGATACAAAAGTTTATAGTTATATTAAAAGACAAACAATAATGCAACTGGAAAAAACACTACTACAGCATATTTCATCGGTAACCAATTCGGAATCCATAGCCGAGACTACGGAATTCCCATAATTTGGCCAGTTACGCGCTTGACCGTTTATTTTTCCGACAAATTGGGCAGATTTTTGGCACGTGAAACATTGTGTGGCGGCTCGTTAAAAATAATGAGATCGCTATTGGTGATAAATAATAGGTTTACGTTTTTTTCTCTCCCCGCATTTTCATTGTAATTATAATGTGATACATTCAGTGAATGCTTTTCGCAAATTTTAACATTTCGCTCGCAGTTTTGTTCGGATTTTAATTTTTGCCTTTAATTTCTTTTGCAGTATTTAAAATGATCATTATGATAAATTTATTGAGAAATGATTCGAAAAATGTAAAAGCTCAATCATCTTTTACCTATTAATATTTATAATATGAATAAGTCTTATTTTGTCTGTCCGATGCGCTTTTACGCATAATCTGCTGAACCGATTTGAATGATTTATGGTATAGAAGGAATTTGGACAGGACGTAGGTCACTTTGTATGAATTGTAAAATAGAGTGTTCTTCGAAACTCGAAATTCCCCCAAATCTATTCTTAGGTAATTCTGGAGTAGATTTTTAATAGTGTTATGATAAAAAGCGTTAATCCTTGAAAACCGCAATCATTATAAGGATTTGATATTCGAAAACACTTCCAACTCTTACCTTTGTACTACCTTTTAAGGTAATGACTCATATTACCCTGTTCATTTCCTCATTTATTAATTCAAAGCATAGCCATAAGCTAAACAAGTTGCCCTTTACGGCAAGGATTTCAAACAATTTGCAGTACAAAGAGTTTACGATCACGCGAAAGCAATTTCGATACGATAAGTTGGCGCGTGTGTCGTTTGCCCTTTACAATGGTAGGGGAAATCCGGACCCATTTAATACTTGATATTAAGTTATGAATGCAATGTTATTGTTTAGTTGTATTTGGATATAGGTTTGTGAAAGTATGACTATGTGATTTTTAGATGGTTGGATTTGTAGAATTTTATTGTGGATTAACAAATGACTTCGAAAAGTTAGAGGCGTGAAGTTTGAACCCCGGACCGCCGAGCACCTCAACCACGCGCCTTGAGGCCATCACTACTTCTTATTGAATTTAATCACATATTTTAACCGTGTAGGAAAACATCGTGAGTAAGCTTGCACACCTAAAAGTTAAAAAATCGCTCGCACGCAGTGGAGTATGAGTTCGGACACTTACCTATGCTTATAATATGTGACGATTATAAGTAATGGCTTTTTAGTCGCAGCACACAGCAGCAAAGCAATTTTGAATTCAATTTTTAAGCTTAATTTTTGTATTTTTTGGTATAAAATATTTTTTTCAAAAAACATTTTAATGAAGCACGGGACAAATTGAAAACATCACAAACTTTTAACAGGCGCGTCGGAGTTCAATGCTCTAATAATCCCCCATTTTCCTTAATATTCAGTTTCAAAGTTTAAAATCGAATTCCAAATTGTTTACTCCTTGAAACCGGATCGTTACTTGTAAACTGCGATGCAGAAGGGTGCGAGTTTAATAATAAGCGGCGATTATGTACTGGGGTATAAACCGGCAGCGTGGACTACGCTATTTGGGGTACGGAAACGCACGGATGAGAAATTCGCCTAGAAACGCGGCGTGGAATTCGAAAAGAGAGCTAATGCGTCAGAGATTTTTTTATCCTAGAAAATATGATTTATAAAATACTCGCATGTAGTTTGAAGTCAAGATATATTATTTACCTATTGTTATTATTTTCCTTTTCATACAAGAAGTATAAAGGATTAAGAAGTACTCGTATTTTGTAATGTATCGTAAACAATATTGTCATAATAACATTGTTACAATATTTAATATAGTAGAGTGAATAACAATTACATTATATTTGAAGTTTTTAAGCAGTGATGGCCTCGAGGTTTGGGCGCGCGGTCGAGAATCTCGACGGTCGCGGGTTCGAACCCTAGGCACACACCTCTGACTTTTAGAAGTTATGTGTGTATTCATATTGAATTATCACTTGCTTTAACGGTGAAGGAAAACATCGTGATGAAACCTGCACACCTAAGAGTTCTTAGGAATTTCTTAGGTGTGTAGTCCGCCAACCCGCACTAGGCCAGCGTGGTGGACTATGGCCTAAACCCTTTCAATGGTAGAGGAGACCCGTGCTCAGCAGTGGGCGAATATGGGTTGATGAAGAAGAAGTTTTTAAAAATCGAATGGATTAAATAAAAGTTTTTTTTTAAGATTAGTTGATAATACCAAAACAGCATCAATAAAAATTGCAATTGCAAGTATCTAACTGCATTTCGAATCGCAATATTTTCCCGTAAATTTTGCTTGATACACTTGATATTCAGTTTGCAATATCTTTGTTTAAACTCGAGACAGGCCCCGGATTAGGTTAGATTAATTTTGATGGACTGCAAGGAATTGTTTCGCTGACAGCTTGCTTCAAGGGCGAAATTATTTAATAAGTTCCCACTGATAATTTAGAATTGTTTTAATTAAAGTTGCGAATTATTAAAGAAGGGTGAATGAGTAATGATCTGTTGACAAACAACTAGGTATAATTGATTGGTTATAGTGGATTAAATAAATTCGTTATGTTGTTTAGAAATAGTTAATGCAACTTCCTCACCCCAGCGACCTCTATAAATGAGTTGTATTAAAATTAATTCGTCCAGTAGGCGGCAGATGGCGTTAGCAGTAGCATGCGCAAGAGCACTCGATTAAAATCGGAGTGTTATACTTAGCCTAAGCAGAGCATCCGAGAATTTTTTTTTTTTCAATTTAAGCCCAGAACGTCTATAATTTACTCTTGTGTTTGCAAGCTCGAACAGAACAAAAAAATCATTTAATTTTTTTTTATATATAAGACATGTCAATCTTATTTTAACAAAAACTCGATGAAAACTTGATAAAATACACAAACAAAAAATCACACCAGTTTTAATATAGAAGGGTAGGCAGAGACATATCTCTACACTTGGTGCTCAAAAACAATAACATTTTGCCCGACTCGAGAATCAAACGCGGTACTGCTTGAGCACACGACGTAAACTTGTCCGCGGTACCAAGAAAAGAGATAAACTTGAACAGAAATATTTTCGGCTATTGTAAAAAATCTGTCAGATAGCCCGAAATACCTTCTACCTTTTATCCGTGATAAATGTTACATATTTATTTATTTCACGGTTGTCACTCACTTTAACGCTAACGCGTCATAAGTTTTTCTTTTGTTGAAATGTCAAATTGTATGGTATGACACATAACGCCCTAATGACAGTATAATTATATACTGAATTATATTCATAGGAGGAGACAGAAACCTATTTGAGTCTCACATGATGGTTGGCGAGTCTTTTGCTGTTTTTCTGGGATTTCTCTTATTTTCCTAATTCTTTCACTAATAAAATCGAATAAAATATTGCCTATTGAGAATCTTATTCAGCATCTAGTGATTGAATCTCGATATAGTTGATGTGTCAGATGCAGGATCCGTGTAAAACAAAAAAGGCTAACAGCAAATGAATTAAAAATTACCGAGATTCATTTCACATTAGCAGTATTAAGGCGGCGACTTGTACTCGTTACCGAGTGACATATGGCTGTCAGAGTTGGTAGGATTAGTGATTTCACGGTGTTCAGGCCGGATCGGCTCCAATTACCAACTCCAGAATCGGCCGGAATAAAAAAAAAACAAACACGACAATTAACTTTTAAAAATGGAACGAATGCAGCCGTGAATGTCGAATCGAAACGAGTTGCGGATGTGGAAAAGGGATTATGAAAAGCGGATGAGCCGCCAACGCCTAATGGGTCGGCAACTTAATGGAAATTTAATTTGTGAATAATTACTCGTGCCAGTTGCTCGCGAATACTCATACAAGCAGGTCTTAACACTTGGCCCATGTTTGCTGAGGATTTGAATACTTTAAGGAAATTTTATTCAAACAAAGTATTTTAGCCTTTTATGTCTTAGCAATATACATGAATAAAAAAGAAGAGAAGTTCAATTTAAAAAATAGCAGTGTGTAATTTGAGAGTCAAGTAGAAAGTCGGAGCGTAAATTTTTGCGTCAGCAGACTTCATGCATTCGTTAGTTTCCGTGACCTAGATTGAAATCAATATTCAATAAAATACATTTAAAAAATGTTATATTCTACTCCATGGAACTTTACCTAGAAGGGAGCGATAATATTATCATATGAAACGTCACACGTTTCATTTTTTACTTTTGTTCTGATTTTGACAAATGAAGATCACACAATTCCATATTCGAACGATGTCAACGAAATTTTGAATTTTTTCAATTCTACTTTCAAATTTCGAAAGCAGGACGCATATTTCACGCAATAACGCACACAGAAATCTCATATTCCAAATCAGTACCACATGCTTAACTAGGTCCAAAAGGAGCAAAAATCTTCGAGACTCACACACGTTTGCAATAAGTTACAATATAAAAAAGGTTAACCGAAAAAATGTGTCACGGGTCGTCGCCTCGCATATTTCGGCGGGATTTGGACATGTGTTAACGTAGCTTGGATGTTTCAAACTGCAGTTTAGATGCGTTTCACACGGATGCGTTTGTATCGCGTGACCTCATTACCGAATCCAATTATTGGTAGTTGGAAATCTATCACTTGTCGACATCACATGGGGAGAACCAGTTGTGAATATAATTATGTTTAAATATTAGGTGGAACTAGTAACTTTACGTGTGAATATACTAATTGCGTAGAAATAATAATTTTAACGCATTTTTAGCATTTAAATGGTCACGTCGTAGCGTGAAGGCTGCAAAGTTTCAGAATTCTCAGAGAGTAGAATATAATCGGTTAGAAAGTAGTTAGCGTAGTTCAGTATAAAAGGTTTTTATTTCTTTTATTTTTATCACAAAGACAATCAATATTGTTAGATACTTAAAAAGTACGTTACATAATATGTATTTTGACGTCATTAAACCCGTGCCCGCTGCTTCTGTAATTTCTGAATAATTTTATACATTACCTTAGAATAGTGTACCTAAATTAATTTCAGCAAAAATCTAATCAACAAATCTAACATAACACATCAAAAATTTTAAAAGTCAAAGCCTAAATACCCAATACATTTAAATATCATGCCACAATCGTCCCGTGTGTCCGCGCCGTGCAGTGATATATCACTCGGATGCGGCTTTAGAGCGGATTATCTTTAAATAAGACCACCTGTTTGGAGTCAGGGAGTGTGCTCAAACGTGCCCTTTTACCCAACGATGCATTTATTTTCGTGTGCATTGGCAATTTATGAACGACTGTTCATGCTACTCATTTCATTTTTTTTAGGAGTTTCGGAAGCTTTCAACGCCACTTAAAGTAAATTTTAAACGAGGAGTAGAAGAATCGAAGAATTACGGTACGGTAAGGTAGAAAGGAAGTGGCAGAGAGTTTTTCGTGGTTCAGCAAAGTGATTTATCAGAAAGATTATAAATTTATTCGGATCTTGATTTTGTTAAGTTAAATGTGCATTAATTTGCAATCTAAGCACCAAATATTTTTTCGACGAAATCACTCGCCGTTTGCTTATTGACACTAATTTTGATCGAATTGTAATCTAGATTACAAATATCTGCAAGTTATTCTAAAAAAAACATAAAATAAGATAAGAAAGAATACCAAGGAAACATACTTTCTTTCACGTGAATAGGAAAGTGATAATTGCGTCCAAATCAAATGCATTAGTCCCAAAGGTGCGAACAGTATTAGAATTTTTTAATTTATTTTTTAAATGCACAAAAACACGCTTTCTCACACTCCAAGGATGTTATCTCTGTCCTTTTCACTCTTACTGTTTTTATATTGCCGTCCCTTTCACATTTTGATGTTTTAATGAGATCGCAAGAGGGCTGCGCACACGCGTTTTATCTAATCTCCCCTGGTTTCCTTTCAGGAGCCACTTAAATAGAAGCAACGTAATAAACTTTCAACTAAAACTATGATAAGCGATAATGACAGGCGTAAAAAATGAAGGATGTGCGTAAAAACAGTGGTATTTTTAGACGTTTTATGTCTTACTTTACAGAGGTTTGTAGTTAATGCAATCACGGCTTTGTTTTTAGGTTGATTGAACTGGCCTTTAAGTACAATTGTTGATTGAATGCAGAGGGTCTAAGCCTGGGGTTAATTGTGACGAAAGAAATATAGAGGTGCAAATATAAGTAATACAGATATTTCTAGGAACAAAAACCTTCACTCACAATTGAACATTTATCCAGAAGGCAGAGTAATGACCTCATCAACAGTTATATACAGACTATATTTATGCCACTCATGTTATAAAATTTAAAAGACTAACTTTAAAGATAATCATAATTACATAAAATCAAATTGCAGTAAACCACACGAAGATATGTGCACCATCAACAACCTAATTGTCTGCCTTTCCGATATTCTATTAAAACACCGATGCATATAAAAATTGACTGCAGCAGTCACTGTGAATGAATAAAAAGCGTCAAAACAACACCATGCTAAAAGCAAAACCCAAAAAATGTTTACACCATTACAGATAACACGTTTGTAAACTATTCACGGTTGGAGCCGATATCCGCCGCATCACATCGCTCATCGAACAGCCTCGGGGGACACAAAAAACGCCTGCGTAAAAATTAACAACACGTTCGGTGATGGCTTTTGGTAGTACTGGATCATAACATTGTGCTTCTATGTAGAAGAGTATGGTATCAGTTTAGTGAAGTTTGGATGATGAAACTCCTATCTTGAATGTTGAAGAAGCAGTGGCGGTATTTCTATAAAAATCCAAAAGCTCAGATTGCCGTACAAAATGTAGACTTGCTTAAGACCGGGACTGTTGGCGGTTACATCAGGAGACCCATGTAAACGACAGCAGTCTGAAATTTATCCATTGAAGAATGAAATAGACTGATAGTATTAACATGTGTTCGAAGCAAAACTAGGACGTTTCTAATTTAAAGGATAGGTCTTATTGTTAAATCTTATTAGAAAATCGAATCTGCTAAGACCATACCTGAAGTATGAAAAAAAGTTATAGCTTATATTTTGACAATAAAAAAATACAATTGTCACTCAGAAATGCTTTTACAAACCGATATTAATATTAATTCAAGAGTATCATTACGTTATTAATTTGATGACATCAAAACGCGTTGTTTAAAACTTGTTCATGATTTTATTCGCTGCCTTTCTTACCAGGGCTACATGGTCCAGAAGCTATGTGAACGTGTATTGCTGAATCCATTGAGAATGTTCTGGAAAAAGTACTCCAAAATTGTATGAGAATAACGACCTCTGTAGTATGCCGCAATCGAAGTCGAAATTCAATATTAATTAGAGGTCCTTACTGATGTTTTTTTGCTCCAAAAGGTCCATTGTTCGAAGGCACAGAATGCGATGAAAAAAATACTTCATGTCCTACTTAAAGCACTTGAAATCAATTATACTTTTAACTAAGCCCTCTTTGGCCGGACCGAGTAATGTAAAAGTTAGGTTCGGTGCATATTGTACGCAGTTTGATAAACTTTATGGTTGTGAAAGTAAGATTTTAATAATGTATAATACTTTATGTAAAACTTAAGACTCGTTTAACTTGACTTGTTATACCTAGTATCTAGTGATTAATACTTTTAAGTATTAGTACCTAATAGAAAGTAAGCAAGTCATCCTACCCTCGAAGTTTAATGTGTAAATTATATAATATTTCGAGGATATATGGAATGTTATGTATTGTATTAAGTCGATGCGTTAAACATATTATAAAAAATATTAAATTATATTTTTAATGTGTATATAACTCGTGTTTCAATTTTAAAAAACACTCTGCGTATTATCTAGCCCGTTCAATGTCGTGAAAAACCGAATATTCGACAGCGATGTCAAAATGCACAGCCAATGGTGCGCGTCATTCTGACATCTGCAAGATACGCAGATAGCACCGCCAAATTCAAAAACACAAACGAATGTATAACTCAATCAACATCAATCGGATCGGATCGACGTAGATTTAACAAGTAACGTCGGTGTTTGCGTATTCCGTGGCCGAGTAACGTAATTCCACGGTGTGCGCCGGCCCTGCGCCGAACAAGCTTGTCACCACAATGAATGTTCGCCACAAATCACCGGTTCGGCTGTACATTTTTTGTCCTCGTCCATTTCGCAGTGAAATTGAGTTCGGTGTTCGAAAATTTGAAAATCCAAAAAAAAAGTATTGTAAACAAAAACAAAGAGTGAAGATTTAGTGCTGCCCCAGGCCCTAATTTTAATGTATCTGTTCGAATTTGAATGTAAATGTATCATTGGCGGTTATCGCCGAAGGGCATAATTTTATTATGTTGAATTATTAAAGTCCGCTTTAAGCAACTGGATGTTACACTGTTGTAACAGGAGGTAAATTGTTGCTAGATGATAATGTAACGATCGGGTTACCTGTTGAATTCCTCTTTTTAACGTTTATAAACAACACCGGATTCTACGGTTTTGATCAAGGTGGATACTTTAGCGATTTGTGTAACTATATTTAATTTTTTTTTGTCGACTAGTGACGGCTTCGTGGTTTAGGCGTGTGGTCGAGAATCTCGGCGGTCGCAGGTTCAACATTTTTTCAAAAGATCATAAAGATATTTCGTTGTGTAGTTGCATACTCGGAGTTGAAACGAAAGCCTATTTCTTTGCACCTTTCATTGAAAATTGAGTTATAGACGAATATTTTTGCTTATAAGAACCTTATATTGTGTCTTATATATTTTGATATAACAGATCCCTTGTTTCTTAGAATAAGAATGAATCGTAAATACATACATGTATGTGAAACTTGTATATTTCTCAATTTATTTATTTTACTGCAATGACGTCACGCAGAGCAAGTTTTAGTAATAAATACGAAACATCATTTTCAAACATATTTTTGTCAAAAAAATTGCTTTGAAAATTTTAATGCCGAAATAAAAACTAATGAGAATACGAAATCATAGTTCGGACACTCGACTCTCAAAGGTTCAAAGGCGAGCTTGTAAACTAAATTTATAGCGCATGGCTTGTAATTTCAACTCGCATGTTATTATATTTCAAAGTTTTCGGTCATAAATCAGGATGGATTTAATTTTTATGTGACGGCCAGAATTTTTTGTCATTTTGGAGTCTTAAATCTGGAAACATGCGCAGATGCTGGCATTAATATATTTTTAAGTTATAATTTGACGGCCTCTCTGGTATCGGGTATATGTGCCGAGAATTCAATGATGCCGGGAGCGATTATCAGGCCGGACTGCGATACTGTATTTGGATTACGACTTAACAAACAGCAGCTCCGAGTCTTGCGAGATACCTGGCAGTTCGACGGTCCGATGATTTCGGCATGGTGTTGGGCAGCGGTGGTTGCTCAAGACCGGGATGGTTGGCGCTTTCTTGATGAGGCCTTCTTTTTGTGGATGGTGATAGGCTGAGAATAACTTACAGTACGGAGTCTTATTATTTGGCTATTACGCGAGACCTAAAGTAGGCTAAAGAAACGTGAGTATCTAAATATATGTAACTTAGAGGTGACTGACCGACATAGAGATCTATCAATCCACAGCCTAATCCACTGGACGGAACCTGAACTCAACCCTGTAGTCAACACGGACGAAGTCGCCGAGTAAAAGCTAGAAGAGTTTTGGTTCGAATCGTAAAAACTAATTCTCATCGATTCCGACGTTCTGTAGATTAAGTTTCCTAATTGGATATATTTTGTTTACTTACTACAATGTCATTAGCATAAAAGAAAAATATTTAACGTACTCAGTAAGCAGTGATGGCCTCGAGGTTTAGGCGCGCGGTCGAGAATCTCGGCGGTCGCGGGTTCGAACCCCAGGCACACACCTCTGACTTTTCGAAGTTATGTGTGTATTCAAATTGAATTATCACTTGCTTTAACGGTGAAGGAAAACAACGTGATGAAACCTGCACGCCTAAAAGTTCTTAGGAATTTCTTAGGTGTGTAGTCCGCCAACCCGCACTAGGCCAGCGTGGTGGACTATGGCCTAAACCCTCTCAATGGTAGAGGAGACCCGTGCTCAAAGCAGTGCAGAGCAGTAGGCGTATATGGGTTGATGATGAAGAAGAAGAAGACTCATCATTATCGGTCCATAAACGTCTCACTACTGAGCACGGACCTTCATTACAGCTGAGATAGTTTACGTTAGGTTTTAAGCGTAATATGACTTAAAAAGTTTGTATTAGCAATTCTAATAAACATATTGCCAGTTTGATGACAGCTAACTAAGTTATTATGAAATTTGGTTTCAATTGACGCTTCAATAGCATTTGGTATAACTCATAATATGTTAAAGGCTTGAGGTTCTTTTGTAAACGCAGTATTCATATACTAAAAATCTTTTTTACAGTCTACTGCCTCAAATACTACCGAACATAAATTTCAAAAGTTGTAAAACAGCATTAAATTTCGTTAAGCAATAAATCATAACATCCGAAGCTTCTAATTAAAGAGAGCCAATTTACATTAAAGTCATTGTGTCTGTTAATGTTCGAACTAAAAAGTGATTGATGAAGACTTCCAAGAAGAATAGTCTAATACTTCTTTAATTTAAATTAAAAAAAACTTATTTACTCAATGAGATTTTCAGCGAAGAATCTAAACACTTAAACGAAATAGGAGTATAGTAATGATTTATTTAGCACACATACTTCTTTAGAATTAAAGTAAAAGCCAGTTACTAAGACTGGTCTGGTGCAGACGCAGTACTGACCCAAAAAATTCTTAAGATCTTTTAGTTATGCAAGTTTAATTACGATGTTTCCTCCCCTTTAAAATACGTATGCTATATGAATACACACATAACTTCGAAGTCAGAGTAGGCTGCCTGGAGTTTGAGCCCGTGACCATTGAGATTCTTAACATTCCGCCGAAGCCTCGAGGCTATGAGAAATAAATGTGTAGGTACCGCCAATCACCACTCTATTAGAACTACAGCAGTGCACTAATTGAAAAATGCAGGCTTATCATCAGTCACATTTCGCAAACGATACTATTTTTGACCCAAATTATATTAATATTGATTTATTAATAAAATCAATTATGTTAGCAATAAGAGTTGTTGCTTTTAATTCAGTTGATACGAAAATAATATCAAAAATATTATTTGGGTGGTCTTTGACGCATAGCTTCATCAACCTTAAAAGACGTCTAATTCGGATTGTTATACGGTCAATTATATCCTTCCCTTATTAAATTGGAGTGCCACAAAAAATCATAGGAACATCATTAAATACCCATTTCTCACAGCCCGACTATTCCATCAAACAATATGTTTGCTAACAAATTAGTTGAGCCCGCAAACTTTGAGCGCATCTGAGTCAATTTGGGTCCTTATTGAATTACTGGACCGACACGTTACCGGACTACATACACCGTTACGTAGCTGCACTTTAAATGAGACTTTAGCACTTCATGCATAAGTTACAATATCGCTTAGACTTTTTTCTTACTAATAATTCCAGTTGTGGTAGTTGAAAATAGATTCTATTGTTAATGATAAAAGGATGGGTTTCAATTGATGTAATGTTATTCTGTTCTGGAAACGGGGCACACGTGAGAGGTAAAGGGGCGCGATGAATGATGTGACGTACGTAGCCTCTGACTCCGGCGTCGTGCGATCGACTGTGCCGGCTGCTTCATGGCGCAAGGACGGCGATTCATAGTCCAGGTTTTATTATTGACAGTAGTACCGTTACAAAATAATATCAACTTAGGCCAGTAGGGTGGGAAATGAAACTAAACATATTTATAACTCTTTGTTTTAAATGTTTTTAGTTTGAAGTCGTCAAGTAATTTAAATTGATGGGCAATTGCACAATTAATCACAAATATATACACATACATATATGTAAATCCTCAGTAGAAGAAGAGGCTTGTGGGCTGCAGTGAAATGTGTTTGGGATGATGATGACACATACACTCACGTCTTTCTCCCATTGGGCAGGCATAATATTGTATAGAACACCAAATGCTACGATCCAAACATATTTCTTTCGCTTCTTCAATTGACATTATTCACGCATTCAACTCGGTATCGACTGCCCTTTCTATCACCTTCATTTAATAAATCAGCGAATAGGTGTTTATAGGAATTTATTGCCATCCTTAACACTTCATCAATCAGGATATAAACAGCACTATGTCCAGGCTATAGATGTAATACGTCAAATGAGACGAAGCGTGCGACACGCGGGCCATTGTGTTAACTAGTCCGGGAATATTATGCCACCTACGGCACATCACCACTGCCCTTACATGATGGAAGGACATCAGACGTAATAAGGGCTTTTAAGTAAAATTAGACGTCAAGGATCATATTGTAAGCGTTGAAGTGTTTTGTTCATATGTTTGTAATTAATACTGCCTCTATTAAAAATGGAAATAGATTATACCTGATAAGAAAGTCCACAGTGTATCTTTATAGGGGTATGCAAAGGTGAATATTTGCACCCTAGTGATCCTAACTATTTAAGTTGCAAGGAGATAATACTAGCCTTTTGCTGCTACTGTAAACCTGATTCCTAAAAAACTGGTTACCCAAGATATAAAAGGTCTTAAAGCAGAGTCGCCTAATGATGTTATAACACTAAAAATTTTGCTTACACGAGTGCCGATTTTTTAACTTGCCATGTCCTTTCCCAAAGATATATTATGTTGTTGTATAGAATGTCTATGCAACACCTTAATATATTTTCTCATGGTGTGGCCGTGTCCGCGAATTCACTTAGCGTTTATGACAGAAGATGTGCCAGTTAACCCCACAATGTAAAATAATTGAAGGTCAACCGTGATGGCGGCGTAACCTGTCTTCAACAGCTTCGTGATGATCCTAATGCGTCAGGTGGTAAATTATCGAATGATACGCTGCTTGCCATAGGAGCGGCTCGTTTAGAAATTTGTTAGACTACTTTGTATAGCACCATTGTTATGAACCAAGAGTCTTGACTGAACCTCCTAAGCTTGAAAGAACCGTGAAGATCGCGCCATCGTGTAGTTGTGTAAAGGCTTAGTGGATTTTTTCGATTAGTTAATTTCATATTCTTGAACAGTTCACGAAAGTAGGCTCAGCCTTTTTAAGTGGCTTTTTAAACACTGCTGGTAAAACCTGGCATAAACTTCTGACTACCTCATCAGGATTGCAATGGTAGATCTACGGATGTATATTTGAAAACATTTTAACAAATTGTTTAATTGCTTTTATTTTCAACTTTGACTAATGCTTCGAGGAGATTCAGGAATATTCTTACTTAGACTTACCTATACTTTGTAGTTGAGATCTCGATCGCCCACGCGATTTCCAATCTTACGAATCAATATTTGATTTTATTCATTAAAGTTGTCATCAAATAAATAATTATTTATTGCATTTCATTTAAAAATATATACATGTTATCATTCAAATATAGATCTATCCTATTCGATTGTGTGATAAACTCATTAGCAAAGTAATTGGACGAGGCAGTTCGAATTAAATGGAACGGAGTGTTGATATAAATTAGATGATTTACGTACATTTAGTGAAACAATATGTAAAAAACTGATCGTAAATATGAATGTATGCTAATAGATGTGTCGGATGAACGCCTACGACAGAATGGCGTGATTGGTTGCCCACAAACGAGCGGTTTAAACGCCAACCTGATGAAATTTACGAAAACTTAATATGAGATACGGGAAAGAATTCTTATTTACTCATTTGAATTACTTTTAAAAGTAATTAAGGTACAGTATTGGCGAAAAACCTCATGAAATTCAGCCGATGTGCAGTATTTACAGTTGTGTTATTCGTGACTAATAACAAATTATAGACAAATTTGTTCTACATTTAGGAATTAGGCGAGCTCTTTTTTTACTTGCATATATGATATTGCAGTTTATAGATACCATGTTATATTTATCATAAATATTGAGGCATTCAAATGCCCAGTTAAAATGTACATAATATGTATAAAATAAAAAATTGGGTAAATCCAGAAACTTATGCGTCATGTCTATATTAACTTGTATTGGATAATCTTAATTCTTTCTTATATTTAAAGAATTAGTTTTTGGTAAAGAAAAACATACTTTGGCTTTAAAAAACCCTACGTTCGAAAAAACGTTGCGTTTGAAACGCTCGTTCACAAACTATGCATTGATCAACTCAAGTATATTCTCATTGGTTTCTAGTCCAATCAGATGCGAGAACATACAAATTTTACTATTATAAAAGTAAATGAAGATGTATTCGGTAACATTAATGCTGCGCGTT
The DNA here is from genome assembly GCA_030295005.1 of Cephonodes hylas. NCBI lineage: Eukaryota > Metazoa > Arthropoda > Insecta > Lepidoptera > Sphingidae > Cephonodes > Cephonodes hylas. The sequence continues at coordinate 3,478,195 of AP025371.1, forward strand.
GGAATTTTAATTAATATACGAATTGGATTTGTAGTGCAGTTGATTTATTCATGTGTTTGAACACCTGTTCTTTAACGTTTACGTTATTAATTATTATATAATTAAACATCTTCATTTAATTAAATTAAACATCTTATTTTAATTAAATTAACACACGGCTGGAGCTAAACGCTTGGATTAAGAAAATTAATGCTTAGGGCAAAATTGGGAATTGAGTTTTTTGTTGTGTTATGTGTGCACTTGAATGAAGATAATTAATAATCCATAATTTAATTTAAGATGCTTGCGATTAATAATAAATATTTAATAAAGTGAGATTAATATGCGAGGACCAATTATATTTACAATATTATATTCTTCATGAGGTCATATTCAATTTTTTCGTTCAGTTATTGATGATATGTTTCTGCCAAATAATAGCAATAGATATTGTGTTTGAGATAGAAAATAAAAGCTAGAAAAGGAGTGGCAGTCATCGTTATGGGTATTAGAAATCTAAATCAAGCATTAACCCAATCTTATTAGGATATAGATTTGAATCTGTTTATCTCGTTTCCTCCAAGGGGTAGGCAGAGGTGTATTGCTGCACACATATTTTACAACGTGAGTTTTTTCGGCATATTTGGAAATTAATTTCGAAAAATCGTAACTGGAACTTTTAGTTTGCATGACGCATACTTGTCCTGCTAGACCACACGGCAAATAGATTATGTGAGCCTTAAGAAAATAATGAAAACATTCGGGCTTGAGGCGTCATTAACACATAAAATTTAATGCTAAAAATATTATACAAACACCACAACCCCTAAACGGGAGGGCCATGGTAACACTTCAACATGGAATAATACAATAAAGAAACATCTGAACATCGTAATCCAATCATGGCGACGTAGGCCCGGAGTTGTGAACGCGCATCTCTGGCGGAGATAACTGTGCGACGCACGTGGCGCGCGCGTGTCCACCCCAATACGGTGTGAATGGGGTCGTCTTGAACCCTTGGCTGTGTCGCATAATTTTTTGTTTGCGATGAAATACAGACGGTTTGTAGGGCAGCCCTGATTGTGTATTATTAATGCGAAGGTGTGTCATGCTTTTGGGTTTGTATTTGTGATCCATTTGGATAAATTTTGGTATAGACACTGGGGTTATGGTCTAAACTTATACTGAAATAAAAGTTCATGAGGGCTTTTTTACGATGTCCGCGTCAGCGCGTGATTAGTGATTTAAGGAAATGTTATGTTGTTTCATTTAAGATTATAATTTGCCTGACAGAGTACCTATACCTATAATTCGACAGAACAATATTAAAGTATGAACTACGAAAATTCAGTTATATAGTATCAAAAATATGAGTTTTTATTAAATTGATATAATTCACATAAAGTGATTGGTGAAGCTAACACATCTAAAATCTGCGCAGAATAATCATTACAACGATTTAACAAAACCAAATTAACCTGCAAATTAACAAAACCATCCTACAAATTCAATTTTTGCTGATTCACTCCCCAATCTGTAAATCACGTCAATACCTACATGACAACTGAGTGCCACGCGTGCCATCTCCAAAAATGGAGCTAAAAATAAAAGCGCCATTAAGGAGTTAATGCATGGACGCAGTGAGGGCTGAACATTTCCAAGTGGTGCTATCCAATCGAATGGAGGCCCGATATTGTCGCCGTGGCTCTAGTGCTCTCATCCGGTGCGGTCGGGCCTTTTTTCAAGGATAGTTTTTTGCTTATCCGATGCCGCCGATATGTCGGACGTTGGAATTAAATTGACGATGGGATTTATAGGCTCCTTTCCTTAGTTAAATGTGATAGAAATGAAATACATTTATTTTATGCTAGACTGAATTTGGAATTAGAATAAAATGTATTATAATTGTCATAGGCAAAGCAATAGGCTGCACTCTACAGTTTTACGAGTAATTGGCACTAAGAAGATTTTACTGTTTTTTAGTTTCATTAGTTTCCTTCCTTCCTTTACACTGTATATATTGCTTATATTTTTAAACCTATTTTCTTTTTTATGTTTATTGTGTACAAAAATAAATATAAGCTGTTTCCGTTACTAAAATAACGTTCAAAAAGAAGATAAATTTATTTCCCCAATACCTAAAAACAGAAGTTTCTAATTACTCTACATTTGAAACAAGGCTAGATGCTTCCGAAACACTGCTAGCTGCCAAAATCACACCTTGCAAATTCTCAAAGTGTGCCGTCGTATCGGGTGGCTAAAGCAAGGCTTCGGAGCGTGCAGGTGAAAATTACTGGGCAGTGACGCACGCGGTCGGGTCGCGGCCATTTCATTTGCCGATTGTACCACACCTGTGCTGAGAGTCCAATACTTGAAAAATGTGAAGCGTACCTCGAAATGGATGATGTAAATTGCAAGGCGACTGCTCTTTCAACGCAATGTGCGGGGTTTTGATGGAATGTTCGTATGAATAACGCTATGCATATTGATGGAAGCTTTTTATATGTGTTACCAAGCGGAAAAATACCATTTCGAATGCGATTTTGCGTTCACCTCTTTAACAACACAGATGGTGGATGCTTGGAACGTGGAATACACACGTAGCGAATTTCCACCACATTGCTCGCACTTAAACATCAAAGTGCTATGAATAGAAAAGTTTTAAATGATATTTCGATGCGATCTGTAGTAGTATTTGATAATTTTGTACATTCAGTCCAAATGGCTCTAAATATGGGGTTTGAAATATTTAAAGATGCATTAATGAGTGTTGTGGAGTATGTAATATACGCTACAATTTTACTTCAATTTATGTAGTTAAATAAGGCGATCACTTACAATTAGTCCCTCCTTATATTTATTCCTTTCTCGTCATATTTAAATATAACTTGCATTGTTATTAAAATACTCTGATAATCTTTTTGGCTCAATTATGTAGTAAAATTCAATTGTACCCGACGCGGTATAGATGTAAATTACTATTTATAACCAGAAAACCTTTTCCTTTTAATCTGCTGTCCTGAAAGAGACAGTTACTGCGAATGAATAAACGAACGACTATAAACAGAGGCTTATACGAAAAGAACGTCCATTTCATTTCGCATTTGAAATGAATTACAGCTGAACTGTTAATTTAAATGAAAATAAAGTACCTGTAACCCGCAGAGTATTTAACACGTATTTAAACGAGGAGCCGTGTGAGAATTTCCACAAAAACACCATAAAAACTACGCGTTGGAAACTGAACGCTTCCAACGAGCACTGAATATGACTCACAAACGAACATTAATGAAAGCCTCAATTACACCGTACATCAAGCCGGGGCGGCAATATCGTTTAATTAAAAATAAAAAGCTCCTGTTACACAGATAGTTCTCATTTAACTTGATGGAGAGGATCACGATTTCAAAGGAGCCCTCCAAGCTACCCTTCGGTGTAAATTCCTGAAACATCTTGAGAACAACATTCTTAAGCACGGATTTAATTAGACGATAAAAGAAACACACATTAAAAATACTATTAATTTTATAATCAGCGTTGTTAATTATACGTTTTTATTGGTAGTGATAATGTTGATTTCTGTAGTATTATGTTACTAAATTAAGATGACAATAGATGATAATGCATTAATCTGATTTGACGATCTCTACGAAATACAGCCTCGATTGTTTAGTCAGATTAAAAGTTGTTGCTTTGGATGTTTTAATTGTTTAATTGCCTACAAGAATGATAACAAAGTATTGAGTTTCATGTTTTATTTTTTTTATTTAAAGTATTGATATGAAGTGTGAACATAGCAAAATCAGATATCTACGAAGAACATATTTTTCAAAGTAATATTGTAGTGTTATCTAACCTAAATACAAAAATCGTAGCTTTCAAAAAACCAGAATTGTGACCAAGAGGTTTTTTCAACCTGAATGAAATTATAGAGGTAAACAAGGTAGGACTTAAAAATAACCGTGAACTAGGTCTAGGTAGCTTATTTAGACGCCACTGTATTTTTTCTAAGGATTCATTTCATCACCAAAATAAAAATTAACAAAAACTAAGAATACGGTATTGATAAAAAAAATCGCTCAATCCAAAAGAATTCAATCCATCTAAACGCTTGAATAATATTCAAATAAACACAAATCCTAGAGCCAACAAAATTCAAACGGTCCAATTTATTGACTCGTTATTCCAACAATCACGGAATGAACAAATCAACGTTGAACATTTCGATACGGGAGTTAGGGCGCGAAATGCACAACGGTTTATTTTTAAAGTTCCGTTTGGGGTTACAAGCACCGAAATAATACAGAGTTTTATGTTCGGCAATAATCACATCCTTTCGTGTAAAATGTCTCAATTAGGTACGGGAGGATGTGTGGACACGATGCCTTTAACGACTTCAAATGCCACGCATTCGACACGATTTCTGATGGCGCGATGAGCGTATTGTTTGTTCTTTGTGACTGCTGGCTATTGTTGGTCATGTAGGGTTTGGTCCAATGTTGTACGGCTTTCGAACAAAAAAAAATCTTCACAAATGCTTTTAGGAATTACTTCTCGGATATTAACAATTGATGTGTTAGTACCATGACGTCTTAGTGTCAGTAACCTTTACACCAGTGGATATATGAGTGATGACTTCTGAAGCCCAACGATCAGTAGCTGATTTGGAAGCTAAGCCTAAACATTTATGTTGATCACCGTTCATTGATTAATAGAAGCATTTGTTATAAAATGATTTTGATGAATATTGTAAAAGAGATCTATGGGGACACGAAGAAAAAAAAACGTATTTGCAAGTCCAATACCCTGGATCAAAAAATGTACATTTCATTGGTTGCAAGAAGCCGAAGAGACGCCATAATGAAAATTACAAATAATCGTGTCAACCTATATTTAATCTCGGAACTCAAAGAATGTTTGTATCAATGGGAGCGGACCCAATCACTGAACTGATTTCAATCCCATCGCACAATAGTTCATTTGACCGTATAATAACATTCACAATGAAGATACCGTCGCCCCCGCGTCTATATCTAGTATCGACACCTACGTCCGCACGAGTATTGTCCCCGTAATGAATGTATAATGAATCTCCATGAATACGAACGCTTTGAAACTCGTCGTGTTTGCTTTTTAATTTGATTTTCAGTTCTTTGTCTCTGTCATTATCTTCTGCAGTATGGGAAGAGATTAAGGGATTTACGATTTCTTTACATCACCAAGAATCATGTGTTGGTAACTAAGTATGCAAGTTTGGTTCAATATGTTTAATCATTATCATCCATATATTTCGATTAGATTCAGCCGTTTTATGTGTTAGATATTAGAGTAAACAGGGAAATGCAAGTTAAAGTGAAACTTAAAATGTACAAACTTTTATAGGGAAGCCGGTTAGCAATAAGTAATAAAATATGTGATGTAGAACTTAAGAAAGAGGTGACTGGTAAATGTGAAAAAATAAAAGTAGCCCTACAATCATTAACAAATAAAAATAAACAAACATACCTCACGCCTATATTCCCCGATGGGGTAGGCAGAGATGCATTTCTGCACCCACATTTCGCCAGGTATGTTTCAGTCCCACGTAATAGGGGGCGAGCCTATTGCCGTTTTTCGGGCACATTTCCAGACTCCGTGCTGCTACTGAGAATTTCCTAATGGAAAAACCCAATAACACTTTGCCCGACCCGGGAATTGAACCCAGGACCTCTAGATCGCACGGCACATACTTGTACCGCAAGACCACGAGGCAGATAAAAGTCAAATAAAAATATCAAAGCCGTAATGTATTTATTCATGAGCATTCCATCAAAGTTAACCAGTACTGCACTCAAATTCAATTCGAAGTTACAACCACTTCATTTGTAGACCTTAGCACAAAACAAATAGGTAAATTAAAGTGATTTAAAACTTACTCTCTCATAAAGGGTTAATGAAAATTAAATTCTCCGCCACTCCGTCTTAGCGTGGGTTGTGAAATGCCAAATGAGGCCTCGAGTCCCTAGTAAGTTATTCACCTAACTTATGTACCTCTCATGTTGTGGCCATGGGATGACTGCAATTTATTTAGTGGTTTCAATCTTGCACTAAGAACTAGTATATTGTTTTAATAAGACAGATTCAGAATCGAAAGTTGCACTTAATAGGGTTTACAGTACGGTCCAAATATAACATTAAAATTTTTTTATCTCTACATACGTCTGTCTTTGTGTATAGAAGAGTGAATTTGTTACGAATCAACTTTATGTATGTATTTGTCGTACAAAAAAAGGAATTTAGGATTTTTGCTTGATCGTAAAAGCTACATTTTGTAATTAAAGAATAGCTACGTTCATTTAAGCCCAGAAATATAAAATAAATAATGACGCGCAATTGCGAAAATATTTACTCATAATTACTCTCCGAAGCAGACGTATTGAAAGAATCATGTCACCCTACAAAACGCGTAAGTTGTCTCTTTGACTACCATTATAATAAATAACCCCACTTCCCCTTCGCAACACCCACGCGAAAACAAAGCAAGAAAAATCCGTCGGAGCGGTGTTTCCGCACGGCATGAACCTGTAGTGTGGGGAGACTGGCAAGTTTTAATACGACGACCTACAACTCTAGTGCTCCGGACTCATTAGAGACCCTGTTCCGCGAGCAAGGGCCCTGAGGGGTCTTAGCCCCAAGCGAAAGGGGTTCTTCACTCGAGAGCTATTCGTGAGTCCGCGCGGTGCAACAGCTTAGCAACTTTGCCATCCGCAACGCTCAACACCGCACTTTTGATTTCTACAACACTGGCATCCTATCACTCTGTGACATCTCTCCTGATCTAACAGAATGTTGTACCCCTGATGGCATTTAAGTCGCTAGTTCTAAGTCAGGTTACATGGGCACAAAACAACCGCGCGAATATTTCAGACTTTGCCAGCTCTGTTAATTTGAAATTGTCTTAATTTGTTTTGTCTAAGAGACACATTTGTTTCTTGGTATCTCGGGTGTTTCGTATTTATTCGACTGTATATTACTTGTGCTTTGCATGCATTTAAGTTCTTTTAAAGTGAACTATGCGGGCGTTCGGTAGCTGCGACTTTTCCGAGATTGCATTTTCTTATAAAAATAAAAACTCTTGCCATTTTTCGGTGTAAAATTGACTATCATGTCCATAGTAACATTATGACCTGGTAATATTGATTGAACTTAAACAATGTATATAATTTTTGTTCGGGACATGAATTGGACCTTGTGAACGAACATAGTTTTTTTTAATTACGTGCGGACAGAGTAGAGCCCAACCGCAGCAGCAAACTAATCAGGTCTCTTTAGAAATATTGTTACATAACTATAAAATTATTAACCTTCGTTTTTATAATAAACTGACAAAAAAACTATTCAAGGATGATCCGACGCCGTGACATCTGATAACGTATAAAACAAAAAATGTATAAAATGCATTGTAAAAAGTTGCCATAAAAAAGAATGTACCAGACTTATTGCCTCAGATAAGTACAAGTCAAAAGCGAGTAAAATGAGCGACCATCAAGATGGCCCACTCGGGATTATGATCAACTCTCACTTGACCCCATAAAGTTTTATTTATTTAAGCCATTTTATCGTCTCGTTTAGTCCACGTTTAGTCGCCACTTCGGGACGCAGCTAAGTCTTATATATAGAGAATATTGTCACATAAATTGTCACTTAAAACGCTCCGAGGATGTTGGAACGATTTTTTTGCTTCGTAAACAAACATTTTATTGATGTGCCTTAACGATTAAGTAGTTAGCTTAACATCTGTTGCACTTACGATATATCTTTTAAACGCTTTCAAATAAGTAAATTGTCGGATTTCTGTTTTAATGATCATGAGTTACGTCTGAATTTTGAATTGCAGTATTTAATAATAATTCAGAAATTGGTCTCGTGTTACAGGTAGAGTGAGCTAAAACGACTTCCAGGTTCGACTTCTGGGTCACAAAATTAAGTCTTTGGTATGTGCCTGTGGTTTAAATTCACTATTGCCGAGATTCTTGACCAGATTCGCTATCTTCCCGAGGCCATAATTATTTTTGAAGCTGCACACATAAAAGGTTTTAGAATATTTTTAGGCTTACAGTCCCCTATTCCGCATAGGCTTGCGTAAAGAGAATTAAAGCATAAAATCTCGTACCTGCAGAGGAGGTCCGTGCCAAGCAGTCAGACATACATATTTGGGTTAATAAATATTATCAAATTCGGATTCACTTGACGAGATCTCAAAACGCAACACACAGGCAACGCTTACAAAAATAGGTTTTGCGTCCCATGTACGTCATTCGGTATCCAAGATGACACAATATACCACCATATGCTGCAATTTCATTGAAAAATCTTATACAAACAACTCCATAATTGGAAGAAAATCTCAAATCTCAACGTGGCAGCCTCAAACCCTCACAATCGATCGAACACGACGTAATGGAAACTATACCTTTTCGCGACCCCTCTGTCTCCGATACGAGTATGTCGTTAAAAGCTAAACCTCAGACAAACCCACTCTCGAATTGGACGGTGTCGGCACATCACTCTTAATGATGAAGGATCATGATTTAGATTGATAAGCGTGCCTTGTTCAGAGCATAGGAACAAAGACTTGTAGACATGGCAAACGGTTTTACAGAACAGTTTGGAATAGAAACAACTTGATATTTGAAAATTTATGAAATTTGAAAAGAAGTATCCAACTATCTACTATGTATTTTATTATATTGAACAATGCGCAAAAACAAAATACAAACGAAACAAATTTGATAAACTGTTGGTTACGGACCTCATGGATGAATCAGTTTTGATAACAAAAGTCAGGTTTAGGGATAAATTAAGCTCTCCACATCTTCATTAGCTCCTACTAATGTTCAGTGTCGATATTCAATTGTATCAAATTCATCATTTTATCCATATCTTTTTCGAAAATCTTTTTCTGCTCTAAATCTTTTTGCTACTACACAATGCACTCATTACTTAAAAGGATTACAATTTGATCCAACACGTCGCCCACCCCTTGTATCGTAATGCGTCTGATCTGCCAGTCTAGTCCTACGGTTTACCCAATGATTGATAGATTTAAGGATTTTCTCTAATGTAATTAACGATTTTGGTGGGATTGGATATTGGCTTTATCTATACATTTATAAAATCGTAAATTTTGATTGGGTTCAGTGTTTTTTTTATCTAGTCAGGAGCCATGTAATAATATTAAAGAAAAAATAAATAATTAGTAATTATAACGATTTACACTCTTATTTTACAAATTGTGTGCAGGCTGTTATACTGAGGTATTAAAAGGTAGAAATTATAAACTATTATTATAAACTAACAAAAAATGAACGTGATCAAGACGATACCTTTGCTGTATGACATTTCTAGGCCTCCAATTTGTAATAAAGGCGTTATTGATTATACGTACGTGACTACTGACTATACTGCAATCAGTCACTTTTTGTGAAACTGTACCATATTGTGTTGACTTCAATGACACTTAAACAAATATAGATATCAATATTATATAGGTTGTTCAGAACCTAATGAAACGTTGAAAGATATAAGATGATGTATTTATTTTAAAAGAAACTGCAAATCCCACTTGAATGCCCAAGACACGTGCCATGGTTGGGAGAAATCTATAAAAAGGTGATCGTTAAAATTTCCGCTTGGGTCACCAAGAAGGTCGGCTGAGGGGACAAAATATGTTTAGTTATAAATATCATTACCTAAGGGAACGATCCTGACTTTATTGTGTTTGACAAAATGAATAGTAAAAATATACCAAAGTGGATTTCTTAGTCGAAAAAATTACATGTTGATGGCGTCATTATAAGTTTTTATTTATTTGATTATAGATATGTTATGTTTCAGCTGAGTTATTGATATAATAGCATAATGACTCTAATTTTTTTTTCAAACCCAGGTGTTATTTAGAATTTCTTAATGGAAAAGCCCAATAACATTGTCCATCCCGAAAATCGAAACTGAGACCTCTAGATCGCACTGACATGCTTATGCCGCGAAATCATCAGACAGCCGTGACTTTATGGATACTTCTACAATTAATCATTTTATGTTAAACAACATCGTTCTATATATAGAAAGTTTTTTCCTTGAAACTTAACGTTAGTCATACTTCTCATCAAGCCAAAACGCTGTATAATTACTATAATCATTTCACGAAACTTAAAAGAACCTGCAATTTTAACGCGATTTACTAAACGGTATAATATTAAGAACTGTGTTTTAGTAAATGCTCTCAAAGGTCCAATGATTGGGGCCCGAGAGTAGTCATTTTTGTCCGTCGCGTCCTCTTCAAAAAGTGTGTTTTGGGACAGTTCATCAGACTGAAACAATGTTGCTGTAATCATCTCCCATTATTATTATGACGTATAAAACTCAATTTTATGTAAATTATATGTCATTATTTATATGATTCGATAAGATCTAAGGAAAAATAGCCTAATATTAAATTATAGTGGCTGAAGTTATCATTTAAACTTTTATGATTTTCTTCTCATTTAGGTACTAAAGGAAAACTACATTACGAAAAATTGGAGTTCTATGCAGGAAGTCGTACCTACTTACTATTTCATAAGTCGTTTGCTCGTAAGTAATTTCTGACGCGAATCGCCAAATCACTTGCGAGTTATCCACATCATCACTTCAAGGAAGCGTATCGCTAACTACATTTTAATGATTTAAGCGCAACTAGACTTGTTTATCGACATGATACCTAAAAAACAACGCCATGCCTGATTGATATTTAATGGCGGATCTCAGCCGAGACACCTTCTCGGCCACCATAATTTGTTCTAATAAAAAATTAAAAGCATTTCGAAAACATAATGGTAACAGCATAATTGCTTAATGGCCGGCTAAATTGTGATTCTATATTATTTATTCATGAGATTGGCGTTGCTCACATGGAGTCCCGCGTCTGGGACCATTCCAAATTGCCCACCTCATTATGTCATCAAGAGTTTTATGAATCTAAATTCTTTATTATATGAATTAAGTGTGTTTTTATAAGACGGTCATGGTTGCTTACACCCTCTAAAGTGGATTTATTAAGCGTTTAACTACCGCAAAATATCGAGTTGGATAAATGAGCAGGTCAGATGTGTGCGTGAAGTTTATATTTTGACATGTAATAATGTGAGTCACGACCGCCGTTGCGAAGTTTCTTACCCGCTGCTACATACTGCATAGTATTAAATTATTAATCAACGTAATTCAATACAATTTGTGTACTAAAGCGCGAACTGCTAAGATCAGTTCAAGTACTAAGTGTGCCTAAAACAGACATATTATTACCTACGGAATTATGCGTGGCTCGCTTTATCATTTCTTTCCTATTACCAAAACATTCCAAAAATACACCACAAATATGATTCAAGAAACTGCACTATTTAGCAATAATATACTCGAAACCTTTCAAAGGTAGTTGGAGTAAACTATTCTTATGCTGATATATTTCCCATTTTAAAGTCTTTTGTGTATTTTAGATTGCCAGGTCTCAAGATATTTTTAAACGCACGTCATCTCTGACATCAAGCCAAAGCTCCTTTTAAATGCAAAATAAAATTTAAAATAAATTCGAGTAAAAATGGATCAACCCAAAACATTTTAAATACTAAAAATAAGAGCAAGATATTTTTATACCCAACATTCAATTTACAAGAGGTTTTTAACAACATCACAAAGGTCTTCGAAATAATCGTTTATAAACATTGATGCGAGACAAAAGCTAGTAATTTCAACATCTTAACGTTTGGGAAGCCATCGGGGACGATCGTTGGCCCGTAAAATTAAATGCTAATACAAAATTATTATATTCCATGTTGTGTTTTACTAACAGCATTATAATGATCGGCCGTTGGAAATGAGATTGCTTGTAGCGATCACTAATTTTAGTAATTCGTGTATAAGCTTGTTTCTTTTTTTCGTAATTTCGTACACGGCATAGGGTAAATGTTGTAGATAGGTGACTGAATCATCCAAAATTGTGCGATTCGTATTACTATGACTACAAAGAAGGAATTGATTGCTCATCATATTTTATGTTATACAGGTATATTTGCAAATTAGTTCAAAATCATCGAGAAGAATCCTAAGAGTACTCTACAATTATTTTTCTGGTACATCATCATTTTGTAATATAATCATCATCATCATCAGCCCTTATACGTCTCACTAGGCACGGGCCTCCTCTACAGTTGAGAGGCCTAGGCCTTTCACCACACTGGCATAGTGCGGGTTGACAGACTAAACACCTAAAAAACGATGTTTTCCTTCACGGTAAACTGATGATTCATTGAAAATAAAATGGCTAAAAGACTGATATTTTTTTCTATTTATCATTATCTACAATAAATTGACTAAGCTAGCCCCAGAGTACCCATAGTAATATAATTATCAATGTCACGAAAATCCGCCAAATAGTATTTCTCTTTGAGTCCTACATACCAATTATATTGCAGGCTAATTTCGTAAAAAGCCTCGTTACCCTTTTGAAATTAGGATTGATAGTAAAAATAATAACAATGGTCGGTATTCAGCACATACTCGAGCTGATGAAAGGCATTTTACCGATAGCTGACCCTTTTTAAAAAGTATAAAAATAAAACCTATAACAAGAAAATATTTTATTCCATAATATAAAGGAGTACACTTAAAATTTACAACACACCTCGTGATTTATGCTTCGTACATATATTTCCCAAGAATTTCACAGCAAAATGTAATTATGTTTAATACATCAGTCCTTTCATCCTTAATGTCCACTAATCATAATAAGATGACACTGTAAAAAAACTCTGACATAAATATTCTAACTGGGTGCCTTTGAGACGACTGGGCCGGACATAAATATACTCAGAGTTGAATGGAAGCGCGGAGGCGGCGTGGTAAGTAGTTTGGACATAATGAAAATTATCGGAATGTCAATACATATACCTATCATGTCAGTGATATAGGTATGTTCGACGGGCAGGGTATTGATGATTTGATACTAAAATGGGAAGTTTAGGATGTCTCCTGACTGCTTGAGATTGAAGATTTATACGTAATTTTTATAAAGACTTGTATCTGAACGTTGAGAGGATTGATGATTAATAAATTAAGGCGGAAAAGGATAGGTCCTAAGTCGAAATTAACGCAATGTTTGATTATAATTTTTAAATAGGCAAAGCAAATATACAGCGCCATATTTGATCTAATGTAGACGCAATAGAGGATGGATAGTTAGGTTCCGCATTTTTACGTCTTGAGTTTCACCTTTGGAATGTTACATACATAAAGATTGGTAGCGGCAGGTTGTTTTGGATATCTTTAAGAAGCCACAATCCTGCATTAGTCCATAAAGATGATGATAAATGTTTACTGATAATAAGGTAATTAACCGCAAACTAAATACAATGAATAACAACCAGCTACATACCCCAAAGCGTCCTCAGTTTAAAAGCGCAACCTTTAAGTGCTAACCGCCGATTATCCACGTTATATGACCAGTGTAAATCATCGGATACTTAGCCCCCTTTCTATACGTTCAGATCGGGGCCTGCATGAACTACGAACTATAAAATTGAAGTATTGCCTCTTATCGCACAAAAGGGTTTCATATCTCGTTATACCCGCCCAACAAAAGGAGGCTGCGTCGTAAAAATTGCAAATAAGCCGGATTTTATATTGACGCGTCCAATGGGGCTTTATTGTTCGATTGAATATGACGTTCTAGCGTCAGTTTGCTGGGACGACTTTTTCATTTTTGGCTCATATATTCAAGGATTGAATTTAATTATTCTATAGCGTCGTATATCAATAACAATTGAACAACGAAGCTGTTTTAACATTCTTGGAAAAAATCATGTACATATTTAAAATTAAAATCAATTTAGACTCACGCTTAAGCTTTTCTTTAACTAAATTTTAGAAATATTATTGAGTACCAAGAAATTCCAAAAACTAAATTGTATTTCTAATGTCTAGTAAGAATTAGTCTTATCTGCCAGTTTAATATCACAATATTCAACTTTGCAAGTATGTACTTCAGTTTCGTAGACTAAATAAGCTTTTACAACTTTATCAAACTAATCTCCAAGATGAGTACACGAATATCACATTTCTGACGAGTTGAACTTCTGTAATATACAATATACATTACATTATTACTTAGTATATTGGAGTCTCAAACAGTACTCATCGTTAGAACAATAAATGGAGTGTTTGTAGACATTCTCGAGTGTGTTAAACTTGGAGCCTTATTCATTACATTCCCCATTCAGTGTTGGTGTATTTGCTGGGTGTTGTATGTGTTGTCTTTTGTTTTCATCGGGGATTTCAGTAAGAGTGAAAAGGATGGAGGCATATATCGATGTTGAGGAAGTTGTGAATTAGACTGTGGATAAGCAGACGATTGGCTTTGAAGTCCAGACAATGGGTGAGACGCCGCCAAGAACACTTATATCGGCACGACTGCAACGTCTGCTTCGGAATACATATTTGTTGAGAAAAGTGCTGGTTTTGTGTTACGACGCTTTTAGGTTTTCGGAAAATAGACACATTTGGTTATAGTTTACTTTGCTTGTAACTACTATAGGATATTTGTCGTATAAAAGTTAGAAGTTAAAGGTTTTCTGACCATGTAAGCAGGCATGCAATTAATGTAATAAACTGAAAATTATAAGACAAATATGATGAAAAAGTTTGGGGCGTTCTTATCTAATTTTGTTTCTTTTTTCATTACGACATACTGAAAAGATATTCCTGCGAGGTCAATCAAATATTCTTAAACTTTTATCAGAACGTCATTTTTATCATCTTAAACTAGTAAACGTACACTTAAACACTCTTTTGCTTTTCCTTTAAATTCTCCATTTTTGCCATTTACATTTATTCTTATCCAGTATCTCAGCTACACACATTTTCTCCCTTCCAATATCTTTAAACGTAGCAAAAAATACTCACAAACTTTCACCAACCTCAAACACTAACCAAGCATACATGCACGCAAATGAATCTCAAATAGTAACTGAAGAAATGACACACAAACAGACACCGAAGACAATGCTCGATCACTTCAAAGAATATCAAAGGGTCATAACAAATGCGACGGCGTACTTTTCAAAGTGTTCAAACGAGACATGGCGGTAATAACAAGGCGATCCCAATTACCGGTCAAAGCGCAGTCAATCATACCGGCAGCGGAGCATACGTCATCCATGATTTATTTTTAAATATATCGCAAATCATTTTGCTTATTAAACACGTTTCATTTTGGACACTGATTGTTAAGTGGCAGATGTTATACTCTTTGCGGAGATTGTTTTTGGTAAATTAAACTTTTGCATAAATGGGAAGTGGGAACGTTTTATAGCTAAAGCTGTAGTAGCCAGTGGTCTTATGGGGAAAATAATGTTGGGTATCATTGCTTTAAAATATACCTTCGCAATTTTTTGCAAATTCTAGTCTATCAGTTTCATTAAACTTTTTATAATAGATCAATTTAACCCAACTCAGTTCAACAAGTTGGCTGCCTTTAAAAACCTTTAGAAGTTTTTTTCATAAATGAACCAGTGTATGATACGTGAGAACACAAGTTTTCTATACGTCAAGGCAATTTTCTAGAGCAAGCTTCCAACGCAGAAGAAATAAATGAATTCCTCTATCCCATATATTACTAAGAGCTAAAATCTTCTTAACAATTTGGACACTAATTACGCAAATATAATTTTCGGTAAGATGCAGTGATGGGCTCGAGGTTTGGGCGCGCGGTCGAGAATCTCGACGGTCGTGGGTTCGAACCCCAGGCACACACCTCTGACTTTTCGAAGTTATGTGTGTATTCACATTGAATTATCACTTGCTTTAACGGTGAAGGAAAACATCGTGATGAAACCTGCACATCTAAAAAGTTCTTAGGAATTTCTTAGGTGTGTAGTCCGCCAACCCGCACTAGGCCAGCGTGGTAGACTATGGCCTAAACCCTCTCAATGGTAGAGGAGACCCGTGATCAGCAGTGGGCGTATAGGGGTTGATGAAGAAGAAGAAGAAGATCTCATATATTACTAAAAGCTAAAATCTTCATAACAATTGGGACACTAATTACGCAAATATAACTTTCGGTAGAAGCTTTCAATCTTGATAACATACCCAAGTCAAACTCTAAATCACTTATATTGACGACGATATTATGGCGGTATTATCTTTCACCAAAGAGTCAACTGAGGATGAATTTAAAGTGATACTCCAGTAAAAACAAAGCATGTGTTATTAAACATCGTGGAAAGGTTGCAAACATTTTTAGGATTCATAAATTCTCATTTGCATTGGCCACATTGTGCGATAGAAGACAACTTCAATTAAGCAATGAGGCTGAGTGAACGACCTACATTCGTTCCAATTGTTCCGTGCGACTGTATCACCAATTAAAAACTACTTTAGAACATTTATACAAACGAGTCTCATTCATTAATGTACTATTAATTATATCAATAAAACTCTTACACGCGCTGTTGAACGCTCCAACTTACGAGAATTTGATGAAACAAGTTAAGTATTTCTTAATTGGAATTGAAAAACAAATATTGTGCCTTATTTCTCATGATGTTTAAGGTTATTTCTTCTTTATAAAGAATATGTTACTTATAACACGTAATAATTTGTAAAACATTACAAAGGATTTATTTAGCACAGGGTATATTTTTTTCGTAAACCAAAGATTCAAATAAAGTTACGATGCTTGTATCATTGAAATTGGTAAATCAATTTGGTATAGGGAAAGGCCGGTATCAAAAAAGATTTCATCATCATCATTCACCAAAAGCCTTCATTGCTTCCTCTATGACGATATCCGCAAGGTTGCTGGAAGCGGTTTGATGAGGAGAGCCGAAGATCGAGCCCAGTGGCGTGCCATAGGAGAGACTTATGTCCAACAGTGGACGCAAAGAAAAAATATTTATAGATGTTGATATAAAAATAAAATATTACAAAAACTTTATTGACTACTAAATAAAATTGTATATAATTGTAATCATTAAATTATTATTATTAAAGTGCGGGATCTTTGTTACTTCATCAAAAAATTATCGATAACACTTCATAATTTTGGTAGATTGGCAACCCGTACTAGGTCAGTGCGGTGGGCTAAGACCTAACTCCTCTCGATTCTAGATGACTTCCGTGCCCGGCAGTGGGACGTATATCATCATATTGCCTTTAAAGTAATTTCAGTATATTAAAAAAATATAAACTAGTTTATATAACTTCAGACCTACTTACGGTGAGGTGAAATAGCGTTTCAAAGGTTAACATAACATTTCTTCGGTCGTTTATATATTTCAAAGATACTCCCATTTTCTCTGACATTCACGTACTTCTCAATAATTGCATCCAATTAGTTCAGCAATTAAATTTTATACCGACAAGTCTCTTAAAATATATAATTCATGTTGGCGGTATTGTGTTTAGTATTTTAGGAACAGTACACAATGACTGATTTAAGACCTTTGTGTTATTAAGCACGAAACAACAGTTAGAATCTCAAAGTATGTATAGTTAATACTCCTGGCAATTAGTCTTACCACGTATGTATATACATAAATAACTTTACGTGTAGGCTGAGGTGCGTTTCTGTGCCCACATATCGCCAGGTATGTATCAGTCCAATGTAGCAAGCCCATTATCATTTTTGGGCTCATTTCGACCTACTAAGATTTCCACGCTGCTACTGAGATTTTCTAAATGTAAAAATCCAATAATTCTTTGCTCGATCCGGAATTCGAACCCAGGGCCCCTAAATCGCTCGACACGTACTTGTCCGGCGCGGCCACCAGGCGTTACTAAATAATGCTTACCCCTAAATAATGTTAATAGCAGTTAAAAGTTTTGTAAATATGCGAATGTTTTGAAAATATTCCCTAAACTAAAAGTTGGCTGATGAAATTCGAAAACTGCGGGTAGCAATCAGGGTAAAACTCAATTTTTAATTACTGGTGAAATTCTGACTGAGTGCTGTGATTTTTTTTTACTGTTTGCTATTTACTTTGACGTTTCCCGTAATAAGTCCCGTAATAAGTAAGTTATCCTTATATTTCCTGTTCGTTATACTGAAATTAAAACACTTTATACAGCTTATATTGCCTATAAGAATCTTTGGTATTAAAAGCCTTGGTGTAAGAATTATTGGAATCGAACCTAGGACTTTTCAGCTCTAGTAATACCCACTTATACTGCAAGACTATCAGCCTCGTAAAGGAAATAAAAAAGAAACAAAAATAGTTCATAATAGAATAACAAAAGACGCTCACGCAAATATACATTCGACACACTACAGTAAATAAGGACATCGCACAACTTAATGGACTAAACGGAATCTAAACAAATGACAAGTAAATACAAGAGAACAAAGGAGACCGGCTGAACTCCAGACAAAAAGGTGCGGAGAACAATTTAACAGGGCGTCTGCGACCGCGGGTCAACCGAATCCGTTCGGAAACTTTCTATTGCACTCAGCAAATAAGTCCCAAGCAGGGACACTAATTAGTACATTCGGTGGCGTTCCGAATAACGACCGACAAAAGGCCGAAGTTTGCGATTGCGACACTATAACGAGCCATGCTTTGTGCGAGCTCCCGTTGTATGCTCGGGGCGGTCTGTGGCTTTCTGTTGTACAAAACTTGCCAGTTTTATCAATTCTGAACGTTATTTATAAATACACGGTGTATTTCACCCTGGATAATTGCCTGCTTTGTTGGAAATATCATTTCGTACAGATTTAATTATGAGTTTTAAAGAAATTTATATGTTGCAGTGAGAAACAAAGACGATTAAGCCAGAGTCTCTGATAAAGATATCAATAGATAAAGAAACAGGGTTCAATCCTAGGATGTAATCACAATCAATCAAATCAAAATGTTTTTGAGAGCTTCTTAATTGGTATACAAGTGAATCAAAGAATTATAGTGACAGGTGACCAAAAAAATATTAATTTACCAAGTGTCGTCTCATAGTGTCATTCTATACATATTACACCTAGGGTAATTCTAACATCCATAAATATTTCTTCCACCTTATTAGCCAACGTCAATGTCCGTTCCAGTCCATCACCAGCCTAAACAACTTTACTCATCACATTAACGCGAACACCTGTTTCGTTTCCCAAAACCAAAAGGTCCAAGTTCCCAGCCGGTTCCCAAGTTCCCGGGAGCAACGTGCCACGGTGTCGGGTGTCAGCTAATTAGTGCATGCGTTGACGCGGAATGAGCGACGTGTACGCAAGGGTGCTGAGTGAAACGAACGTCGACGATGAACGAAGCTTTTCGAAAAATACGCGCTCCATTTTAGATCAGCGCCTAATACCATGGTTGGTTGATGGCATAACAGCGAGGCGTGCTCCTTTGGGTTATTTTTGATGGTACTAACAATTTCTGTATGTTCGCGGTATGTGAAACTGTGTTATTGGTAACGACATCGATGATGAAGAGGACTAGTTATTATTTTCTAAAGTTTCTTTGACTGGATCAAGAGAAATCAGCTATTACGCGAATCTAAACGTAAAAACTTTTACATTTAATAACGTCATTTTAAAGAAACAAGCAATTGTACTTATAAGTCTAACTAGGGTGATCCCAAATAGTTTAATAGTCAAAGGATTTTAGGTATATAGGAATAATGACGAATTTATAAAACAAGACGCATAAAAAAGTAATTTATCTCTAATAGATATCAAAAGGTATTTTTATAAACTTTCCCATAAATATAATATTATTAGCCCTCGAATCAAAATAGTTATTTAAAGAACACGTGCATCATCCCATGACAAGGGACAACACAATAAACATGCAAATCACTCTGAAATGAGCGTTGATAATTCACTAAATTCGGACCACGTGGTTTGTTCACATACAAAAAGGGTACTCGTGATACCCTTACTTTGTGAACAAACGATACAGCGAATGCAGCTGTATCTATGCATTGTCCCGATAATACAAAATGCTTCATTAAGCTTAAAACGATATTAAATATTGATTGCCTGATTCTCAGTGCCGAGATGTGTGCGAAAAATGGGAATAGCATTGCCTCTTACTACGTGATATTGATACATACCTGGCGTAATGTGGGTACAGAAATGCATTTTTGCTTATCTGTTCGAAGAATATAGGCGTAGGTGCGTATTTTAAATTTACGTACATATGTATGTATGTATGTATTATTAAATACTGTAGTTTCCTGAAGTATTTACACCACTTTCTGAGATTAACTTTACAGAAATCATATTTCAACCGGCTTCACATTTACTTTAATGATGACGTCAAAATTCATGCAGAATATCCATTTCCAATAACTGAAAAAATATCACTCACTTCTACTAAGAAGTTATTATTATGTATGTTTCTAAGTATCGGATAGATTAAAAATTTTATGATTTTAAGTAATGGTCAAATATCCTATTACTAACTGATAGATAATTTACTATTAACAAAAGCATCAGTGCTGATTGCAGAAATATTAGCAGATATAAACAAGACTCGTGTAATGTCATCGTATTTCTTGGAAATATATTGGCGTTCATAAACATCACACCTACTCAATGCTTGAAATTGGCATTTTGATGATTAAGCAACGAATGCAATTGGTATAGAATGTTTGTTGTTGTTGGTTTGTGTTTCATATCTCTAACAATCGGGGAAGTTGCTTGCCTAACGCTTGTTGAACCACGCGGCCTATAAAATGCCAGAGCTCTCTGACTTGAGCTAAAACTCACATATGTTGTCACTTTCACAAGTTAGAAGACTACTAGCATTTAAAAATAATTTGTAAAAGTGTAGATAAATAGTAATTTCTTGCTAATACTGCTATATCGATAGGTTGATATTGTCACAATGAGAATGTTATGGTGGGCCTGTTTTAAGCACGTTTAGTACTAGTAGGAGCCAATTACTGTATCACGACTCACCATAGGGCTGTATAGAATTTTATAATTTTTGTGTGACGTGAAATAATGTTGTATATATCGAGTAATTATATGAAAATAAAGAGGTTGGGATAGCACTTACCATCATATATCCCATTCATTTTTTTTTGTCTAACCCTTTCTATTTTATACAAAGCTACAGCGTAAAGCAGTGATGGCCTCGAGGTATGGGCGCGCGGTCGAGAATCTCGGCGGTCGCGGGTTCGAACCCCAGGCACACACCTCTGACTTTTCGAAGTTATGTGTGTATTCACATTGAATTATCACTTGCTTTAACGGTGAAGGAAAACATCGTGATAAAACCTGCACACCTAAGAGTTCTTAGGAATTTCTTAGGTGTGTAGTCCGCCAACCCGCACTAGGCCAGCGTGGCGGACTATGGCCTAAACCCTCTCAATAGTAGAGGAGACTCGTGCTCAGCAGTGGGCGTATATGGGTTGATGAAGAAGAAGAAGAAGAGACAGCGTATATCAGTGTAGAAAACTATGAGCATACATTCTGCATACGACTCTGCCATAAAAAATAATCGCGGAAGATTTTGATGCCTCCCACACACAGATTATAAACATTATCATAAACCTAGGAAATTAAATTGCGGCGTGCAAAATCCGACAATGGTTCTAAATTACACTACTGCACAACGAAATAAAGAGGGTCGGATCGCAGTACACTCGTTGAAATTAGGGTAAAGGGGTCAATAGTGGGCCAGATAAAGACTGCCTGCAACAAATCGTACGTTCTCCACCCTTTGTTATCGGTCCCTGCTGTACTTAATTGTGCTTTTGTCCGTTGCCAGGGATAGCCGAGTGATTGGCCAACTTGAACCGGATTTTGCCAAAGACCAAAATAATACATACTTCGGTAGTGCATGGCTATCGGACCTTTTGTTAATTTGCCTATAAATTTCACTAATTGGAATAAATGACGCTATATTTAATAAGAAATAATGGTAAATGCGAATTGTTGAATTTTATTGTAACTAAATATGTTATCTGCATATATAAAACACAATAATAGTGTTTGTAAATGAGTCAAAGAAAGTCGATGTTAAAATGAAATTATTTCCAGTATAATTTTAGAGGGGTTACTTATTGATTTTAATATATTTAAATCCAAGAAAAGAATTCATACATTATATAGGAAAAAAATTAGTTACCCGTATTAATTTAAGATATTTATCGAAAGAAAATAAAATTATTACCTCACGACACTTTCACTTTACACAACAATTGCATACCGAGACTGCAACGAAATAATCTTCTAATTGCGAAAATATTAATATTATAACAATTTCTATTTATCTAAAGCGTAAATAAGAAATAAGGAATTGCAAGACTTATTTCATTTTCGTAATTGAAAATTGAATTTCTAACATCCAAATAGTGGAATTACGTTTCGAAAGATTTACCGCCTACGAACCGTTGTTTATATTTTGGGCGAATATTCTACTTGGGTTTACTTTGATAACTTTGTAAGTGCTTGTTGATTCTTAAGTAACAAGGAGCGATTGAGATCAAGGAAAATTTCATTTGGTTTAAAGGAATATTGAAAGGCTGATAAATCGTGTAGATGGTTTTCTTCCCAGACATAATATAGGGTAGAATCTTTTCGCTAAAAAGATGAATTGGAGAAAGTAAGCAGTACAAAACCAAAAAATAAAGTTTGGCAGTAGTATTTGATCTTAAGTAGTGATGACTTCAGCGTTTAAGCGTGCCGTCGAGAACCTCGGCGATATAGGTTCTAGCCCCAGGCACACATCTATGATTTTTCGAATTTACGAAATAAAACTACATCATCAGCAGCCAGTATTCGTCCACTGCTGGACATAGGCCTCCCCCAATGACTTCCACCGGGAACGGTCGGAAGCCTCCTGCAGCCAGCGACGTCCCGCGACCTTGACAAGGTCATCGGACCACCTTGTTGGGGGACGTCCCACGCTGCGCTTTCCCGTTCGTGGCCTCCACTGGAGAACTTTCTGGCCCCATCGGCCATCAGTTCTCCGCGCCATGTGGCCGGCCCATTGCCACTTCAACGAGCTAATCCGTTGGGCTATGTCGGTTACTTTAGTTCTCCTACGGATCTCCTCATTTCTGATTCGATCACGTAGGGAAACCCCGAGCATAGCCCTCTCCATAGCTCGTTGAGTGACCCTGAGCCGACCCATGACGCCTTTAGTGAGAGGCCACGTCTCAGTGCCATATGTCATCACTGGTAACACACAACTATTGAAGACTTTCGTCTTCAGGCACTGAGGTATATTGGACGAGAAGACGTCTCCTAACTTTCCGAACGCTGCCCAACCGAGTTGGATTCGACGATTGACCTCTCTCTCGAAGTTGGACCTGCCTAACCGGACCACTTGTCCCAAATAGACATATTCGTCTACAACTTCGAGAGTCGAGTCCCCAACTGCGATTGGGGTGGGCACAACATGGACATTCGACATGATTTTCGTCTTGTCCATGTTCATTTTAAGACCCACCTGTTGGGAGACTCGATTGAGGTCTTCGAGCATAGTGCTAAGGTCCTCCAGCAATTCTGCCATGACTACAATATCGTCGGCAAACCGAAGGTGTGTGATATACTCGCCGTTGATGTTGATGCCGAATCCTTTCCACTCCAAGAGCTTGAAGGCGTTTTCCAGCGCGGCAGTGAACAGTTTCGGAGATATAACATCTCCCTGTCTCACGCCTCTCTGTAGTGGAATAGCCTTCGTGCTCTGATCTTGTACTCGGATCGACATGGTGGCGTTGTTGTATATACTTTTCAACACCTCGATGTACCGACAGTCAATGTGGCACCGCTGGAGAGACTCTAGCACCGCCCACGTCTCGATCGAATCAAAATAAAACTACAATATTTACTTAAAGTCTAGTTCAGATCCAAAGTTTACACGAGTTAGATATCTTCGATAATGTTTGAAATTGCTTCGGAATTAGTAATAGTGTTACATCTCGTCCAATCTCCAACTTTGTAGTGTAATAATGACATATGCGAGTTGAATCTGTGTCTTGGTATGTTGCAAACTTAATTTAGAGAAGTGGAATACAATAGTGTTCCTCTATTTGTCCTTAGTTGATTTGCCCAGTTGTCGGACTACGAACATGCGGCTTGTACTGCAGTGTCTACAGTTATATTACTTTGGAAGTTTCATAGACAAATTTTAACTGAGCTGTAGACATCCGTAACTTTAAGATAGGGAATCTTATTTTCGAAAATAGAGAAACAGATTATAATTGACGTCAATGAACTTTTCTTGTAAATATTAATAGCAGTATAAATATAAATTACAGATTTAACTTCATTATTAAAAACCACTCGATCGACTGACCTAAAACTGACAATTCATATCCACACTCATATTTTTACACATACTTCGTTATTATTTCAAACGCTAAAATTAAACAATCTTTTTGAATATTCATTATCTTCTATATCAACAGCATTATGATCGTTAGTTGTTGGGTCGAATATCGTCGTTAAAAATTTAATCACTTCCATTATCCCTTTTATCTGCTAAATATCTCAATCACCACTCCCCTTGCTTCCGCGTTGACCATTTTCAAGTGCTATCAGATCATCTTTTCAAGCTGTGGCTAAAGGACAATCGCATTAGAGCACGCCTCGAAAGCGTGCTTTCACCGCCAATGGCCATCCTAAATAAACAATAACAAGGGGCCTCGCTTTTAAACGATCTTCAGCGGCTCAGCTGACAGATTAGCTCGCCCTATTAGCAAAGTTACATCTGCGTATTCTAAAATTAAAGCCAGATTCTTATCACCATGTATTAAAGTTGATTTTCGCACAAACGCAGTGGATATGTCATGTTGTTTACGGATGGGTTTGGCTGATATGTGTTTATGGACTTTTTGAGGAGGTAAAGGGGTAGACGGGATTTGCCCATGTGGTGCGGCCTGCGGGCTAGACGGTTTTTTGTGAAAATTTTGCGAATATTCGACAAACTGAAAGTTGATGAACATGCGTTTTCATAGACGAAGGGACGGATGCCATCTTGGCATGTTTAATCTTAACCAATCCAAACTTTGTGTGATGATGTGCGTTTTGTAGATTACATTTATAATTTATTAGAATAGATCAGATTTATTTGCCAAAGTTTAGATTGTTGTACTTACTATCTTCACTGACGCAGACAAAGTAGTTGCAATTATTTATTAAAATATTTCATGTATTACTACAATCAATAGGAAAAAAAAGTAAAAGTATGATGAAAAAATCTATGCTTTTGAAATCATTCCCCTTTTATTACACGTGTACTGTTATATAAACTAGCCTACTGAGGTATTCTAAACCCAAACCTCCTCTCCCCTAGAGGACTCACAAGACCATTATAGTTAAAATAGATTGTCACAGATTTAAAAATTAATTTAATAAGAGATAAAGATCCGAAATCTGCCATCCATACACATGACGCAAAAACGTCACTCGTTAAGTTTGCAAGATCCTCGTGGGACAAAGAGCATATGCGCCCCGTTATAATTAGCGAACAATGTTTGGCTTTGGCAAATCCCTTTGGGGCGTAAATTAAGAGATTCCGCTCTCTGGACGGCTTACGGATACATTTGCGTTAAAGCTCGCACACGGACACAAATGCTGACGTAATTTGCATGTATCTGCCTCTTGTTTGCTTGCCCTTGTTACGGGCTTAAGACTGCAAATTATATCGTCGGATCTTCGTACTCTTTTTTGTATTAACATTTGCGCTGGAAAAGTAAATCTCATGGAGATCAGGACAAAAATCCCTGATATAGTATCGCTAATTTATAAAGAACCGTAATGTAAGCGAGCCTGGATACATCCGAAGGATCTTACAAAATTTGCCGCGGCAGGTTTTGTACAAGTGGCTGTGACTAAGGCATTTAAATAATAAATGTATGGACTAAGTGAACTAATCCGCAGACGCGACTGTGGGATCATGATTTTGTTAGTCATTGCTAAAAATAAATTTAAATCCCAAGAGTTAACTATACCAATTCGCACGCCATCAATTGGCCTCAATTTTAATATCTTGCGCTCCATTAAAAGATGATAGGGGCCCAGATGAAACGGATCAAAGTTCAGAATTTACGTACTGTTGGTACTGAAGTATTATGATTGATGTGTTATGACTAATTTCTTTCAAATGTGGCTACTTAACCCTGTAATATAAATGCGTCAGAACTGGCGTAGTTGATAGCTACTATTTTACTAAAAATTAAAGGACACTTGATCTAAAAATTGTGTCCAATTGTTAGGTAAAAAAATTATAGTTGGATGGTAGGCAGACGTAAATTCCTTCACCCACATTTCGCCAACTGTTTTGTTGTCCTAAGTGAAAGGACGATCTTATTGCCCTACTTCGGACACTATTCTTGATACCTTTGAAAATATTCTTTCTCTGTTCTATTCATTCTTGTCACTTGTCGATCGCAACATCACCCTATCAACTGAAAAAGGTCATATTTTATCCCTCTCGAATCGTTATCGAAGCTATAAATAAATTTTTAACCCTGATCCTAAATATACGAGCGTATAATTAAGTAATTAAATCAACCAAGATAACATCAAATCCTTGTGCAAACACATAAATAAACCAGAGATCGCGTTGACATTATCATAATCTTTTAAAACGCAAACAGAATCATCCGTTCGTTGGGGGCACGTCGAGTTCCATAAAATTCCATTCAACCCTTCTAGCTATTTACTTAAGAGTTCACCTTCATAGATTTATGAACGTTTCGTGTGTGAAAGTGTACATAAGTAATCTTGTTTGAACGTCATCTGTCTGTCCGCTTATTTGCATATTTCTATTATTTTCGCTGAGGTCCCCAGCACCCACGTTTGCTACAAAATCAACACGTGGGTAACCGAGAGATAGCTTATCTTGTGTGCTGTGTAGTGGTATTGTCAGAGCTGATCCTGTGTTCATCGCTATTATGTCGTGAATTCTGTTTGTATTTGGTTTCACTGACGGAGGGATTAGCGGGATTAATATATGAAATCTTATTCACAACTTAAAAAGAACTGAGGCTTAGTGAACTGGATTCTTACCGCATTCATGAGACCTGTTGAAGTAGTCAGATTGATTGGTAAACATTACTAAAATCGATAATTTAGGCCAGCACCTCTGCTCCGATTAAGGATTTTAAGCCACGATACTGCATACTGCAATTAGACAGTACTAAATTCAATTCAATTCAATAAGGTCAGCAAAATTTTGAAATATCTTATGTTAAGTTATAACTTTGTTAACTTTACTCAAATCAATGATTACAGCTAAAAAATCTGCTCCGAATACAATTGGGCAATTCAACGGCTTTCATGCCGTAAAAAATCCAAAGCTAAAATATTCAAAGCATAACTCGCAAACATCATAACACTTTATTGTGTCCACTGATTGCTTCCATTGGGGAGGCTGTTCGTTCGTTCCAAACGTTTTTTTCCAATATCGATTTTACCTCAGCGCGTCGAACAAATAAAGTACAAGCGGCAATATGTTCATTAACATGCTTCGAATTCCGCTTACTCCATTAGCCTGATATTTTAATTGTTTGTCCCTCCGTCCGCTGAAACTTTGCAGCTGTGCTGCGCCTACCGCGACGAGCTATTTAAAGACAAATTGCTTTCAAACCGATGTCTTTTCCTTGAACGTTCTAATTTCGTAACCGATATTAATTTGTTGTTTGCTTTTGTTGCATCGTGAATAAATTTTTAGTGGTTATATTTAAAATGGTTAAGTGAATCTGTTTTGGAAACAGTAATAAAATAAAATACAGAAATAAAGACACTTTTAAGGAACATCTGTTTCTTTGCTGTTCTCTTCAATCAAAACATAAAAGATTAGCTTGTGAGATTTCTCCCTACTCAGTCTTTTAAATTATGATCTCATGGACGCACGCGCCATATTAAGCCGCCTAATCGAACAGCCAACGAAACATAAATGTTATGCCATTTTCAAAATAAATTCAGTTATATTAAATTTGAACATAAATCTATTTGGATCCAGATAAGCAATCACGATAGCATTCGTCTAACAACATCAAACTTGAGAGCAATAATTCATTGTTTATCTAATCAAGTGAACCCTCAACAATTTCACGGCACTGCTCCGCATTTTACTATCACCCCATACATCATTACACGAAATGATAATTCAATAGCCAAGTTCTGACCCGAGTTTTGTGGGCGCGAGATAATGACGAAATCCTTACAACAAACAGTCTGTGGGGTTCCGAAGCCTCATATATTATTGAAGGGTTAATGATCCATATTCACCCTGATCTAATGAAATATATACGATGAATTTAAATTAATCTAGGGTCAGTTCTTTTTAATATGCGCTAATTGAATTCCACATTTAATTTCTGGGTTAAAAGGTTCTGGTGAAATCAATATCGTCTTTAAGTGATGTTGTCGTCGTATTCACGTAGTAGGAGTCCAGATTAGGATATTTCGCACAATGTCTGAGTTCCAACAGTGAACTAAATCTTCTGTTTTGATTAATTATGAGATCATTTTGGCTTTTACATATTGTCAATGGTACCATTTTTTAATGGGCAATAATGATTGTGTCAAGCCTAAACTTTACGATGAGTTGAAATTATTACATACTTAGCTTGTTATAAATTATCAGATTTTAAAGATGTAAATCCATCCAACTCCTGAACATTTACACCTCGTCTACCGAGCTGGCTGAGCGCAGATAGATGCACTTGACAAACTTTACCCATTCGTGGGAACTTAAGTGTGGAGGATCCTACACAATGAATACATCCGAACTTTAAGGAGTTACTGGCGACTTCTATTTTGGTATTCTGCTCTCACTAGGAATATAGTATTACATTTCGAAGTGTTTCATCTCATTAATAAAATACGTTATATCAGGCGCCATCTGATTTAGAAGGGGAATATTTACCACGAAATTTTTTCGTTCTCCATTCTCAACCAAGTGATTGTGGCCTTACGTTATCAACACGCAAAGCGCCCTCAAATCCGCATACAGGCATAAAATTATTCCTCAACGGTTCTCATGGGACAGCTTATTTAAGAATAATTTATGCTTAGATAAAGGAGATTAGTGGCAAATCTAATAGAATGTAAAATTTATACGCTCGAGCTTATGCCGGTTATCGTCTAATGGGAGACGACGCGTGTCGGTTCGCCGACCGAGAAATAAATTCGATTATAAAAAATATTAAATTATGACTTATAAACTAACATTACCAAATCCAAAATATAATTTATCGCCACTTATATCACTAATGTGTGTATTTAAATAAATTTTTTAAATTTAATTTCTCTAAGTAATATTTTTTTATTCATTTTGTTTGTAATGCAAATGTTGGTTGTCCTTTATCCAAGAACTTCATTAAAACATTAAATATGCAGTCTAGACGACGATTCTTTTTAAATACGTTGAATGATTAAAAGCTGTTTTTCTAAAATAAACAAAGCAGTAATAAATTAGTTACTTAAATGGCCGTTACCCCTAGTTCACTTTTTTCTCTCCTGTTGCTTTACCAATAAATAATATTGGCTTAAAACACATCGCCAAATCTATTTTTTTCTACAATAATAATTTAGAAAGGTGTCACAATAGACGGTGAGAGCCTTGCATTTTTATTTGCGACCATCGGGATTATCAAACGCGTGCCTAAACTGAGACCATTACGATTCACGATTTATCTTTGCTTTGTGAATTACGAAATATCATTATTGCTATCAAATTATATCAATCCCATACACAACTTACCTTTGTTAAGTAACTGGAGTATAGGACCTAGCTTGCAGTATCAAAATTCTGTCGTAATTCGCCGATCAATTCACACATAAGTGTCTCACTTATACCAAATTAAGATTTGATAAAATTTAATTTCAAAGACAACCAATACCCCTTCATACTTTCCGCTTAATTTCTATCCTAAGTAATATTACATGTCTATATAGACATGTTTATTTTCCTTCCATTTACCTTAATATTCTTGTCCGTAAAGCAAATACTGTGAAGTGGAACAAGGAGTCAGCGAGCTTCTGTTCGGTGTTACGTTACCGTGCAAACACACAACCCAACCACATCTAAACTCTCATGTTACGGTTAAGTGACCACCGCAGAATATTCCATTAAATTGTTTTCTTTGCCAAACACAATCCACAAATAATGGACAGCTAATGGCCTGAAGATAAGGAGTCACTGGACAGGAATAGTTGAGTGCAATACGCGTTGAAAAGTGGGAAGTGTTTAATTAAGCGTTCGAAATGACTTTTTAATGCAGGACTTGGGAAGTCGTTACAAATATGTGATGATGTTTTGCCGTTTTATATCAATTAAATTTATGATTGTTGATGAATGCGAACTATGTTTGCGTTAATTATTCTTCTCAGAATTGGGTTATTGTTTCCTTCTTACTTTTCGAATGTGATTTTGTTTATTTTTTAACTTCTTTTCCATTTCATCTGACTCGTAAAATGAATTATAGTAATGTCGGAAAGAGTTATGTTGGTTACGATTTGGATAGGTACTTTGAAATATAGTAATAAATACAAAGCTTACATATTGCGATTGACTGCTCCGTTATAAAAAATACCACTGATATGTCGACTCTAACAAATCGTAGTATTTCTGTGAGAAATTCTTATATCAACAGTTATCAAAATGAATTCATTTAGGGAGTTGCCGGAATCACCTAATTTGTAATTAAAATGAATCAAAGTTTCTTGTGTCTGCTTCCCGTCTTTGGGAACAAAAACAAAATTGTACACGACTCAAAGTTGATTTAAAATTAGAAAGAAAAACGTTTATGCAAATGAGCTGTGGGTAAAAATTACCTCAATCAAAAAGTATTTATAAATTCTTTAAAATTTTGTGATAGCACGCGTTCATTGTTTAACAATAATGCAAAGTTAAGCCTGAATCTTATTATTGATATAATGTACTTGAAATACTAAATAGACTGCAATCTTACCATAAAAGTCAGGATTCAGACGCTGCCGTGGCGGAACTCTTACGCCCCCGATCCACAGGGCGTATATTTAATAAAACTGACTTGGAAGATTCTAATAAAAATATTTTTGGAATCCAAGTTTAAAAACAGTAAAAATTAAAAATTCCTGCGTAGTCAATTATCAAACAAGCATTATTTTAAACGCAATAGTAAAATGTTCTCATTCATTATTTTACTTGCGCAGTCACAACTGTTTTTTACGAGTTTTGTACATAAATCCGGGACACCTTATTCATTGTTTTTTACTCTAAATACAACATCCTTTCAATGAGATAATAAATTTTGTAGCCGCCATCCGTGTTGATATAAAATGGGTTAACGATTAGGGCCGTCTTAGTTAGCGTCATCAGCGTTGAGAACAGAGGAGTCTAGGAGGGCTAATAATATACGTGATAGGGTTATGAAAGTTGTAAATTATTTTGACATAGACACGAGTTATGAACTCGTAAAAATTTTAGTATTCACACACTAAATGTGCGCGTGACTTCGCTTCGCTTATGAGGATTATGTCTTGAAACAAAAGACGGATGTGAATGACAGATGCAATTAACAGTTACAGCCTCGCTGGTTTATGAGATATTGGCACTTGGAATGACCACAACGTAAGCTATCTGCATACTAGCGACCTATGACTGTGTATTAAATATTCTGCATCGATGGACGCAAGTAATGTTAATCATCATTGGCCCTGTATGATTCTCTGCTAGGCGTGGGCTTCTCCTACAACTGAAACCTTAGTCCATTACGCTGACCTAGTACTACGGGTGGGCGGAATACATGCCCAAGAAATTCCAAAAAAAAATTGCAGGTTTCCTCACAATACAAAGTACGTGGCAATTAATTGTGAATGTAACTTCTTTATATTTGCTTAATCCTTAAGTGTGGTATGTTAATTCTCCAGGAGCAGAAAAAAAACATACAGAAAATTTTATACAAAATAACAAATTCCAAATTCTTTGGTATAAAAATATGCAAAACTGAAAGGGTAAGAAGTAAGAAATGCAAGAATAATTTTATGTTACCAGATTACAAAACGTCATAATTTTTTTTTTATTTCTAGTTTCATCATCATCATCATCATCAGCCAAAGGACGTCCACTGCTGGACATAGGCCTCCCCCAGAGACTTCCAAAGCTATTTCTAGTTTATCTTTATTATATCTACAGATAAAAGTTTTACACTAATGGCAAGTTTTAATATACAAATAAAAATAAATTTACATAGGACATAAACGCACATCAAAATGAAATGTAAAAATATTTTAAAATATCGAATACCTCCTACCTGGCGTCTCGATGCAAGGCACACGCAAATTGTATTTGTACTTTATTTTATCAAATATTGTGTCAAGGGATGGTAATGTGTGATACGGTATTATGAAATATTAATCTGATTTGTAACATTATTCTATATATTAAGGTTTTAAAGAAACAAAAGGTTGGATTATGAAAATGTGCCCGAATAACGGTAATAGGCTCCCCAATATTGGATAGGCATGATTAATAACAGAATTAGCAAAAAGTGGGTGCAGAAATACACTTCTGCTTATCCGTCTACGGATGTACACACGCTATGTATGTACTTGTACACATTTAAAAGAAACAGTTTGAACAGCAATGTCTATTTTTTTATGTTGGCATGGTAATGTAACAAAATATTGTAGCAAAAATCATTATTTTTTTAAATTAACTAACTTAATTGAAACTCCACTATCTTTACAATGCCATAGTAACAGTCAATAAAACGTAAATGTTTATGAATTTAAACTATCGAATAATTCGGAACAAATATTCTAAATAATAAAATCTAAGGCTGACAATATAAGGATTAAAAGATAACAGACAAAATCCATAAATCAGAATGAAAAGATACCTCAATAATAGTATTTCATTAAAATCCACGTCAGCTGTCTACCGAACGCCAACCCCACCGATTTTTATCGTCTCCAACGATCTGAAAGCAGATTGCTTGGCGATAAACATTCGCATCACAATATTCATTATACAAGGGCCCTCTAAAAGACAATTGGTTCGTTAGCTCGGCTCCGTGCCGGCTAATTGTTGCAAATGGTCGCCAGTTACCACGACAATAGTCTACGGTCGATATTGAATGCACTTGTTGTATCTAGGACATCATTATTCGCAATGCGAACTAAATTGTATTGAATTGGCTCGGCTATTCGATTGTGCGGACCAGTGTTCCTGCGTTGTTCATTTTGTGATGTTATTACCCTCGGTATGTGATCGTGATTGTTTATAGGTACACCGGCGATTGGATTAACTTTTATTATTGTAAAAATATTTTCGATGTTGTCTGTAAGAACAGTCCGGATGTGATCCTTTTTAACTCGTATTTTATACATTTTAATATTTATTCTATGTTGGTAAATTAGGGGACATTATTTTCTCATTTCGTATTTTCTAGTATTTTTATTTCCCAAGTAATGATTATTATAATCAAAGTAATGTGGACTGAGAATTTCACCAAAGCGCACTAGGCCAGCGTGGTAGCCT
The DNA here is from genome assembly GCA_030295005.1 of Cephonodes hylas. Classification (NCBI taxonomy): domain Eukaryota; kingdom Metazoa; phylum Arthropoda; class Insecta; order Lepidoptera; family Sphingidae; genus Cephonodes; species Cephonodes hylas. The sequence continues at coordinate 3,511,665 of AP025371.1, forward strand.
AAGGGTTAACTAATCTCAATGGTAGATAAGCTCCCGCCAGTAATTCAGGATCAATATGCAACACTAGTATTATAAAAAGTGATTGTCGAACCTAGTTTCAACCCATACCGACTATTTTCATTTCTGGGCACAGCCTAGCTACAATTTCATTCACATAAAGATTGTACGTTGCATTCAGTATGTCACATGCTATGACGCCAGTTACCGCGACAATAGCAGACAGTCGATATTGAATGCATCTGTAACTAGGACATCATTATTCGTGACGCGAACTAAATTGTATTAATTTAGACTGGCTATTGGGTTGGCCTGTCCGTTTCTACGTCGATAGCTTTGTTACTAGATACTGTGTAATTGAAATCTATTTACATAAACTCTGTTACAATTGACACTTATATTAAAAGACTAGAAAGAAATATACTCACTTACAAAATAATATTTTAATCCTATTGCCGTTCATTGCAGAACATACGTCCCCTCAAGAAAGCGCCAACCATCTTTGTCTTGAGCAACCTTCGTCCATCTGTTATTCGCCACCATCGTGCTGCAGAAAGTCATGCGCCGGTAATATTATTAATTATTATAGATTCATTGACAAATCAGTAAAAGAAATATAATACCTAAAAGCACATGCTTTCATCATAGCTTTATCTTTATTAAACCGAATAAATTTAATAACAGTAGCATTTATCATAAATTTTAATCTTCACAAATGATCAAACTTATTGAAAATATTCCAAATTATTTAGGACGCAAATTCCTTGAAACTTACGAGATTTATCAAAATCCCAATCTCATTAATTTGGGTATTATTTTCAAACATTTGTCTATTTGTGTAAAACTTTGTCTTTGAAACTCCGAACGGTTATTATTAACAACTTTTCCTATCTATTGAGTTAAGCCCAAAATGCTTGAAACGTTTTAATCTAAAATATTGTAGGGGACTTAAAAGAGATTGAACCAAAGTCCCATTGAAGTTCAAAACAGTAATTTACTTATTAGAATCGATATTGAGATGAGATAAAGTATTTACTCCTCAACTAAACTCCTTCAGATAATTACGGTATCTCTCGACAATATTATACAAGAAATATTGATTATGTTGGAAATACCTGGCGATGAGAGCATAGAAATAGACTCTGTAATGAATAGCTAAATCGTAAGGGGTAAATCTTTAAAGAACCTACACACTTAAAATTTCTTAGAATTTTTTATTGTTTAAAACGGCAATGTGTAATGATTCCTTACTTCTGAAAAACACGACGTTTGACTAATACCAGTCCATATTATAATACCTTGAGTGATACTGCAAGGTGAAAGCAATACTCAGAACACGATACACAACAATTGTCATCTTACTTTCTATGGTTACTACACAGTAAATCACATCAAGCCGCAATGCAATCAGAACCTTCAAACTGCAAAAATTTCAACCTTCATTAGCTTCTGATATACTAAAAAAAGGTCAAATTATCTTTGCAGTTAGTTCGCTCGGCAATAAGAGGCCAGTAATCCCATCTCATTACTGCGCGCTGCCGACAATTCATGGGACATTTTTCAATTATCCCCAAGACGTGAACGAAACGATATCTCCGCGTATCAACCTTGTAATTTGCCGTGTTTTGCTTATCATTACACAAAGCCGCTGCATTACGCGTATTGTATATTTTTTTGTAATTTCGTGCTGCGAGAGGAACTCGATTTGTGTTGCTCATGTGATCCTTGTTATTAAGATCGACGTTCTTTCTTGAGGATGTTTTTTCGATCATATTCAGTACTTAGGAAGTGGCCAGTGTTTAATGTTTTTAACGTTCGCTTATGATGATAAATTAGTTTTCGCTGCGTTCTGAACGGATAATACAGAAATGTCGACATTTTAAAAATCAATGTTTTATTCCTTTTTAATTGTTTTTCTTTGAAGAAGGTTTACCTTCTTTTCTATATAGTCCGGTCAATTTAGACCAAAAAATGAGAGTGAAGTTACATAAAGTCCCAACAAGCTGAATTTTTGTGAAGTTGTTCAAAACATAATTATAAACAATGTCTGGAAGTTCCTCATCATTCCCCTGTAAGGAAAAAATTTAATTCAAGGTCAAAGGTAAAAAAAATGAGTTTTTCGCGATTTTCAGCAAAACGGTAAGTTTTATCATAAAAATACCTCAGACAAAAATTGTAGATCATAAAGTTATCTATAAAAAATGTATCGATACTGTTTTTCTTACGAGCCACCGTTTCTGAGATATAACGATTCTAAAAGTTATAAAAGTTGTTATCGTCATAATATGCATGAGTACATATTATATATTATTATATATTTTGCTATCGGTCATTGTAACTTATACTTACAATATAAAATATACATAAGTTTTAACTACAATAATATCAGGTAAAAAGAAACCCAGTCCCTTAATCTTTAAGCCAGTGTAACTTCGAGACATCTGTCTCTTGTTTCATTGTGTGCGTGGCTAGGGTCTTGTCTTCCTCCAACTTCAGTTTCTGCTCACCAACATCTATTTCGAGTAGGTATATTACCAAGTTCAAGTGTGGCTTGGTTATCAGCTAGACCCTACAGACTGGGGTTGGAAGTTGGTCAACAATATATTAGAGCCAGTTCAAACTATACTTCCACCTGCGCCGGAAAAACTGCTGAACATTATTTTTTGCAACTGCAAAAAGGGATGCAGTGCTAAATGTGGTTGCAAAAAAGTCGGACTGTCTTGTTCTTTGGCATGCACAAATTTTCAAGGCCGGTCGTGCTCTAATATTGAATCACAAACAATGGAGGATTCGTTTGACTCCGACGAAGTATCATGCGATACATCGCTATTGACGCAATTTACTTGCATCTAAAATGAAGATGAAGAAGAAGCAGGAGAAGAATAACAAGAAGAAGACCAAGAAGAAGAACAAGAATTTGAAACTTACGAATAACACGAATAAACTTCAACACTTTTTTTTCATTTATCTTTCCCAATCTTTGAAAATTTCCGTTATTTTGCAATAGTTTTACATTACACAGGATCACAACTGACCCGTGGAGTAGGCCTACTGGGAAAACCACGTTAACAAAAACGCGCTAAGTACACTACCTCATAGGTGGCGTGGAAACGTGCATGCGCACATATGCATTATGACGATAACAACTTTTATAACTTTTAGAACAGTTCGTTGTTGCTAATGAGCCTCAGCGCACGCGTCTAATATTTCTCCGCGTAATTAAATCTTTATTCGTACAAAGTTCCGTTTTACGATGGAAATTGCTGATAGTGAGGAAGACGATTTAAGTGACAATGAATTTATAAACAGTTGTGAGCGAAGTTTTGCGTCATATAATGGTGAAGAAAAATGTCCCGAAATAACATCTTTGGAGCAAGTACAAAATAAAGTGGAAAAGAGAAAATTCCCTGAGGATGATAATAGTGAAGAAAATGAATTTATTACTGTACAAAGAAGAAGATCAAAGCGAAGAATTTTGAGTGATACGATAAAAACAAAAAGTAAATTGGGGGTAGACGAAAATAAAAATTATGAGACAAGCGATACTGGAATGCAAGAAGTTTCGATTACATCGACAGAATGTTTGCCTAAACAAATGGCATTAGCAAAGTTGCTGCATAGTGAAAACATTACTGGAATAACTAGAATTAAATATAAAAGTTATAATAAAGTACTAATTCAATTTAAAGAAAAAAAAGAGGCGTTGAAATTATTAAATTGTTATAAGTTTAAAGAGATGGGATGCAGATTACAGTTAACAGATGAATTGGCCTTATGTTATGGAACTGTTAAAGGTGTTGATTTGGATTTAAGCGAAGAAATTATTATAAAAGAAGTTTTGCAATGTGATATTGAAATTATATCCGTTAAAAGATTAAAAAGATTGGATTTGGATGGACAATGGGTTGATAGTGAATGCATAAGGGTCTGCTTTAAAGGAAATTCTTTGCCGACTTATGTTTACGGGTATGGATGTCGATTCAGGGTTGATCCTTATGTATTTCCTGTGAGCCAATGCTCAGGTTGTTGGCAGTTTGGGCATGTTTTTAAATACTGTCCGACAAAAAAGAAACTGTGTCCTAAATGTGCCGGAAATCACGATAATTGCGATGTGAAAGATATCAAATGTTTAAATTGTAAAGGACCTCACTTTGTTTTAGATAAAACATGCCCCCTATTTTTGAAAGAAAAATCAATACGGAAAATCATGAGTGACAACCAAGTACCGTACCGTAAGGCCTTACAGATGTATATTGACAAGCAAAGAGAGGAACAATCATTTTCTGAAGCATTTCGCCCCACGTTAATCCTTGAACATTCAAATAAACCAACAGTCAATCATGACAAAGTAAATAACCTACCTATACTCGTACAAAAGGAAGCAACATTAGAGAAAACCAATCATTTAAAAAAAACGGACTATAATAAGCATCGAAAGTCGAAAGCACCGAACTTCATAGAAGATGATAGCATATACGTAACAGAAAAAAATTCTACACCGAATATTGAAGATACTCATGACACTGAAAACAATAAAGGACGCAGTGATTCGCGCCAAAAAATTGATTTGAGGTACTTATTAATAAGAATGAAAAACATTATCCTATCAGAAGCTACATTTGAGGATAAAATAACATTAATTGTTAAACTTTTGTGTGCAGAATTTAAGACATTTTTAGTTGATTTGTTTCTAAAAGGAGGCTTTTTGGAATTATTACTTAATACATAAATGGCTAGGTTTCATAATGTGCAGATAAATATAATGCAATGGAACTCACAAAGTCTCCGCCCTAAGTTAAAATTGTTTGAAAATCTCTTAATACAAGAAAAAATACATATCGCTATTGTCTGTGAAACATGGCTGAACAATGAATTCTCAATTAACATTAGCAATTACAATATTTATAAAAAAAATAGAGTTGATGGTTATGGAGGAGTTGCAATTTTTGCGCATAAATCAATACAGGCGCATCTGTATCCTATAAATGTCAAAAACGCTAATATAGAAATTGTTAGTATAAAATTAATTAATTGTAAAGATTTAGAATATGTCGTAGGTATTTATTGCCCCTCTAATGTCCGCACTCATGTTTCGGATTGGGATAATATTTTTTCTCAATTTGTTGGTAAAACTTTAATAGCTGGAGATATGAATGGTCACCATATGAACTGGTCTACCAAATCTGATGCAAGAGGGTTACAGATACTGGATTCCTCCCTTGAAAACTCCTTTATCTCTCTAAATAATGGTGTACATACAAGAGTTAAATTAGTCAATGGAAATTTACAACAAACTTCTCCGGACATAACGTTTGCATCCTCAGATATTGCGATTTTATTAACTTGGCGAGTTTGCAATGAGAGTTTAGGCAGTGATCATATGGTTATTAAAATGTCATTAAATATTGCAAGCAATTTTCAAACAATTAGGCGAAGAAATTTCAAAGCTGCTAATTGGGATAAATATAAAGAGACGCTGATTAATAACTATCAATCGCTTAACAGTGAAAACATACAATACAGATATAATAATTTTATAGAATTGCTTAACGACGCTGCCAACAATTGTATTCCCTATGTAAAGTGTTGTTTTAAACCGACGAGCACATTTAAACCTAAAAGTTATTGGTCTCCAGAATTATCCAAAATAGTGGCAGAACGCCGACTAGCGTTGTCTAATTTTCGTCGTAATCCTACTCCCCTAAATTATGAAATTTTAGAGAAAAAGACTAAAGAATCACATAAATTAATCAGAAATGCTAAAACTAAAAGTTGGCAATTATTTTGCAATTCTATTACCGAAGTAACCTCGGTACAAGGTATGTGGCACCGCATGAGATGGGTTAAAGGTTTTAGACATTCAAAATGTTGTACCTCTGTTGATAGGCAAAAGGAATTACTACGTACTCTTGCTCCAGATTATGTGCAAAATTTTAGGCCTAACTTTGTCTCGAATAATAAAAACCTAGAAAAGGAATTTAGTATTCAGGAACTTAACAATTCTATTAAAAAAAAGGACTCAGCACCAGGTGAGGATGGTATATCTTATACAATGATTCATAATTTACCCGATATTTACAAAAAAGAATTACTTGCTATATACAATAGTATTTTGAATTTTGGTATAATACCCAATCAGTGGCGTAACATTCAAATTATTCCGATTCCAAAAATTAATGATTCTGGTGGGGAGAATAAATTAAGACCTATTTCTTTGTTATCATGTTTGTGTAAAATATTCCATTTAATGATTATGAAGCGCTTAGAATGGTTTACTGAAAAGCAAAGGATTCTTTCCCACAGCACTGTAGGTTTCAGGAAATCATATTCCTGTATAGATGCTTTGACACGATTAGTAAGTACTATACAAATAGGTTTTTCAAAGAATATTCCGACTTTGGCATGCTTTCTGGATATACAAGACGCTTATAATAATGTTTCAATTGACAAAACTGTTTTAATTCTAGATCATCTTGGGATAGGTACAAAATTGTGCAATTACATCTGGTCCTTTTTGAGTGAGAGGCATTTAGAAGTTCGCACAGGCAACAATTTAGATGATAAAATTGTCAGATGGACTAAAAAAGGTCTAGCACAAGGAGACCCTTTGTCGCCGTTAATCTTCAATTTAGTGACCTATAACATATGCCAATCCTGCCATGATGTGGAGATCCTCCAATATGCTGACGACTTTGCACTATATATCAGTAATAAAGATCTTGCAAAAAGTGAACACCTTATGCAAAGTTCACTTAAAAAAATAGTCACATTATTGAGTGATATTGGTTTAGAACTATCTGCCACAAAATCAAAATATTGCATTTTTAGTAGGGGACGAAAAAGACTTACCTGCAACCTTAAAATAAATGAGCAGTATTTAGAATATTCAGATTCTATTAAATATTTAGGAATGTGGCTGGACAAAGGCCTTAGGTGGGGTACACACATTAATAAAATTGCTAATAAATGTTTAAGATTCCTTAACATTCTAAAGATTCTTTCTGGTAGTTCATGGGGAGTGCACATGAAACACATGAGACAATTATATATCTCCCTAATTAGAAGTAGGATGGATTATGGCTGTTTCCTCTTTGACTGCAGTGCTAAAACTCATGTGTCAAAACTGGACAAACTTCAAAATATGGCGCTAAGATTGATAGGCGGTTTTATGAGGAGTTCTCCAATCCACGTTATGGAGAGTGAATTAAATATAGAACCTTTATTTTTGAGGAGATTGTACTTATCATATAAATATATTTCAAAAATGTTTTCTTTGAATAACAATACTTCTTTAGAACTTATTAATCAACTAAGTTCCTTTTGTAACATGAGTTATTGGAGGAAAAAAAATATACCATTACTGGTCAAATCTTATCATGACATAAAAGACATAGATATTAAATCTCATAACCTGGATTGTATTTTCTCTTTAGACACATGGACTTCATCCTTAGATGTAAATAGCTTTATTAGATTTGACCTAGAATGTGTTAAAGTCCCTAAAAATACTATAGACCCTAACATCCTATATATAAATACTATAGCAGACATCAACTCCACTTACAATGGTTGGCACAAAATCTATACCGATGGATCGAAAGGTCCTCATGGTGCAGGGGCTGGAATATACGACTCAATTTTAAAATATAGAGAGGGTTTCAGAATTAACCTAGATATATCCATAATGTCACTGGAACTCATTGCAATTAAGCAAGCTCTCCTCTATGCTGGCAATCAAAATTTTGCTAAAGCTGTGATTTTTTCTGACAGTAAGAGTGCTCTGCAACACATCGCTCGATGTGCCTCTGGTTGCAGAGGTGCATCGATAGCGTTGGACATTCTAAATGTTATCATCTCCTCGTTGAGAACAGGTAGAAGAATAAAATTGCAATGGGTTCCAGCTCACTGTGGACTCAAGGGAAACGAAGAGGCGGATCAAATAGCTAAATTGGGGGCTTTAAATGGCACAGAAATAAATTATTTACCGGACTATATTGAAGTTTTACCAAAATTGAGAATGATGTGTTATGAAAAATGGAAACAATCCTTTTTAGAAATATCTAAATGTAAAGGCATTTGGTACAGATCTATTCAAAATGAACCCCCAAAGAGACCATGGTTTGACAATAATCTCAGCAGAAACTACATTAAATTAGCGTTCCGGCTCCGTTCTGGGCATTTTCCAACAGCAAAGTATAATCATATGATAAAAAGGTTAAATTCTCCAAATTGCTTAACATGTAATAAAGTAGAAGATATTCAACATATTTTATTAGAATGTATTAAAAACAAAAAAGAACGTGATTTATTGTTTTCTAATTTTGATTTAAATATTTTAGATGTTGGTTTAATACAAAGTATTTTATGTGACCCAAACTCAAATTTAGCAAAAGAATTTTGTCAGTTAATTAATTTAAGATAGTTTAAGTTTTTATAATAAGTTATCAATGTAATAGAAGTATAGATATGTGTATTTATAATAAGTTTTTCATGTATTAGTAGTATAAGTATGTACAAGGTATGATGGGGTTGACATATCCTTGTTGGATAAAAACCCCTAAATAAATAAAGATAAAAAAAAAAAAAAAAAAAAAAACTTTTAGAATCGTTATATCTCAGAAACGGTGGCTCGTAAGAAAAAAAGTATTGATACATTTTTTATAGATAATTTTATAATCTACAATTTTTGTCTGAGGTACTTTTATGATAAAACTTACCGTTTTGCTGAAAATCGCGAAAAACTCAATTTTTTGACCTTTGACCTTGAATTAAATTTTTTCCTTACAGGGGAATGATGAGGAACTTCTAGACATTATTTATAATTATGTTTTGAACAACTTCACAAAAATTCAGCTTGTTGGGACTTTATGTAACTTCGAATGTCTAAATTGACCGGACTAATATAGGTAAAATGACTACGAAGGTTATCATTTTAAGTTAGATGAAACAAATCATACCCCTATAGAATTGCATGCTATTTACAAATAAAATACGAGTACTTACTGACCATGTATCTACTGTAATTTCCACTGAACCGCGCAGTCAGTAAAAGTAATAAAATATACCCAGAGTGCTAATTTTAATGAATATATTAATACAACAAAATATGCATTCACCAATAAAATACATGAATATTCAAAGTAAATCAAACATTGAAACCGATACATATCCGAACATAATCCTGGATTATCCGACGATTAATCAACAAAGTGCGACACCTAGCCGCCAAAGCGTTCAAAATTAGCGCTGTTCGCTAGTGTTGGCCCGGAATATTTATTATATGAAAAATATCCGCCTATTATAAATATTGTATTCATTTTAACATTGAATAGCATGAAAGAATACATTACTAACTTACTCTACTCACTTAGGTTACACTTTATAAGTATTTTAACGTGTAAAGATAGCATTGTAAGGATAAATTATGTACATAATCAAAAGATTTTCTGAACAAAATTCTAAATCTGTAATAGAAAATCGACTTTATAGCCTATCCAGATGCATTTAAGTTATTTCTTTCGTATGATATAAAGTTACACGCCTTTCACATTTTTTTCATATGTTTATTTTTATTCGTATATTCCTCGCGTATAAAAATATCCGCCTATTTCCGCCAATATCCGATGACATAAAGTTACACGCGTTTTACAATTATTTTTTTTCGTATAATATTTTTTCGTATATTCCTCGCGTATACAAATATCCGCCAATATCCGCCCATCCACACCGGTGTAACACAATATAACACGAGCACACTTTTAGATTTACGAAGCTTAATACACAATAAATCAGAACCGGTATCGTGTCTTGTAACTATTCATAATTACCAATATCGAACTTCTTTGTGCCCCCATGCAAATGTCCTGCAGTGTATTTATAGCAGGGCCGTGCGCGGTCTACGAGCGTTTTCCTTCTACGACCCTTTAGACGCAAATGCATTTTTTGTGCCTAGATATTACGTGCACAGTGCGACACAGTGTCTTTTTTTGTATTTGATGATTGTTGTATGTGACATTATTTTAGGAGAATAGTGTTACTTTATGGGAATGTTTTTTTTAATTTTTAATAACCAAAAAACAAATAAATGAATACTCGGTTCCGAGCTATTAATGAGCTTATCAGTTTATGCTAATTTATTTTTCGGTTCATAAAATAAAAAAAAGTTTATATGTCGTTCTAAACACATTATTTCACACATCCAAATAATAGAAACAACATAATTACAAACCTCCACGGATACATCAAAACGCATCACCAACATCAAAACATCACCTATCACCGGCGTTTTCCATTACACAAGCGCGCAAAAAATTTATATGTAAATTCCGACACTGTGCGTCGTATATTAAACACAGTGTCGTATAGAGTTTAGCTCAAGAATGACTGTGTAAGAGCGGCCGAGGAGCATGTTTTACGATAAGTTGTAATTAATGTCGTTGGAGTAGTGCTTTATTGTGCCCAAGTTTGTCGGCTGAACGTCCGCCTAAATTATGGGACGGCAGTGTACAATAAATTCATATGAAAAATGTGGCCGTGTTTAACTTTACTATTTAATCTGTGTCAATGTTAACTTATCGTTGTTATGTGGTATGAATTGTTGCTTCGTGGTGAGGTTTTATAATGCGGCATTAAAGGACGTATACAATTACTTTATGATTCTTAATGTAAGAAGAGTTTCGGTTCAAGTGTATGCGTACAATCTAGATTTCCTGCGTTCAAATTCATCAATATATTCAGTATAAGCTCCTCTGCTTACACCTACGTAAATAAGGACGTGAGTAGATATACAGTGACATCTACAATCTTCTTGCCCTGTTCCCAGTTTATTTGGGGTCGGCGCAGTATGTTTTAGATTTCCATCCATCTCGATCACCCGTCACGTCTTCATTCACCCCTTTCTCTTTCATATCTTCAGTCACGCATTCTGTCCACCTTTTCTAGTGACATCTATATACATAGTATGTCTATAATGAAAAGATTACGCTACATAATTAAGAACAAGGCTATTTTCAATTAAGACCTCCTTTACTGTCTCTACGTTTGTATCTCCATTTAATGAATATGAAAAAGCTTATGATCTAATTAATGTTTTTTTTCCAGTTCTCACCGCACCCACGATGATAACACGTGTTATTAGTAGGAAATAGGTCAAAACGCGCAGCTGCCAGCCACATGCCATTGTGGCGAATATCGATGCGACCATTATTATCAGGATGGACCACGCGATCTATATAAATAATCTGCATTGGATTGGTTCGCAATCGGAATAGAAGAGACAAACTTTTCAATGCGGGATTTTAATTAGAAATTTTGTTTACAGGACATGGACAGTTCCATCATCATACCTATCGGTTGGATGAAGAGACTACTTGAATAACCAAGCTGGAAACTAGCTACATCTAGTGACGTTCAGAAACTATAGTAAAATCGTCCGTCCATCGTTTTGGTGGACATTTACCTAGCATAGAACGTGTCCCAAAAACAATACATTATAATTACCTAAATTAATTTTTAATTAAAAATGTATTAAAAGCCAGAAGAAACTGTTGACCAGGCTAAGATAAAAAAGTAGAGATGAAGTTACAGTCCAATTCTCAACGCTAAAATTATAGTGGCATAATACCACCTGGAAAATCTAATCTTTCTCTTATACAGCAAAAGGGAGCACTTTTTTTATTAATGTACGTATAATAGAAGAAGAAATATATATTTATATTCCATTTAACAGCAAAATCACTTAATAAAAATGAGATTAATTTCAAAAAGGAAGTAAGAACGTTTAGTGTAGCACAACAGTGTACGGTACGGAGGTCGTTGCTCTCAAACACATTAAAATAATTACATTTTTATTACTAAGATTTAGCAGATTACACGCCTTGTAATCTCGCTGAGCATGGATTAATATAAATAACACACATTTGACAATTTTATTATACAATTTAAAATACACTAGTGAATTTAAAAATTGGTTTCCAGATTAAGCTATTTTTTATATTCTTATCTCCGTAATATGTTTAAGATTATTAATAGGACCTTTACTTTTATGGTATGAAGTTACTAGTTAATATGATAATTTAATACTTATTTAGTACTACTTTGGTGTACAGTATTCACATTTACCGATACGAGTAAACCGACGCATCTGCGGCGTCGTCATTGTCATGTTGGCCTTTCGCAGTCACTTTGCCACTAAAAGTTTTGCATTTTGGCTTTAAATAATATTGGGATACTATATTGATTGTTTATGAAAAAAGAGGAGAAAGAAATAAAGATTGCGGAAGGTAAGGATTTATTTGGACTTCTTAATATTATATTAAAATGTCTCCATTATTTTTGAATTTCTTAAAGCTTTTTCTATACTAGAGGGAATACAGTACACAGCTAGAGCCACAATAGGTTTTTGGCATACTTATTTACAAGTCATATGTTTCAAAAAATATATAAACCACATATAGTTAGACGGAGATGCTATTCAGCACCTATGTTTCACCAACTACGGAGGCGGAACTGTTTCCGTTTTTCGGGTACATTTTCTGATTCCAGCCAGCCATTGAGAATTTCCTAACAAGGAACCCAACAATTCTGCCTGTACTTCTAGATTGCACCGTTTGTAATTGCGGCTAAGGCCAGTAGCGGTCAACAGAAAAATCTTTTGAATTTAGAATATTTCATTCACTTACACGTTATTCGATGCAGAAATAACAATCCTCGATTTCAGTTAATGGAATAGGAAACTGTTAATAATTTATTATGTGACCGGTTTATGCAATAAACAGTATCATAAACAAACCGTTAAGAATATTAGCGATGAATTAATATAGAATGGACAATAAATTATGGCGGTTTATTGCATTAATTGTTGTGTGTCCACGCGTAGGCGATGTTGAAATTATAACCGACATAAATTATGTGCGATTTTATTAGTTTTATTTAGTTATAATATATGTTTTGGCTGCACATTCAGTGGTGTAAATTCAGCTATTGTGAACAAAAAATCTAAGTTAGCTATTTTTTATTAACATTCTGATCTACCTGCCTGAAGGACTGCTTTTTTTTCTTTTCAATCTGTGATACTCATTAGATAATTTACCCTTAAAACGAAATTGGACTTGCCCATTACATGTGGATTAAAAAACACAATTGAAGAAATCGGCGCAGAAATGCATTTATATAAAAGGATCATGAATATTCATTAACCGTTTCAAACTCAATTACCCTACAAAAATCATCAAAATGTGACCAAAGAGTGATTTAATACAGAATTAAATACTTAAGTAAGGATTATAAAATTCTTGCATTAATAAGCAATTATATAAAAAACATGCTAATTTTATTGTTAAAATAAATAATGCACAAATTATTCCTCATTTAATGATAAAAAAACTTCACTAAGTCGAGTTATTTATTACTTCCAACTATTACCGTCGCCTTTATTAGGCGCACGTCAGAAATCCTATTTGCTTAACATAACGTTAAGAGGATTAGTGTATATTTACGACGAGTAATACCGCTTCTTTATTATTACGTTTATGTCATAATTCTTTTACGTTGACTTTCTACAAATATTTAGTTTTTCGAAGCGGTATTTGAGAGAAAAAATGTCTCGGACCACTGATAAAATTACTTCAGCCAGCGAGCGGTAGATGGCGTTGATCCATTTTATTGCAACAAACAATTTTGTATTAATCTCATGGTAAGAAAGAAGACTTGATAAGGATAAATATGGTTGATGTTTTAGACTTCCATAGTCTAGCTTTCCAGACAAAACTTAATAAATGTAAACTACATTGGACAATAATGATAATGTGGCTGAGTATTTTAATTCTTTGTAAAACGATTATAATACATAAAAAAGTCTATATACTCAAAGGGATAGGCAGAGATGTTTAAATAGGCATTAGGGCAAACGAGTGATTTTGATAAGTATCTTGATTAATCGATAGAAATACATAATTTTAGACCCATTTCATCGCAGTCCTTACGCATTATGAGTCATTAGCCGTTGTTAGTAATGTCCCACAAGCATCACCCGCGGAATCAACAAAACGCAGCAGGAAGAGCTGTTAACGATACAGATATAAACTGAGTGGTTCATATTATAAAAGCTAATACAGAATGGAACAAGGTAACGCGATGGCGGCATAATTAATATCAGATGCGGAGACAGCAAAAAACTGTCAAAGAATGGCAGTACATCAATCATCTCTCTCAAGATTAATATCTTTAGACTCATAAAATCTAATGAAGTGAATATAAAAAAGAAAATGATACTGCAAATATTTGTTGTAATTACCTTTTGAGGAAAAAGCGTTGAAACTTTTGTACCTCCGTCGTGATTGATGATTCATTGCGTATTCTGTAAGTCTAGTAACTTATCATATCGCATCGAATAAATCCTTGGATGGTGCGTGGTGGAAATTTTAATGGCTCCGGCGTCCATCGCGACAGAATTAAAAAGAATGGCTGGAAGAGGACCCCGCTTTGCTTTTTAATTTTCCGTTCGCCGCGGGCGGAGCTTTAGTTTGCGGCCGATTCAATATTCCTACACCAACTCTTATTACTCTGGAGATGGTCTGATTTCGTTCATTTGCTTTGTGCTGTTGACTCAAACGTATCAGTAGCTGATTTTTTTAGTTCTACTTTATTAATAGAAATCTAATTAAAAGTTGTATCTATGGCTATTACCATCAGATTTAAAAAAAATATACGATAGATACTACTCAATAATGCCTTTAATTAAATAGGTGAACATTATTTTGACAAACTACTTTATGTTTTTCGTAAAGTTTTATCTTGCAAAAATCCCATGGTAGACAAGGTCTCTTACAACACTTATTTATATGCAGGCCACTGTTGACGATACTTACCTTTTCTCTTCTTCCATAATACTCTAAATAAAAGCAAAACACGGGCTATTTACATACGAGTATATATATACAGGGTGTATTTAGACCGTGATCGAAAACTGAGGTAGGTTATAGCGGTAGTGATTACAAACCCCCTGGCAATATTAAAAATCCCGATTAAAAATAAAAATTTTGACGTTTTCCATACCACCATCGGTGTTAAAGCTATGAAGTTTGTATGGAAAACCTTAAAAAAAATATTTTTAATCGGGATTTTTAATATCGCCCCTGGGTTTGTGATCACCCTTGCTACTCCCTGCCTCAGTTTTCGATACACATTTTATTTATTTATTTATTTATTTAAATAGGTATATCAACAGCATACACATCAAAAGCATTACAGGTATATTAAACAAGGGAAATAAAATCACTGATATTTATGCCAATTATAGACGTACATAACATTCATACAATTGTTAATTCATACATATGTATAACACACATGAATACAAGTTATCACCCAAAACTGTATTGATTACGTATAGTTGCCATAGTTGAAACGCTATCGCAAGTAGAAACAATCCGAAACCTTCCAAGATTTCTCAGTTGAAGGCGTGTAAAGGCGGTTGGGAGTCGGGACCAATGTTCTGCTATAATGAGATTCCTCCGATGTTATCTCGCTTGACAACGAATCCCCAATTTGTGGTCAGTCAATCTTCCAGAGGAGATTTTGCGGAATTCAATTTGTTGAGATAAAAATTACGTCTTTTTTTTAAATAGCACGAGATTTATTAGTGCATGAGGATTTCCCTTAATGCTTTCTTTTTCTAATAAGATTTTTAACGATAAATGGCACTAAAAGTTGAATATTTATATTTTGTATTTAACCATAAATGTGAAGGAAAATAGTTGTAAAGTAAAAAGTTGCAAAATCAATAAATAGAGTTTGAATCATTTTGAGTTCATTATTCACATTTGTAGGCTAAATTAGGACAGAATGGCACGTTAAATACTGAAATATTTTTATTAACATTATGGTCGTTTAATAGTGAAATTACTTAGCAAGACAGGATATTTTCAACCTATTAGACTTAAAAAAAAAAAACGCTAGATGTCATGGTATCTTGATTACAATATACTTATAAACAGTACATTTTAAATAAGAAGGAAGGAGGACTCAACAATAGAATAAAATTTTTCATACAAATTTGCAGAAGAATAGTAAGAAGGTTTTTACCCTTCCAAATTTTCCTGAGTACAACATTAAGACAATAAAGCACCCAATCTAAACAAAAACAACGCGGGCCGAGTTCTTTATGAAAATGTAACAATGCACCCAATTCTTCAGCAGCCGACAACTTCCTTAAAAGCTTTTAAAAACAAATTTTCAAATTACACCGCATCACTCGAAATAGCCCTAGGGGTGACGTCACAATTCACACCCACCCGATGTACCAAATTCTTAAACACTTTCACGCAGTAGTTTCCACACCGACAACACTTTTTTACTAAGGTGCTGACGTATACTAATGTCCAATTAATATGCCGCTTTATTCGGAAACTCTTTAATTTATTGTGTACCAAGGCGGTATATATTCTCATTAACTTGACACTCAGTGCCTATTATGAGCTGACCGATCATTAGATGCCGACGATAAATGCCGATTTTTACCGAAACGAAATAGAGCTATCGACATGTCTATAAATTCCAAAGCTACCGTTGTCACGGCAACGCCGGTGTATATTGACTTGGCAATTGTTATCAGATGGGAGAATACTCGAATGATGTTTTGGAGAGCGCGGGAATTAGTGGTGTTACAATTTAATTGCAGGTCTTTTAGTATTTAATGGATTGTGTGAAACAAAACTTTAATGGGGTCATTAACGATTGTCATTCGGCGTGACCGTGAACCGGCGAAGACAATGGATTTTTAACGTCTCTCTTTGTAACTAAATCGTTCGACTTTCATTAACACTCCATTTTTAAACACTTGGTGCTGTGAAATGTGGCTTGATTGTTTAAGCTGTTGATACGTTTCGAAGACAGCGTGGGTTCTATCTTCGGTGCTGAAATGAGTTATTAATTGATAGCATTAATTTTAACTTTTATTGTTAGTAAATAGCTTTCCTTTTCCCTTCCTGGATAGTTTTTTAATTCGTGATTATATGGATTTTTATGAAATTAGACGTCATGATATTAAAAGTACCTTAGGTCGAAACTCATATTAAAGCGGAACACACAAAAGTAATTTCTATATCGATGCAAAAAACATTCCACGGACTTAATTCTCCCACCTTAGTTTGTAACCAACTCAAGCAAGAAAGATGGTTACATTGTCTTTATTTAGTTTATTCTTATCTTATGTAATTTAGAAACAAATTAAAGATTATATCGATTCAACCCTATATGAGGTCGTTTAACACATACCTACATTTTTAGAGTGATACAAATGATTCCATTACTCTTACGTACTCTATGGATCTAGAGATATTTATCAACCGGTAAAAGGGGCTACTTAGTGTTGATGACCAAGGAAGATAATGGAACTACGTGTGAGGTCGAACATTGGGACACGAAGTTGGAGATAAAGCTGCATCCGAGTTCAGGTGTTGAAAGGTAGTAGAAAGTTGGCGCACATCCAAATTGCGCGCATTCTACGAAATATAGACAGTTGTTCACATGAAGTTGCTAAAGAAAGTTGTGCCACACTAGATTTCAGCCTGAGTGCAGAAATTTTACATCTAAAAACTGTATTAAGTTTAGATACAATACAAAAAACAAATGAAGACTATATCGTGCTTCCAAACCAATACTCACAAATTGAATTCAAAGGAAATTATGAAATGAATTAATTTTTATTAACCAGAATGTAATGCAATGAGCATAAAATACAAACTTTATTAACACAGCCGCAAATGGAACACGATGAACGAATAAAATAATTAAAGACACCTACAATAATTAAGCTGGGTAATGGGCGTGCGCCGAAATAAGACGTAAACAAACACAACATCTCAATATAAGGAGTTGGACGTATTAACATAAACATCGATTCGACGGCGTTTCGAACAAGTCCCCGATCACAGTTTGAATACATTACGGCCGCGTTGTTTTTTATTGCGTTAATAATTTAAGTATTAAACTGTGCCGGACGGTCCTTTCTTGATTGTTCGTCTAGCCCATGCAGGCCTTCGGACCCTGGCTCGTAAAAATCGATTTCTTTATTCTCTTACAAGATCATCATTAATTGTATGTTTAATATGCAGACATGCTGCTTTTATTCTGCCGGACGTTCAATTTTGCTTTTTTTATGGGAGACTTAGTTCATTACGTTTTTGTCTACACCGAACCCATATGAAGCCGTTGGCCTCACAAGTTTAAACCTACGAAAAATTATGTAGATGAATAAGTGCAATAAAGTAAGATTTTATTTAGTGGTGATTTTTAGGGTTTAAAACGCGATATTGAATCGACGATATCAACGCGATATGAATCATCCGAATACGTCACGATACAAAATCTTCCTGTGGGCATCCGATTAAAATAGGTCAGCACAATAATGTCGACTGGTGAGTCTAAAATCGATAATCGCTCGCTCTTCAGAAGACTGTATTTAAACCACACTATTCCATTATTCTATTATAGACATTTTTTATTAACATTGCCATCCTTCATTTTTGTGTATGATTTTTCTTAATTTAATCGGTTTATCGTTTTTTACATATCGGCAATCAATTTGGTTCCATCAATCATAACTTACACAAAAACAGCAATGAGTAATAGTTTAAAATACCGAAAGTCTGCCGTCAAAAAGGTTCTCTCCTGTGGGTCTTCCAAAGGATGCGAATTCATGTGAAAATCTAATTTTATGCTAGCAGCAGGCAATTATTAAAATCTTTGTGCCTATTCTTGAATACAAAAAAGAATAAAATCCGTGTAAATTTTTCATTTCACATATCAATCTTAGCAACAAAGCTATCAACAGGAATGCTCGTCACGGTTTAATTTTTGAGTTATGGAACATCCGATGGACTTAACAATGAACTTTCAATAGAATTGAAACACATAGTCGAGGAATTTGCTACTGTATAAGAGAAATAAGACAATAATGGCACGCTTCCAATTCTTTCAAAAGCAGTATTTACTAAGCTAAATGCTGGAGCGATTGTTTCACCCGGTGGGACGTCGCCGAGTTCTCTGAAGGCTTTTAAAAGACGTACCGTGACAATCTTAGTTCTGTGAGAGTTTTTGTGTCCTTTGAGACGGAATTAGTTTTGTTTTTTCTCTGCCTTTTAGACAATTTCACGGTGCCATTGTGTGTGACGTAACGCGTCTATTATGTGTACGTCTTTGATGATTGTTTGCATGACAAACTGCAAAATCTTATTATTGTGAAATGATTGAACTTGATTGTGTTATAATTTAGTTAACTTTTTATATGTTTGACATGGGATATGCAACTCTTTTGCCATCCAAATATGACTGGAATAAAATCAATCGCACAAAATTATTTGTCTTTTTTATGAAGCCGTAATGTGATTGTGTAATATTTAAAATAGCAAAAAATTACAAAGATCAAATAGTGTAGTATAATACTTATTCTTAAAATTATTAAAGTATAGTACAAAAGAATATCTTTAAATGTTTTAAGCTGAGTATCAGATGAACTTTTTGTGGACCAAATAGACAAGTTAGATGCGGGTGGTCTGCCCTAATCAAGTTTACTATTATGTCTTAATTTGTTCTTCACCCTTCTTCGAAGAATTATCAACGCTTTAAAAACCCATAATCTTTATTTGAACCATTTAAATAGGCTCAATTTTGAACACGAAAATCAACGTTTTTAAAACACTATTTTGGACAATTCAAATAAATTTTATATCATATGACGTATCTGAGAAAATAAAAATAATATATTATTCCACAATAGCAAATAATTCATTAAATCTACGTGCGTTTTTTCAATTATTTAACTAATTGCAAAAATTATATTGTTTGATACAGGAACCGAACCCGGTAATCTTAATGGCAAATTTTTTCCATGGGACTAAGTATAAATATATACTATGACAATTTTCTGCTTGGCCGAAGTATAAATAAAATATACCAATTGTTTCTCCGAGTTTTGTATGGTTTCAACAAAGTCGGTGTTTTCAAGGACACTGAACTTAGAACAACAAACTGATATTGGATTCTTGCGCCTGTAATAAAATATTAATTATAGTAGCAGGAAGTCCCCTAGTGACGGACACCTAAGGTATTTGAACAATAAATAAAAAACTGTTTCGAGAAATTAAGCTTTAATAATGAAATTATTTTAATAACAAAAAAATATAAAATCAAATGAAATTAACAAAACTTGTAACTCTGCTTAAACATAAGTATAATCTTCAATCAAACTTTGACAACAAAAAAATTAGTCTCAGAAAATGGCACCTAGTACCGGACATGTTCAACCCATCGTACATCGATCGCATATGTAGCATTCTAAATATTCAGGGATATCTGCACATACTTCATGTGCCCGTCCACGGCAGCTGGAGCACTGTATCCAGTATCTAGTCTTCATCATGATCCTCTGAGCAAACTACGCAAATAGTTCTTGTGTCACATGTTGCATTTTGTTTATCGCAGTTTGTAAATTACTTTGGTCCCATTTTTCTTTCTTTTTTGTCTTCTATATATCGATATCTCTCTGTTCTTCTAAAAAAATAGATAATAATGATCAAAAAGTATAATATAATATTTCATAAAAATATATTTTTTTGTCCGATATTAGGGGAATCTTTCGTGTCCGGTATTAGGGGATAGAGAAATCTTAAATGAATTGTCATATACAAAAACTACTATAGAATTTGACGAAAAATATTACAAATTTTGTATATGTATTAACTATGACATAAAATAACAATGATCAAAACCATGTAAACTAAAAAGCATTGTAGTTATACTTACTTTGATCTTAGGTGAGGCAATGTAAATGCCAAAAGTAGGCACAAACTGTTCCTATTTAGGCGTTGCGCGATCCTGGCAAACCACGACCCGGGTCGTATATTGTTACGTTCCCCCGCACCCCTATCACCCGCTTTTTAAATAAACGCATTGCCAGTTGTCGGGATTCATCGAGTGTCCGGCGCTAGGTGCCGTCCGGCGTTACGGGACTTCCCCCTACACAGTGGGAATTAGTTAGTAGGAAAGCCAGTTCTAATAACCAAAAACTACGGCTGTCTTAAAGTAACAAAAAAATTCTTGACACGGTTTTTATGTAGTAGTAATACCCATTCAAATGATGGAATTGCTATGAGCTGAACGGCTTGCAACGGATACAACTTTATGGGTAGATATCCCAAATCTAAAGGTTATTGCTACAAAAACAGAAAGCAATATTTAGGGTTACGAGTAACAATGATATACAAAACAAATAAATTTATTCACCGACCTTGGCAAGGGCAGGCGATATGAGCAATTAAAATAATTTCAGAGATATAGAACGAGTCATGGCCATTAGCAGAAGGTGACCGCGCTTTGACCCCACAAATGCCATTTTACATAACCCACGTTTCAGTTCCATATCAAAAGCAGTGTTTTACGTGTATATTCAAAGTTGGTTTCCAACTATTGTCTGTTCGTAAGCAGCCATTAACTATTCGAGAATCTTTGGAAACTTTGACTTCGGCTTTCGTGCTTCCAGAATTTCGAGACATTTATTTTAATATTAGACAAAATTTACGGAAAAGATTATTTTTACAATATTTTCGTTAATTATTCCGTTTAGGACCGCGGCGCAAGTGCGAGCCGGGAGATCTAGGACTTAACACACATCTAGTGAAACATAAGAAATTATGCTTATATATTCAAGTTAACGTAATTAAATAATTGAATAGAAATAAAATTTAAAAAATATATCAATGAATAAAAAGGATTTAATAAAAATTTAACCATGTCATTTTACGTCCTGACATATCAACCTCTGTCTCAGGTGTATGCGTTGTCCGTGTATAAGTCTCAAGGCAAACGAAGTAAGGCACTGTGGTACAGTTTAAAGGCGATTATTCTAAGTCGCATCACTCCCGTCCCCGGCGCGTGACATGTGTCGCTGTAATAGGATTAATATGACGGGCGAGTTGGTGGAATCAAATTTGGAACTCGTTGCCACAAAATGAGTTCTTTATTTTGGTATGTTGCTTTTGGTTGGATTTTTCGGAGTGAATATTTAATAATAAATAAATACACCCAACAGTCACATACATAGTCCTGACCCCACACTAAGATACGAGTCTTGTGTCGTGGGTATCAGAAACTACGAGAGACTTTTCGGTCTCACAAACACCCAGACCCGAAACAAATATTTGTGGATCACACAAATATTTGTCTCGGTGCGGGGATCGAACCCGCGGCCACTCGTTTCGCAAGCTGGTGTCTAGCCAACTGCGCCACGGGGCTGTCTGTTAGGTTGATTTACGCAAGGATAGTGTAAAACTGATTTGAATGATGTAGTTAGTTAGTATCATTCCGTTTGTCTGATCCTGCTTAACTTTTTAAATCTAACCCGCTAATCAATTTTCATGATTATAGTAAGACCAAATACAATGTTTGAATCAATATCATTTGAAAAAGTACACGTGTATTATAGCTTCATTAAAAATTCTTTACAGCCAGAAAGCATATTTTTGTGAATCAAAAGCGATTCATAATTAATTTACGCCCGGAGCGTATCGGATGTAGCGGGGGAATGGGACGGATGGCCACATTCCATTGTCGTGTAACTTGCGCACATCGTTCATCATGTTGACAACCGTTAATCCAGTTTCCGGGGACTTACTATCGACTGCTTTCTCGAAGGGGTAATTGCGAGATATGAGTGGGGTTTATGTGAGTTTAGATGAGTTGAATTGAAGTGGGGTTGCGGGTGTATAGATTTTGCAATGGTAATTCTAGACTCATAAATTAAACATTTAAAGGGTTTAAAAATTGAAGTAGTATTGTTGAAAATTAAAAGTTACGTCTTCTTTAAAGCTGGCTAAATATAAGGAAAATAGACTTGTTTAATAGAAATATTACTATAGTGTAAATTGCGCATACCAAGGATAAAATACATATCATATGTGTGATTTATATAGTTAAGTCTCATATATACATATGTAAACAATAACTTCTTTTAACGATGATAATAACACATAAAATGAAATATACCGTCGAAAGAAAGTAGCCTATATTATTTCTCGCGAGTTAATAATGAGAACGGTTGGTACGGCGGGTGCTCAAAACGCAGCCTCCCCCACGCCCGAATCTCAATGACAAATCGTTGCGTAAATGATAGTGTTCGCTCGTTCGCCGTCCGTGCGTCGAGAGCAGTGTTTTTGTTGTTATGATGTATGTCCGCGCTTTGTTGCATCCATTGTTGGGCTTAGATTGCACGCTTTTTACGCTCCACTGGCGCCCACATCGACGAAACGCGGAAATTTTGGTAATATTGCGTTCGATGTATGCGCTTTGAGCAGCTAATTGTTTGGCTGGAAAAGTTCGCGGCAGATAACGCGGAAACGGGCGATGGTTGCAATTCCAAATTCGAAACACAATCAACTATTTGAAGATATAAGTGTTTTTTGAATTGTAATTCCGAATCTCATTGCCGTCAGGATAATGCAATATAAATGAGTTGAGACCGTGGCAAAACCTATTTGGAACGGTTTTAATGACATTTCTATCGATGATTGAATCCATTTACTGCAACGGACTTGCCAACAGGTGCTAATGCGTTGAATTAACAGTACGCAAAAAAATCTTCGAAACAGAGACAGAAACACCCTACAAAATATTTTCCTTTTTAATAAAATATCACGCTTAAAAATGAAATAAAACGCATGATATTTAAGGAGCGTACAAAAACTTTCTAACATCTTTAAACCCTTTGCGTACAATCAGATAAAAAGCACCTGGCGAGATTAAACTGTGGGGAGGGCCACACGCCATGTGAAGGTCCGATGACATGGACTAAATTATAATAATTAATCATCATATAGCCGACCCTACAGTCTGAAGAACAAAGGCGTAATGACGAAGCCTGCGGGGTCTTTTTCTATTACCATACGTTTCCTGTTTCAATTTCGTTGAAGTTACGTCTATTAATCAATAAACCACAATAACATGAGGTTAATGGGAACCAGCCTTCCGAATGTTAACGTTTTTTTCTAGTAATTTTATTCGTATTTTATTTACTTCGTAAACCTTATACTGAAAGTATTGTAATTACAATTCATTTTCAATAAGAATCACACGAAAACTCTGGTGAAATTATCCTATTGGTAGTGGCATGTTTATTTTACATTTGAGGCTTGTAAATGATATATAAAGAATTTTATAAATGACTGCTCCTACGTCGTGATGAAATATTACATAGAATATACGAATAGGTATAGCACATGGTCTATCGACCATTCGGGATATTCGCCTTTAGATACGCCTTTTTTCCGCAAATTATATGACATCCAAACGGCTAACAATACAATAGTACCACCCACCATGCAAAATTCCTCCTTGAATCGATTTTTATGTCATCCCTGGAGCACAATATGGCTGGAATTGTGAAGTTTGATCAAAACAGAAATTTCTAAATACATATACAAAAAATATAACACAGAATATCTTCTATCATAAAAGGTAATTTTTTTAATAAAATATACGAATCAGATTGCTCGAGACAATTTCGTGCGACACTTGAACCTCTCAAATCTAAGGGGAAAAAAATTAAAAAACCTCCGGGCCGTTGTTCGTATTTCAATTACTCACAGACATATTCACAGGATCGTGTTTTGCTTTCATTCATTTCAACCGAAATAATCTCTACCGCAAACAACGATGTACAGTCGGATTGTCAAATATAATGCTCCTTTTGTGTTTCCAAAATCGATTATTGCCTTTTTGTTGTCAAAATTGAGGTTCAAAATTCTCGTGTTACGACAATAGTTGCGATGTTTATCGTGGCCAGGTGTACTGTGCCTTAACCGTGTTTTAATTGAGCGCGACTTACTATTGTATTGAGTCAACAAGACGGAGACTTGTTATTTTTTGGGATATAAAAATTTCTTCACGTTCGTATTCTTGTATGCTTCTCAGATTATCGAGGAGTTTAAAATTAAATCCAATATGGTTATAGCACTCACCATATTTAAAATATTCTTTTCCCAACGCTAGTTATGTTACTGAATATTAGGAACGTCTTCTAAGTTATATACGTAAGGTTTAGGTCTTTTTAAGTTCGTAGTTATAAGTAATAAGTAACACACAATTACGCCTACTTTCCCCAAAGTGTAGACGGAGGTGGATATTTACAAATTCTGAAAAACGGTGTCTCGGACAAACCGTTATATTTGTGTCAACAAAATTATATTAAAAGACGATTTAATTTCTCATTGTCTTCAAACAAATCCCAATCATCATGTCATCATGGGACTAAATAAGTGATTCACAGCCACGTGTAAATACAATAAATAATAACCAGCATCCACTTAACCGTGGATGCAGCCAGCATTAACCCTTTATAGCCTGTGGTGACATTTCTGTAACAAACCCAAAAAGTCTCTATAAAATTTAAACTAAACGTTTAAGATTTGTCAAATCAATATCAATATATTCTTAAATAACACACCGAACATTTTAGCATCAAATATAAATCATAAGTAGTGTAACTTGCTCCCTTTTTGGCTTTGAATTTCGTGTTTTGATGAAAATGCCATGTTTGAACTTGCAAAAAGTTTAAAATTTATAAAAAAATACTAAAAGTATATAAAATTGTATAATTTTTGTTGATACCCGTAGGTAAGTAAATGATTTGGTTTATATATCGTTACCAATTCATACTTTTGATTTTTCATATGTAAAAAGCAACTTTTTATGTTTGTTACATTTCTGTTACATTGGGTGACAATGTCATAAAAAATACAACTAATGTATATCCATATATTGATGATTTTTTTCTCCTATTTTTTAAGATAGGGGTAGTACTTACACAAAAAATAGATCTATAATATAAGCCTTAAATAGGACTTCTAGTGGAGTTCTATTCGAGGTATACCTTTGTGTGGATGAATAGATTTGCTACACTAAGAGAAGAGACAATTTGAATAGATATATGGCTATAAAAAAAAAACACAATTGGCGTTAAAAGTTTTATGTACTGAGCGTAGTTTCAAGTTTTGTCTATAATATTGAACCTGAAACAGGAACTGAAAGAGTTTTGCTCCTAGTAGAATAAAAAAGGAGCATCTTGAAACATCGTATTTAGAATGACGCGGGCATACCCAGACATCAGAAATAACATATATATTTGGATAATAACTTTACTTCCGTGGTTTGAAACTTTACTGGAGTACTTAGCAGAAGTGGATATATCTTGGACTTGGGGAGTCCTGGGACCGTACGGAATAATCTCGTTCCAGATTGCAAACTACCCCCTGACGAGGATGTAATAAAAAGTAAAGTAGATTTTCTGTTGATTACGTAGCAAATATGGACGCAATTGATGTGTCAAAATTTATATGAAAAGACAACAAACTTGTCACGCTTCTCTCAATTTTTGCTGGTGAGTGGTCGAAGGTCCAAGTCGTTACGATAAGGCCAATAGAAGTACATCAACATTGATCGGTCTCATATCGTCGAAGAATGTAGTGGGTATATTGGAGGTGTAGATTTTATTAACAGCATTATGGGTGCTTATAGTATTTTGTCACGAATTAAAAGACGCCAGGTTTGGATGTTTTACCAATTATTAGATCTGACCATGGCCAGTTCTTGGCTGATGTATGTGAGAGTAAGGCAGACTAAACTATGCAATGACAAACAAATGTCTTCAGCAGATTTTCAACTTGAAATTGGAGACTTTATGTAAGTTTTGCTTGAATCCTAATGTCCAACAGCGAAGATTAATTGAAAATAAAATACAAGCCAAAATCACAAGAGTCCGGCGCAACATGTCCCCCCATTGGCGGTGGGGCAGTATCAAATTGGCTACTGACCGAATTAAATTTGAAAATCATTTGGCCCAAGTTTCTTCGGTGTCCTGATGTAGCACAAACAATTTTTAAAAAGTTCGGAATAGTAGTTGTTACAAAAAACAAAATAAATCTGTTAGATACTTCCATACTACGTTAAAACATTTTCTTCCCAGTTAACCCAATGTGACAGTAATGTCACAAACCCTAAAAGATCCAATACATACGGAATAAAAAATATTTTTGAATTTCCACGAAACACGTGTGTAGTGTTCGTGCCTCCACAAGTATTAAGTATTGGCTCGTTACGTCACCAGCAGTCAGGGTAAACACGTCCGCTCTCGCCCACGGCGCGCACCAGACTGTTCCCCCACTACCCGTGTCACCGAGACAAGTATACAAACACTACATCCCTCCCTTAATGTATTTATTTTAAATAATCATTTACTTTTAAATACAAATCACTTTAAGGGTTGTTACTTTGTCTAGCACATCTTTTCACAAGTGCTCTATATTTGCTTTATTTCCTTTTTCATTTTTTTTTTTTTTTATACACGCCATAACCACACAGATTGCAGCAACACAAGCTCCGATCAATTTACTTACTCATAGTCTGTCTTCGCATAGTCTGTCTACCTTTATTCCTTTTGCTGTCTCGTGGGTATCAATACGTTACAAATGTGGTCCATTTTTCCTCGTTTCTCTCAACATATGATCATGTTCATCTCCATGTCCAAATCGTCTTTTTTTTTCATTTGCGTAACACATCGTTATACAACAACGACCCACAGCTTATTATCATCAATCTCTCTCTCTAGTCGGTCTCTCATATCTGAAGATCGTGGTCAGCATTAGGGTGACATCTGGAGCGGATGATCTGTTTCCATCGGTTTCTGTCAAGCACTTCCTTTATGGCAGAGTAGAATTTGGAGGACGACGACTCTCTTACTTGAACAGACCATCTCGTTGGTTATTATCATGTCGTTTTATTAGTCTGATAAGATCACGTACAGTTTTCACACAGAAGGCCTGTACTACCTAACACTATAACGCACAGCTTTTCTTTAATTTGAAGCCTGCATCATAATTCGACATGATTTTCGTTTCATGAAGGCTCATACTGCCCGCAACATAATTATTTATTTATTTATTTATTTATTTATTTAATTCAGCACAACCACATCACATATATTAATACATTTGTAGCTTAATAATTATTACTTAGGTACTATATCCGATATACATATATGACACTTAGGTAAGGTGTGCATAACATTCTACAAAGTATTACAAGAAAAAGACAAACAGTTAATAATGTGCAATAGTAATTACAAACAACTTAACAATTTATAATGTAAAATATAATAACAGAATTAAAAATAAAAAATTAAAATAACAACAAACAATATATTAATTTAACACTTAACTATTTTTAAATAATTTTTAAAACATTAGAGCACATTAAGATTGTTTACTTTAGCAGCGCCATCTGCAATTAATTATGTACAGCTTTCTTTAACTTGAAGCCTGCATCATAATTCGGTATGATTTTCATTTCATGAAGGCTCATACTGCCCGCAACATATTAGGTGTACAAATAAGTTTCCGCCGTTTTTTCCGAAATTCGAGGCTTTATTGTAAAAAACTGGTTTAACATATATAATTCAAAGTATTGTCCATCGCTGGCCACTACTTTCTTCTATATTTCGAGCAGCATACGAATCCCGAGTTGAAAAAACTGGTCATCTTTCGATGTGATCTACGAATTGATCCTATTTAGTACTTTTTCATAGGACCGTAAGTGCTGATCAGCCAGGATGTGTGCCATTGATCAAAACAAGTGGTAGTCCGAGGGAGCATCATCTGGAGAATACAGCGGGTGGGGTAGGACTTCCCATTTCAACGATACCAAGCATGTCTTGACCACTTTTGCAACATGAGGCGAGCTGAGAAATCCCTTTATCATGTCTCTCGTTGTATTGCGGCCGTTTGTCTTTCAATGCTGGACTCAAACGCATTAATTTCGCTCGATAATGATCGCCGTTGATTGTTTCAGTCAGTTTTAGCAACTCATAATACACTACGCCGAGCTGATCCCACCAAATACTGAGCATGACCGTAGAAAAATGAATATTCGGTTTGGCCGTCGAAATGGAACCATATATTGGATATCTCCATTATTTTCTTTGCTTAGGATTATCGTAATGAACCCATTTTTCGTCCCCAGTAACAATGCGATGCAGAAATCCCTTCCGTCTTTACCTTTCAAGCAGCTTTTTACAAGCAAACAAATGCCGTTCAACATCTCTTGGCTTCAACTCGTACGATACCCAATTTCCTTGTTTCTGAATCATCCCCTTGACTTTCAAGCGTTTTAAAATAGTTTGTTGCATCACTTCCAATGATCCTGCCAATTTTTGTTGCATTTGACACGAGCCTTGATCAAGTAATGCCTCCAATAATACATATTCAAAAACCTTTTCTCTTCCAACGCCATGCTGGTCTTCGACGCCAATATTACCGTTTTTAAAGCGTTTTAACTACTCTTGGTATGCTCTTTCACTAATAGAGACCTCATCGTAGGTATTCCAAAGTATTCTATGAGCCCCAGCCGCAGATTTCTTCAAATTAAGACAGAAGATTAAAACCTCCCGCAAACGACGAGAATTTGACTCGTAAGCTAACATCTTTAATCGAGAAGAACTTTATGATGCAGAAACTAATTGACTAATATTTCGATGACGTTATGTTAACGAATACCTAAGCTTATTGTATGACGTCTAAGATCTATTTATTTTGACTACCACTTACCGCTACAGCGTATATTAAAAAACGGCGGACACTTATTTGTACACCTAATAATTATGTACAGCTTTCTTTAACTTGAAGCCTGCATCATAATTCGGTATGATTTTCGTTTCATGAAGGCTCATACTGCCTGCAACATAATTATGTACAGCTTTCTTTAACTTGAAGCCTGCATCATAATCGGTATGATTTTCGTTTCATGAAGGCTCATACTGCCTGCAACATAATTATGTACAGCTTTCTTTAACTTGAAGCCTGCATCATAATCGGTATGATTTTCGTTTCATGAAGGCTCATACTGCCTGGAACATAATTATGTACAGCTTTCTTTAACTTGAAGCCTGCATCATAATCGGTATGATTTTCGTTTCATGAAGGCTCATACTGCCTGCAACATAATTATGTACAGCTTTCTTTAACTTGAAGCCTGCATCATAATCGGTATGATTTTCGTTTCATGAAGGCTCATACTGCCTACAACGTAATTATGTACAGCTTTCTTTAACTTGAAGCCTGCATCATAATCGGTATGATTTTCGTTTCATGAAGGCTCATACTGCCTGCAACATAATTATGTACAGCTTTCTTTATCTTGAAGCCTGCATCATAATCGGTATGATTTTCGTTTCATGAAGGCTCATACTGCCTACAACGTAATTATGTACAGCTTTCTTTAACTTGAAGCCTGCATCATAATCGGTATGATTTTCGTTCCATGAAGGCTCATACTGCCTGCAACATAATTATGTACAGCTTTCTTTAACTTGAAGCCTGCATCATAATCGGTATGATTTTCGTTTTATGAAGGCTCATACTGCCTGCAATACAATGATGTACAGTTTTTATTTATTTCACGGTTTTTTTTATTAAATGTCTTGATATCTCACATTAATTTCCAATAACGCCTTCTTTCTTCGAATAAGGTTTGATTCTGTGGTAATAGTTTAGTCTAGTTTCGGTTTACTCGTACAGTGGCGTATTTCTCATACTATTTGTATTTAATTTATCACTCACTTCGGAAAGCAGCCATTAGTAGAGAAACGGACAAGTAACTCCAGTGATACTCTTTTCCAATCAAGATACGGTACATAATATTATATAGATAATTCTCCCAAATTTTTTTTTGGTGTATGATATCTCTTATCCAGTCTATAATAATATATGTATTTCAACTTGCAGTCACTCATACCAGCCTGTTTCAGTTCACTTAGGGAAATTGCCAAATGTTGAGGCACTATCGACTATTGACGTAGTTGTTATCAAACGGCTTTGGTGGTTCTCTACACACACAAAATCGCGCCAATCAAGAACTATGTTTTTCTTCCCTGGACTGTAAAGACATCAAATTTATACATGTGATTGTAGATGCAACACCCAACGTTAAATCCGGGCACATGCTTTCAACTTCTTGGAGAACGTGACCTTCAGAGGCCAATGGTTGTCGACTCAATGTGAACAATATTTTCCAAACAAATGGGACGTATTAATAGGCTTACTATCCAATCCAACGCAAGATTCCCGTTCTCGATCTGATAACGCTTTTTACGTTCTCACAGACTTATGTTGCTATATGCAACCAACCTAGGCTTATTGTAACGAGTACAGCTCTCAGTACAACTGGACCAGCATATGCAAACACTTAGGTTCTATCAAAGGTATCACAATACCTAATAATCTTTATTTATTTAATTTGACACAACGACATCACATGTATTAATACAATTTATAGCTTTATTATTTTTACTGCGTTACTATATCTGATATATATGACAGACATTTAAGGTGTGCATAACGTTCTCCAAAACATTATTAGAAAAGATAAACAATTAACAATCTGCAATATTAATTATAAACAACTAATATCAAAATTAAAACAATAAAATTAAGTAATTAAAGTGACATCAAAACATAAAACATTTAACATGGAGAAGAAAACAAGACTTCTTATTTTAGTTACGAGCTATGGCCGTTTCAGATAGTCAAGGCTAATTCGGGTATCGTTCCAATACGAATCTATATTCGCGGTCTTAGCCAACTTAATTTTTTTATAATACAACTTGCGTAAAAGTTGAGTGTATGTTCCCAAATCTGGAACCCACTTGCCCATGTTTCTTACTTAACTCAGAAAACTTGAACTTCGTCACTAGAAACAGACTCTCAATTACTAATATATTAAACATTTTCTTCTAAAGGTTTTATTACTCTTATTAACATTACGCATTCTTCTCTTCCAAGATGTTTTTTTTTTTTATCTTATTTTTTTTTTTTTAACTTTCAAAAGCTTATAAAATATCAAACACGAGATGTTATTTTTTGACTAGTTCTTGACCAAAAGTGAAAATTATGCTGACTTGAGAAATCAGTTGAACAGACTCCCTCTATTGGAATATAGCTTTGAACATCCTTGATTTTAAGAAACGTTTCCGCAACTGCATTTACTTCAAGACAAAACTTAAAGTTTAGTTGAAATTTCTTTTCTAAGAAGATTTCACTTTTTACCACATGATTTGTCGATTTTCCGAACTGCACCCATTATCGATCTCGAAAACTCGAATCAAATCTTCGAATACAGTAAATTAATTTTGACATCAATAGGCAATACTATTTTTTTCTTGATTTTCAAAGTAGCGTCATTAATGACACTTTACTACTCGTATTTATAAACATATCTGTTCCAACGTCCTCAGACATTTAATAGGGTCAACCCCATCTATTCTTCGGATTTAAGATACTGTGAAGAATTCCAAATAAATGGTACAACCCTCCCTTAATGTATTTACTTTAAATAATCATTTTCAAATTTAAGGCGACCAGTATTTTTTA
Source organism: Cephonodes hylas (assembly GCA_030295005.1). Lineage (NCBI taxonomy): Eukaryota > Metazoa > Arthropoda > Insecta > Lepidoptera > Sphingidae > Cephonodes > Cephonodes hylas. The sequence goes on from AP025371.1 coordinate 3,544,130, forward strand.
AATTATTTGCTTCAAAATATTATTGTCAATTATGAAGTCGTCACCAAGGATTAAAACCTTTTTCTATAATTAAACTGATATATCATCAACCAACACACGTCCCACAGCCGGGCACAATACTTCTCCACCTTTGAGAGGGCTCAGGCCACAGTCCACCACGCCGGCACGGCGCGGGCTGGCGGATCACACACCCGAGAAACTCCCAAAACCCCCTAGGTGTGCAAACTTCATCACGGTGCCTCTCTCCGTCGCTAAACCCAGTGACAAATTAATGCGAACACACACACAACTTCGGGACTTACTTCCGGGACTCGAACCCGCGACTGCAGAGATCCCAAACCACGCCAAAACGCGAGGCCAACACTGCTTTAATTAGTCGTATGACTTTTTATTAATTTGCTCAATGAGTCGGGTCTAAGTCTGAAAAGAAACTTATTAAATTTCTCTCTTAACTGCTGTTTCATTGTTTGAATAAATATCGATCGAAAACTTCATTTAGGTGCATAACATTTATCTATTTTAACATCAAATTTGTAGATTTACTTATTTATTGTTTTTTTTTTTTTTTTTTTTTTTTTTAATTAGACCGCCGATAATACGTGGAAGCATTGCGGCATGGTCACAATTGTTGCCGTATGATATACCTAGCTCTATGCCACGGTTCCACTTTTCCATCTTAAACAATTTAAAGCTTTACAGTTCATAGACTCACAAATTATACATATAAATTGAAAGCACATACTTTTGTAAGCAAAGTTCAAATATTCATAGCACGTATTTTATTTTTTCAGTGCTAATATTCCAATTTTGATCTAACGATCTTTAGATTTATTTAAAAACAAAAAATCATTTAGGTACTCTACTGGCGAACCAAACTACCTCTTTACATACAGTATTAAATGTATTGGTGTGAAACTAAAGCATACGATAATAATTTTAAATGTACTACATACTTTTATAATACATATCTTTATATGTGTACTTGTAGTTATTATTTCAAGTTTCACTCACAAAGCTAGTTTCATACAAGTTGAACGTAAAACATTCATAAAACAACCAAGTCTCTAATAGAATTAAAGGCAACGTTTAAATCTTTCTTGGATAAAAGTATGCTTTTAATCATTACATAATTTTCAGGATAAATAAGCCATTCTGATATTAAATAACATAATGTAAGCGTTATAACCGGCTATTTTAAATCTGTGGGTACGCAGACGCACAGGCGGCGTCGCTGACCAGTGAAAACAATTGAAACCACATTTCAATAGATAAGCAAGCAACCGGTTTGAATATTTGTATCAGAACACATCTGTCTTGTTCGACAGAAAAAAAGCATTGTTAATGTTTACTTTTAATTTATCACAACGTATTCTTAACGTGACTGGACTTAAGATTACGGGACCTGCATTGTGCATACACATATAATTCGGTTATGCAAGGTCTCCTACAATCTATTACTTAATTTAGTTAAGAATAATTTAGTTCAGAAATCGAGTATTATATTTGATCGTACAATTTGCGCACTAGTTTACTTATGTAAAATGACCAAGGCATTAATAAACAACTCCATATATTTACATTATTGTGTACTTTTTTTTTTCGTTTATACTTTTCCCTTCAATAATATTCATGGAGCACCATAACATTTATTCACTGACCTTTTACCTCGTCGCCATTTGTAGTGTTCGTGCCTCCACAAGTATTAAGTATTGGCTCGTTACGTCACCAGCAGTCAGGGTAAACACGTCCGCTCTCGCCCACGGCGCGCACCAGACTGTTCCCCCACTACCCGTGTCACCGAGACAAGTATACAAACACTACAACGTGTTTTTTTATTTGTTCAAGCCTATCATATACCAAAGTATTATAATTTTTTATGATCTTGGGCTACGAAGGGTTAAATATTTCCACGGCGCACCAACAAAGCGTAACGTAAAGGTGCGTACGTTGGATTACCGGTGTAGTGTTACGTGGCTGGACCTCCGCTCGGCGTATGGCTAATGCAACAATTTACGCATCAACTAATCTGCAAATTGGTGGAGCTTTGTCGGCGGCGTGCCGGCGTGTCCTCCCTTGTCTGCAAGCGGCGTAATATGGTTCATAGCTGAATGATTGGCGGAACGGTTGCTGTATCACGCCTAGTCTAGACATTAGGCGCGACTGTCTAGTTGGATTTTCATTTAACTTTGATGCTTGGTGACGTGGATGTACTATTAGAAATTCTTTGGAGAACGTGGGTAGTTTCATTAAGTTTTGTGACTTAAACTGCATGAATGTATTTTTATTTTTAACGTTAATTTGGAATAGGTAATTTTTTAAAAATAAAATTAATTTAAATTATATGTAGTTATTGAGTTCCTGAGAGATGGTTACATTTTGTTTTGAAAAAGCCAGTGAAAAGTGAAGCCACAGATTTGATCTGCACTAACTAGTCTCGCGGTACAAGTATGTGCCGTGCGATCTAGAGGTCCTGGGTTTGATTCCCGGGTCGGGCACAGTGTTATTGGGTTTTTCCATTAGGAAATTCTCAAATAGGCTCGCCCCCTATTACGTGGGACTGATACATACCTGGCGAAATGTGGGTGCAGAAATGCATCTCTGCCTACCCCTTTGGGGAATATAGACGTGAGGTATGTTTGTTTGTTTTAACTTCAATGTTTGCGTCGTACACCAATATTTGTATTATGCCTAGATGTTTCTAGCACTAACAAGTATCTCATATCTTTTGAAACTTACGACTTACAGATTTCTATCTTACAATACCAACAAAGCCGTGTATACCACATTTTTTATTTTTAAAATTTTAACCCTACTTAATTTCGCGTACAGGGTTGCTCTACAAAGGGTTTTTGATGTATGTTTGTAGCCCAAAGGGCGCAAAGCAAGCAAGGCCTGCCCAAGGATATGCTCCATCGGATATCGATCCATTAACTGGGCCGGCATCAATCACATCGCGCAAACATCGGCCCCATTATATTGGACAAACAAGCCGCGACTTCTGACCGCCGCGCCGGGCCCGTTTCTTATAACACGTTTTAGTAATTCAACTAACAACTTCTTTTATATAATTTTCTTTATTTTGTCTATTACACGATTTAAAGATAGTTGTCTTTCGATGGTTCTGGTTATCATTGATTTTGTGTAAAAAGCCCATAATACAATCAGTGGCGGTACTTCCATAGAAGCCCGAAAGCCCGACTTGCCTTACATAGTTCCGAATAACGAACTTAACGATTGTTTATTTATAAAATAACGCTATAAACGTGAATGTGAGTACTAACCGGTAGGTATTTATTAATCTTACGTACCAAAAAAATATGCTGCTACTAAATAAACATTTGGGCTTGCCTTAGTTTGACACCCTAGGCACGCCACTGAATACAATCCTTATCCGTAATTAAGCTTCCTAGGATTATTGTGAGAATAAGAAAAGATGGTAATCTCGTCTTTGCAATACCCGTTTTTGATATCCCACAGACTGAGCCGAGTTTTGCATGGATTTTCCATATTTAAGAGATGCTATGTTGAATATAATTTATTTCTATTTCTAGTGTAAGCTCAGCTAAGTATCGTCATTGCAGGAGTTCTGAATTCATAATACATCGTATAACCTGAATAGTATTCAAAAGACCATATTCTACACCGCCCTAACAGCCACTTTACGATTGCCTTATACCAATATTTATTAACTAAATTCAAAATCTTTGTACTCACTATCAGCGATAAAACATTGGTATTACCATAGGGTTCTATTGCGGGAATTACGAGCCCAGAAATTATTGTTGGCGATATTCTATCCGTAATGGGTGCACCGTCGCTCCTTTATCGGCTGATAGCGTGGCCTACGCAGTGTGCGGTGCAATGGAGATGTCTGGGGACCGTAATGATCGCACGTTCTGTAATCTCACGCCGTTTCTTATGCTTTCGATAGGTTGTTTTGGGAGCTGTTGTAGTACCTAATGCATTTTTTATGCACTTCTTCATCAGCAATTCCATTCAGCACGTATGCAGCAAAATGGAAAAGATAAATATTTTCAATCACCCAACAATAAACGTATGCTCTTTCGGTGCACACTCTCCCACCACTTCATCCAAAAATAATTTGACAAAACTGTTAGTGGACGTAAGTTGGGGAAACAAACATAAAAGCATCCTAAAAGAGCTATAAACAACGTGCCGTAGTTTCTCCTATGAGGCATAAAAATGAACGAGTCAAACACAGCGACAGTACATTGATCTCAAACGGAGCGTCCGACCGCATCCGGCAAATAATTAAAACTTTTACAAGAACCAGTGAAATGTGGGAAGAAAGAAATAAATTTTCTGCCCGAACGAATACTTTCGTTTTTATCCTTCGAGTTAGTGATTTATGTTTCGAATTCATTTGCCGATATCCAAACATTACATACGAAACTCACAACTTTATTCCAACGCTGATAAATACTACTTTCCCAAGTTTCAAATTCGGCGAGCGGCAACTTATCATAATTTGACTTCGGTATTAAAATGATCAGTTTTGCACTGTACGTGTAATCTGCCCCTTTGCCACTTTCAAGTTATTAGATTCGATAGTATTTGCTTTGACATTTACTTTGTCTGTCTTTGGTCGATTAATAAGTTCTTTTGAAAATGATGTTCCTTCTTTTTGTCCCACAATGGATAGCGAAATTAAAGTGAAGAAAAGGGTTTCATAAAGTTTCAAATTTGACTGTGTTAAATCTAAAGATTTGAGTCTAAAGGAAATTACTCAGGAATTACGGTGGCTGACCTTCCCCGGCGCAGTCAAAGCGACTTTGGCTTTCAAATAGAAATACAAGTGCTTTGATCTACAAAATATATCTGACGGAACGATTTTGATGAATCGTGAAATTCCGCTACACTATGAATAGTGATATCGGATGTTGGGTGTATTGATGTAGATTTACTTAAAATGGAATTATATTAATTAGTGCTTTAATATCGTGTAGAATTTGATTGATACTAATGTCTAAACGTTACGATAAACTTATATAAAGCTTAGGAAACGTATTCTAGGTAAAATATCTTGATCATTAAAAATCTTAATTCTTAACTCAACACTTCTTCAACCTTGCACCTTTTAACATTGAAAACCTTCGTTTGATATAACTCATCGAGTTGGTTCTAAAGATAGTAATATTTGGAACGACCGAGTCCTACTTCATAGTTTTCTGGGTAATTTCTTTTGAAAAATTGGTTCTAACGTTAGCAGAGCCGCGGGCAAAAGCTGTCAAATACAGTATCGTGTTGCGACATTAGTGGAAACACATTAGGGAATAATTCAAACCGGCGGCGTCTCGAGATCATTCGTTTATTGATTTATAGTGTAACAAAATGGCCATGTTAACAGCGTGCGATATAAACTTGTTACTTTTTAACGCCACTAAATCTATCGGAGATTGTTTTTTAAAACGCGTTTATTTAGTTTTATCTCTTCGTTTGGCGTTTCCTAACAAAATGGAAAAAACGAGGTTTAACTTACGTTTCGGCTTTAGTGTTTGTTTCAGCATTATAGGGCCACCCAATTTTTACTTTATTTTTGGAGTTCCGGATTGTTTAGAATTACATAGTCATACAATTCGAACTGAAGCTGAAATTCGCATAGGTAACTTTAGCAAGCCTATTATTATCGAAATCTTCAGCACCCAAAGTAACGATGGTAATTTAGAACTTTTCTATCAGCACAGCGGTAGAGTACATACTAAAAAGCCCTGGTCTACCAAAAAGCTTGTAATATAAAGATTCGATAGGTGACTATAAGTTTCTTCATCGTTTTAATTTTTTAATTAACATTTGCATCAAAATGGCAAACTGTAAAAAACTGTGTTATTTTATAGGGCAAACTATTGTATCTATTATTGAAATGAAAATTTTATTAACATAATATTTACTTTCTTTATTTTTCTCCTAGAATTAGCTAGTATGTTGTTCAACGTTACTAAAATTTTATTAGTGCCGTAAAATAATCTGATCTTGTTGTTAGCATGACTTTTTATGGATATAATCACACGGTGAAGTTTTTCAATCCAGATACATTTTTACAAAGTTATTAACAGAGTAGAATGAAAAACAATTAGTGATGTATGCTTGTGACAGTGAAAAACAAGACGATTGAAGCATTATTATAACTTATACAAATCTATACTTTTAATATTATAAAGCTGAAGAGTTTGTTTGTTTGTTTGTTTGTTTGTTTGTTTGTTTGTTTGTTTGTTTGTTTGTTTGTTTGTTTGTTTGTTTGTTTGTTTGTTTGTTTGTTTGTTTGTTTGTTTGTTTGTTTGTTTGTTTGTTTGTTTGTTTGTTTGTTTGTTTGTTTGTTTGTTTGTTTGTTTGAACGCTAGGATCTCAGGAACTACTGGTCCGATTTGAAAAATTCTTTCACTGTTAGATAGCACATTTATCGAGGAAGGCTATAGGCTATATAACATCTCGCTACGACCAATAGGAGCGGAGCAGCAATAAAGAATGTTTCAAAATCGGGAATATTTTTTCCTTTTAGTGAGCTTTCGCTGCGTGCGCTGCGGAAACGGTTAAATTTTCGCTAAAATAATGTTTAAGAGAAATCTTTCTCTTTAAAAGTTCTAAAGAAAAGTCCGCGGCGGCCTATGTCTATTTTTTAAGGTTGGCTCACTATAACGTTTTTTATCCTAACCAAATTTATTTTTAAATAAAGTTTTATTTGTGAAGGTGTTTTTATGAATATGATAATAATCCTTATCCAAATAAATACATTATTCATTACAAGTATTTAATTTTAAATAAAATTGCCCTTTACATCATTTGATTTCACTAAATATCTTAGAAGATATCGCAGTTTTAAAATATTGATCAAGCGCGCAATAATGATGCACAAGGCGCCGATCGACGCGTTACGGTTTCACGTTTGAACAATTTGACCGAATTGTATGATTTTTGGCATGGACATAAATAGGACTCTGAGAAGTAAAATAGACTACAACTTATTTTCCTTCTGACCTCAACCCTGTAGTCTACGCGGACGGAGTCGCGAGCAAAAGCTAGTAATGTTATAAGAATCAATTAAAATTTTGTTATTCAATTTGTACACTTTCCACTAATCATCAGACTTTCAATTCTGTTTTTTAACATATTCACATAAAAAAACAATAATTAATTGGAAATTAAATTCCAATAACTTTTCCTTTCAATTATTACTTTTGAACTTTCCAAAAATCTTTGAAGTGTATGAAGACGTTATCAAAGTACTTGTAAGTATAATAGAACTTTAACAGTCAATTAAATTGAAATGAACATCGAATACGATTCATTTACATTGATTTGTTTCGAATTCAAATTGATTCTGAGGAGTGAAGCAACAAAGTCAATAAACGAAATCAGTTTTAAAACTTGATTCATTAAAATTTGCCAACTCACTTCATTGGGATACCTACGTTTTGATGTTTAAGAGTTAGGGACTTTTGAAAGGGAGCCTCCCTACGTAACTTCCTATGTGTTTAATATCGTAGGTATCTTTATTATTATTTTAATATTCCGTTCAGCTAGTTCATGATTAACAAGAATATTTTATTGACACTTTTGTTCATAAAAAATAAACAAATGTCATAGTTCATTTATATTGTAGTAGATTTATATTTATTTTTAATGTAATAGATTACATTACAGAGCTAGTTTGTTCAAAACATAAAAATACATTATATTATTTTTGCTCGAACCTGCGCTTTCCATGCCAGCAGAAACATATAAAGTAAAGCTCATGTTGAAATTTGTTACTTTTTAGGAGAGTTTCATCACTTATTTTAGGCGACTATTTAATATCAGCAAAGGTAAACGAACGTGTAGCTCTACTGATCAATGATTCTATCTATTAAAACTTGCCAAAAAAGGCTCAGTTATCCACCTTCATAGTTGAATACGGCTTTTTCGAATGGTTCCTAAACACTCAAACAAAAGCGATACTAACAATTGTAATAAAAATAAAACACTGACACAGCGGCCACCTTTCGATTCCTAGTAAATAACATAAACTTTTCACCAACAAACGCGCCTTAATTCCAATTTTATCGTACGCTCATTTAATGATGTATTTACCCGTCAAAATAATGGCGTGATATGTAAGGAATTAGCGACCATTTAACAAGCCTTACTGTCAATCAAGGCGGCGTTTCGTTATAAATGTTCAAAAGTCTGTATGTGGGACGTACCTACATACATACGTTAAGTTTTTTCTTCAACAAAAAGTATGTAAATTGGCCAAGTTGTGTTTTGTTTTCGATGTACTCGTGTATTTTGAGTAGCATCGGTGATGCAAAATAAGTACATATTTGATGTAGTTGTTAATGTAAAATTCTGTAGGAAAACATCGTAAGAAAATCTGCATATCTAAATGTGCTAAGGAAATTTATATGTATGTAGTCCGCTAACTAAATAAGCCTACCTGATGGACTAAAGTCTAAGGACCTACTCTGGGTTGTAGTAGAGGCTCGTCCACAGCAGTGGCGCATATATGGGCTGACAGTGATTCGGATATGATCCGGATTCGCTCAAGTAAAAGTAGCTAGTAGTAAATGGTTAACTTTTCATGGAACTGTGTCTAAAAACTACCAAGATTGGTATTTTTTTATTTTTAAAAATAACCTTTCAAGTATAGTTTTAATCCCTCTAAAAGACTATGTTACATTAACATGATAAACTGTATAGGTAATGTATGGATTTTTTAATTAAAATTAAGATTTGTTCTTCGTTAGTTCATTTAATGATTAAAAAGCGTCGCTAGTCAATTTGTGGTGACGAATACTATATAAAAATGGAATGATGATTTTACCGTATTGATCGTATCGCTCACGCTTCGTATAATAAAATTTAATTTCGAGAATGCTATGATGGAAGTCAGATGGAGCGATGCCCTACTAACAGAAATAATTAATTGATTAAGTTGACTCAATGGTCACTGCCGTGAATGCAACGCGAATAAATGGTTAGGGCTAAGATTAGATATCTTTTCCAGGTATTAATATGGCCTCGAGGTTTGGGTGCGCGGTCGAGAATCTCGGCGGTCGCGGGTTCGAATCCCAGGCACACACCTCTGACTTTTCGAAGTTATGTGTGTATTCAAATTAAATTATCACTTGCTTTAACGGTGAAGGAAAACATCGTGATGAAACCTGCACACCTAAGAGTTCTTAGGAATTTCTTAGGTGTGTAGTCCGCCAACTCGCACTAGGCCAGCGTGGTGGACTATGGCCTAAACCCTCTCAATGATAGAGGAGACCCGTGCTCAGCAGTGGGCGTATATGGGTTGATGAAGAAGAAGAAGAAGAATATTTTTTAAAAGAGAATTACACCTTATATTCAAGAAAACGTGTTCATACATTATCGAATTATTTAGATTTACAAATTTAACTCGACACGAAATCTGTTCTTTTACTTCCTGTTATATTGTTAATCACTTTTGTTGTTCATTATTTACCAAAAAAACAATCATTTTCGCATTTATACCTTAACTTTGTATGAATGTTTTGTGAATATTTCTTTTGAGTAAATTTCACGATAAATTCAATGAATATTAATTTATTAAATAAAAAGTAACATTTTACTTGAGTTTTCTAAATAATGATCCATTAGAGATAATATGAATTCACGATCAATTCATCTCCTTTACATATCCATAGAACTATTCAAATTATTAATAGCATTTACAAATCTCAGAAATTTCGAGAACATGATTATTCTCGTCACAACGACGTACTTTTATAACTCGGTATGCAATAATAAAGGGGTTTTGTAATAAATAATGATATTATGTAAATGCACGTTTACATTCTGCCTTAACGAGATTCGAACGAGCGGCATCTGACTTCAACTACTCGTTAAGGTGAAATCAAAATATATATTATGAACTCATTTACATAAGAAGAAGTCGAATATGAATGTCACCGAAATATCTACGTCATGTGTAAGGAGCAGCTTTTGTGCTTTCAATATTTTGTAAAGAGTATCTTTTGAGCTAACGTTACGAAGACCACACCGTACGGAATACTTGCTATTACAATAATTCAAGTTTATTTATATGCGCAGTTTTGAATCGAAAATCATTGATCTAAAGAGGAAAAATGTAAAATATATAGTACAACTACTCAGTTCATTAGTTGCAAATCATAGGTCAATTCTGTTCCAAATAAATTAATTTAAAAAAATCAAATACACGTTAGAAACACTCTATATTGTTCTAGATCTCTTGGTTCAATTGCTTAGACTATATTTTAAAGTAAAATTTATACAAAATTCATTGCATTTTTTGTTTGCTTTTACTTTGAATACATTTTCATTGTCTTAACGGTTCAAACATTTTGACAGAAGATAAAAACTAGAAAATAATAATTACAGGAGCCCCTCGGTAGCGTGGCTAAGTCTATTATTCCTCTTGTTCCCGTCTCGGTAGCCTTTGTTCTTGCTCATGCACGCCGGAATGTTTTGCCAAACACACATAGAGCTGTCAAACGGGCGTCACGTAAGCGCCGACCGTATAATTATATATGTGAGTGCTACATTTTATTTAGAAAGTACACAATTACTTGGCCCCACGGCGGCTCGGATAGCGTTTTTAAATTGCGCCGATTTTTCACACGATAACATTTTCGTCCGCCTAATGACTTTATTGTTTTAATGATAAACTCGCTAATTTGAATTGGGGAATATGTTTTGAGATTTTTTTTGGTTTGTGGTCACTTGGCATCATTTTGGGGAGTTGTAGCCTTAATTTAATTGGGCGCTTCTTAGCTATGGGGAACGGGAAGCATGAAGGTTAAATCAATGTCGCCACTTCATACATCAATATCAACGCATCAAACTGGTTTGTCAGTGTTCTGACACGTGATGGTAAATGCAGCGTTGTCCTTATGTCGAGTGCCGAGAACCGATTGCGAGTATCTTTCACGAGTCAACACAATCGCGCCGATCTATTCGTAACCGGATATGCATAGGCTGCCCACAACGCGCCATGCTTTCGTGTGTACTTCCATCAACAAATAGGTTATTGAGTCTCGGGAAATCCCTTTGCATTTGAAAGCCTGCGGCGAGATAGAACACGCATTACTATTACATGCGTGATAATTTATCGATCTTACACATATTACAACGACAGAAGCATATGCTTTCGATTTAACCATTAACACAAAAAAGCTTGGAAATGGCTGTAGCTATACCTACATTTCTGTGCGCCCAAATATTAAAAAAATATCCGCTGCGTTATTACGCAAATGACTCAGTATCAGTCAGTTTGTTTATTCATCCAAAACATTAACCCTTCTATCGAGATTTGAATTAAAAATGAGCGCGGCACCGGAGAGCGCTTGTTTTGTTTACAAACATAGAATGGACGTTGCTAAATTTATTCTCGGCGGCGTGTGGTCGAAATAAAAAACGTGATGGCTCTATAACTTATAAATAGTTTATGGAGAAAGATGCGTAGATCCGGCTACGTGGATTTTACGACTTTATTTTGCAATGGCGCTTGAGTAGTGAGATTTTATTGAGGTCGAATAAAATAACTACATTACTCATAACACTTTCAAACATGCCTATGAACAAGCGTAGGGGTTTTATAGTTTGCAATCAACGCTTGAAATAAATTTTTTGTTTGCAATGTTTTTATTTATTGTTTATTCGAACTTTTAATAAATGTAAAATTTGGTAGTTCAGCTGTATCTAACACTCGATCTTTATACAATATAATGTCGCATATGTATAAAATTACAGAAACGAAAAAGGCAGATGATAAAACAATAAACTCCACTACAAAAACGACCATTCACGACAGTCATTTGTATTCATAAAACTATAAAACCGGATACAGCACTCCAAGACTCCAAATATGTCACGACCCAAGTTACTAAGCAAACTCGGACAGTAAACTTCAAATATTAGACAATGATAAGACTTAACGAGCCACAGAGTAATTTTACGGAACGTAAATGGTTCGCCGTGGAACGAGAAGACTTTATTTGCTGGACGTCAACCTCTGTGCTAAGAGAGACACTTTCTCTGGTTGTAAATCTAGAGAGATCGTCTTAAGTTAATCGTGTGTTGATGATGTGTTTCATAGAAGATGTTTTGTTATTTTAGTTGGCAAATTAAAAAAATTAAGCTACGGTCACTGGTTATGAAACTTTTCCGAAAACAATCTAGAGCTACTTGCATTACAAGTCCAACGCTTATAAGTGTCTCGTCAAGTGAATGATATCTTGTAGCTGTAACAATAAGAAATAGAGAATGTGTTGAATGCTGAGGGCTTCTCGTGAGTCAATATTTAAGGTAGGTGGAACTAAAATTATAGTTTAGAAATATAAAGTTATATCGGTTATAAGTAATTTTAACTCATTTTGTTTCCAAATATATATAGCCCGGCTGCAAAATTTGTTTTATTGTTATGAAATAAGCAATTAGCAAAAACCCTTTGCCCTACTAATGTCCCAGCAAATGTTGGAATGAAAATTTTCCACTAAATCTGTGCCCCAGCTGTGAAGTCTCGAACAAGCCAAATTTATAACGCAATGAATAAAAGCCGCGAAAGCATAAATTACAAAATTAATGAACTGTTTTATGTCCATAGCAACATTTGCAAACACCATGAGACTACAATTAACGACACTGTTGCAAAAACATTGCGGTCTCGTTCTCTGGTAGTTCTTAATTACTACAATATTCTTGGTCTTCTGCAGAACAGCTATTATTTTCATTCACGGTTTGTTGAATGCCTTAAATGGCGACGTTATTTCACCGTCTAATTTTCATTGTGAGAAATTTCAGTCCGTGATGATATGTGTGGATCCTTGGAGCTCCGCCCTGTGGATTGGGGGTGTAAGAATTCCGCCACGGTATCCCCTACCTGTCGTAAGAGGCGACTAACAGGGGAAACTGGGGTGGCTGGGCGTACTGCGGGGGCGGTACCCTATCATAGCAACCCCGAGATTGGCGGCAGAGGACGTGACCTCTTAACTGTCGCGGACGTTCACGAAAGGCGAACGTCCGAATAGATTAAGTGGAGGGCATACCAAGCCCTCCCAATTTGGAGGGGTCCATAATTGGACGGTGCGCTGGGCGGCAGCGGACCATTTAGGGCACTTCTGGCCCTGAGATGCCGCAAAACCGCCCTAAATGCGCGTGATGGTCACCGAGAGGTTTTAGTCGGTATGCTGGCGTAGCCAGTGACCCCGACATACCCCTTACGGCCTCCCCCGAGGTACCGAACAGGGGAGCTTAAGGCGCTTTCCTCTCGTGATAAAAAAAAAAAAAAAAAATCCTTGGAGCTCCTTATACGACCTGTTTTAGGGCATACTCGCTCGTGAGGTTTAATGAGCTTCACTTAATAAAGACTTGTGTTCAGTCGAAAGTTGCAGCGTTAATTGAATTTAAAAATGGAATTGTCCTTGGCGTGACTGTGGTAATTACATTTTTAAAATTTATGAAATTGAATTTGAAGGTAGATAGACGGTTGGGTTGCAAGCTTAAAATAAAGAAAAATTAAAAATTGGTAATAAATTTGGCCCGTAGAGATAATTACAGTGTTTAAACAGTGAATACAATATTACCTAAAGAAATATCACGGACGGTAAATGAGTGTGATTATGGTTCAGTGTTACCTTGGTAATATTTGTATTGATACATGGTTGGATAGGACAAAGGAAACTTTGCATGCCTGTGTTATTAGAAAATTTATTATTCCTCACTAAATTAATTTACTACACTAGACTGCAGGTATATTCATGCAAAAAAGCAATGTACATAAGGCAAGTCTGCTTATGTCACCGAGCTAGCTCAATCTGCAAAATCACTCCGCAAAATTAACACGAAACTCACACGAGAATAAACAATTACGGGCTGGATAAACAAATCTTTGTTTACATAAGTCAACGGAAGACATTTAGTTAATACGACAGATGCTCGAGTGGACTTGGTTGGTCGCGAATCCTTTGATTCCGTCACGGGCCATTCAAAGAAAACTGTCAGCACCCGTTGTTATTCCAAGTGTATTGAAAGTTGTTTGTACAAGTTGACAATCGGGCGTGCACCGATGTGACGTCGCTTTTTGTTGTTCATCGACATCCTTTTCAATTTGTAATTCTTGCAACCGATGTCACATTTGGACGTAACTTAATTCTGTGGGAAATTATGAAGCTGTTGGCGCGTTTTTTAACAAAGGAATATGCTTTTTAAATTTGTGTTTTTTGTGATGCTTATAGTTTTGACATGCGATTGTTAGATCGTGAGTTTTTCAACCGACTCGAGGAAGGAAATTCTTTTGTTAGGAAATACAAAAAAATCATGCTTAAAAATGACCCAAATAAAATTATCTTGAGTTTTCATATCCGACTAGTACTGGTTATAGGTGTAGAAGTATGCCGCCGCCTAGTTCCATGGATGTAGAATCACAACAAAAATTCATTATATGCGTATAATATACCATTGTTTCCAAACCCCAACCCTCAGTTGTTCATGATCAATTATTAGAATCTTTTTTTATTCTATTACCATTCGTTAATAAACGCATAAAATCAATTCCGTCACGAGAATTGTATCCACATCCTCTGAGCCTCGCTCCACACCACGGTGGTCTTAATAACTCAAACGCAGATCAAAGCTCGGAGAAATAAAAATCCCTCTCCGAATGCATTTCTTTGCGCATTTTATTGTCATAAATTGCCGCCGCGGTGCAGTTGTTTATTGCGTTTTTGCAAACAAATAGCATCGGAGGGTAATTGAAATGCGGACGTGCACAGAATCCGCGGAATACCGATCAACATTTAACTATTTTATATGCGATGTCGGAGTATGTAAAATTGTGACCTGATTCTGCTGCAATTACTGATTCAGATTTTGGAATGTGTACCAATGAAAATCTGGCTAGGTAAAGCAGTACTTTTGAGCAGATTCTTTGAGAGTTACATACAGGGTCAGACCGTGATCGGAAACGAAGATAGGTAATACCTACTGTGACCACATACCCATTGGCGGTAACAAAAATCTCGACAAAAAATAAAAATAATGACTTTTTATAAAAAAAAATAAAACAAGGAATAAATGACGAAGTATGAACAATATATTATTATTTTACGAATAGCCCAAAGGCCGCATTTAAAGCTTCAATAACCCGAGTTTGCCGCATAGCGTGTTACTCACTCACCTAATCATATAACACATTAAATAATAAACTAAAACCAGTAATTCCGTTCCACGTTAAAATATCGATTGTGGCCGTACAGCTCATTTGGAATGCCTCCATAATTTCCCAATGAGCCATCCAACAATACATTATAGCTCTAATGATGCCAACACGCCTTCAAAAGTCAATACACCACGTCAAAACGGTTGTTACGTAACCGCATCGCCACATTACGAAAAGAAACTCGCATTGAGTGACAATCTAATGAAGTGTTGCCCCATTGTGTAATTAAAGCCGACTTTATTAAAAGCTTCATAGTAGAACCAGTGTTGTAGACCTGTGTTCCAAATATACGTTTGCACTTCCCCAAGATCATCCAAATTGGTTGATATGAACTTCACATTAATGAATGGATACGTGATAAATCTGATGGGAGTTTCGTAAGCCAAAATTAAGATGTTGAAGAGTGCTTTAATTGAGTTCAGATGGGCATGTGCTTTGTGAAATATGATTATTGTCGATATTGTTGTAAGTACTTGCAAAATTCTATGCAATTGAATTATGAAAGAATTGTTTAGTGAATAATCGTTTATGATATGTAAATGTTAAGGGTTTTTTTATTACGAAATGATTACAATGGTATTCTATGATTTAATGATCTTAGTTGACGTGTTATAATGTTTGTATTCACATTGAATTATCACTTGCTTTAACGGTGAAGGAAAACATCGTGATGAAACCTGCACACCTAACAGTTCTTAGGAATTTCTTAGGTGTGTAGTCCGCCAACCCGCACTAGGCCAGCGTGGTGGACTATGGCCTAAACCCTCTCAAGTGTAGAGGAGATCCGTGCTCAGCAGTGGGCGTATATGGGTTGATGAAGAATGTTTGATAGGTGTCTGTGCAGCGAATGAAAAAGGTACTGTAAATCATGAGAATGGCTCTGGAACAGCAGCATATGGACTAAGATGTGAAAAAGAAAAAACTCAAAATTATCAATGTATAAGGCTAGTGTTATATAGGCGAATGACATTTCCCACAACATCCTGAGGCGAAACGAACTTTGTGAATTCAAAAGACTTTATTCAATACAGATATGGAACCAACGGTTATTAAAGTAGACCTGTACCCAAATATCCTTCGTATTTCATAAAGAATGTCATCTTAATGACATAATATCCGAAATTAAATTTGAAATTCAATAAAATTGAAGGGTAAAATTAAGATATTCTTAAAAAGGGCGATGGATAAAAATTATTTCTTCATATCAATCAAGAACTTAGAACACCTGAGAGTTGATTTTTGTAAAACGTAATAAAATCTACATTAACTTCAACAAACCCGCCGGCAAAATTAATAAAAGCAGATTCCATAAACATTGTTGTATATTTTGTGTGTAATTATTAATATATTCCCCATTTTCCATATGAAGCGACATACGCCGACAATAAACCCACACAGCACGGTGTTTCAGCTGCATCATTGAAATTCATGTTATGATTACATTGGATCTGAAACGTGAAATTAATGCCAACAGGCCCCCGTTGTTTATACGGCAATTACAAACAGCAAAATGTAATAGTGCTTAAGCAAATTGCTCATAGCGAAACACTCATTAGTTTGCCGCAATCAATCAGCGTTGAGACTGAGCCTCGCGCCCGCGGCTGTACCAGTAATCAAATTGATTGAATTAAACATTATTTCGAGATTGGCTTATCCAGTTATCGGTAAGATTGGGACCAGTTGTATTAAGTTTTAAGACTACCAACTATATGACTGTATTTTGATATTATTGACAGTCCGTGACGCAGTTGGCTAGCTACCAGTTTGCGAAACGAGAAGCTGTGGTTTCGACCCTTGAATTAAAAAAAATATGTCAATATTTTTTTGCATCAAACACGAATTTCTCGTATTGCTATTTCAGTAAATGTTTTGTGTTATAATGAAAGAGATTCAATTAATATTCTTGCATAAATAATATAATTTATTTAAGATACCAACTCAATAATTTCACACACGAGCCTATTAGCGAACAGCTAAACTCATTCAATATGCAGATGATTTCTATCACCTACGCGTCCTTAACGTTTGACACTCCCGTGTGATTGATAACGGCTATTCAACATTTCACCGACAAACAAAACCTTCGCTTGTCTGCGGACATGTATGAAAGCCCTTGTCTTAGAACCTGAGGTTATGCTAACATCTTCTATTTGTATACCGATTGAGGATTTTCCTTTGTTATAATATTCTATGAAGCTCGATAGTCGAAGGGATAATCAAATAAAGCAATTCCTATAGTTGGATTTACTGCGTAGACTAGAGAATTAGGTGTTATTTTCTAAGATGCTTTGTTAAAAAAAACTGTTGACTACGACTACATCGTATTATGCGAAACTTTAAACTTCAAAATTGATTAAATTCCCGTTTTCGACACATTTCTCAGTGATGGTCCTTCAAGTATGTTGCAATATTTATTTATGAGACAGCATCATAAAACTACCTTTGATTTAAATTCAAATGAACAGCACAGGAAATTGCCAATTCTATTCGAAGAAAATCACTTAACGTTCATCAGATTGTAAGGCGACACCTGTATTAATTAATAATATACGTGGAGTTTACCCATTGTGATTGTAACTGAGAGTATGTTTATCTAATATCACACGTCATTAGGTTACATTGTGCCGGCGAGATGTGGTTTCTGAACTGATTGATTGTAATTTAATTTAAGAGCATGATGCTATAAACACGTGTTAGGTCGCATGGCAGGCTTCAGCCAAGCCTATAAAACTACAAATTACATACATAATTATAATTTCACGATTGAATTATAGAGGTGCCGAGTTCGATTCCCGAGGCAGGTAAATTTTTATTTGGTATTTCCATTGGAGAATTTTCAGCAGCATCATACTCAAAAAAAGGATCAGGCTTGCTACGTATCAATTGGGATCAAAACACAATTAGCGAAATGTTGATGCAGAAATACTTTTTTGTCTACACCTATGCGGAGTTACGTGTGTAAAAATAGGTGGAGGTGCATATATTATTACTCATTTTGCTTTGTAGTATCACTCACGATGTTTACCTTTACTGATACCTTCGAAAAGAAGTGTGTACCCGGAATTTGAATCCACAACCGTCGTAAACTTATCACCACCCTTCGCCTAATTCCCAAGGCCATCACGACTTAACATACCAACTACGAATTTTATGACTGCGTCTTAGTTACATTAGGTCAAATGTAGTGAGTCACAGACAAGCTGACGCCCCGTCATCTGAGCAATAACGTTCCCTAATTATAACTAATTGAATAGTAGGTAGGTACGTTAACATGATTATATTATAACGTGGTCTGTATACGGAGTTGTGACCCTAATTTAGTGTTTTGCTATAATGCTTGCTTTTGAAAAGGATAGACTATAGCAACTATGAAGGTTTAGAACTAATCCGGGTAAGCTCTCGCCGTTGGCATTTGAATTTTTATATAGAAAATAGGGAGTAACAGCATGGAAATTGGAGTGGGTCTAAAACGAGTATTCGCTTTCTTTAGGACTTAAGTAATCGTCGCACACCCCATAGATAATATGGGCGTGATTAGTGTGTTATTAATATGTGTTCCGAAAGAGTAGGCCGAGGTGCATTTCTGCACCTACATTTACATTTGAGAATGAATTCTATACACGTCTTTTTATTTCTCTATTATGACAAACGGCAGTACTAAGTAAAGAAAAATTTTAACAGTGTAAATTTTTTCAAAGTCGCATAAAGATATAACCTACCAGACATACAAACGCAAACATTTGCATTATATAAAGCAAAAAATAACACAAAGCACTGGTGGCACTTAGAAGAATTTATATCACTACTAAAATACTGTTTTATAGCCCCTCCCTTTATGTCAATAGGCAACAATGAGTCATAACATTTCACATCTTTTATGGCCGAAGGAAACATTTTTTCTACCTCAAACAGAAGCTACCGGTCTTACAAAAGACAATAGGTTTTTTCAAATCCGGGCCTTGAAGGTTTGGTTTTGTAACAATAAAATAGGTGCAGGGTATGCGTTTGAGTGGGCAATATTTTGTTTTATTGACGGCGAGATATCTTTCTTAATTGGTTAGTTTGACTGCCAGGATTTTTGGAATGTGAAGTGAGTTTTTGATTGATAATTTAGAAACATGTCAGATAAGTTACAGTAACAATTACAAAGTGTAAGGGACTACCCATTTATATTCTCGTGTTAGACTTGGGAAGGGGCAGAAAAATATTTTTTTCGTTATTGAGGTTATTTCTTGTATAAAAATATATATAAACATGGCTATTATTTTTTGTTTCAGAAGAATTAAAACTACACTTTACAAATTATTGTAAAAAAAGTTGCAAAACATTGTAGAACCAGTGTAAAATAAGCATAAGTTAAACCTAGTAAATTACTTGTAGAGAACTATTAAGGACCTAAACTTTATAATTTTCTTACCCAGCATTGCCAATATCTCTTTAAGTAAGCTCGCACATAACTTCGAGGCTGATTGAAATTGAAATCCGCGACAAAACTTTATTCTTAAAAGACTCCGAACCAAACCTGGCCATGTACTTCAATGGATATTGACTATCGATACAACACATCCAAGCCTATTATTTCAATAAAGCAAGTACCAATAAAACAGTTGATCAGCCGACGGAAGTTTAATAATTCATTGAAGACGATGTGGGTGTAAAATATTCTAATTGGTGATCTTCGTGTGGGCGTCGTTTCCTTCATACGCGACGACTTACACAAGGTGCTATTTAATATTAATTTACGATATTTCACTTATTTGAATATTAATTTCTATTTATAAACCCCGGAAGGGGTTGGTGGTTAATACAAACAATACACGAGTATTCAATGTTAATTAATCAGTTGCTTTGCACGTTTTAATATAATTAAAATAAGTCTGTTTTTAATTAGTGTGTTATTAAAATATAATAGTTTTTTATATAGAATTTCTAGTTAAGATACATATACGTATTTAATAGTAGTTCGTAATCTGGAAAGGTTTTCAAATGACGAAATGTGAGTATGCACAAGTATACATTGCTCCTTCGAAATGCAGTCGTGGTTGTAACTAGATATCTTTTTCTAATACACTTAATCGTAGAAGAGGCTAGTGCTCGCCCGAAGGATTCTTATTAACGGTGGTTAAATTATTATCTATACTTATAATTGAATTTTAGACTTATCATTATCATCATCGGTCCATATACGTCTCACTCTCGGCCATGGGTCTTAACCTCGGAGCCATCACTATTATATTATAATTTTTTAATTTTAGTTTTTTTTTTTAAGTTTTTCAATAAATCTTAGGTTAATTATTTACATTGAATTTTCCTTGCTTTCCAGGGCTGGCGATCGGGGATTTTCAACTGCACACTTCTCGTTTCGGCTTCTCTGCATCTTTTGATTTTGGAGTCCACATGGCTAGGTAGACTCTTGCTACAAAAACGTACACTGCTCACAGGTAGATATAATCATGGTAGTAGCATCATACGAGATTTTAGTCTCAGCGAGTAAATTAAAAATTGAAGTGTAGAAAACAATACTATAACACAATGATTTGCCCAGCACAATTTTCGGCACTTACAAAAGTAAAATTATTGTCTCGACTTGTATAGATTTTGTTAAAATCCAAAGTTATTCAAATGGTAGGTGTTTTGATTGCTCATTTGCTTAAAAGCCCAGACGATTACACAAGCCTGTAATTACAAGTATACAATCTGAGAACTTTCTAAGAGCATAACAGCAATTTACTTTGTATTTTTTGAATTTCGATTATTTAAATTGCAACCTTAATTTACATATAAGCTCGCTGGTTGTATTGTATTTTTGTTAATTACTAAAGTAATTGCGAATTAATTCACAGTTTATATAAAAATCTATTTATTATAAATAATATTCTGAATAATTCTAGTTGGAAATTGATATTGATACAATAAAATATGAAATAAAATAAATAATCAAGATGGGTTTTCAACAATTTTAGGCTTATCGTTATCGGAAATACTCTTCGAAAAACATAATATTCCAAATTATGAATAAGTACGCTATTTATTTCAATAATTACCTTTTATCAAGAGCAGTGTATTGCCTATACAATTGGCCTGTCGCGAACTTGTGACTTCTTAAATATATATTTTTTAAAATATAAGTAAGCTAGTAACAGTAAGGTGAGTTTTTCGTGCCGGTACACATTTTTTGGTTCGTAATTTGACCTGATATAATCAGAATTTGAACCCACTAACGTTTTCGAAATTGAATTTTTTTGCGGGCTAACAATGCTTTGCTACTTTGAAAAACATCACAAAGCTTAAAACAAATAAATAGAGAACGTAGCTACACAGCAATTACAGGGTAAAGCGTGGTTCGGCCGCGTACTCAGCGTCAGCGAAATTTTTATTCATTTAAACTCGCATTTTTAATAAACAAGACAATTTGTTGTTTTACGTATATTTATAGGAAAACACGCCCTAACGACTGTTACATCGGCTATGTTGTTTGATTTATTTTACCGAAAACCTAATAATCCGTCGCTTTACCCTTTGATTGAATCCGGGATCTCACAATCTCACGCCGCAAACTATAACAAACCACAGACACGACACTCCATTGGAAAGAAATTAGTGTATGTATCTAAACACGATATTAAAATTGATTTCGATTATTCAAAGTTTCGTTTTTTAAACTTTTGTTATCAAAAAATCCCTTGACCCATTTTTTGTAAAATACTAAGCTTTTTCACATCACACAAGTTTGTTCTCAATGTCAAAAATACTATCCAGAGCAAAGTGTTAAAGGTCGAGAGATCGTGGAAAAAACTGGCAGTAAGTGCCATTAAGATAGAGTTGGCAAATTAAATTGTTCAGTTAGTATTACCGTCCCGTCCGGAGCAGGATCACCTTAATTACATTCATTTGCGTTAATCCAATGTTGACCGAGTGCAGTGGAATTTCGTCAGAACACATACAGGGGTTATGAGTCATCGGAACTTTTTTCTACCATACTTTTTGTTCCCGCATCTTGCCCGTTTATGATTTACTAGAATGCGGATGGATTCTATCATCTCTGTTTTAAGGAATTTAAAGAACGTTAAGGTAATTTGGGTTAAATGAAATTTGAATTCTGTTTATTTATTGAGGAATATTGCGTGTCTAGTGATTTTTAGTACTTTGTTTTTTCATTTTGTATCAAATATGGAGTTATCGAATATAATATTGAATGCTTATTGTTCTAATCGAACTGTGTTTATTTATGGATTTCTTGATGAAGTAAATCAAGCATCACTCATTCCTTCCGGGTATAAAGACTACAGATGTGTCTTATCGCATGACTTTTAAAGAACTGATGTATGTATGTATTTGTGGATACCAGCAGTATTTATTTTGTTAAGATAATTGTATCTAGGATATTTTATGTACTCATGTATGTATGTAGTCATTGATTACATTTGTGTTTGTATTATAAATAATATACCTTAGTTTATTAAAATCAATTATATTTTTTACAAGTGTTAGTTTTAACTGTGTCTTGTTAATGTTTGTTTGTATAACCTAAATGTGGGGTTATATTAATCATTATTATTTTGTCAGGTCTTTCTTTTCATAGTATAATGTATTTTAAAAACTATTCAATTAACGTACAATAGTGTGAATTTAATGTGACATATTATAAACAAGAATCCAGGTTATAGTTCACATAAAAATGACCCTCAAGATTAAAAAAAGTTCGTTAAAGTGGTGCAATATACAAAGGATTAAATACACGAGAGCTTTTAGCTTGAAAATATTTCTTATCTTTCAAGGCGACTTGTTTGTAAGATACTGTCTTGGAATTTTACAGTATGTCAAGAATTGTGTAAAAGTATTTATTTTTGCCTGTCTAATATTGAACCTTGACTTACGAGGAGAATCCTTATGATCGATTAATATTAAAATTATCTTAAAAAAATCACTAATAGGGGCAAAAGGTAGCAACTTGGATGACAAGTACTGTAGGTTTAAAGTAATATAGTGTGTTTTCTAAACAATATTTTAAACTCGTAACTTTAAGCGTAACGAATTATAGAAAGAGAATAAGATGAATAAATCAATAAAGATTACTAAATTTAATCGGGTGATACTCATTTCAATTACTTTCATGACTAAATGGTTTTTGTATTAGACTTTCAGAGGATATATGTCAAGGACAGTTGATTAAATAATCAAAAGGTGTTCAAATAAAAAGAATGTATTATGCAAAAATTATCACAATGGCTTTATTAAAGTACATAAATAGTATACTCGTGACTTATATGGACATTTATTTACACATTATATACAAATTCACAATAATTCTACAGCAGTCTTATAGAATGTATGTATTTACACAAAAACGACGAAACGCCCTTTGTAACGGCGAGAAATTATAAAAATAGATTACAATCTTAATTATTTGGTAAAGCGCGCGTTGCGTTCAATATTCACATGAAGCTTTGACTAAATGATTTATTAATGAGTTCGTGAGAAGCACATAGACTAGACGAGGTACGATTGACCCGAGGATTGCGTATCGATCAGCGGCGGCGGAGGCGGCCAGTGCCGGAACTCTCGCCTCCGGTTCGGATTATTCGCGCCTAATTCTAACGAGGAGTAATCGGAATCTATCGACGAGTATATGTGGTCCGAGGGAGGCCTGCCCTCGTGCCCGTATCCAGAGTGAATCTGCTGCGGCCGGCTCTCCACAAACTCTGGACTAGCACTCACTCCATCCGCCGATCCCCTCATTTTCTCCGTGAACGAAAATGATCTCATCGTCCCGTTCTGCATACCACTTCTCATCGTATAAGAATTTATATTGTTTCTATACGCGGACGATTTGGATTTACATTTCCGATCGGGCATCGCGTATCGTAGCTTGTCCCAGAATTTATTTTGGCCCCATCTTATTCTCGAGCTCGTTTTCAGATACGGCCTCAGATCGGGATCGCACTCCGCTTCAGGCAACACTGAGCTCTCTTCTATTATAACTAAAGTGTAAATTCGAGATTTGAGGATTTCATGCAATGCTTGTCGAAACTCGAAACGTGACCATTCTGTTTCTATAAAATTTCTCGTTAATACGAGTATAATGCGCTTGGACGCTTCCGCAGCCTCGGGAAGCGGCAACGTGCACTGCATGTAAGCGACATTATGCTGCGGTATGTCTCTGTGATGCAAACAAAGGTGGTACGAAGGACTTCCATTTTCCAACTCAGCGGCTAATGTTTGAATAACAAAGTCATCATCCTTAGGACTGTAACACACATAAGCATCGTATAATTTATCAGTGTCGTCGTACGCTCCAGTGAATGGAAACAATCTTATGCCGCAGCTCGTATACAGCCATATACGAATGGCGTCTCTGAATAAGAAAATCACAAGGATGACTAGCATAATCAACATGAATCCGGAGAGCGTAGTCACCATCATAGGCATGTAATTTGAGACCAACATGTTATCTATAACAGAATCTCCCGCGTAATAGTCGCTGCAAATTGTGCCATTCAAGTTGAGCTCTTTCTTTTGTGTGGATTTAGGATCGGGGTTCCAACACCATACATCAGTTATATCTATTATCTTATGTACGTTGTCTGATATGAAAGACGTAAATCTTTGTAAGTAACGGCATTTACACGACCACATGTTGTTCCCAAGTGAAAGTGCGTTTAAATTTGCCTTAGTGCTTAAACTCCATACGGCGAAGTCAACTAATCTATTCCCATCCAGTCTGAGGATTCTCAATGAATGCAAGGAAGAAAATGTTGAATTTGCTATGTGGCTGATAAAGTTATCTTGCAAATAAAGCTCGTTAAGCTGGGTCAGATGTTCGAACTCGTATCCGCTTAAATGTTTTAGTTTATTGTTACCAAGATGCAGCGTAATGAGCGAAGATAGACCGGCGAATGTTTTATTCTGTATGTTTTCCACTTCGCTTGAATTTACATAAAGCGATCTCATATTTTTTCGCCCGATGAATGCATAATTCTGCAATACTTTAAAGTCATTCCCGTCTAAGTAGACCTCGGTGGCGTCCATCGGTATTTTTTCCGGTATTTCAATAGCTCGCTGGCTGGAACAATCGACGACGTTTTTGTTCCAAGTGGGATCGTGATAACAGGAGCAATTATATGGGCATGTCATTTGGCAATCGCACGCAACGTAGTCACAGCATCGACACAAAGTAAAGCAATGTGTTTCGTACGTACACAAGAAATCGGTGGACTTCAAATTGCTCAAGGGTATATGGGTTACGCCTCTCGTGTGAGTCATTTTGCACAACACATTCTCAAGATCCATAATTCTCGGGTGCTGTCTCGTAGCGGTCATATTGTTTATCAAAGGAAGCCATTCCATCGAGCAATCACAGTCAAACGGATTTCCTCCAATGTAGAACTCGGGGAGGGACTTGTTCAAGGGTACTGGAGACAGGCGCAAGCTGTTTATATCTAAATGAGATATCTCATTTGCGTAAATATCCACCCGAGTTAGGTTGTGTTTATCCATAAACGTGTTAACTTGAATGTTGTTTATGTGGTTATTGTTTATGAACAATAATTCGACGCTGTGTGGTATCGCTAATGGCGATATCTCCACTATACGGTTGTGGCTAACGTCTAAAGTTTTTATCTGAATTTGATCTTGAAGTTTATAGTAATTGCCTAAGTGTTCTATAAAATTACCATGAACGTCGAGCCATTTCAACTTGCTGGGTATAAAAGCGTAATCAAACCACACTAAATGATTTTCTGACAGATTAAGCCATAATAAACTCAACAATCCCGAGAATACTCCGTTTATATCTGATATAAAATTACCGTCTAATCTTATGGCTTCTAATTGTTTATTTCTCGTAAAGCTACCGAGCTCCACGGCTTGTACTTTATTCTTCGCTAAATTTAATACTTGCAAGCTCGGTAACTCCCAAAACATCCCGGCGGTCAAATTACCAATCTGATTGTCGATTAATCTCAAACCAGTCAACTGGTCCAAATTTTTGAACGAGCCATTTTTTATATCTGTTATTTGATTTTCGCCGAGGTCCAAAGTTTTTAACAAAGACAACTCCCAAACAGCTGACGGCACTTCCGTAAGTTGGTTCGAACTCAAATCCAATTCTTTCAAATCTGAACAATTTTTAAACGCTTTCGGGTCTATATTTATTAGTAGATTATTATTTAAATTTAATTTGCTAAGTACAAATAAACCATTGAATAGGAACTCGTCTATTGTATGCAATCTGTTTTCAGCTAAATTCAAAGTATGTAGATTATACAATGGAAGGAAAGTGTTTTCTTCAATATATCCGATGGAGTTATTCCTTAAATCTAATATCTGCAGAAAGAACAAATCTTTGAATGTCTTACCGTCGATCCTCGTCAACGCATTATTGGATAAATTCAATATGACTAAGCGTATAAGGCCAATAAACGTACCGCCGTCTATGTGCGCACTAGAGAGTTGATTATTCGATAAATCTAAGACAAGCAGCTGTTCTAATCGGTGGAACACGCCTCTGGCTAACTCAAATAGTAGGTTATTATTCAAATACACTTCTCGTAACTCTTTCGTGCTGGCGAATGTGCCCTCAGGTATATACTGTAAATTGTTATAGGAAATGTTCAGTATACGCAACGAAAGAAGTCCGTTAAACGTTTCACCTGAAATGTCAGTAATGTTGTTGTTTTGCAACTTTAACTCTTGAAGTCTCTTCAAACCGGTTATTTCCGAATCTTCTGACAGCGTCTTGAGCTCATTGTAACTCAAGTCCAAACTTCTTAAACTTGAACCGCACGTCTTCCCAAAACCGAGGCGGTCGACGCTTTTTATACGATTCTGAGTGACGTTGAGTGTTTGTAAATTTTCCAAGGGGCAGAAGACATCAGATGGTATGGCCTTCAAATTGTTTTTTCCCAGATCGAGAGATTGCAGCTCCCGCAGTCCGTTGAAAGTGCCGAGCGAGAGCTCCAAGTTTTTATTTGGGCTCCAATCGTAGTTTTTAGATCGTATCGACAACTTTTTCAGTTCACGTAATCCCTCGAACGCGTTACCCGGTATCCTGAGTAGTTTGCAGTTCCGAAGTGTTAGTTCGGCGAGTGCTGAAAATCTTTGAAAGTAGTTCGCTTCCAGATAACTTTCGAACAATAGCAGCTGGTTGCACTCGACAGTGAGACGTTTCGTGTTCTCAGAGGGTGCAGATGCTAAACTTGATCCATCGGCGTCGAGCGTCCGCACCCGGCACAGCGTGCCTTCATCACCTTTGGACAGGCGGCTGCAATTATCCACGCCTGGAGCATATGCCGCGTTGACACCAAAAGTCACAAACAAAAGAGTCAGCAGTTGAAACATTTTCTACACACATTTGTCTGTGTCGTAACTTCAGTTAAAAACGTTCACTATATGTGTCAGCGTTCATAGAGACACCAATAACATGTCACTTCACAGGTCAATGTTTACGTCGCGGCGCACGTACGTAGTGTTTCCGGAGCGAGGCGGCCGCGTGCCACTCTCATCGTGTTTAGTGTGCGACTGACGAAGCGATCGGTTCGTCAGTCTAGCGAGAGTGGTGGCTCATAGCCGCCCCCTCTGACACCGCGCCCCCCGCCCGCCTTCTCACCCCAACATAGTTACACGTTTCCTCGCATGGCGCCACTTGCGCGCTCGGCGGCTCTCGCACAATTATGTAATGTTTTCTTAATCGAGCATCCGCATCGGTTTAAAAAGGAAACTTGCGTCACATCCACCGCAATTATAGTAATAAATGTGCAGTCTTTCTACCGAAGTATAATTAGTGGACGGTTTATGAAACTGTCTAAGCTTATTCTAGTTAACGACACGTAATTTTTAGACGACATGAAAGCACAGTAATTTGTTGTTATTACCGACGTTTGTTTCAATCGCTAGAAGTAATCGGTTTTTAAAAAGATATATTGACTGATGAACTATGTATTGTTATATGTTATTTGTAAGAAGGGTACTTAAAAATTGCGCCCTAATTTAATTTAATTTGTTTTGGAAACAAAATAGAAGACCAAAACAAAGACAAAGGAAACATCAAAGTGACAATGGGAAACAAAGTGCAGTCGTCGTAGAAGCACCCTTAATTCTTTACGCTGTCACTTATTGAATTCCCTACTCGCATACTTTGGCGAAGATACCCAATAAAGCTTGTTTGGCGTCGCGTACGGAACACATTTTTGTCTAAAGAAACGTTCAGAATTT
This sequence comes from Cephonodes hylas, assembly GCA_030295005.1. NCBI lineage: Eukaryota > Metazoa > Arthropoda > Insecta > Lepidoptera > Sphingidae > Cephonodes > Cephonodes hylas. The sequence continues at coordinate 3,572,559 of AP025371.1, forward strand.
TGAAACAGTGAAGGGGCTACGGTTTTTGGTCAACAAATTCCTGTATCCTGTAAGGGTAGGTGTGAAGTTTGTGGAAGTTGATAATTTGATTTCCTCGTTCAACACGTAAAGTCGTTTACGAGCCTAACTAGAAGTTAGTTACAGAATACGTTTGGAGTTGCTGCCAAAAGTCAACTGGAATAAGAACATTTGAATTCGTGTGCGGTCGATTTATGCTGATCTTTCGTATAGTGTTGCCTTAGGCTTGGAGACGCTACAAAATATTTTTTCTTATAAGAAGTCTTATAAGATCTCAAGATACTCGTTTCACTATAAAGGATGATTTTTGTTTTTTAAGATTAATTCTTACTAACTGTTTAATGTTCTCCGGCATGCCATTAAATGCTTGCTAACTATGTAGTCAGACATATGTATGTCTTTAGGCTGATGACAATGATTAAGAACAAATGTAGGTAATATGTTACGAAAACTAGTGAGATGTGGTTCTGCAAACCTTCATAGACATCTATTTGTACCTCAATGAAAACAATAATGTGATTCTAAGTGAATATATACTAAAAGATACAGATGTTAGGATAATAATGCAAAAAAAATATACCTTATTAGAATTGGCGTAATTTTCGGATGTGTTTAAGTAGTGATTATATAATCAAGACTGCATTATAACTACTTTGTCAAATGTAGAACCACACCGTAGTCAGCTTGGTCTGTCGTTCAAATGGGCTGGCTCAACTCTAACAAAACTAGGGAAAGATACCATTCGTTAGCCTTAAGATATCCCTTAGGAACAAAATATTTCTACATTTAGTATAAAGTACCATAAAATTATCAAAATAATTCATTTATGATGTATAGTACTAATTTGTATAATATTATAGTGTAAAAGTTTATGCACAAAAGCTTAATAAATAAAGTCAAGAATTAAAAATTGTAGTTAGAATATGTGGCAAATATATTTAAAATAAGAGATTTCTTATAAGAAATGGTACACGATATGTACCTTTATTTGACACACCTATCACGCCTAAATAATTAGAAATTTTACCATATGTGACTGCGTATTTTTCCAACTAAAGATACCTATTCGATAAATTACTTGATCAAAATTTTCGACACATAAGCGATTAATCATTATGATAAATCTATATCTTTTTGCAACATAATGACATCATTAAGCAAATAAATATGAGATAATTTGACATAACACTGCATAAAATGAAAGAGAAGAAACTATCAAATATTTTTTCCATAACAAAGAAACACAAGCACCACTTTAATTACGACAAACTAAAACATTAACAACGTCAAAGAGCTTAGTACAAACGAAAATATCCGTCAAAGCAAGCCTCGTTACGACCCTTGTGTAACAATAGAAAAACGTATCTAGGTCGCCGGCTGCAAAAACGTTAAGAGGAAAGTTCCTTTAAGTGATAAAACACGCCAAACACAACGAAAAAACATCAAATACAGCGATATCATTATTAATGTCATGCCAACGTATCCTGTATCAGAAGTTGGTCTTGAGAGTTCTTAACGTTGGCTTGATAAATGACTTCGCCCACTTTTGCGAAAGTTGTGCGTGTTTTTTCTGTTCATCTTGGAGGTGTCACAGCCTGCAGCGAACGTGCCGAGACTGCTGATGGTGTAACACTAACGCGAGTGTACCTCCTCGGATTATACGGATCGCTGTCGTTTTTGAACTAATCTTTCTGTACTATGTTGGGGATTTCGGAGTTTTCTTTTTGTAGTGTCAGTCATGGTTTAACTTAGAACGGTTCATTTATACTTACATATACATTTTTATTGCCAGTAAACAAAATTTCTTAATGAAAAAGCTATTAAACATTTCGTCCTACCCTGGAACCGAATTTGTAGGACCCTCGATTGCATATCGCCGATTCGTACGACAAGGCAAAGAAGATACTCTTATTAATTTGGTGATCATTATAAAGGGTCTCCGGATTTGCCAGTAGCCTGAGTCAGGCTATCTTAACTTAGGAAATATCTATGTAGTTATAACGAGGCAATAACTTCTGACCTTCACACATTGTGTTCAGTACGACACATTCCGTGCTTAGTCAGGGTACCAATCATAAGTCTGGATTAGACTTCATTCTTAAGTCTTTGAGAAGTAAATCACAAGAATAGAATCTATTTGGCTTCAAAAGTTTGAAAACTTGCCGGAGATCTGAACCCACAACAGAATAAACTGTCTTTTCAAACCACTTGAAGTTTATTTTACTAATCAATCTTATATCGATACAACAAAATAGCACAACATTCAATAACAATAATGTATTTGTAATAAAGCCACGTTTTGCAAAACTTAGAGAATTGCACGACGTTAATGACCCTAAAAGCAAACTTTTGAATTTAAGACATGCTTTATCTACATCTTCAAATTCAACGGCAAAATAATCGTTTAGGATTTTATCTGTCCCATTTAGAATAACGACAGGGCTTCTTGCATAATTTAGAAGCGTGGAAGTGTAATTAAAAACATTATTTTGCGCCAAGTTTCTCCTATTGTTATCTACGATCGTGAATACGTCTTTGGTGGAAATCCTGTTAATGGTACGTGTTATCTTGGTGAATGTATACGCATTACTATCGTTTATCTACGTACACATGAGGCTGAGTACTAAATAAGGCGTTGAGAATCCTCTGGTAATGGTTTATTTTGGTTTAATAATGGTTGGAAGTTTTATCAGGCACCTAATGGTTGAGCGAAGATAACGAATGTATTGAAGTTACGAATTCGCCGCCTAAACGATTGGTTTTATAGATAACATTCGTATTGTGTCTTTTTATTATTTGCTTAGAGGAAATTCTGGTGAAAGATTTATGTTTGAAGATGCTATTTACATTGCATCGTTAATGGTTCAATTTTTACCTTCGCTTGTAAGAATTTATTAAGAAAATTATTTTGGGAAGGAAATAAGATTTTTAAGGAGTAGACCCTGTTTATGGAAAGTTTAAGAGTATATTGTGTCACAGAGAATTTTTTTCGTTTGTATTTTTAATAAAAAAAATGTAATTTGTAAAGAAGGCAGATAAATTGAACAACAGACTTTTGTTTTTGCCGTGATACATGGATAAACAGTACATTTGCATATACTTAATATTAAAAGTGTTCAGTTTAGTTTAAATTCCAGATAATACTTCGACTTTCAATATTTATTTATTCAAAAAAGCAATCCGTAACCATAATGCGTTCTATTTAAACATGCACGAATCTCCATACCTCGCAATTATGTAACAGAATAATGCTATCGGCCAAACGCTGAGCCTATCTCGGCGGAGATCTGGTCTAATCACCACCTGCTACCCGTTCCCGATACAGACTCGTTCAGAGGAAACAACAGACAGTCACGTGTTTTATTCAAATTACTCGCACACTTTACTAGTGCCGTTATCTCGTACGATATTGCAAGTTTCATGGAATTATGAAGACTGCCTTCTTGCGCTCGCGGCCTTTAAGCGGTAGAGAGGTTCCGGGATACATTGGTTTATGTATTAGAAAATAATATGCTTCGGGTTTGGAAATGTGACGAAAAAATAAGATGCACCTATGATTTAAGGCTTAAAGCAAATATTAACGAATCGAGGTCACGGAAATGCACTTTAATGAACAACTTTAGAAATAAAGGAGGGTAATATATTTTTCGTATTTCAAAATAATTCGAAACGATAATAAAGTTCTGCGTCATCACAGTGGTAATATTTTACTCAATTATAATTTATCGAATTTCAATTTGCGTGTTTAATTCATATGTCGGTTTTTAATTCAAAATCTTTGCACTTGATGATTTCGATCAGCTAATTTTTGATTCTTTTTGGGGAAACGAAAGTAATTATTTGGAGGGGATGAGATGTTAATAATAATAATAGTAAAGCGAAGTAATATAAAAATATGTGTTGTATAGCCTAAAACACCAACAAAAAGTGTCTACATAAAATAAACAAAGAAGAACGACGTAACATCATTCATCTGGATTATACTGTTTTCAACTGTCTTTGAATCGAAAGAGACGACATAAACCGTCGCTTCCTACTTGCAGAACATAACGATCTTATGCGAGAATTCAACATTCATGCGGGGAACAAAGGATTCGAGAACAGTCTAAATACGCTCACGAACACGTTTGTAGCATTCAAAATCGGATAGTGTAAAGAGATCCAATACAATCTTAGACCGAAACACACAGCTTCCAGCTATCGACACCCGAGCAGACCAAACGGCAGTATTCACGATCTAAATCTATTCAAATTGTGATGGTATCAGTGATAAACTCTATTGTTTTACTTTATACCGATATTCACGCTTCATTGGTCTCGTGGCATCGTATATGGACTGTGAACCGTGAGATCATGGATCGATTTGCAGCTAATTCATATTGCTGGAGATTTTCGATTCATTCTCTGGTCCTTATTTGCTTGTGATTGGGTTTGCGGCGTTTAAGGAGATGCCTTACGGGGAAAGATGTGTATTTTTACACCCACGTTTTGTTAGTTGTGTTTTTAAGTATCACGTAATAGGGTGGATGTCGATTGTTATTTCGTCGTTCAAAGTTCAAAGAACCTCACGCATGAGTGTAGAAATGATAATGACAGTTTATTCAATATTGACCAAATATATACCTTACATCTAAGCTATACACACATTACACACCAACTTATGTCTACGCTACAATATTCTAAAGTAATAATTATAAAGCTCGTGACACTAAAAGAACATCAAACATTTATAATGACAAACGAATATACTCCTAGAACAAATCAGTAAGACATCGTCGTCAATTAACAAAAGGCATTGTCTTGGAACGGCAAAACACATGAGGAAATTAAAGTCATTCGTATTGTAATTGAGTTCTCGCGAAGGATATTAGTCGAAGATTGCTCGTCAGGCGGCACTCGCTTCAATCACACCGATAGTTCCAATCCGTGGGGCGTTGATTAAACAGAATCAGTTCAGTGGGACACTCCAGCTGACGTGACGGTTCGCGCAGATCGATATGTACATTAGTATGTTCAATGGAAGACGGCAGATGAATTTATTCCCGATCTTCGAATATGTAATGGGTTTCACTATTCTGTCCTTCTCGAGAATCGTTAATGCTTTATTCCTAACTACTATTATGATCATCAAAATTCCGCTAAATAGGTTTATCAATTTCATCAAATTCATTAGGCCGTATGTATCCCGGTATTCTGCCCTGTGGCAAGGGGGCGTTAGAATCTCACCACGGTATCCCCTGCCTGTCGTAAAAGGCGACTCAAAGGGGCCCTTGGGGTCGCTGAGCGCGCTGCGGGGGCGGCGCGTCCTCAATGAAAGTGACCCCGAGCGGGGCGGCGGCACTGTGGCCTGTGTACGTCGCGGGCGCCCATCCACAACCAGGGCGCCCAAACAAAGCTAGTGGGGGCGTAACTGCGCCCCCTTTTAACTCCGAGACGTCCGAGAAAATTACGTCTCGGAGGCGCACCGGGCGGCTGTGGTTAACGGTGGGCGCCTCACGCTCACGTACCATGGTCGCCCAACTTGGCGCGGAGATGGCCACCGGGGAGTTTTGGTCGGTATGCCGGTTTAGGGATTTCGTTAGGGACCCAGCCCGGCACTAACATCTGCGCGGACATGACGTCGCCGCGCGCCGGGCTGGAAGACCGGTGACCCCGACATACGCTTCCCGCCCCCCACTGCCCCCGGGCTGGCGGGAAGTAAAGCCATAAACAGCTTTCCCCTCGATAACAAAAAAAAAAAAAAAATGTATCCCGGTATTGGGCCTACCCTAATATTGAGGCAGTGCCCTATCACACAAAACCATGCTGGTCCAAAGCGTTATTAAATTTTGCATAGATGACGAATTCTCTGGTGTCTCTTAGATTTCTTTTTTGCTTCAATTCGTAACAATTCATGAAGAATTAATATATATACTCAGCCTATTGCCGTCCACTGCTGAACGTAGGCCTCCCCAAGTAAGCGCCAACCATCCCGGTCCTGAGCGGCCCTCATCCATCCGCTACCCGCCACCTTTCTCAAGTCGTCGGTCCATCGTGCTGCAGGACGTCCTACACTACGTTTGCCTAAACGCGGTCTCCACTCCAACACTTGTCTGCTCCACCGGCTGTCCGACCGTCGGCAGACGTGGCCAGCCCACTTCACTTAAACTTCCACTGAAGTGGAAGAATTAATATACAGCTATTAAATTTCTCAGCATACCTTCTTTCAACTCAAAAAAGCGGATGAACTAATCAGAATTTTAACTACGAATCCAGTTAATATTTCACATGGGCTACTACTTAACTATTCAATCGTCAAAATTAGTATAAGTAGACGAATTTACTATTCCCAAATGTACTTCAATATTTCACGAGAAACTTATTTTACTTAACAAGTCAATCTTAGAGCACTTCAGTTTAATTAGTTTGGCCTGGAAAAACTATTTCAACTTGAAATAAAGTTTGCCCAGTAAGTTTCCAAAACAATGGTCTCTAGACACACGCCTATAATAATAGAATATTAACGAGTAGACTCAAGATATGAACGTGTATCGATCCAGATCCAAATAGATTTAATTAAAATTAGTGTTCTAGAAGCAGAGACATGATTCAATAGTGTTTCTAAAGTGAAAGAAGGGATCTGTTATATCTTTCACCAGATACTTTAATAGTATAGTAATTTAATGCAATTTCCACCATATTTTTCGGATGTTGTGCTGCTCTTGAAAAGTCTTTTTTTGTTTTATATCGTCTCTGTATTGTGGTTTCAAATACCTCGTTTTACAATTAGATTATATATCGAGACGAAAAAGCTAAAGATCGGTAGGATGAATAATCTACCTACATATATAGCCACTAATTTCGTTGTTTGCATCAAAGGTAATCTCCTACAGCGTAATTTGCCAGTAACTTAAATTATAACAATTCTTTACCTACATAATGTCTATTGATCTTGCAAAAAGTCAATTAAACTTTCTGAAAGATTCACTCGTCCCGTAGTCGTAAGTCAACAGAAATATTTGTCAATATTACGTAAGTTACATTTCGAATATTCCGCAATCGAACGTTCATTAAAACTTTTGTCGAGTTCAACATGTATTGACTTTATTTTATAGTGAAAGTATCATGTACAAAAAAGTTTAAATAAATAGACGCGAGAGGAATATTCTAATTAAAGTTGTATAAGTATCATCAACTTTATCATCATGTATATGGGCTATACGTCCCACTTCTAGACACGGGCCTTCTCTACAATGGAGGTTTAGAGTTTAGTACGCCACACTAGCCCAGTGCGGGTTAGCGACCTGCATAACTAAAATTCTTAAAAACTTTAGGGTGTACTGGTTTCCTCACGATGTTTTCATTATGAAAATATATAAAAATGAATTTGAATGGTCTGACGTACCTATGTGCTTGGGGCTTAAACTCCCCACCGCTGAGATTATTGATAGCGCGCTTAAGACTTGAATACATCCATCGTTACTACCTATTTCATATCCTACTTACTATTATAAAGGCGAAAGTTTGTAAGTATGGATGTATGGATGTTTGTTACTCTTTCACGTAAAAACTACTGAATGGATTTTAATGAAACTTTACAATAATATAGCTTATACATCAGGATAAAACATAGGATACTTTTTATCCCGGAAAATGTAGTATTCCCGTGGGAATGAGTATTTCTGGATCTACCAAAGCGATTTGAATGAAATTTGGTATAGAGAGAGGTAGAGCTCACATAATTCACATGGAATAGTTTTTATCCCGGAAAATGAAGTATTCCCGTGGGAATGGGTATTTCTGCATCTACCAAACCGATTTAAATGATTTTTGGTATGTGCATAAATAGGACTCTGAGATGTAAAATAGACTATAAATTATTTTCTATCTAAACTCAACCCTGTAGTCTACGCGGATGAAGTCGCGGGCAACAGCTAGTGTGTACATAAAAACAAAATGAAACTAACGGCTTCGGTCCAATGACTTTATGTACTTTTTTCGACAAAACACTGAGTCTAAATGAATGATGAAAGATATAAGCTACTACGTTTGCCTAGTAGTAGTAGGACGTCCTGCAGCACGATGGACCGACGACTTGAGAAAGGTGGCGGGTAGCGGATGGATGAGGGCCGCTCAGGACCGGGATGGTTGGCGCTTACTTGGGGAGGCCTACGTTCAGCAGTGGACGGCAATAGGCTGAGTATATATAAGCTACTAGCTATAATGGTTTCTTATACATAATTTAAATTCTTCTTCTTCATCAACCCATATACGCCCACTGCTGAGCACGGGTCTCCTCTACCATTGAGAGGGTTTAGGTCATAGTCTGCCACGCTGGCCTAGTGCGGGTTGGCAGACTACACAATGGTAGAAAAAACCCTCTCAATGGTAGAAAAGTAATTTAAATTATTATTGTAAAATTTCCATTACTTTATAAAGCACACCGATGTATATCCAGGGACACGTGATGAGTTAGTGACGCACATATTGATTATAATATTATTAGAAGCTATTACAGAAATGAAATGTGATTAAATTGATTTCCTGAAAATGTAGTAATTTTAATAATAGATCGTATGTATTACACGAGTATCGCATGAGAAATTGGTTCACAATGTTATAATGTGTTCGTGTATAATTGTATTAATATTTTAACATAGATTAATAATATGAGCGGACTTTTTAAAATTTTGTGAAATATGCTACACATTACTAGATTAATTACAAGGTTCCTGGGATACTTCGAATAGTTATTTATTAAAAAAATATACACTAGTATTTTAAAGGCTAAAAACATTGCGAAAGCCGGTCTAGTACCATCCTCTTGACCGACTGCGCAGCAGTTCCGCCCGATGTCGTGCAGCGACAGATATCAAACAGATTTTCCTGCATAAAAAACTCAGCTAAATTCTGACAGTATTTGAAGCCGTTGGCGTCATTTTATCGGTCCCGCGTCACCCGTCGATCAAGTTACCGGTAAGCAAACACGGTACTTCAGATAGATATTATTTGCGCGTAATTTTGCATCGATACCGCTGATGTTTGTGTTGTCGCTGCAGGGTACTGTTTGCTGTTAATTATGGTAATGGACTGAACAGTAAACACAGCCTCGAGACCATCTCCGCCACCTTAGCGCAGTGCATTGATTGATAGAAGGACAGATTTTGTTGCAACAACGATGTTTTGGCGTTTTACTTGTGATTTTGTACAGCTACCGGCAACAGCAATCGGGTCTCTTTATTGAATGTAAAGCCCATTCATGAACTTCAGTAAACTAAATTAAAAATACTTGCTAGTGTTTCAAAATGCTTAGAGAAGAAAAAGAGAATGTAGCTGTGTACGACACAAGGAGCTTTGTTTAAAATTTAACCTTATTCTACTATGTAAAATAAATTTAAGTTGACACTCAATTTTTAAAAACATTTCTAAAATTCCTTTACTAGTTTTATGAAGTTAGATTCGTTCTGTTGACCATATTCTCCAAATACCGCGCAAAAGGATTGCTGCAAAGAAACACCAGAATTCCGTGAATATTTCGCCACACAGTAAATCATATGTACTGCTTCAGCATTTACTGTACGATAAATCTCAAACCGTCTCTGTGTTTACTCTGTGGTTTCAGGTTTGTACGATGCACCGCTATGTTGGCAATAGAAGTAGGCAAATTTAAATAGCGTACTCCAGATATAACAAGCAATGAAAGTGCTTGGCTTATAAATTTCTAAGCAAATGTTTTATGTGAGTATAAAATTCGATGTGGGGAATGACTATCGTAATGTAAGTTCGAATGTCTAAGTTATTAAATAAATATTTACTAAATGACGTTCAAGTACTCAGTTATTTATTAGTACCTTTTAGTTACATTTAAAGTCTTCGTGCTATGAAGGATACTATTAATAAAAAAAAAACTATTTTGAGGGCTTTGCTCGAACCACGAGCAACCCCTAGGTTGTTTAGTTAGTTGGTCCTAACCAACGATGCAATATTTTTTGGTTGTTGATTTCCTGCTCCTCCTAAAATAAATAATTACACCAATCGGTTATTATCATGTAAAACTCACACAAAACTTACCTCAAGACTCTACGTACTTCATAGAATCTCTATACGAACAGGTAGAAATATCCTCGAGCGAAAAACAAATTTTACTAAAAGACAACCTTCACACAATCAATAATAATCCGATAATCACTATGACAGAATCCGTGTACTCGAACTACGTAGCACAAACTAGATCAGTTATAATCCAGTGAAGCATCGATGTAACATTTGATCTGGTGCCATTGTTTTTGGATTACGCTGACCAATCGAAACACAATTAGTAATTCCCTTGTAACCGAGCGGGAATGTGATATTCTATAGAGATCATCGTTTCCGCATACAGATTCCAACAATAGAAATTATCTCTGCATCGCGTAGCAGATTACAGCATCAATGCTATTATTACAATAACATGCGGATTTGCTCATTATAATGACACGACTGTATCACAGGTCACTTGATAACGTGTTGCGCGGTTGAAACATACCTTCGACTCGAAAGTACAGAATGATCACGAACAGCGGAATTAGTATCTTTTTGGTTTGTATTTGTATTTCCTTAGTAGGTCGTAAAGTACTTTTTTGTAGAATTCACATTTACCTACGAATTCTTTCAATGATTTCTACAGTGGTTATTATATTCTTAAATTAATCTCTGTAGTATTTTCTAATTAAATATCAAGTATTCTGAAGCTATATAAAACTGTATTAAATATTCGATAAAAGTGCCTTTGTGATCTCTGAGATGAGTTGATGTAAATATAGTAATAATATTTCGTCGTTCCAAACATTACAACTTACTTTAAATCTAAAAAAATATTGTATTTTTCGTTGTTGGTAATCGAAACCGTGCAACAGATTACAGCTTTGTGATAAAATATTACTTAGATCTAAAAGCTACGTCAAGAATCTATTACTTACAAGTTTGCTCGTGGTATAGCTAGCGCGGAGTTTGCGAGCCCCTTCTCAGGGGAACAAAGTCCTTTCCGCTGCAGAAAGTATCTTGTGTTGCAACAGCACACTTACTTTGCAAATAATACAGTAGATAAAAAGAAAGAAAAGTGTGAAAGAGATCCGTGTTTTAACGTAAACAAAACATAGGAAAAATAAGAGCTGAATCATGAAGTAGTAAACATAATTGCAAAAAAAAAACAAAAGACGATAGGCATCACAAACAATTATATTATAAACAATACAAAAACATAAACAAAATTTATTTGTACCACCTGATTATTATATAAACTTGCACATGTGACTACAGAGAATTAAAACAATACTCACATTACCGTTAAACCTTTTTAATAACAGCAAATCTTTCGCCGCACATTGTGCTGTAAGCAACATACAAATGCCTTGCTCGAACAGACCCTTAATTAACAACTCCAGTATATTCTCGAGTAACAGGATCAAAAACTCCAATTGCGTGGATGTGGGAAGCGAGATAATGGGCAATCGGGCGAAGATTATAGCGCTAATTCACAAAACACGGGTCGGGCCCAGGTACTTGTGATATCGGGATCAGGAATTAGGGTTGTTGCAAATTCACCAGCGGCGGGTTAAACCCCTAATAAGTTTGTCACGGTCGAATAGTTTCGTTCATGTTCCAGCGTTACAGTCTTGAATATTTTGACAATAAGGTGTGGTTTTATGAAGGTTTGAATTGTAACCGTTAGTTCGCGTTTATGTTCGCTGTGGTGGCCTTGATAAAATTTACAGGGCTCATAAAAGTTAAGCTGATATTACAGTAGTGTTTAGTTTGTTTACACACGGAACAATGATGGAATTAAAGGTTTTACTTAACAAAAATCTAGCGTAGTGTTGGACGTCCTTTGACATGATAATAATTGATCTTTTAAAAGGTAGCTCTGGAAGTATTCGGAGATACTTTATGACTATCAGAAAACGTCGCTTGTGATGAATCTGAATATTTTGTATGTATTTTAAAGACATTGCAGTCTATCAAATGCATCTGTCACAAGCAATAAATTGAGTATGCACGACAGACGACTTCTAAATAAAATAGCAGTTTATTCCCGTACAGAATGTGTATAATCGTAAAATGATTGCACGGAAAATATAAAATTAAAAAACAAAATGCTAACGCTTTTTTTAAAATGCGCACTTACCTGCAATAATGTTATGAATAGGTGCGGCCAGCTGAGAAAAAGCTGGTAAGGTACGTACGGCAACCGAACCCCACTTTTGACTACTAAATAATATACTATATCCTATATATATATATCCACTAATAATATGCTATATACAGGGTGTATTTAGACCGTGATCGAAAACTGAAGGAGGTAATAGCGAGGGTGATCACAAACCCAGTGGCGATATTAAAAATCGCGCCAAAAAATAAAAATTTTGACGTTTTCCATACAACCATCGGTGTTAAAAGTATGTGGTTTGTATGGAAAACCTAAAAAATTTTAAGGGGTTTGTAATCACTATCGCTATTACCTGCCTCAGTTTTCGATCACGGTCTAAATACATCCTGTATATATCCACTAAATAATAAACTACAATTTAACTGATATTCACTCGCACAGATAATCCACGACATTTTAACGTTTTATTACAATACCTATTGCGAATGTAAGTCGGTGTAAACTATTCATGATAATTTTTAACAACACTAAAAGAATCGTAAGAACTACGCGGTAATTACAAGGCAAGGCATTTTCCTTGCCACGAAACAACCAACTTGAAAGATTTGTGTTTTCGCACCAATGTTTTTATTCAGATGACACACAGAATAGACACTATCCTACTTCCCGTAACCTGTAAGGTATAATAAACTTTATCTATACCTCCATTAGAAATAACAAACGGTAAATATTAGCAACGGTAGTTTCGCATACTCCTTGACTTGACATTTAGTATTTACATGTACATTATGTGACACATTGTATTAGCCATGGACGAGAATAAAAATACAGATTTGTAAGTAAACTGTAATTTCTAAAAGTGTGCAATTTAATTGGTTTCCAGAAAAAAAATCTTTAATTAGGGATAAGGCGAAGTCGTAAACGTTTGTTTACAATTAATTATATCAATAAAAGAAACAAAGCCTATAACGATGTAAAAACTCAGCCATGCCCATTGTAGTGCCATGAAACTAAAGTGTCGAAATATAAAGTTTTCCGAGCGTAAAATGTGAATTTTGCCCTTTCAAAACGGTTGAACAAAGTTTTGATTTATATATTAACGCTTTATAAACGCCATTCCGCCGGTAGTTTTGTGCCATACATCTAGTATTCATACATTTACTATTTCCGGACAGGGAAACTGTTGAGTCGACATTTCATGTAAATCTTTTGGTTATTGTATATGAATGGTTAAATGTTTGTTCTTGTTGCAACATATCAACTAATGGTAATAGTTATGACAATTCTCGAAGCGTTGATAGTCGCATTTATGAAGAACAGGATAAATTTATTTTATATTTAAATAATTAAACTAAACCTTTAAATCTACCATAATAAATCAGCATTTTGTTCTTTTTCCGTTGAATGATACGGATGTAATCAAACAAACTATTTTTAAAAAATAACTGGGTCGTCTATCGTGATAAAGTAACATTTAAAAATGCCAGGCGAAACGCACTGCTCAATTCAATCACAGTCTGTGTCATTGGATTATTGTCTGAGTCCAGTCTGTCAGACTGAACTATAGCTTAATACCAACAGCGAAATTTTCACTCTTATCAATATTGAGTCATCAGAAATTGAAAGACAATGCATTTTTAACACGTAGCATAAAGACTATAGACAATCTGGTTATTCTGTAGTAGGTACATCTACTCTGTAATGATCAAAGAATTTTCTTCCTTGTTACTTTCCTACGTAAATGCGACTCTTATTATTTCAAGATATCTCTGTATATGGCATTGGTGGTATCCACAAAACTTAACATTTTAGGTAGATTAATAATACGCCATATCATGCCAGCGTTAAGGATAATTCTAACCTCATACTCCGATAATTAATTATTTTAAATACTTTGAAAAGCTTAGAGGAATGCTTACATATTGTTAAAATAATTATATTTAATAATTTATTTAAATGTTATTTTTGTTTTGTGTATAATATATAATGTATTTGTGTGTTGTGTAGTGTTTGATTCTTTTTATTTTTTTTAAGTTGTGTATATGTATAATACTTATTAAGCAATGTAAGCGCTATGGCGGATACTGTCAGCTTGTATTGTGTTTTATAATATAAATAAATAAGTGGTGATGTAGATGCAAACGCGAGTAATCACGTTACTAGTTTTATATGTCGACGCGGCTAAATTCATCCAAAGTGTTGGTAAAACAAATTTTAATATATCAAAGAGAGTTTAGGATAACTCAATCAAACTTTATGTTCCACATTTTCCATAGCAGTGAGTAGTGACGTTACGCGGTGACCGGCTGCTGTGACGATGAAATATTGATCGAGAACTAAACAAATGTGCGAACGCGGCTTCCACTATAACCGTACGTTTACGTCGCTCTATTTTGACTTTTTCCCGTTGATTAAACATGAATAGGACTTTTTACGTTCCGTTTTTATTGTTGTTGTAAATTTTACCGTGGTTTTCTTTTTAGATTCTCATAGGATTGTGATGGTAAAGAATCTTTCGGTCATTCATAAATTTATTGTCGAGTATTATTTCTTGAATTCTGCCTATAATATTTTGAGGTAAAATTTTGTAATAATTTATTATTTTATACAATTTCTACGTTACATAATTTAAACAATATTTTATTAATTCGAGAAATTATTCCCCTGTTATAAAAAATAAAAAAAATTTTGTATATATAACAAATTCCTTCTATATTGCGAATGGTTTTCAAATTTTGTAGCGGCTATATAGTCCAGTACTTCCGTATTCCTATCGACTAAATTTCACCCTTCTGTTGGGGTGTGTCGCTGAATGTCAGAATGCAATATTGACATATTCCGGCACTTATGCAGAAGCAGGTGCTGTATAGTATTTGTGTGTGAGTTTCGACCGAAATACTAACTCTTACCAACTAAAACCAGTTTTACAGACCCGATTTTTTTTTTTTTTTTTTTTTTTTTTTTTTTTTTTTTTTTTATGGGAAAGGAGGCAAACGAGCCAGTGAGCCACCTGATGTTAAGTGGTCAACACCGCCCATGAACACCCACAATACCGGAGGAATCATCGGTGCGTTGCCGGCCTTTGAGAAAGATAAAGGCTCTTTTTTTGAAGGTCCCTAGATCGTATCCATTTGGAAATACTGCCGACGGAAGCTGATTCCACAAAGTTGTTGTGCGTGGAATGAAACACCGTTTGAACCGCACTGTCGAAGAGCGCCATTCATCCAGATGGTAGGGATGAAACTTTAATTTTTGACGTGTGGTGCGGTGGTGAAATTCAGCAGCCGGTATTAACCCAAAAAGTTCATCTGAGCACTCCCCATGGTACATGCGATATAGGACACATAGAGACGCGACGTCTCTTCGCAATGAGAGGGGATCGATTTTGTCCGAAAGGATCTGGTTATCGATGATTCGAGTAGCACGTCGTTGAATACGGTCAAATGGAAGAAGCTGGTACTGAGGAGCTCCAGCCCAGAGATGACAACAATACTCCATATGTGGGCGGACCTGCGCCTTATACAGCTGTAAGCGCTGATCCGGCGTGAAATAATGTCTCGCTCTGCTGAGCACACCGAGCTTTTTCGAAGCTAGCTTCGCTTTATCTTCCAGATGACCGCAAAACTGAACGGTACTCGAAACATCGACACCAAGGATTCCAATACTAGACGAAATACCAAGGGAAGCGCCCAGGAACCGAGGTGATACGGAAAAGGGAGTTTTTTTAGCAGTAAATGCGCAAACTTGAGTCTTAGACCGATTAAATTGGACCAAATTCTGCCTGCCCCAGTCGGCGGCTTGGTCCAACAAGTAGTCGATTTCTGACACAAGCCTATTTCGGCACTCATTGACTTGTTCCTGAGAGGAATTAGCACGGCCAGTGTATAAGGCATCCCCGGTACTGTCATCTGCATAACAATGAATGTTATTATGAGTTAACAAGTCATTAATATGCAGAAGGAACAGAGTAGGGGATAGCACACAACCTTGTGGTACACCAGCATTCACAGGCATAGAGTCCGAGCTAGAACCGTCGACTACGACTTTTATGCTTCGCTCTGTGAGAAAACTGGTGACCCAGTTGCAGAGCCTCTCAGGAAGTCCAAAAGAAGAGAGCTTGGAAAGTAAAGCTCCATGCCAAACCCGATCAAAAGCCTTCGCTATATCCAACCCTACCGCCAAGGCCTCCCCCTTGCTTTCGATCGCCTCTGCCCACCTGTGGGTTAGATACACAAGAAGATCACCAGCTGATCGGCCCCGTCTAAAACCATATTGACGATCATTAATCAGCTGATGAGTCTCCAGGTAGCACAGAAGCTGGCTGTTTATTATGGTTTCCATAATTTTAGAAAACAAGGAGGTTATGGTAATGGGCCTGTAGTTAGAAGGATCAGATCGGTCGCCTTTTTTTGGGATCGGGTGCACTAAGCCAACCCTCCAAGATTTTGGAACTACACCTGATAAGTATGAATGCCGAAAAAGACGCGTGAGCACTGGTGCCAGCTCAGGAGCACATGTTTTCAGCACAATAGGAGGGATTCCATCCGGCCCACACGACTTATGGATATCCAGGGAAAGTAGCACTTTACGCACAGAGCTCTGGTGAAAACGGATCTCTGGCATAGAGTTTTCACAGCAAGTGATCGTAGGTGCTAGACTTCCCTGGTCATCCAGAGTCGAATTAGACGCAAACAGAGCACCCAAGAGATCAGCTTTCTCTTTTGCGCTGTGGGCCAGCGAACTATCCTCCCTGCGCAATGAAGGAAATGAAGGCTTACAGAAGTTGCCGAGAACAGCTTTAGCCAGAGACCAGTATGCCCGAGTTCCTGAAGGAAGACGAACTAATCTCCTGCCTATGCTCTCGATGTATTTAGACTTAGCCATAGCGATCGTTTTCTTGAAACCCCTAGCGGCAAAGTTATACTGCTTCCTAAGAGCACTGGTGTTAGCATCGTGCGACAAAATGGCATTAGCCCAGGCTTGATAACGCTCCTGTTTCAGGCGAGATGCCGCTTTACAGGTACGGTCAAACCAGGGTTGAGACTTACCACCGACCGGCACCATAGAGTTAGGGATGAATAGTTCCATACCCTGAAGTACTACATCGGTAACTGAGTCGGCAATAGTGTCAACATCGCCCAGAGAGAAGCAAACCCGCCCCCAGGGGTAGGAAGCGAAAAATGTACGCATCGCGTCCCAATCCGCTGACCTAAAGTGCCAAACACGTCGCCAAGCAGTACGGGGACGTGCAGGACGCTGGCACGGCACTTTACTCTTAACAAGTGAATGGTCTGATGAACCAAGAGGAGCATCGATGGTAATCTGATAGGCATCGGGATGAGAGGTCAGCAGTAAGTCTAACAGCGACGGCGTATGGTTCTCCACATCAGGTATCCTGGTTGGCGAAGCAACCAATTGTGTAAGACCATAAGCTAAGGCAAAGTCGTGAACAGATCTCCCAGTGTGGTCAGTTGTACGTGAACCTAGCCATTCGGCGTGATGAGCGTTAAAGTCACCAAGGATGACAATCTCAGCGGAAGGGATCTGTTCAAGTACTGTATCTGTAGCCATCTGCACGCACTCAATGAGACGGTCACTTTCTGCGTTACCGCTATGGGACCTGTAGAGGCAAGCGTAGACGCGAGGATGATCCTGGCAATCTACACGCAGCCACAAGATGGAAAGGTCCTTACCTTCAAGATTGCTGAGGCGACGGTAGCACAGATCCTCTCTGACATATGCACATACACCAGCTCGACACATAAATGTGTGTTCAATGCTGTAGCCCGGGTAGCGCAGATATGAGATGTCTAAGGGAGAGGATATTTGTGTTTCCGTAAGGAATAGTAAGGCCGGCTTATTCGTCTCCAGATGGTAGTGGACTGCATTAAGATTTGAATTAATTCCCCTTATATTGCAGAAGTCCATATGGAGCATCAGCGGGGCGTCAGCAGTGGCCTTACGAGTGGAGCCTCTGGCAGAAGAGTTATAGAGCGGGATATTGCCCTCCCCAGAATACGTAGGGCAGCCTGAGCAAGAGTGCTCAGGGGGGGATTCTCCTGCACATGAAGTACCGGTACCCCCCTGGGGTAGATTTCTTTTGTATACCGCAGCCATAACTAATTGAGGGGAGGGGAAGGAAGTTGGGCCCCCGGTAATCTCACAAACCAATCGAAACGCAACAGCTAACTGCTACTTTACGTTGGTATTATGTGAGACAGTGGTACCACCCCGGACGAGCCGGCCCATTCATGCTTTTATTAAAAGCGTGGCTCTACCACTTAGATTATATCTATGGTGAATGATATGTATTATATTGGAATGCCTATGCGAAAATATTGCTTAATGTACGTAGTTTAATGGGAGTATCTTCTTGTCTAGTAACCGGGACCATAAAGTTATTAGCAGCATTAGCTAGTAGCAGCAAGAAGGGAATAGGCTATAATAGGCTCCAATTTATGGAATTTAAAAACTACTGCAAAATATATGAGTGCACGTTTTTGTAATATGAATCGTCTTTATGTTTCACAATTTTACCGTAAAAATATAATTTTATACAAAAATGCATTAATATTTTTGTATAAATACTTCATAAACGCATACATACTAATTTCCAAAATGTCAAATGCAAATAAAAGTATTCTGGTTGGGTTCCTCTAGGTTTTACCAAAGACTTTACGAAGCTCTTGAGAATCTTGAAATACAAAAATTGATATCTGCAGCATAAACAGAAGCCCTGTAACCCCCAACATCGACAGAGAACCGTGTCATAATATATCTCAGTTACGACGGAGCGCCTTAAGTGTGAAATATACTGTTGTTCAATATTTATAGGATTTTTATTTGTTTTGTTTATTCACAAGTTACAACGCACGTTTTGTCGTCGGGACAAAAGGCGAGTGTTGTGTACTTTATTTTTTGTCAGTGCTATCCTTTTGGTGTTTATAAATAATGCATAATCACGCGTGGCACGGCAATGGTCAGCAGAGATGAAACACGCGGGGTTAGCACTTAGCGTCACGATTCATTGTCGTGTGTGAATGTTGCTTTTGCTCGTAAAAAAAGGCAAGATGTATTGATAAGTTTTGTGAAATGTATTATCGAGGAGTTTAGAGACAAGGAGACTTTTATAGTGATCAAAACTTAACTTGACATTTTCAGTTTTCGTCGAACGCAATAAATAGTTGTGTGATGCATTTTCATTTGTTTAGGGTGAGAGTATTTATTAGTTTGGGTGTCACCATGACACCGCTGACACGCCCATAACATAAGTAAGTACTGTAGTGTCGAGACTATAAATATGTATCACTGTTGCGTCTTTTGATTATTACCAAAATAATATTATGCAAATATAATAATATAATCAAAGCAAGAAATTGAAAGAAATAGAATAGTGTTTACAATTAACCTCTCTTTTATAAGCCGTAACTAATCTTTCTACTCCAGAGCCAGTACAAAATTTCCATAGATGTATAATCAACTTAATTTGCACATTTATTTACCCCAAAACTCGTTTTGTTGCTTCTACTTCATCAACGATCCACGAAATTTCCCGAATTCAGACACCAAAAATTCAGGTGAGGCACAAAGTAACCCAATACCGGCGTCTTTGTTTTAATTAGAATGCAAATTTAATAGCCTAGAGGAATTAACATGTCAATGGTTGCCTAAACAACGTAATCTTTAGCACAAAGGATTCGGCCCTGAATGCCAGCGAGTTTATTAGTGATGTGTGGGATCGAGTAAATATTTCATAACGATTAATCGGTATCAATTTGCAATCGATTGTGAAAGGGCGGAGTTGGTTGTTTAATGAGATAATTGTATTCAGTTCCTGTTCATAGATGAGTGGTGTGTGCTTGATGTTTTATTAAATAGTTTAGTACGCCAGTTTTTATAGAGTGAACTTCTATTAACATTTCATGTGAAAGAAAATAAAGAATGAAGAAAACTTAACGTAACTTACTACACACATAGAATTCTCCACCTGAACATCCTGCAAATATTTTTCAGTCCTATTATTAGAAGATTCCAAAAATCGATTCATAAAATCGATTCCATAGTATCATCAATAAAAAATGTATACAAAAATTGTCAGCCAAATTTTGGTCCAGCACTAATGCTTACTGGCTTTCGCATATTGATCTCCAGGTTTATGAGACTTCAAGAGGCTATGAATACCAATAGGTACTATGAGTTTGAATTGCGTTCCCCAATATAGTTTATAGATTCTGCATTCTGAATATTAGTTACAGCCAAAATTCCATTTGCATAGTGCTGAGCATCGGGGAATTTGAAGCAATATATTTTACCCCATAAAGTGACATAGGTTTATGTAAACTTATCATAGAATCTTTTAGTTTGTACATAAGTTTCAAATAAATGCTTCATCTAAATCATTCTGTTTAAATCATCGATTTGCGGGTAGGTACTATAACATTGTATTGACAATTTTCATTAAAGTCCTGCAATTTCAAAAGACATCAGATTAGAATACTTATATTGATCTTTGAGGTGTGACAGTAGTTTTTTGTCAGTTGTATCTCTATTTAGACTACACTGCAATTGCCAACAAGCGGAGACAACTCTCCACTTTGCAAGAGAAAGAAACAAATGTTCATGTCATCTTTATAGAATCTCCAAGAGTTTTAGACTGACGCAATTCTGCATCCACGTTATTCGAAGTCCCACGTAATACTAGTACGGTAAGACTTTTTCGTTTTTCGAACATATTCCACGTTGACTACTATAGAAAATCTCCTTAGACAAAAACCCATAACTCTCCTCGACCTGATAATCAAAGACGGAACCTCTCAATCGCACATACTTGTGCCTCGAGATCGGGGAGATAGCCTTATAAAATTTCATATAAATTTTATCCCAAGCTTACAATCTAGAGTAAAAGTAAGGTATAGTATCCAATTTTTCTTCCCGCATCCACTGGCTTTATAACTTCCATGCATTACGATGTAATTCCGCCATCCCCCGCTGCAAGTTTACGATCGCTAAGAACACAATGTATTAAATATTTTTACTGTATATTGGGTAAATAAGTTTCCTTAGTGCATTTATGTGTTGTTTTGTTTACAATACCGTCTTTATTGTTTTCATGTAATGTTCATACATATTCTTTCACATATATATATATATATATATATATATATATTTCACCAAAATGTTACCTTTATTATTATTTTCCATTCAACGGTTCTTAGTTTTTTACAGTAATCGACGAGGCTCGCGCGACTGAGATTCTTGGGGCTCGCAGGCACAAACCTCGAACTTTAAACGTTAATTGTGTTTTCACAGGAAAACATTGTAAGGATAAATGCATTCGTAAAAGTTCTTAGGGATTTCTTAGGTGTGTATTCCACTTACCTTCATTAGGGCAAGCGAGGTGGACTAAGGCCGAAACCCTCTTAGTTGTAGAGAAGGTTCGGGCCAAGCAGTGTGATGTCAGATGATTTACGTTTTTAAAATTTATTATTTTTAGCACACTTTCACGTCTTACTTACTAAGCAGACGTATTCAGAAGTAATATTATACCAAATTCTTACACATTTTCATATCAAAAAATTCTGAAACTCCCCATGATGATTCTTACAACCGCAATTTTCGTCTACGGTCCGCAGAACAATCTTAACGCCCCTAATACCCTCTCGCCCCGGTTAATGCCAGTTAAGGCCTCTCACTCCGATATATCTTCCTTAATATTTGGATCTCTATAGATGCACCCCTAGTAGACCAGGTCCTTAAGAACGACTCCTTAAGCCGGGTAAATGTACCTGGTTATATACAAGGGTAACAAGATGCTATTATTCTTTGTTAATTGGTATGATTTCAGGGCTGCCTAATAAGGGAAAAAATTGCGTTAATTTTAAAAAGTTGATAGGCTGTAATTTTTTAAGATATGAATGAGATAATATTTTAAAATCAAATTACTAAAGTAATTAACACACATTCACAAATGCGGCAGTTTCGTCGGATGATTATATTTCAAGATATAGCCATAAGCAATATTGTAACATTTGGACTGATTCCTTAAAAAAATAATACTTGTATAATTTGTAAAATTAATAAATATAATATGAATTTCTTAGGTGTGTAGTCCGCCAACCCGCACTAGGCTAGCGTGGCGGACTATGGCCTAAAACCCTCTCAATGGTAGAGGAGACCCGTGCTCAGCAGTGGGCGTATATGGGTTGATGAAGAAGAAGAAGAATATGAAATACTACTTTATCACCACCTTCTTTAGATAGAGCTTAACATGGAGAATTTTAAGTTTCTCTAATAAGTAATCATAATTCCTAGGTCAGGTTTTTGTTCTCTTAAATTTTTATTAAGGTTATGTACATAATTTATTACATTGACATATGTAGTGAATTAATCTACGATATATTTTAAATTTATTCGTTGGAATCAACGAATCACAGCTGTTAAAATGGTCAAAACAAATATTTTTGATAAAATATTTGTAAATACTTGAAAATTTAATTGAAGTATTTTTATTTTCCAATTAATAATATTACGTACGTAGTAAAATAACCCAATATTTTGTTTCGGATACCATTAATTCGCAATTTTATAGTATAAACGGAATACAAATAAAATCGGATACATATTTTTATTGAGTTCAGAAATATGTTTTATATATAAATAAACTACGATATTTTATTAATAAAATTATTTATTCGTAGAATTATATTATTAAAATAGTAGTAAATGAAGCGATATGATATGAAGATATATTTGTTGCCAAAAGTTTTTGAGGTAATTAAACGTTTATTGAATGCAAAAAAGGAAACCTTAATTCATTGTTTTTGTTTGATGGATTTTGATAATGGAGATATGAAATGGCTTGTTAAGATATGTATCCTAAAGAGTATCTTACAAGTGAGGAGCGATCTAAAAGTCCCGGGTTCAATTCCCGGGTCAGGCCAAGTTATTGAGTTTCCCACTAGGAAATTCTCCGTAGCATGACGGAGTTAGAAAATGGGCCCGAAAACCGTAATGACATATATTATGTCATTATCGTAATGACATTATGACCTACCCACGCGAGGAAAATAGGCGTTATGAATACATTTTTATATATTCCATTCTCTTTTTACAACACTATATACCTAAGTAAGATAGTTCTTGTAAGATCTGTTCGCTAATCTCTGGCGGCGTGGACTAAAATTGTTCTTATATATGGAGCCGTGGAAAACACTAGAATGTTCCATATATTAAGACTTAGGAATGCAATTAGTGCTACTACACAGGTGTTGTAAAATTTACACTGTCTATTTAAAGTTAAAACAGCAGTGAGAGAATTAAGCACTTGCTTTACGAGTTACGTTTCATTTCGTCGGAAAAATTCGGCGAACGTTGAAAAACTTAATAGTCTCAAAAGTATTGCATTGCATTGTAGTAACAATCCACATAGATACAAGACCGATAGTCGTATGAAAAACGTCAATATTTTAATTTTTTGTTGGGATTTTCTTTAACGCCAGGGAGTTTATCACCTTGGCTATTTCTTGCCTTAGTTTCCGATCACGACCTGAATAGTCCCTGTTTTATCGCTTTAAAGGTTTTTTTTTTTAATTAACGTTGAGAAGTATAGCCAACAATAGCCTAAGCTACTATTTAGTCGTACTGCTGGCGACCGCTTCATTCAGCTTTGATAAGTAATTGAATTGTTTGTGATTTAAAGGAAATATAAAATAAATAAATACACCCAACAGTTACAAAATACATCCAATACTTGTATCTTAGTGTTGGGTTAGAATTATATAAATGACTGTTGAGTTTATTTATTTATTAATAAAGTAACAAAATTCTAACACTAAATAACATTTCAATATAACAAAGCCAGAAAGCGTTTAATCGAAAGAATGTTCTAGAAAAACCTATTCGACATTTCCTAGCTCCATATACTACGAATGCACACAGTGCAAACTCGATTAAAGACAAAGATCACGCTTCCTATTGCAATTGTTCGTGACGTCACGCGCTCCATTTTACTTTGCTTTTTTAATATTCCACACCGGCGGTGCTTACACGTCCTAGAAACTAGTGGAATATAAAATTACCTGTGAAATTGGTTGAATTCGGTTCAATCTATTTGTGAGTTAGTTCATTGTTCAATGCTCTAACACATTTTCTAGAGTTTAGGGTAAGGCAATAAGATCGTATTCAGGAATTTTTAATTGATTTATTAAAAGCTTCATACACATAACTGCATAAGGCCTTTGGAATTCTCTAATATTCTATCTTAGGGTGTGATGGATAGATAAAGAATGATTGTGGACCGAACGTATCATTTTTTGCCTCATCAGCCATCAGCAGTTACGTATGCAATGTTTAATTGCTAGCTCTCAATACTCAGTGAGCTGATTCCTCCAAACAATTAAACAGCACTTGTACATAAGACCCTAACCTCTTCACGCCCTCATGAAAATTGGTGTCCAGCTTGGCGTGTTTCGATGACGCAATTGCATAGTGTCACTCAAGGACCATAGTACAGGCGCAAGTGACATGTTTTGTAATAGTGCAGTGTGCTTGCGTCAGAAGCGTTTTCCTTTATCGTCAATTATTTGCCTCGCCGAGCGGAATTACAAATGGCCAGTGTGTAAGGACTTAGACGCAGGGGGCGTCATTTTGGCATCTATCTTCAAGTTCTAAAAATGCAGTCTTTGCGATTAAATGTTACTTTTACTTAAGCACAATAATCAACTAGCACCAGATATCGAAAGAAGACGATTACTAATAAATAAAACCAGTAGGTATATTATCATGGTTTATGTTTGAACTCAATATAGACTAGCTGGTTCCATTTTAGATTTTTTTACAGACGTTTTGTTTAAATAATATTCCACAGAATATTTCGTATTCTTGTTTCCACTGTTAACCAATTATCATTTTTATCGGTGTGGTTTAATAAGTTTTCAAATCATGCGGTTTTACGTAATACGGACCCGAAGCCCAGGCAAAAAGAGATTTCAAAATTATACGTTCTCGTATCGTGTTATTACAACTGCAGAGTTCTCATTACGGCGCTTGAGTTTGAGACCACGGCACGTGACTTTTACGAATAAATTTTTCACTAAATTCGCTCACAATATCGAAGCTGTCGAGACCTTAGAGTTAAGTTAATGTTCTTCGGCATCTTTTATGCTCACTAAACTACTTATTTATATTAGCGTTGAAAAGAAAAGAATATGGCAAAATATAAGAAAATTTGACATTAAAAAATACATACAAGATGCTCACCGAAGGACAAAATTACGATAAGTTTACGTAGAATTATGTAGATAATATTATGTTATTATACAGATATTATAAGGTAGGTACCTTATGATACTCAAAAGCTTCATGATAACTTATTAATATACAAGTATAATTTATTTTATCCATAAGCTAAACAATTAAGTTCTAACTTTAAAAAATATGTTTTGCTTTATCTTGTTAACCGCAATTG
This sequence comes from Cephonodes hylas, assembly GCA_030295005.1. Taxonomy (NCBI): domain Eukaryota; kingdom Metazoa; phylum Arthropoda; class Insecta; order Lepidoptera; family Sphingidae; genus Cephonodes; species Cephonodes hylas. The sequence goes on from AP025371.1 coordinate 3,598,166, forward strand.
TTCCATTCTCAAGCTAAAGCATTTTTTTAGCAAGTCAAATAAATATCTTATGTATTATCGTAAAGTTACTTCGACAAAATCACATAAAGTACGACAAGTACACGTATCGCAATTGATCTACTCATTATCCTGTACTCGACTTTCCTTTGTTTACCGAAGTATTTGGGTGTAAACAATCCGACATGCCCAAAGTACCTAAAAGCACATAACGACACGGGATCCTTATCCCATCTCAATTGGGCTCGAGTGCCTTCAGCGCAGTGATCTATCTTTGAAGGAAAAACGAAGAGCGCTCTTAACTGTACGAACCGCCGTCATGCGTGATGAATGATCGACGAACCGAAAATATAGATGTTGAATTAAATAAGTGCCATTGTAGTTTCGACTGTAGTGGGAAAATCGCGTCTGTTTTCTATATGAGAAATTTTATGTAAGAGAAATAATAATAAATCGATCGTTGGGACATAATTTAGTTAAGTGGATAAAACAAATTCAAAAGTTATGCGAGATTTACTGTCCTTACTTTTACATGTTTACGATCCACTTAAAATTTAGGATGTTTTTCCCGATTCTACAGTGGGCAGTTAATTTAACTTTTTTAAATTTTTTAGAAGCTTTCATATTATTTTAGATGCAGCATGTCATGTTTTACAGCACAAGAAATCGACGCTCCGCCGAGACGCACGGGGCTTACGTGCTGAAGCTTTATCCAAGACTGGCTCTAATGAATATTAATTCAGTACTACCTAACTGTATGTGTCGTTGAATTATCCCGTCGATATCTCAAATTGCGCTTAGTAATATTCTTTTAGTGTTTTGTTGCAGGAACAAGTTTGATTATTTTTCATTATTTGATACAAAATTGTTTAAAGTGTTTTGATTCTAATGATTTTTTAAAACAATCAGTCTCTAGATGGTAACACAAAGCACTTCAGCATAACGCATTTCATTTGCATTCAAAAAATCTTAAACATTTTATTAAAATAATAGTTGTTGTTTACAACATGAATAAACAACAATAAATAAATAATATTTTTATATCTATATATACATTATACTTAAAAAAGTAATTTATATCCTTAAAAAGTGTTTTTTTTTACTTCTTAATCCCAAGCCATATTTTGTCATACAAAAAATTTTGATCATTAAAATCAATAGTCAATTCTTATTCCTATCAGAAGATTAAACCAAATTTAAACAACTATAACGAGTCATCTTTAAACGCATTCGCCAAATCTTCACCTGAATGCTTTAATTTTGCGACGTATGAGCATATGGGATGGATTAATAAATAACGAAATTCGGTCATAATTTTTTAACATCATTTCTTTTTTACAACTTCCTGAAACTTCAACGTTTTTAGTGAAAAATATAGTTTTTGCCGTTAAATCAAAGGGGAATAAGTTGTTAAAGTTTCAACTTTTACTAGTATCATTCGAGAAGGGTGTTAACAGTTAACACAGTCATAAAAACGTTTCAGCTGCAGTAAAAGCCACCGTACTTAGCACCTCATTTTTCAAGCCACATTGTTACACAAATATAACAACAAATATTTGGCTAAGCCACTTTTTTATTCCATTCAATGTTAAAAAAAAAACTTTTTATGTTACAAATATACGGCATACTTATTTGTTCACCACAATAATAAAATCTTTAATCGGTGCATCTGCCTAACCTGAAAAAAGTGCCAACATATTACATTTTACAAAACCTATATATAATTTTAATAGTGTTACAGCAACTCAACGCTCCACATAACATGTTTAAAATTATATAATTCCAGTGGAGTGGTATCACAAACTCATAAAACATACAGGGTACAAAAACTTCAAAAGAAATAAACAAAGAACGAGCATATTATTATTTATTTTCATAAAATCCCACGGTAATAATGCAGGCAAGATTGCCGTCGGCAATTCGTTGTGAAACAATGATATGTGTCTTTTTGCTTGCGGTGTGAAAATTGCAAGTAACTGCCGCTGAAATTGAAATTTCACACACACGTAAACACCCGTTTATTTTCACTGGGATTTTCTTGAGCCGTTTCAACAACGAACTAGATTTTACGAAATAGACTAAGGTTTGCGTTATGGTATTTATCTATTGCTTTTGTTGTATATTCAAGTCAAAATAAGACTTACAAATTTATTAAGTTCAGTTACAGGGTCCAAAGTTCTAGCTGCACATTGTTTTACTTTGCAGTTGGCTAGATACCAGCTTGCGAAACGAGCGGCCGCGGGTTCGATCCCCGCACCGAGACAAATGTTTGTGTGATCCGCAAAAATTTGTTTCGGGTCTGGGTATTTGTGAGACCGAAAAGTCTCTCATAGTTTCTGATACCCACGACACAAGACTCGTATCTTAGCGTGGGGTCAGTACTATGTATGTGACTGTTGGGTGTATTTATTTATTTATTATTTATTTATTTAGTGATATTTGATCTTTTGACTGTTGGAAATAATAATTTGTAACTTTGATGTGAATTTGTGTTTGTGTGTCATTTACATAAGTCTTGGTGTATGGAGAGGTTTATGGAAACATTAAAAATAAAATTTTATAGGTTTTAGAGCAGTGCTATTGCCTGTATGGATAGAGATTGAGCGGGATAAACGGGGCTTTTGGACGTGTATTCGTTGATCTATATCCCGGCCTTAATATTTTATTGGTAAAAGGAAGGGAAGCAATATACTAATCCAAGATATTTTTTAATGTTGAATTTTGATTTGCTTTCCAAATCGGTAAGCGACAAAAGGAAGTGATTATTTGACCCAGAGTTTATTCCTTACCAGATGACTAATAATAAAAGAATTCAGTATATAATTTAACATTTAGAACACTATAAACTTACTCCAAAGCATTCGTAAAGCCAGAACCGCAGGCTGACGAGTACGCGACAACGCCGTCGATTTGTCTGAGCCCAAGCTCCCTCGAGGCAAGCCGTAATGAATATTAACATCCTGCACGGCGGAGGTATCCTGATGCTGTTTGTATCCCGACTCCATTTAAACTTACGTTCCTTCAGGTTTGTCGGGCTTTGTATTCCATTGACTTTCAATTCATTGATTGCGGTTGCTTCGTTATTTGCTGAATAATCTTCTTGCATTGCTGTGTTAATTTCAAATAGGATAAAAAAAAGTACTTGAAGTATTAAAAACTCATTTTGATATAACAGTCTTAAACACGAGGGAATGTAAATAAAACAAGAAGTTGAAGTAACATACCCACAAACGAATGTACAAACAAGGTAAATATTCCAAATGAGATCGTAAAAGCTAATGTGGAACCAGACGCTCGAAAATAAATAGGGGAAGAAAATTTAGAAGCAATTAAAAACAAAGCACTAGATGAAAATTCAAAAACGGCAGACACGTAGACGCACAAGATTAACGAGGGACGCCTAAAAGCGTCTACTGTTTGTTCCCGTGCAGCTGCCGGCGAGCATTAAAAGAAAATTAACGGAATTTGATGCATGGATTATGCAAATCTGGGCATATCCGGCTCACTTCTTTGTTATCACGTACACTAAATGAGTTTTAACGGTAACTCTCACGACACGAGTTCTTGCAGAATACTCAATGTTTTGGTGCTGTAATTAATTCCAAGCTGTGGGAATTTGGGAATTCATGGTAAATAGACTTAGTTAACTCCACTTCTACGTCTTTTGGTTTTGAATTATTAAGGCGGGTGTGTTCAAAATTAATTAGACGGAAAATTGTGTGTGGTTGCGTATGCTTTAGAGATTTCTGTTGTTGTTGATGAAATCAAAAAGTATCATTATACCATAATGAGATTTTTAAAGTTTTATTTTGCCTTAAAGTACGGACATAGTATTATAAAAACTTAAATTTATTTTAATTTCATATGCTTCAAAAGCAAGCAATAGTGATAGGATTTTTTCATTTTGTGTTATTTTTGGATTTTGAAGAACAAAAATTCTGCTTCGAAAAATTGTTTGTAACCATTATGAAAAATTATTGTGTGAGAACCTCCTACAAGTTTCAGTAGGATAAAGATTAGTAAAGGCGAAGGACTATATATATCTGAAAATTCCTTGATCACTAAAAGCACTTCATCAACATGACACATTTTTAAACCAGATAGATTCTACATAAGTTTAAGTGAAAAATTCAAGACATTTTCTTCTCCCTTCCACGACTTCCGAAATTCTTTAAAAGTAATCTCCAATAAATATGAAAACGAACAATCCAGCCACAATCAGCAGATCTCCGAGATCGTACAATGTTTTACTGCAGTAATAAAACGGTCGGGACATTCGACGCGAATTAGGGTTCAAGTCTGATTGTAGATACGTCGAGGCCGAATAACGTAATCCCACAAGCGGACTGCCCCACGACATTGACTTCTGTAATGGAGATTGATTTTGGCTTTAAGAGATTACTGACGGGTCTTTAGGCGATAGTAGGTCCCGATTCAAGGATTCCGATGCATTTGTTTAGCAATTCCAGGGACTTTGTGTATCGGATTTTGTTCGGCTAAATTTATCATAATAACGTATTTGCCAGCTCCTAAGAGAGATTGCCCTTTGAAAAAGACGGCTGTGAATCAATTTCAATTTAGACATTGTATTTTTAATAATACTTTTGTCACCACAGACAAACGTCATGTGGGTTAGGTTGTGAAATTGGATATTCCTAATCTGTAATTCATAAGGTAAGCGAATCAAGTATGGAAGCCGTGGGTGGGTAGTTGCATATTTGCTTTCAGTATGTAGCGAGTACTCGCGCCTACGAGCACAGTTTTCGGCATATACTTGGCTATATTCGACATTGCCACAACGATTTCCGTATCAGTAAAGTCTTTTATGTGTGCAGTTTAAGAGCGTATAAACACCGCGCGGCTCGCCGAGTTTAGGTAAATGCGACGAGTGTCGCTGCAGCGACGAGCGCGCGCGCCGGTTCTTACTTATTACTCAAAATATCAAATAAAATGAAATGAAATCATAATTATCGAATATGTATAGTGTCAAATACATCACTTAGATTAATTCCTTTTAAAGTTTAATTAATCACATGTTCGGAAAGCAGAGATAATAGCAAAAATATTTTCGACGCAAATTTCGATGGCGTAGCGCAGAGCGATACGTCCTCTCCTTGGAAGGCCTCGCGGCGGTGTGATTTGCACTGGCCTGGGACCGGCGTTTTATAGCACATTTTAAAATATTCATAAAAAAATAAAGAAATAAAATTTCTTCAAAACAAAAATTCTACGTTTTCAAGTACACGTTCTTTTATTAAGGAAAGTTGTTATTTTGTTAAATTGAGTATCATACAGGGGTAAAAAAAATGCTATAGTAACAGTAATTTCCCAATATTTTGAATGCCTTAATTTTTTTTTTATTTGAATATGCAATCTAAATCTTAAAATGTTTTTAACTAACTATTTGCTTGGGGATATATACAATTCAACAAAATTTTATTTTGATTAAATATATTATGAATTAATTCGAATTTTGAGCCTCGAAAATGCCTCTAAATGTGAATTTATGACAACCTTAGCTCAGTTATCTTGTTATTTATTAAAATTTACGCAAAAATTTTAAAATGTTCTTAACTAACTTTTTAGATGACAATATTCCCTATAATAATTGGTAATTAAGGTGTTTGTACGATGGGTCTTTCATCCACTTTAAGGGCTTCGAAAAGTACTGTTTTTGCCGAAATATGTATAAACCCTCTTAATTATAACGGAATTTACTGTGCTTTTATAGTGGGTAAATATTTTCTTAAGTTTTTAGTTTTTTGCAGTTTTTAAACAACTATTAAATGACATCTAAAACAAAATTAAACTCTATGCAACGATATATTTCAAACCCTGCCTCGAAAGGGAAACATAAACAGATAAAACCCCAAAACCACCTCACCACATTTCTAAAAGCCTGCGTACATAATATCAGAAATGTTCAGCGTTTTTTCGCACCAAAACATGTTAATGCATTTCTCGGCTCGAAAAATCCTTTCTTGCACCATCGATTCCGTATAATAGACAGCTTCAAGCAGAGATAACCAGGTATTCCACCTCGTATTTCCCGTGTTAAGCATTTTGTTGAAAGCCCTTTTTTGTCCGACCCTTTGTACGATATCATCCCCTCAAAATTATGAAAGTGTATAAACATTTCACGCCCTTACTGACTCGCCCTCCGATTCACATTTCCCGCTTGCAAGTTATTATTATCAAATCAAGCTATAGATAGGTTTGATAACAGTTGCATGTCTGCTCACTCCCCCAAAGTTAATGGAAATATAAGGCTCGAACACAAAATCTAAATCATTCTTTTATGATACTGTAATTTCGTTTGGGGGCTGGTGTTGTTTTCCGATGAAATTGTGATCGAAAACAACGTTTTGGTAGTCAGATTTTATCAACTGAATATAAATCAAACGCTTTTGGTATTTATGAAAATAATCTATTGATGGTAATTGAATTGCATCAAAATTACTTCTGATCAATTTTTTTGATATACATGTATATAGGAATAAATTCTTTTGTGATAATTGACATGAAGAAAATTAGTTTAGTCGATGTGGATCTTAAATGTAAGTACGTAGTAAAGCTAAGATATCAGTTGATTGCTAAGGATTACAGTGTCCACCCTGTGGATTGGGGGTGTAAGAATTCCGCCACGGTATCCCCTACCTGTCGTAAGAGGCGACTAACAGGGGAAACTGGGGTTGCTGGGCGTACTGCGGGGGCGGTACCCTATGATAGCAACCCCGAGATTGGCGGCAGAGGGCGTGGCCTCTTAACTGTCGCGGACGTTCACAAAAGGTGAACGTCCAAATCGAGTAAGTGGAGGGCAAAACAGCCCTCCCAATTTGGAGGGGTCCATAACTGGACGGTGCGCTGGGCGGCAGCGGATCATTTAGGGCACCTCTGCCCTGAGATGCCGTAAAACCGCCCTAAATGCGCGTGATGGTCACCGAGAGGTTTTAGTCGGTATGCTGGCGTAGCCAGAGACCCCGACATACCCCTCAGGGCCTCCCCCGAGGTACCGAACAGGGGAGCTTAAGGTGCTTTCCTCTCGTAAAAAAAAAAAAAAAAAAAAAAAGGATTACAGTGTAATTTAATGGGTTCGACCGTTGCGCTGCCTCTGTCTTTTGAAAAGCTCAGTCGTAGAGCAGGAGCAATGTAGTCGAACAGCGTTAGAAAATGGGCTTCCTGTTGAAGAAAATTGTGCTTGAGGTACTTAATACAAAGAAATTATAAAATCCGTCCCTCTATTATTGTATTTCGGCTTGCCTCTTCGGTCTAGATTATCAAAAAAAAATCTGAATGAATACAATTTGAGACTAAATCGTATGAAAAAAATTACTAGGAAAAAGGAAGCATGTACAGAACAAGTATACGGTCACAATACAAAAATGGCTTTCGGAAATGGACATACTATTTTTTTATTCCGTGTATAGAAATTGCCTGGGCGGTTCTGGTGAACAAAAAGACACATGCGATCGAATTTTCCTGGATTTAACTGTAGGACAAAATTTTTAAGCACGTAAAAATAAAAATTTAGATGTTCTTATAAAAATAGGTTCCTTTATCTAAAAATATGTAAAAAAAAGGTCTTAACTAATAAAAATAGTTTGTATATCTCATTCGTCTATAAAACTCACCAAAAGAATACTGGCCACTAAAATATTTCACAGGATTAGTCGACACCCTTTTTCATGTTGAACAAATGTACGGTTAAAATCACTCGCCACTCTATATTTGAAAGGTCAAAGAAGCGTCCAGGGTCGGCGGCCATCTAATAGGGGAATCCTAGTAGCTGGAAACAATTTTTCCAATCTCTTTGTGCGGCTGGCGGAGGCTTGACGATAAATTTTATGACAAATTGAAACCCTTCGGCTCTGTCAGATTAGGCGGTGGACAAGGCAAAGATGAAAGCGGTGTATTTTATTTACAAAATCTTTTTTTAGTATATAATTTTTATATTCATTTTCATTCGCCTCCAATACTAAGAGTTGTTCCTCAAGAAAAAATTGGCGGATAACAAAACTATGAAATGAAATTAAATAATATTTATTGAATCTATAAAATGTCGAATATTATATCACTTAGATTTAGTCATTTAAAATGTTACAACCCTGTTCGGAAGGCAGTCATCACTATGACGACAATGAAACAGTAAATTAAGTATGATTAGATATTTTAATGTTTATAACACCTTCAGCTTAAACTACTGATGTGACCGTGTATGTACTTATTTCACATTGTTAAAAAAAACGATTTATACCCACGTACAAATGTACAAGTGGTGGCTTAATTTTTTTTTTAAATGCAAATTCTGTTTAAATCGCTCGTAAGTTACACAACATGACCTAGAAAGCAATAAAAACAATCTTAGTTGATTACCATCCACTCGCTTCTAACTCGTGCCACATAATATTGGCACCCGTGCGTGAGTCTAAAATGTGTTTTTCATTTGTTAAACGTAATATATTTTATTTTTTCGTTGGTTGAGCAATTCTATTTGTGAGGGTTTCATTCAATGTCCGTAAAACGTTTTTAAACAATCAATAAATACAAATAATGGCCGCTTTCAATTGAAAATTACCTTATATGGTTTTGTAAATATTATCAGTGTTGGCGTCTTCATTTTCTTCTAGTACGATTAGGTACTATAGTTAGATAAAAAAGACTGGTTGAAACGATGGATGGAAAGACTATGGCTTGTATTAGTTTGCAAAGAAAATGTTTTGAGTACATACATAATATGTACTCATAGCTATGCCTAGTGTCGACTGCCTCTTAGTCTTGCTGAACAAGTATGTACTGTTAGATATAAAGGTTCCCGAGTGGGGCATAATGCTATTAGGTTTTCCAAAGGCAGCGCGGAGTCTTGGAATGTGCCTTAGAAACGGCGAAAGGCTCACCCCTTATAACGCATCACGAAACCACAATAAACAAAACGTAAGGACATTAATGCACCTCTACGTATCCCTTCGGGGAATAAAATCATGGGGTTACGTATGTATGTTTATATTTAGGTATGTACATTGTAATACAGAGTATGAAGTAGCAACAAACGATCCACCACACATTGAAATATATTTTGACTTCGAATTCAAAATAGAAATTAATTAAAATTATATACAAAAGGATGTTTCCACACAAGATTATCACGTGCTTGTTTAATTAACGCTATAAATGTTGATAGGTAATTCTTAATGCTATCGTAAAATCCGATTCCACTGAACCGAATCAATTAACTGTCTTTATGTACGAAATTAATTAGCATCTCACCATGTGATACGTAATATGTTTTCTGACGTTGTTTTATGAATTTTCAATTATCAAGGGTAATTAAAATAATTAGAATTGCGTTTTAGTTAATCAGCTTTTTATTTCTGAAATAACATTCTGGTGAGAACAAAGATTTCTATTTTCTTTTATCACCCAATACCATGGCACCACTTACCGATAATAGTACAAAAAATATTTTATCTAAATGATTGACATCGTTACCACTATTTTAATATTATACTTAGCCAGGATCGTCGAAGTCAAATAACAGTTAAAAAAACCAAAACGAAGGACTATTGAACATTAACCGACCACTGTAAAAGTTTTTGCTGAATATTTCCTTAGCGATATTACAGATGAAAAATTGTCACTTTGACCTAGCCAAAGAAAATTACGTCCTCAAAGCTGATTACAGTTTAGCTCAATCAGGATAAATAATTTTGCAAATGTGTCACATTACAATTTTTCTGTTTAAAGTTCCGACACGTTCAAAATAAAGTTATAAAAAGCCTTGGCGATTAAAAAACTTTTAATTGAAAAATTCTAAATCCTCGTTGTATGCTTGCAAATTAAAACAAAAACAAGCTAGTAACTCCATTAGCGCCCTTAATACAAACAAGAGTAAATATAGAATTAGAGCGTGCGGAATTCATTGACACGGCCCCTAGAAAACGCCCCTTCAGAAGTCGAGGTGCAGTTTGTACTGAAATAACAAATTCTTAGATCGAAGAGCACGAATTTTATAGCTTTTATACGGTCGATGCAATTTCTTAGGTGGTATTTCGGATCGTTGCAATATGTATATTCAAGCGATAAGCTGGATATTTTTAGATGCAATGTTTTACATTACGTACATGAATTATTGAGGTATATTACGCGCTATCCGTTAGCAGGTCCTCATATTTCTTCTGATTAATATTTGAAAAATTCTTGATGATTATCTAGGATTCCTTAAATTTGACAAGTTTCGCTGCTTATTGTTACTTCAATATAGACTCACTTTTTAATGACAGATCAATGACGTATTCATAGATAGCGATACGAACCAGCAAATTGAAGAGTACGAAATAATGAGCGAAAACTTCAACTACCTCGATTACCTCCCCTCACTTCAGCGTGTCATGCAAGAATACACCCCCAAAAATATAGTGCACTCAAGTAGCAGTTTTCTTTGCCGGCATCGTGTCGGACGCTTTTAATGCAAATTTTATTTATTCATGTAAATTAATATCTATTCTCCGAGACACCCAGTGAGGCGAGAAATTGAGTACGTGCAAAAATAAAGCTGGAGGACGGGCCAGCTTATGCAAACTGTGTGCCGCTCCACTGGTTACCAATTAGATCGGTTGTGTATCACTGTGTTTGTTTTGTGTATTGGGGTATAGACACTGTGTCGATTTCAGGACACAATGCTTTGTAGATTTGGAAGATGGAGAATGGAGATGTTCATCGTAACGTTGATAACATTTGTGTTGGTTTTGTGTTATGAGTAGGGCTATAAGGATATGTAGATATTATGTATATACATAGTTGTATAGTTTAATGTAAATATAGTGTACTTTTTATATTCCATACTGTCCAAAGATATAAGGGATTAAAAGGCGTTGCAAGATTTAAAGCAACTTATGATTTTGTCTATGTTCAAGTTCTAGTTCGAACTATGCTTCCGTAAAAAATCTAATTTATTTATTTATTTATATAAAAAGACAGTAACAAATTTTTTACATAGATATATAGTGTATCATAAACCACAATAGGTTTTTCTGTACACTTATTGATTCGTCGACATAATGATAATTTAACACAATACAAACATTATATTAATAGGTAACAAAATGAGAAAACAAAATTAAAAACTGAGCATACACAATCAAATAACATTATTAGTATATCAGAAATTTATACCTTTAAAATATTTAACACAATTGCACAAACCCTATATAAATCATACGCGACACGTCATCAAAAGCGACATCAGAAACACCACAAGACGAGTTCCACGTAAACTTTGCACCGTCAACCACAACGGGCCACGCATGACAATGGCCGAAAGAAGTTTTCGCCGCCCCATTTACTCAGAAAGGATATGAGAGAAGGGTTCTGAATTAATTGTGACGTCACTTGTCGTATGCCTCGCTGAACTTATTGTCGATGGACGCAAGTTTCCTACTCGGATATTGAATTTACTTCGTGTTTTTGTTACGTTGAAGCATTATTGTTCGCTGTCGTTGGTAAGATGATGTCATTTATTATCTGCTTCAATCCGTTCTATGCCGGCTTCAGTCTTGTATTGCATATGTAGACGTTCAAAATTTTCACCTAGAAGCGAAAGAGTGTTTTTTTTTTCAAATACCGATTTTTGTCTTCTCCACTTCGAAGACTATAACAATTTAGATCTTATACTACTCTATGCTATAGCTGGATATATAAAGGTATTTTCATATTCACGTTACTGACCCCGATCCTCGGCACATCCATCTCAAGGCACCTAACTTCACAGCGATGTACACGTTGCATAATGCATTATTTGAGAGCTTCGATAGTGCAGTAGCTTAGAATTCATATTTTGAGTTTTTAATATCTGATATTTGTTTCGTGTCTCGGCATCTGATCGTAGCAATGTGTTTATAAAATGTTATGTATTAGTTAGAAGTACTATTTTGTAAATAAAATCTCGTTAAAGCACAAAAAAATCTTATGTACTCAACATGTCACAACAAATAAGCAAATGTTAGCTAAAACCACGCTTGGAAACACATGAAAAATTTTAAAATATTTTTGTGCATATAACGAGCAAACATGCAAACCTACACGACAACATTTAGCTCTTAAACGTCTGTGGATACACAAACAGAGACGTTCGACAAAATTGCCTTTGCGTCTGTGTCTTAGCAGTTTTTACTTCTGACTTCCTCGTCTACCATTCCATCGTTGTTGTTTGTAAAGCCTGTCGCATTTACGTATTCAGCTGCACCTTTTATTGTATTAGTAATGAAGACATCTATTAAACAATTGGCATTGCGTTTAAATCTTTTCATAAATAGATGTTAGGTTTATTAAAAAAAAATTAAACATGATGAATAAAATATTTATACATACATGTATGAAAATACTTTCTGCTTGTTTCGCGTTCGTACAGGCAGAGATTTTATATTTATTTTTTTCTTTAATCAAACTAATTCAAAATTGTATACGAAAAATAAACTTGAAGAAAGAAAGAAATGTTTCAGAGAAGTAATGGACATACATAGTACATATGTATTATCCACACCACAAACAATTTCCTTACCCCAACCAACACTGATTAGCAGACTAACCACATCTAAACTGCATTAGTGTAAATACAACCAAAATAATACCTTACTCCTGCCTTATAATTTGGCACACGGCATAACCAAATCACACGAAAATGGTCCTTAAATCTTAATGATAAGGATCATAAATTCGGCTCGCCGACGGAATGGGGAGTTACTAATGGAAGTGTGAAATACGATATCATTCAGCCGCATACATTATTCAAATTTAGTAACAACGTTTTTATTATATTTTTGAAGACGGGGAAAGTAATGTGTCTGGATAAATGTATTTCTCGGTTACTTAGTGGAGGTGCTGGAGTGGCGCAGGTAATTTTTGCATATGCTGGCGGAATTCTCGCGTGGATGTTTTATATGGTTTGGAATAGAGTGTGAGGACTTTTGGAATTCATTGATGTTATAAAGCAGAGCTATGCATGTTGGTTTATTTGACTAGACAAACGATAGAAGTTTTCTAGTTTCTTTAGGACTATATACATGGTTGAGGCCAAATGTCTTTTACGGCGTATTGTGTGCATAAAATCTATTTCAAAATTTCTAGGTCACGTACTCTACCAATCCGTACTAAGCTAGAGTTGGTGGATTAAGAACTAAACCCATACAATTGCAGCGTAAGCCTGTATCCAGCAGTGTGACGTAAAGCGACTGATATAGTTTAAGGAAAGACAGCTCTTCATAGGATTCACGACTAACTCCAAATAACTTCCATATTTAAATTAACAAAATTCGTCAAATTAGTTATAAGCAAGCGAAAATACGAATGAAATCTAGTCTCAGAATAAATAATGATTTCTCAGTAGGATGAACTCATTCCCGCACTGACGTAAGATCTGTTTCTCCCACGTCTAAAAACGTGTGTTTGAGTTGGCCAAACACGCCTTTGATATCTTTTGTTTGACAACAAACGGTTCCCGTGGCACTCTCGTCTCTTGCGTTAGACATTTCCTCACTCGGCTTAGAATTTTTAATTGCTACTTTCACTTCCTATTACCTTGCTAGATTGTTATACATTTCTTCATTTCACTTTTATTTGGAAAACGTGAATTAGTCACGATCTTTATATGACAAAATTAGCTGTGATGTTTACAGAAGTACCTGTTGCGTATCAAGAGTCAAAGGATTATTCAAAGTTTAATATAAATTGATCTTATTAGGGAGTAGATCGCTGAGGACTGATAAATAAATATAGGTCTTAAATATAGGTATGTCAAAAATATACTTGGTTTATCAATACTTAACAAGTCGGCGTTCCAATGTTTATCCCGACAAGAAAAGAGGTACCCTTCTGAGGCTATCAAGTGCCTAATAGAAATTGTAAAATGGCAGGTCTAAAATAGCCTGTGTTTTTCCAGATATCTGGAACAGCAAACTTGACAACAATATCATATCATACGTTGTAACGCGAGTAAAACTTATTAAGGTTCATAGTTTAAGTCCATAATCCACTCACAGGTCTAGTGCTAGTTGTTCAAAATACACTTCGAATACGGAAATTCTACGAAGCATATTTTAAATAATAACATTGCATAAAAGCCTTTCCAATTTCGAAATGTAAAACAAATAAGTACATTTGCAATATGTTCATCGTGTTTATTTCATTTTCTATCGCATCCCGTGAGGAATCACCTCATTAATGAAAACACCATATGCAAGCCACGTCTATGTTCTGTTAATAAATTAAATTACATACGACTTTAGTCCTTATCCCATTAAGATAAGGATACGTATATATTAGATTAAGTTTTAGAGTGGTAATTATGGTTTTGTTGTGGTGAACTAATATCTAGTAACACACTGCCGTTATATGTGTGCAGCATTAAACTACAAATGCATTTTATATGTTATGAATAATATATTACTTGAGCACAATAGTTTAATGTAATTGTTATTAAATGTCAAGTTTATTCAGTATGTGTTCTATAAATATTATAAGCCATACCCGTGCCATGTTTCGGTTTGTATTCATGCTACCAGGATAATTGAGTCAACTGGTAAGAAATAGGTACTAGTTTCTCGCCAGTCGTCTATCTGGGCTGCAGTGTCTTTATTAACATGGTCAAGAGGAAATTTTTGCATAAAACTGTCAAAAAGCGCCTTGTTTCCTGGACTAAAAAACTTAGCTCACTCAGCCTTGAGGTTTGAGCGCGCAGTTAAGAATATCAGCGGTCCCAGGTTTAAACCCAGACGCATGACTACTAAGTCTTCAAAGTTATGTGTGTATTTATAATGAGTCATCACTCATCACAGACTTTACGGTGAACGAAAACATCGTGAAGAAACCTACATAGTTATATATAAATCCTTTCAGTGGTAAGGAGGCCCATTCCTAACAGCAATACCTAAAAGAGCTGATGATGATAGTGATGATGATGAAACACAAGTAAGAGCAAAATTCAACTGCGTAAATATTTATAAACACGAGACAGCAACACTTATGTAAATGGAAGTAGGTTAGCCATTCCTCACAGCCGTATGTCCAACACATAATTCAGTTTGTCATGGCTTCACAACTTATTCCCCTCTGCAAACATGCATTGGAGTGTTAATGGTGCGTCATTATAAGTGTTTATTTGGCAACGCTGGATGTGCATTGTTGCTTAGAAATTATACGTACGGTAACCGTTCAAATGTTTACACACGAGATGTTTCCGAGACAGTGTTTCGAGAGCCAGAATAGAGGACGTTGTGTGAATGGCGAAGAGGGAATAGACATATGTCTTGTTGTAGTTATTAAGAGCGGTTGAAGTATGGAGTACTCTTATCTGTGTTATAGCGATGGGAGATTATAGGTTGTAAAATCCATAACTGCGATATTCGTACATACAAATTACAAATGTGTGTCTAGTTCCGGGATCATTGGCATCAAAAAAAAATAGGCCACCGTTCTGTTGAACTACTGGGAAGATTATTCTCACCAAAAGATCACAATTTTCATGTTTAAAGTTAGTTTTCTGGGTGAATGAATATATATTTGTCTATTATTACCATGAAGCAGTTTTTATTCTGTCGAGAAATATAAATTACGATTAGTAATTTAATTATAAGAAATGTGGTTTCTACGACAAAGGCTTGGCAGTATAAAAAAAGGAACTCGAAAAATGCATAAAATTTTATTTGTTGAAATATATTACGTATATATTTATAAATAAATTTAAGCTTAGCTAATAAAATGTTAATTCTATAGTTTAATATCGCTCTATCAAAATTCTTTATAAAGATAAATATTTAAATATATAAGATTATTGCATATTCATGCATGCATATTATCTTATGAACAGGATATCTAAAGGAAATCCGAGTCACATTAAAATATTTATGCGTCTGAGACCGATACGATATGTTGATATTATTAAAGATCAAAGCAAAATAGAGCAAGTCTATAAAACAATTAATTATTCTGGGCATATATTAAATACTTGATAATCATAAACATGAAAAAGTTTCTTTCTCGTTTTTGTTTATTCCTTGCGACACTCCAGTAGATATTCAAAATGAATAATATTTGGTATTCACTCGATTTCTTTATTCGATTATTTTAAATTCATAGTCTTGAGTTAGGCTTTCAGACCGAGAACCAGATGTAACCAGATCAATAGTTTTGTTTGTGGACAGGCTTTGCTAGCTGCAGGGTAATAAAGTTTTTAATATTTCCATTATAAAATACGGTTAAAAATAAACACACCAATATTTTACCATTCATCCAAGAACTCTATAGAGTTCTCTATAGAGTATTGGGATTATAATCCCAACGCTCTCTGTAGATCTAAAACGAAATCAAAAATGCTTAGAGCCACCTTAAGCACGAATACATTATCTAAAAACAATACAGCGTTGGCAAAAACAAACAAAATTTCAGTTTCCAATATTACCACAGCGGAATCGTATGAAAACAATAGTAAATTTTGCAATTTTCTTACATGCAACAACGTGCAATATCAATGCGGTGCACGCGATGAATCTGATTAGATGGCTCGATAAACACACATTTTGCACCTAGTTCGCACGATACGGTCGCGGCTGTTTCAGCCATTGTTCCAATGCTAAGTTCTCTTTTCGTTGTGTGCACCCGCATTATTCAAGCTGCTTTTGTTTCTGCATCGCGTTTGAATTCTGTTTACGCAAATACCATCTGCTGGGTCTTTTTTGGGGGTTCTAACATTTTTTAAGCGCTCGAAATGGCGGGTTAATGGTCAAAGGATTTGTGAGTTGTATTTAAATATATAAATATATTTTCAGCGTGGGTTTGGGTAAAGTTCTTCAGTAATTTTTGTTAGTATAAAAGTATATAATAGTATACGAAATAGTATAAAAGAATATTAAATTGTAGGTACTTTTGTTTGAGAGTATCATTGATATATTTTTTATTTTAGATATCCGGCGAACATTAAGTACCACATTTTTAATGCGTGATTACACCCACGTCACTTGTCTAGAGAACCTGGCTGACCATCCACTGTTTGGAAAATAATAGATTGAAGATGGAGGTTATGGGGCTCCGAGCTAGCATACATACTGAAAGAATTACAACACCTTACGTTTGAAAACACATTTTCACAACGTGTTATAGATGAAAACTGTCATTTATAAAATATTAATTGTAAAACAATAACACCATACCTGTTAAAATGAACGCATTCATATTTGTAGCTCAAACAAATAATTAATTTGTTTTTCAACCTTGCTATAAGATCAATGTTGGTGCTAGGAAATTAAATAATTTTAAACAACGGATGTTCACACATTAGAATTAAAATAAATTAGAATGCTAGCGGAAATCGATATTAAGGACATTTACAATGTGATTCTATTTTTAACTTTTATTGCGATTTATAATTAGACAATTGTGTACTTAACTTTGTCCCCTTATTGAAAAAAATGAAACATTTTCTATGCAGTAAATCTTAATTAGAATTATTTATTATATTTAAATTTGTGTTTATCTTCTTCTTCTTCATCAACCCATATACGCCCACTGTTGAGCACGGGTCTTCTCTACCATTGAGAGGGTTTAGGCCATAGTCCACCACGCTGGCCTAGTGCGGGTTGGCGGACTACACACCTAAGAAATTCCTAAGAACTCTTAGGTGTGCAGGTTTCATCACGATGTTTTCCTTCGCCGTTAAAGCAAGTGATAATTCAATTTGAATACACACATAACTTCGAAAAGTCAGAGGTGTGTGCCTAGGGTTCGAACCCGCGACCGCCGAGATTCTCGACCGCGCGCCCAAACCTCGAGGCCATCACTGCTTTTTTAAATTTGTGTTTAAATTTATTACAATTACATGTTTGATTTAATAAACCTAAGAGACGTAGGAGAAATAAATATCATACACAAATATTGAAGTTAAAAAGTATTTTATTAAATTACTAAATAATTAAAATAACATTTATTTATTATTATTATAACATTATTTAATTCCGTAGTCGGCAACATTGCTGATATCGTCATTATTGTCTAAACAGTACCAACATTCTTGCCTAACACCATCTAAATTCAATCTACAAAGACCATTCTATAGAAGGCCCGTGACAATAACATCTAAAATAATGTCTATAGCATTTACAAAGTTCACTTTCATTCCCATTTTGTCGTCTAATCGCAATAAAAGGGGTATAAGGGCTCAGATTAAATGCCATTAGTCCACATTTTCCAAACGTTTGAAATTCACTTTTTGTGATACGTAATCTTTGGAGTTATTGTTTTTTGTGTCGAGAAATGAACCTCCGTTTTACGAGTCTGCACTCGAATTTACTTTACTATGGACTTTACGAAGTACATATTCAAATTCTTGTTTCTTTTTTAATCCAATAGCTTTCATCACTATATAGCTCGGAATTGTTACAGTTGTCATTCAGCATTTTATTTGAACTGATGTTTCTTGAGGACAAATACTTTTGCCTAAAAGGCAGAAGAAATTAATTGAGATCTAAAGAAAGCAAAAACAGTTCAAGTGGCGCCACTGGAAAATGCTAGTTTGTTTTGTAAGTAACCGAGAATACGAATCACATTTACGTGATAGAGATAGGAGTTGATAATTCTAAATCCTAAATACGTGAGTGTTACACACTAAGCAATAACATTAGTTTCTCTTACACAAGCGTTCTGAAGCAAACATTTTAATTAAAGCAATTTTGTAGAAGAGTAGACGCAGATACGTAATATATTATTTTTAAATTTATTCGCTAGTGACTTTACCGAGAATTTTTTCATAAAACTTAGTTAGTTGCTTATGAGCAGATTTATAAACAGGCTATGGATTCGAACGACCTAAATGTACATATACTTCAACTAAAAAAACTATACTTAGATATTAAAAAAACCTAAGTTACCAACTTATGCCAGCAACTTAGTTTCTGGGTAATAGCATCTTTTATAATGAAAATTCAAAGCAGTCTACAAATCGACTTTAGATGGCTTTAAAGTGAAATTTTCAATCAATGAATAGGTCGTGTTTTATTAAATCCGGAAAAAATACTTTTTTTAATTACAGTAGTTTTAATAAAATCAAGAAACAGATTAGAGCACTAATCTTTATTCCCAACGGAATAAAATATAAAACAGAATTAATCAAATACATGATACAAAAGACTTATGAGAAAATTATGCAAGAACATAAGCATCTACAAAATTCCCAGAACAAAGGAGGCGGTAAAAGCAGTGACAAATTCCTCGATGACACATAACCCACTATTTGATATCTTAATTAGTTTCGTCACTAGTCGGTCGATAAATCGTGGTCATATGGTAAGGCTATCGGTTTTTCTATTGCGACATTTCCAGGCGTGTGCTGCATTGGCCCGACGATATATTTACGGCTATAGTAATGGATGATTTCGCTCGTTAATGGGAACGTGATACTCTTAAATCGCGCTAATTGTACGCTGTAAATCATTGTGAGAAAAGATTCCCTTTTTGTTTTATAGAACGTGTTTATTGTGACAAGATTTCGAATGGCCGATGTGATGTATGAGGTTGATGACTTTGTCGAAGGCGTTGGGAAGACCAATGTGGTAAAGTTAGATAATTTAATTGTTTAAAAGTTTAGTTAGAGCTTTGTAATTTCTTCTACATGTATCTTTCTATAATAATAGATTTTTATACCTCATCTTTCGACATTCCATTAAAAGGGTCTAGACATAGCATCAGGATCATTACTCTCATTTTGTTTACGTTCAAATATAAACTCACAAATCCATTATACCTTCGTTGCTGATAAATCATTTTCAAAAAAGGCACGTCGAATTGCATTGCTTAATTCAATCTCAGTCAGTGTCATTGGATTATTGTCTGTACCTCAACTCTATCCGATTATATTTCAGCGAAACATTAGCATACTAATTTTCAATCCCTCTTCATAGCTGTAACTATTTTTAAGACTGAAAATAATAGAAATTAGATTTATTATAGCATCAGCATCAAAAAGTTTAGTGACATTAAATTTGCGTCTTAACAAAAGAAATATTAATAAAAGAAGGAATTTGACATATTTAAATATCCACGATATTGCCCCGCACAGACAATTACTAGTAATAGAAATGTCATCGTAATTATTAAAGTAAGTGCTATTTCCTTAGATGATAAACATTTTCCTTCATGTACGTTCATTGTACGTCTTGACAGAATACTTCCCTAAATGTCGAGGACAATCTTGCACGGCGACTACTATTTACTATTTGCGAACATTTCATATTAACATTGATATTATCGCATAAGTCGCTTGGTTGTTGGACCTTTAAAATTATCGACATTGCTTTAACATGCACTTTAGTATAGACGTGGATATATGAAGTATAGACAATGACTATTTAGGGCCAGAAACTTTTCTTACATATGAGGTGTCTTGCCATTACGAAAATGATAAAATTAAATAAATATGTGATAAGTAACTAAAAACTGCCGAAGCGAATTTTAAAGTATAATTTATGTACCTACATAATGTACTATGCCAGCTAGTAGATTGCGCCCATTCCTCTTTTATGTCCATTGACACTAAGTTATTGTAAGGTAGATATTAAATTTCAGACAACAATATTAGAATTTAATGGTACAGATAATAAAGAGATTCCAAAGTGAACATACATTAAAAAAAGAAACTTCTACGTAAGAAAGATTTTAGATCCAGCAATAGGTCTGTATAATATTCTGTATTCAATAAAGTATCAGGTTCAACCCTAAATCAATGAAAATGTGCTAGACGAGAGATGTCAAGATCGTGTCTATGATATTCAGTCTATACCTAGAGCAAATCGTGAATGCGTATTAGGTATCTATGTAGGCAACATTAAAATATACCAAACGGATCATTAACTAAACCGTTGCGTTCATATATCTCCCAACACGTTGTATACGTCGAGGCAGACATAAAATTAGCATGAAATATTTTCAAAGCGCGTGTGTGCGGAATAACCTTTTGCCATTTATATGCCGCTGTACCCTTAAGTATTGTTACGTAAGTTTTAGTATTTATAGTCTAGTGAAGTCTGCGTACCAAATTTCTAAGTGCTAGGCACCGGGACATTGGAAAGGTTACGGCTTGATTTTGGTAAGCAATAGTGACTCGCATTTTAAGCTGTTGAGTTTAAGATCACGTGGAAATACATTTTCTTAAAATAAATGTGTCGATATGAATGCGTCATAGTATAGTAGTTTCACATTAACAGGTGACGACGTCTCGCAAATCGCAAACACACTTAGAATTTTTCTATTTATTTTTTGCATTTGTATTTAATTTGAAAGTATTGATAGTGTTATTAAAAACGGGCAAAGCTTTAATTCAAGCCGAAAATAAATAGATATACATACAATCAAGGATACTAGATACCAGAATTCACTTTGTCGGCCATTGTGAGTCATTAAGACGGACGAATTGGCTTCTTAAAGGCCCGCCTAATACAGCCACATGGGGCATTTTACGACGAAGCTGTAAAAGTATACGTAGTCTTAAATGAGACATAAACACTGCGACGTGTAAACGAATGTCACACATTTATTTTATTAGCGCCATTAATTTCTACGCTTTCGTCGCCGAAACAACGCGCTTGGACACTGGCGAACTTTACTAACGCTAGTTTTTACTATTATGTATCTATTTTTTTCTAAGAGCAATCGATATGTGATCTTAGTAGTGGAGAAGCCTTCAGAGCTTCTTTCCTGGCGTCATTTATGGACGTAAGTACCTATTGACGGTAAAAGTATCAAAATAAGATTACGCCTTTTAATCACCGTAACTACTAGTATTATTATCTGTCTTACATTTACAATCACGGTATGGCTCGACATAAATTTAACCCTTAGCCTTCATGCGGGGTGTTAACAGTTCGTCATCGAAAACTGACACCGATAATACTTTGGTGGTCAGGAAAACGTATTTTTTATTGACAATTAATTTAGGAGTCAATGTGTTTTTATTATTGTTATTAGCATGCCCCGTGGCGCAGTTGACTAGACACCAGCTTGCGAAACGAGCGGCCGCGGGTTCGATCCCCGCACCGAGACAAATATTTATGTGATGCACAAATATTTGTTTCGGGTCTGGGTGTTTGTGAGACTGAAAAGTCTATCGTAGTTTCTGATACCCACGATACAAAACTTGTATCTTAATGTGGGGTCAGGACTATGGTGTGTTACTGTTGGGTGTATTTATTTTTTATTAGTCACTGTAACTATTACCTGTCTATTTATTCAATCACGGTCTTTTTACATGTATAAAGATTTGAAGACTTAAGTCAATAGTACGAGGTGTATTATGCGTGACTTTATTAGCATGCATGATTACCTCGTTGGTTCCGTACGGTAAGTGCGCGTCGTGCAATTAAGAGGTTCTAAGAACGATTTTTCCGAGTCTGAAAATTTTCCCCGTAAGAGGCAGTTGGCTCCCCCCACTACACAGCACTTCAAGTCTAGTCGGCGACACGTAAGTGACGTAAACATCTCTGCCTACCCCATCGGGGCTATATGCTTTAGAGTATGTACTACTTACGCATTTTGTAAGGTATAATTTTTATTGCTCTGTTTTAATTTTTTTGCTGGAGGTAATAAATCAAAATAATCAACGAAAACTACACCCCACACTAAAGTCATATTCATAATTCTGACCCCACACTAGTCCTGTGTCGTGGGTATCAGAAACTACGAGAGACTCTGCGGTCTCACAAACGCCCAAACCCGAAACAAATATTTATGGATCACGAATACGTTTATCTCGGTCCAAGGGTCGAACCCGCGACCTCTCGTTTCACAAGCTGGTGTCTAACCAACTGCGCCACGGGGCTGTCAAATATAATGCATGTATAGAAATAATAATACACCGTAAATTCTCACGGCTTTCGTTTGCAGTAAAAGATAAAATGTCTCACAGCAGCTGGTAATATTGTAACTTTGCTCAACTTTTGAGTGCTTCTAGGATTTTTAAAAGTATTACACATAAATACTTTTAAAAGAAAAGATGAAAGTATTCGGTAATGTATTGAATACATTTTTCAGGTACATGGAAATCTACTTTGAAATATTAATTTTTAAGGTAAAATGTAAAATCCTAAAACAAAAATCTAATAGACTTGAAGCCTTAAAATCTCGAGTTATCTTTAAGGATTGCGTATTTTAGATTTTTTTTATGTGTTTATATATTAAATGTATCGACAGTCCATAAACGCGCCACTTCTACGTAGAAATTAATAGACTTTCATTATTATGAATGTTGCAACATTCAGCTGTTTGACCCATTTAGTGGCGTGATATGACTATTGTTCATACTTTCATAAATCAATTCCGGTATCATCGAAAGTAGAGAAAGATGTACACGGGCATCAACGTTTCGCTAACTACGTTTCCAGTCTCTCGCAACAAGAAGCTGGATTATTATTGGTTACGGGGACATATTTAGCATCCTTGCTACTACAGAAAATTTCCAATTACAAAAACCAAATAACAATCGATTTGACTCGTGAATCAAACCAGGCCCCCATCCCTTACGTGTCGGGATCGTCGATCCATACCAATTTTACGATTTCGCGGCCTATATTATAATCGATGAGTAAAATAAAGTGTTGTTATTTCGAACTATGGTAAGTCAAGTCCAAACTGTAGTGAATGCTTCTCAAACGAGTAAAGTTCAGCCGCGTGCGCTGTTCCGCGGAAGTGGGCTTAAAATATGAAATATTTACTTGCGTATAAATAAACATTCATACGTGCTCCGAGCCTCTTTTGTTATGAGCATTAATGATTTTTCACGCGCGGGCGACTGGCCACCTGTTCACTGAAACAATGTTGGACCGTGTTTATTTCATAGTTACAACCGGTTAAATATTTACGTACGGATATTCGTATGAAAATCGTATTCCACATAGATTTAAAATTTCATTTAATATTTTTTTATTAGTAAAGACGAGATTTATGAGATGTGCTGTATATACTCTTAGCACTTAACGACTTAGCGTACTCTGAGATTACTACGACGACTGTTTTCAAAGGATTTTCATATGAAACTTCATCAGTGTCAACAATATTTAATAAATAACCAATGCAATAAGTAAAAGTAGTCATATGTTTTTATTTTATCATTCAGCCATGGAAAAGACCCACATCCCTTCACTTATATTAGTAACTATAACATATTAGATTTTTAAATGACTTCGTATATTCTACATACCTTCGTCACTCAACCAATAACCTGGTGAACGAAACGCCTCATACAAATTCCCCTCACATCCCTAAAAAGTCATAACACTGATGCAAATGTCATCCTTTCACAGGGTTAATGACGTTGAAAAATAAGCCAGGCTTAGCTTCTGCAAGGGAAGGGTAAGACAAGGTAGACATATCGCACCCCATACATCCACCAATATTGCCTGCAATGATGACGTAGAGAAATACGTCATAATTGAAATTTCGCTTTATTTGGCAGTTTGTGGGGACGGATCTTTTATTACACATGGTTTTATGGGGGATAGCTTCAGACCGTGATCGGAAACTAAGACAGGCCATAGCTACGGTGTTTGTAAATATGTTAAATGTATTTATTAGTGGTCTGTTTATATTGTATTGTAATATACTGTTGTCACTTATGGCTATCACAAAAACTGAGAGAAGTTTTCAAATCGTACCAATAGTTCCTAAGAAACGGGTGACACATTATTAGAAGATATCTTATATATATAAAAGAAAGTCGTGTTAGTTACACCACTTATAACTCAAGAACGGCAGAACAGATTTGGCTGAAAATTGGTAGGGAGGTAGCTTAGAGCCAGGAGACGGACATAGGATACTTTTTATCCCATTCGATAGCGTTCCCGTGGGACTTTTCATTGTTTTTTTTTATCCATACAAAAGTTTCGTTTTAGTAATTAAGTCAATTTGAACTTTAATACAATACAATAAAGTTTAAATCGTAGTGGAGGAGTTCTATGTTATAAAAATGAATTGCTCGATGTGTTCCTAAGCGCAAATCTCGAGAACAGCTGTACCGATTTCGCTAATTCTTTTTTTTATAAGATTCCTTGAAGTACGAGGATTGTTCTTACGGAGAGATACATTTTAACAATTGCCTGAAAAGGTCTAAAAATAATACTTTTCTATATTCCCATACAAAAGGTTCGTAATGATACTTAAGTCATTTTGAACTTTAACACAATACAAAATTTCCTGTCATTTAATGTTTATCCCGTCGATGCAGTTAGAGGCTCCCTCAAATAAAAGAACTTAAAATAACCATTTTGAATCGACAATATGTATCTATAACATTCGAATAATTGCGTATTTTAGATGTTAAAAATGCAGAATTCTCATGACAATGGATTGACATTTTTTGGCTGTCAAATATTAAGGCGTGCGTTCAGAAATTCATTTTGTGTAACAAATCTCCTTGGTAGTGCCTAATTTTTAAATTTTTATTATGCTTGAATATCTAAAATACTCTAAATCTCCTTCAAGAAATATTAATAAATGGTCAGGGCCTTTTCCATTGATCTAGCCAGTCATGGAACAGGGCTATGAGTTCGCGACCTCGGCCCCCCGAGCTGTTGGAGTCTCCCACTACTTCCTTATCCGGGACTGTGGCATCCTTACCATCAGGCCAAATATCCTTACCTGCAATATCCTGTACCCAAACACACGCTATCTCTACCCTTTTACCAAAAGAACGAAAGCCCCTAGGAGAGTTGGTGTCAGATAGGCGGGCGGCCGTAAAACATTTGCCAAAACATTTATACAGTATGTATAATAAGAAAGGTGACAGGGCCTAGACCGTCCCCCGTAGCCGACGCGCAGGGGCAGCACCCGGTTCCTATGAGAAATGGGCAAGGTTTGTTACACCAGCCCGGGCGGGGGCAACGTAAGACACTACCCCGGGAAATGAGATTGAGGTATGCAAGTTGGAATGTAGGCACGACAAATGGTAGGTCAAGGGAGCTAGCATTTGTGCTGAAAAAGAAAAAAAAATGGTCAACGAAGATGACTTACGAAAGACGACTGCATGCAGCAAAGATGCGAATGTTGCGGTGGATGTGTGGTATAACACGGAGTGACAGAGTCAGAAATGAATACTTTAGGGTAAGTCTGAAAGTAGCTCCTGTGATTGAAAAGATGAAGGAAACCGTCTGTCGTGGTATGGGCACATTAAGAGAAGGAATTAATCATATGTAGGAAAAAAAAGTGATGAATATGAAAGTGGATGGATGGGTGGAAAAAGAAGAGATACTGCGCCGACCCTAAGTAATTGATTGGGACCAGGGCAAGGGGATGATGATATACCTAAGTTATTAAAAATTAAATTCTGTTAATAAGTAACAAGACATTCATTGACTGGTAGGGCGATACGAAGTTTGCCGGGACAGCTAGTTGAATATAAACCAAGATAAAATCCGTAAACTAAAGAAACTATATAAATGCTCGAAGCAATACATGAAATATTTTAAAATAGAAGACAGTCTGAACTTCTAATACTGTTTGTTTTAACAAGCATCTATTAAAGTTAGGGGGATTTTCCCCATCGCGTGTTCACTCCCATAGCTTATAAATATACAGGCTTCCGTTCGCGACTTCCCATTAATAAAATTTAAAAGAGTAAATATTTTTTTACTAAACGTTTGTTTGCCTTTGTTAGAGTCCATTATGAAACGTTTAAGAATTGTGTCAATAGGTTTCACACGTTTTTAACTCAATAATTATATCTTTGCTTCTATATATAATCCTTTTTCCTAAGCTTTTAGAACATTATGTGAAATCAATTTAAGAAAAAAAATGACAATTGTTGTTATGCAAAATATAAAGGAATTAAAAAAAATGTTTTTAACTTTTCTTAAAGCAGTGACGGCTCCGAGGTGTAAGCGCGTAGTCAAGTCTAAGGGGTCGCGGGTTCAAACCCCAAGCGCACACCTCCGAGTTTTCAAAGCTATATGTACCTATATTCACAATGAAGGAAAACATCTAGATGAATTTCTTCGGTGTGTAGTCCGCCAACTCACACTAAGCCGACGTGGTGGAATCTAGCCTAAAAACCACATCAATGGTAGACAAGGCCCGTTCCCCTTAGTGGGACGCATATGAACTGATAAAGATGATGATAAGTGTAGTAAGTTTTTGAAAATAGAAATGCATTCGACAAACAAGGCGTCAAAATTTATTGTTATTAATTCACGAAAAGCGATTATTTTATTTCACTCCATCGCTGTTTATGTGTCTATGACTTGCAAAGTGCACGTTGTAGTGATTTTTATCACGCGAAAGACTAATATTTTTATAATATACTAGGTAGGACACTCAGCCCTACCCGAGAACGTTTCTTTAATCTGGCTTACATTAAATTTGTCAACGTATGAAAATTTCAAAAATCTTCCGTATTTGTTAATTTTTAAACCAGAATAAAGGTTGTCGACATCATTATAATTTTCAACGAAAGAAGAAAAAAATAAGTGTAGGAAGTTTTGTGGGATCTTTAGCAAAGATATTATTTAATGAGAACAGCTGCTAGCAGCTAATTCGTTACTTTTGAGAAATTATTATTATTTGTCTTGGTCAAGTTGTCCTACATTTTTTACCCTAAAATAAAGTATAATAGGCTTCTATACTTACTTAGCTCTTACTAAACTTGACGTTTTAAGCAGTATTCTATGATATTAACATAATTTCTACGCTGAAGCTTAGCCATTTTTTTTCGCTCAAAGTCGGATCATTTACATAATATACTGAAGCTAAAACTATTTGAACGCATTCAAATAGACAAACATATCGTGTTTGTTTGTCCATTATTTTTGAAACGATGTTCATTTTGATATTTTTGCAGTTCGCCTTGTTTGAAAATATTTCTGCATTTATTCTGCATTCTTTATGGAAAACGTGGCAAGAAGTCATTGAAAATACTAAAGACTAAGAATGCAGACATATAAATCTATTTCGAAACTGGAGACGTCACGAACAAGGTGTGGGTCTGTTATTTGTCATCGCGACAATATTACTTCTGAAACGTAATGTATTACTAGAATTGGTCTACGGATTTGCTTTAAGTCATAGTAAATCTAGAAATTTTCCTTGAGGTAATGAGTTTTTACCCTGTTGTGGAATAGATTTTGGCAAAATCCTATTTATATATTTTTAATATATACTTTTTATGTATGTCCGTAAATATTACAACTTAATTTTAAAAAGAATTCAAGCAAACTAATTTTCGCGTTATAAATTTAGATAGTTCTTGTAAATATTATCTGAGACTAAAAATATCATTGATACAAGTAATTTTTTTATGAAATTCTAGGACTAAGTAGGTGACGAATTGGGAAAGAGGACGTCTACCGATTAAATGGGTAAATGGTATACAAAACCAGTGGACCGTTAGTGGGTCTGTCTCGCACAATATTAGGCTAACAGGCAAGTGGGACGAATGGCCACCACTAATCTTCTATTACATTTGTAAAAAATATTAAAACTTTCTTAATTATTTTGATATTTTATATGCGTTTAATGATACTTGCAATGGATTTAGTCAAAGTCAAAGTCAAATTTCCTTTATTTAAATAGACTTTCACAAGCACTTTTGAATCGTCAATTTTTTATGCTATTTTTTAAAACTGCTATTTTTTAATGCTTTTAAGTGACATTCTTTATTAATCTATAGGCTATGTTTTATCCCGAAGAATCTAATTTAGCGCCGGTGAGACCTAGGGCACCGCCAATTGGTTATATATCCTGTAGTACAAATGATCTAGGAATTGACAAATATAAGCGAATTCTAGTTTATCTAATTCAAGATTTAATGAGATCTGAGTCCATGAACGTCTAAGTGATCGTCTCGAACCACCACTACTGAACATATGCCTCCCCAAAAAAGCGATCTTGAGTAATTCTCATCTATCCACTATCAGCCATCTTTCTCAAGTCATCGGATCATTGTACTGCAAGGCATCCCACATTACGCCTGCCTAACCGCGATCGCCACTCCAACACTTGTCTGCTCCACTGGCTGTCCATCCGTCGGCAGACACAGCTGGCTCATTTTCATTTAAGCGGAAAATGCTAATGACCCCAGATTTCTGGATAACTACGTCAGACCGTAATAAATCACTTATACTTTAAAGTTTGGAATATTATTCCATCATCCATTATTACGAAATTTCTAAGCAAGTTTCCGTGGACTTTTACCAAATAACAATCAGATTGCTATAAACACTACGCACCCAACAATTCCGGAATTAATAATTCAGTTTGTTGACCTTACCTTCACCGAATCGTGTTACAGTGTAATGTAATTTTTATTATTTTATTCCCGCGAAGGTATTTGTTTGCATGCCGCGGTGGCCTTATTTCCTCAACCACTTACATATACACTAGTATTTAAATAAGTGACCTGAATTATGAAAGAATTCTAGAAAATGTAATGTGGCATTCCGGTGATGAAGCAAGACTAGGCAGACGGGCGTTATTATAAAGCGTTTAAGTGCTGTTGTTTTGATATTTTTATGCTAAAAAATATTTGACAGTTTATTGGGTTCAGTTGGTGAGACGTTGGGATGTGAAATAGCTTAACAATACAGTCTCTGCTTTAGCATTACAGTCATATATAGACGTCCGAATCTTTAAAGGGGTAGAAGATGCATCCTGTTCTACATTCATGTTTTGCCTGCAGTTTTAGTTTCCACGTACCATGTTATTTAGAGATTGACAATCAGAAAACTCAATAAAAATATATTCAACCCGAGAATCGAATCCAGGGCCTCTCCAGTAATGTAAGTATGTCATCAAACCAACGAGGAAGAACTCAGGTGAGCAGAGTTAGAAGGCCGGAGATCCCAATAAAACCTTTTAGGCCAACTCGAGTGACCTTGAACAGAAACCATAAGAATCTTCCTTGATGTTGAAAATACAGACAACGATTCAATAAATTGATCCTTGAACCGCTCGTCTACTGTATCCCAAGTGTCAAGACATATTTTTTGTGATCCAGATTAAGGCTGAGGAAGAATAACGGCGGTGGCCGGTGGAAAGGAAACGTAAACACCGACTTACAGAGCGGAGCTTGTATAATGGTGTTTTTATTTGCTTTTTAAATCAGACCAAGGTAATCACTTAGCACTATTTATACTGCCAATTAAAGTAGCAGTTTTAATACTGCTTCTATAATGTAGTGCTTTTTAAAGTTATATGTTGAGTGCCTTGTTGCTTTTGTGACATTAATTAGTACCTGTGATCATGTCACGCAAGTTGATTAAGAGTTTTGAATCAGAATGTCTGTCAGAAGCAACGTACAAGGATATTTCCTGTTAACTTTGTGTGTGTCACAAGGGTTTGCGAAATTATAGTCCCTTTATAACTTCCATGGTCAATTAAAACCCAAAAATTGCATAAAAACAATATTGGCTCAGTACATTTCTACTGTTTCCTATCGTATTTCCAGGCTTTTTATTTGCATGGACCTATTGTCAATACAACTAAGGTAGGTAAGGTAGGTAAGGTAGTTGATGGTGAAAGGCATGTAAAGACTATTTTTATATGAATAAAAAGCTCAATTCCTCATAAAGTCTTGGACGGTAAATTTTAATCCTTTTTCACTCTAGAAAAACCATGTCAAAGCGTTTCTCTGAAGTTAAGTATTCTACGACTAATGAGTTAAAACGAGCACTGTAGAAAGAATATTTCCCAACAAAAGAGATAACAGCGAGTGCAGTAGGCTGTCGTGTAAGCGAATTAACGCAGCTCCAAGGGTGGCAGATATAAGGTTCTATAATGATATTGCAGGGGTGCGTCAAGTGACTGTCTCACTGCTATCCATTATAAAAGCCGCCTTATTCCGCATGGTGTGTAGTTTTATAAGAAGAATTTGTAATACTATCACACTTTTTATTAATGTTGCTAACATTTGAAGAATGGATTACATATTTGACTTTGTAAATTGAATACATCGCGAGCTATATCTGCCTTTCGTGACCAATTACTACTTCAAATCTTTGTCCCATTGCCTGCAACTTTCTTTGTAAGTCTATGCCCAATATTATTGGCTAACGTAAATTATTCGGTTTTTTATTTTTAGTCTGTTATAGCTACCATAGGTACTATATATACTATGTCTATCGTCATTCATGCATTCTCTATGTTTATGTTCTATTATTACAAGTAAAGAATTATAATTAAAATAATACAACATTAAGAATATTGCCAACAATAAACTGTTTTATTTTGAATAGAATACCACCATTTATGTTAACCGTATCATAACAGAATAAGTCCGCGAAAGATGTTGCGTACACATAGCCAAGAGCTGCATTCATTAACTAATGTATAGACTTTCAAAATATTTGCACATAAATTTCGCCAAGGGAAGGGAACGGGCGGATAACGAATGGTTTTATGCCATCATTATTTTCGTGCTGCTGAAATGTTTTGACGTCGGGTCATTGACTTTGCATTATGCGATACATTTGATTGCAGAGTAACAAATGGTGCCTTTATTATATTTCCAAATGAACGAGGTTTCGAGTTTTAATGCGATAGGAATAAATGTGCTGATAGATCCTCGAAGAGGATTATGGTACTGATTAGATTATTATAAACTGAAGAATGCGATAATTCATAGAGCTGGTCGATCCCGCAATAGCTCTAATTTTTAGGGATGAAAATCTTCCATCATAGTTTCTGGGAGAGGCGCGTCTTTATAATCCAATTTACATATCCCCCAGACATTTAATTTTTTATCATTTCCTGCTGAATTGAGTTAAGCAGCTCTGTCAGACGCACAAAGACAAGTTTAACGCGGTTCCAACTCAGATAAAGTCATTTAGTGCGCACATTTTAAAACTACATTAATAACCAGCTAGAAGGGCGGACTTCAGCTCAAAAGTTGTACACGCTGATATAAAGTGTGGCTGGATGATTTACGGTTATTTTTACTCGTGGGGTTAGACCTTTAAAACCATTGTGTTTCGCTAATGGCTGTTAAATCTATTTTAAATTTAGAATTTCGATTTTTTTATAAATTGGAAGTGATTTGCTTAAATGCTATGTTAGGATCTACTGGCGGCATAAGAATGAATATTTCAAATTGCTTTCCCGATCACTATGTTACGATTCATTGAAGATTTTTATTACCTTAAGAATAATGGACATAATATTGTCTTCAAAATGGGCTATAACTTTGTAACCTCTTTCATTAAAATAAAGGTTAAAAAAGTACCTAAGATTTATTATTACAAAAAAGTTATAATAAATTCTAAATTCAAAAAATTTATTCGTTTGAAGGTTCAAAGTTCATTCGTTTAGCGCGTCCTCTCTTATACCTCCTTGTTGAAAGGAAGTGCGCGGAGACACAGCAAGAGCAATATCTCAACGCGTCGACAGCGAAGAGCAATCACAGCCTCAGACTCGTCAGGACGCAGATGCTTCGGCTGACAGTTTCTTGTTAACATCTTCGCCTACTGCACAACGTCACAGTATTGAAATCACTTTGGCAGTTACGAATTTAAATGATTGTAGATTGTTGATGTGGTGTTAGAGCTATGGGCAGCAGTGTCTTGAGTCGCAGTCTTCTTTAAAACATACCGGTGTATTTAGATCGTGATTGAAAGTCGTCGTCTCTTTAAAGTATGAAGGTGTATTTAGATCGTGATCGATAAGTAAGGCAGGTAAAAGCTATGGTGATTACCCCTATTGGTATTAAATGTATGCACATCAAACGTGTCTCATAATAAATGCTATTCAAACAAAAAACCAAAATCAATTTTACGCCCTTAAACTATCAGAATCTACAAAAAAGCCATATGGTAAAGTTCGACGGGATATATCGTTTACATTCAGTAGCAACCTTACACATAGTTGTCACATAATAGAAAATTCACGCCTGTTTAGAGACTATAGACTCCCAAATTGCCGAGCGCAGTTTTTTTTTCATATAATTATAATCGTATTCAGTGTAGTAAAAAAATGTTATAATTATCAATAAAACACATTTGCCAGCCCTATCATTAATAGACGTGATACAAAATAAACATTCATACCGAAGTGTTACCTTACACCGAAAGTCTGATATTTTTCATGTCAGTACACGTCAATTAAAACGACGTTATAAAATGTTTCACAATATGACGAAACTAACACACTGGACACCGAAATATTTGTTTAGTTAGGATGGTGTTTCTTGATATATCATACAGTTGAAACACAATACTAAAACGTTAATTGGAATTAATACTGTGACCCGATTGTTTCCGATACAACATATTTATAAGTTGAGAGATTTTATGCCTTGGCCACTAATCGGAAACTAAAATCAGTAGCGAAAAGATATAGGATTTTTTATTTTGATAGTAGCATTGAAATATGCTAAAAAAGCTGCAGAGAAAAGCTCCAAGTACATTGATTGTTTTATAAAAGAAGTAAACGTATATAAAGAGCTATTTTTGTAATTAATACGTTAAATTTTCTTCATAAAATGCGAAAATACAGCATCATATTACAATAGCCAACTCTTTTGCTGCCATCAAAGATTCTCATCAAAGAAAATATCTGAACAAAGGACAAAGGCAATAAGAAAGTAATGACTTACGTCAATTTAAAATTCTGATATCTCATTACAACAGTTGAATAAATTCATTAAAACCTCTTTGTTTTGAAGCGCACTGTGAGATCTAAATATGCACAATAGTTCATTAGTAACTCAATTTTGTTTGAGAATCGCCAGCGGAGTTTACAATAATAAATGAATATTGAACTTCGAACATAATGAAATCATTATGGTTGAAGCTTTAATTCTAATAATAAAAACAATACAGTAACAGCTGCATTGTGCTCTCTTTCAGTTAGAGCAAGAATTGACAACATGCCGTAATCTCTTTGAAAACTCACTCCTCTCTAAAATTGAAAGTCAAGTCTTAGGTCAAAAGTATCAGCAACGAATGACAGTAGCAAAAAGTGTACAGAGGTGACATAAAATCTTCAAGAAAATTTGCTCTAATGTTTAAAAACGTTTTCTGTTGAGGGTAATGAACGTGTTTAAGTTATTTCAATTATAATGGAATGTGGGGAGTTAGTGTATTAAGGCAAGTACAGCAGACACCAGTATTTCAACATTAGGCTATTGCCGAATAGAGTGTGCTATATGCAACATGGAAACCATATAAAAATCTGCATTTAAAAAACACAGATTCGATTCCACCCACAAAAATCGCACCTGAAAACCCGACTTGAATATTTAACTCGAGACCCGTGGAAATATTCTAATGGAATAACATTTCAATCCACCATAAAAAGCTTTATCTTTTCTCAGTCGAGTAACCCGTAAATGCGGATGCGGTCGCTCCTACCCGCACGCTCGGCTGGATGAATGCCTGTGGCAGGGCAGTCATTCGGGTGGTATTGTCCGTCAGTCTGGTGGAGTAGGAACAGTGGCGCGGCCGAGACGTCGTCAGAGGCGCCGCGCCGACGTCCGCAACGTTATTTAAGGCTTCATTGTGCCATTCAGACCGACCCACGTGATTCGACAGTTGATAGGACCCCGGCCGACTGATGACTGTCACATTATCCCTTTTTAAATTTTATTTAAATGCACACGGTTATTAGTGGGTTTGTTTGATGGTTTAGCATTGTTTGAGGTTATGGGCGGTTTAATACAAACTTTTGCGTCTGAAACGAGCACGTATTCAAGCTTAAATAAATCTGTGAATATTCTATTGTTAACAAAAGAATTTAACACCTAAGCTTTAAAATCATATTATGTTGCACAATGATTGCCTATATTCATTTTACTTTTAATTACAAACTAATGATTACTTTATGACACATCGTGCGTAATCCCAAGGCCGATAATGACAGCCAATCAAACTCACCTCTCTTACCTCAAGTCGTATTAAGGGATAATAATTATAAAAAAGAATGGGTGACCTCAAAATAATGAGTGTTACACAAAAAAAAAACAATTTGAAACTGCCCACACGTTCATGACAGTCTCAACGTTGATTACGTTTAGTGTCAAATTAACCAGCAAAACACATCATCACCGCTGAATTGATTTTACATGCCCATTCATCAATCTTTCTGCCTCATTGATTGATGACTGGTCTGAGTATTGACGGAAAGTAATTAAAAGAATATATACGCGTCCCATTCTCATGCGCAGTTTCGACATTTATGACGGCCGGGCCTTGTTGACCCCTGAGATTTTTTAGTGTTATTAAAATGTTTGAGCTTATTGTTAGTAAAAAATGTTCTGTCTCAGGGATAATAAATATCATACTCAAGAAACTTATAGATGTATTTTGCATCTTTCACTTTCACAAATAATACTCTTATGAATATGTGTATAGTTCTGACCCCACACCTTGTCTCGTGGGTAATTTAAAGTACGAGTAACTTTACTCTTTTACAATCGAGACTTGAAACAAATACTGACGTGACAAAAACTTTCAATATCAATTCACAATTTCCAAACGGTTAAGTTTTACTTCCTATGACTACGTATAACATTTTTCAGAATTGAATAACTAAGACATGAAATACATATGTCGGAGAGTATGAGAGTGATAATGATGATAGAGAGATATAAAGATAGATATAGATGGATAGATAGATGGCGGGTAGGCTAGTTTGACTAATTGTAGATTATATTAGACTCAAAGAGTACGGAGGACATTACAGGAAATAACATAATCATTAAATGTGCAACTCTATATATTATAAAACTCAATCTAGTGCCGCTTCACAATGTGTCCTTGCTGTGAAGAAGAAGCGGCAAGAAACTCCCTCAGCGTAACACAATATTTAATTAGTTGCACTATATTACAATAGATTCTCACAATCATTATTCCTTTACAATAAATAAGATAAGAAGCACCATAAAGACAGTATTACAATTAGACTGACATCACATTAGTTGATTTTACAATTACTCGTTATGATTATGATTATTAAATGATATAACTAAAGAGGTACGCAGTCGTAGATTGCTCGGAACAGCAGTGACATCCTATTATGGGAGGACGTTATGAGAAGTAACTCAAAGAATCAACTTCAATCATAACTCCTTGTAATTTCCCAGTAAATCGGATGTTTACTATCCGCGCGTAGACTGAAGACTCTCGCGAGCCATCGTAGTGCACGCCGTTTTATAATAGCTTCAGCCGGTGGGGGAAAAGCTGTGCTGTGCAGTGTTGTCAATTTGTTTGTCGCCTACCCGCCGATATTGCTGTCGTCTACCCGCCGATATTGCTTGTCGCCTACCCGGCGACACATACATGTATTTATTTTTATTTATTGTATTTGAAAAACAACAATAAGATTTTTTCAATTAATTTTCCTCCGAATTTAAAAACCAGCTATTGATTTTTGAATAAGACGGTGAACTTATCGGGGTATTTACCCCAATCAAATCAACCTATAACAATCGACTATCGGCCAATTCCTAGCATAAGCAACTAATGAACTCATTATAGATCTACTAACACTGGTCGATTCTATAACTCGAATGATATAACTATCGATTGTACAATCGGAACGTGAGTCATCTGCGCCGTTCTGCACTGACAGGTTATTTATTTTGTAGACGACACTCAACAGCATCAGTTCTTATCCATTTGGTTAATGAGTTTATGATGAGTATCACTTGGGAACAGGTTGAGGATAAACGAATCATGAGCGTAATAACATCATGCCTTTCCAGTGGGGTAGGCAGATGCTATGTAACCATCCAGTAATTTTACATTATGAATTACCACAGCAATATGTTCTTTTGTTGTGGTAATTAACAGTACAACTGTTAAGCTATATTACATAGCTGTATAATTGTAAGTCTCAACAACTTATATGACACTTAAAAAATTAAGAAAATCCAACACGAAATATACTTAACAAAACATTAAATAAGCTAAATTTATTAAGAGAATCGGTCTAAGTATAATAAGTGATAAAAAATAAGCAAAAAGTATTGGAATATCTAAAAGTCGTTATGGAAATAGGCATAACTTTTTGCTTGTTGTATTACTACACTAAACTAACACGAAGAAAGAAGTAGGTTACATTGTTGATCAACCTTTAAACTTTTAATTGAGAGATTATTTCAATCAAATTTGACGTGTAATGTAGGCTATTTTTGTGGAGACTTTATTAAACAAATTGTCAGGGACTATTAAATTTCAATCTGGCAAGTGTAATCCACTCTGTTAAAGAAAAAGTTTCAATATTAGTTTCGCGCTCATTCATGCGAAAAATTTAATTAATCCCATGAAATTTGACATAGATCGTCTTTCAATAGTTATAATTAAAGTAATAAATTCTTTTTATGCAAATTAAATTTTCTGGATTTCACAAAATGCTTTTTAACATCTTCGTATTATTAGTTTTCTCGTTTATTAATAAAATTAAAGTCATTATTTGAAAGTGTTTTAAAATTCTAATATTAGAACCTCGTTTGAAAAATGAGTTAAGTTGCTGCCATTATTTTTATTTACTCCAAATAAGTAAGCTGCTTTCGGTTTAGTATTTTCCACTAAATAACTACAACTTTTTATCTATCAAACTGAACGCAATCCATAACCAAAAGAACTCCAATCTTGACCAAACGACTTTTCGAATGCCGTCTTAATTTCAATTCTATCTCAGAGCCTGAGAAATAACTGCGAATAAGCTCCGTAGAACTGTCAATATACCTAGTAAATTAACACTAACGTAAATTGTTTTATTCGAAGCCAACCCCTTCCTAGTTCCGCGGTGTGCGACGGTCAGCTTGTCTGTTCAATTAAACCCAGTAGAGATAAACGCCGTCACGTATTGTACGATTGTATCTCGTCACAACCGTGCCGTGACCTCAACGAGTTTTAATTAGTATTACTGAGGAATGGATGGGTTCACTCGCCTGCAAGAACGGTACTGAGATCTTATCGCCCGCAGCTAGTTTTTACTCAGGTTTGTTTCGCAGGTTCGGAATCGAGAACATTTGTAGTTGTTTAAGTAGAATTTCGTCAGCTAGCATCGTTAGCTTAATTTAAAACATTGAAATCAGAGGAAGAATCGGGCTGCGTCATTCCGAATCTTTAATTAGATCGGCAGTAGTTTATTTTGCTGGCTGCTTTGGAGTATTTCATATTGCTAAGAAATAACTCACAAGAACAATTAGTAAGATCATGTAGTGAGATTTATTCGGGCTGGCAGGAATATTAATTGTACACGTATTTTTTTTGGAAAATCAATTTCATCAAAGCACTTAACAATTCGCATCATAAAATAAAAATGTCCAAAAATTCTTCAAATTTTTGCCCAATAATCCGCGCCTATTTACATTAAAAATGAACGAGAAGCAAACTTAAAATTTTCGACTACAACTTTAGAGCAATAAATTATTCTATGAAAATCCTGATTGCCTCTGAATAGAATAAGACTTAAACCTATTATTAAGACGACGACCGATGGATTATTAACCAGTCTATTGTCGATTGGTTCTGTTATCGTGCTGTTTGTAAGCAAATTGCGTTGTTAATTTTCTATCATATTAGGAGTTTGGGTCGGGTAAAAAAGGCGAAATTACAACAATTAACGCAGGTTATTGTCTCCAAATTTAATGTGCTTTGAATGTTATAATTAAGTCATCGATTTTTAGTTGCTTTCAAACTTTTCAATTTCTATCGTATGATGAAATGGTGCATTTTATATTGGGAATTTGACTCACTACGTTAGAAGGCATTTCAAATATCATACACAGGGTCAATTCCTTTGAAAAAATGTGTGATGATAAATATTGCCCTTGTAACTAGGTTCTTCAATCGGTTATTCACATGATCAAATATGAAATAACAACAGTTTTGCCGTTTAATGTATATCATTTGCATATCGCGACATGCATATTGACAAATGTTTGGTGAAAAAAGCAGCAACTGTACGATTGATACATTCAAAGTAGGTCAAACTTCATGAAAATCAGTTGCGACAGTTTTAAAACATTGCTCCTTTAACATAAAAAATTAAAACGTAGGCTACAAACGAAACTACGATAAATCTAATTTCGTGGTACTATAAAACTATCATAAAAAATAATAAAAATATTTTTCCAAAGGACAGATTTTATGGGACGCACTCAAAAATGTGATAAGTAAAGTTTTTGTAATGTTCGTATTTTACGGCCACTTTGGCCATCCCTTAAATAGAACAAGAAATTTATAACCATTTTATAGTTAAGCCGGGCCACAAAGCCGACCCTGTAATTTATTATTCTCGTATCATCATATTTGCTGATCGTAATAAAATGGATATTCTGCAGAAAAGTATTGATAGGGTTTAAGGTTTCCATATTTTTTTCCAATAAATTCTTTATTCGTTAAACGTTAACGTTTACGTTTGTGGTCACCATTATTTGAAAATACAAATAAAATTCATTCGAACTCGATAGGTATTTAACAGGCGAGCAATTTTTTTATATATTTTTACAGAAACATGAATCGTAGAAAATAATCAGATAACCTAATATTTTGACATCTATTTTAGAGTAAGTAACAGGTTTGCTTATTCATAATAATTGTCAATTCATCTATGCGTTCCTCGTCGGCGTTGCAGCAGCGTGTGGGTGTTCGTAACAATACGAAGAGCCATAACACCAATTGGAACATGCAAAAAATACTTAAACGCCGATTTCTCGAAATTATACATAAAACTAATGAACACAACAAGTTATAAACCTATATGTATGTGAAAAGCCATATGTTTTTTTTAATTCTTGTTTTAGTGACAAAAAAATACCAGGTGCAAGTTTAATACAAAGAATCACCGCATGTAAATTGGTGAAACAATAAATCTCATGAAATTTTTGACGCCCTCGCTTCAACCAATGAAAATATTTGCCAGAAAATATTCAAAAACTAGCTTTTATGGGATCTATCATTTTACGATAAGCGAGGGGGGAAAAGGGATTTCCTTAGGGTGAAATATGGCAGAGTACATTGACCCGTTATTCTGACATGTCTTTGTATGCAATCGGTCGGATATAAGATTTTATATCATCCCAATATAATAAATTTGCTTAGTTTGAATTTTACTATTTCGTTTCATATCCAACTTTCGGTTTTACTCGTATATAGCAGTGTCATAGACAAAATGACTTTGAACACGAAACATAAGTCAATGTTCTGTGAATTGCCACAATATATTACTATTTTCATGTTAATGAATTTGAAAAGCCCCTTTTATTACTGGTACATATAAAAACAAATATGGCTTCGATGAATATTACAATATTGAGAAATACGTCACTCATTTTTGAAAATAGAGGCTAGGTGGAGATAGTATTATTTATGTCATGTATGTCTAAGCCCACTGTATCTGCTTAAATATCCGTCGTTATTCCAAAAACTACAGTTGGCAGAGTTGAAAGCCCCGATATTTTTTTATCTACTTTTAGAGTCTTGTTTATAATTCACAGGTGGAAACCAAAACTCATCACAGCTCAAGAGATAAAGGCAGTATTGTACACTTCATAATAACAAGGTTATCATTTTATCTTGTGACTTTTACATTGATCAAACTATTTATCTGTGATATCGAAAATCAGCTTAGAGGCTCTACAGCAGCTTCAATGAGTAATTGTCATCAAGCCAAAGGTCAAAACCAATTTCGCATCAGTAAGCACGAGTGTCGCAATAACAAAATTACAAATTCAAATGTTATTTCATGCGAAAAGTTTCACGAATCCACTTTGCATGAAAGCGTTCTTTATGATGCCCCGTCGGGGATGTTGCGATAAGGTCTTACTTCCACTGCGTATGTTACAAAACTAGTAGCTGATGGCTTAGTTACTAGCTAAATATTGGATGGAGTTAATGGAAATGTTTAGGGCATAACGTTCGTAAAACATTTTTGTAAGAAATGAGTTTATAACGGCTCTTTAACACAGGATACTATAATACTATAATTTTCCCTAAAGATTACAGGAAATAGTTTTAAAAATAAATGCCAAAACTAAATAATGTCATCAGATTACTGTTACATAATAATAACATTGCAAAATTTGAGAAAGTTTAAGTAGCTGTGAACATGATATGTATAAAGAGGATACATAATAATGTAGATAGCGTCAACTCCGGACGAAACAAATGCGGTTTGATTTGTACATAAATATGATTGTTCTAAGCTTGAATATTTTCTGTTACCGGTAGTCCTGTATAAATTCTGACATCTTCGACATAAGACATCTTATAGTTCTAGAACACTAATTTTGCATCTTCCTCAATACTCGTGACAGCAACAAGTCATAAAGTAGTTTTTTGATGGTATTGGTCATATTCCACCACGTCGAAGCACCGGAATGTCTGATGAGAATTATTTTCTTCTCAACATAGTAACAAATAAATCAGATACCAAAAGGTTTTTTGCTTTAAATAGGCAAAAATAGGTCAGCTATATCAAGTCTCATTTATTTCGTTAAACATATTTTAGTCCCCACAAGCCATTAAATATGTAAGGTGTAAAGGAAACAAATAAACTCACGTGAGAACCAATAGGACGTCTCGCTTTCGTGCGAGGTGCAAACGGAGGCATTGGGGTGTCAGCCTTAATTGGCGGTGTATTTCACATAAACTGTTCGTGTGCATTCGGCATGAGGACGCGTCGGTGTGACGGCGGACGGCGACACATGTATTTGATTTTTTTTGTGTCGATAATGAGTCGGTGGTCAATTTACGTGGATAAAATCGCAATTGTCGGCGACGGCTGAAGTCAGACAGTCGAGGTTTATGAACTACCTCGGTTTATAATTAGGCCGATCAATACGCGGTCCTTGTGGGCTATTAAGCCATAGACTGTTGACTCACGTTTTCATGCGTAATTATGACGTCAGCGCGCTTTTTTCTAATCCTAGTCTCCTTTATTCGGCAAATGTGTTGTTATTTGTATATGTTATAAGAATTATTGATGAATCAACACTTACCCCCTCGAATCGGTAGGCAGGGGTGTATTTTACGCCCACGTTTCTTTGCTTATCAAATCCCACGCAATAGTACGGAGCTTATTGCTGTTTACCCGGAACGTGAGTAGATCCCGTGCTGTAGCATAGAATAAATAATTATAATTAATACAATAATCCCAAAGCTATAAAAAACAAGTCGTGATGGCATCGTGGTTTAGGCGGGCGAGACTCTCGGCAGTCGCGGGTTCCAACTCCGAGGCCTCCCTCGGAATTTTCCAAGGTAGTGTATATTCATTATAGATTTTAAGGTACTTTAACGGTGAAGGAAAATATCTTAAAGAAACCTTCACGCCTAAAAACGTACGTAGGAATTTCTTTGGTGTGTAGTCCACCAATCCACACTAGGACAGCGTGGTAAACAAACACAGTTATAGAGAAGGCTTGTGGTCAGTTGTGAAACGTATAAGGGTTGATGATGATAAAAACTGTACGCGCACTTTCTACATCGCCCGGAACTTGCTTCTTCGGCGGGACAAATGATTGTTGAATGATACCAGTGATAAATTAGTTACATAATAAGCTATATGCCTCACCCCTGTATTCCTAAAAGGGTGGTCAGATGTTCATTGCTGCGCGTACATTTGACATATATAAGTTAATAGGGCGTGAGCCTAATGCAGTCTTTCGGGTACAATTCCAAACTCAGTGTCGCTACTGAGAATTTCCTATTGGAAAAAAAAACTCTATAAAACTTTTCCCCACCGGAAATTGAACCGAGTACTTCTAGATCGTACGAAATGTATTTGTGCCGAGATACCTTGGTATCCTACTTCTTATATGTTACTTAGTATACTTTGTTTAACAAGATTTAAAACGTGAATAGACAAACA
Organism: Cephonodes hylas; assembly: GCA_030295005.1. Classification (NCBI taxonomy): domain Eukaryota; kingdom Metazoa; phylum Arthropoda; class Insecta; order Lepidoptera; family Sphingidae; genus Cephonodes; species Cephonodes hylas. The sequence continues at coordinate 3,640,988 of AP025371.1, forward strand.
TTTTTCTACAATCCGCTATTAGTTGGACCAAAACCTTTAGTGAATTTTAACGTGCGATATCGAGGGTTCTATTGTTCGTATTTTTTTAAGTTTCACTTGAAGCCGCGTCTAATTGGATGAGCAAGGGAAAGAAGGGAAGTATTTGCAATTTGTTTTTGATTTTTTGAATTCTTTCGCTCTTTGAATAGTCTTCAAGACTCTCGAATAGAAAAGCCGGGGAGGGAGGAGATGAATAAAGTATTATCGAATACCGTAGTATCTTATGAGACCTTGAAAATGTTCTTGTAATGAATAAGACAAAGGAACAAGGAAATTAGGTCGCATTCATTATTATAACCTCAAATAAAATTTTATATGTACGTTGGTAGTTATAAAGTTCGTGCCCAACAGTGGACGTATATTGACTGAAATATATAGAAAGCAGTGGCAGTACTTCCATAGAAGCCCGAAAGCCCAACTTGCCTTACATAGTTCCGAATAACAAACTTAACGATTGTTTATTTATAAAATAACGCTATAAACGTGAATGTGAGTACTAACCGGTAGGTATTTATTAGTCCTACGTACCAAAAAAAATATGCTGCTACTAAATAAACAATTGGGCTTGCCTTAGTTTGACAACCTAGGCACGCCACTGATAGAAAGTATATAGCTATAGACATCATATAGCATGATTCTTCCTCATCAACCCATATACGCCCACTGCTGAGCACGGGTCTCCTCTACCATTGAGAGGGTTTAGGCCATAGTCCGCCACGCTGGCCTAGTGCGGGTTGGCGGACTACACACCTAAGAAATTTCTAAGAACTCTTAGGTGTGCAGGTTTTATCGCAATGTTTTCCTTCACCGTTAAAGCAAGTGATAATTCAATGTGAATACAAACATAACTTCGAAAAGTCAGAGGTGTGTGCCTGGGGTTCGAACCCGCGACCGTCGAGATTCTCGACCGTGCGCCCAAACCTCAAGGCCATCACTGCTACTTTATCGTACTCAATTAACCTTTTTGAAATTTATCAAGCGAATATCAAACTCAACTAATTCTTAAAACTTCTCTTAATTAATTACTTAAAAAATATAAGCACATATTATGATCTGCACTGAATGTATCGTTTCAAGTGAATATTAGATTTGTAAAGGTTAATTACATCGATAATAACAAAACTTTCTCGACGTTCTAATCCTTACTTGAAGCGAAATATCGACAACCAATTCGATACACATTGACCGTGCGACATCAGATAAGCGATAAGCATCGGAACGTTATTACATAAAGAGGCAAAAGTTAGATGAAATCGGCAGGTCAGTCAATGTCGCAACACGCTTAATTTACGCCCGAAAGAGGTCCAAAAATCGTGGATCCGATAACTTTCTGTACGCGACTCTGCTTTATTATTAGCTTAACAATATTGGACTTTTTGATGATAGTGAAACAGACGAAATAGTATTTTATATAGAAGATGGTAAGTCTAAATTTGAATGGAAGGGAAAAACACAAAGAGATCGCCAAGCGTGTTTGCAGGCTTAAGGTTTAGCTGTGAAAAAGGTTACTGAGCCTGTGATGGTGGGAATATTGATTCGTCTTATCAATATTGGCATAATGTTGCGTGTACAAGGCCCTTTTCGGTAAAAAAGTAAATAATTAATACAGTCGGGTTCTAAGCTTTTAGATCACTTCAAAAGAAAAATGAGTCTCAAATACGTGATGACACACAATTTTTGATTGAAATATACTCTGCTGTGTACTTCTATTTTCTTATTGTATGTCATGAAAGTGAAAATCTATGTAATAATTATATTATCATAGTAAATTAGTTCCTCTGCTACACTCGGGCATCACATTAATTATTTGAAAAATACAAGCTCATGAGCACGCAAAATCTCTATTTTCTTATACATTCCTGTCCATTTTACGGTTGTTTGATAGAAATCGCATTCAGCGACAACACCGTCAATTGTTTTACTATAGTTTTATAATTATGTTTTAAAATTTCATAGTATCGTAGAATAAAACTTGATAAATAAATGAAATTAACTCTGCGACTGTTCCCTGATATACAATTTACTTACCATTATTTTTCTTAGTAAATAGTTTAAAAAAATAGTTACGTTCAATAATCATAAACACCTTTAACTCCTAGTAAGAAAAGTGTAAATAAAACTGCAATATTTATGCGCCCTAATAGCTACACTTTATTCTTAACAAGGCGCTGCCTTCATAATTCCACGGGTTGACGCTAAATGCGCTCTTGTCAATAAATCGAAGACATATTAAAGTTGGGTCAAAATGCATCGAGCGTGCAGAGATACGCGACTCGTGAGCGAGTTAAAAACTTTGTGGATAGTTTTGATAATTCCTGTGTAGGGGATGGACTTGGACAGCCCATTGGTCATTTTAAAATTTGTGAAAATCTATGAATTGCGCTATTGAATTGAATTGAATCTATTATGCCAAATATTTTGACTTTGACGTCAGAGGTTCGCTCTACTGATGTGATCTTATTGTGCAATAGAAAAGATCGAAAAAGTAGCATTTTTTTTTCCTTTCCTCCAATAGCTTTTGTACCTCTTTAAAAAATCTGCTTGAGTGTGATAATTAAAAAACACGTATATTAATGTGATATCGACCTTATTTGATTATGGAGCCAACTGAGACATGTGAAAACATTTAAAACCGGTCGAGTTACTTTGAAGTGTTAGTATTAACCATAATAGTTTCATCTGTTAAAGTATAATCGTAGTTCTTTGTTTATACAAAGAATACACATTATTTATCCTGCAGTTGAGGTGACAGCATGGCCATTTTGCCATGCCAATAAAAAAAAATGTTTAATTTATTAAATATCGGTATGATACTTGATATAGTTTCATTCCCACAATATCGCAGAGGTCAAAGAGAAATCACTCTAGTTAATGCTGGAAAGCCATATGACGTTAAGATAAACATCTAATGGCTGTACTAACCATAAAAATCGGATAAGCAATTGCAATGTACTTACGGGTATAAAAAATATGGTCAAAGGTTTTTTCTGAGGAAATTCTCAAGTGCTGCATTCAGTCTTTGAATAATATGAACGGTATAAGCTCACACTCCTCAGGTGACAAACAATAATAGTGGACATTTAAAGGTACATCTCTTAAACTTACACTATTACCTACACCATTCGACGAGACCTCCATAGTATGGGTTTCATCATCATCTTTATGCTAAAGTCATCAACTGCTTGACATAGACCTCCCTCAAAGGCTTTCAAAGTTTTCCTTAGGAAGCGGCTTGCATCCAGCGGCTTCCCGCGTTAGTGTGGGTACATAATTTAAAAACACAAAGTAGTAAAATTTAACATTGTAGTGGTAATTGTTTTTATTTATCCTTTATGGGATCTACAAAATAAATAAAAAAAAGGCACTGAGGAATTTATTAATAAAAAGACTATCTATTTTCACTTTAAGTACTTAGTGGTCTTAATACAGTACGATGAGCTAACAACATTTTGCGGAGGGATTTAGTTCTTAGTAATTCTTAATAAATCCTATTAAAGTATAATACAGCCCTCAAATTCTCACTTAACTACACCCCTGAGATTCGAGTGTGAATTAAAATATGGCCGCTCTTAGCCCGAGGACCTGACGTGGTAGGGACTCGGGAAACCGACTCGAAATTATTACGGCCAGTTACCATTTGTTGACTGAGTTATTGTTTTAAATCTTGTCGTGGTTGCGATAATTCCAAATGCAGCTCTGAAGCGTATTTGAATAATATGGTGTCTATTTCCAATGATGGTTGGAGATACAATTATAGTATTTTTTTCTTAAGTAGTAAATAATTATAAGTAGAGGGTTAGCACGAATCCGTAAATGGTTTCATAATAGCTAGTTAGATGCCATGAGGTCGATAAAGAGATTACGTTTATATAACATTGAGTATGACGCGAAAGATTCAAGCAAAACTCGAGCGCAGAAAAATATTGTTTAAATGACTTACTTTTTTACCAAAGCTTAACATACATTTCATAATAAAAAAATAAGAAAAAAACGTTTAAAAATATGCCCAACAGTCAAATACATAGTTATGACTCCACAAAATCATACAAGGCCTGCGTCGTAAATATAAGGACTACGAGATACTTCACGGTGTCACAAAAACCCAGACCCGAAAAAAAATTGCTACGTATCGGGGATCGAACCTATAGCCTCCCATTTAGCCGTCAAAATACAATTTAAATTATTTTTGATAAAGAATTAAATAAAACCGTAAGTATTCTTTCATAAAATTGCGCAACTAATAACAAAAAATCTGCAGCAAATAATATAACTTAAGTAATTTTTCTAGATGCGGAATGTGGAGCGCTTTACGCCACGAGGGCAGGAAAGCGCAATATTAGTTATTAGGCATTCGTGGAGTGGTCATGCGGAAGTAGCTATGGACGTGCCCTGTAATTTGCATCGCTAGTGAGATCTGATGAACAGTTGCGCATAGATAGTTAATATTGTAGACAAGACACTAGCTAAGAGCTATAGGTGGCGTTGGTTTAATTTTGTAACTTTTCAATATAAAATATGCTTTTATATTCTAGATTAGTGGGTATTCGAAGGAAAAAAGCGATAGTGCGTTGAATTTTTTTTTTGGTCAGCGATCGTTTGGCGAAAATTTGGCTCTAGAATCAAGCACAGGAGGCAGCTCAGGAACTATAGTGATGATGTGTGGTGGGGTAAGATCTCTTAAGGTAATTCTCACAAACCACCAGACCCGATACAAATACTAAGGAATTACGCAAACATTAGTATCGAATCCGCAGCTTCGAAATTCACTGGCAGGTTTTAACCATCTGCATTATTGAGGTTGGTGCTTAGGTCTATGGTAATGTGATGTTATGAATATTAAGTGCGCTTTACGAAGACACACGAACAAGAAAAACCTCTTAAATATGAACAAATAAAATCTGTTTTCTTCGTTTCTTTGTTATTTATTCTATGAACATCAATATTACGTAAACAAAGTCATGTAGTTACGTTTTCGACAGCTAGTGTCTATTGTTTCTATTAAATTACTTTAAGTTTCGTAACGTTTTATTGCTCCGATTGTGAGGTGTTGAACAATTTGTCGCTCATTATTTATTGCGTTTTGTTGTACCGTACTATTTTCCCCAAGGTGGTTCTAACTAGGCTAATGCTACGTTAGTAAAGCTTATTGTTGAAATTTTTGAATTTTTCGAACCTACGTGAATAATAACCGAAAGATTTAGATAACGGGTAATCGACTTCATACACCTGGATTTTGATTTGTTTAGAACTCTTAGACATCAGAATATATTGGCGACGTTTTTTTACTTGGTCTTTATGCGTGACAAATCAATAAAAATATATATAACCACTATTTCTAATCTTCAACTGGCTTTCTTTCTACTGAATTGTACAGATTATGATCAATAATAATCCCGTCCATATTCATCCATTACAATACCACACATCATTTCACACGCACAGTTTTTACCACTACAAGGACAATGTCTGGTTCTTAGACAACTGTTGACTTAACAAAAGCAATTACGTGGCGTCAGTCGCCCCCGGTGTCGCCTGGAGGCCGTCTCGCCTTAGCCTGTCAGACCCCACACCAGATTAATTAGTGTTATTTATCAGGGGATGCATCCGGAAGATGTAGAGTCAAAATGTATTTAAAACTGCCATTTGTTTGGGCTTGGTAATGCATAGTGATGATGGGGGAAAGAATGTCTGGTGATTTGAATCTTTCTATATGAATGTCAACAGCCCGTGGTGAACATTAGCTAGAACATTAGCTTCATTCACGAAAAAATATATTTGTGTGATCCAGCATGTGTTTGGGGTCTGGCTACGAAAAATCTTGTATCTTAGGGTGGATTTAGAACTCTACATAGATACTATAATACTAATCATATGGTATTGTATGACGGGTTTGAACATGCACCAATTGGAACGACTTGTTACGACTTCATTAAGTGGTCTGGTAATTCTTATGCAAAACGTTATAGACCTCAAAAAAATTATAGTATTAGGAGCCGTGCTCATCATATTTTGAACATAATGCACTGATATAGTTTAATTAAAATTGCTCTCTTGAAAACTCGTTATTAGCATACAAAATGATGAGGACCATCTTGTATATATTAGGTCGGCAACTAAGTAAGTGCGGATTTCACTCACAGACGGTTTCAGTTGAAGTTTTAGGTTTGCTGGCGTAGTCCAAGTGTGAAACACATTTTGTATTTGATAGCTGGTAATTCAGCTATCAATCAGTAAAAATAGGTTTTTTGATCGGTTGCGTAGTTTTCGTTTTGTGTTCGTTGAAAAATGGAAAATCAAAAGGAAAATTATTGCCATATTTTGCTTTTTAATTTCGTAAAGGGAAAACGCATCGCAAGCTCACAAAAAGTTATGTGCTATTTATGGTGACGAAGCCCTAAAAGAACGGCAGTGTCAAAATTGGTTGGACAAATTTCGTTCTGGTGATTTTCACTCAGAGACGAAAAACGCTCTGGTCGCCCAGTTGAAGTTAATGACGACTTGATCAAAGCAATATAATCGATTCGGATCGTCACAGTATAACTCGTGATATTGTAGAAAAGCTTCATGTATCACATACATGCATTGATAACCACTTAAAACAACTTGGCTATGTTCAAAAACTTGAAAATCTGCGATTACTTAATTGCCAACCCAGGTTCGTCGCCATAAACAGCAAACAACTGTTGGTGAGCTTGCGATGCATTTTTCCTTTGCGAAAAAAAAAAGTAAAAAATGACCATATTGTTCCTTTTAATTATCAGTTTTTCAACGAACGCCAAACGAAAACTACGCAACCGATCAAAAAACTTTTTTTACTGATTGATAGCTGAATTGCCAACTATCAAATAACAAAATGTGTTTTACACTTGGACTACGCCAGCAAACCTAAAAATTCAACTGAAGCCATCTATGAGTAAAATCCGCAATTACTTAGTTGCCGACCCAATATATGTATGATTTTTCTTTCTTTGTGAATACATTGTCTGTATTTGTTGTAAAAAAATAATTGTTCAATATTGCCTCCTGCGTTATTCAAAGAAGCAATAAAGAAAATTTCAGTCACAGACATCTACTATTTAATAATAGAAATAAAGATGAAACATTTGTTCAAATACAAATATAATAATCAGAGGTTTCGTTTGAAAAGTAATATATTTGCATTTATGAGGTAGATACTGAAAGCGAAATTTCTTAAGAAAAACATTCTTTTGTAAATATTTGACCCTAACACAAATATTTTAGCCATTTTGATAGAAGCTCCTTGGGGATAGTCTTGCAATTTTGTAAAGTGGATGTTTATTACGTTGGATGCGGTTGAAATAAATTCAGTTAATAGCCTTTTTGATATTAATATTTAAAGAACTTTGTTTATAACTTAAAGTTCTTTATTTACATTATACGGTCAACCTATCATCCGAGCTAAGATTGATTTGTCTTTCTAAAAAACGAATTAAAAGGTTACCTCATAGAAAGCAAATGTCTTATTGAATCACTTAGCGAAGATTCTACATAGTCATACCTTCATAATAATTAAATAATCTACATTTATTATAGCTTGAAAGCAAAAGTCGGAAAAATCGTCACTGACGAAATGCACCTCATCCTATAATGGATATAGGCGAGCAAGCTTATATGTCAAACTCGAGTCAAACTCATATGCTTGCGAGGTCAACGCCCCAGGCAGTACATTGCATAATAATATTATTCCGGAGCAGAGACAATATACCGTCCATACCACCCATATATCACATAGAGATAATACACCCATTTCAAAAATAATATAACAATTTTGCGCGCATATGAAAAATTCCTCGAGCGGGCATGGCATATAAATTTCTCTGTGACCCATAACGCAGGGGTGTTCCTACGCATAATTCCGTTTTCATTGAGACAAATACTCGGATAAAGCCGCGGCTATGTATTAGCTTGAAAATTGCGTTTTTGAATTAAGAATTATGGTCCATAATTAGTGAGTTAGTAGATGTTAGCCTGATGTTCGTTTACGTTCTTTTTTATTTTTTTCATTGATGAATACTCTATAATTTTTTTTTCTATTATAATATTCATTTTTTCCATAAATAAATAATTTGATGATATAGTAATAGCTTTGTCACCAGACTATTTATATTCATTTACTATTAAAGATTCATTTAAGACCACGCCACACTGTATGTCCACAAATACATATAAGTAAATCACTGTTATCGATTACTGTCCTGGTTTCGGAAACCCAACGAATTTCGCTATAACAGTAAAATTGTAATTGTGAATACAGCTTTGGAAACATATTAGAGGCATGCGTGCGTGCTTCAAGTGCAGAGGGCAGCACTGACTTAGTGAAAATTCTCAATTCTATTACAATTCCGCGTGAGTTATGAAGATGTAGGAAAGATTGGACTGTGCTTTAATTGATTTAATATTAAATTACTACATTATCATCCAATATTAAATAACTGCACACCTAGGAGTTCTTAGGAATTTCTTAGGTGTGTAGTCCGCCAACCCGCACTAGGCCAGCGTGGTGGACTATGGCCTAAAACCCTCTCAATGGTAGAGGAGACCCGTGCTCAGCAGTGGGCGTATATGGTTTGATGAAGAAGAAGAAGAAGAAGAAATTAAATAACTACGCTAAAAAGTTCGCGAATAAAGAGAAAGGGTTTTTTTTATTGCTCTTCTCGAATTGGTACCAACAAAAATCGGATTCAGTTTTCTTCCTGTTATTGGTACGACTAAACTTATTTAGACGAGGGTTATTGCTGTCCTTTATGGACACATAACAATGACGTCATGCGGCTGACAATGACGATGATGATAAATAAACACACATCTTACGTAGTCAGCGAACAGTTCGGCTAGTACCAGAGCACCTCCAAAACTTAATTTACTCATGTTAAATTAATTAATAAACAAACATATTCAAAGCAGCCGTGCCGCAAATAGGATATAAGCAAGCGCGCGTGACTCGAGTAGACTCAGAACCCAGTACAGACTCGGTGAAAATTCATATTCAATTACATTGCGTGAGTTATGAAGATGCGCAAAAGATTGGGCGGTGAATAATGAAATAAATTCCATTTGAATATTTCAACACGTCTGTCTGCCTTGATTGTATCGGTGGAATCAATACTTTTCGTCCAGATGATTTTATTAACTAAAATATTACGTTTTTTATCTTTGATTGTATCTGTGAAATTGATAGGTATAAATCGATATTTGATAAGCTGAAAGATTTTTCGTTAAATGGTGTAGTAAAGCGACTATTTTCAGTGTACAATCTATGCAACTCTTTTTGTCTACTTCTGTCTTGAACAATGCCAGAGGTGTATTTGAATATTTGTATTAATCCACCAAATTTGATCAACAAAAACTAGAGCTCCGTCGTCGTTCACATACCATCGGACCTAAAATGCTGATTTGGAGATGTTTTTTTAATGTTTTTTGGTAATTTTAGTGGCAATAAACGAGCAATTTTCCTTTTTTCCTAATCCAGTACTTGAACAATTTGAGAACAAAAATCCTTCACTCATACAAGAGTCATATTAATTATGTAAATAAAAGAACTTTCACTCACATGCACTTCTACACTTCAGTATAAGAAAACTGTCTATCTAGAAGATTTAAGGTGATTGATAGAAATTCTTGTGTGACGTATTGAAATCCTGTGCTTAATAAAAAGAGATGGTAGCGATACTTTAATATTACGCTCATTTTGCGTTACTCGTTTTACGGGAACAAGTCGACGCCTCTCGTACAAACGTGACGTGTATGAATTAAGGATGCTGCCTTGAATAAAGGAACACGGATGTTCGAGGGATAGAAGGGACATAGAGATATGATTTGACTTAGAGTTGGTTGCAATGGTTTTTGTATACAAGAGATCTTGAAGATTACCCCACATTCCGGTAACATAGGTTTTGTGTAACAAAAATAAATATATTTTAAAGCCTTTTGGTTTTTTGAATCTTTCACGAATCGCGCATGTCTGTAATGCTTTCCCGTCAGACAACTTGATCCCTTATTTATAACCTTTATTACAGAATGGATATTTAGATAGTTATTGGCTACTTTTTGGCGGCGAAAAATCTCATATTTTGGAGACTTTATTAAAAAAGAACGAGTTTGTTATATAGTTTTTCTTATCACATTTTTTGACATATTTCAAATTTGTTTTTTATACCCTATATAGTAGATAATACAAAGAGAACTAAGCTATGTTACATAATAGTTATTACTTATTCAACAAAGTGTACTCCTTGCGTTCTATTTAAGTTTTGTTTTAATTATAAACGCCGGACGCTTCGGAGCTGGTGTTAAACTAACTCAAATATATCGGTGGAATGTTTTACTTTGTCCTCTCTCATTGGAATTAAGTAAACTATTCCAACTTCGCAATGGAGACTGAACTAAGGTAATAGTAATTTAAGTTTTATTGTAACAGACGGTGAAAAGATAGTGGCGGATCTGGAAGTTTAAGTGTTCCTTAAGGGGCACAACTAGTGTGACGGCCTAAAAAAAAGGTGATTTTTGGGAATTTTTATTAAAGAAAATACTTTATCAATTGTTTCAAAATTTTAAAAATATATTTATACATGTCTTAAGAATTTACAGTAAATTTTTTGAAAAAAAAATTTAAATATTTTTTAAGTTATCGTCGATCTCCAACGGCGCGAAAAAAAAAAGTTCCTTCACTGCTGCAGTGATTCCGGCCTTCTCCGTGGATGAAATCTAAAAAAAAAAAATTCTCCTTAAACTAGATAATATTGTCTGTACAATGACCTACGATAAATATAAAAAATTTAAAATTGACAATATGGCGGCGTTTTAAAAAAAAAAGTCGAATTTTACCCGATATTTTGGTCGTTTTTGGCCTGCCAAAATTCGATTTTTTGATCAAATCAAAAATCGATAGGTCATTGTACGGAGAACTATATATAGAACATGTTAAAAAAAAATTATAGTGATCGGATCATTTGTTTTTGAGTTATCACTGCAGCAAATTCGGAAAATGTTGTTTTGAGAAAAACGCATTTAAAGATAAAATGATCATTTTCACTGTTATAAGTGGTTTAAAATCATACTTACAGCTAATCTGCTATTCCAGGGCCATATAATTCACCTTCCACTTCTTCGAAAAGGGCTTGTTCAGCTGCAGAAGCTTTCCTTCGAGATGATCGACCTTCTTTTGAAGAAGCTCTTTGGCGATGATCAGCGATTCGTACTCTCGTATCGTCCTTAAGAGCCACAAAATCTCTTGCTGCTGGTCCAACGATCACTCCCATTACATTAAATATCTTCAAGATTGATGAATAACTATCATTAAATATTGCAGTTGCAAAATTATTTGACAATTCAATAGTTTTGAAGCCACTATGAAGATGCTTGGTTGAAAAGTGCCAAAGTAAGCCGTTGTAGCTTTCATTGTTGTTCTGAGTATTATTACCTTTACATCTATCAAGCAATTCATATCGAGATAATTCTTCATAAATAGGTTTTATAGCTTGTACTTCTGGATTCGCTGTAGATTGCTCACATGTAAATCTGTTTCCGGTAAACTTGCGTTTTTTCGCATTTGATCGATGTCTCGGAACATTGTGAGTTCCTTTTCTATTTGAATATGAAGATTGATCACTCATTTTTAGAAAAATAACACGTGTAAAATTGTGAAGCGCTCGATACAACGATTACAATAAGACCAAATGGGTATGGCTCCGAAAATATTGTATGTGGTAGTAAACGAAAAATTTCTAGAAATTATTATAATGATATATTTTAGTATACCTGAGAGCCAACAATAGAAACCGGAATCGTATTATAGGGGTTTGAAGGGACAGTAGACTCTGAACAATACCTCAGGTATACGTCTCGTAGCTAATGAGACTCTCTAGCTGCCGAGCGGCTGCTCTTTAAATGGCTATAACTCAAAAACTATTTGAGATATCGATTTGAAATTTTAATATATTATTTTTAAAAGTGTAATCTACCGAAATATTAAAAAAAAAAGAAATTCGATTTTTTTGAAATTTCACACTAGTTGTGCCCCTTAAATGAAATGTACACTAGCTCAAGATATTTTGAAAACTTTTGAAAACGTTCTTGATGATAATGCAATTATTTTTGTTAGCAGAGGCAACTATGTTGTGGTTCTAGTCGTCTGACATTCTGTTGACGTTTTGAGTCACTTTAATAAGCTACTGAGAATTTCTCAACGAAAATCATATACCAAATTTGTTGACTTGCGTATCGAAAACCAGATCTAGTGGGCTTAGGATCGTAATAAAAAAAGCATATCATATACATTCGATAGATTCCCTGAAGGGAAGGCCACATTGCGCTTGTATCACGTAAATTTTTCTGACATATTTCCAACAACATTTTAATGGAACCGACCTGGGAATGGAACCTAACACATATAGATTACTAGGCACATACTTGTACCGCGAGACCAGGAGACAGTCAAGAAGCAACCCAACCAAATTGAATTGTCGCATCCAGACAACTATAATTCGCAAAACACGCCCCGTATATTACGCGGAGGTGTATCCTCATTTTGGAGTCATTACACGAAATAGTATCACCGTATAAAGTCTCAGGGGAGAAGGGAGTGACTTTGCGGCGTTGTTTGTTTACACACTCCCATAATATATTTTGGTTAATTAAGTTTTTGTGTGATCGCGGATTATTCGGTTAGCGTGGGGCGGAATTGGTCGGTGATATGGGTCGTGCTTTAACCAAGTAATTATTTTTGCTATAACAGTATTGAATAATAGCTTCATTGGTGAAACAAACAACTCTTTTAAGTTAGATAAAGGTGAATAATATATAAAAAAGTAGAGTAAATATAGCCATGTAATACCAACGGGCCGTGAATTTTTTCTTACTGTAAAGAACTACATATTGTATAAATAAATTTTAGAAATTTCAAACCTAATTTTAGAAAAAATTATAGAAGGGAGTGATTCAGAGAAATTTATAAACCTTAAAGAGGTTTCCTAAGAAAAAGGTTTCTGAAATACCTTTTCACGTTGACAAAATGTTCCGATAACCATAAACGTAATAACAAAATAAACTTGAAATATTTCTCAAATGAATACACATCTGTTTCCCGTGAATTTGAACGTAAATAAGGCAAAAACTCCATTTACCCGCGTACCTACGCAATTACTGAGTTTCTCGTTACAGATTGAACATCAAAGAGGTCTTAATTAAGCCTTAGGAGGGTCATAAATAACGTCCAAAGTACTGAAATATTTACTTGGCCCTGCTAACGTTTTAATTGAGTCAAACGAAAATATCTAACAGCCGCTTTCACCAAATATGAATGGGGCCACTTAATTATGGATTTCGTAAATAAACAATATTAATTAGTATAGATTGTGTGGCGCCAATTAATTTTGTGTAATTACAAATTATATCAAGTCGAAATAAGCCCGCTTAGGTTACTGTTGCTTTAGAATCTCAAATTAATTTATTCATATTGAATTTCATACTCAAACAACGTATTCATGTTTTCATTTAACTTCGAGGTTATCGTTCAACCCCAACAGTGCGTGATATTTAATATTAATTAATTATTATCGTTATTTTATGTATTCATTACATATCATGGAAGAACAGACTATGAAGGCCATCTTGTTGTTAAGCGAGTGGTGTTATGGTCAACTGTGGATATCGATTGGGACTTTAACTAATATACCTAATTATTGATATTAAGAAGGATATTCTTAATTATGACTTTGAAGAGACTTTTAATATAGAGTTAAAATATGGTTACACATAAAATCAAATATTACGTTTGAGACATAATTTTTTAGAAGCGTAAAATGTTTGAAGAAATGTATTAAAGTGATAGGGCTACGCCGTAGTCTTCTTGTATAGGTGTCGTTGGATAAACTACTGATATAAGTGAGATTGCCAGAAACAAAATAAACTTGACGATTGCTTTTTTGTTCTGACACTAAAACGTATGAATTGAGTATGTTGGCACTCTACTTGAAATGGGCAAAAGTAATCACCGCAGTTGTGATTTTTACTTTTCCTGAAATTTATTAGTTATTTTATAACTAATTTTGTAGTCAAAAATATATTGGAAACAAGAAAATAATTTAAAATTAAAATGACTTTCTTGATGTTAATTAGCTTTCTTTGGTACATAACGCGAAAGAATCAAAATTTGACTTCAGGTATTTCTAACGTAAAACCGAAATGACTATACCTTACATTTCTTACCCCGAATATACGGCCGACATAAATCTCCTCAGATTCATAAAAAAGACTATTTTGTTTCTCGATATAATGCTGAAGATATAAAAGATATTGAAAGGCAAGACTCCGATCGATATTGGCGAGCTCACTAAAATTATGAAAGTTACTTATACAATAGGAAAAAAGTAATATAGTAAAGTCTTTGTGCATTTTATTTTTAGATTTTTATGATTTTTATTAAGGAAAAACTAATAAATAATTCTACTAGATTGACGAAGCGAGGCCAGATAATGATGCAAATGTATTTCGTTTAGTTCTTTTTTTATATATGCTTACGATTTTTTAGTATTCAGGTGCTACTTTCGCCTGAAAGTGAGATGTCGTACTTTCCAGCCTTTCAATGTTGAAGGCCAACTTTCATAACTATCTCACAAGAATCAAGAAACAATGGAAACAAATCGATTGGTATCGATCGAGCGTAGGCGCAAATATACGCTGTTGTTGGAAGTAGTAGTATTAAAATAGAATATAATTTATTCTTTTTGCGTTCTAAAAGTGTAGCGATAATTTTATCTCAGAACTGAACTCTAGAACTACCGATGCGCATATTGGATTTTTTCAAAGGTTTCCGTTCTAGCGTAATATTCAAGCTTTGAGTTGCGACTTTCTCACTCCAGACGGCACATTAGAGCCTCTGTATCCAACTGCCCGAGGCATCAAGAATTTTATTAAAAGTTCTCCCCTTTGAGATAACTTCTGTTTGATAGAAACCAGAAGGAAGGGACAAGCGACTGCTACCCCTCCCGACCCCGCAACCCGCCCCGCATACTCCCCGCTCGACAATTAATGCCGCCATTTACGAAATTTTATTTCATTTGCCCGAATGCGAACGCCCGCTTATTTGATTATTAATAAAATGAGTTTTATTTTGTTGGCCATTTGCATAATTGTTTCATTTTCACTTTCGTCGGCTGAATTCGATAAAGTCCGAGCGTGGAAATCTCTTAAAAAGAAATTAAACTCGAATTTCGAGACGCGAATATTTTTAGTGTTTTCGTGATGGAATTTTGTATTTTTGCGGTTTTGCAAATATACCTTTGAATGGGGAAATGGGTTTGTTATTTTTTTACCGTAAAATTATATTAATAACAATTTATTTATTTACGAAACAGCGTTCGAGTATCTTCATTCATTTGTATATTTTTCGTCACGTAGTAAATGACATTAGATTTCTATATACACCAAAGTCTTCAAATAGGTACTTATAAGTTAAGTACCTAAAGTTTTTTCAACACTTGTGCTAGGTCAGAAAAAATTGGCTTAAAAATGTTCTTATATGAGAACTTTATACACAAAACTATGTCTAGTTCTAAAATACTTCAGATTTATCACCCTTAAAAATAAATCTACCATGACTACGCAAAAAATAAGACGCTCACCAATAAATTCTCCATACACTCTCAAACGAAATATATTAAAACAATAAAACAAACATAAAATCAAGTACATTATTAAAGCAGCTGCATTTGTATCAGAATTAGAAGGGACAGGTCACTTTGCACGCGGAGCACCTGAGACCAAACACTGAATAATGCCAGCTTAGGAAACTGTCTTAGAATAACTTCAAGCGAGTTGGTATAGTAAACTTTTGATGACTTTCCCTACGACATTTTATGGACAGGCTAAGGAGATTACTTGTGCTACTTTAGTATTATATTTTTTAAATATTGTAAAAAAATTAAAAAATGTGTAAAATAGATTGGATTGGAGGCCGTTGTTCGATACCCGAATCGTAAAAAAAAAATGTTGTCATCTGCCAACATCGAACCCAGCAAAGCATTTTTCTAAAATAATCAGGTCTTGCGCGTGATCACCGATAAATTATACTTATTGTTTTAAACAACAACAAAACATCTACAACAAATTTCAAAAACAAAAAAGCATCAAGAAAAATTCCTAGCCACCTAACATTATCATACCGATCCCCAAATTAAAATTATGCCCGCGGGTCAAATCCGGTGCAGACATTAAACTCTACAACAAGGCTATACTCACGCGTCATCGTTTCAATATCCCAACATAAACCCAATCCACATGTGTACAAATACTCAATACTTGGAACACAATCGAATCTGTAACTAAGAAGAATCCTTTTAGATACGTGTCTTTGTTGATGGAAAATAACCTTTGAATAGTTTAATAAGCACCCATCGGAGTATCGGCAAGTCACCCACATTTCATTACGTTGCTCTGCGGCGTTAGTACGGCGGAATTGAATCGCATTCACCTTTATTAGCCAGTAAACAGCAATCGAATTCTATATTATCTGTATGAGACCTTTGGAAATAATTAATGTATATAGAGTTGATGATACGCTTCGCCTGATCAAAAACTATTGTTCATACTGTTTTTTAAAAAATTGTTGTACATTAATAAAGAATACATTTTTTTACAAATTATTATTGTTAACAAAATTAAAACAATTTTGTTTTTAAGGACTTTTGTAAAATAGTTCTACGTAACTTCACTTGTTTACAGCGAAAATTCCTAGTCGACCTTAAAATACTTTTAATATATTTCGCTATTCTATGTAATAATTTGTGCTAAGTAGATGATCTAAAAACCTCTTATGAGAGAATTTTTTGAGTAGTGAATTACTATATTTAAAGGCAACAAAATAAATAAAACTAATCTATTTTTAAGGACTATTGACAAAATACTTAATAAGAAATCTTTGTATGCGTTTTTAACAACAACAAAATTCATTAATATCGATACAGCTATTCACAAAACAAGAAACGAACTTCCTATTTACACCATATAAGAAAGTAAATAATTATTCACATTTCATATTTACTAAATTTATTACATTTTGCGAGCTTCATAAGAATAATAGAATTAAATACGTTCCAACACCAATCTCTCAAACAGTCACACCAAAATGACGCTGACACAGCGAGCAGCTCTATACAAATATGCATCATTAAACCGGCGGATCGGAATGCTGCAGGGTTGTTAACCTGTCCTACCTTACATCTGATATCCAATAGCCCGGTATCTTTGTCTATCTGCTACCAAACTAATACCTTATTATAATGAGAGCGAGATGCTGTTGGTGAAATATAGCATGTCACACACGCCTACTCGTTACTGAGAATTTTCTTTGGTATTAATTTTAATGCGTACCTTAGTGTGATGGACTACATTCGCTGTAGTATGTACATTGTACATACCAAATTTATCGCTGTTGACTGCTGAAGATAGGTCTCCGTAAGTAAGCGCCTGTCATCCCGTCTTGGGAAGCGCGAACCCATCCTCTACCTGCCCATTGCGCCATGATACAGTATTGAGCCAGTAGTCCAGTCTATTTTACCTTTTTGATTACATATTAATACAGCATTAAACACTGATTCACACATCTATATATTCATTAGATATTTTAATTCAAAAATTGTCGTCAGTACGCAAATTGATTTTTATTTTTTTTAACAGAGAACTTGGGTTACTCATTAGTCAGCTTCTTGCAAGACATAACGTCCCCCAGGACACATCAATAAAATATCCATTACAAATAAAACAACACTTAACATTTCCGACAAATGTGGAGCTATCATTGACCCACTGCTGGGCAAAAGGCCACTCTACCAGTTATTAGCACAACGGGAGGTAATTGACGTAATAGGCTTGCCGCAAACGTGTAGTTACGAATAACAGATACTGGGAACTAAAGCTAGACTATCTCAGTGGAATAATTAACTGGAGGTGGTTACTCGAATGCCTTTTGTTTATTATTATGCTAATGTATTTGAGTACTGTTTGTTAGTCGGGTTCGTGTTAAACATTTTTAGTCTAGGAAAAGCAATGGTCCTAGACGGGTAAAACAGAATCTTTTGTAAAGTTTATTGACCACATCTGCCGCTGAATACAAACTATCGTTAAGCAGAATATACAGCACGATTGATGCCGAATTGATGCCGATTGATGCCGACTATAAGACCCTGACTGAAATAGAGGAGATTCTAAACAGCTTATATTTCAACAATTGGCCACACGCGGAGTAATGGATAATTTTGAGCGTGTAGTTAATATCGTGAAGAAACATATAACAATTCTAAATCTATAAAGGGCATATTAAAAACTCAATCTTAATGATATTTGGAAAGTGTACCTAACGTCACGCTGAATCAGGTAACACTTATATATTTTGAGTCTATTAGCAGTAACATTCATCATCAAAAAATAGATATTCGGGGAAATGATTGATTGGAAGTAAATATTGCTTTATAGCATATAACGTGGAGTTACGAAAATAAGAGATATTACATTTCATTTTATTTATTTTACTGGCATAACTTATTCGTATAATCACAGATCAAACCTCATAAATGATTTTTTAAATTAAGTGCTTGAGGCGTACATAAAACAGAACAAACCATCTTGAAATACAAGAAGCTTCAGTCAAGTCTTTTGAAGACATAATACCATGAAACCTTAACCTTGGAATTTCTGCGTAGCTCTTAATACTCTCATGAAAGACGAAACACCTAATTTAGCTCAGAGTCCTTAAGCATCGAAGGACGTAAAGGGAACGGAAGCAAATAAAGCGTAAGCCTTAGTTTTAATTAAAAAGGGTATGTAATTAGACACGGCGTGTGAATATGTTAATTAATCTACGGGTTAATTTTTCAAAACACCGCCATTGTTCGCTCGGAATAAAAATTGCGCTCCTTTTTGTGGCAACATTGGTGTAAGAATAGAGTGGTCTTGATTGATTAAACCTCTCTGGAATATTTTCTTGTTGCAAATTAGGTGTCTAAATGTATGTTCGGTTAGAAATTAAAAATCTTTTGTTTTGTCTGTTACACTCGCGGGGTTTTATTTGTCATCAGCTTTCGCGTTTTCTTTGTCTTTTGTGCGTGTTGTGTGTAAAAGGAGATTAAATTCATATTGTGGTAGAAATTCATTTGTTTCTATTCTCTCTAGGTCTTCCTGATTAAATGTCTCTAGCGTTTTAGCAAAGCTAAAAGAAGCAACGCAGGATGATGTTTTAATTATTTCAAACGGCCAATATAATCATAATATATCACTAATGGGCGTACCTCCACTGCACTCTTCATCTGGCGCAATATAATTACTTGAGATAGCTAGTACTAAAGAAGTAGTAGTAGAGTATTTCATGTAGGCGGCGAAGAAAAGATTTGGAATTGAAATGCTATAAAATATTAAAAATAAAAACTAGAAAATATTTATAGACAAAAAAATGTGCATTTAAAGTTGAAGGATAAATTTTATTATGTATTAAATTAATTTTGCAAAAATCCATAAAAAATCTTCAATAAAATTAATATTCCAAAATGAAATGTCGAATGTCCATTTTTACCTCACGTAAGAAAGGCGTAAAGTGCAGTAGCGTTAAAGATACGGTTGAAAGGAGCTGTTATTGAATTTCTCATTGTAAGCTCGCGTTTTGGTCGTTTAAGAGCGGCATTAATGAAGTTTATTAATGCCGCTGATTTACTCCCAACTTTATAATTAGGTAGCTCCCACACGTTAGGCCGCGAACGCTGCGTAATCAAGTTATTTTTATTTAAACTTTACACGACGCCATTTTTAGGTACATGGCAAAAGAGAAACTTTTACATCTGTATTTGATAGCAAGTAATTTATTTCGTATTGTGTGGTGAAATTGTCTTTGAAATACCTACTTGAATTTTTAGTATAAATGAATTTTAAAATCTTATCATTATTTTTATCCCTTGGCGTAGCTATTAATTCAAGTTGTTATGTAGGCATACAAATTGATAGTAATTTTCTCTGGCTCGATAAAATGATATATTGTAGACATCGTGAATTTAGTTGATGAAAGGTTAGCTGATCTTTGGGTCATTTACTTTCACAGCACTATGCAATTAACAGTAAATGATCAATAGGCATAGATATATGTACGTAAATATTCGTGATTAATTTAAAAAGTCAAAATATGTCATTTCCTCCATAATGCTAGCTACCTACCTATAACTGTAATCAACTCTGACACGGATATGTATGTGCGCGACCAACAATAATTTTGTATCTAGTATTGTACTAATAGAGACTAATGATGCAGTCGCATTGTCTCATATTGATTACGTGGACGTGCACCAATTGATTTCCATTCACAGTAATTTCTAATATCGGCTATGAGTTCAGGCGACCGAATGAAGCTACAAGAATCCTCATTGACATCGTTCTCATTCTAACTAAATTGTATCTAGAATGTCATGGCTGTATCTATAATTCATTTTGAATGTCTTGATCATCATCAGATGAAGCTTTTCAATCAATCAGCAGAATTATAAAAATCGAAATATTTCACGTTTATCGAAAGCTGATATATGTGATTAATTGTAATTATTGATAATAAAAATAAATAAATCACGTTAAAAATAACTTTAGATACAAACTAAAATACAACACCCTAAGTAAATTTTAAGACGAAAAATTTTCAAAGCTCTGGAAGAGGTACTATCAGTATGAAAAAATAACTACACGCTGATGTAGAAACATGATGATAATTAGATTTTTTTTCTAACTACGTTTTCTTCATGCATCCTTTAAATGTCTAGCGTATTGATTGCGACCAAACGATACAATTACTGGTGGATAATTGGAAATTATGGCTCAAACGCCAACGCTTTGTTTGGACGCATTGTACTAGCCAATAGGTGCCAGCAGCGTCACTTTGTACGCTAGTAGAACAAATAGAAACCTCAAAGAGAAGGAATATTGGGCGCCTGGCAATACCATTCAACGAACTAGCTGCGGCTCCGAACTGTGTTTTTTTCTTTTGTTTTAGTGGAATAGTTCTTCCATTCTTGTTCAGCCAGGAAATTTAAGATACATCGCGTATGTAGTTAAATTTTTATCATGATGTTATTGTTCAACCGAAGAGCAATAATATATTTAAAAATTAAATTGATGTCAAAAATTTAATATTTATTTATCCAGATACTTCTATTATCGTAACCATTGTTTTTCATTTTCATATGGAATCTGGACTTGATACTTCCATTTAGAATTTAAGATTACACAGACCACTGTTAAACATTTATCTAATCAATGAAACGAAAATATATCACGATACATCTCCACAATGAAGTTCTAAATCGTCGTATATGCTCAGCGTTGATTCATAGCGTCTTCCTAATCGCAGCGACGGCACCCAAATTCTCTATAGACACGATTTTGGATGCAGCGTTGTAAGTGGGCGTATCAGATCTAATTAATTCGACATTGATTGATACTAATGTAGTTCGGAAACGTCAGCCACCGTCGAGTAATTGATTGTCACAACATATATCGGTATGAAAATCGATTGACACCCCGCGTCCTCGTCGCGTACGTTGTTCGTGATCCAAATGAACGTGTAATGAAGCTTTATCTACTTTTGGGTAAAAGAATCGAAACTTATCGGGAATTAGCTTTGCTTTATTTTTTCTCTTCCGCTTTAAGTTTTGAGCTTGAGGTGTGTTGGTTCACGATAATCAGCGTGTCTCGGCCAGTAACACTGTAGCTATATAGTTATATAAAGGTAAATGCAGTAATGTCTTCTTAGGCTAAACTTGGGTCAGATTTTTTGATATATCTAGGCTTTTTTGTAGAAATATTTATTTTTTAATAAAAATACGCGTTCTCTACAACTGTGACGGTTTAAGCCTTAGTTCATCAAGCTGGCCTTGTGCGGGTTGACAGACTACACTCCTTACAAATTCCCTCACCGTTAAAGCAAGGAATAATTCGTTGTGAGTACACACATACCTACCTTCGAAAAATCAGAGACGTGTTCCTGGGGTTTGAACCCGCATCCGCTGAAATTCCCGACGCCTAAACGCCGAGGCAATCTCTACTTAAATTAAAATACGAATATATAACCTGAAGTCAGAAGTGCTTTAATCTGATAGTTCATGTACTCATTAACCAAACCTCATTAGGCGGCTATAATAAGACTCATAAATATCTACGTATTTCTAAATATAGACAAATCCATATTCCGAGCAGCCATTCAAACACAATTATCCGATAATATCCGTCAGGATTAATCAGAATGGCTTATTTCAGGCACTAAAATCACACGTTTGCAATATCCTAGTGGAATTAACTTGTTAAGGCAGCATTAAATTTCCCCGTTTATTTGATTTCACTTAGCGTGGGTTGTGGTACATAAACTAGAATAGTTATTAGGTCAGATTCAACGGCTGTAAATTGTGAGGACACTTATTGGCCTCGCTAAAACGCTTTATGATAACTGGAATGAAGATATATTTCAAACGGGAATGTTGATAGCAAATTGATTTTGCAAAATGTGAAGTTTAATTCTAAAGGAAGGTAGGATGTTTTGAACGTTTGTAATCGTGAAGCTTGGGAGTCAGTTACTAACAACGCCTTTACTGAAGAAAAAATGTTTGAGACCAACATAATTTGGTAATTTATAACTGAAATAATTAATAAAGTTACATAGCAGTTTTAACCTAACATTGAAACACAATGTTTTGGTCTTAGGAATTAGAAACAGACTTCGTGGTCTTAACATCTAGACCGCAAAGCAAATCTTGATGTGGGGTTCGGAACTGCCCCTTATTTATTCATATCTTATCGGCTATGGTTTTTAGCTTAACAAACATCTTTGTATGTTATGTCCACAGTAAGAGCTAGGTGTCGACGTTATATTTGCTCAGAGTCCTATTGGTGATCAATGATCATCCCACCCTGTGGATTGGGGGTGTAAGAATTCCGCCACGGTATCCCCTACCTGTCGTAAGAGGCGACTAACAGGGGAAACTGGGGTTGCTGGGCGTACTGCGGGGGCGGTACCCTATGATAGCAACCCCGAGATTGGCGGCAGAGGGCGTGGCCTCTTAACTGTCGCGGACGTTCACAAAAGGTGAACGTCCAAATCGAGTAAGTGGAGGGCATACCAAGCCCTCCCAATTTGGAGGGGTCCATAACTGGACGGTGCGCTGGGCGGCAGCGGATCATTTAGGGCACCTCTGCCCTGAGATGCCGTAAAACCGCCCTAAATGCGCGTGATGGTCACCGAGAGGTTTTAGTCGGTATGCTGGCGTAGCCAGAGACCCCGACATACCCCTCAGGGCCTCCCCCGAGGTACCGAACAGGGGAGCTTAAGGTGCTTTCCTCTCGTAAAAAAAAAAAAAAAAAATCAATGATCATTGTTTGGTTTTCGTTTCCCATTGTCATGTTTGGATGTAGATTAGTTTTTTAAGTAGTCTGTTTGATTTGTCAGATACGTCTTTCTATTTATATAGAATTGTAAGTCAAAATCTTCGTATTAAATGTTTTTCCGAACACATTTGGCCATCGTTACAGTTACTTAGGATAAACTTTATCATCATCGGTCCATATATGTGTGTTCCACTGCTGGGCACGGGTTTTATCTACACATGAGAGCGTTTAGGCCTTAGTCCACCACGCTGGCCTAGTGCGGGTTTGCCGACTTTACACCTAAGGAATTCCTAAGAGCTTTGTATTTGGGTGTGTAGGTTTCGTCACGATGTTTTCCTTCACCGTTAAAGTACGTGTAAATTTATCATCGAAATGTCACATTAGTTAGCGGAATACTACTATGAAGTATACCTACTGGCATACCTTTTGTAAGGTAGTAAGAACTTAGTCGACGATCGACTCCCAAATTCAAACAATGATAGTTTATCCATTAAAATTTAGTTTTATACAGAACTGATACCGTCATTTCATTTTTAAATTAAAGTCTAAAGAATAAAAGATAAACAACAAAACACCCAAGCGAAAACAGTCCATTCCCCTAGATTTACCAAAGCTATAAAAACCAATTATTCCTGGCACATAATAAAGCCGTGTGTCATGTGCACTGTGTTTAAAAGTAAAATTACTATAAAGTTTTAAAGCTTACATCCATTACGAAAACTATAGCATCGGCTCTGGTATATTACAAGATATGAAACAGTCACTCATAAAACTCATCATACCGGTGGCATTAAAACAAAACAAGTGAGTTTCCGTCACATTTTTATTGCACGTCCCAGACATCGCAACTTGTAATTTTTGTACGACATTTATTTACGAAGAAACTTCTACGTGAGTGACACTGGGTTTTCGTTGCGTAAACTGGGGCCTCGCCTAAGGCGGCACTCATTAGTGCACCAATTACTTGGCTTAAAATGTCGGATGATTACAGGCGGTGCTCGCCCGGGGCTGGTCGTCCGACAGATGCTGGCCGGCTCTTTGTTTCAACTACGACTTCTCTTGGAATCTCAAATTTTGACAGCAACGTTTTGAGACATGACAAAACGAGGTCGTTTGGCGACAGATGGCCGTTTCCAGTGTTTGCGCATCTTCATTGTCTAAGTGTGTCAATTAGATACTCGCAACGCTATGTTCTACTTAAAATGCATTGCTTTTTTATTGTTCTGTAGTGCGGTTGCTTATTGAGGTCACTTAGCTCCCCCCTTTTGCTTACAAATGCGTTCATTTAGTTGCACCCTGTTTATATAAAAATATAATATAGTAGTTCTTTTGTTTTTATTTTAAGCTTTTACTGCGTTTAATGAACCATGGCTACAATCAGCTAGATCTTGAGCATAAATAGTATGGGAAAGCATCAATGCCTCAAAAACCCTGAGTAGTTCGACAAGTTAGATTATCTCGTGACCATGATGGTGATGATCATCATCAGCCCATATAAGTCTCATTACTGGGCATAGGCCTCTTCTGCAGTTTGTTGGTTAAGGACAGTGGTCTAAACATTGGCGGACTAAACACCGATGATTTTTTTTTAAGAATTTATTCAGATTTAGATTACCTGATTCTCAATAATTTTAGTCTTCTCCTTTTGTTTTCTTGTCTCATTTGCAGTCTTGCCGTAGTAGGTATATGTGTGTGACGACTATCATTTAAAATTTCGTGACTTGCATATTTTTTGACTTCAAAAGAAATTTTAACTAATAATATTCTTAATTTTTTACTTCAAAACCAATTCTTTAACAACAGGTCCGCCATGCAAGCTGTAGAGAATATTACAAAAAATATTTAAGTTGACTATTTGATTGATTGCGTTATCGGCACATTCAATGCCATTGACGTCTCGTTACGACATGTAATCATACCAATCTATTAATATTATCTGACACTAACACAAAAGTAAGAGCAAATTAAGAAGCCTCGTGAATCGAACATTGCTCAAACAATTAATGATAGACGACAATTAATTTTATCTAGATACAATCGCATGACGTGCTCTCACGTTGCGGTAGCCTGTTGACTCATTGCATATATATTAAGAAAAAGAAATTCAGTTTTTTTAGCATTAATTTGCAAATTATATTGTTTTTCTGCTATTGGGTTTTTATTAGGAATTTCGTTTTTGCACGAAGTCTAGAAATGGGTCTTAAAAACGCCAATAAGTTTATTACTCCATCATAAGCCCATATACGAGTACTTCCCACTCCTGGGTCTGGGCCTCATGCTGGGTGGCGGACAGCTTATTCCGTGGTATTTAACAATATTGGCAAACCAGTATGGAATGAAAATTATTTGCCACTTATTTATGTTAAAAAAATATTAAGGATAAAACAATACTTTGATGAAAAAGTTGGTGAAAATAGTTGTAATAAATTATTAAATATAACTTATTTTCCATAGCAAAAAAATTCAATGACCGCAACTAACGATAGCCGCACGAGCTCAATCAGGGGCAGCCACTAGTCTTTCACATTCGATGCGTTTGAATATAGCCTGCGTAATTACTGAAGAAATCGACGTTCGCACAAAGGAACCAATAATTTCGTCCTCATCAACTTCATCAAGTCTCTGTAAGTGGTTATGAAGCAAAATTACGCGTGGTCGCATTGTAATAAAGCAATTGCGCAACTAAAAGTAAAAGTTCTGATGTTCTATTGTTGTACGAAATAACAATGAACTTAAGACCTTTAACGTTCGTGCTGGCACAGAAATGATTGCTGTGGAAAATATGCAAAATTATTCGATACTTTTTATGATAGTCGTCATTCAATGGGAATTAATTTTAGTTTTTGATTAATAGGTAGCATTTTGATTCTTATCATCGCCCTTGTTAGGTCATATGAGATTTTTATTGCCGAGCACGAAAGTATTTTTGTTGAAGAACTAGGAATATATATAACTTTGAGATTAGGCCTTAGAGAGGCCTTAGTAGATTTATACTTTGTATTCAAAATCGCGACCATTGAATGTAGGTCTCAAAAGGCTGTGCTCCAAACATTACTGAGTGGTTATTCCTCTAACAAATTAATATTTAATCCGGCCTTAATGCAACGAAACACAAAGAAATCGTTCTACAGAAAAAAGTAACCATCTTTGAGTGATCGCACGTAACTAAATTTACATTACCGCGAATCAAGCCGCGGGGCGTGCTAGTTATAGTGTAATTTCATCACAACATGATTCAGGCACCGGACATGGCTACATAGTTGCAAGCCAAAAGAAAAAATTAAATGACATGTGTCACAGTACCTGTTTTTATACGTTTATATCCTTTATACTTGTCATTGACAAAGGTGATTTAAAAATAAGGTCAATATGCATCCGCTGGTGACTGATATGTTGAAATCTGAGAAGTATGGAAATACGTTTGTTTTTTCGAATGATGAAAATCGATTATCGATCTCAACTCCAAACAGGAAATTTTGAAATAAAATATTTATTAGTATTATATTTTAACTGAGCGTATAGCGAGTTAAATGTGGGCTGAAAATTTAAAAAACTTCGCCAAGTATAGAAAATATACCGATACGGTTATAAATATTGTCTATGTACATTTGTTCTAGGCAAACAAAAATACCTTAATTAACGGTAAAGCAAAATAAAAAAAACAGCCGTATTAAAACAAAATAAAGCACAATGGCTATTTAAGTCTCCGGTGAAATTTAAAGGAAACATCTTTTCTCGATATGTAAGGTATAAATATTCGTAGAGTGCACAAACTGCAATTTCCTTAGATGTTTAATGGGTTATTTGATCCGCCGTCTGGCACAGAACATGGCTGCGTGGGTGCCGACAACCACAGAGCTTTATATGTTTATTTACTAATAATTATTTCTTTCACCTCCAAAGAATACGTGTCTAAGCATTCTAAATGATACATAAATTTACCAGTCGTGTTACTTCTATAGAAGCCGAAAAGCCAAGCTTGCTTTATAAAATTTAAATATATTATTTACCTCAGCTATTTTATGCGTGGCCTTATTAGTACGAACACTAAGTTATCGGTCTCACTGAAATTTAGAGACCAAAAAAATAGTGGATCACACAAATATTCATCTCGGTGCGGAGATCGAACCTGTGGCTTTACGTTCACTAGCTTGAGTCTAGCCAACTGCGCAACAGGAATCGAAGCTATTATTTCTCATCAATCGGGTGTGTTCCCAAAGTGTTATCCGTAAAGAACCTCCTTAGTCGCCTATTAGTATGACTAATTTAAATCCGGCAAAACGATCATTTTAATTTATGTTAATCTTGATAATAGTTCAAGTTTCGTTTAATTATGTGTCATCTGTGGTCAGGATGGTGACAAAATTTGAACTTTCCAACGATATGATATCGTCAGAGTAGGTTGTGAAGATTGTGATTCATTATTAATTTTTAGAAATATTTCGCATATATGAGCAGTCATGGTTCTGTCTCGGAATGGATAGATCTCGTGTTTTATTGCAATTATTTATGTGTTATACATAATACATATATACAAACACTTCAATTCACAATGATTTTAGTTTGAAAATCGTCAAGGTACCTTTGGTCTTTATTTATAGATACTTGAATACACACTTGCCATAATCTAATGTTAGTAAGTTAAATAAAATTCATACCACCTTGGGTTAGCTTTTGCAGATAAATAGTTGTTCCTTTACGTGGTTCACGAGACATCATTCAAATAGCAACCTTAATGATATTCGCTCACAAGTTTACCTTAACTATTAATTATGTGAAAGTCAGCGTTTTTACTTAGTCACTTTATTTATAGTCTGTCAAGTCATCTGATTCATCGTGACTCATGTACTTAAAAATTGTCATAAAATCCATCAACATAATGTTTCGGGTTAATTCTCTCACAAACTACGAAATATTTATCACACGCAGTTTTGTGGCACGTCTCACGAATATTTTGGGCCGTTATGCTGTTCGGCTTAAAATGTTCTGGAGGACATAAAGACACCACTACCAAATATTTCTGTGTAGTGTCGCTGAGAAACAACTCAAGAGCTTTAGGCGATTTAGACAGGTCATAAAAAATAACCGCATTTTATGTTTACGACTATGCATCCTGAGAATAGGTGGAATTCAAAGTTTAAATAATATTTAGGAGAAAAGTTCACTTATACACGGTGGTGGTTTATAAAAGAAAAAAGCTGTTTTTTGTAAATGGTAAATTCGAGTAGCAGTTAGCTTATAGAGGGGTATGAATGGGGCGGCTTCACTGAGATTTAGCCTTAAAAAGAGTTCACATCGAACCAAAGAAAATAGCGGTAGTTTTTTGAGCTACCGATTCACAAGATCGTGGTACAGACTAAATGAATAAATACTTTGACTTGATTTTAATTGTAATAAATATTTATGCAAAAATTATGATAATAATAATAACTGAATAACCGTTTCTCACACAAAAACAATAAAACAAGACTCTTTTCACAACTGAAAAGCTCTAATTAAGAAACTTTTAAGTGTAAGCAACACTTTAAATAATGAGAACACAAACTTGTTTCAACTTGTAATATTCCTTTATCCAATCTCTTTATACTCTTTTAAACAAATATATAACAATCTTCAGATCTGTACAACTCCATCGTTCGATCAAGAATGAATCAATCTGTCAGTGCCGCCAGTATTTATACATTTTCAAAACATAATTTACCCACATTTTATTTATATTTTTGTAAAATAATAGACTTTCAAAACTGAGGCTTACATAAGTAATAAAAGAATATCACAAAATTTTTCAGTACACTTTGAGTAAACCTAAACCAATCCAAAATATTGTTACTTCGTGTAACTGACAGTATTAATATCTTTGGACGCCATTTCTGCAACACACACTTTAAAGACAGCCATCATTACATAAATTAAAAAATATTTTCGAGATTGATGTCCAAACCGCTTCCACTCATACGAAATTCCGTAGACGAAACCGTAATAAACAGATGTACTGCCCGCAGCTATTGTTGATGTTGCCTGTGAAACAGGTTCCAAACATTAAGACAAAGATAAAAATACCATGAGAACGTTATTTCACTGCGGCCTTTAGTGAAGTTTTGAAGGCATATCCAAGGCTTACACATAAAAGTAATTTAGAAAATAAAGTTATTTTCAACTATTTAGTCGATTCCTGATAAATAAAGATAAGTAATTGCGGTTAATAGCGATGGTTTAAATACTGGGAAGTATTCCATTGGAGTTATAAATATTTATAATTATTTATTTTATAAAATCACTTGAAAAAGTTTCCTTGAAGTCGTCAGTGGCTAATTAACCGAAATTCAATTATAAATCTTACTTAGATTTTAAAACATTTCTAATTCACGGTTCAGAATTCCTACCAGAGTACTCCAAAATGTATAAATCACATCCAAAATAAACTAATCTAACATAAATTATTTTGCAGCAACTATGTTCTAAGACGTTTCTTCTGAAACAACATTATAGTCAAAACTCCGTGAACTTGAGTCGACTCTTGCTCACAATTCATGAAGTCTTGACAAATTCATATAACTCTGTTTGAAGTTAAAGCAAACACGAGTAAAGTAATCAATGGAACTTTCCTAACGGCCCACTACAGCCGAGGATAATTTACATAACACTTTTATTAGTTCTGCGTAATGGCTTTATTGTTTTGTTTTACGAGTGTCTGCGTTTAATTAAACTTTTTCTTTCTTAATGTGCATTTACTGTGCATAAAAAGTTATTACGTGTATATCCTTTTGAAGATTATTTTTGCACATTTAATATCGTTCCTGGCAGACTTAATGAAATTCGCAAGACGTTAAATAGTTTTATAATTGCAGACTATGCATGTAAATTACTGAGAGTGAATCTGAATATATATAATGAATATCATGAAGAAAATAATGTGTTTTAGTTCAAGCTATGTCTCACATTATTATAGGTCGTTAAATAAAGACTCCGGAAATACAACACTGTTCACGTCT
Source organism: Cephonodes hylas (assembly GCA_030295005.1). NCBI lineage: Eukaryota > Metazoa > Arthropoda > Insecta > Lepidoptera > Sphingidae > Cephonodes > Cephonodes hylas. Next base: position 3,671,440 of record AP025371.1, read on the forward strand.
TTATTAGTATGATGATATATTTTATTGCTCTCAATGTACAAAAAAAATCATCAATTATCTAAAAATAGACAATGGGTTAAACGCTTGATCGCCTTGAATAATTAAAATTAAGTACGTATAGATAAGCCTCGTCATCTGTAATATCGTCTTCTTTCAATATATGTTTTTTTGCGGAGCTGAATTCTTATCGATAACTTCGACTTATCGCTACTTAGTATCGAAGTCATTAATACGGTAAAAGCTAGTTAGAAATTAGTCATTTAATGTCCAGGAAGCACAGAACTGCCAGTAATAAAGACGCTTCATCATCATCATTAGTATCCCACTGCTGGGTACGGGCCTCTCCAACAATTAAGGGGCTTAAGCTTTTAGTCCACCGCGCTGAATTCTTGTAGGTTAACGGACTACACACCTAAGATATTCCTAAGAAGTAAGAACTTTGAGGTCTACAGGTAGCCGGCCATATGTAAACTATTTCAAACAAATTCAAACTTTAACAAACAATTTAAACATGAGCTCGTTAACAAAACATTATTACCAAATACTTTAATCACATTTAAAGTCCATTAAATGTGAAATAACTGATTAATTACGAAATTTATCATCCGCAAATGAAATCGCAGGGACAAGCAATAAATCATATTACCAAACACTGAACGTGAAATGAAATAGATACATAAATTAGTTGGGAGGCATAAATCCGGTCGACAGGGTCACCTTCAAACAGCATTTCAATGCACGCCTCCAACAATTTATGCAAATATGGCTTGTAAGAGAAAAATGTCAACTGTCTACATAATCCGAGACATCCACTTGATATATTTAAGGTCTTGCATTAGCGCAAGTGAAATTTATGATGCAATCGATAAAGCCTTATACACATCATAACAGAAGTTAAAGGATATATGGACGGTAATCCATTGCTTGTTACGTATGGAAGGAATTTAGTTACCGGTTCAATGGTATTAATTCTACAGCTTCTGATGTTGTAAAAGGGACTTGTGTTGTTTAGACCTCAGTTTCTTTATTGAATATGAAATTTTATCAATTATTGAAAATATATAAGATACAATCACGTTCAATATATTATGCATCATATAGTAAGTCCAAATCTTGATACCGATGCTGAAAACCTAAAAAACTCTTAGAGAAAGAATTATTCATAGATTTTTATATCATCATGATAACTATAGTGATATCTTTTTTTTTGCTCAGTAAAAAATACAAAATATGTTAAATAAATAAATAAATACACCCAACAGTCACACACATAGTCCTGACCCCACATTAAGATAAAGTCTTGTGTCGTGGGTATCAGAAACTACGAGAGACTTTTCGGTCTCACAAACACCCAGACTCGAAACAAATATTTGTGCATCTCACAAACATTTGCCTCGATGCGGGGATCGAACCCGCGGCCGCTCGTTTCGCAAGCTGGTGTCTAGCCAACTGCGCCACGGGCCTGTCAAATGTTAAGATTATAATGATAGCATATAAACATTTTTCAAAGTATAAAAATATATTTGTATCTTTTCAACGATCGAGTGAGCTCCGATTTCAACTAAAAATCGAAGGTATTACCCAATTGTATCGATTGCATCTTGTGTTGCAATATTGCTCTATTAAATGTCTTGTGTAGCTTTTGCGTAACCAATATCTCAATACATTCATAACGACTGTTAGATCACAGATGGAAGATAATGGTCTAATTATTGATAAAATTTAGTATATGAGTGACAAGGATATCTATTATCAGTATATTATTGGCAATGGTTTTATCGATGTGGGCCGGAGAGCGTTATCAGGCCACACATCTGTGTTATGCAATCAACTGTGACAATCAGGTCGAGATACGAATTGGCAACGTGACAATATAGATTTTGTCAATTGAAATGAGTTACATAATATATCAGGCCTTATTCAATAGACCAACAAAAAATAAATGAAATACATAGGTACAGGTATACTACATAAAAGCAAAGATGACCTCGAGACTAAGGCCAGAAAGCAGTGCCAGAATCTCAACGGTTACGGGTTCAAACCCCAGGCACGAATATCTGGAATTTCGAAGTTATGTGTGTATTCACAATGAATTATTACCTACTTACTTTTAAACTGAATGAAAACATCGTAAGCAAACTTGCACACCTAAATATCCATAGGAAGTTATTAATACAGAAGTCTGCCAACCCGCACTATTCCACCGTGACGATACAGTAAAATCATATTTACGTTTGCAAAGAAAAAACTTACCATCTTAGCTACTCCATTTTACGCGTTCACCTTCCTCGACCCTTGTATTTTTAAATCGAATTTAGCAAATTTTCCCTTCAATAACAAAAAGACAACATTTACATTAGCCAACTTGTTGCTCCCTCCATACAGCGCTTAACGTTTGCGCTGTTTGCGCTTGCCCGGGACCCTTCTAATCAGCTTCCAAATCTTTTAGGAGTTAGATTGAGTTACAACTTCATCGAAGTCTTGCTCGTGGCGCAACTGATGTTTGTTTTGTATCGAAAGGATCGTTTTGGAGTTGCCGCTTTGCCAACTTGTACCTTTAAATCTTTGATACACAGAAATGTACACAAAAATTTGTAAGATCATTAACGACTGACGAGTAATTAGTAACTTGCTAAATCATTTTTTCAATATTGAATTGAGTTTATTTACATTAAGTGTAGTCTAGAGCACCAACATTTTGACATTTAATCACTAGTGGCTATGACTCACAACGACTCAATTTAAAAGTGTTGGTAATTTATCCTCATATTATAACATTTTACGGACATTTCAATGTATTTCCATAGTTGAGCACACCTTGCATATTGTATTGCACTTAAATTAATTGTACTATTTAATTAATCACTTCAAGCGGCTGTCCTTTGGGGTTTATCGTTATAAATGATATTTTTATTTGATAGTTCTCTCACCACACTTCATATTACTGATTAAATTTCCTTTGACAATATGTTAATTAAATTGTATACATCATATACATCGTTAAGGTTCAAAGTTTTTTTTAAGAAATCATGTTGGACTGAACTTCTTTTATGATTGAGGGGGTAAGCCCGTAGACTCCCTTTATCTGTAAGCTAGTCTAGTACGGGTTTGTGGTTCATTAGTCCTGATGTACATTCAATTTCCCATATTTAGTTCCGATTTCCGATTAGAGATCAGGGGGTGGCCACACACTAGCGCAATTCAGATTCGCGAACTCGGATTACGTAAGTATTTTTGTCCACCAACTCCCACTAGGCTAGCGTGGTGGACTATGGCCTAAACCCTCTGAATGGTCGAGGAGATCCGTGTCTAGCAGTGGAACGTATATGGGTTGATGAAGTATTTTTGGGAATGTTGTATTTTTCTTATGTAAATCCTACATGAAGTTTTTAAATATTATGTTATTCTTGAATACCAAATTAGAACGTATAAGTAAACAAAAATCGATCACCGTAGCCTCAACGCTCTCAGAGAGATTAATATTAATCTTAAATTTTGCCGATTTAAGATGCTCTAAGTTCATGATTAATTCCATCAATATCTTTATGAGTATTTTAAAATTCATTACTAATGTAACAGGGATGTAGGTGTGAAAAGTATCTTCTCGAAACATCGCGCGTAAACTCTTAACAATAGCTCGTAAATATTATGAAAGTCCATCAGAATTCCGTCTCAAGTGGGCACATTAGCCCCGAGTACATCTGGCGGGTATGTCCTATGTCGCCGACGCTTGTTGTCCTGCAATTTATGGATTCGTCCCTTTGTTGGTCGTCGGTAATGTATTGACGTCAGATCGAAGATCTGCTCATAATGGATGACCATTAGGTCTCGGTAATATAGTGGAGTGTAGTGTTCCGAGAGATGCATTGTTTGCAACGACTTTAATGATATTTTGTTTTCTGTTAAGTGCTTGTTTCAGTGATAAATTATCATGTCCGAATGAAGATACAAAGTTTCAGGACTTTTATATAATTCCACATAATTTTGTTGGCCGATGTACACTACAGGCATTTAGCATGCCCTCAAGTGTAAATACTACAAAAACATTGCATTTACTACGATTAACTAATTAGACATTCAGATCGTTTCAGGTACATTTATAACAGAATCCTGTTCTATAATTCTCAATAAATATTCCCTAAGTGCTTAGAATGAAGTATGTAAGATAACTGAACCACATTCCTCCGATACAATGGTTAACCTGTTGCATAAATTAAATGCTATGTGACAAGTTTACCACCTGCCATACTTAGAAATTATGATCGGTACTAAAGGTGGGTGATCCTGATCGATCACAATATGGCGCTGTAAAATGATTTGAAATGCATGAGTTATGTACATAATTTGGTTTGGCGTGTGCTATTACCTCGTAAAGGAATTTTAATTTATAGAGATACTATTGCAATAGTTTAGATACACGACTATTATTGCTGAGACGTTAAATTTATTATTGAACGAGGGACATTGAAGACTTGGCAGTGTATTTATCGGTCGCCTATTTGATTCCGGTCATTGCTATAAAATTGTAAATGCTAGATGGTCAAAAACGATAATCATGGAAAATGCCAGACCAGATTACTGTGCGATACTAGAAAAGATGAAGTAGGTGAAAAATACAAGGAAAAACTACGAAAATTTAATATTGAACTAACCAAAGTTGCTTTAATGGTTCTGCTTGTATGTTCTCGAAGGTTTTAAGAAAGACCTATTTTCCGCAAGCGATATCAAATACCAGTGACGATTCGATGTATAAAATTAAAAGATATCTTCATATATAATTTACGGAGTCAGTTTTCAAGTGAAGATTGATATGGTTAGTTCTCCTTTGTAATGTATTTAGTATTTGAATCACTCATTCGCAGTTGGATAACGTATAATAATGCGATTTTATGTCTATTAAGTTTTTAGAGGTTATAAAATGTACTAACCGCCCTACCTGTGGGGTATTGTAATCAAAGAAAAGGATTATTGCCAGCCATAATAGTTTATAGTTTATTTAGAACATTACATACTCTATCACATTTTATGAGTAATTATAAGTTTGTGTAATTGCTATTCTATTAAGTTCTCGGTGGTGGTTATGGCTCCTGAGTTTAAAAAACTATCATCAGCTTGCAGCACGAACTGGACACTAAAAGACTAGGCAATTATTTTAAAACGGTTTGTTTTTAAACAACATATAACATACTTACTTAGGTAGATTTGTACTACCTTGCCAACTATATAATCAATCCACAAATAAGTACTAGTACGATTTATCAATTGATACTTTTTACTCTTTCATATAAATCCAGGCATTTCTTATATACATGATAGTTCTTCACAACTTTATTAAACATGATATATAAAATAATGGATGTGTTCCCTGTAGGTCCGTTAATGCATAATCACTTGTACGTACATCCCACACAGTCGGGTCTTACAAAGCATCAAGATATTTTCAAAACCAAAATGTCTTCCGCCGACACAGCGTTGAATTTATAGCATTCTCGAATGAAAGCCGCACGACAGTTATCACATAGCAATGCTGGTCGTAGTACTTAAGCATTGTTGGCCCGACTAGTTCAGATTTATGTGGTGTAAGCTTTAAATGTTTGTAATGGAGTTTACAATGGGAATTGATGTGTATGCTCGGATTTTGGATTGAACAACTGATTTTGTCCGTTTGGACTGCGCTGTGACTGAAGGGAGTTTGATAATCTTATCTTAATTTTATTCCTAGTTAGTTGCGTTTCAAAGACTCAGTACTCAGTACTCAATGTGGATAGCATCATCATCTGGTACGGTATTGTCACTTTATAGTGTCCGTACCTATTATCTTTCTACTTTGTCCGTATCTTTGCTACTGAGTTGTTCAGCACAACTTAAAACAAAACAATATGTTACATTTTACTGATGTCTTATATTTTTTAAAGTAATTTTTTAAACGTTACATAGTAGCAGGAAGGTTATTTTTATATACAAGAAATATTACTAGAAAGCTGAGACTCACTAAAATATTTTTTTCGAATTCAAACTCATAAACTCATAACATAATAAAAAGAGAGGTGAAAAGGTTGTATTTTAAATATAAAAAAGTTGGGCTTTTAGTCTTACAGCAATAGAAACCATTTGAATCGTAAAATCACAATTCGTCTCCCTGCTACGTTTCATGTTGCCAATTGCATTGATTTTCCACATAAAGTCAAAATAAAATGAACCGTAGTCTATGTACATTACTTTTAAATTTTTAAACCCACAATTCTTCTCTTTTATTGTCCCTCCAAAGTAAAAAATAATACTAAAAACAACATTACACCGCGCCACAAACAATTTTTTTATGCGGTATTAAACCACTACGAAGGTCGTGTAAACAGAATAAAAAGAAAATTTACATTTAATTATTTTTAATAGACACTGAAACAACATTAAATGGCCCCCAGATTAATTAGCTTTATGTGAGGGATCACATTTTAGAAGGGTGAATAAAGAAATATGGAGTTAATGAGGGAGTTAGGTCAGTTGGTTCTATGCATAGTTAATACTGGGATGTTCAAATCTAAATTTGGGTTAAGCATTTATGATCAATTAACATTTATATTTGGAGGAGTCAAAAGGACAACGGTTCCAGCTTTCTTTTGGAAGGTAGCCGGACCGATTTATAATTTTATTGATTTGCCCTCAATTGGATCTGCGGCTTAAATATTGTATTCCGATGTGTAAAAAGATTTTAACAAGACTTCTCGAAACATGTATTAAAGGCGGTTGGGCATGGTGCACTTTACCGATCATTAGAAAATGCTAACAAAGTATTAGTTACTGGCCAGAGTAACGTCTTAATGTTTTTTTTAACCTCAATAATGAGCAAAGCACAGGAATTAGACGAATCCTATACCAAAATATACGCTGTGAAAGATTATAACGTATAAGTACTGAGGCTAACTTTTAAATATGATATATAAGTAGTACTTTTATTTTTTTGTTTTCAATCATACCGGAAAAGTTAATAATGATATTGCAAATAAATTTAAAAAAATTGCTATAAATACAAATGGATATTCCATATTTAAATAGATATTTTTGTACTTATTCCTAGTATAAAAATTACGAGTATCTAGATAAAAAAAATTGACTGCTAAAAATGTAAATTAATATTTGATATGCCAATACATTTTTTATTTCTAATAAAAAGATTACTCATTCTATCATAACTAGATCAACGTCTTTTTGGTCATACCGCAACCAACCTTTTTTCATTGGAACTATTTTAATGTGACCGCAAATCGCCGTGACTAATGGAGATGTGATACGTTGATACCGATTCGGAAATACCTGGCGGCGAGAGGCAGGGCTGGTCGTATTAATTGCCTAATACATCAAATTTTACATCCGTTAGTTTTAAGATGAAACTACTTTTGGATCGGGAAGTGAAGAAAATAAGAAGTGAGAAATAAATATAATCACATCCAGCATAGTTCGGTCTGACATCAAGAGAGACATCTGTCAAGAGAGATTTTCCGTCGCACAAATAACCAACATTTGTTCTGAAATGAGGATCGAACCAATGGCCTCTAGTTTCACAAGCTTGACGTAACTTAACCATACCTAACTATGCTATGGGCTATTTAAAAATGCAATTATATTTGTAAAAAAAACAGCCCGGTTTACTTCCAAAAATTAAAATAGTTGAGTTTATTAGTACCGGAATATAAAGTGGAAATACTGCACCGAGCTTCATAAACATTCATATTATAGTATGCAAGTATTAAATTCATATGAGGTGCTGAAAACTAGTCCTCCATTCCAGACGTGTGCGTCTACATAACTTATGTCTGCTGCATTTTGTATGAAATTACAACGATACATAACCCACATTCGCAAAATTTTCCTAACTTGAACATTTTTGAAAAAAATTAGCATTTAATTACTTGCTTACAATTAAGTGTCGGAAACAAATAAGCCATACTGAGTGCAGAAGCCGTAATATTGAAATGTGTAATAAATAAATTTGCATAACTACTACTTATAACTTAAAGCACATACGTATATTTTTGATCTTATTTCTTTTGTAAAATCACATCGCGCTACAGAAACATTCCTAAGACTACGAGTAAGTGTCAAGTAAATTCTTAATTATTGTAGGATCATTTACATCATTCTCACACGCTGAACTAACCATCCAGTATTTCGAAATCCATACCACCCAAAACCCGGTGTCAGTGTATGTGATATCTAATTGTTTTCATTATCTTTTCACACAGTTGGTGAGCGACTTAAACGTTCATAATTACACGCGGCGTCAACACAACCTTGTAATTATGTTATCACAATGTAATTCGTGGTCTGTTTCTGGTCTATTGTATAGTTCAGATATGATATTTCGTTTAACTTAATGCCAAGGCGATGATATAGCCTATACATAGCCTATACATTGAGTTATATACTAACACCTATTTTTCCGTAAAGGTAGGAAGAGGAGCATGTTCCATATCCACACTTGACGAATTGTATTTTCATCCCTCATTATAGGGGCACCATGCCGTGGTTTTAGTGGGAATTTCTGCCACGTATAAAATCCATTGCTAAAAACTAGAAAAGACACCTCTAAAGTTGAAAGGAATTCATTTTGTTTCATTTGTGATTTGTTCGTAACAGAGCTGGTTATTGTGATTCCATTCATGATTTATTTAATTTAAAATGTATTAAAAGATCTTTCACTAAAGGGATGACTGAACAAAAATCAAGGGACATCTTGATAAGGGTAGCCTCCTCACTAAAAGGTCTTTACAGAAAGCTAATAGGACATCTTGATAAAAATGTTTGACCTAAAAAAATATTTTAGACCTTTACTAACATCAGACTAATTCAGATTTTATTTGACCATACATACCTACTATCTCACATCTTTATACCAGAAAGGGTAGGTAGATTGTAATTGGTATGCTGTGCCAGTTTTTTGTAGCACGTGATAGTGGCGTGCCTATGGCCGTATACAGGGACCCCTTCGTCATTTCGAGTTGCGATTAAGAATTTGTTGGAAACACAGAAGCACTGACCAGCACAAACCGACGATAATTAATCAATGGATAAAAATATTATGTGGGTTGGATTAAACTGACAAAGACACGTATCCATTTTAAAGTTTAACAAGCTATTCAGGGTCCTGTCTACGTTTTCGTTGATCTAAGGTAATTATGTCAAAACTCGAGCACATTAGTTCTAAGACCATTGCCTAAACTGTGAAATATAATTATAATATCTGTGACAGGTCTCTTTGGCCCTCGGATGGAATGGAGGCCGCACGTCATTTTTGACGGTAATTTCTATATGAATTCTCGTAGGGAACATGTTACATAAAATATCTTTCTGTCTTTGTTCTTAAGAAAAAATATCGTACATTAATTCTTCTATCGCCTTTGACTTTATTTACTGTAACTTAGCCAGCCTCGTGGTCTAGTGATAAAAGATTTTTCTGAGCGATCTAGAGGTCTCGGGTTCTATTGCCGGGTGGGTTTTTCAAGCACGAAATCTGAAATTGTGTTCAATAAAAGTAACTGTTACGTAGGACAAATGCAAAAATTGGAAAATGTAGCTTAATAAATGCAGCTCCGCTTACGTTCTCCAGACAACACAAGAATGAGGTTATAAATGTATCTAGATTACAAAACATTAACGACATGTCAGTGGCCATATTATTAGTCTATAGGTATAATATTAAACATGAACTACTCACGGGCAAATTTTAGAGGCATAATAAGCTATAAACAAAAGTACCAATTAAAAACAAAAAAATCGATTTGGCAATAATTAAAAATACATTTTAATTGGCCAGTTACATAACAATCGGCGAAAGGAATCCGTTTGTTACCCAATGCGATCTTGATACCGTCGAACAAATAGACCGAGAGATAAACGACAAAAGCAAAGCGAAGATTTTATCTGTCACCCTCAAGTAGCCGATGGTAATTAGGAACAGCGAAAGCCAATACCACTGTTTCAAGAACTTATGTCACACTTGTTTGTAGAATGGAACTGTATTGCAGAATCGACGGGCGATTCTATTTGGGTCACTTTGATGATTACATGCATTTCTACACCCACGTTTTGCCTGGTATCTTTGTATAAGTTTTACATAAAAGAGAGAGAATCAGTTGCCATATTTCAGGCAAATCTCCAGAGTTCTCACCACTACTGAGAGTTTCGCGAAGGGAAAACCCGATATCTCTGTCTGTCCTTGTAAACATACATACATAAGCCGCAAGACCAAGAAGCGTTCTTTGATGCATGTATAACGAAAAGCTTATGCTTGTCACTGCAAGGTCACTGCTACAACACACTACTAGTTAGCCTTGAGTTCACCACAATGGTCTGTTGCAGGTTAGCAGACTTCAAGCCCAAGGTTGCCTGAACATATTCACCTTGATGAGTAATAAGAGACTAGATACACAGATTGTCACGTTAGGAGAGTTTGAAGTAATTATAAGCCTTGGTTTCCACCTAAATGCACATATTTTTAAACTCATACTAATTCTTGTTTCGCGAATAATAGAAATTTCGGGGCTATTTTTGTACGAAGAAACTTGAGCAAATTCTTATGAATCACACACATCTGTCTAAGCGTGGGATTCGAATCCATGTCCTCTAGATTTTAGTCTGACTAACACAGCATTCAATTGCCATAAACTTGATTTTAATCTGCTTCTAAAATAACAACAACGTAAAGTAAATTAGAACCGAAACTCAGACATTACTTTAGATTAAATTCTTGCTTAGATTGTTGTTTTAGATATAAAGATGAAGCATACAATAGTAACTTTGATCATTTTGTAGGTCAGGTTTAATACTAAGTTTAATTTCTGGATCAGTATCAAACTTAATAACTACATTAATTATAATGCTGATACCGTTTAATGTTAATTAAAAGTAATTTGTAAATATCAAAAGTTTGTATGAGTCTCGCTTATTGCTAATACTAATTTAATTAACGGATTAACTGATATAGTATCTTTTACAGTTTAAAAGGTTTTTGCATTATGAGGTAATTTAAAATGTAGGTTATTAAGCTGGCTCATTTTCATGACAGCTCCGACATCAGCTTGCGAAATGAGAGGGCGCGGTTCCGATCCCCGCACCGAGACAAATGTTTGTGTGATCCACAAAGTGTGGGGTCAGACCTACATATGTATAGAACCTATTATTTTTTGCCCTTTGTGTCACAAGGACATGGAATCACTAGTAGTATCTTAAAGCCGTCATAAATAACTTATCAGTGTGAAGTCGAGACTTTGATGTAATTGATAAAATATTTTTTTATTGGCTATGCGTGCGCTAAATAATTATTCAATGGACATATTTGAAAGAGAGCTTTTATGACTACTGCAATTAATATTCCAGTGTTGATATTAATTAACACCACTACAACCAATTTGTTTGATTAAATCCTATGGTAGTAATAGAATTTTATCAGTAGAATCAGAATAGAAACCTTGGTTTATTATTGGCTCATTAAAATTATATAGTACTTCGGTATCGGCATACCATTAGAAAGCAAGGTCGCGTGTGTAATTTTGCTCCGGTGTAAGCGGTGTTTGTTGTTCTTGCTACCGCAGTGCAGGAGAGCCAGCGTATTGTCAATTATTTTTATTTTAATATGTTTTTATTTTAATCGGCTTTTGAATTTAATACTACGGTATTTATTTAATATAGACAGACATTTCTGTAATATCGATATTTACGGGAAAATATCAAAAAACATAAAAGCTTAGGAAAATCGTTAGGAAAATTTATACTAGCAGCATGCCCCTAAAAATAAATTTTAGTATGCAGTAAATTAATTAATATATCATCGCTCAAACATTAACATACAGAGAAAAGAGAAACAATTTAGCAGGCATACAACTAGTTTGAATTGGCTTACATTTACACTCGCAATTCAATCGAATTACGAATATTATTTTTACTCACGACACAAGACTTGTATCTTAATGTGGGGTCAGGACTATGTATGTGACTGTTGGGTGTATTTATTTATTAAAGTCATTTATTGGCCTTACAGAAATATCTTTAAGGCACACAATTATGTGACATATTGTAGTAAGTATATCAATTAAGTTTTATATTTTCAATTTATATATTTTACAACTTAGCCAATGAAAATGTAATCGTACGTGGAAAAGTTTCCCAGTTAAAAATACCAGACGTACCCCACTATTATTATCTCAAAATAAATGAATTAAAAACGCTGATTCTTGTACATTGGGCTACCAACTCCGCAGTAGCTCTATGTGATCCAGATAGAGTCAAGTCACAAAGAGGCCGGAGCGACAAAGCTTGAGAACTAGAGCGGTTACCGGTACAACCCACTACGTATCTTGCATTTGTCTTGGTGCAATTTCACCAAGTTCTCCAAACGAGATTGCTTTTAAACCACCAACCAATTATGCTGTATCGGTGTATGTTGTATAACTTGTGTGGGCTTTTCAAGTCTAGTATCATCCGATTGTTAATTTATTAAGTTAAGATTTTGTAATTGGGTAGAAAAAAATCTGTTGATAGGTCCTGTGGCTCTTTTAATGAATGAAGAACCAATTTTGGTATAAAAAATCTTAAATGCAGAGTCTTCGCATTATTGAGTATATAACCTAACATGTTTTTATTAAATCTACGACAATCACATAGTTCCGACCCCAGACTAATGTTCAAGTCTGACGACATCGACTCATAAAATACGAGAGTTATTTTAGCCTCCCAACATTCACACGCAGAACCAATATTTGTTTCGCTCTGCGCAAGGTCTAACAGACAAAAAATAAAGTGCAACCACCTAATCTCAGGTCCTTTACAATACTCTTTATGGAGAAGAAAATCATAAGTCAGTCGACTTTTACAATATACAACCAGTCTACACCAGTATCAGTCCATTCCAATAGGCCAGTACCATAGAATTAAGGATAATCTCTCTGAATTAGCAATTAGCCACTACTATATCAAAGCTCAACGTGGGCCAGTGACAGTATTGGCGCAATAAGAACAATCACAAGGAGAACTCGATAATTTAGATTGCTTATTATAAATTAGAAAACTGGTTGCAATGTGGGTTGTATTGTTTCGAGCAATAAATTGAAATTTCGCAATTACTAGTTCAGGTAATAAATAAAAGTATTAAAGCATAGTTCTGTTAGAATTAGCAGTTACTAGTTAAAGTATTATTGTTTAACGTATTACAATTAAATAGGAACCAATCATGATATAAAATAGTAATCATCATAAACTTCTGTTTACTACTTCCACCTAGAATTTTTGTAGAGAAATGGAATGTCTAAGCATTACGCTTATTTCAATGTGGTACTATTCACTTTCAAATAAACCCACGTACATACATATGTATGTATGTCATGCAATGTATGTAAGTAGGTATTTGCAGAGAATTGACACTAACGATGAAGGAAAATATTGCCAAGAAACCAAGACACCTGAAAACTATTTAATTCTTTTAGGTATGTATCTAATCCGCCGACCCGTACTAGGCCAAAGTGGGGTACTAATGTTTAACCGCTCTCAGTTGTAGAGAAGGGGCCTGCCCAGCAGTGGACTTTAAGTATGACTATATCATAAAAATATTTCGGAAAAATCTATTAACTACTAACTACTGATATAAAAAAATACTATCAAAATCTAACGGTTTATGTGCCAGTGCGGTGTTATTTTGTAGTGCTTTTTTTATAAATAATTTAGGATTCAAAAGTGTGAAGAGGGTTTCTCATTTCGTTTCGAATACGGTACAACTTGGCAAAAATATCATGTTATGACTATCAAAAAATGTTTGTAAAAAATACTTTTTTAGTCGTGTTTTTGAGTGATGTAGGACTGCCTCTTGGTCACGCACCTCTGGTATATGCCATGCGATGTAGAAGTCCCAGGTTCGATTTAAAAGGCAAAAGGCTCGCCCCTTATTACGTGGAACATATTTCGTCTCGCGAAATATGGGGGTAGAAATGCATCTCTGCCTACCTCTTCGGGGTACATAGGCGTGAGATATATGTATGTTTATAAGAGTATATATGATCGTAGAAGGAGCAGGAGGTATAAACACACATGCCACATTTGCCAACAATTACAAGCTCATACCTTCCACTCATCCGGGTTTTAATTAGAACAAGCAATTCCGAATGGCACATGCTATGGGCACTTGGATGGAGTCTGACATAATTGTGGAACGGAAACTGTTGATTATGTAAATCGCTTTAGGATAGTATCCGAGATAATGTCTCAAAAACTGGAGCGAGCCTCTGTCGACTGTCAAAGTTTACATACCGGCTGATGCCAACGGAACAATGAGACGCTAGTTTTTTCAACAATTTCCAGTGCGGATTAAAAGGTTTATTCTCGGGAATATGGAGCGTTCCTCTATTCATTATGAAGTAAATGAATAGATACTGCTGTTTTACAGATGAAACTATTCAAACCGTATATAGGGCGTCCTCAATTTCTATGTAGTTCAATGGGTTTATTCGTGTCATCCAATTTTTTTATAAGTTAATTTTCATTTATAAGGAGGCACTTTTTATGAATAACGAGTAATAGTAGGGAGTTTTTTGATGAAAAACTGAACTGAAATAAATGATAAAGATAAAATATTATAAATTCATTTAGATATACCCCCTGCTTTTAAGACAACCTTTTTTAAAAGTACCTATTTAGAGTAATATTTTGTGGCTCTTTATGGAATGTCAATATATTTTTTTAAATGTTACCAATTAATCAATATAGAATTTTAAACTATAAAAATCTAGATTATTTCATCCACATTCAGAACGACGAGTCTAAAATCTCTTCCAAAGTGAAGAAACTTCGTAAGACCACATTATTAACTCCTAAAGTCTGTGGGAAAGTTCGGGTAATGTAACCGCTACTAGTGATGTATTTAAAGACTATGTTTTACACACAATATATGTACTTGTTCCTGCTTGAGATGCAAAAATAATTACGCCTTTGTTCTGCATCCTGCAGATCCTCCAGATAAACTCGAGACGCATATTAATGGCCTTTCTCCCGGTATTAAGAGCATTTTATGCACCAAAAATCACAAGAAGTATTTATCGGAGGTATTGAAATGTGATGTGCGTAAAGGTGTGTATCCATTACACTCTATTAAATTTTGGCGATGGTAAATATGGGTAAGGTGCCAGACACCTATGTTATTTCTCATTTAGGTTTATATCAAAAGCTCAAAACGGCATACAGATACATTTTATTGTACATAGTAGTAAGGGCATAAAAAGTTTTCGTTGCAAGACCCAGTCCTAGGAGAAGATTCGTAAACCTTGTATTCTGTCTTCATTCAGCAGGATGTTAATCCTTTCTTCTGAAGAAGCCTGCACTTGGAATCTAGAGAAATATGGTACATCTATTAAGAGGAAATGTATCTAGATCATATTAAATCAATTATCACGATACGGTTCAAGTTTTAATATAAAACTTTAGCAAGGGTTGGTGGATCGGTACCTTTACCCGCCCGCCTGACAGGAATAGTAATGAAGCGGCACATTAAAATGCACATTTTTCAATAATTTCATTATGTTGGCGCTAAGTGCGGTCTGTACCCGCTGATTTATTGTCGCGGTGTCCGCTCGATGGGATTTTAATTTCGAATCAAAAAACTGCCGACGTGCCCCGTTGCATACAAGTTTGGCATAACAGGTATATTTAACGGGTATTTCGATTTCTGTAAGGATTCTAGTTGTTTTCTGTTGTGCGATTTGTTTTGACGATTAAAATAAATATGAAATTGTTTGTATTCGACTTTGCAGACGTGATTGGTCAAGCGAAGTTTTATTGAAGTTTTGTATTAGACTCCAAATGACAGCGTAGTCTAGTAAAGTACACAAAAAAGGTAATAGTCTCGTTTACGTGTATGGTTTTAGGCTGATGGAAAAGTAAGAGATTGCTGTTTCCCCTTTATGAGAATATAGACATTTAGAGTATACGTATTTTGGCATAAATTAAGAGACGTCAAAGTAAATCTTGGTACAATAAAGCAGCAACAAAATAAAGATGAAAAGCTCTCAGTGCCACTATTTGTACAATTTAGCTTTAAATTCCTTACTCATACTTTAGATTAAATTGTTATTAACGCTCGGAAAACTAAAAAAGCAATCGTAAAGCGCAATTCCCGCAATACTAATTATGAAACCAACTAAAAGCATTAAAGAAGATAAAAAGCGAACGTTTTAATTAAAAAGAAGCCACAAACACAAGAAGGAACAAAAGAAACACACCATAACTTTGGCGTTATCCCGCTCAGCTTATCTGGCAAACTTTGTTATTTTACAAAACACGAAATGAGATTACATACGTGGGTCCACAAACGCGTGGCAACGGTGCAATCTAGTGCAATTAAAACTTTAGCCCACTTTGTTTACGAGTGCACCTTTCGGCCAAAATTCACCCAAGTTCGGCCAAGTTTGTGTGGCGTTTATCACAATGGAGCCAGGAAGTTCGGGCCCGAGCGGTCGGGGCGCTCCGATATTGTGCAAAACTTCAAGGAATAATGTGTCGCCGGTATTACGTGGCGTGTAACAACTTTCCTATCAGTTTTATAGTTTCCCACGTGTAACTAAATGAGTATCTGAAGTATGCGAAGTGGTTTCTACTGCTAATGTGACATTTATTCTATGCTTTAATTAAAACTGCTATATTATTGTGGAATTACTTCCCACGTCCTATACATATCAACTGACATACGTTCTCCACGGAAAATTATATAAATGATCTGTTTTCAGCGAAGTCCTGCAACTTTTTCCAAGTCGTCTATTCGCCGTGCATAAAATACTTTCGAAATGTAGTTCATACATTTTATTATTTTTATTTTAACATTTTTTATTCTTAGGAATAAAATGTGAAATTGAGGCTATTGCTATATTCTGTTTTGTGCTACACAGCGGTACTAGCCGTATTATATAGCAGCTTTAATTTAATTGGCGTATTACATGCGTATACGGCTTAGTTTTATTATTTCCATTTAATACAATAATACAGACGTGAATCTAGCTTATTGACAAAAAAAACATAAGTCAAATATATTAACAAAACTAAACATATTAACAAGTAGTTATGTAACTATTTCTTTTTCAATGTGGTATTATTTTCCTTTTTTTAAATAACTCTAGTTGTTACTTCTTTATTTTCTTTTAAATGAGCTAGTAAATTAAGTGTTTTAATTTTATCATAAACAACCTAGAACTTATCTCAATTTGCAAAACTTTTTAGAAGCACTGCGGACTCGAAGAGTACTTCAATATTGCTTTTAAAGTTTATGAAATATTATGCCATATATTGTCTACTCTTGGGCCGAGTGTTGTTGAGACTTTTGGTATTTATTAGCTATGAGAAACCTGAACGAAATTATTATTTTTGTTTACAACGAGGCAGGTTACGTTAACTTTAAATAGAGTGGTGTAAGAATTGACTTGCCAATGATTTAACAGACACAAAGTACGTCTAAGAACTAAACATGTAAGTTATATCTTATGAAGAACCTTTAGTTTGATTATTGAGCAAACGTATAAATTCAAAAATATTTTTAAGCCCACAAAGTAGTTGATTCAGAATACTAGAACATAGCCTTAATACTTTGAAAGCAAACTGGTGACAATGTAGAGTTAAAACGCCATAAATTTTAATGCTACTACTCAGAAGTGAGAAATTGAATGGCTATTTATAAAACTGAACTGAATTTTCGGTTCAACTTGTAATTTGATTGATTGGGCGGGCTTCCGTGTTATTGGAAAGCATTCAATTATTAAAAACGCACCTGCTTCTTTTAGCGGGCTCGGAAAGTACTCCCTTTTCGTTATTTTTCTTTTCTCATCATTTATTGACGTGTGGGAAATACTGAAGATTACATTGTCAATTTTACTTCGTTATTTGAACAGTAAAGAGTAGGAAGAAGATGTAGCATAACTATAAAATCTTGGGTTATGTTAACAGATTATTATTTTAAGTCAAAATATTAGGCAATTCATAATATTTGATGGGAAAATAGAAAATGTTTGTGAGATGCACAAATATTTTTTTAAAACAAAAGTTTGGAAACTAAAATGTCATTCGGACTTTCAAATATTCAGAACTACGTAATTCATGGTCTATGGTCACTTGGTGTAATTTCTTCGAACATTTTCGTAACTCAAACCTGTATTTGGCACACGAAGGCCGAACGTAAACCTTCAAGTTCCTTGAATATTTTGATAATTGATAAACACGTCAAGTGGGACAAAGCGACACAGCGGGCTTATCTTCAATCTACTTGATTTCAATAATAGGAACCGGCTCTTAATGACAGAACCGAATAAGTGAACAAGATTTTAATTTAATTTTTTGTAATTAATTGTATGATAATAAACTCAGAAATAGAATAAACGTTTTGTTTGACCACCCTCAAATATCCCGAATATTAATTATATTAAATAAATTACTAAAATACTGTAGCATTATATTCACAAAATTTAATTCTACAATCATATACTAGCTATACTTGCGTTGGAAATACTTTTGCGACTTATAACAACTTAATACAGTTGAAACAGAATGTACCTACTATTTTATACTGCAAAATAGCAACCGGATCTTTATATTCTATTTCCTAGAATAGTTAGAACACAGAACAATTCCGCTTCAATGCGAATATAAGGAAATGAAACATTTTCTACTATACGGAAAGCTAAAGGAATAAAGGTAGGCGCATTGCAACAATTGTTACTACTCGCGTAATTTGATTCTGAAACGCATCGTTGTTAGCGTTGAATGTCTTTTGCAGTAGAACGGCAGTTGTTGGACAAATATTGTTGTTTCATTAAACTACACAATGTATTAATATTATTTTTCTATTTAACTTTACTCCATTCTGAAATAGGGAAAAAATAAAGAAAACAGTTATTTTTTAACATACTACTACAGTCAAAACTATTAGATCATGTTTAAATACATCTCAGCATTTTGACGCCACACTTAAGTATAAGACCTATGTGGTCGATATAAGAAATAACAAGACATAAGTTTTTACGCAAATTTTTCTTTACAATTTTTAAAAAACTGTGTCACCATGGGTTTTTGCTTACACTTAACTATTATTTTTTATTACATTATCTCCACGTCCTGAAATGCCCCTATACCCTATCCAGCGACATCTAACGTCTTGTACAAAAACTGACTGCAGTTTTGCTGCTTTGAAAAAATATCAGTTTATGACTTAAACAGTTTGCTCAGCCAGATGACAACCTTATGAATTTGTACACAAATAGCTATGGTGTCAAACAGAACGTGACAAATAAAATGGCGTACGTTCGATTCAGAGTTTACCTCTCACTTTATGCAATAGGACCAACGCACACTGGGCACTGGCAATAAAAGCACTGCGTTGGGCGATATGCAAAAAATTGGAAGACAAATGATTCCACGTATCAGTTTTTGTTCCGTTATTGATATAGTTTAGTAAACAGTAAGTTGAATCGTTGATATATGAAGGCAACATACAACCGACGCATATGACTATGCAAAGATGTGATTCTATAGAGGTCGGCATTTCAATATTCATAATTTGTCTCTGAATTAAGTTTTAAATATAAATAAAAAGGTTAGCTTTTTGTCTTGTTTTCCTCTCGTTATCAGTCAATCCGGCGCTGTTGAAAATTTCGTGACGGAAAATTCCAATAACAGCACAGGATCTAAGCTCAGGACTTCTAGACCGCAAATCGCACACTTATATCAGTCGTCATTCACCCAATACACAGTTTTCCCAGCATATGATATTAGGCTTTTAATGAAAATAAAATAATAGGCTGCCGACTAAAGGTCAAATGTCAAAAATCTATAAAAGTTGAGAATTTATAAGAATACTTCATGTAAGAAAAAATTGGTGTAGTGTAATGAAAAGTAGATATTTGCAATGATAATATTAAAGAGAGTTCGTAAAACAACATTTTTTTAAATTTTATTTACGTTTCAGTTCTTAAGACTTAGATTAAATTTCTTATCTATAAGAGATCAGCAGTCCACCTTATGAATCTTTGTGGGAAGCTTTTTTGCAATGGAAATCGTTTAGCGGATGATGTAAGTAAGAAGTGTCTTAGTTTACGGTGATCCAACAACAATGTGACAACCATTGCACGTAACAAATAGAGATATTGTGTAATATACAGTCGTACATAATAAATTGATCGGTTTCACAGTTAAACGAAAGGTTCGATAAATGTTACCGATCGTAACATTTCCGTCGATAGCAACTTTATACTGGACGCGAGTTATTTTTGCTACAGTTTGTAGATGCTGTTATTTAATATCACGCAGTAGTAATGTTCATACAAATTATTAGAATTAGCCAAACTAGTAAGCAACGGTGTATTCCTGCATTCGCCATTTACGTATCAGTTCTACGTAAGAAGGGGTATCCATATCCATTTTACAATTTTGCTGTTGTTTATTTACCAAAATAATAATATTAATATTATATGTGTACCTCAAAACTATTATTAAATGGGATGTTTTTGAGAAACTCTAGTAGCCTGAACAGTTGGTAATATAAAAACATTTACATTATCGAAACTAAATAATACAATAATTAAAAAAAAAAACTCAGTTACAATCGCATTCAATTCGAAAACAAATTCGTATTCAAAAAATCCCAGTAAAAATATTAGTTTTGAGCGAAAAACTTCGGCGTGCCAGTTTTCAAGACCATTTAGCCAGCATATGATTTATTTTGCGAGAATCGCGTGGAGAGCGCAGGTGCTACGGATCAGTCTAGGCGGAGTGTGCCAACAATTTCACCATTCACCACATTCAACGGTCGTAATTCACGAAATGCATTTACGACGTCGCGCCGGGTCGACCGCTCGGACCACCGCGCCGTCCCAACTCGCGGGTTTACTAATGGCTCACAACTCGGTTGTAACTCGATCGATCGGTAAGACGTGTGAAAATAGGGACGTGATATTTTTTTATTAACGTTTGATTTAATTAATGAGTGCAAGATTGAGAGTTTGTTCTAATGTCTATTAAAAAAGACCGTCAATTGAATTACATTAATAACGTTATCAATTTGAATCTACAGAGGCTAAATCGAAGATAAGATAAATCTAAACAATACTTCAGATACATTGTTGCTCGACAATGGATAACTGGTACTTCCGTCTCGTAAGCCGTCCACTTCTTCCACCATGGTCCTTTCTTTTAAAGGATGGCTGGGCGACGTCACTTGTTTACATCAATGGCACGAAACTACCTTACAATATAAGTATTGTAGAATAAGTTCTATAAAATCAAAATACCACTGTTGGGTAGTTAACCAACCTATATTAATGTAAATGGTCAGTTCTGCTGTCCTTTGTAAAAACAACTACAAGGAACAATGTGAATTATCTGCGGGATTAAAAAAATGTTCACAGATTTACAGTCTACAATAATTATTGGAACAATTAAAAAAATTGGTACAATTCGTTTTGAATCAGTTGCCGATATTCCTAAATTAAATTATAATAATATAATCTAATTAGCGCAAATCGCTATGCATACTGTGTTAATTGTTCTTTTTAAACCGTGTAAAATAAATACAGCTTTTACGTAATAACAACAGATATGTCCGTAGACAAAAACAAATGTTATTCGGTACATTAATTAAATAAATAAAGCAGCAATGACACTATAAATACTAAAAGAATAATGGTTAAGCTATTTTCATAAAATCCAGTGTGTAATCGCAACATGGTGAATAAATCTTAGAAGTTATGGTGCGAGAAACGAGTGAGTTCGCCAAGTAGTTACGGTAAAATTTATCGGAAAAGATTTGTGGCTCACGCCGATGCTGCAATTTGACTATCGGAAAATATATTTTATGACGTCCATGGCACTTTGTTGGGCTTAATGGCGGCACGAACGAATTTTTTGCGAGATACGGACGTGTTAAATGTGATCTTGATTTGTCGGTGATGGAGACTAAGTCGATGTTTTTATGAGTTTCCGTAGTAAGAAATCCAGATATAAGTTTAGCTTTCGTAATAGAGGGAAATATTTTATGTTTTACTGCCTATGTTGTATGGCTTTTTTTATTTCAAAGCTATCGAGGAATCACTGTAAATTATTTTATATATTAAAAGATCAAACAAAACATGACACTGCTTCTATTCTACCTATCAGCTTTTTCTCAAAATAACATTTAGACGTATCGGGTTGGGTCGAACTGTCTGTGTCATAATATGTGTATATATAATATATTTCGTCGCAAATCTAATACATACAGCTTGATAACCTATAAAGCTGATACATTGATGTTTGTTTTGATAAATCAGCTTTCTTTATATACAATTATGATGTATGGAGAAATAGGTAAATAGCGGTAATTTAAATGCCACTTATAGGATATTTCCGCAAGATGGTTGATTTCGTTGTTATATTAAGAGTTTTAATTTTATGTTCCCTCTTTAACATGTTAATTTTTCATCTGCATCAATTAATGCTATTCTAATATTTTTATTTCAAGTTATTGGAGAACTACACGTCTGTAGAATTTTTAAACGGTTTCACGCCCTAAAAATATTTACACGTCATTAAACAAAATACAACCCAAACACTGGTAAGTAAAGTTCAATTTTAAACAACTCAGTCTACGTTCAAGCAGATGCTGTATAAACCTGTTAATTACAAACGACTTTTGAAATAGGTACTAGTTTCTCAATAATTGCTCGGTAGGGCGCGCGACAGAAACGTGAAAAAAGTCGTACAAAAACAATGTTGCTCCTCTAGATATAGAACTTGTTGATTGCATGATGAAATATCTACAGACGTGCTAAATATTGGCTGTCTGTCCTTAGAGATCTGCTTTCTTTTCCTAATTATTGGTTTACCACGCGTTTGAACAAATGCAAGTAGTCCATACCGCTTTTGTAGTGCAAAGACCAGATTTTCTGCTTTGGAATAATTACTTCGGCAGGCTTTGTTTAGAATTCCTTTTGAATTATAGGATGGAACACTGACTGAGGGTAAATGGAGTCGTCGTTGGCGCCGCCATGGAATTAGTGAAAGAGTTTTAAATACACGTTTTAACAGTAATATGTGAGCAATAAGATATTAAAATATGTGATATTGTCGTCTTTCCATTTTCCAGCTACAGCCTCTCTGGTTTTGTTAAATAAAATGGTTGTGTGTATTCTTTGGTCCATTTTATTCAATCTACGCAGGAATTGCCTATTATTGCCTATGCATACAAATAAATAGTGAAACTGTAAGTTATATATAAATTTTAATTAGTAAAATATTGATTAAATATAAAATCGAAAAACAAATACAGTGGCGAGACTTCCATAGAGCTCCAAAATTGTGTAATGTCTAGATTATATTTGTTTATCGTGAGGTTGAGGTAAGCAATTTGACAAATAAATGGGTTATTTGTCAAATTCCGTTTGTTAAATAAAGATTCAAAGCTTTACAATTATTATCGGGATTTTGTAAGGCAAGCTGAGCTTTTAATCTTCTATATTTTGCTACCGCCATTAAACATATCATCGGTAAAATTAAAGATGTAAAGACTGAACCCATGTCAGATCTGGTAATTACCTAATCGTTGTCGCATCACAATAGCGGTGGCAAGTGACACAGCTCGTCAGCTGCCTCCAAGGGCGAACGCATTATGGTGGGGTGTGCGCAATTATTATAGTTCCAAACCGCCAAACTTGAACCTGGTGATTACCCAACATAACTGTCTTAAATAATTACCAATGAAACAACAACAAACAAAAGCACTTTTTCAAGAAACTGTAAAGGCGTACATTTTTATATAAAGTACCAATTCAATAATAATAATATTTACATATCACTTAAGATTATATTACCTAATTGAAGCAAATATGTTAATAATATCTTAACGTCTCAATAGGAGTAAATTAATAAATTATGAAAAAAACATCTTTATGTTAAATGTCGAAAATTTTAAATTATACTAAATGAAGTATTAAGGGCGTTTTAATCGAATATCCTTATCAGAATCATAATTTGAGGACTACACGACAAATGCTTGCCTTCAGTGCCTCGAACCTTAAAGAAATGTCTAGCAATTACTTTACAGAATCAAATGTCCATCTAGTTAGTCTATTAAGTTCCCTGTCATCCGGAGACACTACTCGAAAACAGCTCGTGCAAAAATGAGGGTAATAAAGAAATAAAAATGCAGGCACGCTGAGGTCATGACATGGTCGCGACCCACAATAATTATAGTAACCAGTGTAAACAACGAAGCGTGACATGCAGTTGCTAAATTTTAAATTATGTAGATACAGCTGAGAGGGAGAAATGTCTTTCCACTTTCCGAGGTAGGCCGTGAGAACAAGGAGAACGCGCATAATGCCAAGAGTATGTCATAAGTATGTAATTTGAAAAAGTGGTTTGAATTTTATTCCTGTCGACAAGTTAACAGGCAATCACAGTCAACGAGTGTCTGTCATGATTTTTTCTTCAAATTGCAGACACATTTCTAAATTAAGAGTTTAACGAGGTGTAATTGCAAAACGACGCAAAAGAGGCTACGGATTCTTGGAAAGAAATAGCTCTGAATTACTCAAGCGATCAGCATTTGGAAGAGTAGTAAGTTGTGACTAAAATAGTGTCATTTTTGATACCAATAAGATTTTATCTAGTCCTAAATTAATTAATAGTCGTAATAAAAGCCTTTTTTTTAAATCATCGTAATGAGTTCCTGTGGTTACTGCAGCATAATATCCAATGCAATTTTTCTTGTTTTTTTTTTTTCATTATAATAATGAGCATACATTGCTGTGCTATCTTTTGTTTTCTGTTCTTGTATTTAGGAGAGTACGTTCACAGCTCTATTTAATTGCAAGCCACTGAAAACAATCCTTACCTAATCTTTGGCAGACTCAACTAGCTTGGACTTCACTTCTGTTGTTCTGTTTATATAATAATGATTACGTTTTACTAATTGGTAAATTAGCTCAATAGAGTTATTTGGAAATTGGACTTAATAATTTATGCAATACTTTTTCTCGTTTATTAATCAACGAACTTTAGTACTTTTTAATCTCACACTGAGATAATAAAGTTATTACGCTCAATTTAACGCTTAATCGTCAATTGTATTCGAACTCAAATATCATATTGAATAACCTACAATAAATATGACGAGTATCCCAAACATCCGCTGTCAACACGGGCTGACCGATCTGGATCCATTTAATTCCAAACTCGAAAAACAGCACAATAACATTTAACTTTATAAATAGCAGCATCCTCTCGCCAACCAGTAATGCTTGTCAAACTAATTAATGCTAGACGGGGGATTAAAAATGCGGCCTTTAAAGTGGTTTTTAATAAAACTACAAGTATAATTAAAGGCAGAAATCTGCCGTCAGGCACCTGCCATGCATCAAGATGGACAACATTACTGTGTCACCCGTTTTATGCGTGGATAGTTTTTGCGGCACGAGCGACGTGTTGCAACTAAAACATTTAACAAGGTCCGTTTACATTAAGGTTTAATAAATTATATTTGCTGGCGAGTCGCACAGTCTCGCCGTAACTGGGCTATAATAGATAGTAAATGAGGCAAGAATTGTTGGAGTTGTTCAGTTTACGCAACAGATTGTACACGTTTAAATTCATTTATTTGAGACAATTAATTCCTAGAAATGTAACGTAGATTGCGAGCATTTATAAAGGAAAAATAATATGCATTTTAAGTATTTCATTAAGCTTCATTACAGAAGCAGAATAATGAACTATGTTTATTATTTTATTGGACTACTATTACAAAAGCTTACGGAATGCAATCAAGTGGTTCCGGGTTCGATATTCTGGATTTTAAAAATTAGAGTTGAGATTATTTATTAAATTTTCCTATCAAGATATTACAATAAAGAAATGTGTCAAAATAAAATGTCGAAAAGCCAACGTTTAGGTGACGCTACAGGAAAAGTGGGTGTTGAAATACTTTTCTAAACTCTACCTGTCTACTTGGAGCTTCTTTCTCTTTACGTCCTATCTATGGACTCGACAAAAAACTAACAATTTAACAAGTGAACCTACTACTTGTCAGAACATCAGACTTTTAAAGTCAGAATCAATTTAAAACACAGTTTCATTTTACAGTGTCGTGTCGCACCGTATAACAGAACCTCCATTATTGTCATTCAATGCATCAAACACATGAACGAATACCAGTCGAACTCGTTATCACAGACGATGCCAGGTGTCGACGCAAAAATAGATTGTAATGCAGACGTAATTATGACAACAAAGGGTGTGCCTCAATTTCCTTTCCATAGTTATTAATGTACGTTTACAAAGTAATATAATGTGCTCCACTTTTATAAAACTATGGAATGAATATGCGGTTGCTCGGATGATATTTTATCAACACTGGATATGAATTTCTACATTGACGCTAGTGCGTTGTTAGTTACCTCACATTTTGGGTTTAAGTATCTGCGTCCAAAAAATCTTGTGTAGTTTTAAGTACTCCTTTGATTTCGGGCTTTATTTATTTCTACAATCAGGAAAACTTCTGTTGTATTACAGATCTTTGAACGAACAAGGTCGAGGTAATTGAGAGGCTAGAGAATTTGTGAGGCATCTTAACGCTTCTATAACTTTTTGATGGAAATATAACACCGTCATCTTATGTTGTTTACTGTACAGTATCTGTCGTGCCTGTTATTTACAAAAATTTATATTAAAGTACTTACTATATACAATTATATGGGTTCGGTAATTGAAACTTTGCAAGTAGTTGAAATGAGTCGTAGTCCGCTAAAAAAACGGATAAGCTTAAATTTGTCGTATTCTTCAAACTCTCAAGAATTCTCATTTTAAAGCAATGCCTAAAAGTAAAGAGTACTTATAGTTATAAATGCTTGAGTCATCAGGTAGTAAAATACAAACGAAAATAAACTATAACTTTACCAGGAACTGTCAGAATACCAATCGCTTAATTCACATTCCGATACGGTATGACTAGACGATCGATTCCACGCTGTCATCGGCTTAGCCTAGTGTTAAAGTACTTTCACGTCCCTACATAGCGGTCGCAATATCTTTAATGAATTCATTGTAATCTATAATAAGTAAAAAATAAACAAATAAAAAAATCCATGAATTCATTACTTTTATTTGGGCACCATGCCGTAAATGTGCCTAGTAACACTTAGAGAAACTGTCAATTGCATACACAGGATGTGTATGAACCCTGAACTCTTTTGAGCTAGAGTTGTCCAAATTTTGACTCAACTACTGATTTCGGTGCCCATTTGAAACACTCGTAAATATTAAATAGACTAGCAGATATTATCAAGTCTTGGAGATTGCGAAGCACCAAGTTCTAAATTAAACGTAAGTCACCGCATTTTGCGTCAATACAGCTCTAATGAAACACATACCTCTATCGCCTTAATGGAAAACGATCTCGAAGATGTATACATCATTAGATGTTCACCTCAACACGGCATAAGTTGAAATGTCATTTTGTTCAATTCAATAAACAGAGACGTTTCTATACGGCGTTTGTGGCACCACAATCCGATATTTAGGTTACAGCCAAACCGAGTCTATTGTGCAAAGTGAAACGTTGCTATTTTAACGACGGTACAAGTTATACGACTCGGGAGTGTTGTGAGGAATTTGTGATAATAGCTTTTGCTATACAAACCATTAGGCACTCCTTTAGCCTTATGAAATTTTGCGTTTATTTGATATCGGTTTAGAATAACATGACTACGAAATTTGTTAACGTGAAAGGTCCCTTTAAGTTTTTTTAAAGATGTGCGAAATTTATTACTTTAGGCAAGCGTAGGGAACTGATATAAACGCTTTCTTTTTTACAGAAAGTGCCAAGCAGGGCGCCATATATGGACTAGTGAATTACTAATCGGATAAACCATTGAGAGTTCTATGAATGAATAAATTTAGTCATCTTAGCGTTACGGGTCTTTTATCGGAAACTAAAACTTTCCAGTTTTGTACCATCAAAATATAGAGAAATATAGAAAAACGTACCCAAAAGGCCATGGAGCACCATACGCAGCCCCTTAAAATAAATAATACGTATGAAACCCATTGTCAATGTTCATCGCCGAGCACTCGTGGCTCGCAGCGTCAAGTTGGCAATGTTTTATTCAGACGCGCAACTCGTTAGCGTGGCGCATTGTGGCCGCTAAACAAACCGTCAGGGCGCACAGTCCCTCAATGCATGCCTGATTTTTCTACCATCAAGTTATTTCCTCCAGGCTGTCGTGTCAAACCGGGCTTTTACCGTTAGTTGAGGTTTTGAGCACATATTTTTGTATTCTTTGCTTCATATTTCGGTCTTGTTTAATTTAATATTATGTCATATTTTATTGTTATCGTCAGTTTATTTATGTTCACTATGTACATTGAGTGGACTATTTTATTAGAATACAAATATATTTAAACTATTATTATATTATTTTCTAAGACCCAATCCAAGCTAAACTTGTATTCAAAAATCACTTGACTAGTTTTTACTACGACTTTTTTTTCGGAGATCAACGGTTCACTTTGTTAACAAAAGAAATTCTAGACTAAATAAAAGATAAAGAGATAATAATATCAGCTAGCAGTTCGTATTTTAACTCATTCGTCTATTTCAATAAGGAATAAATTAAAATCTTTTTATAAAAAAATAGCATACATCTCGCACGAAGAAATGCATTCGTCAACTAAAAATCTCGCTATATCATTATAATATTATATTAGTAACTAAACTCAAATGATTAAAATAAAAATAATTAATTATATATTAGTATAATTTAATAGATATGAGGACTCAAATGTAGGTTATCGGTTTTAAAATTATCATTTTAGTGTGGAATACACAGCCCAACCACCGTTTTCATACAATACGCTTGTAATAGAGGAACTATGACATGTAATTACGCGCTGACACATATGCCGGATATCATTAGTTTCCAATTATTGTTTTCACCCTTGAGTTTCTAATTCGTGTTGTCATGGCAACTATAGTTAAAACGTCAATTTTAATTCCTAGATAATATTTTCTGGCAGTTTTATGGTCAAAGCGAGTATTTCGTAGATTGATAAAAAATAGCTTGTGATGTTGGTGTGTAGGAAAATATCGTATCGAAATAAGTGAATACTTTTTAAGCTAATTAAGTTAAATAATAACAATAAACGAAATACATCTTGTGTTTATTACAAAATGGAATCAGCCATAGCGTGTCTAATAATAATGAACAAAAAATGCGGGGAAAAAAGCTTTTTATATTGATTTTAGGTGTGATTATAAATTTTAATATAATGAATTAGATCATCTTTATACTTATTAAAACATTTAGTGTTTTCTATTCGTATTTAATTTGAGCTTCTTAGTTCCCCGATGTATACGCAATACGCTGACAAAGCAAATTGGTTTTTAATACGCTTAACTAGTGCTCTGCAAAAAATCTTTGTTATCGTTACGCGTACTTCGAGCACAGTTGGGTGATTCGAGAAAATGTCTAACTAATTATATGGTGTTCGACATTATGTATGTAATTTGCTTATTCCGGTGTATAGCGGTCAGTGGTTCGACATCTGGCCGATGACTGTTATTACAGTAGCTTCTACCGTGCTTGTATTGTAATCTGCCTTTCTCTTTGATTTATCGGTAGGATGTCGAAGATTAAGGGACATATTAAGTATCCATCGGATCGTTGCCATTTTTTAATATTATTTATGTACTGGCCAGTGTTGTTTGCTAAATAAAGAAGAATTGAATGCAAGTTGGGTAATCATTGTAGTTTTTGTGTTTTATATTAACGATCAATTTCTCCTTTTCGTCTTATTTGAAGGAAGGAAGCTTGTTTAAAATTTCTTTTTGGTTCTCACAAATTATTTAATACTTGCGATCGAGAGGTCAAGGATTATAGTTAAAATAATTTCTAGCACGTCTGAGTCGCATTCAATTCAAAATTCGCTTATAGCCTATTATGGAGTTAAAATCGTGAGTTTAATGTTATTATTTAAATGTAATAAAACTAAACTGGTGCTAATAGTTGTCAATGTTAATCTTTGTTTACCAATATACAGAAATATTATTTCTGATTAATTTCTTTGCGGGATCATGAGAAGTTAGTTTCCCTTAGATTCGCTGAGCTTCATTCATTCCTTAGCCTCAACACTTAATTGATTCTGGAGCAAAGTATTTGCAGTGGCGGGTGTGTAGGACAGGGACAAAAATGTTAATGTAATGAACTGATACCTTACGTAATTAATTAAGGCATAAAAAATACAACAAGAAAACCTGGACCCTTGTGCAGAAGAGTGACTACTTACGCCAAGGACATAGTATGTATTACACAAACGTTTTTTCACAAAACAAATTAGTTTTTGTGACAACATAGACCTTGTCGGTTGTAATATACAACATAATAGAATTCAATTACACACTCGAATCGTAATAAAAGAAATACGTTGTATTGCGAAATCACGAAACGGATAATAGGTTGCAAATATTATGTACGTATGGATTTTGCAAATAGTTAGCTTAAATTGTAATGAATATTTTCACGAAGTATTTTCGATGAAATTAACTAGTCTTATACGCATGCTGGATTTCCTAAATAATATACAAATATTTTTACATAAACTAAACTTGTAGATGATAAATTGAATACCCGATATATCAGCGTTCGGAGCAACAAAAATATATACATTGTACGGTGTACCCAATCCAATTTTGATCTAGTAACTATTTTATCTATTAAATATACCCGCTATAGAATAAAGTGCTATAACTCTAACTGAAACTCGTTGCTAATAAAACAGTATAATTATTTTAACTTTGTTAGTTATAGGTAAGAAATTACCTATCGATACTCTGTATCAGGATGACCTGACTCGAGAATAATCCCGAGTCACTGTTGGGATAGGACTTCTTTCGGTTTTTAGTTCGGCCTTAGTCCACTACTCGATAATGGTTCTCAGAGAGTTGATTTTTTTTTGTATTCAATATACTGTAAAAAAATTAAAAAAACATAGGTATGTATATTTTTGCTATTTTGCAATGACTACAGATTTCACAAGGACTAAATCCTGCAGCGGACGAAAGAAAACTGGTGATGTTATTATTAGTAATTTAATTATGCAAACCAATTTCTAATGTCACAGAAATTAAATTCATGATCATGTTTACATCATAATGAAGTATTTTACAGATATCAAATTGACAGACAGATTTTTGTAGAAACTAGTCATTGAATTACGAAAAGACGAACACAATAAAGGAACTTGTAATTATATATGAATGCTTCTCATTATATCGGCCGTGTCATAGCATAAAAACGGTAGCGACAATACAATAAGCTAATCATACGGGCCTCGTATAACCTATGTGGGCGAGATACTGACGGGATGTTTGTCAAGCAACTTTGAAAGAAGCGCTGTTATAATACAGTCTTAATACGAATCAATTCATTATTATTTAATCGTTGTGTTAAATACATCCCAATTACAACTCTTTGTTCTTTTTCACTGTTTGTAAACAAAAATAAATGGAAGCAAAATCCATATCGTATTATTTCTAAATTCTACCATTTTGTGTTTAAACTACGAGTTTAAGCCTTAAAAACAAACCGAAGGAAAAAATTACATCCCATTACAATAAAATATCTCTGTCGCCGGGTTTTTCTATTGTTTTAGCAAACACTGCTCTGGACAAATGTTTTTGAAGTAAATGAGCCGTGTCTAACGGTGTTTCTAGCAATTTTAAGTCTTTATGACGGTAGACTACAGCCTTTGTGAAAATATTAAACATAAAAGGTCTAGCCCTAAGAATTTTATTGATATTATCCAATGTTATGTCTGTCTGGAATACCTACTCTAGTGGCTAGTACTAAAAACTTTGTTTATTAAGATTATTTTTATTGCAAAAATTGTTTTTTTTTTTAAGTTAAAACATACTTATATACAGATTATCAAACAATGGCATGCAGTTCGTGTGGAGACGGGTCGTATAGTATTTAATGTTCAGATATCCTCCTGAAGACAGAGACGTATTTCTACAACCACGTTTTGATACAACTATGTTTACCCCAAGCTACTAAGTATTTTTAACGGAGAATATTTAAGCCAGCATAGTTTTTATCTGCACTTATTTCAAGTACGCAAAATGGTACCACCGCCTCTAATATAAACCAAAACAGTACGTATTATAAAAATCTCTATCATACTAGTAATATGAACGCGAAAGAAAGTTCTAGAAATAATCATTAATCACTAATTGCATTCACGCCATTACTCAGCATACTCAGCGGCAGTGTGTATCGTAAGTTACTGCGATAGTTAGATGAATGGGTGCTCTATTCACGCGCGGTATTTCAATATTATCGCGAACCTTGTCAGGTGAACAATGGCTTTATAGCTCAGAGATGAAGTGCCATCGTTAGTCAGAAAAACTGAGGGTAATGCTGCGCCACACTGGAATAGTTGGTGTGTCTAAATTTTAACTTAATATTTTTATCTGATAATAGAAACAAAGTCCACGATTTTTTATATTTGTTTATATTTTTAGAATAATATTTTTTGGGTATTATGCTTAAGTTTTAGGTGTCAGATTCACAAATATCGTCTTAAGTAACACAAGTAAAGTTAGATGAAAGTTAGTACATGAGTATCAATTTTTTTCATTAAAACTTTTTTGAGTCCTTCTTAAAACTACTTAGTTTTAAGAAGGACTTGCTATGGTGATAATTATTTTAATCAAAGAAAATTTTGAGCGCCAATAACATTGAAACATTTTATTTCGATTTTGGTCTTCCTATTACGTAATAAGGCGATTGACTGCTGGTCCTATTTATATTTGGACTCATAAACAAATATTTTAGTTGGAGTTGAAATAAAGTTATAGCCGGTTAATGTGGTCTAACCTGAATACTTGGATGTATTCACGTGAACTGTTATTCAAAAATGGAATTTATATCTTGGGAATAAAAACTATTTTAATACAATAACAATATGAAAGGTCACCATGACCGATAGTATGAATAATTGTGTCAAGGACCGCAACTCGCCGTGCTATATATGACGAATGTACAAACATGTCACTGCAAAAGGTCACAGCTTTTGTCCCTCTGTTAGAAGACTAGTGAATTTTTATTTAATATCAGTATAGTGAGTACGGATAAAAGATCTGTATTGACGTTAAAATAACTATATTAAAGTACATTTAAAAGATATTCCATGATACCTGGTCGCCTGGAAGAGATCGCTTTAAGCCATAAGTTAAACAATTGATCACTTTGCTTTTTAAAAATACTGTCTGAGTACACTTTTCGGTTTGTCCGGTGTAAAATGAAGCTACCCTGTTCATATTAAAAAGATTCCTCTGAACAATTATAATCTATTGTTATGTACTTGTCTAGTTTAAATTAATATATTACATATAATATATTATGATTTTGTCGCTGGCCGCTGCGGTATAATAAATAAATGGAATAGCAAATAATATTATATTATAAATAATAAAATCAGGTTTGCATATGAACGTAAAGCAACTGATAAATTGTTTTTAAATAACGAGATAATAAAACAATGCAATACGATAAACGCATGCGGGTTAATAAATTGCAAAACATTCAATAGGATTTTAGCATTCTGTTATTATCACTAAAGCTCGTGAAAACGTTATCTTAAACTTAAATTGACAACTAAAATTAATATTTTGCATAGAGTGTATCAAAATGCAACGAATAATATTACAATAAATTATTAACTTTTAATGAAATTAGAATTTCATTTGCTTATTTTAATTCTATTGGAATTGTGAAGAGCACATAACGCCATCAGCATTATGTATCTTTCGAATACACACTGCAATAATAGTAAAACTTAATTTTTATAACAGAACTCGCATTAAAAGGCGTTTCATTAATTTTTAATTAGAACATACGGGTATCCACTTTTTAATTAAGTATTGTGGTTGTATAAAATTTTATTATGTACTAACTTTTATATTAAATTATGTGCTTTGAAGTGGCAGATGGCTAATTTGGCTTGTTTTAGTGTGTACGGTAGTGTTATAAAATTTCACCTGTGAACCTTTCGTGTATGTTATCAGAATGTTGTAATTAAATTGGATCTAACACTGGCACAGTTGGAATTAAGGTTTATTTGCTTCATTGTTAATAGAGCTTTGCTTACATCGCCCTATCTTATGTTAAATTTATATTGAGTAGAGTTTACGAATCGTATACCAATATGTTAACAATATCACTTTAAAACTGTGAAAAATAGTAGTTTCTGTACATTTCTTTGTATAAGTAAGTTGAGATTACAGAAACCATTCTCACTCCAACTTTACTTTTTTTTTTAACATCTTATTTTTTACCTACCTTTTTATTTCTGGCAGGCTATGACGACTAACACCCCTCGATCGCAGTTGACTAGACATAAGCTCGTGAAATAAGAGGTCCGTGAACCGAGATTAGTTTTTATGTAAATCACGAATATTTGTGTTGTGCCTAGGGGTGTGTGAAGTCGATAAGTCTTCATAGAGTCGGATACTTACGCCACACAAATTGTGTCTGTTTGTAGGACAGACTATGTACATATTAACTAATTATTAAACATGATCGACGCAGACATACAAATATTTTCAAATGCGACTCAAATGGTTTCGTGAAGGAAAATGACAAATCCAGATAAGCCGGCTGATAAAAATCACAGCCCGACCTAACTTGGTAACTCCGTGACGCAAACATCATATTTACAAAATTACATGTTTGCTTTTATAAAGTCGTAAACGGGGGGTTGACAGATTTATTAACTCCATACATTACACAGTTGCGTGACCTTATCAACTGACAGCGAGGCAAACAGAGGGGGATCACCATTGATTTTACGAACGCAGGTATATTTCATAGTTTTCTCTGCATTGTTTTGGGTTGGGCTTTCCGGATCGTTTGACGGAACAGGCGAATGACGCGAGTTATTAGTGAAGGCATTATTGAATGAAAATATTAAAAAATAACACGTTACTATGCTGTCGCCTGTACACTCGAAAGGAAACTGTTTTGTTTGTTTTGTTCTCTTAAGAAACATTACCAGGTACTGTGTTGTCATTAGGAATTTCCAGAAAATTAACGCCTTAACAATAGTTATACTTACGTGTAAATGAAACTATGAAACATGCATAATTAAACTTATCATTTTTTTACATGAGAAAATTAATAAATCAGAATACAGAATCAAATTTCTCAAAATACATCATCTTCTTCTTCTTCATCAACCCATATACGCCCACTGCTGAGCACGGGTCTCCTCTACCATTGAGAGGGTTTAGGCCATACTCCACCACGCTGGCCTAGTGCGGGTTGGCGGACTACACACCTAAGAAATTCCTAAGAAATTCCTATTCCTCTTAGGTGTGCAGGTTTCATCACGATGTTTTCCTTCACCATTAAAGCAAGTGATAATTCAATATGAATACACACATAACTTCGAAAAGTCAAAGGTGTGTGCCTGGGGTTCGAAACCGCGACCGCCGACATTATCGACCGCGCGCCCAAACCTCGAGGCCATCACTGCATGTATGGCCGTGATCGTCTAGTGGTTAGGTTACGTAGGGTTAACGTAGGGTACGTTGTGTTGAGGAGTCGACCGTGTGTCACCACTGTGACAACTGTCTGGACGACACAGCCCAGCACACACTAGAAGAGTGTCCAGCCTGGGAGGTGCAGCGCAGCGCTCTCCGCGCTATTGTCGGTGGAGACCTCTCGCTCCCGGCCGTCGTCTCTTCGATGGTCGGGAGTCGGAGGTCCTGGCGAGCGATGCTCTCCTTCTGCGAGTACGTCATGTCGCAGAAGGAGAGCGCGGATCGGGATCGCGAAAGAAGCGATCCCGCCCGCCAAAGACGTCAGAGAAGGAGGCACCGGGTCAACAGAGTCAATTAGACCCGGCGCCCTGCCCTGTGGCAAGGGGGCGTTAGAATCTCACCACGGTATCCCCTGCCTGTCGTAAAAGGCGACTCAAAGGGGCCCTCGGGGTCGCTGAGCGCGCTGCGGGGGCGGCGCGTCCTCAATGAAAGTGACCCCGAGCGGGGCGGCGGCACTGTGGCCTGTGTACGTCGCGGGCGCCCATCCACAACCAGGGCGCCCAAACCAAGCTAGTGGGGGCGTAACTGCGCCCCCTTTTAACTCCGAGACGTCCGAGACAATTACGTCTCGGAGGCGCACCGGGCGGCTGTGGTTAACGGTGGGCGCCTCTCGCTCACGTACCATGGTCGCCCAACTTGGCGCGGAGATGGCCACCGGGGGGTTTTGGTCGGTATGCCGGTTTAAGGACTTCGTTAGGGACCCAGCCCGGCACTAACATCTGCGCGGACATGACGTCGCCGCGCGCCGGGCTGGAAGACCGGTGACCCCGACATACGCTTCCCGCCCCCCACTGCCCCCGGGCTGGCGGGAAGTAGAGCCATAAACAGCTTTCCCCTCGATAAAAAAAAAAAAAAAAAAAGGGTACGTTGTGTCAAAATACACTTTTGTTTAATTGTTAGATTTTTTCATTACCAGAAAGAAACAATAGAAAGTGCTTAAAATGACGTCACGAGGCTCGCTGAAGTCACGTGCTGACCAAAGTCACGTGGAATAATATATTTCAAAGGGCTCTACTAAGAAAAATCAATATTTGCTACGAAATATTTAACTAATAAATTAAGCACTAACATATTTAAATAGTATGTCCTATGTTTTTCGAGAATGTATTATTAACAAACACATTGTATGACACCGCGGGGACGCGTTTGAACAACATGTTTAGGCCATAGATTAAAAATAGCAATGCGCTATAGAATGGTAATTCCATTCATACTTTATTTTTTTATTTTACATATACATTGGTGACTTTGTATGACCAGTGAGTTATTTTTTACATGAATATTTATTAGTGCTCATCCGTTATAAGAATACAGCATTAGCAGTTGCCAAAATTAGCATCATTGTATTCATAATCATCAATTTTAAGGGATATTTGCTGTCTTAAATAAATGAATTATTATATTATTATTATAGTAACGTCGCGGTCCCTTTTGTACATTGATATTTTTTTGTACACAAAATTGGTCGTCACATGTTCAAATGTATATAATGTTTTTTAAATTATTCCAAGATAAAGTACGAAAATTTGTACTAAGCATACCGAATATGCAGCTTATACATGTAAGAATTGGATTATCAACATACGAATACACTTACAAGAATGACAAATGAATACAAACAATATATGTCTTAGCTTATCAGGAATAAGCCATCTATGTTTTATTCTTTGCCGGATCATTTCAACATCCTGTAGTTTAGCTAGAGAAGGACATAAAAGTGTCTAAAAAAGTAAAAGAGTGTCGTCTCCAAATATTAGGGTGATACGTTTATACAGGGCTGGCAGTTAAAAAGGAATCCCTGGTGTGCCTTTCAGAACTCTTGTTTAGTTTTATTTCGCGAACAAACGATATGGGTTCGGATCGATCGTAGACTCGCAGGAGACCTTAGAAAAGCCTTGTATATGTGTAGTGTACACGTAGACGAGCCTTTTTGGCGTTTAAAAAATGTTACTGGCCAGCACTTTTTATATGGCTAGGTTGGTGAGCAGTGGACAATTTTAATTTAGCACTGTAATTATTTAAATGATGTGTGATGATTTAGACTGTCAAAGTCTTTCAAAGTTATATGTGTAACTGATTACCTTAAAGTTCTTGGGAACTTCTTAAGTATGTAGTGCTTTAACCCGCAATAAGCCAGCGTGATGGATTAAGTCCTAAACCTCTCAGTTGTAGCGAACTCATGTGATTGGGAATCTCAAGTAATAGTAATACTCTGACCCCGAGTTATAGTATATAATTCACATTATATAAACGTGAGAAGTACACCTAAATAAAATTTGCATGAATGAATTTCAGCTCCGTTGCATACAAAAGTGGATAGTGCTTGAATAATTTTAAACCGACCATTTGAGTTTTCCAAAGCACATTTTTGATACGTAACAATTTCAAACATGTTTGCCACGTACAAGGCGTTTTTGTAGTTATACAAACGCATCCAGTTCCACTTGGTCTGCCCCGCATTCTGCAACCCACACAGAATTGCTGTATCCTAGAGCGAGTAACGGAGTGTGGGAGCTTTCAGGAAACTGGCTGGTTGGACGTGAGAGCATGCTTCATTTGCCGCGGCCCCGGGCTCTGGCACCCGGTCTATTGTTTATGAGAACAGCCAATTATGTCTTTACAACATATTTCCTTATACTTTACCCCGTATTTGAATTCTGAACGTCGTCTTTTACAACTGTATTATTTCGGATAGAGCTGTGTGATAGTTTCAGTCTCTTCCAAATTAAACATGAAATATTTTATGAAACATACCATACATTGTTCGGTTTAATTGGATGAGTGGGGTTTTCAGTAATTTAATATACTGAAGATAACTTACTTGTTTTATCTTGATACACGAGCTGAAACGTCCGTGATAGCAGCCTACATAACTATGTCATCTTTCAGATCACGAACTAGCGGTTCGCTTACATTTTTAGACCTTCACCAAATATAACAACTGCAGAAAAAGTAAAAATATCGTCGAGATATTTATAGCATCACTCGTTCGAAATATCCTATTTACCCCAAGATCAACTCAGCATTATTACCTGGCAAATTAAATATATGCCAGCACATAGGAACATATAAAGTACACAAGCTCTTATATCACGATGGCTAAAGACTGATAAAGCTGTGCGAAGTACCTTTAATACGTACTGGATTGGTCGGAGCAGCCTCGAGCTCCGAGGTATTCCGAATAGAGGCTTCTAGAACCTCCCGGCGACAATTTACGCGGCACATTCGCTGCATGATTGTTGACTATCTGCGTCAGATTACTGGTCGTGTGCTGTGCGCTGGGTACATTGTCCGTTGAATATTATATACTTTTTTATAGGATATTTTTGTTCTGCATTTGGCGTTTTAGTGGTCGTTTGGGATGCTTTTAACATACGAGATTTAAAGTGTATGTAAGTAAATATGTGTGGTAAGAGAGTGACGTGCAAAAAACAAGTATGGGTTGACTTGTGGCGCGGGTTTCAGCATCGCATTGAATAAGTACCTATTTCAAGACTGAAGTTTCTATAGATGCTTTTAATTCACTTACGTACGTCAACAAAACAAATCATGTACCGTTAAGAAGCATAATATCAACCCTACAAAGTCAACACGTACTGAGTTCCCAGTAATAACAAAAATTAAAACTGTTTTTAAATATACAGCTGGCCTCTTTCCGTTCCCGAGCATTGGAAACCGAATCACTTAAAGGCAATAAAAACTCCGTGAAATCACTAATCCGTCCTAATTTCGTACACAGTATATCATGAATAACTACTTTCAAGCTTCTGGCTTAACTGAGGGCTATTTAACGATCTTCTTTTGTCATTTTATTGCAGAACATAAATAAATTTTAAGTTTCGAATTCCTTTCTTTATTTTTATACTGTAGATTATTAAATATCCATTTAGATGACAATGCCGCGTAGAAAGGTGTAAAGGCGATCATAACGACCTTTGAGAGTAAAGGGGTTAGTTATTTTATCATAGCCAATTATAGGTGTGTAACTGCATTGGCATGTGATAAAGATGTCTCGGTGTCGATTCCTAAGTCGTGAAAAAATGATTATTACATAGTACGATATGGTACTCGAAAAATGGGAATAGTTACTTTTTAGCAATACAAATCGATTCAGTACAAAAATGTTTGTTTGCATGTAAAATGGTGGAGCTAGAAAGCAACATGGCGGAATCTCGTAAATTACTCCATGTCATGTGAGCGAAACGCCGACAAATGACATGTGTTTGGTCCAAACATTTTATTTTTAGACCGTCCCACACAGCGTTGTAATCAGAAACCGAAACGGGAAGGCCTCGACAAATGCACCCTATGGGACCACTATATTGAACCTTTTTCTGCCGCGTTTTTTGAATTTAGAATAATGAAAGTTTACTTTTTTATTACTGCCAACGAGTTTATTTATGTGCGCCAGTTTGAATTCTTTTAATTGATTTAGTCTTATTTAAATGTTTTTTATTTGTGTTTCAATAGATTCGATTTTCAAATATTTATTAATAAAAATCTTGCCTTTAAAGATAAAATGTTTTCATTCATTATAAGCGATAATTAT
This sequence comes from Cephonodes hylas, assembly GCA_030295005.1. Classification (NCBI taxonomy): domain Eukaryota; kingdom Metazoa; phylum Arthropoda; class Insecta; order Lepidoptera; family Sphingidae; genus Cephonodes; species Cephonodes hylas. The sequence goes on from AP025371.1 coordinate 3,711,633, forward strand.
TATGAATAATAATTATGATTACAATTTCTTTTACTTCAATCAGTCGTTTGATTTTTTAGCATTTCATTGAATATTTATAATACTCCAGGGTCTGTTTTCACATGCCTTCATAAAGTCGACGCTCCACGGTTTAAATTCCTAATAATATTGCCACCCAAAGTAAACCCTCCCAAAAATAAAATAGATCTCTCTGGCATTGCGTTTTTTGTGTTTTTCCTGTTGGGAAAAAGGATATCCGAGTGAAAAGCAGTCACTCCGCTTTTGGACTTTAGTAATTCTAGTCTGAAACTCTCACAAATATATTGAAATTTAGTTCGCATAATAAGTAAACTTAATAAGAAAAATATGAGTTTTACATATAATTGTTGTCAAATATAATATATCGGCCGAATAGTAGAGGTAACTCCCCCTACTAGGCTCCTACATACTTCAATATTACCGAAAAAAAAATCAACATTTAGGTTGCACCTTCACATACACAGTAATTTCCAACTTCTTTTTTTGGTAAGACAATCATACATAAGATGGATTCAATCGCAGCAAAATTATTAGGAGTAGATTTTTGTATAAAAGCCGGATAAATGACCTAAATCGACTCCAGTTAATCCCTGAACAGTTGACAAAATTATGCCGATTTAGACTTTATTACAAGCTAGTCCAAGAACAACACACTTGCATAGACTACTATGATGGTTTAGCATCACAGGTACAGTGATCACTCATGATACTATCACTAGCAAACTCGGTTTACCGGTGTTATATATAACATGCGATAAAGTTCCCTATTGTATCACAAGTAAGGTTCATTTTCATAAACACAGCTTAAGCAAAAATGATGTTTGCATAGTAACTGTGTTAATTTCATACGTGCACGGAAACCTAGTTTACAAGCAAAGCTTTTTATATGATTGTAGTCATGTGTTATTTTATGTTTGAAAATTACGGAGCGTAATAGCATAACGCAATTAAAGAATTATTCAACTCATTATTTACTCTTGGCCTAACCTACTAAGCTTGTAATAATTCTAATGACTCTAATAAAGACATAATTTTATATGAACGCCACATTTTTTACAATCGAAATAAATAGGTCCATTAAATGCTGACACATCGCTTTAATGGTCTGTTTATAATAAGTTCTAAGTTCGGGGTATCAGCTTATAATGGATGCGATGTAACGTGTGTTTTGTAGCTTTAGGCCGAATCCCATAATAATTTTGGATCATGAAACTGATTTACGAAATTCATTGTACGGTTATTTCATTAGAAAGAACACGTATCATTCCATTGTTTTTATAGGATTGCGGTAAATGCGAGTGCTTAGTGGGCGTAAGAATTACGCTAAGATATGTTTCAATTCGAAATGCGACTTTTTACCTAGTAATTTTAACAGCAAACCTTAACAGAATGCTGCGATCTTTCACCCTAGGATTGTAAAAAGAGAAGAAATCATGGCAAACAACAATTAAGACAATAGCAAAGACTTCCATAGGACCATAAAACAAATATAAAATCATTTTATTTGGGGTAGTGTTAACCATAAAGCTGTACCACTTAAAACTAAGCTTTTTTATGAAACGGAAATACAACTTTTCAGTGCACATTCTGTAAGTCCCTTGGTTTTATAATTCTGGAAGTGAACTAAGAGTCAAATTTAACAGATCAAAGAAACGTAGAAACTCATTTATTCGATAACAAATTATAATTTTCCAGTGAGTGATAAAATATTCGAGTTACTAAGCAAAGTAATATTTATTCATTATGAAGACAACTTCGGCTTGATTTACAGAGAAATTGGATTTCAGGTAAATATGGTAAGCAGATATAATTTTCTCAGAGTAACACAAAGTTTGAAAGTCGGTTTGTATAACCTATTTACTTTATGAAGCTTTTAAAGGGAAATGGGTTTAATTTCCCAGTGGAAAGACGAGTTTTCTTAGGAAAAACCTTATTTAAACTCTTGCAGGAGTCGTTAGCAATAGCTAGTCAGTCTCAAGCGATTGTTTTGTGATGGTTTATGTAGGTTTAGAAATATGTTCCGTAATTGAAGAAGATCTCATTCAGTAAGCTTCAGGATACTTCTTTGTTTCCGTGAAGGAAATTGAGTTACAAAATAATAAAGCAATATATAAAGATTAACCTGGAAATGTTTTATAGAACTTCAATTAGCGATACTTTAAGATGGCACCTCCGTGACTTAAAGAGCAGAAATTTGCAATTTAAATCGTCGTATCATATTTTCATGGCTTACATCAAAAATACCGCATAATCAAGCGAATTCAGCCTTTATTGCATACACGTAAAGGTCATATTCCTCTAGCAAGCATGAAAAACTGTCCAATGAACACAAAATGATCCAGAGGCGATTATCGTAACTAATATATGGCGGTTATATGCAACTAATTTTCATATTATTTTATGAAAATATAGGCACGTAATATCGAATGCACGGGTTAATCGCTTTATAACAACGTCGTTTAAGCATACGTCGTTCTGTTTTGCTCGTAGCTCCGGGCGTCGTTCAAACAACCATCTACGTACGGGAAATATTCAAAACCCATCACCCTACTCCGACGCAATAAGAGCTACATTCGCTTGTAATTTTTCTTCACGATTAAGCCCAAGACATTGTTGTAGGTAGTAAATATTTTCACAAAATGGCGTTCTCAGAACGATTACACTGAATTACAAGAGCTCTTAAGTCTCTACTCCCGTATTCACGGCGGCGAGAGAAACGCTGATATTTTTCAAAACTCTCATTACCTCTGTCCCCGCGTTTCTTTAAAAGCTTAATAAATTATTAATTGGACGAGGATTTTCAGAAGGCTGGCTCGCAATACGGACGAAGGCGGGGTAAATGTAATTCGTGACGCTCCTTCGCAAATAAATATTCAAAACCGTATTTGAAATGCTTTATCAGAGCACACAGCTAAATTAGGATGTTCAAAATTCAATTCAGCAGATTAACATTTTATATTTCAATGTTGAGATCTTGAGCTGAAATCTATTTTGATTATCTAAATTGGGAACGATATCTCATTTGTGAGATTTACTTTCGAGGTATGAATTACGGTGAACTTGGAAAATTCCGCATATTCCTTAATATTGTTTTGACTTTTGAGATTTAAGTAAAGAAAATCTTTATAGCAGTACGGAGTACTGGGTATGTAGAATTACATATCTACCAACCTACATCTCATGGTACCAAGTTTGCGTCCTAGCCCAGCAACATAAATATGCAGCGGTCGTCATTACTACCAAAACGTTACATACGTAGTTCAACCTCTTCGGTGCACACCGTATTGCGTACATGCACGAGAGTTTGTATTCCTCTAAAAAGTGCGCAGAGATGTATTTCCGCACCCACATTTCGCAAATTGTGTTTTCGTCCTACGTAATAGGGACGAGCCTATTGCCTTTTTTGGGCACAATCCTAAAGGTGACATTTTGTCCGACCCGGGAATCGAACCTGGGACCTGGAGATTGTATGGCATGTGCTTGTACCATGAGGCTACTCTATAATGGACTGACTTTATAGACTGACTGCCGTTCTGATATCTGGATTTCGGACTATCAGATTTGACTAATCAACTCTAGTCTGTTTCTAACTAATCGCTTCCTTCTAATTCGATTATCTATGACGGATAATGGGTGAAGTCTGGCTGTAGTACACGAGTGTTTACCGGCGCGTACTCTCACACGGCGGGGTCATCGCATGAGTGATGTGACGCGAGTACCCTTTGACTTGTACGTTCAAACGTCCGTCTTGTTCCGGACGCGCCGACATCTATAGTGCTGGACTGCGACAGCTTAGCTGTACAAACTTTAATAAAGTAATAAAATTGATGTTCTTTTTTTAAAAATGTGTGTATTACCTTCTGTTTCTGTTTTTTGGCTGTATGAATACATGATTTTTGTACATTTTTTTTAATTTTGTGCATTGATTACAGACTGCTGGCCCCGCTTTATCTTCTTTTTTTAAATGACGCGTTTTTTAAATTTGTGTTTTTTTACATCCCGCTTATGGTTGCCAGTATCAGGTTGTTTTATATCTTTTAGACTATGCATTTTTTGTCAGTTTCTGCGACTGGCAGGTTTTTCAATGATATTTCTTAAATTAACTGAAAATGTGTTAGAACTGTTTTTTTATGAATACATTCAATTTGCTCATATGATCCTCTTTGCCACTATATTTATATGTTTCTGTTGTACAAATAAAATTGCTCCGTCAGTGAACATAAAACCAGGTTAACGTGGTTAGCTGTACTCAACGTTGGCACTAAAGTGACGTGGAGCTTTTAATTACTTTTTGGCTTTGTTTTTAACAAAATTTTACATAAACAAGTGTTACAGCCTTTTGCACTACTTAAAATATATTTTGATGATATACTTTAAGTATTGATATGGAATATAATTTTAAATGCCAGAAAAGACCAAAAAACCTGTAGGCAGCTATTAATAAAATAAAAAAAAATCTTAACAAATAACCCAGCCTCGTGAACTGCCAGCATTATCTGTGAAACATCCGCGCGCTAATTATTCACGGCCGGACTTAACCCGTTCTTGACACTTCGGAATACCGTAAAATATGAACGCAAAACACAGTACACTGGACGTGTTGTCAGAACCACAATTACTTTAGTGCGAGTAAAAAAGTAAAAATAAAAAGGCGGGACTATACATCGCGGTCGCATCACCCGTCGCTGTAGAGCCGCCGGCCGTAATGATTCATTAAGTGCCTCCACGGGATTACCTTTTTGTAATTGACCGATGATGCGCGGGCCATATCACTGCTTCTCTTTAACGCGCAGTTTACGGGACCAGCGGGTAGCGGAATTATGTTTTATTATTGGCACAGGCGATGAGGGAATTTAAGCTATGTAAACGAATATCAGGTATTTTAAAGGCTTTCTTTCGTAATTGGAGAAGAAATCGTTCAAAAATCGACGAATAGAAATTGCAAATTTAGTGTTTCATGCTGCTAAGTTCCTAGATAGCTAAGTGACGGATTTTCTTAGAAGTCTTAACTAACATATTAACGGGAAGAAACAAACAAGTTACAATATAAAACTTCTCCAATATAAAACAATAAATACCAGTTGAGACGCGTAGTTTTAAATAGCTCTTTCTGTATTTTATAACATACATTTCAGGCGATACGTTATTTGCTTAACTCAATAAACCAGCAACCAACTAATAGATAGATACTATAATAGTGGGTCTATTTATTAATTAAACATAATATTAAACTAGTTAATCCAATCTTTTCATATTGCAAATATGCTATTCTTTTTATTTTTTTTAAGTATTAAAGAAAATACATCCCGCTGTAGCTAATGACTTGTAACAGATCATCACGGGTCTATCGCAGCGTGCGTTGACCATGACTGCCCATGACTTTTATAAACATAACACCAACGCGAAAACGTTGAATAGCATAGCTAACTTTATATTGACAGCGCGTGTCAGCTTTGAATCACTATTAATAGCAAACTGGTAAAAACAGCGGGAACTATGGTTCTTCACTGGCAATTATATTCGTATTTAAATCTGGTAGAGAAGTCATAAGTAGTGGGAATTAGTATTGTTATAGTGAATTGGTCAGAAGTAGAGGACTAAAATACAGTTAATGAGTTAAGGTAGGACTTAGAAAAGTGGCAACTTGCAGTGGCAGTTTTACAACAATTATACTAATTATAAGTGGCTTGTCGCTTTAACTAAGTTAGCAGATCTATCAGTCAATAGAATATTTCCTTTAAAGTCTATTATGATAATGACATAAATGTATCTATATCAAAACTTTTGAAACCCTTCACAACAGAATCTTATCAAAATTTAAAAATCTTACATATAAAATTATTGATCTACATAAATAAAACGTTATTCACGGTTACGTAACAAAAACTTTTTAACTAATTAAATTTAAAACATTACTTAAATTTTAAACGAGCAAACCGAACACGTTCAACATATCTCTCCTTCAAAATTCATTTAAAATTTAATGCGTTGTAAACTCCACAATCGAAACACATAAACAAAAGGTGAACGAAATCTGTTGAACATCTCAGATTTTATTGCACATACGTAATAATTTTCAGTTAACACAAACTCGGAGAACGAAATAAATCCATTAAACTTTCCCGTAGTGTATAAATTGAAACATCAAATACGCTTAATCTGTTACAGCGTAATGCTTTTTATTTCACAATGCGTGTGTTCATATCGACACGGTGGCATAAGGAACGGTGCAGTAAGGCAGCTGTTTTCAATTTTATTGCGTATACTACACCAAAGGATTAGAGGTTGGTTTTGCTTTGTTCGTTCTGCGATATCAATCGATGAAATTTCGATCGATTTTAGATGTGTTCCTAGGAAAGATGTTAGTAAAAATTCTCAGTTACTCATCCGGTAAATGATGTGATTCAACTGTATTACGTGTGACATGAATCACATTTGGCGAAACGTGGTTGTATTCATACGGCTACCCAATCTACAGTACAAGCGTAAGCGTGAAGTATGTATAACTAATTAATGGAAGAGATCGCAAGTATCGATAAATCCGCATTTGTAGGTTTTGTTCAATGTTATCTTGGAGTTCATAATAAATTAAGCTAATAAAACATATCCACAAATATAGGATAATTAAAATATCATGTTACCTTATTATTCGCTTTTGTCTTCATGCTACAATGCTCGAGAGAACATCAAAGTTTTTTTGGAAAGCCCAATGAATGTAATTCAAGTTTTTCGTAGTATCATTTCAAAGGACGTGTGGACCAGACTTTGTATTTTATCCAAAACAAAGCGAGATTAAAATTTGACAATGTTATTCATATATTTGGTAACCGCGTTTTAATTCATCTGAAAAGGGTTTTAATTCGAGACGCTAAATTAGAATAAAATGCTTGAACTCTATATGGGCGGGCAAATGACTTTGTCTAATTCTTGTTGTAATTTTAATTTTTTTTTTCTTTTTTCAAGCGTGAGATTTAGGATAATATAGAAATGGGAGAGGATCTATCATAATATTAAGAAATCAATACACCCTGTATTGTATTTAAGAATGTAATAAATTATGACAAAATATCTTGTACTTAATGAGAAATAAAGATCTGGCATTCTAAGACGTACATTAAAGATAAGTATTGGTATATATTAGTATCGAATTAATCTTTATAAAATGAACAAGAAATTAATGGCCTTATAAGATTCCTGCCAATCAGTGATCGCGCTAAAAGTCTTAAAGATTTATTTGCTCTCAATCAAGTCCTCATTTAAACGATAAAAGGAATATATTGCAATTAAGTTTTAACAGCAAATGCATAACGCATAAAACATCACTTTAATTAAGCCCTAAAACTGTATTATCTGCGCCATTAAATATAAATAATATAAATCGATTTGTATTCCGGAATGGCTGATTGTAAAAATAATACAAAAACAATACACACCCACGACATAATGTCGGACGATGCAAAAGTCCAATGAGAAAGAACAAAAAATAAATTTATTAAACATAAAAGGGATTCAAAAAGATCTTTTATGTTCACAAACAAAAAAGCAATCAATATGACATTTGTATAATACCAATATTTTAATTAACTCTCGTAAAGAACAAACAGAAATGCGTGGTTGTAAAATTTATATTTATTAAGTACAGTAAATATTGGGAATAATTATTCAGTAATGCAGTAAGGGGTATAAAAGTAATCGTAAAAATCGCATTTGAAACTCATGCGTGCGTTGGGCTTAATTGAGACATTTCGAGAATTCACAGACTACACCGGTTATAGAACAGACTTTTAAAGAAACTCGTCTTTTTTTAAGCAATCTTACGAGGCAGTAATGTTCGTGGTAGGTAAGTTTTTTTATTAATTAAAGTAAAAATCAGTAGGAGTGTAATGCCTTGAAGTACATATATAAAGATATGCATCGATACTCTTCTGGGTTCTACTAGCAAGTGCTATTAAGAGGTACCAAGGTGTAGTTGAAAAATTTGTATCGCAGCTCGCGGTAAATTCATGAATCAGTTTACGTGGGTATTACCGATAAGTAACTAATAAATTTGCTCGCATTGCATATTAATTTCTTCAAACGTATTTGGCTATTGCGAAAGCCTAATAAGTATAGTTTGTTCTAAATTGAACTTAAATAATACGATGAAAAAATAATAAAAGTAAAACAAAATAATGTTTATGTTTATTACAGTTAAAATGAAACATTCAATTTCAACATATTGCAATTAATACTTGAATGGAAAGAAATAACATTTAATCTTCCCACACACATCAATCTCACCGACAAAATAAAACAGCGGGCAGGTTCTGCCATTTTTTAAAATATCATTACGCCTTTCGAATATCGTCTTATCATTTTTAAATTACTTCACTTCTTAAGCACCTTTTTCGACTCCATCTTCCGATCATTATCCTAACTTAATCTACTTTTGAATTTTATTCTACATAATTTTTGCATACTAATGATCATGGCTCAGTGATGGCCTCGAGGTTTGGGCGCGCGGTCGAGAATCTGCGGTCGCGGGTTCGAACCCCAAGCACACACCTCTGACTTTTCGAAGTTATGTGTGTATTCACATTGAATTATCACTTGCTTTAACGGTGAAGGAAAACATCGTGATGAAACCTGCACACCTAAGAGTTCTTAGGAATTTCTTAGGTGTGTAGTCCGCCAACCCGCACTAGGCCAGCGTGGTGGACTATGGCCTAAACCCTCTCAATGGTAGAGGAGACCCGTGCTCAACAGTGGGCGTATATGGGTTTATGAAGAATGATCATGGCTAATAAAGGTTCGGGTATTTCACGCCATTTTTGTTTGTATGCTTCTAATATTTCTATTGTCTATGGTGAAGTCAATAGAATTATTAGGCGCATATAAATTCCTCGGTAAATATGCCGGTGCGACGCATAGCCGACCGTGGCGATTATGAATTTGTCATGCGGCGACACGCTGTGTTATGTCGTTATGTGTGTAAACTCCTTTATATTATGATGAAATATTTTGTTTATTTTATATCGTTCATGCGATCGTTTGTCTTTACACAGCAATATTAAACTGAACGTTAGTTGCGCAGAGTATATTGATTGCGTCGCTTTTAATATCTATGTCCCAGGTTATATTTAGGCCTCAAGTTTTAACGTGGGTGGTTTACCACCGAGATTGACATTAATATTCAAACCCTTTTCAGTGTTTAAATATACACGCAGAAATATAATTTGTAGGCAATATTGGCCGAAACTTATGCTAATCATCTCCCATGTTAAATTTTCCCTTATTTGATTTCATTTTTATGAGGTCAGTTACAATTTTGATCTGTGTTTTAATGTACCTATTTAGTGATTTTTCTATTTGGTGCGACATTTTCTTGGTAAAGTAACCTATAAATATTGCCTCAAATATGTGTATAAGTGGTCACATAAAAATTAAAATATTTATGCAAAGCCTTTCATGATCAGCATTCATCTAATATTACTTATGTGAAATAAAAATATAACAAAAATCAACCAAGGTCCAGAAGGATTAGTGTGATTAAGCAAACTTCACATGCTGATAAAGTTATTTCACGGTTATTATTACAAGGAGCAGGTGTAACAATTGATAGAATTTTGTTCGGATCATAAAATTTTATAACTTTATTTAATTGAATATATAATAGGATTTTGCCCGTTTTTCATCACAAACGTGTTAGGTTTCAGTTGTGTTTGGATTAAAATCTGCGTTAAGAAATTTTTAACCATCGTTAATATCTAATTTTGTTTGACCAACATAACCATTCTCTTGTAAGAGGCGAAAATAGTCTTTAATATGAAGTGCGTAGAGCCCGAAATTGTTTTTTCCGACATCATCAAAAGACATGCAGGGTTGCGTTATAAAATTATATTGCCCCGATGTTTGAAAACAAGGCGTTCCTTTGTACGGACGTCCTGCTGCGTTTTACACATATTTTAATGTCCTTATTAGTTTAGCTTTCATAACGAGTAAACATGGGCGCGAAATGCTTTATAGAGCACATAAAATTAATGTTTTTGCTCAGTTCAAAGGAGATTTGACTCGTAACGATCAATATTTTGATTTTATGGGTTAGTGATTTATTTTAGGTGGACCGGATTAAAGTGTTTGGGTTATTGTGAATATTGAATTGAATTTGTTGCATCATTTGTGATAGTTGAAATTGTGTAACTTATTCTGAACCATAAGGATTTAAAATACAGTAAACACAGCTAATCTAGTGAGCTACATTTACTGACCACAGGCAACACAATAAAATAGGATCTTTAGAACATACCATTTATGGCCATCCTTTCAGGCCCTTGTGGTTTTAGATATAGTATATGGGCAAAAAATATGAAATAAATCATCTTAATTCAACATTTACAATAATAAAACCTATATACTACACTTAGGTACAAAAATAGAATTTGTTTCGAACCCGAATCCATTTTTAAAAACACAAATACGAACTACGGATACGGTATATTCTAAAGAAAATTGCCAATACAATATTGTAGTGGAGAAGAAAAAAATCTGAAACTTAATCCCAGATGTATAATCCCTTATTTGTCGGGCAATTAAACGCGCGATTTATAGCAAATCGAAAAACAGAGTCGGATACCTCCGGTGGCAATATGCAGTAACTATTGATTGGCCATTCCGGTTTTTTTCGTTTTAAGTGTTTAACTGAAGCAAATTCAGGAATAGTTTAATAAAAACATATTCTATTATTAAACAAGAATATGGGATAAGCGAAACTATACATCTAGAGGTTCTAAGGAATTTTCTAGCTGGGTAGTCTACGAAACCACCCTAGGCAAGCGTTATGATTTTTAGTTCTTTGAATTTTTAAGATGTGTCAGCCTGCATAAGGCCACCGTGGTGGACTAAGGCCTTAACTCTCTCAGTAGTGGTGATAGATAGCTTAGGAGGAAGCCGAAAGTGATTCATAGTCTGGGATTTGCTTACACGCTAATAATCTAGCAGCCCTTATTTATTAGCGTGATATATCCTAGGCTATCGATAAATAAATCTCCCTGGATTTCACTCACTCAGCTAAAATTACGAATTCATGCTGAAAAAGTTGAAATAAAATGGAACGCAAAATAAATCAACAGAAAAAAACATTTGCATTATTAACGATCCCAATATAGCAGAAAACAGTAAATTAGTCAATAAATAAAATTGAAAAATTCTAGCTGAAATAAATTATTCAGAGGCTAATAAACGCGCCACAAGATTGATGGAACGTGAAAATGTAAAAAGAAACTTTCTTACTTTTAAAATGCATAAAGCTAATCTGTCATTGATACATTGCCAGTGGAAAAGAAATATTTACAAACTTGTGTTAATAAATAAACCATTAAGACTTAGGAAGATCGATGAGGAAAAGTCTAAAGAAGTGTGAACCAACACAGTCATGAATATTCAGGTCAAATGTTTATAAAAAATGTAAAACATTCACTGTAACAACGGCAAAAGCATTACATGTAATTGAAGCTCGTGTTAGTTGCAATTGCGTGAAATATTCATGAGGTATAGCAACAACCTTATAAACGAAATTATAGTATAGAAAGAGCCTATGAAAAATGTTCTGGGTGTAAACTGAGGAAGTTGATATTACGGTGATAACTAACGGATAGACGCAAATGATCCGAAAAGAACTGGAAATTCTGACGTTTTCCCACCATACCAATTTCTATCTTAATTTTCGGTAACGGTTTGTTTATATCCTGTATAATAATATTTTAAGCCGTATGTTCACGTGACAAGTGTTTATGGTCGATATAAATGTTGGTAAGCTAACTTCTGTTAACCGACACATTTCCAGACTGTTCTGCTACTTAGAACACCCTGACGCCTCACAGACTGCCCAGCAGATGTAGCGAATAAATAAAAATACATAATCATAATTTTATTCGCAAAACAAATTTTACGTTTTTGTTTATTTCTTAATCTACGGCTTCTCAGAACCGCCTACGCAAAAAACAAACACCTCGGGAGCCAGGCTAAACGAAACTCTAAAATAGATTTCCCAATTCGCCCCTTCGATCTAACTTCATATCATATTAACTCGGCAAGAAAGTGAACAATGTAAAAACTGTTTAATCGAATAAGCCGGGACCGTTCCCAGGGGACCATCAAATGGTTACTAAGCCCCTTATTGTTGAGGCTCGTACCAAACTGACAGCATCAATTAGAACTTGACGGGGCGGTCTCGTGTTACAAAGAGATGATACCTTGTAGAAGCTCAGCGGTAATGGACTATCAATATTAAAATTTTCCTTTTTAATAACACCGACGCGTGATTGAGAAATTTTAGAAATTAGTCACTCATGTTTGTTAATGGGAACAGGTCTCATGCTGCCATGTTCGTAAGTCGATACTTCTAGTATGACAAGACATGCATTCACGCTTGTACCGTCTAAGGGATAAGCAGAAGTCATACGCCCACGGTTCATAAGCTGAGACTAATGACATTTCACAAGAGGACAAACTGTTAACGTTTTTCTGTCATTTTTCTAGCATTCCGCTACTAAAAATCCTAATGAATCAAAATTCAATACATAAAAACATTTTATGTTGTAGAAGATGTGATGAGAAGGTTTTTACAATACAGCTTCAACGGTTTTAAGTTTTACTTTCAAATTCGTCTAGTGGATAGTAAGAACCTACCAAGAGTACGCAATATTGATTACAAGTTCAGTCCTCGTTTAGAATAATATATTTGGTTACTAACATTGAAACATATTCCGAGTATAAAAAAATTGTGTAAGTAAAATATGCGTTAGTAACGAAAGTAATGCAATTTTTTGTGAAATAACCACATAAATTACAAAAATAAATAATTATAGTTAACTAAACGAACTTCAATATTCCATAAAAAATAAACAATTCTTGAGGCGAGTTAGTAGATAATTATAAAGTTCACGTGCCAGCATGTTTGAACTGAATCAGCTGTTGGTATTAAATCAGCGAGATTTTATTGCTAAGAATCCGTTAAATGTCGGTAAAACTGGAATGGATTAACCACATAATGGTGCTGTTTACGTCGTATATTAAGACATGGAGATTGATCTGGCTTGTCCTAATTTTGGTTCTATTGTTGAAGTTACAGCTTTGTTGTTTAACAGCAGGGCAGTTGGCAGTTTTAGATGTTAGTCGTGAGATTTTACGAATTTGGAAGGCCGGCCCTTTGATGGTCTACTAGGCTCCATTTGCAAAGACAAAAAAGTCTGGATTAGACTTTCACCTCATGAAAAACGATATTAAATTTTGTACTAGGAAATTTTTAGAAAAACTTATGATTAGCGTGTTGGAAATAAGCTCGTCAAACTAAGTTTATCCTACGGCAAAGATGTCTTACGAAATTGACATAGCTTTAACAAAATTAACAAAAAAAATACAAAACTTACGGTTACACATTAAAATACCGTTATTTTAGAATGTCATTCACTGAAATGAGAAATGTAATTGAGAATTTCTACAGTAGCAATATTCTTATTTATTGTATTATACCCAATGAAGTGTAATTATCTTTACAACTCCTCAGAACATGCTATTAAAGACGCGTTAAAGCAAGCAAAATAATTGCGTGTCATAAATGGTCATTTAGATTAGTTAACAAATTACTTCGAGGTTTTTGCATATTTATCATCAAAGTTAATAGTGGCGAGTATCAGTGATCCCGAAGATTATCACCTCTGACCTGCGGCTACCAATGTATTTGCCCATTCAATTTGGCCGGGCGCTATCAGCGAATTCATTAATCATTCCGAGCGTAAACCGCGAACTAAATTCCCATTAGGCTGCAAAAACAGCGATGGATGAAACCTGGCATGTTGTAATCGCTTCGGCAAACGTTGCCTCACCGTTAATCCTTTGCACAAGCAAACACACAGCATTAAGTAAATCCTTCAAATAATCCACTAGGAAAAGCCGACAAGTCTCTGTCAACACTCGTCGTGCGATTTCCTTGGCAGCGTCGAAGTTCTAGACGTATTTACATTTTCACACATAAAGTAAATTCCTCGTGTAGGAAAGTTTGAGTGGCGCAAACGAAAATAGCGATTCATCACAAGTTTTAATCTGTTCTAGAGTTTGGCCCACTTGCGGTCGGCTTCGATGTTAGACGAGCGTTCGAATTGAGACTGCCAATATGTTACACGGGAGAGTTGCGGTTGCGCTTTTGGCATCACAATCAAAATATTTTTATTACATATCTTGTCTCAGTTTCTCTAATCATACAGATCATTTAACAAAATAATATAGATCAACGTCTGGCTACGAAAAACGTAATTAATATTTCCAAGTAACATCTCATACTATCTCTCACAAGCACCTACTTTAAAATCATTTTTTTAAGAATACAGTTGAAGAACCGTCGTTAATATCAATAAAAAATCCCAGTACTAAAGATATGAGCTGTTGTGCTCATTGCTCTGATAGAAATATACGGAGAAGCGAACATCGAATTCAAATGAAAATCATTCATTTAAACTTATTTTGCATTCAAAAATAAAGCAATTTTTATCTGTAGCGATTCTTATGAGAAAAAATTGTTCAGTGACAAAGCCCACAAATTCGTGCAAATACTTGGTGAACAAAATACATTTACTGCTTCAAAGAAATCTCTTATTTTACATCATATGGCGACGTTACTCTATTTAAGTTCATAACATCATCATTGTACCTTTATAGGAATTATAACTGCGGAACCAGATGTTGAATATTATTACAACGTAGAATTAAGAAAGGAGAGAGGAAAACATATCCTCATGTGTTCAAATACATCGACAGTTACGCAATCAATCAAACAATTTTTGGGTCTAGTAGTTTATGATTCTCACGACACAATACTCGGATCTTGGTCAGAACTATGTGTGTATCTATTGGATAAAAATAAAAGAGATCCCATTCTACTCGATAAATAAAAACTTTAATCAAAACAAACTTAAAACTCTGAGCATGCCGCACACCTTAATATAAATAGCAGATAATGATGTCATGCCGATAAAACGATTGGCATTTACTTGTATTGCGAACAATGATACTTCCATGTTGAGAATATCATATCGTTTCATACATAATTTATTTTCAAGCACAACAAATTGGACGCATTCGCACCCACTGCTAAATAGGTGCGAGCGAAATTAAGTATACCGTGAAGAGAAACTTACTCATAATACTCTGAAGTTGAAACAACATGCCGCGCTATTCTGAACAGACAAAAGGCATTGAAGTCACTATGGCTTATTTAACACCTCTTTTAAAATGTATATCCGAGAGTAGGTATAAAACGGCTTACTTGGTTCATACATACGTCCTTCAGATTGCCAACTCTATCTTGGATATTTTTTTTATCAAAGCGGATGCGTGCAACTCCGTATGGAAAACTTTAGACGTGAAGATTCATATTTTTTCCCAGTTTCTGGCCACATTTTTGTCGAAGCTATATCCTGTAATAGCTTATAGGCAAATGATACACCACAAATTTATGATTCAAAACAGTAGTTCCGACGATCAGCGCGTGGAATCAAACAAACTCTTCAGCTTTTTATATTAATAGATATGCACGAAATATCTTCATGTCAAACAAAATTATTTTCACTTTCATCGCGTGACGTACCCGCACGCAACATACGATTTTGATTTATTCAGTTACGCCGCTTTGTATCGGCGGTTGTTTAATTGGCATTATGATTGCATGAAAGAGTTTTAAGCTATTCGTTTGTGTATCGCGAATTGAAATTATTGAATTGACTTCGTATTTGTTTGTGGCATTGTCGGAAAATTGTTTTACATTGTCTTTTGTTTACTTTGTAGATTGATTATGATTGCGATGGAGAAGAATCCGATGAATTGTTTTTCATGCCAATTACTTTTAAGTATCTTTTGTTTCTCATCTAAGCAATGAAGGTAGTTACTCGCATAACAATTGAATGGCACTTAAGATACAATTGGCGAATCGTAGGTGCAGTAATGAATCTCTGCCTACCCCTTCGCCGATACATGCGTCATTGTGTATCTACATAATTGTTTGTGTAAATCTCAGTTTTCAATTAACGGTGAAAAACATATTTTAAAATCAAGCTTTTATTATGCACGAAAAATTAAAAAAATAAACTAAGAAAACATTCATAAAATTCATAGTTTTTTAAACTTTACAAGTAACATTTTACAAAAGTGTTCGGTTTATCAGTAGAAGTATGATACATAAACATATATTATCTATAACTAGTATATTAATATGCTTAAGCGATCTAAAAGCTCGTCGCGGCCGAGGTCTTTGCATTAACGAAATTGCGCGACAAGCTTTTAAATCACTTAAGAATATTAATATACAGTGAAAACCGGTTATAACGACACCGCTTATAACGACGGATCGGTTATAACAACCGAATGGTAAGGCCCCAGTGGACTCTATATAAAGTAATTACTATCGTATATAACAACAACCGGATATAACGTCGGATATATACGGTCCCTTCAGTGTCGTTCTATCCGGTTTCGACTGTACTAGTTATAGAAAATATATGTTTATGTATCATACTTCTACTGATAAACCGAACACTTTTGTAAATTGTTACTTGTAAAGTTTAAAAAACTATGAATTTTATGAATGTTTTCTTAGTTTATTTTTTTAATTTTTCGTGCATAATAAAAGCTTGATTTTAAAATATGTTTTTCACCGTTAATTTATTTTTAACTTTTTAGTTGGAAATATTTCTAAGTCTATCCATTTCGTAGTCATACCGAAATTCATATCAATCGGTCCATAGAAACTAGTGTTCCTATGGGCACCTTCCAACTTCTCATGACACCAGATCAACGATACCTTGTTATTATGTTGTAACTGAAAATACAAGGGCATACCAAATTTTAGCTTAATTGGTCCACAGGAATCGGAGTTCTTATGGGCTTCTTCCAACTCCTCATCAGATCAGCTTCATGATACCATATTTTTGTATTGTTATCGAAGTTACGAAGACACACCAAATTTCAGTACAATTGAACCACAAGAATCGGAGTTCCTATGGGCATCTTCCAACTCTTCGTCAGATCAGCTCTATGATATCTTGTTATTATATTGTCACCGAAATTACATAGGTATACCAAATTTCAGCTCAATCGGTCCAAAGGAATCGGAGTTCCTGTGGGCTTCTTCCAACTCCTCAATAGATTAGCTCTATGATACCATTTTTTTGTATTGTTACCGAAGTTACGAAGAGATACAAAATTTCAGCTCAATTGGACCATAGGAATCGGAGTTCTTATGGGCATCCTCCAACTCCTCATCAGATCAGCTCCATGATACCATATTTTTGTATTGTTACCGAAGTTACGAAGAGATACAAAATTTCAGCTCAATCGGTCCACAAGAACCGATGTTTCTATGGTCATCTTCCAACCTCATCATCAGACCAGCTCCATGGTACCATATTATTGTATTGTCATCCAAGTTACGTAGGTATACCAAGTTTCAGCACAATCGGTCTATTGGAAGTGGTTCAAATCTTCATTGCAAGATTTGTAAACATACAAACATACATACAAAAGTGAAGTTAAATAAAAGCTTGTAATAAAAAAAAAGATAGAACACCAAATTAATGTTCGACGAATTATAGCATCATATTGCTTAGAAATACATCACAGGTAACTATCTGTACAAAAGTGATCGCATTTGATCGCCTCTACAATACAAGCTAAGCTTAGTGTAGAGTCACTAGGTAAATTGAAAAATGTAGGCACTAATATTAAACTATGTGAAATATAGGTAATAAATATAAATATGACAAATTATTTTTGTTAAATAAGTAAAATGACAAAAGCATGCCCGCTACACCAAGTTAATATGCAATAGCATAATAATACATGAAGCCAATTATTTAGTCAGCATCATTTCTAAAACATTATCTTTGTATCCGAAGGAATCACTCTTCTATTTAAAAAAATCTTCCCAATAGTTCAATAGCCCACTAAGGTAATATAAAATTGCGTACAAGTGACTTTGTTAATAATATGTGGTCTAATTTATGCAACCGAGCAACTCAAGCCACTATTATGATACAAAATAAAATAATAAGGACAAGGCCCTCATACTCGTTAGCAAGCCACGTCCGATATAAAAATTGACAGAAATAAACTGCGAACTATTTGCTTACAATACCGCATTCTTATGACCGGGGGCGTATGCCGTCGGACATTAAATAGTACAAAGGTACAATAACATGTAATTGCAAATGATGCACTGTCTCATATACAGTGTGTTCGTTTCACTACCATTTACGTCGTCCCACGCTCCAACTACTGGTAAAAGATTAATAAATGGACTAGAGAGGAGGTTTTGCTCTGAGTTATAAGTTGCGATGAATCTGCTCCTATCTATAAATCTATCTTTATGATCATAAGTTTTGATATAATATAGATGCACTAGTATGTTTGCCTTGTCAGAACCCAATAAAAGTATATGTAAAAAAGGAGGGAGATTTAAACATAGCTCAGTCAGTCAGCTCAGTCTAACTTCTAATTAATTATCTTTAAAACTTACAGAGCGGAGTGTGAATTTTATAACTATATACCTACTATCCAGCACGCTTCCACTGCGCACTTATAAGCAGTGATGGCCTCGAGGTATGGGCGCGCGGTCAAGAATCTCGGCGGTCGCGGGTTCGAACCCCAGGCACACACCTCTGACTTTTCGAAGTTATGTATGTATTCACATTGAATTATCACTTGCTTTAACGGTGCAGGAAAACATCGTGATAAAACCTGCACATCTAAGAGTTCTTAGGAATTTCTTAGGTGTGTAGTCCGCCAACCCGCACTAGGCCAGCGTGGTGGACTATAGCCTAAACCCTCTCAATGGTAGAGGAGACCCGTGCTCAGCAGTGGGCGTATATGGGTTGATGAAGAAGAAGATACCTACTGTAATGATATATCTGTTGCAATTCAGAGTATGAATAAATTATTTATAATAGTACAATTGTTGCACAATCGAACATTATTAAATTCTTTAACTAATCGCTTTGTCGGCTCTGTTTATTTTTATCGCATCTTGCATCATAACATGCGTCGCTATGTTACCGTAATCTCGATTCATATTTTCGTTTGTTTATAGTTTTAGAGGCGCGCATTGATCGGGTTACCATTTATATTGTATGGTAGGCGTTATGCCTTTTATATGTAATAATAAAAAACGGCTTTGTTATTTTACGGTTTTTAACATTGTCTCTCGTGTGGAAACTGTGATGTCGTTATTTTTGCTATAAATCTTTGTACTTATATTCAAATTCATTCATAAAATTTCGATTATTATTTACGTCGTAAGGTTACAATACTTTGGAACTGTTAAATTGATAGCAGCTGAAATGTGAATAAACATAGTGGCTGAAACCCAAAAATAATAATAAAATATTAAGATCAGGTTTGAGTCAACTTGAACTACTGTAAAAATTTAAATCTTCGACTAAGCAAAGCATCGTAGTTAACCCTTAATTATTTATAGACAAATAATCTTCGGAGGTATCAGTGTGCAGCGATCAATCGAGAGACCTTGAGGTCATTACCCGAGACAGACAAAATGTAATTAGATGTTTCCATAAGGAAATTCTCATTAGCTACTACTCATTAGGGACTGAAAATACATCTGCTATTCTAGCTGCATATAACACAGTAACTGAAACAGAAAGTTGATGTTGTGGATATTGAAATAAACATTTCTCTATCCCTTCGGGAGTGCAGGTGTGAGTGCATGTATTTTTCTTCCATTTTCTTATGTGTTACGAATAGTTTGAAGAGCAAATAAACTCTTCCATATAGTTTCAGGTTCTTGCATCACAGTAGCAATTCTTCATCTGCCGAATGATTATTTCTATTGATTTATTATTATATGGAGACAAATTGGTTATTTAATTATAATCCATAATATAAAAGGTAAGTCCTACAAATTCTACCTGTATTACCACCGTGTCATCATTTTTTTAAAATGCTATTGTATATGTGTTAACTGTGTGACTTATGTGAAAATTAAATTCTGATAAAAATTACTCATCTAAAGTGAGTACTGCTCGCATACATTTTAATTTCAGTTATTTCACGATCACTCTCCCCTTGTTAAATAACGACCCCGGGTTGATAAAAGAACACGGTTTTGGTTTCATCTATGATCGAGAGAAAAATGAATTTAATGCAGCCAAAATGTATGCCCATTAATTTAAATTTATGCGAAACACATTAACGTGCTTATTTTAATTTTATTGCTGCTATAATCTAATTTACAAAACTATAAATTAGCACTTTTATTATGTTTTCTCCGCGACCAGATTCAATGTTTTATTTTAATTTACATAATACATGTAATTGTATACACAGTCAAGGCATGCGAACTTATCAACTTTTTCGTTTAAATGAAAATTTATGTCTGTCTCTTTGCATCACCTTCATAGAATTCATGTCATGTCATATCATGATATTCATTAGAAAAGTTACTGGGCATAGCCACAAAAGGTTTCTGAGTTGGTATGGCCAATATATTATAATTATTATCGTAGTCGGCATATCGCTTAAAGCTTTTTCGGGCAGGACGTCGTCTGCCGGGACAGCTAGTATAAAACATAACTTTTAAAATTTCACACTTACGATCAACCACACATAAAATGACTTTGGAATAAAAATACCCTATCCAAGAATATAATTGTAACCAACCTACTCTATGCTTAGGAAATAAATAGTAAGTATTGTAATAACCGGAGGCCTTCCCATGAACGTCGTGCCTCCAATACTGACCCACACACACTGGGCTAAATACCTTATTTATAGCTCACTTGCGTTGACCTTTAATGGATTTGGACCTCGATTCAAAGAGTGTAACTCGAAAGAATCATTTTACGTAGGCACATTGTGTGTTATAAAGATTGAGGATAAAAAATATGTAATAGAGGGAATTACATTTTTTTGGATTGTCGACTCCTACATTCAGAGATAAATTAAAGAAGAAACTGTTTATGACAAAAAAAAATGAATACGAAATACACAAAGAATTAAACCATCTCAAAAATTAATTAGTATGTGGGTTTGAAAAAATATTAGTGGCGCCGACGTCCAACTTGCGTGTCCTAAACAAATATTTATGATCGGTTTAATACTTGTAGAAATGCGTTTATATTTTACAATTTCTCATCATCATCGGTCCCTCTGTGGCCTACTTATGGGCTCGCGCCTTTTGATAATACAAATAAGCCGATATTAATAAAATAATACCTACATAAGTATTAATTAGGTAACAAGCAGTATCTGTTATTCAAACCTACAAATGCCATGATAGTGCCTTAGACAGGCTGTAGTACATGTGATCTCTTAGACCATAACGCACTATATATTACGACTTACAATTATCCTACTCTTACTCCAAAGATGTTAAACATGCGAATGCACAAATATTGAAGTATTTCTGAGTTATTCGCTTCTGCTCAGCAGATATTTTCTAAATACGGTCGGTCCCGAACAATATATCGAAACGATGTTTAATACTTTGTTTGCTTTTACATTCAACTAACGAAAACTAGCGCCATATTGTAAAATACGCGGAAGACTCATTCTTGATTATTTGCTTTGATAATATCATATACACACAATTAATTATTATCGTATGATTATGAAGTCCTATTGTTGGAGAACATGATTAAATAGGAGCTTAAGGTAGCTTCAATGACTAGCCTTTAATAAATTATGACCCTAGTCTATTATAGATGTAGTCATAATATCTAGGAATTTACTGTTTACAGACTTTATTCAAATTTCTTCTTCAAAAATTCTAACAATTTTATTCTACACTAGCTTTTGCTCGCGACTCCGTCCGCGTAGACTATAGGGTTGAGTTCAGAAGGAAAATAAGTTGTAGTCTATTTTACTTCTCAGAGTCCTATTTATGTCCATACCAAAATTCATACAATTCGGTCAAATTGTTCAAACGTGAAACCGTAACTCGTCGATCGGCGCCTTGTGAGTTGTGCATCATTACTGCGCGCTTGATCAATATTTTAAAACTGCAATATCTTCTAAGATACTCAGTGAAATCAAATGATGTAAAGGGCAATTTTATTTAAAATTAAATACTTGTAACGAATAACGTATTTATTTGGATAAGGATTAATATAATATTTATAAAAACACCTTCACATGTAAAACTTTATTTTAAAATAAATTTGGTTAGGATAAAAAACGTTATAGTGAGCCAACCTTAAAAAATAGACATATGCTGTCGCGGACTTTTTTTTAGAACTTTTAAAGAGGAACATTTCTCTCATACATTATTTTAGCGAAACTTTAACCGTTTTCGCAGCGCACGCCGCGGAAGCTCACAAAAAGGAAAAAATGTCTCCGATTTCGAAACATTCTTTATTGCTGCTCCGCTCCTATTCGTCGTAGCGTGATGTTATATAGCCTATAGCCTTCCTCGATAAATGTGCTATCTAACAGCGAAAGAATTTTTCAAATCGGACCAGTAGTTCCTGAGATCCTAGCGTTCAAACAAACAAACAAACAAACAAACAAACAAACAAACAAACTCTTCAGCTTTATAATATTAGTATAGATATTTTGTATGTACTATCAAATCGTATACATAATATAGATATTATGTAATGTAACAATGCTGTGCTTGCCGGCCCGTAATCCTCCCTCAAACTTTTCTTTTCTCTCTGGATTAACATATTATCCCAGAGGTCTTGTTGCAATAAGAAAAGAATCACGGGTTCTTCCGATCGTGTTGCTTGTGTGTTCATTTAGTTCTGTACCTGATATTAAAGATGAAAATACTAGCAAAGCCAAAGTTCAACATCATTTATGCCATAGCCGAAAATAAGTTGATTTATTCGTTCGATCGGAAAGGTATTTTTATATTCAATATTTTGGTAAACATCAAAGAAATCACGTCCCACTCACTAAAAGCAACGTCTCGTGAGACAGTTGTGATAGCTCGCGTTTTACGACTCAACCAAACGAACTGTTACCTGCCATTTAAAGGCAATAAAACCGCTTTTTAAGGCACTCAAACTCTAAATATCGGGTGCGTGAAAATATGTTCTTTTAATAGCCGGAATGTATTTAAAAATGCCAGAGGAATGACCTCCGGGCCTCGGTACACGATATTTGTCTTTAGATTTCGGTTCAAATTGCTTTATAAGAAGCTGTTTAATCTATACTTAGTGGGGAACGAAAACGCGCCCAACGCATTGACCTTTCCGAGTTGTTTGGGTTGCCAGGTATCAATTTTACGATATCGGAAAATTTTATATTTTATTAATAGAAAAAACATGAAGGATCACAGGCACGGTTCGGACTCTATGGCGAGATACATTTTTTACCTATTTAGATTGTACATACTTTTCTTCAGCGCGGAAATTGATCTTGGGACTTTTTGTTGCAAATCCATGTGTTTATCCAATTATCTCATAGCGGTACATATAAATTTTGTAAAACATAAGGTATTGTGTAACAATAAAATATTTTCTTAAGGAGATCGGTTTATTGAAAAAATAAT
Organism: Cephonodes hylas; assembly: GCA_030295005.1. Taxonomy (NCBI): domain Eukaryota; kingdom Metazoa; phylum Arthropoda; class Insecta; order Lepidoptera; family Sphingidae; genus Cephonodes; species Cephonodes hylas. Next base: position 3,735,184 of record AP025371.1, read on the forward strand.
TGAAAAACAAACCTTAAAAAGCTACTTTTACTTGTATTATTACTTATTTCAAAATTCATTGAACAAATTTTATAATACAATGTGGAACATCTCTTATTTTCGAACGTAATTTATAAAATTACATTTTAAATTTCTTTGCTTAGAAATCTGGCAACACTCGTACCGCGGCTAGCATACTTTCGAAATGGGTTATCGAATTAATGCCAATTATCAGTTTGTCGATAAACATGATTGATAGAGGTGAAAATTTATAACGGAATAGAACAAGGCAATATTATATTGTATAGTTTTAATACTGTTTACTGACGAATTTCTGTTCTTATATGGGATAGAAGTAAACAACTAATTTAGTACCATAGAGGCGTCCTTAGAAATATGGTTTCAATTATCGTTCTAATATCATTTGCTGGGCATAAACAAAGACATTATTTAGAGCAATCAGTGAGAGTAGCCCGCATGCAGCGACCTTCTGTGACCTTGAGGTCACACTCACAAATTCCCTTAAGGCTTCACAGTCAATTTAGCTTGTCAAGTGTCTTGGGTGATTTCCAATGAGAACTGCAGCTTACTTCACACAAAAACATTCACCTATAAAGAGATGTAATATAAAAATACTTACTCATTCTTGATATTTCATAAAGATTTATCTGACCTTTGTTCGACAATCAATAAGATGAATCGCGAAGATAATGCTCCTAACTGGTAGTCAAATTAGCAATGTTTTGTTAATCAGTCGGAAGTCATTGGCATCGTCAAATACACAAACCAACCAACAGAAAGGCCTGTATACTTTTTTAAATAATGAACTGTGTAAACATAATCAACAATTTTTATCGCAACACCAAACCCTTTGTGGAAAATACCCAGAAATAGACATAAACTCATATGAAACAAAACAACAAACAGTGATTCCCTCACGATTGAAATACCACAAATCTCTGTTGAACTTAGTCCAGAACCAGGCTGCGTCAGCGGACCGCGGCCCAAACCTTATTTCACAACAAAGGAATTCCTTAATCAAATCGACCAGAACGATCTATTAGCGATAGTATTCAAACCTTCCTGTCACATAAACTTTCATGTGTATGCACGAGGCTTTGGAATTGTACAAGTCAGATATTTCATAGTAATGTTATTGTCGTTTGTGGTGGCTAAATTGATTTTCAAATGTGGAAAGTTTTACATAATAGTATTTGATAATCCAAAGCAATTTGGTTAGATGCGTTATAAAGGTAATGAGGAGATAATAAGTACAATTGATATTACAGCTGGAATTGCATTAAGTACGAATGGTATCTTTACGACACAAAGTAAACATTACAGATTTTATTTTATGCCGTTGGTTTCGTTTAGAAACGTTTTATTTATTCAGAGTTTAAAACCAAGACTAGGTTCTTAACAAAAAAATGTATATTGACAATGACCAGACATGCATCCGCATACAACCAAGCAGTCTAATTTACCAGCGTTGTGATGTAGCAGGCAACTCTAAAAAATCCTGTTGTCGACTATATGACTTTATATTATATACACATAATTAATGCACTGTATTTCTAGAATAATTCTTTGAACCCTAATTCCGCTACTTTCTCCCGATAAATCCGAAGATATTTCCAATTCCAAATACCCACACGTCAAACAAACGTTCGAAGCTAAGGCAACATTTGACGGTCACCGTGATGATGCATCAACGGCGCGTTTAATTGTTGTGTGATATCCCCTAATGCACCTGTCAAGGAAACAAAAGGCGAACGAGATAACACCAGAATCGGGCCACGATCGGTTTTTGTTGGCGGGCGCGCGTCTCACCAATGTAAATGTTTATACTTTCTAGTTTGTTACCGGTTTGATTCTCATCTGTTTGTACGAGACGTGCCAGTCATTTGTCATGCGCGGTGTGAGATGCCATTTCTTGTACGGGTTCTTGTGCAGTTATCTGGTGTAGTAGTACCAGTTGCGCATGTTCATTTATATCATTTATGATATACACACCTAAAGGAGTAGGTAGACGTGCGTTCCTAAACGCTTTGACAACTATGTTCTACATTCCACGTAGTCGAAGTACGTTTTTGAGCTCTGCCGTGTTAAATCTAATGCAAAACACTGATATCGCGTTGTTGATCTAATTTTGTTGCTTTGATATCAACGAGATAGTTGTTGGATTCACAAACTACTAGTTTCGTCCGATTTTCTTTCCAAATTTTCTTTCATAATGGATTATGTTATTTGATCTCATTTTTAAAAAATACAATTTGATTTTTTTTTATTTGTGTCTAGGCTCGAAAGCACGTAGTATAAACTTGAACAAATATTATGAGCCCAATATTTTTATTTGCCAACTGAGAGCTCAGAAATAAATCATTGAACTGAAAACCTCATGCACGAAATGGCAATATTTATTCCAAAACAGTAGAAACACATCCATGCGTTATTGATTCAAGCACATCAATTTTCATAACAAAATACCTCACGCACGAACAATTTGTATTGAAAAATAGCAAAATAAAATATTCGTCGTTGCATATCAGATCTCGCTGCGTATATTATTAATAGCACCAATACAGATACTGGCTTAACGATTCGACGTACGCTCTACCGGGAGCTGGCCACTTGGTACAATGCTATCTACGAACTAAGGAACCAGTTATGAACCATTATCAGATCCTATGCCTGGGGTGGCATTAAAATGTCGGCTCGGCCCTGCTTTGTTTATTAAATTATGTCCACCGACGCTATAAATATCTTCGGAGACGCGTTCATTTAGTGAAATACCGATCTGAGTTGCGATACTGTATGAATTATGTCGTGTCCTTAAGAAAAGGCGCATAAACAAGGTTGGATAAGAAAAATACGATGCTATCAAGATCGCGGCTGTGAATTCACATTTTCACTTTTATGTGTAATTGTAACGTAAATCCACAGTTATTGCATTCAAGCCAAGTTATGTGAAGGCTAAAGGTCTCCTAATGTGTGTTCTAATTAGTGCTTTAAGGCGTATGAGTAAGGTATATAAAGTTATTTAATGTAAAAAAACTGTAAGTAAACTATAAAGTTGACCATAAAAATAAAGATATAAATGCTAGAGAAAACTATTTTTATCTGGTCATATTATGGACTTTTAAGTATCTCTTTAAAAACACTTAACAGTCAGTCTTTGGTGTAAATTTTTACGACTTTAACAATGAATATTCAAGACTCGCTTTCATTGCAACCGCTTACCTTATACGATCGAAAAAAAAACAAAGCAATCATCGACCAACTATAAAAATGTTGGAAAGTAATTCTGAAGTAAACCAGTTCCGATACCTCGAACTTAAAGAATAAATAACAAACATAAAAGAAAACTCGAAGTAATATGTCGAATACGAACAATTTGAAAAAGATTAAGCACTAGCAATATTCCAACGTTGCGGCTCCCAGATTATGATCTGCGGGCATTAAAAGTAATTGAATCAAAAACAAACGAAAGCGGCGACTGAAAAGAGAGCAATAAGCCAACGAAAAAGGAATCGAGATGTAATGACGTAGATAACTTCAACCAATTACCGGGGCGCAGAAGTGCTGCATTGGCGCGATAAAAATGGACTCGCCGTTAGCAAATATGCAAGGACGGTATTAAGTAAAATACTGAGGAAGCTATCCGAAGGGAAGAAATTTAATTTCTTTTTGAGAATTTTATTTACGTTTGCAGATGTGTTTGCTGAATATGAACGTCTGTGAATATAAATTTTGCTTAATATTTTTTAAATGTCAGTTCAGGATTAAACGAATTTATCAGCAAAATTCAAATTTTATTAACGATACTACTCGGAATGGCATGTCATCAAAGTAAAAGAATGTGTAGAGTAAAAAAATTGTTAGCAATATTCGAAATACATAAAGGCATTTTACTTATGGCAATTCGTTTTATACTTAAAAGATAGGGAAGTTTTCTAAGCTTAATATAGTTACAATGAATTATACATAACGAAATAAATAAAATATTGCTACCACAATTTATTTCATTAAGAAATGATGTAGCATGGCTTGAAAACGAATCAAAACCGCGACAAAGATGACGCCAACGCATATCTTCTCGAAGATTTTATCTCGTACGAAGCCCAACCATTATTTCTATGCCCTTCGACGCACAATCTCAGCAATTACTCTGAGAATTATATATTACAAAGAAATATTGTTATCTTTGCTGACCTGCTCTGTGCGAGAATATGAGTGGATAGACATTAGACAGCTCTGTGCTTAGAAGGTATAGTTCTGTATGTACTGTTGGCAGCTATATACAGTTTATATGAAAGCAAGAAAAATAAAAAATCAGAGGAATGCACTTGGGGTTTGAACCGGTGATTGCCGACTTATGTTCGACAATTGATAATATAGTTTTGTAGTATTCCATGTGAACCATACTACATTTACTATGAGAACATTTGTAGGTTTTAGATACATTCATTGACAAAAAAATATAAAAGAGATCACGATTCTTCACTCGGTCACAACGTAGATATTTGTAACGTCGATATTTTTTTTTATAATCTTGACATTTCCTGCAGATGCCTACGAAAGGTCATGATTGAATTTGAACGATCTGCGTGCTACAATATTGGGTCATTACGTGATCTCCTTTAACCGTCGTGTCGACCTTGACCGCTTATTCAATTTATTTCGAATATGAAATTGATACATAAATCATTTATACGATGACCGCTTTGGTCCGACGATATGGTGTGTGCTATCGAAAAGTTTTGGGTTTCATTCACGGAATGAGCCAAGAGTTTTTAGCAAACACCGAAAATGTAGCAAATAGTAAATATGCTCGCGCGATATTATTATTAACTTAAATAGTGCAACGATCCAAAATGAGGCCTCTGATAATAAGACTCTCCTCTTTGATGTGTACTGGGCCATCTTCTCCAATCCTCAATCTGGATTTAGGACCCACATTGCTTGATAAGACTGCTCTCGAAGGATGGGTGTAGAATTATACGTCTGCTTTCCCCTAGTAGATAAGGGGAGGATAAGCAAGAACATATTTCATTCAAAGACAAGTACGAAATTAATGGGCGCAGGTAACAAAATAACTAAGGCAAGAGCAAAATTATTGCCTAAATAGTAGGTTCTTTCTGTGGCAAAGGAGGTATTATGAATGATCGTACATATATCGTCGTTACCTCACGTTTGTAGGTAAGTCTGAGTCACAAACAAGCTAAATTCCCAACAATAAAGAGGATACCTCCCATCGAGTATGACTTGTAGAATATTGTTTTTGTTTCACACGACAGGGTGATGCAAAAACGTCAACAAAGAACAATGTTTTCACAAACAAAAGGAGCGACAATAAAACAAATCGAGCCGTGGCCGCAATTAATTGACACGCGTGCTGGCATACAATCGCATAATTAAGATTGGCGTAGGCGGACGCGACTACGGCTCTCTACAGCGATTGACTTGCCGCGATTCAGATGTACTGGCAATTTAGTTTTTACAGTACCCCTTTTTTGAAATGGTAATTGAGCAAACTTTTTGTTTAGTTGTAAAAAAGGGCGTATTTGATGAGCATTTTTCGATTCGATTTGTCATTGAAGGAGCAAATTAGATTAAAAAGGTAAATGAAGAATTGGCGTGTTTTAGAGTATCTTTTTAAAGTTCAATATTATGGCAAAATTTGCATTGATAGTAAATGGTCTGTTAAATGAAAACAGCAAAATAATAATAACTGCATAAAATAAATCTTTAATTGTTTAGTAAAATCTCACGAAAAAGAAGAAATAGCTCGTGAACTGAGCTACACATTATTAAAACAAACGGATAATCCTCGTCTTTAAAATCCGTATTCTTTCTTGGATTTAAGGAAATAAAAATTAAATTTGTATTTCAATGGCACCTTCATGGCACTATTTATAAGGAAATAATTAATCGCAAACAGTTTTGAGACCAACAAAACTTGAATAAATTTTCAGATACCACAACAATAGGTTCTTCTAAGTCAAAAATACCTAAATTACAAGTACTTTACACGCGGTGACTAAAATACCCGACCTTGTATAAAATAGCACTTAGCTGCGCTTTGGCCAAGGTCTGAACAGTAACTCTACGTACCCCGGTGGCTTTCTTACGTGACCGTGGCATCTTAGCAATATCTCTTGCAGCTTATCTGCCTTATTTGCAATGTCACGTCCCTACTCTAAAACTGCCACGGAGTTTCACGTACAAACCTGCACTGACTTCATATTTTACACGTGTTATCACAAAAAAATATCTGGTGATTTTTTATATGGTATATTTAAAAAAAATCTAGCTGTATGTATTATGAAAATAAATTCCTTTTTACATTTTAAAATTAACAAAGAAGAAATTTAGCGCCAGTCTGAATAAACGTTTTGTAATATGTCTCGATGCTGATGACGCTATAATGGCAAATCTCTAAGTCCTTGTCTTATTTACTTGCTTGCTTATGATCTCTATCTATAGGTCACCGGTCAACAATAGAGATATTGCGGATTAAATTTTTTTCACATCCGCGGACGCGAATGCGGATGCGAATATTAAGAGGCTCACATCCGCGGAGGCGGATGCGGATGCGGATCTGTATAAAATTGATCGATTGGTTGATCTGTATAGAATTTTATTGCTTTCCTATTGGTCAATTAGCACGTGCGGTCAACCACTCGACACTCGAGACCGACACGCGCACCTCGCCGCCCCTCACCCCTTTCTTTCTTTTCTGCTACACATCCGCACCCGCATCAGCTCCGCAGCGATTTATGCGGATGCGGATACCGATGCGGATGTCTAAATCGATGCGAATGTTCCGCATATGCGGATGCGGATGCGAATATTCGCAACATCCCTAGTCAACAATATGCCTGTATATCACTTTTTGGTCGGAGTTTCTGTTGGTGACGCATATATTATTAGTCATACATATACACATATATAGCGGATATGGCTTAGTGACTTACTATTGAGTTTGAGGCATCACATGGATAGTAAGAATGAAAACAAAGGGCTTATTAACAAAAACATTCCCCACAAACGCGTTCCAAGTCAGTCAATAATCAAAAACGCTAGCAAATCGAAAGATAATTCTTGACGCACCGCCAAAGTGTACTTTGGGCAGTCACGTAAATTGAACTTCACGCGACGTTCGAAAGCCCGTAGGTGGGTTGAATTATGGAGTCCAGATAACCCGGGGTGGGCATGCATTAATTAAATAATTATGACATATTGTCCATTCGTTCAATGGAAGGGTGCGCCTGATAAGATATAGGTACGAACGTTCATTAACAATTCCGAGTGCATGTTTCGGTTCATGTTTTGATATCTACATATTTATGGGATTTTGAGAATGCGATCTGAATTGCAAATGGGTTTATTGTTTTTAATGGTGCGTCATTAGTGTGGACGGCGGTGGATGGAGCTGCTTTATCAAGCTTTCGCTTACAATGGGCTTTGACATGAAGAATTCGCAATTGTTGTTGCGAGTTAGATGTTTATACACAACAATCTTTGTATTTATCATTGAATTATTGAAGTCATCACTTTAAAACACCTTGTAGATCTTTTAGCCATATTCTTGTTATCGAGAAATATAGTCGATTAAGGACTTAGGTATTTTACCCATTACATGTTGGATTAGGCGATATTTTTCTGAGTACTTAAGGCACATTTTCGAACATGCTTTATGGATGCAACTCCCTTAACATTTTTTTTTATCAATGGAACACAGAATACGAAATTAAAATGTTCAATTGTTTAGATTAAGATTAAACTTTTATTATAAATGTTACCTATTATATAACCTTTTTGTACTTGCAGTATAAAATGTATGGTAATAAAAATTTTCATGAATAGTAAACCGTAATGCTGATTAACTAAGGTAATAATAATAAATTAAGTTTTCATCGTAGATTCATATCAGTTTATTTATGTCCTGTTGATGTGGGAGCCCACCCTTGCGGATATTATTATGGCATAAGCTAATATAACGCTAGTATAAAAATGTTTTATTCGCAAGTAGGTTAATTCATTCAAAACTAATATCGCACAAATAAGTCTCAACGCGGCATTCGAACCCGTGGTCTATCCTTCACAAGCTGTTGTCAATGCAAATTCGCCACAAAAGCCTGTATCCCCGAAATGTATATCTTCTGCACACTGGACAATTTTTGTTTTAAGTCCCACGAAAAATTTGGCGAGCCTACTGTTGTTAGTATAAAAAAACAAGTTTTTTAATTATAAAGATCGAAGATATAATACTAAATTATTATATATAATGATATCCTGCTGTGCCAACGATGAAATGTCAATCGACTTGTTTGACAAAAAGAACATTTCATTTTACGTAAAACGTTTTAATTATTAATATCGTAAAGCAAATTATCATTTTTAGGAGTCAAATGGTGTAACCATTATGTTCCGCGTAATGCCAGATAGTAATAGAATATTTGAGTTCTCTTCATCGTCCTACGTCCTACAGAGCACGGCCGTCCTCTACAACTGCGAAGGTTTAAGCCTTTGTTCACCACGCTGGCCTAGTGCGGGTTGGCGGAGTACACACGTAAGAAATTTTTAATGTTCTATATTTACCTTTTTCTTTAAAAAAAAAAATTGCGGCTCATTTATTTAAAATTAAACATGTTATTTTATTCTATTTTTATTTAAAAACCGAACCTGTTATTTATATCTATTTAGCACAATACAATTTTTAAATTCCCATATCCAGAGAAACTGCGAGACGCATATCAATTTTTCTCTTCATTTTCCCACGCGCCTTTAAAGCCGATTAGAAGTATGAGTCCTATCTTGATGACTGTCATTTGTTTAATTCTTTCCCTAAGCACTAAAAAGTATAGATAATAGAGAAAAATCCAATTGAATTTCTCGGCAATTTCAAACTTGATGACATCATTGAGCCTCGCCTCAACCGGCGTTTGTTTTTTCTCCACATTACCCGGTCTCAGGCGGTCCCACTGTCCTCATTAGCATATTAATTGTGGGCCGAGCGTATCACACTCATATTGCCATTTCAAACTAGGCATTTGTATAAAATCCTGAATGTCTTTATTATAATATCGGATTTCATATACAAGGCAATTTATTTTCGCTCCATGATTATAATCTTTCAATCAATTAACGATTTCATGGTTGATTTTAATGATTTAGATTTGGTTTAATTTATTTTTATGTCATTATTAACGTTTTGTATACGATCCATTATTTAGAATTAGGCGGGATATATCACACTACGCGTATTAAGTGATTCTGCCTTAAATTGATTAATACGGAAGATTAAACTTTGGCATTCGTCTTTATTACATATATTTAATAAATAGCCATTCAATAACATTAATGAAACACGGAGTTGTAAAATAAATTGCATTAATTAATTTCATATCTGTTTATGATGACTTTATTCGTATATATTTTAAAACTAGATTTTTACCCACTAGATACTATTTGAAGCATGAATTGTTCTTTGTATTATGCAGTAGATACTTAAGATAATATATGAATTAATAAACAAAACGACAGTCAGTGGTACCTTTGTATGAATGTTAAAGTAATTGTCCCTCTTTAGTTAAACGTAAAAATCTTGTAGCGGGGAGTTTTTCAAGTCTTTAGAACAACATTATATGTTAGTCACACATTTGAATTACTCTAATAATTTATTTAACATCGTGAAAGAGAAGGTATTATCTATAATAAAAACAATAAGAATTGGTTTTGAACGATATATTTTTTTCGTTTTGCAGCTTATTAACTCAAAATACATGGTCGTGTTAGGGATTCAATACTAATTACAATTTTAGCCGATTTTCAATATACGTGGTTGGTTGATGTACTATAATAAAGAAGCTTTAAAACCAATACTCATTCATTTTTTCCCTATTGTCTAAAAAATCATAATTAATTATGTTCAAACTTCACATAGCATAAAAGATCTATATATATCACGGCACGAAGCGATGATTCCATAAATCACTGCAACAAAAAACTAACACTAAGTCACAATAAAACAAACAGACAAGCAAGACTTGACTCATTATGATGCTGAAGACATCGATTACGTCAGCGCCTTTGACGGATAACTTCCTCCGATCAAAATTATGAAAAAATTACAACCATCTTTATGTTTATAAGCATAAAGACTAAAATAGAGCGGATCGGTAAAAGGCAATAATTTAATATTCTGGATATGACATGAGTTAATAGTGCCTTATCTAGGTACTTGCTGGTCCACGTGCGCGGGTGTGATTATGTTAACGACCATTTAGCTATAAGTAATCTAGTATTTTTTTATTGATTTTCTAGAAAAAATAAGTAGGTCGAAACATGTAATAAAATTTTCTATTTTACTTTACACTTTCTTTATCCAATGTTAATTTATAGATTTTTTGATATTATTTTTTGCCTTTGGGTACTTTTGGAAATTTATTCTTTTGTGTCGTTAAGTATGCACTATCTACATAGATGTACTGACTGCAAAGAGTTATAATATATGCCCATAGTTCAGTAATTTGATTAATAAGATCGTTTGCATAACAATATAAGTTGGCGCGAGTAATCAACCCTTCCAGGATTACGAAAATTAGTATTAAGATTTTCTGTTAGAAATTTTCAAACACAGCAATGGATTTAAAAACGTTTCAAGTATCGTAGTAGTATGTATAATAGTATAATAATATTTGCTATTAATACCGTAATATTCAAATCACAATACACCTCCATCTTACAAAAAACATAGCCGAAATATGTATTTTAATTGTGTTTTACTTTTTCAACTGCAGCTTTAAAGTTGGGCTTACAAAGCTCATCTAGCAAAGCTACATACAGTATCCAAACTGAGGCGACATAAAAAAATCTAATAGTCGTAAATTAAAAATGTTCGTGAAATTGCGACGCAAATTAATTACTGTACCAGAGTACGGTCGCCATGGCTGCGGTAACCCACATTTTTGAACGTAAACACGCCGATTGCGCGTGGTACAAACCAAAATCGCTTGAGCGACGCTAACATGTCCAGACCTTTTTCGATTTTCAAACGAAATCTCTACAATAGACATCAAAAGGTATTAAAAACTTTATGAATTCACGCATCATGTGCTCTCAATACAAAGTAACAATGACGTCGAGAAATTAAAATGAAATTCCTAAAAGAGCTGAAAATTTTCAACGTCGAATACGTAATCGATTTTGAGTCATCACAAAAGTCTTGCGCGGCCGTCTGAGGCTTTGATTTAAAATTCAATTAAGCAGCCTTTTATACGTGACTCTTATAAAAATATACTTCTAAGTAAATAAACAGTACTAATGAGTTATTTATTTATTCAAGGCATAGCCCCCAGCGTGTGCTACAATGCGAACAAAAAATCGATTTACATCTATTTTGAGATGTACCAAACGGTTTTATACCTTTATAATGAAGAAGTAATTTATTCATTCTGTTTTGATAACCTTTTCAAATTTCGTGACGTTTGAACGTAGGCAGTTACTAGAATAAACACGAATTTGATCTATTGAGGCAATGTAATGAATTTATAATTGTTAAATAAAAACATTTCTATCATTAAAAATAAAATTTGGCAATTTTCCCTTGATAAATTATATCACAAAGAGAATCTATATAATTTACATAATTTTTTTTTTTTTTTTTAAACGCCTTAGCAGGCAGACGAGCAGACGGCCCGCCTGATGGAAAGCGGTCACCGCCGCTCATGGACTTGGCAATGCCAGGGGCACAGCCACGCCGCTGCCTACCGTGAGGAGAATACTCTTTTTAGGCCTCGTTTGAAGAAGGCCATGTCATAGCGCTCGGGGAACACCGAGGCAGGGAGTTCATTCCAGAGCTTGCACGTACGTGGTAAAAATGACCTCTGGAAACGCACCGTACGCGTACGGTACGTCTCCAGGTGATATGGATGAACTCCACTGCGGTGACGGGTGGTGCGATGGTAGAACGGCGATGCCGGTACCAACCCGAACAGTTCCTCGGAGCATTCCCCATGGAACAGCCGGTAGAACACACAAAGAGACCCAAAGTCTCTCCGCAGTCCTAACGGCTGTAGTTTCTCCGTGAGTCATTTAGTAAATCTTTTTTTTCATTTATGAGCACCAATTTTATTACTGGGAAAGGTTAAACCTCGCTCTATTATACTATTCTGCGCCTTAAACCTCTTTCATGCATTCCACAGGGTTATATTGAAGGCCAAAGCATACATAAATAAAATTCAGCTTACAACCCACGAGCTAAGTGTTTTTTAACTTGAAATAACTCAAATAAGACAACGTCAAAAAACACCTTACATCAAGGACAAGCATAAAAAATAAATGCCACAAATCCAAAAACACACGACAATATTTTCCACTATTGATAAAACGTGACACCAACAAAAAGACGTTATCCGGAGACGCCATTGATTTCAGCATAAAATATATTCAAAAGGCAAGGACAATATATTTTAAAAACTAAATGATTTACAGCACCGTGATAGGGAGATACGGCGTCCTTTGCCGATATCGTATCGGACGTAAAATAAAAACGCCAAAGAGACCCCTTTTGTTCTTTGTCGCCCCACTCGTATGCAAATATGGTGACGTTGCGGCAGATTTAGAGCCTGAAAAAGCGATAAAATGTGCATGCTTTTAGCGAGTTAAATACTTTAGTATTATTCATATGAAATACAGTGACGCGGAAGATGTACGCTTCCTGTGTACGAATGTTAAGTTGGATTTCGATTCGTACATTATTAAATGCTGTTTTAGGTTCAATATACTGATATAGTCTATATCAATGTAAAATGTGGATTTTCAACTTATTTTACTTAATTTTAAATCGGTAAAACAGAAAAAGTCTAATGGAACGTTTATGACATTCGCAAACACTACCTTGATGTATGCATATTGATTTCTACATGCATTTAATGCTTACACTATATAACTGGTTTTGTTTGCGATACTATTTTACAGGAGCGGCGTATCTATCCTCGGATTTCCAATGTACTCTAATGAATTGCTAGGCAAACCGTTAGAAACAGCTGTAAAGGCACATGTAGTAGTAATTCAAATTGACGGAATCCATTAAGTTCTGTCTCTCACAGTAGATAGCAGCGAGACTCGCATTCATATTAGTAATGGCGATACCGAGAACGCACATATTTACAAAAATACATTTCGTAACTCGACGTATCCACTGGTCGTATATCAAAGGTGCGGTCGCGGTAATATTTAACGCAGGGCTCGATTTATAGCGTTTGATACGGCGGGACAAATCGTCCGAGCCTGGCGGTAAGGCAACACTCCGCTTACTCTTATTGTTGCAAGTTATCGCACGCGGACCAGTCGAACCGAAACTTTTGATTTACTTATGGGTGTTTATGAAAAAATATTTGGTGATGGCTGTTTGAAGACTATATCCCTTTCAGTATCATGGGTACTATCGATGTGTAATAGCGAAAACAATTTGCAAGCCATCGAGATTTTTATGAATACTTTGAAGTTGTTGATTGACAGTGTAATTTCGACAGCCTCGTGGCGCAGTTTGGTAGACAAGAGCCTAGGAAATGAGAGGCTACGGGTTTGATTCCCACCCATACATATTTGTTTCGGAGTTAGGTGTTCGTGAGATCGAATTTACTTGCAGTTTCCAATACCCACGACACAAGACTTCAACCTTTTGTTTTTGATCAAAACAATAATTTAACTCACAGTTTTCTTTCAAACATTTAGTAGAAAATCCTTTAACAAAACAAAAGGTTACGATATTAAATATTATTTGAACTTCGTAACTAAAATATGAAAGAACTTAAACAGACATAAATTATTTACAATATTTCAAATCAATTTGAATGTTCGTCGATGTCAATGTGAACAGACACAGGTGTGCTATCAATATTCCATCAATCTATATGCCTGTATAATTTTGCCGCGCCTGACTAAAGAATTAATTCTATGCGTGGAAACTGACTTCAATCAGTTTGAAAGTTACTTGTTGTCTAGTTGTATTTATTTCCTACTTCTATTATCAGCTACCATTTTTGATACATACACATTGTTTTCCTGTTCTCCTTTTTTATTCACTGTTAAAGTAAGCGATAATTCACACTACACCAAATATAATTAATCCGATCCGATCTTGTTTCCGTCAAATATATTTGTACACTTAAATACCTTATTTATTTTTGTTTTTTTTTCTTTGTTTTCTATCTTTTTTCCCCCTTTTTGTAACTCCATGACCACCCATTTATTTTTGTTAACTTCTTTTTTTATGGGTTGTCTGGAAGAGATCGCTAATAGCGATAAGACCGCCCATTGTGGCACTCCTGGAAATGTATGTAATTAGTTCTATAGTATGTTATTTTTGTGGTGTCCAATAAAGCAAATAAATAATAATAAAATAATTCATTGCGAATACACTCATAGCTGCGAAAAGTTATAGATGTGTGCCTGTTTGAAACTGCGACCGCCGAGAATCTCAATCGTGCGCCTAAAGCTCGATGCTATCACTGCTTCTTAGATAGATAGACAACACTTTATTGGTACCCACGTAAAAAATAAATTACAATAAAAAAACTTAAAATAAAAGACAACGTGGAGCCATAGGCGGCCTATCGCTGAAAGCGATTTCTACATTTCTATTAACTACTCTACGATAAGTTTATCGTAATATAACACAATTTTAGCGATGATTGGTCGAACTCTAAGCAAGTAGGGATGCTGCTCTGCTTAAATCTGAAAGTCACTATCATACGTAAGGTTTTTATAGATAGTAAATTGTTCAGCCTTAAAAAGAGGAGACCAAAATGGTGGTGAAAGATAGAAAACGCCAGCAATCCTACTTAGCCACTGAAATTAAGGAGGGAATAACTAACAAATCCAGCTTATACTTAAAAATTGTTAACAGTTACGTTCTACACCAGTCTCAAAAGGTCCAATTGGCAAAAATATTTTACGTAACCAATATAAAAATACCAATTTCTCACGAACAGCGAGCGTAACATTAACTTACCCTCGGAAATTCATAAAATATATTCAATGACTTTTCGCCGTGTTTCGATTTCGTTACGCTACAAACTACGTCCAACTGACATCATTAATTTGGCCCTAGTACCGCATATGTTCACATTATCTCGACGTTTGCCAACCCATTCTAGACTCTAATGCCTTGTAATAAACTCTATACGCAATAGGAAATATATTAGTGAACAAATAGTAGTGTTTGGTTCACTTTTCATACGTTTATTACGTCTCGGCACGGTATGAGAGTACTATTGATTCTGTTTTATCATGTTGCTAAGTACAGTAAGGATTCGTCCATGGTAAGGCCTTGTATTGATAAATAAAGTATTTAGTTGTTTTTATTGGGTGAAAGTGGTTCTAAACAAAGGGAAAAAACATGGTTTTTAAAGTTATAGTACTCGACGGTAAAATAAATCGTGAATCGTCGTAGAGACTCTTAGACCGTTTGTAATGCTTTTTGGTATGGGCATAGATAGGACTGTAAGAACTAAAGAAGTAGCACCGGGTAATTTTTATATAGTAAATGATTTTAAATGAATTATCACGTAAAATACCTTGGCGGCCAAAAATACTTTGGCGGCTAAAGGAATCATTACGAGGAAAGTTGCGTGCATAATTTTTAGTACCCTAACCCGAACTAGGCATTTGTGGCGGACTAAAACCCGACTCTTCTCAGTAGTAGAGAAGCCTCATGGCCAGCAGTAGCTCGTATATGGGCTTTTGATGACGATGAGAAAAGTTAATGTTGGTTCGAAGCTTAAGTATTTTTAATTTATTTAATCAATATAACGTTAAGTACCTACCTGTATGATATTTTTTTAAATTTTTATTTCCTTGAAAATTTCATAATAATTTTTACGATTTCGCGGAATAACAACACCATAATTGATACCGAATATTATCAACATAAATTACTTTTTTAATGACAACTACCAATTTTTTCAATCTTTTAATTTTATTAAAAAAAAAAAAAACAAAGACTTACTGACAATAAATTTCTGTAAAAAAAATTTTGGCTGCTCTTGATAACATATTGTTTAACTTTAGCAGATTGCGGAATATATAGGTAAATACATCCATAACTCACATACATAGTTCTGACCCCATACTAAGACACAAATCTTGTGTCATGGACATCAGAAACCACAAGAGACTTTCCTGTCATATACCCAGATCCACACAAATATTTTTTAACACAAACATTAGTCTGGAGGCGGAGATCGAAATCCTAGCTCCTTGTTTTCCAAGCTGGTGTCCAGCCTCTAGGATCACCGATGAAATGGTAGTCTTATTATTCAATCCTACAGGCAATTGCGAAAAAAATATTTAAACTTTTATAAACACATAAATTAACAAAGTTAAAATAAAAAACTTACAATCATCGAACAACTCAAAGCATAACAACTAAAGGCCATGAGATAAACGATAAAATCAATATGTCTACACCTCAACAAACCTTAGTGTGTGATTTATGAAGCATCAGTTCCGAGTACATGCAAGTTTGAGCGATAAAAGATGAATCACAACAAGATTAATATTGTTCCCGCGGCTTTCTTATCTCGAAACATTATGTTGGCAAATGGTTTGCAAGGTCTCGTAAGACAAATTGTACTGGATTATCCCGGATTTACTATTTATCTGTTGCATTACAGTGCATGCTGGTGTTTGCTGTTTGTTTTGTGATATGTAACACTGGAATAGTATTATTTTATTATTTACGTTTAGCATAATGTAGAAGTTAGTTTGGTTGTCTGTATAGGCCGCAATACGTCCCAATAGGCATGGGCCTCCTCTTCAACTGAGAGGGCTAGGCTTTGGTCTATTGACCACATTGGATGTAAATTATAATAGATATACGAGATGGAATTAATTTCCGTAAAATTGGCTAATATCTTTTGTGGTATAAGCATGAAATGAAAGTAAAAAATAGGAGACTAGTTGGCTCTACTAGTGGTTGGAAGACTAAAAGTACTCAAAATCTTCCATACGAAATTGGGAGCGATGTTAACGGTTATATTCATTTAAGGAGCTACTGTAATCTTTATCATATAATAAATAATAATTTATTATTATAATATTCACAAATCATTTATTAAGTGTCGTATTTATAAACGTTATTTTATTTAACTACTACTTAAGCGCTTTCCAGCCTGCCCTATTCATTGATCGGTAAAGTAAGAGGAAATGAGATAAAGAATGCACAGGTAAGTAAAGACGTAAAAGTGTATAATTTATTGAAATATGACAGATGTACCATCTTTTCAAGGCCTCAAGAGTTCGCTAAAGCTAATCATAATAAGCCGAGAGTCATGGACGTCGTTTGCGAATATCTAATTCAATTTGTGTATTACTGTAATATTGATATTTTATTCCGTAATAAAATATTAATCTAATCCCAAAGCATCGGCTTGTACATTGATTCCATACGAATAGAAAACCATTGAATTACCTATACATCAAGTTTTATGTGAACCGTATCTATTAAAGGACAGAAATAGAATGTAATATCCTACTTGAACGAAAATGTCAGGGCTATTATAGCAGTTAATGTTTCGAAGAGTTTTATCCAACCATACTGGGATTGTAACTTTTGTATTTTAGCTTTGAGGTGAATGAGGAAGCATAAACGTTTGTACCACAGTAATAGTTTGTTTTGAATTAATTTTATCAATATTATTATAAGGACCGCAAGGTAAATAATAGATTTTGGAAAGATAAGACTCAGAATTTATAAGCAGATTTCTTAGGTACACAAAGGAACTGCAAAATTTTGGATTGATAGAAGTTATAATGAAAATATACGAATTTTAGCTTTTTTTTTTGAGTGAGATATGAGACCTCTAACAATCTATTGCCCTTTTTTCTGCCACTGACTATAGGATCTTTGTAGGTATTGTTTCCTTAGTGCAAGAAAATGAAGATGGAACCTATAAAAATCTTTAAGGTTTAGAAATAGTTTCATATTGTTGCATCATACTATAATGTGGTAAGGATTTTGGCGCATTTATTAGCATAAAGTAACCACAAGCACACCAAGGGCCTGACAGTAATAACAAATTAGGGTAACTGCTCCAAATGTGGACGCCCCAGACCGCTATTGTACCTCTCGCCCTTACGCGCCGGCGGTAATTGTGTTTTTGTTTGCTGCTTTATAACCCCATGTAGCTTCCATGTTTGCAAAGGTGAGTCTCGAAATTTCGAAACCAGTTTGCGGGTTAATTTGTCCAACATCATTATCCAAATAAAAGTGTGTTGGAATGTTACACGCTTTCGAAAACCGCAATAAATGTAAATGCGAGTACATTTTTTTCGCGATGATTTTAAAGGCAGACCAATTAAAACTTGCAAAACAAGGGCATTAAAACCAAACATGCACTGAAAAATGAAAGTACAAAGACACTAATCCTTAGCTTTACTCGTACAAAATTTATCTCTCAATATTGCCAATCTGCGCTAAACCTCGCTTGTCATGTCGGCCATATGCCGGAGCGTTAACAATGGAATTAGTCGTCATTCAAAGTACCGAGGCAAATTCACAACATATCTGGATAACGTGTGGCAAGTGCACTCGTCTAGCGAGGGTGACACTTTGAGCCCCTCCGATACTGACATTATGTGACAACATGGAGCTAGGGGCGTGCGTTCGCACAATAGTCGATCATTGGTACCCGTACCCTATTCATGTCCGCACACACTTTGCGACAGGGCATTCAATGTTGAAACTGTGTCATGAATTTTAGAGCAACGCAGTACAATTAGTTTGTAAAGCACATCGGTTGTGTTCTTTTAAATAATCATTCACTATATATACTGTTTAATATCACTGGTCCTAGGTACTCTATCTATTTTACGGTAAAATACTAAGATTATACTGATATTTATTTAAGTAAATTTTAAGTCTAAGTATGATCTAAAGGTAAAAGCCGTAACAGACTAATGAAGCGAATGCTCAAGGTCAATAGTGACAATGAAATCAAGCCAAACACCAAGTAGAGTAAAAACCTTTTTTTCCCTAAATGAGTAAGTATAACGTTATTGTGTTTAAGTATTTAATCATAAAAGAGAATAATATTTTTTATATGCTTAAAGGTAACAAAAAATATATGTACACTCGAGTATAAAAGTCACTTTAAGCTCCCAGGGAGCCGAACACTGAAAGATTACGCACGAGTTCACTGCATTCAACCGAAAAGACAGGTAGAAAACATTACCAAGAAATATGGTTAATTCGAAAAAAATGTGGAACAGCCGAATATAAATCCAAATTGCTGGATTCTACACCACTTCAGCATACAAAGTGGGAAGGAATAAATTCACCCACAAGGCGCGGTTTGAAATATTCAATGAAGAGATTTTATGAAGAAAAAAAAATTCTCATTTGCATCTCAAAGCTTCCCCAGTTAATGGGAGCGTTCTGAATGCGGGGCACGTCATTTCCCAATCGAATGTAACCCTTACACGACACTTGAGAGGCGGGCGGTAGCGAACAATAATGGATATTGATAAACAACGAATTACTACTAACACAACAATGGATCGAATTAGGACAAGTGTTGTATAGATTGTTGATCACAAAGGTTGTCAGTAACTGACAGGAATGTGGGCCTATATACTGGCTTATTTTTGCGAAACACTAAATTATATTTGATCAACTGTATAAATACATTTGTTAAACTTAAAATGTCTGAGAAAAAACAAAATACTATAGGTAAGCTTGCCCGTTTATTTTTCATAAAATATAATTCATAATTTTGGTCTATACCTACGTTTTGCAATCTGCCTTAAATCCCACGTAGTATCAAGCTACCCATCACCTAGTGAAATAAATTTTCTACTTCAAGATGCCTCATTTTTGTAAAAAAAAATAGGTGAGTAACTTCATTCAGTAAATCCTAACAAAATCATTCGTTGAAGAATCCCTCAGCGCCAAGTTTGTTCGAGACAAACCGAGTAATTTTGGTGTTACTTCGTTAAGTCGGCGGCATTATGAAGTTTCCGCTCAAGCGGCCCCCACAATCGGCTTCATACGGAAGTGAATTTCGTTGAAAGATTTTAATTTGAACATTTACATTGGAGCCATTCTGGTTTCCTTCATGCAAATTGATGGTGAACGGTGTTCTACATTGTTAGGAAGATTGGTAAGCATTTAGATTTATATTTTTAATAATTTATTTTTAGGTCTTTAGGATTAGATTTTTTCGTTATAAAGTGTTTTCATTTCATAACCAATTATATTTCCCATATTACTTAACATTGGTTCCAAAGATATTCCCTCAGTTTTTTAATTACTAGTTGGAATTTTCTGAAATGCATTCAGAACTTAATTCTGTCAAAACTCATTTTCACACCAATTATATTTAAGATACTCGTAGTTGTCCTACCATTGCGCCAATGAGTATCATATAAGCTCCGTGTGAGCAAACGTATGTAAACGGAAAATTAGCAAACCGGCGAAATGACAAGAGTGTGTTGTATATCAAGAAACATTAGCTAGAAGCGTTATTGATGTCTTTTTAATTGCTCAAATTAAGACGGTTGTCAACTCGAAATGGGCTTAAGAATATTCCATAACGTGTTGATGATGCTTGTCTTTGAGATTGTATTAAATCTTTTAAACGATTATTTGCAAAGTGATTTGGTTTTGTTGTATTCCTAAGAATTCGAATAAGATTAATTTTGTACGTTACCGAGCATAGCAAACATAGCCTCAGCTTTTGTAATTTTAAATTCTTGCAACTAGCAAATCATATATATTTTAAGAAAATACTATTCCATTTTTTATTAAGACAATAAATTTTATATTTTCAGATATGGGATGTTAAAAAAAAAGAAAACTTTTCGAAGAAATTAAACCCTTAAAATTGTCATCTTAAGATACATTTTGGGTTGTCAATGAATAATATATAAACAAAATTAAGTCACCAGAACTGGAACATTATCAAGAAACACATCAGACCACAAGTACGCCAAGTCACAAAGATTTATATCACTGCTATGTTTATTTATATGAAACTAGCATTGGATAGTGCATTTAAAACAACACTTGACAAATAAGAACAAGTAGATCATAAATGATCAAGCAGCCAACACATGTCGTGATGTCTTCGAACTTTAGACATGCGATCGAGAATCTTGGCGATTGTAGGTTCAAACCCAAGAGACTTTATCTTTTAGAAATTATGTGTGAATACAACATAAATATCACTAACAATAGTGGTGAAGGAAAACATCAAAATTAAATCTGCACATTTTTCTGTTTCTTTGTGATACAAATAATAGTACGAGGCAAGTCTAAAGTTCTTTTTTGTACTCATTTTTAAAATTGGTGGATGAGCTGCCAGAAAATAGAGGTATTAAAGGTGCATGATAAAAGTTAAGTGTTACATCCAGTCAAGATCCCACGTCAACATACTCACTTTATTTCTGTTTAAAACTGTGATAAACCCTGTTTACATCATCAGTACGATCGTTCAGGACGATATAAACGTATCGAAAAGCAAAAGATTATCGTCATTCACTTGTGGGGTCTTTTTGCATAGGCAGCGTCTAATAATCCACGTTAAGACCGTTTCTCATAATTAATACCGACATACCACGTGTTACTAATACCTCAGTTCCGGTTTCAAATTATTGTAATTATTATATTTTCGATGTTACGAAATTCCAACCTAATTTACTAAACCATTTCTCCGAACCCTTTGAATTATGCATATGCCAAATTTCTTCGAATGAATATTCCATGTCGAAGTCTGTAATTACGCAACATCTCTCTCGATAGTATCTGGGCTATCGATCGGCGTATCGATCCTGGATCCGATTCGAACGAGCGCGACCAATTTTATTCTCGAAACATTTAGCTTCCAGATAAAATCTCTCGACGCCATCTGCACAACAAAATTGTTTCTACAGAGCGTTTGCGCGTCAATAACTGCTCGTAAAACATTTGGACTTTTTGATAAAAATAAATTGCATCGATTGACTTTCAGATATGTTTAGATTATACAACTCCATGTTATTTTGCTAGCATTTATGACAAAACAAGCATCTTGCACTTGCGCGTTTATATAACCTTACAAAATATTCATTCACCTTAATCGCTCTTACGATCATCGAATGTTTGCTGTTTTGTTTTTTTACGAACATATAACACATAATAACAAACGTACATGTTAATCATTCATGGAATACAACCTAAAAACTTATTTTTAAATTAAAAATGTAACGTTCTGAAATCAAATAAAACTCAAACCAGCTCTTGTAACTAAATAATTAAGCAACAAAGTAAATAGTTTTCAAACAACACTTCCAAGAAACAAATGGAGGATTTTAATATTCTAATTTATCTTAGCAAAGAGGTTGGTCATGTGTTGCTCCTGCAAAGGCTTTTGAATTTACTCGAGCAAATACAGTTGTCGACTTCCTCAATTAGACTGCCATTTATTAAGCTGGTCGGTCTGCCCGCGGCTTAACTTAGATGTAGTATCTGTGTAGAGATTCTATGTTTCTTAAGATGTATCTGCTGTGATTAAATTCAATTTAATGGTTGAATCGGTTAAGAAGTAATACAAAATATATAATGTAATTTTCCAGATAAGGTTATTCCGAAGAGTTACGAATGATGATCACATAGTTTTTACGATTTGACTGTTTTTCTCATAATATTTTTATACTTAATCTCTTCAGTTGTCTACAATAATGAGTGCAACTGAATTATGGGACATATTATCAGAAACAAAGAGTAAGTCCCCGACTCAGGAATTAATGACAGGCATTTAAAAAGCGAATCATCTATGCGACCGGATTTTCCTAGCTTGACATTTATAGTTATTGTAAGGTAGCTAAGAAACTTCTCGGTATATATTGTATTGCGAATTAAACTTACCTTTTGCAATAAATATGGAAAATATTTATTATACTTTTCTAAAGTCCTCTCTAGGGGTGGTTACTCAAATACGGGGTGATAATGTCAATGTCAATCATGGATTCAGGACAATGTATGCCCACATTTAGGGTAGATACTTTGTTTGTCAACCACACACACGATGCACGTGATATTAATTATTTTTTCCCACGTAACGTTAGGAAAAATTACGCTTCAAAAATTGTGATTATTATAGTAATAAAATCGACCCTTCGAAACGTGGCTACTGTGAAAGAGCCGATACTCATTTAATAATCTAGTTTAAGTTTTTGAAAATACAACGTAACAAAACGAGAAAAATACTATAGTATATCCTTCCTATCTCATTGGCGATATAAGCTTATTTTGAAACTATAAAATGCAAGGCCTATCGTCTGCGTTTGTTAGTGTGAATCAGATAAATAGAATAGATAGAATGGGATATTGTTCAGTCAGTTTATTTTAAAATTATACCGTAGGTAAATGTTTACTTGACGCGTAACGACCGCGGAGCGCACCGATTTCAAATTTATTGACGATTAGCCGGTATAAAACTGTCCAATGATAAGATTTTAAAATACCCCGGCCCTGTTTGAATTCAATTAAGCACGATAGGAATTAAGACTTAAAGATTAACGTGGTAAATGGTGGAAGGAATATTTAGGAGGCTTTAAATTGTCTCCCACGCCGCTGTAAATATGGTGCTGTAGGTAAATGAGGTAGAATAATTTGGCGTGAAACAAGTGAGTGTACGGGCTTAATGGTCACATTTGAGCAACTTATGTTACTGCATCGTGTGAATTTGAGGATAATAGTGTCAAAATTACATGAACACTGCAAAAAAAGCAATTTTCAATTTGAAATATTTTATTTTTGAAATATGTCTGGAATTGTTGAAGACCCAATATAGACATTATTAGAGAACATCACAAAATGACTTAAAAATCAATAAAAGTATCTATAATCGATAAATATTAATCACGGAATACAAACATTGAACAATTTCACGCTGTAATTATTTTGATATAATTGCCTTCCCAGAAACGAATGCAGGCCGATGATTTATCAAGCGTTTGTTAAAATCTTAATCGCCACGTCAAAAATCTCAGCCCGTCGTGCGATTATTAAAAAACGCTGATAAAATCGGGTTAATGAAGAACGGTACTCGAGCTAACCGACCGGGAACACACTTTGAAATTGATTTCGTTCTGCCGATGTGAAACGATCGAATTTATTGATAAGAGATTTTACGGAAGTATTCTGATGGTAATCCTTTGATATCCCAGTGGATGGATAATGAACTTGACGATTTCAGGAGTTCGTTGGATGCATATTGCAGTCAACCAGACTTTTACACCCTTTTTGTAAGAAAATGATTATTGCTTTGCTTTTAATATGTTTTATTATTCGAAATAGCCCTTACATAACTTATTTAATTTCAAAACTTTCGGGAATAAACTAAAGATCACATTATAAGGAATTACTAATGTGATTGCCTGAATATCGTAAATCAAAGACTCACTCATCAAAACCAGTTTGAATTATCAGCTTTGCTGATTTCTGATTTCATGTTATGAACTTAATTTGTAGATTTCATTAATCTTTAACTTTTCCCTCTCGTTTGGCTGCAAAACTTCAGGAGGAGTCATAGTCTTTAAAATTACTTTCTGACAAAATAGTTGAATGTAAAATAACGGACTTGGAAGTTCCTTAATACCATTTTCTATAAACTATTTGCAACTATCCCGTTGCGTTAACATCAAAAGAGGTCTTCAATTTAATACCTTCGATCCGTCTTCGTATTCTATAACTTCTCTTATAGCATGAATGTCAGAACTTATTTCTTTGAATTTAAAGTCAACAGGCTCTGACGTAACATAAAAGCTTAATACTGGCATCTCTTCCTATTCAGCACGACATTTCTCTACGATTCATTTTCATTTCAAACGTGTCCGTAAATAAATCTTGTTTGTAATTCAGTGTCGACGCAAGTACGAGCAGCGTTTTCATCTATTTGCTTTTATTTGTCAATAATAATAAAGAGTATATATATGTGTGGGCAGAAAATGCATACCGCATTGGTTTTATATCGCGATTTGATGAGATTGTTGATCCTATGACACCTACTTAGGGATTTATAATAATATTGAAAATTGAAGCTAAATATATTGAGGAAACTCATACAGCAAATAAATACAGCCAACAGTTACATACACTTGAATACATGTTCTGTGTCGTGGGTATCAGAGACTACGAGATACTTTTTTGGTCTCACCAGCACCCAGACCCCGAGACAAATATTTGTGGATGACACGAACATTCGTATCGGTGCGGGGATCGAAACCGGGGCCTTACGCTAGCTGGTGTCTAGCCAAATGCGCCACGGGGTTGTCATATATTTGTTCCAAGTGTTGGTATTTGAGACGAAAAAGGTTTTCGAAGTTTCTGATACCCACTATACAAGGCTTGTTTGTTACTTTTGGGTGTATTTCTTAATTATTTATTCTCAATTTGGTTCTAGTAGCGCTTATTTTACTAAATGTGTTGAAACAGTCACCAAATAACTAACCCGACCGTGGTGAAGGTTGGTAGACCACACGATCACACGCGAACGACATCCACAACTAAACTACATAAGCCTTGACATATGATAAAATCCACGTTCAACAGGTTACTAAACAAATACAAAAGCTTAGAGACACCTCGAAAGTAGCAGATCTGAATCATAGGCAAAAGATTCCGAAATAATGATTTAAAATTATTTGTAAATAAAAAGTACCTATCTGTTATTGGTAACAATTGACGTGTAAGTTAATTCAAGAAACACACAGATAATCCCACCCCACACAAGGTACAAGTATTAATGCACGAGAGTTGAAACTTCAAGAGAACACTTCAATCATCAAACATTTGTTAAAAATGTAATGATTTGAATCATATGATTTATAACCAAGTAGCACCTTATTGTTAAGAATATTGATGGTTTCTTTGGAAAAAACAACAGCTACTTATGTATAAAATTCTACCCAAGCTATATGGGTTCCACCACATAAATAAATTTTTAAACCATATGTTTGCACACAGTTTCAACGTACTTAGTATTCTCCCATCTCCCAACTGGTTTGTACATTACAACTTCGTATATCTCAAACGATAATTTTTAAGACACGCGAATTATCTTGTACATAATTTTAGACCGTTTCAAAGAAACTTAAGCAGTCATCAACTGGTTGAGATAAGATCGCCACATCAAATTTTGGTGCCAGAACAAGATTTGGAATTTTATCGCGCGCACTCGCAATCTCGCAAACTACTGTTCTTTGGGTTACATGACACCTTTATTGTTCCGGTGGTACTACCGGCTTTTATTTCCAAGGCGATCAAGGATTTCCATTAAACTAAATGTTCTCGCTTAGTTGCAAAGATGCGGAGTACATTTTTGTACTTAAAAATCTCTTTCTTTTTTTCTGGCAAAGAAATGCGACAAAAGACGACTTGCTGGTTAAAACGTTACCTTACAAAATACTTTTACCTTGCGTTTAATTTACTTTTATTTGACATCAATTTGTATGTAAGATATGTCTCCGGTCACTGGTCATTAAACATTTTCTCTCACGTCAGATAACGACATTAATACTAATTTATCAAAGATAGCGGTTATCTTTGAGCATATGAAACTAGTTGCTAACACCAGGACCGAAACAGTAAGAATCAACGAAAAATACCCTCACATGCTTGTAAACAACGCACCACGTGTCGCCTGCTATTGATTTTCCAATCACACATTCAATTTGGCCACGTCCCCCGACATTTGGTGTGTCAATAATAATTCCGTGTAACTGTATATTGTTGAATAAAATGATTAACCTCCGCGCTAGGGAACGGTTGACCGTATACAGGATGGTTTCTACATCACGCCATACGTACATTTGTCAAAATTGTCAGTGCCTTTGTTACAGCGCAGTTAACAATTAGAGAATTATTGTCATTTGTGCGTATTGTTTGCTTTAATTGATGTGTATTTGAGGTATTATTACCCTGTTTTCCAATTTGTACGTGTGTTATGAGGTAAATACAATTTTTTATACATTTGTTTTGCGATAGTTTAAAATTGACAATTCATAAGAACTGCGTCGTTGAAATGGGTATGGTAAAAATTATTCAGGGGTTATACAGTTCAATAACTGACAAAATAAATAAATAAAGAAAGCATGTAAATAAAGTTTTTAAGTCCTCTGGAAATATGTAATGCAGGTTAAAAGGTTAAGTAGCGGCTTAAATGTAACAGCTGTTTAGTTACGTAATATCTACTTATGAAAACTGTTATAATTGTAATATTCTAGAGTTCAATAAAGTTCATTAATTCAAACTGCTTGACAAACGCGAAGGTCAAGTTGTAATGAATTATAAGATTTCATTTAGCGACTTAGCAACCTCGATTAATTAAATACAAGATATTATATACAAAAGAGAAAATCACTTTTTGATTACAATAGACATCAGTGTCAGAAGCACGTGCCGACTCGAAACGTACAAATACAGTACGAAATTACTTTATTATTCGTACTAATGAAAAAGAGGACATCGATTCCGTCCCACATTGTTTAGAGTGGATAAAAACGTCTTTAATCTCACTGATGACAAGGAAAGAAGTTTTTCCTCCCAACTTAATGAATCGCCTGACATTTCGCCGAGACAATATCTGCCCATGTCACAACACTAATTGACTGACCTTTTTCTGTCATTTTATTTGACAGTAGATGTTGAAAAACAAGAACATCCTGTACTGTATTAATATAAATGTCAACATTGAACTCGGTAGCGCGTTTTGGGAGTATGACATAAATTTAATGCCAGCCCTTGCTGTATAGATGGAACGAAATAAAGACCATATGCATGCCGGCTCAAGTTACGTAGGTCGGTGGTACAAATTCACTGGCTGTGCCATCACTCCAAATGGTAAGAGGCAGCGGGTTATTTTATTATATTTCTGCTGTCTTTAATTGTGTATGTTAAAGTTATAGATTTTTATCATAAAAACAAACAATTTACATTAAACCAAAAGTAAATATTAAGAATATTTTTTTCAGGGCGTAAGCTGTTAAAAATCAAAGTCCCTAGCCATGAAACACAAACTTATGATACAGTGTAACTTCATGATTTTCCAATTTTTAGTCATGAAATTAAGAAGTAATTCTAACCCTTTCTATTTATATTTGCAATAAGTTAAAAGTAACACAATATTATGAAAAATAATACCATTTTTCCACAATAGAGATTTTAAAATATATATACCCGCCACCGCTCGTCGCACAGACCGTATTTGAGAAGTTCGCCAGTCCTAAGCATTAGAATTCATGGCTTGGCGATTGTTCCTACGCGATTCTCTATGACAGTACATTGTGGTACAATTATCGCGCATTGTTCGTTTATGTCGCTCACATATTGTTCGGTGCGAGCGCCACTTGTTTCTCAACCTGCTTTTTATTTACTGACGTCATAGAGATGTTTGGGAGTGAACTGAAGCTTTGTTTTCTTTGGAATATAAATATGGGGACTTAAAGTTAATCGTTATCATAGAAATAAATGTATTTATTTTACCTATACTATTAGCCTATTTTTCGATTTTCATTCATTATATACAATATTTGATTATAATAAAAACAATTAAAAACTCTTCACGACAAAAATTATAAATACATGCTTTAAAATACACGCTCATAATATTTAATACTCATAATAATTAAACTTTGATGTTCCTATTAACACAATAACTGCTTTTTGTAGATAATATATTTTAATCAGTGAGCGCTTTATTGTGTTATATTTTAAATAATAATATTTACGGCCGATAGTATTTTATATAATACAAGAGCATTTTCCGATAGAAGAGTAAATTTACCAATATTGTGCCTTCATAACTATAAATTAACAGGGAAAAGTAACAGGCTGCTCCTGACATCATAATTAAAAAAAAACTGAGTAATTCTAAGATTTTTATCATAAAATTTAAAATTAAACGAACACAAAAGATATTCTGCATGAGATACCTTCGATAACAAAGGTTATATTTCGATACAATAACTTGCTAATTGATTTCAAATCAGACGATCGACGGTACAGTTAATTTCACCAATTTACATAAATAAAACAAATCAGTGTGCGCAAAGGGTAGGAAAGCCGTGAGAAACGCCAGGTGGTCTGTTCGATGCCGGAAGCAATTTAACAAACTGTAAGTGCTTTCGGAGTATTAATTTGCAACACAAATGAGAATTGTGCATAAATATATTAAAACAATAACGTTAAATTATGCTACATATAAAAAGAAAAACAAAACAAATTATTTCGCTTAAAAGTGGAGACAGCTTTGTTCGTGCTGAGCGACCTAATAGACTTGGATTCGATTCCTGAATTGGGGAAAATATTGTTCTATTAGGATATATTTAGTATCAGCATGGAATCTGGAAGTGTGCTTGAAAAGGGAAATGAGATAATCCGTTATTCCGTAACGGCTAAAAATTGGCAAAACGTGGGGGCAAAAATGCATCTATGCCTTAGAAAATACAGGCGTGAATGGCGTTTATAAGCTTTGAAGTCTCAAATTATTAATATTTAGGAGCTCTAAATGAAAGATACGCAAGAGAGGGCTGCATTCATATGACGTACCTATATGAGCTTATGTAGATGAAAAGTAAAGTAAGTTCGATAATAGAACAAACACGAAAATTTCGTCACGTAATTTTTCTCATACCGTACCGCAGTGAAAAAGAAAACGTACTGATTGATTTAAAAGTATATTATAATGTTATACTTTTTGTTAAAGTTCCATACGGCACCCAGTCTGTACAAAAATAAAAATCCATTATTATGAGAAAAAGGTTTCTTCCAAACACGCCCACTTATATGTAACCAAATAAAGTAATATCAAAGAAAAGTTTCAGCTTTGAACGGGTTCCGCTCCTCCGGATTCATGCGAAAGATAATTTTATTACATTTCTTCTGGTGAGTTTCTCAATGCTTACTGAGCTGGGTATTTATTTGTTGTTGTGCCACTTTATTAGCTTTATGATATATGTAGCTAATACTTTCTAATGAAAACTCATATTCTCATTTTCTGTTATGGAAAATTTATATACTTGAACAACTGATTTCTTAATTATTTTTATTACACATTTTAATATATTAAAAAATAATTACACATTTTATTTATTATTATAATTACACATTTTAATATATTAAAAATAATAATGTAATTTTCGCTTACTTTGCCGCATTTTATTTGCGAAATCTCAAAGACAAATGTGCAAGTAAAAAAACAGCTCATTACTATTTATTTCTTAGAAGGTTCCAAAGAAAGCCAAATATATTCCCACAATAATGAAGTGTGTACGGCCAAAGCCGTTCTCTAACTGAAGGTCATTAATCTTGGCGGAATCGATGACCTAATCTATGATAGGTAATTGACTAATGACTTCGCGATTATGTTGTGCTTAGTACTAATGTGAAAAGGGATAAGATCGTAAATCATGTCAATTGTACTACAAGCTATTGTGTAAAATCATGGCTGGTGAAATGCGAAAGTACTTAGATAGCATCTGTAGATTTTTGAGTTCTTGTTTTGCGGTATAGGCATTGTTGCTTATGTCAAGTCTAGTCGATTGTAGTCGATGTTTAAACATGACAAGTAGGATGAAGATTTCATGCAGTATGGGACAAAATTTAAAAACTATTTTTAAAGACACAATGCGAAATGAATGTTGTATATTTTTAATTCGACCTATGTTAAAACATGAACTAAAGTTTATCTGTATGTAGGAAATGTGGCCGATACAAATTTATTGTTGCATACGCAGATTAACTCCACAACTTTAACCAATAAATCGTCCGTGCCAATTTACAAGACATTTTAAATACTACACAGATACTACTTAAAATCAACTATCACTAAGCTTGACGACAGAGAATCAATAACATCAATGATCCATCACCCCGCCTAGTATGAAGGAGATCAAACAATGTGTAATTACATCATTCACCTGTCCCACCCTAGCATCGGCGATACGGCTGATTTCCCACGACGGGATCCCACTGTTTACTACAATGAAATATGCACGCGTGACACACTGCCGTGAAATAACGTTAGCCCGTGCCTCGATACTGCAACCCTGTGATATAGTTGAGGCTATTGTCCATAATTGGATACGCCACGATATTTTTGTGTGTTTTATTCGTAGTAAGATTTAGGACTCGCAATTTTATAGTCTGTGTTGCTGTGAAAGTATTTGTTTTATATTTACTAGCTGTACCAAACAATACATGAAGTATACGGAGTAAATTATTTAAAAGAATATATACGATATTTTTATCTAATTCAACAGTAACATAGACTAATAATCATGCAGCATAATTCTTTAAATCTAAAATATTTAAAAACCATGAGATATTATTCAAAATGTATTGGAAATGCGCATCCAGCTTTTCACCGTCGATAAAGTTGTGATATAATTTTTTGATATCGACTGAGAGACGCTTTGACACCGCCGAGGCGTTTTTCGATAAATTCATATCTAAATCCAATATCGCCTTTATATCTGGAGTACGGAAATTCTTTGGAGATCATTCCGATTGGTATGCTCTTACGTTAATGCCAACGATGAGCGTTCACAGGCAGATAAGGACTTGTGTAATTTAGGGCATGGCATAGCTTTTGTGTGATCATTTTTCCCTTTACGAGATAGAAGAGGCTTTTTATTTGCGGAAATATGCGGTTGTGGTTTTTATGTATGGATATGTATGTATTAGCTTTTTTCTGTGGCAATGATCGCGTTGATATGAACCTTGTCAACTTAATTATCTTCCTATACACTTCAGACTGAATTTTCAATAAAATTTTGACCCGCTTAAGGTGATATCACATACTACAGGACTAAGCTGAAGCAATGCTGTTACGTCAGGATTGGTAAATTAATATATAAATTCCATTCTTTTATCTCCTTTATAGTAGTCCTACGCCGTGCTTTCCAATACAAATATGGGTTAATAATTAATACTTCGAGCCAGTGCAGA
Organism: Cephonodes hylas; assembly: GCA_030295005.1. Classification (NCBI taxonomy): domain Eukaryota; kingdom Metazoa; phylum Arthropoda; class Insecta; order Lepidoptera; family Sphingidae; genus Cephonodes; species Cephonodes hylas. The sequence goes on from AP025371.1 coordinate 3,767,162, forward strand.
GAATATATTAATTAAGGATATTATGAGACTTAATTACAATAATTCATTTCGGCAGCCGCATGACCGATGTCAGCGGACACGGTCGGCGGCTTCAATCCAATTTTTTATCGGAAATCTCAAATTAAAATTACTTTTGCAAATAAACTTTAATTACTGCTGTGGAGAGGCTTATATTAAAATGGATATATTTTATTTTGTATTAATTATGATCAAAAGTGATTTTATGGGAATAAAATAAAGTACAGGAAAAACTGGTGACGCGCTAATGATACATATTGATATCAATAGTAGGGTCACGATGCATTTAGCTTATTTTGATATAGATCTGTACAATCAGAATGATACTATGTATTTTCGATTTATCAGACGAGAAACTATCGTTTACTTACTACTTAAGCTTCTGTCTTCCTAAGTCGTTTATCCATTCAGAAACATCGATATAATTTAACATTCCTAACTCTGTGCTGATACTAAGTTTCACAATAGAAGAAGTTAATAGCACTGCCTGATTGGAGCCTGAGTAGGTACCGCATTCGGGACCTCGCGATCGCAGATAGTATTCGTACAACTGGCGAACAAAGCCGTCCATTTTTTCATTACCCCCCAGATCTTAATTCGCCGCAGACAATGTTGCAGCAGCTAGTTCCTCGTAATTTCAGCTCTAGCAAATAATGACCTGGTTTAAATAACAAAATTCCACAGCGCCAGTTCTTTGATCCAAGAACTCGTCCGTAATAAATTATGAAGCGAGTAAACGGGACCCGGCGTCGGTTCATATCTGTAACGCTATAAACAACGCAGCAAACTAGTGGAGGTGCTTTAATGAAATGCAAATATGCATGCATTACTCCGCGGAACCACTTTACGTAGTAAGCGCAAATGACAGGTGACTTCTTGATGCGAACAGTTTGCAAACGGTTTTTAGATGAACTCAGCGGGAAAATGAAGAGGCGAAACGTTGCTTTACAACGTAAACGAGCATTAGAATAATGTTTATTTTCACGGAGAGAAACGCTTGTAGCTTTTTGAATCGACAAGTGACTAACATCGGGCCGCATGGTAAATATCGTCTTAAGAGAATTCTTTGTAGGGTAGGATGATAATAGTCATGCTATTAGATATTTTTATTGCCTACTCAATTGCTACTTGACTTTAAAAATGAATCGATGCATGGGAAAGGCAAAATGTTTATTAGATGTCAAAGATATGGATTCGAAAACTTCAGCAACGCTTACTTCTAGCACCAAGTTTAATGCCCATAAAGGAATTGGGTTTGATTTGTCAGGTTTTTTATTTAATTGATATATGTACCTATGCGTATGGACTGATGAAACTTCCCACTGTTGAACACGGGGCTTCACTACAACTGAGACAGGTTAGGGCTAAATCTACTATGCTAACCTAATGTCAACGTCCATACGACGTTGACACTGGTTCTCGTCCGATCACTGAAGTTAAGCAACGTTGATCATTACTTAAATGGGTGATATTTATATACCTTTCTCAAATATTTTGCTTTCGAAAAATCAAAAAGAAAATATTGAAACAAAAATCTTAAATATGATTAAAAACCTCTAATAGAACCAACTACATCAAAAATATTTCCGCATAGTACTAAACTCAAACGAACTACCGTCTGTGTGGTCTATTCCTACATTTAAACCCGAAGACAGATACCTTTCTGTCGGCATAAATTACCTTTCATTATGTTGGTGAATGTTTTATGTTACAGGATGTCGTGATGAAGGCACACTCTTTAAACTGGCCGAGTAATTTTTTACAATGCAACTTCTAATGTTTCAGTACGTGCTTTTACCTCGTTCGTTTTAATGGGAGCGCAGAGAACACTGCAATTGCCTTGTTTTCGTATATGCAAATTAGTTATGATTATTATTTGTTCAGTAATGTTTCGATGTTTGAAAACAAATACTTATATCACAAGGGTATACTTTATTTGCATATAATTAATAACAACGTAAACAAAAGCTTTATGTGTTTATTCATCGGTAAACATGTTACAATGACAATTGTTGCAAGTTCCATTGTTGAAATGTTTGTAAATGCAGTGAAACTAAATCGTATAAATTTTGTAAATTACTAAATGCAAATTAATTAGTTTTGGCTAATAAATTGATGAGGAATAACGGTTTTGTTGCCTTTGTTAGTTTTACAGGTAACCAGGAGTCGCTTTTTATTCCTTCTTGTCTTTTCCCACCAATTATGAAGTATTAACCAAACATCTACATTTATTATAGAGCCTAAAATCAGGTAGTCATTTTCTATTGAGTATTTTAAGTAGTCTAGTGGGGGTCATGTCAAGATCATGTTACGGGTTACTTCAATGTTGAATAGTGTGTCTACCAATAGCGAAGAATCCATATCCATGTGACATCTTGTACCACCTATAAATTCTGGGTGAAAAAAACCTAGAAGTTTTCGGCCCAATTCTCACGCAACCTAATACGAGTAGTTGAATAATCTTTCTTACAAACTACTAAAGCAAAAAAAGCATATCTTATATAATATGTTGAAAAACTCATAATCACATTTTAATTCGAACATGAAAATTTCGAGCTTGATTTTTAACCATTATTGTTTCTATTTCTATCTCATCTTCCTTTCTTCTTTCACTCACCATCAGATGTCAACCAGTTGCACATATAAACAAAAGATAGACCATTAAACACAGTATGTTAAATCCTTACCTCCTTCGGTAATTGGATACCCCACCGACCGCACACTATTTGTCTGCGTGCTTTAAAAATCATTGCGAAGCGAACAAATTCAAGGGGAAATACGGTAAACAGCCTCTGAATCCAGTAACACAATATCAAAAAACAAAGCTAAGAACGCACGGCTATCTGATGGTAGATCGTTAACTGTGAGAAATCCCTGTTTCCTTTAAAGCTCGTTATTCTAAGATCACAACACGCAGCGGCCGCGGGCGAGCAAAGCCTTTCTGTTTACTTGGACATTCGTTTTTACGAGCATGTACGTTGCAGTTCTGATTGTGTAGCTCAGTTTAGATTTCTCATAAGGTGTAATGAGATTTATTTAATCGCCACCGAACAAGTATTATATTGTCGTGAGTTGTGTATCGATTTAAGTGGAGTTGATTTTACAGTATCGTTCTCAATAAAAGCTAATGTGTACAGGAAATGGCGTCTTGTTGAATCGGTTTAGTGTATGATTAGTGTCATAAATTTAGAACTGTATTTACACCTTTTGTTCGACGTAATCATTGAGATTTATATTCCTTTTGACAATTTGCTAAATATATTCCATCTCCATATCGAGTGGCATTTAGTGTTTGTGATTAGTGGTTGGCAGTAATAATTTTCATATAAACAGGGTGAGATCTGGTGTAATACTAAGATATTATTACTTTCTCTGTGTGTTTGTTTAAATGGTTCTCCATCACATATAACCGAGATCAGAGCCGGATTCTTAAACCCATATTTGCTATGACTATAATTAGTAAACATTTTACGCCCATTGTAAGTAAATATGCAAACATAATTTTTTCTATAAGGATTCCTTTAAAGATTTAAATGTATATTGCCAAAGTATCTAAATAAAACCCCTAGAGCATTGAAAACCTTGTCCTATAACCAAAAGGGGTCGTCTTTGATGAAAATATTAAACAACAGCATGAGAAACCAAAACACTTCTTTATAAATTCAAATTATCGCATAATTCGCCAACCATTCTCGCCAAAACTATACATTTTCCCAAATCCTCCACAAAGATCATAAAGTTCTCTCATTACTCAAACTTGCGCAATCCACCGCACATTACGAGGCGACTCCCCTAAGTATGTAGGTGTCGTATAAACAGTACGGGCTCGTTACTAGCGCAATATTAATTTGCAACTTGTTGATGATCAGAGGCGCACGTTTATCGTCCGCGTCACGGCAACCCCCCTATACATTAATCACGTGACCTCACCTTTCCCCTTCAGCAAAGATTAGGAAGTACCAGAGTAGACACTTTCCTGTGTCCACTGCTATTGATGTTGCAAAGTATCCTGTGTTATAACAGTCTATCAACAACATCAGCCAAGAAATCATATCGTCGATTGTAGATTCATGTCATAGGCTTTGATTTTTGTATATTATGTGCGTTTTTAAATAATAATAAATGATTTATTTTTACAAAACTTTTAACATTTTTTCTTAACCTACTGATTTGCCTGGGGTAAACAAACTAAGCAAAGTCTGTCACTTTTGTAAACCAACTTACAATTTCATGTGAATAAAAAGGAAGGAAACAGATCTTGAATAGTTTCATGTAGCTCTTATAACTGAACTAGAAGATTAAATTCATAAGTTGGATGTTCAAATTGGTATAAATCATTACAAAAAACGAATTGTGACGAATTGAAAGGAGACCGTCAAACACGTAAAATAATTGGTGAAGGTGTTAATTACTTCCATAATTCTCACGGACACTCGCGTTAGTGATGTATGGCAAATGGTATTAAAATGAATGCTTTTTAATTCAATTATCCACGGCTACGGTAGAAAATGTCTGGTAGAATTCACACAGTGATAGGTAACCAATAAATTAATTATTTGAGAATGCATGTGAACGTATGAAAGTAGAAATTTTTGTGTTCATTTATCAGTCACTTTCTTTCAATGTTTAAAGACTGTGTGGTTCTTAGTAGGAGAAAAATCTTAAAAAATAGGTTCTTAGTAAAAAAGACATATGATTTCTTGCTAGTCTTAGTTGACGGGTCGTTAATATTTTGCACTTCCTTCACTTAAAAAAACATAATAAATATATATCATTTATCGAACTAAAGCGGAGCTTCAGCATAAGCCCGTTTATTGCTAACGTATACATTCCAAAGTTTTATTGTTAATTAATTAAGGCTTTAATAACAATTATTAATTTTAACTATATCAATCAGTATTCCATGAAGAATTAGGGCAGGTGGATTGGACAGCCCACCGCGATAGCCTTTAGCCACACTGATTCTATTTTCTAATATCAAAATTATTTTTTAAATACTAATCAAGTAGCCGTTAAAGTATTTGTTGATTAGCAATAGGTACCGAATCACGCAGGTGACTATCGAAGCCCCCATTCGTAATCATGGACCATACTGATAGACTTCGTAATTATAAAGAAAGTTAATTGGATATTTCAATTGCCTCCGCATTTCGGCTACCATTTGATTTAAGCGTATCATTAAAAAGCTATCTGTTGGAAGTATCGATTGATATGCAAATGAATTGACTATAAAATGATATACTATGAGAAAACGAATAAGAATTGATACAATTTTTTATTGCATCACTGGAGTCAATATTTTCACGTCCATCTCGTTATTGGTTTCAACCGTGTGCATCTTTGTATATAAATATTTAACTTTACCTACATTACTCGCCATTACGTAGAATCTAAACGTTATTGGCAAAATGTGGTAATAGAAATACGCCACTAACTACCCCTTCGGAAAATATAGGCGTTAATACGTAGGTATGAATTTCCTAAAAAATTGAAAGAGTAAAAAATTAACGCGTTAATGCAGAATTCATAAATTGATTACAAGGCATAGAAGTGCCGCATCTGTAAATAATTTCTTTATTCTATGCAGCTAGTGACGCCCCTCATCCCTAAGGTGAGACATCGGCTTATTAGGGGAACCTAGAACTTTGGGGTTGACTTTACCGTATACCGGGAGAAATGGGAATATGTTTACTTGGTCCAGCTACCGTTCCACGTCCGCTCTTGCATACTATTTTATCGGGCCTCTCTTTCACTCCCCTTGGGTTAGACAGAGACATAGAATGTATTTTGGACATATGTCTTGCTATTTCGAAGGGGAGATTATGAAACTGCCTTAGGCTCAAGGGAAATATAAGTTAGCTCCATGGGTGAGGGTGGAATCGTCAATCAGTATTAAGATTCAAAAGGGTTGTTGAAATATTAGACGTTTCCATTTGTTTAATGTCGTGGATTGTACCTGGATAGTGCTAAAATTATTTTACTCTTTTTTAATGTTTAATCTGAATAAATGTTGAATTAAGTGATAATAATAGTAACGTTTGAAAAAAAAATGTTACACTAAAAAATCTAGGTATTTTTTAATAACTAGTTAATAAATTAAGTCACGATCTTACATTTAAGGATTTTTTAATAAATGGGTATGTTGTTATGATCAAAATATATTCATTATTCAGAAGAGATTCACTCAAAGTCGCACGCGGTCGAGAATCATGGTGGTCGCGGCATCAGGCACCAGGCACACAACTCTTGCATTTCGAAGGTATGTGAGTATTTGTAAATAATTACGAGTACTTTGGTACTTTAACGGTGAAAAATCCCACCAGCTTCCATAAGACAGGCGTGGTGAGCTGGCGATAATGACTTAGGCATTATGTTTACATCGATACTAAGAATCATGAAACCTTTTAAGTACATAAGTTATACTTATGCTGTTATAGTTATAACCATCAAGTTAAATATATTATTTTAATTTTATAACGTTGTTATTTTATAATTAATTTATAACCCAATATTTTCCCATTATGTCTGAAATTGCTGAAAATGAGCCTTATAAAAGGTAAGTTGCGAGCAAAACTTAGTAACGAAGATATTGCACCTCGATAGTTCTCTTTCATCATCAATCACTGTTAAGAGTTTATTCTTGAAGGGTTGCATATAAACTTAGCTGTTACGTAGTTTCATAATGGGGGAGCAGAAACGTATGGATACAGGTCTAATATATTAGGTATATGGAGTTGTATATTTTATCGTTATTAGTTCCCTGTTCTGTTTGATTACATATTTGGACTTACTGTTTTCGCATCTATACAAACCCTTGTTGTTAGAGTTTATACAATGTTTTAAATCCTTGTATTTAAAAGAGAGCCTTCTGCGCTTCCAAAATTTATAAACGTGCGTTTTAAAAATATCATCTTTGTGTAGAATTTAATTAAAAGACTGTCATGAAAAAATGACTATTGGTTCTAATATTATATAATTATAGAAGTAATTTGTGATGATGTTAGAGAAAAGATTACCATGAAACCAATTGACACACATATACTAAACCATGTATCCGGATGTATAAGCCCGCAGTAAGTGCCTGCCTAAGTATGTTACTGCAAATCACTATTGCAACTTTCGAATAAACCCTCTTCATAAATTAAAATTTTATTATTCCAAATCGAATCAGAATTTACACTCCAGCTCGCAATTACACAAATATTATGTTAACAAAGTTTACAATGCAAATATCTTGAATTTTAAATTAGCTCGAAAGTTCCCCCAAACATATTCTAAGTATCCAATTATAAATAATTGTATAAGTCATTAGGGGGTGGTTTCTTTGCGGCCGCGTAACTCGTTTATGGAAAAAACTGCATGAATGGCTTGTTAGCGTTTTCCAGTTGGTCTCAAGAGTGCAACCGTGAGGCGAATTCGTTGAAATTAGGAACATGTTACTTGGGAGGAGCGGATGGCGTTGAAATCGTGCACATCATTCTTCAAGATTTTGTTGAAGCGATTAGACACTAAAAAGATTCAATGTCGAAACATTCACTTTTTTATGGTCAGTCAGAAGTAAAGAACGATGTAATACAATATAGTTTTCATAATTAAAATACGCATAATAGTAAATATATTATTTCAGTAACATAACATCTCGAACAATCCAAAGTGTGGTAGTGAACCATTACTGATACACACAAATATTTAATTTATTAAAATAATTAGGAAAAGGAATGAAAAACGTCATTATTGTTGAGCAACCACTAACTACTACTCGTACTGTACTCCACATGATATTTTACGTCTATCGTAAAGTTTTACCATGTGTCTTCCAGTATGATAAGTCGTTTAGGATAATGCTGTTAAATTTACGACAATAAATATAGCCGAAGTCGCCAAACGCTTGGCGAATTACTGGGTCGCACCCTAAGAAAAGTCATAATTTCGATCGTAGAAGTCAAAGGGGAGCTTACGCAGTATTATGGAGTGACTTTCCCAATTGGTCCCAAGCAATGACATATTTTCCCTAATGTCAAATAAGTGGGGAGTTAATGAGGTGTCGATTCCTTTAGTTTCAGATGTATTGCGCTGCGCTCATCAATTGCCTTTGTATTGCTTGCTACGTGGTGATTTTACCGAAGATATTAGTGGGAATTCGTAGAAGCTGTCGATTTCTTTGATAGAAATTGTATTAGGAATTGGATGCTACAATGCGATGTGAATACTGAACATTCATTAAAGCGTTTTTAAAAGGTTACTATGCAGCTAAAACAACATGTCATACTACAGTTATAAGAAATATCTCTGAAAATCGTGGTACTATTGGAAATTTGTTGACGGGAAAACGGAATAATTCACCTGACCCAGAAATATCTATAGGCCACTTTCGATAAAATTTCAGCGTGGTTTCTTTGCTGAGCCAATAAAAAAAAATATTCTTTCACGCACTGTGTTACTTCTGCAATAACATCCGAGGTTATTACAAAATATTTTCCCAAACTTTTTATTATGTTCATAATATCTTACTTCCTCCGACCTTAGCCACATAGACCACGCATCTAATGATTTTAAAAACACTAAAATGAGACGATTTCTATGTTAACGACAAATTTAGCTCGTACAGTAACTTACGCCTCTCTCCATAATTGATTCTCTCAGTCGGAATTAACAATTTAAATACATCGTTAATTAGGAAAAAAATATCCACTAAATATTAAATATGTAAAATGTATTCATATTCCTTATTTATTGAAGAAACCAGTTAATGTCACGGTATTTTGGTTTGTAATGATCTTGACCGATTGTTATGGCGTTTATGACGACTCCAGTTTGTGTAGAACCTTCATGGTTTAATTTGTTAACATAAATGCAAGGAATAGTCAAATAATTAGGTAACAACGAATAATGGGCAGTCGTTTTTTAATATTTTTGCGATTATTTCAACCATGCATAAGCGTGTGTTATAGAACTGTATTTTTATGATGTGATATTATTTTCGATGAAACCAATGTTTTACCATCCCTTCCATAATATTTTATCAGTATCATACCTTATGAAGCATGCACCCTTTAACGACCCTAACATCATATAGCTGTGGGATTATCAGCTTTCCAAGCCAGTTTCATTTCGTTTAAGTGTTTTTCAGTCAAAAAGGACAGATATTTACACGGGGACTAATTCCTTATTAATTAAAAAAATGTATATAACTAATATTTTATCTAATTTCTTCGCTATTCTATCAAATCAGCGATAAAATGTACTAACTTAACAAAACGTTTCAACGAAAAAACAGATGCTCCGCAAGGTTTTTGATAACGATAAAGTCTATATTTGCAGACGTGTCACAGTTAGGGCGGGACTACGTAATATGAGTACTGAATGTATATATTTGAATAAATAAAACGCAGTTGCACAATAAACGCGACGGATGTTGATGTACGTTTAAAACAGTCGTGCGGCGCAGGTGTCGCCGACGACGCCACGTAAAATCGGTCGCACCCGACGTTGACGCGTGAATACACTTCTTTATCAGGGTTGTGTCATGTTCATTAATTCTTACGGTAATTTTCTTTAATTTTTTCGACAATTTTTTTTGAGTCAGGGATTGATTTTGCTTGAGAAAATATTGCAGTGTAATCTGCAACAATATTTAAGTGAATCTTATGGTAAAAGCAAGATGGAAAAAGAAACTGCGATCTTTTTTTAGTAGAATATCTGAATAATTTAATTGGATTCATCTTTTAACAGTACAGGCTTGTATACGTTTTAAAACTATGAAAATATGCAAACACAGTACGTATTTTAAAATTTACTACTGACGATATTATGTAAGTAATAATAATTCAAACATAAAATAATTATCTGAAAGTACTCTAAAGGAAACTCGCAGGGGCCAACCCGTAAGTTTTTATTTTATCGTTTAATTACATGCAAACCAACAATAACTAAGCTCTACATAATAATCATAATCAATTTTAACCACCGAATTGAATAACTATTATAAATAAACAAGTGATACAGAACCCAAATAAAATCAGTAAGTCAACCCTACGGTTTATTTTTTTGGAGCCGAGGACGCCACCTGCCGCGTCCATTAGTACCGGAACCGAAACCGAGACTATCGTTTCGAATAAATATAATTTTATTTTGATTGCTCTCTCTTGTGTTTACCTAACTGTTGTCGGACGTGTGTTTACTCTGCACTCACTTACTACATGTATTTTTATGTGACAAAATATGTGGGCTTCCTTCTCGTTGAATGACGACCACACCTCAACAAGTGACGATGCTACTGGAAGTTGTAATGATAGACATACGTCTTATGAACCCTGTATTCAAAATAAGTTTTTAGTAATAATCTAGTTTTTCGTGTTACATTAAACAAATGTTACCTTGTGTAGAAATCGCAATAAAACGTATCGCTCCTTAAAATTAGCCTGTATATACCTCAGAGACATGGGTAATGTGACAACTGATTAAAAATGTTACAGGTTTTTCATCAATTTGATTTAATCTTTGGGAATTTAATAAAAAACGAACGCAACGTCGAAATTCTTCCTATATTCCATCGGTTTCATATATAGTAATTTGTTATGATAGACAAGAACTCTAAAAAACCAAGTATAATGTGTTGATAAAATACTACCTTAACCCCTATCTACCTGATCCACACTAAAAATATAGGTAATCAAATTGTGACATAGATTTCAAGCGAATCCATATAATAAAGCCTATGAAACTTAGCAATTTGTCTCTACACCCTCACATAATTGACTATGAACGAAAGCTGCCATAAACACACTGACATTAAGCCTAACTTTCGCCCTTTCACGCAATTATCACTTTAATACGTACATGCCGATATCTAGCCGTGGAACAGCGCGTCGCTTTGACCGTACGTCGATTACGCCTTCCTCGCGCCTAGACGAAGACCCGTAATTACCACAGTCTATGCTTCTTTCACCACGGCCTTATCTGGACAATTTATCTCGTATATCTACGGTAGTGGTGTTTGTATGCTAATGGATCTACCACATTCGACTTCGGAAATCTTTTTTTGATGTTTAAGGTAGGTTAAGATGGTGACCTAAAAAATTGCATTAATTAGTGCAAACAGCTTGGTGGGAAATATCGCTTGAGTGTTTGCGAAATGATGTTGATTAAATATTTTTGCATTGAATCTTTTCATGGATGAATGTAATATAATTAAAAATGTGGCTACCACAACTTTTTAAGCGTTATTACGATACTTTACATGTTTTTTCAGTCTTTTTATGCGATGACAACTTAGAACTCTGACCTAGTATTGCAGTACCGTTTTAAATTACTTCGCTGAACGCAAATTAGTACGATTATAAACCGAGTGCAGCAATTTATTCTGTAATAAAAATATGTCAATTACGTAACATTAAGTAGCAGAAATCCTATCTTTACTTTGTATTAAGCTATTTTAATGTAAAATATCTTATTACGTGGTGTAATTTTTGTGTATCGCTAACAACCATCGCAAATAGGCATGGTAGTTCACAGTAATTATCATTTCATACTTTTCAATTCATTTCATTACTGTGGTAACAGCAAAAAAAATTTTCAATGTTCATTTCTCAAAACTAACACACACAAGTAAACGAAACAACTCCATAAAACTTCAATGAAGTTATTAATGCTTTCGAATAATTAGTTATTCTTTACGTGGTTATTTTAAAAACATCAAGAATCTGATGATTAACATAAATACCGCTGCTTTACATAAAGTAATAATAGAGGCTTCCTTACGCGTCTACTATCGGCCGATCTTTCCATGTTTTAATAACCACGGGTCTATTGTGCCCGAGTAGGTACTTTCTCGGACGTGCGAATGTCGCCCGTCACGGAGCCCGACACGACCCACTCGCCATTATCTCATTTCGTGAGATTACTACTAGTCGGTGGCCTATAATTTGATAAATAGAGAATGAGATGCATTAGTGCACATTTCCTCCATAATGGGGTACTATGGATCCTTGGTGTGTAATTTTATGTGGCGAAGATGAGCCGCGTTCGGACGGTTAGTGATAAAAAGTTTGATTGCTTTTTATTTGAGTTGGTTGAAAAAGCTATTCGGGCGCTGTTGCGGCCAGTATAATGTTGTGGTTAATTGACAACGTTTATTCTTTAGCAATTTTGTTATTTAAATTTAAGTACTGATGAATAATGAATTTCACATATTTGTTTATTAATAATCGTTTTAGTGTTTAAGTTACTTTTGAACTGAAGCAAAAATCTATTTTTGTTAATTTCTTTTACAAATACAACTATAAAATTCTTAATAAGAAGCTACCTTCATATTTTAAAGAACAACGATAAAAAATTGGTTCTGTGAAAGCAGAACATTAAAAAAAACAGTTTCGGAGTAAACAATAAAAAGTGACCCGTACAAGCTGTATAAAAATATTGTGCTTGTATAACTTTCCGAACTAAATTCACGAAGAATTGGAGAAACCTTTCTCTACAAGCAGTTCGTGGAAATTTCACATGAATTGATATCAAAAACAAACAGATTGGAAAAATATTGGCCATGCTTTCTTCTACTGCGGAACAATGACTGAACCAAAATCTGGTAGTATGTGCTATGTGATCGAGGTGGGGCTTTGACTAGGCGTATTTTTCTTTAATTGATACAATTTTGACACCAAATTTGATTCAGATTATGCACAAACTGATTCTGGAAAGCGACACCCATACGTATTTACAGTGAAGTTTACATTATATATAATATAGTGTTAACAAGATTTAGGCGCGCGGTCGTCGTTTCTAACTCTCTTAGCTGTAGAGGAAGCCTAAAACCAGCAGTGGGACGTATATGGGCATCAACCCATTTTTATTATCAACAGATAATGATGACGATAATACAGTGGTCCAAAGCTATATACGTTTACGCTTGAATCCTCGAAGAGGTCGGCAGAGGTAAAATTCCGCACTTAGGTATTGCCAGCTATAATTAGTTACTCCTACGTAAAATTTATTATCTATATAAGATAGAAAGTCTTGTATCATGCTCTTTAAATACGTTCTTATTCATCCCTACACAACAATGTGACGAATTCTTTGAAAACGGACCTCCTATTTCCATCAACTTTGTACTCATTCTCTCATATATCACGCGTCGTAAACTGTTCATGCCCTAATAAAACGCAATTTGTGAGACGATACGGAGTTAAAACTACAAGATCAGTTTATAGTGCGTTGTAAACATCGTGGGGTTTACGTGTTCCTTTGATGCAACTCTATCATCTTCACTTACATATGGATTGGATATCGTTTTGTTCGGGTTTGCGTTTTGTTTTGTCATGGTTTTGATTTCGGCTGTAAGTTATATTTTATGAGTTTCAATGAAGTTAAATCTATTTCATATGTTAAACATGATATAGCATTCAAATGCATTAAAAACAATCATCAAGATTAATGGTATGGTTACTGCGAGGATTTTGCTAACTACCTACTTCTATTGGAATTCTTGCAATTTTATGACGTCATTAGTCCGATCTGTGAATGTGCTCTTCAGGCTGTGTGTAATCTCCTGAAAAATATTATTTGCTTTACTTTTTTTTAAATATACACAATAACTTGCAGCAAAAACGTTTAACACTACACTTTAATTCCGTATCAAAGAAGGCGCGACGACGGACAAGCGCTCGTTAAGAACATAATTAAACGAGTAAATTATTAAAATGTGCACTCGCAACGCAGCACGTCTCGGCAACAATGTCAATCGATTCATTACCGACACAGCACGTCTAAATTATGTACCGAATAAAAAGGAGTTTGCATGTCGAAAACTTGCGAAAAATAAATCGGAGCGGGTGCGCGCTGTCAATTAGCGGGCTGTTATAGTAGGGCTGACACGTTCAGTAGGTATTTATGACTTTACTTATGGATGTTCATTATAGCAACTAAGAAATGTTTGGCCTTGCTCTGTTTAATAACCTATACAAGAAGTGACACATTTTTTTAAATTGATCAAGTATTAAAAATGCTCATGGGTAAGACCACAATTTATGACAATATTTATGGTATATAGCTGTTGCCCGCGACTTCGTACGCGTAGACTACAGGGTTAACTACAAAAAGAAAATAAGTTATAGTCTATTTTACTTCTTAAAGTCCTATTTATGCCCATACCAAAAAATCATACAAATCGGGAAATTATAATTTAAACGTGAAACCATAACGCGCCGGTCGGCGCCTTGTACATAATTATTGAGCGCTTAAAGATAATTTTGAAACTGCGATATCTTCTAAGATACTCATTGAAATCAAGTGATGTAAAGGGAAAATTTCTTTTAAATTAAATACTTATACTGAATAACGTATTTATTTGGATAAGGATTAATATAATCTTTATAAAAATATCTTCACAAACAATGCTTTATTTTATAATAAATTTAGTTAGCATAAAAGAGGTTATAGTGAACCAACCCTAAAAGTTAGACATATGCTACCGCTGACTTTTTTGTAGATATTATCAAGCTCTACAACTTTTCTCTAGAACTCAACTATATATCTCCCATGGGTAAGGCAGCGTTTGCAAAAAACGGTTTCGTTCGCCCGTTTTTTCTCCGACTTACTTCGCAAATCCTGCTACAACGAAAAAGTCTTATTATTTTTCGAACTAATATATAGCCTATGGCACTCCCAAAGAACATAGCTTTCTACTGGAAAAAGAATTTTCAAAATCGGTTCAGTAGATCGCGAGTTTACTTTCTACAACGTCACAAACATACAAACATACAAACTTACAAACATACAAACTCACAAACCTTACCTCTATAATATTAGTATAGATTACCTCTTTATAATATTAGTATAGATAAATGAGAATTCCTCAACGGCGTTGAGCATTGCTTCTGTCAACTTGTGCCTATGCGTAATATGATTATACAGTACCGATTTATAAAACTGGTGTCAGAAAATTCATCAACAATATATAAGCCAGATTGACGTCAACAACGAATGTTATTATTAGGTAATTAGAACAGTCCCTTGCCAAAAAAGACTAATTGACTATGTAACTGATTATAATTTATTTATCAATAGATTAGTCAAAGTTAAACGATGGTCTCATTTATCTTTAAACTGTAGAAGATTTTTTGTGCACGTACAAAATACTAAATTAAATTAACCAAAATATATTTTTATTAACCTATTCAATTGTTTACAACGCGACAGCCCTAGCTCGCGAATAATAGCGCCGAATCGAGTCAATTTCCGAATGGCAGCTAAGTATCAGATGCAGATTCCGAGATCTCGGCGATACCGTTAAAGGGTTATTGAGTGACGAGGGCCGTAACGCCCAATTAAATGGGCGATAACTTAAATGCTCGCTGGACGTATGAATCAGACCGATCCGTGTTCGACGGAGTGACGTATGAGATGATGCATTTTATGTGTTAAATGTACCAGAAATTGTACTTTTTTTTATTGCAACCCGCACTGGTGAAAACGTTTATGCTTTAGATGTGCGTAAATTGGCTGCTATAAGATTTTACGGCAGTGTTGCACTAGATAGGTGTCTTTATAATGTTTGCCTTTACCGTAGAAGCGATATTTAAAAGGAATAAACATAATTAAAAATCTCAAAAGTCTTTTAGGTATTTGAAATTGTAACCGCTGAGACTGCGTCGCGACAGTCCAAATAATGCTACAGCGATTCTACACCATAAATAATTTTTTTATCGTACTGTTTTTATTTCTCCAACTCCGTTCGGTTGAATGATGACGAAACAGGTCTATTTGGATATTGAATGTCATATATTCAATTACCGAAACTACTGTTATGGGAGGCGTCGCGCTATTAACTTCGATGGGCCGAGTATCGGTTCTGTGGTCAAATTTGGCCACTCTCTTTTGATTGATGTTAGTTACGGTGACATTTGAAACCAAATAACCGGTACCAAAGCGATCGATTCGTGACGTGTGACAAAAAATGATCTAATTGCCAGTTCTGTTTGATGTGTGGTGTTGGATGTTGGACACTTTATATTCATGTTTTTCATATGAATTTAATTTCAAAATCACCATCTTTGATTATTTCGACTTCAAGTTTCATGTAACTATATTTTATTTAAAGAATAAAATGAATAATAGACTGCACCATAAGGTCGTAGCATTAGTATGTACCATATTATATATACCATCCCGGGTTTAATTATTATCGGTTCGGGCATGAGTCTTAGAAGATTTTTCCACTAGAAATATGGTAGACTGAAGACTTGACTTATTCAACAAAAATGTATCACTATTTGTATATGTGGCTTTGAACCAAACGCTATTGCCTTCAAAGTCATTAAATTAAAACTTTAACGTCCCAACATTATATGCAGAACTATTTATTGTTAGAACCGTCAGGCTAAGCCGATTATGAGCGGGATTCAGTTGCCTTAATTGACGTGCGTTTGCTCGGTTTCTATGCATTATTATCGTAAAGTTAAATCTGTTGGCGGGTGTCTGGTTAGTGAAAAGTTCTTAAATAGCTGTAATATATATTCATGTATTTATTAATGTGAAAAAAATATCCCTTGTCGCATTTTCATTGATGATCTAGTAGATGGTTATGGGAAGATATTGACTTGAAATTTTAGTCCTATTCCATCACACACCAGCCACTGCAACGCCTATCCTCCAAGATCAACCGCGGCTCGCACAGTATTGACGCCGAGCAATGAAGCTCAGCGTCCTAAGGGAACATGATTTCTCATGATGCCGTGACGTAATTTATCAGACAAAATATGTATTCGTTTATTTTATTTGGTGATGTTGTTTATTTTTTAGTGTGTATAATTCATCCTCATTATCAACCTTATGTGTTTTATCCCCATCCTTACGTGGATATGCACCTATGCCTACTTATCGAATCTACCTACTAGCGTCAGGTTATGTATGTATTTATGTGATACTCACGCTTGTATTAAAAAAGGGATACAAAGAGATATCCTCTTTTTAACCGTAAGCAATTCCCCGGTAATATTGGGTAATTCTATTTCCGTTTGCAGAGCACATTTAAAACTGCTACTGTGATTACCAAACGGAAAATTCCAATATCGAAACGACTTAAACGCATACTATGCACTTTTGCTAACGATAATTATACTTTTAAACTGTCGAATGCTTATTTTCTAAATATCTGCAACTACAATTGCTGGTTTAACATTTATGGCTTGGAGAAATAACAGGCATTGATTTATCATTTCAATGTATCATTTTTTTACTCTTTTTATTTGTCATATAATGGTGTGTTCATATTTTACATTTATACAATAAATCTTTTTACCAAATTATATACATTATTTTCATCATCTTGCCCTGTTCCTAGTTTATTGACCGTCAGCGCAGTATGCTTTTTTCCATCAAACATCTTATCTTATCTTACTATGCCTTCATTCACGCCTTTTTCTTTCATACCTTCTCTCACACACTTCATCCATGTTTTCCTTGGCCTTTTTTCCACTTCATTTATTAAATATTTGTTGTTTGAAGATACGCTTGCAGTATTTAACATTGTTAAAATAGTACTAATAACGGGAGGAATATTCATACTTACACTTCCATCATAAAAAAATGTGTTTCATCACACCAACAGACACTATTATTTTCATACCAAATAAGGATTTCTTCAATTTGCCGCAAAATGCAATTCCAACAATTCTATACAAAAACCGGCAACTAATGGTATCAATATATTCAGGAACTCAAAGCCGCATTTCCAACAGCGTATTGAAGGTGCAATTTGTCATAGATAATCTCATGAAGTTGCATACAAATAAGCTGGTAGATAGCTTGGACATTATTCGAATCCCTCTCGAGATATAAACGTAAAGTAGGCCGATTAGACGAATGAATCACCTGCACACTTGAGTGCATCGTGCAAGCTCCTCTGTGATAGTAGATGTCCTTTGTAAGTCTGCAGACACAGCTACAAAGAAGTCGGAAGAATAGGATGGTTTGTCTGCTTTACATTGTACTTTTGTTTTTAACTACGCTTCTTTTGGAGACGCTGAATGACGTTGAAAATTTAATTTTGTAATCTTGGTTTACTCTGTCAACTAATCGCATTAAATTTGAAATTGTAAGCTGTAGCGTAAAGTTTCAAATGCTTAGAGTGAATAAAGAAGGTTTTACTATAATGTATATTCTTTAGTTTTTAAGTGGGTAACGATCTAAATATTCATAATC
Source organism: Cephonodes hylas (assembly GCA_030295005.1). Taxonomy (NCBI): domain Eukaryota; kingdom Metazoa; phylum Arthropoda; class Insecta; order Lepidoptera; family Sphingidae; genus Cephonodes; species Cephonodes hylas. The sequence continues at coordinate 3,785,375 of AP025371.1, forward strand.
ACCATCAACAGTCCATATTAATCTTACAGCCGCGCAAGGCTTCCTCTACCATTTAGAGGAGAAGAGAGAGAGAAGAGAATAGAGGTGTAAGCCTTTGTAAGCCTTTTGGGTTAGGGGACTACACACCTGAGAAATTAAAAAAAAACTTTTAGGTTTGCAGGTTTCCTTACAATATTTTTCTTCTCAATAAAAGAGAGTATTAATTTAAATACCCGCCTGATGCTAATTTCCCACAGTCTTTTTAACCCATAGCTGAAGTCTTCAGGTAAACCTCAGCAGGTAGCTCATTCCGCAGCCTGGTTTACCGTACTATGTTGCAGTATGATAGGTGTATGCTAACCTCAAACTTCCAATTATGCGAGGATATTGCCAGTCAACGCAACGGGTATGCCTCAATGATGTAATGCGAATTGATACCAGCGTGTGGTTGATCCTAGTGTGGTCTGAGGTATGACCTAGTGGTAACCAACAATAACGAGATCTATCTATTGTTGTAGTACGCTAAATTTGCTGATAATGCTTAGGACAATTAACGTGAAATTAACTATACATGCAATAATATATTCTGCAACCGCTCAATCAATATGTGTTTCTCTGCCCTTATCAAATTCGTAGAATTTCGTTTCACGAAACTGGCTTTAATGAACTGCACAATAGGAGCTGCTTCTTGACCTAAGCATTGATAACATATGAAACAACATATCCCTCAACAAACAAACGCTTTTTTATATAAGAAGCAGGCCTTATGAAAACAGATGGATGATGATTGGAATCACATTATTGAATCGAAATTTCTGTAAAATATCAGCAAACTTGTGCAAAAACGTATATTTCCTTCAGCTACTATCAGAAACTCCAATCACTATACTCTTAACATTATTTTTCTAATATCCATGCAAGCTCAAACCATAACCACAAGAAACTATGTTCACTGAAGGTTTTCTCGCATTCACAGATTCTGTGTCGCAGAAAACGAACAGCCAATAAGCGTGTATAATGTAAAATACCGTATAAATAGAGATAGCCTATTCTCGAGGCACTATAGGTGCAGGATCAAGCCGGTTAGAGGGTACATTGAAAGTTGAAACACGGGGGCGGTATTAACAGCTATAACTGCATCGCACATTACTTTTGTTAAATGTTTTTTTTTTGTATAAATTTCAATTAACATTTCATTTTTTTACATTATAGCAATTCACAAAAATAAGTAATCCAGAAAGAATTGATCCCGTTACATTTACCTAATTATTTAAAACATTTGCCAAGAGATGTGTAGTTTTGAAAATAGTTTCATATTTAAAAGCATCTCTTTTATGTAGCACGTTATCATTTCCTGCACTTTTATGGATCCAAACTAGGATTATACTGTTACTATTTCCACTTTCTACCCGCATTTCGTTGAGTAGTTTCCAGTGTAAGTTTCACACGTGGTAGAGCTGCGTCCATTTCCATACCATTGTGGAAACGGTTTATTGGTAAATTACATTGAGATATGGGAACAGGTAAATGCTGTTTGTAAAATTGGCTTTGCGATTATGATCACCTTTGTGCTCCGTTCTTTATGGTTAGTGCGACGGTTGATTTAATTCACCCCGTGTTTTGATTGGACATGGGTTTCTATTGAGTGTATCTGAATAGTGCTATTTGAACATAAATGTTCAGAAATGTGCGTATAGTTTGTAGTGAATTATAATTTCTTCCCTTGTACCTCGAAGTTTAGGCGCGCGGTCGAGAATCTCGACGGTCGCGGGTTCGAACCCAAGGCACACACCTCTGACTTTTCCAAGTTATGTATGTATTCACAATGAATTATCACTTCCTAAAATGGTGAAGGAAAACATCGTGAGGAAACCTGCATACCTAAAAGTTTTAAGGAATTTCTTAGGTGTGTAGTCCGCCAACCCGCACTAGTCTAGCGTGATGGTCTAAGGCCCAAAACTCTCTTAGTTGTAGAGAATGCCAGTACCCAGCGGTGGGACGTAAATGGGCTGATAATGACAATTTCTCTAAACTACTTGCTTGGTGACGCAATAGGTGCAATTACTGTCAGTTATTCCAGCTTTAAGCAAGTAATGAATTTTCTATATCACTGATAGACGATAAAACAGATATCTAACATTTCCACACTACGACGATGACCTATCTTCAGAAGCAATAGATCGTATTTATAAAGCGCACTCACCGTTTGAATAAAATCATTTGTGCCTCAAAGGTATCCTTAGAAGCGTCTACAATCCTAAGCCTGCATAAATAACGCAATCAACGCAGTCCAATAAATAAAGCTCGTAACCGCTCCCTTTGTGCGTCCATATAATATTTATCTGGAGCAAAACTATTCATATACCGTTACATCTCTCAATCTAGCTTAATCGGATTAGTTACAAGTTGACAGGCTTACTAATACTTTTGTAAGTTGCGCAACACGTCGGACATCGGCACCGCTAAGTATTACAAAAATGGCGATTTGTAAGCCGCTTTGCCGATGTTTGGTGTTCCCGTTTTGTGTGTTTGGAAGTTTGATTAATGATTTTGTGTTACTTGTTATGTACGTGAGGTTTTTTGACTTATTGTACCGGGTTGGTGAGGCTTTAGATTTTTCGACATATTTTAGCTACTACGTCTACTGGTCTGGTATATTTTGTAAAAAACAAAAAGAGTATCAGTTTTTTTTTGTGAATTAGAACTTAGAATTTCTAGATATAATTACACAAATTTTTACAATTTAAACTATGTTAGTTCACATTACAATCCAAGAAATGAATTAGTGACCGACCTATCTATTATATATTAAGGAATGTTTTCATTTTCTTCAAGTCGGCTATAGATACATGAGAGACGCCTTTTAAGTTCAAAATACCTTAAAATGCTAATAAACATCTGGTATGAAATCCAGTATATAGTTTTCTTTATTAAAAAAATATTAAAATAAACAGATAATTTAACAGTTATACGCTGCTTTAATTAAGTTAATAAAAGTATCAAAATGCTACGCCAGTGTTTGTTTTTCCATTAGAGCAAAGATTTACAATTTCCTGTACACAATCCGTCTTTTTCTTAATTAAAACGGAGGATAATAAATCTAGACCAACTGTTGTAATTTAGTAAGCAATTTTCGGGCACGTGCCTGGAAACTATTTGGTTGAAAATACTTGTTTGCTAAGATTTAGGGGAACATTATTCGGAGCGTGATATTCGCTGAAAAATATTATTTATTACCTAAAGTGGTTATTACATAGAGTAGCTATTTTTATGTTGTTTTAGGTATTAAAATGAGCAAGATTTTTAATTAAAGTTTGTTATTAAGATAAAATGGAAAACTGTAAATTTATTTGAATTACTAAGAAATATTTTAGGAAACCCATATCTACTTTAGCTGTTAGTTATTCTCTTCGTCACTGAGAAGACCCGTCCCAGTAGAAAGATGTGTTACGACTTATAATTTGACAGCTCTCGTATACTAACTCAATTGCTTCCAAAACCAAAGTGTTATATGCAGATTTGGCTTTATTATTTTTTATATCAATTACATATGGTAATCAAAATGAAAAATGTAGATTCGATGTTAAAATCATTCAAGCGTTAAATCGTATGCAACATTTCCAACGCGCACCTTAATTTATTTAACGCCCAGTAAAAAATTCCAAATGTGTGGTGTAATTCTACACTTACAACTTACAACCGCTACCCATTGGGGCTAATGTGTGTACGACACTTAAGGAACCGTTCCATGGAACACATGGTTAGTTTTGTTTGTTAAAAAATAAAAAAATAAAATGATTTTTCGGAAAGTTTATATTAAAACTATAATAAATATATTTTTTAGGTTCTTCTATGTTGGAATAAAATAAGGAACTAGCAGGTGACATTCTCATAAAATATCATCATCAACCCATATACGTCCCACTGCTGGGCACGGGTCTCATCTACCATAGAGAGGGTTTAATATAAAATATATAAAGTCATTAGTATTAAAAAAAATCCATATTTAAATTAATATTTTTTTTTAGATAATTTAAAACTGATTTGTAATTTCTACATAATTCTATGCAAATAAATTTGATTAATTATTAAGTTATTACAAAAACCAAGCTTAAACTCAAAATAGAAACTCGTCAACTCAATCACACGGCTGTCTCATCCTATAACCGTTACGTGTAATGTCAGATAAACATTTGACAAGATTTCACAGTCTGGTGAGCAACTTTTAATTAAAGCTTGACCCTTGCTATGGAGCAAATCTAGGCCGAACATGAAAAAAGCGAAAAAAAAAACCCTATGTAGACACAATTCCGCGCATGCAGCCCTGGATAATCGAATGATGTGAGGGAATTTGGCCAATTTCGTGGCATTGCGGACGAGCTGGTTGAGGCAAGTGCAGCCAGTATGGCTTGGACAAATATTTGCGTGTTCCGCAAATATTGGCTAGATGTGGGGCGCGTCTTTTATGTTGATAAGGTATTGGACTTGATATTGGACTTGGATTGGTGCAAAGATTTTTATTCTTCGCACATGGTCTTGTAAGATTTTTAAAATATGAAGGATTCGGTGTCTTGAGTTGTTGTAGTTGTAAATCCAAAATAATCTGATTTTATACGTTGGTTCTGAGAATGATTTACTAATGGCAGATCATCCATGCTTTGCCAGGCTGCAATATATTTCTTTACTGCGCTCGATTGTATGGAACTCTATTTAGATGCCATCTACATAGCATGTTTGTAATCATCACTTCATTGAACCCTAAAAAAGACACCAACCTAAATCGATTTCGCGTTTCATTTCAACAAGTTCTGTGTTTATAATTTGTAGCTATAAGTGAGGACTTGTTTGGTTAAATGTTAAAAGTTTTTTGTTAAATATTTTATTTTCTACTGCTGTTAAGAAGTAGCTACAAGTCTTCTATAAATAAAACTAAATAAAATTATCGTTTAAGACTGACGGGGGTGGTCTTTGTTTTATAATATGTCGTGTTATACTCTGGACAGTCATACACATTTTGTCTGGCACGGCTAAGTGGTAACAACCACCTGGTGCTGAGTAGAGTGGTGGCCATACAAATTATCAAGCGGCAAGATATTCTTACTTCTCACTATTTTTAGTTACAAGACTTATTTAAATATATGAACGAAATATCGATCTTCTGAATACGTCACTAAAACGATGATTAATGGATAAGGAACACAACAATTTTCTAGATACGAAAATTGCTTTTGTTAAACAGTCAAAATTTTAGTTCAGTACTGCGTTAATCCGATACAGTATTTTTTCTCTCCAATACATACAGGCGTGCTGTTAGAATTTTCTGCCCGATAAAACAGACCAGCGAATTTGCTAAAGGTCCAGGAAGACATAATATAGTGAGCCAAGTTGCCCGGAACGCTATTGTCCCTATCTTCCCAATAGAATAAGCGCAGTGAACACGTAGCTTTAGCGTTTATCCAACGCAAATGCGGCGCGCTCGGCTATGCTGTTTATATAAACATGATAAGAGAGAAAACGTTGCATTCGGGAACGGTTTTGGCAACAGCTTACCGAAATTCCTGGTCAGAAATAGTGCAATAGAATCACCGATTTATACGGATTTTGAGTGTGCGGTCATCGAATATAAAGCAAGTGTTTGTGGCTTTATATTAGTAGTCTACTATTCAAAAGCCTAAGCGTAAATCTTAAACCTATCCGTTATAGTCTTATAAAAGATTATTACGAGCTTGAATTTTAAAAGAGAGTGTCATAAATACCTTACCCACGTGATTTTTTTTACGAAGTTTCTTGGTTACATAGGGTGTTTATTAAGATAGAGCCCACAGTCTAGTCTCTAAGCAATTGCATATTTAAGGTAGATCAAATTTTGTGAACTCCATTTTATTTTGTTATCAAAGTGATGCCATGAGCATCCTGATCAAGAAACCACCTTTAAAGTCGTTTGAATGAAGGAGGAAAAAAATATATGCCAGAAGACTAAGTCCAAATTACTGGTTTGTTACCATCGCATCGATTCGAAAAGAGCAAAGGTGGGTGGTACAGACAAAAGTAAATACCCTGCGTCAAAACCATTAAGCGTTCCTCTACTTCACCGAATTCGAGTAAAACATCACGAATCGAAGTACTAACATTAGTACAAATGCTGCCGAGTCTGTCCTCTAATTACCAGACCCGGCAATATATTCACGTTAAGAACCCATGATAGGTAAATTAAAGGCATGGCTACGACGACTTAATTGTACATGCGACGTGACTCCAGCTCTAACTGCGATACGTTCTACATCAATAGATTTTAATTCAAGTGCAAACGATTGGGCAGCCGCTAGACTGATTCGTTTCATTAGAAAAGAATTAAGACTGACAGTATGATTGTACAATTATGTGGTAGTTACTCTCAGCTTCATGGGTTCGTCATATGATTTAGCTATGGATAAGTCTGCCACGTGTCCTAGTATTCTTTTTATCTTTTTGATGGACCTGTTTTCCTTCACAAGAAGTAATACTCAATTGTATACGTCTTTAAAAATTCAGTAGTGTGCCTAGGATACCAATCAGCGACTGCCGAGATTAGTCTTGACTAAGCGCCCAACACTTAAGGTATCAAAACCTCACTTACCCGTTGTAACACACTGCTCCTTTAATTTACACATATGCTTAAGGCGTGTTAAACTAGCTAGAGGGTATCGGATTAACCCGGTAACAATACCTCGGGCAAGAAGGGTTAGATCACGCGGAAGCCCTAAAAAGTAAGTAAGTGTAGGTATAAGGGTCAGTAGTGTGGCTTTCGTGATTGAAATTATTAGAAAATACGATATTTTTATAAAAAAAAACATTTTTAGAAGTGCGTAATAATTTTTATCTCTTGATTAAAATTGCCTAAGCTGTAAAACGGAGAAATGCAGGTTCGATTCTTGTTCTAAAATAAAAAAAATGCAAGGTTAAAGGTTTTCAAGAGCTTAAGGCCATTTAAAGGTTTTTTAAGAGTTTTGTAAATTAATAATACAATATAAAAGTAGCACTCTGAGACTTGTCATTATTACATTAGTTTATTTGTAGAGAATATTACAATCAATAATCTCGTAGCTGACGACTTGATAAAAACGCCCATTTCCGTTACGTCCTGAAACTTCTTTCTCATCGCACTTCCATTTTATTACTTGCTCTCGAATGTTAATACGATCCCAGTTTCCGAAAATAGCGATTTCTCCGCTGTAATCAACCAGCTAACAATAGTCTTCTTTAATTAGAACACAATCTTAGATTAATCAGAAACAGGAAACGGTGCCACACACCCCGCATACAACTGGATAACATAAACAAAAACTGATCGACTACATTAACCTAGTAACTGGTCGATTTAATTTGAATCGGAGTTTTAATTAAAGTTTCGTACCGTTTTCACGAACGAACGACGGAGTGAATCAGATCGCGGATCTGAGACTCACGTTTGGTGTTATCTACCCAAACGGATCGGTGGTCTCATTCAGTCAACGTTTAATGTTCAGCCAGTAATTCTACACCGGTACATCGGTAATAAGAAACGGTAAAATAGTGTGGTGGTTTCATGGACACGACAAGTGAAAATTATACCGACGCCCGGAATATACTATGGGAAGCGCGAATAATGGAAGCTGAATTTAATTTAACTGGAGAAATAATGAAGTGTGGATTTTAAAATAGAATAAAAGATTGAACAAGCTCAACGTTGGATAATTGCAATAACTGAAAAGATAGGCAGCGAACGCAATCATCATACTGATATTAAGGTTCCGTAATACTAAGTGTAAAATCACGTTAATGTTAGAATAGCTGTTCTTATTTATTATTCAATGAAGTCGGCTTAAAAGAAAGAAAGTTGCAGTCCGTTAAAGAAAATCTGCTATTTTACTCGTCCGCCTCAACCAGCAGTTTATGAAGTTCGTAAGTCCACCAAGTCTCGTGACACTCCGATTGCTGTAAAGGATGTTTTTTTTCGGCGCACCAAGAGGTACTATAAATTATCAATAATCCACCCGAATTAGACCAGCAAAAAGGTCTAAAAATAGTTTTATTTGTATACGAATTATTTGTATTTGTAAATATTTCTTTTTATAGATTTATTCGTAGCTAATTTATTGGGAGTAAGATACATAGTACATACTTGATCCAGTTAACTGACTTCCCATTTGTTGTCTTCTTAACAATAACGTAATATTCGTTTTATTTTAAAATTATTATTTTTCTACGTTTAAATGATAACACCATACTATCATTAATTAAATGACAGTAATGATAAAACAACCAGTGGAGTGCACATCGCTTGCACATTAACACGGCGAACCCAAATGGATCACGTAAGTAACTCCGTGGCAGATAGAAAGATTCGTGACTGAGGCATCACAGAACGGTAGCCGGAGTTCGAAATCAAATCCAATTTACTTCATTTGCTCGCCAGTGAAGTTCACATCTAAGTCTTGAATTGAAAGGATTACGTTGCGAAATGAACTTGCAAGTAGTCGGCTCGATCGTTTCCTTGCTCAGATCGGGGTTTTGCACACATTTTGTTATTCTACAGTAGATTTTATTAAGGCTACTCGCTTATAACGGATAAAGTTTTGTTAAAGAATACGATACACGAGGGAAGTGTGGAAATTGGGTCTGCAGTTCGCTGATATGGCTTTAAAGGAGTACAAAGAATTTTCAATGGATGTCGTGAGAATAAAAACTAGTGGAGCACGGAAAACTTTAACAATGTTCTCAAATGGAATGTTTTTTTTCTCTCGTTTAAGAGTATATTATATGGAGCGAATTAAAATTACGTTATTATGTATAAAATTATTATTCTCATAAAACTTGAAGTGTATTTCAGATATGCTTATTTTTTAAACTGTATTTAATTTTCGAATTTAATACTAATATAAGTTATTTCGTACATACTAGGAATTTTTCACCAGGAAAATAGAAATACGCATTGGGTTATTTTAAACATTTTTTTTTTTATAGGCATGCAGAAATAAATTTTATTTTATTCTAAATTTAAAAAACTAATACAAAAACACTCCTGATGCACACAAAAAAAAAACAAATAACAACCTAGCGTTCCACAACGAGTAAAATATCCTTCAAAAGACACAATTTTTTGAACAGCACAAAACCCTGAAGACAAAGGAGTTCCAACGCTTAGTGAAGCAGATGAAAAGTAAACAGAAGTTTGATTTACGAAGATTGAAACAGTATTCTCGATGAATAGAAAAGTTTTATTGGAATTGAAAGTATCTCGTCACTTATCGTTCCCATAGGATGTAGACTCGGGATTTCGCTGAGATATTTAAATTTCTTCTTCAAAGGTTCTGAGATTGGATTAAAAAGGGGTTATAAGTACGAGTATCTCCATAAGTTATTTTTTAAACCAATACTACGATTGAACTAACTAACTTATTATTATTTAGTCGCGCTTGGGACACTGACAGCATATTTTTATTAAATGCGGATATAAGCCAAATTTAATGAAATTAAATAAATATTAATGCTAAGTATTTTATAAAGCATTATACACGGAACTGATCGTTCATATAAAAAAAATGAATACCCATGCTTGGCATATAGGGTGTTGCTCCATGCGGATGAGGACCTTATGTCGATTTTTCTTGTTTGTAACCCAATATAATAATATTGAATCTATATGTATTATATGTAGTTACATAATTTAAAATAATTAGAATAAGAATTAAAAGGTTTTCGTGGTTACATTTTGCGTTGAAGAAAGTTTAAATGTTCTCATATCTAAATGTTACTACTTAGTTACATTTTGAAGAAAGTTTTCAAAAGACATTCGCAAAGATAACTATTATCGGCCCCAAGGTATGAGAGAAAATGTAGTAATACCTTTAATAAGAAACTTTCTTTCTCACTAAGTGTAAGTGTGTTAGGTTTGCTTTGATGCTTACATTCTGCTTAGAGTTTCATGTGACTAAATAATAAAGACATTATTGGAATCACTCTGTATCTAAGAAAATAAATTATCTTGTAATCAGGAGTTGTTCTTTGAAACGGTAAACTAATAATTATAAGCAGTTGCGGGTTCAAACCCCGACCAGACTGACAACTCTGACTTTGAGAAATTATGTAGGAATTCACAATAACTTATCACCAGTCTTAACGGTGAAAGAAAACATCGTGATAAAACATGCACGCTTAAAAAGTTCTTAGAATTTTCTTATGTGTGTAGTCCGCCAACCCGCATTAGGCCAGCGTTAGACTAAAGCTTGAACTCCCTCAATGGTAGAGGAGGCCCATGCCCAGAATACTATATATACCTACATACTATGCTGCTCAGGGCTTACTTGTCATTGGAATCGAACCTATTAACTCATTACGCCCATGATAGCAAATTTATTTCAAAGTAAAAAAGCTGGCTGAAAATGACCAAAAGACGCCGAGAATTATACTTGAAAACTTCAACAAGACCACAGTAATAATTATAACGTTGAAAATTTCATGAAACTTGACGATTAACACAAGTTTGTATAATCTAAAGACAATAACAATCAGTTCACGAAGCACAACAATGAACGGACTGTAGAAAATAAACAAAATATTTTGCTTATTAAAAACTTTCCGAGCTGGATACTCGGTTAGACGTTTTTCAGTCTCAAGTGGGGCATAAGCCCGATGGCCGGAGGTAACTTTATATTTTTCCTCGGCGACTTATTTCGAAACAAAATGTTAACAGCGTTTTAAGTTTGCGACTGAGACGATTTCTTCACTAACTTAAGCTTATGCTCGAAAATACACTTACCAAGTTGCGTATTAGCGTTTTGTTTATAGTTAATGAAAGTTTGGTTAAAATGTTTTAGTAACCCAATACATTTTTATGTAAGGAGTTAAAATGTTACCAAATTAAGTACATTTTAACTTAGCAGCAAACACAATGAAACATATAAAAATATTCAGCAATGCTTTTGTGTTTCGTCGTGATTATAATTTCCTTGAATAAAATAGATCTAAGTTCTGAAACCAAACTCAACATCAAAATCACAACAAGTAAACTTTCTTGCAATATATGGGCAGCTTCACATGTGTAAATGTTTTATATTTGAAGATGCTATGGGTACACTAAAACACTTAAATACTATTATCATTTTTTATATATTTTAAAGTATTTCTCGTTAAAAAATTATTTGTCAATAAACAGTTTCATAAGTTTTTATTGCACACTACGATCGCTGTTGATACAAATAACTTAAGCAAAGACAGCACGAAACAACGCAGCAGCAACGCGGAAACGAAGTGACAACAACGTGAAATACCACCATAAATAAACCGTTGTAATGCACACACTTATTTAGAATTTTATCATAAAATTCCTACTGAAATATCTCGTGGCATTTGTAAAGTTGTTTCGGCTCACAACGATATGCAGAAAGCGAGTTTTCTCACTGTTGGAACGCAAAAAATTGCTCGTTGACCTAAAAAAGAAATGTTTTATTATATATCCAACGTGACTCAAGACATGTCGGCCTAAGATAATTGTGTGAAATTTCTCGTAGTTAAAGCTGCACGGTCCGTCGGGCCTGTTACTGGACCCTAATGAACTAATAATGTTAGGTTCTACAAAACAATATGTGGACAGAAATTGCACATAGTTTTTAGGAATTATTGTCGCATTGACCAAATAAACACGTCATTTTGTTAAGATTTTCGGATAAGTGTAGAGGAAGTATGATGGACTACTTTCACATAGTGAATAAATCACTCAAAAATTGGTGTTTTTATTATCAATTACATACTTCAAACTTGTAATTGACTTCACATTCAATATAAAATAATCCGTAAGGCTTGCAAGCTATATCCGAAAGGATGTAAATAGTAAAGAACATTTTTGTAATAACGGCTACATCCAGAATTTGATAAAAGCGTTTATCGTTTTTTACCCACCGCCATAAAGAAAGATCCTGCGGCGTAGGAACTAAAACTGTTCCGGTTCAATGGTCGATTACAAAGATCCTTCCTTATAGAGTTGAAACTAAAGTATAAGCAGTTAGTATATGTTTGTTATTGTAACAATAATAGTAAAATTCAATTCATCAAGTAATATAAATCATTAGTTATACCTACGAAAAATCTCTACTACAATATCACTTCCATTCACAAAGTCCATATGTTGGAACTCTAAAGAAATAAAACCACAAGAATCGTAAGATTGAAATTAGAAACGACCAATTAAATGGAGATATCTTATTCCACCAGATGGCGCATGTGGACAAATCAAATGCACATTTGGATGTATATGCAGAAGTTCAAAGGCACATCGATGTTATTATAAAATAAGCCGACAGATTCATTTTTAACTTTGTTGATGCCCGAGTCACGTTTCAAGGATTTCGGGAACAGCTTTAAAAACGCTATTCGGTCCGTCGTTAAACTTTGAATGAGTGACATCTTTAAGTTAACCACTTTGTTATTGCAGCTCTTTAAGTTATGCCTCAGGATATTCAACTCTGTTACAACGCAATAGAATTTAAAAATGATGATGTTCAGATTTCAGCAGCTTCGTGAACTTTGCATCCGTAAGTTGTCGACTACGCTGTCATAGTGTACTTTTTGGGTCATCACTCGTGTTTGATGCGTTTTAAGAAATGAGAAGGATTAATTTTAGTTTTAATAGGAATTCAGATGCATCTGAGGACGGTATTTAAAGTTCATGTTTGAATCGCGTTGATGCGACTTTTATTAGGCGCAATGTGAATGATGATATTACTTAATGGATATATAAAAGTTGAAAATTATTTTATTTCAATTATGATTTGATTTAACGACCTACAAACTAGTAGTTTTATTATATGTGATAATTCTCAGATATTAAAATTAGACGATTAAAAATCAAAAAAAGAAAAGGGACACATTTGTTTGTACTGAAGAATTTACAACGTTGGAACAATAGCGTAATTGAACTACAATAAGTAATAAATTTTAGAACACACTATCAGAGAATAACAACGCTAAACATGTTTTACCAGTGCGTAGGCAAGCCAGTATAATATTTCTTGACATACGATAACCATAAAAATATGGTGGCACTGTCTTAACCCAACCTTAAACATTCGAACTGAGCGTTTACTTTTTTATTGAAAAAAAAGGTTTTTATCTACTTTGTTTCTCAAAACTGTTTATTTATTGGTATATCGTGTAGGAGATTAAGCTATAAAGTTGGTAGTGTATGCTGGGATGCGGTTCGGCGCGCTGCAGGGTGCGTCGGTCGACCATCACACCTTTACCACTGTTATAGAGGGCTTGTGGGTTTATTGCATCTGTACAAACGAAAACACACCATGACACCAATAATATGTGTTCAAATTTGAATTTATAGAAGGCATTTATTTGTTTAAAGCTTTATATTGCCCGGTCAGAGGTATAGTACGTGATAGAGATGTTACGACCTCTTCCTGTGTGAGGAGTAAATTACGGTTCGTATATTCGGTCTGCAATAAACATAATCGTAGTAACAGATATACTTCATTGTGTTTTTGTTCTAGTTATTTAACTTACTTAGATTTTATGGGCATATCTATTTGGACGAAGTAGACTCAAATCTTTAATTAGCTGACATGACAATACAATGGACGCTTTAATATAAACACAGACCTTATTGTCGAATATACAGTTATTTGTACTGTAAGATGTTCATGTTCCGTCAGTACAAACAATCATTCTATCCTGCTGAGTTTATTCTTCTTCTTCTTCATCAACCCATGAACGCCCACTGCTGAGCACGGGTCTCCTCTACCATTGAGAGAGTTTAGGCCATAGTCCTCCACACTGGCCTAGTGCGGGTTGGCGGACTACACACCTAAGAAATTCCTAAGAACTTTTAGGTGTGCAGGTTTTATCACGATGTTTTCCTTCACCGTTAAAGCAAGTGATAATTCAATTTCAATACACACATAACTTCGAAAAGTCAGAGGTGTGTGCCTGGGGTTCGAACCCACGACCGCCGAGATTCTCAACCGCGCGCCTAAACCTCGAGGCCATCACTGCTTACTGAGTTTATTACCTAATTAAAAAAAAAATGTTTGTACTTTCACGAAAATAAAAAGAATTCCCAACTCATTCCAAAATCTCACTTAGTGAAACAATAAAACCGAAGCATCTCCCGTTCGCACTCAACTCACTAAGTACGGCACAGCAGTAAACTTATATGACATAACTATACACGTAAAATAAAAAACCCCGTGAGCCAAGTTAACGACTTTATCTTTCCGTATTATATCTACTTAAGCACGCATTTAGAGTCACTGCATATTTAACGATATTCAATTTATGACGTTAAGGAATCGGCGCTCGTCTAAAAATTATAAAGATTCCACAATTTATTGCCTCCAACCGTTGCTGCGGTAATCCGCTTACCGTCCAACAACTTATTAAATGTGGGACTAAATACTGATATATATTTTTCTCGTTTACCACATTCATTCTGCTAAGGATATACGTGTTTGGGATCACTTGCGCTTCTTATGTGATTGTATGGTTTTATGTGTATTTTTAGTGCACTTCGTATTTATGTTCTGGTGCAACGTGATAACAAAAAGTGAATAATCCCTTTAAAACTTGACATACTTTTGCCGGTGTGTCCCAGTAAATTCCGAAAATATGTTTTAATAAAGGCTCGGAGTCACTAGTCACCTTTCTTTGAGTCGTCATTTATCCATACTATCCATACTAATAAATGCGAAAGTAACTCTGTCTGTCTGTCTGTTACGCTTTCACGTAAAAACTACTGAATGGATTTTAATTAAATTTTACAATAATATTGCTTATACATCAGAATAAAACATAGGATACTTTCTATCCCACAAAATGTAGTATTCCCGTGGTAATGGGTATTTCTGGATCTACCAAATCGATTTGAATGATTTATGGTATGTGCATAAATAGTACTCTGAGAAGCAAAATAGACTATAACTTATTTTCTATCTGAACTCAACCCTATAGTCTACGCGGACGAAGTCGCGGGCAAAAGCTAGTTTGTTATAATTGCCGAAGATACTGAGAGAAATATTGATGGAGATTCTAAAGAAAGTTTGACTTTAAGCAAAAGCTACCGTGCTATCAGACATAGTCATTTTCTATTATCCGTTAATTGAACTTATCATCAGCTGTCGTGCAGCTTGCTGTGCTTTTATAAAACAGTCTTATGAATAAAAAGAGCCATTACAATTATAGCTTTATTCCGGTAATGAACATTTAATGTTCATTGTTATTGAAAACACACACAATGCGCATCTGTTTGAAAAATGTCATTTTAGCTTATCTGACGACAAAGTTATCTTAGCTATTTTAAGACATTCACTCGTACACATGTTTTGTGATAGTTTATACAATTATTATTTGTAAAAAGCTTTTAAGTATTTTTATAATTAGATTGTGGTGTTGCGTGCATGGGTGTGGTCAGCTTAGGGCTACGAGCAGCTGTCGACTGCACGACTTAATCGTAATACACATATATTATATTTCGATATGAAATGCCGACCTATCGCTATATAAATTCTTGTTTGTAATTAAAATCAATTAAGTTGAATAAATCAAGATTCAATTTGACAACCGTTGTTGTTGTTGAGACAACAAATTTCGATACAAGAAGATGTGGGTTCGATCTTACACCGATACAAACTCTGTGTGATCCACAAATAATATTAGGTTTTTAGATGTTCTTGTAAAATATAAATTTCTCTCGTAAATCCAAATAATACGACATAAGACTTAACTTGTATTTATAGTATGAGATGACTAGGTGTGGAACTGTCGAGTGTTGGATGTAGTTTTGAACTCTAGGTCCTGTTTAACACACATGATATACCATTCTAGATTCTAGAGCTAATGGCTTGTACATTGAATTAATTAACTCAATAAATTTATCCTACATAAAGGTCTCTCGAGATATATTTATCTTTTAATACGGTCAATGATGGTGCTCTCATAAAACTGTACAACGATTAACATTTAAGCTTTTAATACTCTTGATATAAACCATTATCTGCATCTTAGCCATAAAAGGAGTTTACATTACATTTGCATTTATAGCATATAATCTTCTTAAGTAATTAACAACTTCATTTGTGCGTATGGAAAATTATTGCTGCATTTTTTTTTGTGATAAGTTCACCACAATTGGGTATCTACAGCCTATAAATTATGTCCTACTACTGGGCCGGGCTTACTCTAAAACTGAGAGGATGTAGGCCTTAGTCCACCATGCTGGCCTAGTGAGTTTTGACACAGTACTTTAACATTCATTTTATTGTATTTATTTGTGCCACAAATCTTACATTCAGGACCCTGAAAAAGGTATTTTTAAAGAATATAATGGTCTTTTTTATACGAATTTAAAACACCTTTCATTAGACTAAGCTTTATGAAAGAACTCATAAATATACGTACTTAAAAACTATTTTTTATATTCACCGGTGATTCACGCAAATATCCTATAATAATTTTGTAAATTATGCCCGTTGGAGCGACATTCGCTACATATTAAGTTGGGATTAAAGTGTGAAGGCGATCCGTGGGCGAAATACGATCATAACTATGTGCAAATTACATGAGTAAGACTATGACGAGTATGAATTTAATCCACATATTTATTGACACAAACACCCACGACTCTAGATGAATGGAAGAAACGATGACATCCCTCGACGTTGTAAGACCGGGGACGGCTTATGATAGTATATTCGTATGGGTGACAAAACAGAATTCATAAAGTAGGATATAGTAGGAAGTAAGTCAGTGTGGATTCACATAATTTTCATTCAACTGGCCTTATTTCGTCAACCAGTTATTTACCGCGATACTGTTTTTTCCATTAAGGTAAAAATTATCGTTTTAATTCTCGATACCTACTTAAAAGGACTAAACTTGGTTTGAGAAATACTCTTCTATCTAACTCTATCTGTCTGTTTTCTCTTCTTAGAGTTTATTATGTATTATGTATGTGTGCGTATATTATAGGTATTGAAAAGAATCACTTTAATTTACGCTGCATTGACATACATCGATTTGATAATAATCGAGGATATCAGAAAAGAAGCCATTTTATGGAGGACGAACTACATAATTACTTTTAAAAACTATACGTTCCCTTCCTATCCATCCTCAAGGGCAAAACCACAGTTAACGGTTACTCCACGATGATCGAAATCAAATATTTTATAGACAGTTAGACTTAAGTATTGGTAAGCCAAAGTGATGTAGATAGATTGTTCGTAAAGAAGATTTAGTTGAACGTCAGCACGAATTGTTAATTTATAACGCTTCAATAGCCAGCGAAGGCGAGCCAAACCCAACACTTAATCCATCTTGATGGGTATCAAAAACAAAATGACAAATTATAAATAAAATTTAGTAAGTGACCTTTTAATATCAGGGCTACGATCTGAATGCTCATCGTTGAAAGATTAATATCACTCTCGTGTTGGTATAAACACCGGTTGAGAGAGGTCGTCGAACCGCAGATAGCCCGTCTTATGATACAATAGTATGAATAATAACTCATTGTCTTACTTTTTGTTTAACTAATCACTTTATTGTTCCACTCTTATAATCAATTATTCGATTAGCTTTCATATAAATGACGTCGACGATCCTATCGAATATCCCCTGTCATTAGTCTCGAGGTATGTGAGCGGCTTTTTGTATCACTCATGTTGTTTATGTCGTTGGCTCGTTCGGATCTCATTTAACATACATTCTTGTGTTACCACCGGGTTTTTGGTGCTAAATAGTTTTATTTTACATTAAGGACGGTATGATTTGTGAAAGCTATAATTGCGAAGTAGTAGCAACAAATATCAAGGTATTTCTTGCTTTAATTTATTCATTGAAGCGGAAAACACATAGTGATAATGTCAAAATAAAATAATAACTAAATCTCAGTTATAAAGGTTTTTACTACTTTTATTTCCAAAATAATTTTTTATTTAAAAATAATAATAATGACATTACGTTCCTTTATATAGAAGAAAACGCTAAAAGAACAATATATTAAGAACATATTATTTATTTAAATAGAAATAATTAAGCGATGTATTTATAATCTTTTAAGAAGCTTGAAATAATCTAAAAAAATAATCCTTTACTAATAAAAATAATAACATAAATGAAATTGTTTCATTACGATCTAAGCGAAGATTGTGAGACTACCCACGTAGCATTACCTATACAATGTTTCCGCTAATTAACCAATGCTGGGACGTTTAAGTCCTATCATGTTTTATAAAAGTGACTTGTGGGCGCCAATTAAAATTTATTCGCTGTAAAAGTCTCACGCGTTGCCTTCAGATAACATCTTTTCGATATGAGGAAAAGCATTTTGTTTTTTGTTTGACAGAAACGCCGCGACGCATCATGCTGGATGGAGGGCTAATTGCTACATCAAGTGGAAATTATGTAAAAACAAACATCGCCTAATTAAGAATTTCTTTTTTGTATAAATTACATTTTATTTCCTTGCTTTATTGGGAAGAAACCCTAAAAATAAATGTTAGTTTGTAAATTGCATGTATCCTAAATATTTACTTAAGTTACCTTACTACGATATGTTACTACATAGTAACTAGTAACTCAGCCTATCGCCGTCCACTGCTGAACGTAGGCCTCCCCAAGATAGCGCCAACCATCCCGGTCTTGAGCAGCTCTCATCCATCCGTTACCCGCCACTTTTCTCAACTAATCAACTAACGATACGTTACTACATATCGCAAGGAATTATAAAAGCTGCTTGTAATTTGTTGGTTGCGGATTATTATCATTATGTGTTTTTTATACGCCAATATTTAAGCAATATTGGCGTATAAAAAATAAGCAAGAAAACTAAGGCACCAAAGATGTTTTTTTTTAATCCTAAATGCACAAGAGTTTAAGTTAAAGCGTTTTGTACGACTATTTCCATCTTGGATGTATCCAGACCGTGATCGGAAACTAAGGCAGATGATATCAAAGATGATAACAAACCTCTTGGTGTTAATGAAAATCCCGGCCAAAACTAAAAATTCTGACGTTTTTCACACTACTATCGGTAATAAATGAAGGTATTTTGTAAGGAAAACGTATTTTTTTTTTATTTTGTCGGATTTTTTTTAACGCCAATGGGTTGTTGATCACCGTAGCCATTACTTGCCAATTTTTTCGATCAAAGTCTCAATTCATATATAAAATAAAATACTGATCAAATAAAAGACATGTAGGAAACATTTCTTAACTAAAAATTAGATCACAAAATAGCAGCGTTCAAATATATCTCATTGGTTCCGTTCGGTGTGGTCACGTCTCCCGTTCTAGAGAAGGCTCCCGTGTAACTAAACCAATCAGCCCCCATTGTCTGAGACAATACCCTCTATCTACCGATTTGTCTGCGAAACTATTGAACGAAATACAATTTAAATCGACTATTTATACCGTTTTTGTTCGTCTTCAAGTGATTCTGCAGTTTCGGATTTGCTGATATTCAGAAATAAATCGACATTGATAATTTCATCTGTGAAAACATAAATAGTTTTCGTAAGAAAATATTGGATTGTAATTGGCTACATTAGAGGAATAAGTTGTTTCATTTTATTGTCTAATCTGGTCAACAAATTTTCATCGAATATTGTGTGTTATAAGATTATAAAATCAAATATAATGTTACTAAAATAATGCACCAAAATTTTTAAATCCTTATTAATTTACTGGCCACTGATTCGTAAGTAAATGGATTGTGACCATCGTGCATATAATATAAAAACTGTGATAGTTGTCTATAGACACTGTAATAATCCAAAACTTAAGCTAGGTAAAACACTACACACTAAGAGAATCACATTAACAAAACTACGAGTGTATGTAGATTCATAATATGTAGTTTCCTGTAAATTGGTGATTTTATAAGAATTGAGCCAGTCCATTTCTGCTGTAGTACTACATGCCGAGAGCCTAACGCTACCAGATACAGCAATAAAATGTGTATGTTGGTATGTGTTAAATACGATACAATCGAGTACCAAAGGCTTTGGTAACTTTTGCATTCGCTTTGTAGCGCAAACCGGCCTTATTGTTTCCCTTGGGCTACCCTTGCTCGACCTCCATCATTCTTAACGCTAATAACTGTTTTTGGGTCAAATGTAATTTATTCATTTCGAAATTCCATTTGAGACCGTGTTTATTTTGTAATTAGAATTCTGCTATTGATCATTGTCAGATGATTACTTTTATCATTTGTATCTAAATTACTCTCGTTCTCGATATCTTTTACGTTTCGTTTTGGGTACCTACACTGAAAGATGTTTACTTCGCAATTGCGCAAAAGAAAACCACAATTATATTATTTTAAAAAATGCACTAAATAACTGTGTTCGTTTAAAACTGCTTTATCGAGACTTTGACGAAAATTAAATAAATATGAGCAATCGACAACAGTTATTTTTAATTAAATTTAAATTCAACAATAATAATAACAAACCACAATAATATACACCCGCGCGCAAACTATACATATACAAGATTGTATGTGACTGTGGGGTATATTTATTTGTTACTATTTTCCTACTGCTAACCATCCATAAACGTAAAAATATGTAACCGTTGTTATTACGAAAATTGCCGAAGCAAACGACTGTAGCATAATTTTATGCGCCGTTCCGCGGGTAACTCCAAACGTCTGAAGTTATATCAATATATTTAACGGCAGAGGAGAAACATAGTGTCATTAAAATATACTAACGTCTATAATGTCGTTTTTATGGGTGGGGAGATGCGCTTCCTGGGACGAGGGTTTCTTAACATAAAGATGCCAATCTATATTCCTTGGCTTTTGCTTCTTGTTCGCAGATTTGTGTCGTTGGTATTTACACGTATATATTAAAGGTCACAATATTGTGAAGGTTTTTGAAGGCCGCTGCTTGGATCCAACGTTGGTTTTGATGTTTGACCAATGTTTAGCGTTGATCCGTTTGGTTTCCATTGAAAAGTTAATGCTATATTTTGGCGAATTATACTTCTTCTTCTTCATCAACCCATATACGCCCACTGCTGAATACGGGTCTCCTCTACCATTGAGAGGGTTTAGGCCATAGTCCACCACGCTGGCCTAGTGCGGGTTGACGGACTACACACCTAAGAAATTCCTAAGAACTCTTAGATGTGCAGGTTTTATCACGATGTTTTCCTTCACCGTTAAAGCAAGTGATAATTCAATGTGAATACACACATAACTTCGAAAAGTCAGAGGTGTGTGCCTGGGGTTCGAACCCGCGACCGCCGAGATTCTCAACCGCGCGCCCATACCTCGAGGCCATCACTGCTTGAATTATACTAGTTTATAAAAATGTATTTGAGGCTTTACGTAAAAAATACCCTTTTTGGAAAACGCGATGTAGTAAGTGTAGTAAGAAGTGATTCTTGTGCGAATTCCATAATCAGTCAATGTAGTATCTTGCTTACATATTACGTGCCTACCATATGTTTATTGATCGCTGTTAGATTCTATCGTTTGACCGCACTACTTGTGTCATCTGTTCGTATTGTGGTATCTGACCCATATGATATCATTATCTTTACAATTCGTAAAGCAATAATTAAATATCCCACGATAATTATATTTGAAGCTTCTTTATCTTTAGCTGCCAATAATTACACCCGAACGCTCTCCGCATCGTTCGTGCGATGTTCCTACGAAATTAAAAATACTTAACAGCATGAGTTTAAAGATATTACTGTAATTTTCTGGAAGCCTGGCGAGCCGCCGCGAAAATATCAATAAACAACAACCGGCAAATAGTGCGATTTCCCTCGCGGAGTTCACCCTAAGTGCCGACCCGGTCTAAGCTTGGCCGTGCATAGGCCGAGAGGACTTTTACACTATGCGACAAAAAAGCCAAAATTAAATACTTAAATCATCATAAATATTCTATAGCTCTTTAATCCGAAATTTTTATATGTATTTTCTGGTATTAATACGTTTATATACTCAGCCTATCGCTGTCCACTCCTGAACGCCTCCCAGAGAAAGCGCCAACCATCCCGGTCTTGAGCAGCCTTCATCCATCTGTTTCCCGCCACCTTTCTCAAGTTGATACGTTTGCCATGGAATGAAATGTAAAATTCAGCCCTGCGACATTTTAACTAGAGTGAAAAGATAAAGGGTCATGCAAGTTATATGCATGACTAAGATGAGCTAAAAGATAGCCAGGGCATCAAAGGCCTACAAGAAGAGGCCTTAAAAAAAGTTGCCAACCGTCGACATCACCACCACGAAACCTTTTTTTTTTTACGTGGCCGTCTTCGTGCCATGTAGGGAATGATGAATGCAAAAAACATCACCACCATGAAACCTGCGCTTCTTATATAAAAAATTGTCAAAATAATTACGAAAACATAACCTAGTAACTATGATGTCGGACCGACACATAATCCCCGCATAGTGTAAACAGTACCCAAGCACTCGCACAGAGTGCGGCCACATATTGGCTAATATCGAGTATCGGCCTGCGCGGCGCCTACCGTCTAAATTTGTACCATTCCGAAATACGCTCACTCCAACACATTATCCCGTTTTATTACCTATAAAAGTCAGCCGGAACGTACTACATTTGTTGCGCAGCCCTTACACCCTGTACCTAATATAGCGTTTTCTTTATTTGCAACGTGTACTTATATTTTATCAGGCGACGCATAGATTTTTTCACCGATCTGTGCTTTGCCGACGCAATAAAATCTGTGT
Organism: Cephonodes hylas; assembly: GCA_030295005.1. Lineage (NCBI taxonomy): Eukaryota > Metazoa > Arthropoda > Insecta > Lepidoptera > Sphingidae > Cephonodes > Cephonodes hylas. The sequence continues at coordinate 3,808,086 of AP025371.1, forward strand.
TTACGCAGCTTTTTATTATGGACGCGTGACGATTTGGCTAATATGTTTTTTTTTTATTATAATTCATAAAAGATTTTACAGTGCCGCTGGAATCTGTATGCGTGACAATAAGCCTTGTTCAAATATTGGCAATTTTATGTCGCTATAACTTTGGTAACAATTTTACTTATTTCTCGAATCTTACAAAGTTATACGGGGGTTATTGTTACACGTTGGTTTGTGTGTGTGAGTACCCTTAGTGAAGTTTTCAATATGAAATAAGATTATTATGTCCTCTCTGTCGCGAATGTGTTGGAAATATGATTTACTAGCTTTTGCCCGCAACTCCGTCTGCGTGGACTACAGGGTTGGGTTCAGAAAGAAAATAAGTTGTAGTATTTTACTCCGCAGAGCCCCATTTACTTAAATATACAAAAATCATACAAATCGCTCAAATTGTTTCAACGTGAAACCATAATGCGCCGGGTGGACGCCTTGAGTATCATTATTGCGCGCTTGATCATTATTTTGAAACTGCGATATCTTCTAAGATACTCATTGAAATCAAATGATGTAAAGGACAAATTTATTTTGTAATTAATACTTGTAATGAATAACGTATTTATTTGGATAAGGATTAATATCATGTTTGTTAAAACACCTTCACAAATAATGCTTTATTTAAAATAAATTTGGTTAGAATAAAAAACGTTATAGTGAGCCAACCTTAAAAGATAGACATATGCTGTCGCGGACTTTTTTTTAGAATTTTTAACGGGGAACAATTCTGTTATACATTATTTTAGCGAAACTTTAACCGTTTCTGCAGCGTACGCAGCGGAAGCTCACAAAAAGGAAAAAAGTCCCCGATTTTGAAACATTCTTTATTTCTGCTCCGCTCCTATTGATCGTAGCGTGATGATATATAGCCTATAACCTTCCTGGATAAATGTGCTATCTAACAGTGAAAGAATTTTTTAAATCGGACCAGTAGTTCCTGAGAACCTTGCGTTCAAACAAACAAACAAACTCTTTAGCTTTATAATATTAGTATAGATTTAACATATTGGGAAGTATGAACTTATTGTATGAATCGTAAATTTTCTAAACCGCGTAGTGACTAACGAACCACAACGACTTTGAAAATATTTAAAGATTATTATAGTTCCCCTAAAGGGAAAGACCGTCATTTGGTAATGGATAACGTAGGGGAAAATCTACAATATTAAATAATCAATATATACAACAATGACTATAATTTCAGTTTACTTTATTAGGACTCTATTGGCAACCGCACATAGGCTGGTGCCAAATCCTGGTCTCCCCAAAGTGGGACATTGACGGTGGTCGGTATTAAGGCGTAAATTAATACCTAAACCACCCGAAATTTAGGCCCCCGGTAGCCTTAGTCGCGGGATAACATCCTGCAACAGTTTCATATTTCTGTGAGACGGTTATTTTATCCCGGACGCGTCCTATCAACTTGTGCCGTGGCTAAATCTCTTGAAAATTTGTTTTTTTCATTATTATATAGTTTTAGAAATTAAACATTGCTAGTTACGATATTATTTCAAAGCTGCTTAGTGTCATTTGTGTTTTGGAAAGAAACATGTATTTTAGTAAGAAAACATCTCTGATCAGGGTTGTGTTCAATGTTTCCTTATGTAAATAAGGGTCATTTCTCAATCTATTTCGCTGCTTCATTTACCTTTCAAATCTATCCTCCACTAGCTTTAACACTTTCAAAATCATACACAACTTAATCATCATCTGCATTACAAATTGTATGTTGACATTATTGGAATTTCGCACACCAGAAAAACACCAATGAACTCTAAATAATGTGACAGTGTGCATGTGACATCCCCACCGGATCCGTGTAATATGAAACAGAATTATTCACGTGTAATAAATCACGCAGGTTACGCGACAACGCCATATGCTTACGTTCACGAACAGTGCGTAATTTAATTATCAGTTTTTGCATCGAATACCTGTGCAGTGTTGTGTTTTCCCGTTGGACGTGGGAGCGTTTGGATTAATGAATTATATGGCTTTTGATTCATCTTCATCAGAGTATGGTGGCTCGACGTACGCCTCTCCAAATTTATGCTACTCATGAGGATTATCGGCTTTTGTTATCCATTAAATTAAACTAGCTGGTCATGGTTGGAAGTATTTACATGTCCTGAAAAGGTTTGAAGTCTAACGGCTTTGTCAGGAGTCCTATGTAGCCAAATGTATTAGGACTCAGTGGTGTATTTCAACCCCAAAAGTAGGGACTTTTCGCCCGGTAGTATGTTTTTAAACACTCGTAGTAGGAGGCAAACTTATGTCTTTATGTTCGTATCTAGTATTAACTTACTTAGAATTTCTCAAAATCTAATTACGCTTCGGCCGCCCTAGAAATCAAACCCAATATAAATATCGATCGCATGAAACGCCAGTAGCATAAGCTGCGTGGCCAACGTGGCATTCGCTCTGAGACCTCATATTTTGTATCAAATAACTGATAAACAATACAAGACTTCTTACCAAACCTAGTACACTCAGTATTCTCTCAAAAGGGAATAATAAAAATTGATTACAAGACAAGAATCATCTGAATCTTAGACCGCAACGATCTTAACGCAATGAACTCCCTATGACCTCAATCAAAACACTAAACATCTGTGAACCGTGTGTGAAAAATCTAAAAATTCACAACTTTTTACTACAAAGCCTTGTCAATGGAGTATGTTCATAAACAATGCAATTATGCAGAAAATCACAAACACGTCAATCTTAACCCTTCAATGGACGTCTGAGCGTGGGAATGCAAAAACTTAAGACACCCCAAGCGATCTCTTCGACCCACCCGATCCATTCACGAATTTCCTGCACGCAACGAAACCGCAAAAGCGCACTACCTGCTAACACATGTTTGACTACGTTTTTGTGTTTTCTTTGTGACATCTCCTCTATGGGGTATAAACGACCCTAGTACTTGAGGGTTTTCATAAACTATTACGGGACAATGTTGCGTTAATATTTCCCAATGTATTTAGATTGAAGTCGAGATAAAGTGAAGTTATAAAAGTGAAAATATATTTTACTAGTTTTAAAAGTTATTACAATGTGCACTGGCTATGTTGTAATAACTCTAGTACTATCTATATAAAGAAACATTTAAAAAATACTCTTTTAAATATACCTATGAATAATAACCCGTTCTGTTTACGTAACACGTACGCCGTCTGCTGTAGTGATAATACCCATATGCTAAACTTCTTCAATCAAGACAATCGACAATAAAAAAATACGAATAAAAATATTCCTTACAAAATATAAATATAATCCAAAAAACGTGATACAATTCGTAAGTATATCATTATAAACCAAGACTCTTACATCGGAGACCTAAAATAATGTAACAATGAAAGCTATAAAAGAAGCGAGGAATTATTCGCGTTTCTTGTTAGCAGAATAACTACGTAAATGCTTTGTGTAGCATTTTCTTCCAGTGTTTATTTTCTACTGTATAATTATAATTAATCTTGTTTAACATCAGTGTTTTTCTAAAGACTTGGTATTTTATTCTAAGGCTTTAAATCATGGTAACTTCTCTATGCCGATGCTTAATACAGTAAGCTTTTGAATGATTAAAAGTAAATAGATATTCCCTTAACTCTCTCACTCTTCAGAAGCTATTAAATAACACATTGCGAGATAACTTCTTGTCGTTAACTAAGCAGCATTTATGTTGCTTCCAAGAATTTGTCAATGGAAAACCCAATAACACTTTATCCGCTTCGAAATCGTACCCATGACTTTTAAATTGCATGTGCCATTTTGTAGAGTGAAACCCGCTTACATCTTGTTTTGCTAAATTTTATTTTTATTTTATAGAAGAATAATATATTTTATTATAAAATTTTATTTGCCCAACACTATCATCGTCAGTCAAAAGACGTCCACTGCTAGACACAGGTCTCCTCAAAAGGCTTCCAAAACGTTCTGAACTTACCCAACTCAACGATGATTTTTGAAAATTTTATTATAAAACCTCACGTACTGCTTCTATTTTTAGAATGCTAATTTGCATAATTCTATTAAAAACCTCAAAAACGTCAAAGCAGGAAGGACAAAGGGGAGCAGGCTCAAAAAACAAATACCCATTTAGAGTTTGTTGTTATTCCATTTAAATGTAAAACCACTTTTTATTAACACGTGAAAGCTTTAAACCACCCCAAAACGAATTAAGAAAATCCAGTCCCTAGGGACGTATGAAATTAACGGCACAGATTCAACATCTTGGGGAAAAATTAATTTTGTTTTGGACATTTTATTTGCATAAAGTTTGGGCACGAGATTTTTATATGATTAAGGCTAAATCATAAACAAACTTCTTTGAAATAAAAATGTCATAATTTATACACGAATGTAGGAGTGATAAAAAGAAAGACGAACATGTAATAAATTCATCTATTAACGAATTAGTTTCTGAAAAAGTAAGCAAAGAATGTTACCCCTGCTGTATTTTTACTCACCGATAATATGGAATGAACCTTTTGCTATTTTGCGGTTATTTAAAATATTTCTCAATAAACAACCTCATTAAACTTTGGGCAATACGGTATTCGAACTAGGGATCTTTCGATCGCGTTCCCCGTAATTGAGTGATTTGCGCGATACTAATTTAACTTTTGAAACTAGTGAACATATTAATTAAGTCTTCATCAGCTGCGAAGAGAAATAGTATTGTAAAAAAAAAAATAAAATATTTTAAGAGGATAAGAAATCCACTAACTTCATAAGTATAGTACTACTACCTCCCAGAAGCCAACCATAAGCTCAATATAAAAACTGAAATAGAGCAATTATGAGTGTACTTTTAAGACAACCATAATATTTACAACGAGGCCTAAAGAGCCTCACCTTTGTACAAATACATTTTAATTATTCCCCCGTGAAGATCTCAATATTACTTCGTAACACTATCCGCCGACAGCCATTCATATGAATTAATGCCGTCGTTAATATAATTAAACATTTAAAATTCTGCACCTGCTTCGACTAAGTAGCATTCGCTGTAGTTAATTTGCGATGTGGACGAGAAAAATCGGATGGCGCAGGCATTAAGCAAGCTTTAATTTGTTACCATTAATAATGATGAGGCATGCCCACCGAGGTTACTAAATTCGGTCCCTCTGAACGCTAATTTATTCTGTTCAAGTTTTTTCACGTAAAAATATGGTAACAAGTTTTAATAAAATTCTGGATATTTAGAGGTCGGGTGGAAACTACGTAATACTTTTGTTTCATGAGGGATATTTTTATCTGGCGATTACATTCTCTCTTTATGTGATTGTTGTAAATCAACTTTGTAATTGCTTTGTCTTAAAACATTTTTTTTTAAATGTCACTGCATACTTTATAGAGAATAGTTTCATAGCCATTCGACATTAGGCTACTACCATCTTCAGGCTTCGCTTCAAGGCCGCAGTCCTTCAGAAGTTGTGAACTTCACAGTACTAGTCGCATGTCTTAGTGCGGTGGAACAAAACGTTTTGTTGGCCTGATTTCCCATAACTTAGTGGCCCATATTGCAATTATTTACAATGATCATTAGTAATTTTTTTTATAATATTGAAAATAACGTGTTTTTTTTTTCTTCTCAATGCGAGGCAATGATATTGGCAGTTCATTCCTTATTTTCATTAACTAAAACACTACGCTACACCTAATAGAAATAAAATATAATCCTTAAACAAATACAGAAAAACGAATAAATTTTCTTAGTTTATTATGATGGAACTTAAGGTTACTTTTAGGATCCAGATGGTAACAATATTTACCAGATACCACTCCACTATTTTTAAAATTGCCTTTAGTTTGAAGAACTTTATCCCCTTTATTATACAATCCATTTCCATATACAAATAAATTACGTTCGGTAAATATTGTAAATACTAGGCGAAATTAAGATTTCACCTATAACTTAATTATTTGTTTCGTGTAGGATAAAAGGCTAAAAAGACAAATGAAATTCGTTCACAACAATTACAACGCACCTAACCCAGACGAACATAGCAACTAGAAAAAAAGCACTATTCGGCCTTCAGTAAATCACCTAACACTACAATATTTCCATAAAAATATTTTAAAACACCCCTTTTAATTAGTCCCAACGTAATGCTACCAATTAATCAACGCTCATTCTACTCAAATGTCATATTATTTACCGGGAAAAACAAACGAAGCACCATCATTTATTCAACACTAGTGTGACTTGAATTCTATTGGGTCAACTTATCTATTGAGGCCACAAAACATTTGAAATAAAGTTGTTGCACGCTATGTTACGCGAAAACTTGAAAATAATGTTAGATGCGTCTACTTTAGTATTAAAGTAGAGACAGCCTCGAGGTTTAGGCGAGTTGTCAAGAATCTAGACGGTCGCAGGTTCAAATCCCAGCCATCAAATCCAATCCACTTGACTTTGCTCTGACTTTTCGAAGTTATGGAAGTATACACAATTCATAAAGTGGCCTTAATGTTTTATAGAAAAACAGCGTCAAGCAAACTTATCGCGTATTTTATTTCTCTGTGAATTAAATTATTGTAACTTGCTTATGGAAGTATATGAGTTACCTATACGTAAAATTCTTGCAGTTGTTTCCCAAGTATTTTTATATCGTTTTAAATAAATTAAATTTCCTCGTAAAGCTTTGCTTCATACCGTACGCGTCATGCCGTCGCGTGGAACAAATATGCCTCCGCTGTAAAACTAAGCACACCACTGTGTTTCATTCCTCTGAAAATTGATAGACGTGAAGTTATCATTTGACAGTGTGCGTGTTGTAGTGTTTTGTCACGCAACACTGGCTGCTGCCGTGCCCAAACTGACATAGAATACTAAATTATTAGATGCTGAAATGTAAGTTTAGTTATAAAATAAATAACACACTTTATAATGCTTGTTCTATTTAAATATGGGTTCTGATAACTATCACGAACATATTTAAGTACTACTGTACCTACACCACATTTCCTGGTATAAATAAAGCAGCCTTCGAGGCTAAAACGAAAATCCGTGACTCCTATATCGTCAAGAGGTATATTTAGGTTTAATAGAACTGAATGCTCTAAGAGTCATTCAATAGTAGCTTCTCTACCAGAAAAATAAAAGGCGTCTCTCGTTAGATACATACTTATTAGAATGTGCCAATATTTTCTTAAGATTTCTAATAGGAACGCAGCGTCAATGTCCACCAACTAGGTCAGAAGACCGGGTAAAGATCGCAGGTCTCTCCTGGATGCAGGCGGCCTCCAACAGGTCACTATGGAAGTCTTTGAGGAAGGCCTGTGTGGTCTTCTAATGGCTGATGGATTAGATCTAATAGGAAATTTCAACGGGAGGTGATTGCCTTAAAATATAGCTAGAGTATTACTCCAGAACCGATGATTGATTTGTTCAATGTTTTGCAACATGACTTACAAGGCACACATCCCGGTGAAGTGCGCTGAACAATACATAATTGTCGAATTCCAAGCTCCATAACATTATTTACTCTTTGACCCCAATGCCGTAGTATTTGACGCGCCATACGTCAACCTGCACGTAATAAAACTAGTTGGGGCCGTCAACAGGGCAAGCACCTAACTTTTATGTAATTTTTAAGTCACCCCTTTTAGGTATAAAAGCTTGAAGATATTTATCGTGTGAGAGCATTTTCAAAAGTGGTATTTACGATTTTCTTATCATCCTTGATATATATTTTTTTAATCTGCGGCGAGGATCGGGTGCGTGATGGTATTCCTAATGTTTGGACTTGAGTGTGTAAATATTTTTACGGGGGTTGGGGAGGGTCGTTAACTTTTATTTCGACGGAAATTTTATTAATACCGTAACTATTTAAATGTGAAGTTTGTTTACGTAAAGTAATTATGCTGCCTCGCACATGTATAGCACGCAACATTTTTTCGCAGCGTTATGAGTTTTTTTTTACATAATAGAAGACCACAAACAAAGATTCACAACCATCCTTAGGGTACATTAAATGGACATCAAAATTGTCGGTCTGAAAATATTGTTACTACTTATTTCTTTCGAATTTCCTGTTTTTTTGGCTATTATTGAATTAGCAATTCTAATTGTGTATACCTATATTTATTTATTTAATTGCCTATTCAAACAACTTCAATAAACAAAAAACACGAACAAAACCTTATTAACTAGTAAAGTTACTTTCAATTTTCTCATTACTCGTACTTCCAAGTCTTATTAGCTTATTAAACAAGCGAAGCGCATTCCAATAAGCCCTGACTTTCCCATTCTAATCACTGACCAACTTCACCCTGATAATAATATAGAGCTCGCTTTTTCCCATACAAAAATGTCAATACAGTTATATTTTACGTAATTAAAGATTGGAAGTGTCGCCCAGTACGGTCACGCACTGTGGCGTGCCGTCGGCTTTCCAATTAGACGACTCTTGTGGAAATAGATATTCCGAGTATTTATCAAAGGCATTCAGAAGCCATAAATATTTTTTTAGCAAGTGACACTGTTGGAATTATTGTAGCTACATGTATACGAGTATACTTGCATAGAATCGTATAGGCATTTGTGATGAGGGAGGCTGTTCTCAACATAGGAAATGCACAAAAAATTTAATTGATAAATATTAAAAAAAAAATGATTGAAAAATACACCCAGTTAAGGTTAAGGTGCCTACAGTGGTTTTCAAAATTTTTGTAACAATTTTAATTAATAAGTATGATAAATTTGTATATGAAAGTATAGTTTTTTATCTTATTTTTACGAGCCAACTTTCCATAACACGGTAAGAATTTACCGGTTCATCCGACTATGACTGCTTAAGCATAACAAAGCGTAGATCCATATGTTATTATTTTGCATAATAAGCTTATCGTATTAAGATCATTATACCATATGCCCGGGCTGCCGCGACATGTGAAATAGAAACACATATTCAACATAAATGTTACGCGACACAGGCCGCATTATTTTTTCACCCACGCACTCGCGTCGAGGACCCGTCGTTTCCTTTTAACGCATTCTAAAAAGACCTCTACAGGCGCAAATAAAAATACGAATAACCCTTTAGTAGGAGCTCCCGTTGTTTCTATTATCATTGCTTGCTTTTTCGAGGGGATTTTTTTCGCGTTGGAAAAAAATAAGCAAACTCCGGATATGGAGGCCCGTTCTCCATCTGTTTTATTAAAACTGCGATATTGATCTCGAGTCGTTCGGTGCGAGGCGTTTTAATTGAATGATTCGATTCGAATCAATGCACCCGCGAGTGTTTAATATGTTTGATTTCGTACAATTTATAGTAGTAATAATTTATTCGCGGTGCCGCCCACCGTACCTCTTTGAAGATTGCTTTCGCTTATCCACGTATCTGACTCTTATCGTGATGAATAATTTTACTTTGAACTTAATGATCGGTCACTGGCTGGTGATCAATTGGTATTAAATTCTTTCTCTTCGTCTCCGATTAGATTATCTTACTTGACCTATCGTGTGGCTGTTTACAATTGAATTCCTTTTATCTTTTTCAACTCTTATGTGAAGTGAATTTATTAGTTACTTTTAACATGAGTTTGTTTTGAATTTTAATGTTGTTTTATGTACAAAAGTTTTGTTGTTTAAATCTTATCTATTAAAAAAACTGTTACTTAATTTAATTTAGTCACTTATTTTAGTTTTAGCCGCTATTGTGTGTTGAGTTTATAAGCAAGAAAACATTAATAATAATGTAACAAATAAGGCTCTTGAACGCTTATTCATTCGTTAAAATATAGCACACTGCGTTCATTCCATAAATATTATAATACAATACACCCTTGTGAAATCCACTGATTTTATTCCACATTATTCGAAAGCAAAAAATGATATTCGGAAGACATTCGACTTAAAATAATAGCTTTCCAAAATGTTCGAAATATAAACGAAGATCGCGACGACGATATTGTTCAATTAATCTTTTTTTCCGTCTGCGGACTTTTCAGCGAGGGCAAAAAGTTGAAATATTAACAAACCCTCGAAAGTAATTCCGAAAGTAACTTTAATCAAGAGTATGAATAAAATACGATAACCTTTTTTGTAGCGGTAAGAATTTTTTATTGACAAAAAACATCGGAATCGTACAAAGGCCGTTGTTACTTAAATAAATACGAGTGCGCGATGGACAAAAGTCAAGCTTATTTACAGCGAATTCAATCAATTACGGTGGCCATCAGTGGCCGCTGAAATGTATGGGCAGTTGACGTGGCGAGATGAGGTGCGGTGCGGCAAAAAATTCAAGTTCGACGTCGGGTCCGGTAAAAACTGCGTCGACATCGCAATGCCCGGACCGGCAAAAACCAGCAGATGCCCGAATGTGGGAATGCGGTGAAAAAATTCCGCTTTATTGGACAAGATTCGGTATACTGTGACGTCGGCAATTAGGGACTATTGAAACTATTGCGTTTTGTTATGCGATTCGCTTTCTCCGTGTAATTGTCGTATATCGGATTTCGGTATCTTTAATTTTTTTATTGTAATGTGGTAATTGTGCATAGTATTTTATTTCGCAATGGACCACAATGGTGAGCATTTTTTGTAATTCGCTGGACAAAAGGAACTTCACCCATAAAATCCATGTCCATCAATGGATGTCTTTAATAGACTTCATAGCTCAGTGATTATAAAACTTAGGTACCTAATACTGCAATTTCCATGATGCACAAAGTCATCGTTTCAAATCAAATAGTTGGTATTAATATGCCAATAATAATATTTATTAAAATAAAAGTAATTTAGACGTTGATTAAATTAATTGAAATAAAATTTTTGAAACTTTATTTACTGATACAAAAATCAAAATATTCACGACTGGGTATTAAAGCAATAGACAGTTCTGCACCTACACTTCTCCAAACACTTCACTTTCATTTCATCTCTCGTCAATTGTATACATCCATTGCAATACAGACGATAATGTCAAAATTGATGGCCAGTATTTTTTCAATGATTTAAAGTCGACCAACAATTACAGTGCAGGCTTCTCCAGCGTTCGTATCAAAAGGCGCTTACATATCAGCAGTTTTTTACCTGGTACGGTAAGTTATTTGACTCGGGGGAGGCCGCGCGAGCTTTAAGCGACGCTATTAGTTCGCCTTGCCGACATTAACTTACTTTTATTGGTAGTTTGTCTGTGTAGTGTTCAGGGGATGTTTTAATTATACCACTATGTATTTTGTGTATAGTTTACTGTGTTTTATCCGTTTGTATTTGTATTAAGTTTATAGTCAATGTTATATAATAAAGAATTTAACATTTAGAAGGATGGAAAGAACAACCAGTGAGAGAGCAAGAAGTGCTGATAAAAAGTAATCACGGGCCTATATAACCCTACTTTATAAAAAGTAGCCATATGTTGCTGGCCTTAAAAAATGTGTGCACTACGTTGAAAGAAGAATGCTAAGTAAGTTGCGGTAAGGGTATATTTTTTTAATATATTCATTTAAAATATTATTTCCTTTTTTATTATAGTCAAATAACAACTATACTTCCATACGGTTTATTCAGCATTTGAAGAAGGCCTTGAATAGAAAATCCCTCATCTCGCCCACAGAGTAGTACATTCTGCATTTGTGTGAAATATTTTTAGTTTAAACTCTTTCGCGAACAACATCTGACCACAAACAAGAGTCAACGTCAATGGAAAGCGGAACGTGTTTGTTTTTGCACAAACGCATTGCAAAAATGGGTTGCCCCTTTGTACGGACGTTTACCTAACTGGGTCGGATGGAGCGGAACATCTTACAGAACTAAGCGTAATAGAAACTGTAAAGAATAAATGAAATGGAAGGCATATATCTCGTTTTCAAATGCTATTTGTTTCACATTTATATGTATATTCGCGCCTGGGTATGTAATGATGTATTTCTACATACGTTTGGTTTATGTTCGTTAGAAGAGAGTGTTGTTTTCCAGTACGTTTTCGAAGCTCGTGATTTTTAGAAGATTGTATAATGAAAATCACGAACCAATAAAATATTATTCGCGCAGCCAGCTCGCACTAGGCCAGCCTGGTAGACTAAAGCCTTAATCCTCTCAGTTGTAGAGAAGAGCTATGCCCAGCAGTGAGTCATATGGGCTGAAGATGAATGAAATTACACTTTATATTAAAGATATTTGAGTAACACACAATGTCAATAAAAATAAGCGCTAAGTTTGTTTGACTTGTGTATTGGAAGTAAATATACATAAAATAGATGAGAAGATGACACGGAATCCACGCAACAAAACAGCAATTGTGGCTTTACACGATAAGTATTGTGTATCCCTCCGTAAATGCTCGAAAGCTTCAATTGATTTAGAAAACCAAACATTAAACAAACAGTAATGTAGTTGAGCTTAGCCTCACAATCACCGGATGTTCCGATACTCTGTTTTTGGAGACGCACGCTTCACTGGCCCTTTAGGAACTTTTTGTTTGACCGTTTCCAGGGCCGTGACGGAAACCTAAACAATAGCGAGTGAAAGAAAAGAAATCCAAATTGAATGCCCGCCCTTGTTAGAAACTTCGCTCATTTTCGACATCGTTTTTACGTGTTAACTATGCATTGTTAAGTCTTAATGTCGGTTTTTATTACTGTTTTTAAGTTTGTCACGATTTATCGGCGTTTGATTCTGTAAACATTTAGTAGTCCATTATGGGCTTTGGAGGTGCTAGAAATGTCACGGATTTATTATAAATAGGCTATTTCAATCTCGTATTGTGTTAAATATGCGTGATTTTTGAATTACTATGTTGTGTTATAATATGGATTAAACAATATTAGTAGTTAGCCGAAAAACGTCCACTGTTGGACATAGGCCTCCTACAAAATATTGATATAAGTAATACTTAAATTGAATTGAATTAATGGCATCTCAGAACATTTCGTCAAAAACCAATGGTCCTTGTGTTTCGCAAACGTGTGGTTTAAATGGAGGGACTTTTAATTGTTTTCTTCCTAACTTTTATGTTGTGTGCAAAAGAGCTGGCGTTTAAGAGATGCAGGAAATAAAGAGTGAAATGACACGTGCTTTTCTAATGGCAAAGATTAATTAATGATTTTGCCGATGAATTTCTACCTACTAATTTAGTTTTTTAATATTTGCTCCATAGTCCGTATACACGCTTGCATCATTTTACAGTGCAACTTAATTGAATAAAAAAGCATTAACGTAGGTACTGGAAAACTTATGTGAATCAGCGAATTAACCTCGGGATTTTCTCTATTTACCATTGTTAGCATTATCGTAGAGTTGTGATTAATTAATAATTTTCCTGTATATTTTTGACATTAAATGATATAGGTACGTCGATGGGTTTATAAAAACCGTAAATAACCTGTTTTTAGTTTTTGATCCTTTTTACACCCTCTAAAGAAACCTAATCCACGTCTAATGTGCGTAACGATGGTGACTGGTAAACCTAGTTTCAATTCATGAATACAAATATTAATAAAAAATATCTGCTGTAAATTATTCGCAGTACACATGCTGCAAGGGGAACTCATAAAATTAATTAATTTTACTAAAGGCTCATAATTATGAAAGTTTATAGTCCGGTAAATAATTTTTATAATGAAATGTTTCACTTTTGACATTTTAGATTATGTTAAGCAAAATAATTACTTTATTACTCTGTATTTACGAGGTCTAAAATGTGGATTATTCTATTCGTAATAATATAGGACTATTGCCCCAGTAACCTTTCAACCGTGCATAAAGTTTGGGTAAATTGTAAGTTTGAATAATGAATCATTTTAATTTGACACGAAAATTTTCCCAACGGAACTTTTGTTTGGCGGATCTTAACGTAGTAGCAATTGTTTATTTCACTTTTTATGTGTTTCTCATAATCTCAAAACTGAAACTAAGGGGTACTGAGGGTCTTAGATTTTTTTTTCGTCTATAGTTAACAAGAAGTTAGCAGTCCTAGAACCCTAACGGTCAGCGTAATAGCATATCGTCATAGCAATTTAAACCTTACATTTATGGGTACGTAATATCATGACAAAAACATCCCCTTTAAAAAAGAGCACTAGTCCCCTTCTGCAGATTTATCTAATCTTTGGCTCGCAGCGCAAGGTTGGCGCAAATCGACGCGTGCGAGCAATCGAGCGTCACACAACAACGCTGTACAGCCATTGATATTTCGAATAGGACGCACGATTTAGCACCACGGGCTATTTACTGCCCACCGGGATGCCCTGTGATATACGCTCCTGTAACTTTTGTTTTAGTGGCCAGTGGAGCCGCACTCTTTGATGGAGTTGAAAAACGCTGCGATATTGTCCGACTCTTTGGTGGTGTGACTCTTTGTAGAGGTTTTGTACGTTTCAATTTCGCCACGAATTTAATTGCCTTGTGTGAGGGTTTTGGTGTCAATGAAATTGTGGTGGGCGTAGAAATGGTGTAGGTGTGTATGTACAATTGAAAACGTTTTCTTTTAAAAGTAATTGTGAAAGTGATGTGCGGTTTCCAAGGTACCTATTTCTAGATCACGGGACGTCTAAATATTGTCAATAAACAATTTATTATAATAATAACAATATAACAATTATCAATAAACTATAAATTGTCAATCACTTTTATGGACATAAACATGATTCATGTCTTCGTATTAAGTTCATATTATATAAAGGTACTTTATTACTTTTATATGCATATGTCATTAATTTCACAATTCGCAATAAAACTTGCGCGCATATCAAATTTTGAATGCTTCAAGAAGGTCGATTGACGATAACTTAAAATTAATATTCCGTCGACAGTTTTCGGCGTCGAATTTTATGATATCGTTCCGATCTGAGCACTCGGATGATTTGGAGGGTTTTGTAAACAATTTATTCGCAAATTCAGTGTCGGAGGCGTGTTTGTTTTAGCGCCGGTTATCGGAGCTTATTTGGCAAATAAAAAGATTTTTTCATCCGATACTTTTTCATTCTCCCCAAAGTTTGTATCCGTATTTATGCACGCAAGAGAATATTTCGGTATTTGAAATTGAATACTGATTTTTGCGTGAGATATACGTGTGATGATGTATGTTTGGTTTAAAAGTTGCGCAAAAAAAGATATTCAACAATTATAAATATTTTGTTGCATAAAATTTTATAAGCCCACCTTCTAACCATTCAATGAAATAATTGTACTTTCTTGTGTTTATTCCATTCTCACTTATAAAATCTCATGGGCTATCAATATTATTTCGATGTTGGTAAATTCAGATCTAGAATTCCGGAGGAACAAGGCTACAAAGTATACTAAACAAAATCTTAGATAAATAAAAGATCTATAGCAGCATTTACGTTAACAGCTCTCCAGCAAACCCCCTGTATGCTTGTAATTAAATTCATAATTACCCGGAATCACGTTATATCCATAATGAGGTCACAATTGTTCACGTGTTATTATTTATTCATTTGACCATGCTCTCGATTCTTGTGATTTATTTATTTAATTTGCATAACATTAAGACACACCTAGGACTTTTTAATCTTATAAAATAAAAGTGATACAGATCCCTAAATTTCTATATAATTTAAAAAAAAGGGCTGTTTAAGATTCCGTACTAATCGCTTCACCAAAAAAATCTCAACCGTGATTCCCAGCATTAGAACTACCTGCACTGTGTCAACATTTACTGCCCTTGATCTAGATCTCTTAAATGGTCCATAAAACGACAATTCCGAATTAATATTCACATCAGGATCCTCCTTTATCTTCGAACTTATCGAGGTGCTACCTATTCATAGCAGGGATTAATGTTATGATACGCTCTCTTGTGTGATGTTTTGACCTTATGAATTTATAGAGTCCTACAGGTACCTACTTTATAAAAAAAAATTAAATATTGTTGTTAGCAATTAATTGTAGAAATCTATCCCTATTTTCCAAGGAAACTTCATTGAGTTATTAGCCCAGTGTATTGATCTTACTAATACGGATGGACTCTTTGCGCCACAATAAAATTACAAAATCGTACCCAAAATCACCAATAATGTAAAAAATAACATACATAAATGATTCGCTTAAAGTTTTATTTTAGAATAGGTTCTTATATAAATTCTGCACACTGAAGCGAGCTAAAGATTGTTTCCAAGCTTTGGAAACATTCTAAAATATTTTCGTCTAATAGTCAATTTCTAATACTTTATAATGATGGTTATGGTGATGATTAACATAATTTCTAGAGATTAGCGATTTGTTTCCGAAATCAAACTCGTCCCAAAAGCAAGGAACCTCGTAGCGATACCATCGTATCGCTTAAGCCATGAATTGATTATATATGTGTTCCTAAATTTGCGGTATATATTAAAATTCATTCGTGGACTGCTGTTAACTGTGACATGAACTAATGTGATGAGATAACCTGGCGAGATAACGCGGGTTTTAACGCTAGCTACTTTCTAAGAATGCTCACTGAATAAAAGGAGGCGTGAGATTTTTTTTCTCATTCGTCAATAAAAACAAATTATCTTTTAAATAATACAACAGGAGACGACTTTTAAGCGGTTAAATTATTTCTTCGTATTTTATTATATCTTCGTATTTTAGAATAGATTCAGTTGAATACTGGCACAGAAAACATATAGGTATATCATAAAAGACGTTTGCAGTAGCCATAGAAACAACTTTTTAAAAAACAAACCTTACGGTTACATTTTGGTGAAACAAACCTTACTTTTACTTCGTTCTTCATCATCATCATCAGCCGTTATTTTTCCTCATTGTTTCCTATTCAACTACCTTAGTCCACCACGTTGGTATACTACACAATTGAGCAATTCCTAAGAAACTTTTAGGTATGCAGGTTTCCTTATGAAGATTCCCTTCACCGTTAAACACATTCACGTTTAAATTAATAACTCCGAAACTTCAGAAGTTTGAACTAGCGACCGCAGAGATTCTCAACCGCGCGCATAACCCTTGAGGCCATCACTACTCTTTACTTTTATCTTTGTTATAAAATTATATTTAGGTACAGAAACCCCACGCTGTTTGCCGGTAGCAAACCTGAACTACGACCACGACAACTAATGACCAATTCGCTTCATTCAAAATGTTGTAGCTAAGCAGCGAGACTTCGCAAACCCTAATTAATTAAAACTCAATAGGTACAATTAATTCTCTAATTTACCGCTCCATTCCGATCTATTGAATGTGTACTTTGGCGTCATTTTGTCCAGTTAATTAATTTGAAACGGTGTTTTCGTATTCCGAATTGCGGTTGGTATAAGTTTAATCAGATAGCCACGTCGTATTGCGAAAGAATTAATAGAAATGCGAAAATGCTGCTGTTAGTAGGCAGTTTTGCGCTTGTTTTTTTGTAAGGAAAACTATAGAAGTAAGAGTTCCAAGCCAGTTAGTGTCATGGATTAGGAGTTAAGTTAACCATAGTGAAACAAGCGCCTCAGTTATTTAATACGCGAACATATTATGTTTCAGCAGAGAAGTAATTCTCATTTAATTAATTAACTAAAGAAGATGAAATAATATGCATAATTAGATAAGACTCTGAAAACTGAAGATTATGAGTGAGCTGAGTTTATTGTTGCTTCCGCTCCAGAAAATAATAATTAACCAGTGCCAAATATTTGCTTAAGACTTGCGTATCAATGTTATGACTGCGCATATTCAAAAATAAATATGTCCGTCCACACATTATAATACTTCTAAAAAAGAATTCTTGTATTAAACCATTTAGTACTGGCTGTTTTAGTTATGTTAGGCTTTTAACTAATAACTTTCCTTATCACAAATATAAAACACGGTGAATAATGTGCACTTACAAAGCGCGGTAAAGAAAAATTGTTTAGGAATGTTGTGTGATTACAGCCCATTAATAAAGCCAATGGAAATGTTAAGGAACCATTTGGTTATATTTCAGTAATATCAAGTGCGTAGGAAAGTGGTACAAATAGATATGGTGTTTGCTCAAATGAAATATAATATTGTGCTTTTGTTGAAATGGAACATTCAAGAAACCCAACCACTGAGGAAGTAGGCGGCTGCCCTCGTCTTAGATCGCTCGCCAGATAACCGCGCGACGCAATGTAAGGAGTGAATAATATTAACAACTGTGGCTAATATATTATCCTAGTTTTTATGAGTCACAATGTTATTAATTGTCATTCGCTTACTCTTAATTGTACACAAAATTAAATGAAAAAAGTATTGGCGTCGAGGTTTAGGCGCACGGTCGAGAATCTTGGCGGTCGTGGAATCAAACCCCCGCAATACACCTCTGACTTTTCTGAAAGTTATATGTGTATTCACACAGAATTATTACTTGATTTCTGGTGCGTAGTCCGCTAACCCGCACTAGGTCAGGGTGGTGCCTTTATACTACGTTCAATAAATAAAAATTATCATAATACGATATTGATAAAAAAGCCGATTTTGATTCCAAAAGTTTGAGATATTATTGATTTATCTAAAGTTGCACTACTGTTCTCCTTACCAATAGTTTACCGGTGGTAATAATTAAAAGTTCTGACACGGCAATAAACCAAGCTACAAAACCACGAAACCCAGTTTTGGGACGAAGGCGAAATTCTTCGCGCTTCCGAACAGAAGGAAGTGGTCGTATAAATTATTTATGATAGTTTTGCATTACTTGAACTATTTCTAGTAGTTTCTTGCTAACATATTTTTACTAAATAAGTTTAATGTATTAAATAAAACGTGAGCTCAGTCCTAAGCAAAATTTGACGCAAAAATTTTCATTCAGCTCTGTAATAAGTCGTTAAATCATGACTTTTATTATGCCAAAAGTTTTCAGAAATCATTCAATGCCATAAAAATATATTCAGAAACTTCACACATAAAATTCTTTATCTAACCTGTAAATCTGTCACCGGGCGATGGGAAGTAATACATAATACGTTTGGCATAATTAGGATTACTGAGATGTTAATTACGGATTCGCGTCCAGAGGACATCACTTCTGCAACTACACAATTTTACCGCTCAAAATTAAGTCATATAATTCGGATATTATAATCATTCAATGTTGCAAAGAATATACATGAGAATAATCAGCAGCCCATACTATTGCTGGGGACGGGGCTCTTTTACAACTGAGAGGGTTTAGGGCCTTAGTCCACCACGTAAACGGGTACCACGGTAACGGGTTCAAATCGAAAGCACACACCACTAAATAATAACTTACTTTAGCAGTAAAGGAAAACATAGGGGTATGTTCTAAGCAAATTAATTAAATCTCTCACAAAGTCACATAAAAAAATCTACTCACCAAAGCAAAGGTACGGAATTTTAAATAATAACCACCTCTCTGTTGGATGGTCAGACGATATTCCATTGTGCTTTCGATAATCAGGATAATACTTTCCGCCCAACACTTCATTATTACGAAGTTCATTTTAATTTTATTAACAAAGGACGAGTCCTTTGACATAAAATATTTGTATCGAATTTTTTTGAACACTGGATTTTTTCAACGTTACCTGTGTTTTACAGTAATTAACGCACTGAAAAATAATTTTAAAATATTATCGCCCCAATGTACGTTTATGTGCTGGTTTTTTATTTTTTATGCTGTCAATCAATTTTATCAGCTGGTACAGTAACACTCTAATGAGCTTTAGTTGCAGTAATATGATACAGTATTTTTCCCAGCGTCAAGGTCGTAGACGAAAGTTTGTGAAACGGAAAATCACGTTTTCGATTCCCGCAACGAGATATTTTTTGTTTTGAGTCAGATTATTTGTGAAACCTTAATAGGCATTGAAACTATTACCGCTCTCCTATCGCGTTTTAAGTTTTAAGGGTGACTTTGGGATCAAACCTGGATTTCTAGGCGCACCGACTTCCTTAGCAACCGAATTAGTCGAGCCACCCCATGAATACATACAACTGTCAAGACAGCGTAGCACCAGCATTTATAATAACCAAATAATTTTACCTTTTCTAATAATGGAAAATACTCTGCAGAGACTTACTAGGCCGTTTTGTTAATGAAGCAAGGTCCAATTTGTTATTAAATGGGGCATTATACCCTTATTTAGGACCCGAAGGGTGGTGTTTGGAATCTAATGAATTTTAACTTCTGTCATTGGGACCTATTTAAATATTTAAAAGGTGATGGCTTCCGGTTCTTTGTTGCCGTTACGGAATTTCGTATTTTTATCTGTAAATTAAAAATGCCCATCTTTTGTCTTTTGTGCCTTTGGGAAGGTATGGGCAAAAAATCACACATTCAAATGTATGATTTTTTGTGAAACGAATCCCAAATCCGATCTTATGACAAAAGATTATTTTGTGGGGGTTGTGATTCTTCCGACTTATAACAATGGTTTCAATAATTTAATACTTAAAGTGACTTATAAATAGTAAATTATCATATAATTGAAAAAATAAACACATATTTCTCTCGCTTCGCGCTTTTGATTTGTATATAGATAAATAGATGAGCGTGGGCGTATATTTTTATATTCCCACATAAATCTCGTACAAAGATATTCACAACATTCATTCATAAAATCCTATGAGTATAAATTAAATTCATTTATGCGAGTAATGATATCGTAAATTTTAAATGAGCGGTATCAGTACTAAGTTGCCAAAGAGTAAGTCGGAGTGCGTGCAACATACGAAAAAATTGGCGGAGATTTAATATCTTAAGATTAGAGTCCTACTTTATACTACTTACGTTGTGCATATAATTCTAATAACATCATATATATACCTACACTTGAATTATATATAAATACATAACTTCAAGGCCTACTTTCCCAGAAGATATAGATAGAGGTGCCTCTGTGCATCCACATTTCGCCATAATAATAGAGTTTCGGATATACCTAATAGCATATATTTTTACTATTTAAAAATATATCAGCCTACGTTAGGCACGTACCAGCATATTACGGGTTAGTGAATTCTATGAATTTTGAATTCTTATTGGAGACAAAATTATTTCCATCAAAAATCTAGTTTTTCAAACAATGATTTTATATTAAATGCTTTGAATTTTGACTCACGGTTGTACTTAGAACATGCAAGTTTTGCTTTTTACTTTGCCTCGTGGCAACTGCTATCGCTCAATACAGTGAACAGTTGAATAAGACCGGCTTGCCGAACGTGCCAAACCTTCTATTATACTCATGTGTTTGACACGGCCGCTAATAATTCAGGTGATTTGTAATAATAACACCTTTTCTAAATTTTTGGCAACTAATTTTGCATTTTACAAATATTCCTTAATTTTTGTTTGATTTTTGATGACAAAGAAGCAGCAACATTCGACTCCATGTAATAGGCAGTATTGCCCATTTCCATTTATTCAGCTGTTCTCTGGTTCAGTACCATTTAACACTAAGAATCGAGCCACCTACTTCCAAGAAGATCGCAGAGACAAACCATCAATCGGCTACACCCATCTGAGATTCAGAAGTGTTACGTAGAAGTCCCTTACGTATTAGTAACAGAAATCTCTACGATGTAAGTAGAGCCACAGCTCATCCTCTTAATGGCATGTAGACGCAGCACAAGATTTATACGCTCTGCGTTCGAATATTCTTTAGCGTGGAGTCGCCAGTCGCCATACAAACGTTATCGCAACCGCATCGTAGGGAGATTAAGGCTGTGGCACAGGGCGCATGCATCGTCATGCCTCCGTATGAGCGCCGCGAGTTACGAGCGATTGGAGATTTGGGTAATTAACTCTAATTAATAGCGAAATCCACACTTATGAAAAAAATATGAAAACAAATCTTATGAAATAAAATATATAGGTACCACAATGTATTTATGATAAAGGTAATAAGGGTAGTATAGGTGGCAGGACGTCTCTGGCTGCAGGCGGCCTTCGACTGATCCCGGTGGAGGTCATTGGGGGAGGCCTATGTCCAGCAGTGAACCAAAATTGGCTGATGATGATGATAATTTATGATAAAAAATAATCATCAAATTCGGTTCACATAGTCGAAATAAAGATAAAATAAATAAAGACGAATCGATAATCTTATTTTTCTAAAGTCGGTTATAAAGAAAAATATACCACACTATATTTATATCTGATATTATGTCTACAATTCAGATGGTATCAAGATATCAGAAAAAAATAGTGCATTTAATACAAATGCAATTATTAACGCCTAATTACTACGCTTGTACGTGTTGGTGTTATACTCGTAAATTTATGACTTATTTATAAGATAATAAGGTGTATACTTAATCAAATAATAAATAAACTCTTCCATATTTTAATATAAGCGTAGCATGTAAATATGAGTAATTGAATCAGAATTGTTTACATACGACACACTTTATTGGTGGCTAAGCAATTTCAAGCATGTAACATGATAATAAAAATCTTCGAAAAGAAAAAGGCAATGTATTAAAATGTATTCGCCATCATCTTAAGACTTACGCCGCCAACATAAGATGCTCTAAGCCTCAGGGAATGGACAAAATAAAAATGAACAGTCTTCTTGTTGGCTTATCGGAATAGATTACTTTTTCCAAACGTACTCCAGGGGAGTGAGACCACGAGGGATTTTTTTTATATAAATCGTTAAACTTCAATACGGATTTGTCAAGTTTTTACATTCAGCGCTATTTAAGGGGGAATATTAGTTAACCCCGGGGCTTTTCAGAGGTCGATACACTCGCTCACGTGACAATTTCCAATGATTTTGTTATTTGTTATTCTTTTTTTGTAGCACGTACGGGTTGCGTGTGGGCGAGTTTAAATAATAAGCGGCCATTTTAAAAATGCCTTCGTCGGTGCCTACCGCACGCGGTGAGAAGTCACATTTGAAGTACCGTCTTAAACGCAGCGACTATTTTAATACCAATCGTGTTTCGGCCTATTGTTTTCTTTGGGACATGTTTATTTTTGTGGTTACAACTTATTTTTCTTTGGAAAGTATTGTTTTACTTAGTTACTCATTGTTACGTTTGGTAAACAATAAATTCATGAGTTCCAGATGTTTTTTAGGACCCACCGCGCGGTTGACTCGAATTCTTAAACTGTATTAACATATTCAACAGTAGTTCAGTCATTCAGTTCGTCGTAGAATTGACGCAACACATATTTTTATATACCTGGAATTACGGGCTAGTTATTTGGGTATTTTTGGAATTATTATTAAAATAAACACTTTCTTAATTTACGGAGCTTGTAATATAATAAATTGATTTGCTAATACTATCCAACATAACCAACGAAATACATAATATTCTACCGGCTTTTATTGAACTGTCTTATAGGTGGGGAGCCAAGTCGCCTAAAATTGCAGTTCTGTATAAATATTGCAGCACTTGAAATATATTTTCCAAATGTATTTGTTGAAGAAGAATCTATGTTATACTGTATTTTAAGTTCAATGGCTAAGCCACGGAAGGTGTCGCATAAATGTAGGTCATGATTGAAATATACACGAACATCACGGTGACTTGACATCGTATTTACATTGTATAGGGATTTCTGGACATGACTCTGTAACATAAATCTGCATTGTGCGTGTTTACTCTGAATATTGATGTATTGAATATATTATATCTATTTCGATTTGATCTTTTATTTGACGACAAGTCAAAATATATAAAGAAACAAATAGCTTCCTGTAAGAAAACTTTCAATACCCGATTGTTCAGTCCATAAATATAAGAATGGATGACACAAAGATTTGAATATTATTAACTGCATGCAAACATGAACATCTAGTTTTGGTCTAATTTTGGTATTTTTGAGATGTCCAAAAACAACAATCGGCTCACGCCCTATTACACGTAGCTTAATAGTACTGGGAAAACTGTGGAAGAACTTTGCTTGCCATTTACGGTTAAGATTGATACTGTATGATCCGTTTTGTTTATATAATTCGCTTTTGATCTTGTTTTTAAACATTTCTGTATATAGAGTTTTTAATAATGTGATATCTTAGGTATACTTTTTAATATCACAGTTTTCTTGCCATCATTTAACTTAAATCGCCACTTGTCTACATTCTTATCTGTATCTCTTTTATGCCCTTTGAACGTGGAACGAGTGGAATTTTTTATTAGACGACCTATTACCTATTAGTTCCACATGTGTACAATTACAAAACAACAACACTTTCATTTTGATTTAAAAAGTGCGAAGTACAACTCAATAAAACGTGAACAAAAGATCTCATATCAAAGTCATGTACAACAATAAACCAACCTTAATTGTATAGCGAAACCGTTTTTATACTAACATATGTTGATAGAAATATGATAGCTTCATTTGTTATTTCTTTGAGTTTTATCTCATTATGATTCGCCACAGGAAGCCCGTGGTATCTATTACGTATCGACAATAGGCCGGCTAAATTGTTTTAATGGTCCGCGGAACATGAGAGTCATAGCACATTGTGCTCGTGAAAGCCATCGTCCCTTCCTCACACCTGGATGTGATTTCTGATCCTTATCGCGGTATTAATTAAAACAACTGAATAGCTTTGTGTGAGTAGTGGATTCATTTGTATTTCCATGTATCAGTGTCGATAGTGAATCGCTACATTTTGTTCATGATGTTTTGAAGAATATATTAGTAAGCATTTAGGATAGGAGTTTTATGTTGAAATTTTTATTTTGACCACTATCTGATTTCTGCCTGGTGCTCATACAGTAGATAAATAAATAAATAAAGCACCATGAGTTTTAATAGTATGTCCCTAAACAGTATAAATAAAAATATCTTCATTTTGATCTATATTTGATCTGGTACATTTTAGGTTATTAAAAACTCAATACTTAGGCAATATTATATACCAAAGCAAATCTTCCAAACCTTATTTCTTTGAAACCGGATGATCATAAAATAGTTGCTGCCAAAAAAATGGACCGACCAAGCTTTTTCATTTGCAGAACTGCCTATTATTTAAAGCTCAATTATAATTAGCGCAAATAAAATACACTGCCCTTTTGTCGTTACTAGTATAATTATGTAATATATTTTGGTCCAAACCACGATTTTAAACCCGAAACATAATTACTCGTCCCTAATAAAACTACCTGGCGATGTATTTACATTGTTGGATCCATTAGCCTTTTTATCTTATCTCTTTGTGGTTGAACACATGTACTATTTAATGCTCTTTTTAGGGTAGCCACACTTTTTTGCGATCGGCGAAACCTTTCATAATTGGAAATATATTCGTAAAGGAAACAATGTTGCTTTAGTATGAATAAAAAATGCCAGGCACAACTTTGTAAATGTATGACAAAAATTCGCAATAGAATTCAAGTATTTTATTAATTAGTAAGATGTTTAATAAACCAGACAGGGAGGTAAGTAGGTAAACAAAGTATTTGTTACAAAACTTTTATTGTGAACGATTTGGAATAACCGTAAAGCTTAATTTACTTCAGTTAAATAACGTTATGGATGTAAGATAATATTATGAACGTATTTATAACGAAATACCTTAAACATGTGAACACTTCGACTGCCAAACACGTCTACACTTGAGCATTAGAAAAAAGACGTTGAATTCAAACAGAATAATTTCCCGAGCGTCGACACAAATCACAGAATCTAAGATCAACATCAGAGCGTCCCATTTGACTCCCAAATGCCGCAGCATCATAGCTGAACATCGAAATCACTTAGCGGAGTAACCAAGCGGTTTCATCTGTGATTTAAATGATGTTTGTGAAGGTGCACCGCACAGCTTTGCTTACCCACTACGTGCTACAAACGCGTATAGTGCAACATGTGTGGAGCGGTGTACGTCGCCTTGTTTGTGCGAGGCAAATGAATTTAGATTGTTAAAATATAAGCGGAAGACGGAAACAGCAACGTACACAATGATGCAAGTTGAATGACTCCAGGTTTCTGCTCATGGTCAGTGGAAATAGTTGTTCATTTGCTATTAAAAGCCCTATGTCACTCAATAAAATAAAAATACTAATTTTACCAATGTTATTGTTACATATGCATATTACAAATAATATATAGGTTTCATTGTTTCCCTTACACTTCCAGACATAAAAAAATGATGTCTTTGATGAATGATGATTTGACTGTTACTAATTTATTTGTTTTTATGTCAGTAAATAGTGCCTATATATTAGGGTGTCCCAAAAAAATCAAAGTCTTTTTTTTTCAACGCATACCCCCTAATTATTTTCGAATGGTGTTAAAACACTTATAAATAAAATTTCATGAACTTAGAACCACTGCAACCCGTGCCGACTTGCATTCATGTGTTTCTGTACTTATACATACTTTGTATGAACTTCGGCGCGTCGCAATATTCCCATGGAAGTTTCGTGGTTGCTTGTTTATTGTATTGGTAAACGCCTCTTTTTGTTTAATAAATATGTTAGATTAAGATTTCAGATTGCAAATTTTAATAGGGGGTGCAAAACATTAAAATAACGGCTTAAAACTTCTCTGTAAAGAACAAATACTGGCAGTTCTGTTTAATAAAATTTGTGAAGTAAAATTGAATTTTGTACAAGCGCAAATCTAACTATTTGAGATTAATTATTTTTTGTTAAAGGGCTTATATGCCTATTTAAGCTTTAATAAACTAATTTTAAGAAACAAGTTGCCTTATACCGAGTCTGAAGAGATCACTAAATAATGCGGAAAAATCGCAAGATAATATGTTCGTACAGTGTCGTCAAGAGTTTGTTACAAGCTTGGACCACTTTTTGTATATTGCACACGCCGGTGCCCTTTAATTGATAAAAATAAATCTAAATAATAGATATAGTTATATAAATAAATATGCATAGTTTTACCGGACAGAATTATGAAGGAAATTTAAGGGTTTGCTATCAAGAATTAACAGTTATAGCTATGATCATATTCTTTGGTGGTGATACAGAAAGAAAATTGACAATTCGATCTCCAATTTATATGTACCAGACACCATGATGGCCGAAGCAATTAATTGATTAAAAATGTCGTAAATTATTTTTAATTGTAAATTACTAATAAAAAGTCTCACTATTAGACATCTAGATTTGCATCGCTATATACCATGTTAAGGCTTGGATGCATTGTATATTATCAGTGACGGCACCTTACCACGACTTTTGTTTGCTTAATACTTTGAAGCCCTGGAAAACTGTCAATAAAATTAACTCAGAAATGACTATACAGAATATTTATCAGCATTTTTGGTCTTTGGTTCATGAAGTAGCTGTCTTGTCTCTATATGACTATGATGGAGACCAGGAACGAAAAATAATAATATTTTAAAGCTTAACTAACAAGAATCCATAAATTCATATCCCTTCGAAAGTATATCTGCGTGATTTAGTTTTTTAAAAAGACATGAACGACTTTATTTCAATCAAAAACAAGTCTTGCTTTTCTTTAAT
Source organism: Cephonodes hylas (assembly GCA_030295005.1). Taxonomy (NCBI): domain Eukaryota; kingdom Metazoa; phylum Arthropoda; class Insecta; order Lepidoptera; family Sphingidae; genus Cephonodes; species Cephonodes hylas. Next base: position 3,835,447 of record AP025371.1, read on the forward strand.
CGTTTTAAATTTTTTGACGGTTTTCTCAATGAGTTGCTTACATTACAGCCTAGATATACTTCTTTTCAAGCAGATGAGAAATAGATAATGACACTAAAAGTCGCTAGTGATACTGCAAATCACAGTTATATTGATACAAAATTTTCGTGAAAAAGTCACCTCTAAGGGGAAACTAAAGCAATTTTTCCTGTGATTTATCCTAACAGTAAAAAGAAAACTTTAAGACTAAAATATCACAAATATTCTTGTTTTAATAATAAATATATATTACCGGTGAAATAGGGTATAATTTTGAAAATAAAAATTAAGTTTTTATATGTGCTCTACAATTTCCAGACAATTTTTTTCTTAAACCTTTGCTATCAAGTCGGCACGGGTTACCGCTATCCAATTTTGATAATATTTTGTATTTCAGTTATTAGGGTCAATTAGAAAAAATATAGAGGGTATGCGTATCTAAATTCGAAAAAAAAAAATCGCCCTACTAGGCTGGGACACCCTACTATATATTTTAAAAAATAATATTATAAATGATTATACGAACATGTGCTATGACTAAATGTGACCTTTGATGTAGTAATGTAATAAGTAATGAAAATTATAACAAAATCAACGTTTCGGTTGGTGCCTGTTTAAACATTTGGCTATAACTGTGCCATTTCTTTACTTTATATACTAAAATAAATACATTTTTGCGAAATAAATTCTGAGAAAGTATATTGATATAAATATATTTATTTGCATTTCAGTAATTTTATTTTAAACAAGGTTCGCCACCATACATATTCAACAATAAAACGAATAATTTGTTATTGTTACAGTCTGATGCGTAATTTGAGCTTACCAAGTAAGCATACATAAATTCAAATGAAAAGTATACCTAATCAAAAATACGCTAAATAGGTAGGTATTCTTATTTTTTCATTAAAAATATAAATGTAAATATGGTTTTCATTCTCTTGTACGTAATTATGTATGGCCGAATCAATACAATTTGATTATCCGAAAAAAAGATAAACCAACACATATGTCCCCAAATTATTTCAGATAATCGAAGTTCTACTGTATGTGGAAAAACAAACAAAATAAGAAACAATACCTCATCAGTTAATAATAATTTTCACAAATACCAATCTAGACAATATTTGTTAACCCAGGCTCTTTGTACAACTAATATACCTGCAGACATGGTACGAGATTTGGAGTCTGTACAAAGACTTAAAGCTAGGTTTAGTGTTTCCTTTGCGAGGAGCCAGTGGACGACGAAATTGCCTCAAGTAAGGTAAGCTGCTTTCTTTGATAGACACATCAGGCTTTGCGCCCACTGACAGGAATATTGGAACCGTTGCGCCCCCTAGACTGCATCGGCTGTTTATTTCGTCAAGATTTTACAAAACGAATAAACGTATTTTATGTAATACTTTATTGGAAATAATTTAAAATTATGTGTTGCATAGATATCAGTTCGTCGGTTGCTTAATGAAGAGACAATAGATGCCTTAAAGTCGTTTTATTAATATACAAATTTTGACGTTATAATTTTTATGAACCCAAAATACGCTTGGCAATATTTTTCCGTGATCTATTTCTGGTATTCATTATGAAGCCATGAGGTGAATTGCTTTAACTAGGTCTCTTGCGAAGAATTTTAGCGACCTATTGGAAACATGCATTAGGGACTTCCTACAAACTTATTAATTGAATACACAAATTGTTTACGTGAAATTAATTTTACGTACTTTCAATTATGTAAATGTTATGGAAAATTAATAAAATTGAGGCACTTCGGCTTATATTTAAAATTCCAAAGAGTTTTTTTACAAAAGCCTTATTTTTACCGTAATGAAGCCGTTGGAATTGTAAACGAATTCTGGTAAACTTTAGTTGAACATTTTTGATAAAATAAAACTTCGCTTAACCCGGGACTTCAACACAGGACCTGTATCACAGCACATCGGTACAGGATATATTCAGACCGTAATCGGACGAACGAACCCAGGTAATAGTGATATAGTGACGGTGGTTACAAACCCATGGGCGTTAAAAATAAATACCGGCAAAAACTTAAAACATGACGTTTTTAATATATCCATCGGTATTTGATGTGTGTATTCACATTGAATTATCACTTGCTTTAACGGTGAAGGAAAACATCGTGATGAAACCTGCACACCTAAAAAGTTCTTAGAAATTTCTTAGGTGTGTAGTCCGCCAACCCGCACTAGGCCAGCGTGGCGGACTATGGCCTAAACCCTCTCAATGGTAGAGGAGACCCGTGCTCAGCAGTGGGCGTATATGGGTTGATGAAGAAGAAGAAGAAGATCGGTATTTAATGTATGTGGTTTGAATGAAAGATTATTTGAACGCCAATAGGTTTATGATCACCGTCGCAATTACCTGCCTTCGTTTCCGATCACAGTCTGAGTACACCCTTTACATTTTCTGTTCTCATTTCCGACAATAAATGCAACACAACCTAAACGGATTACTTTGTGTAATCATTTGTGTATTAGAGCGAGCTACTAACTGTAACACGCCTACACTGACTAAAATCAGATTAAAGCTTACCAAATTTGTACAGCTCGGTAGCGTTTTTGGTCGTGAGAAAAACAAATGTAACCATATTTAATGATTACGGAGTTAGTGCGGGGAATGTTGCCGTGTTTCGGGTTACGACTTAATTGAGTTAACATCACTTGATTTAGTCATAGTTTATCAATAAAAACAAGAAAATCATTTTATTTAGGCATCATTGTAGAAGTTGTATGTTCACAAAAAATCGGTTTTGTGTATCTGAGAGTGTTATAAAGACTTGTGAAATAAACCTCAAACTGTACAGACCAATTTTATGTTTTCTCTATATGAAATCTTATTTGCGTGACGCCACCGAGGTGTATACCTACTGTATCTTCACGTTAAATGGAGCAAGTCTGCTGCAACTAAAAATCTAATAGAAAACCTGAAAAGACTTAGGCCTATCTAGAAATCAAACTCGGAACCTTGAGATTGTATGCCACTCTCGTTACGAGTCTAAAAAGAAACAAAATACAGGTAGTGTGATAAACAATTTAATGCACACATGAATGAATTAAAATTTGATTCTATAACATTTACAGTTGACAGCTGTTTTGTCACGCATAGATTTATCTCACAACGTGAAGCGAACCCACGACGTATCATTTTACAGCAGGCCAATAACCCACTCCCCCACGAAGTCTAATATTTCTACAAAAAACTTACTTTCCACCAAATCATAGATACTAATAACTCACATAACACGTTATCTCATTTGAATTACTAAACAAAATATTTTAAAACTGACTATTAAACAAATAATTCTTTGAGAAGGAACAATGGCAGTAAATTGTATTAATATAGATAAGATCAGAGATAATTCTCGCATATTTATCTCAAACTACGTGTCATCGACATTGCCATGAAGTTAGTAAGAGAAGTGTGCACAGTGCTCTGTTCGATGTTACCACAAAGCATTCAGAAAAATGTAGTGAAATTGATGACTTGAAGTTTGTATCCTGACATTAATTCCAGGGAAAAAGTAGGAAAACCTCAGAAGCTTTTTATAAAGATTACAGTGTCGCGTGCAATGCTTTTTCTAATTGTAGATCGTTTTAAATTTATTGTAATGAAAGAGTTATCAAAATCCAATATCATATCTTTATTGTCTATTCTAGTTTACTTCTTCAGTTTCAAAGCATCAGACGTTGAATTCTATAGCTAACAATTTGTGATATATATTTTATCATGTATTGTTATAGTAATTTCTCTCATCACATGTTTTCAGTTATTGAATACTTTCAACAAAATCAGATAACTAAACTACCAAATACAATTCGTAGTTAAGTAGATGGACACATATCAACAATAAAAAAGATTTGCTGATAAAGAGAATAATTTAATCAAACACCTCCTCATATAGAACTGGTTATATATATCTCTACAAGTTTGTTGACGCAATCTTATCTAATCGTGTATCTTATCTATGTATCTAAAACAAGATCTGAAGCGCCTTCGATCGCTACCAGCAGATAATAAATATGTATCAAGCGATATAAAGACATAAATTTTATAAATCTATTAGGATTTTTCTCGTCGTTACTAGAAAAAATATGTTCTCTAAGGTATTGTTGACTGTACAATACTTCCAAGTTTTTTGGAAAGCAAATTATTCTATTATTAATCCGTATGTCAGCTGGCTTATTCCACCTAATTTAATTTTACACGAAGAGCTGTCAGTTAGTATTAAAATTTCGTAAGATATAACTGTCCTAATAAGATAGTAGTATGCAGATTGACTAAGATAAGTAGTACCTATGGAAAGTATAATAAGAAAGAAGAGAAATATCAATTTTGATATTATTAAATATCAAGTATTTTGTACTAAAGATATATAACTATAGCTTTCAATATAAAACATCGTAATTGTATTAATTGGCTAATTTTCTAACACAACCGATGGTCGATTTCCTAATGCAACCGTTGGTCGATTTCCTAATGCAACCGTTGGTCGATTTCCTAATGCCTTCTCTTGGAATCACCATGTACTAAACTACATGACAACCAAAACACCTTATATATTAAGTCATTTGTTGTTTAATAAGTAAATAAGAAAATTTAAGAAATAATTCTAGGGGATTAAAACGTACACTAAAGAAAAATATTTGGTACAACATAATATGAAACCATTGTATACAGCGATTAAGGACTACAACATCAACAACACAAAACTTTCAAATTTGTTCTAAAGTTTTGCAGTGTCCAAATGATTACTTTTTGTTTAAAGAAATTGTATGAATACCGCTATATTCATAAAGGTTTTGGATTAACTTAATTAAAATCATGCACAGGTTTATTACTTTCTCTCCTTGAACTCTGTGGTTTGTTTACAAAAAACTGGAATACGAAACGAAATTGCTCTTCTTCAAACACGCCTCTAATATTTAGGTTAATTATGTACAAGCCGAGAGTAATAGAGTTTTGGTTTTCAAATTAATTTGTTTATTAGATTTGAGCTGCCCGTTGCTAAGCTTGTAGCAAAGTTACAAATTTTTAACATTTTAGCACGGGATTTTTAGTAACCCAGTTAATGTTAGAGCGTTTAACTTAAGGTTAAGTGTGGGGTTATTTTCGCAATTTTGTAGGCTTTTAGGAGATTTGTCTTTGTTTAATTTTGATAAACTTGGACAATCCTCAATTTTTTTTTGTTTTAATCGCTAAGTTAAGTTTTGAAATATTTTTTTAGTCCTTGTATACACTCCATTCAATCGCATTCCTCTGGGCATAACCGTAGCGGTAAAACGGTTCAAAACATATCACCAGGCGCACACGATTGTCTTGTATGAAAAAAGGTAGAATCTGCTGCCAGTTCATAGCTCCTTTGAGACCTCCTCCTTTATTTTGTCTTTCTGATAAACTTCGTTGCGGGTTTATGACAATTTACGTCCCCTTAGATTCGCTGAGCTTCAATGCCCGACGTCATTGCTGTGCGTGCCGCTGTTCATCCTGGAGCACAGGAGTTCCAGTGGCGTGGGTGTGGTGGAAGTGGATAATATTGTATTATCAGGACTGATGTTTCTGTTTTGACTTATAAGGATAAAAAGTTTATTCCTAGATGCATCAATACAAGAATATCTTACAAAACTAAAATATGTATTTTTGTACACTAAGTTAATGTTACACATACGATACCCAGGAGATCCTATTGTAAGGGCCCCTTTAAAAAAAAAATTTAGACAACAATAAAATAATATGGGAATACCACCTCCGCCCCAACTCACATCTCTGCATAGATACAGTAAGTGACATTCTTTATTTCAGTTGTCAACCACAAATCTTCAGGACCCACCCATGTCTGCCATGTGTCGAATACTCACATGTTACGCAGTCATAGCCGCAATTATACGCGTTCTTAACCTACGAACGCAAAGCATAGGCGAAGGGAGATTCCGTGTTTCAACGACAAAATAATAGTTGACTTACAATACAAGACGATTAGTATCTAATATTACTTTCCTATGTTTATTTTTTTTTTAGTTTGTTTTTAAGTTATCTCTTTGTTTCTAAAAATAGGTTTAATAAACGTTTGTTCTAACTTAATAATTGATAATCGATCTTATAACATTATGCCACAAACATTATGTCAAAACTGCACCAGATCAATGTGAAGCGGGTTAGACAGAGGTTCTGGCTAGAAAAGAGGCGTCAAGAGTCGACAAAATTAATGTTAAAATCAATAATCTATAAATTCCGAGCCACGCTGCGTCCCGTCTCTTGAGACACGGGGCATGTACACATAACGCTTTGCCTATAAATAGGTCCAATCGATGAGACAATGCGATCCAATCCTCTGACAACAATAATGCCGCGTATATTCAACTGCTAGGGACGGTCTAGAGCGGACGTCTTATTGGCGCAATCAATGCACTGTCTCATCACTAACCTTTTGTACAGACCAATATCTTACCTCCGTATTGAATAGAATATCGAAGATGCTCCATTGAGTTCGTCTGCAATAACTTTCTGTAGCACTGAGTTACAGGAAAGTAGCGATGACGTAAGACAAAGGAGATTAAATAGAATTTTAAAAGTGTTGTTTTATACAACTCAATCAGCATATTCGGCCTATGAACACCCAGTGCAGTAATCTAACGATGACGGTGATATTCATTACATAAGTACAGAAGCGAATAAGATCCATCTACCCTGGGAACTGAACCCGAGACTGCCGATTTTAATCCTTCACAATTGACCTGATTTTCTCTTAATTATGTCATTAAAATTGATTTCATAGAATTTGCGTGCCCTGAAACCACGTTTATAATTAATATTACCAGCATACAGCATACAAAAGGGTTCCAAGAACCGTTGTGTTTACAACTACCTTTTGCATGCGGCTTTGCTCATGTTAATATAAATTTGATCGATTAATGCTATCTATAAAATTATTGATATTGAATAAACCAGGTTCACTATTATTTTGAAAAATTTGATTTTTGTTTAATCTCACTGAAGTCAACGCATAGAAAATTGCAAAGTTAAACGTTATTTATACTTTATATTGGAAAAGGAGTAATATAAAATTAAAATTTCGTAATATAGACAACAAAATGGAAAACTTAGATTGTGATAATCTTTGTATAATTCGAACTTTTTCTTTTACCACGAGTCATTAACCGTCGATGTTAATGCAACTTATAAATTTTTGAGTATGCTATATCAAGGTTTCGAACCAGCGACCTTTTATAATACGTTCACTTTTATGTATACTATCACTCATTTCAACATACTACCGCAGGATATTTTTCTTTTTTAAATGCAACCCTAATGTGACATGCGTCTGACATCTTTTAAAATACGATTATTATTTTTAAATATGTAAATGCTTGTCGGTAGTTATGCATTTCCATGAGCCACACTAAAATAGGTTGTCAAGCCCCCATCAAATGCCAGCTTTTTATTGTCGCCCCTTCATACTATACTTTGATCTTTTTAACCTCGACGATTCACGTGGGAATGTCAAAAATATTTTCTTTTATGAGTTCCATTTTACAATATTCAATCGACAAAAAATTAATTAATTAAACAAAGGGCCATGCGTGATATTATTGGTCTAAGTAGGCCTAGCCTACATTCTTCTACACATATTTATGTACGCTATTTTTCTGTCTATGAAAAAATCTCATTACAATTGTCACTTGAATAATCCAAGATCCCACTCTTTTTTTTCAAATTTAGTTTAAATCAGTTGGCTAACTAATACTTAACTGAAATATTATTCTTATATTCCCTACATTTATTACTCGTTGCTTTTCCAAAATATTTTTTTTCTTATCAGAAAGCTGCTTGACCAGGGTTACTTCATGTATAAAAAAAGATTGCAGACCATATTTGGCGGTAAGAAAAAATATTTTAGGAAATTAGAACCAAAAAAATCAAAAGACAGGCAGGCATATTTATTAAGCCAATAAATTATGATATAATAGTTGAGATACAAATCCATTAACCTAGACACTGACGTACCTAAGTTTATTAATAAATTAGGCCTATGAGACCGCCACTATCTACCAAATCGAATGAACTTCAAGGGGCATTGAACGAACGATTGTTGTAAATATTTCATGAGTAAATGGCGCGATATGTCAGAGTAAGTTCAAATTAGTAACAAAAGCCTAATTAATTTTGCGATTAGACTTGGAACAGAAACGAAATAAAGAGAAATAATGTGAGAAATATTATCATGACATTCCTTTTGTAGGGTTAAATATTAATTATATCATTATTAAAGAATTACAGTGAAGTATATTTTATATTCATTTGTTATTGTTAGAAAAAAATAAGTTAACAAAATTCATCTTTCTTTGAATTTCATTTTACGTGTGATTAAATGTTGAAGACGTAATATTTGTCAAAAATTTTCGTTAACAACTACACTAATCCTAATTTTACTAGATAAACTATTTTGTAGAATTATTTTGAAATGCAAAAACAGTGTTATGAAATTCAAAAACTTTCCACGTCATGAATTTTAAAATAATGCTGGTCGTAAATTTTCTAGAAAATACTCTCTGGCGACATTTTTGCACCCAATAAAATATTCCCAGACGGAATCATTCAAAGTCATATTAAGTATGGGCGAACTTCACAATTTCACTACTCGCGAGTTTTGAGTGGGGGATATAAACTGCCGCATTATACGTCCGTCAAACTAGTTTATACCGAATGAATAATGTCAGTTAGATCATTGCTGTGGCTCATGCAGCTATTATGTGTCAAAATTGTTTCTTTCTATAATAAATCGACGTGCTCATCAGCCATATCACTTCTTTGCCCGTCATGACCTCTTCAAAGAATTCACATACCACTCGTAATAAGTAGTCTTCATACGGAAATTAATTCCTTAATCTTTATAGTGTCAGTAGGTATCTCTACAACTGCTCTCTTTTTGCCCTCTTTCTGTGAACTAGGATAAAATTTTGCATAACACTACTTGCTTTTTAATTTTAAGTGTGCCTCACCATGTTCTCAATTATTGTTGATGTATGTGCCAATTCATTGTGAATCCACCCATAACCACGAAGAAATTAGAGAATTGTGCCTAGGGATTGAACACGCGAGCGCCGGGTCCCCACTGCGCGCCTAAACCTCGCAGCCATCACTACAATCTGATACTCTAGGTACTTCCCGACTCGAGCACAAAACGAAAAAAATATCAGCGTCTGTAAAGGCCCTCGCTCGTCGGACAGATTATCCCAACTAACCGAAAATTTCATCACAAATTGTTCATTACCGTTCGAATGGACCGTAAAATGGGACCAATGAGCGTAATGCGCAACACGCATAGAGGCGGGTCGAATGTGTGTTTTGATTGATTCAGGTGCACTTACACACTGTGTGGGAGGAATAATTTGTTGCCGTGCTCCTGGTTGTTTTGCATAGTATGGACAGGACTATTTATAACTCGACTTTAGTTGTTCTATGGTCCAGTATCGAAATCTAGATTTAAGACTAGTTAAAAAGACTAAGAGTTGTAGGAGATAGAAATGAAACGACATCTAAGCAATTTGTCGTCGTTTTTTCACGTGTTTCGTTGATAATGATTAATGTATATAATGTCTATTATTTGATAAATAAAATATATGCTGTATTTTTAGTGCAATCCAAAAGCCACTCTGATGTATTAATCAGTGAGAACAAATTTACTAAACGTATTCTTAATGTCAAATATCTGCATGCGACTCATTTACACGTATCGCTACAACGGGTTTCAAACTATAAATGAATGAACCTTTCAAATTAGACGAAACTGAACGACGTACCTCAGTACGAAGCTTGGGACTGGTGTTTTGGTACATCGTTCCAATTAATGTAACAAATTAAATAACAAGAACACATCAAGATATCGCCACATCAGAACAACATGTCCTCATATACCGCCGTCCAGTAAAATGCCGAGTCATCCCATGCCCCTACTCAGGCAGGTTTACATTATTCAAATGCATACATATCGGCCTCAACAATACTGAACTGTCATAAAAGATCAAACTGGTCTAATGTACTTGTAATAAAGACTATAATTGAACATGAATTAGTTATAGGAAACGCAAATACATTTTGGTGTTGTTATGCTTCTGACCAGTGTCTCGAACAAAGCTTAGTGCTAGAACATGAGCTTTGGTAAGACAGTAATACCACGGGTAATTCATATGTACGCATGTATTAATTTACTGTACCGTTTTATTATTGCCTCATGTCTAGTAACCATTTCAAGAGAGCTAGCAATGTAACTTATTGGGTTTATAACAAAGTTTTTCACACGTAGCCCATGAATTCCGACGTAGTAATCTTAATTTTGTACGTTTGTCTGTTAATTGCAAGAAAAAATAACGACAGAATTTTCTAAAAACGTAACAAATTATTGTCCGCAGCAGTGGATTAGAGTAAGATAGTAGTGTACGTAAATGGGTGTTATACATAATAATAATCACTGAGTTAAATACATATTACTCACTCATTGGATTTACTATTAGAAAATAATCAAACCTGAAAATACTCCCAAAAAATATCTAAAGACGTGTGAAAACACGCGCCAAATACGTTTCTAAAGGGTTGAGTACTCGTAAATTCCCTATCTCTGGCAAGCTCCGCTTTCCAACAAACATTACAAAACGAGCTTCAAATACTATCACAGCCGGCGGCTTCATTTAAAATCCCATTAAACACCTTAATCAACTGCATTTCTCCAATGCGCATTCAGAACAGTCAAATTAAAAAGTTTCCAATCTGTGGATAAAATTCCACATTCACATAAAGCAGATAAGCCGAGTCCACATTTAGCTCCCAGTTTCAAACGTTCCGTATGTAAGCAACAAAATCCTGACCGGTTTCTAATAATTTCTATCCGTAGAATTAAATGCTTTGGACTTAATTACCCGATTGGTTTTGGACGATATTCTAAGCGGGTCTGTTTCCATTGCACCATAGCTTGATACCATACTGCAATATGCATATACCTAATATGATATTTAGCTATGTTTATGTGGTACGTATCAGATTTTTGCTTTAAATATCATTTTAGATTAACCCATATCAGTTTATTTGACAAAAAACAATTTAAGTGATTATCGTACAATATAACATTATATATACCTTCTGAATAATTTGAGAGAAAGATGCAGTATTGTCGCCGTCTAAGGGCATTTTCAAACATTATTTAATAAAGTCATTTTTATGGCCTAATAAATACAATAAGCGGTTCTATTGAAGTTCTGATGAAGTTCATTTTTATAACACCATTACTATGGCTTCATTTAGCCACGAAAAAATACAATCTAAAAACTCGTGTCGAATGCGACAATGAACTTGTTTTTTTCCCGTTTGATAGTAAAATCGAGTTAATCCAGGCAAACTTGCCGCATTCGGGTAAAGCTACAATAAGAAACCCTGGATTACCAGCCATTTTCCGACTCAGCCTGGTAACATCCAATAAGAACTGTGGGAAACAGTGCCGATGGCAACCGCATTCTTAAAGGATTTCCTATCGAATTGTCTGAGTATGTTTAGGAGAATTTAGAACATTACTCCCCTAGTCGAAAAGTGGTACTTTCCTCTTAGGTTGGTTTTACAATTTTTGTGATTTCAAGGTATAAAAATAATGTTCTGCCATTTTTTTTGTCATAATCGTCTAGTTAATAGATGGCACTAGTGTTAATGACAAAATCATAATTATATTCCCTTACCGAAGAAGTTATGACTGAAAATGGAGTGTACATTTTTCGTAGGATTTGATTATATTTGATGCTCTATAAGTCACTATACAAGTACAGGCAATATAGTGTTTTTATCGAGTAATGCTGTCTCAGAATTTTTTGCCTTACTTTCCGGCTTTTTATTCAATATCTCTTTATTTATCGGAAATTAGGTTGTAACCGCACGTCTTCCTTGTTAGGAACAGGCGTGTATTTTTATTACAATAATAATTATAGTAACAACAGCGATTTTAACCAATGAGATTACATAATACAAGCATATATGAAACTTGATATCCGCGTAATACTTGTCTCAATAATTAAACATCTCCTCAACAATTGTAGAGAATGTATTATAGCAAAGAAAAATCTCAACTAACAAAACATTACTATATTACCATTCGACTTATTTTTATAACCGTTCTATTTATTATTCACCCAACTCCATAAGTTTCTTGAAAATGTCACGACTGCAACAACATTAATGTTTAATGTAAACCATTGGTTCGTTTTTCTCAACGATAAAAATACGCCGGAACGCAACGTCATAAAATCTGATATATTTATTAAAATAAGAATCGGAACCATGTAAGTAACACAATCGTTTTTATTACTTTTTATCGGTCTACCGAAACCGCAAAAAAGTTAAACAATAGCCTTTGGGCGGTTTAAAAAAATATTAAATTCATATTGGAAACACGAGAGTCGATAAACCGATGACAGTGGCGGCGACCGCAGAATACTAATCGACAGATTTGCTGGCCGCCGCAAACGAACCGCTAGTCGACTTCACTCACACGTTTTAGCTGGAGGGTTCCGTATGCACGCAATTCGCATCCATTACGTTTCAATGACAAAACCATATGGCACTCCAACTTGTTTACATTTTAAAAATACGTTTATAATGGACCAATTAGGGACATTATATCTGTGTAAAAGACAGAAGTATCGCATTTGAAAAAAAACTTTTTAAGAAAAAACAAAAATGTGAGTACAGTTTTGTAAACTGTTAAACTTTTAATGCATATCACAGAGCAAAGATAATATATAATAGATAAGTAATGGTGCAGCACGATGGTCCGACGACTTGAGAAAGGTGGCGGGTAACGGATGGATGAGGGCTGCAGAAGAACGGGATGGTTGGCGCTTTCTATGGGAGGCCTACGTTCAGCAGTGGACGGCGATAGGCTGATGAGTATGAGTATGATGAGAGATAAGTAATGATTAGAAATATATGTAGAGCCTATATTAAACTGAAGCATAATTTGCAAAAAAGACGAAGAAGTCATTCTTCAACAGTTTCCAGAAAAGTTGTCAGAGTAAATTATTACAATATAAAAAGTTTTTACCTGAATTTTAATGAGGATATTGTAGATATTTTAACAATTTCCAAGCTTTGTAGCTATTAAAGCAAACAGACGCATTATACGTTGCTAAACATTTTCACCGTATCTCTTATCCGCCAAATTCTTTTAGACTTTAAACAAACCGCAACAACAGTTCCATGTTTTGGCTCTCGCTAAACCCATAAAATATTGTAACAAAGGGTTTTCAATACGGACGGCCATTTTGCACGGACAAAAACCGAAAACTGTGCACACCGATGGTTTTTACTTCCTTTTGTAGGATTAAATGAAAGATTTTACATTTTCACGTTGCCTCCGAGCGTGGGATTTGTTATGCAATCTCTACAATCACTGATGAAAATAACTTTTCTTTTGAGATTTTAAATTCGATTGGTTTTTGGTAAAGTGTGGTTACTATATACTCGTATTCAAGATACAAAAATGTTTAACTTTCAATTGTACTGTATGTATAAATTTAGTATCAATATTTTTTATCTCACTTATGAAATAATACATCAGCTAACATATATTTAAACGATGAACCTATAAGAATGATCAAATACTCACAGGACTTCATTTTGCTCGACTCTGTGCTCGACTCGACCCGTCATCGACTTTAAATTTCTACGAAGACTTCTACGAAATATCTAACGATATGTCTCTATAACGCAGTTTTTACTTTGCTCAAACAACTTGCTTGTTTTTGTAAAAACATGTCGATAATACAATACAGGCCATCACAGCTGAATAGATTTATCTTTAACAAATAATACTTTAAGACCAAACAGGGACACAAACATACCCAAAAATCCATTAAAATAGTAGAAATAATAACCACAAGACGGTCTCACAAATACAGAATACGATCAGATAAGTGTTACACAATGGAACCACGACATAAAGACATCATATCATTCTACGACAATAAATTTACGAAAGGGCGGTTTAATATAACACAAAGGATGAGGTTTTGGGACGAAACCCAAGGTTTTTTGACCGCATTTCAAGTTATTTCACGTCTTTTGTACATGGGAACGTGGGACAAGAGGAGTGATCAAAACAGACTATTTATTTATTTATTTATTTATTTATAAAGCTTCATATACACAACAGTATATAGGCGGACTTAATGCCATGCGGCATTCTCTGCATTATTATTATTATTATTATCATTCATACTATTATATTATTTATAGTTTTTATTGAATTTTTGGAAATACAAAATAAAACATCGCTTTAGTCAACATGTTTTATGAATAAGCCCTGATATGAAATTCGACATTGATCAATTATGTAATAAACGATATTTAAATAATCGAATAAAATAATAGGGGTGGTCAAGAAGTTTTGAGGAGATTTTTATCCAAATATCTTTGCAATAAAAAGATCGTTCGAAGCCCTATTGGTTTCAACTTCAATTACCTGCTACATTAATCTTCCTTTAGTTCCAAGTTTAATAAAATAATAACACTTAAAGAAAGGTTTAGTAAAATATTAAAAAGTCGTTTTGAAATACAAAAAAATATTCAAAGTGTCATCTACGAAAAAAACAATTCTAACAATAAATGACAATTTAAAAATCAAAAAACCATAAATCCCGATCGTTTTTTAGTTCATAATTCAATCGAACAGAAGCTCTAAAGTCACTTAATTCTAAAGCCACAAATATTGGGGCCATTGAATTTGATGACTCCCCGCAAAAAACACGAGTAAGCCACATAGACACAATCGTAGATAGTAAAATATTGTGATGGCTACCCGCTGTGTCGTATTTGCCAAAATGCGGGCCCTTATCGAGATATCTATGGATTGCAGCTGATGTCATTGTGAGGTCCATAAAATGCACATTGCAATCTGCCACATACTGGTTTACTTTGAAATCTTGTAAAATAGAAATAATGTTAGCTTGTACATCACTTTTATAGCTGAAGGCACTTTCGCGTTGTCGCTTTTATATTTTGAGGGCTCAATTTAGTTGCTTTATTTTGTGCTAGTTTTGATTTTAAAATGACTTTTGAATACTGTTTTGATTGGTTTTAATTATTTATTGCTTTTTAATATTTACGCTTTATTATTATGGGACTTATTTTGCTTTTAATATCCTTGATACATTTCTTTTCTACAAAATAATACAATATTCAACTTGCTTGCAACTGAATGTAAGCCGTTGAGGATTCTAAGCTGTGGATTTAAAAATATAATGTGAGATGAGATTTTATCGAATGTACTAAAACGAGACTGCATATAAAATAGCAAATCCAAAACAAGAAGCAAAACCACCCATCTAACGTTATCGTGGCCACGCATCAGCCGGTCACGCTTTCATATTTGACGTTAACACTATAAACATATCAAACAAAAGTAAAAAAGGTGATTCAGCGAATAGACGTGGAAGAATTTCTGCCTTGAGCCTACGCCGTGGCCAGATAAAAAAGTATTATTTATTATACCTGTCCCAGAGCACGCGATCTAGACAAATTAAACGCGTAACTTGATCAGACGATACTCTGTGAGCAAGATTTGGTAGGGCGAAATGTATTATGGTTTTAGACGAGAATTAATATGCGATGCGAGATTCTGATGCAATGTGATATTTTAGTGATAAAGATGCGTTATTAATAAGTGTTACTGCAGATGCGGCCAGCATACATTAAACAGATTAAGAGAATGATGAAAGAAACATTCTGGTTGTCCAATAACTTGTGTCTATTGAGTATGGAGTACGAATTCTTCGTCTTGGTGATTTATTTTAACGTTGCTTTTACTCATTTGATGTGTTAGAGAGTATTATTTATGACAAAGAATCGTTGTTTAAAAAAATCATGAAATCAAGAAAGGCACTATCTACTTATTGTAATTACACAAATGTAATTATGCTAACACTAACTTCAATTTTTATTCTTTGTCCATAAATATCAACGGTCTAAAATAAAGAATAAAAAGTATACCGACTTTTAATGCAAAGCGCATAAATAAATATAAGATCTTATTAAATTTAAGAACCTTATCATTGATGTTCTGGTCCCAATTTTACCCAATACATTGCAGTGTTACAAAGTGGTTACAGCTCGGTTAACGTCAAACAGATCGACAATCGATGCAGCCACAATCGCAGGCAACTCACCACTTACCGCTTAAGTGTCACGCAAAAACTGTATACCGACCCGAACGCACTCGAGCGACCGGGAAAAAAGCACCAGGTGCCTACCAAAAGCGCTCATTGTTCCAGTGAGCCAGAGATTAATAAATCTTTAGAGAGCGTATATCTGCGACCGATCTCGCGGGATGCGAGCACAGGGGCCAGGACGAATTATTGCAAGCCTATTCACATGCCACGGTTGAGGCCAAACAGCCCCTTTGTCATGACAAAGGTGTCGCGCAAAGAAAAAGGGTCCCTACAACGATCTGCCTTATCAGATTCGGTTCCCTTCCGAGAGGTCTCAATAGGATAGTCTGGGTTTTGAATGCGGCGGATCTAATTCCTCCGGCCACAATAACATACACGAATTCCAATTTAGTCGGGACAGAATGCGGAATGAATAAAAAGGAACGCGCCCGGGGATGTTATCAAACATCGGTTTGATACTGTTGATACTGCTGTTGATTGTGCTGACTCACGTCATTCTTTTGTGTATATTCATGCCGTGCTCTTTAAGGATCGACCAAGATACACTTGAATTGCAACCTTATATAAACCATTATTTCTAATTCAATTAACTATTTTTGTAATTTCACGTTTATTAGCAACTTCATTGATTCCTGAAACAGTTTTTTTAATCACATCGTGATTTGAAGGTAAGCAAAATGTACGCCGACTCATTGATAAATCAATTTGCTTTCCATCAACTCTTTAACATGTTGAAATAGCATTTTTTCTTATTGACAAAAACATTTTCACTGTAAATTATTTCCATCAAGACCAATCAAGATAACAAAATAACACCTATCAAAATATCACTCACAAAAAGCTTGCTATCATTCACAACACGAACTTACATGAGCGCAAAAAACGGAGAATACAGAATCACATCTCATTACGTACAATTTTCTATTGACCGTACGTGCATTTAAAATCTTTGGTTTAGCCGAAAACAAACTGACGTCCGCTATGATTGATGTTTGTCCTCCAACCTCACATACCGTGTACTTATTAAGCGTAGTTTTTTTATGCTTTCTAAAAATCTTCTGTACAATAGTAACAATTGGTCCGATCAAACGGAATATTAAGTTTACTTGTCATTTTAACATCATATAGTGTGGCCACGTCGCGATGAACTTGCTGGGTGTTAATCAATTTTGAGTCCTACACACTAAACATTAAGTCAATTTTACATCATACCTATCGTTTCCTAGGAAGCATCGTTAAAGAGAGAGGTATTGTCAGTCTGGTTTTATGCGTTATGATTTATGACCAATGACTCCCAACGGGTTTTAGCCTCGTGATAATCTTATTCAAACGCACCTCTTGTGAGGTTCACAATGCTACCTAAATTAGCTCTGGCCGTATCATAAGCTATTTTGATGTTAAGCGGTCCGCTCTCCGCAGCGGTCCGCGGTACAAACAAGGTATGTCGTCATTTTGTTTACAATGTACTTTTTTGTATCACGATTATCGTTACCATACAATAAACAATGACGTCGATGCACGCTTCGATAGTATTAATGGTTACTTAATGAACTGAAAGGCTGACCATATAATTTGATTGTTGAGTATACATATGTGGTCTCATGGCCAATGTTTCAATGATAAGCAAATGTATTATTGGTATACCTCTAAACGATGTGTCCACATCTATAATTTCAAACTAATTATCGTGTTCTTGAATGGGCAAACAAAGATAGCTTCAGTCCTATTAATGTAAAATTTGTGGATATTCACTGTTGGCAAATGTAATTTAAGTTCATTATCCGCAGTTTAATTGGTTTAAGATTGTTGACAGCTGCTACGATTAAATATTATTTCCTAAATTTTGTATTTTGAGAGATAATAAGTGTGATTTCTTCATAATATCAGTTTACATAGAAAATGCTTTTTATCGCTGCTACAAGATCAATCAGTCATAATGCACATGAGGAGATCCCTCGGGTTTTGTCCTATGACAAGGGACATTTAAGCGTCGCCTGGGGTATCGAATTATTTATTTGGTGCTAATATAAAACAACCGCCATATGTGGGGGACTTAAGAAAGCCTATACTTGAGAATATTTAATTTTATTAGTACATACGGTCTACGACACTTCAGCTTCTGACGGAAAAAAATGAGTTTTCTAGTAAATCTTTTAACTTATCAAATCCATGATTCAAACAATACAAATACAATGCACACACATAGAGCCAGATCTATATATATTTGTAGTCTATAGAAGTATTGGTACATTCGGAATATAGTGTCCGTGACAGGGCATTCGAATTCAAGAATCTGTCCGTATTTATCATCATCATCATCATCAGTGTTTTTTGCGTCCACTGTTGGATATAGGCATCTCCTGTAGCACGCCACTGGGCTCGATCTTCGGCTCTCCTCATCCAACCGCTGCCATCAAACCTTGCGGATATCTTCACCCCACCTAGGGCGTCCTACACTAAGTTTGCCGGGCCGTATTTATAATAACACAAAATAAAAAAATATTTATATTTTAAAAACTCTATAATAAAATTATTGTTAAGAAATCTACTTTAATGTTCAAGATTTTCATTCTTGAATTAAAACTTATATTGGTATATGGGTAATATACGTAAATGCAAAATTTGTGTATATATAATTATAAATAAATTTCATCCAAAACATCGACAGAACTTTAAGAATTTAAAATCGTCCCATCATTCAACCCTTCCCATTGTCGCTGTAGGTCGCTACGACAGATTAGTTCTCTTTGAAGGGATAAAATCTTAACGACTTGCCACGCAACCGTAGGCAGGACTATTCTTCATAAAGATATTTTTATTGATAAGAATATAGCAGTCATCCATAAATGTGCCTTACGGACACTGAATGGGTCGTTTGAACAAATCGTAGAATGCATTTAGCATGTTCAGTTATGATTTCTACGATGAAGACGTTGGCTCTGGTTACTTTTATAATAAACGAGAAAACATTTTAAATAGACTGTGTGGTTTTTATAAGATAAAACTTGATTAGCCTTCTAGAATAAGTGGAGGAGTAGCTGCAATAATACCTGTACAAAAAATCCTGCGCCGACCTACTGACTAAATTTTGTCGCTTATTTCTTACTAGCGACCCGTCCCGGCTTCGCACGGGTGCAATGCTGATATTTAATGGATGTTATCATACATATAAACCTTCCTCTTCAATCACTCTATCTATTAAAAAAAACCGCATCAAAATCCGTTGCGTAGTTTCAAAGATTTAACCATACAAAAGGACATAGGGACAGAGAAAGCGACTTTGTTTTATATTATGTAGTGATGTGCCGTGCTCTTTATTCAGACCTATATCAGTCATAGAAAACACATGCGCAATATATGCTAATGATATGGAACTAATTCCGATACACATATAGGCATTATTTATACATTTGTAATTCTAGCTTATAAAATTTACGATATACGCTACCATATCAAAACATCCTTTTTTGTCGGTTTTAAACAAAAACAAAACATATATGTAATCTAAATACTGTTACATAATATTTTTATTCAAAATTATTCTTAATTACTTATTCGGCTAAATTACAAGCATGGAGCCCTTATTTGTACCAGTGATCCGGATCGTTGCTCTCTTTGTTCACTGTGTTCAATACGCTTTCTTTTGTACATCCTGTTTTAATTAATTTACGTCCATAACGGTGGGTTGGTTATGATTAAAATATAGATGAATGTTGATGCTGCCAAATAAAATACATTACGGGTTATTGAGGCAAAAATTTAATTTCTATATTGCCGGAGGTTCGTACATTGCTAATGGTAGGATATTCGTATTCACTGGCAAGCAGTCACTATGAATAATATCTGCCTTTTATTTATTAAAATGTGGTGAATAACAGGGCTAACCTATAATTTTTGAATTGAGCATGTTTTTTTTTTAAATGACAGGGCTAAATGGCCTATTATTGTGTAAAGATATGGGCAATGTGGTTCTAAGAGAGTGTAGGCAAGTCGGTCTGTATGTATTTGAAAACACCATCCAACATCAATCCATAAGAAAACAAATATTTGTTCTATCCGAACAGGTTACAGTCACTCAAACCAACAGGTTACAGTGATTTTTGTTAAAGTAAAACCATACTGTATTACCTTAGATTGTTGTTTTTAATTACTGTTTCTCTTCTCGAGGTGTAAGTAAATCATGAGCCGTATTATGGTATTAACGCATTACGTGGTACATAACCGGCGGAGCAAACATTCTAAAGTGAGTTCGGACAATGCTGTCGGTGAAAACAGACCGCCTAGTTTGTAAAAGCAAATTGAGCGAGTAGAAGTATACGCTATGGTGTATATTGAACTTGAGGCAAGCACTGCGGTGACCATAGCTTCGCGGAGATAATGTATTTTTTATGGTTGGACAAAGGAGTCTGAATACTTAATACCATATCGACTACACACATTATTCATACATGTATTTTTATTATAATAATGTTAAATTTATGATATAATTAAGAATTATTTCTTGTAACCAAAAGTTTAATGATGATTGGATGAGGAGATTGGTCGAGCCCAGTGGCGTGCCATAAGAGAGGCCTATGTCCAGCAGTAGACGTGAAAGGGTGATGATGATGACGATGAACCAAAAGCTACAGACTGTACCTACTGTATTTTTAGATTTCTTCTTTGAAGCAGAGGTGGCATCACTGTAACTTGATTTGAATCTGGCATAAGTAGGAAAGAATCTTGGTCTAATTAACGCTACCAATTTCGTTACATTATTAATATATTTAGTACAAGTAATCTTCACTTAATAATAATCACACAAGTTTTCAAACCAACTAACAAAACTATGATACGTAAATTATTCCACATAAATATAATAATGTTCCATATTTCTCTTTACACAATTAAAACTTTTACTAGTGTATCAACTAGTAGCAATGTATCTATTACAAAGTAGTGTTTTTAAAACTCAGAAAAAAATCCTATCGTTGAAGTCACAGCCTGGTCACTCCACCGAAGCGTAACTTCACTTATCTCGCCGCTGCTACCGGTCTCACCACTCATTATAGCCCGTTTCGTGATAATGCCCACACTTTATTCGATCAATATTTTCTTATTACTTAAAATAAAAATCATAAACGCTTGCTGGAAATGGGAACGTGTCTTTTAAACGAAGAATTTTAATTTTACGACGCCGCCGATGGTAAAATTGGAACGATAAGCAATAGAGAACATCCGCAAAGTACTATAAATACCACAGGAGTAAACGGTCGACACTTAGGCCTTTACATAGTGAAGAAAGAACATCGAGTTTTTTGTTATAATTTGGATTTTGTACATTACATACATTGCACATGAGAATGCACGCATCATGACAATACATTTATTTTATTTTAATCTGTGTATATAAAAGAAACTCTTTCTATCAACATTTACGATTAAGCCGCCAAACCAATTAATAATTCTCATATTTTTTCCAATAAGCCCGGATTCACCTAGGTCGTTTCGCTTAACAATATACAACAAAAGCCTAAAGATCTTAACTCTGGATATTAAACTTTGCAGTATTTCTCCACATTTCTAGAATAGCAAAATCCGATACCAAACAGTTAATCGAGCGAAGAAATCCCAAATTCAATATTATATTCTTATCAGGGATAAATGATCTGTGCGCTCAGATCTAATAAGTCAAATGTCCACTTGTTTCGGAGCTGAGCACTCGTAGGGCGAGTCTGTCTCAAGTTACTCCGGCCGAGATGTTCGGATACGAGGCAGGACTGAGAATTAAGTGGGGAGTCAAATACTTATCATTAAATAGCTGCCTATATACAAGGTAGCGTGTATTATCTGTGATACTTTAAATTAAATGGTTAAGGTAAATATTTTCTAAATCCCTTGAGTTTTTATTTTTGTTTGCTTATTTCATATAATAAAAGTACGTCCTATCATAGATTCCAAAAAAAACATTTATCTCGGTATATTAATTAATCTAAGTCCTTGTGTAGATTTAAATCAACTCATACTCTTTATTATTAGCAGAATCTTTTTTTATATAATTAAAAGTGGTTAAGAATGTGGTCGTATCCCCTATGTCTCACACTGCATGCGTCCACAAAGACAGTTTTTATTTATTGACATTTTCTAATGTGCGTCCTCGACCATTCATCATTCTTCTCAGCTCCGTAAGCTTCCGATAACACACCTTATTGTTTGGCGTTCGCGTAATGGATTATTGATAAAATACGTGGGTGTCCTTAATCTCTTTACCTCGGGAAATCTACTTAGACGTCGATTCAACCAAAATATATTAACGTAATGCCTTAGTAATGAATAATCACGTAACGATATTAAGTGGGCCCGATTTATCGTCCAGATTTAATGTAGAAATTTTGATAGCGCCTGCCCAGTTAAATGGTGTAATATCTAAAAACCCGTATGAGCGCATTAGTCAAGTTAACGATAAGTTTCTCTTAGATTAGCCTACTGACGTTCGAGGCCAATTTGTAATTTTTTTGACCGCGTATTATAAAGGTCGGAGTGTACAATTTGTCTTGTTTGGAATGAATCGTTGTTTATCTGGAAAGCTTGTTGCGATTTATTGGTTCCTACTTTCATGTATCTCTGGCGTTTTGTGTTTCGTAATATATTATTATTGGAAATAAAAATGTATTAGTAGCCGATACTGGATCCGTTATTTAATAGTCTAATCACTAATGGAATTTGGAAAGTTAACAAATGTAGTCAAATTGAGTGAAAAATATTTTGCATTTTTGTGAATTCGAAGAATTTGCATGTTTGTTAACGTATAGCTAAATTATGACAAAAGAGTAAATACATGGCATATTTGTTATAAAACGTAGTTAGGAGGATAGGTAGTGAGGAAAATAAATTGCTTTTTTAGTCATAACATCCGAAAATCAGTGTTGGGCAAATGTTAATTAAACTAACAATTAAAAATTAACAATTAATTAATTGTATTTGCAGTGACAGCAACTAACAACTGATTAATTGTTAATCAAGGTTTTATACAATTAACAATTGATCAATTTTTAGTTATTTTGCCAAAAAAAAATTGACAATTAACGATTAACAATTAATTTTTTTACCAAGTATTAGTTTAAGTATTGGGTACATGCGTGTGCGGATTTGTTAAGTTTAGTGTCCCTACCTAGTCATAAAGAGTGTGTGAGATAATTAACGTTAAACATCTACAAGGTTTACGGACCACCTTTCCGTACAAAATAGCAAAATTTAATTGTTAGTTTTAATTTTTTCATCAATCGATTGAAAAAAATAATTGCAATAATTTAATCGCGAGCTGCAATTGATGTGCATTAGTTTAAATAATTCAATTGTAACGCGCGATTAATGGTTAATTGCAATTGATTCAAATTCAATTAATTTAATTGCAATTAATTTTTTAGTCAATTGATTAGTTCAATTAAAACTTAATTGATTGATGCCCAACTCTGCCGAAAATATACTAAATGCTGATACATGTCTCGGTAAAATTAAGTTTGCTGAATTTTTTGATACGGACAAAAAAACAAAAGGAAAAAAAAGAGTGTGCTATTTTAAGATCGATTCAGTACGTTCCTCTGCAAGATAAAGAACGTATACAAAAAGCTGATTTTGACGAAGCTCGCGTCTTATTCCACTCATCTATATGTATGAAAACAAGACGTGACTCGAAGGGCGTAACAAAAAAGATAATTCTGGAAGGAAACGTCTCGGTACAAGGTTATGTTCAGCTGAAACAGCCTGAAAATATGATAGCAAATGTAGTATAAATAATTGAGTGTGATATTCCTCGCTTTAGCGCCGAAGACCATCTATTTATAGAAGATTTCGACAGAATTATTAAGAAAAGCCTTTCGCGAGAAATAGACGTGTTTGTGTTGTGCCGAAAATATATAACATTTCTTATGTCATTTTTTGCCGTAGGCTTTGTAATGTAGGCACATTTAGGCGCGGATTTCCGACTATAAAAATGTATAAGTTAAATCATTTTAATTGTCAACTTATCACGAACATATAAGTTTGTCCTCTTTATTCCAGCGCTGATTGATTTCCTAATAAATGTATACTAACTAAGCTTCGTAGCGCCAGCTTAAGAATAGAAACAAACGAGAAAGACTTAACAAACTAAAATCGAACCGGAACCGCCTGAAGTCGGTATTGTAGAATCTAAAGGTAAAGTTTAGAGTGAAATCGGCTGAACTCATCGAGGTATTCCCTGTAGCAATTATCGATACAATAAAGCTAAAATTGGTGCAGCCGAAACAGATCGCGGTCACAGATCCCGAGTTCCTACCAATTATGCCAGTTTGAACGGCCCAAATTGCAGAATGAATTCATTAAGAACCATTCAACTTATAACAATATGGCTGTTAGGGAATCTCGTTCAATTTTTTAATTAATCGCAAGGAAACCGTGCAAAAACACGACCGAGTACGGCTTTCCGTGAAGCTCTTTGATGTTCCACTTTTATTAGTGATCGCGGGGTGTTTGCGTCGCACTCTGTATGTATGCGACAGGACTTAATAAATAAAGGAAGTCGCCTGGAAAGAAATAAAAAATATTCAACTCTAAGACGAGGAATTTAAATTTTATTAGCTGGATGAAGTAACTCTATTATTGATTGGTAATAGGGCGGCACGGCCTTTTTTCATTTACCGATTTAATATTCTTATGTTACAAAACACATATAGGACTCTAAAATGTGAAAATTACTTCTTAAGAACTTTTAGATGTGCAGGTTTTATCTCTATATTTACCTTCACTGTTAAAGTACGCCAGTCGTCATGGTTCTGGGTGAATAAAACCATAATATCTCTTCCATAATATTATTGAGTAAATATAGATATTTACTCAAAAATGTATAATATAATTATTAGGGTAAATTCTCAAGAATAACATTGTAACTAAGGCATTAATCAATATTAGATAGGTTGTTATAACCTGTCTCTTTTTTTGCCCTTCATCTGTGAATTTTAAGGAAATTAATTCATTCCAGTATACTTACCGTCTAGCAAGACGACATCTAACCGAAGCTTATCAATATATACGACCTTAATAACATTTATCAACTAATAAATTATCCCCGTAAATCCCCGCTTCATTGTTGAAGTTTTATGGAATTACTCAATCCAACAATTAACCTGATCTTAATAATCCGTCGTACCAACAAGCAAAGTTCGCTTCAAGGTAACAATTTCAATCTAAAATTGTTAGCTGCAGATGTTAAGCGAATAACTCACGCCGAGTAAAATGAACTCTAAATCTTCCCGAGGATGGTGTAACGCCAAGAATTGAATTTGCTTCGCACACTCACGTACAGAACGGTTTGTCTCCGAGAATTTACCCACCAGATGTTCCTACTGAATTAAATGCTGCGTTGAAACTTTAATGAAACAGTATTTAAGTATGTTGCTCGCTTATCGTACAGTAATGATCCAAGTTTGCGACCTCAGAAACATTGCACGTTATTAACTTGGCTGCTGTAACAGAAAAGAAATTCTTAAGCTCCTTTGTTTATTATAAAATGAGATGAAAGCATTTTTCTTTAGAATAATGTAAGTAGATAATGAAGAAGATTCTAACCTAAATGGTGAGATACACATAATCATCGATAAGGAGTTTTATAATAAAGCGACTTTAAGCTTTAAGAAGAGACACGTGACTTCTATACGAATAGTACGACGTGAACGAGACGGTATTACTGTACAATAAAACCCTATGTAGACTACTGCGTTGGGTCCAGGGGCAAGATTAAATGTTAAATTCAAACTATTCTACTTATGTGTAGTTACACATAAGTTACACATAAGTAAAAAGTTTTTTACTCTCTGAATATACAAAACATACATTTCAAACTAATAGATATACTAATTACTTATGACTTCTCTATATACGTCCTTTATATAGACATAATAGACGATGTCCCGGGAATATCACAAATACGAATCATCGATAACACGACCAAATTAAAAATACATTAGCAATCTCAAGCACGCATACAAAGTTGCATTACACAATTCAGGACGCGTATCTGTACCAGGCTGTCTCACGCCTCCGCACACACACGCCGGCTCTAGTCGAGATACTCGCTTGAATTAAGTACTCTAGCCTATTCACTAGAGAGGACGTTAATTAAACCTCTGAAAGCATTAGTAAAAAGCCCTTTGAATGAGCTCTGGTGCAGTTGAGACTGGGCGTGACTAATTGATGAATCAAATTTTGATACGCTATGCCGTAACTAGTCTATTTGTGTAGATCATAAAGTAATACTAGTTAAGGTTTATTAACTGGTAGTTTGAGTCTTGGCAGAATTATGTAATTAAGGATGTAGAGGTAGCTTTGTTGGATATTTTTCTTTTTCCTTATCTTATAATTGACTGACTTATTATGTATCGTCAATAAAGGTTTAATGATATTGCTGATGACATAGACTCGAACAGTACACATGTCATGTCATTATTGCAATGTATTTATAACTAGCAATATTATCGAGCACACTAAGCTTAGTGTATACTTCTTGATTTGATCTATTCTTGTATTTTTACTAAAATAAAAACAGAACATTTTTAATAGAATAGCTTGCGTAACACGTCATGTCGCAATTGCGACAAAAACATAAAAAGATAAATCATAATTCTGAACATAAAGACGGATCGTAAAGGTACGTTTCAATTACCCGAAATAACATTTCATTTCGGATTCAGATAAATTGGTTTCACTTGTCCCGAACGTAACTTGTTCATTAGCGTTTAAATAAATTCATTAATAAGCCTTGCAAGAGACAAGCAGTCAACGCACAGATCTATAAATCAAATAGTGAGGGAGTGTCAAAGACAAAAGGACGATAGCACGCCGCGGTAACGGTACACACGGGTGAAAAGACTGGCGAACGGTGCATACAACTTGATCAAGTATATTGTTCAAACTTTAGTACGGTTATGTCAAGTAATGAGAAACTGGTATACGTTGCTAGTCCATAAACAATATGAAAAAAAATCTCCATGTTAGTTGCAATGGCTTAGTCTTAGTAAGATAAAAAAGTTACATTCAAATTTCTTATGCCGTTAAAATATAGCACTAATTTACTAATGGACATGGAAACAATATATTTACCAAATACTAAAACTGCCGATTAAAATTTTATGACACAAACTAATTAAAATTATTCATTCCTCAATCATTCTAAATTTCTATACGTAAAATGGAACCGAATTTGATTTCCTTTTATCACGTTGGCGAATTGTCATTGTTGTCCCTCCCTGCCGTCCGTAACATCTCACATTTCACTCCATTTCCAAACAGGGTTCCCACAAAGATCTTTCTTCACATTCGATGTGGCACGCACATTAATCTAGGTAACGGTCTCATGGCGTGTACCGACGCCCTCACGTGCTCATTGTCATCTCAATACATAATGTTACTTGACAACTTTATAGGTTTTCATAAACAATTTATGCTTGACACCCAAAGGCATTTTTGTTTACAAATTTCTGATGCGTATCTCATCATTCGATCTAAATTGGCGCGATAAGATATATGGTAATTGATGTGTACTGTTATACGACTTCCGGGTCATAATTGTGAAAGTTCCTGGTTGGAATCTTGTACTTTATTGAAATATTAGTAACTTTGGTTTACTTGCAGCTGAGTGGTCCGGGAATGGAAGAGGTCAGGTAATTTGTTGTAGAAAATTTTAAATACTTTTTTTGTTTATACCTGGAAATTGAGCTAGCAAAGTATCTTATGATAAGTGAACACCACCAAACTTAAAATTTGAAACTAAGTAATAATTTTTGAGCCTCCAAAATTCTTACTCAATTTTCGTAAATATGTGTTCTTCAAATTGGTTATATCTTACATATTATAATTCAATCAAACAAAATTATGGCTGTACCATACATTGAATAACTAGGAATTAAATAATATAAATGTGCAGTGAAATTCATTTGAATTATCGGTCATTATTTTAATTATGATTGAAAACCTTATACATATGTTTCAACACAGTTATATCCGTTATATACATGATCAATCAAAAACACATCATAAGTTTCAAATAAATCGCAAAATCAAACATTGATTCCCCAGAGTAACGTTAGATGTCGCTGCTTATAAACACTAGTTTTGAAAATAGCTGGATTCTGTTATGGGGAGCCTTTTAATTTAATAGCAATGGCTGACCGTAATTTATTTGTGACAATATTGTATTTTAAGACAAAACTCTATTAATTGAAATAGTAACTTACTTAAAACAGTGATATAAATTAAAAAGTATATTTCTGCACTTAGATATGACCTTTTTTGCGGTACATTCCAAGAATTCCTCCCGCGAGAATAATCTACTGGGGGCAGCGTATTTCACTGTCTTAAGCTAGAATCGAACTTGGGACATCTGGATCGCATGGCACGTACTTCTGCCACGAGATTAACGTCAAAAAGACATTATATTATTATTTTATACTCTTACAATTTTATGCCCATCTACACATCATTAATGGGTTTACTTCATACGTTTTAAGATAACAAAAAAACCGCGAAACAACCCATCAAGCTGAAAGCAAAACACAAAAATGATTACATAAGATATATTCCCTTATCAAAACCGTATTTACGGGACTCTCTCCGCTTCCCAAATTGAAAAATATGTAAACGAGCTCGATATTCAATGTTGTTGGGGGGAAACATGGAGCCGTCATTTTTAACGCAAGATAGAATGCGATAGATGTTCTGCGGCGCGGCTCACACGATAAATCGTTCGGAAGTTGACTCGGTACATTGCCTTTCCTAACGACCTTGCAGAATCAGTTAAAGAGTTAAAGGTGAATTTTCCTCGCGTGCCAAAGGTTCAAAAGGCATGTGAAAAAATATATCGCATTTTGCGGTGCGTTTATCGACTATTGATTTATGGAATATTTTCGGGGACGAAATTTAGTGCTATGTTATATGATTGGTGCGAAATGCTTTGTTGTTATCTTTTTGTTATTGTGAAGATTTATCAGTCTGATGTTTAGGGTTTATTGATCTCAAAACACCATGATGGGGTACTAGAATAGTCGAACGAAACTAGCACAGAATTAAAAAAAATAGATCTCTTGAATTCTTCTAATCTTTGTAATTACCAATACGTTGGACTAATGCTTAAGTCCTTATTACGTTGATGAAGAATTTTTATGCAGCCCTGGAAATGTGCCAATATCACCCATGAAGCAGCTAGCGAAATGTGTTTCTTGTCACTTCATTTGCCATAAAGTTACTTAACACGAGAAAATGTACAAAGATATACCTAAAACTTCACGCTTGGCTTTCACGAAGTGCTTCTTCATCTCGCTAAGCACGTATTAGTCCCGCCTAATAGAGGACTAGCCTTGCCATCTTTTGGGGTACATTTCCATACTCCATGGGGCTATTGAAAGACACTATACTCTATCTAGATCACACGAGATACTGGTGTAGGAGACGAAGTTGTCAAAGATCAAGTCCAGGCATGGAGGAGAAAATGTTCTACAATGATAATTTTTATATTAGGTACGTGTATGATACGTCTAAAAGTAATAATAGTAAAAACTATTTCCATTTAATGTTGATACATAACATTCGAGAGAAATTTAAAAATCAAATCTTTACCTCTAAAATAATTTTCTTTCAAAGTTCAATATTACAAGAGAGCATTAATAAGAAAGATTTTTATTAAAGCTTCCACCGCCATTAATTGTTTAATTAAAACTCGGCCCGGCGGACAAAATCAGGAATGTGCTAAATAGCCAATTACAATTTGTTAATAGCAATTTCGTAAGCAAATTATTTTTCTCAGTAATTTGATCCTGTTAATGGAAATCGATGATCAATTAGTCAATGGATACGCTTTATGAAAACTTATTAATAAAACACATTTTACGAAAGGCATGTCTTTTAGTGTTTAGAACATTGCTTATATTTAGGTGCCCCTACCTTACCTTAACATTTAAATGTCTTTATCAACATACACGCATACTCCGCATGTAGGCAACGACTTCTTTTGCATGACTCACAAGGGGTAGGTCTTATTTTTCAACACTAGCCTATTCCAAATAAGTTATATATTATTATCGACAGGTATTCATAACTTGTA
This sequence comes from Cephonodes hylas, assembly GCA_030295005.1. Classification (NCBI taxonomy): domain Eukaryota; kingdom Metazoa; phylum Arthropoda; class Insecta; order Lepidoptera; family Sphingidae; genus Cephonodes; species Cephonodes hylas. The sequence continues at coordinate 3,865,792 of AP025371.1, forward strand.
GATAATTAAAAAACTAGTTCACAATTTTTATTCCTATTGTATCGAGCTTACATTAAACAAAAAAAATTGCAATATACGTATCACTTCAATATTTCAATTGGGGGCCAAAAATCAAAGCTGAGTAACCTCACTGGCATTCTCTTAGCGTTAGCCCTCCTGATCATTTCTGAGCGTGGCGGTCGATCCAGGTGTATAGGACTTGCAGAAGCGGATTTTGGTAGGATAAATCTAAAAAGGCGATTGGTAATTATTTTATACTTAACCAAAAAGTCAATAATTATTGCATTACTAAAAATAAAAAGCAATTATCAATAACCGATTCAATAATAGTTGAGATGAATATTTTGAAGAACATCTGGAATGACTTGACGTTAAAATCGATTTTACTTATATAATTCTCTTTCAATAATGAATCTGATTCAAAGGCTCAATGGCTTTTGCCAACGAAGCTGTAGAAAGTGAGTTTAACTATCGAAATTATCTCAGTAAAGATCTTTTAGATTCAGCTCGTACAAAGAAAGCAATTTTCGAAGATGCTGCGTAAAGAAAAGCCGATGTTAATGAACCTTTTAAAATGGTGATGAAACTAAGGAATGCAGCGAAGTTTAATAACATTGATTTGCAAAAGTAACTGATACTGACTGATAGAGATATAAACATTGAATACGATTAACACCGATCAAGAATTATTTCACACGGTTTTCTCAATACAAAAATAAAAAGAGGTAGACGATACAATAGAAAGAAATTGTCTTTAATGATTTTTATTGTCACAGATACTTGATGTTTTTTATCCGACTCGATTTATGTGCAGGACAACGTTCGCGAGAGCCTATTGGAGGCGTCCAGAGGTCCTCTTGCGCCTCCATGATTTATAATGTGAACTCGAAAGAGGTTCCGCCATCCCGTTTAATATCTTTGATTTACGATAGAAACTACGCGCATAAGAGCCAGCACCGATGATATGTGGCGCGCCTGTTACGATTCACTTCTTTTTATGTTTCGAAAATAATGACACACTGTTGGTAGTTTTAATAACTGGCCGCAGCCGCTCTCCACCGGTGCCTAAGGCGCAAATTTTACAACAATTTATTTTAGAATGCATTTATATTAAAACGACACGCGGTCCGCCAAGATTGAGTGTTAATGTTGATGTGGATGGGAAAATATGCGGCAATTAAGCCTTTAAATTTAATTGTCCGGTGTTTTAAATGGGCCTGCGTGAATTTTGCGGTTTTATTTATACTTCGTGTTACTCTGTGGTGTGACATTAAGGCGGTATTTTGGTTTAAATTTGAAGTAAAAATTAACTGGTCTGATCCGCACCGTTATGTGTATTAACAGTTACACTTGTTTATTTGGTACATTTTATGCTTCGCCAGAACACATTTTTGTAAATGTCATGTCATTATTTTTATGATGCTATGTTGGAACATTTCCAGCAAAACCCTGCAAGTATTGGTACCATAACACGAGATTAGTAAGTGGACGCGTTTTTAGGTGTCATTTTTTAATAATTTTATATTGAAATGTACAAAACGGAGTATTAAACGACTGGTGTAATTTTAACACCAACAGTACACCAAGTGAAAATTGTTTAAAAGAAATGAGTGTCGGTTTAACGACCATTTCGCATCCGAGTCTGTTTGTTATTTTAAAGAATCACACTGATACGAGTACACACAGCAGTAATTATCCTCTTATTATGTTGGCCGACCGATGTAACCCATCCATTCCTAATAACCTAAATATAAAAATTGCATCAAAAGTTTTATCTAGTAAAATTTTTTTTTTTTTTTTCTTTGTATTCTTGGTGTACAATAAAGCATATAAATAAATAAAATAAATAAATAAATATGTATTGTCCATTGAGCATACGACATCATAAATACACCAGGTCTTTTAGAAGGTAAAAATCTTTGTACAGTATGATACATCGTCGGTGCTACAAGACGCGGACGTAAACGTGTGTTTCGAGAGGGTAACGCAATAACTCATCTCGAACCGAGACAGTCGCTAGAAAGTCGCGAAGTTATTTAAAAGACAAATAGTTTTGATCTCACGACAAGAGAGCATCGTCGATTGAAGAGCACGCTGTTTGAACACGCTTGTAAAATTTTACTTTAGCTGTACAACGCGGTAATGCCTGCTCATTTTGTGTTGGGAATCAACGGGAGAAGCTAAGGTATGTATTGCTAAGTGAGTTTATTTGTACGACAGTTAAAGAGCTTCATAGGAGAAAAATCGTCTTCTTTTGCTTGTGTCCTTGCGATTTATAGATCGATCAACCGTTTCAGTCAGAATTCCGTCTACTCGTATAATTGTAAAATATGCTTCATTATTGGATAGGGGATTGCATTTTAATATTGCTTTCGGATCTTTTATAAGGTTTGGGAAACTATGTCCAGTCTTTAATTTCTAGTTTAGAAGTGTAGGGTGCAGTTTTCATGCCAATTTACACCAATATTCTAAGGCTAAGTAACTTATTAACTACGTATTTAAAAAGACGAGTATTTACTACCCGTATGTAAATGGTATTTTAATATTTTTAGTTTGTATAATCCTGAAAAAGAGTGAAAATAAAAATTATTGCAATATTTACAATTATTATGAAAACTAAGACTAACTATTTTATAACTTGATAAACATAGGAACAGTACGGACATTACTGTCCAATTATTTCTTGTGTGTAAGAAAATAATGTTAATGTTGCATGGCAACTATTAGAAAATTGCCAAGGGAATTTCACTTTTATTCCAACGAATTAAGATATATATTTGTTGAAAATTCAAATACGTGTACACAGTACACACGCAATCACTCTTTAGTTTAGAACCCTTTAGTTCTTGAATAAACGATGTTTAATATTTAAAATATGAAGGCTCTTCACATTCATACGATCTCAGTCAACATTATAAATACGAATTGTGTGAAAGTCAACAAATGTTATACATAAATAAGAAATATAATAATGTAATTACATTATGAAGGCATTGCTTTCTTATTTTGCCAGGTTAAAAAAAATATCTCAGTGTAGTTCTTTTGAGACTGAGATAGTAAATTTACGGGTCATTTGAAAATAGCATATAACCATAAAGTATCTATATAATGAAATGAAGAACAATGTAAAAAAGGAAAACAGTCAATAAATAATTCATACCAAATGTTCAGTGCTAATTGTATTTAATTGACGCGCCATAGTTCCTGGGCCTCACGTTTTTAATTAATACATAAAAATGTATTTTTTATTAAGATAATTCTTGTTTATAAAGGCCATTCAAAGAAATTTCAAATGAATATTTATTTAAGCTTAACAAGGAGTGGAGAATTGTGTTTATCTAAGAGCAAAACGATTTCGTCAAAATTCGCAACAAGGTGACAATCGACGCACGAGAGCCAATTTGTAACGGGTTCATTGAGGTATTTTTATAAGGCTCGGTAAAATCGCTCCGAATGAATACAATCTAAAAACAACTCATAAGACAGTGTTTACTCAGACGTGGCGAAATCCTAAAAAAACAAAACCGTTGTGCATAATCCGCACATCGGGAGTTTCCATCTGGAATGTACCATCCATATTGACTTTAAGAGCGATAGTTGCTTGATATATTTGATACTTGTAGACAGGCAAACGCTAACTTGCGAAACAACAAATCCTTTACGCTCCTCTTGCCTGTCGAACTTGTCAATTGTTTACAAGCCTTTAAGGAATAAATGGGGACCGTAAATGACAATCTTTTGTCCGGCTCTCCTTGTAAGGTAAACATCATAAATTTTTCAACAGCCTTTTTGTTCGTCGCGATGCCACACAAATAGATTCTTTTGTGTAAGTACAAAATAGATAATGAGAAAAAATTACTTCGACAAGTTTTGAATGCGGAAATGACGTCGACGGCGTTAAGCTTTTAATCCTGGCGAAAGTTCGCACTGGACTGTTATTATTACAAATCATTGATTCCTTTAAAATTTTCAACATTTTGCAATAAATGTTTCTTTTAGCACCTCAAAAAATCGATTTTGGGTAAATGGATTAACTGTTTAAGTATCTTTCGTGTGGGTTAAACCTTTTTTGCACTTTAAAACAACTAGGTTCTGAATAAGAAGTCAATTCATGTATAAGTTTTTTAGTAAATATTGTAATCGATTACCTCGATAAGTTTCGCGACGAGTGCAAGAGATACGTCCCAATTTTGATAATTACAGGTTCGGGTAAACTGTTACAATTTCCTTTAATTAAATCTATACTAATATTATTAATGCAATAAAATGTATTTTTACTTACATATATAGAAGTAATTTAAGAAACAACTTTATTTACGTACGTATATTTCGTACAAGAAACCCTTTTAGCCTCAAACGATCATCGTAAACACATAAAGGACCCACAATTTTACATCACACAAAACCGAATGGTAATAAATAAATCATATCGACATATTGGATGTTTTTCTTCCGCAAATTCTACCAGGAACGTATCGCAAACAATCAAAGGGCAGGCAAACCTTTCACTAACACATTTCGTTTTATACGCTTTTAGGGCACAAAATAAAAGTGGAGCATGGACCGTTCAATCAATAAAACCTACTCCGTGTATGCTGAAATGAACCAAATATATTAGATTAGGAAAAGGTCTTATAACACGAAACAAAATTGGTACATTCCTCAGTCCATATATTTTTATGTATTGTAATTTATTTTGAAGGTTATGTAGGCTGATTTTGACAGATGTAAGTATGTTTGTGTCTTTTTTTTTCTAGGCCAGTGATAATAGTGATAGATTTTATTATATATTAGATAATATATTACATGTTAGAGACGATTATTCCATCACAATTCTATTGGACTAATTTATCAAAATTTAAACTCCAATTTAATTTATCAAAATTTGGACACCTTTTTTTTGTAAACATACATTAATGGGAATAGTTTTGAAAAATAGACACAACAAATAAATTAAGAATTATACACCGCATATTTGACCTTTGTTGTATCCAAAAAAGCAATTAAAATGCAAAGCATATTTTTTGCAAACACAACTTCTAATTTGCATCATCCTGCTTCTTATCATCGACCGAAATCTGAACATTCAGTAGAATAAAAGCTCTAAGAAAAAATATGAGTACATTTACGGGTCGTTCTGAGCCCGGGGCCTTCTGGACGGTAGGAATGACTAATGTCTGTAATCTGCTTGTGGTGAGCCTTAAGCGAAGGGTTAAGGCTCCTGCGAGCTATAACTTTTATATTTATGACGTCTAATTCGTGTCCACGCAAATCCTTATGGGAAGCAAAACGTGTGATACGGCTTAACGTTTATGCTTTTATTTGAAAATATGTGTTTTTTGACAAGCTATTGCTTTTTTATTGCGCAATGTTTTCAAACAGAAGCTGGTAAGTGTAGTGTTGACCGACGATCTACTGTCGTAAGTCAACTTCAATTTATATTAAATGTAAAGCTAGTTATATAGTACATTGACACTTCGTAAAAGCTAATTCAATATATTCAATAATCTACAGTACGGTGAGTAAAGTCAAAATTGTTATAGTAATCAATTCCTGTAACCTAAGTTAGGAAAAACTCAAAAATGAGAATGATGTTAATCATCTAATATCAATTAGATACAAGTATAAACGATTAATTTTATAGAAGGAAAATAAGGGAAGTAATTCAATAATTTTGAAATTGATTGTAACTAATTAATACCATGATAAGAAACTTTAAAACTTCATAGGCAAAAAATTTATAAAAGTAGAACAAAAAACAAACTTCTATCATATTGAAGCGTGAATGATAGATGGCCTTTCGGAAGTTGCATGAAAGGGGTTCTAAAGTTTACCAAATTAGGATACCTAGTTCGATAACCACGCGATGGGAACTTTGCTAATAAATTATTTACACCAACCCACCCGTTCGTAAGAAACTACAAGCATTAGCTAATGCACATTGTGATACACGTGCCGACAAACTATGGGTTTTGTTGGGAACTTCGCACGTGCCTGTACATAAGTAACTTTTAATGTATTTGAATCAAAGATAAAAACACGTGTAGTGCATTGCGACCTAGTTCGTTCCTTTGTTAGAGAGTACCGAGAAACTCACTGAAAAAGTTGTGGGCTAGAATCGTCGTAGGCGAGTGTTTATTTCTATTATCACTTTTATGCCTACGATATTCTAAGGAAAATCATGTGCCTACAATTTCTCTACAAGAAATTTAGTAAGATAGAACATCAAATACATCTGCAAGGTAAATTTAGGTTTGTTGGTTCATGATCGAGGTAGACGGATACCATTCAATAGCGCATTAATATTTGTATTAAATTACATTACGAGAGTAACATTGTTTCCAGAATTTGTGTTGCTACTCAAAATATCTCTTTAAGTAAACCCAATAACACCTTGCTATGCAATCCATACTGCAGAATGCGAAGCCAAAAAATATTTACTTGTAATACATATCAAAACAATGCAATTTTAATAATAGCATCAAATGATTATAAAAACATCGCAGTCAATATGAACCGTGAAGTGAGACTATGGCCTGTGCTATTTAGAAGTATAAAACCAATAAACATGGATCTAAATCAAGGAGACAAGTCAAACAAACCCGTTAAACGAAAACACTCGTACACACATCCATGGTAACCGAAATCGTGAGGCACATACCGACAATTTGTTACAAAAGGCAGTGATTAATATAGCTTCTTTCGTTATTCCAATCGAGTTAATTTTACCGTAGACTGTGGACGATAAATAAGGGAACGCTCGCGACATTTGTCATTTTGAAAGATTGCCATCTGATTCAGTAGTTCCGGTGTTTGTGGAGGCAAAGTGTAGAATTCTGTTGGAAGCAGATTAAAATCTTAGTTTAGATTTCGCAGAAATCACAAGTGTAAGAAATGGAAGCGATTTTGTGGGACACATTTTATATATGTTTTTTTTTTTATTTGTGTAATAACTTACTTTACTTTTATACTTACTTTTACAAGAAAAACAGCGTTGACGTGGTAAAATACTAATAAATATCAAACAAAAAACAACATTATAGCTGTTAAATATTCTACCTCAACTTTAAGACAAGTTTCCATGTAATGGACTCGGCGAATTTCACGCTGTTCTTTATTAAATATTTGCCAACAATGTAAGGTTTCCAGAGTTTGAGCACAATAGTTGTTACGTAACCTTGTTACCGAGAAATGATTTCTTCCGGCAATCTTCGCTTTTAGTAAACTCAAAGTATCGGGGTTTCAAATATCAAAGTTTTATATTTAAATTATAACTTTGCATGAATCGGTACATAATACCTACTTCATTTTTTTTAATTTCCACTAAATATAAAAATATGTGCTTAATAGAAATTAAACTTATTTCTCTTCAAGTTCTGTGATTATTCATAATTTAATTAATTCCGCCTTTAACGTTAAAAAAACAGCCATAAGGACGAATATCAATATTATACTTTCTATTTTTGTTCCGTTGTACTCAGGCTCGTGTCACAGTATCGATTTTTTAAATATTCAACACTTGTTTTGGTAAATGTTTATTTTTGAATTATGACATATCACTAAATTTGTTGCCCAAATAATTAAGAGACAAAAATACAATCATACAATTTTAAGGGTTGATTCCCGCATCGAGACAAGTGTTTATATCCACAAATTTTGGGTTTTTGCGAGACCGAAAAAGTCTCTCGTAGTTTCTGGTACCGACGCCACAAAACTCTTATCTTAATGTGGGGTCAGAACTATGTGTGTACTGACTGTGTGACTGTTCGATGTTATTTATTATTATTATTTATTTATAATACAGAGTCTAGAAATGTGTTTTTGTAAGTTAGCTACAGACAGCTTCACAAATGCACGAACCAACTTTTAAAAAACTAATTTTACCTATATTGCATTCAGCACGCACCCCAAAGAGTGTAATATCGTAATATGTACTTTATGTTCATGTTAATGCATTTGTTACGAAGTAATACGATTTCATAAAACAAGAAACATCTATCTTTTAAGCCAATTCGACAATTGACAGCTCCATTCTAAACCGCAATAAAACACGATGAGAAGATTGCAACAAAGATATCAGCTTATCCGATAAGATAGGAAAATCCAATCATTCCTTTATTAAAACAACGTGGATAGAATCCCGCGGAGCGAGCCACTAAATCACGGCCCTCCGATGACATCTATAAATTCCCATTCTAATTATTTCAGAACGATATGCTGACAAATAAAATAACAGCGCCCAGAGCGTTTGGGAATTGAGCCATTTCGACTTCATTAAATCCCAAAATTAGTTTATCGGAGACAGTGACGTGATAAACAACTTATTCTTAATTTTATACTATTTAATTCATCCGAACGGCCAAACGGTAACAAAGTAATTTTGAAGGTAACCAAAGAATAAAGGGAATTGTTTTACTTGTGAAAGTGAAGGAAAATTAATTTTTTTGTATTATAATTTTAATTGAATAAAAATAATTCTAACGACAGAAAAGTCGGAGGCCGAAATTTATCCACAAACGTTACGAGTTTGAACGTCTAATTTGTACACCATTGTATCCGCTGAGGAGACCGACGAAATTAATTACCGTTTGCTTATTTTTTAATTAAAATTAGATTTTATGAAACGGCCTTTTACGTAATCTGTAATATTTCATAAAAGATGGAAATTTCTAGTGGCGCCATATTGTGAGAAAAGGCATCCATTTCGGTAATATTTTGCATCTCTAAGTGGATTTATTTCACGGATAATTTGACCTACTTTCTTGGCTTTTTACGACGTTTCCTCGTTTAATTCTATTACATTACAACCTTAATTTTGTTCGGGATAAATCTTCTTTATTGTTTTCGGAAATGTTAATAAATAACCTTTATCCAGTTTCACTTCATGAACCTTCGTATCGGGAAAGAATCTTATTTGAATCGAGCCTAATCAAAACGGATATCTCAATCGGATGAATTTTGTTTTTTCCTTCTCATCTAACAATTTGTAAACATTGGGGTGATCTTGGGGTTTTGAATTCAAAACACGCCGACGCATTGGGGATCCAATCACTTAGTAGGTCATATCGGTTCGCTTGTAGGCCAAATTAGCATATTTCTTTTTATCGTTCAACGCAAGGCACAAGGCGCCTATTATCGAGGATGTTTTTAACCAAAAATACACAAGGGTAAGTGTCTCCAGACTCGATTGTGCGTTTGAAACAAATGCGTCGACGCCCACAAGAGGAGAGATTACATGTTTGGGAATAAATCTTGTAAGACAGTTACGTACATTTCGTGGCTACAAATAAATGTTGTCGGCGCTCCCCCATTCTGATCTCGGACAACCGCACCCCAAGAGTTGCGGTTAGACATTTTGCTTGCACAAAACCGTTTCGTGTACCATTGTTAATTCGGAATTGCTTCCAAATTGTCCCATTTTTGGTCAAGGAATTTAACGCTAAACAAACTAAAGCTTTAGTGATGTTCTGAGATGCTGGTAAAAGAACAATTGAAATATTAAATTCCAAAATAGCAGTATCAACACCCTCACAAGACTTCATTATAACATGAATTATGCGAGTTTTACCAACACAATCGCAATGATGACGTCTGCTTGCCCGCACTCAAATGGAATTATCAGTGGACTGTTACTGAGTGATTCGTTTGTGGCCAATGCAATTACAGTACAGTTTTACCCACCCCCGAAAATCTCATTGACGATGATTGCATCAATTGTCTGGCATGCGGGTGTTGTGGCGACAGCTCGTTGATCTCCGATAAAAATTCTTATATTATAACTAATAATGTGATAATTTTGACGTCTTTTCTATTGGCTTTATTTATTGCGATTGTGATTCATTGCATCGTTGTTATGGAGCATTCATGTTAGATCCTGTGGGGAATGTTATCTTGATTATAATCACCCACTTGGATGAGGGTTGCGAAATCTATTAAAATTCAGATTCGGTTGACAATTGATCATAGTGGAGTATGATTATTTATGTGATAGAGTTATGGAATATAATTTCTCTTTTTATTCATTTAAATGCAATAAAAACATATAAATACCTATTAAGATCTAAAAAAAATAATGACTAAGACAATTACTTTTATCACTTTGTAATCTCATAACAAGGGCTCAAATGAATGAAAAAATCACTCAAGTCCGTTCAAAAAACATAATTCGAATATAATTGAAATATTTTCTGTATCCATAGGAATTAATGCTAAAATGTCTCAACGGCTTATCAAGTGATGGGGGTCGTCTTCCCCAAATGAAATGGCCCTTTGTTAATGCACGGTTTTAGTTTCACCATCCTTTTCTATAGAGTGTTAATAATAGCTGTAGAAAGAGATAGAAAGTGACTTTTAAGAAAAAAAACGAAAATACGGGGTTGGCGGCGGGATTCGTGTCAACTCGCAGGTAGATCAATAAAGTGGCTGTTTCATTACGTTTATGTTGGCCAGCACTTATAAAGACATTAAAACTCTTCGAGTTCGGCGCCTACGTCTAACCATTTCTATAAAATCTCTTCGATAACCCTTGTTTTTGTATTGGACAAATTTTTGTTGATGTCCATTGGCATGTCTCCAAAACGCTCACTAGTAGAAACGTTTTTGTTTTTATCTCGTAAACCGTAACATAAATAAGTGATAGAGAATAGAACACCGAGTTTAAATTAATTTGTTGGTTGTTTAAGTGCATTCATATATTCACATTTATTTAAAATATTGATGTAATAATATAAATTTAACATTCCCTTCAATTTGTTTTCGTCTATTAACACTTTAAGCAATATGTTCAAGCTGAGTTATTTAGTTTATTATTTCTTAAAAATTTGTAAGTAATATCAACGACAAAATATAGATATAACGTAATTTTAAAGAAATAGTTTCTAGTTTTAATTGTTGATAAACTTAATATAATATTTTACCGCTGAGCACGGGCGACCTATTAAGTCCCACAAGTTGCTCTGGTATGGGTTGGTGAACTTGATAAATGTAATATTACTTTTATTTAAATGAAGTTACAATTTCATTTCAAATTACATTAAATTTGTTATTTCCAGATTTATTGGAAAAGCAACTAAAATTCTTGATATTAAATCAACCAATTAAATGATTAAACTTTAAACAGTCGTTATACCAGCGACTGCAGACAAAACAAAACATATCAAAGTGTACGAATCAGGAAGTGGAGAACAAATCAACACGCTAATTAACAAAGAACTGCCGATACAGATACATCAAAACGTTATCAGAGCGCAGTCTAGATCGACAAAGAGAATGGTGCATCGAGTACATACCCTAATGAGACGCAACGGCGACATAAAACGCTGTTAAATAATGGCACACTGGAGCTGGACGATAAATATGTTGGAACAAAACATGCTGTAGAGGAAGTAGTATGTTGAATAGATAAACGAGCCAATGCGCACTCATAAACATAGGAAGCTCTGGTCTGAGGCACGAAATTGACCAGTATTCGCGTACGACCGCGTTGCTGAGGTAATTGGCATAGCGATGCGCAGGGCTGCCTTGTATCGTGAAATGTGTTTTATTTGCCTCCTGCTTAATGAGAAGTCAATGTGGAATTACGCGAATGTTACAAGATGTAAGCACAAACGTAGTAAATTTATTGTAGATTGATAAATAGCGTATTCTTCTTCTTCTTCATCAACCCATATACGCCCACTGCTGAGCACGGGTCTCCTCTACCATTGAGAGGGTTTAGGCCATAGTCCACCACGCTGGCCTAGTGCGGGTTGGCGGACTACACACCTAAGAAATTCCTAAGAACTCTTAGATGTGCAGGTTTTATCACGATGTTTTCCTTCACCGTTAAAGCAAGTGATAATTCAATGTGAATACACACATAACTTCGAAAAGTCAGAGGTGTGTGCCTGGGGTTCGAACCCGCGACCGCCGAGATTCTCGACCGCGCGCCCATACCTCGAGGCCATCACTGCTTATCAATAGCGTATTACAATTGAATAAAATGTAAACAACTTTAACAACTCATGAATACATTACTAATTATATACATGTAAGATAGAAGCACCTACGTGACACAATGTCAACGATATTCTAGAAAATCTTCATACAAAACACAAAGTGCCTCACAATAATCGAATATCTTCACAATCTCGGGCTAAGATCCACGCGGGTAACATTGAAACGTCAGTTTGCAAATCGGAAAGTATAGCAGCCCTATTATCCCCGACTATGCTGTCACTAAGCCCTGAATCGGTGGCTTTGTTTTCAGACAATAAACTCGCTTTGTTGCTGAAGAGGAATCTCCGCGTCTTGCGGAGTCGAGAGGCTCTGGCATGATGAATGGCTCAGACGTGGAGTGTTCTTACGCCTATTTATAAACACTCTTTTGTTTCAAGTATCCGTTTAAGTTCACGGATAGGGTCAATGGTGTGTGTTAGTGATACTTGTGAGGTAATTAATTGGTATCGTTTCGTTAGTGTATTCTAGTTAGGTATTATAATTTGAATAATAATGGATTGCGACTAATGATAATAATATAATTTTTAAAAAATATGTCACTATCTGAAATATAAAATAAATATTCTAAGATGTAAAATAATCACTAATAAAAGATTTATAAAATATAGTTAAAAAAAACGCTGGTAATATAAACTCAACCTACGTGTGATTCATAGTCTTGCGAATCATCATCTTTACCCAGTTTCACACAAATCATTTATGTCACTACACATTTATCATATTCCAACCGTCTTAATAAAATCACACCCAACTCACGAGAGGAATCCTCGTGGCACCACATTTCTTTGATAATGACCATTCAGAAAGGCATATCTCGAAACGCCGACCAATAAACAAGTAGATTATCGACATTGGAGACAAACACGCCCCCCACATTTCATTACCGGACCTCACAGCATTATTTTATGTAGTTATTCTCGTCGAGATATACGTTAATAAATCAAGAAGGATATCGGGTAATGGACACCCGTGGACCGTCCCCGAAGAGGCATAAATTCGTTTTTGTACGCTTTTAGCGTTCCGCTGCACAGACAACAGACCTTAGTTTCAATGCGAAAGTAATTATTGATGCAAATGGAATACTTGGATGCAGATAATATTTATTTACTACTGTCTTGGAGGCAGAAAATAAGTGAGCTCGGAAATATCTCTAGAAGCACTGAATGTCTTTTGAAGGGGTTTCTATTTTTCGAGCGACCTACTTCCCAAGGAATGCTTGGTTGTGTTGTACGAAGGTGAAATTATTGTGTTATAAAATTATTATAATGATCAATAAAAACAACCTACAGGAAATGTAAAATTCTTTTCTTCAATTTATTTTATTTGAATGATTTTTTCCATCGTCATGCTCGTATTTTTGTATTCGTTGTTAACTTGCAGCATATTTATAAAACTCTTTCATTCTCTGTAAAGCAACATTACACAGCAAGGAGCCAGAAAGCATAAATGTTTAGGCTTGATTTTTCTTCAAGAGGCTTTTACTGAATATCTGCGTATGCCCAAATCGAATTATTACATGGTAACAAGAAAATATTCCTTGGTAAGAAAATACAAATAAACAGCATTAATTCTAACAGTAACCGGTCGAGGCAAAATATGCCCTGAAGCATACGCATAACGTGTCAAATTAAATTATCACGCATCTGTACGGAACACTACGGTTTTCGGTTGAACACGCACCACACATTTTTTGTTTTGTATATTGTAAAAATATAGTGGTATTGATGTCTAATGAGAATTTAATACGAGTTTTTAAGTTATGGCTCGTTAGATTTGTTTCAGATAGCCAAACTTTTTATGTAAAGACGAAATGTAACAAACGACCCTGATGGGAGCTTTAGGGAAAAAAAATAGCCTGTCAGGGCGCTTGCCAAAAGTCTAGCCTCAGAACATATAGGCTTAAAATATTTGTATCCCATCAGTATTTTAATACTTTTACAACGTCAGCTGCGCGGACAGCTTACCTGATGGAATGTTTTTTCTTCTTTGATATCGAATATGAGTGAAAGGTCTAATCAATTACAAAACATATGAAACGCACATGATTTTTTATAATTCTTATAAATTCTCGAAAAGAAGGTGCTGATATGTGCCATTGCCTCCTCTTTTAGGAATATATGTAGGTGTGAATGTGCATATATGAATAACAATAGTAAATGACTCTAATCTTTTAAATGGATTGAAAAACATATGTTAGAAATGAGTTATACGAAATTTTAATCCCTTTGTCAAACGGATCACAACAATAAGCTCTGAAAATAAAAATGAAATGCAACACATTTAAGGTTTCGTTTAGACTTATGTGTAGCAGCCCGGTTGAAATTACTATGTTTTACCTAGATGTATCTACTACATGCCAAAGCCCAAGCGGTCTATAGTGAATTTCTTTTTCATAATTCACGTCTTTTTTTCAAGGATGCATTAAAGGCGTTTGAGATATAATTTCTGTAAAGAAAGCAAACAATCATAAGCAAAGTGGGTTTAAAGACGACAAGAAATCCATTATTCTAGGTTTTATTATAAGGCAGGTTTTAAATAAATCTAGTGACTCTACCACTCCTTAATTCGGGTAGGTATCTAATCTTCAATTAATTATTTTAAAGGACCGATGAATCCGACTGTACTTTGTCGCGAAAGTAATATCTACTTTTGAAACAATGAAATTATCTGTGATTCGATTTGACACCTTTCGGATGTCATTAAAGCAAATACAGAGGAAACAACATTTGGTGCCAATTTACGTTGTACGGTTCAGTAATTCATGTAATTTACTTGGCACCTAATCCAGCCGTAATAGCACCCCGTGAGATAATTCGAAGCGGGTCTAATTCGCCATATGTTTTATGCTTCTATGTCACCTACTAATTCGACTTTGATAAATAGGTCGACGTATTATAGGTTACCCAATACTAATATCACAACTTCTGGCTTCGAAGTCACTCCATTTTCGAATAAGATGAATTTGGTAGCCGATCATTTCTTTTCATCATTTTAACTGACTGATACTTGTTACTCTAGATATTCTAGAAGAAAAATCCATAGTCACAGAAAGTTCTTGAATTGTGGGATTATACAAGTTGATGATGGACATTTTAGTAGTAAGGACTTTTATCTGCTATTTTTAATTTATATAAATGTAGACAGTGATCATTGTTAGACGTAATTAATAAAAAATGTATGGTAATTACTAAATTCTGAATTCCTAATAAGTCTTAATAAACCATCGCTATCCTACAAAGCGTTTATAAGTAATCTATTTGTGCTCTAAATTTTCCAATACAGTTCCAGTGAATTGAGTTAACAAGGTCAGGTTATTAGTAATGCAACATAGCTTTTAGCAAAATGCTTTAGTAATATTTGATGCTAACTTTAATTAAAGCCAAATACAACTGTACGCGAATCAATATAACATCTTGGTATTACCACTTTATAAAACTTTGTGATCATTTTAAAATTTCCTCTTAGATAGATTCTGTTCTTATTAATTAGCGATAGCTTCGTCACATGGAAACCGGAATGCTGAGACAGAGTTCGTAGATTAAAATCTAGTGTAGACATGTCCCACGTTACATACAAACTGATTTATGCACTTATGTTAAATGTTAACTGGCGATATTTTGATGCAGAACATTACCCCTGACTACCCCTTCTGTATAAATGTGGAGTAATGTAAGTATAATTGTGTTGATCGATACTTTTTTGTTTTTGCTTCTGTGTTTTGTTTTGTGCTGGAAAAATGTTTTCTTCATGTCGAGACCTTTCCATTTCACAAACTCCTCAAAAAAATTGCGTCATATTAAATATTCGCGGGTCGCACATTTATCTCGATGCTAGGTTTCAAAGCACGTTTTTTCGTGTCGTTTCACCTTGTTCGTATCGAATAGAAGACCGAGAATTACTGTAAAAAAAAGTGAGTCCCTCCTGCAACAGTTCCTTAGTAGGAGTCGCCTTATAATGCGTTTATTCACGCCTCTAGCACATGTTTAATGTCGGTGCGAGCTTCAATTGATTGACGTGACGTCTGGTTTCTCGCTTCTAAGTAGCTATAACATGTGTTTGTTACAAGTGTATGACTAGTTCATTAAGGCTAATAAAATTTAATAAGTACACATAGATGAGTGACGTTTTGATTTCCCTTTTATATGTGGTAAGGTGAAACGTCACACTGGCACTCAAATCTAAGTACAAATTCCTAATAAATACCAAACAAAACTACCAAGGTCAAAATGACCTATTGATGAAATACCACAGAACAGCTACATCTTTTCCTAAACTCAAAAATATAGGATTATTTAATTATTATTATCTACATCGACGTTATGTTTTCGATACCAAACCACCTTATCATGAATTTACTTATACTAGAGAAGCTCTAGAAGTCAAAGTATTTGTTATAGTGCAGGTGCTACTGATATTCTAATTATAAAGTGTATTCAGCTGACTAATTCACCACATTCAGCTACCACTTCACACCTTTATTTAAAAAATAATAAACGAATGGAAAGGAATCTGTTGATCTAAATCAGTGGTGAGAAATAACTGTCTATTATTATCGTGCGTTTCACGGCGTCCACAAACTTTAATTTTAATCTTCGACCCATCAGTATGTCAAATAGAATCACTCGTTCACACTAATCAAATCACACGGCATGCTTCCGTGGTGCCTTCTCACAGTCCATGGCGTGTGAGAGTAGTGATGTGCGTTCTATATATCGAAGGGATATACTAAGAGACTGCAGAGCCTATAACTATCAATTTCTTTTTACAGAAAACATAGCGTTTGCTATAAACATGTTTGCAGGCTATTTAAAAGAAAATTGTGATACTTACATTTTTGTTAAGAGAATCAAGATCTAATATATTAAAGGACTAGATTTAGTGATTTATTGGAAATTACTATCAGCTAAAGTCATATACTAAGAGACCATTTGTTTTTAAAAGAGCATAGACAGGAAACACGACATAGAAAACTAGAAAGTTGTATTTCTTATCCTTTATTAACGCAATAGACGTCAATATTCTCAGTTTTTACTTTACATGCTGATCTTATTAGTTTTCACACCTTAATCCATTTGCTACTAAAGCTACAGTTAAACCTGTTTTACAACGATAAATTAAAAAAATGAATATCCTACTTTATTTATGTTGATATATTAAACATTTTCTATAGGGAATGAGTCATTACACGCGAGCGGTACATCACTAACATTAGCCAGTCAACGGGCCCGCACAATGGGCTGCACAAGTACGCCGGCCGCCATGGGTGGTCCACTGCACCTAACAACGGTGTACTCATAATTATAACAAATGTCTTTATATGAGTACAAACATTTTCTGTTTGATGCGATAATTTTATTATTAAACTCTGTTTTATCGATTCATAAAAGAACCATTAATTGTGTAGATGTTTATTTTTAGATATGATCGATATTTTCGTCTTATGGAGTAAATCCGGTATGGTCTAGTGGCTAGGATACCTGGCTCTCACCCAGGAGGCTCGGGTTCGATTCCCGGTACCGGAATAGCTTTTTTACGTTTTTCTAGTCTGGTATTCCTGTGAATAGCCCATTTAGATCGTCTCTGGCGATAAGCAACTCATTTTATACGCACGAAGGTGTACTAACAAGATCTTTTACTATCGTTCATCTTTCTATGCAGTAAACAAGAAAAAATAAAGAACAAGTCACTGATTGTCTGATAATGTAGTGAGAATATTTTACCTGCAAAAATAGAATTTTTAAGTCCATTGTTGCATTGCGTATGAAATGAAGTCAACGCGTCTTTCTCGCTAATCTGGGGTTTAACACTATGTTATCTTGGAAGGAAGTATTAAGAGTTTAAAAGGGCTTTATTCTTTGTCCACGTCTCATTAACGCTTCGCATTACGTATCAGACACCCAGCCATAGTTTTTATCTTCCGTTTCGGCGCCAGATATATTCAGGACAAGGGACCAATACACGAATTTCGTCACACGCCCGAATGCATTATGCTAATTTCCAGATATCCTGTTAAGAGCCAGATTTATATCGACATACGCTTCACATGGAGTGTCTCGCATAGCTTTTTGTTCAAGTTCCCCGAACGGATTCCTCTCAAATAAAATAGCGTAAAATTTGCATGAGAAATTTATAGCCCTGAGATTAGAGATGGCATTTTTCGCTCTTATGTCAAAATATAATTTAGATATGTTCTTGCTTTATGGAGACATTTTTGTAATTTAGTAGGGATACTTAGAATGCCCATTCGTTTGGATGATTTACTATTATTAAAAATTCAGCCGCGGTCGCGCCGGTAAAGGATTCCCTTTAATCCTCATTAGTCATTTATAGGTTTCTGAATGTTAATCTTTGTTCGGACATATTTTGGATTGTAAATCTATTAATATTGTTTATTGCTTCGCTTCTTCGAAAACTAAATTACTCATGCGAAGGTAACGTTTCGGTTAACGTCCACACTAATTTGCATTATCTGATCCGAAATTGTTCTTGTTTTGTTTCGAAGCTAATTAACATTTTTACATATCTTATTGTTATACATTTTAATTATTTTGTTTTTTAATTTTTTACTTTTTATACACGAACGTAAATATTTTTGATTCATGTATAATAATAGATGAGTTATATAGTAAATTTTACATATGTAAAAGATAATGTAAAATTTTTATTTAAATTAAGAGTAAAATGTAACAGATAAAAAAATTCAATATTTGCATTAGTATTGTCAGCTTGCACAGTAACCTGATAAAACTGACCTGCATTCATCTTTATTTCGTTCTCAATTTACTTAGTGCGAAATAATTTTAATTACAAAAACTAAAAGCAATCAAGGTTGATGAAACACACAGATGCAAATCCCCATCATTTACTACACGCATTTCCTCTACACTGGTTTCATTAAGAGTTGCATCTATCCGATGTTTACATTACATCATACCGGTCTGCAACTATTTCTGTTCGGAGATCATCGAAATTATCAATGTAATCTGCGTGTTTGTGAAGCTTAGCGACTCTATGATTGGGTGCTTCTTGTCGATCATTCTTGGTATTTGTATTTACTAGATTATTGTTACTGTTTCTTGAGTGGATGTGCTACGATATAGTCTATTGGAAGTACCGCATAAATTTGCCTGAATGCTATCACTGGTTTCAAATGCTATGGATAGGATTGCTTATTAAATTTACATAAATAAAAAATGAGACTGATCATATAGATTTGGTTTTTATATCATTTAAATCTCCAATGATTTTTGCGTTCATTGTATCGAAAAAAAATATTTTATTAATATCCGTAACTAAAAGTTTTCGCTTAAATTCTCTCTGCATGATATTTCCTCCACTGCACGCTCATTTAGAGTTCTTTATTCCCAACTGTTCGTCTAACATGCGAAGAAAATCACAATATAGTGTCTTGTAGCGCACCGCGTGAGCCATTCATCAACAAACTTATTTTTCGGTACAACAAAAGGTTTGACGCTAAACATTTCTATTATTGCACACAAAATAGACAATGCGATTCAGTTGGAGACAAAAGACCTGGATAAAAGGCATTCGCCATTAATTCTTACACTCCTGACATTCGTAACGGTGTATCTTTTGTGCTGTTTCAAAGACTTAACCCCGTGGAGGCGAAAAATTAGCGCTCAGCGTGTGACCCTTGATCACCAAATAAATGTTGCAAAGAAATCTCGTTTACACGTTTCTCTTTCCGTAAAATGACATTACGCCACCCCTAGTGAATGCTAATCGTTCATAAAAAAGTGTATGACGAAAAAGTAATTTTAAATGTAAGGAGTGCTTCAATTTTTATTAAATACATATATAATCCATAATTATATTTAGTTGGCTGAAATAATTCTAATATTGACCAACGTGTAGTTTTAAATCCTTTTTTGCAAGCAAGTGTTTGTCCAATCCCATTGACCTGAGACTTTAAAAAAAAAGTTTGGAAGAATTGCAAATCGTACTTATCACGCATGTCAAGAATGATGCATGCAACTGGCATAGAACATTTGTCGGTAAAAATATAAATACCGAAATGGACGTGGAATTAGTAACGCCTGTGTCACCTGAGTAGAAAACCGGGACCTCACACAACACCAGTATTTTGGTGCCTATTCACCGCGCACAATAAAATATTGTTCGCCTCAGACCCACGGGAACGCAAGCGTCCAGCTTTTTATGTTCATTCTTTATAATTGTGAGATATGATGCCTTTGTAATTATTTACGACTTTAATATCTTCTATACGTACCGAATAGTTACGTAAGTTATTACTTTGTTATACTCAGTCTAGGAGTTGAAGTATCCTCGAGTCCTTTATCTCGTAAAGGGCTGACCTACATTGAGGTCGTAGTTGTTTTTGCGGTCTTATTTTAGTGCTAAGTTGTACAACGTCCTTCGTAGTATTCATAAGGTTGAAGTGAAATATTAAGGACATTCTAACTTTAACAGAATATACTTGAGATTCTCTCATTTACTAGGTGAATATCTGGGAGAAAATACTCTCATACTACATAACAGCTCCGGTAACATAAACCAATGTTACATACAGTCAATTATTAAGATATGATTAGGTAACTCACCATGAAACTTTGAAAATAAAGTCTTTAGTAACTAAAAACTGAACTATTTTAAATGTTAATAGATTTACACAATATAAATCCTTGTTACGTATCATAAATAAATTTGTGAAGATGAATGACTATATGATGTTAGTTTATTGCACCGTCAGACAGTAAATCTAGACACTAGCTACGTATTTTAAATCTAGTAGCGAATATAAAATGTAGCTCAGACATATCTCGCCGCATAAGGTTTAGCAAGTTCCTACCGCGCAACTCAATTACTCATTCTACGTGAGACCCAGTAGGTAAGTTCTAAACGTTACGAGGTGCCACAATTTCACAAACGCTCACACTCAACTTCGTGTGGCCGTAACTACCCGCCGTCTACCTGAACGAGCTTCTCTCACGAACACTACAAACTAAATCATTACTAGCAACTCATGCAATGGAATAATAAAAGGGAATCCATCGAAAAATATTGAACGGATTACTACGGTGGGTCATAAAGTGGGCCGAGAATAATCTGAAGCGCTCCCGCGTAATGGATCTTACAGTTTACGACGTGGTAAACTCTCCCAGTATGGATGGAGTAATGTTCATAACGCTGAACTGTGTCAAGAATGAGTTTCCGAGTTCTTGACACGTTTGCGCTCTCACCTCGGACTACTTGACACTTTGAAAATTTGGCACTGCTTCGCCGAATCATTTTTAGAAACGAGTTAGAAAATCTGCAGAACTTCAAATATGTTGGACTTAAATTCGTTCCATCTAGGCATTTTGAAAGCAAAACGTAAAAATCACAACGTACAGTTCTTTCTTGATTTTTACGTCCCGCTGGGTGTCGTTGTCGAAAGGCGTCTGTAAAAGACACACACAGCGAAGGCACAAAGCGAAGGAAACGCTTAACGCACACATTCCGGAGATCAAAGAACTCGCAATCTGTGTGAAAAAAATAACGTTTTGGTCCCAAAAGGGCGGACCCGTTTACGCGACCCAATTCACGCGAGCGGTTCGGACGACGAAGAAATTGAATTGAAACCCCAACAACAAATTCGAATGCGTATCGAATTGTTTTACGTTTGACGGATTCGCTTTTGGAAAATGTTAAATTCGTCACAATAGGCTATAATGATGCAGCTCTGTTTCTTTATTCGTATCAAAACGGCATAGAGGAATTCCGCGAATGAGACTCTAAGAACCAGTGTCCCTTTTAAATATCAGGTTTGTATCGATCGTGTGGCGATAGCGAATACAAAACGAGCCGAATTGTTTTTGCAAGATTTGTGTCACTAAATTCCCTACACGCCGATGTGAAATTCAATATGTAGTTATCTTTTTGTTGTTTCGTTAATTCGACTACATTACATTCTCATCGTCTGTTTTATGCTAAAAGTTCAAATGTTATTAATGAAGTCAGTTTCCATCTCTACTACACCAAGTGGCGTTATAATAGACACAAAATTAAATATAGGGCGCTCAGTAAAAGAATTCAATATCAAAACAAGTAATGTTAATAATTTTAAAGACTCCTTAGCGCAGTTGTTTAGACGCTTGCATAAGAAACGTGAGACCGGGTTCGATTCAGCACCATGACAAATATTTATTCTAAAAATGAATGTTTTGGTTTCTAAAATGAAAGATTATGACCCTAAAAAAACTAGTGGTTTGTAGTGTGTGTTGAGGGATCAGTATATGTGGATATTTTTAAATGGATATTTTAACTTATTTTTATATCCGTTTAGATTAAATTCACAATATCTAGTAACATTAGTTACATACTTCACAATAGAAATAACTACAAGTAATAGACCTATGAACCTTTGCATTTATATCTGAAGGAAAGTAATGAATTAAATCTTTATACGCTCATGCAACGCATTAATCTTGAGATAAGCAGAAAATTGCCCTGCGAGATCGTTGTTCATTTTCTCGATGCTATCGCGGCCGTAGCTTCCATTTGTTAGTGTCTTGTTTAGAAAATCACATCTGCTGAACTTTATTAGCGTCCGTTTGACAAAGGCTAAGTTGATGGAGGCGCGTATCAAATCGTACGATTTAGTTCGCTCCTTAGCGCAGCTGGTTCAAGCGAAACTAATCGAAGTATTTATTGTTCACAGATCTTACGCGTTATTTATGAAAATCCCAAATGGATTTCGCCACGGTGCCGTGGTACCTGGCGGCCGCTTTGCCGAAAGTATGTCACCTTGCCTAGAATTAGATACGCGTTTCCAGCTGATGCATGGGTTTCTATTGCTGGTTCGAATAGGTATGCTTTGAATCTGCATGATTGATGTGCTTTACAGTTAATTGGCCAGACTATCTCACTGTTGGAAGTAGTTTATGTCAGCTGCATAATTAGAGGATAAGATTAACAAATAAAACGTCTATATAATTACAAATATTTGTGCTTAACCTAAAACTCATCGGCTAAAACATCTGTTTTGTTAATATAACGGGCGTGTTGTAAAAAAATATGGCTAAAAAATATTCATGCACTGAGTTAATCTCGATTAAACTAGCTATTTCCATTTAATACTTTACAAAAAATAACAAATTAGATTTTGGATCCGGCCAAGATGTTTAGACAGATACCATTATGAACCACAACTGCATTATTTTTCGAAATAGGCAAAGTCATCTGACTTAGCACGTTTTTTAACCTCGTATTAACCAAAGTTAACAGTTTTTAGATATTGAGTGGTATTAAGTTCTTAAATGAAAATAAACATTCTAAACATTCTAAACATCGTGTTTCATTGCTTTAAATAATTAAGGAAGACCATTGAAAATATTTTACTAACTCAAAAACACCTTGAGATGGTTACACAATATTTAACATACATGTTGCATATAGGAAATAGTGTCCACAATCTGCCAATCTCTCATCGGCTACTTTATTACTTCGGCCGTGCCGCCCGTTACGAAGACCGCGCACAGCCCGAAGTTTTTTGCCGTGCCGGTAGCTGCACCGATTTGATTGCTCCACTTTTTGCTCTCCTTTTCAAATAAACCGATGTAATTGTTTGTTTTAAGTCCCGTAGATTGTGTCCGCTGCACGGATTTGTTACAGAAAATTTTCAACTAGAAAATAGAGACTTCAAACGGTCGAGCGATTCCAAGCAGACGTAATCTCGTCGCGTCGTGATTTCTCTTTCGTTTTAACCAATGTTTTGAGATGTGAAATTAATTCCAAATTACTATAGCGTCTACTTTTTACTGGAGGCATCGGGCAGGTAACAGGAAACGGGTTGTCCGACGTTAATCCCACAGGCGGGTGTGTGCGTGCGCCGAGCGTGGACGTCGTCTGGTTTTTATGCTGCCGAGAGTCGAATGCCGCGCTATCGAGTATCGTCTGACTAATCACATTATAGTCTATCTCTTTTCTTCTTGTTGTAAAACTCGAGACGCAGGATAAGTAATCTTAAAGTTGCCGTCGACTACGATTCCGCGATATGTTAGCTCGCACTTGCTTCCAACAGCACTCGTTCATCAGATCTCAGCAATGCTCAGAATGAATCTTTATGATTTAGTTCCCTGGAGGGATTCTGAGATTTTCTCAGGCTACTTACAACTGGTTTGCTTCCGACATTACTAAATATGGTGTTCACATTTGCACCTAATATTTTCTTTAGATCTAGTTATCGTACGTTTTATTGAATCATTTTATACCTTAAATGTTCTTTCATAAATTGATACGTTTTATGGTGAAACAACTGTTATTTATTTTTATTTACATGATGAAAAAGTTTCATATTTTTATATTTAAAACACATTAAACATTTCTAACTAGGGGAAACAGTATAGTTATTGGCCCCTGTACAGTTATTGGCCATTTCAACTTTGCTACCAAAAAACTAGCAATATTCTATACTAATAGTAGATTTAAAAATTATATAATGGCGACACTTTTATTCTCTGTCATAAAGTCTCATCGAAATTCCGCTAGGTATGTGGTTTGTTTGTTTTCCGATGTGTAATGTTTTGCCGGAGGGAGAAATTCAGTTAAACGATTAAAAATAATGTTAAGACTGCATATTTTTTTTGGCGCTATATTTTGAAATGAATATGTAGTTTGTCAATGATTTATACTTCACAATAAATGGTTTTTTATGCGTTATAACCATATTAAAGGTGCAATATAACTTACTTTCTTTATAACTACTATGTTATGGCCAATTACTGTGATTTTGAGTTTAAAATTTTTGAGTTCACACTATTCTTAACATGTATAGTGAAAGTTTATATAAAGTACCTTCTTTTGTAGTACATTAACAAAGCAACATAATGTCGTGAGTTTTATTTATTTTCAGTAAGGATATCATTTTTTATTTATGTTTTTTTACCAACTGGTCGCTTAACTGGCCAATAACTATACTGTTTCCCCTATGTAGGTACATAGTGCAAATACCTTAAAAATTTGTGCGATTAAAGCACATTTTGAGGGCTCTATATCAGTTTCCACATCAATGCTGCAGTAATCCTTGAAGGTGGTCGGGCATGAGTGAAGGCTGTCGGGAGGGATTAGGAGGACCTGCGCTAATCCAAAGTCACCTGGTACCCGGCAGTGACGATATTTGTCTCCGTATGTATATGGTTGATAAGTCTGTATTAATGGGACGTGTTATCAATTTATTCTTTAGGAAATTGTCTATTCTATTTGTTATTTGCTTGGAGTGATAGTGTCTAGTGACATTCTAAAAATAGTGGAAATAGTAGAATAGTTTAACAGTAACAAAGAATGATAGAAAATTTATTCATCAATCTGCTGTAATATCACAGGCAAAATATTTTTATACTTATCGACCGAAAGTTGCTAAATTAAATTGATTAATGAGCGTAATCAACATTAAATAAAGTTTAACAAATTTACCTTACACTGATCGTACAACGTTATCCATGAATACACCCAATATTCACTCCCATATTTCTAATGAAACGATAATTAAATTACTTGCTGCATATTAAGGATCGGATAACGTGTTTATATCCAAGTTGCATAAATCATTAAGTGGAAGTTACCACAATATCAGATGTATCCTCATCTCCCTAGACAAATAACAAAAAGGCTTTTCGGTGTTATCACCTGGGGACCAATACAAATATTTGGAGATCACACAACCATTTGTCTACGTGTGAGAATCAAACCCTCTGCCCTCTCATTTCACCACCGGACATTGAATAGCTGCGCTAACGGCACTCTAAATATATGACTTGATACTCAAAATATATGCTTGATTTAAGCTATTGACTGCCTCGTGGTCTCGCGGGATAAGTATGTAGCGTGCGGTCTATTCGTCCCTGGTACGATTCCCGGGTCTAGCAAAATGTTATTAGATTTTTCCGGTGTCTAAAAATAGGATCAATTAGGCTCGCTCCCTGTTACCAAGAACTAATAGACATCTGGAAAAATGTCAGTGCAGAATATGAAGTATATTTGCTTTACACTTTTTATAAGTATTAAACAAAACCTAGTTAATTACGTTCTACTAAAATAACACTGTTTTTTTTAGAAAGTAAACACTACTAATAGTCTTCGAAGTATTTTTTTGTGTTTGAAATTGATTCGCTTAACTTCATAATTAAAGTTCCTGCTCTAGTTTTTAGAGCATTTAATTACCTTGAGATTCTTAAAAATATTTAAAACAATTCGTAAAATTGGCTCTAAAGATATGTTTACTCTATAATTAAAATAATAGGCCTAATTCACGGGCAGTTCCGATAAATCCGCCTTTTTTTACCTGAGTTGACGTGATTTGCTAATGATTCGTTTCTTGAAAGAATGTTTTTTATGTAAAACAAACAGGGCTCGAGGATTTTAACAAATAAAACACACAACTAGTAAGGCAGCGTGGCTTATGGCGATTATTATTGTTTTATGGATGTTATTAAATTCGCTATAACTGACAGAAATACTGGTTCCTTAAATACAGCGGCACATGTTTATATAAATTGCATTGAGCCAATCAAAAAATCCTGGATTCAATTCCAAAAAATATTGACTTTACAAACACCCAGCCCGTTAAATTATAATTACGAATTATTAATACAATACTTTAATTATGATAATATACCATAGTAATGAAATTTTGCAATACCCCTTTATAGACCTCGGAGAAAAGACACTTCTTAGAAAGAAAAGTTCTTAGGTAATAAAAATTGCTTTTTATTCAATCTTTGATTCAGTCCCTCCACTTTGCCTCCTTTTTTCGGTTTTCTATTCGTCATTTCTGCCATTTATACACCAGTTAAACATCGTCTTCTGGCCTTCGTTCGTCTTCATGAGCTATAGCAGTAGGTAATGAATTCATCGTGTAAATTAGTTTGTAATAACTCTTATACTACACAACTTAAAAATACGTGAGAAATATTTTAACATTAAGCTCATATCCTTAAGCGAAAGTTCCCCGTTCAACTAAGTCGTGCGTCGCAGCGCGGCGTGTATAGTGTGTGCCCGCTTTTCATGTTGTATTAACGATTAAGAGCAGTTTGGAGTTTGCCTGCGAGAAATATGTAGATAAGGGTCGTACAAAACCGAGGGTAAATTAATTCCGTATATTGTCATGTTAATATAACAGTTTCTTTGAATACTATTGTCATGATAGTGTAAGCTAGATAAAAGGACAGGATTACATGTTGAAATATGGGGATTATTTTGAAAAAGTTTATTTTGAATGTCGTAAGGGTTTGATAATACGAAGATGGTATGCAAAGGTTAAATTATTGTTATGACAGATTTTTGCATGATAATGCTAATAAAAATGTATTCGGCCGCAAACCGTAATGATTCGTCGACTGTAAAATTAGTCGCGATCTAATTCAGAATTGCAATTGCGAAATTAAATTTTGATCTCATTTGCTGCGGCGAATGGAATTAAAAAGTAATATAAAACAATTTGTGTGATTGTTTAGGGATTTCATTTGTTTAGATAGTTGAACATGTAAAATTATTATGAAGCCACGATTACTTTTGTTCAACCAGATGTGATTATTGTGAGTTTTATTCGCTAATAAAATGACTGTACTGTCAGAGTAATATAATTTGAACTGTCTTACTATAATCAATCTAATAAATGGCATTCCAGAATTAATCAAATTCTTACTTTTATAGAATAGTAGATGTGATAATGTCCTAACGTAATGTGGAGTTGGTGTATATTTCTGAACTTATTACAACGGCTTAGCCCTTAGGTAGCAGTATGTCAAAAGCAGTGATGGCATCGAGGTTTGGGCACGCGGTCGAGAATCTCGCCGGTCGCGGGTTCGAACCCCAGGCACACACCTCTGACTTTTCGAAGTTATGTGTGTATTCACATTGAATTATCACTTGCTTTAACGGTGAAGGAAAACATCGTGATGAAACCTGCACACCTAAGAGTTCTTAGGAATTTCTTAGGTGTGTAGTCCGCCAACCCGCACTAGGCCAGCGTGGTGGACTATGGCCTAAAACCCTCTCAATGGTAGAGGAGACCCGTGCTCAGCAGTGGGCGTATATGGGTTGATGAAGATGTCAAATGCTGGTGCTCATGATAATTTCGTAACAAAAACGAAATAACGACGCCAACCTTCAGTGATATTTTAATGACATAAAAAATGCCTTTACATAAGAATATTTGAAAATATTAGTAAATTTTCCTGGAACAGAAACGAAAATTATGATAACAGTTGTATTATAAATGTAGAGAAAGAAATATGTATCCTTTGTAATTTCACCTCAATTATCAGTACACCTACAGCATCGACTCAAGCCGAAAGTATTAAAGCAACTAGGCACAATACTTATCTGATGAATTCCAAACAAATTCCCCGAGTGTCCTTCCAAAAACTTTGTGTAACGACATAATGACAGCGAAGCGACGGCCATAAAATGCGCTTCTAACCCGAATCCTGGATTAATGTCGATTTAATTAAACCTGTATAATTTTGATCCGGCCGTTCTAAGGGCAGTGGACCAGAAGCGGAAATTTTTATAGGTGGTTGGATGCGGCATTCAACGTTTTCATATTTTACCACGAAGTAGTGAACACCAGTAAGAAGCAAAACCTTTAATATGACAACTTGTTATTTGTTTCGTAACGTAGCTAGACGTTTTATACGTCTTGTTATATTATTAGAAATCAATATATTTATGTCTTTATTAAAGGGGTCACTTATAGGGGTATCGTAGAGACCTCTTTTACTTCCTAATGATAGTTTCTTTTTACCTTCTTTGTTTGAGTTATAAGTTTTCAAACCTACAACTGCCATCTCAGCAGTTTATTTACAACAAGCAAACTGGTATACAAAGTTACTGTTAATTAATTTTACCCCTTAACACCCCATCATCAAAACAAATCTAACAAACCGCACATGGCGTTAGAAGGCGCATCCACGGTATTTTTTACATCGGCTAGGCGAAGGTTGCGTGGGCTCACCCTCAAAGAAAAGGCCCGTGTTGTAGGCGGTCCGACTTTATCAAATTACAACCTGTGCCGTTTTGTTCGCCGACAAAGGCGCCGATACTCTTGGGCGTCCAAACGTTGTGAAAGCTCCGGTATGCGTTAACGTGTACGCGTGCGATTTCTGAGCTTTTATTATATTTAACGGCGTTGTCTTCCTACGCGATATTTGATGCGTGTTGATTGCAGTTAAATTGATATGTTTGGTGTTCAGATTAACGATTTGTTGAAAGGTCGAGCTTAAGGGTCATTATTATACGAAGATTTTAGTTATAAAACTTCTTTTGGTATAAAAGTAAAAAATTTAACAACAAACGCAAAAAAAGGCAAAACATAAAAACTTTGTAAGTTTCGTTATATATGTAAAAGAAATATTTTTATTCAAACCTCATAAAGGTATCATTTCGTCCAAAAATACTCGAACACTCAGATCATTGCTATCTCTGGCAATCCCACTGAACCAACGAAAGGAGAGAGTAAATAAGTTGAATTCAATTGTTTGATATCTCAAACATATATTATTATTCAACTAATATAATCCTATGATTATAGATTATATTTATGGTGTAGGGATTGTACTATTACAATCCCTACACCAAACGGTCTAGCTATACTTCAAATATAGCCCTACTCGTAATTACTTTCCTCTTGATTGAATTGAACCTATGGGATATAAGTTTATTTATCGCATTTTAATAGATTATTTAAATATCACGACCCGTTTTCCTAACTTAACTTGCTTAAAGGCTTCTTTTACTCAGCCTAGACGCTGAACGGAGGCCTCCTTAAGAAAGCGCCAACCATTTTATAGGCTTACTCCTCGTTACCTAAAAATTAAAACAATACAAGTATACTTATATAGATAGCAAAACAATATACTAGCAAAATAAGAAAAAATGAAGACATGTCCAATTAAATAATGGCTAATATACTTAAAATAACCAAAAATTTGAACACACAGCCAAAAATGGTTCGCACCTAATTCATATCATTAAGCGTAAACAATCTCTGTTTTATTAAAACATTGGAACGGCAACAAAAAGTTTCTAATACCTGCACTATTGACCTAAACGATGTAACGTACGTGCAAATGAATCTATACTTTTGTGCAATAGTCTTAAAGTTCAAATTCATGTGGCCAACCTGATATCAAAATTTTGAACTACGCTACTTTCCCGTGAAAAGAAATCAATTTAAGGTTAAAAATATAACATGAAGCTTAAGCTATATAAAAAAGGTTGGGTATTATTTAAGATTAAAAGTATAAAACAAATTTCCTCTGAAGTAAGCTTCGGTGAAAAGAATACTAACGGATTTTGATATTCTAATCCAGATATTATTTTCATGTTTTACCTATGCTTTGGAATAAACAGTTATTATGTAATTTTTGAATTAATATAATTGGTTTTTGTTGTAAAGTTATTTTTTTGTGTGAGGTGTAACAAGTAGAACTAAATAATAACCTATGCAAATACTTTGATAATGCATATCGATTCATTTCGATAATTTAATTGCTAAGGTATTTGGACTTTCCACTCCCGGTTTCTAAACACCTCACCTTAAGAATAAAGGCCGCCGCATTTTTTATTCTTCTCAATTGTACCATCAAGCCTGAGCTCAGTAAAAAAGCTGATATAGAAGATATGTTATTTCCAACGCAAAACATGTTCTGTCTCTGGTATAGAGGAACAATGTAAAGTTCCTCATTATGGACTTTCTAAAATTCCCCGACAAATCTATTTCACACTGAAACACACACGTGCCAAGCATTAGACATGAGAACTTAACGCTAGTAAATTGTTTATTGACTGTATTCGTTTGTTATGAGCGAAATGCTCGCTGCCGGACCCTAAGTGCTAAATGTCACACAGGTTGTTTGGCTAGTGGCCGCGCGTGGATTGGTTTACAAGCCATTCGTATCTACACAAATGCGAGTTGTAACTTACGGGGATTAATATTTCTTTATTATTTTAGGTATAATTTGGTTAATTTATGAGCTGTATTTTTAGAAAGTATAATAACCAGTAAAAAGGCAATGAAAATGTTGAAATCTGTCTTTTCAATCAATACGATATTTTTAAGCAAATCGTGATATAAATAAAAGTAAGCCAAATTGAATTTGACCCATAAAAAAATTGGCCCATAATAGGCTGGAAATAATTCAAAAGTATTTTAACACTGTTTCAATAAAAATCCATCCACCTTTTTTAAAAAAAAAATCTCCACGAACAAACAAGCTTTCCTCTCTGCCTATATAGACAGATTTGTCATTTCGTTTTGAAACCCAATGTTGACGCTGGTATTACAGCAATTTGTAACAACATGTAAACTATCGAATTGACACATTCTACGGCCATTGATGGGAGCATCCAGTTTGACTCCATAAATGAGTTCATTCAACATAGTTAGTCTGGGAGGAAGTTTGCCTTAACAGACGTTGGAAAAAATATGGCAACATCGATCGGAATGGCTGAGGAGTCTACTACGCGGAACTTTGCGGGTCTATGAATAAATATTAAACACGGTCAATGGATAGTCGTTCTAGACTTTCGAGTTCTTTTTTATTTCAGTAATACTTTCCATATTTAGGAGGAAATTTCTAGTTACTTAGCTGCGCAGTAAGTGTTCAAAATCAACAGAAATATTCATCTTATGTTTACCTACTTACGGTTACAAGATCCAGATTTTAAATATTATAGAGATGGGCGGATAAAATGTAATACATACCAAACATTGCAAAAAGACCGCGAATCGCAAGCCGCTTTGAAATACTACCCAAAGCTGAACTACGCTATGGAACGAATTATCGCGAGGTTAATAGTCACCAATGAGTTCGGTGTAATTATGTAGATGTGGTTCGGTGCGGGAACGCGGACACTCACTGTTCCGGTCAAAGAATATAAAATAATAATAGATGGTTAAGTGTGTTTAATATCAATCAGTGATACTCTGAGATGAAACAGCCCGCCTTTTTGTAAATAGTAGTAACTTTCTATAGGTGAGGAAAGGCAACAGGTAATCGTTTTGATCCAATGTGTTTAATGTATTTTACAGATAGTAAATACGCCTGTATAATTTTTACAAATGGTCCTCTAACCTTTGTTAGTTGCGTTTTTAAGAGGTATGCCTGGGAAATGCAAACTGTATTTGTATCTATTTAAAAACTTCTTACTAGCGGAATTCATTTTACTGTATGAAACACGTAAGAATCATAATTTTATATCATTTAATGTCTCAATTGGAGCATTATCTTATTTTTTCCTATCAATAACTAAAATAATCTCGGGTAAACTTACTCGTTCTCCTTGGAATCATCCTTTACCCTTTTTTTATTTTTAACATATCTTTACTTTTAAACCAAATTGATACTTTATATAATACTACAGAAGCAATGTCTGTTCTGTTGCGGCTGTTAATCTTTGACAGCTAGCTCATAAGAGGGCGGTCCCGTCGACGGTTCGCGGACGGTCGCGTGCCGACCGCGCAACACAAACCGACTACCAACTTATAACATGAGATGTCTCACGTAATTCGAACAGATGCATGTAAACAACCTTGGCGGAAAGCCACACAATGTGTCACTTTCTTGTCATGTTTTCTTTTTGCTTCAACTTTGGATGATGATGGACTATAATAAGATTTTTTTTATTTTATAATCTACTAGAACACTGAATGTAATTTATTTACTTGCAATGTGTATTATACCGATATTTTATTTTATTCTTTAATCATCTTTGTATCGTAAGATTCCAAGTATATAAATGCTTGACTTACCTTACACTTATAGAATTCCAATGTTGGATGTTTTTTTTTAATTTACTTGTCACTAGACTTATCTCGATCTTTATAACACAAGTAAAAACAAAACAAATTAAATGATACTACCTCGAGAATCAATCCGTATTGGATTCACTCTTCCAAGACCAATAAACCGCCACGGCCAATAATGCGACATCAGATAAAACTCTAAGCCTGTAAAACCACCTGACTTGGCTCAGGTGCTCGATGAAGGCATTACGTTGAATCGGCCATTATGATAAAACTAAATTGCTCGCTAGTCTATGTTTGCAATCAGCAAAGTACTACGCCTGGGGGGTTATTGATTAGTTGGCTATGTTTTTGATGCATTGCGTGATAACACGGCATAATTATGAAGTGCGGTAGAGTTGCTCTGTGAGCCATTCTAATTATACACTGCACTATTTACAGTTACTTTCTGAACAGTCATTATATCTATTTAAATGAAATAATGTCTTTGCATGATAGAGAATAGAATGTGTTGAGTGACGTAGGCGATCTTGTATGTAATTTAATCCAAAGTTTGGAGGGCTTGCAATCAAGTGCATTATCACTTTGTCGTGCCAGTAAGCATATCTTCTTCTTCTTCATCAACCCATATACGCCCACTGCTGAGCACGGGTCTCCTCTGCCATTAAGAGGGTTTAGGCCATAGTCCGCCACGCTGGCCTGGTGCGGGTTGGCGGACTACACACCTAAGAAATTCCTAAGAACTTTTAGGTGTGCAGGTTTCATCACGATGTTTTCCTTCACCGTTAAAGCAAGTGATAATTCAATTTGAATACACACATAACTTCGAAAAGTCAGAGGTGTGTGCCTGGGGTTCGAACCCGCGACCGCCGAGATTCTCGACCGCGCGCCTAAACCTGGAAGCCATCATCAAGCATATAGGTGTTTAGAACTCCTCGAAGGAGAAGTCTGTTCAAACAAAACAGAAATGTGATATACTTATTGCAGAATGATTGTCGATTAATATAATTTGTGTCCCCTTAAACTAAAACCTTTAAAAAAAAATAACGAGGACTCTAGTTATTTATAATCGAATGTTTTGTTGGTACGCCATGTTATGTGTGTAATAGTCGATAAGAAAAATATGCAAATGTCATGAAATGTTTTATGACATTGATATATTTTCGCGTAAGTTATATATAATGCAATATATAATGCGTTGCAGTCCGGATTCAGGCCTGGCCACAGCACTGTTTCCGCTCTCCTCAAAGTGACTGGCGATATAAGGACTGGCATGGAGAAGTCAATGGTTACTGTCTTGGCTTTAATCGACTTTTCCAATGCCTTCAATACCGTCAGTCACGACATCCTTCTAGCTATCCTTTCCTCGCTTATGATATCGCCTGAAGCTCTGGAATGGTTCTCTAGTTATCTTCAGGGACGTCAGCAATCGGTGCGCCTTGATGACTTATCGTCTAATTGGCGCAACCTAGTTTCAGGCGTTCCTCAAGGCGGTATACTCTCTCCCTTGTTATTTTCTATTTTTATTAATCTTATTACCCAAGACCTTCAATGTGCGTATCACCTGTACGCCGATGACTTGCAAATTTACTCCCAAGCAAGTGCTGACTGTGTGTCTTCAGCTATTGAAGCGGTTAATAGTGATCTGGCTCGCATCAAGGAATGGTCCGACAATTTTGGCTTGTCCGTCAACCCTTCCAAATGTCAAGTCATAATTGTCGGCAGCCCAAGGTTGGTAACTAGATTAGACACGAATTCTCTTCCACCTGTCGTGTTTAACAGATCTGTCATTGACTGGTGCTCAGCCGTTAAGAATCTTGGCTTGTATATTGACCCAACTTTGAGCTGGCGAGTCCAGGTCACTACGGTATGTCAAAAAGTCACGAACTCTCTTCGCGCTTTATACCGCTTGAAAAATTTTCTGCCTGTAAAGACCAAAGCAATGCTTGTGCAGACTTTGATTTTCCCTATAATCGACTATGGTGATGTGTGCTATTTCGATCTGAATGCAGAATACCTCAATAAACTCGACCGTCTTCTTAATAACTGCATTCGATTCATTTTTAACCTTCGTAAATATGATCATGTGTCCTCTTTCCGCTCCCAATTAAAATGGTTGCCTATCCGTCAACGTCGTTCTCTGCGTGCACTTACCACCCTATTTTCTATTCTTATTTCTCCTTCATCACCTTCCTATTTAACTCCTCATTTCCAGTACCTGGGTACCAACCATACCAGAAACCTTCGCTCCTCAAGCAATCTCCTCCTGAAGTGTCCCCCCCACACCTCTGATATTGTTAATTCTTCCTTTTTCATCCAAGCCATTCTCCTATGGAATGCACTCCCCTTCGAAATCAGGTCGGCTACAACTCGCTTGGCTTTTAAAATAAAAGTTCGGCAGCTTATTTCAAAAGAAATTACTGGATAATATGTGTGTTGTACGTCTTCTGTTCTTTTTCCCTCTTTTATATATGTATATATTATATTTTATGTATTTTATATAAATATATGTATTTTTATGTAGGTATATGTATGTATTTATATTATATTATATGTGTAATGTATGTTTATTAGTTTTTGTATAGAGTTTTATTCATTACGCTATTTATGCACCTACCTTTAATCTCTGCATCACCCTAAGGTTGACAGTTAGAGAATGCCTCAGGCATTATGTCCGCCTTTATACACATTGTATAATAAGCATAAATAAATAAAATAAATAATCCAATATTTCTTAACCCTGTTTGGAAATGTGATAAGCACAATAAAACTAGAAACATCATACTCTACAATAATAAAAGAATTGGCCGTACATTAAAACCCACGCGATCATTACTAATAAATTATATTTAAACGTGTAGGTTTCATCACAACATTTCATACCATAAATTCTACACACTAATTTGTTAATCCCACAGTCGATTAGTATATGTCTTTAAAAAAATATTTAGTTATTAATTGTATCGCTCGTGGCTAAATTGGAAGAACTTAATTATGATATGTCAAATGTCTCAGTCGCATTTAGACGAATTTCTAATTAAGGCTTAATAAAGATAAGTTTTATTTACCGTTGAAAAATAGCATTAAAACTTTTAACGACCTTATATGTATATTAGTAACATTATTAATTTGTGAATTACATCTGCTCATACCA
The DNA here is from genome assembly GCA_030295005.1 of Cephonodes hylas. NCBI lineage: Eukaryota > Metazoa > Arthropoda > Insecta > Lepidoptera > Sphingidae > Cephonodes > Cephonodes hylas. Next base: position 3,901,710 of record AP025371.1, read on the forward strand.
AGTGTTTTTAGGTAAATCCTATTACTAACTCTTGCTAGTACACGTACAGTAAGACTTACAGGGATCGTTGAAAAGACGGCTTCCGTCATCAAGATTGCTTACCATCACTTACCAATTCACCTAGTCTTATTTCCGAACTGCCTAGTTTTTAAACTGAAGACTATTTTGTAGTTTCTGTTACCCGCGACAAAAGAAGTGTATCCTAATTCCTAACGTAATAATATGAAAACATAACTATATATTTCTTTTGAGTCAATCTATGAATCGCAGAAATCAGTGTCCAGATTTCGATCGGTTGACTTTTATGTCACATATAGGTATACCTATATGTATACCTGTGAAACCTCGATTTGAGTATCGTAAATATCCATAACATGTGTATAATTAAGACGAATCTGAGGGTGTTCTCGCTATCAATCCGCGATCAACGCAGGTGGTCGGCAGTAGGTTAGCAAATAATCGCAGACATTATGCTCGCGTTATCGCATTCCATCACATTTAGCGAATAAGTGGTGTCAACTTACCGTTTCAATACAAACGCGATCGACAGACCACACATGATTGAACTAATAAAAACAATGTTAAATGGGAATTTAAAATCCTATCTGACGTTTATGGTCTATGAAGGTAAATAAAATATAGTCACCTCTTGATTTTAATAGACTTTGAACGGAATTGCTAGTAACAGTAAGTATGATCAGATCCAATTTTGATACTTTGTTTTGACAAATAAATAATATGTTAGAACCATACAAATGTAATTATTATTATATTTTGACTGCCACATTGATCCAGCATAATTTTTTTTGCCGCCTTTATTGGTGAGGTCCCATGTCTCATTCACGGATCGCAAAAGTATCTCAAGTTTGTTCTATTGAGAAATTCTCACTTACTTACATACTTACGTAAGGCCTTTGAAATTTTCCCAAATTAAGCCTACCAATCCACTAAAATGTTCTCACTGGAATCGAACTCGCAGTCACCTGCCCCGTAGTAACCTCATCAGTCTAAGCGTATTTTAACCATAGAAAGACTGAATGTCCTGCGGCATGTTGCCCGTTACACACAAGGCGGTAGAGTAAAGCTGTGCAAATTGCACGGGTCCACATCATAACGGACCGCCGCGCCGGCCGGAAATAGCACGTGTTTATGTGAGATTTCCAACGATAGCTCGAGAGTTAGGTGCTGTAAAAACGGACGAAATTGTAAAGTGAGACTAGTTTAAATGTTTGGTTTGAACTTAGGAGGGTTTGTTTAAATGTGAAGTAAACGGATTGTTGTAAAAAATAATTTGTTTTCATCTCATTCATAATTTCAAAGTAGATGTTGTCAAAGCAATTTATTGCACTCCTGAGTGGGTTAAAGTCTGTAATGTATGTAATTTTATAATGCCATAACATGAGCCTTATATATCGAGTGATACTTTCATGTATCTAATAGTTTTCTTTATTTGTCGATATGCAATAGAAATTAATATGTTCTGCAAATAAATTATTTTGTCTACTTTACTAAATCGCTCACCCAACCGAGCCTATCAAAATATCAGCACCCATATTAGGTTGAAAGCAACTTCGATAGTATGTTAACCCTTATTCAAACGTAACTTATTATTTTGAGAAAATTAACAACTGGTCACGATTTTTAGATAAACGGGTTCTGTAGATTTCGAAAAATAACTCCTTTTTTTGATAAAGAGGGGGGAAATGGGGGTTTTGCAGTGGGAAATTATTACCCATTATCCGGTATATCAAAGCAAAATATAATTAAGTGGGAAATTATTTCCCATTATCCAGAACAGCTTTCAAATTTTGATACATTTTTACTACAAATTCTATACATATTAGTTGCTCCTGCTTTGCTTGTTTCTTTTTATTTTTATACAAAATATAAGTGATTACGTTTATAAAATTAAACAACAACATTAAGAGTAATGTTTAATACAAACTGAACCTTAATTACCAAGGAAAATATTATTGAGATGGAAAAGTGTGGAAGGTTTTGAAGCAGTTCTTAGCACAAAGAGCTACTTCACAGGTGGAACATTGTATTTTTGTTCTCTGTTCTCTCTGTTTTGTACAGCAAAATCGACATCTTTTATAAGTATTAATTTCTTCTGGCAAGTGTATGCCCACATTCAATAAACGAATTTCATCTGGTACACCAAATCTACCTCCTTTCTTACTTTTTTTAAAAAGTACACCTGTTTGTACTTGACCTTTCCGTGTTGTGTGATTGTCAATTAGGGCACGTGCTAAGCGTAACCTAAATTCTCGGTGTCCGTGCAGCGTCGCAACATGTGTGTAGTTGTAGGTAATGTATGCATTTATAATTGATGCATCGAATAAAAAAAAGAAAAGTCTCATCCAGTATTTTCTTGATTTGCGGTTTATTGGGTACGATGATCTAAAATGGTCGAATAGATCTACTCCGCCCATGCTAAGTGTATAAGAAGCAATTGCTTTCGGGCAAAGAATGTCTGCTCTGGAGCCGTCCTTTTGGGTCCTCTTTACAAAGACTGTATCTAGTGGCTGATGAGCTGTCGTGAGCACAGTAACTTCTTTTGTATCAAGCCATTTAATGGCTGTTATTGGTTCTGCAGTAACTGCTGTAAACTGATGTTTTTCTAATCGCAATGGTTTTGGTTGCTTTTTCTTTATTATATCAGGTAGATCCTTCCTATTGCATCTGACTGTCCCTACTGCATAAATCTTTTTATCATAAAGATCTTCCATCAGATTACAACTCGTGAAGAAGTTATCGAAGGCAACTAAACTATTTCTTGGTATACTACTGCACAGTTTCATGACAACATTGTACCCTAGTCCTTCATTTTCGGTGCTGTCGCCTTTTCCAGTGTAGACTTCGAATTGGTACAAGTACCCGGTTTTCGCATCGCACCTTGCCCAGACTTTAAATCCTCTCTTAATTGGTTTTTTCGGCATATATTGCTTGAGCGAACTTCGACCTTTAAATTTCACCATACATTCATCGATCGATTGTACTTCAGAATTATGTGCTTCTCTCTGATAAATCTTGTTCAGTTCTGTGAGGATGGGTCTCAGTTTATATAATTTGTCGTAGTCAAAAGAACCTCTTGGTGGTTCCATTGCATTATCATTTAAGTGCAGATTTTCTGTAATTTTTTTAAATCTTACGATTGGGAAAACTTGGGCAATTTCCTTGCTGTAATAAAAAGGATCTGAAGACCAGTATAATTCCATGTCCGGAAGAGGATTTAAGCCCATAAGGATCAACACTCCTAGATACGCCTTAATATCTTGTTCAGTTACTGGTTTCCAGTTATTACTACTTTTCTGACAGGCGTATCTATTTGTTTGTTCCACAATTATAAGAATCAGTTCATCAGGAAAAAGCCGTTCGAAAATACTTAGTGGTGATGTTTTGTGCGTGTCATTGGCCTTGGGTTTAAAACGTTTTTCGAAAAGGGGAACAGTGTGGGTTTCAGATTTTGTCTCCCACACTCTTGTCTGAGAACGATTTCTGCGTACTTCGTTGTTAGTTTCAAACTCTTGTTGATCATCTGCCAAAAACTCTTCCAAGGGAACGTCAATGACATCTAAGAAACTACAGTGTGGTCTGATTACAGCCATATCTTGCTCAGGACGCGGAATATTCGGTGAGATATTTTCAAAATTATCTTGCAATTCTTGCTGAATTTCATTAAATGCGTGAATATCTTGAAGTTGTTTATTACATTTGTCATTTTCAGTATTTATGTAAGTTGGCAGAGAACTGTCTGTTTTTGGTGTGTTTGTGATAATATGAGATGTTTCACCCAAGACTGTCAGTAAGGAATCCGTTGAAATCTGTTGGGCTTGTATAGTAGGCGTTTCTTGTTTGTCTTCATTCAATTCAAAGCCAAAGATATATTCAAGACGTTGTTCAATAAGGTTATCGTCAGGCTGATTAAGGTAACTATCGGAAGGAGAATGAATGCTGTTGACATAGTATGAGTCATCTTCAGAATCTGAGCCTGATAAATCGGACAAGTCGCCTAAATTTTGTACCGCCTCTTCTAATTTTTTCTTGGTTAGCACTTTAAGTTTCTTTCTTCTGTCCATTTTTTAAATTGCTGGAAGAAAATAACAGGACTTCGGTAAGTAGGTAGTCTAAGGAGCACAAATAGTTACAAAAGTTCCTAAAATTTGTAACCGACGCAGCCATAAAAATCTAGTGAGAAATTTCTTAATAACGCAGTCACAACTCTCGAGAAAGCTCCTTAGGTGACTTATTCGCTGACAACTTTGTGTTAGTTAGGTAAGACTAGAAACTTATCTATACTTATTTAGACAGCTTCAAAAGTGGGACAGACAAAATATATATAATTTATTGAAATTTATTATATTGGAAATTGGTGCTTTTTTCTATGCAGGAACAAATAATGGGAAATTATTTCCCACTTAATTATGTCCAAAAAATTTACCAAATATCAATGCTACGAGGACAAAAGCCGTAAAAAGCATTCAGAAAACAAGTTTAGTTTACAATAATATTGTGTTTATGCACTTACCAGATTTTTTTTCCTAAAATACTTTCAAAAACAGCCGTTAGAACCTGTTTTCATTCATCTGTGTTTTTGACATTGACATTCGATGACAGTTCGCAGTTTCAGACAAAGTGTTGCCATATAAATGATGTAAAAAAATTGTCGGATTATTTTGTTCCTGAGGTTGGTACGGATTAGAGTTACCAGTAAAGAAATAAAAAAGGATTTTTGCAGTTGTGTCAAATGGGAAATAATTTCCCAATATTTGAATAAGGGTTAATTCCTCACAGAATAGAAGGTTTCCTTATTCATCGTCCCTAAAAATGGCCAAAGGAATTTCCATTGAAGCGGAAAAATTCTCGACCATCCCATATTCTCATCAAGCATTTAAGAGTGCCGGGTGAATGCTTTGACCTTAATGTCTATCGCTACACACAAAGTGATGGAGTAAATGCTGGCTGCATTTAAATACATTATTGGATATTTTTTTAGTGACGCAAAGAGCTAAATTATTTTTTTTCAAAAATATACCGAAACTCAAATTTATGGTGATTTTCTGGTGATTGAATTTCAAGATATAAAATTAATTTTTGTTAGTGGTGCAAAGTCCGTAACCGGTTCATGGCAGTTGCTGCCTTATATTGAGTTCGTTGTAATTATCATCGGGTACCATATAGTTAATGGAATTAGGTTTAAAATATCTAGCACTGAATTTTATACAGGGCACCTTTTAAGTCCAAAAAATGTAGTATCCCACTATATTGAAATAAATGAAAATATTTCACCAAAAACCTCAATATCCACAAAAGCTTTCTCCAATTTTATTTGCCAACCACACTACAAAAACCAGTAGCACCGCAGATTGGTTATCTTAATAATTACGTAGGAGTCGTTGGAGTCACTAAGATATTGCCCGTTGCCTCCACCAAATCATCGATAAACGCCTCTTTGTCCAATCTGATGGGAATGCCGTCAAGAAGATGTTTTAAGATAAACCCAGTGTAATACCTATTTGGGATACAATAGGCACGTATGCCTACACATTTCTCTCCTTGTATTGAGACGCGTCGGTTGATTCGATAGTAGATAAGAAATGGCTCATTTGAAAGCCGCGGTTATCGCATAAAAGATATCTCGAATGCTTTGTTTATACTTTTTAAGATGAATAGACAGTTGATTTAATGATTGGTAGAAGAGTGTGTATACATATAGTATAAATAAAATACATATAATTGCGACGATTAGGTATTAGCTTTGATTGTGGATAGTAAAAACCGAAATTCAACAAAAAGGGTACCCCTAAAGGAATTTGTTTGTTGTTCTACTATTAACTTCGTCATAATCCAGACACAACGTCTCGACATATTTATTAAAACTGCTGTAAAATAATCATACGTCGTTTTTGAGCCCGCGACCGCCTAGATTCTCGACCGCGTGCCTAAACGTCGAGGCCACCACTGATTCCTACATATGATCTCGTAATAGTCCAAACTATACCTTCACATCGTACTATTAAAAAGAACAGAAAGAAGAATTTACCTACACGAACAAAATGCAACACGAATTCAATGATTTCCCAGAAAAGTGCTTTTAGTACCTATAAAGCAACCGTAATCTGTAAGCAATCGCGGCATGTTAAAGGTTAAACGAGTGTTTGGCAGTAAAGCTGAACTGTTCACCGACGTCGACATCGAATTCAATGCTGGTGGCTTCTAAATAAAGCAGTTCTGTTTACATCTTGCCAGACTTCAACGTCAGACTTTTACCGCGGGCCTTTTCCGTTCTTGGAATTTCCTTACCGCTCTTTGGTGGAATAAAACGTCTTATATAAAATTAAAGACTTGATCGAGCTTCGCACGGTATAAATATTAGATATGGTATCCTGTTTTAAAACCATACAACATAAAATAAACAGTATTTCCGAAGGTGTAGGCACGGACATATTTTTACATCAACGTTTCGTCTGCTATTGTTTTAAGCCTTATTTAAATGACCCTTTTCTATCTCATTGGGCACATAAAATGTGGGTTCTAGATTTTTTATGAATTTGTTACATTTATAGTTCACCTACAAATGTAACAAATGGCCTCGAGGTTTGGGCGCGCGGTCGAGAATCTCGACGGTCGCGGGTTCGAACCCCAGGCACACACCTCTGACTTTTTGAAGTTATGTGTGTATTCACATTGAATTATCACTTGCTTTAACGGTGAAGGAAAACATCGTGATAAAACCTGCACACCTAAGAGTTCTTAGGAATTTCTTAGGTGTGTAGTCCGCCAACCCGCACTAGGCCAGCGTGGTGGACTATGGCCTAAACCTTCTCAATGGTAGAGGAGACCCGTGCTCAGCAGTGGGCGAGTATGGGTTGATGATGATGATGATGATAGTTCACCTATGTAAACAATTTTGTGAAAAAATACACTGGTGATCGCTTCTATATAGTTACATACACTCCGAGTATAGCAGTATGAAACTGATATTCCATCTCGTTATGGACAATAGCCCTTTCAACAACAGAATAACCGAAAGCGATCCTCTGACCCGGGAGCTGCTTCCCCAATTTTTATTAAATTGCTATAATGTGATATTTTAATACAAGCTTGTTATTTTATTCTGAAAAAACAGTTTGCTTGGCGTAAAAAGATAATTGTATTTTTCTTATCACCCATACTTCTATGAATACTAATAAGGCACGGGACTACAATACGAAAGCTTTCGACAAAATAGTCAAGAAAGGTATGATTATTGAATCTCCCATAGTTTGGTATAATTTAGCCAATTTAATCAATTTCTTCTCACGGTTCGCAAAAGAAGATAATTTCAATTATTTCCATAAATATAAACATGAATTTAGTGTTTATCGAAAACCACCACAAATGTTATTTGAGGTTAACTGTATATTGATCCTTCTACGATTGAATTTAAAAACAATTATAATTAAAAAAACACAAACAAACCCTTTAAGTAAGTTAATAAAAACATATTATTTATATTGGTAAATCTCTTACATAGACTTTATTTTAGCGATGTAAAACTACAAAAACATTTTCATTCAATATGAATCGAAACGTACGTAACGTACACTCATGAAAGAATACATTGTCGGCTATTCCTAGAACTGAGAACATATTAATATAATATATTACATATGTAGAGTATTCCTGCAAAAGATCGAGAACTTAAAAAACGTAGAAAAATTATGAATAGCAATGCGAATTCTTTAGTTTATTAGCTTGTGGAAAATAAAATCGTTTTCATATAAACTAATACTGAGAGAACATGCTTTGTTATTTTTATATATCATGCGAACTAAACACTTCATCAGTTTTTTTAGTAATCAATTCAGAAGTTATTATCATCACTCACGACTTCAAGATTACATGTTTCAATTTTATATGTAATGCTGGTACCCACAATAGATTTTCATCGACCAATATAGAATCTTATATATAATAATAATGAGTTTCTGTAATGCAATTTTTTTGTGAATCAGGGAAGAATACTGTTTTTTATAGTGCTTCGAACAAATTAACGCTTCTAAATTAGGTGCAATCGCAAAACAACTAGTAACTAGATGCAAAATGAGTTCAAACGTTGTAGGTGCAAAAATTTCAATGCACCCTATTAATTTTCGAATACTGTTGTTTATCAGTTTTTTTATCTTTTCCTGGTAGCTATTTTAATTGACTCAATACGAGTACTAGACGATGTAATCCGACTTGAGTAGGTACTTTATAAATATTCTCAATCCAGCTTGGAAATTTTCCATATGTCATAATCCAGTCAATTGTTTTCCTCTGAGACAGGAGACTGTAATTGCTAATCACAGATTATCATACTTATCTATGTACGATTAAGGTAACTTTCAAGAACTTAGCAAAAATAAAAGTTATTTCGTAATAGTTAACATTTATCAATAAACACAGATCGAAAGCAATTACATGTTATTTATAATATAAAACTTGATGGTATAATAGCCACTACCCATTCTATAATATCACACTATAGAATAGCACATAGCTTCATATGTTTACTTATACAACCATGTTTCTTCTGCTAATTACCACATACCTTAGTTCGTCTAGGTATTATAAGCCTTACTCATATTATGTATTACTTATAATATCTGATAATGACCTTACCAAACTCAAATACTCATAATATTTTATCGTCTGTCATTGTCACCGACTTCGAAAGTCTCAATAACTTTTTTAAATTCAACATTAATATCAGTGTAACGTTTAACTTGATTTATATGAACATTTTTGTTTATTCTAGTATTATCTTTCCAAAGTAAAATATTACAAAGTATCACTTTCTTAACTTAATGTTATAAGTCATAACGCGACAAGGGCTATTTATTTAGGCTCGGTCGAAAATGCCAACGACATCTAAAGACGGTCGTTAGAGTCTCATTACACGCGTCCCTTAAGAAACAACAAAGTAACTTGATTTTCGTGGTTAATGATTTTTTTTTGTAACCTAAATCGTATTCAGTATAGAATTTTGGTGTATGTAATCATGAATTAGGTTAAGATACTAAACAAAAAAGGGAATTAGACCAGTTCAAAATCGTGAAAAAAAATCGTGATAAAGTTATTTTTAAATATGAAATTTTAAAATTATAAATATTTATTTATTTAAGTGTTCGGTTTGTTATCGAAAAGAAATTAAATTCAGGTCCTGTATCAATGAATAATTTATCAATAAAATACCAAAAATATAAATATATTGCAAGAATTATAAATAAGTTATCAATTCAATACTTTACAAACTCACAGCCTCACGTAATAGACTAAGACCTTTTCATAACATAAGAAGCTCATACCCAGGCAATGCTGATGCTTTGTAAACAGTCAATAATACTTACTCAAAAAGTTATTAATACAAGTTATTCGTTTTCTTAATGACAACCTTCGTATTCTGATGAGCCGGCTTCTGCACTAATATGGTTATAACTGAAGTCATGTTTGTTTGTAATTAACGACTCGAGCTCGCATAAGAACATTGTTCTCACTACCCTCCGTCTTGTCGATAAACAACCGTTTACGTAATACGACTCCGTGACGTCACGCTGTTTGAAAAACGAACAATCGAACATTGTCGGCGGTTCGTGTGAGGTGACGTAATTGTATTCCGCGAAATATATCGACCGGATGAAAGGAGGCTTGAGTCGAAATAATAACAACAAAGGTATGCATATTTAGGAAGATTTATATGTGGGAAATGGTAACTAATTTCTTAGTAAAACTTTTTCTTAAAACATCACGTAAATAAGATACATATGTACGCACTTCTAACAAGTGTCTTAGTACTGACAGACAATACTTACAGACAATAGAAATAAAACTCCTAAAATTCCGTAAATCTCGACTCCATATAATTTTAAACCAATTCGTAGGTACAACTTGTAACTGTTTTGTCTTGCGCAATGTAAAACAACCACGCAATCGGCTTTCCAACATAAACTATTTCAGTATTGCTAAAGTAAACATTGTATTTCAACTTGTTCTGATGGAGTTGTTCCAACAGTGACCATAATTGATAAAGAAAATATTTCAAATGCGTTTGTGCTAAAAGAATTTACATTGATTCATTCTTGTTAAATAAGTAAAATTATTTGTTTTAAACGCTTAAGTAATTAAAAAAATATATAATTTGAACTTCTAAAAAGACACCTTTTAACCGTTCACAAAAATATGCCTACAAAATATATTAAAACTTAAAAAATCCTTGTAAACACGTTGCATTCCTTAAAATTATATTAGTAAAGCAAAATTGTTGGAACATAGGATAAAATAACGTTTTGTTTGAAAAGTAAAGTAAGCTATCAAAAGAAATGGAGATTTAAACAAGTAGGAAAGCATCTAAACTGCACATTCACAACTTTGCGCTCATGACAGTATTCTGTCTTCACCACAACAAACAAAAGCGCTTCAAGTCACCGACTATAACTCTCACAAATGGTGCATAAAATTATGAACAGTAAGTAGGTAGGGACCTTGACTGTAATAAACCAGTATTCAAAGAACGGGAATGTCTAACATGTAGTGTGGCAGAACACAGTAATTCCTTGTCATTATGGTATTATTTATAACCAGAGCGACTCAGGCGCACCGGTAGAAAGGCGCTGGATGTACTACGCGGACACAGATTAAGCGTAGAGATGGGCACATTGTTGTGAATCAAACAATGATTGGTTTTGTTGTTTACTGTTAATTCTTATGTTCTGTTTTTCGGGCATATGTCCTTCCTTTCCTCGCCACTACAAGTAATTAATAACGAAATATTCAATCACATTATAGGATATTTATAATTTGGGAATCGAACCCGCAACCTCTTCATACAATCACACACTTAGGACCACGAAGTAGCCAAATACGTATTTCATTTAAAATTATTATTGCTTTATTTGTGGATTTTTGTGACACCAAAAAGACATTTTGGTTTAGGGCTACTTTCCTCCTGTTTACTGTGTCACTCATTAATTGTATTTCATTAAATAAAATTTTAAGGCTCATCTAATAGTATGCATAATATTAGGCATAATTCTAGCCGGCTATCTATACTATCTGATCTCTATACATGGCTCTTCGCCACCGTAACGCCAGCGGCGCCCCAACCTGTTCCTTCGGAGAGAGCAGTCATACGTCATTGGCTCGGCTTAAAAATTATTCCCGCATTATATAATAAATCATAGTGAACCGGTAATTAAGTCAGTCATAACCAGAACCTCCAAATAAAGGAGTTCTATAATTTTTTCACATTAAATAACCATTTCTGTTGTACCGCTGCGTCTAAACGATCATCGATAAAGTTTTTATATATACGTTGTTTCTTTTGCTTGAATTATTAATCGTCATCGGTGAATGACATGCTTATGATGTAAACGTAGACGTGAGTTCGTGTTCTACTTTACATCTATTACGATGAGCGGTTGGGCCGTAAATATTTGTTTCTATTTATATAAACGTGTTATTGATTACTATATCACAAGTATGACCTTCAGTACCTTCAAAGCGCTGGTCGGGTTTGTAGAAATTTTTGGAATAAAATAATTTATATTCAGTTTGATAGATTTAGGATCAGTCGAATCGACCAGCTAGGTTAAATTACTCACAAAACTTTCGAATATGTTCCGTTTAATAATATGTGATAAAATTTCACAGAATAGCGGTGCAGAATTAGTTTCTGTAACTTATCATCATAAATCTACTACAATGTAATTATTTAACCTATCTTTCGCCCTTTGCTCATAAAAAAAGTTAACATTTTTTTCGTAAATATTTACTCTACACAAATTTTGACTTCAAGTATCACCTCACATTCCGAATTTTCCGTCAAGCAAAAATCCGAATCTTGGTAAGGAAAAATTACGTGATCCTAAACAAACCCAGCGTGCTACAATACGGGCAGAAGTCAAGGGCGTCAGGACTGACAGAGAAGAGGGTAAAGGTAACAAACTGGATAACCCACATACCAAAACACGTTTACGATACGAATGCAATTGTTACAATTAGGCCAGAATAAGCTGTTATTAATTTACTTAATGTTTACAAAACTTATATAAACAGCTTCAGATAATGAAGTAAGAAATTTAGAAAGTTAGAAATGAGTGGTAATTATAAAGCCCTGTAATGGTCTTAAAAATATGATTATCAGCATTCACAGAAGTAAGAATTAACTCACGTTAATAAATTCGAAATCACCACAACCGTCCGTTGTACCAATGAGTACCACGTTAAGACTTTCAGTTGCGAAGTAGAACACAAAAGTGATTGCACATCGCAACACCCACAAGTGTAAATATGATGACCGGCAAAAAAGCCAATAAATCATGGCGCTAATCGTGTGCACGGAAGCTGACGCCCGGGAGATCAGAAGCCGGGCCCAGAACGCCCACCAAGCCATCACTGTAACTTATTACACACTATATTGATCGACCCTCGCCTCGTTTCGATGGTAATTTGCTTTAATAACTTTAAAAACTCATTAGGTGAGCTAGCGATACACTGAGCGCCGCGTTCTTTATTCAAACTGGTTGGAGAGAATAGATTGTTATTTTTCCCTCGTGATATTAAAGTGCGGTGTGTGATCAACGGTCCCAGGTTTGCTTTCGAGTTGGGAAGTGTTATTGGGTTTTTGCATTTCGGTAAATTCCACAAGCAATATGGAAATGTACCCAAAGAAATGCTTTATATTCACTTAATAAGACATGTAAATAAAAACCCACTTTATATGTACACAACAGCGAGTTGACCACATCTCTACTAGGTTGAGTACTTGAAATCATCATGAATGTATGTGGCGTTAATGAATTCAATTACTTTCCTCTCAGTGTATTACTAGTCTACAGTTTTTTAAAATCAGTTGTCCATTATGTACGTGCTTTCCATTCCAGTATAGGTGTTAACGCTTTGTATAAAGTTATTTTCCACCTTATCTACCTAAAGTTATTATAGAAAGTGTGACATGAAATTTTATTAACACCTGTGTACCAACCGATAGCGATTGTTGCGTAATTATTGTTGTTTCTAATAGTCACTCGATAGGGAATTGAGTGGTTGTGTCAATTAACACATTTGATGAAATATTTCACGAGTTTTTATACCATGTTAGAGGCGAGCCTTCTTGTATTGAACGAATGAAATGGCTTCATTAGTAGCCTTATGTACTCGTAATAAAGATAAGAAATTGAATTTTTTAGATAAATTAATGGTAAATCAAATTGATTCGAAACAAACTGGTACTTAACTCTTGGAACACACAATTCTACTACTATTTGTCCATCGAGTGTCATGAACGTTGTGATCTATTTTGATATCTTTATTGTATTAGTTTGAGATAGAATTTTAGAGAAGAAATCTTATAGCAGACAAGTCAACTTTTAGGCATGTCTGCAATGTCAGTATGTTACTTACTGTACTATTTAGTTAAAGATGTCTAATGGACAGCTTAAAAAGTTTTAGTAAATTACGTAATCCTTTTTTAATCCCTAGCTTTATTCTCCTTCAATGCTCTATCAATTCAACCAATGCAACGGATTGCATCGATAAATTTATGGATTTCTCGATTTTGATTATCTGAATAGTTATATCTTTGCAATAGTTTAATCTCCTAATAAAGTGGGTCATAACAAAGGTAGCAGCGTATTTTTCAATTAAATGTGTTTAATTAGAACACTCAAAGGAAATAACCATTGAATCCAACGACAGCGAAAGAATAGAGCGAGTTAAGTAAGTGCCGATAAAATCGAATACAATAGTTCCGAAAGAAAATAATCGTAAAAAGGAAAAAAGGCGCGGCGATTCGGAAGTGGGCACAAGTTTCAAGGCTGCCAACATTCAGGCTCCTGAATAAATTAGTTTCCGTTATGTACGGGCCGAGCCAATAAAAGTTTTTAAACAAAAGAATCATAAAACGAATAGCCGAAGTTCGGTAGCAAGCAACAGGGGCACTTCAATGATTTATGGTGGAAACGGGACACAATTGGCTCGGAACTTTTCAAATAAATTAGTTTTGAATTGAGATAAACATGTGTTTGTTGACAATGGTGCCTCGCACTGTTACTGAATGTTCGCTTAATGGGCTTGTCGACGCGAGACTAACTAGTAATGGTTGTAAAATGGTTTCAGATAGAAAAAAAATACAAGAGAATTTAATTTTTATTTATTTTATTCTAAATTGTATTCGTTGGCCAGTTTGCTTCAGTGTAAAATCGGATAAAATATGTATTCAAAAATAACTTGGAATGGAAACATTCCAAGTTATCTGTACCTATATTGTAATTAAGCTAAATTGATTTAGCTGTATCGACACTAAAATTTGCAAATAACTTAAGACTGGCTTAAGTTTCTACTAGTAACTGTTAGTTATTCTTGCGTTAACATTCAAAAAGATTGGTATCCTTAACTAATAGTTCCTTAAGCGTTGGATCTTCTACACAATTTCAAACATGTATTTTTTATGATGATCGATCTTTTGAATTTCTAATATTCAAAGAACTTATGTAAAACATATCTAAAGCCATTGCAACCCAAGTATGTGTACCTACCTTAAAGAGCGTTATCAATTTATAGGCCATTTTAGGGCTCATAATAGTAAGTAGCGGTCAGGGTCACTGTCACCGTATAACAAAGATATCAAGAATCTAACCCGTACCACTAGATCACTCGCAACAATTTTTATTACCGGCGAATGTAAGAAGTAATATTTTAGTAAAGATACTTTGTCACTAAATTAACAAGCCGCAAATGTAGAAATGATAAACATTGCCGACACAACCCCTAAATTATAGAGAATGCCGGGCCATAATTCCATATTTAAAATGATATTTCACCATCAATTTAACGAGCCGCGACCAATCGTCAGAAATCATAAAAGAGAAGTGAGCCCATACATATTCCTAACACGTGTTTGTATCGTATAAAAATTGTACGGGAATGATGTTTTTTCATCCCGCGGACAATCCTAACAGACAATGGGCAAATTAAATTTTATTTGATGCCGACCGCTGCCACCGAACAGTGGAGGGTTTGTATATCTGTTTGGCATAAACAGCACGTCACGACATACGCTACTGTACACAGTCCATTGCGATCTGGTGGGGTAAATCTGTTGAGATATGAAAACAAATAATACGATTTATTGCAACAATATGGTACAAACATATTTTGCGAAACGCTTCCAATGTGGCAGGCTTATACAAACAGCTTTGGACAGAGTAAAACATAAGAGTATTTATTGTTCATTCGCAATATTTATTAAATCGTTTGATCTTTGCCCCTTCTCGAAATGTCGCCACGAGATCTGATCTGAATTTAGGTCAATGGCTCTTGCGCACGTCTAACCAAAGCTACAGGATATGATTCGATATATATTTCTTTATGGTAATATCGATCATTAAATCAACATATGTGAACTAAAAGTTGTGGTACTGGGTTAGAACTGTGTCATTCAGCAATAAAATTTTGTACGTATGCGAGCTTGAACATCGGTTCTGGTCTGTCGGTTCTGCATGCGTAATGCCGACAGAATGTTACAAAAAACAACGATTAAACACAACCCTTTCGAGTTTTTTAGTCTTACAATCGGCGGCACCATCTTTCAAGTCTGCAAGATAAGTTCTCCGAATTTTAAAATTAGCACTTAATAAACTTGAGGTAATTAGTACTTCACATTAGAAACACGTATTTTTTGTCTCTAATAGGATCTTCACGGTAGTTAGTTAATACAAAATATAATTTATTGTTTCCTTTTTTCTGGATTAAAAAATAAAACCTAACAAATAAGCTCTCGTCAGATTTTATGGACTATAGAAGTAATTATTCAAGGATATATGTATATATTTTTAAGAAATAAAATTTCTCAATAAATCTAAGCTACTTTTAAGACGCTTCCTTAACCTATTTCAACGTCTGCAATAAAATCATATAAAACATATGATAAATTTATGGTATCATATCATCATCAACAGCTTTTAATTTATCCACTGTTAGATATAGACCTCTCCTATGGCACGCCACTGGGCTCGATCTTCGGCTCTCCTCATCCAACTGCTGCCAACCATCCTGCGGAAGGTACACAATATAATGATGATTTTTATGATGACACATATTTACATTAATTTATTATATAATTTGATACAATGCTCCACTTCTACAGAAACTCCACATCGTTAGATGAACAGTTCACTTTGTCGTCTTGCTCGTCGAAATCACAAGCCGACGTTTACAGATTGATTGAAGGCTAATCTCTCCCACCTTAGACAAAAACCTGTTGCATCAAGACAGCTTTCTGCAAGACAGTGGCATTACATCAGATAATCTGGCTTATCCATACAGAAGTCAAAGCGTTGCTCTACCACGTAAAATTAAGTTATGATTTTTAATGGACGAAAACAGATGCCAGGACAATTACGTAACAAAAATATTTAAAGTCACTTCAAAGCAATAATAACAAGTCAGAAACGGCTAAGTGCATTTAAAAGAACATTGTATTAACAAGACAATAGAGCAGCGTTGGAACACGAAAATATCGTGAGCTTTTGTCGCTGCTCATTATAAAACAGAAGCTAAAATAACCATTGTGCCCACGTCAAAACTCACTCAATAACAAAATATGTTGTGTGCAACAATGTCGCAATAAACTTAGAAATGTTTACGACATCCCAAATTTCTTCGCCGGTAGCACCAAGACTTTTGTCTTTAGAGCCGACCGAGGGCAACGTTTATTGCCCATTTTGCCTTATTCTTTCACGGCTCGGGCTATTTTTTTATTTTGTCGTATCTCTTAAATAAGACATAATGTTCTAAGAAACGGGACATTAGAATGGATCCCGGGGCTTTCTCTTTTTGTGAAGAACACGTACGATTTTATGGCCAATTGTTTTACTTAGTATCCGTAGCAAAAAAATCTCCAAAGCTTAATTTGGAAATGCGTGTTGAACGAAATGAAATATAAACTTGTTTCACGCACCGCTGGATCTTTTGTGCATGCAATGTGATGAGTTGTAATCACTTCATTCGATGCGATAAAAGATAAATTAAAACCACGCCTCAATGAGCTGCGTACAATGGGACGTCGCACTTACACATATTATACGACTCTGACTCTTGTATAGGCTCATTCAAATGTGTTAATAATCATTTATCAGCCTGAGTGAAAATTAACTACGTTTTCTTTCAATTATTTAACCTACATACTAAATTTAAAGCACCACATTAAGGAGCGTGTCGTTTATTCGGTCATTTAGGTTTAATCTTGACTAAATTGCTTGTAGCATTGTCCAGAATTCAATTAAGTTCGATATCTTTTTACGCCATAGGCAATGAATGACCAATACACAGTTATTATTTCACCATCTCTCCTATGCAATAAATGTGCAATTCATATTCGGAATCACATTATTAATTACCTCTATAATCGATTGGCATACCAATTTAAATATACCCGGCTGCATTCAATTGGAAATTACAATATCAGCCTGATTATAGCCGAGTACCACAGATTAAAAAGTAATTATTTGTCTGTGATGCAATGTCAACGCTATCGTATTCGGCCAGTGACAGACGAATCGAAATTTAAATGAGTGGCAGTGCGTGACTACATTTAGTCACAGAGTAAAAAAAAATAGATTTATGGAAAGTGTACTAAATTAGTAATGTTTTATTGAATGCAGTGAAAGTGAAGAGGTACGAACAAATCTACTGGAGCGTAACCGATTTAGTAACGTCTTTATAATGTATGGTTTTAAATTTCGGAAACCGCAGAGTGAAAGCACAGCCTAATTTTGGTTTTACAAATATGTTAATGAAAATTTATAAAAGATGGTGGTCAAGGAATTTGGGACAAAAGGAGTAAATATCTTTTAAAGACATTATGTTTTAAAAACATTTCTTTACGTTCTTTTTAAATCTCCTCAGTGATCTTGAGCTTAGTTGTGAAAATATGGGATTCCATCGAATCTGCAAGACTAAAATTAGTATCCCTGCTGATTTATAATCCCAGTTTTTTAGACCTTCCCTGATGCTTTAATATGTATACCTAATTACCAACGTACTTACTTTCCGTTATACACTTAGATTCCCGAGAAGGTATGCAGAAGTATACATTTACATTGTAAGCAGTGATGGCCTCAAGGTTTGGGCACGCGGTCGAGAATCTCGCCGGTCGCGGGTTCGAATCCCAGGCACACACCTCTGACTTTTCGAAGTTATGTGTGTATTCACATTGAATTATCACTTGCTTTAACGGTGAAGGAAAACATCGTGATAAAACCTGCACACCCTAAGAGTTCTTAGGAATTTCTTAGGTGTGTAGTCCGCCAACCCGCACTAGGCCAGCGTGGTGGACTATGGCCTAAAACCCTCTAAATGGTTGAGGAGACCCGTGCTCAGCAGTGGGCGTATATGGGTTGATGAAGAAGAAGATGAAGAAGAAGATACATTTACAGCTGCTAGCTACATTTTGCAATCTTTTAAAAACAAATAAAACCATACTAAAACTTTGCTCGATTTGCCGGCCTTTCGATTGCACCAATCGATTAACGCACGGCATTTTGTGTTTATGCTAAAGTTTCTGACGCTCATAATCATGACTTCTTACAAATGGTTAATATTTTATTTGACTTACCGTCACAAATATTTAGTATAGAGCAGACGGATCGCCGATTGCCTCTTAAAAGGAAGCAGAATAAAAAAGAACACGAAATGCCACTATTAAAAAGCACACACGTGGACACTTAAAATCGGTTACATAAAGTCAAGTTGGCCACTCCGGAAACATCAGTAAATAATTACGCAGCCGGCCACCAGAAATGAAGTGTCCTTCAATACGCTTCAACTAGCTGACAAATATTAGTTAATTATTTAAGAAACATTTCCCACGTATAAATTTGTTATTCTGTTTATATGTAAAATTTGATGTAACTCAAAATGTTTTTGAACGAGGCTAGTTATATCATACTTGACAAACATACGGACACCGGCCCGTATATTTTATAAGCGCAGTCTAAATATAATGTGGACTCTAGCGTAGAACCATTTGGATTATAAAATATTATGCCTAGTCAAACAATTATACCCAACTCCTCGTAAAATGCTAACTGTACCTGATGGTAAGTACCTAGTAGACAGAGACCTGTCTTGCCTTTATGATCATAACAGCCTTGTAAAATGCCTTTTAAATATAGAACGTAGGATTTAAGTTAAAACTAAATATATATACTGAATAGAATAAGATTACTTTTGTATTGCATCAATGACGTAACCGTACTGTGATTAAGTTCCTATTTAAATAACGCCAATAAAACTTGAAACCGTTATTTGTCGGTCAATAGCTTTGCGTCTTGGCGAGATCTTATGAAGGCTAAGATCAAGTAGAATACAAGTAGCACAGACATACGGCAATACTTTTATAGAAGAACAAAACAAAATAAAAACGTGTAGCACCTTGTTTGAGTTTAATATCTATTTGATAATTGTTGATTATGGGGCCAGGATTTTTTTTGGTATCTATTAAATTGCTTTTGTTAATAAAGGTTTAATGTTTAAAGATTATTCGAAATTTCTAAAACCTATCTGGGCTATTTTCAGGTCCCGCCACTGATACCAATATGCACAGATTATACCATGTTTGTTGATACAGACTCTACTCCACGAGACTAGGGCACACCTATCAGACCACATCAAACTACAGTTAATATGTTAATAATGATTAAAAATTGTGTTCAAATTTGTGTATAAAAGAGATCAAATTAGCATGTATAAACGGGAAATATAATTAAAAAGCGCCAAACTTGTGTCGTCTAATTTGCAAATACGATGACCCAAATGATTCCAACAGTCCTCAAAAATCCTCTAAAAGAACTTGTTTACGTGATTTACTATGTATAACAAATGTTTAATTTTAGGGCAAGCCTGCAATCGCTCATCGAAAAAAAAAATAAAAATTAGAGTTTTTGTTGGTAATGCCAAATGACAATTTACCGTATCATATTATATACTACGAGTCAATATTTTTTGAAGAAGCACAGATTCGCGTCTGTTTATTTATTATAAGCCATTATAACATTTCCGACGATTTTACATCTTAATTAGTCCTGGATGATTGCTTAAATAACTCATTTCACCCTGGCCAATCTCAATAAACACACAATGCGATTACGAAGAGAAACACATACGTCAATATACAGAATTGTCATCGCGCACATTTACGTCCAACTCTGGCACATTCATGCAACGTGTTGGTCAAACATTGGTAATTTATTGTAAACAAACGAAATTGCTCTGTCATGGCGAATATTAATGATCCGCTAAATAAGCCTGCATTTGTTATCGCAACACCAACGGAACTGGACTTTGTGGTGCTAATGTTAAGAACGAACGAACGGCCTTCTTAATGAACTTAAGGCACTGGCTTCCAAGGACTTTGGCTGATTGAAGTTTAAATATCAACAGTAATAGATGTAATCAGCTAGACAATTTATTCCATTAGCGTTTACGTCCTTCTTCCAGTGGCATGAATTTAAATGAATGTAGTGCGGACTGGTAACGTATCAGCTTTTTACTGTGTCGCTCGCTCGGAAGGCAAATTTTATTTTCAACGAATTACATAGCAAAAAAACTGTATTCTTGATTCACGTATAGTACTTCGGTGGGGCTTAAGTGACTCATCACACATTTATTGGATTTTTAGTCGTATTCCAACAGCTTTCGATGAATTAAATTAACCAATAAAGTGGATTTGTTATTCCATATAACATCAATCAAATGTGAATCACGTTAATTATTGCGAATAATTTTTTGAATTAATTGCTTCTAGAGAGAATTTTTCATGGTGATTTGCAATCAGCAACTCTGTTACTATATAAAAAGCGCATTTTTCTTTTATGGAGCATCAAATAAAAAATTCAATTAAAATCGAAGTTTGATTGCACATGTGTGGTGTACAAAAATAGCTGTGTTACTTACTCATAACAATTCCGTTGGACTTTCAACTTTATTGTAAACAGTATAAAGCTTAAAATAATCTTGTAGATATTTTTATAATGTGCTCGCCGCTGTCGTAAACGATATCTGTTGTAACGGGCCTCTAGAAAACTTTATTAAAAACATTGCCAATTGCATGTTTTTAAACATAATAAAACTACTAAATGCCATTCCGCTGAAATTTGATTTTAGTTTTATAGCTAAATGTCTGTTAGGAATGCGAATATCTAGACTAATCAAATGCTAAAATTTTATCTATTACTAATTTTATCGAGCAACTTCGCTAGAATATTTTTTATAAACGTCTTCGATTAAGTGTTTTTAAATTAACACATTTTTAATCTTAACAAAATAAAACCTTTTTTAATTTGTCTTATTGAAAATTTGATTTTTTGCTTAAAGGATTTTTATCATCGAATCTCAGTCGATGCTTAAACTAAAAACAGAATGAAGTACTTTAGTATTGCTATTTATTATCATCATCATTCGTTCACATGAAGAAGACATAGAAATATAATGATTTATTCAATGGGCGGAATAAATTATATTGGTAAGATTTCGGCATTTGAAATTCACGATTTAGATTGTTATAAATTAGCATATAATAAAATATTTTATAAAAATAGTTGCGACTACTTAATAATCTAGTCATATGCAGTCAGCATTTTAAAGAACACTAGACAAAAAATAATAATCGTTGGTTTCCATTCATAAAATACATACGGACTTAATTTTTGAATGTGACCTGTATCTCGGCGATAACGGTAATGTATTTATACGATTTTATCTTTGCTTTCGATATTTTAAAACCTATAGGCTTAAATGACGAAAGAAATATAATTTAGATACATCGAAATTAGCAGATGACATTAGGTATATGAATAAATTATAATCTCAATCGTCATTTTAATCAGCCATTACTATTAAAAAAAATACGTATTTTACTTTCCTTTTGTATTCATTAAATGCCTAAAACTTACACATCTGTCATCCTACTAAGAAAAGTCTTCCAGAAATTAATAGCGTTTCTAGCAATGATTTCCGTACGGGAATTTCAAAGTTATTAGTGAGTACCTACAAAAGTTTTGCGGTGCTAGTGCCCTACAGATTTGAACCCTCGACTGCCAAGATTTTGTTTCACCGTTATTGAATTCTCAAAGACATTTCCTATTAAATAAATACATCTATGTAATATGTATGACGTGGAAAACGTAACATCAATAAGCACACACCAATTGATTGACACCATCCGCGTATAACTGAATCACTGGCGCTAATATCCACCGGTAGCCCATCCCAATTGTGAGTCGGGGCATAAATCGTGAGCTAATAAAGTGTTAAATATTCAAGTCCAGAAGCGGTTTGAGCTAAGCCGGTGTACAAGGGTTACGCCGATCACGTGCCTCAACGGATGTCGCGTCCGGTGTCTTTGTACCGGTTGGTAAAAAACAACAATCATTGAGTTCGTAGTCTATGATTTAGATACAAATCGGACTGATCAACGCGAGTGGTGTTGAAAGCTGAGATCTTGTGCTTCATTATGATGCGTGGTGTTTTGTTTTGGCTTTTACTTCGTAGTTTTAAGTGACGTTTTCTTGTTTTTTGTTAAATAATGCTTTGATTGATTTTACAGATTTTTACAAAATAAGTTTTATGACAAATATGCACAACGACTCTTATCAGGTACTTGTACTACGTACCATTGTAATATTTTTATGAAATTATAAAATTAAAATAATTAAATCTTGGAATTAGAACTTCAATTTCAATCCTGGTCAGTTGATTTTGAGTACCCACCAAAGTACGAACATCGACAAATGAATGTATTTATACATAAATGCTTTAAATAAAACTGTATGCCCTCTTAAACAAAGTCATGTTTCTTTACAAAAAAAAAAAAGTTATATCTGACGAACGTAAACCCATGTTCCCCAGTGTAATATATCATTACTTTTAATAACACACGAAGCGATGTATGTTATGGTACGATTCTTTTGATATTATCATTGGAAAGTGAGCCTTAATTGTCAACAGCTGTTCTGAGTGTAAACGTTTATTAAGGACATTTTTTAAGTGGTAGCCATGATGGAGTGTGGCCTTAGTGGATAAAATTGTCTGGGAGAATTCCACAGTCAAAAAGTCGGTCAAACCTACGTCAATAAATATATTTTGGGTTGGGGAAGATTTCTGGACACTTATACGAATTATAGGATGTTCATACGTTCATATGAATACGACCAAAATCTCTAAGGTTAAGCCTGTCGTTAAAATATGCGCGCCGCGGTCAACGTATGTGTCAAACATTGTTAAATACATTTGCACTAAATCTGATAGCTTAGGATAACTTCCATTTTTTATTTGATTGTTGGTATATAATGTAATAACTTCAGGGAAAGCAAAGTTTCCTAACGTTCAGACGACGTACTTGGTCATTGTAAGTATTCGTGGCAATTATTCTAATTGACGTTATTCATCAGTGCAATGAGGGGTAATTGGGATAATCAACGTAAAAGACAGCTTTTGCGGTTCATATTATGAGCCTAAGAAAATATAAAGGTTGATGCCCCTAATTCCTATTTTACTTACATATACCAAGAACAGAAGAGTAGGTAAGTTTACGATAGCCCTATGAGTCAGCCAGCCACACAGACCAGCTTACTCCTTTATGGATACATAATTAACTCTCCATTTCTAAAATCCGTACGTTATTTGATGCATATTACCAATCATGCACTGATTTTGATTCGATTTAGTGTAGTAATTTTATTGAAGATTATTTCACTGTGTTCTAACGTTTATTATATTTTTTAAATCTTCAATTTTTTTTTTAAGTACAAAAATCCACCAGCTTCGCTTTCGTATTGAAATTGGTTTTAATCACTGCCACGTAGGTGGTCATTTATACATTTCAAGAATAAATGAAATGTTTTTGTTACATTCAATTAAGGTGCACGAGAGTTGGTAGGATTCTAATCTAAACACAATGTAACAAGTGCTAAATGTCTTTACCGAGTGCTTACTTCTCTCCGTGCAAAAAGTAGTTTCAATATTTTTTTGCTGACTGTATCTGCTTGAAATTACAATCGGTACTCTATACTTCTGCCTAAAATAGTAACAAAAAATCTAATCAACTCTTAGCTAAGGTGAATGCTATATAAGTACAAATCCTATAGCACGGAGAACTATGGTCCAAAGTAGTAGATAGAAAATCAAAGTGGCATCAGATCTATAAACATGTAGGTATAAAAGTATTAATTCAGAGCTGGGTTTACGTTTTTTTTAAATAAAGACAACGCCTGATGTCTCTTAAAACGTAAACTACGGAGTTATTAAATTATGTAGCCTTATAGGATTCTAGATAATTAAATGAAATATAAAAAAAAAGTTCCAAACTAATTGAGTACCCTGATTTAACGAAAAAATATTTTATATTTTTTTTAAGATTGAATAATACGAGTGTGGAATAACTTCTATCCATAACTCACATAAATCCTCAAGGAGAGGGGTCCCGAACGGAGCATTACCGTGATACAAGAGACTCTACTGGCCAGGAGCCAAAGTGAGTTTCCGATTATGGTAAATAATGTGGTTGTACTGCACCAAACCTTTAAAGAATGTCGTACTCTCATACTTTAGACGGTATTTCGGTTACATGCCAGAATCTATTGGCTATTCGATGTTACTAACTTTTGTACAGCCTTGCCAAAAATATTCAATAAATATTGGGCTAATATCAATTTCAGTCATAACTAAGTCCAAAGTGAATTAGATTGCGAAACCTATGTAGCAGATTTGATTTTGGTGTATGCATATTTTATAGCCTTAAGTTATGTTCAGTTTATACTAATTATTTCTAAGATTGTTGAATGGACTGTATGAGGTTAACCATGGAACTAGATTTGGCCTGTGATTTTATTCAAAGGTCAGGTCAAAGAGCACTAAAAACATATGTATGTATATATGAATGTATGTAGTCAAAAATTTTAAGCCTATCTCATTATCTCTATACGTAAATTCATCGGAACCAATTAAACGATTCAGACCAGTGGCGGTACTTCCGTAGAAGCCCGAAAGCCCGACTTGCCTTACATAGTTCCGAATAACGAACTTAACGATTGTTTATTTATAAAATAACGCTATAAACGTGAATGTGAGTACTAACCGGTAGGTATTTATTAGTCCTACGTACCAAAAAAAATATGCTGCTACTAAATAGACATTTGGGCTTGCCTTAGTTTGACACCCTAGGCACGCCACTGATTCAGACGTCAACCGTAACAAAAAATACTTACCAAGGCAGTTATAAAATTAGAATTAAAGCCCTCATAACGAAAAAGATACCGTTAGTACTTAGTATGCAGATCTGCGTGTTATATAATCATTTCGATTGTATTGTTAAAATACTACAATAGGCATTGACTGCAGAATTTAAGTATGTAATATGTTATGTGCCAGACAATGCGTAGTTGTGTCAAATCTTTGGCTAGTGAATACTAATATAACTTTTGCGCATTGTGAATAAATACATGGTGAAGTAGGAAGTATGTAAAAATTCAAATAGGTATATTTTACTGTTTAAGTTATCTCACTGATATGCCAAGGATTTTAAATTTTAAGAAATCTTTGTATTAGTATACTTTAATTATAATAATAATTTAGTTAGACGACAACCAAAAGAGTAAGGTAGCACTCGCCGACTTAACGGATGAAGTATTAGTGAGTGAAATACATATTATCTATAATAATATATAATATAAAATATACATGAGTATTTTTGTTATTTAATTTATCTTTAAGTTTATTGTACACTTCATGTTATTTGGCATCACTTGTCTTATGTAGTTCATATGTGAGCATAGATTTGAAAATTATATGTATTAAAGTAACATTTAACACAAGAAATATGACATTGGTTCATGTCGACCTTCTACTATCGTCACGAAATATTTAAAAAATCTGTATATTATATAAACATTAATCAGTTATTTTATTTGTTTAAAGATACATAAGCAACTTCTTTCAATTTTAATTTTATTACTGTTGTTTGTATTGAATTTATTACTATTATGAGCAATAGTTCTGTGTTCCTTACGTGTAAAAAAGACTCATGTTTAAAAAACATTTTTTCTCATCGTAAAACAAACCTGATATCATTAAAAAATGCAATTATTAATATCAGTTGCGCAGGAAGCGTTGTTCCTAGATATGCGTACAACCGTATTCGTCTGTCTTTGCATTATGAAATGCACCCTATTTCAGTACAATAACGACGCATTTATAGCACAGCGCGGTAAAGCCGAGCGGCTTTCATAAATATGTAAATACTATTTGCTTTTGCACTTTCATGATTAAAATATGTTTAAGCTTTTAAAATAATGTCATTACGAATGTGATTTCATTAGTCATTTGGAGCTGTGTGAGCAATCGTTAAAAGTTAATTACTTTCCATAATATTCTTTGTATTGACTGTTTTAGTGACTCATTTTTTTTCAAGATTTGTGTGTTCTGTTTGTGTCAGTGTATGGGAATTCAAATAAAGAACTATATTATAAATCTTCAATTTATTTTTATTTGTATAAATAACGCCATATTGTACTAGTAATAATATAGCATGATCACTTGTTTTTTTTCTATTTACAACAATAATATGCTACAGCAGTCTTTAAATTTTTATCGTTCTATACACAGGATAACGAACAGGCAATAATAATTCAATTACATAGATTTGGTATAGCACTTACGAACTAATAATTACAATATTTACAGCGTTTCTATATTTAACTATGCTATTTACAATTTGACTGGAAGTTGGGATTACACCCCTAGACTAGGTAGCCTTGAACGGCGTTGCCCGTGTCGACGACGGGAGGCGGCGTCGGCCATTGGCGCATGTCCCGCCTTCTGCCCGGAGCCATGCCGTGCTCCAGGGACGAGTAGTCGGAGTCTATGGACGAGTAAATGTGATCTGATATCGGCCTGCCGTCCGGCCCATACATCACGCCTTGAGTCTGTCTCACGGCGGACGGAGACTGCCGAACTTCAGTGCTGTACTCCGGAGGGGCGCTCACACCTTGAACAGCACCTCCCAGCACAGGTGACTTGTCAGGAAACGGCGCGGTGTTCCCTCCATTAGGCACGGAAGAATCTAACGTATATGTGTTAATACTCTTTCTATAACTATGAGATCGCGTCTTATGGCTTTGTCCTGATAGTTCTGGCATCATATATCTAAGACGCTCCCAAAACCTTTTTTCGCCCAATCTTAATCTCGACCCGGTTTTAAGGTATGGTCTCAAATCAGGGTCGCACATCGCTTCCGCCACCACAGAACTCTCTTCTATTAAAACTAGTTTATAAATACAGCCCTTAAGCGCCTCGTGTAGTCTTTGTCTGATTTCGTATCGAGACCATTCAGTTTGCATGAAATTTCTCGTTAATACGATGATTATTCGCTTGGATGCTTCCGCAGTCTCAACGACGGGCGGCGCGCATGGCAAGTATTGAGCGCCATGATGCGCAACATCTCGGTAATGAAGGCAAAGATTGTACGGTGGACTTCCATTTTCAAACTCGTTCACAAGTGATTGCACGATCGATTCCTCGTCTTTGGGGCTGTAGCAAACGTAGGCGTCGTACAACTTTTGGCTCTCTTCAAAGCTCCCGGCGAATGAGAACACTCTAATGCCACAATTCGTGTATAGCCACACTCGGAGCGTATCTCTAAAAAGGAATAGTACGACGAGGGCCAATAAAATTAACATAAAACCGGTGAGTGTCGAGACCATCATGGGAACATAGTTCGACACAAGCACGTTTCCGATGACTGAATTGTCGGCATAATAATCGCTGCAGGCAGTACCGTTTAAGTTGAGTTCTTTTTTCTGTGGTGGTTTCGCGTCTCCGTTCCAACACCATACGTCGGTGATGTCGATTATTTTTTGCGCATTCTCGGCCAAATACGCCGTTAATTCTTGCAGGTAGCGACATTTACACGACCATAAATTATTTCCAAGAGACAATGCTTTCAGATTGGTGTTACTGTTAAAACTCCACACTTCAAAATCAACCAGTCTGTTTCCGTCAAGTCGTAAAGTTTCTAAAGATTTAAGTGATAGGAATGATATGTTGGCGATATGGCTAATAAGGTTATTCTGCAAGAACAGCTCTTTCAAATTGCTCAGTTGGTGAAACTCATACCCTTTTAACTCCTTTAATTTGTTATTACCCAAATGTAGTATTTGTAGAGAATTCAATCCGGCGAAAGTTCTATTTTGTATGCTATCCACATTACTGTTGTTTACATACAGAGATCTCATCTTTTGTCGTCCAATGAACACATGGTTTTGTAGCTCTCGGATGTTGTTGCCATCTAAAAATACTTCGGTTGCGTCCATCGGTATTTTATGCGGTATTTCAACGGACGATTGTCCGGAACAGTCGACAACGTTTGTGTTCCACAATGGGTCGTGGTAACAAGTGCAATTTTGCGGGCATGTCATTTCACAGTCGCATGCATCGTAGTCACAGCAGTGGCAGATGGCAAAACAATGAGTCTCATACTTACAAAGAAAATCTGATGTCTTAAGGTTAGTTAAGGGCACATGTGTTCCGCTACGTGTGTTTGTCATTTTACACAAAACATTTTCTAAGTCCATCACACGCGGGTATTGTCTCATGGCGGTCATATTATTTATAATGGGCAACCACTCCATAGTACAGTCACATTGAAACGGATTACCACCTATGTAGAATTCCGGCAGAGTCCTATTTCCCGGCACTGTTGATAAACGCAAACTATTCAATTCCAAATGTACAATTTCATTTGCATACATGTCCACACGCGTTAAATTTCTTTTATCGAAGAACGTATTCACATGGATACTATTTAAAAAGTTATTATTTATAAACAACAATTCTACACTATTAGGTATAGACATCGCCGATATCTCGGTGATGCGATTATGGCTAACGTCTAAAGTCTTTATACGAATTTCATCTTGCAACTTGTAATAATTTCCCAAGTGTTCGATAAAGTTGCCGTGAATGTCCAACCACTTAAGTTTGCTAGGCACGAACGCGTAATCGAACCACACTAGATGATTTTCCGATAAGTTGAGCCACAAGAGACTCGCGAGCGTTGAGAACACACCGTTGATGTCGGACAGAAAGTTTCCGTCGAGTCTAATGGCTTCCAATTGTCCATTCCGTTGAAACGTCTCCCTCTCGATAGCTTGGATCTTGTTCTTTGCGATATTGAGCACTTGCAAGTTGGGCAAGTCCCAAAACATTCCGACGCTCAAGTTTCCAATTTGGTTGTCAATCAGTCTTAATCCAGTTAATTGGTTTAAGTTCTTGAACGATCCGTTTCTGAAGTCGGATATTTGATTCTCTCCTAAATCGAGTGTTTTCAGAAACGAAAGTTCCCATAGAGCGTCGGGAACTTCCAACAACTGATTGGAGCTCAAATCCAACTCTTTCAGATCGGAACAATTTTTAAAAGCTTTTCGGTCGATGTTCACTAATAAATTATTATTGAGTGTCAGTTTACTCAATACGAATAAACCGTTGAACAGGTTTTCGTCTATAGTATGCAGACGGTTCTCGGCCAAATTTAATGTATGTAGATTATAAAGCGGCAAGAATGCATTATCTTCGATGTAACCGATCGAGTTGTTCTTCAAGTTCAATATTTGTAGAAAGAACAAATCCTTAAATGTTTTCCCATCGATCCTTGTCAAAGCGTTGTTCGAAAGGTTCAACACGATGAGGCGTATCAATCCCAAAAACGTGCCGTCATCAATGTGGTTGCTTGTAAGTTGGTTACTCGATAGGTCTAAAACAATAAGTTGCTCAAGACGGTGGAATACGCCCCGAGCCAATTCGAAAAGCGTATTATCATTCAGATATATTTCACGTAGTTCTCGAGCATTTGCGAATATTCCCTCGGGTAAGGTGTGTAGATGATTGTGTGATATGTTTAAAACTCGCATTGACACGAGCCCATTGAATGCTTCGCTTGATATGTCAGTGATATTGTTGTGTTGAAGATATAAATGTTGCAAACTCCTTAGCTTCAACAATTCCGAATCCTCCGGAAGTGATTTGATCATGTTGTGACTCAAGTCTAGACTATGTAAACTGGAACCGCATCCCTGTCCGAATCCAATCTGTCCAACCGTTTTTATTCGATTGTTCGTCAAATTCAATGTGTTGAGATTTTCCAGTGCACAGAACACACCGGAAGGAACGAATTTGATGTTATTTTGAGCGAGATCCAACGACTGCAGTTCCGACAATCCATTGAAAGCGTTCAAAGACAGCTCCAAGTTCTTGGTAGGACTCCATTCGTAGTTCTTGGAACGCAACTTTAACCGTTTTAGTTTTTTCAAATCTTGGAATGTATTATCGGGCACATTAAGTAACTTGCAGTTGTTTATTGATAAGTCTGTTAGAGCAGGAACAGGGGCAAAGTAATGCGCTCTTAGGGAACTTTCAAAAAGTAGCAGATTGTTGCACTCGACGGTTAAACGGCTAGAGTCAGATGACACTGAAGCAATGCTACCGCCTTCGCCTTCGAGGGTTCGTATCCTGCAAAGGACACCGCCTTCCCTGTCCGTGACCCGGATACATTTGTCCGAGCCATTTTGCATCACAGTCCAGCTGACTTGCAGCAGCGCACAGAATACAGCCGCAATAGCATACATTATCACAGATTTTTCATTTCACTACAAAACGTCTCATAAACACACCCCGTGGGTCGATATCACCATTTCCGAAACAAAGTCCGCGATACACTCGAATGTTGAAGAAAAACTTTCTAACATTTCACTGCACAATAGTCCTTAGTGTATTATTACATAATAGTCCTCGTAGAATGTCCAGATTTATACTTTTCACTCATTAATGTAAGTTCGTCGTTTGATTAGTTTGTGTATTAAATATTTATAGCGTGATATGAACCGGCGCGTGGTGTAACACGACCTTTCCGCGGCGCGGTTGCGTTGCGACTGCCGAGTAGAGCGTTTGACTCGTTGAAGTGGCAGTGGGGGCGCGTAACTTAGCCCCCCCTGACGCTTGCCCCCCGCATAAGCTCGCCGCGTGTTTTTGAACACGTGTGGCGCAATCTAGCGTCCAATAGCAGGAACTAAATACTTGATATTATTAACTACAATGTCCGGAGAGCAACAATAATTTGTTTGTATACAATGTAAACACGCAACATTGTTAAGCGAGAATTTCAAACTAAATAATGTTGTAGAAACAATTGTGTTTTATAATCGAGAATGAGTGTTATTAAACGGTTATGTTTTATAACAGTCATTCGGTTTGTTCACTGGATTTCTGTAGAATATGATTACGAGGACTTATTCTGTGGGTTTGTGTGAGCATCGTCTAATTTTGTAATAAATGGTTGCAGATTAAAAGTAATTTTATTATTAAGCGGATTAACTTTATAGTAGCATGTCCTTTTTGAATTTTATAACACTCAATATTGCTACATATTAATCTGTTTTAGCACCATTATACGCAAACGGTAATAACAATAACAAGAGATCTTTCCAACAATTCGACCACAGATGGCGCTACTTTGTATGAAATTTTTACTAAGAATTTCTCAAAAATACTTTGAAGTAATAATACGTTATTTATGCAAATACATATTCCTTATATTTCATTATTACCAAGCATAGATTTTGTTAGTAACAACAACTAGTTAGGACAGTGCGCTATTTCCCAAAAACTAGGCTATCTTCTAAGAAACCCTTAATCTAATACTTAATTCTTATTTGCACTGACCTAGTGATAAAGTATTCGTCAACCCTAATGTACTTGGCTAAGAATTTTATTCTTTGTGTTTATTCGCAACCCTTCAAGTCATAAACAAGTCATTAGCATAATTCACGTCTACACTCGTAAACTCTGTTATAACACTTTCTTTGACGAAACGAAACTTGAAAATACACTCCGATCTTTTATTGCGCCTCAAGGTGTTTTTAATGTATATTTTAATGGTTCCGTATATAAGTTGGAGAGAATTTTTTAATATGGTAAAGTGATCACACGGGATCCTTGTATGTGTCTATACTTACATTAGCTAGAATTATCATGCAATGATCAAAACACGTCATGACGTCATGACGTCAAACTACTACATGTATGTTAGTAGATTTAAAAAAAAACTTTTTTCTTTAAAAATAAAATTTTAGAAGACATCCTTTTTTTCGCTTAGTATATTCTTCTTCTTCGTCAACAACCCATATACGCCCACTGCTGAGCACGGGTCTCCTCTACCATTGAAAGGGTTTAGGCCATAGTCCACCACGCTGGCCTAGTGCGGGTTGGTGGACTACACACCTAAGAAATTCCTAAGAACTCTTAGAGTGTGCAGGTTTTATCACGATGTTTTCCTTCACCGTTAAAGCAAGTGATAATTAAATGTGAATACACACATAACTTCGAAAAGTTAGAGGTGTGCGCCTGGGGTTCGAACCCACGACCGCCGAGATTCTCGACCGCGCGCCTAAACCTCGAGGCCATCACTGCTTAGTATATTACGCCATGTTAATATCATCATGCAGTGTGTTAAAAAACCGGTATCGAAAACTAAGGCAAAAACATAGTTGTATGTCTGTCTTTGTATGAAAAATTACAAAACAACGCCTATAAATGTTGTGCGGTTCAAATGTGACGATCAGATTGGCGACTGGAAAGAAATAACTGCGATCATTGTTTAACAGCTAATATTATCATCGTCATATCGTAACGTTAAGCGGATGTTCTAAATAAACCTGGAACCATACGTAAAATATATTTCAACAAAAGATTGGTTCTAAAATTAAGATTTTTTTTCGTCTTTTATACATAATGAAACTCTATTGTTTAATAATTCGTATTACGAATATGTAATGTTGTTACATTATTTTTTTTAACGTAAACATCATTAAAGATTCAACAAAAATGAGAGTTGAATTTGTTAACGTACAATGTATGGAAAAATATGTGCAAAGAAGCCTCTATCCCATAAGAATAGATAGCGGCTACAGATATCCATTCATTGCTTCATCCACTATCATCATTTGTTTCATGCGTTCACGTTAGGGTGGTCTGGGTGGCAAAGAAATGTATCTGTTTAATTAATAAAATAAGTCCAAGCAATACTGAATTATAAAGACTGTAAGGCGACTACGATTTAATACTCTTATGCTCTTATTAGGGTTCTGGATTCATACTAATCTTATTAGAAAATTGTTTAATGATAGTCTTTATATTAGTGGTGAGGTTTTATATATACTTAAATGAATTGTAACTAACTACCTTAACACTAAGAAGTTATCTGTTTTTCACAAGTTAATGGATACTTGTTTCCTATGAACCAATATTTATGGAACATACAAACTTTATTTTGGGTACCTACTAGCGTTTTAGAACATAAGATTTGATTATTCTCATTAGTGACTATAAATTGGCCTCCACTGTTTATCTTCTCGCTGCATCGTTATTTTGAACATAAATTCCTTATGCCTTAAAACGAATATGTAACCGAAGTTTCCCTATTTCACTCACGGAACCTTGAAAAAGTACTTTCAATATACGCGACAGGGGAAAAATGGAGAAGTCTTGTTGCTCGGTACGCTACATACTTTGGGGTTCGTACATGTGAGATATTTATAATATCATTCAATATTATATTTAGAGCCGCTTCTTTGTATAAATATTTTCTAACAGAAAGGGACTGTTCTTTGTAAGTTTTCGATCTATATTTTCAGTTTGTAACTTAAAGTGGCAGGTTGATTGTTTTTTATCTAGTACGTATGATCGTGGTATTAAAGTCCAGTAATAGTATCTACGAATTATCATCTTAATAACGGCTTCATTAGCTATTACACAGGAGAATGTATTTTTAAATAGAACATATTAAAAAAAAGGCACAAACAATCCTTACTTACTACAATGGCGCAGCGACCCAAAGTGCGTCTTGGCCTCCGATAATAAGGCTCTCCATTTTGATCTGTCCTGCGCCATCTCCCGCCAATCCTCGACCTTTAGATCCCGCAAGTCCTTTTCAACCTCATCCTTCCAACAGTACCTGGGTCGACCAACCGAGCGACGACCGCACGTCAAAAAAATAAAAAATCACAAACAATCCTAGTTGAACAAAAATAAGAAATATTTACTACTATAAACTTAAGCTCGCTTTAACTCACCCATACCTCATGTTTCGAATGACAACACTAAGATAAACATTACCAATTCTACTCTCGAAATAGAATACACCCATGCGGAGAATTCAGCAAATTATTTGGCAATTTATACGCTGATTCTTATTTGAATTCCGTACATAGCTTGATATTATGCGTCGCGTTCCGAAATATGTTATCTTATGATTCATGAGATGACCACCTGTCATCTCCAAGACCTAGATAGCGCTTGTTGAATATCTAAAAATACTGAGGTATTCCAAGAGATCCTTTGGAGCATCGTTGAATGCCTAAACAATAGTAAAGACATTACATAACCTGCGGCGAAGAGGCTTAGAAAAAACCTATTTGAATTATATACGTTAGTAGACAGTTTTGAGCAGAGACCAGCCATATAAGGCATAAAAATTGCGACAAAAATCAACTAAAATTTAGGATTGGTTTAGTTTAAAGCGGATCCCATAATTAAATGGCATTGTTTGTTCTCAACAGTCGATTCGATTATAATAAGAACAAATTACTATCAGAAAGCACTGTGTTCATTTTTACACATCCGTAGAAACGAATACAAAACTGTGTTATAAAAAGTTATTAATATACAACGTGGCTCTAATTGCTCTCCTAAGAATTGTAAAAAAATGTAGTACTTAATTTTTGGGTCATTACTTAAATAGAAATTTTATTTTATAATTATGAGAAATTAAGAAAGATTGCTAGTAAAACAATTAGGACTAAAAACAAATACATAAAAACGAATCGTTACAATACTTTTTCGGTCCAACCGGCGGCTTCTCGATTCATTGTATAGTCCCATTGATCTTCCTCATGGTTCCACAACATTCGAAAGAATTATAAAATGTAAAATGTTGTGATCGATACCCTATTTATTCAGATTGCCCTTATTTATACATACAGATTAAGAAGATTTTAACAGTAAGTCATTTCGTTAATATTTACTGCCTATAAACAATAAACATCCCTATGGAATAAATAATATATTAGATTTTTTTTTACCAATAACATCTATTGTTATTTCTAATGTTTTGTCGACATAAATATGAATTATTCGATCCATCCCCTAACCACCGGTATTACGTGTAACCCTTCAGGTAGAGAGCTTATCTCTAGACCCTACATTAGCACTTCTAAGAAATTGTATTGTAAAACTCTCTTTGCGGTGAGTCACAGCTTGGGAACATTTTAAACAAAGAAAGTGGAATGCTATTTTTATAGGTGCTAAGATGGGTGTAAGATATGATTTCCTTATTTAGATAACATTTTACTATTTTTTCTGCAAAAATAATTTGTGGTAAGTACTGGACTGTCCAGATATTATGCACCGATAAGGACTTATGCTCGTCCCTCATACAAGCTGTTAACATGAATACTGATAGTCCGAGATGAACATTAGGTTTTAGTAGCGTCTCATGGGCTTAAAATACCTGTGAATATATGGAACTCGCTTTGTGACAACTGCGCAGGTACCGGGTGAAAAAAGTAATTAAAAATAAGAGTTACGTAACTTAAATGTGTATGACTAATTTTTATATATTTATTTTGTAGAATATTCTGAATGAGTATTAAAAGTATGGGCGCATTTCAAGCATTTGTTTATTTAAAAACACGTCCCATTCAAAAAGATTAAAAATACAAAATATAGTGTAGAAAGTTCTATAAGTTAACTTTTACACACATTCTCCAAGTTCTTAAATTCGGGTTAACCACTAACCTTTAAGACCGTTTAATTCACGCCTTAATTCGAAGTGATGTACGCATCGAGGAAAAAGAATGAACGGTGTTCGACCGGTAATACAGAATTATGTCAAAATCTTAATCCGGGTCAACTGTCAGAATATACCTCACTATAGCCTGCGGTGCCTTTGCGAATATTTAAAAAATAAACGCTAATTGTGCCAATTCACGATCAGCAATAATATGTTTATTAAGAGAAGAATTTGCACTGGAAATGTCAGTTCGAATTTTGAATAAAATCAATGAGCATATGAGATGCCTTTTTTTTCTTTTCCACAGTTATTAAGTGGCCAGTATCTACATATAAAAATAAAAATGAGGGCGTATTTTTAACGGGATAATTTTATTTATTCAAGTAATATCCAAACTTAAAATTTACCTTATAATAATTATCTTAATTACGTGATTATTGATATTCTATATTAATGAAACAAAAATTATACGTTGGTTTTTTATCAAGAAATAAGGCAATAATTGTTCAATGCATATTTTAAAAATAACAACAACGATGGTTTTTAAGGCAAGAATACCTAATACTAGATCATATAATTCAATCTTTACACTCGCTCAATGAGGCAAATTCTACTTTCTCACAACTACTAAAGGTTTAATTTACTATTTCATCTACACTACAAACCCGTAACTACGAGAAACCTCAAGCAGGGGACAAATTTCCAGCCCCATTGTTAGCATAAGGGCATGGCAATATGACGTTATTATATGCTTGTAGTGAGAACCACAATAGAGATACCACGCGTGTATAATAGAGAGCCTATATTCGGTATATTTGGTTAGAGACGTGGAGCATAATAATTTTACAGTTCATTATTGTCAAGGTGATATATAGTTCTAGTTTCAGTTCTCGAATGTATGTGTGTATTCTTAATAATTTATCAATTACTTTAATAGTAAAGGAAAACATCAGGACAACCTGCACACGTAAAAAATGACATATATTCTTTAAAACAAAATTTACCTCAACCACCGATCAGCCACCGGTTTGGTTACTACTTACGATTTACTTATTAAGAAGTTCCACCTATGGAGGTATCTCATCGGTGGTAAAAATAATGCCATAATAGTGTCTCTATAATACGCTATTAAGGGAACTACGAAACTGTCCGCCATCTTCCTAACTTTCCTGAATGGGTTCTTAATGGACAATGGACTCAGTACAGCATATTATGCTTAGTTCACTTGAGTTTATAGACATAATTGAAAATTATAGAGCTATTATTTTTGTCCTCTAAAACTGTTATAAAAATAACGCTGCTTCGATCGTCTTATCACCTTTCATTATTGAACATTTTTCTTCTTTGCAGACAGTCTGGAGGCTGTTAATGGTGATGTCTTTAGCAGTCTGAATTTAAAATGAAGGTCCTATATCTTAAACTCTAGATATTGGAAACTGAAAATTATGTAATTACGATGGATCTTCAATTACTCGAACAGAGCGCTGTGGAGGTCTTTCGGGTTAGGCTTTTGTCCAGCAGTGGATTTTTTTATATGTTGATCATGGTAATAATGCCTTCACAGTCCTTATATGTATAATAGCTTTGGTAGATGATGTCTTCTCTCACTTGTAGAGAAAGCTTGGACCTCATATTTAACATGTAAAGGTTAAATAGGAAGGGTTTATACATATGTAGGTATATCATCAATTTTTTTTATCAATGTAGATTATTTAAGGAAACAGCTTCTTACCCCTAAAGATTAAAGGAAGACAAATTCGTAGAAAGCCGTAACGCACACAAGGGTCCCAAGAATACAGATCAAACGAAGCAGATAGGTCAGCCGGGGGCTAATAAAATCACCCTCGTGTTTATAGGACACGCGATAAAGCTTGTATTTAAAACATTTATAAAACATTCACGGAATATAATGATAAAAGTGGTAGAGCTTTATTTTATTCGAGTTGGATTCTGACAGAAAATTTTCTGTCCACCCTATTAACAAAAGACCCTGAATTATGTTATGTTACATGCGACTATAATTAATAAAGAAAATAAATAAACATGTACAGTGGACACCCTACGATCACATACATGAATAGCTTTGACTCCACAGTAAAAAACCTGCGACTTTTAGTCTCACAATCAAAGCGGGAGCAATCGACAGCCCCGTGGCGCAGTTGGCTAGACACCAGCTTGCGAAACGAGCGGCTGCGGGTTCGATCGCCGCACCGAGACAAATGTTTGTGTGATCCACAAATATTTGTTTCGGGTCTGGGTGTTTGTGAGACCGAAAAGTCTCTCGTAGTTTCTGATACCCACGACACAAGACTCGTATCTTAGTGTGGGGTCAGGACTATGTACGTGACTGTTGGGTGTATTTATTTATTTAAATATTTATGGATCAAACAAATATTTGTCTTCGTCCTAGAGTCGAAACTCCGGCCTCTCAATTCAAAAGCTGGTATCTAGCAATCTACGCCAACCATGGATGCCATGAGTTCGAACCCACGATTGTAAAAGTAGAGTTTTAAGACTAATACCTAGTTTTAAAAAAAAACACAGTATGTTGTGTCATTGATAATAATATAATCGTGCTTTATGAATGCACGAATACTAATGATGCCATGACATAAACATAACGGACAGGATACAGAAAAGGTCTGTGTACAGAATATTAAATTATTACCGGGACTTATTTACCTTAATGTTAATGAGGACATGTCCTCTTTTATATCATGCTGTAGTTAACATAGAGTACATTGCTTAGGGCTTAATGTCATTGGAATTGTCATAGAAATACTATAGACTGTACTAAAGGTCGGAATGGGTAACAATATTAAACGGAACGACAGAAGAAAGCAATAGTTATCTAATTGAAAAGTAGCGTGGTTGCAAACCGTAATATGAACATAAAACTACGATTAGGTCTCAATCATCATTAGCTCTTAACCCACAGACCTTTTCAAAACTTGAGTGGGTTTAGCCCATAGTCCACCACGCTGGCATAGAGTAGGTTGGCGGACTACACACCTAAGATTTTTTAATTTAAATATATCTCAATCAAATCAAAACTGCTGGGAGTATAAATTTCAAAATACCATCACAATTTTTCTTAACCATTATTAAATATCAGACAACTTTAATACGTATAAAATTGCTCACCGACTTGATTTCCATATTAAAAGTCTTTTAACGAGTCAAAAGTAAATTAAAATACCGGCTTATAGGACAGGTATCCAGCCGTTTAAAATTTAAAAAGACTAGGCAGGTGAAATGGCGGGCTGTCCATTACACGTTACATAGCCACACGCTCGCCTCCATTCTATCACGTACGTATAGAGACAAGAATTTCATTATCGGAAAAACATTCCAGGTCGCAAATTTTTCTTTACCTCAATAATTTATTTTATCTGGCCGTTAGCTGTAATAACTTTATAGTTGGACAAAAGAGGGTTTATGCTAGCGTCAATGGTTTATGGGTAGAAAGTATTTGGTATTTTTGATCCATGCGAGTTCTGAAATTCTTTTGGGGATAAAATACTTTTATATGAATGCCAACGTTGTGTCAGCTTATAATGACAAGAATGTTCTTCCGTGTGGTGGGATATGATTTTGTTACATTAAAGGTAAATATTATTTGCTGCGTTTCTTATGTATATAGATAAAGTAAAGTAACAAAGTTTTCAAATTACAAAAGGACCAGGTTAGAATGTTACTAATGGGGCAATAATAAATTGCATACGTTATTATTGTATACTTTTTACTACAGCAAATAAATCTTGTACGTTTGTTATTATATTAAATAAAAGTTTGTTACATTCAATTAATGAAATATTAACTATAACAGAGCCTGTAATAGCGCAACAAATAAAACCGTATATTTCGCATACATCTATATATATAAAAGAAAGTCGTGTTAGTTACACCACTTATAACTCAAGAACGGCAGAACAGATTTGGCTGAAAATTGGTAGGGAGGTAGCTTAGAGCCAGGAGACGGACATAGGATACTTTTTATCCCGTTCGATAGCGTTCCCGTGGGACTTTTCATTGTTTTCTTTATCCATACAAAAGTTTCGTTTTAATAATTAAGTCAATTTAAACTTTAATACAATACAATAAAGTTTAAATCGTAGTGGAGGAGTTCTATGTTATAAAAATGAATTGCTCGATGTGTTCCTAAGCGCAAATCTCGAGAACAGCTGAACCGATTTCGTTAATTCTTTTTTTATAATATTCCTTGAAGTACGAGGATTGTTCTTACGGAGAGATACATTTTAATAATTGCCTGAAAAGGTCTAAAAATAATACTTTTCTATATTCCCATACAAAAGGTTCGTAATGATACTTAAGTCATTTTGAACTTTAACACCATACAAAATTTCCTGTCATTTAATGGTCATCCCGTCGATGCAGTTAGAGGCCCCCTCAAATAAAAGAACTTATTAAAATAAGCATTTTGAATCGACAATATGTATCTATAACATTCGAATTATTGCGTATTTTAGATGTTAAAAATGCAGAATTCTCATGACAATGGATTGACATTTTTTGGCTGTCAAATATTAAGGCGTTCAGAAATTTATTTTGTGTAACAAATCTCCTTGGTAGTGCCTAATATTTTATTTTTTATTATGCTTGAATATCTAAAATATTCTAAATCTCCATCAAGAAATATTAATAAATGGTCAGGGGATGCCTTTTCCATTGATCTAGCCAGTCATGGAACAGGGCTATGAGTTCGCGACCTCGGCCCCCCGAGCTGTTGGAGTCTCCCACTATTTCCTTATCCGGGACTGTGGCATCCTTACCATCAGGCCAAAAATCGTTACCTGCAATATCCTGTACCCAAACACACGCTATCTCTACCCCTTTACCAAAAGAACGAAAGCCCCAAGGAGAGTTGGTGTCAGACAGGCGGGCGGCCGTAAAACATTTGCCAAAACATTTATACAGTATGTATAATAAGAAAGGTGACAGGGCCTAGGCCGTCCCCCGTAGCCGACGCGCAGGGGCAGCACCCGGTTCCTATGAGAAATGGGCAAGGTTTGTTACACCAGCCCGGGCGCGGGCAACGTAAGACACTAGCCCGGGAAATGAGATTGAGGTATGCAAGTTGGAATGTAGGTACGACAAATGGTAGGTCAAGGGAAAAAAAAAATGGTCAACGACGAAGACTTACGAAAGACAACTGCATGCAGCAAAGTGGTATAACACGGAGTGACAGAGTCAGAAATGAATACTTTAGGGTAAGTCTGAAAGTAGCTCCTGTGATAGAAAAGATGAAAGGAAACCGTCTGTCGTGGTATGGGCACATTAAGAGAAAGAATTAATCATATGTAGGAAAAAAAAGTGATGAACATGAAAGTGGATGGATGGGCGAGCTGAGGGAGGCCAAAAAAGAGATGGATGGAGTGCGTGACTGAAGATATGAAAAAGAAAGGGGTGAATGAAAACATGACGGCTGACAGGGATGTGTGGAAAAAGAAGAGATACTGCGCCGACCCCAAGTAATTAATTGGGACAAGGGCAAGGGGATGATGATATACCTAAGTAATTAAAAATTAAATTCTGTTAATAAGTAACAAGACATTCATTGACTGGTAGGGCGATACGAAGTTTGCCGGGACAGCTAGTATTTCATAAATATTATTTTTACAAAAGTGAACAACAATATTTTTCATTAAAAAGGATCCAACAATTAAAAAAAAAAAAAGAGCGAGCGTAAACATTTATTCAGCAATTCGAAATTTAAATTAGCCTAATAGTACTCGCATGTTCTCAATTTGAAAAACAACAAAACATTTCCCCCAACTAAAAAGTTTAATTAATCAAGATTAATTGCTTGCAGTTTAGCACTACCACCCTAAGGAATAATTGAACTGGCCGAAGTAAAATCGCCGTACTTTTCTTAGCTACCGAGCGGCACGTTGAGGAAAACAAAGAAACTCGATTTGGAACCCTTCGAGGGTCGCAGGGAGCGTATTAAATTTGCATTAGACTAAATTGAAATACGCCCTTCGATGACTCGTTACAAGGGAAGACTAATAATGACTTCAATTCGTGTCGGGAAGATCTTCAAGTCACGGTGTGACTGTTTGATTAATTGAATCATTTTTTGCGTATCTCATGGCACGGCGGTGGATTTGTCAATTTAATAGGCTTATTACTTGCTTCCTCCCTTTACGTGTAAGGGTTGTTATTTATTAAGAGTTGTTGGCATTTTTTTGGCGTCATGATGCTATTTTGTTATAAAAATATTTCTACCATGTGTACATTATAAATAATGAAAATATTTTATTTCGCATTCATTATTTTATTGCCTATATGAAAGGCAAAAATATTTTATTTAATTATGTGGTTGCAGGTTACATAAATTTTATGTTGTACATAAATGTATGTGTATTCGTTTAACGAATGAACGTTAAAGTTATTAAAACTTTAAACATGATTATTAAAATAAAACCTCATCGTTTAAATTGATGAAAAAAAAATTGCCGTAGTCATTAAAAAAAAAAACTTATAGTCTATATTGTCTATTGACACAAGAGTGGAGCACAATTATATAATCTGTGGATCGCGCGGGTAAGTGCGAGCGCGCAGTCGATTCAGTCATGAGTCATGACATGACCCGAATCACGTCCCGAGCACGCGCCTCGTTCCGCCTCGTCTGTATCACGACCACCCATTGCTCTTGAACTTCACCATTTACGTGCTGACATTTCATACTAATTGAATTTAAATGCAAGTATTTCGGATTGATGGACCGTTCGGATGCACCAATTGCTGGATATATTAGTTCGCGTTGAGGAAGAAGGAAGTTACTGTGATGAAGGAATGATTTATTTTGAATTATTTGTTTTAAAACACTTTAATAAATAAATAATTATTACAATTGATAATGTGATAAATGGGACGTTTATATGCTCCAACACCCGTAACCAGCTGTTCCTGTGAACAAATGCATGCGTAAATAAAAAAAATCACATATTATACCTATACAGTTTATGCGGTAATCAAACTTTGATGAAGTGAGAAATCTTTCAAAATTTTTAGCAAAATAGTATCTAATGATTGAATATTGACAAAAAGGATCATGATATTAGATTTTAGTACAACTATGCTGTCTATCTGTAAACCAATTAATTAATCTCGCACTTCAAGTTGTCACTTACTTGTGATGGGATATTCAAATCCGCCCGCAAACCAATCATTGTATATTAGATGATAACCGCCGTAATAATCCATGGAAATCCGGCAGACTAAGAGACGATTATTTATTTAACTATGTTATAGAGTATTGTATTTATTTGACAGGCTCTATGACACAATTCGTTAGATACTAAGTGATAATAAGGTTCGTGGGCTAAAGTTCCTAATATTTATTTCTTGTGTGAATGTTTGGTACACCAAAAAGCGTACATAATGAAACTATAATATCAATAATGTCAGTGGCTGTTAGATCAGTAATGACATTGTTTTACATACATGTTTCAACCTGTCTGTAAAAAAGTGAATCTTTTACTTAACCAAGAAATGTCACGTTCTCAACCATATTTTCACATACTTACCATACATAACCTCACGTCAGTATTTCCCAAAGGGGTAGGGGTGCATTTCGGCACCCACGTTTCGTCAAGTATCATCACTCATCAGTCCTACGCCACAGGGGACGAGCTGATTGGCGTTTTTCGGACACCTATCCACACTTCATGCAGATATTGTGAATTTTCTAATGGAAAACCCCGATAAACACTTTACCAGGCCTGGTAATTGCACCCGAGACCTTTAGTTTGCTTAGTACATACTTGTGGGATACGAGTAATATTTTCCATGTAAACATTAATTAATATCTTTTAAAAACTTGATAATTAAAAAAACCTTTTCACATTAATTAAACGTAAGCATTTAACATTTTAATTAAAAGATATTGAAGTAGTGGTACAAGACAGTCGCCGTTAGCGCTATAATACGGCATGTTTCAGATCTTATCTCATGTCTATAGGATAGATTAATTAATTACTATCTATACAAGCGAAATAACATGCGATAGTCAACAACTATTTAGGTATTAAGGATTGAACTTAGCTAAATAACCCGTCTGTGTTTGTTTAATCAACTAATAAATTGGTTCTTACATAACATTGACTTTATAATACAGTCAATTTACTTACGTAAATCATGTGTTAGTTTAGCCAAGTTCTAGATTAAATTTTAATGAACGTTATATAAAGCCCTGATAACCTATCTACTCCCTACACTTTCATCTTTGATTATCGAAATTTTGTTATTTAATGTACCGTTACGGAGATATCGATAACAAACCCAGAAGTTTTTGACGAAATTGTTTCCATAAATACCTAAAAAAGCAGTGATGGCCTCGAGGTTTAGGCACGCGGTCGAGAATTGCAGCGGTCGCGGGTTCGAACCCCAGGCACACACCTCTGACTTTTCGCAGTTATGTGTGTAATTCACAAAGAATTATCACTTGCTTTAACGGTGAAGGAAAACATCGTGATAAAACCTGCACACCTAAAAGTTCTTAAGAATTTCTTAGGTGTGTAGTCCGCCAACCCGCACTAGGCCAGCGCGGTGGACTATGGCCTAAACCGTCTCAATGGTAGAGGAGACCCGTGCTCAGCAGTGGGCGTATATGGGTTGATGATGATGATGATGATGAATACCTATGAAGAGTCTGAGCACGAGACAGAATATCTTAGTACTGTAATGAGTGTTTCTACCTACATGTTAAGATCAAAAAGATTTAGTAAAAGAATTAGTAAAGATTCAAAAGTTAACTTGGTTTATTTTTATTAGAAAGTAGTTAATTATGTTACTTAAATTAAACAGTATTCGTAAGTATCCCTAAGTGACATAAAAAACAAACAATCATAAAATAATTTCCAAGACATAACTTCTAA
The DNA here is from genome assembly GCA_030295005.1 of Cephonodes hylas. Classification (NCBI taxonomy): domain Eukaryota; kingdom Metazoa; phylum Arthropoda; class Insecta; order Lepidoptera; family Sphingidae; genus Cephonodes; species Cephonodes hylas. The sequence goes on from AP025371.1 coordinate 3,946,533, forward strand.
CTTTAAAAATGTCTCTTCCACATTTCTTCTTTTAGCTTCTTTAATGCATATTAATAGGCCATAGTAATTGATGCGATCTGCTAAAGACCGGAATGGTTGGCATTTACTTGGAAAGATATACGTTAAGCAAAGTTGGCGACAAGCTGAGCGTATAATATCTAATTCTTCCGAGGATCCATCGCCTATAAAATTATTGTTGATTTGTATGACTGCCGCGTGGTCTCGCAATATTGTTTTTTTTAGGAATGTTTTAGTAGCAGCGCGGTCCCTAGATATCTGCCAGATAAACGCCAATAGCATCGCCAATTATTTTGTTGGACTGATACATACTAAATGTGGGTGCAGAAATGCTCTTTGCCTACCACTTCAGAAAATATAGGCGTGAGTTTTAAATACAAATGTTGATTCATAAGTATATTTGTCAAATATTTAAATACAAATGTTTTTGAGCAGTGATGCGGTGAAAGCCTGCATTTGGCCGTGTTATCAGATAGTTGTGTGAGGGCGTGCTTGGCCTGCCGCTTGTCACGGACATCTATGTCACGTCACAAGCACGTGCGCTAATCACGGCGGACGCGTCACGCTATGTGTAATTGGCTTAATTTTTGTTCAATGAAAATTCCCTACGATGCAGAATGAGTAGAAACGTAAAATGTTGTTATCATCAAGTAAGAAACGGTTAATACCGAATAGGGCTTTTGAAAATAGAAGCGAGTATAAACGTAACCTGGACAACAATAATGTTGTAGAGGCTATTAGTTGTAGAGACATTTTAGAATCCCAGTCACTCAACCAAATATGATGGTATACTTCGATTCCCCAATAAATTGAATAAATAAATACACACAACAGCCATAAATATAGTTCTGATCCCACATTGAGATACAAGTCTTGTGTTTTGGATGCCAGAGACTTCAAGAGACTTTGGTCTCACAAAACAACAAATACAAGCATCTTTTTACATAATGTAAGTAATGGAAATAAAAGAAATAAACTACTCGAACCAACTTAAAACGTGATCGACGGCCGAGCAAATCACTACCCTCAGTACAGACGTGGTGTTAATGATCTTAAATATTTTTATCCGTTCCAAAAAGTCGCGGTGAGAAAACCGAACGTCGCTGTAGGTAAGCCGAGGGGTGACCTAACGATGCAAGCACTTTCATACTCGTCTCTTCCAACCCAGTTATGATTAATGTCTTCCGTTTTTATTTCAACACGTAGGACATGTGTGAATTAAGCGCTGGAACACTAAATTCGTGATTCATCACGGATAAGACAATTATGTGTCTTTAGTAGACTGTGATGTCATAATGGTCGTTTAGTAAGGCTCTGACCTGACTACATATACATACGTATATAATATGTAAGTATAATAGTACGTATATATGTAAGTATGTGGTCAGGGGAAGCCTTTTCCATTGATCTAGCCAGTCATGGAACAGGGCTACGAGTACGCGAGCTCGGCCCCCCGAGCTGTTGCAGTCTCCTACTACTTCCTTATCCGGGACCGTAGCATCCTTAGCATCAGGCCAAATTTCCTTACCTGCGATATCCTGAACCCAAACACACGCTATCTCTACCCCATTCCTAAAACATTGCAAGTCCCAAGGAGGGTTGGTGTCAGGCAGGCGGCCGGCCGTAAAACATCTGTCAAAACTCTTATGCAGCATGTTTTGTCCTTCCTTCCTGTGTGGAAGGACAAAACATGCTGCGCTGACCCCAAATAAGAATTGGGAGCAGGGCAGGAGAATGATGATGATGATATGTAAGTATATTATACACTGACGCCAGTATCCTCGAAGAAACGATCAGAAGTGTATCTTCAATTCCATTTTTTACATGATTTGACTTAAAGTTCTCATAATGTAGAGGAAGTATATTGCAGTGTTTGTATTATTCTAGACTTCGTGCTGCTACTGAAAATTACTAGTAATTAAGGCCTTTAGCAAACCATATCTTTTTTCAAAATATTATTTTTCTGGAAAGATAGACGAACAATTTGGAACAATACACCATTTATTACTTTCCGGTAGCATAATGTTTATTTTCTGTGAGAACATTTTTTACACATTTACAACAGTAGAACCAATTAGTGGTGATACAGTAGGAATTTTATAATTATTATAACGCTCAAATTACTCGTCTGCGGTGGTTTGTGTACACCCATATAACTTTATTGGCTTTTAAGAACGTTCGTAATTACCACTTGATGTAGAGCAGATGCCCTTATCTTACGAATTGTAAACAAAATAAAAGTTATTTGTAGAACTTAACCTAAGAACATTATTTGATGTACATATTTTTTAACATTAGACTTGAATAAGATAACATTTGAAAATTATACAATTTTACTGAAATAATTAATAATGGATTCATCTATCTTTAAGTAATATTATCTTTTATTTACATTACACCTAGTTGATACGTACGTTTTTTAATAAAATTGTATAATATAATTCAAAGAAAACTAGAATAAATTACCATAAAGACATAAAAGAAGTACGAGAGTAAATCACTACTTTAATACCCCAAATGAAATAAGGTAATAGAATCCAACGAATCCCATCTGAATGGTGTTGGGCAAAATTTTAAATTCAATCGAATTTTTTCAATAAAATTAAAGTACGTACAAGTAAAATCGAAAGAGATATTTTGTGAGCGAAAGAAACGTAGAATTTACAACTAAGAAAGTCTATAAAGTCGATTGTATGAATCCCTGGAGTGGCGCGCGTTCGGTGCCGCGCGAGGCACTTACCGAAATGAATGTTGCAGTAAAATAGCAACGGCTGAAATTAGACTTCGTGTCTCAGTCGATTTTTCTCAACGCTAAAGCGATGCAATTTCCCTTAATTCGGTCACAGATGAATGAACATTTCAAATATATTTGATTCAGGTTTTATTTCTCTTAGTGTTCATGCTTTTGTGAAGATTATTTATAAGGCGTATTATTAAAGTACATGATATAATTATAGAGCAAACAACAACTTAGTCGCAAAACATGATACACAATCGTCACATAAAGAACACAAATATTTACGAAATAAATTTTAACACTAAATAAAACGAGCAAATTTTAAGCCACAACCATTAGATATTGTATACACATCTAAAAATTAACCAACTGTAGCTTTTTCATTGAGCGCAACACATTTTATTGGCAAGGTACCAATGTAATCAAAATAAAGTTAAGTAATAATAAAGCTGGGATCCTGAAAGGCCATTCAATGGAGCAATAAGACGGTTTATTCCTAACACTAAGATAACAGTCTCATTTAGACAATAGGATGCTCCGAGTCTCGGAGACTTAGTCGAGAGCAATGAATGATCCAATTTGCTTTACCGTAATCGAGCGTAGAATAGACCACGCAGCATGAAATTAGATCATCTTGCCGCCATATTTAATGTGTCGTGCTCGTGTTGATAAATGAAAATTATTTTTGATTTTATAAATGTGCTTTATGATTTTAATGTTACTTCATCATCATCATCCTATATACGTCCCACTGCTGAGGTTGCTGGGCACTGGCCTCCTCTAAAACTGAGGGCGTTTGGACCTTAGTTCACCAAACTGAAACATTTTCAGGTGCGTAGGTTTTCTTACGATATTTTTCTTCACCGTTAAAGTATGGGATAATACATTATGAATACATACATAATTTCGGGAAGTCAGGGGTTTGACTGGGATTTGAACTCGCGACCGCCGAGATTCTCGACCGTAAACCTAAACCTCGAGGTTATCACTACCTAATGTCACACTCTGTTAGGAAATGTAAAGAGTTTAGTCAGTATAACATGACAAGAAGCGTTCTATCTCTTTTAATTTTGTTAGTCCAAATACGTCCCACTTTGGGACAGCAACAGCTTTCTGTACTGTTTAAATAGTAATGCCTTAATTTAAACCTCTGGCAAAGCAAATATGTGTTGACTACTATACACACGGTGGATATTTTAGTGTAAGGCTGCTAGAATGCCCGTATTCCTCACGATTTCATGCTCGGAACTTAAAATGAGCGATAATTTACCACATATATGCAAATTCTAAAACCCAAACTTATACTTTAACTTTAAACATCATACAAACGATACATAAATATAAAATTCTTTTTTTTATAGCTCGAAAACAAATTGTGCACTCCGTAATCAAGTCTAAGTCGCTCGTACTCATTATTTTGGTCGACAATTAAATTATTAAATATCGTGACCTCATAATAAATAAGGGTTAATCGCATTCCGCATCGCAACAACAGCAAAAAGTTTCTAACCCAATTAAAATTGACACAGACAGCTTGGAGGTGTCGCGCCCGCATCAGTCGCACGCGATCTGCCTGCGAGGCGACGCCTGTTAATCGACGCCATTAATTTTATTCTGTCGGATGTTTGCTCAGAAAATATTCTTGAGTATTTTAATGAAGCGAAATCTGTCTTCGGAACAGGCTCTAGTCGGCTGCCAGGTTATAAAGCTTCTTATTTATTCACTTCTATTCAAACACTTAACAGATATTGACAGAACGTACTCAATTATTTCACGATAATTAAACGTAATAGAAACTATTTGAGAAATGAAGCGGATTTAGTTGAGTAATTTTTGCTTTAATAAACATAAGTTTTATTGCTCTAATATAGATCTATAAAGTTAAAACAAAATGCTCCAGTAACAAAATACGAATTAAATTTTATACTGTCGGATTAAGAAGTATCTTGTGAGCTTATGAACACTTGGCGCTAGTGATATCTTACACTCTGACACTATTACTGCTTCATTGTTAGAATAATTTTAATAAATCCTTTATTTTATACTACAACAAGAGATATGTTTTATAAAGCTAGAAATAATAGTCATACTGTCTTACGTGATAATGTATTTAATATATTACGTTCCTTCGTAACTAATTTTGCTTGACACCACATCCACGATTTTTTACGTTTTTGATCCTATAGACAATATATTCGATATTATAAAACAAAAGTTTATAAATCTGACAAATACTTTGTCGGAGCAGGTTTCGAACTTACAGCCTATCGTTTTATCAGTTTGCAACCAACCTGTTGCACCGCAGCTAAAAATTATAAATTTAACTGCGGTAGGTCTCAATTTATTAATTAATCTTATTAGTAACAATATAGAATAACAGACCTAATAAGAAACCATTTATTAAATCGTTTCATTGTTATAAAATAAATAACCCTTTGAGCCCGCAATAACTCGCTTCTAAACCCCACGACGCAACCTAACGAACTCGGAGATGGCCATAAATTCAATCCTTAAAATTTCACTAATTACAAACTATGTTTTAGGACACGGGACAAATACATTCGAATTTTAAAACGGGGCAGATAAGTTTCGTAGGGTGCGTAATTAAAGGAGACGCGACTGTCGTGAGGCTCATGGTGTCTTATCGGCTCGGTTTTAATTTGAGCCTGGCATGGAACACGCGAGCCGATCACGCGACCAAACGCATCGACCGCCACACTACGCGCCCTTAAATTATACCATTTTGATATCACTAACGAATTCGTGACTGGCCAGTTATAATTATCGACGTTTTGAAATTCTTCTTTCGAATCACGCCTGAGGACATGTTTCCTTGGATCGTTCGTTTTGTGTCTGCTAGTGCTGGTGCTTAGTAATATGTATCTTTTGTGTATTGATATGAAACAAATTCAAAATCAAATCGTTACCAAGGCTAGTTTATGAAGTTACAAGGAAATCTTAAAAAGAAATGGCTTCACATAAAAGTTTTATGACATAAAATCCAAATAAGTATCACGAATCACGATACTAGTTGTAATGTGGCGTCATATTAAGCATTTGGGTATATTTATTTATTTTAAGAAATAAACTATCTTCTGTGCCGGTATGGTACGGTTAGTGTCCGAAATTAAGAACGTTACGATTCTTCGAAACCTGGGTAGGGCTTCATCAGACACCTTTCATTACAATGTGAGATTCTCTTCTTTTCGCCTCCTATGATTTCTCTTTAAATATGTCACGATTGAGGAATGTTAGCTTCAATTATTATCGATCACAAGCAGACCCACAGGGAACCCTTTTTTAGGATCCGGACAAAGCAAAGTTAGGAAATGAGATTTCACGTTACTTTTTTCGATGCGTGTTCAGTCTGCGTGTCGGAAGGTAAATAATTAACTCATTCAGGCGCCTACCGGGACGACGCTGTTTGTTTACTTTAAAATGTACAAAAAATAACGTCTTCGTCTCCTGAGGAGGTCCTGCAGATGGGATCTTTATGGTTGTCGAAATCGATTTTGTTCCTGCAGATGATTGATGAAATTGAAAGTTATTTAAGTTAATAAAAATCTAATAGATTACATTTATCTTTACACTGAAATCCGGGATAGGCGAGATAAAGGAATCTGGAATAAAGTAACTGTGGTAACGAAACATAATTATTTTATATAAAATTAAAAACATATAGATAACATATTAACTTACCACCATTACAACACCACCATTTATTCTTCTCCGTTTTCCTGAATAAGCCCTAGAGATTTATCCTTGACGCTGACTAACATTGTTACAACTTCTTTTTGATGTAGTACCTACTTACATTGAACTAACTTCCACGTAAAAAAAATTGGTGAACCTGCTTCAAGAAAATTAGACTATTCTAAAAATTAAGATATAACACATATATGTAAATGTTTTGAGCTCTTAATGCCCAAAAAGTGACTTTACCAACATTAAAAATTATTCTTCAACTCAAATGTAAATATTGTAGAACAATGGTTATTATTGCACTATAACTCCTCCTCATCATATAACCTTAGGACGTCCTATGTTAAAATAGCTTTTTTGTACAGAATATTTTTATATGACGTAAATACATATTCGTTTGTTTATTATTTATAGTTCAGTAAACTAGACCTAAAAAAAAAATGTTTGAGGTATTGTAATATTATTTATCTGAAAGTTCCCACAGTCCAGTCAAACTAACCGCCAACCCGCACTAGGCCAGCGTGGTGGACTATGGCCTAAAACCTCTCAATGGTAGAGGAGACCCGTGCTCAGCAGTGGGCGAATATGGGTTGATGAAGAAGAAGAAGTCAAACTAAAAAAAAGGTATAGCTTTATGTTATTAATACTAGTACAAGTTATAAATAAATAAAAATGGTAAATGTGGACCCAATCCTGTCCTCTGTTTCGGGGACAACTACTATAAATTAAAACTAGGTCATCCGTTGGCACGCATTTCTAACTACTGACCACATCACCAGGCTCTAGTGACGGGAATTTCCCAAAGCCTAATTTGTAAATAGTGATTACTCCGACGCAATTTATCGGTACATTGGAACTTGGCAATTTCTAATTCAGAAATTGAAGATACGCCCAAAGCGTACAACGGTCGAAGTTTCTCGATATTTGAACCTGCTATTTGTCGCTCCATCGATTGACTATAACTTCATAATGGCAGGCCTGTTGGAGACGAAACCTGTATTAGTTTGGAAACTCAATACACCATTGTGAAGTTTCAAAGCAGCGATAAGTGCCGCAACCTAAGTAAGATGTTCTTAAATTATTACCAAGTAATTACTTTAATTAAATTAGTTGAAACTTGAGGCAAATTACGGCGCGAGGTTCGATATTAATATGTTTCTACTGATATTGTTGTATATTTCAGTGGAAGTCATAATTTGATAGGGTTATATTTCATAAAATGTTTTATGCAAAAATCCGCAGATAAGCTTGTATTACTTTCAATAGCTCTGAAAATATTTTATAAATATCTAAAGAATTACTAGATAGCGTTTGTAACTTTCTCAAAATCACATTAATAATCTCAATGTCACCTTAATGAACTATATTGAACGCCAGGCAATGCATCTCAATAATGGGTCCAGACCTTAGTCTCACAAAATCTGACCCGGCAAATGTCTACGGATTCCACAAATATATACCTAGGTGCTAGGAGCTCGCAGTCTTTCGATTTCCAGCTTCCTCGTCCTGCACCACGGGAGCCATCGACTCAGTGGAAATAAGACGCATTTTTTTCCAATTAAGTCCCCATGCTTCCTGGCTCGGGAACGCAGGCTGCGACAGTCTATTGTTTATTAAACGCGTCCAGAGGGGTGGAGTTATTAGTTTACAAGTGTATCAAACGGGCCCCTTTTGTTTATTGACTCAATACTCGTGGGAGTACGATATTACTTTCCAACTCTTTCGGAAGTTTGCCTCCTTTGTTGACATCTGCCGTTCGATTATTGGAAACTGTCGAGTGGCTGTGTTTCATAAACTCACTGTGAGTTATTAATTTCTGCACTTGCATAAACCATTGTCTGTGAGAGTTTAGATCGGTGAAAACAGACACTCGATTAATCAGTTGCTTTAAATTGAAGAATGCTGGGAAGATTTAGACCTTATTAATGTTTGCATAACTTTATACATTTGTAGTTTAATTTTAAATTGATTTTAGTATTTGTTTATATCTTGAAGTATTGGTTTTGCCAGTTCATTCAGTACTTCAATCATAACATTGTTTGTTTGTTGTCACACATTATTGTCGTAAGTCTAAATAATATTTATTCAAATAGTATTATGTTATAGTATTCAGATTTCAGATTGTAAAGTTGGTATCGCAACATACTTACGTGTGTCGCGTGTGTTTAGGAGATTTTAGTTCCGCGTCTCAGGTCAACCAAAATATTTTGATTGGAATATTTCTTCATAACAGATCAAGCTGTCATAGGGTCAAAAAAGGATCATGCGAAAGAGTACATATTTTTAAATCTCTTCTGCCGTTCCGTTCGGGTATAAAGGCGTCAGAGTAAATATTTTAATAAATATATTATACAGTTTTAAATAGTCCATTATGTTTGTTCAATGGTTTTTTTAACCACTAAAATAAATTGGACATATATAATAACTACACCTAGAAATGTTTTCAAATTAATTATGTTGCTAATAAATGCAAATAACAATACTATAATTTTATTAACGATTGCACACAGATGTTAAATATAGATACAATTAATAATACAACAATACAATAATACAACATTGATTTAAACAAACAAAAAAAAAACGTTTTCCAGACAAACCACACACATACCGGTACCTACATTAAATGCCGATTACGTCAAATTTTTATTCTTTTTCGGGATTTTCTTTTATGCCAGTGGGTTTGTAATGACCTTATCTATTAACTGCCTTAGTTTCCGATCACGATCTGAATACACGCTGTACGAACATACATCGTGTATAATATGTCTATCCACACTCTGGTATAAATGGCGTGAAGAACATTGATGAAAACACAGGCACCTTTATTACGTCTGAGATCATAACAATAATTCACATTCATATGACATACGGCGACATGTTGCGTCGCAGCCCGCCGGACACTGATTACAAGAGGGAACTCTACCAAGTTTTATGGGAGGTTGACCCCCCATAAAATATTGCACATAAAAATAGCATTCCAACACGTTATATTACTGCCTTTATTTATAGTTTTCTGCATCTTTTGAAATAAGTGATTTTATATTTTGACATTGTCAAATTTTGTGTCAACATTTAATTATGTGAGTATCTTAAGTCCTTTTAATCCTCCTTATTATTAAGTTCTTTAAGACTTTGTAAAAACAGTTTTGAAGAGTTTCAACCGTCCAAGGCGTTCTAGTGAAATTAATAAATTATGTGAAAGTTATTGATTTAGCGCTTGTTTGTTTTTAGTAAATAAAGCTACTTGACTTATGAGCCTCGTCGTAACTAAAAGAGAAAAAGCGATCGTAGAATTTACGCTATCTCACATAGATTTGCTTTTAATTACATTTCTGAATTTCGTCACCCGTCTGCCTTATCATTCTTGACGTTTTTCTTAATGCTAAGACTTATAATATATTATACAAGAGTTTAAATAGACCGTGATTCAAAACCAAAACTGGAGATAGTTATTGTAATTAGAAAAACATCATTTATTTATGAGTTTTTTTAGCGTCAATGTCTGATCATCATAAATATTACCTCTTTTGGTTTTCGACCACGATATTTTAAAATTCTGTATAGCAACGTGAATAAAACCCCCTAAATCAACCCTTAAATACGCACACGACTTCTCATAACCGCTACCGGGCACTAATCTCGCCCGTATTGGCTTGTTAGCACCACATTCCCCGCCGTACATTCTTTATATGTGCTTACGGATACCTTTCCTAAAGGATAAATATAATACTTTATGATGTTGTGACAATGTTTTTGCGCCCCCGCCCTTGTTTGCGCTGCAAATGGGTATTTATTGCTCGTATCGAAGATATCTTCATTTGTGTCAATGGTAAAAGGAAATCAAGACACTATATTGTCGGAATTGAATTCATCAACAATAATCTATTTTTATCTTGTCTTTGTCACGTCTGCTTAGTTTTTGTTTATGATTGTATTATTCTTTCCTTGGTCTAATGCGACTACGAGACATATATTATATGCCAGTGGATTCAGATATTTATGGCACGGAAAATGTCTGCTAGAATCTTGTGAGAATGATGAATATTAAAAGTGGATATTGTTGGACTAAGCAAAGCCTTTTGCCATATTAGTCAATGTGAGATGAGGAAATAATAATGAATCTGACTAATTTATGCCACCGTATAAATGATATCTATACTTGCTTATTGCGATTCCATTCTCGGTATAAAAGCTTTAACATTGTTCAATTTTAACTCAAGATTAACGCCGCCAAAGTATCATGACTCTAAATCCATTGAAATCGTCTCAATTCATACTATAAATGTAATATTTAAAATCCAACGCAAGTATATTCAAATTTACAACCTGTCGAGTAACATAAAATACGTAACTGCTATATGGATGACAAAATTTTTGGCGCAGGAGCCGAAACCCTGCTGAAATTAAAAGCTGCCTTTTGAAACCTCGCATGCTCTAGACTGTACAGAGCTTCCTTTTAAACGTTTTTTCGCATATCTTCTGATGCCATATGTCACTCACTTTTACGTAAAATAAAGGAATATAAAACACTGCATATCTGAGATTATTTTGACTTGCTAATGCTTTTCTTTTATTTCAAATTAAATAAGAACTAAACCAAATAAAACTTTTAATAATGTACTCGTATGAATAAAATGTGATAATGTTATCAAATAAATTAGAACACCGTTGTTTTTGTCAAACTTTAACCAAACTGTTTCCGTACCATATCAGTTACAAGAAAAGTATTTTCGGTTTCACAATACTCAAAATTTACAGAACTATTGATTTTACAAACATTTGTCTCCACTAAACCAACCACCAGGTCGAGGATTGGCGGGAGATGGCGCAGGACAGATCAAAATGGAGAGCCATATTATCGGAGGCAAAGACTCGCTTTGGGTCACTGCGCCATTGTAGTAAATAAGTAAGTAAACCAACCACTAGACAGTGAGGCTATAACCAGTTACACAACGAGAACTGCAAAAGAAGATATGTCGTGTCCGCTATCTATTAATCACACTAGTCCTTAATATATTACACGGCACGATACATCGCCGTATATAATTAACTTCACAACTCTATTACCATCGCATCACTCAATCATGTTTAAACATCCGTTTTTGCACAATACTCCGTTTCGTGATTATCTGATATTAACTTCGTAATTAAACTTCAAACTTCAGTTCACATGTTCGTTAGTGTATAAAGGATGACGTATCCAAAGGTATCCTATGAAGCTATCTAGATCAGCATAATTGATGAAGCCGCTGGATGAGATATTGATTGCTTAAGAAATAACAAAATCTTGTTCTTATTGCATTACCAACAGCCGTGGAACACGTAATTGGCCATTGTCTTCTCGTGGTGAATACTGTAGTAAAGAATTTGAACAAACGTTTGACATTCACGATGCGTTATAAATATATGGGGAAACCCTGCAATTCTCAAGCATCTTCTTATAGTGAAGCGCGTTTAAGTAGTAAACTACGTTAAATGAAGCATAAAAACACATGATTTATGTATGGAACTAGTCGTGATCTGCTTTAATTTGTACGGAACTACAATGACCCTCAAATTTTCTTCTTCTGTCTACCCGACCAATTTATACAGACGTTTTGGCGTGTAGATGTACAAAGATCTCCAAATTCACATCCATAATAGGTATATAGGCCAAATTACTATTATACTAATTTCTAAACAAAATAAAAACCCAGCATTTCATTAACCCATATACGCCCACTGCTGAGCACGGGTCTCCTCTACCATTGAGAGGGTTTAGGCCATAGTCCATCACGCTGGCCTAGTGCGGGTTTGCGGACTACACACCTAAGAAATTCCTAAGAACTTTTTTAGGTGTGCAGGTTTCATCACGATATTTTCCTTCACCGTTAAAGCAAGTGATCATGCAATTTGAATACACACATAACTTCGAAAAGTCAGAGGTGTGTGCCTGGGGTTCGAACCTGCGAAAAACAATCAATACCGCTAACGCCATAACCATGACAATAATAAGTTTTCAAGGTCCCTGCGCGCGATAAACGCTGGCAAGGACATTTCAAAAACCCTACACAAACCCAACTAACCGAAATTTGCGCCATTTGGTAGGAGATGTGCCGCCTACAAGATTACACCTGTACCCGAGCTCCCCTTAATTAATTATACACCTCGCAACACATGATAAGGTCACACCGGTTAGTTTCTAACGTTTTATTACGGCCCTAAAAAGGATTTAATTATAAAGCATATCCGACGAATTTAATATTTTGAAGGGTCCGTGAATGACTTTGAATCTTTCGATAAAAGCCAATGGGTTGATACGTTTATTAACACCTTATCTAGAAGTACTGTGGACGGAAGTACACAACTCGATCGAGATCACCCTTCGATGGATTTTTATTTACAGATATGAAAAGTCATTGCCGCAGATACATATGCATGACCCATAAAATTCCCTGCATTTATTGCTTTTATAGATTATACGTGGTTTTTATATTTTTAGTTTTATGCGTGCGCATATTAATGTTAGTATTATGGATGTATAACACATTCCTGAGCACCGAAAGAATTAGGTTATTTAATATTAATACAGGCACGACAAACGGACGAACATCTTTATATGAGGGAATTTTATCATGTGAGAATTGTAAAGTTTAAATTATTAAAGTAAAGGTAAATTAATTTGAACTAGGGACCTCAACGCATTTCGTGCTTTCTTAACGACTCACTTTTTAAAACTTGTTTTTTTTTTTTGTCAAGGTCCACAACCTTAAAAAAAATATCTAAGTTTTTAACTTCACGAAGGGTTTCACAAATCAAAACGTCACAATGACAAAACTCAAATATTTGTCAAGCGGCAATTTTTTACGCGTTCCACTAATCACAGTCGATTCGAATCGGTTAATGAAGACACAAAACCAAAAAACTAATTGGAGCAGAAAGCCGGCTCGTCGCTTGCCATGAGCAATGAAAGCAATTGCTTGCAACAGCGCTAGCAGTAATAGCCTGTAACCGCACGCGACAGCTTCGTATGAAGCTGTTCTTTGACACTTGAAATGTTCGCAAATTCCCTAGGGAATAGTGATACAATCAATAGACACAGTTTCTTTTGCCGATATCGAGGAACTAATTGCATAAGTATAAAATCTCCTTGACAGTAGAAGTGATTGCTCAAAGCACTGCAGCCAATAAAACGACGAGACGGTTCGTCTTTAAGTGTCTTTTGTTCAAAGTACTTGCGAAAGTAACAAAGATTAGTGATTATGAGAAATGAGTCGATATTTTTTTTTTATTTTATAAATATTCTTGTAGGTAATAGTGGAAGATATTGTAATGAGAACTGTATATTGTGTTACTGATTGAAACACTGCTTCTAGCGAAGATCTTCTAGAGTCTAGTTTGCAAATAAATTCCTAATGAGTCTTTAATATTGAACAAACGTTAGGAGTGTTTATAAAAAATATATACCATCCATACGGACATATATATAGGTATATTTTTCTCTAATTCTAAAAGGGATGATCATCAAGAAAAAGAAAAGCAATTGAGCTTTGATTCAAAGAATTTGTTCCTAAACATACCAATCCTATAATTAACTTGTTGTCTTCCCGTGCTGCGCTCATTAACCCTTTTGAATACCACAGCCTCTTTGCTCGTTTATTGCTCATTTATAACAATTCAGTGCATAGTACAGATGCAATAAATCTCAATTGTCAATTAGTACATCCAGATAATTAGAGTACACGGATGAAAATAAAAAAACAAGTCGACGTGAACGTTGATACGACTCTAGTCGGGTCGACTGACGCGTTGTTTGAAACGCTGCCAGCCAAGACGTAATTACTTCGCTTGCAGTTTGTCAGCCAATTAAACACCTTTGCTTTATTAAGAAACCGCAGGTACGAGCGTCGGTGTTGCGGAGCCCTCGCTATTTTCAAAAAGATGCGATGAAGGCTGCTGTTTCGCGAGCTTTTGATTTTGTTCCCTTAATGCGAAATTCTGTCGCGTTTCCAACTAAATATTGTTGGTGCACGTTTAGTGAAAGTAATGCCTCGGTAGCATTGAAACTAATTAGCGCAGCTTTTATTAGACTTCTTGATGTTGTAATTTGTGCTATATTTATTTCTGGCTACCCGCTTTGCTGGTTCTGTTATAGATTTTGTTCACAATAATTATAAATGCAGCTTATTACTTTCTTTTGGTTTCATTAATGTCTATTCTATTTTAATTAATTAATATTTAACTGATAATATTTGTAGGAATATAATCCATCAAAATTTAATTACAGACATATAGGTATATTTCACGGTCGTGAGAACGAAAAAACTATTTTCTATGATCCTTTACGTCACAGCGTAACTAACACAAGAATATTCAAACTATAACGAACGTCTGTGAGCCTCGCGAGCTGCTTATCTGTTCCAAAACCCAAGGCTGTATCTCTCATAATGTTTTATATTCTCCTTAATAGCTCAACGCAGCACAACAAAAGGCATAAAGATGGCAGTAAAGCGCATCCCACACAGTTTTTTGTCATCAACAGATATGAAGACATTGCTTATCCCATTCATAGTTGCCTGAAATAAAGGACTGTAGGAGAAATAAAAAGGATTATTGTTTTAGTTTTATCTTAATCTAACGATATGGACGTAGCTCCGAGCTAACTTAGGACAGCAAATCATTAGAGATGCATTTAAGTAATAATGGAGAAAATCATTCAAGGTGTAACGTGTCTATTTCAAAATTTATATAATAAAATAACTATTAGCAAACACATGATCACACTCAAAAGTCACATACTATGATAGAAGTCCTGTGTCATGCCATTTGACAACAACAACGAGAGAATTTTAAAGACACCCAGACCCAAAACAAAAATATTTATAGATTACACAAAAATTTGTCCCGATGTAGCCAAATGTTCCATGGGCCTGTCATCAGTGCTATATCTTTATGTGTATCGTATTTAATAAGGAATTATATTTGAGGTTAACCAATCATATCGCTATGTTTTTATTTCTACTGAATTTTGTTCCGAAACACGGTTGTACAGTGAAAAAGAAGAAACATGTTGTGGTTCATGCCATCTGAACCCTAAAGAATGTTATACAACCGCTCAACAACTCTTCTGTTCCCACCGCCGGCGCAAGACAGCGACATTTCGTGGTGTCAGTCATTAATTATACGTGGCTCTTTGTCCTCGGGCTCTCCAGTCCATTGTGACAATATTTGGGTCGCGCCTTTCAAACTTGCTTGACAATGAGCCTGTACATAGACGGATCATCTCCACGTCGGGAGGTGCAGGTAACACTTAATGATATTACTTTGTTTTAATGCAGCATTTCTCTAAGGATTCTTTGTGAAGATTGAGTTCTTAAAACTTGACGAAAGGAACCATGAAGCAAATATTCCAAAGATTTTTTATATTCCAAGTTTTGTCGCAGAGTAAAGAAACTTTAACACGGAGAAAGTTAGAAGAGAATTTTTAATCACTCTTAAACGGTTTTGCATAAGAGGACACAATTTACTATTGTAAGAGTAGTTTATTGGCTACTTCGGTTAATACCTAGGACACTTTTTATCACAGAAAATACTAGGCCTCCAACGAATTATCGACTATAATAGACGACAGGATTTTTAGGATGTTTATATAGCTAAAACAAATAAATTTCTCGACTAGTTACGAAAACAAGTTATTTTGCAATATATATATGTCTTAAATCAAATGAACAAATCAACCTACATAGAAATAAAAAATCAGCAACATATAAAAGAAACAAACCGACTCCCCAGGGTAAAACATTTAGATCTGATTACGGGAAAGGCAATCATAACTTTTCTAATAAACGAAGAAATCAGAAGTGAACCAACTTCTGTACAAGTTACTACATGTTTACTTATTGTAATAACGGGGAAGTTCGACGTTTGCCACGATACGTGTTCCCAAACTAAACACCATTTAGCTAGTTTCTATCTTCACGTAATTTGTTTAATAGCACCGATCTGGTCAATGAAAAGCATCGAGATTCGAAGGTGCAGGCTAGAGTGAATGCTTGAGTTTTTGAAGTAGCTCGCTTCCACACCAAAATACCACATTATTATACACGGCTTGGCGGCAAAGTGTTTTAAATGGGAATTACTTTACATAGCCTTTCTGTAAGAGTTAAATCAACCCAGTCAAGCTTGAAAATTTCAATTTATTCTTTATTGTAAAACATATTATAAAGACTACATAGGTATAAGAACATCTAATTAAGGTAGTGTCACAAATTTCATATCGCTATCGCTAATTCTTTTCAGGCAATCGTTAGTTGAACTGCAGAGATCGGAAGCACAAAGTAAATTCTCAAAAATGAAAACTATAATCAGGGAAGTTTCAAGATGTATCCCGTTTTATATAAAGAGAGAATATTCGTAGCTAATTTTTATTTAGAAGACTAAGTAAACATATAAATGCTACTCAGGAATTTAAAAAACGAAGTGAAAATAACCAAAGCGATTTTTGATAGACATGTGACTAAACATTCGATTATAAAATATAAAATCTGCATCAACATCGACAGAACAATAGATATGATCAAAACATCCGTACATAATGATCGCTGCGAGTCAAACACGCGAACTAATCAACATTGAACCGACAGCGAGCTAATCATCGGGATCAATCCAGCTGGACGATGTCCTCCCAGCCTCACTTACCCGAGTATTGACGGACGTCCGCGCTAATTTGCTTAACTAATATTAGTGGCTCACTGCGAACCATATGGCATGTGCTGCTTGTATACAGGTTATTGTGTCAGCATTCAATAAAAACTGTGTGTGCTCGAACTCTTGCGTTACGTGTATGTTTTGATAATTTGTTTTATTTTGTTGCTGTTTTTTGATATGCGGATAGATGTATTGTGATAAATACATAGTATTGTGGTACCTTGAGGTCATGATACGGGCGCAATACCTATTCTATTCAGTGTTAAATCAGTCACAGTCTTAAATTTAAACAACTCGAGGTCATTGTGTCGAATGGAGAAAAATATGGTCTTCAACCGTCGATGGTATACAATTTGGAAGGTACTCCGATCACCATCCGGTTTAATTACTTGGCCATGCTAATTTAAAAAAAAGTAGTGAAAGAGCGTAGATTGTTTTAAATTCAATTATAAACTGAATAAAACCAGTAGCATTTTCCTTTTCCTTCAAATCAAATATTTGAAAGACTTGTGGAGATTATTAAATCGGAGGCTCTTACTTCAGGTATAAACCCGAATACCAGACCATCGTTCACTTATATCTCAGACTGTTGGAGCAAATTAATTGCACCTAGACAAGGCTGAGCTACTATTAATCCTGGTAAGCCGCAGAATGTATCTAATATCCGAATGCAATTTCCATCTGATGCATCCGAACACAATTTCATCAAACATTATCCCCTATCGAACTATTCCGCTATATATTCACTACCTGTATACGAAATTATACATACACAATTAATTAACTTACTGAATAGCATGCGGCAATTGCGCTCTCTAATGAACCGGCCAGTCGCAACTCGAATTAATTGTCAAACGTGCTTGGGGTAACAACGCAGCCACTTCAGTTAGACACCTGGGGGGCTATTCACAGGCCCTTACGTGCATAACTTAAACTGAGACGAGGGAAACACGGTGGGTCAATGTAGACTGGTCAATCGCTAATAACCCAGGATTATAATAGCAATTGTGCATAGGAATAAATGTTCAGATAATGGATACAGCAAATAAATTAATGTAAACACTTGGAAACAGTTCATTTATGTAAAGGCTAGACAATGAATGTTTATTCCAGAGTAGTATAATGTGGATTCGTGTTAAGATAATGCGTTTGGACATAGTTTTTTCTCTTTATTTACAAATAAGCGAAAGCTTATTTCATGTGATATTAATACCAGCTTAAGACATATGTATGTATTTTTTACTTATTCGATAACCAACTGCTTTGATAGTTATCATTAGTACCTTAGATTTTCAATTAAAAATAGATGAATCTTTATGTTTGAATGACGTCACAAGAAATTGAGACCCGTCAATTTACCCATTATGTTTCAACGTGGTACCTTAAGACTTTGACTATAATTGTCTGTGTTAACATTAGAGGTAAAATCAAAGATAATATTTAAAATTCAATAGTCATTTTTAAGTCTAAAATTCAGCTTCCGCTACTGCAGCGCTTATGTAACTGGTTATTTTGTCACATCAAGTGTTAACCAAATGAATTTCAAGCGTTTCGCATCCATACATATTGCATAGCATCCGAAATATAAAATATTCAAGCTAGCAAGTGCATTGACCGGCAGACCAGCGTTTGCTCTTAGCCGTTTTCTCAAGACTTGCAATAACTATCAAAATGCACTATGGCGTAGGAAGTAGGGCATCGTCAAACAAAAATATAGTAATTGAAGTCTTCGTAAAAAGAAAGAATATTTTGCGAGGAATATTGAAGTTTATTTTTTTATTTTCAGCCATTGCAAAGCGGTATCGAGCTCACTTGTTTATCCTCTGGTTTTATACCACAAACTATGGTTTTAATCCTTTGTAGGGATACTATTTCTTTCTTTTTTTATTTTATTTTATGAGAAAGCAATTACTGACACAAAGGAATTGTCCCTTGTATATTGTAGTAATTTCGGCTTCTTAGAGATTATTTATTTGTTGGCACAAGCTTGAGTAATAAGAGGCCGCGGGTTCGATCCACGTATCGAGATTATTATTGATCCACAAATATTTGTTTTGGGTCCAAGTGCATGTGAAATAGATAAATATCTCATAGTCTGATATCAAAGACATGAGTTCAATCCCCATATCGCAGCGCTCTTAGAAGTTCTTTGTTTTGCTTAAAGAAATTCTCAGCAAGAATTTAAGAATATTTGGGTAAGGCCATTCTTAGGTTTCTTAGGGAACCCAAGAATGTCCTTACCCAACGGGAAAAATTCAGTAGCGTGCCTCATATTAATTAGCCGTATTAAAAGCTAAATGTAATTACGTAGTTTAAAATTCAAGTATCAATCACATAGATAAGAAAACGTTTTCAAACTTTCATGTCGCCAACACAGTAGTTATTTCTATATATTCATAAGTCTTTTACTTTTCAATTACTAGATCAAGTATTTTATTTTGTCGCGTGGATGTCAAGAATAAAATAAAAACTTTATATCAGCATCGAGTCACGTAGCTTACAGCATGCAACGTGCACCTCGGACCTTAAAACTGGGTCATGCTTGGGGTTGCCCTCTAAAAATATATTCCGTATGAATAATATTTTCTGTATTCATTTTTACGTATTTTTTTTAACCTGGATTCTAAAATTTTTAAATAAACGATATAGGCATATGGAATATCGGTTAAAAAATGGAGAGCAAGAATGAATATGACTATTTTGATTGAGTGTTTTATAAAGAGGGTCTAAACAGAAACATCAAACTTTAAGATTCGGCAATGTATACTTAATGAATTGTGTCTCAGTACAGAGATGATGATAATCCAGACAGTCATGTTACACCATATGATTGAAAGGTCCAGAGTTCGGATTCCCGACACGATTAATTTATGTCTGTCTATTTTACTATCGTTATTATTCCAGGTTACTCTAAATAGATTTTTTACGTAAAGGGAATGAGTTTATGATTGTTTTACTTTGAAAACCAACATTACATTTAATAAAATAAATTTCGACATATTTCAAAATTTTAATGTAAATACAAGTTTTGAGCTGGTATCCCAACATCCTTCTCCAAACATGTTTATATAGAGTAGTGCTCGCGTTCAAATGATCAACTTGGATATACATATGTTTGCTATGAATTTTCATTCATTTCTATATGAAAACTGTAAATTCCCTTAGCTGAGTTGGTAAACTACACAATTTTATTCAATATTCCGTATTTCATTACAATCACAGTAGCGTTTGACGTACCCAATGGAATAAGGAATAAGAAAGCTAACTTTATTCCTTTAGTGGTATTGGGTCATATTATAGAGTTAACGGATATTTATCAAATATAGAACTACTTGCTTAAAAAGATATTTACCTACATTATTAATACGAAGACAACTCTGTCTGTTACGCTTTAGACCACACAGTACCAAAACGGATAATTTAGTCGTATTTGGAAGTTGAAAATCGGGCCGCAGGTTTCTCCCACTTTATTAACAAACATAATTCCTTACATTGCTTTTATGAAAGTAAGTAGTAATTAATGTAGTAAGTACAACCAACACTAAAAATTATATATTGAAACACGGCAATGGCCATATTCCAGAGTAAATAGTAAATATTTTTCATTTGTTGCTCATTAAAAATGTTCATTAAAAGCATAGCCCGTCCATAAACTAACACGTTTACGGCCACTTCCGTTTCAATTTACAGTCAGATTGTGGTGCGCGTCCGGTGCGGCAATAATTTACAGTAAAAATAGCTTTATTGTTGCGTTCAATTATATCACTGTTTACCCAGTTTTTTTATTTCTTTGTAAAGGTACTAGCGAAAACCAAAAAAAATATTTGTGAGTGAAAATTCGTGTCATCGCGGATTTAAGCTAACATGGCCTTGAGCTATTTCAAATAGAAATTATACATACATATTAATGCATGTCGTATGCCTCAACTATTGCTAAATATCAACTACTTCTTAGATAAAGTTCCAAATATGTTTATATAAATTTGAAATTTAATGTAATATCCGCTTTGTTCTAATAAAGAGGTACGGATAAACAATAACTGTACATGAAATTAATTGAAACATTTCCAGCAGCACTTAGTAAAGTAGTAATATCATATATTTTGGTTTAAATATACAGTTTAAAGTCAAATTATTATCTTGGGTTAAATCCGCTTCGCGAATTTCGTTCAAACAATTTTCTGTTCCATTTCATTTAAACTGTGTTTATGGTAACAATTACTTCATATTTTGCATGATTCTTTGTTTAGGTGTGTTATGAACATGTATATTTGTGTGTCTATTAGATATTTGTTTTCCATAATTATAACTCTGTTAGAAATACGATTAGTGTATAAGAAAGAGTACAACCAGAATAAGGTTTAACATATAAAACATTTGAGTAATAAATTAAATAAATGAGAATATACTAAATCTACAATTTCTATCGTATCCAATCAGCCTAAAATAAATCGATTAATGGTTACTTCTTCTTCTTCTTCATCAACCCATATTCGCCCACTGCTGAGCACGGGTCTCCTCTACCATTGAGAGGGTTTAGGCCATAGTCCACCACGCTGGCCTAGTGCGGGTTGGCGGACTACACACCTAAGAAATTTCTAAGAACTCTTAGGTGTGCAAGGTTTCATCACGATGTTTTCCTTCACCGTTACAGCAAGTGATAATTCAATGTGAATACACACATAACTTTGAAAAGTCAGAGGTGTGTGCCTGGGGTTCGAACCCGCGACCGCCGAGATTCTCGACCGCGCGCCCAAACCTCGAGGCCATCACTGCTTTTACTACAGCAATTAAAAAGTAGACACTGTTGCTTAGCACCTCATTACGTAAAAATAAAATATATTTTAACACATAGGTAAAATTATGTGGTAGTTTGGATATTTTAGTATTACTCAAACGATAACACACACGCTATTTAATAAATAGTCTTTACTATAATTTGACGTCATGCACTATTGTGCACTTCACTTCCTTCACTAATTGCAATGGCTGATTTGTAACTCCAAATTGCTGCTAATTGCTTTGTTACTCTCAAAATAGCCGGTGCCGTCATAAAAATAGCAAGCTCCTGCTCCATTAATTATTATTAGTCTCATGTAATATGGATTTAATAAAATGCCTTTTGCTGTTTATCTGACAGATTGCAAGACTCCACGCAGCGACTTCGAATTTCTTTACTTAAGATTCCAATACCATTGTCCTATCAGGTTATCGAATTCAAGTTGTGGTAACTGTACTCAACAATTTTGTTGCCCTGCAGAACTTATTACATGCTACAATTAACATTGCAGCACTCGTGTAAAGGATCTAAAATCATATATGTATATTGTATACTCGGCCTATTGCCGTCCACTGCTGTATGCAGGCCTCCCCAAGTAAGCGCCAACCATTCTGGTCTTTTGCGGCCCTCATCCAACCGTTACCCGCCACCTTTCTCAAGTCGTCGGACCATCGTGCTGCAGGACGTCCTATACTACGTTTGCTTAAAATCTTAATGACAAGGAAAGTATATTTTTTATAAAGAATTTAAGTGTTTGAGCTATTAAAATGACAAAGCCCTTTGGTATGTCACAACGTGACTTTCATGTTTTCCAACGCTCCGTAAGTTTTGGGTCATTATCGTGGTTCTGATCAGTGATGCGTCTAACAGCCACACACGAAGCTTAGCTAATGGCAAAATGCTTACTCTCAACCCTTGAGTCGTGTGAGCGTCTTATAATTTAATTTTTATTTTTAAACCATTCCAAGTATTCGGGAGGTACAGTTCACTGAATTAATTTTAATTTTATTTCTGTGTTGCGTTTGATAAATATAAAAAATATGATAAAATAATTTTATCTTCTACGTAATAACTTTTGTAATTGCTAGCTTATTGAAGGTCAGCTTAAAGATTACTTTCTTTAGTTAATAGAGAGTTTATATTATGTATTATCACATGACACGTTTTTAAACATTTAAAATGATAGTTTTCATTAAATGTTAAGAAGACTTTACATGAACTATTGTGGTAAAAACATTTCTACAAAAATATGGAAAATACTCACGAAATGTATGTCAAATGTCCAAATACCAAAGGTGCTGTTTCAAAACACGTTTTAGTTACATAACTTTAGAACTCATAGTTATGGCGCTACTTAAGCTTAACGACGAACCATCTACAGATAAGATCACAACATAAATGTAGCAATTGAAAGCGAGCGGTCTCGGCCTGCAAAAATATAATAACGAGTCAAAACACGTGCTCCGACAAACGTCCGAGATCCCTGATGACATGATAATTCACTCAAAAAACATACCCGACCACAAAGGTGAGTTTATCGGCTTTCGATCTGAAATCTGTTCGGCACACATTTGTGTCTTTGTACCTTTATCGTGCGGATTAATCGCGATATGGAAAGCTTTGGGTCCCTTGCGGTTTTTTTTAAGCAAATATTCTACAGCTGTGCGCGAATGAATGTTTTCATAACTCAGTTTGCCTCTTTATTTTTCTTATATTTTTGCATATTAGTGAAATGGAATGTAAACGACCATATTTTACATCATCTTATATAAATACCTTGATTGTAATGTGCATGAAATGCGATAGTATGATCGGGATGTCATTGTTTCCATGCCCGGATTCGTTAAAAATATTATAGTGTTTTCGCGTAAAGAAATTCTCAGAAACGGAACAGAGCCTTGAAAGTCATAGTGGACTTAAAACTAATGATTAGATTTTATTTATACATTTGTCTACCTTAACGGAATATAATCGTAAATATATCCATGATTTAATAGAGACAGCAGCAATACGATCTTCAATGCTAATGGTCTCAAGATGTTAAGTTATGAGTACAAGACAATACAAAGATCTTTCCAAGATCTTTTCTGTAAACAGTACGGTCAGTCAGTATAAAGTATGCTCAGTGCCTAAATTAGGCTATGCTGTTGTTTTGATCGCAAAATTTGTGCAGCTGGTGCTAGTCTTCAGTTACCAAACTAGCAGATAATTACGATGCCTATTTGAATATGAAGAAGAATTAACATTTTCTCTAAAGTACATACTGCAAAATAACATAATATATACGTCAACCCATGTCGTCTAAAATGTCAACAACAATGTCTACTTCTGTTCTATAAAAGGGGTAAAAAAGCATATTTACTTTTGAAATGCCAATTCAAACGCAAAAAGTGCAACGTTGTCATCAACCTATCCAAACATCCCCATTAACCAATCCACTGTGAAATAATTCTCGGAGCCCGTTTTTGTTTTGACAAATCGTATTTATTTTTGCGATCAAAGGATGTTTAGCCTTTGTTTTCCATGCACAGTGTCCCACAGAACTGTGTTGATAAAACTGAATTCAAAGCCTCGCGCATCCGGTGCATGAAACTGGGCGTGTTTTATTTATGGCCTGTGTTGTGATCATTGCACAATTGTACGAAAAAAACTCTTTGTGCGTCTGGTGGCGGGGAACGATGGTCGTTTGCAAATACACAAAATATTTTTTGCCGTTGATAGATGAAGGCGATTTAATAAATCCCGTGCAATTGCGTTTATAGAATTTGAAATGCACAATGGGTTTGAGCAATTGTCTGAGACTCGCTTCATTCATAGCCGCGACTTTAAGTTCATTCGGTTTGTTGATTTATTTGCTCTAACTTAATACTTTTAGTCAATTATTTTGCAACTGTTTACTTTACCGCTTTTGTTCATATGACTTATATCTAAACTTGACATCCAACAGGAAGACATTCAAAATTGCACAGCGTCATTTCGGTACTATTTATCTTACAATGTTGGAACAAATGAAGGTTTATGCGGCGGGAATGACAACCCGCGACTTTTGCATCGATGGTTCACCCAATCCTCAATTCGAACACGAACAGGTATTAATATATTCTTCAAATAAAACCAGCGAAATCTATCCCGCAAGGAGTGATTGACAGCCCGGCAAAAACATTGAAGTGTAAAAATGTTGATGAACGATCCTGCTTTCATACTTGTCTTGTTAGTCGTTATTCATTGTCATTAGCATTTTAATGCATATAATAATAAGCCTGTGAGATGTAAATCCAGGTAGATACACTATCAATCTTAGTTAGAATGACATCAATTTGTACTAAAAATATCTTGCGATCCCGCGGCTTGCGGGTGCGCTTGCGATCGACGGATCATATGTTCGAATATTGGTGTTTTTTTACTGATATTGTCCTTAGGAATAAGCTCTTTCACTACGTGAACATAAGAAGCGCAGTTGGGATAACAAAAAGGTAGGTAATTGTAAAAGCCTTAGTTACCTATAGGTATACATACTTTAATTCTAATGAGTATGTTAAATTCATAAGGTACATCTATGTGTATAAATTTAGGTATATACTAGGGATGTTGCGAATATTCGCATCCGCATCCGCATATGCGGAACATTCGCATCGATTTGGACATCCGCATCCGCATCCGCATCCGCATAAATCGCTGCGGAGCTGATGCGGTTGCGGATGTGTAGCAGATCGCGAAAAGAAAGAAAGGGGTGAGGGGTGGCGAGGTGCGCGTGTCGGTCTAGAGTGTCGAGTGGGTGATCGTAGGTGCTGATTGACCAATAGGAAAGCAATAACATTTTATACAAATCAACCAATCGATCAATTTTATACAGATCCGCATCCGCATCCGCATCCGCGGATGTGAGCCTCTTAAAATCCGCATCCGCATCCGCATCCGCGGATGTGAAAAAAATTGAATCCGCAACATCCCTAGTATATACCCAAGGTAAATGGGAAACCTCATAAATGATATTCAGTAAGTATAGTCCATTGTTTTATTACAATATTATTTACAATATTACAATATACATAATATAATACATTATCCATTATCGTTATGTACAATATACTATTATGGCTAACAGTATAAGGAAGCTATATAAATAAGGAAATATACTTATCTTAGTCATTTTATAATACTGCTCCAGCCATGGCCACTACCAGACACGAACTGTCTGTCGTTCCGATCGAGCTTGCTTTTATAAGGGTCTGCTATCCCCACTAATTGCAACAGGTAGTCGGGTAGTTACAATAGTTTTATTAAAAACGCGACTACCGACTAAGATATTCAATAATTTACTTAGATATACCATATAAAATAATGGATATATCTAACACGGCCATACTGACCTGTACTTCGTCCCCAAAGTACCGTTCTCATTTTAAAATTAATTTAATATCAATATTGTATCGATTCAATATCAATTACAATTTATTCAATATAATTAATCTACTCAATCATATAACTAATTATTATATACTTATCTAACTAATGACCTCCCTCCTCGCGTAGTTTTCTTTATTGCTGAGGGTCGTGATCCCCAGCACCAACAGTCGTTGTCCTCTTTACTATGCCACTTGTTCCTGTAGAGCCCCGAATTATTCGTCGAGTAGATTTGGTTCGACCATCTGACGGGGCACCGGCTCCTCGGATGTTTCGACTTTATCACTGACCATCAATCGTTGAAGTCTATCTCCATATTTTCTGGCTTTGTGACTAAAGAACTCCGGTATTCGGCGGAAGCAGATGGTAGAAAGTCTGGTTTTGATTTGGAGATCGCCAAGAATGGACGTGTTGGTGCGGAATGCAGTCCACGTAATATGAAGCGTTTTCCTCCAGCACCACATCTCGAGAACATGTTCTGTAAGGTCCAAGCTTCTGATCCATGGTTGACCTAATACAACTAATTACACAATTATAAAATTGTTTTTTTTTTTTTTTGGGCTTCATCATCGATATATATGTATTAATATTTTTAGTTCACCATAGTCCATCATAATCATCATGATCTCAAAGCATGATCTCCATAATCATCATAATCTTTATAATCATCATGATCTCAATCATGATCTTCATAATCATCATAATCTTTACAATCATCATAATCTTCATAATCATCATAATCTTTACAATCATCATAATCTTCATAATCATCATAATCTTTACAATCATCATAATCTTCATAATCATCATAATCTTTACAATCATCATAATCTTCATAATTATATTAATCATAGTCGTCTTCATTTTCAAAACATCGATAGTTGTATTTGTCATAGTCATACTCAGTCATCATAGTCAAACGGCTTTCGTAGTAATCTTCATATTCATCATTGACAACCATCGATTATCTTTCATGACATTACCGGGAATAAGGAGTATATAACTTTTTTTTTTTTTGTCAGTTGATTTAACAGATGATATATAGATGGGACATTGATATACTATATTTTTTTTTTACCAATGATGCATCAGAATTATATATTTGTGTAAAATGTATTCTTTTTATTGTTATAGCGTTGTTCAAACACCTTACCAGTATTTTTGAGTAAATTATATTACCTATCTTTTTTTTGCAATGCAATGAAAATCTTTTTGTAGGAATAATGCATATTTTAAAGAAGTTTCTAGCAACTTTGGATTTATTCTATTATTTGTACTGCAATTAAATTCTGACTCATTGTATAATTAATTGTAGAAACGTGTGTATATTTTTTAAAAGTAAAATACTTTGCTAAAGTTTGACATCAGTTCCTTCTACAATTTACAATGCCATGTATTATTGTTTTTCATATATAGCTCAGCAATAATCGTTCCTCTAAATTTTACTAAAGTGTCTATGTCGGATCACCCATTTTTCACAATTCAACATCCTAGATGTGACAGATGTCGAACGTGCCGTTTCTCAAGAAGTAATTTATATTCAGTGCATTTCACGAGAATGGTACTTTGATGCCACTTTGAGAATTTATCTTCTCGGCTTCAGAAGAGGATAGAATTTTAGATCTGAGTCTTAATAATTCAAAACTCAAAATGCTATATGAATATTTCATTCGGAAATGTACGTGGAATTTTGATAACTTTAAGATTACAAACGTAAACTATCTCACTTGAAAATATTGATTTTATTTTTGATAGAAGATAGAGAAAATAGTTGAAAGTGGTTCATACTAAAGGTTTAGTGATAGCAAATAAAAATTATTGCTATCACAGTATAATTCGTGAAAACCACACTCGAACTTGCTAAAGGGAGAGTAGCAAAGTATACCTTCTGTAGATTCCTAATGTAACCTATTTAAATAACCGTTAAGAAAACCAAACCCTTCCGTTTCATAGAGAGATAATATGTACTCAGACTGTCCGTGGGGAACAAGAATCCTTAAACCACACAACGGAATCTTACAAACAACGTATCTATAATAACACTAAGTAAACTCAAAGTCTACCTCAGCTCCCTATAACCATATCGTTAAATTTCTAATAGCAATAACTTCCACCCTAATAATCGCATACTCGAGCCTCTGTTTGTATAATAGGGTCGTAGTTTGCATCATTAATAATGGCTATTTGCAAGGCCATTGTCGCTGTGGGCTTCAATGGTGAGCCGAGGTGGGCGCGTCATTATTCTGTCGAATCGAGACGTTTGGGGCGCCAAGGGATGGGCTAGTAAATTGATCGATAAATTTGTTTAAACAGGTATCGATTAATCCCGATATGAATTGAATAGTCAAATGTTTGGTGAGCACATTAAAATAGTTATGAGCTTAGAGAACCCGGAATTTTGTTTAGATTATTTCAAAGTATTAAGACGGCTTAACTGAAAACACAGACAGAAATTTTAAAAGTAGAATCATAGTAGAGGGTTCCAAATCGTTCATCGCATGTAGTGCCCCGTCACATTAAAAACATTTGAAGCATTTGATAGATTTTTTGATTTGATTTTTGATTTGATAGATACATTAGATTTGAAGCATTTTATACGTACTACAACAGACAGGATTTAGACCTTAATCAACGACGCTGGCCTACTGCTTGGCGGTGTGTAATCTAAGGAATTTGTTAGAATTTTTAGGAGTGCAGGTTTCCTTACAATGTTTATATGCACGTAAGTATAATTCATAGTAAATAAATAATATAGTAGCACATACCTAAATTCGAACCTATGGATTTCTCGGGTCTATTGATTTTACAACAACACTTATCGATTTCCTCACAGTGACTTCCCTATAATGCAACAATACAATTGATATCCTTTTTTGGTTCCATACCTCACAATGCACAGCCCACCTCACAATGAATGACAACCGTGTGCCACACATCATCCCAGTTTTTACCGACACGGTTAATGGGATCTTACATTCTATAATTTTTTTTTATATATTTTTGTCCATCCATTGAAAGCCAGCAATTATAAACGGTTCTGAGTTTATAATACATAATATCGTGTTTATCAAAAATAGTGAGAATCTTTTCCAGCTATCGAAAGATTAGACCGAAACAAATTTTCGTGATCATTCTTCTTTGCTATTGAGTAGCTCTACAACGTGTTTGTACCTATTTAAACTAGATAGTTTGTTGAGTTAGATTTAATCCACTTTCACACTAACAAAATATTATCCATAATTAATAAATAAGTCGAAATAAAGTTTAACGTTAAAGCAAGGGGCCTGAGCTTTATTTTAATTTCATAAAGGAATTGATACAAAAAGGCCATTCACTTCTGTAAACACAGTTACTTTCATACTTTGCGTCTGACATTACAATTTTTTTTTTTCAAACAACACACATTTTAACATCAAGTGCCATACAGACTCTTTTTTAGATCAGCATGAAAAATATAAAAATGAAAACAGATAACCCACTTATGTTCAAAGTCGCAAGGAAAACAAGAATTCAAGCGGGTCAAACTTAAGACATGATACATCACGAGTTGATAAGCAAACTGAAAATTACTTAGCGATATTGAAACGTGCTCATCGGCTCTACTAAATCGTGTATTTATAAACATGGATTTAAAAAATCGCATAATTTGCTACAACGTCACTTTATTTATAACAAAATACTATTGTGTAGACTATCCCACATAAATAATAATCAAAGTAATTAAACCACAATTAAATGCTTTGTACCATTAAAATAAAGCGATAAAAAGATTTTCTTCGTGAGAATACAAATAGAACTTTTATTTTATTTTGTCACTCATGACCAATCACTAAACTAACCATTATTTTTTAACTCAAAACGAGATATACTTTTTTATTCACAGATCGCGAGTTAACAGTGAAATAACATACATAACCTCACGCCTGTATTCCCCGAAGGAGTAGGCAGAGATGCATTTCTGCCCTGTGGCAAGGAGGCGTTAGAATCCCACCACGGTATCCCCTGCCAGTCGGAAAAAGGGACTCAAAGGGGCCCTTGGGGTTGCTGGGCGTGCTGCGGGGGCAGCGCACCACATTTTGCTAAGTATGTATCGTCCCACGTAATGGGGGTCATGCTTAATGCCATTTTTCGGACATATTTCCAGGCTCCGAGGCTACTACAGACTTCTGGGAATTTCCTAATGGAAAAAACCAATAACATTTTGCCTGACCTGGAGTCGAACCCAAGACCTCTAGATCGCACGGCACACCCCCGTGGCGCAGTTGGTTAGACACCAGCTTGCGAAACGAGCGGCCGCGGGTTCGATCCCCGCACCGAGACAAATTTTTGTGTGATCCACAAATATTTGTTTCGGGTCTGGGTGTTTGTGAGACCGAAAAGTCTCTCGTATTTTCTGATACCCACGACACAAGACTCGTATCTTAGTGTGGGGTCAGGACTATGTATGTGACTGTTGGATGTATTTATTTATTTATTTATTTACATACTTGTACTACGAGACCACAAGGCAAACATAAAAATAAAATTAATATCTCAAATAGTCATTGCTCAATGTTTACGATGTCATTCATAACTTTTGAATTAAGGATTTAAAAAAATACCAGTTAATATAATTAAGATGATTTTAATAAAAATACGATTAGACTTTTTTTCGTAATTAAACTTTTTATTTTAAAATTCGTGAATTCATTAGGAGTAATACTTTGTAAACAACGTATAATCGTGACAACAAAAGTAACGAATGAGTTTGTCGCATAGTTCAGCGCTGGCCGCATAGATGGCGTTGTTTCAACAAGTTTCTAAAACTCTTATAAACCTAACGTGTGGAAAAATCCGTACATATTTTTTTGTTTATAAAATTATTTATTCATGTAAAACAAATTATTATAACTTAGAATATAAAAGTTAACTAGTGGTATTGACAGCTTAAACGTTTAATGTTTGTACCTATACGAGTATAGCGACATGAACAACAACTATGAAGCAATATAAAATCTCGTTTCTACAAGCTTTAAAGTGTTAACATTTTAATGCTTTAGATTTAAACAATGTTGAATAAAAATATTTCGATGTGTTTATTTTGTTGTTTTAACAAGAGCCAAGTGGATGCTGCACTTTTCACAACGGAACAATATTAAATTGTTCATAGAAGATAATCATAAAACTTGCAGCGTAAATGGAGCACATTAATGCGGAACTGTGAAAACTGTAGAGCTGACTTTCATTATTATAATTTGTATTTATTTATAATTTCTTTATACATTCATCCATCTTGTGTATCCGTCCCGTATAGGTAAGCAGACTAATAAAACCATTTAAGCACCATATTAAATTGGAGGGTAAAAGAATTTCAGTATTTCTGGGATATTTCCAGTCTCAATGTACTGTAGATTTTCTCATTGAAAACGCAATAAAATTTAACCCGACCCATAAATCAAACTAGAACTTTCGACCACTTGACACATACCTGATTCTCGGAACCTATGAAACCTATTTGCAGTTTTAGATAACAATACAATAGGACATAAGATGTCTGGACTAAAAAGTGTTTTAAAACATGGAGGGAAACCAACGAAAGAAATGCACCTTTCGAACCTCATAATTTATTTATTAGTTTGGCACATCAAAGAAACGAACAATGCAAATCTCCCACAGGTTTTTTAAAATCAATAATCAACGTAAAATGAACTAAATAACAATGTACAAAAAACATATTCTGAACACAAACTACTTTTGCTAGGTGCTTTCATTTTATACAACAGTACCTACTAGCAAATATCTACATTTTTAAGAAAGATAAGGAGACTCCACGGTGCTCTGTTCTAAAGCGTCTTTGCAGCAAGCCGTCCGTGGATTCCTGGAGCGCAAACCCTAGATTATTTGACGCCTCGTTGGCTACGACGGCTGAGCAATTCGAGCAGATTATGAATGAGATGTTCTTGGACGGTCAACTTAAATGTCTATAACATTGTGTTGTGAAGGCCTTGCTGCATTGTTTCTGTTTATTGCTTTGATTCTATTAATGTTTGTATGGAAATGCTTAAGCGATGCTATGTCAGTTAAGTTAGTAATGTTAAATAATTACTGAGGAAGTATGCTGAGGATATGTTTTTTACTCGTAAGTATATAATGTGACCACTTATGAATAGATGCCAAGCAGTCATCTTTACCTATTATCATAATAATATTTTGTTCATTCAATCACATTTATCGATAAAACTGTGATACCTATACCTCATACCCAATTGAGTTCAGTTAATGAAGACCTAAAAAGCGTCGATAGCAGCATAATAATAAATAATTATTTCTAGAAATACATAAATTCTTTTAGAATAAAACCAATCTATGCGAACACCAAACATTGTGTTATCAACAAGACATTATCAAGACTGTACCCGGAAAATTTCACATCTGAATATTACATTTTATCAATGTTGTTACAACGTCTTTATTAGGGTTTGCAATCCCGCACCATTTGTTTTCCCGCGGGAAATTTGCGGGAAACTTGCCTTTCCCGCGGGATCCCGCGGGAATTCCCGCAAAAATTCAAAAATGTAAAAATATGCATATAGTAATTCTATATTACCTGTACATTAGTTATACTATATTAAAAAAAAAATAATAGAGACATTCATAAATTTATCTACTAGAAAAATTACTTTTTCATAGTTCTTATGAGGTAAGGTAGAGGGTTTGCAATCCCGTATTTCCCGTTCCTACATTCCTAAATAGTAAATAGTAACCTAAACACTAAACAGCAATTAAACCCTCGAGGTATAGGCGCGGTCGAGTATCTGGACGATTGCAGGTTCAAACCCCAAGCACACACGACTGACTTTTCCAAGTTACCTATGTGTGTATTCACAATTTAACGGTAAAAGAAAACATCGTGCGGAAACCTGCACAAAATCAAACTAAAACTAAACCAAACTATTTCGCAAACCATCGTGCTGGTTAAGAGTAAGACCTACACTCTCGATGGTAAAGGCGACTTATGCCTAGGCGTGGAATGTTTATGGGCTGATGATGATGATGAACCTTACCTAAATAATTGTTACTACCATTCAGTTATTTACAGTCTGTTTGACAAGAGCGTGTACGGCAAAACTCGGGAATGAATTGGGATAAAAAATAGAAAAAAAATACACTCATTATACATGATATAGACAATGATGCTTTATTATTAATAACTTGTCCAGTCGCCTCCATTATCAATAATTGACTGGAGTCTTCGAGGCATACTTTCTACTAATTTTATTGCATAATCCAGGGACAAAGACCTCCAAATAAGTCTAATTTCACGAACTAATCGTTTTAAAGTCCAGATTTTCTTTCCTCGAAGCTTCAACTTCATGAGTGCCCAAACATTTTCTATTGGATTTGCATCCGGCGACTGTGATGGCCAATCTAGTACTTCAACGTCATTCTCTTGTTTCCACGCTGTACAAAGACGACTCCGATGTTTCGGGTCATTGTCTTCTTGCAATAGCCAATATATGTTTTTCCTTTTAAACCACTTTTGAGCAGATGGTAAGAAAGCCATTTGATATATTTTGACCATTTTAGCTGCATTTAAATTACCTGTAAATATGTGCAAGGTACCAAATCCCTGTTTTGAAAAACAACCCCAAACGTGCACCTTCACCGGATGTTTAACGGTCCGCTGGATGAATTTATTGGCGTGGGTACACCAGGTATGAGTGATAGAAGAACGTGCCCAAAAAGAAGCTTCGTCCGAAAAAATTACATTGTCCCAATCCCGGTCCAAATGTTCCTGCGCCCAAGTGAGTCTCTTTTTAACATGATTTTCCGACAGTAGCGGTTTCTTTATTATGCTACGAAATTTTACATCATGAGCCAGTAAACGTCTTCTTATAGTATCACATGACACATTAAGGCCTTTTTTAAGCAAAACCGCTTGACCACCACGTAACGATAGGCGAGAATTCTTCTCGAATACCCGTAAAATCATTTTGTCCTCCTTTTTCGTTGTTTTTTGCGTAGAGCCACGATTAGGCAGATCGTCGACATTTTTTACTTCAGAATAGCGTTTCACCCACTTACTAACAAATGTCTTTGACTTTTTCATGTATTTTGCAGCGGCTGCGTATGACATTTTGGGTCCTTTTGGATGCAAACACAAGAACACTGCTTCATAACGTGATGCGTACGTAGCACTCATGACGAAATGCGTCCTCCTCTGACAAAGATCGAACGACAACTGAAACTCTATACACAAAGCATCTGAGGGGAAGGGGCTAGCTACCTGCCAAATTTACAACCAAGCTTCTAGCGGTACCTAAAAAAAAATTTTGCCGTACACGCTCTTGTCAAACAGACTGTATATACTAAGCCTATCGCCGTCTTTTTTTTGTCTGGGGAAACTATTACTAACAAGCAGGATATGTCGGACTTTTACGAACTAAAAACCTCATGGTTCTTGGTTACCACGTGCAAAGGACACCGGGATCTCAAGAAAGACACATATCGGTAATCCTTCTTGCGGTTTGCTTATATGCTCTTCACATATACATTTCCAAAAAACCATTCTCTTAAGTCTTAACTTGCTCGAAACCGATTAGAGGTTACAGCGCTAATTTATCGGCCTTTTCGTCTTCGAGTGGGATCGGCTTTTTCACGATCCCTCTCTGCAGCCTCTTTCTTTGCCATGACAACCTCGCAAAACCTATCGCCGCCTACTGCTGAACATATGCCTTTTAAAAAAAAGCGTCAACCATACTGGTCTTGAGGGACTCTTATCCATCCGTTACCCGGTTAATTGTTACCTATTGTTGAGTTATTTACTTTATCGATAATTTACTGCATCGATTACTGCTAATTACATTGTGCAATCAATAAACGAATATACAAGAAGACAAAACTTTTAGTAGTCTTTTGTAAAGTGTCACTTTAATTGGAAACTCTTACTTTTTTTCTAACAGAATAAACAAACCGCCGCACATTTCAATCTTTTATTTCGTTTGATCGATTGATCGATACTGTCCGATGCGCCCGCACTGTTGGGACGGAGCTAATAGGCCGTCAGTGATAGCTGAATTACCTTGCCGAGTCATAAAATTTCCGCGCGGAATTCCCGCACAATTGCGGGAATTCCGCAGGACTTAAAAATATGCGGGATCCCGCGGGAATGCGGGAATGCGGAATGCGGGATTGCAAACCCTAGTCTTTATATAAAAACCTGCAAAGTAAAATTAACTCGACGTTTTCTCGACGTTAGAAGATTCTGGTATAATCTTTATTAAAAGCGAAACAAAACTGTTGCCCCAGTAGCGAAATAGAAGGAGGTACGTGCAAAAGATCTCTACGTGTTAAGGTTGCTGTTTGTACTTTAATTTAATTAAAAACCACGTTTTCGCATAAAGAGGAAAGTTCACGCAAAAAGATAGCACGGCTAAATGTGTTTCGGCGAACAAATTCAAGGGAAATCTGATAAAACTCACGGTCTCGATCCATTTCGTTGAAACTTTCCTTTTATCTCGCCAACGTGGATAGGCTCGAACGCCCCAAATTTGTATAGGTTTATCGTCCAAAGAAAACTTTGCTAAATTCTATTTTATATTCAATCTTTCAAGTCACTGTTCGTCGATGATAAGGTACGACGTCCTTCTTTTCAATTTTAATCAGCAGTTACGCATTCAACAAATTTGCTTCGGTTTGTGTGTCCTCTTGACATCTTTTCAATACGCTTAATAACTATTCCTTAGAAAAATTTGATACCAGTAGGAATTATCAGTTTTATAGCGATATCTTTGTTGCTCTACAAAGAAGGTTTGCCGATCAGTTAAATTAAATGAATTACATTATCAACAGCATATTGAAGGCGACATTATAACAACAAACAGACAACTAGCAATATTGTTGAACCGCATTATAACATTTCTGGACACCTCAATAACTCAGTCACGAAACTACAGCTACGATTCTGATAAAAGCCATTCGTCCACCGAGGCGGATTGATCCAGCTTAGGCGACTTAGGCTGAAATACCCTAACGTAATATGCGGGAAGCCTTGCTTGCCAATGGGTCAAGTTTGTATTTGAAATGGGTGTATTCGTACTAGTTTCGAAAATTAGGATGGAATGGTTCTGTTGAATTATATTTTGTAGGACTGTATATTAAAACCTTTTCTTGCGTTCCTTCGAAGTTTCATAGCAAGGACTTTAACCAATCATATATCATGTGTGATGACACAAAAATATAACAAACTTATGTGCATTCTTTTACTTCAATTGGATGTTCCAATTCAGAGTTTTTTGATGACTAAGTGATCGGTAGCAGACGACTTCATAAATTCAGGAGGAAACCAATGGATATAGTGGGCCTATAACATAATGCTTTGGATTGGTGTAGACCACTATTTAAAATGAGGACATTCAGCACTTTATAATTTCTACATAGTTTAAGTACTGCTCATGAAAACTTTGTAAGGGAAAAACACTTGTTCGATCTAAGGGTCGACTCCGAGAAGTCAATTTGACGCAACCTATTACTCGGCGGAACTAGAAGTCTTAAAATAACAAATGACCATAAATTAAAGTTTATGACAATACTATAAATTACTATTAAAAAAACTCCAAAATATATTTATGTGCATAAGCATATTAATTCTTGTTATCATTCCTGTTCATCGTGAGATTTTTCCAAGGTAAATTCGGAATAATGCGAGATAGGTCATTATATTTCTGATTGTTACTGAGTGGTAAAAAGTACAATAGTTTTACTGGTTAGTTAATTGAATTATTTACATATAAACCATGTACATGCATCCAAGCGACTAACATTCGTGCTTCAAGAAGATAAGCAAAATGGTGTCGCCAGTAGGCCTTACAAGTTTCATTTTGTTCGTCGCTGGCGTTTTCGGTGCGTATATACATATGTTAACATTTGGCTATTGTCTTAATTTGTGGTTCAATAAAAAAACTTTAATTACATTTAAACATACAGAAAGGTGCATATCTTTCCTAATAATTTTCTTTATTTGTGATCACAAATCCTCTTCTGCATGTTAGTGGTTTTGTTAATATGTAATCATTATAATAATTAATTCTAAAATAATGTTTCATAAAGTAAATACGTGATACATATATTCAAAATAAGTTCCACTGCTTGGCAATCAATCACAGCAACCGAAGCATTGATTCACATATCCTTTAAATAAATATTATTATTATGTACGTTTATGTTATCTATAATAATTATATAATTGTCATTTCCAGGTTCTTCCATAACGCCTTGTCACTTAGAAGACGGTTTATGTATTACTCATTCGTTCAAGACAACGTTCCGGCAGGTTATCAATGGCCTTTCAGATTTTGACGTCGACCCCTCAGATCCTATACATAAGGATAAAATTATCGGAATGTTACCCAGTTTGAAATATGTGCTTACCAATGGGGCATTTCACGTGAAGCGGACAGGGAAAAAAAAGTGAGGTTCTGAAAATCGTTCATATTCGGTCCATTTATACCTCTAGTAGGAATGAATGTGGATACAAAATATTTTTTTTGTATATTAAATATTTCACAAGTTATGGGCTTCTAAAGAATTGCCGTAATTGAAATATCAATTTTTTAAAAGTCGTTTATCGTATTTAACAAATTTACAATAAAATATTTAACATAGCGATATATATTGGAAAAATACTGTTCTTTTTAATGATGAAATAAAATTTTAAAAAATATTTTTTTTTCATGTCCTAAACCGGAAGTAAACTTTTCAAACCTGAATTTCAGTCAATTCGGCCGCTTTTTTTTTCTTCATTTTTTTTCCAAATATAGCTTAAAGTGTACTAAAAATACACGAGAAAATTGAAAATGGAATCGCTATAAGTTTCGGAGTTAGAATAATTAATGTACCATCGCGACGCATTGGGCGTGATATCTGACGCTTTTAAGGTCGAGTATTTTGCGCGATATTGCATTAAAACTCGCAACTTTATTAAAATTTTATCTCGTTTCAGCGTATTTTAGCTCTAAAAAAGATATGGAATAAGTATTATTAATAACAAAATCCAGTATCAGTAGTTTTTGGGTGCAAGAGTAACAAACATATATTTCATTCCATATTCTTACAAATTTTTGCTTAAATAATATTAGCAGACTATATATATTAATATTATGTCATCATCATCATCATCATCGACATCAACAATCCATATGGGCACGGGTCTCCTCTACCATTGAGAGGGCTTAGGCCATAGTCCACCACGCTGGCCTAGTGCGGGTTGGCGGACTACACACCTTAGAAATTCCTAAGAACTTTTAGGTGTTCAGGTTTTATCACGTTGTTTTCCTTCACTGTTTTGTTAAGCCAGTGATAATTCAATGTGAATAAATACATAACTTCGAAAAGTCATAGATGTATGCCTGGGGTTCGAACACGCGACCGCCGAGTTTCTCGACCGCGCACCGAAACCACGAGGCCATCACTGCTTTAATATTATGTACTTAACCCAAATATAAATTAATAAAATATTATAAAGAATAAAATCATTTTAAGGAAGCAGTAGATAAAAATATTATTTGCGAAACACGATAAATAACGCAATCTGCAGCGTAAGTAAGTAGTAAGTGTCTTCCTTAAAATGTTTTTATTCTTTAATAATATTTTATTAATTTATATTTGGGTTAAGTACATAATATTTATATATATAGTCTGCTAATATTATTTAAGCGAAAATTGGTAAGAATATGGAATGAAATATATTTTTGTTACTCTTTCACGGAAAAACTACTGATTAAATTTTGTTATTAATATTACTTATTCCATATTTTTTTTAAAGCTTAAATACGCTGAAACGAGATAAAATTTTAATAAAGTTGCGAGTTTTAATGCAATATCGCGCAAAATACTCGACCTTAAAAGCGTCAGATATCACGCCCAATGCGACACGATGGTACATTAATTATTCTAACTCCGAAACTTATAGCGATTCCATTTTCAATTTTCTCGTGTATTTTTAGTACACTTTAAGCTATATTTGGAAAAAAAATGAAGAAAAAAAAAGCGGCCGAATTGACTGAAATTCAGGTTTGAAAAGTTTACTTCCGGTTTAGGACATGAAAAAAAAATATTTTTTAAAATTTTATTTCATCATTAAAAAGAACAGTATTTTTCCAATAAATATCGCTATGTTAAATATTTTATTGTAAATTTGTTAAATACGATAAACGACTTTTAAAAAATTGATATTTCAATTACGGCAATTCTTTAGAAGCCCATAACTTGTGAAATATTTAATATACAAAAAAAATATTTTGTGTCCACATTCATTCCTACTAGAGGTATAAATGGACCGAATATGAACGATTTTCAGAACCTCACTTTTTTTTCCCTGTCCGCTTCACGTGAAATGCCCCCAATGTCAGTTTTAGTGGCTTAAAAGAATGCGAAGTTCATGATGCTTTGTGAGTATCTAGACAGTTGTTAGACAAATTATTTTTACCCTTGTCATTTTATACCTATGGTTGTTAGGAAAAGGTCAGGGGATGCCTTTTCCATTGATCTAGCCAGTAATGGAACCAGGCTAGGAGTACGCGACCTCAGCCCCCCGAGCTGTCGCAGTCTCCTCCTTCTTCCTTATCCGGGACTGTAGCATCCTTACCATTAGGCCAGATATCCTTACCTGCAATATTCTGTACCCAAAGACACGCTATCCCTACCCCATTCCTAAAATAATGAAAGTCCCAAGGAGGGTTGGCGTCAGGCAGGCGGCCGGCCGTAAAACATCTGCCAAAACTCTCATGCAGCATGTTTTGTCCTTCCTTCCTGTGTGGAAGGACAAAACATGCTGCGCCGACCCCAAATAAGAATTGGGAGCAGGGCAGGAGAATGATGAATAATGGTTGTTATGAAAACGTATTTTTTTATGTTTTGTCGGGATTTTCTTTAACGACAGGCGGTTTTTAAATCATCATATCTAAAACCCGCCCAAGTTTCCAATCACGGTCTTAATACACCCTGTACTAAAACATCATCATGCACGAATATAAACAAATACGGTTGTTAGTGTTACCGTGAAGTAACTTTTCATCATCATCATCATCAGCCAAAGGACGTCCACTGCTGGACATATGCCTCCCCTAGAGACTTCCAAAGCATTCTATTAAAAGCGGCCTGCATCCACCTTGTGGGTGGACGTCCGACACTGCCCTTACCTGAACGTGGCCTCTACTCCAGAACCTTTCTGCCCCAGCGGCCGTCAGTTCTGCGAGCTGTGTGCTATTTATACTAGAGATATTCATGACGTAATCCTTGTATGATTGTGGTCAGAGAACTGTGCGTGCGTTGGATTCATAATTTCATTTGATATCTATCTTAAACAAAAATTGCCAAGTGCCAAAATTATAATAACATATTTACATTTACAGTTTCACGCCTGATCTTGCTAATTTCGTCTTCAACGTGATGTGCCCCAGACTGGTAACAAAAGGTCATTATGACGCTAATGGTAAACTACTCAACTTGGAAGTCTTCGGAAAAGGGAATATTGAAATCAACTCCTGTAAGTGACCATACCTTTGTGGTCTTTAACATTATTGCACCCTTAGAAGAATATAAATAGACTATATAAAATTTTATGTAAAAACATGATAAGGTTCAGTAGGCCTTCTAACTAAGGTGTAATGTGTCACAAAAAAAAATATAAATGTCTACTTAAAAATTAATCATAATATATTAATTTATTATAACATCACTTGAATTTGTTAAATTACTATTTTACAGAATTAACAACGAAATAGAATTAATACGACTTTACATTATTTTCTAATAATTAGCCTCTCAGGAAATAAAGGCACGTAATTTTGTGGGCCTATTTAAAAATCGATAATTTTTATTAAATTATTTAAAAAAATTATTTTAGATGGATTCAACATAACATTCAAAAACGAAATTGAATTATTCAACGACACCGAAAGCAAACTACACATGAGGATTAAGGACTACAAGCTGCTTTTGAACGATAAGGCATACGTC
The DNA here is from genome assembly GCA_030295005.1 of Cephonodes hylas. Lineage (NCBI taxonomy): Eukaryota > Metazoa > Arthropoda > Insecta > Lepidoptera > Sphingidae > Cephonodes > Cephonodes hylas. Next base: position 3,987,860 of record AP025371.1, read on the forward strand.
ACACATGAACTGTCCAATCTGTTTAACGGCGATAAAGTTCGCGGTGAGTACTAGATAGTGATTGAGAGCGAGAGCAATTTCGGATGCTTCTATTCAATATCTTGCTTCAATCCCTAAGTGAAGGCCCTATAGCCCAAACTGAGACGCCAAATAACCCTTTCTAACAACTCTCTGACGTGCTTAATAACTTATTTTGCAAATTCATAACAAGATGTTTAGTAAAATCACGTACTTCAGCGATGAAGAAAAACGTCGTGGGGAAACCTTTACACTTAAAAGTTCTCACACAAGACTACACATACAACGGTACTCAACCAGCGTAGAGGACTAAGGCCAAAACTCTCTCAGTAATAGAGGAGGCCCATTCCCAGCAGTAAGACGTATAATAAGCTCATGATAAATTTAGTAAACTGACAATAAATTTAAAAATTTCCTCGTCTAGAAAACAGAATAGGGTACTGGTGAGTATTATTACTTAGATATGTTAATTTAATGTCGTTTTACAGCCGCCGCTCTGACCAAAATTATGGGTGAGAACTGGAGACGAGTCAGTGTAGAGGCCGAGACACCAGCTATGTACTCCCTCATTCTGGAATGTATCAATAACATGAACAAGTACTTCAAAATTATACCACTACAAGAAATATTTTACAATCTCTCAAAGGAGTAAATCCATAGATCAGAGCGTGTTCGGAAAGAAAAGGCAGGTAATAGCTACGGTGAAAAAAAAATTAAAAATTTAACGATTTCCTTAAATTCATCGGTATTCCCGTAATTTGTATTCCCTAAAGAAGATTCCATGAGAGTACATCTGTAAATAATAATTATTATTATTGTAATTATTAAATATCTGAAAGCATTCGTATATCCGAATCTTTTGTTTTGCGTTCGTCTGAAATTGCTTTAATGTAATAAATTAAGTTCCGATACAAATTTCTTGTTTGTTTATACCCCTGAATAAGAGAAAATAAGATGAATCGTAAATGACAAACTAAAAATTTAGCATATATATTTACTAATCTCTTACATACATACACATAACACAGACATTCCTGTTTTCCTCGATAGGGTAGGCAGGGTGCATTTCTGTTTTAAAAACAATTTTAATACGGGGTGAGCTTATTAAAATTTTACACCACATTCCCAGACTTCGTTCCGGTACTAAGAATCTTAATAATAAATCCCAATAACATTTTGCCTTAACCGGGAATCGAAACCGAGGTTTCTAAATCGTACGGCACATACATGTACCACGAGACTATGAAGCAGTCGAATTAATAATCCCTTCTAAGTAATTTATGGACTGGACCCAATGTATGTCTACATAATGCATGCCCCGTGGCGCAGTTGGTTAGACACCAGCGTGCAAAACGAGGAGCCGCGAATTCGATCCCCGCACCGAGACAAATGTTTGTGTGATCCACAAATATTTGTTTCGGGTCTGGGTGTTTGTGAGACCGAAAAGTCTCTTGTAGTTTCTGATACCCACGACACAAGACATGTATCTTAATGTGGGGTCAGGACTATGTGTGTGACTGTTGGGTGTATTTTTTTATTTATAGTAAAATATGTACATTCTTTTCACTATACGAACCCCTTCCATAACTAAGATTTTATTTTTTGCCACATCTCCCTTAACGTACATATAGTCAATATATTGGAATGTCGATGACCTAAACATTGCACTGAACAAACTTGTTTGACATCTCTGCGACAAACCAATTAGTTTTTAATTTAACAACTATCATTGACTAATTTTTTATAGTTTTTTTTTTAAGAATAATTAATTTAAGAAGCGCAAATTTTGACCTCATGTGTTTGTCGTTAATGACATAGCTTTGGATCGTATTTATAACACTGCTAATTTTTCCCTTCTTCACTTGTTATAGATATTGTTGAAATTTCTCTATTCAACCATTACATAAATCTATAATGTTTTTAAATGCTAGTACGGCCATGCTTGCCCCATAAAGTCTTTCATTAAAATTAAATACTTTTAGACTCTGGCTAGGTGGGGTGACTATATCCGCAAGGTGGCTGGCAGTGGTTGGATGAGGAGAGCCGAAGATCGAGCCCAGTGGCGTGCCATAGAAGAGTCCTATGTCCAGCAGTAGGCGAGTTGAGGGCTGTTGATGAAGAAATTGCATGTATATTTAGTTATTTTATCATTGGTAAGGACACTAAATAACACCTAACAGTCACATAATATAGCTGTGAGCCCACACCAGGATATCAGTCTTGTGTTTCGGGTATCAAAAACTACAAAAGATTTTCCGGTTTCACAAATACCCAAAACCGAAGAAAATGTTTGCAGATCACACAAACATTAGTCAAGGTGCGTTGCAACTTGCAACTCTTGTTTCGCACGCTGGTGGCTAACCAACTGCGCTACGAGGCCTTCAATTACAACTATTTGCCTAAGGGTAGTACTAGAAGAAGAACGACAAAACTAATGTGGGCAAACATATTAAACACCTCAATAATAGGTGAGGACCGTGCAAAACATTTTTTGTATATTTTGTTTATGTGTATGTAATACAAATGGTAAAGTATCGGTCATTGCCCAAATAGTAATAAAAAGTAATAAAACGATTTTAAAGTTATCGAAGTTGTAATTATGTTAATAAATTGAGAAATATACGGCCTAAAATCAGGTCGATTAGGTTATTCGAAATAATTATAAAAAATAAAAAGTATATATGAAAATATTTAAAAGCACACGCACCATATATTTCGCACTGTGCGGCACTGTTTTGACGTGATAAGACAAATCAAGTTAGCGGATTTGCAAAAATGTTTGCGAAAAATATATCTTTGTTAGTTTTACTATTTGGAGTTTCAAATGTTGTTTCTAAGGGTAAGTCAGTCAAATTTCATCATCTTATTCCTTTTAAGTTACATTGTCGATAATACTACAATGCATGTTCTATTTTTCAAGATTTTTTCGAGATTTTACCCGCATAAAATTGCATTGCATCTTAAGGTTACCGTATAAACTTGAACTAAAACTCAATTGGATACACTTCATAAATGTCAATAAAATTAAATAAAAGCTTAATATCCTCATATGTTTACAGGCATTTAAAAACTTTCAGCGGTCTATAAGTAGTTTAGAAGAACCATTCAAATTATATTGGCATTTTTTATAAGTAATGTTTTGACATTTAATTATTAAAATAGGTACTAGAATTATGCTTTAAAAGTTAAATGTGACGAAACAAAATCTGATTGGTAAACTGATAGGTACATTTGAATTTTCCGCTTCTTACTAAATCACCTATGTATATTTAAGGCCATTACTCGCTTCATATACCTAATTAATTCATCTTGATTATATTTCTTTCCAGGTCAAAAAAAGATTCCGTGTGCTTTAGAAGACTCTAAATGTACCACTTCAGCTGTTGATCCACTGTACAAAAACCTTGTTAAAGGTCGCCCAGACATTGGAGTCCCATCTTCAGATCCTATCCAACAAGATGTGATACATGGATTCGTCCCTGATATGAACTACACACTCAGCGACGCTTATTTGTACGGCATGAGGAATTGCAATGTCGAGAAGCATAGGTAACATATTGTTATATTTTTACTTGAATTCGGACCTCAATTCTCAATTAGTCTTTGGGTCACTATTTTTTCTTGGCCAGTAACGGCCAGAACGCCTGACATGTTAGAATCGCTACACATTTAAAAAGTGGAACTTAAAACCTCATCTAACTGCTGTCATCTGCTTTGTGGCAAGGGGACGTTAGAATCCCACCACGGTACCCCCTGCCTGTCGTACAAGGCGACTCAAAGGGGCCCTTGGGGTCGCTGAGCGTGCTGCGGGGGCAGCACATCCCAATTGAAAGTGACCCCGAGAGGGACAGCGGCACTGCGGCCAGTGTACGTCGCGGGCCCACTACCAGGGCGTCCGAACCAAGGTAGTAGAGGTGTAACTGCGCCCCCCTATAACTCCGAGACGGCCGAGACAATTACGTCTCGGAGGCGCACCGGGCGGCTTTGGATAACGGTGAGCGCTTCTCGCTCACGTACCATGGTCGCCCAACTTGGCGCGGAGATGACCAGCGGGGGGTTTTGGTCGGTATTCCGGTATAGGGATTGTGTTAGGGACTCAGCCCGGCACTAACATCTGCGCGGATATGTCGTCGCCGCGCGCCGGGCTGGAAGACCCCGACATACGCTTCTCGCCCCCCTCCCCCGGGCAGGCGGGAAGCAGAGCAATAAACAGCTTTCCCCTCAAGAACAAAAAAAAACTGCTGTCATAAGTTTGCATCTTTGTAGACACAGTTACACCAGCAGATGCTTGTAGAGATCTACAAAACCCTAAAGTTGTTTTGTACATAATAATACATTAGTCATAAAGTTTACTCTTATGTATTCAATGATTCAAAGCCACTTTTCGATTGTTTCAGTCTAAACTTGCAGCGATTGACTTGGAGTTTCATTATAAACTGTCCAAAGTTGATTCTAGAGTCAAACTATGAAACTATTGGTTTAATTGGTGGAAATTACGTAGAAGGAAAAGGACGTTGCCGAATCGTAAATAGTAAGTATGACAAAAAAACTAATTCGTAAGAAATAACAGCCTACACAGCTTTATCACCAAGTTAATATTAAAAAAAAGTCTTCTTCATTATATTGAGGATTGAAAAAATTAAATAATTACTTATTATTAAAATTGACCCACCGTCGCTTATCTACCCAATGTTTTATGTCTAATGCAACAAAGAATTTCACACATAATGCAGTATTTTAAAACGTAATGTTTTTGGACTACTAAGTTGTATAGAATTCCGATTTACTATAATTATCTTTCAGAAAAGTACCATATGAACATGCGTGGAGGATTTGAGATCCTCACAGCTGCCAACGGCAAACCACACTTTAGAATAACAAATTTCGACTTCAATCGCCTAGAAGTCTTTGGAAACGTAAAATATCAATTCGAAAACTTATATTACGGTGATACTCAAAAATGTAAGTACTTTAACAAAATTTTTAACTTATGCTTAAGTATAACTTAGTCAATATCTTGTTTAATTTAAATCGTAGTTCGTTATTTTTATAACAGATGTCATTGTTTAATCAAATTGACAAAACTTCAGAGCTGGCTGAGTAATAAAAGTTGTTTTACAAATAGAGTAATTAAAAGCAACTTGACTGCCTCGTGGCCTCGCCGTACAAGTATGTACCATGCGATCTAGAGGCCCTGGGTTCGATTCCCGGGATGGGCAAAGTGTTATCAGGTTTTTCCACTAGGAATTCTCAGTAGCAGCACGGAGTCTGGAAGTGTGCCCGAAAAACGATTATAGGCTCGCTCCCTATTACGTGGGACTGATATATACCTGGCGAAATGTGGGTGCAGAAATGCATCTCTGACTATCCCTTCGGGGAATACAGGCTTGAGTTTATGTATGTATGTCTTATGTATGAAATACAACGATTTTTATTTTTTTTAGCTGAATTCATGCACAAGTACCTGAACGATAACTGGAAAGCTGTCAGCTCCCACATCGATTACCCAGCAATGCACTCCTTTATGGGCAAAATGTTTGAACACTTTAATATATTCCTAAAGGTTGTACCTGTTGATGAGTTATTCTACATAATTGTGTAGGATCGTAGCAGAAATTCACGACAGCTGAATTGTTGTTTTGTTGTTAAATTAGCATGTATGTATATGTAACTTAATATGTCGAAAACAATAGAAATATATAGAATCAGAAGTAAAATTAAAAGTTAATGCGCAATTCGGAACATTGCAATGTAGAAGTAGTTACAGATCGGTTATTAAACTTTGAGCATGATCAAAACAAATGCGTTTTATTATCCTTTCGACCTTTGTAATGTATTTCCTGGTAATTAACCTAGAAACTAATAGCTTGTTTCTTACCAAATTTTGTCCAATATTTTTGATATTAGATTTATAACAGAATAAAGTCAGTCTACAGTAGAAGTGGGCCGGCCATGTCTGCCGACGGTCGGACGGTCGGTGGAGCAGACAAGTGTTGGAGTGGAGACCGCGCTTAGGCAGACGTAGTGTAGGACGACCTGCAGCACGATGGTCTGACGACTTAAGAATGGTGGCGGAAAACGGATGGATGAGGGCTGCTTAAGACTGGGATGGTTAGCGTTTATTTTAGTCTAGTCAACAAGTGCCTTTTTAGTCAAAACTTTTTAAAAGTCCCGGAAAAATATGGTTAAGGGCTCATTCGATTAAGTTAGTTTAACTTATAATACTAAGTAATATTGATTGGATATTAATCTTATCGGTCGCATATCGCCGTCATAGGACATATACAAGATGTCTGTCCTGTTTCGAAATCATCTGGGTACAACAGATAAAATATAATTGTAGTTGTTTATATACATATATATTATATATCCATTGTTGATTCCACATAAATATTACTAACTCATAAAGAATTTGAAAAAACATAATCATCAAACATCTTCTCCAAAGCGATAAAACGTTCCAAAGCGGCAGTTGTTTAAAATTTATGATTTAAAAGGACTTGTTTACTAATAAAATGATGAGAAATTAAACGGTATCCATTAGAGTCACTATTAATTTATTTTTAGGGGTAGTGGCAGTATTTAAGTCCTATTATTTTAGTTAGGTTAGTTTCAATAATTGTAATGAGTATTTTACATAATTTAAGATAGCATATCAGAGAAATAGCTAACCAAAAGGTTAAAGAACACCTTTTTGCCTATGTGTCTACTAAATTTCAAGTTGTGAGTGTGATTACTTTCCTGAGGCTATCATTTTAACATGTAAAAGAACATTTTAACAAATTAAGCACAATAAATTTGAAAAACATTTTCACTAAAGGTCACTTCCTCATTTACATATGACTTCGGCTTTAATTGCTATGTGTTTACGTACTGCGTATTTTATTTGGCAAAGATAAATCTTTGACTTGACACATACAAAAGGACAAAAAACGTATAAGATTTTTGACGTAAATTGGGTTACCAGTATATGATTTACCAATATATAAAGAGATGCTAAAAATATACAGAGGCGTAATTAAACTCTATATTAAAATGTCACTGGCCCGAGAGAAGGTTTAAGATGCTGTTTTTGACTTTTAGATGTACTTAAAAAGGGATTGTATTTCGTGTTCAGCATTATATGGTACCGCGCCAGTGGTAGCGCAGTTTAACACTTTTATATTGTAAATATGGTTTCAAAAAGTGCTTTCATTCTGTTTTTAGCGTGTGGCGTCGCAAACGTCCAACTTTTGCGTAAGTTTCGATTTTTATTTTCTAGATTGTATTATTGGTGGATAATAAATAAATAAATAAATACACCCAACAGTCACATACATAGTCCTGACCCCACACTAAGATACGAGTCTTGTGTCGTGGGTATCAGAAACTACGAGAGACTTTTCGGTCTCACAAACACCCAGACCCCAAACAAATATTTGTGGATCACACAAACATTTGTCTCGGTGCGGGGATCGAACCCGCGGCCGCTCGTTTCGCAAGCTGGTGTCTAGCCAACTGCGCCACGGGGCTGTCAAGCAGACCGATTCTTTGTAAGTTTTTGGGAGAGTCCTATGACCAGTAGGGGATGTCTTTTTGCTGATAATGATAATTATAAGTATGAGTAGCCTGATTAGTCCGCGGTATAAATTCTGTATGCTATCTAAAGGTACAAGGGTCAATTCTCGGGTCTAACAAAATGTTATTTATTTTTACCGTAAGAAAATTTTTGACACAGACTCTAATTTGCTCAAAAATAATTGGCATTATAAAATGAGGCTTGCGCGCTGTTACATTGAATTAAAAAAAAAATATTAGCATAAGTGGATAGGTACCCAGCACACCACATAACACATAATACACAACCACATAGGTCTGTGGTACTGCTGCCTAACCTTGCGGAAATATAACTTACGCCAAATACGATAGTAATGTATAATAAAATTGCGACCATAATAACGAGTATTGTATTTATAGTCAGGGGATGCCTTTTCCATTGATCTAGCCAGTCATGGAACAAGGCTACGAGTACGCGACCTCGGCCCCCCGAGCTGTTGCAGTCTCCTACTACTTCCTTATCCGGGACCGTAGCATCCTTACCATCAGGCCAAATATCCTTACCTGCAATATCCTGTACCCAAACACACGCTATCCCTATCCCATTTCTAAAACAATGAAAGTCCCAAGAAGAGTTGGCGTCAGGCAGGCGGCCGGCCGTAAAACAACTGCCAAAACTCTAATGCAGTATGTTTTGTCCTTCCTTCCTGTATGGAGGGACAAAACATGCTGCGCCGACCCCAAACAAGAATTGGGAGCAGGGCAGGAGAATGATGAATAATGAGTATTGAAGTAAATATTTGAAGTAATTTTATAAGTTCAAATAATTGATGAACTTTTTAATATACTTTTCAGCTAAAAAGAAAATACCATGTGCACTGGACGACTATGCATGCACTTCCATAACTGCTGGCTTATTATTTAAAAGCATTATGAAGGGACGTCCAGAATTCGAAGTTCCATCTTCAGAACCCCTTCACAAGGATGTTGTACACGGATTATTCAAGGATTTGAATTACACTCTGACTGATGCTAATTTGTACGGCATGTCGAATTGTCGCGTGAAACGATACAAGTAAGTGCTCATTGAACATTTTCGTTCTTACCATTCAATTTTAAGTTTTTAGATTTTCGTTCATAAAAGTATTAAAGGTACATTTCACATAAATAATTACATCTTAAAATTTAGTTTTATATAATTTAAGTCTTAATTGTTGAAATGCTATCAAGGATCTTTTTATGTGTATTATTAGTTAATTATGCTATCCCATTAAAATGATGAAATGTTCGATTTTTTAAATAAACAAAGATTTTTGTTATAATAATAATTATTGTGAAGAAATAAAAATTAATGGAATATTTTATTATATTTTTTTTCTCAGCATAAACATTCTGCAATTTTCATGGAATTTATTACTGCACTGTCCACAAATGATTATGAAATCGAACTATGAAGTTTTTGGAACTATTGGTGAACACTTTATTGAGGGCAAAGGCTTGGCTAATATTGTTGTGGGTACGGACCAGATCTGTTTGTTTTCTTATGTGATATTCAAGATTTTTATCAAACCAACTTGTCTCTTCGTCTACATATTTGCGATTAATTATTGCAAAAAACATTATTTCCCAAGTCATTCAAAATGATATTTAAAAAACAGTTATTTTAATATATTGTTCTACTACAATTAAATGAAACCAACTTCATATAAATTGGCTTAATACGATTTGGGATATTTCGTTTGACGTATTTTTTTAGACAAATACCGCATCGGATTACGAGGTGATTTTAGTGCAGCTTTCAACCTAATGGGAAGACTACACTTGCGTTTAACAACTTTCCAATTCGAACGACTAGAGAGTGTTGGAACTGTCAAAACTGAACTTACAAATTTATACAACGGTGATACTGCCAAGTGTGAGTATTGAGTTAGAATCAACTTGCTTTATCTTTATACTCATTTTGTGTGGAAGGTCATTAAAGAGACGTAAGTTGTTACCATCGAAGTAAACACACCGTGTTGAAATTAATCAAAATGCTCATGTATGTTCAGTCTCCATCACTTACACATAACTCAGTTTACTGAAGCCTTTTTCGATGGAATTATGCTAATAATACATATATAACCTTACGCCTGTATTCCCAAAAGTGTAGGTAGAGGTGCATTGTTGCCCCACATTGCGCAAAATTTATTTTTCACACGTCGCAGGAGGAGAGCCCATTGCCCCCTTTAGGCACACAGCTCAGACCATTGAGAATTTCCTAATGAAAAAACTATAAACCTGACCGAATGGGGAATCGAGCCTAGGACTTAATTAAATAACAATGATTTAAAAATAAAACTGGTATTTTTTTCAGCTGAATTCATCCACGAATTTATTCAAAATAATTGGAAGACCATTGGCAATTACCTTCAGTATCCTGCGATGCGTGCTTTCATGACGAAGGTGTTCGATAACATCAACATCTACCTACGCGCGGTGCCTGCAGATGAACTGTTTTATAGAGAGGAATAAACAACTAAAAGTTTTTATTAAAGATATAACGAAACCCTACATTGTATCATGATTAATCTCAACAGCATTTTTGCTGTACCTTCAAGCTGTGCAATGAAATTTGCTAGACTGTTACCTGATTTCTTTAAATAAAGTGAATTATCTTTACGTATTACTATACTTTTTTTACCAAAAATAAAATTAAGTTATGTTTTGTCACCTTTCTAAAACTTACTCCGCTCAAGCATACGTACATTAAATTACATATTTAGATTAAAGCGGTGGTCTCTGATCTTTGCCGGTTTTTTGAGAATTAAGTTGTGATCGTGTACGTATGTAATAAGTATGTTTGCCTCGTGGTTCAATATCAAATACAATACGAAATACAAATATAATTACCATCTACGTAAACATAACATTATTTTCTTCAACTTATTATAATTAACAATACATGTGATTAACAAATATTACCATTTAACTTTAATTATTTTTAGTTTAATGTTGAGATATGTTTTACACGTGTCATTTTTTTTAATCCTCTGGTAATATGATAATAGACAGATATAATTAGACATTTGTTGCCATCATCCCTCACTAGGCACTCAATACGAGTATTTTCAGTCGTTTGTAATATATTATGGCACATATTTTGTATAAAAGTTTTAATTACAAGATTACATTGCAAAACATTTTATGTGCGGTGCTCGTTATCCAGAGCAATCGGAATAATCAGCCACAAGAATATTTATTAATTTATCTTCATGGTTGTTTTCATTACCATCCTGTTGCCCTCTTTCTGTTTTGTTTGGGCAGTATGACTTCTCCTTCCAAACCCTCTTATCAGCCTTCTAGTCTTCATTCATCCCTATCTCTATCACCTCTTTCTCCACACACTGCATCCATCTCTTTTGTTCCCTTCTCTTCTTGTCCATACTTCGACTTTCATACTCATTACTTTTTCTCATATATACTCTGTGTCTTTTCTATAACTTAGAGATTGGTATCTTCGCTAGACGGTTTGGTTTTAGTTTATTTATCGCAGGAGCCACAAAAACTTATTCTAACGTCGATTTGCTCATTCTGTGAAACTGAGTTAACGCACACTTTTAAGATTGTTTTCATCAACCAGACTTTATAAACGAAATTGTTTCCACAAATACTTATTTTTTCATAAATTTAAAACAATGAATTTGTAATAAATACAACAGCGAAACAGCTTAGTGTTTTTGTATCTGCTAAAATAATTTTACGCGTAAGGTTGTTTAATCCATAGCAAGACATCGTTAATATTTTAAATATCATTTTGATTTACGTCACATTTATACTTACTTACGTCATATTTTTACGACACATTTATTTCGCACACCGTTGTACTTAAATATATTTTATGATTTTCGTGTTACTATGGTATGGGAAAACATGAAAAAATATATAATCTGCCTCGTGGTCTCGCGGTACCAGAAAGTCTCATGTGATCTAATAAACGAACCGGGATTGATATCCCGATCAGGCTAAACGTTATTGGATTTTTACTGTGGTGTTATTTTTGTATTTAGGAAAATCTTACTAGCACGAAGTACGGAAATGGGCCCGAAAAACGGCAATAGAATTGCTCCCTTTTACGTGATACATAACTAGTGAAATGTGGAGAGGCACCTCTGCTTTTGCCTTTGCGAAATATAATCTTAAGCATGTACTTACCATTGTACATATGTATAGACATTAGAAAGGCGAATAAAATATATACGAAATATACAAAACAAAAGTCCATTATAAGAATTAAGAATCGTCTTTATGAAAATAATCATTCCGCATCCTGCAAGGTTGTCTGAAAGAGATTGGTCTCAGCTATAATACCGCTAATTAAATATAATCATCATCGCATTCATTTGTTTGTTTTAACATATTTAATAATTTGATGTTAAAAGCGAGGTATACATTACATTTTTTATTTTAAGATTGGTACTACAGAAAGAGTAAAAAAATATCGATTTTGCCCAGTAAGTCGAAGGTAGCTACTTAGGAGTCTGATAAAGGAACAGAGAATTTACATAATAAGGATCAAGAGTGAAAGGATTTTCACTGTAAATAAATTGTTAAGTGCAGCACAGAGCAAAGTGTTTCATCATCAACCTCCCTACCTTATCTACCATTGAGAGGGTTTAGGCCATAGTCCACCACGCTGGCCTAGTAAGAGCAAAGTGTACTTATGCCCTTTTCTTTGGGAATATAATAAGTAGTAAGTATTGACTGCCTCGTGGTCACGCGGTACAAGTATGTGCCGTGCGATCTAAAGATCCTGGGTTCGATTCCCGGGTCGGGAAAACTTTTATTGGGTTTTTCCATTCGAAAATTCTCATTAGCAGCACGGAGTCTGGAAATGTGCCCGAAAAACGACAATAGGCTCCCCCCATATTACGTGGGACTGATACATACCTGGTGAAATGTGTGTGCAGAAATGCATCTCTACCTACCTACCTAGTATAAATATAATGTGAATTATAAATATGAGTGTGTGTGTACGTGTGTATAAAACTAAGTTTTTACAAAAAATAATGCATTAACTGATTGTTTATTCGCTATTGTTACATTTTTTGCAGTATGGTAATTTTTCAGTTTAGATATAAATATAAAAGCTTTAACGGAATGTATTATAATATTGAGGTGATGTTGATAACAGAACTGAAGCAGAAGTTATTGACAATGTTTCGCGTATTCGTGTTTTGTGTTCTTTCAGTTGTTTTCGTCAATGCGGGTAAGTAGTTATAATGGCACCAGACAATATATAACACCTTTTGAACTATGAATATTTTAACAAAACAACATAATATTAAAAATTATTATTGGATGAAATTATTTACCGTTATTTTTTTAATTTATCCATCAAATTGAATAACATACATAAGAATTAAATACTTACTACGTTCTAAAAAATATATTTTAATTTACAACAAAAATACTCTCGTTTGTTTTTTAATCAATAAATCAATTATAATTCTAATGAAACAGTATCACACATAAGTGTTCTATTGTACTGTCATTCCACATACATGCCGATCCTGTAGAACATTTTAAAAACTATTTTACTAATACTATAGAATTGTAGAATTTATTTCCTGCAGCAAAGTATCATTGAATTATCCAGTAAAGTATTGTTTTTCATCGTAACTTAGCACGTTACCTCAATCTTACGGCCACCACATAAAGTTGAAAAACGTGGACATAATAATAAGCTTTTGACTGTTCTCTGCTATTAATGTTTTAAAATCATTTTTTACTTCTGGTTAGTTGGCCCTATAGGATAATTTGTGATGATCTATTGAAAGTTTCTGAATTTGATTCAAGAGTTGGAAAATTGATGGTGTTTTGGCACTACGAATTTTATTTTTTTTGGACACCAAGTGGAAATTTCTATGAAATACATCCTTGTCTAAAATTTCTGAGACAAAAAATTGTATACCTGTATATAAATAAATTATATATACATATTATCCAACAGCCCCAGATAGATGCAAGATCACAGACCGCTCATGTATGCTGAAGACATCTAATGGTGTGTACAAAGAATTCTTCAAAGGAGAAAACAATGCAGTAGATCCCATGCATCTTAGTGTGATTGAGGGAACGTTCGGAGACTTTCACTACAAATTAACAGATGTCATAGTCAAAGGTTTCAAAGACTGCATTATAATTGATGCTAGGTAAGATTTTACATAGACAAATTGGTATTGTATGTCTCAAACGCAATGGCCTCGTCGAGGTTTAGGGGCGCGGTCGAGACAAAAATCACGGCGGTCGCAGGTTTACACCCTGATTTTTCGAAGTTATGTGCGTATTTAACGTTCTTTAACGGTGAATGAAAACATCGTGAATAAACTTCTTCATCAACCCATATACGCCCACTGCTGAGCAAGGGTCTCCTCTACAATTGAGAGGGTTTAGGCCATAGTCCACCACGCTGGCCTAGTGCGGGTTGGCGGACTACACACCTAAGAAATTCCTATGAACTTTTAGCTGTGCAGTTTTTATCACGATGTTTTCCTTCACCGTTAAAGCAAGTGATAATTCAATTTGAATACACACATAACTTTCGAAAAGTCAGAGGTGTATTCCTGGGGTTTGAACCCGCGACCGCTGAGATTCTCGACCACGCGCCTAAACCTCGAGGCCATCACTCATGAAATTTGAAAGAATTGAATAAACTTGGAAACGAATAATAATATATTTTCTCTGCGTCGCTTCATAAGCTGACTCGAGAGTTCTCCCAGAATTAATTCCAAGAGTTAACATATATTATTGTGCCTCATAGTATCATCTCCTGCCCTGCTCCCAATTCTTATTTGGGGTCGGCGCAGCATGTTTTGTCTTTCCACACAGGAAGGAAGGACAAAACATGCTGCAATAGAGTTTTGGCAGATGTTTAACGGCCGGCCGCCTGCCTGACGCCAATCCTCCTTGGGACTTTCATTGTTTTAGGAATTGGGGAGGGATATCATGTCTTTGGTACAGGATATTGCAGGAAAGGATATTTGGCCTGATGGTAAGGTTGCTACGATCCCGGATAAGGAAGTAGTAGGAGACTGCAACAGCTCGGGGGCTAGGTCGCGTGCTCGTAGCCTTGTTCCATCACTGGCTAGATCAATGGAAAAGGCATCCCCTGACCATCTGACCATGTGCCTCATAGTACATATGAATGTAATATGTTTTTTTTTACAGTATAGATATTGAAACTCTACATTTTGAAGATGTTTTTTCATGCCCGCTTTTAAGCATGGAAGGTAATTACGATATAGGTGGAGAATTATTTAACCTGCCCATTGAAGGTACCGGCAACTTCACAGTAATATCATGTGAGTGATTAAAGCATCAAGTGACTAATTAATAAATGAATATCGAATATAACTCTATTATCAAAATAAATAACTTATTTACTTTTTTATTTTCAGTCAATTATCGCATCAAGCACCACATGCTTATAGCACTCGAAGGCACTGACACTAAGACACAAATGCAAATAAAGAACTTCACTTTTGACGCAGAAGCATTGGATTCCGTCACTTTCAAATTTGATAATTTATTCAACGGAAACAAAGAATTAAGTTCGTATTACATTAATTTTCGATCAAAGATAACAAAACAACATAAACTGCACAAAGTTTATCTTAAAATTACGCATTTCAGGGGAACAGGCATCAAAATTCATGGAAGAAAATTGGAAGAAAATAACCAAAGGATTGCAAGACCCAACCTTAAAGATCTGTCTGAGTAAAATAGTGACAGCGGCTAACAAAAACTTCAAACAATCATATTTACAGAAGCATTTTATACTTTGATGGACATTCTGAATTATATAAAATAATAAAGAATCTAGATTTTTTCCATGTAAGCCTTTAAAAATCTGAGTGCTTGGATGTGGTAGATATTTGTCATATTTTCTTCGTTTAATATTATTTAAACATTACATTCACAGCTCTATTGATAGGTATATTACAGACCAATCAAACATTATAATAGGAATAAATAGTAAAATAAATTTTCGGTCTAATACCAAGTACAGTTGTGCACTGCAGTCTAAATGAAGTAATATCCTCTTATAAAGTAGTAATCACAAAAATGTAAACATCACGCAAAAATCTGTGTGAAGGTGAAAATAATTTATCTACATAAAACAAAAAAAAAACTTCCATCTAACAGTTAGATGTAGCTTTTCTACGAGAGGAAAGCGCTCTAGGCCTTCGGTACCTCGGAGGAGGCCGAAAAGGGCATGTCGGGATCATCGGCCTTACAGCTCAACGTGTGGAACTATTGTTCGCTTGGCTGAGTTGGGATCCTAACCAAATTCCTACGCCGGCTAACCGACTAAAACCTCTCGATGGCCCTCTTGCACATTTTGGGCGGTACGGTAAATACAGGGCGGGCGCCAATAATTGTTTCCCGTTGCCGCCGAGCGCACTGTCCAAAAATGGACTCCTCTCGGGTGCCCCAGCTTATTATACATCACGTTTTATAGCCGCAAACCGAATTTAATTTTATATTATAAATATATACATTAACTTGTTTTTTTTTCATTTTATATTTTTAATTGTATTTCATTTATTGTTAATAGTGATTTTTGAAAAGAACACGTTAAATAAATGTTGATAATGAATATACTAAAAGTACATATTTTAAAAATTAAATCACTTAATTACAGGTTCATATTATATTTGCGGAATAAATCCACATATACATATCTTGACAATCTTCCCGTATCCTTCCTCATTGTTTATTTAAAGTTTTACATACCATCTCAGCCTTGCGCTTTAACAATTGTACAAAATCAGCCAACATTGAAATGTCCTTAAGAAGATTATGAGAAGGTTAATTCTATTCATACTTTATTTTATTTTTATATTTATTTATTTATTTCTTCAATTAGTATGGTAACACCAATTACACTAATCGATTATAATAATTAATACAATGCAACAATAATAAAAATTAAAGGACACAAAAAAAAAATAATAATCAAAATGTAGACATAGAATTAACGTAAATTATAACAAATTATTGACATAAATTAACATTATATATAAAATTATATTTCATTCAACAAATAATACCATTTAGAAAATTAAATTTAAAACATAAACAAAGTCATACATCACACATTCAATTCACACTAATACGCCCCGTATTAGCCTTAAATTTTATATGAGCACTACTTTATTCTTTAACTGTTTTATTACCCTCTTGACCTTACTTTATAAAGGGTTTTTATACATTTTATATTATTATTCTAAGCCTATCGTCCTCCTCTTGCCCTCCTCTATTGAACATGGACCTCCACAAGTAGCCGCCAACCATCCCTGTCTTGAACAGTTCGAATGGATCCGCTACACGCCACCTTTCTCCAGTCGTCGAACCATCGTGCTGCAAGATGTCATACACTACGGCTGCCCAAACGCGATCTCCACTGCAACACTTATCTGCTCCAGCGGCAGAAAAGCAAAGATTTCATATAATGTTTTAAAATGTTAATACATTGTTATGATGTTGCTGTCGGATCTAACATATTTTAATTAAGTAAAATAATTCATTTTAATTGTTTAAACATACAGAATATTCTATACTTTAATTCTTTGTTTGCAACTATGATATATTCAGCAAATAATTAACTATGTTATTAAACATGAGAAATAATTAACATTTTTTGCATCAGTATGTTACGTAAATACCTACCTATTGTTAAATTTGAGCATTCAGATAAGAATCACAATAAACATGACAGTAAACATGGCAAGCAGTGATAGCCTCGTGGTTTGGGCGCGCGATCGAGAATCTCGGCGGTCGCGGGTTCGAACCCCAGGCAAACACCTCTGACTTTTCGAAGTTATGTGTGTATTCTGATTGAATTATCACATACTTTAACGGTGAAGGAAAACATCGCAATAAAACCTGCACACCCAAAAAGTTCTTAGGAATTTCTTAGGTGTATATTCCGCCAACCCGCACTAGGCCAGCGTGGTGGACTATGGCCTTAACCCTCTCAATGGTAGAGGAGACCCGTGCCCAGCAGTGGGGCGTATATGGGTTCTTCTTCTTCTTCTTCTTCTTCATCAACCCATATTCGCCCACTGCTGAGCACGGGTCTCCTCTACCATTGAGAGGGTTTAGGCCATAGTCCGCCACGCTGGCCTAGTGCGGGTTGGCGGACTACACACCTAAGAAATTCCTAAGAACTCTTAGGTGTGCAGGTTTCATCACGATGTTTTCCTTCACCGTTAAAGCAAGTGATAATTCAATGTGAATACGCACATAACTTCGAAAAGTCAGAGGTGTGTGCCTGGGGTTCGAACCCGCGACCGCCGAGATTCTCGACCGCGCGCCTAAACCTCGAGGCCATCACTGCTTTTATATATATGTATATGGGTTAATGATGAGATAAACATGACAATAATTTGGGTAGAATATAATATGTTGTATCAAATATGGCAAATTAGACGTCAATTTGGAAACTGAATTTCATTTAAAAAAAAATGAAAGCTCCGTTGGTTTGAGAGCGAAAAAGAGGTTTTAAGATAAGGCATTTAAAGTGGTTTCATTGCATTATAATGCAATGAGTTATATATGTATAACTCGAGATCTTTACGATAAGAGTTTCAAAAAATAAGGTCACGACGGATGTTTCAGCCCGTAATTATACCCCCTTGGCTAACCCTTGTAATACTGAACTGTTTACTTAATCTTACAATAGACTTTTTGTAGCTAATAGTAATTTAAAAGAAACTTGTGTCAATAAAAAATAATAGCATCTTTTATTACACTTTGCTATGTAGGGTGTTGACAATTATTTGATACCATCTCTATTTAATTAATTTTTACTTAGACATCTAGAAATTTTATATTGTGTATATTCGCGAATAAATGTTTTTAACAATCCGTACTTTTTTACAAAAGAATGGTGGGTGACCTCTAAGTTTTTGTGGATTTTATTTGGTATATATTACAAGTTATAATAGCTGTGTTCCAACTTTAAATCTCACACTACTTCCATCCGTCAAGATCTTAAGTCATTTGCAAATGATGTTACGCCTATTGTTAATGATTTGTGCTTGTGTCTATACAACTAACGGTGAGTATTAAACTCATAAGTTTTATTGAATATGGCACTACGTGTGTCTGTTTATTTCAAAACTGATCGGTGTTATTTAAATCTTCTTTAATATCGTTATTTCCCGTTCTACCCTGTAAAAGTTAGCAAAAACGGTGGTCAGTAGTGATTTCAATTATTATAACCTTAATGTGAATATTTTCAAATTACTAATGGTATAACATGTTTAATGAATTTTATAATTTTAATTTATAGCCCAGACGATGCATATACCTTGATTAATACAACCATTTTTTTTGTTTGTATACAAACGCAAGCAAATTTCATTTTTAAGGAATCATTTCCAAAATTTGTTTAATGGCAACTTAAAAATTAAACTGAAATACAATGAAAAAATTATTCAATCAAAAAAACTTAATTTTAGGTTCTTGTGAGATAGTGGGGTAACTCCATGGCTCAGACATTAAAAATGTTATTTTGTCGAAACTTGTATTCTTTCGCTCTTCGTTACACTCTTTTAATCAGTTTTTTTTATTATTAATTACACAATTATTGTTCTGAAACAGCCACCGAAAAATGTAAAAGCAAAGACAATATTTGCCTCTTGAACTTATCGAAGAAATTATTCTCATCGCTGTTTGAGAATGACAACGGATTGGATCCCATGCACCATGACATCATCGAGGGAAATTTGTCCATAATGCAGTACAAATTGATTGATTCCACTGCAATAGGTTTTAAGGATTGCGTAGTGGAGGATATAAGGTAAGGGTCTTTAGCTCTCTCTCTCTCTCTCAACGACCCCTATACGTCCCGCTGCTGTACACGGGTCCCCTCTACCATTGAGAGAGTTTAGGCCATAGCCCACCACGCTGTCTTATCATCATAGTCTTTAGCTATGATGATTTGTTTTGACGCAAAATCTATGTTTTCTCCATGCAGTGTTATGATAATTGCCGTAAGATTACATATAGATCACCTAGTATTACAGTATTTTGACCAGGGAAGAAAAAAGGGATTTATACCAATATTTGATTTCACAGCATTTTCTAACTTATACAAACTTAATTTTCGTTTTCAGCACAGATTTTCAATCACTGGTTCAGATTGAACTTATCTGTCCTAGACTATTAATGTACGGAAAATATGAGGTTAAAGGTAGCTTGGATGTATTACCAGTCGAAGGCAACGGAAATTACACAATTGATGCTTGTAAGTATCAATTACATACATATAAAATAACTGTATCAGTAGCTACAGCATTCTCCTGACCATTGTAATTTATTCAAATGCATAACTAATGAAATATGTAAACTTACATACGTGATTGAATTTTATTTTTCAGCCAAGTATCGGATTAAAATTAAATTTATTACTGAGTTACAACCAAAAGAAGGCAAAACTTATATGCATATCAAGAGTTTCACTGTCGATCCAGAACCCTTGGACGGCATCAAATTTGATCTCCAAAACCTATTTAACGGCAACAAGGAACTGGGTATGTCCGAAATAGCTTTGGCTTAATTATTATTTATCACTTTAAACTTTCAGCATCGTTTGTACAGACAATATTAACACCTAACAAAAGCCGTACTTTGGGTAGAGTAAAAAATCTTAGTCTGCGAATCGAATTTTTAGCTTAGCGCCCCACTCATTTTTAAAATTAACTAATAGTCAAAGTTTTTAAGGTAATCCGGGCGTTTATGAAATTATCCCCACTGATCCCGGAGTAACCCATTTTGACAGCTGGATTTTTTTAAATATTTTTATTGGAGCACTTGTTATTGAGAATTATGTAAAGGAATACAGTATTCAAATTTTAATTTTTTTTTCAGCTGATGCAGTAAATGCATACGTAAACCAGAATTGGAAGACAGTTGCCAAAGAAGTTCAAGACCCTATATTCATAGCAGACGTTATTAAAATAACAAAAGTTGCTAACGAGTACTTAAAAAAGGTTGCTTTAGAAGATCGTATTACTTTCTCATGATCTCACTCTCAAAATTGACGATCAAAATTCCAAATTTGTCCTAATTTAATATTTCCGAAATACAGTCAAAATTGGATGAAACGAGTAGGTAAGCGTTTCGGTTTATTTTTGGACAGATCGGCTAACAAAGATATCTGGATAGATTTTTAATTTCGGTGGTAAGACTGGATTGTCGAGAGTGATAAATACTTTTTGTTAATATTATATGAGTATAATTTACATAACATTTTATTTTTCCATTACTTTAAGTACTTTGTTAATGGCGTTCAATGTTTATTATCATTAAATTTGTGTGTGAATAAAAATTCCCAGAAAAGAAGGAAAATAATAAATTTTGCCTTAGGAATATTTTGTATTTTAAGAGTTAATTCTGCGAAATGTTATTGTTATAAAAATAATAAAGGTGTTAAATTAATCAGTTCTCTTTTTACTACTTCAAAATAAGCGTTATTGTACAAAGAGAAAATTTTCATATATGGATACAATATTAAAATTGAAATTCAGAAAATAGCTATAATTTTTAATGAGATCAATTTGTACGACTAATTTCAGACTAATACTGGTATTTCATAAAAGATGCTTGTTTGTAATAATATATTGTTAAATTTCTGACGCCATCTATCGGCAAAAGTGTAAAACTGCTGTGCTTGCTGAATTTTTCGTTAAGGATTTCCTAAACGAAGATTATGATGACTACTAGGAAAATTTAAAGCTGCTTATATAAGCGTGTTATGGGTTACATCATCAATAATCATCAACATCATTATCAGCCCATTTGCGTCCCACTGCTGGGCACGGGCTTACTCTACCATTACGGCGACTTTAGGCCTTAGTCTACCACATTGGCCTAGAGCCCTATCCCAGCACACACCCGCCACTGCAACTCCTGTATTCCAAGATCAACAGCGGCACGCACATTATTGGCGCCGAGCAATGAAGCTCAGCGAATCTAAGGGGACCTAACTTATCATAATCCCGCAACGAAGTTAATCAGGAAAGCAATGTAAAGGAGGAGTTGGAACAAAAGAGCCTAGTGCTTAGTCAGGTATAACAAATACTTATTCCGAGATGGATAGCGGCACGGTGGCCTGTATCCGTCGTAGGCGCCCAAAATAGGGGCGCCCTCAAATCAAATCAAGTTAGTGGGGGTGCAACTGCACCTCCGTAAATCTGAGGAGGCCGAGACGCTCTCGTCTCGGAGGCGCACTGGACGACTGCGGAACCATTGAACTCGAAATAGATAGAACTCGAAAAAAAAAGGTATAACAAATACTTACTGCAAAACAAGAAATCGGCGAGAATCAGATTGATATAGATACTGAAGTTAATATAATATACCGACTGGTATTAAGTTTATTTGAATAACATTGATATGGACTGAAAGTGACACACTCATTCCCACCGCATTTCGGAACCTTACCAAATTAAATTTATGCTAGTATAGCTAATATAGATAGTATAGTGAAGCAGTGATGGCCTCGAGGTTTAGGCGCGCGGTCGAGAATCTCGGCGGTCGCGGGTTCGAACCCCAGGCACGCACCTCTGACTTTTCGAAGTTATGTGTGTATTCAAATTGAATTATCACTTGCTTTAACGGTGAAGGAAAACATCGTGATGAAACCTGCACACCTAAAAGTTCTTAGGAATTTCTTAGGTGTGTAGTCCGCCAACCCGCACTAGGCCAGCGTGGTGGACTATGGCCTATACCCTCTCAATGGTAGAGGAGACCCGTGCTCAGCAGTGGGCGTACATGGGTTGATGAAGAAGAAGATAGTATAGCTGTTAAATAATTATATAAACATTACATTTTAATAATAACTTGGAAAAATAAATTTTACAAAATTAACATAGCAAAATTTATATATGTGTCAAGAAAAATATTGCTATATAAAAATATGAACATTCAATTTGGCGACCAGTAAAACCCGAATTCTATAAACAAAAATGTGTTCCGTAATAGAACTCAGCGAATAATAAAACAAGTCCAAACATAATTTCAGTACTGTAATTATCTAATATTATGGTGTCATTAAATTGTTATACAAAATAATAGTGAGCACGCAGTAATTTTAATCACACGTTTTTCATATATTCGACGAACAAGCCACCACTGCTATGCCTAAGATCAAATTGTTCGAAAATGAGTTTTTAACTTAGCAACATTATTGTTTCTAAATATTTGCTCTTAAAAAGACCTGCCAGTGCTTTTATCGAGAATACAGCCTTTTTGATGGACTCCTAATATAATATAAATCAAGTACAAATACATGAACTCTCGTCTTCATTGTCTTAGAAGTAGACAAATGCGAATTCCTACACCCATTTTTCGCTAATTGTGACTTTAAATCCTACACATTAGAACTTAAATCTCTAGATCTCACACACCTATGCATTAAGCCCAGGAGAATAAATATTTATTATACTTTTAACTTATACATATACGCTTCCGGACTGTGTGCGTAATTACTAATGAAGGTATAAAATAAATTAAAAGTCGTTAAGAAGCCTGAACAGACCAGTTAACACAAACAGGACTTCGTGAATGTGACGACGATCCTACAGTATGACGCAAGTGCAAACCTTTGGCCTCCTCAAGCACGTTGCAGGGTAGTGACTGTCCGGACAGACGATGCTGCTATAAGCACGGACACGTATAGAGAGAATTCAATACCCAAACTACTATTGAACAATCATACGTAATACAAAATCATGTGATAGTCACGATAAAAAAAAAAAAAAAACAAAAAACAATTGGAAACTTGAAATGATTTTGTTCTGTACTTAACTTCTATTTCTTTTTCTTATGCCCAGTTCATAGTTGTGTACACCGCGTTTTTAACAAAGACTAGGGAAAACCTTTGTCCACAACGCGTGGACAGCGCAGATTGCTGCACTTTAAACGCTTGATAAGAAGTTTTAGGTATGCCAAGTCCACATAATATATCTTTCACCATTACACCTCTCAACATCTCATTAGCCCATATACGTCCCACTGCTGGGCACGGGCCTCCTCTACCATTTATCCACCACGCTGTTCTAGTGCGGGTTGGGGAACTACACACCTAAGAAATTTCTAAGGGCTATTTAGATGTGCAGGATTTCTCACGATGTTTTCGTTCACCGTTAAAGCAAGTGATAATTCATTGTGTATACAGACATAAAATTAAAAAGTCAGAGATGTGTGCCTGAGGTTCGAACCCGCCACCGCCGAGATTCTCTACCGTGCGCCCAAACCTCGAATTCATCACTGCTGTATAAACCTCACTAATGTGGGGGTTTGGTCAACCTAATAAAATTGACCTTGCCTAATTAAATTACGCCTACTTAAAAAGAATATGCAACGCAACAAGCAACATATTTTTTAACAAATAATACACTATTTCAAAAATCGAACTCTTCCATGAGTACCATATTTAAGAAGAAATTTTTGAACGAGATAAAATAAAATAATATATAATCCGACAACGATGGATAGTCTAAGCATCATCAATTTTTTACTGCCATATATTGATGATTTAGGTATGCACTCTAATTTTATTATTCTATTTTAAAGCAGGTTTGAAATTAGTGCTGAATGACCTTAAAACGGTTATTTTAAATAAATTGCAACCAATTATAAATATAAATAACATCTTTCATTTCCCATTAAGTCCGAGATCAGCTTTAGATACAATCATTTTAACAATTGAAAGCGAAACAACATGTAACCAATCAAACCATGTAAGTAGGTACGTCTCACTGCTGACATGTGCTTCTTTTACAACTGAGAGGGTTTAAGACCTTATCCACCACGCCTGTCTAGTACGGTTTGGCGGTCTACACGCTTAAAAAACCCTTAGAACTTTGAAGTGTTCAAGTTTCCTCACGATCTCTTCCGTCGCCCTAGAAGTACATGATGATGCATTGTACATTAACGTGTCTATATAGATCATTGAGGGAGGCCTATCTTCACCAGTAGACTTCTGTTCGCTGATGGATGTTGATGGATTACCTATTATCTAGCAATTATTTCTAAAATTCAACCAGAGACCCCTACGGTCTTTATAAGTCGGCAATTAAGTCAGGTACCGAAGCCAAAGTGTACGGTGTTTTAGCTGGGGTCAGCATATGGGATACTGTTATGAGCCTAGATGAAAACTATCATATTCAAAATATGAAACCTAGATTATTTGATAATACAACTGCATTTATATGACAAACGCTATTATTTACTCCGTACTGTCCTTGCAGTAAGCACATCAAGTGTCAATGCGGTGACATTGTCACGTCAGTTTAGAAAAAAAAAACTATTATCATCATCGAAACAAAAGATAGCACTAAAAATTTATATACTAGATGTAAAAACATACGCAGACATTATAAACAGCTAGGTATAATTCTTGTGTTAGATCGTTATATGCAAATAAAATACCGTCGCCAGTCAATCATTTTTGTCATAAATAAAATTTTAATTGTAAGGAAAATATAATAACTTTAAATAGATGTTGGATTCATACATAGTATTTTATCTTTCAATTTCTTAGGTGCAAGACTTTGTTAATAGAAAAAAAAGATGTTGTTTAAGAAACAAATAGTCGTACAGGTGCAAAAGAAAAGTCATATTAAATCCAAATTTAACGTTTTCCTAACCTCCATAGATAAAAATGTACATGGCAATAAAGAAGACATAAAGTTTTAAGTTTTCGATGAAAAAAAAGTGTTCCTTATTTCCTCATTAATAAATTCCACTTTGTTATATTTTTGACCATGGTGCGACCATGATTTCGAACAACGGGAAGGTGAAATTCAATGGAAACAACAATAAACTTTTGTAATAATAGTTTTAATGCTCTTAGGGCTGGTTTATTATGTTATAGCTTAATAGTATTGCTTATTCCTTACACAATATAAAGCGAGTATATTATACCAATAAAATGTTTCATTTAAGTAAATTCAGTCGAGTCAAAGCTCGGTGGTCGCGTAGGGTTAGAAACCCTAAACAAATGATTTGTGTTTTCTACATGAAATAATCACGTACTTTAATGACAATTAAAATATATCGTGGTGAAAGCTGCACCCGTAAATTTGTTAGGAATTTTCTAGGCGTGAAGTCCGCCAATTCGCACTAGGCCAGCGTGACAGACTAAAACCTAACCCCTTTCAAGAGGCACGCAAAGGAGGCTTGTGGCGAGCAATGGGACTTGTATAGACTGATGGTGAGGAATTATCCAGAGATTAGTTCAATTTGTAGCCTAAGTTTATTTATTACCATATTAAAATATTTATTTGTGTGACTATCTCCTCAGTCTTTCGTAATAAGTTTGTGACGCGTGACTTTGGATCACAAGTTTCGGATTCAATGGATAGGTTGGGCGACCTGTTCCTGTTTTAAAAATTGACGGTTAACAAGGTCTGAATATATCCTGATAATAATAAAATATGGGATCTTCTATATGTTGGGTCGAAGTATGCACATATAATATACAGTGGCGTGCAAAAGTTTCGGGCCACCCTCTATTTCAGACATATCGCATAAAATTATGGTGTAGAAAGAATATAAACGACTGATTATAATATGTATTCGTTTAATAATGAAAAAAATCGATTGTTTACGTTAAAATTTTGTTTGAATAATTAATTGTTCAAAAATTTTCAATTCACGCGTGTGCAAAAATATCGGGCCGCATACAATTTTGTTGAAAAAATTGGGAATCATTAAAATAAAATTACCAAAGATTTATTTATTTCTTTAAAGGTACTCAATACTTAGTCGCCATGCCTTTAACAGCAATAACTGCAGCGCACCGACGAGGCATAGACTCGATTCATTTGGTTATTTGTCTTCTAGCAACTTTTCCCACTAACACCGCAAATAATTCCACAATTCCGTTTTTTTTACAATGATTTTTGGTCCCAACACGAAGCTTTAGGACTTGCCACAGATGTTCAATGGAATTTAAATACGATGACTGCGACGATCAGTCAAAAGGCGAACTTTTTGGCTCTGAAGAAAATTTTTAACAAGACGCAAAACACGTTTTGGTTCATTAAAGTGTTGAAAGATCCAACCGCGAGGTAATTTATTTTTCGAAAATGGAAGCATATACTCTTGTAAAATGTTTTTATACATGATAGCGTCAATATTGCTACTAGCGGACCAACGCCATTAGCGAAAAATCCTCCCCAAACCTTGATGTTACCGCCACCATATTTTTCAGTGGTAGTTTCATACCTTACATCGTATCTGGTACCTTTTGGGCGTTTTACATTCTTCCGACCATCACTTCCAAATAATTGAAATTTCAATTCGTCAGAAAAAAAAGACTTTCCGCCTATGTGTTACCGTCTAGTGTTTATACTTTTCAGCAAAATCCAACCTAGCCTTCTTTTTTTTTTTTGGGTCTTCACTCCAACACGTCCAATTAGCCCTGCAGCCTTCAGACGTCGAGACACTGTACTCCGGCTAACATTAGTTAAATTTTTGCTTCTCAATTCCCGAGAAATATCGGCTGCAGTTTTTTGGGAATCGACAATACACTTTCATGTAATAATTTTATCAACACAATTTGAAGATTTTCTTGGCCTACCGCTACGAATTTTATCACAAAGTGTGTTTGTAGTTTTATATTTTGAAATTATACAATTTACAGTGCTTTTACCGACAGATAAAGTCGTCGCGATATCACGAGAACTCCTCTCTTCCAATAAAAGCTTTTAAAACGATTTCGCGAACCTAAACATTCGTATGTTCCACCATGATCTCAAAATTAAGATTAATTTTCCACTGAATAACAGAGCGAGATATTGTTTTAAAACTGAAATGAAAAAAATGTTATTAAATCGTGGGTATAAAGCCATGTCAATAAGTGGCCCGATATTTTTGCACACCGACAAAAGTGATTTAACATTATACACTTAAAATATGCTAAAGAAAAACATTATATCTAATGTTATTATCATTATCCTGACTTTTTTTAATAGCTTGAGCAATGATCAAGTTGAGGTATAAATATTTTCTTGATTTCATAGAAAAATGAGGGTGGCCCGAAACTTTTGCACGCCACTGTATATAACCTTCAGAGGAAAGCAATCATAAAATGAATGAAACCTAAGTTATTGCTGCGACAGTTCAGCTACCGGTTATCATATCCATATAAGTAACTTTGCATACAAAATTAAATAATGATATTACAGGAATTGATAGACTACTAAATAATATTTTTATTTTTGTCATCATAAGATGTTGAAAATGACATTGTAAGTAGGTAAAACATTGTACTTTTCTTTTCCTAGTACATATGAGGAAAATAAAATTTGTATTCAGTTCTATTTATAACAATTTAATGAAGACAGTGAGTAAGTTACCGTCTTAACGTTGTCCTTGTTATCATCTTCTTCTCGGGTCGCAATATATTTCAACGTGTAACAAGACCTCATCAAAATAGCACCCGTTTTTGCAAACCTTATTGTCCAGCCCGGATTCGTACTCTTGTTCAGTTGGTTCAGATCGAGCGTACAGTACCTACGCACTTTATTGCGATACTAAGAAGCAATCTGATCAGCTTAACCACGCGTTTCAAGGCAAACGATCCATCGCTTTGCCTAGTGATAAAATACTTACTCTTGCCCATGAATAGCCTAGTATCAGAAAAAAATATTACATATGTATGTAAAAAGGGAAGGTGCCTCGTGGTCTCGCGGTACATGTATGTGCCGTGTGATTCAGAGGTCCTTGGTTCGATTCCCGGGTCAGGCACAGTTTTACTGGATTTTTCCTTTAGGAAATTTTCAATAGCAGCACGGAGTCTGGAAGTGTGCCCGAAAAACGCCATTAGGCTCGCCCCCTATTACGTGGTACTGATACATACCTGGCGAAATGTGGATGACGAAATACATCTCTGTCTACCGCTTTGGGAAATACAGGCGTGAGGTTATCTATGTATGTAAAAAGGGAAGGAGTAAAAGTGGGGATAAGGGTCAATAATTCAATATGTAAGAATTACAAGTTGGAGATTTGACCCGTTGAACCTTCTGGCCGTTAACATTTCAAGATCAATTGGAGGCCATTTTAAGTATGGCACACTATTTTCTTGACGAAGCGAGGTATAATTTAAAAGTCATAATGAATACTTCTTCTACTATTTTTAATTTTATTGACCTTTATTATCTGATGCTAAGTGTTACGAATTTATGTAAAAAAAAAATTAAGATGTGTGAACGGAGATGGAACAAAAGCAACCGGAAAGACACTTTGTAATGAAATTTAGGGCAATTTTTTTATAATTTTACATTATTTTTGTCTAAGGTGATATCATTTTATTTTTCTTAAACCCAAGTAATTCAGAATAAGAGGCGTGAGACATAATATTAGGTACTTGTTATTTAATTAAAAAGTCTGAATTAAAATTATTAGTAAATTAGTTGCTTTACTTATTTTTATTGCCAAGTATCAAGTTTCTAAGTCATATTGAAGTTTGTAATATAACAACATTTTACATAATATAGTTTCCATAAGACCATAAGGTTTCGCCTCTTTAACATGATAAGAATAACGCTTAAACCATGTAGACGTTTAAATTCGTAGAATTCTCCAGAAGTTTCTCATGTTCATATATATTTCTCATGTTATATAGATGTCAGTGACCATTTCCCATCAAGTAATTGCTACTTACTAACAAAAAAAAACTTGTCAATCCTGTTCTAAACAAAAACACGTATGCAAATGAAATTAATGGAATCAGCCGAGCATCAAAATCAGCGGATATTAAGGCGTGTTGTTATAAGTTAAGTAATTCGGGTTTAACATTGTATGGGCAACAAAACCGTATAAAGACAATAAAATGTATAATAATACGTAATTTTTAGACATCAACAATTAGCATGATATTTTTTGTATGATGGCCTATAGTATAAATAAATGTTTGAATTTCTTTGTTTAGGCATTTTTCCATTGGCATACTAATGTTTCGTAAAAGCGTAATAAACATACCTTTATTAGATTGGAACAATTAAATAATTATGCATGCATAACTTAACTTGCTTTAACGGTGAAGGAAAACATCGTGATGAAACCTGCACACCTAAGAGTTCTTAGGAATTTCATAGGTGTGCAACCCGCACTAGGCCAGCGTGGCGGACTATGGCCTAAACCCTCTCAATGGTAGAGGAGACCCGTGCTCAGCAGTGGGCGTATATGGGTTGATGAAAAAGAACTTAACTCTTGAGTATGTACAAAGAGGTGTACAAAATGTGCATATTGCACTACCTAAGTTTTCCAAATACATCTAAACAGATTAATTATGAAAGATAAATATGTTTGATTTCTATCAAATATCAACTCAGTTAATAAAATAACACCAAAGCACATTTCTATCACTCACTACTGGGCAAGGGCCACCTTTACAACTGAGAAGGTTTAAGGCTTAGTCAACAATGCTAGACTAGTGCATATTGGCAGACTACAGACTAAGAAATTCTTAAGAACTTAAGTGTGCAGGTTTCCTCACGTTGTTTTTATTTATTGTTAAAGTAAGTGATGATTCAATTTGAATTCATATGTAACTTTAAAAGTCAGAGGTGTGTGCCTAGGGTTTGAATCTGCTACCACGAAGATTTAAGACCGCGTGCCTACACCTGCATGGAAAAAAGCACATGAAACACATGCATGGAAAAACAAATTTACAACCCAATGTACATATCTTGAAATGATATAGTGACTTAAATAGCATCCTAAAATAGCTTAGAATTACTAGAATTACATAAAAAACAAACAGCCTTTTCTAGATCTGTTATCAAAATAAAATCCTAATTACTCTTTATGTTCCGACCGGGTCGTTGCCAAAAACAACTTTTTTTATATTACAATAAGAACAGGAGCAAGATATTTATATTACAGATACATGTTTATACAGCTCGCTCATATATAAAGTGGTAATTTCTCGATGCTGGGAGTTCACCCAAAGCACGAACCTCAGCGTATCGTGCGTAGAATAGACATTTAAAATTAATTTAATATATCAAAATGAAAAACGAATTCAATGTATTGTGTTTTTTCGCCGTAATTTGTTTGGCGAGCGCTAATAAAGGTAATTATTTAATTTTATTATTAAAATATAATATTCTCTAGTGGCTATAATCTTGGGCCTTTACAGCATAGCCTGGAGAAACATCTCAGTAGGCTGGCAATTCTAGCTTTCGGGGGGATTTATAATATGAATTGAACTGAGATAAATATTGAAGTATTGAATATATCTATATATGTATATGTCAAATACTTACGGTCTTAGTCAGGATGTCTCTATACCTCGTATCAGGACCGTAGCAAACAGGACACAGATTTGACAAGTGATTTTTACTGTAGGATTCCGACTATATTATGACATACACATATATTCAAAGATAAATATATACTTACGTACCCAAGGAGGAAGAAGAGAGACGGTACTGCACATCTCAATAACTTGGTTTGAGTTTGCATTCGGGGAGTTTATTTACATAATTTGATGAATAGTACAGCTTATCACGCTAGAAATTGAGTCCTGTGTAATTATTTTTACTTTATAGCAATTCAATGGCAATGGACGCTTTGGTTTAGCTTCATGTGTACAGACATAAGTTGAACGGACTTTCGGCATATTTAGATAATTATCATTTTAATAATAAATAAGACAGAAAAAATACTAGTTTTGAATATAGAAGAAAAAGAAAAAAGGAACTCAACTTTGAATTTAGAATAATTTCGGCATCCAGTTAATTAAAGTAGAAACAGATTGGTTTTGGTAGTCAAATTAACTCATAAGTCACGAGAATAGAATTTATAATACTATATTTATTGACGAAGGCTGGAAGCTAAAGATCTTTGTATTGTTACAGCATCGTTCATAACAAAATGCAATGGGGATGACTCAAAATGCATCAAGGAATCAACGCAGGTTGCCATACCCATAATGGCGCAGGGTATCCCAGAACTTGGAGTTGAGAAAATGGATCCTCTCGTGTTAAAGGAAGTCGACGCCAGCAAACCTAACTTAAAATTGAACATTAGAAACATCAAGGTCGATGGACTCAAAAACTGCGTAGCAAAGAACATGGAGTAAGTAAAGACATATTTTTCGTAACTAGGGAAACTTAAACATACTTTAAAGTAAAGAACTATTTTTTACTTAACATTTTACCAATCCGATATCCAACAATTATTGCAGTGCAGTGGCTGTTATTATATTTTACCTGATAATATGATCGAAACACTTACTCGTAAATATATACGGGCTGATCCCAGATCTCACAACACAAGTAATGATCGTTACGCCCTGATCAACTCAAAATTTAAAATACAAAAGGTGAAATTTATGCATACACATAAGTGGATCTAAATATTCTTTAACCTGTTATAATCTATATTTTGTTACGCTTGTATACCTGAAAGAAATATGCACGTTTCGACAAAGTTTGTGTCGGACGCTATAAGATGCGTTCATGCTTATTTAAGTCGAGTACATTTTCGGACTCCGTGTTACTTTTAAAAACTGTAATGGAAAACCTACCGGCTCGACCTAGATGTAGACTTAATTACAATTTTAATTACGACTAGATATAATCGCGTTATTGTTACGCGAAAAACAACAATACGATCTGCAAACAAACCGCTAAGAATAAAACAATTGTAATATTAATCCTAGATTTTTTTTCCGGAACGTATCATTATTTAAAACGAGCGTAATAAGTAATTATTGAAACTACCATTGTTTTTACATTAATGTAAATGGTGTTAAAAACATCCTTTCCGAGTTAATAAAGCAAGGCCAACTAGTTCGATTTACTTAATTGTTACGTGTGGCTAAAGGCTGTGACATTCTTTGACTCGCAATATTTTCCTTATATCAATGGAGATTATTGAGTGCTAGCATTGCAGAATAAATAAATGTTTGTTTCGTCTAGCTACAATTAAAAACTTGTTTTATGACTCAAATAATCCAGACGCTAAAAAAGAGCTATCTATGCGGTATCACTGATTCAAAAAGAGCTAAAAGCTACACGAACCAATATTTTAACGACCTAAAAATAGATATATTAACGACCTTTATTTCAAATTATCTCATAATGCGATCACAATCGAGATAAGATCTTAACTAAGGTTCATAAAAAAGGCTTCTTCAGACGAGTTGGTTTCCTAAATTAAATAAATTTATCTGAAAAGTTACGTGGAATATATAAAATTAAATAGTAGTTCCCCAAAACTCCCCCTATCCAAACGCACTTTTTTCGCTACCTCAACTGACATTATTCTCTTCATGCCCAAAACACATTCTTCAAAATTCTATTTTAGTAGACAGTATTTGCAACCGTACAAAGATAACGAGCTAAAAAAAATGAGCCACGGCATTACCTCAATTATATACTAATAATAATTAATGATATTTTGATTTCAGGCGCGACATTGCCAAATCTAAGATTTTTGTCAACATTCTCTGCACGGTCAAGTTGGTTGCGGACTATGAAATGAAGGGACAACTCCTTTTGTTGCCTATTGAGGGCAAAGGAGAAATGCGAGCTGCTCTTAGTAAGTATATTACTAATAAACCTTTTATACATTTTTTGCAATATCATGTATCAAACATAAAATTATAACTATTAATATACGGATAGCAATCTGCCAAATCAACTTTGCACAGCAATTTCGATATTACCTGGCTTACTCTAATGCGCCTATTTGTGGATGTTTCATAAGCATTGAAATTTGCATTAAATGAGATTGAAAAAGTTTGTTATCATTGGGTGTAGAGTATTATCTAGTTACCCATAAAAGGTTATATATTTTTTTATTACATCAAGACCAGAGAATCTACTAAAGGTAAGTAAGTAAAGGTCTATGTCGAGTAGTGAGACACTAATAGTTGATGATGGTGACTGGTATAAGTCGGTTTTACTTATGCTCTATACAGTCTTTAAAAAATATAAGTTACATAATATAATAAGAAGAGATATAACTACTGCATGACGAATGTAATCATTCTAAATAAAAACAAAGTTGAATGCTTAAAACAACAAAAATGTGTTTTTACTAACATTTGTTTTTATAAAGCCACGCTTTTTAAACTGTATGAATTCAATAACCAGGATAGCATTTTATGATAATCATACTGCAAATATATTTATGAATTCTGTTTTTTGTTGATCTAATTCTGTCAGCGATTTGTAATGTATATTTATGGACTAATGATTTAAATATATCCCTCTGAACCATTACATGTATGTATGGACATATGATCTCTATAGACATAATTTAGTGATCATGTAGGTGTCTGCACTGAAACTAATTAAAATCGGTTCAGCGGTCTAAACATAAAAATGGTAAACGTAAAACAGCACAGCAAAGTCAGCACGTAAAAACGCTTGGCATTTATATAAGTATGATTAAATAAGGGAATGTTGTCTGGCAACTACATACGTCTCTCTACCTAGGGACTTAGGCCATAGTTCACCATGCTGGCCTTAGTGTGGGTTGGCGGACCACACACTTAAGAAATTCCTATGAATTTTAGGTATGCAGGTTTTCTAAAGATATCTTCCTTAATCTTTAAAGTACGTGATGATTCATTATTAACCCACAAATAACTTCGAAAAGTCAGAGGTGTATGCTTGGGGATTGAACACACGAACGCCAAGATTTGTACTAAATTAGATAACAAATATTAAACTATTAATTTTAATATTGTCATAACGCCAGATGTTTACCATCAGGATCAGTATAGTCACTTTGTCGTGACAGTATAAAAATACTACATGGTAACAAGTTTGCCTTTTCTACTAATATGGCAGGAAGCCTCGAAATTACTCGAAGACTCATACTTCCGCAAACAAGAGGTCAATTAACGTAGAGGTCGATTGATGTCATTATTTTGGTCCATCTTGTTATTTGAGTTAAAAACTTTGGCGGTAGTTAGCTGAACTAATCCCCTAAATACTTTAATCTATTTTGTAGGGTCCGAAGTTTGGAATGCGTTAAATACCGATATCCTCAAATTGGTTCCAACAAGGCTATTTGGATAAGTACCCGGTCTTTCAAGTTAAGGTCATTATCCACGATAATAATATTACTAGTAGCTCGCTAGCTCTTTTTAGGAAAATTTGCTTTTTTATAACATGATCGTCATCATCAAACACTTGAGGTCCAAAGATGATTGAAACCGGTTTATATGCAGAACCAACTTTGTACCACATTGCTGTGAACGACCAAGTAGTTTTAACTGATACGCGGCCTTCATCCGAGAGGCTTTTTGCCCCAACTGGCTTCCTTACTTACATTCGTCGCAAAAACGACTAATGATTTTGCAACTAAGACGTTTGAAGGGTTATCACTGTGCGGCAATAGAAAATATTTGACATTGCTTTCCTCTTTGTATTTGCCTTTATCAAAACCATCTATGACCACACGATTTATAAACTTGATGATAGACCTGGTGCTAAAAAGTTGTTAATATTTATAAATAAAAATTAAATTATTTTATTAGTTCTTTTTTGCAGTGATGAAATTATCAGTTATAATGTTAACAATATTTTTTAAGCCGCACAATGCAACACTGCAATGTACGAATCAAAAAAACTATTGGACTCAAACAATTAAAAAAATATGTTTGGAAGATGTTCAAGGTACCAACTGATTATTTTCAGACGACATCTTCATCCATGCCGAAGCTGATATGGAAGAAAAAATCGGCAAGGACTCCAAGAAACACTGGAACATTAAAAAGTGGAAACACGAGTTTGAACTGAAGAGCAAATCTACTGTCGAATTTGACAATCTCTTCGGCGGAAACGAAGTTTTAGGTAACATCAGAACACTATTTTTTTTTTATTTAAAATCATTTTGCTTAGACAAACATTTATTTCTTGAATATCATGTACCCAACTGGTATATTGAGTATAGAGATGAATAATAATTGAATACGAAATACGTATCGATCGTAATGTGCAGCCTTAAGTAACGAGAATATGTCTTCTGTTTAACCATAAATTTTAAACGAAAAGCTTTTGACATTGTGTCCAATAGCGCGTTTCTGCAAAAAAAAATAATTTAAATATTTTTAATAGTTCGAAAAATTTGCAAAAATTTTATCTCATATGTAATTCCACTGAATTGTGAACAAATGAGAAAACGTTTCCATAAATAACAATCTATCTTCATTTGGAAATATTTCTTTGATTGACTATGATATTATGCAGGCATCCGCAGTTTATTCTTTACGCAAAAAATAGTAATCGGAAGCATGAGCCCCATAACATTGCTTTTACGTTTCTGTGCCTTCTTGTTAATATTTTATATAGTTTTCACCGTTGAATTCCCATCAAATTATTTCAAATATTCAATAAACGTAGCCACCAATTTTTTCGTCCGCGTGACAGACTTTATTTCTTCTTCCAACTGGGAAGGTGGTTCTTTTTCCAACTAGTGGTTGGGAGCATCAGTAATCTTTTAGACGTTTGTAGTTAAAAATGGAAACAAAATTACCGAAATTTCTTTTCAATTTTTTCTATAAACTTCTGAAAAACATTGCCACTAATACGTATTAACGGCATAAATATTTTTGCTAGATTTGGAGTGGCTTTTGGCGTCTTGTTAACTGTAAAACTGTGATTATACAGGAATTTTTAAGTGCAGCGACCACTTCTCTCAAGCGTCAGCTATGTATGTTCCCACGGACACAAATATTTAATTAGTGACTTAAAGTTAGTGACATGATACGACTCCAATTTGTCTATGAATTAAGTTTCAATTTGTCTATTAATTAAATTTCAAGTTTCAATTTTACAATTGCTTTTCTTATAGGTAAAGCCGTCAAAGATCTGATCGCTACTAATGGCAATGAAGTAATTATCGACGTCGGTCAAGAAATCATAACAGCAGTCGTCGGAAAAGTTGCTAAGAACTGCAACAACTTCTTCCACGCAGTACCCCTAGAAGACCTTGTTATCAGTTAAAGCATATTTATAATATAACATTATTGGAATATGGGCGAAGTAGAAGAGTGTTGACACCAAATTATTGAAGTATCATATAAATTTCCGATATTGTAAATGGAAGTTATTTTCATTACGAAGTTAAACTATAAATATGCTCAGTATTTATTTATGATAAACACTTTATGTTAATAGTAATTTGAGGACTCTGTTCATCGCCAGTACTGACATTATAACATATTCTGAATCTCTGTTTTTTTATTATTTTACGGCTTGCTAATAACTATTTTTGTTGTCTGACGAAACTTTTACAACATAGAATTCATTTTAGTTAAAGAATGAAGTGCTTTGACCAAAAATGCCTTAAACTATAAATTGCCACGTTTGTCGCATGGTTTAAGATGTAAGTTGCGATCAAGGATTCAATAAAAGGTGAACTACCATCATGGTGCTAATAGTATATTGTTTGAATTACAGTTATTATTTTAATACATAATGCTAACTATGCGACACTTATCCTACAAGTAGTACTAGCCTCGAAGTTAAGGCGTGCTGTCGAAAATCTCGACGATCGCGGGTTCGAAATCCAGCAATGAACCATCACGTACCTTAACTGTGATAGAAAACATAATGAGAAAACTTACACAGCTAAAAAGAACTTATATATACAAATCCAACATTAATTCCTTTGTTCAGCTAAATGTTATAATTTCGCCCAACCGACGAAATAATACACTGGCCAACTCGGAAGTTGAACCCGGGGCCTCTAGATGGTATGCCACATACTAAGCCGCGAGACTACAAGATAAATTCAAAATTCAAATTCAGTGTGGTTTAAGTTCCTTACCTTAAAGATATTAACACTTAACTGGAATCCCGTCGCAATATCAAAATAGTTTTCAATCCCAAACATCTTTAGAATCATTAGCAAAATTGCTTGGGCCAATAATAACAATATTATAATATGCATTATATCTAGAAAATATGCGCAACATCGACTAACGTAATAGGTAGATTGACATGTCGTGTTTAGATAATTAGGGGCATAAAAACAAGTCCATTATGTTTTTATATGTTTAGATGCTTCCGTGCCACAAAATGTACACTGTTAAATTAAAAGCGATTTAATTTTGCAAAATGTGCATATTTTTTTCTTATTTACATTAAAATCGCGTGATGTCTTTGAAAATTTAGTCACTATAATATTTTTCATTTATTTTACATCATACTTATCTCACGCCTTGATTCCCAAAAAGAGTAAAGTGCATTTATGCACCTAAATTTTACCAGGTACGTATTAGTCTTACATAATAAGGCGAGGCTACAACCGAATTTCGGGTACATTTTTGGACTAATACTGAGAATAAAAAAATTGAATAACACGTTGTTCAAACCGGGACCACGAGATCGTTCGCCACTTATACACCGCGAGTCTAGGAGGGTTTTTAACGCAGAAAGTTCCTAATAACTTGATAAGAGACGCCATTTAAAAAAAGTATTTGCGGACAATAAAATAAATATTGAATTATTTGAAATATTATTTTCACGTTTAACGCATCAATTTTGACTTCTTAAAATGTGAAACAACCAAATTTATGCAGGGTGTATTCAGACCGTGATCGGAAACTGAGGTAGACATTATCTAACGCTATTAAAAACCCCTGGATGTATGGAAAACGTCAACATTTTTATTTTTTGTCGGGATTTTCTTTAATGCCAGGGGGTTTGTCACATAAGATATTACGCGCCTCAGATTCCGATCACGGTCTAAATACACCTGTATAGTACATGAACCGGACGCGTAAACAAAACTGGAGCTTTTCTCCCTTAATATGATGTCTACAAAATCTAATTTCTATTAGGAGTCATTCAAATTCTATTTGGTTTTAAAGATTAGCAAATAAAGAAACAATATTGAAATTGGATTAGCACATCTAAAAATTAAGTCATCACTAAAAACGTTAAGTTTCTTCAGTTGATACTCCTTGCGTAGGTATTGCCAACTAGCCAGTATCTCTAATCCCGATCATTATTTTTTATCAGAACTTTTTGTTCTGGCTAAAAATCAACGCGAATGAAATAAGAACAGCCTTGAAACATCGTTGGAAAATTCTAGATCAATATTATATGAATCGTTTTAGCAGCTACATCTATTATTACATTGAATGACCATAAGGCAATAAACACATATACATATATACTGCTTGACAAAGGCTTTTTCTACAACTAAGAAGGGCAATATAATAATAGCAGTGATGGCCTCGAGGTATGGGCGCGCGGTCGAGAATCTTGGCGGTCGCGGGTTCGAACCCCAGGCACACACCTCTGACTTTTCGAAGTTATGTGTGTATTCACGTTGAATTATCACTTGCTTTAACGGTGAAGGAAAACATCGTGATAAAACCTGCACATCTAAGAGTTCTTAAGAATTTCTTAGGTGTGTAGTCCGCCAACCCGCACTAGGCCAGCGTGGTGGACTATGGCCTAAACCCTCTCAATGGTAGAGGAGACCCGTGCTCAGCAGTGGGCGTATATGGGTTGATGAAGAAGAAGAAGAAGAAGAAGGGCAAAGGCAAGATTCCAGACTAGACATATAAGAAATTCTTAAGAACTTGTGTGCGCAGTTTCCTCAGAATAATCTTCTTTACCGTCTTAGTGTGTGATAGTTGAGCATTAAAATATACTCAACCTCGAAAAGGTATTAGAATCGACAAGCAACCCATTGGACCAATCCAATTCATATCAATATTCTTTATCGTAGTTACGTAATTACGACAAGGATGGCCCGAACTCAGATATAATAAGAAAATAACTTTGTTTATATACTCAGCCAATAGCCGTCCACTGCTGAACGTAGACCTCCCCAAGAAAGCACCAACCACTGCTGAACGTAGGCCTCTTCAAGAAAGCGCCAACCATCCCGGTCTTGAGCGACCCTCATTCATCTATAGCTTTGTTTGACTATATACAATGTGTGCTAATATTCAATATCTAATTTACTAGACCAATCGTGATAGATTTAATGTGGAGATAGACAGTAAAAACCATGACCAATGTGATAGGGTTCTTATAGAAAGAGAATAAAGGGAGTAAATTAATTTATATTAAGAGCGTAGATTAAATTTAGTTTAATGGCCAAATGCTTTTAAAAAATATGTCCTGCTGAACAGAATTAATACATATAAAATTTATCCGATGCGGAAATATAACCGGCCACCTTTTGCGATACAACAGTCCAGTCGCGACTGAGGACGTGTCTATGTAACAGATATTTACATGTATTATTATTTGATCTCTAAAACAATAAAAACCATTGTAAAAAGTTAAAACGGCAGATCATGTTCTTGTATATAAATAGTAGCGAGTGTACAATATATCTCACTTTTGTATTGGAATCTGTTTAACATTCATCATATTAGTGAAGATGTGTGAAAAATATTTATTCGCTGTCGCTTTTTTTGCTCTCTTATGCCTTGCAAATGCGGCACCACGTAAGTTTTTGAAATATTTTTATATGTTTAATGATTATATAAATAAACAAACATTTGTGGAAATTTAAATATAGTATAGTAATTCTATCAAGTAGCTAATATTGTCTAAATAAACTTTGTAAAGATTCTTTCTATATTTTGTAAGCTCAACATGGATAGATTCGATTGAAAAATATTTCGTTTTTTTCTATAATGCGCAGTGTATTGATTAATTATTTCTCGAATTATTTACGACCAAAAATATACTGACATACTTACGTGCTTGGATTGACGAAATACTATTAACAAATTCGATATAAAATTGAAAATTTTTAAATTAGGGTGTTCACGTGCCTCAAGCAAAATAAAAGCGTGATCCAGAGGTTTTATTTCAATAACAAGGTCAAACAACTTTCAAGGATTCACTGTAGGTAATCTTAAATTTTTCTTTACAGCATCATTCATAACAAAATGTAAAACAGACGATTCAAAATGCGCTAAAGAATCAACGCGAGTGGCTATACCCATATTCGCAGCAGGACTACCAGAGAACAATGTTGAGATATTAGATCCTGTTGTATTCAAACACGTTGACGCAAGTACACCAAACCTGAAATTCATTCTCAGTGATGTTACAGTAAAAGGATTAAAAGACTGCCAGATTAAGAAAGTCCAGTAAGTGAATTTGAATTTCCTTAAGCATGATATGCACCAAACGAGCGACTGCTTACTTTAAGACCATACAATTAAAATTTGACGGATGTAGTTCGTTCTTTCGTTGTTCTGGTTGCTCGCAAAAATATTTTATTGATTGTTTTAAAATAACACGAAAAGGATGCGAAAGAATACTTATGTTCAAGGTTAGCTTTATGTCCTTTTAGTTGAAACCTGCCCTTTCTTACTAAAAGTTCTGTCTTTGAGGATTGTAACAGAGTTTATTTATATCGATAATACTAAATAGAACAAATTTCTAGATTTGGCTCCGGAATTGTTCTCGTCTTCCGCCAACGTAAATAGATTGGATACAAGCAAATTTAAAATTCACATTTGTGAGCTATTTGATTATTATTATTTATTTATTATGCCGACTCACAAATCTTGACCTCGGAAATTTATTTTTGTTGAATGGTCTTATGTATTCACAACCAATCAAATAATTTGGCTGTAGAGGTATCTATGATTGAGCTTTACTAGAAATAATATTATTAGGCATGATAAAACGTGCTTTTAGCTCAAACAATCTATCAAATGTTTTGGTATCCACGACACTAAGTTGTAAGTCGAAGGATTAGAATATGTGTGATTGTTAAGTATGTGTTTTTATTTGTAATTTTATTCTTCATAAACCCATATACGCCCACTGCTGAGCACGGGTCTCCTCTACCATTGAGAGGGTTTAGGCCATAGTCCACCACGCTGGCCTAGTGCGGGTTGGCGAACTACGCACCTAAGAAATTCCTAAGAACTCTTAGGTGTGCAGGTTTCATCACAATGTTTTCCTTCACCGTTAAAGCAAGCGATAATTCAATGTGAATACACACATAACTTCGAAAAGTCAGAGGTGTGTGCCTGGGGTTCGAACCCGCGACCGCCGAGATTCTCGACCGCGCGCCCAAACCTCGAGACCATCACTGCATTTTGTAATTTTATTACAGACGTGAAAAGTCAAAAATACAACTTAAGTTCTTATGTGAAGCAGTTTTAGACGGAGACTATGAACTCAAAGGTCAATTGCTTGTTCTGTCCATCAACGGAAAGGGAAAAGTCCACGTCGATCTTAGTAAGTATTCTTAGTGATATTCTTAAGTTAATGTTATTTTTATATATCTTCTACCGAGGCAGTGAACAGGAACAGGAAGTTATTTCTGAATTATTCCAAGATGTTGCAATTTTCATCAAATGTTAAAAAATATGTTTAATGATTTAACTGGCTTGAGATCTCAAGGTACAAATATCTCGAGTCAAAAAGCTCTAGATTTTCCATTAAATAACTTTAACTTGCTAGCACGGAGTCTGGATTTTTTCCTGTAAAACGGCAATAGGCTAGCTACACGGGGCGATTAAACAATCGTCGAAATATACTTTGGTCTACACATTAAATAAATAAATAATACGAGTTTGAAGCCATATATGTAAAAAGCTTCTGTGATAATATTTGCATACTCCCTTTATTTTGTCCTTGTTTTTATTCTTTACCGTCTTTTCAGCCTTGGACTATAAAAATTATCTGAAAGAGCTTAAATACTTTGGGAAGTTAATAGGTTACCACTATCCGCTCCGGAATTTTGAAGAAACGTCATCAGTCTAATATAACAAAATTTTCGCGTTCTCAAAAACAGTAATTTTTATCAATGAAATATTTAAATATGAATATAATAATAACGAATGAATTTCAGAAAGCACTCAAATCAACCTGGTATTGAACGTAGAAGACAGAAAAGGTGATGATGGCAAAACTTATTGGGACGTTACGAGTTGGTCGCATTCCTTCGACTTGAAGGAGAAATCTAATGTTGTTTTCGAAAAACTTTTTGACGGAAACGAGGTTTTGGGTAAGTTAAAACATGATTTTATTGGTTCTTTGCTTCATCCATTACTTAAAATCATCATCATCCTCATCATCATCAACAGACCTTAATTCGTCCACTGCTGGACATAGGCCTCTCTTATAGCACACCACTCGATCTTCTTACTTAAAATAAAAAGTAAAATATTTTTTAAAGCCAATATATTGCTCCAATAAAAATACTTAATAAATATGAATTATTATACCTTTAAAATATGAAGACAGTCATATTAAGGTATTGAAGCAAAGAACCTGAAATAATAAAAAAATACGTATTTAGTATTGCCTGAAACAGTTAAAGTATTAAAAATCAATGTGAAAGCTTAATTGCTGATAATAAGATTTTTACCTTAGGCAAATAATTAATTAGCTAGACAATATGATAGCATGTTAACATAAATAAAATCAACAAAAAACATCACTACGTCACTTAGTTAAAGGAAAATTTTAACCTTGTGACTAATTCTCAAGCTTCAATTGTGTACAAGCTGTTTTTTATTAATAGTTCTAATAAAGCGGATGGGCATCACGTGTTAAGATTACAAACTGTATCATTATTTGATAATATGAATGGTTTGATCACGTTTTGTTCATGAAAAACTCACAAAATGAGAACATCTCTATTATTTTTTTTAACATTGAATGGTTTGTTTGAATTTAACGGACAAAAACTTTACTCTCGTAATAATGTGATTTAAGAATTTGCCTTATTTATAGCGTCTTACAAACTTCGATAAATAAGCCAGCCTAAGTTAACGCATAACTAACTGACCGATTAAGTTGTTTGATAAATTCTGAATTTATTTAGAATAGAGTCTACATAACCGCCCATCCACACGAAAATTCCTGTACTCCAAAATTAATAGTTATCGCCCTAAAATTACCTACAACGCACCATCTCTGCATCACCCAAGGTTCGATTGGCAGAGAATGCCTTAAGCATTAAGTCCACCTTTACAATTATAATTGTATCAAGTGTAAATAAACAAATAAAATGAAACATTCTTTCTTTTTTATTACAGCCCAAGCTGCAAAAGAACTTATTGCCACTAACGGAAACGATATCATCAAGGAGATCGGCGGGCCTATGATCAAAACTACCGTAGAGAGGGTCGTCACGAATGTCAAAGAGTTCTTCAAGGCCAACCCCGTTGAAGACCTCAGCATTGATTAAATATATTTTTATTATATATAAATAGTATTAAAACAATAGAATTGTTATGACCGGAAAACAAGTAATGTTTTCGTAACTGCTGAAGTAATTTACCAAAAAAATTAAACAATAATAAAAATAAAACTGTTTTATTTGGAATCAAAGGTTCCTTATTGATTCGCTACAACACTCATTATTGTATTTAAAAAAGGCTTATGACGTCAGAGTTACTTATAATTGCCTTTCGTATATTTAACCAATTTAATTTTTAATGATTACGTATTGTTGTCTGTCAATCTTCCTCAATAATAATCGACTTAGGAATTAAATACTTTGGGATAAACCTAAATCGCAATAATATCAGGAACTACCAGCCTATCCTAGCTATAAGGACTATCGGCACATGATCTTTAGTAGGAACTTAAATAAAATTAAAAAATATATCATCGATTGTTTATCAATAAACATGATTCATGGACAAGGACAATCTAGTTTTAATTTGGGTCTTTTTGTACTACAATTTTTTGATCTTGTTGCTCGATATACACAATATGCGTTTAATCTGTAATGAAATTATAGCTGTTTCGTGTTATTGTTAAAATTTTGTTAATTCTCCGCATTGCACCATATTTTAAAAATTAATTCCATTTGCAAGTTAGAACATAACGTATAATTTGAGGTAAAATTTAATCATGAACAATTTAATCTAATATTATTAAACACATTAAGAAGCAACGCCATCAAAAGCTTTGGTATCCCGTGATTGATTATATTAAGGACCCAAATTTCGACCTATGCGCAGAATAAAGTTACATGTGCTTTTGCACAACTTCTCTTTCTCAGCGATTTA
The DNA here is from genome assembly GCA_030295005.1 of Cephonodes hylas. Lineage (NCBI taxonomy): Eukaryota > Metazoa > Arthropoda > Insecta > Lepidoptera > Sphingidae > Cephonodes > Cephonodes hylas. Next base: position 4,032,465 of record AP025371.1, read on the forward strand.
AACTTAATTGGGCACAAAATTATCAGTAAATTTGTATGTTCTTCAAACAACAACAAAATTTATGATCATTATTACTTCACCAGTTCAATATATAAACAAGTTTAACTCTATTATAGACATAAAAAGTACTTTTGTGTTATAGTCATAAGTAACCTTATTCTATGCATAGGTCGATTTGTCATCCTTCGTTTTTTTAAATACGTATTTCTTTGAAACGATATTTTTACGAAAGAAAAGCTCATTCATTCACACTTTTATGTGTCTCACGTCAAACAGAAGTATAAGTGAAGGAAGTTTATATATTTTGTCACCTGTGGGTTTAAATCCTACCAAAAACTAAAGGGTACTGCAGTTTTCAGAGTACGTTTTTGAACTAAAAAATAAGAAAATACATTTTTGTAACAACCATAACTATTAAATGTATGTGATTATAAGGAAAACGTCAAAAATATTTTTTTAGTAGGATTTTTTTAACGCAAATGTATTTAAATAATAATCACTGTAGGCACACTCCACTTTTGTCTTCGTTTGTGGTTTTCTTACACCCTATTTATTTCTTAGAATAATTCTGTAATTCTGTCCAAAATTTTCGCTTGAAACGTCGCGTCGGTAACGAAGCCGAACCTTGTTTACTATTTAAAAATGTTTTATAAGTAACGGTATTTTAAAGATGACACATCGAATACCCGATAAATGATAGTTTAGCAGTAGAAATAAACAGTCATAGTAATTAATATATAGGAGGAAAGATTTCAAAAAGCGGAAGATTGGGATATTTTTAGCTGGATTTTTATTCTACAGCAGTCTTAACATTTCAACTTATTTAAAAAAGCAAACAAATTCAAGGTCACGTGAATTTTGCATTTAATGTATAGGAAGTTGCATTATCAGCACATACTCACAAGAAAGACTCTGTGGTATTAAAACATGCATTACAAGTGATGCTTTTGCTGTTACCTTTGAAAAGAATGTGAAAATATAAAGAAACAATAAGATGGGTAGTATTAGTAAGAAAGTTTAAATTGTGTATTTAAACCGATTACACCAATACATGTGAATCACCGAGGCGCCCGAACCAAGAAGTGGGGGTGCAACTGCGCCCCCTAAAACTCCGAGACGGCCGAGACAATTTCGTCTCGGAGGCGCACCGGGCGGCTGTGGTTAACGGTATGCGCTTCTCGCTCACGTACCATGGTCGCCCAACCTGGCGCGGAGATGGCCACCGCGGGGTTTTGGTCGGTATGCCGGTTTAGGGATTTTGTTAGGGACCCAGCCCGGCACTAACACCTGCGCGGATATGACGTCGCCGCGCGCCGGGCTGGAAGACCGGTGACCCCGACATACGCTTCCCGCCCCCCTCCCCCGGGCTGGCGGGAAGTAGAGCCATAAACAGCTTTCCCCTCGAGAACAAAAAAAAAAAAAAATACATGTGAATTACGTATTAGATAATATCAGACTCGCAAAATTTTCGTCCACCAGTTTTGACCTTTAGTCCGCTGCTCGGTTTTCGGTGGTTCGGCCTAATAACCAGATTATTAATCAGAATCTTCTTAGAATCAGGTCATTTCCTCGTTTTGTAAGTATATTATGTTCAATCATCTCTTTGAAATATTTTTTACAACTTTACTTTTAATACAAATATTTATATTGCCTACAGACTTGTGAATTGTATTGAATCGCTGACAGAATATACGGTTTCTTTGTATTGAATCGCTGAAACAGTTCAAGAGAGATTAAAATGTGAGTTGACTTTAAAATTACTTTTAGCGCTACGCTAAACAGTTTGTAAAACCCAAGCCTCTTAAATTTACAGCAGCAATTGGCCATTACTCAAAGATCGAGATGGTCTTTCTTTTTACTAGCCGTTCGACACAGCGTAATTTTTATAGTCAACAAAACTGTGTTAATGATACACAGGCTCGACAAATTACGTCACACTTCACTGACTGTAAGTACAACAATTAATAAAGTGGTGGCGCCAGTTTCCATTGTTATATGTACTCGTATTTATACCGCGGGAACATTGATTTTCCCAGGCTGAACTATTCTGCTACTTTAGTACACAAACAATGCCTATGTTGAAAACTGTTTCCGCATTCTTTGTAAATAACAATATCGAAAAATAATGAGGACTCATGTGGATTGTTGAGTATCCAATGGGCGGAAGTTTGGATGAAAATACGTTTTCTATTTATTTATTTCGTATCAAATTTGGTATTTACTCACTCATATTTAATTGACTTTTTCACTAGAACACAAAGGGAACAATTATACAAACTACTAGATTATGAACATAAATACTATTAATCATAATTAGGAAAAAACATTTTATAACATAGGTATTCGCGGTCGTTAAATTTTTTGAACTCGTTCCGGCGCAACGTACCGGCATAAATATGCTTGATATAAAGCTCTCAAACTAAATCCATATCCCGTGAAAAAATAAAAATATATGCGTAGAATTTAGATTGTAATAAAACCTTTTTCAAAAAGTTTTGGCGTCAAAAAGGGATCCGGCCGTATCGTTTGTTAAATTATTGAGCGAAGTAAATATTGTTGCGATGTACAATCGATACGTTTATATCGTACCTTCGGTAAGACAAGGGCATAAAAGGCAAAAATTCTTAAAATGAGTTAAATACGCCATTGTGTTTTAAGAACACCCAATTGTCTGGTAGAACAAAGTCAATCATTCAGTAAAACATGCAATTGTGCCCTTGTCTCACCGGGGGTGCGATATCTTCTGAATCACAGAAGAAGTAGACAGCGGTTTAATTTTACACCCACATTTTGCAATATCTACTCGTATAGTAATAAGTATGTTACCGGGCATTATTCCAGATATGATACTGACAGTTTCCTAATAGAATTTGTAACGGTAAAAATCTTTTTCGTTGGTAACTTTTTGTTTTATGGAATAGAATACAAACAAGCAAGTAAGCCGTCTGAAAACGTCTCAATTCATAGGTCATTCCACGAACATTCATAACTCCGAAGAGCATTGCCGGCTTGTTATGTTAAAGTAGGTGATATTCTTGAAAGTTTCTATGAGAAACACCCACATTTTCAGTGATATAATTTATGAACGGCAAACTCCATTTACTATCTGATAGACATATAAAATTGATTCGAAAATCAACAATAAAATTCAATCCCAATTGTCGCTTTTTTTCTCATGACACGTGAACTGCGTAAAATAATTTTCATGCATAATAAATAATTTAATTTATCATTTAACGGTCGGTAGCGCGAATGACGTCAATTAATTGGAGTAATTAATGATTCCCAGGGCAAGCACGGCTGTTTAATACAAAAAGTATCAAAATATCGTGTGTGGTGAATTGAACCATGGGTATTGCGGTTCGCCTATGTAAACCACTACTCGGTCAAGAGAATGACTTATGGTCGTTGAAATATTAATTACTAGCAACTTTTATTACAACAGAAAAGTCCACTGCGGATAAAATAAGGTAATTGGCACGAAACGTATTTTATTGTCATTTAATATTTGTTTATTTTTTGAGATGTAGTAGAAGGAACCTATATTAGCATATATTATAGGTTTTGGAACGCTTCAAATAGCTTCTTAAGGTTTTTATCATATTCCTAAGAGAAGACATAGCGTTCTGATCCTAAGTCTTTTATTTTTGAGAATGTATTTTGTTTGTCATAAAAACGCTAAAATCTATAAAATTCTAGCTGAAGAATTGAAGTCTTAAAACATATACGCAATTTAAAAACACGATGGAAAATATTACTATTATTATCTTGTATTGAATGAACTGGTTCGCTAAAGCCAATGTCCTCAAACTAAATTACACGAGGCAAATTACATGTGGTAGTTTTAAAATTATAACCTTCCTTTTTTCATGCTTTTTTTCTTCAGTCCATAAAAAATAGCAAAAGAAATGTAGTTAAAGGATTTTAAATCATGCGACTATACGCTGTGTTCAGTAGCGGTAATAATAGAAATAAGATATTATCATTAAATAAAAAGCAAATTAACTCGCTCGGCTCACGATTAAAGAGTTGGGGAGGTTGAAAAATATCGATTTGTCAAATATGTACGACTATATCTCATCGCTCCATACAATTTCGTCATATAAGTTGTTGCCCAAAACTCAGTATGAAAAACTTGCTTTAAAAATTCTTTCCCCGGTTCTACCATATTTTCCATCGAAATGAAAGATTTCATCAAATCGGACCAGTAGTTCCTTTTAGCAAATACAAGCAAACAAAGTCTTCAGCTTTATATTGTCAAAATATATTTAAAACAAATGTATTCCTAGAATATGACTAGACTCATTTAAATTTTATGTTATTGACTTACTCATTCAAATTATTTTATTTATTGTTAGTTATTTTCCAACATACTGATCTCTAAAACCGACAGGTCCAATTAATATATAAACTAGTTTGGCAAGATACAATTTATTCATGTTTTTATAATAGACATTATTTAAGGGAATCAAACACATTTCACGGATGAGATATTGGAGTCTCATAGCGTTGTTGACTAGCCTACGGTTAACTCATCAAAAATGTGCTTAAAACTAATATTAGCCGTAGCTTGCCTGTACACCGCAAATGCTGCAGTTGGTATGTGGTTATTATTTATTTAAACTTCTTTTATCATATGTTTTAGTTGTTTATTTTTAATGAAACCTCCAATAGAAAAAAATTACTTATTGTCGTAAGAATGAGCGTAAAACATTTTTTTTTACTAATCTGGAGGACGTACATTAGTTTTAAAAACTAATTTTGAAAGCAGTAAAATAAAATGCAATAATGTGCAATGACGTTCACTTCGAGTACACGGCTAACCGAGTTGTTATCCAGTTTCCATCAATAATTTTCACAAAAGCCAGTGACAGTTCTTTCATAGAAGCCCAAGTTTGCTTTTATAAGCTTTAAATCTTTATTTAACAAAAAACTATTTGTTGTATAAATAAGAAATTAACCCCTAGAATAAACAATTATAACCTAGACATTACACAAATTACTGAAACACTTTTGGGCTTTGATGGCAGCTCTGCCCCTGAAACTAATGATTTGAATAAATGATACACAAAAAAGTATCGGTCATTTTCAAATTTACATATTACATAGTTGGTTATTAGTAATCATATCACGTAACCACTGATTATACAGGTTGTATTTAGACTGTGATCGAAAACTGAGGCAGGTAATAGCGATAGTGATTACTAACCCCTTGGCATTAAAGAAAATCCCGACAAACAATAAAATTTTTGAGGTTTTCCATACAAACCACATACTTTCAACACCGATGGTTGTATGGAAAACGTGAAAATTTTTATTTTTTGTCGCGATTTTTAATATCGCCACTGGGTTTGTGATCACTCTCGCTATTACCTGCCTCAGTTTTCGATCACGGTCTAAATACACCCTGTATATTGTAGGAAAATACTGTCCATCGCCCTTATAATATATTTTTAAAATATTTTTGCTGCAAAGTCGCACAGCTATTATAAGCACCATGATAAGACCTACATCGAATATTAAATAAAAAATAATATATTTTTTTTAATCTTATACGAAGGTAAAAAAAAAATTTTGAACATATTTTTTTAAGCTATATATGATCCACTTGCAGATTTGATATAAAGTGTATAGTGTCTACTACTACTGTTAAAACCTGGATATAACCTGAAACAAACATTCAACCTTGAACACCAAATTTTTGCAAATTAATGCTATATTTTTTTATAAGAATATATTTTATTTATTGTAATTATTTTATTCTATCTGATATTTAGCGGTCGTATAAATGTAATGATTGATATTTTATTTAAAGATTACTTTAATAATAAAAAGGACTATTTCCAGCTCCATTCATCAACAAATGTTCAGCGGAAAACTCAAAATGTTTGAAGGAGTCAACACAATCTGCTATCAAAATATTTGCGGCGGGTATCCCAAGCCTTGGTGTTGAGACACTGGACCCAATGACTATGAAGCGGTTGGATGCTAGCTCATCCAATCTTAAGCTTTTGTTGACAGATATTAAAGGAACTGGCTTAAAGGACTGCGTAGCTAAGAAAGTACAGTAAGTAAAATTTTTATTATGATTTTCTCAAAAAAGCTTAGTTCCACTAAATTTTGTTTGGTCTACTATTTTTGACTTAAACCTGGTTCTAGTAAGACGGAAAAGACCTTTTTAAATTCTCATACTGTCGTCATCAGCCACATCAACTTGAAGTGACCTGATTCCCATTTATCCTGTGGAAATATGGGATATTTTATCATTATCACTATTTTTCCAGACGAGACGCAGCGAAATCTAAACTGTTTGTAAAGCTGCTATGCACGGTAGACTTTGAAGGTCAATATGACATGAAGGGTCAGCTGCTTATTGTACCAATTCAGGGCAAGGGCAAGGCACACGTCGTCCTCAGTATGTAAATTTTATTTCATCTTCCTTTTAAAGTCCGCAATGTATACAAGCTTGTTTTTTTATTACGTCAAAAGAATTGCTTTTTAATATTAATGCTTAATAGTATTTTATTTATATAAATAGTACCTGTCTGTGTTTTCGTGACTATTCTCAAAAACGACAGGAATGATTTCGCAGGGACTCAAACTAACATATGGTTGACTGGACTTCGTTAAAGAAAACAGCTTTATTATTCTGATACTTTAATACATTATGTTTTGGTAAAATGTGTGACAGTATAAAAAACTAATGAAGTCAATCATAGCACAACTTGAACAGGGCTATAAAAACTTGTTTATGTAACCGGTATACTTGAAAACCTGTTTAGTTTATATAAATAAAATTTTGTATGTAGACATTTGTAGAAGAGTTTTCTATAGGAATTTCTATAAGAATTGCATTGTAAATTATAAATCTAAATTCAATAGAAATTGCATTGTGATGCTTTATGCAAAGTTTGTTAATGTAACGCAAAAAATAATCTGTATTTTTTTAAACTAATACTGCAAAGTGGCTGCACTAGTGACTGATGACAAGTAAAATATTTATGGTCATCAATCGACAAAATTAAAATACTAATAAAGTAAATATATAGAACCACATAACAAAACAACACGAGCTAATTTAAATTCTATTTATAATGAAATCAACATTTTGAATTAAAACAAAAATAAACTTTTAATGTGCTCTTAACCATGAGAAAAAAATAAGCAAAAAAGTCAATACAATAATTAAATATAAAAAATATTAAAATAAAATATACATTTTAAATTAATTTAAATAAAACATTTGAAACCGTAACAATGGGAAAATATAATTTATTAATATAAACTTTATAACTTTTGAGCACTATTTTGTGCAAACTAGGTATATTTTTTTTTAACGGAAACGATAATCCAATATAATGGTGTTCATAAAATGTTATTTAGAAATGTGATAATTAATATCGAAACTACGAACCACGGCTACAGATGCAAGCATGCTTACTAAAAGAAAAATTAATCTGTTACAGGAAAAGCTCAAATCCAAGCTGATGTAGATCTTGGTGACTCCGTTGACGCTAATGGAGTTAAACATTGGACGATTAAGGGTTGGAAACATAGCTATGAACTCAAGGACAAGGCTACAATCGAACTGGAAAATCTGTTCGAAGGAAATGAAGAACTAGGTTCGTGAAACTATCATATTATTATTAAAACAAATGAAGACATGTGAAAGTATTTGACGATAATTGTGCGTTATTCCCAACTACTTTACCTGATAGTTATTTTATAATCTATCTAGTACTGGGTAAGGGGCCCATCATCATTCTCCTGCCCTGATCCCAATTCTTGTTTGGGGTCGGCGCAGCGTGTTTTGTCCTTCCTTCCTGTGTGGAAGGACAAAACATGCTGCATTAGAGTTTTGGCAGATGTTTTATGGCCGGCCGCCTGCCTGACGCCAACCCTCCTTTTTTTACGAGAGGAAAGCACCAGCTCCCCTGTTCGGTACCTCGGGCGAGGCCGTGAGGGGTATGTCTAGTGTTGCCCAAATGCAAGAACAAGACGAGACTTAGCCAGTCTTGGTCTTGGTCTTGCGCCAATATACCTGGTCTTGGTCTTGGTCTTGGTCTTGCGCTCCCAGTCTTGGTCTTGGTCTTGGTCTTGCAGCAAGAGTCTTGCAAGTCTTGCAATTACCTATTAGTCTATTACTATTTATTAAAGTTTACTTTAAATCTTAGAAAAACGTATTAGAATTGGAACATTGTGAGCTTGAATTAACATAGCCATAGTAAAGATCAAGCAGATTAATAAATAACTGAAGATTTGATAAGAAATTCGAAAAATCAACTAACCTATAGGTCGTTTTCCATGGAAGTAACTGTTTCTTAATATGATTTTATGATTTAAAATTTATGATTTATAAGCTTACATTTGCTAAAACATGTAAAAAAACAAATTAATTACAATAAATAAATAAATACACCCAACAGTCACATACATAGTCCTGACCCCACACTAAGATAAGAGTCTTGTGTCGTGGGTATCAGAAACTACGAGAGACTTTTCGGTCTCACAAACACCCAGACCCGAAACAAATATTTGTGGATCACACAAACATTTGTCTCGGTGCGGGGATCGAACCCGCGGCCGCTCGTTTCACAAGCTGGTGTCTAACCAACTGCGCCACTGCGCCAATTTATTTTTAAATAGTTGTTAATTATAGTTTTGTTATTTAGTTTAATTATTAATTGTTTGTTGTATTGTTATGTGTTTTTTTTTTATATATATTTTATTAATAGAATTGTAAGTTCGTGGTATTTTTACAATGTAAGTGTTTTGGTTAAGACTGTCAGCTTACATTAAGAAATAAATAAATAAATAAATTTCAAAAGAAGCCGCCGGCGCGTGTATCATAACCATGTACTTCCGAAAAGCGGCAAATTACTTTGAGAAGTAAGTACTAAACCTTTGATGCCGCGTTATCAAAGTGCCGATGGTTAATACATAACTATGCATGCACTCAGTTTGATTTTAATGGATATTTTCTTATACGCTATGTAGGTATGTTTATGGTATTAGTCGTAATGCGCATAAATCCAGTTTTTCATATTCTTTGATAAAGTTTTTGCGTCTCATAGAATTCCTAAGCGTACCTATACACCGAACTATTACACCTAATTACTCCGTGAAATAGCGCTAAGTCCTAGCTGCAAGACGCAAGAGTCTTGCAGGCTATGTCTTGTTCTTGCTCAAGTCTTGCGGGGTCAGTCTTGGTCTTGGTCTTGCTAAAAATACGCGGTCTTGTTCTTGGTCTTGGTCTTGCAAAAACGCAAGAACAAGACCAAGACTGCAAGACCAAGACTGAATTTGGGCAACACTAGGTATGTCGGGGTCTCTGGCCTACGCCAGCATACCGACTAAAACCTCTCGGTGACCATTACGCGCATTTAGGGCGGTTTTACGGCATCTCAGGGCCAGAAGTGCCCTAAATGATCCGCTGCCGCCCAGCGCACCATCCAGTTATGGACCCCTCCAAATTGGGAGGGCTTGTGAACGTCCGCGACAGTTAAGAGGCCACGCCTTCTGCCACCAATCTTGGGGTTGCTACCATAGGGTACCGCCCCCGCAGTACGCCCAGCCACCCCAGTTTCCCCTGTTAGTCGCCTCTTACGACAAGTATGAAGTAGGGGATACCGTGGCGGAATTCTTACACCCCCAATCCACAGGGCGGACGCCAACCCTCCTTGGGAATTTCTATGTTTTAAAGGGAATGGTGTGGGGATAGCGTTCGTTTGGGTACAGGATATTGCGGGAAAGGATATTTGGCCTGATAGTAAGGATGCTACAGTCCCGGATAAGGAAGTATTAGGAGACTGTAACTCGTAGCCCTGTTCCATGACTGGCTAGATCAATGGAAAAAGCATCCCCTGACCAAAGGGTAAGGGTAAGGGGCCCATCTAAAATATAAATTGTTTGTTAATATCTTATTTGAATTTAGTTTTTTTGTTTTGAAAATAGTTTTATAAGTATATAAAAAACCGAGTCCCTTTGAGACCCGTTCCGGGGTTCATAGACGTGAGATTGTATTATATCATGTATAGAACTGTGGTCTATTAATAGATGGTCAAATTTTATAAAGTATATTCGTCTTGCGGTACAAGTATGTGTCGTGCGATCTAGAGGTCCTGAGTTCGATTCCCGGCTCGGGCAAAGTGTTATTGGGTTTTTCACTAGTAAATTCTCAGTAGCAGCACGGAGTCTGGAAATGTGCCCGAAAAACGGCAATAGGTTCGCCCCCTATTACGTGGGACTGATACACACCTGGCGAAATGTGGGTGCAGAAATGCATCTCTGCCTACCCCTTCGGGGAATATAGGCGTGAGGTATGATTTATATTCTACATGAGACTTCATAAACTGGTATAGTAGGATATACAAATCAAAAATCTTTTTCTAACAGTTTGAATCAAGGCGTGAGTACTTATAATGTGTTGAATATTTAGTAACATATAAAAATACATATTTTCCAGGTCGCGCTGCCCGTGAGCTCCTTGCAAACAGCAGTAACGAGATCGTCGTGGAAGTTGGCCCTCCCATAGTTAAAGCTGTCGTCGCTAAAATTATCGACAATATCGAGAGTTTCTTCAAACACGTACCCGCAGATGAATTGGAACTTTGATGAATGTCTTCCTGTTGATTGTGATACTTAGGTTACTAACGTGGTGCTTAAGTAATCAATAAAGAAATAAAAAAAAAATAAAGAAAATGGCCACATTATCGATTGATAATGCGGCCATGTTCTGACCTCAGATAGCTCAGATTCAATTTTTATATTTTTTATAAAAAAAAAACATAAAATAAAGAAAATCTCCGCTAATAATGAGTTTTATGCGTCAATGATTATATGCCGTTGAGAGCTACTTTTTCTGAGATGTAATTTAGCTTTAGCAGATAACCTTGTAGATATAGACTAGACTTCACCCTGCAATAGACTTACTTTCGTAATGATTTCAATTATATAAAAGTTTAAAATATCTGCCCTGAAATAAAAGCCCCGAAATATGATACGTATTTGAGTGATACCACTCTTTTTTGAGAACAACTCATCAGTACACAAACAGATACGGTATTATGCTTCTGTTCGAATAGGAAGCACTAAAAAACGAAACAAAGATAATCGACACGGTGCCCGAATACCATAAATTCTATTATCTCGTCATCGCCCTGTCAGCGCTTCTGAGCAATGCGTTGGTAAAATAATAAACCATAAAAGAACAATTATTTTGGTTCTTCACACGCACTGTGGGCATAAAAACGTCAACGGCGTCATGAGTATTCCGAACATATGGAAGCAGTTAATATCGCTCGTTTATTTTGAAGAAAAGGATCTAACATTTCTTCGTCTTGGTGCAAATTAGCTTTGTTTTGATCTGCAGAAATACACATCGTAATATTGGACAATTAGATGGCAGCATTAGTATCCAGAATGAGCAGCCCTCGCAATATATTAGTAAATATTTCCGGGTGGTATGTTTTCCATAATGTTATAAACTCAGTTCAATAATAATGAACTGGCGAACAGTGGCAATTTCTTGCCTGTGGTTCGATTTATTGATAATAAATATTTTATCAAATGCAAAAGCATTTCTGAAAGTAAATGATATGATATGTCTGATCAAACAGTTTACTGAAATTACTTCGTTATAACAGAACAAGAAGCAAGAAGGAAATAAATTCTTCATGACGCGTATTATTCCTGAATGTAGGATGAAATAAGATACAATATTCCATTATTAATATAATTGGCATTCACAAGCCGTAGTGATGACTGACTGCCTCAAGGTTTAAGTCTGTGGTCAAGTATCTCTGCCATCGCAGGTGAAAATCCCAAACACAAACACAAAGAATTAATAAATTGCTATTGTACATCAAGCAGGCGGTCGATGTATGTACAAAGCAAATTATTGTTCTGATCCGTACGAAATTACATGTTATCCTTACTAGTAATACATATGTACAGAGTCGTAAGGAAAATCATTAATAACACAATAAAAACACAGTTCGATTGAGATGACAGTTAGTAATCGGTAGGAATTTAAACTAACCGACTAGATAATTTGCTCTAAAGTTGAGTGATATATAAGTATCCATAATGCTTGCCCTTTACCTACACAAAAGAAAATAAAGATACACACAGTACACATCAGAGATTCGTAAAACGCTGTCTTAAACTCAACAAAAAGAATGTTGTTTCTAAATAAAAAAAGTAAAATAAATCACAGGACACAAAATGTTTATGCCTCTCCCAAATTACTTACGAAAGAGAACGTACTTTTCCTCAAAGTTTTCAAATAAAGTAAGAAATTTAAGACGCGCGTAAAATTTCCAACATCTTAAGAGACTTAACCCTGTTTTAGTGTCGGTGTTTTTCCAAGAGTTTATTTCTTACTTCCTTTAAAGTCTAGACATTTAAACGACACAGCTATTTAGGAGATCTTCGTATTGACAGGCTCATAACAAAATACAGACGTAGTGTGGGATGTCGTGCAGTTGATTGTCAGACGACTTGAGAAACATAGAGGATGGATAAGAACTGTTCAAGACTAGACTGGCGCTTACTTGAGAAGGTCTATGTTAAGCAGTGGACGCCGATGGGCTGAGTAGGCAAACGAATACGAGCTGAGATAATTCACAAGAGTAGCTACTTCGACTATTTAGCAAAAAAACATTAAGTGTTTGCAGCTTTTATAAACTCAAAAATCAAGCTAGCTTTAAGAAAATTACATATTATCATTGACTGTAAATAAAACTATATACATGAAGATACTGGTCGGAGGAAATATATAAAACCGCCTTAAGGACCATAAATAAAAACCCGATGCGATTATAGATAAAAACTGTCAATAGTATTTTGACAAATAGACCTAAGACTCACAATTTACCGATAAAGATAGATGATTCAGCGGAATTTAGCAGATAATTTGATCTGTCCGTGTTTTTATGTAATACTTTAGAGATAACAACAATCGGCAAATACAAAGTGTCCAATCATCTGGAATAATCGATAGCGAAATCGCTTCACTCTTTCACTGACATGCAATGCTAGTCACCATTGTCTTTATAGTGATGTATGTATATATACATACATCCTTATACATACAAGGCTATATAGACAATCTATAGAATGTGTCGATTGTTGTATAACTAGAGAAGAATTGAAAAACTCGAATCGAATCAGAATTGAGGTAGGACTCTTTGAGTCGAGGCTGATCATCATTTTAATAATCCAATCGCGAGCGGATCGACTTCTCATTATTAGAACGGACTTATAAGGAGCCATTAAATTTTTTTAAGGATGAGTTAAAATTTGAAAAAATATATATTTTATTTTTCCAAAGGAATTTGTATTGCATTTGGCTTCCTATTGTAATTCATTAATTTGAGTATAGTGGAAGGCTGACCTATTATAGACCCACTAAAATTCCACTAGAACCTCTAGAATCTAGATAAAACTTGGCGTATGGAATACTATAACGGGTACTTTTTATGTCAGAAAGTACGGGACACGGCTCGATATGAATATACACTCAGGAATAACACAATATGCCATCAAAAATCTTACACGGCCGTTTTTATGTATTACCCCAATCAAAATTACATAAAATGGGAAAGTATGCAAATACAAATGTATCCCACATACATTAACATAATGTAACATGAACCCCGACATAACGAAATGAGGAAGAAAACCGAATTAACCGGGGCGTAACTAACTGCCAATCAATAACAAACTGATTTATTCCCGAGGGGCGATCGTATCGATGATAAACTCTCAATGAATAGATCTGCGGTGACAATGCTAGCGGGTAGCGAACTTCTGAATAATAATTGCAATATATTTCTGACTTATTAAAAAATGAACAATATTTTTCCTTTTTTCGTAAATGACCAAAAACAGACTAGTGGTCACAAAAGAGATGTAATATTATTGTTCCTGAAGTGTCTATTGATTTCTTTGTCTTGTCGATTATATTGCCATATTTCATTTAGACGGCGCGCCGTCTATATGAAATATGACTAAAAATTTACCATTCTTTAGTTACCTGTGACAACCTATTTGATCTGAATGATTCAGATTATCATGACTATCTGTAAATATAGTCATAAAAATAGTTCTATTAACAACAATAGCGTGTCAACAATCGAATCGATATTCCCTCACCGATTAATAAACGCAGTTAAGTTAGTTGTTTCTTAAGCCACTTTAACTTAAAACCACATACAGAGACGCATTGGGGCAACTTCGACAATCTTACCACCGCTATTTAGCAAATATTTTGTGTACCCCTATGTCAAAAGGTACCTGGATTTTTTTTATACAAGCTTCCAGACCGCTAATCGCTGAACAGCTCACCGCGTCCCTATATCTTCAAATCGGTAAACAGCAAACATTTATCCGCTATCCAAGTGGGGTGAACAGGCACGTGCCAAAACCATTTGCGTGACGTTGCCGACCATGCTCTGCTTGTAAAACGACTAACAAACGATTTGAGGTTTGTCCCGATCCAAGGGGGAGAGGCGCTTTACGCCATTTATGATAAAAATCAACGTAAAAATTGACTCGCTTTTTGGAAATTCATTATACATTGCCATTGGGAGGGGTGAAAAATAATGGGAAAATTATGTTGACGAAATTTTATGTTGTGTAATGATCATTTTGTAAGTGTTGTAAATTCTTAATGAACATCAATTTCGTAGAACAAAAACGGCTCACCAAATTCCATATATAGAGATTTTTTCATATCGTTCATTACTAATATCGTTTTATACTGATCAGAAATATAATAAAAGTTGTCGATTCTAAGATGAATCCAATGGCTGTTACTGCAACTTCACTACAACGGCTGTTAATCCAAGTTCTGCATGTCATGAACAAACACTACTCAATAACAATGTAAAAATTGCTCTTCAAACATAATAAGATGTCATTTTGTGCTAACATGTAATGCGAGTACCGCGAATTTTATGCTTATTTAAGTTTTTATCTATGCCCACTTAATGACTCAGCATTTATTTTTTCTCTTTCAACATTATTTATAATGTCCTGATGTGCCGATTGACTAAGCTGATCATAGATAAAGCTAATTGACTTGGATGACGGTTAAGAAAATATACAACCTTTTTAACTTGTGTACAGCGACATCTATTGTCGATGTGCCGAAACATTTACAGACGAGGTTTACTAAGAAACGTTCTATTAAGCGAAAAAAGAGGAAGAAGGTAAAAACGTTGACTTTATTGTGATTGCTGAAAAAAGAGCTGGATAAGCATAGCTAGCTATTTTATAACAAAACAGAATTAGAGTAAGAACTTCCTGACATTTCTGTAATGTATAACAAAAGTTGGTTTGGTTTAACTGATGTTTGTTCCAAATATGCTCAATTAATAATAATACCTGCATAATACTCTGTGTTCTATAATATTCTTTAATAAAGTATATTATGATTACTAATTGCCCTCACAAGAAAAGGTTAATGTAAGACATGATTCCAATGCCAAAACTTAAACCTGTAATAACTATTACCTGATAAACTATTCTGTTTCTTCTTGGCATTTGACGAGTTTCACGGTCTGGTTCAGTTTAACTACAAGCATTTATTCATATAAATACACGGGAAAAATTAAGCGTTTGAAGCAGTTCAACAGTTCGACAGCCCCCGTGGCGCAGTTGGCTAGATACCAGCATGCGAAACGAGAGGCCGCGGGTTCGATCCCCGCACCGAGACAAATGTTTGTGTGAACCACAAATATTTGTTTCGGGTCTGGGTGTTTGTGAGACCGAAAAAGTCTCTCGTAGTGTCTGATACCCACGACACAGGTCTTGTAACCTAGTGTGGGATCAGAGCTATGTATGTGACTGTTGGGAGTATTTATTATTAGTTCAAACCCTACAGTTCCAACCGGTATTTAACTCTAATTAACAAGCTCAAGAAGAAAGGCAAAGAATTTCAACCTAAACAACTATGCGAAAAGAACTATCAGTCTAAGCGTCACTCAACGAACTGGCAACTACTATTTACAATTAACGACCAAGGCATTTTAAAATATTTTAAAAAGTAATAATTTCGTTAACAAATTAAATACGTCACGAAACTCCTTCAGCATTACCATTTTGAACTCTATCACATCGGCATTGAATTCAAAATAGAATTAACATATTACTATGCCATTGCATTTAGTCCCTGTTCAATATCCACTGGCACGCGAAACGTATAGAGATTTATACTAGAAAATAAAAAGTCAAATTTGAAAGGTATGTTAATACCCCCAATTACATGTATGGCTAAACATAATACCCATATCATTTTATTAAAATGGTAGCATTTGTTGCTATTCGTAACCTTTAACCTTAAAATATAGCATATGAATGTTTCACCGTTCTATTACCACGCGCACGAAGCGTTCTAGTGTTTTTTTTTCATGTAATTGTCTTTAAACTACAATTATTCATAGTATATGGCAAAACATGACTCCATGTTTCTTTGTTACCATTTTCATTCAACTTTTCCATGTTGTATTCCTCCATGCCGTTGGTCACACGGATTTTGAAATGTTTATTGTATTTTAAGAGCAAACATATTGTTATTAATGGTTTCTCTCTAATCTATAATTTATTTCTTGGTTTCTACCTGTGTTCTGAAATTAATATGAATCCAGGACCTCTCGTTTTGTAGCCCTTGTCCTCCAAAGATATTTTCTTCAGTTGCATTTATTTAAAGATTATATAAAAAGCTAAAATAGAAGTATCAAATAATATAATTTGTTGTATCAAATAATAAAATTAAACTAGTAATCTGATAAACATGTATTGAAGGCAAATACTGACAAGTTGATAGGACAGTTACACAGAATATTAATGATGTTTTTACTCATCATGTGATTGACCACAAGGCGTGAGCAGTGCACGCACTCCTGGCATTGATTGAATGTTTGAAATATAAACAAAGACGCGCTCACACGCTTTTAAAAAGACCGATTATTTATAGTCAAAGTAGAAATAAAGACATGAGAAAATTTATTAAGAAAAAAATTGGTTTATGAAAAATTATTTTTAGCATATATATTATAGTTAGATTTTATATATATTATATCGTGCGTTTCAAATCAATTTAATAAAGATATCGTAACATAGATAAAGCAAATAAATTAGTAAATAAATAAATTGTAAAATGTAATAAGTAAGTAAATAGTAAATAAATTGTTTTAGGTATTGCTCCTTACTTTTACAAATACCCACAACGCAAGACGCATATTAGCAATTAGCATGTGATAATACTACATAGTATATCTGCGGAAACCGAATACTTCTTGGTATAACAGCAATGCAAGAATCGGTATGATTATTCAAGATTATGCATTAAACTGGGTACCACTTTATAGATGTCTGTATAGTTTTAAAATTTGTCTGCTTGATTGCCATTGTTGAAAAAATTAAATAAGAAGCGATATATCTAAACTACAGCAATAAGTACTTTGTAACACTAAAATATAATAATATTTAAATTACTTCAAATCAAAAGCATCGTACGCCAATAACGTTTGCATTAATTACAAAACAAAAATAAAACGCCAGTAACCGATGTTCGATCAAACACGAATTTGCGGTAAATGACATATGATACCTTTAAATATTTCGCTGTACCACAAAGTGTAAACGCAATTGTTGGTTGCGAACTATCGAACCAGACGGACTTTTTATAAGCACCATGACTATCAAAATAATTTTTCCATTGCTTTAGGGAGATTCCTCTACGGAAATGTATTTTAAGGGTTTCACGGAAATACTATACAACGAATTTCTTTGATAAACTCTTCTTTTAAATAGACTTTTTTATGTTTGATAGACAAACCGATTTTGCAACTGCATAAGCACCTTTAAAAGATATTTCCAATTCCAAGATATATTTCCATCAATTGTATTGGCAAAATAGCACTTCTGTTATCAATATAGCGTTCAGTGTGAACGAAACCGTCATTAAACTTGACCTGGTGAGCACTGCCACAGCCACGTCCATACATCACCAAACCGCATGCGGTTGCCGACCTCAACACACTCATTACACATCGTTACGTAATTATAAACCAACATGTACCTGCTGTAGATTTTATCATATTATCTAAATCTAGCAAATGAGCACGTAGCTAACTGGATGATGAGTGCTCGCGGCGCAAAATCTTACCAATATTATATATGCGAAAGTTTCTGTGGAAGTTTGTTATCCAATAACGCTAAACAGCTGAATGTATCGTGATTAAGTTAAACCTTGATTCACACTTATACACTTACCTTAAAATGATTTTGATCATTTAAAATGTATGCGAAAAAGCCGTTATGATAAAGAAGATAACTATTGTATCTGTTAAAACTTGTCTCACTGATCAAAACTATACATCTTTCGCTGTTTATCAGTCAGTTTTTAAAGGACTATTACTATAATTATTTATATATTCTTTATTGGACACGAGCAACAAAAAATCATTAATTTATTATCATTTGTGCATCACTGTCATCTAGTAAACATAAAGACTCTAGCATGCATTTTTGCAGTCCATAACAATATTCTGCTCCGACATCCCATTCGCAGATGCTCATACCCTAGCTAATTTAGCTTTTGTTTCTGGTTAGTCCATTCAGCGTTCCAAGCGATACTGGCCAAGGTCCCTGTATAAGCATTTAATTGGCATTATTCCCATCCACCTATACACAGCAAAGTTATGATACTCGTACATATGTAAGTATATCAAACAGTGGTATTGAAATCATCATTAATTGTTTGAGATGTTAACGCTCTTTAACGAATAAGTAACATTAACCATGTGTTTGAATTGAAATAGGCCTTAGGTAGCAATGATAAAGTTTAATTTAGATTAGACCGTTTTTTACAGATCACTCAAGTTTCATATTGAATGCTCTTCATCAATAGCCTGCTTGATGAGCATCACAATACTCGGGAAGTTAGGTACACCTTGTCGTTTTTAACATGTATATAAAATGTACTTTCGTAACACCGAGCTTATATTTTATATATTCTTTAATTATTTACATAATTTTATATTTAATTTAACTGGGAAATTATTATTCAGTAATTTGGTTCTTCGGGATATTTATTATTCAGTTAACTGTACAGGGTTAATATTAATAGGTGATGAAACAACATGTCTGGTGAACTCTGAGGAAATAAATCGAAGCATATATTGTAGTATTAAATATTTACCGTATAACAAACGTTACATTTTGTAAAAGTCATCTTATTTTGAAATGAATTAAAAAACAAGAAGTATTTCATTACATGAATAGCGTACAGATTAAACGCAAAACTTAATTCAGCGAATTAGTCTTGTCAGTTTTTTTGCTTTGACTGTGCTACTTTACCTCGGCACAAAATTTATGTGGCTTACTAAACCTAGCCTAGTTAATTAAACATCCATTTGTTTTTAAAGTTAGTCAGAAATTAGGAAAATCTGTATCAGCTTTCAAATATTCATGGTGTTAGCAATATAGTATTTAATCACATTTTTTTTCTATTTATTTCGTCATTCTATAAATGTCTGTTATCGACTAGATCCTGAGAGATCAAGGACATACCTAGATTTTTTTTATTTTGTACAAAATGCTTCCAAAATCTGGATTTAGAGATAAGATCTAATTTACACATTAGAATCTGCTTCACATACCTCTTAGAAAATTAATAAAATATTGCAACCATGTACGAACGTAGTTGGACGAAATGTATCCTCATCTAATTAAAATAAAATACAGTGTTTTTGTGTCTTTCTGATCCAACTTTTTGTTAGCTATGATTACTTGAACATCGCTTTGAAGGCGAGCAAACTTTTTGCCTCGATTTCATGTAGTTTGTTCATTACGTGAATAATTTGATTTGTTGTTGGTAAAGAAACGCGTATTTTAAAATATACATAAGTACCTACTATTATTAGTCCAACGTGCTCGTTCGACAACATTCGTCATTCAATTCATGGACAAAAACTATCTATTCTGAGTTCGCGAATCATGCAGAGAAATCTATTTATTTGAGGTTGTAAATACTCATGGCTAATTTAATATTACTTTAAATTATTATTATGATAAAGAGATTTTTTTTATTATTATCATAAGTAAAAGGATTGCGAGTGTTTCATAAGAAAATTGCATGTGAATTCACCCACAGTGGTAGCTATATCTCCAAAAAGAAGGCACTGTTTCTGGTCTTACAATTTGGCAGCGGTGGTACCTGGTATCGTTGTTATTATAGCGATTACAAATAAGTAGTTATGACATCAGAAATCTCAGATTTAATTAATACTATCGCAGGATGTTGGCAAACAGGAAACCATTCCCATGAGAATTGCAACTAGACATTAATGATTCTATTCGCTTTGGTATCAAAGATCACGTCAAAAAGATACCTAAGTTCAAAAAAACTAGTTATATCAGTATTAATTGCAACAGCTGCATCCCAGAATAAGTTCGCTCCGGCGTTTCATATTAGGAAGTCAAATAAGCGATATGAATATCGCCTCCCACAAACAACAATAAATGAACGACCATTAGAAACGTATTCCGTGCTGCATGCAATCAGTTATGGTGCTGTAAGTGATTGCCGCCAACTTGCAAACTGCGCTGTTTTGTATCACACACCAGGGCTGGCGCACATCGTTATTTTTTCGGACCGTGAGCATTTTCCGTTGTGAGTCCGCTGCAAAAAGTTCACCTTTTTTAAGGTGGCAACCGAAAATTATTTTGAAGCGTAGATGGAAAAGTTGCGAGTGTTTTTAGCATATTGCATACAGATCATGCTTGCTCCTGTTACTGTAAAGGCAAAACGAACATCCACGCCATTCTGAATGCCCTTTGTAGAATACATATATATGTCAGTCAAAAGCAATATTTGGATATTTTTGACAATTTTAAGCCTTGTGCGTGGGATGTGCGAAAATATTTTTTATCCTGCCACGGCAGAGTGATAGATTGGCACCTGTTGAAACATAAAGTGAAGAAAAATAGAGATTTGATAAATTGTACTAGTCTTTTGCTAATTTAAAAGGCACAACAGTTATACATACGGCTCGGCGGTAAGCAATGTGTGCCTTACCGTAATCATAGTCACGGTAAAAATATTACATACAGTATTTTAACTCGGCCACATTTTGAGAACAAAGGCCTGCCGCCGCGCGGTCGTAAACATGCGATAGGGCTGCGCACCGCAACATTTTAAATAAATCTACCTCCTTTGACTTTCTATCTAAATAAATGAAATACTTTGTGAATGGAAGTGTGTTCAATAAAAATGCATGTTATTTTTTATAAGTGTATTTAATAAAATTGACATCAAGTCAAACATTTCAAGAAATCACCGCTAGCCTCAAAAAGGTAATACCGATGGCTCCATTGAACACTCCTCTAACTCAAAATTTTGAAATTTTCGTTTTTTACTATTTAATAGTAAAGCAATTTACGTGGAAATTAATTGAAATTGTGAAAATTACGTACATGAAAATTAAGTGAAATTTGCTTTACTATTAAATAGTAAAGCAATTTACGTGAAAAACGTAAATTTCAAAATTTTGAGTTAGAGGAGTGTTCATTGGAGCCATCGAATTACCGTGCCGCAAGCGCGGTGAGTTCGGCGGCATTTATCAAAGGGACTTGGGTCGTCGGCGCTTGCCACGTAACACTACTAGAGTGAGTAGCAGACAAAATAATTTCAATCTTATGTCTATGTAAATAGAGTTGCAAAGTTTTTTGAATTTTTCGTTAACAAGTTCGTGTTTTAACAAATATATATTAGTACCGAGAAAAAAACGGCAACCATTACATATTTATTGTATGATTATTTAGAGGTATTTGTTGTTAAAGCGGCAACAGAAATACATTAATCGGAGATCATTTCAACTACATGTCTAGCTTATTTATTTTTCAAGGGGAGATCAGCCTTTAAAAACACTTAAATTACTTACTTACCTACTAATAAGTATAATCATTGTATAGTCTTACCTTTCGGAGTTTCCAGGTAATCTAAAAAAAGTTATATCTGGGTGCGTTATTGAAGAATTCATGCAACCATACACAGCACAATATATTCTTCTTGTCATATTTTTTTAAAAATCGCGCGGTTACTGCTAAAACGACACCGTCCGTTCGTCACTGCGGCACAGTCGCGACTGCCTGCATGCCGAGCGCGTGCCGAGATCGGACGCGTAGGTATAACTCGATTTTGGCCCGTTTGTATGAAGATAAGCTACTGTATATATATTTTTACCGTGACTAGAGTGAGTAGCAGACAAAATAATTTCAATCTTATGTCTATGTAAATAGAGTTGCAAAGTTTTTTGAATTTTTCGTTAACAAGTTCGTGTTTTAACAAATATATATTAGTACCGAGAAAAAAACGGCAACCATTACATATTTATTGTATGATTATTTAGAGGTATTTGTTGTTAAAGCGGCAACAGAAATACATTAATCGGAGATCATTTCAACTACATGTCTAGCTTATTTATTTTTCAAGGGGAGATCATCCTTTAAAAACACTTAAATTACTTACTTACCTACTAATAAGTATAATCATTGTATAGTCTTACCTTTCGGAGTTTCCAGGTAATCTAAAAAAAAGTTATATCTGGGTGCGTTATTGAAGAATTCATGCAACCATACACAGCACAATATATTCTTCTTGTCATATTTTTTTAAAAATCGCGCGGTTACTGCTAAAACGACACCGTCCGTTCGTCACTGCGGCACAGTCGCGACTGCCTGCATGCCGAGCGCGTGCCGAGATCGGGCGCGTAGGTATAACTCGATTTTGGCCCGTTTGTATGAAGATAAGCTACTGTATATATATTTTTACCGTGTCATAGTCGACGACGATAACGTGAGTGACTACTGGCAATCAAAATTTTAAAGAGGCGAATGAAAGTAATAATCTCTAATTAATATGTTGGAAATACTACATCATATTCAATCGCCTAATCTTTAAATGACAAAATTGGTCGTTCTTGGTTACTTTTGCGTAGGTTAGAACATCGTAGGTTTAAGACCTTATGACTTGTTATCGAGACAAAAACAAATTAAAATACCGACAGGAAGCTTATAAAAAAGGTTTCATTTAGCTTTTGTATTGAAGACCAAATGCTCACTTATGATTTAGTCTTTATCATGACTTGATAAAAGTGTTGTCATTTAGTAATTAATCAGTCTGAATTCGGCAATCAAAGTAAAACTTTAACGTGGCAACAACAATATTAAATGCATTTCCTAAAGCAACATTTTTAGGATGCTACAAAATTATCTTTCTCAAGATTCACCGACCTACTTCACATTACCTAAATTAACTCCAAGTATTCCAGTGCACTATATTTAAAATTGGCTTGGCAGGAGCCAGGTATGTTAATACTTGCTCTAACCTCATTAAATGAGTGCATTTGCCCAACGACTTTAAAAATCAACTCCAAGTGAATTACATACTAGATAAGTCGAAGCTTCGGGACAACTTCATTGTCATTGTCACCTTACAGTCGTATACACAGCTTTTACTTTGAGTACATTTGAGCAGCGGAGGAAATGACTTTTTATTTTAAATACTGACAAGGAAAAACGACGACATCAAAATTTGATGGCAAAAATGCTGTAATCGTACAGCATTTTGGTAAATCTTGCAAAAACTACTTGTGAACTCAATTAATAACCCTAAGCTAATATTTTACGTTCTAGATAAATTTATATAGATTACTGATAAGTACTTATGTATGAACTCATTAGAAAATTTTGAAAAATGGAATATAGTATCGTGAAATCGCTGGCTCACTATTACAAGGTTCTATGTTACAATTTTAGCACTTATTTAGTTATGGTTCTATATAACTCATAGAACTCATAGAACCTCGTAGTATTTATATTGTAATAGTGAGCCAGCGAAATATATATCAGCTATCAGTCCTGTATTCTCATCTTCATCAATGCTATCGCCGCTTAGTATTTACGAGATGGTGGCAGCCCTACGTGCCGTGTGACGGTAAGCCACGCGACGCCACGCCACGCCACGCCTCCGCCACATGTCGTGGCATAGCAACTCATTAGTTTTCTATTTGCTTTAAATACGATCGCTACTTTAAAATGCCTTATAACAATTTTACTAAAAACAATTACTTGCAATACTGTACAATTTTCTCGCATGCAAACTTTTTACGTATAACTGGATGTATTAAAACTAAGATTAAAAATACATTGTATTTTCTACCAAGTTTGTTGTTATTTCTAATTTTTTTAAAGAGTTTTTATAAATTATTATAATGTGAATAATGAGTAATAAAATATTAAAAGCTTATAGAGATAGAATACCTCGCTGAAAAAGGGCGTGCCGTGCGACTTAGAAATTTCGGCTTTAATGTCCGGGTTGGGCAACTTTGATTTTGCCAAAATAGATTTTTTGAATTGGTAAAATTTTAGTAGCGACGTAAATTCTGAAAATACGCTCGAAAATCTGCAAAGCGCTCGCCTCCTATTTTACGGATTCTAAAAACTCGTGTTATGTACTCACGTTCGTATTGCACGTATCATCCCTATATAGCAAACATGAGAGTCTCGTATCGTGGGTGAGAAACTACCGAAAAGTCACCATGCGGATGTCAATTTTCTAGAAAAAACATCTCAATTTAAAAGACTTCCATGTTTTATATTTCTAACCTTGTTTACTAAATCACTTGGCACATAATTGTAAACAACGTCAAATTTAGACACGAGCGTGCGAACTTCAATTACATTTAACGTACTTAACCAACTTTAAGCAGCAACTTCACTCGAATTCAGCGAAGATGAATGAAATACACGTGTAACAGCCAAGTTAAAGGAACAAGTAACTGGCAGCATTTCAACTAATTTCTCCGAATAAATTATGAATGTCGCAATTATAAATTGCAGAATACAGAAGCGAGGACTTATTGCATATGATTAATATTACTTCGTGGAGGTTTATAGATCAGAGATCCTTTAGTATTCGCACTCCGTTTGAACTGACGCGAAACGTCCTCGTGTTAGTTTGATTTTATCAATTTCAGCCTCATCTTAAGTAAACTCGAGATAAAATATAAGGCAATTCAAAGAAGAGACTAAATGCGGTAAGCTATGAAATGATGTCTTGATCTTACTTTATACTACTGTTGTAATAGTTGAATGTTTAATAAAGAACTATAAAATTATGCTGTTGGTACGTGGTGCTAATTACATACCTATATGGGTACAAATATAAAGTAGTGATAGCCTCGTGGTTTAAGCGTGCAGTCGAGATTTTTTTAGGTGTGTTGTCCACCGAACAGCTCTAGGCTAGCGTGTTGGACTAAATCGTTATCCCTCTTAGGGGTAGAGGATGCGCGTGCCCAAAAGTGGGACGTTCATACATGCACTAATTGTGATATCCCACATTATTTCCTTTGCTGTTTACCCGTGCCCTGTATAGTTAACAAAGAATATTTTAAACCCACGTTCTCTACAACTACGTGTGCTGACCATACACAATATAAAAGGAGAATGATGGCTTTAACTACGTAAGTTTGCCACATAAAATGAGAATGGTGGCTTAACTCCTCTTGAACATAGATAAAGTTAACTCTCTCTCTCTAATAGATGGACGTGTGCGATCGGACACAGAATGAAATACACTGCTTACCTTAATCCTAATCGAAGAATGTTTGGGTACAACTGCCACAACATTTCGTGAACGTATTTTATTCGGCCAATACATCACTACGAGTTAGAACGCATTAAAATATTTTCTTGACACATAATTCATACCGTGCAAACTGCTTCTGAGAACGGATGCCTGAACACCGATATAGAAATGCTACGTCCAGTACCCCGACTATACATTGGCTAATAAATTCAATTAATTGCTTACAATTGCGTTATGAACGGTTATATTCGGAGGCATAATCTATGGACGATCATAAATCTGGGCTTGTTGTCTTGTGAAATAAAATGTGTTGTGGGAATCCAGGATTTAAATACATAGTAATAAGTACAGGCTTCGACCACACACAGTCCGATCCCGGATTTATACATAACTAGCGACCCGCCCCGGCTTCGCACGGGTGAAATGCTGATATTTAATGGATGTTATCATACATATAAACCTTCCTCTTCAATCACTCTATCTATTAAAAAAAAACACATCAAAATCCGTTGCGTAGTTTCAAAGATTTTAGCATACAAAGGGACATAGGGACAGAGAAAGCGACTTTGTTTTATACTATGTAGTGATTGTGTCTTTTGTACCTTTATTTCATTTAAAGAATCAATAAATTTACTAATCATTCGACTTCACTTAATAACACTATCTACTGGTTCTAGGATAGATTTTTATTTTTCACCTCACCACCGAGTCTGGAGTTGTGCCCGAGAAACTTCTTACTTCGCCACTGGCATTGCAATCGCCTGTAACATACTCTTGTTTCCATTCTGCACTTATATTTATATTGGCGTCAAAAATGATAGGCAAATACCTAAACATAATAATGTTACTAGTCCATATCTCACACTCTAACTTATTTACAAAACCACAAAACACCCTGCATGCTGAGGAAATAGCCGATGTAATAAACGTGAAATTTGGAGTAATCATTACTCCGCACCTGACAAATCCTCCCGAAACTTAACCCCGACGTAAACCGCAGGAACCCCAAACAGACGTCATTTGTTGATGCCTGGTTATAAATGATACGGGAAGATAAGACCGAAGGATTTGCAGCGCCAGAGGGTCGAATGAGAGGTCGTAACCAGTATCCGAATTTCTGAAAGAAAATGTTTACGGTGTTTGTTTTTGCTGTGAGTGAGCTTCGTTTACTCGCCAAGAGATGGCGGTACTCGTATGTTCAAATGTAATGAACTAAAAATCGGAATGGATTTATTGCTTTTGAATTAAAAATACGTCCATGTATTAGAGAGAATAATCTCTCTAATTCTAATCATTCTAACAGTTTTACCGTTACCCATAGGGCCATATTTATTTTCAAAAATGTATGTTTTAAATTTGTATTAAAAATGATAAAACATTAGCCTCTAACGTTGTCCTTTTCAGGGCTCGTAAATATAATTTTGGCCTTACTCGATGACTCGCGCATATATATTTCGTGGGACCAACGAGGCATTCAATAAAATACACTACGGTTAGGCCAAATAATGACACAAAGCGGGAAATAACTAAGAACTATTCGCGGCTTATTGTGCATTTTTTCCGAGAGGTCAGCGTAAGGGATGATTTACTCGTTCAATATTACAGGCAGGTGGGCCGCCGCCAACGGAATTAAACTTGAAGAAATATTACTTCAGCCTCTGCTCCGTACTTGCCAGTAATTGAATATTGTCTATAACTTAATAGCTTTGTGTTATTGTCTCACTATGATAATGTACAAAAAAGGCACTTTTTTCATTAAATGGATGTGAAATAACAAAAAAGCAAATTTTAAAATGTTTGTTTTATCTAATCTCCAAAATAGTCCTGTTGTGACGAGACTATCGTATAAAAATAGCTTAGTAACAAACAACTTCAATAAACAATCATGATACTGATCTACGAATTGATCTTAATTTGAACTGCTAAAAACAATAATTTATCTCAGAATGCCAATTAAAAATTTCAACTTCAAATAATCCTTATTTATCAAACAAATAATCTTTGATTATGAATAAATAAGCAAATTCCATGATCCTACATGTTGAAAGAAAAATTTAAAAAGTCAGCTAAAGATAAGATTCACAACATCAAGATTGATTCATAATCAACGCTCATTTATGCCGCCGCAACGATAGGTAATAAACATAAAGTTAATTCTTTTCATAAAATAATTAACAAATGAAAACATTTTTCAAACATTAAAATTCAAACATGGAAATAATTTCGTGTCATACAAATGAGAGTTAATATTAATATTCCCGGCGCAAATATTTATGTGCCTTTGTACATAACTTAAAAATTGTTTCGGAAAAAATGGAGCAACGGAAAAAACAATTCGGTTTTATAGCTTCCGCCCCTCGCATTATGAAAATGAAGTTTTTTTTTGCTTTCAAAAGTGGTACGTGAAAGTCGTTGGAGGACCTCTGATTATACATTAACATGCTGCTTTGTTTAGGTACTATGACAATTATATACATGACATTTTTGATTCATAACAGTTTGGTTGATGACAAACCTAATATAAGTAGGTAGTACCTATTAGATTATATCAGAAATAATTACCATTCCTGGGTGACTGATAAGTAGGTATCTTGTAAGATTATGGAAAATTGCCTACTCTAGCTGAATTCGAATTTCAGAATCAATTTTGTAGCTTATAACAAATTTTCCCTAGGCTTTAGGAATCATCGTAGTCGTTTCTTGTTTTTTTATTATTGTCCCGCACAAACTTCATAGTTATGTTCATTTGGTAACTGTTGATATGTTGATGAAGATACAATTTCCTCATAGATATAATAACACTCTGAATCTGATTTAACACATAGCGCAAATGTATTTTGTCTCTCGAACAACAATGTAAAATTTCATCAAAACATAATGTAATTTCCAGTTCATTACAGATAATTTATGTTGACATTGTTAAAATTGTTTTGATTAAATTGTGACTGGGAGCGCATCACGTGTTTACCCGTGTTTTTAAATTAAATAAACGCTCATTTAAGTTTGACTATAAATATATCTATTTACACTTCACAACACAGAAAATAAATCATCAAAATTCTCACAAGAACTATCAAGATTCTTTTTTTTGCAACATTTTCTTCGCCCATTATGCCAGAGATAATTGCTTACGATATTGAAGTAAAAAGTATAATAACAAAATTGTATACATGCTCCATAATACCGAGGCATTTTATCTATGTGTAAAAACTAAACGTAGTGCAGACGTACGGACAACTGGCATCATTAAAACACTCATTAGATACGGCACTATGAAAACTGCACTTATGCCTAAAATGTTGCAGTAATAAAAAAAAACTTGGCTCTGTGTACTTAGCTTCGTGAGTTCAGTAGGAAACTTTGTTATCGGTGTATTAAAATTTTACTACAAACGAATTCTACTAATTGTACGTCGTGCTGCTGGGTTTAATTTACTAGTAATTAAAAAGATATAATAGCATTTATTAGAATGCATAAATGTTGAATTTATCATACAGACTCTGTTAATTTTCAAAATTATTCCATTTTCCCTTGAGTTGAGCTAGTTCTAAAGGTAAGGAATTCAAGAGATAATCCTTCCATAACAATTTTACATCACGATATATATTGCAAATTAAATCTGAGGCAAGGCAACTTATTTTAAGTAAAAATTTACCATTTCATATCAATATTTAATCACTAAGAGTTAAGTCATCCACATTTCTAGTATTTATCAAGTCAAAAGAGATAGAAGAATTAGTAAGCATAGTTATTATTAGGTACATAATGTGTACTTCAAATATTCAGACAAAGTAAACGCTTACTACCTAGTAAGCGTTACTTCTACCTAGAAGGGGTAGCTCTCACTAACTAATAAAATATTTGCTCTAATAGACGCCTGTTACCACACAGCTTCCAATTTTCTAGGCAGTTTTAAACTACATAACACTGCACCCCATCATTCCTCAAAGAACCCTAAACGTATAATTTTCACCATTTTTTACATGCGAATAAACAGGAAACATAAAGAGGGCACGCTAAATGACATTACCAAGTTCAAATAACTCTCCCACCGGTTGACGCCTAGGAATTTCTCTAATTGCGGCGACACTAACCGGAGGAGTAATTGCAACGCTCCTCACGCGACGGCAAGTGACAACGTGCATTTACTCGCCAGTTTGCGAATTTGCACCATAAAACGGCATAACTTGGACTGTTTGGTTTTTAAGTTGTTATTTGTAAGTTTCTTGTAGTTTTAGATAAATGTAATGAAAGGGTTTTTAAAGCGGCTGAAATCGTAATATTGGTGGTGATTTTCCTTTTTTAATTTGTAAATAATATTTATATCTGTGACAACGAAAATGAATGGAGCAAAGATTATATCGTGTAGAAAAATATGATTGATTGTTTTTCCTTCACTCGTAAATACTGTTTTACACAATCCCATGTTGTATTACTGATACCTTTAATTCAAGTATCTATATTCTACATGAACCTATAAATATTATAATATACTATATGCAAATATACCGTATACGAAATAATATTTGAATTGGAATTTTAAATTAAAGTTTATCTATATTAGGCCATATAAATACTCACTCCTGGATACGACACCTCCTACAATTGAAAAGTTGTCAGAATTTTCATTATTACATATTTAATTATTCGTAAATAAACTTACGGTTGATTAACGAGCAATAAAATATCTACTTCAAAAGAAAAGATGTTTCTATCCCATGTGATGCAGATTTGAACATTTTACCTAACCATCCTTATTGAAACAAAAACATTGGATACTCCCCGGATTTCAGCAACACGCTGTCATGAGATCCCAAACACACATCAGCGGATCAAACGTCATTTTCGTATTCCTTTGCGGCCGTGCTCTCTGCACGTCACACCTCCAACACAAAATAACCCTCTGGCTCTAATGCCAAAGTAGTGATATGCTGATGTGCTGCCACAACTCTAATAATTAACACCTATCCCTCCACCGTGTTGTCTATGGCCGGTATACTTAAGTAAATATATAGGCAAAGTAATAATTTTCTTCCGTACAAAGAGTAAAAAGTTGTTCTATCTAGCATCAATAGTAGTTTGTTGTGTAAGTCGAGATTTAAATTATGAGTAAGTTTCTATGTTATATAAATTTCATATATAAGTTAGGTAAATACATATGCGTATACTATATACATATGTAAATGGACAGCGTCACGTTGTGTACCGATACTGGTGCAGCTATGGTACAGGTGTGAGGTTATGTGATGAGGTAGCGACGAGGTAAATAAAACGACTGGTCTTGGTGCGTGCTAATGGGTGACTCTGCGTGACTGCCCTGTGTGCAATAATCTTTATTGATATTTATATTAAAGTCTGACCTAGATTAGATTCGATGACAATGCTGACAATGTTATACTGACATACAAATTTTTTTTCGTAGAAATAAAAATAGTTCAAATCAGCATATAAAAGTTCAAAACCTTTAAATACCTGCTATTTCATCTACCACTACAATTTTCAACAGAATTTGAATCGCTGTTCCCATAAACTTTACCCATAAAAGTTAAAATAAACTATAAATTCTTTTAATAACTGTACTTATAGTTCGGACATAGTTTAAGTCGACAAGCATTGCGTCTGTGTTGATTTTATGTTCTTTTAATGTTTGTCATAAATTATGCGTGAGTCCCAACGAAAATAATCAAATTAGGCGATTTAATCATAAAAGTGAACCATTAAATTCCATTCCCTGAGGAACCGTTTGCAGTGTAGTAGAGACCAAAGAACTCTTGGATCTGTTCGTAAATGTATTTAGCCAGCAGATTAAATATAGTTGATTCGAATTAATTATTATACTAGCAACAATAAAAAGAGTCGTCAGAACACGCTTGCCACCGACTTGGGTATGCCTCTGGTATTGCATAAATAGACAGGTTGTCTACCATCCCGATGTTCATTCACCGTTGAAGTGCTTGATAATAATTCTTAATTACTACACGCCTTGGCAAACGTAGTGTAGAACGCCCTCTGGCTAGGTGGGGTGACGACATTCGCAAGGTGGCTGGCAGTGGTTGGATGAGGAGGGCCGAAAATAAAGCCCAGCAGTGGACGTGAAAGGCTGGTGATGATGATAATAATGATGAATAACTACTAACAGAGAAAGAGAGAGAGAGTCGCCCAAGACTGTGAAGAGAGACGTATCATTGAATAGGCATATGACAGTGGCCCACATATCATGTTCTATTAAGATGGTTTCTCGAAAGACCGTATACCATCCCACCCATAAATCTTGTGTTTCAACAAAGGTTTATCAAATTTTATTTATGTAGGTAGATAACTTAACACCTCGGGCGGGAAAATTTATGATTGATCTCAAAAATATGATAATGTCATAAAAAAGTTTTTGATGTATTCGGCACTCAACTAAAGTCGTTTGGTTTGAATCATCATAATTTATATAACTTAGCAAAAGTGATATTTTTCCTCAGTAAGTATACTAACAGTGTAGGATTTTTGAATATAAGATTGGTCAAAAATTAATTAACAGCATTTAAAAAAAACATAAAATATTTACTTATTATAAATTATAATTTAATTATAAACATATTGTAATCAATATAAATATGTTCATATAACGTCTTATTTAATTCCAAAAGTTTTCATTGTATTGATTTATTCAACCTCAGTTCTTGCGCACTTATTTTAAATTATGATCGTTAATGATCCTTCCGTTTATGAGTTCCTACTAGTTCTCACACGTGGAACAAGTACAATGTTAGTGCTACAAATGAAAGTTAATATGTACAAATTAAAGTAATTTGTCAGATAATTGTTACAATTCACATGTAATGTGAACACGCGTTTGATATAACGACAAGATTTTTTTAAATGACGCTCTAATTATAAATCTGATAGCAATAGCTACAAAATGTTGTAGCTTGTTCATTAAATACAATGTACACATTCCCCTTTAATGTTTTTTTTTTACACTTTTCACTGACTTATGATATTACATCCCGTTTTAAATGTTCTTGCATGGCAACATAACCGCGCTTTAACAAGTCATAAGTAATCAGCGAGGTAGATCATTAAATAATGTTTGTTTACTACCAGCTGACTTAAGAAATATACAGATTATTTTCAATGCTTCGTGTAACTAGGAGTCGAAACATTGTGTTTTTTCTAAGTCCTTTTTAGTTCTTACGATGAATCACCCAGCGCAGAGAAACTTTGAAAAAAAAATCACAATCATGAGAACGATTAATATATAAGAGAGATAATATTATAAGAGATACAAAACGTGTCCTTTTATTTAGATTCCGGTTGTAAACCACGTGGATACCGGTACGTTGGATACCATGCAATTACTGGCTTTCATAATCATCATCATCATCATCAACAGCCAATATTCGTCCACTGCTGGACATAGGCCTCCCCCAATGACAAGGTGGTCCGACGACCTTGTCAAGGTCGCGGGACGTCGCTGGCTGCAGGCGGCTTCCGACCGATCCCGGTGGAAGTCATTGGGGGAGGCCTATGTCCTACTGGCTTTAACTTGCGAAAATTTCTATCACTGATCTAAACTCAATACTAAAGCTTCGTTTAGGTTGGATAAAACAATGATAATATTATAAAAGGAAAAATCTCTTTGAAACACTTTTAATCTAAATTTAATATAAAATATCATATTTACGAAATCCAGCATGAAACCTAATTTAAACAAGTCAAACAACAATTCAACCACAACTCATAACACTTTAACTATAAACAAATACTCAAGAGAATGAAACCCGGCTAACTAAACCAGTATGATTGAATAATGTAACTTCGACTGTCCGAACGGTGAGCGAATAATCTATTCCCCGTGTAAAGTTTCTGCCAGCGTATTAAAACAGTTATTCACCGTAGAATAACATTAATAGCAGTAGCCTAGTTCTTAATAATTAATTAGAGGATCCATTAACTCGAAGCGTGATAATCTTTATGGTTTCTTAGTCGGATGGCGGACTCTTAAATCACTGCGAAGTGACACAGTATATGTTTTGCAGTATGTCAAAATATTATAGGATATAAGGGTTATTGCGCATATATGCCGTCACTAACCACACACACGGAAATAGCAGTTAAATAATTACACAGAAAACAGTTTTTTTATTAGTTTATTGCCATGGAGCTAAGTAAAGTTAAATTTATATAAATATGTTTTTTTCGCTCTGCCAGGGCGCATTTTACGTTACATGCTCATCCCAATAAATTTTTACGAGATATAAAGTAACCTACTCTACTTTCCACGGAATAACTGCATCCTGCCTTCCACAATGATATCGATGCTCAAATTGTTATCTCTACTATTTTTGTTGTCTCTCTTGTTAACAAGAGCTAACAAGAGAGATTGAGGTTGATTAAGAATGCTAGATTAAAAACCAATTCAAATAAACTAAAGGGAAATTTACCTACTACTCTTGCTGAACTGTGTCCACATTACCCCGGGTAGATTATATCTGTTCTACGCTCGAGACATTTAATGTCGCCTTTACTCAAAATATCACGTATTTTGTTAGATAAGTATGATGAACAATGTGCATTCTCTGTAATACAAAGCAATGTCTTTTCTAATTCTTTCCGTAACTTCATACTGTCCACAAAAATTGTATCAAGTTGTCATTTCTGTTTCTCACAAAGTTGAACGATTGACCAAAATCTAAGAAAATACTCCGAAATTATGCTTTTATCGCGCATTAACCAATAACAAATAAATATGAAATATTATCGTATTTGTAGATAAAATTCATATGGTGTGAGCAGGCTATCATTGAAGTTAATTTCTCTTCGTTAATTTTGTTTCTCATGTTTAATCGTTACATATTACTCGTACAATGCTGAAAATTTTTATCTCTTTAAAACATTTGCTATTTATCTAAATTTGCTATTTCTTATTTGCTTTGATAAACGTTCCATATGATGTTTAACAACTTTATCACTATTTGTACAAACAATTGATTTTACAATTATCGACTTTCAACTAACTTCAGTGTATTATAGAAATATCTAAGCTTATTACCATAACATAAATTTATATAAATTAGAAATTCACAGTATTTACACAGTTTTTAATACCAGTGACGTTATCATCTTGCTTCTTACCCCTTACAAAAATGTATTCAATAAAGAAACAGTTTCTCAGAAACTTATGAAAATACTAAAAACTAACACAAACAGTGCTTTATCGGCGGGATCTGTACACTCAAACAAAAGGAAATGGCCAATATTAGAGTCCAATTAACACCCGACGTCCGAAATGTCCCTTATCTACAGATAAGAGTATTGTTCCGCTGGCACCTTGCTGGATTTTTTAACATTTCTCTCGGCTTTTTGTCAACAAAACAGGTGCTCAATGCTCAGTGGATACATTACAAAGACTATAAAATTTAAATAAGATCAGCCTCATAGTCTCGCCGTATATTATGACAACCCCGTGGCGCAGTTGGCTAGACACCAGCTTGCGAAACGAGCGGCCGCGGGTTCGATCCCCGCACCGAGACAAATGTTTGTATGATCCACAAATATTTGTTTCGGGTCTGGGTGTTTGTGAGACCGAAAAGTCTCTCGTAGTTTCTGATACCTACGACACAAGACTCGTATCTTAGTGTGGGGTCAGGACTATGTATGTGACTGTTGGATGTATTTATTTATTTATTTATTATGTTGCGGGCGATCTTAAAGTATAAATACTCAGCCTATCTCCGTCCACTGCTGAACGTAGGCCTCCCCAAAAAAGCGCCAACCATCCCGGTCTTGCACAGCCCTCATCCATCTGATCTTAAGGTTTATCACTTGATTAACCTACATTTTTACACGCTGATGATATAGATATATATGCAAAAAGAAAACTTTAATTATAATAGTAACTAAATACACAAATATACTTCAGGATGTGTGTCCATCTCATTGCCGTTTTTTAAATTCAGTCTACTAAATACGTATCCTCGAACGAAAACATAAAACATTATTTGTCTCATCTACGCCACCTACTCTGTGGTTTTGGCGGGTCGGCTCCCCAGAGAGCGGTGAGCAGTATTTATACAAGTGACACCGATCCCACCTGCCCAAGGATTTCACGTTCAGCGACCATTTTATCTTCATTACAGCTTTTTGTTTCACACTCGGCGGTTGCACCTTGCGTCGAGTTCCGATCCGAGGTGACATGATATGTAGCTTCGTAAAGCTTAATTACAGTTTTATGGGATTTATTTCTCTTCAAGTTTTCTTTTATTTGAATGTGGTGGTGTAGTGTGGACGGCGAGTTCATCTTATGATCATTTACTAAACCATATAATTTGCGTAGGTTTTGCGAAATTTAAATCTGTTCTTGCTAATGTATATTTTTGCTAAGAGGACATTAAATAAAGCATAAAACGGCGCATAAATAAACTGCAAAAGTATTAACGAATAGAACACTACCCCTCCTATAACAAAGTTATAGTGAGAAGCGCTTTTAAAGATTTTTAAGACAACATGCAACGAAACATCGTCTATCACTTAAATAAAAAAATAAAAAAACAGTCACGGTTTCTTTCTTTGCTCCCAAAGTCATGCTTAAAATATATTAAAAAGTATTATTTTACTAAAACTAAAAAAAATACATACAAGCTCAAAATTCCTTTTTAATACTTATTATTCAATTCAGGTATAACGAAAAAATGCGACGTACTTTGACTGCTTACACACTTCCGTTCCCAAAAAAATATATTCAAAACGCCTGACTGACACATAAATGATACATAACATCATAAACTCTATATAAATGATACATTGCATAAACTCAAAGCTCCAAATACACCAAGATATGCAGTTTACGTCTGCCGTCATTTTTTAACACGTCAAATAACCAGAATGTCAAGCACCGTGACTGGTATTATGTCCCTTCACATATTGTGTGTAATGAAGGGATTCGCGAGAAATGAGAGCTCTCGACAACTGGTTTTCAAAGTCTGGGAATTCAATATCAAGATTCTAAGCAGGTGTGTTTTAAGACAAGGCGCCCTTACGACGGTGACACACGGACTATAAGTTTAAGTAGTCATTAGTAAAATATTGAATATTTTATTACCATCGTAATATATAATTAACTGAGAAAATGAGCAGAATGTTTATAATCAAGAGTAAAATAAATGAATGCGTTTATTGTTTTGTACTCATTAAAGTAAAAACGATTGTCCAGAGCAATTGTTTCTGGGCATTCCTAACAATTACATTAAGTTGCACAATATGTAACTCAGTTTTTATCTTAAGAATAATAAAGGGCGAAAGAGATCATTTTAACAACAATTCGATGGCACTATTTTTCCACACTATTCCGCCATACATTGTTCTTTCGCACGTTACATTTTAATGGCAACGAATTATTCCAAATAAAATAGCATATGATTTTCTGGTAATGAACAATTTATGCATTAATTTAAATAGCAACGGGACATTAGTAATACGAATTATTATTTTATGCTACATGAACAAACAAATTCAATGTTTTGTCATGCCTAATGTACGCTACATTAGATCAAATGTTATTGAAATCATGCGCTTTATTTGATAACGTTTGCAATATATTATTATGATTTGACTAATTTAAATACCGATACAATCGAATTATTTCTCTGTGACTGTTTTGTTTTTGGCGGTATGAAGTCAATGAAAACTCACAGCGCAAAGCTGCGTTTATGTTTGCTAAAAATATTTTGTTCATTTCACTTTAATATTTTCTAATTAAAGTCCCGTTTAATCGAAGACGACCTTCTCTTGCCTTTTGACCCTACTGACACCCAGACTATAAACAAAAGCATGTTTTATTAATTATTTCTCCAATATATCCACACTCACACACAAAACAATCCTGCCGTCCTTTCCAGCCGTGTGTTATCGAAGTGTCAGTAAAAACCGTCCGGTGTGGGAGCTCCGTCGTTGTCGTCCGCTTGTCGCGACTTTGTCGGCACTTTTTGTCGGCCAACCGTGACTGTTTTAGTAATCGGATAGTGATCTATTTGAGTTACCGATCAGCCCACCGCATCAGGTAGCCACCGATAATGTAAGGTCGACACCGTGATGCACTTGCTTTCTAATTCAATGAACTTATTAGATTGTAGTCCCTTTTTTTAGTGGCTGATAGGTGATTTCCACTTTTTATTTTTTAATTTCTTAAGATATTATTACGAATTAATTGATACTTTTGCATTATAATACAGGATATTTGGCGAAGATTGTGGTTGATCTAATTTACCTAGATGTTTAAAATTGTCTTACATAAAAGGGATGTAAGTAATCAACTCTATCATCATCATCGTCAGTCAATATTGATCCACCCTGGACGTAGACCTCCCCCAATGACAATAATCAAGTTCAAACCTGCGATACTTTTGTTTGAGCCGTATTAGCCCTTCTAATTTTGACCTGGTTAACCCTAAACTTGGCAAAAATGAAAATGTTTAAATAACAAAATAATATTCATACCAATTAATTCTTATGACCCAAGGATGTCTAGAAAAATACTAAAAAAAAACTCTTTAGGCTAGTTAAAAAAAAATCTGATGTATCTTGTGAGGTACATTGCCAAATTTGCTATGATGAGATTTAAAAAAGAATTTAAATAAAAAAAACTTACAATCATAAATTTTATTAAAAAATAATGAAACATAATAACATTAATTTTGGAAATTCACATTGGGAAATTGAAAAAAACAGTTTCTATTCTGTAAAGACACTGCCTCATACCACATTTTATGCAAAAAACAGCAGTCTGGCCTTTGATGGAAAGTATGCATCGTCCTATTGACCCAAATGCAGTAAAAATATTATACTCATCATATTTTACGTCTGTAGTTGGCCTAACGCAACAGGGTGCAGGTTTTTAGGTGTGCAGGTTTCATAACGATGCTTTCCTTCACCGTTAAAGCAAGTGATAATTCAGTATGAATACACACATAAAATTGAAAAGTCAGAAGTGTGTGCTTGGGGCTTAAATCTGCGATTTCGTGCCTAACCCTCGAGGCCATCACTGCATCTACAAACTAGTTTTGGACAAAGCTACCAACATATCTGCAAGGTAGAGTCACCCATATGCGCGTTGTAGAGCTTTATTAAATTACGATACGACACAGGAACTCTGTTTTATTTCCTTCCGCTCTATAACTCCAACGGGCATTTCCAAAATATAACTGGTGTGGCACTGTAACCACTTTGATGTCATAAAGCATGTGGAGATTTTCAGTAGAACAGAGTTTCAAGGTAACAGAAGTCAGATTTTTTAATATCAAAATTTTCAACTTCTCGACTAGAATTTTTTCGTTATTTGATGACTAATTGTGTTTTAGAACCGATGTGAGTATGTGGCTAGCCCTTGAACACATACTTATCTTCAAACATAGATAAAAAACTAAACATTCATAAGTATAAAAACACGTCATCAACTTGGCAGTGTGCACCACGAGATACATCCATCAACGAAGTCAAATAAAAACATTAACCAGACAATTATAGAAAACCCAAAATAATTAAATTAATGCAATATATCCTTATAGTTGATTATTTAACGCACCCATTTTAAAAATATGTAAAAACAAAAATATATTAATAAATTTTCTCATCCTCTTGCGTGGCAACATGGCAGAACTTTAAATAAATTAAAGTTTAACAGCTCACCAGCGTGCTCAACGGATAATAATAACCGCTAATTCAAAATATATAAAATTACCTCTACTTTCATATAAAAATATTTAGCTTACGCTAAATAACAATGTTAGCAGATTTTTTAAAATTCCGATGTATCTCCTCAGATACACTGTCAAGTTATATTCAAACTTCCAAGTGAAAGAAAATGTAATCTTTGTATGTGTATGTTCACATCTTACCTATGTTTCGCCAACTATATTAAGTGTTGCTTGGATAGTAAGCTAGTCTTTAGACCCCGTACTGCTACCGAGGAATTTGTTGTGGAATCATTAAATGAGACTTTTATTCAGACCTGGGATTCAAAAGAGGATTTAATTTATCGCACAGCAGTTAAAAAAAATAACTTCATGATTTTGATCAGCCACGATTTCAATTCGCCAAAATATACATGAAAACATTGGCAAAGCATACGTGTAATTTCAGTAATATAAATATTTTATTTAAAGCATACAAAACATGAACTATGAAATATTTAACTGAACTTAAAATTATAATTATTTCAATCAGGCAAGTAGCTCCATCTGTGACTGAGCGGAGGAAACTTGATTTCACTTTCATACCGCCTTGAGAACGCAACAGATTATAAACTGGTTCATGTGAGAAATATAGATAAAGAATAAACTATTTTTCTATTACGTAAATAAAATTAAAATATTAAGTAAGAAATGTATTGATTTTCGGGAACTTTTAACGCCAACGGGTTTGTAATCACTGTTATTGCCTGCCTTTGTTTCCGATCACGGTCTGAAAACATGTCTGGTCTGTACCTTTATCTAAAAATCCATTTAATAGTATACACACGTTTGTCATTAGTTTTTTTTTGTTGGAACTATCTTTATTCCGATGCAAAAAACCTTTCCCATCTCCCACAATTTACGCGATTACGAAAATTTCACATGACTTATCCAGTACCAAGGAACTCAAATTTCCTTCATTTAAGAACAACCACACGAAATGAGTTAATAACTAAGCGATG
Organism: Cephonodes hylas; assembly: GCA_030295005.1. Lineage (NCBI taxonomy): Eukaryota > Metazoa > Arthropoda > Insecta > Lepidoptera > Sphingidae > Cephonodes > Cephonodes hylas. The sequence goes on from AP025371.1 coordinate 4,072,805, forward strand.
TAAAATTACTTCATATAAAACAATCTTCAGTCTTTCAACAAATAACTTTGAATTTCCAAAACCCGAATCCTCGTTTACAAATCAAGCGTTTCAATAAAAGATTTCGATAAGTGTCAAGCTGTAAATTTCAATCAGTGTAAAACTCGGTAAAACTGGCCAAAAAGGGCCCAAAGCAAAGTAGGATCGAAGAACTTTATTGTGAGCAGAAAGGATGGATTGAGTAAGGATTGGCGTATCTCGTTTGACCTCCGCACTGCCTTGGGGGACGTTTCGGGCATCCATAAATTCACAACCAATTGGATATTTTTTTATAGCAAAAGACCGGTGAATAGGTGTCAGGGTAGCAACTGGGCAGTTTTATAATTTCTACTCAAGCTGTACCCCCAAAAGCGTAGGCAGAAATGTGATGTTCAGTAAGCTATGATTTGAGAATTTAAATCGTTATGATATGCTTTATACCTACTATGTAATTTAGTGGGAATTAATAAAAAAGCACAATTAGTAAATAATACATACATACATACATAAACTCACGCCTGTCTCCCGTTAGGGTAGGCAGAGACTATAGAGCGCCAAATGCCACGGTCCAGACACACCTCTTTCGCTTCCTCCACTGACATAATCCTCTTCATGCATGCACGTCGGTTTCGAGGACTCTTTATATTACCCTTCTTAAGTATTATATTTGATCTTTATAGGTGGATCTGGGCCGTCCTCGTCCGACTTCACCACTCACTCCCGCACAGTAAATCTCTTTCGTAATTCTGCAAACATTCATCCGTTCCATGTGGCCAAACCATTTTAACATTCCCCTTTCAATTTTTGTCACTACATCGACTTTCAATCCACATTTTTCCCTTATCACACTATTCCTCACTCTATCTGCCAATTTTACCCCACACATGCTTCTCAGCGCTCTCATCTCAACTGCGTTAATTTTGCTTTCATGCCTCTTCTGCCATACCCAAGTCTCACTTCCATAAGTTAGTGTTGGCACCAGGACTCCTTGGTGTATCGCTAATTTAGCGCGGTCCGATACGTGTTTACTGGCCGCGACGGAGTACAAGGCGCCATTAACGCTATTACCCAATTTTACCCTTCTTTCAATATCTCCCTCATATTTACCATCCCTTGTGATCACAGAACCCAGATATACAAAATCATTCACTTGCTCCAGTTTTTCATCTCCTAGCATTATGGTACATTCAGTTCTGGGTTCACTCCTTTCTAAAATCATCACTTTCGTTTTTCCTGCATTCACTTTCATACCTTTTCTTGTTAAAGCCGCATTCATAATGTTCACCATTTGCTGTAACTCATACTCCGATGACGCAAGAAGGACTTGATCATCAGCGTATAAGAGACATTTAAACAGTGACTCATTCATCCTAAGACCATAATTAGCTTCTTTCAAGTCAGTCAGACAACTTTCCATGAAGAGGTTAAACAACCATGGTGACGCCACACAGCCCTGTCTGACACCACGTTTGATGTCAAACCAGCTCGTGTAGGCACCATTTAGTCTAACACAGGCACTTGATTCCGTGTACAACGACCTCAATGCCCGTATCAGACTGTCATTCACCCCATACATAGACAGTGTTGACCACAATTCATCCCTCACCACACAGTCATAAGCCTTTTCTAAGTCGATGAAGGCGCAGAAGACCTTCTGATGTTTTGCTAAGGCCTTCTCAGCTATGCACCGTAAAGAAAAGACTTGATCCACGCATCCTCTTCCCTTTCGGAAACCACCTTGCACATCCCAAATCTTATCTTCTGTCATACGAATAACTCTTTCAATCAAAATTCTCGCATACAATTTTCCTACCACGCTAAGAAGGCTGATACCGCGATAATTCTTGCACTGCTGCGGTGATCCCTTCCCTTTAAATACTGGTACGATAACAGCCTTGCACCAATCACTTGGTACTTGGCCGTATCGCCAGCATTTGTCAAAGAGAAGGCACAGCAGTCTGACAATAGTATCACCACCTCCCTTCAGCATTTCTGCCGATATCTTATCCAATCCCGCTGCCTTTCCACCTTTCGCACCTTAAATAATACACAGTTAGTAAATAATTAAAAAGTAAGATAGACCACCTTGTGGTATCTGCGAGCGATGCCAACCCACTTGTCGCAACCTACATTTAATACGTAATAAAAGGCATACATATTTCAACCGCTGTTCTCGTTTTTCGGGCAAGTTTTCTTTTTTGGAAAACATTGGCTGATAGAAGAATTAAAGCAACGAATTGAGAGAATAAATAAATAGTATTACAATATAATTTTATACGCACACACTCACGCCTGTGCCAGGCAAATAGTTGGTAGAAATGCATTTCTGCATACTTGATTCGCTAAATGTAAAACTTAATAAAAATCAGGCAGGCTGCTTCCAACCGATCCCTGTGAAAATGATTGGGAGAGCTCTATATCCAGGAGTGGCCTTTCATTGAATGATCGATAATGATCGTTGGAGGGATAAAAACCGAAAACGGAAAGCTCTAGTTAGTCTCTAGTACATATGTTATTTGGTGTGTAAAAGACCCAATAACCATGTTATGACGTTGGGCCATTTCAATATGCGTTTTACTATACGTCATTATTAAGAAAATTCTTCAATGCAACTAGTAGTATGGTCGCCATACTTAGGACCATTATTAGGGTTCCGTTGACTACCCGGTCATATCCTATCATGCATTCCATCATTCCAATCCCTGCTCGTAAAACTCGAACTGTTTGAATAATCTATTCAATCGCCCTCGATCCAAAACATATTACCTAAATCCATTTTTCCTATTCCATAAATTTTATTTGGCTAGTATTAGTAAAGTCGATGTAGTGACAAAAATTGAAAGGGGAATGTTAAAATGGTTTGGCCACATGGAAAGGATGAATGTTTGCAGAATGACGAAAGAGATTTACTGTGCGGGAATGAGTGGTGAAGTCGGACGAGGACGGCCCAGATCCACCTATAAAGATCAAATAGGTAATATACTTAAGAAGGGTAATATAAAGAGTCCTCGAAACCGACGTGCATGCATGAAGAGGATTATGTCAGTGGAGGAAGCGAAAGAGGTGTGTCTGGACCGTGGCATTTGGCGCTCTATAGTCTCTGCCTACCCTAACGGGAGACAGGCGTGAGTTTATGTATGTATGTATGTATTAGTAGTAGTCACGCCAAAATCTGTTTAAACTAACAAAAAGATACCTTACATTTGGGTAAAATCGCCGTAAACACATTTAATTTGTTAAACTATTAGATTTTGGGGGGCGATTTGCTCATGGTTACGTATTCGAATCCGCGCGGATAACAACATCCGTGATAAAAAAGCCCTAATATTGCCTCAATAAAGAATCAATAAAAGCTATTATTTCTCTTCGCTCTTCTGTTGAAACGCAGATGATGTATGATACATGATAATTTTATTATTGAATATTCATTAGAACTGGTAAAAGTCGTTTGCATCTTCACACTGAGAGGCACGGAGTGACATAGTTGTCCCATCTCTGATCTAAAAACAAATATGCTGAGCACAAAAAATTAATGACTTTTAATTAACTTGTTTCTTTAATCAGATGACCTTGTAAACGAAGTTCACCTGCAATAACCTTAATGAAACTATAAATAAAACACACGTTGCTATTCCAAATGACATTGCATTAGTTAAAGACATTGCACAAAAATAGACACACACACACACTTACGCCTGTAGGTATGCCCGAAGGAAGAGGCAGTAGGGTATTTTTGCAACCATTATCATTATTATATAGCCGCGACACTTTTGACTATTTTTGTTGACTAATAATAATTAGCCTTGTCATCAAAAGATTAATTTACACACCCCTATTTTTTTCTCTTTATTTCTAATCACCGTTTAAAAGCCCCATTTATTTACCTGCGATTAAATCATAACATAAAGATTAGGTGAACTAATTTCGACGTAAATAATTTATGGCGAGCAAATTTCCAAGGCATTCTCAATTTAAGTTACAAGCGGCGCACGAATTTAATCCCTCATTTCACTACATTTAAATGCAAAACTCGAATGAAAAGGTAATTAAGACAAAGAAAGTGCACTGAAAATATTTCTAATTAAGCCTTACTTGCCTGACGTATAAATAGGATTTTTAAATGATAGCGTTACTTTATAACCGCGGCGTGAACTGGTTCATTATTTAGCTCGTGAATACTGCTTCAGTAAAAACTTCGCTCCATTCAGTTTCGTTACGCCGTTTTGTAATTGAAATAACCTGAGACCCAGCCTTTATTTCACTCTTCATTCACTAGCATCATCCTTCGTTATTTCAATGCAATAATTATGAGAGATTTATATCACTTTTCTTCTATTTTTATCGAATTTGAATTATTAGCAATGATTATATTTATGTGTATACTGAGTATGGAGAAAAAGCATAAATAATGATTTTATCATTTACAGTCTATTTATACATATTTGACAGCGTCCATGATGCAGTTAGCTAAACATCAGCTTGCTAAATGAGAGGCGGCGGGTGAAAACCCTGTACCGAGATGAACGTTTGTCATCCACAAATTTTTGTTACTTATCTGAATGTTTGAAAACCGAAAATTCTTTCGTATTTTTTTAAGAATTATGTACATACATATGTTTTTTACAATTTATTTTTACGAATTTCTAAGTTACTGACGTGGCATCGACAATCGACCCACCATATCAAGTAACGCACGTTCAATTATTGCGTCCCGATGAGAGACCATTTATAGACTAACAGCTTGGAAAGGTAGTTAAACTTTATTAGCCTAAGGGCTCAATCTTTAATCAAGCCCTTCGAGGAGGGTTGGTCTGAGACACACGGCCAATCGTAAAACCAATAAGGCAAAACTTTATTACAACATACGTGCCCTATCAGACTTATACATGGTGTTTGGAAAAGTTTGTTGGGCTAACGATTTTTTTTAATGATTGAATACATTGTTATGGGGATAACAAATGTGATATTATTATTTTTTTATAATGATGCGTATTTTAATTTCAAGGATGACATTCGAACCTTTATGATTTTGTTACTTACATGCCATTTCTCTAACACCATGTATAATGAAAAGGGGAGCAAATATTCCCCCTTAGCTTACCTTACCACTAACTTTATACAAACGTTGTATTCTAACGATTTCTCTTTAATTAGACTAAAACATATTTAAAAATCATCAAAATCAAATATTCAGCATATGTTCCTTTAAAACTCAATTATTCCTTTAAATCTGAAAAAGTTAATTACGATTAACAAAAGTCAAATATCATAAGCGTAAATTCGATTGTAACAGAATTATGCAATTATGTTTTGGAATTCATTAGCGCAGTCTATAAAATTCTTGGTTTACAGTTTTACAAAAAAATAACAAATATATCGTTTAATCTCTGCCCATTTTTCATAACAAAATTCGCTTTAAAGTCTTTATAACTTATGGTAATGTGCACTCGATAAATACTAAATAATTAAGTAGTATCTTGAAAGTTTTCCTAGCAAACAATTTTAGCCCGTTCATTTCACAATAATGTAAAAATAGCAGCAGATCATATACTTCGAAATTTAAATCAGTGTTTTAATTTTCTCTGTTACACACGAAACGGCCAGACTCGCTAATTACATTTTAAAACTAGACTACGTCGGATGCATTTGGCTATAAAGAGTTTTATTATACTGCACAGAACAGGAAGAGCAGAACGGCCATAATACGATGATAATACGTAGAACGTTAGCAACTACGTCTGTTTTAGTTGGATAAAAGCTTTGCAATTAGCAAATACGAATAGAAATTGCACTCGAATACGTAATAATATTATAAAAGCTTAAGTGAAGGTTTGTTTGTTACATTTCCGCGAGTAATCACTGGATGGATTTTAATTTAATGACATAGAGTTAAATTTTGTTCTGTGCTACATACATAGGGTAGTTTTAAATAAGAAATAACATAAGATAGTTAGCCGATTTAAATACATATACCTCTATATACATTTTTTGGAATTAAACTTTTCTTTTTAAATACAGAACCCTGTGATCTATATAATATATCTCCAATTCTCTGTTAGCGTCTCTATGAATGAGTGAGACTAGATGTAAGTCCACGATTTATACCGAGATCCAATGATTTGCGACTCAAGAGTTTTATGAATAAGCTATCACTCACTGTGATGCAAATATCTTGTGATGTAACAAAGAATTGATACAGCTGTTAATGTGCGACGAAGTTGTGTGACTTGTTGTCGAGACGGACCAGTTTTTAACAACTATCACAGAATAGATAAACGGTACGAAGCAGGTTTAAATTGCATTAATCTGCTTTGAATTACTTAATGCACACAAGACTCTGGATACTTTATTACTATTGCAAAGATATTTTCTACATATTCTTTTTATGAGATGGGGACGGCTATGGAATGATCATGTACCTTCAAAGTAAGAGGTCCCGGAAAAATGCGCAGCCCGTATTAGATATCATAAACTTACAAACATAAAAACGGAGTATAGATCAACACATGAATATGTATAGGTATAGTTTGTGATCGACAGTACTAAGTCACTGGGGTCACTTTGTCGTGCCCGTCTAAGTATTATACCGAATCATAATAAAAAGTTAGGTTGTAGAAAAAACAAAGCACCCGCGGCGATGAGAAACAGCTAAATTCGTAGAGGTTAACAAACATATGTTAGTGGGGTGGCGTAAGCAGTCAAAAATCTTATGCAAGGTTTATATTTGAATTAAAAATTTTCTTTAACACACACATACAGGAACCAAGAAACTTCCGTACCTACTTCCGTACTCTATCTCGTATCTGTGTATCTTGAATGCTTTACTGACAATTATATATCTTAGTTCTCTACCTCTTAAAGAAGTAATAATAATGGAACTTAACTATGTATCGTACCACACTTAAAAAAACAATTGTCGCAAAACCCTTGTTTGAAAGCCCTGTGGCATAGTTAGATAGAGACCAGCGTGAGAGAACTGGAGGCTGCCGGTTCGACCCTCGCTCTGCGAAGAAAGGTTGTGTGATCGAAAAATATTTATTTCGGTTCTAGATATTTGTCAGACCAAAAGTTTCTCCTAGTTTCTGTTTACTCTAGTATGGGATCAGAACCAAGTATTACACTTTTGGGTGTATTTATTAGTTTCAAATATTTTTAATTAACATTTGTGCATTAAGATCTATTACTTTATTTGCTTACAAACACATCTAATAGTAAAATATAAAAAAGGAATAAATTACTAAGAACAGATACACAATTACTAAGAATAATAAGATTCTAAAATTTACAATTATAATTAGATCATCTATCAACAGTAGCCTCAGGTAAAATTACGACGCCGAACCGTAGGTAGCCACTAATGAATCATGTACCGAAACCAATAAAGTAAAAACAATATTGCGATGACGAACAAAGCCTGTTGATTTTAATTAAAATAAGAACAATAATGCTAGACTATCAGGTTGTGGTGAACAAGGCACTAGTCTCGTTACATACAGGTCTTGCTTTGTAGATGGCTCTAGGCGATAGCTTCATATGATAAAGCATTTCTGCCGACACATGCATTCATTAGCATACCGTACCTGGTACACGGAGACCGTGAAAAAAAGTAGTATAAAAATGTATTTCTAAGACGATATAGGTTTGAATAGCGGGTTTTCTAAATATTGTTTTAGTGCCAGAAATGTGAATGACTTAGATACTAAAAACAAAAAGGAAATATCAAAGAAAAAACGGATACATGACTTTAAGACCGCCAATTTTTGTATTCTATGACTTCATTGGTGATGAATTCTGAACATCAGATAGTCCATTTCTCCCTGCTTAATGTTGCATGTTTTTATGCATTGTCTTATTTCAAAGTGACAAACAAATCGGCAGTGATGGCCTCGAGGTTTAGGCGCGCGGTCGAGAATCTCGGCGGTCGCGGGTTCGAACCCCAGGCACACACCTCTGACTTTTTGAAGTTATGTGTGTATTCATATTGAATAATCACTTGCTTTAACGGTGAAGGAAAACATCGAGAGAAAACCTGCACACCTAAAAGTTCTTAAGAATTTCTTAGCTGTGTAGTCCGCCAACCCGCACTAGGCCAGCGTGGTGGACTATGGCCTAAACCCTCTTAGTGGTAGAGGAGACCCGTGCCCAGGAGTGGGACGTATATGGGTTGATGATGATGATCTAATTTCAATTTCAGTGCACAGCACTAATCTTGTTATGTGGGATAACAATATCCTTAGCTAACAAACTTACGGCAGCACTGTGCGAGTCGCATGGTATGTATCGCGTGTATTGCTGCAGGCTTCAAAGTTTATGACTGAGCGTTACTAAAGTTTATACGGGATCATGTAAGTAATTATAATGCAGATCATAATTATGAATAAAACCAACAATAACTTCCATAAGGATACGATAAGTCCTAAGGTCCACTGATCGAAATAATAACGCCAAAGGAATTTCAACCTCATCAGTAGCCACTATTGAAGAAGCTGTCGTTAGAGTTTGAATATTATACAAAAGGAATCTAGTGTTCAAGTTTCATGGTGAACTTTTCACGGGTTTCACTGTTTACTAAGCAAAGGTAAATTATGTTTGTATTCATCAAAATATTAAATAAAAATCACTACATAGTATAATACAAAGTCGCTTTCTCTGTCCCTATGTCCCTTTGTATGCTTAAATCTTTGAAACTACGCAACGGATTTTGATGCGGTTTTTTTAATAGATAGAGTGATTGAAGAGGGAGGTTTATATGTATGATAACATCCATTAAATATCAGCATTGCACCCGTGCGAAGCCAGGGCGGGTCGCTAGTATAATATAAAAATGAAAATTTTAACATCAAATACGATACCTTCTTCTTCTTCTTCTTAATCAATCCATATACGCCCACTACCGAGCACGGGTCTCCTCTACCATTGAGAGGGTTTAGGCTATAGTCCACCACGTTGGCCTAGTGCGGGTTGGCGGACTACACATCTAAAAAAATCCTAATTCACGATGTTTTCCTTCACCGTTAAAGCAAGTGATAATTCAATTTGAATACACGCATAACTTCCAAAAGTCAGAGGTGTGTGCCTGGGGTTCGAACCCGCGACCACCGAGATTCTCGACCGCGCGCCTAAACCTCGACCTGCTTCGATACCTTACTTATAAAGATATCATAGACTTTTACAAAGTTTGAAGAAACTTTAAGACAAAGCACCTGATTTACCTCCTTTGCCTTGAACTAGCTCAAAGGAAGAAAAAAAATATTGTTTAAATGTCGCACTTGAGTAAAACATAAGACATAGAGTCTTAATGCATACAAAAATCCTGTTTATCATAGGCGCAGTCTTGTGACTTAATCAGCAGGTTGCTCAACCGATACAGATAAGTTACTCAGCAACACGTGCCTTAAGGCAGTCCCCATACGAGATACTGAACCCAAACATCAGATTTTATTTAAATCTATTTATACTTCTAATAAATTTGCAGCGCTCCTGATTTGAACGACGAATCAGAAACAAAAACAAGAAAATTATATAGACCACAAAACGATTCCCAAATGTACACCAAAAAGCATGTTCGATCCGTACGTCAATGTATACAAGGCAAGGTAACAAGCCGTTTCTGCCAGTTATTTTCGCTTCATAAATCGCTTTAAAAACAGCACTGACGTATTTCCAACAGGGAGTGTAATGGAACGAATGAAAGACCGAATGAATGAACTATAATAGATGTCCCTCCAACGGAGCAGAAATCGTGTGACTTGTTACGACTTTCGTAAAATTTCGTACGGAACGAATGGATAGTTCATTAATTTATACATCGTTTTAAAGACAACATTAATTTTGTTCTATTTATTAGAATCTTGTTAAATTTACGAAAAATCATGAAAGAAATAAATTATGATAGTCACTTGCAAGTATCAAAATTGAACTGTAAATTACCAACATAATTATTTAAAATTAAACGGTTACTTAGCGTTAACGTATGCGTTTTATTTCTAAATATAAAGTCGAAAACACTTCAGCCAATTGATTATGCCACCCGCAGAGCAATAACTCTTTCACAAATATAAACCCGTGTCCAAATTAGACTACTCGTTTCACACCCAATAAATTTAATAGACCCCAACCGGGATCCATTGACGGCACCGAGTCGAACATTACATCCATAGATAACACGACTTTCTATGTTTGTACACTGACTGCTTTAAAATTACCAGCTGTATTTTGATATAATTAGGATGAATTATCATTTGATTTATGTATATAAAGATCGCGGGTTTAAATCCAAAACTGAAACCTTTTTTATGGTAATAAACACCGTTTTGAACAAAGTTAATCTACTTTTACTTCCTTATATACACTTCTAAAAACAATTATAAAGCCTCTCTACTATAGAGTGCATGATAAAAAGCAACAACGCAACTCTCCCTTTATTCCGCTATAAACAAAAGCAAAAACAAATACTATCATTGGAACGTTAAAAAATCACTTGTATACCAAAAACGAACAGCGTACACTATCAGTTTTCATTCCGTTTGTTTCAAACGCGGTGAAAAAATGCCCACAATCAACCCCTTAATAAATGCGCGTTCAAGCCGCCACAATAGGAACGGCTGGAAGCGAACATATTGCTAAAACAAATGAATATAAACGGCGCAGCGCACACGGCACGCCACCCAGCGATATATAACACACACTCGTATCGCTTTAATTACAGCGGTTGGCCAAATTATTATGCTACATTTTTTGTAGTAGACTGTTTTTTATTATAGTAGACTCCAAGAAGTAGCTTTGAGGTTCAGGCGCGTTGTTGACAATCACGGCGGTCGCAAGTTCAAACCCTATGCACACACCTCTCAAATAAAGGTCATAAAAAGCTTTATCGATATCACGCCTATGATGATTATTCTCAAAATATAAACCACTTAGTTATTTTCATCGGTAATTATATTAATTTGACCACTAATTTTATAATATTTTACACAAAACATACCAAGGCTTCGCACGCATGACGAACTCGTTAAAATATTATATAATAAGCAAAAAATTAAGAAGAAACAACTAGGTGGAACGAGTATTCAGTTCATAAAATTAAAAATAAATATTTTTTTATTTCGTTACTACATCTAAGTTTATAGAATATTTAATTTTGACCGGACAGGTCTCTGAATAATTAATTATATACATATACATGTGTTACAACTAGACCTAGTTGCAACTAATAGTAATTTTTAGCAGCAGTTTAGTCCACTTGCAAGGATTTTTAATCTATTTTTTTAATTAGAAAAGTAGCGAAAAATACTGCCGGGAGGTTATATATGTGCGAAAGTAATTTAAATCTTTCATCCAGATATAACTATGAATATATAAATAACACAAGCCTGATAATAAACATGAACAAATTTCTATCTCTTATTTATCTTAAAATTGATAAATCTCGCGAAATATCAAAACAAAACGACAGTTTAATATTCAGCGAGCGTTCTTAAATCCATTATCCAGTGACAAGTAACACAGCTGATACGATATCCAATAGAGTCCCTTCGCTAACAAATTAAATTCGTACGCCGATGTCGTAATCAGTAGAGACACTCCGATGCACATCTGCGTCTTTGCAAAAGTTGACAAACGTGTTGAAGACTAAAACAAAGTATTCTCAACCATATGCCATTGAGTTAAGGCGCAAAAGATTGTATTAAAAAAGTATATTATTCTTAAAAGGATTACCAATGGATCATGTGAAGAAACAAGATCGGTTTGTGAAAGTAGTGAATATAAAAATAAAGACTAGATATTGCGGATGAATAAAAGTTTTAGAAACTGATTAATGTTAATGAAAATTGATTTTTATCGACGGAAATACATAGTACCTTAATCAGAGCTCAGCTTACGAAAGTCTAAGTATTTCAGAAATTATCCTATCGCGATTCTGTTAATGAAGGATTTTTTCATCAAGGAGATTAGTTATTCTTTAAATGAACAAGACAAAGACAATGCAGACACACGCGTCATCTCTGTAAATAGAACGAATTTTATGTTCTACTCTATTATATGAAGTACGTAATAGATCTAATAAAACGTTATAGCCGACGACAATGGAACAATCTAATTTACTTTTCTGCCAAAGAACAGTTTTGTGAGAGTTGAACAAAAGGATCGTGTTTTTGTATGGCACGGAAAAAGGCTAAGTACAATGGCAATAATGCTGAAGTTTTGATGGATCTTTGTTATTTAATCACGACGTTACAGATAAACAGATTTCAAACTAATTTACTTGAGAGACAATCACGAAAATGCTTAGCACAATGAATTCATATTTAGAAAAATGGAACAGCTATCAGGATCTACGAAAATTGTTTAATGTTACTGATAGTCTAGCAATTTTATTTTCAACTAATTTAAGGCCATGTGCGCTATGTCTTAGATAAATTACTATAGAGTGAATAGACATGATGATCAATTTCGTGGTAATCGAAAAACTCTATGTTCCTAATTAAAATTCGCGCCACACTTCTCCTGCAGTCTGTTTCGAAAAAGTACGCATTTAAATCAGCAGACAACAAGCACAAGTTGTCAGTAAAACAGTGTTTCGAACTTGTGGTCTCTACTTTGATTGGTTGATTGAGCTGTTTTCGAAAAGTTTGTTTATGGAGCAAAATTTTGTAGTGCAAACTTTCGTCTATAACTAATAATTCAGGTGAGTTTCCTTCTAAATATTTGGTTAAAAGTGTGGTACTTATGTCAGTGACCCTCGGCATCGCACTTTTTTTATCAAGAAATTTAACTATTTTTGTGATATTGCAAAAAAGTGATTTGGTCAGAATTTTAATCAATTTTTGTTTCACTTTGGCCCATGGGAAAGTTGGAGCAAGCATGAAATGAAAGCTGCCTAGATCAAAAAAATTGCTAAAAAGAAACTGAACGTTCTTGCTGGTCAGTCAATTAGTGCACCAGCCATTGCAGAAGCAACTGTATCAGGGATGACGCTCAAACCACTCGCCAAGCCTAAGAAACGACGACAACAGAGCCGTGACTCTATTACAAGTTGTAGCTCTTGGATGAGCGATGTCTCGTCTACTCAAGAATTACCTGATGATGACGTCGAGGTCGAAGATGGATCACAAATTAATATGGACATGACCCCACAATACTATAAGTCTATAACTAACAATGCTATAGTTTTATAGTATTTTGATCAGTATTATTTTCTTATCTACTCTTCATATCAATTGTAACAAATAATAATAATGTAACAAATAACAAAATCTTGTAACAATAAACGTTAAAATTACCTTGTAAGTGCTTTATGAAGCAGTTTTTTTCTTTGTATTCCCATTTTGATTTTTCTATTGAAAGACTGTTAAGAGCGCGGTAAAATAAAACGCATTTGTTAACATAAGTATAAAAATATTTAACTAAAGACAAAAAAAGTTGCTCTATTTGATGTGGATTTGTATTTTCTCACCAGTAGATATATTTCATGGAGTTTAGTTTGTCCCAGCAGCAACAACCTTGCGATTACACAACAAGAAAATGAGTGGGCCAAAGTCACCCAAGCCCTAGGATGACTTTGGCCCAAAGTTTGACAAAAAATATATATACTAAATCTTTTAAATGGCTACCAAATATTTGTGTGTATAGTTTCCTTATATCCCCAATAATGCATTTAATTCAATAAAATAAAAATACAGGGTTTGTCTATAAGACAAACCCCTTTCAACTGTATGGTGAAAATGAAAATATTGCTGAATATTGGGCCAAAGTCATACGACTCTACGGTACATAAAAGCTATTATGGTTTCATGGAATTTTAGAAACGACCAAGTGACCCATGAAGGACTGCCGTCTTGTGCGTTAGAATAATGAAACAAATATGCCGGCATGACTATATCGATTGTTAATTGACAATCGTAATCGTTTCACGTCTAATACCGACTGACAGGACTAATGTCATTAAATTCAGTATGATAACTTCAAAGTATAAAGAAATATTAAAAATAAAACAAAATTATCATTTTCTTTATTTAAATGCACTTAGGTACGTATCGTCACAAGATTAAATCTTTATATAGCTTATGCAAATTATTTTCATTTTTGTTGTTTTAGGTGACGTTAAGTAAATAGTTATATAGGTAATATCTCTATGTCAGAACTTGATTCATCCATAATACTCTATTTTTATAACGTGAGTTTATTTTTATTTTTATACTTTATAAAACGAACGCGAATGTCATTTAGCAAATTACGACAATTTATTAATCATTAGACAGTAGACTTCTTAATTCATTGCGACTACTCGCAGAAAATATTTTATCATCCTGTTACGCTAAAGTGACCCCACTATCTACCTTAGTGCAATAAGACTCAAATCAATATCATAATAATATTGGGATAGTATCCCTCATTCGTCTTAAAAAACGTGTCCACTGCGACGACTTTTAAACATATTTTACGTCGATTTCCTGTAAAACATAAAATTGCCACTTCCATTGGTCTTATAGTTAAATATGGCTACGACTAGGCTCCACGTGCGTCCTGAATAACATGTCCTTCCCAAATTCTTTCTTAATGGCCGTTGAAGCCGTTAACATTTAACTATACCTTACTGATAAATGCAGATGTAGTATTATTTTCAACACAGATTAACAGAGCAAACAAGACTTAATTAATAAAATAGTCATCTAAGTTTTGAGAAAAAAAGTCATAGCTCCTTGGACTTTACTTGTCCTTGTCGAATTTTATATTTATAAAAATGAGCAGGTACCTTGAAATAGATTAGAATAAGATATACATAGATATTTGTTATTACCACGCAAATTTATCTCATCTCGGTATATTTATTCTTTGGTTTCGTCCTTACTAAATACATCCACACTAATTCTTGTCTCATTTGTTCATAGAAGGGGTGAGAACTAAAAGTATTCAAGGGCGTAACAAATGTATTTGGGCATTGTGACAGCTTAATATTATCTGTCAGTGCGGGATTGGGACCTCATGTTCTCAAAATATTAGTATCATATTTCTGGGAGAATTACACGTCACAAACAATCTTTGAGACTACATAAAATAACCTTAGGAGGTTCCACAACACTTTTTTTAGAAAAAAATTAAACAAGATGCATTTTATTTTTATACGCATAACACATTATAACAAGAACAGTGTATGGGTGGTACTATTTCAATACCCACCCTACAGAAACAACCCGTCTTTAAAAAATCAACCATATTGAAGAGGTATTAGGAGGCAGGTATTCATAAAAAAGAAAAGTTTATGATACTATTTTTTTATTAACATTCACCATAACAACAGACATAGCCAAATTATAATTACAAGGCAACAAGCACAAAGCAAAAATTGCATAATGAAAGTGTAATGATGTAATCATGCGAAGACCATAGAACCGCTGAATAAGACAAGAAATAGATAGTATTTTGCATGGGGATGAGTGTCTCTCACTTATACATTCTATTACGATTAGACATGGTTATGTCAAACATCTAATTTCTTTTCTAGTCGTATTGAACTGTACTGTTGCGAAGACTATTGAATCGTAGTAGATAATCGGTTTTACCACAGACTACACAACATCCGATACTAAAAAATACGTTATAAACTTGCACACAACATAAATAGTAGCTGCTCGATAACTCAGTGCTGGCTAAGTGAATCATATGATTGTTTTCGTGTCAAACAAGCGTATTAATAACAATGAAGTTACACACTATTATGCTTCAATCATAACTTTTATTGAAGCTGTGTCGACTATCTGATAAATACTTTTCGATACCATGTTTTACGATTGTCAATTTAATTGATTTATTCAATACAATGCACAATTTAGTGTCATTATATTCAGCTTCCTAGGTTCGATTACAAGTTCCCCGACCTGAGTTTAGAACTCAGGACAGCAAGATCGTACGGCAAATACTTCCGCTGCGAGTACAAGAAATATTTACATATGTAATATTCATATTAATATGACCTTTATTCAAAAATACTTTTACAAGTTAATTTCAATGTAAATATTCAAGTATTGCCGTTTCGAAACGTGCATATTATTTTTCAAATATTTGTCATTCTATTTTAACCACAGCAAATGACATAATTAGCTAATCCGTCGCAATCTAGCAACTAAAATGACGACACCTATTGGCATGAAATGTAAACAACCTCCCTGCAGATATGACTTGTTCTTGCACGACATCATGTCAATATTAGTTTAGTGTCCATACAGTTATTATACATTTAGCGCGGTGGAACCATTCAATTCGAGTGTTGACACGGTCCATAACAAACAAGTCACAATACAAATAAGACGCGTTTCTTCGACGCCCACGACATGAAGTTTCCCAACAATGTACTTTCGCTCGTTACAAATATGCACGAGAGATGGTATACTGTATCTTATGTAGGGTATCAGTTTATAATTAGTTAGGTAGAGAAGGTGAGCAAATACAGGTTATTAAATTTGAAGGTAGAGGTTTTAAAGATTAAAAAGGCGGAGGTATTCGAAAAATCAAATAAGATTTGTTTATCACAATATTTCCCTTTGAATTACTCATCCATCGATTTTCTGTTCGTTCCTTTCATGAGTTTTCGTAATATATTTTGTTTACAAAGAATAAATGTATCAATCTAAAAATTGCCGATAACGGGTCTAATCACAAATCTGGTCGATCACAAAACAGCAACATGATTCATTCGATACACGCAAACATTTTCACACTCTACTGAGATATTTTTAGTACCGCGCCTTTGATCTAAAGACTTTTTGCTGACCGCAATAAATGCCTCGCTAAAGAGATAAAAGTTGGATTCCTTTGTGGTGAAACTCGGCCAAGTGACTTCAGATGTAATGAAAATCTTTAGGTCCGCTAGGGAAATTTATTTCTTCCAATAACGCAGCCATGTCGTGCTGCGGTTCTTTGAACTCTGCGGGAAGTCTAAATCATTGCTGCCTAGAACGGTGATATCTTTTATTGTCATTCAAACTGCTTTCTTTTGTTTTACGAGGATTTTATGGCGCTTGCTTCCAAGGCTTAAGTTGCTTGATATTGTTCGCAGTTTGATTTGATTGCCTGAAGAATAGGGGTGATGAACTGACGTTTTTCTTTATGTCTTGAGTCTTGGATGCTGGTAAAGATTATGCGAAAATATTTTTATTACAAAACTGCTAGGAGACGGCACTCGTCTGATAGTAACTACAGTATTTTTGAAACAGCCTTAAACTAGCAAGAAACAACGACCGTCTGTTCAACGATCATACGATCATCCGCGCTACGACACAAATTTTCCAGTTCAATTGGTTATAGAAGAGGTTAAATAAAAAAATTACGTACAAATATTATACGCTGAAAAAATCAGATTTTTTTATTTTGATATGGCCATTCAATACACGTCAATAAAGAATGAATACGCACTTCGCTTAGAGAACATTATTCATGTGCGTGGAGGACAATTTCTTTATGTATTCCACAATGGATGATGTAAATTGGTTCGACATTGTGATAACACATCGCTCATGCATTGTAAGTAGTTGTGACCTGGCAAAGCACGGGCGTGGAAACTGGGCCGACGATTGATCGAGTGTCGACTTAATACCCTCTTTGTACAAAAGGCAAACAGACGTGTATTTAGATAACTATCTAAGTAATTATGGATTTGGACGATGGGAAACCTTAATTCTATATTGGAAATTGATTTTGGAGACTGACAGTTCACTTTGATTGCTGCGTGGGCAACCATTCATTTACGTCTGGAATGTATTTATAGTTTGTCTAATAATAGTGCCACTTAGTAATAATTACACAGCTGTAGGGATAGTTTGCAATGTATTTTAATTTTTAAAGGTAAGCATTGAACTGATATGCTCTTTAAAACAGTTTGTTACTAAAAATATTCACATAATAAGATTTTTTAAATCGAGTAATGTCTTACGCCCCATATGCATAATGCATTCAGATTTCCAGAAATGAGTCACGTACCAAAACTCACAAAATTCAATTTACATACGCAACAAAGTACAATTCAATCACAATAAACTAGGCTGTAACAACGTTAGCGTAAATCTTCTCCAAATATGAACCGCAAATGTTTTTAATACCACAAACCGACGTCCAGTCAAAATGCGGTGGACGTCAACAAAGAACGCGCCCGGACCCTGCGGTCGTGTGCGAAATATTAGAATCATAAAGACCGTGTCAGTATGTGCTCGGTTTTGTTTGCCGCTTAGTGGTCACCTTTGTTTTCGGACACAGTTCCGTCCAAAACGAGCGGTGAATAAACAGTGATCGCAACTGCGGTTTGCAATACAACATTCTTTTGTTCAGTTCCGATTGTTCAAAACCGTTGTATTGATCGACATGGATTGTTCTCGAAGATTGTATTTTTTGTTTCTAGATGGAGATATGGGTGAATTTCTTTAAAAAGAACCCTTGGACCGTAGCTAATAGAAAACTGTATGCTCGATAAATGCTTGCATGGTACCTGAAATAACCTAGGTAGGAAAAGCTTACGATTTCTTATGTATACTCGACCGCTAC
The DNA here is from genome assembly GCA_030295005.1 of Cephonodes hylas. NCBI lineage: Eukaryota > Metazoa > Arthropoda > Insecta > Lepidoptera > Sphingidae > Cephonodes > Cephonodes hylas. Next base: position 4,091,357 of record AP025371.1, read on the forward strand.
ATTGTGAAATGAATAAAACACCCTTCTTTTTTACCCACAAATTCACTTCGGCCACTATTAGTCCGCTATTTGACTATCATAGCTCTTCAAAATATCCAGATGATGAAACAAGTTAAAAGAGCGACAATAAACCATTAAGATCAATTACATATCTACTAATAACTAAACTAATGTTAAATTTCAATGCAAGAGTGATATTGTTAATGATGTGTTCGACCCTAAATTACCGGTTTATATGCAACAAAGTTTAAATTTTTTGATTATACCATTCATTGTCGAAATTCAGTGCAGGAATCAATGGAATTCTCGTTACAAAACAAACACCGCTACCACTTTCTAACATGCTTAAACCAAGTTACATGCTATACCAAAAGTGACTACATTTAATTTTACTGCGAGTTGGTATGGTGTCGCCTCAAAGTCTCCTGACGGCGGCGCGGCGGCGTATATCGTCAAATTCGCAGGAAAGCTCAGCTCTGCAAGTCGACGATAAAACGCTTAGTCTGTACGGCTGCGGTTCATCTGGAGCGAACTTGGAGCTTGTACCGAAGGATTGCTCTGCAAAGCGTTAAACTGCGCCACAATCCATAAGCGAAACGAGACGATAATGGGTCGAAGACGTAAAAACAAAGGTGATGAGCAAGGAAGATGTTTATCTTTGACATTATGGCAGTATAAGAAGTAAGCAGAAGAATCGTATTAAAATCCTAGCCACCACTTTCGTAGAAACTTTCTAATGTTGAAAAGAACGTTATATTTCGACCCCCAATATTTTGTCTCGACCGCGCGTATCTATCACCACTACTATCTTTTTAAACAGTTCGGTTTTGGCTGAGCATTAATTAGGTTTAAGAAACTAAACAATAATTATATCACAATCATCTTCTGTTAAATAAAAAAAAAACCAAAGTGATAAAAATGTTCCGACGTAAATATTATTAGTATGTAATTTTTCAAACCGCCTATTACTTATAAGGAGCCTATCCCGACAGCTCTCTTTAGTCGCAACAGCTTTGTTGGTTCGTTACATCTTTCGTGCAGCAAGCGAATAAAGTTTTCTTTGACGCATTTGCATCGGCGATATACCTGAATATTGCCGGCGGCTTCCGCGCTCAATCGCTATGAAATGGTAGGCAATTTTCATAAAAATACACCACAATTTCAGCGACTAAAAAGTTGTACAAATGCTTTCTTCTTTGGAAATGCCGTAAAGCAAAGAACATTAGAACAGAGTATTTAGTAACTTCACAATAATGTTAGAAATTCCAAATTACAATAATACGTTACAACTGTTGAGAATGGTTGTGTGCCAGGTTAGGCAATCTGTGTCCACTGACAACCCGGTAATATTGTTCTCTAGTCACCAACTTGCGAAACGAGAGGGTACAGTAAATTGACCGCTATAACACTGAAGCTGAGAAAAACTATTAAAACTCTAACCAGATGATACGTTTAGTCACTATGTTGGCTTTTAGATCATTAGTGTCATAGTAGATACGAAATCTCCAATGACCAGTAGATTAGTCCCAATCATCATCATCATCATCATCATCAACAGCCTTTAATTCCTCCACTGCTGGACATAGGCCTCTCTTATGGCACGCCCTTACCATAAAAGGGTTTTGCCCATAATCGCCACGCAGGGCAGGCGGGTTGGCGATCGCAGTGATTAGTCTCAATAAACGAACAAAATTCAGTTTCTCCACGTCCACAGTTATTAGGTTATGGCTAAATCTCTCTCATAAATTATGGACTTATCAATAGTAAAAATTCCTACAAATCACTTATAATTAACGCTAAAACTACTGTACGTAGTATTTAAATACAAACTCATAAAAATATTATCATCAAATTGTGAGGTACAAGTTGGCCTCAACTATACGGTCAATGCATACTGTGATTGATATTCAGGGAAACGACGTAGATACGATCAGACAATACCAGTTCCATTTCCATTATTGCCGATTCTTTTGTAAGTCATATTATTGACTTTGTACATATCAACGAATTAAAATGTTGACAATGTAAAGGAATTCCAAGTTACCCAGTACCCAATTCGTAATTAGGAAGAGTAATTGTATTATACCGAATATTTAAGTTCCTCTACTACTTAGACTTAATAAATAGCGAATCGTGGAATTCAATATACGCTATTGCCTAATAACGAGTGAAAGACAGTGTTTTTCTAGCTAATTACATTATTTTTTTAACAACATTAACGCCGTTAAATGAAAAAATATTTTAAGGAATACGAAACAAAATATATCACATCCAATTACCTCTTCTATACCGACGCCGATTTATAATTTAGTAAGTATTCAGTTTAATCCCAAACACGACATGAAGAAATAGGTTGATATGGATGCATACTATGATAAAACAACTTGAATTATCGATTTGACAATATATTATAGTCAAATTGCATAATGATGGCGTTCATGATGACCATCTGTTCCAATATTTATATAGAAAAGTTTACATAAATAATTACAAATTAATCATATTATTGTTTCATCCTACAGTAGACCAGCAATCTTACTTCGGTATTGTTTAATTCATGAAGTTTAGGTCGAGTGAAGTGATTTGTGCGGTCCTTTTAGGTATCGGTGTCAAAGCCAAAAATAGTGTACATCGGTAAATTCCCAAAGTAGCAAATACAATATTCAGCAGGGGAACAAAGTAGAAATCGATGTTTCTAGAAATGAATAAAGTACCGATAGTTTCCTCGAAGAGTTCAGGCAATGGATCAATAACAACAAAACTGACAAAGTACAACCCGTAGTCGAATTATCAGATGTTCATTATTATGTTATAGATTTTTATTCAGGCATTTCTACTGCAAAATGAACATGAACAGATCACACAAAGTGATAGATTTTATATATAATTTGAATAATATATAGCAAGTGATTATGGTATAGACTTTTTAAATCATGGAATTCTAAAGCACACTACAGTACTAATGGTCACAAGTAACTGCTCCTGTTTATTTTTTCCTCTTTAAACCCGAATTCTCAAGTCCACGTCTACTTCGATACGTCGCTTATCTTAGATGGTGCCTCTAGTACAAACTTTCTTTATACGCCATAAACAACTTAGCTTATCCTCAGGACTGCTGTAAGATGAGTTACAAATACTTTTAAAACATAGACTTTAAAACACAATTAGAAACTTAACTTTCTTGACTATAGGATTAGTTCGTCGCTGCAATGTTGCTCATTGGTATTCTACAACACCACTACATCCAAACATCAGACCCCAAAGCAGAGACGAGTTCAAATATGAATGAAAATAGAAGCCACACAAGTTACAAGTTGCGACAGTGATACCCGAAGTTTCGTCTCGCTGAGCTCCAGCAAGCGATAGAATATTCATGTGGTGACATCAGAGTTTGGAGTTGGGACGTCGTTTTAATTACGAACAGGCTGCATTCACCCGCAGAAACTGTTACTTAATCCGCACCTGTCTTTGTTGGCTTCAATAAAATTGTGGACGACTTAACTCAATATCGTGACAAGGGAACATTTTGAAAGGAATCGCATCGGACGTAGTTTGTGTCTCAAATTTGGTGTTTAAAGGCTAATTGTGGTGATTTCGTGCTGTTATTAGACCGTGGTGTATGTTTAAAGTTTATATGGGTCGTCTTTAACCAGGAAGTTATCATGCGATGGTTAAATTGTGTCATTAATTCTATTTATAAAATAAACATAAAAAGGAAATTAAAATTGTTTTGTTGTTCATGCTAGTGATAATGTCTCTTACATTATCTTTATTTATTTTTTTAAACATGAAATCATGACGCTAATCAATCGTTTAACAACAAATTATCATTTTAATTAAAAAATCCATTGTCAGTGCTCTTAATGAGCAATTTCTCATAAAAATACAAAATGGTTTACAATCGCCATTCACAAAACCATCAAAAAGCTAACAAGCGAGAAACCACCCACATCTCAACACTACAAATGCTGCAAAAATTTCAACATTGCTTAAGCAAAGCGAAAAAGCCGGTTATTTCAAAGTTTTTCATATAAATAAGTCCAGAGCATTCCCGGTCGGGGAGCGAGGAATGGCTCTTTTATGATCACCTCGTTTAAAGCCGCTTTAGCGCTGTGCAGCGAAGGTATTTTCACTATTTTCTCACGAGCGCAACGCGAGTCTTTGATAGTTGAGTGTTCTTGAAATGCAAGTGTAATTGCGTGACTGACAAGTAGGCGTTGCAGCCGCTGGCAGCTACCATCTGTTCCTCTTTTGTTTTTGATGCATGAAGTTTGCATTAGACTCCTTTTATTATGTATACTGACACGATGCAATATGTGTTGCGGATTGGCGTTTAATTGTTAAGTTCAGCGTGTTTCAAAAACCGTGGCGAAAGACGATTACTACTATCTCTTCATTTTCAATTGTCGTTGTAGTGTTTGTATCTATTAAATAGATACATTACACTGTCTCACGTACACCAGTGGTGGGGTTAGCTGTCACTCAGTCAGTCGACCGTTGACGTCGGACCGAGTCGGACGTGCGCCTGCGCTACTGTGTGTAGTAGTGAGCCAGTGCAATCCATTGTATTGTTAGGACTAGGGAGTCTTACAGTTAGGACTAGGGAGTCCTACAGTAGGACAAGGGAGTCCTACAAGTGGCGACGAGGTAAAAGGTTAGTGTCAATTTACACATAAAAATATTTTTAATAGGGAAGGGTGGGTGACGTATTATGGTGATATTTACGAATAATATAGTTGCATAATAATGTTATCACTTTGCATATCATGCTGGCTAAAATTAGTTTCACCTGCAGCAGAAAAATAACTCTAATAGTTCTAAACTAATATGTTTACTTACCTACATAGGAACTCACAACGGCGAAACAATATTAAAATAGCGTTGTCTTGTTATCATTTACGTAAATTAACGCAGGTATTTACAATTAAATTAATACTGAGTTATGTGACACTTAATTTATTAGTAAAACACTAATTGAATTACGGCAAAATGATCCCTTTATCTACAATAAGAATAAACGAACTCCGTTGTAATCATATAGTGTGAGTGTTTTATGTTGTTTCTATACGGAATCATATTATTTTTAACTTTGAGTTGTGACGGTAGTTACGTGTCACTGTCAGCTATTTTATTCTATTTCGCATGCGGATACGCAGCGTTCCAATAAGAGAAAATAATTTGAAATAACAACAAGCCATAAAAATCCCATTGTAATCATAATTAAAAGAAATTACACCAAGTCTGGGGATACATACAAATGTTATAAATCGGACTTAACAATAAGTACCTACTTAGTTAGGTTTTATGCCGTGATACGCCTATTATTCACTTCCGATTATAACTTTTATTATTCGATAAATACCTTTTATGTGAAATATTTTAATTCGAAACCTAGCTTGTTTACCTACGCATTCAAGTTACTTACGTTAAAATAATAGCTTGATTGCGACGGGGTGATACTAGATTTTACATGTTTGTATTTTTGCACTTGCTCATAGGTGTGTCTAATTGATATCATTAGTGTATCTACTGCTAAATAATAATACGATAGTAAGCAACACGAAACTAAAAACATAACCATAATACGTACACCGTACTTACCTTATATTGTCGGCTACACCAAAATAAAGATCATATTACAGTTGTACAGAAAATAACTTACCTAATACTTACTAAAAAAAAAAACAATTAGGCTCTGCATTCCATTAAATTGGAATGGAATAAGTGTGTTCTCTATTAAATTGAAATGTTATATTGAATTCCATTAAATTGGAAATAAATTGATTTCCATTAAATTGGAAATAAAATGATTTCCATTAAATTGGAAATAAATTGATTTCCATTAAATTGGAAATAAATTGACTTCTATTAAATTAGAAGTACCTTAAGTAAATTAAATCGAATTTCATTAAATTGAAATTATCTGTGTGGACTTCCTTTAAATAAGAGGTATATGTGTCTAAATAAACCATATAGACTTTCATTAAATTGAAGGTACCTCTTGGACTTTCATTCAATTGGATGTTTGAAGATGACAGAAGCACTAAAAGGCAACGAAAAGAGACTACTGTAAACTCACTGGAGAATGAAACTCAGTATATCTTTAATTTAAATGATGACGCAACAGGTGTTTGTGATGTAGGAGGGGTCAACTTAGAAATGCTAATTGATTCCGGTTGTAAACATAACCTTATCACTGGTGAGGCTTGGGAATACTTAAAAAAGAACAGGATAAGCTGTTATAAGCAAGTAAAATAACCCAATAAGTTGTTTCTGGCATAGGGTAGTAAAACTCCTTTAGAGGTCAAAGGATCTTTTGAAGGGAATATTAAAGCGAATGGGAAGATAGAGCGCAGTACCATTTACGTCATTGGAAACGGATCAAGAAACCTTCTAGGAAAGACACAGCTATGCAATTAGGCGTATTAAAAGTAGGCATAGATGTAAATCATATCAAGCTGTCTTTTCCAAAATTTAAAAATATTCAGATTGAGTTTCTTATAGATCCTTCAGTAAAACCTGTCATGCAGCCTTATCGCAGAATACCCATTCCGATGGAAGAACAAATTAGCAAGAAAATAAAGGAACTTCTGGATGCTGACATAATTGAAGAGGTACATGGACCATCACAATGGGTTTCGCCTTTAGTACCTATTATTAAAGATAATGGGGATGTTAGAGTATGTGTGAATATGCGCCGCACCAATGCAGCTATAATAAGAGAAAATCACCCATTACCTTGCATGGAACACTTATTACCAAAAATAAAGAAGGCCAAATACTTTTTAAAACTAGACGTCAAAAACGCATTCCACCAAATAGAGCGACACCCTGACTCACGACAATTAACAACGTTTATAACTTCAAATAGACTCTTTAGGCTTATGTTTGGAGTAACCTGCGCACCAGAACTATTTCAAAAAATATTAGAAAAAATGCTGATAAGATGGATGGTGTAATTAATTTCATAGATGACATTTTAGTATGGAGTTCTAGTAAGGAAGAACATGATACACGATTGGCTTCAGTACTGAAAGTATTAGAAGATAACGATGTTTTATTGAACCAGGATAAATGCATATTTGCGGTGGACAAAATAGATTTTTGGGACATGAATTAACTTCAGAAGGGGCAAAACCATTGTCAAAATATATCCAAAGCATACAGGAATTTAGGGTACCAAAAACAATCGAAGAACTACGAAGCTTTCTGAGCTCAGTCAATTATTATACATAAATAAATGGATACCTAATTTGGCCACCAAAACAGAACTGCTTAAGGAATTATTAATGAAAAAGCTAGGAAAGAAAGCATGCATCGAACAATACTGGAAAGATAGGCAAGATAAAGCATTCAAGGAGTTAAAAGAAATGTTAGCAAAGATTGAAACTCTAGGATATTACGACATCTATATATATAAAAGAAAGTCGTGTTAGTTACACCACTTATAACTCAAGAACGGCTGAAGTGATTTGGCTGAAAATTGGTGGGGAGGTAGCTTAGAACCGGGAATAAAACATAGGATACTTTTTATCCCGTTCTACAGCGTTCCCGTGGGACTTTTCATTATTTTCTATATCCATACAAAAAGGTTCGTAATAATACTTAAGTCCATTTGAACTTTAACATCATACCAAATTTTCTGTCAAACATTTAATGTTTATCTCGTCGATGCAGTTAGAAGCCCCCTCAAATAAAAGAACGTATTAAAATAAGCATTTTATATTGACAATATGTGTCCACAACATTCGAATAATTGCGTATTTTAGATTTTAAAAATGCAGAATTGTGTAAGTTATGACAAAGGTTTGATATTTATTGGCTGTCAAATTTGAAAATGTGCGTTCAGAAATTTATTTTGTGTAACTAAGGAAAACAAATCAAGTTTAATTATCCAACTAAACTAATCTTGGATGTTCTTACTTTTTCACTTTTTATTATGCTTGAATCTAAAGTACTCTAAAGCACCTTTAAAAAAAATTAATGAATAGACGAGTATAACAACTGAGCACGGGCCTCCTTTAAAATTGAGAGGGTTTAGGCTTTAGTCCACCACGAAAGTATTTCCATGCAAAGAATAGAAATCGAGTACATCCCATAGTGCACAATATGTACGAGTTTATAATATGTATAATTTAATCATGTCTAGCTGACACCCAATCGAAGCATTAGATTTTGGTTCTTTTTTATTTCTGTATTTATATTTCGATAAAGTGCTGAACTTAATATTTATTCACGTATGATTAAAAATAAAATTCAGTTAATATGTAACACGACATTCATTGATTGGTAGGACGATACGAAGTAATTTATAAACCGGGGGAATCAAATATCGCTGACCCATTATCGCGTCTTTGTGATTACCAAAATCAGCCTACTCAACTTCCATGTAAAGATTATGTTCACGAAATAGCTGAGCTAGCTAGACCTTGCGCAAAATCCATGCAAGAAATAATGATAGAGTCTTAAACTGATACTGAAATTTTAAATGTCAAAAAAGGAATATACAATGATCAGTAGGATGACGCTGTTAGATCATATAAAGTATTTTCGGATGAATTTTGTTTTTACGAAAAGATACTTCTAAGAGGTAATAGAATAGTTATACCTTGTAAACTTGGGGATCCAGTATTACATGCGGCTCATGAGGGTCACCCAGGTATAGTCGGTATGAAGGGTCACTTACGATCGAAAGTTTGGTGGTCGAGAATTGATAAAGATGTTGAGTCCCTCGTTAAGAGTTGCAAAGGGTATACCTTGGTAAGTTTGCCAAATCCTCCTGCCCCGATAGAACGGAGAGAGCTTTCAGCTGAATTTGGGTGGATGGTACAATGGATCTACTAGGACCATTACCTAATGGTGATTATCTTTTGGTTATCATTGACTACTACAACCGCTATAAAGAAGTCAAAATTACTAGAGCTATAACAAGTGCACAAATAATCAAATATGTAGTCAATTATTAGTTCAAGAAATATTTAGTCGGGTGGGTTATCCACAATCTATTACTGCAGACAATGGACGGCAGTTCATAAGCGAAGAATCTAAGTCTTTCTGTCATGAAAGCAATATAAGGCTTTTTAACACTGTTCCATACTGGCCACAGATGAACGGCGAGGTCGAGCGTCAAAACAGAGACATTGTTAAACATCTTAAGATAAGTTCAAGTGAGAAAAAGGATATGAGAAAGGCACTTTACGAGTACTTGATGATGTACAATTCCACACCTCATTCAGTAACTGGTAAGACGCCATCTGAACTATTCTTCCAAAGGAAGAACAGAGATAAGATCCCAATGCTTAAAGACATTAATAATAGAGGAGATGATTCAGAAGTGAGAGATAGGGATAAACTGGAAAAAGATAAAGGAAGGGAGTGTGGTGATAGGAAGAGAAGAGCGGAGACACCCATAATAAACCAAGGAGATAAGGTAGTGGAAAATTCAGTTCAAGGGGACATTACTGTGACGAAGGAAGAAACAGTACAGAAACTAAGGAGAAATGTCATACATTTAAAAAAAGTAGAAGGACAGTGGAAACACGTAAAACATGGACAGGATGAGTGTTATGCGCCAGCGGAAGCCAAGCACCTGATGAGTAGTGTAGTTAGATATTATATTCAATTTTGAGATTTATTTCATTCTGATTATAAAACACTAGGGAGTCAATTATTATGGGTTGTCTATGTTATTAGCCTTTTAGTAAAAAACACATTATTTGTAATTTCCAGATTGTTATTGTTTCAAATTAATAAAAATATATAAAAAGGAAGAGATGTAGTGTTTGTATCTATTAAATAGATACATTACACTGTCTCACGTACACCAGTGGTGGGGTTAGCTGTCACTCAGTCAGTCGACCGTTGACGTCGGACCGAGTCGGACGTGCGCCTGCGCTACTGTGTGTAGTAGTGAGCCAGTGCAATCCATTGTATTGTTAGGACTAGGGAGTCTTACAGTTAGGACTAGGGAGTCCTACAGTAGGACAAGGGAGTCCTACAGTCGTCAATAATGAAAGGATAAAAATTCTATCATGAGCAAAATCCGGTAACCTCAATCATCGAACAAATCGTCTAATCACTCACGTATTCATATATGGGTTCCTGTTTCTATTTTTTAATTAAATATACGTTGTTATTTTTTTTTAACCTTCAAAGGCAGATAAGTCTGTGTATCCTAAGAAGATGATAAATGGCTGCCATTCCTAATCAGCTTCTATAATAACTAGGGCACAGCGAAGGTTACGTACAAACAAATTAGATCAAATATTTCAATTAAATTTTCGTGTAAAATACTAGTATACTACCTATATTTTTAAAGTTTGTAATTATCGTCTTTCGCATATTTAAATTTAAGTCAAATTTCGCCATTCTCTCCTAGTGTTTGATGACCTACAGAAATATCCCTGTGAAAAATATCGAGATATTGATATATTGCCCATTTTCACGTACAATTAAAACTTATGTGTGACGTTGACATCAACACTCAAATGCACAGATACACGGCAATACGGCATCCTATCCATCTTGTTCATCACTTCATGCATGAATATAGCGAAATATAAAAACCATTATACCCAACACCACAGTAATTTAGATTTTAATTCGTCACACATTCAGCCGAAAGCATGCAATCCTCGGGCCACGGAGCGGACGATTCACAGCATTCCTACGCCCGCGAGTCGGCAGGCAGGAGTCTTAATTGCAAACTTAATTACTTAAGCGAATGTTCTGACGGGCAACAATTATTTATATTTCCTGCGTTTACTGTTTATAAAGGAATGCTTAACGGTGTGGATAAAAAGACTAAATACTGCGTGATAGTACTGGGGTTGTATTGTCAGTGAAAGGTTGTTTTTCTTAATGATTACTCCTTCTTTCAAGGGTAAATAAACTTTCTCTTGTAAATGGGTGAAAAACAAAAGCCTTTTTTAGGATCTTAGGGAAGAATGTAATGTATGTATGTAGTTGTGATCGTCAAGTTCGGTAAATAAAGAAATATTATCTATTCGCGCAGATACTGCGACCAAGCAGTTTTACAAAGGCCTTAGTCCAGCAAATCAAATGCATCATGAGCGTTATGAATGGTATTAGATGTCAATGGGCGTTAAGGAATCCTACTACTGTTGCAGCGCTCATTCTAATGCAAACGACCTTAAAACTATACTATACTCAGCCTATCGCCGTCCACTGCTGAACGTAGGCCTCCCCAAGATAGCTAAACGATCTTATTGTGTACAAATGTCCAAAGTAATAGAAGCAACTATCAATGAAATTGCTGGAATGTAAATGCAAAAAGTTTGACTTATGATTTTTCAACCAAATTTCTGGCAGATATAAGCACTTCGGTAAATGTTCACTGTGCATAATTCAATTACGTAAACGAAATTACAACCCGACTTTACCTACATGAAATGTATAAGTACCAATAATCCTGCCATAATTGCATTCCAAAATGTCGCCAATAATAGTGGTATTATAGTGCAAATAACAACTAATGACTAGCTGTACTAAAAATGGATTCAATAATTATATCATTATGGAGCTGAGTTGAATAAAGTACTCTGTTTATTATATACATAAATTATGCAAAGAATAGTACATACATACATATGAAAATTCTACTATATTATAGTATCACAGTAACATTACTTACTCAGTACCACCACGATATCTTTCGAACATAATTATAACAAATGAGGGTGTGCAGAGCATCGTTCTAAGCATAAGTGCAATGTTGTCACTTTGACGTGCATACATAAAAAAATGTACAAACTCAAAATATCCCTTTTAATTATCTTCTAATAGTCCCCTACATAAATTGTAGCCGGCCCCTCATGAAAGTGAAAGAATGCGGTTTGAATACGTAAAAGAGCTTTTGACGCCGCCCTCGCTATCTCGTACAAGTTAAACATTAGTGAAAACTTTGCGAATAATCACAATGCACTATTTCCAGAGGGGATCGACGGGACAAGTGCACTTCCGAATAATGACGCGTAGAGGGCTGCTGGGAGGAATACGAAAGGATTTTTATAGATATGGTTTTTAACTGTGGTATTAAATAATTTTGCGTGTGGTGATGATTGCTTGGCTTCGTACATCACAGATAGTCAATGTCTGTTGTGATGCTATGGCAGAGGTGTCTTTATGGAGTCAAGAGATTAGAACTTTAACCTACTTACTTATTACCTACCTTACCTACCTACCTATCTTGTACCTTATTTAAGGCCAGCTTATCATAACACTAATTTTGAATATTGCACACAATCTAATAGCTATTTAATTTTGATTTAAGGTGCATCTATCAATTACAATTTACCGAACTGAAATGCTATAACTTAATTGTATTGTAGTTATAACTAGTTTGGAGGATGTTCCGCCTTACAATATTTGAAACGAAACTACACCACGCTTTAACTGAATGGTATTTACAGGACTATGACGACTACACGTTGAGTAATATTGATGATTTGTTATCAGCCCATATACGTCCCACTGCTGGGCAATATTTATGTTTACTAGCTACAAAAAACTTGCCTTTATTATGGTAAATCAAGCCTATCGGGAAATAACAGCGTGTGAAGAATGTCATTGGAATATTTATTGCATGGTCATGCTCTGGGCTTTGTACAGGGCTGTCGACTTTCACTTGAAAAGAAAGGCTTATATTTTTTGGAATTCCGAACTTAAAAATTCAAATAAAAAGCGTTTATTCCACTAGCCTAAAGTTAATGCTGTAAAGGATACATTGGATGACTTCATTCACTCACTCATTCGTAACTGAAACAGATTTAGCATAACTTAATTTCCCGAGGAAAAAGACTTTACTGCGTGTCATATTGAACTAATATAAATAAGTACTTCAAAAATTTGGGTATACAAAAACACAGGAACCATTAATGTGCCAGCAATCTCAAGGCGCGTCCACATACATTTAATTCTATGCTCATGAAACGAATCGGGAAACATGACAGCAATGAGAGGGACGCGTTGAAGTAGACACATTGTATTTAGCAACCCTAACGGCAACTACAAAAATCGATAAACGCTGACTGGTTGCATGCATAAAATATTGCACCGAGATGAGCCCTGATCCTTTAATCCTTTATTAAAAATAATAACAGCATCGCAGTTCAGCTGAAAGGCTGAATTTTCGTTCAATATATTGTCGTTATTTAAATACAGAGCTTGGGGCCACGTAATTATCATCAGTTTTGAAGACTAGTGCTAAACAATCCTAATTATTTTATTACCAAAAATGTAACTCTAGACTTTCTAGCCATCTTTAAGCCCCAGTCTGCTATAATTTTAATTCGAAAAATAGTAAATGTTCAATGAAGCAATCAACTTTAATAAAATCAGATGCAGTAGGAACTTTGCCATTCTAGTATCAACATCATCCAGTCCATATACGCCCCACTGTCACGGGCCTCCGCTACAACGGAGTGTGTTCAAGACTTCATCTCCCACGCTGTCTAGTGTGAGTTGGCAGACTATACACTTAATAAATTCCAAAAAACGTTAAGCCGTTCTAATGAAAAAACAATAAAACACGCAGGTTTATTAAGATTGCTTCATTTTATTATACTTCGGTCTCCAAACTCTATGCTACTTCTAAACGGAAATCTGCCATGCCTGGAATACTTATTGATAGGCACTTTGTAGTACTTTTATCACCACTTCGACCTATACCTTTTCGCGCAACAATTCACGAAAACGCTAAGTGTATTGCTCGCCTAGTTAATCAAACTCAAGATCTCAGCGCATGCAGCCCACCTCTCAAGCAATGATGCGGTTAATACAATGCACACTTGAGCGCAGGCTGTTGGCAGCTTATGTACCTCGTATGACTCCTCAATACATTTGAATGCTAATGCGCCGTCCACCGGAACAAGCATTGTGTTCAACTTATTGTTCCGAGAGCTCTCGCGGATGCATTTTTATTAGCCCACTGTATAAAAACAATGAGTAAACGTCATACGGAATGAGGAACTTTTAGAGTAGTTTGTTCGAAATATAAAATGTTCCACAACTCTGTGACCTCCATTGTGGTAACTCTAGCGGGGAATGTATACAGAGCGCTTATGCTTACCGATGGTTTTGTTTAATTAATGTGGGTAAAAAACAATTGAATATAAGCCTTATAAATACTGCCTATATGAATGTTTTAGGCTTGTTTCATTCTGACGGACTGACTACTAAAAGTCAGTAAAATTATGTAAACAATAGTCGCTGGGTTCAATTCAACAGGTCGGTAAAACTGTGTAAGAAACAGCACTGGGTTTGTAAATATAGCCGAAAAACGACGTTTTCGCTACTTACATAAATCTTAGCAAAATATTTCTTCTAGGTGGTAAATGAGAGGTACACCAATGCTAAACCTTCACGCGATAACGTAATGCAATTATGAATATCGTTTAATGTTTAGCTATGCTTATTTAGTTAGAAGAACTCTTTAACAATTTAAACAAAATAGAATTCCGAAAAATAAAATCAATAATTCCGAGACGGATTTATTCAAATTTAATTTTTCATCCCAATATTATTATAAAGCCCATTTTGGTCTTTACTGTGGTCTTAGTTCCTGATAGATATAAATATACGATGTTCTCAATCATGTACTTACATGCTTCTCACCTCTACTGGTGTCACCTTTGACGAAAACTTAGCATTCACCTCAAAACGATTGGAGAAAATTTCTCATTTCTAAACGCATATATTAGGTCATGAAGTTGTGTCACCGAAACGGTATCTTGGACTAACTTTCACGAGTAAGATATCCTTTGACGGCACCGTTTGAATTTTGTATGAAATACCTGATGTATTCGTGTGCCGTTCGAAGGATGTGGCACAGGTAAACTAAATCACAAAATCTTTAAAACGCCCAGGCAAACATATTGAATGATTTGTACACAACATAAAACTACACATTTTTTGCTGTAACAAATCTGTTACATAATAAATAGCAAGTGCTTACTAGATTTCTTCAGGAAAGTTAAAGGTATTTTTATGTCGATGTGAGTAGAATTATGGTACTACTGTCGGATGGCTAAGTTAGGTTTTATTAGAATAAGGATGAAGCAAAGAAAAAAAAACACTGCACCTATTTTTACCCAATTTTTTGACTAGACATTATACATATTGCCGTATTCCTTAGTGGTAACTATGCAGTAGATATTTCCTTCCTAGAAGACTCGCGATCTTGGTGTCGCATACAATATTCAAGGCACTGTTATAATACCAATTGCCTCGTTGCATATAATAATTAAAACGCTTACGTTTGTTCGGTACTTTTCTGATAAATTGAATATTAGTCGCATCATATTTCATTTTCATACAAAATTATTGGCTTGTAGTTTAGACCGGTTCTAGACTTCGTTGTGGGCACTAGTATTATTTTGTACTATTTACTATATCTAAATAAACTTTGCTTTAAAGGTTGTTTAAAAGTATTTTTTTAAAAACGCTTCACAAACCCACCCCATAATAGTGGTGTCAGAAGTGGGATATCACAAGGAAATTTGGCAGAATTACGTATAATTTAAAGTGCCCACACGCCGCGTCTCTTTGTTTGCCAAATTGTGATATTCACTAAAAATCGTCAAAGACTAAAAAACTGAAGTGCAGTGAATTAGTTTCACGAACTCTGTATCCTGTTGCCATATCATCGTCCTATACCCTGTTGTCGCATCGAGCTCTACGACTAGACATCAAACTCTGTCTACCGCTGATCCGCCGCTCCGACGCTCCGCCCTGCATCAGACCCAAAAGGGACAGCCATCCTCATCAACATCACGGTCATACGAACGAGGTTACGAGACCTCGTCCATCTTCCCAGCTTCGTGTCATCAAAGTCACCGCTCCACGGCATGCTGTTCCAACACGTGTTGATACTGTGAGTAACCTAATCTGTTTTCAGTTATTGCCATTTTTCTATCTTACGTTAGATAATATAACTAATACCTTTTTTTTTTTTATTAATACTTATATCTTAACTTAATAGATTATCCTTCCTGTTACCAATATGTCCAAAGGTGAAGACAAAACCTCTCCTCTCCTCTCCGAACAATACCCAATCAAAATCTTATGCGATTTTATTGGTAACTACAGTGGGGAACGTGATATACTACCCGCTTTCCTCACTAACTGCAAAAACGCATTAAATCTTGCGTCACACTCCCAAAAAGAATTATTACTAAAATTCATCATATCAAAATTGAGCGGAAAGGCTCAGATTGCATGTTCAAACAGAGTGTTCGAAAGCTTTGACGAACTTAAAGACTTTCTCAAACAAAATTTCGGTGAGAGGAAACATTACAACCATTTGCTTTTAGAATTACAGTCGAGCAAACAACAACCTCATGAAAGTGTCGCTCAATTCGTTTTGCGATTGGAGACATGCCTCACATCTCTTCAAGCCGAAATTCATAACTCCGACACTTTAAAAAAAGAATTACCGGGTCGTATTGCAATGACAGAGGACCTAGCCTTATACACGTTTATGTTAGGGCTCCAAACAAATATTAGCAATGTTGTGAGATGTCGGGATCCGAAAACTCTGAATGCTGCGATTAATATCGCAATAGAAGAAGAAAAAATTTTAAATATGCAAAAAAATTCACTACCTCAAATTAAAATGAAACACTGTAAACTTTGTAATAAATCGGGGCATTCGGAGTCGGAATGTTTTAATAAAAGGCGTAATGATATTCGACCGCGCGAACAGCCGCGTTTGCAACGCTACACGCCGCCATCGAAACCTGACCCAAACGCAGTTATTTGTAGATACTGTAAAAACATTGGTCACGATATTTCGGAATGCCGTAAGCGACAATTTAACAACTTTCGGCGCAACCAAATAAATCCACAACCACCATATCAACAACAACATTGCATTGAAGCGACACCCGAAACATCGACACCGCCTTACGTACAGGAAATAGAATTTAATAATCATTTAAACTAAATTCTGGGCTCACTTGTAAGTGCCCACTTGAGACCCATTGTCAAGGCACTAAAAATATGATTAAAAATACTAATTCTACTAATTCTACTAATTCTACTAATTCTACTAATTCTACTAATTCTACTAATTCTACTAATTCTACTAATTCTATTAATTCTACTAAATCTAAAATTCCTATATCTATTAAATCTAAATGTACTAAATCCACTGAATCTAAGTCGTTGTCTTCTAATTCGGCATTTAAGCCCACTGGCAACGCAAATGAGCTTTCATCGTCTTCCATATCGGACAAATATCCCATTGGCGACGAAAGTAACCAAACTCTAAATGAACACAAAAAAAATGC
This sequence comes from Cephonodes hylas, assembly GCA_030295005.1. Classification (NCBI taxonomy): domain Eukaryota; kingdom Metazoa; phylum Arthropoda; class Insecta; order Lepidoptera; family Sphingidae; genus Cephonodes; species Cephonodes hylas. The sequence goes on from AP025371.1 coordinate 4,108,666, forward strand.
TAAATCTACTAACTCCACTAATACCCATAAAAAAAATTTAATCAGTCAATTTAGCCAAAATTCCGAAGATTGTCCCATGATTTATGATATATCGCAGAATAATAAAATTCCGTTGCCGTTTATTACAGTTAAGACGTCTCACTCCAAAAATCCTTTAAAATTTCTTATAGACACAGGCAGTTCTATATCCCTTATAAAAATTTCCAGTCTGTCAGAAATTCCTACATTAGATACTTCGGTTATTATAAAATTCAAGGGTATTAATGATCTAAATTCATACGCTGAAACGAAGGGCAAGTTTACGTTGTCTATCATTCATGAAAACGTCGATTTACCCTTCCATTTTCATGCTGTAGACAAAGTCAATCTCGACTTTGACGGCATTATTGGTAATAACTTCCTAGTAAATCATAACGCCTCTATATCATACACAAAGTCTCAGTTACAGTTGTCAAACACTTCAACCATTTGTTTTGATTTAAACACTGAACCAATTTATGTTATACCAGGCCGTAATGAGATGATGATTGAGTGTGCAGTTACAAATCCCGAGATAAAAGAAGGCTTAATATTAACAACTAAACTAAAAGAATATCCAAATCTTTATTTTTCAAAATGTCTCACTCGCGTAAAATCAAATAGTAAAATTAATATATCAGTTTTAAATACTTCCGAAGACAAAGTTATCCTACATCATGTAAAATTGACCCTTGAACCAGTTTCCTATGTTTTAGAATCAAATTCCCAAAATGTATCTATGCCTCCCGACCCTTCAGTCGAAACATTTCCTTGCTTCTATACTAATATGTCAGATATGGACCACGAAAAACGTGTACAAAGTGCGCTAAGATGCGAACATTTAAACAACGAGGAGGAATCTAGCCTCCGTCAACTATGTTCAGAGTTCAACGATATATTTTATTTAGAAGGAGATGTTTTAACGGCCACTAAAACTATCCAACACGAAATCCGAACAACCTCTGAGAAACCTATCCATGTCAAAAGCTACCGTTTCCCAGAATGCCATAAAGATGAGGTTAATCGACAAATTAAAAATATGTTAGATCAAGGCATAATCAGTCCTTCTGTCTCTCCGTGGTCAGCACCTATATGGGTCGTACCAAAAAAACAAGACGCTTCGGGTAAACCTAAGTGGCGTATAGTCATTGATTACAGGAAACTCAACGAGGTGACTATTGGCGACGCTTATCCTATACCGAATATTACGGATATACTAGATCAACTAGGACACAGTAAATATTTCTCGACCTTAGATTTAGCCTCTTCTTTCCACCAAGTCGAAACCAAAGAGTCCGACGCTGAAAAGACAGCATTCAGTGTGCCAGGTGTTTCTGGACAACCCGGACACTATCAATTCAATCGTATGCCATTTGGCCTTAAAAACGCACCCTCTACCTTCCAGAGACTCATGAATATTGTACTCTCTGGATTACAAGGTATTCATTGTTTTACGTATCTGGACGATATTGTTTGTTTTGGCCATGACTTACAGTCTCATATGTCAAAATTAAAATTAATCTTTGAAAAATTGCGGGAACATAATTTAAAATTACAGCCAGACAAAAGTGAATTTCTACGCAAAGAAGTACAATATCTTGGTCATGTGATATCCGATAAAGGTGTCAAACCCGATCCAAAAAAGGTTGAGTGTGTTCAAAAATTTCCAGTTCCAAAAAGCCCTCGCGATATAAAGTCCTTCCTAGGACTAGTGGGTTATTATCGCCGCTTTATTGACAATTTTTCTCACATAACTAAACCATTAACTAGTCTCTTAAAAAAGGATACCAATTTTAAATGGCTTACTGAACAGGAAACAGCGTTTCAAACCTTAAAACACAAAATTACGACGGCACCAATTCTCCAATACCCTGATTTCACGAAACCATTTATACTCACGACTGACGCCTCTAATTATGCCATTTCAGCTATACTTTCCCAAGGCGAAATCAATAAAGATCTTCCTATCGCCTATGCATCGCGAACACTAAATAAAGCCGAAGGAAATTACTCGACTACTGAAAAAGAATGTCTAGCAATAATATTCGGCACAAAAGTTTTTCGACCATATTTGTATGGCCGGAAATTTCAAATAGTTACCGACCACAAACCCTTACAGTGGTTATTCAACTGTAAAGACCCTAGTTCTAAATTAGTTCGCTGGCGTCTTAAACTTGAAGAATTCGATTATGAAATCGTATATAAAAAGGGTAAAACAAACTGCAACGCTGACGCCTTATCCCGTAACCCGATCCTCACCGTCGATCCTGATGCTCCTTCCAGTTCTGAAACATACGAAAAATATTTACAAATTAGTCAACAACAAATATCCTACGATACCTCAATTGAAGAACATAATGAATCCTTATTAAAAACAAAAATTAAAATGATTACTTACCCTTCTGCTATTGATTTAGATGACTCAATCCCTTACTGCTCAGAAATCTTAGAAATGTCCAAATTTGATGAAAACTTACCCGACATACGAAATGTAGAACGTGAGTTATATACATTTCAAAGTACCTCAAATGAAAAACATATATTCACACATTTATTTTTACGTGTTCATCATTACGACGAAATGACGTATAAAGATATATTCAACATGTTAAGAGACTATCGGGACATGATTACTACTTGGTATTCAGAAGAAAAAGAATTTGCAATTTCCGATTTCCAAGATCCATTTACTAAAATTTCATTTACAAAAATTTACAATATATTGAGTTTTCTTTTCCATAAGACGGGAATAAAAATCCATATATACCATAATAACATACTATTTCCAACCCCAGCAGAAATTCCCCGAATACTAAAAGACAATCATGATTCGCCTTCTGCTGGACACCCAGGCATTTCACGAATGTACGATCGGTTAAAATCCCAATATTGGTGGAAAAATATGCGCACAGACATCGAAAACTACGTTAAGAGCTGTAAGTCTTGCCAAATCAACAAACCTCTGCGTCACACTAATAAAGCTCCGATGATAATTACTTCAACAGCAACACGACCAAACGAAAAACTTTATCTTGATATTGTACAGTCACGAGCATAAATATGTTCCTATGGGCAGGTTGGCAAAAATATCTGACCCATGATCGAGTTCAATAATATGTGCCTACACGTACGCAGCAAAAATATGTGACATTATCCGGCTGCATAATGCAGTACCGTCAAAATGATGTGATACACTCACGAAGCATAAATATGTGACACCACTAGGCGGCAATAATATCTGACATAATTTTATCTTCAATTTAATTTAATTTACAATTTGTATGAAATAATGAAAGAAAATTTTTTAAAAAAATTCAAATCAAAATTCGTATCGCCCTACCCGCCAATGAATGTTTTGTTACTTATTAAAAGAATTTAATTTTTGATTACTTAGGTATATTATCATCCCCCTGCCCTGGTCCCAATTAATTACTTGGGGTCGGCGCAGTATCTCTTCTTCGTCCACACACGGCATGTCTTCATTCACCCCTTTCTCTTTCATATCTTCAGTCACGCACTCCATCCATCTCTTTTTTGGCCTTCTTCGACTCGCCCATCCATCCACTTTCATATTCATCACCTTTTTTTCCTACATATGGTTCATTCCTTCTCTTAATGTGCCCATACCCCGACAGACGGTTTCCTTTCATCTTTTCTATCACAGGAGCTACTTTCAGACTTACCCTAACGTATTCATTTCTCACTCTGTCACTCCATGTTATAATACCACACATCCACCGCAACATTCGCATTATTGCTGCATGCAGTCGTCTTTCGTAAGTCTTCTTCGTTAACCTTATTTTTCCTTTTTCAGCACAGATGCTAGCTCTCTTGACCTACCATTCATCGTACCTACATTCCAACTTGCATACCTCAATCTTATTTCCCGGGCTAGTGTCTTAAGTTGCCCCCGCCTGGGCTGGTGTAACAAACCTTGCCCATTTCTCACAGGAGCCAGGTGTTGCCCCTGCGCGTCGGCTACGGGAGACGCCCTAGGCCCTGTCACCTTTCTTATTATACATTCTGCATAAATGTTTTGCCAAATGTTTTACGGCCGGCCGCCTGTCTGACACCAACTCTCCTTGGGACTTTCATTGTTTTGGTAATGGGGTAGAGATAGCGTGTGTTTGGGTACAGGATATTGCAGGTAAGGATATTTGGCCTGATGGTAAGGATGCTGCAGTCCCGGATAAGGAAGTAGTGGGAGACTCCAACAGCTCGGGGGGCCGAGGTCGCGTACTCGCAGCCCTGTTCCATGACTGGCTAGATCAATGGAAAAGGCATCCCCTGGCCATTTATCAATATTTCTTGAAGGAGATTTAGAGTATTTATAATATTCAAGCATAATAAAAATTTAAAAATTAGGCACTACCAAGGAGATTTGTTACACAAAATAAATTTCTGAAAGCACGCCTTAATATTTGACAGCCAAAAAATGTCAATCCATTGTCATGACAATTCTGCATTTTTAACATCTAAAATACGCAATTATTCGAATGTTATAGATGCATGTTGTCGATTCAAAATGCTTATTTTAATACGTTCTTTTATTTGAGGGGGTCTCTAACTGCATCGACGGGATCAACATTAAATGACAGGAAATTTTGTATGGTGTTAAAGTTCAAAATGACTTAAGTATCATTACGATCCTTTTGTATGGGAATTTAGAAAAGTATTATTTTTAGACATTTTCAGGCAATTGTTAAAATGTATCTCTCCGTAAGAACAATCCTCGTACTTCAAGGAATATTATAAAAAAAGAATTAGCGAAATCGGTTCAGCTGTTCTCGAGATTTGCGCTTAGAGACACATCGAGCAATTCATTTTTATAATATAGAACTCCTCCACTACGATTTAAACTTTATTGTATTGTATTAAAGTTCAAATTGACTTAATTATTAAAACGAAACTTTTGTATGGATAAAGAAAACAATGAAAAGTCCCACGGGAACGCTGTCGAACGGGATAAAAAGTATTCTATGTTTTATTCTCGGTTCTAAGCTACCTCCCCACCAATTTTCAGCTAAATCGCTTCAGCCGTTCTTGAGTTATAAGTGGTGTAACTAATACGACTTTCTTATATACAGGGTGTATTCAGACCGTTTCCGAAAACTAAGGTAGGTAATAGCTAAGGTGATTACAAAACCCCTGGTGTTAAAGAAAATCCCGACAAAAGATAAAAATTTTGTCGTTTTCCATACAACCATCGGTAGTAAACGTATGCGGTTTGTATGGAAAACGTCAAAATTTTTATTTTTCGTCGGGATTTTCTTTAATGCCAGGGGGTTTGTAATGATCTTATATATCACTTGCCTTCGTTTTCGATCATGGTCTGAATACACCCTGTATATATATAGATTTATGTCTAGATATTATGGTCTAAATCACGACTAAATTTAAATATTTACTTATATTTTTTTGTATTTTAATTTATCAAATCATCTTAATTAATAATTTTAATTCTTTTTTTATAAACATTATAAATTAAAATCTAGTATACCCCCCGTTTGTATTAATAACATCCTGTAGCCTCTCTTGCATGAATGAGACAATATTAGTGCACACTTGAGAGCCCCGGAGTGACTCCCAAATGTCGAAGGTGTGACAACGCAGGGAATTGTAAGTTCTAGCCTGATTTGGATCCCATTGTTGGACTATTAAACCCCACAGGTTCTCAATAGGATTCAAATCAGGGCTTTTAGGAGGGAAATCTATTAATTTTATCGTCTCTCTTTGCGTATTAAACCACTCACGAGTTATTCGTGAGTTGTGGATCGGGCTGTTGTCTTGCACCACATAAAGAGGTGCTAAATCAGGATAACTGATACGCCTTGTACGATAAAAAAAGTAGTGATGGCCTCGAGGTTTAGGCGCGCGGTCGAGAATCTCGGCGGTCGCAGGTTCGAACCCCAGGCACACACCTCTGACTTTTCGAAGTTATGTGTGTATTCAAATTGAATTATCACTTGCTTTAACGGTGAAGGAAAACATCGTGATGAAACCTGCACACCTAAAAAGTTCTTAGGAATTTTTTAGGTGTGTAGTCCGCCAATCCGTACTAGGCCAGCGTGGCGGACTATGGCCTAAACCCTCTCAATAGTAGAGGAGACCCGTGCTCAGCAGTGGGCGTATATGGGTTGATGATGATGATGATGATGATGATGATACGCCTTGTCGGTATTAAAATGTCTGAAAGAATTCCTGTATATTCAACGCTGTTAAGGCGACCAGTTATCTCGGATTACTTCGATAAAGAAATTTAACTTCAAAACAATATTTCTTTAATTATTTCGTCTTCGTTCGTTAAAATAGTAATTATGATCGTTAAATTGTTCTTCACTAAACAATCTTACCAATATTGTTTTGGGGAATACTACACACACCTTCGATCAAATATACTAGATTGAAGATTGCAAACAAAATCACTTGTCTTAGTGGCACCGGTTGCATATACCTATTTCATGATATATTTACACATTTGTAATTCAGACTTCGATTTGTAAAGTATTAAATTAAAGACGACTCCTGGTTACAATTAACCTTAAATCTTTGCAATTGGATTTTATATAGCTTACAATAAATTTGAATTTAAGACGTTATGACATTAAAATACAGAAAATAAAAATGTCATTTTAAAATAATGTCTTAATAAATGAGGATAAATATTTTAAAATAAACGTCACGCGCAAGTAATAAGATTGAAAATTATTTGTTCACATTTAGCATTCACGTTGTTTTGGTACTAAATATTTCTTAGTGCGTTCACTTCGAACAGTCATTATGTCATAAAGTGTCTGTTTTTTCATTCTGTTTGGCCTTACTTCGTAAGTGTATACGAGTAATATTCGGTAGCAATAGCAAAAAACCTTATCATTCACGTCACAAGTTATGGTATTGAGAACTAATTATTGAAAAGAAAAATGCAATTGCGTTCAGAGTCAGATAGTCGTTAATACGCTGTTTGAACTATGTATAAGTTAAATCAACTATATCTCTTAAATCTATTAATTTAAGAAACCATAGTTTTTCTTTTGCGCAAAAATCGGCTTTACAGTATTTACAATATTACTCACTACCAAGCCAGCAATTATTATTTGTGGAATTATATCTGAATTTGAATTATGGTCTACTTTTTCACCAAATTCAGTGGTATTCAGTGGTAGTTTGACAGCCCCCGTGGCGCAGTTGGCTAGACACCAGCTTGCGAAACGAGAGGCCGCGGGTTCGATCCCCGCACCGAGACAAATGTTTGTGTGATCCACAAATATTTGTTTCGGGTCTGGGTGTTTGTGAGACCGAAAAAGTCTCTCGTAGTGTCTGATACCCACGACACAGGTCTTGTAACCTAGTGTGGGGTCAGAGCTATGTATGTGACCGTTGGGTGTATTTATTTATTTATTTATTTATTCGTTTTAAATTTATCAAAACTCTGTTAGGGAATCTAAAAAATTAAATTAATTTAAGAAAAATCAATGAACTGTATAAACTGTATAAATAATAAATTAATCGGAGCAATCGTGTTAAAATCCGCTTCCGTTTAACACAACATAATAATTCCTTAATGTCACAGCAGCCGTAGGCAAAATATATCTACGTATTAAATGAATATTTGAATTTGGTTGTGATTTAGAATATATCTAGACAAAAATCTATACAAATAATTTGAAGAGGTAAAGCTTGTGACTTTGTATAAAGTAATCTCTACATCTACTTAACCGATTTTGAACATTCTTTTAGCAATAGAAAGCTACGTTATTTGTGATTGTCATAGGGTAAATATTAATCAGAAAATTTATAACAATTTTTCATTGTAGCCGGTTTTACAAAGTAAACCGAAGAAAAAACTGTCGAACGAAAACGTTTTTTATAAACGCTGCTTTTTTACCCATGAGAGATATTTGCTTGAGTCCTAGAGAAAAGTTATAGAGCTTGATCACCATTATCACTATCAGCCCACATACGTCCCACTTCTGGGCACGAGTCTTCTCTATCATTGAGAGGGTTAAGACCTTAATCCACCACGCTGACCTAGTACGGGTTTACGGGCTACAAACCTAAGAAATTTCTAAGAACTTCTAGGTGTGCAAGAGTCATCACGATGTTGTTCTTTACCGTTAATGCAAGTGATATGATAATTCATTGTTAATACAGATGGGCGTGATGGGGTGTACGCCCGCGACCGGAGAGATTCTCAACCGTGCGCGTAAACCTCGAGCCCAGCACTGTGAAGCTTGATAATGCTTATAAAAAGTCAGCGACAGCATAATATGTCTAACTATAAAAATATTGAAGAATAATTTAAATCATTACTTCATGTTAATTGATCAATATTATCAACAATTATGATTTTTTATTAAAATAAGTGAGTTTATAGATATACTCTCAAGTGTTTAAAACAAAATATTTTTTTCTTTAACTGCATACAATTGGCACGAATGGTTAAAGAGGTAATACTGACCTAGTTATGCAACCGCAACTGTGCCGTAATTTATTTAGTGATATTTTCATTAAAAATAGATGAATACAATATTTTTTCGCAATCAGGAAATAAATGATGGCATTCAGTATTAACCGAACTAAAATCACAATTTAATCGCAAGTAAAAATGTTTACCCCCCAACGATGCGAGCGCGAGCCGGCTAGTATAGTATAAAAGTACAGCCATCTTGAAACAATGGAAAATAAAATTTATTTCGTATAATTATTATATTAAATTGAAGATAAAATTATGTCAGATATTATTGCCGCCTAGTGGTGTCACATATTTATGCTTCGTGAGTGTATCACATCATTTTGACGGTACTGCATTATGCAGCCGGATAATGTCACATATTTTTGCTGCGTACATGTAGGCACATATTATTGAACTCTATCATGGGTCACATATTTTTGGTAACCTTCGCATAGGAACATATTTATGCTCGTGACTGTAGGTCCATTGCCGGAAACTAGAATAAATAATTATAAGTTCATTCTAACACTTCAAGACGACTTGACAAAATATAGCCAAGCATATCCTATGCAAACTTGTTCCGCTCAAGAAACAGCACAACGCCTTGTGCATTTTATTTCACATATCGGCATACCGCGAAACATTGTCACGGACCAAGGTACAAATTTTTGCTCGGATGTCTTTAAACAGTTAGAGAGATTATTCGGCATTAAACACATATATGCCTCTCCATATCATCCACAGACCTGCGGAGCATTAGAGAGAAGTCATTCCACCTTAAAGGAATATTTACGCTCATACATAGATGATAACACACATACTTGGGACTTATATCTTAATACTGCAATGTTAGCTTATAACTCGGCTACACATACAACCACGGGTTTTCCTCCTCTTGAACTGATGTTTGGTCATAAACCATATATTCCAAAGTCCATCGATAATCTTGAAAACAATACCTATACGGACTACGTACGAGCCTTAAATCACCGATTATATTATAGTCGTCAAAAGGCTATACAAAATATAAATAACTCTAAAGAACACTCTAAAAAATATTATGACGCGCATACTCGGCCTATAACTTATAATATCGGCGATTTCGTTTATATCCGCTGTCATCACAAACAAAATAAGGCGCTATCACCAGTGTGGAAAGGTCCGTATAAAATAATTAAAATCAACGGAAACCACACTGTCACAATTCAAATAGGAAAGAAATACGTTCGACATCACTATGATGAAATCAAACTCGCTGTAAGTTAAGTACATCTCGTATTCATTTTGTCCTCAGGTTCCTGACAACTGTCTCCGGTTACGAGTTCATCTCTAAATTAATCGGAAATCCTGGCATATATTTTGATAAGTTACTAGATTTAAAGTTTACAAATGATAATTGGAATATAGTTACTTCGATAGATTTAAGTCATATAGAACCACATCTAAGCGAGGTCGAAATTTTATTCGAACGTGTTAATAAATATTGTAATTCAACTCAGTCTCATAAAATCAAAAACGAATGCTTTAACTCCTTAAGCTCCCTTAGAGCACAACATAATAATAATATAAAAAAATATTCCTCCATTTCATATTTGACACAAATTAAAGAAAACAAACGCTCTAAACGCGGTCTGATTGATGCCGGCGGCTCTTTATTAAAAACATTCTTCGGAACCCTTGATGTCAATGATGCTAATATGTTTACCGACGCTATAAACAGAGTACAGTCAGACGAAAAAGAACTAACATTACTTATGCGCGATAACATTCACGTCATTAAATCAACGATTTCTACATTTAATAATACTATGTCTAAAGTGAAACAAAATGAACATCGTTTGAACACCAACCTTGAGCTCATTCAAAATGCTTTTGAAAAATTAAGTCAAAGTAATGATAAATTAGAATTAAAATCCCAGTTATCTATTTTGTTAAACTCCATAGAGAGTATAGTTTTGACATTATCCTTTGATATAGACGACATAAATAATGCAATATTATTCAGCAAAATGAACATTCTGCACCCGACTGTACTCAGTCCAACGCAGTTGTATAAGGAGCTCGAGTTACATATGAATTATCTACCTAAGCATTCCGAGCTACCTACGTCATTGTCATTGGATAATGTTAATGAAATTATAACCATAAGTGACATTATATGCTATTTTCACGATAATAAATTAATTGTTGTATTAAAAATTCCATTAGTCCTTCCACAAATTTACACACTTTATCAGAATATCCCATTTCCTATTCCTTTAGATATTAATAGCCCTGATACTTATGTACTTTTAGCACCCAATTACAAATATCTGGCAATAACCTTAGACAGATTATTTTACTCACAACTCGCGAGTGTCAGTGAGTGCAAGGAAATAAAAAATAAGTGTTTTGTGTGTCCTTTGGCAAATGTGTATTCAACCATTGCTAACCCTACGTGTGAAACTACGTTATTAACGGAGGTTGCTCTTAAACTACCAAAAACATGTGAAACGCGAATTCTACGGGGAACTATCGATGTTTTCCAGAAAATCTCAAATAATCGCTGGATATTTGTGCAATCCGATCCAGCTAAATGTCACATAATATGCAAGGGTGATATCATTAATTCCGATGAAATTTTATTTGGCTCCGGGATATTACACATACCAAAAACTTGTATAGCATACTATAAAACCTTAACTTTTACTCCAAGTGACTCTATTTCATCTAACATTTCAAAGTCTATTTCCAATTTTAATATTATAAATGATTGCTGTGACTATCAAAGTTTCAATAAATCCCATATACCGTTTGTCAAATTAAATGAACTAAATAATCTTGACTCACTCTTAAAAGCCAGCATCCATTTAGATGACTTTGAGAAAGAAATCAAAAAAATCTCAGAGCCATCACACTTAGAAAGATATTCAACTCATTACTTATCGCTCACTTATTTTATTTCTATTGCCACCTTATTATACTTTTTGTACAAAGCCAGAAGATTTGTTTGCCCTAAGAGATCTGGATGCTGCATAAAAATTTATAATAAAAATTACACTAACCACAAACAAGCAGCTCCTCAGCTACAGAACATAACTTCAGTGGATTTTACATCCGAATCATCAGCTGATGAACAAACAGACAATAAATATACATTAGCTACTAGTTCATTACCAAATCTAAGAAGAAATATTGTATCATAAATCTTTTAATATTCTACTATTGTATTTTAGTTAAGTACTCTTCTATATTATATTAAATTCTTCATATTCAATAATTAATATATTCTTAATATTAGGTTTGTAAGCTCACAACAAAGTTTAATATTTTATTGTTCTAACATTGATCATCCCTTAATCTGGAATGATCAATCTTAAGGAGGGGGTTGTTATAATACCAATTGCCTCGTTGCATATAATAATTAAAACGCTTACGTTTGTTCGGTACTTTTCTGATAAATTGAATATTAGTCGCATCATATTTCATTTTCATACAAAATTATTGGCTTGTAGTTTAGACCGGTTCTAGACTTCGTTGTGGGCACTAGTATTATTTTGTACTATTTACTATATCTAAATAAACTTTGCTTTAAAGGTTGTTTAAAAGTATTTTTTTAAAAACGCTTCACAAACCCACCCCATAATAGCACGTTTTCACTTCGCTATTGATTTTATGGACGCGCTTGACCATCGTGTTACGTCCTGCTAATAATACAAAGATTACGAGGGAGTAAACGAAGACGCACAAAAACTAGCAAAATCTGTATTGTCATAACACAAAAAGGTTTATTTAACGAAGGTAAAATGGATTTTGTATTATTATTAAAGGGTATTAATACATTTAAAATTATTATTAATGATTCACTGTCTCGTGGTTACTGGACCCAACACGTGTGCCGTGCGAAGTAGAGTCCTGGGTTCGATTCTCAGTAGCAACACAGTCTAGAAGTGTGCTCAGGAAAACCGCAGTAGAAAAATTTGCAATTTGAATATCAATAAGAATAATTTATAATGTATACTTTATATCGAAAATGATAAAACACATATTTTTTTAGCTGAAGACTTTATCAAACTATAAGCTCGACCGGGCCTTATTTCAATTTCCCTGTTGGAATAAGATTGCCCCCGCCTTCTGCTAAAGTTTTACGGGGTCGCTGTATCCCATAGCTGTACACACAGTTTTGTGCTCGGATTTTCAATTTTTATAATAAAGCTTTATAAATTGTGAAAAGGTGCTAGAAGAAGAGTAATAATGACGATCTTATTGCACCTGATGTCTTTCAGATAATCATAGAATGTACATGAAAATTGAAAGTCGATCTTCGGCATAAAAAAAGAAAAAAATTACACTCCGTATAGAAATCCTTTATTCCAAGAAACCACAAATGCCTTACCTGTAGTATCGCATTTCAAAACCATTCCAATCAGCACAAGTAGATACCCATATGCAAATCAAACTCATCAAACGCAGTCGGCCTGTGTATGCTGAACGTGCTGTAACGCCGCAGTGGTACACTATCCGACCAGTAAAACAAGATCTGGCATCACAACAGTATCTTCCACCCTTGTCTATAACTCATATTGAACAGAGGGGGACGAGGAAGGTCAATCTATACTGGTTACTGTGCTCGCTTAAACCTGTTATATTACCTGACAATAACGTTACAGAATTGCGATTGTTGGCTTCATATTTAGAGTTCCTTGGTTTGTTAAGAAAGGAACCTTTATAACACATGTGTTTCCCAATAAAAATACTTGGTACTAGTATTGTTACCTATCCGTTTAAAAGAGAAACATGCGAATTACATACATATAGAAATATAGAAATATAGAAATATGAGGCAAGCTAATGAGCCACAAAAAGCACTTATTAAAAAAAAAATGATCACAACAGTTATAAGTCGTGCACATAATCTTGACTATATATGTATAAAGGTAAGTGAGGTAACTATGAAAGTAAAGTGAGGTAACTATGAAATTTTTTGTTAAAAACTCACAAAATATACATCTGAGTAAACCTTAAACCACACAAAAATATTTCTTTCAGTGCGAAATCGTAAATACGGTCGCGGCGTCTAATTCACAAGAGACAAGAAAACAATGATACTGTCATAATGGCGAATTTAAATGTATTTATAAAAAGTACACGTGGAGCGTAGTTAAATGTTTTGTTAATTAAAATAACTTCATTAATTGCTTATAAGAATTCTCATACAATCGAGTTACTTCTAACGTAAATGAGCTTGTACAATGAAAACAATAAAAAAAAAACACAATTATAGTCTTACTCCTATTATTCATTACCTACTTCAAACATTGAAATAAAAAATAATAAAGTAGTGACTTAGATCTATTTATGAAAGACGAAGCTATGAGGTTAGTTACTCATAATCATTAGATACAACCGGAATGACTTCACAGGTATTCAAGAACAAAAGGTTATGCAAAATGTTTAGAATATGTTTGTATAAAGCCCTGTTGCTATTAAATAAATAATGTACTATAAAACCGGTCGGACTTGACAGGGTTGTACTACCATTTCACAGCAAAATATTTTGGCCATTGTGTTTCTTCAGAGGGTTTAACATAAATAGTAATGATCTCAGCGTTTAGGCACGCGATCGGGAATCTCGGTGGTCGCAGATTCAAACCGAAAGGCACACACATCTAACCTATCAAATTTATGTGTCAATTTACAATGACCATTACGTTGGCGATGAAGGAAAACATCGTGAAGAAACCTTCGCACTTAAATGTTCTTAGGAATTTCTTAGGTGTGTAGTCCGCTAACCCGCACTAGGCCAGCCTAGTGGACCAAGCCCTAAATCGCCTCAGTTATAGAGTGACAAGCAATGGGACGTACATATAAGGACTGATGATAATTGTAATTTTCCGTTTAAACCCATCCACACTCATTATAAACATTTTTATTCACACGTGCCTATAAAAAATATTTCCCTGTTTGGCCGACTAAACAAGGTCTAACGATTGTAATTAAGACTTTACCGTGTTTATTTTTGAATAAATTAAATTTTAATAGAGACTCATTAATTGAAGAAAAAAATCTATGACTAGAACTATGTTTAATTTACTTATTTATTGAAATATGTTGCAAGCAGTGATGGCCTCGAGGTTTGGGCACGCGGTCGAGAATCTCGCTGGTCGCGGGTTCGAACCCCAGGCACACACCTCTGACTTTTCGAAGTTATGTGTGTATTCACATTGAAGTATCACTTGCTTTAACGGTGAAGGAAAACATTGTGATGAAACCTGCACACCTAAGAGTTCTTAGGAATTTATTAGGTGTGTAGTCCGCCAACCCGCACTAGGCCAGCGTGGTGGACTATGGCCTAAAACCCTCTCAATGGTAGAGGAGACCCGTGCTCAGCAGTGGGCGTATATGGGTTGTTGAAGATTGAAATATGTTATGTTTATCAAATACGAATCTATATTTATACTATAGTAATAACCCTAAAGTGTTTGCTCTTTTTGTTGAATTTTCTAATCTGTTACTCATACTACAATTAGTGCAACCTATATTGCCTATTACATGGAACAGAAATATAGATGTACAAATAAACCTCTGAAATATATATCTTGGTATGACTAGTTCATGTATTGAGAAAGGTATTAGACTATATCACATCACACCACGCAAGTTCATAAAACGAAATTTGAGCAATCAACTTAGTATCGATTTGGCCCTTCATCCAATAATATCTATTAGTCAAGAAATAGTTATTTTTGAAATAAGTCCGTTAGCTTCTTACAACTTTAATTGATTTTCTCAGTAATACAATTTTGAAGCTTGGTAGTTACTTTACCTTTTTAAATCCGTCGTAAAGATCAACTTATTAATAATCTACATATATTAATATATAAAAGTATATTTGTATAATACTTAAAAAAGATTACTGAACTGTTTGAATGGTAGTCTATAATCCTAATTCAATTTTATACACGATTACATAGGCGGTGTCCTTTAATAATAATTATCCGCACAAAATACTAAAATAATTAACCCGGAAACAAGTTTTCAATACAATGGAGATAAAAAATATATTCTCGAACAAGAATAAACCAACGACCTCAACACTGGCTTATTATATATAATGCTCCTATGAAATGTAACATTCAGTGCGTCTTCAAAAATAAAAATTAAATCATCTTCCACGCTGATATAGTTAATTGTAAAAATGAAGTTCCTATGTCTGTTTGTAGCTGTTTTTGCTATAGGCTCGAATGCTGCAGTAGGTAAGAATAAAAAATCATAATTTAATTAAAAGTGTATAAATTTGCCCAGTTTTTCAGTGTAAATAAATATAATTCCTTTTCTCGAATTGCGATTTGACTTGTAGTCTGTGCTTCAATTTTTAAAAATTAAAACTGAAATTGTTCTGTGGTTATTCTTCAATCAAAATAATTTATTTTGTATACACAAATATTCTTAATAATATCACCTCTTTTTAAATTTAACAATAATTAAATTTGGTATTTCAGCTCCATTCATCACACCATGCCTATGGAGCGACAGTGCTTGTATTCTGGCATCTGCAAAGAAAGTCATGCCCTTCCTCATCGAAGGAATAAAGGATCTTGACGTGCCCCCCATAGACCCCGTGATTATCGAAGAAGCCATAGCTGATTCGGGGGACTTAAAACTTAAATTCGAAAATTTGAAGGTAGTGGGAACGAGCAAGGCTGAACTGTTGGAGATAAAGTAAGTTATCATTTTAGTTAAATTATAATTAGTCACTGTTTTTATAAACACTTCATTTAACATCATCAGCTAAAAGACGTCCACTGCTGGATATAAGCCTCCCCCAGAGACTTCCAAAGTCTTCAATGCGTCGGGGGGTCGTCACCTTGTGGATGGACGTCCGACACTGCGCTTTCCTGAACGTGGCCTCCACTCCAGAACCTTTCTGCCCCAGCGGCCGTCAGTTCTGCGAGCTTTATGCCCTGGCCATATATAAACACTTAACAAAGAAGAAATATCAACAAATAATGGATTAATTTCATTGTTTCTTTACAGACGAGACAACGCCAAATCAATGCTCTCTATAATATTCGAAACTCCCGTACAAGCCACAGGCACTTACACTGCAGGGGGCAAGCTCCTACTTACCGATTTCGAAGGACATGGCAATGTCCTATTAAAATCAGGTATTTCTTTTTATTTCTCCTCATGGAGTTGCATTTTACGATACAATATTATGTTGACGTATACAATGTGCAACAGATCTTTCATGAACATATTGCCTAAAAATAAACGAAGTAGTAAAATAATACCTATTATGGAAAAAGAAGTCAGTGTAATAATAAAGCGAAGAATAAATATTTTCTGTTTCACAGATAAAGTAAAACTCGACTTTGAAGCCAATTTGAAGAAATTCGATAAAGACGGCAAGACTTACTACAAAATCGATGGGTACGACTTCAAATATGACGTTATCGCCGACTTCGACTTCGAGCTTGAGAACCTATTCAACGGAGATACAAAGAAAGGTACGCTACGATATTTATTGCATGCATATATATTATTAAAGGGAAACATTCAAAGTTACCGGTAAAAGTAAAAATATTTCAGTCGCTAAAAACAGCTTTCTGCAATACCAAATACAGAAGCCAGAAAAAATATTTGACAAACAAAAGATTATTCTCTGATCTGATCGAATGTACGTCATGAAAGACTAATCTTTTGACGGTTGATAGTAGGTAAATTTTAATCAATCACAATAGCGTAGTGCATCTGGTGGATCCGGTTCTTAAAATAGTTAAATTAGTTTGTTACGTAATTAAAGGGCTTCGTAACAATGTTCCGCATCATCTCTGAGGACGTAGTTTTAAAACATAATATACTCAATTAAAAAAAAGACTCAGCTAACGGCGCGCTTATCCTACCACACCGTAAAACCCTTTTACTTAGTCTAGTAATGGAAAATTGATTGAAATCAATTCCTCTGAAGGGTTTAGCATAAACATCCCATTTTGCGTATAGCCCGCTCCTAAAATGATATACGAATATCAATTTCATATCTCGTCATAACTTTATGCGAGAATTATGCGACCAGAACCGTATCACTATGGATTCAAGGCCTATGAGCTTTTATATTTTCTTTTTTTTCGTCATAGTGTATTTCTGTCACTTTTCTATTATTATCAAAGTGTTTTAAGATCATTAAATTTAATTATATTGTTTAGTGGTAAAGCTTTTCAATGTTTTTCTTGAAATAGCCCAGCTTGACCTGGACAGAACTTTGAGTGAAACGAAATTAACCCAAAATCTTAATAAGTTCTTGGCAACCATTGAACTAAAAAAAAGTAAGCTTAGATAACACTTACGAGGAAATCATACGCAGTGACAAATTAATAAAATAGTTACATAATTAGTGCCCAGCACACGATAAGATGTAAGTCTCATGTCATTCATGTTCATATAAATTGCTAGAAATTGTTTCGACGAACAACACCCAGACCAGAAATAAACATTTGTGTAATGTAAAAACATTTATCTTGTTATCGAGAACGAATCTTATGGCTGCACCATATCATGTGTGAATGGAAAAGTTGAAATTTTGTTTAATTGTTGACGAATTATTTTTTTTACAGCCGAGCCCATACTGAAGATAATTCGAGAAAACTGGAAAGACTTAATACCCGAGATTGGCACCCCTGTCATCAAAAAGATTGTGGCCGCAGAAGTGGCTATTATAGAAAAATTACTCGCATCTATTCCTATTGACGAGTTTGAATTGCCAGCTTAAAATTTTCCTTACATATTCCTAGCATTACTAAAGTAATATGATGTAATGTATAATCAAAATAGTCACGATATTATTAAACGAAATTAATTACAGAAATTAATATAGATGTTTTTAAATATTATTGTGATATCCTATTTATCTGCTGCGCTTAAGCAAAACCTGCGTTAATTTATTGTTTAATAAATATTCTTGGCATATTCGTGTTTTTTTCCTCTTTTCGCATAGACATATAAGACATAAAGTAGTTTTTATAGATCAATGAAACATTTGTCGCGGCAATAAAAATCGAATAAAACATCATTTGACCTCAGTTATGTTAGGTAAGAAAGAATAATTAAGATGGATTCCGAATAATAAAATTGGAATAATAAAATACACTTTATCCAAAATATAAAATACTTAATATAGCTTCTAAAATTAGCGCGTTTGACCAAACAAACAAACTCTTCAGCTTTTGTGATCCTAGTATAAAATTAGTATGGAAGGAGTTTTTAAGAATTTGAAATATTTTTATTTTGGTATCTATCCTCTCCTTTAATCTAAATAATTCAACACTAAAACGATTACTTATTATTTAATATTTTATTTAAAAGTACTAGCCAGTTCAGCCAGTTGGTTCATACTGGACCGCCGCGGGTTCAGACGGTTTAAAATAAAATGTATGATTTGTTTTTCATACACCTATTACCTGTGTTAGTTTTTGATGACGGTTTGTTCACCTTTGTTCTTTCTTTATACCAGTTCTTAGAAATAACAAAATGCATTTTCCTTAACGACGGCATTCACCTTGTTAAAAGGCGTCATAAAACTTTATTAATCGTGCTTAAAATGTGATTTATTGATTTTTGAAGGTTCCGTTTATTAAACCATAGAAATATAGAAATTAAACATACATATGCTAAGGCTTATACACCCATGTATTCAAACCATAATCGGATAATTTACGTTTTTCATACAAGCCACATCAATTTAATGCCGATGGTTGTATGGAAAACTTCAAAATTTTTATTTTTTGTCGGGATTATTTTAACGCCAATGGGTTTGTGATCACCGTAGCTTTTACCTGCCACAGTTTCCGGATGTATCATAAAAGATCGAAATTAATGTATTGCTAGATTTGTTTAATGAAGGCTGGTGGATGTCTTTTATCCCAATACTAGCATCATCACTAACAGAGCTATTGGCAAATATGTTTATTAAGTCGACTGTTGATTGATATCCCGATTTATATCCAGTCGACATTCAATTCGGACTGCACTGCAATTACCAGTGCCTTTGCGGTTACTTTATCAAACGGGTCGGATGAAAAAATGTACTGCTATCAATTACTTTTGCCTTCAGCTTTAAGCTAAAGAACGTGATGGAATCGTATAGTTGTATCTCCCAACAAAACGATACCCCAAAAAATATTACCTATATATTTATTCATAACTTCATTATTGAATAAAAAACATTTGAGATGAGCACAAAGCGTGCTGAGGTTTATGGTAACTTTATAAATACTGACATTTCCTCTAATATACTGAGTATTCGAATTGGTCTGCCAGATACATAACGATCACATCCTTAGTTTACTGCAAAATATTTGCGATGAAGCTTTTTATATTGTGTGTTTTCTACCTCGCGATTAATTGTGGAGCAGGTAAGGGAAACTCATGTTTTAATATATGCAAGGATAAGAAATTGCCATAATCTTCATTGTGTATAGTGTATATGCTTCAAAAAGTCAGACTTGTGTGCCTGGGGTTTGGACCATTGACGGTCAAGAGTCCCGACAAGCCACCTAAATCTCGAGGCCAATCACAGAAACAAATATTATTGGAAATAAAGCTTTGAAATTGTGTTATTCAAAGAGGTTTCTGTACCTAACCACTTTAGTTCTGTATTTGAGGTTAATTCTGTGTTTTGGTGATATCAAAGGGTTTTAATTTGCTTTGTTGGTATTTTTCAGTGCCATTTATCGATCCATGCAAACCCCTCGACAATGCATGCATTCTAGAATCCACGAAAAAGGCTTTTTCTCATTTAATTACTGGTGATAAGTCACTTGGGCTCCCATCTGCTAATCCAATGGTTTTGGATTCCTTGGAAGTACGTTTCGGTGACTTAGATTTAAAATTCAAACAACTGACGATTGAAGGTTTATCAAAATGTGACATTTTGAAAGCTGAGTAAGTAATTTTGCATTAAAATTTAAAATAAATATATTCAGCTCTGTTCACCTCATAGCTGTCTGGATAAGATCGCTTAAAGCAATAGGACCGCCCTTCGAACGTGCTTTCTGTTTTAGTTTATTGTTTACTATTCGTCAAATTAAATATTTCTGTATAATTTGTATTAAATGTCAATATATCCAAATATGTCAATATTTTTTATCTCGGTTCATACTTTGGATTAGGTATGGTCTCAAAATAAGAAAATGTTTGCGTCTCACACACTCCCTGACCAGAATCAAATATTTTTGGATCAAACTCGTGTCTTTCTATTTGCGCCAAGAGGCTATATAGGATTAATTTAAAATATCTAACTTAACAAAAAATTACTTATTCTTATTGAGTCATATGCATAGACATTTTCATTTATAACCTGGTTTATTTTCCAGACGTAGTTCGAAATTCGTGAATATTGAATTGCAGTGTCCGATAAACTTTTTGGGCAAATATGAAACCAACGGAATGTTTTTGTCTGTACATGTCGAAGGAAATAGTGATTTCTTCATGAAAAGCGGTACGTTTGAAATTTGATTATTTTAGTTACTTATTATTTAATGTGTTTGACTTTTTAAACATCACAGAATTATTCACCACTGGAGCTCTTTAATCATGTGTTTCACTGTTTATGGCCTACGTTTTACATGCGTCTAATTTATTTTACAGGTAAAGTGAAAATTGTTGCTGTCGTTGTATCTAGAAAAATAGAACGTGATGGCAAAGATTACTTGGAATTCTTACGCGGTCGTATTGACCTCGAACCTCTTGAACCGATCAACGTGGATTTCAAGAATATTTCAATTGGAGACGGGAAAGAAGGTAATTGTTTTACAAAATCAATTTATATGATTAAAATCCAAAATATTATTGAGCAAATCAATTAATTAGCTAAAAGAATGGTCTAATAGAATATACATTTATCAATTATAACAAACAGACGTAGTATAGGACGCCCTGCAACACGATGGTCCGACGACTTGAGAAAGGTGGCGGGTGCCCGATGGATGAGGGCCGCTCAGGACCAGGGTGGTTGGCGCTTACTTGGGGAGGCCTACGTTCAGCAGTGGACGGCGATAGGCCGAATATTAATTATAACAAAATAGATAACTATGACTGCCTTATTGTCTCGTGGCCCAAGTAAACGCGATCTCGAGGTCGGGTCGGGCAAAGTGTTAGGTACTAGGTTTTTCAATTATGAAATTCTGAAATTCAACATAAGGTCTGGAAATGTGGCCGAAAAACAGCAAAAGATCACTTATTACGTGGGACTGATACACACTGGACGAAATTTGGGTGGAAAAATGTACTTCTAGCTAGAAGTACCTATCTCTTTGAAGAACACAGACGTGAGATTATGTAAGTAAAGTAGAAAACAACTGAAATCAGCCTCCTCATTGAGTTTAATGTTCGTCACCACATACAATTATTTCAAATATTCCATAGAACAAAGACGCAGAGGCATTCAGTATTATTTACTTATCTTAAAGAGAGATATAGGGGTGAGGATGTAGGTTCATGTGATTTTATATTATTTGAAAATTTTCGTCCTTTTTCAGCTGCCCAAGTCAAAGAAATTTTGACCAGTAGCAGTAGCGAAATAGTTAAACTGTTTGCAGAATCAATCTATAATAAAGTAATTGACAACTTATTTGCCAACCTTAAAATAATTTTGGACGAGACGCCTGCTACAGAACTGGAACTTTCCTAAAGCAACAGAGTATGGAGAAAATTTATTAAAACGGTTGTGGGTGCACCAAGTACAATATTTGTTAATATTACACGGTTTCAAACATTTAAGAGTTTTTTTTTCACCTTGAATTTACGTAACATCCCAATTTATAAATATGGTCATAACAATCTGAAAGTAAGGCACGAAGGTAAAATAGTATGGATGTAAGAGGAATCAATACAAACGCCAGCAGTCGACTGGTTTATGCTGTCGTGTACAAACTTTTGACTTGCTAGTGATTTTGCCGCACAGGTGTGTATCGAGTGATTTAGAGGTCTCGGGCTCGATTCCCCGGTCGGACTAAATTTATTTAATTATGTATTTAATATATACATACATACATAACCTCACGCCTATATACCCCGAAGGTACCCCTTGCCGAGATGCATTTCTGCACCCACATTTCGCCAGGTATGTATCAGTCCTACGTAATAGGGGACGAGCCTATTGCCATTTTTCGAGCACATTTCCAGACTCCGTGCTGCTACTGAGAATTTTCTAATGGAAAAACCCAACAACACTTTGCCCGACCCGGGAATCGAACCCAGGACCTCTAGATCGCACGGCACATGCTTGTACCGCGAGACCACGAGGCAGTTATTTAATACAATTATTCTAAAACATACATTTTCAATTATGCTACTGACTCTGCACTAAGTGAGGCTTGTAAATATTGTTAGGTTTTCTTATCGGCTCGAGGACTAGAAACGTATCCAATAAACGGTAATAAACAAGCCCCCTGTTCCGAGAGACAAAAATCTAATGACTAAAAAGCCGGAGGAGAAAAGATAATTTGCATAAAATAGCAAACTTGGGTAGGTATAGCAAGCCACAGTAGGTTGTGGTAGTGACATCTAGTCACTACGGAATAATGTCATGAAGGGATAATGTAAACCCCAAAATTACGTTAAAATGAACTAAAGTATGACTACAATTATTACATTTAATTTAAGCAAGACAACCTTTACACACCTTCAACCTGTCAGATGATAGTGTGGTCATTTTAGGGGTCAGTATAAAACAAAAGAATTATAGTCCCGATAAAAAAAATAGAAATATACAAAAATAGAACACATTTGTCTACACACAGAACATAAATAAATCTAAAAAAACAACTTGCCTTTGACTCATAAACCTGATTCAAATGGTCACCTTAATAACTCCAAACTGCAAAACAAGTAATGTCGAAAGACTTAGTTTTGTTTTTATTTTCAGCTATCACATACCAAATGACTTTACCTGAGATACAAACGCATTCACCTTCAAGCAAACACTATAAATGGTGGAACTTCATCATATCTCCTCAGTAGACTCATCGCCAGCTCAAGCATATCATCAATTTGTGCTTCAAAACTCCAAAATGGCAGCAACCAAATTGTTTATATTGTGCGTTTTCTATCTCGCGTTGAATTGTGAAGCAGGTAAATAATGTAAAAAATTGCAAAAAAAAATATTGTTCAATAAGATCTGTACATATAAAACTAGCTATGGTACCGAACTCCACTCCTAGAAAAATATTAGTGTGTTAGACAAATATTTAACAGCTTCGTGAATTCCAAAATTTAAAGATGTGTGCCTGGGTTTTGAAGCCGCGACCGACGAGAATCTCGACCAAGCGCCTACACTTCGAGGCTATTACAACTTTAATATTTACGTATAGACTAACTTACTCCGAAGGGGTGAATGTCTAAGATGTGTATATGTCGTAACAAAACAGCCCGTTGCCGTTTTCGTGTTTTCCAGAAATCATCTAGATTCTAGCTATTTAAACTTTTTAAATACCCTGTAATTCTTTGTTTGATAAGGGAATCGAACACAGGGCTTATCTATCGCATATGGTCAATGAAATTTAAAAATATGTTTTTTATTTTCAGTGAACTACATCGACCCATGCAAGCCGGATGACAGTGCATGCATTCTGACGTCTTCCAAGAAGGCTTTGCCACACTTCTTGGCAGGCGATCCCTCTATTGGACTTAAACCATTGAACCCACTGGTAGTAGATTTGGTAAAAGCAGATAACGGTGACCTGAAACTCCAGTTCAAAGATTTGACAGTTGAAGGATTGGAAAAATGCGACATAATTAAAATTGAGTGAGTAATTTTTATTTTACTTTTTTCCTTTTAGAATTATACATAGTTATCGTTTAAACTTATACAAATACTCGGTTCATTTTAAATCTATTTAAATTATATCAGGTTTTCCCAGGTTTATATCATGTATATCATATTGGATTTGAAAATTATTTTGTTACTATTTACTCATAAATTCACGCCCGTATACCCTGATAAAAACCTAATAACACTTTGCCCGACCAGGGAATCGAACCCAGGACCTCTAGAACGCACGGCACATACTTGTACCGCGAGACCACGAGGCAGTCGCAATTATTTCATTATATACATATTTTCCTACAGAGTCCATACATAACATTATATTCAGGCTTATATTTCACAAAAGGGTAGCAGAGCTACATTTTCCGAAATTTTGTTACACTTTGCAATTTTTTTAATTTTATTTAATTACAGACGCAATCCGCAAAAATCAACGATAAATCTTGAAATCGACTGCCCATTCAAAGCTTCTGGTTCATACAAAGCCAATGGCAAAGTCTTATTTGTACCAGTTGAAGGAGAAGGTCCATTTTTAATTAAGAGTGGTAAGTAAATGTTTTAGTTTATTAATATCCTAAAATGTATGGAGTAGTTCCCACTTTATAGTGGGCCAGGTGTGCCTACAGTCAAGAGTCAACCCATACCACAATTCTATGCCTTTAATTCGGCACTCTACTCATGGGCGTAGACGTGAAGGAAATCATTGCATCTATCTATTAATTTGATATTGACATTGCTTATTTCATCATCAAGTGTTGGATTATAAGCCCTAAGATCATTTTACCGAAGGTATATCAATTAGAAATTAGAATTTTCCGAAATGCCTTAAGGTTTATCTGTGATGGCAATACGTCTATAACTGACTCTACACTGCATCTTATGGAAAGAGGTCTTTAAAAATAGAACATATAATTAACGATCAACCTTGGCCTAAAAATAAAAAAATATTAATTAATTATTGCGCTGTCCATTGCGCTACGTATCGTATTCGATTTGAATGTGACTTCCTCAGGAGAGACAGTATACGTGATATTATAATCTTTAGGAATTATGAAATTACAACTATTTTATTTTGTTCAGATAAACTTAAGATCTCTGCGGTGGTCCGCATCAAAACCGTGGAACACAGCGACGGCAAAAAATACTGGGAGGTTAGCCGTCGTCGTATCTCGGGCAAGCCGCTCAAGAAAGTACATCTTGTTTTCGAAAATCTATTCAACGGTGACGAACAAAAAGGTATGTTTATTTGCTTCATCTCTAATGTTATCAATATTCATAACGATTCTCTTAGAATCGTCATACTCTAGTACAGAACAATTAGCTGATGAAATGAAGGATTAAAATTTATTTGCTTATTTATTAAAAAAAATATATAACATCAAATCTAACTCTTCCTCAGAATGAGGGTGAAATAACCTTTCGTTGAACTTAAAAGGGCTAAAGAAGAGATTTAATTTTTTCGAACTTTTCGAATTTTTCGAACACGTGACTTCTATTTTTGAGTTAAGCTTGAGATATTTAAAAACCTAAGTACATTGTCCCAAAAATTTGGTATTTATATAAAAATATAATCAAAAAACAGTATTGTATGTATTACAAATAGTTTGTACTGTAAATACTAAAGAAAATGTTTAATTTTCAGCTGCCCCCGTCAAAACACTTCTTGACAGTAGCAGTGATGAGTTAGTTGAAATATTCTCTAAGGATATCTTAGAGCAAATACTCGACAAAGTACTTGAGCACCTCCAAAAGATTGTTGATAACGTCCCAGCATCAGAACTGGAACTGGCGTAAAGATTCCCACGAAGCCACTCTAATTCTTGATGGTTTTTGATTTTACTTCATCGCTGTTTATGTATCCTTGTTATGAATATATCGTTTGAAAAAAGATTTGATTTTTTTTTTAAATATAACCAGTCTCTTTGGGTACTTGCTATATTTTTATGTTGGCGTAATACAACAAGAGTACTTATACTCTGTGGTGAATTAAATGGGGTATAGATAGAAAGATACGACTTCGGGATCTAATCAGTCCGCAACATTAAGCTCGTAATCTGCTTGCATGGGCTACGAAAATGGGTTTTGGACAATAAGATAACGATGATAATTCTGCCTTTCAGCATTTTTGGGAAAAGATACAAATGCCTTACGTCTGCATACTCAGAAATAAGAATTCTCAATTTCTAAAAAGATATATAGGAAAGCTCATTTAATTATTAACTGAAATTGACAGCTCCGCAGCATACTGGTTTGTGAAATACACCACCTTGTGAAACAAAGGGTCGAGGGTTCGATTTCGAAGTGGATAACCCTGGTACCAGTTATTGCGACCCACGAATCAAACGCGGGATCTCTAGATCGCATGGTACACAAATGCCGAAATAGTAACGAAGTATCAAAATCCATAACAAACGAAGTCTGCGAAAACTGAAATATTACGATCTACAATAGCTTTACTAATAAGGGCGAGCTTAAAAAGAAGTTATAAAAGCCATACATTCATAAAATAAACACAGCTACCGGCTGTATAGCTGTTAAATAAATATTTAAAAATATGATCAATTTTTATTACATTCAGTAGAAACACGCACCTTTAAACAATTTAATTATGTATACAAATAAAAACATCTCAATCATATCGTTAATATTTATTATACGATTGTAAAATAATCATGACCAGTTACCACCTACGGGGAGTAGTCCCGAGTTCAATATATACATAGATTTATTACACTTATAGATCTTTTTAATTAATGAAATCCTCGCGTATGATTTACTCTTCACGTTCGGATATTCATTATTGATTCATTAATATTAATATCCAGTATGTGTTGGAATGAAAAAACAGTCTTGAATTATTTATATGGGCGGCATATAATCCGATTGAATGTTTACGTTATGATTGTGAATTTATTAATGTTGGCACAGTGACCAATGAATTTAATTGGGAAATATTTTTATTGAGATGATTATTGAGTTATATGGACGAAAAATTTACATGCCGTTAATTGCCGTACACAAAATCGACCACCGTTGTGATGATGTAAATCACTATTCTACATACGCCAGTGTGTCGCGTTCCGAGATCTATGTATTATTAAAAATATAGTAATAATAGTATAAAATAGTCAATTGTTGATTTAAGAGATATTCCAAGATACAATCATAATCTCCAACAATGAATTAGTTTTAAAATTAGCATAGAAAATAATTTAAATACTTCATTTAAATACTTTTACCAGATCGTCTATTATTTGGATCAATCTAAAGATGGATATAAGGATTTTTTTATTAAAAGAAACTATTAGTTGTAGCCGTTTCCTGCTTTTTGACAGATTGTTCTCCACAATAATGTGACAATTAGGGAACATCGGTATAAAAATACAATTTAACCATTATTTAAGGAATAGTATTGACAATAACAATGCATAAACACATTCGAGAAAAGAGCTTACATTTGCACTATAATTATATAAAAAAACAAACATCTACCACGAATAAACAAACCGCAATGCATCCTACACAAACAGTAATAGACGAAAGCTGTTCTAATTTAGGCTGTCGGTACGAATTCCGCTCGATCTCTCAATATTCAGGATTGTCGTCGGAGTGGGCTAATTGGGATGGAAATGGCAATTGAGGGTAACTGACACGTCCACGAATGATGATTTCACGCGCGTCGCCAACTCAATTGTGGACACGCATTGTTACTGCCTAATGCTATTTCCAGCGGTGTTCGCTGCATACTGGCTGGCTGTTGGTTTATTTGTTATCTTAGCTACCAAGGTACTGTATAATAATGGTGTTTTATTACAAGATGATATGCGAAATATGATGTTTAAATTGAAAAAATCATTTGGACATAAAATTAAAAGATGATGATTTCTTCACGTGTATCATATCGATACTTTAAATACCTACGTACTAATTTATTTCTGAACATATGTATTTTACTATATTTTTATACGCTTTGGCATTTTATTTCTACGTAATAAGGAACAGGCTCCATTTTACTACAGGCACGAAATAATGAGATTTCTCTAGTCAAAAAACCTCAAATACTCGCAAATAAAACCTGACACTTTGCAATCGGACGCCTTAATTTCGGCGTCTTGGTGCAACAGGACATGCTATAATAAT
Source organism: Cephonodes hylas (assembly GCA_030295005.1). Taxonomy (NCBI): domain Eukaryota; kingdom Metazoa; phylum Arthropoda; class Insecta; order Lepidoptera; family Sphingidae; genus Cephonodes; species Cephonodes hylas. The sequence goes on from AP025371.1 coordinate 4,137,078, forward strand.
ATTTACAAAAAAACAATTAATAACGACTCTCACTGAAAAGTTAAAGACTCTAAGTTATAAAATGTCTGTACCATTATCCTACGCGGATATGTCCTCGATTACAAAATGACGCCGTAGTTAGGCCCAACATTACTTTACAACAGCTAATACAGGTAATGTGAGTCGTAAAAGTAATGCTTATATTACAAGTAGTATAATTAGTTCGACTTTGGTAATATAAAGTGAAATGTTTCATTATGTTTTCAAAACTGGCGGCATAAAGTCGTAAACGGACGGCCGTAAACAAATTTTTTTGAGTTGTTAAACGTGGATAACCAAGGAGTATTTTATGAAAGCTACGTAAATGTACGTAAAAAGTTTCAATATTGGTTTTTATAAATATTTTGACGGCTTCCGCTGCTTGGATGATACCCTAGTTGCTTCATAAGTATATGTGGTTGGTTTTTTTCTGATGATTATAACATGGCTCGCAAATATTATAGTCTTTTCTTCTGATCAAGCCACCAATGTTGTGTCGAATAATAAGACATTTAAAATTATAAAAAAATTACATACACACAGCATTTTCATTCACAGATATCTTCATATGTAGTATTAGTTGCATAAGCCAAATAATGTATAAATGTCCATAGTATATTTTCCTAAGTGAATTTAGTTTATGTCTTATGAAAAACCATAAAATATCTGAACTTATTCGGACAAAATTAAATCAGATAATTTGGAAATATCCCCTCTTTTATCAATTCCAGACTTGTTTAACCAATGTTACAAAGGACGTATCAGCAAGTTAAGCCGTAAAGTCTGCACTGTGAATTCGCAGATGCCACTGAGTAAGTGAAAAGTTTGACGGCGTCTGACAGTATCGAGTTGAAAATAAAACGCTACTAAAGGACTTATCCTGTACAAGTGCACTTAAGTATTGTGCGGTCGATGCTGTCCTATTATTGGTTGGATGCAATCAATTATTCTATCTCTGAAACATTAACTATTTCTTGATTTCCTTTTTATTTATGGTCGTAGATTTTTTGTGTAGGTTCTACTGTTTATTTGACAGTCCATCTGAGAAATTATAAATTTATAGATAAAAAACATTATTGTTAAAAAAGTCAAGCAAAACTGTGAAAAAGTGATACAGCTTATAGTGTAAAATAAGACTTTCAAAAGTAAGTACCTAATTGATTCAATTGACACTCAAACATCCTTGATTAACTATGATGGCAGACTAAATCGAAAAACTAATGCTATCGAATATTTTTATTTTTTTACGAATCTAGTTTAATTTCACCCGTTCTAAAACTAAGAAACGTGTTTAATGTGAATGATTCTCATAGCGAATGAATGTAGTTTATTAAAAAATTAACGGTGAAAAACATATTTTAAAATCAAGCTTTTATTATGCACGAAAAATTTAAAAAATAAACTAAGAAAACATTCATAAAATTCGTAGTTTTTTTAAACTTTACAAGTAACAATTTACAAAAGTGTTCGGTTTATCAGTAGAAGTATGATACATAAACATATATTATCTATAACTAGTATATTAATATTCTTAAGTGATCTAAAAGCTCGTCGCGGCCGAGGTCTTTGCATTAACGAAATTACGCGACAAGCTTTTAAATCATTTAAGAATATTAATATACTAGTTATAGATAATATATGTTTATGTATCATACTTCTACTGATAAACCGAACACTTTTGTAAATTGTTACTTGTAAAGTTTAAAAAAACTACGAATTTTATGAATGTTTTCTTAGTTTATTTTTTAAATTTTTCGTGCATAATAAAAGCTTGATTTTAAAATATGTTTTTCACCGTTAATTTATTTTCGACTTTTTAGTTGGAAACTAGTGTTCCTATGGGCACCTTCCAACTTCTCATGACACCAGATCAACGATACCTTGTTATTATGTTGTCACTGAAAATACAAAGGCATACCAAATTTTAGCTTAATTGGTCCAAAGGAATCGGAGTTCCTGTGGGCTTCTTCCAACTCCTCAATAGATTAGCTCTATGATACCATTTTTTGTATTGTTACCGAAATTATGAAGAGATACAAAATTTCAGCTCAATTGGACCATAGGAATCGGAGTTCTTATGGGCATCCTCCAACTCCTCATCAGATCAGCTCCATGATACCATATTCTTGTATTGTTACCGAAGTTACGAAGAGATACAAAATTTCAGCTCAATTCGACCATAAGAATCGGAGTTCCTATGGCCATCCTCCAACTCCTCATCAGATCAGCTCCATAATATCATATTTTTGTATTGTTACCGAAGCTACGAAGACATACCAAATTTCAGCTCAATTGGACCACAGAAATCGAAGTTCCTATGGGCATCTTCCAACTCTTCGTCAGATCAGCACCATGATACCATATTTGTGTATTGTTGTCGAAGTTACAAAGACATACCAAATTTCAGCTCAATCGGTCCACAAGAACCGATGTTTCTATGGTCATCTTCGAACCTCATCATCAGACCAGCTCCATGGTACCATATTATTGTATTGTCATCCAAGTTACGTCGGTATATCAAGTTTTAGTACAATCGGTCTATTGGAAGTGGTTCAAATCTTCATTGCAAGATTTGTAAACATACAAACATACATACAAAAGTGAAGTTAAATAAAAGCTTGTAAAAAAAATACAAGAAAATTCGAGGGTTAAATCTTGTATTCCATCATTTGAATATAATCATAGAGTTGGCCAGCGCATGTCTAATTTCCATAATACCTTTGTTGCCCGTTTTATAAAGCTAATTATCTACTAACATTGGTATTATTAAATCGCGCTTTCCTTGATTGCAACACGAAGTAAGCGGCCGGAATTTAAACGAAGGGTTTAAGGGACGAATTATCTTTCTGTACCGCGGCTAATCTGACAATAAATTATCTTTTTTATGTGTTTAGAATTAAATTATGTTGTGGAGTTTTTTATTTGCAATATAGCCTCTGTTATCTGTTTCCCTAAACGGAGATGTGATTTTTTTTACTTACGTCCCCTAGTCATCGTGCCTTATGTTCTTAGGGGGCGAGCTTAGCATCCTTATTTAATATTTATTTACTTATCGGTTAATAATAAGAAATCCGTAACTTACTCGACTACTTGCCCTGACAATCGCAGCTGATTGGTAAGATTGCATCTAGCAACGAAACTTGGACTTGTTCTCTCGCTTGTTTTTTATTAGGAAATTCACAATAATGCTCTATAATTGTGCCAAAAAAAGGCATTAAACATCGCCTCAAATAGGTCAAAATTACTTTTGGTGCAATGTAGGGAAATGTAATATTGAAAAAATATCTGAGTATGTTCTGCATAAAAAAAATGTATTTGTTTGGTTTTTTCCGTTCACATTTTGTGTTAATACGCATCGTTTATTCATTATTTCATAGCATGAAGTTACCATTTGTTTAATGAATATCACAACAATACTCTGTGCAATTTGAGCGAGGATTCCCTGAACACTACACGGAGAATCGTCATCAATGTGTTAGTGTTGGCAGCTCAGTAATTAAAACGGACGATGTAAACCCCACAACCAGTAAGACATGGATATTGAATAGATAATATAATTAAACTGAATCCAAAACATTTCTGCACATTATTGTATGCAACTGGCATAGTTTTTGTTCATGATATATTTAACAGGGCAAGGATTTTTGGACTACTATCGTCACACAAGTTCATAATACAAGCAAATAGTTCGTCGTTTTGTAAACTTGTATCTTCCGATGTTCCGCAAACCAGAACCAGAATATCTCTCTATCATTTTAGTTGAATTCTTACGTAGTTTCAGATAATATTGATAACAAATTATTTACATTATCTGTAACTTAAAATTCATAGAACCTTCCTATTATACAAAAACTCATGATAACTTATTAGTTACGCCTTTGCACCCATTCACTTGAGATATTTTAATGGTTTTGGATTGAAAAATATGTATCATTTTAATTTCTTTATGAGTTTTATGTATTAAATTATTAAAGGAATCAGTTTCATGGCATGATATTTTTATATATATTTTTTAAATTTTAGATCTCTTCTACAGAGATACAGAGCTATAAATTATTTATAAATCAGCAGTTACTAAACGCTGTCTTTTAATAGACTATCTTAATTTTTAAATTTCATTTTGTGTCAAAATAAATTAACGGTGATTTTAAAATGTGTTTTTCACCGTTAATTTATTTTTAACTTTTTAGTTGGAAATATTTCTAAGTCTATCCATTTCGTAGTCATACCGAAATTCAACTCAATCGGTCAATGAAAACTAGTGTTCCTATGGGCACCTTCCAACTTCTCATGACACCAGATCAACGATACCTTGTTATTATGTTGTCACTAAAAATACAAAGGCATACCAAATTTTAGCTTACTTGGTCCACAAGAATCGGAGTTCCTATGGGCTTCTTCCAACTCCTCATCAGATCAGCTTCATGATACCATATTTTTGTATTATTACCGAAGTTACGAAGACATACCAAATTTCAGTTCAATTGGACCACAAGAATCGGAGTTCCTATGGGCATCTTCCAACTCTTCGTCAGATCAGCTCTATGATACCTTGTTATTATATTGTCACCGAAATTACATAGGTATACCAAATTTCAGCTCAATCGGTCCAAAGGAATCGGAGTTCCTGTGGGCTTCTTCCAACTCCTCAATAGATCAGCTCCATAATATCATATTTTTGTATTGTTACCGAAGCTACGAAGACATACCAAATTTCAGCTCAATTGGACCACAGAAATCGAAGTTCCTATGGGCATCTTCCAACTCTTCATCAGATCAGCACCATGATACCATATTTGTGTATTGTTGTCGAAGTTACAAAGACATACCAAATTTCAGCTCAATCGGTCCACAAGAACCGATGTTTCTATGGTCATCTTCCAACCTCATCATCAGACCAGCTCCATGGTACCATATTATTGTATTGTCATCCAAGTTACGTAGGTATACCAAGTTTCAGCACAATCGGTCTATTGGAAGTGGTTCAAATCTTCAGTGCAAGATTTGTAAACATACAAACATACATACATACATACAAAAGTGAAGTTAAATAAAAGCTTGTAAAAAATCAATAGTTCTTTATCGTAAAATAAGCCTAACAAACAATCAAAACCTTGCATCAGTTCAGAAACAATATGAAAATTTAGCCTGTTACAACAATGCACACAAAAACTGTCAGAAACGTTGACCTAAGTAGAACTACTAAGTTGCGAAACTGTTTTTAACAAACGACTGAATTTCTAGTTAATAAATAAAAGACCGCGTTATTACAACCTTGGCTTATTGAAAGTGTTATCTTAAGGTAATAAATAAAAACATTACTTTGTGGTTTTTATGACGATTTCTCTAAATTCATTAAGTATTCGAAACACTCCAAAACTCTTCCAGTGTTTGATCAAATGCTTCGCCAACTTCACACAAAAGTGGAACTAAATCCTGTATAATAGAAAACTCATCCATTATTTGTAGTTGTAAGGTGAAACCCCATTAATATTCATCCGCTGAAAACCGACTGAAGCAAGTGGATAGTGAAGGCATTCCAACGAGACCATGATCCGATATATTGAGGAGCTCTCGAGTTCGGACCACGATCGTATCTTCTGTGTTATTAACAGTACATGTCTCGCTAGAAGCGTATAACATACGTAGAAATTGGCATATATCTCTATAGAAGCAGTAATGTCCGAATCCACAAGTACCTAAGCAGTCGATTAATCCGTATTAATATGAATACGGAAATAATTATATTTGGCTGTCACCCTTTCACGCCTAACCCTTAAAGACCTTGTTTAGCAAAGCTGTACAGACTTACTCGACTCAGATGTTGCCACATCTAATATTCGTGGCGTATCGATAAATAGGCGCGACTGAATTCTTTATAATTTTTACTTCGCCCTCATTCTGCAAATATTCATCTAATTTGAAAAGCCTACAAAATCATGTGTATTTATAATCTAAAGAAGAAATTGTAATGGCAACAAATCCATAACGACCCCATATAAAATATACATTTAACGGAGAGAAGCCCCTCAGTATTAATCTCTTTAAGATAAGGGATATTTTGCGGGACAAACGGCAACATTTACACGGTAGGGAAAAACTCCAGTATCGATTCGTCGGGACACGACACGAGCTACGAGGGCTGTTATCGCAGAATCCTTCGGCAAAGATTGCTTTACGAGCAACAGACGTGAACGACTGTTTTTTTCCATGCGGGCTCTACTGAATACCTATATTCAACCATGGCATGATTTTTTGAAGATTTAGTTTCTATTGGTTGGGAATAAACCTCTCGGTGATTGAGTCTATTATGATCACCCGATTTTATATTTAAAACATAAATTACTGGCAAAGTAATTGTATTTGTTGCCTCCTAGCTCTACCATTAAGCCCCAGAAATGAAAATTATCATAATAACTATCCAAATGTATGGAATAATTATGAATGTATAAATGTTCTCATGGTATCTACTATATTACCATCACAACTGCATTCTGGATGTATTTATTTAAATAAACCTATAAAGGAATAAAATCATTGCAAGATTACCACCAACCGCGATACCTTTTATAGTATAAAGACACGACTCGGCGCAGATGATAAAAGCATTCGCAATTACTCGATTGCAAACTTCCTAGAACATATTAACAACGTTATTACTTGATACTACAATACAAGTAGTAAGATGTTTACTAATTGTATCGCTTTATTGAATCAATTACGGCGTATTTTTGCTAATAAAATACGCTAGTTTTGTTTACACGAAAACCATTACTATGCTTTCAACATATAGGTATCTATAAACTCTTTTATAAACACTCTTTAGACTTTATAACATCCAATTCTTATGGAAACAAGTATTCTCACTTGGAATAATACTCGTGAATCGTAATTTGGGATAGTTTCTATCTAGCCCCAAAAAGTTGGAAATTTTAGAAGTTTGAGACATAAGGACTCTTTGATGTGTTCGAACGTAACCGCTTTAAAAACCCTTTAATATCTAGCTGAATCTAGAACCCTAATTCTAAATATGTAGGGTTCGCAAATGTCCAGTTTAATGTTACTCATTGCTATAGCTTGAGGTGTTCTCATATCCTACATGTTACCTACTTATTTTTATATTCTTTCAAAAACTATCAACTAAGTTACAACATTTTAGGATACCCTGTCAAAAAGCCTCACGCCCCATTTTTCGCCTATCCAACATATTAAACGAAGGGCAAAACACGTCTTGGCTAGAGGAAGTTCTAGTTTCTTATTATTTACCGTGTTATTAAGAACATGAACGTTATATGGCAACTTGGATAATCCGCGGCGGCTGTGCCTGCGAGCTCACGCATAATGCCACCACGATACACATTCACTACGCCGATATTCGAACAAAACAATAATAAATACAACAAAAAACACTGTCTAAGTATAGAAATTTGAACTAATATTCTTAAAGGACGTAAAGTAACAAAGAATGTTATGAAAGTGGCGATAAACACGACATGAATTCAAACTTTATTTAGGTACTACCATCAACGAGATATTTTTATATAATTGTGGTTTTTAAGGTTTTTATTGTAATATTGAATATATGTGTCTTTATCTCATTCGTACTCTATCTTTTTTGGTTGCGTGGTCAGACTTTTTACTCTTAGAAAACAGTCTTCCTAGACCGTGAATGATAAAATATGCATTTATTATAACATCAAACTTACAATCCTAAGATTATGGAACCCGAAATTACAAGGCACTATAAACGCAATGGAAAAATAAAACCGAATCAATTTTGGTGGATCACATATTTTGTTGATGGGGGTACTAACTTAACCAATTAAAAAAACAGTTTTGCATGCCTAGTATTCTACAAAATAATGTTATATCTTAGAATAAAACAAATACAATCACATCGTTTGATCATAATAAAATATCACTGTACATAGTCTTCGTGGTCGAACTCCGCTGTCAAGAGGATACTTAGGGGAAGAAATCCCCGCTTTATAAATTGCCCCGCTATCTAAATCTGAGAGATAAGTGCGCCTGAACTTTCCAATTTCGTAACACATCAATAACACTGACAACCTCGGCCGGGGATAACAAATCAAAAATCCAACTGCCATAGGGACCGGCGGCATGATAGCAAATGTGTCGCCGTCGTGTTTTTCTACAAGACTTTCGTAACAATCTTTATACTATCGTGAGTGCTATAGGTACTGTTTTTCATCTTAGAATGTAGTCCTGAGAAGTTCCTAAATCGATAATCCTGTTGAAAAGTCTCTTAATTGTTTTTTTTCCATTAAAAAATTCTGAATATTATGTACCCAAATATATCCAGTACAAAGTATATAACAATCATACATTATAGGTTTAAAGCATTTCATTACTAATTACAGTTAAAATCTCTTATCTGAGACAGAAGGTTGGGTCCATCGATTTATTTTAAGTTTACAACCAAAAGAACATAACCCAAATGATTTATACTTTCATCAACATTCACCAATAACACACTTTAAAAAATCCAAGTTTTTGTTAAATTTCAGAACACGTAACATCTTTTCACACTTCCAGAAACAAAAAATCAAGAGCGTTCGAAACTTAGAACCTGATCATTCCATCACAAACATTCTGAAAAATCCAACTCTATGAGGAAATTATAGCATCAAAATAACAGGCATGAATAATGTAGACGTTGGTACGTACAAAGGGCCGAGAGCGATGTAATTGTAATGAAATTAATTTAATTCACTATCCGGATAAGTAGCAGGTGTCAGGCCGTGAGATGAGGGTTGACGTACCGTGAACACTGGTTCGATAATGCCAACATTTTGCTTAGACCATTCCGCTAGCGAAAGGCGACGACCTTTGTAATTAATCATGATTTTGCCCTAATTCCGACGGGACAACAAGGATTTTTAATGAAAAATAAATTTTATTAATTATTGTTGGTTTTTCGTTTGAGTTATTGTTGTAATAATATGGCATAAAAATTACCATAATTTATTGTATTGCAAGTATATGACACTTTTATAACAACTATAAAACTTCGTATATTTGATCTGAGATAGGATTAAGAACAACAAAAAATCTCTGCTTTATGTCTCGGTTCAACATCAAAACAACAGCTTTTTAACAACTGCTTCATTTATGTAATGTTAAAAAGTTTCCGGGTCTAAAATAACCTATGTCATTCCTCTACACATTAAATATCCATAGAGATATTTAGAGCTAGATAATTACACTGAGGAGCACGAAAACTTGCTGGTCAACAAGTTGTTTAATAAGAAAGAACGGCAATAAAACAGGACATACTTTAAATTTTAAATAGGTTTCTAATAAACTTTTACATTATGTTAAAAAATAATATCAATGAAATCCGGGAAGAATTTAATTGATATATGTATTTTAATCAATTGTTTTTTTAATCCTTTATAATATTTTCATACCGGGTAAGATCGTGTTTGCACTATTGAAGGTATTGCTGGTAAAATTATAAATAGCAATCTTTTACTGGATATTATTCCAGGTTTATTTCAAGTGCCATTGACATAACTGCGGACATATTATGACGGTGTCTTTCAAATGCAGCAATGGTCCGCGAAGTTTCGTGATTTACGTCGTCACGTCTCAACGCGTTTTAGATGAAATGAGGCCTTATAAAATCCATTAACAGTGTTATATAGCTACTATAAAGATCTCTCATGAAGTGTTTTTAAATGAAATCAAATTTAATAGGCTCATACACATTTTAAACTCAAGATTGTATAACTATTTTAGGGAAAAACGAATAGAATAATTAACAATAACACATTTGCACGTTACGTTAGTTCACGCGTTACTGCAGCATGTAGCTGAATGGGAGGTACCATTGCTGGTGCAATTATTATTCATTTTCTTTGTTTTTCTTTGTTCTAATATATATATTTTAAATGTAAATTGTACTAGCAATAAATGCATCTTTCTTTCTTTCTTTTTTTTTCTTATTTGACGACCCGGCGCACGGTGGGGTATTTGTAACAAAAAGCTGGCCAAAACTATTTCTTATGGTCTAACTACCTAAACTGATAAATTGGTCATATTTTATCTATTTTTGCTCAATGGCGATTACTATACTGCCCTCAGGTACGTTAAAATTGATAATTTTAGCGTACCTTTAATATTATCTAAGAATAAATTATAAAGTAAAATGTTACTGGGTAGAGGGTATTAAAACAATAGATTTTATACTATATTAGTCAAATTCATTATCATCAGATATATCACATTCATCTATCGTTGTCGTATATTGTGCTCCTGTATCTTCAGAATCATCACTTTCTGGTATAAGAAATTCCAATGCTTCTTTTGTGAATGGCTTCTTATTCTTCATAAATCTTGATCGCGTACACGATAACAATGGGTCTGAACTCAATAAAAGCCTATTTAGTACATCCACATTGCAAGATATTTTTGAAAACTTTCTAGCAAAATCAGTACGGTATTGCCGAAAGTGTTTGTTTCTCGCTTCTGCCGCTTCTTCAGAGAGCTGGCCTATAGGGATTATGGCATGTTTTATTATTGTAGGTCCATGAACCAACAATTTGTGGAGTGTAGGCGTCATGGGATACCATCCGTAAAGTCTCACATAAATTTCTGAAGTTTCCTTACAAAATGTTGATAATTTGTCGGTATCTATTCTGTGACCGCTTGAAATGACCTCTAACAAAGTTCTAAGCCTTTTTATCAAATCTAAATCTACTCCGGTAATTCTAGATGCTGTCTCAGGATCACAGAAAAATCGTCTTGATACATTGCCTGTGTTAGTATTTCCAAAACCAGCTTTTGGTACATCTACTAGTAGTGACATTTCTTCTTTAAATTGTTGCTGTATACGTATTTTATTCTCATTTACAATTTTTTTGTCAGCAGAAGACCTTGATTGCCATTTTTGTGTAGGTAATTTGTACGCCAAATGTAGAATCGATTCAAATAATCTTATTCTCGCATGTAATATTGAAAGACCAAACTTCAAAGTCGCAGGGTCTTCTTCTCTTCTTGTTTCTAATTTATTGAAATCTTTTGATGTTGCTTTGCAAATATAGCAACGCATTGTTGATAGGGTATTAGTTGCCGCATTGCAGACTTTTCCATCCACCATAGTAAATAAAAACAGATGCTTTACTTTTATCACTTCACTATTCAAAAATATTTCAGATAGGTTTAATTTTTCAATTTGACTTTCTATATAACTAATTTCATTTCTTGTGATGTCGTTAGTTTCATGCACAAATCTGATTCGAATAGGTCTACAAAATCTTGGACTCGACGGGACGGGGTTTTGCCAAATGATTTTACTTTGGCTGTTATGACTAACAAGTAATCTCAAAGGCAAAAACGAGCTTTGGAATATATTTGCATCGTCATAGCTTTCGTTCGTATTTTGTAAGGATTGCATATACCGTGTCTGTTGAGATCCGTCACATCCCCATTTTGATATAAGTTTTAAATTTTCCTTCTCTTCACTTGAAAGTCCTTTCAAAACTTCTTCGAGGTATGTACATAACCGTGAAGCAGTGTGATCTACCAAATCTTGCAGTTTAATCTCAGCACATGTGTCAGTGACATGAAATGACTCAGGCTTAGGGTAACAATCAGCTTTCGCTTTTTGTAACAAAGAATAACACGGATAGAGCTGTTTTCTAGCACTGCGTATCACATTGTACTGACTTCGAGACAAACCTGCTTCTACGAACATTGATAAGGCTTCCATTGTTGATAACCGCTGTATATTTTTTTCTTTGTTTTGTGTGATTACTTTACGTATTTTGTATGCTCTAGTCGGGGACTTGGTAATTTCTTTTATGATAGCCGAAGCATCGCTTTTTCCTGCGGCTCTTAGACTCATTTGAGCAGCATATGTTAACGTTGCATCGGGTACCTGCGCCCGGAGTTCTTTTGTTTTGCGCCGTTTACTGCGATCACTTAACTCCCCAAACTCTTTTGAGGGCCGCGGCCGACCAGTCTTTTGTTTTACCCAGGCCGATAACTTTATAGTACCTGTAAGCCACTTAGCATTGTTCTGGAGGAATCTTTCTTCTTTGTACGATGCCGCCGTCCATTTTTGTCTGAACTGCCATTTGAACAGTTTCAATTCCTTTTTGAGACTACTTATTTTTTCAGTTGGACAATTAGTTTCCCTAATGACACAATCCTCCATGTATGCGAACTTGTCATCAAGTAATCGTCCAGAACTTTGCTTTATATAGTTGTAGAGATCTGTCCTACTTTTCTCCCGGACAGTTTCTTCAAATCCTATGAGGACAAAAAATATTTTAAATTTAGTACCTAAATTACTGTTTCATATAAAGAACTATATTTCGAAAAGGCGGATGTTGGCGGATTATGTTTTTGGTTTAAATGATAGTACACAAGATAGGCTAATATTTGTGCTATCATTTTTGACCGAACCTATCCGAACTTTATAACTAAAACACTAAAAAAGGAAAAATAAAACTATAATTTATGCTAAGTTTAATGTTTGCTAATAAAATTAAAAAAAATATTTATATGAATGATATACAAATGAATATAAGTTTTAAAATACAGTACATACCTCGATCTTCAAGATCCATTATAAAAAACTTCACTTCACTTCTCAGAAATCTTACAATAGCGGTTAATAAAACTCCGTTTTTACAAGCGACGAGAACAAAGACGTGCGATAGGAACAACGACTAAATTCCGACTGTCGGAGGGGCAAACAAAATTGAATGACACTTGTAAGGTGATCGGGGCGTGACGTCATAACTATTCAACAATGAGAAATGAAGGTTCATTTACTAATTGGGTACAAATTTTGATTTCGACTTTTGACCGGTTTTTTGCTTCTAATACCCCATAGTGCGGCGGCGCAGTAGGCACCAGCATGCTAAACGAGGGCTGGCGGGTTCGACCCCGTACCGAGGCAAGTAGTGATCAACGGACCTTACGTTAATAAATAAGTTAAGCAAAATAAACTACCCTCTTGAGTTAAGATCGATTAAGATTGATACAATCATCTAAACAGTCGTAGATTGTGGTGAATCAATACAAAATACTAATGGAGCGCAAATTGTCAGCGGCAGTCACGGTGTTTGAGCACGCCGCGGCGCTCCAGCGGCCACGGCCGGTCTCACTCATCGATCAATGTGACGACAAATCATGTTTGTTTACATGAGCTCTGCGCCGTGACGGAATTGCTTCAATACACATAATTCTTTACCAGATCACTTAGTTTTTATTTATTTATATGCATTCAGACCGTGATCGGAAACTAAGGTAGGTAATAGCTACGATGGCGTAACCCATTGGCGATAAAGAAATTTCCGACAAAAAGAATTGACGTTTTCCATACAACCATCGCTATTAAATGTACGTGGTTTGTATGGAAAACGTAATTTTTTTGTCGGGATTTTTTTTAACGCTGGGGGGTTTGTAATGGACCGTGGTTATTACCTGCCTCAGTTTCCGATCTCGGTCCAAAACATGATGATAAAGACATAATTAATTGTGGAGATTCCTTAAAAAGTTTTGTATGTGAAATCAACCAATCTGCACTGGGGCAACCTACGAGTAATTGAAGAATGATATATACTAAATGATACACGAGACATTCCACTTTAAATTTATACTAGTTAACAATAAGTTAATAGCGCACTTGCTATTAGACTATTTGGTATTAGACTTGCTTAACTATTTCAGTACAAAAATGTACTATAAACGTATCAATAGGAGTCAAACTCCAGCCTTTCTGAAGACGGATTTACTTAAAAATCCATAAGCCGATTTCTCAAGTAAGTTATTGATTTGTAGGTTTGGTCAATTCGTGACAATTTACTTCCAAGATATGTTGTTTGCTTTACGATACTGCTTCTGCTTAATTACAATATATGATGCTATTACATAGTAAAGCGTTATGCTATGAGGAGGTTCATATCTTAGATCTACAGCGTATTAAATAGCGTATTGGAAAGCAACTTGGCTGTAGCAAGACTCCACAAGTTTAATACCCAGCGATTATTTATTATTGTTATGAGATTTGAGTTTGTTACTGGGTTAAATAATTTAAAAGAAATTACGAGAAAGTTTTCGGTTTCAGACACCAAGACCCGACATAAATATGTATTTCTAGATCACACAAACATTTGTATCGATGCGATGATCGAACCTGGGGCCTCACATATCGCAAGCTGGTGGCTAACCAACTGCATCACGAGGCTGTCAAAAATGAAAATGTCTTACGGAGTACCGTAAGTCAGTATTGCTGTCAGTAGACAACAATACATTTCATGGACAATCGATTATGAGTCACAATAATAATCGATTCCGAAGCAGATATTAAATACCGAAATGCATTCACAAAAGTAGTAATTATTTATTTTGGAACAACGTTTCAATTCAGGGTCCGAAACAATCGGATCGAAAGAGCACTATCAAACGTTTCATTTTATTTGCGTTGCTCTCATTTACAAACAATGCAATACGGACTGCGGAGATCTCATCAACGATTATCTGTTGTATGGCGGAACTTTTTTATATTTTTTAAAACAGAGACGGTTGGCGAAACAAAGCGGAGATAATGATTGCATTGACGCATTAGTTTGCTTAGAGAAAGTACAGATTGTTGATAAGCAGTCGGTGTTAAACAAAGAACAATTTATCTGAAGATACAAATCTACAATCGGAGAATTTCTACAGGCTTGTCAAAATGATGTCGATGGAAAATGGAACATCCGCGACGCGTTATCTATTTAATTAGCTGTTCCTCTGATGGGTTAATTTCAATGCTGTCCCTTGATTATGCAGATCTTATAAAAGCCTATTAAATTTTGTTAATTGTTTTACTTTTCTTTTTGATATTTTGTATGTTTCTGACAGGTGACAATAAATGATTTTTCTTCCTTGTGAATAAAAGCGTGAAGGTCTGCGTATATGTTCATTATTGTATACCGTCAAGAGATTCTCGAATTTGAAAGGCTTATTTACTTTCCAATTAAACTAGTTTTAATATCGCATAACCACCAAATAATTATCTAACGACAATCCCATCTCGCTTATAAGACAAGTATTCAGACGAACATTTTTCACTTGTAACTGGCATCTTGCGAAATTCCAATTTCAAATCAAGAGTCTATTAAAAGTAAATAATTTCGCGACAAGTATGCATTTGCTGTGTTCCACGACGTGGTACATTTATCAGATCAAAACGATGCTGGTGTTGCGATCCCGACCACTAGTTAATAATTTTAAATTAATTGTTATTGCACCAGCGATATTTATAGGCTCGACGCTGTAACAACTTCAAAGGATAAATACGATTTGCGGTTTCAAGTATCGGGCAGCATAAATTATTTTAATCAAGTCATATTTAATTTTCACTTTAAATGGTTAATGTTACATTCAATTCTACGGGTATACCACCCATGATACGTTTGTTTATAATACTTGTGTCATGATTGTAAAAAACATTTTACTTTCGTTTATTAATTGATAATATTCTCCGATTCATAATAAACATTCCTACATTAATTATTATCATACAATAATTACAATGAATCTGTGTGCATATTTGACATATGAAATAATTTAGTCCAAAAATATTGATTATACTTAAATTAATTAAAACATATCGGTAAATAGTTGCGTATTTGCAAAAATTTTACTTACATTCGTAGATTAAATAATCCGTCTTTTTGAATTGTCCAAGTTCTGATAATACCAATAAATGAATATTTAATCTGCACTACTTGAGGATAAAATGTCTGGAAATTATGAGATCACCTATTAAAATTATCCATAGTTCAAATCCCGTACAGAATTGCAGTTATAGAAAGAAAGATGAAAGAAAAAGAAAGAAACCCGCTACTATGATGCTTAACGATAGTTTACGCTGTAAAAATATAATTCATTGCTAGCATTGTTTTATTACTATCAAAAATGGCCGAGATCGTAAATAAATACAGGGAAACACAAAACACACATTCTGAGATGAATAAAACACGCACGCGGCAGAGACAATATTTAACTTAACGACTCTTCCATGAATTTCAGCTGAGCCCAGTTTATTGCCACTATAAACTAACGCTGAAAACACATTAGTCATTTCGAACATTCGTGTGTCTCGCAAATAACAATAATTCATACTTAGCAGTGGCGAAGAACAAAAAATAACACAATTTGTCTCAAACTAGCTACCAGTTATAACCGTTTCAAAAACGGTATTTGTTCCATTTTGATTTACGATCAACGGCTGAAGTTTCAGTACTTGGAAACATTAAAAACAAGTAAAACGCATATTTATAGCATTTCCACTCTGTAAAGTGCTGTTTGAAACAATTAACGCTGTTAAATTTTGATTTGTTATTAAAGTGTATAAAAGTGATTTAAATACCGATTTTAATATAGGAGTGTTAGTACTCTGACGACAAAACTCTTATGAGCTCAATATAACAAACTTCAGATTATAAGTTAAGAAAATTAATGTTAAGTTTTTCAAACTACAATGCCTTAAAAATATTAAACCTTTATACCCTAATATAGAAAAGGCTTTTTCTATATTAGTGTTCTTGCTTACAAGAAAGAAGCAGATGGCTGTACAAGTTAGTACTCATATTTACCCACCCATAACCATTAAATGTGGGATAAAGAATATTATATTCACGACTGTTGTTTTTTATATGATATGATCTTCTCCTTCTTCTTCTTCATCAACCCATATACGCCCACTGCTGAGCACGGGTCTCCTCTACCATTGAGAGGGTTTAGGCCATAGTCCACCACGCTGGCCTAGTGCGGGTTGGCGATATGATCTTAAAAAGATAAAAACCTCGATACACACTCAAGGCATGGAAGGGTAGGCGTGTCTTCTGCTCCCAAATTTTACTGATGTGTTATAATTACGTAATAGAAGGCAAGCGCATCCGATTTTAGTGCTCATTTCAAAACTCTGAATTGCTGCTGAGATTCTCCCAATAGAAAATATCTTGGCCAAATACTGCTTCATTATTACATTTCTGATTATTATATATTAGCGTATGTAAGCCATAACCATATCCAACACCCGGCGTACAGCGAAAAAAGTAGTTTTATTTATTTATTTATAAACTCTTTATTGCACACAAGGAAATTATATACAGAACAATATCAAAGACAGCCCCCGTGGCGCAGTTGGCTAGACACCAGCTTGCGAAACGAGAGGCCGCGGGTTCGATCCCCGCACCGAGACAAATGTTTGTGTGAACCACAAATATTTGTTTCGGGTCTGGGTGTTTGTGAGACCGATAAAGTCTCTCGTAGTGTCTGATACCCACGACACAGGTCTTTGAACCTAGTGTGGGGTCAGAGCTATGTATGTGACTGTTGGGTGTATTTATTATTATTATTTATTAAAGAGAAAAAAGTACAATTGACGGTCTTTTCGCGCAAGGCGAATTTTTTGACACAGGTTTCATCGTATTCACTGAATAATACCACCATTTCCCATTATCAAAGCGAATGTTCCAATATTAGTTCATAGCGTGGCGTATAAAATCACAATTATCTACGTTGACATATTTACGATTATGGTCAACAAAAATATTTAAAGTAAAAAGAGCTTTACCAGAAAAGGTTCTGTATAGAGGTTCTGTACCTATAGAGTATATTATTCTGTATAGAGTACCTACTCAGTGGTTCTTGCTGTAATCACAAAATATCTTAAAATAGGAAACCTTTTTATTAAATCCTGTAAAGTAAATTTCAAATTATTCGTTAAACAGACCAAAAACGAAGCAAATTTTTTAGTATGTTGGAATGGCAAGGTGACAACGTCGCACCTAATGATTAGACTGGGTAAGGCGTTGCCCAAATAAAGCTTTGAATTTTAACAAGTGTTCATAAATCAATTCATTTTAGTGAGCGATCGAGAAATTATTAAGGAAGACGAAAAAAAGCATTTTTTAAGGAAAACGTAAGGCGTTTTCTCACTCGCACAAACACATACACACAAATATGTCTGCCTTTCGGGAGTCGTATACTGGAACAGGTCGACCTGTGTCTGTCATACAATATGAGCGATTTTTAACATTCGTTTAAAGATAGCTTGCGGTACCCTGACAAGATTCCTAAAATCGTTTACATAATACGACTTCGTAGATAATTATGGTACGACCTAGTACGAACTAAAATGAGCTCAGAAATAAAAAATACAATGTAAAGAGAAAAATTTACAACTGGAACTTTGCACGCTACTTTTTGCATCCCGCGGTGGTCGTTGAGCTAAAAATGGGATGACTCACAAAGTGAAAATTATAACGTCTCTTTCGCTCACCGGGAATGTTGTAATACTTTTTACAACAACATCAGTATTGCGAATCCGTATCGAAAAAAGGTAGATAGCGGAACTAGATTTTTAAAATTTTAGTTCAATAGGCCAGGCATCTATGGGGAGGCGGCTAAGTTCAATGTTTATTGATTCCCCTTATTTAACGGTAATGTGACGACTATGTGACAAATTACTTGTAAATTGTAATGTATTTAACTTATATTTAACACAGCCTGCACATTGATTCGAGCGATTAAGAATATCCAGACGCCCGAATTCCAACACAAATCAATTATTTTAGGAAATCCCTTGCTGATCGAACGTATTACTAATTTTATCAAATATAACTTAAAAACAAATTTTGGACATCGGAAATAATTTTAATTACATTATTGTATTTTTTTTATATAATGTATATTTTATTATAGTTGTATTGAATTTATTAGTGTATCTATACTTATAACAATTTTATTTGCACACCCGCTATATATCATCTCTGCATCACCCAAGGTCCGACTGGAAGAGAATGCTTTAGGCATTAAGTCCGCCTTTACAATTACAATTGTAAAAAGTGTAAATAAATAAATAAATTATTTTATCTAAGACATAAATGCATTAAAATTACTTACTAAACACTAAAGTGAACAGTGAACACGTTCTCGAACTAAAAGCAGATATATAAGCTTATCTATTTGGTGATCACGAGGTATGTGAAGCAACTGAACGACCCAATTCAGCGGCTCCAACCAACACACATTAGTCCAATTTAGTGTGTACGGAAGCACGGAAAGCATCAATCATAACGCGCGACAGTTGCAATATAGACGTGCTATAGCATTGATTTATGTATTTGCTGATTATGTTCTGTTAAATTGGACAATAGGCGGAATTAATTACATTGCTCTTTTGAGCTTTTGTTATTTATATTAATAAACGGAAATTATACAGGGCGTATTCTGACCGTGATCGGAAACTAAGGCAGGTTATAGATAAAGTCATTACAATCCCCCTGGCAATAAAGAAAATCTCGACAAATAATTAATAATTTGACGATTTTCATACAACCATCAGTATCAGATGTATGTGGTTTGTATGGAAAACGTCAACATTTTGTCTGTTTTTATTAATTACATGTAGAAAAGACGAGCCGTCAACAGTCGACGGAAGTGACTATTTTTAATCATTTAATAAAGGCACAAGAAAAGTTCGCAAAACCCATTGGTATCGGTAAACACAAATCCACTCAGCTAATCATGAACACAACTCAGCAGTACTTTAATATTTTTCCTCTTAAAGAACAAGTGTACACACTCCGACCAATTAGGGTTACCAGTGGAACTAAGTGAAAAGTGAAAACAATTTTTCGAACTAGTTTTACAAACATTAAATCGTGACTTTTTCTATTTTCAAATTCATCCACGTGATATGGCACTGCCATCATAACTAATACCATAAGTGGGGTTATTTGATTTTTATGCTGTCATGTGTAGGATCATCAAAGTGATTGTGACGACCACACATGCAAGGAATCATCTCAAAAAGTGTTTAAAACAGATACGAACTGAGTAATAAACATTTGTCAGCATTTGAAACTCTTTGAGAAAAGAGAAAGCGAATATTGTTTCGCGTTATCTCTAAGACATTCAGCATTAAAAAAATGATATTAGTCAGCAATTTCTCCTTAAATTTAGATTCACAGACAACCCTGGCTGTAACCTATCCAATACTTCCTCCGCGGTTGAGCGCGCAAAAACAAACAAAACAGAATCGGAACATTTATCCAAACAAAGGCATGCGTGCATTAATAAAGGTAATTTATAATCAACTGCTCGACAACGGAGATGTGGGGGCCAATTGGAATTCCCGAGGGGACCGCTTTCTTGGGGTAAACAATTCAGCTTTGTAACTGTTCAATTTTATGTCTACCTGGTAGTAATAGTTTGTACATAAAGATAATTTCATGTCTATCTATGCATAAACATTATAAGCGAAAGTGAAGATGTTATGACTACCGATAGTGCATACGTTTGGATGTAGGTACAGCTTGTAATGAATCCCTGCGTGAAACAAAATACGTGCTGCTAGAAATTCTGCTTAGAAATTCCTCATCTCTTGATGGAAATACTCAGTTTCACTACCTCGCCGATAGCTCCCTAAATGATTAGGCACAGGATCTAGGTAGTCTGACATTAAGTTTATAAACTACTTAAATTTTATTTAAAAAAACGTCATAACTGCGAAAAAGAATACAGACAATAAATTACATTCCACCATTCATAAATCGCGGAGCACTCTCGCAACAAAAGCGTGCCATTAAAACAGCTCAGTACAAAATGGCACATTAAAATGTCAAAACACAACCGTCAAAATGACACGCTGCGATGCGAGGCGACAATTGTTGAACAGAATAACGCTTGATACATAAGCCCAGGGACAAAAAAGATCAATAGATGTTTAGACAATGTTGTGAATTATTATGCAGACTAATAATACCTACTATATATTAATGTACATACTTCTACTGAAATAAGCTATATGATTATGATCATTTTGCAAAACCAAGTATTTTTATGGCCAGGTCAAGAAAAGCCCATTTCGGAAACCATGCAAATTTTTGTCGACGTTGTCATTGCGAGGTTGCAAATTTTATTTTCTATGTCATATTTGTTTTGAAATCATTTTATGTAACAACTTTGGATTTATTCCTATCGAATATAACCTGCAAATACTATTAGGGCCCGTTTCAGCATGCAATAATGTATAGATGTATCAGTTTTTCAAATAACCTTCCGAATTTTATACCTTTTCGCAACTATCGTTTACTTATACATATGTACGGCATAGTACCTATATATCTATTTGTACATACGAATCAACTTTTTATCAAGTATTTATAGGTAATGATTCAGAAATGCAAAACCGGTTGAGTCAAGCAATTGGCACTGCTATTGCCACACCGGAACATCTACTTACATGGTCAGCGGCTCACCCGCACGTGGGCGGTATACTTACCCATCGGGTACATACCAGTAGTATCGAATAAATAATAGGAGCTCTCTATCGGAACCAGTTTTACCTGGTATCATTTTCACACCTTTCTCTCGAATAATTTAATACACAATTTAATTTGCCGCTAATGTTCAGTTGCAGCATTTACTTTAATAGTTGATGCCTGTGTCTTAGTCTTCAGGTAAATAAGATTTACTGTATCATATTTAGAAAATAAACATAGCTCAATTTACTTAATATCAACTATTGGATTTGATTCATTTAGATGGTCACGCTAAATAACTGAAAAATAAATAAGCATTACGTTATGAAGTTCATAGTTTTTTGTTTAAACGGTTGAAATAATCGCAATATACCAAACAACTCCGAGTACTGAACGAAACATCACAAATGTAACCTTTACTGCTTTTTTTACGATAGCTGTCTGCATGGCAATGAAAACGATCATTGAAACAAATTAAAAATAATATTACCGCTGACCTAAATAGACACGTTCGTGAAACTGGCTACAGTTGCTTCAACTAAGTGGCAATGTAACTACAACATAAAAGTCAGTGCAGCAAAATGAAACGTAACATACCAAAATAAAAATGTGATTTTTCGTCTCAGTTGAACATGAAGTGCTTCCAAGATTGTAGTTATGGCATGAGTGTTCCTACAAAAGCAACCACAACTGTTTATTTGTTGCTAATATCAGTGTTATTTATAAATAAGATTGCATGACTCTTTTCAACGAAACAAGTGCTATGAAGTTACCTGCAACCTAAAATACTGAATGATTAGTAAAATTATTTATACCACCTCATTTTCTATATGATAAATGTACCACCACGATATGAGAAGCAACTTATGGACAAATCAAAGCTGACCTCGCTCGCTCTGTCACTTGCAAACATTTCCCACGACCCTAACGCAAATCCTAATTTCATTACGAATATATGCGGGTATTTGGATTGATTCACGCAAATCCTGTATGCAAGCACTCAAAATCAGCAAAAATATAGTATAAAATGTAGCAAAAATATACGAGCAAAAAGATACTAAAAGTAGTGCGTAATTTTGACTGTAATCAGAAAAAAGTTAATGATATTATATTTTAACCCAGGTCCGTTTATTTTTTATTTTATGTACCTGTAAAAAAACTGATTAAAGTTTCCAAAAGCCTTACAGCTTCCTTTGAACACTCGTTTGCATTAAGTCAAAACTTTGGCTGGCATTAAAATTTTACAAGCAAAATCTGGCACTAAAGGTGAACCCATAGCTTACCACACATTGCTTGAGCGTTTAAGGCAACTGCAATGTAGGAATTAAAACACCGATTTCTTGACAATAACTAGAAAATTTTGTAAACACAATGTATCAAAAGACCGTAATTACATCATGCGTATTTGCTAGAAACTAGTTTACGAAAGTTGGCCTTAGGTTTGTCCCACGCACATAGACAAATGTTTATGCAATCTACAAATATTTATTTCGGGTCTGGGTGTTAATGAGATCTATAATGCTCTCATAGAGATGTACGTGACTGGTGGTATATATTTATGAAATATTTTATTTATAAATGTAATATAACACTGCCGTTTGCGCTTATTGCTGGGCTTTATGCCTGGTAAGCATACGCGGTTAAGGGGTAACGTAATTCCGCCTTGCTACCCTAGCGCGAATTGGCATACATAAGGTAGGTATCGCAGTACTTAAAATTTACTTGAAAACCGATAAATAGCATTAAAAAGTTTTAATTATAAGAGAGTTCTGGGAATATTCTGTATGCTGTAATTGTATAGTTATAGTGTTATACTTTTTTCAAACCTATCTGAACTAGGTGAGGATTGCTTAATATTGACTTGAAAGTTACCATGTAAGGCTAAAATTACTTAGTTCTAAACATCTGCACCGTTTCAAACTGTGCAGTCCAGATCAAAGGGGCCTATGCAATCCTTCAGCTGAATCGACTTGACATGTAAATTACGGTTAAACGCATCGATGAACATCTTTAACTCAGTTTATTTTGACTTCTTTAAACTCTGTGATCTTGGTTTAGTCTTTTGTGATTTTAAAAATAGAATAAAACCTATTGTATCGGTCAAATAGTGGAAACAAAAGGAATATGTTACTTGTTAATTTATATAATTTTCACAATACATAAAATATATTTGCTAAAATTATCATACAATAATACACGATACCAATATAGGGGAAACAGTATAGTTATTGGCCAGTTAAGCGACCAGTTGGTAAACAAAAACACATAAAAAATTATATCCTTACTGAAAATAAATAAAACTCACGACATTATGTTGCTTTGTTAATGTGCTACAAAAGAAGGTACTTTATATAAACTTTCACTATACATGTTAAGAATAGTGTGAACTCAAAAATATTAAACTCAAAATCACAGTAATTGGCCATAACATAGTAGTTATAAAGAAAGTAAGTTATATTGCACCTTTAATATCGTTATAACGCATAAAAAAACATCTATTGTGAAGTATAAATCATTGACAAACTACATATTCATTTCAAAATATAGCGCCAAAAAAAATATGCAGTCTTAACATTATTTTTAATCGCTTAACTGAATTTCTCCCTCTGGCAAAACATTACACATCGGAAAACAAACAAACCACATACCTAGCGGAATTTCGATGAGACTTTATGACAGAGAATAAAAGTGTCGCCATTATATAATTTTTAAATCTACTATTAGTATAGAATATTGCTAGTTTTTTGGTAGCAAAGTTGAAATGGCTAATAACTGTACAGGGGCCAATAACTATACTGTTTCCCCTAGTAACTTTCATTGTTTAAAAATTGTAAGATAAAGTTGACTGTTCCCCTAATATATATATGTATATACCAGTGGCGATACTTCCATAGAAGCCCGAAAGCCCGACTTGCCTTACATAGTTCCGAATAACGAACTTAACGATTGTTTATTTATAAACTAACGTTATAAACGTGAATGTGAGTACTAACCGGTAGATATTTATTAGTCCTACGTACCAAAAAAATATGCTGCTACTAAATAAACATTTGGGCTTGCCTTAGTTTGACACCCTAGGCACGCCACTGGTATATACTCACATGTTTCAAAATCGAAATTTGGGACCAACGTTTTCATTCATCATTCATACTTTCTTTCACTTAACTGCCAAAGGAAACAAAGGTTTTCCTACACTCCTGTTGAAACCGGTGAACCGGCTATAAAGTTCCTTGAAACACTCTAAAGATTTTTGGCCGACTCAAGAATCGGGGCCGGGACCCTTTGATCAAAGGCATCATTTCATCATCATTTAATGTTTCTTTTTTGTTTACTAATTCATATAATGACATAAGTTTCTTGATTATTGCAAATAAAAAATCTAATTTCAAATAAGTAAAAAGTAAGTAAAAATAATCATATTATGTAAAGATGAAAGAGTACCAGAGCTGAAGCCTCCAGATCGAATCAAAATTCTGGCAACCCTACACAAGATGCAATCTCGCTTCCCTTCCACCACAGTCGGTTTTGCGCAAAACACGAACTCATTAGGTAAATATTATGCTATCAGCAAGAAACCTCTCGATAACGTAGTACGTTCGACTATTAAACATTACACAAGCTAAAATATGCCATCCCCCAAAGGAATACAGTTGATTTTTGCATATACTATAACATTGATTTGCGTCATTCCACAAACAAAGCTTCAGTGGTTGATTTAATGAAGTATTTTGTAGAGCTTTCGAAGGAAACTCGAGAGACATTTACTCCGTCCTTTCTTAATGACGGGAAAAAATTGTGAAGGCGAGAATTTTTTTATTTCCATTACAAAGATCGGCTTCCACAGAATCTATAGTCAGGTCGCTAAGTAATTATTTAAAGCTGCTTCTTCTTTTTACACCTTATAATATCAGCTTAGTTAATTAATTGAGCCTTTGGATAACTCAGTTCTCCTTTAACACTAGCCTGACTATAAATTTAGGACAAGGTATATTATACTTACTACTTACTAGAGCAAGCGCAGTATTAGCCGTTTGATTTGATCCACATGTTTGGCCAATCTTGGGTAAAAATGATGATACATGTATCCAAGATAGTTATAAATGGAATGATGAAAGAGAAAACTACGTCGAGCAGTCAAATGATAAAAGGCTGTGAACGATTTTACAAGATTAGTCGTCTGATTTGATTAATTAAAACCGATAGCCTCTCGATTTTTTAAAGTTTCTCGCCACCAACACTTAAATAATATCTATATAGATATACATTACTCTTTTGAAGTCTCAATCGTTATAACATATCTATTTGAGTTATTCTTCATTATCCGAAAGACGTCCACTGCTGGACAAGGGCCTCCCCCAAAGACTTCTAAAACTCTGTAGAAAAACTCTATAGCATTAAGCTTGTTAGGACTAATACTAACTTAATCGATGACAACAAATATGAATATAATTCTTGGTGAAAACATGTAATATGAACCAGTGGCGTGCCTAGGGTGTCAAACTAAGGCAAGGCCAAATGTTTATTTAGTAACAGCATATTTTTTTGGTACGTAGGACTAATAAATACCTACCGGTTAGTACTCACATTCACGTTTATAGCGTTATTTTATAAATAAACAATCGTTAAGTTCGTTATTCGGAACTATGTAAGGCAAGTCGGGCTTTCGGGCTTCTATGGAAGTACCGCCACTGATATGAACATAATGACAAGACGATTCGGCAAAGAATGCATTCACAAATTGAACAAAATACGGTGAAATACGGTGTAGTTGTAAAAAATACAGTGCATTATTCAGTATAGTTTGAGAATCGAGTCAAATTTAAGAATACGAGAAAAAATGTGTCGAATTTACATTTGAGAGTTCATTTCAGTCGATTTTGTTTGGAGAGTATTGCACTTTTTTAACGAGAAGAAAACCCCTTAAGCTCCGTGTTCGGTACCTCGGGGAGGCCGAAAATATGTCGGGGTCACCGGCCTTCCAACTCAACGCGTTGAACTGTTGTTCGCATGGCTGAGTTGGGTACCTAACCAAAATCCTACGCCGGCATACCGACTAAAACCTCTCGATGACCCTCTTGCGTATTTTGGGCGGTACGGTAAATACAGATCGGATGCCCTTAATTGCTTTCCGATGCTGCCCAACGCTCTGTCCAAATGTGGACTCCTCTGCGATAGAGGGATTTGGAGAGCATTACTCTTGGCACTATTTTGAACGCTCATTGAGGGGAAAGTCGACGACATTCATGAGACCATGCGCTCTGCAACACACCTCGGGATCGTACATCTTCTGGTAGGGCGCACCTTCCCAGTAGTACGCCTAACAATTCCGATACCTCCTATTAGTCGCCTCTTACGAGAGGCACGCGACGCCGTGGCGGTATTCTTACGCCCTCAACCACAGGGCGAAGAGCATTACACTTCACTTTGGGCCAATTCTATCAACATACCTTATCCGTGTTTATTTAGAGAAAATATATATTTCATACATGTACATTTCAACTCTTCCCATACAATCATACAAATTGTTTCGCGTGTGGTCGGTAACATGTCACAAAAATTACATACATAATTATTATAATCACAGTTAATTACGTCCCACGAGGCAGGTGATGTATGAAAAACAATGGTTCATTGTGGCCCTTTTGTTATTTGAGTAATTGTTTAAACTGTCTCATTAACCTGCCGTCAATGAGTGAGGTTTTTAATTATTTGCCTTTTTTGTTTAGACTCGTTCGTATTGTTCACTTTTGACAGGTTCATTTGTATGCGGAAGACATCGCCGTTTGAAGAAATATATTTGGAAACAAGCTTGTTTAATTGCAAATAACAAAAAGTGAGTACGCCTTCTCGCTTACATAAAGACTTACTATTCCATATCGGTAATATTTAGTTTGAATTCAAGATCATTATGAAAGTTATCATTTAATAACTTGAGAATTGTATTAGTAAACAATATATCGGCATGCTAACTGATAGCTTCGAGTGTCAAAAGACCATTGTAGTGGCTATTGGTTGTCCTACCTTAGACAACTTATTAAAAATAAAATAAAAACTTCCTGTCCTGCAATAAAGTCCTGATGTCCTATATGAAGGACCTGTAGCATAAATATTAGATACTTATTTATTAAACGAAATATTTTTTTTATTTATCACATTAATAGTCAAATCAGTTGAAATGATAAATAGTTGTTTAAACTTAAAAATGAATAAGTACATTAATAATCTAGTGTAGATAAAGTCACATTTTCAGAAACAAGGGTATCCTCAGTTGATAAAGTAGGCGGATCCCACTTCCTGGGCGTAAATCACTTGATTAAATCGAGAACTCGATGAAAGATATTTATGGCATTATGCCAACAACTTCGATATTCAAAGATAACAATTATAGAACTGTTGGTACCTATACAAAGTAATATGAAAATACCATCCAAAAAGTTAATCGCCTACGCACTTTTATCATTTACACAAGGAATTAGAGTAAATACGTAGCATGTAAGCAGCGTATTGTTCAAATAGACAATTGCATTATTAATAAATATTCCTATTTGTTTTACAAAAAAATGTATTCAAATACAATCACGGGCTTATAATTCACAACGAATACAAACAAAAGATGCAACCTTTTGTCTCTAAAATAAAATAAAAATGATATCAAATGAAATCGACAAGTGACCTTACCGCGTTCCAGAAATAGAACAGCTATTGTGAGGAGAATAATAGCCCTATATATCACATCCAATTATTTCCGTAACTTGTAGGCTTTTTAGTCGTCGGCTTTCTACGGAACCATCGGGACATGAACGATGTTCATATTTCACTGCGTCGTAGGTCAACTGAACTGAAAGTCAACGATAGCGGCCTCACCTATATAAATTTCTGTTTGATTTATAACTTTTTCTTTTCAAACGTCTAAAATTCCAACCTTCACGCAAGTCTTAAAACAAGGATTCGCGATCTGATCTTTTGATAAATTATAATCAAGATGAATATCAGTTTATCTTAGTCGAGTATTCATTTCGTAAAACCATTTGAGATAGTAGAAAATGTTATCATGCATGTTATTATCATAGAATGTTTTATGTAAATCACTATAATTATTATCTCGTTTCATACACTACTGTCTACTTCTGAGGAACTCCGTAACACAAGCAGTCCAAATAACACCTCCATAATTAGACGGGCTGTCAATAAAAATAATTGACACTCACTTTAAAGCCGTTTGCTAATCGCTTGAACAAATAATTTGACCAAGGATTAGCGTCGCCTACAAATATTTAGTGCGTATATAATAAAACCATACTGATCTTCACAAGTCCATAATTGACGCATGTAAATCGTATTGGGTCAGCTTAGGGTTGTCAATGGATTTTAATAGTAAATTTTTTCATAGCGTAATAGCGGTAAAAACATTTTTATCTCGGTTAAATATTAAAAAACTAAATAAATTGGTTTTATATTACATAATTATTTTTTTTCATGCATTTTATTTGTTTATATTTTTTTTTTATTAATGGAAAATTTCTTTAGTTAACCATATAATACCACAGTAAATAAATATTCAATTGTATTAATCAATCAATTACAGCACAATGGGTGATGTCACGTCAAAGACACTCTAACATTAATTAATCGTTCAACGAAATATTACACTCACAGGCACAATTAACCGCCCACCTTATTTATCATTCAGTTTTCAGTCATTCGTTAAATTTTGATCATATTTGATGAAAGTTATGTTAAAAGCAACCATTAAGGGTAAATAAAACAACTCCTTCTCTTGAAAAACTCAGTTTATTGAAAAAGAAAATGCCAAAAATCGATTTATCTAAAAATGTACAGGAAAATGTTAAGACTTTAATTTGGAAAAAATATTGTAAGTTTTTTTTTTATTTCAATTTTAATAATGAGTGTTACCACCTCGTGCCCTAATGACTTCTTGTAGCCGGTTTGGTAATCCATTCATAATGTCTTGGATATCCGACTGGAGGATATTGTTCCACTCCTCTACCGCAGCCGTTTTGAGCTCTCCTAAGTTCGTAGGGGCTGGTATTCTTGCTCGAACGCGTCTTTTTAGGTTGTCCCAAATGTGCTCGATTGGGTTAAGATCGGGACTGCGTGCCGGCCAAGGTAAAACTTGAATCCCGACCTCATCTTCAGCTCGAAATGATCGCTTTGTTGTGAGTAATGTCTTAAGAAATCGCTTTTCCACCGCTACTGAAGTGCGTACACGCCTTTTTGAGGTGAGAAATGTTGGTGTGAGTGAACGTACCATTAGAAGAAGACTGACTGAAAGAAATCTAAGGGCTTTTCGTCCAGCTCGTGCCCCCCAACTGCTTCCACAGCATCGTAGAGCTAGACTTGCCTTTGCTCGAGAATATGCTAACTGGACTATGGAGGAATGGAAGAACGTACTATTCTTAAATGAGAGCAGAATAGCCTTAAGAGGTCCAGATGGACGTCAGCGTGTATACAGGCGCCAAAATGAACGGTTTGCTCCATGTGCAATAATCGAAACCGTGGGTTATCAGGGCGGGTCCATAATGGTTTGGGGAGGTATCTCTTACGAAGCTCGTACCGATCTTGTGGTGTTTGATAGAGGCAGTGTGAACGCTCAAAGATACATGGAGGAGATCATTCAAGACCACGTCGTACCTTTTGCACCATTCATCGGGGAAAACTTTAGATTAATGCACGATAATGCTCGATGCCATACCGCAAGATCCGTAACTCAATACCTGGATGAGGTCGGGATTCAAGTTTTGTCTTGGCCGGCACGCAGTCCCGATCTTAACCCAATCGAGCACATTTGGGACAACCTAAAAAGACGCGTTCGAGCAAGAAAACCAGCCCCTACGAACTACGAACGAGAGCTCAAAACGGCTGCGGTAGAGGAGTGGCACAATATCCTCCAGTCGGATATCCAAGACATTATGAATGGATTACCAAACCGGCTACAAGAAGTCATTAGGGCACGAGGTGGTAACACTCATTATTAAAATTGAAATTAAAAAAAAACTTACAATATTTTTTCCAAATTAAAGTCTTAACATTTTCCTGTACATTTTTAGATAAATCGATTTTTGGCATTTTCTTTTTCAATAAACTGAGTTTTTCAAGAGAAGGAGTTGTTTTATTTATCCTTAATGGTTGCTTTTAACATAACTTTCATCAAATATGATCAAAATTTAACGAATGACTGAAAACTGAATGATAAATAAGGTGGGCGGTTAATTGTGCCTGTGAGTGTATTTATACCTAATGTTCTCAAAATACATTTATCTTTCAAATAATGGTAAACGTTTCTTTGTGCAATATTTTAATCTTGTGGGCTATAGAAGTTTGCCGTCATTTGTTCTTCTTCCGAAATATTTGCTGTTTAAGTGATTGCTTCACTTGAAAAAGTAATTGAGCAGACCTTAATATTTGTATTAGATAGCAATAGAGAGTCAGGCAAATCACTTTCAGACTTTTCAAAGGCGAACCGAGGTGTAACCAAATGATTGACAACTAAATCTTACATACATTATACGTATACACATTGAAACTATCTATTAAGGAGTGTCCGACTTGGTTATAAGGCCATGTAAACTAAATAAAGTATGGAGTAGGTAATGAGAAACAAATTCACCATCAACTTAATTTTTTCTTGTCAAATTACACATAATATGCAAGTTTGAAAACTTACTTAGAGGTATTTAAACCACATCAGAAATGTTGATGACTGAGATTCTGTCTACCGCGTGAACTCTACATTCTCTACATTTTTTAGAGTATAAATTAATATGGAATATATGCAATCCGGCGACCCTAGATGAAAATTCCTGCCTGCTTGCGGGTTGCACCTCAAATACAGTGCTAGGTGCATCGACCCAACTTCGGCTAAATTTAAATCTGTGTTGCAATTAACGTCCGACGGAGCTCATTACATCGTTCGATACAGGCTAATTATACATCTATTGCTATCCAACCGCTTAAAGGCATTAGGCATCGTACACAGATGCGCACTGTGTGTAACAATATTTTTTTCTAATTGTAGAACCACGGAGTAGGTGAAAAAGACTAGAAAGGAAATTTCAGCATGACGAATGTGCCAAACCTACGATTTCACTGTCATAAGTTTGGCACGTCTACAGAAAAATTCGGGTTGCAAATTATATCAAGACTTTTATAAATGTGTACCAACTGTAGCCCATTTTTTTATCATTGGTCGTGTGATCATAGTAGATTAAACAGGTGACAGACAGGCGGCGATCATTTAAACATAAACAAAAAAGTTTCCAACCTTGGGATAAAAGCGAAACTATCCCCAAACGAAAGCTTACAGTACGCATTGTAAGTTTTAGTAAAGAACGGCCTTACAAAGCGTATACTTACCTTCTTGCTAATCGGTAGCACGTTGCACGCTTATGTCGCGGGACCAACGAAGTAATCCAAAAGGTAGTAAAACCTAGATTTCAAACGTTTAATTACTTTACTACTAAGTATTCTAGTCATGTGTTGCATACATGATGTCGCTCAAAGCGCAAAGGCTGCATAAAATGAGTTTAAAGAAGGCCTTATTATTTTTGGCTAGCGTGCCCCGCTTAAGAATCATTAGCGTCTCAATCCTCCTTACAAACGAAATGAATGACTTGTGAATGAGACTTAACTTGCTTTTATAACTTTTAACTGACTACTGATGGTGCCGTTTTTATATATGATATCATAACATCGCGAAGGAATAATGGACGACTTCGCAAGTAGAAAAAGTCCACCAAGTAGTAACAAGATTGAAATGAAATTTTAGTTGATCTATCATGTAGGCAATAATTGTGCTTGGGTCATGTGAATGGTGCATTTCAAATATAATATTCAAATTCAATATAATTTATATTGCGTAATATACATTTTGTTTTACTATTATGACTATGTATTTTAATTTTATTTCTGAAAAGTACTAATTTACATTATATTATTATTAGTATGTACAAAAGGCTATAGGACTTTCCCAAGCGTCGCGATTTTAGAGCTACCACCAGACTCAAACTCGGCCCAGCTTAAGAAGATCGAAGATTGAACAATCACAACAGCAAACCAACTATCTCCTAGGACAGTCAGTGAATCATGTGAGAATTTTAACTATACTGATTTATTTATTATATACTGCAGAAAATAAATTTGAAAAAGTAAAAGTTATTATTAAAGCCACCTTATCAATACACCTCAGCAGAAGTTCATTTTTAAAGAGGATATGCTTGCATTTTACATGTTTTGCACCAGCGCCGCTGTGAAAGTTATAAAAGTTCACCCATAATTATAATTGAAATACACATTTATTAGACAGTAATTTCTTTTTTACAAAAACAAGCCTATAATTTATCAGCGTTACGATAATATATAATACATACGCCATTAAATGCTCAAAGCTGCATTATAGACTCGGCGATACGACGCTACGTAGCGATCCAGTGCACACACAGCTCAAATATCGCTCAGGGCACTCATTACAACATAAACTAAAAACATACACCGAGCCGTACCTTCACGGTGCATAATATAAATTAATATTACACAATGCATAATTTACGTCGGCCACAAAGGCTACAGCGACAATTCATTAGCTCGCATTTAAAGGCTCGTATACATGCACCACTAACGAACTTATTCGATACGCTGGTTATTAATTTATGCCAATCGCATGAGGGATTGCTCCCGATCACGCAACTCTACTAAAACCTCTTTAATATCAGTTACAGAGCACTGTGTAAAGGCGGGAATAAATCATGCCAACTATCGGACCGGGGATCTCCGAATGACGACTTTCCGATTATCGAAATGCATAAATATTCCATTTGTTTTGCATACAAGGGGTACGGAACACGTATTGGGCATGAAACCTCACGTCATACATATCGAGGGCTGACAACAAATGAAGTGCCACAGATTGGAAATAAGCCCAACATATTCGATGCCCCTGTACTAGTATACAAAACTATATATTCAGTGTTACTCGAACCGTGGTATGGGGAATGTTCCGTCCTACATACTGCGGCTAAATAATAGGTTTATGCATTGGAGTCATTCATTTGTATTGATTTATCGCTCGTCTTCGAGTGGGCGTTGATATGTACGAGGCCATTTTACTCTCGGCCCTTAATATGTTCGCGTTAATTTGAATTGCCATATATGACGTTTAATGAATGTGCAATATTTAAATATGATTGAACATGGACTACTATCCCATGATGATGCTATGAAATAACAGCGTTATGGCTAACACATTTATAAACTGAAGATAATAGAGACTGAGCCACTGTGTTAAAAACGTGTCTAGTCATCATTTTTTCATATTTTCATCGTTTATTCTACACTGACGATACATTTACCTCTTCTCATAATACCCAAGGTAATTAAACCAAGATATAAATATCTGTATTTCAATAACTTAGTTGAGAGTACAACGAACTACGTATTATGATTGTGCTCTTAATTCCAAACCCATAAGAATCACCTCTAACCTTCCAAGTGATTTAATTATGATTAATTATACTTCCTTGCATAAGTTGTAGTATAGGTAGCCGAGTGAGATCAAAAGACCCCGAATTTAATTTTCAGTAAAATTCTTAAAAGTAGGACATTCCCAAAAATATAGTTTGTATATGATGATCAGATATTATTATCGTCTTATGTGGGGCCAAAAATGAAGATCCAAAATTACACCTCTATTTACCTCTTCAATTCTGATGTGAGATGTGTATGTACGTAAGTACTGTTTGTCTGTATATTGTGTCAAAATTTACAAGGATAGTAGAATTAGGTGGTAACCCGTTTCCGTTACAGATAACTGTACAAGACACTGCGTAGTTTCAAATCGAATATGCATATGTGTATATATATTGCGATATAACAAACATTATATGTACGTGCAGCAGGCACTTGTATTGTTCGAATGAGGTCGATTCGCGGTGTTGTAATAAATCTTGAATTGCGTCAATGATATTACTATACAACCTTGCATATGCTCTGATTTTATAACAGCTAGTAACCAAGGGTGAAATGTAAATTTTCAGCTGAGGCACATTACTATCAAAAATAAGGAATATAATACTAACAAAGAAAACTTTTATGAAAAACTATTAAAAAGAAATTGTGCAGTTATTTTACATTATTTATTTAGGATATAGCCCGTACAAACTTAAATTTCTAAGAAATATAAATTTACCATTATAAACTTTATTATACTCGTAAAATTGTCGGTTAGAGGAATTAATTTAAGTAATTTTATATATATTAAGCGTGGATTCTTTATAATACTCAATTCATTTATTTAATTATTTATTATGCCTTATTGCACACCATAAAGATAGAAACAACATTCATTGATATAAAACATAACATAACCATTAACAACTTATTGAAGTTCTGGTAAACTTAACCTATTTACACAGAAGACGACCTTTAATGAACTTTATACAGAATCGATATAAAGCAACTTTTAAAATATAGCATGTATCATTTTTCACGCGGACTCAATCAATAGACTCTATTCAGACTAAATATAGGTATGTACATGTAATGGTTCACTCACCCTTAACGGTCATTCTAAATATTGTGTATAGAAATCATTAACCAACCTAACACAAAAATTCTCATCAACAAAGTATAGAAAACGCAATAAAAAAAATTCAACCGCCTCATTATTTCTCCATTCATCTCCCGCTCAAACGTAGTTTCATTCATGCTGACCAAATGGAACTTATATATAATTCAACAGCATGTAAAGCCAGATCGATATCTCATGAAATATTAATGGAATAATAAAATGCTTTAGTGTATGGAGTGTTTTTTCTCTCAGTACTTACTGGACACTCGATGTCCAGGCGTGTGTGTTTGTTCCCTATCCCACCACACAGCCGCCAATGCAACTCCTGTGCTCCAGGATCAACAGCGGCACGCACAGTATTGGCGCCGAGCAATGAAGCTCAGCGAATCTAAGGGGACCTAACTTATTATAAACCCGCAACGAAGTTAATCAGAAAAATCAATGTAAAGAAGGAGTTGGAAAAACAAAGAGTTGTCCAGTTGAGGCGTGTGTGTTATAAATTTTTTTTTAGTTTTTTTTTCTTGCGGAGAAATTCCTATTTACGGTCAGTGTACCGGACTCACCGGCGCCTTCTGTCCCAGCATGGATGTTCCCGCCGTATTTGTGCCGGGCGGCCGCTGAGCCGGGTACCTTATACTGTGTGAAATGTCGGTTAGCCGGGCGGTCGGTTAATTTCTATGTAAATGCATAGGCGCCGGTCGGGAGGTCGTTACGGAGCGAGCTACCACGACCAGCCGCAGGGCTACCGTGCACACACAACTTTACCCTAATATTTCATCGTCCTCTATAGTGTTTAGTGTCGCTCTTATCGATTAACAGCTATTAAAAAAACCGTTAACGACTAATTTCTCGGATTATTTTGGAAAATTTTATTTGAGTCTACATTTAATTTTGTATTTGTGATAACAACTAAAAATAAATTTTAATAATTGCGTATACATACTAAATAGATATATTAGTCTATGAATACTAGTAATAACTCATCTCAAATACCTACATCACGAGTCACGTATCATAGTACGCGATACAACCTAATGATTGACTGATAAACAAGTCTACCTATTTATACAAAAAGTTAAAAAATATTTATAAATCCCTTCTTTTCATAGTTATCTCAATTACATAAACCACTTTCAATCATGCTGCTAACGGTCCCTGCCTATGGTATCTAATAGTCGGGTAAGCATTATTGCGTCAAACTAAAACTGGAACCAAAAAGCACCAGGAAGTTATTTTAAGCTGCGTCTGTTGCCTTCTATGTTTGACATATCTCTGGTCTATTGTAAAGGAAGTGTGTCAAGTGACAGCCCTAGGGAACACGGGCAGCGTCCGCTCTGTACCGATTTAGGCTTTGATTAGAAAGCAGCTGGGGCAAGTATTACGTTATACAATGTAAAACAAGCAGGAGTAAAATGCTATGTTGTGGCGCCGCGCCCACGCTCACGCACACACACGTAAAAATGTTTTATGGTTGGTATGAATTTTTTGCGATGTTCTTCATCAGTGTATATACGTCTCACTGCTAGGCAAGGACGTCATTCCCTCTCTATTGAGAGGGTTACGGGATGACAGACTACACACCTACGAAATTCCTAAAAGCTTTTAAATGTTTATGCTTCATCTCGATGTTTTCTTTCAAAATAAAGTAAGTTAAAGTACGTGTAAAGTACACATAAAATTTACGAAGTCATTTGTCATTAAAATGTAAATAAATATTCCAGATATTACCATAGTTCTAGCCCCCGACTAATTCACTAGTCTAGTCTCGCGGGTATCAGATTATTAGGAGAGTGTTATTGGTCTTAAAAACACACTACATTACTCGTGGATAAAAAATTGGTTCGTAGCTAACTTCGCAAATCGCAACAGAGGTTGTCGACTATAAATAAAATATATTAACATATAACCTAATAAAATATAGTGAGGAAACCTGCGAATTATCAGAGTTAATTAAGATAATATTAATATTAATTAGACCCCAAGTTGGAAGTGTAGGTATTTCCGCTTTATTAGCCAACTATATTCTTTCATTCCCACGCAATAGGAAACAAACCTTTTAGGGTTTCATGATGCTGCTAAAAATGCCAATTGTACTACTGGATTCATGAATTGAACACAAAATCGCTCAATGGTACAATTTACAACCAATAGCTTCTCAAGACCGTAGTCATTCATATTTTGTGCCACACTCCCCATACCTTGTAGGTAATATATATTAAAAGTCTGCCTATATTTGGCGCTGTGAAGCCAAACAACACCGTATCCTATTGTAAGCTGTGCTTGTGTTCAGCTTGTTTGAACACGGTGCTTTGCTAAATAATGCGAAGTGGCGCAACGCTCTGTTTTCAGCAAAATTTGAACTGCACAGCGGTTAACAGGCAGAAAATTATAAATGCCTTCAGCAGAACACTGTTACGGCATGTTTATGAAACAAACAATAGAACTGTAGTGCCTGACTGCACTTTTTACTAGTTCCGCCTGCAATACACTTTTGAGAAGTATTTAATAGTTGTGATAAATACATCTGATCCCAGACATTCCATATTCGTCCTAACAGACTGGAAACAATATACCCGTATATTGTTGCTATAATAAGCGAATAAAAACGAATGTTAAATACATGTTTCCACTGTAGAAATCAATGTGCACGTCATATCCCATAAAAAGCAATATCTGCCTAATATTCGTAGTAATATTCTTATTTCTTGTTTCATACTTTTTCCATTTTCCAATTCCAATGTAAGCGCTATGGTGGATACTGTCAACTTGTATTGTGTTTTATAGTAAATAAATGAATAAGAGAGACTACTTGAGGCGATAATGCGAAATTGCAAATAATAAAATCCCATAATGTTGCAGTAAGTTTTTAAGGCCCTACTCGGCGCGAAGACGGCCATTTAAAAAAAAAAAAAAAGATGTCAGTAGTACAGTACACCTGTACGAGAGTTAAACATATTTCGTGACATTTAAAAAACTGAAAACCTATCCAATTGCTTAGTTGCAATTTAAAATGCTACAGTATTATCTTTGTTGTTATCCTCAATATTCTTCCAAAATCAAAAACTTACTGCAACATTATGGGATTTTATTATTTGCAATTTCGCATTATCGCCTCAAGTAGTCTCTCTTATTCATTTATTTACTATAAAACACAATACAAGTTGACAGTATCCACCATAGCGCTTACATTGCAAAAGAAAGAATGCAATTACATTGCAATCTAAATAATATTAAATAAGCTGTACTATAAGTTGTAAAAAGGCATTGAAAATGAACGATAATTATTCAGATATTTATATCGGTACATAACACAAGCTTAGTCATAGTTTACAACAGCGCAGATACGGCCGGTGTTAAATAATTTATTCATAAGTATGTACAACGGAACGTTACGCGCCGAGCGGCACTGAAATAGCGCTAGATATCTAGAACACCTACAATGTTATGTAATGTGAAAGTTACCGACACTCGGCTTTATCGTTATTGTTTCGATTCGGTTAAAAAAACAACACACCTGAGTCTACTGTTTGAACGTTTCACTGTTTATGTTCTTTGCTGTGTTCTCACGAATTTTTACAAACGTTTTCTTAATATTGATAGTCATTGTTGAGAAAATTTTTAACTGAATATTTATTTTAGAGCAACGCTGTAGTCAGGTGATAGTTACAGTACCAATAAATTAGTTCAACCGGGGAGCTGTCTTACCGAACATACGTTATAATATCATTTACGTTCTTAAAGTTTAATATTGTAAATGTAGCTATAGATACTTAAAACGAATCAGGGATAGAAATTATCATCCAGTCACCTCTAGATCGCCAAGAAAGTTAGAATGTAACTAAAAATAAAATTAAAAAATGACGAATTTAACAGAGATACAAATTATATTTTAAAATAAAGCGTAATGCTACAAACGACATTGTTAGAGCTTTTATTCACAATGGAATTCGCCACAGGCTGTCTACAGTGCAGAAGTTATTTCTGTGTGAATTTCAAGTACGATGAAACATTAGTATAAGGAATTTTGTGGCCTCGACACAACGATCGCACCACAAATGTAATTCTACTTTATTATATCTTCTTCTTAACCCATCTTTACCCAACGTTGCGAGAACGCAACATTTTAGTTTTGATTTTTTTTCATCTTAAAAATAAGAAAATAAATCTGTGACATGTACGTAAGTTTCGAGAAGAATAGCTTACAGGTGGATTAAATTTTTTTGTATACTTTCTTTTTTGTAAATTCATATTATTTTTATTTTTCAAAAACTGCTAATTGTGTCATCGCAAGATCGACAGATTCAACCAATCATAAAAAATATTAAATGAAAAAGTCTAAACTTTTTACATTGTATAAACCTTTAGCAATATCTTATTTATGATATAAACTCTTATGTTGGACAAAACTACTTACACATGTTGTTTAGCTTACACTTCCAGTAAACGTTGCGCATACGCAACGTTGGGAGTAATAATGATCAATTGTTATTGTTACTCAGGTTGCTATTGACGTTAGAAATGTATTGTAAACAATGTGTTTTTGGTGTTCAAAGAGTACAAGCACTTTTGTTTTATTAGTTAGTCGCTTACAGAACGTGAAGCTAATCGTGTCATACAATAATTCTTAAAAAAATATAGGTGTGTGTACACAAATCAGTCGATAAAAAGTAAAACTGGAACATTATGGCTTGGCAACGAGCATTATCTTCTCAAGAAGTTCTGAGTAT
Source organism: Cephonodes hylas (assembly GCA_030295005.1). NCBI lineage: Eukaryota > Metazoa > Arthropoda > Insecta > Lepidoptera > Sphingidae > Cephonodes > Cephonodes hylas. Next base: position 4,176,701 of record AP025371.1, read on the forward strand.
ATTAGATGAGGAACAGGATTTACAAGATTCTAATCAAATCGATGCCGTGTACATCCCTCCAACGGTTGACAATTTAAAAGACGAGGAAGATCTGGATGATGACGCGCTAGGTGATTACGGCAATACTGTGCCCACTGTTGTCGCTGGAAGAGAGGGGGTCATTTGACTATAGCTTTGACCAAAAACATGAAGTACTGTTGGTTCGGTGGAATGTCAATTCTGTGGTAAATGTGGCTACTAACAACGCAAAAATCCAACCATAGGTCACAGCAAAACGTTACGATAGAAAATTAAAAAGAAGGTGAATGTGCCATAGCATAGCCTCAGGTTATAGCAGATTACAATAAAAATATGGGAGGCGTAGATCTCCATGATAATGGAATAGCCAATTACAGGACTCGAGTATGAGGGAAAAAGTGGTGGTGGCCTCTGTTCATCACTTGATAGACAGCGTTTTGGTAAACTCATGGAAAATTTATAGTCTGGCGAATGAGGGATCTTTAGAGTCAATTGGAATTCAAATCATACGTTGCTGTAAGTTTGATGAAAACTGAAGAAGCCCAACTTGCAGATGTTTCCCATTTTTCGGGCAATTTAAATACAAACCTAGGGAGACCATCCAAAAACACTTTACCTTCGAATATTCGCTTCGATAATGTTGGTCATGTTGAAGGGCTTGAAAGTAAACGTCGAAGAAAATGTGAACAGTGCAACTTCTTCTTCTTCTTCATCAACCCATATACGCCCACTGCTGAGCACGGGTCTCCTCTACCATTGAGAGGGTTTAGGCCATAGTCCACCACGCTGGCCTAGTGCGGGTTGGCGGACTACACACCTAAGAAATTCCTAGGAACTTTTAGGTGTGCAGGTTTTATCACGATGTTTTCCTTCACCGTTAAAGCAAGTGATAATTCAATTCGAATACACACATAACTTTCGAAAAGTCAGAGGTGTGTGCCTGGGGTTTGAACCCGCGACCGCCGAGATTCTCGACCGCGCCCCTAAACCTCGAGGCCATCACTGCTTACAGTGCAACAGTAAAACAATTTATATGTGTAAAAAATGTCAAGTATACATCTTCATGGTGATTGGTTGAAAATATTTCACTCACGCTTATACTCTAGCGTTGTTAGACTTGGCGGTAAAAATTAAGTTCAGTAATCCCAACGTTGCGTAAAAGCAACATTTTGTGGAATGTAAACTAATAAATCAATATTTTTTTTTACTGAAATTTCCTCTTAATTGATGTATTTATAAACGGTATAAATAATAAAATCATTAAATATGCTTTTATTTCGACCCTTGGGAACTAATGGGTTAATTAAATAAATAATCAAAATGATTGAATGAAATACTTTTTGCATTACACCCAAAAACCCATGTAATACAAAATATATGTTAGCTTATAGTTAGAACTAATTGCATTGCTTTCTAACTGGTTAGTCCGTGAATTACAAAAATACTTACTATGTCCTGCCTTTATATAAAATAATTTTTCTAAGATTCATTTTTTTGATTATAAGATTTTAATAAGATTTATAAATTTGACAACATGGTATAGCTGTCAAAATTCCCGCCAAAACTGCACGTGTTTTTCTCAAATGACCAAATGCAAGGGCAACTCATTTAAACAGCCATCAAACCGAAGTGTTCCGTATTCAATTGCTAAATGTTTAAGCGCACGCTCGTTCTTCCAGCGCCATTATTTTAACAGCTTACATAAGGCCGGGTACACACGCGCCGACGCAGCGCGACATTACCCTGTAACGACGGGCGGTTCATCAATTCTCTTTATAGGCACTTTCTTTCGCAATAGACACTATCAGCCGGTGCGACGGGGGCGATGTTAAATTTTACGACATCGACTCATTTGTGAACGCTGTCAGTCATTTTCGTCGGCTGCGAGTGCGTCCGACCTCGAAGTGCCCTCTGCGCGCGAAAAGGTCCTGGTTAACGATCCTGCGCTGGCTGTGTGACATTGTACATTTTATTTAGTTGCGACGATGTGAACTGAGTTGTCTTGCTTGAGGTATGTTTGATTGGTTGGGTTTTTTGAAAAGGATAATTTTTAAGTTTTTTTTCACGGGAAAATCGATTTATTATAATTAATTATACTCGTATGAAGCCTATCTTTTTTCGAATTCTCTTTCGAAAAGAAGCAGTTAATTTATATTTTATATCGTTTATTAAGATTTTCAGACTTGTATTCCTGAATTGCTAACCACGGATCTATTATATCTACCATAAAGATTCGCCAAATATTTCTACATAATAAAGAGGCGAGCTTATCAAGAAAACATTAATGGAATGTCATATTATAACAAAATAATCTAACCGGGGAACCGCAACCTCAACAAAACATTCCATCGCATAGCGTGGCATACCAATAAGACTGTCTTCATTATAAGAATACTGCGAAATATAACCGTGAAACAGTCTCAGTTCATAAACCACGATAACCAATACGATTTATAGTGACTTACACTATTATCTAAACCTTTCCGGGGTCAGTGCACTATCCGCCCACACGAATTAACGGACGGGTAAGTCAATACACAATCGAGCATTAGTCGCACTATAAAATTAAAATGTTTACATTTGTTAATAAAACTTATGTTCGAGGAAGGAGTATGCATAGAACTGATTTTCTCGAGCTAATGCTTAAAAGTTAGATACATCGCGTAATTAAATTTGCTGTTTAAATTATTTGTTCACTCCTTCAGTACTCATAATTTGACGTACATTACACGGTTTTAACGGTCGTGGATTCAAACCCCCCTCACACCTCCGACTTTGCGAAGTTGTAAGTGTTTTCACAATGTACTTTAACGGTTAAGGAAAGCATCGTTTAGAGACCTGCAGACCTGGTCAGTTCCCACCCTGTGGATTGGGGGTGTAAGAATTCCGCCACGGTATCCCCTACCTGTCGTAAGAGGCGACTAACAGGGGAAACTGGGGTGGCTGGGCGTACTGCAGGGGCGGTACCCTATGATAGCAACCCCGAGATTGGCGGCAGAGGGCGTGGCCTCTTAACTGTCGCGGACGTTCACAAAAGGTGAGCGTCCAAATCGAGTAAGTGGAGGGCATACCAAGCCCTCCCAATTTGGAGGGGTCCATAACTGGACGGTGCGCTGGGCGGTAGCGGATCATTTAGGGCACTTCTGCCCTGAGATGCCGTAAAACCGCCCTAAATGCGCGTGATGGTCACCGAGAGGTTTTAGTCGGTATGCTGGCGTAGCCAGAGACCCCGACATACCCCTCAGGGCCTCCCCCGAGGTACCGAACAGGGGAGCTTAAGGTGCTTTCCTCTCGTAAAAAAAAAAAAAAAAAAGACCTGGTCAGTTCTTACAAATTTCGTGTAGTCCACCAACCATTAAGTCAGTATGGCCGACTATAGCCTATATCATCTCAGATGCGAAAGGGGAGCAAAACCTGTCGTAGTTTTACAAGCAGCTTTCTACCAACTCAGAAAACAAACCGAAGTTCTTATTAGTTATTATATCATCAGTATCAACCCACAAAGACTCAATGCTGGGCATAGGCATCCTCCACAGCTAAGACGGGTTAGGCCTTAGTCCACCACGCTGGCCTGGGTTGGCAGACAAGCGGACAATCCATCTAGATCACAATTTAAACTCCTACATTTTAATTAGTTGTCAAGCTATTGTACACGATGATATACGCTAGCCTAGTACCAAAATGGTGACTATTGTCGTATTGTCATGTTTGTGTAAATGTATCCTGTATATTTTAATTAATTAACGGGGCCGCGGCTTCCAGCTCCATGTTCAATTTATTTATGAGGCTTGCTAGTGCTATTCTAAAGAAATACTTTGAATCAAAATACTTATTAACTTATTCATTTAATCCTTTACAAGAACTTATGAGTGGTCCGTCTTTAATAATGTACAGAAGAAAAAGAGGTGAAAGAAAATTCTGAGTAATGCATATTTATATTATTCATACCGTATGCTAAAAGAATAGGTAGCAGAAATAGTATCCAAAAGTTATATTACTACGACCTAAGTCGATGAGTCTATCTAAGCAGTGATGGCCTCGAGGTTTAGGCACGCGGTCGAGAATCTCGGCGGTCGCGGGTTCGAACCTCAGGCACACTTTTCGAAGTTATGTGTGTATTCAAATTGAATTATCACTTCCTTTAACGGGGAAGGAAAACATCGTGATAAAACCTGCACACCTAAAAAGTTCTTAGAAATTACTTAGGTGTGTAGTCCGCCAACCCGCACTAGGCCAGCGTGGTGGACTATGGCCTGAAACCCTCTCAATGGTAGAGGAGACCCGTGCTCAGCAGTGGGCGTACATGGGTTGATGAAGAAGAAGAAGAAGTCTAGTGTAATGTATGGGATTTATCAGTTATGTGTAAATCAAAGCCAGGATCTCTATAGGCCGTACAGCAAATGTATAGCACGACAACTACACATTCGTAGCCTTGAAAATATAAACTTTATAGATCTGGTGAAGAAACCAATGGCCTTCGTCTTACAAGTCTGTAGTTACTTTTAACAATTAAGCTACCCAATCACTTTAGGCAACCAATCTCGTACTCCGTTCTTACTAATTAGGTTCATTATGCGAAAAAATATAAAGAGAACTTTATGCTGTTTCGAAAGGTATACAGTGAGTCACTTAATAAACCACTTTCCATTTAACGAAGTGACTCATTATCTTGATTATGTGAGCAACAGACGTAGTTAGAATAACCGACCTTATTCCCATGGCGTGGAGTACAATACTTTTTAATATTTGGGGAAATAGGTTTAGGGGATGCACGTCATGACGTCACGCCCCTAGTGGCGCCAATGTTCGTGTTATACCATCGCCATACATTCAAATTTCTCGTTCAATAAATATTACTTTTACATACATTGGAAAGGAGGTGGAATTGTAATTTTATAGACACATTTCGATACTTATGGTCACTTATTGATCATTCCAAGTGTCATGTAATTAGTTTCTTACTGTTTATTCATACATTTCCAGACCTTGTGCTGCTGCTAGAAAATCTAAACAAAAAATGAAATAACACTTTGCCGGACACTGGAATCGAAGCCAAATCCACTTTAAGACACATATCAATTTATATCGTGGGACCATCTGGGCAACATTTTTTAATTCGCCACGTAAAAAGGATAGGTGCAATACAAATATCCCATAGTAAACTAAGGTAAAAAATTAGTTTTGCTTAAATCTCCTGATATTCTCATATGATTTGGGAGTCAGATATAATCAGTCGATAAATTGGTGTATTTAGTTTACATAATTTGTCTATTTGAGGTACACCATAAGGTGTCCTCAAGGGTACGGAGACTTTTATCACCATCAGCCCTCATACATATCTCCTACTGCAAGCCCTGAGCGTCATGTACATTGCAAGGGGTTACTCATCAGTCCACCACGCTGGCCCAACGCCGGTTGTACTCTGCCAAATACCATGCGTGAATGCATGAATAGATATATTTGTTTTTCATAAATATTTATTTAAATCAAATCAAACTCGTTTACAGTTATCGCAATAAACGAATTGTCATAATTCAACGAAGTCCAAGCCATTAGCACAGATAAACGGCGTTCCGTGACCGGCATGATGGCGTATTGCCAAAATACTGTCGCAAATCTAAACGCGAATAAATGTTGCATTCTATTACTATACTATTGTACTGCATTTTGATCTCACGCATCCAGTGTCTTAGAATTCTAGGTATTCAATGTAAAAAGATTACTCACGAACTATTCATTTTTATTTGTTCAATAGTTTTCACATATGTAGTTTCTTATGCGGATTTATAAACCTATATTACCTAACACTCAACCCTTTGGTGATGTAGTAATAAAAAATTAAATGCATGAACATAGATATGGTTAAAACAATATAACGTTAGTTATACTATACAAGCGCACCAAATTGTTCAGTTGATCGCATTTATGACGCATGTATGCAAAACTTTCTCAACAAAATCTAAATGATAGTGAAAAGCGTATCAAAATCCGTGGCGTGGCTTAAAGAATTAAGCGATGAATCAGCAGATGCTGTGAGTAGTTTTGTGTGAAATATATATGGAGATGGTTACCTTATTACGTTTCACATTGACTCGTTCAATCAAGGCAAAGAAAACTATAGTAAAGAAATATGTAACCTAGAGATCTGCACTAATAATTTCTCAGGTATATGACATATATGTACTTAAATACACTATCTCGTAATGAAGATTAGGTCCGACAAGAATAGGCCGAGCACAATGTCGTATATCTGTAAATATTTTTCAAAGTGTGAGGAAGGTTTATTTGCTTTCCATCTACAACATCATCATCAGCCAATATTCGTCCACTGCTGGACATAGGCCTCTCCCAATGACTTCCACCGGGAACGGTCGGAAGCCGCCTGCAGCCAGCGCCGTCCCGCCATTCACCCTATTTTTTGTTAAGCCCTATATGATAAACTCTTTTGTTTCATCCAACTTCGCACATGGGGGATTTCTATCGTCCACAATCATTCATACCGCACAGGACTTAGGCGACAATAATTTAAAAAATATATTTTTAGGTACGTATGTTACATGCCAATAAGCCTAGCTTCTCAACCTAAACAGTCTTTTAAAAATTTGCTGCCCGTAAACCTTTTGTTCCATAGAAGCTATCTAGTGCTCCCAATATATTATAAGACCATGGAATCAACGCTAATTCGGTAACCCATGTGCTGATACTAATGGGAACTACAGCGAACATTTAAACAAGAATTAGGCATGCACACTGCACAGTGATTATTGTCATCAACCCACACTAATCCAGTGTAGCTCGTTGGCCTATCTAAATGCGCGCCATTAAACCCGACCTTTGGCTTAACACAAACACTTGGGGACGGCCCACTTTGCATCTCAGCTCTATCTGGAAAGATATAACTCATTTCCTCCTTCAAACGAGGTGTAAATACTCTTTGATAGGAAGCTTGGCTGTGCCGCTGGCGACTGACCTGCCTTAATGCCTTCGCGTAGTCAGTCAGCAGTTTTCATTCGTAATTAGAAATACTGGTATTGACGGAGTCTAAAAAACTTTTTTTTTTTTTTTTTTTTTTTTAATTGCCCTAGCAGGCAGACGAGCTGACGGCCCGCCTGATGGTAAGCGGTCACCGTCGCCCATGGACTTGGCAATGCCAGGGGCACAGCCACGCCGCTGCCTACCGTGAGGAAAGTACTCTTTTTAAGCCTCGTTTGAAGAAGGCCATGTCATAGCGCTCGGGGAACACCGAGGCAGGGAGTTCATTCCAGAGCTTGCACGTACGTGGTAAAAAAGACCTCTGGAAACGCACCGTACGCGTACGGTACGTCTCCAGGTGAAATGGATGAACTCTACTGCGGTGACGGGTGGTGCGATGGTAGAACGGCGATGCCGGTACCAACCCGAACAGTTCCTCGGAGCACTCCCCATGGAACAACCGGTAGAACACACAAAGAGACCCAAAGTCTCTTCGCAGTCCTAACGGCTGTAGTTTCTCCGTGAGATCGGGATCATCGACGATGCGAACAGCCCGTCGCTGTAAGGAGTCAAGTGGGTCGAGCTGGTATTTTGGGGCACCTGCCCAGAGATGCGAGCAGTACTCCACGTGGGGCCGGATTTGCGCCTTGTAGAGCAACAATCTGTGACCCGACGTGAAGCACCGCTTGGCTCTGTTCAGGATACCCAACTTTTTACTCGCCAATTTGGCTTTGTCCTCCAAATGACTCCTAAATTGGACTAAGCTGGAAATCTCAACGCCGAGGATCCCAATACTCTCGGAGATCTGGAGAGATACTCCTTGGAACTGTGGCGCTATGACGAATGGATCCTTCTTCGCAGTGAACGCGCAAACTTGTGTCTTCGTGGGGTTGAATTGAACCAGATTCTTTTCACCCCATTCGAGAGCCCGCCCCAGAGAGCTCTCGACTTCAGACACAAGTTGTGACCGCCTTTCCCCAACGGTAGTCCGAGGGACATTCTGTTGGCCGATGTATCGCGCGTCACTCGTACTATCATCTGCATAGCAATGCATGCTATCGATAGACAGCATGTCATTGATATGCAGGATGAAGAGTGTCGGCGATAGCACCGAACCTTGAGGAACGCCAGCATTAATGGTCATGGTCTCGGAGCAACAGCCGTCAACGACGACCTGGATGCTCCGACCATCCAAAAAGCTGGCGATCCACTTGCAGAGTCCCTCGGGGATCCCGTATGCTGGAAGCTTCGCCAGAAGGGCGCCGTGCCACACTCGGTCGAACGCCTTCGCAATGTCTAGGCCGACGGCAATAGCCTCACCCCCACTCTCCAAGGCCTCCGCCCAGCGGTGCGTGAGGTACACAAGAAGATCGCCAGCTGACCGACCGTGTCGAAAGCCATATTGACGGTCGTTAATCAACTGGCGATCCTCAAGGTACCTCAGGACCTGAGTATTAATAACTCGCTCCATGACCTTGGAGAGAAGGGATGTGACCGCTATCGGCCTATAGTTGGAAGGGTCAGACCGGTCACCCTTTTTAGGGATTGGGTGGACACGTGCGACCTTCCAAGAAGCTGGGACCCTGTTGGTTTTGTAGGAAAGACGGTACAGGCGCGTGAGCACGGGGGTCAACTCAGGGGCGCACGTCTTAAGAACCACCGCGGGGATACAATCCGGCCCACTCGACTTTCGGATGTCGAGAAGCCTGAGCTCCCGTCTGACAACACGATGATTAAATCTGATGTCAGACAGGATACTCTCACACCTGGGAATAACAGGTGGAATGGCTCCCCTGTCATCCAGTGTCGAGTTCGAGGCAAAGGATTGGGCCAGGAGATCGGCCTTCTCCTTTGCACTATGGGCCAGACTGTCATCATCCTTACGCAGTGGCGGGAGACTAGGCTGGCAAAAATTACCTTCGACAGCCTTGGCGAGCGACCAGAAAGCTCGACTTCCAGAGGGATAACTTTCGAGTCGCTCGCCAATTCGTCGAACGTGTTCCGCCTTGGCCCTAGCGATAGCCCTCTTGCTAGATCTAGAAGCGGCATTGAATTTTCGCTTCTCCTCCTTTGTTTTAGGATCCCGACGTTTTCGGGCTTCCTGCCAAGCCTTAAATGCGGACTGCTTGAGGCGCGCAGCATCGGCACAAGCGTGGTTGTACCAGGGTCGGCTGCGGCGCCCCACGGGTATTTTGGAACTGGGGATGAAAGAATCCATCCCCAGGATTATTGTGTCCCTTACGCAGTCCGCACAGACGTCAGGATCGTCGGAGGAGAAGCAGAGCCGCTTCCATGGGAAGGATGCGTAGAACTCGCGCAGTCCATCCCAATCTGCTGACCTATAACGCCAGACTCTGCGAGTCCCAGTAGCTGAAGGACGACTGGGACTCACAACAGGGGCCCATGAACGAACAAGGCAGTGATCAGATGACCCTAGAGGGGCTTCGATCACCACCCTGTATCCGTCAGGATGAGTAGTCAGCAGAAGATCCAACAGAGAGGGCTCATGGCTCTCGACATCCGGAACACGGGTAGGCTGTGTTACCAGCTGTGAGAAGCCATATGCCAGGGCCAACTCGTAGGCAGACCGGCCCGGGAGATCAGTGATCCTGGACCCCAACCACTCTTTGTGGTGGGCGTTGAAGTCACCCAGGACCACCACCTCCGCGGACGGGCACTGCTCGAGTATGCAGCTAGTCCCCACTTGGACGTTCTCAAACAACAGAGAAGACCCCGAATCACTGGCATGGGACCTGTAAAGGCACGCGTATACACGGGTTCGACCCCCGTAGTCTACGCGAAGCCATAATATTGACAGGTCCCGATGCTCGAGGCCCCGAAGGCGGCGACAACATATATCACCCCTGACGAAGACGCACACCCCGGCTTTACGTACGAATGTATGTTCCAATACGTAGCCGGGGTAGTTAAGGTACGATACATCGTCAGGGGTAGATATTTGTGTCTCCGTTAAAAAGAGCAGGGCAGGCCGCGCCGTCTCGAGGTGGTGATGGACGGCGTCGAGGTTGCTGTGTAGACCCCTGACATTGCAGAAGTCCACTGAAATTGTGGATAGTTTATCCGCCGTAGTTTGCCTGCTACTTCTATTTTCTCGGGTCATTTCAAAGAGATTGGTGGGAGGGAGGTGAGGATGGGTGCGGTGGGTCTATGGCAAATCCTTAACGATGGTGGAAGAATATAAAGTGAAATCCAATGTGAGGCAGCACACGGCCGAATGAGTGGCCTCCGCGAGGCACGGAAGGGCCCCCGGTGCCCCCCCACGTACAGTCGCCGGGATCCACCCCAGTCTCCCACTCTGGCACGACGACTGCACGACGGGATTTTCGCCGGTTGGCGGGACAGCTTCCCGAGGCGGGAGTTAAAAGTCAGCGGATCCTCGGGTTCAGGTCCCCTACTGACCGGCAGGCGGCCGACGGAAACCGTTCCCACCGGGTCTCCCTGTACCCCGCCTCAACCCCCAAGGCCGCATGCCACCCCAGACACTGGATCCACCCGGAGTAGTGCCGTTTCAACCCACCAGCACTCAAGAAGGTACGGGGAGGGACATAGAAGGAACGGCTATCCAGTCCTTCCGCCGGAACGCATTCCTGCTTTGCGGTAGAAATAGACTGGACGGTGGTACCAATCCGCTCGGGTTCAACATTGAGTAAATAAATACTCAATGTTAAACCCTACCACCAGTGGTGGGTGAGGGAGGGGACACCAAAGCTGCGGAAAGGACAGTGAATGCAGCAATGGTGGCTCGAGGGGCCGGGGTCGCGTACCCGTGCCATTTTATAAGCCAACCGGACAAGTTGGCAGAAAAATGACCCTCTGACTCAAAACTGAACTTATTGTTTTCGTATTTGGATACAAACACTATTTTTAAATGTTTTTTCTGTTAATAAAGGTTCAATAATATTTTTTTAAACTGAAACTTATCTAAAGGATGCATTTAGGCTAATGATAGCATTTACATGTCAGAGTAGATAGCGGCCACCGTCCATATTTGGTAAAACCCGCAAGTATGCCGCAAAGTCATGTTCCAACATTAGCCATCTGACTGACAATATTAAGGTCTTTATGTACGGCCTGGTAAGGAACGACAGTTGTTTCTCACCACCAACTCTATTTGAATCACATTACACTTCCTATGAAGACTACATTCGTAGTACACTGCTATTAGTACTTTGCCTTGAGTACTCAAGGACAATGCTGAATTATAAATTTAATCAGTCCATAAACATTTATATTCCATTTATATAAAAGAAAGAATCTTAAAATAATTATTATGTTAATAAATAAGTAAAAAGTCTCAGAGTCTAAAATGATAACGCAATAAAACATTAAATTCGATTATATTATTGTACTGCATCAAAACAATTTTAAGGAGCAATCAAAAATGTAGCTGCCTTTTTACAAGTTACCAATTTCCACGTTAACAACCGCCATTTTTAATCGAAAGCTTGCCGTCAGACATATGAATTGTATTCGTGTAATTAAATTTACATCACAAAGCCGCCGCGTTATGAGTCAACCTATCTGTACGCAAAAAACAGGCTCTAAAAGCTAAAACCCACGTGAATTCGTGCTAACCACGTGTGGCTAACAAACCGACTTCGAGGTGAACGCACTTCAGTAAGTCTTCGATATTATTGCCTCCCGTCTGGCCTGACAATTTATTTACTGTAGCTCGGTCCTATTAGGCCCACACTGCTACTTCAAGAAGACCGTATTCATAGCAATTATATCGGTCTGCCTATAACTAGATTTTAAAAAGTTGTCACTATGATTAGAATACTTAAGAAGGATTGCATGTAAATCAGGCAAATACAAACCACGAGTAACTACTAAGATAATCTCTTCTTAATTTTAAATTTACTTAACTAGACAAGACCCTCCCACGAAGACTTTTAGAGCACTTCGTCAAAGCGGCCTACGTCTATCATTTTTCGGTACAGAATTTATTATCGATACTAATATTATAAATGCGAAAGTAACTTTGTCTGTCTGTCTGTTACGCTTTCACGTAAAAACTACTGACTGAATTTTTATGACACTTTACAATAATATAGCTTATACATCAGAATGTAACATAGGATACTTCTTATCCCGGAAAATGAAGTATTAGAGTTTACGCGGACGGAGTCGCGGGCAAAAGCTAGTTTAAAATAAAAAAGACGTTTACCGAACACTTAAAATTCATATAAATACTTAGATATATAATGAGTAAAGAACTACTACTGTGTATAAGGTACATACTATTAATAATGATTTTAACCTCTAACACTGAAAAACATAAGCAACGGAGCACTGCTTATTACTTTTAATACAAGTAATATCAAATTAGGCCCACCAAACAGAATTCTGCCCACACCGCTCGACGCGTCGTAGGTGGCGACGCTGTGACCGCAACCTCCGCAGCGTTGTGTTACAAAAACGATCGCAACTGGAGCTCTTTGATTACCCTGTTACCCTAGTACTTAGATTAAGATCGTGAACGTACCCACTCGCTGTCATTTCGTTCCGAGGGTCTGACCTATATTTGCTTCGTGCAGATTTATTTGGCCTTGTTGGCGTTTATTGCTTCGTGCCGTACATATTTACTAAAGCATTCAGTGACAATTATCCTGTCATTTATCTGTAGTAATACTGCGATAGTAATTAATTGCTAGTGCACTACTTAATACTAGTATCAAATTTAGGTAGGTACGGTTATAATACATACAGGGTGTATTTAGAGCGTTATCAGAAACTCATTTGCATTAAAGAAAATTCTATAAAAATGTTGACGTTTTCCATACAAACCACGGACATTTAATGCCCATGGTTGTATGGAAACCGTCAAAAATTTTATTTTTTGTCGGTATTTTCTTTAATTCCAGTGCGTTTATAATTACATAATCTATTACCTGCCTTATTTTTATTAGAAATGTTTATTTTGATTACATATATATACATATAATAGTTTATATATATATATGGAATAGACAAGTAGTAGCAGACGAGAGATTGTGTTACGGCCTGACAATTTGTCTACTGTCGCGACGGAAGAGCCGCCATACGTCACACGACACGAAAATCAACGTAGAATTGTTGATTTGGTAAATGAACAAAAAGTCTCCTTTTCCCTTGATTTATTTCTACGAAAATATTTTTAACAATTTTCGTGAACATCTTTCTGAGTAAATCTTGCATCATTATGCACGGATAGAACTACGTTTGTGACTGTAATTTTTTTTTAAAAAGGTCTATTTAGTTTCTAAATTTCATCAAAACACACGTTTACTACTAGTATTGCAAGTATTTGTTAATAAATGTACAAAAACTAGTCCGATGGCGACCATTTGTCGACCAAACCGGCTTGCAATTAAAGAACGCGTCGATATGTACTTGAAACTATTTTGTAATGTCAACGGAAGTTGGTGGAATGTTGAATGTAAGTATACCTTAAAGACAAAGTTTTTTTAATATTACACTCATAGTATAAGTATTTTGTCAAATATAAATTAGAGCAAGTTGGTCAGAATTATATCAGTATCCCAAAGAAAAAAACTATTATCAGTTGTGTGTCATTAATTTGTTATTTTAAGTCAATCATGAAAAGTATACCATCTTTTAGTGTAACAAACCAAAAATAAACGACATGGGTCTAACGAAAAATCAGAAGTCCCATTTTATTTTTCATACAACCGTTACACTACAAGGGCTCTAAGAAGCATTCCCTACTATTATTATATACTCAGCCTATCGCTGTCCACTGCTGAACGTAGGCCTCCCCAAGTAGCGCCAACCATCCCGGTCCCGGTAATTAATTTATTCCCTACTAAAGGTTCTTCAATGTCCTATATTAAAACGCACTTATGATCTGCTAACATTGTTGGTATTGGTCGCAAGGAAAGGAAGTTCGTGCTTAGGACACTAACCACAAATCTCGCCCCGTATCGTGGGAGCGGCTTGGGCTGGTCGAACCCAATAATTTTGCTACCAATATTAAATTTATAAAGTCACAATCGTGAGAAACAACACATTCCGCACTACTTATGCCATTAATACGCAGCTGGAATGTAGACTTATACTAAAAAATATGTCGAAATCCCAGTAAATATGTAAACGGATTTTGCGCAAATACGAAAACGTAATTTTTTTTTACAATCTTAACGATAATATGCGACTTTGCACTGTCAATATAATGCAAGTCTATTACCACTCAAGTTAAAGTTTACACAGGTTCTCTCCTGTATTTGTGACCTTTCCTTAACATTTAAACCAATCAGGGACACGACCTTTTATCTCAATTAATGACGGAAAGGTTTTCCGTTCCACGCGTTCATTATGTTAATTAGCTTTGGTTAGTTCCCTGGAAAAACGTAATAAAAACATCTTCGCGTTTTGAAATATTCCATCATCCTTAATATTTATTTAGCGTTGTAACTTTACTAGAATAAGGATGCCATGCACAGCCCAAGTAAAGTCAGTCAAGTGTTATTAGTATATCAGAAGTAGTATCTTAGAATATATTACTAAGCTAAATGTATTAATTGTATGTGATGTTATCGTGCTAAATTAATTAATTAATAGATACTACTCACACTCGTAGATCGAGAATCTCAGCGGTCGCCGGTTGAAACGGTTTTAAGTAATGTGTGTATTCAGAATGAATTATCACATGCTTTATTGGTGAAGAAAAACATCGATGAAATCTTAAATTATGAAATCTGGACACCTAAAAGTTCTTAGGAATTTCTTAGGTGTGTGTAGTCTACCAACCCGCACTAGGCCAGCATGGTGGACTAAGACCTCAACCCTCTCCATAGTAGAGAAGGCCCGTGCCTAGCAGTAGGACGTGCCCAGACAAGCCCAAAGTACACACTATAGGTGTGCCATTTATAAGCCAGCTGAAATAACAATACATGCTATTTTTGTCATTAATCCCCTGTCTAGCTATCAATAAGCTAATCCTTTATAAACAGCTTATGTAATTCGAAGCGAGTATAAAGTCCAGTGACATTGCGCGTATAATGAACTCACGTACCCCGCCAGGAAACAACAGTCGGTCAACTAACACACGCGTTGTAACAAATTAACGCTTTTATCTCGATCTTCCTTTTATTGTCATTCTGCTGGTGTGTGCAATTAGGGCTGTCACGTACTGCAACAGTTTGTGAGTGTGGTTATGGATATAATTATGATTAGTTGTGTATCGTTTGGCATGCTAACAAGATTTCCTGTAATGTTTGTTGTATCAGAATTGAAAGTCGATGAAGTTTTAACTTTGAGAGGAGAATGCTACGAGTAAAATTGTTTGGCCACATTGATATCCTTAATATGCATAGTACTCTTATAGTTAACAAAAATATTTCCATAACTTTCTTGCTATATCAACATATAGTATACATTTATATACTATAGTCTTAAGGGGCGTCAATCGCTGCAGTTGCCGCCGTATCTTCGAGCCAGAATGTTCACTATTCAAATATAATGCACCACGAAAACGCATTGAACTGACAACCCTACATCAGCGGAAGCTAAGTGGACCTCACTGTTCATCATCGTGCTTGTTTAGAACGTTAGTGTTAATTATGAACGTGGTTTTGGGATTACTTTCTTCCTCTGAATACAACTTTTCTAATTGAGAAGCCGTTGACATTATACTGCACTGTAATAAGAGTATTTCTTTGTTCTATCTCAATCAATCCCTATATGAGGAACCAGCTCTCTCAGCTAAATAGTTCAGTTGAGACAAATTCACACAAGCGAGGTTTACCTTATTTTTGCATGCAAGTAGTATGTATGACTTACGTAATTTCGTCTGTAACAGCTATAGTGATAGAGTAACTTCTTTACAGCTTAGCAGCTTATTTCATTTCAACGCAAAAAAGTCTTTAATTATAAAAATACGTCGATATTCACAACATGCCTTAACCCTTCATAAAAATACTAGTCTTTAATCGTATATATAAAAGAAAATTGTTAAAACTAACTAACATATGGTAGTAATAAAAAGCACCAAAGATTGCACAGTTTTATCAAACAATTGGAGAGCAATAATGAGATATTCAGGATAAAATCACTCGGCCAGACCCTTTAATAAGTTAAGTCAACCCGGGCGGGCCTACCCTTGTCTCGTGTTATGTAATTCTGTGACCAGTGCGGTGAAGATAATGTGTCAAGTAAAGGTAAATAAACAGACCAGCTAGTCCCCGATTATTCGTTAGCATTTCGTTTTCCTTAAAAATTGTATTAGTTGAAACTGAAATAGTATAAGTTATTCTGTTTTTAAATTCTCTTAAACTTTACGATATCATTTTGTAAGCCTTGAGATGCCCGCAGTTAATTATAGATGTACCCTAAAGAATTTTAACTGACTGTACAACAGTTTACTCCTTGCAATTAGATGTCATTATTAACAATGATATGATAGTATAAAGTTCCTATAATATAATTACCAGTTACATATAACCGAAACGAACAGATATCATTCTAGCAGTTCCTTTAGAGTAAAGTACTCGCGAAGCTGACAAGTGACGTGTTACGAGCCAAGAGTTGAAAAGCGAGAAGTTCAATAGCTATTGTTTCACATAATGAAAGCAACAGCTGCTTGGAAGCGTAAGACGAAGCGCTCAGTATTGGAAACAACATTCGTCCAATACTTTTAAGACATTTTGAGAGATATATTGATTTAATTAACATTATTTGTTGGCGTTACTAAGGCGTGTCAATTGTTTTAGAAATACGGGCCGTTTGGATGATTGTTGGGACCTCGTTATTATATGAACGTACTTTTATTTCAATGTTGTTATAAAGTGAGCCTTTAATATTAAAAACCCAATGCTTATTTTTTTGGCAGTAGGAAAAGTTGTGCGCGGAAATGAATATGCTAGAAAGTTGTCGTAGACTGAGAAACATTTAATAAAAGTGTGTCATACTTGTGACCTCGGAAATAGCAAAAAGCTTATTAATGTGATATTTCTTTATTTATTGTTTCTATAATTACTTTAAATATATTACATCTCTATATAACTCGAACAAATACTCAGTGCAGATAAATAAAATGACCTTATAATGAAACAGAGCTATATATTTACATAATATCACAATAATGTAACTATAGCTAACCAGTTGAGTTTCCATACAGCAAAATCCCAGCTGTTCTTGCAAAGCTTTAAATTAAAACATTTAACCCTCAATAAACATTTCGAACTTCAGAACCACATCGGCACTGAATCACCAACGGGTCACTTTGACCAATAAGATAATTATAGGACGGGTGCTGGTTGAAACGACCGCAATGACCGCCAGACAGAAGGAAAGTCTTGCAGCAAATGATCCCGATAACAGATGTGGCTAACTACCATGTAACAGACGGGGCCAAACTTACAAACAAACGGGAATATTACCCACGTACCCATCAAAATGTATTTTTTATACATTATGGCTCAGTTTTGATGCTATCTGATAGCAATTACTTTCAATTGAACGCGTATAACATATCATTACTGTGCTGTATGTTATCTAAAAAGAGGAGTTTGTAAAAAAATCGTCCAATCATTCGATGGTTCAATAATATTAATGGGTTCGGTTTTTACTATTCAAATACAATAGCTACGCTAGTACACGTTTATCTACATAAATAAAGCACTTTGAAATGTTTGTTATAAAGCTTAATTTATATAATAGTAACGTAGCGAGCATTCATTCGATGGGTTCGTTGCAGTCATGCACGGCCTAGCGTAATGCAATAAAAACCTTGAAGAAGAATTCTTAGCCGAACAAGATTTTTCGATATTCAAAATTATATTCTGATAAAGTATTTCGAAATCCAAAGTGAAAAAAATATATGGCGCCAAGATTCATGCCCAAAAAATATCAATTAAGATTTTGTCAACAAATGTAAAATACTAGCCTTCCAGTCTCGATAATGTCCTCTATTCCTACGGCACTGCGCTTACACACCATAGTCATTGCAGTGCTAATTTAACGCATCAAATGGTATAGTATGCCAAATATAAAATTAATTAAATACAGTTAAAAATATGGAAACTGTGGGTTCCGCGCCACCAATCTACATAATTAACCACGTCTCTTAATTACGTCCTTATTGGTTGAGGCGTGAATTTGCTTTATTTTATCGTTTTTTGCATTTATTCTGACCTACCTCTCAACAGTGGCGCTTGAGGAGAATTCCGATAATGAACAAAAAATAAATTATATCCCTTTTTAAAAGTTTCAGATATTTTTACTTGGCGAAATTAAGATAGAAAACTGCATGTATGCTTTCACATTCGTGAAAACTAGCGTGACTAACAGAAATAATTGAATTAACATAATTGTTATATTTATAACTGAAATCAATTTAATCATTCTTTTAATCATATTGAACGAGAATTAGCCATCTGTATAATAAGCTAAGGCTATTTTGATGTTTCACTTTACGCCAACAACATTTTGGATTGCGTGGTTAACGTAATTGAAAAATATTTTACAATGCTTCACCGTAGATTATGTTAAAATAAAAAAGAAAGTGACGTGACTTTATAAAACTTTCGTAAAAATAATACCAAAACACTTTGTCTTTACTCTTTAACTAAATAACACGCACATGTAGGCTCTAAGTGTTTTAATGTTACAAAGAAATCTAGTTTACAGTAAATAAAACCCGTAAACCAATTACATCCAATCACCTCCGATCCTCAAAAGCACGAATAGTGGCAGACATGGACGATGACTTGCTACATTTCGCTGTTACCATTGTGATGCAACCGAACGGGACAGCCGACCTCGCGGACGCAATTTGATCCATCCGAGATAACTAATTGGTAACGGCAGTACGTAATAGAATAGGACAAAAAATATTGTAAACATGCACTGGTTGATCCGCCTGGCGTTGATACGGTTAAAGTGGAGTCCAATAACAAACGTGAATGATATAAAAGGCGAAAAGAAACTAAGCTGGAATGATACTTTTCTACGTCTGCTTTCGAAAGTGTTTCCAGTTTAACTACTGTAGATAAGCTCTTAGTCGCATGGCATCCATTCAGACCCATTACTGCTCCAAAAAAATCTATTAAAAAAAATCTACGAAAATCTTCGCCAGACCTAAGAATCTATCCCGGCATCTCGTTGTGATAAGTTGCCCCTATATAAATGTATAAAATAATATTATAAATACATTTATTACTTATAGTTTAAACCACACACTAAGATACTAGAGCCTAGTGTCGTGAGTGTCAAAGACTAAAAGTGACTTCGATCTCACAAACACTCAGACCCGAAGCAACTTTCCGTCGATTACAAAAACATTTGTCTCGGTGCGAGGTCTATCCCGCGATATCACGGTTCACTAGCTGGTGTTAACGCCAGCGCCACAGGGCCGTCAAATACTTTAAATTCTTATATTAATATATATTATTGTGTTTACAAATATTATCTTTGAAATATAACCTCATGGTTATCATTTAATTTGAACAAGAATTGCGCTACTAAAGCAGCTGTTTGCATGAATGCAAATGAATCATAGTGTTTCAAGGCTAAGAATTACTATACTTAAGAGTCACATATAACTCTATTATCTATTTCTATCAGTATCATATATCAGATACATATGGCTATTAAAAATATGGCGTTTCCACGATATTTCTAAATCTATAAATTTTCAAAGAATATTTATTATGGGAACATGAGACATTTTTATACAGACACGAAAAAGTGACCCGATTACTGTTAGTAAGGCACTTTCTACATGCAGAAAAAACTACAGTTATTGTTCACTTGTTACTACGATTCTGCTATGACTTCGAAGACAATTAGCAAAACGTGGCTACAGAATTTCAACTTTACCCACTACTTTGAAAAAACAACCGTAAATGTTTATATATATGTATATTTTTTCTTAAATGGCAATCGGATAAATATCAGTTGATTCAAGATCACGGTATGTATACTTGCTATCGGTCAAGCATACCGAGCCTCCGGCAATATCACTAAAAGAAATGAGTTTCTGAGACAGTAGTAACCGGTCGGGACGGCACATTAGTCAGAGCTCATACTGATACGTGTACACTTGAATATCTGAATCATCATATAAGATTTTGTAAGAGGAATATTTTTATACGCCTATGTTGTACGTAACTTCTGGATTAGAGGTCATCCTTAGCTATTTGAAACGAAGCTGGCTGTTGGTCAATCAGTGGAATGTGATTTTGTTCAAAGCACGGAGTTGATAATATAATATGGTAAATAAATCATCTAGGTGAGGCCTAAATCAAAACAACTCGCCCCTATCTACCGTCATCGTTGAACAATGACCGAAAAAGAAGAAATACTTCGAGATATAATATTCTTAACTTATTCTTAATATTCACGCCATAATTGAGGAAATTTGTAAAAATTACTCACTCAAGTTGAGTAACACACATAGGTGACAAAGACATAATAAAGAATAAATTTATGAACTTTTTAATGTCAGTATATCTGATGACTAAGACACTTTATCTAACCTCTGATGTAAAGAATTACTCGTATTCAGCGGCATCTCAACTGCTTCCGATTATAATTTCGACGCACCTACTACAAACATACTTCATATTTGCGTATGAATAGAGAATTTATAAAAGACATCTCTGAACTACGTAACCAAAAATATTTAACAAAGAATGAAATTAGTAAAGTCCGCAATGTAGTTATACCATTACTTTTGTATTCAGTAGCTTTAGCCCGCTTTTTCTATCCCAGGTAAGAATATTAAACATGAAACTATTTTAGTTTTAATATAACAATACAAAATGTTTTAGCTGTTCCGAGCTTTACTGAATAATAGACAGATATATTATATTTATTAGATATTATATTTTACTTCAGAATTTTGGATAAAACAAGTGGTGCTGTACCACAGTCCACAGTCACTTCTTTCAATAACGTAGTAGATCAGTCACCCAAGTATCGAAATGTATTCTACATAATTTGCAACATACTTCTGTAGGTGGCTTTTGCTATTTTCACCTTTGACTGACTTCTATAACTGTCGCTTGAAACAAAAAACCTCATCTAAAAGCCTTTGCTTTCTGACGATAAATTTTCTAATAAATTGTGTCGTGTTAACTCATCGCCGTGTAGTAAAAGAGCCACAATGGGGGCCTTAAATCAACCGGACGACGCTCCTATAGATTCCGCTTAGTCAGCTGTTCTAATTACAGTACCGTGTGATCGTATAGATAGTCTAGTAAAATGTCAAAACATCGCACGAACGGAACGCCGAGCTGTTTTACATAAATACTCGTTAGTGTGCGGTGTAGACCCTGTCGTAATTTCAAAGTATTTTCATCTTACATAGTAATGATCTAAATAGTGCCAATATGCTGATTAAAATAGAAATATTTAATAGAGAAAAATAAACGAGTATAATACAGTAGAAGAAATTACAAATAATACATTTCACCCATTTACAAAACAGTACTGGGTCGTTAGATTTTTGTAGAAAAAAAATAGACTACAAAGCCGACATTAAAATACATAGTCTCATGAAACCAGTAACTAAATCCCCATTGTTTCTCGACGCAAAAGTACGTTACGTTCCGTGCCCACGGACAAAAACAATTTAACCACATCTCGCGACCAAATATCCATTACCCACAGTTAAACATCCTCTATTTTCCAATTGTACAGCGCCTACGCCGAATAATAAATCCGAATGTCTCATCTAATTGGTTCTTGGTTCAAGGGCTGCTGCAGTCGAATTGCACGGCTCTATGATGGCCCTTCGGAACGAGCGACGTGCCAAATTGGCTTTTATTATTAAATTGAACGATTACTTGTCTTGTTGCTTATGAATTTATGGCGCTACAATTTTGTCGGACGGTATCGTGTGATTCTAATATCTCTTCAAGAAGGTATATTTTTTGTCATATCAAAATAGTTGTAGTCTGGGTATAACGTGCTTTTAATATAAGAAGGCTAGATCATCAGCCCATATGCGTCCCTCTATTAGGCATGGCCACCTCTGCAACTGAGAAACGTCGGGTCTTAGGCCGCCACACTGGTCTATTAAGGATTTTCAAAAAGATCAGGAATAAGGAATGAACAGAAAGGGTTGCAATTTTAAATATTCAAACGATAGTTAACTTAGAAACATATTTTATTAACGACAGAAGTATTGTTTAAAAGAAGTCTCGTCTATATAGCGGCCAGTACCTTGCAAGTTGCAGGGTTCTTCCCAAGATTA
This sequence comes from Cephonodes hylas, assembly GCA_030295005.1. Lineage (NCBI taxonomy): Eukaryota > Metazoa > Arthropoda > Insecta > Lepidoptera > Sphingidae > Cephonodes > Cephonodes hylas. The sequence continues at coordinate 4,198,911 of AP025371.1, forward strand.
TTAAATTTAAATCATATTCCTCTTTATACAGATTGATAGATTTTACCCGGCATCAAGTTTCTTATTGAAAACTTCTTCGACCATAACATAAGTCGCAATAGTAGATTCATAGGTAGAAAGCTTTCGGGAGATAAAAATTTTTGAAAACAAACTGGACCACTGACTACGTATACTTCTCCAAGTCCGTTGTACCAGAGTCCAGACTATTCGAGCCGTCCCATTTATATCTTAACCTATTCTGCTTACTGCAATTCTCTACAAATCAAATATAAAAATAATATCAATATTAGCCGCGTGACCTACTAGTTAAATAGAATGAATTATTTCGGTAAGCTGAAATCGATGTTCAAACGTCATTCGGCCATTTCTAACTAATCGCTTTACAACCAACATTTTATTTTTGAACCTAATCGTAAGTTATGGGTGCCGCAATTGAAACGCTTTTGCTTCTAGTATAACTGGCTAGCTAACTAGCTCTTAGTACTGTAAGAGAATCCCACAAATATCATAATACTTACGCAGTTTAACTGACATTGTGTGTGTCTCCAAATTTGATATTTTTATTTTACCTAAATAAAAGCTCCCTGTTTTGTATCTCTGATCATTACATACTCGTAGTTGTTCAAGCAAATGTTTGGAAGAGACTATTACAGCAACAAGACCGACAATTTTACATTGTACTTTCTATAAAACTGAACAAGAGTACATCTTGTATACCAACGGGAATAAATTACAGAAGAGATTATAATCTAAGACGAAACAACAACGAACTTCAACAACACAAACTACTTATAAGTTTTAGTATGAAAATCGAAACATGTTATTATTCGAACTTTTGCTACCAAGTTCTTACATTTACGTATAAGTATTTATTATAAATTGCATTACACAGCTTTCTCAACAAAATTGAATATATTAAACATTCGATATAAAGTAATAGCAAACATACTTATAAAGCCTATATATAACTAACGGTTTATGCCAAGGTGTATTTCTACATATAGTTATAGCTAGCTTAAATTTAATTCTTAAATATGTTATTAAAGTTAACCAGGAACCTGAATGAAACCATACTGACAAATTCCAAAAGGAATAACCCTATAACATTTCGGATTCCTTAACAAGTCATTCCTTAACAAGATTCATTAAAAAAGTCTGGAATGTGTGGAGCGCACGCGCCTATTAATTCTGATTCAACAAGATAGTATTAAAAATATATTCATAATTTAATAAAAATAACCTTTTACAATATTTTTCTTAAACTACACAGCTAGAAGGCTGAAATAGGTATTTACTAAGTTATAAAATAACTCTTTAAAACAAATAAAAAAAACTTCAACATTTTCGTGCGCAATTAACAAGTGCATATCAGAAATTACATGCACATGACATGTACATTTTCTCACGATGTTTTTTGTCATCATTAGAGCGCACCTACTGCGCAAACATGCGAGTTTACATTCTTACAACTATTGAGTTCACACCACAATTCCAACTTACGTATAACAGTACACGTCAAAAATAGTAACAGGAATAATATTGAAAATGTTGATTGTCTTTTTGTAACCTAATATTTATAAGGCAAATTTTAATGTTAACGAGTAATTTTAGTACGTTCGATTGTAAGGTTTTCTTTTGTGGGCGGATCAAAATGCTAAGTATAAAATTTTTTTCATTGAACTATCAATAGCCGAACTGCATTGTCTGAAGATAGTCCATGTCATTCATACGATATTACAAAAATAATTTGTGTCCGTAAATCCGTCAAGAGTGTGATAAGACGCCTAAAAAACTGTAATAAAAGTTTTTAACAAAAACTGTAAGGGTAAAAGGAAAGTTTTTAATAAAACCCTAACAAAAGTTCTCTATTACAATAAGTATTTCAAATGAATGAAACTGGAGTATCAATTGGTAATAAAAAATTGCAACTTTTCATATAATACATCGACCTATGCATAGAATAAGGTTACTTATGACTATAACACCAAAGTACTTTTTATGTCTAAAATAGAGTAAAACTGTTTATATTATATATTGCTCTAGTGAAGTAATAATGATCATAAATTTTGTTGTTGTGTGAAGAACATAAAAATTTATTGATAATTTTGTGCCCAATTAAGTTTAAAACGCTGAGAAAGGAAAGTTGTGCAAAAGCACATATAACTTTATTCTGCGCATAGGTCGACATATAAATGTATATGAAGTACTTACTCACTTTCATCCCGACTATTTTCCGAAACAGCATGACTGCTCCAATCGAGATTTCCACTACCAAATAGCTGATAACTTCTTCAATTGGTTATTGTAGAAATCTACTGCAATAAACCTTAAATATATCGGAAAAAGTTAACGAGATACCTAATATACAGTAGTGATTGTATATGGGTTTACAGCTCAGTCTAAAGTGAACCGTACACTATCGTTGTATTTCTTAATAAGCGTTTTAATGAAAGATTGCTGATAATGTTAGCCGATTGATCGACAGTGTTAACTTGTTGCCGCAGATTCTGCGCTCATTTTTTATAAGCTTTACTCGCAATATGTATAGAGTATAGCTTTGTTTTAATAAAAAATATGCAAAATATCGGATAAAAGTATAGTAAACCAAAATTGCAATAGCATACCAACTGGTTGCAAAAAAAGATTACTAAATGAAGATAAAAAAAAGTAAGCAGAAAGAATATCTGTTTAAAATTGAAACCATAACAGCCAGCTGTAATACAGTATTGGATTCAGATAAAAGAACCTGAATAAATTATATCTAATAAATAACAAACGAAATGTCTTTTATTTGTTGAATACAAATTACATTTGGTTAAATCAATACTTTTTTAATTAATATAAGTCGTAAATTTTTCGCACATACACAGTATCGATCTCATTTATTTGAATGATAAATTTACATAGCCTGGAACATAAATATAAATATGAAACAGTTCGTGTTTTTGTATTGCGATGAGGGTTGCCAAAATGCCAAAAAGTTGGCTGGATTTCTAGATATTTTATTCTAAACGACACAACTTCTGCAGAAAGATACAGTGGTGCATATAAACCAAACGTTATAAACATTTAAGCCGCCATAGCATAATACTTTTGGGTCTTAGAGCACATTAGTATAGGTCTGGATACTGAACACAGTACATAATGAGCTTGGGGACACACAAATGTGTCGTGTTATGGGAACAGTAAATGCGTACAATCTTACAAATAATAAATCAAAATATGCACTTTATGATTCATCGCCAGTACACTCTATGTGGTTGTTAGGATTTTTTTTTTATTTTTTGTCGTCTATTTTTTTTAATGTCACGGTGTTTGTAATCACCGTTGTTATTACCTGTATTAGTTTTAGGTCACGGTCGAATACACCCTGTAAACCGTAATGCACCCAAAAAGTTTTCCGGTTTCTGCATTGGAATTATCGGATATTATTTAACAATACATTCCCCGCCTTAGCATTTTTATGTTGTACCGCAAGGTGTTGTGGTAGCCCTGTCGGCCCAAACGAAGGACTGTCGTAAATAACACGCAGGACCGCACCTGTCCTGTGGAAAATGTCCTATTCAAGGGAACGCCTTTGGTTTATCTGTTTACCTATGAGTAACTTCTTTCAACCATACTTCGTACAAACAAAAACGTTATCTATGTTTCTTTGCGAAGCTTATATTTAAATTTAAAATTATAATTTAATATTTCCTGTCATAAGCGATAACAATCTCCTTAACAGGTTTTTATTACTCAGGAAAATATTAAGGTGTGTGAAAAATAAAATAATTATATATGTATAATGTATTATTTATTATTATTTTTCAAAAGGAACACAGAGGTATTTTGCCATTTTTGGGCAAAGACCTTCATTAAATCTCTACATTTGATGATTCAAAGAGTTTGAAGATTTTCATTTGTCACCTACGCTGGCACATTACAAGTAATCCCTCCTCCGCAAAAATATTTATGGAACGTGTACAGTCCACGTGTAATAAGTTCATAAAACAAAATATTAATACATAAATACACCCAACAGTCGCATACAAAGTTCTGACCCCGCACTAGGCTTACATACTTTACGGCCTCAAAAACACCTAGACCTGCAACAAATATTTGCGGATCACAGAAACATTTGTATCGGTGCAGGGAACAAACCCGCGCCCTTTTGTTTGGTGTCTAGCCAACTGCTCGATGCAAGTAACCAAAAACCATCATATTTGGCTCTTTAGTATTTTTTTAGACTAATACACCCATACACCCAACAGTCACATACATAGCTCTGATCCCACACTAGGTTACAAGACCTGTGTCGTGGGTATCAGACACTACGAGAGACTTTTCGGTCTCACAAACACCCAGACCCGAAACAAATATTTGTGGTTCACACAAACATTTGTCACAAATATTTGTGGTTCACACAAACATTTGTCTCGGTGCGGGGTTCGAACCCGCGGCCTTTCGTTTCGCAAGCTGGTGTATAGCCAACTGCGCCACGGGGGCTGTCAACTGACTGGTTACTATTTAATAATAAATTTCAGAGGTCATGACCCCTGCGACCCTCCCCCTTAAATCAAGACTGCTACCAAAATTCACACGCGGATTTCTCTACCGGATGGACACGGTATAAAAAAATATTTTAAGTAGCTTTTTGCAAACTATTTGCATAATAAGTACAAACGTGTAAAATTTAATTTTGTATAAAAGAAACGTTATCTTATTACGGTTCTTTAGCTAAAAAAATGTTCATGAGAACATACGAGGTTGGCTTACAAAGTTTTCTTTCACTTCCGTTGCGTTTATCACGAAACAGCAAATTTGATTAACTTGTGTGGGCCAGTGCATTTCCTATTCATTTCATGGCTTCACCCACGTTTCATCAGCTCATTCATCGTATGTAATTCAGAGCGAGTCTATTTTCGTTTACAGTACACAATAGCTCTTTACATGATACGAGAATCGAATTGTCATACACACAAGTGTGAAATGATAATATAAAGAAAATTGATTCCATAGATTCAAGTTCTAGTATCAACTAAAGTTCATTCACTTTGAATTCATTTGGAATACATAATAACATTAGTCGACAGCATTATGACAGTAAAAAACTCAAAATAAATACATGCAGCTGCTCATAACATTTAACATTAACAATACATAAGTAATGCGTTGAAATTAATCGCTCAACAACACTCGACTACAGTACCCACGTTCTAACGCAACCATCTCAAATCTATGAGACACACAATACCTCGCAGACGCTAATATCGTGTTAAAACCGAGCAATTAGCAGATGTAAGCAACATTTAGTTATCAATAGCTGACGTGATAAATAATTAACGTGTTATGTCTGGCTCAGGCGAGACTTGAATAGGTTCGGGTACTGTCGATGACAACGCTCTGAATTTAATTATATTTTGAAATGTTTGAGGCAAGTAGATTTATAATTATTAATATAATTAAATAGCAAATACATTCGATCGAACCACTTCGTAATCAGCTATGTACACTATAACCACAGAGGTAAACGCAAAATGAGAAGAAACTATACTACACAAACTAGAGTTAGGCTGCGACTTCGTTTACAAGGTGTTTAAAAATAGTTAATGTACACATTGTTCAGAACTTACTGACGATACTTAAAGAACCAAAATTTTTTTGTCGAGAATTGGTATATAACAGTTTATATTACTTTCTCACGTATTGATATTTTGGAGTTAGAGTCACGGTCCATTAGCACAACGCGACATCAGATGTACACTACAAGAACGTCGAAAACCAGAGAGTATAACTTGACGTTAAATTGTGATTTTTATGTGGGCGTAAGACACCTACGCAACCGCCTTCCAAATTTACTCCGTCTCGCCCTCATATATTCAATTCTAATGCTACATACGGCGTCATAATCCTTTAAGATATTTCATAGAATTCTATTAATAAATGAGCTTATTTAAACATACTTATCTTCGCACAAAGAGGCGAGCCTGGCACACCTATCCCACCCCTCTACCATATGCAGAATGCTAAATCAAGTAACAATAAAAACATATAAAGAAAATAATTATAAATCAAATATACCTTCAGATTTCTTAAATGAGAACATTATATTAATTTAACGTATTACCAGTATTATTATACTTAATAATAATGACTTACATTGGGGGAGGCCTATGTCCAGCAGTGGACTAAGATTGGCTGACATGATGATGATGATGATGATGATTACCAGTACCGTTTTACTGGTGGTAAGTTTTTATCATCACCTTTTGTTATTAAACATTCATAACCGAATGAATTACATTGGAAATACGCCAAACGGCTATCAATTTTGATGACATTATGAATGACAACAGTAAAAAAACAAACTTAAGTACCCCCTTTCTTCGCGTAAGTCATTTTATACGAGGTTTTATACCCTATACACTTTGCATGACCAACCTGTATTTTCATAAGGCGGGGGACTGACCCGATTTGTGCATGGAATGTTCTGGAAATGTTTGTTTAGTAAGCTATACTGAAAGAATAGAAGGAGCACTGTGTTTTTACATGTTACAGGTTGTCGCTTTATAAATTTAAGCTGCCACGTTGGATGCACTACATAGTTCTACCGTATAATATAAACATTCTAAGAGTCTCTGATGTAACGCCATAAAACTGACGTAATAATTAATTCATTAATTTATAATCGTAACTTTCAGCTATTCATTCCTTATAGTCATATCATTCAGATGCAATCAATGCAAGTTATTTACATTTTATCTAATATCTGAATTTTCCATAAAGCGATAGCCTAGATTGAAATTTTATATCTACCTCAAATAGATCTTGACTGTACCAAGGCACTATTCTATTATTCACAGCAGCAATCAAAAGAGAGGATTGTTGTAGCTAATCTTGCTTCATTTTCAAAAGACTCGTTCTTACAACATTTAACACCAAAGAATTATGTTTTACCGTCTGGATATCTTGCGAGATTATAGTGAAATGTAAACCGTGATGTTTACGGCATAAAGCAAAGATAAACACAGTCACACCCACGTTTACTGGCTATGCGATTAAAAAATTAGACATGTAATAATTTTCATCGCAAAATCTTAATAACATTGCAAGCAGACATTTTAAAGTAACATCTATAAACTCATTTTTTTATACAAACTAAATTATTTATAGATTATGTATGTACATACATACCCTCATGCTTATATAAACTGAAGGGGTAGGCAGAGATGCTATCCTCTGCCCTGTGGCAAAAGGGCTGGCGCAATATTCAAAATAAACTAATATTCAAAATTCATGTGACCAAAAGTAGTTTGTAGTAAGGTGATTGATGTACATAAATGTTGGAGATTTGGTGTATTATACCTGATGGAAGTGATAAATGGAATCTAATAGATATTAATGAACAAGCATTTTATGAACCTTGAAAAACGCTTTAAAAATAATTATTTTCGTGGTGAAGTCCAATGTGACTAGAACGTTCATTATAATGTCATTTATCTTACATAGGCGCTGAAGTCATTTTCTATCAAATATTTTATTCTACAAACTGCAAAATACATTTAAAATCGTTTTCAACGAACAAAAGTTTGATCTCATTTCATCACTACCAAAAATAGTCCACTGAAAACCAGCCATATTCTCAGATCCACCTAACATATATATTTTTTTAATATCAACTTATATATGAAAACATCGCAAGCAAATTTTCAAACTTGATTGATTTTGTTTCTTTTTTATAAATCCGATGAAATAACAGGTATGGTGCATATTTTATTGATGCTATTTTATCATCAACATCATAATATTATTATTGGGAAAAAAGATTCTAGAATACTCAATATCACCGTCTATTTTAACATCAATAGAGGCAGTATGATTTTTAACACATTCTTTATTTTTTTTATGCAATACAGTATTTATTACCAATTGGAGGTTCCGTTTTGCAATTCCTACTACCAATTCAATCATATTACCTAATCGTGTACCGTTGCGTACTTCAAACGCCTACCAAATTGACACGAACGAATTCATATCACACAATAGATCGATTATCATACAACAGCCTGTACACTATCGACAGAGCATCGCAGGCACGCAGGCGGCTCGAGTAAACGAAAATAGGGTCGTCACTCATCAGTTTACTTCCTCGCTGAATAGTTTTTTTAATATACAAGAATCAACTTCTTCATCAACCCATATTCGCCCACTGCTGAGCACGGGTCTCCTCTACCATTGAGAGGGTTTAGGCCATAGTCCACCACGCTGGCCTAGTGCGGTTTGGCGGACTACACACCTAAGAAATTCCTAAGAACTCTTAGGTGTGCAGGTTTCATCACGATGTTTTCCTTCACCGTTAAAGCAAGTAAGTATTCAATATGAATACACACATAACTTCGAAAAGTCAGAGGTGTGTGCCTGGGGTTCGAACCCGCGACCGTCGAGATTCTCGACCGCGCGGCCCAAACCTCGAGGCCATCACTGCTTCAAGAATCAACTTACCTGGGTAAAATTTAGAATCCCTAGCAACCTAAAGAATGACCCTATTATTGTAAGGCTTTAGTAAATAAAAAGTATATTTGTTTTCTTTTCAATTGGCAGACCTAATGGAATGAAAAAAATAAGCTGGAAAGGAATTGAGTTTAGATTTATCATGCTGAAAAAATTGGCTTTCGTCAAATTCGTTGAAAAGCCATATACATAGTTTCCATTTGCTTAGGATGAATGATTGGATGTTCAGGACAGAAAAACGAAACAAAATGTTAAGCTCATCGAAAATAAGAAATTTTGTGATATTTCAGTTTATATTGGAATCTTAAAAAGATATTCTTGAGATTTAAATGAAAAAGCACAATGAACCAATAAAATACACAATTGAATGAAAACATAAGCCTATACAAAATTTATTAAACATATTTACAAGTAAGCCGAAACTCGTGGCTTTTTAGCATTTCTCTGCAGACGAAATAGCAAGACGCCAACAGAGAGCATTTCGACCGTTCACGATGTCGGCGAATTCCTTCGGTATTTGGCCGCAAAACCAATTCGCTGCAGACGTCGACCAGTGCTGAGGTAAAATATTGTTTACGCATTGGTTGAACACCTTTTCCTCGAATATTGGTCTGAAACGTCAATTTGTCAACATTAATCTCAAATATACTGAGGTTGGCCAAATCAAATTAGACAATTTACTAAATTACGTTAATGCGCCGTGCTGTTACAGAAAATAACCTAATGGGAAAATCCAGAAATATTATTACCCGATGCAAAAATTGAACCCGAGACCTCATGATCGCAAAGCATATACTTTTGGCGCAAGAATAAAAGGCAGGTTTTTATAAGCATAATTATTAATGCACAACTGCATTCTATATAATAAAACATATTTGAATAGTTTAGATGTGACGGCTGTGTATATTTTAATCTGTTCTAAATTCGAATCCATTCCATTCCATTGTTCTATAATCTACTGAGACATAAAGAATGATTGGGTTCCAACAGCCCATGCAAACAATCCACTTTTTAATTAATTTACTGGCTGAACCTGTTAAAGCCATGCAATTTATGAAGAAAGCAATTGTTAATATAGGATTACGGATATATAAAGTTACAAGCAAGTCAACGAGCCGTCAAAATTGAAATGAAGTGGACGAAAATTAATTTCAATAAAGTTCATTAGACGTACGGCGCCGAAGGAATCACGAGAATGATATCATCGCTCCAGAAACGTAGAGAACGGGATAGTGAAAGTCTAGACCTAATAAAAAGCACTACGTTCTGAATAGTAGGAATTTAATGAGATTCTTGTCGGTCGACATACCGGCAGGCAAGAAATACGATGCTTTATGAACAATTCTGAATGACATAAACGTGGTATTTAAATTCCAAATGATATGAATAGATGGCTTGTAACGTCTTTGAATTAACTATGCGTTTTATTACTCAATTAGGGGAATATTACTAGACTGAACAAGGACATGTTTATTAGATTTATGTATAGACAAATACCTTTATTAATGTAATTCATCATCAACCCATATGCGTCCTACTGCTGGGCACGGGCCATCTCTACCATTGAGAGAGTTTAGGCCTACAGCCACCACGCAGGCCTTATGCGGTTTGGCGGACTACACACCTTTCAAATTGCTTAGACCTTTTTTAGGTGGGCAGGTTTCATCATGATGTTTTCTTTCATGGTTTAAGTATGTGTTATAAATCATAGCGCATTATGCAAGTAATGTAATAAAGAATTGATAAATACATACAACATATTCGAAAAGGTAACGGAAAAAAGTTGAAATGTTGAATCATAGGTGTCTAAGTTATTAATTGAATCATTTATTTGAAAAACGTCAACCCTGCTTACACGCAAAATAATCATTCACTGCATGTAACGGGCACGTGCCAAAATGTGCTACAGGCACCTAGATACAGAACATTAACATTTTTATGACCTCTACAACGCAAATGCTATAACTGTTTAACGGATTATTTGTATATATTTAACTTCTTTTGAATTCACCTAAAGTCTATTCAAATTTTTAGACGTATGCAGAAATTAGCAAATCAATTAGCAATTGTTTAAAGACGAACATAAAAATCGACTCACGTTACGTAGTACATTGAAATAAGGTTTGCTAATTCTATAAAGGCTGGATTCTTCGAGTTATTGTTAGTGATTGTAAAATTTTACAGTTCTTATTTTAAACTGCAATGATAACTTCATTTACACATTAAATATTTTTGATTTTTCTTTATACATTTACGTAGAAATAACGCTTCACAAACAAATGCATGAGCCAGAGCTAGCTTTGTAAATTATTTTCGTAGCAGACAATCTGCAGAGTTAACACATAAAGTATACATCTGACGTAACTTCGTATTAAGTGACCAACGTCGCTCCCGAGCATCCAGGACTCCGCTGGGATTAACCTGTAGTGGATGAATCCTCCTCTGAAGGTTGTTCATTCTCAAGCCATTTCACTAGATAAACAACAGACCTTAAGCCATAGCTGCTGTGTTTATTACTGAGGGTCAATATTATAATAACTTAAGTAGAGTACGGTATTGACTATAATATAATAAAAATTGTAAGGATCATAAATCTTGATCCACATGTAAATTCTGAAGTGATTTGAAATTGTCATTTCAATGAATAAATACGACAGGTTAATGCATTTGGGAAAACTTTGCATGTGCCATACTCTTAATAGTTTAGGAAAGAATGATATTGCAGTCAAAACAATAAGTTGCACTGATATTTATTATTTTAAATATCACTTCTTAGGCGAAAGAGTTTTTGCAAGCAACAGTAGCAGGAAATTAAGTACCTTATTTGATTATTATTATTTATAACTTCTCTTGTACATCTAGATTATGAAGCGACAATTATCTTCACCTTGCAAATACCGCAAATTTTAAAATACAATCAGTCATCATACCTTTCCGACTACCTCGGCTTCTACTTCCATAGATATTTTCCAACATTTTACCCGATCTTCAGTATCCCTTAAAAGATACTATATCTATATGATGGCATCAAGCCAGCGAAACTCTTACTTCAATAATATTTACATATAACTGTAATGACAATAGATTGTAACATGAAGGATAGTTAATAGCTTTCTAAAACGTGTCGCAAAGGTCTTACTGACCCATCCAAACGATCGCCGACGCGTAAACCACAAAAGTAGGTTATGTAATTGGCTATTCTCTGAACCGTCCGATATAATTTCGTATGCGTCAGCTCGACGAGATTGGCGATCGAGTGGCACGTGGTACGGCCAGTGCGTCCATTGTTCAATATACACCTTCTAGGAAACCGCTTATGTCATTTACCGAAAGTATACGTTTGAATATCAATAAATGTCTATGACCGGCTGCACTATCAATTGAATACATTGTAAAACGCTTTGTCAATGAAAATATGCACATATTTTTGGTATATCTATTAGTATTTTCATATGGTGCGGACTTAAGATGCTAATGCATAGAACGTGGTACAATGTAACATAATTAACTTGGTAGGGATTTTAAAAGACTTCCTTAAAATTGGTGTCTAATGTTTCTTCAACTATTGTAGTTATCAGCCGTAAAAAAGACGCAGTATAGTATTGCCTATACCACTTTTTCGAATATCACATCGCATATGAAAAAATATCCTATAGCTCCACACAAATAGAAACAATTGACAAAGCTCCAAAACAAACGAGAAATTTTGTGTTTACTTTAAAAACATTCGAGAAAATTCTAAAATATATGGAAGAAACAAGTGAACTTCGGACAGTCCATGACATAACCATTCGTCTGTGCAGACCTCTGTATTGAAGCGTTCATGTGTAAAAGAAAGATTGTTGGAACGCGACGAAAACGCATGACGACATTTCATGCCTCCGTTGTTTATACACCATGAAGAACATAATGACTGGCTTTTATTACGTCATTACAATAAAACTGCCTTGAATTTACGTGTTATGGAATCACAGAACTAATTGGTACTTTTATTCAATTGCTCAATGTGATGATATTTCCCCATTAATACAGTTACGACGTTCATGAGGCAAAAACTGGTTCTCGATTTATTTTATGAAGATAATAAAATTTTCTCCTATTTAAACGGTACTTGGTTTTTGATCAGGCGACAAAAACTGTCACACCACATACCTACAACAACTCGATCAGGATCGACGGTGGCATGCAAAGGAATGACAAAGAGCATTGAAGCTCAGCGAGTCTCTATTGGGACTTAGCTTGTGTTTTCCCTGCTAAGTAATTAATTAGAAGAAAAGAAATACGAGTAGTTGGAAACATAGTTTTCATCAGAGATGAGAAGATCAGACTGACATAAAGACACCGAAACTCCTTTCGGTAAAAAAAGTCTCCACTTTTCCTCCCTAAAAACAATGATCATTTTCTGTACCAACATGGAGTATGGAAATATGTCCGAATTTTTGAATATCTTGGTCCCAACTGAGTGAAAGTACATATATTTATTATCATGTACAAATCGACAGTCTATTCGAAAAAAACTTCATCGTCACTTACCAGTACTACTTTGCTGTACTGTTACTATGTTAAAAATATGTTAGTAGTAGGTACTACCGTTGCTTGATATCTCACATCAACCAATTATTCGCGTATAATGCGTCAGCAATTACAGGCTTAGTAAGACATTTAAACACGACACGAACTGGGTCATTCAACGAACAAAACTCGCATGAAAGAACATCACAATTTGTGTCGGTGATTTATATAAGTGAATTTTGTTTTCTGTTTCCTAAAATTTTGCATTCTTATTTTCACCTTAAAGTGCATTGAAAGCTTCGTTTTAAAGAGCAATATATTCTTTTGATTTAATAAGTATTTTATAAAATTTTATTCGCTATCAAGGCGAATATAATTGAAACCAAAACAAACATAACTTAAAATTGTGATTAATTTTAAATATTTTTGGATGTCGCTTTTATTGCTATCGCCTATCAATTTGTTTTATATTAAAATGTCTATAACGTAACTGCAAACAATTTAGTTCTCTACAGAGCTACAAGCAAAACTTTATGTCCCTATAAGTCAAATACTCCGGTCATAAACAGACAGACATAAGGAACAGAAATTTTATTGCACATCACATAAGGATAATAAAAACAACTAAGTTATGACAATATTCCCCAAACACATTCTTGCGTAGGTACATCGTAATAAAGTTTCTTTTTCATACATAAATCCATTTTGTAAGCGATAAAATTGCACGCCCATGGCTCTTCGTAGCTAAACTAGTTAAGCTAACACAATATAACGTGACTCTAAATTAGCTCCTCGTTTTACAAGCAATAAATTTAATAGACCCCCGCCAAGGGGTAACTCACGCTTAAAATTTTAACTTGGCGACAATTGGTTTATGGACACGGCTTGACGCCAAATAAAAGTTACATGCTCGCTTTTTAGGGAACACTCGTTGCATTAGCTAGGGGAGGGATTAAAATATATTTGTTGCTACGTAGAGTTCCGTATAATCATTTCTTTGAAAATGTTTATAAGGTACTGTTGAGATATAATGACAATACTTGTATATCTCCAGATGATACGATGTTGATGCTGATGATGGATTAAGTATTAAAAACAACAGAACAAAATACGGAGCAGAATGTATCCTATAGTAGTTTGTGAAAACGTAGTTTGACATTGAACTGGTACCTACTAGTACTAATTTGACACTAGACTTTATTTGAGCGTAACACAATGGTTTATGTTTGCAATTTCCAGCCTGCAATATTCGCAACCAAAAGCGTCACGTGAGAAGAAAACACCTAAAGGTCGTTCACGATAACTCGAATTCAGTCCCCTACGCTGATATAATAATTCTCGAGACGAATCGCAAATATCCTGGCAGTTGGCACTACTAGTTAATGCTATTTTTGTCAGGTTACCGTTGATATTTGCAAGTCAATATGCTCGTATGTGCGGCTATATTGTAATACTTATGACATTTTTGATATTAGCAACACAAAATATTTTATGCAAAGCATTATAATGCGATAATTGTTATTTTATTATTGTCACTTAAATATCATAGTTACGTAGATGATCATATGGATAATATGTATGTTGCAGTAATGATTAAGCCATTAGAGCACCCTAGGCTTTTTTATATCTAAGAAGAAATTTAAATCAAATAAAAAGCATTTTCAATTTATAATTTCAAAGAAAAAAGAATGATTTGATTTAAATCTCGAACATTCCAAAGCCCTTCATCATACTTAGAAATATTGACGTTTTGACAGATTGATACAAATGTCATCTGTGACATTTATCTCGTGTCAAACTGTGAACATCTATTTGAGGGGGCCTGTCAAAAATCACGAAACGCAATCAAGTTTCATAGCGGTTATTGACTTAGGAGTTACCCTCGTGGTGAACACTCGACCAAGTTATCCAATGAATACGTCAATTTATTGCAATTGTAATTGGACTTGTTCAATTTGAATGTACAATTTTGCGAATTTCCTTACCCCTTTCACTGTTACTCCGAATTATTTATTGTTTTGAAAAGTATTTAGATATAAATCTTTTATCCAAAGTGACTTTGAAAATAAACAGAAAAGAAAAAATGTGTTGGTATTAAATTTTTTTATTGATACCCGTTAAGGTCCCGAGCTCGAGTCCTTGACTCCCTATTACGTCAAACTTAAAACACTGCTGAAAAAAACCTTTTCAAAGGCCATTATTTTACAGTAGTCACAATTATGCATTTGAAATCTTATGATTTGATTGGTGATCAAAATTAAATAATAATTCATAACAACGAACGAAACGCAATTAGTTTGCTTCACGATTGACCGGACTCGTCGTTCTGCATTCATACACCCTGTAAAATTTCCAGACTTATAGGCTCCAAGGATAGAGTGCAGGAATTCTTTAAGCCCTCCCGTTAATCCTGTGAGTTTGTTTTTCCTCTCACTATTAATATAACAGTATCTACAGCTATCTTATAAAACGTTTTAAAACAACAGTATCCCTATATATCAAGTAACAGATGACGCCATATGAAAACAAATATTTCCTTTCAATACAGTAAATGTAAAATGTCCCTTTTCATTCTGAATACATGATGGTGCGCTGACACGATAAATTTCCATATATTTGATGTATTGTATACATTCGTCCCTATTCTTTTACTGATATAATATCTAAATGATGTATTTTAGTGCTGCATTGGATTGGTATGGATTTGTTGTGAGTTTTTGTAAGCTAATATAATAGTTGAATTTTATTAATATATAATGACAAAATTCCATTGGAAACAAACTTTTCATAGTTCAATCTTCATATTCATGTTATTCTATTTTCTATTGGGATGTTTTATCAATGTTCATCAATCACAAGATTGTACGTCATCCCACAATATGACAGAAACCAGAAAAAAACCTTGAAAGTACTTGAATGACCCCAAACCAAATGTGGTAAGTACTACTTAATTTGTTTGAAATATTTTATAATTTTATTTTCTATAAAGTGTGATAGTGAAATTAATAGTAGGACGAACGGTTAAAAACTCAGCTACGGCATTACGCGAGTTTATCCAACATTGCCGACAATGAGTTGCATATTCTGACGTAATGGTATTGTAATTTGGGAAGCGGCGCATCCGGCATCACTCTAATTCAATAACATGTAAATGTAAAAGAATTTGTTCTAAATGGACCATAATGGAAGATCAGCAGACCGTGAATGGGACATGTTTGTAACAAGGCGTCCACAATAAAAACGTTGGCACACAAAACATTTCGTGCACATTATTGTGCCACAAGCATTACAAAGAATGTTGATTTTATAATCAAATATTTCGAATTATATTTTATTTTGCGTTTTCATAACAACTTCAACGTTTATTTTTAATAATGTCGTCATTTAAATGTCTACTCTGGCTGTTGTATTTGATTTTGCGTGATATTGTTAATAGACAAATTGTATTCAGCTGTCATAATATTGATCTTAATTTCTTTTTATTCTAGTATACTTTTATGTACTAATCGAACTAAACACAGCAAAGTAGAAAATAAACTTAAAGTTACTATTTACACTTATGTCATTATAACAATACTGCTTACAGTATTGTTTCTAACATCTTGCTTTGCTTAACAACTGAGATAAACGGTGGAGATAAGCAAGCCCACAAAAAGATTTTTAAAATGAATAACTACTTTGTGAACAATGATATCATATTTGACATCTTTAAAAATTAGAGAAAGTTGTGTACGCGACTAACCAAACGACAGATAAACGCAAAGGCACAGCTATATACGACCACAACCATATTTAATTAGGCGGAAAATATGAGCCTTCACAGCATTCAAATTGAAATTTACCAAAGGGAAATCACGAGTCAGTAGGCAATCGTATAAATTCATCGTAATCACGTTTCCAATAAAGGAAACAGTACAGAATATATGGAATTACTTTAATCCCTTTTTTACGACGCTTCTCCGACACCCACACGTGGCCCACGTAAGTTGCAGCAATAAATAGTTGACCTAGCGTGGACTCCGCACCAAAATTACATTTGTCATACACGTTAAATTTGTACCATTTTCTAACCAGCTATTTCTTTATGTGTGGTTCTATTTTATCATCGAAAGTTCACATTTATTTTTCGAAAACATTTCCATATGAATTTTATCATATAATTTCCTCTACAGTCAGTTACTACATCATCGTCATAAGTCCCTGTTATGTCCTACTGCAGGGCATAAGCCTCCTCTACAACTGAGAGAGTTAAGGTGTTAGTCTACCACGCCGGTCTTATGTGGATTGATGGACTAAAAATTACTAAATAGTCTTACATGCTCATGATCTAATTAATTATGTTCGTATTCCTGAGAAGTCACCACCCACTATAAGTCTATAGGTTCTCAATTGCGATTCATGTTTATTTGAAATATCACACACGCAAACGTTTTAATTATCCCCCTCAATATTAATTCTGGCTCAGAGTCAATTAAACACCAATTGAAAAGATCGCGTTCATTAACAACTTTAATTGACTATTCATTTCTTTAAACACGTCGTTCTTTGTTTAAATACAATTTCATTTCAATATTACTGTAAGCCATTTAAGTCACAAAACATAGTATTATTTTTTATATTTTATTTTTGTCGTAATACTTTGCTGGAGTAAAGATTTATGATATTTTTAATATAATTTCCTTTGAAAGCCTTTATTAAACTATTTAAAAAAAACCTACATACATATGTAATAAAACAACTTAAACTTTTGATTGTTTATTTAGACTTATCTCAAAAACAACGGCATCGATTTGAAAGGACCAAAGTCCTGGCAGATATCATAAATAGTAAATTCGCCTATACTTAGGTAAATAAAAATAATTAAGAAGCGAGGAAACGTTGTGAAAACGAAGCGTGCAAAAATCATCCAAAATGATAATATTAACACTAACAGTAACTCATCACGATACAATTTAGTTACATCAAGTCAGACTTCCTTTTTCATTACCTTAGTAATATTTTTATTATCGAAAACCATTTCAATTCGCAATAATAGAAGTCATCGAGCAATCATTTTTTTGACATTACAATATTACAGTTCAACTATTACTTTACAAAAAAATCAATAAGTTTTTATGTGGCCACAGGCCAAGACATCCATTATATTCATCCACGTCAAAACGATTGTACGTGCGTTAGACAAGACTTTGTTGCTATAGAGTCAAAATGTATTGGAAGTTGAACTAATGTGGTTAACCAAGATTTATACGTGCAAAAAATCTTATCAAGTTTATGCAATTTTATGGAGACATTTATTGGTACTTGGATAACGCAATTACATACATACATGTCATTGTGTTTCATAACTGTATTGTTCCTCAGTTCCCATTCATTGTACATCGTGTGTGAATGTTTTTGTGTATGCAACACTTATGCATGCAATCTAAACAGGGAGTGCATAGATATCGTAGTCGTTTATCTAACCATAATACTAACTTCAATCTGCGTATCTTATAGATGAATCAAAAATATGTCTTTGGTACGATCAGAATCTATTCAATACTAAACAGCTAGTTATTTTATTTGCAAGTGGTTAAATTTAATATGAGAGGTTCTGTAAATTAATGTGATTAATTAAATGGTAATGATCATTAATCAATGTTACGTAATACATACTGTCACGTACTCTCACGCTGGTATTTTTCGATAGAAAGAGTAGGGTGTATTACTACGGCCACGTCTCGACAATGTCTTTAAGTAGTGCTTGTCATTGAGTATATCACCATAACTTTGGTGGCTTGTAACAATTTCCTAACGGCTAAACTAAGCACCTGACACATTGGGCAACGACTCTTTTTTCCACCCCGGAATACTTCAGATATTCATTTCTGGGCCTATTTTTCATCAATTGTATTTAAATTTAAAGGAATCTACATACAATTTAGTAGACTCTTTTGATTTTTTTTCAAACAGTATTCAAAAAATAATATTCCATAAGTTCAAATTCGATTAATAATAAATTATGTATCTAATCCTCAATTGAAAAGAAACCTAATAATGGAACTACGTCATATTATGGCGAACGGTAATGGCAGACAACGAATGATTGCTTCACTCAAGGCTAGAGCGTTTAAAGAGGAATGTTAGAATGATTAATTTAGTCTGGATTGTCGTTATAACATCTGCACCGTCGCCTACACGGCAGAACGAAAATTGAGGAAAATTCCTAATGGAAATGAGCATTTGAAAGCGAATGCAAGCGAGTGGAGCTTATTATATAACTGCCTATTGAAAGCATGGATGGCGGCCATGTTTCCATTCATTTTATTCTGTTTACACGAACCAGCTGCTCCATCTCCGGCTCCACTCGTAAAAACTGAATTGGAAATAGAATAAAACATATATTTTAACGTACTACTTTGGCAACATTTTTATAACCTGACTGACGTAATAATAACTTGTAGGTATCTTTGCGAGCGGGAAGTGGAAAGGTTAAAATTAAATTCATCAATCATAAACTTTTAATCACATATCTATACAAACATCAGCCGATCGAAATACAACTACACAATAACTTACAGTCTTTCCAATTAATACTCATTAAAACATGTCTCTTTCATTTAAAAAAGTTATAAATAAGAAGAAGCAAAACTTTTTCAAATGCTAAAATTTGGTATCGTTATTGTACAAAAGTTACATTAGCTACATTTAAAGAGTAGATCATAAAATTTTGTAATATATACAACATCGGACGATTTTCGCTTTACAACACAACGAAATCAGCGATCGCCTAAGGCTAAGACTAAGGCTTACAAATCAATTATCGAGAGATCGATTGGGTTAACGCCTAATGTTTACTGAGGTCCTTCATACCAGGTACGTTTGAACTGTGTGCTGGAATACGACAGATTGCGGTTGATTGTGCCGGCCCGGGTAGTCGGCGGATGAATAGTCCGAGTCTATTGTAGAATATATATGTTCGGACAAGGGGCGGTCGCACGGCGAACGTTCCACGGAATTTGCCGACTTCCCGCAGAGGGTCTGGCACGTACTATTTAGCACCGAAGCGTCCATCGTGTACGTATTAGAATTTCTCCCATAATTATGTCTTTTTAACTTGTGGCCCCGTCGCTTAGACGACGGCATTGCATAACGTAATCTTTCCCAAAAACGTTTTTCCTTCCATGTTATTTCCAAACCCGTTTTGAAATATGTCTTCAACTCCGGATCTCGTGGGATGTGCCCGACGGCGACTATTATTAATTTATTTGGATTTTTTCTAAGCGCTTTCTGGAGCGCTTGTCGGAATTCTATCTGTGACCACTCGGTTAAGATAAAGTTGGTCGTCAACACTACTATAATACGCCTGGACGCTTCCGTTGCTTCGACCACCAAATCGGGAAACTGGGCGTACGTCGCCTCGAATTGAGGCACGTCTCGATAGTGCAGACATAAATGGTATGAAGGATAACCGTTTTCAAGCTCTCTCGCAACCGTCTCTACAACAAATTCCTCATCCTTAGGACTATAACATACGTACGCATCATACAGTTTTTCACTATCTTCAAAATCGTCTGCCAGAGGCGATAACTTAATTCCACAATTCGAATACAACCACATTCTACAAGCGTATCTAAATGTAAACACTAAGGCTAATATTAACAAAATAAGCATGAACCCGGTAACGGCAGATGCGAGCAGCGGCAGATTGTGGGATACAAAGAAAGCGCTTATCACGGACGTTTCGCTAATTTCACTACACACTGTCACGTTCAAATTTAATGGCTTTTTCGCTGGTTTTACGTTTTCATTGTAACACCACAAACTGCTAATGTCTATGATCTTTTCAACGTTTTGGGAAACATATGTCAAAAAACTTTGTAAATATTTACAATCGCAAGACCAATGGTTGCTGCCGATGAATAGCGTTTGTAGCCTATTGTTATTGTCCAAGTGCCACAAACCGTAATTCACAAGTCTGTTACCGTCCAAGCGTAAAACTTCCAACGCTCCCAAAAGAGAAAAAGTTTCATTTGATATATACTCTATTAAATTAGTTTGCAAATACAGCTCCTTCAAGTTGCTTAGCTTTGAGAATTCGAGTCCCCGTAATTGTCTCAGTTTGTTGTTATCTAAATGCAATATCCTGAGATCGTGGAGCGAACTGAATGTGTTGTTGCTGATCGTGACTACATTACTCGAGTTCAAATAAATAACAAAAGCGTTTCGCATCGACATAAACACAGTCTCATTTAGTTCGCTGTAAACATTTCCATCCAAATAAATGTGTGTCGCGTCTACAGGAAAGCTTTGCGGTACTAGTTTTAATTGTTTTACAGAGCAATCAATAACGCTTGTACTTTTTGTGGAATCGTGATAACAAGAGCAATTTATAGGACAAATAGTTTTGCAGTTACAGTTATTGAAATCGCAACAATGACAATCTTCTGGGCAATAAGTCTCATATTTACATAAAAAGTCTTTCAAATGTAAAGAACTAACTGGAAGGTATTTTACTCCGCGTACATAAGATTCTTTACATATAACGTTCTCCAAATCCATTACTCTTGGATATTGCCTGGATGTAATAGAGTTAATGAGCAAAAGCCATTTCATTGTGCAATCGCAATGGAACGGATTACCGCTAATATAAAACTCGGGCAGAGCACGGTCCTCTGGCACTTTGGAAATGCGTAAACTATTTATATCTAAACTTTCAATCTCATTGGCATACATATCGACACGGGTCAGGTTTCTTTTTTCTAAGAACGTATCCGTCTCAATATTAGATATTAGGTTGTTGTTTATAAACAATAGTTCCACGCTGTGTGGTATTGACATTGCGGACAAACTCATGAGACGGTTGTGGCTAGCGTCTAAAGTTTTAACATGTAAATTATTCTGTATTTTGTAGTAATTACCCAAAATCTCGATAAAGTTAGCGTGAATGTCGAGCCATTTCAAACTATCCGGAATGAAAGCGTAATCGAACCACACCAAATGATTTTCCGATAAATTCAACCATGCTAGTTTTGTTAAAGCCACAAACACACCATTAATATCAGAAATGAAGTTGCCGTCCAAACGAACGGCTTCCAATTGCGTGTTCTTTTTAAAGGTTTCGGTCTCGATCGACTGTATTTTATTTTTCGCCAAATTGAGCACTTGCAGGCTGGGCAAGCCCCAGAACATGCCCGCGGTAAGATTTCCAATTTGATTGTCGATTAAACGTAACCCGGTCAACTGCGATAGATTTTGAAATGAATTATTACCTATTTCCGTCAATAAATTTTCACCCAAGTCGAGCGACTTCAAGAACGGCAACTGCAATATCGCTTCAGGGATTTTTGTTAACTTATTAGAACTTAAATCTAACTCTTTCAAATCTGAACAATTCTTAAAAGCATTTTCACTGACATACGATAGTAAATTACCATTAATGTTTAATTTATTTAATATAAATAAACCGTTGAACATGTGGTCCTCGACGGCATGCAATTTGTTGAGGCCTAAGTTGAGAGTGTGTAAATTGAACAGTGGCGAAAACGCATTGTCCTCGATAAACCCTAGTGAGTTATTGTTCAAGTTGAGTATTTGTAAAAAGAACAGGTCTTTGAACATGTTTCGTGTGATCCGTGTGAGTGCGTTATGCGACAGGTCGAGCACGATTAATCTTATTAGACCGCCAAACGTTTCATCTTCTATGTGGTCGCTCCTCAATTTATTCGCCGAAACATCTAAAACGAGCAATTGTTCCAGCCGATTAAATATTTTCTTGGGTAAAATTTCCAGTTCGTTATTTTGCATATAAATCTCCCTGATTTCCCTGGTATTGTGAAACAATCCTTCCGGTAAGTAATTTATTCCGTTATCGGAAAGGTTTACAACCTTTAATGAAAGCAGATCGCTAAAAACTTCAGGAGGTAACTCGCTTATTTTATTATTTTGTAGAAAAAGTTGTGTCAGTCTCCGTAAGTGCAATATCTCAGAATCAGCTGGCAGTGACATGATATCATTGTGACTTAAGTCTATCGTCTGCAGAGTTGAACCACACTTATGTCCAAAGCCCAGCTCGTCGACGAACTTGATTTTGTTGTGCGTTAAATTTAATGATATTATATTTTCCAAAGCGCAAAATAGATCTGAAGGTATTTTCCTAATGTTATTATAAGCCAAATCCAAAGTGTGTAATTCTCTGAGGCCATTGAAGGCACCCAAAGACAACTCCAATTCTTTGTTGTTACTCCACTCATTATTCATAGAACGTATTCTCAAGGTCTTCAGTCCACGCAATCCTTCAAACACATTCCCGGGCAGCCGAAGTATCTTGCAGTTTTGTACCGAAATCTCCGCCAAACCTTGCATCCTGCCGAAGTGGTGGTCCCTGAGCGTGCTCTCTTGCAAGAGCTCGCTGCACCGGATCGCGAGCCGCTCCGCGCCGTCGGAGTGCATCGAACCGCCGACGTCCCCGTCCGCGGACAGCGTCCGTACGTTGCACTCCACCGCACTGTTCTCACCGGCCACACGGAAACAAGCATCCACATCGTCGGGCGCCTCCGTCAGCGCCGCGCCCATCACCAAACAAAAGAATATCGCGTTAATTATCATTATAAACGGCACTGTGTCCATGTCATTTTTGTCACTCGTCAGAATAAAGTCCTGGTGAATGAAAGTGGCGTGGTGGTTCCGCGCGCGTCCATGTTCAGCTGTTCGGAGCGCGTGTACTATGCGGAAACGTTTGGCTAGCGTCGATTATAAACGGTATAGTAAATAGAGCAGTGTGTGGTGCGCGCGGCATGGCAGCGAAAGCGCGCGATCCCCCCGCGGCGGCAGGGCACTGACTGCCGCGTACAATGAAATGCCATGAATGCGCGACCGCTCGCAGGGAACGGGCCGCACCGACGTTTCTGTTGCCGCATAATAACTAAACCCTCGTAGTTTTGACTGTTTTACCAAACGGAAACCGTTACGTGACTCTGTTTACATTAGTCACATTAAATGGTACTATAAAATATGATTACAGTTTTATATAGGCGATCGAAATATTTTTTATGCATGTAACTGGCACACAGGATTAATTTTTGAGATAGGACACAAAAAAATATTAAAAGAAAAATTATTGCAATAGGTAGATACACAAGTACGTTTACAACATTTGTGTAATTAGAGCGAGGAAAGCTACGAAACAACAATAGATGATTAATAATACTTTATATTTTTGTTATTGTTACGATTCATATAGTTTTATTTGACCAAACAGTTGTTTAGTCGTGCCTTGAAATTAATTTTATCTTAAAACACCTGTGGAGTATCGCGAGTCGCGACCTTATTTGTCCTAATTTCTTTGTCACATGCAGATGTGTACCTATACATTGTACATGGTAACTCTGTATGGAACTAGTCGCAAAAGCTAAAGTTGTTATATGCAATAAATATTATAATTAATAGTTTAAAAAAAACTAAAAAAAATACTTTATACAGGGTGTATTTAGACCGTGATCGAAAACTGAGGCAGGTAATAGCGAGGGTGATCACAACCCCAGTGGCGATATTAAAAATCGCGACAAAAAATAAAAAAATTGACGTTTTCCATACAACCATCGGTGTTAAAAGTATGTGGTTTGTATGGAAAACCTAAAAAATTTTATTGTTTGTCGGGATTTTCTTTAATGCCAGTGGGTTTGTAATCACTATCGCTATTACCTGCCTCAGTTTTCGATCACGGTCTAAATACATCCTGTATAAAATATCATGGGATGTTTTTAAGACAGCAAAATCATAGTCCATTTACTCATATGTATCTATCAATGAAATAGATATGTATGTACATTGTACATAATATAACTTTATAATACCCTGAGCCCTCGGCTTTTTTCACAATATATTATTTTTTAGTATTTACTTTTAGTGGAGCGCCGCAAGGTTTATACCTCGGAATCCAGGGCCAGTCAATGAATCTTAATATAAACCTTGAAAATATGTTTTTAATAGTATATAGAAAAATGTTAAAAAAAAAAATTTTCGCGCTCTCAATTTTTTTTTATTATTATAAACATTTATTAATTTTTTGGAGTTTTAATTGATTTATATTAGTGAAAAGTCATATTTTAAAAATAACAACTATTACAAACTTGAAAACTTGATCTTGGATCTTTAGGGACTGCAGGTATACCGATGAATATAAATAAATACACTACTGGAAAAAATTAAAGGATCAAAAAATAAATCCAAATTTTTGGGCCGTAACTTCGAGAAAAATGGTCGTACAGGAAATTTAAAAAAAGAAAATTGTAGCTCCAAGTCTCTAGTTTTTGGATTAACACATTAAAAAATTGTAGCATCAGTGGTTTTTGAGTGATCTTAGGAAAAGCAGCAACAAAACGATTTCAAAGTTTTTAATGCTTCTTTTTTTTACATACGGGCGTGGAGAAAAATGTTCTTGCTTAACCCTTATAAAGATCGGATACTTTGTTTATTTAGCTTTAATTTCTATCTTTTAACACCTCGATATGTTTAGTTCTCGCCGAGATATCAGTCTACAAATGGAACGGGATCCTTTTGTCTTTAATTATCGATATCTCAGCAACAAATAATTGTACACCAAGTTTAAGGTGCGTTTCAAGAATTTGAATAAATATCCTTTAACCACCAGCTATTACTTTTTCGAAAAAACAAGAATTCTTCTTGTTACATGAATTTGAAAATGCATCAAAAAATTAGCTTTAGATGGTGTTTTGGAAAATCGAGCGCTGGATCGAAAATATTGTGAAAACCAATAATGTTAAGTGTGCGTTTTACAGTTCAATATGTCCACAAAAATCCTACAAAGTGCCAAATTAATCCATCCAGCCATTTTTTTGTTTCACTCGATCGAATTTTTGAAAAAATAAGGGATCACGTTTTTGCTCTGCGAAGCTCATAATTTAAGAAATGAGAAATATTCTTTTTTAAGAGCTTTTTTCACATTTTGTTGTATAGATTTATTGTTTTGGGGCAAATTGAGGAAATTCAAGTCACCAACGCCAATATTGCCCTTTGTTGCTATTGCGTGTGATTAAGGAATTTTCGAGCAACAATATTCGCATTGACGAAATATTGAATTAATTGGGCGTTTGTACTAAAACTTAAAAGAGTATTTTTGCAAGTTCAAACATGGCTTGGAATGCGGAATATTGACACCGCAAACAATGACGCAACGACTAGCTCCAGAATCTTTATTAAAAATTATTTTTTGCTCATGCAAAACAGGATGTGGAGCATCTTGTGGGTGCAGGAAAAGTGGATTAAACTGCACTGCAGCTTGCTTAGAATGCAATAGTGAAAGCTGTGAAATGTACACGATGTAACAATGTGAATAGTTAATGATAATTTTTTTTTGTAACTTATTTTTTACGATAATCTAATAAATTAACATTGAAGTTACTCTGCACATATAATTTATTACAAATAAAACTAAATTTTTCACTATAAAAAAAAATTTCTCTCTTCCGTCTCTAATTTTTCAATGAATTGTTGTTAAAAATTGTTGTAAATCGAGATCGGTCAATTTTTTTTTTTTAACTTTTTTATTTGAGGTTTTAATAATGCAGTCTCATACTTGATATACAGATTCATTGACTGGCCCTGGGTTCCGAGGTTTGACCATTTTTATGTCTTACGGCACTCTACTATTTGTTCTTAATTCAAATTAATTAAAATTAGCTTTTACAATTTTAGTAGGATTTTCTATAAAAATGTGTTTTGATTTTTTTTAACTGTATTTTTATACATCTATTCGATATCATCGGTCAAATGAGTATGCCAAATTTCAAGTTTATTCAACATTTTTAAGGGGGTTATTATTATGTTAAAAGTTTCAGATACATAGTAACATAACAAATCCAAACATAGGATACATAAATATAATTATAAAACGTACTAAAACAGAAA
This sequence comes from Cephonodes hylas, assembly GCA_030295005.1. NCBI lineage: Eukaryota > Metazoa > Arthropoda > Insecta > Lepidoptera > Sphingidae > Cephonodes > Cephonodes hylas. The sequence goes on from AP025371.1 coordinate 4,225,824, forward strand.
AACCATCATTATCCCTGAATACTGTTTTCAACGAAAGAATATTAACAGCTCGTCGTTTTTGCTCAGAGATATTCCTAAGGCGCTACCCCTATCGACGCGTGTGTACACTAGAATTTACAATAGGATAATTAGCACCACGTCTAAGAACAGTCACTGGGGACACGCCATTGTAAGAATTGCTGTGAGGCGAATAATTAAAAATGACGGAGACATGCTACAGCGCCTTTAATTTTTTTTACGAGCCTCTTTTAACGTCTCTCAAGTGCCGTCTGGAGGTAATTTTAGGAGTTGTTACAGAAAGTACGCTGCGAGTACCTTCGGGGCAAGCGAGTAAAGTAGCAAAGAATGGTACTCCTTTAAAAGTCTATAGCATTATCAACACTGGTTGAAATAAAAACTGGGATTTCTCTTTTAAAACAATTTGCACTAACAATGCAATGCAAATTGTAGACTGTAGTAGTGTGAAAAACTTCTGTTTCGGAACTTTGTGAAATTCGTTGCATTTACTGTTAAATAACCTTTTTAATAATTTTAGTAAATTAATAGTAATATGCTAACTTTTAACAAAGCCATGTAAAATATATGTACTTTAATTTTTACCATCGTACTACTACTAATCATATAAAGCCGCCATAGTCAAACACGCGAATGTGCCGTGTCTATTCATTTTTCGTTACAGGCAAAAATACGATTCTTCTTAAATAATCGTAAAAAATCATGTATGTCCCGAAAAATAGTATATTTATTTATTTATTTATATTCTTTATTGTACACCACAATAATACAACATGGATACAAGTAATTGAAAATCACGTAGTGTCACAAATCACAATTGGCGGCCTTATCGCTGTCAGCGATTTCTTCCAGGCAACCGTTAGATGGACTGGACAGATCGGAGGCATAGTGTGGGTGTCACAATTAATGTGAATATTTTTATAATAAATTAGGTATAAAACATCAAAAACTACAAATAAGTATACGACGAGATTATAATAAAAAGAAAATTATATTTTCAGGCGACGGTTATATCATTGTGTATCACAATTTCTAAAAAAAAATATAAAATAAAACATTTAAGTAAAGGACATTGTATCCATGCTCTACGTTCTAATGGGGTGGGATATCATAGTCTAGACGTTCATATTTTATGCAACGCACAGGGAACTCCTAACGTTTTTATTGCTCTCGCCTTTTATATTCTTTTTTTCATAGCCCCGTGGCGCAGTTGACTACACTAGCTTGCAAAATGAGAGATTGTGGATTTGATCCCCGCATCGAGCTAAATGTTTGTGTGATCCACTAATATTATTATAGTTTCGGGTCTGGGTGTTGGTGAAACCTAAAAGTCTCTCGTAGTTTCTGAAATCTAGCATTTATTTATTTAGTTCTATGTATTAATATTATTAATGTACGTAATTAACAAAAATCCGACCTTTACATGGAGGGACCATATAACCTTACTTTTAAGATATGTTTGTTATAGCACTAAAAATATTTTCTATGAAAATTTTAGAGTTAAGTCGTCAGGACTGGAAACAGTGAATTGTAAGTAAAACTTTACAAATCTAAATGTTTAACCCAGCCTACTTGATGGATTTTAGTATTTGCTACTTATACAAACAAAAGTATAAATTCGATTTTTCAAAAATATTTCATTATAGAAACTAGCGACCAGCCTGGCTTCGCATGAGTAGGTAATTGTGTATAATTTGCCTTTATATTGTTTTCTATCGTTTTCTATCAGCTTGTGTTAAAGAAGAAAATTAAGTATATCAAGCAGCATTCTCAAGGCAATTCATCTTTCAGCTTGACTTTATCCGACATGTGTAACGAATATCTCTCAAATTCCGATCAATTTCTACTTAGAAAATCACACGATCAATTTTTTTTCACAAATCAGTAGGTATGTTGGTAAAAGAAAGTGGTTGAGTTTATCGAGAATACACAACGCGGCGGCGGCATAGTTTGAAAACACAAGGATATGTAATTAACCTAAAAAAAACACCCGTAGGATAAAAAAATATAATTTTAGTTTTACACTTAATGATTCTGACTTTAACTGCGCTTGTGACCCCTTATTCTTTTATCTTTTCACCCGCGAAACCACATTATTAATACGTCTGTGGACACCCTCATTTTAACAAGTGGTGCACATTCAAACAACTTTTATAGCATGATATAGGTATATTATATCTTACTTCGAGGACGTTTTATGAAAACCTTTTAAAGGAAAAATGGTTTTGGACTGAACCCCGCCTACGTACCTATATACGCAGCATTGAACGTCAACCTGCCGGATGGGCTGATCAATTAATGTAGACCGCGAGAAGTCACTATATAGTGGCCACTTGTGACGAGAGCACTGTGGAAAGTTTCGTCATCATCAACCCATATATGTCCCACAAGCTGGGCACGGGCCTATTCTACAACTGGTTTAGGCCTTAATCCACCACAACGATCTTAGTGCGGATTAGCGGACTACACACTCTTTACTGGATAATTAAATATTGAAACATTTCATATTAAAAAAACTTGTAACATGGAATATGTTTATCACGTAATATTGGTTACATTAATGGAGAAAACAATTGAAAAACGCGCGCGTGCCATATGATTTGTTTAGTTCAGTAGGGATTCGACTAAAATCATGGACCCTACGGCCAAGGCCTTAATAAAATCTGCAATATTATTTCGCCAACTTTTAATTTGATTAAAATTGAAAAAAGTATCCAATAGACGAAGAAAACAAAAATGCAAAATATTTCATGCTGGATAAGTTATTGCATGAAATTTTGACAATAACATTGACGAAAGAAGTGAATGTGACATTTTAAATGACAGCCCCCGTGGCGCAGTTGGCTAGACACCAGCTTGCGAAACGAGAGGCCGCGGGTTCGATCCCCGCACCGAGACAAATGTTTGTGTGAACCACAAATATTTGTTTCGGGTCTGGGTGTTTGTGAGACCGAAAAAGTCTCTCGTAGTGTCTGATACCCACGACACAGGTCTTGTAACCTAGTGTGGGGTCAGAGCTATGTACGTGACTGTTGGGTGTATTTATTTATTTATTTAAATTTCAGACTCATGTTTTGTTTGAGGATTATGCAATTATTGGTTTCTGTGAGAAACCCTCGTCTTAGCCTGGCCTACCCTTTTACAAACACTTTTAGGGATCTACGTTACTAAAAGACTCCACTGAGAAGATTATGTTGATGAATATATACCTATTATGTACATGATGGTTTGTGCAGTCCGGTCCAGAGGTCAACTAGCAAAAACAGAATTTATGTTAACAGGCAAAAATAACATAAGCCGGTCCTGAAAAACTTTTTTTCATGATTCAGTATCGTAGCAGTCTACTAATAGCCGTACAAACTACGTGAGATTTTTAATATCATAATTAATTAATTCAATGACATTTCTTTCTATCTTGACTGTGCTCAAAAAATTAAGATAGACACAAAAAAAAATCAATGACCAAAATTTAAATAGCGTCGATCAATTCACCCACTGCAATGTAAACGAAAAGTTCGCGATATCTAAACTCATCCACAAGACAAATCTTTGTTTCGGACCTAAGAATTGTATTGCCGCAAAGTACAACCAAGTTTCTGATACGTTTGATACAGGACATTTATCTAAATTTTAACATGGAACTAAAGATTGACCTGGGACCTGAGATTTATTTATTACGGTACATCAATTGAGGTTGGAGTTTTAACTATACAGTGCCCACTCTTAGATGTCGCGTAACCGAAATGTTAGTGCAATCAGATCAATCTGATGAGTGATGAATCAGAAACAATGTTACATTTATTTAATTTTCGTTTTAATTCAGATCTTCCAGCAACCCTGGAAATGACAAGTGGCAACTTCGAGAATTCTTCAGACAAAATCAACACGGTAATACAAACGAGGGCGACATGGATGGCGTGGGTTAGTATTTCCTTACCAAATATAACGATTTGCATCCTGGAAAAACCAAAATATAATATGATGAAAATGAATGACGTTTTGTCCCCGTAAATGAAACTACAATATTTCCATTCTCAATATTTATTTTACGATTAACGTCTTAAACATTACGAGATATTTACAATGAGTCAATGGAGGCATACTATATTCGTCTTAACGATTATAGTGTACTAAAGAATTTTACCTAAATTTAACTTCCGTCTAAGTCATTACAAACCAGTGGCAGATGTAAATAAATCACCGGTAATAAATAAATAAATACTATCTAAGTGAGAATACTACTCTAAAAATGCAGTGTTATAAATTTGTCCGTTAAGTTTTCAATAAAGCAGCAGATTGGCAATTCCATAAAATTAGGATTCGAGCTACTTGGTTAAATTTTATAACATTATGAGTAGTTAAATCCACAAACAACAGAATCAGGGGAAAAATTGCAACACCACCTATTCATTTTAAGTTCAAAAAAATCATCTTTGTCAATAAATTCGATGCTAAAATATTTATGCAATTATTATGGCTGGGTAATTATCGCTGGGTACCAATAAGTAAAGGAATCTTACCTAAGAGCATAGCCATTTAATACTATCACAAATAATTATCTAAAACTTGAACATCATAAACTTAATTCATTCATACTTGTTCACAAAAAAATAAAATAACAGAGAAAATCGTCGCGTAGACATGAAACAGGTGACCTCATTTAAGTCTATTAACAGTTGAAACATAATGTCATTGTGCCCTACTTAACAACTATTATTACCTATCTGTCTCTGGCGTCCACATGTGCCGAAAACTCAGTCTTACCCGGCTCCCGTCTGCTTAGTACAACATCTATTTGTGGCATCAACATTTGGACAAACTTATGCACAAACATTAAAAATGAAATAAAGCCACTTTGAGAGAACAATGTACTGGGGCCGCTAAAGCGTGAGCTTTTAAGATTTATCACTGAACAGCGCAATCGCTTATTATGACTGAAAATTAAATCAATTTTTTTTACTCCGATTATTTCCTCAGTCAAAACGAGAGCCGTTCAATAATAAGCAAGGTTGTACAGAATCACGACCTTGATAAATTAGTATCGAAGAACATTTCAATACGTGTAACTTTGGCAAAGACAATACATGCAATACAGGGATCGCGGATGAATTCTAACCAACATTGCTTTTCAATGTCAACTTATACAATAATAAAGTTATTCTTAGCGTTACATTTTCGTTGATACGTGTTGTCTCACATGAGCATTTCTATCCGAGCTACCAACTATTATCACAACGTTATACTCTAAATTGGGACAACTTTGAAAACATCCTAGCGAGGTTTTCTTTATTCACAATCCGTATTAATGCGCTTTGACTTTAAACCAGCGAACGCTACAAAAATAATTCTGTATTGAAACCATTTGTCTAAAATGAAAATTATTACACATTCAACATTGTAAAAGAAAATATGTAATACTATAAAGGCCACGTTTCTATCTAAATGTATCTATAACATACATTATTGCTCAATATTCATTTGTATATAATTAGCTTTATATGCTCACATACATTGTTCGTATTTTATTAAAACGATCTAATGCATTGAACAAATGGAATCATAACCGGTGAGTACACAGTAGTTCAAATATATATCTTCAATAGTTAACACAGTTATGCTACTTAAATACGCGACTGAAGGAAGGAAGATGCAGTCAAAGTACAATTTATACTATTATTTAAATGAAAACTGCCAACGAAACAGCAACATGTTCACCATTGTCTCTGGTACTTATTTCATAGTCGGTACACTTAGAAACGCACCAAAATCAACACGACACCGTCCAACATTACATACTCGCTTAATACAGTTGTAAGCTAGTCACGTTACTTAACATAATAATATCACTCGCAGTCCATATTCTGCACGTACACAATACATCAAATTCATTAACGTAAACGCACATTGTCAGACACACAGACTTTTTTATTAGACGTGACTTTTATATTTGTTACGAACCGATGATTTTTCGGTAAATACAGTAATTAAATACACCGTAACATACATACATAAACTTTCTAGTAGTTTCCAGAACTATATTTTTTAGTTATACAGAATAAAATGCAAAGACATTTCTATATCATTATTGCAAATAATACCGTCGAGTTATCAAGCAATTCAATTCGTCAGCCTTTCCGTCGCAGGTATCAAATTTAACCTGAAAACGCTGACATATTAAGACTTTTTTGAGGGAACACGACAGGGGAAATTATCGAGCAAAATATCCTTGTTATATAATGTATATGTTATATGCGTATGTTTATGTGGTCCGTGTGTGGCTCCGAAGAGTGCGTCTACTTGTCGCGCGCCTGCAGATGGTCTGGACGGTCGCCGCGCGCGTGGCGGCCCCACATCTTGCCGTACAACATCTCCAGGCCGCTCGCGTACGCCTTGCAGTCGAACAGCGGACTCTCTGTGCGCGCGCTCCACACCTTCGCACGGATCGCTTTTAAACTGAAACAGAAAGTACAATTGTTCAAATGTGACCGTTGGGTGTATTTAAATTATAATTTTATTATACAAACAATTGATTTCTAACGCAATAATTATGAAAAAACAAAACACGATCGTTATTCATTGAGTACTAGTTGATCATTGACTATTTACGGCTAGGAAGCATTTTCCTAAAATTTTCATGGCAATTTAAACATGAATCTTCGTAACATGGCCAATAAAAATGATGATCAGTCGAGACATTTTTTTCGAGATGTTACTGATTATTACTGTGTAAGAGAACTTTAAGGTTCTTACTTATGTTCCGGGCTTTATAAAATGGTAGACTAAAGAAAAAAGGAAGTATTATTTGCACTATCATCAACGCAGACCAAACTATAATGAGCTTAAATTTTGTTATCGTAATTATTTTTAGTACTCATATCCTATAATATTATAGTGCAACGTGCAAATAGATAACATATTTTGCCACTCAACATCACTCCGTTTAGAGCACTATTTCACACTCGACTCGATTTCCTAGAGGCCTTTCATATAGCGAACGCATACTCAAGTGTTATTAAAATGTATGCAAATAAGCATCCAAGATAAGAATAGAATCATCAATATTTAATAAAGTTTCACGAAGTATTCAGAATGATATTTATCATTTTACAAGAATCATGAACGGACAATGATGAGACGTGGTAAACTTTGAAATACTTTAGGAACGTATCAAGACATCAATCTACTTTTTAACATAGTGAATAGCAAAAAAGTTTCATTCAATTTCTTAAATATGTCCTAATTTCTTATAAATTTGGAATTATTTAACTTTGTTTATTTGTTTTTATGATAATTACGAAATAATTCTAAAATAAAGATCTACTATCAGTAAAAATTACAAAGGAGGTGTCGTTTCCAAAATTTGTAAATGCGACTCGGACTTATCTTCTCGAATGTCATTTGTTTTTAAAACCTTCTTGTAAACTATTTACAGCCTTCCGCACAAAATATGGTTTTACTTACTATTCTCTATCAGTTCCTAGTCTTACAGCTATATCTTGGTATTCCTGTCTCGTCCTCGCAATCAACTCGGGACATCCAAGCGTGTTCAGTTGCGACGCGGCCACTCTGTAATGAAACATTACTCATTCAAACTCGTTCAACTTACGAAATAAATCATCATATCAATAGGTTAGATCAATCTGATCAACAGCACTTCTTTTGTGTGTATTAAAACTCTTTGATAAACAGTTGGATAACTGCTTCCAGACACAAATTGCGGTGGGAATCACATCATCTTGTCACAGCTTACCGCCTATCTTTTTCTTGTCTCTATCCCACCACAAACCCGCCACTGTAACTCCTGTGCTCTAGCATCAACAACGGCACTCACAATATTGACGCTGAGAAGCGGAGCTCAGTGAATCTCAGAGAACCTTATGTCATGTTTCCTTTTCGACAACTAAAAAAAGGTTAACGTGAAGACCATTTCAACTGAAGTTAAAGGCTGTCCCAGCGATGATAATGATAAATAGTACTGGTCAGCAATTTTTTTTATTTGCGCAGGGGTTTACTTAATATCTTCTGATTATATACGCATACATATATAAAAATATGTAATTATAAATAAAAAATATTTGCTTTTATTTTCAAGAAATCGTCCCTATGTATTTTTTTTTGTATGCTTTCATTGGATTTTGATTTTCCCAATTTTAACTCACTAAAGCAAATTCAGAACATCTTTTTGTTCTAATTATTATTTGTAGGTATAAAAGCAATAACAATAAATTAGCTATAACCCGTGCGCTAAATTGTTGTCGGCCGGTGTAATTAGTAGTATAATATAACCTGGAGGCGAGCGTCTCCCCGGGCAGCGTGACGACGGGCGTGCCGGTCCACAGGATGTCCATGCTGGTGGTGTGTCCGTTGCACAGCGGCGTGTCGAGGCACACGTCGGCCAGCTGCCCGCGCCGCACGTGCTCCTCCTTCGCAGCCACGTTCGAGAAGATGATACGGCCGGGTGGCAGCCCTGCGTGCAAATATACACTCGTAAACAACAGATTTTTTTTACTACTTACAAAAATAGAAATATAACTTCGTGTAGTAAGATATGCTTTGTTTTTTTTTTTTCAAATATACAGGTGTATTCAGACCGTGATCGGAAACTGAGGCAGGTAATAACTGAGGTAATTACAAACCCCCTAGTGTTAAAAAAATATGCCCTAACTACTTACTGTCCAAGTTTGGAATCAAGTTCGATCTGTTTACACCATTTGTAAAATAGTACCGTACAAGTAAGGCTCGCCTAAGCAACACCTGAATTAATCCACTAATAAGTAGATCATACACGTTATTTATGTTTGTTACATTTCTGGAGTTTGCTTTTGGTTTAGTTTGCAGATGATCAGTATCATAATTCAGTATTATTACTACTAACCATATAAATCTCCGGGAGGGTCTAACTGGTATTTGGTGACCAGCATTCATCAACATTTTGAACATCCCTTACGGAGAGCAAATTGGAATATTCCAATAAAATTACAATCTCAAAGATGATTCAATAATTTTTGACCGAATATACTAATTGTAATTACGGTAAAATAGTTATTTTTACTCATGGAGTTAAAATTAATTATTCATTCATGTAATCAAGTCTTGAGTAATCAATCAACCAAGCATATCGCCGTATGTAAATTATAAACTTATTACGCAATACTTTACACTTCCTAGCCAAAGTGATTAATTTTATATTAACGCGTATTACGTAAATTAATGTATGATTAGTAATCATTGATTACTCACTGATAAATTGATGTCGAAAATAATTTATGGAATGAACACAAAACAGAAACTCCTTTAAAGTAAATTCCGTCTGCGCTTCATATCTAAACCAGGTTTGTCTTTCTTCGGTGGATTGTCATCATCAGACCATATATTATGTCTCACTGATATCGACATGAAATTTACAAATGAACAACGATGCCAAACACAGTCTTTAATGTTTCACATATTTAAATTCCTCTCCGAAATATCTTATAACTTTTCAGCCAATGACCGAAATATTTTATTACAATTCAAGCTGTAAAAGGAGACGTACAATTTCTGTGACAAAATAGTTTTAAACAACAGGCGATTAAAGCAGTCACAATTTCTTAAGTATCACAAAAAAAGACGCCAAAAATATCGTGTACGCGAGTGAGATAAACCAAGAAATAACAGTTGTCAACTACACTGGAATGCACGTTGACGAATGTGATAGAGTGTGCAACATAATTTTCCGCGTTCTATTTCTGTTCCAAAATATGGCGCGCGGTGTACGAAAATGTATGATAGAAATTGCGCATATTATTTCGAGTCTCTACAGCAATTTTAGCAGACAAATGTTAAATTACAATAAGGTCTCTTTATTATATTGGCTGACGTTAACGCGATCATTACACCATCACAAAATTTAACTTGTCAAATTTTGGCACATGATAGTAAAATTCCATTACCACCTTCCGACTATTTTCCAAGTACCGTTTATAACACCTAAAGCAAAACAAAACATTTTTATCATAATAAAATATGTAGTAGTGTGTCCAAGTACATGACAAGCGGTTTACCGCAGCCGCGTAGTTCTCAAGACAGATCGATAAAATAGATTGTAAGTGGAACAATACATTGCATTTACATAAACAGAAAACCGCATTGTAAAGCGTTGTAAATCTTATAACAGCGCAGATGTTGTTCGATATCTCTTTTATTTTCATTAAACAAATCATATGGAAGAACTAATACGATGAACAAGAATTTAGGTAATGTGTCGAAACACATCGTGTAGTGTACATAAAAAATCTCTTACGCAATTTTCATTTTACATTTGCATTTGCGTCTATTTAAAAGTTAAATTTAGGGTCTTTGAAAGTCATTTTAAGTAATTTTATTTAAGCCCCAGGGACTTTGTAACCTCCTTGGCTACCTGCCTTACCTTACCTGCCTTAGTTTCCGATCACGGTCTAAATACAACCTGAATAGGAAGGGAGTATGTTAAAAGAATCTCGCTGGGGTAGGCATATGTTCAGCAGTGGACGTCTCTTGGCTGATGATGATGATGGTGATGATGATAATGATGATGATGATGATAATAATAATGATGGTAAAGATGGTGTTAAAATAACGATATCTCACCGAGTTGTTGCGCAGTGGCCTGCAGGTTTGGTTCGCCGACGGCCGGGAACCTCAACAGCCACAGCACGCTATTGGGCACGTGCTTCAGTATGTACACCCACATGTGCAGCGTCAGCGGGTCGATCTTGTACAGCTGGTTGAAGTTGCAGTACACCACCGCGTCGTCCGGCAGCCCGTACTGTTGCCGCGTGGTGATCACTATCGACTGCGGCACCTCCTCGCCCGTGGCCGCTTTATTGTTCGTCTGTGTCGTCGCCAGACCGTTTTGGAGTATCACCCCGTTTACCGACGTCTGTAAAGATATGTATATTTAAATTTTTTGTATCTACTTATACCAATTCAGAGCTCATTCATTACAGTCACTTTTATCTTTACGTTCTTCAAATTAATATGAATTGAAGTATTATTAAAGATTTATAATCAACAAAGTTTCGTAACAGTTTATGAAATAATAAATTTAAAGAAAACCTATAGTCGTGCTGGAATTCAATAAAAGAATTATTAATGCGATGTCTAACCTGAATTTGTCCTGAAGCAATCATAGTTTCGATGGGCGTAGTTGTCGGTAGTTCAGCAACTTTCAATGAGATCTCGACTGGTCTTGCCGCCCTCACAACTTCTTTTATTTCTTTAATGTCAGTGTTCTCTACAAGTGGCGACAAGTCTGTAGCGTTAATGACCGCTACATTATCGGCGACGCCTCCTATACTGTTATGAGATTTAACTTTATCACTTAGAATCAGACGTTCTTGCAGATGAGGGAACATTTGTTTGTGGTCTCCGACAAAGTAAGTATGAGGCATGTAGGCTAATTTCTCACTATACTGGCTTGCCAGTTCCAGAGGTGAAGTCACAGCATCAGTCACTAAGTAATCCATGTAGCTCGCTCCACTTGTACCAGGGTATCCCAGCCACATGACTTGTATCGGAGCGGGTCTCAATGCAAATATTTCATTTCTAGCGCCTTTTGTATATCCATTCATGTTAACTAAAATGTGAATACCGTCACCATATATTTTATCTGCTGCTTTTCCATTGCAGGGTATCTGCGACAAATCAATGAAGTGTTCCGCCTCTCTTGCGATTTTAGAGCGGAAAGTGGTTCCATCGTCGGGGCTAAGAGCATAGCAGAAGATCTCGACCTTACTGCGATCATGAAGTCCTGGTACAGACTGCATAAGATGCGATGTCGGATGGTTACCGAAGTCACTGCTGACGTAACCAATGCGCAATCGTCCTTGTAAATCACGGGGGAACTTGTACGTGGGTTTATGAAGAACTTGAACTTTCTCCAAACATAGGTTAGCATGGCGAGCTGCGATAGCTTTTCTGAATTCATGCGTCAGTGGATACAACATCGAGTGATGAGGATGCACAGATGGCAGCCTGTTCTTATCGAGCTGTTCTGCGACGATGCTGACCAGTTTCTTCATGCGAGCTTCATAATCAGTCCAATCGCAGACAATTTGTAAACAATGCGCCAAGTTACAGTACGCGTCGGGGAAATCAGGTTTTAATTTCAAAGCAGTCCTATACGATTGGATAGCTTCGGGTATATTACCAGAGTCTTTGTGAATACTAGCGAGGTTACTATGAGCATCTGCAAACGCAGGATTTATTTGAATAGCTCTAGTGTAGCACTGGAGAGCACCAGCCACGTCTTGCATTTCCTTCAATGTATTTCCCATATTACTATACGCATCAGCAAAGGTAGGCTGAATACGTATAGCTTCTTTATAATGCATGAGAGCTTCATTGAGTTTTCCTTGCTGTTGCAGAACAGAAGCCAAATTACTATGTGCCGCCGCAAATTCGGGAAACACTTCTAAAGCTTTGAGGTACAACCGTGTAGCTTCCTCAATATATCCTTGCTCGCGTTTGATGTTTGCGAGATTATTGAGCGAGTCTGCGTGAGAGGGACATAGACGTAAGGCCGTATTGTAGCATTCCTCAGCGTCGGCGACTTGTCCTTTCTCTTTGAGAGCATTGGCTAAGTTACAATACGCGTCGGGGAAGTTCGGTTGTAATTCTATAGCACGTCTATATGTGTCAATAGCCAAGTCTATCAAACCTTGTTCATAGTACACACAAGCTAAGTTGCCGTGGACGACGGCATTATTTGGAGATAGGTTTAACGCACGGAGGTACGCCGCGACAGCTCTGTTGTGGAAAAGAAAAAAATATTAGCTAAGAAATAAGTAATCAAAATACAAATAAATCTACGCCATGTACATATTTTAAAAATCATACCTGTCAAATATTCTTGCTTCTTTCAGTACATTTCCCAAATTGATGTAGGCGTCCAAGAAATTCGGGTCTAACGCGACCGCTTTCTCAAAGTGGTGAATTGCTAACCAAATTTCACTTTGTGCGTTGAATACGCATCCCAAGTTACTCCATGCCACTGCAAAGTCAGGCCTGGTCTCTATGGCCTTCAAGTAACAAGCCTACACACACGAAAAAACAACATGTTAAGTAATGTTCTGGGGTAGAGTCGTCATCTTGATGAAGTTCTGAAATGTTTGTTACGCCATTGCAATAGTTACACCAGAGCATCGAACGGTGCGCTGGTGGTGCGCGCGCCGCCCTCACCGCGCCACGTTCGTGTAAGGAACATTCATTACGCCAAGTGCGCCTAACACACGACACTACGCCGACAGCCACACATCAGTAGGAAATGCAAACGAAGAGCCGGTGCCACTCGTGACAAAGCTAATCTTGTAAACAATACTCCACGCGGAACACCTAAACGCTTCCACTTCCTAACCGATGGACGGGATGAACACGACATGATAAAAATCAACGGTACACGAGTCATAAACCAGTAACCTGTTCGTATCGATTATTTCTTGCAAACCTTTTCCACTTTACCTGCAGCCGGCATGGTGTCATCCGGGCGGGACAGCGAGTGTCGTACCAACCATAACCCAGCTAGATACAGCAGCGCTCACACCTACACTTGTCTTACCAGACAACACCTTGTGAAAATATAATAGAAATTAGTTGATTTTGAGTCAAACCATTTCACCCGATCGTCTCGTCTTATCAAATTATTATTGTGCAAATAAATATGTTCATGACACGAGACACGAGAGGATCTTTGCAAACTCACGCTGACTTCGAGCAGAGTGCTTGTGGCACGCGCCATGTGGATGACTAAATAAATAAGCATAACGCGCTAACTCATCTCACTGTCACTACATGATAAACGCTACTGTCTTTTGATCCTCCATCGGAATACAAAAACCAAATACAAGCGCGAAATCAAACGTGTATACGAAATAAGTGAAGCCAACAGGATATTGTATTGTATCCATTCATATTATGTTACATTTACAAATTAGCGTACTCTCTGTTTAACATAAAATATTCCAGACAACATTTCTGAGGAGGTTCCGCATTTTTGGGAAGTCATCGTAGCGCCCATTAATCTTAATAAATAAAAGTCTTCATCTGCCTGAAAAAAAAATATTAACAAAAATGTTGTCTAGAAAACGTAAGGCGTTGCGCTTGGCGTAGTCGCAAAACATGCTTGGCACACACATTATCATATTTTGCGACTCATCGTTGACGTGGAACGAGATTGAAAAAAATTGTCTAAACAGAAAAATCAAATACGCTCCATAATTTCTATCTTGTTCTCACAGTCGTGCTAATGGTTTCAACAAACGTAGCCACATGTTGGGCAAAATTTAACAGATTATATTACTTCATAAACTGATGACACTTTGTTGTTAAAACCATTACAATAAAGATTTGGGATCAAATTACGCATAAAGCAATATTTATATCAGGTAATATTTACGCAATCGCAATCTACGCTCACAGAATAGAGTGTACGCTAATAAAACTCGGAACAAAGGAAAGTTTCATTGGATCCTGTTAGCTTCGGAGCGAACCAGACAGCCAAGTGGGAAATTGTATTTACCTTTGCTTCATCCAGGCGTCCCAGGGCCTTGAGCAAATTGCCCAAGTCGCTCCTGACGCAGTAAAGATCCTGCAACAAAGCAGTTGTATTATTATTGTGCAGCGTAACAACAACTAAACAGCTTTATAATCCGTTTACAAAACAAATATGATTGTGTTTGCTTTACTGTAAACAATTGTTTTAAATAAAAAAAAAATATGAAATGCTTTTGCAATGTTACGGTATAGAATAGAGAACAGGGATCATCTTCTTATAACGGTATACTATAAATTAAATGTGCACAACTGCCGTGTTATTCCCACGGCATAAAGAAGTGGATGTGACACAAATCTCTTTTCATTTTCTATGATGACCTAATTTGTGTTATAAGATTTTCCCTTACAATGTTTTTAATTAAACTGAACTCTTAAAAGCATCCAAGACAAAGATATTGGAAGACTTTTCGCATAAAATAATAAAGTAGCAGTGACCCTATAGTTTTCATGATGTCCATAAGCAACATCGACCGCACATATCTCAAACCTAAGCTTATTAAATAGTTCGATTAAAGAACAAAATAATGATGCTGAACCTCGTATGATATTATTACATTACAATGCACTTGGTCCGATACAACATCCATAGCAATCATTATATAAAACAAAAGATTGCAAACATATTGAAGAGGCATGTTTATTCAAAACAGAACTCCGGCGTTCGTTTAATATGACCGATCGGCATTAAGAGGAAATGTACAGAGTGGAATATTACAGACGGGTATAAAAGACGCGATGACACACGTAACATAACGTAACAATGGATAATTGCCGCGAACAAGGAAATTAGTGTCGCCACATGATAATTCAGTGAAGGTCATTCAAACGTTATCGCTATCGATATGCAAACATGAACGTTTATTTGGCTGTAAAAACATGCAGAGGTGAAACGGGCACGGGATTATTGGTAAACAAACTGTGTGTTACCTCACCGATGCGACTAATAGATATAGATTATTCTCATAGTTCATAGTTCAGACCCTCATTATAAAAAATAATGTGTTTTGAAATATTTTATTTACTGAAAAGTTACATAACTACTGATGGTAACGGATTTGCACTAACCGTAGGCTACTTTATATGCGAATACTGAAGAAGTATTAGCGGTCGTTCACGATACAATAGTGGTTTCAGAAAGTCAAGGACAGGCCAAGCATTTTCATATAGAATACTCAACTGTTACAGTTAACTTTCGAACAGTAGCGCGTCTGTTACGCAACCTGGAACTTTTGGTATCCAAAGTACAGTATACAGTGGAGAGTTAAAACTTAGTATGTCACTATCCATATAGAAAATAATTAAACAGAAATTTCTTAGGTGTGTAAAGCCCACATCCTCTCAGTTGTAGAGAAAGCTCGTGCATAGTAGATTGCTATAAGATGCCCTAACTCATCCTTCGTAAGTCGAAGCTATTAGCACTGTACTGCACTATCAGGTTTGTATTCATAACACCTATTTTATTATTGCAATAATAATAATTGGATATATTGGATTGAATGATCCGAATCTGATAATAATATACATATCCCACGTGGCATATACAACAAATTTCATTAAATCCAGCGATAACAAATGACACACGGCGAAACTTTGCTCGCGGTGATTGATTTCAGATACCATATCAGTTGATACAAATCCAGTTAGGTTTTTAATTATGGCAAATTAATATAATTGTTTTTTTTTTTTTATATATATCGAGCAGTCAAAGAAATGTATTTAAGTCAGTTTGCACAAGCCCGTTACTGTTTTTGGGGTACATTCCCAGACTTCGTGCTGCTACTGAAAATATTTTAGAGGAAAACTCCTATAATAATTATTTTCGTGTCTCGGGTAACAAACATCTAGATCGCACGGCTATTACTTCTTTAGACCCATGCCATGACCATGAAAACCATAGTTATAAAATCCGTATTGTCAATCTAATCTATTTGGAAATGGTATATAAAATAAGATATGGCTGAATAGATACTTGTAGCCGCCCCATTCCAAAGCAGTATCTTCTAAGTTCTATGCGAGAAGAGCAACGCCTTACTACACTCAATACGAGCAGTAAAGTTAATATAAGACTTCACGACGCACAGTTCATACATTTGAACAATTTCCCATCAGTAATTCTAAACATATTCGTTTTACTCACATTTCCCTTTCAATTAAAAACTGTGTAATTCCATAAAACAAGTTACCTAGGCATATTTAAGATCCTCTATATGCTGTACCCTCCAACATCTGTGCGGTTTAAGAACGGGCCTCCCTAGCAACAGTCACCAAGTCAGGAAACCTTTATATTACATCATGCCGTATTATTTATATGCATGTCGTATGTATTTACGAAGCTAAAGCGGTAGGAAAATTTATACTAGATGCTATAACGCACGTCTAGTTACCAAGTGTAAAAAAAGCAACTGAAACTTATTTTTATTAATATCGGAAACGAAAAGAGACAACTCCCTTTTTTCTGTAATATAGATTAATATGATAAAAAAAAAATATGGATACGTAAAAAGTTGTCATTGTTAACAATCCCGTATAGAAATATTAATGCAAAAGTTGCCATAAATATTACAAATTATCTTGCATAATCCTCATCCGACACCTGGATACCGTTATAAAATATAACACTTCAACAACGTAACACTTAGAAAATTTAATAAGGATCGTTAGTCGCATCAATACGACTTTTCCTATACCTCTTTTTATAGTTAATTATGTTTTAGTCGACTCGTATACCGAGCATTACGAAATTCCAATATTACAACTGCATCAAGTTATTTACACCTAAGCATAAAGATACTTGCTTTTTTATATCATGAAAGATTGATTTGATTTGAGTTTTAAGTGGTTTCATGTTTAATAGTGTAAAATAAGGGCATCTTGACTAGACTAGACTATCTTGATAAAATTTTTATATGGCTATTTCTTTAAGTTGTTGCATTTAATATGTGTAAATTGTTTCAATTTTTCCACTGTTTATGTCCCCAACTTTTATATTTGAATCACCCATTCTGCATATATTAGAGAATACCTCAGGCATTAAGTCCGTCTTTATACAATAACAAAACGAAGTTGCTGTTGTACAAGTATGTTAATTATGCAATTAAAGTGTGTTAAACACAATTTCACCTTTGTACATTTTAAGATCGCGAAAGAGCTAATTATAACTGCTTAGAAATTCGTAACACGCATGGCTACTGAACATCATGAATACTGCTATATCAATCAATCAAATAATATTCCGTAGTCGTCTAATGTACAGGCAGTGCCGTAACTAGGGCGTTGCCAGCAGTGCCCAGGCACAGGGCGCAGACCCTGGAGGGTCGCAGAAATTACCAGACTAGTATGTAGTTTTATCTCATGCATGGTAGCTAAGCCTGGTTAGGTGCAGTTTTTTTTTTTTTTGAAGCGGGATCGGGAGCGAATCGATCCCGCTCGTCGCAACAGGCGACGTAGGAGGCGCCGGGAGAACATCTAGCCCGGCGCCTGAAGGCCACGTGGGGCCGCCGTCCCTACCTTGGCGGCTCCCGCGATGTTGACGCCGGCAGCGTCATATTGATGTGCCTTGTGACACCGCGCAGAGGCGGTCCCGGTACAATCCATAGCACTGCTTCAGGGTATATCAGGGCCGTCTCGTTTGCGCGATGGTGGCAGTCGCGGGGTTTTTAGTCGGTATTGCGGCGCAAAGATATTGGTAGTAACCCGGCTCAGTGGCCGCCTGACGCAAATACGGGCGGTAACATCAATGCTGGACTCGAAGGCGCCGGTGAGTCCGGCACACCGTCCGTAAATAGGATTTTCCCCGCAGAAAAAAAAAAAAGGTGCAATTTTGAAGGCTCGCACCGGGCGCACAAAAGGCTGGTTACAGCAGTTAGTGTACAGGCTGTTTGACTTGCGACATGAGGTAAAATGTTATGTTCATCAGTTATTATTTAAGTGGATACGAATATCCCGATATGAGCAAATATCGTACCGAGAGGTTGTAACTAGAATACTTAACAACTTTCATGTATAGCAGTAAATAATTAAAAGAGCGAAATAAAACTTAGAAATAAAACTATCGTAAAATACGCAATAAAATTCCAGATTGTTCCAAACATCTTTTTTTTTATTTTTATTAGCAGCAAATGTCAATGTCTACCGAACACTTGCGACCTAACCATACATAATAAAAAGGCATTATTCAAACGCGAAGTTACTATTAGAGAAGAATTTGAAATATTCAACGAATGTGTCTTACTTTCGTAATTCGAAATTTACATTACTTTTTTTTTTTGGATACCTGGATAGCGATCGCCGCGTCATAATCTAAATCTGGTAGATAAAAATAATAACTTAAGTTACTATAATGTAAATTTGTGAATTAAACATTATTGTTTAATTACACGGAAACGAATTTGCGGGCACAGCTAGTAAGGCATAAAACCTGCTGTACCTCTAATATGGTATTATTTATTTATATCGAATAGTTCGGCATAATTTACCCATAACGGCGATCTTTATCATTAATCTAAAAAGGATATATAAGTTTGTAATCTATTTCCGAGTTTACATTTATGTTCAATGTTAACAGGATCTTGCCTTTAATAGTGTCAGTTAGTTAAAGGCTAAATACCTTTTTTTCTCATTTTATTTGTATTCCTAGTCCTGCCAACTACTGAATGATCATCTATATAAACTATAACGACTATGAGACGACAAAAATCGTAATATTATTTATTCTTAAGTATTCATTTAATCGTAAAAATTAACCAAACCAAGCGTTGAATGCATTTAATAAATAAAACACATAATTATCCCAAACGATTTAAATTCATCGGAATAAAATACTACCCAAATAACGTAGTAAAACAACGTCTAAATATACACAAAATAAAGTAGTTTTCAGAAAAGAAATTAATTATTTCGTTACGAAATCATGTTCTAAGTGAATAAATAACACAATACTATATTTATTGTTCATTCGCCAGTAGCCACGTAACATTAAACGCCACTATATTGAACACCGGAAGTTTAGAATTTTAGTCAATAACAAGCAAACACATTATATCAACTGCCTACTATTGTAATCGACTTGTTAGCAACACGTGCCTCGCCTTGAATGTCAATACAAGTATTCTTTATATTACTATCGAATGTCACATACATGACATCTTTTCTCTTATCGTAAAATTTATATATTATTAATTAGAATGAGCAAAACATGGCATGTCATTAGGGTTTGCAATCCCGCATTCCGCGTTCCCGCATTCCCGCGGGATCCCGCATATTTTTAAGTCCTGCGGAATTCCCGCAATTGTGCGGGAATTCCGCGCGGAAATTTTATGACTCGGCAAGGTAATTCAGTTATCACTGACGGCCTATTAGCTCCATCCCAACAGTGCGGGCGCATCGTACAGTATCGATCAATCGATCGAACGAAATAAAAGATTGAAATGTGCGGCGGATTGTTTATTCTGTTAGAAAAAAAATGAGAGTTCCTAATTAAAGTGACACTTTACAACAGGCTACTACAAGTTTTGTTCGTTTATTTATTGCACAATGTAATTAGCAGAAATCGATGCAGTAAATTATCGTTAAAGTAAATAACTCAACAGTAGGTAACGGTTAACCGGGTAACGGATGGATAAGAGTCGCTCAAGACCAGGATGGTTGGCGCTTTTTTGGAAAGGCCTACGTTCAACAGTAGACGGCGATAGGCTTTGCGAGGCTGTCATGGCAAAGAAAGAGGCTGCAGAGAGGGATCGTGAAAAAGCCAATCCCTCTCGTAGACGAAGAGGCCGACAAATTAGCGCAGTAACCTCTACTCGGTTTCAAGCAAGTTAAGACTTAAGAGAATGATTTTTTAGAAATATATATGTGAAGAGCATATAAGCAAACCGCAAGAAGGATTACCGGTATGTAAGGCTCGACCGAGATAGATTTTTTGTTCTCGACCGAGACCGAGAATAGACAAAGCGTGATTTTTTTAATACTGTTAACTTTTTTAATACGCTACTACTACTACATGTCTCTCGATATAAAATTGTCCTGCTAGTAGGGGGCGCAGTTAAAAAAATTGTTATTTGCAGGCTAAGCACGTTATAAGGTGACAAAAACCAATACTCAAAAATATTAGCATTTCTTTGATTACCGAGCTTGTACTATATTTACGCATGGCCACGCGCGGTAAAATTTTAATGCCGATTCAAAAAAGTTACAGTCTCGGTTAGGACCGAGAATCTCGGCTAGAAACAGCCGAGAACCGAGACAAATTTCTCGGTAGGATTTGTAGCCGAGAATGCCGATACCGAGACCGAGACCGAGATCTCGGTCGAACTTTATCGGTATGTGTTCTTCTCGAGATCCCGGTGACCTTTGCATGCGGTAACCGAGAAGCATGGGGTTTTTAGTCGGCAAAAGTCCGACATATCCTGCTTGTTAGTAGTAGTTTTCCCCAGGCAAAAAAAAAGACGGCGATAGGCTGAGTATATAAATAACTGAATGGTAGTAACAATTATTTAGGCTAGGTTCATCATCATCATCAGCCCATAAACATTCCACGCCTAGGCACAAGTCGCGTTTACCATTGAGAGTGTAGGTCTTAACCACCACGATGGTTTGCGAAATAGTTAGGTTTAGTTTTAGGCTGGTTCTGTGCAGGTTTCCTCACGATGTTTTCCTTTACCGTTAAATTGTGAATACACCCATAGGTAACTTGAAAAAGTCAGTCGTGTGTGCTTGGGGTTTGGACCTGCAATCGTCCAGATACTCGACCGCGCCTATACCTCGAGGGTTTAATTGCTGTTTAGGTTACTATTTACTATTTAGGAATGTAGGAACGCGGAATACGGGATTGCAAACCCGCTACCTTACCTCATAAGAACTATGAAAAAGTTCTTTTTCTATTAGATAAATTTATGAATGTCTCTATTATTATTATTTTTTAATATAGTATAACTAATGTACAGGTAATATAAAACTACTATATGCATATTTTTGCATTTTTGAATTTTTGCGGGAATTCCCGCGGGATCCCGCGGGAAAGGCAAGTTTCCCGCAAATTTCCCGCGGGAAAAAAAATGGTGCGGGATTGCAAACCCTACATGTCATAACTACTCCATAGACAGGGATAATTTATTTTTAGAATATAAAACCTTCTGCCTAATAATTGTGATTGCATTTAGATTTTCACACAAACTTATTGCTAGTTCACACTTCACAGTTCACATACAATCTAGTTTAGAGTTGCCATAGAATAATTATTTAAATGCAGATCCGACTAAATGTTTTGCCCTAAGTTTATTATCATCAAGATAATATATGCTCATGCCATTTTACGTACATATACCTATTATTAAATAATTGAATACTCACAGGATTGTATTGTAAAGCAGTGACGTAAGCCTGCACTGCTTGCTCCATATCACCGGCGGCGACGAGCGCGGCGGCCAGGTTGATATATCCATCGATGAAGTCCGGCTTTAGTCTCACGGCGTGACGGTAATTCTCAAGAGCCTCTTGCAACTGGCCACGCTCTTTGTACACGTTGCCCAAGTTGCTACGCAAAATCAAAACGTATTAATTAGTTATGTATTCTCTTCAGAAATTAGTAACTTCCTATAATTATAATGAATCTTCCTTATATTTCTAGAGGCTAATCATAACCGCAAATATTATTCCAATAAACTGTTCGAGCAACGAACGATTGATAGATGGTATTTTAATAGTGTTCCCAGGCAAAACTGGCCTTAAACTGCTAAATTAAATATTTAACTATTAGAGGAACAGGCCGGAAAACCGCAATTTTGCAAAATTGAACCAATTGTAGTCCTAGATAACTCCAAATCACTTAATCACTTCAAACGATCTTTTTGATTGAAGGAATTGTGATCGCAATAATACATATTTATTTTAATCGTTAAGTTTTTAATAGTTGAAGATATAAGCAAGTAAATAATATAATTCTTTCAATAACTAAAATATTTAAAAAATGGTGTAAAAAATGACATGTATCCGTGTGTAGCATGTTTTACAGCTAGCCTAAAATAAAAGATCAATGAGCAAACACTTCAAGGTGTCCGTCAATCACACACCTACTGTGCAAAATACTTCAAAACATTCATTGTATTCAATCAATGCCAATTGAGTGTTTATTAAAAGTTTTGTTTTCATTAATAATATTAAAATTGAATGACATTTTAACAACCAGGGAACGATTTATCATTTGCTACTTAACAAACATTTTATATATTTTCCTTATTGAATCAATTTATTATTTTTCATTTACTCATAACAAAATTGTATTCCATTTCAGCATATAATTGAAGATGTTAATATTTTGTTATATGAAAAGCCCGATTATCTTGTATAATTTTTATGACTATAGATATTAATAAATGGAAAAATCTTCTCATAATTTCTAAAACCTGAGAACATTTAACTCCTCTTCTATGATTGCTTAATTCACAACACTATGAACAACTAACACCATGAGTTAAAACTCATAAAGAATCTTTAACGGAACACATTAAACGAATATATTAAAGTATTTTTATTCAACATGATTAGTGTAACGCGGATTGAAAAGACCTAATTTTTTACTGCCGGCGTTTGTTGCCAAATATTTTATCGAGAGCAATGGCAACCGCCAAAATAGACTAGTTACTAACTTGACAAAAATACGGACATACGTATATGATATCTGAGATTCTTTATGGAATGTTTCATAAAGAACATTGTGAAAGAAACACATGAAAGCTTGAAAGAAATCCAAAATAATTGGCACAGCGTTAAAAACAAGCATTGTAACTAGAGGTATCGATCCCGGGATCCATGTCATATTTTAGTCCCGAAATTTGCGGGATTAAATTCAATAAATACCGGGATTTTCTGGATTGATATATTTATAATAAAAGTCAATAAAAATGTGCTTTCGAAGATCATTAAACAAGGAATTCCTCTTTATGAGCTTAGTTTTACACGAGGCTATAATTTGGAGAAGACCTATAAACAATTATTGACGATTCCTCCAACTTCCATCGAGCCTGAACGCGCTTCTTTCGCTTCCACATATTTGTGCAACACATTAAGAAATATGTTTTCGGATGAGACGTTGGATGCGTTGTTATTTCTAAGATTTTATTTTCGTAAGTTAAATAAGTAATTTATAGTTCCTATATTTATATTTGATTTAAAATACATTGATCTCTTTTGCATAGTCTTTTTTATAGTATAATGGCGTTTTTTTTGTTTAGATAAAAGGGCTTACTTTGTTTATCAGAAGAAATTATAATTTTGTTTTATTTTTGAATATTTAAGTAAAGATTTAAAATAAAGGATTGATTTTAATGTGTTTTACTTTCTTTTTGTTACCACTTTATATTACTAATACAATCCCGGGACTATCCCGGGATCCCGGAATTAACTATCGATGATCCCGAAATCCCGGGATAACAAAAATCGACCGGGATCGAATCCTCTAATTGTGACACCACAAATTACTTTAAACTTTTGGTCTATCCTTGTAAACAAAGAAGTGTGTTATTTGAGTTGAAAATTATTCGTGATACGAGCTATGATTTTGCCTTATAAACATTGAGCATAAAAATACATTGGGCTTCATTAAGTTGTGATCGATCGCCCTTCTAGAAGATCCAGTACTATTGGCTCGCATGAATTCTAGCACTATAATGTGCACATTACGGTCCTTACGAGTACATATTCAAAATTGTTAAAGCTAACTCATTTATAAAATCGAATTAACCGTTCAAACATCATTGATGAAGAAAATTCTGGTGTGGTTTCAGTAAGCCTTGATAAAGTTATAATTATTTAAGTATTATAGTTGCTCCGATAAAATTCTTAGTCTAAGCAAGTTTTCGTAAGCTTTGGGATTGGTCCAGTATAATATGAATCAATTGATTTACCAAGGTTTTTTATCATTAACATATTGCAACTTATCAATAACACTGAACAATATAATTTTCTCGCCCGGACTTTGTATCAATAGACTACAGAAAATTGCGTAAACAAACGATTTTCAATTTAAGTCCCTTACACTAAAGGAGTGCTTTTTACTGTTACTGTTTTTATCCTAAAATAACCAAAAAATCATTTGTTATATCCAAATATCCTCTATGTACATGGTTGTTTATGCTAATTTTATTCTGGGTGGTTTTAATGTATATTTATTTCTGTCTTGTTAAAGTCAGTGTTGCTATGCCAAATTAAGAATAAAAACAATGTTATCTTGAGTGTTTTTTTAATATATGTTAAATTATCATTGTGAAGCAGTTTTTATACATACTTCTAAATTATACTAATAATAAAATGAATAAGAGTTATGGCAAAATTGGCTTAAGATATAAGAGAGAAATATGAAAACAAAATAAATCTGAATAACTCACCTGTAAGCCTCAGCTAGCAAGGGATTCTGTTTGATAGCAAGAGTTGAGAAGTGTGCGGACTTATCCAACCGCCTGCACTGGAAGTGTATAGAAGACAGGAGGAGGAGTACTCCGGTATTGGTTCCATCTTGCCGCCATAACTGCATGCAGTGGAGTTCTGCACTTTCATAGTCACCAGCTTGGTACTCTCGGTGAGCAAGCTCCAATAAACCTATAACATATACAATGCATTATGCAAAATATTCTTCCTGTATTATGTAGGCAATTTAAGAGCCGCCAAGAAGAAACATTTTTACAAAACAACAAAATATTTTTTCAGTATGAATCACATATTAAAAATGTACTACTGTACTATGCTATCTTAGTCATAGTTGCTTTGTTATATACGTTTAATCTTGCTGTTTTCTTAAATGAGTTATTTGGTACATCACATTTACCAAAATGAAAAGAAGATATATTTTATTTAAATTGAAAAACATCCTGTTTCTTGTGACAGTCTCGTGTTCTCATGGGAGAATATTTACCGTGCGGTCAAGAGGTCCCGGGATCAATACACGGGTCAGGCAGTGTTATAAGATTTTGCGATTAGGAAAATTCTCAATACCACCAAGGAGTCAGGAATCATGTTCAATAAAAGACTAAGCTCGCCACTACGTTATGTGATAATGAATGCAGAACTGCACTTTTTGCTTACCGCTTCATGGAATACAAGCGCGAGGTTATTTATGTAGGATTGTTTAAAACAATCTTCACGAGCATTAGTAAAAAAATATATAATTCATGAGTATTGGTTTAAAATTATAATTAAAGAATATGGCTATAATAACAATATACCATATCATAATAATGACAATTGCAATATTTAAAATTTTCAGAATTGTATACCACAGTTCAAAAATTTCTACAACATAACCTCACATGTTAAAAAAAAAACAATGAAACATTAAACTATTGCGGATTAAATGACGTTACAACTTATTAACATAACAATAAACCCAAAACATCACTTAGAAATAAATAACATGGAACGTGTATGGTTCTCACGATACGGCAATGAATACAAAATGCCGAATTAGGAAAATTCCCAATAATATACACAACGGCATTAAAACAAATGTTTAAATTTAAGAAAAATTATATAATTATCGCTGACACATACCCACTGTGGTAATCTGTTGAATTTCACTCATTTTAAGTATCACTGCATTTGCAGGAACTCCGACAATTTGCTGAGCCTGAGGTTGCGTCGTGACAGATTGTGGCACAGGTACGTTTGCTTGTGGTTGCATTTTCGTTATCATTGTTCAATACAAATTACACACAGCACAAAGCGAAAACGCAAAATTTAAAAACAAATTATTCTCACTAGTCTCTGGAAGCCATAAGTAAAAATTCACAAAACCCGACACATCACATCACAAATCTCACGACGCGGCGGATAACGGAAACATCTTGTAGTATTTTTATTCACTATTGTCAATATAATGTCAATATCTTTTATGCATGGCACTATGGCCTTTATCACGATTAAGTTATGAATGAAATCGCATAAATGTTTTCAACGGATGCTCAGTTGGTAAGAATGAAAGAAACTTTTTGTCTATGGTTGCAGACATTTAATTACTTTTTATTTTTGAACAACAATAGTGAAACAAAAACAAATAATTCAAAAAGTATTATGATGATCATCATTTATTAATCTAGAATTTATGAGATATATTTTTACAGCTGATTTATATCAAGATATATATTTTATTATTCTGTTTCCACATCCGTTCACTTTGGCGCCATGTTTGATTTTTTCACGTACATTGTTGAAGAAAAATCTATGTTGCAGAAGATTAGTTACCGTAAAACGGGGTGTATAGAAATTGCGGGGTGAATAGAAAAAAAATCAAGAAAGTTTTCAAGATAATTATTCGGCTATTTTTCGTTATAGGATTTTAGTAGTATTTTAAACTATTACACATCAATATCTTTTCTTAGCGCTGCCAACAATTTTTTAATGTTAAATTAACATTTATTGTTAAAAATTCACTTTAAAGTTTACCTTCCTAAAACACGTTTATTTGAACTGCCGCAACTTTTGATTTTAAGTCCGAAAAATGTATTAAATGTGTTGTTTGATGTGTTCATATCATTACATGTGTCTTACTTTATTAAAATTTATTGAAATTAGGTAAAAATACACTATTACAATTCTGTATTTTGTTAAAATCATTGTACATGTAAATTTATTGTATAAAAGGGGGTAATAGAATCCATTGACGGGTGATTAGAACATTAGTACGGGGTTAATGGAAATATTGTAAAGAATAATAGAAACGGTTAATCTAAAAATAGGTACAGATGAGGGGTCAATAGAAAAAGACGAATAGGGTTGTCAATAATTGTTAATACATAGTTAAGCTATGCAAGTACCTAGTTTAACTCGAGAACGGTAATTCGTTAATTTTGGTCTTAAAATATTCTTACAAGCCCAGAAAAAGTTGACGGTAGTGCAAAGTTCGCCGGGTCAGCGATTAAATAATATTTTACAGAGAAAGTTTTCATTTGCAGGTACATTAATTCAATATTTTTTTTAAGAAACCTGTTTTGAGGACTGGGTGCAAAATATGGTGGTTCCTTATTTTAACAATTTACCAGGCAAAAAGTGCTTAATTGGCGACAACCTGTCTTCACATTTATCAGCAGACTTGATAAAAACATGCAAAACCCACAACAGTTTCGGAGATATAACATTTCCCTGTCTCACGCCTCTCTGTAGTGGTATAGCCTTAGTGCTCTGATCTTGTATATATATACCCATATATACGCCCACTGCTGAGCACGGGTCTCCTCTACCATTGAGAGAGTTTAGGCCATAGTCCACCACGCTGGCCTAGTGCGGGTTGGCGGACTACACACCTAAGAAATTCCTAAGAACTCTTAGGTGTGCAGGTTTCATCACGATGTTTTCCTTCACCGTTAAAGCAAGTGATAATTCAATATGAATACACACATCACTTCGTAAAGTCAGAGGTGTGTGCCTGGGGTTCGAACCTGCGACTGCAGATTTTCGACCGCGCGCCCAAACCTCGAGGCCATCACTGCTTTTACTCGGATCTTGTACTCGGACCGAAATGGTGGCGTTGCTGTATATACTTTTCAACACCTCGATGTACCGACAGTCAATGTGGCACCGCTGGAGAGACTCTAGCACCGCCCACGTCTCGATCGAATCAAAGGCTTTCTCGTAGTCCACAAACGCTAAACAAAGCGGCAAGTTGTATTCTTCGGTTTTCTGTATAACTTGCCGAAGCGTATGGATGTGGTCTATGGTGCTAAAGCCTTTTCGGAAACCAGCTTGTTGGGGTGGATGGAAGTCATCAAACCTGCGTTCGAGACGATTTGTGATGACCCTCGAAAACTACTTATAGACATGGCTCAGGAACGAGATGGGCCTGTAATTCTTCAGCAAGGTGTTATCACGTTTTTTGAAGAACATGACCACCACGCTCCTTCTCCATGCCTCTGGCGTTGAGCCCTCGAGGAGAACAGAATTGAAGAGCCTCTGAAGGAGTATAAGTACCGGCGTTCCGCCCGCTTTCAGAAGCTTTGAAGTGATTCCGTCCTCACCCGGCGCCTTGTTGTTCTGAAGTTGTTTCAAGGCCATCTCAATCTCATACAGGCTGATGTCCGAGATATCATTGCTGAAGTTTTCCCTTATCACACTATTCTTCAATCTATCTACGAATTTTACTCCACATATTATGCTTCTTAGCGCTCTCATCTCAACTGCATTAATTTTAATTTCATGCTTTTTCTGCCATATATACATCATCTTCTGCCACATATCAAGTCACATTTTATTTTAATTTAGTATTTAAAAATTGTTTTGGTTTGAAAGATATATTTTTATTCAGCACCTCACATTTTTGCATGTTGGTTAAAAGTATTTTTGTGCAGCCCTAACAGTTTTTCCATTCACCCCTTTACGTGTTTTCATTGACCCCAGTCGTTGGGTAAATAGAAATGGTCAATATTTTTCAATTTTTCTGGACAACCTGTGATTATATTTAAAGAATATTGTTATAGAACTTTTCGTGTGGGTACCGGACATCATATATAATCACCCATGATGAAAAAAAAAAATTAGGAACAACATATACTTCATGCAAAGTTTGAAACTGTTGCTATTCACCCCGTTTTACGGTACATTTTAACTGTATAGGACAGTAATGACTACTCACTTGGCTGCATGTATCATATTAAAAGGATCTTTGTGATAAGAAATTACCTACAGTTTTTTGTTTATATTAATTAAATTATATCTTAATAAAAAAAAATCTTTATTTCAGTAAAAATCATCCTCTTGTGATGGCTATTTACGAGTGTTGAAAGTGTTAATTTTCCAATTTTTTACATCTTTTACAGCCTCCATGACGCGTAGTTGGTCCAGATATCGGCTCATAATTTATGATGCCGCGGATTTAATTCCTTCATGTAATAAAGTTTTCAGTCGATAAAGGATAATTTATTTTTTTAGAAAACCTAGTTATTATTTTTATATGATCTATAATTAATATTAACCAGGTAATCATTACCACGACTCACTACTTAAATCCAATTGTTGAGGCATACCAATAAAAACCTCTGTTGAGTCAATTTAATTGATGCTTAGATATATTATAAATTAAAATAAATTCGACAATTCTATATTAATGCTCATATTTTATTATTCAATTCAATCACATTACATGGACGGATATGTTAGCAAATACATAATAAATTCCAAAGTTAATACTGTTATTATATTTTTCATTCTAAATATGAAAGAAGATATCCAATTTCAGTGAGATCTTGCGGAATTGACTCGTGGTAACATACATATAATTCCCTTGGTTCTGGTTCACTGAATACTCGTCTGCAACAAAAATGAAGATAATGTATAATTTAAAATAACTGTTATATTGCACTGGTGTGGCCCTGGATGACTCCTCTTTTAGAGACTTTAAATAGCATTGAGTTTCATTTTGTATTAATTTTAAGTTATGGGATCTGAAATAAAGAATCTATTTATTTCAAATGTGACATTTATTTCCCTTGACGAAACAAATACTTTTCTCTAAATAATACCAGGAAATAAGCAGCTTACCCAACAACCCAGAATTGGAAAATTTCATGATTTTTCTTGTTGATTCCGCATTGATTTAAGATATCATTTGGAACTTGAAACAACATTCCATATTCTTTCACGGCAACAAGTATTTTATTTAAAGGATTCGACGGAGCATGATTTCTTTTGAACCTATAAAAAAAATGCAAATATGAAAAAGTACAACTAACTGTGTCAGTACTATCACAGGGTTAGCTTATTACTAAAACTAAAAATAAGCAATTGAGTTTTTCAGTAGGTGCTGCTTTTGACACGAATAAATTCTTACATTTTTTACACTGTCAGAATCACAGGAAAAGTCTTAATACCATTACACGATTTTAGTTATCACAAATCAATAAATATGTATCATACCATTAAAAAGGAACGCACCTAATACTCTGTTGTAACAATTCATGTATCTTCTTACATGATGCTCGAAAACTTTTGACAATAAACGAATAGAGCGCATTATTACTATGCATCTCGATGTCCTTCATTGGCGCAATAAGTATTCCCTTCTCTGATTCTAATTGTATAAAGTGGAATAAGACATTTTCTTCGCCAGCCGTTATCCTGAAAACAAAAATATTGAGTATTGTTCTAGTAAATAATATGCTATTACCAAGTGAGTAATGAATACAATAGAAGTGGCTCCGGTGATAGATAAGTTGAGGAAAAATTGTGTGTATGTGTCATGATATGGGCATGTCATGATATGCCACATATGCTGGAAAAAAATATGACTATGAAAGTTGAAGGATGCACAAGCAGAGAAAGGTAAAAGAAGAGATGAATGGAGTGGATGAGAGATATAAAAGATAAAGGTGCATGAAGATATGACGGCATATAGGGGTGTTTGGAAGTATAAAACATACTGCGCCAACCCACAATAAAATTGGGAACAATGCAAAAAGATGCTGATGGTGCTCTATGATAAAATGTCCGAAAGATTAATTTTATCTTGAATAGATTGAATATCATAATCATACCTGTGTACAGTTACATGGTTTATCTCGTTCAATAGTGACTTTCTAATGTCAGACATATCAATGCTGCTGCTCGCCCTACTTCCTTCCTGAAAACATTTTTTTTCTTAAAGGTTTTGCTTAACAGTGTTATCAGTCAACTAATATGCCCAAACGTAAAATCATGCGCCTTTTGTCAACAAAGAGCTCAACACCAATGTCAGTATTAAAATATGTTTTTCATACATTGAGGGTTCTCAACCAAATATTGGCAAATTTTCAACGTTATATTAAATTTATTATTGATTGCCTTTCGAGAAGTAACTGACCTGTCTGTCCCAATCTGAATCGGACCCGGACGATTCCCGTCGGTTCCTCTGTTCCCTGTCAGCTCTCCTACCTTGTACACGGTCCTCACTTTTTTCACTGAAATCAATCAAAATAGAAATGTTTAAAAAACCTGTAATTATTTACACCAGGCACAATATTTTATAACATTTATTTTTTTCTTACTAACTGTTTTCATCATCATTCTCCTGCCCTGATACCAATTCTTGTTTGGGGTCGGCGCAGCATGTTTTGTCCTTCCTACCTTACCTTAATAGTCCAAATTAATTTATATATTTTTTTGGATTGGCCAGCAGTGGACCACAATTGGCTGACAGATGATGATGATGATTTTATTTTCTCGTTCGATTTTGAATAAAAGAATTTTTATTTATTTTTATGCAAATTTCGAATTAATCCAATGTTTAAAAGCGGGTCCAAGACCATTCGATATTTCTTTACATGCCAATAAAGCGTGTTAAAATATTCTGAATACCTGTTACTCTTCAAGCTGTTAGAATCCTCGGAATAGCTCACGTCTAAGTTCGAATGTCGATACTTCTGAGCGCTGTACCACTGCGTGTAAAGATTGTGATGGCTTCCATAAGTACTTATCGAGTTGTCGCTATTCATTCCAACATTTACGTGCTCCGAGGAACTATGCCGTTTCTTCGCTTCCGACGGTGATTTGGATATTTTCAATGTTGATTTTTGTGGAGCGTCAGCCTTTATAGCTGAAATTTTTTTTTATCATTTTTAATGACGTATTGCAGGATAATTGGTTAAAATGTGTGGCACGATGATCTTCATATCAATATACCAAAAACAAAAACTGGTCATTCTATTAAGTATATTTATGTCGAAAATGTTACATGAAATTACATCATGTGTGTAAAGGTTCCTTAAGAGCTTTATATAACTCTAACATATACCTTAGAGTTAGACGTGTATATTATGTAAAAGGCCGAAGATCGAGCCCAGTGGCGTGCCATAGGAGAGGCCTATGCCCAGCAGTGGACGTAAAAGGCTGGTGATGATGATGATGAGGATTATGTAAAAGTCAACAGGCAATACATACATGTGATTTCCTTGATTTTTCGTCCATATTTTGTGAGGTATTCTGGCGTTGTCTCGACCTGCGGATGTGTGTTGGAGCGCATCCACGAACTCATGTACTTGTCAAGCCCAATCTCGTACAACAGTTCTAAACAACTCTCACATTCTTCCACGTAGAATGGAGAAGGCGGCGTCACACCGATTGCCTGTCAAACATAAACATTATCATCAGCCTTTATATGGCCCACAACTGACAGAATTTAGGCCTTGGTCTACGACGTTGGCCTAGTGCGGGTTGACGGACAACACACCTAAGATATTCCTAACAGTTTGGTTGTGAAGATATCCTCACGATATTTACCTTTACTGTTAAAAAAAAACTACAAAAGTCTGTTAAAAAAATATTATAACAACAGCGAATACACAAATAACTTTGAAAAGTTGACGGTGTATGATTAGGGTTTGAAGCCGCGAATATCAATTTTTCAATTCTGAGTACAGCTTAGTCTACTGTGAAAAACGAAAATTCTTACGTCTTCGGTACATCCACCAGCTTCCATTAATGTGGCTAATATAAAGTGTCCTTTACCCACGACAAGGAGAAACCATCTTCCATCTGGAATTCTGAAGAAAAGGTTTGGTAATATACAGGGTGTATTCAGACCGTGATCGAAAACGAAGGCAAGTGACATATAAGATCATTACA
This sequence comes from Cephonodes hylas, assembly GCA_030295005.1. NCBI lineage: Eukaryota > Metazoa > Arthropoda > Insecta > Lepidoptera > Sphingidae > Cephonodes > Cephonodes hylas. The sequence goes on from AP025371.1 coordinate 4,258,983, forward strand.
AACCCCCTGGCATTAAAGAAAATCTCGACAAAAAATAAAAATTTTGACGTTTTCCATACAAACCGCATACATTTATTACCGATGGTTGTATGGAAAACGACAAAATTTTTATCTTTTGTCGGGATTTTCTTTAACGCCAGGTGTTTTGTAATCACCTTGGCTATTACCTACCTTAGTTTTCGATAACGGTCTGAATACACCCTGTATTACTATTCATATTATAACATAAAAAGAACTTATAGTATTTTGTCAGTTTCAAGTTGAAAGAGTCCGTGCCAAAGTTGACTATACACCAGATAGTGACACTGCCGCCATGTGAATTTAGAGCGAAATAATTTCGCCAAGGCATCCACTGTTTGTCGTAAGAGGCGATTAACAGTGTGCGCTGTGTAAAATATAACTAAAAGAAACTCAAGTTGTGAGACAGTGATTGTCCAAAAAAGTGAGCGTTCATACTTATTTCGACGGTTCATACTTATTATACCGTAAAACCGCCCCAAATGCTCAAGTAGATCACTGACAGGTTTTTCTTGGTCTGCTGGTGTAGAAGTTTGGGTAGAGACCCAACTCAGCTAGGCGGACAACTGCCCCCCGCACTGAGTTGAAATGCCAGACCCCAACATACCCCTTACGGCCTCCTCCGAGGTACCAAACAAGGAAGTGAAGTTAACAGGAGTAAAGCAGGCAAAAAATGTGGCAAAAACAGGAGATAATATTATTTTTGAAATAAAAATATCAATATGGCTATGCAGGAAACAGCTAGAAAACAATAAAAAGAATATGTACTTATAATAACTTACATTACCTATAATCATGTCCATCATTTTTTCCCTGTTTTCTATGCTCATGAATAAATACTTCCTTCCACATCACAAACTTTTCCAAATATTTTACAGCACTCAGTCTCAAAATTCCATTTAATTTTAAAAATGCATTTATCTCTTTCAGATCTTCATCTTGTAAATGAGCACTGAGCAGATGACCGGAGTAATACAATGTAGATCCTATTACTGTATATAGCCTTTGAAAATTATCAATGTCATCAGTCTGAAAAATTATGAAAATTATACAAAGGTGAAGACTTTGTTTGGTTTGTTAAAAGTGTTTATCTCAGAAACTACTGTTTTGAAATGAAAAATCTTTAGTCATGTTATCAAGGCTATAGCCTAGACCACCATAACCAATAGGAATAAAGTAGCAAAGGAATATGTGGCAATTTGGTTTTGATTTCTAATGATGTCATACACATTTGTGAGCAATTGCTCATCTATCCTTTATTAATGTAGCACTAATAATTCTTTACATAACTAAAGAAAGTAATGAACTTACCAATTTATATTTTTCCATAGCATATGCAATAGAAGGCATGCAAGAGAATAACAATTGTTAGAAAAGCAAAATAAAGAAGAAAGGGTCAAACATAACAATTACAAACCCATTCTCTATAATCTGCAGCTTCTAATTCTGTTATGGCATCATCCACTTGAATCCTCACATCTATCGGTAAAGTAATTGAATGAGCTGCTAACACATCTTCAATGAGGATATTACTGTTTGATTTATTTCCACTGTTAATAAGCATTGTGACAAATATTCGACAAAAGAGACCATCAAGCTTATCCACATTATTTGGTTTAGTAAAACATGCCTTGAGAGATCCATACAAAAACTCAAGCAACTTAACAATATCTGTTATAACTTTCTTAGCACAAAAAATATCAACCTCCATATTTGGAAAAGCAACTAATAACAAGTCACTGTAATGTGATGTGTATGTAACATTTACAAGTTTTTTATTGTGCAGTATTGTAGAAATGATTGGTTCACTTGTTCCAAGAGACTTGGGTGCTAAGTGATTCAATGTTACATATGCACCTCTAGTATTATAAAGAAAATTTTGATTGAATGGTCTTGGGTAGCAGTACAGGACACCTTTATCATCATTACTGTTATATTCAATGTCATTACAACAAATATACAAAACAGAGCACATCAGTTCATTCAAGACATTAGTAAGTGTGTTGTCTGGAGCACCTTTCAATGTTAATAGATTTTCTATATTAAATATATGTTCATCATTTGGGATTTGGAATGTCAGCCTTGGACTGCTTGGGTCTTCTGATATTCTTTGAAGAACATTGTTTAAATTGTATGAATTTACTTCAACTCCATTTATTTTGTGTAGGTAATAGCCCTTCTTGACTTTGGGCATATATATTGTTTGAGCTTCTGTTAAAAAGTCTGCTACAACCAAAGTCTTGTTATCCAAATGTGTTTCTAAGCTTATACCAAATATTTTTTCTAATTGACAATTCTTCTCACTACTAAATGTTATATTTTTGCTGATCTGCAGAAACAAAAAACAATCATCATTTACTTTTTAAATTGTAAAGGAAAATTTAATCAAAATTCAATTACTTACCTGTACCACAATAAATTTATAATTTTCATCTTGATAATATTTATCAATACTTTGCCCATGAGAACTTGTGCCTTGATCTTGTTTTTTTGATGGGTCCACAAAGGTTTTTGTTTTATTAGGTTTCAACACTTTAAATATCCTGCCTGAAAGTATTTAAACCAATAAAAAATAATTGTACTCATTCTTAAGTAATACCTTAATAAGCTCACAGTAAATTCATGCATAAAACTGTCAAATATTACCCACATAGTAAATACAAATGATTTTAAATAATGCCTAAGTATTAAATATTATGGATGCAAGTAAAATAACTTCGAAGATGTGGTACCTTTTGCAGACCGCCGTGTTGAAGTTCTCTTGAAATTATTCCTTGGCTTAAATGTTTCGTAGTTTTCTAACAGAGGAGTTTTATTGTCTTCAGTAGCTGGAACGGCCTTAAGCTTAATATACACTAATTCACCATCTTCACCTACATCAGAATCCCATTCAGGAATGGAACTACGAATATATAGTACATATTTATATATCATATAACATTTTTCAGGAAATGCACACAACTGCTAATTCATTATTTACAAAATTACCTTTCTGAATCCGAATACTTGGAATCATCTGAAGAATTGGTCCAATCATTGTCAGATTCACAAGGACTTTCCTCGTTAACTTTTCTTCTATAAGTATTCATTATATTATTATTTTTACTTTGATAATTAACGTCCCTAAAATATTTGCATAACTTTATTAAGTATAGTGTTATTTTTTAAATTCTGTTACAAATGGTAAACAAACACGGGCTTTTGCATTTTGCAAACCTAAACGTCAATTGTTACTGTAAGGAAAATAGGGTAGGTAAATATCAGTTTCTACATAATGAAATTTCCGAACGGAATATACATATTAGCCGCGAATAACGGTGAGAGTGAATTCGACTTCTGTTTTCGTGACTGTAAAAAATTGTGCATATAATAAGCCAAGAAATATTCCCAAAAAAGAGACACTGTTGAGGAAATTTATGTGTAATGTATTTCCACCTGCTTCTTCGGTGATAGGTTCTCGTAAGGGGCCCCATACACCTACAATAATATTGAACAATCTTTTTATTGTTCAATAATATTGAACACCCCCTTTGATTCCAGACGTTCAATAAATTCTGTCAATAAAATTGATAAACCACTCTGATCAATATTTTCGTGCGAGCAACATGTCTGACGACGAAGTTTTGGCGGCAGCCACGCTGGTGATTTTGTTGAAAAGAAAAATAAAGAAATATATTGCGCAATATTAACCCTACACAGCGCAATAAAAAAATATTGATCAATAAAAATTAAGCTCCATCAATCTTTTGCTCAATCACGGCGCAATGCTTCAATATAATCCCTACACGTTCAATAATATTGTACAATCAGAATATTGATCAATATTATTGAAGGTGTATGGGTCCGGTAAGGGGCACCATACACCTACAATAATATTGAACAATCTTTTTATTGTTCAATAATATTGAACACCCCCTTTGATTCCAGACGTTCAATTAATTCTGTCAATAAAATTGACTAACCAGTCTGATCAATATTTTCATGCCAGCAACATGTCTGACGACGAAGTTTTGGCGGCAGCCACGCTGGTGATTTTGTTGAAAAGAAAAAAAAACGAAAAATATTGCGCTATATTAACCCTACACAGCGCAATAAAAAAATATTGTTCAATAAAAATTAAGCTCCCTCAATCTTTTGTTCAATCACGGCGCAATGCTTCAATATTATCCCTACACGTTCAATAATATTGTACAATCAGAATATTGTTCAATATTATTGAAGGTTTATGGGGCATCTTAAAGTGTACTCATATGTTCGTTTGGAAATATTTTGACATCTAATTTAGAAACCCATGGGTTTAACTGACTCCAGAAAGCTTGACCTTTAAAACACAGAGTATGTCAATAGATGTCATATTTGGCACATAAATTTAAAAAATGTCGAGATACAAAATAATTTAATTGAATTCATAATTCATATACTTAATATCTTTCAGAATGTGACTCAAATACTGCAAATACAATAATATACTTTCTTCCAAATAAACAAACAAACACAATGGATAATGATAGTGCTGAAGAAAATAATGATTCATCCAATTCCTCCATTATTAGCCTCGGTTTATACCGTGGAAAACAAAACAATGATTTGACCAACGAGAATAAACTAAAAGATTATTTTGATAAAGATCCATTCACGTCAGCATCTCAAGTCAAAAGGCCTAAATATGAGTCGCTTAGTCAAGCATCTAATCTCCCTATGATACTGAGAAATAAATCCAGTGTGTGTGAACCTCGTGCTTCTAACTTTGAAGGAAAGAACGTGGGATATATGGAATTCGAGGACTCATTTTGCCATGTAAAGTTGGTTGGTATGATAAAATTGAAATATCTATTTTAGTACGTTTTTTCCACTTAACGGTCCTACGTACACTTAATTGGTATTTTTGCGTTTCTAGCTTTAAAACGGTTTAAATCTCTAATCCAGCAAAATTAACTTAAGGTATCAACATGTGTTCAAATGCAATTAAAAAAATAGGTGCAAATAGGATCCATCAATAGTTAGGTATGGGGAAACTGGGGTCAATAGATCCCCCTTTTGTTATTCAACCCTCATTTTCTTAATATTGACCGGATTTTAAATTTGTTGGTACTTAATCTCTTGGAATTTATTTGGCTATGCTATGTTTGATACCCATTGATCTCAGTGTAATTATTAAGGTATAATTCTATTATAAGTACGAATAGGGAAATGTATTAGTGTCCCTTATACATGTACGACTTGATCCTCCCCCTCTGGAACACTTGATCCTAGGGAATATCTCCCGAATTTGGGGTCGACTTGATACTATTAAGGGCCATCCATAAATTACGTCACACGAAATTCGTGAATTTTTGACCCCTACCCCTCCTTGTCACAGCTGGTCACATTTGGAAACAAAAATAAATATTGTATTAAAGTCATACAACATCGAAAACATCTTTTCTAAATATTTTTAAATTAAATCTTACGAAAAAAAAGATTCAGCAATACAAATCATACTTCGTCCGCTACCTGCAAAAAGTGTGAAATCTGGCAGGTGTACCACTATTAAAAATTTTGCGAGTAATATGAACTACCAGTTTAGCCACTCTTAACCTTTTAATTGCACTTGGTTGCTTTGTAAATGAAGTGTCCCCAGTTTCCCCCATATTAACACTGCGGTGTTGTGATGTAAACGGAATGATTTGCATTTTCGATTAATTTGTGTAAATGACCCTCTTTCCTTCTTTGTACAACTTTTTAAAGTGTGGAGTAGAGTTAGGCTATAAATAAGATATACAACGTTCCAAGATGAAATTCCTAATATTATTTCCTTTTATTTAGGATTCTATTTTGAAGCTAAAGGACAGTACGAAAAAATTGCTAGGCCTTCTTGAAGAGATACAATCGAAAACGCATACAAAAACACAATTTCAAAATGATTCTCGGATCTACGACATTATAAACTCAATACCTGAACAATCGTCCGACTATGTATGTTTTTTTGTTCTTTTTTTTCATAAAGCAATAGATGTGACGTAAGTTTACACCCATAGGTGTTTATTTCATAAGAATTTTAATCTAATTTAATTTTTGTTACTAAAATTTACTAAGTACTTATTTGATTTTTTCAGCCAAAGTCTGTAACAGACGTAATAGGCGCTAATGCGTTAAAAAAGTTGGAAAATCAAGCCAAGGACCTAGATGCCATATTCGTAGAGGTATTTCAAATTATATCAACATAATAATTTTGTAATTTAACAAATCAATATGTTTATTGCAGTTTGGTAGCCGCACTTAAATCTTAGGACTAAGCCTAAAAACGGTTAAGGTAATGGTATCTATATAAATGCTAATTGTTATCGTTCTTAAATCGATAAGTCAATTGCTCCGTTGTCTTTCTTATAAGTTATCTTTTCCTCTCAGTTACTACCCTCCTCATAACTTTCACAAAACAACAAGTCATGCCTATATGCCGCCAGGTAACGAAGAAAGACGTTCGCAAATTCGCATTTGTTTAATGTATTTCCATGTGACAACTAATAAAAATATTATACTGAATATTAAAAAAAACCGGCCTATTGCGAGTCGGATTCGCGCTCGAAGGATTTTGTACCATTGACAAGAAAATTTCCTCAATTTTCTTTAACTTGGAAACTATTTATTTAAAATTACAAAAAAAAAATACATTTAAGATCTTCACAACAAGACCTTTAACTTGATATATCACTAGAAGAAGCAGTTTGAAAAAAAAAAAACATCTTAACCCCAAAAAAGACCTTCCGTATGCGGATTTCATCTTTTCACGTTACGTGAAGGTGTGCCTCTGCGTCTGGGTCACAGAAATAGATAGTTATGTGTACGTACCAAATTGCAACTTAATCGGTTTAGTTGAATCGAAGACCGACCGACAGTGACAGACCGACGGACACAGAGTTTAAGGGTTCCGTTTTTGTATTCGGACATACTTATTTATGTTTAGCCAAGGTTGCTAATAGGTAAACTTTACCTATTTACTTTACCTGGTGAAGTAAATGATACTTAAGTCATTATATTTTTTCCTAGGATGATGACGACTGCTCTGTATATAAGAGATTAACGAGAAAATGCAACTGTCTCAATCAGCAGGCATACAATGATTTTATCATACACTTTAATGAGGACACCAAGTATTACACGAGCACTATTGGCGAAATTATAAAGAATATGAGAATACTGAAGAAGTTTTTATACATGGGTGGAGGATATGGCAAAAATGCTTTGATGTTTTTGAATGAAGTAAGCTTTTATTTATGCTTATTATAATGAGAAATTAACAGAATTTAGATAATTAAACTAGCAAATTAAGGGCAATGAAAAATGATAGTTTAGCCTAGGTATAGCTTAATGCTAACATTTATAAGGAATATTAAAAAGAGACGCAATAAACAATTTGGTCTCATAGAAACCTTAAAATATTATGGTAATTAAGTTGTATTATAAAAGGCGATTTATCAACCATTGCTGCCGGAATTTCAAACTAAATTTGCATTACGGCCTCGGAGTATAAATTTCATTTTTTGTTCCTCAAATGTTTAGTAAGGTACTATCATTAAACTTTTTAGGAACAACTTTTCTAGTAATATTCAGAATATGTTTTATATAGATTATTTTTATTCCGAAGTATTTCTAACACAGGGTTTAACGGAATGTCCCCACGCTGAGAAGATTGAGATTATACAGGGTATATCTCACGCAGACGTGTGCAATGTGTTTGAAGAGCATTCCATTGTCACTATATGTATCTCGTGGCAGTGCAAATATGAAATCAACGGAGACGCTATGACGCAGGTTTTATATCCATAATAAAAAATACAATAGTAATTGTCCACTACCAGTCTACTTCATAAACAAACACATATGAACTAAGAAAATTAAGCCAAAATATAACATTTGGACCTGAAAATTGCTTTAATATGACCTGTTTCTTTCTTTTAAGGCAAACTTATATAGTTTAATAAGACTTAGTGAGAAAGGACACCGAAGCTATATATTTTCTTTAATTTTATTTTGTCTGTCTAGTTCACGACGCTGGACGTGATCTTTTTACTTTAACTTAATTTTCGTGCTATTTGTTTTATAACACGTAATCTAAATTTTCATATAAAGCGCTTACAATCCAGAAGTTTGATTCCCGCGTTAGAAAATTTTATTAAATATAAAAAATATAACCGAGCACAACAACATTTAGCTTAGTTCTCGTCGCTATTTTAATATTCTATGTAACCATCGATTTATTATTATTTTATATACCTACATGAAATACGTATCTATATCTAAAAATATTAATTTAAAGACATATTTCTTCACTTTTAATCACTCGTTCTATAACAGGATCAGTTCAAATTAATGATCCTAAGTATCAAGATCAACTACAAATGTAAACATCAATATTGTAAAACAAAAAAGTTCAGCATTCATAGCATCTCGTATATATCATAAATTTAATACGTGTTACTTGTTTCCAGGTAATCATTTCTATGTGTGTTGTGTATACGTTGTACTTGTGAAACATAAATGCACTATGAGTTATTACGATTAAACTTTAATTGCAGGCCTTAACATCTGGATTTCTATACAAAATGTCTCAACTCGAAGAAGGACGACGATATTTAAAGTTTAGCTCTAAAATCACTAATGACATAAAGAAACTTTTGAGAAAGAAAGCGACGAAATTAGATATTGATACAGTGGAGACTTTGAATGCAACCTTGAACCTTCTACATCCACCAATGTCGCAACATCTTAACGTCACTTACTACTGCAAGCCTGTTGAAGAAGGTAATGGGAAGTTTTCTAAGAAGGTCGTTAATAATTCAATAAGACATTGCCAAAACGTAATATCTCAAACTGAGCCAATTGATTTTGTAAATGGGCCAAAGACCAAAACGAGTTACACAAACTAGAGTCAATCTGTATTCTGAAAAAAATCAAAGCAACCTATCTAGGTAGGTATCCACTTTCCATAATGTTGGATGCCTCGGTGTAATATGGCATTTGCTTAAATAATTGTAATTACCTTATGAGCCATGTTTATTTAATAATTATAATAACTCTCGCGCAAAATACGGCAATGCCATATTATTTTCGCGGGAGAACAATACAATTTTGTTGTTATGAAAAATAAAATTGTACCGTTATTTGCAGGATTTGGTAATAAAACGATCAAGGCGTTAGTGCAGTATAGACAATATATGACTCTTGAAGAAATATTTACCAACTTAGATTTACTACACACGCTAAGTAATAAAGACACAGGAAAGAAAGAATTGACATTATATTTACCGGCTTTGTTGCAATTATTTAAAAATTTACTTATGGAATACGACAACAGCGAAATCAATATAATCATAACAAACATACTGAACAATATTGTGGCTAGGACTATTCAAGAGGTAAATGAAATGCCAAAAACTATGATCATCGCTGATACAGCTACAGAGGTAATAAACTATTAAAAAGGCATGTGCTGCAATTACATATTTTAATGAAATTAGTTTCGTTCTGATCAGTTTATCGTTTAATACAGAATAGACTAGAGCAGTGGTCGGCAACTGCCGCGGATGTTTTGAAATTAGTTAAAAATACCTTGTATAGGTTGTGTTGTACTAAGTGCGGCCTGCCTTTTTTTAAGGTATCTGGGATAGCATCACAAGTGCGACCCGCCTATATCTAATTTTGCCACTTTGTGGCCCTTGCCTGCCAAATGGTTGCCGACTACTGGACTTGAGTAAAGGGATCGGTACTTAGATATTAACAGGTGCTAGGCAATATGGTCACTCAGAAAACCAATGTATATTTTTAAGCACCATTATTTTTTTGTGTTGGGAAACCAAGGCACGTCCTGTATAGTGGAAACATTTTCTTAATATTGACCGGATTTAAAATTTATTGGTACTGAAACATGTGGAATTTATTTGGCTATATACTATGTGTGATTCCCAACGATCTCAGTGAATTAATTTAGTGAAAATTCCACTATAAGTACGAATAGGGAAATGTATCTAGTGTTCCCTATATATGTACGACCTGATCTTTCCCGTCTGAACACTTGATCCTTGGGAGTACTCTTGTACCGATAGTTTTTACGAACAATAACATCATTCACAGCCAACGCCAATATTTGTTTATCGATTGGTACATTTCGTGCACCTTTTCTTGTTTTGTAAATTCGAGGCACTTGATCCGCTAGCACTTAGGTTACAAAACATTTAATATATAAAAAATCTATTTTAAGATTAACACTTTCTCTGTTACAAAAGGCTAGAAACATGGATTAATATCGTATTAAAGCTGTACAAAATCGTAAACATCTTTTCTAAATATTTTAAAATTCAAAATTAAAACTTACGAAAAATAAGATTCAGCAAAACAAATCATACATCGTCCGATACCTACAAAGTGTCAAATCTGGCAGGTGTACCACTATTAAAATGTTGGCAGGTACTTTTAACTACCAGTTTAGCCACTCTAAACCTTTTAATTGCACTTGGTTGCATTGTAAATTTACTGTACCCAATGCCCCGTAAGGATCAAGTGACCCCAGTTTCCCCTATTGTAGACTGATGAAAACATTTTATATTAATTTTGTTTATTATTATGTTTGCAGGTAGCAACATTTAATTTACATAATTTTATATGTATTTGTTATAATGTAACATGTACAACTTTTTCTGCTCAAAAATAGTTGTTAAAGAGACTAATCTCTATAAAGAGATATAGGACGATAATTTTCGGATTTCTTAATTTTATTTTTAACATTCTTTATTAAATAAATTAAAACGACTTTTTTCTACATTTCCAGCCTATATCCATGAAAAATGAAATAAATCAAATTCCAAACCCAAAAAAGCATAAGCATAGAAAGCATGAAAAGTCAAAGTCATGGTTGACCCCTCCCAAATTGCAACACCCATCAAAGAGACAAGGTTTTTAATTTTTTTAATCTTTTGTTTATTATTAGAAACAACAATAAAATTGTAATATTATTCTTAAGTTTCAGAAATAGAACGCCCAAGCTTACTCAACAGATCTAAGAAATTTTCAAAAGGTTAATTTTTAGATTTTATTTTGGCACATTTAAGATATATACTTCACAACATATGAAGTTAAAATGTAAATTAGTTACAACAATAATTGTTATAAAAAAGTCTTCCTTTTCAGTAAACTCAAAAAATCCTATTATATATGTACCAATTGATGAATGAAACTACTCAAGTTTTTGTAAAAACAATATATTGTCACAATATATGAATACATTAAAAAACTAAATTATTATCACCATCACAAAGCTTAAATATAATAACAAACGTTATTAAATACATTTTTACATTTGCTAAGTTTCATTTTAGTAAAATATGATAAATAATTAACAAACAATTTAAAACTTCTAAAATATAAATTTCCAGAGATTCAACTTTTACATGAATCATTTGCTATAAGAAAAAAAAGTATAAGGGAATGTTTGCTAATGTGGCTACATAAAACATTAATATGAAAAATTAAAAGCACTTTGGTAGATATTTATATATGTTTTATCTTAATTGGCTTCAATGAAATCCACGTGAAAGCTAAATGAAGTCAGTCAAAATATCTATCATCATAATCATAGCTTCTTTTCTGTTTATTGTACTGGGAAATTGCTCTTTTGTTAGTGGGTGTTGGTGTGTTCTGTTTAAAAAGCATTGCAAGTAGTATGTAAAATCCACCTATGATTTTACTAAAAAAATCCAATAGACCCAAAAACATGGGTGTAGAGTTTTTGACAAATATAGAAATTTCTCTTATGAGAGCTAAAATAAAATTACCTAGAAAATTGACAAATGAAGTGCTCCCTGTAAATATTGCTATTACAAATGCAAACAGAAATGTCATAAATTCCTTTACATTGCTTACTGATAGTACACCTTTTAGGGTTTCAACAACCTCTTTATAAGTATCATTCAATGACACAATACTATTATCGAGATTACTATTAATTGGTGTATTCTTGACTTTCTTTGCCATTCCAGTCAACATAGGCTCTAATTCTAAGAATGCATCCGATATGTGCCTTAAACATTTAACAGTGACAATAATTTCAGAATCTCTAAATTTAAGGCTTTTAATTTGGAACCAAAAAGGACCAAAGGGCTGGTTTTCAATTTCTGTCCAAAGACAAACGCCAGATGAACCGCATCCCGCTACATCTGAATCTGTGATACCTATCCATTGTATCTTAGAACAGCGAAGTCGTAATTTGTGTTGAACTTCCAATAAATCCCTTTTTAACTCAACCTCAGCCGCACTTATAAGAACGATATCTCGGTAGCCGATTTGTTCATCAATCAATCTCCTTTCTAAATATCGGCCCAAAAATATTCTCGCCCTTAACAACTCCTTACAATAGTTTTTTACTTTCACAGTTTCTATATCACCACTTACATCATGCTGCGAAGACGCTATAGATAAATTTGATGTTGGACTAGCCAAAGTCCCATTTGTTTCCATTTTGTTTGGTACTCAGGAAAATATCAGCACGCCTTGTTCAGTAGATCGATGAGATCTCTATTAAAAATATATATATTTACTTTCCAACTTTGTCTTCCTCCGTTTGATTTTTGTAATAATAAAATGCTACTACGTATTAAAAAACTATAAACGTATTAAAATAATTGGACAACATGTAACAATTTAAATACTATACAAAAGCTTTAATTTTGTTATGTGTCTAGTGTAATCTATATTTTCCAGTGCAAATTGCAATGTTAGTTGTTGTCGGTAAATGTCTAAATGACAATCAGTGTTGCCATATCATATCATAGAGTATAAAACTGTAGCTATTTGCTTTGAAAGAGTGTAAAATATCAAATAAAGTAACCGTATACAGGTATAACGACACATGTTATATTAATAAATAGAAACATTAAATGCAAGAAATAATGAAAAAATAACATAAAATCAACGAAGTTTTGTTAGTCAAATTCAATGTTTCGTAGATACGTATTATCTATAATTTGGCGTTAAGCAAAATAAGTACCTACTACCTAGGTACTTATTATCTAAAAGCTAGTGGTGTTCTTGATACGTTAATCTAGCACTTCCGAAACTCTGCCGAGCGATTTTCTTGCCTTGAAAAGGCTTATTATTATTATTTAATCGCCGTTGTTGAGCAAATAAAGTTTTGTTCGTATCTGTATACGTATTTAAAATGTACTACTTTAATTGATGATGAAAAGTACCACGTTAAGAATGATCTTAAATATAAATCTGAAAATTTCAATTTCTTCCACTAGAATTGGTCTCGGTATCTTTTTGTACTTCCCTTTGAGTTTAAAAAAAAAATACCTGCCATAGAAATAATTGAACACGTATTGTTTTATTATAAAATTATACACTCCGAATACAATTTCAGCGAAAAATCTCTCAATTGTCATGAAACATAAATTTATTTCCATTATAACTTTTCACAGCCGTGCCGCGTGACAAATGTTAATGGCTTATGTTTTGTCTAGGTAAGTATTAAGTTTACCAAGTTTTTTTAATGATTGAATAAAACAAATTTTCTGTTTATAAAATTTGTACAATTTATTTAATCGATACTGACAATAGTTTGAAAGAATAATGTACCTTTTTAGGTATTAAAATATTATTTGAGTATTTACAAACTGTCTCCTAACTACAATTATTTAGATGCTTTTAAAGATGATAAGCCTCTTTGCTTTTATATTGCTATGGAAATAGAGTACTTTTGCTCATGGACATTTGGAAACCAAGTTTAAAACTGTTTTAAATAATATAATCTGTTGTCAATACAATATGTTAGCATTAATTCAGGTCTATTCATCAATTTTTTTTTATTTCTGTACAATCTACAAAAAATGTAAACAATAGATTTAATATTTCGACAATACTCTTCTATATAAGTTGAAGTAAACATTTAAAAATTGTCTTACACATAAAATGGCCCAGGTTTCCCCTTAAATGTTAATAAAACTTACAAATAAATTCAGTCTCCATTCATTCTTTAAGTTAATTTTAAAGTGGAGATAGGAAACCTGGAATATTTAAACATAATACTTTATAGAATACAATGTTATAATATGCAACAAAAATATGAAATATGATCACGCAAGTCAAATTACACTACAGACATCTAAGATTGGAGATGAAAGTGACATTCTTCTTATATATTTTTTCTTTTAAAAATGTCAGCTTTAGAAACATTAGACAAAATACAGAGTCTGATAGTTAAATGGAATTTTAATAATATGGGTCAATCAACTTTTAAATGTACCATCAATGATAGATTTTATACATCAATTTTTTTTTCTTAAATTTGTATATTTTATACGTATTTGTTGTTGATAATTATTTATATTTATGGAATTCAAATAGAGCAGAACAATTGATGGTAAATTTTACTCAAAAATTCACATGACTGTAGTTAAGATAGTCCCTTCGACATTTAAAAATTCAGTCAAATTGTTAATTTACTTTTAAATATTAGAATCATACTTGAAAAGCCTTACTGTTCTTTTAAAGTAAAAATGACGATAATGTGTCTTTAGGAGATAAGAAAAAAGTGGTTGTCCAGTGGACATAGACGTTTGTCCATAGGAAATACTCGGGTGTCCAAAGGGGATTCTGTGATGAAAATCGCCTGTATTTCTTCTTTTATGTAATAAAAAAACAACTATTTGAACATAATTATCAGTATTAGAAGAGAAAATATTGAATAATTCAGACAACGATCTTGGATGTCCAAGGGACTGGTGGTGATATTTATTAGTCTTTCCGCTCCCTGGTAATAAATAATAATATTTTGAATTAGGTTTTACGCACAGTAAAAAATATACATTAAATTGAATATATTCCACTTTAATTTACTACAATATATAAAATACAAAAGTTTTTGTGCTGGTTGTCCAGTGGACACACAATAAAGCCACGCTCTTTTTCAAAATACACTCGGTCGACTGGCGCCGCGGAAAAGATGAAATCAAAATCGGGGCTGGATGAATGTTGTCACGAAATAAATCGACTTGAGTTCCAAGCAGTAGTCACGCCATAAATGTTTGGATTTTGGAACTTTTTTACCGTTGTCCGGTGGAAGTCAGAATAATAAAATATAATAGGGACTAAAATAAACATGCAAAAAGGTCGTTAAGGTTTTAAAGCAAACAAAATCTATTTACTAGCATCATAATAGATATTGTAATTAATAATTATGTTTCATTGTAATTGATTGCCATATATAATTTTTTTGGAAAAATTAATGTTTCATTGTACTAACCTACTGAGGGACAAATTTACATAGCACTGACAGGACAGATAAAAGTTGATTGACCCATATATACTACAAGAATAAAACTATATCTTTTACATTATCAGCATATTACAACTACAGGTAACTGTTAGCTATGCTAGCAGTGAAACACCAATAAATTTAAAAGATTATGTTAACATCAATATGACCAAAAGTGTAACAACTTATCTTCAAACTTGTTCCAAATATTAAATTTGAATAATTTTAAACAATTTTATATGCATCAGTTTTGAAAACAGGTGAATATTGATAAATATATATAATTGCTGGAATTTGATAATGATGAAAAATGCACCATTTCTCCATTTAGATACATGAAAAATGATTTACCCAATAATGTATGTGACCCAAATGGTAAACAATTCGCGGTGTAATATAAGCATTTGAACAAATAAATTTATTATGAATAAAAACCGCTCAGGGAGGGGTTGATAATTCAGTAATGCTTTACCGTCAACATGAAGTTGTCGGCAAACTGTAATTACGTCAAAAATGTTGTAGGGACATCTAAAATACTAAAGAGTTTTGACGAAATTACGATACTTTACAATTAGACATCTTACGGCTCACGCAAATGAATTATGGGGTTAAAGACGGCACTTACTCACTGTAAACTATCCGCTACTTCTGTCTACTTCTATTTTTCGATACTGACAATAAAAAAGTAAATTTTACCGGATACATGTCAAAATTTTACAGCCCGATTATAATATCATTTTTGCTCTCAGTACCGATAAACTGAATGGCCATTTTCAACCCCATTGCGCGAATTATACAATAAGACAGAATAAAAACCTGCTTGCCCATAATAATAATATCCAAAAGTGCTACACACTTTTACAGTGATGTAAAAACAAAACTGTTTACGCGTGCTTAAGAATAAAATCACATTTTAACTAACTAGCAATTCAATAATCAGTTGTCCATTTTTTGAATTATACTCACGCCATTCACATATTTATACATTTCGTTTATCATTCTTTCTTCATTTAAAGTTTTAAACACTCACAACCACAGTAACCAGAGCGATGTTTTATTTTGTGGGTAGATTGAATTTTTTTTATCAAATTATTGTGGGATACTAAACAAAACCCTAGTGCTCATCTAGCTGAGATTTTAAAGTTAATGTAAACAGTGTATTGTGTATTTCATTATTTTCAACATATTTTAAATGCTTCACTTTTAGTGGCAAGTTTCGAGTATAATAACTTTAGGCCCATATACAAAAATAAAATAACCTTTTTTTAATAGAAATCTTACTTAGGAAAACTGTAGTCTAGATGGCAAAAGTACAAGTGACGACTTTTTGTATTTATCAAATAATCTATGTCAATTTCTAAATTGCACTCGGCATTCATAAGCTCAAAGTTCATCATAACCTCTAAAGAGACAATAACTAGACATGCACAAAAAAAGAAAAACATACTTGGCTAATGTAATATATAAAATTCTTCACTTAGATCGTCAAGAAAATCTCGGCTTACTTTTCAGCTTAGGAACAATACATTCGATACTCTCATTGCTATACAAAGAAAGTGATATCACGTTTCCATCACTATGACAAATCCATTCATAGGAAATGTGAATCGGACGCGCCGACGAGTTAAGAATCAACATCAATTACGGGTGCAGTTATTTGACGATGAGGAACCCGTGCACGCTGGCCAGGAACTTGTCGAAGTTGTCCTGGAAGCGCAGTTTGTGTGGCCTCATGCCGTCGAACAGCACTCCGTTGGTGAGCACTCCGAATGCCTCTTCCAGTCGCGGCACATTCCCGGGGTCGTTGATCGCGAACGCTTCGATCAGCTGCCTGGCTAGACCCTCCAGCAAAGCGGGTTTGACGCACGTGAGCGCGTATATGGCGGCACCGGCCGCGGGTATCGAGTCGGGCGGTATCTCCATCTTGATGATCAGCATGAGGAGTAACTCCGCCAATGTGAGCAGTGAGAGCGCGTACGGGTTGTCGTCGCCCAGCGTCCGCGCCTTGTTGGACAGGCCCACTATGGTGTCGCAGCACAACGTGGACACGTCGCACGACACCGCCGTCAGGCCCACGCGCAGCGCAGACACCACCATGTTGAAGTCTTCTATGGGCAAGTTGGTGAGCTGCAAGGTAATAAAAAAACAATAAACGTCTTTCTAATAATCAGTTAAAGTTTGTATTTATTATCATAGTCATCATGTCCTGTAAACTGAGAGGGTTCATGCTTTAAGTAACTACATTGAGTCAATTAGAATCCAAAATTGTAACTACACTATAACATGTGTAAATTCAATAAAAAATTATGAATCTCTATGAATGTTTTTTTTTCTTATTGCTGAGTTTATCAGCAATCAATTGCTTGACTTCAAACTGATGTGCCAAGTATGTGAACGATGAATGTTTAATGTGCGAGTCCATGTGCGTGCGTGCGAGTGAGCGTGTAAGTACGTCTAAGTGCGTATGACTAGGTGTGATTGGGTGCGAGTAGCGTTGTGTACGACGACCTGGTCGGCGGCGTCGAGGTCCCGCAGCATGCGGTAGGCGTGGTGCGCGAGCGCCGGCAGCGCCAGCAGCGGCGGCGTCACCAGCGGCAGCAGCAGGCGCAGCCCGCGCGCGCACGTGTCCCCCACGCTGCGCTCCGCGCCCGACCGCGCGATGCTGCAGATCAGCTCCATCAGCGCGCAGATGTCCTGTGCCATACAGCGATGTTAATAGCATCTCGCTCTGACGACAATGTACCATACAAATAACTAAATTGTAATACAACGTGTATTCTGGATATGATCGGGAACTAAGGCATGTAATAGCCAAGGAGATTACAAACCCATTGGCGTTAAAACAAATCCAGACAAAAAATAAAAAAAGACGTTGCCTCGGTTTCAGATCACGATCTGAATACACCTGTATTACAGCCCTATGGTTACAACACTCTCTGTACTTAAACTCATGAAAATTTGAACTGCAATATATAGCAGTACCCATAGATAAACTTGCTTTTGCATTTACATTTATGTATTTATATTGTTTATTATAATTATTGTATAAAATTTTGGTACAATCAAGAAACTACATTAAATTAATATTACCTCATAAGCCTCCTCTTCAGCATCTTGAGGTATGCTCGATATCTTTCCAGAGTTCCATCGCATGTATACTTCAAATGTAGTATTGCAAACCTCCAAAAACCTGGCAAAATTTACAAACAATGTTTTAAAAATGCAAATCAATACACCATCTAATCAATTACTATTTTTATAGGTATATCTATACTAATATTATAAAGCTGAAGAGTTTGTTTGTTTGTTTGTTTGTTTGTTTGAACGCTAGGATCTTTGGAACTACTGGTCCGATTTAAAAAATTCTTTCACTGTTAGGTAGCACATTTATCGAGGAAGGCTATAGGCTATATAACATCACGCTACGACGAATAGGAGCGGAGCAGTAATAAAGAATGTTTCAAAATCGGGGACATTTTTTCCTTTTTGTGAGCTTCGGCTGCGTGCGCTGCGGAATCGGTTAAAGTTTCGCTAAAATAATGTATGAGAGAAATGTTCCTCTTTAAAAGTCCTAAAAAAAAGTCCGCGACGGCATATGTCTATTTTTTAACGTTAGCTCACTATAACGTTTTTTATCCTCACCAAATTTATTTTTTAAATAAAGTTTTATTTGTGAAGGTGTTTTTATAAATATGATATTAATCCTTATCCAAATAAATAGGTTATTCATTACAAGTATTTAATTTTAAATAAAATTGCCCTCTACATCTTTTGATTTCACCGAGTATCTTAGAAGATATTGCAGTTTTAAAATATTGATCAAGCGCGCAATAATGATGCACAAGGCGCCGATCGACGCGTTACGGTTTCACGATTGAACAATTAGACTGAATTGTATGATTTTTGGTATGGACATAAATAGAACTCTGAGAAGTAAAATAGACTACAACTTATTTTCCTTCTGAACTCAACCCTGTAGTCTACGCGGACGGAGTCGCGAGCAAAAGCTAGTTGTTAATAAATATTCAGTGTATGCTATAAAATAATAGACAGCAATATCAAACACATTGACTCACTTGTTCACATTCTGTGGTTGCACTGAGTGGAGCATTCTCTTGGCACTTTTTGAGAGCAGGTTCAAAGCTGGCAAGACTACGCCCGGGTAGTTGTGATACCTATATATAATACCAGGAATCTTGTCTAAGGCACCAACCAGCATCATGAATTGCTCGTCCATCGTGCCCACCTGCAAAGCATCATATTGCATAAAGCAAAATCTATCAACATGCTTTTTTACATGTATTCATGAAACATAACACATTTTTAATGAATGTGCAGTAACAAGATAAATTTATTGACATTACAAAATTTTGTTCTGCTCAAAATTTAAAGCAACTAAAAAAAAGGATGTACAATATCAATTCATGTCACTGTCATAATAGTTTGGACATGCCAGTAATGAGCATGAGAATTAAAAGATATCAGTTTCGGCTCTGGGTGTTTATGAGACCGAAAAAGTCTCTCGTAGTCTTTGACACCCACGACACGGGACTTGTGACCTTGTGCATCCAGAGCTATGTATGTGACTGTTGGGTGTATTTCTTTGTTTATTTTTAAAACATACTGTGTCCAGTCCAATTACAATTCGCAACACAGCAACAAAATGGCGATAAATTTATCTGGTATAATTACAAATGTATAATATATACCTCTAGCACTCCCTCCGTGACCCCAATGAAGCAGTCGAGCGTGTCTGCGAGCATGTTGCGCACGGGCTCCGTGTCGCTGTCCATGTTGATCATGTTCACCAGCTTCTGCTGCAGCGCGCCCGTACTCGCAAGCAAACGGTTGCGCACTTCACCTGCAACAACAAGCAGGTAACACTGGTCAATATTATTTTTGTGCATGGGTTTTACTCAATATATTCTGATTATATATGCACACATATTAAAAAAAAATGAGATTACAAATTAAAAATATTTGCTTTTACTTTTTAAGAAATCGTCTCTGTCAATTTTTTGTATATTTTTATGGATTTAATTTTCCCAATTTTTACTCACAAAAGCAAATCCAGAACTATTTTTTGTTCTAATTCTTATTTCTACGTATAAAAGCAATAAAAATAAATTATATATAATCCGTGCGCAAAATTGCTTGGTCTAGCGCGGTTTGGCGGACTACACATTATAACAAGAAATTCCCAAGAATTTTCAGGTGCACAGATTTCCTTACAATCTATTTCTTTACTGTTAAAGTGAGATATAATTCACTGTGAAAACTCTACTAGGTTAGGACAGTAGGATCCATAGATGGTTTGCTCCTTTTTTGGTCTCTGTATGTGATAATAAGGAGGTTATTTAAACTCACCTTCAGCATATGTAGCGGCTATGGCAAAAGCTCTATGCAACTCCTTCCTCAGTTCACCGGGCAAGTTGCTCCCCGACGCTTCCCACGCTACTAGAGCCAGGAATTCTTCACAGCTAGCTAATGGATTTTGTCTGTCAAAAAAGAAAAGTTCAGAGATTACTAGTTGGGAATCTTAGAGCCAGGAATTCTTCACAGCTAGCTAGTGGATTTTGTCTGTCAAAAAAGAAAAGTTTAGAGATTACTAGTTGAGAATCTTCTGAGGGAAATAGATAAATATATTTCAATACATAAAATTAATAAACAATGAATTAACATATATTTAGCTGACTTGGCTGTCTAAATGATCACTTTAATTTTAATGGTGAAAGAAGGCATTAGTTAGCAAACAATCACTAAGCCACCATGGTAGACTAAGATCCAACCGTCTTAATTGTCGACGAGCCCGAGGCGAGCAGTGAGACGTATATAGGGTGTATTCAGACCGTGATCGGAAACTAAAGCAGGTCATAGATAAGGTCATTACTAAGCCCCTGGCATCAAAGAAAATTCCGACAAAAAATAAAAATTTTAACGTTTTCCCCTCAAACCACATACATTTAATATCGATGGTTGTATATGCATTTTCTTTAACCCCAGGGAGTTTCCAATCACCTTATATAATTCCTGCCTTAGTTTCCGATGACGGTCTGAATAAAATAATATAATTCTCCTCTGTATGTGTGTATACTTGTGGTGCGAGTGCGCCAGCGTGGTGAGCAGCTGCAGCGCCTGTCTGGCGGGCTGCGGCTGCGCGGCGTGGTGGCGCAGCGTGGCGGCGGCGCGCGCGGCCAGCCGGGACACCAGCCAGCCGCACACGCCCGCGCCGCCCGCCCCGCCCGCCCCGCCGCGACTCAGCGCCACCTCCAGCACCACCGACATCTGCATACAACATAGTGCACACTTGAGCTGCGTTGCTGACTGCACTCGCGCGTTTTGACGAGATTTTTTAGTTTAGACTGAAAAAATTAGATGTAATTTCTATGGTTCCTCACTCACATGTCTCAGTATCTTCAAGTTACCTTTACGTTCTTCAAAGTAACTTAAAAGAAGAAAATTATTTTTTGTATGATAGGACTGGCATGTCTGTGTTGGACAAAAGTGCCAAAAAAATAAAGAGAAAAAACAACAAAACATATCACACAATCATTCTTCTTTGTAAATGAGGCTGCTAGAACCGGAGTGGCTTAACTGCATTTTACTGACTAACTGTACTGATCACTCTGGCACTTTGTTTTTCGTCAATTTAAACCAGGGCCGAATTGTACTTATCCTGCCATTTATGTCAAAATTATGAAAATGTAATAATAAAAAAAATATCCAATATCGGCTAAGAAACGACAGGATCTAATTTTTCAGATCTAACATACTGACCTCGGAATACACGAAGTAATTGGGCATGAGATAGGAGTTGGCCCATATCTTGAGCAGCCAGGAGATGGTGGCGGACAGTTCTGGACTGAACACGGAGCCGAGCCCCGCCTCCAGCGCCGCGCACTCCCACGTGCTGATGCGAAGCACCTCGCCGACTATCCTGGTACAATACACAGGGTGTATTCAAACCGTGATCGGAAACTGAGGCAGGTAAATAGCTGAGGTGGTTACAAACCCTCTGGCGTTATAGAAAATCCTGACAAAAAAAAAAAATTTAGACGTTTTCCTAAAAACCATAGATATAAAAGCATACATACATACATAACCTCACGTCTATATACACCGAAGGGGTATGCAGAGATGTATTTCTGCACCCACATTTTACTAGGTGTGTATCAGTCCCACGTAGCAGGGGGCGAGCCTATTGACCTTTTTCGGGCACATTTCCAGACTCCGTGCTGCTACTGAGAATTTTCTAATGGGAAAACCCAATAATACTTTGCCCGACCCGGGAATCGAACCCAGGGCCTCTAGATCCCACGGCACATACTTGTACCGCGAGACCACCAGGCATTCAAACAAATACAATGTACTTGATTAAGCAAGCCATTATGTAATATCGCTCAAGAGAAAACACAAAATCTCTATATGATAACAATGCAAGTAGGCACAACGGAACGACCGTTTGTTGTATTCAGACCGTGATCAGGAACTTAGGCAGTAAATAGTTAAGGTGATTAGAAACATTCTGGCGTTATAAAAAATACGGATAAATACTCTCTGTTTATATTTCGGGTCAAAAAACATTACTATGCTAAAAAAAACTTAAGATACCTCTTGTACTTGACCTCTCTATCTCAAATCTTGTATTATGCTGATAAGATTCATGAAAAAATATGAATACAAACATTTCTTTGTTAAATTTATTCTACACAACAAAAAGTGCAATAAATAATTCATAAAGACATAACAATGCCATGCTATTAATATTTTGCTCTGGACGACATTACAATGCCGTTCGGGAAAATTCTATTTTTATTGAGTGCTTTTTATCTTTGGATTGGTTTTTAAAATTTTGAAGAAAAATATATTTATTATGCATTTGAGTATAATTTCAGCCTGTACATCATGTTACACGAATGTTAAGACAAAATTCATTTAGGTAGCATGGTACTTAACAACTTAAGAAATGTGCCAAATATCATTATGATGTTGAACAAGTCACACTCAATTTTGATGACAATATTGATGAAAATAATGCCTTACATACAGCCTACTATCCACTTTTCTCTAAATTCATTGTTTTACACTGCAGTTGCCATACATCTCGGTTACAAATACATATATTTGGAATAAAAAAATCCTGCCTACTAACAGTATTATACAGATACAGGTGTTATATATAAAATCCCCCACTTACTTAAGTACAGGGTCGACATTCTCAGTGTTGGTGCTCTCGCCTACTAGATATCTAAGTGATGCGTCGATATTCGCGTTTTCCAATATACTGTACTGTATTATCTCCGGCGGTATCATCACGGTCTCGCCTTCTGTGCAGTCCACTGCTAGGAAATGGCCTGCAATACAATAAAAATAATTTTTAGTAAAGTATGTATTCTTTATACTTAATGTATTTTTTTTTGTTTAGGTTTCTCTTATAGAATTATTTAAAAGAGGTAGGACTTTTTCCTTTGTTTATTAGATTTAATTCATGTTGTGCCATGTAAATCTACTTACTCTAAAAATATAGAGTATAGACTATTCAATAATGACAATATGAAATGAAGCAAGAAACTACAATTTTTCAATTTGTCCCAGTGCGGGGATCGAACTCGCGGCCCATCGTTTTACAAGCTGGTGTCAAGCCAAGTGCGCCAAAATGTATAATATGAACAATGATTAATGTTACCGGTAATCATTAATATCCAATGCAGATCTTCGAATAAATTAATTAATTGCTCGCCGCCGCTCACTGGCAACTTTCCCATGTGCATTAATTGCAGTTGGCTCTCCAATCTGAAACACAACAACGCCAATATGATTTTATAATAGCCTTCGGTTAAATGACAAAGCCATGAAAGTATTTATGATGGGTTATGAATTCGATCTACGGTATATTTTAGTCTCATTAATAGATGTTAAATTTGATTTAGAATTTCATTTGTTGTGCCTGCGATATATAAAGGTCTTTTTTCTTAATGTACATTTAGGTCTCAAACTCAAATATCAATTCTTGTGGGTACTAAGCTGGAAACTTTTAAAATAAAAAATATTAAAATTTACGTTAAAAATTATAAGTCAATGCAATTAGTTTTTTTTTTTATTAAAAAGAACATCCAAATTATATTTATGTGTAATGCCCGACAGGCAAAGACTACCAGATTTCACTAATACAAACTTCTAACGAAATATATTAAATACTTTGTTTAACCACGTGTGAAACTTCACGCGTAGTCGTTAACGCGTGCTGTTGTTTGTGTAATTAAAATATTTCTTTTACGTATGCCAATAGTATTTTTCTATTTACATTTGGATAACCTCGAAGTTTAGCAATCGAACGAGTAAAAATCTAGGCGGGGAAAATTTAACTCCTTAGTACACACTTTTCAAGGAAGGAGATATTAAACTCAGCGACGAAATCTGCCCACTTATAAATTGTTGCGAAATTATTAGGTGTGTATTAGGCATAAATATAACTTGCATTAAACCAGCGTGGCCGCCATAGGCCTAATCCCCCAACCCATTTCTCGAAGAGGGTCATGATTAGCAATGAGGCGTATGAGGGCTAATGATGATGATGATGATGATTAACCTTTTGCTTCTGTCTTGCAGCAGAGTGAAGAGTACGTGTGAGCAGTGCGCGGGCGCTTTCCTAGCGATCGCGCCGATCGTCAGCAAAGCGTTGCTGTGCAGTTTGCGTTCATCTTCTTCTAACTCGCCTTTGATATCTTCATCCGGGTTTTCAGCAGCCCTACAAATTATTTACGTTACATATTTATAATTTGTAATTGCATGGTGGACTATGGCCTAACCCCTCTCAATGGTAGAGGAGACCCGCGCCCAGCAGTGGGATGTATATGGGTTGATGATGTAATTAATAGTTATGTCTATATCACCGAAATAAAGCACAGTTGGATTATTATATGGACAATGTTGAACCGTAATGGCAATTTTCAGTCACATTTCCATGCTCCTTGTTAGGACTCTAACACTTTTAATGAAATGAAATTAATAAAAAACTGAGTTTTTTTAGACATTCTGATGTCAAAGTTTCCCTCTTTGTGAATAAAGGTACTTTTTAGTGTTTATTCCTTATAACTATATTTAGAAAGAAACATACCTTGTCCCCTCTGGAGGCGCCAGTCTGCATTGCAAATACGTGTTGAATACTTCAATACACGGATTCAGTAACGTTTCGTTGGAAAACCCATCCGAGTCGTGTACTATTGAACTCCACGTGTGTAAGAATTTGTTCAGTGATTCCCTCCATACCGTGTCTTCGTTGGACTGCAACAATTCAATTAAAATTACTACTATGTTATCTTACAGAGTGATTCTGACTCAATAGCGTCATTATGGTAGCCTGGTGTTTTATTTTTTGACAGCCTCGTGGCGCAGTTCAATAAACACCAGCTTGCGAAACAAGAGTCCGCGGGTTCGATCCCCGCGCCGGCATAAATGTTTGTACGATCCACAAATTTTTGTTTCGGGTCTCAGAGGTTTTGAGACCGAAAAGTCTCTCGTAATTTCTGATACCCACGACTCTAGACTCGTATCTTAATGTGGGGTCAGTACTGTAGTGTGTGTCTGTTGGGTGTATTTATTTTAATTATTTATTTACAAGTTACTCACCACTTCTTCTAAAACCGATCCTCTGATACAATGACATGTTAAACTCGTCAAATTTTGTAGAAACGAGGAGGGCGTTGCGGCTATCATAGCCGGCGAGAAGAACTGCACCAACCGCCGGTATATATCGGATATGCCCAACATTTCCTTCTCAACTGGCTGGATGTACGCCATCATATTGAGAAAGCTGGCCACGTAATTCTCCAAGTATTGCTGTTTCAAGTTACTGGCGGATACAACGACACCGCTCAAACTCGCCAACTGTACCAAACACGTGAGCGATGGTCCCGCTAGATCAGGATTCGTTCTCGCATACATGTGAATTTCAAAGAACAACGCTATAAGCTCCGGTTGCATTATTGTATCGCGCCAGTTCATACTCAGACGCAACGCAGGCACTGTGTCACTCTCGTATATCGCTTCGAACGCGCCGATAAGCCGTTTGGACAGCAGAGGAGATACGTGACTCCAACACAGTACTGTTTCAACAATGGTTAAAAGTTGTTTGGTCAACATCGCCTGCTCTCCCTCAGGGCGGTGACCCGATCGAACGATCTGCTCCAGCACACCAACAGTAAATCTAAATATCCTCTTTAAATCTAGCGCTTCAAATGACTTCTTCAGTCTAAAATGGACCTCCCATATGAGTCCGACGTCGGCGGATTTGACCGTGATGGCGTATTCTTGCATTATTGCCAATATCAAGGAACATGCCAACCTCTGTTGATTAATCGGTGAACTCAAAATTATCTTTTCTAATTCGCTCAATAAGGCTTTCCTTTCTCTTCCACCATCATCAATACTGCCTCTTTTGATTATTATTGCAATTGTCTAAAAATAAATCATAATTTGTATTATATGTTCAATTTTTAATGTTTAGAATATTATTCACAATTTTTTTTTACTGAGTTAAATTAAATTTGCGAAAAAATTTAAATACTACAAAAGTATGATTAAATTACTAGGGAACAAATAAAAATAACTTACTTGCAATAATTTCTCCCGCAAAAAAGGGGGTGTATCTTTCCTTAATAAATAATTGAGTAAATATTCTCTCAAGGATGAAATATCATTTTCGGATAATAAACTCCACTCCCTGATTAGTGCTGATTTCAAAAGACCAGCAGCTTCAAATAGCACATAATCTGATGAGGATTTCTCTAATATTTCCCTACACAACTGGTAGG
Source organism: Cephonodes hylas (assembly GCA_030295005.1). Taxonomy (NCBI): domain Eukaryota; kingdom Metazoa; phylum Arthropoda; class Insecta; order Lepidoptera; family Sphingidae; genus Cephonodes; species Cephonodes hylas. The sequence continues at coordinate 4,286,100 of AP025371.1, forward strand.
GATTCTTTGTGCTTCTAAATTCGAGAAACACATTCTGGGCCTGCTGGCGCTGCTCTGATGTAACTAGGTTTGGTGGTGCCTGATGAAAAATATAGCATTTTAATTGAAGAACATAAACTAATATTATTGCTATAAAATTAAAGGAGCATTAACATCTATAGGGATTTCACATACATTATACATCATGTCTTCAATTACAAATTTTTCTTTCATATCTTATCTCACAAACTTATTATAGTCGTGTAAATATTGACTTAATTGAATAATTGACTTAATTTATATGGATTGACTATGTTCCATTAGATAAAAACAGTCAATGTAATCAGAAGTCTAAAACACAGTAATTATTCTAAATAAATGCTTCACTGAGTATATTCAAATATATTTAAAATATCTATTGCTTTGAATAATTGTTATGACTTGATACAAGAACAAAGAAAAGGTTGTTAATTCCCTCAATTTCTTCACCAGAATTAATCTTGGTTTAGGTTAAATTTAATTCTTAATTTTCAATACTTAACCTTACTTAAAAGCTTAAACATAATTTTGCCAATTTTTTGGACTATGGCCTAAACCCTCTCAATGGTAGAGGAGACCCGTGTTCAGCAGTGGGCATATATATGGGTTGATGAAGAAGATGAAGAATATTTTTTATGGAATTATTTCTCTGTTGTTCATCAACTTTTCTTAAAGTAAGATCTATCTTTGTATTTCTTACTAACTCATGTCAAAAACTGTTAAAGAATCATAAATCTACTAGCTGAAAGCTGACAGTAGCATGCTTACCTAATGAAACATACAATTTCAGACTTTGGATAAGGACTCAGTAGCACATGCTACAAAACCCAGCAATCAAAATTAAGCCTTTTACTCAGGTATAGGACTGCACAATGTGAATTAGAAGAGCCAAAGACATAGATTTTGTTACAATTTACAAGACATAATATATTGAGGAAGAAGTGCTTCTTTAAGTAGGAGCTAGACAACTGACCAGTGTTACTCTCTAAAGTGGTCTCTACTTGGCCAAAATAGAAAATGAGGCGTTAAATTATATTAAACATATTTTATAAGTAGGTGGTTTAGAAGATTGTGTTGATGACGGATATGTATATATTTTTTTTCAATTAAAGATTTTATGTGCTTACTTGTTGTAGATACACTTTCTTACGTTTAAATGCTTGCTTGATGAACAACAAAGCATTTTCTTATAAAAATTACTATGAGACAAAGAATGTGTGAAATATGTTTTTGTTATCAAGAAATAACCAGAGTTAATAAACAAGAATTACAGAAATGCTAATAAAAGAAGAAAACTAAAAGAGAATAGATTACTTCTTAAAGTATCTATGTTAAAAAGTTGATTTCAGTTCAATGTAAACATTGTTATTTACTTTAATCTGTATCACTCTCATATTTCAGTATTATATAAAATAAGGTCAATAAAATACACGTGGAATCAACTTTCTGGTTTCATGCTTACAATAGAGATCGTATTATTATTCCCTAATAAATAAAATACGTCAACCATCACATGTGAAGTTCTAATCTTACCAAAAGCATTTGAGCGGCTGCCTCCAGTGTCCCAAACATGGCCGTATTATCCATAATGACTACTTTAAAATATCAATCGAAATTACGCGAAAACTATGAATGGTATGGAACACCCATAAGCAGGAAAATAATTCAATATTTTTGTACAGTCACATAATTGTCAAAAAAAAGCAGTTTCCTTCTGATTCGCACTTTCTCACCGATTTTATTACATGTCAACCATTCCAATGAATGGAGGACTCTCGACATTGACAGTTTACCATAGATAAGGAATTAAGGATACATGATTGCGTAAATCTGAGAATGAAATTGAATGAATAGGAAATCCATAAAAAAGCTAATCAACGGTAATTAGTACGTAATTAAAGTACGATAACATTTAATTAGTGACATTATAACTTGGTTATCAAAATAGATCTTTGCTAGGCACATTTTTCACACTTTACATTAAAATATGTGAAACAGAGAGTCTTGTTGACGAAATAACGTCTCGGATTCGAACCCGGGGTTGGCAGTTGTTGAGTTTTTACATTAGTCAGCTTGGGGTCTGGAAATATACCCGAAAATCACTAAAAGACTCGCCCACTTTTGCATGGGGCTGGTCGAAGATGGGTAGAAAAAAGCATCTGCAGAAAAATCCTTTATCACTTGTGCTTAATGTATTGGCGGATAAAACATACCTAAGACTCCGTCTCTTGAATGGATAGCCCAATTGTATATTATGATTATTACTACGAACTGCGTACAGTGTATGTAGTACATCAGTTGATTATATACTCAGCCTATGGCCGTCTACTGCTGAATGTAGGCCTCCCCAAGAAAGCGCCAACCATCCCAACCATCAGTTGATTATCCAGGGAAATATGACGGTAACTTTGTTTATTCTACGGATCTCTTTATTCGAGATGTAATACAGTCTATCGTCAATTAGTGGGTGTGCACCACAATGAGGCCCACAGTTAGAGACCACGTTTTTGGATCACAGGTCATCTTTAGTAACATAAAATATTAGAAAATTTTATATTATCCTAAAAAGTTATTGATTTTTTCTTTCAATCAGCTAAATTTACTTCATTATTTTGCTTGTAGATGTAATGAATCACATGTTAAAACATATTTTGGAGTCCACTTAAATGTTAAATATTACAATTTATACTTGTTAAAGAGCGATGGTATGATGTAGTCACAACCAGTCGCTCTGTTTCGTGGTCTCGCAGTACGAGTATAAGTATGTGATCTAGAGGTTTCAGGTTTGATTCCCGAATCGACCAGCGTTATTGGGTTTTCCTATTACAAAATGCTCAATAAGTAGCCAGCAGTACACAGTCGAGAAATTTGCCGCAAAAACGGCAATAGCTTTGCCTCCTATTACTTATGACTAGCGAAATAAGAGCACAGAATTTAAAATATATCCAGCCTTTCAGAGAATATAGTCGCTTGTTTATGTACCTATATGTTATCTCTTAGACCAAATTATTGTGAATCACTACATAGTATAAAACAGTCGCTTTCTCTGTCCCTATGTCCCTTTGTATGCTTAAATCTTTGAAACTACGCAACGGATTTTGATGCGGTTTTTTTTAATAGATAGAGTGATTGAAGAGGAAGGTTTATATGTATGATAACATCCATTAAATATCAGCATTGCACCCGTGCGAAGCCGGGGCGGGTCGCTCGTATACTATAAAGAACAATTCAGTTATTCAATCCTATTATTTAGTTTTCTATATATGACTTTGAAACATATAATTTGATTACACATATCTAACGCTAAACAGATTTCGAAATATGGCATTGTGATGGTGTAAAAAACTATTCAGTATTGAATAGACGTACTCACAAGGCACCAGTTATACGGGACTGAATATAAGTCAGATCATAATATACAGGACGTACCTATTCGTATCCGGAAACTAAGGCATGTAATAACTAAGATCATTTTAAGCTCCCTAGCGTTTATTATATTTTATATCTATATCTATTATTTATATCTATTATTGTTAGGAAAACTTATTTTTTTCAGCATTTTCTTTTACGCCACCTGCCTTAATTTCCGATCAAGGTCTGAATACAATCTGTATACGTATGTGACGCGTATATGTGCATCTATATGAAAGAGGGATATGCCTACCATATTCAGACCATGATGTTTTTCACCGACCACCGCCTAATTATGTGAGATGGGTGGCAATATATGTAAGTGGATAGTGTCTATGATGGGCGCTTGAAAGAGGTTCCTTTCTCTATTGGGTTTGAAGAATATTATTAAGCTTTACATGCAAAGAGAAAGGTGCAAAAACCTTTGATAAAGATACCGAATACTTGAATGTCCCTCATTCTAGCATGAAAACCTGCGAAGGGCTGCTTTTTAATTTATTTCGTTCTACTAGCCATATTTGCGCCACCATAGCACTTCCATATGGCACGAAAAATTGACGGGGTGTCGCTATCGACGGCTAAGTAATTCTGAGAAGCCAACATCACCATCACGTTCCATCGGTATACCGTTAATAATAATCGGTCAGCACAATATTACCAGCAGGTTTAGTTAATTGTTAACTGTTTTACCCTTCAACAAAAAATGAAATAAAAACCTATTCTGCAATAAAAGTTCTCAGAATAGTTTGTGACGTAGACATAAACATGTAATTTATTTTAAAAACAGTCATCACTTAACTACGTCACAGAAGCTGTCAAAAAAGGTCTATCTATTCTCATAAGGCATACCTTTAATCATCTGAACGGATTTAGTAGATTTTTAATAAAATTAATTAGTTTAAAAGTTCTTACAATAACAGTCTATTTTTATTCAATTATTTAATAGAAGTATTTTGGTGTGATACTCGCTGTTTAAATTAAATATGTAATTAATACTGTCCTTGGTAGTTGGTGGTAAAAATTTATGCGATTCGTCGCGGCTGCAATTACCTCATTCTGCAAAACATACATATATAATAGTCTCAGGTTCTGTATTCCCCGATGCGGTTCGCTTAGGTATTTTTTTTCCATCTACGGTAATTTATGGGATTTTAAGTCGGACATTCTAAGGGATTAAGCTTTTGTTGTTTACCTGGTGTAGGTATTTATGAGATTATACAATAATAAAAAATATTGATCTTAAGCAGTGATGGCCTCGAGGTTTAGGCGCGCGGTCGAGAATCTCGGCAGTCGCGGGTTCGAACCCCAGGCACACACCTCTGACTTTTCGAAGTTATGTGTGTATTCAAATTGAATTATCACTTGCTTTAACGGTGAAGGAAAACATCGTGATGAAACCTGCACACCTAAAAGTTCTTAGGAATTTCTTAGGTGTGTAGTCCGCCAACCCGCACTAGGCCAGCGTGGTGGACTATGGCCTAAACCCTCTCAATGGTAGAGGAGACCCGTGCTCAGCAGTGGGCGTATATGGGTTGATGGAGAAGACTTTTATCAACTTTATTTTTAAAGGTTTTGTAAAGTCGATATCCGAGCAAATTTATTACGAATTGTAATACCTACCAATTAAACGAAGGACGTGACGAGTTGATATAATTTCAATGATTGGTTAATTTTCTAAGGCATTGCAGCTGCAGTAGCTAGCTAACCCTGCTACCAATGTTATAAAGTAGAAAAAGCATATAAACCTTTGTTATTTACTCGTGTCCTAAGTTCTTTTGTTTCGTTTTGATGCTTTTTTTATAATTATAAATTTTATTTCATCAGCTCATATACCTATGTCCCACTGCTGGGCTGTCTCCTTTACAACTAAGAGGGTTTAGGCCAGTAGCCAGTGGCGTTATTATACCATCTGAGGCCCGTCGCAAATTCTTTGAATGGGCATATGTATAATTAGCCTTTCCAAAAATGTATATATTATATTTTTAAGGTTGTACTGTAGCACAAAACTGAGCTTGTGGCCTCTTAGACCGGGGCCCCCTCGGATCCGGAGCCCGTGGCATTTTGCCAGCCCTGCCACCTTGTAGTTATACCACTGCCAGTAGCCTTACTACAGGGTGGCAGGGCTGGCATAATGCCACGGGCCCTCGTCTAAAAGGCTCTGAGCTTGTGGCCTTATAACCTAAAAACATTTTTGAACCCATTCCTTACTGCTTTATTTTTTATCTGTACGTAACATTGATAACACAGGCGATTTAGTAAATAATATTTATCAATAGTTTTGGTTGACTACTTTTTATTATAATTAAATTACAACGTGATTGAATTTCACTAGAAAGGTCCCATCGAAATAATTTTCCACGTGCCTCAGATGGTATAGTTATGCCACTGGTTTACGCTATTACGCTGCTTTGATACAGGTAAGCGGTTACACACCATAAAAACTTTGGTCGCACAAATACCGAAACCCGAAAAACATTTTTGTAGTTTACACAAACATTTATTGGTCTTTGTGCGGGGATCGAACCGGCGGCCTCTCGTTTCGCAAGCTGTCCTACGGAGCCCAAATAGTTTGTATAATTTTATTTTACAATCAAGATCTGTTTTATTATAATGAATAGATTTATTGATTAGATATACGATACGTCATAAGTTTCACTCGGCTAAAATTCACTTGTTACGAAGAGTTAAAAACAAAATATACTTAGTGAATTTGAATGAGAGACAGAAAAGAGCACCCGCAGTAAACTAATAGGATATTTTCCGCTAAGGTTGATTCATTGTCATGACCATGAAAATATGTATGTGTGTAAGGAATAGTCTCTGCCTACCACTCAAGGTACAGGCGCATGTGTCTATGAGTCAAATTCAGAGGTACAATGGGTCAAACAGATTTATTTTATATACCTACTTTTTCATAACACGCCATCTCTATTAATTTACCTACTAATCAAACAAGTTTTTCAAGTTTCTGTCTGTAGAAGTTTTAAACTAATGCATAGTTATAAAAAACTTAAATAAGCATCAGAGACGATGTTGGAATTCAAAATAATAAGAACAACTTTTTTATATCCAACATAAACGGTCACTAATTAGTTATAAACTAAATATGCAATATCACGGTAATTTCTTCTTGGTACTATTATGAGTTTAAAGACTACATGAAATAGACATCAGTGTTTTTCCTTATACTAATTTAAAATGTAGCCTTATAAATGTATGTTAAGAAACGTTCGTCGTCGTCCAGTAGTCGTGCAGAATAGTAATGAAACCGCCCAAGTCCGACTCGCACACCTATGGCCCCGTACTATTATTTATAAAACCCCCAAAAAAATCCCATCACTTGTAGAGAAGCCTAACTTAAACATTTTTTTTAAACACTTTATTTTTTTTTATTCGTGACACTTTTTTCATAGTTAGATAAATTGATAATGTCTGAAGTTTGATATTAAATAAAACCGTGTTTGTCTTGCTTTCACTAAAATTATTGGTCATTCAACTGACTAATACAGAAAACACCGCAGCTATTTATTACGTTATTAACATTTGTAAATGAAAAAAAAAAATGGTTTTTAAAACGATCCATTTATAACTCAGGACTACAAAACAATTAATCTGTAATGAATTAACATTGCATTCATGTATAAAATAATTGCTTATTAATATTTATATTCACACCTCCATCCTATGTCATATACCTACAACTAATAGTTATTTTTTCTGTCACTGCTAATATGAAAAGGTTCCAGTATGTATCTGTAATCTACACATTATATAAGAAAACTTTTTTTAAAGAAAACCTCAAGACTTATGTAATTTTTCTTCTTCAATTAATTTAAGTCTTCTTTCAAGCAAATCTTTATTTAGTTTGTGCTTACATAAGTAATGACCATTTAAGAATAGAACTGGAATATCGTATCTGTACAATCTTAGCCACCTCACGTTTTCTTTTTCATTTATATAAACTTTTTCTATTTTAATATGGTTTTTGTAAGGTTCTAATTCTTCCATAGCAATATCACATAGACTACATGGGTCTTTGGTATAAAAGGTTAAAACAGGAATTTCATCTTGAGCTTGAGCTCTGGAAATGCAAAATAGGTTAAATTATAAACCATTGTTAAAACAAAATATTTGATTTATTAACCATTCATAGCAATATAAAAAACTTTAATATTATTTACACATTTTTTTAAACAATATAATTTTTGACATTTTTAAAGCTTTTAACATTCAAACACACTTTCTGTTTTCAACAGCAAATCATGAAAGGCTCAGTGGTAAATAGAGAAATTGAATTGTCATGTTTATTAAGAACTTACAACTTTTCAATCATGATGGATGATGCACCACCACCACCATTACAGATTGATGCAACACCTTTCTCTCCTTTCTTCAGTGCATGGCACAAATGGACAACAATGCGAGCACCAGACATACCAATAGGATGACCAAGACTAACAGCTCCACCATGTACATTAACTTTTGCAGGATCCAGATCTAATAATTTTTGATTGGCAACAGCAACAACACTGAATGCTTCATTAATTTCCCAAAGAGCTACATCATCTTTTTTAACACCAGTCTTTTCCAACAATTTTGGAATAGCAACAGCTGGAGCAATTGGGAAATCAATTGGATCACATTCACCATCAGCAAAGCCAACCACTCTGGCAATAGGCTTTACATTCAACCTTTGTGCAGCATCAGCAGTCATGAGCACCAAAGCTGCAGCTCCATCATTTAAAGTAGAGGCATTCCCTGCAGTAACGGTGCCATTTTCCTTTTGGAAGACTGTGGCTAATTTTCCAAACTTTTCAAAGTTCACTCTTTTGTATTCCTCATCTGCTTCAAACATTACTGGTGGTGCACCTCTCTTTTGAGGGACTGGTACTGGAACTAACTCATCAGCAAATGCTTTTGCTTCATAAGCTGCTGCACTTCTTTTGTAGCTTGATATAGCATAATCATCTTGTTGCTGTCTACTAATTTCTAATTTCTTTGCAGTATTTTCAGCACAGTTTCCCATATGAAACTTATTGTAAACATCAGTGAGACCGTCAAACACTATACCATCTACTAATTGTATACCACCGTATGGAGTTTCCCCTCTCTTCAAAAAGTAAGGAACATTTGACATAGATTCCATTCCTCCTGCTAAAATAACATCCTGAGCTCCAGTCTGCAGGCCCTGTGCAGCCAGCATAATTGATTTCATGCCCGATGCACAAACTTTATTCACTGTTGTACATATTGTGCTTTTTGGAAGGCCTGCAAATATGACTGATTGTCTGGCGGGCGCCTGACCCAAATTGGCTGAGCACACATTTCCAATGTACACCTAAAATAAAAATAAAGGTTACTAAATATATTTCAATCATTTTTAAAACTATGTTGTAACTGTTATATTTGTAACATCATTATTAATTATTATCCTAATTAGAATAACAAATGACTACAAAATTAAATAACAGAATAGTGATTAATAAATATGTGGGCATGAAACATTAGGTAATGATAAAGTCAATTAAATAAAAATTTGTTTTTCTACTTATCACAAACTCTGCAAAGGCAAATGATAACAGCAATCTTGTCAAAAATCATGACAAATTACTAAATGCTCTTAACATTTGATTGAAATAGGTTACTATGCCAGCAATATCATAGTTTTCGTTAATATCAATGACTATAACTGTGAATTTGTGGCACACATTGGAGAAAGTGAGCAAATATCACTAACCTCTTTGATTTCCTCCTTAGGAATACCGGCTCTTTCCACTGCAGCCTTAACAGCAACGGCACCAAGCTCAGTGGCAGACAAACTGGCAAGGCTTCCTCTAAAAGACCCCATAGGAGTTCTTACTGCAGAAGCGATCACCACTTCGTTGAGCGAAACTTTGGTTGAATACGCTGCCATCGTTTTAAATGTCTATTTTAAAAATAAAAATTAGAATTAAAAAAATATTCTTTCGCAGAATTAATAACTTAAATGCTTTGATCGCGCGATTCAACTGTCCTGTGACTACTAAGGCAGCTGTTGATCGACTGACGAGAAACTTAAGTTTGTCTGAAAAGAGTAACTGTACTTACTGGCAGCATTTTTATGCTAATTATTCTACTTCCTTTTAAAAAGATCATGGTTTATGCGTAAGAAAACTATTTTAAGTATTAACTGACAAAGCGAAAAGATATTACTGACTGCAACCGATAATACTTATCGCTAAGAAATTACAAAAAACATTTACATAAAACTTATCTATTCAGATATTTTAAATTCGTTGTTTAATTATCAACCGTGTCACCTAAGGAATAAAGTTCAGTATGTTTTTGGATATTAATATATTAGTGTTCAAAAGAAACTTTGACCCGAGGGGTGTGTTCCTTTCATGTAAAGTATATGCTTAAGTACTTGATTAAAAAAAAAACTATAATTTAATATGGATTTTATTTTAAAAGTTGAAAAATGCACTATATATTTTATTATTATTAAATTTATATTCATTAGCTCACATTCTTATATATTTTGCGGCCAATACTGGACCACGTAGTATGGAACGCATTTAAAGACACAGCAACATAATTGCTCATCACTTCGTACAATCTTTTTGGAAAGTACAAATCAAATTAATACAGCAAATTTCAGCAGGAATCTTGTATATCAGACTTATTATTAAGATGGACTGTATAAAAATTGTCATGATGATGTCGTATAAAAGGTTGAAGTTTAGTAATAAGTTGTAATTTATTTAATGAAAAGTCTGTACCTTATTAAAACAATTAATTTAATAATAACCACAGGCAATAATGATGCATACATCATCACAAAGATAGTATGTAATGTGATAATACTTATTTTTCTGTTTAACTACTTGTTTATATCTATGAAAGGATTATTTACGTCCACAACCATTAGCATAGCTACTTTTATATCTTCTCCCATCCGCTGTTTCAACTCTCATTATGATAAGGTCAGCTCGCTTCATCTCCCGTTCATCATTACTGGGACATTTTCCTTGAGAACTCTATATTCTATTTAGTCTTTCATTGATGTGTCTCTACTAGGTCTTATTTTCATTTAGCTCTATGTAAAGGCATGCATAATGCCTTATTTGCAATGAAATTCGATAGATTAAATAAATTTTATCATTGAGGATCTTTTAAAATATTTCTCCGCCACCTACACTGCATTGCTCGTAAGGCTTGGCAATATTTATTACGAACTTTCTCCTACTAAGGTACGATAGAAATCAAACTTAGAATAAAAGCTGAACATAATAAAAACTTACAATATTAAATATTATTTTGAGAATAACTTGAACTGCCTCGTGGTTTTGCGGTAAAAAAATGTGCCTTGTAATCTAGAGGTCCTGTGTCCAATTCCCAGGTCGGGCAAAGTATTATTGGATTGACCCATTAGAAAATTTTCAGTAGCAGCACGGAGCCTGGAAATGAGTCCGAAAAGCGTAACACTTTTATTTATTAGTATTACATGGGACTGATACGAAATGCAACTCTGGCTACCCCATTAGGGAATATAGCTCTGAGTTTATGTATGTAGTATGTATGTTAAAATATTAAAAAATATATGGGTCAATCAACTTTTAAATGTACCATCAATGATAGATTTTATATATCAATTTTTTTTTCTTAAATTTGTATATTTTATACGTATTTGTTGTTGATAATTATTTATATTTAAGGAATTCAAATAGAGCAGAACAATTTATGGTAAATTTTACTCAAAAATTCATATGACTGTAGTTAAGATAGTCCCTTGGACATTTAAAAATTCAGTCAAATTGTTAATTTACTTTTAAATATTAGAATCATATTTGAAAAACCTTACTGTTCTTTTAAAGTAAAAATGACGATAATGTGTCTTTAGGAGATAAGAAAAAAGTGGTTGTCCAGTGGACATAGACGTTTGTCCATAGGAAATACTCGGGTGTCCAAAGGGGATTCTATGATGAAAATCGCCTGTATTTCTTCTTTTATGTAATAAAAAAACAACTATTTGAAAATAATTATCAGTATTAGAAGATAAAATATTGAATAATTCAGACAATGATCTTGGATGTCCAAGGGACTGGTGGTGAAATTTATTAGTCTTTCCGCTCCCTGGTAATAAATAATAATATTTTGAATTAGGTCTTACGCACAGTAAAAAATATACATTAAATTGAATATATTCCACTTTAATTTACTACAATATATAAAATACAAAAGTTTTTGTGCTGGTTGTCCAGTGGACACACAATAAAGCCACGCTCTTTTTCAAAATACACTCGGTCGACTAGCGCCGCGGAGAAGATGAAATCAAAATCGGGGCTGGATGAATGTTGTCACGAAATAAATCGACTTGAGTTCCAGGCAGTAGTCACGCCATAAATTTTTGGATTTTGGAACTTTTTTTACCGTTGTCCGGTGGAAGTCAGAATAATAAAATATAATAGGGACTAAAATAAACATGCAAAAAGGTCGTTAAGGTTTTAAAGCAAACAAAATCTATTTACTAGCATCATAGTAGATATTGTAATTAATAATTATGTTTCATTGTAATGGATTGCCATATATAATTTTTTTGGAAAAATTAATGTTTCATTGTACTAACCTACTGAGGGACAAATTTACATAGTACTGACAGGACAGATAAAAGTTGATTGACCCATATATATATATATTTAAAACATTAGTCTAGACCGTAAGCTTCTTAAGGTATTTGTTTTTTTTTTCCTGTTAAATATTAACAAACTTTACTTTCAATATTAGTTAATGTCACACGTGTTGTAGATCAGTTAATAAGCCGGGTTATGGTATGAACAGAGCTCGTATACAATTAGCCGACTGTGTGGATACATCATTACTTTCGAAAGTACACAATCTTTGACAGAATGCGTTCCGTTTTAGCAAAATATAAGACGTAAACTTTGTTTTTAAATTTTACATTAAATGATTTATCAAAATTATAATATAATATCCAGCGAAATATCTATACATGTATATAAAACAAAAGTAATGGCATTATTATTAAATATCATAAGGGAGCTTATTACAATAAAAATAAAAGCTACGAATATGGTAGCCTTCAATGGAGTTACCATTGCCTAATGTTTCATTCAAGCAAATAAAAAAAGTGTAGTAGGTAGCAGTCTGTTACTCCGTATTGTGATTTTATATTTTTTATAATTCCAAAACTTATGCTATTTAAATAGTGTTAGACAATATTTAAAATAAAGTGAAAATCTTATTGAAAAAATGAATGAGTGTCAGAATATGTTACACATATTGGGAACACAATAAACCATCGATGGGCAGGTATCCACAAAGTTAGGAAATCAGGTTAGTGTACTTGTTTTTATTTTACCTCTTAGGTGCCGTTTAACTGTAATTTAAGTTAAAATATAATTTGAAAACAGATCAATAAATGTATACGATAATAACCGAATTGTGTCAAGTGGAATTAAAATTTAAATTTATTTTTAACTTCTATTTAAGTACATATTTTTTGTGGTTCGTAAATGCCGTACATTTTAAATGCCACATTGCCTTAAAAAAAAAATCAAAAGTAGTTTTCGTTGATATTAGTTTGAAAAATATCTCAACAATATTCTATGTGTAACTTACAAATATATTAAATATAGTTATATAGTGCATTATATGGTGTTTGTAAACAATGAGAGTATGCTTTTGAGACCTAGCCCTTATTTACCACATATTTCTAGTTCATTGAGTTTTTAGGAATATAAACAAGCTTTAAAATTATATTGGTCCCATGTACTTTATTTTCAAGGAAGTAAATAATATGTTTTTTTTAAAGGACACAGATGTAATCTTGAACAAGAAGATCGACTCCTTTTTATGCCGGTAAAATATACGAGAGAAATATATCGTAGAATTCCCTTACGTATGATTACTGTATTAATTTAAACAAATATTAATATATAATATTAAAACACTACACAAGTAAACATATGTATCTTTGGCTTTGCTTAATTCCTGTGTCGTGGGTATTAGAGACTGAGAGAGTTTTTGGGTCCCAAAACCACCGAGATCCGAAGGAAATATTTGTGGATCATACAACCTTTCTTTCCCTGAAGCGCCACAGTGCTGTTAATTAAATAACACTAACTAAATAATAAAAGCAGTGATGGCCTCGAGATTTGGGCGCGCGGTCGAGAATCTCGGCGGTTGTGGGTTCGAACCCCAGGCACACACCTCTGACTTTTCGAAGTTATGTGTGTATTCACATTGAATTATCACTTGCTTTAACGGTAAAGGAAAACATTGTGATGAAACCTGCACACCTAAGAGTTCTTAGGAATTTCTTAGGTGTGTAGTCCGCCAACCCGCACTAGGCCAGCGTGGTGGACTATGGCCTAAACCCTCCCAATGGTAGAGGAGACCCGTGCTCAGCAGTGGGCGTATATGGGTTGATGAAGAAGAAGAAGAAATAGTCCGGTCTATTTACACATTCAAGTTTACATAAATTCCCATAAAGCTGAATATTGGCATAGTTGTTCAAAACATCATTATAAAGAAAATCTCAAAAGTCCTCATCGTTCCGAGTAAGTAAGTTTTCTTAATTTTTTAGCACTATCATGGATGGCACAGGCAAGCTAGTAAATATTATTGATTAATAGTGTTAACTGACTTCTTTACTGGTTTCTTAAATTGAATTACAATGTGACGGTTTTTTACTGGGAGAGCCGCAACCAAAGAATTTGCCATGGCCCTCAGATGGCATAGTTACGCCACTGCTAGGAAAATAAATTGTTACCATTTCAATATTTTAAGTGCTGTTTTCATTTGAATTTTAATTTACAAACTTAAAAATGGAATTTTAGGTCTGCTATGTAAGTAGATTTAATTATTAGTTTCTTACAGAATGTAGTAACAACTTTTCAATTAAATTCCTATCTTTACATTCCATTTTCGTTTTGGTTGTTTAGATTATAGTTAAACTAGCGACCCGCCCCGGTTTTGCACAGGTGCAATGCAGATATTTAATGGATGTTATCATATATATAAACCTTCCTCTTCAATCACTCTATCTATTAAAAAAAACTGCATCAAAATCCGTTGCGTAGTTTCAAAGATTTAAGCATACAAAGGGACATAGGGACAGAGAAAGCGACTTTGTTTTATACTATGTAGTGATGAATAACAAGTTTTGATTAGCTAATTACAAGGCATATATTTTTGGAATGGAAGATTGTTTATAATTTTTTTCGACTATCCCTTGGCCTCCCTGGAAATCTATGTGCTGTGCAATCTAGAAGTCCCCCATTTGATTCCCGTGTCAGGTAAAGTTTTGTGGAAGTGTGCCAAAATTGCAATAAACTTGCCTCTTATTGCTTTCCAAATAGTACTAAAAGTAGTGGAATATGAAACATGAACACTCTTTTGCTTTTACATTTTGGGGACATCGGCAGGACTATTTGTAGACACAATATATGAAATACATATAATGTTTAAATATGAATGAAGTTTACTATCAGTAAGGATCTCAGGTGCAATAGATATTTCAAAATTCTCACTACAGCTGATAACAGTTTGTGTATGTGAGTGTTGTGAAACTATTTCTAAGCAATTATATACAATATTTTGTTATACATTTTCTACTTATAAGTGTCTTATCTTGGACAGTTAATCACATTTGTGATAAGTGACTGCATTGCATGTTGTTGTTTTATTAGTTTTTGTGGTTAATTCATATTTGTACATTTTTGCTTGACATCTTTTGTGACCACTAATTAGTGAAACTATTAAATTAGTGATTTTATGATTGTGATACATGAATTTATATGCTATTTATAAAAGTAAAATTTTATGAAAGGTAAAATATGTTTTTTCTTATTCTCAAATTTTCTTAGATTTTTTATTTGATGGCTTCATATATAAGTATAGAAAAAGAAACAAAAACTGATGGTATTTTAATACAAAATGAATTAATGGTATCCTGTGAAACTATTAATTATATTAACAAAAAATTGGAGATATTTATGATACCAGTGTGAGTGTTTTATAAGGCTACATTCATTCTCTTTTCATTTTGTTTAATTAAGCTATCAAGACATGATTACTCCCATGAATCATGTTTACAAGCTATGTCATAAAGCTGTTTGGCATAAGTGTGTTAACATTTAGTCGTATTTGATCCTGCGGCCTGTGCAGTTATTAAGCTAATTAGCAATTCTTATGTAAATACAAACTTCACAGTAACTGTCTCAGAGACCATGTACAAGCTGTGGAAAATTGTCTTCTCGAAATGTGCTATATTCAATAGTTTATTTGGTATTTTTTTGTGTTTGCGTTTTTTTTTGTTATTGTAAGTGAGGTGCTTGTTGCAGGGTCAACATCGAAACGCGCCGGCTATGACTTAGGCCATGCGATAAAAATGGAAGTTGTTAACACGGGCGAAGGTCGCTACGAACAGACCGAGAACTTACAAGGAAGCCATGCAGAGAGCGACGCCTCGAGCAGCGTGTTTGAAAGCAATGACAGTGATCAAAACAGCGAAGACTTAGATAAGTTTTCCGATGACGGCGACTTGAGGGAAGACTTACAAAAAACAATTCCAGAATGTTACAAATCGGATTCGAACTTTTCATCACAAGCATCAAGCGACATCACAAATGACGAAGAATTTCAAGCGACGGCACTTTGCCAATTTATGGATATATTGAACGATTTAGACGAAGTATTAGATAAGTCTTTATTGGCGTGTTTAGATGATGGCACCAAAAACTTTGACAGCGACGAGGAGGACCTTATATGTAAGATCAAAGAGTGCATTGGCGATAATTATGAGCAGTCGGACCAATCTGAGGCACAAAGTTCCATGGATGACAATACTCAAGTAGTAACGTGTACGGATATACAACCTTTAGCGCCCTCGTTGGAAGATATAGACATACCACAGAGTACATCTGAGAGGCCGAATGTGAATCTTGGCCGTTCAAAAAGTTTTTCGGAACTCTCAGAAAACGACCGACAAGCGCTAGTTTCGCTAGAGAGGGCGAGCACGACGCAAGAAAACTTACGGAACTCAATGAGAAGGTTAGACCCAATTGTTCTACCAGCGATCACCACGCAACAATCATGCGAACCACTCACATTACCAGTCATATTATTCTTGGAGCACCATGTAAACATGCGTCCGACAAGTGCACCTATACAGTTACAAGTGACTGCAGCAAATTTAAGTACGGATGGGACTTCGGGGCCATTGATTGTAGGACGCAGGGCACTGTTAATGAACCGGACCCTGTCACTACCATCACCGGGGGACAGTGACGTCACCCCAGCTGAGTGGACCAGCCAAAACACTGCCAGGAGTACCGCTAGAAGTTCAAGCACCACCAGCTCTTCAAATGAATCATTAAATATTGCACCTATTAATCAATCTACTACTGGCACTAACGAGGAGAGGTAAAATGATTTTGTATTAATTTAAAAGAGTTGTGTAAATAACGTTTTTTGAGTTTTTTTTTCAATTATGACAAGACCTTCCGATGTGAGCGAAATTCATACAAAGTAACCTTGTTGCTGTAATTTTGCAACTGGCTCATTTCAATAAATGAGGTCATAGGATGTAATTTGGATGAATCATATTATTAAGTTAATATATAAATAGTTTCGAATGAGATAAGAACTTGATGATGTTTTCAGAAACGATGAGACTGAAGAACCTCCTTTTGGAGTTTGGCCACACCGGATGAGTGCGATGTTAGCGTGTCTGAGTTGTACTGTCGGAATATTTAATATTTCTAGATTTGCCATATTCAGTGTCGACTTTGGAGGTGAGAAAATTAGAATTTACGCAAATTTTTTAAGTGTTTTAATTTCCTGCTTACTTTGAACATATTTTTTTGCAGCGAGTTTCATAATACAGTTTTTTATACTGTCTTTTTTAATCGGAATACCGCTGTTCACTCTTCATTTATGTCTGGGCCAAGTATTGGAAGCGGGTCCTGTGGACATGTGGAGAATATCTCCCATATTCCAAGGAGTGGGAGTTTCTTTGCTGCTCATTCAAGCGGTCATCGGAATGTACAGTATAATAGGCCTCTCTTGGATATTCGTTTACTTCAGGGACGCGTTCATAACTTCAAATGATAGATACAAATGGAGCCTGCCGCACGAATTCACGATCGAAGGTGAGACAATATTGCATAATTACAGCGAACGCTTGTTCATTGTTTGTTCAATAAATATTTCGCGGTATCAATCAGGAAATATGTTTGGAGGTCGTCCAATTTAGTCAATTGCTTTTTAGTTTTTCGAATGAGGAAGTTGTTCCTGATGAAAGATTTCGTTGCAGATGGCAGCGGTAAGAACGGCACGTACAAGATTCAGGAGACGTTGCCGCAGTATTTCCACGGGGAAGTGTTGCAAAGGAGCATGGGGTCGAACGCGTATTTCGGCACGATAAAGTTCCAAGTGGCGTTCAATCTCGCCGTGGTGTGGATGATCGTGTTCGTGGCACTGAGCAAAGGGTTGAGGTCTTACGGCAAGGTGCGTGTACCAACTTATTCTACATTCCATTTCCTATTGTTGGTAACGTGTTACGCTCACATTACGTATTTAATTGCAGGCCGTGTACATGCTGATATTTCTGCCGATTTGCGGAACGCTAGTTCTTTGCACCAAATTGCTAACACTCATACCGTACGACACTGTCACGAATATATTCTCCGAGACTGAATGGAGCGAATTTTTCATAAATAGTAATGTAAGTACATTCAATGCTTTTGAATAACAATTCCAACAATTTATATTCATATGTAGATTTAAAAATAAATTAAAGTCTTATTGCGTTAGTTTTGTTTCACGCTAGCTTAATAGTTTGTTGCTTCAGTGTATTTGTAATTTTGCATTCTTTAAAAAGAATTGAGTGTTTCAGTCGTTATACGGGAAAAACATCTTTAATAACGACTAATATTGTAGCAAATTTAGGAAATAATTGCTTGTATAAGCTAATCTAAGTGTCATTACACTCATAAGATGTAAGCTTTATTGCGGTGTTTGTTGATATCCATATCACGTTTGCGAAGATATGTCTCGCTAAGCCGCAGGATTATACCTAACACGCCTTGACCTGGATGTAAGGAGATCCAGCAAACCGATGAAGAAACATTGTCTCTGATATCATATTGCCAATTGTGGCCAATATATATCTCGCGAAAGACCGGATGATGGAAATTAGGTCGTGTGTGGACATGACAGCTCGAGACGAATGGCCTATTGTGTGCAAGCAATGAAGATTGATGTGAAATTGCATGGTGTTATACCATTTAGCCGTTTAGTTATTTTTAACTTACGTTGATATGTTTGATCGTTTTAAAAACAATTATATAAAAATTCGTTGATGGTTTCAGAGGAAACCTTTGAGATGTAATTGAAAATGTTTAGATATTGCTGTATGGAACTAGAGCATAAGGGAATTCTTTTTTGAAACGAAAATAAATTTGGGGTTTGTTTTGGTTTAATTTCGAAATCTCAGATTTTATTCCGTTTTTGTAAAGAAATATTAGTGCCAATATAGTCTTAGTATGTCAGTAATTGCTCCTCAAGATTGGCAAAATTACGAATAGAATAGCGATTAATTAAAATAAAAAAGAATATTGAATTCTGGATAAGATAAATATTTACTGGTTCTCAAAAAGAATCGGATGAAAATATGTAAAATCTAAAAATATGTTTAAAAAATACCTAAATTGTTAGCTCGACTTGCATAACTGGGAATATTAAAGTTTACGGAAATAGAAGACACTAAAAAAATGTTAAATTCAACACACGTATCGGATGTTATAAATTCATATTTGTAAAAAAAATCCTCCTCGTCTACATCCGATGTTTCCGAATGAATGTAAAGTGAAACAATGTGCTCATAAAAGTAATTTATTTGAATGCCGCCTGGGATTACCTTGAACGAATATGTTATATTAGTTATTGCTTGAAATATTTTATAACGTTCTCATCTGAAATAACACTGCGATTCACTGTTATTATTTCAAAAATATATAGTTAATGTACAACAGCATAAAAGAAGCTTTAGAGCACTGGCTGTCGAGAATTCGGTCTTGGGTTAAATTCTCTCATAAATGTGTATTGAATTCAATTGAAATAAAAACTTTACATCACGAAGAACAGAAAGTAAAGTTTATAAAAAAAGTAACAGACAGCATTTGGCTAGACACCACCTTGTGAAACGAGAAGCCGCTGGTTTGATCTATGCACCGAGACAATGCTTCATGTGATCCACAAATACTTTTTTTGGGGTGTTTGTGAGACCGAAAAGTCTGGTAGTTTCATAAACCCGTGACACAAGGCTCATATCTCAATATAGGGTCAGAACTATCACTATTGGGCGTATTATTTCTATATTTTCAATAGATTATAACAGCATGTAATATATACAGAGTTGGGCGGCGGCAGCTCAAGAGACGTTTCTCACGTGGGGCCTACTCGGACCCTGCATAATGCAACTAACATCACACAAGAACGCAAAAAGCAAGACTAGTATAATGCTGCAGAAGGAGAGCGCGTGCATCGTCGTGTTCACGTTCGCGGTTCTACTGCTCGGCTCGTTCTTGGCCAATACTTGCGTACAAATACTGAAGAACTACGGCTACGCGTACATACCGGGAAGTTTTGGTGAGTACTTGTAATATTTGTACTAGATTTTTAAGTCCAATTCAGATTTACACCATAGATTAATTTCACATTTCTTTGGTAAATAGGAATGCGTAAATTTTTATGCTAGTCCATATGCGTCCTATTGCTTGCCACGGCCCTCCTCTACAACCAAAAGGTGCTAGAGTTTAGTCAGTAAAATGTCAATACATCTTAATATTGAATTGATTAGCAAAGACAACATCAATTAGACTTAAACCAATTTGGGAAGGAATATTGCAGTCAGATCAACAACATAATAAACGGTTAATTTTAACGTCCTGACCAAAAGTATTAGCATGGAATATGAACTTTTAAGAAAATTATACGTTTTACCACATTTTTACGTAGCATTATTAAAAAATATATGTTACATTATCGATAAAAGTACAGTAAAAATACTACGTATCGCGTAAAACATAGCCGTAAAAATACATCATAAATCGCTTGGAACGATCGTAATATACGTAATAATGTTTTGGTACCGTCATTCCTATTGCGTGCGTATTAAGCAGTGATGGCTTCGAGGTTTGGGCGCGCGGTCGAGAATCTCGGTGGTCGCGGGTTCGAACCCCAGGCACACACCTCTGACTTTTCGAAGTTATGTTTGTATTCACATTGAATTATCACTTGCTTTAACGGTGAAGGAAAACATTGTGATGAAACCTGCACACCTAAGAGTTCTTAGGAATTTCTTAGGTGTGTAGTCCGCCAACCCGCACTAGGCCAGCGTGGCGGACTATGGCCTAAACCCTCTCAATGGTATAGGAGACCCGTGCTCAGCAGTGGGCGTATATGGGTTGATGAAGATTCCTATTGCGTGAACAGTAACGTGCTCTCCGTCAACCAACTCTATTAATACCTAACCAAGGTTGTAAGTTCATATAGACGAATGTTTGAAATATCCCTGTAAGTTTAAAAAAGTGATTAACCCAAACAATCGTATACGTAGTCGTGAGATGCCCTAGTAATTAATCCATAAATCGACCTATGCATAGAATAAGGTTACTTATGGCTATAACACCAAAGTACTTTTTATGTCTATAATAGAGTTAAACTTGTTTATATATTGCACTAGCGAAGTAATAATAATCATAAATGTTATTGTTGTTTGAAGAACAAAAAAGTTACTGATAATTTGTGCCCAATTAAGTTTAAATCGCTGAGAAAGAGAAGTTGTGCAAAAGCACATATAACTTTATTCTGCGCATAGGTCGAAATATTCGCTTTCAAGTTTTTATTTTAGTGCCATGTAGTAGATCTAAGCAGTGATGGCCTCGAGGTTTGGGCGCGCGGTCGAGAATCTCGACGGTCGCGGGTTCGAACCCCAGGCACACACCTCTGACTTTTCGAAGTTATGTGTGTATTCACAATGAATTATCACTTGCTTTAACGGTGAAGGAAAACATCGTGATGAAACCTGCACACGTAAGAGTTCTTAGGAATTTCTTAGGTGTGTAGTCCGCCAACCCGCACTAGGCCAGCGTGGTGGACTATGGCCTCAACCCTCTCAATGGTAGAGGAGACCCGTGCCCAGCAGTGGGCGTATATGGGTTGATGATGATGATGATGATGATGTAGTAGATCTGTTGATAGAGCGATGAAAACGATAAGTGTGTGATGCGTTAGGTTCCTTTTCAAGTTTTACTCATTTCCCGAAACTAATAGGTAAGTTAATTATACTTCGACTACCACGTGGGTCTTGTAAATTACACCATGAAATTGCCGGTTCGATCCGAGATCGTACGATATTATTTCTACTGATAAAAATAGTTGATTTAAATAATAAACTAGTAGTATAATATATAAGTAGTATAATAGATCAATTCTTGGATATGCATAACCGACAAAGTTCCCGACAGCTTTTTACAAAAGTTTGGATTTAGCTGTCAGGTGCAGGAAAGTCACTACCACCTACTTGTCGCAGAAACGAACTAATTGGGGTAATCGCGTTCTCTGGGAGTGCAGCGCCTTACATAAAGAATATAGTTAAATTCGGTTGCGGTTGACTATGCTGCTTGGGAGGTTAAAGATCAGCTAAAGTGAACTCACGTCTCAAAGCTTTCTATTTTGAAAACGCTTTTCTTTCTATCTGTCGAATCTGTTAATTAGACTCATTGCTACGTATACAATAAGTTTTGTTTAGTTATTTCATTGGGACATGTTGTACAATTACAATTCACAGGCCTATTACATATGCAGTGACCGCACTGTGCCCACATTTGCGTGCATCTAAGCTCGAATTACCGAAATAGAAACTTAATTTCATCAATAGGCGAGAGCGGGACGGCATTGCTTTCCTCTAATTGTCACCGTCATACGTAATCAAAACGTAATTAGCGCCGCGAGAGCGTAACAAAACCGTTTATACAAAACAGTTTTCGAGTTCGGCCCACTCTTCCCAATACAAGCTTAATGTCATAAAAATTTAGTACTATCTTCGTACCGTTTACCCATATAAATAACTGTTTTTACCCACCATATTGCCCACTAATTTAGACGAGAATAACAGTTTTATATGGCTTGAAAATAAACGAATGTTACGATTAGGTGTTTGCTCAACCGTCGGTGGATATATGGAACGTTATCTTGCAACACTGGCTTGCAATAAGCACGTGCGTTAAATGATAAATTGAAGCAGACGCTTTGTTTTTAAGACGGACAGCAGTTGTGATGAAATATTTTTTTATGTAAACACATTATTTATCGTCTTCTGTTTGGCTCGAATTTTTAACTCGGAAGACACTTGGAGCACGTTTATAAACTGATATATACTTTGTCTTGAAATTTAAGCGCCAGGTCGAAAATCTCGAGGGTTTAAACCCCTTGACACACATTTCTGACTTTTCTAAATTATGTGTTTATTCATAACAAATTATCAAGTATCTTAACAGTGTGTGGAAGCATCGTGAGGAAACCTGCATAACCAAAAAGTTCTAAGGAATTTCTTAAGTGTTTAGTCCACCGATCTCAACATTAACCAAATCCTCTCAGTTGAAGAGTAGGCTCGTGCTTAGCAGTGGAATGTATAGGCTAGGCTAGCTTATGTTCTTTTTCAAGGTGCCATCTGTGTCTATACCAAAATATTATTCTAATTCACATTCTAGTGTACTGTAACACTGTTCTTCCCATACAAAATTTAAACATTTAATTTATTAGCTTAAATACTTACAACAAGCAGCTACGGTTAATTCCGAGTTCTGCCTTTTAGGTAAACAATGGCAACGAGGAGGGTTATTGTTCATTTTATATACTATACTAAATAACTATGACTATCAATTTAATGCAGTCACGTTGATATTAATATTTCTTTTTGTTTATTTCTTTGTAAATTCTCACGATCAGGTATCTAATTTAAAACCATGTACCAATTTTATTCAAAGATAAATTTAACAACATTTAGAAGAATCTATTTGACAATTTAGCTAACGTTGTCATCAAAATACCAAAGAATAGCATGAATCAATTCCCCTATCGTTCTGTTTATTGACAGAAGTATCGTAAAGCAATCAAACAACGAGTTTCCATAACGTTTTTATTGTTGTATTGTATTTGAGTGTGACATGTTTGCTTTTCGTATTCACACAAATGTGTGTTTTTATTTGTTGTTTGTATAGAAACGGTCAAATCATCCCAATTCTTGTGGCCTCTATCGGAGCCGATGCCTGGGAATGTGGCGTCGACTCCGGTGCGGTACATGGGCCACTACGGCAGCCTGGTGGGCGTGACAGTGTGGAGGACGGGAGCCGCGGCCAGGACGTACAGCGGCTGGCAACCGCTGCAGCTCGCCACGCAGCTCGTGCCAGCCACGCTCGCCGTACTACCAGCCAATGTGGTATGCTTATTTGTTATCTCTCTTGGTAATTGTAATGAAATGTTCATAGGAGGATTTAATTGATATTGTCTCTATGTGCTACGTTGCAGTGAAAATTATTGAAGTTTTAAAAGGGATTTTCTTTGTTATTGGTGTAAATTATTTTTAATTTATAATGGTTATAAACTTTAGGACTGAAAGACTTTTGCTGTCTTTACATTAAAGAAAAATTAACTTCCTCACCTAATGATTAATCAAACTCGCCTATTATAATTACTCCGTACAACCCTTTGACATTAAGTTAAGCCAAGTTGTACCGTAAATTGACTACGACATACCACTGGCATTCTATGGAATTGCGTTATAAAACTGTTTGTCTGTTTGATTACCTCTAGAGTACAAGGTTTGATGTATAATTATGTTTGAACAGTTTAGTGTACGTATAACTTTTGTCAATATTGATTGAACTCTTTTGTTTATACAATACTGGAATAATTAGAATATAAACAGCAAACAGTTGAATGTGTTAAAAGAAGTTAATAATACATGCAAATTTGTGCTTCATAAACTAAAAAAAAATCTCTAAAAATACAATGAATATCACTGTTTCTCGTTGTCCAGAAATATATTGATATGAAATAACAAGGCTTACATTCTGTTGCCAAACTGGCATAGCTTATATGATTTTACATAATGGAATGAATATGTATTTTTCGTTGCTTTCACGTGCACGATACGAATTAATCGATTTTCTTCAATAATCTACCGTAAGTAATTAATTAAGCGTGAACGAACGGTTCGCATTTGTACTATTCTTAAAACATTTGTTATTTACACGAGTTGGTCGAAATATAGATTTCTCGCTAGGTTCTGTCAAGGCCAAGGAAAATACACACATGTCTATCGATATTAATTATTTCACGCCATTCGGTCGGTAATTGCTGTCATGACTTTGACCTTTGATACATTATCCACAAATGAATAATTAAAGTTATTATTGAAAATGGAATTTTAAAAGTAAACGAAATGAGAATCTTTTAATGAAAACTGTTTGTAATTCCGGGACATTTTTGCGAGAGTAATTCTAGGTACGCTCTACCTATGGAATTATTTTCGTCATCTTTAATATTTAAAAAAATCTTAATATCTGAGAATAGATAAAAAGAAATTAATTAAAATAATAATAAATTTAAATCTACTAAATTTGGGACGTATGTAATTTGAGTAACGAGAAATTTGTGCGGAATTTTCATTACCGAATTTTCATATTCGTTGATATTTTATTTCTCTACGAAAGAATTATTTATTAAATTCGTTTTAATCCTTTTTGCTAATCCCTATTTTCTGTTTCCAATCTATATACCAAAAAAAATTAAATATGACATTACATTACTTCTAGCTATCTCCAGCATGGGCGGTGATATTCTACTTCATCCTGATAATGTTCGGCATCGCGCAGCAGCTGGCGATCTGGCACTGCGTCATCACCGGCATCATGGCGTTCAACGCGAAGGCGCTGCGCGTGTGGGAGACCACCATCACGTTCCTCAGCTGCGTGTGCGGGTTGATAGTCGGCTTGCTATTGAGTACTGATGTAAGTGCTTGTATATAACCTCTAGGTAATCGAGGAACGCTTAGAAAGTCACGTTTTTCTATCTATGATAAGAGCCATCTATAAATTACGTCACCAGAAATTCATGACCTTTTGACCCCTCCAC
Source organism: Cephonodes hylas (assembly GCA_030295005.1). Lineage (NCBI taxonomy): Eukaryota > Metazoa > Arthropoda > Insecta > Lepidoptera > Sphingidae > Cephonodes > Cephonodes hylas. The sequence goes on from AP025371.1 coordinate 4,311,735, forward strand.
CGTCCTTGTCACAGATGGTCTACATTTGTAGCACCCCACCCTCCCTCCTTAGTGTGACGATATTTTGCAATTTTACATGGCAATTATTGAATAAAAACACCAGTTAGGAATTAGTTCAAAGAGACTTAGGTCGTCGGTGTTTGTCACGTAACACTAGTAGAGTGAGTAACCGACTAAACGTTTGACTTCATGATATTTCCCTCCCACCCACTTGTCACACTATGACATACTTAGTTGACCCTCTCGCTTGTCCTTAAAGCGTGACGTAATTTATGGATGATCCTCAAGATATAAAATTTTTAAAGGTGATTAGGAAAACAAGCAATTTTTTAAGTTCTTTTCAATTTATTTTGCCATTATGTGGATCACCGTAATTATTAACTGCCTTAGTTTTCGGTGACGGTCTTAAATATGTATACTACCATTTAAAAGTTTGGAAGCACCCAATTTTTATTACATTAAAAGAAATAACGTAAATGAAACACGTTTTATTGAATTCATTTAATATTATGACCTTGCTTATAAAAGTAATGAACAAAATTATCTGATTACTAGTTTCTTGTTATTTTGAAAAAAACTCGGTACATAGGTTTTATGACCATAAAGTTTGATACACTGTAAATTTTTAATTTCTTAGAAGTCACTATTAATTAGTATTTAGTAGGTAATTGCATGTATACGGTGCGGTGCATACAGGCGGGTATCCGCATCGTGCACCTGGTGGACTACGCGTGGACGGGCGCGTGGTGGCAGGCGGGCGTGCAGGTGTGGCTGGCGGCGGGCGTGTTCGTGGTGCGCGGGCGGCCCTACTGCGCCGACAGCGTGGTGCGCGCGCTGCTGCCGCCCCGCGCGCTCGCCGCGCTGCTCAGCTTCGTGTGGACCGTCGTGCTGCCCGTGCTGCTGTGTGTCAGTACATCTATACTGCTCTCGTACACTGCGCAGTGTAGGCCTCTGGCTACGTGCGGTGACGGTATCCGCAACGTGCCAGCGAATCGATGACGAGCTCGAGCTCAGTGAGAGGCCTATGTCTAGCAGTGGACGAATTTAGAGCTGTTGATGATGGTGATGATGATTATGCTGATACTTCACTCATACTTACCTAACCCACGGACCACTGCTGTTGGCTACTCTGTGTCAGTCACACATGTCTATTCATACTTACTGCCCGCTACTGTTACTATAACTATAGTCATGTGCAGTGCAAGACAAAAAAAAGGCAGACAACGCACCAATGGCTATGGCACCAACAATGGCACCACCTCTGGTATTGTAGGTGTCCATGGGCAATATTAAGTATTTAACATTAGGTGGCTAACTTGCTCATTTGCCATCATCATCATCAGCCAATCGTGGTCCCCTGCTCAACATAGGCCTCCCCCAACGACTTCCACCGCGACCGGTCGGAAGCCGCCTACAGGCAGCGACGTCCCGCAACCTTGACAAGGACCACCACCTTATCACCACCACCTCATATACGTCCCAATGCTATTGGCCTCTTCTACAATTGAAAGGGTCGAGGGCTAGTGCAGATTGGTGAACAGGTGGACAGTGTGCAAGTTTCCTCACGATGTTTTCCTTCACCATTAAAGCAAGTGATAATTCATTATGAATACACACATAACTTCAAAAAGTCAGAGCTGTGTTAAAGTTCACTGGCATCTAGAGACTGAAAATTCCATCTTAGTGTTTTTACCCTGGATAAGACTGTTGGACGTATCTAACAATAAAATATTTAAATTTCAAAAATATGGCTATTTCAGGCAATATGCGTCATGGATTTCCGAGTGGGGCAGCAACGCCAACTTTATACGTGGAGAAAACCTGTCGGGTGAGTAATTTACACGTCATAAAATTATATTGACAAAATTCATCAAAGTCAGTTCAACTTTTTTCTGTTTGAATGTGATACACTGCGAAGAAATTAAGAGTTATAACTGAGAGGAGACCATAAAAGAAAAACAATTCATAAAATACAATTTTTTAGTCTGACTCTATTTGTTTGTTCAACAGTGTAATTTACATCTCGATGATTAAAGGCAGACAGATCAGGCCCATAATCACACGTCTAAATTGGATTTCAAGTCAAATAATTATGAATTGCATGCGTGCGATAGTTATTTCATAATATGCAGAGTGTTCCCAAGACATGTAATCAATATAATAGGTTTTACGCCTAACGCCATATTAGTATACGAATGGCTGACAAATGTTAACACTATGAAATTTCTGGTTTATATCCTGCCTATGTCAATGTTTCAGGTATTGGCCGATATGGTGTCGACAAGTGGCGGTTTTCATGCAACAGTCCGCCTTACTGCTTCTGCCGATAGTTGCCTTCATACAAACTTGGAGATATATGAATAAAGGACCGCCCGACATACTAGAGGTATTTATTAACACGAGCCGACATAATTATTGCGACTAATTACTACTATTTATGGCTAAATATTTCAAAATAATACCTCGCTAGTGTAAGCTATTATTACATAGAATTTAATAGTTTGTTAACAATAGTTGTTTGACTCACGCTGCAAAGGATTTAGGAGCTAGCGAGTGTGTTGAAGATTTGGTAAGAATTTTCGATGTTGGTAATTCCAGTGATATTTAGACGTGTATATTATACAGTTGCGCGTAGATTATTATACAAGTATTTGTATTTTGTATGAAAATTATTATATTATTGTAGTGGAATTTGGCGATGAAATGCGGATATAGTTTAATCAGACTGTGATCGAAAACTATGACAAGTGACTTCGATGCTAAAAATAGCGAAAAATAAATACGTGATTCTATTTACCAAAGCTTTTACCCGTCTCAGTTTTTGACCACGATCTGTTTACACTTGTAAATAGATATTTATATCACGTGTGATCTAAGATGACCGTTGTTATCCTAACTTGATACATAATAAGCCACAGATATTACTTTAAATTGTTATGATGAATACTGCTTCGTTGGGCTTATTCCTCAAACAAAAAAATATTGGTCCTACGTTTTTACGCTTACTTTTTAGCTTTTGCTCATTGTCAATTTCGGATGCCTATACAGTACACCTGTATAGTGTATATGGTTTACTTTTTGTATTAAAAAGTTTGTTTAGTTAGTTTTGCTTATGGAATATTGTATAGATTTGGATGGATATTGTTAAAAATAAGGTGTGCCGCGTTGGGGTGATCATTATTTATTTATGCATAAGGGTAAATATTATCGCAATTCCCCCGGACTCTCATACAAAACAGGACGAACTTTGTATCATGTTGTATGATTTTTTTTATTTCTTTTCTTTTCCATTATCGTATAGTAAATAGATTTTTTTGTTCATTCGTTGGTGTTGTTCAGTGCGTACTGTCCCCGCAGCGCATCCAGCACCTGTACCGGCCGCGCATGGGCGTGGCCAGCGAGTCGGCCCCGCCCCGCGCCGCGCCGCCCGCGCCCCCCGCGCCGCCCGCGCCCGACCCGCCGCCCAAGTACACGCCGCCGCCCTCCTACTCCACCGCCACCGGCGCGCGCCTGCTCAACACGCTGCGCAGGAGCTACAGGACGCTCAGAAGGTACGACAGGTACCAGCGCGATGGACTGAGACCTAAACCTTCTCAATGGTAGAGAAGGCCCTTGTCCAACAGTAGGAGGTGTAAGTGTGTAGGCTGATCACGATGATTTTAAAGTCTGTGTATGGGGGTGATCTATAAGGCTTTTTTAAAAAGAATTTTAAATTAGTGTTGCTCGTCTGTGTACTGGTAATTTAATGTCTCTCGCGCTATCTTTTTGTGTGTGGTGCAAATGTTTTGTTTTTAATGTCCGTTTTCATTAATTGTCTAATTTATTATTATAAGAAACCTAATGTTTATAACAATATTTGATAGCCCCGTGGCGCAGTTGGCTAGACACTAGCTTGCGAAACGAGCGGCCGCGGGTTCGATCCCCGCACCGAGACAAATGTTTGTTTAATCCACAAATATTTGTTTCGAGTCTGGGTGTTTGTGAAACCGAAAAGTCTCTCGTAATTTCTGATACCCACGACACAAGACTCGTATCTTAGTGTGGGGTCAGGACTATGTATGTGACTGTTGGGTGTATTCATTTCTTCATATTGCTAGGATGACGTCTGCCCGTCCGGAGCCCTCGCTAGCAGACGAGGCGGCGGCGATGCCCATCACGCTGAGCGAGGCGGTGGAGCGCGAGGCGCTGGGCGAGGCCCCGCCCCCCGCCGACATCACGCTCGTGGACGAGACGCTGCCCCCGCGCCCCGCACTCCCCTCACACTTGCGCCCCGCCTCCTCATCCCGTACGTCACTATCGCTCACGCGCGACTACCTGCGGCGCTCGTTCGTGCGCAAGAGCGACTCCGCCAAGAGCATCCGCTCGAGCCTGCGCCGCAGCTTCCGGTACGGCGGCGCGCTGTCGTCCAGCCACGAGCAGCTCGTGCGCGGCGCCGAGCCCATCTCCAACACCGTGGCCATGTCCGCCGTGCTGCGCCACCACCACGCGCAGGGCAGCCACCCGCACGCGCGCAGCCGGGCCTCCGTCATATGAACGCGACATAACATAAGTCTGCTTAGCAAAGTAGCCTATACTAATAGTGAGGGAAGTCGCATTATAGTCCTTGCATACTTTTAGGACTTATAAAATCCTCCTTTTTCCAAAACATTTACCCCCACTCTTTTATGTGATGTATGCGTGTATTGAAACGTTTTGCTAAGCTGTGTTGCCAGTCTGTGGCGAGTGTGACTGGTTAAAGTTTATATTAAATCTAAAAAAAGGGAAATAAAATTATAATGGCATCACATATAAATAGGGTCTACAAGAAGCCTTTAAATACGAGACCGTGGGCGAGGGACCCCTTTTACACAAATATGTTTAGTAAAATTTCATGTGCGGAAAAAGTCATAATTTTTTAGAGAATCAAGGTTGATAGAAATTTTATAAACCGTAGTAAAGACAAAGAAAAAACATCTCGTAATCTCTATGTACGCATGCATTTAAGTCGCAGTGACGTAATAATCTGTGTCTTATTTTACTTAAGAATCGTCAGTGCTGTTGGATCTGAATCTTTAATATTTGATGTATTATTGAATGAATTTTAAAAAATCTTTGTTTTAATGGTTTAAAAATTATGGGGGTATTTGCCTACTAGCGTTAAACGACTCTTTACAAGGTAGCTATATATTATATTAGTTTTGACTTTAACTTGAACCCTGTTACTGATTATGCGTTAGATGTTTATGTTAAAATTATATTTTACTTACTAATGATAGTTCGTAATACGATTATTAAACTTAGTTTTTATGTTTTAAGAGGAATCTCAGTTGCTCCACTATTTTTTCCATAGTGTTAATTTGTAATTCCTCATTTTGAATGTGAGCACAACGTATGAGCCATCAATTTAGTTTTATAACAAAATTAGACTTAATTAGGCTAGTGGTAACCTTACACCGTATACTTAAAAATGATAATAACTCAGAGCTTAGAGAATGTGAAAGTGTCGACGATAACAATAAGTTTTTATTAAATGATTGTGAAATATTCAGACTAGAAATGTGTTCCCGTTATGCTAAGTTAATGTATTTTATTGTAGACTCTAACGGAGGCTTGAAGATCTGATGGTTTTCATGAATTTTGAATCAAAAAGGCTTTTGCAAAGTTTAATTAAATCCGCGTTGGATCTGTGTTTTGTCTTCAGCATTAGAGGAAGAGGGATGTACATAACTCAATTCTGACAACGTTAAGCAATGGTTATCCGCGAGATCAACATATAGCAGCGACTGAAAGACGACCACATTTTTCTGTCATGACGGTACTTCGTAAATAGATTAATAAAAGGTGGTTATTATACATAAATATGTATAAGTAGTGTAACATTTTTTTACCAGTTAAAGTGAGGCACTAGGCGGTTGTTAACCCGATTGGTTCAATTCCACATAAATGTCAAGTACAATGAATTTAGATCATTAAGCAAGTCGGTTGTTCAATTTAGAATTAAGAGAAACATTTTGATTTTATCGGCAGCTTTTGTTAGTTCCTTTCGTGCATTTATTGATTGTGTTCTTCAAAATTCTTAGTTCTAGTCACTTCGCATGCTTCCATTTATGATTTTTTGGAGAAATCAAACATCACATTACTATGTCTATTTTACAATTATATTTTTCACAATTTTATAGCACTCTTATTTTCTTTTTATTATTTAATATTTTTTTGTCTTTACATTCCACTTTGTTGCGAGTATAAAAGTTAGATAATAAAACATTTTTACTCAACATTTCATTGCTTTTTTTTTTGACAATGATTTATGATAATTTGTGACTTTGTATTAGGGATGTTGCGGATTCAATTTTTTTCACATCCGCGGATGCGGATGCGAATTTTAAGAGGCTCACATCCGCGGATGCGGATGCGGATCTGTATAAAATTGATCGATTGGTTGATTTGTATAAAATGTTATTGCTTTCCTATTGGTCAATCAGCACGTGTGGTCACCCACTCGACACTCGAGACCGACACGCGCACCTCGCCGCCCCTCACCCCTTTCTTTCTTTTCGCGATCTGCTACACATCCACAACCGCATCAGCTCCGCAGCGATTTATGCGGATGCGGATGTCTAAATCGATGCGAATGTCCCGCATATGCGGATGCGGATGTGAATATTCGCAACATTCCTACTTTGTATTTAAGTTATATCTACATAATTATTGAGGTTTTGAAAGACATCATTTTACCTGATGTGAAAATCTGACCTCAACCAAGGTAAATCATGATATTTCCCCGAACCAAAAATCGAACCCGGGACGTCTAAGGGCTGAAACTGCGTTAAGTGGGGACTCGCGCGGTTTCATGCAAAAGCGCTCCGTCGCGGGGATCCGCGCGGGCGTCCGGCACGGGAAGCCGCGCCCCGCACCCGCGCGGCGGGGCCCGCCTCCGTGCCACGGGAACCGGCGCAGGGGCACGCGCGGAGTGCGCCATAATAATATATTAAGTTCTCCATCGACACGACTGTACATGCACACCGTTAAAATTGAACTATCGAAATTGCGTAAATCCGGTCCTCCGCGACGGGGACCGTCGCGTTCCCACGGAGCCCGCCCGCGTGTCCACGCGAGTAGACGCGCGACGGTCAACCGTCGCGGGCGCCCGCCTAACTCAGTTTCAGCCCTAAGAGTCTAAAGGCAGTCTGTTACTTTCACTTCACTTTATTTTTTGGGCATAACATGAACAACATGATGCCTGTCGCTACTGCAAATCAAACAGAACGGGTACCATTGAGACTAAATGTAGGTACGTGTAGGACAAGGATTTAAATGGAAGGGCTATTTAAAAAATCAGTAAAGCTAGTTCATTTTCTTTATTTTAATTGTAAACATTACAAAAAGTCTTATACATTATTAATTCATTCTTACAAATGAAATGGTCTGAAAACCACTTCAAATATACAAATTCCTTAAAATAAAGAAGCCGAGGTAATTAAATGTTACGAAAGGATAAATAAGAAATTTAAGTCGAAGTAGTAAGGTAAGTTAAAGATAAGAACAGGATAGGGTGCGAATTCGCTTTATTCACATTTTACGACCTCAACTTCTCCTGGTGCGTCAAAAATTGAAAATATGTCACAAATACAATAATAAAATACTGGGTAAAAATTTCGCAAATGTCGAAATAATCAACGTTACCAACAAAAGCAGCCGTACACACATGCAACACGTTTAGATATCATCACAGACTATTATCGATTAAAATATTAAAACTAATTAACATGTTGATATTCAACATAATTGTAAATATGTAACTAATTGTACAATCACAATGTGTCAGTCAAATGCATGCGATAAAACTTTATAGATAAAATTATCTAATTAAAGAATTGAGATTCAATAAAGATTTCGCTGCCTTTGAATCTGTCGGTTCTTTCTTCTTTGAAGGATCCAACATAAAGCATTTCCATAATCTGTAATAAAATTTGTTTTTGTTAAATTTGGTAACACTTGTTTAAACTGCTAGAATGATTCCGCGGTTACTACGACTCCATAATGCAGTAAAGATGTATCATTCTCTTTCATAGTTTAAAAATAGATACTACACACATGTCCGGCTTTCTATTTATGAGTGCCGATACCTTTCTGGAGAGTGGAGGAAAACATGTAATATATCACTTGCATAAGACCATAGTGAACTGAGACTATGCTGCTTTCGATTAACCAAAAAATAAGCACTTAATCTTTAAAGCTGCATTTTCTATTGAGGCGGGTTCATACTCGGGGAATATAAGTTAGACAATATGAACTGAGCGAGTATGAGAGTGAATGAGTAAGTGGGTTTCGGAATGTATGCGTGAGTGGGTGAGGCAGTGAGTGATTAAGTGAGACAGTGAATGAGTAAATGAGTGAGTGAGTACCGTAGCGTCTCGTCGGCGCCGGCGGAGAGCACGGTGGTGCCGTCGGGCGAGAGCGCGAGGTGCAGCACGCGCGCCACGTGGCCCGTGAGCTCGGCCACGCGCGACAGCAGCGGGTACTTCCAGATCACCAGCTGGTTCTGCGCGTACCCGTGCCCGGAGATCAGCTCCTTGTAGTGCGTGCTCCACACGATCGAGCACACCTGCCACAATATATACTTTATTGTCTTCCAATGTACTTTAAATGGAACGTCGTCTGACGATTAAATCAAGTCGAAATATGCAAGTTGTTGTCACAGTCACGGAACTCAGACATTTTTGGATAAAGCCCATAACTAGTATTAGCATAAACATTATTTTACTAATTTTGTTCCATAACTAGCCGTTTATCTAGGGTATTATAGTATTCCGGTATTCGATTTAGCATACAAGAATCACAGTCATGTATTTTCAATGAAGTTTTAATAATGGTTTTATCATCACAATCAAAATGACCATGGGCCTTAGCGACTACTTAGGCGTTAGATTAATAGTTTTATCTTTAAACAATATTCATAAAATACGTGGAAAAAGTTTATATAGTTCGTATTTAGTAGAGAGTAAAAACTCAGATTGGAGATGTTCTCCGCAAGGCCTAATTAGGAGTACCAACATAATATGTATCTATCTAGAGAACAAAATTTATTTAGTAGCCTATATATGTGGTGGTGCGTAGTACCTGCGACTTGGTGTCGACGGTGTTGAGGTTGGCGCCGGTGTTGACGTTCCACAGGCGGATGGTGCGGTCGGCCGTGCCGCCGCCCGACGCCAGCACGCCGCCGCTCCACGGACACCACGCCAGGCCCTTCACCGCCGCCAGGTGCTGGCTGCAACACAACAACCGACACTTATCTCACCACTCTTATATATAAATATAAATAAATAAATACTCCCAATAGTCACATACATAGTTCTGACCTCACACTAGGATACAAGTCCTGTGTCGTAGGTATGAGCTACTACGAAAGACTATTTCGGTCTCACAAACACCCAGACCCGAAACAAATATTTGTGGATCACACAAACATTTGTCTCAGTGCGGGGATCGAACCCGCGGCCTCTCGTTTCGTAAGCTGGTGTCTAGCCAACTGCGCCACGGGGCTGTATTGCTGTGGCTGCATAATGTTTTGGACCCTATGATTTGATTCTGATTTTCCCTTTATATTTGTTCTAGATCTAAAGTGACTTAACAACATACTATAGTCTAATTTTGATTTTATTTTTTAAAATAAATTAATAATGTCTTACTTGAAAGAGTACAGGTACTGCGGCTGCGAGTAGTGTTGTCCTTGCGCTACTGGCCAAATGTTGAGTAGGTTATCATTGCCGCCCGATGCAAGATATCTACCGTCAGGTGACCATTTCAGTCCGCAGATCTGAAGTTGATAGATATAAGTCAATATAGACTACAGATTTGTTATCTCTTATAATCAAAACAAGTTATGGAATTTTGTCCTACAACCAAAGAGAAGACAAGATAACTAAAAAATATCGATTTATTAGCCATAAAGTCATTCCAATTATAATGTAAAAAATTTACGTAAATAAATTAACTTAGTCGTTTATTTCTTTGTTATGCTATGACATGCACCTAACAGTCACATACATACATAGGCCTGATTCAACACTAAAATACGAGTTTTGTGCCGTGGGTATCACAAAATACTAGAGACTTTTCAGTTACATACAATACACAAATGCCCAGATTACACAAAAATTTGTCTCAGTGCAGGGATCAAACCCGCATCCTTTTATTTCGCTAGCTAATAATGAGCTAACTACGGCACAAGGCTGTCAGATGCCAATGACCCCTTTTCCAGCCAATATAGACAGAGTATAATAGAGTCCATAAGAAGTAGATGGTACCTCCTGCGTGTGCGCGGGAATGGTGGCGACGGCGTGGTCCCGCTGGCGCACGTCGTGGTGCACGATGTGTCCGTCGCGCGCGCCGCTCGACACCATGTACATGTTCCACGACAGCGCGCCCACGCGCCCCGTGTGCCCGTCCATCACCTGCGACAATGCAACTATTATAGTCAAAGTCAAAGTCAAATTTCCTTTATTCAAATAGACTTTTACAAGCACTTTTGAATCGTCAATATTTTATGCTATTTTTTAAAACTAGTGACGCTTCGAAACGTGTTATCGCTGTGGAGAAGAAACGGCAAGAAACTCCCTCAGCAACACGAAATGTCAATTTTTATTATTATTATTATTTTTTTAAATAAATTCAACTCATATTACAATATTAATTTTATAGTATTACTAATAACATTTTTATATGCGAACGAGGTATATTACGCTAAACAAATCATTGATAGCTGTGCTGCTGAATTTGTAAAGCCAGCTAAGGAAGGCTAACTAATGTAAATACCATAAAATTGAGAACTTTAATTAATTTTATTTATATGTAGAAATAAGTGTGTCTCAGGGCCTTAGTTAATTTAACTGCTACTCATGTTTTGACCATTGATTATCTTGAGACAAAGGAGGGAATGAGGTAAAGTATGTATATTTCATCATTATCATCATCAGCCCATATACATCCCACTGTTGAGCATGAACATCCTCGAACAATGAGAGGGCTTAGGTATTAGTTTAAGTAGTATATATTTATTTAATAATTCAAAAGTGATAAAAAAAATACCACAATAACATGTGCAACTAATTATTCTATGGGTATATCTAACATGGTCCCCTCACTAGGCAAGCCTATATTCATATAAATTTTATATGAAAGAACATTGACAAGTAAATTTGTGGATATCTTCACAGTACGTACCCTAAGGCGTTTGATCCGTCCACAGTCCCACAGCTCCACAGTCGCGTTGGAGGTGCCTACAGCGAGGTGCGAGCCGCCGCCCTGCACCCACTGCACCGAGCACACGGTCTCCGAAGCCTCCAGGGTGAGCAGCTGGTCGATCTGCCCCGTGCCCGCGTTCCACAGGTACACCGCGTTGCCCAAGGCCACCGCGAGGATGTTCGACGCACTCCAGTCCACTAGATTCAAATCTGTGGAATTAGAACATGTAGGCGTTAATTTCGCGTTGATGATATGATGATTTTAAGGTAATGAAATTTGAAAAAATGAAAGTATGGTAGGCGGAAACAGGCATTTCACTATTTTTTCTGGAGGCTTAATATTACATTTATGAAAAACATATCAAAATTACTTTGGAATGTGTATTTGAAGGTACATAGGGGCAATAAAAACTAGCGATTTTATCAGTTAATAAACATAGAAATTGGTAAAAATAGGTATTTTCCTTTCTTGTAAAAATAATACTGATTATGGAATTCTTCCAATACTATTGTTAAATTATTCTGAAATAAATTACAAAAAGTATTAAGTCCAATCATAAGCAGATTACACTCACAATAGTCATCCAAGATATCAGGCGCATCAAGAATTCTGTCAGGAGCTTGCGGTATATACCTCGTGGTATTCTTTACTGACGACGGCACTTTCGCCTAAAAAAATATTGAAATAAATTATCAACTATGCAAATGGTCACTAAAATTCCCGAAAACCGATTAAAAAGGCCCAATAATAACTTGCCAATGACGACGCTTGTTCACGACCAAAAGAACTTGTCATGAATTACAAGTTCTTATGTCGAGATAAGAAACCATAACTGATTCTCTGTGCTAATTTTTTATCATATTATCCTCTTGTTTCATCATCATCATTAGCTCATATATTTCTTACTGCCAGGCATGGTTTTCTCTTTGTCTCTGACCTGCTGCAGGTTAACAAACTACACACTTAAGAAATTCCTAAGATCTTTTAAGGAATATACAAGTATGATAGTGGGAGTGATATCTGAGGTGGATATGGCAACATAATAATAAATAATATTAATATACTAAGCTGATTATGACAGTTATGGGTTATGAACAATGAAATACTGAAACATGCATAATTATAACTGTTTAGTATATTGGCAAGTTGTTTCCTTTAGTAATTATTCAGTAGCAGCATAGATTAGGAAATATGTCAAGTAAAACATTTGCTTCCATCAACACAAAACACTAAAACATATCTGGGGTAATGTGGGAGTGTATAAAGTACCACTAACTTTATTTACAAGTATGCATTGTTATGGTACATGGAAGAAAATATATTAATGATTCAAAGTTGGTTAGTTAAATGTATAACTATGAACCACAAGATAAAGTGATTAAAGCAAAAGCCCTTAATACCTGAGAATACACAACTCTAAGTCTGTTTTGATAGCCTTCTGGTGCAGCTGGGGCTTTGCATGTGTACTGTAACAACCTTCCAGGTTCTGTGTCAGTGAGAGCTCGGCCAATCGCCTCTCCAGCTGCAGTTTGTGCTACAACCTCCTCCCCTTTCTCTTCATCACGGTTCATCTGTGAATAAAATTGGTTTATTACAATATGTACATCAACAGGATTGTTGTATATACTTTATGCTCAGACAACAATAATTATAAATTTGACTTGCTTCAAATATCTGAAAGAGTTATACCAAGGTTGACAGTGATAAAGCCTAATTATATATCATGTGATCAGCCCTGTTGAGTATAGGCAGATGAGTTGAGTGCATTTAGGCATGTAAGCTTTCAGCTGAGCCAGCCTTTAATTAGCATATTTAAATTTCTAAGTTGAATAAATATCATAATGTGTTATTTTTAAACTCATTGTCTTACCATGTAATGGCACAAGTCATAATTAGAGTTACTTCTTGATGGGATAAATCTGTCTGCTTTATTTGGTGTCTTTGAAGCTTTGTTTGGGGTTGGTGTTGTTGAGCGTCCTGTAAAAAATATAGAAAATGAAGAGGAGGTCCTTGCTGCTGTGTACACATAAACAGAAGCTTTTTTTCCATATTATTTAGAGAGTAAATGATGTATTGAAAGTACAGAAAAAGATAACAAATAAATTAACTGTCTTCTTACTTCAGCAGTTATTTAGAAGTAAAAGCATAAAGGTAGGTACAACAGTGGAATTGAAAGCAAACAACATTCATAACTACAAATCTAATTATATTCATATTTGGACAAATATTAAGAATCAAGTTCAGCATGCTCTATAAAATACAAAGAGCATAATAGTAAAAAAGGATGCAATAAAAAAAACAGACAAAAGACCAAAAAAAAGGCACTATCAAGACCATATGCAATAGAAATATGAATTGCATGTTTAATTTAAAAGCATTTTAGTATCTGCTTACCCGGAGACTTAGATTTCGACGGAGTTTTCTTTCCTTTTTTATTTTCATTGCGTGTAGGTGTCTTGTTACTTGACAATACACTGTTGCTACAACTTTGATTAGTAGATATGGAAAGCTTTTGCATCGACTGGTTCAATGTTACCGCTGAATGATTCTTGAAAGAGGAGCTCAATGCAGGATTTATATTCTCATTGTTACTTTTCTTAGCCCAACGTTGTAGAGGACCTCGAGTTAGAGGGCCATCGATTGTCGCTAAACTGTTCAACTCGTTTAAATAATTAAACTGGGCCATGCTTTACTAACCCAACTATATTTCTGTTAGATAACCGTGATCACGGAATTTTTAATATAATTACACTTATGAACACATGTAAACACAGTTTTTATTATATTCGCAGAGAAATAAAATACGGCGACAGTGAATTCAAAAAATTCGTTAGGATTTGAAATTTGTGTTGTCAACGTTATAAACGTAGGCTTATCATGCGTTTTATTATTACTGGTAACTCATTTCGATCTTAAATTTTGGTGTCAAGAGGTTGTTTAAAAATTGGGTCTAAATTATTTTTTTTATTTAAATTAATTAATTTAAGTTGATTAAAATATATAAATTCTTTAAAAAATAATCCATTATTTTTAAATAATTATTCTTTAAAAAATAATGGATGTGGTCGAACCGTATGTTTTAGGTAACGTCTGTGTGAATTATATTGTTTTTAATTTGATTTTATATTAATTTTACTGACTTTAACACAATGCGCGTGAAGAAAAATATTGTATTAATTTTTAAATTACTAACGACGTTTTTGTTACGTCTTGTTTTATTTATTTATTTCTTAAAACTTTATTGTACACATAATATACATAAATTAAACTTAACATTAAGCATGGAGAAAGTACAAAGGGCGGCCTTATCGCGCAAGGCGATCTCTTGATTGATCTTGTTTACTCATACATTTTCTATTCTACGGTCCACCTGGCATCTGTAAGATCACTTCGCGCTTTGTACGAGCAACAGCACAAGAAATTCTCTTTTCTCTAAGGAAATTTCTCCCTTTCCTATAATATTGGATCCTTTAGACGTAATATAAAAACGCGAATCAATCCGAGAAAATGCGATGCATGTTGAATTGACCATTGAATTAAAGTATCCTACATATTTTGTACAAATAATGATATCGTACTGAACAACCAACGGTTATGCGACGCATCGTACTTAGCTGTCATTAGATGGCAACTCAGCGCGTGGTAAATTTAATCATATTTTTCGACCTGTAACATTGAAATTGCAACGTTTTAGGGGCCCCATACACCTACAATAATATTGAACAATCTTTTTATTGTTCAATAATATTGAACACCCCCTTTGATTCCAGACGTTCAATAAATTCTGTCAATAAAATTCATAATCCACTCTGATCAATATTTTCGTGCGAGCAACATGTCTGACGACGAAGTTTTGGCGGCAGTCACGCTGGTGATTTTGTTGAAAAGAAAAAAAAAAAGAAATATATTGCGCAATATTAACCCTACACAGCGCAATAAAAAAATATTGATCAATAAAAATTAAGGTCCATCAATCTTTTGCTCAATCACGGCGCAATGCTTCAATATTATCCCTACACGTTCAATAATATTGTACAATCAGAATATTGATCAATATTATTGATGGTGTATGGGTCCGGTTACGGTTTACCAGTTCGCTTCATTTTATAATACCTACATGAAAATGGTACATGAAAATAGTCATGCATTTATTAGCGAGAAAGTGAAAAATTATGATAGATTTTGTTTAACATTTTATTAAGTCGTTATTATTATGTACCTAATAGGAATGTTGATCAATTACTGTTTTTAAAATATAAAAAATAAATAAATTCGCGGTGTACTTACAGTCGGGAAGTTCTGTTGCATATCTACGCCTTGCAATGTTTGTGTTGAGATTTATTTTTAAAAAATCATAAGGCCTACAAAGTGTAGATAATTGTAACTAGATATCAGCAGGTGGCTCCCCCGTTACTATGTGGGCCAAATTAAAGTGAGAGCAAAATTTCTAACTTCACACACCTCACACCTGCGACGATAAATGCATGAGAAAATAAGATATATACAATTAATAATATTTGGCTTACCTTATAAAAACTATATTAATTATATAACGTATGCGCAATCCATTCCACTCTAATCACACATTTGCCATTATTGTAAAGTAACAACTACCGGTACCGCCCTTTACAACTGGGTGGTAATGAAAATTCAAATATTGTTAAAACATTTACGGAAAATTTAGACTGTTAGAGGGTATTTGTAGTCATTAGAAAATTTATAGTATTTTTTAGACAGGTTGCAGCTGAAAAGGCAAGCAATGATTTGCTCTGGATCGTTTCTGTTAATGACTATAGAAGACTTTACATCTTAGTAGGGTGTCAGAAGAACTTGATAATGGTGTGAATGTCACCGTAAAAATTCAAATACCGTTAAATTATAATCTATCCTGCAAGATCTTAAACTTTCGAGAGATTCTGAACCGTAACATAATGTTTACTATAAATGCAATATTTTAACAGTATGCAATTTTTGTAACTTTTGTTGTTACCACTTTTACGGTCAGGTACTCATATTACTTTCAAATACTGATTACCACATACTTTAATAATGAAGTTGCAATATTGTATTTTTTGTTTTTTTAATTAGTATGTAGTTAATAGTTTTTGGCCAAGGTTAAAAAAAAACAACAATTTAAAAAATCCGTAAATTTATACAATGTAAACAATGTTCATAAAATAATGAATTACTTATGTACTATAATATTATTATAGGCTATACAAATTTAGATTTAAAATTTGACAATCATAATTGAATAATTGTTATATAAATTTGGATGAAATTAATAATAAAATGATTTATGTATACAAAACTAATATCAACAAGTTAGTAAAAACTAAATGTAACTATTAAAAAAAACAGTAAATGCAAAATTGAGCTATATTCAATTTTAAACAATGATTATGCTAATTTGTAGTTGTATATTTTTATAAAAAAATCTCACAGCTGTTGTGACACAAATTATTAGAACTCTTTTTTTCCTCTTTAAATCTGTAATTGGTACTTACAAAATAACATCAATTTATTATTTTTTTTACCGTTATAGCACCATTGAATTACTTTAGGGTCTACCAACAGTCTCATTGCCAGACCATAGACGGAACTAATTTGTGTTGATTTGGTTCCCCACTAGATGGCCACTACAAGATTTAAATTAATATTTATATGATGTGGGGCAGTTTATCCACCTGAAATTACTGTAAGTATAGTTTTGACATGTGCTCGCGGTTGAAAAACTTGGTACTTGTCTATACCAATGAAGTAAAAATATGTCGTGCACCTAAAGTTACGACAAAAATCGAATCTACAATCACAAGTTTAGAGATCTTTTTTCTACATCACAATAACATGTTCATACATATACACAAGTAACATATGGCATTTTATTAGTATTCAAAATATTCTTTGCCAAACATAAGTATCTAATATAAATAACATGATCATGGTCGAAATATTTACAAATGTTTTTTTTTAAATGTTCCTACATATTCAAATTGTAACATAAAATGTTAAATTAATAAAATTTACTAGAGAGGACGAATTCTCTACATACTCTCTTAAGATGTAACTTTTTTTAGAGATCGCATAATATTTCATCTGGGCATGGACCTTGCCTGTGAAAAGTAAATTAATTATAAGATTTGGAGTTGCACCAAATATCCTTGAATATACAACAGTGTTAAGAGAAATATGTCTTGAGTTTTCTCGAAACATTAAAATACATTTGAATTGATCGACATATATCATTTTTTTGATCGTAAAGTAATTTACTACGTACATTGAATATAATTTAAATCTCATTATTAAGGTGGTTGTACAAAACCCAACTAAATTAAATTGCAATAGAATTATATAGAGCAGGGCTTCCCAAACTGTGCGCCGCGACGCCCTGGGGCGTCGCGGCAACGTCCTGGGGGCGTCGCGAGGCGATCGGCAAACATTCGCTGTCGGTATTTTTCTGATAAGTTCATATTAGGCTAACTACTACTATTTTTATTTCCAGTAAAGTAGGTAGTTTTGATGATTGCGTCGCAAGAAAAATAACAATTCTATAGGGCGTCATAGTGTAAATAAGTTTGGTAAGCCCTGAATATAGAGTGTATTAAGACCGTTATCGGAAACTAAGGGAGATTATAGTCACGGTGATCACAAAGTCTCTGGCATTAAAGAATATCCAGACAAAAGAAAAAAAGATGTTTTCCATACAACCACCGAAAACGTCGAAATTTACTACTTGCCTTAGTTTTCGGTAACGGTGTAAGTATTCAGATACACCCTGAATATTTCAATATTTGACTTAATTCTTTTAATATTATTTTAAAAATATTATTGCATTGCATTTAAATTTCGGTGGTCAATGCAAATTTATTAACACTTATTATATATTATTAAATTTTTATTACATATTTAACATTCATACATAATCAGAGTACCTTTGGCATTATTTTCTTATGCAAAAATAGGAATGTGTTCGGAAGAGTTAAATGTTTAAGTTATTGATTCTACATTACTTTCCCTCAGTCTAATTGTAATATGACATTAACTTAGCCGGTGGGAATTTTTTATGACATATAAAAGAAAACATTGATCGTTAATAAAATAAGCGCAGTCTTATCATAGAATCATTATGAAAGAATGAAATCCCCATAACAGAGATAGCTGTTTGTTATTATACTAAAAGTTGATTGATAAAAATTACTTTGCACAATATATCTAGATATATTTTTGCAATCTAATCATGTATGAATGTTGTAGGAAATTGGTAATGGCAGTGCTACGAACACGCGGGTCTCATAACGTTCATGATGTGTATATGTCCGGCGTTGTCGACGGTCACGAAGCATGTGAACCCGTCGTCGTGATACAGTTTCTTCGCGTACACGCCGGTCAACTTTATACACGAGAGTATTTCTTTCCTTTTTGAACCCTTTTTGCACCTGAAATTAAATAATAAAATATGTTAAAACAGGATGAATGGAGGAACGAAAGCAAGTGAGTTGTATTCCCGCATTAAATCAAATATTTGTAGGACTCACAAACATTTGTTTCGGGTCTGGTTGTTTTTGAGACCGATGTCTCGCGTAGTTTTTGATACACAGCCACACAAAACTCGTATCTTAGTGTGGAGTCAGAACTATGTAGTATGTATGTGTCGTGTATAAATAAATAAATAAAATAAAGGAGGAACAAATTTAACGATTTCACCAATTTAAACTAGTTTTGTTATAGACACATATGGCAACTTGAGAAAGAGCAAAGTGGATCTTTTATTTTCTTTATAAAATTGCCTCCGGGTCTAAATGACTGGTATCATATATTATAGGAAGCTTACGTTTTTCCTTTCCAAACTTCTCTCCAGCAATGTTGGTTAAGTAATCCATCTCCAAAGAAGAAGTTGGACTGAGACGTGTTGGAGTTGTGTGCAGAGGATTGTACATCGGTTCTATTCTCTAACGGCGTACCGGCAGGCGTCATAGCGTTTACCCCCTTACTGAAAATTAAACATAATTCATACATACATTATACGTACATGATACATTATAGGATGTCATTCAGTATGTCAGTTTAGTAGATTTTTCAAAAAGATATTTCTCATCAGCCCATATAGGTGCCACTGGAGCGCACGGGCCTCCTCTAGCATTGAGAGTGTTTAGGTTTAACCGGACCCATACACCATCAATAATATTGATCAATATTCTGATTGTACAATATTATTGAACGTGTAGGGATAATATTGAAGCATTGCGCCGTGATTGAGCAAAAGATTGATGGAGCTTAATTTTTATTGATCAATATTTTTTTATTGCGCTGTGTAGGGTTAATATTGCGCAATATATTTCTTTTTTTTTTCTTTTCAACAAAATCACCAGCGTGGCTGCCGCCAAAACTTCGTCGTCAGACATGTTGCGCGCACGAAAATATTGATCAGAGTGGTTTATCAATTTTATTGACAGAATTTATTGAACGTCTGGAATCAAAGGGGGTGTTCAATATTATTGAACAATAAAAAGATTGTTCAATATTATTGTAGGTGTATGGGGCCCCTTATTCCACCACGTTGCCTTACCGCACCCATACACCTTCAATAATATTGAACAATATTCTGATTGTACAATATTATTGAACGTGTAGGGATAGTATTGAAGCATTGCGCCGTGATTGACCAAAAGATTGATGGAGCTTAATTTTTATTGAACAATATTTTTTTATTGCGCTGTGTAGGGTTAATATTGCGCAATATATTTCTTTTTTTTTTTCTTTTCAACAAAATCACCAGCGTGGATGCCGCCAAAACTTCGTCGTCAGACATGTTGCTCGCACGAAAATATTGATCAAAGTGGTTTATCAATTTTATTGACAGAATTAATTGAACGTCTGGAATCAAAGGGGGTGTTCAATATTATTGAACAATAAAAAGATTGTTCAATATTATTGTAGGTGTATGGGGCCACTTAGTGCGGGTTAGCGGACTACACACCTGAGAAATTGCTAAGAACTTTTTTAGGTGTGCAGGTTTCCTCACGATGTTTTCCTTCACCGTTAAAGCAAATGATAATTCAATGTGAATACACACATAACTTCGAAAAGTCAAAGGTGTGTGCCTGGGGTTTACACCCGCGACCGACGAGATTCTTGCGGCTAAACCTCGAGGCCATTACTGTTTAGATAATATATATCATTAGCGAACACAAAAGCGACATACCGCCATCCGAATCTCTGGTTGGCCCTCGCCCTGACGGAGTGCGTGATGTTCCACCACACGATCTCCGCCGCCACGGTGACCAGCACGAGCGGCGGCTGGTCGTCGTCTGCGTCACTGGGCAGCGGCGCGGCGGGGAGAGTGGTGGGGGGAGACGTGGCGGGGGGGAGCGCGTGCGCCGAGTGGGGGGGCGAGGCGGCGTACATGGACGGCGAGCGGTACAGCCGCTCCGGCACCGGCGAGAACCGACAGCACTGCACGCGGCTCTTGTGGTGCTTCAACGTAGCGATCAAACGCTTGCCACGGACGTTCCATACCTGGAATTAAAAATATAGCAGGATATATTTTAAATACTGGTTTATTAAAAATATTCTAAGCGCATCTATTGGTTAAGTAGGCCAATCACTAAATTTTTTTTTGTAAAAGCCCATGGATTTCGTTTACAAGGTGCAAAAGACACTGGGATCTCAAAAAGAACACCTATTGTAAGAGCAATCACTAAACCTAGTATCGGTTTTGTTTTAAGTTCTATAAAAAATACTAGAATATTGTTGTGGAATTTGCTACTCGGTTCAGAATGTTTTGAGCCCTAGTTTACCTGCACAAGCGTTGGACTAATACACGATGTGTAGTCCAGTGATCTTCTCTGAAGTTTTTGGGTATTGTAAAATATTGGTAATCGTGTGAAATCAATTTATTTTAAGGCAATCACTGAGCTTTGTGAATAAAAAAAGTAGATTAAATGAACATCTAAAAACTTACCATTACGTTGCCCGATTCAAGGCCCAAGGCGAGTATGTTTCCATCGGCAGTAATATCGCAGGATGTGATCGCGGTGTTCAGCGTATAGTCTTGGATGCTTTTCAATTCGCCATTGATTAATTCGAACGTCTGAAATGAAAGTGTTTTTATTAGGTTTTACCATCCGTACATTTTCGTCATTATCTATTTTTTCATTAATTTGAATCAAATTATTAATCAATCTTGATGCTCTACCAATTTTGCTTTCACTAAATCATACCATAGCAAAACGCTATTTTAGTTGTGAATAAAGTAAGACCCGTTATGAACAAGCAAATTATGTACAATAATGAAATATATTTTTTTGCATAAATTAAAAAAAATACTAAGGTAATACCTGAAAGCGTTTATTATCGCTATCACAGAGCACGAGCACGTTGTTCTTCATGGCGGTGCATGTGATGTGCACGTCTGGCTGCCGCGCGTGCAATATGGCGGCCACCTGCATGTCGTGCGTCCACAGCTTGGTGGCGGCGTTGTGTTCCACGGTGACAAGCCCAGCGTGCACCCAGAAACACTGCAGTACACCACTGGCGCCGCACAGGCCTCGTATATCGCCTCGCCCCTCGCCACGACTCTCGCCTCGCGCCTCGCTGTTGAACACGCGCGAGTCCGAGCTACCGGAGTCGCCGCTCGCCGTCGACATGCAGTCCGCTTGACCGTTCTTCATCTTTACACCTGGAAAATACGTTAATATACATCAATATAAAATATTAAAAATAGTCAAATGATACACTGGAGGTCTATAATATTACCTCCCCCAGTCGTCCAAAATGTGCCATTAGAAATAACTGTATCTAGCCTTGTAAAGCTAGACATTACAGACATGTTCCACAATTTTACATCTATGATCATTCTACATCCCACTTCTGGACACTTCACACACACACACACTTGGGCCTTCTCTACCATTGAGAGGGCTTCTCAACAGTAGAGTGGGAATATCGTTAGACAAAACAGTATACCTTGCAATTCATTGAGCAGCTCCTGTGATCCGAGATGCGTGTTGCCACGTTGCAGCATCTCGACGGTCCAGTCTATCTCGGTGAACCTGTACGCCATGAGGCTGCGGTTCTTGCCGGCCACCATCAGCAAGTTGGGGCTCACGTAGTTGAGGTACGCGACGGGACTGTACACGTCCATGATGGTCACCATTTCTTTGGTTTTGAGCGTGTATTTCTTCACGCTGCCGGATTGCAAGCCGTATATTACGTAGTGATTGCACGGCGATATAGTTAAACACGTGATCCGGTCGTCGGATTTCTCTAGAATTTCCGTCAACAGTTTCCTTCCTCGCATCACCTGCGAACAAATGGACGGGCTTAAAATATTTGCTATTTCCTGACGTATATTTTATGGTTCAATTTAAAATTGGGCCACGGTAAGCAGTAATTTTTACTGTTATGATCATAGAGTTTTTATGATACATAAAAGTGTGTCCCGTTCCATATATAACCGCTTATGTAAGCTGATGAGGGGGCACGAGCATATCAAGTGAAAAAAACTCATTCCTTACTACTCGGTACTACTGCGACTGTACTAGCGAGTGTGTAAAAAGATGTATGCCTGTACCTGTATATTGTTCTTGTCATCCACAACAGCGAGTAGCGGCTGCACGACGGCGTCGTTGTTGTTGCAGATGCCCTTGAGGCTGAGCGGCTTGAGCGCGTGCCTGTCCAGACTGAGCGAGTTCTTGACGCTGGGGCGCGCGGGCGGGCGGGCGGCGTGGAAGGAGGCGTGGCGGCGCGCGGGGGCGGGGCCGGCGGGGGGCGGGGCCGCGCGCTGCACCGGCGTCAGCGGGGACGACGCGCTCACGAAACTCACCGCGAACTTTGATGTCAGACGCACTTTCCTGCAGAGGTTTAATACACATTAAGCTTCAGAAGGATTTGTTGCGTTTAATAAAAGATTGCTGATGGACCCGTTTAGGGGCTATCTATAAATTACGTCACACGTTAAGGGGGAGGGAGGGGGTCAACTGAGGGTGTAAACCGTGTCACATAAAGGTATTATGTGAATCTCCGTTGACTTGAAGCAGTGATGGCCTATAGGTTTAGGAGCGCGGTCAAGAATGTCGGCGGTCGCGGGTTCGAACCCCAGGCACACACCTCTGACTTTTCGAAGTTATGTGTGTATTCAAATTGAATAATCACTTGCTTTAACGGTGAAGGAAAACATCGTGACCTGCACACCTAAAAGTTCTTAGGAATTTCTTAAGTGTGTAGTCCGCCAACCCGCACTAGGCCAGCGTGGCGGACTATGGCCTAAACCCTCTCAATGATAGAGGAGACCCGTATTCAGCAGTGGGCGTATAAGGGTTGATGAAGAAGAAGAAGAATCTCCGTTTAGCTAGGGCTTGCACAATTTTTACCTTTATCGTTTCTTACGAGTCGATACTCCATTTTGATCGTACTACATTTACTACCAAGTTTGTTAAGACACATTACATGTTTAAAAATTATTAAAATGTGCTCAAATTATTACTGAAAGATTTATGGAAAAATAAATGTCTGAAAAAATAAAAAAAATATTTTGAATAACTCACCCTTTCCTTTTAGCTGATTGCGAAACAAACGAGGGGTCCAAGTACCACACCTTCACCGAGTTCTCTGTGATATCGGTGCCGGTCAGCAGAACATCGGAGCCTGGCTCGAACTCGTCCCACATTAGCACTTCGCTGACGGCCATCGCAATCACGTTGCTAAAATTTTAGAGAAAATGTCTGGTTTAGTTCAGGTCCTAAATCCATCTTCCGACCGCGTCATGAGACCCATTACTGGTACAATGATAGTACCTTATTATTGTATTGTCATCGAAATAAAATTGTACCTACACAAAATTTGAGTTGCATCTAATTTAGCTAAATGGATCTAGTTTTTGGAAGCTTTTATTACAAATTTAAAGGTAAATGCTTTGAAAATTAAATAAAGATTTAAGTATAATCCACTTACCCCCTTCGATTCTCAAGGTCGAATTCAGCCGTATACGTCTTTAGGTTGATGCAGATCACTCTACTGTCATCAGTGGATACGAATAACAAGGTGCCTGTCTTGTTCACCGCTATCGCCTTGAAAGACAAGTTGTCCTTCACTGAATCGCTTTTGATGACGCTCTTGCAATGGCACATGCTGCATTTGTTCGACGACACCGAATTCAGTTTGAACTCATGTTCCACAACCTCGTTGCGTTTTAACGCTATTATTCTGTTAGTGCCTGTTGAGAAATTTATTATTATTTTTAAATGTAGGATGCCCAAGCTTCAGCAAGGCAAAAGGCAGACAGGTTTTTGTAATATGGAAAAAGGAGGCAAACGAGCAAATGAGCCTCCTGATGTGAAATGGTCAACATTGCCCATGAACACCCTCAATGCCAGAGGAATCATCGGTGTGTTGCCGGGCTTTGAAGAAAATATAGACTCTATTAAATATAGGTAGAATCTTTTTTTTTACAACTCAACTTTTTATCAATCTCATACCGTGATTATTTTAATTACACATAGACGCACAAAAAAGCCTAAAACAATAAAAATCTCACCAGGAACCATAACCATGTCTAGTACGTGTTCAGTCTCCGTAAAGCTTATAACCCTGTCTTTGGTTTCGAGATCGATGACTTCTATATTCCTGTTGGTACTGTTCGTGGCGATGGCGACGTATCTATCGTTGTTGCAAGGGACGCAGCACACGATATCTCGGTCTCTTTCCACGGGATTTATCGTGTGAATAGGAACACCGTTTCTACCAAACAGGAATATCATTTTGGCAGTGTGAGCGACTAGGAAATCTTCGTTGGCCGACCATCGGCAGCACTTGTACGGCCCAAAGTCTTGCTTGAGAGTTATGTGGTCGGGGTGAATGTTGTTGTACGATTCTTCCGGTTCTGTGAATGTTAAATATTATGTCTAATTTATACCTTTAAAATAGATGGTTAATTTTATTGGAAACGCTTATATGATAATTGTAGTGGAATAGTGTGTTACGATAATTTGTCCTTTCTTAAATATTTTTTTAAAATAGTTAAAGGTGTGAGTTAAGTAAAGTTCTAGTCATTTAAATCATTTAGTTGCCAGCCAAACCAAATTCCGCCTTATGATGTCATTGGGTTTTTTGTTAATAAATTCTCAGAGTCACAGTTTGAAAATGTGTGAGGTCTCGTGTAGGTATTTAGTTATTAAACTATTTTACAATTCTATTATTGCGAGTATTATAAATTAAAGTAAATAAATAAATAATTTAAAATCACGTACCTTCTTCAATGACTTCAACCTCGGCTTCGTCGTCGAAGTCGTGTACGTACCACAGCTTGACAGCGCCATCTAGCGACAGCGCGGCGACAACTGGCGGCTGCTTCACACACGACACGCCCACCCATATCACTGGCGCCACCATGCCTTTCAGTTCCTTCTCCAGTTTGTGCGTAGTCGAGTGGAAAAACTGGGAATTTATGAATCAATTGTAAAACCTTTTATTTTTTAAGTCATACTCAGGTATTTTATTATTAAGCCGGATATAGAGTTATTCTTTTTTAGTAAAGAAATTTCCAATAACAGACAAGAGTTTGAATATATGCACGGTCAGAAAAAATACTAATTATAAAATATTGGTATGAGAATTCATCTATTAGCAGATATAGCTGTGAAAGAGTAAATATTCTTAGAAAATCATAAATAAGAAATTGTATTCAGGGCTTATGAAATGAAAGCGTACAAAAATTACTTAAATAAATATGGTTTTAAAAATCACCTTTATCGTTCCATTGTTTGTGCCGACGAGTACGTAGTTGCCGAGAAAACAAACGGCCGTAATGGACTCTCTGACGTCGATTGTCGAATGTTTCACTTCATCGACATCTTGCTCATGCCTGGAAACGAATGCCAAAAATTATGATTATATCTGTTATATCAGGAAAAACTTTTTCTATTTCAAGATAAAAAATTAGAAGCATTAAAATATAGAGTGTATTCATTGTCGGGATTTTCTTTAACGTCAGAGGATTTGTAATTACCTAGCTATAACCTGCCTCAGTTTTCGATCACGATCTGAGTACACCTGTATAATACAAAGTTGCATATTTTCTTACGGTAGTCATATTTACTCAGGAAACCCAGAATTTGTACAATTATCGATACACCCGCTTACCATTTATGGACACAGATGTGAATATTTTGTTTTTTAATTACACTTTATTGTAGGTACACCACAACATACAGAAACATGACTTTAGATTAAAAAAAGTTAAAAAAAAAAGAGTGAACCAAACGGCTGTCTTATCGCAGAATGCTAATTTTTTTAGACAACCGTACATTTTCTTACGGTAGCCAAATTTACTCAGAAAACGCAAAAATAGTAATATTATCGATACACCCGCTCACCATACACGGAAACCGATTACATACATGAAGATAGATAAGACTACTATACTTACAAAAACTCGAAATACAGTTCGTTCTCCCGGCAGCAGTCCATCGCGGCGGCGGCGGCGCGGTGGTGCAGTATCCCCGCCGCCTCGTGCTGCAGCACGCTCTGCAGCATGTCGGTGCGCGGGTAGTGGTGCAGGTCCGTGCCGTGCTTGCTCAGGAACGTGCGCACGCTCTGCACCAACTGCCGGTCCAGCTCCTGGAGCGTTAGGGTTTTTTTAGATTAATGCGTGCGTGTGTGTGTGTATGAATTAGGTTGTAAATGTGACAAAATAGGTAGCAGGAGAAACATGGGTGAAGAAATGTACATATGCCTATCCCTCTAGAAATACAGGCGTGAGTGTGTTTGCATTTATGTATGTAACTAGCAACATTATACACAATATGGAGCAATAAAATAAATAAAGATTAAGAAAAACTTATATACTCACATCTTTAACGATATAAAACTCGTAGTTCTGCAAATCCATATTGACGTCATCGACTCCTGTCAACCTCACTTTGTTCCCTAGAAACTTCAAAGCCAGGAACAATTTGTTGAACAAATTCCACTTTTGATTGTAATTGTCCGTTTTGAGAATGTGATGGCCGATTTTGAACGCGATGTATCCGTCGTCCGGGATGTCGAACGAAACGTTATCCACGTCGTCGTAATTGTAACTGTTTAACAGATCGTTGTGAAGCTTCTTCATTTCATCCGCTTTAGTGTTAGCCCTTAGATAATTCATGATCAAATCGTGTACTTCGTAGGCATAGTTTATATGGTCTCGGTCATAGCTCTCTATGATAAGTGACTTCCGAGTCAAGCTCTTCAGAATAGACTCCGCGTCTGCCACATCCACGTTCCAAATGGTGCTGAGCACTTTAGGGAACACCTTCACGTTATCCGGTAGTACGGCCAGTCGTTTGTACAGCGGCAGAACGTACGAGTCCAGCGAATTGATGCACATTTCGATTGTTTTCATCGGTTTGTCATTACTTTTGAACGAACTGTAAGAGAAGGAAGAGGCGTCACATCTCCCCGATTAACTATTCGTGCATGCACAAGCTTCGATTTAAACTTTATTTATGCGTTTCGAGTTTCATTTCTGCAATTGCAAAAAAATAACTTGAAGGACCTACTCCTTCGCTGGTAAGCAATTTTATTGATACAAAAATGCAATACTCACAAAAAGGAGCCCTTTTTCTCTAGTTTGTTCAAATAGTTTTTCCAATAGCCAGGATCGTCTTTGAGTCTCTCCTTGTTTTCAGCTAACTGAGCGCCAATTAGAGCGATGTTGAAGGGAGTGCCCTTGCATATTTCATTTAGTTTCTTGGCCTGCGGAGGTAGCTTGGCCACTTCTTCGTCCAAACACGACGCAAATAGCTCCAGTGCCTCTTTCTCTTCAAAGCTGTTTTGTACCTGCCCATTAAATTGCAAAATATAAACTTTTAATACAATAAATCACGAGGAATGAACAGTGAATATAAGTACACAATAGCTCAATTAAGGGAGGGGTCTGGGTTTCAGCGAAAAAAAAAACGTCATTTCTGTGATTTTTTATCTCAAATATCGATTGAGCAATTTTATTCAAACCTTCTATACATTATTGAGCATAGTTTTGACTATGTTCTGTAAATTTTTCATGCAAAAATATCAAATCGTTAGCCCGTGACAGAGCTTCCCCCAGGACGTCTTGAAAAAAAAACAATTTGCGGTGTTCACTGTAACTCGGCCGGAAATCATCTGAAAATGAAAAACCATAAAAATTTAGTTAAATTATAAACAAATCTTCCCCCCAACGTTTTCTGATTATTATTTTTTTAATTTAAAAATTTTTGACGGCCATCTAAAGTGTGAAGTGTGAATTTTCGACTAAAATTTCCGCCATTTTGTGGGTGGGAAACACCCTTAATGTTAAAAAAAAATTTTTACTAAACGTAGGGGGGAGGTATTTTATATGAAGAAAATGTGTACAAAGTTCGAAATGAATCGGACGAGTAGTTTTCAAATGGCAGTGAACACGGACTTTGAAAAAGTAGTTTTGAGAAAAACGCGTTTAAAGTTTATGAAGCAAAAAAGTGAAGAAAAAAGAATTTTTTTAAACTTACACAGAATCATCAATTCCAGCTCCATACAGCACACATCCTTCAGCATTGTCGATGTCTTCAGCCTGTTTTTTTTCAAGTCTTCGTTTTATTCTGGCTTCTTTGCTCTGCTGCACAGCTTGGAACTCGGCCCTATCAATGCGATTGCTGTCCGTAGATGATGCATACTCGTGAGCGCTTGGGCCGACACTGACGTCCATGTCAGACAGAAAAGTTAGAAGAGCACCAGCACCTTCATTGAATGTGCATGCAGCTACATAAGATGCAAATTTAACAATTTGTCTGCTGCCAGATAATTTTTTCGGTGCAATTCTCCAAATCAGCTGGTTCAAACTTTCGTTGGCATTTTGAGTAAAACCTCCAAGACACCTTTCTAGAAGTTCGTCTTTACTCACTCTTTAACCTGTATACCTGCTCGACAGCTGCACTGCAATCTCAACCGCCCGTAGCGGCCCGTAGCCCGTAGTTAGAGCATTAAAGGCCCCGAGACTAATTAAACAATAACTTCAAGAATATTGCTTAGATTGGATTAAAATTTTGAGGACATATTCTTGAAATGTTAAACAATAAGATAAAACAAAAAATAAAAAAACGATTTTTCGAAAGTGAAAACCCAGACCCCGCCCTTAAAATAGAGTAAACGAATTCATCGAAGGTTCAATTTACTGGTGGTATGATCAGCGGATCAGGTGTACGGTACCTCAAGAAGGTAATACTATAAGGTAAAAAATCGCAATGATATACGCTGCCGACGGAAAGTTTCCGGACAAGATGAAAAAGTTATAGAAACAATAATTTAAAGTAAAATAAGTCAAGTAAATCAAAGTTTTATTTTCAAAATATTATAATGTAACATTTAAGGATAAAAACTATTAACATTTTCATCTATTTCATTGTATACAGCTTCACTTTAATTTAATCAAAGAAATCACCTTAGACCGTCAGTACTTTTTTCACTACGTGCGGGATTGTTTTTACAAGTTTTTTCCAAAGACTATTAGATATTGTGTTCCAAAATGTTTAAAGAGCCTCCCAAAGATCATTCAAAGAAGTGGGATTTGATTTCCAGATTTACCTATCCATTTCATCACACAATAATTCGATAGGATTTTGATCGGGAAATTGTGGAGGCCATTTCAATATTTATAAATCACCTGTTTTTTTTTATTTCAAAAATAGTTGACACAAACTGAGATGTGTGTTTTAGATTATTATCCTGTTGAAAAACATCCCAACAACCAATTATTCGCATCCCAGAAGGGCGAGCATGCGTTTTTCATAACTCTATTTTTCGAGAGTTCCTTTGATTGAACTTATCAGAAACACCCCCAAACTATTACAGAGACACCTCCATATTAAACATTGGGAGTTGAACATTGAGATTCATTTTTTCTGGAGGGCCGCGACGAACAAAAATTCTAAATTTTTATACAAGCATATAAAATTTTGATTCATCAGTCTATAGAACTTGTTTCCAGTCTTTTACCATCCAATCTTTTTGTCCATTATCTTTTTTTGAGTCCAGTTTAGTCCTTTTTCTATTTCCGCCTAGCAAGAGTGGTTTATTTGTAGAAATTCTGCCATTTAAACAAGGTTTTTGTAACCATTCTTTTGATTCACTCACTGATATCTTTTACCGTGACTTTCATTGGACCGCATTTAAATTTTCGATGCTGTAAGCTTCTTATCTGTTTCGGACATGATGATGCGGGATTGACCCTCTGCTTTAGAAGTTGCACTGGACCTACCACTGCATTTTCTGTCCTGATTTGAACCAGTTTTTTTCGTAACGAGCAATGGCATTTCCTTCAGTAGACGGTGGTAAATTTAGTTTATTAGTAATATAACGAAAGATAAAGCCTTCGTTGCGAAGAGTGACAATAGAAATACGTTTTTCTATATTTCTACTAGGATGTTTATCCATTTTCTTAAATAAATCAATAAAAAAATTGAATTATGTTAAGTGCGCGATTACTCGAAAAAATACCACAAAAGAAGGAAATTCAACCACCATTAAGGTAATAAAATTATGTAGAAATATTATTGTGACTTCTATAAATCAAAATATTGTAAAAAATAATCCAATTTTCATACAAAAAATTAAGAAAATACTTCAAAATGTTTATTTTGTTGCTCGGCCGTTACGTTAGAAATGACGATGTTGACGATTTTATTTTATTTTTCGTCAACAATGGGTGGAGGTAGGGTGGCAAGTCAAAGAGAAGATGATAAACACTATATAAAGTAACATTTCACCTTCGGTATAGATACACTTATTGTCTAAGAGGATCATATACCTATTCAAAATTAAATAAGATGCTTGTCCGGAAACTTTCCGTCGGCAGTGTATATTATAATGAGAAATAAATACACGGAAATATGCAGCTGGTCACCGGTGGGTAGAGTTGTTTCGACTGGTTCTGGATGATCGCCGTCGATACTATGACCGTGATGATGTGTTTTTTTTTTTTTTTTTTTTTTTTTTTTTAATAATTTCCAACGAGCGGATAAAATATATGCTCACCTTGACAATTTGGGCATTGAATTTGGCAACCACATCAACATCCCGTGTCGTGATCATAATTTTGCAGCCGATATCGAAGGCTTCCACAATTTTACGTTCATTGACTTCGTCGAGAACTAATAAGGACTCTTTCAAAGTTGATTCTAGGAAGCAGTTCTTCAATTTATCTCTAAGTTCTTCCCAGGTCCAGTTGTAGGTGGACAGTGACATATTATCCAAATTAGAGCTTATGCTTGAGACCGAAATTGAATTGGTCATTATCGAACTGTGCACCACGTACATGGATGTAGCTTTTCTTAATAATCTGCAAATGAATATTAATTAAATGTTAATAAAATCGGCTGCTATGCTTTCTTGACGGAATAATGATGAAAATCCCATGATGAGAATTAAAGTGCAAAAATGCGTGGTGGCTTCGTGAATTAGAGGCATGTTTCATCTAAGGCCGGCAATACACCGATTATTCCTCTGGCACTGAGGTGTCCATGGGCGGCGCTGACCATTTAACATCAGGTGGTTCACTAGCTCGTTTGCCTCCTTTTTACATAAAAAAATCTAGTTTTCTAACAAGATGAGTCTCACTTGTTCTGTTGAGCAATAATATCATCTTCAGTCTTGCAAGTGCCGAAGTTGAGCCACAGCACGACGCCGCCGAAGTTTGTGACGATCTCGGCGTTGTTCCGGAGCACGCTGATGGCTGCACACGTCTTGCCGCAGCCCGACATGCCGCGCAGCACCAGGATTTTGTGCCGACTAAGCTGTTTCAACTCGTTGGCTATGTCTTGCTCCTATGGCAGAATTGGTATAATATGGTAGAAATGTTACCTACCAACTCTCTAAATGTTATAGCGTAATCATATTTAGCCTATATGTGAATTCTATAAATCAAGATTTTAGAGTTTAGTACTAACATTTTAAAAAAACCTGATGGACAGTACCAAAGAACCTAATGTTCAACAAACTAAAACACTGAACCTTAGCATAATGAAAGTAATTTAATACATAATAAACCTATGCTATTATTACTTAAAGTACGAAATTAGACTTTATTTTCACTAGCTGAATAACAGTATTGAGCTCTGTGGTATGGTTCTTACTACGACATATATATACAGGGTGGAAGCGCACGAGAGGCTTTTTTTTTAAACTGCATATACCATATAGGTACCATTTTCAAGCTCTGTACTAAAAATCAATCAAATAGGACCGGTAGTTTAGTCATAAATATATTTTTAAGTTTTTGTCGCATTTGAACACGATGTATCTTTCTAATAGCTGATTACGTCGAACGCATAGGTCAATCACCTTAACTAGGGTCACAAAATTGATTCAAACGCACTACGAGTTATTTGTGTCTTTCTATCATAACAAAACATGCCGCGCGTAAAAAAGACAGACGACTGCACTCGCCTCGCGAACGATGCCAATTTGAAGGTCAGTGAAAAATATTTATAAAGAATGGTTGAGTTTTGCTTTTATTTTAATGGCATTTAGTTTGTTTGAAACAAACAAAATCTCATTTTTAGTATTACAAATAATTATGTCGTGTCGAATTAACACTAAGGACGTATAATACACGTAGTTTAATTTAATGCCTCTCGTGCGCATTCACCCTGTATATATTTATAACAATAAAAAAAAATGTTGACAAACAAAATCCAGTGAAAAAAAGACAATTTAAAACAAAATTTAAAACAATTACAATACATGCGCAACTTCAAAGTGGTATTAGTAGGTATGTAGGTAACATTGGTAGACGATCGTAATTATTTCTCGGTATCACATTCGGGAAAGGATGAGATCAATTTTTTTCTAAAAACAACTTCGTCGCGTTTACATTTTGTCCTTCAAATCATTGTTTACGATTGTGTAGAAAATTAAAATTATAAAGGGTTTTAACGCATTTCGGTCATTAAACAATTTTGAAAGAAATCAAACCATACTAGAAGTGTGTGCATTCCTCGAGTGTTATTTTTTGGTAATTTGTAAAAAAAAGATGGATGTTCACGCTAAGGCATAAAGCCGTAAGAGTTATTGTTTTGAAATAAAGGGAGTAGAGCTATTTTTTTTTATAAAAATTCAATCATATTATTTAAAAACTTAAAAACTCTTGGCTAACCATTATATCTAGTTACAGTATCCCCGTTTAGACCTGGAAATTAATTATATATTTTAAATGACTCTATAAACGACAAGTACCACTTGTATACATGACTGGTACTTTGAAAATACGTACATGTACTTGAAACCGTAAAATATATGTATTTAACATGAATAAACTAAAAAACACGACAATAAGTAATAGGAAATTCGCCGCTATTCTGTAAATAGTGTATTTTACTAACTTCATAATTTGCACTGAGTCACTTCATAATGTTTTCGTGCAAACGTAAAAATAATTATAATACTCGGTTTTTTGTTGTTATTATAATACAACACTTACCAATGCCACCCTTCTAACATGATGTTCAGGCAGCCTCGGCACATCGCCTTTGCTGAGGCTGTCTTCAAAACTTTCGTTCAACATCTGTTCATTGTTCTCCACGATAAGTTTATTGTACAACCAGCTGTAGTCTTTGGCAAGTGTGTTGACAAAAACTCTAAACGATTGATTGTCACCATGCCGCAGTAGCGTGTCTATGAGATAACGTGCCTGTTCACGTCTATCCTGTAACAAAATGGCAATGGTTAATGATGTAATTCTCCTGTGACAAATGTCAATATATATTTTAAGAAAAAGTTTCTAGTTGTGAATGTATGAAAAATAATAATAAACACCAAATAAAGTTCCGGCTTCTGCATAATAAGATGGTGCAATAAATTGGAAATAATTTGAAAATGTAAATACAAAATATCCAGCATTTGTTTTCTATATCTATACTCTTTATCTTTTTTTGCACATAGTTTGCATTTTATTGTTGCAAATTAAAGTCAGAGTATAAAACGTAAGTTTTGGCATTAAATTTGATGTACATAAATATTTCTTTTTTGATAATTCGCCATACTTTTCGGTCTGTTATAATTAATAATAGTTAAATACAACATGCTACAGCTAGTCGGTACTCTAGTGTCAATCATTTGCCGTGTGACCAACTTACAAACTTTCTGATATCATCGTAGTCTTCATCCGTGATAACTTTCTTCGAAAACAATTCGTCTAAAATGTGTATGGGTTCTAAATCATCGATGATTTCTTGCTGGTGTTGCTGTAACAACTTCTGGTACGTGTAGTCCATTGTGCCCCTTTTCTTGACATCTGAAAATCAAACATTCCACATCAATTATCCTGTCCTGGAGATAAGTATTTCTGTACAATCTTCCAAATCGATCTAGAGTTGCTTAGGCTGCACTTTTGTACTGGTATATTATATTATAATAATTTTACTGAGTATATCTATTATTGGAGGAAGATGATATAATGATAGAGAAGACGCTTTTAAAATGCAAAAGACACGCAAAATGAAACAAATATTTTCATATAGGGACTGCTTGTGTAGATGCCTGTGTATATATTGCTAATAAATTTAAGTTTTTACCTACACATTCATTACCAAATTTTATTTTAAAGAAGGCATTACTGCGTAGGCGCACACGCGCGCAATCGCGCTCATAATTGTTGCAAAAAAGTCGTATCATCAAAATGGGGGAAAACCGACTTATTCCGAGGCGCAACGACGACTACCGAATGATTGACCTCGTTCTCGGGCACTGCGCGATACAAATCCTTCTGCCACCCATTTATTCGCTCTACGCAGAGTGAAAGTAAGGCGCTGAAGTCATGTGATACCTAAGGTATGGTATTAGCGTACCCGCTTCTGTAAACAATGAACTATACTTCTATAAGAACTTGTAAAAATATTGGATGATGTAATTATAACACATTTTGTCTGCTCTTGGTTGTCTACTGCCCACTCGTTAGAAATTGTCGCAATAGCATTTTATCCATCGCCTATCGTATAAGACTGCTAAAAAGAGCCACAAAAGTTACTATGGGAACTGTGGGTTCTCCCCGAAAGGTATTACCGATAGCAGCAATAAGGGCTTCTTAACAATCACGCTTGTCGTGCCAAGAATGTTTAAATTAGTAACAAAACTGCTATATATATTTACCTACGTTACAATCCATATTGGGTGTATTTATTTATTTATTTATTACTATTTATACAATTTAGATGTTTTGGCGATTTAAGTGTGAAAACATTCACTTGGCCATTTAAGATTTCATTTAACATTACAATTAAAAGTAGGTGGTGTGGTAAAGTGGTATTCACGGCAACCTTACATAATTCCTTATAAGGCACACCACTGCGCACTCCTCGCACTTTGTTTACAAAATCTTTCGAGATAATAGTTCATAATGTTTAGTATGACAAGGCAAAGATATATTATATAATATACTTATACTACTGGAAAAATTAAAGGATGAAAAATAAATCCAAATTTTTGGGCGATTTTTAACAGGCCGTAACTTCGAGAAAAATGTTCGTACAGGCAATTTAAAAAAAGAAATTGTAGCTCCAAGTATCTTGTTTTTGGATAAACACAATAAATTTTTGTAGCATCAGTGGTTTTTGAGTGATCTTAGGAAAACCAGCAACAAAAAATTTCAATTTTAATTTTTTTTGTTACTTTTTTTTTATATACGGGCGTGGAAAAAAATGTTCTTGCTTATAAAGATCGGATACTTTGTTTATTTAGTTTATTTATCTTTGTTTATTTACTTTTTTTTGACACCTCGATACGATTAGTTCTCGCCGAGATATCGCCAATATTGGTCAATACGCCAATATTGGCCTATACGCCAATATTGGCGTTGTTGCTATTGTGTGTGATTAGGGAAGTTTCGAGCAAATAATTTTTTCCAGTAGTGTATTTTCGAGACTGTGTTACATTCCGGTGTCTATATATAGGTGACTATTTATAATTGCCATGAAAGATGTGACTAGAAATCCAATTAACAAAAAAAAGCTAGGATGTTAACGCAAATTTTAATAATAAAAATAAAATCTTCGGCATAGATCAATCTTCGTGCGAGATCGTGGAAACAGTTGCTAGTTAAATTATACAGTGTTAAAAAATGGTAAACATTACAAAAAGTGCTAGCAAACGAGTATATCAATGATTTCGTCTTATTTACTTAGTACTTAGTTTTCGATTTATACAATATTTTACTACACAGAATTCTTGTACTTGCTCCTGGCCGAAGTAGTGGGGAGCTCTTGATTGGATATCTATGTTACTACTAACCGCCAATCTATGTTATACCTTGTGAATATCTAAATAAAATGAGTCAATAATGAATACACACCGCTACGAATGTCTCCCCGGAGGTGTAGGCAGAGATGTGTTTATACACCTACGTTTCGCTAGCCATATCCACTTACGTAATAGAACCCGAGCAAAAAATAATTTTGATTACGTGTTCTAAAGGAACCGGTGTCGAGCAAAATCTTCCTACATTAAAATTGTAATTACTTTAGCTATTTGAATTTCGATCTTTATACATACTATTAAACATTCTTATATTTTCAATATTATGATACATCGGGAGGTCGAAACGACGAAGGCAAGATAAGGAATATTGGCTAAAACTGACGCATAAGTTGGATGTTTTTGGGAAAAAAAATTGGTGGCTTTGCTTCTCTTAACGATAGCTTTGCTTTGTGGTGTCAGCTCTCCCGTACAGTGATTCCCAATGGACACAATTAAGTGACCTTCAAAAAACAGTATACATTTACCAGAAAGGTTGGCAAGGCATCAACGATTCCTCTGATATCGTGATTGCTTAAAGATTACCCAGGACTCTACTTGTTTGCCTCCCATTCCAAACAAAAACATTAAATTAAAAAAATGATCGACGTGTCAATCAATGTCATCAACGTTTTAGACAAATGGCATTCCATTTAATTCATATAATAATTTATATACAGTTTTAGGGGGCATTTACTTAATAACATAAATTTATTAGAAACTATATATACAAGATAGTGTTAGTGTGTTAGTTATAACCATGTTTAAATATAAATCGTTTCAAATGTGTGAATAACAACAGGAGAAGCAATGATTAGACTAAATCTTGAAATAAATATCTTTTGAATCACAATGACTCATGGGCGCTTCACTTGACATTGTCCGAGTACAGTCAGGAAATTCATAAAAATGGTAGTGATATTCATTACGAAGTTAATAGTTAAACCACGTATTAGAGGTTAAGCTAATATATTTATGGAAAAATTACCTTTAAAATGAAATATAATATGTATTTAATTAAAATAACGTTATCTATCGTAAGTTTCTGCAGCACTTATCACCATATCGATCGAAATACACAGCACTTTTAACACATTTAAGTGGAAGTAAAGAATATGTTTAACGCGTGCGAATAGATACGAATGAACAGAATAACTGAGTAAATTTCAAATGATGTCGATCGACCTTGTGAATAAATAAAATACACAACACACATATGATATAACTATGAGTATATAAATCTTGTAATATTCAAGGAGTCGTTGACCCGTCATTGTCAAGGTTTAATTAACGCTGGGTTTCGTTTAAATAATATTATTTGAACAATTTTATAAATCATCTCCAATGTTCCGATACAAGCAGGAAGTCCTACTTTTTTATACATAGTTTTTTTAAGTGAATAATGTGTTAGCTAGTTTAAAATGGATCGGGCGTACGTACCTATATTATCAAGGCATCATATTGGATATCACGGGTTGAATCTCCAAGTATGCGCTATTGTTTTTTGCAGTTATAAGTTATATGCCTAATGAAATACAAACGCATTTAAAATGGTGAAACAAATCACGGTGGGAGTATATTAATGTCTAAGAAAATCCAAAATAGATTTATGTGAAGACAATTAATCTGTCTTAGTCCCGTGTGATGGATTCAGACCTACAAAGATCGCAATAGTAGACGAGGTCCGTATCTGGCAGTGGGACGTGCATATTATACCATATATGGTCTGATATAGTTTACTACAAATGTTGATCAAATGTAACAATGCTATTAATTTAGTCTATGTTCAGTTCTTTATACGAGACTGCAGGTTTTAGCTCGGGGCAAACGCATGACGTAGATTTTTTTACGTCACGTATTTTCAAACTTACACACATGATACGTGTTTGAAATGAATTCGCTCACAGAAACAAAATTGATGTTAAGTGCTTACGGTCTAAGCAAATTATCGACTTATCAGTAACGATTACAATAGTCTACATCGGCCAGTTTGTATGGGCCGACAACTCAATGTTAAAATTTGACATCAGAAGTATTAACAAAATAGTTAATAGAGTCATATAAATTCACATAAGTTTCCGTACTTACTAATTAAGAATACTAATTTAACAGAACGTGCAACAGCTTAAAACGATAACATGATTGATATATCTGTTATACATAAACATACCTCACGCCTATATTCCCCGAAGGGGTAGGCAGAGATGCATTTCTGCACCCACATTTCGCCAGGTATGTATCAGTCCCACGTAATAGGGGGCGAGCCTATTGCCGTTTTTCGGGCACATATCCAGACTCCGTGCTGCTACTGAGAATTTCCTGATGGAGAAACCCAATAACACTTTGCCCGACCCGGGAATCGAACCCAGGACCTCTAGATCGCACGGTACATACTTGTACCACGAGACCACGAGGCAGTCACGAAGCGTTATAATATAACGTATAACAGTTATATATTATAACGTATAACAGTTTAATACATATTATCTAGACACGCGACAGCGTGTCAAGCCAAGTTCAAGAAAAACTGGCTAGCCAGTACCGAGTGTATTATCACACGAACCATTTGGCGCCACTTTTGACCCTTCTATAACTTAAAATCTTTTTGACGTAAATTGACGTAAACACGTGAAACTACGTGTGTTTAATTAAATCTATAAGGACATCTAGAACCCCAAATTTTATGTAGCTAGCTCAAACGGTTATAAAGACATGAAGGTCAAAAAGTCGGGAATTTTAGCACTGACTGACTGACTGATAGTACCTAAACCTAACCTACTTCCAGATGATCTAGAAGGATGAAATTTGGAATCCAGCTAGGTAATTGTGTGTAAACGTAGGAAAAAATCTAAAAATAGAAATATGTTAAAAATAGGGGTGGTCCTCATACATTTTTCTTATAATTGTAACGTTGGAACCGTTACAAGCAGATATTTGAAAAAACTATCCCAATATATGTATTAGTATATATTAAATAGTAGAAATTGCTTAGAGCGATAAGGCCGCCTCTTGTTTTCATTTTATAGTTAAGTTCCTTCCCATTATTTCTGTATTATGTACAAGAAAGTGTTAAATAGTATACTCACTTTCTATATATCAGAAACATAAAAATAAAGTAAAATAAAAAAATAAGTGGTGTCCCCATACAAAAAACTTGTAATAAGCGCTAAACAACCAGCGAACCGCAACGGTGTGTCTTCGGCGGCGCGCGGCACCACATAACTATACACACAACACAAGTAAATCTACATACATAGAAGCGCTCCCGAGCGACACATAAACATAGGCACTGCTTACGAATACCGATTTAGTTATTTATTGTTTTATTACATTTATGTTCATCCTGCTTTTTTCTCAAGGATTAAATGACTATAACCACAAATAGGTTCTTCGTGTCTAAACCAGTAACAGTATAAAAGTATAGCAGAGGACAGGCCTACGTCGCGCTCTCCAGAGTTAAACACTAGACGGAGTACACCTTATTAATCTAGACCCTAGTCAAATTAAGGCACAAGATAGTTCTATAGTAGAATACAACCGCCTGAGATCGTTGTATCGGCCAGATTTGGCTAATTTAATGATAAATAGGAAGCGTATTAAAAGGGTAGCAGATAATGACTGGGCAATGCATTATTATCTCTAACATTCAAGAAAATGTAGACAATAGTATAAAACAGAAAACCATGCAGCGGAAACGCAAGAAAAAACATTAAATGTCAATACTTGCCTAGTTTTATTTACAAAAATTAATGATATCCCACCAAAAACATAAATGTAAAAAAGGAGAGCCAAGTTCAATACAAAAGTTATTCTCGGCTGTAGGCTTCGCCGCAAAAATAATGGAGATCTAATTGAGTGCCAAGTTCTATGCAAAATCCAAATATGTATTTATAGGAAAAAATATAATTATGAACAAGTATTAAAGTCTATTTCTGTGCTTTATTGGATTTCTATAACAATTGCTGTTATTAAAAAAAATGTGACAAAAGAAGTGAGATCTTAACGGGTCCAAGTTCAATGGTCAGTCCTGGATTTTATTTATGACAACATAAAATATCATTTCTTCTTATTACTTAGGATAATATAATATTGTAGCCTAAGGTCTGACTTGGCTAGTTTTCATTTACAAAATTATATAGCCTTCGCATGTTCTAAACCTGTGTAAAAGTATGTACTTAATAATAATTCGTATCGAAGTCAGATCTTAGGCTATAATATATTATTCTAAGTTATAAGAAGAAATGATATTTTATGTTGTCATAAATAAAATCCAGGACTGACCATTGAACTTGGGACTCGTTAAGATCTCATTTCTTTTGTCACATTTTTTTTTAAGTAACAGCAATTGTTAATAGATATCCAATAAAGGACAGAAATAGACTTTAATACTTATTCATAATTTTTTTATTTCTAGAGAAGTATAATGATCATAAATGTTATTGTTGTTTGAAGAACATAAAAATTTATTGATAATTTTGTGCCCAATTAAGTTTAAATCGCTGAGAAAGAGAAGTTGTGCAAAAGCACATATAACTTTAATCTGCGCATAGGTCGATTTTAAAAATTAAGTTTACGGATCTTTCTTTCGATGAAATGGGTCACTAGTACGCAGTCGCTAAGTAGAGTTCCGGGTAAGGGAAAAAGTATATATTATGAACTTGCCTAATTTCTTCCTCTTTAAACAGCTGCGCGATGAAATGGGTTTGACAGGCCTTCTAGGCCTTTCTTCTTGGCTTTGAACCCTCACGGGGTTGGTGCGGTCTTCAAAGATTGTCCGTAAAAATGACAAAATATATGAAATTATTTTGAAAAAAATAGTAGTGTAGAACCGTTTTGGCAATGGAGCTTGTACTTGGTCTCCTGAACAAGCAGGTTTTATCCAACAATCCTGTTCGGCCATGGTCTTCGCGATTTTTCTTTGGCACTAATGTAGCACACGGCACTAAGTTACGGGCTCTCCAACTCCAAAAGATTTTATAAATTTTGTTGAATGGTATTTCAAGGGTCCAACTATTGTAGTGGACTCTAATTAGAGACAATAAATAAAACACACGTCAAAACACACACGAATAAAGAATAAACACACGTGTTTATGCGGACTACAGAAATTAAAAGGTAAGAAGTGAATGTACGTGCGATCTCCACTAGAATCGCCTATAAAATGGGAGGTGCTCTGGTGGTGGTTATCGCGCGGGACATGAGGTGACGCACGGTTTACGTGGACGCGTTTCAAGATTCCGACTAGGTTCTGTCCATGTCAAGGAGCAATCAAATAATAATACTTATAAGGCATTGAACTATTTTCAACTATATTGTTCTGTTATATAAATTTATCTGTAAATATTTTTTGCTTTCAAAATTTACTTGTCATATTATGAAATGAAAACAGCATAGTGGTAATTATTTCGAAATGAAAAGCAATATACACGTATGACTATTATTGGGGTCGTTAATGTTATTAATAAACCTTTACAGGATACAAGGATAACTTCTATTTACTTATTTTATTTGGGTAATAAACAAAACAAGTACAATTAAAAATCTAGTACAAAGATATAGTACAGAATCCAAAACAATTTATAAAAAAAAAATAACAAAAAGCATTTATATAATATTACCTAAACTTACTAACATTACAGAAAAGTAAGTTTTTATAATATTTAAGCGACTCAAAAAATAATATCGGAGAATTGTATATTATACAGGGTGTATTTAGACCGTGATCGAAAACTGAGGCAAGTAATAGCGAGGGTGATCACAAACCCAGTGGCGATATTAAAAATCGCGACAAAACATAACATTTTTAACGTTTTCCATACAACCATCGGTGTTAAAAGTATGTGGTGTGTATGGAAAACCTCTGAAATTTTATTGTTTGTCGGGATTTTCTTTAATGCCAGGGGGTTTGTAATCACTATCGCTATTACCTGCCTCAGTTTTCGATCACGGTCTAAATACACCCTGTATAATTATTTGTCGACTTGTGAAGAAACATGTTGGATCCATTATTAGTTCGAGGTACTGTGAACTGAAATGTAATTTTTTTAAGCCCAGATATAAAAACTAAATAATAATTGAAAATGGAAAATTCACATAATTTAGCAATTCCTCTTGGTTAGCACGATATCTCATATGTCTGTAATAAATATTCTAAATCCGTTTAGGTTGATAAATATATGTCTGATAATGTGGATTTCACCCTACGGAACCATATTCCAAAATGTATCTAACAAAATAATTATATAGTAGCTGAATTGTGGAAACTTTCTTAAAATCTTTACCAACTCTTAATATAAAACCTTACATTCTATATGCTACAGCAAGTTTTTTCTACGTGTGCGTCAAATAAAAGTTTCGAGTCCAAATACACACCTACATCTCTGACAAGTGTTACTCTTTCGAGTTCTTGATTATTAAAATTATAGTTATAAAGGATTTTTTTTTACGAGAATGGGTGATAATATTGCACTTTTTATATTTAAAGACAATAAATTGATTTGGCAATAGGTATATAAGTTATCAAGGCCACTCTGTATAATATGGATAGACACAATCATAAAAGGGTTTAATAACTTTAAATTTGTATTATCATCAGCATATAAAATGAATTTAGACCAATGAAAACATAAATGCACATAATTAATAAAAATGTTAAATAATAAAGGCCCAAAAAGTGATCCCTGGGGCACCCCCGATGGAACAGGAATAAAACTGTAGCAAAAGCCTTTGACTGTAACAGCTTGGCTGCGTTCACGAAGATAGGACTCTAACCAACGTAAAAGATGACCATGTATACCAAATTCATATATTATTTGGCTGTTTGAATATCATGGCTTATTCTATCGAACGCCTTTGAGTAATCTGTGTAAACGGTAGAGACTTTGTACCCATCCCCTTTACTGATGAAAAATAAATAAATCCTCTATGGCGCTTGTAACAAGATCTACAAATCCGCAAAGATTTGACTCTGTCAACTTTTTGCTAAGAAAACGATACTACTGGTAGTAGTAATATTTTTATAAATTTACTAAGTTATATTGGTCGATAATTTTCAATATTATGCCTATCCCCATTTCTGAATGACCTCTTCCATGCGGTACCTATGCATTACCCCAGATTAACCGTCCGGTCAATGACCGGGTACCCGGGTATCCATTTTAACTTTGCAGTTAGAATTTAATAACTTTTTCTTAAAAAAAATACAAAACCTTCTGGATCCCCAAAATTTAAGTAGTTTTAAACCCCATTCTTGTTAAAAATTATTATCATTAATTATATAATAATAGTAATTAACTACCAAACTTGACACCTCCTTCGTTCAATGACCAAGCACCCGGGTACCCACTCAAAGTATTACGCATGAACGTCGGTAATACTCGCTAAAAAAAACTAATTGTTTAAGGTATTTTTGTAATTTAACTTTAAAAATAAATAAAAAATAATATAGTTTATAATTTATTTTATTCAAATATTTTTTTTATTAGCAATAGCAAAAATAGTAAGTAAAAAGCACATAATTCCCGTCATATTTCTATTAGTCTAATTTTCTTTTATTATATATTTATTTATATTGTATACTTTTTAAAATGATACACTGCTAAACGGAAATAAAAATAAATTTTATCGTGACGTTCATTCCAACCCATGTTCATCAGAAATAAGGTTTTTACATACTGAACATATTTTTATAGTTTTCGCGACGTTTCTTTTTTTAATTGTCTTAAAAATACTGGGATCTTGATTATTTACTTGTTATAGTTTACGCATATAGATTGATAGCTCGGCCAGGAAAAGATTCAATCGCCACTTTTGTTTAGAAATGCCTCAAAATTTGAGGACTCTTCAAACGATTTATAACGAAAGGAGTACGCAGTTGTTTGCCCAATAGCCGAAAAATAATCGTCGCTCATGCCATTTTTAACAGGCATTTATGATTTTCATTATATAGAAGATATGGTGAAAGTCAGGCAACATCGAGAATATTATAGAGATATGCTAGAAGCCATCTATGCGTTGTAGTATATCAACCAAGCATTTTCTCCATAGTGTCCACTCCAGCTTTTGACCAGTCACAAAATTCAATAATTGCGGGTTGTTTCTTTGCACCAATACTAATTTTTGCTCCGTGATGCATTGAAGATAATATAATTATTGCCTTTTTGGAACATAACTGCACATAGTTATGTTTTTTATGAACTTTAAACGCAGTCGATAATGGCCTCTCGCGTTTTCGATTAAGCTATTGCTGGTGGAATAAATGCCTTATTTTTCTCCAAAATGCTGACAATCGTCAAG
Organism: Cephonodes hylas; assembly: GCA_030295005.1. NCBI lineage: Eukaryota > Metazoa > Arthropoda > Insecta > Lepidoptera > Sphingidae > Cephonodes > Cephonodes hylas. The sequence goes on from AP025371.1 coordinate 4,356,531, forward strand.
TTTCACTATAGTAAACATTGTACGAATGGAAGAGTAAGAAAATAATTATCCAATAATAATGGTATCAACTCGTAATGTTCCTTCTTGATTCTTGATACGGAGCCACCAAGACTAAAAATTTTCACCAACATTTTTTCACGTTACGTATTTATTAATATATGTATACCCTTTTTTATTTTTACAGCAGATTTTAAACGTGATTGGCAATAAGATAAGGTAGTACCGACATATAACGTTTGTTCACTGGGATTCTAAAATTATTGTTTGGGCTGAAGGGCCGATTACTCCCAAATAGGCCCCTGAAAGGTCTAGAACCTTCTATGGGGCGTATAAACTGTATATAATGTTCATAGTTATTTCATATGCCACGTAGATACCTTACTAATAACTTATCTACCGTCACCTTATATGTGGGTACCCGGGTACCCGGTTATTGAACGAATGCTGAAAGTTTGGTCATTGACCGGAAGGTTAAAATGACTTTTTAAATAATTATAAATAATAAATGTAATTTTCCCAGCATTCAAGTAATAAAATGGTGGTATCCCATTTGGACCAGCTCTTTTGGTAACATCAAGAGATTTAAGATATTTAGCAACGGTACCAACATCTATGCTTACAGAAGAGATATCGCAAGAGGTGTGTATACTGTTTTGTCCCTATCCCACCACACAACCGCCGCTGCAACTCCTGTGCTCCAGGATCAACAGCGGCACGCACAGTATTGGCGCCGAGGAATGAAGCTCAGCGAATCTAAGGGGACTTAACTTGTCATAATTCCGCAATGAAGTTAATCAGAAAAATCAATGTCAAGGAGGAGTTTGAAAAACAAACAGTTGTCCACTTCCCTCTACAGCAAAGCGGGTGACAAAACATTGAGCTATGAGTTTTGACTTCACACAAAGAAAGGCGATTACAGTGTTTATACTGTTATTGTAAATCATAGTGCTTGGAGTATTCTTGATAGTTTAAAATGCAGAGCTGAAATGACTATTAACCCTTTTCTTGACAGAGTATCTGAAGAGATACAACGGAATTAAAAAAAATCTGCTGACATTGTTATTTGGCGTAAGCTAATTATTTTTATATAAACGTAAAGGTAATTTCATATCTTTTAAATTAGCGGTTATTTTTATCCGTTGGGCACGCTGATGAGCTGTTAAACGTTAATTTATTTCGAGTTCTGCCATGTAGCCACGCAAGAGGGTGAAAAAATTTATCAATATATATTTGTTTTACATATTATATTTTGAGAATGTGTACGTTAAAATATGAATTTCAAGAATATATTGCATTAATATAATTACTTTGGATTCTTTATTATTGTCTGGTTAATGTTTTATTTGATTTCGTTGATGGATGTATCTTGTGGTGCACACGGCCAAGTTGATGACGTGTTTTTATACTTATGCGTGTTTAGTTTTTTATCTATTGTTTGAAGGTAAATATGTGTTCAAAGGCTAGCCAAATGCTCCCGTTAGTTCTAAAACACAATTAATCGAAGAAAGTTCGCATTCTAGTCGAGAAGTTAAGAATTTTGATATAAAAAAATGTGACTTCTGCTCCTTCTTTTCATGAAAATCTCCACATGCTTTATGACAACAAAGTGGTCAAACTGACATACAGTTAGGTTTCGGAAATACCCGTTAGTGTTATAGAGCGGAAGGAAGTAAAACAGAGTTCCTGGGTGGTGTCCTAATATAATAAAGCTCTACAACGCGCATATGGGCGGCTCTACCTTGCAGATATGTTGGTAGCTTTGTCCAAAACTAGTTTGTAGATGCAGTGATGGTCTCGAGGGTTACGCACGCAGTCGCAGATTCAAGCCCCAACACCCACCTCTGATTTATCGAAGTTATGTGTGTATTGAATTATCACTTGCTTTAACGGTGAAGGAAAGCATCGTTATGAAACCTGTACACCTAAAAACCTATACCCTGTTGCGTAAGGCCAACTTCAGACGTAAAATAGAATGAGTACAATATTTTTCCTACATTTTGGTTAATAGGACGATGCAAACTTTTCATGAAAGGCTAGCCTCCTGTTTTTTGCATAAAATGTTGTATGAGGCAGTGTCTTTACGGGATAAACACGGGGTACCCGGGTGCCTTGGTCATTGAACGAAGGAGGTATCAAGTTTGGTAGTTAATTACTATTATAATTAATATTACATCATCATCATCGACCCATATACGTCCCACTGTTGGGCACGGATCTCTTCTACCATTGAGAGGGTTTAGGCTATAGTCCACCACACTGGCCTTGTGCGGGTTGGCGGACTATTATTACTTAATTATTATAATCATTGTTAACAAGAATTGGGTTTAAAACTACAACATTTTGGGGATCCAAACGATTCTGTATTTTTTTTAAGAAAAATTTATTAAATTCTATCTGCGAACTTAAATTGGAATCCCGGGAACCTGGTCATTGACCGGACGGTTAAGGGTTAAAAAGTTTACAGATTGTTTTCCTATCTGTAGAAGATTCGTCTTTTAAAAATAAACTATCAGGCAAATCATCAGTTCTCTATTTGGTTTTTACAAATTTCTAGAACTGTTTGCTACAATTTAATATATTATTTTCTGAGTAAATAACGTAACATACAATAGGTACGATTATCAGCATAGCAACCATAACCCTTTCATTTTATATTTGAGTTTTTATTTAACAATTTTAACCAATGCTGGAGAGTACCAGGCTGGGAAATTGTTGGATTGCCCTCGAAAATGTCGTGACGAAATATAATATGAGTGGCACTAGTGTTCTCTAGGATTTCATAAAAGCTCATAATTGAAGACTCTATATTCATATCATTTATCAAATCATACCATTATAAAAAATCGGTAAATAAATAATATGATGTAACAATAATTGTAAGTTACAAGTCGCTTCGATACCAACATTATTATACAATTTTAAACTTCTTTAAACCAATAATAAGAATAATATATAACGCTATATGATAAACGATATTGCATATCAAAACCAGCCATAAGGAATAAGCCTAAAATTGGTCTGGGCTTGATGATAGCCTATATCTATATCAACCTACACACGTCCTACTAGGCACGGGCCTCCTTTGCAACTGTGAAGGGATAAGATATCTATATGATGAATATATTAGTGCAGAAATGTTCATTGCCCAAACTTTGTTTTAGGAATTCATACCTTGAATCTCTTAATCTTTTGCCTAAAGTATATACATTATACGTATATGTATATATACATTATATCTATTAGTATATTTTTATGTTTTGTATTTTAAGCGGAGAGAAAAGACTGACCTCCGAAGAACAGCTTGCGCTAGTTGTGGGGTCAGGTTATTCTTATTTATGTGTAAAACCGCTTTTCATAAATCAAGATTTTTTTTATTATTAAAGATACATGGTGTAATCGTTTAGTGTCCACAGGCGATTATTCCGTGACTACTATACGATATATAAAAAAACTTAAAACTGATATCGAAAGTACTTTACCTAGTGAATAAAACGACATTAGTAACTTTTTAAACATCGAAAATGTTAAGGTAAGTCTATTTAGAAACTGTGAATAGAGTTCGTCATTGTATTGAACAACGAAGACGTCACTTCGAACATCTGATTTGAATACAACATTTTGTACCTGCTTACTAAGAAATAATATGTATGGGAGTGTTTAATGTATTTTTTTTTATATTTTACTCATTAGGTAAAGTACTTTCGATATCAGTTTGAAGTTTTTTGATGTTTGAAGTAGTAAGGGAATAATCGCCTGTGCACACTTAACAATTACATCCTGTATACAAAACAAGATTAATCTAATCAATAAGTTTTAAGTTTGATGTTTGTTTGATGTCACCTCTTGGTACCAAGATATTACGTTGTATTTTTTGCATGCTAGACATATTTATTTTTAATTATTATAATTCGTCATGGTCTCGATCGCATTGTTGCAGTTTACCTGTATGCCAAGGTCGACCATTATCTTATCCGAGTAGACGCGTCATTAAGTGTTTGCTGGCCGGAAACAAATTAAGGATGCGTTTGTTATAACACCGATATGACTAGAAATCGCCACACTTAAGGAGATTTTCATCTCAAAATTATTAAATTAAAATGCCGACGACCTAAGTCTCTTTGAAAATAAAACAAATTCGGAACTCCTGTTTTTATCCAATATTTTCTAGATGGAAAATTATATAAAAAAATAATGTGACGTCACACTAGGGAGGGGAGGAGTCCTACAAATGTGACCAGGTGTGACGAAGAGGGGGGGTAGGAGTCAAAAAATCATTAATTTCGTGGGACGTCATTTATAGATAGCTCCTAAGCAGTATATTCCAAAGGGTCCCAGGATAATGATGATTTCAACCACTTTTATGGGGCAATGTGTATACATGGGTCAATCAACTTTTATCTGTCCTATCAGTACTATGAAAATTTGTCCCTCAGTAGGTTAGTACAATGAAACATTAATTTTTCCAAAAAAAATATATATGGCAATCCATTACAATGAAACATAATTATTTATTACAATGTCTACTATGATGCTAGTAAATAGATTTTGTTTGCTTTAAAACCTTAACGACCTTTTTGCATGTTTATTTTAGTCCCTATTATATTTTATTATTCTGACTTCCACCGGACAACGGTAAAAAAGTTCCAAAATCCAAACATTTATGGCGTGACTACTGCTTGGAACTCAAGTCGATTTATTTCGTGACAACATTCATCCAGCCCCGATTTTGATTTCATCTTTTCCGCGGCGCCAGTTGACCGAGTGTATTTTGAAAAAGAGCGTGGCTTTATTGTGTGTCCACTGGACAACCAGCACAAAAACTTTTGTATTTTATATATTGTAGTAAATTAAAGTGGAATATATTCAATTTAATGTATATTTTTTACTGTGCGTAAGACCTAATTCAAAATATTATTATTTATTACCAGGGAGCGGAAAGACTAATAAATATCACCACCAGTCCCTTGGACATCCAAGATCGTTGTCTGAATTATTCAATATTTTCTCTTCTAATACTGATAATTATTTTCAAATAGTTGTTTTTTTATTACATAAAAGAAGAAATACAGGCGATTTTCATCATAGAGTCCCCTTTGGACACCCGAGTATTTCCTATGGACAAACGTCTATGTCCACTGGACAACCACTTTTTTTTTATCTCCTAAAGACACATTATCGTCATTTTTACTTTAAAAGAACAGTAAGGTTTTTTAAATATGATTCTAATATTTAAAAGTAAATAAACAATTTGACTGAATTTTTAAATGTCCAAGGGACTATCTTAACTACAGTCATGTGAATTTTTGAGTAAAATTTACCATAAATTGTTCTGCTCTATTTGAATTCCTTAAATATAAATAATTATCAACAACAAATACGTATAAAATATACAAATTTAAGAAAAAAAAAATGATATATAAAATCTATCATTGATGGTACATTTAAAAGTTGATTGACCCACATATACATAAGAGAGTATGCTTTTATAACAAATTCCCGAAGGGTATTAGGAAGCTTCCCTTGAAAATGTTTAAAAAATCAATTAAAGACAAACTATATTGAAAAGTTATTTTATAAATATACAGTGTAAACTCCATGTAACGGCACTCGACTTAACGATAAACTCTCTAGAGCGTCGAAATCACTTGTCTTTGATTAGTTTAGCTTGACTTCCATACAATGATTATTATCTTCTCTACATTTAACGACAACTCTATAACGCCATAAATATAATGCACAGTCCCTTCAGTGTCGTTATATAGAGTTTACACTGTATATGAAAAAATATATATTATTTATCTAAAAATAGATAATTTATAAATATATTTTTAAAGAGACTGCACTAGCAACTGTAGACGACAAATTCTGGCCTATGAAGATGCATCATGCAATCTAACAAACCTTAAAAAAATAAAAAAGATAAAAAAAATCTGTCTGTTCGTGTACAAAACTAATGAGTATTGAGAGTTGAATTGGTAAAAGGGAATAAGTTGTGACAAAATAACAATGTTTACCATATAAGCAATGCGATTGAAAACATTTTTATGGGCTATTACGATTACGAACCGCCGATACGTCATCACGCTTTTTTGTATAAACTTGTGGTCGTTATCTCAGGTATTTCGCATAATTAATTTGTATTTTTTTGAATAATTTAGTTGGACACGAGAGACGGCGGTAAAAAACACCTTGTACGCATTGAGATATTATTACTACGTATAGAGAAGACACTGCGTACCGCTACAGTGGTCCCTTCAAGTATGGTTCATGAACCACACCGCACTTAGTTACTTGCGAGCTCTTGAGCGATCGAGTCGTATTTGTTTGTGTTCCAAAAAACGTTGAAACGCGTTAAATATGCCGTCGTGTGTGTTAAGATATTGCACTAATAGTTCTAGAATTACAGCAAAGTGCAGATGAATAACTTTCCATCGGTAAGTGACTATATAATTATTTTAAAATTTATTTCAAACAATATATTTAGCGGACGCCATGTGGCGTCATTTAGACTATAAAAATGACGTCTTATTGAAGTATGTGAACAAAACGCGTAAGCGCCATGAAATACACGGCGCTTACGACCTTTTGGTCGCGAGAAAACTACACCTGTTAGTGTTCTGCGCTGCGTGTTTATACAGTTTAAAGTGTTTGGTTAGACAGCTAATTGATTGTCAGCGCTGCAGCGATTTTAGTTGTAACTCGTCATAAAATGGAGCATGATTTTTGTTTAGGGTGTCTTCTCTATACGTAGTAATATTAGCTCAATGCTTGTACGTGAATTTTAAAGTACTTATGTGTATATCATCTCTGTACCGCAACATGGAGGAATGATCTTGGAAAAATAAATCTAAAACAATGAAGTCTACGATAGGTAAACATCGTAATAAACAAAAACTTAGTGACTCAAATTCAATGACTAGGTTTTTAAAGAAAATTTAGAGAAACTACCAACCGTCCTCAATTACTAATTAAGAAAAGATGCCAAGGAGATATCCCGGCAACACTACTCATCCATTTAATGCTTCTTTTCGTAGAAATATGCTTGGGTCCAATTATGTACTTATCAGAATTAATGGCCTGTATAATAAATAAATAGATAAATATCGTAGTTTTGTTTGTTTTTCTTTTCCTTTTTTATACTTACCATGACGAGCCCTTTTTGATTTAATTCGATTAATTAAATAATAAATACACCCAATTTATTTAATTTAAGATATTACTTATAGCAATAAGACCGTCCTTTGTAGCACAATAGTTTATAACTTATTTTATATTTTATTTCTGTATACGAGGAGTATAATAAAGCATATTAAATCCATAAAATTGTTTGACCTTAAAAACTTATTTGCACAGTAATGTTCAAGGAGTTATGGCTTCAAGGTTTAGGTGTGATTTCGAGAATCACGGCACTCACGGCTTCAAACCCCAAACTTTGACTTTTTATAGTTGGTGTTTATTTAATGATTTATCACTTACTGAAACGATGAAGGACATCGTCATGAGGAAACTTGGACACTTATTACTCCTAAAAAAAATTAAGTGAATAGTCTGCTAATCCGAACGTGGTGGATTAATTACGTAAGCAAATTTTTCACGATTTTTAACCCTCCCGACCCTCAAGTCAGCAAAAGGAAAGCAAGTACTGAACTGTATGTACCCCTCTGCTCATAATATGCTTAGTTTCCTTTTTAATCAGAAATGAGCACATTTTGTATTAAATTCAAAAAAAGATAAATAAATATTGCTAAAGTAAACCAAAACCCTCAATGGTAGAGGAGGCCGGTGCTGTGCAGTGGGTCATATATGGGCTGATAAGAAAGTAATCACCATCCAGATAAATTAGATATGGGACGAAAACACTATTTGGTTGAAAAATTGCAGCACTGTCTACACCTCTGGGGATGCAAGTGTGAGTGTATTTACCACATGCTCATAATACATTTATTTTTTAATACAAGTAAAGGATGTATCAGTTTTACTTTCGTATCTAATTGAATAAAATTTTGTTCATGCAGTGCATGCACTAGATTTAATGAACCAAGTCAATTCAATAAGCCAAGTCCATCAACACTTAAAAAAAGAAAGTGCACAAGTTATGTCCTTAAATAAATTTAAAATATGAAGATACCAAGATGAAGCCGACTTACATAATTGTAAGTCAAAACAATGTGACAATTAGTTTTGACCTCCATATTGCTTGAGGCCCTGTATTTTCTTTAAAGATACATTATGAAATTTGACAGCCCCGTGGCGCAGCTAGACACCAGCTTGCGAAACGAGCGGCCGCGGGATCGATCCCCGCACCGAGACAAATGTTTGTGAATTTGTTTCGGGTCTGGGTGTTTGTAAGACCGAAAAGTCTCTCGTAGTTTCTGATACCCACGACACAAGACTTGTATCTTAGTGTGGGGTCAGGACTATGTGTGTGACTGTTGGGTGTATTTATTATTATTTATTAAATAACCTTGATCGTAATTAAATAGCAAGCATTTTTCTTACTGACATTGTTACAATGATTGTCATGTTTCTACTTTATAAATTACTAGCTTTTGCCCGCGACTCCGTCCGCGTAGACTCTAGGGTTTAGTGCAGGGAGATTTTTGCATTTATAACATGTTTATCCCACGGGATTACATTTTCCAGGATAAAATTATCCCATGTAAATTCCGTGAGCCCTACCTACTTCTATACCAAAAATTATTCAAATCGGTTTGGTAGATCCAGAAATACCCATTCCCACGGGAATACTCCATTTTCCGGGCTACAAACTATCCCATGTTAATACTGTGAGCTCTACCTCTCTCTATACCAAATTTCATTCAAATCGCTTTGGTAGATCACACAATACCCATTCCCACGGGAATACTACATTTTCCGGGATAAAAAGTATCCTATGTTCTTTCCCAATGCATAAGCTATATTATTGTAAAGTTGCATTAAAATCCATTCAATAGTTTTTACGTGAAAGCGTAACAGACAGACAGACAGACAGACAGACAGACAGAGTTACATTCGCATTTATAATATTAGTATGGAAGTATGGATTACTTGTAAAAAATTTTTTATTACCTACATCATACATAGTGGATAGCCCAAGGATGTACTTTCTTAAACCCACATTTCATCAATAAATGCCACATAATAAGACTTGCATATTGTTATCATCAGCTCATAAACACCCCATTGCTAGGCTTGGGTCTCCACTTTAAATGAGGACTTTAGGTTTTAGTCCACTATGCTGGCCTAGTGTGGATTACTTACTTTTAGATATACAAATTTCCTCAATTTGTTTGTCTTAATATTAATACATAATACTTATAATATGTTTTTATGATAATACATTAGGATAACATTAAAATTTGAAGTTGAGAATAATTCTTAGGAAGTTTTAAATGAAAATTGTTGTGCGCCTGCAACATGAATTATTAAAATATATTGCTGCAAGATGGCTAGACCTCTTAAAAAGAATCTCTTACTAAGCCCTATAACTCCTACAATGAAATAATTAATGCTTCTATTCCAAAAGATGGATGAGTTTTCCAATGATATGTTTTGCTGAATTTGTAATTTTATTATACTTGATGGCCTCGAGGTTTAGGCGCGCGGTCGAGAATCTCGGCGATCGCGGGTTCGAACCCCAGGCACATACCTCTGACTTTTCGAAGTTATGTGTGTATTCACATTGAATTATCCCTTGCTAAAACGGCGAGGGAAAACATTGTGATGAAACCGGCACACCTAAAAGTTCTTCGGAATTTCTTAGGTGTGTAGTCCGCCAACCCGTACTAGGCCAGTGTGGTGGACTACGGCCCAAACCCTCTGAATGGTAGAGGAGACCCGTGTCCAACAGTGGGATGTATATGGATTGATGATGATATGTCAACAGCAGTGGGCAAAAGCTTCCTCTACATACATACAAAATGAAAAATATATGTTTTATTTGATTACAACACAAATAATTTGGATACTCAACTTTAAATAATGTTGCGTAGGTTATTGTTGATGTTATGTAACTTAAAATTTTTTTAATGATTTGAAGCCTCCTTTTTCATGTAACTAGATTGTTATAATGTTTAAATTGCTATGTTTCATTGAAAATTTTTGTAAATCAGATAAAAGTATCGCCCAGATTGGATTCGAAACAACAGCAAGGATACAATAACTTTACATCTCTTAAACAGACAGCAAAATATGGTCAAAATTATATTTAAAACATAAATTCTGGCATGTTACAAAGAAATATGAATAAACTTATAAGTGTGTCTATCTTGATAGTCTAATATTGGTGATTAAAGTAAACAAGCTCTTGAATCTAGATAAATTTCAATAATTTTGAAATTGTAAATTACATTTTCAAAAATACGTATTTGCATTGATTATATTATTAATAAATCATTATCTTAAGTTTTATTGTAAATATAGTAAATAGTAATCCCTCACAAATCACAATAGCCAATGCTTGTTATACACTGTTTTTAATGACAGTAATAACATTTCTCACACCATTTATTTTTCCATGGGTTATACTTTTAATTTGTATATACTATATACTTTTAGTGTATTCAAAACACAAACTCTAAACAAGTATACAAACAGTTCAAACATGGATACCAAATGATATGGCATGTATGGGCATATAATGTTTGTCCTTTGAATGATCAATTTGTTTTCAACATTATGTGTGATACATACATGGTATATCAGTTTTATCACAAAGCGAGTATCTATAACTTAAATATAACAAAATAAATTAGTTCCTTGAGTTTGATATTTATTCATGTGATTTATTTATCCTCCTCATCAACCCATATACGCCCACTGCTGAGCACGGGTCTCCTCTACCATTGAGAGGGTTTAGGCCATAGTCCACCATGCTGGCCTAGTGCGGGTTGGCGGACTACACGCCTAAGAAATTCCTAAGAACTTTTTAGGTGTGCAGGTTTCATCACGATGTTTTCCTTCACCGTTAAAGCAAGTGATAAATCAATTTGAATACACACATAACTTCGAAAAGTCAGAGGTGTGTGCCTGGGGTTCGAACCCGCGACCGCCGAGATTCTCGACCGCGCGCCTAAACCTCGAGACCATCATCATACTTAGTTATAATTACTTTTATTTGGCATATTTCGTTAGTATGGGAATAAGTGTATACATGATTTTGTATTAAGTATCTGAAAGATTTATCATGAATATAATACATAACTTATAAAGAGGATGTAATCAATGGAGTTGTTGATATTTTGGTCTATATCCAAGAAAATATTGATATTATCAAATCAGGCTTAAACTTGCAACCCTATACAGTACTATGTGAATAATAAAAAATATGAGTACTTGTTGAAACATGTTAATATTGAAGTTTCATTTGTTTACTGTTGAAATCAAGGTATTAGCACAATCTTCATAAGATGTATCATGCATTTACATGTCATGACAGAATGTTATAATTAAATGTTCTGAACTACTGATACGAGGGTTTTCATGGTTACCTTTTTTAAGTACCTGCACTTAACTTTTAGCATTTAAAATATTTAACAAGTTATTATTTTGTTAAAATTTTTGCTCAACGAAAATATGCCACTTGAGAAATGGACATGTAAAAAAAAGGCAAAAAGAGTGTCTTGGAACCATCACATTCACCATTATGTAGTAAAGTCTATAATATAATTATGGTATACTATACTATATTATGGTAGTCAGAGGACTAACCCAACCAGGGACAAGCAGAAGCTTATGTATTTATTAATGTATATAGATAAATTAGTTAATTAATATTTAATAACTATATTCCCTTTTGTGGATTTTTTACTTGATATTTAACTTTGTTGTAGAGACTGCAGAGACATACCAAAATACAAGTTGAGTACAAAATGAGAGTCTTAATTACTCAATGGAATTTTGGATGATATCTCTCTGGAAGAAAACTAACAATGGCAGTAAATAAATATTTTCAGAATTAGAATATTTTGTGTAAATATCAATTTGTTGTGAACATTTTAGAAAACTAATTCTGTATTATGTTGGATTTACCTTTGGAACTTTGAATGATATTTATCAGTAAAACTTCAAGCTTAAAGCATTGAATGAATAATTGTATTCTTGGTATATAAATAAAATAAAATTTCACCCAAGGAGTGCCAGCTCCACAGCAAGTGTTATGATTTATAAAAAAAAAATCTTTTGTAATTGTTGTGTGACACACATGTATTGATAATTATTGTATTTTATTATAATTTTTTTCAGCACTTTACTAACTTCTAGATAATTTTAATGCATTATAAATTGTTACAGTTTACCTGAGTGCAGTTGATACCATAAATCTAATTCAATAACAACATTTAATTAATGTATATTTGAATAATATATTATGTTGAATGCACAATTTTTAATAATTGTATAAAACATATTATTGAGATTTATTTTCACACAATCAATTATAAATATGTTTTTGGTACTTTTCCAAATATGAAACAATTCCTGATTTAAAAAATCTATACATAAAGATTTAATTCATGTTTATGATGAGAAAAATTACACACAGCAGAAATTTCTCGAGGGACACAGGAATAAGTTTACCCGTAATGCGCGAGCATACAAACTATGTACATGACTTAATGAAAAATATAACATTCTCTTCATAACAAACGTATATTCTTGAAAAAAAAGTAACATAAATATGACAATACACACCATCAAATTTTCATCGAATTAAATAATCATAAAACTTTTGAATAAAGTTTGGACTTACCTCTTTAAGCGCGTGTAAACATAATTTATGGTCACTTGTGCACAAAAATTCAATACTTATTACAAGACAATAGTAACTTCACTAATGTGAAACGTAAGAAAGCGTGCTATGTATTTTTATTTAACGTTAATTCCATTCAATGTAACTGCAGATTGCACACAACATCTGACGGCCCAAACATTTATTTAAAAACTGACACAAACAAAGAAAATTAATCTGTTGCACTATAAACAAATGGTTAAAATGAGAGGGAGATGGCACTACATTACGTGGTCCAAAAAGAAAAGGATAGAAATATAGTTATGCTTGAAGTACAAATTGTCTTGACGACCATATTCTGAGACACATAAATAGAACAAAAGGTAAAATCTTTATTATTGGGAAAAAATTAAATCATGTTGCCTTTGTATTGGTTGGTTAATACAGATTGATCCTGGGTTATATAAAAAATCTCAGAAATTATTGTTATAGACCCCAAAAAATCGTTGAGGTAGAGCTACGATAAAGCCTTGTAAGAGCTTTTGATATAATCTTACTACGTCAGTTAGACAGTGTATATTTTTTAGTAAAAATAATAATTATTGCTGTTTTAGGGATAGACAAATTTAAAGGCGATTTACCAGTATGATAGCTTAAAATTGTAACTTTGATGATCGCTGTCTAAGTTATGAATTCAAATGTCAAAGGTGAAATAAAAAATAACTTTTATTAAGGGTTTTTAGTACGAATTGGATTTTCCAATGTTTCATTATGATGACTAATGACATTAAGTCGCATTTAAAATTGAAATACGAAAACAGAATCGACTTAAATATTTTCCATGTCAATCAATAATTTTTTAAAAAGGTCCAAATTTTCCCCATGACTTTAATTTGAAACGAATTAGTTAAAACAATGTTGCTTTCAACAGATCCTCCAGAAAATCCTTGGGAACCTTGATCAGGAAGTAGCCTTTAAATTTTTTCGTATTATACTTCAAGATACAACCGTTACAAAAGACACTGAATTGGTTTTTCATCTTTAAAGTAAAATATAATATTATTTAAAAAAAGCAATGTAATGAATTTGAGGTTTGCGTTTCGTAACTGTGGTGGCGCTACGATCGCATTGTAGTACAATGTTTTGTTTTGATGATGTAAAGTATGCCAATGGTTAATATTTCTTCTTTATTAATTGAATAATAAAATTATTATTAATACAGCTAAAAGTATTCTAAAAATTAAAACAGTTTAATCAAACACAGCCTTTTTTTAGATATCGTCAGCCTCTTACCACGGTGTAGCATGCGCAGCTTTTAGTATTGATACTAAAAAAAAATTAAAAATGGGAAGAGAATACGTAGTTTTTGATATCCCAAGTTTTAACAGTTGTCAACAAAATCGGTAATAAATTAAGATAGTTTCGACAGTTTGAGTTCGGTTTAGGACTTAGGACATTTGGCGCCACCGGCCACTCTCACTTTAACTTCATCGTGCTTAAGACGCGGTTCTTTCTGTTTGTGCAAATTTATACCACTTTAGAGGGTGGAAGGCAAGAGCAAAACATTGAGGGTATGATGGAAATGTATCAATCTTTTAGCAGTAAATAACATGCATATCAAAAAGCATTAGAAATACGTAAAGATAGCCCAAAGTCGCGGAATGCGTCAAATTGATAAAAATTTTCGTTGGACATTTTTCGATACATGGATTTGGCTTTTCTTATAAGACTGCCATTGTTTTTTTTAAACGAATGTGTTTATGTCCTAATATTTTATAGGATAGGAGGTAAACGAGTAGCTTTTAATTAATATACTTTGTACTTAATATAGAAACACTTTGATTTTAAGTAAATTTTTCAACATATAAAATTACGCAAAACGAATTTCTTTATTATTTCCTATCCTTTCAAATTTTATTTCCATCATAATTTATCAAATAACATAGGGTTAGTGAAATCTAAATAGCAAAACAGTGGAAATCTTGAATAGATTTCCTAGTGACGACTATTTAATGAGGTAACACAATCTACCCAATCTCCAAGCCACAAGCGACAAAGTTCATGACGTCAGTTTTGAGAACCAGCTAGTCACTGTAGCATGTATTGCATTTCGTAACATTCTCCCAAACATAAACTATATAGAAGTCTTTAAATATGTTGCGTGCGCCTACAAAAAATATATAGCAACGCATCTCTTGTTGATGATTTGTTGCTATGCACTATACTGGGCTACAGTGTATAGCAACAAATCATCAACAAGAGATGCGTTGCTACTTGCTATATATTTTCAATGAAGTGGTGTATGCTATAATGACTTAGGCGTGTCCGTATCTTAACGCCATAAATAATAATTGACTTTTAGAAGTTATTGGAACAACCGTTATTTATTTTCCGTCTTTTATTTTAATGGAATCTGATGATGAGTGTGTCGTCAAACTAAATTATCCATAAGCTAAAAACAATTACTACTGTTTTTTTTTGCGAATTAAAATAATCAATTGTTTTTTTTCTAAAAGTTGATACTTGGCTCTTGGTAACCGTATACTTATTGGCTGATCCAGGAAGGAACAAACATACATACGTGGCACAAAATACGTGGCATATAATAGCAAAGTTTACCTTATACTTACCTAAGTACCTTATTGTCAAATGTCACTATCCTTCCTTATATCTTACATTCATTCTTTATAATTAATGAATTGAGCCTAGTGCTTTAACTCATTAAATGAAACACAACGGTTTATTAACGATGAAGGAAAAGATCGTGAAGAAAACCATACCTACATCTCAAAGTTACTGGGTACGTTGTCCACCATTCCGCACTAGGCCAAACAAAGAAAGGTAGGTTATTAGGGTTTTGTCATAAATACCACACACCTATTACGATAAATCACCTTCGATCTAATGTGTAAATATTGACGATATTGAAAAACTATGTTTTGGTTTAAAATTGGGTGGCCAGGTAGACCAGATGCATCGCCAATAAAAGGTTTCCGCAACACTGTAAACACGCTATTCTTTTGAAATAGAATCAAAGACTGTTATGAATAGCGCTTCGTGGCGGATTTATAATAAGATTTATTGTAACCGATCTTGTTTTGACAATGACAATAGTACGGAATCTTTAGTTGCGCGGCATTGTGTGGTCTCCTTCGTATTCATCTTCGTGTTGAGTATTTAAGTCAAGTTTACTTGCCAAATAACACACCTGGACGTAAAAAAAATGTAGTTGGTCCGTTAAAAATTAGTTTGAGCATTCCAAATATACGCACAATATCCTATATAACTTTTTTTTCGTTTTATTATTTTATAATATACACAATATTCTCAAAGATTCAATACTTATTTCAAGGTCTTAATTAACTTAACTCGTAAAATTTTAATTTTCAATTTAATATTAACATAGACAAGATACGAATATGAAACTTCCAACGAGCTGTAATATCTTTCATCGTCGTGATTCCTAACTTATTGACATTAATTACTCTTCGACGTGGGCTCCTACCACTAGAGCGATATCTATAAAACCTATGTGAATTATGGTAATGCATGTCTCGATACTCGGCGGTAATCCAGATTCTAAAAAAACTCGTATTTGAAATGTAGAAACACTTTAATCTTAACAACGTATAAACATAAAGATGTCGACTTTCACGTCACTAAAAGGCGATTGTTGTTAAATTTAATGGCACATAAAATAAAATGAAATAGCCCTCACTCACAGTAATTACAGCAACTTGTAACTCGAAAGTGTTAAGATGTCTCTATATCAACCACTGACATTAAGCTCATTTCTTGTACAGACCTGTCTGATTTACAGGATTTATTTTAACCCCGATTTTGTAGTCGTAGGTGGCCTGGGGGTTTGTGGGCCCAGCTGAATTAAACTCAAGAAGTAGCAAAGCGATATAAGAACGAAATGGACAAAATAACTGAACCAAAAGTATAAATAATATTGTATTTCATTTAATAAATAAATGAAATATTATAAGCTAGAGCTACGAGTCCGCGATAATGAAAAAAGATTAGGGAAGACATCTTTAAACTTATGTACTTTATTTTAGTACATACCTAACATGTACGTACACATAAAATATAAGATGACGAGAAATTATAATTATCTTTAGTTTAACAATTTGTAATAAATTATTCATTTGCAGGATTCGTGTATTGCATGATTTGTTTTCTAGCTTTTTCCAAGTTTTATTGGTTATTATTTAAATTAGTAGATTCAACATTACTTACAAGTTAGCCAATTAACAGCAATAGCATAGGATGTCGTCATTTCACCATATAATCATGTTATTTTTCTATTTCCGCAGTTGGTTATGTTGCTTACGGTTATTACATATCATTACAAGCCAGTCTCATCTTAACATTTTTAAATTACATAGAATTTGCTTGAACTCGTATTCATTAGTAAAATAAGCTGTGTATCTCTTTGGCCATTATTCTTTCGTATTACGTTATTATACTTCGTTTAATGACTTCATAACACGTAGAATCTTTTAATGATAGATATTTACTGTATCCTATTCCATTTAAATAATCCACAAACATTTCTAGATACGTTTAAAAATGTCTTTTTTATGATACGACTATTTATTGAAGATCCTAATAGAGTTAAAAATAAGTATTAATAAAATCAAACAAAAAAACGGTAGGTAGTCATAGAACAATAATAGTAATACGTAATTTATTTATCAAATCGTATATTTTAATGAAAGCCTTTAAAGTTATGTTTAGACCTTTTACCGATTCGATAGTTCTAGATAAGTGTAGCGAGGCACATTATGTACCATCTAAAAGGAATCACATTAAAGTAATGGACACAGGAATGGTCGATTACGAAGCTAACGTACCTACCCGACCCTCGGAGTTTGTTGTCACGTTTCAGTATACTTTATATCGTCTGTCCCTTGAGAAATCTGAGTAAATAAGATTTTTTTAAATGTTTTGTTCTTTCTTTTTCCTTTAGTTTTATAAGTCTATGATGTCACGGGTTCATGAGTCAACTTCAACTTGCACTTCAATAGTTTAGTGCATGTAATGACTGTTAATACATGTAGACTGATAAGACAACTAAGATCGTCCTTCGTCAATGCAGCTCCGGAAATCTGATAACAAAACACATACCTCACACCTATATTCCCCGAAGGGGTAGGCAGATATGCATTTCTGCACCCACATTTCGCCAGTTTTTCGGGCACATTTCCAGACTCCGTGCTGCAACTGATAATTCCCTAATGGAAAAACCCAATAACAATTTGCCCGACCCGGGAATCGAACCCAGGACCTCTAGATCGCACGGCACATACTTGTACCGCGAGACCACGAGTAATCTGATGTTATCCGCATACCATATTCAAAGATCAATGCCTAAACAAGAATTACATTTGCGTGTGTAGCTATGGTAGTTTTAACACCACCTGTCATGTAACAACTATCTGTTTCGTAGTGTAATAGGCCCTGATTTCCATTGAAGCTGGGTACGCCTGCTCATACAAGTAATCATGCATTAAAGCTCGCAAAATTCTTGTAGGCGCACATGCGCTTGCTTCTTTATATTTGAGACAAAGATAAAATTTATTTAAGAATTTGATGTTATTCTACATGTTTTATATCTATAAAAAATTGGAACCGTTTAATGTTTAAAAATTATCACTACTTTCAATAATGTCTTGGATTTTTCACTAACGCTATTTCTAAAATTGACAAACTTTATTTATGTTACAAATCATTATAATATTTAGTACATAATCTTTATGTAGTTTTATAAACCTCTAATAATTGAGTATTTTTTATAAATTATATATTTTTTGGTTGAATAAAACACTGTTTTAAATATTTTATTAAGTATCGGTTTTCGAACGGATCACATTTACAATGGTTTGTGCAGAAAGTTGTGTGTTAACAGTACAATCACGTTTGTTATCGGTCATTTCAGTATATCACAGTCACATGCGAAAAGAATACCGAATGGATAACAGGTAGCTTTGTTTCTGTCCCGGCGCGATGTGACCGAATAAAATGTGTATTCGGGGTAGCGCCTTTTTGTTTTCTAATAGCAAATTCTTTCGGCTACGTACAATTGCAATTATACCGTGCGTGATAGCTTTGTTGATTAAAAGACGTAGTCTTTGATGGCGTGCTTCGTGGGTTCAGAAGTACAAAGCACATTTTTTTAAAATTTTAAGTGTATTTGGTATCAATGAATGATTAAGCGCTTCTAAAGCGATGGAAAGCATAAATAATGTGACTAAAATAATGATGGCTTAGAAGTTTAGGTGCGCGGTCGAGAATTTCGGCGTTCACGAATTTAAACTTAAGGCATACACATTTGACTATTTGAATCAATGGGTATATTCACAATAAGTCATCATGTATTTTAACGAACTTATTAATCCTATTACGTGGGACTGAGACATAGGTCCATTTTATGCTGACTGAGGCTGATGAAAAAACGATAAATATTTTCTAATATACATACCTACATAAAAACATTTAGTAAAAATAATTCAAATTTAGGCATTAATATTAAATCATACATTTAAATAAATATTATGACGTAAGTATTGATCAATGTGTACGTAACGCATGTGAACTTGCCTAATTTAGATTTATAGACCTTTAGCTAACTACATGTTCTATCCATCCCTTGTTTACGAGGTATATGACACGGCAATATTTTATAGCCATAATTTATCATTACTTGACGATGCCATTGTACAGTGACCATTAAATGGGCTTAAACGATTTAATTTTTGACTTTCCCCAAACATAGCACCTAATCACAGCCTACGGACAAGATAATCCCAAAATTTATTGGCCATAACGGATACCTACTGTCGTCAGTGACATTGATATTGTGGTTATATACATTTATAAATCAGTTTGGTGCTAATGAAATTATATTGGTTCGCCATAAATAAAGTTGCGACAATGTTGGAGCCAACACAATTGCGAACAATTGGGTGTTTGGGTCATGTTGGTCACATCATTGGACCACCCTTAATGTTTGGGTGCCGTGTGGTCCGTGCCAGTTTTGGTGCACTATTGTTCTCCTACAGTGAATGTGCAATGTAGTTTAAAAAATTGCATTGTTATGATTGTATGCAGAAAAATGACCTCAAAATGGTATCTATCTCATTATTAAAAAATATAATAATTGCACGCAGCATGAGAGCTTCTCAAATGCGGCATCTTGTGATAATTTCGAAATGTAATCCGTTCTCATACATTTTTTCGTCTCTGCATAAATTGAAATTCCGAAATGGTTATGAGAGCTATGGAGCTGTAATTAGATATTCAATTTTCATAAAATATTATGGTTATTCTCACGAGCTTCCATTTTGGTACATGACGTGTCTAAAATTCCGCCGGACAAAGGGCCGGTGGGTTAGCCAGGAGCGTAGGTAGCGTCCGCGGCGAGGCCTTCCGTCAATATCGTGGACAGCGGGACACCATTGTCACTCGAGCCATTGTGCCCGCTGACGCTGCGAAGCACAGTCCAAAAATCATTAATTTTGTATCACAAAGCAAGAACCCACAAATCGAGCTCTGAAAAAAAATTAGGGTCCATTCAGGACCGGTCACTGACACACGATGGGATGCGCGCTCTTCCACCGGCTGATACTTTCCATTTGATTTTTAATTATACAATTTTATGAGACTATCTAACCGACAAAGCGCGTCGCGGTGTAGTTTTAATATATCGCGTGGACTATGGACGATGATTACGTAATATTTTGTTAGGCCTGCACTCTGTTGGAACATAAAACTCTTATATTCGAGTTACATACATTTTATTGGGTTTGGTGTATAATAAAGCCGTTGTTTTCATTACTTAGCGTTTAACAGGCACGTGGCGAGACGCCGGCGGTCACCGTAACTTATAAAATATGAAGAAAGCCGCGTTTGTTATCGGCTCCGAATGTGAAACAAGCGGGCTTGTAAGTAAAATGTTTAAAACTGTAAATCGATCTTGTGTTGTTGTGCACGTAAATCACTGGCTCTTTTGTGATTAACGTCACAGTTAAAGCATAAAGATTCATATTTAGTGCAGGCCGTCGCGTCCTAAACGTTCCGTGACAAACGTAACCGGATTAACCAGATCTATAAAATGTGGTTGAAAATATAAAACATTTCAGCTTACTGTTTACATACATACCGCGCAGTAATTATTTATTAAAATCCCATCGTAAATTTTAGTGCACGTGTTTACAAACGAGCCTGCTATTAGTTTTTTATGCAACACAAAATGTGTGTTCTGCAAAACACAAAGTTTAATTAAGTTAGCGGTATCGTGTCTAGGATTACACCTCTTAGTATTTAAGTCTTAATATAAATATGATTAAAACAAATATCCTTTTTAACTTAGTGACATTTTGCGTTCATATCCAAGTACAGATGTATACTTAATAGTGTGTCACGCTGTGTTGACATGGTAATAGTATGTTGAATCAAGGAGCCTCCTTGACCGTGGCGTAATATCGTTGGGTGACCGATAATTTTACCTAATTATTCCTCTTCGTTTTTTTATTTTTTGCGTCTTTTGTCAAGGGTGGCAAACTGGCAACGCTCTATTTTATCTTCAGCCAAAACGCACGCAAACGCAAGGTTATGCAGTAAAAATCTAAATGCTGCGGTATGAGACTTCACTAGTTTATTGTAATTGGTTATAAAATAAAAAGTCCAACACACTTTATTCAGAAAACTGAAGGTAAATAGGTTATTTATGAATCAAAACCGATTTTCATGAGTTTATTTCGAAATAATTATTTTAAAAAGCAAATTTGCGGACAAAAGCTAGTCGTGTTGTTTTATTTTATTTTAAAAATTGGTCTAGATTGTAGATGTTACAAAAGCTGAACCTCAAGTTCAAACCACAAACAGTTCCCACGTTATAAACCGGTTATGTTGTTGATTTTTGGCGACACGAATTTATATTTCCAGATTCTCGTATAGCATAATATTTAAACAAACCATTCATCTATCACTAACTCGTGGCGTAACAAATGCGATTAAAATGGCTGGGACCCGGCCATCATCACAGATGTTTAGAGGGGAAATTAAAAAGCGCACAGGGAAAAAATATCGTCCTTTGTGACGGCAGAATTCTTTTTATCTCGTAAACCGGAATCCTTCGCCCCTCCAAAGCAAATAATGCTAATCATAATAGCTTTACATTCGGTGGATTTCGTCAAGTATTTCACCGATCTTGGATTCCTAATTCCGACCTTTTTTCGTTTCGCCCGAATGCTTTTATTGTAACGAAACGTGGAGCTAATCTGTGCGGTGGCAATTATGTCTGCTAATTCGAATATACGATCACCTAATTGCGTTAACCACATTAGCAATTTATGTGCTCTCTAGAATGAGTTTGTGAGATTAATGAATCTAGATGGGTTTGGGACAGTGTTTTCGTTTTAGCAGTCGTAATAAATAAGCTTAGATAAAAGAAGCAATGTTTTTCAATTGTCTTGTTACGTTCTGAATGTCTTTTGTTTGATCAAAATCTAACTGATGATGATTTTTTTGAGCAAACACTGAGGTACAAATGTTTAATAAGTACCTATACTTTTATTCCTATAAATATAATATATAGTGTTTTTTCGAAAATCTCCATTTGGATAAAACCGATACTACGAACACGGTAGCTAATTCACTATTGATGCAATATTTTTATTTGTAGCATATCTAACAAACTACAAAAAGACGCACGACGATAGAGCAGAATATGTTAGTTAGCTCTTCTAAGCTACGGAACTATTCAAAACTTAAGTTGGTTGATTGTTTTCATTGCACTTCATGTGAAACTACTTCGGCTAACTTGGAATGTCTAAGCGTGTTTCAAATGTTTCTACGAATAGAATCAATTTAAATTAATCCGATTCGTTTAGAGAGTAAGCAACAGGTTTTAAAATGTTGTGAGTCGGTTTTTAGCGCAGGATTTTATCATCATCACCATCAGCCAAAAGATGTCCACCGCAAGATATCTACCCCAAGATAATATAATGTAATAAGATTTAATATTACAAACAATTTTTGCGAACTCAAACTAATAAATAATGCTACTCAAACCATACATAAAACAAAATATTCGCCATTAATATTTCACTTTATAACCATAGCACTTGCAAACTTCATAGATTTATTTCAAATGGCACATATGGCCACAAATCCAGGAATAAAGGGAGAATAATGCGAATTACTAACCGACGTATCGCCATTAGCACAAGCGGTACACAATATTTTGACGTGTCCCACCGTCGGAATATGTATGGCTCTTTAGGGATTTCGACCGCAGACCCGTAACAAAGTGAATGGCAGACAGATAGGAAGATCGATTCGATTTATGCGTTTTTTGCGGAGACACAATGGACCCTATTTATTGATAGATAATAGGATCGAAAACGCGCGAGGCAACAGTTGGCGGGATACATTCAACTTGTAATGTGGTTAGTTATGGTGATCAGAATCACATGTCGATGCGATGACGCCATTAAATTAACGTATCACATTAAACGTAATCACTTGTATTATGTATTCTTACTCAGCTCGCCTTTAGTATTCCGTTAGTGGAGTTGTTTGGTCCCTTGAGTAAAGGATAAAAATATGTGTTCATGCCCATGGTATTATACTTTTCGTATGAATACTTAAAAAAAAAAAAATTACAGCTCCTCAACTATAAGGCCGAGAATTCGATAAATCTGTTTTTTCTTTTTGATTATTATTTTTCAAATATTAGCAATGCATACAAAAGGCTACTTTCAAGACGCAGAAATCGTGAAATTAAAACACATCCTAAAAAATCTTTATCTGTTAATAAATTAATGCATAAATATCGTCATATACAACAAAACGTCTCTATAAAGAAATCTATTTGTAGGATAGTAACAACTTAATTCCGGTCATGTATTTCCTCATAATCATTAACAAAATTAATATCTCACGTTATGGATGTGGAAACCACAATATTGCACAAATTAATTTGTCACAGACTAGTATCGTTTATGATTTATTCCATAATCATGTCGACGACAACATTTATGGAGGATTTTTATATTCTCATCTGTCATCAAAACAACAGAGTCGCGCAGGATGCGCGTGTAATAAAAAGTAGATTTAACATTTTCAGTGGTTCGACTAAATAACTTCCAGTTTATGCAGAGCTGTGATTGCGGCAAACGTTTTGAGCTTAGGATCACTTTGGTAGGAAATGGCGGGACAAGGGGGCTCGGATTAAATTGGTGGGTTTGTAAGAATCGGCTGACGAGCCTCGGAGCTGTTGTGATTTACAACTTCCTGAGAGAGCGGGCGGCGCGATAGCTCTGCACTCCATGAGAGTGGAATACTTACCACAAGTGTGGAACATAATGATTCTTTAGTTCTGGAAGCAGGCATTTTTTACGATGGAGTAATTAGGGGATCGTTATGTCATTTATTTAGTTTTTAATTAGGTACTTTTCCATAGGTAAACGGTATTCTATTAATTTCTCTTTAAATGGATACACTTATCTTCAATCAATGTCTCGTTTGGAAGTATGTTCAAATAAAAATACTTAGACTGGTACTTTGCCGTTCAAGGCGACTTAATTGATTTGATAATTTTTTATCTCATCAAATTTCAGAACACAAACCTCGATGAAATTATTAAGTAGGTGGGCCGGGCCATATTTGTTTCGAATGTAAGTAGAGAATCGCCCTTCTTCAACTATTATTTTTTCTAAATACTACTGTACTAAACATAAATCAAGTTTATTAGTTCGCTAGTATATTACTAGCAATTAGTGATTAAAAATAATCAACAACTTTCCATCTATGACGGAATGCCAGCATCCCAAAACAAAGCTTCAGCCTGGCATCGTCCGCTGTCCGGCAATAACCCTTGTGACGTGCAAAAAGCGTCGATAATTTAAAAACGTGTAATTGATTTGTTAAAAAAAGATTATTTTCGTGGTAATCCACATTATTCTGTCAGTACGTGCGCCCGTTCCGGCGTGCACTCGCTCAGATTAGTTGACTCTCCGCGCGACAATTTTTGCGTTTCGCCGTCGAGTGTGCCAATAAAGCCCTTTTCATGTTGGCCGGCTTTTGTTCGCCACGTTATGAATGAGTTCGTTTAAATATCGATCATTTGATAAAGCCTCAGACGCATATGGAATAAAAATGCGATAGAAATGTTTATGAAAATTCCTTTTGTGCAGACAGGGTTTAGTGCAACGAGTAAAGACGTGCCTTGTACGTAGTTCCAGTTTTTGTATTTTTATTTACATGCACGGAGTTCTGTAAAGTATTAAGGTGTACCGAATACATTAGTGAGGTTACAGGAAAATTATTAAGCGGAAAACTTTCGTACCAATTTGCTTGAATCCTTAATCAAACCCGGAATACTACTACTTTCACATACTTCAGTCATATATTTGTATACACCTTTTTTATTCTGACATAAAACTCATGCATATGATGATGATGGGCTCCATATTTATAAAGCCACTGCTCCACATTAGGAAATGAGAAATTTACTCCAAAACCAGGAAAAGTTATTCGCAAAGCGGCAAACATAAATCGCTCCTTGCATTGCAACTGGCAGGAAATTCCCATGTTGTACAGTTCTCACCTGTGCGTATGATTTGAATAAAACGGTGCAATAATGTGGTAGATGATCACCAAGCGACGGTAACGGTTCAAATGGCGGAACAAGAAATAACACAACTCAGTGATAGACAGCGGCTGCCGGTGTGAAATGTCTCAGTACGGAGCACAGAGACGTACTCTCTGTAATATATTTTCATACACTCCTGCGTAGTTGGAAAATGATAAACGTGGGGTAACGACTTTGGTCTTTGTATTGAGATGACTGGTTGTGATATTTACAATGATATGTTATGATAATGATTATTTGTGAGACTGACGAATTTCTAGTGATTTGGTTTGTTGATGTTAACAAATTAATTAACTTAAAATAAAATGAAAAGTAATGTTGGAGTGACATTAAGATACGTTTATTTATTTTCAAACAATCAAATCATTGTCATAAATATTTGCTTTTGTAGATCTGGTATCCGGTAGTATGCAAGTCGTCTAGTCAATCCGTGAACTTACATGCTTATCCTTGTGCAGTGATTAATTGTTTTACAGCCTGACTGCTAATTATTTTCGCCTAGGAGTCTCTGCAAGGAAAAAATATATAGATAAAAAATCATCACATCATCATCATAATTTATCATATTGCTTAATAAGTAAAAAAAAAACAAAACTTAGAAAGTAATTCTACAGCTTACAAGGCTTATAAGAGCAATTCAACATAAAAAAAACACTAATTACAAAAACCCAACATGTAGTTTATTACTATTAATAATAAAAACATTATCTATATTCAGGCAAGTTTGCCCTCAAAAATAAATTGAGAGATATTTCATATAAACACAAAGTGAAATTTGTAGGGGCCTGTTCCCCGTGTGTGCCGGTCTGATTCTGGGCCTGTAGTGCACTTGCGTGTGGCGTACTGTTGCGATTAAGGCATACCTCCCGGGTTGTATGATTTGACATGCTGCGAGGTAGGGCTTTAGGAACTTTTATTGACAATCTACGCATTTTATGCTTCGTAATTTACTAATCTTCAACATTTTTCAAAGATCACCTTGACGTGTAAAAGAATGGCTGAATAAATAATACCGATATTTTAGTGTCGTTAGGTTTTATAAAAAAATGTTTTAAATTTGTAATTCATTTCAATCAATTCATACTAGCCGAGACCCACTAGGAACGCGAGCAATTATTTTTAAAAGTGTCTAGGAGTTCATTCTGAATGTTACATTTCCTGTTTCATTTATATCCATTTAAAAAATAGATTTGGTAAGAAAATTTAAGGAATTAAAAAAATGGATATAAATGTAACATTTAAAAAGAACTCTAGATTTATATCCATTACAAACATAATTAGAATCGTGCTGCTTTTTTTTATTTATCGATTACAAACAAAAATACAAAATAAATATTGGCTAAAAACTGTTTTGAATGGGTCAAGTAAAAAAATGTACCAACTTCAAAAGTAATAAAGTCAAAGAATATTAGCACTGTAAATAAATTATATCTTTCTTTAATTGTGATTTTATCATAATCGATACAGAAAGCTTCCTTAAGTATTTCTTACTTCATTATATTTTTAGTTTAATAAATTGTGTCACATTCTATTAACTGATGACGATAAAGTAAATTAATAACCAATGATGTGAATTTAGTTCAAAAATTCTAATACAGATAAAAAATCTATTATTTGGTAAGAAATAGTTCGAGCCTGTCGCTTTTACTTTTTAAGTAACAAAGACATGGTTTAACGCGTTTAATCACCAAAAGATAACATTGTACTGTGAATGAACCGTTGCGTTATTTGTTTTAGTGATAAAATTACAAAAAATGGATAAGATGTCTTCTGCATATAACCATGAGTAATTTGACAAGTCCACACAGATAACAGTAGGTTATCGCAAAATGCGTCAGAGCGCAGGTAGGGCTGCTCTAGAACAATGCGCCACCGTCGAGTACTTCCACGGAATAGATTAGTTAATGAATGGAATACCATCGGTGTGAGAACCTGCCAAACCACACGTTATGTTCGCTTTATCGCGCGCTGATAACATCTTTCTGTTTTTATCTCACATCCTTTCAACAAAATAACCCGCGCAACATTTTCGGTACAAACATCAATTTATTAATGAATCTTATTAAGAAAAAGTCACAATCCAAAATATGCAATTCTCACGCTTTTCACCGGACTCTCTTTTGAAATTTTATGATTAGGCAAAATAAACAAAGTGAGCACCGCCATGTTTATAAAAGCTCGCGAAGCGCGCTTCTGTTCATGCCAATCTTGCGGCGAACAACTTGTTGCCGTCGTGAACTTTTCAAACAACAGAGAGAAAAATATCGGATCGCTCTGTCGGGGGAGGAGCGAGCGAGCGCGGGGAGCGTGCCGCCACCGCTCCGCGCCGCCGGTCGCTCAACTCGCCGCGCGCCTCACTCAGTCGCCTCTCGCACCTCCGGCCGTGAGGTGGTCGCGCTCACTCCGCTCCACACGTTATGTGTCGTGTATCGAAACAAGTTTGACGGGAAATTCGAAAAGTTTTCCGAGTGCGTTCCGCCTAGCGTAGCGATGTGCGCGATACAAGCGTTTCAAACGGTGACTTTTTAAACGCAGTGACAGTTCAAAAGTGAGTCGTTCGAGATGTTTTCCATGGGATTGTTGACAGTGTTGTATGCGACATGGTGGTGGATGTGCCCTGGCGCCGGTGGTGCGTCGCTCACGAGCCGGGTGGCCGAGCCGCCTCAGGAGTGTGAGTGGCAGCGTGTGACGGGCGACGCCAGCGAGAGCACACGCGTGCAGCTGGCGTGCTCGCTACGCACGGCGGCCGGCGCCACCGACCTGCTGGCCGGCCTCAGCACCTCGCAAGCACAGCGCATCACGGTACTCGACCTGCACTGTACCGATGTCCTATTTTTCGAGAGTTCCCTCGATTTTGGACGAAGAAAAGAGGAAGGAACGCAACTACTATCCCGATTTCATAATTTACGGGAGTTGAAGATAGAATCGTGTAAAATTCGTTACGTGCCTTCGGCAGTGCTTTCGCCTCTAAGTGGTTTACGTACTCTCACGATCAGGACCCATAACACAGATTGGTCCGCTATGTCAATGGAGTTTCACAGAGATACTTTCCGTGGACTTACGGACTTGAGAAGTTTGGATTTAGGCGATAATAATATTTGGACTTTGCCGCCTGAAATATTTTGTTTATTGTACAACTTAAAGGAGCTAAACATAACTCAAAATCGTTTACAAGACATATCAAATTTGGGTTTTTCGGACTGGGGAAATGGCCCAACTGCGCCTGGTAAATCTTGTAACACAGTTTTAGAAACCTTGGACATGTCTTACAATGAAATAAATAGCTTACCAGACAACGGGTTATCAAGTTTACGCGCTCTACAGAAGATGTTTCTACAAAATAATAGAATATCGATGGTTGCCGATAGAGCATTTGTCGGATTAAGTGATCTACAAATCCTCAATTTATCAACTAACGCCTTGACCGCGCTGCCTCCGGAGATGTTTCAATCCTCAAGAGATATTAAGCAAATATATTTGAACAATAATTCTCTCAGCGTAATCGCCCCTGGCCTTTTGGAAGGATTAGACCAACTTCAAATATTAGATTTATCTGTCAATGAGTTAACCAGTGAGTGGGTGAACAGAGATACCTTCTCAGGCTTAGTGAGATTAATTGTTTTAAATTTATCCTACAACAGAATTACGAAAATAGATGCTCTATTATTTCAAGACTTAAATAATTTACAGTTTTTAAGCTTAGAGCATAACAACATAGCGCGTATAACGGAAGGAGCGTTTTCAAATTTGAAAAACTTGCATTCTCTATCACTGGCCCACAATAATATAATTGAAATTGACAGCGGCCATTTTTCAAATCTCTACGTACTAAACCAGTTATTCCTCGACGGAAACAGAATCACTAAAGTGGATGTACGTGCATTTGAAAATATTACAAAATTACACGATCTGGGATTGAGTGGAAATCAATTATCGGAAGTGCCTGATGCAATTAAAACATTGAGGTTTTTGACATCGTTAGACTTAGGCATGAACAGAATAACCAAATTAGCTTCTGCCCAGTTTGAAGGCCTAGATGATTTGTACGGTCTACGGCTTGTTGGAAACAAGATTGAAAAGATTTCCAAGGACACCTTTTCGGCTTTGCCATCATTACAAATATTAAACCTGGCTTCAAACAACATAGATCAGATTGGAGATGGTGCCTTTGCCGCAAATCAGCAACTTAAAGCGATCGGGTTGGACGGCAACAAGTTGGTCGACTTGAAGGGAATATTTACGAACACGCAACCCCTAGTTTGGTTAAATGTATCGAACAATGAGTTGCTCTGGTTTGATTACAGCCACATTCCAGCGTATCTTGAATGGTTAGATATGCATGAAAATAAGATTGAAAAGTTAGAGGACACATACGGTTTGAAGGAAAAAACCACGGTTAAAATGTTAGACGTGAGCAATAATAAGATAAGAAGTTTGGATGAATTTTCTTTTCCAAGCAGCATCGAAACAGTTGTCTTGAATAATAATAACATAGAAAAAATAAGCCCCGGAACATTTTTGCAGAAGTACAACCTTAATAAAGTGATGTTGTATGCAAATAAAATACGAACACTGGAATTGGGTGCCTTTGCGATATCATCTGTTCCCGACGACAAAGATTTACCTGAGTTTTATATAAGTGAAAATCCTTTTATATGCGACTGCACAATGGAATGGCTGCAGACAATTAACCAATTAAGTGACCCTAGACAGCGGCCGAGAGTAATGGATTTAGAAAGCGTAAGGTGCTCTTTAACACATTCGCGGACGAAATCTGAAATGCTTTTACTGGAAGTAAAATCTTCAGAATTTTTGTGCGAGTACGATTCACACTGCTTCACAGTATGCCATTGTTGTGATTTTGACGCCTGTGATTGTAAGATGACTTGTCCAGATAAGTGTTCGTGTTATCACGATCAGACCTGGACCACCACTAACGTGGTCGATTGTTCGAATGCCGGCTACGATCACGTACCGGACCGAATACCGATGGACGCGACCGAAATTTACTTGGATGGAAACGATCTCAAAGAATTAGGTAATCACGTTTTCATCGGTAAAAAGAAGCTACAAGTTTTATATCTCAATAACAGCAACATCGATGTAATTCAAAATAGAACATTTAACGGGATCGAGTCGTTGAGGATTCTTCATTTAGAAAACAATAATTTAGAGGCGCTTCGTAATACACAGTTTACTCGATTGCCAAATTTAAATGAAATTTACTTGAGCCACAACAAAATCAAGTTTATAGAGAATGATACATTTAATTATTTACCCTCATTGGAGTACTTGGACTTGGCTAATAACGGTTACGTTGATTACATGCCATGGAGAGTGATTTCCGACAGCGATCCGCGCACGCGCGTCTCAGTAGATGGAAACAACTGGATATGTGATTGTAAAGACGTGGCTCAGTTGAACCAATGGCTGATAAAAAAATCAAAAGATACCGAAACCATGATGTGTTTCTTTGCTCACGGCCAACCCATGAATAAAACCATCGCAACTGTTACGAAAGAATGTAAAACAGAAACCACTACAGAAGAAACTGGCACCGAGACCCTAAAACGATTATTCATCGAATCGAATGACGGTGTAGAAAATTACATTCCATATATTGCAGCAGCGTTGATAATACTAATTATACTTTTAGTAATGTGCGCTTTCCTCTTCATGTTTAGAGATGATTTTAAATTATGGATGCACTCGAAATACGGCGTGAGAGTGTTCAGTTCCACACCAAAGGATATGAATGACAACAAAAAACGTTTTGACGCCTTTTTTGTGTACAATCCACGCGACGAAGACTTCGTGACTCGTGCAGTGAGCTCCGAGTTGGAGAATATGGGACACACGTTTTGTTTACAACATAGGGACTTACAGCTCATTGAGAGACGCTCGGGGGACAGTTTAGTGAGTGCGTCCGAAAGTTCTAAAAGACTCGTTATAGTGCTATCAATAAACTTTTTACAGCAAGAGTGGTACGCGCCAGAATCGAAGGCGGCAGTGCAAAGTGCTATTAACTCAGTGAACGTTAGACATCGGCGCCAAAAGATCATATTCCTCGTAACGACAGACTTAAGTGCCATAAACATAGACCCTGACTTGAAAGTGTTACTTAAAACGTGTACAGTGATCGTGTGGGGCGAGAGAAATTGTTGTGAAAAACTAAATTTTCGGTTACCGGATGTGGACGTAACCTTGCCCAATCGGACGATTCATAACGCGAATAATTTAAAAAGTGGGAACAGGGAGGGGTTTGGGAGGCACGGCAACCTGAGGTACACGGCACCGCCGACGTCGCACGACCCGTGGTACAAGTACGGGATGGCGCCGCCTATTCTAATGATGTCGAGTCCGATGCATTCGACGAGTGCCAGTGCTGAGGTGTCGGCGCGCAGCACTGAGGACGAGACGTGCTCGGTGGCCAGCAGCGAGGGTCGCGCCGACGACCGCCTGCCGCACCACCACAGCTACGTGTCCATCGACAACCACCAGTGCGAGGAGAGACCGCTGCGGCCGCCGCAACAGATCCCTATGTCTAGCACAACGCACGCTAGAAAGACTTACTTCGTTTAGCTGCCTATTGTGATGAGTTATTATGTAATATGTACTGTATATGTATTTACGACATAATTTGAATCAAGTTATTATGTCATTGGCACTGTTAACTTAGCGAACTGCCTTTATAATTTTAGCGGTTTTATTTCAATGTGCCTATTATTATTAAAATGTTTCTCTTTGAATTGTATAAAGTGAGAACTTCTTTGAGAATTTCATAATTGCTACTGTATTTATATCAGTAGTACCTCTTAACGGTTAATTAAACGAAAGCATGTTTGTATGACAATAGAAAAGCAATACTGAAATACATTCCTTGTCTTTGTATATGAGTTGTATCAGCTCTTTTTGTAATATTCGAAAACATAACTGATAATGTAAGGTTCCTGATTAATTTAAGATGCGGCATATTGTAATGATTATTCATTTGTGATAATGTTAGGTACTTACGCTGTGTGTGAGATGCTTTATGGCGAGCACGTGAACAATGTAAATAATGTAAAGTATATTAAATCGTTGAAGAACTGAAATGTACCCTAGTCAATTGTAAATATTTAAAATGTAAGTAACTATGTAAATAATTATGTTTAAACAATTTTGTGATGTAACTTTTAGCTAGGATATGAAAATTTTCGTATTTATTACGCTTCCAAATACAGAGTATGAATAAAATAATATTTTTTATCTATAATGTTGATTTTTATTTGCTGCATTACTACTGCACTCAAGCAACCTACACTTACATATGTTACGAATGTAGTAACTACAACACACAACTCTCATTACAATAACTTCAAATTAGAATTCAATTATCGGCAACATCTTAATAGGCCCAAAGTACCAAATATAACAGGATACCATTTGTCAAAGTTGTCAATGAGTAGGTAATATTTGGAGTGTGGATTTCATGTAAATACGATAATGTGTAGTACGAGAGCAACATTTGGACAGGTGGTATAGACCATTTTCGACCTCAATTTCTAAGTTCGACAGTCGATACTTAGTTCAATACTGTTTGCTCAAATTGTTAACGCACACACATTTCCCAATGCTTACAAACGTGAAAATGTTTTGAAATCACGTGACTTCTTTCTCGCTGTCCGTACATTTCACTCGACGCGCCTATCTCCAGGTGATCAAATAGGGGCATCGCATGTCAAAAGTTCTTCATTGACATAATCAATTTACCAAAGTCTTTGTTCGCTCATCCACGAGTCGGATGTATAAATATTTATTTTATCTAAATTGATCGAGAAGGATAAGATCGCGCGCGGGACGTTACGAATTTAATTTAAATACCGACGCGACAGTGCGCCCGCGTCGATTGCCCGCTGCGAAACTATAAATCATGGCGACTGCCCGATGATCAATAAACAGCGTTTTAATTGACTTTCGATTGCACTACGATGTCTCTTCATTGTTGAGTCTCGCGGGCAACTAAATCAATTGAGTGGCCTTTCCATATGTCAAGACACATAAAAAGGTTTTGCAAAGATATAGTCATTGACATTGTAATTAGCTATGTTATGTTCTAGTCTGTTTGAATGGTCCTAAAGGTAACGCAGTATTCTTGCATAAAATAAGGAAACTTTTATTTTGTTTATAAAAATAAATACTAACATTATTTGCATTTGGTATAAACATAAACTTATCAAATCTATTAACTTTTTATTTCTTAACAAATATTTATGAGACAGAATGAATATTTTAAACTGAATCTTGGCTATATGCATAATAGTAAAAAAGCCTTAATTTATTATGAATAGCTGCAAAATAGATTTGACAAATAAATACAAATGACAAGTTATCATAAAACATAATCTATTACGAATACGAAATTGGCGATATCGACCCATGAATCGTACGCTAAATCTCATTTTATTACGAAAGAAAAAAGTAAATATCTTAATTGAACTGCTCATGAAATTCTATCCGAAGAGTGGAACAGTGATGCAGTGGATTTAAATTGTTGGTATCAGCGCGCGTGTCACCAACACTCGGTCATCTATTCTCGCCGCGGCACATACACTCTGGCCACTCATCACCTTTTTTCTCGTGCAATACGATATCCGATCGTTTATTGTCGACGAACTATTCGAAACCCGTTCCAAATGGATTCGAAACATCTTGTGCTTAGGTGGGAAATATTCAAAACCGAGGTGACAATTGATTACGTCCCTTGTAGAGACAAAAAGCGGAATCGCTCGATTAGTTATGTCTTCGGGACGCGTAGGCTGCGTGGAAACAATACATTGGTTCTGCTTTATGATTCTATAAACGTTTATGTCCCTATAAACGACCTTTTAGCTTTTGGTGAAGTTGAGACTACGATGTTATCGGTCCTCCGACAGGTTTAATACGAAGTTGCTGATGGCAGCTCTTATGAAAATGATGCTATTATAATAAAATCTAATTGCGTTTTAGGTCTTTTACAAGTACTTAAGTGGAGGCAAAGTGTTAGCGGAGTGCATACATCTTAGGCGCTGATTTTTTTGTTTAAAAACTGTTTGATATATTCAGAGTGTAGGTGGATAAATAAAGATTCTAGTACGCTATTAACAGACAACTTTATACGTATCATTTCCTCATTAAATGATACTTTTATAATAGTAATCGTGACCGCCCATAGCTATCCAAAACCGTAAATATTAGGCTCGGCTAATGAAACGCTTAAAGAAATATTTACTGGGAAACTTAAGCGTAGGACGTTCGATGTCATAATAAAACCATTCCGTTTTGTTATTACTTTGGATGAACAAATAAAGATTCTTAACAATTTTTGAATAAATATTATATTGTTTTTGTTTACAAATGCTTAGTGCTCCGTCTACCTTACTTAAGTAGACTTAATTCCCTGGGTTAATGAAATAATTAACGGTATCGGTAAATTGGTGCTTAAGTATGCATACACGAGGACTTTTCAGGTGATTACTTAATAACAGTTTTCCAACAATAACGTTAGACTGGTTATCTATCGTAGTCCAATGCCCAAGAATTCATGTTTGTAATTAGGAAGCAGCTGTTTCCGTCGATGGGTGGAGTCAGACCGTTTTTTTAAAGGTTCCACCGTTATTGGTGCAAAGGAAGACAGCAGAATTATAAATTTAAATTTGCCAAGGGAGCAAGCCGTGTCGAAGTCGAGGTATGTATCGCATATGTTACTGATCGGAATGAGGTCGTTATGTTAATATTAAAAACAAATTTGAGGCTGCCGTGCGACGGGAAGCAATAGATTCATAATTGTGTATGTGTTTATTGTTGTTTTAGATGGTATTTTTAAGCGTGAATTTTGATGAATTCTATGTGGACATAATCAAAAGTTCAGAGTTTATTATAAGACAATGGTAGAGTCGAGATTAAGGGATACGTAGTATACATTTTTGTCATTCTAGAAATAGGAATCAAATTAAGCACCTAACGACTAGCAACCCACACAATCGAATCGAATCAAAAATAAGTAACTCGGGCAAGACCTCTAGTGTTCCCCTATGACTATATTACCTCTGACACTGAACAAACTACGCTTTAATTAACATTCATCCGTTTCACACGAAAACATAAAAAAATAAAAACAATGATTTATTTACGGCCATTACCCACGTCGTTACTTGGGTGGTTCTACAGATTGCTTAGATAAGAATAATTTTTAATTGTTATCATTGAATCTGAACGCAAACGTAACCCCTAATTTCTATTTTTGATATATACGCGCATCTGCGACCCATTTGTCAAACACAACAGCCTCAGCCCTGTGGCGCAGTTGGTTTAAGTCCAGTGAAAGTAAAGACTGGATTCGCTGTTGAGGCTATACTATAAATTATTTTATAACAATTTTTTTTACTTGAGTGGTTGTGAGACATTGAAATTTCTCGCAGTTTTGAGTCTCCCAAGAGTTCTACTTCAGTGTAGCATTGAACTGGTTAAAGTAGAAAAATATGACCTAACACTGCCAAATATTACGATTCTCCCGTCTTTTACTTGCGTGGTTTATTACGCAGTGATTACAAAATAATAAATATACTACTTGTATACCTTATACCTTCGCAGATAAACGTGAGCATTTACTTATGTGAAATCCGTTTGGATAAAGGTGTTTTTTTTAAATATGGTTTGAAGAATGTTTAACTTTGTTTTTCAGAGTATGGTTTGTATAGATTAGTGCCGATACGTAAAACGTGCTGTTGCTGGGTTCTCGAAGATCATAAGCTTGGAAACAAAGGAATGCTACTGGATAATGACTAGTGACTCATTACTGACAGTCGTTTGTTTTCCTTTTAAATATTTTGTGGTACCGGTCATTTAAATAAATACGGTTGTGGATCTAAGATTTTTTTCTAAATAATATATTTTATTCATTTTTTTAAGTAGGGTATGGAGAGCTAGGTCTGTCTAAAAATTCCTCGTCGTTAAAATTTAAAAATAAAGAAGAAAGGCGAATATTGAATAATTATTAATAATATTCCAGTTTAATTAGATTTCTTTTTTATGAATCCAACTGAAGTCTCATCCGTCATTCGTCTAACACACGTTTACAATTTACTGATACTGTCATATCTTCACATCTGTTAATACCGTGTTTTAAGTACCTATCAATTACAATAGCCATGAAATGAATGTTTTGCTAAAAAACGTGCCATATGCGCGAATGACCCGATGGGGTGGCACTTGTCGCGAATATAATGAGTGGGTGAAATTGAATAACTCGGTGGGTGAAACTGAATATGCTGATTAGGGAACAAAAACCTCACAATACATAGTTCGTTAAAAAAGACCCCCGAAGATTTGTTAGGGGCCTACAATAACACAAATGCGGTACTTACGGTAAGGGCACGCGCGCGTCTTAGGGTGATTTTCAAATAAAAATACGTATCAAAATAACGTTATGAGTGAAGATTGCAATTATGCTAAAAGTAAGTTTTATTCTAAAAACATAAAAAAGCATATTAACAATACAATAACAGTAATTAAAACTCATACTTTAGTATTAATTCGACAAATCAACGTTGCAAAAAGTCGATTGCACAATTCATCCCAAAAAATACCAATAGCATTTACCGCGGGAATCGAAGCGGCGACCTGCACGACCTCCCGTATCTCATACAGCTACTTGCTCGCCGGAGGTCGATGAAGCCAGAATGGAATAATAAGAAGTTGTTACGTGAAGATCGTGTTTCTTGTGTACGGAATTGTTAGGAACCGCTACTAGCGTGTGCGTGAGAGAGACCTCTTTAGCGGTAGAATTAGGGAAGCGGTTGCGAGCGCATCGTCACGTGCCTTTTCTTATACTACGAACGATGGGTTTGAATGATTCCAAATTTAAATTTGTTTTTCATTAACATTTCAACCAAGTATTGTCGATGGTTGCGATGTGACACTTTTTATTGAATTATTTGTTTAGTTAAAATAAAAAGTTTTGCTAAACACTCTATTTCAAGTGCAATAAATTATAGTAAGAGAGCTGACATTATGAGTCATTCATGTTCAAAAACGAAATATATAAAAAACATTTTTAATAAATGTTCAACTTGGAATCCGTTCTGCGTTTTGAAGATCCCACTACAATAAACCACATGGCAGAGCAAATCAAGATTAATTGAAAATTCCAATAATAATACAGATGCCTGGTATTTATAATGCATATGCACTAAGCGCACTCAGCACAGAACGTGGAGTACCAATGAATATTGGCGAAAAAAGAATGCTTTGTTCGATTCGAACCTTAAGCCCGGAGTCGGCTGAATGGCGTCCTCCCTTTGCGTTTCGCCGCCACCACGACCCTGCCAGTACTCTAGCTTTTTTATTTTGGTCACGGTGGTTGAATTACGTAATTAGCGGTAGCTTATTGGAACTTTGGGGGCGTCCTGTCGCTTTCAAATGTGATTAAGTGCTGCGCCGAATAATAAGCAAGACTTCGGGTAATTGAGACCATGTTGTACTGCTTTCTCTTAATGTCGTTTTGTTATACGGATCTAACGCAGGGACTTTTTAAAATACATTTTTTTCCTCGATTTTTAAGGGGAATTTTAAATTTATTACAACATGTTGGTTTCGAGCTACCGAGCATTTCAGCGGTTGCCGGTTTAAACTTTACCTTCACGTCTTTGGATTTTCGAAGTTAAGTAGTATAAGTGTATTTACAATTCATTATTACTTAGTATTGGATGTTACGGTTACTGAACCTTGTCAGTTTCTAAGATGAAACCGAAAAAATCTTCTTTTACTCTCATCAAACGCCATACCCTACAACACGACAGAATTTCTACACCGATAGCGATAAAAACACACATTGACGGATGTATTTCATTAACAAAGCAATAGCGCACACTTGTTACAAATGTAAAAAAGTTTCAATTAATAACAAGTGGTCACAAGTGCGGCCTCTATCATTCATTCACTGTATACATCTAATTTGGGACCCCATGTACACTACCCCTATAAATAAAACGCACATTTGTTACCAACACAAAAGATTAAAAAGCGGGATCGCATAAAAAACATCCGCGGTTGTCTATTCCTATCCAACTAACATAAATGTGAAAGTGTACGTTTTGTTGTCTGACAAAATGAAAAAACGGCTGAACGAATATTGATGACATTTGATACTCCATGATTATAATAATAATAAGTTCTTCTTTGGATACAAATTACAAAACATGAAAGATTTACCTGTCCACTCCACTAGTAGAAATTGTGTTGCAGACAGAAGTCAATATCTTTCCTTTACCTAATTATCCATATGTTATTTTTTTTTTGTAAGAATATAATGATGACTCTTATGCTACAATTGTCTGTAATGATCAGTTTCATCGGTCGCGTGACGTAAATGAAAGAAAAACAATACTTAAAAGAAACTAAATTATAGATTTCATCTTTTGAGTTTTAAAAGGAGAAAAAAAAATTGAAATTCTAATTTGCTCAAGGATTAAGTGTTCAAGAACGAGAGTTATTAGTTATTAGTTTTGTCACTCTTAAATTTTGCATTTCACTCTGGATCAAAGGCAAAGTCGCGGGCAGAAGTTAGTCACACGTACAGATGTTACAAAAATAATAAGCGGTCTTGCGACACGGAGAAAAAACATCTTACCTCATTTGAGAGCGGCGACTCGTCCCGTAAAGCAAACACTCGGAAATAGTTTTAGAGGTGGGTTTGTTAGAAATACGGTGGCTGTTCCGATTGTGGCGACGAGAGCCGAGCTTTGGTGGCAATAAACAACACTAACGTTGACAATGTTAGCGCTGAAGAATGAGTGTTTTTTATCATACAAAGAATGATGATAGATCAACTGTCATCGCGTTAAGGATTTTTGCTTATAGGGGAGGGCGGGGCAGGTACTAACAAATTTTGTATTATTGTTTATATCTTCGTTAACAATCAATCTTTTCGTTTCATTTTTTATTGAAAACTTGCTTTGGTTATTTAGCTATGATATTAGTAACAAAAACCTTCAGGTATGTAAGTACTTTCAGAAAGAGAGCCATGAAAACCAAAAAAGTCATTTGTTAATACATACCCCGCATGTGGGGTAAAAATTAACAGACCTGGGGTAAGTATTAACGACGGGGCAATTATTAACAGAGACTAAAATTTTATGAAATACTTAAATAAAAAGTCACTTACATTAATGAAAATGTTTTAGTGACTTTATTGTTAAACAAATCCGTACTTTTTATGATGGGAACTGGAAAAATATTGAAAATTCTTGCACTTTTGTGACTACATTCTCGTTTACGTTCCAGAGAACTGCTCGGACTACTCGGAGAACAATTGTATCGTTAAAGAACTTCTTAATTTTTTTTTTAAAGGTATAAACATGAGTTAGGTCAAAGGATGTTCCTTTGCTTAAGCTGGTCGCCTCAGGACTCCGAAGGATGCGTGGTGCTTCGTAAAACCAGGAAACCAATCTTTTCGAACCTTTCTGTCCCTTTTCCGAGATTCTTGAATATTATCTATCTTGTATCGAATGGCAAGCAATTTTTAACATCGTCGGGCAGCAACCCAAAATAGTTATGAGACCATTTTTTCTTTACTTACTTAAACAAAAATATTTCGACTGCCTCGTGGTCTTGCGATACAAGTATGTGCCGTGCTATCTAGAGGTCCCGGGTTCGATTCCCGGGTCGGGCAAATTGTTATTGGGTTTTGCATTAGGAAATTCTTAATAGCAGCACGTAATAGGCATGCCCTCTATTACGTGTACATGAGACTGACACATACCACACGAAATGTGGAGGCAAATGTACCTCTGCCTTCCCCTTTGGGGAATACACGCGTGAGGTTATGTGTGTTTGTACAAAAATATCGTATTCTGTAGCAATATCTATATATCTATGCAGTGATGGCCTCGAGGTTTAGGCGCGCGGTCGAAAATCTCGGCGGTCGCGGGTTCGAACCCCAGGCACACACCTCTAACTTTTCGAAGTTATGTGTGTATTCACATTGAATTATCACTTGCTTTAACGGTGAAGGAAAACATCGTGATAAAACCTGCACACCTAAGAGTTCTTAGGAATTTCTTAGATGTGTAGTCCGCCAACCCGCACTAGGCCAGCGTGGTGGACTATGGCCTAAACCCTCTCAAAGGTAGAGGAGACCCGTGCTCAGCAGTGGGCGTATATGGGTTGATAAAGAAGAAAGAAGAAGTAGCAATATCTATATATTTCCTGTTATTTACCAGAACTTATTCACCTGCCACCTCAAATACTTCTTGAAACGTAGACCCTCTTGCGCTCTTTCTATTATATTTTTTTCATTCTATAATAAAAACACGCTTATAACAAAAAACACTCGTTTAACATCACATACCTACATAACATTAATATGTTAATACTTACCCCACTCAATTTGTTAATTTTAGCCCCGAGGCCCCTTTTAATACTTTATTAATTACAGAAAATAATCCCGGCAATATAATTACAAACAAGTGTAATAGTTTGAAAGACAATAAAATAGGATTTATCTTAAGACAAACTTTCATTCAATTTAGTGAATAAATAAGCCTCAAATCAATTTATCACGAAGAAGGAAAAAATGGTTTACCTATCAATCCGAGTCTACTTCGCAAAACTACCACAAGCGAGGGCCGGTTGATATCTAGCAAGTCAGGACTTGTTCGGCTGTGTATAAAGTTAATATAAACCGAATCTCAATTTTTTATCACTTTTCGTTTGGCAGGTATAAGCTTGTTAATTTTTACCTCCGTTAACACCAACCCCGCTCTCCCCTACTATCATGTCCAACTAACTGCAGCTGATACTCAGTGCAGTGCGGTCCGAGAATAACTTTTACGGACTATAGGATCCTCTATTGCCAATTTATAAAATTATGCTGGCTTGATTTTTTATTATTATCACTCAACCTATCGCCGTCCACTGCTGAACGTAGGCCTCCCCAAGATAGCGCCAATTATGATTGATTTAGATTAGATAAATAGTTTATCTCGAGACTGGGTGCGCTGGCGTGTCACTATGGCTGATTTTATTTATGTGGTCGCCATCCAGGCGAATACGAGTATTAGAATACGATCGTATTAGAAGTGATAGATCACTTGCGAATTGGGCTTCCAGTAATTTTACCTTTTTGTAATGTCAACCTGGCCGAGCCAACCCATCGGTAGCGTAGCCAAAAAAAATTTCATCGACCGTATCGGAAGAGATTTGTGTATTGACTTATCTTTTATCCCCGTACGTGGTAGGGGCGTTTCTGCATCCACAATCTACATTGTATTAAAAGTATAACAGGAAGAAAACTAAATCAAAAACCGGATAACAGTCCCGGTAGAACCTCCAAACCACACAACAGATGCTTGTGCCACGAGACCACAAAGCATTCATGTCTATATATAGAAACATAACAGTAATGATGAAAAATATTATATTCTAAGTTAAATTAATACTACGAAACAGTAGCGGAGTAACTGCAGGTGCAGCACGCCAAGCACATTCTCAGAACTAAAACGTGTTATTAAAACTATCTCACTTACCCACCGATAAGAATTCACGAGAAGACAACACTCCTGTTTACATTTGAAATTCAATACGCTATGGAATACAAAGAACATATGAAAATACACCATCTGCTTGTAGACGAACGAGTAACAAGTTCGAATTTGTTTCCTGTTTGGCAGCACCCATCTCTTATTGCTAACAAATCGCACAGTAAAATATCGTATTACAGTAGTACAGTGCGAGCATTGTGCGCGGCTTTGGGAGATTTCGGGGCGCTCGCTTTATGTTTTTTGTGGCGCATTAAGAGATATTAAATGTCTGCGGCGAGGCATTGGGGCCAATTAATGCGGATCGCACAATGGGCCGAGCGATGGGCGGGCCGCGCAGTTCCGACCGGAAAGGTTCCATCGAGATACAATCGTAAGTAAGACGATGCCGTGTGAGGGCCGCACCACCTGTGCTCCCCGTACTTGCACATTTGGCGGTTTAGACAAACCTGTTTTCCGCGGCCTTGTCATATACTAAACTTGGGAAGCGAGTTTCCTCTCAGCGGGAATAAATAATTTTGTCGCGGTCCGCTCGATGCACAGTGGGTGGCGTCAATCTAATTAGTGAAACAGACACCAAATTCAACCGTAAATAACTAACGGGACACTTACTACGCCATGTCGATATGTAAAATGGTATTTTGTTTAAATATATATTATGGACACAGAGGGAGCAGCTACTTAATATGCCAGTTACGTGTTTCGGTCATAATAAAAATAAATTAGACAAATTATATTTATGCTATTTTTAATTCAGTTACGACATTCACGAGTCGAATTTATTAATCACATGCACGAGCGCGTACATCACTTTAACTATGTGTGTCTTCTAATTCATGCCAGTTTCAAAATTTGCTTACAATTTTAAAGTTATACACTTTTTTATAGTACGAAAAATATATAAAAATTTAATAATTAACTTAATTGAATGCCACTAGGTGTCAACTGAAATTAATACTGTAAGAATGAAAGTAGGCCGCGCGTTGTCCGGTTTTACGAAATTCAGGGCGCTCCGCTATTGTATCTTTCAGCTTTCAGCTGACAATTTTGTGCAGTGATTCGACACGAGAGGGCGTTTCCTACATGTTTTGGTTAAATGTTTCAAAACATTATTTCACTTCTACAAGTGAATTAATAAGCTTAGTAAAACATTAATACAAATATTGGATTTTTAGTAGACCAACGAACAGTATTCTTACAGAAACACTCATAGAACTTACAGCGGTGTAGTTTCTTACAAATGAAAATATTATCATATAACTTCAAAATGATTTAACTTGATATTTTAAAGATTTTAAAGTACATGTTAAATATAAAATTTATTATTTTATCTTAATACTTTGACTTAATTAAATACGCATATACATAAATATACAACATATCGCCTGTTTTTGTACAAGGGGTAAGTAGAGGTGTACTTTGGACATCACATGTTCGTACCACGAGACTAAGAGATATTAAATATGAGAAGTTAATATAAAAAATACGCATATTATTTGTAGTGTAATAATGATACGCATCCGAAGTAAAAGTTGGAATAGATAGAGTTCATGTTAACTTATAATTAGGCGATTGACTAAATTCCACGGTGGCTCTTTTGCGTGTTGCTCTTTGCTGATTCCCCAGTTGTAACATTGTTTAATGAGTTTATGTATAACTATCACACTATTTATTATGTATAAAAAACATTTTATGAGAGTAAAAGGTACAATATAATAAATCGAAGTTAAAAATACTTTGTTGAGTCGTTCACGTAATGTGGCATTATACTAAATGAGAGAAGACCTTATAGATATATTTTGCTATCAAACCTAACAGAAACAATATGAAAATGATAATGGCTCGTTTGTAGCAAAATGTTTCTTATATCAGGTTCTTATTCTGTAAAGAGCTTTTGATTGTAATCATCACATTTAAACGATTGGTTCCACGATAAAGTAATTGAAAATAATAAATTCCCTTACAGCAATGAATTAAACGAGCCGAGTAGTAATCGCGCCAATTGTCGAACACATTATGGACTGTAATTTATATAGGGAGTGACATTTAATATCCAAGTGATAAATAATAAATATAGTGTGCGCACGCGCAGATCGCGATTGCCAGCTTACTAAAATTGCAGGATT
This sequence comes from Cephonodes hylas, assembly GCA_030295005.1. NCBI lineage: Eukaryota > Metazoa > Arthropoda > Insecta > Lepidoptera > Sphingidae > Cephonodes > Cephonodes hylas. The sequence goes on from AP025371.1 coordinate 4,400,607, forward strand.
CGGAATCTTTTCTTATAAAATATTGTGATACTTTCTTAAAAAATAAGATATTCATGAATTATTTATAATCTTAAAATTGTTGTGCTTTAAATGATGGATGTTTTTATTTTATCACTTCTCATCAATTTTACATATTAAGAAAAAGAAATAACGAAATCTTCGCATTAACCTAAATTGAGCGAAGAGAATACCTGAGTCAAGAAATCTGATAATTTACTGATATTAAATAAGCCAAACTTGATGACATAAACACACGCACCCACACATATAATATTTTTGATTCATTTTATTAATCGTCATATATAAGTCACAATAATATGTAAAATTATCAAATAAATACACTAAAGTATTACGCTTACAGTCCGATTTATACTTCTTTAATTGCCGAACATTTATATGAATAACACTGGTCTGCAGTGAAATCCTCCTTTAAAAAAAATTGTCATAAATATTAAGATTCCAGTGTCCTGAATCTATCCCCGTTGGTCGATTTTTTCCATCACGTCTAGATTTTTTTATATGAATTTTTAAAATTTCAAAAATTTGAGTTTTCTTTACAATTTTTTTGACCGTCATTGTTACAAAAAGAGTATATACAAACATTGTATGTACAAAATATGTTTTAGCGAGTTGTAAGAGAAAGAATGAATGTGCTTTTTATGGTATGGCGAAGGTGATTTTTATGGTAGTAGGTAGGTACATAGGCGCATGCGCAGTATTCGCTGTGACTTCACATTTTGTATCAAATATTTTGGTAAGTTTTGCATAAAGGTCATATTCTCTATGTTGGTTTTGAGTATTTTATATGTAGTTTATATATTTTTATGAGCAGAGCCAATAAATATAAGATAGATGTTTGATATTTTCATTATATTGTTTGTTAACTAAATAAATATTATATTGGAAATCTACGTGTGGTACTTAATTGTATGTCAGATTCCATGTTTAGAGCACAAAATATGATGAATTCATGCATGGAAACAAGAAGGAGCAAAAAAAAATTTTTTTTTGCAGACCAGTGTAATATGGCAACCCTAAAGCTCGATGAAGCGCCGCCTTGTGGGGGGCGAGCGATTGTTCGGTTACCTCGCCGGCAATTTATTAACCTTTAATAGCTACCCTTAAAAGAACGTACATTTAATTACCTAATCTTTAACATTGCGAGGGTAGGAGGTCCCGGGTATGATGTATCGACAATTATAACTCGCCATTAGTACATACCATATTGAGAAACTCTTTCTATATTTTGTAATTTTGTACAAAGAAATGATAAAAATGCTTTTAGTGATTCAAAGTTATCTTCGCTTACAATGTCTTAATACTTTGAGAAATATACTAGAAAGAAAGAGTGTTTTCGTTCTACTTAAGGTTAAGAATGCGTTCTGCGGCGTAGTGTAGACTGTTTTTTTTAGATCCTACAACAGGCAAAATTTTGATATAATATATTTATGGTATGCTTCCTACAATATAGCAGAAAAAATAAAAATTGTTGGACACGGGTATCAAACCTGGGACCTCTCTTTGCAACGGCGAATCCTTAAACAACAAAACCAAAGTAACTGTCACTCCAATACGCAAAATATAATGTTTTATGAACATTATTTTTAATCTTTCATTAATAAATACTTCGTCTAGATATAAACTTAAACCTCTTTGGAAGCCTATTCGACCGAATTTAATGTTTATTTATTACAATACGCCGACTTTATAAATAGACCCAACGTATTAAAACTCTTGAACGCATTTATCATTTTTTTGTTATGGGTATTTAAGAAGATTTTGGTTGCACAGCACACACAAACGCATTGTGCGATCATTCAAACATTTGTGCCCGTAAAAGTGATCCTGGAATTAACTTTCTTCCGCCGTATCTTAAACAGTTCGTGTTATGAATCTTATAAAAGTCATTAGGGATAAAAGTTTGATATGTTTATTTATTTTATTTCTTTGATATTTATTTTAAAGTATTCTCGTTACATTTTAGACTTTTGGACTTATCTAGGCTACAAATTGTAATGCTTTGAAGTAATAAATATATGGATGCATGCGTGATATTAAATTTTAGTTTGGTACCCTACGTTTATTGCATAAGAGCTGATAAATAATATTGGTATGTCAACATTCATAAAAAACAGGATTTTGTTGTCATCTGTTCATATAACTTACGATTCCTTAATATTTAAATGTCTAATATTAATTTGTATAAAGCCAATAAATATTTGGATATCAAGTTGGTCATTAACGTCATCGTTTAGTGGTTAGGTGTTACGCATACATTGAGCATTAACATTAAAATTTATAAGCTCTGTCGTAAATAATACAGTCAACGGAATTTGAACAATGTCGAGTTGTAATGTAAGATGGTGAGCCTTTGTCTAGTGGCGATTTTTATGTGATTTGTTATATTAAGAGTTCAACATTTATAATGATCTATATCACTGGTAGAATATTAGCTTTACATGTAAAAAAGTAAGTAAGCTATGTATGTTATGTTTGTATGTATGTATGTATGTATGTATGTATGTATGGATGTATTGTATGTATGTATGTAAGTATGTACCTAATATATTTATTTTTATTGTACACACTTCTACCCTCCCATCTATCACTTCTTCTTATCCATCTAATGGTTGTCTCTAAAAAATTGCCTTGTGCGATAAGACCGCCAATTGTACTTCTTTCTCTTTGTTTATTTGATTTGTATATTATTTCTTTGTGTGCAATAAAGAGTTTATAAATAAATAAATAAATAAGCTTAATACTGACACAAAAATATTATTCATAAAATATATTAAGGCCCGTAGAATATTTGGCTAAATATAGGCTTGAGAAACGGTAGGCTGCCGGTTCGACTCCGCACGTAGACAAATTACAATGAATAACTATTACCAAAAAGTCGCTCTTTGTTTTTGATACCTACGATATAAAACTTGTATCTTATTTTGGGGTTAGAACTTGTATGTAGCTGTCTAATGCTTTATTTAAACATAGATCATAGTAAAAAATATTTTCAAAAGTAGAGTATTTTTTCTAAATCGAACTGTTGTATATTTTTAAAGTACGTTAATGCTGATTTATCGCATTCGTCTTGGTATATTTCCTTTAATAAGGGGAGACAAGGCTAAATCCCGTACGTGTCTGGTAAAGTGGCTTTCTATTTTGGTTTCGTCGTGGGGTGTTATGCACAAAAAGTTCCCTTTACATTTTTTAGTCAGATAAAGAATTTGAAATATATTACACATTGATACTTTACATATGTGACAAATTTTAAATAGGTACCAGAGGTTTTTTTTACGGATAATAGCGCTTTAAGAGGAGCTACCAATGATGCCTAATGAAAGGAATATTTAAGGGCTTGTAATATGCAATGCTAAAAGCATAAAGTGGGAAAGAATTAATAGAGAAATTAATAATTAAGAATTATTTATGTCCCTTTTTCGGACAGAGCTGCTTATGATTTTCTATAATTCCATTCCCGGACACAGTCTTTTGAACCCAAAGTTCAAAATCTAAGGGTGAATCAACTCGCGTTTTGCGCTGGATATTATGGGATGCGATCAGATAGAGTCTTCTGTGCTTGGAGTTCAATAAAATTATAAAAATTGTATTATTGCTATTTGTACTAGGCTACTGCCTATGGTGGCTAAAAACCCTCTATGGATCGAACAAAACATGAGTCTTCAATGCCTTAAATTTATATTGATATAAATAACCATATATGGAAGTCTGGCCATTATATTGGCTTCATGGACATTCTTAAGCATTCTAAAACCTTCAACGCATTTAGCTTAGGAACTCGGTGTTACCGTCCCGGGGTAGTATCTATAGCATTAGAATTGCTCTTCGACCCAATCGAATAGCCTTAACATTAACAAATAACATCCTATACTCAAGGCGTCAGCTCTCCCACTGAGTCAACAGTCAGTCTTTTGTTTCCCTAAATCTGTAATAGCCACTATCCTAGATACAGCTGATGTATATTATAATATTTAAGGCGTCGTAAACAAAGCAGGTCACCCACAATGTTAAACATTTACGGCGGCATTAAGAGCTGCAACCGTTTTGTAATGGCGCGGGCGCATCTCGGATAACTGCTTCGGATGCGCGGTTATATGAAATCGTAATTTATGTTCTACGTTTCGGTATTTCGCTGTATACTGTACGTGCTGTGCGATTTCCTTGACGTGTTAATTACGGCAATTCACAATTATCCGTGTTTACATAAAAATAAATTACGTTTCGTTTTGTTTTTTGGAACGTAAAGGTCTTTTTAGTGGCTCTTCAAAGTATGTTTTGAAGTCCAAAGAAATTGCCAAAATAAGGGCTGATTTCGGAACGCTACAAACTTACATAAATGGAGTTGGCTTTACTACTTATATATGATAGTCGACACGCGGTTTAGTACCAATAATGCTACTAAAAAGTTCCCTGGTATATTGAACTTGTACTAGCCAAAAAACGCAATAGTTTCTTTAGGGTTTTCACGAGACAATGTTACGTCGGTTGATGATTGTCGTACTTACCGCAGTCTGCAGTGATTAAAGCGCGGCTATACCAATTCTACTTTTATAATATAATACTTCTTTGGTGTCTAATGAACCTTCTTAATATACTACTTTCTTAATCACACACCGTTATTGCGAAAGAAGCGTTCATTATGGGGAAACCAGTAGACTTTAGATTTTTATGGTTAACGAACACACGTCAGGTAGGCATCGTGTATGAAATTATAAAACTTCATAACACTTTTGTTACCTTGTGTTATAAATGGTTATTTATTGGTCATGATATAAAAATAGACAAAGCCATCACAATTTTTAAGCAAGTGTATTCGTAAAATACAACGATGTTTATTTTTCCTTATGCAGATGCAATAAAAATGTACAAGACAAGAAACAACTAAAGGCAATAATTAACCCTTTATAGCCCCTGGTGACATTTCTGTAACAAACCCAAAAAGTCTCTATAAAATTTAAACTAAACGTTTAAGATTTGTCAAATCAATATCAATATATTCTTAAATAACACACCGAACATTTTAGCATCAAATATAAATCATAGGTAGTGTAACTTGCTCCCTTTTTGGCTTTGAATTTCGTGTTTTGATGAAAATGCCATGTTTGAACTTGCAAAAAGTTTAAAATTTATAAAAAAATACTAAAAGTATATAAAATTTTATAATTTTTGTTGATACCCGTAGGTAAGTAAATAATTTGGTTTATATATCATTACCAATTCATACTTTTGATTTTTTTATATGTAAAAAGTAACTTTTTATGTTTGTTACATTTCTGTTACATTGGGTGACAATGGCATAAAAAATACAACTAATGTATATCCATATATTGATGATTTTTTCTCCTATTTTTTAAGATAGGGGTAGTACTTACACAAAAATTAGATCTATAATATAAGCCTTAAATAGGACTTCTAGTGGAGTTCTATTCGAGGTATACCTTTGTGTGGATGAATAGATTTGCTACACTAAGAGAAGAGACAATTTGAATAGATATATGCCTATAAAAAAAACACAATTGGCGTTAAAAGTTTTATGTACTGAGCGTAGTTTCAAGTTTTGTCTATAATATTGAACCTGAAACAGGAACTGAAAGAGTTTTGCTCCTAGTAGAATAAAAAAGGAGCATCTTAAAACGTCGTATTTAGAATGACGCGGGCATACCCAGACATCAGAAATAACATATATATTTGGATAATAACTTTACTTCCGTGGTTTGAAACTTTACTGGAGTACGTAGCAGAAGTGGATATATCTTGGACTTGGGGAGTCCTGGGACCGTACGGAATAATCTCGTTCCAGATTGCAAACTACCCCGTGACGAGGATGTAATAAAAAGTAATGTAGATTTTCTGTTGATTACGTAGCAAATATGGACGCAATTGATGTGTCAAAATTTATATGAAAAGACAACAAACTTGTCACGCTTCTCTCAATTTTTGCTGGTGACTGGTCGAAGGTCCAAGTCGTTACGATAAGGCCAATAGAAGTACATCAGCATTGATCGGTCTCATATCGTCGAAGAATGTAATGGGTATATTGGAGGTGTAGATTTTATTAACAGCATTATGGGAGCTTATAGTATTATGACACGAATTAAAAGATGCCAGGATTGGATGTTTTACCAATTATTAGACCTGACCATGGCCAGTTCTTGGCTGATGTATGTGAGAGTAAGGCAGACTAAACTATGCAATGACAAACAAATGTCTTCAGCAGATTTTCAACTTGAAAATGGAGACTTTATGTAAGTTTTGCTTTAATCCTAATGTCCAAAAGCGAAGATTAATTGAAAATAAAATACAAGCCAAAATCACAAGAGTCCGGCGCAACATGTCCCCCCATTGGCGGTGGGGCAGTATCAAATTGGCTACTGACCGAATTAGGTTTGGAGATCATTTTGCCCAAGTTTCTTCGGTGTCCTGATGTAGCACAAACAATTTTTAAAAAGTTCGGAATAGTAGTTGTTACAAAAAACAAAATAAATCTGTTAGATCCTTCCATACTACGTTAAAACATTTTCTTCCACTTTAACCCAATGTGACAGTAATGTTACAAACCCTAAAAGATCCAATACATACGGAATAAAAAATATTTTTGAATTTCCACGAAACACGTGTTTTTTTATTTGTTCAAGCCTATCATATACCAAAGTATTATAATTTTTTATGATCTTGGGCTACGAAGGGTTAATAATTGGATTTAATTTCACAACGCAAGGGACGCATGATTTTTAAACGCAGAGTAATTAATTTATGATCAATCCGTTTGGTTTTATGGGCAGCACGCGGTCATAAACCAGATACAGCCGAATATCATGTAGAGCTCGTTAATACAAGACAGTTAAATTGATTTAAACGAGTCGGCTTACGTAACCTACGTACTGTTGACTTAATCACGATATGATCATTGCATTCAGTGGCTTCCTTTCGGACTCTTTGAACAACCGTGATTAAACTTCCGATGGTTTTAATCGTTCACTAGTGGGAGAATATCGTAGCCGTATTACCAGTCTGTATTCGGTCACCAGTCAACATCAAATGCTGTTATTTTTATTCATAAGGTAACGTAATGAAACTAATCGTGGGCAATTTCGCAGAGGATAGAATCTTTTTAGAAAATCACGATGAAACAGATTTTTTTCGTAACTCTTAGCTCTTTTTATATATTATGATCGTAAATAGTGGCAAAATGTTGTTAACTCTTGATATTTTATAATCAGTTTGTATGGATAAGCTACTTTTACGTAAAACTTACTACAAAGAGTAGAATCATGGCAATTCCATTACATGATACTATGTCAATGATTTTTATTTATTGAACAGAATATAAAATTTAAAGGTTCAAATGCTCAACAATGCATTATTCAAAATGACTCAATTTTTAAGGTAAAAATCAATAAAGTTCGTCTTATCAGCAAGGAAAATATGCACACGGCAGGTTTTATTACCAAAACCCGCGCATAATCTCTTAAAGTTCCATATAATGGCTGACATTGGAGGCGAAGGAGGCGCACGCGCCGGTTCCCGCGCTATCGAGCTCAAAGCGGCCGCCATGTTTGCATTTCGATCGGCAACGAACCTGTGTTTAAGTTGACTCGGGAATTATATCGTAGCGATTAGTGTAATAACTGGTTGGCGCTCGCGGCTTTTTCTTGTTTCAGCGCATGCTTTCACTGCTGCATCCCCTGACGTGCCTCGGACGTTTCCACTCGAACAATTGAACCTATTGTTTCCTGGCCGTTTCGTGAGTTATGCGTACCAGCCTGTATTATTTATATCTCAGATTCGAAATTACATTTAATAACGTTTTGGTCGTATTTTTTACTTCGTTTTAATGTTATCTAATTCGAATGATCTGTAAAGGTTTTATTGTCTCCTCCAGATGCATTTCACAAATGGCTGTACACGCGAAATTCGACAGGTGCTTTTTAATTCAATAAAATAAAATTTGTTTAATAAACCGATAACATTTATTGCTTACTCTCAACAAAAAATCGCTTACACGCCACGGCGATAATTTTCATTCGTTAATGGATTTGAAAAACGAAATGGGCGATTTCAAATGACTGAAATGATAATGCATCGCAATATCATTAAGTTGGAAGATTGCACGGTGGGTTATTTATGTGCGGACGCGAACACCGCCGGTCGGTGTGCGTACGGCCTTACATAAATCTGTATACATGTGCACTGAATGAAATTAAGAAACGTCAATTGATTGCCGGGCGGAGAAACATGGCGCTTTTGTGGCCGAGAGCTCGCGCAGCAATGTAACAGTGCGTGGTGTGTTGTCTCGCAAGAAGATAAATATTGATTGTACCACAAAGAGGCGCTTGTAATTGCGTGTGCGGCCGAATGGAGCTTTTATAAAACTCGTTGGAAACCGCACGGAATGTAAACCAGAATACTCCGGGACATTAATGTGTATTTATTGAGAGCGTCGAATAATGTTTTTATTGGTTGTGTTTCAAGCGCTGGACGTGGCGATCCGTCCGGATACGCGTAATACTAATGATGTTGTTTTTAGATGCAATTCCTCGTCGTCATCACCGTTACATAATTTGGTTTGATGTTGGTTTTACCTTTACTGCGCCGAACTCAACTGTGTTATTTTGATCGAGCTTATCCGTACTCAACCATATTTATCACCTTTACCTATGTTTCACAATTTTCAGTAGAAATGTTCATCGAAATTCAACTTTTAACTGTTACATGGATAGAAGCGGAAACAATGAGAATTTCTATCTACCGTATTCAGTTAAGCTATTACCCATCAAGAGGTTCTGACTAGATTTAATTTAGGTAGCATAAAAAACATCCTTAAATAAACCGAAAGCTTGGGTGAAGGACATTCTCAATAACCACTTATTTTAAAATATATTAAACTTTAAAGTTGTTCCAAGAAAATAAGGGAAATCTCGGGCAATATCGGTAACAAGCGCATGGGTAATTGAAATGTGAGCAATTATTGAGTAAAACAGCAAAATCAATGTAAAGTAGATACGAACGTTAATGCCTCACGGGTATTAAAAGTCGACGCGGGGTGTACGGAGCGAATAACTTGTTAGATTAAATAATGTTGGTTTTTGAATTAATTGAAGCAGAAACAAGCTATAACGAAGAATCTTGAAGACCGAAAGATGTTTAGTGTAGAATAATTCCCTGATTAATTTCTAGTTTAAACTTTGTTAACTTATAACTGTTAGCAGACACAAAAATATCCGAATAAATTAAAAAACTTTTTGGTTTTTAAAAATAGTTGTAAAAAATCAACTATAGAGCAAGTAAAGAATAATTCAGTCCATACTTGACAACAAATATCATTTTTTAGCATTGCTGATGCTCGGCTCTATGAGATGAGTTATTTCATGCCGTGACTGCTCTAACGTCATCTTCTATTGAAGCTAACTAAAAGTAATTGCATACTGCTACAATACGCTCCGAAGGTCGTACGATGATTATTTTGGACTGTGCCGTTTGTAAGAGTAATTATTATTGTGTAGGAGTTCTGTAGAATATATTTTATATTTATATAATTTTTTCCTTGATGTGTATGGATGATTAGAAATGATACGATCAACGTACGAAATTAACTAATCAGAAGGAACTGTTATAATACCAATTGCCTCGTTGCATATAATAATTAAAACGCTTACGTTTGTTCGGTACTTTTCCGATAAATTGAATATTAGTCGCATCATATTTCATTTTCATACAAAATTATTGGCTTGTAGTTTAGACCGGTTCTAGACTTCGTTGTGGGCACTAGTATTATTTTGTACTATTTTCTATATCTAAATAAACTTTGCTTTAAAGGTTGTTTAAAAGTATTTTTTTTAAAAACGCTTCACAAACCCACCCCATAATAGTGGTGTCAGAAGTGGGATATCACAAGGAAATTTGGCAGAATTACGTATAATTTAAAGTGCCCACACGCCGCGTCTCTTTGTTTGCCAAATTGTGATATTCACTAAAAATCGTCAAAGACTAAAAAACTGAAGTGCAGTGAATTAGTTTCACGAACTCTGTATCCTGTTGCCATATCATCGCCCTATACCCTGTTGTCGCATCGAGCTCTACGACTAGACATCAAACTCTGTCTACCGCTGATCCGCCGCTCCGACGCTCCGCCCTGCATCAGACCCAAAAAGGGACAGCCATCCTCATCAACATCACGGTCATACGAACGAGGTTACGAGACCTCGTCCATCTTCCCAGCTTCGTGTCATCAAAGTCACCGCTCCACGGCATGCTGTTCCAACACGTGTTGATACTGTGAGTAACCTAATCTGTTTTCAGTTATTGCCATTTTTCTATCTTACGTTAGATAAATAACTAATACCTTTTTTAATTAATACTTATATCTTAACTTAATAGATTATCCTTCCTGTTACCAATATGTCCAAAGGTGAAGACAAAATCTCTCCTCTCCTCTCCGAACAATACCCAATCAAAATCTTATGCGATTTTATTGGTAACTACAGTGGGGAACGTGATATACTACCCGCTTTCCTCACTAACTGCAAAAACGCATTAAATCTTGCGTCACACTCCCAAAAAGAATTATTACTAAAATTCATTATATCAAAATTGAGCGGAAAGGCTCAGATTGCATGTTCAAACAGAGTGTTCGAAAGCTTTGACGAACTTAAAGACTTTCTCAAACAAAATTTCGGTGAGAGGAAACATTACAACCATTTGCTTTTAGAATTACAGTCGAGCAAACAACAACCTCATGAAAGTGTCGCTCAATTCGTTTTGCGATTGGAGACATGCCTCACATCTCTTCAAGCCGAAATTCATAACTCCGACACTTTAAAAAAAGAATTACCGGGTCGTATTGCAATGACAGAGGACCTAGCCTTATACACGTTTACGTTGGGGCTCCAAACAAACATTAGCAATGTTGTGAGATGTCGGGATCCGAAAACTCTGAATACTGCGATTAATATCGCAATAGAAGAAGAAAAAATTTTAAATATGCAAAAAAATTCACTACCTCAAATTAAAATGAAACACTGTAAACTTTGTAATAAATCGGGGCATTCGGAGTCGGAATGTTTTAATAAAAGGCGTAATGATATTCGACCGCGCGAACAGCCGCGTTTGCAACGCTACACGCCGCCATCGAAACCTGACCCAAACGCAGTTATTTGTAGATACTGTAAAAACATTGGTCACGATATTTCGGAATGCCGTAAGCGACAATTTAACAACTTTCGGCGCAACCAAATAAATCCACAACCACCATATCAACAACAACATTGCATTGAAGCGACACCCGAAACATCGACACCGCCTTACGTACAGGAAATAGAATTTAATAATCATTTAAACTAAATTCTGGGCTCACTTGTAAGTGCCCACTTGAGACCCATTGTCAAGGCACTAAAAATATGATTAAAAATACTAATTCTACTAATTCTACTAATTCTACTAATTCTACTAATTCTATTAATTCTACTAAATCTAAAATTCCTATATCTATTAAATCTAAATGTACTAAATCCACTGAATCTAAGTCGTTGTCTTCTAATTCGGCATTTAAGCCCACTGGCAACGCAAATGAGCTTTCATCGTCTTCCATATCGGACAAATATCCCATTGGCGACGAAAGTAACCAAACTCTAAATGAACACAAAAAAAATGCTAAATCTACTAACTCCACTAATACCCATAAAAAAAATTTAATCAGTCAATTTAGCCAAAATTCCGAAGATTGTCCCATGATTTATGATATATCGCAGAATAATAAAATTCCGTTGCCGTTTATTACAGTTAAGACGTCTCACTCCAAAAATCCTTTAAAATTTCTTATAGACACAGGCAGTTCTATATCCCTTATAAAAATTTCCAGTCTGTCAGAAATTCCTACATTAGATACTTCGGTTATTATAAAATTCAAGGGTATTAATGATCTAAATTCATACGCTGAAACGAAGGGCAAGTTTACGTTGTCTATCATTCATGAAAACGTCGATTTACCCTTCCATTTTCATGCTGTAGACAAAGTCAATCTCGACTTTGACGGCATTATTGGTAATAACTTCCTAGTAAATCATAACGCCTCTATATCATACACAAAGTCTCAGTTACAGTTGTCAAACACTTCAACCATTTGTTTTGATTTAAACACTGAACCAATTTATGTTATACCAGGCCGTAATGAGATGATGATTGAGTGTGCAGTTACAAATCCCGAGATAAAAGAAGGCTTAATATTAACAACTAAACTAAAAGAATACCCAAATCTTTATTTTTCAAAATGTCTCACTCGCGTAAAATCAAATAGTAAAATTAATATATCCGTTTTAAATACTTCCGAAGACAAAGTTATCCTACATCATGTAAAATTGACCCTTGAACCAGTTTCCTATGTTTTAGAACCAAATTCCCAAAATGTATCTATGCCTCCCGACCCTTCAGTCGAAACATTTCCTTGCTTCTATACTAATATGTCCGATATGGACCACGAAAAACGTGTACAAAGTGCGCTAAGATGCGAACATTTAAACAACGAGGAGGAATCTAGCCTCCGTCAACTATGTTCAGAGTTCAACGATATATTTTATTTAGAAGGAGATGTTTTAACGGCCACTAAAACTATCCAACACGAAATCCGAACAACCTCTGAGAAACCTATCCATGTCAAAAGCTACCGTTTCCCAGAATGCCATAAAGATGAAGTTAATCGACAAATTAAAAATATGTTAGATCAAGGCATAATCAGTCCTTCTGTCTCTCCGTGGTCAGCACCTATATGGGTCGTACCAAAAAAACAAGACGCTTCGGGTAAACCTAAGTGGCGTATAGTCATTGATTACAGGAAACTCAACGAGGTGACTATTGGCGACGCTTATCCTATACCGAATATTACGGATATACTAGATCAACTAGGACATAGTAAATATTTCTCGACCTTAGATTTAGCCTCTTCTTTCCACCAAGTCGAAACCAAAGAGTCCGACGCTGAAAAGACAGCATTCAGTGTGCCAGGTGTTTCTGGACAACCCGGACACTATCAATTCAATCGTATGCCATTTGGCCTTAAAAACGCACCCTCTACCTTCCAGAGACTCATGAATATTGTACTCTCTGGATTACAAGGTATTCATTGTTTTACGTATCTGGACGATATTGTTTGTTTTGGCCATGATTTACAGTCTCATATGTCAAAATTAAAATTAATCTTTGAAAAATTGCGGGAACATAATTTAAAATTACAGCCAGACAAAAGTGAATTTCTACGCAAAGAAGTACAATATCTTGGTCATGTGATATCCGATAAAGGTGTCAAACCCGATCCAAAAAAGGTTGAGTGTGTTCAAAAAATTTCCAGTTCCAAAAAGCCCTCGCGATATAAAGTCCTTCCTAGGACTAGTGGGTTATTATCGCCGCTTTATTGACAATTTTTCTCACATAACTAAACCATTAACTAGTCTCTTAAAAAAGGATACCAATTTTAAATGGCTTACTGAACAGGAAACAGCGTTTCAAACCTTAAAACACAAAATTACGACGGCACCAATTCTCCAATACCCTGATTTCACGAAACCATTTATACTCACGACTGACGCCTCTAATTATGCCATTTCAGCTATACTTTCCCAAGGCGAAATCAATAAAGATCTTCCTATCGCCTATGCATCGCGAACACTAAATAAAGCCGAAGGAAATTACTCGACTACTGAAAAAGAATGTCTAGCAATAATATTCGGCACAAAAGTTTTTCGACCATATTTGTATGGCCGGAAATTTCAAATAGTTACCGACCACAAACCCTTACAGTGGTTATTCAACTGTAAAGACCCTAGTTCTAAATTAGTTCGCTGGCGTCTTAAACTTGAAGAATTCGATTATGAAATCGTATATAAAAAGGGTAAAACAAACTGCAACGCTGACGCCTTATCCCGTAACCCGATCCTCACCGTCGATCCCGATGCTCCTTCCAGTTCTGAAACATACGAAAAATATTTACAAATTAGTCAACAACAAATATCCTACGATACCTCAATTGAAGAACATAATGAATCCTTATTAAAAACAAAAATTAAAATGATTACTTACCCTTCTGCTATTGATTTAGATGACTCAATCCCTTACTGCTCAGAAATCTTAGAAATGTCCAAATTTGATGAAAACTTACCCGACATACGAAGTGTAGAACGTGAGTTATATACATTTCAAAGTACCTCAAATGAAAAACATATATTCACACATTTATTTTTACGTGTTCATCATTACGACGAAATGACGTATAAAGATATATTCAACATGTTAAGAGACTATCGGGACATGATTACTACTTGGTATTCAGAAGAAAAAGAATTTGCAATTTCCGATTTCCAAGATCCATTTACTAAAATTTCATTTACAAAAATTTACAATATATTGAGTTTTCTTTTCCATAAGACGGGAATAAAAATCCATATATACCATAATAACATACTATTTCCAACCCCAGCAGAAATTCCCCGAATACTAAAAGACAATCATGATTCGCCTTCTGCTGGACACCCAGGCATTTCACGAATGTACGATCGGTTAAAATCCCAATATTGGTGGAAAAATATGCGCACAGACATCGAAAACTACGTTAAGAGCTGTAAGTCTTGCCAAATCAACAAACCTCTGCGTCACACTAATAAAGCTCCGATGATAATTACTTCAACAGCAACACGACCAAACGAAAAACTTTATCTTGATATTGTAGGTCCATTGCCGGAAACTAGAATAAATAATTATAAGTTCATTCTAACACTTCAAGACGACTTAACAAAATATAGCCAAGCATATCCTATGCAAACTTGTTCCGCTCAAGAAACAGCACAACGCCTTGTGCATTTTATTTCACATATCGGCATACCGCGAAACATTGTCACGGACCAAGGTACAAATTTTTGCTCGGATGTCTTTAAACAGTTAGAGAGATTATTCGGCATTAAACACATATATGCCTCTCCATATCATCCACAGACCTGCGGAGCATTAGAGAGAAGTCATTCCACCTTAAAGGAATATTTACGCTCATACATAGATGATAACACACATACTTGGGACTTATATCTCAATACTGCAATGTTAGCTTATAACTCGGCTACACATACAACCACGGGTTTTCCTCCTCTTGAACTGATGTTTGGTCATAAACCATATATTCCAAAGTCCATCGATAATCTTGAAAACAATACCTATACGGACTACGTACGAGCCTTAAATCACCGATTATATTATAGTCGCCAAAAGGCTATACAAAATATAAATAACTCTAAAGAACACTCTAAAAAATATTATGACGCGCATACTCGGCCTATAACTTATAATATCGGCGATTTCGTTTATATCCGCTGTCATCACAAACAAAATAAGGCGCTATCACCAGTGTGGAAAGGTCCGTATAAAATAATTAAAATCAACGGAAACCACACTGTCACAATTCAAATAGGAAAGAAATACGTTCGACATCACTATGATGAAATCAAACTCGCTGTAAGTTAAGTACATCTCGTATTCATTTTGTCCTCAGGTTCCTGACAACTGTCTCCGGTTACGAGTTCATCTCTAAATTAATCGGAAATCCTGGCATATATTTTGATAAGTTACTAGATTTAAAGTTTACAAATGATAATTGGAATATAGTTACTTCGATAGATTTAAGTCATATAGAACCACATCTAAGCGAGGTCGAAATTTTATTCGAACGTGTTAATAAATATTGTAATTCAACTCAGTCTCATAAAATCAAAAACGAATGCTTTAACTCCTTAAGCTCCCTTAGAGCACAACATAATAATAATATAAAAAAATATTCCTCCATTTCATATTTGACACAAATTAAAGAAAACAAACGCTCTAAACGCGGTCTGATTGATGCCGGCGGCTCTTTATTAAAAACATTCTTCGGAACCCTTGATGTCAATGATGCTAATATGTTTACCGACGCTATAAACAGAGTACAGTCAGACGAAAAAGAACTAACATTACTTATGCGCGATAACATTCACGTCATTAAATCAACGATTTCTACATTTAATAATACTATGTCTAAAGTGAAACAAAATGAACATCGTTTGAACACCAACCTTGAGCTCATTCAAAATGCTTTTGAAAAATTAAGTCAAAGTAATGATAAATTAGAATTAAAATCCCAGTTATCTATTTTGTTAAACTCCATAGAGAGTATAGTTTTGACATTATCCTTTGATATAGACGACATAAATAATGCAATATTATTCAGCAAAATGAACATTCTGCACCCGACTGTACTCAGTCCAACGCAGTTGTATAAGGAGCTCGAGTTACATATGAATTATCTACCTAAGCATTCCGAGCTACCTACGTCATTGTCATTGGATAATGTTAATGAAATTATAACCATAAGTGACATTATATGCTATTTTCACGATAATAAATTAATTGTTGTATTAAAAATTCCATTAG
This sequence comes from Cephonodes hylas, assembly GCA_030295005.1. NCBI lineage: Eukaryota > Metazoa > Arthropoda > Insecta > Lepidoptera > Sphingidae > Cephonodes > Cephonodes hylas. Next base: position 4,417,065 of record AP025371.1, read on the forward strand.
TCCTTCCACAAATCTACACACTTTATCAGAACATCCCATTTCCTATTCCTTTAGATATTAATAGCCCTGATACTTATGTACTTTTAGCACCCAATTACAAATATCTGGCAATAACCTTAGACAGATTATTTTACTCACAACTCGCGAGTGTCAGTGAGTGCAAGGAAATAAAAAATAAGTGTTTTGTGTGTCCTTTGGCAAATGTGTATTCAACCATTGCTAACCCTACGTGTGAAACTACGTTATTAACGGAGGTTGCTCTTAAACTACCAAAAACATGTGAAACGCGAATTCTACGGGGAACTATCGATGTTTTCCAGAAAATCTCAAATAATCGCTGGATATTTGTACAATCCGATCCAGCTAAATGTCACATAATATGCAAGGGTGATATCATTAATTCCGATGAAATTTTATTTGGCTCCGGGATATTACACATACCAAAAACTTGTATAGCATACTATAAAACCTTAACTTTTACTCCAAGTGACTCTATTTCATCTAACATTTCAAAGTCTATTTCCAATTTTAATATTATAAATGATTGCTGTGACTATCAAAGTTTCAATAAATCCCATATACCGTTTGTCAAATTAAATGAACTAAATAATCTTGACTCACTCTTAAAAGCCAGCATCCATTTAGATGACTTTGAGAAAGAAATCAAAAAAATCTCAGAGCCATCACACTTAGAAAGATATTCAACTCATTACTTATCGCTCACTTATTTTATTTCTATTGCCACCTTATTATACTTTTTGTACAAAGCCAGAAGATTTGTTTGCCCTAAGAGATCTGGATGCTGCATAAAAATTTATAATAAAAATTACACTAACCACAAACAAGCAGCTCCTCAGCTACAGAACATAACTTCAGTGGATTTTACATCCGAATCATCAGCTGATGAACAAACAGACAATAAATATACATTAGCTACTAGTTCATTACCAAATCTAAGAAGAAATATTGTATCATAAATCTTTTAATATTCTACTATTGTATTTTAGTTAAGTACTCTTCTATATTATATTAAATTCTTCATATTCAATAATTAATATATTCTTAATATTAGGTTTGTAAGCTCACAACAAAGTTTAATATTTTATTGTTCTAACATTGATCATCCCTTAATCTGGAATGATCAATCTTAAGGAGGGGGTTGTTATAATACCAATTGCCTCGTTGCATATAATAATTAAAACGCTTACGTTTGTTCGGTACTTTTCCGATAAATTGAATATTAGTCGCATCATATTTCATTTTCATACAAAATTATTGGCTTGTAGTTTAGACCGGTTCTAGACTTCGTTGTGGGCACTAGTATTATTTTGTACTATTTTCTATATCTAAATAAACTTTGCTTTAAAGGTTGTTTAAAAGTATTTTTTTTAAAAACGCTTCACAAACCCACCCCATAATAGAACCAAGTAAACACAAATTAGTAGTTAAGACAGATCCATCCAACACTTATGAAAGAATATATGAATGTATGCATCGATTTCATCCCATGGGTGGGTGATACATACCTGTGTTTCTGCTTTAGTTATATAATAGACTGTCTATGGTACACATATGTCTTTATCGACTCGGGCTGATGATGACAATGATGTTTCTATGCTATACAACGCACTTTTTATACATCATTGGCTACGTGAGGGTTTTGGCGTGTTTGGATGTGTGACTCAATGGTACTACAAATAGTTTTTGTGTCGTTACGTGATGTTTGTTTTATTTTAATGCGTGAAGGCCGTGGAAAATCATTGATTTTTATTGTTGTAATGCTACAAGCCTTAGTTTATGGTGCTTAAAAATTATTGTTATTGACGAAACCTTTAATATTCGACACGCAAGGAAGCAGTTAAAATGAAATTCTTTAGTTTCAAAAGTTCAAAGCTCTATGTCGCTATGCTGTAGGTCATTATTGATTTTTATGTCCAAAAAATAATAATTTGAATTTGATTAACATGTAGGAACCGAAACGTCGTAAAACCTGCATTTTGAGACTATTTCAAACATGTATTTTCCAAAGAAGTGGGCAGAGTTGCATTTCTGCACCCACGTGTCGTATCAGTTCCGCGTAACAGTGGAGTATTGCCTTTTTTTGGGCACATTTTCAGACTTTGGGTTGCTACTGAGAATTTCATAATGAAAACAATAACACTTTGCTCTACTAGGGACCTCTCGGACATTGCACGGCACATGTACTTATGCCGCGAAACCATGAGACAGTTTTTGAACTTTTTCTAAGGTATTACTATAGGTGACAGGCAGATATACTGCTGCTTTTACCTTTTGAGATACAAGCGTGAGAGTATTTGATAGTAAATCATCCGGAGATATGATCAGTTATTGTAAAACAATTTCGCAATCATTTACAATCGGCATACATACGCAGCTATAACATAGCAACGAGGAGATAAACGCGAGCGGGACTCGGTTAACTGCTATTGATTGTGCGAGTTAAATCAAGTGGGCACGTTGCGGCGACTTGTGATGCTACCAACTACCACGTTTCGAGCGACCGGTCAAATAAATCTCGGCTATGAAGTGGGACGCGGGCTGCTTACTGCCGCTACTGTCTGCCTCTTTTGTTTATATTCAATGGGATTCATACATATAGTGATTGGAGACTTCAGCTAGTTTACTAACTGGGTGAAGGAGTATAAAAGTTTGGATTATTATTTGACCAACTAAACAATCAAAATAAAATATTTGTCATTTTCCTAATTAGTGTCGAAGCAAGAATCGAAAAGGTAGTCTTGTTTCACTCGATGATATTATTATAAGGGGTGTCCAACGGAGTACGACAAATTAATATTAAAACTATGTAGAGTCGTTTATACCTACGTTCTATTTTTAACCTATTGTGAAATCTATACTAATATTATAAAGCTGAAGAGTTTGTTTGTTTGTTTGTTTGAACGCTAGGATCTCAGGAACTACGGGTCCGATTTGAAAAAATCTTTCACTGTTAGATAGCACATTTATCGAGGAAGGTTATAGGCTATATATCATCACGCTACGACGAATAGGAGCGGAGCAGCAATAAAGAATGTTTCAAAATCGGGGACATTTTTTCCTTTTTGTGAGCTTCCGCTGTGTACGCTGCGAAAACGGTTAAAGTTTCGCTAAAATAATGTATGAGAGACATGTTCCTCTTTAAAAGTTCTAAAACAAAGTCTGCGACAGCATATGTCTATTTCTTAAGGTTGGCTCACTATAAGGTTTTTTGTCCTAACCAAATTTATTTTAAAATAAAGTTTTATTTGTGAAGGTGTTTCTATAAATATGATATTAATCCTTATCTAAATAAATACGTTATTCCTTACAAGTATTTAATTTTAAATAAAATTGCCCTTGACATCATTTGATTTCACTGAGTATCTTAGAAGATATTGCAGTTTTAAAATATTGATCAAGCGCGCAGTAATGATGCACAAGACGTCGATCGACGCGTTACGGTTTCACGTTTGAACAATTTGACCGAATTGTATGATTTTTGGTATGGACATAAATAGGACTCTGAGAAGTAAAATAGACTACACCTTATTTTCCTTCTGAACTCAACCCTGTAGTCTACGCGGACGGAGTCGCGAGCAAAAGCTAGTAAGAGATAAAATGTCATCTGTTAAGCAATATTCCGGTGTAATACTATCAATATAATACCTAAAATTTATATTTAAAAGCCAGAAGCAAGAGATCATGCTTTAATTGAATGATAAAGCTGCCATAAAAAAGCAAAAGGAACGCGTAAGATCGCGGTGTTGGGCACAGCGGCACAATCTCAGTAGACCGTGTATGGGCCGTACATGGTGGCGATGTGCAGACGGATTGAAAGTGTCAATTTGGAGGCAAATGAAGACACGCTCTGTCGGCTCTATGGGCGGAACGTGTGGACCGAGTCAATTGCGCAGACCGGACAATTATAGGTAAAGTGGCGGCAACTTGAAAGGAAAGATCGCGCAAAATATTCCATAAGAACGTCTAATGATTGTGGTATTTATTAAAAATGCTAGTCCTTGATGGGCTGTGGCTCTACGTTTTTGTATTGACACAGCAGTAAGTGCTATATTTCTGGATCGGCAGGTGAGAAATTGTCTTATGGCAGTCCATGTACTTTGGTGAGTCGATTTAAAGTGATACGAATACTGAGATGCTGAAACGCAGCTCAACTTAGTCAATTTATCAGATCAAAAAATGAACTAGCTTTTGTTTATTGTAACGATACAAGTTTGATACAGAATAATAGGTGTCATTTTTACTAAAGAGATATTGCACGAACAACATCCCTGTATGTTAACTCCGTCCTTTTCTTTTTTCAAATGCAAACGATAACCAATTAACCGGACATAATTGAGGCAATCGGACAGAGATAATCTCAACTGTCTTTTGTCCGTTGTCACTCTATTTTGAATTCATTAAAAGTTTAAACGTAGGAGACTGATAATTATTTCTTTCTTTATAAACTATGTTTGAGAACTTTTTCTACGAAATAAAATAATGTTTTTTTAATCCTTTTTTTAAATTCAAGCTTTGTTTTAAATATTTTGTGAAACGGTCGTAATTATGAGCCCCCGAAGCTAGTACATTGTTCATAGCTCAGCAGACACAATCTTTCCGGTCAGTAAACGTGTGTCGGTAAAGTTCCCAACTCTGCCCACCATTGTGTGGCGGGATTCGCATCGGCCGATCACAGATGACCCCCGGCGATCGAGCTGCACACCACAACAGCCACATTGTGTATGGGAATATTCAAAATTTGCTTAGCTTTGCATCAAAATGCAAACACTGAGGGATCAAGTCATTCTTAACTTCCTTATTGTCTTTTTTAAATTTCATGGTGATTCATTGGTTAGCATTTGATAACGTCTATAGATTTATTTTGTAAGGTTTTTTTTATATTTACCGTATTGTACCATATTGGACGATACGAAATGAATATTATAATTTGTAATTTTAAAACGAACATTGCACAAACTGTAACGAGTTTTTACTTTTACTTTTCTTAATAATTTCGCTCTTATTCCTTTTGTTATGATTTATGTTTATCTATGGTTATAATATAAAAAGTGTTATAAAAACTATGAAATAAGAAGGTAATTTTGTTGACTCGTTCGAGCTGAACCGTTAATATAACAGACGACGATAACTTCTATCCAAATAAAAGAACATAAAATATGATAAGTAATGAGGTATTACTACATGAAAATCATGATGTTTGGAATGGAACAAACCGTTGACAGTTTCAGAGACACATCCTTTTTGTATTGGCCAATATTTTTAGCCGGCATTCCTTCATATAAAAAAACGGGGTGAATCGAACGAAATCAAAACTGTATCTAAAGCTGAAGTATAAAGAGTTCTATCCAGCCAATGACATAGAAAGTATGCGGCCAATCTCAGCCCCATCACATAAGTAACATGCGTCGATTGTGCCCATGGGAAATGACTGAAACACGCGGATGTTAAAAAAAGTACCGCGGCGAACTTCACACGGGCTAAACAAACTTTTTGCTGTCACTCGTTTAAAAATATGCGGCATTCTTATTTGTTATACTTTAGATGATTTGTAGAGGGGATTATAGGGTTGTTTTTATATAGATTTGGTAATACAGTGGTCGCTGTGCAGTCGAGTTGGTTGAATGCCTTTTCGATTAATTTTTGGACCTACCTGATTTTAAAATTACAAAAATCTAGTCAGATTCGTTCTTCAGTTTAGATAGTAAGAACTATAGGTTTTGTGGTTTATAGTGATATATTTAGGGAGACACAAAATTTGTGGCTGATTTGGAAATTCCAATACTAAGTTGGTTTTAATTCCAATTAATTGAGCATCGGCGAATAATTTTTTAGAAGGATCACTGCTGCAAATGAGATTTTTTTAACATATTGTGATTATCGCAGATTATTGTAGCATTAAAAAAAAAAATTAAAATATGTAACATGAATTCTTTCTCATAAAACGATGCTTGTATTTTTCATATCAGGATGATCTCAACTTAACGTGAAACGCTACTATTACGCAGAAGTATCATTTTATGCTTATGGAGACAGGTGTCAAGTACAGGATAGATACAATAATGTGAGCATGTTTTCTTGGATGACAGAAATAATTGCAGACATATCTAAAGGCAGTTGCTTTTTATAAAACGTAATATAATGACGCTTTCCTTTGTTAATTGTTAATAAACAATGCAATATAAAAGGCGTACAGGAAATTCCCGTCCACATGAAGTTAATACGAAATTTGTTCAAGTAGCCCCACGCTGTCAAGTAGTAAGAAATCTCGCCTAATGCCTGCCCGAGTAATTGCGCAGGAAGTGATTATTTTGCTATTCAAAGGTGTCTCTGCTTCGGAGTTGTTTTAAATCCATTACTTGTGGATGTCACACGGTAATTTTCCAGTAGCCTGGCTCCTTCCAAATCGCCCACACGCAGTCGCACTTACAGCCAAAACAGCTAATAACTATTATCTAAAATAGTTGAGCGGGTCGCGTCAGTGAAAATTATGATTAATATCTGTTTAGGTAACGGTTATTTGGATGCGGCGTGCGCTACATCTATGGGAATCGCTCGATTGTAACAGTTACGTAGCGTTCACACCAAGACAATATATTATACTGCGAGCTTGATAATTATTAAATCACTAATTGAACGGGCCGAACGTTTGGTTAATTGGATGGTACTAAAGTGAAAGCTGCCAAATATCCCCCTACACTTTCATTGCGTTCAAAAAGGAGGACTACGAATTCATTTATTTTGTTATAATAAAATTTAAAGTACTCGGTGATGTATTCCAATCTCATTTTGATTTAAATTAATTTTTCGTTCAATATTGGCTTCTAGATTAAATTAAAAACATTTGTAAGAAACCGTTATAATGTTTTTGTGGTAAATTAAAGGTTTTTTATCGTTTATCTTGTTGTATTTGAACTGAACTTTAAATGATATTTTAACTTTTGCGTTACTTTCTGTTATTACCCGCGTTCCAACAACTAAACGTGTATATAAATTTCGCATAACTTGCGTTCACCCCTGCCTTCAACATTTACATTTTTTGACTTACTAAGGTGATACATCTTAGCGAGCCGGTATGATTTTATCGAGTGACATGAGATTGGGACTTATGCTACTGGTTTCTATCTACACAACACATAATTTACCATCAGTGTTACTTTATTGTTAAATTACAAAAAAATTGTTTTATTGAAGGGCATTCTGGTGTAATTTCATAATACGCTTTATTCATTGCGGTCCGGTGTGGACTGCGCAGTTACCGACGCATGACATAGTTTCTCGTCATTACCAACGTAAATATAATTGTATATAAATTCTTCCCATTGTTACCATTATTTTTCACCTTTTTATTTGATTCAATTCCCTTCATGCGTTGCCGCCAATTGCGATCTCTTTTTATTTACCGCCAATGTGTGCGTAATTGTCGAGCAATTTACCTTTTTGCACCATAGTTTACCCGCAATTTAACAATAATCAGTCACGGGAAATTCTTATAAACGACTATTTCAAATGTTATTTGAATAGCACTTGTGTGCGACCCTCCTTGATTATTTATATTATATAACAATTAATTAATATTATACTCCTTAAACTTGCATACATAGTTCTAATCTCACACTAAGATCTAGAGACTTTTCGGTCTTACACATAACACACCCGAAGCGATTATTAAAAAAAAATATCTCAAGATGTACGGACCGAACCCACAACCTCTCGTTTTACATGGTGGCTTACCAACTGTACCACGTATCTATACATACAAATTTCTGATAGCATCGCTTCGTTTCAGTGGCAACTCCATCTAATAAACAATTAGTAATCTTTTTTTTTCTCTTCTATCTTTTTCTGCAGTTTTTTTAAAATAATATTAGCAGTAATACTTATATTTTGCGATTTATTAACGACCCCATTTCATATTATGTGCATTTGCGTTTTAATTACTAAATATGTGTACAGGGAACATCGAGTTTTGGTATATTCGCTATTAGGCTTATATCAGAAAATTCTAGTGTGATATGTTATAAACGGTCAATCTTTACAAATATCCTTTGCCCTATATCAGATATTGTCTATTTATCCGTGTATGGTCAACGCTGCAATTGTCAACCTTACACCAAAAACCTTTCCAAAAGATAACCACTCTTGAAATTTACTGTAGCAGACGAGATTAGAAAAAATATCAGATGGTTTCTCATCTATCAATATTTACTTCCCTAGTCCATGTCATTACGGCGTGTGATTATAGATGAGTAATTATGTACATCGATCCCGATTCTAGACATAGTTCTTGCATCGTGTAATTAGATGTACTTACATGAAACAGCGATAATTTCTTGTTTGCGATGAGTTGATTTAGTAGTGCCACTTACTAGTGCTAAATTATTAGCTGACAGATCTATTCCAAAGGTATAGTTAACTGGTCGATAGCTGCATTAAAATTCCTGATCGTAATGCTAGGGAAATCGCTCTCGGGTCTACTTTGTACGATGACGTTTGACGTATTTGATGTAGCGTAATAGTTTATTACAATATTGCATGTGCATTTGATATATAGTCTTTGGAGGAGGCCTGTATCCAGTGGACGTGTTACAACGTGATGAAGATTAAAGGGTTTCTTTTTATTGATATAAAGAAGGGGGGTCACGATTGATTTATAAGTGTATTTCTTTGCGATGCGACAAATAATGTGTCTGTGCATTATATTTTAACAGATTAAACTGACTTTAAAAAATACTCAATAGCAGGAAGGAACATCTGATAAAAGATATGGAATAAATATTTTCAGGTCAACCACAACAGATCGACATAAAAAAAAAGTTGAAGAAAGATTTATCTAAATATTTAAATCTAAATAATTCTGGCGTGATGTTTTGTTCCAGAATGTTTTACTTTAAAAATATAAAAGTCTATCAAAACGTTTACTGCGTAATATTATTAAACGTGTCACCAACGACAACCTAAATCTGAATAGAGAGATAAAATCGATAAGTGAGAATGATCAATGCGTCTGAAATATTGCCATCAGCTGACTGTCGTCGGCCGGGTTTATTGAACTATTGAGTGATTTACCTCGATATTTCAGCATGAGATATGAACAATTTTCGAATATAAAAATTGATATTTAAATTTGTTATTGTGTTACGATTAAATATTGGTCAGAATTGAAAACAAGTTTAGATGATAAGTCAACGACTTATAATAAAGTCCTTATCAGTATCAAAAACCATTGTATCGAGTTGGATGGAGGTTTAAAATTGGGATAAGTGAAACACACAAATTCCATCTCCCTTAGCATCCAAAACTTAAAAAGATTATAATATTAAAACCAATGTTTCTCACAAGAATTCGCGGGCTCGTGTTCCACTATCATCTATTTATCATTTCCAAGAGTCTGACAAGTAAGACGTTAATTCCATTATATAAAACAACAACCCAGTGGTTTTTAATTTAAATCAACAAGCAAACTAATTATTTTATAATTACATCCATGTATAATTAAGTGTAAGAGCCCACGAAGAGAATATACGCGCACATCTCGGGCAAATATTTACGCGTGTTCCGACCGTCGAGGAAGCCACAGATTCCCTGTCAGCCTCCCTTTTAATAATAGTACAGCGAGATTATCTGCGGGCCAGCGTCCGCCCAGAGCATTGCTAGTAGCCAGTCCGCCGTCATTATGCAATTGAAACTTAGTGAATTATTACGCACGATAATAATCTTCATAAATAAATAAATGGGGCGGCCGCGCCGATCAAATGTCGTATAGTCTTTGCTTTTGGCTTCCTGAGAGCGCGCGGTGGTCGTGTTACCTCTTTGCACGCAATTACAATTTTACAGCGGATATGATACGTGTTTAAGTATTTAGCTGTTGTTATTTAATTTTAAAATGGATTTTGATCTTTCTCTTTCATAATTACGGCCGTGGAATTATTTAATTTAGAATAATTTGCATTGCCAGTATTATTGATAGGCCAAAGAGTTGTGTTATTGTTGAAGTCTTCAATTTCTTAGATTTTTCTGGTTGATACTGTTATTGTCACACAAAGAATGCGTATAGGTATGACGATAGGCACTCCATTTACCATAACACGCAGTCATCTAGTGGCGCTCATATAACAAAACAGTCATATGTTCACAGTCAGCGAGGAAGTGGAAGGGATGTAAACAAAACAAAACAATTGACCGCAGTGTTTAACTGTATTCCGGCAGATAATAATTCGACTACTAAAAATCATTCTGTGCCGAACAACACTAATTTCCCCGAGGTGGCTTAAAACAATATTTAGTTTGTAATTGCATCTTGTTCAAATGTTGTCTATTAATCAAGTGAGCCGGTAATATATTTGTGCTACCAAACAGTGGATTCACGTGTTTCGTAAACAATTAATGTTTTAGTAAAAACAGTGACTCTGTTAGGAAAACACGGACGAAAACAATGGATATTTATTTTTCATCCCGCGCGCCTGTCCGCTGGTGTATTTACAAATCAAACATCGGTTTGTGGATTAGGTTTTTTTACGTTCGTCAAAATTACTGCCGTGTGTGGTAAGTGGTGCGCGAAAACGAACAATGCACTAGACGTACTCGTCAGTTGCAATCGATGTGATGGCTTGCATGACTGATTCGTTTATATAAACATATCAATATGGTCAGTCTATTTTTATGCACTACTGAGTTATTTTTTAATTTAACATTTATGGGTTTCGTGTGAGTTAGATTATTAAGAACTCGTTCGCTATCACCTCTTTTCTCTTTCGCGTTAATCTTAAAGGTCGCCAGTGTACCTAAAATAAGTTTTGCAGCTGTTTATGAACAGACGGCATTTCGCCCATTCGAACTACTGATAGCATTCCCATTACACTTATTAAAAAGCTTATAGGCATGACGTCTTGAAAACACTTATCAATAAAATAATTTTTAATTTTTTTGACTGACTTACTAATTGTCCTTTGAGTCTTTATAAGCATCGTTCTTTGCCCAAAATCCATCAGAATTATCGTGCCCTCACGATGTCAATAGACTGATAAATATAATTTATAACCTTTTACATATATCGCGGGAAGTTAAAAAACCATAGGCACGTTAAAACTGGTAGTAAAATAAGTACTTATCTCTAATACATTGGCTTTAATGATACCTGCACGACAAGACTACAATAATTACGGCTACACCGGTGGTCGCTTCTACGTTTTTTCTCCAAAGACAAGTTAATTAAAAAATAAGCAAATTGCATATTGATGATTTTATTACTATGACTTTTATTTTCTCCGAGTTTTTTCGCGATTGACGATTAAATAACAATTTTGTGAAGGTAAGGTAAGGTACTATAATTCGGAATATAAATTACGGCTATATTTATCAAGTGGGGCGTAAGGTGTGAGGATCGATGGAGTAAGCAATCTTTAATGTTTAAGATTTAACATCGGCGCCTGAATTTTATTTTTAAATGTTTACAACAATATATTTTAAAACAAAGGAACGGAATATTAGCTCGGACACCTTGGTGAATTTAGTGATCAACTGTAAAATTACTTCATCGATGCAAAAACGTACTTTTTTAAGATTAATAATAAAAAAGTGCCTATCTGTTTTTAAACATTCAAATTTAGTATTCGATCCGCACAGTCTTCATTTGTTTTGATGTGTAACACATGTTTATAAACGTGGTATTTATTACAGCATTGGCGTGCAGTGATTTAGAGCTAATCCTAAAGGGTCTCGTTGAACGATCAATTATTCCATATACTTAGGTCTCGGAAGGCAATGGGAATAGTGGGCCCGAGTATCGGGGCCCGCTCTAATTGAATTTATGCAGGATTGCGACCGCCTTGCGACGAAATCGTTTATTGCTAATTGATCGAATATTGGCTGAGAAATTCATTATTCGCAACTGTATTTGCCATTTTGTTATTGCTTAAAATTTCCGCTTTCTATTTTGAATTAACTTGGGAAAATTGCTTCGTGTTATAGCAAGTGATGTTGGCTATTAAGGTAGTTTTTGTTTTGACATGTCGTTTTTTTGTAATTTGTTTAACTTTTATTTAACCTTATACATCATCTTTACATAACCTTTAGGGTTGATTGTTGATGGCTCGATTGACGATTGAGGAACATAAGGTCTTTCAAAACAGTTATAATTATGCTGATCGTTTGAAGATGTAATTAAAGGTACTAATTTTGACCGCGACATGCCTGTGTGGATAATTACGCTGAGATTTACGCTTTGTGTATTGTTGTCACTGTCTTTATAAAAGTGAATATTTTAAAAATGTTATTATTATTTGCCTTCTAAAATACGAATATATCCATAATACAGGGAAAAGGCACTTAAAAAAAATATATTGTCATTGAATGCATTATTAACATGTCAGTTTGGCAAAAAATGTAATTTTGACATCAGTCCAGACATTGCATTACAAGCGATTTCCGCGTGCCGACGAGCGCTCAAGCTTCTTAGAAAAACAATTACAAATAACGCGCACGCTCCATACAAAAGAAGTGGCCCAGACCGTTCAGTCAATCAATACGTTATCTAGACAGCGTGGATCGCTTTTGTACGAAAAACACAGCTATCTTATCAACACTATCTTGTAATAGATTTAGAACAAATTTATTCATCTCATATTATGTCTTGTATATTTATGTATCAAAATATTTCAAAACAGCTCAGCTCAGCTCGGCTTCGTAGAATTGACGACCGACGGTGCAAAAAGGGTAGAGTCTGGATGTGTCGGAGCAACGGCAATAGGCTCGCCCCCTATTATGTGGGCCTGATACATACCTGTCTAAATGTGGGTGCAGAAATGCACCTCTGCCTACCCCTTTTGGGAATATAGACGTGAGATTATGTATGTATGTACCTATATACATTAATCTATGTATTTAAATACAAATATCCTATCTCCAGAAAATTAGACCTCCACTAATCTCACCTATTAAACCAAACGTAACAGTGTACCTCTACGACCGATTTTTGTGTGACAGTTGTACCGACCCAGTCGAGACGGTCTATTCGTATACAGTCCAAGCTGACTACGGGGCTGCTCTACCGACTTAAATCCATGCACTGTTACACGCTAGGCATAACCTCCTCTATGACTGAGCGTTTAGGCCATGATATTAACGAATTCTTAACTTTTCTAAAAACATGACAACTACATAGTGTCAACATAATTGTAAGAAAGTTGAGGTGTGTGAGTTTCCAATTGTTCCTTAATCTCCCGCTACCTGTCAAAGAGAGCACAAAAAGTTTATACAGCATAATCAATATGAACAGATGAGCGATAGCCCATCAATGAGATGGACGCCGTCCTACGTTCTCTTATAAAAACTTCAACTTAATTACTAAACACTATAAAGCAAACATTCAATTTACAAGGCGGGTTAATTGCGTCGGGTAAGACGCTTTGTAAAAAGTCAGCTAAAAACCGTATCTTAACTTATTTCTTAATTATAGACCAATTCGTGGCGGCGACGTAGGCTTCGTACCAACGGAGCGTTGACGGACATACTTTGGTGGCGTTCATACCACTTTTCCTTATTACAAAAGAATATGGTCTCTTTTCGCATGATTCTCTGTCGGTAGGCTGTTAAACGCGAGTCGTCTTGGCAAATGGTATCTCCAATAATTATATGGTTCAAACGGGGGTTATCAGCCTCCGGTGCCATGTAGGAATACCGTATATCTGCGGCAGATCTCAGTGAATTCCATTAAAAACCATTGCGCGGAATGTAATCACTTATGAAAATTACCAAGGCACGATTCTCTTATTTTGTTTGTACTAAATTATTGTTAATGATACATTACTTTGGCGTATGTGATTACCTACTTACTGCGTGTGATTACATGACAGTTATTCTTTGGCCTTGTTTAAAGGCAAATTCGGGGCTTTTATTGCTATTAGAATATTTTGATGGCTAGTCGAGCCAAACTATAAGGAGTATTACAGATGAATAATGAGATTCATTTATTTATCATCGTCAGCTCATATACGTTCCACCACTGGGCACAAGCATCCTCTACAACTGAGAAGGTTAAGGTCTTGGCCCACAAAGTAAAAATTGTGCGGTTAGGCGGACTGTGTAGTCCGGTTCTTAGGTGTGTACCTAAGAAATTTCTTAGAACTTCTTCGTTAAAGTATATTTTGCATAATTCCGTTGATACATCTCAAGTTTGACAAGATCGGTGCATTCATTCATTAGTTCTGTGTTATTAGATGGCATAGAGTTTGAATGCCGTACTATATAACTAATTCCTTATAATAAGAGTAGCTCTATAAAATTTATTACGTTTAAGTATTCTGCCTGGATTAACCACAGAAAATACCGCTTTCTTGCAGCTGGTAATAAGTTTATTTAAAATACTCGAGACGATAAAATTAAGTAGTCCTTTATTTTTAATATAGTGCAGTAATTTCTCTTTTAGCTTAGCAAATATATCAATACGTAAGTAAATTAATTTTTGGACGAATGCCTGAATTGTATTTGAATATATTAATTAACGATTACCTTGTGGTCTTTCACAAGTGTTCGATTCCAAATGTGGACGCAGAAAGGCACCTTTGTCTACCTTTAAGAGAAATACAGGCGTGAGGTTAATATTTATAATTATTAATTATAGTATAAAAATAAAGTTAATTATTTGCCGGATGCTAAGATAATTGTATCGGCCATTTCACGAAACATATAATTTGTCAGACTGGTTCACGTAAATAACTCGCATTTCGGATGACAGAGCTTGTATTGCAAAGGCCTGTGTGATACTTTATCTTAACAGGAGTACAGAATAAATACCTATCCTCATGCAACATGTAACGCGAAAGTTAATTAAAATAGTTCTTATTATTTAAGTAGGTATAACTAATATAAACATTCTTTGTTAATTATGAATTGTATGTGAGTTGACGAGATGGGGCTTGAAGTCTCATTCAAGGATGAGAAAAGTAAAATGGTTCTCATCATTCAAATTGTAATTAAATTAGACACACATATGCGTTTTATTTTTTTTTTCATTACGATTTTTTCACAAAACGCAATGTGTGACAAAAGTCTACTATTGGGCAATGACCTGGACGATGTTATGAAATTGTTTACGTTAACATACTACGTTTATACCATATTCTTAAAAACAAATTAATGACCGCACAGCACCCGACGGTTAATACGGTGTTGTTTTATAGAAATGATACTCTAGTAGCGAGAGGAGTCCATCTCTAGTCACTCAGAACAATCACACGAGCCTGCTGAGATGTTTCTCCAGAGTTTTCTTTAAGTACTTGAGATTTAATGATGAAGGAAGACCTACAAGCTAGTGAGGTGCCTGACTTCCCCGAAGTAGTATAAAGTGCAATGTATGACTATTAGAGAATGCATAAATCCCCTTTTATATTTTATTGCAAAAAGAACAAAAAAATATATTGTGTTCCGTAACATTTAGCTACATTACCTTGTGAGCTCTACATATGAGATACATTTACTTTTGCACGACTGTTAACAGCGACAGCGCGTAGTAATAAAAGTACCGGTAGCACCCTCAGACGGAATTAAGGGCAGACGGGACAGCCTAATTTGAAAAAGCCAGACGTATAAATTTTGTTCTAATCCTGCAATTGTGTCGGGAGATTGCACGCAATTTCGTTCCCCGCACGCACCTTCACTTTGCGAACAGTGGCAGTTTATCGTTGGTGATTAAAAGTAAAAAACGCCGTATTTGCGCAATGGAAGTGGAATTAAATAATTATGTTTTATAGAGACGTTTTTTTATATACCAGTCAGAAAATTTGTGTAATAGCCGACTGAATTGAGTGATATTGTTCGAGATTTACAATAGTTGTGCATTAATAGTCATCAGGATTCTATTCAGGATCCCACTAATAATTGGGCCTCCGGAAATATCAGACAATATCGTGGCTTCACGCCGGTTTTCTGCGCGACAGTGGCAATGCCCCGGTAGAGCTGGCTCTTTCGTAGCCCTTTCGGGTATGCATATTACTTTCTTCTTTTATGTCTATTGTTAATTTTAGAGGCAGATCTAAACTCACTACTTTCCCTTGAAATAAGATACGTTAGTTACTTATCAAGATATATAGCTTTGACAATAAAATATTACTGATTTTATTGATCTACTTTTAGTAGGCAGTTATGTTCTGCAAGTATTCGTATAATTGTACATACAGCAAAAAAGCGAGTTTGCTGAACTAATGGAAAAATTTAAATGCGTTTTTATAAAAAAATATATTTATTACTATTTCATAGAAACCGCAAACAG
Organism: Cephonodes hylas; assembly: GCA_030295005.1. NCBI lineage: Eukaryota > Metazoa > Arthropoda > Insecta > Lepidoptera > Sphingidae > Cephonodes > Cephonodes hylas. The sequence continues at coordinate 4,433,350 of AP025371.1, forward strand.
CGTTCAGTTCAGCAATTTGACACCTTAACGTATGCCGGACATTTGATTGTGATATTTTATATCATTGTTTACGTTATATAAGTTGAGGGTTCATATCACGTTTGAACAGAAAAAGCCTATTGATACCAACGATTTGACTCTAGGTTTTTTCATTGGTCATTTTCCTCACGGTAGGCAGCGGCGTGGCTGTGCCCCTGGCATTGCCAAGTCCATGAGCGACGGTGACCGCTTACCATCAGGCGGGCCGTCTGCTCGTCTGCCTGCTAAGGCAAATAAAGGTTTTGGGTTGGCGAACGGTTTGTTATTGGTACCTATTTTAACTATAGTAAAACTAATGTTTATTGCATTGTAGTCCACACTGAGTTGATGCAATGACGTAGATAGAATCGAGGCATGCAATATTAACTTGGTATATCATTTAGTATTTCTCAATGGTGTTATTTTTAGGCTAATATTTCCAATACCTTTCCTTTCTCTATAGTAATTATATTAAAATATCTCCAAGAATTAAGCATAGAGCAGATCTTAATAATAGTCCGTCGCTAGTGAATATTAAAGTACATTTCCTTCAATTTTACGCTGGCATTACCCGGAAATTGTAGTTTTAATAGGGACAGCGCGGGCGAACTGTTAGTAGAATTATTAATATTCCGCCGATCTAAATATAAAGGCGGCTCATTCTCCTCTCATTGCAACGTTAAACAAGACAAAAGCCCTGCAAAAAAACATCAATAGTTAACATTACAAGTCTTTAGCTCGTAATGAGCTGAACTAAAAGTGAATCATGTTGCGTACGTTTTAATTTTATTGCGTTGGCTTTGTGCTGGCGTGTTTATCCAGCATCTTTGAAGCCATTTGTCGCCGTGAAATGCTTGTGAGTGACGTACAATAAGCGATCGCGGACGTAATGTTGCAGCGCTGCGCCGACACGCCTGTGTTGCGACTGCCGACTGCCTCTGGTTAGCTCAACCTTAAAAGGTCTACGGAGAATATAATGGATTGTAATTGTGTTCTCATAAGCGCTGCCCTATGTCGCTTGTTCGATTATGCATGTGACCACGATGCGGCCTGTGATATCGGAATTATGCTTTAATTGACGTTGTTCGTGGCTTGTAACCGGGGATGTAGGAAGTGCCTTCGGTCTCATTAATGTTGCGCTGATATTCATTGAACAATACAAGTTGTTTATTGTTTAAATGCTTTTACAGAACAGAATATGTCATTTTGTCTAATCGCAGTTTCTATGGGCTTTTGTTGTGAGTGGGATGAAAATATAAAGTATAAGGGAATTAGAGAATGTCAGCAATCGATAACTTTTAAAGATCATATGCACTAAACTTTAGTTAGTACCTACCTTTAGTGACTAAAGGTACCAACATACATACATCCATAACTTCCCGCCTACATTCCTTGAAGGGATAGATTTCATTTCTGCGACCACATTTTGGCAGGCATGTATCAGTCCCACGTAAAGGTGACGACCTTAGTGCAGTTTTTCGGGCACATTTCCAGATTCCGTGCTTATATTGAGTTTTTTTATGACCCAGAATTTGAACTTAAAATCTCTGAATCACACACGCAGAAATTTTAGGTGTGCGGGTTTCGCTAATTAGTGTATGTAATATATTACATACACATAACTTTATTACATCTATACAAGTACTAAGTTTTAGGTTTAAGAGACTTCGAGCAAATTTTTTGCCTCTCAAAATGATTATACAAGCCAATGTCTCTGATTAAAACGCTTTCCTATAATAATATTTAAAAAAAACACCAATTCCAATAGCTTGATGAATGTTCTTGAATCCATCATCGCTATTTCCTGCGTATTTTTGTGGTATTCTAAAGCAATTATTGTAAAAATTAGGCTCAATCAACAACATAACAGTAAACGTCGGTATTTCGCTATTCATATCCAGTCACGGACCAATTCCAATTATTATATCATTTTGTAATTATAACAAAAACAAATAATCGAGATTTACTGCTAAAAACAACAATATTACTCCATTAAAATGTCTAGTTAATTGTGCACGATGTTGTTTTAATTGTGATATATTAAAATTAAGCGATGGCCTCAAATGACTGCCTCGTTAGTCTCGACTCTAGCGGCACAGAATGGCGCTTGCGAACGTGTAGTCCGGGATACGATGTCGGCGTCGAGTAACGTATTGTTGGGCCTTTTTCTTAAGATTGATTAAGATTTTTTTCTTATCATACTGTAATGCGAATAACCTGACATCCATCAAATGTGTGTAAAGTCTGGCCTCTAACTGATTTAGATGTCTACGAAAGTTGTCCGATTTTCAAGCTAGTTTGGCTGTAGTCAATATATTGAAAATTATTCTATAACTGACAATATCGTAGAAAATCAACAGTCAGTCATCATGATTTTTTATAATATCCATTGAAATCAGAGCGGCTCGTAATCTCACAAGTTTAATTACAAAATTACATCAATTTAGAAGCTTCTAGAAATTAACGTGTATCCCTAGCACGATGATATTTGAGTAACGTATTCGGGAGTGTACGAGCGTTGCGTGTCAGAGATCGATTTACATGTTTTTTCGACAACATCTAATCCGGCTACTGTCTTGTTATAAGAAGCCAGTTTTTATCATTAATAACATGCTTAAATAAGAAGGTCCGTGATGACAGCAACTCTCGACATTATGACCAATTTCGTTTCAAAATAAGTGATAATTGATGTAATAAATTTTTTCATGTATACAGATGGCATGAAATTGTTATGCTAATGGCATACCTAGCCGATCTAGTCGACAATTCTAAGCGAGCTTTCTAAGAACTGCACAGAACGTATGGGAAAACTGCATTCTCCCAAGTGTTCATGCAGTTGTTATGTAATTTTATATCTTGTCACTTGCTCCTACGCATGTGAGTGCTCGGAATATATTTCAATAATTGCATAACATTCCTTATACGAATAAGTAGAGCAAATTATTGGAATATGGATAGCTGGGCAGTAGGGGAACAGTTATGAATTAAGAAATTGAGTTTTTTATTCCCGCAATAGGACAAATATCAACAAATTAAGAGTCTGGTTATATCGGATTTTTTATACTTATTACAGTTCTTGTGTCTAATTAATTTTTTTTTTACTTTTTAATACTTTATTCAGTGACCAATTTTTGTACATAAAACATTCAGACGCAGGGATCTTCTTTTAAGAATTACTGCATGCTTGTGTCAGAAGATCCCGCTCTTCCGTTACATTAAAAAATAATATAAGACTATAGTAAACTATTTAACTAAAGTGTATGTGTGTGTGTGTGTGTGTCTGTGTGTGTGCAAGTGACAGCCTATTGCATATAGGCTTATATATAATATAATATATCTTAAATAATTACAATACAAATATTACCGTTCGTAATAGAATAATTACTAACAAGTTTTAGTATATCAAACACTGGTGATAACATTTAATCTACTCACTAAATACAACCACAAGCAACAATTTTAAGATTACAATTTTTTTTATTATGTAGGTAAACAAACATGAACCAAACGAGTAAAAGAAAGGTGATACATTTTGGTGCGTGGTACAAGTGATAATCGAAAGATGACAAAATTGCAAACAAAATTTCAAATCGCAAAGCGCATTAAACGTTAAGTAGTGATTCGGTATCAACATAGTCGAGATTTTTAATCCAGTTTAAAATCGATGTCTTACATTCGTAAGGTGTCTTAGGATATAAACATAAAATTTAATTTAATTTGTAGTACAGGAAAGCAGACCGAGTTACATATTGCTTACTAGCAAATTTAGATTTAGTTGATTGGACCAAAACAACGTGATCCTTTCTTCTTCTATTAACAATATTGGGATTAAATTGTTGGCTTTTATGTAATTTCAGCACGCTTTGAGTTATGTAGAACTTTCTCACACCTAATAATCCACTCATAGAATATATTTGGACAGTAGGGAACCAGTATGGTTTATTGTACATAACTTTTAAGAGCGCACGCTGCGTTCTCTCAATTTGCAAACATTTTGTCTTTCCCGCATCTCCCCAGATAGCAATGCAATAAGTTAATACAGGTAATACCAAAACGACATAGATCCGTTTGAGTAAATCATAAGATGCAATTAATTTCAAGATTTTAAAGATATATATTAGCTTTCTTACTTTACTGCTCAAAAATTATATTTGGGAAGACCAGGAAAGACGTTGATCTATAACAATTCCCAAGTATTTCAGTGAAGAAACCTTACTGAGAATAGGACAAGCACAGGTCTTTGTTTCATTATAGTAGGGGAGCCGACGATGCTAAATGGGGATTTACTCGAGCGTCATAGAGACCTATTGGATTGCAAAGCTTAGATGATAAGTAGAAAAAAATGTTATGTGATGTACACCTTTTCATCGGTGGGGAAAGCGGGTATAGATTGTTAAATATGTAAAAAAAAACTGATGCGTGGACATCCTCGAGCGCGTCAGATATTGATAGCATCATTGCCCAACGTATTTTTAATAATGTACGTATGTTAATCTGATCGTTTCCATGATGGGGGTGGTTGTTTTTAAGGGTTGAAAATGAAGAAAAAAAAATTTCAATCGAGCGCGTCAGATTTTCTAAGGGAGTGTTAAGTGCACCAAAAAAAAAGCTCTCATTCAATAATCTGACGATTTCGATGTGACGCAAACTCGTGGCCATTCTCATAATATGCAAAAAAAATTCGTCATTTGGAAATACTCAAGCGCGTCAGATTAAGATATATATGGTTCATCTTTATGTTCTAAACGTACTGTCTCATAATCTGACAATAATCTAGAGGGATTCGCCTAATCTGACGAAAAAAAAAATATTTTTTCAATTTTTTTAAATCATTGAACTTAATTAATTGAAAAGCTCAGGAAATAGCATGCAAATAAATAAGTGTATGCTTTTTTAGTACAATGCATGTATTTATAAAGAAATAATTTAAAAAAGCTTAACAAAAATTTATGTTTTATTAATTAATCATCATCTTAGTTGCAAGTAGATGTTTTTCAAATAAAACATATTAATTGGTATGCCAGGTCATATAACCAATAAAATAAAAAAAAATTGCGGGATATTGATGTTTCATTATTCTCCATTCATTGCTCATACATCTGTTAAATAAAAAAGTAGCTCCCACATCCAGTCTAAAAAAACGAATTTTAAAAGTATAAGCTCATGCATTAAATGTAATGCACGGATGTCTCAGCGAGTCCGAAAATGCGTTATATATAATGCATGGACAAGCAACGTGTTAAAAAAGAAAAAAGCCAAAACGTTGGAAACACGTTGAAAATTATACTTTATTAAATACGTTGGCGTCATGGGAGCAGAAACCAGAGTGGAGACGGAGTGAGAGAGTAATAGATAGAGAAAGAGTGAAAGAGGAATAGAAACGCGGAGAAGGAAATAGCGCCACACAGCTGCACGCATTTAACTTTATCGACGAATTTTTGTTATTTCGGCTTGCGGAAATCGTCAGATTATATATTTTTCGTTATTCTTGAATTATTTCCTTCAAAATAAAAAAAAAATTAGCTACGCTCGAGAATGTCGAGATGACGTTTTTTTTTTTACAACTTTGCTGCCCTCCCCTTACTTTGCGTCACTCTCAAATTGTCAGATTAGTGGAATATACACTTTTTAGGACGTTATTTACTCACCCTACCTTAATCTGACGCGCTTGAGAATTTCTGATGGTCAATTTTTTTTTACTAATCTGATCCTGTATCCTTCACGGGCGTCCTTATATATAGGGCTCATGTTTGGTGGAGGTACTTAACCGGGTACAAGGTATCCTCCTGTATATTAATCTGCCGAGCTCGAGTAAATCCCGAAATCCCCGCTTGGGCTCCCCTACTATTATGACAACTGTGCAGTTTTATTTGAAAGTCGTTATTCGGTTGTGTACTATTGTATATTGTGTAATACATGTAGTGAGTTTTAGCTGTATTAAGTGTGAGTAAATTTGTATTGCATTCAGGATTATGTGGGGAATGACCACGATTAAATAGTAGATAAGGTGTATATTATTATAACACTTATTTATACATATAAGCTAGCAGAAGTGTGCAGGAGTAGGTATCTAAGTAGGCTGGCATTAGAGATGTGCGTTTTTGCAATTTGGACTACTTACCATCGGCTGCGGGGTTGGACCTTTGCCAATTTAAATAATATTGGTGGTAAGCTTAAAGTAAAAAAGTGTGGTTATTAAAGATAAAACAAATATACATTTGAATACTTTGTCACTAATTTACCTTATCCTAGTTTTTCATAACGTAATTTAAGTTGTAAAATTATAAAAAATGGTCAACTATCTTAAATCTAAGTATAAAAATACACTCAAAATCTATTCTTTAACCAGTAATTGTTTGATTGAAATACCCATTGTTTTTTTTTCAGTCAAGCCTCTTTCCACAGATCCAAAAGCATTGGAGCGTTAATTAAATTACGTAAAGATTGTGGACGCAAAGCAGAACGATTAGAAGTGACGTCACGGCACGCAACAATTTGTCACACCGCGCACCGCGGAGCCGTAGTATACGGCCACGGAGACCGGCGACCGGCGACTTCCGCCCGCCATTCACAAATCGATCGACTATCCAATATCACCTACCATTCATCACGAAATCGATCCAAGCACTAAATGTCGAGGTATCGATTTCACGGACACGCTTTCCACGTTCATTGTGTTGTCATCGCGCAAGATCTCGCTCTGCATTCATCATTTTTTTCCTGCCCTAGGTTCATGTTTGTTATTGTACGTCTGCTAGAATCAAAGCTTTTTCAAACGCACTCAGTACATCGGCACTCAGCCGACGCACACCACGATTCGTTTATTTGTACAAGAAAACTCGTTTCGTCTAAATGAATAAAATTGATTGCTTATACAAACTGTGCGCCCAAATACTCAGCCATCACAATAAATAAGAGGTTTTGAATAAAAAAACGTATAAAACCCGGAGCATCGGGATGGTCGGCGGTGGGTGTCGCGGCGGCGCGGCTCCAGAGGCTCACGGGCCGACCTTGGACGTTCCGTAAGACAAGTCGATTTTGTTATTTGTTTATACACAACACTACCTGTTCCCGACGCCCTGCCGGTGGATGCGAGCCGCGCGCACGCACTCACACAACGCGTCCGTCTGCGGAGCCACGCCGCTCGCCTCACATCCACGTCGGACCGCTCAGCTATTTTACGGCGATTTCTGTAATGAACCTCGATTTATTGTGCCTTTGGAATGCCGCTCAAAAATTGACTTTACAGACAAAACACATGAGCGCTATTAAAATCATTTTTTTTTTATAGAAACCAGACACGCATCCACGTAAAAGGAGCTTGTATTCTACTCCAATTAAAGATGAAACCGTTACGGAATTTATATTCTACGTTATAGAAATTAAAACAAATATTTATGGATGTTGAAACAGCAGGTCTATTTTTATAAAGCTTTGTAGGTTTAAATAATAGGTAATAGCTATCATGTTGTGAAAGTTTAAGAGAAGGGTAAGCAAATAAGAAACTTGCAGCGAATATTAAACCATTAAGAGATTCATCGAATACTTCACCGAGAAAAATCCACATTATCTCCAAATGTGTTAGGAACATGCACAACCCAAAACCTTTGAAATGGAAAGGCCGCCGATTTTATCATCTTTTTTTCTTGCAGTGATCGCTCCAAATCGGGATAAAGGGCTCAAATAACGAGGCGCGGACAATCGAAGGCGCGCGACGAAAATTTAGCGGATAACGTGACAATATAATTGCCAAAAAAAGGTTGATAATAAATGATGTCCGAAGAGGCCGCGTATTTTTGCCTTCATAAATATCACCCAATAGGAGTGCTTCGTGACCTCTGTTAAAATCACAGTTGAGATTACGTGGAGTGATTTAGATGGCCATTACTGGGTCGCCTCCACAGATGGCCCGTTGAATTACAGTCTTCCCGTCCGCTTTGTTGCTTTTGTACCGGCGACGTTGTTTGCCAGTAATTATGAGATCATGCTCATAGTAACTTATTGATTTGGAACTCGCAGACTCAATTATGAATCATTAGATTATCATGCGCCAGAGTTATGTGAGACACTCGTCAGTAGTGTTGCCCAAATGCAAGAACAAGACGAGACTTAGCTAGTCTTGGTCTTGGTCTTGCGCCAATACACCTGGTCTTGGTCTTGGTCTTGGTCTTGCGCTCCCAGTCTTGGTCTTGGTCTTGGTCTTGCAGCAAGAGTCTTGCAAGTCTTGCAATTACATATTAGTCTATTACTATTTATTAAAGTTTACTTTAAATCTTAGAAAAACGTATTAGAATTGGAATATTGTGAGCTTGAATTAACATAGCCATAGTAAAGATCAAGCAGATTAATAAATAACTGAAGATTTGATAAGAAATTCGAAAAATCAACTGACCTATATGTTGTTTTCCATGGAAGTAACTGTTTCTTAATAAACATTTATGATTTATAAGCTTACATTTGCTAAAACATGTAAAAAAACAAATTAATTACAATAACTTGACAGTATTTTAAAGAGCAATATCTGTCTAGAAAAAAAACTTAAGTTAGGGAACTGTTAACAGAAGTTAGGGAAATATTACGGAAGTTTCATGTGTTGCGCATTTTTTTTTATTTTATTAAGAAAATGGCAGATCGATTTTTTTTTGTCTAGGGGACACAAAAACCTGCACTAAAAAGTAGCTGTGATGGCCTCGAGGTTTAGGCGCGCGGTCGAGAATCTCGGCGGTCGCGGGTTCGAATCCCAGGCACACACCTCTGACTTTTCGAAGTTATGTGTGTATTCACATCGAATTATCACTTGCTTTAACGGTGAAGGAAAACATCGTGATGAAACCTGCACACCTAAAAAGTTCTTAGGAATTTCTTAGGTGTGTAGTCCGCCAACCCGCACTAGGCCAGCGTGGTAGACTATGGCCTAAACCCTCTCAATGGTAGAGGAGACCCGTGCTCAGCAGTGGGCGTATATGGGTTGATGAAGAAGAAGAAGAAAAAGTAGAATGACCCACTCAATCAAACTCACATGGCAATCAAATAGTGTCAAATGTTGTGATCTCGGCGCGGCGGCAACGATTGTTGTATATGATTTCAAAAGAAGCCGCCGGCGCGTGTATCATAACCATGTACTTCCGAAAAGCGGCAAATTACTTGGAGAAGTAAGTACAAAACCTTTGATGCCGCATTATCAAAGTGCCGATGGTTAAAACAAAACTATGCATGCACTCAGTTTGATTTAATGTTTTTTTTTTATTCTTATAGGTCCAGTTTTTCATATTCTTTGATACAGTTTTTTGCGTCTCATAGAATTCCTAAGCGTACCTATACACCGAACTATTACACCTAACTACTCCGTGAAATAGCGCTAAGTCCTAGCTGCAAGACGCAAGAGTCTTGCAGGCTAAGTCTTGTTCTTGCTCAAGTCTTGCACGGTCAGTCTTGGTCTTGGTCTTGCTAAAAATACGTGGTCTTGTTCTTGGTCTTGGTCTTGCAAAAACGCAAGAACAAGACCAAGACTGCAAGACCAAGACTGAATTTGGGCAACACTACTCGTCAGACGTCGTTTTCCTTGACATCGACGATTTGTTTGACTTTGTTAAAATCAATTTATTTTTTTGTAAATACTAATACATAATCTTTATATTCATTAGAATTTTTACTTTTGATTACTTGGTGGACATAATCACACTGTTTTTCATTTAAAGTCAGTTATAAAAGAAGTGACGATGCGACAGTACCGTGGTAAAAAAAATAGAGTTCTCATATTTTATTTCCGTAATGTAAACTTTTTTTTTTGTATTGCATATATGTAATTTTACTATTGATTTCTCACATAACGTCATTTCTAACATCGCTTCTCATAAAGTATATCCTCATGTTTACAAAAGGTCAGGGGCGATTAGTCAACGCACTTATCAAGAAGTGTGGAAGTCATTGTTACGCACTCATTCAACATTAATTTTGTAAAGAACTAATTTGACTTCTCCGGGAAGTAGATGTCTATACAAAAGTTGTGTTTAGAGAATATTTATACAGGCTTTGTATCGCGTGCGTCGGCCCGGAGGCGTATAACGGATCGCCAAGAGAAATTGACAAAAATAAACATCAGAAGGCTTTAATTGAATGGAGCTATAAATTTTATGTGTCTTTTGTAACTATCGTTAGTGTGTAATTATTTATATTTTATTACTTCTTAAATATCTTATTCTATTGAGTGGATCGCAGGTTATTTGTACGCTTGTTGTGCATTCACCAAGCACGTGTAATGTAGGCTGGAATTTCTGATTGGAGACACCATGTTTTATGGCGTAGCCCGTGTGTCTCCGCCTTGGGGAGCATATTAAATATTTAGATGGAAATCCCTTGGAATGCCTGAAAGCCTTTTGTCATTCATTCACCCTATATTCTGAGAAGTGTTAATGGTCGAGAGAAAACAAGCGCGGTCCAATATTTAATTTAATCCCAGTATCCTTTCCAGTTTTGGAAAAAAAATATTGCTACTGACTTTAACAATGATGTACTAATCGAAATACGGCCATCTTGCCAGCCATGAGACTCTCAAAAACACGTTTCAAGTGTCGACTTTCCAATCTTTTTAGCTTCCTATAAACGTTGCATCTCCGATTATAATCGTCCAAGCGGAGAACATATTAATTTCCCATATTCAATTACCTATGATAATATGAATAAGTTTTTATAACACAGAATAAACATTATGCTAACATTAAGATTACTATCTGCAAATGTAATTGCGCTTTTAAATATTTTTAAAGCCATTAGTAATGAGTTTTTGCGCGTTGATCGTAATAGTGTTTGGAACTTGAAATTTTTCAATATGCCTATAATAATACACATAGCTGTACTTTGTAATATTGATTTTGTAGAATTATTAAATTGCCTTTGTAATTATATTGCGCGTAAACATTTTGTTTGGTGTTTTTTTTGTTCTAGTTTTTGTAAGATTCCTATATTATTTGTTATTTCATAGGACACTGTATGTCATAAAACAAAATTAGAAAAATGTACCGGCGTCTACAGTTGTCTATATTATTTATGCTTTTCTTATCCTGAATATTTAATTAATAAAATATACGATAGTGTGTGATTACGATGACGTGCGAGTTATTTGACTAAAGCCCACTACCCTTGCTTAGCTAGTAAAGGTTGTCAATAATACTAGAGACATTCTTTTTTAAAAATTTATGGCAACTACGGCTCTCGATACTTTCATTCTTTGCTTGAAGTGAGCATTAATTAGTTGCTAACCTTAAAAAAAAAGTTTTAATTGGACCTACCTGCAACTGTTTCTTTGTATGCGTTAATCCGAGGTATCATTCAGAGATATTATTTTATCTTCATAATAACTCTTTAAGTATAAGAGTGGTATAAGTATTTAATGGCGATAAGCTCAGACCCTCAAGGACCACTTGCTCCATAAGTAGAAAATATTGTTCATAAATAAATTTCAATATCTAAGAAGTTAAATCTTGGTGTATCAGCAGGCTGTAGTTTGTGGGATCGCGTGACCGGCCCGACACGACCGTCTCGCGCCTCCCTTACGCTCCTCTGACGTTCTCACGACATATTTTGACATTTCACTGGGCACACGTTGAAGCCATAATCGCTGTTTTAAATATGCAAGGAATGTAAATACTCTAATAGCTTTTTGTTTAGGGAATTATATCAGTATTGGTATTTATCTGTAGATAATTGCGGGAAGATGCTGGATGCAGGCCGCTTACGATAGAGCCATTCGGAGGTCATCAACATTTTATTTAAACTTCAGGATATAGTCTCATTGTTGTGAATCTTGTTGTGACTATCTATTGTAAAATACATTTTCTGGGCATTCTTTATCATAAACCATCGAAGCACGGACCATCTCTACTATTCGCCAGGGTTGTGAATGAGTCATTGAAAGATGATTAGATGCGTCATCAAAATCAGAGACTTTATACATTTTCTTTATCAATTTTTCGTTATTCACGACAAATTGATTGGTTGACTATTAAGGTATACCGGTCAAAACAGAGTAAGTACGGGCGAGAAATTATTACAACTATTTTCTGGCTGTCGACACAATTACGCTGGCCAGGTTGGAGTCAGACATGGGGGTGATGTCGAAATTAGTACGGAAAGATTTTGTGGTGTATTTTAGGTGTTTAGTGTAGTAGTTTCTGTTATGGTGTATAATAATTTTATTATTGATGAGAAAACCAGACGTTGCGTAGAAAAGGAAACCAGTAAAAGTAAATATTTTCATAAATCACAAAAATCTTTTAACACAATATTCTCACAAAGCATCCAGGAAATTGCGAAACAGGTGCTACTGGTCATCGTCGCCTGCGTGTCTGAACTTTGGGTCCAAAATCTCAATCATTGGCCGTGAAGTTTACAAGGCAGATAAATTTAATGTATTTTATCGATGGGCACGCGAGTGTGTGTGTGTGTCTGTACACAGTAATTATGCGGCGGCCGGGCGGCGCGGGCGCTGCGCTGGTGGTCCGTGTACCGACCCCCCCTCTCACTCCTACCTCACGCCTCGCCCCTATGCAGAGTGCCCTACACCTGGGAACTGGACGGACACTCAAACTATCACTTTTCACTACATATCGTTGTCTGTTTACTACCAAATGTCACTGCGAAAGTAATTTTTTTAAACGCGCATGTTGTTTTAAACGTACGTAACAGTCAGGTATTTCTAGGCCGATCGGAGTGGCGTCGGCGCGCGAGGTACCTTTTGTCTACTTTTATTTGCCTGTCAGTCAAAGCGCCTCAGTCGGACGCGCGCTTCAAGTTCACGACAATGTAGCTCTTTGTGCGAGGACTGGAGTCTTAACAACAGTAAATTTCGTTGTCATGCATAAACTCGTGTGTTTATATGGAACGGGAACGTTGCTCAAAAGGATTCAGGCGCAACAATTAGCCTTGCTGTTAATGCGTGGATATCTTTCTTGTCCTTGAATGAATTATTTTTGTGTCATCCCATTCGTTCTCTAATTTACGATTTCAAAGATTAAAGCACAAATTTTAGTTAATTTCCTTAAAGCCACCACTTCCTTTGACTATTGTATTATTGAAATTGCATGTAATTAAATGATCTCATTTAGTTGGAAGCAACATTGCACAACATTTACAAAAAAATTGTTCGTAAGCTCGAAGACGTAAAGAGTGTATGTACCGAAGTTGTGCAAGCATTTATAGTCAATTTTATCGTTCGCTAGTAAAGAGCTTCATCGGTTCCGTGGCATAAGTATGTAGACTGCAGGTTTGACTTTCGAGTATTTTGATAGAATGACCATTATAGGTCTATTTTTTTTGCACGTCATTAACTTGAAAGGTAGCTCCCTAATAAATTCTGCATACCTTAATCCAGGCCACCAACGGACCATAGAAAGAAGCTAATGTCAAAATACCAAGCGACTGCAACACACATAATAAACCCCCCGAACCCCCTTTATTATCTGTGGCTGTTTATACGGCACAGACCAATCATGATAATGTAAGCGAGGTTATAATTTTAGTGCAACTAATTGAAATAGACCTGTGTGATTTAGTAGATAACATTATGTGCAATTAATCTTCGTAACTTGACTATTTGTTATGTAATTATTTGAGTAAAAAATGTAACCGTTTATACACCTCACGAGTCAAAGCGAACGGGCACGCAATAAAACAGATGTCGTAAAGCCTGCCTTGTGATTATTGACTTGATGGTCGTCTTGATGGCAATTATCGAATAAACAGCCGTTTGAAGCGTTATTCAGGAATTTGTTTATGAGAAGATTGTTCGAGTGTGTGGGTTTTGTTAGTTTTTTGTGTGCAGTAGGCCGCAGCATAGATCTGAATTCATCCTTCGCTTATCCATATTGTTAGGGTCATCTCATAATGTCGGTACAACATTAAAAAAATAATGTCGGAAACAACATTAAATTATTATTTAATGTTGTTTCCGCTAGAGGATTCACTGCTAACTGAAAGTGTATAATTAATACATATATCAAACAATTTTGTATTTTACGTTTAAATTAATATCCTTATTTTTATATATTTATTAAGTGTCGATAAGTTGAGTTTAAAGAAGTATATTGTTTCCGTTTGCCATATTGTATTTCCGGCGAAACTAATGTCGGTGGTTTTAAAAACTGTCTCAAGGCATTCGGATGCGAGCGTTCGAACAGTGTACATCTCTGAGGAGAAATAAACGATTTAAGTGGTTTAAAGTGTTGTTATTCACTGGACGACTATAGATCAGAAGTGGGATTATTGAAAAAGGATATATAAAACTTCCTTTCACGCCTACAAATAGTAAGTATTTTTTTTTATATATTTTTAATGGCTAGGAAGGAATAAGATCTTTAAAACCATTGTTATTAACTAAGTCATTGCTTAAATTTAAGTTGTTTATTTAATTTAATTCATTTAATATTATTATAATTTTTCTGGTTTCTTTTTTGTTATTTTGGATTCCTCTCTACTATAATCACTAGGCGGTTATACGACACATGATGATGATGATAATGATCATTGTGGTTTATGCGAAGATGATTAAATGATGTACTATAATTATGATTATTATCCATATAGACAGTGAATAATATTGTGACACGGATTTAAAACAAATATACAATTTAAACTTGTTTGAGTTTTAGGGAATGGATGATAACACGGTCCGAGACCAAGGGCTAATAAGCGACGATGCCCGGGGACAAGGACGAAGGAGCGGTGATGCCCGAGGTCAAGGGCGAATGAGAAATGATGCCCGAGGTCAAGGGCGAAGGAGTGATGACGCCCGAGGTCAAGGGCGAAGGAATGATGATGCCCGAGGTCAAGGGCGAAGGATTGATGATGCCCGAGGTCAAGGGCTAATGAGTGATGATGCCCGAGGTCAAGGGCTAATGAGTGACGACGCCCAAGGTCAAGGGTCAATGAATAACACCCGAGGTCAAGGGTGGATGGAGTTTGAAGATCGATCGCGAAGGACGGTAGACTATGAAACCCAAGGTCAAAGGTCGATTTGCTTAGGTGCCCGAGGCAAAGGGCAAGCGAATCGAGAAGTCCAGATAGAGAGGAGGAGGAGAAGAAAAGCGCCAATTAGTGGTTCAACGCTCGGAGGAGAGTGCTCACGTTCATTGATGACGTCTGACGAGCAAATTCCAGCTGCGGCAACATCTCACAATAACGAGCGAAATATAAATCGGGAACGAGCACGCCATCGGAGGAGAACTTCTATTTCTTCTAGTGACGATAGTAGTGAACAAAGACGAAATGACGAATTAATTCACTTGAAGCGCAAAAGGTTTACGCAATATAAACATAGCTATCGACGCAGTTCGTCCGAATCATCAGGTGAGTCCTTTCATCCACATTACTCAAGAAAACGTAGTAAGAATAACAAAGGGGATACTAATCAGATTTTGGAAAAATTCATATCTATTATGCAGGATATGAGGAGTTCAGAAAAACCTAAATTGCCTTTTAATAATAACGTTATCCCGGACTTTGACCCCATGACGAAGGAACAGTCGATGTTGACATGGATTAACAAAGTTGAGGAATGTGCCGAAATTTATAGTTGGAGCGAAAAAGAAATAATACACTATTCACTTCCAAAATTAAGTGGTGTTGCTAAGTCATGGTATCAAGGTCTCCCATCTCTTTTATATACGTGGGCCGAATGGAAAACAAAACTTTTAGAGTCTTTCCCTTGTCGAGAAGATTACGCTGAACTTCTCACGGAAATGCTTAACAAAAGAGCCCGTTATGGTGAATCGTTAGAGCACTATTACTATGCGAAAATGAATATATTGAATCGATGCAAAATAAGTGGTAGGAAGGCGGTAGACTGCTTACTTCACGGCCTTGATGACCGGGCCATAAAGGTAGGCGCTCAGGCCGCGCAATTTTCCGAACCAGAGCTAGTATTAAAGTATTTTAGATCGGTAAAAGTAGGAACTACTAGAGATAACAGTGATAATTTGAAGAAGAATAGAAGCGATAAATATGTTACCCCAACAAATAAAATTATTAATTATAAAACCCCACCTAATAATTCGAGTATTAGGTGTTTTAATTGTAATCTTGTTGGTCACCCAAGTTTTAAATGCGATAAACCCTTGATCAAATGTACTAATTGTAATAGAATAGGGCATCAATCTACGAATTGTTATAGGAACAAATTTAATGAAAATGCCAAATCTAGCAATTCGGAGAAAACTGAAAAACAGGTATCGGAAGTTACTATGGACAATAGTCCTAACAATAAATATATAATAGATATTAAAATTAATAATGTTACCTTTAAATGTCACGTCGATTTAGGAAGTCAGGTCTCTTTGATTAGATCGAGCGACGCCAAACTTTTAAATGCAGATTTTCAGACTAATTTACCTTTACCTAACCTTAGAGGCATTGGAGCGAATCTTATCAAACCATTGGGTCTGATTATCGCGAACGTAGAATAGTCTAGTCAACATGTTCAAAAACGTGTTAAATAGAAATAAAGCTCCTAAAAATATGAGCGATGGCTCATTCGATTCGGAATGACGTCTAGAAAAATGTTTTTGAAGGGTATATTAGCACATAAAAAATTGCAATTGTTATTAACAAAATAAAAAAAATAAAAAAGGTATTTAGTTTTTCGTTAATAACTTTAAAAATAATAATATTTAAGGAATTTCGAAAAAAGATCCTGAAAGAGGAGAAAATTTCCAATAAAAATAAATTAACTTCCGGAACTCTATCTATATTATTTATATTATTTTTTTTATACTGAAAATAGAGCTCCGCGAGGGCGTTACGGCATAGGCGCCGCCTAAAAAGCCGGTATATCACCTAAAACAATTTATTTTTAATATTAAATGACAATTTAAAAATTTGAAAAAATTTTGATGTAATGTAGACACTTGAACGAAAAAAACCTCGGTGATAAAAATTTTTTTTGTCGATTTTTCAAAATGTTACATCATTGTTAATTAACTAATTTTTTTCCAATCTCTGTTTTTATAAATTACGGCATAACATTTTTAATAATTGATCTAAAAATCTTTTCGCTTCGTGGAGCTCTTCAAGTTTATGTACCTTATAAAGTTATGCAAAAAAAATTAATTTAAGTTAATTATTTTGTTAATTATATTTTTTTTAAATGAACTAAAAATGAAATTTCTAAAAAATGTTATTAAAAAAAATTTTTTTTGGTAATGTATTATTATTGCTGTTTTTGCATCTAATATAGGTATTAATTATCATCAGAATTTTTTTTTTTACGTCATTTGTTAAGAAATTATTTATAAACAAATAGACTATTTTGGGACTTAAAAAAAAAATCTTTTTACCATATTATAGCATAGGTGGAAAAATGATTTTTTAAAAAAAAATTTTCTTAAATATTTTTTTTTATATTGTATAATCGTTTTTTTTACATTTCAATTGTTTAAATAATTAGTTCAGAAATTATATTATTCTTAAAAATAATCACTGACCCTTTTCAATAGAATAACAGAGAAATAATTTTTTTTTATAAATAAATTAATTGCTTATTAATTTAAAAATTTGTTATAAATAAATAATATTAACCGTTATATTTTTTTTCGAAAACTTCAAAAAATTACAAAAACAATCATATATAAAAAAAGTTAAGAAAATTTTTTTTTTGTATTTTTTTTTATTTTATTACAAATTTTTTTTTCTAAACTTTTTTATATATGGTTGTTTTTGTAATTATTTGAAAGTTTCGAAAAAAATATAACGATTAATATTATTTGTTTATAACAAATTTTTAAATTAATAAGCAATTAATTTATTTATAAAAAAAAAAATATTTCTCTGTTATTCTATTGAAAAGGGTCAGTGATTATTTTTAAGAATAATATAATTTCTGAACTAATTATTTAAACAATTGAAATATAAAAAAAACGATTATAAAATATAAAAAAAAATATTTAAGAAAAAATTTTTTTTTAAAAAATCATTATTCCACCTATGCTATAATATGGTAAAAAGATTTTTTTTTTAAGTCCCAAAAAAGTCTATTTGTTTATAAATAATTTCTTAACAAATGACGTAAAAAAAAAAATTCTGATGATAATTAATACCTATATTAGATGCAAAAACAGCAATAATAATACATTACCAAAAAAAATTTTTTTTAATAACATTTTTTAGAAATTTCATTTTTAGTTCATTTAAAAAAAATATAATTAACAAAATAATTAACTTAAATTAATTTTTTTTGCATAACTTTATAAGGTACATAAACTTGAAGAGCTCCACGAAGCGAAAAGATTTTTAGATCAATTATTAAAAATGTTATGCCGTAATTTATAAAAACAGAGATTGGAAAAAAATTAGTTAATTAACAATGATGTAACATTTTGAAAAATCGACAAAAAAAATTTTTATCACCGAGGTTTTTTTCGTTCAAGTGTCTACATTACATCAAAATTTTTTCAAATTTTTAAATTGTCATTTAATATTAAAAATAAATTGTTTTAGGTGATATACCGGCTTTTTAGGCGGCGCCTATGCCGTAACGCCCTCGCGGAGCTCTATTTTCAGTATAAAAAAAATAATATAAATAATATAGATAGAGTTCCGGAAGTTAATTTATTTTTATTGGAAATTTTCTCCTCTTTCAGGATCTTTTTTCGAAATTCCTTAAATATTATTATTTTTAAAGTTATTAACGAAAAACTAAATACCTTTTTTATTTTTTTTATTTTGTTAATAACAATTGCAATTTTTTATGTGCTAATATACCCTTCAAAAACATTTTTCTAGACGTCATTCCGAATCGAATGAGCCATCGCTCATATTTTTAGGAGCTTTATTTCTATTTAACACGTTTTTGAACATGTTGACTAGACTAGAAGTTCAGAATATTAAACTTGCTACAAATATTTATGTGGTTGATGACTATGTGCTAAAATATCCGGTTCTACTAGGGCATTCGTTTACGGAGTGACCAAATATAATAATTACAAAAACGCCAGATAAAATTATATTTCAAAATATTCAGGGCAACAAAATTCATCTTGTTGCGAGCAGTACATTTAAAATTCCTGTCAACCACCTGCTAGCTGTGCCCGTTAATTGTAACTCTTTAGAAAGTGGTAGAGTCTTCGTGTCAGGGTCCGTCAGAGGACAAATAGGGCAAGAATATTTTCTAGTTCCCGGGGAATACAGTGTGACAGACAGTCGAAGCGCGGTCCTGATTTATAATGTTTCCAAGGCAGAAATCACGATTAATAAAGGTTCACTTTTGGCTAGATCTACAAGGTATATACCCATAGATGTCATACCTATAGATGATACATTAGATGTCTGTGAATTAAGCGTAAGTTCAGATAATATAGACGATTTAGTGAATGTTAGTCCAGTTATAAAAGAGGAAGAACGTGTAGCCCTCCGAAAAATTTTAATTGAATACAAGGACTGTTTCTCTAGCAGTTTGAAGGATCTTGGTTTCACTCAAGCAGCCGAAATGACTATAGAATTAGAAGATTCAGAACCTATAGTATATAGACCGTATCGTATTCCTTATTCAGAAAGAAATTTGGTCCAAAATATGATTCGAGAGATGCTTGACAATAATATTATTCGCGAATCTTCATCCCCTTATGCTAGCCCAATAGTGTTAGTACAGAAGAAAACTGGAGAAAAACGGTTATGCGTAGATTATCGGGCCTTAAATCGAAAAACTAGAAAAGACCATTATCCGTTACCGCGGATTGAGGATCAATTGGACTTACTTACAGGAAACAATATGTTTACCTCTTTAGATTTAGCGTCCGGGTACTATCAAATACCAATAGCCGAAAATTGCAAATATAAAACCGCGTTTGTCACCCCGGATGGTCAGTATGAATACAAAATTTTTGAGTCAGAGGGTCATTTTTCTGCCAACTTGTCCGGTTGGCTTATAAAATGGCACGGGTACGCGACCCCGGCCCCTCGAGCCACCATTGCTGCATTCACTGTCCTTTCCGCAGCTTTGGTGTCCCCTCCCTCACCCACCACTGGTGGTAGGGTTTAACATTGAGTATTTATTTACTCAATGTTGAACCCGAGCGGATTGGTACCACCGTCCAGTCTATTTCTACCGCAAAGCAGGAATGCGTTCCGGCGGAAGGACTGGATAGCCGTTCCTTCTATGTCCCTCCCCGTACCTTCTTGAGTGCTGGTGGGTTGAAACGGCACTACTCCGGGTGGATCCAGTGTCTGGGGTGGCATGCGGCCTTGGGGGTTGAGGCGGGGTACAGGGAGACCCGGTGGGAACGGTTTCCGTCGGCCGCCTGCCGGTCAGTAGGGGACCTGAACCCGAGGATCCGCTGACTTTTAACTCCCGCCTCGGGAAGCTGTCCCGCCAACCGGCGAAAATCCCGTCGTGCAGTCGTCGTGCCAGAGTGGGAGACTGGGGTGGATCCCGGCGACTGTACGTGGGGGGGCACCGGGGGCCCTTCCGTGCCTCGCGGAGGCCACTCATTCGGCCGTGTGCTGCCTCACATTGGATTTCACTTTATATTCTTCCACCATCGTTAAGGATTTGCCATAGACCAACCGCACCCATCCTCACCTCCCTCCCACCAATCTCTTTGAAATGACCCGAGAAAATAGAAGTAGCAGGCAAACTACGGCGGATAAACTATCCACAATTTCAGTGGACTTCTGCAATGTCAGGGGTCTACACAGCAACCTCGACGCCGTCCATCACCACCTCGAGACGGCGCGGCCTGCCCTGCTCTTTTTAACGGAGACACAAATATCTACCCCTGACGATGTATCGTACCTTAACTACCCCGGCTACGTATTGGAACATACATTCGTACGTAAAGCCGGGGTGTGCGTCTTCGTCAGGGGTGATATATGTTGTCGCCGCCTTCGGGGCTTCGAGCATCGGGACCTGTCAATATTATGGCTTCGCGTAGACTACGGGGGTCGAACCCGTGTATACGCGTGCCTTTACAGGTCCCATGCCAGTGATTCGGGGTCTTCTCTGTTGTTTGAGAACGTCCAAGTGGGGACTAGCTGCATACTCGAGCAGTGCCCGTCCGCGGAGGTGGTGGTCCTGGGTGACTTCAACGCCCACCACAAAGAGTGGTTGGGGTCCAGGATCACTGATCTCCCGGGCCGGTCTGCCTACGAGTTGGCCCTGGCATATGGCTTCTCACAGCTGGTAACACAGCCTACCCGTGTTCCGGATGTCGAGAGCCATGAGCCCTCTCTGTTGGATCTTCTGCTGACTACTCATCCTGACGGATACAGGGTGGTGATCGAAGCCCCTCTAGGGTCATCTGATCACTGCCTTGTTCGTTCATGGGCCCCTGTTGTGAGTCCCAGTCGTCCTTCAGCTACTGGGACTCGCAGAGTCTGGCGTTATAGGTCAGCAGATTGGGATGGACTGCGCGAGTTCTACGCATCCTTCCCATGGAAGCGGCTCTGCTTCTCCTCCGACGATCCTGACGTCTGTGCGGACTGCGTAAGGGACACAATAATCCTGGGGATGGATTCATTCATCCCCAGTTCCAAAATACCCGTGGGGCGCCGCAGCCGACCTTGGTACAACCACGCTTGTGCCGATGCTGCGCGCCTCAAGCAGTCCGCATTTAAGGCTTGGCAGGAAGCCCGAAAACGTCGGGATCCTAAAACAAAGGAGGAGAAGCGAAAATTCAATGCCGCTTCTAGATCTAGCAAGAGGGCTATCGCTAGGGCCAAGGCGGAACACGTTCGACGAATTGGCGAGCGACTCGAAAGTTATCCCTCTGGAAGTCGAGCTTTCTGGTCGCTCGCCAAGGCTGTCGAAGGTAATTTTTGCCAGCCTAGTCTCCCGCCACTGCGTAAGGATGATGACAGTCTGGCCCATAGTGCAAAGGAGAAGGCCGATCTCCTGGCCCAATCCTTTGCCTCGAACTCGACACTGGATGACAGGGGAGCCATTCCACCTGTTATTCCCAGGTGTGAGAGTATCCTGTCTGACATCAGATTTAATCATCGTGTTGTCAGACGGGAGCTCAGGCTTCTCGACATCCGAAAGTCGAGTGGGCCGGATTGTATCCCCGCGGTGGTTCTTAAGACGTGCGCCCCTGAGTTGACCCCCGTGCTCACGCGCCTGTACCGTCTTTCCTACAAAACCAACAGGGTCCCAGCTTCTTGGAAGGTCGCACGTGTCCACCCAATCCCTAAAAAGGGTGACCGGTCTGACCCTTCCAACTATAGGCCGATAGCGGTCACATCCCTTCTCTCCAAGGTCATGGAGCGAGTTATTAATACTCAGGTCCTGAGGTACCTTGAGGATCGCCAGTTGATTAACGACCGTCAATATGGCTTTCGACACGGTCGGTCAGCTGGCGATCTTCTTGTGTACCTCACGCACCGCTGGGCGGAGGCCTTGGAGAGTGGGGGTGAGGCTATTGCCGTCGGCCTAGACATTGCGAAGGCGTTCGACCGAGTGTGGCACGGCGCCCTTCTGGCGAAGCTTCCAGCATACGGGATCCCCGAGGGACTCTGCAAGTGGATCGCCAGCTTTTTGGATGGTCGGAGCATCCAGGTCGTCGTTGACGGCTGTTGCTCCGAGACCATGACCATTAATGCTGGCGTTCCTCAAGGTTCGGTGCTATCGCCGACACTCTTCATCCTGCATATCAATGACATGCTGTCTATCGATAGCATGCATTGCTATGCAGATGATAGTACGAGTGACGCGCGATACATCGGCCAACAGAATGTCCCTCGGACTACCGTTGGGGAAAGGCGGTCACAACTTGTGTCTGAAGTCGAGAGCTCTCTGGGGCGGGCTCTCGAATGGGGTGAAAAGAATCTGGTTCAATTCAACCCCACGAAGACACAAGTTTGCGCGTTCACTGCGAAGAAGGATCCATTCGTCATAGCGCCACAGTTCCAAGGAGTATCTCTCCAGATCTCCGAGAGTATTGGGATCCTCGGCGTTGAGATTTCCAGCTTAGTCCAATTTAGGAGTCATTTGGAGGACAAAGCCAAATTGGCGAGTAAAAAGTTGGGTATCCTGAACAGAGCCAAGCGGTACTTCACGTCGGGTCACAGATTGTTGCTCTACAAGGCGCAAATCCGGCCCCACGTGGAGTAC
Source organism: Cephonodes hylas (assembly GCA_030295005.1). Taxonomy (NCBI): domain Eukaryota; kingdom Metazoa; phylum Arthropoda; class Insecta; order Lepidoptera; family Sphingidae; genus Cephonodes; species Cephonodes hylas. The sequence continues at coordinate 4,456,460 of AP025371.1, forward strand.
TGCTCGCATCTCTGGGCAGGTGCCCCAAAATACCTGCTCGACCCACTTGACTCCTTACAGCGACGGGCTGTTCGCATCGTCGATGATCCCGATCTCACGGAGAAACTACAGCCGTTAGGACTGCGAAGAGACTTTGGGTCTCTTTGTGTGTTCTACCGGTTGTTCCATGGGGAGTGCTCCGAGGAACTGTTCGGGTTGGTACCGGCATCGCCGTTCTACGCACCACCCGTCACCGCAGTAGAGTTCATCCATTTCACCTGGAGACGTACCGTACGCGTACGGTGCGTTTCCAGAGGTCTTTTTTACCACGTACGTGCAAGCTCTGGAATGAACTCCCTGCCTCGGTGTTCCCCGAGCGCTATGACATGGCCTTCTTCAAACGAGGCTTAAAAAGAGTACTTTCCTCACGGTAGGCAGCGGCGTGGCTGTGCCCCTGGCATTGCCAAGTCCATGGGCGACGGTGACCGCTTACCATCAGGCGGGCCGTCAGCTCGTCTGCCTGCTAGGGCAATTAAAAAAAAAAAAAAAAAAAAAAAACCGAATGCCATTTGGACTCGTTAACGCACCTTCGGTGTTTCAAAGAACGATGAATAATATCCTATCGGACGCCAAAATCAAATATGCCTTGATCTACATGGACGATATTTTAATACCTAGTAAATCTTTCAGCGAAGGTCTTCATCGCCTAGAAGAAGTCCTTAATTTATTGAGAAAAGGCGGGCTTACGTTAAAATTAAGCAAATGCAAATTTTTCCTAGATAAAATAGATTTTTTGGGATTTGAGATAAGTCCTAACGGCATTAGGCCGGGCTCTTTGAAAATAGATGCGGTGTCAAATTTTCCTACACCCAGAAACCATCATGAACTTCGGCAGTTCTTAGGTTTATCAGGTTTCTTTAGAAGATTTATAAAAAACTATTCCTTGATAACTGCCCCATTGTCAGATCTTTTAAAAAAGAATAATGACTGGAAGTGGAATCAGCCTCAGGAAGATGCATTTTTACTCATTAAAGAGTTTCTGTCAAAACGACCCCTTTTAGCACTATATAATCCAGTTGCGGAGACACAACTCCATACCGATGCCAGCAAGATTGGGTTGGCCGGTATTCTACTTCAACGCAATCATAACGGGATATTTCAACCAGTTTCTTATTTTAGTCGCAAGACCACTCCAGAGGAACAAAAATATCATTCAGTAGAGTTAGAAACTCTCGCGGTCATAGCGTCTCTGAATAGATTTCGGGTATATCTTATCGGAATTCCTTTCACTATCCTAACCGATTGCAATGCCCTGAGAACAACTATGATCAAAAGAGATTTGATTCCTAGAGTTGCTCGATGGTGGATCCAATTGCAGGAGTACGATTGCACTATCGAATACAGGCCCGGAGTAAAGATGGCCCATGTGGACGCACTAAGCCGCAACCCGATAGATTCCAATGGAAAAGAGTCTCCTGTATTAGATGTATTGACCGTGGAATCTGAACAGGATTGGATCACTACTGTTCAGTCCGCAGACGATGACATAGTTCGTATAAAAAATGTATTAGCTGATAAAGACACAGAACATATAGCCGAGATTCACAGCAATTATAAGCTTAAAAACGGGAGAGTTTATCGCATAATTGGGGAGGAAATAAAATGGGTCGTACCAAAGGGAGTGCGTTGGCAAATACTCAAAAGGAATCATGATGACGTTGGACATTGCGGTTTCGAAAAGACGTTAGAAAGAATCCGGAAGAATTATTGGTTCGCTCGCATGAAACGTTTCATAAAGAAATACGTATCGGCTTGCTTAGAGTGCGCCCATCACAAAGCTCCTGGGGGAAAAAGAGAAGGAAACTTACATCCGATTGAGAAAATCAGCATACCCTTTCACACCATCCACGCCGATCACTTGGGACCGTTTATAAGAAGTAAAGTGGGGAATAGTTATCTCTTAGTCATCGTTGATGGTTTTACAAAGTTTGTCAATATAACCCCAGTCAAAAACACCAAATCCATAACAACCATTCGCATTCTAAAGGATCATATTAGTTACTTTGGGGTACCAACCCGATTGATCACCGATAGAGGTTCGAGCTTTACGAGCAAATCTTTTAAAGAATTTGTCACAGAGTATGGAATAAAACACATTTTGAACGCAGTTGCAACTCCGAGAGCCAATGGTCAAGTCGAAAGATTTAATAGAACAATAACGGAGGCTTTAGCGGCGTCTAATCACGGAAAGGATGACAAAAACTGGGATGAAAATATCCGCGATATTCAAATTGGACTTAATACAGCTACACATAAAGTAACGCAAAAATCCCCGTCAGAGCTTGTTTTCGGTTTTAACATCAATCATAGAAGTCAAGGAATTCTTAATTCGATCATTAATGACACATTTCGTTCCATAACAACTGAGGAACTGGAAGGTATTAGGGATGAAGCTGCCAAACAAATAGAAAAACAGCAGCAAAAGGACATGGTTCGTTTCAATAGCCACAGAAAACAAGGCAAGAGTTATAAAGAGGGCGATTTAGTACGGATCGAAAAGCAGGTACCGCATGATGGACAATCCCAAAAATTAGTTGTCAAGTATCAAGGTCCATACCGCGTAGTAAAAGTGCTCGACCACGATAGGTTTATAGTTGAAGACACCCCCTTGTCGCGTAAAAACGGTCGCCGTTATCAAGGAACTGTGGCTTTGGACAAAATTCAGCCATGGCTGAACTTCAATCGAAACTTTGATTCGGACACGGATGGCGAACCTGATGATTCGGCGGACAATAACGTAAGTGATAGAGCTTAGTTTGTTTTATTTTAAATGATAATTAAATTATAATAATAAAGAGAATTGATTGTATTAAAATAGTGGTGATTATATTGCAAATGTATTATAAAAAAAAAAAAAAAAAAAACAAATCATAAAATAATATACCAATAGATTACCATGGATAAGAAAATTGTTGTCAATGTAGAATTTTTTTTTCTCTTACTATTTTTTTTTATATACATACATATAATTTATATTTGTAATTCGCAATAGGACTCGCGATTAAATTGTAATAATGAAGTGAATTGATTGTATTAATATTTAAATGAATAGTGGTGATTATATTGCAAAAGTATTATTAAAGAAAACAAATCATAAAATAAAATACCAATAAATTACCAAGGATAAGAATATTGTTGTCAATGTAGAATTTTGTTTCTTACTATTTTCTATACATACACATAATTTATATTTGTAATTCGCGATGGGACTCGCGATTAACAGGATGGCCGAGCTGTTAGGGTCATCTCATAATGTCGGTACAACATTAAAAAAATAATGTCGGAAACAACATTAAATTATTATTTAATGTTGTTTCCGCTAGAGGATTCACTGCTAACTGAAAGTGTATAATTAATACATATATCAAACAATTTTGTATTTTACGTTTAAATTAATATCCTTATTTTTATATATTTATTAAGTGTCGATAAGTTGAGTTTAAAGAAGTATATTGTTTCCGTTTGCCATATTGTATTTCCGGCGAAACTAATGTCGGTGGTTTTAAAAACTGTCTCAAGGCATTCGGATGCGAGCGTTCGAACAGTGTACATCTCTGAGGAGAAATAAACGATTTAAGTGGTTTAAAGTGTTGTTATTCACTGGACGACTATAATATTATATTTTATGACGATGTATCACGGATTTTTAATACACAAATATATCAATGCCTCTAAGTGAATGGTGCTGTCAAAATAGGACAAAAATGATTTGCCGCTGGATATGCCGCTCTGACTGAAGCCTTGACACGTTAAACTTGAGGGACTCAGGATAATTTCTTGGAGATGAAAGCCATCAAAGTTAAACTTGCATAGGTAACTTCAAAAATGAACAGAGACTCTTGCCTTGGCTCTATCATTTGTGCGAAACGAAGAGTCGTCCTGCTTACAGAGATTCTCCAAAATTTCTCTGATTTTTATTGTTCTGTACGTGACGAATCTTGATAAGAATTCTTTTTAAAATTCTGATTTCTCAGTAAAACGATTGTACCCATGTGAAACATTTATAAATAGGTTGAAGTATGTCATAGTTGTTGGCTAACACTATAAAATATTGAATGGATATTTTTCGCAAAAGGAATAAAATATTTTATTGCAAACAATTTGTTGATTCCCATTACGGTACTTACCGTTTTTATAACTCTTTCACTTGACGAAACGGCTTTTAAGTCATTACGCAATATTGTCTTTACATTTTTTTACAATATTTAAATTGGCAAATTGCATGTTTAATGGGTGAAAGCCAAATTGTTCAAGCTATTTGCGGCACTAAACAACGCCCTTTACGATGCCCTAACGGTTTTTATACAAACAGCAATTTCGCTTTATTGGCGTTCTTTATTCTATTGTGTTTTTATTTGCAACTCTTTTGCGAACCCTTGGGCCACATCCTTTTGGAGGCTAAAGGACCGTCATTAAATGATGTAAACTTAAAAACATAACGGGTTATTACCTAATGTGTTTTTTAGAATCCTGTGTTTCAAAAGAGGTCGGTTCCGATTATTGCAAAATGACGGTCGTTTAGACTTTCCCGTGAGTAAATTTTGCAATAATAGAAAATATGTTGCGTAAAACAAAAGACGGTTGAGTTTAGACGGCAGATTTATGTACCGATAAAATTCCTCAACGAATTTTAAACAAGTGTTAGTTTTAATTTTAATACGATTTTACAATGTGATAAGCATAAATTAAAATGAGTTTAGGTGGTCGTATTTTACATTTAATTAAAAATAAAATACGTATAAAAACAACTTGTCGCGAAAACTACAAACATTGTGAACTCCAGCCACATGTGTTTATTGAGAATCTCGGAACTTTTGAACATCAGAGAATTCGTATTAAGCTATAAAAGTACCAGGGTAACAATAAAACGAGGACGATCTATCCTGGATGTTCCTAAAGGTTTTATTCCCATAAAAAATTTATATTATATTTCTTTACATTTTTCCATTATTATATTCTTTTTATTATACTTTAGAGATACTTTGTGGATATCAGAAATCTTGGTAAAAGGATATTATGCAGACTACTTCATATATGATATATCCCACTTGGGGAAGCGTTATATTCGAATTATGATTTATTTAATTATTATAATATATCACAACTCCTTTGAAATAATACCTGAGTACTTGTTTCCTAACGCATAGATTACTATAGTTGTTCTTAAATAAATCATAAATATGCGAATTTTAAAACATTATGCGCCTTAATCTCCCATCTTCGTGTTCCGATACGATCGTAGATAAGACGGCACACGTATCACGATATTGAAGGCTGTAATACGTTATGAATAATATTCAAATTGTTGTATATACAGGGCGCAATTGTTGCTTATCGACCGCGATCAGGAATGCGGCGTTTGTGATCAGCTTGATAAAGGAGCGACTGACTCGCGCACTATAAGCCTCCATGAAAAGATACATGGAGAATTGACAATGTTTGAAGCAGCTATTCTCAAATGATAGATCCACGCCCCTTAAACCGACAGTGCGTTCAAAGAGGTTTTATGCCGTGGAAGTTTATTAATACGGCGTCAAAGGTTGGCCGTATATTGGAATAGAAAGCTAAAGATTTCAAAGAGGAAGTAATAAGGAAACGAAGTGTTAAGGGAAAAGTTTGAGAATAAATGTGAAGTCGATCTGTAGGATATTATGTCCACGGGAGTTACGAGTGTCCAGCTATAAAACGGGCGCAGATGTGGAGATTAGATTGTCATCGCGGCCATACTTCTTGTTTAGAACAGGTTGAGGTTCAAACTTATGTTTTCATATGTATGTGCCGAAAGGTCGGATGTTAGTTTTGACGTATTGTTATTTTAAAAACGTGATGGCAACGGGCTCAGATATGTCGTGTAAACGCTACCGTGTTTATTTGTCTTTGAAAAGGCTTACAAGGTATTATGAGGGAATTCAAATCAATTTCTATCTTCGTATTGGTGTTGGGAGCCTTTCAATTAATACAAAACAGAACCTTCCATTAAATGAAGGTTTCAGATTTTTTTTGTAATATTGATATTTTGACGGGTGTTTTTTAGGGATAAATAATTAATTTAATTTTACTTCACCGTAAAAATAGGCTTGCCCATAGATGAGATAACGACTTATGCTGTGTCACTATAATAAACAAAAGAGACATAGAACTCCACACATAAAACAGAAGAAGATTAATGCACCCAATATTTGGATGCGTTATTAGCTCATTACAAAAACAAACAAGCGAGCTTCCCATACGTGAATACCAAGCTCGCCACAATGACTAATTCCAAAAGCGAATTAGCATTTCTCCCTGATGCTTGCAGATCGCGGCCTGTAATTACGCAAACAATATAATAGTACCGTGTCAGTCCAATGTCCAGGGTGTATTTACTGCCGGGGAACGAAGAAAAGAAATGTCAAGACATCCACGTTCCGATTATCGTGTCGGAGTCGCTCGCAGCAATGTTCGTCGGTGCATGCTCTCGTAAAATATGCTTCGTTGTTAAGACCATAGCAGGCATTATAATCCCCTTTGTGAATGCTAGATGTTTATATGGAGTCCTTGATTTTTATAATATAAACCTTAATAGTGGTGTCAGAAGATAACAAACGACGCAGCATTGATTATTTGGTAAATATTGGTATTTGCTCCAAATTTACTAATTAATTACATTTAAAGGAAAAACTCTTATATTATTAGGTGGCATGTAGTCGTTAAAATATTATAAATTATATATATAAAATATATTTTGTCACAGATTTGAAAAGTTGATATGACAAATAAGACAAAATGCAAAAAGGAATCGCTATTGTATTTCTAAACTAAATAGAAATTTTAATCTCAAGTGAACCTCAAGATCTAGGAGTAGTCGACTTTATAGTCGGATACGCCATCACACGACTTATAGTTTCTTTGTATTTTAGAAATATATTGGCCACCATATGTTTCTGTGCTTGATCTATGCGTCACTTTTTTCCAAGCAACAAATGCCTTGTCATATATCACTAAAGTCTAGTAGAATAAAATAAATTATCCGTAACACGTCATCCATTAAGACGTATTGCACCTAGTTCCGTCACGGTGCATAATATGTTCGAGAACAATATCCTCGGAACAGGTTCAACATTTCCATTTCCAAAGATACCGCGTCCCGTGGAGGGCTTTATAAAATTTTAGCGTATCACGAGGACAAATCTCACTACGGCTCCTAGTCCGCTCTCACCAGCTCCTTTATCCTTTCCACAAAGAACGTAATAACCATATCAAACAGCGTGTCCCTTTGCCGTGTTGCATACATATCGCCGGGAGAGAGACGCCTTTATTCCGTATTAAAATAAAGAAATGTGTTTTGTTTCCGCCGCGGCGAGTCTTACATACCTAATGCACGACGCCAGGTACCTGACACAACCACGGCCGAGATTAGGTGCGTACTATTGTTTACGATCGCTTGCAAATTCTACAATGTTTACACCGCATTGACCGCCAGACACAGAAGAGCCAACGAATTAGTCCGGTCACATACTTTGTGAATAATGCGTGGATGCGCGGTTTATCTTAGCCAGTGAGGTCGTAAAGTTAATGTTTTTCTATGAAATGCTCATTATTTTTAAGTTGATAATATTTAAATGTCGCATACAGCAGGTAAACGTCAGCGAGCGGGCGTGCTCCGGCCGCGGCACCTACGTGAGGGGCATGAGAACCATACACAACGGGCCTGCACATAATTTTAGTGGTCTCGTCCTTTGTACCCGTACGTCATTGTTATTAAAGTAATCACGGCCGCCCTCCATCATGTTCCAATCGAAACATTATGGGATATAAACAAAAGAAACCGAGAGGAATTCAATGAAAAGCCATTATGTCCCCGTGGAGGGCACTCCGCGGCCCTGTTGTCTCAATATTTTTCTTGGTGGATGGAGTTGACGTGTCATTCCCGCGTGTTCGTTCAAAAACGCCGCATGGAATTTTGAAGGGTCCTCGATAATGGGTGATATTTACGACCTCTAGATAATGTTATTTAAGCGGCTGGGGACTGAATTATTGAAAATAAAACAAAGAGAATGTCGCGCGGGGCGATGCGCGGCCGCGGCTGCTCGCGGTGCTGTAGTTTATGTTGGAAAAGCTTATTATTTTGAAGCGGCTCTCGATCGGGGGATTTAGATATGTGACACGGTATTGTGGCGGAGAGGCGTGATCCGACAGTCGGTTAATGCGTTTATAGTCGGTGCGTTTGAGTCGCCATTAGAAGTCCCTGGAGCCCGCGACCGGCCGGATTAATCCCGTGATCCTAGCATTGGCGCTGCCACGGACATTATACTTATAAAGCTCGCACTGATGCGTCCGCCCCAACGCTCCGATAAACATTTTCATCTCATTACTATTAGCGGGCATCGAGCGCCGAACTCACTTTGTGTTCCCGATTAAAATACATGAGACGGTTTCAGCTGGTTAATTACTCGGTTGTGTTCCGTATCTTTTCTCTAACGAGGGACAGTAAACGGCCATCAAACACTTTTCTCATTATTTATTTATATTAGTCAGTACGTAGTATTTTACTGCCGTTTTAATTACACATGACTGCTTTAAATATGTATAAAATTATGCCCAAGTCCCTCTATAAAGAATAATAGCGCAATAAAATGTTAAACATATTCAGAAGCGAAGCTCGGATTTAAATGGAATGATCATGTTTAGAAACTCATAAGAATATTGTGGCCGAAGAAAATGCCACTCGTTGTTGTCGCTCGAAGAATGCTTTGAGGGGGCCCATGCTCGTAAATTGGGGACATAGCAATTCCAGATTGTATCGTTTGTAGGCTATTTAGGCTTTAGCCGAATGCTTTATTACCGTACCGACGAGCCGAAACTATATTAATGATATGGGTTTAGTAGCGTCGCAAGCAAGTTTTGTTTTATTTTTACGATGTGACTATAAGCCAGTTTAAAAACGGCGTGCTATAAATACTTTAGGATATGGTCTTGTCATATATTACAATGTTTGGATATTGGATGAAATGTTATTACCAAACATGAGAACTTTTTTATAACTGCTTTTATACGCCTACATGTGGACGCAACGTATCTTGATAACATTGACTGCTTGCCGCTTATATCTACAGGAAATAATTAAATCAATCGCATGGTACTAAACTCTTCCAATTGAGATGTGCTAATTCAGAGTAAAATATATTATCTATAAATAAACTTATAAATAAACTTAATAAATAAATAAATAAATAAACTTGTAAGCCTAAATAAACTCTCAATACTCTTTACTCTCTGTTGCACTCCCCAAATCCACCAGCTTATTTAACTTCTTCCTTTCAATACTTAGGGTCTGACCACAGCCGAAATCTTCGTTCATCTCATAATCTTCTTCTTCGCTGTCCTCCACATAGTTCTGACTTTTTACATTCTTCCTTCACTATCCAATCTATTCTTCTTTGGAATACGCTCCCACTCAAAATAAGGGCGTCCGCTACACGTGATGCGTTTAAAACGAAAGTACGTGAACACTTTCTAAAGGAACTAGCAGAGTCATCTCGCTGAGTTTTATATATATTTTTTATATGTATATATGTATGTATGTATATATTTATATATATGTGTATTATATATGTATGTACATTGTATGTTTATTTATGTATTTCTATGTATAAATACAACGCACTCACTTATGTAAAACGACTGTAGTATACACCTACCAGTTTTCATCACTGCACCGTCCAAAGGTAGACTGGCAGAAAATGCCTACGGCATTAAGTCCGCCTTTATACATACTTGTATAAAAAGTTTAAATAAATAAATAAATATTATGTACTTATAGGTTCTGAACGACGTTTAGTATTTAATATTCATTATTAGATGGCTTATTTTATTTAATCAGATATGTATATTATTATAAAGTTTTTTCATGAATGCACCACTAGTAAATAATATTTAACTAAATTTATTCCGAATTCAATAAAAAAATTGCTATTTTCGGGGTTCTTGGCAGAGAATTGAACCGGCTATCTCGGGTATTGCTAATTGACGTTTTATTCATAAGCCATAGAGGCTATCTACCATTTACGTATAGTTTAAAGAAGAAATGAGGCGAAATCTTAAAAGTAAAGAGGTAAAGAAGGTTTCGTCCTCTTTGTCCAGTCTCGTATGTTGATTTGATCCGTACAGAACTGAGTTTGTGAGTCAACGCAATTGCAAAACAATGAGATATGGCCTATAACAAAGACATTTCGTTTGTTAAAGATCTGCCACTATCCGTGTTGTGGGCGACACAACCCTTTGTTTTGAAACCTAGTTTAAGTAAACGTATTACGAATTGAATACGCGGTATTTTCTACCATTTTAACCGTTGCAGATTATGTTATTTGATTGATTTACTGATTTATTTGAAGTGTTTATTGTTAATTTAATTTAAGAACTAATAGAAACTAGCATTGGCCGTGGGTTCGTTAGCATTGATATAATTTTAGTAGGCGATTGTATAAAAAATAAACCACTTCCAAAAGTAGTATTTAGGTTCTCGCATATCTCTGTATTTAGGTTCTCGCGTATCTCTGTATCTAAATTCACAATATTAGCTTTTTAGTATTACCAATGAACCCGAGTCCACGTTTATTTTTAGGTATTTAACTTGCAATAGTATTATTTTGTAAAGTAATCTGTTGATCCAAGTGACTTATTGAAAAAAATGAAAATATAGCTTGCTAATTCTGGGACATAAGTATCAAGTCGGAGTACGCGTTATTAAGGTTCCCCATGTAGAAATTCCTTAAGCAGCAAGAGTCTAGAAATTTGTATTATATATTGCTGTTACCTTAAGAGACAATAACTGAGTTTGTTTATGTAGGTAACTTATTATAAAAAATTAGGCAACGAGTAAAAAAAATCTGTTAATAAAATTATTGAGTATCAGATTGTAAGGCGTTTTATAATATTTCTATGAAGTATGTAGGCAGTAACGACATTCGCTGAGTAATGCCTTAACGCCCATGTTTTATAATAACACGTTGCCTTTGTAAATATTTATCTACGTGAATGCATCACCTCTATTGTTTCGAGGGATACACTTATGTCTATAATAAAATGTTAGTGTTTTTTTATGGTCTCCTCCAGCAGAATTTAAAATGTATTGGCGCCTTTGGTACGGCGGAGCGTTAGACCAAGTGGTTTTTGTCTATTCTTTTATTTGAGACTTAAGATTCCTTTGATTCTTTAGGTGCTTAGGCATTAAGAAGGACCTATTTGTTCACCCATATTTAAAATAAATTATTAAAAAAATTAACAATAAATCAAACGCTCGTTTAGTCTTAGTAAAAGACAATGTTTTTAAAAAATAAACGAACTAAATTGTGTAATTCATTTACGGTTCCCGCTAATAAATTTAACATTTAACGAATCGTCGATGTACAGCAAACAAAACTACATGGTATGGCGCGTGCCGTTTGCAGCTATTGGCAACATTTTTAATTATTTAAATAATCATTTATAACATCAATTTCAATATACACCAATGCAATGCATAAAAAAAATATTCGTAGGTTCTTAATAAATTTATATGTTGCAACTTTTTTGTACGTGACTTCAACGAATTTCGGTAGGCTAGGACATGGCTAGGAACATTTTTATAGACCATACAAAACTGCAAGTGAGTTAGGTATTATTTAATAGTAGATGATTTATTACTGATTTATTTCGATACCAATGTTTTGATTTGAAAACATTTTGTCTTAAGTGTTGCAATTTTTTATTTGCACGGAAATAGTAAGCCAACTTAAAAGTGTATCTTTGTGATAAAACTCACTATGAAACAATATCAAATATTATTTCCTACAATCCGTTGAGCCGCTTTCTCTTTTCTCAAAGCTAAAAAAAATATATATTATACATACATTTTTATTCAAATAATCACTGAGTTAAAAAGCCAAATCATTCCGTGTTAATAATTTATGAGTCCCGAAGAATCCATTACTCCACGCAGTATATTGAAAAACCCGTCCCACTATCTAAAGGCATAAGTAATTCATAAAATCGTCCCCGGAGTTAGGTCTTAAATCAATATAATTATATCTTTAAACTCTCAGTTATAGTTTATCTTGAAAGCTCTAGAGGCGATGTATCCTTTTTCTTATAGAGTTCTTTACAATGTAACCGCAGAATCGCCCCGAGCTACTAAATGCTACTATAGTCATAAAATTTACGTAATCCCCTGCATTGGGTTGGCAACCTTATTCTGTTCGCCAGAAGGTTGAAAATTGTTTACTTTTAGGGTGAAACAAATTTGTTAGGGCGAGTTTACACAGGACCCGAAGTGCAACGTCGGGACAAACATTAAGCTTTGTGCTGCTCATGGAAAGGGTAAATATTGACCTATTGCTTCGGAGAAAAATGCGTTTAGACAACAGGCGAGCCGCTGTGTACAGTTTTCGTTATTGGAATTAGGCTTGAATGCACGCCGCTATTGTTGCCGTGCAAAGGATTTAGGATTGATATACGCCGACGTTCAAGGGTGCTCCTTTAGCAATAGTTGCAATTTTATTTCAATGAAATTTATGACGAGTTTGAAAGATGCCTGCTTAACCGTTTGGACTATTTGGCCTAATAGTGCGAAGGCTGGAATTAGTCTTTCTGTTTTCAGCATTCCCTCAGTGGCTTTTCATTTGTTTTATGGTTACAACTGACTAGCAATTTATCTTACTTCGACTATGGGCTCCACAACCTTGTAGTTCAAGTATTTCCTAATAAGGCATATGGTCTAAGAATCCAGTGATCGACGACTGTTTGTATTAGTTAAGGATTTAGCTAGCTATTCAGCATTCACACGCAGTTTTCACCTCTTTATGTTTTAACTAAAAGTCAATAATAGAAGTCAATTTTTGGCATTACCCAACCTAGATAAAGACACAATTTCTTTTCTATGAAGAACGACAACGTTAGCATACTCGCAAGTGATGTAACGTGTAGTGCATTCCGAATATGATTTAATACCTAGAAATTACTTCTAAAAGAATCTTATTAAACCTTTTAATCAGTCTTCAGTCAGAATGTTTTGGTCATCTAAAGTCTGTTTAACAAAATATTGGCAGCTAGTATCATCCTATAAACAATATAGATGCGTCCCTGGCGCTTAGACCAAAATAGATTGGACATCAATTATCACGCTAATAAAATTTGGTGCGGCGTTTGTTTTACGGTAGTCGCAAAGCGATGCGGCTTTTAACACTTTTAAGGACGTTATATACTGTGGTAATGCTATTCCTTTTTTGCCAAGAGTGGAAACCAGGTAGGGGCCGTTTTTATCAGAGGAATTTACCATAAATATGTTACCGGTGGAAGTCATTGGGGGAGGCCTGTGTCCAGCAGTGGACCACTATTGGCTGTTGATGATGATGATGATGATATGTCAGCAGATAACCCAGTGTGTCTTAACTCAAATTTAAATGGGAATGTTAGTAAAAGGTATTAAACAACGATTTCATTATTAATTAGTAGAAGTAGTCTAGTAGCCAGTATTGGTATCACAGTTTTGCGGATAATTAACGTGAAGTAATTTTCTATTATTTCGTTGGATATTACGATTATCGGAGACCTAATTTGTTGGTGATAGAATAGTCCTCTTTTGCCGGTAAGATGGTATCCTATAAAGCGTAAAACCCGCAATAGCGATGATCAGTTCAATACAGTCGAGTGTTTATTTCGGTTGACAATATTCTACATCTGCGAGATGGTTAGTGCTCATTGAAGGCGGCTTACAGTCAGCAGAGGACGGCAATAGATTGTTTAGTTTTAGTAACGTATAGGCGACGAATGATATTAGGTAGTTATTATTAGTAGACATTACAGTTATTTTGTCGTGTCAGTAATAACAGTGTTCCAAAAATACATACAAAAAATGTTATAGTCTATGACATTTCCTAATGGCTCCTGATTGAGATCGTCAGATATTATGTGGCGCCGTCTTAATCCAATTATCAAATATAAATTATGCTTCAATAATGTTCACGTAAAGTGGTAGAAGCATTAAATTTTAGATACCACGTTACGAACGACAGAATGAGCAGTATAAAATAACAATTAATGGTCAATAAAGACATCAAAACGAAATTATTGTAGCATATAGAACGCCTAATTGGCTCGTAGAATTTGTATAAACAAATATAAATATATTTTGAATGCTTACATTTCTGTTTTCCTTAAAAAAAATGTGATAGAATTTTATTGGCCACTCCAAATGTATTTTATTTTAATTTTAATATCATCTTTATTAACGAAATCTACGGAAGACGTAGCGTAACGTCAGTAGAAATATAGACAAAAGTGCGAAATCAGTAATCATCTGCAAAACCGATACCTTAAGCTTTTGGTGATAAAAGACAGTAGTCAAGGATCGTTCACAGTATGTATGGGATGTCAGTAGTCAGCGAAATAATGCTGAGGCGGTACATAATATCGATGCAATAAAATTGTACGTTCGAGGCATAATAAAGATTTGTCATAGCTATAACAAATAGTTTCCTGAAAAGTTTTTGTTCGATCGGCTGGACAATGCATTGTGGCGTTTGTTTAGGGCCCGATAGTGGAATACTTGCGCGCCTCTTGCATACACACGCTAAATGGTTGAATTGTTTCCTACGTGTGCTTTGACAAGGCTTTGGTGTAAAGTTGGGACATGGATTAAAATATGAATAATAGTTAATATTTTTTTTTCATAACAGGTTTTGTTTCTATTATTTAATTATTTAAAAAAATCGCATTTTATCATTCTAAAAAGTTTATTTTTAGTACTAAATCAAATAAAAATTAGTTCAGTGAAACCGTCACATTGCATTCGAATGGACAATAGATATGGATAGCAAATTAGTTATAAATCAGACTATAACATTATAATATATTTTGTAAATATTCTTATTGCTTAAGTTAAGGTCAGTTATTTAAAATTAATAAAAATTTCCTGTAACCGCCTGTATTTTTATTTAAATTTCAGTGGAATTTAATAACGATTCAACGATTGAACCTGTCGCTATTTTACGATTAGGACGACATAATCTTTCCAGTTCTCAGCAATTTACGCTCGAACATTTGTACTACAACAATTCAAGGACTATAAATAACCATAGAATATAAACTCCAGTCCCATGGGCACCCTACGTGCAAGAACAGCGGAGCAGTAA
The DNA here is from genome assembly GCA_030295005.1 of Cephonodes hylas. Taxonomy (NCBI): domain Eukaryota; kingdom Metazoa; phylum Arthropoda; class Insecta; order Lepidoptera; family Sphingidae; genus Cephonodes; species Cephonodes hylas. Next base: position 4,471,648 of record AP025371.1, read on the forward strand.
TACAGCGGCAATAAAGCCAGTGATACCTTCATCTGAACAGAACGGTGGTTCCATTCACACCGACATCCTAAAACATTTATCGTCACTCCCAATAATGCATTAGACCTAGCGTTCCATTGCGCTACCAACGTTCTCATTAATACGATGAGCAATTATATTCAATAGATTTCAAAATTTAGAAATTTAATTGTTTTCGTGAGGGAAGTATAAACTTTATGCTTAAGAGTATAAAAATGTACTCAATTGTACTCACTGTACTCAATTTTATAAAAATAAATTGACAAAATAGAATATTGCGTGAAATAGGGGTGCTGATATGCGTTTTAGTTTACCCTAACGTCGATTTCTGGAGGTTATGTATGTAGGTATTTAAAAATTATTGAGATCTAACCATGGCAAGAATGTTTAGAAGACTAGTAAATCGCGAAAATAGCATAGACATAAAATACCAAACATTTTTCCTAACAGGTTTGACATGAGCACCTTATCTCCGCGCGATTGGAGAACAAATTTTAAGCCCATAAAAATTAATTTAACGGCCCACATTTCGATTGTAATGTACATAAATAAATTTTCCCAGAAACTTGGAATCTCGGAATATAACTGCAACAACAGGTATCGTATTACATGAGGTGTTAAAATTTTTATCTCGTTCTAAAATAGTGACACAATGAATTAGTGTTGACAATTTATAGTAACATTAGCATGCGGACGTTTCAAAACATGAATCTTAAATTAAATTTATACCGCGATTCCAACTGATATGATATTGATAAGTGTAATAAAACTTAAGAGTTACACCTCTGGACCATATTAAAGGAGACACCTCATTAATATCCCAAATGAAGGTATAAATTATTGTCACCCGGCTATGAAGCAATTTTATTTGCATTAATATGTATGTATAGTTTTTCATAAACAAATACGCCAAATAACTGCACATCAGACGCTATTAAAGAATTTTCAAAACGTCACTTGATTTTGTAATAATATGTTGTCCTAAACTTCTAGTTAGGGAATGCAATCCCGACTCGAGATTGCAAATTCGAGATCCCGCGGGATTAGAAATGTCAATCCCGCGGGATCCCGGAATTTTCGGGATCCCGTCTAGTTTTAAAAACATAATTAATTTGGATGACTAAAAAAAACTAATAACTGCTTGTTTGTGATAGTGAGGTTAAGTAAAATAACATATTAAAAATATGACCACGTCTCTGAATTTCGTGATAAACTCAAGTGGGTATCTATCCGCCTTCGCCGAAATACTCGTATTCTTTTGCTACTCTTTCAAATTTTATTCAATCCCACTGCTCCCCGTTATCTTAAAGATAGGTTCCGTTTATGCACGACCGCTTAGGTCCTCAGAAAATTTAACACTTGAAATTCCTCAGCATAGTACCAAATTTCTTAATAATTCTTTTACAGTCCATGCTGCACGTCTGTGGAATGAATTGCCACTAACAATTCGTAAAGCTAAATCGCTTTCCACTTTTAAAACACTTCTCAGGGCTTACTATTCTTAACTTTATATTTTATTTAGTAAATTCGTATTGGTATATGTATGTCGTTTAGTATTTATATTCTTTTATTAATAGTGTTGTTTTTATTTCTGTAAATTACTCAAGCAATCTTTACACCAATTTCTTCTATGCAATGTTAAGTTAACACATCTTCTTTTTACATTCATGTATGTTTATGTATTTGTTATTGATATACATTATTAGATGTTTTTCTGTTTCTTTTTTACAATTCTGAAGACAACTGCCAGAACTACGACCTTTCATTTCAGTCGCGTAGGTTGTCTGGAAGAGATCGCAGCTAGCGATAAGACCGCCTATTGTGCCTATATTGTATTCGTTATGCTTCATTAATGTTTTATATTTATTTTATTGTATAGTGTACAAAAACTATGTAAATAAATAAATATTACTCGAAAGAAAATAAAAACCTTTACTCTTTAATCTTACCAACCAAAAATAATTATCAGGTTTTAAGGAAATTAACATAGGTAAATTAGGTAATCAAAATAATAAACATATTTCAAAGGAATTAGGAAGTAGTTACCTAAAACGAGTGATTTTGAAAATGACTCCTTAAGAAACAAAGGGTATTAATAATATCATCTGCTAAACGGCATCTAATGTTCTTTGCAATGTATCGCGCTGCAGAGAATGCCCTCTCCGACTCAACACTGGTTGGCAATAGCGTGGCGAAGCAATTATATGCGAACTGCGAAAATCGCCCCCTTGTTCCTCCACACTGAAATAAATCCTGACTACTGCCGCCCAATCCCGTCAATCTCGAACGGGATCTCGTCATATAATGCGTCGGGATTGATCCCGAAAAATTACTCGGGATCCCGCGGGATCCCGATCTCGCGGGATCGGGATTGCATTCCCTACTTCTAGTGTATTGAATGAAAAACAACCAAAATATTTTCGTTGTCTGTTTCCCGCTTGATGCGCTTCAAAGACTGATAAAATTGAGTTGCAATATATTGACTGTTAGTTTTAAAAAGAAATCTTTAATATAAACGTAAATTTATATTTCAAAGAGTAAAATCAGTTAAATAATTAGGCAAAAAGCCAACATCACGCGGTGTTCCCAGGCGGTCACCCATCCAAGTACTGACCGCGCCCGACGTTGCTTAACTTCGGTGATCGGACGAGAACCGGTGTATTCAACGTGGTATGGACGTTGGCGACTTAATTGTCAAAATTTTGCTTCTAATAACAATTTTGTGTACAGACAACTTTAGCAATAAATATAAACTCAGTGCCTTGGAAAGATTTGAAACGACACGATTTGAATGATATTAAACGCCTCTATCATGATTCACTTCTTTTAATAGTAATGTCCAATAACTGATTATAATTATGATTTTTAAGATCATTTTTGCTTTATGAAAAAAAAAATCTAATTTACGAAATGAAATCAACTTAAACATCAAAGTTTTTGCCTATTTAAATAAATAATAGGTACACTAAAATATTTTTTTTACATGAAACATTTTGACAGAAAAACCAAAATTTGCTAACACGTTGAACTCTTTTCTTAGGAAGAAAAATTACATAGTTTTAAGGTGTCAATTTACAAACCGTATTTGATTGGTATTGCATTTTAATATTATTATTGCTTAATTTTATGCAATGATATTAAACAGATGTTTATGATTTAACGACTTTTTTACGGTTACGTTACATATGCAATGCAGTATTTTTCATTACATTACAAAACGCAAGGTCTTTTGGCTCCTTTTGTAGATGTGTTAGTGTTTTATATCCCTTTGTAGATCACGGCTCTTCGTCCATCATCGTGGTTGTAGTAGTACTAGTGGACAACTCAGACATTGGGCTGTGATACTAGATGTAGTGTCTGAATTAAAGAAAAGAATGGCCTAGTCGATTAGTGTTGTAAGCCCTGGTATTTTCGTGTTAAGCTCGACATTATTAGAATTTCATGGCATGTACAGTCATCCATCCCAGTGCGTTTCTTAAACTATTTCAATTAAACAAATAAGAAATAAAAACAGTATGTTCAAAAATTGGGCGGAATAAAAAAATGTAAGATTTGTAAAAAAGCTACTAGGCACAGCTTAAAATGAATGACTAACACTCGAAATAAATATCGATCCCTTAGTCTTTACAAGCCTGGTTCGCTAGCAAAAACTAGAACAACAGGTGCAGCACCAATGCGTAGATTCGAAATCGCAGATAGCAAAACGAAAACACAATACAGATTTATTTCAAGCGGACGTTAACATTCGTTTAAAAAGTTCTTATTTTAGTTACATTACAAATAAACTATTCGTGGACGCTAGATTCGATGCGGCGGGCAATAAGTAACCCACTGGCTTCACTTTGAAGATGGCTATATAAATGGTATTGGCGCTTATTGTTGACATCGAGTGTGCGTCGACGCATTGTCGCAGCTGCGCAGACTTAGTAACACGCTCCAAACGCTTTGATATATTTAATTAAACGCGATGAAAGAGACTATATTTGGGTCACCTACGAATGAGACGTTTGTATGATTATTACATGACATAAAATTGCAGCTACTGTAGGCACGGTTATAAATAGGGACCGGATTGAATGCAACATTAACAGCTTGAAATATGAGTTGTAAATTCACAAAACTAGTAAAATATGTAATCTTAATTTTATTAAGAAAGTAAAAGTTAAGAAAACAAGAGTTTTACAATAATTATACATTTCCCTTACCATCTACTTGTGTTGATCTACTATGGAGACGAGTCCTTTCTGTAAGACCCGATTTTAAGTGTGTAGGCATAAAACACACTTTTCACAGTACTCGGATACTGGGTTTCGCGAAATTAGGTAATGTTGCGTAATTCGTCTCTTACACCTGAAACAATCATTTGTTCGTAACATAATTGTTGGTAACATAATGGAGATTACGCCTTGATCCGCCATAGTTGGAATCTACTCCTACGAACTGCACATGTTATATAAATCGCTCTATTTGCACGATGCTTAAATTACTTTTAAATGTAAACAGTGTATGCTCAATATCGTGAATTAAGTCGCATACCACGTGCGACCATCGAGGTTTATAAGCCGAGGAAAACTTGCATCAAAGGATTTAAAAAGTCAAACCCATTGAGGATGTCGACGACAGCCACTGAATATTTAAATACACAAATCGACGGCGAGTTAACATTTGTGTCACCGCATTGTATTCTAAACCGTATTGTCACCCGAAATGGGTCAGCTCCGTCAACGTGCTGTGACATGAAAAAGTTAACAAAAAACTCCATGACCGCGAAGCTATCGTCGGCTGTATAAATTGCTTTGCTTTGTTAAACTCTTATAAGTCCGCGATGAGATTACAGAACATGGAAATAGCTTTATCAATACGAATGAAAGTGAAAGTTGAAGCGTGAGTGTAGAAAATTGCGTTCTGATTGATTTTTGCAGATAAACCGAAGCGTTCAGTGAAGGATACGTGTGATGCTCTATGGAATTGTGTCTAATGTAATATGCATTACGAAGATCCGAGCCGAGTGCTGACACATTGACTATTATTCCCATGAATAAAAAGCGACCTGACCGCTCGCTTGACGTTCGGGAGCTGGTATAATAAGTGGGAATTTACATTTCACCGGCTCATATCAGTCTGCGTCCCTTACGTTTTAAATTTTAAATGGCGTCCGCTACGAATCGGACGAGCATTATCTATTCGATATTCCGAGTTTAATTTAAATATTGACATGTAAAATAATGGTTGCGCAACGTTTAGAAATTCGACATGTGAGCGAGTAAAGTGGTGTGGCCGCGTTGTGCGCTCATTAATTACACACTCATTTATGCATGTAGTGAGCTTTGAGCCACCCAGGCCAGCGTCGCTGCTCTTTAATGAATTTTTAACAAAAACTTAATTAAAAATCGTATCTCGCGTGTTCGAAGGAAATGAACTCATTCTTTGGCCCCGCTGACTGACGGGCCGACTGACGGGCCCATCATTATGACGCGCGCCCACCGTAAATCGACCTCTGAAGGCCCTTATTGTTTTATCTTGGAAATTACCACCGCGGGCGGAATAAACTTTCGGTCGAGGGTCAATTTATACTGGCTGTAGTGTATGTTTTCGAAAATCCGCAGTTGACGGTGCATGCAGTAAATATTTATTACCTAATTATTAATTATTGTCTCATGTTCGTTAAATTCGGTTGATAGTTAATTAGCTTTCATCTTTTTATGTTAAAATGACAGGCGTGGCGGTGATGAATATGGTGCAAAGTGCATTTTAAACATGTTTTTAAATGATCTGCGGTGGCATTGCGTTGCTGTAATTATTTCAAGTTAATGGTGTCCTTTCAAAAAGTATGTTGATGATCACAATAGTGGACAATTGATCACATGCCAATTTTAGACACTTTTTTAAACATCTACATCGGAAAAGAGAAGAAAACGTTATTTGATAACAATTATCATATGTGTATGAATTACTACAAGACATAACGTTACCTTCTCAGTTAGACAGTGAGAAATAGAGACATTGTCAACTTTAATGGAACTTTATTTTTGTCAAATGGCAAAAATATTCCGCCAATTATTAAACATGGCGGAATATTGCAATACAATGAATTACTAAAAGGGCCAAATCAGGCAAAAAGGGCCATATTTAGCAGTGGCTAGGTACAACAGTGATGTTTTTCTAATTACAGTTTGATTTCTTGAAAAAATAAAACATATTATTTCAGAAAAAATCGTATTTACAAACATTTTTGAGCACTGCAGCTTTTATATACCTAATGATAACAGAACTTTAAAATGTGTCCGTAAAAAGTACCTATTAAATTCGTCTGAACGAATTCCGCTTTGTGTGTCATATTTTTATTCAAATTCTCCCATAACGAGGCGGCGATATAAAAGTTAAACCTTTTTGTATACTCCGCACAATAAATACAGAGCCAAACGTGTTACACTGCACAATTCAACAAATACTTTATTACAGTTTAATACACTGCAAGTTATTTACGATGGTAATAGAAATTTTTGTTACATCCAAATCGGTTTATATGAGGGAAAAAAAGTGTGCTTGTAATATTTTTGTTGCGCATTGTTCGTGTACTGAGGTGGCAAAAGGTAAAAAACTTCGTATGTAGGTATGAAGACGCTGGTTTCAACAAAACCAACATGGGGCGGCCACAAATTGGCGGTTCAGCGAGACGGGCGCGTCGTGACCGTGCCGACTGGCCGCGGGCGCATCGCCGGCCTGCTCTCGGTCGCGAGCGGAGCGGGTGGACTATACCACCAAGTGATAGCGAGAAAGGACTGCCTAGATATCCCATGTTCAATGGTGCTAGGCTGCCTACTAAAAATTTCGCGGTAGAAGTGTCGAGAAGCACATTGGAATTGAAAACAAGTGAAGCCTTGCACCATGTGACAAAATCTGGACACAGAAATGCTCTAACTTGTTCCTTTAAATATACATACTTTTATGCTGTAAAAAATTATATTTGTGAATGAAATTAAGATGAGTAGAATCGAGGCATAGATCTTCTCTACAGCTTTTAAGGCATTTATCAAAGTTAACGTAGTTCACTCTTGTGGGGTCGAAATGAATTTATACTCTTATGTTACCTTATTGTTTCAAAGAATTAATTTCCGACCATTGCAATATAAAGTACAAAGAGTCAATTATTGATCACTATAAATAAATTAAACTGCCCGTTTTCTTTCTTAAGGTAATGGTATTTTTCATAATAGATGACACAATAAGCGCGCATCCTTATAAGTCCAGTACGATTATTTGCTCTGTAATGGTAGAAATCCATTAAACAAGCCCCTTTTAGTGATTGTACGACGGCTACAAAGACATAGGCTGGAATGCATTTTTGAATTGCATCCACACAAAATTGCACGTTTCGCAAATCCGAAATGATCTTTTTAGACGTTCGGGTTATTGCGTATTTGTATAAAAGTGCTTATTACAGTGATTCATAAAAAGTCGCATCATGCAAAATTACATTTGAAAATTAAACTTTAATATTAAAAATAAGTATTGCATTAAACTTATGCTTGGTATTGATTTTTGCGCTTTGGTGAATGAGTTTGAGACAGAAATTCGACTAGCATGAGACGACCGCCTCTTGATTTGCGTTACAAATACGGTGATAATTTTTTTCTAACGATTCGCTTTATTTTAAAATATGACGTTCGTCAAATATAGGCAATGAATTCTCTAAGGTATCATTTAAGTGTTTATTATTAAATAAGCGATAGGGGAATGGAGGCGTTGCTTATCCATGAATTGAAGCATTGCTTTATCCATAGGTACACACATTTTCCACACCCGCCAAATACTTGAAAGTAAATGGTTACCTGTAAACATAATGACATACATATTGTTTCTGTTACATGAGTTATTTTCAAAAATATAATTTACCTCGCATAACAAGCCTTTTGACCTGCCTAGAAATACTTGGCAATTTATAGTCTCCCATTATTACTGTCCAGTCAGCTTCGTAGTGCATTCACTTGAAGTGTCCTAAGTAATTTACACACCACTTAGGAGTATCGAAAGATAAAAACCTTATATTTATTACAATCGTGTATGAACTGTATTGATTCGTGATTTTTAATGCCGAGTGAATAAATAATAAGAGACCCAATGATTACGTTTATTTAGTGGTTTTTATTCGAGATGTAAAGTGCACAGCATGATGCAGTCTCCAATTGGTTTGCGTGGGAAATAGACGCTTCGAGAACTGCTTAAATTACAAATGGTTCGTGATGTTGATGATACTGTAATGGTTTAGTATAGATTATTAATACTTAGTAAGTAGCAAATGGAATTGTAGAGGCGCTAAATCTCTGATTATACGGTGATATTATGTGATGGAATTAAATTTTGTACGTGAGGTTTTTGTAAGATTTAGATTCAGAGAAAAACCTTTGGGTTTTTATTATAAATGCGAAAGTAACCTTGCATGGCTATTGGTTACTTCGGTGTAAATTGAAAATTATAGGATAATAGAGAGCAGAAAAAGAAAAGACATATTTCTTTCTTTCTTTCTGTTTGAATAATAAGTGATAAGGGTAGCTGATGAATACTGGCATTATATCTTTATAAGAAGACTTTATAAGACAATTTTAGTAAATAACAAATTAATATAAAAATAGTTGTCTTCTTTATTTGTAATAAGTTCTGTTCATGTAAACAGTAGTAGCAGCAGTGTTTTAACTGAAGTATACACTTTTATTTCCCTGTTAATTTGTGAATGTATTTCGTGCTCATGCAGTGCTATTTCACTACGGCCACTAAGCAAAGTAACGTTTCAATTCTGTACCGAGTTTTACAAAACAAAGTGTAAAGCTCTTCTCGGAATACCCTTTATAGCTAGTTGAGTTTTATTCCAATTGCATTTAAGGCTTCAAATTGGTGCTACTACGTTTACGAAACCAGTGAATTAGAGTAGAAAGATTGCATTCGCTTAAACTAAATTCTCGGTGGCTTTAAAGCGTGCAGATTGGGTTTCCAAAATCCTAGTCGGATGTAGGCACGAATCAACGTGAAGTGCGTAACTAAATTTAAGTGGTTGTGTCTGTTTCTTCAGCTGTAGAAATGATGTTTGGAATTAAGAGATCCTGGGGGTTTCTGGATATTTTCGGGTCTGGTGAATTCGGTAGAGAAGTTTTTACCAGCGTAATGGGGTGTAAAACTTTACTGGAAAACGACTATAATCTCAAAGACACTAACAAAACTAGCTATATTTTCTTACCTTTAATAGATTAAGCCGTAAGTGTAAGTCCCATGATGGTTAACCCTTTTAATTTTAGAGGCGGTCCTTATATTTTGGGATTATATAATCAACACCCACATTTTCCGCCTAGACCACCTACAACAAGCACTTTGTCTATGAATACAAATTGTACACTCCAATAAAAAGACAATCGCGTGCCGACGGAACTAGGAAACTCGGCAGCGACACTTGCAAAAATACCGCGTTTCATTGCGGATAATGTTCCACCAAAGCGATTTTATCATCAGCCGACGAGCAATGTTGTCGACAGCAAAAAAGCCCACTGTACGACCGTCAACAGCCTTAATTTACATATAACGAACATAAATTCTCGTTTGTAAGAACACTCTGGCACTTTTATTGTGCAGTCTTCGTTGGCAGCAAAAAAACCTATGTTATTTTTTGTAATGAATAGACCACCATAACATGACCTTTGATCGTTTCTGTACAAATATTAATTCTTCGCATGTTCAACCAGTGGGCTAATCGTTTTTTATTGGTCACGCCGGTGTATACTCGAGTCGTGAGAGGCGATGCTTTTTATGTGGGAGGTATTTTGATGAATGTTAGAGCAAGTGGTGCTGCGATCGGCCGCGCGGAGATTACCACTCGCGTCTTATACAATCATACAAAACTATTGACACCTCTTCATTGTTTGTTTAGATTGATAAATGGATCACTTACATTTATACTGATAAGATATGGTGACCACGCTCCATCTCATAAGCATGTAAACCGTATACAAAAGAATTAGTGGCATACGATGTTTTTTTGTTTTCTTTCTTTGCGGTTATCTAAAAGGACCTATTAACATAGAAGACACAAAAAAATGAAATACTACAATTTCACGCTGAAGCAACGAAACGAACAATATGCAGATCTTGTGCATTGTGTTATGTTATTGACCGTGAAGTTGTATTTCTAAAAACCACCCTCCGCGATTCTGTACTGAAGGAGAATGGGATGTGTCAAAAAATATGGGTAATTATTATTAAAAATATGGGTATTCCTAAGTTTTATGGCACTCGGAAAATGCTAAGAGATAAAAAATAATGAACAAATGAATTGTTTTTCTAAAACTTTATTTAAAACATTAATACATTTACGGTTAAGAAAATACTTGATCCCAAATACTACCAAACATACACACACAAATACCCATTCCTGTAAGCCCGAAGGCTCAGCAGTGATGCATTTTTGCGCTAACGTTATGCCAACTGCGGTTTTGAGTTACACTTGAGAAAGACTCCGTGTTGTGTTTTAAATATCCTTGTTAAAAAAAAATACTCTGCAGGATCTGGCAAATGGGACTTCTAGATAGCACTGCACACTTGCCTTAAAACTTACTTACATGAATTCTATTATTATACATTATCCATTTATACATATACTAGCGACCCGCCCCGGCTTCGCACGGGTGCAATGCTGATATTTAATGGATGTTATCATACATATAAACCTTCCTCTTCAATCACTCTATCTATTAAAAAAAAACGCATCAAAATCCGTTGCGTAGTTTCAAAGATTTAAGCATACAAAGGGACATAGGGACAGAGAAAGCGACTTTGTTTTATACTATATAGTGATGGGCTACAGAATACTACATCCCATGTGATTTTGACCCGGGTTTTCTTTAGTAGCGAATGAAGCGTTCATGCTTCGTGACTCGTCACACCATGCTGGCCTACTAAGATCCATTCTAGGTAAAAGCAGGCAGTTAAAATTCCTCTGAACACTTACAATCCCCGTCTGTATGAGAGACTATTAAAACGGTTGTAAAATTGATTTACAGTTGGTTGCAATGATTACCTCATCAAAATTTCGGCCGTAATGCTAAATTTGTTGCATATTCAATGAACACTCGATTCTTTTGTTAATTCCCTGCCCGCAGTAACATTTACGGCCAGTAAACATATCGACTATAAAACGGTCGGAATGCTCTTCGTATTTTAAGATTTAGAGATTTTTATGAGTGAAATATTTGAAACGTTAATACGCGAACTAAATGGTGCATGAGAAATATTTTCGTGCTCCAGTTCATTTGGACGCGCGCTTCAATGATTGTAATGTTTTGAGTCATGTAACACGAAAGGAATTTACATACTTGACCATTTTTGGATGTTTTTCATAGCAGACTCATAGCAACAACTATGATTTGGTTACGAGACAAGGAAAAGGCGGTCTCTTCTTTACTTATATTTGGGCACCAACGTGGGTTCTGTGCCTAACAGTTCCTATTTTTTACATAATATATAGACTTAGATCCTACTTCACAGAGACGCTGACATCTCCAACGTCAAACATCACAAGATACATTCCATTCCTTTTCCATAAATGCATACGATTATTACTAGATAGAGTTACAATGGGAACGAGTCTAAACAACGTCGGGGACGGTGAGGGGAGAACGGGGAGGGCTGCAGTGTAAAAACGCGATGTGTCGGACATTCTGTCGTGTGTATCAGCGTTGTCCGGCATCGCATGTTCAGATCGCGGCCAGTTTTATGAGGGTATAAATACAGAGAGATCTGTCGCTGTTTGTACTCACAAGCTGTGCGATTTACCTTCATTATGGGCCGCGTGATTGACGACAGTGCGCTGTTTTGATAGAGTATGATAATGATGTGAATGTTAACTAGCTGAATTAACTGATAAGTATATAAATACTTTTATAATGGTATTCTTATTTATTTATTTCTTTATATATGCTTTACTTTTCTTTTGTGCTGGTTAGACTAGAATGTTTGATCACTAAAGATTCACCGTGTCACCATTTTTATAATCTCAAAATAGTTAAATCCATATTGGCTGGGGTCTTCATTAACGTTTAAAGTTCATTTTGATTTAATATATAGTATATATGAGAAGCAGAGTTTATAATAATTTTCATAAAATTTTACCTTTGGATGAGCCGTTCATCCGTTAATAACGTTAAACTCATAATATACCCTAAACACAATAGTATGAGTAAAATAACGCACCGTAAATCAGCGTGCGTAGTGTAAGGTAAAGATTTTGTCTGCTAGTGATTTCAGATTTAAGTGAAACTTGTCGTTGTCGTCGCCTTTATGTAGGCGTGTATTGTGTTAAGATCCACGCAACAACTCCTAATATTTCAACAAAAACCTTCGTATATACTCTGAACAACAACAGTTGATCAAGTTCGGAATCACCGAACAATGATCCCATGTCGGTGCTTCGAACAAACTTCGTGTTTTACGTTCGGTAACAAAAATATCTTGCAAAGCGACGAGCTAATCTTCGACAAAGTTGTGAATGTATTAAAAGTTCTTTAACAAATTTGTGTTCTAATCTTCAATAGAACGAAGTGCTCTTACTTCATATGTCCCAAGGCTATTATAGAATACCTTAGCTTATGTTATGTGGATATAACGGGTTAGAAGTATGGGACTTTAGTCTGGTGCACATTGGTAGACTTCAAGTAATAATTTTAAAACATTACGAGAAGATTCACTACTGCAGGTTTTAGCTAGAACTTTTGTATAGTACTAATCTAAAAGTGAAGCACAATTGAGCTCTGGTGACGAAAAATGATTTCACTGTTTTTTTGCTGGACTTTGAAGGACTAGGCCCTTAGAACATTACGACATGCGAGCCCTGGCACAACAGAGTTGCGTGGGTCACCATGGCGGGTTGAACACTTTATTTATGGTGCTAGTTTCTATTCTACTATGGTAGATGTGCCTATCTGATTACAACGCGGCTCTAAAATATAATGAGGAATAAGTCGTGAAGTATTGATAAGCAGTAGAATGTAAAATGATAACAGTAACGTAATTTAACAGTAATGTCTAGTTATTATTATGCTAATACTACTTTCTTCCCCGATTTAACCTTCTTTATGGTCTTTCAAAATTGGTAGTAAAGAAAAAAGTGGTTTTATTTAAAAGAAGTTAATTTTATTTACATGGGTGATGATTTTATTTCGACCTGTAAATAATATTTTATAAAGCTCAGAAAAGTAATGGTTCCTGTGCTCAAGAGTTGAAGACGACAGCAGCAAACATGATAACAAGCAGAGCATTAACAAACTTGAGATATTATTTCCATATCGGCTGAAGTTACGCACAGGGGCCCGCGCAACTTATGAACAAAAGCATTTATTTGATGACTCATGAAATTACCCATTGAAATGAAGTCTCCATTAAAAGATTTTTTTACGCTACATTTAATTGTAACGCGCGTATTGTTATGACCAAGTGGGACGGTGAATCTGGGCTAATTGTCTTCACGTGGATGCAGTGGCGGTACTTCCATAGAAGCCCGAAAGCCCGACTTGCCTTACATAGTTCCGAATAACAAACTTAACGATTGTTTATTTATAAAATAACGCTATAAACGTGAATGTGAGTACTAACCGGTAGGTATTTATTAGTCCTACGTACCAAAAAAAATATGCTGCTACTAAATAAACATTTGGGCTTGCCTTAGTTTGACACCCTAGGCACGCCACTGCGTGGATGTATTGCACTATGAATTCAATGCAAGCTGCATATTAGGTTTTTCGGATGATGTACACATAAGAAGAGACAAGTCAGCAGTTTTAGGTTGTTCTGTATGCAATAGTTACTTGTTTACCAAGTTGGTACGATTTAAGCTCAAATTTAAAATCGAATTCGAAACAACCTGATTGGATGCATCAATTTTATAGCACGGAACCCACGATCTCGAGATCAAAGGTCTGAAGAAAATCATTTCAATATATTATACCTAGTTGAACTAAGTAAAAATGTAACCCCTACTGGAATCAAGTTGTTTTGGCACCTACTGTTTATTCTCCGAATAAATTTTGAATAAACTTAATTCGGTGTTGTTTATTGAATTGTTTTAACATTATTTGTTCCATATACTCGTATTTTGGTTATTATAACCTGTTTTTTATGCAGTGACCTGTTGCCCATTGACCCCTATTCGACGGGAACCTGGCTTTGTAATGTCTAACAAATATTTAAGCGTGGGCGTTGTCTTTATGTCATAAGTAATGGACAAAACTGCGCGATTACTTAAACATAAAGTCATAAAATACCTTAATTTGTTTAAGTTTTAACGTTCGAAAAGTTTACTGCTTTGTCACTGGTTTGTTTTATTTAAATATCTCTTGGGAACGTAAATTCTTTCAACTCTTTAATATTGATTTTTAATTTATGCTGTTTTCTGAGTAAAATTGTGTATTAATTAGAGTTTATATTTATTTATTCAAGTTTGACTATGACTTTGGTTGCTATATTATAATTTCGTTACTTAGAATTTTTTGAAAGCAATACGGATTATTTTCCTATTTAAGAAATTCCTGAGAACTTATGCAGATTTCTTCATGATGTTTTTCATCACCTTTAAAATATTTAGTAATGCCTAAAAAATGCACAAATAACTTCGAAAAACCGAAAGGCGCTTAACCCTCGGGGCCATCACTCCTGTTTTTTTCAATAGCATAATGCTACCGTAATATATTATAATAGATCCTTAGTAGTTGTTGAATAACATTCGGTGCAAAATTATCCAAAATTCACTCAAAAAATAGTAGCAAAGAAATTGCCATACTCGACAAAAGTCACGTAGCAAGTCGTTAAATACCCTCCGGCCGGTTCGCCTCACAAGTGATAATCAAAATGTACTTACATTGAGATTGCTCGCTAATATGACGCGTTTACATAACATATCCATCACTCATGCAGAGATGGTAAATGAACGAAAATTACTCTCATTAGCCACCTGATTCTATTGTGGGACTCTGTCAGCCACTAACAGAAACTAATTGTCATTCCTCTGACAGAATGGTTATTACAAGTTGTTCCTCATATTTTGTTTTTGTTGGTGTGTAAATTGATAGTGATATTACAGAAGCTCTCTTGTGAAATCCGTGTAATGTATCGTTGTACAAATCTTAGTCGTCATTTGTTTTTACGTTCACTAAAGTCTTCATCCCCTAAGTTGTAGGAATAGGTTTATTTCATTACCCACGTGTGGGAAGCACGTTTATTGCCGTTTTCCTAGCAAATATCAAGACTTCACGTTCCTGCTGAGAATCCATCATCACCATCATCAGCCAATTGTGGTCCACTGCTGGACATAGGGGTCCCCCAATGACCTCCACCGGGATGCTGAGAATTGTTGGGCAGAAATTCATCATTTTACTCCTAACTGCTGATCAGGTTTCGATGAACTTTGTAATAGGAATAGGTGGCACGCCGTACGAATATGGTTTTTGCATATAAAATAATAAACCGCAAGCTAAAACTCGTGCAAGAGTTGATATACCATAAAAATTGCCTATAATAATAAAATTCATATCTTCATACAATCTTGATAACGTAAAGGAATTTTAAAACGTCTTTTATGACTCAGTTTTCATTATCAAATACTAGTGATATGTAATGCGCACTTTAGGTTCACATTCTCCATTAAGTTTATGTTCAGGATAACGATTGCTTAAAAACCTCTAAATAGTTTTTTAAGTACCCACAGTCAATTTGGTAAAGTGTACCCAAACGTAGAAATAAAGGGCGTAACGTATACACTGTTTATCTTATCAAGAACACGAGGCAGTTTGTACTACGCATAGCGTTATTATCAAACCTTGACCATTCACTTGAGTTTCTTTTGTTTATAGCTAGCTCAAAAAGGTTAAAGGAACGCACATTTTCCTAAATAAATAATTAAGAAAAGTGTTCGCGGGTACACACTTAGACTTAGGCACCTTTACAATCTATATACTTATTTTCTTTCAATAACTTTGAATTTTGAGTCATGGACGCTTTTATAGTATTTATTTTTTGTATACAAACACACAAACGGTCTGTAATGCAAAAGATGCAAATACTCAGAATAGAGGTCAAACTCAGAACCTATTTAATTTCAAAATCTAATCTATAGACGTTTCGCTAAAATTTAAACTTTATCAACAAGAAGATAACCGTTTATCACACATATATTGTTTAGTTCACAGGATTTTGTGCTTTTCCAAGTCTATTACTTTGAGAAAATGATTTGCTGGAGCTTAATGTGAGAGTAAAAACAATGGATAAAACCTTGGGTTATAGTGTGCGTTATACTATAATAAAACAGACAAGGCAATCATTAAATCCTTAATAATACTATGTTATACAAACAAGAGATTTTTAATTGTACGGATGATTATCTTTACTTTGGGAATAAGACGTACTTCTGGTGGGTTTAGGTGATAAAACTGTGTTTAATTTATTGTTATGAGTTACGGTCGTAAAATATTTTTATAACGTAGGCACATGTTTCTGAAGGGCTTATTAAAAAGCGGAAACTTTAATTATTAATATCATAGTAATATATAATATTATTATACGTAGATAAAATAAAAGCAAAAGCGGCCAGTCCCGTCTCAAAACCTGGACATAATATTTATATCACTCGGCTCACTGCGGGTCACGGGTTAAGCTTTAATCCATCTTAAGATTTGATTTTGATTTCATACTGTTTATCTTCTCAATAAATTTTGCTATTGAAATTAATTTCAATGCGATTGCTATAAGGAAAATGGTGTTCCCAGTCAGATTATAATTAAACGGCATATTTTAGCAGTGCCTGTACGAATCTTGCGGGTGTTGACCGAACCAATAAATATAAACGCTGCAACATTTTTTTTAACTAAAGACAAAGGCAACACGCCCATGATGCCGGACGAAGGGCACCGAAAATCATGTGTGCACCGACTTTGTGAGGCATTCCTCGCCTAATGATTTCGAGGTACACCCTCCCCTTGAATGTAAAACGGCCCCGCCCCGGGAATGAATTGAAACACTGGCCGTTGTTTTTTTATATATTTATTAATTGTTGTTTTTCGACGGTTGGTGGCCGGACGGGCAAAAAATGTATACTTCCATTTTCTAAAATAGTTTCTTAGTTAATTACATGGGATGTTGGACGTGAGTTATCGTCCACTGCCTGTGTTGGTTTTAATTGGATCGGTTAAATTGAAATATGAATCAGGCGAAATTAATTTTTAGTTCAAGGTCGTGGGATTAGGCCATTATAGGTTAATGATTTATGCGGACATTGTAAAATGATCAATAATTTAGTGGAAGAGTCAGGATTCAGTCAGGCTTTAAACGAATGAAGCGAAGAAGAAAGAAGGGGCAAAGCAAATAAGAGGCATTTAACTTTAATTGTATGGCGGTCATGTGATTGTCTCCTGCATTAGAACCCCACCTAGCTGTCGTAAAATACGTCTTAAAAGACCGAAAAATCTATCGTAGCCTTTGCTACTCACGACACAAGACTAGTATCTTATTAAAAAGGCGCTTTGGGGTCGCTGGGCGCGTTGTGGAACCAGCGAGTCCTAACAGAAAGTGACCCCGAGAGAGGCGGCGACAATATGGCTTAAGTGGACTGAAGCGCCCATCCACAAGCAGGGCGCCCGAATCAAGGTAGTGGGGGTGCAACTGCGTCCACTACAACTTGGAGGTGGCCGATACGATGACGTCTCGTAGGCACACCGGGCGGCTGTTTGCTGTTACCGGGCGGAGTTACGGTGAGCGCCTCTCGCCCACGTACTGTGGTCGCCCCTTTTGGCACGGAGATGGCCATCGAGGGTTTTGGTCGATATGCTGGTTAAGGGATTTTGTTGGGGACCCAGCCCGGCACTAACATCTGCGCGGACGTTAGGGCCGTAGGACGGTTTAGGTAAATGACCCCGACATACACTTCCTACCCTCTCTTCCAGGTCTGGCGGTAGATACATAATCAGCTTTCTTATTGACAAAAAAGGTCATTGTAAATGCACATAGTTCGAAATAAAGCGTTTTTGCTTACTGTTTTCTGTTAGACAGTCATGCTAAATTAATGAAATAGATTTGTTCCCAGTCTCAACTTATTACATGAGGGATTATTCTTTATAGTGAGTTTATTTTAAATTAAATATAAATGTCCGATTATTTCGTGTTGATATTTTTTGATTAATCATTTTATTAGCTGTATTTATTAGCAGTTAAATCACGATTAATTAGTTTCTGATAACCCCTGTCAGTTGTAAAATATTTCTTTTATTGTATACAACCTAGTAGCCGTTTTGATGTTCTACACAAGAAATCGCTTATTGATACAAAATAACATTTTAATTTGTAACAGAAGCGGCTGCACTAAATATTCAGAGATATCTCTATGGTCCCATAAAACGTATACGAGATAAAGTTAACAACGTTTTTGTATAAAAAATCGAAATTATCATTCTAATGCGAAAAAATCTTAAATTTTAATTCGATAATCTAAAAGGCATGTTTGTCACAATGATGATATGTTAATAGAACGCTTTAAATTCGATATCATCCAACATGTTTTGACGTTACGTGGCCGCTCAACATCTAAATCTTGAATAAACCTGTCAGACGCACCCACACGCACGGAATATGGCAGACAATATCTGGCATTATTTTAATTTACGACCAACGATGGCAATTTTGGTCATAAATGCCAATCGGATCGGATTGAAAAATAGTGTATGGCAATACAGTAGCTGGCACTTCCGTTATGAGGTCATTGAGAGAAAATCCTCGGGTTCACTTAGATTTATTTATTATTTGATTGTTAAGTCACCGTCCAGCGATATGTTCGACGAATGAATCGCCTCGTTCTTGGAAGCCACCTTTATCTTTCTCACGAGTCCGCGCCTCTCACACGGAGACAGTTCGCAATCTTCAACCGACAGCATTCTCGATAAACTGTGTAAGTGTCTTTGATATAACTGGTATTAATTGACTTTTATCATTAGATTTGCCTTTAACTAGCTTTAAATAAATGATAGTTTAAAGGTTTATATTTTTTAAAATGAATTTACATACACGTTTTTCCAACTATGTTAAAAATACCATAAAATAAATAACAAATTATATCTGGGATCACTTGCTGACATAATATACAACGAGGAAGAAAGTGATAAAGAAATCTGCACATGTCTTATGCATGTCCGAAATTCTTGCGTTACATGTAAATCTATAAAATTCCATTAGGACAGCGAAAGCCTAAGACCTATCTCATAAAACATGTAGTAAATAAATTCTTGCATAACTACATACTAAGCAACTCTCAGTAGGGCGTTTGTCGATATCAGGCCAAAGGTTACACATTTTATTTTGTTATTACACAATGAACAAAATTCACGGTTCGAATTACTAGTAACATGAAAGTTGATCGTGTTGTGTCGCAACCAGACTCCACACAGCCATTCGGGTTTTATATTGTAACCATAGATTTTATGAGGCATAGAGCCATGTTAAAATAAAAAAGGTAAAGGTTTTAAACGTACATTTGTGTATAAAACTGTGTGGAAGTTAATCCGTTTGGCTTTGGTTACATGGTATCGGGGATTTCATGCATTTTCCGTATCGCACGAGGGATGAAAGTAAACAAGAATTATGGTTTGTAAGTGGGGAGGATGTAGTCAATACACGAAAAGTCAACTTTATGTAGTTTTATGGAACTAGAGTAGCAGAGCATCTTACGAGAAACCTCAGTGACTCTTGATAAGTGAGACAGGTGAAGCTTATTATTTTTATTCTAAAACAACTAGCTTCACCCGAAGTCCTTTTTAGGCTAATGTTAAGTGTTTGTCGGTGTTGTTTTCAGTTAAATAATCTCAAATCTTTTATCACTTCAGGTAGCATTGTCCAGGTCAAAGTAGTCATCGTGTAACCTCCTAACTACGAGGCGCACTGTTGAATATTTTGGCTTTAATTTCAATGTTATGATAAACTGACAACCTGTCGCGATTTCTTTTTGCAAAGATATCTCAGATGATAATATGTACAATTATAAATTAATATATTACCACCTTCGACCCAAAAAGCTATTAATGCCATATGATTCAAAATAACAATCATGGTACACCTACAAACAATAAATTAATACATGGTAGCCACAATAATGAATTGGAAAGCGAATACCGATCTCGACAGGACATAAAACTAATTAAAATGATTATTTATTGTCATATCAATGACAACAGTGACACAATTTTATGACCGTAGTCACTATATCAATACGAGGTCTATCCAATCGGTTGTCTATGACTTATGACGTCACATAACCGCGCGGTAATAAATTAAAAAAGGCCGGTTCACACACGCACGAGTCGCCACCACACAATGGGATCGGGCCTGTCTATAATAATTTTGATTGGTGCCCGCGTTACTGACAATAATTAATCATGTGTTTTCGCTGTAGTGTCCGGTTTTATTAAACGTACGTAATCGGAATGGCCACGGTGTAAATGTGTTAAAGTGATTAATGCGCGAATCAAATTTGATTATGTGAAAGCGTTTCAAGTGATGATGCGGCGTCGCATGAAATATGTTGCGAAAATATTGAACACCAATGAACATTAACTCAATTTGCGGGGTCAGGCGGGACCCCACGCGGCATGCGTTATTAATTTCTGATTTCTGCAAAATATCGGGAGCTTTGTTGAAAATTAAGCCGTATTCATTCTTTTAATGTGTGTTTTTTATTCGCATATCCCGGGGTCGGAGTGACCCGCGTGAGTGATTGTTGTGATGACGTCGTGAGTTAATGGGTTAATAAATATATGCCGAAGACAGGGTTTATTAACATTTGACCGACAGATGAATTTTTCAACTCTTTTGTTCAAGGAATGATCTGGTATTGTTTCTTTCCCTTTGAGTGCACTTTGTTATTGTGTGAAAAATGATTATATTTTAATCATATTAGACAAAACTTGAACGATGCATTCTTTAATCAAAAGATATATTAATATCACCCTGATTAGGAATACAATTAGAGGTAGTAACAATAAGTGCAGACAGGTTGTGAAAAATACAAAGCTAGTTACTCAATATGAGGCGTCGAATCGCTGGCGTAGTTAGTCTTACCAGTTACTAGATATAAAAACCGATATGTTTATTTAAATCTTAGTTGTTTTTTTTTTACAAATACGAAATATTCAGTTAAACGAATTGTTATGGTAATTACTCAATATCACCTAAACTGCCAAAAAACTTATTAATTGTATTTAAATTAGCAAAAAACCTGGTTAATCAATAAACGAAAGAATAAATAAAAATAAATATTGATAAACACGCGTAAACCACCTGACCCGGGGTCTTTAAATGAATATTAATTTAATCATAAAGTGTATAAGGAACAAGATAGTACCTTAATTGACCGCAAACGGATTTTATTACTGTATTATCTTTTAAATGACACTGAACGTTCCCATATCTGCCACGAACATCAAGAAACGTTTAAACCTTTTATAAAAATGAATGGATTATGCCTCGTTAAAAACTAAATGTACAACTTGTAATTTGATAAGATAACTCGGGTTATGGCTCCGGTGGTAGCGTTACAACTTAGAACTGTTGGGTATGTGAATCGAAACTAGGGGTCATAGTTTGCTCGGTATTAGGGAATATGCTGATTTGTATTTCATCTGGCAGAGTTATTTGACCAGACTGGTATTAAATGACAGAGGATTTCAAGTATAAGTTAAGTGTCAGATGGCAAATATTATTGCTATTGACTGGTAAGATCCAGTCAATACAATGTAGCCCTCTTGTTTGGTTGTTTGTTAACCGTTATTATGATTACCCGAACTAGTCTGTACCCGAAACAGACTATTTATGTAGGATGAATTATGAAAAAAAATCATGCTCTAATAGAACTCGGTGAGCTTTTCAAGTCTAAAAAATGTGTTAATGAACCTTTTCGCTCATTATTATATGACTCCAGTAGGCCTAATTGGACACACGGCGAGGTTACATATCCGGCTTGGCTCCAAGGTCATGACTTCCGACATAAATCAACCAACATTATCGGCCAATAGAAGCCCACGTTAAATTCGCGGGCCACAGTCTGCCAATCAAATGAAGTTATAACCCCTTTAATTAATTTTAATCTTGTTTTATAAGCATTGATTAACTTTGGTAATTATGCTTGTAACGGCATGAGTAATCAATGGGAGGCTACGTGGCCGGTTTTGGTTGTGTCCGCCATATTCTTATTAGACGCTCGACAAGCCTAACATTGATAATAGTTTGGTTGGACTTAAATATTTAGGTGAAACTATAATGGATTTGAGTCATACGAATTAAAAATTATACGTCAAAGTACACAGTACAGTCTCGAGTTCATAATCTAAGATTCATTTTTGAAGTTAAAGTGGAAAAACTACGAAGTGGATAGTAAGGTGGCATAATGAGGAACAGAAGCTTGATAATTTCATACTAAATGTCTTAAGCCTTTCAATCCGCTAATGCACACTTAAGACTTCATTACCTTTACTTATTGGGAGATCTCTCCCATATTGATAAGTAACTAAAAGACTTGTTACTAAATATTTCGGAACTTTATCGTATAAGTATTTAAGATTTTAAGACCCGTTACTGTCAGGCAAGTCGTTATTTTGTATTTAAAAAAGTAACACTATTATTTTACCTTTCTTGGATGTAAATTTCTTTTGGTAAAACACCAACATCTTAATAATCCAAAAGCATTCCTATTCATGGCCTACCTACCAAGAGCGTGTATGTGTGATTGGGACGAAAACATAGGGAAAAAATTAATAATTACATAGCAGTGTAGAGATATAATAACGGCTCATTATTATCATTTACTGGACGAGCGGGACGCGACCAACCGGCCTGCTAATGAACGCCGCTGGGAATAGAAAGGATGTGCCGTAAAGTTCGTATTTATTAAGAATTTCAACTCAGTATAGGTTCTTTCATCACGACTTAAATACTCAATAAGGGTTCTGTAATTTCTCTATGAGTGTTCTTATGAGGTTTATGCAAGATGGTTCTAAATTTACCCATCAAACATTGGTACAATTTTTATTTTTTTAATCTCTGGTATTGATTAAAATGCTATGTAATTAAGTTGGTATGTATGTATAATTTGAACGGGTAAAATTAGTATTTCGTTCATCTAAAAGTAAACATACATACTTTAAATGTCAACCATAAATTTTCATAATAAATGTTAAAATAAAATGTTATATCCCATGGGTATTATTTAAAGAAACAATGCTCTTCCTTCGGAAATCATTTCGGATGTAACAAAACCGCAGAATACCGGAGCATTAACAAAAAAAACGCCCCTTATCCGTTGCGTTCTACATGCAATGGGCGCGGTAATACTACTAATTGTAGCAAATCCGATTCAAGTAGTCAAACGACGCAGAAACTTCTTTCACACGTGGCCGGATAACAAAAGGGCGCATCCACATAATTGTAATCGTATTGGGCCGACCAAACAACTAATAAAATTCTACCAGACAAAACTAAATGTTCGGCTTTGAATAGACAAAGTGAGGCAACATATGTATGTCATATTTCTTATGCGTTGTCGGCGTCAGGTAAACGTTCTTCGGCTATTGTTGTGTGTGTTTTTTTACGGAAATACAAACAGTTTTAAAATTCGATTGCTACCTGCGCTCGAGTGCGGATTGTCGGAATTTTGTTTTAGAAAAAAATTGATGCTCACCGCAAACATTGTTTTTATAGAGCCTATATGTAAGCGGCAGTGTTCGGAAACATTTGTGAGAGTTGAATGTGTGCCGACAATCCATTACAAACTTTCAACACAATTGAGTTATACCTCATTCACGATAAGTTGATTCTTTTGGCAGATGTCAATTTTTCTGAGACATGACTTTGAAATAAAAAAACGTATTATTTTATTATTTTAATGATTTGATAAATATAAAAAAATACATACAATACAAAAGTCCCTAAAGATATAAGCGTTATCCAAAAATTTTGAGACTTTATTGCTTCAAAGTAAAATTAAAATAGGAATACTGAAACTAATTGACGTTTGTATAATGTTACATCGTTCGGACGGAAAGGGACGTAACATCGTTCATATCGATTGCCACGTCGATAATTTTATTGAACGCTATGATGATCATGGCTGTGCTCCAGTTTCTTAATAAAAACTGTTTTAAAGATAAAACTATTTAATTTTTCAACCTTAATTTTTACATACTGCGTTATTTTTGGACCTCCTGTCAACTTAAAATAGGTTGTTTAGACACAACTTTTCCAAAGAAACATGGGTCGAAACGTGATAAATAATTCGACCCTCCCATAGAAAACTGCTCACGTGGTCGATTTCGTGTAGAAGGTCTGAATTTTTTTTTTACTTTTCGACCCGTGTTTCTTTGGGGAAGTTGTTTACTTCCGTGGTCTAAAACACCTATTTAAATTTGGCGGGAGGTCTAAAAATAATCCTGTTTAAATATTAAATAGGTACTTATTATGACCCACCACCGCTTATCTAAATAATGTTTTATATGTCGAAAGTAATAAAGAATTTCATACATAATGCAGTATTTTAAAACGCAATATTTTTTAACTTCTCGATATTTTCTGTTTCCCATCATTAGTCGATATGCCAAAAGAATCAACTTATCGTGAATGAGGTATAGTCGCTGTTGTAGCTTGTGTTCGCACAACCATTATTTTTGCCAACGTCATAAATTCTGTTTGTCTACTTAGAAAAAATGGTATGATTTTAGGTTATATTAAGATTCCCGTCATGTAATATTATCGAATATTGAGCTAGTTAGGAGGAAGTCAAAAACCGAGTATGCCTATGTCTATTTATTACCAAAGTCCGGCATAATAACAATAAATATGACAATTTCAAAAAAACTTTTCACTTTTTGTACAGTGTTATTTGATCATTATAATTAAACTTAAAATATTCCCCGCTCATTTATTGGTTACTTTCTAACGCAGCACTAAAACTCAAGATAATTTGAAAGATTTACAACGCGATCATTCCCATTGTAAAACATTAATTTAACTATATAAAAGAATAAAACTATACAAACTGACGCACATACGAGCCCACTCGTAAAGTAATATAGTTATTTCGGGTAATTACCTCGTGAATGTAAAGTAGAAACGTGAATGAACGCCTAAATAAATAAATAATAAGGTCAATAAAGACTTATTCGTCTCCTAATGATAGTAAACGATCTCCAAATTATTCATAGACTGTTATTATACGTAAATTGTTTTTAATTACGGCTGGTTTGTTAAATGAAAATGTTTGTGATCTGTGATCCCACGCCGCAGGGAGTTATGGAGGTAACAAAGTTTGATCTTGCAGATCCTCGCCGTATGGTGCAGCAGATAACAATGGAATCATTTTTAAAGACGTGTCCATTGCTTCTGTTTTTCGGTCTCTTGCGTGACTGCGCTAAGTTTCTGCGCAATGTATGTTGTCTGTAACAAATGGCTGTCAATAAATCTTATATAAGGGCCAGCGGTAATGCGAAAGGACGTCATATGGCGATCGGCACGAATTTGTCTTTGTTTATGAGTTTGTTAAAAAATTAAGCTTACTTTTTGCGTTGTTGATTTTTTTACCACATTAAATATATAATGAAAGGTTACATGACAGTGATTTGTTGTTTTCGTGTTAGTTTACGTTCGGAGTCGAGGATCAACGACATGCGGAATTTAGAAGATCTGATAGAGGAAAAAGTGTTCACCTGCGGCTATTAATGTTTATTTAATTATCTTATTGTACGACGGGTGTAGCTAAACCTAAGGCGGTATTCTTCTTCTTATTCATCAACCCATATACGCCCACTGCTGAGCACGGGTCTCCTCTACCATTGAGAGGGTTTAGGCCATAGTCCACCACGCTGGCCTAGTGCGGGTTGGCGGACTACACACCTAAGAAATTCCTAAGAATTCCTAAGAACGTGTGCAGATTTCATCACGATGTTTTCCTTCACCGTTATGCAAGTGATAATTCATTGTGAATAAACACATAACTTCGAAAAGTCAGAGGTGTGTGCCTGGGGTTCGAACCCGCGACCGCCGAGATTCTCGACCGCGCGCCCAAACCTCGAGGCCATCACTGCTTAGGTATCAAGGCGGTATAGCCATGATAATTTGCTATATTGGTAAACATAGATAGGTTGGCACAACAGCCACATACAAATCAGGAGTAATCTAATTCAATATTTAGTGTAATAAGTAAGGTTTCCTCTAGACCGGACACTCGTTTCGGGTTGTAATGTATAAACCTATATTTTTAGTTTTCAACATACCGTTATTACGAAAGTTGAAATGAATCCATTGCCAAACGAATCTAAATTTCATAGTTCTTTATTTACCGCTTACTGTTTTGAATTTTAATCTTCTATAATCACAAATTTACATGGCGTATTATTGATTCTGGCGAGTCACACCGTTAAAAAAATTGTCTGCCGATACTTTAATGGTTAAAAAATTGAATCTAAAGCGAAGTTTATATTTTTTGCCGTCTGGCCAAGTTTTGTTTGAAAGCGATGGTGTAAAAATACATAGCCTATTTATTTTTTGAAGGTTTTATATTCGAGATGCCAAAGACTAAATACTAATCTGGATTGAGATTGTGTTTACATCTTCCAAAAATAATCTAATAATGGAATAGACTGATGTTAATTCCAATAAATTCTTGCTATTGTTTTTCTAAAAGTCTTTTAAAATTGACGAGAAGTTTGATTAAATCTAGATTAAACTAGGAATCTTGATGAAAACTTCATAGCTTTTTCACAACATTGTTAGTTCATCGGAAACTGTAAAGAATGGGGTGTTGTACTATTTCCAAAGTTGGACACATTTTTATACTCTATAGCTGCTGAGAATTTCTTAATGAAAAAACTTAATATCGCTTTGCCCGACCAGAGAATCAAATTCGATACCTATTCCTAGCTCATACAGCACTTGCTTGAGCCGCAAAACCACATGGCAGTCAACATTTTCAGTTGGAACTATAAAAAATATATGTAGAGTCCGTCTTTTATGAGGATCGTATCCTGACCGGTGCGAAAATATTACACGCCAATAAAAACTCAAATATAAACATTTGCTGTATGGAACTACCTTATACGATGATATGTAAATAAACAAAATTAGTATTACGAAGCGGAATAAGAAGGAATTTCAGTTAATAATTGCAGTGGTACAAGTTAATGGAATAATTATAATTATATGAGAGGCAAAGGAGCCGGCGGCCACCCGCTGTCCGCGCCGACTTCGCCGATTGTTATGCCCAAAAAAGCAATTAAAAAATGTACCAGTAAGAAATTGCTTCGGACTGTGAAATAAAATACTTCTCTTTTTAATTCCCATTCTAATAAGCCGAATTTTTGATGGCTTCCTTTTTTATGATTCTCAAATGACATTCACACAAAATGGACACAATGTAAACGTGGTGGGAAATTGAAATTGTGTTTTGTCGTGCCGATTCGTAACGCAAAAAAATGCGAGGCGTCAGTGCGAAAAAATGTAAGCGTCAGATAATATTGCGGTTATCTATTTTACAATGAGATTAGCATGGCGCGGCGTTTCACTATGAGATTGAACTTTTTTGGACAGTTGAAGACGGAAATGGTTTCAACTTGCGTACGCGTGACCGTACCTGCAGCACAAATTCAATATAAAGAATTGTTGAGTTTTATTCCGATGTTTCTAGAGGCTATATCTTTGGACGTTCGTGATTTATGGTTTACGTAATGCGTATGCTTTATGTGTTTTAAAAGGGAACGTTGATGAGCATTTAATAGATAATTAAAGTTGAAATGAGGTTTTACTCTTGATCGTGGGATCCATTTTCACACTAATGCGTCTGCATATTATAAATCTTAAGTATCTACTGATATGCGAGATGCAGGACTCGTGATGACTCTTTAGTATGTGTATATGATAAGGATGTTTATTAAACTAAATATTGTGAAGTGCTTGTAGTTTCCGTTTATTTTTTTACCTCACATTAAATAGCATGACCCATGAATACAGAGATATTTTAAATGTCAATCTCGCAATTGTATTACCTGACATAAAATCCATCAACTATCATCCACATTCAAAAGACTTTAAAGCCTGCCAGGAATACACAGGGTTGTGAGAATGAAAATAATTTCTTCTTCAGTATGACTGATTTAATACCACAAATTTTTGGGAGACGGTAGCATGACCTCAGTCAAGTTTAGCAACAGTAATGCAGCCCTGACCAGCCATACAAATTTAGTTTCTTTGTAAAGAGATTGAATTGTCAATCAAAATTCGAAACAATTGAAAGTGAAAAATAATTCGCTCTCATAATTCTTCATCGTGGCGATTATCTCAGCGTTAGTTGGGCACAATGTCTCAGATACTACACGGTTATTTGTATTAGCAGTTAGATTGAGCTGTCATCTGAGTATATTAACAAATGGCTCTCCATGAATATTAATAAAGAAAGTCATATGTTATTTACGATTGGATGTTGGGAAAGGCCCTTATCCATGTCGCTTGTTAAACAGAAACAAATATTTAGGATAGATCAGCATTTGGGCTTTATTATAAAAGAGCTTGTCATATTCTATTGCTTAGTCAATAAAAATATCTTAACTGTAAGCTTGTCTCTAGTGCTGAAGTTAGAATTTTGGGTCTTATGTAGGACCCTTACTATATCTTTGATTGTGGGATGTTATTGTAATTGTAAGGAGAAATCATGCCTATCATTATATAGGGTGTATTTAGACCGTGATCGAAAACTGAGGCAGGTAATAGCGAGGGGGATCACAAACCCAGTGGCGATATTAAAAATCCCGACAAAAATAAAAATTTTGACGTTTTCCATACAACCATCGGTGTTAAAAGTATGTGGTTTGTATGGAAAACCTCAAAAATTTTATTTTTTATCGGGATTTTCTTTAACACCGATAGGTTTATGATCAGCATATCTATTACCTCAGTTAAGAAAATTAATATATGTATAAGTATCACATGTATATTCGAATTACTAGGATCCTTATTAAGACCCGTCTCTTTTACGATCTTCATAAACATTACATGTAAACCAACGATAATAATTATGAGTACCTTAGTTATATAAAGATCATTTGCAATAATAAAAAGAAAACTATTATGCGCATTGCACTACTGCGTTCACATTAGATACTGCAGCTTGCATTTGTCGGCAAATGAATTACAGAAATCAATTCACTAAGCAAATCCCTTACAAACGTCTCGACATCTTTATTCCTGTGTAAGTTATAAAGAAAATTGTATCATTGCCCACGCAGCACCGAATGATTAATAGTCTTATTTATATGGGCTATATTACAGTAATAAAAAACAAACATGCGACGCTTTCAATGGAATTGCGCTTCGATGCCTTTGATTTTCTATTAACAAACTTCCGCCATTACGTTTTTTGACTCTGTCCACTTCCTTCGCGACGGCAGCAAATGATATATTAATTGGCGCTTGAAAGATGTGTTTCTTTATACAAACAAGTTGAGGGATAGAGTCATAAAATTAAATTATTATTGCCGTTCGCAATCAGATCAAAGGTATGCGGAGGAGCGATGAAAGGGATTCTCGTTTTATGGTCAATTTTGTGCTTATTAAAATTAGGTGAATAAAAAACAAAGTATTTGTTATTGTCGAATACTCAAAAAATACAATTTATCGCAGTCGATTTTCTTGGCATTATAAAATAGTTTGAAACTTAATACCTCTTTAATAAAACTATACGTACATAACCTATATTCCATCAGGTATGTGCCATGTAACAGAGGCGAGCTTAGATGCTGCTACTACAAACTTCCTAATGAAAAAACTCAATAAAAAAAGCCGACCCGGGAATCAAACCCAGGCACTTCTAGATCGCACAGCTTATACTTGAGCCGCGAGACCATAAGGTAGTCAAATTATAATATTGTAATCATTTAGTATTCAATCGCACAAATCTAATGGTTTCAAACTATCTATGGTTGCTTTACTACTTTATCTACAATTAATTATTATAACTATCTCTAACCGAATGCAACGTTATTTTTATCAGTTGTCGCACTTCAAACTATATTTAATTTCAACAATACCGCTACCGCTACTGTTTGTCGCCTCGTTCAATATAATACCATCACGACAAGTTCTCAATTATCAAAACCACGCGAGACACAAGTTTCATAACATTGGAGATAAAAAGGCGCTTGTGTCGCAAGCCACAGCCAGTGGCTCATACCACAGCATAGTTAGCAGTCGAGGCACGGCTATAAGTAGATTTACATGTTCCCCGCACGTGAGCCTATTTTGAATTTTCAGATTGCTCTTTTAGCTCGTATCAGGACAAACTTTCGGGAATAGGACGCCGGCTACGGAATAAAATAACATTATTACTTGCTTTTGTTATTTAGGAATTTGTTTTTTTACTATCTTAAAAAAGGGCAGTTAATTAATAAACCGTATGCATGTTGTTTAATATCCATAAGTTTATTTTTCCTAGTTTGTAACGTAGCCTTTAAAACTGAATTGAAAAGAAGACGTCCCTTCGATTTTAGTTCTTTTCCTCATACGCGTATAATATAAAAGTATATGTAGCAATTTTATGAAACACGATTCATGTCTTACATCATAATGCAGAAATAGTTAATGAAACGAAGAGCTGGACACTAATTTATTGCAGATGTCCTTGTGCCTAAACGATCCATGTTGTGCAAATTCATTTTTTTCACCTCTGTTGAAATCATATAATGATCTAAGATCTTTATTTTATACCATTATTTTTTTCCCAGTTACAACGATGGACTGATTACGTTCTATGTGATTAAACTTTGTGCATTGCGAACAAAGTATACACTCATGGGCACGCAGTCATAACAAAAGTGGTTGCAATCAAAACTAACAACAAAAAATAAAAAATAAGAATACCCACAGACCATGCGTGCCCACAAAGTTAACACCCATTCGTCATTGTATACCAACTTCAATAGTACATCATTAAACGGTTAAAGGTGGCTGGGCTTATTAAAATTTTACAGCTGCATAGTTTACCATGTGTGTTAGCGCACTCGTTAATTCCATACAAGTCGAACCAAAGGTCAACTCGATAAAAGGAACGTATACTATCGCAAACATTTGACATTGCATCGATTGTGTCGATTATGACAGTGAATCAATTTGAAATGTTTAGACTGACAAATTTAAATAGTACACATCACTAGTTACCTTATCAAGCTAGACGCGCACTTAAAGACGCCGTAATAAAGCTCTAAATCGCTCATCTTAATCACAAAAGAATATTAGAGATACGAAAATAATTTTGGTGGAGTACAATGTAACAAAAATCGATCGTCGAAAAGATAGCCGTAGCAGTTGTTGAATCGATACAGACATGGCGCTTTGATTACTCGATTGAATCGAACTCGTATAAGCTCTCTGGTTGTGGCGACGGCCGTGTTGTGGACTGTAATATCCGATACCTATCTTACTCGGCCTGTCGGGTCAGATGATCGTTCCTGTAACGCATTACTTATTCATTTTGGGCAATTGATTTCAGTCATACATGCTGAAGTGATTGTACGAGATTATACGTGGCCCAAGATACAGGAATAGAGGGTATTGTAATATTGTGGCTTATTCGGGGACACAATATCTTAAAAATATGTAGTGTATAAAAATGTTGTTAGGAAAATTATTTTTTCATAGTGCAAAGAAATGCATCCACTTTCAATTACATGGGTATTGCCTTGCAAAAGTTATCGACGTCAAAGGGTTGCAGAAAATTTACAAAGAGTTTGGAACCAGTCGCTATTAAGTTAAGATGAAAGAAAATCGTCTTTTTGCACGTAGTGGGCCTCATACTCTTTGCAATGCCAAGAGACTTACAGTTTTTATTTAAATTATGTATGTTAAAAAAAGAAGGTTCGCCATTGTGTACAACCTAATTCATTTTTTATTCAAGACTTACGTGTGGCAAGCGCTTTACACCTAACAATGCGCATACCGATTTAATATATGTGAGAACCACAATTCACACACGCCATACGTAATCGAGATATTATTAAAAATCGATAGTTGTCACATCAAAATGATTCTCGTTAGTATAAACGCATTCACATTGATGCACGTGTTATGTGTACGAAACGTTCCTTATTACGTAACCTGATCACGCCTTGTCCGAATTGACCCGCCTCTGAAAGACTTTAATAGACTGAACAATGAGCTTTGAATCGAGCCTGACCGAGGAGACCGTGTACCACGTGACCCTAAAAAACCTATCTAAATATTGAAGTTCGTATCCATTGCTGCTTCGTAACCAAAATAAAACTGAACAATCGGACCGGTTGTTCAATGAAAGTGATATACTATGATTGTCAGATATAACGTCAATATAAAAGTATATAGTTACGGTTGATTATTTGGACGTTTTGACAGCTGACCACGCTCGTTACCACTGTCGTCGTGAAAGGCATCAGTAATCTAAATGCAAGGCTAATTGAATACAAAAGAAGCGATAACCAAGGAATGCGCTTTATGGGTGAAGTTACGTAATAAAATATAGGTTAAGTTTGAGCAAGCACACTTCTTTATCAGAGACGAACGGGCGCGAATTGAGAGTAGTATTACGGGGATCCGCGTCTCCTTTGAAGTCTAGCCAAATACAATGTTACTTTATTCAACCTTCAGTTTAAAACAACGTTGCAAAGCATAAATATTGTTTGTAGTTTAAAAAGGAGCCAAGAAATCTTTAAAATTAACTTAAAAATAAAGAAATAGAACTTATTCCAGCCAAAGTTGAGATTTAGTTTTAGTGTTATACAAATTTTAGTAAAAAGTATTTTTCCCAAAAGTTTATTTTTGGTGAAAACCCATTAACAGGTTATGGGAAATATGAGATTAATTAGTCTATTATTTATTGGATGTTTTTAAATTTAAAATACATTGACCCCTAATTTTATATCCCAAACACAGATTTCATATCTGGTTTTGTTATCATATTCGCAGCTCGTTCCATTCTTTTGTTTGAGGAGATATCTAGCCCACGCCAGCCACACCTATACATTATCTTGTTTGAACAATAAGAAATTCTAACGAGTTCATTATTAGTACCCTGTGTTCAATCAGTTGCAAAAGTGCCTTATAATTAAATTGGTTATTGAAGCGTAGCTCTAAGGTTATAACGCAGCTTGTAGAAGCATTAGGTGTATAGTTGATTTTGAGTTTAATAGACTGTATATTTGTGTTGAAGTTAGAGCTCGGATCAATTCATTCATCACTGGAATTGCTTTAGACAGTAAAATTACTTTAAAGGATAATTTTGTGTCTCCTATAAAGAGTTGTCGTATACAATGTATTAAACTATTTTTTTGCCATAATGATCTTTGACTCTAGAAATGACCAATTTATAACACGGATCTTGGTGCTGTTAACTATAAATTCTTATTATTTGTCAAAATATTGTTGTATTATTCAGCTCCAGCTATATTATAACGATATCTCCGTGACGCAATTGGTTAGCTAGTTTGCGAAACGAAAGGCCGCGAGTTTGATGTCTTTGTGTGATTCGCAAATATTTGTTTCGGATCTGGATGTTTGGAAGATTGAAAAGTTGCTTCTAGTTTTTGATAGCTATGACACAGAACTTGTAGATACAAGTCTCGTGTGGGGTCAGAACTATGTGACTGTTGGGTGTATTTATTTATTTATAATCCCAAATACTCATCAGTCATGGTATATTATGAATCTTTAAAGGTTTGTGTAGCAACTGGATCAGAATGGATTTGCATTGAGCTACACTTAAATCTCGGCGAGGTACGTTAATACTATTGAGATATTTGCCACCAAATGTAGTCACGTCTTATATTGAATGCCTACGTCATATCAACGCAGTGTAATTACTTCGGCATATCGTCTTAGCAATAGTTAAATGTATAATTAACTTCTTAAAGGACCGCCGATGTCGTTTTTCATCCAACAACTTATTATTTAAACGATTATATTAAGTTGATAGTTTGCGTTGAAATTAAATTTATTCCCTTGAGTTATAATTAAGTGTATTGGTATTAGCTCATGTCCATTAAAATTTTGACACTAGATTGACTTCAAATCGTGCGAAATAATTAATAGTTGGCACAGTAAATTCCCTTCACTGTCTTACCTAAGACCCATATTAGTAGAGGAATGATTAATCTCAATGACAATATTGATTTTCTGCTTTATTGGATAAAAAGGTTAATGCTATGAAGGTTGATTATTTTAAGTCAAATTATTTAATACTTTAGTTTAAAATAAATTATACTGGTTCGTCTTGCTCTAGACTGTATTCGCCAAAAAGTTACGTGGAGGTGCATATTTTCTGCACCTCCACCCATTGTGTTTTAAAGTTTCTATGTCTAATACATCTGGGTAAAGAGTAAGCACGTTGACTTCATTTGTCTTATCTCTTATCACACTAATACTGTAATAAGTTTTTATACAGTAAGTGTTAAAAATACTTTATAAACTTTAAAAATCAAAACGCAACTATGAACCCTATGGAGGGGTACATATTTGCATTTAGTTTTTGCAGTCTCATTGGTTGGATGCTAGTAGGTGAAATAGTTTGAGCTTCATCTCCGCACCGAACAAAACAAAACAATGAACACAACCTTACCGTAGCATCCTACCATAAATGCGAATACTGCCATATTAGACTATGTAAAATTAATCGCAGGGTATAATGTTCTCAAGCAATATTAACTTAAAGCAAGCGAAACATGAACGCTTCCTTCTGCTAAAGAATATCTAAACTGCAACGCTGAAGGCGCGTGAGACTTGATACAGGCTCCTGTGTCCTGCAGTAATGACGTCATTAAATATGAACCACGCGGGCGTGCACCGAGCCTTCTGTGAAGCGATGATACACTGCGTAACACTTGAGGAGACAGATTTATAGCTAAGTGACAAGCAATTTGTGGTGGCTTTTTAAAAATTCTTAACTAATTATTACTCTTAACATTCTTCTTGCTTTGCGATGTTGTATTGCAGTGTCAGTTAGTCCGAGTAGTAATTTCTGTTTTGTAGAATTTGTGCTCTAAGAGTGTGAAATACTTGACTACAATCTAATTTGTTTAAATAACTATATCCTTCATTGTCATGTTTATTAAGATACGAAGACTGAACGAGTATTTATGTAAATTAATCGTAACATCTCGTTCTTAAGTAACAAATGGTTTTAATGCTTACCAACATAATTGGTTTGACCTGACGAGGTCATCTGCATCCCTAAAAACAAAAATTATGAATGAAACATTTGTATCGAAGCTTGGAAGACCAACACACGAGCAGTCATGCGGCACA
Source organism: Cephonodes hylas (assembly GCA_030295005.1). Classification (NCBI taxonomy): domain Eukaryota; kingdom Metazoa; phylum Arthropoda; class Insecta; order Lepidoptera; family Sphingidae; genus Cephonodes; species Cephonodes hylas. The sequence goes on from AP025371.1 coordinate 4,507,039, forward strand.
GGCCCTCGATAAGATACGGCACTGTACGAGTACATTACAATGATTCGTGTTTGGGTTCGGTGCATTGGCACGTTATCGCTTCCTCTTTCGAACACTTGCCCTATTGTCGTAGATTAGTTAATGATTCATTAGCTTTGTTACCTAACTTGAACAACTTTTTGGGGTAGATAATGTCGATTGTCGGTCCCGGCTGAATTTCAAGGAACCCGCCCGTCTCGAATCCGATTGGTCTGTCAGATTATGGATAGAGATATTGTGAAAGTTTATTACAAGTCGTTTTTCTGATATTGGTTTTTGCTTTCAGCCTAGATTATGGCCCAATTTTAGAAAGTTTTGAGTTAGGCAAAATTTAAGTTTCATAAAGAATATTTTGATCAAATTGCTGTATTAGATGGGGATAACTGTGGTAAAATGTTTTGCCCACAAACGCCTCTAGTTCAGAAATAAATCCTAAATCCTCAGATAATACATAATATTTTCTTAAAGCTCAAATCCTCATACTTGGCTTCCAAAGAAAGCATAAAATTCAAATTACAAGCCTTTATCCACGGCTCCAATAAAAGGATATCAATTGTAATCTTATGAAAAATGATAAGGGTCAATTGGCTTGCTGCGTTAACATTATTTTATTCGAACAAATTTTTATGATTGTGCTTATACATGTGTCAATCAAAAGGCTCGCACAATGGTGGCTAACGATTTATATTAAATTGACACATTTTTTACCGAGAGCTGTGCACGAGATGAGAATTGAGGAGCTGTTTTTTGTTCATTGTCATTTATAATTAGAGGATTGACACAAAACGTATTGGGAGCTGTGCGAAATTGTGATTTATTATACGTGTGATATGTATTTATGATGTGCTAGGTGCCCGAATCGGTTTGCATTAGGACTAATTTCGCTTGTCAAATCATATTTAAATGATTGTTTTGTTTTTGCGATATTAGTCTTCATGTCAACGTCATCAACCAATATATTCATTTTCTTTGTTTTGACAATTGTTGCTGCATAACTGTTCTTTGATGAAATCGTTTTTAATTTGTGACTATTTTAAACTTCTGATAGCAAATTTTAAATAATTTGGAGTTTTATTTCCATCACATCTCTTTGTAGTAATAGGTTGAGCGATTTTTTTTAACGTAATCCATAGTCTCGATTTAAAGACACATTCCGTTTTAAATATTTACTGTCATTTACTGGGTGGTGTTTACAAATACAGATTAGATTGATAAAAGGATACACGTATGACAACCTCGATCTGTGGAAGATTGATTGATGAGGTTATTGAATTAGCAAAAATGCTGATGAATCGTCTTTAGCGTGCTTTTGTCGGGCATGTAAATAAAAACAGATGTTTAAAAAATATGTATATTTATGTGGCTTTAAAGTTTACACTTAAAGTTTTCTGACATGTGTGGTTAGTGCTCCAATTAGCATCGAAAGATCTAATGATTTAATATAATTACCTTTTAATTTCTTCTAAATACCCACATAGTTTTTTTGTGCAACCCTAAAAAATCAGATAGACTCAAAATTCAAAAAAAATATGTTAACTCTATTAAAATCTTTAGATCAAAATCTAAATAGCTAATTCTATTTTCTTTGTTACAAATACCCGTATGTATGTATTCCACAATAGTTATCTCAATGCCGATAAATCATGCCGATCCACGGCTTGTTGAACGTTGCGTGGGAACATCGCAGTCAATTATCCAATTTACATCACATTCTTGCTGATATTTTTGATCATTACATTCTTTGGACAGGTATATTGTTAGCTTTAACGCGAAGAACACACGAGCTTTGTTTGATCTTACAATTCCAACGATAAAACATCGAGGCGAACGTGTTTTGTAATTTCTAATTTGTATGTGAATGGATTTTCGTGGTGAGAGGTAATGACGGCTTTTTGTAGATGCGTTCATTAATACGGGCCCATACTGAATGCTGTTTCAAACGCACTATGTCACAATATTTTTTACACATAGTAGCTTATACATGGAGATAATGAAAAGTTTAGGATCAAGAAAGTTGAAAAGTTAAAGGATTGCAAAAAAGTTAGGAAACAAAAAATATTTTTTTTCCCAAAAATTTGGTAGTAGTAGTAGATTTTTATGAAATCGATCTCAAAGTATAATTTCTCCATGAAATGATTTTAAAAATACTTGCGATTAATTTAGTCACCTAATACAAAGTAAGTACAGAAATTACTTTGCAATAGGAGTAGTCAATTGACATAAAATTATCATCAAAACTATCTTCAGATAGAAGCCATAACATATGCGACCATTTCAAAAGGTCAGTAGTTCTTGCGAAGTTTCTGCAGATAGCTTAATTGAGGCATTAACGTGTACTACTTTCAACTTTGAAGTTCCGAACTTCAGTAATGTCCGATAAATATTGATAAGCATTTGAGGGTAATCAAATGTTATGTTTCTAGGAGCGGATAGGCTATCATAAAAATACCGCCATTATTTAAATTACGATTTTTAGTTAAGTAAGATATGTAAAAACACTGAGACAATTTTGTCAACTTACATATGTATAAGTCAGTGGCGGTACTTCCATAGAAGCCCAAAAGCCCGACTTGCTTTACATAGTTCCGAATAACGAACTTAACGATTGTTTATTTATAAAATAACGCTATAAACGTGAATGTGAGTACTAACCGGTAGGTATTTATTAGTCCTACGTACCAAAAAAAATATGCTGCTACTAAATAAACATTTGGGCTTGCCTTAGTTTGACAACCTAGGCACGCCACTGGTATAAGTATACAATATAATTACAATCATAAAATTAAATAGCCGAGTGATCACTAAATTGTTAAATGTGACCGTTACGTAAATGTAGTTCGAATTTAACGATCAGTCTCATTTGTGTACATCTGATTTCTTTTGCAGGGACCAGAAATTACTAGTAACTTTGGTGTTATAACACCCGAAGTTAAAAATTCAAAGTCTCGTCCTATCTTTCCTAGCCGATCAGCGAACTCTATAAGATTAAAAGAGGTATCATGCAAGAATAAAGTAATTAACTTCAACAATGGTGTCGCTTTTCGATTGTCAACACTCGGCTTTAAGCCTCAACAAACACACTGGCTGTATCGCCGGCAATTTTCGCGTTGCGCCATCGATCACAGCGTGCGCTTGCGTTCGTACTCCGCTTGGAGTGTTTCAAATAATGACGGCCATCTAAAACACTCGAGCGGCTCGCGTCATTCGGAATTATGATAAATATCAAACTAGTTAACGGGCCTTCGTTGATAGCGAGAAAAGTAGGGGCTCAGATGGTATCCGTGATAAAAACCAGGATACTTCAGACAACTTATCAAGCTGAATGTGGTTGTCAGCAGTCCAGAACGACAAATATGAAGATATTCAACTGTTTGAATGGACCACACATGATAAATTAATTATATGCCTTTTCTAGTGTGCTATAATAAATTAAATAATCATTTCAGGTGCGAGAAGACATTAAGATCAGTAACAATTGTAAAACATAAAACGTTAATGTGTAGTTAAAAACATCGATCCTCACACAATTGGTTGAAATTCAATTGGATTTTATGATGCAAGTACTAAATAATCTTCGACAACCAAATATGCAGTAACCTTTGATGGTTACATGGCCTAAGGGTGCTTGTGTTTATCAGATGTTTGTATTTAGTCTCGTGACTCATGTTGTTCTGTAATAATGGCGTGAAGTTTGTTAAGGAATTCAATTCGCGTTACATTCATGCCTCGAGGCGCCGATGTCCGTCTACAATCCGACCATCATTTGTTTGACAGACCGGTCTGTATCGCTACTGGTTCAAAATCGTAATTTTTCAATGAGCCTTTTTTTATGAAGTACCTACTACCCGTCTCGCTGACAACTGCGCTTATGGTTTCGGAGATAACATCGCTCTGTGCGCCATTAGCCAAAGTGATTGACGTTGTTAGTTTGTTGTCAGTAATTTTGTTTGAAATTTAGAGCGGCAGACGATTTTTTTCTTGACTGCTTGAGCCGCGTTGATACATGAAGCCGATTATTGCGCATTTGATAAGGTGCTCGGCTGTTACACAACTGAACAAAATCGAAATTGCCTTTTCGAAAAACAAACGGAACGACTTCCGTGAAATCGTTGCACATTTTTTCTTTTTAATTGATAAACCCATAACAGTGAGTTACGGAACCACCGACTAATTTGACAATTAAATTTGCAAAGCGTAACAATGGATTTTAGCTACGCTTGTCATAACGGCCATTTCGGAGATTGTTAAAGAACTAAAAAAAATATTTTTTTACTGTTTAAAAAAACCGCGGAGATATTATTTGTAATTACGTACAAGACTGGAGAATTAACGTTCCCATGCGAAGGTACTTAATTACGTTTGAGGGGATTTTTTGCTCTGTTAAACGAACTTCTTAATTGAAAATTGCTGTACAATAGGTTGAATGAGCATTTATAAGGATGCCTCGATGAATCGCATAGGCTTTTGTTATACAAAATGTATAAAAAAGAGCGTCGATACTTTCTCCCTAATTAAGAGGCTTATTTTTATATTGACTTCAAAAGTTGAAAATACACTTTTGCTTTTTTCTTCCGCATTCTGATTGAACGGCATATTTCATAATAAAAATTCCCTTTTTTAAATAAATTCAGGATTTAACATTCAGTAATGGCAGTTTTCCTAAAATGTACGATTTTAAAGCGGAGCCAGAAGAAGTTTTAGTAGGTTGGCACTATTTCGTCTTTTGGTTATCTTATATTGCTAGTCTTCTTGGGCCGTTCAACCTTTTATCTGAAACAACGTTACTTTATCTTTCTTGCGCAGTCTAGTCTAGTCATTTTCTTGTTTTGATAATAACAGCGCTAGAATTAGAAGACATCGAGCGATAAACTGTACACGAGCATCTCGTTCTGGTCAACTGGCCACAGGACATCAGTTTCAAAAGCGACATTTCACAAGACAATAGCTTTTAACTAAAGAGGTTTTAAGATAAACCCATTAAATGCTAAACACAATGATTCAGGGCAATTATCGCGACGATTCTTGGTTCTTGCATAGTGAGCGTTGTGAAACAAAGTTCGTACCGGTCGGCGGGCATTGTCGTGACCGTTTCAAATGTGGCACAAATTGTAAACGATTTGTTGGATGATTGACGAAAATAATTGTGTGCTTGAAAGGGCCTCGGCCGGATGCTCCGCGGTAGCACGTGACGTGGAATTTTTGGCTAAGTGCTTCGGATAGTTGGATAAAGAAGTGTGAATTTTTAGAGATTAGTTGGTCTAAAGTAGCTTTGTTTGTTTTGATCCATAATTATGCGTGAAGATTAGATACTGTAACGTACTTTGACGAAAAAGGAACAGTATATTTTTTGAACTATTCTAACATAAGAAGGACCTGATGGTATGTGCAACGTGGCATTCATATGGCGAGAAATTGTTACCATTAATATCTATAGTACAACTTTGTCCTAAGTGGCAGCAGTTGCTGTTCGAATAGAAATATTTATAGAAACTGCAATTTTAAATCAATAACACAATGCAGCGTGAAGCAGAATTATTACAACATTCAGAAATATAGCTTATAGTAGCTGAACATTAGCAATTTTTGTTATATATTTAGGATTTCTCCGCGCGAGTTCTTCACTAAGTCAGCCGAAGTTTCGGCTAACTGCAACCAAGTGATAACACGGTCCCGCTAATCCCACAAACGACCGCGCTCTGTAAATCTATCCGAGGTGCCGCCATCACGACCAATGGAAATGACATCAGTTATTAGCCCATATACATCCCACACCTGCGCACGGGCCTCCTCTACCATTGAGAGGGTTTATGCCTTAGTCCATCTCACTGGCCTAGTGTGGGTTGGCGGACTACACACCTAAGAAATTTCTAAGAACTTGTAGGTTTTCTCACGATGTTTTCCTTCAACGGTAAAGCAAGTGATAATAATTCATTGTGAATACACATATAACTTCGAAAAGTAATAGGTGCCTGGAGTTTAAACCCGCGACCGCTGAGATTCTGGCCCGTGCGCCCAAACTTCAAGATCGTCACTGCTCGTAATGGGAATGACATAAAACCTTAAAATACGCGTAGATGTCCATTGATAAAACGCCGGATGCACGGACAGGTGTAACGCAACGTTACAGAAATGTCATGCACCTTGCCTAAGCCTATGCTCGTCAATTACACTTATAAGTATTCTATGGATTTAACGCAATTTACATAATATGAATTTGGAGTAAGAAAACATTGGAGAGCTTGATGACTAAGAGTTTTTTTTTCTTTCAGGGCCAGCTTTGGAGCAGTTAAATGTTACTTTAAAAAAAACAGTTCTTGTACTATCAAAAAAAATCGCTTACAAATTTTCAGATTTTGTTTTCATTCACATGATAGTCATGCATATTATGGGAGACATTGGACTGATACCAAAATGTCATACAATTTGTTTTTTTGTTTCCAAAGACAACAGACGCAAACTTCACAAAAAGCTGATACTGATTCTAATATCTAGAGTAAAAAGCGTTCACACAAATCACCAGATACGTACACAAAGCCTTTTGAGTATCTAAATGTGTTCCCCTAAGCTGACTTAAAAGGCATTTTGTGTAATAAACTAGATTAGGGCAGCGTGGCTCTTCCAGTGCCGTTAGACGCGTCGGCCGTCCGTTTAACAGTGCAGTTGCATAATCCTCGTCAATACGTTTGTCGTCATTCACGCACGACTGTGGGCTTTTACAACATAATCGAATTTCATTCGGGCTTTGTTTATTGGTTCGATTGCTTTGTTTACTCAGCGACTGATTTGCTCAGGGATTTTTTCGTGTTTGGCAGTAGGGGTTTCGTCATCGCTCTCGGATTTGGTTTAATTATATAGGGTGAAACTAATTTATTCTAAAGTAGATCTAAAATTTATAAGTACTGTATAATCATTTTCAAAGAAATATTGTATTTAAGTAGAAATGTTTATTACGTCATACTGTGTTTTACCCTCGTTTCACTTTATAGAATTCTGAGTGTAGAGCTTTTACAGAATGAAATGTTAAGTAAAGTCTGTAGTAATTCATGTTAAATTATTGTACGTATTGCCTATGTTAATAAGGCTGAACTGCAAGCGATCGCAGGTTCAGGATATCCAATTACATTATTTTTCTAAGTAATAATATATTTTAAACATCGCTTTTGCACTACGAATTTAAAAATATTAAAGTAGACCAACCTGTATAAAGCTAACATGACGGAAGAAGGCTTAGGCGTTAGTAAGGGTGATGTTCGCGCTTAAGATTAGATACCTGGTATGAACATCTGTCTCCTAAAGGATATGTTACTTCATGATATCTCTAAAATGTATCTAATCATCATCATCAATATCGTCATCATCTTACTGGCAGAAAATTGATAAAAAGTACGCTTAGTTCTTCATAAATATTTCAAGATATTCGATCTTAGCTCGACGCCTTAATGAGGTATGCTGTTATGTACCGTAATTTTCAATTGAATCATCAATCTTCACAATTTGATTTGATATTCAGCCTCCTTATTTCACTGAGATTATCTTTTATCTACTGGACATTTACTATTACGGTGTCACGTCTCGGAACCGTTTTGAGTATATTTATTATATAAAGACAAGGAGGTTAATTCATTTCAAATGTTAGCTGGCGTCGCATCTCAAGATCGATCATTCTGTTCAGCGCTGGTCAGTTTCCTATTTCCTCAATAATCACTTATGTTTATCGTTCACCAAGATCGCTCTACGTTCTCTCAACTTTGGAAGCTGTTGGAGTAAACGTAACTGAATTTATAGTTTTCTTATAAGAACAATTGGAAATAGTTGAAATGATAACAGATTAGTCCCGTTGGTCTCTGAAGTTTCACATTATAATTAAAAAGTTTCAAAGCAAATAAGCCGGTTTGTTGGCGGCTATTTGCTTATAACAACTGTTTTCTGTGTATGTGCATTTATGAAATGGCAAAAAGATGAGATTTTATTTGGTAGAGCTACATACATACACATCTTGCCAAATTTGAAAATGTCTAAGCAGCATGACTATGTTGTTTTTAAATCCTAAACTAATGTTTAGCTATTGTATTTAAACATCCTGATTCAGCGCGACGTCTAATGATTAGCGGATATTATTTACGGTAAGTCCACATGTGCAAATTTCTCACGATAATTTAGTTTTACAGTTAACTGTGTCAAATACTCAGTTTTCGCATTAAACGCTACCGTGTCTGGATCAGATATACTAGCTTTGAAAGGTTAAATTTAATTATTGAAACGTTAGTAGTTACGCTTGTAATGCTTTTAGATAAACGGTTGTTTTAACGGTTCCTCTTTGTATTACACACGAAAATTATGTATTTATTCTTTTATAAAACAAGGTTTGTTAAAGATGTAGAAGTAATATTACTTCTACAAAGAGATATCTCTTTTTTATATTGATCATATATAATGCATATACTAAATGTCTTTAAAAATACAACCATAAAACTGATTCTCAAACAAAAAAATATCAAACATACCCTTAAAAACGATGCACGACGAAATTAAATTTTCAAATAAATATTGTCAAACCACACGTAACAAGAACCACAAAAACATCTAATACTCGTTAACCTTTTTCTATAGTAAAACAAAAAACAGTTACCGGTTAATAACGACAAAAGAAATTGGTCCAAAACACACGGACCTCTCGTCATAACTCGATACAAATTACGTCCAAATCATGTGGATATTATTTTTTATAAGCCACAGCGCCATGTGGTAAATTAGAGTCCCTATGCGCATAAATAAACAAAAATGACGACGCAACAGTTTCTTAAGTGGACAAAAAAGTTTAACAACTTCCCCAAAGCGATGTCGCGCGCACAACAAATTATCGCTTCGAATAATCTACGGTTTGCTGGCTTAATTCATTACATCGGTTTTTAAATAGTGATAGCTTAAAAAGGATATTTTCGGCGATCATTTAACTTCTCACTTCGACGTGTCTAAACATCACCCCTTGCAGAGCGCTATGAGTAATGGCTTGTCGACTCTTTTTACATGGAAATTACGATTTCAATAAAAATGTGGTCTTAGATCAAAGAGTTCTGCTAACTATCATCTTAATCTCACTAATCTTAGATGAGGATATCGGAATAGAAAATCGCTTCGTTATGCTACCATTACTGTGTCTGCGAGCGTTATCATATATTTTTGGTACTTCCAGGCAATATAGAAAGTATTGTTATTTCAATACACCAATAATATAAGAATTATTAGACTAAATATTTTCTAATGTTGCTAAAACTAAACAACAACCGGTTCGAGGTAAATATAGTCAAAGTCAAAGTCAAAGTCAAATCTCCTTTATTCAAGTAGACTTTTACAAGTACTTTTGAATCGTCATTTTTTAACACTTTTATATTTTTGTTTAATTCCGCTTCATAAGATAATTATTAGATGAAATTGATTCGCTAAACATACACTATAAACATATAACATAATAATTATAACTCATGACTGCGGTATTCTATCATGCGAATAATTAAATTTCCACGAAAGTGCCGTTGCGAATTTTCGTTTCCTAGTATCATAATATCATGTTAGTTATCGGACTTCTCTGAATTCAACGCAATTTGAACGATGAACAGTTTTAAATAGGTAGTGATTACCTCGTAGTTTATGCGCGCGGTTGTAAATGTGACGGTCGTAGGTTCAAACCCCAGGCATAAAACTTTGAGAAAGTTATGCGTACATTCACAATGAATTATCATGTAGGTACCTGCTTAAACGGTGAAGGCAAACATCGTGGGAAAACTTTAACGCCTCAAATGTCGTAGTAGTTTCTTGGGCTTGTAAGCTGAGCTAGGCCATCGTGGCTGACTAGGGCCTAAACCATCTTGGTTGTAGAGGATGTAGGTACCACAGCGGGATGTGTGTATATGCGGTGAAGATGAAATATTTTTAAATAAACCAGATTTAGTAGAATCTTTGGAGTTAATCTGTTATGACAAAAACGTAATAAATCCTATGTTATTGATGTGTATACAAAGAATGCACGACTTTCGAAAGTATTTAAAGTTGAGAAATGCCGACTGTGTGCGGCCGCTCTGTTAAGCTTACGACAATATCTCTTAGCATTAACAACATTAGAACTTATCAAAATTGTTAATCCGAATTAGCTATCTAAAAATATTTGCTTAAATTTCATTTATATTCAAAAATTATATATTTTATTGGTCGTATTTCAATACGCCGAAATAGTATTACACGAGGCATTAAATGGTCGGACACTAATCGATTGTGAATAGGAATTGCCTATAGATGTAAGAATATTTGGACGGATGGATTAAGTACGTATAAAATCTTAAATTTATGAAGTCCCCTTTATGCTTTCTTGGCAAACGTGTGGAATATTGATTTCTATTACCGATTTTTCTTCATTAATGGCTACTGAGCGTCCGGATTCGTAGTAAATGATGGCTAGTACATGCCGTAATTTATGTCGGTATGCCTATTGGAGATCAGTTTAGCGAGTAAAACCTTAAAATTGTACGTTCTTGGAAACTCGGTAGCTTCGGCTGCTACATAATGAGGTATTTACATGATAATTACGCTATAAGAAGGGAGCGTTGGATTCCATCGTATAGATTTGTGTCTCTTTATATTTTCAAAGTGATTCTTTTAGATTTAATTATCTAGATAGATCGTTATGTTGCTATTGAGCTTCGATTAATTGGTGATAAAGTTTTGTCTGTTTGTAGGCCTTCCGGCGATTATTGATAATGCTATTAGGATGATTCAAGTTTGTAGCAATTCTTAAATTTATTAATAAGAATTTTCGTTGTTTTTGTATGATAGTTATTAAAAAAATTATATCTATTACAGCTTCGTGACGTAGGTGGCTTAATCCTCTCAGTTGTAGAGAAAGCCTGTGCCTAGCAGTGCGGCGAATATAGGCTGATTGTAATGGTGTATAATTAGGTATAACGCATTTGAAAGCGTAATGGCAATTTGCTTATTCTATGCAAATTCTTTTTTTGCACATCAATTGCTAGCACATGTAAGATACTAGCGAAGCAAACATGTTTGAAGTATGACAGTATTTTATTAGCAGTCAACAGGTGACCCTACCAAAGATCAATATAACAGCAGTTACGAGAAGCCGCCGACTTCTTGTCTAGCTTCTAATGATTAGGGTTGTATCTATCATTTTTTGTGCTTTATTTTTATTTGATTCAGAATAAAGTTTTGTAATGGCACGAAACTAGAGGAATGACGGAAATAACATACTGCCACCTTAGGTAACTCTTGCCTGGTTCTTGAACGGGGAACAAGAATCCAGTGTTTTTTTTTTTTAAACATTTGTAACCAAATTAACCAAGCATAATGAACATAAAGATGAAAATCAATATGTTTTTATTATTATTAACATTAATCTGTGTAGTATATCTTTTTACGTAAAGCTACATATAGTATAGCGTAGATACGTATGCTACATACAGCATAGCATAGCTTAAAACCACAATATTGGAAATATCATTTTGCTTCCCAAAGTTCCCATTCACGTAGTTGATAGGACGTGCAAAGTGCAAATCTTAGTTGGCTTGTAAAGGCACCGGACGGGCGAGTAATCTCTGTCTTTGTTCAGCAAATCCAGCTAGGCTGGCTACCTTAGGTATTGGCTTTATATTTTTATATATTGCTGATACCGAAATGTTTGGCAACCATTGATAATGTTGCACTTCTAAGTGTGCATATTACATGCTTATACTAGCGTTAAAACAAGAAGACCAAGATTGAGTCTTTATTTTTTTAATGAATGGAAAACAGAATAACATTTAATAGCCATTTTGATACATTAACGAACGTGATTACCTCTTGGAACAGGGAAAAGAATACAGGGAAAGATGAGAATTCTTTCCACGATCGTATTAAACATCATATTGAGCTGCTGCTGGTTTTGGAATCAGAGGCATGTTAAAAGAAATTTACATTATAGTGATACCAGGTAAATAAGGTAATTGAATATGAATAATTAATTGTAATAAGTATAGTACAGCCCTACTATTGATTAGCAGTTGCTCATAAAACACATTTTAATATACAAAATGTTTACCTTTGATGACAAAGTAGCGACTTAGAATAATACAAAAGCATCGTAAATTAGTACCCGTCGTGCATAAACTTAGGTGTTTACAGCGCCCATTGTGGAGGTCAAAGTTAATTTATTTGCTTAGACAAGGAGGCTCGTAGCGTGTACTCACAAGGCATTATAACTTCGTCGAACATTGTCACTCAAGCTGCAGGTATTCGCATAAAACCCTTAAGTTACAACACTTCAAACATTAACGACACCGAAACAAATTGAGGTAGTCACTCCGAGGACTTAGGTAGTCATGGTTGCTGAGTAAAATATTTCACGCACTTTACACTCTTGGTGGACATAAATAAAGTAAGTAATGGTCTGTTTCACTGATTTTGTCTGTAAATATGACAATAGGTATTTAAAAATCGACATCGGTTACGTTTGTATTGCCTGTTATTTTTGTTAAGATTTACACATGAATGCAATTCAGCGGCAATAGCTTTCGGGAGTTGTTTTTTGGTACGCTTTTTTACAATTTAACATTTACTTACGTACTAGCAATATGAGCAACGGCGTAGCAAGACATATTGTATGCTAGATTGCTGAGGTTCCACTGTTGTGTAATCCTTTCGATCTACATATAAAGTCCTTCTTAAAAGATTAGTGCTGCTTCGTTCCCTGGAAGATAATTGTTGCAACTTACAAATTGAAGCAATTGATTTAACTTTTTCGTCGAATCTGCGTATCAAAATTTGAGTTTATAGCTATTTGTCATTGCAGCGTATATTATCTGAGTAGACAATCAAAATCGTCATGGCAACTAATTTCCCGTCCCAAACCGGCGTGATGTCCGCATTACAGATAAAAATTAAATGATCTCGTAAGTGGCGGCGGAGGCGGGCGCCGTCACCGTTGTTTATTGTTGAATAGTCATTATATGTAAATCGTCGAGTCGTGATGATGGCTCCGGTGATAGTGACGAGGCATGTTTCGCAACCACACGGAATGATAATTGTTCCAGGGTCCCCTACGCCAGCGTGGGCGCCGTGCACCTGCCCCGCTCCTTTCCGACAATAGACTTTCTCGGTAATAAACGAGAATTCACAGATTTACCGCGATATGACATTTCATAAACGTGACGTTTGAAGCACGCTTGTGAATGCCAGAGTTGTTTTTTTGGGTTGCTACTGTGTCCGTGTCTTTTAGTAATGTTGTAAAGGTTGTGTTTTGTTTTAAAGTTATTTTTTTGCTAGTCTTCTTAGGTTAAGTGTTAACTGAGGTTGTAGTTCTCTTCGAAATTAAGGACAGCATTTTGAATTGCTTTATTCAGTTCTACAAAACTATTCCCGCTTTTTGTACTCCCATTCTTTCAAAAAGCTAGTAACTTACTTGTTTTCTTATGCTGGTAACTTAGTCTGCGAGGATATTGCTGTGTCAAAATTATGAAATTAATAATATCAAGGGCTTGGACTTTATCTTGCTGCTAGTAAGGAAAACTTTATGCCCGTTCTTGCGTAAATATTCTGCTTCAACTGTAAGGCGGTATTAAGATTTTTCATGATAAAACTTTAAATGAAATAATTTCCAATTTTAAAAATTAAAGGTCCATTTTCCAATGCTACTCGACGATTCCAATGCTTTAGTTTTTTAATCAGCACTAGTTTTTAGTTTATGAAGTTAATTTTCGAAAATTTATATTAACTCGATACGACGATAATTAAATTTCTTAATTTACACAAGCTTCTGTCTCTTTGAGCCTGATTCTCTATAATTTATAAGTAACATGGAATTTCTCTCTTCTTTCTCGGGTGCAAGGGGGGCAAACACCATCTTACGTCCCCAACTGCCAACCCTACCTGCACGCGGTGCACCTGCTGGTTAACGGATGTGGCTCTGGCGGCCGATGAGTGGCGGCATAACCACTCCTATTAGTTGGAGTGCCTTTAAATACCCAAACCCACGGTGGGCAGCAGCGCCGTAGGTTAAAGCACTCCAACCACTGCGGTCACCAACCCGCCTGCCAAGCGTGGTGACTACGGCATAATCCCCCAAATGGTAGCAACCGTAAATTCACGGCCCCCAGTTCCCGGCAGTCTCGCTGTTCCTGGCCATGGTACCGGTGAGGGTAACAGCGAGATGGGGGGTGCTAAGAATCCCCGGGCTATGGTAGGGTACCATAAACGACTTTATCTGGCGACGTATAACGGACGCTCTCTGCGGTTGAACGAGCACCTCTCAGAGTTGGAAGTAGAGCTAAGTCAGATTAACTGGCATGTTGTAGGGTTGTCTGAAGTCCGTAGACAGGGGGAGGACAAGATTACCCTACCTGCCGGCCACTTGCTCTACTTCCGAGAAGGACACCAACCATCCCAAGGAGGCGTCGGATTCATAATCCATAAGTCACTTCAAAGCAACGTTGTAGAAGTTGGCAGTGTGTCGGCGAGGGTGGCGTACCTTGTCTTAAAATTAACCGAGAGGTACACCCTCAAGGTTGTACAAGTGTACGCGCCGACGTCTACACACCCTGACGACGAAGTCGAGGCCATGTACGAGGACATAGTGAAAGCTATGTCTCGTACCAAGACTTCTTACAGCGTTGTTATGGGTGACTTCAATGCCAAAGTGGGAGTACAGAGTTACGGCGAATCGAGGGTAGGGCCGTTCGGTCATGGGAGCAGGAATGGTAGGGGGCAGATGCTGGTCAACTTCCTCGAAGCTCAGGGACTTTTTCTGATGAATTCGTTCTTTCAGAAGAAGCCCCAAAGGAAGTGGACCTGGCGTAGCCCTGACAGTATCACCCGGAACGAGATTGATTTCATTATTACTGACAGGCGCCAAATATTCAGAGATGTCTCTGTGGTCAACAGGTTCAATACCGGTAGTGACCACCGACTGATAAGAGGCACTCTGAATATTAACACCAAAATTGAACGTGCGCGGTTAATGAGATCGACTCTTCGTCCTTCACTGCCCCAGATAGAATCCGGCTGTGAAGCGTTTCAACTGGAGTTGCAAAACCGATTCGCCCTACTGGAAACCACTGAAAGCATTGACGACGCCTCCGATAGTCTGGTGCGGATTATTCGCGAAGTGGGCTACAAACACTTTCGACCGAAGAGCCGCGGACGTAGATCTAAGCTCTCTCTTGAGACTCTGGAATTGATGAAGAAACGACGAGAACTTCTAAACGCCACACCACCGGAGCGTCAGGTACTGGACCGAGAGGTGAAGAGGCTGATACGGCGCGACATAAGGCGCTCGAATACTTTGGAAATAGAAAATGCCATTGTGCAAAACAAGGGCTCCAAAGTATTCGCCAAGCCTCACACTTCCGGTTGTCACCTGACAAAGCTCAGAAGTCATCTAGGCACCACCGTCACGTCAATTCCAGAAATTCTCGGAGAAGTCGAAAGGTTCTACGGAGACCTGTGTGCTCAAAAGATACTTCCACCTGTGGCTCACAACGTGGATGATCCGCGAGCCAGACTAACCCGTCACTACTCAGACGAGCTTCCCGACATCGATTTGGGCGAGATTAGAATGGCCCTCGACCAACTTCATAACAACAAGGCTCCCGGGGATGACGGAGTAACTACTGAGCTCCTCAAGGCAGGAGGTATACCTGTCTTGAGAGAACTTGTTAAGCTCTTTAACTCCGTCATCCAAACTGGTATAACACCGCAGGCATGGAGCAAGAGTGTGGTGGTTTTATTCTTTAAGAAAGGTGATAATACCTTATTAAAGAACTATCGCCCCATCGCACTCTTGAGCCATGTCTACAAGTTGTTCTCGAGGGTCATATCGAATCGTCTCGCCCGAAAATTCGATGACTTCCAACCACCGGAGCAGGCCGGGTTTCGGCGGGGCTTTAGCACCGTGGACCACATACATACGCTGAGGCAAATAATAGAGAAGACTGAGGAATACAACCAGCCTCTATGCCTCGCGTATGTGGACTACGAGAAAGCTTTTGACTCCGTCGAGACCTGGGCTGTTCTGGAGTCCATGCAGAGATGCCTGATTGATTACCGCTACATCCAGGTGATGAGAAGTCTGTACGAAGCCGCAATGATGACCGTCCAAGTACAAGAACACAGCACAAAGCCAATCCAATTGCGACGAGGGGTAAGACAGGGAGACGTAATTTCTCCGAAACTGTTTGCCAACGTGTTGGAGGACGCTTTTAAGACGCTGGACTGGAAAGGACGGGGCATCAATATCAACGGCCAGTACATCTCTCACCTGCGATTCGCGGATGACATCGTGGTCATGGCGGAATCTCTGCAGGATTTGGAGGAAATGCTCAACAGCCTAGACCGGTCTTCAAGACAAATAGGACTCGGGATGAACTTAGACAAAACGAAAATCATGTACAATAGTCATGTTCTCCCGAGGCCGGTTGTCGTAGGGGATGCCACTCTCGAAGTTGTCCAAGAATACATCTACCTTGGCCAAACAATACAACTAGGCAGGCACAACTTCGAGCAGGAGGCAGACCGAAGAATACGGTTGGGCTGGGCGGCATTCGGGAAGCTGCGTCATATTTTCAAGTCGTCGATCCCTCAGTGCCTGAAGACGAAAGTCTTTAATCAGTGCGTCCTACCCGTAATGACATACGGAGCCGAAACGTGGACACTCACCAAAGGCCTGGTCCACAAATTCAAGGTCGCTCAGCGTGCTATGGAGCGGGCAATGCTTGGAGTTTCTCTGGCGGATAGAATTCGTAATGAAGTCATCCGCCAGAGAACCGGAGTTATTGATATTGCTCGCAAGATTAGCACGCTGAAGTGGAAGTGGGCTGGCCACGTCTGCCGACGGTCGGACGGCCGGTGGAGCAGACAAGTGTTGGAGTGGAGACCGCGTTTAGGCAAACGTAGTGTAGGGCGTCCTGCAGCACGATGGACCGACGACTTGAGAAAGGTGGCGGGTAGCGGATGGATGAGGGCCGCTCAGGACCGGGATGGTTGGCGCTTACTTGGGGAGGCCTACGTTCAGCAGTGGACGGCAATAGGCTGAGTATATATGGAATTTCTCAAAATATTCTAGCTAAAATTTAGATTAATTCAAACATTAAACCTGTTTGAAATATGAAAGTTTTGAATTATATTATTGATGTCTACGCTATAATATCCTTACAGGGGTTTGCCATTTATTCCTGTACATCGAAACATATATCGGTTTCTACCCAAGTAGAATTCAACAATCTAACCTCTTTAATCACTTCACTTGCTCAATAAGTGACTTATGGTACAGAAAAACTCAATTTGTCTAGCGAAAGCTGATATTCATAATAGATTCATGGCCACTACAGTTCCTAAGGATGTACACTAACGAGGATTTACACCATTGCCCCACTATGAATTACGTCGGACATTATTAACACTGCGAGATAGGATATTCCAGAACAGTTAATTTAAAAGTTGGCTGGAAGTGCGAGATCGGTATAGGATTTGGCTGGTTTCCGCGGCCAGGTGGCTGCCGGCTTATTTGGCTCCTTGGCCCTCGAAAATTTGGCTACAGTCCCCGTTTTAAATTACGTAAGCGATATTCATTGCTTGCTTGTGATTGTATAATCTGTTTTGGATATTTATAGCTCTGAGTTACGATAGAGTTAAAAGTATTGGATTTTTATATGTTGTGAACAAAGCAATTTGATTACATACAAAGCTATGTAGATTAAATGTTTTACTCTATGTCGGATTTTATCTTAAAAATAAAGAAGATGTGTAGAGAACCACATTTTAGTCTTTGTAAAATCTTTATGTAACATGAAAAGTCAATAAATCATGATCAATTACTATTCAATAAAATAAATTGATCGCCAACTGTCTATTTACAGACTCTTAGCACTAATTCTATAGACTTCGCTAAATACACTCGTCTAGTCCTGGCACAAAGACATTTTATAATTAAGAAATCATTATCACAACCTACCGCACGCCCTTTATATTAATGAGCGTACATTTTTTTGTTTTCAAAGCCTCGTAATTATCTGAGCTCAAATAGTAATATCATTCAGTTGTCTGTATCGGGATCGACATTGTCAGCCAGATAATCTTGGCTCGCATGTGCTAATTAAAGGACATTCTGTTACACAATGATCGCGGCTGTCCGTGTACCCAACGCGAAGACGAGCGAGCCTTTCTTCCCCTGACTGACTACCGATACCACATCGTAAATATGCGTTTAAAGTCCTTTCAATGCGCATTCTGTTCCACCGCATTTGTATCGCGTACTACATTTTTGTTATGTACAGTCACGAGCATAAATATGTTCCTATGGGCAGGTTGGCAAAAATATCTGACCCATGATCGAGTTCAATAATATGTGCCTACACGTACGCAGCAAAAATATGTGACATTATCCGGCTGCATAATGCAGTACCGTCAAAATGATGTGATACACTCACGAAGCATAAATATGTGACACCACTAGGCGGCAATAATATCTGACATAATTTTATCTTCAATTTAATTTAATTTACAATTTGTATGAAATAATGAAAGAAAATTTTTTAAAAAAATTCAAATCAAAATTCGTATCGCCCTACCCGCCAATGAATGTTTTGTTACTTATTAAAAGAATTTAATTTTTGATTACTTAGGTATATTATCATCCCCCTGCCCTGGTCCCAATTAATTACTTGGGGTCGGCGCAGTATCTCTTCTTCGTCCACACACGGCATGTCTTCATTCACCCCTTTCTCTTTCATATCTTCAGTCACGCACTCCATCCATCTCTTTTTTGGCCTTCTTCGACTCGCCCATCCATCCACTTTCATATTCATCACCTTTTTTTCCTACATATGGTTCATTCCTTCTCTTAATGTGCCCATACCCCGACAGACGGTTTCCTTTCATCTTTTCTATCACAGGAGCTACTTTCAGACTTACCCTAACGTATTCATTTCTCACTCTGTCACTCCATGTTATAATACCACACATCCACCGCAACATTCGCATTATTGCTGCATGCAGTCGTCTTTCGTAAGTCTTCTTCGTTAACCTTATTTTTCCTTTTTCAGCACAGATGCTAGCTCTCTTGACCTACCATTCATCGTACCTACATTCCAACTTGCATACCTCAATCTTATTTCCCGGGCTAGTGTCTTAAGTTGCCCCCGCCTGGGCTGGTGTAACAAACCTTGCCCATTTCTCACAGGAGCCAGGTGTTGCCCCTGCGCGTCGGCTACGGGAGACGCCCTAGGCCCTGTCACCTTTCTTATTATACATTCTGCATAAATGTTTTGCCAAATGTTTTACGGCCGGCCGCCTGTCTGACACCAACTCTCCTTGGGACTTTCATTGTTTTGGTAATGGGGTAGAGATAGCGTGTGTTTGGGTACAGGATATTGCAGGTAAGGATATTTGGCCTGATGGTAAGGATGCTGCAGTCCCGGATAAGGAAGTAGTGGGAGACTCCAACAGCTCGAGGGGCCGAGGTCGCGTACTCGCAGCCCTGTTCCATGACTGGCTAGATCAATGGAAAAGGCATCCCCTGGCCATTTATCAATATTTCTTGAAGGAGATTTAGAGTATTTATAATATTCAAGCATAATAAAAATTTAAAAATTAGGCACTACCAAGGAGATTTGTTACACAAAATAAATTTCTGAAAGCACGCCTTAATATTTGACAGCCAAAAAATGTCAATCCATTGTCATGACAATTCTGCATTTTTAACATCTAAAATACGCAATTATTCGAATGTTATAGATGCATGTTGTCGATTCAAAATGCTTATTTTAATACGTTCTTTTATTTGAGGGGGTCTCTAACTGCATCGACGGGATCAACATTAAATGACAGGAAATTTTGTATGGTGTTAAAGTTCAAAATGACTTAAGTATCATTACGATCCTTTTGTATGGGAATTTAGAAAAGTATTATTTTTAGACATTTTCAGGCAATTGTTAAAATGTATCTCTCCGTAAGAACAATCCTCGTACTTCAAGGAATATTATAAAAAAAGAATTAGCGAAATCGGTTCAGCTGTTCTCGAGATTTGCGCTTAGAGACACATCGAGCAATTCATTTTTATAATATAGAACTCCTCCACTACGATTTAAACTTTATTGTATTGTATTAAAGTTCAAATTGACTTAATTATTAAAACGAAACTTTTGTATGGATAAAGAAAACAATGAAAAGTCCCACGGGAACGCTGTCGAACGGGATAAAAAGTATTCTATGTTTTATTCTCGGTTCTAAGCTACCTCCCCACCAATTTTCAGCTAAATCGCTTCAGCCGTTCTTGAGTTATAAGTGGTGTAACTAATACGACTTTCTTATATACAGGGTGTATTCAGACCGTTTCCGAAAACTAAGGTAGGTAATAGCTAAGGTGATTACAAAACCCCTGGTGTTAAAGAAAATCCCGACAAAAGATAAAAATTTTGTCGTTTTCCATACAACCATCGGTAGTAAACGTATGCGGTTTGTATGGAAAACGTCAAAATTTTTATTTTTCGTCGGGATTTTCTTTAATGCCAGGGGGTTTGTAATGATCTTATATATCACTTGCCTTCGTTTTCGATCATGGTCTGAATACACCCTGTATATATATAGATTTATGTCTAGATATTATGGTCTAAATCACGACTAAATTTAAATATTTACTTATATTTTTTTGTATTTTAATTTATCAAATCATCTTAATTAATAATTTTAATTCTTTTTTTATAAACATTATAAATTAAAATCTAGTATACCCCCCGTTTGTATTAATAACATCCTGTAGCCTCTCTTGCATGAATGAGACAATATTAGTGCACACTTGAGAGCCCCGGAGTGACTCCCAAATGTCGAAGGTGTGACAACGCAGGGAATTGTAAGTTCTAGCCTGATTTGGATCCCATTGTTGGACTATTAAACCCCACAGGTTCTCAATAGGATTCAAATCAGGGCTTTTAGGAGGGAAATCTATTAATTTTATCGTCTCTCTTTGCGTATTAAACCACTCACGAGTTATTCGTGAGTTGTGGATCGGGCTGTTGTCTTGCACCACATAAAGAGGTGCTAAATCAGGATAACTGATACGCCTTGTACGATAAAAAAAGTAGTGATGGCCTCGAGGTTTAGGCGCGCGGTCGAGAATCTCGGCGGTCGCAGGTTCGAACCCCAGGCACACACCTCTGACTTTTCGAAGTTATGTGTGTATTCAAATTGAATTATCACTTGCTTTAACGGTGAAGGAAAACATCGTGATGAAACCTGCACACCTAAAAAGTTCTTAGGAATTTTTTAGGTGTGTAGTCCGCCAATCCGTACTAGGCCAGCGTGGCGGACTATGGCCTAAACCCTCTCAATAGTAGAGGAGACCCGTGCTCAGCAGTGGGCGTATATGGGTTGATGATGATGATGATGATGATGATGATACGCCTTGTCGGTATTAAAATGTCTGAAAGAATTCCTGTATATTCAACGCTGTTAAGGCGACCAGTTATCTCGGATTACTTCGATAAAGAAATTTAACTTCAAAACAATATTTCTTTAATTATTTCGTCTTCGTTCGTTAAAATAGTAATTATGATCGTTAAATTGTTCTTCACTAAACAATCTTACCAATATTGTTTTGGGGAATACTACACACACCTTCGATCAAATATACTAGATTGAAGATTGCAAACAAAATCACTTGTCTTAGTGGCACCGGTTGCATATACCTATTTCATGATATATTTACACATTTGTAATTCAGACTTCGATTTGTAAAGTATTAAATTAAAGACGACTCCTGGTTACAATTAACCTTAAATCTTTGCAATTGGATTTTATATAGCTTACAATAAATTTGAATTTAAGACGTTATGACATTAAAATACAGAAAATAAAAATGTCATTTTAAAATAATGTCTTAATAAATGAGGATAAATATTTTAAAATAAACGTCACGCGCAAGTAATAAGATTGAAAATTATTTGTTCACATTTAGCATTCACGTTGTTTTGGTACTAAATATTTCTTAGTGCGTTCACTTCGAACAGTCATTATGTCATAAAGTGTCTGTTTTTTCATTCTGTTTGGCCTTACTTCGTAAGTGTATACGAGTAATATTCGGTAGCAATAGCAAAAAACCTTATCATTCACGTCACAAGTTATGGTATTGAGAACTAATTATTGAAAAGAAAAATGCAATTGCGTTCAGAGTCAGATAGTCGTTAATACGCTGTTTGAACTATGTATAAGTTAAATCAACTATATCTCTTAAATCTATTAATTTAAGAAACCATAGTTTTTCTTTTGCGCAAAAATCGGCTTTACAGTATTTACAATATTACTCACTACCAAGCCAGCAATTATTATTTGTGGAATTATATCTGAATTTGAATTATGGTCTACTTTTTCACCAAATTCAGTGGTATTCAGTGGTAGTTTGACAGCCCCCGTGGCGCAGTTGGCTAGACACCAGCTTGCGAAACGAGAGGCCGCGGGTTCGATCCCCGCACCGAGACAAATGTTTGTGTGATCCACAAATATTTGTTTCGGGTCTGGGTGTTTGTGAGACCGAAAAAGTCTCTCGTAGTGTCTGATACCCACGACACAGGTCTTGTAACCTAGTGTGGGGTCAGAGCTATGTATGTGACCGTTGGGTGTATTTATTTATTTATTTATTTATTCGTTTTAAATTTATCAAAACTCTGTTAGGGAATCTAAAAAATTAAATTAATTTAAGAAAAATCAATGAACTGTATAAACTGTATAAATAATAAATTAATCGGAGCAATCGTGTTAAAATCCGCTTCCGTTTAACACAACATAATAATTCCTTAATGTCACAGCAGCCGTAGGCAAAATATATCTACGTATTAAATGAATATTTGAATTTGGTTGTGATTTAGAATATATCTAGACAAAAATCTATACAAATAATTTGAAGAGGTAAAGCTTGTGACTTTGTATAAAGTAATCTCTACATCTACTTAACCGATTTTGAACATTCTTTTAGCAATAGAAAGCTACGTTATTTGTGATTGTCATAGGGTAAATATTAATCAGAAAATTTATAACAATTTTTCATTGTAGCCGGTTTTACAAAGTAAACCGAAGAAAAAACTGTCGAACGAAAACGTTTTTTATAAACGCTGCTTTTTTACCCATGAGAGATATTTGCTTGAGTCCTAGAGAAAAGTTATAGAGCTTGATCACCATTATCACTATCAGCCCACATACGTCCCACTTCTGGGCACGAGTCTTCTCTATCATTGAGAGGGTTAAGACCTTAATCCACCACGCTGACCTAGTACGGGTTTACGGGCTACAAACCTAAGAAATTTCTAAGAACTTCTAGGTGTGCAAGAGTCATCACGATGTTGTTCTTTACCGTTAATGCAAGTGATATGATAATTCATTGTTAATACAGATGGGCGTGATGGGGTGTACGCCCGCGACCGGAGAGATTCTCAACCGTGCGCGTAAACCTCGAGCCCAGCACTGTGAAGCTTGATAATGCTTATAAAAAGTCAGCGACAGCATAATATGTCTAACTATAAAAATATTGAAGAATAATTTAAATCATTACTTCATGTTAATTGATCAATATTATCAACAATTATGATTTTTTATTAAAATAAGTGAGTTTATAGATATACTCTCAAGTGTTTAAAACAAAATATTTTTTTCTTTAACTGCATACAATTGGCACGAATGGTTAAAGAGGTAATACTGACCTAGTTATGCAACCGCAACTGTGCCGTAATTTATTTAGTGATATTTTCATTAAAAATAGATGAATACAATATTTTTTCGCAATCAGGAAATAAATGATGGCATTCAGTATTAACCGAACTAAAATCACAATTTAATCGCAAGTAAAAATGTTTACCCCCCAACGATGCGAGCGCGAGCCGGCTAGTATAGTATAAAAGTACAGCCATCTTGAAACAATGGAAAATAAAATTTATTTCGTATAATTATTATATTAAATTGAAGATAAAATTATGTCAGATATTATTGCCGCCTAGTGGTGTCACATATTTATGCTTCGTGAGTGTATCACATCATTTTGACGGTACTGCATTATGCAGCCGGATAATGTCACATATTTTTGCTGCGTACATGTAGGCACATATTATTGAACTCTATCATGGGTCACATATTTTTGGTAACCTTCGCATAGGAACATATTTATGCTCGTGACTGTACGTAGTACACTGCGCTGTTATTTAAAACATTGAAAATGAACACCGGTGCAAAACTACCGATGAAAGCCGTGTAAACTGAAGAAAGTGAACGCACCGGCGCGAATTGGTTACACAGTGGCGATTCAACGATCGTCTCGTGATAATCGCGATCGCAGCCCTCTGACATTTCTTTTATTTTATCGCGGACGGTCGCTTTAAGATAAAACTGCAATAAATAATCCAGGCAAGACATCGGCGGTACGTGCGCAGTTGCGCTTTTCATTTGTATTATAAGCATAATTATGGCCTACAAACGTACACTTGTTTTATTCGCAATGGTTACTAGAGGGCTAATCGTTTGTTAATGGTTGGTAATGATTGCGTTAATTTATTGCGCTCCTTCGATAATTGTAATTGATATGAGCACGCGTGGGTTGAATTGTAAGATATATTCAATTTTTAACCGAATGCGACTGCGAAAGTTAAGCATGTAGTCAATGGGCATAGGATCGCAATTATGTTAATGCGGTTAATGTTAAAGGCTTGGTTTGTTTAGAGAAATTTATTTATGAGCAATTTGCTCAAATTAACAAAGGTCATAAATATTTTCGATAAAAGAGTAGGAAGGTAGGTAGTAGAAAAAAATAGTTGATAAGGTCTGAACTAACACAGCGTAGTCACAGCGTAGATGGATCAATTTGTAAAGAATCGAAATGTGATGGATTTTAAGAAGCTAGAAAAACAAAACTTAACAGCTTATAGTCTCGAGATGCCATAGATGGACAAGAATATCGATAACAAAATATATTTCTAAACAAAAAACAGGATTATGCGCGACGCATCTCCGCCGTCGCGTCTTATTCCATTGAATCTTACCGTTGTCGCCTCACCGATTCCCGTCACGCGCTTCCTTCGGGATGTGTTACTGATAGGCGCGATACACAAATCGAACGAGTTTGAACCTTCCATCCCATGTAACTGTATTTACGTTCACAAATATGCATCGCAGTATTTTTGTGATATTGGTATGCGGGCTGTGCGTTCGCGTCATCTGGTTCTTGGTAACTTTTGAATTGTGGGGGAGACAAAGTGCCTCGCGGTCGTTGCTAAAGAAATCTGCTGTTATTTGATTTTGTATTGCCGATAGTGTCTGATACCGGGAGTTTACGGATGCCTCGACTTTAAGTCCTTTTCTTTGTATTCGTATATATTTCATTCGTTTGAACTTGTTTTATCAACACACGTTTCAAATCACACAAGAAGTCGATATAGAAATATTGATTTTTCGATGTTAAAAATTAATGAAATGAAGTAGTACTTACCATGTTAAAATTAATAATTTGCTAAAATCCTATTTAGCATATAGGTATGATTCATTAGTAGGAGTTTACTAGCGTTCGCGTGCACGAATTTGGGAGTTTATGCAAACGTAACACAAATACTAAAATTCTTCGGTTGAAGTATTTACATTCTTTGGTAACATATTATACTTGCAAGAACCTTAATAATGCGATAATGGAAGTTTATGTACTGCTGGGTACAAGCATTTGTTATGATCGGAAGGTGTTAGTAGTTTATGAACTTTTTATTCAAGTTTGATACGAGTGCGTATTCTACATTTTTTTGAAAATTTTAAATTAAATTATATCAAAAAATAAAAAGCGTAGCTATTGATTAGTCAAGCGATTGCCAAACATTTCTAAGGAACTTCGCTCTTATTTTTTTCCTTTCTAGGTAATCTATGCTCAAGGCTAAAGTCGAAATACTTAATTTTTTTTTTAATTTGACGTAAAAGTCTTACTAAAAGTGTAATTATTTTAAATCGTCAGTTGTAAGCTATAGCTGGTTCGGAACCTGTTAACGAATATTGTGGACGTGTTTGTCATGTTATTGTAGATATGTAATTTTTTTAGAAATTGCTATATTTTTATACCGATAAAATTTACTTTTATTAATTTCAATATAATCTGCCATTTTATAGTATGAAACTAGCCCAGCGGCGAATAAAAAATTATGAAATACCATTTAGTAATGGTAAACGTTATGTATAGTAACGTTATATATATAGTTAATGCAATTGCTGTTTCGTAAACGCACAGTGGTAATCCTTCTTCAATTAACATTGACAGACGAATCGTTTTAGACCGTGTCTACATAACAGCTTTTGGCTTAAGCCTATATGTTACGGAACAGTAATAAGAACATCGTAATTGTGCGTCAAAGGGACCGACTATGGATGGATTAGGTGGCGACGTAATACAGTTCAGAACAGTACTGCAATTAGGAAATTTCAACTTATATTACAAATGCAAAATTGCATAGTTGGTCGGCATCTTTTAGGCTTTGAAATAAAATACTTCAGCTATTTTAATTAATTTTGCAGATTAACCTGACCTTGGAATGACAGAAGTTTTATTTTAAGAAATTAATGGCAGGAGAACTTTATCAACGAGCGTACTGCATAACAGTGTTAGTCATTATTATTATTGAAAACAAAAACATAAAAAATACAATATTGGTAAGTGACTTTAAGTTTTCAAAAACAAATCGATCAACTTTGAAGTAACCATTAATTTCATACAACATTCCTCACAGTTCTCCGTATACATGCACCACTGATGTGCGTCTGAACAGATTATAAGCGACAATTCAGATTCGGTGATATTGATTGACAGCTGGCTGTAAGTTCGTTATGAACAGAAATTCATCGCAATGCTCGCACAGATCGCTCGTACGTTAACCGTCGCTTGAAATGACTATCAATATCGAATTTAAATTAACACACAAATCTGATACGTTCCGGCCGATTAGTGTAAGAACTTTGGCTTATAAAATTGCTTGGAAAAGATATATTTGCGAGGTAATAAAACTGATTGAACGTAACATTTTTGAGACTATCAACCGAACAGGGGCAGAAAAGGGTAAACATAATCCATACCTTGTAGGTGTTAAAAGTAGCAAATTAATCCACGCAAATAGTGTTACGTTATCGGATCAGGCTATTAATGCGGTTTTGATTTGACAGAATTGAATCGACTGGTAAGAGTTGTTTCAAGTATCATGCTTGTTTTTATTTTCCTTGGATTGCATCATTAGTTATTCCTGTCATAACTCTAATTACTGATAACGTAAGGAAAAAAATAAAAAATATAGACAAAATAAATATTAAATTGAATTCAGAGCACGTTTTAATACTAGAAATGAAGCAACGAACACAACAAAGTTGAAACCATTGATTGTTAATCCTTGAAGTCCCGCTAGATCGGAGTCGTACAAAACCTTATGACAAGCTCAATTGATTTTTATCCAACCATTACTGGATAAAGAAGTTGAAAAGCCATATATCCCACATACCTGCTGTATCATTAATTTATCAGTGTGCCAGTTATTTCATAGAATTTTAAATCGAACACAGCCGACTCGAAGGCGCATCGGCGGCCACTAGGAATTCAAGATACTATCGTTGCTCCGCCAGCTTAGCGTTTTCTGTGAGTTATGGCGCAATAAATAATTGTACCGTTGCTGTGACACCTACATACGTCATCGGAACTATAGTAATGAACTCGCTAAAACTGCTGTTACATCATAAACTTTACTATGGGATGTCCCTTTGCAAGTGTCGGTTTAATATTGACGAAAAAAAGTATGTGATTGATTGGGTTTAGATGAACGGTAAAGATATTATGAAATACAGCCACGTATAATTATGAATTTTGCAGTAAATATTATTCATTCAAAAATTAAATGTCCAGTTCAGGCAAAATTATAAATATAAATACCCCACGAAAATAGTCGAATAATTTTGCATAATCCTTGATGATATTATACTGGTATTATTTGCCAGGTTTTAACCTCGATACTTTTGAATAAAAGATATCCATAAGTTAATCGCTTTATTACAAAGGTATTTTAACTTCAAAATCACTTATGAACTAAATATAGTGTGCGAAAAATAACCATGAAACCGAGTAGACAGCTTCATAGTCCTGAACGTTTAAAGTCGACAGATGAGATGTCAGCAGAAAATTGGATTTCTTAAAATAAATATGTCGCATTCAGTTTGAATTAACGACAGTCATACAAATGTGGTCTTTATCGAATAAACTATAAAGAAGGTATTCGAGTAGCGCAAACACTCAAGACGATTTGACGAAAAGTTAATTTTTGAGTGGGACTTTTGCGCTCATAAAAGATTTCTGTACTCGTTGAAAGGGATGTGTTTTTTGCATAAACGTTATTCCTCCCTTTTGTACAGGCGCGAGGATTAATTTTGCGACAGCTGACTATCACCAGGTAAGTCAACCTTGTTATACATTTGAATGGCACTTGTCAGTTTTTAATTTTGACTCATATCCAAATTGAGTTGAAAGTCTGGTTAAATCCCTTTGTTTCGCTTTGTTCGAATGGTAATCCGGTAAACCTGTGCCTTTGATGTGTCCTCGCCATTGTTCGCCGTTTTGCTGTTAATTGTTGTTAATTCCACGTCTCCATTCTCAATTCTCTCACAGTTTACTTTTACTTTTGTCTGTTAATCTCCTCTAGCTCTGTATTCTATTCGTTGATCTGTTTTGTTTGTAACTATTTCAATTTCTACTCTATGGATTCAATTATCAGTTTATATAAGACACCCAGAAAAAAGTTTTAGAATAGGGTTAATGTCACATTTCTTATTGATGATTTTATTTAGAATTCCTTTAATTTCTAATTATTCATAATTTATTTAAAAAAAGGATATTACACTTAATTATTTGCAGTAATGAAGGAATTTATCGGTTCAATTTATTTTAATTGGATATTTTTATTCATTCCATAAAAAATATTATATAAGACAGGAAACACACTTTTTACCTTCATGCATTTATTGAAATATACAATTACGGCGAAGTCTGCTTTACTTATTCCTATGAATCAAGTTTATAGTAGTTGCTTGATGTATAAAGCTGTATTTTCCACCATAGATGTTTTATGATATCCAACCTAGTCTTCAGTGTAAATAAATGGAGAAGTTTTTACAGCCGTACTTAAATATTCGGGGGTAATTATAAGACGCAAATTTTAATGTAAACAACTTACTGCATTATATAATTATCTAAATGAATGAGTAAAGAGCTTCATAAAATGAACAGTTCATGACACAAACATTAAGTATGAAACTTCCTGTATAATCAATTTACGGGTTACCGTATTTCTGACAGACCCTTTTTATGATGCTATAAAAATAAGCTAATAAGTACCGTTTCACACATCATTCTATTGCATACCGACGACAATTTGTATTTATAAGTTAAAAACAGCAGTTGATATTGCGTCCAAATGTATCAAGATTCTGATGAACAACCAAAATGTCTGATAGTTATACAAATAAAGAAACGCCTTTAATGACCGGAAAATGATACCATGTTTTTCGCTTTGCGAAGATTTTGCTTGACTTCTGTTGACACTGTATCCTGTAAAGTGAAGGCAATTGTTTGTGCAACATATCTTATTTTGTGTGTTGTATGTATACTTTAGTAGCCTTAAATGTAAATTATAATATGCATCGTACAGTGCGTATTAGAAATAAGCCTATTCAGTTACAGTATTACTGGTTCCAAAATAAAAAGGTGATCAGCGCAAGACTTCTCCTATGACAGATTTAAAACTATGGCGCACCTGCCCAAATCACTACGACTTTTTGTCGATCGTCTACTACAGCATTTACTATTGTCTGTGTCTTCGAGTTTCGACGTGTGGTCCGAATTTCGCATGAACTTGATGATGGAGTTTCGAAATTGTGTCCGCAGTGGGCTTTCGTATCTATCTGCTAAGTGATAGAAAGAATGTTCGAAAGGCCAATAAAACTGGACGTTACGAAATACAGAAGTTTTTAATACGGAAATAATGTCGTTCGCCCACGTTGATTTACGGATATCTGCTTGTAAAACTTGTGTTCTCATAACGATAGGATATTAATGAGTTTTTTAATTTCTGTTTTGTATTTTTGTTTGAATGATTGTGATCGTGTTAGTTGATTTATTCGTTACTAATATAAAGTCTTATTAAAGTCATTGGAATAAATGAATGCGTTTACTATTTACATACCAGGCGTTAAAACATATCATTATTTATTTAATGAATAATTTTAAATTTATTATAAATATTACGAAATAGTTTTCTATACCATAATTTAGATTAACATTTGTTGGTAGACCGAAATTTGATGGTAAGTATTGGATATAACTCTGT
Organism: Cephonodes hylas; assembly: GCA_030295005.1. Classification (NCBI taxonomy): domain Eukaryota; kingdom Metazoa; phylum Arthropoda; class Insecta; order Lepidoptera; family Sphingidae; genus Cephonodes; species Cephonodes hylas. The sequence continues at coordinate 4,537,458 of AP025371.1, forward strand.
AACTAAAAGCATAGTTTTGATTTAATTTTTAAGACTAGTAACAAATTACATATTTGAAACAGTCAGATTCCTTTTCATGTCTATGATTTATACAAATCGTAACGTAAGTGTGTATGTGTATGTAATGTTAGAAAAATAATATCTTAGTCAGCTTTTTAATATTGACAAAAATGAATGACTTCAAATTGTGCAACACTATCAGGATACAACTTCTTGATAAAATAAACTATTGTACTGAACAAAAGTCAAAGCCGCTAATAACAACAAAACGTATATTATTTCGGTCATTAAAAATGCAATAAAAATACAGTAGCAACAAAAGGAATATTCACAAGGCACATAAATACAAAACATAAATAAGAACGGTCGTCATCTCGCTGTGCGTTCTTAATCATTTCGAAATTCGTTCGTCGATTGTGTAAAATTGTCTTTTTATTATTGTAGTGATTTATTTGACAGCACTTACAAGTATGAGCCCAATAAATGTATTGAGCCAGTATCGGCCCTTGTTTCATGTGATATCTACATATATTATAACTCTTGGTCGCTTTGTATATTAAATGTTTCTTTAAGATTGGTTTCGATTGTAGTTTTGGAATGTTCCTCGAAGATTTTAAATGTTTGTTTAAGTGAATCTTGTCTGAATAATTTTACGATATATTTATAGTTTTTTTACTCTCTTTACACATGGCAATGTTACATATCTATTTTCTGTGTATTTCGATAAAAATTATTCGCGACGAGAAAAGGATTTTGTTTTTTATAATCAATTTCTAAATTTGATTGAATAAATTCGTGAAGGTACAGCAAAATAGTTATGTAGTTTTAAAAAAATAATAACATTTTTGTTTATAATGAATATCATATAAGATCGATTTAAAAATATTTTAGTGGGAAAAAAAAGTAAGAAAAGAAAACTCCTAATTTTTTGAGCAATTTGTTTCATCCTCATGGGCTACGCTTAGGTTCTCATCTAAAATATACAAGCTAACTCCAATCTGCTATAATTGTAACACACCGATATTATTCATACATTTCATTGCGTAATTAGAGTCGAAGGTACTGAAGATAGCCATATATTTATCGTTAACGAATATTTGGCCGACCTGGCCGTCCATTACTGGTAATGCAGTGAACATATCAAAATACTCAGAAGGATTCTTTCACAGCGGGGCCTCTTTAAGGATATAGAGAATCAGACGATAACATATTAGCGATTTTATTTACCTCGTTAAAATTACCGACAAAGGGAAAACGTTGAAATTTGAAACTGAATTTTAATTTCATGAGTCAATTTGCAGGAATATTGCTAGAGCAATTATGGTAAATTATTTGATTATTACGTAATGAGAGAAGCGAGCGATAACGATAGCAAAGAAACGGATCTAACTATCGCAGAAAAATCTGATTTCGAATCTATATTTATTTAGTATCAATTTACAGACTTGATTAAGGTAAAAAATCGTAAGATTTCATTAACTAGGAGTTATTGGTATAAGTCCACAAATCCTCATCATAACAGCATGTTTGACTAGTCTACTCTTGTGTTTAAGAGTGCTAACGATAGCACAGATAATCATTATCATCAGCTTCTTTACCAATCAACTGCTGGGCATGAGCATTCTATACCAATGAGCAACGCTGATCAGCTGATAAAAAATCTCACTCAAAATCTCTAACCTTGCATAAGTTCATCAGATCACGCGGAACCATTTATTTAGTAAAACAAACGACGCGCGACAGCATTAACTTGTTCCAAACATTATTTAGCGTGTATAAAATAGTTGCAGTATCCAGTGACATTTGAATGCAGTGCATGCCGTGGTAGACGGAACTATGTGGTGAGTTGTGGGAGGAAACGGAAACAGGCGGCCGCGGTGCGCCGGCCGCGAACGGGACGCTTTCACGTGGGATTTGATTGATTATATCAGTTTTTAGGACTCGGATATTGGTGACAAATTGTTTTTAAAAAGACTTCCATAGGATTTTTATTAGGGAAGTTACTGCGATTGCGATTGGTCCTGTAATAGTCTCTTGTTTAGTTCGTAGCTAAAGGGTTTGCTAGATGGGTTTAGAGCTCTTATAGGATAGGTAGAGAATGTTTTTATCAAAAGCGTAGATTATGACCATGGAATTGTATCGTACCAGCAATGTAGTCTAACAGCCAAATATTAAACATAATGTGTATTTAAAAAAAATCTAGACCGTTCTTTAATTATTGTAAGCCTTGGTTCACATAGTCCCGCGGCTATTCAGCTGTCGCACCGATACTATTAACATCTGTTACGTACAATGAAATCGAAATGTATGAGCCACTTTCGTCGACCTTGTGGCGTACTTGTGAGCCAGTATGTCTAATTGCGTATTGTGTAATACGTAAGCTGAACTATCGGACTTCAGTTGCTCAATTTATTGGCCACGCTGCAAAGTCACCCATCCACTTTGATATTTTAGTGATGTGCTTAAAGGATTAAAGGATTGCTTAATGGCTTATAGGGAAAAATTTTGATGGTGGTTATTATTATTCAAAGTTCACGTAATATTAGTCAATATGGATTTCTTCATTCAATTTATAGAAGAACCTAACATTATCTTATTTAAAATGTAATATGACATCGTGAAACGAAAAATATAAGAATGTACCAAAAAAATCTACTTACGTATTTAATTTCCCGAAGTGGTAGGTAAGGGGGATAAGTATCAATCCCACTTAATAAGGGGCGAGTTTATTTCCCTTTTTCGGGCATATTTCCAGACTCCGTGCCGCCACTGAAAGTTTTATAATGGATATTTCCATTCAATGACATTTTCCCGAACCGGGAATTGAATCCGGGATTTCTATACTACACGGCATATAACTACATTCGCAATAGTAATTTATCTTAGTGTCTCGGGGCGTACACACAGTAATCCAATGCCCACAATAACATTTAAGAGATATCGAAACACAAATAAAACAAATTGTTTCGTAGGCGCAATCCAACGCAGTTAATGCTCAGTATAATTGCACATATGTTTGTTAACCACTGCTATCAGTGGCTCCATTAAAACGTGCCCACTAGTCGGGTTGATATTGCCAAATTACGTATGTATGCCTAGAAGCGTACGATTAAGATCACCTCAAGGGTATTGGGACAGAGTAGATCAAGCATTTTATAATTAGGGTAAGTTAGAAAGCAATTAGGCAGCGCCTTTCCTTACCCCTAGGCCTGCATTCCCCAAAGAGGTGGGCAGAGGTGCATTTCTGCACTGATGTTTTGTTATAGAAAGCGAGTTTACTGCCGTTAGTTGGGGACATTTCCAGACTCTAAGTTGCTACTTAATATTGAACCCGGAGCATTTTGGTCGCATGGCACATAGTTGTGGCGCAAGGCATTTAGCCGGTGCGCTACTTGAAGACCAAAGAACATGACATTTCTTAACTGAGACGTCTTGGAGTATGTAAAGTCGCAATACACAAGCGTTGAATAGAGAAGATTAAAGGGTAGAAGGGGAAATCTTAGAATAAAATGCTACTAAGACACGACCATAAATTTATAGATTGTAGAACATATAGTATTAGTTTTTAGGTTTACAAATCTGGGGTTATTTAGTTGATTTGAAATAAAAACGTCATAAAAACTTATAAATCCAATATCTGGCATTCATTTCGATTCGATATCCTTTTCTTATATTTAATAAAAGTAATCTATTTCCGCTATGCTTTGTGAAGCACAAAAAATATGCATCAATAAAAATATAAAATCTATATTTTTTGCTAGATTTTATTATCTAAATCTTCAGAATATTCCATTATTTCTTTGGATTGCAATTTATAGTCTTTTGTAATAATTCAGTTTTTATGTCATGTTTAATACATCTAAACTTTTTGGGGTTATTTAGGAAAGCCGGTTAAAAGTGGGTTTGTTAAAAGTTACTTTGTGTATACTACAATACACCATATACTACAGCTTAAAAGACTTGGTCAGTTTTTAGAAATTAAGATGTAAAAAGCCACGATTTCCGCACCAAGATATTTTTGTATGATTAGGTTTGATTGTATCTGAAGTTAGGTTGAAAGCTAAGCCTGCAAAGTAGGGTATATTTAAACCTAGAACTTTTATAATTTTTAATCGCCTTAGCATGAAGGGCCTCGGCCACGTATGTATCTAATAAATCTTAAACACTATTAATAGAAGGCATTTAAAGTCATACATTTCCCGTTAAACACGGCGATGTCCCCGGTGACAATTCACATGGACGTGAGGCCGACATAATGAAGTAACATCAAAGAGATTGCTTGCACGGCCCACCGCACCGTCCGATACGATTTGACCGACGAGACAGACAAGGCAAAGAAACACGAATACGATCACGTCGTTTAATTAGATGTCTGGTAAAAAGCGCTTTATTTTTAGCGTTTCGCCTAATGGAAACCGATTTCCGTGGTTCGGTGTGTTAATGCAGTACGAGATTCTGCCAATACGTATTTTAGTGTCAGGTTTAATAGAATTAATTAGAAATGGTATTTTGATTTAAAAATGTGTGATGCCTTTCAAAACATTGTCTCGTTGTAATAAACGCAACGAGCGATCCAGAAGTCTGGAGTTTGTTTCCCGAGTCAGGTAAAGTGTTATTGCCACTAGTCTTCATTATCAGCATGCGTAATTTGCTACATACACACTTCAATACTACTACTACACTTGCATATATGTAAGTACGGAAGGTGCATTTAATAAAAGAGGCAGTCGAACTCGCGGGCAGCAGCTAGTATAAAATAAATTAATAATTGAGTCATTACATACCTTGCCATTATTAAGCTAATCATGAAAGAAGTTATCAAACAAAGTTATTAAAACATTTAATCGAAATAGAAAACATTATGTAACACATGCTCAATCCAGTTGTGTCGTCATTAGATTTAAAGGCAGAGATGTAAAGATAATTCCACCATTTATTATTTATGACTTAATTATAAAATTGTTTGTATTTTAAATATTACCAACGGGTTTTAATATGGCAGGTTCTCTATTATTTGCCTTTAATTAAGCACGGCTGCAAATATTTTCTTTGAGTAATTAATAACTAATTTAGCTTGACTTTTCAGAATAACTGATGATTACTCGTAGAGTTAATGTCATTGTAATTTAGATATTATGTTTTATAAACAATAAAGAGAGTTTTACTTTGAGTTGGAAATAAACTATGTCCTTCTTTGTGCATTAAGGTGACACTGGAAGTATTTTGCTGTTCGTGTGTTTGTGGGACTAATATTCTCTATTGCATACAACACATGATATTCAAATATAATTATTGAAAGCCGTAGTTTATAATAGTATATTTATCGTAGTGGTGATTAACCATTCGGTCTCCTCGTAGTAAGTATCTAAATGGCTCTGCCGTCAGCGCAATATTACACTTCATTTTAATTAATGACCTCGTTGATATCTTAAAACCGCGTTCTCAGAATCCCATTTCATAACAGCGATGATCCACATAACGTAAATACAATAAATAAACAAACCTAGAAAATATTTTTAAATCATCTGAAAGCAGATGAAGTTAAAAAACATTATAAACACAGCTGTGTTACCGGACGGATAGACAGAAGTGTATTTTAGCGTCAACGTTTTACTATATGTGGTTTTACTATTATGTATTACTTAAGACACATTATCTAGACTCAGATTATTAAATGAAAAAATCCGATCGATCAACCCAATGATACTATAGGTATAGGACTTGGAATCTTTAGATCACACGTCACACATTAGTGACTTCCGAGACACAATCATAATTCTACACAAGATAATATGTAGATGCCGAGCTATCATAAAAATCCTGCTCAAATAAATTCCTTTCAGAACCCGAGTTCTCATGTATCATTTAATGCAACTAAAGCAATAGAGCAAGTTGTTAAAAATGTACATGCAATAGAGTATGCTGGTGTTGTCAAAGAGCTATTTGTCACTTTGGGAATTGTAGCAACATTTCACGGCGATGTACTCACATTTTATCTTGCCTGTGTTTTTCTATTTTCTTCACTTGATGTATGGGACGCATTTCCGCACTTTCGAATAACGCTCGTGTATTCCCTTTTATGTGCGCACTGCTTTAAAAATGTATTCGCTGTTAGGGTGGGCTATGGGTACCAACACGTAAGGGAATTATTTAACATTTCTACTATTGGGGATTTTTTCTCTATTTTTCTACGATATATTAAATACAACAATTGCTGGCGTATAATATGTTATGTGAGTTAGTTTAGTGTTAAATTTATTAAAATAAATAACTAACTTATGCTAGGAATGTTGAAGCTGAAAAATAAATTGTAATCTCTTTTCCCTCGAATGGGGAAAAATTTCAAATCTCGTAATAAATACTTCTTATTAGAATAAACATGTCATGTAAGGAGAGTCATGACTCGCAAGGTAAGTAGATGAAGTTTTTAAGTTATCGAGATAATAGCCTGATAAATACGAAGTAAAATAAATCATACCGTAAAATATATAATAAATGTTTTGAATTTTCAAATAAACATACAGCCGACTTTTTACTTTAGACTGAGATAAAAAAGCGCTATCACGTCTCACAATTTTCTTATAAGTCCAAACTAGTTTCTAAGAGGAAAAATACTTCCGCCAACACTGATATATTTCCAAGAAGTCCTCTTCTGATAGACAAGACACAAGAACTCAACACGATTGAAAAATTAATAAATGATTAGTAGATGATCGATTGTGTGATAATATTTTTTAACCTCTTTTGTTCTTGACTTTTTGCTCGCGAATTTAAAACAAAAACGCAAGGCCGTTTGTACAACAAGACCTCTAATCAAGGAGCAAAAACTGCGGCCTATCGGATCGAGTACACACATCATCTCTGTGGAGGCAGGACGGTTATCGTGCGTGGCATCAGCGGCCACACGCGGCGGAGTTTTTGCCTTCTCTAATCTAATGGCTCGTAGTAATGACCTAATGTATTTATTAACTGTTTATTGTAAACTAAATTCAGGTATGCAAACATTGAGGACTTTGATGTGATAAGCATCGACTCTGAGAAACCCGTAATAGTTTTTGCGTAGCTTTCTTTTAAAACGGATAGATATAAATTAGGAAATTCAGAATTATCTAGTGTTTTCGTAAAAATGTTGCTCAAAATTATTTATTAAAGGGAATTATAGGATTATTTAAAATACATTTAATTCAATAACAAAACAGAAGAATTAGAAGAAGGAATAATTAAAACATATTACCTCCATAATAATCACTTCCAAACAAACGAGACCGCGGCATTTTTGAATGATCAAATCGTTCGTCTCCGTACAACCGTTCCTAGTAAACTTTCCGTCTACTAAACAAGTATTAAATTAGCGACGTAATATATTACAATTACCGTTCGAGAAGCGCATTTCAATGGGCGTTTTGATATCGATCGGGTAGCATTTCATCACGGCGACAGCGAGGGCATTATCTCACTGGTACAGGAAGAGATCGCGTTTCTCGATCTATCTCCGCTCGTATGCCAATTAGCCAATTAGAGAGCACCAACAACTCCGGACGGTTTAGATAAGACGTTTTCGTGGTCTCACCATGGGATTCCTTTTATTCCTTCGTTAAACCATTTATCTGAGTCGGGAATGTATCAGTTTACTCGCGGTCGTGTGCATCGTTAATGTGAAGTTTAATTCCCAAATTAATATTCCACTTGGCGACTGATATACCAATTAGATAAATGTCGGCTGACAGATGTGTACAAAATGGAATCGTTTAGTTTCGTGTCCGTTTATGGATATGTTGCATCGTGTTTGTAGCTGGGTGTTATTATTGGAGTCGATCGAGTTCAAACATATTAATTACGAAGTGATATTAAGTTACTAAAATTGATAAAAATGAAGAGATATCTGAAGCGTTACTGACGTATATACGGCCAGCACAATTGCTTTAAAAAGGAAAGAGTTTTAGTCGTTTTAAATTTAAATTTCGTAAATAAATTTATAATATTAGTTATCAAAATACCAAAGCAATTACGTTTGCGACGAATGGCATTAAATAAGGTTCAAACACGAGATTAACATATTTTGTTATCGCTAGTATCGCGTACTATTTATCTCAATCTATTTGATTGATGTTTTCTTGAGCGCAATTTTAATTAGAACCTAAAGCAAAACTTCAGTCACGACATTGTACCGAGGAATTGTTATTGTTTTATTTATATACTTATGGCTTGCAAAACTATGGGGTAGACAGATATTACAGACTGTTTCTTCCACATTAGTTTACTTAGTTACACGATTTTGTTGCTGAAACATATCTTTCTGATGAGCCCGTTTTGAGGCGATCGTTTATTTAAAGTGTGAATATAATTGTCAAGGTGCTTTTATTACCATTTAAACTCAAATATTGAAAGAGACAGTTATCTAATAGGATTAATATCTAATACAATCCTGCCTTACGTAACTTGCGTGCTGGCGTACCTACATAATTCGAACTAGATTCAAGACAGAATTTTATACTACTCCAGGATTATCTTGAAAGAGCTTCTTATCACCCGGGCTTAGTCAAAGCCAAAAATCAGTGGCAGAAGACAGAAATAACAGGTATGCATTTGTTTTGTTTTTAATAAATATTGTCATTAAAAGTAACTATGAGCTATTAGAATAGTCACCGCGTCGAGAAGAAACTTCATAGCTCGAGCCTAATTTGGCGAGTAATTAGATGTCACGGAGACGTCGAGAGTTAACTCTGCCGACTGTCGAGTTGACGATTCGTGAATACCCATAACTAAGCCCTGATCACCGCCGATGATCGCTTGTAAGTATCGAATAGATGATTCGGAAATTGTGAGTTTTTGGGAGGCTTAAGTTCTTAATGGTCGTATTAGAAATGTAATTTGGAATTAGAGTTTACCGTTCTGTCGCTAATCTTATTGGTGGAGGATTTTTTTTTTGTTATTTTGATGACATCTATGTAATTGATATTAAAAAATTGTTGTTATTCTCCGGGGCCGAATTCTTTAGTAACTAGAATGACTAAAAAGGGTGCACTGTAAAACTGACTGTAATTTTCCCTATGGTAAGAACACTGTAATCTAAACAAAGTATCAAATTTAATACACAAACTCAAACATTCCCAAATAACAAATTTCATATTTTCACTGCATTCATTCCGGAGCAACTTTCCAAACATGACCAAATATTGCAGCTTATTTACCAGCCAACCATTTCACGTATCAAAGAGCTCAAATCCCGTGTTAACGAAGGTTCGTAGTGTAATCCCGGAAGCACTGGCGGGACACAATTAACAAGCCCGGGCACTGTCTAGCCGTGTAAATTAATACTAAGTTCTGGTATTAGTGGCCGTCTTGCGCTATGTATGAAGATCCTTTGAATCTGCCTTTTGAATCTAAGACTGGAGTCTTGGGAAATAATGGTGGAAGTTATAAGGAGTTTAGAACGGTAATTATGTATTCATTAGTTTCGCATGGTTTGGTTTCGCGTTTCATAGGAATTTACGTTTATGGATATATAATTTATCGAATATATTTTATATACAATAAAATAATGTTTTGGTTACTAAAGAATTTTTTGCATCACTTCTTCTCAATAGCTATGTAAGTACTGCGACAATAGATAATCGTTTTGGACTATATAAAAGACTGTTATACTGATATTGAAGGTAATTATTTTTCGACTTTGACTAGGACGATTAAACAAGTCTGCCTAGATCAGTTTGCTCTTAGTAAGATTAGTTGAGACGTCTTCTTGACTGAAAACACCTATAAAGGTCCAAGGAAAGTTGATGAAGAGTTCTTGAATTTTATTTGAGTAAGTGGAAACATGTATTAGGCTGAAGTGATAATCACCCAAGTCAGGTAAGGTTTATCACAGTAATGAGCCTGAATGGAACGTGCATTATGGACAAACGTAGTCGTTACTTTAATATGTATATAAAGAAGTATCATTGTGTTAAAGGCTTGTTGAAAATATTCACAAGTCGGAGTTTTTAAATTATTAATTTACTGTTTATTAATGTTTGATGAAAGTAAAATATCGTTTAATATTTTTGCTGTAACAAACTGTTGACAATTTATAATAAAACGTATATTTTAGTAGTTTCGATGGGCGGTATTCAAGCTCTTTAGTATAATTATGCAGGGCCCCTATTTGGCAAAGTTTTAATTAAAGAATGATGAACACTCGTCCGCAGTCATTAATGATATTGAGCCGTAGTTGGTAAAGTTCGCATTTAGCATTCTCTTGTATTAGACTTATTACAAATTATAGGGTGCTTGTTCATAAATAATAGATTCAAACTGATGGGCTCATGGTCTCGCTGTACAAGGGCCTACTAAAGATAGACCATAGTGTTATTGGTTTTTTCCAGTAGGAAATTCCCAGTGGGAAAATGTTGGTGCGGAAATATATCTTTGTTTTACACCTTCGGGGAAAATAGGCATGAGGTTTTATACATATGTATGAAAGCGTTTAGAACAAATAGTCTAGTCAACATGTTCAAAAACGTGTTAAATAGAAATAAAGCTCCTAAAAATATGAGCGATGGCTCATTCGATTCGGAATGACGTCTAGAAAAATGTTTTTGAAGGGTATATTAGCACATAAAAAATTGCAATTGTTATTAACAAAATAAAAAAAATAAAAAAGGTATTTAGTTTTTCGTTAATAACTTTAAAAATAATAATATTTAAGGAATTTTGAAATAAGATCCTGAAAGAGGAGAAAATTTCCAATAAAAAAGAATTATTTCCCGGAACTCTATCTATATTATTTATATTATTTTTTTATACTGAAAATAGAGCTCCGCGAGGGCGTTACGGCATAGGCGCCGCCTAAAAAGCCGGTATATCACCTAAAACAATTTATTTTTAATATTAAATGACAATTTAAAAAATTGAAAAAAATTTGGTGTAAAGTAGACACTTGAACGAAAAAAACCTCGGTGACAAAAATTTTTTTTGTCGATTTTTCAAAAAGTTACATCATTGTTAATTAACTAATTTTTTTCCAATCTCTGTTTTTATAAATTACGGCATAACATTTTTAATAATTGATCTAAAAATCTTTTCGCTTCGTGGAGCTCTTCATGTTTATGTACCTTATAAAGTTATGCAAAAAAAAATAATTTAAGTTAATTATTTTGTTAATTATAATTTTTTTAAATGAACTAAAAATGAAATTTCTAAAAAATGTTATTAAAAAAAAATTTTTTTGGTAATGTATTATTATTGCTGTTTTTGCATCTAATATAGGTATTAATTATCATCGGAAATTTTTTTTTAACGTCATTTGTTAAGAAATTATTTATAAACAAATAGACTATTTTGGGACTTAAAAAAAAAATCTTTATACCATATTATAGCATAGGTGGAATAATGATTTAAAAAAAAAAAAAAAATTCTTAAATATTTTTTTTTATATTTTATAATCGATTTTTTTATATTTCAATTGTTTAAATAATTAGTTCAGAAATTATATTATTCTTAAAAATAATCACTGACCCTTTTCAATAGAATAACAGAGAAATAATTTTTTTTTATAAATAAATTAATTGCTTATTAATTTAAAAATTTGTTATAAACAAATAATATTAACCGTTATATTTTTTTTCGAAAACTCCAAAAAATTACAAAAACAATCATATATAAAAAAAGTTAAGAAAAAATTTTTTTTTGTATTTTTTTTTATTTTATTACAATTTTTTTTTTCTAAACTTTTTTATATATGGTTGTTTTTGTAATTATTTGAAGTTTTCGAAAAAAAATATAACGGTTAATATTATTTGTTTATAACAAATTTTTAAATTAATAAGCAATTAATTTATTTATAAAAAAAAATTATTTCTCTGTTATTCTATTGAAAAGGGTCAGTGATTATTTTTAAGAATAATATAATTTCTGAACTAATTATTTAAACAATTGAAATATAAAAAAATCGATTATAAAATATAAAAAAAAATATTTAAGAAAAATTTTTTTTTAAAAAATCATTATTCCACCTATGCTATAATATGGTATAAAGATTTTTTTTTTAAGTCCCAAAATAGTCTATTTGTTTATAAATAATTTCTTAACAAATGACGTTAAAAAAAAATTTCCGATGATAATTAATACCTATATTAGATGCAAAAACAGCAATAATAATACATTACCAAAAAAATTTTTTTTTAATAACATTTTTTAGAAATTTCATTTTTAGTTCATTTAAAAAAATTATAATTAACAAAATAATTAACTTAAATTATTTTTTTTTGCATAACTTTATAAGGTACATAAACATGAAGAGCTCCACGAAGCGAAAAGATTTTTAGATCAATTATTAAAAATGTTATGCCGTAATTTATAAAAACAGAGATTGGAAAAAAATTAGTTAATTAACAATGATGTAACTTTTTGAAAAATCGACAAAAAAAAATTTTGTCACCGAGGTTTTTTTCGTTCAAGTGTCTACTTTACACCAAAATTTTTTCAAATTTTTAAATTGTCATTTAATATTAAAAATAAATTGTTTTAGGTGATATACCGGCTTTTTAGGCGGCGCCTATGCCGTAACGCCCTCGCGGAGCTCTATTTTCAGTATAAAAAAAATAATATAAATAATATAGATAAAGTTCCGGGAAATAATTCTTTTTTATTGGAAATTTTCTCCTCTTTCAGGATCTTTTTTCAAAATTCCTTAAATATTATTATTTTTTAAGTTATTAACGAAAAACTAAATACCTTTTTTATTTTTTTTATTTTGTTAATAACAATTGCAATTTTTTATGTGCTAATATACCCTTCAAAAACATTTTTCTAGACATCATTCCGAATCGAATGAGCCATCGCTCATATTTTTAGGAGCTTTATTTCTATTTAACACGTTTTTGAACATGTTGACTAGACTAAAATGCCAGTTAAAATATACATATTTATCTCAATATCTAACATTAATTGTTATTTAAAAATTTGGTACTAAAAGTTCAGGGTTACCATTTTTAATTACCGGCGCTCATCTTTTAGTCACTTAGATAGTTCATCATTATCAGATTTTTTGTTTCAATAATAAATAGAATTGAATGTATTAGAATTATCACCGCCGTGACTATTCCAATAAAATAACTTCGTTGTTTGACCGCTGAAGCGTAACCGCATACCAACATTCATGACTAATGTGTTGCCGAACTAACTTCAAACTAGTTGCACTGATTAACTGAAGACTGTCAGCGCACTTCAGTATTAAACAGTGGTGGTGTCCGTGCCCTCAGGCATTCAATGAAGTCTCTATACTAGGAAAACTAGTATGTATATGTATTATGTCCACTGCGATATAAATAGAGAGTCATGTATCTCTTACTATTTGACATTGTGACAGCTTTTTCTTTTGTGGTGTACGAAGAATAATACTTTAGGATTCGGGCGTTGATACATACATAACCTCTTACCAATATTTCCGGAAGTGGTAAACAGAGGTACATTTCTGTGCCCATATTTTGCCAATTGTTTTTTCGTCTCACGTAATATAGGGTGAAACCAAAATCAATCACTCGATCAAATCCAAAACCTACATACCGTAAATTGTACCGCAAAATCACGTGGCAGATAGTTACTAACGATTTAAGAATGTTTTAATTTTAAGGACTCGAATTCGTCAATTGATTGTGTTATACAACCTTGCTTCTTATAATGAGAAAACTAACACATCCACTTAATGCATAAAAAATAGCCCACTTAACAACGAAAATATTCATCAAATTGTAGGGAGCGTAATCAGGAATAATGTAGTATTTAATTATAATTAATTTGATTCATTAAATTTAATTAGGCCGAGTTTACACGAGTCCTCGATCCAAAGGTTTTACTATGTTAATTATATACCATAAGCGGCACACGGCTGAATGTTTATTCTACTAATTAAAAAGTTGAATATTTTAAATGTAGCTGTATAAAGAATAGACTCGAGGTTATTTGAAGTTCTCTCTTATAGGCTTATTCATATTTTTACAGCCTTTGCGATGCTTGGTGCATGCAAAAAGCAAAAAGGGGGTTACAGGTTCAATTGTATCTATAAAATTTTTGTTTCTAGTTTTGATATTAGATCGAATGTTATTTTTAATTTTTTTGTCTTTCGACCTCGGGCATATTCCTACATCCACATATTTCGATAGTTGTTGTGTTTCATACATAGGTAGGTGTATGGCACAAACTAAGTGTCTCGTGCTACGTCATCAAACTGACAATTGTATCAACTGGCGATGGATAGTCATATAATAATTTGTTGGTAATAGACACTATTGAATCCAATTGTGATTTTGTCATCCTAATATGAAGCTCATACAAAGTTGTAACAAAAACTAACCTTTTTTATTTTGCGTGGAAAATGTCCTTACAGATTCCTGTCTTAAGAAATTGAAGAGATAATTGGAATTTTCTGGGATCTCAAAATGAACTCGCCGGAGGACAAAAACCAACCTAAAAATACCTGATAATGCACACTGTCTTAATATAATATCGTGTAACGTCAAAAATAGTCGCTGGGCGTGTAAAACTTCATTTGAATAACTCATTGGACGACATGCGACGGTATTGTGGTCGTCGGCCCAAGCGGCTACCTTTGAGCATTTTTTATCCCCATTGTATAGCCCTGTTCATACAGATAGGCAATAGAGATGGAACGTGTCTTTACAACGATGAATACTCAAAAAATATTGAAATTGAATAGTTCAATCTATTTTTGGTTAAGTGATTTTTTTGGTATATGTATTGAGTCATTTTTGTGAAGCCATCTTAGAATGCAACGTGTTACGTAAATAATAAAAAAGGTTTAGACATTTAGCTAGTATTAGCATGCATTTAAGTGTTCTGATAATACCTATAGGTGCAAATATTGGGCTCGATTTTTTTTACGCCAACGCCAGGAATTAAGCGTTTTGTGCATTACGGTCTAGTATGGTTGGGTGGACTTAGGTGAAATATAAAAATTTTAAATTAAACATTAAATTGACGAAATGGTTTGTATTTTTGTATTGTAAATCTGTCTCTCCTACCTTTTAGCTACTATCATGCATGAAATGAATTTTATACGGATTATTTAAAAGTTCAAATGTAAAAAGTGTACTTTAATATTCCGACGGCAGTAACATCCCTATAAAATAGTACGACAAACGCTTAATGAGGTGTTTCGTGCATATAAAGAGAGACAAGTACCGTGTTTTTATTCCTTACATTTTCATATTGATATCATGTAAATGTGCAGTGGATTGTTTATAAATTACCACGATGTGAATGGCGTGCAGCCCTAAAGCTAAACACCCATGACGCCGGTCGGCTATATTAAGCTTACTGTCCATTGAGTGATCTGTGGAAATACTTATGTATAACGCACTACTCTAAAGTTTATTTTTAAAATTTGTCCTCACAAAGATCTACCAATAAATTTGCGATTGAGAATTACTGGATTTAATTATTGGGTTGAGAAAAGATTGCTGCATGCAATGCATGCATGCATTTTTTTCATTAGAAAAATTTATACATGATACTTGGGACAAATATGAGGTTAGCGCTACAGATACTAGAGAAAGCCCGTAAATTGTTTAATGAATCCGCGAGGTTCATTTTCGTTTCCTCTCTTCTCAGAAAAAAAAGACGTGAAGTTTCATCACAGTTGCGCAATGGATGATTATCTTTTGTTGATAAATTTATATGGTATTTACAATACATCCGGTCTTCAAGTCGTGTTTGGTGCGTGACCATCGTAGTAAATATCATTGTTAGGGCGCCATTGGCACAAATATTAAAATAGCATATAATGGTAGAGTTGCTTCTACATTATTAATAATTCATTTATTTTCTTTGATCTCGTAGCTCTTTAGCCGAGAATTACCATAAAATAAAGCAAAAAAGGAGAAGGTAGACAATCATTTATTGGTCAGTAATCCATCAGGATGGTGCCTGGGGTTTGAACCCGCGACCGCGTACTTAAACCCCCCGGCTTCTTCTGTAGTCTCTTCTGCACTTAGTAAGATTTATGGACTATTTAATGTACAAAATCCACCTCTCCGAATATCATTAATTCGATAAGAAAAGATACGAAAAAATATCCATATTCCCCTCAAATCAAGGTACAAGGAGAGATGGCTGGTGCTTATTTAGTCAGCCTACGTTCAGCTGTAGACTGCGATTTTACGAGTAAATACTTAAACATCATGAAGTAATAAATGAAGTTAAATTAAAATTGCATAATCAACGTTTGTGCTTTAAAACAATATGTTAGTTATAAAAAGACGTGAACGTGTGGGCTGGTAAGTTTTGAGAATACGAACTCGCAGAAATAAGGTCTAGTTTTTGGAACACTTATGAATATTAATCAAATTCGCTAAATAATACTGGCCATTCGTCTTACGCCATTAAATTTCTACGTAAATAACATTATAGAAAACTAATAATTCATTTCAAAAACCGTAAAATACAAATTCTGATTGAAAGAAATATTGATATAAATCGTTTTACGACGGCGGAATTAAATTACAAATCAAAATAGTATATAATATAAGATAAATATTTCGATTGCCACGCCTTACGGTGGTATAATTAAAATATAAATTCATCATCGCCAATAAAATGCGTATGATTATTAAAACATGGTGGATCGTTAGCGAATTTATTGTTCATTAATATTTACTGTTCAATATGTTGTTTGTCAAGCTTGTTGGTTTAGTGAAGGCTTATATGGATTGAAAGCTTGAAGTTCATTGGTTTGATTGTTAGAATGAGCAAAATTTTGTTTCATCAATAATTATTGAACGTAGAATCATACTTTCGTCTTTCGTTCTTTGCACCCAACAGTCACATAGCAACGTGCATATTAAAAGTACTCCATAAGTACAAATGCCACTTCTTCAGCTTAGCCAGCCTCTACACACACATCTGGCTGAATTTTGCAGCATTTTATACACCAAGTTAGTACTGGATCAGTAAATCTCAGAGGTATTCGGTGTGCCAGTTTAAAAAATCTCCACACGGTTTCCAACTCATGTTTTCCGTCCGAAGACCATACGCCGATGCCAGGCTGATATGTTCCCCGCATAATAAATAATTTATTATTGAGAAAAAACAAATTGGTCCGCAGATTATGAAGTAGATACGTTTAAATTCGAATGGGAAATTTCCTTGTACGTTCCCGGAAGAGATTACATTGTTTGCCGTGCTTTTACGGCTTATTGTTGATCATTGCAATATTTCATAAAGTGGTTTGCACACGAGGGCCTTATCTGAGACCACGTGCATAAAAATAATTCTTCAAAATTATAAAGGCCGTACAAAGGAATAAAGGGGATGAGTAATCATGTTTTTGAATGGAGCGGGGACAATGCGGCATAAAATTGTGTATCGCTACTTCTTATAACAGATTTCTGACATAAGAATGAGTATGATTTTATAGTTATTTTTTGTACGTAACGAATTGCATGAGGCTCAACTGATGGCCAATATTTATGCAGGAACGTAAACGTCATTCTAACAGGACCTAAGTATATGATGCATTCATTTGCGATTCATAATAAGACTAAATGCCATGGAATTGTAAAATTGGTACGTATTCACGATATAGAAAAAATGCAGTTCGCCAACCGCAATGTTTGAAAGTCTCTCGAATCCTTATACAAAACAATTTAATACTATCGTCCGGTTTATAACTATACTTTTTCCCTCTTTGCTGTTAGGAAAAAAATAAGCCTTTTTATTTTTGTCTAATAAACATTTTTTCTTAAAAAGCTACTATAAAGATTCTTTTTATCACATTTTATCATTGTAATTAAATATTTGTCAATTGTCACTTACGTAAGTAATGTTGGCGCCTACACAGGAAGCGTTTATACCTTGTTAAAGATCATTTAAAATTCTTCGATAAGTTTGTCAAACTAATATTATGGAACAAAAAACTTAATTAGCATTAATGTATTCCGGACACGATGGCAACGTCCACGACGAGGGCTTTTAAAAAGTAAAACAAACAAAAAACCAAATTTGAAACACTATAATAGTGGACCTACATTCCTTGAATTTAAATCAGCGATAAATAAAAAATGTACGATGTACTTCATGCATCAATAATAAAAACTGATGGACAACCGTGTCTAATATAGAATTTATTGCCTTGTTCCGATTGTTTTCTATTAAAGAAGAATAAAATGCAATCTCAGTCGCGGGACGAGACATGAGTAATCGCTTCAATTAGACACGACATTCCCTTTTGGGATTTATAATAAGGCACTAAAATGCGGGAGACAAACGCGCGAAACTTTAATATGGTCCGTAATAATTAATACAAACAAAACAAAACGTATGAATGTCCATAAATTAAGCGAAGCGGAAAGGCCCCGACGCGTATCGGTGGACCTTTTAAGAAACCTGTACACTCGAATTCCATTCCGAGGGCCATAGTTAAAATGCTCAAAGAATAGCTATTCATTAGTGGGTGCGAGAATGAGAATTCTTCAGGCACTCTGAATATTCCATTGGCTGAGGGACTTGTATTGTCTTTAGAAAAATGCCTTGGTGGCGGCTCGGGTGCTAAATTATGGCGGCGCGATGTTGGCTACAGCGCTTGCGATCGCCGCTCGCCGCTCCACGCTCGCTTGACAGAGACAAGAGGTGGCACGGCTCTCCGACATCCTAGTTCATTATCCACTCATTCTATAGATTTTATTGCCTCAGGCGAAGACAATGGATGGGATAGTTTATTGCCGCGCAATTAATTCAACTTTGATTTTATTACCCTTGATTGCTTCCTACTTTTATGAGTATTTATACGTAAGTCAGATCGTTATCTGTTCTTAATCAAAGCTATATAAATTTCAATTCACCGTGTCAACGGTACACAGAAATGTTGAATTAATACGACACGCTAACCATTAAGAGCGTGTAAAATTATTCAGCACCCTGTCGAAAGAGTACAACAAAGTTTGCACTTTGCATATTTAAAGAAACACACTCCTTATCTGGCTCATCGGCGATTCTGTACACAGATATTCTCGAGCGAAAAACGGAGCCACCGGCCGCCAGGATTCTTACGGCACGGTGCTCGCATTAGGACAAAATTAAGTGCTGTTATGTGTACGGTTGTCACATTAAAATGCCTTTGGCTACTTAACACCGCCGCCGGAAAAAATAAACCGGTGTGAAGCTATTGGCAGCGCAATCATTCGCTGAATCGTTTTGCTTGCACCTTTAGCTGAAGGACAGGATTTACTGGACTCTTGGCCCAATATATGGGCAATGGCATCGCGATGGTCAAATACCACGCTTTTTTGAATATATACTCACGCATTTATCCCACAAGGGATAATCAGAGGTACCGCAGTCACGTCATCAGTCAGCTATTTTTTTCCCACATGTTTATTCTGGAATTGTTAGATTCCGAGCTGCAAATTTTAATCCGTCTGACCCACTGAACGCCGAGTACTTATGTATATCACAAATCAACGAGACAGTCTGCATAACACCTCACGTAATTAATATTAAGGGCACTACGTCACCAGCCCGTGATGAGTCAACCGTATAAAAAGTCATTTCCGTGGCGAGTCGATTAGTCGCGAGCATTGAGATCAATTAGATTGTATGAACGGTCCAGCGAGCGGCGGCGGTACGAGATGGAATCCCGAGGGAAGTGATCGTGCGACATCCACCAAGTTACGCTTTTTGGTTCATTAAAAAATCGTGGGGCTTCACGCGCATTAAAGGAGCGCTTTTTGTCGAAATTCTTATGTTTAACCTTTAGGAATTTATTGGTGAGAAAATATCGATCGTATGAACACCTCATGTACGGACGGATTACTGTAATTATAGTCTGTAGTGAGGTACAAAGTTCAATATCGCAACAATAAACCCCACGAATAATTCTATCGGATTACAAAGGTGAGTGGTATTAAATATGGCATTTATTTATTGTATGGTGGAGTTAGAATTGAGTCATACTGTGACGTGCTTACCTAACTTCATCTTGGTCATTATCGTAGCAAAGTAGCATTTAGTTACTTTCAGCACGACAATGAAATTACTTTTTGCATCTATTAATATATTAACAGCGAATACAATTTGAAAAAAGAATTTATGCTTTCTATTATTAGGTGTACAAATAAGTTTCCGCCGTTTTATTGTAAATAGATTTTATTGGAGTTTCGGTTAGCTTTCGCAGATGATAACCGGCTTAAAAAATAGTTTGGACATTCAAGAACAACATAACCTATTAATATCATTGATTTTATATTGGTAAAATATAATTTTTATAAGTTGAAAATGTCAAAATTTGAGCCAAGTAAGCGTCATTTGCGGGAAATATTAGTTTACTTCTTTAATTTAAAGAAATCTGCTGCTGAGGCGCATGAATTGCTCTTAGCAGCATATGGTGAGCGTGCTTTGAGTAAGAGAACGTGTCGAGAGTGGTTTCAAAAGTTTAAAAACGGTGATTTCGACGTAGAAGACAAAGATCGTAGTGGAAAGCCAAAAATTTATGAGGATGCAGAATTGGAGAAATTATTGAAGGAAGATTCATCTCAAACACAAAAAGAACTTGCTCTAACATTAGAAGTCACCCAGCAAGCAGTCTTCTATAATAAATATTTGATTTGTGTTAAAAAACGGCGGAAACTTATTTGTACTCCTAATAATTTAATAAAAAAAGACGCAAATTGAAATATTAATTTTAAAGCATTATTATCTAAAGCATATTTCGTTCAGTTGGTTCGAAACCTGTTTGTAAAACGAGAAAACGCGAGCTCTATATGCCATCCACCAAGACAAAAATTTTAATGATCCATTAATATTTGTTTTTCCATACGACCACATCTGGTTACTTCTTTAGCGATATAGACTGCCCTGTAGTTTAGTGGTACTAGTACCTACATAATAATGTGTTTTTTTTCCATACGGATATTTTCAGCAGTAGAACGGAGATTCATAATGTGCACGAGAAAACGGCAATCGTCTTCCCCCTTTTAAGTGAAACTGATATATATATACTTGGCGAAATGTGCCAAATCTGCCCCTGCTCAGTACATACCTTCGAGGAATATATGCATGAGGTTACGTATGTATGTATGCATAATGCCATATTAGTCTGATTCATATTGATCTATATAATATAACGTACTTAGGCGCAGCGGGCGAGTAGCCGGCATCAATACTAGAGGTCATGGGTTCAGTCACAGCGGGACAAATCGTGCTATCCGCAAATATTTGTTCCGTGTTTGGGTGTTATGGTCTGAGTCGCCTTGTTGTTGTTGATCTGTGACATAAGAAATATCGCGATCAGATTATGTGTGTGACTCCTATTTATGACATGTATTAGTTTATTTTATGGATTGTACAGGTAGTTCTTGCCATAAAAAGTAGCAGAACGAATTATGGTAACATCGGAGTTTTGGTTCTGGGTATCGAACGGGTACCACTGACTAGGTGTCTCATCGAGCCCCGTGCCTTCTTTTTGTTGTTTTATCTAGAGGAATGTTATCTCAGAACTAGTTAATGTTGAATTATTTTTACGTGCATTCAGAAGTGTAAGATGTACGAAGTCATCGGCAAAAGCAAAATACAAGGAGACAGTACTGTCTTTAAATTCGGTGGTACTCTACGCTATTTCGATTTGAAGTCGATCCATCAGAATATCACGAAAAGATTGTGTCGTGAGTAAGTAAAATGTTGAAAGATTTTTTTTAACACTTAAACCGACTAAACTCCCTCGGATTGTTATCGCAAATGGTTCTGTTTTCCCACGATCTTTTTTCCCATTGAAACATGATTTAAGACTTGAGGTTCGCTCTACCACGATTTAGCCTTTCATATTAATGAAAGTGTGCTCCGTGTTTGGTACACAATAAACACGTCATTTAGTTAATGCCGCTATAAGAATTGCTACTTATTCCTACTGTATGTGCCGTGAGTCTGTTTTAATATTTTTTGTCTTAGTCTGAAGATCGGGTTACCCTAAAGTGAAGTAGTCTTTAGAAATTTGGGGAAAAGAAAGGACAAAAGGCTATAATTTATAGGCTATAGCAGGCAAAGTATTGTCGCTATCTCTTTTAGTTCCTAAGTTTATATTCCTACGTATGATTGGCTTTTAATGTTTAGAACTGACAAGCAATGACGACGACACTGTTTTGATCTTCTTCTATTTGAGTTGATTGGCCATTTCATCCTGATTTGAAATAAAAATAATAAAGCCAATTTTATTTTTACATTACCTATGCACGAGTAATGAATATACGTATATACACATACCACAGAACGTCTTAACATAGTATTCTAAAACATTTCTAATGACTAGTTCACAATCCTTGATCTTGAATCGGTTCGGATTCACTTATCCAGACAGTCATATATTTTTTCTATCGCTAATCTTACGTCAAAAGGATATCCTCAGTATTTTACTACGATCAATATCAAACATTTGTTCCATTACCTTTATGCTTCCTTTCGGATATCGCCGAGATACGATATTAATATGAGTATAACGTTTGATATTTAACAACGGAATCCACTTTATACCTGGGAGGGCTAAGCAAGCAGATGTGTAATCAAGAACAGTCGGCCGAGGCGACAGCTACCGTTTGCGATGGGCGAATTAATTATTCTACCGTTAGAAACTTGAGATAGAGTAAATAAAACTTGTTTGTTGTGTGGCCAGCGCTCAGGGATCTCTCTGTGCCTATAATTTTTATACCAGTCAGGTATTTCCAATAATGAACGGTATCGGCCTGATAGAGCGTACCAGCTGATTTCATTGTGATGAAGATAAGATTTTAGTGAAGATAAATACTGATTTCGTAGGAGGATTGTGAATTATTCTGATGCTGAAGTATTGTAATATGAAATCAAAGAAATTGTTTCGAGAAAATGTGTTTGTTTTTAATTGATGGATATTTATAACACAAAGTAATTCTGGGAAATATGTTGATCGATAGAGTGTTTGTTTTCGATGTTGCGTAATAAAATACGATGTTTTTTCTAAAAGAGAATGCCTAAAGATTTCCAGGAAATTCGTCGGAATGTCAATACTATACGTTAGTAATATAATAAATATGTGGTTGTGTTTTCCTGGAACGAAATGAGATAACAAAGTGTCGGAAATAATGAAACATTTTTACAACAAATGAAATATTTAATATAAAAGTTAAACATTTACTTACATTTTCTTATTTCCTTCTGGAAAAAATTTAAGTGTACAAGCAATCGAAATGCCCGAAAGGGGTAGTTTAAGTAAATAAGTTTAAAAATAACGGAAATAAACTAATTCAGATGAAAAATTGATAATATAAAAGCATAGCGTAAGAATTTATGTAGTTGTAATTGTTT
Source organism: Cephonodes hylas (assembly GCA_030295005.1). NCBI lineage: Eukaryota > Metazoa > Arthropoda > Insecta > Lepidoptera > Sphingidae > Cephonodes > Cephonodes hylas. Next base: position 4,560,780 of record AP025371.1, read on the forward strand.
TTCCATAAATGAATTCAAATTGTTCTCGGTCAAAATAACTTCTTAGAAACTCGATCGACAACAATTTGTAGTATTTTTTCTGCGAAACCAATGGGCCAGTTCACATCTCGTTGTTTTATTCGCTCAAGAATGTTGGAAAAGGAACAACCTAACTTGACATTAATCTTATTTCGTTTTAATTATAGTCTTGATTCTGAGTTCGAAGTTTATCTTAATTTAATTATTAACATTTCTAATTATTTATAATTTTAACACTGGCATACGTATCGTAGTATAAGAAAATCATGTGAATATATTATAATTTAATATACATATTATATAGATAAATAGTTTTTACAAACGCATATTGTGTGTCTATGTAAACGGTTTTTTTTTATTTCCGTTGTCTATATAACAGAAAGCGATTAAGAGGTGCCCAGCTTGATTCACAGTTCCGCTAGTCAGACTTTGTAATTATTACATAGTAATATATACATTGGGGGAGGCCTATGTCCAGCAGTTGATCACGATTGGCTGACAATGATGATGATGATGATGATGATGAATATATATATATTAATACTGAAAAACACCTTTGCCTACCTTCTAGGTTTCAAGCGTGGGAGAGTATGTACATACTTTCTATTTGCTAATTAAATAAACTCTATACGCGCTTAATTTTGTTTCAAATCCCTAATAATATGGCATCTGTCTAATATTTCCTGTGCAGCTCTCAGTATGTGTTTAGAGCATCATAATTTCACATTAAATTATCGTTATGGACGCTATCTGTTGCCAAAACCATTACATCGTCAAGTTCACAATTTGGCCCACCAATTTCCGTGCATTACTTTTCAATTTCGATAAGTTCTCTACCGTTAGCTAAGTGGCGGTATCAATCATAATCTTTGGTGAGATTTGCCCATCTTACTGAATTGTTATTAAGGTTACGAACTGTTCCACAGTTGTGGTTGATGAGGACAGTAATTGAATTTTAATAGGGCGTTTTGATTAATTTCAAATGTTTTCGAATGCTCTTTTGTCTTCACAAGATTATATGCCTTTCATTCGTTTAGAATTTGATGTAAATGAGTGATAGTATGAAGAATTTCGCGCATGATTGTTAGTACAGGTAATATTTTTAGTAATATAATAAATATAATATATGCGTGACTTGGTTAGTTAACATTAAATTCATCGAACTTGAGAATCCTTAAAAAAATCTTAGTGTATAAATCTAGTCAATCTCTTTTTTACCATGATTATTATTAAGACGTGTTGACTATGAGACTTTGTTCATTTCCTTTATTTGTAGCTCTAAATGTGATGGACATGAATGACTGATAATAAAATTTGGATAGAACCATTAACAACAAACTTTGTAATGCCACTTGGCTTCTTTGATCAAATTTTGTTGTGTAGAATAGAATCGTAAAAATAAAGCATCTAGTTACGCATGAATAAATTTATGAGTGTGCAGTAAACGTTAGTAATGCAAGCATTTGCATTTAAGTCAGTATTCTTACTTTGCATGAGAAAATTATGAGTAAAATATTAGACGCACGTTCAATCTTTTACGGTACCACAGCATGTTAATTATGAAATATGTTATGAGCCAATAATAAAGAGGCAGTATTCGTCTTGATGTACGAGCGCGGAGGACGCAATTATTTTTTGCACCCCGCCAAGTCGCATCTTTAAAAATCGACGAGTAATTTGTCCCAGCCAGGCTTAGTGTCCATTTTCATACGTTCTACAATCAATAATGAACCTTAAAAAGCGGACACGCGATCTCTCAGTTTTATTGGTTCGTACCACAAAACGTTTATGGGGGAACATAATTTCGAGCCTATTAATAAAATTGTAACAAGCAACGACAGAGTAACATTGTAATGAAAGTTAAAACCGTACAGAACTATGTACAGCCGAGAGTTTTTATGGGCACTAAATGCGGAGTTATTAGTACAGTAAAAAGAATATATGTGTTTTGTAATAGTTGTTCTTCGCGACTATTATTGTGTGGGCTATTTTATTGATACTCTGCTATTTGTGTGAAGTAACATGTCAAGTCTTAAAACTAGCCTGCATTAAATTATTTTACTTACATTACCAACTGTTTGTCGCTGTACGAGTTAGTTAGCGAGACTTCGCTTTTTACACTCGGAAAAGTTAGTCTATAATAACTTTGCATTGTTTGATTTTACGCCCATTATTACTGCTATGAATCTAGGGCTTATCTAATTAGGATAGGAGTATGAACACGACAAAATTATGTGTTAGTAAAGCTAAAAAATTATAATAATATTTAAAATATCCAAGGTAATTTCATTTATAAACTTTGAACCAAATTCACAATCACGAGAACTTAAAAAATCACCGCCTATTTCTGTTGCAGCCCGCAGTTTCATAACTTTAATAATACGTTTATGGTCACTGAGAAAAAGCTTGAGTACCACTGGTCTGCAGGTAACCAAATGAGCACAAGCCTTCAGACTTTAAAACCCTTATAGTCAAGAAAGTCGTGAAAGAGATTTATTCAAATACATTTCAGAGATAGTACACAATCCGTACTGTACTTTATTTACTGAAGTCTCACTCCTTTCTATTGTAAAGTTAGCCAATACCCACCGCTGGGACGTACAGCATTCAAATAAGCGCTGTGTATTGCAACTAGGGCTTACATGTTATAAAAAAAGCTTACGGTTTACTGAAATTAATTTTATATACAAATAGATATGTCTTGAAAACAGCTGCTGACTGGCCATCTATCAGCATTTTTTCTGTCCACGTACCCAAGTTATGATGTTTCTTTCATTACCTCGCTATCAGATGCCGGTGTTATTTGACCTGTCACAAGTTTGATTTGTCCAAGCCGTCAGTTCATTTAGTTTGGATGGTCCGTGCCTATCGAATTAACTCGTCATCGAGATGCGACACTATCGTGTGGTGACATCGGTAGCCGGCCAAGAGTCTCGGCGGCCTGTCGCTCTGTTATGGACATCCCTAGTACAGACAAATTTGCTTACACTAATAAATAAATTTTTATAAAAAGAGGTGTTTAGCATGTATAAAGAGCAGACCAAACTTGACGTTCTAATTGTAAACATTGTTCTTGAGAATATATTAATTGGTGTTCAAGTGTAGTAGTTTTTTTTAAAAAGGACCCACGGTGAGCCATCCTAACAATTGGTGTCAGAAGTGGGATGTCCTGCAAGACTGGGACATATCATAAGAATCCTGAAGATTTCTAAGAATTGGCCCGTGGTGTAAGGTCCTTCGCCGTGTCGACGATAAGTCTTGCTCGCTCCAAAAGCTCAAGCCCGCGCACGTGGTACTCCGGTTGTTGGTGACCCCTCGCTGTTGCCGCCGCCGTCGCAGTGGACAACCCCTCGCTGTTGCCGCTCTCCTGGTTGCTGCCCCTACGTGGCCGCTGCCGACTACACGCCGTGCCGTTGCTGTTTGGGTCGACGTTAAGCCTCCACCCCACGAGTGGTAGCACGCGCCCCAGTTCCGGACAACATCAAGATCGACGGTCAGTCTCCGCTTCTCTGGTGGGAGCCTGCGTCACTTCTCAAGATTAGGACGTCGAGTCTGCCGCTCATCCTGCCTACGCCGTTCCTGCTCCGGGAACGCGCTCCGAAGATCCACGCACTTGATCAAATAGGACGCCGCCGTTTGACGTCTTCAAGTAAGCTGCGAATTTCGGGTTCTACAGGATGTTCGCGAGTGCTACGTTTATTTTGTAAGTTTTAGTAGTTTTCTCTCGCATCCCTAAATTTGTAATTTTGTTTAATATAATATCAATTTAAGAATACTTTTACGTTAAACTCGTTTTTTTGCTCAATAATTTACTATCATTTTTAAATTCTACTATCATATATAATTTTTACTTTTACATTTTTAAAATCATTTTCTATTCAAGAGATTTTTACAATTTTCTATTTTATTGCTATTTTTCTTATATTTTATTGCATATTTTAATCTTGTGTTTTATATTTTATGTGTGTCTGATGTTCTGTACTGCTGTTTTATTAATTTATAACTAATGATATCGTTTCACCCTAAAAAGGAAATTTCAGAGAAATTATCCGACAGTGAGTCAGATTCAGAACATAAATCTGAAAATCAAAAAACAAGTAAAATGTCTGAAAATAAAGTTACTCTTGGAGTACTCACAAAATTTATTAAACCATACAATGGGGACCGTGAGTCACTCCCAGCATTTCTTACAAATTGTACTAATGCCATATCCTTAGCGAGCACAGAACAACAGAATGTGTTATGTAAATATATTTTGTCACAACTTGAAGGCAAGGCCCAAATTGCCTGTAGTCTAAAAACTTTTAAAAACTGGTCTGAAATAAAACAATTTTTAAAGGCAACTTTTGGAGAAAAGAAGCACTCAACTCACTTATTAGTAGATTTGCAAAACTGCAAACAATTGCCCTCTGAAGATGTGACACAATATTCCCTACGTATAGAAGCTTGTCTTACGCGACTTCAATCCGACATACATTATAGTTGTGAAGATCGCAATGAACTAATTGGGAGAATTGCGGGAATGGAAGATTTAGCTCTTAATACCTTTCTCATAGGTCTAAATAATAATTACTCTCATATAGTACGTTGTAGAAATCCTAAATCTTTATCTGAGGCAATATCTCATGCCATAGAGGAAGAAAAACTGTACAAATTATCAAAGTTATCCTTGAGAACTCATAAGGAATGCTCTTTATGCCACAAAAGTGGTCATACATCATCAGAATGTTACAAAAATAACAATAAAAAACATTCTGATCGTAACAAACTTTACCATGTTAATTTTAATCATCCAACAACATCTAATAAATTGAACACTCATAACAATTACGCAAATCATAATTTCAATAATAACAGGAAGTTTCCAATTTCGAATAAATATTGCGTTTACTGTAAACATCGTGGACATTTGATATCAGAATGCCGCAAATTAAATTACAAAAATAAGCAATATTGCAAAACAGAAACTGATTCTTCGGCACGTGTAACAGACAGTGTCAAAGTCCATATGGTTACGAATAATGATAATAATAATTTAAACGAGTAAGGGTTTCGGTAACGTGTCCGCCGAAACCACATTATTATTTGAGCGACACGAAAAACTTTAATAATAAATATCGCGTCTCTGATTTTGTACCCGCGCGAAAAATTGATACTAAAGTTAAAAATAAATCTCGTGTCCCTGAGTTTTTAAATGCACGAGTTACAGAAAAGAGCAAATATAATTCTTGCGTCCCTGAGTCCATTTCTGCGCAAGTTATTGAAAAAAATAAATATAAATCTTGCGTCCCTGAGTCTATTTCTGCGCAAGTTAATGAAAATAATAAATATAATTCTTGCGTCCCTGAGTCCGTTTCTGCGCAAGTCATTAAAAATAATAATTTTAATTATCGCGTTACTGAGTCCGCACCTGCGCCAGTAACTTATAAATCTTGCCATGCGCGAGTTCATAAAAATAGTTTTTACAATAATTCTTACACACCCAAGTACGGCCCCGTGCAAGTTAACAAAACACATGAGATCGGCAGTGCCGATTCAGCATTACGAAATGCACCTAAATTCAAATTGAGTTCGCAAAATATTTATGAAATAAATAACATTAATAAGATTTCACTTCCACATGTTTATTTAAAAGTTAATAATAGCGAGAAACCGTTATCTTTTTTAATAGATACTGGTTCTTCTATATCAATCATAAAATATTCTACTTTGCCTAATCAACCAGTGCTCAATTCCGATATTATTAAATTAAAGGGTCTTAGTGATAACGACTCTTATTGTGAATCTCTGGGATCAATAAAGTTAAATTTTGAATATCCATTGACTATGAAGAATAAAATAATATTTAACTTTACATTTCATGCAGTTAGCGACTCTATTAATTTACAATACGATGGTATTATTGGTACTGATTTTATAAAATATTTTAACATTAATATTCACTATTCTAAAAATTCCCTCGAATTGGAAGGTTATCATATTCCCATATGTTTTAACCAAATTGCCTATGTATTACCAGCCCGATCTGAATCGATTATAGAATGCGCTGTGTCTAATTACGTCCCTGAACTTTATCATAACAATGAAGGTTTGATATTGGATCATATTATATGTGACGGTGTTTATGTTGCGAATAGCATTGTTTCAATAAAAAACAATAAAATGGTAAACATTAGTGTATTAAATACAACCGATGCTGATATAAATATTAAAGATTATAAAGTTCAATTAACACCTATCGATTATAACAAGGACTTAAATTCAGTAAATAATTTTGAAAAAATTCACTCTTTGACTAAAACTGAATCTAATCGAGTAGATAGAGTACTTAATGAAATTCGATGTACTCATCTTAATAACGAAGAAAAACAATCTCTTTTGGAATGTTGTGCATCATATACTGATATTTTCTATCTTGAAGGCGACTCCCTAAGCTATACAAATGCAGTTGAACATAACATCAATTCAGGTGATACACCTCCTATTAATGTCAAATCTTATCGATTCCCCGAGTGTCACAAAGAGGAAGTCGATAAACAAATACGTAAAATGCTCGATCAAAATATAATTCGTCCTTCAATTTCTCCATGGAGTGCACCGGTATGGGTAGTCCCGAAAAAAATGGACGCATCGGGTAAAAAGAAGTGGAGAATAGTTATTGACTATAGACGTCTAAATGATGCCACTGTCTCTGAAGTTTACCCTCTGCCTCTTATAACTGACATCCTCGATCAACTTGGACACTCAAAGTATTTTAGTACATTAGATCTCGCAAGTGGTTTTCATCAAATAAAGATGAGTAGTAAAGATGCTGAAAAAACAGGTTTTACAATAAATTCAAATTCAAACATATCTGGTCATTATGAGTTTACCAGAATGCCTTTTGGGTTGAAAAACGCTCCTACCACTTTTCAACGTTTAATGAATACAGTACTTTCCGGTTTACAAGGTCTTCATGCATATGTGTACTTAGATGATTGTATTATTTATTCTCATGACCTTAACTCTCATATGTCTAAACTTAAACTAGTGTTTGATAGATTTCGGAAATTTAATTTAAAACTCCAACCTGACAAGTGCGAGTTTTTACGAAGAGAAGTTGCATATTTGGGACATATCATCACAGACAAAGGGGTATCCCCAAACCCAGATAAAGTCAAAGCTGTCTCTGAATTCCCAGTTCCAACTAATACCAAACAAATAAAATCATTTTTAGGTTTAGTTGGCTACTATAGAAGATTTATAGAAAATTTCTCTAAATTAACTAAACCTTTGACTTCATTATTAAAAAAGGATGTTATTTTTAATTGGACATCCGAACAAGATATTTCATTTCAAGTTCTTAAAGAAAAACTTATTACAGCTCCGTTACTTCAGTATCCAGATTTTTCTTCTCCTTTTATATTGACTACGGATGCTTCAAACTACGCTGTAGGCGCGATACTTTCTCAAGGCGATATTGGTAAAGATAAGCCAATAGCTTTTGCCTCTAGAACACTCAAACCTGAAGGAAATTATTCAACCACAGAAAAAGAATTACTTGCCATAATTTTCGGTGTAAAAACTTTCAGACCTTATTTATTTGGTCACAAATTTAAAATCGTTACTGATCATAGACCTTTAGTCTGGCTTTTTAATGTCAAGGACCCAGGCAGTCGACTCATTCGTTGGCGTTTAAAGCTCGAAGAGTATGACTACGAAATCGTTTATAAACCTGGTCGAATAAATTCAAACGCGGACGCATTGTCACGTTGTCCAGTCAACGCATTGACTCATTCTAACTTGAATAATTTCTCATATGAAGAGTACTTTAAGCAACAATTCTTAAATAAAATTAACGATACGAATACCGAAATTCAAGAATGTGTTGAAAGTCTTCATAACTCTAAACATAAATTAATTGCATTACCAGTTTCTTTAGATTTCGATGAGTCTCAACCCCATTGCACAGAAATACTATCACTATTAGAAAATTCAGATAATATCATAAATTCAGAGCGTGAACCATTCACTGTAAAAGTTATTAAAGATAAAAACAAAATATTCTATTTTCTTTTCACGAAGGTCCATCATTATGAGGACACAAAATATAAAGATACCTATAATTTACTAATACGATTAAGAGATGAAATTTTAACTGAATTTCCAAATGGTGAAAACCTCGCTCTACCTGATTTTTCTGATGCCTTTTCAAAACTTTCTTATACTAAAATTTATAATATGATTGCATATATTTTCCATAATTCTAAGATAAAAATTCATATTTATAAAAATCAACTTATTTATCCAACACCAGTCGAAGTCAAAAATATATTAAAAGAAAATCACGACTCCACTATTGCAGGTCACCCAGGTTCAAAACGTATGTTTAATAGAATCAAAACCGCATATTATTGGAAAAACATGCGTTCAGATATCGAAACTTATGTAAAGAATTGTAAGTTGTGTCAAATTAATAAACCATTGAGAGCATCAAATAAAGCTCCAATGGAGATAACATCTACATCCACTAAACCATTTGAAAGATTAGCTTTAGATATAGTTGGTCCTCTACCAGAGGCAGGTTTTCAAAAGTTTAAGTTTATATTGACCCTACAAGATGATTTAACGAAATTTTCAAGTGCCTATCCTATGGTTTCATCTACCAGTGAAGAAATTGCCAGAAATCTAGTTCATTTTATGTCTCATTTTGGATTCCCTAAAACGATTTTAACAGACTTAGGTACATGTTTTACGTCAGATTTATTTAAACAGCTGACAGAAATCTTAAAAATTAAATCTCTTTTTACGACTCCATATCACCCTCAGACGAATGGAGCTCTCGAAAGATCACATGCCACATTAAAAGAATATTTAAAGTCATTTGTTAATGAAAATCAAAATGACTGGCATTGCTACATATTTACCGCAATTTTAACATATAATACAACACCACACAGTACTACTGGATTTACTCCATATGAATTATTGTATGGTCATAAACCTATTATACCTACTTCATTATATGAAACAATATCAAATACCACATATAATGAATACATACGCGCTTTGCAATATCGAATGCGCTTTAGTAGACAGAAAGCTGTAGAAAATATAATAGAGAACAAAACAAGATCAAAACAGTATTATGATCATAAATCTCGAAATGTTCAATATAAAAGTGGTGACATGGTATACTTAAAACACCACCACAGACTTCGGAAAGCTCTTTCACCAATTTGGAAAGGTCCATATAAAATTATTAAGATGCAGAACAATAACGTTACCTTAAAAATAGGTCGTAAAAATATAAAGTATCATGTTAATGAAATTAAACCTGCTACTACTTCTTAGTCGTAATTAATTAATTAGATATTAACTCTTAATTACCTTACTTAGTTAGAACACCAATTATATAATTTTTAGAATTTTATTTTTAACAAATGCATTATACCATCATTTTCAGATTATTAATACATCAATGCCTAGCCGACAGCGCGGTCACTCCAATCACGCATAGTCCTGGTATATACTTTGACCCGACTTCGACGGCTTATTTTTATAATGACTATTGGAACGTGATTACTCATATAGAAATAGTCTCTTTTGAACCATATTTAAAGAAAATTGAAAAAGCGTTATTCAATATGAACCGATTATGTAGTAACGCAGAAAACATGGTTATCACTTTAGATTGCAAAGATTCACTAAATCCGTTAGAAATATTGTTATCATCCAATTTCGTTAAGTATGATTCCATTTCACATTTGATTGGTAATAACCCACCAGATCGATTTAAAAGATCTTTAGAATTTGGCGGTGAAATTTTGAAATTCTTTTTCGGCACCTTAGATGCTGAGGATGCCCGTAAATATGACTCTGCTATTATTGCTTGCCAAGAAAATGAAAAAGAAATGTTCACATTAATGAAGAATAATATCCATGTTGTCCAATCCACAATTAAACATTTTAATTCCTCAATTCAAAAGTTAAATGAAAATGAAAACAAATTAAATCAGCAAATGGAAAAACTAAATATGATACTAACTGAAAATTCAAAATTTAATAACAACTTAGTTAATTTAGCAAAAATAAATACTATAATGAATTTATTAGAAAGTTCCTTGTTATCAGTTTCAAATATTTTGGATACAATTTTAAACTCTATCCTTTTCGCAAAAATTAACATACTTCACCCTTACGTTTTAAGCCCTACTACATTATTTAAAGAATTATCAGCAAACAGCCACATGATTAAAAGAAATGTTGATTTCCCTTTACCATTAACTTTAGACAACATGCACTCTATTATAGATTTATCTGAACTTACTTCTTATTTCTATAACAAGAAAATTATATTTGTTCTAAGGATACCTTTAATAGCATTAACTAAATACAATGTATATAAAAACATTCCATTGCCGACTCCTTATGATGTCAATAATTATAATTCTTTTGTGTTAATTCGTCCTTCCAAAATGTATCTAGCGATAAGTGACGATAGGCTTAGTTACGCACTTTTAGATGACTTAAGTAATTGTAAAACTGAAAAGTTTTCATATCAAATTTGTCCTTTGCCAGCTATTTTATCGTCAATTAACAACCCTACTTGTGAAACAAAACTTTTAACAGAAGTTACTTTGTCATTACCAGATGTTTGCGATTCCAAAGTTTTATACGGTAACATAAATATATGGCATAAATTAAACGGAAATAAATGGATATATGTATTAAGTAGTGCCAATAAACTAACTATTAAATGCAAAGATGATGTAAAAGACTATAGTATATGTGGTACTGGTTTACTAAACCTGGAAAATGATTGTTACGCCTATTATCAAACTTTACAATTTAGTCCATCATCCACAATTTCTTTAAATTCACCTAATCCATTATCTGTGAATTTTGATATTACTAACGACGATTGTTGCAAATATGAATTAATTAATAGCTCATTACATAAATTAACTCCCATATCATTGAATAATGTAAACCTAGATTCTTTAAATTTAGCTTCACATAAATTAGATAACTTAGAACAACAATTAAATTATATTGAAAATCAATCCCATGTAATGAAGTATACTACCTATTTCTCAACATTTACTTACATTTTAATAGTTTTAATATTTTTATTTGTTTTATACAAACTTTATAAATGTTTCAAAAAAAGGAGTAATACTATGTGTTGTATAAATATTTACAACCAGTGTAACAATAAGAAGAAAGTAAAACATAGTTCCAAAGTATCAAATTCTATTGAAATGATAGATATATCTTCTTCAGATCATGATAAAAATTCGGATGATCTGAATAAATCGAACAGAAATTTGTATAACTTTTAATGTTTAAAAAAAAAAAAGGAAAAATTAATAATAATATATATATTTATGTTTTTCTTATATTATGTCATTGTAAGGTGTAAGCAAAATTGGTCTTTCTATTTTATTTTACTATATAATATATTTCATTTAACTTCGCTTATCCTTAAAGGATAATGCTTCGTTTTAAAGGGGGAGCTGTTATGGACATCCCTAGTACAGACAAATTTGCTTACACTAATAAATAAATTTGTATAAAAAGAGGTGTTTAGCATGTATAAAGAGCAGACCAAACTTGACGTTCTAATTGTAAACATTGTTCTTGAGAATATATTAATTGGTGTTCAAGTGTAGTAGTTTTTTTTAAAAAGGACCCACGGTGAGCCATCCTAACAGCTCGAATTTATTTCATTTGGAGACAGCCAGCGTCCGCCGCGTGTCACCGCTTATGAGACACGTTAATCTTAACCAATAAATGGATTGGTTTTATTGGTAGTTTAATTAACTTTAGAATTTTAGTGTAATTGGGAATACTCGATTGAATTATCGGGATGGTTTGGTTTTATGTTTTTAGTATAGATTTTAAAGTAAAACTCGAAGAAATGTCAGTTAAGCGTACGGAAATATAGCGGTTTATAAATATGGCAGTAGAAAGAGGTTCTATGCACTTACCAAGTGATGTAGTTTTAGTCTGAAGTTCTGAATTCCTCCTTACTTAGTGATGCACAACAGAACAAATTACCACTACAGTATCGATTAGTTTGTCACCCTACTTCTATACTTTTTTATAAGACACAGGAATATATCTTTCATAACACGATCGCATCTAGAATCTTAGTCTTAGGACATAACTAAAATAAAGTAAAACAACGATACAACTGAGCTTAAGTAACTCGCGTTTGACGGTATGTAAACCCGCAGCTACCCTCATGTTACGAAAAAATTAAAAAGTTACCTCTTATGGGAATAAAAAACTGAGTTTAGTTTGATGCTTAGATAATGTGCCTGGCTTACTGAGACACCATATCGATAGTCACGGATTTGATTCCCCTGCAATACATATTATATATGCAAATATTAAAAGTTGTACTAATTTTCGGAGTAAAATGTGTAAATTTATAAATAGTTATAATTAAAAAATATCCTTTTTTTTACCGATCAAGAAAATCATTTTATAGGTACTCCGTTTGTTCCCGAAGTGGTAGGAAATATATCTTCTTCTTCTCCTTCTTCTTCTTCTTCATCAACCCATATACGCCCACTGCTGAGCACGGGTCTCCTCTACCATTGAGAGGGTTTAGGCCATAGTCCACCACGCTGGCCTAGTGCGGGTTGGCGGACTACACACCTAAGAAATTCCTAAGAACTCTTAGGTGCGCAGGTTTTATCACGATGCTTTCCTTCACCGTTAAAGCAAGTGATAATTCAATGTGAATACACACATAACTTCGAAAAGTCAGAGGTGTGTGCCTGGGGTTCGAACCCGCGACCGCCGAGATTCTCGACCGCGCGCCCAAACCTCGAGGCCATCACTGCTTAGGAAATATATACTTGATACCATTATACTATTTTTTTAAGGTAAGTGAAGTGCATTAATCCGTATTTGTTCAAAGTGTTTGACTATGCATTGTTAGCTGATACTCGTAGTCTGGAGTGGTTACGTATAAGGGCCGATTTTAATTATGATTAAGAATAAATATTCACATTCAATAGGTATAAAGCCGTATGGGACGATGAGTACTTTCGTAATCGTTCTCAAAAGCAATAAGGATGTAAATAGCCGGTCAGTGAATACAAAGGGCAGACATTGAGTCCGAAAATCATGTTTTTGTTTTACGACGACATAAATATGAGGATATAAGATTTAAAAGCTGGTCCGGCGCGGACACGGTCGTTCATATCGCTCGTAATTTTTATTCAGCAGCGAACAATTTCGGTAAATTTGTTTGCATGTTTGATGGTTTTGTTTGGACATTAGCGTCGGCGGAGTTATGGATGCGATCTTAAATAACAATAATTGCGTCTGATGGTATCGTTGTATCTATATGTTTTATGGGCCCGTATTTTTTGCTGTACCTTCAATGTAAACACGCTTAAGCGTACAATCAACGATGGAGCATGAACTGGTTCCATTTACCGAATGGTGATTATACAAAATATTTAATGTGCTTAGATGGTGAATGCTTTGTGTGGGTATTGGAATATTAGGCATTATCCAGGTCGATGATAATGCTCGTTTGATCGATTGTGTGCGAACGCTAAGCATGGAGATATTAAATACTGGTTTTGGAACATTAAAATATTTGATAAGCAGAAAATTTAATGAAAATTCTTGCTTGCATTGCTGAACGAGGGGAAAACATAGCGTTGTTAGCTGTTGATACTTTATAAATAGGTATTATACCTATTTTGTAATGTCAACGCGGATTATTTCGTAGGTAGTGATGTGTAATTAGTGATTTGATTTTTTCATTAATTTTCATGGTAGAGGAGACCCGTGCTCAGCAGTGGGCGTATATGGGTTGATAAAGAAGAAAAGAAGATTAATAGAGTAATTGACAAAATAATGGTGTGCGCCATACTGTAAAAGAACTCGTGTGTGTCGATATTTTTTTAAATGTCTGTTATATCAATTCTTACTTTTTCAGGTGTCCAAGTTTCATATTCAGACGATAAATTTAATCGGTCAGATCTGATAGTGAATAAAACTCAAATGATTTTCCAATGACCTTTAACGTTGCGTTTTCACAACATCGATATATCTATATAATGATATAAATACATCTCTAAACGACGCATTGTACTTAGTGTCCCACGCATCTTTAGGCCAACTAATGTAATCAGATCGACTTTAAGAATTAGCTATCCATCATTCCACGATAATGATATTTGACGGCCTCTTATGATTGTGTGATAAACATTGTACCACACCGCAGGCGGATGCTACTATTGCCAAGTTTTATATTTGTATTACACACCATATAAACTTACTATACAGTTCGAAGTAAATGTAATATTGACAGAGCAATCGCTTAATGGCCAGTCTTAAAAAAGGAGAGCGCTGATTAGTTAGAGACGGCTTTTCTAAGAGCGAGAATTATCTATTACACTATTAGGTATACTCACGATATAAGACAACATTTGGGTGCAGAACTATTTATGTGACTGTTGGGTGTCTACTGCGAGATTTTAGTTTTTTGTACTTGATTTAAGTAAACAGAAGCGTGGTTCTACCACCTTGACTTAAATTTTATGAACAAGTTATTTGAAAATAGTAGATTTGAAAATTCCATGCTGCTACTGAGAATTTCTTCAATGCAACCCAATAACACTTCCTGACTTGAGAATCGAATCAAGAACCACATGACACATGCTTGATGATGGACCACGAGGCGACATTTTTATTATTAATATTATATTAAGCCATCACGATCCATCGAGCTTAACAAGTGAACAAGACAAAAAATACCCATTAATTACCAAGATACAGGACGTCGAGGCTTGGAAAAAGCATGGGAAGTGTCGCGACCGGCCAGTTACTGACACTGCGGAACCGTTATGAGACATTCTAGAACTGAGTTCATTTCGTAGGTTACCGAGTGACTCAACTTGCTAGTTCACTGACGTCACATAATTAACAGCATAACATAAGCAGTGATGGCCTCGAGGTTTAGGCGCGCGGTCGAGAATCTCGGCGGTCGCGGGTTCGAAACCCAGGCACACACCTCTGACTTTTCGAAGTTATGTGTGTATTCAAATTGAATTATCACTTGCTTTAACGGTGAAGGAAAACATCGTGATAAAACCTGCACACCTAAGAGTTGTTAGGAATTTCTTAGGTGTGTGGTCCGCAAGGTAGCTGGCAGCGGTTGGATGAGGAGGGCCGAAGATCGAGCCCAGTGGCGTGCCATGAGAGAGGCCTATGTCCAACAGTGGACGTGAAAGGCTGTTGATGATGATGATGATGATGATGTGGTCCGCCAACCCGCACTAGGCCAGCGTGGTGGACTATGGCCTAAACCCTCTCAATGGTAGAGGAGACCCGTGCTCAGCAGTGGGCGTATATGGGTTGATGAAGAAGAAAGAAGACATAATTAACTGCGTGTCGAATTTTTATTCATTTAACGTTGTAGTAAGTCAGACTACTAGACTGCAATATGGCCTATATAACTGGCCTCGAGATGTAACTGTTGGCAGCCAAATTCATCATCATCATCATCAGCCAATTTTGGTCCACTGCTGGACATTGGCCTCCCCCAATGGCTTCCATTATGATAGCCAAATTCGGTGAATGTGAATTGTTAGATTTAGCCTTTTTTACGAGGAAAATCGTTTCAATGGTCGAACCATTGCGAATGCTTAAAATGTGACCAATAAGGGCTTTATATCAAGGCCTTCGTTAACATTAGGATCCGTGGGTGTTTATTAATGTTGAAACTAATGTTAATAGGTATTAAGTATTGTGAGATGATAAGTAATATTAATTGATTTACATTGTAATACAATATGAGCAATTAAGACCGCTGATCTAATTCTTTAGGACACGACGCCCAATTGAAAAATCTGGGAATTAATAATATTGGTTGGATTTTGACGGGGTAAATTATTAGTATTTTATAATCCACAACTTTTTGTCATCTAAAAAACAATTGTGTATTATAAATTAATACCAGTTATAATATAATTGATTTATAAATAAATTGTTCGTCAATATGCTTCCTATGACTTGCATGCAATGTTCTATTGTTCAGTTGTTAATTGATTTTTTTTGTTTTAATTTTTTGCAACGTTGCCAAATTGAATTGTAGTGCAGCATCATCATTACAATTATTTTGTCGTTATGTAGGTGTTGAATGGGACTTTGTTAATAATCTCTGACTCACTACTTTATTGTCCTTAACGAAGCATTACATCAACGTGGAAATATTTATAAGCCCAATATATAGATTAAGTCATAATGAAGAATTATTTCAATAGCAGTGGGCTGTATGTAGGCTTATGATGGTTGGTACATAAAGTAAATTTTACAATAGTGTTACAATTTGTCAAAATAAACACTAGATTAAAAATAATAGTAAATAAATATAAAAAATATATCCGTACATATTTCAATCAATCAACAGGAATTGTTAAGGTTTGCAAAGACGAAGTTTTCTAAGCGCAGTTCTAGAAACTTCCATAAGGTTCGAGAATGTATTGAACGCTTGTTATGTCCACATAATGAGCGGTGTCGTGTGTGTCCGCCGATTGTGTTTACATCGAAGCTCGTGATCTCGGATTTGGACGGCCCACTTCCGCGTGTGGAATGCAGCGCCATCGTCAACAACGTGAGAAGGAATGGACACGGCGGTACTCTTATAAAGTTTGTTTATTGCGATTTAACTTTGCCTAAACTCTTTTATTTCAGAAATGATATTTGATGAGTTTACAATGAGTTCGGAATTTGACGTAAAATTTCGATATGAGAGTTTATTTATGACAGCAAAGCATAGATTTCAAATTCAATTTTCAAGTAGGTATGATTTATTTCAAAATATAGGACGCTTTAAAGAATTGCCTATTATTATATATTTTTTTAAAATGACAATAATTATAAAATAATTATTGTCTTAATTGTAACCAGGGCCAATGATACGTAAAATATTAAGTTATAAAGTTACCCATTCAACTAACTACGGCGGTCGTGTCCAGAAGAAGAAGATAATGGGCTGATCTTTTTGGCCTGATAGTAAAGTTGCGACTATACCAAAACATCAACGTCGATATACCAGATTCAACTCCACCCTTCGTCTTCCTACGTCATACGCAATGGGTATAACAGAGTGTATTAAACAAAGGGCCTTCTAATGTGCTTCCGCTTGTCGTGTCTGAGAAATTTTACCGCATCCATGCAACTCACATCCTTGTACACTATCACACCGGATCCAATCAAATTTGTACGGTACATATTTCACAACACATTTGTCAAGACCACTGACTCTTTGTAATTACTCATCTCGCGGCCAAATTGATATTACGACCGGTAATATTATTAGAAAGTGGATTATTCCAGCCGCAACGCGATGGAAAACGCTCCAGCAATACGAATCTATTATAAATATAATATGACAATGGTGTATTAACAATGAAGTAGATGAGACGGTAACCGAGTCTCGATAAAGATCGGTACGGACCATTCATCATCTGGACTTACTGAACAGCGCACTGTAAAATGTATATACAAACAAAACGATACCATCGCTTTTTTAACTATTAATAGTTTGAGGCGTCTGAGTTCGATAATAGTTGGTTGAATATTCAATGTTTATTAATTTTCATTATTTCAAAATTATAAATGTATTAATAAATAGTGGGTTTCCACTAAAGTTATTAAAAGTTTGTAACGATGATTTTTCTTATGACACGGACTTCTAAAGTTTGTGAAAACTACAAATTTATTATTAAATCTGAGTGTTTTTAAGCCTAAAAATCCTTGTAGTTTCAAATACCTAATTCACAAGAATACTCTTAATATAGGTTGTATAGGATTAATTAGTACATTACAGCCAATTCTGTATCCAATTCATCACAATTAGAGAAACAAAGCAGCCCCTTCTCAACTCTAGGCTTCTAAATAAAACTTGTTTGAAAAAGGCACAAAAAGAATACATTAAAACCTTCCATTGTGTAACCCTATCTCACGCGAGATTATCGAAGCTCGCCCTCGAATAAACAGACAATTCATTAAGGACTCTTTGATTGATGCGATCGATTAATGTTAGCTTGCGTACACAGGACGTTTTTTACACCTCTTTTATCGGCAGTGGTTAATTGACTGCGGTATTTTTTTAGAGGTTTGGAACGCCGTTTGGGTGATAAGAGGTGACTAGGATAACCCACAAAAAACAATATTTGAATGTGTTTTTCTAGGATGATGGAGATTTATTTGCAACGACTAGCTTGCGGTATATTAAAATACATAATATCAATTAGCCTAGTTCTATAGAAAGTCCTCCGCGCTGAGAATTGTCGAACACTATCATAAATGTAGTTTTCAAAGAATAGGCTTGACTAGTCTAGCCATTTGAAACTAATACTCCAGTCGCTTGACATTTTATTGACTTCTATGCCACTTGTACTGTAAAGTTCTCTATAATAAAAGAGAGTTGTAGTTCATATTAAATACATAAATACTTATTGATAGAAGTTCTTGTGTACGAGACTTTATATTTGCCTCTGTCTTCTTAACACGTGCGCCCTATCAGTCCAAGTGTGAGCATTTGAAGCAATAATTAGTTTGGATTAATCGAGCCAGATACAATATATTATTCTGATACGCGCAGGTGAGAAAAACATCTGCCAATAATTACTTTTAATTGTAAATTACAGGATTGTGTTTAGATTATAATTAATTTGTAATTTCATATCTGATACACCACCGGATAATAATTTTAATAATTGCTGTTGTTCGAGGCTATGTGGTTATTTCATAGCGATATCATTGTAGAGAATATCATTAAATTTTATTTTTTTTATTTATGGTGGCGAAAAACAGCCTATGATAATAACTGTAAGCAAATGATATATCGATGATATATCGCTTGTTAATATAAATGTTATAATCCCTATGGGGAATAAAGCCATGAGGATATCTATATGTATACGTTTTTATCACGTTGTTTATGTAAAGCCTATTATAAAAAAATATCATCGCCATCTATATTCCAATCGAAAACACGGACAAAATTATTCACATGTTCCCTGAAATGGATCCTTAGTACTTCCTCCACGTCGGGCTGTGTTCTATATATTTTAATAGCGCGGTCCATTCATCTTCCAGTGGGATCAACAGAGCTGATTCCGCCGGCGTGGGAGCAACGTTATCATAAAACATTATTGTACGACACAAACTGTACCGCCCGCCTGCATGATTGAACTTTATTGCGCTTTTAACGCATACTTGTACTATTTGAACATGCAAATTTTGTATTTGCATAATGACGGAGTATGGACTATGATTGGGACTTCGGCGAGGATGCTTTCTTGATTTGCTTGGTTTATTGAGCCAGTTTGCTGCTAAACTTGCTTGGCTTCTGTATGTCTATTTTTTAAAACATAATTGTAATAATACAGTATTCTACATGATATTCATTAATACCTTAATTTTTTTTATGACGGCCTCCAGCGCTTTGCATAGTATTTAAGTTTTAGGTGTACAGATATACACATACCGATGTTTGGAATGGATACAGTCCAGGAGTGTAGTATGTGGCCAATGATCGATAAAATATCGCAATTTGCAGAAAAGGATAAAGTATTTTAATGATATCATCATTCTTGATCAATACCCAATTTTTTGGTCTCGTTGACATTGAAAAATTAGTAGGAAACCATGAATGGAGGTTGCTGAAAGCCGGGATAGTTGGCGCTTACTTACTGAGGTAGACTTCCAGGAGTGGATGAAGACGGGCTGAGCAACAGGCAATGATAAATCATTTATTTCAACTTGGCTAAATTCTCAAATGATTTACTTTAGGGAGGGTTCAGAATTTTCATTTAGTAATCTGGCGGAGCTAGATCTGCATGGCCTGACATATTTGGACTAGAATGGCCAAAAATAAACGACGCAGGAACTCTTGTAACTCAATTATATGAAATAGGTTATGCTGAACAACTAGATCGATCGCATTTTGTTTTTGATTTTAGCAATGTAGATTGCTCGCGTCAGGTCGTATGTTAACAGCGTTGCTGGAACATGACCACACACTGTTTTTACTATTGACACACCTCCCAATAAAATCGAAGCCGTAAACGTGCCCCCCGAGACAAATAAAACACCATCCCGTCCGCATGATGATACTATAATATGCATAGAGTCCATTTTATTTGAGGTTTACTACGAAAATGCAGTAAATACTGGTTAGGGAGGATACACACCAGATATATAAAAAATTCACACAGTATTTGGGGTGCACGCGGCAGCTAGGTGTCAATATACAGTAACCAGCGCCGAGTTGTCCCAAATCTATTCGGGTATAGTTTCCTTGTAATGTTGCCATCAATTTGTAATATCCAATACTGTTTCTCTCCTGAGATGATACTTGTGATTTCGTAATTGTATGTTTTTCAATATTATTATTAAATTTTATTTGAGAGAGGAAGTTGATAGACGTCCGTTTGTTTTATATAATTTTAAATGCGATTGTGTAACATAATATGCAACGAACGAAGTTAATATGCCATAAGGTCAGTATATTTTGAAAGATTTTTATATTATTGTGTTTTCAAGAATTACAGCTAGTTGTATGGAGCTTTCTGCGAAATAACTAATTCGATTTAGAAAACCATTCCGATAAAAAGATTTAATTTTGTCCTGCCAATATCTTTTTATACGCTTAGTTAAATATTTTTACTTGGCTGAAGTGGGGCCAGACCTATAGACACGTATAAATTTATTCATGTTTCTATTCTCGAACTCATTGCTTGTTAGGGATCCTTTTTATCCAATCATTTGAAATCAATATCGCCATTAATCTTTAACTGACAACTGCTCTGCATCATCAGACTCGACGGCGATTGATTTATGATCTTAAGACTCCTGTGGGCAAAATTCTACAAGTTGTACTCCTATCCTACATGACGCACAAACCTTGCATTGACAATTCGTAGGTACCAGAATTCGTTTTTACGTATTTCATGAATTTTATATGAACGTAGGTGCGTAGGGTAGGATTTATGAAGGGTGGCCGCGGTTTTAATCTTGTGAAACGACCATAACAAGACGTATAGGTAAATTACTGAATTCGTTATGAGGCGATTTAATAGCTTCTTGAGTTTTAGGATAGAACCCTTTTAATATTTCAATTTAATAGATCAAACACACGGTTCTGATGTGCGGTTTGATTCGGCGGCTTTTAAATTTGAATTATTCCTTTATTAGTTGTGTTTGCTAACCTTTATCCTCAGGCTGTAAAATGTGAGGACTAACAAAGAAAATGTTTTGAACGGCAGACACACTAACCCAGGAAATTTAAATGTAACTTTTATGGGAAAAGAAGGCAAACAAACAAATGAGCCACATGATGTTGAGTAGTCACCATCGCCCATGGTCACCCACAATACCAGATAAATTATAAAATATAGGCTCTCTTCTTGAAGGTCCCTAAATTGTATTATAATAATTAATCGTAACTAGGTAAGGAGTTTGAATAAAGGGTGTTAAAGAAGCTTGAGGATTCAAGATTATTTGAAGTTTATTAAGTGACTTAGTAGTAAATCCTGTGGAATTGCATTTGAAAGAAGTAAGTTGTATTAAATATAAATTTACGCCTAAGACTAGAATATAGACCCTTTTGTGTTTTATAGGAACCTAAGTGACGTATTACCTTTACTTTTATAACGTTTAAATGATTTATTGCTGTAAACCATTACGTAAAGAGTTATTATTCAACATATTTTTATCTTTTATTTCTTGCTACGATTTTATTACGTTTTTTTGTTACGCACCACATCGGTAAGAGTTTACGATCGAATTTATGCCAACGAGCTGTCACATCAAAACCTTCTTATAGTATTAGCGAAGTTATAGCTTTTGGTAAAACCCAGGACAGTGGTTATTTGGTTCACTCATACGCAATACTTCGCCGTTTTGGTATCGGAACAATATTGATATCAGTCTCGTAAAATATGATAGGGTCATAAAGTACTGAGTGTCTTCATACTTTGATATACGAGTGTTATGGATGTGTCGTCATGTACCATCCTTGGGATTTATTTAACTCAAAGGCTCTTAGGCTGTAGAGATATCAATGCCGTGTGTGGCGTATATTACCATCTTATCTCCAAGGATTTTGTACCAAAGAGCCTGATGGAACGCACTCAAGTTTTAGGTTTTTTTACGGTCACGTTTGGAAGCGATAGGTGCTAAAATGTTTTAATGGTATTCACGTTTTTTAAAAGTATGGGAATGACGATATAATTTAATGTAATTAGATAGGAGTTATATAGCTATTTAACTTTATACATGGTACGAAGCTGTTATGCCTTCGAATAACGTAAGGCCTTATTTGTTATACATTTAATAACCTAAGGTGTGTTAAATCATTTAAAAGAAATAAAAGAGAATTATATTATTGATCCTTCTGAAGAAGCTTGTTTATACATTAAACTGCCAGAATATTAGAACTACTCACAAAACTAATTATATCTGCAAGTACATACATGCCAAATAAATGATATATCCCCTATGTCAGCGTTTCTTAGCCTTTTTCAGCCACGGACCCCTAGGAAATTAGGGACAGTTTTCACGGACCCCTTAAATAAAAAAAATGTTAAGTAAGCGTAGCGATTACGAGACATTAGCATTTATGTATGATCCAGAGATGACACCGCGGACCCCCATACATATACTCGCGGACCCCCAGGGGTCCGCGGACCACAGGTTAGGAATCGATGCCCTATGTGGTAGATCTATTTGTGTCAAGATTATTGCGGATGTAAAGTTTTTTGTTTTCGAAGAATAATAACATTAATTCATAACCAACATCGTAAATAGGTGTATTTATAAAAATCGTGAATAGCAGAGTATTTTTTACTACTAACCAAACATGTGATCAGTTATTCAAATATTAGCTTATGAATGATTTGAACTACCAACATTTAATTTTTTATTCATTGAGTAAATATTTGATATCGTTTGATAGTTATGTAATTGTACAAACAGTATAAAATGTGCTTATATTGTCGTGGCGAGTAGCATAAGTGCAAAATCTCTACCTTTATTTATAGCCAAAGATAAACATCACGCATCAACGGAAGGAACACATCGTGAGTTCAATTGCGTGTCAATGGAATTATAATTGCTATTACCTCAACAATTAGCATACTTAATACATTCACCAGTACCGTAATACGTAGGAAGTGCGAATTTCAAGTTCACTACCTAGGCCATGATATAAGTTCTTATCGATGTGGATTCAGTTAAAATAGTTAATAATGGAAATATTATCTTTATCTCGATTTCCTGGATAAGAATAATGGAGATTTTTGAATGGAAAAATAATTCATGTAGAATAGAGGAACTAGATTATTTTTTAAAATGTCGGGTTAATGAGATCAATTTAATGGAATTTAATTTCCAAGAAATTCTGATGTATCTGATACACACATGTGATAATTTCATCATTAGGTATATCCTTAAGAATTATTTTTTTTTGAATACATGAAAGCAAATATTTTAGATTATATCACAATAATCTTATCCTGCGGAATACTAATGAATTGCGTAGAAATCTGATTTGATCTAGTATTATTAATTTACTTCACGACTTTATCTTCATGCGGCGAGCCGGTTACACGCAAATTACGAGCTACGCTTTCCATATTTAATATATTATTGTCATATTATAAATTCAAGACATATTGGGGATGAAGATTATTTAAATATGACAAATATAGCTTATAGTTTTATATACATACATAAATACAATTTTACACTTATGTTTCGTCTGTTCTGTTTGTGGAATAGAAGGCAAGTTGGTTGGTGTTCATGAACAAATTTTTGGATTCCGTAAGTACTGCTATTGAGAAACTCCTATTAGAAAGATCTCTAGGTTATGAAATTTCTCTTATGAATCAGTTCTAAATTAGTGGTAAAGGCTTATTGGGTCAAGGATATAAAATCGTTAATTATATGTTATTCAAGTTTTAGGTAAAGTTCTACAGCTTGTGGTAACCTTATTTCGTTCTACCTAGCAAGTGGACGGTATCTCAAAGGTCTTACCCGAGAATTGGAACTAGAGAATCATTAACTAGAGCCCCTTTGACCTTTAGTATTTGACGATAGCGCCTTCTAAATGTCTAGAAATACGTTTTAGTTCACACTTTTTAAGGCGCATACCATTCACAAGCATTGAACTCAGTGTACAGTTTAAAAACTATATTTTTTCACAGAGGTTTCTTTTCTTAATGTTATATACATAACATTAAAAATAGCAAAATTATAATAAAAGCACGTTGTTGTCAAATAAATGAGCATAGCAAAAATTTCTAGGGTTTTCTATAATAATTCCACTGATAAAGACCCTTTTTGTAGGCCGTTGATACCCTGCTTAGAATTCACTACAATTATTGTATTCTTATGTCTGTCAAAAAAGCAATGACTCAAGAACTGCCAAGACTAAAAATTCCGAGAACATATAATTCGATTCGCGAATATCATACTTAATACTGAGAATTTGATTTTTATTAACAATCCTCATTACACGCAGAAATAAGCATTGTTCATCGCGACAAGTATTTATGAAGCTCCTCGAATTTGATCACTTGCAGAGTGAGATGTTATCGTGAAAAGTATATTTGAATACTCGTACACTTACTTTGAAAAGTTATAAAAATTATTGAAATTCATAAGTTTCTTTAATATTGCATCATATTTTATTTAAATTGAATTTAGATACGGGCGTTAATTAAAATAGTTCAGTTAAAATTTTTAATGATACACTTTTGAGTTTTCAATGTTTTTCTTTCCTCCATATTTAGACAATTACCGTAACCCATATGTATACAGAAGTCAATGAGCCACCAACACCTACTACATGACCGCCTAAGCGACAACTCCACCACACATACCTCTGCTCATGAAGAACAGTCACGACGACAAAGGACTTACCATTCCAACTGTACATAATTAATTGCCACACCTAATATTCTCTGGGCTCGAACGAGATGGGAGCTCGGCCTTAACGTCTGCCAGATTCCCTTTGTGGCGTTTACTAATAGGTCTCATTTGCTTTCTCTTGAGTCATGGGGGCATGATGGCCGGCTCATGACACCGGCCGCTTGTCGTGCTCGGCTTAATTAGCTTTGTACCAAAACGTGATGTGCTTCACGTGTGCTGTGCGAAACATTGGCTGATTTTTGTACTTCCTTTGCCTGATCGGATTGTCTAGTAACACTGACGTTGTATTGAGTAATGAGCTTAGGAAAAAAACAAAACACTATCGTAACATAAATACTGTTTTTGTTTTTTTTTTCATTTCCGTAGATGTTTTGAATTTAGATTATCTTTTATACGTATTTCTAAAATCGTATTAATATTTGTATATGTTCAAATGAAGGGTAAATAAAATAGTTGCTTTATGGCTCAAAGTAAATACAAAATATGTTTTAAAGGACAATAAATTTTTCTTATTTGTTCGTAAGTACCTATAAAGTAAATAGTTTGTATCATGTTTAATGGCCAACTCTTTTTTTGTCATTTAAAATAAGCACATATTATCTGAGCTTACGGTAATCGTTCGAAATTTGAAATATCGTCAAAATTAGTCGTGATTTAATGATTGCTTACTTAAATAACGGCGAACGAAAATGTAATTTGCGGTTGACTAGATGGTAGAGGTCAATATCGTGTCATGTATGTTACCACAGTGATGTAAATCAGACACTTCTGAAAAAAAAACAAGATCAAAATCATACAACTCATTCTTGGCCACAATTACATTGCCGTTAGTGTAAAATTTTACAATCGATCACGCACCACCTCGGGAGACTGAGTAAATACTAAAAGAGCATTATAATTACGATAAAATCTATGTGTGTGCTTAATATCGGTGATCTGGTGAACATTGTCCTCCGACGCGTTACCCACGCGGGCACGCCCGA
This sequence comes from Cephonodes hylas, assembly GCA_030295005.1. Lineage (NCBI taxonomy): Eukaryota > Metazoa > Arthropoda > Insecta > Lepidoptera > Sphingidae > Cephonodes > Cephonodes hylas. Next base: position 4,586,738 of record AP025371.1, read on the forward strand.
CGCGCATATTGTTTTTTGTTGCTATCGACATCTCAGCGATCGGAGAATGTACAAATTGATGTACCGTTAGAATTATTATACATTGTGAATATGTGCATCAGATCACCTTTCATAAGTACTTATTAGTGTAAGTTTGTGTTAAACAAATTGATGTTCGATTGTTTTAGCTTTATCGCTATTAATATCTACTTTCAAGTGTTCTGATGAATGAGATGAGAAATAAGGACTGGAGTCAATCGGAATGTTTGTGATGCTTTAACTTTTGCTTAAAGATTTTTTAGCACTTCTCTTTGTAACGAAGAAATAAGAAAATGATTCTTTGTTTAGTGGCAAACCGCAGATGAGCTAAAATTACATGTTTGTTAAAAATTTACATTCATACTTCCAGAACCTCAAGCCTCCTTGAAAGCGTAGGAATAGGTTGAATTTTGCGCCAACATTTCGCTATGTACCAGTTCCACGTAATAGTGGTGAGCCTACTGCCGTTGTTCGGGAAAAAAATTAGACACCGTGCTGCTTCTGAGAATGTGATGTAAAAATCCAATAACACTTTACCTGACTCGGGAACTAAATCCGGTATATGTAGATAGCACGGCACACGTTATAGAGATAGAGAGAGAGAGGCCACAAAACATTCAAAATTTGTTGAAGTGATTCACAAATCCCTATTATAGTTTTGTGTGTTTTGAATTCAGACTACAATTCCTGTAATGAATGATAATATTGCTTTAATGTATTTTGAATGTTATGTAAAAAAGGCAAAACATAACTGACATACGAAGATGAAATTGCAAATGCGCACATTTTAGTGAGTGCGTTTAATGTTCCTTTATGTAGCCAAAGCGGTACTAAGATACGATCGTATGCAGCAAAAGCCACAAACAATATAGCCACTTTACATTGCGAGCTTGTACTTAAAAAATGTATAAGCCCTTTGAACACTGATGAAATACAAAATAGTAAGAAGTCGCGAGGAGATTCACAAAAAGCTGAATTAATATCGGCATCATTTCGTATTCGAGCCGAGTGCAAAAAGGACTTCCAATTATGCGTAAACGCAGCTTCCACTTAAACCAAACATTGCCTTCGTTCTTCATTGAAATAAATTGACTGCAAAAATTGTTACCGGTAAAAAAAACACAAATGATGAAGACGAAAGTTGAACGAGAAAAACTGATGGAAAACGCATCGGCATTCGAGTTTTGATATTTTTACATTCCACTGCCTAACGTCAAACGGGAGCTACTCCATGTGTCATTGTGTCAAGCAGACCAATGCATAATGCATTGTTTCCATTGCACTACGATTTTAACATAAACTCGATGTTAACGTTTCTTTCATGAATAAAATACGATTTTTTAGTTGTCGAGCGACTTTCGACTTCTCGGGGTATGTGGACGATGTCAACGCTTTTTATTGGAATACGATTTTTGTGGTATATTTTATTGGGTTATTTAGAGAGTTATTGGATGGTTATGCCAATGTCTCGTGGTTGATTATCATCATGTTGGTACCAGTTTGGTGAGACAACAAAAACTTGAACCTGACCTAAATACTAAAACGTAAATTCAATTTTTTTATACCCTCGTGAAGTCTTTCTGTGTCATTCAATGAGTTTGATTGCCGGAGGCCAACTCTTGGTAGCTATAATAGATTTATGCATGGAATGATACGATGCAATAGCGCTGTAATTCCAACAGTTCCACTAAGAGTCTCTTTTTCAGAGTCAGCCTGTATATATTATTATGGTTATCTCATCAGAAGACATTGTTAAAATAGTGATAATCCTCGATAGCATTTTTTTTACTTCCGTATTGAAAGATATCTTTATGATACTCTTATATTATGTACCTCAAGACATGAGTATCTTGTATTTAATATAAATTAAAATCTGCGACAATATTTACACGAACAAAGATGTACGTAATTACCACTGCTTTTTAAATTAAACACTTGAGCGGTTAACAAAGTTGAGCAAACACTTAATTTTAAGGTTGATTTTGTTAGCGACATTCCAGTGTCATTGGCAGCTAACTGTATTGAACGTTTACAAATACAAACCCGCTTCAAAGTACGCTTCTTATACAAATACAGTGTGATTTGCTATTCTGTACCGTTGCTTGTTCACGTCTAATATTTGTGTTTGTCGCCCAAGACAAACTGAGCGTGCCTCGGTGCACCACACTCACTTACACTCAACCGATGTGCATCGTACTAATGTGTTATTATTAACTGACAGCATAACAATCATAATAATGGGAGAAAAAATATTCAAGCTACGAAACGTCCGCATAAAAACACGCACAGACGGGGGATCAGATAATGAGAAATAATATGTATATGATAATCGTCATTTCCTGCATTTTATTAATGGTTTTCTTTTTGCATAAGAACATTGAAATGTTAGATATGCCGTCAGGTTCTATTATATTAACTATATTAAGCGAAATAAGAGTTTTAAATAGTTTTTAAGATTAGGGGACTATTATTGTAGTTCAAAATTTTATCTGATAGGAAGGAAACACAATATTTTGTTTATGTTATAAAACGAATATAACCAGCTAAAGTCTTGGCCGACAACTATTGTAATATGTCATAATGCAATATTAAACATTAGTGTTACAAACTACTAGCGTATTAGTTTGCTATGCAGTCTATACCGACGCGAGGCTTGCAGAATATACAACAACTAACTCCCTTAATTACGTTTTAACCGCAAACCAACTCGCTCAACAAGTTAATAGAATCGTTACAATCTCTATCGAATATAACGTTCATAAACTCGCACTTGAGGCAAATAAAGGAGCAGCGGCTCCGCGAGCGACTCGGGACCACCAACGCTGAATCTAGACTCGCAGCGACATCATAATTACTGCAACCCACTTCTCTCGCATACGGGAACCCGCAGTTCTTCCCACCGCATTATAAATAGTGCACGCTACTTGATTATACCGCGCTGACATTTCAATTTGATAGCTTCCCATCGTTGCCCTTATCACTTCTTGGATTATTGATCGATTTAGCTAGCCGTATCGTTGCGATCTATGGGCGTGTTATAAATTACGAAGTCGCACCGGCCGGCGGATCGACCACGACTATTGTCAAAGGAAGTGCATCGGTTATTGTTCGCGTCGTTTTGCGTTTTATCTGTACCGCTCGATCGCGATCGGAACGCGTCGAGGACTGCAATTTATCTCGCCGTTTATTTGATCTTATTCCACTATTGAAAATTGTCTTGTGATATTGACGCATCATTTTATCGTTTAAAAGCTTTTTATCGTTCACATGCGAACCGATTCATCGAATAATCTGCACGATAATCGTATTACTCACGTGCCTTAGTTGCGCTTTAATGAAAATTGACTCGATTAAATAATCGGTAACATCCTCTTGTCGCTTCAGAAATATTTTCAATTCAGAGAAAGGTATTTCATTAAATTTCTACAAAGTCTATAACAGCTTTTAATCATGTTCTGATATATTTAAGAGCAGGTAGAGGCAAAGAGAACGCCGAATTATTCACACGACTAAGTACCGTTTGATGAAAATCGGGACATCGATATCTTATTCATAAATCCATTGCAATCGATTGTGTACACGTCATATTGAGTGACGACCGATCAACATAATCGGTTTACGAGCTTCCTGTCCCGATTGTTATTGTAATGCTCATTGTACTACTAGTTATTAATGTCTCACGCGAGACGCCGAGCGTCACGGATAATTTGTTTATGCAGTAAGAAAATGTAATAATGAAGACTAGTGGTCTCTAGCCAACGATTTGACACTAAACTTGAGACATTAATTAAGGTTTCCATTATGAAATACGACTGTGTAAGATCGCAAGTTTGGCATGCTGCAGTGTCTCTAGATGAATTGGTGCGGGGTCACGTGGCGTTTTACATGCAAAACTACTCAAAGTGATGACTAAATGGAAATACGTTTCTTGCTGTGCAGTCGCCTTTTATACCTTAAAGAAAATTACAAACTACAACATTCAACTTAAAATGTAGTATTTACATGAAGGTATTTTATTGAAATTAAAAAGTTTTAAGATAAAGAATACGGAAACATTATGAACCTTATAAAGCTCATAATTACGATTAAAGCGGACAAAAAGGTAGAAATTGAATGGCCGGTAAAAATACCATATTGATTTTATGCATATTGACTTTCACAAAACCGTCATAGTCATGAACGTTTCTGTTTAAATATCCCGTATGGACCACACGTGATTTAAATAATTTGGCAATTTATCGATGCCAGATATGATTTGATGTTGGTTGCACCTACTTTAATGGTTGGTGATGCTCGTAATGTAACCAAACACGGTGCAGACGATATTGGTTTTTATTTGCGGTGGCGACGAAGAATTTTTATAATGATTAATGGCGATCATTACAAACGTTGATTTGTTTTGATTGCAGCTTTTTAGTTTGATGGCAGCCGTATAACTATGGTTAATTAAAATGTTTTTGTTCGGTATTCGTCTTATTTTGATTTTGTTTCCGTAAATTCGTGAAGTCTATTGATGGGTGTCTTGGGACATTGAAAGTGAACAACCCCTATTTCATTCATGATTTATGTTACTTTCCGATCACCTATAGCTTGTAAAACCGATTTATAATCTCAATGATTTATTGTCATGGTAAAACATTTTACATCAGCCGTCTTTTATGCAATGTCTTCTTCGAGGCGTCGGAGTTAGCAAGCTACTGAACATTTTTGTTGCTTGCTCTGTCGATCGTTATAGCAATTTAGACGCAGTAAATATTTACGTTCATACGTATTTTAGTGGTTTTCAATGCTTTGAAGACATAAAAGTTTTGTTAACGAATTACGTACCTGTAATGTTATTTATTTTTAATTGGTTTATTTAATCCAGTCGCGAGGACATCGCCGTGAAGAATTTACATTTAGAATGTATAAAGATTTTTTACAGTACTGAAAAAAACTTGACTTTTATTTGCTCAATTTAAAGACATCAAAGTATGTTTAAATATTGTGGATGAAATTTTAAACATCTCACAACGAAAATCGGCTTAAGAATATCAAAAATGTTCGCGGTTTATTTAATTTTTCTTGAAAAAGATCTGTTGATTGATATATGGCAAACTACAAAAATCAACATTCCCTCATACTAATATCGATGAAGAAGAAATTGCATGAGAGCACAATACGTGTCGCTCTGCGCGTAAGTGGCGTAAAATCACGCGATATGCAATAGCAGATATTGTGGTCGCTGACATGAGGTCCCATTGAGAGCGCTGTTTAACTCGAGCAAGCTGTTATTAACTGTTCATTGCTGTTGGATTTATACCTTGGCCGTCGTCACGGACGGTTCCCGTTCGCAATTATCCGACTTGCAATCTCCCCATTGTTGTCGAAATTTAAAACAAATTTCCTGTACAAGGGAGGTCGCGTTTTTCTGCCCTGCCAAATTGGATAAGCACTATAATTATTCGTTTAAGTTCCGACCGTTGGTTGGTTTGTATTACGAATTGGTATGCATGAGGATCTCGGGTGAGGTTCATGAGTCGGAACGTGGGCGGCGATCGGGCGATTTTCGGTACTAATTTTGGGGTGCTTCTTTTAGTTATTGTTTGTTTAACAATTTTTTGTTCATTCTCCCGTAGACTGAAGTAAAGCAAGAATAGATTTGTTGCTTCTCAAATATATTTAAATTTTAATAAAATTTTCGTTTGATAAGAATGTGTCTACGCCATTATGTTGATTGTTTATTATTTACTTCAACATTAAATAACTTTTTAAATTCTTAATATAAATGTTATATCTGATTTTAAGTTAACAAATTGCTACAATCATGGTTGCATCAGTTGCATCAGATATTATGTCGTGGAAATGCGCAGATATATTCCATTTATATTCAAAATATGCACGTAATGTAAGCAATTAAGAGATAAAGGAAATGCCAAGAGGATGGCAGATTATCAGATACGTAGCAGTTGGTTCGTTTATTGTGGTCATGTTCCGGATTTTATGTGACAACTCATGAGTGATGTACTCTTTGATCAGCAAGATTAATTGTCTGTGTATTCGTAGGAAGGTCTTAAGATGGATTTAAGTGTATTTTCTGGTTTCGTAGACATGATCTGGTGCTTTTTGGTAATACCTATTTGAAGTTTCTAGAAAATTTGTGACTGATTAAAAGGTCGTGTTTTGACATGACAGGAAAGCAAGCTTGGTCAAAGGGTCTTAAAAAATCGAGGTTCAGATTTCTGTAGGTAAGCAACAGTGCGAGTATCCACATATTATTAAAAGTTATATTAATTCATATGCATTGACAACGGACATAATATTAATCTAATTAAATAAGAAAAATAGAACTTGTGTTCTTGGTTTGAAGCGATTACAATTGTCTTAAGAACGGAGACGATGTAAGTCACGAGGATACAAATGAAATAATTTGATGAAGCTGTTGCAAACATAAATGTTATTGAATTGCTTTTCGCAATCTCAGGACCTTAGACCTTTGTAACACCCTCCGTTACGTTTTGACAGATGAGGTGTCAGCGGAAAATTGGATTCGCAAAATAAACATGTCGCTGTTCTTTGGACTGTACTTGTTACTGCCATTGTAAAAGGAACCCTAATGGTCTTTGTTATAAAAATAATTTTCATTTTGGACAATGACGTCAGAGAGTCCATTGCAAGAGGAGAGAGCATCGTTGCCTTTGTAAGTGTTCTCTTAAAAGATTGCCTTCAGTCAACAGCTGTTGGCTGAGAAAGGCGAGAATCTTTATTTGTTCAAGTATTGCGGGCCGTATTCATATGCAAAACACTTTGATAACAATCTTGATGGTTATTTGATGAGTTTATTAAATTGCAAAGTAGTTTATTATGCAAGTGTATGTTTGAAAATGATATCGCGCGTCTATCTTAACGTGAGCTTTTATGTATTAATTCTCTTGTGGAATTTAAAAAAAATGATGAAAAATGTATACGACCTCCGTGCAGCGGTATCGTGTTATCGAAACAGCTTTGAGTATCTATAAAAATTCTTGTAAAGCGGATAGTTTGATTTTATGGTATATTTGTTTTCAAGTGAAAGTGTTATTTTGTTGAATGTTACGCTATTATAATTTGTTTTCTTTCCGACTGATTAATTTATCTTTTCTCTCGAGATTTTTCACAAAGCAAATATAATGTTTGGATACCTAACTGGTTTTGCTCGTGGTATATTTTGGATTGGCGGATTGACATTCAAGTACCTACTTGAAAATTGTAAGAAGGAAAAATTTGTACTACTAAAATCAAATAAATAATTGATAACATCCATCAATCCCTTTACTGCTGTTAAAGGCATCTCAATTTTATATACGGATTATAATTTGTTCGAAACCGACTAAAATCTTTTCCAATATACAATTTGTATATTCCAATCACATAAATGTGAATGCTCAAACATTCGTAGCGACAAAAAATAATTTAATTAAAAAATGACCCTGCATTGCACCTGTCAATGTTGACAAGTGACGTACAAGGCTCACTCGTGACACATCCCGGGTTGAAGTCAAACGTCACTCTGCAATGACGTTTAATCGACGTGTGACTGGCCACGTCACGTCACTCGGACATTGATGAGCAGTGAAGGGTTAACAATGCGGGCGTGTGACGTCACCACATCTCAAACATTGCTAATGGAATGTAAATTGTTGTTTATTCGATAATAGAAATGAAAGGAAGACACATTCATGTAATGAATTGGTGATGATTTTCGTTTGTCACACGAACGATAATGGCTATAAATGTTTTTATAAGCGAAATCTAACCTAAATATTGTGTTCTGTAAGTGCAAGGATTGTTAAAATATGTTCAAAACTAGCGTAGATTGCTGTACAGAAAACTATAAATGTTTACCTCTCAGTATAATAGATTTACACACATAATGCCAGGCAATAAGTAAGTCTCTAACAGCGCTCAGTTTGTGTGTGGGATAGTGACACGGAACGGGCCGCGCAATTTGTCTCCTCAAGCGATATAAATTGATTGTACTCGCAGCATGGAGTCTATTTCTGTCCGCCATCATATTTATAAATGGCTTTCATAATACAAGTCTCACATACAAGTCAAACAAGATGCCAATAATAGTTTAATTATGTTAATAAGCTGTTCGGGGCGTGTAGGTAGCAAAATTAACGTGTTGATGTCGATTTGATATTTTTACTTCAATCAATTCAATCGTGTGATACATGGGATTTGGTTTAAAATTTAATGAGGGAGTTAATTTTGGCAATTATGAGGATTTTGTAGTAGAGAAAGCGATAAGGAAGGTGCAGCAAATTGTCTGCAGGATACCAATACTAAAAGCGAAAAAATAATGGCGCCATATTTTATACTGCAATGAAACTTAATGGCAATATTTTTTTTACTCATTTCACGTTTTGAATAATCTAGAAATTCTCAAGTTAAATTTAAGAATAAAAATTGTTAGTAATAATTATTTATTTGTCTAAGATAAAAATATTTAGTTAGGTCTAAATTTGAAGTTAAAAGCTATACCGTAACGTTGCACGGACACATGATTGCATTTAAGATGTTATCGCCCCTCGAGTTTAATTCAATTAAACTTGCTTACTACATACGGTCTGTTATTTGGGGGTTTACGAATAAAAGTGAATTGGTGTATGAAAGGGTATTGCCAATTGGCCCGGTCGGGTTTTACTCCCGTTTACGTCTATGATGTTATCTGTGGTCTGTCTGTACGGGATACGGGCGCCCGCCCTTTTATTAAAGTCCCATGTTAAACGCTGAACATAGAAACATATGGAGGCGATGTTATTTTCTTATTTTTTTTTAAATTAATAATAAAAGTTATAGATAGGTAAATAGTTGCGTTGTTTAATACAGTTTTGTTTTATTCTTGACAACATATTAACCACTTGTATAATCTGGAAGTCATGTTTTTTTTATCTCCTTTCATAGTCACAAAGCATAAATAGTCATTAGTCTAGTGAGTATCTAATATTTTTTCGTCTTGGTAATAAATAATTCCTATCAAAAATCCTGCTAGCTTCTTCAACATTTTATAGAAAAACGAAGAATAAAAAAAATACGAACATTTTAGTCACGCGCGATTCTATGGACGGCGCTCGCTTCGAAGTTTGAGGGTGTGTGTTTAATGAAAACAGGACAAGAATCTAAATTTAATATATTTCTTGCGTCTGTATCAATATCGTTACTCGATAAGTTTATTAAATTATAACAAGCGAGTGAAATTACACAGCACCATATCGAAGTTAATGGGACAAAATAATAAAAGAACTGAATGAAATTGAGAAGCCTGAATTCTATTTATGATAGCATGGGATTTTTAAAAGGAATTTAAATTGCTGGGTTGATATATACTTCTTAAATTCTAAGGGCAAGTAGTTATACCGCCTGCCTCATGATTTAGGCCCTTTAAGTTTCATGCATCATGGAAATTATAATAAGTGAAATAATCGTAAACAAATTTGTAAATTTCGCAACTATTGTTGGCTGAGGTATTACTACATTCTCATTCCACCAGCTTTTTAAGTCTTTGCATACCAATATCCAAAGTCTATTGCCGTTTTTCCACTACATTTCCAGGTAACCGCCACGAAACTCCTAATGAAAATTTGTTCATTTAAACATTAAAAAAATAAATAAAAAAACATAAACATTTTTTCCCTGGAGGTCACCGCCCTCCCAACCTGGTGGTAATGGTTGCCCACGTCACTCCGCTGTCGCCCGTCACTGAGCCAGAGGAGTTAATTTCCCTCTGCGTATAATTTACTTATTAAAAAACAAGCCGTCTTCCAATCACTACGCTGGTTCTGTACGTATAATTTTATAATCACATTTTTATTTTAATATTTACATGTGTGTTTTGCTGATTTCGGTGTGTAATTATCTTGTTTGTTGCTTCACCTTAAGGTATTACATGCACCTGGATTCGTGAGAAATAAACATTGAAATTCTTAAGGAAGTGAGTCAATGTTTTAAGGGAATTCGCGTTTGCAAACCATTTATTTATTGATTCGTTTCTAGCTGAAAAAGGGTTTGTAGCTAAATCTTTGTTTTTTTTTTTATTGCCTGCCAATGAGCTTTTTAAGGTAAATATCGGATAAAATATATTTTTAGTCCTAATAATTCTCAGAATAAAAACGCAATGATAAACAGAGTTATCAGGCTAGAATTTAAACAATTTTCTTTCACCATAGAACAGAACTCTGCACGTAAACAGTGAAACCAATGACGGCAAAACTAATTTGCTCTCCCACTGTAATTCCCATATACGTTTATTCCACCGTTAGCAAATACACTGAATATTTCCTTATCTGTAGAACAATTGGTTCCGTACCCTGAAGCCTCAAGGAACGCCAAATAACCAGCAACAGCAGGCCCCCACGCAGCCGAAGTGTGCAGTGCGCTTCAAATATTGTTTATCATTAATTAGTTAGAAATAGCTGATTCATCTCAACGAGACGTGATAACCGATGGCGTCGCCTGTGATGCATCGTCTTATTGTTCTACTTCAGTGTAGAAGTGTCATGTTCTTTAACAAGTTCTTACTTAACTCGCATATTTGGCATTTTTAAAGAGCTTCTTGTGTTAGTGATGATAGACGATTAATTTTATGTCGTTTGATTTCACAACTTTTGGTTTGGGGCGTTAGATAGTTTGATAAACGCTTCCGGAGCTAAATTTTTAATTAGTGTCGATTTTATTATTTTAAAATGCTGCCTCTTAATATTGTGCTTTTGTGAATAATTTGTTTTCTGCTGTTGTTTGTTGTGATCAACGCTCTAATAAGAAAGTTTATTCTACTGTCTGCAAGATAACGATGCGCCAAAATGTCATTAAAAATTTGAGCATTACATAACAGTGTCAGACACCCAAGTAAGGTCAAAAAACTCAAAGAAGAATCCTTAAGAAGGAAGAGCAACCTTTAACACAAAAAGATGATGAGTATAGCTTCAAAAGCGTTATCTTGCGGAAAGCCATCCACCTGGATAATACACAGAATGCCCGAGGTTGAGTGAAATAAAGCGCACAAAACCCATTGCGCTAGTTCCATTTCAGTTCAAGATAGGGGTGAATAACCGGCGTGAATTTTTAAAGAATTTCGTGTACGTCGTGTAGTACAAAATGCTATGAAGTCGCATGAAGCCATCTCGCGAATATTAAAATTGTTAACCGTGACGCTCTTGAAGTGCAGTAGGGTAAATCCTAAATAACCTAGTTCGTCGTTCCCGAGTAACTTGGCTTTTGAAACATGCAAACAGGGCAGGTAATGAAATTAGGCTACAAGCTCAGAAGGCTAGGAGAACGAGCCATATAGTATTCATTGGGTCATTGAGATTGTGCTATAATGCCTAAATTACGTACACGGCAAAATTAATCGTCCACAATTATTATGTAGAAATAAAATAGTATGAAGTCCCACTGCGAACTAAATATCTATGTGTTAGTGGGTACGGTTGAATATCGAATGAACCTAATAGTTGATTCATATCTACAAAGAGATGTTCACACTGGATACGCATCTACTGTGGCCAAGGTTACCGCTGAAGTCTTGATTCTAAGACACAATGCACATTGTCAACGCACATAAAGATACAGTGTTGCTTTTATAACGCCATTGTGCAGCACCCTTGCAGTTTCTTTGCCGTTTCCACGGCGTATTCTAGTATTTTATTATTCATACAAGTGCCTTATGTGCGCCTCCAGTAATGTTAATAATTGAAGACATCCGTGACGTGTACGGAGAGGAGTCACGCTCGCACTATGTTATTTACGATTATTTTTTGTTTATATTGTTTTATATTTATAACAGTGTTTTGCGCGGCTCGCTGTATATAAAGTTGTATGGAATTCAATGGCAGACTTTACAATTGAGGTGAGGTTACATCTCTTTTATTATTTGTAGCTTCATATGAACGTCCACGGCCAGTCAAGCTGGAAAATTGAAGCTTATCTGATGTATAACTTAGGGATTTTTTAAAATTTTAGTTTCAAAATTATATATCTCGAATTTTTACTTTAATATATTACTTTACATATGACATATGTCTTAGTGTAGTATAAGGACTATGTAGAGTTCTTTGAAGTTTTAAGTGAAAAATCTCTCACGTTTTTACTTGGTAACTTAAGAAATTTATAATATTTAACAGCTTTTACGTTATGCCAATAGTTATTACACGTTACTCGTATTTTCAGATTTATAGTAAAAAAAAAACAAACAGAAAATTTACGACTATATATTATTTCCATTTACTTCTTTAAATGCTGGCATTAAAATTTACTTCCAAAGTGTTTATAAATATGAGATCTCACAATTGAATTATTATTTAAATCCCAATGGCCCGAGAAATCACTTCGAGCCCTTACATTCACTTCAAATACATTATTGAAATAAAGGCTGTTCCTTCATGGTGTAATATTACACTTTGATGACCGCATATTTATGGCTCATTGTTCTTCGACATTATACTTAGTATTAATATCGTTTCTTTAGATTCTCGAGATTCAAAACAAAGGTATCTTTACATGAAAAATCCGTGGGTGTTATTTATTTGAATATAGTTATTTTATTTTGTCAGTTTGCTATCGATATCGACTTTCGAGCAATTTTGATGAAATAATTAAGCTGATTTTGTAAAATAATTACAAATCGAACTTGTCCTTCTATTCAAATAAAAGAAGTAAGAACTTAGCAGCACATGCTGACAGTATGAAAATATCAATATAGATAACAATATTGTCATACTACTCACCGTTATCATTTTTTATTCTTTATTAGCAAAATTAATAATTTAATTAATCTCTTGGTTTATGTTTTGTTATAATGATAATTATTCCATGACGCTAGATTTGCCTCCTTTAGACTTATTATGCGTTATCTTAACTACACAATGCGCTGGCTCCTTTTCTTCTAAATTTTTATTTAAAAAATATAATATACCGGGTTTAATTTTTTATTCAAAAGTCTAGACGGGCATATCAAAAAGAAGGTTTTAGGTGAATTCTATCAAGCAAGTAAAACTCAAAGAAAGAGCCAGTAAAAAGTATTTTGCGTGACCAAAAAGCGGGCTCGAAATAAATACTGGAAGCAGTTTCAGCTTCGGCGACATATAAAATGCAAAGTAATGGAGCCGCAAAGTAGGGTATCGCCACTTAACAACTGTAGAAGTTTTCCTTTATCCGTTACACTTTTATTCCATTTTCACAGGGAAACCACTGAAGTTTTTTCACTTGTAAAAGAACTTAATGGTATTGTGCCGTATTCATAATTAGACCACACGCAATCGTGGTAAGGAGCCAGAGGAATTTAAATTCCCACAGTTCTTGGAAAAAATTCATGCCGCACCGCGAATGTTATACTTTCTACGTTTCATTTTGGCAAAAAGTGTCTTTGAATTGTGCGCTATGCGCTGCGTCTTATTCTCGGAAGAGTTTAGCTTCAGCACGCCAAGCAAACCGTGGCAATTTACGATGTGTTACATAAAACTCACGTTCCTCGTGTCTTCCACTTGGGTGGCCCACATTGATAACCATTAGGTTTTTGTTAGGTTTTAATGGTCACTTAACAGTTGCAATATGCTTGCGTTCCTTGTTTTATCAGCCGTTGAGCAAAACAAAGTCCGCCCGCAGAAAACTCGTACTAAAACTTTCTTAGCCTCAAATGAATAGATGAAGCGAAATGACAACTGAATGAAGTTGCATTAATTAGTTTTTATCCAGGAGCGAGTGCACAATTGTGCAATTATTGCCTTTGTTACGAGCTTGTTTTGCATAAATTTTAATATTCGTGTTCATTTTGTAGATTTAAGATATTTTGTGGTATACTGTACTGCACCCCACGATTCTTGCAGCGCCGTCCAAAAACAATAAACATCACGTCATTCAATACAATCACGCCTAGCTAGCAAGCTATTTTTCACCTTGCATATTAATCAACAACAAATTTTAATTCTGCCACGGAATTTGCGTCAAATCTTCCTTATCACATTTTAGATAGGGATCAACCATTAAAAATGAGTTGAATAGGTTATACTAATAATTGAGCTACGAAGTTTGTCAAAAGTAATCACGTTCTCGAAGCGTAAATAATTTGAAAATCAATTTTAATAAACACATTGGTATCTTAAAGACCGATTTTTAAATATTGGATAATATAATATTATACTTCATATTAAAGAAGAATAATATAACAGACCCATTGACTGCAGTGACATTAAGAGTGTTGAAAGTTAAGGAAGTGTCTCAGAGGTTGAGCGCAAAGAATGCACTAGCTCGAGTGTCGCACTCGTGTCGAGTAATGTCACGAGAGTCTTGCAATTCGTGTCAGAGACTCGTTCGCTACGGGACAGTTGGTAGTATGTGTGCTGGCTTTGTTTTGTGCATCCATTTTCATAGTGTTATGTGTTATAATGCGCATGAGTTATAACTTATATTATGTACGTCGCGATTGGGTCTTAATTTATGAAAATAAAACTAAAAATTATTAATTATCGTTTTGGGTCGTCATTCAATCATAAAAAGTAAATAAATGCCATTAAATGTATGTATCGATGATTCGATTCACACCCGAAAATGCCTAAAACATCAACATGGTTAGTAAAATTCAAATTGTACCACATAGATAAACGTTAGTTTTGTTCAGATTTTTTGCCAATCTAAACTTTAAAAAATACGCTATATTTCTATTTAAGCTGAGGCTCTGTGTCGTGTGATATAGGGCTGTGGCAGTATTAATACCTTTCAGCGTAGCTGCTGCCATAACACTACTTTCTAAAGCAGTCTTGATGCCCGTCTGAAAGTGCATTCTTAGGTTTCAAAGGCATATTGGTTTTGAAACGGCTCTCAGTAACACCGTCCAGATCCTACGTGACGTCAATGTAAAACAACACCCACTGTGTATGGGGATTGTGGAAATGGATCTCTGTTGTAGAAGATATGTTGTATGAACAAATGTCGCCCAACAGCTGTCTGAAGGAGTAATGTTAACGCCGCGTATCGCGAGGAATTTAAGTAAATGTCACTGCGGGAACGGCAATTGTAATACTTCAGATGTTCTTTTGGTTTTGCTGTGGGGAAATCTTAAAGTAACTGGTGTAAAAATTTGCGATGAAGTTTTAAACGCGTTAAAGATGTTGTGTAGCATAATGTAACAAATACCTAAATGATTAACTAATGTGTTAAAAATAAATTTTGATTGAAAATTACGGTTAAAATAGTTATTGTTTTAGATGTATATTCAATGTTTGAATTGCGCACGTAGCTTTTACTCGGTAGGTCCTTCATGTTTTCGCGGCACAGGTAGATTTTTCTGAGTCAGACAAAGCGTATTTCAACCTACTTAAATTCTGCTACACAAGGGGATTAAAATATAGCCTTAGTTATATTAAAACTCAAAGAATTTAGAGTTTTGTGGCCAATTAGTCGTCATGAATTAAATAATTCTAATAAAGATTCTTTCGTCCCAAAAGCTAGGCGTTTTTGATTAAGCGTCTCGAGTACGGTCAAGTAATGGTTAATGAGTATTGAAAAAAAAAAATGCAAAGCAGGTTTGAAAAGGTGTCGGTTAAATGACTATAGGATAATCTACTATTACATGAGGTTTATATATTAGCTGCCAAAAATTGGTCATACTTAAAAACTATCCTTCAAGGATACAGGCGTGAGAGTAGGTGTGCATGTAGAATGCGTCCAATAAAACTTGCGTTCGCCTTAACATACAAAATAAATTAATCACGCTTAGCCAACACAAAGTGTGTCGACTAAAGTGTATCGTGGCTGTGTAGTATTCCGAACATTTTTCGAAGCGCTCTCGTTTAAATTTAAATTCTTGTTCGTATAAAAACCGCAATAAAATAGACACTATTTGACAGCGGTACACGCAACTTCACTTACCTGCGCAGGAGTACCGTGTTTCGCCGCGAACCATCTTCGGTATTCGGCCGATCTCCGAATATTCCTTCGAGGTATTTATTGCTCGCTCGGACTTATTTTGCGAAATATGCGAGGACCGTGTGGAATAAAACAGTAATTAACTGTGACACTAGGCTTATTTGGCAAATGTTTGGGCCGTGAGAAAATGTTTTTGTGGAATTTTTCTTCGATTCTTATCTTGGGATGTATCGCCGTAGTAAATACTTTTTCTATTTTATTTCGTGAATCAGCGAATTATTTTCTTTAATTTAAAATAAATATGCTAAGCTTTATTACAAACGATTTTACATAAACTACTTTATAATATGATATGATGATATTACGATTATGTTCATTCGTCAAAATATTTTTTAAACTGATTGCCCTTAATATTACCCCATTCCAATTTGGTTCACATAAAACGCTTTATATTAATCCTACATCTAAAATATTTATATTAAATTCAGAAAACAATGGTTTACGCTGTTTTTAACATTCTAATAATATAAAAGTTTAATATGAAAACGAACTAAAAATATGCTTCATAATGTTACATCAGTGTCACAGAAAATCCTTTCACATATTTCCAACAGTAATTCCACTAAGATGTTTATGTTCAGTTGTTTTAACATGCTACACGCAGAGTCATCTATCAATCACAAAAAGTCTTACGATGTCCCCGATAATGTTCAGCATCAAACCAGTACAACTTCACGAAGCCTTTAAGATCTTGTTGCTGCATATCACACCGGCGCGTAACATAATAATTTATAATATATATTTTATTTAAACAGGATACAATTATATAGAGGATAGAGGATTATGTACGTGAAGGAAAATATCGTATAATGTGTACAGGAAGGTTACATGCCTAAGAGATTTTTACTTTACTTTCTGAACCGTGTACAATAGATGTTTTCCTTCACCGTTAAAGCGAGTGATGAAACCTGCACACCTAAAAGTTCTTAGGAATTTCTTAGGTGTGTAGTCCGCCAACCCGCACTAGGCCAGCGTGGTGGACTATGGCCTAAACCCTCTCAATGGTAGAGGAGACCCGTGCTCAGCAGTGGGCGTATATGGGTCGATGAAGAAGAAGAAGAAGAAGAAGAAGAAGAAGAAGTAGAAGTACAATAGAAGGATACATAGAGACTGATGATATGGGTACACAATGTGACCTATGGTGCTTAGTACTTTACATATTTTACTGATGTGCAAGCATAAAGATGATACTGTCAGTTGAGGGATCAAATAAAAAGTGTTTGAGACATGTAGCGCTCCATGGTCTCTTTAAACGGGAAACAGGCATGATTTTATGTACTTATGTAAGTTTTATGAGTACATATTTTCTGATACCCCAGAACTACATTCATACCTCACTATACAGATTCAAACAATTCGTAGTCACTGGTTGTATTTTTTTATTTAAAAGAAACTTCGGTGTGCAATCTGCCCGTCTATATCCGGGGAATGCTAACAAATCCGGATCCTAGAGGCATTTGGCAAAGTGCTGCAAGCGCGGCGACTCCCCACTGCCACGTGCCATTTCGCCTCCAAACACCATTTTGTACTCGGTGATCCCAACGACGCGGCGACTCTTTAGACATAGAGTAAAATAAAAAAATAATTATAAAACCTCGTGAGATGTATGTACGAGGCCTGTTGAAGATAAACAAATGAAGGCGATTTGCTTGTTTAAGGATTGTTGCTTAATTTGTTAAATCGTGATGTAGATACGTGGTGATTGTTAAATAGTTTAGTTTTTTTTTTGTAAAGTTGAAAATGTTTTAATGACTAAGTACGTTGATATTTTTTTAGCGTTGCCGGACACACGAGTATAAAGATGATATCTCAAGATAATCTAACTTTTTGTATGTATGTCCCTCTTAAAACTGGATAGCATTTTTTTGTATCTAAATGTTTGTGCATTATGTGTGAAATCTTTGGAATTTCTTAGCCATGTAGTCCATCAAGCCGTTCTAGGCTAGCATGGTGGCGGTAGACTAAGGCCTCATCCTATCAGTTATAGAGAAGGCTTGTGCCCGTTATATGGCTGATGATGATGATAAATAATGTTCCTAAATTTCAATACCTCTTTTGGACAATCCTTAATGACCGTATCCATAATTTGCTACCCCTGCCAATGCTAAGTAAGCATACGAGCTCAATAAACAAGCACGTTCATATTAAACAAATAGCGTTCACGATTGATGGTATTTAAATAAATTGAGAAAGGCTAGCGGGGAATTGTTTACTCGGAATTGATATAAATCGCCCGGACTCGATCCATCTTCTTTAGATACGTCGAACGTACCAAAGGGCTGAATGACGTCTACCTTTGTCTACTGAACAAATAACCGTTTATTTACTACTGAGAAAGAACATTATTTGAATATATAGTTCTTATTCAAAACGTCGATAGTCTTCTATCTGTGACTTTAATTCATTTTTAAGCGATAAACGAATAAATGTAATATTCAACAAAATCAAATCAGACTTTAAGTCATCTCAAGTCGTCAGTGCATACTAAGGAACATGAACCCTGATTATTCAAATTCATTTAAAGAATTCAAAATGTTTGTCATGGTATGTTTTATTTACTCTCATAAGTTTCATAATTATTGCAGAAATATATGAAGTGGTGTGAATTTGATTACAACGTGTCCATGATACTCAATTTAAAATATACGATCTTCGTAGTGTATAATTTTAGGATTCTAAACTTACGCCTGTCTCCCATTGGAGCAGACAAACAAAAAGAGCACCAAATGCTTTGGTCCAAAAACACTTATTTCGCTTCCGCAATTGACATTTTTCTCTACGTACACATCAGTTTCACAATAAATGTCTGAATATATTATATTTTAATAATTAGTGAGTATAGTAAAGTGATTTTTCTGAAAACGGTCGCCACCAACACAATGTCCACAAATAACCTTAATTAGTTAGTCAATATTTTTGTGCGTCTTATGCCATTACAAAAAGTAGTAAGATACCTCAGCCCAGTTCATCGCTCTACGGACATGAATGTATGTGTGTATAAAAATAAAAGATTTCATTTAACCTTAAATGCTATAATTGCTCATAAATACTACGCAAAACGTTTATGTTTCTGGGCAGACCATTAATACAAGACCAATTAATTGTTTAAGCTCCGAAATTAATTATGATCCATTCTTTGCAATATAAATTTTAGTGAACATAAAACATTGACTAATTAAAACTGGAACGGTTATTGCATAAAACAAGATAAAAATGCAATCATTTTATTATTTTACGACTACTTTTATATTCGAAATTAATTGTGTTAATATTTTACGACTGCATTCAATTAATAAAATTATTTGTTTGCTAATATATAAACTATGGCTTGCAGAAAATGTTTTTTTTTTTTTTGTTAAAACTGTGTGATCGTATGGCTGATTTAATTATCAATAAGTATAAAAGTAGAGAGTATATTCATGATGGGATTTGATGAAAGGCTTCAGTGTCTTGTTTCGTTTTGTTTTCATGCGATACATAAAACAGAAGTTGCAGTATTGGACGCGACAAATGTGGCCTTTTCACAAAACCTACAAAGGACATCACGTGAACCATATGTTATGTGAAAAAATATTCGACAACCAACAAATTTGCTATAAACCCAGAATATTTTATTTGTTATTTACGTAGAAAGTATACATAAAGTCTCACCCCTATACTAGACATCAGCAGTTTGAATATTCAAAAACTTGCTCTAGGAATGTGTAATAATAGGCTCATTAAAAAAGGTTCCTATTATTTTTACCCGTCCGTAAGATTTATATTTCCTTAACCTATGCTAATAACATTAAACAATTCTTAAACTACGTTATCAAAGCGTCTGTCATAAACGTGTTGAAACAACGCTTAATTAAATATTTAAAGTACTTCGTACACAAATAAAGACATGATCATAATGCGGGATTATCTTCACCCTCTGTCAGAAAGACGAGTAATGTATGTGTTAATTTTAAATTATTAACATATTTTATTTACAATTAGTTTTTTAGCTTCAGATAACATTTATTTCAACTGTAAAATAATTAACTCATTACTCATATTTTTGGTCATTTTATGAAAAATAACTAGTTTGTTAACATTGCTTTGGGATGTGTATTTTGTCTTGTTATTAATAAATTAACTACGACGAAGGCATAAACCCATTATCGAATTGTAGCAGTGGGAGGAATATGGGCTAATGGTGAAAATTAAAAATCTCCTTAAGCGTAGATACAGAATGCCCAAGCTATTCACCGTACGAACTATAGTATGTTGGTGTTTTAAAATAGCAAGAAGAAAATGATTTATGTCAGGTCGCTCTTTTGGATATTAACTGTCACTGGTAAATTTATTTGCCATTAAAGCTAACAATAGCCTAACTCCACCAATCTAATCTCTCAAATAAATCGGACACTATTAGCATACCTGCATATTATCAAATTCTTGTAGAAATGGCTTAAAAATTTTATCGTGCATTGTTCCCTCACCGACTTAAAAGAAAATTGTTAATCGTTAAGTAAATAAGTGGCTTAACAAATCAGATTTTAAGTGGCTGCAGCGGCAGGATGTAACGAACGATTGTTTCACATTCAACGATACGATTTATTAATAACCCTATTAATTTTTCTATTTGATAATTTATGATTTCAGTCTATCGCCTTCAACTACTGAACGAAGGCCTCCTCAAGTAGGCGCCAACCATCCCGGTCTTGAGCAGCCCTAATATGGACGAGCTATTAGCATGGTAAATAAGTAACTTTTTTTGAATCAATTATCAGAAATATCTCAGTATGTATTTATGTATATTATATATTAATGTAGTAGTAGATTTATAAAATTTTTCATAATATGTATATATGTTTATTATTTTATATATTTATATTTATCAGTATATTTTGTGTATTTTCAATATTTATGCACCTTTCATGTATCTCTGCACCACTCTAAAGTTGACTGGTAGATAATGCCTTCGGCATTAAGTGCGCCTGTATACAGTATTAGTATATTAAGCTTAATAAATAAATAAATAAGTCCTTGGTATATATTATGTATGTCCATATTATGTTTATGTCAATGTTGTGATCGCAATCTCGGAGACATAGGTATTAATAGTATTGGTTGTGATAGTTTTGACGTGATGTGATGATAAGTGGGTGATTACAGAAAAAAGTACTAAAAAGGTCAACTAAAAATCGGATCCGATAAATCGTACCTTGTGAATCAGTACGACGTTGTAATCTTTGCTCTGATCAAATTAACTCATGCGCTCGCTCCCTACGGTTTATTTGAGGATAATGAGAGGTAATAAGTAACTAGTAGGAAATGTTACTGTATAGTTAGCATATAAATTGACGCATAAATGTTTGTAATGTTTTTTTAATGAGGACTTCTTAATGAGTCACTTTCTTCCACCTAGTACTTTGATCCTTCTGTGTGTATAATGGCTTTATAAAACACTATTCACAAGGTAATAAGAAAACATTACCTCAATTTAATTTTACTTATTTAAATTTCCAAACATTCTTGTTTAATTAACCAGTCTATGAAATTCTGAGTTAATAATATTACAAAAAAGTTCATGCAGACATTCACGCATGAAACTCCGAAGGGGTAGATATAGGTAAATTTCTTTATCCAGGTTTTCGATTTTTTTTAAGTCCCTCCTAATCCGTTTCGGACTACAAGACTGTAAGAATCCAATAACCCCTTGTAAGTACTGTGTAGGCTTTTACTAGCAAATGAATCGACAAAGTTATGTATATTTTTCTTAACATAAATTAATTAGATTAAGTTCTTAAACGTACCACATAATTCTATGGCTTAGAAAACAAAAAATAAACGGCGAAACGTTCAGCAAAACCATTTCGCAATGTTTGCGTGCTAACTCTACTTAATATATGATTAAATTTTAAATTGCAAAGCCCACACAAACCGCTTTTAAAACCGCCTATCGCATCGTGACGCCCTTCAGGCCTCCCCTTGAATAAACCACTATCAGATAGGCATGCATCTACTGATTAACAAGTCGCCCGCCGCTAACGTTTTAAAAACATTCAATTACTTCGGTGTTTAACGCACGGATAATAAAATGTCGATCAATCAAACAGTTCGTGCCCGAAACTAGGATTTGTGCGTGCATTTTATAGGTAATAAATACTCCTACTGGTAAGCACGTGCCTCTTCTATTATTGAAGAGGATTAGGCTTTTAAACACCACCCTGGTTGAAGCAAACAAATAAAACGTATGAGTATATATGAAAAGACGGAAATAATATACTCCGCAGTAGTGAGAACAGATATTATGTAAATGCAGGCATACATCCAAAAATGGCATATTATAATTATACTTACTAAGCACTAGAAGTTAACCACAAAATTTGAGGTGACGATGAAAAAATTAAAGTATTTGCATGAAACGTGCTTTACTTTTTTAATCACAAGTGTCGCTTTGACAAATGAAATGAATTTAATGAATTACTTACCAAATGCGCGCAACAAACTTTAAAATCAATTACTGAATAGTCATAATAAATTGTCACCAATTAGATTTCCATTATGGCGGCGGCCGCAGGTCCGTAATTATGCAAATTAGTTCTTTGATTGCATGCGAAACTAATTTCACACGTACAGATCGATAATATATGTCAGTATCAATTAAATGTATTCTTCATTTATTAACACTTCTTTACCGAGTTCATTTAGCGCGCTGCGGCTTCAGAGATTTTTATCCGAAGTTATTAATTTATGGCTTCATTTTAATTACGGTTTTTTATTTTTTTCCGATCGGTGTATTTAATTGTAAGTTTACGGTACAAATTGGATGTTTTGTACATCTGTTTTTGATCTGAGGTTCACTGTTCAACCAGTTTGTAATAATGTGTAGGTATATTATGTTTATAGCAGCTGGCAGATATTTTTTTATATCAGCATGAGTTCTAAATTACGTTTCAGGTTGATAATAAAATCATAACTTGGTAATTTGTCGAAGTTACTATGCGAAACATTTAGATGCGGTGGAATCCAGTTGGGATCATTATGAGCATTCATACTTCGCATTACTAGCTATGGGGTTTCTCTACCAACGATAGTGAGACTTTAAACCACGATGCTGGCCAAGAGCCTATTGGTAAGCTTCACATTCCTCCTTTATCTTTATAAATACTTTTAGATATACAGGTTTCGCAATCATGTTTTCCTTTACCCTTCAAATTTTATGAATTGACACATTCCATGGTGAAGATTTACATTGACAAGAGTCTACAGAGATTGAATCCGCGGCCACTGATATTGTTATTCAGCATTCTGTGCGTCAAATTCTACAATACCAAATCACTGCTGCCAAACACCTATACTAAAAGAGTGATGTGAAAATATCAAAAGCTATTTGTAACGTTGCATTACACCACCCACGTGCGACAGTGGCAGTCGGCGGCGATTAGTCAGTTGTCGTCGTTGCACGCGTCTCTGACAAATTGGCGTTATAAATCGACACACGCGCAATCAGCGGGCTCGATGCAAGTGTTTCATAGTGGGTTCCGTGAAGTGGATTTGGGGGTTTTGCCTCCATTTCGTGGTCTATTGATTTATTCGCTTTTGGTCCAGGATTTCTTCATTCAAAACCGTGATTGTAAGTTGACGACAAAAATTGAACCAAAAGACTGTCGCATTTCAAAACAATTCAGTTGCAAATATATTCCGCAAAAATTGTGATAAATAGAAAAAGAAAGTATAAATAGGGTTCACGTATTTATTTCAATATTTCTATGCTCAAGCAGTCCAAATTTTATTGTGATTTCTTCACAAATGGAACCCGTTTTCAAAAATAATCTACAAGGTTTTGTCAGAAGCATACTGAATACGATGAAATAACATTTGTTGAGTGATGAGAGAAAGTTATCAGAATAGCTAGAATTTTGTGACTTGTGTAAATACCAAAAAAAAGCGACGTAACATATATATTTTTTAATATTTGCCAGTCTGTCACCATTACACAAACTAGACGAGGCATTAAATCGATCAATCGTTGCTATTTCCTCAACTAGCAGCAGTATTAATTGTATTGAAATTTCATCAACTGGGGATACGAGGGACGGTGGCAAAAATGGAAAGCGCTTTAACTAATTATATCCCGATGGCAGCACGTGGTGTTAATGTATTGGCACCGTTTATAAATGAGTGCTGATTGGCTGTTTAATGCCTGCCAACATAAATGCAGCCTGAACTGATGCTTGTGCAGATTAAATACTTTAATTATTCACTTAAAGATCACATTAAGAAATGTTGCGGATATTATAAGGTGTGTCTTCAAAATACAAGACCCCTAAGAGTTAGTTATTATCAGCTATTGTTTGTTTTTGAACTGATCAAATGCTCAAAACATTTTCTATGTCCCAAAAAAAATTCTTCGATAATTATGTATTTGTAGTCTTGTGACTAACAACTGGATTTTGACGAATTTAGTTATTGTCTACCGTTCCTATATTTGGTTTAAGTAGACTTATATAACTAAATTTCCAGTAATAAAAAATCTAATTTAAGGCAGGCTATATTGAATGAATAGTAAATTGAAAGTTTGGGTTCAGTACATACATAATTGGATGACTTCTCGTAAGTGCTTCGAATTCCTATGTAATACTGGAAGGCCTATAATGATCATTCAGTGCCCAGTGATAATGGAATGTTTGAAAAGTCATTAAGTTAACGGCAACACGAAATGAGGAAGTTTCATTGCATCGGGTCCAACATGGGAAAGCGTAATTTGTTTTAGAAGACGCATGGTAAACTGAACTTAGTAGTTAATTATTTTATCGTTGGAGATGCGAAATGTGCACTTAAACTTAATTGATATTTAATTTTGTATTAAAAAGCTTTATTTTATTGTTGGTACTACTGATAATACTATCAAAATTAATATCTTTGCATATTGTTCTTTTTTAAGGTCCTATCTATCTCCATATCAAAAATCATTTAAATCTGTTCAGCCTTTTAATATTGAAAGCGTAACAGACAGAACAGTCACTTTTGTATTTGCGATAATAATTTTATCAATAAGCTAAAACACCCAGCGAAGTACCGATTGACAATTATCAAGCGGTACTTTCAATAAAAAAAAGATTATGTTTACTTTAAGGTCTATAGTGCTAAGACTGAGTATAGAGTAAATTTTAGCTTTACCATTCGACAAAAATTCGCGACTAATATAGTTGAAAAATTTTTTTAAACTAGCAGATTCAAGTTGATTAATTCACAAATCTATTAGAAGGTTCTTTAAGTTGAGTAGAAACCTTCTATATTAAGCACACTTCGCGATGCCCTGTGATTGGCAGTCAATGGATAGGACGATCTTGAGATAAGGCTTAAATGTACTTCAAGTATCAACAGTAGATAAAAGTCGAACGATAATGACGACTTTATTGCGAGTTGATGGATATCAGTCTACATTGGATAATGTAGACAGCACTGATCTTAATTATACAGTAAGATTTCTTTGCCGTAATTGGAGTAATTGGTACTTGAGATTAAAATTCTTCAACTTAGTTTATAATAATTACCACAGAATGCATACTGCTGAATATAGACCTCCCCTAAAGATTTCTAAAGCGACCCGTTGGTTGCTTGCATCCAGTGACCCCCTCCGACCTTTTGTCAGATCGTCCGTCCACCTTGTGGGTGGACGTTTAATGCTGCGCTTGCTGGTTCGTAAATAATTAAATGTAAGCAGCTATTTACTTAGTAAAGTTAATTTGTTAGTGCACTACATTCTAGGTCTTTTGTAGAAAGCTTATAAAATAACCAAATATTTGCATCGTAAATTCTGCATGCCATGCGCAATACTTTTTATGTCATTGTAAAGGTTACCAGTAATTCAGTATGTTTTTTTGTTATTTCTTTTTGTTTATGGCTCGTAGTTCCTTTGTAGCTTAGTTGCAGCCTTACATTGCAATATTCTGGTCAATATAGTCTGTCTTTTAACTTTAGAATGCCTCGTTTAGCCTGTTTCACACAGTTACTGTACTGCAAACCTTTCACAGTTCGTCGCTCCATTGGCCTAAGTGACATCTACGTTTACCTCAACGGTTATTGTTCCTTCTGCTAGTTCGCTGTTACTAGCTTAGCCTAAGACATGTTCGGTACAAACAATTTGTAAATGATTTCATTAAATGTCTTAATTTAGAAATGGTGTGCTCATAGAATTTAAAATATAAGATGGAATAAAATGGAAACTTATTCCTGTGACAAATAAAAACTCGATTTATTTTGCATAGTGCTGGTGTGAAACAAACAATATTATTTAATTGCAAAGTAAATTCTGGGCAATACTAGGACAGCGTCAAATAAAATAATATTTCAAACGGATAAAATTATTAGAAAAGGTTATGCTCTAATCTAAAACCATTAAAGGTATCCTAAACCTATCCGAGCAACTGTATACTTCCGGGGAGAAAGAGGAACCAATAGTTCGGGATAAAAATCGATTAACCGATTTATCTATTACAGTTAGTCGCTGGTCAAGGTATTTCCACTGCACTGGAGTGGAGCTTTTCGTGTTCTCTCGTTCGTACCCGAGTATTCCTTTAGGTGCATCACAAAGGGTTTCGTCAGTAACCACACACAGCGTTAGTCATAACCGTCACTCACAAACGGATTATTGCGTTCGTTCGAGCGGATACGATGATCGAGCGAGACACAAAGGCATTCGAAATTAGTATTTGTCGTTCATTAATAAAGGTATATTGAAACTTGAATGCAATAAGCCTGTTCATAGACTATTATTTAGGTATGTATAGATGTGATTGACGTTGTTGTCGCTTGATCTGTAACAAGTAAACAGAATATAGCGATAAAAACGTGGCATTTCGTAATACCAGAAATAAGCGACAAAACTCTACGAAGCGATGCTTTAAGTAATAATTTGAAAGTGCTTGTAAATTAATGAATAAAATATTTCTACTAATGAATGCGAATGTCAGGTATACAATTATTATAGCAACTTTTTGCTTACCCACGAATAAACTTAATTTATAAATTTAAAACTATGACATACCATATCACGTAGACTGTTGAAAAATCTCGACGTAGCGGGCACGAACATTTAATCTGTGGCGAAATCATGACACGAACGCAATCTAGCCGTGATTATTTGATCTAAAGTGGTTACACGTAGCCACTATGTTTAATGCACTAACTGATGTAGCTAATTTATTTTTGTATTCAAAATAACATTACAAACACACATTTTTAACAACATTGTTAAAATAATTTTAATTCGGTATTTTATGAAATTATTTTCTACAAAGATTTTTTTTGCCAATACCTAAAACTTTTTGCTCTACTATCATTTATTTCTAGGTAGTTTACATGCACCTATAGTAGTTGCATGGAAACGATACCACAACAAAGAGTTAAAGATAAACAAAGTCGGTAAAAAAATGCTAATTTATTCCTTTCCAAATTCAATATTGTTTCAAAACAGAGGTTGCAGGGCTATATAGGCATGAAAAGTTGCATATATTTGGCGACAAGCAAAGTGGGTTCGCGTGTAGTGAGCACGTGACTCAATTTCGTGAAACTGTACCGTGTGTTAGAATAAAACTCTCAATCCGTGCGACACCGCGTCACGTATCTCCTCTGAGCTTATTATATTACCGAAATTTTTATACTAAAAGAATACCAAACAAAGGCCAGTACACAGACGTGTAACTCGATTTATGGAATTCTCCGTTGAGAATAGTTATGCTAATTTTTACATGGTAATTCAATTCGTAGGGATGGCCGTTTTAGTGTAATATTCTGTGTTTTTTGGAAAACTAGCCTGTATGAAAATATTTATACGTATATTTTATGAAAAATATATTGTAATATTGACACCGTATTTCGGTAGACTGTTGAGTGTTTATATTAATTGTTGTTATTTTTTTAATAAAGTAGAGCAAAGACGAGCATTCCTTCTTAGGAGTATACATAAATATTCAATCTGAAATTAATGTTGAAATAATTCTGTATAAATAATGCTTAAATAAGATATCTAAAACTATCAAGTTCGCACTAACAATAGAAGTAAAAATCAATATTGTTAGAAAGAACTATTAATAATGTGCTCTCGAAGCCATCTCAACTAGAACCAACAGCGAAGTCAACAAAAACAATAATTAATTAGTTACCACAACTTACATAGATCCGACGCTGCGATAGAAAAATATTTTCATAAACTTTTTACTCTTCATTATCAAATCACTCCACATAAGCCCCACTGCGGTGTCAGTTAATTAGACTTTATCTTGCTTTATCTCGACGAGAGTCTTCCACAGTGCTCGTAATTTCGTATTTAGTAAATATTTTCCTTGATTAGTGGCCTCTGACAAAGATAAGCGAGCATTTACATTTGTAGGCGTGTGACCAGCGCCCTTCTCGTCTGGCACCTGTGACGGGATTAAGCTTTTATCGGCTCGTGAAATTATTGTTCTACTTTAACAATCATGTTATGTTACGATTCCAATTGTTCTGTAAAACATTTCTCACGAAGATTAGGGTAAACGCTGTTTTTGTTTTCTGTTCAATTTGAGTTGTTTTTAATCTAGAAGTACTTCACTCTTTAGATTTTTTTATATGGTAAAATTTAAGTAAGAAGGTACGGTACAGTGTGCAAAACTAGAGAGAAAAGTTTAAATTAAATATTATTACTTGTTAATATTGTTGTACAATTTCATGCAATTTGATAAGTATAAAAGAACATCGCGCATCAATCTATATACTTAAATTAACTTAGTGATGGAGTAATCTAGGCTGGTGAATCTCCTAAATAATCCTACTTTTCATCATCATTTAAAATATCACATGGAATGGCAATAAAAATTGTAACACCTCACTTTATAATCTAAGATCTTTAATTATGTAGCTACAGAAATATCATACTTCTTATTAGTGGTATACCGTCAGTATTCCTAATGAACCGTCATGAAAGGCGAAGTCCAACAATAGCCTTTAAATAAAGTGGAAACTTTAGTTGATACATATTTTATTACTGTTGAAAGAAGTCACTTCACGGCTCCTATTAGTGCAACACATGTAATAAAACTAGAAGTGTTAAGAATCGAGTTGACTCATTCATTCATTCATCATTCATCATCAACCCATATACGCCCACTGCTGAGCACGGGTCTCCTCTACCATTGAGAGGGTGTTAGGCCATAGTCCACCACGCTGGCCTAGTGCGGGTTGGCGGAATACACACCTAAGAAATTCCTAAGAACTCTTAGGTGTGCAGGTTTCATCACGATGTTTTCCTTCACCGTTAAAGCAAGTGATAATTTAATGTGAATACTCTGACTGCAAAAGGTCAACTCGATTCTTGATTCTTTACTCAAATAAAGTTAATATTAAAATTTATTTGACTAAAAAAACTAAATAACAAAAATTAAAACAAGCATTTGAATGCTTGTAAAGATGATGATGACAGTAATGAAAAACTCAATGAAACTGTTATAATTAGCATTAGGCTCTGTAAATGCAATTATATCATATGAAAAGCATGATGTTTAAAGCGCAATAAATCATTAATTTAGTTACAAGTTTTATAACTCGCAAACTTCAGAAAATTAAATACCACACTTTTTGATGATTAAACAAAGTTAGAATATTTGTTTGTAGACTGTTCATTACTCAAAACTCATTATAGTTTTAAAGCTGCGTTATAGTCTACAATTGCAAAAGCCTGTGTAAATTCATCTTCATCTTTTATATTATAAAACAAATATAATTAATTTCTTGCGTTTTTTTTTAATATTTGGTGATGTAGTGTATTTTTTAAAATTCTATTAAAAAACCTTTTTTGTGGTTCTTATAAGTTTAATTTTGGTCGGAATACGACTACAGTATTGCTAAGATCTTAATATCAGTTTTTATTCTTCCGAATTATCTACTCTATTCTTCATAAAACTTTTTATAAGGGAGCCTATATACAATATTTATATATAAGAATACTAGCAACATTGCAACATATCTATTACATACATAAAACATTTATGCCTTTCGACTATTTATCACCGGCAAGATCTCGGAGACGTCAGAATACACGCCGTTGAAAGCAATGAGTGGTAATTTGCGTATCGCCAGGCGAACGTTTGCAGGGCGTACAAGGCATGTAATCACCGGCACCGCAGCACTATTAACAACGTTTTTCTATAAGGGATGTGGAAAACAACAGCTGTCCTTGTTGGTCCGACGACCTTTGGAGCTCTTGGTAAATTTCTTCATTATTCCCAGGTAAAAAGTTAGATCCTAATATGAATTGGTTTAAGAAAATGGAGTATAGAGATTCGAAAGGATGATGCAGTTGAATTAGATATAGTTTAGAATATTTTTTTAAATAAGGCATTATTTAAAAATTGTAAGAAAATCAGTTGAAAGGAGAAATTAGGAGGTACGTGAAATTCATGTTGTTAAACAATACTTCATTATTAAAAAAGGAATTCCGTTATTATGCGCATGAATCGATGTTTACAAGATAGCCTATGCAAAATTATATACATTGTTGTATGACCTCGCATACCTTAAACTTCACGAGCGTACCTCCTACCGAACTTAATTGGATGAAATATTATACGTATGTGAATATATCTTAATTGAATTCAAGCAAATTAGTTGGAAACGAGTTAGAACGCAAGATCACGGCGCAAATCTCACGTGGCGGCGACTCTTTTAACAAAGCGAAACAATTCCCAGGAACACTAACGAAGCCAGTTAGCATAACAATATTCGTGTCTCGGATACATTTGCTACTCTGTATACCGGATTGTTCTTAAATAACGCAAGTTATATGTAAATAACCTTTCCTGCCCGGGGGTGTGCGATATTAAAAAAGCTTTTGTTAAAACTGCGGCCGGCCGGCCCCGTCTCTCGCTGCTCTTGCGACCTAACAATTTTGTTTAATATTTTAATGTTGAAGAATTTTTAATTTCGTTTCAGCGAATGTAAAGGCATTTCAACATGTCCGTTTATTGTATTTTTTTCTCGGTAACGAGGTTATTCGGTTGGTTTTGGTGTTCAGATTTGAATGAAGATGTTCAAGCGTGTAAGTTATTTTAAATGAACCGTCACATCGAAATGGCCAGATGTTGTTATTTAACAATCAATTAATGATGATTTTTGAACACAAAATCTTAATTTATTGTTTCAATAAATCATATGAAATTCAAGGGTCTAAGATATACCTAAAGATAAATGATTTTATTTAAAAAAGACATGCTACTAAAACATACAATGCAGTATTAACCACTTAACGAAAGGCTTACTGACTTATCTGATCTACTTCTCATCTCATAAGAAAAGAAACGATGCAAACATTTTTTTATCTATTTATTGACGTCGGATTTCCGTAATAGTTACAATTCTGTTCTGGTTTAGACTATCGGTCTCTACTATCTACATATTATATTCTATACTATGTCACAAAAGACTGCAGTGAAGCCTGTTACTACCTTAAATACAAATGTAACAGCGATACCTTTTAACTCTTTTGTACTAAAACAGTCATATGCATTGAAAATAACGATCAAAAGTCTTCATTTGTCACTAACAGCAAAGTTCTTTTTCATTTTCAGTTCGAATGAAATATTTAATGAGCCATCATTAAAAATGTCTGAGGTCGACCGCCATAACGCTGAAACTTTAATACCTCCATACAATATTAAAGGATATTGAGATATTAAACAAACAAAGCAAAAGGGACATGACAGAAGTTAATTTACATTTTGTGTTTTTAGTAGACAGACTTCGTCATTTACCCAATGACTCGCGGAGACAATATTGACAAAAGACTTTTGCTCAGTAATGCAGAAAATATGCAAAATAAGATGCGGCGAGCGACCAATTTCGTCTTTGTGTGGTCCGCTTGGTAACAAACGTATTTCCATATTCGATTCGTGTAGTGGGTTACTTGCGGTGCAGTCATGTTAGCCGACCTGCAAAGGTGATGTGCTGCGTTTTAACTCGTCGGTAGCCCACAAACTCTCCTCCAGTGGCTCCCAGAAGCTGTTCATACAGCGGCCACACCCCGGTAACCACGTCGGCTCGTGGGCTAAACCTGGTGGAGGGGGCTCGGGTCAACATGTCTCGAGCTTATTCGGATATCCCCCGAACCTGCTGTCTTGGCTTTGTAGCAGTCCACCAACGGTGGCAAGACACTCAGGCAACCGCAGGAAGGCCTCAAGGCGGTAATAGGGATCTCGTTGTTACCCGCCAAACTGATGCATCTGGCCTCTCTCCGGTCGTAGCGGTTCTCCGTTCCATCGGATCAAGAGGGGTCGGACGAGAGAGTGCTCTTGCGTTTGCGCGTACGCCTGAGCACTTTAATATCTCCTGCGCATCTGACCGCTTCCGTTTCTTATGACTCCGATTTGCAAAGTCTGATGGCGATGGGTTGAAGTAGAGAGGTTTGGTTTCGATGCAAGCTGAGCTTTGTCTGAGACCTGCACACCAGCGATTCTGGGGGTGTGAGTACGCACTTTGGTCGCTTTCGCTTTGAACTGGGGAGACAAAGTGAATTCGGCAGCACCCAGAGTGACAGAGCAGCCCTATTTAGGGGAGCACTGCTTTCCCTGTTCAGCCAGGGAGGGGGCTAGAAAAGGTGCCCTAAACAAATGCTCGCCCCAATATATCAGGATAGTAGTTACCACGGCTGCGTCCGCATCTCTTATTCGTGGTCGACATAATAGGAATAAGAAAATGATTAAAACTTGTAATATGACATTCGGCGCGTGGAACGTGCGTACTTTACTTGACCGCGATACAAATGTCTGCCCCGAACGAAAGACCGCTATAGTCGCTCGGGAACTTCGTCGGTACAATATCGATGTGGCTGCTCTCAGCGAAACACACCTTGCCGATGAAGGTGAGTTGACCGAGCATGGCGGTGGCTATACTTTCTTTTGGAAAGGAACAGCCGCTTCAGAGCCGAGACGGGCGGGAGTTGGTTTCGCGGTCAGGAACAGTATCTGCAGAGATCTTCAAGAATTTCCAATTCATATATCAGATCGCTTAACCACCTTACGCTTGTACTTAGATAATGGACATTTTCTTAATATCATCAGTGTCTACGCGCCAACTTTAGATAAATCTGATGATATTAAAGATAAATTCTACGAAGATCTCACACAATGCCTTCTAAAAATACCCAAAAAAGAACACATTTTGTTGCTGGGGGACTTTAATGCCAGAGTTGGACGTGACTTCGAAGCCTGGCCAAAAGTTCTGGGTCGGCATGGGATAGGCAACATGAACCCGAATGGTCAATTGCTACTTAGTTTATGTACTCAATTCCAACTTGCAGTTACTAATACTATGTTTCGCCTCCCTGCCAAGTACAAAACTACGTGGATGCACCCTAGATCCAAACACTGGCACCTTATCGACTATGTCATCGTTAGGCAGCAGGATATTTCTCAGGTCCTTGTCACTCGTGTTATGCGAGGGGCTCATTGCTGGACGGATCATAGGCTGGTCGTGACCAGACTAAGACTTCGTCTTCGACACCCTCTTAGGACGAGTAGGAAGAAATCGCTAGTTATCAACGTGGATAGTTTGAAGAACCCCATTATCAGAAATACCTACCAGGAAACTCTCAGCTCCAAATTGTTGTCTTTCAGTCTCGAGGACGGTGGTATTGAGTCTGATTGGACAGCGTTGACGTCTTTGGTAAAAGACGTGGCCATCGACATCATAGGTCCGAAAGTAAGAGCGAATGAGGATTGGTTTGATGATAATGACAAGGAACTAACAGAAGCCATAGACAAACATAGGGACCTCCTTAAGCAACGGAATCGAAATAGGGTAGAGATAAGGACAAGCGACCAAAACCTGCGTAAACTTATCAGAAATACAAAAGATAAGTGGTGGAGTGATAAGGCTCATCACATGCAGTGGCTGTCTGATAGCAATCAACTAGGTGAATTTTACAAAGAACTCAGAAATCTAATTGGAAATAATTGTTACATAAAAGTACCTTTAAAGACATTAGATGGTAAAAATATCCTAAAAAGTAAAGATGAGGTGCTCAGGCGGTGGGCGGAGCATTTCAACATATTACTTAATGTAGACCGAACAGCTGATTTAGTATATATAAACACTTTGCCTCAACTAGACACAGCCATTGAGTTAGATGAAGCCTTGTCCCGTAGCGAAGTTGTATCCGCCATCAAACAACAGCAGAATAACCGCGCGATGGGCGTAGACTCTATACCGGGTGAACTACTGAGATACGGTGGTGATGAGTTGCATACACGGGTCTGGAAGATGTTTACTCGTATGTGGAAGGAGGAACAGGTTTCCAAATCATTCAAGTTGTCACGGATTACGGCCCTATACAAGAACAAGGGTAATCGAAGTGATTGTAATTCTTACCGCGGTATCTCACTTCTTTCAGTCCCTGGGAAAGTCTTCGCTAGAATATTACTTAATCGCCTCAGAAAACTTTCCGAAAACGTCTTGCCCGAAACGCAATTTGGCTTTCGACCTAATAGAGGAACTTGTGAGGCAATATTTGCAGTCCGTCAGCTCCAAGAAAAAAGCAGGGAGCAAGGGAGGCAGTTATACCTCTGTTTTATAGACTTGGAGAAGGCCTTTGACTGCGTACCTCGAGAAGCCCTCTGGCTGGTTTTGAAAAAGTTGGGATGTACGGAGAAGTTCGTGCGACTCCTACGACTCCTGCACGACGACATGGAGTGCTGTGTGTCGGCCAACGGTGAACAATCTGACTTCTTTTCCGTTACCTGTGGAGTGAAGCAGGGTTGCGTCTTGGCCCCTACTCTATTCGCCCTATACTTTGCAGTCGTAGTCTGGGAAGTCTTAAAATCTTCTCCTGAGGGAGTCCGAATTCGCTTTCGAACCGATGGCAACCTGTTCAATCTATCTAGGCTGAAGGCAAAGACGAAGATATCTTTAACCGACATGCATGATATAATGTACGCAGACGACCTGTGTTTTGTAGCTGAGTCCCCTGAAAATCTCCAGCTACTGGTGACGAATCTTCACAAGCAATGCTGCAATTTCGGCCTAAAGATCAGCGTAAAGAAGACGGAAGTGATGTCTTTGGACGTCAACGGTCGTGAGACGCTGACTATAAAGCTTGATGCGGATCTGTTGAAGCAGGTGGACAGTTTTCGATATTTGGGGAGCACGATAACATCGAAGTGCGACATTGACGCCGAAATTAACAGCCGGATCGGTGCTGCAGCAGCAGCTTTTGGTAAACTGAATACAAAGATTTTTCGCTCACATGACCTTAAGCTGTCTACAAAGATTTCTGTGTACATGGCCATCGTGCTGCCCAACATATTATATTCCGCTGAAACATGGACGCCGTACCGTCGCCACATTAGACAACTAGACCGTTTCCACCTCAAGTGTCTCCGCTCTATACTCAACATCCATTGGGCAGATCGTGTGCGCAACACAGAAGTCTTGAGGCGGGCCAATGTAGGTGGAATTGAGTCGTATCTCATGAGGCGACAACTTCGTTGGTGCGGCCACGTAAGGCGCATGTCGGAGGAGAGGGTCGTCAAGCGCATCTTTTACGGCGAATTGCAGGAAGGCAAGCGAAAACATGGCGGACAACTCTTGCGATACAAAGATGTGCTGAAGCGCCACATGAAGGCTTGTGACATAGATCCTTCCCATTGGGAAGAATTTGCTTCTAATCGTGATGAGTGGAGATCACGCATCAGAGCCAAAGTTCATAGCTTTGAATTGCGTCGGCGTGCAGGGCAAGATGCCAAGCGTGATCAGCTGAAAGCCCGACCACCTGTGGCTATCACCTACCATTACAGCAATGGTGCTCTAACGTGTCCGCAGTGTGCTCGCACCTTTACTAACAAAATTGGTTATGTAAGTCATGCTAGAGCACACGCAAGACGAGGAACGTAACGGATCAGAAGTGGTCGCCATGGCCGAAATCGGCTGGATGAGAGTTAGTTAGAGTTATTAAATGCCAACAAATAACTATGTGGGGTTATAATGCTACCGAGAACTATCGATCTACATCAGTTTGTACAAGAATTGTAACATAATTCACGGGAAAATAACCTCAGTTTTATTCTTGTTAACTTTTTCGAAGTTATGTGTGCATTCACAATGATTAATCACTTAATTTAATTGTGAAGGAAAACATCATTAGGAAACCTGCACACCTAAAATATTTTATGAATTTCTTAGGTGTATAGTCTGAGAACCCCCAGTAGACCAGCGTGGTCGAATAAGGCATTAAGGCAAGGCATTAATGGTAGCGAAGGCTAAATGGGCTGCTGATGATCATAATGATGATCTTGTCTATTTAGTTTCCTCAAAAGGAGTTCGATCCATTTGAAAAGTAAAATATTTTCGCCGCACGTCATTACGTGTCAGAAGAAGGTAAACAATCTGCAGCAATTTGTTTACAGATGCTAATTTTAAAATTAATGCGTGAAATACAACAAACGTGGCTGGTAGGGACCACCGTGCTCGCGGCGCATGCGTATTCGCGAAAGCTATTTATTATGGTATTATTCATATTTAGACGGATGTCCATGAAAATCTGCAGCAGTTTCTCGTTAAACCATATTTGTTTGATATATTTTGCGTGGATTCGAACATTGTAACATTTTAGTTAAGGATTAAGGTTATTAATTGGTTTAGTGTGAACAAAAGATCAAAAGATGCAAATTATTTCAACTGTAAGTTTAGCTAAAGGATATTGATTTGTCACAATGCACAGAACGAATTCGGCACAAATTTATTTTTATAGAAAACTCGTTATAGTTTAAACATGCAGAAGCCTGCTTAGATTGCAAATAACATCGGTATGTAAAGCCCGTAAAAAGTATAGTTAAATCTTTTAGTAGAATGAATAGAAAAATTTTCTTTGACTGAATTCGTAAGAGTCAAAAATGGAAACTTAGATAAAATATGCGTTGAAGTATTGTCAGATTTTTTTCATCATAAAAGGGAAATAGCGATAAGCTGTTTATTCTACCTTTATAGTATTTGTAAAGAAGACGTATTACCATTGTGTCGTTCCCGCGTACTGAACGATAAATTTACTTCGGCTAAATAGAGTAATAATTTACGCAACAATGTAATGTTACATCTAAGACCCTACTCAGATAGCACTTACAGCGCGGGATTAACAAACAGCAATGCGTATGGAGCTATGAAATGTATGTAACATTGTTTGTATAAATACATATACTAATACCAATACTTTTTTATGTATACTTTAAAAAATAATACAAGTATAACGATGATGGGTTAAAGCAATGCTTTTACAATATAATTTCTGAAGTGATAAGTATTAAGAGGTTCTTAAAATTGAGGTATCCGTTTGCAAGGTATTTTACTTAAAAATACATTTTTTCTTAAAAAGGGCGTCACCTGTAAAAACTAAATAATAATGATAGGCATATATGCTCCGAGTTGAAAAATCTTGTTGCATATGTAATTTAATTATCGCTGTTTAATAATAATATCCTTCAACCTATCGATCTAATTACGCCAAACACGATATCAATAGCGAAGATGGATATCTCTAACATACTATCAGTACGTTATAAATCAACGTTGCTAATGATTAATACGATCCACGACGCAGTGCGTTGTCGATATAACGGACGAATGCAATTAAATTCAGCTTCCGTATAACCAGCCACGTAATAGAGAGTTACCGGTAGACTTATCTCAGAAAATTGAGAGTTAAACACAGACGACTACAGTGATTACGGGTCTCGCCAATAGAGTATGATTTAAAGAAGGTTTTATAATATATTTATTACCGTTTCCTCCTTTGCAATAAAATTTAAATTTAGAAACTGTTGGCTTCGTATAATCCCAGTCTGGCATTTTGATGTTCCTGTTTTACGAGGTCTGATTGCTATAGTTAAATTTAGCTAAAGTTCCCATAGGCCCTTTACAACCGGACTGCGAGATGTTCTTGATTATAAGAGGAAGCTAGGTTATGATGATTTGCTTTACCGTTAACGTCTGATAATTTATTTATAACCAGCGGTTGAGCCTCCCATCGGTCAAGATATTTTTTTTATAAAAAAAATGCCTATTGCCTATGTTCTTTCCAAAGGTCCCGTCACAAATCAAACTAAAATCATTGATTGCTTAAGAAGTATTTGAGTTTATCCGTTAGAACCAAATCTCTCCTATTTTTTACTTCGAAAAAGACACATACCTGAGATATTTTCCTTTATCCTTAAATGGCCACTATGAAAATATGTGACATATATTCTTACATAGCTTTTAGAAAAATTGAAAGTATGTTCTATCACTTAGCATCAACGATTATGGCGATGTAACTTTATACACAATAAAGTAAATTCTTAACATGCATTTGACAAGTTTCAATTTCAAAGGTTGTTAAATTAAATTGGTCATTATTTTGAAATAAAACTGGTGGTCTTATTTCAGTTTGATAGATATCCATCAAGGTGGTCTTACTACTGAGTTGTAATGACAGCTCGGTCAGATAACGCAGGGAGCTTTATAGGATCGATCGAGATTTCCTAGAAGCTGCCCGTACTTGCTTTCTATGTATATTATATCCATTATAATCTTTTCAAATTTTATACAGATTATCTTAAGATAAAAGGTATTGACGCATGAGCAAACCATAGGGCTCATGTTAAATTTTTAGGTTATTTTGAAGTCTAAGCACCGAGAAAAATGAAAATATAGCCAATTAACTTAAAAGATTTTTCATACTCCTGTATCTGCCTACCTTTCCTTCCTTTTTAGTGTATCTATACTAATCTATTTTTTTTTTGGTTTCATGTAATAGAAAGCGAGCCTTAATGTTTTGTGAAATCATTTCCTGACTCAGATTTTTTTTTGCCTTCTCGTATCGTATAAATAGATGCCAATCGTTTTGAGAATAAATATTTAAATGTATATTTTCAAACTTAAAACTCTTTAAATAGTTTTCCATTGAAAAGTTTCGAATTAAAATTTGACATTTAATGGTTTTGTCATACACACCCAATTATGATCATAGACAGTATCTGACGGGGTCGTGTGGCCACTGACAGTTTCCCATCTCCGCTGAGCTTCAGATCAATTAGCAATAAAGCATTTAGCGCCACTATTGGATTTTACTCGGATTCAATTAAAATCGATCGACTTAGTGGTCCTCGGAAGGGGAGCGAATAATTTACTGTGTATCAATGGAGAATTATTGTTATCGGGAACATTTCGATGTGGAATAATGGACCAGTGAATAGGCTGAATTGGGCACCAGGCACATTTGTTCATTTAAGTTGTCACTTAAAATTTAACCCTTTAGAACAGTTTTGATCGAAATTGGAGATGTCAATAAATTATATAAATCTTGTAGACAGATACAGACGTTGTTTTTAACACAATTTTAACATAATTAAAAAAATCTGATAGCTAAATATATGTAAAAGTAAATTTGTTAAGTCTCTAAAGTGATTTTGATGTTGTTAAGAAGTGATAAAAGCGACAACCCATAGCCTCATTATAAGTACGTTAAAAAGACTGTTTTTATTAAGGAAAATATTACATTTCCTAATCTAAATAAATAACATGGTATTGAATAGGTTAGTCCATAATATTTTATAATAATAATAATAAAAAAAAACAAAGTAAATCCATTTCTTTGTGCATGGTTAGCTCACATTTTTCCCTACGGATGAAAATGGGTTTTCTATTTTATTTTTTGTTAGTTATTATTTGAGCCTCTTAAAACGTTAGCGCGCGTTCATTAGCTGCTTTTACTAAATAACTCCGGAGTTCATATTCGTAGCAAAAGACATACCGTAAGAAATATTCAAGTCAAGAAAATATTGTGCACAGTAAATGAGTGTATTTTCATTAATGACTCATTTTAGTGATGAACGAAATTATAATAAAAATTAAACGGGACATTCTTCATACCATAAACGCAATGATAACAATCCCATACCATACCACAATATAAATTTATTGGAATATAAACGATGCGCTTATTCTTTCGCATAGCAATTACGGGATTTTTATTGTCAATTAAAATTATTTTTAATCTTTATAGCATGATAGTAAAAATATATCGGTGATACGCAATTGTAAGAACTTCGCGCTTATTTTAAATCTCTTAACACCTTTAAACCATTAATTGTTTTATTAAAGCTCGAAATTCACGGTGGGCAAATTTAATTTCTTGGTCTTTTTTCGAAATGTTTTAGATTTAAAAAGAGAAACTCACTTTTTTGATACTGGCACTAAATTTTGGAAGTACTACCTATTACGAATGAATGGCGGACTTAATACCCAGGGCATTCCCTCAATGTTAAAATGTTTTGTTTTCATTGAGTCTTTCATGCCGCACCGGAAATTCGATTAAATTGTCTTAATAAAGAAGTTGCTCAATTCATTTTATCTTGACAAGGGCGTGAACTTAAAAGTATCAAATCGTGATAACATACATTTATTTAATGAACAAATAATCTTTATGGGACATGAACACCTGTCCGTTTATTATTTATGAAGATTGTTATCGTGAGCAATAATTCACTAATTTTCAATTGAACAAAGCTGCGCCTAAACTACTGTTAAAGATGTCAATACAAGCAAGATTCAGCCATAACTCAATGATTCATAGTCTATTATCGCTTATATCAGATTTGCCTAGACTTAAATTAATTAAAACTCATAACACATACTAATCTTCAGTGCAAAAGATATAAAGTTTTAATAATATGTTTAAATCAGCTATTATGGATACTGAACCATTTTGCAATAAAAACTTTATTATAGCGATAACATACATATATAAATAATTATAATTTATCGTTTTGGGAGGTGCAAATTAGAATCACGTTTTTTCCTGACAGAGATTGATAGCTCAAGAATGGTTGCCATTTTAATTGAAACTAGTTCAAAACAAAGGTGAGGAAATGACTGATTTAAAATTGAAATACAACTATGCTATCTACATACCATACAAGTTAATCTAGTAGATTGTAGCAAATCTTTGAGAGAAATTAAATCACAAATGGCCAAAACAGTGTGCAGAAATACAGCTCTGCTTACCATATCAGGAACATAGGTATGACTGTGTATGTATGGATATTGTTATAAAGCCTACAGGTTGGGAAATTAATTAAAGAAGCATTACTTCAACAAAAAACTAAAAGCAAAGTCGGAATTGTTTGAATACAAGCTGGGTGTGTGGTTTACAATATGATTGCAGGTCAACGCTAAAAGTTAACAACAGTTGTAAACATAAACTTAATACGACGCAGACGGAATGTTGACTTAATTATTGCGGATTTTTGTATTGCATGCAATTTAATGATTGCCTGGGCGTGGTATGTGCGAAAAAACGGCTCATCTTCGACATTGAAATCATTACGCATATTGCCATAGCAGTAGGCTTGTGATTTATTTCGTTTTAAGAATGGCATATGATAATAAATGTCGTAATTTATGTTAATCAATGTTATGACGTGTATACCTAGCTATTTATTAACCTGTATCGGGTTTATTCTGAGACGAAACTAAATTTGGATATATAGACTGAATTACATTTACACTCGAAGATAATTTCTTATACTTATCTATTTGAATTCATCAATTCCGTACTAAGGCAGCATGGTAACATAGGGTTACTCTTTCAATTTGTAAGTTCATGACCTACTTAAGGGACATGTGTATGCTGACAGGAGTAGATTCGTTAACGCTTGACTTGAAGGCGTTACATAATTATTGTACATACACGCATAACCACACTCCTATATTCCCTGAAGAGTTAGGCAAAGGAGCATTTCTGCACCCTCATTTCACCAGATATGTAATCATCATCATCATCAGCCTTTATTCGTCCACTGTTGGACATAGGCTCGGCAAACGTAGTGTAGGACGCCCTCTGGCTAGGTGGGGTGACGATATCCGCAAGGTGGCTGGCAGCGGTTGGATGAGGAGAGCCGAAGATCGAGCCCAGTGGCGTGCCATAGGAGAGATATGTAATAGTCCCCCCTAATTGGGCACTCTCTATGGCTGTTTTATGGGCACATTTTCGGACTCAATGCTGCTACTTATAATTAATTTACAAGTGGTAAAACCCCAATATCAATTTGATCAATAATGGAAACGAACCCGCGATACCTGTAGATCGAGACGACGAGGCAGTAATTATTGTCTTCTTATATTTGAATTCAGATTATCCAAAACAGAATATGCGACAGAAGTTTAAACAAATAAATTGATTTCAATACAGTACAGAAGAAAAAACACTAACCATACAAGTTGTTGCAGATAATACCAACCCAGCGAGGATCATTACATTCTGTTTGTTTGTTTTATAGTCTCTCGGAAACCGGCGATTAGTCCGAGCATGAGAGAAGGAAATACCCGACCACTTGAGACTTGCAACATTATACTTATTAGCGAAATGGTTCGATGAGGAATTAATAGTTTCGATCGAATTTACGTCTGCTTATTACACGTTTACAGTTTTGGTTATTATCCGGACAGGCTCGTTACGCACGGAGCACTTACTGTTTAATAAAGAATTGTTAAATGTTGATGGGTTAATATTTACTAGCGTATCAAATGGTATATGGTATACATTATGATTCTTTTCTTCTTGCACGTCGTAGTTTTTTCCTTCTTTGGGTATATCAAGTCCATAGTGCTTTGTATCGTTATTTTACGACGAAGTGAGGATAAGTTGTTTTTTAATTCCCTTTGCATAGTTCGGCCGTAGTTTGAGACACTTCAGAAATTCCTCATCGCGGAATCTCATCTATGCATCTTGATGTTGTAGAATCTCGCAATATCAAAGGAATGTGCTTCCATACTTGAAAGTATCATTATTAATTACATATAATTAATAATATCAAGTTGTGTTGTTGTTGACTGCCTTGTGGACTCGCGGCACAATTATGAGCCCTGCGATCTAAAAATCCTGGGTCCGATTTCCGGGCCGGGCAAAGTGTTATTGGAATTTTCTTCAGAAGATTTTAAGTAGCAGCATATAGTCTGGAAAAAAACGGCAATAGACTTGCTCCCTATTACGTATAAAAATAACCTTAAACAATGTCTTCATTTACAACCTGTTTATTGGTGTCCGTTAGTTTAACAACAACAGAATTATTGTCTGTATTTGTCAGCGTAAAACTTTATGTCTCATTTTACACCTTCATTTAATTCTATTTCAACATCGTTGTGATCACTATACAAATTGCATCTATTTTATCCATACTAGCTATTGATAGGTTATATATGATATCAGAGTCTAGTTACATCATTCGCCGCTACGATTCTTCAACTCCTTACGAAATTTAATTAACAACCAAGTTTCAATGTCATTTAATTACTTTGGAATACCGCATGTGTACATGTGCGTAAAAAACAAGTGAGTTAAATTAAGAATACAACAAATTCGTTAAGGGTCCATTTATCATTCATGATTGACGGGGCACGGTCACGACGTATAGATGCTGTGGAGCTACTGGCGAAAATGCATAACTCAATTACTCCTTTTTTACTTCGCTTTTTGTTAGACAAATAACGTGATTGAGCATAGCTTCCGATATGTACTCGTGTGTCGGTGAAGTTTTGTTTGGGTTCTGTGTTTGAATAGTTTTGATGTTGTATTCTTCTTTAGTAATTGCTTGAACTTCGTCATGATCAACAGCTTTAATAATTTAAATACGAGATTATGAAGTACGGATATTGTATAATGATTATGTTGAAATTGTTTTAAGATTGTCATTGCCGTTTGAAAACGGGAATAAATATAAACTACTTACGTGAAAATCTTGTTCCCTTCTTATAAAGCGAAAAGGAAAACAAAGTTATATTAGTTACAGTAGTTAGTTAATTAAGACTTGTAAGTAAAACAATTAAGGAAACAAAAAGTAATAATATTGTATAAAATAATATTGTATTTGTTTATTCCTAAAAAAAAGTATAAATGCGGTGTTGAACTAATGTTACGTCTGAAATCAATTTGAAATAAAAGCTAGCTTTCAATTTTAGCTAAACACAAATAGCATACAAAATATTAGATCATAGACTCCATCGCCCCACATTCACACACATACATGACGATCAAACTAAATTGTTTAGAACTCGATGAACTTTCATTTAAATAAATGAATGTCTGAGATTTAATTGCGGAAGCATCGACATGTTGGTAGCCATTGTACATATAGATGCCTAATTATTTGTCAATAACGGATTATACCTAGCTAAACATTAGTAGGTGGATTCGATTGTAATTATACCCTCTGCACTATAATTAATGGACGGGCTCGGTTGTTCGAATGTAAAGTTTTTTGTGCCAAAGTTATTTATGTATATGTTTGAGCGCGTTTCAATAACTTAATTAGCCTGATTATTCAATTTAGTTAGCAATGTTCTGACATCATTCTACGGTTGGTTGCGGTCGGTATAAGCGTTTTTTTCCCTAATTATTATTATTATATTTATTTGCAAGAAAGCAATATATTATACATTTATTCCATAAATTTCAAGCCTAATTATAATATGCTATACATGCCATTTATAACATTATACAATATTACAACATAATTTCAATCTGTTAACAAGTCATCACGCGAATCATTTCCACGAGAGCACATCATTCGCCACAACTTTTTACTATTTATTGCATATTAGATTGACAACGCGGAGACCAGCGCCCATTTGTAGTGTACACAGTCTTTTATCCTTTATATCGGGTACTATCATAAAAGTGTCACGCTAGGGCCGCAAACGAGGATTTACTGGCTCGTCGTGCAAATGAGCCGTTGACGACATAAATCGGCCGAGGTGCTGATATTTGACATGTTAACGATGACTCGCGTCATAGAGTGATGTTTTTAATTCCCCTTCAATGTGGAAAACGCTTTCAGCCCCTTTGGTGTC
The DNA here is from genome assembly GCA_030295005.1 of Cephonodes hylas. Taxonomy (NCBI): domain Eukaryota; kingdom Metazoa; phylum Arthropoda; class Insecta; order Lepidoptera; family Sphingidae; genus Cephonodes; species Cephonodes hylas. The sequence continues at coordinate 4,631,579 of AP025371.1, forward strand.
GGCTTTTAAATTATCACTTATTGTGTTGACAGTAGCAGACACACCGTTGACGTGGAATTGTTAAAAAGAAAAACTTTAATCTATGATTTAAGTAATAATACTTTTTGGTGCTTGTTCATAATGATTTCTTTTCTGAAAAATGTTTCAAGATCTGGTGACAATGGGCGTCAAACACAAATTGTGAATCTGTGCAATCTGGTAGAATTAGAATCATTTAAGATTCTTATTATCACTTGTTTTTGTACAGGCAAGTGTCGAGAGGGAAATGAGTTAGATAATCATAATGTTTACACATTACTCCTACTAACTTTAGTTCTTTGTTATACAAACTATCTCCTTATTAGGTACAAAAAACAATAGTCATTGGCATCTGAACGAAAGTAATTTAAATGTTGAAAGATAAAGTAGCAAATGTGTCTATGTTGGCACTTGATTTGCAGACTATAAATGTTTTATTGAATCTACGATTCCATTGAAAAGTATTAAGTTTCACGACTCAGATTCAATCAATGTGCTCATAAAATCAATTGTATTAATCCCTATAAAACAGATGGTATTATTACATTTCTGAGCGATATAAATACCAATTATGCATGAATAATGTTGTAAACCGTTTCTCCACCCATGACTAGGTGCGTTTTACTTTGTTCCACCCCAGTTCAAAACAGTGGATGCTAAACAGCTGTAATTTTATGGGTCAGTTATACTGCCGTCATTATTTCCATCAAACATGCAATACTTTAATTCAATAAATTCACTCCTGTTTGAATTATCAGGCTTACTGCCCGTTAGTGGAACGAAGGGACTGAATAATCAAGTATTTTGAGGTATTTTGTTTAAGTATTTTTTTTTTTTTGATATTACATACGAGGATCAGCTTTCAAATTTGTAAATAGAGAGTTGTAAAAGAACACTACTCCTGACAGTCGTTTGTAAAGACTTACTTTCTCCAACCGTGTATTTATATATTTTTTATGTATTTTATAATATATTTATGCATGTCCGTGTTGCATGTTAATATATAGTATTGTCACATATTATGTAGGTAATTGTTTGTTCATTGACTCCTAGTGTACTAAGAAGAGGTAATAAATGAATGAATATAAGTGAAATATACGTCTAAGATTTGGTGATAGAACAAACCTAGTGGGACGTAAAGTAATGCTGAAAAGTAAGCGACAAAAGGGCTAACGGGTTCGTCAAACCAATTAATGGACCACACAACAAAATGTTGTAATTGTCGGCTTTGTGTTGGAAATCACTCGTACCCACTTCTCATTAACAACTCTAGGCTCATGTACCTATTTGCTAAAGAAGAGGCAGTCGGACGCAACCAGCTAGATTCTAAGAACATATAGAGCATGTTCAATTACGTACATACACGTATTGTGGCCGTACATCGGAAACTAGTCTCACAACTCCGAATACCAATAAACTGTTCCTTAGCAGCAGTTAAGTGGAGCCCTCGCGCTATAATTATGTGAAGACAACTAACTGCAATATATTTTAATTTGTTTTCTTGGAACGCTGAAATTACTCTACTAAATGTAGCTAAATTGTTATAAATTATATTTCGTATGTAATGACTAGGGATTGCAATCCAGCGGCGTTTTCAATCCAGCGGAATTTTTGCTGGATTGACCTGAATCCAGCTGGATCCAGCGCGGATCCAGCAAAACGTGGACCGAAAATAAAAAGACGACATTTTTAAGACTTTTTTTATTAACCGTCCGGTCAATGACCGGGTACCCGGGTATCCATTTTAACTTTGCAGATAGAATTTAATAACTTTTTCTTAAAAAAATTACAAAACCGTCTGGATCCCCAAAATTTAAGTAGTTTTAAACCTAATTCTTGTTAAACGTTATTATAATTAATTATATAATAATAGTAATTAACTACCAAACTTGATACCTCCTTCGTTCAATAACCAGGCACCCGGGTACCCACTGAAAGTATTACGCATGAACGTCGGTAATACTCACTAAAGAATCTAATTGTTTAAAGTATTTTGGTAATTTGACTTTAAAATAAATAAAAGTTATATAGTTTATAATTTTTTTTATTTAAATATATATTTTTTTATTAGCAATTGCAAAAATAGTAAGTAAAAAGCACATAATTCCCGTTATATTTTATAAGTATAATTTTCTTTTATTATTTATTTATTTACATTGTATACTTTTTATAATGATACACTGCTACACGGAAATAAGAGTAAATTTAATCATGACGTTCATTCCAACCCATGTTCATCACAAATTAGGTTTTTACATACTGAACATATTTTTCTAGTTTTCGCGACGTTTTTTTTTAGTTGTCTTAAAAATACTGGGATCTTGATTATTTACTTGTTATCATTTGCGCATATGGATTGATAGCTCGGCCAGGAAAAGATTCAATCACCGCTTTCGTTTAGAAATGCCTCAAAATTTGAGGATTCTTCGAACAATTTATAACGAAAGGAGTACGCAGTTGTTTGCCCAATGGCCGATAAAATAATCGTCGCTCATGCCATTTTTAACAGGCATTTATGATTTTCATTATACAGAAGACATGGTGAAAGTCAAGCGACATCGAGAACATTAAAGAGATATGCTAGAGGCCATCTATGCGTTGTGGTATATCTACCAAGCATTTTCTTCATAGTGTCCACTCCAGCTTTTGACCAGTCAAAAAATTCAATAATTGCGGGTTGTTTTTTTGCACCAATACTAATTTTTGCTTCTTGATGTATTAATGATAATTTATTTAGTGCCTTTTTGGCACATAACTGCACATAGTTATGTTTTTTATGAAAATTAAACGCAGTCGATAATGGCCTCTTGCGTTTTCGATTATTATTGCTGGTGGAATAAATGCCTTATTTTATTTCAAAATGCTGAGAATCGTCAAGTATCAAGATTGTTAACATTTTACCAATGGAAGAGTAGGAAAATAATTATCCAATAATAATGGTATCCACTAGTAATGTTCCTTCTTTATTCTTGATACGGAGCCACCAAGACTGAAAATTTTCACCAACGTTCTTTTCACGTTACATATTTATCAATATTTATATACCTTTTTTCACTTTTACAACAGATTTTTAACGTGATTGGCAATGAGTTAAGGCATATAACGTCTGTTCACTGGGGTTCTAAAATTATTGTTTCGGCTGAAGGGCCGATTAGTCCCAAATAGGTCCCTGAAAGGTCTAAAACCTTCTATGGGGTCTATAAACTGCGTATAGTGTCCATAGTTATTTCATATGCCACGTAGATAGCTTACTAATAACTTTTCTACTGTCACATTATATGCGGGTACCCGGGTACCCGGTTATTGAACGAATGCTGAAAGTTTGGTCATCGACCGGAAGGTTAATTTGTACTTCTTACGATAATGTTTAAAATCTTCCACTCATTTGGTGATATCTTATATTAATTTGCTTTGGTTTTTTGATAAGTTGAGATCAAAATAATCAACATAAAATTAAATAACAAACATATAACCTTATATTCATATAACATTTAAGATAATGTTTCTAAGTAAGCACTATCTTATTAATTACGCTTATGTTTATTGATAGGACGGTTAATCAGTAGCAATCAGTCTCACAAATTCTTTTAAAATTAACTTAATTAACATTATTTTAAAAAAGGACCGTAACAATTACACTATTTTAATTTTCAATAGTATTTTTGTATCAAACAAAAAAAGCTTTGAAACAATCTTCTCTCCGCTCGTTAATCCTTAATAATTAAGCAGTTTAAAGTCTGACGATAAGAGACTACTTCTTTTTTTGAATTCTCTGAAAGTAAGACCTTAGAAAATAAATTTTATCTATAGTCTTATCTCCCAACCTGCTTCGCACAGAACTGCATATGTAGCCGGCTGCTGAGAATGCCCTTTCGGCCTCTACACTGGTCGGTTTTAAGGTCATTAAATACTCATAAACCATTGATAAATGTTCACCTCGCACTCCTTCGCTCTCATAAACGCTCATTTCTTTTTTCAGGATCTTTTCGTAATCTAATTGACCACTTGGCTTTTGTTTATTAAAGTTCTCCTTCTCTCTTTTCAGTTCTATCTCAAGCTCTAGCTCTAAAGTCATTTTAACGGGTTCTGCGTCATCATCTACACGATCTTCTTCTATCTCCATGGTATCTTCTTGCACCGGCTCTACAATATATTGTTTATTTACTCGTTTTAACAATGTTTTTATCTCATGCCGCATCGCATTCTTTTTTGGCAATGGAAAATAGCCAGGTTTTTTTACTGCTTCTTCATACTTTTTTGGATTTTTCAAGTACACTAACGTACCAGTAACTTCGGAGAGGCGTCGTTCTGCGATTCTGTTGCGTAGTGCTTCAGCTAGCTCGGCGCTTAGGGAAGTGCCCTGGTTACACGCACTTCATATGCACTTTAGTGACACAAAGACACTTTCTATCGAGACGAGAGCAGTTATTCAACTCATCAACTGTCTTTGATTTATAAAATAAACAAACATAAGCGGTACAGTTGGTAAGGGGGAAAGGGGGCGGGCGGCGTTGCCTTTCATGCGGCACGTGCTATGGTGACAGAACGGCAAGTTGCCGCGCCGATTCGAAAATGGCGGCAACTCAAAACTAAACAATAGAAATTGATACGTTTGCGGATCCGCATCGCTGGATCATGATGTATGCTGGATCCAGCATGTTTAAAAAGGCGCTGGATCCAGCTGGATTGCTGTATGCTGGATCCAGCAATTGCAATCCCTAGTAATGACGTCTATAGAGTTATTGCATATGAATGGTTAAGTAAAGAATTCGATTACATGACCATACTATTTTACAATATTAAACAAATAGAATATGTAATAACTACACCCAATATTCACAAGTGTACATAGAGTTGATTCCACACTACGCTAAAAATTTTCGTTCGTGAATATCAGAAAGTATGAGAGGCTCAAACATTTATCTCCATTTGGGGGCCAAACCCGAGGCCTCTCGATTCTTAAGCTGGTATTTTATTATAATTATTTCAAAAAAAGAATCGTGTTGACGCTTTTATACATTAAAATCCTGGGTATAATTAAACAATGTCTTAAGGTTACATGGAGTATGAAGCCCCTTATCAATATTTAGTCGTAAAAAGGGCCATGGCTAGAAAAAGGGCAACGTGTACCCGGGATTGGGAATACTGCCCGTTACGCAACTAGAGTGTAAACTACTTATTCCAAATACACACTATTACTCAATTTAAAACCGTTAAATGTCAACTTGGGCGCGCAAGAGAGTTGGTACCAAAACGGGGGCCTATTCGCGGACCCTTGTTAATTTAATTTGTACATGCCATCTGTCGACCAAGCGCTCGCCTGAAGGAGGCTATCCAATTACAAGTGCTGTATGTAAAATGCCTTCGGATATCGTTCGAGAATGCACTCCCGGCTTTACAAGTCTGTTTTGAATAAGATGTTTAAAGATCGCCGGGGTCTTATTCCTTAGTTAATTGTGATACGTCTTGCATTCAGTTCATATGCATTGGCCATAAATATACGCTTTATTTTCAAACTATATATTGTGCTGAACTCATGATGACTGTGTGGTAAGCTTAAGATGGAATAACATCCTTATTGCATTATAAATAAGAGAGAAAAGTGGAAATCTTTTTAGTTCTCTCAACTTTGCCATAATGACGATGCAGTATCGGTTATAGCAATGAATAAAATTATTGATCGATCTTTTGTATTCATAATTAACGTTCAATATATTATTAAATTAATTTATTAAATCACATTAGAGATCATATCGTATATAATTTATATTTATTTAAACACAGATAAAATCTGAAAACAAAAGTGTAACTTAATTTTATTGGGTCTTGATATCACGAAATACAGCTTTTGTTCACGCATGTAGAAGGCTATTTCAAATTCCGTATTGTAAGTCGATTTTTATGTTGAACGTTTATGTTCAAAGCGAGCATTTACCTACACGTCACTGGTATGTCGGTAATGAAAGACCACCTTAAAACCAACATCGAAAAATCAATTTTTCTCTGTCGAGACGCAGTAATTGCGAGCAGCATGCATCTCCCTGACACAAATTGCAGGCAATTGCACCTGGCAGCGCGGGCGCAGCGTGAGCTATTTACATTGCACATGTAAAAAAAATAAAAAGAACGCTATCCTGCACATTGCATTGAGTTATTTAAAATCATCTGAGAACCTAATCTGCTTTGGAAAAAATGTCAGCGCTTTTTTCTCTTTACAATTAAGCCTTTCATGTGAAACAAAGTACATTTACTGGTCACGTATTAAGGGTTTAATCGGTCACTATGCTGCATGCTTTTGTCTTCTTTGTAGTATAGCGAACTATCGAGAGCGCTTCTTTTATTTTTTGTGGCCAAGGTTTTGCTTTAAGAAAGATTTATTTTTGCTTCATTCTATTCCATATTTTATAATTATAAACATACTATCTTCTTTACTTCTTTAAAATTAAAAACAATGCATGTTAAATTTTATTTTCCTATTTATTCAATTGTAGAGGCTTATTTCATGCAGGTAACATAAGCTTTGATAGTTGAAATTGGTTTGAATTTATGTTTCGAATGGAACCAAAATCTTGTCATAATTTCAAAGGTATTAAAGCAATCAACTGAATCATTCTTTATTTGTTTTAATGCCGGAAAATAATTAACCGCCAATGCAATTCAATTTGTATTTTAATTTGCGGTTTTTGAGTACTGTAAAATTTATTTTATAATTATTTTCAGAAACATTTAGTGGTTGTTTTGTTACTGGCATCCTTTTATTTGATATGGAAGTTATTTATTTATTTAAATATTCGAAACATACGACTGTAATATATTTTTAAGTTTCGCATTGTTCATTTTACTGGTCTTTTATGTTACTTCTGTTTATTTTGCAAGAAAGCAAAAACAAATAACGATTATTTGATGCTGTAGGAATGATTTAAGCAGTGATGGCCTCGAGGTTTAGGCGCGCGGTCGAGAATCTCCGCGGTCGCGGGTTCGAACCCCAGGCACACACCTCTGACTTTTCGAAGTTATGTGTGTATTCAAATTGAATTATCACTTGCTTTAACGGTGAAGGAAAACATCGTGATGAAACCTGCACACCTAAAAGTTCTTAGGAATTTCTTAGGTGTGTAGTCCGCCAACCCGCACTAGGCCAGCGTGGCGGACTATGGCCTAAAAACCCTCTCAATGGTAGAGGAGGCCCGTGCTCAGCAGTGGGCGTATATGGGTTGATGATGAAGAAGAAGAAGAAGTAGGAACGATTTTAGGTTTCATTTCAAGGTCCGCCAGCATGTTTTGATTTAATTTGTCAATTCTCCGTAAAAGCACAATACGATAAGAAGGTACATATAAACGCCCCTTGTTAGGTGAAACTTAATAACTATTTCGTAGACGCAGATGTAGAAGTACACCTAACCTAAAGCGAACTGAGAAAGTAATGTCAGTAACTCAATTAGTTTTTCGTTATCAAACCAATTTACAAATAACCTTCCTGACATTTTAGCAGGATTTCAATAACCTCAAGATAATTAACCGTTCTGTCTGAGGTAGGAATGTCTCGTAATGGGCTCCAACCGCAGAACGGTGGCACACACGCAATCAGTCCCTCATTATGGATTTGTTTCTTTGGATTGCCATCGCACAATAATGTTGTATAACAAGCGAAGAATACTTTTCGAATATTTTTTTTCATAATTATTATCCATAAGTAATTTGCCAGGCAAGTTATAAGTGATTTTTTGGGGTAGTTTATAGGATCAAAAACAAAATTGTAAAAGATTTGGATTAAGGTCTTCGCATGGTATGACATCTGAGATGCAGTTGGTTATTACCCAGCCGGCGAAACTCGATCCAGTGTTCTCAATCTCTGCACTAAGTAAATGTTTTTACATACAGAGGTACTCGTATACTCACACCTGTATCCTTAAAGCGATAGTCACAAATAAATACTCGATCTTCGGTCTCATTTGTCTCGAACCCGTGGCCAATCGTTTCCGACCTGGTTTCTAGCCAACTGCGCTACGGGGCTGTCAAATTTTTTGATACCTGTTAAAGCCTACGGTATTGCACATAAACAATTAGTTGTATTACGTAAAACTAGCTCGGTGTTCTCTATTACACGAGACGGCACCTTGTTTGCCGGTCGTCATTTGCGGTCGCGAAACATTATGTCGGCCCACCGCAGCGCGACCGCGATCCTTGTTACGGCGACAATTTGTTCAAGATTGTGTTTTTAACAGACGCCTCGTTTTGTTTTTTTTGTCGGCACACGCTACTGCTGTTACGTAGACTTTGAGGTGACTTTTTGTTTTTTTTTTGTTAACGGATAGGAACTTTTTGGTTTTACCTTTAAGTTGTATCTGATATGTTTTTGATCCTAATTAAGTAATGTCAATTCATTAGCAGATTTGACTTAATTTAGAGCTTTATATTTATGATAATTTATCGTTTAGAACGCATTCATAAGTAAAGGGTAATTAATACCAACTAAGCTTATAAGAATATTATGTGATTTATAACATAACAGGTACCAATATGAAACATCGATGGCCCAAAATGCTTTAATTAATATTGCTATCCCAATAGGAAGTCCAGAATTTTTTTAGTCTATTTTTATGTCGTTGATCAACACACATTTCAGCACAAAATAAAACTCAAACAACGATATAATCCAGTTTCACAGAAAAATAAAGATCAAAACGAAAAATTCCAATTTAATACACAAGAGATTACTTGGAGCTTCAAAGCTGTTAATAAATATACTTCCCGAGCGTTTGTATTATACGAAATCCCGGTGTAGACAAATGAAACCGGGTTGCATACCGTACGCTCGTCCGGCCCGTTTCGTTCCCGCTACGCTGTCACTGCAAAGGACTAAACATATTCATAAGCAGTCATCAAAGGAGTCACGATGCGTTCTTGTCTCTGATCTGCTATGACTGGATGGTTAATCTGAAAAAAATATTGTACATCTATTTATATCAATGGTACTTCCACAGAATTTAGCTGGCCTTACAAAATTTCGAATAATAATAATTGGGTCGTGACCCCGCCTTCTGCGGGTTTAATTTTTATATATATTTATTTTTATAAAACTTTATATTTAAAAATGTGAAAAATAAGATAAATAAATGAGGAATCTTCATCTTCTTCATCAACCCATATACGCCCACTGCTGAGCACGGGTCTCCTCTACCATTGAGTGGGTTTAGGCCATAGTCCACCACGCTGGCCTAGTGCGGGTTGGCGGACTACACACCTAAGAAATTCCTACGAACTTTTAGGTGTGCAGGTTTTATCACGATGTTTTCCTTCACCGTTAAAGCAAGTGATAATTCAATTTGAATACACACATAACTTTCGAAAAGTCAGAGGTGTGTACCTGGGGTTTGAACCCGCGACCGCCGAGATTCTCGACCGCGCGCCTAAACCTCGAGGCCATCACTGCTAATGAGGAATATAAATTAATAATCTTAAGTCTCTAAATCTTGTAAACCTCTTAGATCGAAATTTTATGTATCTTACGTTACTTAAATAGATAGAAACCTAAATAAGTCCCGCTGATGAGCACGGGTGTTTTCAAAAATTGACAGAAGTTAGACCTTAGTCCAACTAGCGTGGCCTATTGATGCTTGGTGTACTACACCTAAGAAAACATACACACCTAGACCATGACAGACAAAAATCCGTGAAAATTATTTTTCTTTTTTAATTTAAATCTTAGCAAGAAAATAGTAAATTAATTAAAATTATAAAGTTTTCAACGAAAAAATAGAAAAAAGTTCTCTCTAGTCTATCCACGCAAAGATAATCGAAGCCATCAACGGCACCCGATGCGTTTCAAGGCACTGAAATATTGCGAGTAGAATCGTCGCGACAGTCTGTCCGCTGCTTTATTTATAACGTGTGAACACACCGTTTGATAGAATGAATTAAAATAGCTCTAGCACAGGGATCCCTGACAAATGGACGTATCGATTTATCTGTCATTTGTAATTAATTTTTGGGAGTGTTTAAGGGAATTTTTAGTTTCATACAAATGAGGTTGAATGGAATACTGTCAAAGATTTATGTTTCAATTTAAGATCTGCTTTTGTTTTCGGTTAAAAGTATGTTTATATTTGTAGATGACAGTATGTTAGATTCTCTTGCGGCGCTGTACTTTTAATGTATTTTAACTTGAGAATATTTATATCACGCATTCTATTCTATATATATGAGGTTTCAGCAGTTACCTACCGCTTTACTAATACATACCTAAATCATTTTACGTCAGCTCCGAGTTTTATAGGATTATATTTGTTAATTCTTTAACGGACAAATCGACAAATCCATTTGATCGTCACTTGGAGAAGGCCACGACTGGTTTTCTTACATAATCGAAATAGTTACACTTGGATTTAATTCTATACATTTAGCCAACTACCTACATGCTGTTTGGAGCTGTTCCGCTTAAAAGGTGCAGTAGGGATTTTTCAAGTACCAGGGCAGTCCTGCACTAACGCTGACATCTAGTTGACGGCCCAGAGTTTGCTTCTGATAAGCCCAATGCCAAAGGTTCGGCCAGTTCGACGACCATTACCAGATGTAAGACCAGTTCAGTGCATAAACAGTTGTAGCTAATGTACCTTTCCCATGTCTCTTACAGGAACTGACATGTAAAGCCATGTTAAACGTTGTGTCCTCAGGAAACGTACACAAAAGGTGTGATCGGTTTAAGGTTGAAGTTCAGCATGTTCGTTTGAACAATGGCATTGTGAAAGGTCCTTTGTGTGGCGAAACAAAAACTAAGAACAATGTTACCCCATTGATTGATTAATTAACGAACTTCAGTAGTTAAAGAGCGCATGGCGTTTGTTTTACATCGTTTTGAAAGCAATTGTAGAATTTGAAAGGGGTGAGGTGCAATCAATTCTTAATTTCTATTCCAACGCGCAAACTGCCTGTACTATTGAGATCAGCCTGGTTTTAGCCCATGGGGCTGGCATGGTTTATGTCCATGTTATGGTCCAGTTTAGTAAAATAGGCTTAAGATGAAAAATGACGTAAAATTTTCGTCTAGTATCATCTGGAACGTAAAGAATATACAAGCACAATTCTCATATTATTAGCTCTAACGTAACATTACAAATGTACATTACGAAATAAGTACAGCGAGATACAGATCTTCATACTCGAATTGTATCGTTCAATTGTTACATCATAAACGGTCTTCTGTAACTGCTTACAATAGTAATGGCGGCGATTTCCCAGAACCAAAAATGATTTGTTATTGCCTTCTGAGCTATTTACGGTCGTAAAAATTTACGACTAGTACAAATGTATCGCAGTAAACGTGTGCATCCCGTTGATCAGTAACTGTTTGTAACTGTAACAGCTGGCCTTTATTTGCATATAAACTTTGCACCTGAGATTATGACGGAGTAGGCAAGACGAGTTTTCTGACCTTTGAGTTGGAGGGACAAGGATATACCAAATGTTTTGATAAAATAGTACTTTTAAATTTATATGTCATTCACATCTAATCATATGCGCTATGGGCATCTATGTCAGTCTTGTCAAGATCATTACTATTTGTTAGAAGTCGATCATTTGTATGAACTTGATAATCTATCATTTTCACCTACCACATTCAATAAAGCAACAAATTTACTTTCCACGTTGGATAGCGAGGTACATTATAAAACATCAAATAGATATTTTATATTATGTGAACAACTATATAGTTTAGTACCAAACTGATTATGTTTCAATAAAATGTAGGAATGATCTAGACATTTTTGAATGACAAAAAGATGCCAATTTAAAAATTCAGGAGGTTTGTCTCTTTGTATGTGCGAATCTAATGATGCGTGACGGTTCAATTGGCGAATATAATTGTACAATTTTTCGCCTCCTTTGGCTTATTGTTGGAATGTTTTTTATTTAGATCGTTTAGATGAAACAGAAAAAAATAGACTGTAATAGCCAAGTATTTAGAAATTTACAATAAGATTTATTTTATTTACAATTTGGTATATTTTTTGTGCTTAAAAAAACGAAGTCTTATTTCCTCCTGACAATGTTTAATATTGAAATATTAGGAATAAAATGTATACATACATTTAAAAAAAATGCCAAATAATACGATTAAGTTTGTAGACAAAATTGTCGCACTGGTCCGCATCGTTTGATTTTTTAAATATTCGATACATAATTTTGCTACAGTTAAGTTCTGTTTGTTTAAGGCTGACAGCATTATTCATTTCTAGGATGTAAAAACACAAAACGATGATAGTTGGACGAAATTAAGAGATAAGTGCACTTATTCAATTTTCTGTGATTTGTTTGGTAGATAATTTGTAACACTATATTTAATAACAATTTCATCTTCAACTTGAATCGGTCAATTAGAATATTACTTATTCTCACAAATCAAGATTCTTCGTGATCGTATCCTTTCCCGTTAAAGTTCACTGTGCCTCACTAACCTACAAAGCACCGTACATCTATAACTCAAAATAATAGAGATAATAAAAAAGATATCTCGTGCTCATCACAACGGATATATCTCAAGATATTCACGCAGTAATCTCAAGCAAAATACTGTCACAATTAATTACTTCATCCAATATGTATGACAATCTAATAGTTGTGATCTAGTGGCGACCCGCTTTCCGCTTTCTCTAGCACGAAGTTCTGAATAAGGCCATGTTTGGCCATTAGATGAGCACATGCGGTTCATAGAGTTTGAGTGAGTGTTCTCTCAGAATGATAAGGATATTTTTCATATATATAAAAAGTCTTGATGAATTCGAGGTTTAGAATTTTGACGGTCGGGATTTCAAACTCCAAGCGCTCGCCTCTGACTTTTTAAGGTATCATGTATACAGGGTGTATTTAGACAGTGATCGAAAATTGAGGCAGGTAATAGCGATAGTGATTACAAACCCCCTGGCATTAAAAAAATCCCGTCAAAAAATAAAAAAAATTACGTTTTCCATACAACCATCGGTGTTAAAAGGATGTGGTTTGTATGGAAAAGCTCAAAAATTTTATTGTTTGTCGGGATTTTCTTTAATGCCAGGGGGTTTGTAATCACCCTCGCTATTACCTGCCTCAGTTTTCGATCACGGTCTAAATACACCCTGTATACAATAAATTCTTATCATTTGTTCTAATGTTGAAGGAAAAAATGATGAGAAATCCTGCACACCTAAAACTTAAAGCCTTAACCCTCTCATTTTCGGAATAGCATGGGCCTCTTCCAGTATCTTATCTTTCTACCCCAATCATTATTTCCAGCCTAGCGATGTAACGTTATGCGTCTTGACTCTTGAGTCGCATACGGAATACTATTATTTAAAATTATGAGGAATCGAAAATATATAATAAAAGGAGCTTCTAGTAAAATTTTTCCTAATTTTTGTAAGTGTCGAATTGATGACTCTCATCAAAAATCATTGAAAATATTAGTGCTATAAATTTATACTTCAAGTAATTGAGTGGTAACATTCTACCGATACCTTCATAACTCTGTTTTAGCGGGCTGAGTCCGAGGTCGTGAGTTGAACTTAATTGGACCCCGCTCGAGTGACACGGAAGGGAGATGCATCGCTCGACTGTATGGAACGCATAAATTTCAACTCGAGAATTGGACCCCGTGGCACTTTTATTTATAATGCTGTGAATATTATTTTATACTCAACATTTTCATATCGCTCGTGAATATTCAGCAGTTCTGGGTCAGCGTTTGTTGATACAAATTGCGTATTAAAACACGAGTATTACTATAAAATGCTTTGAATTGAAGTAGTTATTAATTTTTTCCGCAGTTCATTATGAAAACTGCAATGCGTGCAATCACGTTAAGTAATTACTAGCGTAATGCCATGAGGGACGTAAAACCTTCGCCATTTATGATATAGTAAATTAGAATTCATCGGATATAATTGTATAAAGTCAGGAAGTCTTAATTTGCCAAAGCTTAAAGTATGTGTCATAGTTTATGAGATTTCGAAATTTTTTGCCAATAGAATACTCTAATGAAAATATCATCTAAGTAATATGGATAAAAAGAAAACGAAGATAATAATATTATGCAACTGACTGACATAAAGAAATAAACATGCGGTCCATGCAAATATATTTAGAACAATTCACAACCACAAAAAGGTTTATCTAAATTAAAACAGGTAAACAATGCCATAAAAATATAAAATACACGTGTACCAACAAAGCATATACAAATAATTCAAAAAGTCACAATAGTCGGATAATAGTCGGTGTTGAACGAGAATCATCGTGAGCCGTTGACACATTTGAAGATAATGTTGCGCATGCCTCTCTGTTAGCTCTGCGCTCCTAGTCACACGCTGAGGCGATAGATAATAAAATAGCCTTTTTATTATTTATAAAGAAATGAAAATGCATTTACTTTTTACTGACTATAGAGTAAATAAAGGTGGCAAATTTAATGATCAAGTAAAATTCTTTAATTGTGTTTCTTCCAATCTAATTCTTCAACAACAAATTAATGAAACAAACGAATCTGATAAAATTTGTTACTGTTATTCCAGTTTAATTTATAATCAAGTATTTTTTCTAAACACGACAAAATATTCTTTTAAATGTCAGAGCTATTTCTTAATACTAATAACTTCACAATCTAGGTATCTTAATCCGTACGAAATGTACTTCTAAACCTACTCCAACTTCCAATACTTTATGCATATCACTCATCAATCTGTCAATACTTGTCATTACTCGTGGCGGGTATCTCTACAATCTGGACTATTAAACCCGCTGGCAACTCTACCATGCGCCCCTACTCATGAATACGGAGCGGGCGGCGGCGCCAGTAACGAGTGTGCATTTACATTTCATCTGCTACAAATGATTCGGTACGTTGCGCAGGTTGTGCTCTACCAACTGCCAACGTCCATACTCTACCACTCTACCGACTCTACACGCAGTTTACTCGAGCCAGTTAGCTTGACGCGCTCGTGACAGATTTTCATGGTAATTGTGACTTTCGTTTTTTACGTTTTGTTATTTTAGAAATGTGGAATGTTTAACATTTTGTTATATATATTAATGGTTTAAGTGAGAAAGAAAGTTGTGAGGACGAGACTTCTTTAAATAGACTTTAGTGGTTTTATTTTTTTTTTAACTTATTTTAGTGCTGATTAAATTACTTGATAAAGTACTTGGCATTGTTTAATCAGCATTTTTTAAAATTATACCATCAAAAATTTAATAAAAAATTGGAATTTCTAACTTTATTTAAATATTTAGCGACATAAAAAATTAAGTAAGGGTTATATATAACATGTATGTAAGATATTTAAACTAAAATAAGCAATTTTAAATTAATAAGGTTAACATGATGGTAGCGCAAAGGAACCACACACAAAGACCAGAATCAATGTAATTTATTTTTAGTATCAGACTTGCGAGACATTATGTCTAATTATGCTTGTCTATTACTTACTAAATCTTATTAAACTTATCCCTGAAAACGACACATTTATGTAAGTTAACAAACTAAAAAACACTGAAAGGCCTACGGAAATCACACTTTAGTTAAACTCGTTCTCATATTTCTATCATTTGGAATATATTGGGTTGGTATATCTAGAGACTTTACGTATAGTGGAGGATACCCTAATCCTTACGTTCCTGTTATTGTTACTTGGCAAAGGCAGCAGTCGTTAAGCCACGCCTGGAGCTAGCTTGGCTGGTTTGAAATTCAGCTTATTTGTAGGTCACTTAAGGGTGATGGTCTCGAGGATTATGCGCGTGGTCTGCCAAGACATCGCAGCAGCCGTAGGTTCAAATCTCATCTCTAAATGTACGTATTATGTACGTGACTTAATGATTTACGCCATTTATAAGAGTATAAATGATAAGTTCATGGATAGGAATTTCTTAGGTTTGTAAAGTTTATCAAACAGCACTCGATCTGGACGTTAGATGTATGCCGAAGATCATTCTAAGTAAGAGGCCTGTTTCCAGTAGCACCATAATGAACATATTATAGTGGCCGCTATTATTTTATTCCCCTACTTTGTTGGTTTTGTTATAGAATTATACCTCAAGTCATACGGGGTCCAATTATTGGATCTGGCAGTATTGGTTACTGGGTTTGGATTTTTAAATAATAATATTGACACTTGCAGCATTTTTGAATTGTACAGAACATTCAGCTCACCCTCTATAACTCAAAATACAGATTGCAAAACATAGGTGAAGAAACTTACGTCTGCCTAACTCATCATATAAGTATGTTTAAGCGAGAATTTAGGTATGTGCATTGGAGTATATTTTTAGTAATATAGGCAGTTCTATCCTTATACTGTCGAGGAAACATTTTCAACCTCTAGTATGTAAATTTAAATTTCTAAATAAATAAAACATAGTCTTGTCTTATAAATAAGGCTACAAATGCTTGCCCCATAACCACGTAATGTATGTACATAACTAGAGATTGTCGCTTTGCTTTGTTTATGAGACAATATAACAGTCTAATTTGAAGTAAAAGTGGAACAGCGCTGCAATACTTGATGGATACAGAGGAGCGATACTTTGGTTGGGTAACATAGGATATTGCGGGTTTATATCGATGAAAATCGATTACTTTTATACTGAATTATGTAAATAAGGCGTGGTTTAAATAACAGTTTATAGCCAGCAATGGATAGTGATTGATACAGTTTCACCGTAATATATAATTTCACAAAACTGCGTAACAGTTTCGTTGGTTTTACTTTCAATTTTCAAGTATGAAATCATGATGTATTTAGGTAACAGTGTTTGTTACTGTAAAATAACATAGTATAGAAATATAGATATGTATTTTGAAAAAAAAACTTTTACTTATGCGAATGCAACCAACCAGTCATACTTCAACCTTATGTATTTATTGTGACATGCTTATTCAAAATACCTTTCATTAACAATAAAAGTTCAAATCTGCGGTCTTACGTTATGGTACGGTTATATTATTTAAATTATTCCACAACCACCACCAATGTTTGAAAAAAAATATAACACATATACATAAATATTTATGATTACACATGGGTTCAGGAGAGGTACATATTAGTAACCAAGGTCAAAGTTGTGTATCTTTTCAATAGACAAAAGAAACTTGAGAAAGTTTAGATACTTTTGACTCAAAAATACTTAATAGAGCGGCAAATCAAAAAGAACCTCACACCGTTCTTTTCTTTATTTTATTTTTAACTAGCTGATTATTTTTTGTTTCATTTTAATTCAAATTCACATAGCGTAATTTTGAGCTGAATCTAGTTATTTTAAAAATAGGTTTTTTGATGATTTTTCAAATGAATCCCGTATTTCTTGCCCGCCATTATCCTACTAACCAAAAGTCCGAAGTATATTTTACGCCCCAGCAAATAGTAAAACAAAGCCAAGAAGTGCATAAAGATATCCACGTCTGTAACAAAGTGAGACTGCTCTCTTAAAATAAAATAAGGCAGTTATGTAAATGATCTCGGTCTCCGCGGTGCACTGGTTAAAAAAAGCCTTTGTTCCTTTAATAACCGGCTGTTATAGTGGCTTGAGAGGAGCGGTTGGTAATTATAATCATTGTTAATTACTTGTATGCGAATGGAACATACATAAGCAGTGATGGCCTCGAGGTTTAGGCGCGCGGTCGAGAATCTCGGCGGCCGCGGGTTCGAACCCCAGGCACACACCTATGACTTTTCGAAGTAATGTGTGTATTCACATTGAATAATCACTTGCTTTAACGGTGAAGGAAAACATCGTGATAAAACCTGTCACCTAAAAAGTTCTAAGAAATTTCTTAGGTGTGTAGTCCGCCAACCCACACTAGGCCAGCGTGGTGGACTATGGCCTAAACCCTCTCAATGGTAGAGGAGACCCGTGCTCAGCAGTGGGCGTATATGGGTTGATGAAGGAATTTAACAAAATAATGTTGACTGCCTTGTTCGGACACTGCATGGTATCGGAAATTCATGAGACTTTGTTAAAGGAATAAGCAACCCATACACGCACCACTGCTGGGGAGGGATCTTTACTACTGAGAGGATTTCGGCCCTAATCTACACTGGCCTTCTGCGGGTTAGCGGAATCCTCGCCGGAGAAATTCCTAAAACCTTTTAAAGGTTTAGGTTTCTTAAACATGTTTTTCTTTACCGATAAAGTAAATGAAAACTCGTAACGCCGATAACCGCCACGGGGTAGAAAGAAGCGTATTAAACACCCAAATTTCGCCAACAGATTTTAAATCCACGTGTACATATACAAATATCCAGTCTTCGGACTGCTACGGAGAATCCCAATGGAAAAGTCATTTCAAATTACTACCCAAGGTTTTCCAAAACGTTGGCCGAATTTGTCTCGCCGAGCCGCCCTCACCAAACCCACGCCCGATTCCTAGTGTGGAGTTACACAATCCGAAGCACTGGCCGCGAACTTGATTACAATTCCACGCTCCCCGCAGTCCTATGACAGACTAATCAGGGTGTGTCAAGGGACTTTCCGATTCTGTGGTTAACGTTTGCGGCACTTCCACGTTATTTAAACGATATAATTACTATGGACAGGCCGTGCTTGGATTTACGGACACGCAAGCTTACGCCGCTTGGTGTAACGCGCAAGTTTACGTTTGGGTTATTATGCATGTTTTCTTGATTTACCTTTATCAAAACCTTGCATATAACCTGGAATAAGTCTACTTTACTACGAAGAGGATTAAGGCTGAATACTAAGCTGGCCTGGTGTAGTTTGACGGACTGCACGATCTGAAGAATTTCAATGTAATGATTAATCCTCTTTATTAAGTACTGACTAAAAGACCCCGAAAGAGTAGCAGAGGTACATTTAAAAAATGTTTATTGCCCTTTTCAGCCAAATTTTAAGATTTCGTAAGTACTGTTATAATTATTTTCTCAGTCAAGGCCATTAATATGGCCCTACTAAGGAATTTAACCCACAAACGTAACCTACGGGACAAGGTAGACTATTTTCTTAAATCTAAATGAGCACCATAATATAGCGTAGGTCAAAAAACTATATTTAAATAACAGAATGTATACTACTTAATTAATTCATTGTATGACAATCGCGTCGCATGCTAAGCTAAGTACTGAAGCGATAACTCAGTCTGCAGTGAAGCATAATCTCTGTAGATTTTATAACCCGATTAATAGTTGAAGGACAACTGAAACATGAATACTTGCTGTTAATTGATACTTGTACAGTTGTCGAGCGAGTCGCGTGCAAAGCATTTAATAAATAGCGTCTGTTATTATTACTCGGTAAAAGATTAAAAGTAGGTGCTACGACCAGGCTGTCTAAAAAAATAGGATTTGTTTAACTGCTTCGTATTTTTACTGGCTCGAGGCTCAGTTCACTAGACACTTTTGAAACGATAGGCCGCAAGTTCGATCTCGGCACTGAGACAAATGTTTGCGTGATTCTCAAATATTTGTTTCGGGTGTAGGTGTTAGTGAGACCAAAAAATCTAGCGTTGTTTCTACCACCCACGATAAAACACTCCTATTTCATTTATCGATCATGTAATATATGTAATATTTTACCCTTGCGATAGGTAGGTCCAGGTCCGGGTGAAGGTAAACATTTTTGAGTAAGAATTCGCACGAACTATAATACACTGTCACAACTCTAATACACTGGATCCATATTATGCGAAACTTTTATTCTTGGTATCGAATTAACATATCTAATAGAATATGGTACAGAAACCTCTTAATATCCCTTCAAGATGGGCGTGAGTTTATCAATAATTTGTATTTTTAATCATACATTTTGTTCAAAAATAACTAGGAATTTAAAGTAATACAACGCAACCAAAGCGGTCACTGACATTGCAAATGAGTACAGGAAAATGATATTTTTTTGATGACAAAAAGTCTTTATCAGATGCAAGTCATTTAATGTAAAAAATAGGATTAATAGATGAGACACTTCGCAAAAACAATATGCTTTATTTCCGATGTCTATTATCCGCTGCAAATAATTATTAAGACAAGTTTTTGCGAAAGAAACCGTTTAGTCGAAGTGACCGCGAAATGCGAAAAAATGGTAAATAGATTCGGTTTCTTTTAGTACTTATTGTTACAATGGATCTCGGTGTACAGACACGAAGCAGTTATTCACTCTATAACCACGTTATCGTGTACGATAGGATATAACATAATTTATTATTTTGTGATAAAGTGTAAGATAATCACTACATAGTATAAAACAAAGTCGCTTTCTCTGTCCCTATGTCCCTTTGTATGCTTAAATCTTTAAAACTACGCAACGGATTTTGATGCGTTTTTTTTTAATAGATAGAGTGATTGAAGAGGAAGGTTTATATGTATGATAACATCCATTAAATATCAGCATTGCACCCGTGCGAAGCCGGGGCGGGTCGCTAGTTAAATTATAATGAGTATTTTTTTATAGCATGAAGGAAAACCTGTTGCTATCATAAATTTACGCAGGTAGGTAGTTAGAGACTATAGAGCGCCAAGTGCGTCGGTCTAAACAAACATTTTCGCTTCCTTAACTGATATTATCCTCTTCATGCATGCACGTTGGTTTTGATAGTATTAACCTTTTAAACTCATTTATTAAAAAAATATATATGGGTAGTACAATTTTTTACCAAAGATATTAATTACGTTACGGTTTAAAATGCATCATTTTTATCTTACTTATTTATTTAACAGATGTACCAGTTTAAAAGTGCTATGAAATGTATCATTATTGTCTGAGTAGAATTGTTTGTCCAATTGCAAAGCCAAAATCATGGTGTTCCTACG
Organism: Cephonodes hylas; assembly: GCA_030295005.1. NCBI lineage: Eukaryota > Metazoa > Arthropoda > Insecta > Lepidoptera > Sphingidae > Cephonodes > Cephonodes hylas. The sequence goes on from AP025371.1 coordinate 4,652,386, forward strand.
AAATGGAGTTGATCTTACCTCAGCGTAATCGCTGGCCATTTCTTGAAGATTATGATGTATTTGCTTTTTATATTTTACGGGTAAATTATGGATAATTTGAGTTGAACTTTTGTAAGTATATGGAGGTTAGCGTGTTCACTCGGTGGGATAATGTATTTAAATATGGACGATATTGTTTCATGTCGCATACTTAAAACAGAAACTGGACCTTAATTGAAATTTCAAGTTTTATAAGATTATCGTTGTAAGTATTCAAACAAATATTCTATTCTTACTCGTATAAATCTTTCAAAAATAATAAAATAAAATACAATGTTATAGTAAAGTATTCTTAGCATTAACATTAATTTAAGCATTTTATTAATATTTTTATTTTATCAGAACCAAAAATATATACGTTCGCAAAATTTCAATGTTACTAACACTATTATACGTCTTTATATTTCCATACTTTACTAACAACTATTGCTTAAATGCTCGAAAAAATACAATCTGCATACATTTTGAAGAGTTTATATTTATCCCACATGTACAACGTAACAAAGCTTTCCCGTACATTAGCCAGGCCAGCCACCGTGTATGTGAGCAAGGGCTGATTCCACACTAGTGAGATAGAGAGCTAATCCCAGTTAATTAGAGGTCTAGTAGTGTCTGACATTGGCCGGACCATGTTACAGCGCTTGTGAGAGAATATTAGATCAGCAATGGATGCTTTAGGATTACAACGGCGCTTTGTCCAACACGCTCCTTTGGTTTCCGATGTTGCAGACGTACGGAGGCTACTTTAGTGCCAGTAATTATTTAAGAGATTTTTTTGAGCACAACAAATCGGTATTGAGCATGTGTTTGGCTGAAAAAAGTTAAAAGTTAATATAATATATTGAACTATGTTGTGAAACGAGACACTTTTAGAATATAAATGCAGATGGTTTTTCTAAGTCTATAATATCTGTTATTGTAGTTTGCAAAAATATTTATTCAAACACTTTATAATGACTTACAATTAAAAGCATAAACCGATAGAAAACCTTAACACTTTAGAATTTTCAAAAAGGGATTATTTTAGTTAGGTGTTTTAGCTTGGTGGGCCTACCCGTCTATGTACATAATAGAAGATCATGTGTAGCAGTAGAACGTTTACGAAGCGATACAGATGGAGCTTTAAACAAATTTTACATACCAGAATAGATTACATGAAAATTACTACATTCTTCGAAATCTGTGTTAGATAAACGTCTATAATACGTACGTACTGTTTAAACTCATAACATCATTTTAAGTCTTTGCAATTTGTAGGCCAAAGTAATTTCATTGATAAATTAAATTTTAATGACATTCCCAAGAAATTAATTTAGCTACATTAAGCCAAGAAGTCGATATCCATCTTGTGAGATCGCACAAGAATTTACGTCCTTATGAATGGACACAGCGTGGAGGCCATCAATGTAATAAAATCGTTAGTTTTTGCCATGTATCTTCAATTAGTGCGTTGCTCGGAGTTCCCTGATCGTGTCTTGGTTTCGATGCTCTACAGCAAAATGTTATATATTAATATCGCAACTGATTTCATTAGTAGTTGCTTGATGAGTTTTTATCGGGATATTTGTCGCATTATATATCCCAGGTAAAAAGTAATGGAAATGTTATATAGCCATATCTCCACTATCGCAGCTGCGTATAAAAAGGATTAATGTCCGCTTATGGCTCTAAGTCAGTGATACCTAGACTGGTTTGATTTTAATTATAATTATTACTTTAGAATTTTGTACGTCATATGAGAATACAAAAGCAAATATACTTATAAGGGATTTTTAATTGCGATTAGTCAGCTTATTGATAGCAGGTTGGAGGACGTGAGCTACAAGCAAGCAAGCACACTGGTGAGTTCTTGAATGAACCTCCAAAATGACTTAATTTATCACCATTAAATAATATAGAAACAAAATCTTGGGAACACATAGTAGTATATATTAGGGATGTTGCGAATATTCGCATCCGCATCCGCATATGCGGAACATTCGCATCGATTTGGACATCTGCATCCGCATCCGCATCCGCTTAAATCGCTGCGGAGCTGATGCGGTTGCGGATGTGTAGCAGATCGCGAAAAGAAAGAAAGGGGTGAGGGGCGGCGAGGTGCGCGTGTCGGTCTCGAGTGTCAAGTGGTTGACCGCACGTGCTGATTGACCAATAGGAAAGCAATAACATTTTATACAAATCAACCAATCGATCAATTTTATACAGATCCGCATCCGCATCCGCGGATGTGAGCCTCTTAAAATCCGCATCCGCATCCGCATCCGCGGATGTGAGCCTCTTAAAATCCGCATCCGCATCCGCATCCGCGGATGTGAAAAAAATTGAATCCGCAACATCCCTAGTATATATATAGCCTATGTGACTTACTTGCAACTAACAATACATCGGCAAGAATGCAGGTTTCCTTCAGAAGGTTCTCTGTACTTTTTAAATAGATACATAACATCAAAAAGTCTCAAATGTGAGCTTGGGACTATATCCGTGACTGTTGCCATAGTGTCTTGACAGACTGAGATTTTAATCCTCAAGGTCATTATGTATTTTTATTTAGATATTGTACTAAAGTTTTTTTATTTCTCAAGTTAAAATTTTTATCTTAAATTCTAAAATCTAAACATTCTGTCACATTAAATTGGCGAAATATGTGCGGAATTATATTAATGAGGTGAATAATTTAATTTTGCGCCACAAATACACATAAACGTCAAAATTCTAACGCAAGTATGCATAACAAAAGCCAAATTTGTATAAAATCGTATTTAAAAGCGATCATAAAACGGATAAAGCTTTTTGTCGTATACATTCGCGAATAACTATGCTCAACGGCTGCGTATTAATTTAATGGATTCTTAATGCTAATCCAACAATTTACAACATAATACGGTCCAAATAAAAACTCATTATGCTTTAGCGTCGGCCAATTAATCTAGAAACATCCGATTGAAATGTCACGGTGGCCATAAACGAGGGAGATGTTGCATTCAGCACTCTTAAAAGGTATCGTGCATTCTGCAATACATAAACGGTATGAAAATCTCTCGATTTCTTCAAAGCATTCTATGCAATATCGACATGACTGGAACTAAAATTCTATCACCACCGCGTGAATGGATAGTAGTTTACTACTTCATGCCTTTGCTGAGTCTTCCTAACTAGAGAAAATCTGATAAACGTTCTTTATAAGGTATATATTATTGATTCGAACCGTAGTTTCTTATCTCATGCTAATTGCAAGATAGTTTTTGGTCACACTATCATGTCGGCTAGCAAAGGCCACTTAGGGTATGTGAGTAGATTGGGAATAGCCGGGTTGTACATATCCTTTAGAAACACGTTACTTTTTATCGAATACGACAACTAATGGCCTCAAGACTTGGAAGGTTAAGAGGCTAAAAATGATTGCTTTTTCAGCTAGTCCAACATGCCCGTAAATTACAGTCTTTGTTTATAAGAAATACCTTGTTAGTAATACAGAGATGCGTTTCATTTATTTATTTAATTTTGACTAGCGACCCGCCCCGGCTTCGCACGGGTGCAATGCTGATATTTAATGGATGTTATCATACATATAAACCTTCCTCTTCAATCACTCTATCTATTAAAAAAAACCGCATCCAAATCCGTTGCGTAGTTTCATAGATTTAAGCATACAAAAGGACATAGGGACAGAGAAAGCGACTTTGTTTTATACTATGTAGTGATGAAATTGTTTCACCTCTGCGTCGTAAGGCAACAAGCTTTACGTTAAATATAGTGTTGACAAAAATAAGCTATCCTACGCTAAATCGCTAAGTGTTCTGATACATAAAATAAATAAGGCAGCACGCGAAAATAAAGCAGCATTCATGCTCAAGTTGGATTAAAAGTAAACTGTGCGTGAGCAACTAGCGCCATCTCCCGCCTGCCGTCAGAAACTCGTTTACATTTCGTGACAACAGATGGCGAGCTATACCGTATTTTTTTTCTTTTTTTTGCTTTCTAAATTCAATTCTTTTATTTTTGAAAGAAACAACAGAAATAATTGTTTTGCATACACATAGCTTTATATAACACTTCTGATTTCCCAAATGCTCAATGAGGATTTAAAAATAACGGTCAAATTTTAAACTACAAATTTATGGATAACGTAAATAATGAATCATACAGATAGGATCCCATTGGTATGGGATAAGTTAGTTACATGCTAATACTTCGCATACTCACGTTCATAAACGATAGTAAATATTTATGACAGCATTGTGTCAGCTATGTGAGAGTTTCATAATAAAATAACTCGAGAGCCACAAAATGCTTAATAGAGTAACCTTAATGGGTTGTAAATCATTGTTTACAGTCCTAGCATTTACTTGCCAAGTTGTTACTGTGCTAACAATGTGTCAAGATTTTAGTCTTAGTGCTTTCATTTGTTCTATGACGCCACTTGCTAAAATCCATAAGGACGTTCCTTTAGGTATTTTAGAGTTTTTTTCAATAGTGTGTAACCTATATTAGTCATGTCATTCTCTTTAATATTAGCTTAAAATTAAAAAGATGCTGTAACCAGAAAGGTATTTTCACACCCTAAAAAAAGTCATGTGATGGATTCAAACGAGCTTACCAAATACTGCAACGATTGAAGGCTTGTATGGTTTATACAATGAGTAAAAATTCTTTCATAGATTTAAAAAGTCAAACTCTTATACATTTTAATGTAGTTAATTTAATTCGACACTGCGAAGAGCACACGAGATAGATATAGAAAAAAAATATAAAAACAAGCACTTAGTAAAGACATGTCAGATTCTATTCAAATAGTCTATTTGCATTTCGCAAGTGCATATCATAACAATTTAAATGAATGGTTGTGTTCATTAAGCCACATTGTCTTTGTTGACTGGCTAAGTTGCTTTTCGAATGTAATTAACAAGTGATGTGAATCTCTTGCGAATGCGAATTGTTTCACAAGTACGTATTAGTTCGATGAAGTTTTAATCCTTCAGTATTAAATTGACGTAAGCTTGAGGAATTTGTGGCAATTTATTATTGATTTTATTTTTTATTGTTATTATTTTATATTTTGTAAGAATGCCCGAGTTGGTAAGCTGCCCATAGGAAAGTTTTTTTTACCAATTTATGTATATCTGACAAATTAATGGCTTAAAACATATGTTTATAAGCGACACAAAAATTTAAGGAAAAACAAGCTAAAGTCATAAAAATTATAAATGACTCAAATAGGTATGTACATAACTTGTGTACGCAACAGTTCCTCAGATTAAAATAAACCATCTAGAATTGGACATGAATTAAAAAAAAACAGTAGGTATATCTACAAGATTACACAGTTATTTAAAACCAAACCCTTAACTCAAACGATGACATTAAGATGTAACGTCAAACAGTAGAAACATTTAATATAAGGAGCTATTATAAATCGGGCAATTAACTTCGCTTAAAGCACTCTAAAGCGGAGTGATGTCTCGTTTCCTCAGCTTTTAAATGAGACTGTAAAAAACGTTAAAATGTGAACTAGGGGCGTTTTAGAGGAAGAGTTGGATGTCGTTCGAATTAATTGTCCTTAACTATGGAGGTACTTTATCACGTAGTGTGATCATTGACTATTTTTCAGATGGCTAAAACGTTTTTGGTAGGTGTGCTGACGCCCAAAAGAACTGAATAGCTCTATTAATAAAATAAGATGATTGTTTTGATTCTTTATTTATTTAGATCTAACCATAGTCAGATAAGACTGGATTGGGAGAGACATGGCACGATCTAACAACTATAAACAATTACGGAAAAAAACATTTTACGTTGGTAACGTTATATTTCAATCAATTGGTAAACCCACTAATACAATACAGCTTCGAACCTTATAGCTACATGGAAATATTCACCAAAAGGCCAGGCAATGGTACTTTTCAGTGGCATTTAGTACCTACAACAGTACACCCCGTGGCGCAGCTAGCTTGCAAAACCAGCTTGCAAAACGAAGACATTGGTTCGATTCCCGCACTGAGAGTTGACACAAATATTTACGTGATCCACAAATATTTGTTTTGGGTCTGGGTGTTTGTGAGACTGAAAATTCCCACGTGGTTTCTGATACCCACGAAACAAAACTTATATCTAAGTATAGTATACTGTTTAGTGTATTTATTTATTTTAAAATGTATAATTAAAAGAAAACTTACATTAATGCAGTATTATTTATATTTGATACTAGAATGTAACGTATTTAGAAAATTCAACTAATTTTCCCGAGCTAGTAAAAAATTTCCCCTCATCCGCATCTTCCGTTTATGGATTCTTATGTTTCAGTAACTAAATCGTTTTTATGGTGCAGGAATAGACGGTACACGCTTTTATAACTAACGAGTCGTGAAACTTTATCTTAAAACAAATAAAAACGTTTAGCGTGTTTTGACTGCGACTTGGGGTAATTTAATATTTTTTTTTTCCAGCTTGGAGTATTTCGTTACGGATTATTGACAGATAGAATGTGGATGTGTTCCTGTTGATTATTTAATTTGCATAAAGTTTTTAATCCCAGCAAGAAGATAGATAGATAGATAGATAAACACTTTATTGTACACCATTTAAACACAAAATACAATACAAAACAACTTACAAAAAAAAACAGTGGACAATCGGCGGTCTTATCGCTCGTAGCGATCTCTTCCAGACAACCTGGCGGAATGAAATATACAAAGAGTGAATAACAAGATGTGGGGGTGTTTAAATGATATAAAATATACATACATGTGGCTATGCTCATAATACATACATATATAATATACATACTACAAACATACATATATACATAAATAAATACATATACACAAAAAATAAAATAAAGTAAAAAAATACTGATATTACGATATATAAAACAATAACAACAACAAGAAGGTCAATTAGAGTGTGATAAGTACTAACCTGGACTTGCTTTTACCCTCGAAGTCTGTAAATCGCGTTCCTTCTCAATGGGCCAGTCGTCCACCAGCATACAATAGCTGCGTAGCTCCACTTTCAAGGACTGTTGGGAATACACCAAAACAAGATGTTTACATTCAATTAGGTCCGGACGGGAATTACACACTCCTAACGCTCACCAATCATAGCTGTTTTATGATAATAGCAGTTCCCCTTCGGAATGTATAGTCTGTAACTACCCTCTACTTCAAATTTCTTCAAAAAATCTTCAATAACTACTACTTATTATGTTAACATTACCATCTATAGAAATAATATGTAGAATGTAAAAAGTATCCAACACTTACATTGATTTAAAAACATTGACAAAGTACTCTATAACAATGAACTTGAAACGTAGCCACGCTCCAATAAACCAAATGTTCTAGTTAATCTGCTTTGCGTATTACAATACTCTGTATTGCAATAATCAAAATTATGTGAAATTAACTTGTGGGATTGAGTTAATATGAAATGGCACCAACTTCACAATTACATTTTATTACAAAATGCATAGTCGAGCGCCGCAACAAGGCATCCGGTTAACCGCAACGCTTCAGTAATTATCGACCGGCACGTCACAATTGGAACTGACAAATTAATAGAGAGCATTCGACAACTCCGCACCAACTGCTAATCACCACTTGCATTGGTGAAATGGTGTGAAAATTTGAAAGCGTTCGATGCACTATCGAGGATCATACATGCTAATGCGTTTCACGAACTCCACGGCGCGGATTAAACTTTTGTGTTTCGGCTTTGGCGCGAATCATGCTGATTATTTCGCTTAATGTAATTGTATTCACATCTCTTGATACAAATATACCAATCGATTTAATTTTTGGATAGACGTCTGAAAATCTAAAATCACATTTGAAACCTTAGAATTTCAAGATAATAAATAACAAATATAAGAGCTGTGGACTGAAGCGGTAAGGGTTTTCAAACTTGGGTAAAAACTTAATATTTTAGTGTTTAAGCTAGTTGCTGAATTAAAGAGCTCAGATTTAATATCAACTCCAGATAGTCTCCTACATTTATAAAGAACTCCAACATATAAAGAAATATTTTTTTTGTAGATTAGGTGAACAGAAACCACGCAGAGGAATTTACAATTTATCATTTTTATACTTGCATGAAATCAATCTAAAAATTCAAAAAATCTAAAAAAAAATCTATAGTAAAAGTAGATAATATTAGCTCAGTATTTATTTTTAACCTTTTGTAACATAAGACAGTAAAATATTAATAAAACATACTATGATTTTATACTCGTAAATTATGATGATGACAGTAAATAATAAATTCATTTACCAGTTCCTATAAGTATAGTTATCCATCGTTCAGGTAATTGAATAGCTAAATGTATAAATTTCATAGGTTCATAAATGAGTAATGAGAATCGTGATTGAATTTAGCTTTAAGGGTTTGCAAACAAGTTTGTTAGGTGGGTTCGGCATTTGTTCGGGCTACTGTGGTATAATTTAGATGTATCGCATTGGTAATTTGCTGATAATAAAACTGTATATTGATTTAAATAATGAATTGAATGTTTAGATAACTGTTTATAACAGCTTATTTTATACTATCAACTTCAACACCGTAGTTATTTTCAATAAGGTTGAAGGAATGGCCTAACTATCACGCACAACTGGTTCCACCAGTTTTATGCGAGTTTTATGTGAGTATAACCACTAATGCTTCAGTATTGTATCTTCCGTTTTAATATGAAGGGTGAGCCACAATTTTTACGAAGTCTATCCTCTTTTTTCTTTTTGATCAGTTTCAATACAGACAATTTCTTATTATAGAAATTTACTGTCATCATTATTATGCGTGCCACAATCGATCCTGATGAACAGTATTCGCAGTACCGTGTATGAGATGGGGTACTCATTTACGTGTTAAATTATTTAATAATCTTTGCCAATGAGATTTATAATTTCAACCTTCAATTACCAGACACAGATCTTCAACTAAGCGAAGTAGATTCTCATTAATATCTAACTAAGTGTGCTAGGGTTTGTGGTCTTGTTGGATTGTATAGTTATAAGTATTTTTTCTATTGGCTACTTTAAGATACCCCTTTCAAGGATACAGGCATCAAATATTCATGAAAATAAAAATAAGTACAGATAAATAAATCTCGATTTTCATTTTTTATTCCAATAAAATGATGAAGCAACCTCATTACTTATTCCATATAGACGTGTAGCCAGGGGAAATTAAACTTGCAGATTATTTGTCCACTCCCCTATTTCTGAGAGTTTGGTCCAAATCTTTGCCAAATAGATATTATTATTTGATTTGTTCATATTTCGTTTATCGGTGGGGAGTGGACTGTAGGCGTATGAAACTCAATAAATGTAATGTTATTATTATGGGATTGGTGAGTTAATTGTTTTGCGCTTTCGTGTTATTAAATGATTTTGTACAGCGATTTTAGGGTAGGTGCATGTAATGATCCCGAGGGATTCTGAATTGCGTAGGAATGCAAAAGTAAAAAAGTATTTAGTTTTATTTATGCGAAAAATCTGATGAAATAAAATAATTGTCAAATGAGAAATGTTCATATTTTTTAAATTAAAACGCCTAAAACTTGCATTTTATAACCTAGGCTCAAAGCTAGGACTAAGGTATCGTGACGATGGTTTGTGTCGACGCCGTTGGCGCATTTTCCTTCACCCTTTAACCCACCTAGCGACCCCTGATAACACTGATAGACAAAAATGACCTTAATGAAAGTTAAATGGAATTGAATGGGTTATTTTATATCTACAACTTGTCTGTAACTAATCTGCATTTTTAGAAAATTTTGATCACCCTCAGTTTTTATGCAACAGCCATTAATCTTTTTAAAATAAAAACGGGAAAAAAATGTTTCAAATGAAAAAAAAATAACTTATATATGCCTTTACTCAGGCTTTTCGGGAATATTTAGCGTCAGGTACATCCCTTTTGAGCGTCCAGCAGTAGTCAGCTAACTTGTTCGGACTCCAATTGCCTTGGTACCTTTTTTCCATGTTAAATATGTCCTGATGGAACCGCTCACCGTGTTCGTCGCTAAGGGCTCCCAAATTTTGAGGAAAACAATCCAAATGCGAGTGTAAAAAGTGATTCTTGAGCGACATATTGCATCCCATGTCCTTGTAAGCCGCTAACAGGTTGTTGACTAACTCTTCACAGTTTTCAGCCCCGTGGTTTCCAAGAAAATTACGAACAATATTTCGAAAACATGTCTATGCGGATTTTTCGATCGGATTATGGTTTTATTCAAACTCTTTATCAGCCAGTAGGTGTCTTATTTGTGGCCCTGCAAATATTCCTTCTTTTATACTCTCGGATACATTTTCTTCGGGCACGTTATCCATGTTTACTGGAGGCTGAGGAACAGGTAAATCATCACTGTGTGGGGTAGGTCTTTGAGCAGATTTTAGATTTGGATAGTTCACAGAGTGCCTAGATTTGTGATTAATACCTTTTATAGCAGTTTGGCAGAAATAACAATCTGATACATGGTCTTTCGGTTCGGCACATATCATTGGAACTGCGAACAGCATATGACGAGATCCTTTAGCCCATGATGTTAACAAAGTGACACACTGTGTTCAGCAAACTCTAGGTATCAAGGTTTTATCCAAATTTTGCACCGGAAAACCAAAATATTTAAAATAACAGTTTTTAGCTAATGGTGTCAAACTACGACGTTGACTTTTAACAGTAAGTTGACCGCAAATATAACAGAAGTTATCAGGATGGTTTAAACAAAACTCGGCATCTTATTATGATGTATAACACTAATAAAAAAAAAACTGTCTTAATTTCAATATTTTTTCGTTAATTTATTCGTAAACACACGTCGATAAGCAAAATTCGCGTAATCGAGTAAGTCGTTGGTTCATCAAAACTGAGGGTGATTGAACAAAACTAAGTATGGGGTTTATATACGGGTAGGTAGTAGTGTTTGAAAATATGACTTGATTTCATTTAACAAAATTACTGTTCATCAGTGTAACCGGTGGAATTTTGACGCCACCTACTTAGGTAGGTAGGTAAACATGTCTGAATATTGTGCCGAACATTTGTAGAAAGTTACGGCATCATAATTTGCTTACAAATAGGTTTAAGAGAATATCATAGTTAAGAATACTTGGAGTCCGACAAGATTTCATCGCAAAATTCGTCATCTCCTATTGCCTCTTATAATTTTTTAACTGATACAGGAATAGTTTTGAACCAGTATAAGCCTGCGCTTTATTTATTTCGCGAAAATATTACATTACGGAAAGTGACCATGTCAAAATACAAGAAATAAAAAGGTTTATTACAGCCAGAAAGTGGGTTAACCTTATGGCTAATGGTGATACAGTAGTGTCTGTTGTCCATCTCTAGTCATTCGATACGTTTATTTCGGTCTGCTGAAATTTCCTCTCTCATTATAATATATTTGTTATTATCGCTGGCGTTGATTATAAATTAGAATTAATTAGCAATAGCGCTAAACATGTCGACAAACTGTCAATAACCAAAACGTTGCCTAGTCTATAGCCAGTTATTTACAAGGGGTGTGTAGAGCCATGTGCCAAGTTGGAATGCCTCCAAGTGGGCTTCATCGAATTTGGCAAGATCTCTGATGGGAACAGCTGTCACAGCCTCTCACATAACCTGAGCTGGTCTGTTTGGGCAAATATTTGGCAAAACGTCATAGCTGAATGTGTTTATGTTGCTGTATTTAAAGCTCCTGGTTAAGTACTCAGTGTAAGCGGTTAGAATGATGTCATGGATTTTTATCGCTTTTTTAGTCTTTTCCTTGTTTTTCTTATTTTAAATAAAATAAAAATTTAAATTAACAGATTTAAATTGAATAAATAATGAATTATTTGGTTTATACTTTTTTTAGCACGACTCCCTAGAAGCAGCAGTAGGAAGGCATACGGCATGGATTCTCATATTATATTATTAGAAAAATAACTCAATAAGAACAAACAAAGATCATTTAACATGCAAAAACCCGTGACACATCTAACCATTATTTAAAAAAGCAAAACCCACTCAAAGCCTAATAGCAAGAAGTCGTTCGTTTTCCCAAAAAAAAATGTTTCCTGAAAAAAAAAATACATGTAACTACATAAATATTTACGCCTTAAGTAAAGTTCGCCATCTCATGTCGTAAAGAACATTATATAATTTGCATAAGAAGTTTGGATGGGCCGGGATGAAAGCCTCGGGTCGCGTCTGGCATGTGAATTGCCTTTTATATACGTTAATATTGACTTTAGTGTAGGGGAGACCGCGAATAAAAGGCGTCGGCGCTGGTCTGTCTCCAACTTGTAGTTTTTAATCGATATTGTTCAACCTCTTTGCATGTTTAAGTCGGCGTCAGTTGTGCAAATCCTTAACGTCTGACAAAGTCTACAAAGTTACTGTGGTATTATTGTGTTGTGGCGACTGTTCCGCTTCCTTTGACAGAAAAGCTGTTCGAATCGAAAAAATCATATATTTTTGGTAGATTTTGAGGCTGTTTTAAAATTCAGACTCGTATTTACAAATGTTTTATGTTAATATGGAGTACGCATGTAACCATTTAAGTTTTAATCTATGTGTACAATGAAGATAAATAAAAAGATAATATGAAACATTTTTGAGAGACTTTTATGAAAAACCATACCATTTTTACACTACGGTACAATTTACGGACTCAATTTAATAGGTCATTCATTTAAATATGTCTTATCAGGCCTCCGAAATGCACATTTTTACACTTCCAAGAATTTCAAAAAATCTTCTGTAAAATTCTTCCCCCTGCGCACTTGTCAAACTCAGCAATACTTTGATTAATACCAAACAATGGAGCATGAAAACTAAATTATGCGAAATCCGAAATTAATAATAGAATAATAGAGTGGATGCCAGCTTCGCAGATCAGATTTGTGATAAGAATTCAATTTATATTTCCGGACTACCCCGTGTCCCTTCTGTTTTAAATCAAAAGCACCCCAAACGAGTATTTGATTCCAACTTGCCTGATAGCAATCATAAAATTGTCCCGCCCGCAGTTATTATTTGTATAAGTGATAAAAATCTGAGCTAAATAAACTTGTATGGGAAACTAATATATCTGCCGTGATTTATTGCTAAAGGGGTGGCTTGTTAGCAGGGACCTTTGATGTGAAATAATAATGAGCATATATTGAATATATGGAACGTAGTAAAGCAGTGAATGAAATAATGTAGGAATATTATAATATTCTTTTCATTGTATAAATATGAAGTAAAATGGAACCAAAATTGAAATTACAGAACTAGATTATGTAAACAAAGAAACGGTGGTGAGCAAATTCTGTAACAAAGAATGGAAAACTTTATTCATTTCAAATCTCAAAAAATAGGAGTTCAACCAACTAACCACACATTTAAATATATGAAATAAGCGTTGGAATTAGCACATGTATTAAACATACGTACGCACTCACCCTGAACTAGGCAAAATCCATTTCTGCTCACTGCACTCATATTTTACTAAAAACCCTATCGTCTTCATGTTCTTTTAATCAAAATTATCATAAATACAGCCATATCAAGAGGGCAATAAAAATATATGTTTAAGATTCAACATGAATTAAAAATAATAAATAGTAAACTAAGTGCGAGGTGAATGTCCTAGTAGCATAATTGCTTGTATAAGTTCTTTTATTTGAAAATATAAACCTGGACAAAGGTTTCGTTTCTTAGAACGAAATGTTAATTCTGCTAAGAGTGCACTATTCTAATTACAGTATATTCCAGCAAGATGAGTCTTACAACTTAATTGCCTGAAGTTTTTTTATTAAGCTTAAACTTTTAAATATTATGTGACAGTAGTATGTAACAGAAAAATATATTACCGGAGCAAACTGTCGAATCCTCCGAATAAGTAGAAGCTTATTTTATACTGCGTTTAGAGCCACGGTTCTGAAAGATTTGCCCCTAAGTTTCACACGGAATCTATCTAATTTTGTTAAAAAAAATACAAAGGAAATACGTGAAGAAACGACAGAGGTATATGTGGACCTGAATTCGTAAATAAAATAATTCATTTCAATATCGATTTACTAATTCTATATTAATACGAGCGATGTCTTATTCAAAATCTTGTTGTAATGCTCGTATAACGTACATTGCAACGTAGTTTACAGACACTCCAGCATAGAACTGAGATGTTACTTTACTAATAATTAATTCATACCCCACTTAATGGCAGCTTGTTTGCATTGCCGAAACACAGCGTTTATGCAAACTGCGCCAACATAAATTAACACAAAAACTTTTCCTCTAAACGATCTGATACGCTGTTTTGGGTCAGGCGGCTGCTTAGCATACCTTGGCACACAAATTATTGCTGCTGTTCCAAACCCTAGACGCTTTATGGACTCCTAATTACGCTTAGGAACTTTTATATGCATTGAGGTTTCTTGGGTAATATGTAGTGCTGTTCTTAATGTATTATCATGCTGATAAAGAAGCAAAATCCTAATTGATGAAATCCTTAGAAAATCTATCAAAGATTTATATTTCTGCACAGACCGTTGCTTATAAGACTAACACTTTTTCCACATCAGAATGATCCATTTAAAATTTCTTTGTGGGCATATGTAGGTAACTTAAGTGACGATAAAAAAATAGCGGTTCTGATTAGCCACGGTGCCCTTACGTAGAAAGAGATTTTTCTTATTCAGTTGCTTAGTAAGAATTTTTGCACGTAAATAACAAAAAGGCGCCTTAAAAATTTAGGAAACAAAGCCAGCATGTAAAAGCACGCTGACGACTACATGTAGAATAATAATTATACCTATCAGAGGAATATCGTGCATGGCCCATAATGTGTGGATCCAGGCTGGTAGAAACACCCACAGTTTCAACTGACAGCTACTTTCAAAACAATTACGCTTGTAATTTTTGATGCGAGACACACTGCTTACTACATGATTTTGTGCTATAAGCTGATGTACCGGGAATGTTTATAGTACTTCCAAAATAAAGATGCCTGATTTGACACCTGCAGGTTGTGATAGAGATCTAGTGCAAGCTTAGTTTTTAAATAGTACATTAATGGTATTCTAAATTTCAAATTCTCACGGATCTGCTTTGTATCGACTCTTAGGTTTCGTATGCGAGTGAGTCTTGGAGATTACTATCAATCTTAGAAATCGTAGACTTTCATGGCAACTTACTCTCACACTATACAATTTCAATTTTGGGTATACTCAAATTGATTTTCAAACTAAATTTCTACTAGTTTTTGGTACTCATAACCCGTTTTATTTTAGCTTTAGAGTCAGAAGGTTCCGTATGACAGGTTTGTACATTACTTATAATAACAAGAAGTCCCAAAAGCCCGTATGTCACAGTACAACCGAACTCGTTCAGTGTATCAGTGCAGACATCATCACGATTCAGTAATTTACATATAATGACTACTTAAAAAGCGAGCGACGTAAATTGTGCGGCAGGTAAATAATAACATGCAGGTTGTCAACACTGCGCCGCGACACTTTATGGCTAATATATTCTTAATTGATTACTCACTTGTCGACTCTTTTTTTTTCCCTTCTTATTTTTAAATATTGCTTTGCATAACAATCAAGGGTATCTGATTGCTGATTTGATATCGATCGTTGAAGATGTAAAAAGTACTCCTTGGCCACTAAGCTTTATCATCAAGAGCACTGGTACAGCCCTTTTCTGAGAGGGTCTAAACAGTTTACCTAGCTTGGCTAGAGTGAGTTGGCGGGCTGAAGAGTTTTAGGTTTGCAGGTTTTCTCACGATGTTTTCCATCACCAATGAAGAAAGTGATAACTGAAAGATAATACACGCATAACCTTAAAAAAGTCAGAGATGTGTACCTAAGGTTTGAACCCACGACCGCCGAAACTTTCCTCAATATCGAGGCCATCAATACCTATAACTAGTAACTGATACATACATAATCTATAGGTACCTAATTTACCCTTTGATTAAAAAAAACATCTTTAAAAATAAATACGGAAAAATTGTAAATTGAATATCAGAGACAGAGCATTTGGAAAAATTCTCGTCTACATGGTAAGTTATGCACGTTCTTGATAACGTACACAAGTCATTTCCGTCTCATGAACCGTTGCGGCCGAGTCACAAATGCACTCGACGCCGGTCTATTTCGATATTTGCATTTGCATATAAAAATCACGCGCTAAGAATTGTGAAATAGGTAAAAACACCGTGTTAGAAAGTATAATAATGTAAATTTGGTTTGACATGAATACTGGATGATAGGTGTTTCGTAGCTTGTCTTCAGTGAGATAACTGTAATACTGCTGCACAGGTCTTAATATCTTTAATTGAGTCTACATTTTAAGTTCTGAAGACCATAGGGAATAAAGTATACACTCTTAATCAGTTTTAAAGGAGACCCAAGCGCAGAAGAGCGTTTATAGGTTCGTATAGAAATAAAAAAAGTAAACATCTTATCTGATCTGAATTATCAAAATGTCCATTCAACAAAAAAAAAATCGCTCAATTTACTATGTTATTCATTCCATAATCGATACCTCATTATACTCTCGACATAGTTGAAATATTTACTAAAACTTAAACCCGCCGTTCCATTTTTAAATTTACGAGCCAATGTGTAACCCCACATAGCTGCAATGTAATCCGCGCTGGCTGCAGGCCTTTTGATCCCGTCATAGGCTTCAAAGACACGAATGCACTGCAATGTAGGGGATTTCAACTGTTTAGTACAGTTTCGCTTGTAAGCCGGGATTAACCCTACGTGTCATGTAGCCGCTACACTGTTAACTAATTGGAGTGTTCAACTAATGTACAAGTGGGCTGTACATGAAACTAAACTTAGTTGAATTATAGAGCGATGTACGTGCGGTGTTGCCGTGGGATCAATCGAATTAATTTGTTCATTGCAACATCATCAAAATGGTCATGTCCACGTTCATTCCAAAACACCGCTAGAATATTAATATTAGCTGCTAATTAGGCATTTGCGACCTAATTTTGTGTTACATTGTCGACCACGGCTTTACCATCGCAGAAATATGTAGATATTATTCGATGTTTACATTAAGTCAAACATGAAATAGGATATTTTTCTCAAAAATTACAAAAAACTTAAAATTGCGATAATACATACACACAATAATTTGCATAGGTTTCATTGTCAAAGAAAATGTCTTTTTAATCTTTTACAGCTATACCTAAGAGTGTTAGATCGGAAAACCTTTTACAAAATGCTGTATTTAGAAGAAGTTGCTCGTTCAATCTTCGAGTTTTGTAAAGCTTTGCTTGGTTTGCAAATATTTGTTTCGGTTAGGGTACTTTAATACGTCTGTAAAACCATCCAGATAGCTCGATTAAAATGTGGCCAGGTTAAAAAAATCAGTTAAGATTGGTCATAGCAAATATTCATCAACAAAAATATTGAAGCTAAAATTTCCGTCAAACTCCTGCCTCCAACAATTGGCTGACCCTGAAACAGGTCGTATCTCCTTTGTTACGTTGGCGTATTGGGCCCATCGGATATCCCATTTTTTGCTAAATCGAGTGATTGAACCATTTAAGTGTTAACTGTTCATTGTGAACACTGGCGGGGCAGCCGGACAAACTGACCGGCACCATTTGTCAGGCGACATCGTTTGTCGCGCGTCGCCCGGCAACATAACTAATTGCCGCTGTAAATCGTCCCCGCACGCGAAGCGATCGCGTCGTCGCCCTCCTCGCCGCGACCGAACGAATGACTGAACGACCGACTGAACGAATGGGTGAATGACGCGCGGAGACGCGGCCCGATGCTTTTTTTATCCGTGTCGTAAATGCTGGTAACGCATGGGTGTGATCGAGATTTATGGGTGGCCGCGGTGAGTCAGTCAGCTCAGAATGTTCCAACTTTGTTCCATTTTGACGTGTCCTCGTGTACATTTTTACTGTCATAATAAAATAAACAAAGCATGGTGTGCAGCGAAAAAGGGTGGCACTAAGCTTAATATTTTAATATTTTTGTACGAAGCTTTAATGTTTACCTCATAATACTTAATTTACTAATTTCAAATTCAAATCAATTTGAATTAGACCTCTGGATAAAAAAGAAATGACTTGAAAGTAGTCTAGAAGAACAAGATACCTTCGTTTATTTAGAAATGCGTTCCACATGGTCATCGAATTAATCTCAATATAACTAACATATTTCAAGTGCTATTCAATATAATTCATTTTTCATTTATGGATTTAACATAAATCATTCGAAGCTATCCATATGAACTCTGCTTGTGAATTTCCTACTTATGTCAAATCCATTACTCGTTACTTTGATAAGGCTTCCTCAAAATTAATTGTGGGATTATTCATTATCGATGTAATATTATTTACGCTGGAACACATTAAGCATATAAATTTCCAAAATTATCGGGTGAATTTTCCACATGATATTGAATAGTTATCCCCGACCAACAATCAAATCAAAATCCAATTTAGGCAAATTGTAACATCATTTGCATCGAATTTTCAAATGAGTTTGCCATTGGTATTTGAAACGGCGAATCAAAATTTTAATTATATGTGAGCAGCCCAATGCTAGCGTATATTTCGTGAAAATTAACATAGAACAGGTTAATGTTAATCAATTAATCGAAATTGATTCAGTTCCTATCGTGCATAGTGTTAATAATAAAAGATTTTTCATAAATTTAAACTCAAATTTTTCCTCATTTTAATAATCTTATAATATTTTTTTAATACATTCCTTCTGTTTAAAAACGTAAATAAGTCTATAGATATTTCATTTCAGTGAGCGCAAGATCAAATTATTAATTGAATTATCGCGCGAATTAACGATGAAGGAAAATATCAAGAGAAGGCGTTCCGCGGTTAAACAACAGCTTATGCGGCGTTGCAATATGTTAAAGCTGCACAGAGGAAGAGGAATGATTGATATAAGTTAATCAGATAAAACTGTACAATTATTCATAAAAAAATTCGCGAAACAATTGCGGACGCACGATTATAAGGGTTCTAGACTCGGTTCCCGAGACAGACAGTTTTAATTATAGTTTATTGTAATATTCTCAGGTTCCTATTACATTGACTCTTGGCATAACGTAGATGCAGAAATACACCTCTATCTATTCTTTCGGGGATATACATAGGCGTAAGTATATTCAAGTGGCCTCTGACGACGTATGAACATAGGATATCTAACATTCTAATCTATTCTAATAAATGTTTTGCTTTGCTATGTGACACGAGCCGTTAGTGTGATAAAATCTTAGTGTTAATGAGGGAATAGAAAGCACTAAAGCCGATGCAGGTTACGATAAAAATACATAAATATGAGTGATATTTGCGATACTGAAATAATTGCTAAAGAAATGTCATTTCCATCGTGTTACATATGTTGTCAAGGCGTTTAGCAGACGGCGCCTGGCGTCATCAAATGAAATATCGCTTAATTAACGCTGCTAACAAATATGATTTACTGACTTCAGCTCCACCTTATTCCTATAAATATAAGGATGAAATTCCAACACACCAACTGCGTCAATAATGCACGCATATGTTTAAAGCAAAACTTAGTGAATCAAATGTGCCGCTGTGTGGAAGCAATCAACATTCCCTATGTCCGACCCTCTCTTCGCCCATTAAGAAATTTTGCATTTTATTAATCCATCGCTTCGTAGGTCACTGAGGTTATTCGGAATATTCCTGTTTATTAGAGAATGTGCGAGCTCTAGCATGCCTATAGGCGTTCGCGGGGACTCAATGCAAGTTTGCTGTTAAATTCAGACTTAAGTTGTAATGCATCAGGAAAATACTGCGCATAATTTTATTAAATAAATGCCGGGTCGCATGAATTATTTAAGTAATTAATGCTTGCATTGTAATTTATTGTAATAATCTTATTTCATTCACCATTGGTTTTGTGTTGGTTTTATTCTATACAAATTTTAAAAATCTGAGAAATTTCTATTATGTGCCTGGTCTGATAACAAGATCCTACAGAAACCTACCACAATCTACACTAACTTTGTTACACCATCTTAATCAAGCCAGCTTATTAATTTTGGAATCTCTACGAATTACAAAGTAGTTATACCTTTTAATATTTTCAGTAGCTATGCAATTCATTAGGTGGTAGATATCGCGTATTTTTTCGTCATAAACATATTCTGCAATTGTTCAAACTCCACCTGTACCAAACGAAGCTTACGTACAATATTCTTCCGTCCCACTGGCAACGCATTACATATGCGCATTTAATGCATTCATCTAACTCGGTGACCCGGAACCGTATGTTTATGGACCCACAGGCGAATTCAGTGGTTGCTGACACGCTGTCGGAACATTCAGCCGACGCTTTTAATACGCAGATTATTATAAAGACATAAAACTTGTAAGTGTTATTTGTGATATCCTAAAGGAAAGTATAATTAAGGTGATTGAGATACGTCTGAAACATATTTTTTTGTGCTGTATGTTTTGTAAATTCCAAATAGCAGGGGCTGCCTCGCCAGTACCCACAACTAGTGCACGGCGAGAGATCAAAATGTTTCAGATCGAATCTTGAGAGGGACCTACAGTCAGGTCTTATTGCCGGATCGCCCTTGACAATTTATCGACAGTACTGATTTATTGCAAAACAGCAAAATTTCTCAAGAGTTTAAGGTTCAAAAAAAATTAGATAAATAACAATTAAAAGTTTGACTTCTAAATAAGTCAAGCTGAAACCATAATTGAAACAACAATTTAATAAACCTAAATTTAGTTTGATATTTTCTATGTCTATCCAAATAAAACTGGCTTTCCAATTAACTGTACCTCATTTAGTATTTCATTCATTATTTTCTTACAGGCGTAACCTACCTTCATACATTATTCCGCCCAGAGTGATGTTAAAAATTAAGAGAACCGTTAATAAAACGTACACGCGTACATTCGTTTACAAAATGGTCGTATTAAGGATAAAACACGCACTGCAGTAGAAATATATTATCTTGTTCGTGAAATTGGGCCTTTCATGTTTCAACATAGGATACGCGCTCTGATATGTTTCAACGTAATAAAACATTGAGATGTTGCTATGAATAAGAATATTTCGCTTATTACAACTCTTAAAAGCGCCTTTTTATCTTCTGCCACGACTGCGTGTGCTGTCTATTCGTACGAAATGTGCTTTGAAACCATCAGCTCGCTTTTATGGATATGAGATTTTTGTTGTTAAATTTTGTATGCCATATCATTGTGAATATGTTTTATAGTTACAACACTACTTATAAAAAATGTTATAAGCTACCTGTATCCTAATTATAGAACTTATTACATCTTAATTGTATGCACATTTTAAGTTACAGTTCAGGCAAGTAAATAAAGTAGGGTAGTGGATTCAAAACCCGGGACTATTGCAAAGGAAGAATTCAGGGTGAAACATGATCTTTGCTCATGTTATTTTATTATCATAATCAACCCATGTACGTCCCAGTGCTGGGCATGGGCTTCCTTTACTATTAAGAGGGTTTTGTTCCCTAGTCCACTACGCAACATGTTATGTCATGTTTTGATCAATCTGCGCCTATCATTAAGAGCCAGCGCTACAAATATTTTGCGTTTGAACTAAAAATAAACTTCAAAAAAATTAACATACAAATCTATGAATTAAGGCAAGATCATAAAAAAAGTAATATTTATTTAGAAATTTCTGATACCGCAGCTAATATCTAGCCTACGTAATAACCTTAAGAAATATTTAAATTTCAGCTGGATTAACCATTTGCTCTTAAAGTTTTACAAGTCACACATTTATATGTAAAATTTGTAATCCCAAATTTACATAACATATTCATGAAAACAAAAAGCATTAGGCCAAGCTAATATTGCAAATTATGCTAAAGTTTCCATTCATCATGAAGATTGGTGGGATGATTTATCAAGATTTCATTTAAGACGTTATTAGTTTTGAGATTAAATAAAGCAATCTTATAGAATGGAAATCGTAGACCAAATACGATCTCGGAGCGAGCCATCTTCTCGAAGTCAACAGATGTAACAAACAAGTAACGGGCAAAGACTTGAAACAAAGTAAAGTTAACATCGTAGGCTTTAGGGATGTACCAGATACGTGAGCCCTACCACATGTCTTCGAGAAGTGGCCTCCTTCGAGATTTCTTCTTGAAGAATATTATAGGGTAGTCACATTCACAACTGAGCAACATAAATATGTTGCTATATATTAAAATACAAGTCTTGTGTTGTGGGCATCAGAATCAACGAGAGCCTCAGCGGTTGCCAAAATACTGTGATCCGAAATAAAACACATTTCAGCAAATTATTGCACAAGTTTTTATTTTATCAACTGAGAGTTGGAGTCTATTTAAATACGTTAAATTACTTGTTGCTTTGTTTAATAATTAAAAAACAACAACAAAATACATCCTTAGCAAAATCCTCAAAGTTTTCTTGTAATCAAGACATTTAAGGAGCCATTCAGAAATGTTTTTAACTGATAAGCTGTCATGCTACCTTTGAGTTCATTCGCCTAGTTTCATTTTATTGAATATTAATTACAATGTAATTAATTGTTCACTTTTATTAATAAATCTCAGTATAAATTAAAATAAAAAACCTAGTAATAAAAATTGCATAAAGCATTTATTCCACTATAACAAAGATAAAATAAGTATTATTCTTGTAAACTTGGATACCTCGACAAGCATGTTATTACCAAAGAAATCACATGGTAGGTGTACCACATCTCACAATAGTGTGTTGCGTTAACACCTCGTGGTATCTGCGAACGTTCGCGCTACCGTCCGCTTATAGCCATAATTTCACCTTTACTGCTAACTTATTTATAATAACAAACAGCGACACATAGTAAAGGCTATGAAAAGAGCAACTTAAGGCTTTTGACGACAAACTGCACTCGGGGCTACAATCGATAGACAATGGATTGTTTGCCTTTTGTTCGCAAATCGTAAAGAGCTCTGGACTATCTCAGGAGTTCTTTGAAAACGTTGCTTGCACTGAAATGTATTGTAAAGTTTTGTTTTACGTCTTCATGACAGCGCCGACTTTGTGAAGATACTCGGCTAAATAATTTTCTTTTTAGTCACGCTGGGCTCCGCCGTAGTGGATTAGTGGCACGTACCCATTCAACGTAAAGACGAACCTTTGTGAAAAGAAATCCAACAGGATCCAATTTTATTATTAGGATACATTACATGAATAGTTTAAGTATTTTCAGATATCTACCAGTTTTCTTTGTGTACTTTAATAATGTATTATAGCTGAAGGTTCTCGTTTGATGCGTGGATGCTTTTTGTTTGATAGAGCCCTTTGTAATATATTTCAGGCTGAGCTACTTTTAATATGAAAGAATATACGTCGCTCTAATATACAATTTTATCAATTATGTAAGCAGTGACTTAGGCGAGATTCCATTTTGGATACTGTGGTTTTTGGGCATATTAAGAATTTACAAGATACGTACTAGCCTTTAGGCAAGTTATTTGCTTATTTCTTTAAAGAAATACAAATGAATTCTTAGTTAGCATACGTTATTATGATGATTCTAAAAACAAAGTCAATTTTTAAAAAGATTTCAAGAAGTATAGTAAACTAATGTATTGCATTCATTAATAACAAATTGATACTATTCAATTAAGGGCCAATACAAGGACAATGCTCGGTAATACTCGATGCCAATAAGCAACTCGTCCATAAACACAAACAATCACGTATTCACCCCTCGCCAGCATAACTCTCTGGAGGTATAAAATAGCCTCATTTGTGACACCGATGCAATCCGTTTAATTCGTTACGCGGCAACCCCCCAATGATAAGATCGAATCGTTTGGGATTAAAAGAAAATTAAACGGCCAAGACCCTGCAGGATGTAACTCGAACGAATTAAAAAGCAAACCATAACATCCCTACACTTCTGGAAATAAGGATCATAATAAAACAAGGGAATAGTACATTTATATTGGCAGTGTATCACCATGAACAGCGTGGAACTGATTCCGGCCCCTCAAGAATTTACTTCACGTTTGGGGCGTTTCTTTGGTGACGAATGCTGATTGTGAAGCTTAATTAAACTGCATTATACTGGATCTGTGCAATTTCATCGAGATCTGAAGAATATGCCCCCTGTCGATTACATCCGCTTTTAGGGTCGTCGAACTTCGGATCAGTAAATGTATGCCTAAGTTTCGTTGAGAATATTGGTATATATTTGGAATGTGTTTATTTTTTTATTGATTGTTCATTTGACTTATTAGTCACTTTGAGTGGTCATTTTGACAAATATTAAATAATTATAAGACTTGCAAGAATACGGAACTAAGAGTGAGCCAGCCACGATCTTTTATTTGTCAGTCATGAAAGTTTTGAAGTCACAGCAGAAAAAATCACCTCACTTATCGAGTATCTATTTTAATGGTAGAAAAATCTATAAACAACATAAAATAGCAGTTATCGATAATGTATTTGAAAGAAAATACACTGCGTTGTTTCAATTACGTACACTTTTATTTCCCACATAAAAGAGGCAGCGATTACCACAGTAATCATGGTCCTTTTCACTTCTGCAAATTGTATAATGGAGTACAATTGCAAAAAGGGTAACATTTGGTGGAGTAAAAAGCAAAAATTGTTTTACAAACTGTGCAACTGGCGCGAGCGTTAAGGGGTTATCAATGACCTACTTTGCAAACTACGGCTTTATGTGGAAACAAACATTATGATTTTCTGGTTTTGCCAAGGAGTTTTCAAGCGTTGTAGTTAGCTTTAAAATTAGCTAGATTTTTTATAAAACACGAAAAACAATAGTTAATGCACTGGGCCAGTGCCGTGGACTAGCTCCCAAACACACTCACCTGTGAGTTTGAGAAGTCCCCTGCCCAGCATTAAAGCGAATATTCGTGACTGAATTTCGTAAACAGTCACCCTGAATTCTAAATCGCACATCAAATCGAAATGCTGTTATTTTGACATGCTAAAATTAACAACATTTTCGTAATAGGTGCTTAGCTTGAACGTCTTAAGTTTTAAAAGGCTCGTTTTCGCTCCTTGTCTTTATTTATACGTATTTGCAACGTCATACAAAATATAAATTTAGATATAACTGCAATTTATGTAAACGAC
The DNA here is from genome assembly GCA_030295005.1 of Cephonodes hylas. Classification (NCBI taxonomy): domain Eukaryota; kingdom Metazoa; phylum Arthropoda; class Insecta; order Lepidoptera; family Sphingidae; genus Cephonodes; species Cephonodes hylas. The sequence continues at coordinate 4,677,539 of AP025371.1, forward strand.
AAAGCTAGTTAATCACTGCCATGTGCTGTCGTTTAAACAGGTCAGTGAAATTATTCATTATGGTGATTAATGTATTATCTGTTTATTCTCCTATTTTGTTTCAAATACTGACTTACTCCTTGAAATATATATTCGCTAGTAATATGAGATACTACATAGGCACAGCAATGTGAGGCATGTTGTTTTTGAAATAAATTGTATGAACTACCTGCGAATCTCGATTAGAATTAAGTTTCATTATTCGGACAATGAACGCTCATTCAATCATAAACACATAAACTTTGAAAGTCAAAATGTCAATAACATAGATAAAACGTCTCAAAAAATTACTTCTTTAAAGTGCAAACATTACATTCATACGATTTATAGAACTTAGACAAAGTACTTCGTATACACAGTAAAGTTACACCAAAACAGCTCCTGTAATTTATTATGACGATAAAAAACTAAATGCTGACAGTATAACTTTCAAACAAAGCAAATAAAACGTTTCAAGAAAATATTTCAATAAAACAAATATTGGTACAGAGCACTAATGAAACTTTTAACTTTAGAAAGTAATTTTGAAGATAAACAGCATGCTGGATGACGGCACGCGACGCGTATTCAAGATTTTTTGTAAACATTACCAATTGCTTTACCAATATTTGAAGAACGCATGGAAAGAAATGGTCACGTATCTCAGTAAATTTTCGATTTTTGACATTGAGCTGTTGAACCGTTCAGGGTTTTGTTTGCTTCTGTAGCAAATTGACAATTATTAATAATAAAGAAAATATACACTTGGCCCTGTATTGAGGCAGGCAAAAGTACATATTTATTTCGCCATTAAAATATGTTTTGGCCAAGTAAAAGTAGTTCGCTACAGAATTCCTTATCATTTATTTTCAGACTTTGCGGTACTATCTGCTGAGAATACCTTCTTAAAAAACTTAATAAAACTTCTCTTGGTTTCAAAATCTATCCTGAAACATCTTGATTGTATCACTTATAATTATAATGCCCGCTTCGTTTGGTCCCGACCAAGGACGCAAATAGTTCAGACTCTGGTCAGAAAATAAATCATTTAGACCCAGGTTTACTCTCGCATGAACCCGATAATAAATAAACTCTATCAATCGTTTATTAATTGGCTGAAAATATAACCGAATCATCCTCTAAATAATCCGTAAATGATAAGTCACGACCAACATCTCTTCAACTTGTATCGCAAATTTTCGCACAAAATTCTCTTAAGAGGCAACGTGATGCTGCAAGTTCGTGATATTGATATAACCTTCGCTAAACTATGATTGATAGTGCGAAGCTGAATTGAGTTTTATCGGCCACTATCTGCAAATAGAGGCTTATGAGCGATTTGTTGGGATATTAGAAAATTTCATATAATATATTTTGGTTGGATGGATTTGTAAAGAATGCGTTGTGAATATCTTTCGGTATGGGTCTAATATTGAAAATTTTATTTATACTTTGGTATCGAACATTAAAATATAAGGCCTTAACCCTTTCAATTAAAGAAGAATCCCGTGCCCAGCAGTGGGACGTATATAAGCTTGATTTTGATGATAAGTCATCAAAAAGACTATTTTGTTCAGTTAAAAATTATTTGATTTATCAAGCTTATAGGTGATTTGATACTTAAAAAAATACCAAAAATATGTTTCCAAATTAAAAAAGAACTGCAATGAAACACATTTCGCAATATAAGCAATGACATAAGCAGCGCAAGTAAACAATATGAAAAGAAACATGGCATCATAAATCGGAGCAGAAATAACTCGAGGGCCATCGAAGCCCATCGCAGTTGACACAGCTTCTGCGATGATAGTTTATTAAGGGTCTGCCCACACAATCTTCAACGCGTTTGCAAATGTTTGGCTTGCTCGCGATATGACCTGCTGGCTGTAAACACTTCACTTGGCTACTTGTGATATTCTGTGCCGATTGTGTGGGAGTGCATTACGTCATCGCGTATTTCGTTTCAACGCTTTGAATGCGTCTTGTCAGTCTAAATCATTACTCGTTTGTAACAGTGAATTGGATACTCTGTATCAGATTCGCTGGTATTTTCTATACGTTCATCATATTTTATTGCCTTCAATTGTTTGTTTGTGTATATTGAAACAAGCATTGATTGGGATTCTTGTTCTTGTTTATTACTCGATGATCACAGCTGAAAATGCATTGTGATCTTAATAGGGTATTAATGCAGAAACCAAATTGGGATGCTTGAAGATTCCAATTAGTACAAAGTTATTCCTTACTTGAATGTTGAAAGTTATTGGCAAGGTAGTTTTAAATTTTCATAAATTTGAACCTGTGAGATTTACACGAAAAAAAGATGAGGACACGTCATAATAACTCAAATGACACAAAATATAAAAAAATATGTGTTTGGTTATTAAAGGTTTATTTTATTTTTCTGCATAATTAATCATAATTTTCTAAAATCATACAAAAATATTTCGTCATACGAAAATTAAACATGTCTCATTCACTTTACTCAATAATTCATGCCCATTACACATGAGATGGTTTCGAAAGTATGCAACACTTGTGCTGTGCATATGAATGAAGCCAATTGGTGCTGTTTAACACCCATCAACCAACTTCTAGATCTAAACAATGAATCATAGTGCAATTAAGATAACTGGCCACGAGACAATATAAATCACTTAAAATTCATAAAGCACTTTCGTATGTGGGTTGAGTTCGTATCACGTTTTTATCGGCACAGCTTCTCGTTTAAACCTGGTTTAGTAAATATTTTCATCTTACACAAACATTTGTGCGATAACTGTTATCTTAATGACGTCGTAATGCGGATGCTGTTGGTGTTTTTGGATTAGGTTGTTATGTGAAGAGTCTAGTAACCAGTTATAAATAACTAGTTTTATTTTAATGCGAATTTTAACTACGTATTTCCACTGATACGTTTGTCCTAGGACACAGGTATGATCGAGAGGTTATATGTTCGATCTCCGGCTTTGGAAATGTTCATAGAGTTATTTTATTAGGAGACTGACTTAATTGAATTATTGACAGTTTTGTAAAGGTTTTTTTTAGATTTCTTATTAAATCATACATAAACTATAAATTGATAATAAATAAGTAAATATAAACATTACCCTAGAGCTCTTTCCACCTCAAAAGAAAACATTGTAATTATTTTTATTAGGAACTACACTTAGACATTTTTCGAGAGAGCAGATTTTATTTCAACCCGCGACATGGCGAACAAACTTACGGCGCACTATAATAACATCTTTATCAACAACAAAACACTGCCTTTTACTATAAAGGCTCGCTGTTTTATTGTTATTAAGATGGTATAATTTGTTTTATCTTCATGATCTTGTTTTTATTCAAATTAACTTGTTGTTTGTATTATGGTGGACTCTCCTTTAATAAAGTAGCTAAAAAATTAGAACCTTAATTTCCAGACTAGATAATCTTACTTATTTTTGCTGGTATTTGTACCCTTCCACATAAGGTGTAGAAGTTAATTGTTTCGCGAGTGCGTTACTTGTTAAGCCTTTTAATATATTGTTTCCAGGAGCACAATATTACTGTGTAGATTAGCAAGTATGCATGTCTCTACGACAATGATGGGCTCATTTCAAGATATCTTGTATGTTTTGTTTAAAAGTAAAAACATACAGTTTGTGCCGTGACTTAATAATATTATAGTTTTTCTCAGCAATAAGAATTCTGAGTGATGATATTGAAAATAATTCTGTTGTCTATGTCCTATGAATTGTGGGTCAATAGTCTTATTATATTTTTCGGTTTGAACTTTCTTCTCATGATTATTATATTATAGTTTAAGTCGCAAAAATAAAAACAGTATTTTAATTTAATATGAAAATACTTGCCTTGTATGAAAATGCTAAATTATGGCAGACTTGCTTATCATACTTTAACAGGTAACATTTTAAATACTCTTTTTATTCTCTGACGTGAAAAGAATAGCTAGCGTAAATCCTTAATAATAATATATGCAAAGCCTGAACTATGGGCGGAAGTGTGCAAAATAACATTCTCTGACACAACAAATGTGAGAGACTTGCTACCTGCTTTGAGTTTTATTTGGGAAAAAATATTTTCTTTTAATTTGCATTTTTATTGTCCCCAAGAATTAAAGAATATAACATTTCGCCACACACTTCTAGATCCATCTTCCATCCATCATCCATCTACTCAGCCTATCGCCAGCTACTGCTGAACGTAGGCCTCCCCAAGATAGCGCCAACCAACCCGGTCTTGAGCAGCCCTCATCCATCCGATACCCGCCACATTTCTCAAGTCGTCGGTCCATCGTGCTGCAGGTCAAATTAAAATAACAATATTTATGTATATCGCGATTATTAGAAACTTTGGTTCCCACCAAGCACCTACGTACTTGTGTGGTCAAAAAGTATTTTCTTAATACTATTCAACATTATTATTATATTTTGCTCGTAACGTTTCACCTGAATCATTTTCTACAGAACATTCTTTAAGTAACAGTATAAATTCTAAATAGAATTATCTATGACTCACATCTTGATATACTTAAAAAAGACGTTACTCTGTGCGGGTCTTATGAAGTTTACTTGGTAATTTTTAAGCCGGAATTCACCCACTTTTATTTAAATATCTTAATGTCATCACAACGTGAGAACTTAAAGGTGGTCCTGCCATTCTAACCACAAGCATGTTCAAATTTATCGTCTATGACATAATCGCCAGTTGAGGTTTCAATTGATCTGACCCGATGTTTTGACCACAAGAACATTGTAGATCACGCCTCGTTAATCAGGTTTTTTAGTGTCAGTTTATCTTCTACGGTTGCGAAATATTTCGGGCTTTTGATTTTTTTCTATTTTCCCCAAATTCTGTTCGAAGATATTTAGATAGTAGTCACCACTTATGGAATAGAGAGGATTTTTTTAACGTGAATTAAACATTTACATTTTAATTTACTTCTTTTTACCTTTTCTGATTGAGGTATTTTTATGTAATGAGATGTGTGTAGGCGCATCTTTGTCATGAACTATGAAATAATTTATATTTATTTATACCATAAACAATTTTTCTTTCCAATATAATTTATTGCATATACTTTTTTGTAAATCACTTCATGAAAATGCATTACAAATACGAAAATTATGCTTTTGCAATTTTATTATGGCTTTCATACTTGAGTGACAACTTTTCTAGGGTTTCAAATGTTTGTTATCCACATAACAAAGACAATCTACTTTCGTTAACACCTAGACTAGCTAACTAACTGGAAACTGAGATGGCGATGTAATTATGATTCACAAACCCGCACTTTTAAAGGCTTTTTATTAACAAATCGTTCTAAAACTATTCTCATCCAGTTTTCCCAGTATCTTATTCTACAGTTAATAAAGTGTCTGTGGATTCCGAAGCAGTCAATATTTGACACTTAACAGCCGTAGATCCCGATCGATATCGCCACCGCAAGAACGCATAAATCGCGCCTTGTTAGTCACGGTTCTTGCTAATTCAATAGCTGTGGTGCTGGAACCGGCTTTGTCGGCGCCTATTGTGTTTGTTTAAGCCTTTTTTGCGAAGTCACTCGTGCTAATTCATATTGATTCTGTATCTGATTACTGGGAACGAATTTTTTTATCATGACATCCGTTTTGGTGGATGTGATTCGGCTTGGATCTTTGTGTGTGTGGATCCACGTGTATTTTCCTTTAGTGTTTTTTTTTATTGAGACGATTCTACTTAGTACTTTAGTTGTAAGTGTATTTATTTTCCCGAGTTACGTTAATGTTTGATTGATGAATTAAGAAAGATCTTAAAGGCCACAAGGATGACGGAATTAAGCCCAAAAACGTCGTAAAATTTGCGGTATTTTCTGAAAAAACAAAGAATTAAGTGTGGAATTACTATTCTGCCTACTTCACCATAAGGTACAGCTGTGTGTATTTAAGTAAAAAAACATACAGCTTTAATAAAATAAAAACTATATTAAACGCACCGTGAATGGTAGGTATTGGTATTCTCATCACAGATTCTGATTACCGTCGTGGTATTTTTATATTGTATAAAACCAGTTTTGATATTATTTGAGCAGTTAAAACTTTCTATCAATACAGTTAGATCGGCAGTAACTATCGACCGATCAAGCTCAACAGCCTTTGATCGGCACATCATTATATCTTCATCGAATAATTTATTATTGTACACAAAACTCGACTTGATGGTGGTTTTAAAAATAAACCACTTCCCAGTGTGTTATTAAGCCTTCAAACTAGGATTTATTATGTTTGCGTCGTAATATTTTTTGTTGTGATCACGGGTCAATAATTTTATGCTAAAATTTGCCTGAGGAGACCACCCGTCACCAAGATGGTCAACCTAAGTCGGTAGTTATTAAAATCCTATAAAAATATTGTATATAATAAGTTATACCTACCTTAAAATGTTCGCGAATTTTTTTTGCAGTGTTAAAATAAATAATACTGCCTGGGACTCAAGTCATGACGTCTCGTAGGTACATTCCATATGTATACTAAAACAACCAAGAATAATGAAGATAATCTAAAAAAAGTCTTAATATAATTTTTATGATGATTTAAATTCAGAACTGGAACGACTAAAAAGATAATTTTAAAGAATTTTCGATATTGCCTTATTTTAAGATAAAAAATAGATTTGATACTCCCAACGCCATCTTGTGCGTCGTCGTTGCATCACTTGAATGCACACAACGCAGTTAGTTGCGGCGGGAAACGAAAGAACGAAGCTGATCTAGGCGCGGAGTTATAACTCGCTTTCTTATTACAGGAACAATTTATTATTATTCTCTTTTGTGAAATCCATACAAGCTAAGTTCATAATTACTAGATCTACCTATAAAATAAACTATCTTTCAAAAGTCTGTAAACGTCCCTGGTGGTTTACTTTAAGGAAGCTTTTAAGGAAAATTTTACAGCAGAACGGAAACATAAATTACAAAAAAAAATATAGAAATGCACTTTTGTCTACCCCTTAAGGTACACAAGAATAAGTGTGTATATTAGTTACTAATTTAGTGGAGTAACAAATGGATATGCCAACGATTAGGAAGAAAAATGTACGCAGTGTTGTAATAAATATAAAACACAAATTATAATTAAATTTGTAACTCTCCTCCCGACGGGGAAACAAAGAAGTAAATATTTACAAGATTATTTACGTAAAATGTGCATTAATATTAGAAACGGCGTTGCAAATACGTGAGAAGTGAGCGAAGTTGGAATTAAATTAACTTAAATAGCACCGAAGTGACCCAAAGAATAATTTAACGGGGGTTCTCTGCTAATGAAGAATAGTGCTCTCCAGACAGCTGTTTGCTCTAAACTTGCTCCATTAAGATATTATAACCTTGGTTCTGCTCGGCTAATGTTCGGAATGCTAAGGAGTTTAGTGTTGTGAGAAAAAAGAAATAATGGAAATGAAAATACCCCTACTCCAGGGATATATTTTTACGAGCTCCTCGTTTGTACTTCACGCTGTTAAAATTCTCATAATAACTGAAATACGGAAATTTCGTATTTTTTCATAATTAAATGTTTTAATTACGTCTGCCATAACTTTAGAAATGTGTGTCAAACTGAGCTTCTAGGCAACTCCTGTGCGTACTCAAAAGCACACCTGACTTGAAATTTTGTAAGTATTGTTGAAAAATATCTGGAGAAAACAGTAAGACTACTTCATAATTATGTTAAGTTACTTTTATGTAAATATGTAAAGCGCACCAACCCTCATTAGGACTATTTAGTAGATTATAGGATGATGATGCCCAATTATTTTATTTTTGTTTGCCTTAGAATTGATTGCGTCACAATCTAACTCCTTTTATACTTGTAATGAGTTATTCCAAGAAAATTGACATTAGCATCAAAAAGCTTAAGTGTATCAACTGTGGTTTGAAACAATCATCCGCATTTGTAATACTGGATTTTCAAACAAAATGGATCTTATCAATCCAAATCCTAATTAAAGCAAGCGAAGCTATTATAAATAAGAAAGCGTTATAGAAATTTAAGCCCGATTAAAACGTCGAAACAAACAATTATGAATCGTTTATCACTACAAACATCATAAATCGTGTGCGTTATCTTTTTTTCAGAAGCGATGCCGCCGTAACGTATAAATCAGAGTTATCTACTGATAGGAAATAATTAGAAGTTGCTTAATTATCTTATTTTCTTTATAACTTTGCCGTATGATAAAAGTGCATTAAAAGTTTAATAAGGCAATTAAACGGCGGTTTATGATCGACAAATATGTGTGCATGGAAATATTTACATAAATTACGTAACAAGTTTGTATGGTTAAATTGTAAAAATACTATTTCAGAATCCTAGGGTTTTATGGAAGCAGAAGATGAGAACTGAGAACAAGGAACATTCTTGTTGAAATATTGAACAGATGGTATTTATAAAGGAAAATCACTGTGAAAAGGTACTATTTGAATCGAATTTATACAATCACGACTAGGTCGCAGAAAATTTAACTATATTGACATGTCTGAATAGAATTTGCACGCCTCTTATTAACGGTCCTTCAGATCTTGTAATACTTACCGGGAAGGGTCAAAACAATTTGTTGTCCCGTTTGTCCTTCCTGATCGTTTGTAACAAGAAGCTTACAGCTCTAATTTAGTCCAACTATTGAATCCACCGCGTCCCCTGTGTCCACTTGATCATTCTCAAATTTGTCAGGATCCAGTTTCAAAGGAATCTTGTGAAGGCATCGGATATGTCAGCCTTTCGGTTTTGCTGAGGAAAATCCCTGTACGTTATTTCGTAGGGTAAGTTTTGTTTTGGCCTCTGCAGATTAATTGCTCCACTATCAGGCGAAGAGATTTATATGAAATTCCAAGTTCCAAACCTTGATCCCCTATTGCGTAGTTTCCTTCGCGAACTTCATAAGTTTTCTCGTATTGTGGTATAGAGAATGAACGAGATCTTATTATTCCCAAGTCGTTGTACATTACAAATTAGTATTTATGTGTTTTGCTAGCTCTTACGAATTACGTGGGTATTATGTGTCAAAGTGTCGTTGTTAAGTAAGTCATGATAAATTTGAAATATATGTATTGAAATTGTAAGATATTCTGGTATTATCATATCGTAATAAAATTCATGTCCAAGATTAAAATTCTGCAAATATTACCATTAGACCATCGAAAAATTAGTACTTATTGTTTTCTAAAAAGTAAGTTATACTAGGCCAGCGTGGTGGACTATGGCCTAAACCCTCTCAATGGTAGAGGAGACACGTGCTCAGCAGTGGGCGAAAATGGGTTGATGAAGTAAGTAAGTAAGTTATACTACAAATAAAACTGCTAATAATGATGTGACCACTGAACATTTAAAATTTACAGCGAACCGTTGAAGCTCCGTTCTAACCCGTATTCCGCTAATCTAACCGGCTATGTACTTTTAATTACAAAAGCAAATGTCCGGCAAATAGGTCGACAGTACAAACAGGGTTGCCATTAGCCCCCAATCACGGCCGGGGTAATCGCGTTAATTAATGCCGTCCGACATTTCGCGTCACGCGCTCTCCTCCAGATACGAATGACACGTTGTCATTGTGGATCCGTGTAAGCGGTTAGACTAATCCACGTGTTATTTTCCAGGGATTTAATATCGATGGTGCTGGATTACTGTATAAAAGGATAGATGCAAGTGCCCAGTACTTTTCTGGTCTTTTGACTGGTTGATACAATCAACAACGTCCTAGCTATGGCCATGTTACCTAAATGTGACTGGTTTTGCTTTTCTAGTTTAATTAATGAGTTTGAGACTTTGTTTGTTTGAATAATTGTTGAAATAATTTGAAAGATTTTTTTACACCATTATTTTAATTCTAATTTGACTATCTGCCTCTGATTTAATTGAAAAACTCATTGCTAGTTTGAATGGAAGGCATGACTTCACATCAATTTTGATTTCTTGCAAGACTCCCGTCAGTATGCATTAAGAGAAACAAAAGAAAATACCTATACTAATAACTGTTTACGAGGCAAGCTCAACTTACAAATTCAATTTCTTTCTTGTGTTGGCCGCCGCGCTCTCCGGAGCGTTGTTTATACTTGAACCATGCTTTAAAATAAACCGCCAACTTTCATGTTTATATCAACTCTTAAAGGAAATTGAAACTGCTTATAACATCGAAAGTTATTTTAGGTTCGCCGTATGCTCGGCGTTGGTGAAGTAAATCTTTACGTGTGTTTACATCTCTGTCTATGCGCGAGGAAATATATTTTTTTATGCAATTTCCGTAGGTTCAACGTTCTAGTCATGGACGTTTATTTCTAGACTGAAATTGACATCGCGCCCGATATTTTACCTGGAGCATTTTTACCGTCCGATATTAACAAAACACTGCGGAATTTGATAAAAAATAGGTATAGGTGGGCGCAATATTTCCATAATAGGTATTTGTTTTAAAACATGAATGGGTATAATTAACTAAATGCAACGTAATAGTCGAATCGAAAAGTAAAATGGTCTTTACGCCAATGACATAGAAGCTATAATGTTTTCAACAGAAGCTCGTTTCAACGGTGCCATCATTGCTTTTTCAAGGCATTAAGTTTCACACACGCTGTGAATAAAGTCATTATGTCGAACATTATTATCAATATTGTTGCGAGATTGTCTCCGCTAGGTCATTAGCATGCAAGTGTGATTATTTGTGAGTATTCATTTCTACGTGTTTTTGTTAATGTTTTGATTTCAGTTTGATTGCGCCGTGCCGTGCAAATGGTTAGAAGTATGGACCACGAGTTAAGCAATCATTTTTTATTTTTATTTTTAATGCTTTTGTTTAAGAACTCGTACATTTTAGGGAACTAATAGGTGTATTAAATAACAGCAATATTAAAACAACATTGAATTTTAACGGTTAAAGAAAACGTTGATATGACTAAAAAAATATTATTAAATCGTTTTATAAAATTAAAGATTAAAACTCTATGTCCGAATTATACAAAAACCATGAAGTTACATTCCACAAAGTGCACATTCCAATTATTTATTTATTTAAATGTATCTGCTTTTAATTCCACATGATATTTGTTTAATAACTAACACACGGCAACTAATCCATTAACTCGCCAAGCCAACCCTGCGCGAGTTAATACCTTAATGAAAACATTAAAACAGAAACAGATGTATGACGATGATAATATAAATCGCTACTAATATTAACGCCGCATGTAACACAACAGTGAACAAGATCAAATACTTATTTAGATGAGGCGAGGAAATGGCAAATGAATTCTGAGATTTTGTTGAGCGTGTCCTGTCCCCAGCTCCGCCGGTGGATAACTTATCACTATCTAAATACAAACCAGACTAACGAAGTGTTGAAGTGAGATTATAACAAACAACGTTCAGTGAAATAAGTGTCTAAGTATGGTTGGCGATGATCTTACAATTTTGTAAGTAAACCATGCGTTTAAAATAAATAAAATGTTACAAATCGTACAGAAGATTTGAATAAACATTAAGAAAATATTTCGGAACGACGGCCCGTTAACACAATTTTGGGTATTGACACTTTTCATACTGAAGGTGAAAGGAAATTAGAAGTAGTAATAAGCAATTTTGACAAATTAGTCATGGACAAAATGGTCATCATGATGATACATCACAATATAAATGTATGGTATATTAAAAAAAGTGGTTGTTTTAGATATGAAATAACTGCGACTATGATGGTCTAAACACTTTGTTTCATTGCAATTATGTGTATTAAAGTTCATTCATTCCTTGTTAGCATATTCTTACTAATCCCGACCATCTACATTGCATCTCCTGTTTCAAGGCACTATGTCTGTTCCGTTTATATCCATTCATTCAACATTAAACTAAAACAGAATCTGTGGCACAGACAATTAATGTGTGGTTAATGAAGATCTCACCACTTCATTAAATCATATTAGAGCGGGCATCTAAAAATATTTCATCTTGCGACCAACGGTTATATTTGGATACAATTTCATTTTGCTTCACCTCAATTTTAGCTTGAGTTATAATATGCATTTTGTAATTGTTAATAGGCGTCACATAAATAGTATCAATTTTAAATATTTTTGTTATTAAGACATCTCCATTTGTTGCTTAAATAGCAGTGGGTAATAAGGCTTAAGTTCTTATTACGGCTCCAAAAGGTTGAATCTCGTTCAACAAGAGAAATAAAATAAAATTTTATTAGACTATACTATGACATTTAATGTCACCAAGTATGTAGTTTATAATAGCAATTTTATTAAAATGAGAAACTCGAGAATTTTCCTAAGATAATTTAGTAAATGTTATGTGTTATTTTAACAGCTTTAAAAATTGCATCAACTCTCATCATTAGTGTTAATTGTCATTAATTAATGGCTGTATAAGTTTAGCTTCTTAGGAATTTTCGGCCAGTGTTTTAATTTAAGTTTCTGAGTAGCTGTCGTGTATGACGTTTGTTTGATGACTTCATTTTTCAAGACGGATATTTTTGTATACTTGATGTCGGGGAGAAAGGATTCAAATAAACATAATTATGAACTTCGATGTTTATTTTACCCATATTAATGCTAATAACTTGTTTTTAAAACTGTTCATGTTCAGAAGAAAGTTTTTTTTTATATACTTAATGTGAATCCATTTCACTATTTCACAAATAAATTTAAATCTTAATCAGAAACTTGGTATTACATATAATGAAGTCACAAGCAGTAATTAAGTAAAGAATTTATAACTTAACCCCGTACTTACGGTTCACTAACCTTATCGGAACGACGCTGTAGGTGGACCTAATTGAATATAGCTTGAATTTCATCTTTAACAAGGCGACGTACATGACTTTGCACGCTGATTGTTGTAAGGAATCTTAAGGTTAAGTGATCTGACTTCATTGCTTTCTCTTTCTTTTCAATTTGTTCAATAATAGTCTATTTAAATTCCACGGATGTTTCGATACGTACAGTGTAAATTACGTAAGCTCTGTTCGATACATTAAAAAAAATATATTTTTATGAGTTTCTTTACTGTCTGATACTCGTATAGTCTCTTAGAATCTTTGTTTCACTTCTTTTCGGTTGTTTCAGTGATATTTTATTTAAAATTTCCTTTTACATAAAATATTCTTTGAATTAATAGAAGTTGTAATTCTTATCTGGAGGCCATCAACTAGCATGGTGTCCATTCGGATTTGAAGTAATAGTCCTCAACGAATCATTTAGTAACTTATAAATGTTCTTACTAAATGACATTAAAAACGCTATATTGATATTATTTATCCATTAATATTACAAAATATGTAAGTGCTACGATTGCGGTTAGCAAATATAAACGCACTCACACATTGATTACCCTCAATGTATTTAATGTACTTGTCACTATTTATAGATCATTATAAGTACTTTTAGCAAAAGGCTTAAATACTTGAAGTTTAAAATTTTTTACTGAGTAGTATTGATGTGGTATTTTAAATTAACATGACGTATGATATTCGAGATGGCTATTATAGCATTCGTTAGAGTAACCATTGATGTTTGTCACGATAACTGCTTTGATGGCCCATTTAGTTTCATCAATTTAAACGATTCATGTCGGCGTCGACTACCGTAACGTTTTGATTTATTTAACCTTGGCATGGTTATACATGCACTTAGTAATGTGCATGTGACGATGGTTTATTGACGATATCTATAAAATCATAGTTACCGAGGATAATATTTTTAACAACACGTCCGTCAGCAACCAGCTTGCCTGATTGAAAATGGTCATAACTGTTTTTATAAATATATTTTTTAGAGATCTTGTACATGTTGCATATAATATTTAAATAAGCTAAAAATATCAAGAAGAGATAAAGAACAGGAACCAACACCCAGTTAAATCATTCCTGTGGAGTCAGGTACTTCACTACTAACTGCCATTACAATTCAACATAGCCAACAATTCAATATTGATTTTAAAGAAATAAAAGAAAAGTGTTAAATAGAAAATTTACATGTTTATGTACTATTTTCATATACTAAGAAATACAACTTTCAACAAAATTTACTGCTTAAAATTTAGTTATAAAAGTAATAGATTTTTTAAGTATACCTTAATTTATTTATAGACAGTCAATAGGGAAATCTATTGAACCCCAAGGCCATCTTCATTTAGTATGGTAATAAAAATGAAATGTGATAATAACGAAAAAGCTTTCGCTTATCGCTTTGATGGCAGATATAAACAGATGATATCTCCGGGTCTCCTAAGATTCTTGGTTTACTGCTTAATTAATGTTTACAGTACGTACTAGCGGCGTTTTGGGACATGCTGAGAGGAGATAGGGCATATCGTCCTAAACGGAACAGATGCCACATAATCCTAATCATTGGACTATAAAACGTCCTCATTTATATGTAATAAAGGCGACTATAAAGTTTCAATACGACGCATCACGCACGACATTGAGTCAATGAGGTCTGAATCAGACACAATTGAATCTGCCGCATTGACGACACCGTGGAAAATCGGTCAGAATAATATTAACAAAAGGTTTTACTGCGTAACCGATGCTTTGAGCGCGGCGACGCGTATGTTAATGTAAGTAACGTCCCCGAATGGTAAGTATTTTATCATACCAAGTATGAATGCGTACAGTGTTGAAATAGATTCCATTGCTAGTTTTGGAGTTGTTAAGTTTTTTACTGGTTTTGAATTTGTCGCTCCTATTACGTTGCACGAAATAAAAGCTAAATATTGATTAATTTTTATGAGACTTATTAATGTCAGCTCATAATGTATACTTTCTTCTGTCAGTAGTATCACAAAAAAAAACTTGCGAAGTCATTTTTTTAGGAAAAAAAATATTAATTTTCGACGATAAAAAATCTTATCGACGTCAAGGAGAGATTTAGTGCTGACGTCACTGGCAAAAAGTGGGTGCAGAAATACGGCTTTGTTTTCATTCGAAGCATATACTTTATACTCTTAGATTATATTGATTTGATAAATATGTCTGATGCAATAAAGATGAAGGAAACCATTAAGGAAATCCTGTCACTATTTGAATAGTAATATGTAACAAGTATGATTGCTATGTAATCAGGTCATACAATATTGACTTTAAGGTAGTGCTACCTTATAGTTTTATTAATTCGTCTAACCTACTTTTGGTATATAGTAAAAGTTTATCAAAGATTTTAAAGAAGAATGCGACAAGCAAGTAATATTCGTCTTAAGTCTTTAATCGATTGTAACGAAGTATCTACCAGTTCTATGTTAAAATTTAATACGTTTTGTATCATTAAATGTTTCCGACTAACTTAATACATAATTAGAACATACATTTTAAGTAATTTCTTCAAACTACGTAAAAACCTTATAAGAAAGTTAAAGAATATTTAAAAACTTTATTCCTTTCACTTTCGCACTAAACTTGATAATTACAGCGGGATTTGGGCTGGTGAGATTTTTAATTTCGGTAAAAATAATGTCTCATTAAAAACGCTTTTACAGCTTTGAGGAAAGTCAAAGGCAGGAGAAGGCGCGCGTGGCTGGCGGCCGCGGCTCGCGACCTCGTCTCGTTGGTGGTAACCGCAAAATTATGCGCTTGAGCGCCTTGTAATGAGACGTAGGGTGGCCATTTGTACTATTGTGTTTATTGGATCGAATACTATGGAAACTGCATCTTGTTTACTAATAGCTATAGTCTTTAGTACATTTATATTTAGTTCTACAGTTTTTTTTTACTTCAAAACACAGAGATGTTTGATAATTCATATGAAACGGGTCGTGAATAAGTGCACTAAATTCTGGTTTCCTAAAATATTTACTCACAATAATATTCTGGTTTTAAACTGTAATAAAAATGGTTTGAACCATTGGTACCACAGTATCACAGAATATTAAAATACTTTGTATCTCATAAGATGTGATTTATATTTTAACGCTTACTACAACTAAGAGGATTCATACCGAAGAAATTTTGGAGACCTTTAACATGTGCACATATCCTCACGATATTTACCTACAGCTTTAAAATTGCATAAAAATCATTACAATTACACACAGCTACGAAAAATCTTAGGTGTGTCTTAGGCTTTGATGATTATTCCAACGCAAAATTGTACTAATAAAAATATCCAGACGAGTATAAAAACATATTGACACTACACAATAGGCGCAGAGAAACGGGTGGAGATCAAAAACATAAACCGCAAATGAGTTTCGGAATCAACTCGGAGGGGTAAAGCTTTCTTTATACAGTGATTATCACAAATTGCTGCTAACGGATGCGTACGGGCCGTTTTTGCTATTTCATCATTAAATTTTTATATCTTGTTTCTCATTATCAAATCTAGCTTGGTGTTTGATGCAAGGTCTTGAAATGAAAAAGGGAAGGAAGACGAAATGAGAATTCTTTTTCATTGTAATAATATATTTCGATTTATTTTTGAAGCATAATTGTATGGTGTGTGTTTGGAGTTCTTCTCACTTAAGACGATCATTACGTATCCAAGCAGTTATTGAAGAAAAATCCTAACCTAAAAAACCTGAAGTGAAAGTGATTTGTTTCTTGGACAATTATTGCCTTTTCTGAACAAAATTATTAAACTCATTACACTAAATGGTAACCCTGTACTCTTTTCCATATAAAGCGGATTCTGTATCGAGATAGATTGCTCTCAAAATAGAGTATCGCTCACCAGTTTACTGTACCTATAAGTTACTCCCTCAAGCAAACCTCTCAGACACCCAAAGGGCAGCAACACGCCTTGCATACAATTTCTCCAACAAAACAAACCAAATACACAAACACAGAATTACCATAACCCATTGATGGCCATAAACGTTCATAAACACACTCGCAGGGGCAAACTGTTACACGCGACGCAGCACCGACTTGTGTTAAGTCTATCGAGTATGTAATCCGATAGTTTCATGCGACCGCGCTTATGAGATTTGACGGCGTCAACGGTAGCGCGGCGATCGAATGACTACAGCCCCCCGCTGCGACCCTGTATTATTTTCTCAATATCAAAATTACATTTTTCCCCGAGAATCTGACTTGTGTTGTGACAGCAGGGGTCTGAATGCATGCGAATAATTTTGACGCGTGTTTTAATGTAATTTAAAACCAATAACGCCTTTGTACATCAATTGGTTGCATGCGATCTTGATAGCGTGATTCTGTTCGTTTATTTAAGGTATCAAATTGTATGTTGGTGTTGTGGTATTCTTGTTTACTTGTCGCCTAACGTGTTAAGAAATATGATATGTTTATAATGTATCTTCTAATTATAGTCTGCAGTTTCTATATTCTGTTTTTTATGCATTCATAGTAGGTTTTTAAATTGGATTTTTATACGTGTTTGTTGTTGTCTTCTTCTTCTTCATCAACCCATATACGCCCACTGCTGAGCACGGGTCTCCTCTACCATTGAGAGGGTTTTAGGCCGTAGTCCACCACGCTGGCCTAGTGCGGGTTGGCGGACTACACACCTAAGAAATTTCTAAGAACTCTTAGGTGTGCAGGTTTCATCACGATGTTTTCCTTCACCGTTAAAGCAAGTGATAATTCAATGTGAATACACACATAACTTCGAAAAGTCAGAGGTGTGTGCCTGGGGTTCGAACCCGCGACCGGCGAGATTCTCGACCGCGTGCCCAAACCTCGAGGCCATCACTGCTTATTGTTTGTTGTTGGTTGTGGTATAAAAACGTAGCTTTTATGTTTAGTCCGAATTGTTTTTGACAGCGGAAAAACATCGTCATCATCACTATCATCATCTTGCCAGACCCGAATTGGACTTGAAACGTTTTGTTTAGTATAAGGGAGACATGTTTCTGTGTTCATACTACTTCAGGTCTAAGGAACCAAGAAGACAATCTGTGTCACGTGACTATCCAACTAATTGACTTGAAAACAATTGAAAGTAGCAATTTGAAATATGTCATTCACACTCAAAATACTGAGTTATTTCAGCCTGGCACGTAAACAAGAGCAGTAGCGAAACGTCATGTAAGCCACCCTCTTTATGTACGCAATCAACAGTTAAAACTAGAGGGCCGACCGCAGGCGCTGTTTACCCCGACTTCCTCAAGTTAATGACGTCATAAAAAATAAAACCAACCGCTTATACCCCGCCCGGTGGAACTGCAGCGTTTTTCTTGTATGCAGTCAAGTGGAAAATTACAATTGTCTGCTTATTTTAACAGATAAAAATATATTTTAAATTGGAGATTAAAATGAAGAGATTTAAGGGAGCAGAGACGCGTCACGCGAGACTCCTTTTTGAGCATCACCTACTTGACGCCTGATATATATATGTTGCTTACATTTACGTCAGATGAATAGTTTTCATCACGGAGTTGCTTTTTTTAATTACCAATGATATAAGAGATGGCACAACAAAATGTACTCTAGTCATTTATAGTCTTTGGATATTTAGCAATCTAACCTTCTATTACCCAACTTCCGTATGATGATTTAGGATATAATCTGATATACTAATAAGTTTATAATAATGAACCCAGTCCGAAATATATATTTATAAATCACACAAGAATTATGTGCCTAAGAATGATCAAACCCGTATATTCTGTCTCTATATCTACTTAGGGAAGCTGGCGTGGCTAACTGACTGTCTTACCGTTATAATGTTTATTTTTTATTCATAGCTACCATCCTTTACATTGCATAGAGATGTTTGTTTAAAATTCTATTAAGTATAAAATAACGCTATAGAAAGAACGGTTTCTATCGTTCCCAAATTGAACAATGAAAAATGAAAGCGTTAAGTCCGCCACTGGCCGACACTGATCGGGATATATTGCGTATTGCGAAGAGGAAAACACAGATTCAATATTTTCTAAGCTTTCCAAAAATAATTTCCGTAATTTATTAAATATAATGAGCTTAAGTCGATTTTTATAGGCTTGTCTCCGACATAAACTGAATTAGAATGTTGTAAGCCGCTGTTGTTCAATATATTTACCGCTTAGAACATTATGATATTAATCTGTGAACGTATGAGCAATTAATTATTCTTATAAACTCGTTTGTGATATTTATTGAATAAGTTTAAATGAGTGTCGGCGATTTTAATTTATTATACGCCGGTTATAATATTTTTATTGTTATTTAATCTTGATTCAATTAACGCCACACTTGTCTGGTGTGATTTGATGGACCTGACATACCTAAAAGTTCTCGTATCATTTGATTCAAAACGCCTGATGTCTGTTCCTGGGATTTAAACATGGGAATAAGGGGATGACGGTGTTTCATTGGACCCACTAAGATTTTTCTTAACAACACGGATTAAATTAGTCTTAGTCCTTGATAAAATCACTAGATGCAAATTGTTTCCAACAGATCCCGCTTAAGTCTTGATGATGTGACCTTTACGGTTGATGTAGTAATTTCTTTTAACAATTCGTGATAAGTATTTAAATTTTTATCCTGCCCAACGTTTCACATTAAATAAAAATCAATTATTAATAATACATGTAAAATTTATTATATTTTATAATTTATCTGTATTAAAATTCAATAAAGGCTTATTACAATGGTTTAATGGCAGGCAACGTCTGACTTCCTCAGTTTATTTAATGTTGTTCCGAACGTAATACAAAGCTCTTCAACTGTTTTCTGGGGGTTTAATAAAAGGGGTCCCTCATATTAGTTTCTGGATGTTACATTTGTCAATGCGTTGACTCAAACTCTTTTGTTATTGCCACTTGCGAGGTTTTAACCTTGTACTGTTTTTGATATAGGGACAGTTGGGGCACAATGGTACGAAAAAATAGTTTTTATTTTTAGAAAATTCAGTGTTTATTCTTTATATAATTTTTGCTTACAAACATTAACAATATACCTTAACTTAATAATTGCATAGCAAATCATAGAACAATAATCAGTTTTAAACCTAATTATCTTTGGTTTTGTGAACCTCTTCCTGTGTTCCACTGTGCCCCAGGTCTGGGGTACAATGAAACAGGGCATGGGGCACATTGGAACACGCCTTATATTCATACCAAAAAGTTAACCAATGTTATCAATTCTTTTTAATACCTTGTCATAAAACGTGTAGATGCTTTTTTGACGTTTAGTTTTTCAAGATAAAGACAGTTTTGGCACGATTAGTTCAATATTCTCAGCTGAAACCACTGCCATATCCGGCTCTAACGGAAAATACAAACTATTGTCAACTTTTGCGCTTTGTCGCAAATAATTTATCTCAAATTCGTTCAAGGTCATTTGAAAATACTTTATTCACTGTCGATGTCGAATTTCTTCTTCATCTGATGCAGCTTTTTTCTTTTGGACATATCGATGCAGCAGCACGCAAGCTCATACTACCTTCTACGAGTTCTACAGCTTCTCGTATGTTAGCTTCGCAGTAGAGGCCCGTTACTTTTTCTGGCGCGGTGTCTCACCATTCTGGACTTGTATAAAATCAGCCAAAAAATGGAGATAAGTTAGTAGGTTTCAATGGAACAGTGTTCCATTGTGCCCCGTTCCATAGTGCCCCATAGCGTGTACGAAATTTCAAGAAAGTTTTCAGAAAAGATAAGTTTTGTTTTGAACTTCATACATAGCGGTCTCAAATAAACAAAATGATAAAGATTTATAAAAAAAATATATCGCTTGCCTATTGTTTAAACTTTTCGACTAAAAACGAAAGTACTTTGAAAATAAATCTCAACTTTTGAACCTTAAAACCAATATTTTTCTATTCACACCTCCATTGTTGACGCGGCGCTATATTTCGCTACGTCCTCATATGGGCCAGGACGCGCTGCGATTATTCGAAGCGGTAGCTCGTGAATTAGTTTAAAATTAAATTTTTTATCGACATTGTTCCATAGTGCCCCGTGTTCCACTGTTCCCCAATTGTCCCTACATAAAATATATGGTCATGACAGCCTCGAGGCCACGTGATACAAATATTTCCCGGGCGATATAGAAGTCTCGGATTTGATTCCCAGGTCTGGCACTTTTACTGTTTTTTTTCACAAGGACATTCTCGGTAACAGCAGGCTAGTCTCTTATTACGTGGAACTGATAAACACCTAGGATTATGTGGTTATGTGTACCAATGCTACCTAATCGGAGAATACAGGCGTGAGGTTATGTATGTATGTAAGTAAAATAGTCCATGCTTATGCTGATATTTTTTTCAAAACAGTAACTTGTAATATTCCAACTGAATTTGAATTAGATACTCAACGTGATTTTATAAAAAATCCACCGACCGACCTAGCAGCCCATCGTGAGAAACTGCGATATAATTTCATACGGCATTGCAAAATAAATTAATAACAATACCATAATTACAACATCTGAAAGAGCCCGCGTAGCATTCCGTTTTTCGCAGAATACAACTAATTGTTCTGAGAACATCACTATGTTTCCATTTCTACGGTGCTCACAGCTGACTTGGTGAGATCTAATTATTGTGTTAACGGACAGGTGAAATCATTTTATCATTTGTTTTGCTTACGAACTTGTCCAAATTTTACACTTCGACGCCATACCTTTTTAATCAATGATGTTAAAAATTTTCATTTAAGTTGTTAGTTGTAAAAATTGTTTTAAGTACCCATCCATAAAAAACTGCTCCTGAGACATTTAAAAACCTTTTCATAATTAAGGAATTAAAAACATTGGTTGATAAGGATAGCAAAAACTAAAATCTAAAACATCAATTTAGTTGGATGCAAAAAAAATAAAACGTATTCCAAAAATTTTGAATCTCTGTTATAAAATCGACACCGTTCAAATAATTATGACATTCTTTTAGCTCACATTGCAGTTATGTAGAACGGCCAGTATAAAGCAGTCTTTAACCCTCGCCTAACCAATTTGTTCCAGGCAAGTATGACGAAAGTGCAGCGTGTGCTGTTAAGTCCTCGCCACGCGGCCTTAAGTCCTAGTCTATATTATTACTGCCAGCTTCAATAGAGAGGGTCCTTTGCCAATCAAAAAAGTACCCTAACTTCTTGGAAATATGACCAAATTTCGAAGCCTAATTTTTATGCCTTTCGGTGAAATTTGGTACGAGATTGTTACCAGTATCAAATTAGTCAGAGATGATGTGTGTGTAGATTTATGATTTAAGATTGATAAGGCACCTAGTACGAGGGTGGAAGATGGAGTTTGTATGTAACTTGATGTGGTTTTATTTCTTATGAGATTTTTGATCAATTGGACATTCCTATTAACTTGGCGAAATCTAATTGGAATAATAGAGTGCTTTTTCCAATTAAAGACGGCTTATAGTATCGTTCGCGATGCATAAATGTAATGTATGTATGTGCCTACCGTACGTGATACATAATTAACCCTTTTTGTACGAATCTTCATTCAGTTCTATCGGACGGTAAATGACTTGACAGTTTGCAAAATACATAAATTTGAATCATCATTAAAGGTTGCATGTAGCGTCACCTTCTCTTTGGTAAATATTCCAAATTTTAAAAAAATGTTTCTATTATTTACTCTCTCTAATTACCGTATAAGTATTAAATATGTCTTTGACTCTTCCAATTACATACCCTGTCAATCGTAACGCTTACTCCTCTTGAAATAAATTGCAAATTAAATAAATGAAAACGCCAACAAATTAAGTAATCCACAAAGACAGGAAAAGAATCCAATTAAAACATCTCTTTGTGATTTGGGTGTGTATTTATTTTTCACAATCCGACCTCTGATGTCCGGGACAGGGGTTGGTCCCGCAAGGCAGAAAGCACCATGCGTGGAGCGATTCGATTAGGGTGCAACACTGGGGTGAAAGCTGACGGTGCAAGTAACTCGGGCAAATTTAATTTTGCACCCAAATAACAATAAAATCACCTCTATTCCAATCACACTAAGGGTCATAAACGATATCTGGAACAGAATGAAAAATCTCCAGCCGATATGTCATTTCATTTCATACACAACACTCGCAAAATAGATCGGTGACGAGTACCCCAGAATGTACCATTTCAGAAAAATGAAATTGCTATTGGGGCGACATTTCGCCGGCTAAAACTAGGGCTGCGTTATTATATTGGGTAAAAATATGACGCTCTCAAAATAAACGATGAGTAACAAAGTACTCCCAGAATAGGATCATGAAGAACCACATATCGTATGAGTTATGTGTGATTTTTATGTAGGTTAAATACTTTGGAGGGGTATTTACAACTCATTATACCTACTAGAATTTGACTTAGCTTTTATAGCTTCGTGGTCGAAGTAAAGAAATTGTTTACTAATTCATACTGGATGATGAAAAATAAGACAAAGTTTTTTTGTTTCTTTTATTTTATACTTCTAAGTAAAGGTGTTAGGGTTTATTGTAATGAAATTGAAATGCAGAAAAAGCTAAAAACTATTTGCTGATTAAAATTTTCCCTTGAAAAGTGTCTTATTGGAATCGAAATGAGAATATCGTATGAGAATTTTAGACAACCACAATATTGGTAGACAAATGACTATCAAGTCTCACTAGACAAGTGTATTCGACTAAGATCTACTTCCTCCCAGTTGACCAGCAGTAACTCCAGGTATTTTTTGAGTTGACCAGCAGTAACTCCAGGTATTTTTTTTAAATTTTCTGTGCAATAGTCCCGGGCTAAATTCCAAATTTATTCAAGTAACGTAGTCTCGATAATTTAATCACATTTTACGTTATTCCATACTTACTAGAAAGCCCTTAGTAAACTTTCCCTGACCCCGGAACAGAACATAAACATATAAAATATAATGTTATGCTGTAAGGCACGTATTGAAGACGTCTATAGTATTAGCGGATTATGATTGTTTAAACTGTTCTTGATTTTGACAAAACGTCGTGAGATGGAGCCACGGATTACCTCGCGTGTGTCACGAATGTCCATGTGAATGTTATGGCAGGTCTTTAGGGTCATTGCGATGTAATGTTTGTGAATTGAAATTATTTTCTCTCTTGTACTTTGTTAAATTTCACGAATGATATTGACGAAGCTTAGCCTTAGAGCCTCAGAGGTTATCAATTATTTAACAGCTGATGAGGCACAATTGACTTGACGATAGTCCGTTAAAAGAACAGATGACGGTTCGGTCTACGCACCTCTACAAAGATTTTTTCACTGTCTAGTTTTTAGTCCAATAAATTTTAAATCATCTTAATGTACAGTAATTTACATCTGGGTGTCATCATCATCATCATCATCATTGTCAGCCAATCGTCCACTGCTGGACATAGGCCTCCCCCAATGACTTCCACCGGGAACGATCGGAAGCCGCCTGCAGCCAGCGACGTCCCGCGACCTTGACAAGGTAATCATCTGGGTGTAGTTGCTAAAAATATTCGTTACTGTTGTAGTAAGTGTAACTGTAAGTAACTTTGTTTTAGTAAGCTATATGTATATCAAGAAGTAGTAGGTACCTATCTATAATTACTTGTATTAATTCCAAGATGATATCTATGAAGACCTTATGGAGGGAAACATAAGTTGTATCGCCCCCTGTACTAGGGTAAGGGTAGAATGACGCATATAAATATGAATATTTTACATTACCCTTTGGAATAATCTGGTTCAAGTTCAAAATCTCCATTAATGATATTGCATTTCTCTACTCCCTCGATATAACGTAAACGTAGTTAAGTTGTGAAACGAATGGTTCATTAATATCTCTGAAAGGAGTATTGCCTTGGTTTTTAGGCATAAAAAAGAGTAGAAAATATAAATTTTATTCTTAGATCGGCGTCTCATTTTTATACACACACCTATGTCATGTGACCTATGAAGAAGTCATCGTGCACTCGTACTTATTACTGTAAATATTATATAATCGTTAGTAAGATAAATACACCAACCATCTCGTTTCTGGTTGTTGCGTATTTGATACAAGTAAATACCAAATAGATATGCAAACGAGCAGTCATAATTTTCTGTTACAAAAGTCGTGATTAATGAACTGTCCAGTTGGCTTTGCCGGTTTTTCAAGTTGACTAAAGCCAGCTGCTGCACGAGCAAATCACTAACATTTAAGTCACACTAATTCATTTCTGTTGCACCTTATCTCACAATCTCTGCTTACCCGCTGTCACAAATCACATATCACTAGTTTATCAGCAATATCAAAAGTATTATTCAACAAAACTCACTACGAATTAATCGGAGTAAAATGAACGGTGCCCCCAAACAGAATGCTTTAGGGAGAAATGTAAAGATGGGTGGCCCTTATCTAGATGTAGGATTGTGTATTGTAATGAGGGGAAGGGTGAACCTGAAAAGGATACGGCCCGGGGTTCACTTGAGAGTAATTGAAGTTAAATTTGTTCATTTAAATTTGGTACGGTTTAATGACACGAAAGACATGGGGCTCGGTGCCGTTGTAATTATTAATATACTTGCTGGTTATATTTATAATCATTTATCGGATGTGTTGTTTTGAAAATATGAGCGTTGTTAACAAATATATCGTCTCACTACAACAAAATCAGTCTTTGAAATTACTAAAAAATATTTGAACTTTGTACTTTTAGATGTTTCGTCTATGGCTCTTAAAGGCTGACACGAAACCTACGGGACTCTTCAAATTTAACAAAGGGAATCGAAACGTTAATGTCTCAAAATTCTCTTGCTACCAACCACTCTAGATCAAAAGGTCAAACTTCTAATATGCCAACGTAGTGATTACAGACAAACAATACAATTTAATCACAACTTAAAATTTCTACTAATTATTTTAAGAATCTTAAAAAAATCTTTTGATGTCTTGTTTTTTTTAAAGGCTCATTGGCTATGAATTGACTAAAATACTTCGTTTGCTGTTTTATTCCAGATAAAATTGGGCTAAACACCATGAAAAATCCATCAAATTAGACAGAAATTGTTAGCCAACGGATTACATTCTAGCAATTGTTGTCAAAGGAATTCCGAACGTAATAGCTCCAGTAAATGCCAGTCCAGACAAAATGGTTACCAAAGTTTCCAATTTGCCTGTATATGGACAAATTCAAATTTACCTCACGAGGAAAGCTTAAAATATTCGTTAACATCGTACAATGCAATCGAACGAACGTAATTGCCCGCAGAGCGTGTCGAAATGTGCTTCACCCGTTCTGTTTCAATTGTCCAACGCACGTTCTATTTCAAATTAATAGGGACCAACGTGGATTAGGGTTTGAAGATGGGTTGAGGACTTGCTAATCACCACTTCAAATGAAATTTAACCAATTAATTCCAATGTAAGGATGACTTTGTAATTAAAGTACATTAACATATCATACTCTAAAAGGGATGAAGGTATAATTATTTTTGATGTCTATTTTTGGTCAAAAACAATAGGTTTGTGTTATTCAATCCAATTAAAATATAAAATTCAGCTGGTAAATTTCGTTGTGAACTTTCCCTTTTTTGCACACGTCCGTTTGGACTTTATGTCTTTAATATAATTACTGGGCAAAGTAAAAATATTGTTGTTAATGGACCAAAATAAAAAAAAAGAATATTCTAGGAGGAACAACATATTCTTTTTAAATTAACATTTCTCGTAATTATTTTATATAATTAGCCGTGCTAAGTTTACATATGCATAAAAAGTCGTGGCTCAGTCCAACGACAACTTTCTCATTGTTTCGCTGATGACACCGTAGATTGTCATACCTATTATTCACGTTCCCACGAATGACAACATAAGTGCACCCCAGTATATTATTATAATAGAAAGTCTGACAAAGTCACGTCTGCTATAGTTTGCATCTCGAACTTTCCCACTATCGGGCTTCGTTGCATCTGGTGCGGGGATACCTGATACGTTGTGCAAAACGTCATCAGGTCACGGATTGATGCACAATGCTCGCCACAATCGATTGTTACGTTTGCACGTGTGGGCGTGTATGTAAAAAATGTGACCCAAATTCCATGCGAATCCATTGCGTCATTCAAAATTTTGGGTGAAATTTTAACATTTTTGTTATTAAACCCAATGTCTCTCATCTCAAAACTCTCATGTCAATCGGGGTATGGGAAAGTTGCTGTAGTTGAATTTTAAATTAACACCGGCTGGGTACGGCGATGGGAAGTTTTTACCTGTTATGGTTCGCTTCGATATACTATTATTGGAATTGATATTAAGACATGTTTTCAATAAAACTTTATCGAATTCATGAAATACGTCCATAAAATTATATCGAAAAAGTTATTATCACATTATTATTATTATATTAATGTTTTTTTTAATATGCGTCGTCCTATATACACGCATGCATGACTCTTACATGCTTTGATATATAGTTAAGAGTAGTATCTACTTAAAGTTAATACTTTGGCATAATTCCAAAGCTTGCAGTATATCTCGGTATGATTTTTTTCTGGCCTTACGTTATTACCTATTATTTAGTCGTTTATATTGAATTGGGATATAATCCCTATGGTTTAAAAATCATTTTTAATAAGAAAAGGCAGGTAAATCGTCTTCGGGTATCATCTCACGTAAAGAGCATCTGTGCAGCATAAAAAAGTATTTTTTCCCATTCCTAGTTTATTAAAGCGGCTTTAAAGAACCTTATCAAATTGGGATACATCAACTAATTATAAATGTAAATAAACATCAACAATTAACCGCGTTTCTTATCTCTTGAAATCATGAGAAACTTAGAAAAAACAATGGCTCCTCGCCCACTTTCAATTTCTCAAGATAATTGCGTCAAATCTCGCCCGTACCCACGGCCAAGCAATGTGTCCCACAACAGGTGACAATCCACGAATTTTTATTCACAGGTGATATAGTAACAAGACAAAAAGCTGTGTTCACCTGCCTCAGAAATCTGACACTTGATACTGCCGCATATGTCAGAATAACAGGTTGCTTAGCCACTTAACATGTTTGCTTTGATTTAATAAGGATTAAACCTGACATGGGAATGTGACTTTGAAAGTGAAAATTAGAAGACATAGATAGACATTTGACAGCTTCGACTGTGCAATTGGTTAGAAGCATGGGAAACAAGAAATATTAGACTAAATAGGGTAAACCACCCAATTATTGGCACTTTAAGCAGCTACTTCACAAAATCGGTAAAATTTGTATGTAAAATATTTTTTAAACAAAGAAAAAAGTATTTCTATGTGTCTTCTAATCATTAGAGAATATTATAAAGTACTTGTCAGTAATAAATTAAATCGTTTTATTTAATAAAGTGTACCTTTTTAAAAAAGTGCCTAAAATACCAATTGCTGGCATAGTCAAACCTTTCATTGGCAGTGATTATTACCAATTATTGTCACTATTCTTAAAAAACAAAAAAATAACTGCTAGGTTTTATAAATCTTTTAAAATGTAATTTACGATATCTATACCTGTTTAAAGATAATATGTATCAATTACAATTTGAAATAAACAAAATGAAAGCCTTTGTTGAAAGGAAAATAACATTTACTTGTATAGGAACATAGCATATCAGTTGTACCGCTTATTTTTAAATATGGTTTTAAACTTTTCATAAAATATTAAAAGAAAACAAATAAAAAACCTTGTAGGCTTAAACAAGAGAGTAGAACAACTTTTTTTTTTAAGCGTGACTTTTCGCTTTATCAATCTCATCAGCCCATATACGTTCCACTGCTGAGCACGGGCCTCCTCTACCATTGAACGGGTTTAGGCCATAGTCCACCGCGGTGGCCTTGTGCAGGTTCCCGGACTACACACCTAAGAAATTTCTAAAAATTTTTAGGTGTGTAGGTTTCATCACAATGTTTTAAGAAAGTTTGAAGCATTTTTTATCAAATCTTCTTTTCTCTTCGGAAACCCTTTTTGGCTACTAATTTTATCCAGTCAACAAAAAGTAGTTCTTCTTCGTCAGTTGTAGACGGACCGTTCTTAGAGCCGTGGTCAGGATGTTTAATTCTGAATTGTATGGTAGTCCGCGGTACGCTGGAGGTTTTTGCAGAAAGTTTTAAGGTCATGCCATTTGATACTTCGTGTAAAGCTTTTTGGAGGTTCTCTTCTGTGTTAATCTTAAAACATGTTTTATTATTTTTTTCTCTTGACTACTTGTGGCTGAGAAAATAATAATAATTGGCACCTTTGTAACCAATGTTTGACACCCGTGCCATTGAATGGATTTTACATAATTGGCAGTGGGTCAACATTTGGATTGGTGTACCTAAAACTTTCGAAAATATTTTAAATGCAATTTACATTTAATTTTGAGACAAACAATGTATATTTTTTAACAAATTCAAATTATTTTAAATACCCTTATATTGGCATGAGTGCCAATAAAATGGATAAATAGATTTTACACATACCAAATGTTGCCACCCCACAAATAATTAAATGTTGGCGATTAAATTGTAAAGCAATGCTTAAAAAAGGCAGTTAATATATTTAACAATAGGACACAATGAATATATATAGGAACAACATAACAGGTTTGCAATTTTTGTTAAGATTCTGATAGCTCTTACCTTAGTAAAAAAATAATATTTTGAATATTTTTGACGCACAGGTCGTGGCTTGTCAAACAAATGGCTATTGCGCCGTTATATTTTATTAAATAAAAAGTGTTCGTTGTCAGTTGAGTAAAGAAAGATACTACTGTTTAATTTCTACTAAAAAAATTATAGTTTGGCTACATGAAATCTTAATTTTCTTAAAAAACGGAAGCATGCCAATAAATTGGTAGAGTGCCAATGATTGGGGGTTTTACCTAGCTCTAAAAAACATGTTTTATGTGCCTGCAGATTTACAGGTTGAAAGATCTCTAGAGTCTAGATGTTGTATTCAATAAGACGCAAACTTAAAGTAAGCAACAATTCTTTGATCAACATTATTTTGGTCAGTAAATGTATTCCGAAAAGTTAGTATTATATCAAGATTATGTTTTTACTTAACTATGCCAAGTTAGGATGAAACATTTATATCAAACCACTATAATTACTGACAAACCTTATAAATCCATCACAGCGACCAAATTATTTACGCATAAACATTTTTTCCACCAATTGCCCCAAAGCGACAATCTCTTAATGGTTTCACTCATACATAAATTTATATTCCGTGACCGAGCTAAAACAAACTGCACCCTGTGGGTAATTAATGATCATCCCCGACTATTATACGGTTGGTACAATTAAAAAAAAGTTATTAACAAATGAGAAAAATGTATGGGATCTTCAAACGCACCTGTATTTTTTATCGTGTTCCTTGATTTACGGATGAGATATTATGGTTATACTGACATGAATGTCTAACGGACCATGAGAAAATTATGGTGTTTCGCCTTGGCCATTGTTGTACAACCTTCGTTCGGATAACAATAAGTGTCCTACTAAAGTTTAATCATATGTTGTATAAAATATAATTATGAATTTTATTTGTCTAGGTAAGTATATTTTGCTTTTTCTACTTACTAAATAAAAATTTTAAAGTCCGTTTTTTGGTATATTACTAAAATTTCATGTTCAGAACGTATGTTTTTCAAGACCATAAGAAAGCTCAAAGCTAAGATGTCTAGAGAAAATCTCCGTTTGTGAGAGGTGAGAAACGCGTGATTACTTTCAACGAAGCAGTAGTTACCTTTTTAAACATCAGAATAACAGCACAAAGAAACAATGGTACACTTATTAGACTCCTTTGCTGTTGTGTGTGGTGCCGCGGGGCATTTTCTAAAATCAGCTGTTCATTCCCCATACTGTCCAAACGAGACACTCCCCTGTGAGGCTCAGCATATTCTCGTCATTGCCGCAAGCGTCACAGAAGACTGTTCTGCGTGCAGAGCTCTGTGTATTGGGTTCATAAAAAATGATTAAAATGTCTTTGACGGAGAAAATGTGTGAGTAATACAAATGAGAAAAATTGTAACCTTCAGTAAACGATGCAGAAATAGCTTCGTTGTTTTTATTTTTAGTGTCTTTTACCTAAATAAAAATGTTCAAATTATTTTCACATGGATTTTATTGTCGGTCGTATATCTGCAGTGATATTATGACGTCTAATTTTCAGTCGAACAAGTTCATCACAATCTTTTAATTAATAAAAGCAAGTCTAAGTTCACTAATCACTCACAAATTGAATTCAAATATAAACAATTAATTGTATCAAACGCTGAGCCATCGATGAGCTCGGCGAAATCTCTTAGAATTATTCAATTAAAATTCCTATAATGCTCAACAGGGCACACTTATTTCAAATTGTCTAACTGGTACCCTTTCTATAAAGTCATTGTGGTAGGCGTGACGGGGTCCAATGGTTTAAACAAAGCTCTTAGTTCCGATGACAAGGCAGTACTCGCCCGCTTTTATTTACACAAGAGTTACTGTGGTTTCTGATTTGAAATTGAAAGGAAGGGTTTTGAATTTTGAAAGGATGAATTAATTCTTGCTTTTTGTTGTAGATACGATGAAGACATTTGGAATATTCGAGGACAAGTTAAGGAAGAAGCTATTTGAAATGTAGGTGTATCAGAAGATAATATATTGTTGATAAAGACTATTGTACTTAATTTGATTCAAAGATAGTAAATAGGTAGTATAATAAATAATTTAAAAAACAAAGGTGTTGTAAAAATTCAAATTATTGTTCCGTGGGATGTATACGCAATTGGTGAAATGTCGGTTCAAGAATGCATCTCCGCCTACCACTCCAGATAATTAAAGCGTGAAGTCATATTTTTGTTTATTTAAATTATATTGTTATTTATAATATGTTAAAAGCCCAAGACACAGTGGATGATTCTGAGCAAAGCAGCCTTACAAAAAGGGCAACTAATGTTTAAAATATAAAATTGGCGTCCTCAAGAAACCGGAACATCAATACAACGGTGCACCCTCCGTAAACCGTGACGTACCTGAACATTCAATTATATCTTTAGCGAGTGCTCATAGTCAAAAAGGTGTAATATCAAAAGCATCCTCATTTTTTACTGTTTGATCTCAGATGTTAATGATATCAAAGCGGCCCCCGAGGCGATGCTTCAGTTAATCTTGTAAAACCTGTGTATTTTTAAGATGCAATTTACGGCCCCCTTTTCGTTTTCGAGTCCTCTATAATGTTAATTTATAAGTATCGGTACTTATATAATGCTACTTTATAGCTTTTAGTTAAATTAACTTGGTTGAAATTTTTATAGGTAGAGATTTTAAAGAGGAGGAAAATGCGAGAGGTGAAATGAAACCGCTGAATGTAATTATTAATAGAACATCTATATATACGTCTTCTTTTAATCATAATTTTCTGTATCTTAAAATATTAAAAATACCATGGATTTGTCATCCTCCATGAAAATTTGTTTGTGTGGGTCTTTGTCTTTTTGATAAGGACTGAGACTTTAATAAGCATATGTAAAATAGCAAGAAAAGCTATTTACCAAATATTTATTTCCTACTTGGGAATCGCCTACTAATTCTTACATCTAAAGTTGGTTCGAGAAGCACTTCGCCTCAATTCGTTTTGGTGAAATATGAAGTTCTTGCGGTTACATAATATGTTATAAATGGCGAAACAGCAAACGGCTCCCAAGGGTGTCCCTCTTCTTATTATAACACTATAATATGTACAAGGACCATTTTATTACTATCCTATCGTGAAGGATGGCACCCTTCCGAGGTGTTGTGGGAAATTTATGAAAAGTCTTTTTGGGGCATCGATAATATGTCCCCTTGTAAATATTACATGGCTTTTCATGTTTCAATGATAAGGCGGCTACACAGGCAATATTTTAATATTATTTTTCTACGTAATGTTTGAATTTGAACGTAAATTTTCAATGATAAGGCTCTGTATTTATGATATCAAAGTCTCGGTTGTTGTGACATGGCGTCGTAAAATAAAACAATGATAACATTTGATAATAAACATTACGTTTAAGCCGCGATAATTTTTGAAATATATAGGTGAGTCTGTTCTTTATTGGTCTTATTTGAATATTTTGATCAAAATGTTTTATGAAAACTGTTATACGTGAGAAAAATTTCAATAACAAAAATTAAGCATTACTAAAAGTTTTCCACGAAATTTTATGTCTATATTATTTATTTCAAAATATTTTTTTTACTTTTTAACTGTATTTATACCGCAAGTCTCTTAATAAGTTATGAGTATGTATAGAATAAAAATATTAAAAACGTTCTTTTACTGGAACCTATGTACAATTGTACGTACATATTATTATGTCCAAAGTTAGCTTGATAAAATCAAAAATTAGTTCTATAGCCGTTGCAAGATTATGCGATCTCTCAATATTTCTTCTTCTTCTTCTTCTTCATCAACCCATATACGCCCACTGCTGAGCACGAGTCTCCTCTACCATTGAGAGGGTTTAGGCTATAGTCCACCACGCTGGCCTAGTGCGGGTTGGCGGACTACACACTTAAGAAATTCCTAAGAACTCTTAGGTGTGCAGGTTTCATCACGATGTTTTTCTTCACCGTTAAAGCATGTGATAATTCAATGTGAATACACACATAACTTCGAAAGTCAGAGGTGTGTGCCTGGGGTCCGAACCCGCGACCGCCGAGATTCTCGACCGCGCACCCAAACCTCGAGGCCATCACTGCTATTACAGATAAATTCGATCGCACAGAAGTGATTCTATGAACATTCTTATCACACCAGAAACGTTTTTATCGACCATTGCATGCTCTATTGAAGCCTTTAGGTCTTTTTGCAATCCACATCTATAATTCATGAGGCAAGTACATGAAAACTGGGCACACAATAAACAAGTCAGTAAGTGAAACATCTCGACTGTGTATTTGTAAGTCAAACTGCATAACGGTTCTCGGGGACGTGGTAAGTGCTACAATCAACAACATCAATACACTCTTAGTGCACTGCTGTGGAGAATGCCACCTAGTGTGCTCCGTATTTGACGAGCTAGGAAATTTAGAGACGGCAGTTTTGATTTATTGTATTTAAGATGTTTGAACTTCGCTACAGTTCAGATGGAGATAACAAAGATTTTTTCGTAGATTCTTTCTCGATGCAGATTTTTTTCTCTTGTTGAAAACATAATTATCAAATTTATACGTACCTTCATCCCGTTAATATAAAAAAAAATCAAACAGAACTTTATCAATAGTTGAAAATAAGTGCCCTACTTCTATATTACTGATCATAGACGCCAATATCTGCAATGATTTTTTAAAACTCACTTTCTGATCTAGTGGTACTTGTTTCATTACAACTCAGAAGTCGTGGCGTTCTTACGTGAAGAATTTATATTTCGATTAAACTTCTTTGCGGCTAAATTGAGTGAGAGTTGAATCGTTTTTGTTTATGATCGAAAATTCACCATTTGCATACATAATAGCCTCAAAACTGTGTGTATCAAATTAAATGTTGCATAAAACATATACATATGCATTAACGTCTGCAATTTTTATGTTGTAACACATAAATTGTTATTCCCCAATTATATTTTATTTTCGTTCGAATATTTAGATGGGTGTAAGCGCATTTTAAATGTTTGCACTTCATAATTAATTCAGTCAGGGCAGGTATCCAAATATTTTTTTATTAATTCAAAGCTGCATCCCAGTAGCAGTACCTACAGATTTTTAGGTTTGACGTATTTTAGAAGCCTTTACAAGACAAGTCCATACTTTATGCAGTATAGTAACTGCAATAAAGGATTTCCTAAGAAAAACTCGTTAATTTGCCCAACTGAATTATCGAATTCTAGGCCCCTCCATCGCCCAGACCGCATAATGTTGCAATGCGAGGCGGCAAAGTTTTTATATTAATCTATTAATTTGATTAATGGTCTACCCAAACAAAAGAATACTACATCAACTACTACTACGCCTTTTTTAATAACTCTATTATTCCTAATCTACTTCCATTCATAGCTCGTGTATCAACACTTCATGATCGCAGCGGTGCTATCGGAAGTTTCACGCAGGATTTGCTTTTCAATGCAAGTTCAATTCGTTTGTAAAATATAGTCAAGTGAACACTTTTGCACCTATTCGCTGCGATACCGTACTGCAACTTATTAAAAGTAACTGCGCCGTGGAAGTACACTTTAGGGTCTCATTTCCATATAGCGTAAAAATATTGCGTTGCAAACTTTAATGGTTGGAACTTGGGACTCACTTTGGATGTGTTAAAGTGTTTAGTGTTCTACTGCATTTATATATGCTGTTTGAATATTATTATAAAAATTTGCTCAACTGACGAGAAAAAACTTCTGGGCTACGTTGGATGGTAGGAAGGTATTCGTATCCGCGGTGATAGCTCAATTTATATACAAACACTCACAGGTCTATAAAAATTCTCACTAAGATTTTGATTCTCACAATATCCAGAAGTCCCTGATAAGTGAACTCACATAGCATAGCAAAGCAACGCCATTCTAGTTAATACTATTGTAATGCATAGTATAATATTATTTTCATCTTTTTCTAGTCGAAATTATATTAGACTTATCCTCAGGAGTCAGACTCTAAGCCAAATGTCATGTACTTATTTACACCAAAATGCGTCGTGTTAGCGTGGGAAGTGGTCTCAAACCTTTATCAGTTGTAGATCTGTGTCTACTGGTGATTTATTCAGCTTGAACTACATCAAAACGTAATCTGATACCAATTAACGTAAACACGTTCTGTACAACTGTGTTAGTGATTAACAGAAGATACGTCATGGCGAGGTGATTATAAATTAATTTTAATTAATAATATTCCTTTGGTCTTCAGCTTGGTCTGCGTGTATAACCTTTTTTAACAAAGATTGAATTTAAATACACAATATTTTTTAAATTCTGGGAGTATTTATTCTATAGATATGCCAAGTAATAAAAGTTATATTAAATTTATCTACAAACATAAATATATAATATATACGTGCACACTCTCACCGGTATTCCTTTAAGAGGCAGGCAAAGGTATATTTCCGCAAACAAATTTCCGAAACTCAAGACTTCTACTAGGTTTTTGTAAGATTATGTGCCATCATATGCATCAGAAACCAAAAGAAAACACAATTTTTAAAGGTTTTTTAATAAGTCCAATATCGATTTTACGACGATAAAATCGTCGATTTTAGTCAATGTACGATCTTATTTTCAAATGAGCCGCGTAACCATAACGCCATATAGCATGTCATGTCATGTCAGTGACACTTGGCCTATTTACTTATAGAAATGATAGCAAGAAACTCGAGTTCACTTGAACATGTTATTAGCGGCTCAATAGTAATTGAGGAGTCATGCTCTCTATTCTTCACGATGTAATAGGTGTCATTTTGTACATTTGTGATTCAGCGCACGGCTTGTAATAAACGTGAACAATTCTTTAGTGATGTGCCTTGGTGTATCTCTACTACCCCATTCCTTTTTCTTGTTTTTTGATTTTTCGCATTTTCATTAGTGACTGGTTGATGAAGATGTCTGAAAAACAAAACACTGAATTCAGTTTTTCGTTTTTTTGGCAATACGATTTTTATACATATTTAAATCTTAAAATTAAATGTAGGTTCATGGCTGAGTGGGTAATACCTACAGATTTTATTCGATGGCTTTTGAATGTGCCTTCAACTTCAGTTCTCAAACTCTTTACCACAAAAATTTGTTGACGGTTTGAGGTTTATAATCCCGATATAATTCAGCCACACTTTCTTGTGAAACTAAAGAGTCATTCTACATATATTACTTTTATTTTATTCATGCCAACTTTAACGTCTAACATGCTATTTTAAAATAAGTGATCTCACATAGGCGCAAACTCTTACCGAATCGCTAATATGAGTCGGCATATCCACATTACAAGCGGCTGCAAGCAGTCCTTACATACAAATGAAGGCTCATTGTGATTGCGCCGCTGTGCCTTACTTCAGATCCTTGTGATGTCACGATGAAGTCATTATCTTCTTTGAAATTAGACGTTGTGAGTGCAATATTCCCGAGCTATGTCGCTAGTACTGTTTTAAATATTTTAGTACTAATCGCTGTGTTGGAATAGATGTCGTCTGGTGTTTATTAAATCTAGAATGGTTCTGTCATTTAAAGCAATATAAGATTAGAAATAGTTTAGATAGATGATTATGTTAGTGAAACAATGACAAGATGTAAAATGTATGATATAAATTTAGGCAGGTGTGTTGCCTGTCTGAGTACGAATAGGTTCGATTAACATTCTAGTTTTTATACTTAAAAGTTCATTTCAATCGCAAAGCTTAAACGATTAAGTGTTGGATCAGGCGTTTAAATAGTTCACTACAAAAAGTATGAAATCAGTACTTTGCTTTCAAAATTCGTGAAAAAAAAAAAAATGATTCTTTACAACCGGGCGCTTTTACTACTAAAATATCAAAATAATGTGTATGTGTAGGGATATATTATCGTAAACATGCGCTCTACCTAAAACTGTTCTAAACCCCCTAAATAATATTACGTTTAAATATGAACTCAATATGCGGAATCTTATAAGCGCTTGACTCTTAAAGTATTTGTATTATCTAACTAGTTTCACAAAGTGTAAGTAAATAAAAAACAAAGAACAAATATGTTTAAACTTCTCCTCCCACTTGACCGCAGCTAAAGGGATGGATATCATGAAGAAAATTAAAAAAGTTAGATCAAACAGGGGTCGGATGATGTCCTGCAGATTTCGCTTTAGGCACGTCTTGAAGCTCTGCTACTATTTGATTGCGGTAGCATCAAATAATTTGAAGTCCATTGACGTTTACATCGTGCTACTAGAAATTTTAAAACAAATTGACTGCGCATTGTATGTACAAACTTTAGTCTCATCGTTTTGCTGCTATTTTTTACTCATGGTCCCCATACGTAGCTGTTTTAATAGATAACGATGAAAAATGATTTCCACTATGACGGATAGATCCGTGAGGGACGCTATTCGACATTTAATCAATATGTGAATGTGTCCTAAAAGTGAAAAATA
This sequence comes from Cephonodes hylas, assembly GCA_030295005.1. Lineage (NCBI taxonomy): Eukaryota > Metazoa > Arthropoda > Insecta > Lepidoptera > Sphingidae > Cephonodes > Cephonodes hylas. The sequence goes on from AP025371.1 coordinate 4,715,437, forward strand.
AAGACTCACATAGAGTTTAATCTGAAATTCGAACAAAATCATGTTGTATATTGTTATAAGTATTTCTTATATTCAGTAGATTTACAAAATAAATATAATGAAGATGATAATAAAATATATAAGAATAGATATGCAAACTGAATAAGGTTACATATGTATAATTATTACAAATTAATAATTCACTTCCTGGAATTCTAGTTATTTGACAGATTTCGGAAGTTACAATGAACTTTATTGGAGCTCTCAATACTCAGAAATCAGATAACTTTTGATTACAATATTCATCATACATTTTAAAAGCCGTCTCGTATTCCCCTTAAATATTAATTGAATGTTTTATAGTAAGTACATGTTAAATATTTCAAATCAAATTTAATGACAGCATAATTTTGTCTAACTCCACGATTAATTAACGGCCATTAATAAAGTCTTCACTGTTTACGTGCATACGCATTTTGTATATGGAAATTGACTATTAAGATGCGTTATCGAAACGATTTCACTTAAATAAAAACGTAGTCACGGACGCTAATGTGAATAAAATTCGAATTAATGACGCTTACAAGGTACGGAAAGCATTTTATTTTGACATTACACCATAAACTTTATAACAACACGATTGTTCAAACTTACAAACGTATTAATACCATTCGAAAACCCGTAATTTCATTCATTGTACACGAAAGAAAGTGTTTCACAATGGTAAAATAAAATTTGTAAATGATGTAAGGCAAGAAATGGAAATAGAATCGACACAGGAACAATAATACGTCATTATATTATTAACTTATCTTCTCACCCTTGACAACAACAAAGGCTGTTGAAATATTATATTGTTATTCGTTGTCTAGTTTTGTATTTAACTGCGTTTTGACATGAAATAGTTTAATTCAATTCGTGAGGAACAACAGGTGGCACAGCTCTCGGCAGGTCAGAGTTCCAAACACGATTTATACATTTCCGTGACGCACTGACTCGTTACGAGATAAATTTCGTAGCTTTTTACATCTGCTCGTATAGTTTTATTTTAGATTTACATAAAAACACAAGTACACGCCTGTCACCGAGGAAATTGATGCACAGAAGTAAATTTCAATACCTACGATTTCTACTCTGTGTTTCAAGTAGATATACCTACATACATGGTATTTACAAACAGGAACTAATCTATTTATCAATCTTTACGTAGGACCTATTTCACCAAAAACGAACTACTAGTGCCAAAACTTATCTTTCAACAAATATGTAATGTATTTGTAAAACTTTATGATGCAATATCTGCAGCATCCAAAGAGCCCGTAACACAAACGACGCAGGATTCGCGATAGCGTTGTTGCAAAGTAACAGTTAAGATTTGCGCCATGGCTTGGGCTCTATACGTGAGCCGGATACCATCTTAATAGCAGTTGTGATGTGAGGGCGTAGGATTTTTGCTTCGTTACTCATTTTGCAAAAAAAAGAAACGCAATGTATTATTTAAGTAATTGAGTCACGTCACAAAAAAGATGACGTAGGTGGCTCGGTGAGCATTCCTGGTTGAATAGCAATGGTTTAGAGGTAAATAATGATTTAAAATGCAACCTCATTTTAGATAATTCCAGAAAAGAAAATCTTTTTTTTTATTTGTTGGCACTACAACACGCATTCATAATTTAAAAAATGATTAAAACTTCTCGGAAACCGACTTCACACGAATGCAATGACCATAATATCATGTTGTAGCAACACCTCAGTTACAAGGTTTTGTTATCTTATCTTATCTTGTACCACAAATTATTTCGAGTATAATATACGGTATATAATAATAAACGGTATTTTAAAGAATACAAAAACAAATGAAACACGTTTCCTAGTATAAATATCTCTCCTATATAAAGAAGGGTACGCAAAAGGAGTTGGTAAACATGCTGAGGTTGCCATAAAGCTTTGAATTTTAAATTTACTTTTTCCATTCAAATCGTTTTCCCGTGCACTAATTGAAAGGAGCTGACAAGATACGTCGGTTACCAAAAGCGTGCGTGTTTTTCCTGAAATACAGCCAATTGTAAGGTGTTGCCATATGTGTTCTTTTCTTACATGGATTCGATCTGGATGTACTTTATGTATCTAGATTTTATTATGATTATGTTTGAAGCTTACATTAATGCTTATTTTAATAATGCTGCGGTTGAAAATGCGTCATGTGTTGCCACTTCTAAAAACTAGTTTACCGTATTTATATCAAACATATTAATTTGGAAGGCAGTGATGGCCTCGAGGTTTAGGCGCGCGGTCGAGAATCTCGGCGTTCGCGGGTTCGAACCCCAGGCACACACCTATGACTTTTCGAAGTTATGTGTGTATTCACATTGAATGATCACTTGCTTTAACGGTGAAGGAAAACATCGTAATAAAACCTGCACACCTAAAAAAGTTCTTAGGAATTTCTTAGGTGTGTAGTCCGTCAACCCGCACTAGGTCAGCGTGGTGGACTATGGCCTAAAACCTCTCAATGGTGGAGGAGACCCGTGCTCAGCAGTAGGCGTACATGGGTTGATGAAGAAGATGAAGATATTAATTTGGTGCCCTAACTAATATTCACAAATTTCCTTGAAAAAATCATACATACATTCAACTCCAACAGAGTAAGGCGCAATATCACGCAGACATATTAAGTAGAAACGGATGCCGACAGTAATGCACTTTGAAGTGTAGTGGGCAGTTATGAAAAATTTAATACATCCACCTTAGAGTCTCGATGGAGCTCGCCAAATAAACCTCTTAGTAAATAGTTTGAGATATGGCTGAATTTGCATAAGAAGGCCGCGCGGCGAATCTTTGGCCAAACGATCGTGTCCCGCATCTAAATAACATCTTATATTTGCAAATATTGACTGTTGCCCGCACCCTTTCAAAGGGTTTTGATCCTTATTATCTTTGGATAGGTTTAGCGAGTGCCAACACAGTTAACATGGGTCTAGAGGGCTTTCTTTCCAACGCTGACAGTAATAGAAGCTACTCTAAGGGATTTGTGAAAAGTATCAAAAATGCTGGCTTGGCTCCTGTTAACGCTTAAGGACTGTAGACGAATAGATGTTTTACCTTGCGATAGAAAAAATAGGCAGGCAAACCAACACATTACTTAGTTGATAAATATTCATAGATGTTAGCAAGACGTGTGCAATGCCATTTTAACGTTTAGTTCTTTGGGTGTACACGTTTCGTATAGTATGAGTGGACATGAGACACTTAGAATGAGATCGACTACTATCGTCTCGATCCCTCAGTCCCAAAGCCATGTCATGTATGTATTCTATGGAATATCAGATCAGCACGTACTTTCCAAATATCCTACTTATATTTGCCGCTGAGTTTCTTAGAGTATTCAAGGAAAATGTGTGTATAAATATTTAATTAAAAAGGTATAAAAAAATTTAACATTTTCTAGTAGACTGTCTACAGAAAACGAATTTGCCAAAATTTTTATTTTCTTGAGATATATATATATATATATATATATTTGATTAAAAAACTTTATACCATCATAGACAAACAGTGACAAAAAGAAATATTTATGCTTTAGGTTTTTATGTTGCTGACAGTCACATTCTCAACATTCGATCAGAGATTTGAATGTTGAAATCATAAAAAGTTCGTATCCTAAGTCATGTGGCATATGGAGTTATGTGCAAATCACTTTAGTTAATTATAAACTCTAGATCACCAAATCATCGATTATTACGACTATATTAATTAGACTTATCTGCTTTCAGGTGTTAAGGATTACTTACGCACATTTAGTCATCGAACAACACAATCACCTGAATCATTAGCCTGCTTGGTATTCAAAGGATCAAAGCAATTTCGCAAATCATGTCTACTGTGAGTCAACTGCACTTTATCTGAGGCCAATTTGAGTGAGCCACTCCTTTCCAGCTAAAAAGGGTTGACTACGTGAATGCTCGTGAGATATTATCGACACATGACTGTTATGTGATTCGAGAAATGAGTTTCGTGATATTTTCCTTGATGCCGAGATGCCTAATAACCTACATTGTTATTTCAGAATGGGAATTAGGGTCTTTATGAATACCACGTTAACAGAAATTAATTAGTAGTTTGACCTTATTAGTCAGTTGTTGCTGTCCGTAATTTTTATATTGTTGTCTCTATACAAGCAAGCAAGCAAGCAAGCTTCCCAAGCCTATGTCCAGCAGTGGACCACGATTGGCTGACATGATGATGATGATGATACAAGCAAGCAGTGATGGCCTCGAGGTTTAGGCGCGCGGTCGAGAATCTCGGCGGTCGCGGGTTCGAACCCCAGGCACACACCTCTGACTTTTCGAGGTTATGTGTGTATTCAAATTGAATTATCACTTTCTTTAACGGTGAAGGAAAACATCGTGATGAAACCTGCACACCTAAAAGTTCTTAGGAATTTCTTAGGTGTGTAGTCCGCCAACCCGCACTAGGCCAGCGTGGCGGACTATGGCCTAAACCCTCTCAATGGTAGAGGGGACCCGTGCTCAGCAGTGAGCGTATATGGGTTGATGAAGAAGAAGAAGAAGAAGTCTCTATACTATCTCAATAGCTCAAGTGTATTTTCAGTCAACCAAGATTCACATCTCTTTGCAACCTACGATAGTGTCAAACAGTTAATGGAGAGATTACTGAATATCCAGGTTGTGTGGCAGGAAAATTGATTATATACAATATTCGATTGAGACATGTTTCTAGATCAGTTAGGCACTCAAATGAATGACGTAGTTTCTTTTGTTTCAAAAAAATGCTCAATCATCCTCATAACCAGTCATAGGCATTACGCTTCATCGTGGTTGCTTATTAGTATTGCTTTTACGTTGGCAACCCGTCATTATAACGACTATTACGATGATTCAAATGGGAAATCCTTGAAGCGAATATACAATGGCACGGTGCAAACCACACGCGTCGCGTCCTCGCATAACAAAACACCAATGCATCGTGACCGACGCGCCCAACTTTCTTTCATTCATATATTTACCATTAAGGGCGTTTGCAAACTATCGATTACGCATCGAATTTACCTTTTATTTACGGGCACGGAAAACTTTGGTGGTATATTAAGAAATAGTGAAATCTCCAGTAGTTTTCACTACTGTATAACGATAAGGACAATGTCTTTCAAATCCATAAAACTTTATTGCCTTGTTTAAACCAGTTGAACATTGCTTCTATCGGAACACCTGACAAGTGTCACTTAGGCTGTATTGTAATTTATATGAGGATTTTGTTATTCCGGAAATTAAAAGTATCTTGACAAGCAAAAACATTATAAAGCTGTTATTTTCAAATTGACATAATGTAAAGTTCAGAGACTCCATAATTTAGTAAATACATATATACAATGTAATGCGTACATATCTAATCGACCCACAGAATGACGTCATTATTCGTCCTACATACTGTACTTATAATTTACTAAGTAACAAATTAAACTGGGGTACTCTCTTACAAACTAATTAGGATAAAAATGCTATTTTTTCTTATAAGAACAGTAAAATAAGTGTTCTTGCTGCTGGCAATTTTATTAAACTCTACAATAAAGACAAGACAACAGTAACAAGTAACTGTTCTTTTATTCATCGCGATGTCGTCTGTTTGCGACAACCCTTAGGTGTGTAACGTAATTTCTCGAGAATGCGCTTGGATAAGTTTCATTATGAAAGTATTGCGGTTCGCACGTATCTTCGGGGACATCCATTGCATTTATTATATTGATTCTCACGAAATAATTGCCTAATTACGCTAGACTAACCTGCTGTTAAATAAAATTCACTCGTATAAATATTAATTATTTTAAATCATTATTAGTTATCGCAAACGGACAGTTGTTGGCTTCATATTTATAAAATTAGAAGATTGTTTCGTACATAAACACTCAATCAGGTCTACTTGACGTTGTATTTACGACTGCAATGTAATTTTAATGTAATTATAGTTTTCTTTTCCAGTAATTTGCTTATGCAGTCACACACATTTTATACACGCTAAACATGTTTCTCCAACTACCTTCCGTGACCTTATTAGAAAGATCGTTCACGATATTCATGCTAGTTTTAACGGAAACCTCAAATTATCCTAATTAAAAGTGGACCCAGAGCTAATAACAGTAACGTTGTCATTTACGCTGCAATGCTTTCAACACGTTGACATGAATGGTTATTAAAAAAGAAAGGCAAAGAACTGGAAATGCTGGTACAATGCATGAGTGTTTACTGACAATGAAACGATTAAGTGCACTCGGTAATTTTATTAAATTACGTAATTTTGTTGCTTTTATTTTCGTTCTGGGAAATGTATATTCGATTCAATGTTTTTGTAACGAATTAAAAAAGAACACTTGAGATTCAAAGCCCTGGTTTACGAGGTTATAAACAGATTTGGGTGCCTTTTATATCATAGAAACTTGTATGTAACTGGAACATAAAAAAAGTCTACTACTGAGTTTGACGCTTCGAAGATGCAAGCACAACGGTAAATGTAAATTAGTATCAGAAAGTCGCATTATCATAAATATTACATCCATAATTACATTCATGAGTTTTTCATACAACTATTTTTTTTAATCTTTTTATTCGCATGTATACTGTAGCGAAATTCTTGTTGACCATAGAATGCAGTTTCAAGACTCAAATTATGAGTTCAGTAGTGGTAGTGGGTTCAAACCTACATAAGTTGTACCAACTATTATATTATAGAAAAATCGACATTAATATTCATTATACGTTCTGTTTTTCAATCAGCATGCAAGCATAATGGATTATATATTTATTAATATTATATATATTATCTAAATCTTGGTAAACCCTCTCCATTTCCGCAGAATGTTACTGACAAAAAATCAGTGACATGATATAAAACAAATCATTTTTAAAAATAAAAGTCAGTTTTTGACACTTTAAGGTACGAGTGTATATAAAGAAAAATAGGTAACTTGTAATAAGGTTAACACATTTGGTAAATTTCTAACACTTATTTTAAAGACCAAGCATTTCAGACAAGAAGGAAAAAATTGATACAACCCACAACAGTTGACATACTTCTAATACATTCGAAGTAGAGTTTCACACAATGACATAAAGTAGGTACCAAAAGCAGGTTACACGAATACGAAACCATTTTGGAATAACATCCGTAACAAATGAAACATTTGACAAGGTACCACTTGTACTAACAGTAACAAATGTTAAAGAAATCGTGTAATATGATAGATCACTACCGGCGCACACCGCATCCACGGCGTTGCATCCGGAAAAAAAGACAATTGTGACCGCTGACAGACGACACGCGCCTGTGCGGTCGGATGACTATCGAGATTATGTAAGGTAATGATATTGGAATATTTTTTATGAAATATTTTTTTCATCGGAACATCTGAAAACTGTTCATTTTTAAAAGACCTAGGGATATTTTTCTAGCGTTATCGTAGTATAGTCCTTTCCTAAGATCCCATATATCTTCATATCAAAAAATCGTCCTAATTGGTCCAGTACTGAAAAAATAAGTGGCTTTGGCATTTATATCATAAGTGTAAAAACAAGATCCTATAGACTACTAAAAATGTCTATGTTTTAAAAAAAATAAGAATTAATCAAATTCTTTCAATTCAGTACTTTACTGTAAAACATCGCTAGATGCAGGGTGCTTCTAAATTTGGAATGAATGCCTGCAGTCTTAGCATATAACTTTTTTAGCTCTAACTCCTGGTGTGGTGAGTTATGACCATACTCGATATTAATTTAATACAATAAAGGTATTTATAATCATTACAGGAATATGAGGCATGCAGCATCAAGTGTCAACATAATTGCAAGATCATTACTTGAAATGCGAGCCACATACTGCATGAATAGCACAGTGAAACTCTTAATTATATTATATCGCGATGAATTCCTTCTATAAATAACATCACAAACGAATGCATGTTTCCATATTGGTAAAAGCAGTATACATTGCTTTTTGCTTATGAGCAAGTTTCAAACTATGGAAATGTCGTGGCAAGTTTAAAATTAGCTTGATGTGTCATTTATTTACTTTTAGTCCTCCACCAGTGTCTTGTAGAATGTTGTTATTATCTTTAGGGACATATCTGGCTTTGCAAACAAGATTATAATTTTATTGTATTCGTTAATGAACTACAAATATTTTGATGGAATGTTTAAAATTTTTGTTAGCTGTCAATTGTAATTTGTGTTTTATGTATGATGACTTGTAGTTCTGGAGCATTAGAATGCTTTTAATCTTCTTCGCAATAGCTCGAAGATTTATCATAATAAATAATTAATATGGCTAACGCATTTATATTGAGGAAGTCAATAAATTTGCTAGGTTGCATTCAGACTACAAGAAGAAATATATCAGCATCTTCTTCGTAACGTAATAGTTTAAGTTGAAGCACTACCTTGTTCCAGACCATTACAATGAAGAAGTTGGTAGGTAATCGTTGGAACACTTTTTATAAAAACCTATTTACCATTGGATGGACAAGCGTATCCTCGTTTCTAACTAGCGGTCTTCGTTCCCCGTCACTGGCGATCCAGTTTTGCGGTCAGCGATCGGACCATGTTTGAATTGCGGTTACGGCGCTTTGTTGAGTATTTTAACACATCAATACGTAGTCTATTGTCAATGTCTATAGATTTAACATAAATCGGAATATTGAGAACACCTTTAATGCGTGGTAGACTTATCGGAATAATATTGGAAATTATATTATTGTTTGAATCTTAGGTATTGTATAACGCCTATTAAACTGATGTACACCATCACATTACATCATTTATTTGATATCTGTAAAAGAAAGTGATCTCACTGCTAGTTCATCGGGCGGACTGCCAGACTTCTACTGAAAATACCTTAGCAGAAAAAAAAACAGTAACAGAAACTCTGTGAAATCAACCCCGAAATGTCATGATTAATTAACATACTACAGAAAAAATAGGACGTCCTCCGGCTAGGTGGGGTGGCGATATTCGCAAGGTAGCTGGCAGCGGTTGAGTGAGGAGGGCCGAAGATCAAGCCCAGTGACGTGCCATAGGAGAGGCCTATGTCCAACAGTGGACGTTAAAGGCTGTTGATGATGATGATGAGAAAAAATACTAAAAAGACCTTTTATCAAATCAAAAAATATGTAGCATAGGGCTAACGCCTCCCACCACTAAAGATTTTGTTGCAGTCATTCCATACATATATTCAATTTTAAACGAGTACTTATATGGGACTAGGATACCGTTTAGACAAACTACTTCTAAGGCAATTGCTTTCGTGCTAAGTTAAATGGACTTAATATGTTGTCTAAGTACCGATATTACATTTCTAATATATTTACTCAAATTACTGTGAAAGGCAGAATCACGAAGTTTGAACCGAAGCAACAATCTTGCAGACTTATAGCAACAGTGTTGTATCTATTATTTTACAACAGAATTTATTAATTGTTTTCATTTCTTTTTCCTTATAAGGTCTATCTGCGGTGGGTAAAAGGAGCCTGGATATACTAGAATTGGTACCATCAAGAATAAGTCGCAGGCAGAAATTGGTAAACAAACAGCAGGGCGAATTACCAACAAAGTGAATTCATGACTTTACTATTTAAAGAGCACTATGTTTGTGTTAATTCGAACAATTGACCGCACGCGTACGTGGTGGGCGTTGTATCTCCGTCTAGTAATCCTCTACTTACACCCATCGATTCAATTCATTAACACAATCTTGCTCTCTTAATCACACCAATGAGAATCGTAATAATAAAACGCCCAACAGATTCTGTTACGAAGTTGTTTGTAAAAATGATCTTTGAGTTCTCACTCAATGAGTACCAATAACGAGCAAATGTTTATTCATATTCCTCTCCTTTTCTTTCCCGTTAAAAAGAAAAGGAGGAAGCAAAGTTTACAATTACAGGAACCCACGTAAAGTGTGATGTATGTACAAACTTAGAGAGCGGAAGTTTGCTCACCGACCCGCTGGACTGGTTTCGTCTAATTAACATAAAAACAAAGCTAGAAATTCATTCAATGATTTCTCTAAAACATTCCTTCATGTTCAACCACCCATCCACTCGGTATCTGGCCCATCTAGCCCTAATCCTATAAACGACATCAGATAAGATAGAGAACACGTTGCTGCACCATTTTATACAGTGAATTAAAATCGTGAATTAATGTATGCGCCACATCGATTTAGATATAAATTGATATCTCTATTTCATACTGAGTTTAATGCACTCTGGGTCCATTCGGGTTCTTAAAATACTCAGTGAATAGTGAAATAAAAAATAACGTTTATATTGTGTTGAATATTTACGATCCGAATGTAATAATATACTGAATTAAATTTTATATGGATGTATTTATAAGCGATAGGTATTCAATAGCTCACGTTCAGTCTATATGACTGGATATAAAAATAAAAAGAGTATATTTTAAATATATTAATATCTTCGGAGCAGTATAACTACTGCATTTTATATTCAGGCTATAAAAATGAATATTTTTTATTACAGAAATTCAGTACTGAATAAAAGTTAAATAATAACAATGTCTATTCGTTCAGATAAAAAATTTATGTCCCTGCGTATTTTTGTCAAGTTAATTACTAAGGCTAATCTAACAAATTTTCAATAAATTCTTTCATCAAATCATGGTTCTTGATTTTTTGGTTACATGGTTATTAATTTTCAATAAAACATTTAAAAACCCCCTGAATAAGAATGATTTTTATCTAATTTACTTCGATTTTATTACCAAAATTTTTATTAGCGTAAGCTATTTTTAATACTAATTTGAATAGATAAGAATGGAGGCAGACTTATACATCAGTTTATTAAACTATTAAAAAAACATCCAAAGTGATTAATTAATCTCAGCTGCTAAAAAATGAACTAGTTTTGATTTAAATAACAGAAAAATATTTTTGGGTAAATGTAACCCGCTAATCGCTCCTCTCTTGACTGAATATCAGCCGAAATATTATCTTCGACTATCGGAGTCATCTCGGGCGACAATATACGATCAGAGACATCGGCCGAATGTCCGTTATATCGCTTTGACTAGTACCGAATGATGGGCTTTAGTCGCTTTTACTATTATAATGAACGCAGCATTTGAAAGAATTTATTTCGTGTAGGATATTAATGGAGAAGAATGGAATAATCCCTAAATATACAGAATTAGATGGTGCACTAAAGGTTTCTAATTTTGAATTATGGGTGAACGTGTTGAGGTCAAATTGAATATTTATAATATTCTTTAAATTTCTATTTACCATAAATATTGTAATGATTATATAAATTAGAATCCTATTTAAGGTTACCTTGGTTCTAGAGCAAAAAAGGCAAAGCAAAAATAGCCAAAATATTGCAATTAAAACAGTATTTGAATATAAATTAATTCATGAGATAACACACTAAGTTGAAATCTGTTTTAACCTGGAATACAATTATTACTCAGATGAATGAAAATGCCATCACCGGTGAAGTCATTTGAAATAATAAACTATTTCTGTACATATAAAACTACGACAAATAACTGCTTTTAATTAAACGTCCGAAGCCAAAGTTTATCGCACAATTCTGTATCGATTCCGATTCCCGATCAATGTTGGGGCAAAATGTTGTATCTGCGATACTTGTGAAGCGATTAAGAACAATTTGCAGAACCGACAACATAATTTTCAAACTCAAGTATTTTTAAGGGAATTTATTAAAGTTAACATTATATTAGTTTAATTTTTAAGTTTTAAATAGTTGCAACCTAAGTACACCATTATTATCATCATCAACCCAAATACGTCCCACTGCTCGGCACGGGTCTCCTTTACCATTGAGAGGACTTGGGCCATATGCCACCACGCTGGCCTAATGCGGGTTGGCGGACTTCACACCTAAGAAGTTCCTAAGAACTTTTTTTTTAGGTGTCCAGGTTTTATTACGATGTTTTCCTTCACCGTTAAAGCAAGTAATAATTCAATCAGAATACACACATAACTTCGAAATGTCAGAGATGTGCCTGGGGTCGAACCCGCGACCGCCGAGATTCTCGACCGCGCGCCAAAACCTCGAGGCCATCACTGCTTCTGGTTTCGCTTCAATACGTATAAATCTTTCGCCTAAGTACACCAATGTACTCTTAACCAAAATTTCACGAAAGCCTTATAATTGTATTAAAATAATGACTATTTCCAGCACTAATACCAATTTTTATATCATGTGACTATGTATTATAATGATTTATATCAGTATGACTTATTTTGGAATCAACCCGAGGTCTAACATTCATGTATACGACATGTCTCCAAGGAATGTATGTCGGAGTTGCCGAAGTCTAAGAATATTTATCTCATACACTTTTCTTTAGACCAAAAGTAGTATCTAACCCGTATGAAGGGTTAATAATTGTACTACAGTGCCAGAAACGTTGGAATGTAATTCTAAATCCATTTGAATAATTAAAAGAATGGTTAGACTATTAAACCCTTCGTCCCTTTGGTTAATTAATGTGGTGATGCATACATCATTTTAATAGGGTAAAATTAAAGAAATATTCTGTCCAAGGAAGTCATTTTATTAGCTTTATTTACGGTACGAATAATTTATTTTTTTAAGTAGTAGTACCAATATCAAAGGCACTTAACATCTTCTACTAACTTTCTGAAATAAATCACACATGGCTTTTTTTACTATGATCCTCCAAAAGATAAAATAGAAACCGTTACACTAGTAGTACTATGCAAAACAATTTCTGTGAAGTTGTATGAGTAATGTAACATCGCATACTTTCAGATGTAACCTACTTTCGTCCTGTACATGATAAGTGGCAAACTTTTTATAACGATGTGTACAAGATCAGATAAAAAACGTTTACAATGGTCTTCAGATTGATGTCATATAATTTTTATACAGTAATATGGTTTTAGCTTTGCTTCTTTAAACATCCTAATACCGACTGTCTTGATCTCAACTCGTCAAGATGGTTAACGTACGACAATCTTACGTATTATAATCCCTCGGGATTTCTACGTAAGCGGTACGTAATCTTTAATCTTATCAAGTAGCCGGTATATTTAAATGTGACAGTACTCTATTGTAATTAAGGACATTAACTTTATAAGCGTTAGTTAAAATGCGTTGTAAATACACATGCTAAAGTTGCATTATTTCATCACATAGTCGATATTTGGAAGGAGCAGTAGAGTGGTAAAAAAATTATTATCATAAACAAAGGGAAAAAGGGACAAATTTCAATAGGGACTAATTTTATTATAAATGAGAATTTCAATGTTCGTACATAATAGTCAATTACTTTCCTGTAATAATAATTCGGATATCGGTTAGAAGCTTTATTTCCAATATTTGATGTCGGTTCTGTTTCTGTACTCTATGGCTTGACTCCCTTATTCGCACAGCTGGCGCCAGAACCACGCCGATCGACAAATAAACACTTACAGTTATATTAAATTAGTTTTATTGTTACTTGTTTTTATTAATTAAACGGTCAATAAATATCGTGTGAGGAGATGATACATCGTTTCTTGCCAGTAGATGCTGAATTTGGTCAGCACCTGCATTTATTATCTAATTCCAGAATACATAATTGGAAAAATATAAGTTTGCGATGCATAGCATGTTTTACGTTTACTTCTTTAGATCTTCGCAGCCGAATAAGGCAAAACGGTTGAATGAATTTAGAATAGACGTTGAACACATCTTATATTTTATAGTCTGGATTAACACGTAGTTATCCTATTTACTACTCGCAAATTTTTGATAATGGACGTCGGACGTATGGACGTATTTATATTGACGTCCAATCCCTAATTTGTATATTAAAGCATTAGGGTGCCAAAATAAATAGGATAGTAAAAAACTATTTATAAAGACGACACGCATAAGCAAGGAATGTCTGGTCAATCCGTTAAGCTTAGTTTCGCTAAAGTTGAGTCATTAAGGCTTGGCTAAATAATACAATTCTTCATTATATTTAAATGAACCGCAGTGCGTTGTCGTTTTTAGTGATAACGTAAGAACAATGGCATGTCGTTCATACGTAAAGAGGCAAAGACAATATACTTTTTAAGCCTACTAGTATGTACGCTGAGTCAAATTGTATATATTTTAATATAAAATGTTCTATTGTTTTAATTTTTGTTTAAAATTTTGAAAAAATATCCAATTGTTATTTATTTATTAGGGAGTTCCTAGGATTATCTTTTAACAAGATTGAAAGGCAATAAATTTCCGACTCTGTTTTTCAGGCAACTTTCACGTCGAAAGCTATGATTACCGATATATATTTTGGAGGGTCCCTATGCATGTCACATAGCTAGATATGTATGTTGGTTTTATGGAATATGAGGTTATAAGCTTGTAGATTCAAGGCTATTATAATTGCTACTGACGTAGCTCAAAACAGCAACATTTTTACTTATCGCTTGCAGTAAATATACAATCAGAACTGTTCTGTACGTTTTGATGGCATAAAAAATACTTAGTATCCCAAGATGTGAAACTACCAAGTTGGTGTGGATGTGCCTAACACCAAACTGGGCAATATGCGTGAGTCACACGCACAGTGGGGGAAACAGGCGTCTTTGTCTAAGTGACACGTTACTTAGCCGCTCTATTTACAAACCTTTTAGCACGCCCTCCGCAAACGTAAAGTTAGAGTAAATAACATTTCAGTCCAGCGTGTAGGGCGCCCTGGGCCCGTGTTATCGCCAAATTTGGAATTCTCAGTGCAATGTAGGTCAATAGAATATTAATGATAATGATTTTAGGCCAAGCGCTCTGAGAATACCCAATCCGTTTTACTTATCCCAAAGGATTTGGAGCGTCCATCTGCTAAGAAAATTTGTTGTTGCGAAATCCTTAAAAGTTATTTGGATATTTTTAATGTTGTAAATGGGATTACATATATTTTTCATAAAATAGACGTTTAATATTATTTTGCAAACAAACTAGCTTTTTAAAGCTTGTCAAAAAAAAATAAAAAAAGGAAAGTTATGAAGTGCTGAGTTGATAAAAATGTGCGATTAAAAGTTTGTTATATCTATGAATAAAAATGATTGATGTGTAAATACAAAATACATAACAGATATAATTTATTCCTCAAGCGTTAAATCCTTTACAAACCTCTATTTAAACACCCCTTTACATAAAAAAGCTACTGTTAAAATTTTAAATTTATAATAATTGACAATAATAGATGTTAAAACTGTGACGAATCTCCATGAGAGTATTTTAACGGGAGGAAGGGACCATCGAAAATGACAATGCAAGTTATTGATAAAAAATATCATACATTGAAATAACTGTGATTGAAACGAATTGCCCTCATGTTTAAATCTTTATAAAATATGGGGGTATGCTTAAAGGAGAACTTGAAAATAATTCAAATTTAAATAGCTGTATCTTTTATGTTTTGTAGTAGAAAAATTGTTTTCACTTACTTAAAAATTATCTGCTTTCTTATCAACATACCACGTACCATTTTGCGATATTGCAGATATCGTCTTTTTACCCTATTCAGTGTTTTTTTGTAACGTAAAAGTATCAATATCCGCTTAGTGATAATTTTGATGGACTCATCCAAACCCGTTAGGGCAGAAAGCTTTGAACCATGGATGATTGTGTTCAAATTAGTCATTACACAGCGACATAGGACTAAAATTTATCGAAGGTTTATGAGAATTTTCAAAGCCAGGACACATCAAACCTTCAACATCCTTTACCATCAGATGTTACTTTGTCTACAGACGAATGGTCCAGCATTGCCAAAACAAACCTAATTCTTTTGAACTAAAGTTATTTTTTATCAAAAAAAAAGCAGTGATGGCCTCGATGTATAGGCGCGCGGTCGAGAATCTCGGCGGTCGCGGGTTCGAACCCCAGGCACACACCTCTGACTTTTCGAAGTTATGTGTGTATTCAAATTGAATTATCACTTGCTTTAACGGTGAAGGAAAACATCGTGATGAAACCTGCACACCTAAAAAGTTCTTAGGAATTTCTTAGGTGTGTAGTCCGCCAACCCGCACTAGGCCAGCGTGGCGGACTATGGCCTAAACCCTCTCAATGGTAGAGGAGACCCGTGCTCAGCAGGGGGCGTATATGGGTTGATGAAGAAGAAGAAGAAGAAAGTTATTTCGCCTTTACCAAACTATATAAGGGCTATACTCGTAGGATACATATAAATTTCATCCATCAGGCAATGGAGATCCACTGCTGAATACAGGCCTCCTCAATGACCTCCACCGGGATCTGTCGGAAGCCGCCTGCAGCCAGCGACGTCCATATAAATTTAACCATAAATTAAACAAAATGTTTAAGCCAATGAGTCATTTACATGGAATAGGTAGCACGCTTCTGCTTCTCATGTCAACCTTCAATGTAATTAAGTCGATACGCTAAGGGCTAGACAGAAACTGCCAGCCATTAGCATCCAACCGTAGCTTTTTTCCGTTATCACGTCATCTAATTAATTAATACCGGTTTTTGTTCGAACAACTCGTAACTCTATCATTTGAGCGTGTATTAAGCTGGCCATAGTTTATGAGGTGACGAGATATTTTATTTATATCTGGTATTTTTATTTACATAAAATATATATGCTTATGTCATTTTTTAGTAAGTTTGTGGTAGGTTATAGAAACTTCTAGTCCTAAGCGATTAGTTAGTAATGAGTTTAAAATAAAGTTCTGTGTTAATTACGGAATCAGTCTAAGTCATGATAAATATTCGTTTGATATTGCCACTTGCTAAGTCAATATAGCTAATTCAAGGTATTTGAGGTATTTAATTTTGTTATGACATCACATGAAATATATTTATGAAGTAAATGGTAAGATTTGTTATGTATCTTAATTGTTGGAAATGGTATGATAACCATATGCAAATCTATTGCCGCAAATTATAAAAAATAATAGAGCGAAGGCGAGGCGCATGGTTATCTTAGTTAAATGGAAGAAGGAAATGGCCCCATGGTCATTTCCAACAAATGGCATGATGTGATTAGAATTTTTCAACAATGCATAAGTTTATACTTATGTCCCGTATTGGGCTAAAATGATGGCAAATGTTCCACAGATTGGCGTATGTCTGAACATCTCGTCGCCCACACAGCGATGTAATTAAGCTTTGAAGCAAACTGACTTAATGCAATCGCTCAGCTGATAAACAGTTGTTTGGATTTGCATTTTAAATCGATAGTTGCAGTTTCGACGCTTCTGAGTTGACGTGTTTGATTGTCGGTTGCTATTTTTACCACAATTTAACGAGAGGGAGAATATATTTGCTTTCTTCTTTTTATCAGTGCAAACTGGGCTTATCACCTTAGAACTCAATTAACACAAGAATGTTGCAAGTAAATATATGTAAAAAATAACCTTTAATATCTTAGGTAAAACATAGGATGTTTTACTTAAAAAATCCGACATTACAAGTTAAATGACATGTTTATTTAATTTGAGATAAGCAAATGCATTTTTTACCATAGAGCTCACAATAAACAATTGATTAAAACATTTACAAGTTGAAATATTAACTATTAATCCAGTGATTATCAAAATGTTCCCATACCAGCCCATTCGGACGTGATTTGTTCCGGAGCGTGTCGAATACGTGCCGTCGTCGCTGCAGTTCTGACGCGCGGCGCTTGCGCAATGTATGACGCCGACTCATTACACCGGAACAAACTTGTGTGGATAGGCAGCGTGCTCAAGCTTAGGACATTGAACCTATTGCATTATTTTTAATAATAATATTTTTCTCACTTACTAACTACTACTAACTACTAGTATTTTTTAAACTAAAATAGAAAACTTGGGACTTGCAAATATAACCGTATTTCGCTATTTCGTTTTTAAAGGTTTTCGTTCAATATTGGACGAGTCTATTACTAAATAAATAAAGTGAAAAGTGTTGATAGAATTCTTAAAGTTATCGAATCCAGATAGTCATCATAATTTTTAGATATAACAAAACTCAAAATAAATTAGATCTACACATCGTCCACTCCCAACACCAAGATACAAGTTTTCTGTCGTGGGAATTAGTATTAACGTGAGATTTTTCGGTCACGCAACACCCAGGTACGAAACAAATATTTGTGAAACACGAAAATATCTTACGATTGCCGGCAGCCAATTGCACCACGGATGCTGTAAACATTAATTTAAAAATTATCAAAATATATTTTTAAACTTTTAGTACTTTTTATTTATATTTAGGAGTTACAACAATTCCTTCTTTATTAGTTCTCAATCAGCTGTCTGCAAGATGTTTATATTACAATTTTTTTCATACTTAAGTTGCTAGTATAAGTCTGACATTGTCAGTAGTGATCCAAAGACCCTAAAATATTATTTATATTTAGGAGTTACAACAATTCCTTCTTTATTAGTTCTCAATCAGCTGTCTGCAAGATGTTTATATTACAATTTTTTTCATACTTAAGTTGCTAGTATAAGTCTGACATTGTCAGTAGTGATCCAAAGACCCTAAAATAAAAAAGGACAGTAAAAATATTGCACCACGGGTAACATAGCTTACACAAGTTCTCATCATAATATCCCATGTTCAAAGTGTATGTGGTGGGAGAGTTCACACTGTATTGACCCAATTCGGTTCACTCTGAGATAATGAAGATTACAGAAGAGGAAGTGAGTGCGCCGCGCTAGGATAAAAATGAGAGCCCCCATTGTTGCCACTAGCGCCCATTAGATATCGCTGTCACTTAAAAATAACCGTTGTAATGGCGATAACACTCGATAATTTGGCCTATAATTTTGCTGTTAGAGCGGGGTTTTTTTAGTGTGGCTTCGTTGTAATGTTTCATAATGATGTATTGCTTCTGCTTGCAAATGAACGTAGACACATCATCTACGTTGTTAAACATTGTCACAAAACACAGTTAATTGGATCTAAGATTTATCATCATCATTTACGGCCCTCTTTCATCCCACTGCTAGGCCTCTCTTCTAGCATGCAATTTATCTCTAGGATGGACCAGTTGCATCCAAGATCATTTTAATCATTTCATCACATAGGTAGAATCCGGCCGATGTATTTCTCAGATTATAATGGCATATAAAACTTGAAGTATTGGACTTTATATTTCCTCCAAAGTACACTCACGTAGCCCTCTCCTAAGGGTAATGGTTGAGGCGAAATACACATATTTTTCGTAGTCAGTAGGAGACGCCTCCTAATTGAATAGGACGGAAGAGGAATCAAAGGGAATGATTGCGTTCCCCTAAATTTTCAAGGGGATTCATTGCAGAGGGTAGTACGCGATGCGTGGACAAAATTCTTTTAGGGGCCTAACATGGAACTAAGAAAACATGGAGAGCGAAATGTTTTAACTTTATTTATATTAAAATTAACCATACGTACAGATGTTTAAAACTATAAATTTCTTTCTTGATATTTTTATTAAATCATATCATATTAAGACCACTATGTAACAATGGGAACGTTAAACATATTATGATAAAATTTAGTGTGTCCAAAAATGTACATATGGTCTCTTTTACTGGCTAGAGAATCGTGTACTTTTCGATTCAAATTCGATTTCAAAATGTCTGTAGATTCTTATTATTCGGTGTCGTTATATAAAAAAATAATTTACGTAATCTTGCAATGTTTTGTTATGGTTATTCGACAATTAATTCCAATGTAAATGTCGACAAAAGGTCGAGTGAGACCAATTCATATGAGTTTGTGTAATTCTCTCGATTTCGTGTGTAAAAAACTGTTACAGAACGCTGTAAAAGGTAATGCATTGCTGTGGTTTTGTTAATAAAACTGTATAACGATGTAATTAAATTTTATCGTATGTTTCGCTTGTGACTTTGATAAAGTACTTTCAAGGTTGGAGTGCACTTGACATAATTATTTATTATATTGATAATTGAATTATTTTAATGTTACTGAGGTTGTGAGAAAATGTATTTTATTTTCAACTAGAATAATTTAATTCTGTTCACGGTTTTTAATTTGTGAATTCATTTTGGTATTGAAAGGTATTTTTGCTGGTTTCTTTTTCTTTTGTTTCGTTTTATATACACATAACCTCACGCCTGTATTCCCATTTGGGGGTGGGCAGAGATGCACTTCTATACCCTTATTTCGCCAAGTTTTTATCATTCCCACCTATTAGGATACGTCATACGAGCCTATTTCCGTTTCGTCGGGCACATTTTGATACTCCGGGTTTCCTAATAGCACATATACACCCAGTTTTATCATAACAAAAGAATTGTACAAATAAGATTTTTTAAAAACGAGATACAAATAACCACAACGGACAATATGCCTACTCTATAAAATCAGTTCAGTTTTCCTAACTCTGAGGTCAATGTATAGTTTAGAACCAAACACGGTGGGAGAGATTCCGTTGCAGTAATGTCATTGCTAAGATTGTGGATAAAATTGCTTCATGTAATTTGCTAGCCGGGGGCTGGACTGATCCATCTCCCAACGTCAAGGGTCAAGGTATCGAGAGCGTCGGAGTTAATAAGTAAAGCCGCCGCGTTCTTGACGTAATTGGCTGGAAAAAAGTTCGCAATAGTTGTAAGTTAGGTAGGTTCCTAAATTATTATTAGGAATTGTTGAAATTTTTTAGATGCTCTGCACCCCACGGTATTTTCTTTTGACGTTAAAGTAAGTGATAGTTAATTTTAAAAACTTAAAAAGTTAGAGGTGTGTGCCTGGGGTTTTAACCAGCGATCGCCAGCATCCTCGACCGCGTGCCTAAACCTACGTACATATATAACAACCTTTTAGCGAACTAAAGAATCGATCCGGGGTCTTTGAATACGAAAACCGAAGCATAAGCGAGGCAGTCGAGTGATTATTTTTCTACGATCAGCATATCGACCTACGTACATATCTACTTGTATCACACACAGTACGGTGTTGCCTCTATAAAAAGAAACAAATCCTATCTCCTTATAATATTAGTAGCTTCATTAAAACAAGATCGGAATCAGGAGCGGGGGAGTGGTACATGGTAAATATTTTTATCGTTATCTCCACAGATGTGCGTGGAAGGGTTGGTACTACAGAAATGGAAGCCACTTCAAAGCGGCACCGCTTGATGCTTCCGACAAAGTAAACACTTATTTTATACATCTACGTTTTATGAGAACGCCTCTTTGTGATCTTCGGTGGGTTTTTATTTAGTTCAGTAGGATATTGTGGTGCTACACACGTTTGTTTGATAATGTGGATTGTTTGATGTAAATATGATTTGTAAATAATATTCTTATTTACAGCCTCGGACGGGCTCGGTGTTCTGAGGAAGAGGGTGTGTCTTTCTTGAATGTCTCTTTTGCTGAAGGACAAGGCGAATATTCGTTCATGCCCGTGTCCTTTTGGAACTGATTTCTCTTGCAGTAAGCTCCTTTAAATATCATTATCTGCTCCTAATATTACTAGTTACTAAATATGTATCTGTATACTCGTTGCATTTCGTCGTTTGTTGGGATACAATGTAACGTAACTAAAATTGTAAATTATTTGACATAAACAACTTTAGGTTGTACAGGTTTGGTACAATATGACATCACCCTTTGTTGTTATACAAAGATTTCTCTCATACTACTGGCCGCGAGTCTGACATCATCCCAACCAAGTTATTGTATGGTCCTGAGTATTCATGTCTCCTCATTTAAAATGTCGTAAATGCCACGCTTTAATTTTTTTCTAATTTCATAGATTTACGCTTGACCGACGATATGGCTGACGACGAAAAACTACGTCTTGATTATACATAATATATTAGTGCAAAAAGAACTCTCTTGATATTGGCGACAATGAATCATAATTGTGGAAAGATCTAAATACTTCTTGTTCCAATAAAAGCATTAACTTCATTACAATAAAAGGCAAATATATTCTCATATAACTAAGTTTCAACAACGTATACGTAACACGGACCGGAATATTAAATTTCCCATTGTTTTAACATTACGATGTGTGCATAAATTATACTAGAAACTAGAAATTCGAACAATGAAAACAACGTTAACCCAAATATTGTGATAGCCAACATACGCGACCTAGAAAATTGAGCGAGTATAAAGGAATCGGAATTTTAATATGCCATTGGCTCCATAAAATTCACCATATGAATTTTTTGTACCAATCGACGTGCCTCCGTAGGTATTAAAGTTCCATTAAACATACGAAACCTTTATGTTTATGGACATTTCAACTTTTTACGTCCCTTTTCGAGTGTTATAAGAACTGTCGGGTTTATTTAACCATTGTTGGTGGACCATTTATCTCCTTAATTTATGGTGTAGCGGAACGAATGGTAGACATATTCGCGACGACCGGTCTACGGCGCACGCAGTTTTATACATTGTGAATGTCGCCTTTTTTGGTAGCCTCGCTGACGGCCGTAGTAAGTTCGTTTCGTAGAATTTATACGAATGAGATAAGGGACTTTTTATTACGCACTTAACTCTAATTATGTTAAAGATATCATTTAAGTAAGTTTTTGTTTGATTAAATAGTTAAGATGTATTATGATTAGGGAAAATGGGCTGTCTTTGTTTGCAGTTAATGCAACGGTTTGGTTGTGTTTCTTAAAGTTTAAGCTTCTAAATATACTTTGACATGATTTGCTTACAAAAATTGGTTTTGATAATTATGACAAGGTGTTTTTTTGCAAAAAAAATCGTAATAAAGGTGATTGTTAAGTTAAAAGCTTGTTAAATTTTCAGTTCACTTTGTCTGAGTATGTTTCTTAAATAAACATATTACGACATATATACATAGACTCCTGTATTAAAATTAAGAATTTCATTTAACATTATTTTTGTGACTTGTGTGAATCTTTATGTGTTTCTCTATTTATTGTCCCAAAGTTGTAATAAAACCGAGCAATCAAACAATAGCGGGCTCAAGCGTTCCAAATTCAAACCTACCACGAACAACCCAAGACAATGGCGGATTGTAAATTACGAATCTGTAACTTACAAGCGTTTTGTCAACTGGCATTCATTCTGTGAATGTTCACGCATTTGACTACCGAGCGGCTCCTCGTTTCGTCACAGAGTCCCATTACCATTGTTTGAGCTTCGTTATGCGCACCAAGTAATTCTTTCTGGTCGAATTGTTGCACTTGCGGTGTAAGGCAACAAAAACATTTATCAAGCGAGACTAACAACGAGTAGGTGTTAACTGGTCGTACAAAGACCACCGAGATTCGTTCGCTTCTGTTAACAATCGCCCGGATACGATACAAATTGTCTTAGTGAGTCATGTTTGAATAGAGCAAGGCGTAGAGAAGGAAGTGGGATTTAATTGTTCTGTTTGATAAATTTATTAAATTCTTACACTGGTTTTTATAGGCAACATTTCTTTGAACTTTGTTCTCCGTTTTATCTGAATAAATAAAATTGTAAATATGCGTCACTCAAACCCATTTGATAATATTAAATAAAATTCGTCTGATAATTAATTAGTAAATTAAATCACTGTAAAAGAGACATGTATAATTTTCTATCGTATTATTTACATGTCAAATGCGGAAATTGCGACTGCAAAATCTAGTTTTAAAGCAAACACTGTCTAGTCATAGCAGAGTTATTTCACTTGATTGAACACAAGCAAGATTTGACGTATCTAAATGCAACTTTCGTTGCAACATTTTAGCTGAACAAAGGCTCTATGGTCTGTGATGTTTTTAGATGACTAGAGGTAGGTACTCGTAAATAAATAAAAAAGAGTCAACACTCTATTGCTCCTCTATTGCTCCTCATTTATTTTTAAACTGATTTGTTTATATAGCCTATTACGGCTCTTGGTAAATACATTCGAGCAATCGATAAAATGTTTTCACATTGTCAAAACGATAAGTAGAAAGTTGACATAAGTTGACCTATGGTTAAGTAAAACGTAAGTCGTAACTTAAAATACAAAAATTGTCGCGCATGTATGTATTTAAATAGTGTTATTAAAAAACTTCAATTAAAAACGACTCACGAATGCCAATAATCAGCTTTTATATACTACAAAAATCTCCGTCAAATATACGCCGCCGTAGTATCCCTCCAGCAATACACGCCACATTGTTGTGGCCATACTGGAAATGTTTTCCAGCCCATTTGTCCATAACATCGATCAACACGTTGCATCGATTATTACACTTTACCGTAATTACGTGCGCCGCGGGCCATTTGTTTGATGCGAATTAATTTTAAACAACGACGGAAGGTTAACCATTCAGGTCGTGTTACGTCCCGTGGCACGAGTTGAGTGCAGATTGTAATGCTTCGCGACTTGTGAGCTGTTACAGATCACGACTGCCATATACTAGGTTCTAGTGGTTATTGCTTTGTTGGCGCTTGCTAGAGGGTATTATGAAATACTTGCAACATGGAATTTGGAAGTGTGCTAATTAACATAAAACTATGTGGTATGTAAACCAAAGTAGGGTAAATATGAGTGTGAAAATACTACTTTATGTAAGCCTAAGTCGACTTTCAATATGTTCAGTAACGATACGTACAATTAATGGTACAAATTGAAGACCATTAAGCAACGATCACAATTATTCAGCTCTATCGTTTATTTATTGAAAACAGACCATGCACCAGACAGGGGCGACTAAGGGCGACGCAGATACGAATGACGCGAGTGGTACAAACTGTAGCAAATGCAATGATCTGTAATGTAACGAAGCGGCCCTCGGTATAAAATGAACATTTATTTTTTATCGCCTAAGCAGGCAGACGAGCAGACGGCCCGCCTGGTGGTAAGCGGTCACCGCCGCTCATGGACTTGGCAATGCCAGGGGCACAGCCACGCCGCTGCCTACCAATGCTATATTTAATGCGTGTGCAGGTAATTCACCTACATTCTGGGGTCAGCCTGGTGCATTCAATGAAACACAAATCTCTGTGTAATTACACACGTCACGCTCGTATAAGTTTTAATTAATCGCCGAGTTACTCGATTTTATGTGCGTCTCGGTTATCGCTCGAGTTGTCGCGTACTGGTTTACGATTGCTGGTTCTCGTTGTTGTGTTATTTAGTTTTATTATTTTTTTATTGGTGTATCAATTGGAACGACAGACATGAAACGTAAAATCACATGGAATGTGTTAGTAGGCTTAAATTTAAGTATGTAACTGAATTATATTATTTAAAGAAAACAGTTTTATAACTGCTTGACGTAACCTTAAGTGTGTAATCACCATTTATATTCTTCATTTTTTTAAGAACGACGCAAGGATATCCTTTCAATCTTGCAGTTGTTATCAAAAAGATATAACTCCTTTATAATTTATTGGCAGGCAGACGTCACCCGTAAAAAAGCCATCTCGGACAGTTAATATAGTGCTCAACGTCGCAAATCCTAGTGACAAGGAATCGCCATTCTACAAAATAATGATAATTATACTATTTCGTGCATCAGTGGAAACGCGCAAGTTCACTTCATTGGTCTTGCGATGCGATCCTCTTGTGTCGAAGGTGGTTATGGCGACATGACTGACGGCTTCTTGACAGAAATCATATTTCCGTTCGCTTAACATGCATTTCATACAAGGTAACCGTTTAAATTTGACAAGCATGAGATGTCATCTCTAGATGGGTAGGAGAAAGTATTACCTCAGTAACGGAATAGTTTGCGTTAGTTTACCTGAATACCATATTGGTATCTTGTAGAGTCGGTTGTGTATTAGTGTTGCATATAGTTGGCAGCTTTAATATGGCATTAGGGAAATTGTCTAGTTGTATGAATATGTCCTAAGTAACGGCTTCGAATGAAAAGAAATATTTTTTTATTTAGGATTACTATTCGCATTAGCGGTTATTTGCAATAGATCATTTTTATTATCAAAAAAGGATATTCAAACCTAGAAAAAGGTTTATTTATGTTATGGGTTCATACATCAATACAATATACATTAATACTTTCTGCATTGCCCACTGCTTTTTTTTTAAACTTTAAAAATCCTATCCTCTCAATCCTCGATCCAATTCCTAAAATCAATAATGGTGTTATGTTATCGTGATCCTTCGAGACAATGCCCCCATCTGGGCTTAGTCATCACATTTATGATCCAAGCGAAGTCAAGAGTTCAGCCTAGCTCAACAAATTATTAATTATACCTACGTTTTTTGTCTGTTGCTCTTGATATCATAATGACAAGCAACTAATAGAAAGCAAAAACATACCGAGACAAAAACTGATCCGAGTTTTTGTTTAAACAAATTGTCGGTATAATCCATTAAATTGTCACTTTAGACGAGGAAAATTGATTTAGTGGTTAACGTGGTGAATGACCAGACAAAGTACAGAATATTGACTCATCAAAGTGAATTTCGTAGATTATCAGACATTGATGAGAATAATTAATTTATTTAGTAAGTAATAGCATTTCATTAGTTTCAAACGAGGTAGCCCTATAGAGTCACGTAAAATATTGCATCACTTTTTACTGGAGGTATTCTAAAATTGATAAATATTTTTATAGTTACTCGCTAAATCATAAAGCAACCGTGTTCTGAGCAAATAGGGAAATTGCTGATTTTTCTTATTTATTTACGAAAAGGATATTCAAGGAATAAATTCCTTGCAAGTAAGCGATTTAGGCGTTCACACAGGTTCGATGTTAATTATATGTAGGTATACCTCTACCGATTCTGATTTAGGTACAGGAAAGGCTAATCAAATGTAGCTGTCTCCAACCACCACAATACTACAAAGCTACTCAAATAATTACAATTATATAAAAAAGATGGTTAAGGGTAGAAAGTAACGCGAAGGCTCCATGATGGAAAGAATATGAGACCTTGAAAGATATGCTAAATGTATTTTGCTTCAATCGCACTCTCAGAATGAAAGAGCCAAGTTGCTCAGCTATGTTAAATGTTTAGAGAGATAGCAATGATTTCCGTTTGTATTAAGTCAAGTTTCAAGTCGTAATCAAATCTGGTTACGTGGCTGGGTTTATTAGTCTACACCACTTTTTTGTCGTTACACAGCCACCTTCTGACAAAATACGTAGTAGAGGATATCTTGCTTCATTTATGGTAATGGTAAATTTAATCATACGTGGTAATTTGTCATTCAATGTTACTTGTTAATAAGTATCTCATTTGAATTTTTTGGGAACGGAATTGACCGTGTTTTTAAATGCAATGATTTTTTGCTTACGGCAATATCTAAGTGGAAGTAATAATTAGTTAATTTAAAATATTCGGTTGTGTAAACTTCGACTTTATACAAATATTTTTTAAATAATTTGTGCTTCTGAAATTCGAAATCTTCAGCTTAATTTCATAAAACTAGAATTTTCATTAAGAAAATTATAAAAGGTTTGAAATTTTTTAATAATTTGGTAAAACAAGTTTTTTACTACATGATCTGATTTTTCTAGTCCTGCCTCTGACCTAACCTTTAAAACGTTGATCAAGTTTTTTTGGCATCAACAGATTGGCTACAAAAAAAATGATAACTTGTGCTTTGATGAATGCACTAAGTTTAAATGCGATCTAAAATAATGTGATATCAAATAAAGGTAAAAACTGGGCGCAGAAATACAAACAAAAATACTTTAAGTCAAGAAGTAAGCATTGCATCGAATATGTTTATTACAAAAGTTACACAAGTCTCTTGAAATAAGAAGTATAAATTTAGTACATAATTTTAAATTCAATATCTCCTTTATTGGAAACAGTCGGAACATTTAAGAATCCTTATTTAATGTAAACATAATATTAAAATATATAGGAACCCTCTCTCCACCTACGTTTGTTTGCTTCACTTTTACCTTTTTCATCGAATTATTTGTGTCATAAAGTCCACACTAAATTACATTAATAAAATTCATCTTTACCTAAATTACTTTTATGTGTATCAGGATTGCGGAATTAATTGCAAAATACTGCTTGGCTGTTGAAGATCAAAACGCAAACATTATTGACAACGGCAATAAAAGTTTCCAAAGGTATTTAATATATGTTTTTTTTATTTATTAAAAGAATGTAGTTAATTCCTAGAAATGTATAAAACCAGTAAATTCTAAACATGTAATCAAGTGTTTTTATGGGGAAATAATGAGTCACGAAGCCAACTAGAAGAATATGACGTTAAAAGTAAACTGTCATCCATATTCGTAAAACTGATTGTTATCCAACAACAGCCCAAACTAACAATAACAACGTAATAATAAAATTAAAATGTTTAGTCTTACCTCAACCGTATAAAGTGAGATTAAACCCTCAATTCACATACAATTTCGTTGCAGCGATGCAAATCACAGTTTCAACTATTGTTCAGTCGTGAGTCGTGACGTTCGGTCATTATAATATTCAAATTTTATAATATTTAACTTTTCTCCGTGACCGGCTGCATGTGGGCGTAGCTTTTATTTAAACTCTGTGAGGTTGTATACATGAGTGTTAACTTGAAGCACCACTAGGCGCCCTTCTGAAGCCGAGGCCACAGTTCATTCATATCACGATGAACAAAAATAGTTATTTATTTAATATACTCATCTAAGCATGAGCTTCTATCATATGACCGGTAATCGTAATGAAATATCAAATAATCAATACTAATCAACAGGATTTTAAGATGTGAGTGTCTTGATATTTATAATGCGAACTAAACTAAACCTCTTGGATTAAATTACATATAGAAACCAGCTTTAAATTTGTTGTTTTAGTTGCTCAATTAGCAACTCAGTATAGCAA
Source organism: Cephonodes hylas (assembly GCA_030295005.1). NCBI lineage: Eukaryota > Metazoa > Arthropoda > Insecta > Lepidoptera > Sphingidae > Cephonodes > Cephonodes hylas. The sequence goes on from AP025371.1 coordinate 4,744,175, forward strand.
AAAAGTAACAGTGAGAAGGTCGCTACTGCAGACACCGATTTTTATTAATTAATTTATAAAGTTCAATCAGCATGCATCTAGATGACTTATATAACTAAGCAATTCCTAAATATTTTGTATATCCTTATAAACGACTTCGAGACCTAACAGTTGATATTTCCTTGTTGGTACCTGTCTTACTAGAATGTAATCAACTGTGTAGCAATACAGTCCCATTGAGCGGCAATTCATTTATTTCTAATGTAAATGTTATAGTAAATATATGTAAATCGACATTATTACATTACGCCTGATAGCAATTTACTGCTACATAAATATGAATGCCGCATACCGGGATACATATTTACGTGTCTAACACCGAACTGTGGTGTCCATTGTAGTGTACTTTTGAAGAAAGTTATAGCAAGCATGTGAACTTTGCATTTGAATAACATTTGTCATTATATTTCAAACTCGGAATGCTAATTTACGACTTCCTATATCATTCTGTGTCGTTTATACAGGAAATTCAATAAAAAATCTTTATCTAAATGTGCTTGGTACACGAACTTACATGTTATATTCTAGTTTCGCTTTTATAGTCGATTTATATTATAATGCCTCCCTAGTCCTAGGGAATTCCCTGTCGTTTAATAGCGCCGGAATTGTAGTCCCAAGTTTGGTACCCGGTTCGGGTCAATCAACGTTATAGTCCCCAGTAGCAGCATGAAATTCAAAAATTTGCCGTGTAAAAAAAAATAAACTCACAATCTAACTATCTAACTCACCCGTTGTATGATTAACACAATAAAGACCATCTTATCTCTACCATGATGAAGATGACAAGAAAAAATTTTAAATTATAAAATTTTACATTTAATGCAAATAGAACATTGGTATCTATGCTTATTTATTTTTCATATCAACTTAAAAAAAAAGATCACTTCCGTAACAAAACTTATTCATACCGGCGACTAAGTTTGTTTCCGTAATACTTGGAAATAAGCTATTAACCCCACAGAAGCAAGTAAAAGGGAGGAAGGTTCAAACGTGACTGTCATACACACGATAAATTGACTATTTTATTAAACTAGCACTTCTGAAGACAGAGTTCTACTGGATATTGGATTTATTATTATTATTAATTTTGTATAATTTTTTTTTAATGAAACGAAAACGAGCCTTTGGTGTAACACCCAGTAACAATAACTCATACTTCGCACAGTCATGCCCTGTGATCAACAGGTAGTCCCGCGGGACCAAAGATAATACTACTGGATTCCACGTAAATAAATTCTAAATATCAAAGAAACCTCTTAGGTATGCACGTCGTATTCAAGTCTTATATACTACAACGACTGCTTCGTGGTTTTGCAGCATATGTGTGTGCCTTGCGATCAACAGGTTACGGACTTGATCATTGAGAGCTGCAAAGTGTTAGAATGTTCTTCAATTTAGAAATTTTAGTAGTAACTATAAATAAGCCTGGAGAAATCTAGATGCAGAAAAGCTCTGCCTACCCCTTCGTGGATTATGAGCGTGAGTTCGTGTATGTATTTTCCACCTGTCGCACGCAAGTTGATGATAAGGCAAAGCAGTAGTCAAAGCGAAAAATCCTCCACGCTTGACTGTTTAATAAGGAAGGCATTGCATTGCATTAAACTTGCAATTTTGTGAGGTATCCATCGGTAATTTCTATCCAAAGGTCTTATTGATAAGCGAGATTTATTAACCAGTGAATATTTGTCTTAAACAAATAGAATGGTGTACAGAATAGATAATAAGTTCCAATATTTTGACGGTTCCTACGTAGTTATTAGTAGATTACAGTACAAGTGTAACGATTTGTTTATATTGGAATATTTAGTGTTAGCTTCGCTTCCAGATAAACATATGTATCTACATGTATTACATGTGAATCATGCTTCAATAATTTTCCTTGTTAAGAATTTGATTGCGCACCTAATGTAAAGAGTCCACACTTGTCGTAAATTTATTAATTTCCATTCAATTTAATTTTCATTTAATACTATTTACGACTTAGCTCCAATCATTGGGAATCTTCTTCTTTCTTCATCAACCCATATACGCCCACTGCTGAGCACGGGTCTCCTCTACTATTGAGAGGGTTTTAGGCCATAGTCCACCACGCTGGCCTAGTGCGGGTTGGCGGACTACACACCTAAGAAATTCCTAAGAACTCTTAGGGGTGCAGGTTTCATCACGATGTTTTCCTTCACCGTTAAAGCAAGTGATAATTCAATGTGAATACACACATAACTTCGAAAAGTCAGAGGTGTGTGCCTGGGGTTCGAACCCGCGACCGCCGAGATTCTCGACCGCACGCCTAAACCTCGAGGCCATCACTGCTTTGGGAATACCGACTAATATTGCGTATCAAATAAAGGTCTGCATTATTATTGGTGGAAGTCATTGGGGGAGGCCTATGTCCAGCAGTGGACCACGATTGGCTGATGATGATGATTGTTAAGGTTTTTATGTAATGTAGATAAGAATTAGGAATGTCTTGATAATGTAATCTCTTTATTACTAAGCATTATACAATATGACACTATCGCAAATTCAAATTTTCACGTCTCTAGTGAATGTAATAGTTTATTAAAGCTATGCTGCTTTATAACTGTTTTCCAAAAATTCGAGAAACTTGAATTGCAAGTACTAATTACATACTTCCCTCAATCTTTGTGATGTAACCCACCATATTTTCAGTGACCCGATCAATGCAAGACACGTGTCTTTCCAACGTTGCTCTTATCAGAGTATAAAGAAAACATGATATGCAATTAGTTCCCGGTAATATATCTGAGGTCGTTGGTAACTGGAGATACTTAGGAATTCTCCGTACCAACCGACCAAGAATGTTGAGATATAAATAATTGATTTATAATTCCTCTATTCGCGTGGACTATTTGAAATGGTCATTGTTTTGTTTTGTTCCAGGAAGATATCTGCTTAGAATTTTTATAGATTCCTTCTACGATAAGATATAATGAAAGATTGAATGGGCAAGATAAATACTTTGTAATAGATATATGATTACGTAAATACTAGAAGCAAAAATACATGTAATATTTTTTTTTTTTAGGCAACTATAAAATCTACATATAGATTATTGACTTTTCGCTTTATTAACTGGAAATACAATACATTGTGAATTCAAAAAGGATTAAAATCACTCTACTGTCAAAAGTCAACGGACACACATACCACTCAAAAGTGAAACAAATCCATCCCATTCCATAACAAAATTATTGATGACCCGTATGGGTTGCAGATGCCTATCATGGTGTTAATAAAAGATCCCCCAACAGCATTGTCTATGAGATAAAGCAATTTACTTAATTAAAACAACCCACAACGTAGGCCTGGTGTCACATATTGAGATAAACTGTAGTGATATTGAGACGTTTTATTGTCGCAATGAATTATTTGCCTATTTTGTTTGTTTAAAATTGTTCATATTGTATTAGCCAATTTGAGGCAATCATGCCCAATTAGGCACTATATTTTTTAAAATAGCATACATCTTAAGCCGCTTTATATAATTATTCAAATATGTTTGAAAATATTTGGCATAAATGAACTCATTTTAATTTTATAACGAAATTTATACGACTTTAATAGACCGCCTCCTCGTTCTCGCAGGTTTGATAATGATATTTATTCGGTAATTCTTTGGTTAGATTCTCGAATAAGATCAATGAGAATGAAACGGCGTCATATACGTGCTTTCTAGTTGTCTAGTTTATTTCTTTGTCTAGTTTATTTTTTAACTCCAATCAGCTTAAATAGTAAACTCACTCATTCCAGGAAACATATCGATTTCATTAATACAAACATACGCAATTTTAATTGGTACGGGTCTTGAACCAATCAAATAGCTCAGATCTTTCTTGGAAGCTGTTTCCGTCTACGTTTGGAATCGCTTTTGCAAACTTTTAAGGCCGTTAATTGCTATCTTCTAACATGTGATGGCATTTCGACCACTTCGCTCTAATCAATGGGTATGGAGCGCTCTAATCATACGAGTATACGAAGAATGTTTCCGTTAATACAACATTTTGGAGATGCAACACTGCTCACATACCACCTGATGCCACTTTCAAATTTTATTGTGTCTAAAATTTACTTTGTGTATGTTCCTTGAAATCAAATTTAAGGGATCTAGAAACGGCAAACTTTTAAACTCATGGCAGTAATGGTGAGATGGATTGACGAACAAATATTCACTTATTACACAAAATACTTTTTAAAAACGTTACAAGCTGAATATTTTTAGAATACATTTTACCTCTTTAAGTTCCGTTGATTTATTGTTATTTGGTTTACTATTTTCCAATTGATTGTGTTGATTTTAAATTTCTAAAGATTCGTTAACAAAACCGAAAAATTGAAAAGAGGAAGAAATATACAGGCCGGTGAGCAGCAGTTTGTGTGGCGTAGATTTAGAATTGAGCTCGTGACGTGCCGTGGCGTAAATGCAGTATGATCAAATGGGCGAAAACCACCTATGTCGATAATTATAGGTTGCCAGCTGACCAAATACACGATGAAATTAATTTTTAATTGTACATTTTTGTTGTGTCTCGTAAACCATTCATTAAAATTGACATATAAAAATCAAAAACCTGTTTCTTTCTTAAATCATGTCTTGTAAATTGCTTTAAACTAACTTTACTATATTAGTACGGTGAGCCATTTGCAATTCACGCGAGGTAATGCTTAATTTTGCCATAAAATAAGAAGTGGATTTTACCTTATGGGATATCCGCAATAGCCAATATGGTTCGCAATCTGTACTCGTATATCGTTTAGGCAGAATTCCTTAAATGAAGTGAGTTATAAATTAAGTAATACTGCAACCAGAAATGCTTGATATTTTCGTATTGAATTATTCAATAAAAGTAATTATTCTGTGTCATATATGAACATTACTGGCTATATTGCATGATTTAGTCTATGGGCGGAACTTAATTTATTAAGAATTAATTTTTGTTACAATTACCTCGTGGCCCAGTGACTCGAGTAGGTAACTTCCGTCAAGAATCCTATTAAACCCTTTCTTTAGAAAATCGTAATAGAGGCACATTTTTTATGATGATACAGCAATGGGCCATTTCAACATCTCGACGCACCACACACTGTCAATTTGTTTCAAATTGGAAGACCATTAGGATAAACGGTTGACGTTTCGAAAATTATTAAGTTAATTGGAATTCGATTTGTCCAAAATTGAGGGTAAACGGTGTGCATTATAGGATTTCCTCGTTTCACCCCATGCGATGTGAGGCTTGAAAAATCAATGGCTCCCTCTCACAATCATAACCGAATAGTCGTATATTCGGCTGTTGACGAGCAAAGGGTTCCAAGTTATTGTACAAATATTTCTTATGTGTTGGAAACATCGTAAGGAGTGCTCAATTCGTAACTTATTTATATTAATAATTAATATGACTTACATTGTTTAGGATGCCCATCTTTAGGAGATCCAAATGTAAATGTAAGAATATTACTAAATACAATATTTATGTATTTATTAGTGGCATCCACAATGTCGCGTTCTGGTTATCATAAGATTGTTAAGTTGTGAGGGATGAGCGTAAATGTCTTGTTTTATATCGAAAAAAACATTATGAAAAATAACTATTTCCCAATTAGAAGTTGTTTAATACTAAGCCAGCGAGGTGAGCTAAAACTTAATCACATGGAATTTTAGAGGAGGCCTGTGCCCAACTGTGTGTCTTATACAGGGTGTATTTAGACCGTGATCGAAAACTGAGGCAGGTTATAGCGAAGGTGATCATAAACTCAGTGGCGATATTAAAAATGCCGACAAAAAATAAAAATTTTGACGTATTCCATACAACCATCGGTGTTATAAGTATGTGGTTTGTATGGAAAACCTCAAAAATTTTATTTTTTGTCGTGATTTTCTTTAATGCCAGGGGGTTTGTAATCACTATCGCTATTACCTGCCTCAGATTTCGATCACGGTCTAAATACACCCTGTATGAACTGGTGATGATGCTGATAACAAAAAAAAAATGATTCGTGTAAGCACAAGAGTAAATTTTCCTTGCTGATATAGATATGTGTATTCAAATAAAATATATTAATTTATTTAGCAGTTTATTTTTAAGTCAGCAAAAATCCTGGTAGTGTTTGAAAGTTCGCTATATTTTAATATTGTAAATCGTGTTATGATTCAATAAAATTAATCGAAATTATTCACTGAATTTAATAACTATATTTATCTCACAGGAAAAATACACTAGCAAAACAACCAGTCGAAATTCGCAAACACAAATCGTATGCAAATAAGCAAACATGTTTATACACTCTTAAACAGCTTACATAATGACGGCGGTAATTGTAGCTTTAGGCTCCAACATTGTCTAATTTGTACGTTTATTGTATCAATATGTGGTATTACAGATCGTAAACTAAGCGGGTTTGTGCGAACACCATATAAACATTTGAACTTGTAATTTTAAGGTATAAAACAAACATTAATATTTATAGTTAGAAATAGACTAAAAAATACTATAATATTCTAGCATGGTGGGCTAAGAGCTAAACTCTCTCAATTGTAGAGGAGGCCAGTGACCTGCATTCAGACGTACATGATGATGAAATTAGGACTTTCTAAGGCTTACCAAACAATACAGAAAGCAACAAAAAAGGATAAGTTTGTAGGAGTAATATCATGGCCATGTAGAAAAAGCTCTACTAACTCAAGTCACTCAACTACTGGTAGTTATGCTAAGGAGCATCCAACAGTAACTGTTACAAATTCTTCATAAAAGTAACACCAAACCATCAGCAGTTCATTTTTTATTAATAGAGTCTATTGAATTAAATCACGCATGACACTAAAGCAATCCATTTAAGTACGCCATTATTGTTATCAATATTTTTATTAATCGCCTTTTTAAAATAAAAATGATTGTTTCTCACAGTTATAAAAGCCACTCGATGCTCAGTCACATTTCATGTGGCACTCAATTCAATTTAATTGCCACCATTTATATAATTGCTCCATTGGAAGTTTAACTTTCTCGTTGAAAGCCTGTCGATACTAATGTCCAATAAAGATTGTATGTGTGCCTTTTCTAATTTCACTTAACAATCGTTTAAGTTCGAAAGGGGTAATGAGTTTGTATTTTTTAATTTGTTATGATTACATAACGAGGTTTTTACAACCCTTTGAGTTGTAGTAACAAGGTCCATAACTACCTCGTTCTGGCGGTTGTTTCCGAAACTAGCTGTAATTATAGTTAGTTTTACTGTTTTATTGCCAACAATTGTTATTTTGTTTAACTAACTATGTTACAGTTTGCTTGTTGGGCATAATAACGGTTGCGTCCAATAAAATTTTGACGTATGGCTTCCTATGATGTTTGGGAAGTTCGTTAATAGAAGGCAATTATCATTTTAATTATGGGGTTAACATGTAAGATGTTGTTTAAAAAAAAATAAGCGTCTACATAAAAAAATGACTCTGGTAAATAAAAAACAATTTTTTTATGTGTATAAAATAATATATGTACGGGTATATTAAGAATTTATGCAATTAGGCGTACAATGTTGATAAAAAGAACCCAAATCGTTGAAGAAAGCAGTTTTTATTTATCACCACACGAAAATAACACCTGCATCCAATGTAAGATTTACGCAATCATTGTTACTTGATAATGTCTCTTCGACACCGTACTTGGCAACAAGAACTGGTCGCTTGGTTTTCTTACTTTGTAAACATTATTACTAACAGACACATGAATATTTAACGTATTTGTACTTCGTAAATATTAATTTTTGACTTGTTGATTTAACGTAGTGTTAATTGTCAAATAAATCAAATTAAATATTTAAAGGTTGGCATTACATTCTTTTTATTTTTTTTTATATGTAAAATCTTATTTCTGTTTCTACTGACATGTAACAATTAGCTTCCTTATGGAAGGTGTAGTGCAAGCCAAATAAATTATAATAAATATTTCTTCTTCATCAACCCATATACGCCCACTGCTGAGCACGGGTCTCCTCTACCATTGAGAGGGTTTAGGCCATAGTCCACCACGCTGGCCTAGTGCGGGTTGGCGGACTACACACCTAAGAAATTTGTAAGAACTCTTAGGTGTGCAGGTTTTATCACGATGTTTTCCTTCACCGTTAAAGCAAGTGATAATTCAATGTGAATACACACATAACTTCGAAAAGTCAGAGGTGTGTGCCTGGGGTTCGAACCCGCGACCGTCGAGATTCTCGACCGTGCGCCCAAACCTCAAGGCCATCACTGCTTCAATATTTACTGTATGCATATTTACTGAATTTCGACAATTCTCTCGAAAACCAATGCAATAGTCGATGTATTTGATAATGCCAGTGAAACTGTGGTTCTTCTCATAGCAGCGTTTCTAATTTTAAACAAAAACCCAATTCCTCGGTGGTCATAGGTTTATAAATTAAAATGCTCTCAAACAAAGCAGTCCATATGTCACCTCTTAAAAGCCCTTTCAAGTATAAAATAAACAATATTTTGCTACCGTTTCACAATAATTTGAAAGGTAGAACAGATGTGAACAATAGATTCTTAGGCCCGTAACCCTATTATGTTTACGCTAAAGAAAACAAATGGTTGAATAAAAATAGGAGCATTAACAATGAGTTTTGGCCGTCCTGGCTTCCGAGGATCGGGAATAATGAGTGGACTCCTGGTGTATTGTCATTTTGCCGATCCCCGAGCTTCTCTTCGATTGCCCGCTGGGATTTGGAATTCTAAGAATAATAATAGTTTCTTTTCAATGTCTCTTCTTACTTTTTATGTATTATGGAGAAATGTTAGTACATTACTATATAACTTCTACATTACAGTCTTATTGAGTATTAAGAATGTTTAATTAAGTTTTTCGATTACATAACTTTAAGAACTGATATAAAGTGAACTGATGTTTTAGAATCAAATTAAAAACATGCAGTGAATGCTCTTGTATTAATTCTATGGATGAATAAAGACAATCAAATGATTACAAACTCGTCATATATAAGTATTCTTTTATATAATAAGTATTAAGAGTAATGTATTTATTTTCTATTTTGACCAGACTAGCAAGTATGAGTGATTATACGAGTAGGTACTAAGATGAGGCCATAAATATACAAAGCCGATGAGCAGCACACGTGGACCCATGATTTATGTATTTCTAATAAAAGTATTGTTGAGAGACATTTCTTCGCAACGGAAACTAACATAAATACTCGTACACTGTTATTTATCACTGCAACAAAACAGTCCAAACATCATGATTTTTTGCATTCGACAGCTAATCACAAATCTCAAACTTTTGTGCCGCCACACAATCGGAGTAACGACAGAAAAACATCAGGTATCGTGTGTCAATGCGCAATTTATCTTTTGTGGGGACCAAATGAGACTTAGTATCTATTACTGTATTGCACCTAAAACGCAATCGAATATTTTCCAACACACAATAGTTCGAACAAAAACTCTCCGCACAATTGGCTCTGTAACTTGAATAGTGATCATTATCTGGCATTTGGGACAGCTTATCTATGTAGTAAAGACGCCGATCGAATGTTAATCTGTCACAATCCGGCTGCAGTTGTTTTCCTCTCAATTACATTGTAATATTAGTTTTGTGACGGAATGCTTTTACGTTTGTTTAATGAGCCCGAAACAGCGCGATTTTAGTTACAATTTGCAGTATACAATAGACCTAAGTCCGCCAACCCGCACTAGGCCAGCGTGGTGGACTATGGCCTAAACCCTCTCAATGGTAGAGGAGACCCGTGCTCAGCAGTGGGCGTATATGGGTTGTTGAAGAAGAAGAAGAATAGGCCTTAAAATTACATTACCGGTTTGGTTCTACATACAACTCTCTCAGAAAATTGACGTGAAGCAATAGTCTTGCGCTTCATTTAGTCTGTCGCATTGTTGGTGGTCCAACTTAGTATGCTTACATATTGACGACGTGACTATATTCGCCCTATCTCGGTCTTCTACTGGACGGAGGCCCACTAGACTAAGCTCTAAATTTACCGGTATTGAGTAATTCATATAAGTCAGCTACTTGCACATAGATCGTAAAATCCTACATGGTCTAAGAAAGTCAGTTGTCGTTGTCAAAGCAATAGGCAGACAAAAGTAGTTCATACACAAAGAAGAAACAAATATTGGTTTCCATAAACTCTTCGGCCACGTTCCCAGTCCCAGTACCACTATTTTGAATTTTCTTACTGCAAGACCCAATAACAGTTTCTTCAATCGGGAAAACAAAGTGAAAACCGAGGCATCTCGATAGGCACAAGACATAAGCCAGTGAAGCTACGGCAAAAATGCATGTATATTTTAATACTGGCACGTGACGGCACATGATGGTATGTATAGTGCCACCCACATAGTTTATTGAATAGCAAGAGCCAACTATTGTTATGTGCATTAATAATTCGAATTTAAAATAATTTCCACATTGTAACACGGTTGGTATCTGTTAAAACTGTTATTGATTAACTTTGGAACCTATGTAGGTAAATGAAACCCTTGGTTCCGAATCCTAGAACGGGTTAAATAATGTAGGAGTAATCACAGTAGCTACATAGAGACTGGATTTGTTTCCAGAATTTAGAAATTAGCGTGTCCTCTATTACGTGGGACTGATACATATCTGACTATCTGAGAACACAGAAATGCACCTCTGCCTACCCCTTTAGGTAATACAGCAAGGTTTTTATGTACGTGTGTATTTTTGAATTCGGCAGATGCCAAACATCATAATTTTCATGTATTACAAATAAAAATAAATAATGATAGAGAAGGCGTCTTACACTAAAAAGATAAAGACGATCTAATCCTATATGGAATTAGTCTTGAGTGAATCATAGTAGGAATCAGCATTTTTTACCGCAATCCATTTAGGTCCAGACATGACTGGCACGTATTTGTATAAAAAATAAATAAATGCCGCAGAAGTTAAACGTCTACCGAGCTTGATTGATAGGGCCACAGATGCTTGCACAATGGTGTCATTGATACAAAAATTTCATCCTAAGAAAATAATATCAAGTTATTTTTGGTATTTCTTATAACGATCCATTTAATGGAAGGTTTTTTTTAACGTTAAAAACGTCAGTGTGGTTACGTATGATATAAATGAAATGAATTCAGTTTTAAATGCTACATTTGATAGCTACTTTCAATGCTTCGTTTTGCCATTGGTATACATACAAATGTTTCAGAAAAGTTTTGATATTAAGCGACAAGAAGTGGCCGTTTATTCATCATAATATTAAGTAGAAAAAAGTGCAGAGTTTGTACTATAATATGGTAACAACAAACAAATGTGCCGTAGTTCATATATGTGCTTCTGGTTCTATCGGTATGCCTTTGTTTTCGTGCAGCATGAGTGACTCAGTACTCGACATAGCTTCCAAACTAGTCCCGATCTACATCTATTGAATGCCCAGTCACACATTTCGTATTATTTGCGGCCAATTTAGTATCAAAGTTCCAATACTCTGGGTCTATGACATCGCTTAATGACGGTAGCTGTTAGTTACATGAACAAGGTTTTGAAATTAGATTTCTAGAGCAAAATGGGCAGAACGTGATTGGCTAATTCCTCAAGAGACGTGTTCTGTTTTAATGAAAGTCAATGATTCCTAAAGCCTACAACTCTCATCAATTATTAGGAATTTTAATGACGATATAAAATGGGGTAATAATTAATTATGAATAAACAGTTTCAACCCACGATTGCCGAGATATTTGATCGCGCGTCTGAACCTCTAGACCATCACAACTTTTAAATGCTAAAACCTATTTTTTCTCAATTGTATAAGAGGCCCTTAACCAACATATGCAGGCAGGTAAGTTTTGTGTCTACATACTACATGTAAAGATAAGTAGGTTGTACTGTATTTATCCCCGGTCTCGTTTGGAAGTTTATCACCATCGCGTCCAAGGGTCAAAATTTTATTGAAAACCAATACACTTAACTTCATATGGTCGCAAAATTATAAATGAAACCGTATCCACAAATCTCTTTGAACTTATGGGTGTGATCAATGTAGCGTGACCACATAAATCGAAGGAAACTATTAGAAATCTCTTAAAGGACAATGGTGCAGGCAAAATCGATTTAATTTTGAAAAAGGACATGTATTCATCGGCGCCTCCAAAAAATTTAACGGTAGGTGTGGTTTAACTTCATCTAAATTCCGCACCAGGACCAACAATTTAAATGAAAATCGAATTGTTAAAATTTCTAACGGACTCATTGTTAGTTCGTGTGCAAGTTTCACGGTAGGTTAGGAGCGCTGGCTCGGAAACTTTGCAGCTGTCAAGCATATCTCGACCGGCGACGCTCGGCCTTTGTACGCGGACAGATACGACTTCATATAAATGCAGTTTGTGTGATTTCTTCAAAAAGAATGAGCTCTCAAGGACTGTATCTCACGAAAAAAGTCCTTTGTCACAATCGAACACAATGCGCGTTGGTCGTATCGTTGGCACATTAAAAAGTATTCATGCGGTATCATTGTAGAGTCCATCTAAGTTTATTGTGTGAAATGTCGTAAAATCCGACATTTTGATATTTGTCATATTTTTTTCAAAATCCCATGGTCGTTTAACGCCAACCTTCAGAAAAAACGATACGCGTTGGAGCATTGGTCACAATTAAAGAAGCGTAAAAACAATTGCGAAAGTGGTAATGAACTAAAAGTATTGATTGCCACAATCTTTTTCATGGTTGGAATGAGTACGGCCATTCTTGTTATGGTCGACGGTGCTTTGGAAATGGGATGGATGGTTTCCACTATAGAGCGTGACGGAGGCGGGTATTGTCTCAATCAAACGGCAATGAGCATCGAGTACGATGACCGCACTTGCTAAATGACGGGGAACTGTCCTGTTATTATACTATTTTGTATTCGTTGCGTGAAGACAACATTGTTGGGAGACGCTACTGGGAATAAATTACACCCGATGAATTATGTTTGTAAACCGCCGAAGATGTTATTAAATATGCAACGCGCCGTGTACTTCACAGCTAAATTAATGAATTAGACAAGGTTTGAACATGCGACTGCCAATTCCGGGAAGACCTATCGAGAATCCGTAATGTTGAATATTGTAATAGGATTTGCTTGTGATACTATTCGTGATATTATTATTCTGAGTAAAAATTATAGGTTTACGCCATGTCAATAATATTGTGATGATAGTACCTCCATTAACAACTGGAATTGTATATCACAAATCCGCTTAAAGCAGTTCATTAGACAGTGGAAGTGGGTTTAAAATAAGAAAACAATTAGTTTATTTGCATACCACAAACAAAGACAAAACTAAACACGTTAATTAACAACTCAAAATGAGGCGCCAAGAGACTGCTTGGGCGAACTAACTTTATTCCCAGTATTAAAAATATAACACCAAGGATTTCTTCGTAAGAGGGCGATAAATCTGTCATAGTCCTTGTTAGCATTCTGCTTTGATTTTACCACGATCAAAGGCATTTTCTTACTTCAGAATCTTGGTGACAACTAATTGGTTTACCTACAAAAGCAAAAGTATCATCTAAATATGGGGGACTTTTGTTTTGAATTCAGTACGTATGGGATTTAAATATATTCGCGTTAAGGTTTGTAATTTTGCTTTTAAAACATCTCGTCACGTATCATGCAAGCATTTGGATTCCTACGTTGTGTGAAATTAAGAATGCGGTGCGTCTAGCAGGTTCTTTTATTTTTGTACATGCAATACGGCGTTTGGGAGTCTTGGCGTATTCTAATATTCCTTTCGAATCTCATTCATATTATGTTTAAGCTTCTTGAGTTGAATTAAATTGTAAACACGTGTGGTCATCCATTATGTCTTGAATTAAAATTATATCAATAAAAAAGATATGAATGACTGACATTTTTTTATTACAAAGATTACTGTAGTATATTATATAATACTTAATTTTTTTTAATGCGTGTTTTAGAGGCTGAGATATGTCAAAATAATTTTATGGGAGTCTTATTGCTATATTAAAGTATCTTAATTACACCTATTTTATAAGTATAAAGGGAAACGACATATGAATTTTAATATCTAAAAGAAAAATAGCCTGATATCAAATCTAACACGCTAGTAATTAAAATACAATTTTTATCTTATTATGCTATAATGACTACATAAGTGATAAAAACGACATTAATTTAAAAATCACCTTTACTAAACTTTCTTCCCACACCGCTGAGCGAAACGGAGTAGCGACAACAGCAAAAAAACAACCGACAATCGTGAGCATTGCACAGCGAACTTGATTTTCCAGTACTATAATTGGATATAAAGACATATCATGTATTACAAAAATTACACGCTCGTCGATGTAAGAGATGTGAGTAAAACTTTTGTATCTTACAATGTTGAAATCCAGTTTCGGCTTACTAATGACGAGCGTTACTCTTGAACGGGTCACTATGTAGGTGGGTAAATCTTCACTTGTCCATCTGGCTGCGTGCATCAGTTCACATGACTGAGCGGTTAACGGCAAGGATTGAGTGTTGAGATTACAGCGGTCTGTATTTATTCTGTCAATGCAGTAGATAAAATTGGAATGGATTTGCAGTAATATTGTAATTGTAGGTACTATACATAAATATAAGATATCCACTGTAATTGTGACACACACAGACTTTTTTACAACTCTTTTTATATCAAAACTTGGAAACAATTACATATTCATTGATTCCACAATCATGACTAAAAATAAAATACTTCATTATATTACTATGGATCTACCATTGCCCCAAGTAACATACTTGGAGGCTTTAATGTAAGAAACAACAGTAATCTCTGAAGACTTGGAAACTAATGTCTCGAAAGTTTCAAAGTCTGACGTACTTGTAAATATTCCTGAGATGGTGGCACTCTTATCGCTTTCGCTACATCACCCGCTTTTTCTGTGCGCACACATCCCTCCACACAAGTCAACACGCGATCCGGCAGCAGAAGCGACGGCACCGGGTCAGTCCACTTTGTTTTTGCACCGCCCCATAAAAACAAATTACCTACACTTCATTTATCGATCGGAATAACCGCATGCGACTAAGTTAATAAAGGAAGCACGCGAGCCATCGCCTCGATAGATACCGCTAGTAATTATGTTTGAACTTTATTGAGTTGTTTGTCAATGGCTTGGACTTCGCAAGTCATTGCCAAGTAAGGAACAATTTAAATAGTCTCCTAGGGATTGAGTTGAAGTGAAGTGGTTTAAGGATAAGCAGGCGGTCTTTAAAGATTAGTAAGCACATCCTGTAATAATAGACGAGTAATTAGACATAAATTGCAATAGAATTTCTTTATGTTTTTTGTTGATTCGCCCTTACTTTTAAGATATTATTGCTTTATTAATGTAAGTACAATTTTAAAAAAAATAAGGTAGGATATTCCTTCCAGACTAGTCTCCAAATAACTTCCACTTTGGCGATAATTTTAGATAAATACAATGCTGGTTCTACCCACATGCTTTACCGCCATTAAGATGTTAAAGTCCAAGGGTTCGGACAATAAGGAAACAACTAAATCTTAGCTTAATGAATTAGCAAGCAGTGGCTAGTCATATCATTCGAAGTACCGCTAAGGTAAGTGGGTGGCACCATTTAAGCAAGCGTGGGACGCCTCCGGTCAGGAGCGAAACCAACTGGAAGGAATCGCCAACGATCTGAAAAGATCAATGTTTTACTGGCATTGAGGGAGTTCTTGTAGTTACTTAACACGCTTGAGTCATAATGTAATGGAGAATTAAGCGGGGGGTAGAAAGGGGAAATTTGAAGTAATTTCCATAGCATTAATATCTTTTATAGGTCGTCAAAACTGCTATCGCAAAAAATGAAAATGGAAGGCTTAATCTGGAATGTAAGGCCAGTATTGGACAGGTATTTGTCGATATTTTATTAGGCGTATATCTGCTATCCGTTGAAGAAGTAAGTATGCTTAATATACTCGTTTAAAACTTAGCATATAGTTCACAATCAACAAAACCAAACACAATGATGTACAAAGGTTTGGTCGAAACAATACCGTGCGTGCAACCATTGAAAATTTTCCGATTCACGAGATTTCAGTTGCGTATTAACATGTTGGGGTCCAACGCGGACATAGATGACCGCATTTAAATGTGCATACAAAATATCGACGACACAATACGAATACCAGCTTGTGCAGACCAATGGGCCAACACGTTCGCCAACAGCGCTGCACAGCGCAATTTAAGCTTTATTCTTTCAGCGTGACAGCTACGGTCGTAATGCGTTAACCGAACCGAACACGCGTTGGTCAGACCCCACAATCCGGACAATAATGCTGACATGTGCTTGAATGCAAAACAGTTTACATGTCATGCCACTTTAACATGGACACTTTATAGGAAGTGCGGAATGCAAATGCACCATTCTGTTCTAAGTTATCTTTGTTTGCAAAGGGCTAACCTCGGTTTGTCTAATTAAAGGTGCAGACACATTTTGTATTGCTTAATGGAAGGCGTTGGGGTGTTAAAAAAACTTACAAAAACTCAAACAAAAATGTTTATGCTTCTCTTAAATAAAAAAATAAAAATTTCAATATTTGTTACAGAAATCCGCAAAACGAATTTAAAATAAGACATACCACTTAATTCACGTTAAAAAGAAAAATATTTATTTTCCAACGTCCGTTGAATTCTGAAGTTATTTAATTATTTGAAAATACAATTATGTATTATAATAAAACCTTAAAAGCGGAGAAGTTGATTTCAGAACGGAGATAAAACGCCTTATTTATGTATAATATGCCATTGTGGCCGGCCGGCTTCCATTAAAGCCTCTATTAGAGAAACAAACAAGGAACACCCTTGCGATAAAATAATTATCGCTTTTATCCGTGCCGAAACTCGTCCAAACACACCATTAACCTTCAAAGAACATCTTCCCGACAAAAAAACTAATCTAAAAATTGGTCAAAAATGACGTCAGCTAAAAATTGCCGCAAAAGGTCTGAGTGTTTTTTTCTGTTTATGAAATTTGTAGCGTGACGGACTTAAACAAACTACAGCCTTTACAGTTAATGATGATCCTTTGGCCTATTTCTTGTTCAGAAATGATACTACACCTGCTCTCTCACCTGCTTCGATGACCGTCTACAGATCAGTAAAAAACATTTTGCAATATCCTATTGTGGTCATCACAAAAATGTTTGTGTTTGTGGAACATCAGCAAAAGTTATATCTTTTGCCATTAATATTTATGAGAGTACCAAAAATGTCTTGGTCAGTTTTTATGGCATCGGGACTCTGGAGGTTCGGTTAGAATTATCAAAAAATACATGCATATTTCATTTTAAGCTTAAAGCATGATTTAACAATATGATAACTGAAAAAATGATGTTAGCACCATTAGGAATGATCAGGAATATAAAATACTTCAAACGCAACTCTTTATTTCATAATAAAGTTCCTAAGTGTCGTGTCAGATTCATTAAACGTAAATAAAATGATATACTTATAAACAACAATGATTTCTTAAGATAAAATTGTCCACCTTAGTTAGATGCAATTATTTTAACTTTTGGATGCTCGATTCCAATTACATATGTTTATCGGAAATATTGTAATAAGTCTGATTTTCTCACCAATTAAAATTAATCATAGCCAATGTTGAAAACAATTGCTATAATTATTTATTGTTAAATATCAGCAGCTGTCATAAATTATTCCACAACAATTGTGGTTAAAACTCAAAGAACAACGCCAATAATTCAGCTTAAAATATAATAGCAGAAATAGTTAACGTTTCTTTGAAAATCCCATCGGTAGGAATACTTCAAAATTGATGAGATCCATTTAACTTGTCAGTTTTCTTCACCCCCATATTTTAGAGAACAAAATAAACAAGAAATCATTATGTATAATAAGTAGTTGTAGGTTAATTAAGGTACATTCAGATGTAAGGGCCCGGAGGTATCATTTGCTATTATGACGGACCCATCGGCTCCTTCGGGGTCTATATTGTTGTTCCTTTTTAATAGCAAAAATGATAAATGTGTGTATCGGGATATTCCCGAAGGTATTCGTTCCCTTTCAATATAGTTTTTTCCAATTTCGTAAAATGGATTTTTGAATTTATGATCGTTAGTAGACGTGGTCAATTTTTGTAAAATCATTTTATTTTGTAAAATTAAATGCGAGTTTTATAGTTTCCAAATATTTAAATGTGCTGCTGTTTGCAACGTTTTATTATTTTATTTAATTATTGCAAGTCAAGTTTATAGTTTTTATTCCTTTTCATATTAGATATCTATCTTGTATCCTGCGGCATTTATTAACAATTTTACAGCTTAACAGAGGAACTATTAATTAAGTTTGTTATTTAGAAACATCCAATAAGTTAGTAACAATAGATTCTATAAAGGGTTGTATACACAATATTTCTAAAAACAATATGGCAGAAAGCCACTAATTAAAGTGTTGGAACAAAGAAACAAAAAGTCCAAGCCTTCATAAAACAACCTTTTAGAACCCCCACGATGCCGCGCTAAGCCGGTCCGAATAGGGTAACATAAAAAAGGTATTACCCACGTAGGCAACATCACATCGAGTTGCGATCGAGTTTAAAGTCGCTACCAAACGTGATTTAACAAAAAGCGCAACCCTTTAAGGGAAGTCATGGTTTGAGCGTCTTAAAACAGTCACACTTTCCATAAAGAAGTGTGCTCATGGAGTCGATACAGCTACCTTATTTAATCCTCTTTTGTGATACCGCACCAATCTTTTGTGGCCCACCGGAGCGCAG
The DNA here is from genome assembly GCA_030295005.1 of Cephonodes hylas. Classification (NCBI taxonomy): domain Eukaryota; kingdom Metazoa; phylum Arthropoda; class Insecta; order Lepidoptera; family Sphingidae; genus Cephonodes; species Cephonodes hylas. Next base: position 4,763,012 of record AP025371.1, read on the forward strand.
TAATCCGAGACTTTAACAAACAATTGCCTCAAAGAGTTTATTTGTGTACAGCTTTGCTAAAGGCATAATTTGCTAGAATAACAAAAGAAACAGGCTGCTGCTAGCAACCGCAATCTTTTTTAAATACACAATTGTTTCATAATCTGAGAGGTTTTTCCATTTGATAGCGTTTTCGAATGCTCATTCTGTATCGTTGTTTTACTTTATCTTTTCTGTCTGTATCTGTTCTATTTCTTAATCTGTTTTATTTTGGTGTAATAAAATCTATATTTAAAATAGACCTAGATACAAGAAAACGACAAGTGAGGACACAGTACACTGGACACAGACAAAATAGGAATGAGGAATCATGTGATTTCACAAACCAACAGCTTAGTTTTTTTTATATGTTTTGCTTTGAGCAAGTTTGGTATTTAGTTAGCTACGCCTTTGCAAGCAAACGTGATTTTGTTTTAGAAATTTACTCGCTCTTATCTCCTAGAAAGAGTTTTATTTCTATATTGACCATTTATCGCCAAGTGTTATTATGACCTCATCAATTATCGTTTTTCGTTTACGGTGCCGGATTAGACAGGGTCCGAATTACTGGGGGTCCACTTTATATGATTTTTAACACCTTTTAGACATACTCTTAAAATTTAACCAAACAAGTATTATGTGGACTAAACAAGTCCTCAGAGGTCCCAGCGTGGGCCGGGCGACAATAAAAACACATCAACAAAGACCTTCCGTTATCAAGTAATCGGAATGCTATAATTCTTAACCACACTCATCTTGTTTCCGAAATGAATTTAGACGGTTTTTTTCTAACACAGGACGAAAACGAAAGGAAGGGTTACGTAAGCCCTAATCAGTTATGTCAATCTTAATGAAATGTATTAAAATGCGTTATTGTTCGAGCAGAAACTGCTCAGATGTGGCCTCATTTTAAATTATACAATAGGTGGGATCCACATGTCCCTTTTTTGTCCCCGTCAAGTGTATAAAAATCCAACCGCGCGTCAAGGAAGGGGTTGGACTTATCTTTTTTAAAACATGAAAACTATCGTCCATCAGTTTTACTATTCAAATCTTTATTGTTTTGTTTACTTTACTCTGATGTCACATTACATAATCAGCTTTGTTTACTTTTTCAAAGTAGTATTGATTGGATGTTTAAACATAGATTTTGTTGTGTTGTCATGACTGCTGCATTTATTTCTATAATATTTGTATAAACGAGAAGGCTGGAAGCTTGTCGGCATCATATCAAGGTACTGCGGGGAATCATATTAACTTTGAATTAAAATTACTAATGAATTCCCATAGTGGTTTCTCATTACGCCGACCATGGTCTTTTCAGCGAGACAACAGCGAGCCGGATCGCTTTACAAATCGTTTTTTTTCCATGCGCAAAACGTCCGCGATCGTTGTCCGCTCGAATTATATACTGAAGAGCAATCGTTCATTCAAGAGAGTATTGAATAGTCGTTATGAGGGCTATGGGCGTGGGCCACAATGTGCCCGTCGCCGATGCTCGACTTATCACAGTCCAGTACCAAGCAAAAGTTCAACTCCAATATCCTCTGAAACTTTGGCAGAGTCGCAGTTTGATTGAATATGTGGAACGTTTCTTCATGAAACTATGATGCATGTATTTTTTTTATTTGATGGCCCTCGCTCTCAACTTTCAAGTTAAATGTGAGACAAGAATTAACGTCGTGGTTTCCTCAGTGCATACATTCGTGGTGTGGGTTTAGATCTGGTTTGAAAAAAAAAACTGGAGTATAGGAAGATTTTTCTTGTTATTAAACTTTAAACACTGATATTATAAGCATTATATTAAGCCTCAAGTTTTTTTTAACCTTATTTATTGATGTATAAAGACGAATACATTCGGTATATGATCATTTACTATAAATAATCGCAACACTTGGATATTATCAATTCCCGGAATTTCAAAACCGACCAATAACACACGTTTTCCTCTTAAACGTTTCAATCCCCAATGTGTTAAATATAGAATACACATACAGACCACAAAGTCACTTAGAATAAGTATCTTTTATAAAACATAGGCGAATATACTCGTATATTGTCAATATTACTTTGTTTTGAGCATCTGCCTTCCATGAACTGTTGTTGTGCTCTTGTCAGCGACCACGCTCGACAATTTCAGATCACTCGCATACGAAAATGCATGTAATATAAATCTTTCCGGTGAGGCACGAACAACCGGACCACTCCCACTCGGCCCGCGGACTCCGATGCGAATATTAAATTCCACTCAAAGTCTTTATTTTAAACGGCAAACCGACAATTTTAGCTTGTATTACCATCATATTGAGCACAATTCCGCGTCCATTGCGGCCCGATGCCAAAGGCGTTTCGATATTTGAATGGGTATTAATATTTTTTAATGCAGCCTCTTGCATTGTGGCACGGCGAATTCTTTTTGCAACGTCCATCAATAATATTCGGACATTTGAATGTGTGTTTAAAAGTCTATATTAACCGGCCTTTTAAAATTATCTTTAATCTGCGCATTAAGGTGTTTTGTTATTAAATTAGTCATTGCGGTTTATTGATGGTGTTATTCATGCTTTAAATTGTATTGTCGAGTTGTTGTGTCATGTTTTGCGTTCGCGCATTAAAGTGAAAGATTAAGATCATTAAGAATTAAATTTTATATTAAGTTAAATTTATTTAGCGTGTTTTAAATAAACAAGAGGTTATTCAATATGTAAATAATTCCGACCCAAAGTAACTTTGTTGAGACGAAATATGTACTGAGTATGTGGTAGGACAAATTAAATAAAATTTCACAACCTACGGTTATAGGAAATAAGGAATACGTAAGTTAAGCAAAGCAATAGTTTAGATGGTTACAACTTTTGGTTCAAACCCAAAAGGTAGTAAATTGGAACTAGAGCTTTGCAAGTCAGCACGCGTGCATCTATTATGAATGGAAGAGGACGAGCTAAGGTCGAACAACTTCTCTGAGACAGTTATAAAAGGATTTGACATAGTTTTTATCTTACAAATAGCTGTTATAACTGTCGACAGTGAAGGGCGTGATCAACATGCATGCATTACTGCATTTATTCCGTGTAAGTAGCGCAACTTACATACATAATCAGACCTTGTAATCGTGAACCTACTATGAAATTGTGGATAAACGTGCTAAAGTAATAATCATTGTGAACACTTCGAATGGAAACGTTGTGGTCGAAATTACTAGATTCTTCGAAAGCACGTAAAGCAGTTGACACTTCTATGCAATGACAAGAATTGTAAAACAACTGTAAAGTTGTTGGAAGTAGCTCTCGTGTCGCAGCGAGAATTAGGTCACTATTTTGCTTATGCGTTGTAAATACTAATTTTCAAAACTTTTTGATGATTGATTGAAAAATGTCATCCACATACAATGCATTCACAAAATAAATGATTAATGTCACAACAGAGGTTTGACCAAAAATCTTTATACAAACTAAAGTAACGGTTCCACTCAAATCTTTGGACAAAAACGCGATCGCCATACAAAACGAAACATAAAGGATATCATTATTAAATTCACAGCACATGGAAAAAGGGTCGGTACAATTTCTCGGTTTTTCAATTTGGACATTTCTCAAACGTATTATTAATAACAGTAACAAAGGAAGCGGCACGTCGAGTGAGGCGTCGTGTCAAATCGCGCTGACACCCAAGTTCAAGAGATACCGCGCGGTGCGACCCCGACTTACTACGGACATTCATGTGTTTTTCACTTTTTTAACTGGCAGTGAGTCATGCAATATGAACTTGAGGTCGAAATTGAAGAATAGTTTTCGTAAAATATTTTGTTCTTTACATTTTTCTTGGTAGATATTCAATGGTTTTAAATGTCAGTATATATTGCGTACATCACTTTTTTAAAATTAGATCACTAAATGAATGTTCCTTTTTATATATAGGTATATGATTCACATGACACATCCCTTTACGTATCCACATGATCCATTAAGTAACACCCGAAGCAGTAATCAAAGCTTACTTAGCCAATATTATCGGTATTTTATTAATTTGTGATTGTGATCTTGATCATAAAATTTCTATCAGTTATGTGATTGTACTCGTAAATTTAGTAATGTTAACGTCATTAATTTTATCAATAAAACATCTAATTTTACGTTCAAGAGCTTGTTTAGCTAGTGCATTTTTACATTTTAATTTATGTTACAGTTTGAAGATTAAAAATTAAATGGACGCAAATGCAACTGGAAGTCGAGTAACATTCAATCATTACACCACAATGGTACCGCGTATGATTGTTCGTAATGTAAACTCAGTACTATTTCGGTCCCACTTCCGAGTATTGTTATAACATCAATGTTGAGCATTGTTAAATATAGCGCTCAGTTACCGTCATATGATTTTGTTGAATGGGAAATGCACTTATAAATATTAGTGGAGATACTTCCATAGAAGTCTTAAAGCCCGTACTAAATAAGATATAATATCAAAAACATACATAAATTAGAATATCAAAATGTAGCGCTTCTAGGGTTCTATAGAAGTACCGCCACTGTTAAATATATTATGTAGCTGAGGACTGTGTCAAAGAGGATACAATCGTATTACATTTTAACTGTGTTTTTGCATATAATCTACTGTTAGTACTAAATAGTTAAATCTACTATAAAAACTTATGTTAATGTCTCAATAGATAAAATCACCCCGTATCTTCCCATAAAACCGTTTAAAACATCCTTTTTAGAAGAAATTGGCGTATTGTATTAGTCGTAATCGTTTTACTCGAGTCTATAATCTCTTTGGATCGCGTTGAACTAAGCTATCATTAGATGCTATTGCTACCAACGGTGGTCGTTTTGCCGTGCCAAAGTAAAAAACATCAATTCTACTGATTACTTCTATCGATTCCATAACCAGCGATACGTGGTTAATTAGCCTAATTACCCTTATCCGTTACAGTTTCTGATAAGCAGTATTTTTCATGTATATGTTTTGAAAAGAGGTCGGCTTCTAGTTAAAACATTATGCGCAAATATCCTGGGACAGTGTTATGAAAGTTATATAGAACAGAAAACTTCCATCAGTTTGGTGAATTCTGAATTATTTCAAAACTACTGTTGCTTTAGAAAATTAATTAAGCACATCCCGAAGATGTTGTTGCTACGTCCTGTTCATCACAGTAGCTTCGAGTAAACTTTATTACATCCCACATAAACATGAACAGAATACAGCTAAAGTTCTTGCACGAACCATGCTTTACGAAACCATAATCCCCGTGAGCAATGATGAGCAACTTCCAAATTAAACAGCACAATTTAGTTCACCATCCCGAGTACGTAAATCGTGACGTGACATATACCCTCGTTTCTCAACTATTTGTCGATGTAGTTCAGTTGCATTAGTCTGAAGTGGCCGTACTGTTCTCACGGACGGCACTCGATTGTTCCATAACCTTTTAACTATCGAGCTATCGGGCCACGACCCCTCATGCTCCATAAAAACTGCGCCAGATTCTATGGCAGTGTTTTAAAAATATTTTTGATTTTTATGCTTGAAAGCATTTTTGGACCCGCCGTTACTGAGTAGAGAGCGCGTAACTGATAGGTCCTGGCTTGTATTATCGGATCGGACAAAGTATTGTTGGATTTTTCTATAAATGAACTTTATGGTATGAGCAGTGGCACTGGAATTGGCAACAAGATCTCTTCCTTGTATGTGGGAATTAAACGTTACATAGCGAAATGTGGATGAAGGAATACATCACTTGGTGATATACTGAGGCGTTTGAGTATCTATGTATGAGTAAAAAATGTCATACTTAAAACCATATTGGCATGAAGTAGTTAACTCATCATAAAAATCCAATTAAAAAGCTCACACACATGTATGAAGCCATTAAACCAATGACTTAAGATCATGTTGACTTCATTGAAGCGTCTTCCGTCCAAGTCGATTAATAAAATTATACGTAGCGAAAATATTAATAAAAACAGGTAACATTCAATCTACAAGGTAAAAACTGGCGAGTGCAACGTTAACTCTATTAATGGAGATTGCACATGTGAAGCGAAGCCCTCTATGATTGACAACTGTGGGCCGGCCCACGTTGTTGGTGGCCGGTGGGTCGTAAAGATACTTTTTATTTTTGTACTATAACCCTTCATTTGCTGTACACAATAAAAAGTATACAAATTGCTTTATTTTGTTATGTTCATAGACTTAATAATTCAGCGTGAGTGATAATATAAAAATTAAATGTGGCATGTTTTTAATACAGTTCGTTGGTCTTGTGGCACGAATATGTGCCGTTCTTACGATCTATCGATCTCGGTTCAGTTTCAGGGTAGAATAAATTTGCTTTTTCCGTCAAAAAAATAAAAATAATAGTACCTAACCGGGTATGTCATTGTTTAAAATGCTCTGCTGACTATCTCCCCTCGGATACGATGTGAATCCGTCTATTCCATGTTGAATGAAGCAAGAGTCTTCTAGAGTAAGTAATTGCAATGTTGCTAAATCAGCTCATTACTTTAAAGATTGGCCGGTGTGAGTACATGTAATATTTATCACTCATTATACTGTGGAGATCATACACTGGTAATCGGCAACTGAGTGTCCTCTCTACTAACTTCGTAAGTGCTAGGTACATGATGCTTAAGGTATTATGAAAATGGCAAAATGTACTACTTCATAGTATGAATTAATGTGGTGTTGGTAATTAATTATGGAACATCTTAATAAATAATTTCAATTACAAATATATCTTAACGCAACAGTTTGAAAAAAATTCAATCCTTATGCAATTACTGCACCTCATTCATAAAAAAACCTTTAATAGATATTAACAGTACTCCCGCTGTTTCCACCACAGCACAACATTCAGACATCGATTTAAATCGTCTCGCATCGATTTGGAACCACAATCGAATGGTATAAACCATTATTTGGATATACAACGGTATCCGAGTAATAATGGGGATGGGTTAACGTTATCGAAGACTGGCAATAGGTGCTTTTTGCGCAAAAACACTTCACCATTACATCCCGTTAGCGAAACTCACGAATTCGTGTTACACTTCACGAGAACGTTTTGTTTGACCAAGAAAGAATAGATTTAATTGGACGGTGGCGATGTATGGCAATCAATGTTTATATCCTTGCCTATTACCTTTTATATAATTATATCTACAGCATCATGGTTATTATATATCTGTTGATATATTTATAATGCCAACAGTCTCTCCTGTATTAGCCTGTTAACGTCACAGTCATGAACATTGAGATTCCATCTGAAATAGTAGCAGTGAAACCACGAGGTCTTGTTACTTTTCTTACGATATTCCTAATGGCAGTAGAGTCAGAATGTGTCCCAAGAGCAGCAGAAAACTCAACTTCTAACCCACGGGAATACCAGTATCAAAACTTGGGTGCAGAAATGTACGAGTACCTATACCAATCCCTTGTTCCTATAGGGATATATTCTAACATGTGTGGTAAAATACTTGGCATTTTTAATTAATGCGTTCAATAAACCTATATAATGTCAGTATGAAGATCATTAAATAATAATTGTTATATATATTTTTTGGCCGAACTTCCGGCCTTTCCAATAAGACGGCAAGAGATAAGGCGCAGTGATAATAATTATTGTACAGTTGCACTTAAATAATTTCGAGTTTTTGGTTGTTTATATTATCCCTACCAACGAACCTGACACTACATTGTAAAAACTACAATCTTATTATTTGCGATGTCGAATATACCTAATATTTGTCAGAAATAGTGGTCAACTCATACGACTTAATACTTTAATCCTTTTGACCGAACATTAACCAAAGCCTTAATCTGTTAAAGTTAACGCTACTACGAAAAAACGAAAAGAATTGATACACACTAGAATATTCCGTGACTTACAAAAATGATTCTATAAATTATAACAATTGTATAATTTTGTGTAATAAAACGTTGCATGAGTAACGCTAATTTAAAGTAAAGATCGCGGTACATCGAACTTGGTAGAACTAAAAGAATATGCAAAACGGAGCGTGGCCGTGTGTTGCTTTTAGTTGAGATTACGATCACGTCGATCAAACCTATTACATGTTTATTAAATTACACACGAGCACTCAACAACTTTAATTCTTAGGAATTATTATTACAAAATTAATCTTCGTTCACTTATTTTAATTTTAAAATGAATATCTTAACTTATTTGATAAAATATATTAATAAATTATACATGTATTGTGGAACCAATAATCTGTAGCCCATATACGTCCCACTGTTGGACACGGGCCTCCGCTACCATTGAGAGGGTTAAGGCCTTAGTCCATCACACTGGCCTAGTTGGCGGCGTACATACCTAAGAACGTTCCATCACGATGTTTTCGACGAGAGGTAGTTTTAACATATTCAAGATCGTCCGCCAAAAGGCGTCCATTTCTAGACTCTCCTTAAAGTTTAAAGCTTGTTATGTGAAGCTCTCTGAATCAACCAATTTTCTTCAACCCTATAAAACGTCAGTTGTACGTATAAGTACACGAACTATTATTAAAAACACTCATAAAATTCAATATTATATCATGTTCTTCCTACTGATATAATATAAACATTAAAATCCTTACAAACTAGATTAACATCATCGGACAAAGCGCTTTGTAGAACTTTACTTCCAATACGAAGTCGGCTCTCAAGAACAAAATTTAATGAAAGAAACTCCGGTTCACGACTCCTTCACATCTACCGTGTGGAGAGTTTGAATTTGTACATTGAATATTCATTGGAAATCCCCGGTATAGAGTACGCTTTGGTGAAAAGTGAAACGGAATTTTAATACATTTTTAGTACTCAATATTTTATGGATTGGAGCTCTTAACTTGTATTTTACTAGTAAAGGCTATGAGCAGAGATGATTCCAATGTTTTATAGAAAGTTGATGTAATGTAACTGTTGCGCATATCTGATACATAGTCAAGTTCAAGAGGCTTGAAAATTTGTCGCTATTTATCTTTTTTGTTTATGAGTAAGTAAAATAAGTATTAAAGAGTAGAAGCTGCTAAAGGTTATTTCTAATTTTTATGGAGTACCTAGACGAAAATAAAGGATCACTTAATAAAATCACAAGAGACTGAAAGAAAGGATTACGGACATGAAAATTCAAGGATGGAATTTCTTTACAAGATTGATTTGCGTACATTTGTCTCAATTCAGGAAATATACAATAAAAGATATCGATCAAAATCTATCGATATTGACAAAATGACTCACGGCATCCGATTCCCGTCAAGTCTGACCTGGCCGAATACTCGCCGGTCTAGACGAAACTATCCGAAGGTTAAAGCTGTTTAACCTTTGATATATAAATTCGAAGTATTGTTTCACATTGTTTGCCGTGCCGTGGTTTCAACATTGTTACAACGCTCCTTAACGAGCCATTACGGCTATTGACTTATTTAGCCGGCGGGTCCAGTTCAATGTTAACTGATTAACAAGTCATTTTAGAACAATATCGTGTTGCATTATGTAGTTAATATATTGGTTGCGATAAAGCTTATTTGAGCTGTGAATCATACGGTATCGGGGAATTATACCATCATCAAAAGCCTATATCCATCTCACTGCTGACCACGGGTCTCTTCTATTAGCGAAAGGGTCTAAACTCTAGAAAATAGTCCACCACGCTGGTTAAGAGCAGGTTTCCAGACTACACACCAAAAACAATTAAAATTACGAATAGAAAAATAATAACACTGCCCGACCCGGTAACCAAATCCGGGGCTTCTAGATCGAAGCACATACTTGTGCCACAGGACCATGAGAATATTGAAGACATTGAACACATTGAACAAAGCACGTAACAGAATTAAGAATTACTACAAAATAAAATATAAAACTGTTCATTAATAAAAAAATATAACTTGTAAAGACATGGAAGATATTAAAATTTTACAATCCATTATCAAATAATAAAAAGCGTGTGAGTAATATAACAACCGATTGATATGTTTTTTAATACACTTGTGAGTGATAAACAGCTAATAAAATTATAGATTTATGTGCATTCTCCTGTGACAGGTATCAAGTTTTATCACTTCAGTCCGACTAGCAATTATAACATACAAATTGCATATCTTATTAATTTATCTCGAATGTTGTGTCCGCGGTTTTAATACTCTAAGCGTTTGTAGCAAATCATCTACTTTATGATTATGACTCATGACTGGTACGTTTCCTGGGAAGAGCTGAGTGACCTTACAGATTTTGGCCCATAAAAACATAGCTTATGTCGTTAAACATAGAAGGTTGAAAACCCCATTATACTTTTTTGGTAAAAACGGTCAGTGTTTTTAGATTTGTAAAGGAAAAGACGACATTTGAAACACATTTATAGAAACATTAATTTTGAACTTGAGATGATGTGTTTGTTTTAAGGTACAAAAAATTTATATCGTTATGTATATGAAACTACAAATTGACCAAATTTGTATTGTTAAGTTTGTTACTAAGTACGAACTAAGAATATGATACAACAAATATTGTTTTTACGAAAGTGCAAACCGTTGCACGTGCGAGGTGGTATGTTTGAAATCCATGTTTGTGTGGATAATTGACAGTACATGTCCATGCGTGAAATACGTTTATAAGTAGTTATTTAAAATGTCTTTAGATTTTACCAATCACATATGATAATAACTACCACATCAATATCTATCTTGACAGCCCCCGTAGCTAGACACCAGCTTGCGAAACGAGAGGCCGCGGGTTCGATCCCCGCACCAAGACAAATGTTTGTGTGAACCACAAATATTTGTTTCGGGTCTGGGTGTTTGTGAGACCGAAAAAGTCTCTCGTAGTCTCTGATACCCACGACACAGGTCTTGTAACCTAGTGTGGGGTCAGAGCTCTGTATGTGACTGTTGGGTGTATTTATTTATTTATTTTTACACCAACAATAAACTAGTCAATGAGGCTCAAAAACAACAACTCAATTACCGGTCATAATTTACCATAAGACCGTACAACTAAAAAAGAAAAACATGGCTTTATAACATGTCCGTTAGCTAACACGACTTGCATTTTAAAACTCCATAAAAGTAAAAGTTTAATATTTGAAGATGCGATAGTTAAGATAAAGGCGATGCGATGTCATCCGATGGCACCTGCACTTATTTAGTACCCGGAAACTGCTGGGGCATTTTATGCTCTATACCAAACTATTAAAGTTGATTTTGGCAAGGTTGGAGCATCTAAAAAGAATATTTGATGTGGTAATCTGGTATTCCAAAGGTACGCTATCTGAGCTGCCTGCATTACACAGTTTGTGATGTGACTATTAAATATCAATATTTTATAAAGAAAGGGGCAAGTTTCTTTCGATCCTTATCATTGATATTAACACCTTGTTTGTTTATAAGAAGGTCGGGTGTTTATTAAAAAGAGGTCGTGCAGCATCTGCCCCGGATGTTTCTTTGTCGTTGTGATTGATGGTTTATTAAAGAATAATATTTTTATTTATTAATGATTCTTTACTGCTTTATGAAGTTATTTTTACTTTTCACTGAGCATCTGCTATCGCGGTAATTATTTTTTAAACTTTTTAATAAACAAGTTTTTTCTGCAATTTAATTCATTGTTGTATGGATTTGGAAAATGGATTTTTAAGAGGTCTCTATATTACATCTCCCTTAGTACCTACTAAAATTAATATAATTTGGATGGGAAGGATAATATTCCTAAGAATTTTCGGGTTCGTTGGGTATAACCCAACAAATAATTGCAAAACAATAATTGCAGTTTGTAGACCAATATCATTTAAATTAATTTCAATCGATAAATATTATGACGGTGGAAGTTTGCGTGTACCTACTATATTTTTGTAAATACGTATACGGATACATATTTAAGGTGCTGCCTATGAAAAATCAAAACGTTCTTTTGATCTCCATTTCTTTTAAATAAATCTTTATACGATCATACATTTTAATATGTTGTCCGAAATCTTCAAGAACACTGTAATCGGCTCTTAATCATAGGCAACCTAAAAGTCATTGATACCTTGTGCGGATTTGATTTTGTCAACATTTGAGACAATTAATAATATAAGTTTTTCGTAATGAAGATGTATAAAAAACTGAAAAATATATGAAATCAAACTATATAAGTAGCCTACTATGGTTCGTTTTAAAATAAAATAGTAAACCAATCGTACAACCTATTGAAATACAAACAATAAATCTAAATCGCACTACATTTATTGGCAAAATCAACAGACATGATCGGACTCGATCTGATACGGTGCTCGAACTGACCTCAAACAAAGGTTACGTCGAGTCATGAAATAAGAATTAAACGAATTTGCACAAACAATACGTTGGACCATGTGTACTTGTGTTTCTTTGTGCTGGTCTAAGAACGGACGAATCGGATCTAACTCGGACGAATTAGTACTTATAGACCTTGAATTGAAAGTCTTTCGGCTTCCAAAAACTTCAAAGAGAATTGAGAATGAATTGAAGATACATGCATATATAATCCTTAGGACTGAGCTGGGTTAAGATACGCCTACAAATCGAGAATCCGGGATGACCGACTCTAAAAATAAGATATATTTTTGTGATTCACAGTCATTTTTTAGTGTTTTTAAAAACATTCTGAAACTGAACATTCAGAAAAAAATTATTTTACTGTGGAGGCATAACTATGTACATATGCGCATGATTGGCATATTAAAACCATGTAACGCTGGTAATGATGTTCCTGTTAGATGATATATATTTCAATCTTTATTGTCTGAGCTGGATTTTTGTTTTAAAATGAGTATGTTTTGGAAAAACACGATGTCCCAAAAAACAGGATCCTATGACGCATGCGTATTTATTACAGAAATCTAATAAAAATATGGAAATAAAAGTGACTAAGTAAAAATAAAATGATTTAAACCCTTAATAGGGCTATGTTCAATATAATTTATTGGACAAAAAACACGCCGAGGAGCGTATGACGTTCCTATTTGTACGCCTCAAGCATCTTCATCTGTCATTTTTAAATTAATAAAAAAAAACTAGAGCGCGCCCAATAAAAGCCGGGCACCCGCTAGGACGATGGCAACATTATCCTTTTTCTGACACAAACCTTAGATCGGATCGCGGACAGCCAAAGGGAGGCATTTTTCAAATCGAAATACTTATGACGCTTTTTTGGGTCCATTTGACTAATAAAATATTTCTGCTATTAGACACAATTTATCGACCCATGTCCATTAAACGGGTATTTTATAGTGTAGGTTTTGTGTTGGTTCGTTAATCCGCCTTTTGTGTGCGCCAAGGAATATATTAAAATGAAATGAAGGGTAATTTTACATGATAATATCATAAACGATACAAAGTATTGTTTTGGTTACTTTAGAATATTCTAGATCCTTTAGGATTAAAAATTCACAGATTAGATATTTTTGATAATAACACTAACTTATTTCGTGTAACGTAATATTACAAGAGGAATCTGTTCCTTTTTTATGTGTTCGTCTCCTTACCTTACAAGGAAACTTCCAAATTATACTTAACAGTGTGCATGAAGTCTTTAATCACAAAACTGTTCTAAAACTCCTGTAGTTAGTTTCAAGTTTTGTACGATACCTGGCCTCACCCAAAAAAAAACTCCTGATTGTCTAGAAAGAGATCGCTTGTAGCTTATATTACCACGATCCGTCTCTTCACTTGATAAGAAATTGTCTGTATTAATGTTTCTCTTTAAAGATTCCAGTAAATAAATATCTGTAAACCCCTATTTATTCATGAAAATTAAAATCATGCTTAAGAAAGAATGATTTTCCAAAACTGTCACAAACACAATATTTTTAATTACACTTGCTTTAGTTAATGGTGTAATAAACGAATGGAATGCGTGTTCACACTGGCGGTATAATCGGCAATGGTCGTAAAGCGGTTGCTTTTCTTTTAGCACTTCGGTTTACATTTTATAATTGAAAACCAACAATGGACGCACACCTGACGTTATTAGTAATGCTTTGGACGATGCCGCCTGGCGTAATTATGTGAACTTCAGTTTCTTTGTTCCGTCCATAATTTGCAAGGTTTATAGTTTTTAAAATTAAAATACTTTAGAAAAAATAAAACAGGAGGACACTTTAACTGACCATGCCCGTAAATTTGTTTTTTTATTACAAGCTTTTATTTAACTTCACTTTTGTATGTATGTATGTATGTATGTATGTATGTATGTATGTATGTATGTTTGTATGTTTACAAATCTTGCAATGAAGATTTGAACCACTTCCAATAGACTGATTGTGCTGAAACTTGGTATACCTACGTAACTTGGATGACAATACAATAATATGGTACCATGGAGCTGGTCTGATGATGAGGTTGGAAGATGACCGTAGGAACATCGGTTCTTGTGGACCGATTGAGCTGAAATTTGGTATGTCTTTGTAACTTCGACAACAATACACAAATATGGTATCATGGTGCTGATCTGACGAAGAGTTGGAAGATGCCCATAGGAACTTCGATTTCAGTGGTCCAATTGAGCTAAAATTTGGTATGTCTTCGTAACTTCGGTAACAATACAAAAATATGATATTATGGAGCTGATCTGATGAGGAGTTGGAGGATGGCCATAGGAACTCCGATTCCTATGGTCGAATTGAGCTGAAATTTTGTATCTCTTCGTAACTTCGGTAACAATACAAAAATATGGTATCATGGAGCTGATCTGATGAGGAGTTGGAGGATGCTCATAAGAACTCCGATTCCTATGGTCCAATTGAGCTAAAATTTGGTATGTCTTCGTAACTTCGGTAACAATACAAAAATATGATATTATGGAGCTGATCTGATGAGGAGTTGGAGGATGGCCATAGGAACTCCGATTCCTATGGTCGAATTGAGCTGAAATTTTGTATCTCTTCGTAACTTCGGTAACAATACAAAAATATGGTATCATGGAGCTGATCTGATGAGGAGTTGGAGGATGCTCATAAGAACTCCGATTCCTATGGTCCAATTGAGCTGAAATTTTGTATCTCTTCATAATTTCGGTAACAATACAAAAAATGGTATCATAGAGCTAATTCTATTGAGGAGTTGGAAGAAGCCCACAGGAACTCCAATTCCTTTGGACCGATTGAGCTGAAATTTGGTATACCTATGTAATTTCGGTGACAATATAATAACAAGGTATCATAGAGCTGATCTGACGAAGAGTTGGAAGATGCCCATAGGAACTCCGATTCTTGTGGTCCAATTGAACTGAAATTTGGTGTGTCTTCGTAACTTCGGTAACAATACAAAAATATGGTATCATGAAGCTGATGTGATGAGGAGTTGGAAGAAGCCCATAGGAACTCCGATTCCTGTGGACCGATTAAGCTAAAATTTGGTATGCCTTTGTATTTTCAGTGACTACGTAATAACAAGGTATCGTTGATCTGGTGTCATGAGAAGTTGGAAGGTGCCCATAGGAACACTAGTTTCCATGGACCGATTGAGTTTAATTTCGGTATGACTACGAAATGGATAGACTTAGAAATATTTCCAACTAAAAAGTTAAAAATAAATTAACGGTGAAAAACATATTTTAAAATCAAGCTTTTATTATGCACGAAAAATTAAAAAAATAAACTAAGAAAACATTCATAAAATTCGTAGTTTTTTAAACTTTACAAGTAACAATTTACAAAAGTGTTCGGTTTATCAGTAGAAGTATGATACATAAACATATATTATCTATAACTAGTATATTAATATTCTTAAGTGATTTAAAAGCTTGTCGCGCAATTTCGTTAATGCAAAGACCTCGGCCGCGACGAGCTTTTAGATCACTTAAGAATATTAATATACTAGTTATAGATAATATATGTTTATGTATCATACTTCTACTGATAAACCGAACACTTTTGTAAATTGTTACTTGTAAAGTTTAAAAAACTACGAATTTTATGAATGTTTTCTTAGTTTATTTTTTTAATTTTTCGTGCATAATAAAAGCTTGATTTTAAAATATGTTTTTCACCGTTAATTTTGTCTCACGACGCGAGAATCAAACCTGTAGTATTAGAAGCAAAATGTTAGTAACCTGTGACGCCTTAGTAGATAATCTTTCACATTGTATAATCAAATATAAGACATAGTTGTATTATAATGAATAATATCTGAGAAACAAAAATAAAAAAGTAATGCCAGTTTTTGAGGAGGGCGCCCCATTCTCTAATAATCGTGAAAGTCTTGTAAGATTATAAGAGATGGCGCTTTTTTCGAATAATGAAAACCGCCTGGCGCAGTTTGTAGATACCAGCTTGCGAAACGAGAGGCTGTGGGTTCGATTTACGCACCGAGGCAAATTTTTGTCGGGACCTGTGTGTTTATGAGATCGAACACTCTCGTGAAGCTGATACCTACGACACAGAACTTATATCCTAGTTTGGGGTCAGGACTACGTATATGACTGTTGGGCAATACTATTTTTAACTAATCGTTTTAAATGAAAACGAGAATAAAAAATCCATTTATTTTTGCTTTCTTTACAAGAACATCGGTACATTCGATCATGCGTGAAATGAAAATTTAGTTGCAATTAACGAAGTAGCGAAATTCTCATTACTTCAATCCGCAGTTAATTGTTTATTCAAGTACGACAGAGTATTCTGGATTGAAATGAAACGTAGATTAATACTTTAATTAACATTGCGATAGCTGTTAATCTACAGACTACAAATTTCTTTTAGAATGCAGATTGAAATGTGAAAAAAAAATCATAAAGTGTCTTCGAAGCCGACGTCCATGGATGAAGAGAATAATTGCAGTCGAAGAAGGAGGATTTGGCACTCTATGGTCTCTATGGTACTCTGCCTATACCAACCGGAAAAATTAATTAATTAAATTAAATAAGCTACAAATAATAAGTTTACAAGGTTAGACTGTCTTATAATCTAAAACGTACTAACTCATCAATAACTACCGGTACTTAAGAAACTTAACTATCTCTTTGTGCGACTTAGAAACGGATTGTTACAAATTCACTCGTTTGTCTAAGTAAAATTTCATTTGAAAAACTTTTTAATTTTTGAACGTGCACTTCAATTATCTCAGTCATTCATCTCAGTCAGTCTTCATAAGCTGGGAGCGTTGAAATTTTTGATACTTTACAAGAGAATTATATTTTAATTTGGCCCACTTTGACCTTTCCGCGATGAAATAAAAAACATAAATTTTCGTTAGGGAAAGTTATCGTTATTTTTTAGCTGTTGGAAATTTATTTAGGTTTTACCTAACCTCTAATAAATTATTATTATGATTTATTGACTTCGGAAATACACATATTTATTAATTATTTAGCTTTGTTTGAATCTCTCCTTGCATTAACTTTAAAGTAAAATTAGTAGAAACATATAAAAAATAAGTCATAAACTTAACGTAATTTAAACCTAACAAAAACAGACCTTAGTCATAATAAGATTATTTTTTATTCTGAATAGAATAAAATGGAAGAAATATCCTTATATATATTTATGAATATACGTACCTAAATATCACAAACACTTATATTTTTTATTACTCACTGAAAATGACAGGCAGATTATGAGGATATAATATTCGCAAAACTGGTTCAGTTAATTCTTTTGAAAGTTGGCGTAATCCCTCGTATCTTATCAGAGACCATTGTCTGGTGGCCTAATTGTTTTAGTATTGTTATCATTGTGATCTCTGAAATCCTTTCTTATCAACAATATGCGTCATAGATTTGGAACATCCTCACAACGGCGTTGAACTCTGTGACTCAAACCACGTGGCCCCATTCGAGAATGTTATTAGATAGTTTTCTTAAATTTATCAGCAGAAAGATAGTTCAATTCCAGTTCCTGTTTCATTTTTGACAATTGTCCAATGTGGTTGACAAGTAAGAGATTTTGATTGCTGGACTTTATTAACCCTGGACTATGAGGTGTCTGCGACTTTTCACCTTATCACGTCGACAGATGCTATTGTTAGGTTAGGTCTTAGCCACAAAACATTCGGCAGTACCAAAAATGGTTGTAACATGAAAATAGATTAAAATAATTTCTGGAAATCTTCTTTGTAAGTGGCGTAAACATATATGTATATATTTTTAACAGCCGTTATTTATTGTGTCGAAAGTATCAAAACCACTCCATCGGCATATATGCAAGAAATGCTCAAGATAGAGCACCCAACGGTTGGCAGCGAAACAATTCCGAGGGTAGGTGTGACTCAGCGAAATTATGTTATTGATTTTTTTTTACTTTTTTAAGCACCCACTCAAAAACTTGCTAATGGCACCTTGTTTTGTTTGGAAAGATGACTTGTTGGAACAATATATACTTTTTATGTAGATCAGCTTGTTTAAGATTAATGATGAATTGAACTGTTGATGGTATTTATTAAAGTTTTCAATACGCTTAGAATATTAGTTACTTTCAATTATGAATATAATATTAGTAGAACTTCTTCTTCTTCTTCTTCTTCATCAACCCATATACGCCCACTGCTGAGCACGGGTCTCCTCTACCATTGAGAGGGTTAAGGCCATAGTCCACCACGCTGGCCTAGTGCGGGTTGGCGGACTACACACCTAAGAAATTCCTAAGAACTTTTTAGGTGTGCAGGTTTCATCACGATGTTTTCCAGTAGAACTTCGCTGTGAAGATTTTCTTAATGATACAAGTCCTCCAACTCAACTTTTGTAGTTGTTTGATGCCTCTCAATCGTATAGGAGGACAACGCTTTGTCATGGGCATATTATCATCACCCAGATACGATTCAAATATTGTTATATCAGCTACAAAAATATTTTAAATACGAATTTAGAATTCATGCTGGTGAGTGTCTTTACAGTGACTTCTATTTAACTACGCCTGT
Source organism: Cephonodes hylas (assembly GCA_030295005.1). Classification (NCBI taxonomy): domain Eukaryota; kingdom Metazoa; phylum Arthropoda; class Insecta; order Lepidoptera; family Sphingidae; genus Cephonodes; species Cephonodes hylas. Next base: position 4,781,905 of record AP025371.1, read on the forward strand.
GTTTCCATTTTATTTAAGCGTATATAATTATGTATTAGATAAAAATATTTTTCTATGACTCTTTATTAGTTAAAAGCTGACTGACATTCTTTGGAAGCAACGGTATTCGCCGCCAATTAAATACATTATAATTACTGATTAAGATATGCTGCGCGTATGGTTGACCTAAATGTATCGAGAGCATATTGAAATACGCAATAACAGTAAGGAGGCTATAAGCAAATCTGATAAGACATGTTGGTACTGGCAATAAAGAAATACAATAGTCGCTTTTAACGAATATTCATCATAATTAAACACAATAAAATAACAACTACTTATTAAACAAAAGGTGGCTGTGGCTATGGCTTCTAATGTCTAGTAAATGATTAGGCATGGTTGCTTATAGATTTATTGGAAATATTTTTAGTACTGTAAGTTTTAGTAATTTTTAGTCTGTATTATTTATGGTTTCGACATAGGGACAAAACATGAAACTAATGATTGTTATTATATTATTATGTAGAGTTTCTGAAAGCTTAAAATTGCAGTTTACAGAGCAGCGGACGTAATGGCTCATTGAATGGCGCATAAACTTTTAACACCCAGGAAGCATGTAAATGTTATAAGCTTATGAATAACTGGACAACTATTTGTTTTTTAATCTTCCGGGCGGTGTCTTTCTAAATACACTTTTTGAGTTAGAAAGGCATTCTGAAGTCCAGTAGAAATTTACTGAGCTTTAAACGGTCGGTGTTACTTCTAAACATGCAAATGTGTTTTTAACCTTTCTAATAATCGATGTATATTTTCAATAGTCCGTTTCTTTCTGAAAATCGGTTCAGAGACAGTGATATTATCCGATTAAGCGAATTATAGATGCAGTAGTAGTAGCGTGACTCTCCCACTTTAAACCTCAGTATTCATCGTCTCGATTGTACAAAGTACGTTCTATCGGAAGTCGTAACGCCTTACGTTCCCAACATTCAATGGTCAACGGTCTGTTAACATAGCACGTGTTCTCACAAAGAGAACTTAACTGTTAAAGTTCAACTCCCATTGGCTCCAATGTATTAGACGTAAGACATTAATTCGATACATAACTTAAAACATAAAAAATACTACAAATTTAAAATCAAATTGGTGTATTGAAATTATAATTAATCGATACTTCTATTTTTTGTGCAATGTTCGGTTAAATTATTTTTATTTATATATTAAGAAAAATAAGTTCCGAGCTTTTTGATAATAGATTGTTATCTATTTCGCTTGATTTTTTTACTATAATAATAAATAATAATTTTCACTAAAGCGAAAAATATTACATAGAAATCATTTTTTTATTTTTCAAAAAAGATATCTTTGAATGTCGTGCATATGCGATCCGAAAATTTACTTATGTGCCACAGGAAGATAGTAGGCTAATAATATTTTTGCCACAGATAAAAATATAAAAAAGCTAGCCTCAAAATAATACCTAGAACGTGATCGCATTTATAAACAAAGGCTGTACAGTACAGACTAAGTAGACCCAATTGCGTAAGAATCCAAACAGGACGCTTGCAATGACAAATTGCGACGGCCCACAATGCGTTAACCGAGTGATAAGATAAGCAAAGTACTAATGAGTCAGAAGTTAAGCTTCGAACTAAGAATTCCTTCTACATGACTTACGAGATAAAAAAAAAGTTAACATTGTAAAATAAGGTTTGAAAATGGGTAATTTTGGTGTCATGCATTTTAAATGTGCAGAGATAGAAACATGCCTAGCAACTATGCTGTTCTCGTGTTTATTGTAATTGGACAAGAATTTGTTTCTCATTTTTGTGCTTAATGTATAAGTTGTTTTTAATTACTCTAACGGTTATTACGCTGTATGAAAGGGACTTTTTATTTATAAAGATATTACTTTTACGCCAAAAAACAAATTGTTATCAATATTCAAAAATTTGAATCAGGCTAATATTTTTATTAACATACATTACGATCATGTACGTTCCGATAAAGTAAAAGTACCTCCGAAAAAAACTCCGTCATTTTCTAAATTTAATATGAAGACAATATAATACGTAGTTCTTGAATTCTACGAAAAGATTGTACACGTCTAATAAATAAACGATTTTCGAAGACGGTCGCAAAGGGAACGGACCGCGAGTAATGACGATAAATTTCGGTTCAACGAAGAAGTGCTAAGTGGAGCATACTTTTACGTATACATTGCCGCGAGGCCGTCGGACACAATACGATGTCCAACTTTGAACTCGTTAAAAATTTACGTTCATGACTTTAGTTGGTTAGAACTCATCGCTTTGCATGTTGGCCGGGCGGAATTTTATTACGGTTGTAATGATGTTGGTTGTCTAAAGTTTTTATGTTATTCCAGAGCTCAAAACTGATTTACGGCGGAGTGATGTTGGAATGAACAAAGGACCTCGTAACTTACTATTATTCGTGCTTCATTTCGTGTTAGGTTATGTGTGAAGTTGTTGCTTATTTTGTAGAATGATGTAATGGGTATCCTCATTCGGTTTATGTATTAATTATTTACGTTACTCACGTTTATTCGAACTATTTTCATAAAAGTAAGTCATAATCAACATTACGGGTTTCATGCTAGAGGTTATTTTTATTTATTTATACCAATATGCAATTCATGATAAAATAATAGAATATAAAAATGTTATATACTTTTTTCTATTTAATCGAGAATGTTTGAGAAAGTTATTGTAGCATCTTTAATGATCGCAATAATCGCTGCGCTATAATCAGTATGGACACTTCCCTAGTAATATCGATTAACATTTCCCTAGAAATTGCCATTTATCTAATCGATAATGTGAAGATTACGTTAATTAAGATAAAAGCAGGAAATTTTGATATCATTTTTATCCCACCCACGCATATTGATGAGCTTTATATTACGCATATAATCAAAACTAAGCTCTAGCGACGGTCACCAGGTTTGTTTTGTATACTAGTTGTTCTAAATACACAATTAATTTGTTTTAGGTATGATGGTTTTAATGTTAGTAACATTGAAAAGTCTCTTATACACACATTACAATGTCAAATAACTGCCGTTAGATATATTTAAATAAACAAAAGCTTCAATAAACAAAGCTTGGGTTCTGACCCCATAATTACCCTAAAGTCTAGTGTTGCAAGACAATCCGAGAAACTTGAAGATCTTAGCACCCAGAACCGAAACAAGTATGTTTGTGATCACACGATTTTTTTAATGCGAGTTTTGAAGCCGCGACGTCTCATGTCGTCAGCTGGTGTCTTGCCAACTGTGCCACGGGGGCTGTTAAATATCCATCCACATACGTCAATAATCTCACTCTGACCTCGTCCTTGTTTGTAATAGTTCATTCACTACGCGCTCGTATAGTATTTAAGTCTAAAGATTGACCCTTGATAGGCCTTGAATTATTACGTGCTTATACAATACCATTAACAAAACTTCATACCTAATTGCCGTAATAAAATTGCTTAAGACCATAATACTTGGAGGAATGTACAAACTGATCTATTTTCTTCCATCTTGTAACATTAAATGATGAAGGTCAGTCATGCTCACTTACCGGGACATTGCAAGTTAGATAGCCAGAGAAAGTTGATCCATCAGTGGTATAGTGACTCGAAGCGTTTGTAGGCCCAAAGTAATTTGACGTTGTTATAATGAAATCGTTCGTATTTTCTCACTGCCACTATTTTTTTATCCTTGTCGTGACAGCATTTTCGATGTGATTTATCCGGGCTCAGTTTCCCATAACCCAATTTACTTTCCTTTATCGACGCTTTTTATTTGTGTTGCTTGTAATAACGCTCGTGAAAATATAACGTTAGTATCTTTTTATTTATTAACCATTATTTTCATCAAAATCCGCAACTTAAACATGTGTCTGATAACCATCATATAATAGTATTTACTGTCCTCGTCAGCCAAAAGTTATGTTGCTATCATGTTGAATAATTGTTAAAGATACCTAATAAATTTAATCTACGTCACTAGATTACAAAGTCTATTTCCAGGTCTTCTGGCATTTGATGAAGGTAGGTTCATCCAACATCGCACTTACCATGTACCACTTTAGAGGAGCGGCCACTTTGTCATACTAAAAAATGTACTGAGCATAAATTAATCACTAGCTTTATCTTTTCCAACTCGTTATCATATACGCAGAAAAATGTAAATTCTGTTTTAAAAAATAACGAAGTATTGTTTCACTACTACAGTTAAGCTTTGTAGCAAATATATTAAGGTCAGATAAAAATTGTTAATTAATGGGCCGTTATCAATGGGGTTATATATACAAGTTCTTTTACAAGACGTTTTAAGAGCTGTGTTGTAATTGCCTTCATAGAACAGCACATAATATGAAATATGTGATGGTTAAGAACAATATATGCATAATCTTAAGGAGCAAAACCAAGTTACGATCTAAGACTATAGATACGTTGTGACTCAATTAAGCCTCTCTAAAAAGGCAACAGAAAATAATTAATATTAATTAATCACTTAAGCATTTCTTCCACAGACAAATCGAGTAGACAGCGGCCTCAACAACAAGATCTAAACATCAAGCTAGCTGAGCTTTACGAATGAAATGGCGTTTTAATTGAAGAAAGAAAGAAAGGAAATTCGGGGTCCTAGAAATCTAATTCGCAAGCAATAGTTGGTAGTTGTTTGGGTGCTTCGGGTCTCTGCAAGACAGTTGTACCACCTCGATCAAGACTGCAAATTTATACTGGTGTCTACAAATTACATTATGTCTTCATTTCCACGCCTCAAAAAGAGAATGGGAAGGTTAGAGTTTTACTATAAATACTTGGTGTTTAATCTAATTATAAATAATTCGGCAAACGTAGTGTAGGACGCCCTCTGGCTAGGTGGGGTGACGATATCCGCAAGGTGGCTGGCAGCGGTTGGATGAGGAGAGCCGAAGATCGAGCCCAGTGGCGTGCCATAGGAGAGACCTATGTCCAACAGTGGACGAATAAAGGCTGATGATGATGATGATGAATCTAATTTAATCACTATCAGCCTACAATGATCCCTAAGCCTTCAATATAAAAACAAAAAAATCATTTTTCTACACATGATTCGAAATCCTACCCCCTCGTTTTATCAACGGCTACTTACAATGCCTGTTCAACTACAATTCCACTGTTTTTAAATATGTTTAAGTCACGTCACTGTCTGTATTGGTAGTACATGACTAGTACAGCATTCTTGAACCCGTATAGTTGTGGCTTTAATACTCACGATACGTGGAATAAATAATGATTGAATACTTTGCCCTAAACAAATGTTGTGTTTATTATATAATATCTTTATATTAAAATACTGCTGTATTAGCGTCTACTGGAAGGTAATGATCGTTTAGTAGTGAATCTTTTGAAATAACCATTAAAATATGTTGCATTGATACGAGATAAAGAAGACTGCTTTGGCCAAATAATATACGCAAATAGGTACTTATCAGTACGGAGAACGGCGAGATAGTCACGTATAGAGCTTAAAAGGTGACTACTCTCTATTTATTAGGGAACGAAAAACTTAAGAAGCCGATTCCAATTAAATTACCAAATCCAACAAATTAACATGACTCCATACTACTGTATTTTAAACAACACCAGTCATCTTTGTCTATATGAAGTTAGGCGAGATTTATCGATCTATTAAACCACTAAAGTAAAAGAAATGTTTTTGCAATACACATACATTTTACTATAATTAAATTCGAGACCTTTTCGTCTGTGACTGACGGATTATAAATCAAAACCCAGAGTAAAAACTAGCCACTCTGCTACTGGATGCTTAGTATAAGAGCACGTGCAATGCTATAAAAGATCAAGGTTACGCGGATAACGTACACGGTACTTGTAATGGCATATTGTAGTTTGCTTGGACATTCGAGTACATTTTAGAGGAAGGATATATCATTGAATGTTTTGTATTGAACAGCCTGATATCAATATATTAGAGTGTATTGAAGATGTGCTAATATTTTAAAGCAAAGTTTATCGTAAAATATCAGATTCTAAATACTAGTCAACCAATGCTTCTTAACTCGTAACACATACAAACTAACTAATTTTTAAGGCATGTCAGGATTATTTTAAACAAATTCTCACGTTTTGTTACAACAATCAACAAATTTATAAAATATTTTTTCAATCAAAGCATTAAGTCAGTAATTATCGTCGAGACCATCTCATATAGATGCTTTAAGTCCACCCAGCTGCTCTATAAATCAAACCATGTATTTACACGTAATTCAAGCGGGCTTGAACGTCAATCACGTGACAGAATTTAATAGACAAACACAACTCTCTCTGTAACCCCAATCATCGTTCCACAAACATCGCTATATTTGACTTACAATAATTCAGTTAGGAACTCCGTGTTCCCATGCTCCCATTACCCGCCCCGTCGGGACGATGCATCGGAATTGGCCAGAAAATCACGATAAGTATCTCTCAGTTGTCACGAACCAATTCCGACCCAAACGCTCCTGGACGAGATTTGAGTGAGAAGACGTGACCTTTATGCAGGCTCGGAGCAGCCTCAAGTGTGAAATGTCATGTCCGAGCAGCGGGTGGCGTGAGTCGTCTCGAAGAACAAAATTTGTTAATGCACACGAAAATCTTTACATCTCGCCTTCGGATATCAAACGTCGATCAATGTCACAGTGAAAACACAAGTGTAATCTGATTTGATTCGACCATGAGAATTAATATTAGTTGTGCCTTTTGATGTGTATGCTTAATATGTTTACATCATTCAAACTTCACAATTTATTATTCTGAAAATAGAATTCTGTTTCTAGATTAATTTTGTCCGAAGATAAACCACATAGTTTGAGCGTGTTTTAAGGGCTTTATTTAAAGTTATGTAATAGTGGTTTATTGACTGCCTCGTGGTCTCACAGTACAAATATGTTGAGCGACCTTTATATATAGACCCCAGGTTTGATTCTCGGGATTGATTAAGTCGCTTTGGATTTTTCCATCGGAAAATTATTATCAATTATAGTACGGATCTGTAATAGAAATACACATTTGCCCACCCGCACAGGGAATAAAGGCATGAATGCCTCTGTGTGTATGCATGTATTAAACAGAAAAGAAAACAGCGACTATATTTTAGAGAAGCCCCTTTTCCAAATAGGAAATGAATTCGATCCTCCAAGAGATAAGTAATAAGCAATTGAGCATCAAAAGTAATACAAAGGGGATTCCATTCTAAATCTGGTCAATTTCTTATCTGGTCTTGGGGACACATCTGATATGATAGAGGAAGTCAATGGTGCGTTTAACCGTGAAATCCAAAGATAGGTCCGATATTCCCGGATATTGATAGCAGGTATCTGTAGACCGCAAATAGTTTTGGAAATATATTTGAAGATAATATGGGATTTCAATTTGCTATGGACGTTATCTGTATAAATGGCAAATGAGCTTTTCAATATTATTATAGTTTTATTTATGCCTAGCTGTTGTCTGCTACTTGCTCAGCAGGAAATGTGGCTTTGCCTGCATCCAATTTAATGAAGGACATGCTATATGTCTAGTTTGTTTCCAGCTACATTTTTACATATTCGTTAAATTTTTATTATATCAGATCGGTAATTACAAAGTTTATATCGAAAATAGACTTGTCTAGTCTATTCAGACACGAAATTTAATAATAAGTGCTGTTTATGTTCATTTGCCCTTGCCTCAGAGTTCTCATTACAATCTTTGTACATATCTCTAATAAATCGACACTGACTTTTGATTGATTGATTTTTACTTTATAGAGCAATTTAATTATTACATATGTGTGCGATATTTTTTCAGTAAATTATCAATAAGTAACCAAAAATCTATAAAACCCTTTATTTCAAAAGTAGGATTTCATAACAATTTTTAAGTTTTTAAGAGTTTTTGATCCTGGAGATTTTTTGTTCCTAGATTTAAAAGAAATGTTGACAAAAAATCATTCTTTATGAAAGTAATGCGTAAAGTTTAGGATTCTCAGTGTGTGTGTATGTGTGTGTGTCAGTGAATTCAATTTTCTTTTAAAATAGTCTCTTAAATTGTGTCAATGCTCTTATTTATTTATAAATCCTTTCCATTAATATATCGAGTACGGTAACTTAATATGGCACAAAGAAAACAGTGCCAGATGCAACAATGCCGAGCTGACACTTTATTCCCGCGGTGAAAAAATTAGGACCGGCCGCTTGGCGGTCACTTAAAATATGTCACACCATATGCCGCAACTCTCGCACTTTAAATAACTATTATGAAAAAATCAATAACGTTCGGACCGCGCGTGACCATAAGGTCAAAAATACCTCTAACTAGCATCGAATGTATTGTAAATCTCTTTTATAGCTTCTACGGCGTATCCGTGACGGTTGAAATATGACTTTGGAAAGATTTCTACCTGCAAAGGGACCGTCATTATGTCTTCCAATGATTGTCGGCAAACCCGAAATTATTTTAGATATTTTTTTCTAGTTTCATTTCTTATATTGGAAACAAGGATTTTAACTGTTATTCTAACATTTGGCTCAAACACAAAGACTCTTTTTTTGTGGTTGGCGGCGAAACAAAAGCGTACTCATACTTGTATTAGCAAAAACTATCATGTACTCGTGTATTAAAAATTTAAACTGATAATTTATTAATATAGTAATTTTATTTCTTGATTTATGTGCCCTGTCTGTGTATGAATAATAAAACCAAGTTTTACATGATAATTGATTTATTTTTAATTTATTATAATATTCAACAGTCGACATTTTGTAATAATACATACATACAATTAGCCACATAATGAATGATACCAGCTAGAAGCAGTTATAATTTAATTTGTGAGTGATATCATAAACTATGTAGCCGAATACCTATCTAAAAACATTCAACACTATTCAATTCCTAGCTAATGACTAGCCATACTATACAATAATCAATAACTCTATACAATGATTAGTCACAATATCTATCTACAAAATATTTGGTAACAAAGACAGTAATATACTATACCAAAATACTTATACATGTTTTATTCACTTTGATACTGGCAAACATACATGGATATCAGTCTTAATAGACAACAACAATTCTTTCATAGTTGTTTGTACAAGGCTCGCTACACAGATACGTTTAGAATACATTTTAACACAGTCTCATCAAACGTTCAATGTAAACTAGCAAGGAACAAAGTCACCAACATTTGGCCAAATTATCTTAACCGCCACTTTTGTAAAATTATCACCTTTCAAGTTTCAATAAGGCCAACATAAAAAGCAGTCTAGTCTACACATGTGCTTGGAATGTGCCGTTCCATTAAAAAATATCGCCCTCAGATAAGGATAGCTTTAAACGAATCTTATCATCTGTGCGCGGCTGAATGAGTTTGTGGCAAGCAGTCGTGTATAGAGGAGCGTGGCTGTAAGTAGCCTTGCTCGTCGAGCATCGAAGGGGAGTGATGGCCGGGATGTTTACGCAACGTGTTAGGAGGCCTAGGCCGGCCACCGTACGGCTGTTCATAATTTTGTGTGTCTATAGAAATATAACTATGATGCAAATTCTCACCGTCTGGTATCTGACTCGTCAAAGTGGTATTTGTTAGCATAGACGTGTCGTCTTCAATATTTACGCCTACATTAGCCGCAGTTGGTGTCTGCGGAGGAATCGCATCGTATTTATACCAATGTTCCGGCGCAGTTGGCGAGGCCGTATATCTCGAAGGATGCCTTCGCGCGTTTGGACACACGCCAGGGTTGTAATTCATTGTGTCTTTATTCCAATGTAAATTAGATATATCTGGCATCACAAACCTAATTTTCTCCCAGAACTTCTTTTCACCCCATAGCAAAACGTTGCACGACTTTAAGTAACTTTGGAAATCTAAATCTAAATTTAGTGCACTTACATCAGTTGTTAAAATAAAAATGACTCTATGTCTCCTTATTGAAGGATGAATGGAAGTAATGACATGTTTGATAGCTGCTTTGAATGTGGCTTTAGACCATTCGTTTTGCAAGAAATTAAAGGATACAAATACTAATATTCTTTTGGACGACTCGGCGGCATTTGTTATTTGCTCTGATAAATAATTCTCGGGAGCGTGTTGTAGATCTCTGTAATGGAAACACATCGTGTAACCGGAGTGTTCCATTTCAGGAGCTACAACCTTTGACACAAAATCGTCGTCTAGTAAACTATATACAGCGTATCCGTCATACAGTCTATCCCTGTCAAGTTCACTCTCTTGGATTGAAGCACTTTTAAACAATCTAACGCCATATTTCGAGTGAGCCCACAGGCGGACATTCTGTCTGAAAGAAAACGCTAAGGCACCAAATAACAATATTAGAATTACACTTATTAAAACTACAGCTAACAATGGAACAAAGTTCAATTTTATAGTGCTCACTTCATCATACTGATACGGTTGGTTTTCCGTAGGAATCGTATTGTCCATAACGTTTGATCCACGACACTTGTAAATTGCATCGAAAACAGTCTGATTAGATACAAGTCCACTTTCACCACTACAATAAACTTTAAGAGGATCTTCAAATATTTTCTTCAACCAGTTCTGGAGCTGCAATATATTGTTGCACGTGCAGGTGAATGTATTGCCTTGAATATTAACGCTTTCTAGATGTGTTATATGAACCAATTTCTTGTCGAGGTCCGTGATGTCGTTCCCTTGGAAGTGCGCAACCCGTAAAGATGACAGGTTTTCGAAAGTTTTATTTCCTACACTTGATATTAGGTTATCATTAAGATATAACTCTCTCAAGTGCTTGGTTTGTGAGAATTCTCCGCCAGTAAGCTCTGTGAGGTGGTTATTCTCCAGGTGAAGAATATTCAGTGAATGGAGACCATTTAGTGTATCATTCTCCATGCTGTTGATATTGCTGTTATTGAGGTAAAGTTTATGCAGTTTTTTCTTGCCAATAAACAAGTGGCTACCAAGAATGCCGAAATCGTTGCCATCTAGATAAAGTTCTGTTGCATCCATCGGTATTTTTTCAGGAACTTCTGTGTAACCCACATTAGAGCAGTCGATTACATTTGAATTCCAATTGCTGTCGTGAAAGCAAGAACAACCCTCGGGACACGTCATTTTGCAGTCACAAGCTTCATAATCGCAACAAAAGCAGCTAGAAGGACAATACGTTTCATACGAACAAAGGAACTGTGTTTCAGGAACATCCATTAAGTTGGCTCTTCCGCCATATTTATTATTTACAACTTCGCACATTACTGATTCTAAATCCATGAATCTCGGATATTGTCGCATATGGTTCCAAAGATTTATCTTTTGTAGCCAAATCATATGACAGTCGCAGAAAAATTGATTATTTCCAATAAAGAATTTTGGCAACGATCTATGCTTCGGTATATGGGGCACCGTAAATGCCGATAGCTCGACGGACCTCAATTTATTGTCCGTCACGACGACTTTTTCTAAATTCCGCTTTTGTAAAAACGTACCTGGCTGAATCGTGTGAATTTTATTATTGTTCAAAAAAAGAACTTCTATAGAATCAGGTATCGACCGTTCATCGATATTTTCTAATGCATTGTAGCTGACATCAAGCATTCGGATGTTTTGTTGTACATTGTGCTCGTTTTCTAATTTTGAAATGTTGTTATTGTGAATATCCAACCATTCAAGACTCTCCGGCATGTAGCTATATTCAAAGTATATAAGTTTGTTGTCAGATATATTAAGCCATCCGAGGTTACTTAATTTGTTAAAAACTCCTCGAATATCGGTTAATTTATTTCCATCTAGGCGTATAGCTTTTAATGTAGGGTTTGACACGAAAGCATCTTGCTCTATTGTTTCGATTTTATTTGAGGCTAGATTTAATACTTGTAGAGAGGGCAAAGTACTAAAAGTATCTTTTGGTATGCTGACAATGTGATTATCTACCAGACGTAAACCATATAACTCCTCTAAACCCTCAAAAGAAGTATTAGACACGACTGTTATGTTGTTTTTCCCAATATCCAGTGATTTCAAAAACCTCAATCGTTTTATTCCGTCGGGAATCATGTTAAGATTATTTCCGCTCAATCCCAAATCTTGTAAATAAGTTATGTTCTCAAAACAGTTCTCATGAATTGAAGAAATCTGATTGTTGTCTAGATAAAGCTGACTAAGTACAAACAAGTTTGAAAAAAAGTGTTCATTGAGCGTCTTTATTTTGTTATCTGATATAGAAAGTTGATGTAGATTCTTTAGCTCAGCAAAAGCGCCGTTACTTATAACTTCAATTGCATTGTTGTCCAAATTCAATACGTTTAAATTATTTAAATCTTGGAATGTTTTCGGGTCTATGCGGGCGAGAGAGTTATGTGATAAATTTAAAATAATTAGGCGAATTAGTCCGGCAAATGTGTCTCTATTAACCCAATCGTTGGTAAGACGATTCTTAGATAAATCCAGTTTCACAAGCTGATCAAGGCCTTCCAACAATCCGGGAGCCAACACAGAAAGCGAATTATTTGCTAATGAGATTTCTTTGATAACTCGTGATGATTGAAATAATTCCGGAGGAACTGCGACTAACTTATTCCCTGATAAGTTTAGAATTTTTAATGAATTCAATCCCACGAAGGCCCGGTCGCCGATTTCATTGATGAGGTTGTTTTGAATATTTAAAACTTCCAAGGATCTGAGACTGGATAACCCGTTATCGGGAAGTCGTAAAATATTGTTGTGAGATAAATCAAGTGCTTTCAATCCTGTATTGCATGATTTACCTGGAGCTATAGGTCCCTTGCCCCAATCGGAGAATCCTATTTCAGATATGTCTTGAATTTTGTTATTCGTAAGGTTTAATGACTCCAAACTGAAGAGTGGGCAAAATACTTCTGACGGCAACATATAAATATTATTATCACCCAAATCCAAAGTCCGAAGTTCCATTAGTCCTCGAAAGCTTTCAGCGTGGAACTCCATTGTCATGGCGGGCCAGTCGGTGTTATATGAACGCAATGTCAAACTTGTCAAATCACGAAGTGGTGACAAAACTGTTGCAGGCACATAGCGAATTTTGCAGTATTCAATGCGCAAGTCCTCCAATTTTCGTAGTTGTCCCAAAAAACTGCCAGTGTTCATGTGTAGAGAGCTCTCGAAGAAAAGCAAATCTGTGCAAGTTAACTTCAACTTGTTGACGTTGTACGCCTGCGCAGTGGTTATGTTTTTGAACAAAAAGTCTACTGAACCAATGGTTTTGATGTTACACGTGAGAAAGTTTGATTCACTCAACTTGGCGTCCGAATAGTCCCAGTGACAGCCGGTGGGGGCGGGCGGCGCGGAGCGTGCGCGCGCACCGGCCACCAAAACCAAACATATCCAAACTTTTAACGAATTCATTCCACAAAAGTTGTCCATCATTTTGTCACAATAATAAAGTACATTTGTTACTTATATATCACTAGAATAGTAGTAAAAACTTTAAAACACTTTATTGTCCACACTAAAAAGTTTGTGTTGTTGTTCGCGTCACGTTATAGCGAATGTAAACAGAGAGTGCGAGATCGCGATAAAACTTTTGACGCAGCCATGCTCCCCTGCGGTCGGGCGGTAACTGACCTACGAAGTTTGAACGAACGAAAGCCGCATGGGTATAGAGGGAGAGGGGGTATGCGCGGGGCGTGGGGGGTCACGATGACGACGGGTGGGACCCGGCACTGCATCGGCTTACAACAGATGGCACGCGTGTTTTTTGAACGAACACTCAAAAATATTGGTTATGCAGCAGAAGACTTACGCCTGCGTGATTCATTGGATGCAACTCCTCATGTTTCATCTCAAAGGAGGTCGATGTGGGCTCTGAAACAGTAGCATTGTACGTGATTTGAAATAGTTATGACTACTAAAGTACTTACATTGAGAACTTTTGAAAGTTTAAAAGTATATGAAGGAAATAAACAATACAATAATCTTATTCAATATAATCAACGTAATAATATAGTTTAAATATTGTTTGTGTATTTTAGGAAGGACCGCAAATATTAAAACGTAACTTATTTTACATTGAATATTATAAAACGGATAACCGTGTAACATTTTAATACTTAACTTGCATTATTCTTTCCTTTTAAATTTATCTTTTATAAAAAAATAGGAAACAAAACATTGACAATAAAAATAAAAAATAGGAAGTGAGTAAAATTATTTTTGGAGAGTGGAGGAACACTGCATTCAATTCTCATGAGATGGGCGGACATGTAAAATTCAATGCGAAATGATTGACAGATCCGTGTAAATCAAAGGCAATGACAGCAAAAAGTTTTGCGGTGTTTCAATTTCCTTTATAATGGTAATAATATATGAACAGATGTTCAAGAACAGGATAATGGAACAAAATAGTGTTGACATTGTTGCAAATTATTGTACAGTGTATTAAATTAAAATTTGAGTAATACAATTTAGTGTTATAGTATTGAGGATAAAACCCTTGGTCAATCAAGGCTCGGAAGGTACAAACATCAGAAATATGTATATTTGTTACTTTTTGAAGTTTTGTCGCATTTTTTATGGTTATCACTTACTCTCAACGAGATGCCAACATTAAAAAAATATAAGGTATCCGAATACACTGTATACTATTATATAATATTTTAGCATAAATTTAAAATAGCTATTGTTTTATTTAGCATTGTAGCGTGCATTATAATTTCGCTCAATAAAGTTACTTAGTTTCACGGTAATTCTATTTTGTAAAATAAGTTTTAAGGCAAAGCTATACCTACGTGTTAAATAATCATTTTTTATATTAGGAAACAATAATGCAGAAGCTTATCAAATTCCCACAAATTCTTTGCTCCCTATTATCCTTAAGCCTATGTCCAGCTGTGGACCTCCTTCGATTGATGAATTGAATTGATTACTTTTTTCCATGTAATTTATTTTTTATTTACCATGAATTTAAACAAATTAAAAAAACGGTTTTCAATCAGTATATGTTTGTGACACATAAATATCCTATGCCTTAAATTAATCTTGCGTGAACAATAATTTTAAGTAAAAACGAAGCTAAGTAGGGATGGCCCCGAGATTAAGGCACGAGGTTAAGACAAAATCTTGGCAAACGAGGGCTCAAAATCTCTGACTCTGAATTTGTGTGTATTACGTCTTTTAATGGTGAAAAAAACATTTAATTTTAAAAATACTAAACATAAAAAGGTTTGAACCTCAACACTTCATATCAGTCATTGACAACTTTACCTGTGCATTCAAGATTCCCTTATCACGTATTAAAAAATAAGGACTACGATAAGCTAGTTAGGGGCAAAAACACGTTCATTGAGTAGCATCGTGCGTCACCGGCTAATCGCAGGCCATCGGATGCCACGACACGTGCGTGTCGAATTGCGTCTACCGTGGGAGAGGCCGATACCTCTGAATATCATCAACTGATTACACAGATTTTGTATGATGAAAAGGTCAAGAAACATCTACTACTATGGTTGCTATTCTCGCATGATAAAATTAGTAGTGCTGTTTTGATATGGTATCGAGTAAGGAGGGACAAACCCAGGATTTAGCATGTTGGACTGTTAAGGAGATTTGCGTATTTTAACAAGATATGGTTCTGAAAATATTTCAATATTTATTAACTAGGAACCACTTTTAAGTTTATGTTTTTAAAATATTATCTCTTGACCATTGACCGCAAATAAATAGTAGTACTTTACAATGCGGTCATTTTGCCGTGCCCGCAAAAATGGCCTTGACTGCATATAGTTTCTGCTTACTTTGACTCTAATTTATGGTATCACGATATAATTGACAGGGAATGATCTTAAAAATGCTCCAACCGAGCAACGTCATATCAATAGATATTCTCTGTCAATATTGAGAACAAATATCTCACGTGCCTATGAGATTGTCCAATATTTACAAGAGGACGTGAAACTTATCTGTAACAACTAACTTCGAAAACCTTATGGCGATCTCCTCTTAGAACTTCTCAGCTGAGTGTTGACCCAACCTCGTATCAATGAGACAAGTCAAACATGACTTTTATGTGAAATAATGGGTGCCTTTATCTATGTGTATTTATGAGTTTTTCAATCAATTACAAATTGGTTTAATGGACGCTCTGTATTTCTATTCCCTTTTTTATTCTCACGTTTATTTATAGACAGGTATGCTGAGAGCAAACACACCTGCTTTATGGCGCTTTGAAGGCCTTAAAGTTATTGTGGCGATGAGTCTTCTTTTACCTCAACCTCAGTATTTTATTTTAATAATTGTCTTATTTTTTGTTGTCACTGCTTTAAAGTTTTCTAAAACATATTTTAATTAGTATGCAATTAAAGAAAAATTGTTTTAATACGACAAAGAACACTTTCACGGCAAGAATTGGGCAAAATATTAGGTCATTCATTTCGCATTATGTCTATTATTTAAAAAAAAATAATGCAAAATCTTAAGAATTTTGTTTACACAAGTATACTATTATACTATTATACACAAGTATACTATAACATAGCACATTTCTCATTGTATGTTGTTCCGATAATTGTAACACTGGGTCACAAATAACATCGATATCAACAAAATGCACAACGGAAATAGAACCGATTATTCGACACTTCGAGTAAACATACATTTTAGCCTATTCAATTTTTGTTCGTAAAATTTCTATAGGAACATAAAAAAGGTCTATGACGTACAGAAACTTATTCTCACAAACGGAAGCATAAACTTTGATGCTGCTCTGCGGGATTCCAGCAAACAAAACACTAAATTGGGAGTCGAAATTCAAACCAAAAATGGCTCCTGCCAAAACCAGAAATCTTATTGTTTCAATATACATAGTACATTTTGAAACAATTACTGTCGCCATGAAAACTTTTATCAAGCTGAGCCGTTGAAAAGGGACGTCGAAAACAATACAAATGAAGACAGCGTCAACAATATGTAGTTCTAAGCATAAATTGTTAAGAAAGTCCCAAGCGCAATAAAACTGAGGCCAGAGAGTGTAAAGAAAAGATTTTACCGCAATTACCTTATTGCCTCAATAAATCGTGAAAGACAAAAGTTTTTACGTAAAAATGTTGGTTGCTTTATGGTCGTCAACGCCGCAAATAAATGAAGTTGTATTATATCTCCCGGAGTAATGACCGTTGTAAATCTCCGAAACACCATATTTGAACATGCTTTATGTGGCTTGTTTTCAAACAATGTATGCACTTTATTTACCCTGCATAAGTAGAAAAAGTAATAAATATTTTGGTTAAAAGATTTTATGTGCGTAAATGATACATTCCACCGCAGTTATATATCAAAGATATTTTGTGACCTTATTGCTAGAATGTGGTAGAATTTTAAGTTTTTAATATTTGTCCGTAGCTCCTGGTTTTGGCGCCAAAGGATCATAAAGTCTAGATCTAGTGCATTTTTTATAAAAGAGGTTAAGCATTTGGACAAGTTACTTTTATGATTAAGCCTGCCATTACTTGCTATTAAGGTATTGCTTATCAGTTACGAATATTTGAAGGTTTGGGAATCTTTATACTGCACAAATGTGCAAGGTGGCATTTTATCGCAAACAAAATCATAATTTTTAAGTGGTAGAGCCACGCCTCTACGAACGGGCTGCCACGGCTGGAATGGTAAGACTTCCTCATAATACAGAATATTTAATGTAAAAATTATATCAATGGATTTATAAGCTTACTCCTCCCTGTCGATATAAAAAAGAGGATGTAATCACTATACTAGTCTTAACTAGTTCTAATATTAGTCAAATTTAGAAATAAACCGCTGCGGGTGCAAATATTTTTTACTGAATCACTTAATTTTATCTTTCACATGTGTCATGCTTTAAAAGCGTGATGTTAATTTGTTAAGTGAGATGTCGCAAATGTCGCGTGTAAACTAAACGCATTACGAGATAATCTCTGAAATATTGTTCAAGAGTCGATAAACGTTGAGTCTGTAACAGGTACTTCTTGAGCACGTTTCGAGTCAAATAACCAGCGAGAAAAGGTCCGAAACAGAAAACGCTTTGTGCTAAAAACGTCTACCCCTTATCTTCCTTAGATGGGTCGCGTCCATAGACACAAGAAGTTAAATAACATTACTGGAAAAAAAATCTCTAAGTACTGTATAACGTAACTGATAGATGTGAGATTAATGTGTAATTTAATGAAATTGACGTCGATTTATAAACCTAGAATAGTAAAACCAAAAAATTAAGACATACTGAATCTTAATAAAAAAAGAAATATTTTAAAGTATATTTCTCAACATTTAGAACTTCGGTTCAGAAAAAAACAAATGCACAATTATTTCTTTATATGACCGAAATGTCTGCTCTTCTTTTTAAAAACAGCTTTTTGTCAATTGAATAACGAATTCTGTAGTCAGTCCCATACAATTTTGTTTGTAATGACAACATGTAGGAGTATCATATCGTGATCGAATAATTGAAATCCATAATAATACTTCTGAGAATTCATCAAACCTGATGTCGTTAATGACGGTAAAATATGTGAATGAGAAATAAATTGGTCATTAAAGCCATTATGTGGGTGGATGGCATCAATATTTTTGCTTTGTAACAATACTGCAATTATTTATGTAAATTTATACGTATAATATTATTTGTTACCTCTTGATTAATCAAACAGCTAGTTCCATTTTTCATTAATACTACTTTCACAATATTCAGTTACTTTTTTACACTACCAGCTATAAAATTAAACTAATTCCTCTAGAAATAATCTTATAAAATACCTACGTTTTTTACTGTCAAGGGTGAAAAAGGGATGTCCTTACAATCTCCATATTCGTGCCGTGTCTCAGTGATTCCTGCCTACATACAAGCTGCTTCCAGAGGCTTAGCACGAAGTCATCATTCATACGAAGAGATATCATCGTCGTTGGTCGTGGCCACGGCTCTCTGCTTGTTAACAATAAAAACGTTATCCGGCGCTTACACAAAATGTATCTCGGGGTTCTCGGCTCGGCTCCTCATTTTAATCTTTTTGCGTTCCCAACGATTTTGTACATTTAATATGCTTTTGTATTATTATATTGTTTTACGAAACAATTTTGGATGTATCCAACGACATTACACTTATATTTACACTGCACGCTAATGTCGCCAATCAGACTGAGCCTACACTGTACCTGATGTTAAGTTTGATGTTGTTAAAATGGAGCATTATGTAGCACTAGTAGAATCCAATTTCTTGTTACTCATTCTTTTATGCCCGCCTGCTGAGATGGCTCTTACGACACGTCAGGAAGTCTGGATATATGTCCAAAAAGTGGCAATAGTCTCGTCCCTTACTACATTAAGTCTCATGTGTGCATCAGTCCATACATGCCTATAGAAATGTGGGTGCAAAAATGCATCTCTGCCTACCTCTTCAGGATATATAGTCGTAAGGCTAATTATTTCCTACATTTTAGTATAATATTTTGCTTTGGTCTGGGGATACATTACATCAATGCAAGATTAATTATATGCTTCAGATGAATTTATAACCACAAAACTTGTATACACTGCATCAAACGCTGCGGTTTTATAATAGAAAAATATAACATGTGTCGGTATAAACATAGCTAATTAAATGATCCCATAACTATGAACGTAATTACTAGCGATAACAGCTTCGCTTGCGGGTGATCTGCTAAAAATAACTTCCTAGTCATACATTCTTACAAACTAGGTCATTGTTATAATTGCTCAATACTCTAGCGTGTGTACGACATACTTCAAATGCTGTCTTATTAGTTTGAGATTTAAGATTAGATTCAGCAGCAATTCTCCAAGGTTACTCTTTGTTAGTAGCGTGATTATTACTGTGTAATATACATGATAAAAGATAAGCAGGTCACCAAGTTCGATCGGAGTGTAAATACTTTTCCTTTCATAGTTATGGAAACAACTTTATGTTGCTAGAAGGTGCTACAAGCGTGTACGAGTATTTTTATGAATTTATAAACAAATTGAATATGGAGCTTGTATAAAATATTTGATACATACATAGTGCCTATAATTAAGATAATTTTTTTTTGCAGAAACAGTCATGGTGTTCCAAAGTACCAATTTCCAATTATTTAACCTAATTAACATCCTTCACTTGCAGTAGCCTTTACATTAATTACCATGGACGTAACAAGCGCTAACATTCTACCAAAATCATTACAGAACCAATTAAACGGAAGCATCCTTAACGATGTACAAGTTAAAAAGTGTAACAGCCCTATCAACTTTAATTTGATTATGCTATAGTCTTAAGACCGGACGTTTCCTCTAATACGATTAAGCAATCCAATATAGACGAAATGGCACCGAGCGCAAATTGCCAATCAGTAATGGCCCTAAGGGCGTGTAATTAACAGTTGCATTAGTAGGCTGCATTATGCATGACGTTGAATCTCTGTCCGGCCCGTTATCTAGCGCGTATTTCGCTTACAAACATTTACATAATTACTGGTGTTTAACCATTGTTAATTGTGCGTTTTACTGACTCAAGATTGAGATGTGGTTCACTTGTATGGTTTTGGTTGAGAGCGTTTTCGTTTGAGACTAAGCTTTGTTTTCGCCTATGGTTCGAGGCATGATACTTAGAAAATGTAAAGAGATACATGGGTAATAGTTCAAAATTTAAGCAAAGACCAAAGAATGCAGCTGTTTTAATTGAAGATTCATAAAATACAGAAAACTTGAAAAAATAACCAAGTACCTACATTGAGCAATAATACATTAACCCATTCTTGACCGCCGTGCCAATTTGGGAACACTTACTTTTTGAGGGTACATGAAAAAAGTATTTATGTAAGTTAATAAATTCTCACATTATTGGATAGTTGAAAGTGTGGTGATTACATATAATATTAAACAATTTAGTTATATATTATAGATTTATTACAATAATTGGTCGAATTTTGCTTTTGAAGGACCTGTCGAGGTACTTGACTGTTTGCAATTATTATATTTTGCATATTAAGTTTATCATCGTAAATAGTTATTATTATTCAAATACGATAAATTGTCTATCTTATAAACAGAATTTAAAAAATAATGATTAATTGTTTACCATTTTATAGCACCTTAAACATTGCTGTGCCAATTTGGGTACACTGGCCACAAGTGTTATTTTTGCATATCATAAGGAGAAACTGCTAACGACGTTATAGTGTCAGTAACAACTGCCGTGGATAAGAGGAAGAGGTAAATACAATCCTCGAAGATTGTGACGACGGCTTGGACTATGATTTGGCTATAATTCCATTGGAACTTTTTATTGATACTGACGAAGGAGATGGTTTTGATAACGAACAAATGTCTTCAATATTGCCCATTCCTGTTCTAGGAGAAATCGAGGTATTTAGGTGTTCATAATGTAGATACTCTTTCTGAGTATGAGGATAGCAGTGATAGTGAACTGCCAATGGAAACGAACATGAGACCGCAAATATTAAACCACCGCTAGTGCACCTGATGTACCTGCGATTGGACGAAATTGGTTAGTGCTGATTGTGCCTCCTTTTTTTTGTTCTCGAGGGGAAAGCTGTTTATGGCTCTACTTCCCGTCGGCCCGGGGGCAGTGGGGGGCGGGAAGCGTATATCAGGGTCACAGGCCTTCCAGCCCGGCGCGCGGCGACGTCATATTTGCGCAGTTGTTAGTGACGGGCTGAGTCCTTAATACAGTCTCTAAACCGGCATACCGCCCAAAACCCTTCGGTGGCCATCTTCGTGCCGAGTTGGGCGACCATGGTACGTGAGCGAGAGGCGGCCACCGTTGTCCACAGGCGCCCGGTGCGCCTCCGAGACGTACTTGTCTCGGCCGCCTCGGAGTCAAAGGGAACGCAGTTAAGCAACCTCTACCTTGTTTCGGGCGCCCCGGTTGTGGGTGGGGGCCCCGCGATGTACAGAGGCCAAAGTGCCGCCACCTCTCTTGGAGTCACTTGAGGACGCCCTGCCCCCGCAGCACGTCCAGCGACCCCAAGGGAACAATTGAGTCGCCTTTTACGACATGCAGGGGATACCGTGCTGGGATTCAAAGCCCCCTTTACCTCAGGGCAGGCTGATTGTTCCTCCTTGGCTCCTTCTTATCCTTAGACTTATCCATCATCGATTGACCAATTACTAAACGAGAGTAGTATGAAAGAAACGTTGAAAGAACAGAGATCGTGTATAAATTTCATACAAATAATGAGATTCTTTAGGTTCGCTGAAAATGGCCCAATCAATATCGTTGTATGGAGTTGAAGTCCATGGCAAACAAATGGAGGTGGGTTCCCTTCAAACACATGATAGATGTGGCATTACCAAATGCGTGACCATTACATCTACGTCTAAAGAAGATGTAATGGATCAGTTATATTTTCGCTGAAGTATAGCTACATTTTGTCTTGGACAATCACCTCATCATCATGTTACTCGTCAGATATCATTGTCATCGAATGGTTACAACTGGACGGCAGCGAATATGTTAAAGAAAAAGTTTCCAAAGCGTTTTGGTGGACTTATCCGTTATAATAGGCTCCGATAGACTTGCACACTATTTTACCCTTAAGTGGCCATTGTGCCAATTTGGGCACACCCCTATAATTTCAAAATTATAAATATTTTTTTATTTTTTTCTCATTTTTATACTTATTTGTATCCCCAACTATGATTAAATAAAGAAATTTCTGAATTTGTTCTTGTAGTTTCTGCTTGGCCACAAATGGGTTAAGCAAATAAAGCAAATTACGAAAAAGGCGTGATATAAAAATGCGCAGATGTTCATTTGCTTCCAATCAGTTATTCATAACTGCTATTTGATATCATTCGGCGCATTTTCTTTGATCAGCAACAGTATCTACAACGGCAAGTGACAACGGATGTAATTACAACACCATGGGAATAAATGAATAAGATTTGGATCACATGTTTAATTATAAGTGAATAAGAAGTTACTGTTGCTCTTTCATTCATAACAAAAATATTTTAGCTCTTTTTTGATTGAGCAAGAGACTAAGTTAGCACATTCGACAACACATTTCAGGTTGTCTAGATTTCATGAAGATATGGTTAGGAGACCCGCATAATTATTTTTTTTCGACTAAGGAATTTTTCAGATACAGTCGAAACCGGATAGAACGACACTGAAGGGACCGTATATTTCCGACGTTATATCCGGTTGTTGTTATATACGATAGTAATTACTTTATATAGAGTCCATCGGGGCCTTACCATCCGGTTGTTATAACCGATCCGTCGTTATAAGCGGTGTCGTTATAACCGGTTTTCACTGTATATGGTCCCCACAGATAGACTAGTAGTAGACTGGTGCACTTTTCTCTTGTATATGCTATACTTATATAGGCCAGGAATATATTATATAGGTATACTAATTACTATGTATCTATAAACAAATCTTGAAAAGGATTCAAAACCGCTAGGAAATTCACAAGCTTGCAAAACGCGGTTACAAATCTGTTATTTCTCGCTACACCCTCAAGTCCAATTTGGACATGGTACTGCTCGCTTGTTAATTGATGTTCGAAAATGGCGAACATACGCGTCGAAGGATATATGAAGTAACGAGTAGCAGAGTGGACAGTGACTGTGTGATGAGTTAAGGTTTTATACGTTAGCAGGCTACGTCTACATATCAGTGAACCAGATTAAGTGTTCGATAACAAAACCCAAAAAGGCAGTACAGAAATTTGGAACGATAAATATTTACAAATCAATTTCACTATCATCACAACCTAATTTTTTAAAGCAATATTTATTCGCATGAGGTCAATTTCAATGATCTTCACGCTTTAACATAGCTCAACGCTTTTAGCTGCTGTTCTATCCTTTTTGTGCTATCATGTATAATGCAAACTTATTAGTTTCAAATACAAAAAGTAGGAAGATACATCTTATTAGCAGCTCAAGTGCTAGTCATGGTTTGAAGTGGCAATCGTGCATGAATGTGGTCTTAATTTGTATTTTCATATGATTGACGGCACACTATGAGTAACAAATAGGCACAATGTAACAAAAACTCGTAATGTATTTTTGGGTTCTTTAGATTCGGATAAAGGTTAAGTTGAATCAAATTGTACTACAAGTACCGCTTTAAAGTGAACCTACTTTATTAAGCTCTATAGCTTTATATGATGTGGTAGTATTGATCTTTGTGACAAAGTCAATATGTTTACTTACATTGTAACTGTAGGTATATGCAATCCCCGTTTAGATTTCTGCGGTTTATAGCAAAGTTTCATAATGAAGTAACATGCCCGTTTGTAATATACTTACAAGGTAAGATTAGATTTGTTTTTCCTTAAGAAAAAAATAAAATCTACTTTACCCATGTAAATAATTTGTCGTATGGAACTTGGAAAAGAAAATTTTTATAATATAGTATGATCAATGGCTAGTATAGGACATTTTATGATTAAAGTTTTGGACCACACCACGCAACATAAAATTACGTACAGAACACAAAGGTACATCAAACGACTACCCATTAAGTAAATACAATTAAAGCAGGCTTTTAAAGTACAGAAACTCAAAAATATAACGGCAAAAACACTATCATCACGAGAATCTCTCACGTATGTAATAAAAAGGATCAAAAATGAAGCGCGGCCACAGTTTTTTCCACCACCTGAGTGAGTTAAGTCAATCTTCAGGACGAGTACAATTATTTTAATCTTATTAAAATCATGTTTCTAAAGAAGTTTATGTTAACATAGATGTGACAACAAATATGGCTCACGTTTGCTTGACACCAATTCAACTTTTGTATTTTTATTAGATATTATATTGCTTACTCTTATTATATCCATTTTGGCGGCAATACATCAGTAATATATCAATGTATAATATATAATATAATATATAACGCACCAATGATTCCTCTGGCATTGTGGGTGTCCATGGGCAGTGTTGACCACTTAACATCAGGTGGCTCACCTGCTCGTTTGCCTTCTTTCTCATAAAAAAAAAATAATGTAAAAGATATTACGAAAGACTTGGCTCAAAATCTCTTTTTCACCAATCAGCCAATGTTATTAATAGCAACTAGCAACATATAATAATATTAAGATTCAAAATTATAGGCAAATTTTACAAACCGTTTAAATATAATTTATTAAAATTATATCTCCAAATGATTGCGCTGTCTAAAAATGATTTAAAACGTTTAGTAAGCATTCGATGCGAAAGATATCTAATTACCAAACGATTTATGATGACACACAAATTGATGGTATATTCAAATATTGATTTTATTACTGATGTAATTATATAATCAGTTTGGAGTTAATTGGCTATTATTGAATCGTATAGGAAATAGTTAATTTCGGTAATTAGAATAGCGGTGCGTCATTAGTTTGAATGGATCAGGTGATTGAGCATACGGATTTACCAGTGGTCAGGTGTAATTATATTAAATTATTCTTCTTATTTCACAGTAATTTCCGATTATATTTTGCCCGTGTTCAACTAAGAAAAAAAAATTAATTGACCTGCGTCAGAAAGTTGCAAAGGTTTTTTTTTTTTTTGTAAAGATCCTCTTTAAGCCACCCGGAACAAAAAAGACAATTATGATATTTCGACATAAATATGCTGGCTTGGGCGACAACTAATATCATTGGACATAATAGAAATTTGAAAAACTCTTATACATAGCACGTCGCATCACTATTCTTTGTCTAATAAGACACAAATTAATTCAGCCAATTAGATGACAGTAAAAGCACCAAAAATGAATGCGAATCTTTACAGAGTATGGGATATGATGAAGTAAACTGTTAAACAATATAAAATTACCGTATTTATCATTAATAAATCTATTTAGCTTCTATGTTTTTTTAAAAAAGCATTTAATTTTGTAAACCAACACCAAATAAGTATTAATAAATTACTATTAATGCAAAGAATAAGATTATCCATACAATTCGAACGGTTGAAATCTCTGCGTAGATAAAACAGTAATAATAATCGGACACGTCGCTTGTTAGACAAACATGAAAAGATCCCGTCTGATACAGCAGAACAATGTGAGTGAGTGGGTGCTGTGGACGAAACTTATGCATGTTTAACCTCACAGCACAAAGGATATGACTAATGCCCTCGTCCTTCTGCTACTGAGACAAATTAGTGATCAGATCCAATCTGAAGATTTTAATTTACTCGTGATGTATGCCCCAGCTTTTTCTCATTGTTAATAATTCTGAGGTATATCTGTTTAATTTAATGCTGGATTTAAAATAGGATCTTGGACGTGTGAGGTCCGTATTAAAGATTTAAGACGATTGACCGTGAAGAGATTTAATAGGTAAGTGGATGAAATATTGTTGTTTCGTTTTGATTGTTGTATTATCCGAGCTTCCCGAAAGTGGTCCTAGGTTGGACAGAAAATTAATTTCCTAGCTGTTTAAATGTTAGACTATAAATAATAATTTAAATAGCAACTCAAAATCTGAAAATTTGGGAATAAACTTGCTCCTTATTATCAAGTAGGTCCGTGATACCTACTTAAAATTTAGTCCGCGAAACGTGAGTCTAAAAATTCATTTCCACTTACTCCTTTGTGGTACAGGCGTGGGTTAAATATTTTTTACGTATGTTCACTTAAAGCTTGTCATTGGAAGTTGATTGGGTCGTATCATAAGACATTAGTTTGACACACTTACGAATTAAGAACAATGTATGTACTCATTGACTCACTTCCCCTCATTCAGTATAGTAGTGTATACAAGGAAAGCACCAAAACAAATTTTGTTAAGAAGGTAACCAGTATTGGAAAAGGATCATCTTATTACACGCTTTTACTTAGTGGCCTCCTATAATGATATTACTAAAGTTGGACCCCCGAACCGTACTTGGGAAAATGCTAAGGTAACTGCTGCAGTAGACAAAACACCCGCACCGAAAGTTGATTACGATACACTAATCCTCGGCATTGAGGTAGACAAATAAAGGAAAAAGAGATGAGAAACACAATTGATTCTAGAAAGTGTTGGATTCATTAATTAGATCGCATGTAAAAAGTGGCGGAGTACTGCAAACTTCAAAAAGTGAAGGACTGGAAGGTATTTTAATTGGTCATAAACAATTTATGTTGTATCCACTAGGTTTTAGAACTTGTAATTTTTTTGAAGTAGAAACCGCTTTTAAGATTTTAATTTAGTAATTATTGCCTTTTACCTTTGAAAAATAATTAATATTTTAGTATAAATTCAATTTGGCGGTTTCAGTATGTACGTCTAGATAATCAATTATTACTATTAAATTGGCACTCTTCTTAGAATTAATAGTTCTAATTTTCTCCATTTAACAGATAACTAACAGCCAAATTGTTAACAATTTAGTTTTAACACGTTATAAGTATGTAAATAAGACAGTAATCCTAATTACATGATAGATCATTACAGAGTGGATGAATGTTTAAGATATTGAATTATAATTTCTAATAAGCTTCAGATTTGAAATCTAAGCGATTGGTACATTCTTGTGTTGCAGACGGAAATGAAAATCCATTTACATCACAAGATATAGTGGTTACATAATTAACCTCTTAGCCCTCGGACTAGTGACTAGACAAGTTATATCGTTGTGAACCGTAGTCTTCCCAAGCCTTGGCACTGACCGTTAAAAATGTATATGTATTGATTTGTTGTCGAACCATTCATGCTCGTCTTATCAGTTGAATTCCAATCAAATACCAAGCGGCAAAACAAATCGAG
Organism: Cephonodes hylas; assembly: GCA_030295005.1. Taxonomy (NCBI): domain Eukaryota; kingdom Metazoa; phylum Arthropoda; class Insecta; order Lepidoptera; family Sphingidae; genus Cephonodes; species Cephonodes hylas. The sequence goes on from AP025371.1 coordinate 4,809,623, forward strand.
AAATGATGAAGAGGCGTTACCAAAATTATGAGAACATCATACTACGAAACGTTGACAAGCTAGGTATTAATCACAGACAAATCATTGTACCGCCGGATCTTATGCTAATATGTAGAAGGCATATACGGAGTTTTTTTATAATGTACCTCATTTATTTATGTTTAGTCATCGTCGTTTAATATTCAACATACCTCGAGGAGATATCGTGTACGATCAATCAAAGTTCTGTTACTGTATTTTTCTTCGGACCGCTTATTTCCTGGGTTATTTGAACTTTAAAGCTATATCTGTAAAGACTATATTTGTAAGAGGATGTGTGTTAAATCTATTTCGAACTGTGGTATAATAATGACTTAAGCGGAAAAAGATTTTACACTAAAATAAATTCTCAGTTATAGTATTGAAGACTTTTGTGTATCAAGCTGAAGAAACTGTTGCGTTGACTTAGCATTATATTTACCGAGCTAGAGATACAGCATATCTTTAGAATTTAATTAATTAGCCTTATTGTACATATATTCAAATTGTGTTTATAAGAGCATTTGTCAAATAATTTATCACAAATATCGGATATGACGGTCGTGTGATCAATCACATGAACATGAATATGATTGTAGAATACAATAGAAACGTTTGTACTTGAGCATAAAATATTCAAAATTCAGCATGGCTCTAGAGAAGTTACACAACTAATTATTTTAAATGCATTGTTAGTTGGGACGCTTGCAGTGTTTAAAAAGTCCTCTAATTTGCGGAAGTTAGTGTCATTATAAGTTATTGTGAGTTTAATTGCGGCGCTAACAATTTTTACTCTGGGATTGTTGTTTGAATTGTCATCGCCACCAGCATCGCTTTGCATTTTATTATTGTCAACAATACAAGTTTACCTGAAAGTAATTTATTCAAGGTTTATGTTTGTACAATTAAACTATCTGACGTATTATCCATCCATAGTAAGGGTAGTTAACATAAGAAATAATATAACTGATCACTGTAAAGTATTTTGGTATGTGTGTATTAGAACTCATGTCATGACTGATTTTAATCTTTTATGTCTTCAAAAATGTTCAATAATTTAGTAACGAGAACCAATATTACAATGTCTGACAATTTTCTTATACTTTACCTTTTTGATTTTGGAATCCAATATCTACTAACATTAGTTTGAGTTAAGCCCGCTGTCTCTTCCATCAAAAGTACATTATGACGGATAATAAAACAAAAATATTGTTTTAATACTATTTAATCGTGAGAAAATAATTGTTGTGACGGTAAAAGTGCCATAATTGGCAAATTCGCTAACCAGAGGTAGAAAGTTCATATATGTAAATGCTTTAGACATCCTAAAAAGTATGCCATGCATGGCATGTCCATTATAGTAAATTCTCACACCATTTATAATTTTAGTGAAGTAGGAACTGTATAGAAATAATACGAAGAAAGCGCAGTCATTTGTAATCCAACCTTTTTGTATAGCAATTTATAATTGCCTCTGCGTATATGGATACTTTATCATATGCTATAAACTTAATAATTGTCTGTCAATTAATGCCTATTACTAGTTATAAAGTTAATTTTATTTTATAAGTAGGCTTCCAATTTTATGTATAAATTATGGATTGCCTTCGCTTGTTTGATTTATGTTCATTCATCTTTACATTCAGTAACCCGTGAGATTACTGAGGTCATTGGTGTTGGGAGACATTCAATTATAGACTCACCTTTTTAAAGTAGTCTTTGAAGCGAAAAATAGCTTTTCCATTTCAAAACTGGTGAAAAATGACAGACATGTAGACATGATGATAGTCATTGAAACAAATAACACATACTGACTGTGACATTATACACTTGAAAGATGTTTTTTTAAACTTTATTAAAGCATAGCAATTAAGCTTCATTTTCTATGTATCTATTAATTTTAATTTTCATGATCAGCCGCAAGAAGATTTCGGATAAGCAAAAAGAAACTTCCAGAATTTGCTGATGGAAAGACGTGTGGTCTTTTAACTGTTTAGCCTATTGTAGAAAATTAATTTAACAGTAATAAAAATAAAAAAAAATGGCAAAACCAATGTTTCGTCCGTAGTAGAAGACTTCGTTCAGTAGAAATATGAATTGCAGTCATTTTGAATGTTATTTTTTTGTAAGTAGGTATTTCTAGTAGTAATGGTAATGTGACGCGCACGTGCCGTGGCATTATAACATTAACCCAAGGATCTTGGAAGATATATCTCGACCAAGGGTGAACCTGAACTCCAAGGGTGAATAAATTAAAACGCATAGAGAATGCAATAGACCCTCAAGTATCCCTAGTTACCTACCTACCCCCATGCTGACGGATAGCTCCCGGGCCAAGGTAATTGATCGACGCCTCCAAATTAAACGCGGGCGTCAATAAATTAATGACTTGAAGATAGCCGGGTCGAAACACCAGATAATGTATCTAGTCACCGGGCTATTAATTCTGTGCGGTTCCTTAACTTGATCAATTCTAATTTGTGAAATAGTTCGCACACCAAAAGTTCAGAGTTCAACGGGACTTCGGGAAGATTTTATCGACATTAAATAATTATAATTATTTATACTTGTAGTGATGGCCTCGAAGTTTAGGCGCACGGTCTAGAATCTCGACTTTCGCGAGTTTAAACCTAAACACAACCTTTTACTTTTTGAGGCTATGTGTGTCTTCTTAATGAATTATCACGTACTTGAATGTGATGGAAAACATCGTGTAAAAACTGTGAACCTAAAATTTTTAAGGAATTTCTTAGGTAAGTAGTTGCCGGACACTAACCTACGCAAGATCAGAAGCACGAGGCCTAAGTTCACTCAGATGAAAACGGAGTCGGTGAATAGCAGTAAGATGTACTCGAATGAACTCCTGATGACAATAAGTTAAGAAAATACAAAACAACATATTCAAAAATGCAATAGAGGTCTACACTCTACGTGTTATCGATGCACAAACATAGTATTTACAAAGTTTCAATACGTCGTCTGGATGTCATATTATAGGATATTTACGAGCAGATAACCCGCTAGAATTTATTCTTTAAATCTTCTGCCATGAAAACAAGTTTTATTTGTTTGATTGAAAGTTGGTGCTTCTGTCAATAAACATTCTGCGATCTTGGTACAAATAAATAAATAAATAAATACACCCAACAGTCACACACATAGTCCTGACCCCACATTAAGATACAAGTCTTGTGTCGTGGGTATCAGAAACTACGAGAGACTTTTCGGTCTCACAAACACCCAGATCCGAAACAAATGTTAGTGGATCACACAAACATTTGTCTCGGTGCGGGGATCGAACCCGCGGCCTCTCGTTTCGCAAGCTGGCGTCTAGCCAACTGCGCCACGGGGCTGTCAACACCCAGAAATTGTCAATCTCGGGATCACTTTGCGCTATAGTGTCCTGCAAAGCAAGTAAAACCAAACTCCTTTTAGCCGCCGTTTCGACCTCAAAAACATGACCTTTTTTCAAAGACAAACCGAAATGGAACCAGTGCGAGTATTCATTCGCAACCAAAGAATAGACGCGACTGATTATTTTGGATAGATATTTCGCTTATATGAATAAATAAAACAACGATATTGGGTGTAATAATTATATTATTTACATCGTTCAATGTGATTCCATCCCACAATATGTTTTATTATATGGAAGCAAACATTGATTATTTTGTAACAAATGAACATCCTATTCTAATCAATACAAACGCAAAACCTCGCGATAATTTATTCTAACACTCCAAACCAAAGCTGTAAGCAAGATTAAATTTTCATCGTACTACATGAAAATGCAACTCAATCGAGAGCTATTACATAAGTTTAAAACGTCCATGTACACAATAAGCCTGTGTCCTGTTCTGCTATGGGCTGTTGTACAGTACGGTCACATGTCCCTGTTACGGCAGATATGAGTATTTACGAGCCCGGCCCGCTGCATATAGGCAGATGCCACACATGTTCTGCCTTAATTCGAATAGATGATGCCCAGGGTTGACAGTTTTCGATTGATCAAGTGTTTTCCGAACATAATGAAATGCGAATGTGAATGCCGGTTGATGTACTGCTAGTTGAGAATCCTAGTGATTATTTAAAATTCGATTTACAAAACATCCGTTTGGTAAATTGGAAACTATTAATTAAAACACATTAACTTGCCCACGTATTGTTCTTTATCATCCCTCGCATGACCAATATCGTCTCGAACCTTGTCTTCGTTAAAAACTGGTTAGATCTTTCTCCAACTTGTTGGCCTAAATTTCGGTTGAATTCACGTGTCTACTTACATTCCGATGATGTAATACAACCCATATTTTTTCAACCGCTTTAGCCACGAGGTCCATACAAATGAATAATAAACATTACGTCACAATTCGAACAATGACCTGGTCGTCTAAATAATTGTTAGAAGTAAAAGCAAACTTTCAATGCCACTGCTCATTATCGAATCATCTAAACGATAAGCGTTCACCTTCGAGAATGACAGAACGACTGCGATATTCAAAGTAACAATCGCTTTCAATGACTCGGTAAATGATTTGATGGAGATAAAATGCTATTGTGGGCTAAGGTTAGCTCATTGTGAAGAAAATTTTACTTTCGACTTGTTTATGGGGGACTCTTACAGCTTTTAGTTACGTGCATTAAATAAACAGTGTTAACTTCTTCTTCTTAATTTGTTTAGCCACGACACAAACAGAATTGTAAGTTAATTGGCGATAACACTAAGGTCACATTAACCATATTAATATTGTTAAATCGGTTCAATAGACACGAAACGTACTTAACAGATAGGTTAACTGTGTTCTAAAGGGTTTTAGAACTCTTTCTGACTTACTCGTACTCTTCAATGTATGAAGTATGTTTGTCCTTAGTACTGCTACATACCTACTAAGAAAAAAAGGTTTATGGAAATAGTATAACTATTAATAACATCTACGCATAACTAATTTAGCACTCCATTTAAGTGAAAGAGTTTTATTTATTTGGCATGTCACCTGTCAGCACGCTGGACTTCACAATATCTCATTGAACCAATTATTTCTTACCAACCTCCAGAAAAGGAAAATACAAGTCCACTATTGGCATTATTAAAATTGAACACGAATGACAATTCTGCTCGTAAAGCCTGCTTAAGATGCAAGTTGTAAATGAATGAGCGTCAGCCCTGCCGTTAAATTTCATATTAATGCTTGCTAACAAGTACAGAGCGAACCATTGGCGATATTGATATAAATTGATTACGGCTTGTCGCGACATTCATTGATATGCTCGGACGCAAATACGTTATCTAGAGCTTTCATTACTGGTAACGATACCCGATACCGGCCAAGAATATAAACTTAAATGGTTCCCTTCAATTGATTTATGATTCGCTCACAACAACCGTGGCTTTGTCTGGGAAACGTCGCTGATTTATAGATTTCAAAATATTCTGCAAACATTAGAAATGTATCGTCGGAACAATACGCTGTATCTTTTTGTTAAGTATGTAGGTAGGTAATTGCTAACATGTATATAAAGACGTCGTCATGATATACGGCGCAGGTACAGATTTGTGAAATTGAACAAAATAAATTTCAATTTATAATTCTATATTCAGATGCATAATGCAGAAATGTAAAATATAACAATTAATGGTAAAATCTATATAAAAATATCTATACTTTGAGTTCGGAATGTGACGCTATTTCAAGCATCTGTATCATCATTGACGGCAAATAAATAGACATCTCGTAGACCCATTTGCTTCCTCAGCTCTAATGGCCGACTGTCTAAACAGACAGATAACCCATTCACGACTAAAGGTAGTAAATTTTTTGCATATTGGATTTACGTTTCGGCTTACGTGTACATTCTGTTTCAACACAACAGAAGGATATTTATTATCTACTTTTATATAAATAATATGGGTTGTTATAATAGTGTGTGTGTATGTTTCCGAATAAATTATCTCGTGCTTCACCTGTGAAGGAATTTAACGTAAGGGCACCTGTGCTAGGTTCGTTTAAATTCTTAGGAAATACGTACTTGTTTGACTAAGGCCTGTCCTTCTTTATAATATGAAATTACCTCATCATTTTGGCTTAAGCGGTACAGTACGATAGAGCATATAAATAAATTTTTCAGCGGTATTGCCGTGGATGGTTCTGTAAGTGAAACTTCTATATATGTAGCAAAAGTCATTCTCTTTTCCTTACTCTATATTTCTATGTTGTAGAGTTGTACTGTATCTTTGACCAAAAAATTAATAGTCTCTTGACCACAAAACTTCCACTGTCGCTCAGAAAGTAAATGACCAATTTTACTAGTGAAAAACATTTTTTCATCAATGTCCTTTCATATTCACTCCGATACCTACCTCTATTGAATAGTAAACTGCAAATATATTGCGTTCGTGCACTCGATTATATTCGGTCACAAACTACCTGTCGTTATTATGTCGGCTAGAAATCATTTCTCGCCAATTGGTAATCTATTTAGTTCGTGCACTTACCATCAGGTGTCAGTGTAATCATTTTGCTGTGAATAAATAAGCAAAAAACATTTTGATAAAATGCTCTCGTGTATTTTCTCTCGCTTCGCATCGCATCGCGTGTTGCGAATAGAACAAAATAACACGTCAGAATACTTTCACAAAGGCGTCGGAGTTCAAGGTCAACAGTTGTTAGCCTCTGGGATGTCCATCAATTTAATGTAAATAATCTCGTGCCATCCACCGGGCACAATAAAACATGGCAACAAGATAGATCGACGTATTTCCGCCGCCATTTTTCCATCAACTTTCATTTTTATAAGGAATGTATTGTTATCTTTTGTCGGGAACGAGATTCATGAAAGAGGTTGTAATGTACCGTGTAATTATTGTAGGTAAAAGTACATGAGTGGGAGTTTTAGTAAGTTATAAATATTTCGTTCATTGTAAATTTAAAATTAAAGGTTTTCTCGTTAAATATGTACCTATTCCGTTTAAATCGGTGCTTCTTGGAATTATTAAAATAAAGTAAAAATGTACACTGACATCAACAATTTTTTCAGATGTGTATCGCTAAATAGCAAAGCATTAAATTAATTTATTAAAGTAGTTATGACAGCAAAAAATTGGCGATAGCACAAATAGAATCAGCAAAATGTGGCATGTCGCATCCAATGAAATAAGTAGGTGAAAAATATCAAATGGAATTTATAATTGGAATCGGTTTCCATTTTTGAAATTTATTTTTTAAATTCCAACACTAATCAAAATCTGGCTGAATAGAAGAAATGAAAGCCTACAAGTTCTTCGGTTGGCATCCTCGCATAATGAAAGTTAATTACTCGCTCCAACGTACGGCCAGACGAATAGAACTGATAAATCAGTCGATGACCTCGATTTGTATCAATCAAACCGAAACGCTCAAACTCCAATTTGACTTGTGTCAAACGATGATTGGTTGCAACATTGCGTACGCCTAATTGGCTGAATGAGTTTTGCTCGCGTGCCAATGCGGTTAGCGTTAGATTAAAAACATTACTTGGATATGACAAAAGGGTAGAAGAAGAGCTGAAAATGGTATTCAATATCTACGTTAACATAATGCATTGGTTCTAGAAGTGCCATTACGATATGGCGGAGATCAAGGGCAATAAAGTTATGGAGAAAACATAATATAGGACTTCTAGTTTGAAAATGACGTAAAATAAAAAAAAAATCTCAAGCAATCATTACTCTATGTTAAACCATAAAAAAAATTGAAATTTCTATTACACTTTAAATTAATATAAGGCACAAAGACCTAAAATTACTAACTGAATTCTAAATGAATTTTCTTCTTAGAAGGAACCCAATATTACTTTTTTAAATGCATATGTATGTCGACATTGTCAATCACTCCAATATAAACATTAATGAAAATTAAACGCCGAAATATTTAAATAAGAAAAAAAATAAACTATGTTAACAATTACACCTAAAAGCCACATATAAAAGTACCGCATCAACATTTCACCACCGTTCGCAGCTCCGCGATATGTTGAATAGGCTGTGTGATTGCAACCAACACTTTGGCCTTTGTTTGGAGCGCGTCGCGGACCATCTATCAGTGCTCAGTGCCCGCGTGCCAATTTGTTACCCGCCGTCATTATGCACTTGTGTGCTTAATGTTTCGAACACTGCATAAAATAACATTACCCTCTGCAACTACACTCGAAAATCATTTCCAGTTAGGCTTTAGTACGTTTGCTTTGAAATGTTTTGTAGATTCCCGTCTTGAGCCTATTGGTACAGGTATGCAATCGAGAAGTTCCGGAGTGAATTTCTGAGGAAAAGTGATATATTTGTTGTTTTGAAATTTAGAACAATAATCCTATTGTTCTAAATTTTAAAATAGATAAATACACAAGATGTCCATCTTGTGTATTTAATTTTCATTGTTATTAAATATCATATCATTGAAATCAGTAAGGATTTTCTTTTCCAACTTTATTGCAGCACCCAACTTCAAATGAAAAAAACCAAGCAATATTTCAATCAAAATGAAATACTTGCGTAATTGTATATAATAAAACCGGTACGGTTGCTTATTATTGTTTCTCCTCAAACAGTTCATGAGATATAAAGTGCTAATAAAGCACGCCTATCTTACGATATCAAAGAGTGCAATAAGAGCAAGCTTCCTGACCCATCCCTATAACTCCTTTCACTGATCACACAATTTTATTTCCATGAAAGCCATAATCATAAAGTTTTTATTGCTATTCATTCGAAGCGAACACTTACGGTACCGAGAAAAAATATTAGTTAAGCCCGCGATAACAGCGTGTGTGAGATATGGTTCTGTACATTCATATATATTCTTAGGATTAAGTTATTTATTATGTGTTAATTCTAAAAATCCATAAAGTAATTCCTTAGTCATCTATTAATGACGTATACAAATCAATTCTTTACAACATTCATTTATCGTTCAGAGAGCATGAAAGTAACAACATTAAAATTTGTAGCATTCGTGACGCAATTTTAGCTTGTGATAAACTCTTGACTAACACAACAATAACAATTACAATAACAAATGTGTACAGATTTTTTTATATCTTAATAAAGAGTTTACCATTTCAAGTTCCTAAATTAAGTTAGAAACCAACTCCATATTATTATTAGTTTTGCTAGTACTACAAAAAAGTTTCTGACGCTTCGTTTATTCTTAAACTCATTGCAAAATGTTGAATGATCTATATTATAACTTCTTACCTCTACTATCACAAATATTGTTTGACTTGTCCAGACAAATTAATGATGGAGCATATTTGCTTTTGAACGCTCTTAGTGTAACCTATTCTCTGTGTTTTGGCAAACTTTGTGACAAAATTTTATGGCGTACCTAATTGAAAACGACAAGCGCTATTTTAACCTCACCGATTCTATTTGCATCAACATTTTAAAATTCACAAAGGACTATATTAGCTACTACTTTAGAGCTTGTTTTATGACTGGCCTGGGTATTATGGACATATCTGGCTGTTATGTGGTTTCCATTCTTTCATTACGTCAAATATGAGCTATAAGAACTGTTTTCATCACTGTAAAGCGATAAATCGCAGTAAATTCTTTTGCACCTTGATAAGGATTACTGCCATAAGTTACTAACTGGAATAATGATGTTTTATAATATTTGATTATGCAGTCAGTCTCAGGTGTTGTAAGTTTAATGACCCAAAAATAAAACATTATTAACAATTAATAAAGATAGTAACTTTAGTTCAAAACAATCAAACATAGTGCATGCTGTTTAATAACGTAAAACGTGGCCACAATAAAAATAAAACGGACTAATGCTACACAAATCAATAGCTGATGATGAAACCTATAACAGTTTCTAATGACAACAATAATTAGAATATTTCTCCGTCATAACCCTGCTTTAAGCTACATGCGAAAACCAATCAGCATTACGGATGTCATTACTAAAACGGTCAAAACGAGAAGAAATGAACCAGAAGTAGATGATAAAGAGAAGTTACGTAACAATACAGGTTTTTGATGCGGTTCACGGAACTCCGAACAAAAGTTACGTTGGTTATGTCATGAGGTTACAGTGTAAGATATCCGTGTCAGTTTAGATCGTGCGTTCAAGTTTGATTTATGGGCTCGAGATATAAATTGTAAGGTCATGTTGAACATTCGTCATGTGACGGCTAGTAAAAGTTGCTATTCGTCATTGACTAACGATTGATAGAAACTAATTCTCCAGTCAATATTTGAATAGATGTTTGTTTATTCTGGTTTACTGTAATCGTTCGTCGGCGGTATATGATAGTGTTGAAAGACTGGATCCGGTTGGATATTTCTGAAGACCTTCGTTTATGGTGTAATGTTATTTAAAGTAGATTTTAGACTTACTTTATAAGAATCAATATTAAATTCTGAGTATCTGCTGTCATATTATGTATGTATGTAGAAAAAGAACGTGGACTTGGTAGTCGATAAGACCAACTCATTAAGCAGTTGATAAGCACAATATTAGATGAGCATCTAAAAATCGAACAAAGGAGTGTTAGTGCTGTTGAATACATAATGGATCGTTGCGTAGCATTTTTTTTTTTTTTTACTATTTAGTTGTTGACGTCTCTGTTAACGTATCCTATAACTCATTCTGATATACGGTTGAAGAAATGAACAAAACAGGCTTTGGAATATTTTAATATCGATAAAAATAGAACCGAGTTTATTTACCACAAGCAGACATTCCTACTATCCACATAATGATACGATGAATGTCAAGTAGTTAAAACAAAGATGAAAAATGCAATAAAATCACATGAGATTATTAAAATTGATTCAGCAAGAGCTTGTCTGGCGCACTCGCATTCAGATGGCCTCCTGTTGCATCCAGTAAAGATGATTTGTTTAAAATACTGCGAGCACTGAGCGCGTGATGAATATCGCAGGAGTATATTGGAATAATGATCCAGCCTTGCACTGTATTCAATGGCATTTTGCATACAATATGGTAGATGGATTTATATTTAAAATATGGCGAACGTCAGTGCTGGTTGCCCACAATAAATTATTCATTGCACACAGTCAATTTTCAAGATAAACAGTATCTGTATAAGTATATCAAATTCACAGATGCACTCATAAATATTCAGATTAAACATTATTGTTCTCGGCTTGTCGGTAATTAGATCGCCCACGAAAGGAAGCTGCGCCTTAATAAGTTAGTAGCGACAAACTTCCAATAAATTACATATGCGTCGAGTGGCGGCTGGCATAGCAATACACCGTCCCAACTGTAATACATGGAGCTCATTAGTGTCCGATTGGACTGTAATCATTTTAATAGAAATTTCTAAATACCAGCGTCTTTGTGTTGTCTACTTTTAGATCCCATTAAGACCGAAGAATTGAAAAGAAAACAGTTGCTATTTATGGACTAAAGTAATTAATGCTTTTGCTTAGTCCACAAAAAATATTTCTCGAGAATGACATTTTTACTGACTTATTATTATTGAATTTCAAAGGAGTTTAAAAAAATACGCATAAGTGTCTCCTAATTTTATAGATTATTAACGTAATAGAGGCCAATTATTTTAATATTTTTTACTTAGTTATGTTTTAATTAGGATGGAACAGAAACGAAAACGAATAAGTTATCTATCGTTTTATTTTCAGCCGCATTATAACTGCATAAATATCGTAATGATGTGCATTTTTAGATAGCTTGTGATAACGCCTATGAATCTGGCGTTTGCATTCAAATAACTGTCACCTAATAGAGAATTTCATGAAACTATAGACATCAACTTATCTAGGACAGAAGAGCATTTCGCTTGGTATACTACATTTTGTTATGGGAGCTAAATGTCCAAATTAGCGGTCGTTAGTATAATGGTTGTCCCAGATAAAGCTATTACAATAAATTTCTTAATTGCCCACTCCATTGTCAGATAGCCGAGATTCTTAAACGATGATGCAAAAGTGATCTCACAGTTAAACGGGAATGTTAAAGAAGTATGTTGGGTTGTCGCCTCGCTGTGAGATATTGCATATTACGAGATTTTAAATGGGTTTAAAAATAAAAATGCATTAGAATGTTAATATGAGATGATCCAGTTACCATCGGTCTGAAGTTGAATTGAGAATTTTCTAAAGCGCAAATTCATTTAATATTAATGAAATCTATTATATTTGTTTTTTTTTTTAATAATAATATTTTTTGTTCATTATAAATGATATCCCAAAGCACTAATATTGACTTTGAAATAAACTCTGGAATTTTTTAAAAATGTTTATAATTTGGATTTACGGAGCTTTTGCTCAGAATGGGACTTCAATAATCCGAAAAAACAAAGTATATGAAACAAAAGAGATTTATGAACGAAAATAATTTTAAGAAAATTCTTATTGTAGACGAGAGAGATGAGAGCCAAAGACTTGGAGCGCAGATGGTAGCTCAAAAATAATTTCAAATCCAACAAAATAATTAGGTAAGTTTGCATGTGAAAAGTGATTTAACTCGAAGTCTTAGCAAGAACTGGCACAACTGGAGCTTGCACAGCTCTGGATGGGCAAACAAGCGTGATGGAATAAAAAATCCGTATGTTTGTGTTGCAATCAATCAAACAATGCTGGCACCGGCTCGCCGTTTCCAATGCTAACTTTTCGAAACGGGCCAGCTATTATTTAGTATTGATTTTCGACTCAGTGATGGCCTCGAGGTTTAGGCGCGCGGTCGAGAATCTCGGCGGTCGCGGGTTCGAACCCCAGGCACACACCTCTGACTTTTCGAAGTTATGTGTGTATTCAAATTGAATTATCACTTGCTTTAACGGTGAAGGAAAACATCGTGATGAAACCTGCACACCTAAAAGTTCTTAGGAATTTCTTAGGTGTGTAGTCCGCCAACCCGCACTAGGCCAGCGTGGCGGACTATGGCCTAAAACCCTCTCAATGGTAGAGGAGACCCGTGCTCAGCAGTGGGCGTATATGGGTTGATGAAGAAGAAGAAGAAGAAGATTTTCGACTTCTATTTTTATTTGGTCTTTCCAATGTTTATAGAGATTTGCGACGGCTGTAAGGGTATGATTTCGTTTGATTGGATTTTCATTCAAAATATTATTTTTTGCAATTCCCAGTGGAACAGTGTTTCGGAGATAAGCCTTTTGAGTGATTTATAAATAAAAGTTTTTGGACACGATTTTTGTTTATTTAAAGAATATTAACATGCAAAACATAGCAGAATTTGTTTTATGATCGCTAAGGCTGTGTGATTTTTATTATTTTTGAACTGTAGATACATATTTGTGTATAAATCGGTTATTGTTGATCGGCTACGGCAACGCATAGCTTAGGCGATAGACCAATTTTATGTGAAAGTAATAATTAGATAAATCACCGTAAATACCATGTTTCCATTGATGTTGTATATTTCTTTGTTCACATTTGGGAGTGACCTTTATTTTTTTTCGAACCTTAATATTTTTTTTGCTAAATAAAAAAAAGAATTTATTTACAGTTAATACAAAACCTCATGCCTGTATCCCCCGCAGGGATGTAGGCAGAGGTACATTTCGGTAGCCATCTTCCGCTAGGTATGTGTCAATCCTACGTAATAGGGCCCTCATTCTGTTCTTCGGGCATATTTCTACATTTCATCCTGCTGCTGAGAATAACCTAATGAGAAAATTCAAAAAGTGCACCCAATTCGGTTTCGATATCCGGTAGGTACTTCTAATTCATACGGCACATACTTAAGCCCTGAGACCTCAAGGCAGGCAAATGTGAAATAAATGTTCTCTAATTTTACAATGTTTGTGCAAAATCACTTTGTCATTCCGCATTGTAAGCGTGAAAGATCGACATGAACAGAATTTGCAATCGCATTGTTTTTACGCTTCACTTGTATAAAAACCATGATTTATTGACACGCTTATTATTGCCACTTATGTATCTGACACACGGTTATTTAGTTTTATAAACACCGTTAAGTTATGTGGTATAAGTTTTGTGGTGTCACGCTTTATGCTTGTTGTCTTGTCACTTCACTTTGTTTGTTTTATTAAGGTAAATAAAACGGGCTACTTATCTATATAAGAAGTACGGTATATCGTACTTTCAGCACAATAAACCTACGGCAATATTAGTCACGCAACTTAGAAGTACTCTCCATAGGTGGTTGTATCTTAACAAAAATATATTGACATTTTTTTATCTCATAGAAAATTTATCAAACGAAATTATTTGAGGAATTATTATAAATAAATACATTCGTAATATAATGAGCATTTTACTCAGATTTATTTAACTTATTTGAAAACGTAATTGTAGATTCCTATGTGTATCTGACCACAGGGAAGCGCCGATCACAATAGGGTCTTGTTTAAGAATTAACTTTGAAGGCGCCCAATCAGCCAAACCATCGCTTAGCTGATCAAACACAACAAAAAGTCCACACTCAATCACGACGAATCCAACGTGGTGTTAAGCTAACACTATCAATCATCCAGAATAGGGCCATACTTCGTTATCCATGTAGACGATTCACAGTTAAATGATAAATAAAGTAGTACAAATTGGGACAATTATTTCTACGAAATTGTTGCAATGTCAAAATTATATTAGATATACTAGCGGTTGTATTTTTATTCATCAAGCACTGACGAGCTTAACTATTAATTGCTCGGATGCCAAAGTTCAGATAAATAACGGATCATTTGTTTGTTTCTTTTTTATCTTCATCAACGGTCCTTAAATGCTTTGATTAAACTCGCAATTAAAGTTTAATTGACTTAATCATTCATAGATTTTCTAAACAAAAAATCACATCAAAGGAATCATTTTATTCCACTAATTAATATCATCAGCATGAAACCGGATTTTCGAATCCAGCCTACTGAGTTCTTTTTGTCTGTGGCTGGATTGAAGCCAAAAATTGTAATAAAGACGCTCTCGTTAAATATTTGATGGGACGTCGAGTTATTTAAGTGGTTGTAGTAGTAAATTTTTTTAAGTGCTCCACATAGTTTTGATGTGTGAAAATATTGTTAAAATAGAATTTTTATTATTGCGGCGAGCATAAATCTGTTTTGAACGTGAATATCAGAGATTCGTATTTTTTGCTTACTTGAAAATTGTAGTGATAGTTTTATGAGTTGAAAGATTTTCTCTGTAAGTTATTTGAATTAGGTACGACTTTTGATGAATGCATGACTGCTTCGATGGAACTGCTATTTCCAATTTGTCCTTACGTAAAGTTCATACTTAAAATAACAACATAATTAAGAACGAAAATCTAGTACGTTCATTTTTATATATGCATAGCGATTTCTTAGCGTAGTTAACCGTTATGCATACTTGTTTAATATCAAAATCTGGGAGGCGTACCTACAAAAATGACGCTTTAGTGTCTGACAGAGGTTAGTTTCTACTATTGTAATGGTTATTTGTACTACAAAATTAATAAATTGCATTTGGATTTAGTTATTTCATTTTAACTACGTATTTTCTTTTAGTAAGGAAATTCAATTATTCGACCTAATCCCTCCTCGTTGAATCAAGGGGATGCAGAGATGATACACAAAAATAAATAATTTAATTATTTTTAAAATAAATTATAATACATACAAACCTATAATTGAGAATGATATGTAATAATTTACGTTGTGTGTAATGATATGTGTAATTTGAGTTATAGGAACGTAAAATGCGTGTAAACTCAGACGCGGAGGAAGTTAGATCGTAAAACCTTTAGCATCGTGTCATCGAGTTCAAAATGGGAGTATTGTGTTACAAAAATATCTCTCGTAACTCGTTTCCCACTTTTTATTATATGGAATCAACAGATTGATGACGTAATAATGAATTAGCTTAATAACTAACCACCGACCGGTACTAAATGTCTTATCTTAAATATAATTAAAAAAAGGATATCTTCATTCAAAGACTTGAAACGAACAAAAAAGTAGGCGAAAAATATGAAATTAAATAAGTAGTGTATTTATTTACGCAAAATTGCGGTGAATTATAATAGGATATCCCACCTAAAAATAGCATCAAATTGGTAATCATAGGAACTTTTGGTACGGACATCTGTGCGTGAAAGGATGTTACCTCCAAAACTATTCAATCTCACGAAACATATAAAGACGGTGAATGCGGATACAAAGGTCCTCCATCACCTAGTTTCGTTTGATCCATAGTTGACGCCTTAAGAATAGCAATCGCCTCCGAACGGGCCATAAGAGGAACGCGTAGGATTTCGCGAGATCATCTGCCCAGCTTAGCGAGAGGCCATTGCATCTGCCCGAAATCTCAGTAGCTATTCCATCACGCCTTTGATCAAATATTTCCATATCTTCTTTTGTTTTTGCTCGTATCAGTATTGGGTGAATGAATGTCGTGAATGTGGGGTTTCGGAAATGTAGGACAATATTACTAAATTAAATAGGTTAAAATTGTTAGAAGTTTTAGTTAAAATCATATTTGTGAATTTATAAATTTTGTATATACCTATAAAGATATTTTTTTATTATGGCAAAAAAAAAATATTCTTGTAACAATAAATTAATGATAATAGATTATTATTGGTCCCATAATCTTTATCGAAATTATTGCTCGTACTTAACTAGTTTAAATTAACATGTTGTAATTCGAAGAATTTTTTGACACATCATTAAGAATTTAGATACAGAACACAGATTTAAACAGAAGAACAACAACATTCACAAGATATAAGTTTGAAGTAATAGCCCCTCAGTACCTCCCATCTATCTTTAACCCACGTGACGCTAAAGCGAAAATATAAACAATTAACCACATCCCTCCATAAAGATTAAATATTAATAATCTCTCCCGCCCTGCAGGAAGTAGTATAGTACTATAGGTAGGTGCTATACACATAAAAAATAAACCCCACCGACCGCCTCATCCTTAATGAGACGTGGAAAAACGCTGGCAATGTTTAATCTGATGTCATCTCGGATGGTGCAATCTCCGGCGCATTGTTTAGACAGCGTGCGTTTCAGATTGCAGTGTGGGCTGTAATTAATAACGTTTATTTTTCATATTTGATAGTGTATTTCACGTATGCAATGTCACAGATGTTTTATGGAAAAAGGAGGCAAACGAGCAAATGAGCCACCTGATGAAAATTACTAATTTAATTACAAGTTACTCGTAATTTTTGCTAACTCGATGAAAAACTTGTTTTTTGATACGACAATTGGTTATCTCCAATATGTGACACTGTGTTTATTAATTTTACTACATTTTTGCCATAGTGAATAAAGTTTGCAGTCTAAACAACCCTTACCTTAATTGTACCCCTTTATTTTGTTTTTTTTTTTTAAAGAAACCTTTGTTTACCAAACCTTTTTTAATTGTCATTCACATTGAATAATACGTACATGTTTATACCATCACTTTACTTTGTAACCCTTTTCGTTATCACAACTGAATCTCGATACATATGACTTATATCCGCCCAATTTTTTAAAAGGCAGGTGATGAAATTTTTTGTCAGCAAAGTACGCATCGGACTTTTTATTTGAGGCAACTTAAATTTTATAACTAATTAATGTATTGTAAGGCTAAGATTTCGGGTTTAAGGTATAATTAGAACATGATAGTGAAATAAAGCTGAATAAAAGCAAGCATATAATATAGATTAATTATATTTTCTTAAATATTAGGAGGTTTCATCTGTCGTAACTTTTATAGAAAATTTGATTTATATAAAGTTGAGAATTGGTAACGATTGCTGGGTGTTCTGAGGGATCACTCATATGACTAAATAATATGAAGACTAATAATACTTTTACTTCTCGTTATTTTTCTTTGAGATTAGTACCGTACTTACCGTACTTAGTACCGTAGCTTTTAGTTACTTAGTTGAATCTACTTCCTTATGATATTAAAACGAAATCCTAAGTATGACTTCAGTAAAAATTACTAAACAACATTCAAACAGCTTCAAAACTCCACATTAATACGAAATGAGCTCACTCTGCATACCAATAAAACGTTTAGAAAAAACAGCAATCAAAAGTGAGTAATAAACTCCCCATTTACCATTTTTTCGTTCTTGCCAGTCCGGGCGCCGTGTCTGGGTCTGTGCTAATATTTGCTTCCGTGCATTATTACCGCGCGTCCCTCACACAATGGACCGAGGATTACCTTTGGGGCTTGTTCGAGCTACCGTGACGGACTAGCGGAGACGCTTGTTTGTTTCCAATGCCAATTGCTGATTTCTGTTACTCACCTATTTAGGGAGTTTATGATCGATTTGCTTAAAGTTTCCTTTGGGCCCGGTGAGATTTTTGTGATATTTTGACGATTGTCGGTGTGTCGTAATATTAATATTATTAAAATGGAACCTATTTATTATCCTTGTACATAATAATGTTTAATGGAAGGCGGAAAAAACTCTGAAGATATGAAGACATGATTGTTTAAGGTCACCTATATTTTAGTGTAAAGTTACTTTGTAAATACCTGATTAATCTCATAAAGTTCTTAGGGAAAGAGTATCTACATATATAAAATTACTGGTGTTGAGATAGTATTGTTTCTACATTTCCCATCATTCCACCAACCAACTACGCTAACAGCACTAGCAAATCAAAACGCCGATGGCCCGATATTAGAAGCGGAATAAACCCACTGCAGAAATCAACTGGAGCAAAAAAGTCTCGATGCGATATCTGAAAAAGTAAGCACTAAACATACGTAATCACGGCTCCATTTCACGTGAGGCGAGTCAACAGTCATCTCATAACTGTACGACGAGGCGCATGCATTCTTGATGAATCTCTTTTTGCCGAGCGCAACTCTTGGCTGACGGCTGCGCTACTATTTTGCATACCTGTCTGGCTCTCATTCGGGACAGAGCGTGGTGAATTTTGATGTGTGATATTAGGCAATTAGGACGTTTGCCGTGCATAATCTCAGTTTACGGATCTTGGACGATTTGTTTGCAAGTTTTGATTTACAAGCGTGAAAATGGGATTAAGCAGGGCGAAATGCGCTTGCACGCTTATGGAAGCAATCTCGTAACTCCTTCTTTAGTCTAGAAAATGTAAACTTAGTGACTGATGGCACATTTGGATGTGCACCGGTTTGCTAAGCCTCGGACATTTCAAAGATCTATGTTTGTTCTTATTACAGAAGGAATATTGAATACAAAGCTTGCAAAAAATTAAGAATACGTGACCCAATTTGAAATATTTAAGACTACCAGCGTAGCTTATATATTCTCTTAGCCATAACCAACGATGAGACGACAAGGTTTTAGTAGATTTCATGATGAAATAACGAAAGATAACTAACAACTAAATAAAAATTGTATCTTGCTTATTGTTTCATAGTTAGTTCGTTTTTTTTTCAAAGTAATGAAAGATCCTGTCCATAAGTCATGTATGTATTTCATGTGCGGCATGATTATGATAACTTTTCCAGGAAAAAAGCAACTTGGCGTATCGTCACTCAAATCGATACTTCTCAAACTGTCTGATAAGTACTGGGTTATTTAATGGGTATCACCACAATAATAGCAATAGTTTTAGTATCCAGAAATGGCCGCGGATTCACAGAATCTTTGTTTTCATTAGATTATTTGCTATTGTTATTAAGTAAGGCGTGTGTTCCTTGCCTTGTTAGGGCATTGGTAATGACGTCGTTACGTCCATTTGAACGTTTAGCATCAGTTGCTTTTTTGCTTTTAATTGGACATGTTCAATGTGAACATACTTCGTTAAGATTTTTTAGAGATCGTTTCGGCGCCAATACATGTCAAGGATTGTGGCAAATTATCTTTTGTGTGGGTATTTTTTAAAATCTTTGTATTAGTAAAGCTTATTACCGAGTACTCCATTACATTACTCCATGTCCGTGAAATAGACGATGAATGACAAATTGAGGGTCGTTTAACAAGGCAGCATATTATGTAACTTGGTGTAAATATACCATTGAAAAAGATAAAAAAAGCTATAGCTTCTCTGGTAATTAAATTTAGGTTCACAACAGTCCAAGTTCATAGCCATTTGACTAACATGGCAATTTAAAAATTGTGTGATGTCATGGTTGAAATAAATTCAGAATTGTAAAATTATAACTTCATTGGATAGAAAAATATTTCAAATAGACTTTAATAAATTCCATATCGAAAACTAAATATAAAATTGCAGTGCTATTAGGTATGAATTTGTTTCTCAATTAGCATGCCGTAGATTTTTGCAGCGCACCGTAGTTTAATACGAGCATGTTCACACTTGTATGTGCATAATAATATCGCTTGGAATGTAGGTCGAATGCTGATTGCAGATACTCTCCTCATATCGAATTCTCTTTTTTCCATCGAACGATCTCGGTTGCGCGAAAAATTTCATATCGCCACGTTTTGCAAGTAAAATCAGATAACTTTTGACACTTCAATTACGTAGTGATGGCCGCCTCTAATTTTTTTTTCGTCGGCGAAACATGTCGTGTCACGCGCACACAAGGCGAACTTTCCAGAACAAAATACAACTTCAGCGAAGTTCAGCCGGGAATGAAGGTAATAAGAGGGAAATTGAAAAGTTTTTCCCTTTTAATATTAAATTAAGCGGAGATCTATTATCGCAGGTGCACCATTGAGTGCAGTCCGCGTTCGCCCGCGGTGCTTTCGTATTGTTTTATGTGTTTTAGTTTACGCTTGTTAGTTTCCCATTAAGTTTCAACGCTGTGGGGCAGGCCTTTTATTAATTCGTCCGTCTTGCTTGTCTAGACGAGATTAACATTTTAGTTGGTTGCGTCTTCATAAAATTAAAATCTCTTTGTGGAAATGTGAGCTTTATTTGCGAACGGATGTGTTTATACGAGTGTTGGCCGAAGCTGGGGATCTAAACCGGTTCAAAGAGAACTGTAAATTACATTACTACTCTTTTTAGTGCCCAGTTAAAATAGGAAACTCTTTGGTACTTAAAAAGTACCAAAGTACCAAAAGTACCAAAGAGTTTCCTATTTTAAGAACCATGTTTTCTTAACAATTTAGACAAGCTCGTACCTACCTAGAATGTATGATAATCTGAAGTATAAATTGCAAAGAAAATCAGTGATCTGCACTTCATTAAAAGCTCCAGGGGAATATTTATTTGTTTAACTTATTTTTATGAAAATACAATGTCAAGAAGTCGTGGCACTAGATCGTTAAACACAAGTAAATTCATTTAATTGCTTGGCCTATATTGGAGGTGAGCCGACTTCACGAACCTCAAATTTCCGTTTCACTCCTTCATTTTAAGGACCTCATAATTAATTAAGTATACAAACTTACCTCTCATAAGTCGTAGGTGTACCCGCGTTTTCAATCCACAAGACTTTAGCCCTGCCTAAATCGTTAAGTAAAAATTAAATTAAGCTTTTTTAGTTTGCCAGGTATGTATTTTATCAACATAGCCCTTTAGAAATTACTTGCAAATTAAATACACGAAGCATTTAAATGTCTCGCAAAAATAACCCAAAAAGATGCAGCCCAAAATTTTTACGTTTCTTCAACATCTCAAAGTCGAGTATAGCGATGCGACTGACGTAAAAGAAATCCCAAACGGTATTCACGGAAAAAAAAATAATTAAAAAGTCGTATTTATCGTTCCAGCGACATTTTGGGGCCCACATGAGTAAATAAAACACCAATCGCTCTCACTGGCTAACTTTTAATGAACTTTAATTTATGTACGTCTGGTACACAAATTTGTCGCTTTTACGGTCGTTAAGACTCAGTTTCGGTATACGTGGGAATGGCAGGAACCCATCCAGGTCCGATGTTTAGCTTTATGTAATCCCTTATTAATTTATAGTCCTAACCTCTGACGCGCGGTGAATTTTTATTAACAAAATAACTTTATTTAGCCTGAGGAGAACGTTTGTTTACCGAATCACGGCGATTTTGGTCATTCCCGTCCATTAAATTACTTCCTTCGGTTTGTTTAATACTTGATAGCTGTTATACGAGCTTCCTTTGGTAAGTTAATGAGGAAATTAATTTTTAAGCGCAATTATGTGGATGTGTCATTTTCATATTGTTGTTTAAAATGCCACACGTCAAGTTTTGATATTTTTTTTGTTTCAATCTGCGTCTCTGAGGCACGAATTTAACCTTTTTGTTAGAAAACGTATATGGTCACCAAGCCAACTACACTCTCCAAATAGATTTTCTTACATAAGCAGATTTTGCAAATATTTAATGTAGTTTATTTTCGAATCTGACATACTGCTTTATTTTATGAAAAAGTTTCACAATGGCATAAAGAGCAAGTTCGTTGTATCGTAACTTTTGGTTAAACTACGACCGCTAGTTTTTTTTCACGAGAAATTAACTACTGAACTTTTATTAAACAAAAAGTCCTCAGTGATTGTATCGCCAATTGAGTCTTCATCAACCAATAGACCAATAAACGACAATAAACACACGTTTACAAATTATTCAAATGGCATTAAGCAATGAGATTATCTAATCAAAAATAGAATTTACAACTGACGTCTTGTCTCGATGATACCGTAAAATTTAGTGTAAAAAAAAAATTCCGTGCGTATTTACATCTCACGTGTAATCCGACCAAATGAAATATTAATATTAACTCTCAGACGATTTATTACGTAATCTCTGATAGGTTAATTTATTAACCTGATTCACGCTTAGGTGCCTTGAATTAGTTGTTGGCCGTTCGGACGATACGGCAATGGCAATAAAGGCTGACGTTTTTATAGTGAAATTTTTAGTGATGTGTTATATAAAAATCATATCGTATATTCATGTGATAGGTTGCCAATCGTTTGAGGCGTTTTATTTAGTCACCAATAAAAAAAAATATATATTTTGCTTTATATTAATTGGTTGTACCCGTTAAATCACGAACAACTCGGTAGTATTATTGTATAAAAAGTATAAACGAATTAAGCCCGGGCAAACACTAGATGTACCCTAGTCTATTGTTTAAAAAAACCGCCATTTGATTTCATGCCTCTACATCAGTAGACATGTTTAGTATTACTGTTAGTAAATTATTCCCTTTTTTGGAATAATTATAGTAATATATAAATCACGTATCAGTTATTTTAAAGTTATTATATTTCAGGCAGAAAGTTATAGATCAAATTACAATTTACCAAACATTGCTATGTGATAATTAATTTTCAATTTATTCCTCACATAATCAAAACAAGAAAAGTAGGACTAGTTTTTTCAAAAAATACCTGATCGTTAACTATAACATGCTGCAGTGGAAGTGTTGTATTTGACAAAACGAAGCATTTGTTACGAAACTGACTGTAAACACAGCCGTCAGTCAGTCGGCTTACGACGAACGATGTTATGCTTTGATTTTATTTTAGCTTGTAAAGTATATTTGATGTTTGGATAGCGGAGAGGCGCACGTCATTGCGAGATATACGAAAAGTGATGTGAGTGATGCATAGAAAATTTGTTAGTACGAGATTCAAGGCTATCCTCTTTATAGATTTTCTTGACGGTAAAAAATAAGTGGTACAGTCATAATCCTACTTCACTACAGCGGATTTTTCTTGTATCAATCATTTCACAACGCATATTATAAAATTATGTTGGTGCACCGTCTTATATTCGGCAATTATAATAGTTCAGTTGGTTAGTGGTGTGATTGTGAACAGCAGTGATGGCCTCGAGGTTTAGGCGAGCGGTCGAGGATCTCGACGGTCGCGGGTTCAAACCCCAGGCACACACCTGTGACTCTTCGAAGTTATGTGTGTATTCAAATTGAATTATCACTTGCTTTAACGGTGAAGGAAAACATCGTGACAAAACCTGCATACCTAAAAGTTCTTAGGAATTTATTTGGTGTGTAGTCCGCCAACCCGCACTAGGCCAGCGTTGTGGACTATGATCTAAACCCTCTCAATGGTAGGGGAGACTCGTGCTCAGCAGTGGGCGTATATGGGTTGATAAAGAAGAAGAACAAGTTGGTTAGACACCAACAATCTCAATTTGAACGTTCTTGTAAATAACACTGAGCTCTTATTGACATATTGTATTGATTGTAAACATCGCCTTATCTCGGCTCTCAATCACCTTTCAACTAAGCTACTGCTTTCAATGTACTAGTAAGTTTTTGTAATAAGATTTAAGTGTCTATTGATAGTTTACTAGTACAAATAAAATTATCTATCCAGTACGGTAACGTGACCGCACTGGTCTCTGATTTAAGTGCAGGCCAGGCCAAACGGGGCTGCAAATGGCAAGAAAAGGTTGCGATTATCTTTCACTAATCATCACATTTATGCCATTCTGATGCTATGAATATACTACTTTAGTATCGCAGAATCATTATCACTATTTAAAATAAAATTAACCATGTTAATGAATGTCCATTCTCGCATAATTGAACGTTAAAAGAAGTCATACTTCATGTCCAGTAAGGCGATACTGGTTAAAAAAGGAGGCCTGTCCAATGCCAAGTACTAGTCCGATTGTTTTGTTTTAAGCTAGGCTTTACTCGCAACCTCACTCGGTTTGCTATTTTTTATAAGTTAGGAACTTAAAAGGATAGCTAGAATCGTATCAAGCCGCATAAGGTCAATGTTGTCGTGCAACTTAACTTACATACTTCACTTTTTCTCGTCTGTGTTCTTTAATTTAAAAACAAACTTTTTAGTTCTATTTATTTCTCGGAAAAATTCACACACTTTTATTTTGGAATCCTTAGGTCTACAAGAACATTATCTTTATCCCCTACTTATTGAGTACTGAGCATGAGAGCATTGTTACCATTTGAAACAAAATTATGTCAGCATGTTTAAACTAGGCATTCAGAAAATGATTTTTATTGCATCGATCACCGGTTGAGCAATTAATAACCAGCTTAAATTAATCGCATCTTATTACGATTATTTTAATTAAACAATCAAGCAATACAAGCGTGTGTAATCACTTAAGGCTTGATACATAGACAACAGTTTCATGTTTAATGGACAAACAGCCGGACACATTTCCGCGTCTCAATATTAGATGAGACTGGTATCTCCATTTGGCTTGTTGTTGGCTACTAGTAATATTCACCATTCCGTTGGCTCCTGTGACTTTAAACGGTGCATGTCCTCATTTTTATTTCTATTTTTTGTTATTTATTCTCGCCTCGATTGTTGCCAGAGAGTATTCATAAAACTATGGAGCGCTGCTTCTTGTTTTACACACTCTTTTATATTTCAACAGCCATTTCAGTAGAAACACGACGTTTTATAGTTGCGCACTGTCTTTACAACTACGATGTTGCAACCAGTGAGGGAAATGACATGCACTTTTAAAATTGGTTCCCAGTGGACGTAATGTTTATAAAATGAAATAGCGCCATATTCTTATACGAACGTTTTTGTAAATTAAACTTGCATTTTATATTGCGGTGAGTTTTTGTACATTTATTTATGTGGTATCTAGGGATGAAGTTTTCTAGCACCATTTGCATAGGGAAATATTTTCTTCTTTCAATTTTATTAGAGCAGTAAACATCGTATTTATGGGGGTCGTGTCGTTAAAGGAACTTAAGTGTTAAAAGTTTTACATTTATAAAAGTGTACTGAAAACCATCTCAAAAAATCCTTGATAATCCCTAACCCTTCACTATATAGTGCCATGAAGTGAAAATATACGTCCAGAGTGACCCCTCAGAAGCGACTGCTTCTTCTTTTGTGACTACAAAACTTCTTGTAAAACTTAGTGTGGTTGTGTTCTGGTGCAGTGGGCTGCAGCTTGCAATGTTTAGATGTGCCGGCAAGAAGAAGGCAAATTCGCTATTTGATACGGTTTTACCATCCCGAGCGACCATTAAGTGTACGATCCTAAGTATTTTCTTTATTTTCTTCATTTGTACACAGATGCCCGATGTAAAATTGATGTCTTAACCACCAACTGATTAAAGAAACGCGACACCAAATCTATTACCTCACGCCGACTTACTAACCTTGGTATTGATGTCAAGTTCGTGTTAATTATTGCCTTTGTGTATATTACGTGACCAATATTACAATATCAATTTCACCGAAGTCAGATTTAAGTCACGATCGTCTTTTGTCATATCGCCATTGCCTCAATTGAGTTAGGTGCGACTTTCTGTTCTTTTGTTAAATTTCAATTTAATCTC
Source organism: Cephonodes hylas (assembly GCA_030295005.1). Lineage (NCBI taxonomy): Eukaryota > Metazoa > Arthropoda > Insecta > Lepidoptera > Sphingidae > Cephonodes > Cephonodes hylas. The sequence continues at coordinate 4,835,762 of AP025371.1, forward strand.
TTCAGAATTTATAGACATGATAATATTTTGCTGTATGATTTCTATGTGTTCTATATCAAACGGACAATTTAAATGTTTGGACGACTAATGTAATCTTAAGGACAATAGATTTCATGATTAGATATTTTACGTATTTTATCTTCATATGGACAAATATTCTTAGTTCCTAGTAACTTAATTAGTATGGGAAGTATTCAGTACTTTTAAGTAGTCTACGTAATGAATTTTATTAAAACCCAAGGATTATTTTTCCGCCATCGCCATCGCCTATTACATGACGTAGAAATACACTTTAATTATTAGGTTGTATACCTTCTAGAAGTTTGGGGAAGACCCTGTGTCTCGTCCTCAATGCATAATAAAAAAATGTACTCTTATCAAAGTAGATGAAACCGTATTGATAATTCCTTTCACAAAGTAACATTACTGTGAAATACTATTTTGGCATAAATAATGACGTGGGAAATTGCAAACTGTTTGTCGCCGAGGAAACGAGAGATACACGCTTTAAACAATGTTTGTTGGCAATTGTCTAATTAGACAACTGCAACCGTCCATAGACGTGTTTCACGTGAGACCGGAATAATTAGTATTGCAAACAATATGTCTCGCTAAGTTGAGTAATTGGCTCTTAATAGTAGGTATGTAATTTTCTAAACATGATTTTTACCTAGAGTATTGATTAACTTTAGCTGACAATGATCAATGTCAAAAATATGTTATTAGTAAGTATTTATGCTTTGCAATATATGAACAAGTTTTAATATTGGACCATCACTTTATCATTGTATTTTATTATAGCAGGTGCGACAGTTCAAAATATGCCCCTGTTTAAGAGTATTCAAAATCCTATCTGGGTCATTAGATTTTAAAATGCAGACGGTTACCGGATATATCAGATATTAGGACACGTAATCTGTATATCTGCAATCACACAAGCCTCTACACTTCCTTCTTTGTACACTATTATTTTCTCCAAATTTACGACCGCGTACCTCATATTGGATCAAATGGCCAGTGCAAGGAGCATTTCCAGCGACTTCATTCCCAATAGCAAAATAAAAGACTCGAAGACGCTATAGGTGCATGTACGGTCGAAATGACTGGCGATGTCAATAAAAATTGAAAAAGTAACAGCAGAATGAGAAATACTAAAACGGTGAGCACGTTTTATGGCGCAGTAAACGACTATCTTCTTTACAAAAGCAATGTTGGGTGCAATAGTGAAGTTTTGTGACTCAACTTTATTCAATCTTAAATCCCTTGATGTTCTGCATCTGCGTTGGGTGAATGTGGAATGTATGAAAATTTGTTTTATTTTATTACATTTATGTAATGATTCTTCGTCATTCAACACATTTACGTACGTATGAATATAGTGTAACTTTTTATTGCATATTAATGGCGCGTTCGTCTGCGCTCGGACAGCACTAAAATGAAGTAAATGTTACTTGGTGTTATAACATTTTTTTTAACAAGTAAATGAAAAATTTACTTGTGTGTATGGGACCCTAAATACTATGCGATAAAATAACATGCTGACTGACGAAAACCGATCGCAATATAATAACATAATTAAATCAGTCTCTGAATGATCAACAATTTAAGCTATTGGCATATTATGTCGCTAAACAAGATACTTAAATTTATCTATTTTTTCAACCAATTTAATATTAAATGCTTGTAAGGTAACTTCCCATAAAAGCATCAGATATTTTAGCCGTAAAAGATCCTAACTCCTTCCACTGGCCAAAACAAAACGGCTTTTCAATCAATTTAAAGACAATATCTTACAAGATTCACATAACAAATAACCACAATGCATTACACCTAACATCTGATCATGAGATCACACCCGTTGGAGCAATATTAGTAATACGAACTCAACAGCGGGCGGTCATAATTCCATCAAACCAAACACGTCTATTGATATGAAATAGTTGCTTCTTGTTAACGGAAATATTATTATACTGATGATCGATTGGTGTTGAGATCGAATTTAGAATTGAAGTATCGCTGTATGTTTAATGAACATTGTTTACTGCGAGAATTTGAATCATGATCATGGTAGCCTTCCAATAATATCCATTTGGAATGATTCCACCAGAAAATTTAACAGATCAAATTTAACTCAGTACATTTTAAAAGATTTTATAAATTATGTCCCACTGATGAACCTAAAACTGAAAGGATTTAATCTTTAGTCCACTGCAAAGGCCTAGTACGGGTTGGCGGACTACAGCCTAAGAAATTCCTACGAACTTTTAGGCATGTAGGATTCTTCTCAATCTTTTTTTCCACCTTTAAAGTGAGTAATAATTCATTGAGAATATAGACGAATATTTATTTATATCCTTATTTTAGAATCTTATTAAAAGGAATTAAAAACCTTCCATGTATATTCCCATTCAGTAATGCATAAGTCATTCATAGTAATAACTGCCCCATTCACAATAAGACAATGTATATCGTTTTAAATTCCAACACGTGTAAAAATACAGTGTAGTAAAAATTATTTTTAGTAATAAAAGCGTTCACACCCAATGTTCAATGACTAATGAGACATATTCCGTACACAAACAATACGTAAGACACCATTTGTATAAACACACGTAAAAAGTTTGAAACAAAACAAACATCGTTAATAAACGTAATAAAAATGTCTTCATTTCATATTATTTACGGAGCAGTGATCACGAAGTATTTCATGGGCATTCCTTCAATATGAGGGTACAGAATTATGTAATAGACTTAGTGCAGAGTTATTGGGTTAAAATATCCTTAGAATGAACAGGCTGGAGAATCCCAGTGCTGGTGCTAGGACCGTCGAGGCAGTGCGTCCTGTCTTCGACCAGTGGGTAGACAGGCGCCACGGTGCGGCGACGTTCCGCCTGACGCAGGTGTTGTCGGGGCATGGGTGCTTCGGCCATTTCCTGTGTCGGGTGGCACAGAAGGAGGAGTCGACCGTGTGTCACCACTGTGACAACTGTCTGGACGACACAGCCCAGCACACACTAGAAGAGTGTCCAGCCTGGGAGGTGCAGCGCAGCGCTCTCCGCGCTATTGTCGGTGGAGACCTCTCGCTCCCGGCCGTCGTCTCTTCGATGGTCGGGAGTCGGAGGTCCTGGCGAGCGATGCTCTCCTTCTGCGAGTACGTCATGTCGCAGAAGGAGAGCGCGGATCGGGATCGCGAAAGAAGCGATCCCGCCCGCCAAAGACGTCAGAGAAGGAGGCGCCGGGTCAACAAAGTCAATTAGACCCGGCGCCCTGCTCTGTGGCAAGGGGGCGTTAGAATCTCACCACGGTATCCCCTGCCTGTCGTAAAAGGCGACTCAAAGGGGCCCTCGGGGTCGCTGAGCGCGCTGCGGGGGCGGCGCGTCCTCAATGAAAGTGACCCCGAGCGGGGCGGCGGCACTGTGGCCTGTGTACGTCGCGGGCGCCCATCCACAACCAGGGCGCCCAAACCAAGCTAGTGGGGGCGTAACTGCGCCCCCTTTTAACTCCGAGACGTCCGAGACAATTACGTCTCGGAGGCGCACCGGGCGGCTGTGGTTAACGGTGGGCGCCTTTCGCTCACGTACCATGGTCGCCCAACTTGGCGCGGAGATGGCCACCGGGGGGTTTTGGTCGGTATGCCGGTTTAGGGACTTCGTTAGGGACCCAGCCCGGCACTAACATCTGCGCGGACATGACGTCGCCGCGCGCCGGGCTGGAAGACCGGTGACCCCGACATACGCTTCCCGCCCCCCACTGCCCCCGGGCTGGCGGGAAGTAGAGCCATAAACAGCTTTCCCCTCGAGAACAAAAAAAAAAAAAAAAAATCCTTAGAATGAACCTATAAGTAGGGTCTCTTAGATAATGTACTATGGAAGAAAGATAATTTATGGACAAAACGGTGAAACAGATATTTACCTGTGAAGACGTTGTCTACACTGAAATATTAGATTTTATAATTAGATACCAAAAGTGAGACGTCTACATAATAGAATAATTATGTAAGACATCGAGAATCACGGCGGTCGCGGGTTCGAACCCCGGGCACACACCTCTGACTTTTTGAAGTTATATGTGTATTCACATTGAATTATCATTTGCTTTAACGGTGAAGGAAAGCATCGTGATGAAACCTGCACACCTAAAAGTTCTTAGGAATTTCTTGGGTGTTTAGTCCTCCAACCCGCACTAGGCCAGCATGGTGGACTATGGCCTAAACCCTCTCAATGGTAGAGGAGGCCCGTGCCCAACAGTGGGACGTATATGGGTATGTACAATTTTATGTATGATGAAACCAGAGATAAACTTTTTATTATTGTCTGTATTTACATCTTACATTTTACTCTCTGTTTCACATCTTTGAGTTACGTTGGGGGAGTGTTGGCGTTATTTGTTACTAAAAATATATGTATCCTGACGCCCGATTGATTTTATTTATATGCGAACACATTTATGTCGCTTTGTGTGTGAGATTCTTTAGTTTACGGCACCCCATTCTTTAGTTATTGTTAGTGTTTCACTTGTATGTAATAACAAATGCTCGTTCACATTTGGAACGGTTTGTTTGCTGGATTCGTAAATTATGTCAGCGATGATATTGCAAAATATTTACGAATGTTGTTGCTAAATTTAATGTTTTGACTTGATGTTTTGACAACGGCTTTTGATTGTTATTACATTGTTATTCCTGTGCGTTTCTTGTTTAAAATTTCATGCGAATTTTTGGGCTTTTTAGCACTGTCTAATGCCGATTGAAACTATGATATGCTAATGTTTATCTTCTTACATTTTTTGACACAATTCTGAATCACGCTACCACAAAAAATTCCTCTGATGGATAGAGCTACTAATTCTTTTCTCGTCTTATGTGCTCATATTGAACTTGGGACCTCGCACGACACGTAATTATACCGCAGAATCAATGAAAGTCGGTGAACGTAGGATTAATTGCATTTGTTAAAAATTGAATTTCTAAGGGTCCTTCACAAGTATTTCCAAGGTAAAGAAAGTAAGTGAATAATTTAAAAGGTAAACTTTCACTGATATTACTATAAACAATGTATGTATGTATGTATCAAAAAAGCTTCTTGTATTATTTGATTGTATAATTCCGCAATTTTTTTTTATAGTAACAGCGGCACATGCTTTTGCACATATGTGTGTAAGGTATGTTTATTTTATATTAAAATTATAGATATTTATCAGAATTTTACATACATGCTATTTAAAAATTCAGCAAAATCTGGACAAACACTTATAGTCAAGTGCGTAGACCGCAAGCCTTCCAACACTTGTTGCCGACATGTTTATTGCACCGGGCAACTGAAAGTGCCTCGTAAAATGTTCCCAAGGTTAAGTTTGATTGTTCCATGTGTACCACAATTCCAATTATTGCTGAAGATTAACACACACCAAGAAAATTTCAACGTTCTTACCAAGGAATAGAATCTATAATTCAATGAATACATCTCTGAAGTGCTTGGCATCGCCACTGTCTGTAAGATTGCAATGCTTACACAAAACGCGGTTTTGAGGTCAATACTTATTTGCTTTTAACGCGATTTAAATAGGTCGAAGTACAAAGGATTAGTTCTGAATGGTCACTTTGAAGAAGAACTCGTAAAGTCGCATTTGTAGATTTTCTTGGCGATTAGATTATTTTTGCTTAGACGATTTATGGCAACATTTATTTGTTACGTCACTTTTTCAACAATTGTATTCTGTGTGAATGAAACTTCAGAAATAGAATAAGTGTTATTGAACTGTAAACAAGTCGAGTTTAAAACGCATGAAGATGTATCGGAAGAAATCTATTTCAGCCAAAAGATTTATGTAGTTTGTGATACCCACGACCCGAGACTAGTATCATAATTTGGACGAATTCTATTTATTATAAACCGGAACTTGGCAATAATCACTATCTTTTCCTGCGTAATCAAAGTATGCCAAATGTGTTGGAATATAAAAAAAGACACAAGTGTCTATGAATCGGGACAAGCTGCACAAGTGTGAACACCATACAGATAATTTGTAACATAAAAATCATTAAGCAAAAACAACGGACTAAAACTTTCCAGATGTGCAATTGAGTTGACATCTGCCTGCGACACCCGAATTTAATGATCCCCAAGGCGCAATATACTAAACAGCGAACATATTCTAAATTTAAAGGAGCAAATCGTTCGATACGTTGAAACGGAAATAGAAGACACACGATCCCGCGGGAAGCCGATGAAAAAACGTAAAGGCGAAACACATGACCTCATTTGTCGCAAGGCGAGGGAATTATTTATTACGTTTGATACTTCACGCGTCGACTCACTCTTTGTCTTCTGCAAGATTCACTGTAATTTTAATATCACTTCTACTTCTAAAGGAATGTTACATTTGATAAAACTCGATCGTGATGTTCTCGATGAACATATTATGCGAGTCGATATTTTTTTATGAATGGCGAACGATAAATGAATGTAACAGAGAGAAAATGTGAACGAAATCAATTTTGTTTCTCATGTTGATTTTATTTGAGAGAAAAAATAGATTTTTTTATTTTTCGGTGGAAAATATGAGTGCACATTAATAAATGAATTCATTATAATACATATATTAACGCTTGTAGTCCTAATAAAATTGGTTAAAGTAAGGTGTATTTTTATTATTGTTGGTCAGGTATTTTTACCTGTTACGCTACTAAGAATTGGAAAATCTGCAGGCTGGATACAGTCGAAATTTCCGTCTTAAATTTCTTGTTTCCTTCGTGTTCTTTCAATTTCAATTCGAGAACAAACTGCAACACTATATATTTGTATACGTCCGCCAGATGCGTTAACGCTGAAGTGTCGACTAATGACTTTGTCCCGTCGACGTAAACATTCGACGGCACACTGTCAAAATCATCACAAGCCGGGTTTCAAAAAAACTGAATGATTTGTATGTTTCGTGTATGGGATTACGATCGTCTGCAAAAGAAATTCAAGGGGAATGCTTTTGATGTATGGTGTCTAAACTCTAATGTTTGCTATAGCTTTCCAAACAAAAAATGACGAATTAGTGATTTTAATACTGAATCGATTAAATGAACTTGCGATGGTCGAAAATATTCTCTGTTTGAAAACAAAATATATTACAAAATAATAGAACATTCTGAACTCATAAATAAAATATTTCTGAACGTTACAACAAATGTGCTCATATTTGTACTGCGAGATGTTATAAAAATAAAACACGGAGGAACAAAAGAAATCAGGTAACCCGATACAAGTCTATTAAATGTTTACAAACGCTTTATGTCTGGCGAAATCAAACACGATTTGAGTGGCGTTCCACAAAAATACAAGCCAAGGGGAAGGCAGTAGCGAAATTCAGTGCAAACAATAGTACAAAGTCGGGCCAAGATTATTGGAGAATTTGTTTTAAGCCACTTGAGGCACTTGTAAATATTTGGGAAGCTTTCGTACGGGCGCCGGCACTGAGCGTTTCACCTGCCTTCGTGACGTTAAGGTTTAATGTTATTTGTTGTAAGATAGAAAAATGAGCTCCAACAATATTCCCCTTTTCGCGTTTGTTTTGTGTTTCATATTTGATACATCGCTGTGTGTTATTGTATTCACTGGAGAGTTTAGTTTGATATGTGATTTGTTTGGCTGCTTGAATCAGTAATAACAAATGAATCTGATGACGAGGTTGAAGCAGAAATACCGACCAATCAAACGCAAGTTTAGTTTGTTTTGGTTGCAGCTTGTGCACATGCTTTATTGGAATCTTTAAGCGCAGCAAAGAAGTAATTGAGACGATGAGGATAATTATGGCGACGGTTGAAGCTAATTAATATGTTCGCACTTGTTACATATTCCGATGTTAGTCTCATACCAACATTAGCATATTAAGCTATTTAGTGTAATGACACATAACTTCGACGATTTTAAAGCACAGGTAAAAAATGGAGAATGAAACAAATGTAGAACAAACATACGTAGAAAATAATACCAAGGCAGAGTGTAAATATGAACTAATCTTATCGGTACAATGGTAAATTTCTAGACAATAACCTGAAGTCCGATGCTATTTTTATTCTCCTACACTTATTTTACATGGCATATGGATCATAAATTTTTTTCCTCAATGAATTGATCGAGACATATACCTACATTAAATGAAAAGTCAAATAAAATAATCAGTTCAAATGTATCTCAGTCGTCAAACTACAAAGAACAGAAATAAAGTATTAAAGTAGTAAAATTATCAATAAAAACATTGAAGAAAAATTTGCAGCGCTAGATCCTCAAACAAAGAAATAAGAAGGGAATTGTATGTAACATCACATTCTCGCCACGTAAACCCTTTTTACTAAAAATGCGTAGGGAACTCGATTTACTTTCGCTAATGGTGTGGTTCTGGCGACAAGAGTTGTGTGTAAACAAAGCATAAGTTCCACTTAAAAGTGCCGGATTTACGAATATTTTTTCTAGATAAGATTCAAACGCACTCAACTATGACTGGACTAAAACTTTATTTAGAGATTTTACATTTTGTTGCATTGTTGAGTTAAACACTCATACATAAATTATTTGCAACAATCGTTCTAGAAGGTAGGCGTTAAAGATCTAAAATTTATATGGTGATTTAATTTATTACATAAAAAGCTGATGTTGAAGCTGATGAAAGTAATGTGAAAAATTATTACTAAGTATTCCCTGATAGTAAAATATAGTCATATTCACCGTCGACGCTGTATTTCGCATTATTTAAACATAATAGCTTTGGATCGCCTTAATTTCGTTTTAACATTTTTGACATTCGATTTTTGCAATTAAAATTTGCCATGGTGCTGAACCTACCATGTGCTTAGAAATCAATTCCTACAGCTCAATCATCGCTTACAAAAAGCGCGTTCCGATGTTCTTATTTCAAATTTCCCGTTGCAGCCAACACGTGTTATGAATCAGTACTAGTCGGCACTACACACAGATTTTATGAACTAACATCGTAAAGTTCCGATGTGAGCTGATTGGTACCACGTTGGGAGCATTCAGCGTTTGGTTTTAATTAAGGGAAATGTAATATGCCAGGAAGAGAGGAGCGTGACAAAAGGGCAACAGTTAATATGATAGACTAGGAACGCTTTTGATGTCTATGCCTTCAATATCAATTTTACTACGTTTTATTATTGTTAATACGGGGATAACAGTGACCGGATAAATGACTAGTAAATGTAAGACGGTACCAATGGAGTTCAATAGTAGATAAGGTTATTTTTAAATAGGCGGATTACGTAACTTTAAATACCCGCTTGGGACACTATGGTAAATTCCATACCTTCACTACGGAAGGAAATGAATATCCTACTAACATAATAAACGAAACGTTATACTATCAACTTGTTTAAATTCTCCTAATGATTATAATTAAAGCAAGGTGGTCAAGCCAGCTCAGTTTAATCGTAAATAGGGTAAATTACGATAAAACATTACGCAATAGGAAGTCAAATTATTAAGAATGTTATTGTTTATAGTCGCAAAATTACAAGGTAATGACCATCGTCAGGAAATTTACTAAGAACATGTGCATAATCTTAAAGCTCCCGCGGCATTCTGTAAACAAGCATTAATCAACAATTAACCATGCGAGGACAATTTAAAATTCAACACATAAATCCCTCAATACCGTAACAAGCGATTACAAAACAATTTAAAAATTTAAATTCGATTAAACTTTCTACAACGCCGGAGATAAACACCGGTTTTCACGTCGCCGACATGTCAGACGCTTGAATTATACTGTCCGTAATAAGTCTTTACCTCTCCACGGTCGCTGTGTTATTAACGTCAAAACATTGATCCAACACGACGTCGCTTTCCGCGGACATGTCTTCCAAACCGCACGTAGCAATCATCATTATGAATCAATCGTCGAAAGGCAGATGTGTAACAGTTACACTTCATCAGTTGCGACTGCTATTTCATAATTCTGAAACGTCGTAACTCTTGATTTGGTTTTGAGCTAAAGTACTTCATAAGCATGCTGAGTAGAATTGAACTCAGCGTGCATTGGTGGAGCTACCGAATGAGCTGCGTGAAGGGTTGAACGCGGCCGGCTATCTCTTCCACGTCATCACGAAGATCCCCTATATTTAGAACGTCACTTAATAGCGTACAATTTTGCTGGCAGCGCCGTTGATTGTGTAGGTGCATTCATAGGAAAACGCTCAGCGGAACGGAAAATTTGTCACAGCCATTATTCGCACTGGCGCTTCGGGCGATTAAATTCGGCTCACTCGGGAGTTTTAGGTGTGCGGTGTACGTTTAACCGGCACCACTGACACAATGACAGCCCGCGTACAGAAATCTCAACCTGGGTATTTTAAATAAACAAAAGCACAGGTAATGGCACGCATTCCTACTGAACTTTATTTTATTGCATTCAAGAAGATTCTCAAATGTAATTGCGAAAAAATTCAGGAAATATTTTTGTGAATTCAACATAAATCGTAAAAGATATAGGATTTATTATAACTTAAAAACAGTAAAATTGAACGTACATACATTCAGATAAATAGCGCAAATATTTACGTTATTTTAGAATAAAATGATTGCTTTTGAAAAATAATGTATATTAATTTAAATTTAAATGCAGACTCAGACCTATCCGATAAACTGAAGCTTTCCATGTTGAAAGTCACATTAGCAATAATTATGCACGAATAAAATGGAGGCAAGTATCCCGTGGTAGTATGAGCTTTCTTGCCTATCCTACTGTCTTTAGGTTGCTTTATAATTTATATCTAAAACCGAGCTTCCATATTCTGATAAGCAACATAATAAATCAATTTATCACCCACAATAAAGCTGTTTGAAAACGCAAAACAGAATGAAAGCGCCTTAACGGAACAGAATTACCGTCTCAATTCAATTTGTTCGTTTACCTGATTGTAACTTAATACTTCGGCGCCGCGGTGCCACATTTGGTATTCTCGATATTAAACAACTGTCTGCCTTATGATGTTCTGTTTATTTCTCCGTATCTCTGTTGATTTCAACACTCAATCTTCTTGTTGGATTTATTGTCATTATTGCTCAGATTCGGTATGTTTATTATTTATGACAGAATTAAAAAAAACACATTAATATTTGTTTTTTATGTGTTAAAGAAACGCCCTATTTTTAAATATAGTATTTGAAACATTTATTACTTATTTTAATGTTTAACTGTATATATAAAGTAAATAAAAAATAATAAATGTTGAATTATACAGTTGTAGCCCATGCTTATATCTTATCGTACCTTAGCAAAAATTAAAGAATGCGAATCATAAAAATATTAAAGTAATTCATAGTAAATTAATAGAAACAGTAATTGCAATGAGTTCTAGCGGTCCTTTTCATAGATTATATTTCCGAAGTAAATAAAGAGATTACGAAAGTAGGTTATTCGGGGCCTGCTTTCTTCCATGTACCTTTTTTATCCCAACAGACAATAGAAGACTTAAGTTCGGCAGCGTCTTCATTGCAGTAAGGCTGCCGGTATTTATTCCCAAAACGACGTAAAGTAGATAAGCCTCTCCCGTGTAGAAAAATTCCCTTTTAGATTTATCGGTAATCTTGTTTCTGCTTTCATTGTTTCTCGCGTGCAATGAATTAGAGTTTCTTGTTCATATTATTTGTTTAGGCCGGGCTCCATTATGTTTACTTTGGGGCCGACTGCATCCATCACAAGGGAGAGAGTAGGGTTTGTTAAATCAATGCGGTGGGCGTTTATAAGGGGATATCTAGATTTATCGGCCTTTGTTTTGCTTTTCATTTTTTATCGTTTCAGTCTGCGTTGAAATCTACGAGTTTCCTTTGTTGTGTTCCATGAAAAAAATCATCGGGAGAATTTCGTTATGGACGGCTTTGATGTAATAAAAAGAAAACTTTTTGTGAGAGTAAAAGCAATGTCAACATTCCACACGATGTTCTCGACCATTTGATCACTAACGAGACGATTCCCGGAAGCTATAATACTTTGTTACTTTGTGAAATTAGGTTATTATATTTGACATAAATTGTTTGAAGCACCTTAATTACGACCGCAACTCTTCAACGGATTTATGAATTATTTCAAATCAAATAAAACTTTAACCATATTTCTTTCTACGTATCGTCTCAAAGAAATATTTATTATATTTATATTTATAAATCAACATATTTTTCAACATTAATTATTAATCAACATATCAACATATTTTTTATATTTATAAATCAACATGAATAACATGTGTGTATATATGACACTGCATATATAAGTATCATTAATAATACTACTTGAAACGGCACTTGTAAATATTTTTATGTCATTAATTTTGTGTTTCTTGGAATTCCACTCATGCTTAATGAGGTGACGCGTCTTAAGTTCGCAACATTATGATAAATGTGACAGAATAAAATGCCACTGTATTTCTTAACATTATTAATAAAAAAATATTTTAAATTATCTCGTCTGTACCCGTTAAACTTTTAACACACAAAACTATTTAGTGTAATAAAAAAATAAAACCAAAAACAGCCCTAATTATTGACTTCTTTTCTTTTAAAAACATGATTAGACGTAGATGTTACATTTTCAGTATAACTATTTAATGATGTATTTTTCTGAAAAGACTAAGATAACAGTCTTACGACACCTTTACATTAAAAAAAAAGCTTGGTAGTGTTTTAAGAGCTAACCAATGACAGTGAGGAAGGGGGGGTATTTTTTTTGGTAACCGGGTTTTGAAGTTTTTAATCATGACGATACGATCTTAATTTATAACCTTCATACCAACATGGTAACAGAAGAACACGCTAATAGAAGTAAGATGATAATTTGCAGAGTTGTATGCCAAGAAGCAATAGCAAACTTTCAGCTGCGTTTGGTGTTTACCCTTGTACATCTACAACCCATCTGTCCTACATTAACAAACAAGTTTAATGTAGTTGTCAACGCTAACAATGTGCAAGTCGGCAACGTCATCCCAGTAGGCGGAAGACAACGGAGATTTCGCCGCAACGGCTGTTTGTGTTTAATTCATTTAAAACTGTTTTCCAGTTTGCGCCGTTGAAGCATTTCCTATGCTTTGTCTCTGTGCAAGAGCGTTCTGTATTAATTTTAAGAAGATTTCCGAGCACTCTGGCGAATTAGATCAGAGTTTCAGAATTTGATGTGTTAAACTTTAGTTAGTTCCTTATTTAAAAACAGACTAAGCGTCAACCAGTAATATGAGTGAAATATGGAAACGCGTTCGAATGAAGTCATCTACGTTAAAGTAAAAACAATTTTTAAATCTATAACGTAAGCGGAAATCTAACAAAAAATGAATTAATGTAACTTTGTTAATTGGTAGACATCTTTTTTTAGTAGTTACTTTTCATTTCCTTCAAATAAACGTATACCGTGCCCAGCAGTGGGACGTAACCATCATCAACCCATCATATGGGCTGATGATGATACTCTAAATGTTTAATATTAAAAGCAATTGTTTTAGATAAAGTAGTACTTTCGAAGTAAAAATGTAATAAGAATGTTTAATAATACCAAAAATAAAATACAACTTCATCGGTCTTCCCTTTAAATTCAATATAAATAATATCAATACAACAGCAAATTACGATCGACAAGACCGTTTCTATATCACAAGTCACTCTTTTAACCGTTGCCTCGCAAAATATATTTCCAGTAAGACATTGCTGGTTCGCAATTTACTTCAAACAACATCAGCTTCAGCCAATTAACCAATACAATAGAATTTCACCAAAAATACATTTAGCAATAAATACAGTGCTGGCCCGATATAAATTTCGCCGTGGCATGTTTCGTAGATTTCGTCTGTCTGTACTTTGTCATTTGCGATAATTAGGACGGTGGAAGTGTCTGAGTGTTTCGCTTTGTGTCCGAACAATTTTGTCATGTTTAATTTCGCGCCGCTTACCGCGTCTTCGCCAATTAACTTGGCTCTTTGTGACGGTGTCATTCATGCGGATTTGTTTAAATGTTGCCTCGTTGTAACAAAGGTGACAATTTCTCAATGTTTAACTATAAACATGACGTTTATGATTTCTTTTAGAAGTAACAAATAAAGTTGCATATTACGAAAATGGAGATGGAGGGGCAAAAGCAATTAATAGACACAACATTTATTTTAGCAACATAATGTGGCCTAATAAAATATTTAACGGTTCTTAATGCCATCCCTAAATCACAAAGAAAGACGTCTTATTTTTTATATAGATAGTGCTCAAATTTATATTGTGTTATAGAAAGGTTCAATGAACAATAGATTATGCATGTCACCTACTTGTAAAAAGTAATGTTAAGTTCATAAGCGAAATGACACAACCCTACGCATTTAAGATACCTAGAAAAGTTTACTTAAATTAGTGACCTCTTCTGAATTTAATTTCTATGAGTGTGGTATTTCTAGAGCCCGTACTTTATGGCACTAGCCATAATTCGCCTACGCAACATGCTAGGCTTTGGTCTAATCTCCCACGCGTTACGAGGACCAGTATTGAAATGTCGGAGCATAAGGTTACTTGAAGACACCGGCATTTAATTGGAACCTAGCATATTTTAAATTATAACGTACTGATGCATTTACAAGGACCGCCAACGTGTGGCAATTTGCAAGAGGATGTTTTGATAACAGCATAAATAAGCCTATACGTGAAACATACTTACGCAAGAGACATTTTCTTAATTACTTGCCTTTTTTAATTACTCTAATTCAGAATAGAAGTGTTTAAAAAAAAGGCAAGAATTTATTAGTTAAAAATTGCTCAATAATTAATCATGTTTTTTTAGATATTTAAAAATATAAATTCCACTAACGCAAACATCTATCGATATAAAACATTTATTTATACAGAAACCGAGACCAAGTCAGTGACCTTTCCCTCGGCCTTTCATTAATTTAAATTAAGGATCCATTACTTATAACCTGGGTAAGTTATTTACTGTATTGTAGATCGATCCGAAACACCTCCCGGATCATCCGGTGCTATCAAAAACAATCAATTGTCGGCGATCCTTACAAAGGTTCAGGGTTCGTGACGAAATAATAATTAGATTTAATAATTACCTTATCAAAGACGAGCAATTTGTTTGGGTTGATTCAATATAGCCATAATTTTGTTAGTCGTCAGCTGGCTGATTGATCAAAGGGCACGAATTATGGTGCCTTTTACGGCGTTCACGGTTATTTTTCTGTATCAAAATTAATTTTTGTGTTCCACAGCGATAGATCTTCAGAAAAGTTTTTCGAACACATTTCCTATAGGAATAATTATTTTTCAAGTTGTTCGTTACTTCTAAAAATATAATAAAACGAGCATTCATTCTGACTGTATCTACATGGACATAAATTACTTAATAAAACACACATAAAAGCCATAAAAGTAAAACTTTGTGCCAAAATTTAACGGATCGGTGTCACAAACTTCTAGGAAAAAAAGGCAACGATTTAAGAATTAATAAAACTCACCGTCCATAGCGTCTAGTTTATTTCTCTCCTTGCATTATTATCTTAGCCATAAACCCTCCAATTTTTATTCAAGTTAATTAAGTTATTCCTTAAGGTTTGTTTTTATTGTTGTACTTCTCTAGAAGTAGATAGGTTTTTAATTTACTAATAAATTTGTCACTCCGAAAAGTCATAGACCGTGTGTCTACAACTTAATGCCGCAATTTTGATCTTAATATATTATCTAATCTTAATGGAAAACAGCAATCATTCACTGATAACATACAGTTGTTTGCGTTTCTAGACAAACTTAAATTCTAATATTTCGAGGTTGCTACAGAAAATAACTTGGTAATGAATATACCAAAATCTTAATGTCAACGTGTAATATTTCACGATAATTTAAACTCTATTAGAACTTGAACTTAAATACGTGTTTAACATCCGCTATTTATGTAAATGTGTCATCGTTCATATTATTAAATAGATATTAAATTCTAATTTAGTTTGCTTTTTATAATATTTTTATACTATTATAGTTAAGACGATAAAAATGTAGGAACCGCAACTAATCTGTTGATGTAAAGTTAAAATTCAGAATCAACTATCTCCAACTGCCTGTACAATGTTTTAAGGACTTATATTTTTGACGTTACTTATAAACTAATGTCTGGGTTAGATGGTGGACTATGGTCTAACTCCTGACACATGTGGCATGTTCCATATAGGCGGGTAACAGGGCCGTAACGAGATTTGTAGAAGGTTTGAACGAATTGTAGAAAGGGTACCCGTGGTTACTAGTAGAGTAGAAGATAAAAACGCAAGGTCCATCGATTATATTGACTAACAGTAGTAAGTCAATACTATGGGTGTAAATAATTTGTATGGAATAAGTGTTTTACGTTACTCGGCTAATATTACACGATTTTTGAAGTAAGGCATTCGTGTTTTAAGGTGAAGTATTGCACTACATTACCCCCCTACCTACGATCTTGCTCCTTTAAGAATATATATACATTGTACATATTTCTTGACCCCTTCAATCACTTTAGAGTTCGAGGAAGCAAATATTCCTACTAGCTTTTGCCCGCGACTTCGTCCGCGTAGACTAAAGGGTTGAGTCCAGAAATACCCATTCCCACGGGAATACTACATTTTCTGGGATAAAAAGTATCCTATGTTACTTCCTTGGTTCCTATTTATCTCCATACCAAAAATCATTTTGATTGTCTCAGTAGATGCAGAAATACCCATTCCCACAGGAATACTTCATTTTCGGGATAAAAAGTATCCTATGTTTTATTCTGATGTATAAGCTATATTATTGTAAAGTTTCATTAAAATCCATCCAATCCACATGAAAGCGTAACAGACAGACAGACAGACAGACAGAGTATAAGTAGTATAAGTATATGGATTTGAAAAAGATGCTATCGACGTTTATGAACAAGGCCACTTATGTTTACGTAATGAACCTTTTAGAATGTAATTCTAAAAATGCTAATTTATTCTATTGGAACCGATACGACTAACAAACCATAAACTGCACATAGGTTTTGATGTTGTAAAGATTTTTTTAATAATAGTCGTTGTAAACTACCTATTGCATTGTTAAGCAATTATAGGCCATTTATAAATTGAATGAGCTCACTATGTCATAAACTGTGCATATTTATCATGAAATAATGGTAAAATTGTTTTATTATTAAAAAAAAGTCTTATATAAAATAGCAAATATAATTTGTACGTGATTAATTTTACTTTACAATAGTATATGGAGCATTTAAACAATACATTGGATGTACTGTCGTGTTGCAACTATAACCAAAAATGAAGAAAACTTACTAAGCACTCCTATTCGTATTTTCTTAAGTATGACAAGATTTCTTATTTGTGACAAAAGTAGTGTAAAGCATAGTCGAAGTGATTTTTCCAACACATGGTGGTAATGACAATGCGGTCCAAACGTACCTACTGAATAACTATAATATAAAGTCAAGAGAAAGAGTAGGTAATCATAATTTAATCGTTTAAGTAGGGCTTAAATACGATTATAGAAATATACCCCTGCCTACCTCTTTAGAGTTTAACGCTTAATTTGTATGTAAAAAGGTTTAAAGAAGACTCTAAAAATCGTTCTCTCTGCATAAGAGAATTAATATTTCACTTTAAAAACATCCGCAGAGCAGGCTGCTTATGTCAGCGTTTCAGCAAGTCTCTAAACTTTTCAGGCGATGCTACATTACCTCAAGTCGCTACGACATACTCATGCATTTAAATAACTTTTAATGATAACTCACACTGCTCATAGTTGCTGAATCAGATAACGTCGCCATTTGCAAATATATTACTTTTATCAACTTGTCATGCAATAACAAATACAATACTGAAAACGTACATTCATTATGGAAACTGCTCATCGGAAGTTCACAGTTCCTAGTTCGATATGGGATTAAACTCTTCCTGGTTTTTCCTAGAAATGGCCGCAAAAGCTATTTAACTTTGCAAGCAAATAATAGTCTGCTATCGCGCTCCAATTTGCATTCGCGAATGTGAAATGCAATGGAAACTTTGTAAGCAAATGTATACGTAATTGGTTGGTTAAAGGAAGTGGTAACAAACAGAGTTGATACAAAGTTGTCTGATGTTTAAATCAACAGCTGTAGTTCACGATGAGAATCAAATATTATGATTATGAAGTTTGCTATACCATATCTCCTTATGGATGTACATATATGTACATGAACGTACGTGTTACAGAACTGTTCTCATTTATTTGAGAGGTTCTTTAGCAATTACATCAGATTATTTTACTACCATTTTGTATTGTCCTCTTTTGGACTGAAGGTGACAAGGCATTGAAATAAGTCTATAGGTAAGTCTGTGTTTGAAGACTTCAGCTTTAAAAGAGTTACAACTGTATATAGAAATACGTGAAACAAGTGTCCAAGAAAACTAACTTGCTCTCTTCTCTTCTTCTTGTTTACAATTCTAAAAGAAAGTCCATCCATTTTTTACCTTTTTGGAGTTCACAGATCCGAATTACCACACACTAAAATGTTTTCGATGTCATATTTATTAAAAAAAGTACCTTTCAAAGCCGTCAGAAGCGAAAGTTATCTATAGAAAATCAACGCTTGTTAAATTGAAAACCATATAATCAGCATTAGGAGCGAGCTGAATGAATTGATTCGCTAATTTATCGTACTTCACTTAGCCGGGAAATGTTTTCGCAATTGAAAGTCCCTGTTTCGATTCACTTTAAGACACCGCGTTTTGAATACTAAATGATGAATGACCCGAATGCGAATTGGATGAATCGACGAGACATTTACAGGGCTGGTCAATGTATTTATATTCTTTCTTAATAATTAATAAGAAAAATTTAGTATATTTTTATTAATCATCGGTGGCTATGAACATTTTTAACATTTCACTGTAAATTTTAGAAATCATATTTTTTACTTTTTTACTTAACTCTTTGTTCAAATAATTTACTACTCTTAAAAGAAGTTAGATACATACATACATAGCCTCACGCCTGTATTCCCGAAAAGGTAGGTAAAAGTGTATTTCTGCATCCACATTTCGAAACCAGGACCTTTTAATCTTACGGCACATTGTTGTACCGCGAGATCACGAAGCAGTCAGAAGTAGAAAATAATGTAACAAATATATTCTTCTTCTTCTTCATCAACCCATATACGCCCACTGCTGAGCACGGGTCTCCTCTACCATTGAGAGGGTTTAGGCCATAGTCCACCACGCTGGCCTAGTGCGGGTTGGCGGACTACACACCTAAGAAATTCCTAAGAACTCTTAGGTGTGCAGGTTTCATCACGATGTTTTCCTTCACCGTTAAAGCAAGTGATAATTCAATGTGAATACACACGTAACTTCGAAAAGTCAGAGGTGTGTGCCTGGGGTTCGAACCCGCGACCGGCGAGATTCTCGACCACGTGCCCAAACCTCGAGGCCATCACTGCCAACAAATATATTATGTATATGATAAAAAGGACGATCGAATAGAATGTTTTACTTCAAACAAATAATTTAGAAGCCTGATATACTAGTTAATATAATTTATTAGAGGGCAAGCTTCTCCGCTATCACTGTGTGGGGTCAGGTTAGTCCAGACTTAATTTCCTAAACTTTACCTATTTTGGTTTACTTCACCGTAAATAGCGCAATACAACATTATTAATAAACACATAACATTGAAAAGTCAGACGGAGATGAACCTAGGAATTGCACCTGCGACCTCTGAGATTATGTCTTGACCGCGCGTCTTATCCTCGAGGCCATCACGGTTTAACATCAAATCAGCATATTTAATAATAGTTCTCCCCGACATCCCTGCATTATTAGCAACTAACACTAAAATTAGCATAGCAGTAACTTAGACGCGCTTTTAGCTCTTTAATTCAAAACAAACGAGGTGCTACAACTCGCGTGATTGTAAACAGCTTTCAGGGGATTGGATGCTTGAATTCAATTTGCGATAGGTGATCGCGGTTGCAATAAGCTTGTAGATGGGGCTATATCAACTGAATACTAACACGGCGTATGTTTAAACAAGAATTCTCGAGACGTTCGACTATTGAGTGTGAATTGGAGGAATAAAAATGATGAATTATTTAAACATGCAGATGCTAAATTGAGATTATTCAGACATTGATATAAATTGAATGTAGCATTCTTTATAACGCATCGACGTTTTATTATATGCAACTGCGGGGACGCAATATGATTTTCTTATGCAGATTGAAACTTAGGCCAAAAATGTGCCTTTGCATTTACAACTAAAGGAGTGAGGGTGTGCTGACTTCTGTTACCTTGCATCCATGATTTGGCTCGAGCAGGGTGGTACCGTAGTACCTACCACTAAAACATGTGTGAAACAATTCTATTCGGCATCACCCGATATAGCTTCTTCATAAATTCAAGACAATCAAAGGCGATAGATACAATATTGATATCGCAACTGTGAAATATCTAAAAAAGTACGAGTAGTTATTGAAAAAAGTTTACGTATAATTCAATCATAATTTTCTCCCATTAAATGATCAGAAACAGTATTAAAACCGCGACCTATGGCTTAAACAATTACCCAATAAAATCATATCGTGGCCAATAAATCCACCACACTACATTTCGATATTAAAACTATCTCCAATGAAACGGAAAACAATTGGATAGAAAGTCATGTAATTGATATAAACCAGTCGCCGGCACATTAATCACTTTAACAAATCATCGATAAGTACTATTTTGACGTATAAATTTTGTGAAGGGCTGGGCATTGACAACCGACTTTACCAAGTGTTTGCTGTCGAGAATTGTGTGAGATTTAGAATATTTTTCTTTGTATTTTGATAATAGAATGTTAATTTATTTACTGTAACAAGAATATCATTCAATTTGAGCAATGATCTTGATCTCTGAGTTGATGTAAAAATTGAAACTAATGAAAACGTTTTTCAACAGCGTCACTTAAAGATCCCAACCATGTTAATTAAGGTTTAAAAAGAAAGAAAATAAAGAATGTTTAATGAAATCACTTGATATTCATATGCAGTATAATATAAATTTTGCAAGTCATCATCATCATCACCAGCCTTTTACGTCCACTGCTGGACATAGACCTCTCCTATGGCACGCCACTGGGCTCGATCTTCGGCCCTCCTCATCCAACCGCTGCCAGCTACCTTGCGGATATCGTCACCCCAACTAGCAAGTATTACGTTTTATTACATAACTGATAATGTTAATGTAAACAGCAACTCCACTATTAGGCTTATTTAGTAAATTACAAATTTTATACTATTCAGGTAAAGTTGGATATTATGTAAGGCTTTTACTATCTTCTAAGGTAACTATGTAGTACTAGTCACAAATAAGTATACTTCAAGGATTATTTATTCAATTCTGTTAACCCGTTCTCGTTTTCGATGTAAGTCTCATTCTTTAGAGGTTATTTAAGGCATAAATTAACGAGTATTATATATTATAGATATGGACGTTTAACGCGGTTCATAAAAAAAATCTAAATTGAAGCCTCCAGTTAAAAAAGTATAATTTATTGAGGCCTAGAATTTAACTCTAATTAATAATAAAAGAACGCAGCTAAAAATATAGACTACTAATAAAAATATGAAATAGTAACTCGAAAGTATGTCACCGTTGACAAAACTATATTCGAATCGCTTGTTTCTTAGTGTATTGCGTGTGGATACTAAAAAAATCAAAATTGATTTGTTACAAAATACAAAGGCTTGATAGCTCTCGAGACAAAGTTGAGAAATTAATCCTTGTTATGAGACAATTATGCAATTGTATATGCATAAGTATGCACCTGCAATTATGAAGAGTGCTGAGTCAAAGACAAGACAAGATTTCAATCTTCCGTAGGACTAATATTGTATGTAACGGTTAGGTGTATTATTTGTTTTTTTCTTTATATTTGACCTAAATATGAAAAATAGTATATTTGACGCATTGATTTGCTTTGCTTAATAATTTACAATAAATAGTTAACTGTAAAGTCCAGTAGTACTGACTGAGGCCGCTAACAGTCATGACGAAGCTTATTTTGAATTTTAGCCTGGACAATATATTTCGCATGTGACGTATAGGGGCGGTCACACCAACGGGTTCTGTTTTCCTTCAATTCACTGACTGTGCGAAAATCGTCAAGGGCCATTTGTTTTCGAATTTACGGCTCATGAATTCCGCAAGTATGAAGGGGGTTCGTGAAAATTCAGATTTTACATATTATTTTTATAAAGATTTGTTAAAACAATGCAGATGATGGTCATGTTTCAGAATAAAGATAAAAAATACAATGAGTTGAATGTGTATTTTGTTGAAAATGTACCCAGTTGTGTAAGCACTCCGTAAACACGACACAACCCAACCTACGTATGGTTAGTTACATTCTAATATAGTGTCAATTAGGAGTGCCACCATCCACGACGCTATACATATATCTTTGAAAGACTTTTTAAACTTACTTACATGCTCCTTTATCTAATGCAAATATTTGTCGGTCATAGAAGAATTAGTTACCAACCTTCGTCACCTACTGTATTTATTATATGACGTCAATAATATTTATATATCGTCCATCAAATAGGGAGGAAAAATCTCTTGTAATTTTAATGCCCAGACTACAATAATAAATTGTGAGCTAAATCTCTCTCTGATTAACAATAGACCCTAGCTTACAAACTCCAACAAAAAATACTCAAAATAAAAGAGTATGAAACAAAAATCGAAATGATGAACACAAAAACAATTTGTACCTGCTTCCTGCAGCTGCGTTTTGTTTCGCAACCAATTAAGTCGTGGATATGAATTAAAAAGTTCCCGTCGATTTCATATCGCCATTGGACTAATCATCGGCGCACACATTACACAGCCGACTGATTAAGCAATTTCTCGCTTCAATAATCACCCGCAGACAGACAGACGCATTTCATTATAATATATTACAGAACAATACGTAATTTAGCACACTTCCTCTGGCAATTGTTGTATAAATGGGCGTGGGACAGGTATTTATCTTGCCTGTCAAGTGAGCACGCAAAACAAACACGCATCGATGTTTTCGCTGATATACGATTTGCATTTGTTTTTAGTGTATGTTATTTTCGACTAGTGAAATGAAACACATCGAGATCTTTCGAATATAACATTAAGTTCTTAGAAGGAAGAACTCCCATTCCTTATATGGGATAGCCTGACTTTAATGGAAGATGAGACTGCTTTTTTGTAGATCCAACGTCTTCCAAAGCGGGTGATATTAAAACATTTCCCAAAAGGACCAAAACCCTCGTTTCTTCTCAAAATATGAACATTCTTTATCTACGATGTGAAATCAATATGAGATTATGAAGATACCGGGAAGCGCTGATATTGTGTCTCGATGCCCCGAGGCGATGGAGAGCTGAAATGTGAATACCGAAAGAAAATTAATTAAGAAACTTTATTTGCAATATTGGATTTTTCAGATTATTTTGTTTTGCTTCAGAACGCGCTCCTTATAGAATATTAAAAATGAGTGATCAAGGTATGTTATAATCGAACGTTTTAATTACCCTGAAATGAAGCCTCCGCTTTGATTATTGAAACATCCGGGCCGGAACTTATTAATGTAATTAAAAAGAAAGAAATTTAATTTAGTATAATGTCATTTGATGTTCACATTTTAATCGTCTTTTAATAAAAAATATTAAATAATAATGGTATGCTGACAGTATAATAAATTTACACATGGTTAAGAAAAAAGTCGCAGAATTAAGTCCACTCTGAATATCAATTCAATCAAGCAGCCACATATACAATTTTAAGTTTCAAAAACAAATGAAACAAAGACTCTGCTTGCGGGGATCGAACTCGCATCCCTCGTATCAAATGATAGTTTCTGGTCAACTCCATCACGATAGCTGTCGTTGTTAATCTTTGTATGCCATATACCCTTTAATTCTCCAACGTCACGAAATTTTAAAAATTTCTCACTATTACTCTCACTGTCACGAGTATGAATACGTGACCACCGTATCGCCAATTTCATCCACTCATAAATCATCATTAATAATCATCATGCAAATGCAAATTTAGAAAGCATGTAATTGAATCTCGTTGGGAATAACACAAACGTTATGAGTTTTGTGATTCAGAATTTTCATCCAACTTTATGTAACATTTCTGTAAACATTTTTAACTCAGAAATGGAAATGTACGAAAGCTCCGGCAATATATAAGGATGTACCGAAATAATTGTAGCCGGTTTAGCCCAACGTGAGCCAAGTAACGATATTCCATTTAAACTTTCCGTATAGAAATGCTTCTAGGAGTCGGTTAATTTGCATGTGCATTGTCAAACCGTATCGGGCCTTCAGAATCGCGCTGGCCATTGGCTGTTTGCCTACGTTTAGAATAGTGATGTGAGTGCTGGTGGAAAATATGTGTTCTATTTTTAAATTAATTTTTTTTTAGGAACATGAAAAAGTACATTCATATTGTGGGTTTCTAGGTTTTAGGTTCTCATATAACATTTCTATTTTAGTGTATTTCAGATGGGTTCATTCGAAATACGAGTTCATGAGAATTCTGTCCCCTTTTGTTTAACATATCGTTTCTAATTCTCGAACTACAAATACCTACATGTAGACGTCCGGTATGGTTTAGGATTTATAAATTATTCCTTTTATTGTAAGGCACGTGTTGTAACCGAGAGCAAGGGCAGGTCACTTTTTCCTATTTCTACCTCAATGAAGCACGTACTGAATTTGCCGTCCAGATACACAGGTAAAGTTAGGATATTTAGCACATCACTAACGTTACAAACTTTGTCACAGGCAACATTTTGCACATTCCACTTTTTCGACAAAGAATGGTTCGCAGTTCACTCATTCGTATTTGTATCCGTCGTAATTTTAAATCGCAACTCGCGAGAACCAATGGAAATGAATCGTATGCTAAGAAAACGATTCTATATCGGAAATTGAATTCGTTTCGTTTCCTGTGTAAAACTTACTAGTTTATGCTTTTACTAACCGCTCGTTTGTGATACGTATTATATATTTTAAGTAAAATATGTTTAAATTTTACTTTCCTTAAGAACATGGCTATACTGCCTACAAACTCAAACACGTTTTGTGTTTGAGTTCAGTGTTAAAGATCTTAAATAATTAACGGTGAAAAACACATTTTAAAATCAAGCTTTTATTATGCACGAAAAATTAAAAAAATAAACTAAGAAAACATTCATAAAATTCGTAGTTTTTTAAACTTTACAAGTAACAATTTCCAAAAGTGTTCGGTTTATCAGTAGAAGTATGATACATAAATATATATTATCTATAGCTAGTATATTAATATTCTTAAGTGATCTAAAAGCTCGTCGCGGCCGAGGTCTTTGCATTAACGAAATTGCGCGACAAGCTTTTAAATCACTTAAGAATAGTAATATACTAGTTATAGATAATATATGTTTATGTATCATACTTCTACTAATAAACCGAACACTTTTGTAAATTGTTACTTGTAAAGTTTAAAAAACTACGAATTTTATGAATGTTTTCTTAGTTTATTTTTTTAATTTTTCGTGCATAATAAAAGCTTGATTTTAAAATGTGTTTTTCACCGTTAATTTATTTTTAACTTTTTAGTTGGAAATATTTCTAAGTTATCCATTTCGTAGTCATACCGAAATTCAACTCAATCGTTCCATGGAAACTAGTGTTCCTATGGGCACTTTCCAACTTCTCATGACACCAGATTAACGATACCTTGTTATTATGTTGTCACTGAAAATACAAAGGCACACCAAATTTTAGCTTAATTGGTCCACAGGAATCGGAGTTCCTATGGGCTTCTTCCAAGTCCTCATCAGATCAGCTTCATGATACCATATTTTTGTATTGTTACGAAGACACCAAATTTTAGTTCAATTGGACCACAAGAATCGGAGTTCCTATGGGCATCTTCCAATTCTTCGTCAGATCAGCTCTATGATACCTTGTTATTATATTGTCACCGAAATTACATAGTTATACCAAATTTCAGCTCAATCGGTCCAAAGGAATCGGAGTTCTTATGAGCATCCTCCAACTCCTCTTCAGATCAGCTCCATGATACCATATTTTTGTATTGTTACTGAAGTTACGAAGAGATACAAAATTTCAGCTCAATTCGACCATAGGAATCGGAGTTCCTATGGCCATCCTCCAACTCCTCATCAGATCAGCTCCATAATATCATATTTTTGTATTGTTACCGAAGTTACGAAGACATACCAAATTTCAGCTCAATTGGACCACAGAAATCGAAGTTCCTATGGGCATCTTCCAACTCTTCGACAGATCAGCACCATGATACCATATTTGTGTATTGTTGTCGAAGTTACAAAGACATACCAAATTTCAGCTCAATTGGTCCACAAGAACCGATGTTTCTATGGTCATCTTCCAACCTCATCATCAGACCAGCTCCATGGTACCATATTATTGTATTGTCATCCAAGTTACGTAGGTATACCAAGTTTCAGCACAATCGGTCTATTGGAAGTGGTTCAAATCTTCATTGCAAGATTTGTAAACATACAAACATACATACATACATACATACATACATACATACATACATACATACAGAAGTGAAGTTAAATAAAAGCTTGTAAAAACGTTGTCTGTTGCATTCACATTTTGATAAAAGACAAATCGTGTATATAAAGCTACATTACTTAGAATGACAGGTTTAAGTATTATTTTATATTTTGCTATCAATTTATTTCGTAGTCTTTTAATACTAAACACTTCGTTGATATAAATCTATTATATAGCAAAAGGATTTTTATACATTATTCCTACTAATCTAGTAAATGAAACAAAAACCATTAATATCATAATATTTTTTCGGTAAAAGTGCGTTATATTGTTCACTATGTAGATATCATTCAGAATTATAGATTAAGAATACAGTTAATAATATGCAAGTAGCTTTTAGTCCTACGCATCAGCAATACTACTTAATATTTCGAACGACCCATTAAATTTTCCGGCAGGTCAATAGAAAAAATATACATCGACACAGCGGGCGGCGAAATTAAAAATTTCCCGACAAAAGACGCATGTTTTAGAAAATTCCAAGCAAGTAGGGACTTGTCGATAATTGAAATAACAAATTACGGCCGGCGCTGGGGCTGACAACACGATTGACGTTTAATTTTAGTGCGCAAGAGAACAAAACTGCTCTCGGACAATGGGTACTGTTCATAAGTTATTTTTTTAATGTAGAAAGGCGACATCAGGAGCTACTTCACACGCTATGATCGTCGTACCGTCCGTCTTTAGAGTAACGCTGCTTTTATTGTTTGTGATAGTTTGTATCGAACCTGAATGTCGTCTAATATATCTGATGAACAAAATTATTTGACAATTGTACTTAACTGGCAACATTAAAATATCGCGGAAGATATCAGCCAGTAGCCGCATGACCTTTGTAAGCACTAGATTGTATTAACTTCCAACTTACATATCTACTGACCCTCTTTGCAAATATCTAAAATCACAGTGCTAGGAGAATAATGCCTTTACTTAATCGCATGAATGACCCACAAAGGGCTTAAACGGTTTTATTCAGCAAATTTAATAGCGCAAAATCTTATGAGCATTAACAGAAAAAATAATGAAGTTCGAACAAAGTCCAACAACGGAGCCTTTTAATATTAAAACTTCAGAAAACAATTCGTTTCAATAATGGAGAAATGCCCGCGAGCTGCGTTCAACAAAATAAAGTATTTAGACTCGAACGAAGCACAGTTTATTATGAAATTTATCGTTACTCAAACTTCGTGAATCGATTATTAATTTTTTGTTGGATTAACTATAGCTTGATTGTTTAAGTAATTAATAACGGGAAATTGAACTTACTTTATAAATTACATTCCACTTTAATTATTTTTTCTTCGCTTTTAATTATATTTGGTTTTGCCTATCACTAGCCATTGGTAGTAAATAATTCGACAGCCTTAGCTGTTCTTTTTTCAACCATGTATACTAATAAAGTTATTATAACAAGTCAACTTCACACAAATATCATAGAAACATACGCTAGGTGACTGAATAATAGACAGATAGTAATATAATAGAATAAAATTAACTACAATTTATTCCCCATTGGAGCGTTTGAGCAACGTTGTTTAAAAGTATGGTGTTCCCATAATGCTGCCCGTACACCACGTAGACATTTTATTATGCCCTAACACGATCTCCCTTTTTCAATATAAGGGTAAACCGTAAAATTTTATTTTATACCGGTTACTTTGTCCATTGAATACACCTCGTGTTATGCTAATATCCAGCCATCACAAAGGCAACTGAGACGGCATTGTACACTCGCCTACAAATTTGAATAAATATTTACAGTAAACAGGGTAGAATGCATTAACGTTGGCTTAAATTTTAAAAACGTCTCATAGAGTGTTATGTATGGGCTCTTAAGCGCGTCTCGCGATATCATTAGGGCATTCGTTGCAAGCTCTCCGGCGAGATTAAGACTTGCCTTACGTTCTTGGCTCTCAGCTGGCAGACAATGCGACCTTTCTCTTACAATGTTTGTTGTTGGCAAAATTAAAATGTGGCTGAAATTGTGCATCCGACCGTAAAATTGCGAGTTGCAAAGCTGACACAATTTGCTAACGTGAACTTTAATACTCGTTTAGCATTATTTGAGATGAAAAGGTCTCGCGTTGGATGAATAGCGCTGTGTCATCCAAAAAAGAAAATAATTAATATGTGAAAACCATCGCTATTCTTAAGCCTCCTATTTACTGAGTCGCTGAGTTTACGTAAATCTTGCTTGTAACAGCTAATATACTCGAGAATTTCAAGCAGGCAGTAACTTACCCTTCTTACTAATACCATGATTGTAAATCTATCAAGTTATGTCGTTTTGGTGACTGTATTTAAACCAAATTCTTAGTCGAAAGTATAGTGCTCAAACACTAAAACCCATTTATTTACTAAGATTGACTTATACGCCATAAATCTGCCAGTAAGCCGCGTGCTCCACCGTTATCAAAACAGCCCGCCTTGCATAAATATTAAGGTTATTCACAAACGGAAATCTAGAGTATTCAAGAGGCGCCCAGTTCTTAGCACTAATCTCAGTAAACGCCTTCACTGTTTATATCTCGCCTAGAGACGTCTGCATCCTGAGCATAATCCCATACAGTAGTACCATTAAAATGTACGCAGTATTTTAGTCGCGGTGGGCGTCTTACACGTTGAAGAATGACCAATTTGTTACTGCCAGTGTCCGGGTAGAGAATGATGAAGATTTTATTGTACGGCCATAATGCGTTCGTTCTGTAGGTGTGTGGATTTCTGAAGCAATAAGTTGCAAGCCAACAAAAGATGCCACAGTGCGCGACACCCACGTTTGCGGTGATTGTGAGCTCCGAGATAATTCAAGTAAGCCCGAGCATGTGTGAAGGTGAAGGGAAAAATAAAATCGCCTGGAACGGCGTCAAGCAAAATGTAGCGCAGAATTATTTGAATAAGTCGTTGAGAGAATTATCAGTTTTTATTGGTATAATGATGCATATTTTTATTTCTTAATTGATAACGAAATGTATTACAAGAAAAACAAATGTAGTCTTGGAATCACATTTAATAAGGTTTTCACTCGTTTTGAGATTTAATTTTCATAATAATCACTCTTGATGTGATTTAGATGATAAACAAATAATAAATGAAAATTATACTGCAAAAGAAAAAAAAGCTTTGAGTAACTACGTTATATCGTAGGTACGGTTGAAATATAATTGTATTATTATTAAACTCGTTTTAAGCGCATTATGACAATAAGAAACTGAACCTAATCCTAAAAAAAGCAGAAATGCGCACAAATAGTAACACAACTCAGAATTTTTGTTCGTTTCAAACGTTCATTTCCAAAGCAGATCCAAAATAAGGAGATTATAAAAACGATTGCATTTACGAAACAGCTTCCCCTAATACCTCCAGAAATATGGTTTACTTTAGCAAATAGTCTAATCTCGCGCAACCAATTATGGTTGGGCGTATAATCTGCACTATATTTAAAACAGATGAATATTATTACAATATCAAACGGAAAGACACGCGGGCCACGGAGTTCAATCCCGCACAGCTTAGCTGGATATCGAATTGCAAATGGCCAAGGAAAATGTAGCATTTAACGCTTCGCCAACTGCGAACGACTTCCATACCAATGCGGCCTGCTTACGTTGAATACTTGGCGAATACTTTTTTTGCAATATTAAAAAATAAAAATGTCCTCATTAAGCTACCGTCTAATGGTTTCTGTGCATTTTAAAAATAATTTCGAGAAGTAGATTTGAATTTTATTCATTGACAAATGGTTTGAAAGTTATTTTTGTTACATTATTTATTTTGAACCATCTTAATAACTTGTTAATTAATTGATTATGGGCAGCAAAGCTAAATATTGAAAAAATTGTTACCCATTTACAGTTTGTTAATTTCAAAAATACGGAAATCTGTAAACTATTGACCTTTGAATTGACTTATAAAATGCTGGATATAAGTTCTGACATAGAATATATATGTATAAATATTTTGTAATTTTTTTTTCAGTAATGCAAGCAAGAAGGAAAGCTGCATATCTATAAATTACTTCATAAATTACATCCATTTATCAAGTAACATTCAGCAAATGAAGTGGGTTATTACATAATCGGTCTCATTTACAGAGTATTTCTGCACCCAGAGGCATTTGAAACAAATCCAATAGCACTTTAATAGCATGAAAAACAAAACACAAAACGATTTTTAACAAAATTTTACAACCATCATAATTCGTCGCATACGAACCGCACTCAACCAATCCTTGCAATCAGGCGGGCCCACGCGACAGTGTGCGGTTTCAACACAGGCCAGCGGCGCACTACTGGGGCGGTTTAGAATATCAACAATACTTAAGCGAACGTGCCGCCTTCATACGCCGAGCAATGTCCGTACTGCATTTACCAGATGAGCTTTCGTAATAGGAGCTCTAAATGCAACAGCCTTCAATGTTGAAATGGAATCTCGATCGCCACTTGTACATAAGAGCTGTTTGTAGGTGCATGTGTGGTCTGAGAGTAGGTGCGCTGTAACTGTAAACAACCATTTTGTATCGGCTATTTTCACATTGCAGTCGCTTTATTACGCCACCTCTTTGGATTGTCTTTGAATGAAGTGAATTTAAATTATTAATAAAATTCGTGGATGTAACGGACATGTAATTTATAAAAGTAGTGTTTATTGTAATACGTTTAAATTTGAGTAGAATTAGTATATAAGTATGTAATGTTTACGCGAAATCAAAAACATCTTTATTAAATTTTAAAAAGAAATTTAGCGTTATAATATCTTTCAGACGCAGACAAATTTAAAACAATACGAAGACAATTGAATGTGTGGAAAATAATTTGAAAATTTTTGCATAAATTTTTAATTTAAAAGAGTACCAGTCAAAATATCACACGAGCTAATATATTACCAACTAAATACATCTGAATTGTCCAATGCAGAATTACGCCCACTGTCATTGGCGTGAGAGATCTAATAATCGCAATTGGGACGTCAGAACACAAATTAGCACCGGATTGATCAAACACATAATTTCATAAATAACTTAATTCTAGTTTTAGGTCACCTACAGTCGGGCCACGAGAGATTATACATTTGAATTTTAGAATAACTTAACTGAAATGAAAATTTATAAACAAACACAAAATGCGTATAATTCAGATTGCTAATTAAGATTGATTGGACGGTTGAATTGATAGGTATTATATATAACTACGAGAGGCTTCTTCAGTCTCGAACAGTCAAGAAACAAATAAGGAGAACAGTTCAACACAGCCAAAAAAAGAGCAAACATAAGCGGAAAAGGCACGTAGAAGAAGCCAAAAAGGTGTGTTTTGGTGTAGGTCACTCAACAGTACTTCATCTTATCAGACGCAGACTAATGAGTAAGTACGTATATTTTTATTGTGTACCTTATATATGTAGAATATATAAGAAAGGTATGTTTATAAATATGTGTGAGTATACATAATACGTAGGTAAGTCAGAAACTAGCCGGCGAAGTAAAAACGCAGTCTAGATGCCATTCAAGTAATAGCTGGGCCACAACTTCCAAGAACTGCCATCATAACCGTTTGCGGAAATTTCCTTCGTCTTACGCGTTAAAATAATATTCGCGGTAAGGAAATTGGCCGCTAGATGGCGTTTGCCGACGAACTTAAAATAAAACCGTTAAGACTTTACACATTATGCTTTTCCATGTGGCTACCTTTGATTGTTTTGGTCTCCTTTCTTCGGCAGCGGACTTAAGTAAACAAAGTTATTTCATCCTCGGTCACTGGAGAAAATTAGTTTTCTTCGCTCACATGTTTGCGCAGAGTGATAAGAGTCTAGATAATTGGAACGACAAAGGCAGCTTTGTTTTTTATTTTTTTGTTTTCTCTTATATTCTCTGTTGCTTAATAAGTTTGTATAAGAAATATTTTTGGAACAAACACGCATTATTAAAGTAAATATATTACGTTCCTTTATAGTTTTGATCTTGTTAAATTTACATCATCGACAAATTAATAAACACACCAAATAGTCACATTACATTGTTCCCATCCCATACTAAAATTAAGTCTTGTGTTGTAGATATTAGAAGTTACAAGAGATATTTTGATCTCACAAACACCCAGATCTGGAACAAATATTTGACGATGACATAAACTTTTGTTTCGGTGCGGGGATCGAACCCGCGACTTGTCCTTTCACACAAATTCTTGAGTAAGGTTTTCTCATGAAGTATACCTTCACAGTATGACAAAATCAATTAATTCAAAAGTTACTTTGGGGTTTAAGGTTTTGCTTATATATAATGAACTTGCCATATGGCTCAGGATCACAAGGATGCAATAGTTTAAAAGAAAATTAAACATTATTAGGCGAAAGCGAACAGAATGACGTAGTAATCTTTGAAAGTTACAATATAAATTCCGATCAGTGTAGATTACATAACGAAATAGTTTGTGCAGTTATTTTATGACATGCAAATGTACTATCGCATTCTACCCAAACAAAAGCCGGTGATGGGTGACTACAAAGCCTCGGGCGGTCGTTTGGCCCAAAACTAATGTACTTATATTCTAAATAATACCCCGTGATTTTGAGGGTGATACAAAACACCCTAAGGGATTATCTGTAATGAACTGCCCACTTTGGACTGCAAAATCTTTGTTTCAAGACAAATTGCATGCCGCATCCGAGGGTTTTGGGGGTTGGTCAAGGGCCTTTTCAACTGAAAGTATCCAATTGTAAGCACGGGTGTACAAATAGACCCCAGCATAACATTAACATTCATATTTGAATTACGCGAAATATTGAAAAGGCGTAATGAAAAATGAAAAAATCTTTTCATACCGTGCTCTTTTGTGAGCGGATTTCGCATATACAAAAGTGGGAAAAACCTTTGACTCCATGCTTTTATTCGCTAATATCGACATGTTTGCTTTTGAAAGTACCTGTATATCTCCAAGCTATACAAACGGCTTATATAAAATTAAGCCAGTTACGTCACAGTTCATTGAGGTGGCTATTCTTGGAACGCTCAACTTTTGCATTTTCATTATTTTAAAATATAGTTGGAGATAGGTTTTTATGAAGTGTAATAAGCACATTTTATGTATAGATAATGATGTTATAAAAAGGAAGAGTTTTTGTAATTTTTTTCTAATAGGGTCCAAAACCCATTTACAATTTTTTTGAATACTGCTACCTAAATACTACTCAGATATTAAATATTATAAACACTACAACATACATATGCATAGCAAGACAATGCGAGAAAATCTTGTCCTGTAAATTATGGTAGTTACGATCAGGCAAAGTAAAATACTTACGTCATACACCTTTAACTTAAGAAATCCCCACGGATTGAAGCTATAAAAATTACAATTCTACTTATTTACTATGTTGCGAGCACTGCATTAGCTTAAACGCGAAGTGCAGCTAAAAGCTCATTTTCCCTAACTGTTACAGCTCCTTTACCAAATTATCTTATTTGAGCTTACGAAAGCAAATTTCTTGAATTATATTGCTTGCATGGAAACCAAAATTGAAAACGCAATGTTGAATATTAACCAAATATTAGCAACCAAGTACCAAATATTTTAATTTTAATTAATCTAACCATATAGGTATAAGGTTACCTTTTTTTAATGAATTATAACTTTAGAATGAATTTGCATATGTTTTTTTTTTCTCTTTATTATTTTAGGAGTTAAGTGAACTGCTAAATCCATAGTACCCTTTTATAATTGCGACAGAAAAAGAGATACTTCATGTTGCATGTTACTTTCAAATTAAAAAAGGAAAAACGAATGTGAACTACTGCTGCAATGAGCTGGAAAACAGGAAAAAATCTGGCCCGCGTAGAGAAATACAAAACTTAAGTTTACGACTTATTAACTTCGTTGAATGCACTACTAGTTGAGAGTTTCTTCGTTTACTTCGCTGAGTTGAGGTGCATGTTCAGTACAGCGTCAAAGTTTCCACAAAGAACGCAATGTTAAACTTATATACGCGTATGAACATGTTTTAAACAGTTTACTTACAAAATTACAAATAATTCTTTGTTTCTTTATGTACTTCTCTATTTGTATCCATGTCGCTATATGTCTGTTTTAAAGTTATAGGCATTGCACAATCTAAGTCTTAAATTATATGATACTTTAAACCGTGCATTTTTTAAGTAATGCAGGAGTATAATCAGAATATATATTTTTAACGATATTTATTTAATTTTAAAATATTAAATACATTAAGTTTGAACCAAGAGCTATTCGAAAAAATAAAGAATTAAAAATAAAATTCTTTAAGTTGATCTACTAGGATCAATAAAACAACAAAATTAATAAAAAAAATATAAACTGCATTTAAAAATACATTAATGAGCGCTCCACCAACCCTATCCCAGTACAGTATACAACTTACACACAATACTAACTCGCGTAATTACCAAATCTACCTCAAGTTCACCAGCGAGATCCAAACAATTGTCGATTGCTTCCAAAATAGGTGGCTTTATAATAAAGCACGTGCGTGTCACGTGCCATGCCGGATTAAGTCGGCAGGCGCTCCGGATAATTAACTGCACAAAATACTGGCTATCGCGCACGATCGATGCCGAGAACCGGCACGAACCGAGGATCGGGGCCCTGATGAAGGGCACCCGGTCGACACAATTATTTTTGATTACGGCTCTTCATGGTTAATTAATGACGTATCTTTACATAATCCTGGATGATTTATTTTTTAACTAGTGGCCGCGGATTTTGGTCGGTTGCGTCACCGAGTATGACGGGGTTTATTCGATAATGAATTTAAGGTCTTTAGGTAGCATTTTTTGCACTGATATAGCAAAACGATTTCGAATTTAAACGTCATCCAAGTTATTCTATGCACCTAAATAAAATTATATCCATCTACTCAAACTAATCGCAGGATGCAGGCCGCTTCTATAAGAATAAATACTTAAGGAATTACATATGTTTATATTACATAAAAATAACATTCTAATTTAAATACAAATACTTGAATTACTGAAAAAAGGTTATTGAGGCAAATGTTTTAATATTAATTATATAGGAAGTAATGATCTACTTTGAATAATAAGTGATGTCAAATGATTCAAACTTTCTACTGTTAATGAATGGACTTTCCGAACAAAATTTTGCAGTTCAAATGTTTTTGTTCCGTGCCTTAATTATAAATTATATATTCTGCCCAGATTCCTAATTAGGAAAATTTGCCGAATTTATTTTGCTGATTCCATCCCTATATTATTACGAGTCATAAATAAAATTTTTGTTTTAAAAAAGAGCTTCAAATTAAAATTATACATAGTAAATTACCTGTAATACCCTGACATACTTAATTAAAACATTATTCCATATCTACTTTTAATACATATGTTTAGCTAAACTGCTCAAATCGTCCAAAGAAAACTCTACCTAAATACTATCAGATTAAAGATTGACTAATGTTAGTAGTCGTCGATGAAGAGCAAACAAAAAGACTGAATAATTAAGTGTCATTCTAACACCAGCCAGTATAAGCTGTTGGGGATACAAACAAAGAAGGAGGACTCAATAAAAATGTAATCAAATATACAAAGGAGTGACGAAGAAAACATGAGTGAATCAAAGCTTTCAGGTTTAATGGAAAGGGTGGAAGAATTCTTTATATGGCAAACTTTCCTTGGCATCGTATCGAATAGCCAAATCTCCGGTTTTGTAACGTAAGAACATTGTAAGCCTCAAGTGTAAGACGAGTCTGTTGATTGACAAAATTTGTCCCTACCCTTAATGTTTCGAGGGGCGCACTAATACAAAGTATTCGCGCAAAGGTGTTTTGTTTCGGAGAACTTTTCCTTGAGAAGTTTCTGAAGATTGTTCATTACATTATACGTAATACACACTTTGGCACGATGTTGTCTTCATTAGAGAGAATCCCCTAAAACTTTTTATGCTAATTATTTATTAGTATTAAGTTTAATTTTTACGTTTCATTAAATGTTTCTGCTGGAGTTTCTTGAATGTATTGTGACAGCAGACATAATTAATTAAACCGTTACGCATTTTAGCTTTATGTCCTTTTGTTCCATGTTGTCTATTTTCGTAATGAATTTTGGAATGGTTTAGTGATGTTAGTGTAGTTTATATAATAGGCTACCGTCACCTAGCTCAAATATAAAAAAAAAATCCTATCGAATTTTATCAATAATTCGTATAGTATTGATACTTTTATCGCTAGGGGTACAGCTAGTGATACTACTAAATGTAGCCTATTTGCAAACTAAATTGCATTTTACTTCAGTTACAACGGACCGTCCCTAAAAATATCGATACGAGCTAAAAAAATAAACACACAATTCACGAGACCTCTTAAAGCAAAACGTTATTTTTGGGTCATTTCGTGAGACAAAAATTCGGCTAAATTGTATGACGGTCACACACAGTTACATAGTCGGCTGGGTTTAATCCACAATGTTTACGCGTCGTTTGCCCTCAACTACCGAAATATCGAATTGAGGCCTTTCCCGTGTGTTGTTTAATGTTACGTCACTTTTTTATGTTGTCTACTGTTGTCCTTTTATTTAAAAAAGGTCTTATTAAGGTCGTGAATGTTTATTGCTTTTATGTCTTGAGTAGCGCCAAAATGATTTTTTTTTGTTACTTCGATACAAATATAAAAGATTCTGATTAAAATTTATTAAATTTACCATCGCGAGAAATGGATGAAGGTATTTAATACAATCTAATAATTGGAAGAACGAAACGACATTGCTAACATAAGACTGCACCCAACATTTCTATTCAGCTAAACGGTTAATATCGTACCACCCACAGAGGACGCATCGGTTCTCCTTTTCAAGTGCCTATTGACCAGCCCACTGACATTACGACAGCGTACTTGACGCTCATTCTGTATTGTCCATTTCCATTTGATGTTTATTTGTTTTTATGATGTCAGCATTGTCAATACATTTTTTTTTTATGAGGCATACTTCAAGTTTGCATGATACCTCAGATATTTATTTATATTACAGAATTTACTAAATACATACATACATCTTATTTTATACTGGTAGTCCTGAATTTCATTTCATATTTATAAATTTTTATATAGTTATATTTATTTATTTATTTATTTATTTATTTATTTATTTATTTATTTATTTAAGGAAAACAAACAGTAGTATACAAAGAAAAAAGAACAAATAACTTACTAAGTAATATATATACATATACTACCCACTACGTTTCCACGGATTACATTAGAAAATATAAACGCCGTTGAAAGAGCGCGTGATATGTATGTGCTAAATTAAATACTATACAGTCCTGATTATAAATAAACTTATTATGAATAAACAAATAAAAGAACAGGGAAAAACAAAATTAAAATTATCTTATCAACTACATCGTTATATTTAGCTTCCTATGCTAAGCTTCCTTATGAGATATATGACGAAAGAAGGAGAAATAATATAATAATAAAACATACAAAATATAAAAAAAAAAAAGTGAACAAAAACTTTAACTATAGTGCTCAATGTCCATTAAAATTTTATTTGCTTTGACTTTAAATTTGCGTTTGCCAACATGCAGTATATCAACTGCGCTGAAATGCTGGTTGTATGTTTCAACCATTCGGTGAAGCGGTGAGCGCGCGCCTGCATTGGTTTTACAGGAGGAGGAAGCAAATAAACGTCTCCTACGCACCTCGCGCCCGTGAACTGTGCGGGGAACCAGGTAACATAAGCGGTTCACTAATTCAGAGCAGTCAAATTTATTGCGACATATACCAAATAGAGTCATGACTTCAAGTAACATACGTCTGCGCTCTAAAGTGATGAGACCATATGTTTTTAAGAGTGCCTGGTAGGAAATCCTTTTTTGGAAGCATCTATGGTGCACTGCACGTAAGTATTTACTTTGTATTGCCTCTAATGATCCAATATACTTTTTGTAATGAGGATTCCAAACAGGCACTGCATATTCTAATTGTGGTCTGACAATTGCTCTGTACAAGTGTAAATATGTGTCAGGTCGGTGGAAGTCTCTGGACGCCCTCATTACAAAGCCGAACATTTGGTATGCCTTTTTTGTGATGTTCTCAATATGCGAATCTAGGTGAAGCTTGGAATCCAACTCCACACCAAGATCGCGAACATTGTGTACTTTGTCAATTATTGTATTTCCTAAGTGATATTCATAAGGCATGATTTTAGTTTTTTTTGTAAAAGTTATTGAGTGACATTTATTTATGCTAAGTTTTAATTTATTAATTGTACAATAATTGAAAAATGAATCAAGGTCGTTTTGAAGTTCGACAGAATCAGCCTCCGAAGAAATATTTTTGTAGATTTTTAAATCGTCAGCATACAATAAAAAATTACATTTTTTAAAACAGTCTTTCACATCGTTTATGAATAAAACGAACAACAAAGGACCCAAAATGGAGCCCTGCGGCACACCGGAGGTGACAAGAATAGAGTCAGATTCGAAGCCGTTTATGACGACTCTCTGCGTTCTGTTGGTAACATAAGAGGCAAACCACCGGAGGAGATCCACTCTAATGCCATTAAACGCGATTTTGTCTAGTAGCAATCTGTGATCGACCTTATCAAATGCCTTCTGAAAATCCGTGTATACTGTATCGATTCTTTGTCGTTTGTCAATACCTTCAAAAAGATGGGAGGTAAAAATTAAAAGATTGCTTACACAAGATCTATCCTTAACAAAACCATGCTGTTCACTTATAATTAATTTACGGATTAAAGGGTAAATATGGCTATGGACAAGCTTTTCGAACAGTTTAGAAAATGCCGATAATATGGATATTGGACGATAATTCGTAACATTACACCTAGATCCATTTTTATAAACAGGTATTATGTTTGCACATTTCCAGATATTTGGGAATATTCCTAAGGACAAACATTTATTATATAAGATAAACAAAGGGTAACATAAAGTATGGGATGTCCTTTTTAAAAATACGGCTGGGATCCCATCAGGACCAGGCCCCTTGGAAGGATCAAGTAGTTTCATTGCATTGCGTATTTCGTCCAAAGTAAAATGTAACCTACATATATTCACATCATTATTGATGTCAGGTGATGGTGGTTGCCATGACGAGCAATCAAAAGTAGACGGTTCATACACAGAGTTGAAGAAAGTGGAAAATAGGTTACAAACAGCAGAGGGGTTATTTGCCATAGTTTGCCCATAGTACATTGTAGCAGGAACGTTATTAGATACTTTACGATTTGATACGTAAGTCCAAAATGTCTTTATATTTGAGATGACACCTTCTTCAACTCTTTGCATGTAAGATTTATAACATTTGTCGACTTCCTTCTTGAATTTGTCTCTGTAAGTAGAGAATATGTTGTAGTCACTGTTATTTCGAAATTTTTTCCACTTAATCCATGCCTTATTTTTCTTTTTAAATATATGTAAAAGTGAGTTAGAGAACCAAATCGGAAAGTTATTATTTTTACGTTTATATTGTGGTGTGTGAGACCTAATAATTCTGTAAATTTCCTCATAAAAAACAGTCACCGCGTCATCAGGAAAAAGGTTATTTAATAAGGAGTTCCATTGAACTTCATTTATATCATCATTTATGCTGTCATAATCGGCTTTAATGTAATTTAAATATTTGCGATTATTATTTTTATTTGTTTTAGAATCTAAACCTATAATTTCTAAATGCGCATAAAATGGTGGATGATGTGTATCTATTGGTAAAAGTGGTGTGTTGGGGCTTAAAACTGAACAATGAGTATTACAAAAAAACAAGTCTAATATGCGACTATTCCTATTATATAAATAATTGTACTGTTTTAAATTTAGCTGGGAGCACGTATTCAACAAAACCCGTCCTATATTAGAAATAGCTCTATGTGTGTTGCAGTCCATGTGAGATTGTTCGTTGATCCAATTTAATTCAGGTAAGTTAAAGTCTCCAATTAACATTAAAACATCCATACCAGGATTGTCATACAATGTAGATAAAGAATTTAAAAAGGTAATACATGTGTCTTCATTAATACATGGAGGTATGTAAGTAGCGCATATAATGTGATACTTACCATTATTAGCGGGTATTCTGACTAAGACGTGCTCCGGCACAGATAAGTATTGTGTAAACTGAAAAAGCGAAGGTTTTAACTCAGCCAAGACAGCTATAAGGACCCCCCCACCGTCCTTTTTATTGGTAATAAGACGGTTACGATCACACCGAAAAACCAAGTACCGTTGATCAATGAATTCATTACTCGATATTTCAGGAATCAACCAAGTTTCTGTCAGAATAATAATGTCATAGGTATGAGATAGTATATTAAGATATAAGGTGTTTAGCTTAGTCCTGATCCCCCTGCAGTTCTGGTAATATACTGTTAAATTATCTTGAGAAGCCATTATTTAAGCGCAAGTTGTAAACAATAGCTATTTTAATATAATAATATCTTACTGCATGAAAGCGAAACGAAAATATTGCATGTAAAGTTATATATAAGCAAAAGCAAATTAAAAGCACTATTAAGCGGTTTATATAACTTTGAGCACAAAATTCAGCAATAATCGAAAAGCAAGTTATTACATCTAGTTTGATAATAAGACTAAACATTATATGAAAATAAAGATTTAGGTATATCTCATACGGAAGTTTTCTGCGGTTTGATTTTGTCGAGGTCCTCATCCCGTCGAATTGCAATAACACTTGAAGACTCCTTCTCCCGCACCAGTATGGTCCCGTGTTTGATCCATACGAATTGGTATTTATTTTTTTTGGCAAGTTCACGGGTTTTACGAAAAAGTTGCTTCCTTTTCAGTGTAAGATGTTCGTTTATGTAAATCTCATGCGGTGATCCAGTTAGTCCCAATTGATTTGTAGATAACTTCCTCTTGAGGCGATGCGCTAGGAGTAGATTATCACGCAAAATCTTAGAGCTGAACTTTACAATTACATTTTTAGGTTTAGTTTCGCCGGCTCTTGCATGTGGCACACGATGTATTGCAGTAATATCTTTTTGAGTAACTGCACAACCAACGGCTACACCGATGTTCTCAACAATGTTCAGCAAATTTTCGCCGCGCTTTTCCGGCAAATTTGAGATTTCTAAATTACAAAGACGCGCTTGTTGTTCTAAGGTGTCTATCTGTATCTCTAAATTTTGTATGATGTCAGTGGCATCACTTATTTTGCCAAGTGCACTAAGCTTCACTTTAATCTCATCTTGTTCGTTCATACAAAAAGTTAAAGAGTTTTTTACATCAGCAATCTCTTTCGAGAAGTCCTCAACTTCGGCTTTTACTTTTAAATGTTCAGTGCGTAACGTATTTATTTCGTCCCTCAGTTCATTTCTAAAAACTTCAAGATCGCTTCTTATTTTGGAGCCAATTTCATTTATAAAGCCTTGCATGTCGGATTTAAACTCGGTAAAAGAATTATGAATTTTTTCTTCAAGAGTGTGAAATGCTTGCATTACCTCGGAGTCTGGTTGCTTACGTTTCCTACAGAGTGTTAGACCACCATCCTTTTCGGTTGTCGTCAGATCCGAATCGGAATGAAACAAGTGGTGCTTATTAGGCGAGCGAAGCATTATGTGGTATAGTTAGCAGCGTAAATTCGTCACCTGAGTTCGTCACTTTGTTGGCCTAGCGGTCAAGCGCCAACGTCCCAGCGGCGAGCCGCCGACGACTGCGTGTTCAAACCTCACCAACAAGCGACACTTTTTCCAAATTTTAATTATTTCTAAATCCCGGGTCCGCTTCACAAATCCTCCAAATAGCGCAAAAGAGACAGCGCTCTACAAATACCAAGATGGCGCCCGACGGCAATGGAGAAAGCCCCAAGACAGAACGGGAGGGTCCGATGCCACACTAAATCAAGAGTCCACAAAAACTACAAAACACAAAACACAAGAGATGCACACGTCCACTCACAGCAACGGCTCATAACAAACAAATATAATACATTAAGTATGTAGTAGATACATTTTTTTCCGAAAGTACAAGGCGGCTAAGAAAACATTTAAAATAAAACCAATGTTCACGCATCAGGTTCAATGAAGAGATATACATTTTATATGTCCGCCAGGCGCCAATACCACATCTTAATGTAATCAACCAATCCACAAAAACAAAACGGAATAATAACAATAAAGAATATTATATT
Source organism: Cephonodes hylas (assembly GCA_030295005.1). Lineage (NCBI taxonomy): Eukaryota > Metazoa > Arthropoda > Insecta > Lepidoptera > Sphingidae > Cephonodes > Cephonodes hylas. The sequence goes on from AP025371.1 coordinate 4,878,545, forward strand.
GACATTGGTCGTCAATTAATATCGATGTGGACTGCAACGTGGAAATAAAAGCAACATAAACGTGTAATGTGTGCATTAACACGGCCATATCGACTGTTTAGAGAGCTGTTTACCTTTCTAAATGAGCGCCAAACGAGAACAAATTGTTATTGGTGTGTTAACGCAGCGGTGTGCGGATTTAAGGTGTCTGCTGTGGTGGAGGAATAAAGGTTTTTCAATTATCTTGTTTTAAAACAAGCATACGCCTCCTGTGTAGCTGAATTTGTGATAACTATGTTGTATCTTTAGGCTTTATTAAAGTTCGACCGAGTTATTGACCGCTTCAGGTTCATGGTTCAATTCTCGGGTCAGACAAAATATTTTGCGTTTTTAATCTTTTTTCTTTCTAATTATTTTTAATCTCAACAAATCATGTTTGAACGCCTCTACGGTTAAAGTTGGCCATAAACTAAAGGGTGGAGAAGATATTATATATTCTAGAATAAATATCAGAAAAGTGCATATTTCTGAACAATATTTTCCCTCATTACTATTTGTATGTGAGGCATTGATAATATTATGATTCTATTTTCATATTAAGTCAGTTGATTGTAATTTATATTTATTAGCGATTTAAACCCATTTAACATTTTGATTACGCGACACCTAATGTGCTTTTATTGATATTTCCTATAATAATACACATTATGAGGTCAATTTGTTTGTATTTTATCTATTAAATTGACTAGCGGTACAACGATTTATTAGGTTACGTAGGCGAATAAAAGCATAGCCAGTATAAATTCGAGAGATTTTACAAATTCTTTCCAAATATTGATTTATTAAATACTAGCTGCCAGACTCGATTGGTCAGAAAATATTAAAAAACTAATCGCATTTGATTTATTCATAGCAAAAAATATGTTTTTTACAACATAAATTAAGTAATGATTGCAAATTTCCATTTCACTATTTGAAAGTTTGATTTGATCAGAACATAACTAAAGTCATTTCTCTAAATGCAATGTATTTCTATCTAAAAATTATTACAAAATATTTAATTCAGCAGTTAAGGGTTGCAAAAATACAGACGTACAGGTCTAGTTACTTCCAGATAGTACATTTTTTCAGCCATATGTGTACCTCATGAAAATTAACCAAAGTTTATTAATTCCACCAACACCTAAGAACTAAGCAAAGATATCGTCACACATGTGATTCATTTGAAGCTGATTTGAGGAATCGACGTTTAAGTACTTAACAATGTCAGCAAAACTGCAACAATAAACAATAGATTTTAATTAAGATGACACAGGGAGCATAAAATGTGTGATTGCGCGGCTGGGGGCGGTTTAACGGCTATCATATCTTCGGTCGGGCGGTGGTAGTGTGAACATGACACTTCTCCCATAAAAGTGTTATGAGTTCATTTCCAGACGGCGCCGTTCTGGAAACTCTGACTATGTGTATTGCTTGTATGCCTTTAAAATTTGACGTTGGATATGTAGGTGACGAATAATTAATTTTTATTTATATTAAGGGGGAAGCAAAACATTGTGAGGAAACTTGCACATCTAAAAGTTCTTAGGATTTTCTTAGGTGTGTAGTTCATCAACCCGCAGTAGGCCAGCGTAGTGGACTAAGGCATAAACCCATTTAATGGTCGAGATGGCCCGTGCCCAGCTTTGAGAGGTGTAAGGGCTAATGATGATGATCTTAAATAACGTCCTAAATAACGCTTTAAAACGAACTTCTAATCTCAAAGTTAACTGTAACACTAAAAAAATATACCAAAATCCGGTTCAACATTCGTCATAGACACATGATAGTACCTATACCGAACGCTAAATCCAAAACAAGTATTTAAACTTCGACACAAGCTTGTAACTGTTAAAACAGTGTTATCAGCAGTAACATTACTCCAAGTAAATCCCTTAAGCAACGAACACCAGTTGTAAATGTGTCGAGGGGCAGATAAATATATTATGTGTCCCTAAAAGCGTAAGAAATCCGAAGATTTGTAAAGTTTCCCCCTTTATGACGGGTGAAGCGCCCTGCCAATGTTTTCTGCTTGAATGATATGAAAAACTTTTTACAAAACAAACATATTTAACTATCGACCTTATGTGTGAAGCGTTAGAGTTGAATTTGAAGAGGACATTGTATTGAGAGAAAAATTCATTTGCAACGTTAGACAACAGTCGTTTAACATATCTTAGTTTATGACTGAGCGAAACGACACACGAGAAAACTATTTATGGCGTTCTTAAATTTAAGACAGATTGCAACGTTGCTTTTATGTCTTAATTTCATTTCCAACTTTATGTGTATCTTTCGTAACTTTGCGTTTAGAAATCTATCGTATGACAGTCGAAAACATATTTATAGACATTTTATATTTAGGATTAGGTTCGATATATACTCGTATGAATTATTTTATTTTTAAAAAGAATATGTTTTAGGTTGTGGTTATAGAGGTCAGAAGTCACTCGCAGTTTCAAAAAACCGGGTCACAATACTATGTCTTGTGTCAGTCTCAGTGTGTAGACAGCACCATACTCATCTACGACTGTTGTGTATATTTATTCTTGTAAAAAATAATAAGATATACAGTTTCAATTTTTAATGTTATGAATTAAACAATGGGGAATCGCATTAAAAATATATATTTAATTATTTTTTGGAAACTAAAAAAATAATGAAGTTGTACAATCATCATAAAATGGCAATGAAACTCTGAAAATAAACAAATTATAAACCACTGCTTCCAGATTATTCTCTTATAAACTGTTTCAACGTAATACAATACCGCTTATTCTAAAGACCATTTCCAACCATCTATAGAGCTACTGCTCTGACTGTTGCCTCATGATAACACCAGGGATCGAAGGCTTAGCTCCGGAAACTGCGAGCCATTCGCTTGAATACAAAGCGTTATCTTTAGAAAAGTCTATTTTATCCACGTAGGTAAATGTTACATCGGCGTTTTTTCCTCAATCCAAAAAAACACTCCGATTCCAACATATACAAGATGAATTTACTGTAAAGATCCGGTCAAAGAGTTGCTGGGATCAAAGGGGAGCCGGTACTTAATGTACTGCCACAAGCTTGGCCCAAACGTAAATATTGGTAACATCATGTCCCCGACGAATTTTGCGCCGCAATTGGTTGAAAGTGCTTTTGGCTCTTTTAAATGTTTTAGAGATTCGTTTTCGTAGTCCATGTAAGGAGGTGTTTTTAATTTCTATCTATTTATACCAGCTGTTTTCTAGTTTTATTTTTAGATTTGATAGATATTTTGTACGTCGCAGATCACTGTCAGTGTAGGACCATCAATATGAATAATTTATACTAAAATTGAAAATATGATTAAAAACTCTGATGGATGATTATTATAAATTAAGTTAAATACCATAATTCCTTTTTCAGATCTTTGTCATTTCATTCGAAATCAATTATGATGTTTATAATATTCCCAGAGCCCGTTGTCGTCAACAATTCATTTTAATGACTCTCGGCGCTCCCCAGCGGTTGTGGCGGAAAAACTGTGACTTCCACCGCATGGGGCGTGTATACGAAATGTACAGTACTAAAACTGTTATTACATGTTTTAAATAAGTTTATATGTCATTCAATTACATTAAAGTTTCATTTTAAGTTAAATTGTTGTTGTAAAAATAGTTATTGAACTGTTCTTATCGTTCATTTTAAGTACGTTTTATATGTTTTAAGATTAAAATACTTATGCTAGAACAGTGTCAGCTCACATACATAACTTTTAAGAATTATGATGTATAAAAAAAACCGCTAGATGTAGTAGCTTTTGTCTGCAGCGACCTTTGCGTTACCTAGTTTGTGTTAATTAAACTTAATAGTTTGAAAAAGCCAATAAATTCCTAAACAAACCCAAGTATCTAAAAGATATCAGCAAAAGAAATTCAGTAGTTTTAAATAATAATTTATTTACACTTCATTTTCATACTATGTACATTCTTTTTAAAAGCAAAAAAATAAAATAAGTATTAGTAAAAGAGATTTTTCCAGAGTAATTATTACCATATGTCATACTGTTCTCACATAACGTCGGCCTGAGAGACGGTCATTTTTCATGTCGCGACCGCGATAACGCGCGGTCAGGTGTTAGAATGATTTGTAACCCCTGCCCGGCTAAACACCTCGCTGCGTGGTATTCGACAAACATTGACCGAATTAGCACTTCCGAAAAACCACACGCTCGCATATTTGAAAATTTTACTCACGCCGGTATCCCCAGAGGGGAGGCAGAAGTGTATTTTAATATCCACCTTTTGTCGGTTATTTTCACTTACTAGGCTTAAGTAGAGCTCAATGACTTGATTAGAGAAAAAGTACATACTACATACTGCTAGTGTGAAAAGTCTGAATTTATTTACGTAAATTTAATTCACATTTTTTTTATGCCCAGTTAGTCACGTCTAGACCATATTTGTACAAATTCTTTTGTTTATAACAGCAACCCGAAAAATAAAGTTGTAATCAATAATTTCGTACTAAAATTCTCACGTAAAATATTTGAACAGTTTTACGACGCTTGTATCAAACTTTCGAGTTTTATATGCACAATAAAAACAACTGTAGAACAAACCAACAGAACAAAGTGTGGTGAAATAAAGTGTAAATAAAGGCAGTTTCTTGCCATACAAAAGCAGTCAGCAGCGGTTTTAATTGGGGGTGGAAATTGTGATTAATGCCATCTGATAGGCCTAAAGCGTTCGTTCACATGAAAAAGGGAAAACGGCTTTTTTGGTAAAAACCCACACACATTAACCTAATTCGTTTTAATTGCCCAAACTAATCATTTGTAAGGACTTTTAAGTGAGTTTAGCTGCGGTTAATATATGTTGGAAAAGGGACGTATTTGAAATTATTTCATAGGGGGCATTTGAAAAATACACGTTCACAATAAGCCAATAAATTCGAGTACACATTTTATTACATTTTAAATTGGCAGAAGAGCGCGTGACATCAGTTTTATTTGACCTTTGTTCTTCAATTGTGGATATCAACAATGAGCATTTATACTCAATAAAGAATCAGTCGCGGAGAACTCAATTCATATGATTTGATGTTGGCCATTGTTTACCAAGATCGAATTAATATACGCACATTAGGCATTTTAAAATCCTTGTTATTTTGAAAAATAAATGAAATATTTCGTAAAAATCATTGATGAATACTTAAGTACTCGTATATCTATGTTCATCTCAAAATATATATGAAAAAAATAACGTAGATTAATATAATACAACGGTGTTATTGGATGACATAAATTTTCAATAAAATTTGGATTCCTTTCTGCATACAATTGACCGTTACATTAAAATGGCGTATAGGTATTTGAACAGAAACATATAAGTATATTTCCAATTTAACGACATCTTGCGGTAAATGCATGAACCATATTCCGCCTCAAGCAAATCTCAGTTAACAATGAACAATCCCATTATTTGTCTTCCTGTTCCTGAAGACGGAGTATAGAACAAACGCGCTCTAATTGGAATGACCTGACAAAAGAAGTAAGGAGCTGTTGTATAGATGCAAAAGCAGAGACAACATGTTATTATTAACGTGGCAGGACTACATTATGGCATATTGAAAATTGTAAAGTTAACTTGACTAGTCCATGCTTTTACCTTAGCCGTTAGGATTTGGTATCATTTCCATCAAACTTTTAGCCAAACCTTCGAAAGAGCTTTCGATTTTGTTTGTCAAATTTGAATACTTCTTATATGCAGTTTTTGATACCGAGGATAATAATTAGGTAGCCGAAATAAATAATTTATTTGTTAGAAATGTCGTGATCACATCAGCTTACCCTAGATAATACTAATAAATGTCTCAGTAAAATTAATTACCGAAAGCAATCCATTGCTGAATTTTTTAAAGTTTCAAAATCAAATATTATTCCTACCTAATTGTTAAGTTTCCGTTCAAATACAAACAAGGGAAAGCAAATATTGTTTCCAGTGTGCAGTGTGAGCCCCCGGTACCGCTCCAAGTACAAGCCTGCAAAGGAAATATTTTTCCATTGATTTATTCATTTCAGCACAGCGGCCTCGCGTCACGTGATATAATTAAATAGGTTATAACAACACTTTCATGCGTTAACACCTGCGTTAAATATAATAGTCGACAACTTTATTAGGGCATCTTTCGAACGAGCCCCGTAAATGCAACGTTTCATGACTTTGTTTCATATTAGGTACGGGAATTTCTATGGTAATTTGCGTTTTGTTTGTGAAGTATTTTTTTTATTAACAGGGAACTAAATTACTATTATTACCGACCCATATTTTAGTAACGTGGGTTGGATGGATAGCATAATATTACGTAGGGATGCTTGTGTGCAATCAGTATATTGGAACCTGTTGATGGAAATTTAGCTAAGTACTTCATAGCAACTCATTTAAATAATATCAGATTTACCGTTGCACTTTCTAAGTTGTTTAAAACATCTAGAAGTACTGAATTTTTACATCCTTTCTGTTTGCTTTTTCGATCCTATAAAACAATTAAGTTGCAGTGTTAACTAAATAACTAACGTGTTATGGTCAGTTTATTCAGGGAAGTTTCTTTGTGCATACTCTGTGTTCATATAGCCCTCTCGAGAAAGGTAAAATTCAGTTTATTATAAAAAGTAAAAATTTCTCATTTGTTTTTCAACTGTTTTTACTTAAAATAAAAAATTTATAATGCCGCATTTTTACTTTTTACGTAATATAAACCTAGGAAAATGACAAACACTGAAAATCTCCAATAAATTATTTATAGCAGCCCCTCGGCATAGTTGTTAAATGACTATGAGCAAAATTATAGCTCTTGTCTCATTCACTGCGAAGTTAATATAAATCAACTGTTTAATGCTAATTCTTCGGAAAGAATTTATACTGAAATAATTCTTCATTTCTACCATTATTTAGGAAACATTAGGAATAAATACAATATTTCGCCAGAATACCGATAATACTTCAAATGACATTCCAACGTAACAAAGCTAGAAGTCACGAAAGGAAAATAAAGCGGACCATTCAATAACAGGCGGTTTGTATAGTCATTAATAAATTTAATTATAAAGTCATTCTTCCACTCTTAAATTTATTATTTTCAGTTAATAAGGGTGACAAGGGAGAAAAGAAAGGGAGCTTAAATAAAAAGATCTGTAACAGATATAGAAGAACTAAAGTAAAAGTATTAAATGATATTTTAACAAAGCATATAACCCTGAAACATATTATATTACACATACACTACAAGAATCCAACCTGTAACTTCTTATTTTATTAGCCAGACAATGCCAAGCAGCAACATAACACACAACGTGACTAATTAAAATGCCACAGAAAAACTTTAGAACTCCTCTAAGCTGGCAAGAGTTTCTTGTAGGGTATCAACTAGTGAGGAACCTTCATCTGTTTAATCATTACTACGCTTGTTGATATTCTAAAACACCTTTGATAAGGCAAGAAAACTTGGCATACAAATTTCTTTGAAAACAAAGTGCGTTTTAGAAAATAAAATCGCAATGTCCATGTTTGAACAGCGGGGCTTGGTTCGGCCGCCGTACACACAGCCGTCACCTAGGCTACACAAAAACCCACTGCGGCCTCCGATATGCTAAGTGACCGTCGTTGATAACCGTCACGTCGACGCTGTGACCGCTGCCTTAGTATTTGCATGACCATACGATTTTAAGGCGTATTAAACGCTTAAAAACATATTCTGTTCAATTATTTCGTTAATTGATGTGTTATTACAACAACCACACTATTGTTGGTGGTTGTGTGTGTTTAAAAAATGATTTATTTTTAATATTAATAATAATTATTTTACAATGAAAATTCGTTTCTGTTTACATCTGAACTGTAAAACCCATTTTGATTAGGTTTGGTAGAAATATGAGGGCGTGTGATGAATTTTTCGTCTTATAATAATCATTGGCTGTCTGAGTACATTCTATTGAATAGGAACACAGTGGGTAAATATTTGTGAAAATAATTTTCCACCTCCCAAATATTAGTGTAAGTGAAGTGTAAGAAATTGAACCAGCAGTATCACGTGTCCCAGAGTGGCCATTGCTTGACTGGACTAGAAAACGAACGAGGCATCTTGTTTTTTTTATTTAATTAAGTCCCGTATTTTATAATGTGAGTTAGAATCGAACCCACAACTAATGCCTCAGCAGTCCGATCCATTATCCAAACTATCCAAATTTCAGGTATACTGTGTGTAAATCTTCATTTTATTTTCAGTTGAATTATTTATTAACAGCACTTACCCTTAAGCTCATGTAAAAACTTGAAGGATATGGTAAAAAGCTTTTAGCTTTTTGTTCACTCACTTTTCTTGGGCGACACAATTGTAAAATCTTACCAACGTGTGTTTTGTGCTCGTAAAACATTTTATTACAATCACTTAGTGGTGTTTGAGGCGGCGAATTTACTTTGACACTTTTATTTGCTTTGTATATGCTGTCTTACTAATAGCAATTTGGCTGTCTCAATAGTAAATGCTAGCTTTGAAGAGTGTCTCTTGCCCGGGTTATTATGTAGGCCAAAATTTTTATAAAGAATTTTTCATTTCAACAGATTTCTTTGAAAGGATATATGAAAAATAAATATGTGTGCTAGTAAACTTCATTCCTCTAAGCCAACATTCAAACAAGATCCACATAATTTTAGATGGCTAGACTGCGATGCACCTATTTCGTATAGTTTGACACTGTGAGCAAGCAATTCTAGGAATTATTATATGCCGACTTTATGTACTCATCAATTAAATATGTGGCATACCATGCTATACGAATCCGGCAATCATTTCAGACGCTATGTATGTTTAATGATGGCTGCACCATAATAGTTTCATGATACGCACCAGACCCCCTCTTTCTACCCCTTTCCTATTTGTTTTGGAATGCCAGTAATGCACTCAGGATTAGTGAGGACCGTGAGCGATTTGTACAGACATAGGTGCCGTCGTAGGAAAGTTGAGTGTTCCATTCATGGACCTATAAAACAACCTGCAAAATCACATTTAAAGTTATATTGCCAACACTAAATACGAGTATAAAAAATTTGTTGGAACATATTGAGCTAAATGAAAATCTTCATTCATTCTTATTCGTAACGTAAATTATTCCGCCTTCGACGAACGTGTCAAATCCAGTTCCAGTTAATCAAGTCTATAGTAAAAATGATTTTAATTGCCGCAAAGAAAATTATGAGTACTTAACACTTACTAACTAGAAATTCACTAATAATACCGCAGGAATTCCATGTGAAATAATTAAAATATTCATACAATTCATTAAGGCGGACCCCGCGGTGTAATGAGCGCCTGATTTGAATATTTTCAATTTTTTTACGCGGAGTTAGAACCGTTTTGACTTTAATGGCGACATGCGATATGTTTACAGGAAACGAAGAAATATAGCTACAGCCATAGACACTTACAACGTCGTGTTGAAATCTAGGCCCAACTAAGTTTATAAATCTATGCGATATTTTTCCAAGTGATAAAGAACGAGTATTAAGAAACATATTGTGTTCATTAAAATGTACATTTCACGTTGTTTCCTTGTTGATAGCAGAACTACGATATTTTAATAAGAATACAGAATAGTTATCTTGGGTACCTCGGAATATCGTTTTATAAAGATTTAATCTAAAGTTATAAAACTATAAGATAGGGGGTATTTTTTTCATTTAATTCTCAGGTTTGTTGAGTCCCTCAATCCATACTGGAATAAAGTAGCAGAGGGAGAGAAAGAGATATTTCTTATTATCCTAGAAGTTTGTCATTTGATAATGATGACATTCACGGTATATCGTTTTTATATAGTTACCAAGGTGACGTCACACGCTAAATATGCTTCCCAGTACTTATCACGGCGGCACATTTACTGCGTCGGATCTGCCGTGTCCACTCGCCCTTGCTCCGCAACCCTCGGCCATAATTTACACAGTGGCGGTTCCGTGTCTGTTTACATTTCATTTAATTAAAACACGGCCGTTTTATAGGCCCCTCTGTCGTCAATGATGCTCCATATTCAGGTATTTTCGCCTTTAATAAAAATACGCTTGGATCGCTCCAGTGAGCTCGCTATTGTTTTGTGTCGACTTGAATTGTTTATTTTGGTCAATTGTGGTGTGTTTTAGTTACGTCTGAGGTAGACACTCTTTCTGTGGTATTTTTAACTGAAAATAATTCCGTTTGATATTAAAATATATTTTATAATTTTAATGTATGCTTTGCTGTGATAGTATTGTTACGAATAAAAATACTAGGTTGATTTAAGAAAATCCTTTTTTTTTGCAAGCTACCTTCTACCTACTTAGGTACTGTATTTTTGTAATTTAGATAATGATTTATTTGATTTACATACGCAATTAATCATTCATTTATCACAGTGTTTTCTATTTACCGTAGAATAAAACGCAAAATTTACATTATCACGTTTTATAAATACAAAAAAATCTAGAACAGTAAGATCGTTTAAAGACACTGCTAAAAACATTCCGGAGTCAGCGGGTGATAAGTGAAAAAAGTAAATAAATTTATAGCCGTGAAATTTCTGTGTAGACCACGAAACGTGGGCACATTGTCCGTTTATGCGGCCGCGACGAACTTTATTATTATTTGCCCGAGGCACGACAACTATAAAGCGAGCAGATAAGTTCGCGCCATGGAGGGATAAGTGTTAGGAATCGCTGGCAATATTAATTTTTGAAGGTAATATTTGAGATTACATGATTTTTTTATTCAATAAATAAAGGGGGACTTTGATATAACATGTTATATGTTAGTATCATCGTACCTGACATTATAAACTATAACTAAACTATTTAAGATTATATAATTAATTTGTACAAGTCAGAATAATTTTCTCAAAGTTGCAAAAATAGAAAGGATAAATGTTTTGTACAAAAAGTATCATAAAAAGCAGGTTAAAAGAGCAATGAACATCTCATATGTACCTATGCAGAGCCATTAATATTATCAAATATATCACACAAATAGCACTACCCAATAAAACAAAAAGGAAATTATTTTCATATAACACACTCCATTTTACCGGGATAATGAACAAATTAAATTAAAATCACATTTACCGCAATCATACTTCCATGGTGAATATAATTTGGTGCGGCAAAAAGCTCCACTAGTAAAGTAGAACTGAGTTACGTGACGCGTTTTAACGTCGTAGATATTTAAATGGGCAATAAACACTGATTTATATGAGTTCGCTTCAATTTGGTAACTAACGGTTTAGTTCCAAATTTAAGTGCGCATTTTATTTCTTCTATCGAGTTATTGATGCGCCTCACGCGTGACAAGGAATTAAAATGCAATTGTATGCAAAATTCCGTATTAATAACATTTATATTCATAAATATCTAGTGGTTTTAATTGTTATATCATTGCTTTTTTCTTTTTTATCGTTTATTTCTTAACGTGTATGTCGTAGTGTTACTTTTAAAGGAAACTATTTTTGAATTTGAACTGTTAATAATTTCATATTTTCGACTGCTATTGTTATGTTTGTTTATCAAAATATTATTTTTAGATTGCGTTTAAGTATCATAAAATTCTATGTTTGAAAAGGAAATTATTGATATTCATATAGATTCCAAAGCATGACTTAAAAAATAGATGAACGCAGCCATTTCTGTTTTTATCTACGTCATTATTCGTAATTGTCAGTTATAGATGGGCGGTGGGAAAAAACCGAATCGGAAATTCCCTGGGAAATTTCCATTTGGGAAAAAATCGGGTATTTATGCGGGAAAAAACCAATCGACGGGTTTTTTCATCACTTAACGTGATTATCGCGATTTTTTAAAAAAATAACGTTTTTTTTGCTTTATAGAACAATTGCAGCGAAAAATAGGTACTTTGCAATGCGCACATACTTTGCACCAGCGTATATAAGGTACTAGCTGTTGCCTGCTGTTCGAAACGTCCAAATGTGTAGCCTGATCCAGGAACTAAAAGAAAAAGACGTCTTCTTGTTTTATAATAAGATTTTTTCTGTGCATTGTGATGGAATGTTGCTGAATTGCAGAAGGAACTACTATTTAAATTTTAAAAATCTTTGAAAAAAAAAGAACGAGAGAGTAGTAGTAATCATTTATTACACATACAATAATCATTTATTACACTTACGATAATCATTATTAGACGTACGATAATCATTTAGGTATAACACTTACGATAATCATTTCTTCCGTTGGGCTATGTCGGTTACTTTAGTTCTCCTACGGATCTCTTCATTTCTGATTCGATCACGTAGGGAAACCCCGAGCATAGCCCTCTCCATAGCACGTTGAGTGACTCTGAGCCGTCCCATGACGCCTTTAGTGAGAGGCCACGTCTCAGTGCCGTATGTCATCACTGGTAACACACAACTATTGAAGACTTTCGTCTTCAGGCACTGAGGTATTTCGGACGAGAAGACGTCTCCTAACTTTCCGAACGCTGCCCAACCGAGTTGGATTTGACGATTGACCTATCTCTCGAAGTTGAACCTGCCTAACCGGACCACTTATTCCAAATAGACATATTCGTCTACAACTTCGACAGTCGAGCCCCCAACTGCGATTGGGGTGGGCACAACATGGACATTCGACATAATATTCGTCTTGTCCATGTTCATTTTAAGACCCACCTGTTGGGAGACTCGATTGAGGTCTTCGAGCATAGTGCTGAGGTCCTCCAGCGATTCTGCCATGACAACAATATCGTCGGCAAACCGAAGGTGTGTGATATACTCGCCGTTGATGTTGATGCCGAATCCTTTCCACTCCAAGAGCTTGAAGGCGTTTTCCAGCGCGGCAGTGAACAGTTTCGGAGATATAACATCTCCCTGTCTCACGCCTCTCTGCAGTGGAATAGCCTTCGTGCTCTGATCTTGTACTCGGACCGACATGGTGGCGTTGCTGTATATACTTTTCAACACCTCGATGTACCGACACTCAATGTGACACCGCTGGAGAGACTCTAGCACCGCCCACGTCTCGATCGAATCAAAGGCTTTCTCATAGTTCACAAACGCTAAACAAAGTGGCAAGTTGTATTCCTCGGTTTTCTGTATAACTTGCCGAAGCGTATGGATGTGGTCTATGGTGCTAAAGCCTTTTCGGAAGCCAGCTTGTTCGGGAGGCTGTAAGTCATCAAACCTGCGTTCGAGACGATTTGTGATGACCCTTGAAAACAACTTATAGACATATCTGATATATAACTTAGAAAATATCTCATATGAGGAGGAATGAGGAGATCCGTAGGAGAACTAAAGTAACCGATATAGCCCAACGGATTAGCTCGTTGAAGTGGCAATAGGTCGGCCACATAGCGCGGAGAACTGATGACCGATGGGGCTAGAAAGTTCTCCAGTGGAGGCCACGTACTGAAATACGCAGCCTGAGACGCCCTCCAACCAGATGGTCAGACGACCTCGTAAAGGTCGCAGGACGTCGCTGGCTGCAGGCGGCCTTCGACCGATCCGGGTGGAGGTCATTGAGGGAGGCTTATGTCCAGCAGTGGACTGAGATTGGCTGATGATGATGATGATAAATCATTTCTTGACAAAAGTTATTAAAATGTTTTTTTACAATTGAAATTTTTTTGTCACTGTCGCAGTAGTCATGATGATTAATCCGGTGCAAATGACGTGAAAAAAGTTAATAGGACGATGACCCCTGGTCATATTGACCCGAATTTGAATGTTTTTTTTTTTAATAAATATAATGAGTTACCCCAATTTTAAATAGTGTTTATTATAATTATTCTTTGCATAGATAGTAAAATAAAAATATTAAGAATTACATGTTGGAAATATACTTCTATAATTATTTTTAATAACACATGAAAAAGTCAACGATAAAAACGTAACATATTAATATTTTGAGTTTTGATCTTATAATAGGAATCACTAATCTTATATACTAACAAAGAGATCAAATCAACTTTATACTATAAAAATAAAAACCAATCAGTCTTCTACGTCATCATTGATGCCCACGGAGCTGCTGCAATTGTTGCAGTATGGAATCAATCATAGTCACTTATAGGACTACCCAATGGACTTAACAATTGCCTGGGTGTTGATAACGGCTCGTAATAAGAAGAAGGTATCGAAGTCCGTAAGAGTCGCAATAGTCGTCAACCCAAAGTAAACCACGTATTTAATCTCACTAGGCAATCAAAGTCCACAAAACAAAATCCATGTCGTCAATTAAACCTACAAATTAACACGAGTTCGCAGTACGAAGTCAAAACAACGTCTGAGTTAAATAGATCACCAACGCGTACGCCGCTGCAACTACTTGCTTCACCGCCCCCCACCCTTGTACGTAGTTTCGGGTTACTTGTCACTAAGAGCGGATGAACACACACAGACAAACAACAAGACAAGTTTTTAGCATATATAACGTATAGCTGTTGCCCACGACTTCGTCCGCGTAGACTACAGGGTTGAGTTCAGATATAAAATAAGTTATAATCTTTTTTACCTTTCAGAGTCATGTTTATGCACATACCAGAAATCATTCAAATCGGTTTGGTAGATCCAGAAATACCCATTCTCACGGGAATACATTTTCTGGGATAGAAAGTATTCTATGTTACTTCCTTGGTTCCTATTTATCTCCAAACCATAAATCCTTTTGTCCCAGTAGATGCAGAAATACCCATTCTCACGAGAATACTTCATTTTCCGGGATAAAAACTATCCCATGTTAATTTTGTGAGCTCTACCTCTCTTTATACCAAATTTCATTCAAATCGCTTGGGTAGATCCAGAAATAACCATTCCCACGGGAATACTACATTTTCCGGGATAAAAAGTATCATTTGTTTCATTCTGATGTATAAACTATATTATTGTAAAGTTTCATTAAAATTCATTCAGTAGTTTTTACGTCAAAGCGTAACAGATAGACAGAGTTATAACATACCTCACGCCTATATTCCCCGAAGGGGTAGGCAGAGATGCATTTCTGCACCCACATTTCGCCAAGTATGTATCAGTCCCACGTAATAGGGGGCGAGCCTATTTCCAGATAGACAGAGTTACTTTCGCATTTATAATATTAGTATGGATTTATTGAATTATGAATATAAACAAAGTTAGATTAGCTCTAACTAGTAGTAATAGGACGTACTATTTGATATATACATATCTCTACACATTACTTAAATGTTACATATGCTAAATATGAAAAAACCCGAATATTTTTCCATTCCCGGATATTTTTCGGGTATTTTCCCATTTTTTCCCACGTCGGGGTTTTTTCCGGGCAAATGCCCATCTATATTGTCAGTAAATATTTTTTAGTAAACATAATCCTTATCAGCTTTGATAATGTTTGACTTAGGTGAAGCCACACAATAACTGCCACATCCCAGATTGATTTGTCATGTAAATATAAAAAATAATTGAAACTTTAGTCTAATAATATCTGGCTTAAATACAAAAGCCGAATATCAAGGGCAGTCTCATATAAAATAATATTTTAACATTATAATTTTGGTATCATTTTTTGACATACTTCCGTGTTTCATATTGACAATAGTGACACTCGGTCAGTTTATACCAGGCTTAAATACATATCGCGTGTGGTTACAGATAAGGCTTGTCATAAGAGCTGTCGCCGACCGCGTTGTCTCGCCACCGCCCAGTCGCTACCTCATTACTTTATTGTCCATCCAACCATGAAGTATAAAAGTTTAAAAGGGGCGAAGAAAATTCATTTGTAGACATTTCCAAATGACGTTTGATTAAATTCGGTTTTATGACGTTGACACGTCAAAGTTCGCGACGGCGGTGCATATTTAATGAATGCTTGACGAGTGCTGTTTACGTAGCTTGTTCTTTTTAATATGTTTATTTTTTGTAAGGAGCAAGAATATTTAAGATGTTCGGCTTTCTAAACCTGGTTAGTACTACGAATAAGTATAAAATAAGGAGTTATATAAAAACACGTAACGCAACTTAAAAAAAAAAACATTTGAAAAAAAATATTAGCTCTAACCTGAGATTTTTCGAAATTCAGTGGCAAACAATTATTATGTTAATATAAGGTAAAATAACAAAGTTTTAAAAACAACTTTTAGCTAAAATTTCTATAGTAATAAAATTTATACTAAAACCACACACTTAAAAGTTAAGATACGAGTAAAAAATTTAACCAACTTGTTTAAAAACGAATTCATCTTCAACAACAAAAGTAAATTTAAAGGCAGATGTCAGGGGGACACTGAAAACAGTCTTAACGGCTTATAAAAATCCAGTTGGGACTTTTGATATGCAAAACGCGTTGAAACGTCATAAGTTCTGATTTAATTACTCAAGTAATCGCCCCATAGCGTTATCATCGCGTGGCGTATTAGCGTCGGCCTCGTTCGATAAAGTTTCAACTTTCGCTCTTTTATCACGATAGGGGACATTTTTTTCTCTTTAATGGCACCACTTAATCAAATATTCATTAGTTGATAAACACAGCACTTACCGTTTACACACTTTTTGAAATAATAAAAATGCTAAGCTCACAGTGTGATTACCATTTTCGCCCTTCATACAATTGAACGTTATTAAAGATTTCATATCAGCATTAAAAGAGGGCTAGTTTGGTCACCTTGTTGGTTTATTACAGTTTTTGCCACCTTTAAATTAATGAACAAAAATTTAATTACGTATGATTGTTTGTCATTTTATGTGAAACACGCAGCGCTTTACTTCACCCCATATAACAATATCAATAATATTTTAATATTACCACCTAATGTTCAAATGGTAGAGAATATGAAGTCCATGGAACATGCAGTTGGAGCCTAGATCTTATCAATTCTAAAGGAAAACTGTGCTTAACAATTAAATATAGTGTAGCCGTAGTACCTAGTTCACAGAGGTAGCCTAAATATTAACGAGGTCGGTTTTAAAAACTTAAATTATATTACTGAAATAAACCTCATAAACAGTATCAACAATCAAGTCATTATAAAGTTGCAAACGTAGAATACAAAATGCGACGTCCATATCTTTCCGAGCAAGTCTTACTAACAAGCCTCCAATGCCTCTGTACTTCCTCATTTTAATTCACTATGCCTCCTAGTACAACGATAATCCATTTAAACTCGTTAAAAGCGGAGTAATAAATTAAATGAAAATACTTGAGCTTATTAACAACGGCACTGCTACTGTTATTCAGTGGCCGTACGATGTGAACGATGAACAAGAAGCACTCCGCGCCGCAGAGAATGAACGATTTCGCTAAATATTTGACTAATTAATTGATGGATTATCAATCATGTTCGTTTGTGATGTCCTAAAAAAACATTAGAACGAAAACGTTAGCTCTTAGGAAACCAGATACTTGTAAACACAGTGTTGACCTCGTTGTTGGCGATCAGTGTGATCAGTAATTAACGAATATGAAGTAAATGGAAAGAAGACAAGTAGTTAATTTTTTCAATTTCGAATGTAGTGTTAGTTTCGTCACATTTTCTGAGTAGACCTATTTGGTCACTTCATGAAGTCGTAATAAAAAAATATTATATAATAGACTATAAGCAGATGCTGACAAGAAGTTATTCCCTCTATTAAAAAAAAGTTGAATAGAAAAAAAAGGGTAATAAATATTTGACTTCGAGATTTTATTGAACAAAAGCGTCATTGCCTAAAGAGCCGGAACAGACAAACGCTTCAAACGGAAACGTGTTATAAATGATCGATTTTAAACCGACCTAGTTTCGTCAACATTGGTGCGGAATTGAAAAATAACAGCAAACTAATTGGAGCACTCCTGGTTAAACCCTTTTCATTCGATTCCCAAGTCATCGAGGGCTAATTTAAATGGTTTGCTCCGCCAGCGAATTCTGTGGAACTTCACGGCTTTTTTATTGGAATAATTAATCTTTCCGTTAGTATTTTTGCGTACGTTCAGGTGTTTGTTTTGATTTCGGCGCTTTTAATTACCACACTCGAAGAGTAAAAATATTTGCATTCACTCTCCTGACGGAGCAGTATGTTTCCGTTGATTACTGTAATGTGCAATTGTTGCCAATTTATTAACTGAATTAAAAATATGGTTACTTCTCAATGCATACTTATGCTTCGTTGTTTCGTTGTTTTCGAGTATCCTTATTCGCAATTTACAAGTATGACTTCCATAACATAATATTTCTAAGTGAAGGATAAATGTACTTAAGATAAATAAATAGTTTTAAAACTAAAATACGTTTATTTGGTCTACGCCAATAAATAATCCAAATCGCTTTGCATTAACTTCGAAACCCGCAGCATGGGCTTAACAAAATTGAGCAGTTTCATATAAACCATCGAAACAATTTGTCTTGCTTAGAAAATAAGCGCTGTATTGTGTTATGGATAAGTCCAATACATTTCACGATATAAAATAATGGTTTTATCAAAATGTCGACGTTTGACTGAGATTGCGTGCGGTGGTCGCGAGGTAGAAATATAAGATTTAGTCGAAAAGTAAATTTGTTAGGAAAAGTTTTCGTAAATAAGAGATGGAAGGGCGATCCAAGAAAAATGGATACGTCAAAAATATTCAAGACAAATATGGAGCCGGTTTTTTATCTATACTAATATTATAAAGCTGAAGAGTTTGTTTGTTTGTTTGTTTGTTTGAACGCTAGGATCTCAGGAACTACTGGTCCGATTTGAAAAATTCTTTCACTGTTAGATAGCACATTTATCGAGGAAGGTTATAGGCTATATATCATCACGCTACGACCAATAGGAGCAGAGCAGCAATAAAGAATGTTTCAAAATCGGGGACTTTTTTCCTTTTTGTGAGCTTCCGGTGCGTACGCTGCAGAAACGGTTAAAGTTTCGCTAAAATAATGTATGACAGAATTGTTCCCCTTTAAAAATTCTAAAAAAAAGTCCGCGACAGCATATGTCTATCTTTTAAGGTTGGCTCACTATAACGTTTTTTATTCAAACCAAATTTATTTTAAATAAAGCATTATTTGTGAAGGTGTTTTTACAAACATGATGTTAATCCTTATCCAAATAAATACGTTATTCATTACAAGTATTTAATACAAAATAAATTTGTCCTTTACATCATTTGATTTCAATGAGTATCTTAGAAGATATCGCAGTTTCAAAATAATGATCAGGCGCGCAATAATGATACTCAAGGCGTCGACCGCCGCGTTACGGTTTCACGTTGAAACAATTTGACCGATTGTATGATTTTTGTATATTTAAGTAAATGGGGCTCTGCGGAGTAAAATACTACAACTTATTTTCTTTCTGAACCCAACCCTGTAGTCCACGCAGACGGAGTTGCGCGCAAAAGCTAGTTATAGAATAAATACATAATGGAAATGGTCTCACACAGAGTGCTTAAGATAGAAACATTATTTATCACTTCAATGGTGGATGAAAACATGGCGAGTGTCTCCCATTTACCACCCTGCATTAGACAATCGCCACGGACTTAGTCGTAACTCTTTTCAAATGCAGATTTAGCCTGTACACAGTAATAGAAGAAGTAAAATTTTTGCCAAATACGTTTTGAATGTGTGAATATGACTAAATTGTTATTATCTTGTCCAAAATACTTAAGTGATCCGAGACCGGCTGTTGTCTCAGTACCGAGGCAAGTTTATACGTCTTAATCGCCGCTAGCTAGTTGATTACAACCCCAGCGTTTCTTTGGCCTTCACTTGATGAGTTGCTTTTCGAGCTTATGTTTCTTTTGAAGAATTAAATGCTAATTTTTGCTTTTATTATTTAAGAGTTTATTTTGTGTTAAAACTTTTGTTTGTTTCTTTTTATTTATTTTATTTACTGATCTCTTCTGGTGATGCATAATACGGTTACAAAATTTAGACGACGAAAAACATAGAGAGAGAATGCTACTCTAAAATCCACGTGACCTGATTAACTTTACTCCATACAAATAAATACAACCTATTCAGCATTTAAATTCTAAGAGCAAATGCGTTGGTGTAGTTAGCACGGCCGACCATTCATTCTTAATCCGTGCTACTACGGTTCGCCCTATCTTTTGGCAACGGTTGATCTACAAACGTATTCCGCCTATTTCAAATTGTATGCAGTTAGCTTCTCATTACACGAGGGATATTTGCATTTGGATACGACATCGCATTCACAATTGGACTACATTATACCATTTCTCTTATCTTAGTAATATATTGTCACTAACAAACGTTTACCAAATCTTTATCTGTTGTTTACTTATAAATAGGATATTTTAACATCCAGTGCATGCGTTAGACTATCTTCTTCTCAGTATTGTATGAAGCTATACTTCCCCAGAATGGTAGGCATAGTATAAACAAGCGGAACAAAAGACCGTAGTCAGTAGATAGTCTATTATGAGACGTCCATGTCCAGCCGTCTTCGCAAAGACTGAATGATGATCGTAATTTATTGCATAATTATTTTCCAAACATATGGTAAAATATTTTAATTATTATATTTTTTTTTTATTGATCAGTAAATAAGCAGCATACTTACTCATAATTTTGCTCAAACATACTTTAACAGTGACAAAGAGACTTGGTTAGTTTATCTGTGAATCAAAATATCAAAGTATCTGAATCGTCCATCTGAGATCCTGAATTTGAGTTCGAGGGTATTTTTATATATTCAAACAACATCCTTACTAATTATTTGATATTAATTAATTTAAAATCATCGTATGACTCACCAGTATACCAATTAGGAATCCCTTTCCTAAGTAAACATACGTATTAAAGTAAACATACTGTACGTATTCGCGTGTAAGCAAAGCTAAAAAATTTAAACATTTGAGCAATAGGTGATTGTAGAGGGGTCATTCAAATTTAAATTTTCGCTCTCTCGTATAAATCCCCTGAGGGAGGGTAGCTGTGGATGGATAGGGGAGTGTGCTAATAAAGCGAATTAAAGATTAATAATATATTGTCTTAATATAGATTTTTAGATATACACGTATTCAAATAGAACTGGAGCCCTCGTGATATTCGATGTAAAGGATTTAATTGAATTATTGATGGGGTAGATGATTAAAAGCACTATTGAGTAGACTTTGCGAAATAACAAAGATCTAAAAGTCTGGTGTATTCACGACCCGAAGTTAATTAGACTCCCAGAATTCTCAATTTAATTCGAAGTATCGGATTTTTGTTCTGCGGTTTAGGAATGCTTCGTAGTATTGCGTGCCATATTCGCAATATCCAAACAAAATTTAAATGCTTTGCCTTTAAAAATTAATAAGCCGCGAATAGTCCTCGAGGGAAATTAATTCTTTTATCAGACACAGTTAGAGTTTCATTTACCTACATTCAAATTTTTATTTAAAGTTATATCTTTGCAATTTTAAATTGGTAGTTCTGCATTCTACAGTAGTAATGAACATAGATTTTTTTTGCATATTTTATTGGTCTATGTGGGTTCAGTGAGGTGGGTTCAAAGAAATAAAAATCATTCTACTATTGAAATTCTTTAGAAAATATTGAAGTGCAGTTTAAAATACAATTGCCACAAAAAGGTTTGTTTATTTAAAGATGTTATTTGAAATGAACCAGTCGTTTTGTAGTCCGTAGAACACATCCACACATTAATTTCTAATAATTATTTCAATCTCTGTGCTAAGACGAATACAAAAGGTTTCATTTGACCATCATATGTTAATTATAACGTTTGCCAGGAAGCCAAAATGATGGGAAATATAAAGAACTTAACAGTCTTTTGTAACCAGAACACGAACAATACAATAAATTTAACCCTTAGACTGCTTGGGCGTCCAAAACATTTCAGATAAGGAATAAAAAGACTTATGAAAATTTCAATAAGGTTCAAGATGGGACGCATCAAATGGTGTAGAGAAATTCATTTTTATGAACAGTTTTGGTGACACGGCCGGCCACCGGCACACACAGCACCTGTAGAATGCGCCTATCGCATCGTAAGATTCAAAAGCGCCATGTCCGACACTTTTTACGGGAACCGAAAAAACCCACGTTATTTTAATTGACGTCGGGTGGGCACTAAAAAAAGAAATTACGTTGAGTGAATTATTCGAAGGCTACCGGAATGGGAAGTATTTGGAGCGCGCGCAATGTGGTGCTATGCAAATAATTCAATGTGACAGGTCCGACGATCAGCCCTATCGGTGGTAGGGTTTCGGGTTCTGCAGCTGTTTGTTAATGTTACATTTGTACATATTTACCGAGTGCTCTTTAATTTATTACTTTTCCAGCCAGGAGTAAGGCGTAGGCTAAAGTGTATTTCACATTTTGCAAGATCCATTTCTAATCCTATTGCCTTAATATCTGTTAACTTTACGCACCAATTGGTGACGAAAGTAATACGTTAGGTATTATTTAATTTCGTTTATTTTTTAAGAAATTGTAACTTATACATTTTACTGCAATAAATGTTCTATTAATGAATAGGCCTGAATAATAATATCAAATTTGGAGAGCTTTCTGTTATATCTCTATAGACTTACTATACTATTCTGGCTAACAGCAAATGCCTCACTGAACAATCCTTAAACTATAACATACGTATACCAAACGGCAACGAAAACTCAAATCCATAAACAAAATACACAAACTGTTCTCAAAGTATTCACATAAACTACAAAAATCTATATCCAATACAATCGGTACAATAATACGAATTTATTGAGTAGAATTAACAACCAGAAATATTGCGTATTAGCTTGCCGTAGAAGTTAATGCAACGAATAAAGGCGAATTGCCGATTTTATTATTATAAGGATATATTTGGAAGAATACGGCCGAGTGGCCATAATCTCGTGGAGGTATTAAGAAAGTTATAAGAATGCTAAGAGTAAGGGAAAACAAACTTTACTACTGATATTGCGGACAGAAAAACTTTCTGCGGCGTTAACTTTGATATCAACGCGTGCCAGACGCTATTTTTAAAATAGTCTTTGCAATGGGTTAATAGGAAGTGCTACAGGCAATAATAAGCTTTAGTTATGTGACAATAAAAAATATAATTGCTAAGAATAATTAAGAATCGGCTGTAAAGTTGTAATGGTTGAAGCTAAAGTTGCTTAATATGTAAGTCGGATGCAAAGCATAGTGAAACTTGCCGAGTCGCCGTTCCACGCACTGCACCCATTTTGTCCGTCGCAACTGAACCAGAAACTCCAAGGGAAACTTTTAATAGTTTTTCTTTATTCAATCAACATATTTTCGCTCTTGGACACTTCTCTCGTTTGCCAACAATTTGTTTCGGGACTTTTTCTTCCACTAGACGTTCAGTAACTCAAGACGCTCTTAACAAATTTGATCTCAAGGGTGCTTTATAAAGTTTTTGCCTTTGGCGTGATCCTGGTCTAGACGAAATATTTCATTATCGACTATAGAATAGTTTTATTCCATTTGCAGTAAATAAACGTTCAAAGGAAACATCTTTAGTGGGATTTAATGTATTTTAATGGGAATTTGCCATAAATGGTAGAATTATTTAGTTGTATCATAACCATAAGTAAATGAGTATTTTCTCTACTATATAGAATTTCCAGTCTCTATTTTCGGTCTTGCCTATTAAAAAAATAATTATGTTTTTGTGAATATAGAAGGATCATCTTGAAGCGAAACGGCTACGCTAATTTTCCACAAATTTACGTTTTCATGCCTGTCAACACATCGGTAAAGTGAGAAAGGATAAAAAAAGGTTTTACCCGGAAATGCTTTCAAAAAATTTAAGCTAAGAGTTATTTTAAAAATAAAGGGCACAAAAGCTAATTTTACTCGAGAGTATCTGAGTTGGATTATCATTTCCACATAATATCTACAATCAATTGATACTGCAGAATATGAAGATAAATTACCAGGTGAAATAGTGCAATCGGAATTGAAAGAAGTAAAAATCAGCTTCGGATCGGCATTGCGGGCCGTGACTGAAATACTCAATGAGTAATTTTGAGATTCCCCGAATGTTCGTACGGCAAGAGAGCAAATGTCAGCTTCTAATAGCATTGCGAACATGATACGAAAGCCGGAGAGTAATCGAACTTGTTGGTTTGCTGCAAAAAGTGCGTTTCTTGTTTGTTTTCTTTCAGCCAATATATTCTCATCGGTCTATTTGAATTTGCAAGATTGCTTTTTCAATGAAACGTAACCTGAGGGGCAGTAAATATCAACCTCAACATATGTCGTAGATGTGTTATTAATGTAACTTAACTAATAGTGGTTCAATAATTCTTATATATAATAATACAGCTTTATAATGTTATTAAAATAAAATACATTTGACGAATCTTTGCTTATGATTTATATATTCCACCTAATTTTAATTTGCATCTTCTGTGATGCATACGTTTACTTCTTGTTCGAAACAAAAAATAAATGAGAATATCCATGACGCGTTTCAAATAATTACATTCTCATCCCGGAGAACGTCACTTAAAAATTAATATTTTTCAATATGATGAATGCGCCCCCGAACCATCTGTTTTGTGACGCTAAGCAAATAGCGGAACAGATTGTCACGAAACTAACAAATTTCGTCAGAAAAAATCTCGGCCGGCAGGGAAAATGATTTATAATGTTATTTCGGATACATTTGTTGGAATGTTTACTTAAAAGACAGGAGAAGACGTGCGCTGGTGTCGGATTTCTTAGCTACCGACGATATCGTCTGATTCCCTAATGCGTTTGCGATGTCGCTTCTGCATCGCTTGGTTTCGTTTGATAATTTTATATCTAGAGTCATATTTACTAAAATCCATCGATGTAGAGATTATAGTACCCTTTTATGAATGTTATCGTTAGGAAAGGCATTCGGTTTCGGACCCTTGTATAAAGAGAATTAATCAATCTAAAAAATGGTTGCTATGATTATATCAGAAAACGTAAATCACAAACACCTAGGCGGAAACAAATATTTAATAGAATAAAAAAAAAAACAAATTTCTGACCTTGATGTTCCTCTTCAACTGACTTGATTTGAAAAAAGTTCCTGCAAATCTTCATATTTATAATCGTTTCATGATCCGCAAAACAGAATACGTATCCACCACGTAGTATCCAATATTCCGAACGCACGCCCAGCATGTCAGGCGACAAGTCCGCCGATTTGTTGGACAAGTGTCGTATTACTTTCCGCCGTGCGTCGCTGCATGCGCGGTGTGATCAAACTTGTTCACGTCCGCTTTATCACCAATACCTTAATGCGCACCGACAGTGTTTTGCTCTGCCAACATTTGGAGAAATGTTTGCGATTTGTAAATAATATTGTTGATGTATAAAGTTAGATATATTAAACAGTTGGTCGGGACTAGGATACATTATTTTTTCAAACCGATTTGCTTACAAATCGGAAGTGATGGACAGCCTCCGTGATAAAATAGAGAGGTAACAGTGAAACAAGGGCCTGGCAAAAATAAAACAACCATGAATTTACCAAATCATATTTATTATTTATATTTTTTGTAGCTATTTAATCACAATTGAAAAAATAAAATAAACCGTTAATTCAAGTTCCCTAGAGATCTTATAAATCGTCCAATAACACTTCAATATATTGAAACATATTATGAAGTCAACGTTAACATCTGCTGCAACATTTTTATCAATAAATTTCACTGCACAATGGTTCTACATAAAATTTACCATGTAATATTCATTAAAATCGGGAAAAAATTACTTATACATAAAAAATGCATTACTATATTTATTGAAACACAATATTATTCAAAAAATGTTTTTCTTTTATTATTTATTGATATGGCCAGCGTTTAAGATCTTTTAAAATATTTACATGACATGTATTGAAATAATTTTACGACGGGTGCGTTTAGAAGTTGCACAATATGACATCATTGTGTTGGATAATGGTCTAATAAAAAAATTATTATGTTAATAGTTGTGTATTGAAGTTTTATTGCCGGCCGAGTATGTCGCAGCGTGGAGTCCGACTACTGAATGATATTTGAATGATGTTTAAAAGCCAATAAAATCGTGAGTGGGAGCTGGTCGCATATCTTTCGAAGTACTTAGTATAAACATAAACTGACTATTTTAGGTCGAAGTGGAGAGATTTTGCGTGAGAACTTTGTTAGTCAAACGAAGCGGTCTGAGGAGACGATGGTCGTATGTTAAACTCTAAGTCTACACGCTTCCCCATGCAAGAATATAACAATACGTTTTATCCTTCTTCGTACACGAAGAAGTATCTATAGAATAAGTGTATATATATAGAAGTATATTGAATACATTCAATAATTCTATTTGTGTACTAAATAAATAAAATAAAATATATTTTAATCGTTATAGACTGCATCGTAGGCTATGCAACATAGTTCAGCATCGGACTATCTCGAGTACCTGTCCGTGTTTGAAACCATAGATCTACAAAGTAATTATAATTATTTTTTCACCGATATATCAAATATAAATTTGTATACAAAAATATACGTAGATATTTACATACGTCCAAATAAGTTTATGTTTGAGACACTGAATGGTTATTTCCATAAAGAAATCTGCTTTACCTTATAAGCACGTCTCAATATGCACGAGTGACAAATCCTACCTCAGAAACACACTTCCGCGTGTCAAAATAAAAAATATTATTTTCCATGACAATTTACCCTTCCTCGCATCTTATACTTTTTGTGATATTTTTTTATTCACAAGAATATTTAGAGTTGCAACCCTTACACATTTTAAAAATAAAATTTTCTTCTATTTTGAATGTAATAGTCAAATCTTTCCCTTCTTGTCTCAGAATTCATATAGATTTTGAACGTTTTCTTGTGGGCGCTTACATGTCATCTAATAAATAATATCGGGGTACGCGATTTCCTACGACTATTTCCCGTTGTTATAGTTTTAATTATTAAAACAATCCTATCCAAATCACAGAACTAAAGCAATAATCACTATCACATATAAGTACTTAATTTTTTTGCTCGTATTTTTTATAATACTTTTCAGCCCTTTCGTTGACCATCCTTTTATTCCAAAATAATCCGTAAAATTGTATACTGAGTTAAAAATAGATGCACTTAATGAATTAACCATTCAATTGTAGATCTAATTGATTGTTAAGTTTGACCTAATATTGCTAGGTATTAAAATTTAACTCTCTGCAAAATTCATCGAATCGTATAAAAGCGAAAAGAACAAGCGCTTTAAAAGTACACTCAATTGGAATAAAAAAAAAACGCTTTCAATATTTTTTAACCGATCGGGCGTTAATTAAAAGTAGCCCAAATCGAAGCTCAGTACCAAGTTTAGATATTTGAAAATTTTTCGCCTGTAACGAAAATAGTTTGGAAATTCAACGCGAATGTTATAATTTTGTCGGCGGTTGCTAACACCGCTACCGGATCGAGGGTTTAGTGGAAATTCTGTATTTTAAAGGTATAACGAAAGCCCTCTTTATTCGACCCAAATAGTGTGTGACGATGAAGTTTTGGTATTTTAACGAACACCGCGCGATTTTAATGGCTATGAATATAAAATCTAGGACGCCAAATATGTACATTGGCATACAATGATTTCTGATTTATTTTTAGTGCTAATAAGTACTGCGGCAAACCGTTACAAGTGACAAAAATCTAGAGCTTTTTTTATTACTTATCTATCAAGACAGCAGCCGCAAGCTATGTATGTATGTAGGTACTCGTATATGCCCACAGTTAAACAAATATTTGTATATAGCACGATATTTGTTCTTGATCTGGATGTTTTACTAAAACGGGTCTTGTATTTTTCCCCGACCTCCATCTTCATTGGTACCTACCAATGAACTATATAATACAAAAAATATTATTATTATAATATATTATATTAATAAATTATACTAATGATTATAATACAAAAAATATTTTTATTTATTGTCTAATGTTTTAAAGTGATAGATATCAACACGAAGCTCTACAATTTTAACTAGACAAAGTTGAGATGTCTATATATTTGTTTCAATTTGTCTCGGTGTGCAATCAATGTTAGAACCGATAGGAATTTTCATGAACACAGCAATTAAAGAACAACGAGCTAGAACAAACGAAATCCATTGTTGGATTGTCTTTATTACGTATTTTAGATAGAAAAGGGAATGAAGTAAACGGCCGGAACGCCAGCAATATCACTTACTTATTCTTATCCTTTTGTGATTGCTTTGGAAATGAAACTTCTTATTAAATGACCAAGAACATTCGCAATACTGCAAAGGACATCAAAATTCGCCTATGAAAAAATACGTTTCATCATAGTGAAACAAATATTTGTTTGTTATTTTTTATTTACAAACATGTTATGGATAAGATACTCAATTTCATTTTTTTGGCTTTAAGTTGATTGTAAAACAAAACGCCGAGGATTCGATTTCCGCAGCTATATGAATGACCAAACATTCAAATATTGAAAAAATATTTGGTAGTACTAATTTTGTCAATCTTACTTTAGCAGCGGGAATTGCAGACATAGTATGTAGTTTGTTTTTAAACCACTTTAAAACTTGCAAACTGTATTTGTGTAATACGAGCAAAATTGACCCCAACATCAAATCCTCGCAATGCTTTACCAAACATATTCGGAATATTCGTCCCCACTGAAAATCACATAAACTCGTTGCCAGTAATATTTCGCATTAGTTTGTAGGCCCACGACAATTCGAGTAAATTGCCTCTCTATATGCAGAAAGGCTTGGCCGATTTTCATTAAGCGTCCAGTCGATCGACGTACAAAGGGTGATTGGTCGGTATCGCTGGGCTAATAGTCTTTGGTATAGTCATATGTAAAAAATACTGTTACATTTCAATTGACTTGCGGTTATTTGTTGGTTTACACTTTAAAATTTATTAAGACAATATGCTTTTTTTATACAATTCACGGTCAGGGATGCTCCCATCTAGTGGTCATGGTCTGCCCTAGAATGGGTGCTACGAGTACGCGACCTCGGCCCCCGAGCTGCTGCAGTCACTACCAACCTTCCCTTCCGTGACTGCAGTATCCACTCCTACAGGCCACATTTTCCTCTCCCATAACTTCCTCTCTCTCTCACTATTCCCTTCACCCCCGCTTGATGACGGGCAGCAGCGTCATCAATGCGATTCCCCTACTGCGCTCGCCAACCCGCCTGCCAAGCGTGGCGAGTATCGGCAATATCCCCCTCATGATCGAGACTAGGACCAGGCCCCCAGTCCCCGGCAGCCCCACTATTCCTGGCTACGGTAGCGGCCATGGTAACGGTGGGGCGGGGGGTGCTAAGAATCCCCGGGTTGGCCCCGGCTACCACCCCCGACGACGACTGGCCCTGGTAACACACAACGTACGCACTTTGAGGACGGACGAGAAGATTGTCGAACTGGAAGAAGAATTGAGCGGGTTACACTGGGACATTCTGGGGTTGTCGGAAGTCCGCAGGATTGGGGAGGACACGATAACCCTGAAGTCCGGTAACCTGCTCTTCTACCGGGGGGACGACCAACAGTCCAGAGGAGGTGTCGGATTTCTCGTCCACAGGTCTCTCATTAACAACATCGTATCCATCGAAAGTGTGTCGAGCAGGGTAGTGTACCTTATACTCAGAATATCTAAAAGGTATTCGTTGAAGGTCATACAGGTATACGCGCCGACCTCGACACACCCAGATGAAGAAGTAGAGGAGATGTATGAGGACATAAGTCGGGCCATACATACTTCCAAAACCTACTTCAATGTTGTTATGGGAGACTTTAACGCAAAGTTGGGCATGAGGAGCGATGCGGAGTTGAAAGTGGGGCAATTTGGACATGGGCAACGGAACCCCAGGGGTCAGAGGCTGGCCGAATTTCTGGAGAAAGAGGGACTCTTTGCGATGAACTCTTTCTTCCAGAAGCCGCCTCACAGGAAATGGACCTGGCTGAGCCCTGATGGTTCCACGAGAAATGAGATAGATTTCATCTTGACGACGAAACGACGGATATTCAGTGATGTCTCTGTGATCAACAGGGTGAAAACCGGTAGCGATCACCGAATGGTTAGAGGCTCATTGAATATCAACGTCCAATTAGAAAGGCGTCGCTTGATGAAGTCTACGCTCCGACCTACTCGCGCTCATATTCAAAACCCCGAAAGCTTTCAACTCGAGCTGAAAAATCGCTTCGAGTGCCTGGAAGAAAACCTTGCCGTGGACGAGTTAAACAGCGGTTTGGTAGAAGCTGTCCATGCGGTGGGATCTAAGCATTTTAGACCTCGCCGCAGAGATAGACCTCAAAAACTCTCGGTCCACACTCTTGACCTCATGGCCGAACGTCGATCTATGGCGCTGCAGTCTTCCGAGGACGCCGAAGCATATCGTCAGCTCAATAGACGGATCTGGAAGTCCTTGCGACACGATGTCCGTGCTCACAACACTGTGAGCATTAAAGAGATAATAGAGCGGAACGGAGGCTCCAAAGTGTTTGCAAGAGACTTGTCTATTGGGCAAAGACAGATGTCTAGGCTGAAGACGGAGGGCGGCCGCGTAGTGTCGACGAGGGCAGAGGTTTTAAGGGAGATCGAGAGGTTCTACGGGCAGCTTTACACCTCGGTTGCCAAGCCCGCTGTTCGCTCGGCCGAAGACCCGAGAGCCGAGTTGATCCGCCACTTCAGTGATGATATCCCGGACATCAGCCTGTGTGAGATTGAGATGGCCCTGAAACAACTTAAGAACAACAAGGCGCCGGGTGAGGACGGAATCACTTCAGAGCTTCTGAAAGCGGGCGGAACGCCGGTACTTAAAGTCCTTCAGAGGCTCTTCAATTCCGTTCTCCTCGAGGGCTCAACGCCAGAGGCATGGAGCAGGAGCGTGGTGGTACTGTTCTTCAAAAAAGGTGACAACACCTTGCTGAAGAATTACAGGCCCATCTCGCTCCTGAGCCATGTCTATAAGTTGTTTTCGAGGGTCATCACAAATCGTCTCGAACGCAGGTTTGATGACTTCCAGCCGCCCGAACAAGCTGGTTTCCGAAAAGGCTTTAGCACCATAGACCACATCCATACGCTTCGGCAAGTTATCCAGAAAACCGAGGAATACAACTTGCCGCTTTGTTTAGCGTTTGTGGACTATGAGAAAGCCTTTGATTCGATCGAGACGTGGGCGGTGCTAGAGTCTCTCCAGCGGTGCCACATTGACTGTCGGTACATCGAGGTGTTGAAAAGTATATACAACAACGCCACCATGTCGATCCGAGTACAAGATCAGAGCACGAAGGCTATTCCACTACAGAGAGGCGTGAGACAGGGAGATGTTATATCTCCGAAACTGTTCACTGCCGCGCTGGAAAACGCCTTCAAGCTCTTGGAGTGGAAAGGATTCGGCATCAACATCAACGGCGAGTATATCACACACCTTCGGTTTGCCGACGATATTGTAGTCATGGCAGAATCGCTGGAGGACCTTAGCACTATGCTCGAAGACCTCAATCGAGTCTCCCAACAGGTGGGTCTTAAAATGAACATGGACAAGACGAAAATCATGTCGAATGTCCATGTTGTGCCCACCCCAATCGCAGTTGGGGGCTCGACTCTCGAAGTTGTAGACGAATATGTCTATTTGGGACAAGTGGTCCGGTTAGGCAGGTCCAACTTCGAGAGAGAGGTCAATCGTCGAATCCAACTCGGTTGGGCAGCGTTCGGAAAGTTAGGAGACGTCTTCTCGTCCAATATACCTCAGTGCCTGAAGACGAAAGTCTTCAATAGTTGTGTGTTACCAGTGATGACATATGGCACTGAGACGTGGCCTCTCACTAAAGGCGTCATGGGTCGGCTCAGGGTCACTCAACGAGCTATGGAGAGGGCTATGCTCGGGGTTTCCCTACGTGATCGAATCAGAAATGAGGAGATCCGTAGGAGAACTAAAGTAACCGACATAGCCCAACGGATTAGCTCGTTGAAGTGGCAATGGGCCGGCCACATGGCGCGGAGAACTGATGGCCGATGGGGCCAAAAAGTTCTCCAGTGGAGGCCACGAACGGGAAAGCGCAGCGTGGGACGTCCCCCAACAAGGTGGTCCGATGACCTTGTCAAGGTCGCGGGACGTCGCTGGCTGCAGGAGGCTTCCGACCGTTCCCGGTGGAAGTCATTGGGGGAGGCCTATGTCCAGCAGTGGACAACAATTGGCTGCTAATGATGATGATGATGATACAATTCTGATACAAATAAATTCTTTGATAACGAGTAGGTACTGTAAGAGCCTAAATGACGTTTGATTTTTGTGACAGTGTTAATATAATTACGATTTCTCAACAGATCATGCGGCAAATAATAATGAGATATATAACATCATTCGATATTTTCGATGCTATTATACTGATTTCGATATACGGTCTTCAGATTGAAATTTAATGATTAGGGTTCATGGCATCTCATTGCTATTACTTATCTGTTGTCATTAGGATACAGACTACGTATTAGTATCAAAAATTTACATTGCTCATAGTTAGAAGGTAGTCATTACTAGGAGTGTCGTGTCTGGACGTTGCACTCACGACAAAAGATATACGTTCAGCACAAACATGACCACCTCTAAAATAACAACTCTTCAAACACAGTTGTAGTAAAATTGAATAAACAATTAAGGGTCATACATTTGAAGGTCCACAGTCCTAGAGCACTTGACCGTCGCTTAAAACTTGTAAACTGCTTTCAAGCAAATTATCCATGGAGTTTCTAACAGGGGAGAACTGACTAACCGTCGGTTAAAGGACCAATCTCTATGTATTCCGTTGCATATTCATTTAGATATAAAATCGTCCGAGTGTTTTAGTTCACAGACATTGATTTTAATTGGATACAAATATGCAAAGCGAATTAAATGTGCATGCAAAACAACACATAATGGAACTTGTCCTTGTTTATGGTGCAGATTGTTTTACATAAGTATTGGAATTTGTTATCGCCCTTTAACCTTTATGATTGGACGTGCCGAAGTGTCCATGCTAGCCCATAACTGTTAGTGTAGTATTTGACATAAACTATTGACAAGCAATAAAACGTGATTCCAATAGACAACACTATGGTTGAGTGTTTATTATCTATACTACGGATGCGACACAATTGCGTGAGTCACTATTACGGGTAAAAATGCATACACCAAGTATTATTTCTTATTTAGGTATGAAAAGCCTTACAAAAATAATAAACAAGTCTAAGTTACTGATTTCAATTCAATAAAAGACGAAGTAGAAATGCCTTTGAAAATTGAACTGAGTCACATTTTTTGTTTTAAGTATAGGCACCACTGGGTAGCAAAAAGTACAGGATATTTTTGAAGAAAAAAATCACAACATTGCAATGTTCCCCAAAAACCAACCGTCACACACGCTTATTAGCAAAGACATCTGCGTCATTATGCTCGTGCCGGATCATTAAAAAAATAACCCACTCAAAGGGCATATTATACCCCATCGAAATCATAACACAAACTGGTTTTATTCCGTGCGCATGAATAACCATTGAGTGGTTATATCGCACCTTTCGATACTAATTTCACTGTTAACACAATGCGGGGCTCTAAATCATGAATGAACATGAGCACAGCATTAGCGGCGGGTAGGGGTGACAGAATGACCCAACAAATGTTGTTAAAAGTATCGCCCCTTAGGGAAGCGTTGTCTAGTGTGTAACACCCACGTCATAATATGAATTAAGCTGGCCAATTATGTGGACTGGTTTAAATTATATAACTTTCTGGTGCCTTATGTCGTTCTGGTACTTGTTAACAAAGCAAGCATTCTGTTTGTGTGGAAAGTTTGTGATAATATCGAAATTTGGATTAAAAATAAATTCAACGTTTAACAATCTTGCATAAATAATATTTTTAACAATAATTGCAACAATATGTTGTAAATAAAATGTTTAATTAAATCGTTATTTTATTTTTAAACTAATTTCCGATTATAAAATATTGACATTTCACGTTTTTTTATACTATAAACGTATTTCTGAATTTGCTAAAATACCGAGATTCTTTCTAGCAACACCATAAAATGTATCGTCAGCATAAAAATCCACACATACACCCATGATCTCTTGAAATAACCTCTCTGTAATATTGCGTTTTTAATACACATTTTTTTATTTTTAGGTTCACAGGGGTGTTAAGCTAACAGTACAATTTCGACAGATGCGGCGCGAGTTGCTCTCGACCGTGTGTCACGCAAAAAATCTCTAGGGCCGAGGACCACCAACAGCAATAAACTGGCGAAATCCCACTTAATCCTCCACATTGTATATTATGATCGTTGGATTTGTGTCGCACATCTCTAATGCCCAACATGTGGCGGAGATGACGCGCTGGTATCGGGCACAGATACGACTATCTGTCACGGATAGAGATTTATCGACACAAGCTACTTTGACCTTCGATAAATTATATTGAACAGTTAACTTTAGAGGAATAGTATTGAAATGATAATTTGATACATATTTGTTCCAATGCTGTTGAAGACTCGTAGAGTCAATGCATTTTTGATACGAATACAGTCTAAAGCAAAACTAAATTTTTGCTTCTATAAATAAAAACTTATATTTAAATATTTAAAAAGAGAATTTTACTTACATATTTTCATACTCAACTTCGCTATCGCTATCTGAAATATGATGAAATCCAAAGCAATTAGACTCTTGCAAAAAGGACACAATTTTTGTAGGATTTGTCCGTACTAATCTACTTTGAAACTTATCCGGGCCTCACAGCGGTTCGTTGAGTGTTTACTTTGTTTCCGCGTCGAAATTGAATTAAACTTTTCGGAAACTCTGCGACCGTCCGAAAATGTGCCACCACATTGCAACTATTTTTTGGGAGATGCGGTCGACGGCTCCTTTTTCAAACGAAAAGCTAGATTTAAAGATTCACGTCCGTTCGCTTTGCGTAGTTTTGGAAACGGTTTTCACGTTGCACTATGTTCTGTATTTGCGTAGTTCTTTCAACACATTCTTCTGATAAACTACCAAATAGTGTCGTGTTTTTAACACTAATATTTCAGCTACGTCGATTGCTTTTAATTTTTTTTTACTTAAAATTGTAACTTTTAATAATTGAAAATCAATTCAGGATATATTTTTTAGAAATTAAATAACTATCATTTAAGATATGTAGTGAAAACAGTGATTTATTTTAATCCTATTACGCCTATTGAAAATTTAAATCAATGTAATTTTAGAAAAAAATCGATGAAAATCGAGAAAAGTCGAATTCTGTCAACGTACCTTACTATATGTCCATAAACATGTAGTTGCATTACAGTTTTACGCATAAAATACTGCTAGTATTGCTTATATAAAACAACACGGCTTTGTTAGTCAACAGTAAAAGCAATTCTCAATTGGCCTGAGGCAAATCTTTTAATCTGTGCCTTTATTTATGAGATCGTGTCGCATGAATCGACTGTGGCAAAGGATTATGGTACACGTGAACGTTTTTATCTACTCCTAGTCGATCTTAAATAATAGCACACGATGTAACCATACTAATTGCATCGTGAACAGACGTCAGAATCTAGTCTAACTTTATTTCAGTGTTCATTATAATATTCTAACATTATTGATGTTTGAATGAAATAATAAATGGTTTAACTGGAGTGGTAACACGATTTTGATATGTTCGTCAACAGCAGTTTAGCTTTATATTTATCGCATAAGGAATATCAGTATCTCCTCTTATCTGCTACTTTTTTTTATTTGTACTTAAAGACGTCGCCCAATTCTAAACCACGAAGATTTTTTAAATCTATCCAGGTCCTGCAAAGATTTAAATTTGGATGGCAGGTATTTTAATAGATGCAGAGACGTAGCGAGAAGTCTCTACACACCCACCATAAACTTCAAAACGTTACTTTTTCTAGCATGACTCTGGTAATCACCATTTATATGCAGTACGATCTTTGACAGAGCTATGCAGTAAATATATGTGTGTTCATCTGTAAGGATTGTAACTATGTCAACACAGGCGATATTCCAACCACCGAGCTGTAGAACCCTATTCTTGTATCAAGCGGCTGCGGTAAAAACGTTATTGTAAAAAAATCAGATATTTGAAAACAGTGCCCGCAGTCATCAGCTCTCGATGCTATTGTTGTACTCAATCAATAAAAAGTTACCTTTGCCCAAGCATTGTTTGCACAAACCCTTTGGTTTGAAATTTATGCACCCTTGGTAGGTGCGCAGAAGCGTCAATAATACCGACCTAAGTGTAGGTTACATGCCCCATTTGGAAACTTCCTGTTGATTTTTTAACATAAAAGATCGTAATCTACCGCACTGGTGTAAAATAACCGTATATTTCTTTTGTGATTCGACCTTTTATGACAGACCCCACTGTTCGGTGGCTGCGAGCTCATTGTTCTGTTCTATTGGCTGGTATGTTTTAGATATAGGTGCATTTAGAAATGTGAAGTATGAATTCATATTTTAATTATATTTTATTAGCATACATTATTTTTGTCATCCAAATAATGCATAATGCTTCGAAATATTTATATTAAATCCGGTTTTTAGTTACGACCTATGGAATTCTTTGCTTAGTTTCGTCCGACAGAAATGATAGATCGATCTAGTTTAAATCACATTTCTATGAAATATTGTAATTAGATAGGAGAAATATCAACGTTGGTACATAAAATATTTGGAAAGTTGAAGACGAAAATAAAAATTCAAAGAAACAACATTTTTTGATTTGTGA
The DNA here is from genome assembly GCA_030295005.1 of Cephonodes hylas. Taxonomy (NCBI): domain Eukaryota; kingdom Metazoa; phylum Arthropoda; class Insecta; order Lepidoptera; family Sphingidae; genus Cephonodes; species Cephonodes hylas. The sequence goes on from AP025371.1 coordinate 4,915,239, forward strand.
TCCATTGTCAGTAACAGTGAGTTTTGAAATTACCCCAGCAATATATTATAATTCTAATTAAATCACATGACTGACATTAAAATGCAAAAAGTTGTTCGAAAATAATATTTCCCCAAAAAAATTCTCACAAACGTTCCACTATAATATTCAAATTAATTGTAATTTATGCCTAACAAGACGATTGTTTCGCCATCTATCACAAGTGGGAACGAAATAGATCACGATGAGAGATACCACATGTACACAGATGGCGTTTCGGCGGGCATAGAATAGTGCCATAGATCGCTGTGCGCACGCGTCGCCGTACACACAAAATTTTGAAAATAGGAATGAATGTATTTGAATATGATTGTTATATTCATAAAAACATAGGTATAAGCAAACTTACATAACCACACGCCTATATTCCCAGAAGGGGTAGATAGAGGTGCATTTCTGTACCCACATTTCGACAGATATGTATCAGTCCTATGTCACAGGCAAAAAACCTATTGCCGTTTGTCGAGCACATTTCTAGACTCCAATCTCCTATTGATAACGTCCTAATGGATAAACCCAATAACATTTTGCCAGACTTTGGAGATCGAACCTAGGACTTCTAGATCGCATGGCACATAACCTCGTGTGGCGCGAGACCACGAGGTATTTTTATGTGTGATGTGCCTCATGTGGCCTTGGTGAAATGTTTTTGATAACTAAGTTTAATAGATTTAGAATAATAGGAAGAAGACAGTTTTAAAGGGCGGCAAAAAAGAATAGAATGACAACAAACGATAGATCAGGCTTAACGACTTCACTACGTAACTGCAAAGGTTGTAAGCCGACTAATTCCTATATTTAAGTAGCTTAAAATAGTTTAGTAATCTGAATATCTGGTCCATTATCTGGTCAATAAATACAGCACATTTTAATTACGGAATCATAATTAAAATACTTTTTAATTTTACCTGTGTAGCGTTCACTTTAAATACGCCATAGAAGGATATGGCCGAATGCACAATTATTTACGTGTTAGTACGAGATTCTGAATTAGTGCACTCACTCTAGTCGTAAGCAAATGCATTGGTACCAGTGCACAATGGGATGTTATCCGATTATGATGTGTGAAACACTCGCGTAGAATTATGGGTGCCTTAAAACGTTTCCATAATGCTCTGCCTGTCTATTGAGAGACGGCATGGCTACAAAAGTATGGAGAACTTCACTTTTAGTTAGTATTGTGAGCCTTACACGAACTTCGCTCGGGCTCAAAATTATGTAAACGTAAATAAGAATTTTCCATTAAAAAAAATCTCCTGATACAAGTTTTTGTCCTATGAAATAGAATACTTATGATACTCCCATTTATTTTTACATAGCTAAAGTTATCAAAACCGGGTTAGCGCTTTAGACGTTGACGTGGTTGTCATTGAATTCAGGTCGCTACTAATTGATCGGTTTTAAAAAGCTGATGTCAAGCTGTGGACGTCCTATGTCAAAGGATTTTTCTATATTTCAAATTCTGCACGTCAATTACAAATAGTCAAAGTTGATAATTATTTTATATCCATCATTTTAGTTCGTTCTTTTCCTCTCAATAGCAGAGGAGGCTCTTGCGCAGCCGTGGAACATATTCGGGCTGATGATGGTGATTTAAATTCGTAACGACTAGGAAACAAACTTTCATTAACATTCCTTTGCTAAGGGATAAAATTATTTATGCCTACAAAAACCCAAGCCATCTCCACACCAACAGCGCCCGAAACGGAACATCGTGAGTGCGGTATAAGTAATTATTACACAATAACGTACTGTGAATCTCAGTTGCGACGCTTCCTGTTCCGAGTTGTGAGTGCCACTTCACTCGACGCTACAAGTGGATGCTCCTCACACTGATACCACGCCGCAATCCTGCTGTCTTTGTGCAACATTTACACTGAAGGTGTCTTGAGACACTTTCCTAAGTTTTACGAAGCTTTTTAGCTGATGTTTTATGGCGGAATTATGATGCGGTTTTGAGTATACTGAAATTTGGATGCGGAATTTGTTAGTTATGATAAACGAAGTTCTTAAAATTAAAACTACCAACATTAAGTAATGTTCGCCAATAAATAACCTATAAAAATTAAATACTATTTAAATGATAAGTGTACAATTTATTCAGCTTGGTGTATTCGTATTACTAAAGATTTTCAATAAGAAATACCGTTCTTGCCATTTTTATCGTCAAAAATATTTATTTTTTAATGTAGTTTTTAGTATATTGAACTAACCTTTGAAAAACAATTGTAAGAATGACAAAATTTACAATAAATCTACCTTTTTTAAAATTAGGTCTCCTCACCATATAAATATTATAATAATATGTTACTAGCACATAAGTAAGAATATTTTTAGCCAACCATTCAAAAAAAATGAATTTTCATGCTGCCATAAATCCATCATTGATGAGTGACTTCCAAGGATCTAAAGCTATAAAAACAAGGTATCCATTTCTTCCATCAAAAGAATATAAAGCAAGCCATTAAAGAACTATACGGTAAAATCACCGTCCATATTGGATCTAGAAAAGATCTTTTAAAACTAGGTTTGTGTCGGAACAAAATAGAGGGTGAAGCTGTAAATGGGAACAAAGCGGAGGTAAAACTAAAACTTGAAGCAATAAGTTAAACTAGTAAAGCGGTAGAATAAAACGCGGTCTCTAACCAAGCCCCTTATGTTACTCAAGATCTAAAACTTGGAGAGTAAAAATAACAAGATCTCGTGGTTGAACGAGGAACTTTAACATCTATTTTAGCAACACTTTAAAAGAAATTAACTATGACTTTAACGGCTTTTAACGTTGTATGGATAGTGTCTCCAGATTGAGCTATATGCCATTGCCTACAATTTTGCCTAAACAGTTTTTCCTGGCGTTTCCTGGATTCAGGTTATGGATATTAGTCAGGAAACTAGTAGTTACACCACGGAGATTGGCAATTCACTCAGAAATAAACCTTGTTTATAAAAATAATCAATTGGAAATTTATAAATGACTTGCTGATGACACAAATCTCTAGATCATAGATTCTCCATATTTGAAACACTAGATTTTTAGACAAAAAAGGTACCATTCTTCTAAAACACTTCTCTTCCTTGCTTTCTTTTTCGGAAGGTGAAATTGGCCCGCTTAATTTGGTAAGATTGATCAATTAATTCTGACTTTTGCATTGCCTACCACCTTGTAACGAAACTCACACTTTAAAAAAAGTGCTCTTGTAAATCCTTAAAAATAAAATATAAATTAATTAATCGGAAAGACAGTTCTTAGGAGGTTTTTTTCAACAGGAAATAGAAAAGCACACTATTTCACACATTTGCTAGGAAACACTTGAAACGTGCGAATTCTAGAAGCGAAACCCATAAACGGTGTCATAAATCTAGCGAGAAATACGTAAGTGCTTCACAAAAACATACACGTCTTAGTAGACACTTGACATTTTTTCTTAAACATATGCGCTTCAAGGTAGAACACGTGCTAGCAAAGGTGCGTTGTTTGATATAATATAAGGAGACAAAAAATCAAATACATGGTTTCCTTTAATTTCATTCAAATTTTGAATTGCGTTTAATACGGGCTAATTGCATGCATACAAATTTAAGATTTGTAACATTTTCTCTTGATATTCCACTACCGTAAAACACGTTAACAAACACAAGACAAGCCCCCACAGAGTTCTTACATTGTTTCAAACACAACTTCGTTTCGAAATTCAAAACGCATTCGACAGCCAGATTTACCAGTAGAGGGAGCATAACAAAATTATGCAATGGACGAGGGAACAAAGCGGGCTGTAGCGTGTGGGCCAAGTAACCCTTATTACAAAGTTACATTAACTGGCTCTATGCAAAATCTACAACAGTCGGGCAATGTTCAAGTTGTCTTCTATATCGCTTAAGGCTGGTTTAGGTTATTCCGTAACGAGGTTGTAGAACTGCCCTATTAATTCTGTGCGTATGATAGAGAGACTTGGTTATTCCTGGGTTAGGCAATGTGGTTTTGGATTTTCCCTTTGTAAATTCTTTATGAAGTGTGGATATGGAAATTTAGAAATATACTCTGGCTGGCTAAAAATTTTTATGACCAAGAACTAACGTATGACGTCGGATTTAAGGCAATTAATAGAGCTTCAGTTTAGAATTACTGTTTCGCCTACCCCTTTAAGGATATAAGCGTGAGTGCAACGAGTAACGACCCTGTAAGTTGTTTCTTACACGTGTTTTTAATTAGATTGGGTAATTGAAATGTCTGCTATATATAACTGTTTAATGTCCGCGAGGATGTGATTATGCTATGAGATTTATGAACATCATTTGTTTATTCAATTATAGGAATGCTCGCTGTTACATTCCGTGATTTATTACAGTAGGGAATAAAACAAGATTGTCAAAACTACATGTAATTTGTATGTACAGAAAACGTTATGATGATTCTTGTTCTCTTTAAGTTCGTTCATCTTGGCTGATTAGATTTTTAATAAATGCTGATGTATTTATGAATTGAAATGTTCAATATACCATTACTTTAATTTCTTATGCCAATTTCAATAAGAATAGAAAATAAAATTTAGAAGTAGAGTAAACTATGTTGAAAGCAGAGAAAATCTACATCCGTACTGAGACGTATGGGTACTGATTCAGATACTTATATAAACCACAGATTGCCTCATGATTTTCTGCTATCCCGCATCCTCACAACCCGTCGAACGTAATTGAAAATAATAGTCAGCAGATTATCCCAAACCGGTTTACCCAACAACTAAAACGTAAGATGTATCGATCAAACTGTATCAAAAACAACAAACCATAATAATAGGCGTATAATAATAGATATAAGTCTTGGAGGCCGACTGAACAAACAGGAGAATCCGTCTATATCGGCGTTGCTGGAATATTGTCTTGTTTATTAGAACCGGACGCGTCGTAGCCCCGGGCGAGGATCCAATATAATGGAATACTTCAACGTTATTTGCAGATACACAAGTACTTACGCGATACGCCCCGGGCCGGTATTAACGTGTATAATAGTGACGACACGAATAAAGGCCTCGGTTAGGACAAATCTGCGGATTACTGAAAGAGCAACTTTGTGTTTTTGCCAATTTCGTTCTTTGAATGTTTCTGCCGGGAGCTGTCTCACGCGTTTATTTTGTTAGGCACGTTCCTGTGACTAGGATAGGATATAATACAGCTCTTTCGATGTAATAACATTGTGTGGGGATAAAAAGTCCTTACAGAATTTTCAACATTTGTTACAAACACAATTGAGTATAATTTTATATATGTAAGATTTTTATAACGTTATTTCTACAAGGCAGGGGATTTAAAAAATACATAATAATTTTATTTTTAGTCTTTTAAAATAAATAGATATTATATTTGAAAATAATAATATAATAAGCAGTGATGGCCTCGAGGTGTAGGCGCGCGGTCGAGAATCTCGGCGGTCGCGGGATCGAACCCCAGGCACACACCTCTGACTTTTCGAAGTTATGTGTGTATTCAAATTGAATTATCACTTGCTTTAACGGCGAAGGAAAATATCGTGATGAAACCTGCACACCTAAAAGTTCTTAGGAATTTCTTTGGTGTGTAATCAGCCAACCCGCACTAGGCCAGCGTGGTGGACTATAGCCCAAAACCCTCCCAATGGTAAAGGAGACCCGTGCTCAGCAGTAGGCGCGTATGGGTTGATGATGAAGAAGAAGAAGTTATTTGAAAAATGTACGAAAAATTAAAATTATACCTAATAATACTTCGGTGACTTAATAATTTTTAATCCAGTTATTACATGTTATCTACGACCGCAAAATATATGGTGTGGGGGGGCGGTCAACACATCCACACCATGATCAATACCATTTCCAAGTAAAACAATTAATATTTTAGACAAATACTTCAAAAATAAGATTGAAGTATCTGTTCGCGGTTAAAGGCCGTTTGCATAAGCCGTAAATTATACAAAAAAAATATACTGCGTTATGGTCTCATCGTACAAGTCCAAACATGCATATAAACTGTGCGATATAGAGGACCTGGGCTCGATTCCCGAGTCGGCCAGAGTGTTATTGCGTTTTTATATTACGAAAGACTCAGCAGCAGCACGTGGATAATCCTAAATTTCGTGGGACGAAAACAGAATTGGCGAAATAAGGTTGCAGAAATACACCTCTATCTAACCTTTTGAGGAACACATGCGAGAGGATATGTATGTAAATACCTATTTATAGATTAAGATAATTTTTACGTTTTGAAGCTTTTTAAAAGAGTTCAATAAATTTCAACTAGCTTTAAAGATATGGCACCAGTTTCAACTTTTATTTTTACAACAAATCCCAGCAGCGTTCAGAAACTAAGACTTAAGGCCGTGCTTCCCCTACTTCCTCGTCTTATATAAATCCAGAAAAGTCCTGTAAATATGTAATAATGCTTACAAGTATTACTCGAGCAGATTTCCTTTTATTAGCCGTATCATAAAAGGAGGAAAACCTGTACATAAGTTACGTATTAAAATACAATTTCTAGTGAGTAATAACGAGTGATACATACATCACGTATTCGAATGTAATAAAGGCACGAATATCAAAGGATTTGGAATTCTTTGTGTATCGCGACTTTGAATCGCTGCTACGTTTTGTGTATTGTTGAATTCTTAATACATTAAAAAAGTTCCTTGTTTACACAAGTCTTATTTCTCATTGCTATGGTTTCTTTCGTATATAGCTTGAGTCCTGGCAGCATGAGCACATAAAATAGTTACCAGGCCTTTGATTGACAACCTGATTGTTTTCAGTGCAACCAGCAAGAGATTACTGCCGGGCGTCCTAATCCTTTTATCATGTGCTCTATTTATTTCATAGATGGTACTGATATAAATAATAATATTAATGTATATGTGATGTAATTATTCTATCAGAATTAAAAATAAGTTATCTTAATTTTACGAAAGCGGTAAATTGCCTTCATTTGGACACGAAAGATCATAGAAATGGATGCCACTAGTTTGAAATAAATCCGCACGACTTATTGTGGTATTTGTCTTTCATTTCGAGCCGTAAAGACCTATTAGTAAAATAAAACTCAAAACCCCAAAAATCAAACTCGAAAACTTACTTTTGACTGCAGATACAATAAATATAACATCAAAAACAAACCTTAATAATTTTCAATTACTACGGATTTTAATTCTCCAAGGTCCTTAACCCGAAATATTAAGTACACAGGATTGATGTAAGTTTAATCACGAGGCCTGAATGTTGAAGCCACGTGACTTACGGATGCGCAAAATCGGACGACGTGGGTCGAGTAGAATTGGACCCCGCGAGCAAAAATAAACAAATTTAAACTCCTTTGCTAAAATATCTTTGGTAAGAAATACATTTCGGAGATAGTCTACTTTTATGCGGAATTCTTGCAGTAGCTATCAGTAAAATCAGTGCGAAAGGATGATTTTTTACGGACTTCTAGAGACGTTAGGCACATTCTTGGACTCTGCGCTAATGTTTAGGCTATTTTTGAAACCTTAAGATGTCACGCAGTAAAACCTAGACATGAGAATGAGGTTATCCCTGTGCAGTTAGAAACAACTTTTAGTACCAAAAATGATTTTAGCCTTGATACTTATCAAATTATGTTAATACAAGTACTTAAACCTCAAGTCAGGCTTTAATAATAAAAACTGCGAAATAATTTTTCAAGTTGATAGCATTTATTATAAAGAAAAACATATTTTATTCTTATAAGTGCATTTAAATAAAAGCATTTTACTCTTATTTTCAAGTTTATTTTATTGACGTGGTTTAATCTGGGTACAAAATAAAAAACACACTAACGAAAAACTGCAATGGCGCGTTTAAAGTATTGTATTGTCACTTGCAACATGAAAAGAAACTTAATTCGTACAGAAATCCTTTACTTGAGAATTTTGTTACCTGTTACAGCCCTTGTACGTCATCGACCAGGAAAACATGATCAAAGAAGGAAATTTTTATTGCACATCGTAAAAAACAAAGTGCCCAACATATTTCTACCGCATCTCGCGTACGTAACCATATCTATTTGTGCGTAAATCTGCGCGCATCTTCCTCCGTGTCTCATATACTATTCATTAGATTTCATTTGTCAGCGCTCGTTTCTTTGATGAATTATTCACGGCAGACGTAATTTGTTTACTTTAGTCATAGAACTATTCCAACGGAATTTGGAGCAAACAAGTATTACACTATTAAACAGTTCAGGTGACGTAATTTCTAAGAGGTGTATATTATGTGGTCACCCATAGCGTGACAGGAGTTAATTTACCTATGTGGTGAAGATAACTCTTGTATCTACTTATCTACTAGTCACATGACCCAATGGCAAAAGGAACAATAGTGCTTGTGTTTTATTGTCACTTAGGATTTTAGAGACTTAGCGGCACAACTATGTAGATGCCATTTAATCGAGGGATCCTGAATTCGATCCCCGGGTCGAGATGGCAAATTATGGGTGCATATCTGCGTAAAATCATGTACAATATGTGTAGGTACTTATATACATTAGAACCGATTCGTAAACTCAACTAGCAGTTTGGGCCACTTCTTTTGCCCAAGGTTCTGAGCCTAAAATATGGACATAAAAAACTATTATACCTATAAGACGATAAAATAGGATGCATTTAGAAACCTATTTGTAAAACATTCTAAAATTTAAAACTTTAATTTCAGAATAAACATGTCAGTATAAGAAAATTCAGTTGGCACGGTACCAGCAGCCCAGGAAATCCTTTAAAAATCAAACCGGCTTTTCATCACAATCTCATATTTCACATGAATGAAACAACATTGTTGTGCAAAGGCTCCTTTGTGAGATCAAACCGGGTTATCCCACAGCTATGCATCGAAACTTTTCAATAATCATTTGAGAAATCCGTCAACGATACTTCAACTTGTATTCTTGCAACTGTTGAAATTTGAATAAATTGGATTGGTGAGGCGTCTTCTGTTAAGGAATTTCTATTGTATACAAGAGTAGCATAGTTAACGGTTGACACAATTATGTTGGTCTTACTGAAGCTGTCTTATTATATTAAACAAAAGACGATTTAAGCAGCAATCTTAGCGAAAGCTTTCACGCTAAAAGAAGTAAATAAAATACATAAAAATAAAGGAATAATTTTATTAAAACGATAAATTTATTTTAAAAATTTGAGGCTATTAATAAAATACTTATTTCATTTTAAGTTACGTACGAATAGGTATATCAAAGGTCTTTGAAGCAAATCTTATCTCTTTTTATGCTGCCTCTGAACATAAATACTTTATAAACTGCGTATAATATATTCATATTACATTAGCTAATGCTGTAAAATGTCTAATATAAATAATATTAAGCAAGGCATTCAGTTTTAGTGCCTCCACGTGATTGGTGATAAAAAGTAGGAGAAAAACATGTTTACCTGTATACTTCAAGGCCACTCCGAGGCTGGTAATAACAAAATATGGCTACAACACATCCCATTTACGATACATCTGTGTATTTATCTTTTTATCACGCCTATTACTGAGAAGCAAAGCTATTTTATGCTCGTATGTAATACATAATCATAATATCGAATTCCATTACTGTTTATGTTCGGTGTAATAAAAATGGATTGTAGCCTCCTTAGAACGCCTATGGATGGTAAACTGGGATATTATCTAAGTATTAAAAGTAACATTACAATGTCCGTAATTTGTAGTAAAAAAAATGAGGCCCGTATTATCGAGAACTATTATGAAACAATAAATAAAATGCTTAAATAAAATCTCTCTTTATGGATTGTTATTAATAAAAATTAATTTTTAATGGAAGAGTTTTCCCGATTTTTTATATCATTACGTTTTCATGTTGAATTTATATCGATTTATATTTTTTTAATCAAGCCCTTTCCGATATCACGCCTTACGCAAAGCCTAACTTTACATTCGTCGCGTTGATAAATGGAATCAGAATGCGGTCGCAGTTTTCTATTTAAGGCACATTTGCTTAGAATAAGTTCGCGACGCACAGTCGTGAGTCGACAAATTCATTAATCAGTCGCTTCAGGTTGTCGTCAAGTCGTAGCAATCGTTAAACAAACTCACTTGGTAATTCTTGGAATAGTTTAAAATACACGTAGTAGTATATATTATGCCCATCAATATCATGTTAAATTTTTGACGGATGTTAAGTGATTACCATTATTAAAAATATTTCAAACCACATTGGGGCTTCCTAAAATATAATTTTTTGTTGATGAATTATCAAGATTTTTTGTGTCTTACGCTCTGCTCAAAAAATCTAGCAATATAAATAATGCTGAAACATAAAAGATAGAAATTAATTTTACTCCTTTTCGAAAATATGTTTTTTTTAAACATATGGAGGGTCCCAAAATTAGTCTCTTTCATTCACGTCTTCTTTTCACGCCATTTAATATGCCATAAGTACTCTGGTCCGAGCCTAAAAAATCGCCTGCTTGTAAACATTCGTTGGTTTCTAATATGAAAACGTAAATGGAACCTCACAGTATGTTGTGAAAGGATTGAAGGATGTCAAAGGATTCGTCAGTCTAGCATTCCTCGAATGTTGAAAGCCTTTCGGCCTACTCCGGTATATCCTGTGGGGCTTACGCTCTGATGCAATGTTTCTAGCATTTTTTTGCTTTCAAAAATAAATTGAAACATTGGTATAAATATTTTTACTTCTCACAGAGATCTGTATACATGTGGCATGGGCTTCTTTTTTTTCTCTGATTCAAATGATTCTCAAAACTGTGCCAATCCATTTTTTTGAATAATAATCTGTTAAATGGCCTTAGAATGCAAATCAGGAGGGATAAGGGGAATGGGTGGTGAAGATTTGTATGTCTGTACTCAGTAGCTATTATTCACTGAACGAGAAGTGTCGGCAAATCAGGTATTTCGCTGAACATATAAAACACTGCCAATTAAAAACGTCACTTAAGTACATCAGAAAACCATTTGAAATTATTACAAGAGACGGAAGCATTAATAATAGAGCGTAAGAAATCATAATTTTATTATTTCGAAAATTGCAGTCGTTATTCCGAAACAAACACAGTTAACAGCAAAACGCTGGCCGGCAGTCCGATCAATTGTACTGTACAGTATTAAATTTGAAACGCAATAAAACTGAACTTTGCAATAATGAACGGCGCCGCGTGCTATAAAGTGTATCGCTGTTAATACACCCAGGGAGTTATTGGACGATTCGGACCGGCCGCCAGCCGACACTTGCGCCGAAAGTTTAGACAAACCGGCTGTTCAATCAATCCTTGTTTTGATTTGGCGCATTTGGTGCGCCATTTCGGAACGGCAAAAATAATATTTTTCCGAAATGGTTAATGGTTCGAGAATTCACGATGCTATCTATATATCTACATCAATACTACGTGGAAGCTTTTCTATATAGTAACGTGGTGAAATAACATTTTAGATTTCATAGCGTCATACAATACTGAATAGTGGACGGGGTAAGTTATTTGCCCAAAAGCAAGTCAAGCCTCAGAATTTTTAAAGAATATTTAAAACAATTCATTTCAGCTGCCATTAATGCCACTGACCCTAACTAAATGAATGTTAAAAATAAACCTTCAGCTAGTAATAAAAAATAGTTTGGATAACACAGCTCCAATTGATGAAATTCCTTTCAATATTAGCAAAGAATATTTTTGCTGCTCAGTGAATTTTCTTAGTGTAGTTTCGTAGCCATCAACCACAATTTGGACGCAACACAGATTCAATTCCACGATGATATTATTATAACGATCCTTTATGGAAATGTCGCAGCATCTAATGTGTCTTCATAAAACTAGAGAGTAACCTATGATAGTGTTAATATCCCGGGAAGCAAGACTTATTGGCCGTTTGCAGTTACCGGGAAATAAATGGGATAGCCGTCGCGCCGCCTAACGTGCGCCTGCCTAGTGATCGGATACGTGCACTGTTTGTGTGCACGTGACTTATGTACGGCTTTATTAAATCATCTTTTTAATTGCTTTTCGCTTTTTTTATTGACATTGGATACGTTCTAGTATTATTTTGAGTGAAGGAAATTGCGTTCATGACTTATTGCTGGGGCTTGTCTAGTGTTAATGATTATGATATTGATAGATAGCATTTGTTGTGATGTTGCAATTTTTATGTTTATTATGATTTTAATATATTACAACAAAAAGTTGTGTTCATAACAATACGCTGACAATGTGCGTGTGTTTTTGTTGATCATGATGAAAAAGATTCAGTCGGGGCTATTTTCACTATGATGGAAATAATGGATATAAGGTCTTGTGAATTCAAGAAAACTCAAATATTACATTCAAAACGTATCTTATAACTAAGTAACGTTTTCATACGATTAACGCTATTACTACAGCCGAAACAATAATAAAATTACTGCCAATCAAAAGTTATTTCAAACAGTAACTTTTATAGAATTTTAATGATCTCAATTCTTATTTAATTAGAGAGCGGCTTACGAGCAAAAATCAAACGTTTTGTTAGAATGTTATGTTCGAACTTCGCTCAAGTTATACAAGTGACCGGCCAACTGGATCCGACTCTATAATATTGAATAAGTTTTAATTAAAAAGCCCTCTCGTCTCGCCAAACTTTGGACGCAATTAGCAGGATTGGGCCGCGAATACTGGCGACCAGTTGAATTCACTAATTGTCATTTACGCATTTAAAATAAAAGTACATCGGCGCCGAATTCGTTTGGGAGTATTAACTTCCAACCTTTACTAATAAGGAGAATTTTTGACTGTATATTTGTGCCGAATATTCCTTTTTGATATAAAGTTACAATATATTTATTTATATTTTAGCAAACATTGCACCATTTTTAGTGTATGAGGATTTCAAGGTTAAGGTGCGTAGTCTGCTTATGTGCTACAGTCATGTGTATTGAATTTTTTTACACCATGTTTTAAATGCCTAAAAACAACTTAAAAACTTTACTATGAAACAGTTGCTTATACTTAAATAAACCATGTTCTTTGATTTAAAATTGCATAAAAAATTATAAATGTGCAAACAGCGTTAATTTATGTCAACTTTAATTCATGTGTTCGTTTAATATAGGTACTTGTGTTATAATCATTTTCAATATTGAATGCAAATCACCTAATAATCATCATGTTTTGTTGTGGATCTCTGCTAAATATTTAACAATACCAGTACTAAGAAGTTGCACCGCCGCGCTGTTAATATAATGTTAATTAATTAAGCTCGTATGGAGCAACGTAACAAGGAACGCTAGTATTCAGTTTCAGCTAACAATCTTAGAAGTGCCTTCTTATTTGATGAAATGGGTAACTTCGGACTACTATTGTACCTTGGTTCTAGTATCAACAATAACAATAATAAAAAACTTTTCATCTTCACGCCAACAACAGAACAAGTTAATAAAGCTAATTAAAATCTCAGTTTTTTGAAATATTAAGAAAATAAATGCTCACAAGGGTTCTTAACAGATGGCAGCTACCGAAGTTAACGGCACTCGCTCAAAATGAAATAGAATTTATGGGTTTAAAACTCTTAGTTGAGATTGGCGAGTAGATGCAGAAGACGACTTGCATGAGGTTATCATGTCTCTCTCCCATTGACTTTTGTGGCCTTTGACAGTATCTTGATTACCATCAAGGGCATGGAATCTTTTCAAAATAAAATTCTTAAAATCTTTATTTGTTCGGGTTGGTACCTATTACCTATTGAATTTTTCCTTTTTTTCATTTACCTTTATTTAAATAAATGACCTTAAGTTACACATACCAACTTTAAGACCTTATCAAACTCGGCTGTCCTATTTCTGTTGTAAGCCACTCTACATCTCCCAACATGAATATAGCATACTGACGTACTGAGATGAATTTCTGGTGAGTTGGCGTTGAAACCACGGTACATCTATTATTCGGTGCTCATCGCCATAAGAGATTTAGCACTAATTATTCGCCTTCAACCTGCCTGAATGCTGACATTCTTCAGTGGTTGTGAGGAGACATGGATGTGCGAATCCCTGTGCTTAGCGAGAAATCGTAGTTATTTCTGTAACTGATGACTCAAAATATAGGTTAAACTGTTCATACTATCAAGAACAGATTTGGAAATATTGCCGTAAGTAATTTCCTACGTAAGACTTTATAGCTGAGGACATTTTAACTGCAATAACATTGAGACTGAGAATTTATTATATCGTCGAGTAATTTGTCGACAATTTTCCTGGATAGTGCAGTTCTCTTTAGCCTCATCCTCAATCCTGGTATTTGGTCGGAGTCTTTTCCCAACCTTTATCTGGCTTTCATAAATTTCAACCGTTTTTCTATTGTTTAATACTATCACGTGTTCTTTAAACTAATGTCTAATGTGTGTATAGACAAGATCTCGTATGTTAAAATTTATGATGATTATATTGAAACCCCTTCAATTACTCGTCCACAAAAAGCTACAATTGACTGATCTGTTACTTGTAATTGTAGTGCTCCAGCAAAATACACTTTGTGGGTTTTGCCATGTGAACGTACATGCTCATTCACCCGTGACTAGACGCAAAGTGTACTTATTGTTAATATTCTTTGTTTAACGAAACGTAAGTGGTGATTACCTAGCGATGATATGCTAGTTAAGTCATTATTTCGGGCAGTTGAATATACTTATCAAACAGAACGTTTCACATATAATATGGGATTCTGTGTGAATCGGAACAACAATGTAATGTGTTTCAAATTTAGAATTATTTCAATTTTAAAGAATGTATTTTATATCAGCAAAGTTTATCTTATATTGAGTAGCTTAAAATTGTTTTAAAGACAAAAATGACAATGTAACGTAAATAAAAGAATTAATTTGGACAAGGTGCACAAATTTATATGTATCTACACGTAATTTTAAAAAAATTAGTAGCTCCATATTTAAGAAAACTACTGACATTTTTTTTACGAATATTCTAGAACACAGAATGAACTCATTCATCGCGAGCTATACTCGAACTAACTCTACGACACATCGAAATTAGTTTTTTTTTTAAATAAAAAAAAACCTTTTATATAGCTAAAGTGAATACTTTACGACATTTACTTTAATATATTTTTTTTATATGATACATCGCTTCGATAGGCTATCAAACCTTTGTATTCGCACCTCCTTGGTTCCTTCTTGCGGTCTCCGCCGGCTGCACGGTGCGGCGCTGCGTACCACCAAGTTCTTACATAAAGCCCTTGTCGGTACCTGACAGCGTGGAAAACCTTAAACCCTTCAGGTATGTTGATGAAGACGTTCTCTAATTAAGCCTGTTTCGCTTGTTTGAGGGTAGTCATGAATGCTAATTACGACATTCATAGTCCACCGCAGGCAGTCTCGCCCGCTATGATAATCTTGTTAATTAACTGATATTCCACATTTTTGCCTCTTCATGATAAAGTTTTGATTTACAGAAGTTATGACATTTCAATTTCATTCCTTTATGTTACGGTAATATTAAAAAAATAGTTACGTTAAAATCAGCATATTAATTTAAATGCAGTAGACTCAGTATTCATGTATATTTAAATGACAGCAATTGGGTGCCTACCAGCTTGCAAAACAAGAGGCCGCGGGATCAATCCTCGTTCCTAGAAAAATGTTTGTATGAACCACAAATATTTGTTTCAGATTTGAGTTTTCGTGAAACCAAAAAGTCTCTCGTAGTTTCCTGATACGCATGACATAGGACCTGTATCGACGCTTTTATTTAAATAAGTTTTAAGTGCATACCGTAATAGGCCGGTTTTATATAATTGTATCTGACTTTTTCTTACCATTTATACGTGAAATAAATGAATAACTATTTAAATTAATATTAAACCGAGCATTTGTAATCAAAATTTACGAGCTTTATTAAAATGTATTTCTAATTTTATTATTGTATTTTTCTCTGTCAAAATAAAAAATATTCAATTCGTGTGACAGAAAACTAATTGTATGCGTGAGTCAGTTAATTTACGATTCGAATTGTTTCAAGTAATGTTCGCTTTGTTTGTAGATGACATTATATTTAATAAAATTAATTAGTTGGGTTGAAATTATAAATATCACTTTTATTAACAAGCAAATTTTACCATCAGCAATATAAATGTTTAAGTGAGTTATATAGTAATTTTTGAATTTTAATTGCCTTTAAACATTGGCCCAATTTGATGCATGCGAAAAACATGAGATATTTATGGGATTTAATAAAATACTAAAATCATATTATACAGGATGTATTCAGACCGTGATCGAAAACTAAGGCAGATAATAGATAATGTCATTACAAACTACCTGGCAATAAAGAAAATCCCGACAAAAAATAAAAAATGAAGTTTCCCATACAACCATATTTACTGTATGTGGTTTGAATACACCTTCTGTATGTATGAATATCTAACATAACGTGACACTATTCAAAATAAGTAAAAGCGGCCGCAACCGTAAAAAAATGTCGCCTGCTCGGCATGACCCCATCATTATTAACCAATTCTAAAGCCACGATGAAACTGCAAGAGGCCGCGAATGAAGTGCAAACTTTTGACGAGCTTATCAAAATTGCATTACGCAGCACAGAAAACGCCATGTGACGGGGTCGCGCGCTCTGAGCGATGCTCGCTAGGCAATGTATTGTAGATGTATACTCTTTTAGAACGGACTCGTTGGTACTTGCTAATAAGCATGATCGTATTTTTTTAAATTTATGCTTAGGCATTGTCAATGGTGCAGATTGTATTCTAAATACAAATTTTTATTTGCACCACTAAACTGTGTAATGATTTTTCAGCCATGTTTTCCATTCTGTTGTCCTGCAAGTCGTTAATGGTGTTATCAAGGAGCAATTCAGCAGTAGTAGTAGTGTGAGGGTCTTGAGTGGCAACGTCTCATATTTGACGATCAATTTGAAATCCATCGTTCATATTACCATAAAGTACAGTATTGTTCTTGAATTGTGCCATTATAAAAAATAACACTTGAATTGTAGAAACTTTAATTAATTGATATAAAAAAATTGTAAAATTGTAATTTAAAATTATTTGTGTGAGTTTTATATTCGTGTTTGAACAGCTAGTAGTATTTCTTATGTTTAATTGAGTTTTTGATGCTTAATAAGGTCGATCTATAAGTTTTTTTGGGGAAGCTTACGTCTACGATATTATGTGGCCTATAATGATGTCTATGTTTTGGAAGACATTATAAGTAGAAGCGTATATTTTCTCCACGAGTCGTCATTTACATTTTATGTGTTACTGTGTTTTGGCTTGTTAATCAATTAAATGGAACCATAATTTTTGCTGAGAATCCCATGCGCTGCAGGTTCTATCAGATCACCCAGTCAGATACTTAAACACATAGATAACCTCATCTGTATTACTTAAAAGGAAGGGCAGAGGTTCATTTCTGCATGTATCAGTACAACGGGGCGAGGTCGATTGCAATTTTTGGGGCACAATTTAAACAAATAAGAATTTTCTTATGAAAAATGGAATCGAATGATAATAAATAATTGAATCAGAGACCTGTAGATCGCACAGAATATTCTTGTACCGCGTGAGTTATTAATTCTATGCATTTTTAATTTTTTTGGCACTTCTTTAACCTTCCCACGACTGTGTCTCGGGGTTATAATGAAGCGCGTTTAGGAAGGTGTCTTATGAATACTGACTACCTCACCCACCCTAGACGACTTAACTTGTCAGAAGTGTAACAAATGAAGTCGCGGGACGATATTGCTTCAATGTTTAATTATAACAAGCGCTAATTTGTTGAAAACTTTATCAACGCAAAGTTAAGGGGTCTCGTGATTTTCTTTGTTCTTTTTTTAAGATTTCTTGAAAAATGTTTTCGTTGTATTTTTTGTGTATATTTGTAATTAACTCTTTTTATGTACACAAATTAAAGAAGTGAGCGCTTAAAGAGATGCATATTCATAATAAAAATAAATTCAGCAACTCATTAAAATCTTTATATGGGTCATTTTCAGCATAGCATACCAACGCAAACCCACAAACTTTTTAATGGACTAAAAATAAATTGTATTTTTTTGTAATATTTATGAGAATATGAAGTTATTTTTCGTAGAAACAATATCAAAGTAGTGATTACAAAAGAGCGTGATTTTATTGTATAAAGTTAAAAGTTGATAATGATAAAACTTAAATCAATTAACGCTACATCATTCAATAACTCCGTCATAGCAACTATTAAGATAAACACGACCCTCTAATGTATCCTAGCACAGCATACGTCACCGTCGCTTGAATGACGTCATAAGCGATCCATCCAGCCATTCGAAATTAATTCACATTTAAATTAATGAAGGATAGCTTCTCGAGGATTAGCGTGTACCGTCTCATCCCTTTTCATCTTTTGATATCTTATTCGATATGTGTTCATCAAAATAAGTTTTTTAACTAACAACGTTAGGGGCCGTTCAAGTATTACGTAAGCACTATAAGGGGGCGGGGGGGTTATTGCTTTGCTTATTTTGGATGACATGGGGGGCAGGGGAGTCTAGATGATGATTACGTCATCGGTAGTAATTTTTTTTTTACCGAATGGCAACCCTACATTGTCTTTGCTTGAAATCAAAACGCATTTTCGGGAATTCCCGCAAATAATGCATACGGCTAGGCACTCGCTTTAGAACCGAGTAGGGGAATTACCGCGCGCTATTCACTTGCCTAAATTTCCTCTATCAGTGTATTGTTTCGTTTGGATCCTACAGCGAGTAGACGTATTGTAAGCATAGCAAAACAAGTTAACATTTGTGTTACTGTTGATTCCATTAGCTAAAGTTTAATGTTTAAATAAGATGTCGTTTCAAATAGACAAATCCAAGTTATACCAAAAATTGTTTGAAAGTTTTAAGAAATCTCATACAAGTACGAAAGTACAAAATGTACAAAAATTAGTTAACGAAGTGTGGCGCAATTATAAATTACAAGCAAAGTCCGACAAGGAACTAGATATTATTGTATCTAAGAGAATTGAAGAAGAATTGCAAGCGGCGACTAGGAATAAATCCAATCTACTACATTTTTTTTCTAAGGTGAGTGACGAAATAATTTTACGTACCTTTGAGTACTAGAAATATTAAAAGTCGCCAAGAAGTTTCTTTTTACATTTTGTAACAATAATTTAGACGTTTTTATGATTACAAAATATTATGGCCTATCTCGAAGTATAGAGGTAATGTTCATTATATAGATTTACTAGCTTTTGCCCGCGACTCCGTCCGCGTAGACTCTAGGGTTAAGTGCAGAGAGATTTTCCCATTTATAACATGTTTATCCCACGGGAATACATTTTCCAGGATAATATTATTCCATGTTAATTCTGTGAGCCCTATCAACCTCTATACCAAAAATCATTCAATTCGCTTTGGTAGTTCACGAAATACCCATTCCCACGGGAATACTACATTTTCCGGGATAAAAAGTATCCTATGTCCTTTCCTGATGTATAAGCTATATTATTGTAAAGTTTCATTAAAATCCATTTAGTAGTTTTTACGTGAAAGCGTAACAGACAGACAGACAGACAGACAGAGTTACTTTCGCATTTATAATATTAGTATGGATTTTTTATGATTGATTCCGTCAATTGGTCACAAAATACAGGTGTTAATTTTCTGTATGTGATGGGTTCGATTCGATTAGATTAGATTATTTAAAGCCTTTAAATAATAATTATTTTTAGCCTTTAAATAATAAATTTAAGGTCTTTAAATAATATTTAAATGCTGTTTTTATTTCATACTTTGTATTTATGCAGCTTAATAAGAAAATAATTAATAGAAAGTTTTTATTTTTAGGCAACGACTACCTATAAACCTGCAGAAAAAACACAAATTATACAGCCAGCTTCAAATATTAAAAAACAGGAAGAAGATAAAATAAAACCCGGTAATGAATCACAACAGCAATGCGAAAATAATGAAAATGCAGATAAACAGAGAGCAAAACCTTCTCAGGAAGCTATGAAAAATAAGATTGCTCTACTCGAAAAAAATCTGAATGCTTTGTATTCTGCCAGAGATACTATGCCAAGCCGTGCTGAAGTTGATAAACAGATCATTAAGTTGCGCGACGAAATAAAAACAGCAAAACAGTCTTTAAACAGAAAGGTTCAAAACGCAGTTGCCCAGAAGAAACACAGGGATGGTATAAAAAGAAAGTTAGAAGATATTTGTCATGAAAATCCAGAAATAAAAAAAAGACTATCTCTGAGGGATTCAGTGGGACGTCCTAATCTTGAAAGCAATCAACCATTACTATTGAAAACAATTGCGGATATAGCTTTATTTGGGAGTGCAGCAGATGATAGAAGACGAACGGAATCTATTCGCAGCGTAAAAACTCTTGATGAACTCACACAAGAATTACGTAAAATAGGATTTGATATTAGTCGCAGTGGGACATATCTTCGTTTGATTCCCAGAAAATCTAATTCTGTAGAGGGACGAAGACATGTATCGACAGTCCCTGTTAAGCTCATCCGGGCTCAAACTGATCTTCACAAGAGCCACTTAGATAGCAAGTTCGCTGAAACATCAATTAATTATTTAGAGAACATAGCATCCATACTTGGACCAGATCAAGTATTTTTCATATCTCAAGATGATAAAGCTCGAGTCCCTATTGGCGTAACTGCGGCAAATAAGCAAGCACCTCTTCTAATGCACATGGAATATAGAGTCAAATTGCCTGATCACGATTGGGTAATCGCTGAGCGTCATAAATTAATACCATCTGTTTATGCTGGTATCAAAATCACTTCCAGTATGCTAGGACAACCGCAAGCCGTTGGATATTCTGGACCAACATATATCGCTATTCGAAGTGGAAAGCATAGTTCATCTACTGCTAATACTCATGCTCAGGATTTCGAGACGCTTCTCGAACTTGAAGAGTTTCGACCATTAGCTAAAACTGACAATGGACTAGTAAAACCAGTGGTAATCATGACGGTTGATGGAGGGCCAGATGAAAATCCGCGTTATCAAAAAGTCATAGGGTTTGCTATACAACACTTTAAGCGACATAATCTCGATGCATTGTTTTTAGCTACCAATGCTCCTGGAAGAAGTGCGTATAACAGAGTAGAGCGCAGAATGGCTCCTCTTAGTCGCGAACTGGCTGGTTTAATTTTGCCTCATGACCATTTTGGGTCTCATTTGGATGAACGTGGCGTTACAATTGATAAACATTTAGAAAGATCTAATTTCGAATTCGCAGGAACTGTATTAGCTGAAATATGGAGTTCAATGGTAATTGATGGCTATAATGTTACTGCAAAATATGTTGAGGCAGGTGATCAAGATCTTCCTGATTTTCCAGACATTAAATGGTATTCAGAACATGTACGTGAAAGCCAATACTTGCTTCAAATTGTAAAATGTAAAAATACAGAATGCTGTCGTCCAAGAAGTGGCCTATTTAGATTACTAGACAACAGGTTTCTTCCACTACCTGTAAAAGTAAAACAAACAGTTAATGACTTGGTTTTGGATGAAGGAGGACAATTTCTTAATCTTCCAGTCAATTTAGCTCTACGCTTAAGTGCTTCACTCAAAGATTTCCTGCAAATGCCCTACGATTATTTTTGTCCAACGGTAAAATTGAGGCTATCAAGTCGAACATGCAAAACGTGTGGTCTTTATCATGCTTCCGTCAAGTCACTAAATCGTCACATCGAGAAGATCCATAAAAAAGTAAACACGCACACTGATAGGAAAATTAGACCTGTAAGAGTCGCTGCTCGTCGTGCTAATGAACTGATGTGCATTATTCAAAATTTAGAGCACCATGATGTTGAATGGCTCGATGAGAACGACGTAGACATTCCAAAATCGGAAGAAAGTGAGCAGACTTACAACACTGAGCAGCAATCCAAGCAATCCAATGTCATCGAAAACTTAGAATCATGGATTCGGGTTTCATGGACTGAAGACTGTTAATTTGAATTTAATATGTGTACCAAAAATTTAAAACAAGTTTGTTATGTTTGTAAGATTATAATATTTTTGTTACTCTATGTTGAATACCATATCAGTAAAATCTCTCCATCCTAAATCTATTTTCTTATTTTTAAAATTATAATTATAACCTTATAATTACAATATTTAAAAAAACAATACATTAATTGAAAAATGTTTACGTAAGCATGGGGGTAGGGGGTAAGAGCTTTGCTTACTTTTGCTGACAAGGGGGATGGGGGGGTAAATAATTGTAATAAATCTGCTTACGTAATACTTGAACGGTCCCTTATTACAAATAATGTTATGATAAATATAATAAAAAATACTAGGAAACAATCAATTTTGTTGCAATAATAAAACAGTATGTCAATCGTCGTTCAAAAAATTCAAATGATTAATTGAGTTCTTTAAAATACCATATTCTCAAACTTATATTTTCCGAATGAATTATGTCTAATTTTTTAGATAATCCAATTTTTCCAATTTGATTATCTAAATGTACCAATTACATATATTCACTTAAGAAAACACGTGTCTTATTATTAAAATTTCGAAAAGACGTAGTATTCGCTTATATTTCTAAAAGACATCGATCCCATTGATTAAACCGAGTCTCATAAATTTGTCCCTCCTTCAACGAGTTCCCTTCTCATTAGAGGGCCACTTGGCAACCTCACGAGGGTAAATATCCCTTAACATATTTGACATATATAATTTATAGGCGCCGACATGCAAATACCCGAGATAGAGGGCCATTTTCACTCCCCTATTATTTTAAATTTCGCTTCACTCCGTCTTGAATATCAGGGAATCATTACACGAACTCTTTTGTGAAGCAAACACTGAAATACGTTTGATGCGATACACAAAAGAATTCCCATGGCTATGGGAACAACTTTGTTACAGAAAATCTGTGCTCCTTATCGACAATGTTTCCCTACAGTACAATATTCTGTGAAATGATATATTTCGGATAACTTCGTATGTTATTCGTTTGATTCCCTTTATTTTAAGCAATGTTTTTAGTTCTTTAGAATTTATTAAAATTACGGGCTATAGACAAAAAATTGAGCGCCCGTGCCTAAGTTGGCTAGACACCTTTTAAAACGAGAGGCCGCGGATTCAATCCCTGCACTAAGACTAAAAGTTGTGTTATCTATTTGAGCGACGATATAATATTTAATATTAATCAGACATTTTTAAACTCGATCGTTTCAATTAGGAATAAAATATGCTTAGTAATATCCTTATAGTTAGTCGTAATGGTGATTATATGCCTCCGCCGTGTTTGAAAAAGTGAATGTGTAGTGCACCACGATGGCCTAGAAATTAAGTTATGAAGGATATTTTAGTCGTTCTTATGACATATACCATTTCCAATTAAGTGCGTGCTGAAAATAATACAATGAAACATTTAAAAAATACATACATTAAAACATGAAAACTTATCCGCAAAAAGGTTTACACAAATTGTCGCCGACTATCGATGAAAATGAATTTGCCGCCGATTACCGCATTGTAAGCTTAAATTACACGTTTCACTGATTTAAGTTTCCAACTTTATTGGCGGCAGTTATTGTAATGTACGCTGAGAATTTACGTACAAAAGTTATTTGCATGCGTGTACATTTTAAAATTTCATCTCATGAATTTCATACAGAGATTTCGTGTGCGCTTTAAAAAACATCGCAATATTGAGCACTGATGCAGAAAAATAAATTTAAAAAAATAATGGAGAATTCATCTTTCTATGTTAAGTGTATCCAAAATAATGTAATAAACGCAGTCTTAATTTTTTTATAGGTACATGTAAATACATGTATTTAGAAGAAACAAAGAACTGTAATTCATAGAACTTTTCTATATATTCTAAAAAAATATAAGTGCACGAAATAGCTATACCTACTAACAATGTGAAAAAAAAATTATCTATCACGATTGACTTTATAAGCAACAACAGTCGCCAAGTAAACATATCGATTCAGTTACTTCAAAGGATACACTATGCTCAAATCTTAACAATATACTTCACAATAAACGTTTTTCGTCTAAAAATACGTTTCACAACAAAGACTTGAATCCAGCGGTGCAGATAAAAAAATATGGCAGCCAGCAATTTTAATTTTCAATAGCCTGGAGGCGCCGCGAACTCAGGAGTCGGTGCGGTACAGTGCTTTATACCTTCAAAACCTTATGCATGGTACAATAATATAAACGAATGGCTCATTACGTGTCTTGGATTGATTTTTCAATTTGTTCCTTGATAAACATATTATTTCATTGTAACAAAGTCAATTTTAAATGGTCGTATAAGACGGCTTTTCTTTTAGCATTAAATAATAATGATTTTATTAAATTGATTAATTTAGTTAACAAGGGATCGGTACCTCTGGTGAGCACGGGCTTCCTTTATAATTGAATAGTTGGAACTGAATGGTTTGACACTTATTGACAACCTGCGGATTGGCGAAACCACACACCTAAGAAATTCCTTAACTAGTTTTAGGCAAGCAGAGTTATTCGCTATGTTTACCTTCATCGTTAAATTAAGTTGACAATTCATCAAGAATACATAAAATTGCAAAAAAGCAGAACTGTGTGTCTGGAATTTGAACAAGCGGCTGCCTAGATTCTCACCGCCTGCTCAACCCACGAAGTCATCGCTAATTATATTAATATGAGCAATAATAACTTATCATATTAATATTCATAAACTCTTTACACTATTAATTCAAGGGTAGCTGTCGCAGCTAGACGCCTCGAAATTTATTTAAAGACAGCTTATAGATCGCTTCTTATTACGTGGGACATAAAAAACAGTGGACGAATCGGTGTAGAAATACACCTCTCCATCAGGGACACAGAGGTAACTGTGAACATGTAATATTTCTTAAAATCGCCAATCGCTTATATAACACACCAAACTTCTGCAAATCAAAACGCAGCGTTACATTATTACGCGATCCAAAATTCTGACTTTATTTTAACCTTTTTAAGCTTTCTTCCTTTATGTGCCTAGCCCGGCATCTGTTTGCTTCGGGGCATTGCCCCTTTATATTTTGTTAGGTAATATACCGGTAAATGGAGCTTTATGCGCCATTCAAAGAGATGGTTTTTTTAGGGCTCTTCAATCTTTAGATTGAGTTAATCTTTTTAGATCTGCTTAAGTGATTTTTATTTTCTGTTATTGTAACAAGTATAAAGATGGCTGTGGCCATTATATCCCTTTCTGCAAGTCTTAATTATGTTCTCATGATGCATTTAGAAAGTTACAAATTTTTCGTTGAAGAAATAAAGGTTTGGCTGTTTTGTGAGTTAAAACCATTTTATTGTAGAAAGGAAAGATCGAAAAATCTAGGCTTGACATGAGTACATCGTATCGCATTACATCAAAGCTCGATGTAATTTACGTTAACTCCTCTATTATAATAATTTCATTTCTTTTAAAATCAATAATATTACATACCCTGTTTGAATTATAAAGATGAACATAACATTCCATACCCATTTATACTACGCAAGCCAACCAAACCTTTATCTCAAATGGTCTAACATTAGATATTAATGAAATTTCGGGCGTTTCTTTGGAAAAACAAAAGAAAGTTATTTAATACTTCGCATCACGTCGAAAAACGTGTCTTACATTTCTAATTTATGATTTATAAAGCATTAACCTAAAAGCTTCTTGAAACGTGAACCAGGAGTAACGAAATTGTGCACGAGGGATTTTTAATGCGATGCTATTTGAAATTTTTAAAACGTACAAATAACTCAGATTTTATAGAATCGTAACCGATCCACTCGTGATGTTTGAGTTTAATATTATATAATATATATTTTTAACATGGAATTGCTAGTTGTAGCATAGTCAAGCTATGTTGGAAAATAGTCTTTAATATTTCTGTTTAAGTTCAATCTAATTTACTTACTAAATAAAAATAGTATTAACGCGATAAAACTACATAAATCTAAATAATATTGGCATATAGTAGTAGTAAGGGTATAAATAACAAATTAATTACAGAAACAGAAAATTAATCTAGTGGTTGAATTTGATTTAACATAATAAAATAGAAGCGGAACTTCGCTGTTCAATTGGCAAAATTCGCGCCCGTCGACAGCTATTTAAATCGTTTATCATTAAAATTAATTTGACTTCATGTTACTCGCTAAACGTTCCTTATTCATTTCGTTTCCTTAATTAAGCAATCTGTTTACAATGAAGCAATTAATTGGCATTCCCTATTGTTTGAACTCCCAAGGAGATTTCAACCTCTTTCGTTTTATTTCTCATTCGAAAGTGCTTTTGATTTGTTTCTGGCCGCATGAAATACCCATTTATTGTGGACATTATTTAAATATGGAATATTTATTGACTCCTTATTAATTTTTCGCTTTTACGTGACTTCATTTGAAATTGGGACCATCACTTCGAATTTTGGAAGTGCATTATTTACAAATATTGTATACGTTCTGATTAAAATTGCATTATTGTCAAATAGTTTTATAGCGCACATTACCATACTATAAGATATGAGAACTAAATCGTGTATTTAGTATTCATAATACCTTTAGTAATCATTTAAAATAACGTCCTAAATATACAATTATAATAACCCAATTTATAAACGAGGCCACATTGTGTTGTTGTCATAATTCCTCCATATCTAAGTTGATATTCGACTCAACAGTAAGGTGGAAATAAAATTGTTTATTCAAGGTCCTGGTTGGCTGGGCAATTTTTCCGTTGAATGAGTGCTGTTGCATGCCACGAAACCATTTATAAAACAGCTGGGTGAGAGCCCTTAATAGTCCGACGACAGCTAAATGTCACCCAACGTTTATTTGCTTACATTCACCGCACTATTTTCACGTAACTTTATTATCGAATGGAGACAATGAGCTTATCTATCCGCTATATTTTTGTATTATTTTTTTCTGTCAGAGCGTTCGTAAATAAGGTAGGAAAAGGGAGCAATGAGTTTTTTGTTACCACAAGTGAGACTGTTTGTAGGTCTAAATTATTATCTCATAATTAAGAGCTGCATGTTACCATACTGCATGTTACTTTAATCATCGAATCAATATTAAACACGTATTCTAGCAGACTAGCCAGACTGCTGATGCCATCAAAGTTTTTTATCCAACAGCCTTCAAAGGGGAGTCGATATTCTCGCGTTGTTCTTATTCGCATTGAGTTGTCGAAACGTCAGACGTGACCGTCACTCGCTAATGACCACTGTCAAACGACATCCCGAGGTAAAGGCTTAGCATCTACGAAGTTCTACGCTCTCGTCCGTTTTTGAACTCACAATTTTATTTGACGAAAAAGTTTGATTGGAAAGTTAGATTTTCATGAATATGCATTTCGGTCAGGTGCCTCTGTTGTAGGATTCGCTTCGTTATTTTATAAAATATTTCTCATAATTGCATCAAATTCTTTTATGGAAATGTAATATAACCGTATCCTAGTTTGATACGCTATGACAAGTGAATTAAAAACGCGAGAAACCTAACAGTCGCTGTATTTAAACAGAATGTAAAATATTTTTTAACGTCGAGCTTTTTTTAAGGAAGCTTATGCAAGATACCGAATTTTAAGGTTGCTGTCATACGTTTCGTAATTTAATTATCAAATTGCACATTAAAACAACACATAGTAACAAAAAGACAACAATAAAGTGAGAAAATCATTCGAAGTTCAAAAATGCGCAGAGGCCGCAGCTTGCGTGATAAAGTTTAATCCGGTCCGGCGGCCCATAAACAAACCTTCTGTGCGCCAATTACAATGATCTACAAGTATTGCTTTATTAAGTATAAATTAACAGTTTATTAAAACGAAAGTGTTGATATTAATGAAGTGAAAATTAATGACGGTTAATCACTCGTGCTGTAAAAACTTTCTATGTAACGACTGCGTGAAAAATTGAACGGCGAAAGGCGTTTGTTTTTATACGTAATTATGAAGTTTTTCCGTGTTTTTATATTGTGTATAACCTTTTACGGTTCATAAAAAAGGCTGAAATTGAACTTGTTTTAACAGCGAAAACGTTAATTAAGCATCCATCTATAAGGTCGGCATGTGTTATTTTACATGTAATTCCTGAGTTTGAAAATACAAACCACGTTTCTGTACTTAATTGTGTTTGAAACCTGTGTTTTTGGTTTAAAATTGGCCATGTTTGATTGCTAATAAATGTAACGTAGTGTGAGAATAATAATTTTTTAATCAATGTTATGAATTTTCAGCTTATCAGAAATGTCGTCACATTTAATTTTACTTTTACTCATTTTCAAACAGAAAAATACAAATATGAATCTCTTTATGAATTTCAAAAGGCTTCACGTTGCATGTCCCGTCTCTAATATCTCGTTTCAGGGAAAATTGTAATAAGAATGTATGCAGCGACTTTTATACATATTTCTGCATATCTGTGCAGCCTTATATTAAAGAAACAGATTAAAGTTACATATTTCTAACACATTGTTCCTTTATCGCTGACTTACATGTAAAATAAGAAGTTCAAAATATTTATTACACTTGGAATCCACCACGTTGGGACATCAAAGCGCTCGAATAAAGTCACAATTCAACGGTTGTATGTTATTTAATTTATAGCCAGGATCACAAACTTCCCGTCAGTTATTTTTGTGATATCATAAACGCGTCACTCTGAACCAACTGTGTTTTATAAAGTGTTACCGCGTACACATGCAGCCAAATTTAAAGATAAACTTTAAGCGATTCTTTCATGTGTTTAATTATGCTTCAAATCCCATATGTTTTCATAAGGTATATAATAACCTTACGCCTGTATTTCTCGAAGGGGCAGGCAGAGGTGCATTATTTTTTTCTAAAATATTAATAATAGTGTAAAATTAAACACCATTATCATTTGCTATCGTCATTTGATCTGCGAGTGTAAAGTAGCAAAAAGAACAAGTTTACCCATAGTAATTACTTAGCTTTGTCAATAAAAAAATATAAAAGCGTCTTATCGATTATCACAATTAAGTACCGGTTAGTTTAAATCTAATTATAATTTGACGTTATATCACACGATGAGTGACTGAGTACATGCATGACTTTTTGTGTTTCTAAGGTATGGATACTTTCAAGGTAAATCAAACCCCATTATGACGTATTAGAAAAAAAAACACACTAACATATGCCCGCATAAAATTCTATGAGTTCTCAATAATAAAACGAATTTGTCGAAAATATTGATTGATTTTTTCCCGCTGTCTCTTGCATTTTGTGAACTCGAGACCGTTTCATTTCTATCATTAACTGGACCAAGTTAATGTCAAACACTTTTATTGGTGGATGAATTAAAAACAGTAGCAACACATCTCGGTAGGCCGGCACTACATCAAACAATAAATTTAAGCTTCTAAACGGGTACTGATAATTATCTTTATGCGTAGCACACCCTTAATTTACGACTTCGGTACCGCGGTCAGTGATTTTATAGAAATACTAGCTTTTGCCCGCAACTCCGTCTGCGTGGACTACAGGGTTGGGTTCAGAAAGAAAATAAGTTGTAGTATTTTACTCCGCAGACCCCCATTTACTTAAATATACAAAAATCATACAAATCGGTCAAATTGTTTCAACGTGAAACCGTAACGCGCCGGTCGACGCCTTGAGTATTATTATTGCGCGCTTGATCATTATTTTGAAACTGCGATATCTTCTAAGATACTCATTGAAATCAAATGATGTAAAGGACAAATTTATTTTGTTTTAAATACTTGTAATGAATAACGTATTTATTTGGATAAGGATTAATATCATGTTTGTAAAAACACCTTCACAAATAATGCTTTATTTAAAATAAATTTGGTTAGAATAAAAAACGTTATAGTGAGCCAACCTTAAAAGATAGACATATGCTGTCGCGGACTTTTTTTTAGAATTTTTAAAGGGGAACAATTCTGTCATACATTATTTTAGCGAAACTTTAACCGTTTCTGCAGCGTACGCAGCGGAAGCTCACAAAAAGGAAAAAAGTCCCCGATTTTGAAACATTCTTTATTGCTGCTCCGCTCCTATTGGACATAGCGTGATGATATATAGCCTATAACCTTCCTCGATAAATGTGCTATCTAACAGTGAAAGAATTTTTCAAATCGGACCAGTAGTTCCTGAGATCCTAGCGTTCAAACAAACAAACAAACAAACAAACAAACAAACAAACAAACAAACAAACTCTTCAGCTTTATAATATTAGTATAGATTTCCGAGCTAATTAAAATATTTGGTGGGATTTTTCTAAAGCCTTATTAATACTGGAACCGTCGCGGTATAGTTTCGGAAGTTAATCAATTTCGTGAACTATTCCATCGGCGAGATTCTCGTGTGAAGTTGTGAAGCTTTTGGGATATTAATGGAATTTTAATTATTTCATTTTACTTTGCGATATCCTTGTAGATATTTTTTAATGTTATAGACAAAAGTTTTTGAGCCCGTCGATTAACTATTAATTTAATTATTAATGTAAGTAAATACTTTATTTAACTTGTATTCTGACTTATAAAAATAAACTGCTTAATCATGGACTAACTTCATCAAAAGATTTTTGAAGTGAAATACACAAACTACTCCGCTTAAAAGGTTAGTTTCCTATCTGCAATATGAATCATTATTTATATTCTTTGCAAACGCTTTCGAAAATTGAAATAAAATCAATGAGCTGACGCTATAATCGTACTCTAAAACAAGAGTATCACATGTTAAAAATAATTATCATAAATATAGAAACAACCATTTAATTCTCAATGAAATACCATTTCTACGATGGTTATTATTTAAAAACGTCACTGAACAGGACTTAAATTACCAACGATAGACCTCGTATGGTAATCGTAAATTTTCAAAATCGTATCTGGACTCCGACAAGCGGTTTACGTCTCTTAAATCAAGATTAAGTGCGAACATACGGGTCATACCTCAAAACGTGTCGCCTATAAATCAATGTATAAGTAAGAAATTCACCTCGACTAATTCAGACCGACTTCAAAGTGAGATTTAAAAGTAGGGCCCGCTAAAGGGTGAGACACTAAATAAACGCGTTTTAACATGTGCATTAAACTGTAAATTAAGTTGTAAAAAGTTGTGTTTCACTCCCAAATTGGTCTTCTGGGAGCTAATTTTTCCCGATACAAAGTTGTCCGCCACTACAGAAGTTATGCGAAGCCATTTTTTCGGGGAAAAGGTTCGTTCTTTTAATGATCAAAGCGATAGAAGTCGTGTTAATTTTATTTTTTAAATAAACCATGGACCATGGTTAGAATATAACTTCATCAATCAACCCCTATACGCCCACTGCTGAGCACGGGTCTCCTCTACCTCTCTAGAATATAACATGAGAGCTAAATCCGATATACGAATACTTCATAAATAACGTATTTAAATTTATTGTAAATATGCGGCATGAGTTAAAAGATCTTCGGTTCAATTTTCGAAATAGGAAAAGCTTTATTAGTTGTGATCCCATCTTACCATTGAATTATTTTATAATATAGTTTTCGTTTTTAATAAAATAATAATTGACGGTAGCATGAAAAGCATTAAAAATAATTTGATTAGAAAACCACATTTTGTTCCAACAGGTGGATTATTATTGCACGCTTTATGATCCATTAGCAACTGAGTCATATCAGCCAGCTGGGAAGTCAAAAGTTTCTTTATCAAATAGAAACTTTGTAGGCATTACTTGCTCGAGATAGTGGTATTTGAGACAAACTCCCCAGACAGAACAGTTTTCGCACATTCGAAAGTGTTGTTAACAAAAGTTTCCCAACTCTTAACAAAAACATTTAAGATATCAAATTTAAAATGAACACCGAGTGGGCCGCTACCTCGTTAACTAAATAAAAATTAAAATGACAGAATCCATAAGTTAAACGATGCTTAAAAATCGATTTCAATAAATAATACAGTCGTTTGTAAAACTTGAAAGGGGCCGGTATCTTGTAATGGATCACTTAATTTCGATTAACCCAACGGACGTCGGTCCGAGAACAATACAACACCGGATATTACTCGTTTTCGCTTTTTGATCGTTTTTCACGTTATTTTCGACCGGCGTGCCGATCTTAAACAAACAGTTACACGTCCAGCGTAGCGAGATCTATAAGCCTTTGTAGACATTCGCCTTAATGTTCTAAACTTAATAATGGGTCACAATCGAAGCGGTTTCATATAAATTGGACGGTCAGTGTTCCACGTAGAATGCCCCTTCGGCCTAACATCGTTGAAGCATATCGTTCAAACTTGATCCCATTATTTTAATTGCCAATCAATATGTCCCCTATAGTTAAGGAACATATTTCACTCGGTTACATCGACGATGCTCTAATTAACTTTGTTTGAATATTTGCTTTGTAAATTGTTTGAGTTAAGCATTTATGAAGATGGTGTTTGCGGTGTCCCAATTTTCTTATTTGCACGTACACGTTCCCGAAATTCACTTTATTATTCCACCTATTTGCTTAACGCAGAATAAAATGTTTTTATTGAAATATCCAGACTAAGAGTAATTATTTCATTATTGGATTATTAAGATAATATTTAATATTTTGATACAACACCCTTGGGCGACAAGCTAAAACGAAATTTGTTTATTACCCAAGCTTGAGTTTATTTAGCATTAGTAAATCGTTTGATTTAGATTACAGTTAGATTACTGAATCCCTTGGCGGCCAATAATAATAATCGACTTAGACTATTGTGTTTTTGGAATCTCGTCAAATGTATATTGCGGGATTAGGAGTTATTCAGGTCTATGATAACTTTGTTGTCAGGAGATTTATACTGTAGAAGTAATGGCGGTAAATGGATTTAACTATAAACAAGATCGTTTGTGTGATATTTCTCCAAATTTCCACGTATTACCTGTTGTAACAACTGGTTGATATTAGATAGTTTACTTTCCGTGAAACAGAATTATTGAATTTCCGAGTAAAACCCGATGGAAAACCGTTTCGTGAAACTTGTTAGTAATTTACTGTTTTTTATTTTATTGCCTTGAAAATTGATAAACGTAGTGGTTATATAAATTGAAAAAAAACACATGCAGATACTAGATTATTTTAAAATTGAAAGTCGTGAGTTACGAATCATACGAAGCTATATACATATAATATGTATAATTTACAACAGTTGTTTGTTTTCACGACTATAATACTGAACTGTGGACTGGTCAAACAAAACAATTCTTTTCATCTGCTTTCATTTGTTTTACTCAATAAACAGATCTGATAGCCTTCGCATTATTCTATTTCAATCAACAAACACAAAGAAATCAAGATTTTATCTCACATCCCTGACCATATTCGCACAGTATTTTTTGATCCTCTTAATGCCAGTATTCCTTACTTTAAGAAATCACCTTTAACACAACTATAGCCTTTAAGCTTAGAGCTATAAGGGTTGAAATTTTGCGGCAATTATTTCCCTGTAT
This sequence comes from Cephonodes hylas, assembly GCA_030295005.1. Classification (NCBI taxonomy): domain Eukaryota; kingdom Metazoa; phylum Arthropoda; class Insecta; order Lepidoptera; family Sphingidae; genus Cephonodes; species Cephonodes hylas. The sequence goes on from AP025371.1 coordinate 4,948,730, forward strand.
TGAGTTAGCAGTGTCCAGTGTGCGAGAGAAAAAAAGTAAGATCCTACCATGTCTGACCATTTCCGACGGCTATTATTCTGTCTCCCTCTATATCCGTTTCCGGCTGTCGCGAAAACAAAATACTGGCGCGGACAAAGTATTGTAGGTAGCACAATAATTCAGACTTTATCAACAGGCCTTTTTCATTGATGAAAAGTGTGTGATCGTCATGGGATTTTTAAAATATCCAGTGTGCACAGTAAGTGAATGGAATTGTGATAATGGAGTTTAAAAATGACCTGAGCTGCATTTTAATGCATTTTTTGTCTGCCATGAAGCAATGACCATAGGATATTGATTTCACTTTTTCCTTAGATATTTATGAGTCCGTTGAAAGATTTGAAGTGACAATCTGGGCGTTTTTGTCATTTTCTATGCTATTTTCCTAAGATGAATATAAATGACAAATGTGTGATTAAATAATCTTGACTTAAGCAAAATAAAAACACTACAAACCATTACAATGTGGTTTACATTGTGATGGTTTTCAGATTTTTAAATGAACACAATTTTCCAATTTTTCCATCGATGTGAACTTTGTACCTACCGTGCTGACAAACAAGCGGTGACTGTAAGTGAAAAGTTCGGTTGTTTGTGCTTTTAACTGGTCCCAGCGTAGGAAAACCACCCAATATTGATTCACTGAATAATAATTAAATTTTGTTTTACACGACGCTAAAATGTATGCGAAATACTGGTCGAAAAGTTTCCTCAATTTATAGCATAATAGAATAATTTGTACGTGTATTTGGAGCATGGAAATGTAATAACATGTGATTTGTGTTAATATTGAAGCAAAATTATTAATTTGTTCTGTACTATTGTACCGCATGGTTTCGAACAAAAAAATTTGCAAAAATTATCTTTGTTATACGATAAACATTTAGAAGAGTTCTCTTAATCTTATGCTATTAATCGTAGCTTCATTGTATTTCAAAAAAGCTCTACGCGTAACCTTTTGAAGTGCGTTGGGGTAATTTCTAGTTTCCGTGTAGATAATGAGAAGAAAAATAAAACACATTACTCAATTCTTTATTAAATTAACTTTTACTAATTTAACTAGGTGTAATTTGATTAACGCCTTTGCTTTTTGATCATTTTATATTTCTGCTGAGGTTTAAGCTGTTCACCCAGAATTTTGTTAACTGTAGTTCAACAGACGTCGCTTCATAGAAACAAAACTCTTTAATTACCACATAAAGCAGTCTTCACCCTTTTAATCATATCAAAAGAGCAATCTTCCGGCCGGATGGTCGATGAACGCCGGTTAACAATTTCACCCATTCGTATTCGGAACTTTGGCGCCGAAGTGTTTGTGTTCAATTTTGATTGGTGAATGGTGTTCTGTTATCGGCGATTAATTTTGAAACTACCAGGAATAACGATGATCTATCGTGTTACAAATTCGTTTTTGATTCGTGAAAATCTAATTTTGTGCTTCAGGACTGACTTGCTCTTCAATATTGCCATTGGTTTCCGTTGCTTGATTGTTGGCTTGGTTCGCAAGGATTTGTTGTTAATAAACCTTGGTTGTGTAAGTAATAACTTAGACAACGTACGTACTGAGGTTTTCATCTTTATCTCCCTGTTATATAAAATCAATTTTACTCACCCATAGCTCATAATTTGTTTAATTCTAGGATATTGTTTGATCATATGAGCCTAAACAGTCACGGCAAACTAAGTGCGATAACAATAAGAATAAGCTATGTAATTCTTGTTACAGACAATCGTCAGTTTTCGACGGTTGGCACTCAATTTCGACCTTATTGCACAGACATCAGGCGACAGTTGGTATGCCGAACGAGTATAAAACAATCATTAACACTTTTACCATCATAGTGCAGGCAATAGACATATTTTTCGATTAAAATCCATATAAAAAGTGGGTAAGTACGACTTTTACGCCGTCTGAAACAAGTGCCATACTTTCTGCGGCTTATGTCGTAGTCAGAGAAACAGATGTCGTGTACTTTTTAAAAGAAATGCTCGCAGTGTTTTACGCGTCGACAGATTCGTTGTGTGTGTGATATGGCTCCAACTGTGCAATAAATGTTTGAATTTGGTTTATATTTTAGTTAGCTATGAATGAATTATGCTGGTTTGGTGGTCAGTTACTGATGAGACGGTGAACTCCTGGAATTCATAACAAAGAACTACGTATCAAAGGTAATGGACATTTTAGATCGTATTAGCCAAATGGCACTTATATTATTGTTTCCATCTGTACCTCCCTTGAACTTTCCACATGCGTGGTCAATCTTCGAACGCTATTATAAAAATAACTTGTTATAATCAAAATAAGACTCGTAAACAGTTATTTTAACATTGATAATAAGATGTCAGGAAACGTATTTCACGTTTGTTTTAAGGTCTTTGATTATACTACAACAATTTTATAAATAGACAGCAATATCAGAATCTCTGATAAGTGTTACAAGTTAGAACAGCAGCCAATATCGAGTAATATCGACATTTTACAGCCAAGGCCTAGATAATATAATAACCACTAAGTACGATGCAGTAGGAAAGCATGAGCAACACGACAGCTACCTTTATTGCACCGTAAAATCCACTTACCATATTACGAACTAAGTACAATGTACGCAGAACTTATATATTAATAAATATTAATATCAAGGCATTAATTTTATGAGGCCTAAGAGGTTGAACAAACGGGGGGGCAAGTGAATATTTATGGTCGAATGTAGCTTCCGAAGTATAAAGCGTGGTGTATGAGGAACGACTGTGGTATTTTATGTGTGGAAGAATTTTACGTTGTCCGTTTAGTAATTTGATTTATGAGTACGATATTAAGTGGTATATTTCAACTATAACTTTATATTAAGTAACGTTTGTGCGGAAGTATGGCAGTGTGCAATACGTGCGTTCTGTTAAACTGCTGTTCTTAGTATGTTTGCTTTTAATAACGATGTTTGCGAAATGTTTTGTTCAGATGTTTTGGTTCGGCAAGCAATCGTCATATAATGCTATATTTAGGAAATGCCATCTCTATTTTGACCATTTTCTCACTTAGAAGAGAGATTAATAAGCAGTAGCAATTGTCTTAATTCTTTTTTACTTCTTTTTTCCCTCAGTTTTTGGTAATTTAAGGACACTACGCCGTCAATTTATGCCCAATATAATTTTGAAAACACATTAAACATTAGTCTCCACAACGGTTTAATTTTTAATTTTCACGTAATAGGGACCTGCTGCGGTTCAAAGAGTTCATTTCGAAGCTCTTTGCACTAAAGTCCGATATCTATCAAATACGCCATTTTTGCGAAATATACGGAGCATTCTATAAAAGAAGTTTAATACTTATTGAGTGTTAAAATAAAATAAATTGTAAGTAATTATCACAAAATCTGTGGATCTCCATTGCTGAGTTTCAAGAAAAATATTAATAAAAAGTTTGACTTAATTCCAAATTTATCTAAAAAAAATATATTCAAATTAAGAAATAATAGAAGTTGCGTATTAAATAGACAGAGCCAAACAAAGAATTACAAAGTATCCTCCGCCATGAAATATGCAAAAATAATTTCTGGCGTATCAATAAAGGGGGACTGGGCCGAAGTTTTCCTTAAAAATTCCCAAGAATAACGACGGTATCCATAACTTGGGGACGGGGAGAAAGTAAACTAAACAAAAATAAAAGAACAGTGTTTGCGAATCGACAACCGAGTTTATTTTCAAAGGGCCATAATCATTGGAGGCGAACTTTATTACGCTTTACGACGATACTGAGACGCGAAATGTAAACAGTTCTCTGGAAGTATGCGTATTGTAAACAAATTAACGCGTATACCTACGCGTGTTTCGCATTAATCGACAATGTAAACTTTTCTTTATTTCTTGTTTTTGCAATCGGTTTATCGGCGGATTTTATTAATTGCAGCTGTTGCTTTTAACATTTGTATTTTACAGTTTTGTTGTGTCGTAGGATAAACATAAATATTTTAAATTTTATATCATAATTTTTGACAACATCCATGACTAGAACACTATAATTTCACTATTATACGATGCGTGAAATTAAATAATTTGTGTCGCGGAATATGATATTTAAAGAATAATTTTATGTGTAAAAGTCAATACCAATGATTTAAGCTAATTTTTATTTTTTTACTAGGGCATGTCAGTGACGACACAGCACTTGGCGCTAAGTACTGTAATGCCACACATTCATAGATTCCAGCAAGAAGCGAGAGACGTCGTAGGGTTTTAAAAGGAAAAGAATCTATGTAATTAAGAATAAATAACTAAACTTATGAACAGAATTATATTAAAAATAAGCGAATCACGTCACGAATAATAGCTCGGTAGAGTCAAAAGATATGCAGATGTAACTTGTAATTACTTTTTATCTTCAAGGCGAAATGGTACAAAGTGCTGACGTTTTTATGCAAAAATATGGAGATGGAGTCATTAGCAATTTTTATTTTAATGAAAAGATGTCATTTTGGCGCCCTTCACCTCTTTGTCAGCGGAATATTATCAGACAACTTTTGTCAACGGGGATGCAGCGAAAATCTTAAATTAAATTTATTCTTGGTGCACTGTCTGACGAAATTATTGTGTGATGAGTTTTTTCATGCAGGTAACCTTGAAGTGGTAAGCAGAGTTGTATCACGACGGTTACCTATACCTATAGCTTAACTCCAATATCTCAGATACAGTACTTTTTTTAGCTGTGTTACGACATAAACAAGCAATGAACTATCGCTAAAATTATTATTAAACAATTTTTGTTTTTCCTATCACCAAGACAATCAACTTTAACGTTTTAAACCTACTGATCGAACTCAATCCTCCATATTTCTCGTACTATTTCACTCATAATTTCTTTATAATCAGTACTTACCTATAGTAAAAATTAAACTATTTATCACGAAACCAAATCACTTCCATCGCTATTGAAAATATACGATGTCGATTGATGGTAATTTTCATCACAACAATGAATTTTAATGCAACAATTTTATCGTCTTTGTTTTCAAGAAACATTAAACCTACTGCTTGTTAACGGTGGAGTTTCTTACAGCCCTGTTGGTATGAATCATAAGACTCAAGAATATTCTTAACATACAGTGTTTAAAGCGCATGCATTGACTTGTACATTTTACGATCTCAAATCGCTTTTAATCAATTTTACTGATTTTATATCTTAAACAACACTTGGTAATAAACGCGTAAAAATATATTTAGAATACTAATACAGAAATTTTCCTGCAGAATCAGGAATCACTTTAAATTTCCATCTATCGTGAGTATGATCAAATAATTTCAATCTATTAGGGATACACACTCAAAAATTCACAGAATTTCTAATTAAAATCTCTCAACTAAAATCTTCGACTAAAATTTTACGCCCTAATCGCGACTAATAAAAAACATCCTCAGTAAACACATTAAAGATGAAGATCTTCCTTTCTCGAGATCGCATTATCATGTTAAGTGCTATGAACATTCTATTCGAAATAACAAAACATATTTTCGTTTAAAAAATTCTCTCACAGTCGAAGTCGTCGTATTTTCATTCGTGTCGCTCTACACGGTGTATTTTTGGCGGCACATTGTTATTGTAGCATCCCCAGATGACGGCATGTCCTCTTAATTTCAAGTAAATCGTGGTACTCTTTAGCGATGGCCCACATCTGAATAAACATTGAGCGAACGGTGATTAAGGCCGGACGTATGGGCACGATTAGACGCTGGATATTATTATAAGAGAATATTTTTTAGGAAATTTGTATAAAGTCATATTTTCGTATATATTGGATTAAATATTTTTCATATGAGAGCTAAAATATTCCTTAATGGTGAGGCTGATATGTATGAATATGTACCTAGTACGTATATTTATAATTCAGCTGTTCAAATATTCTGAAGTAATTTCTTGACAGCACCTTTATCACAATGTATGTATCACTTTTTGGCTTAATTTAATTTAATTACAGTTTATCCAGTTGTTATAACATTTTATGCGTTAATTTTATAAAAACTGCAAAATTTAGTGTTGATGATAATTTTCCAAAAAATACTAGTTTCCGCATGAAGCATGTATAAATATGGATATATTTATAGTGAAGCTTGTATGCGGCCTAAGCCCTTCAGTTAACCATAATCTTATCGATATATCAAGAGCAAGGGCCTGTCCGAGTTGGAATTTATCAAGTTAACATGGGAAATGAGTAGTATGCATCTATTAAAGCACCTTAATCTCCTTTGCTTATGAATAATTGTTATTTCCTATTATGCGGGACTTTATAATACATAAAATTGTTACGATTGGATAGACCTATGATAAAACAAACACAAAAACACTCAGAATGAAACCTATTAATTTTTCTACTTAAATTTTAGTACGCCATGGCGGAAAATTGACCAATTGTCACAACAAAGTGACATTACTACATATGGTCAGCACGGAAATGTTTAAGTAGTGCATTGTGAAGCAAAAGACCCGAGTGAGTAGTGACTTTGAAATCTGGTATCAAGTAAATTATGCCTTATAATGCTAGCCCCCTATGCTTACCAGAACTTAACATCATCATTACAAAAACATCCTTTGACGTCCGGTGCATTACAGTAACGTTTTAATCGCACCTACATTTAAATGACTAACTTGTGAGTCATTTATTTTAGTTAACTATTGGTCACCACATCTCTTATCAACAGCAGGGTTGAACACATTAAAAAAACCTGCTAGGAATGGCTGAAGGCTTCCAATTTTCGATATTTTTTGACGTGCAATAAGCGTTTCAATATTTTGACGACATAATAATATTATTTTAATCGGAATCCTGTACACGGTAAAAAAAAGGAAATTTTTGGTTAAAAAGGATTCTTTTTAACCAAAAAGCTTTGTGGTTACAAAGCTTAGATGCTTTTTCATTCCCAATACGTACCCCATTCATCTACACCACTATGTAAAAAAATCACACGTATGATATCTAACATTACATTTTGTTACCATTAAATTCATGTTCTCTAAAATCTCATAAAAACACAAGATTCATAAACATTATGTCGATTGTGTATAAAAACATAACAGACGTTCTAAACTAAACATTATTTCAATTTAATGTAAAAAATATAACAAACATACCAAAGTTATTCAAACTATTTTTGACTAGTTTTGACATTTTACCAACTATACTAAAACACAGTATTATGCAAGGACATGTGATAAAAACAATGGCATCAACACTATCGCTGGATCCCGTACTTATCGACTATAATTATATAGTTATACAAGTTTATGTTAACAGTCGTGTTTTGTTTTAGTCGCGACATTAGTATGTACTGCGGCCTTGTTTACGTCTGGTACGAGTGATTAAGGGCGTCGAGGAATGATTTAATTTTATTTATGCTATCGTTGAGGAAAAGTTTGGTTATTGTCCTTTATTTCATACTGTTTTTTTCATTCATGTTTTGTCGGCTTTATTTTACTCCTGACATATTTGTGTAAAAAAGTTTGTTTAGTAAAATAAGTTAAGTTTGTTTACGGTTTATGATAGAAAAGAAATAAAGCCAAAGTAATTTACTAGTAACTATTAATCCGTAATATTGGAAAAATCATTGAGCATACCAGCTCAAAAAAAATAAAGTTGTTCTTTTCTAGCATCATTCAAAATATTGATATGAAATTAACAAACAAAAAAATCGCTGCATCTAGCAAATTTTCTGTCGACTACTAGTAACACTTTGTTTTGTCTTTCGATTACTAGACAACCCTTTTTACCCTAAGGTAAAAAAAAAACGGTACTTTTTCGTAAATCTTTTCATTGTTATCATACTTTAGTATGCACTTTAAATAATGACTGATTTCATTAGTCCCGTCGTAAACCAGACTTAAGTACTAGTGGACAATGATAACAAAGTTTTCAAAGGAAGTCACGACATTCCAATAAAGATTACTGAAGAATATATAAATCGTAAAAAAATATTGTTTACTCTTGTAAACATTTTCTCTTGTAAACATTGTTTACCAATTTATATGAACAAAAATGTTTTTATGCTGCAATACATACGCGATTTTGCTCTTCTTCTTCTTCTTCTTTATCAACCCATATACGTCCACTGCTGAGCATGGGTCTCCTCTACCATTGCGAGGGTTTTAGGCCATAGTCCACCACGCTGGCCTAGTGCGGGTTGGTGGACTACACACCTAAGAAATTCCTAAGAACTCTTAGGTGTGCAGGTTTCATCACGATGTTTTCCTTCACCGTTAAAGCAAGTGATAATTCAATGTGAATACACACATAACTTCGAAAAGTCAGAGGTGTATGCCTGGGGTTCGAACCTGCGACCGGCGAGATTCTCGACCGCGTGCCCAAACCTCGAGGCCATCACTGCTTTATTATTTTGATTGATGATTTTGCTCTTGATATTCTATAATTCCCCAGAATTAAAATCTACTTATAAGGCGTCTTTGAGGAGTGTAGGATTAACACGTAAATAAGTATTTATATACGTGTGTATATAAATACAACACTTAGTACGTAGTATTAGCTTAGTAATTATATTAGTATGATAGGAATGATCGTCAAATATCAGCAGTCATGAAATTACCATGCACCCACATTCCTGGAAGCGTAACCAGACATGAACTGATCATCAGTCTCAAGAATAACGCCTTGCAACGCAACGCAATGCTTTTATAGAATTGTGCACAATATTTCAAAATAAGCTATTAAAATACTCGTACAAAAATTAAGAGTACGTAGCCTGAAGGACTAAATAAAAATACACTGAATTAGCCGAAACAGTCGCGTTGAAATTTCTTTTTTTTTTTTTAAATACGTAACAAAACAAGTCAACTCGTACACTAAAACTGCAGTAGCTTTAAACGTGCAACATTAAATTTCACATGAAACTTTCTGCGTCGAGTTTTTGATGCATTCAGACACTGTTAAAACATTTTGACATGAATTTCGCTGGCCTTGAAATAGTCCGAGCCGAACGTTACATTACATCGAATGCAGCGAACTTGTTTATTTTGTTCCTGCGAAATTGTATGGATTTGGATTTATTAAAATTTTCAATGCATGTCAGCGGTGCGTGTTTTGAGTTTTTATTAAAAATATGATTTATGTAATGTTATAGTGTTCAATATGGTTATACTCACATACTCTCTGACTGTATTTTGGGAACAATAGGCAGACCTACTTAAATTTGTATGCCACTCCATCAACTATGTTTAAGCGTTAGGTAACGGGGAAATCTTACCTCATCGTTTATTGTTCCATTTTTTTTTAGACTTTTTTTGGGATTCGAACTAGACACCTTCTTTACCTATTTATAACCTAAGACCAATTATGAACTCATGTATTACGAGTCCGTCATGAAATGCATAACATCTCAATAAACACATAATGTCGAATATATCGAAAAGCAGCAATGTAATATGAATAAACATGAAATTAATTAATTACGATCCCGCAATGTATCCCCGTGTAATACAATACCGAATCATTTACCCCATAAAGAACGTTGAATTATTTTGCGCTCTGCAACAATACGTTGATGATGTACGCTGATTTACGAAAATTTAAATCTTTATTACCGTTCTGGCTTGTTTGTCGCAATCAGAAGCTTCACAATTAATTATTACGTAAGATTGAAAAGGCTGGAGTGAATGTCTTTAATGCTTAAAAATGTTGTCCTATAAAAAGAGGAAAAATTATTGGGAGTTGACCCTCACTTTTAGAACCAGATTAAACGGATATGTATTTTCAAAACACGGATATCAAGAATTTCAATCAAATAGCTTAAAATTACTTCAAAGTCAACTGTAACAGTTCATCCTACGGTTAAAAATGCACCAAGTGTCGAGTGACTCCCGTTTCTCATGAACGCTATTCACAAAAAAATATGTATTTTTAGATATCATACCTGTGTGTTAAATAAAACGAAAATTTTAATGATTTTTGATAAGAGACATAAACTACATGAGGTACACATACATTTATTCTTCACAAACTTATATGCCGTATAAGGAAGAAATATCCACAGAAGTTTTCTGATAGAATGTTCTTGTTACATAAATCACTTGGCAAATGGAGTAAATAACACCACAATAGTACCAAATTACAAATGTAATTACAATTACAGAGCCGAAAGCAAAAGCAAACACAAGTGTCCCTCACAACCATTAACGGCACGAGATGAAAACAATAAGAAATCTGATATGAGTGGTCTGTCCTAATGTTATTTCAATGGACGAGGACTAGGGACTATTTGTTTTACCTTACGTGTGAATCGTTCGATATGAGACCGATGGACGGAACTCCGCAATTTAGCACAATGAGCTTTAGCAAAAAATACAGGAAGACTGTGAAATATCGACGGGAATCCGAGGCTGAATAAACACAGGGTCCCGGACTGACTTTTATTTACGTTAAGTCTACTTCAGGAACTGTTATAGCCGTAAATGCCGCCTGTATTACCCCTTTTGCTCTATGATTTTATCGATTTCATTTTGAAGAAACATTTTTATAAGGATTTAATAAACTAAAAGTACGTATTAATCTTAATCTGTAAATCTTCGTAATATCCTGCAATGCTGTTTCATAAATTGGTAGATGCATTGCTTTTAGAGCCCTATTTATCATATACAGGTATATGTTCTCGGGATGATAAAAATAGCACTGTTAGTACCTAGTACAGTTATTGATACAAAAGTGTATAAACCTATAATTAATAAAGTTTCGAATTAGTTTAATTAATGCCATAAAAAATTTTCGTATTGACAACGACTATCGCGCGCACATAGCTGATTGTCTAAACGACAGGTTTTATTCATACATATATTCCCTTTGTTTTATATTATTATGCTCTCATTACTTTAATCATTAGCTTTAAAAGTGAAGTCATGATGGCAATGTTTCACTAAAGCCACAAGTAAAGCCGTGTTTGCGTTGCTGGCTGCGAGGCAGTTTAATCCACCCATCAGCCCACGGCCTATTTGACTTCTGATGTGAATTATCATCATTAACATGGATCAGTTTATCTTACCGTTGATAATTAATATTCACCAAATTTTACATATTGTTCAAGTATATTTTTTCAGTTTTCATACAAAATTTATTGACAATTAGGGTGATGAAAATTTATCTAATATTACATTAAGCGGAGTTTGGTATACAGCAATAAAGGCACAAAAGTTGCTTTGGTTTTATATTTCATCTCATAACATGTGTACAGTAGTAGGTTTCACTTTAACGCCGAACGCGGACTGGCTCTAAAATTAAAAGGGGTTTAGGCTTCGTTCTACCATTGGTCTACTGCAGATAGATTCCACATAAATTATCCTGTGATGGCTTTTTAGACACATATTTACGTTTTCTTACCAAATTTTCCTTAGCAGCCAATGTTTATGATAATTCATTTTAAAATACCCACATAGCTACTTGGTTCTACATACTAGGTATTACTTGGTAGGAGCATTGGTTGTAGGTGGTGATTTTCTGTCTTTTGAGCCACTTAGGGCTTAGGCTGTCGAGACGGTGACTTTGTAGATTGCGGGCCTTTTTCTCTATGCCCTCACGAAGTAATCTTTTTTTTCAATAGTTAATAGGAAAACAGTGACTAATAAGTCACACAGTTTTATCATTCATCTCTAAACAACTCTTAAGCTACGTCATTGACCGAGATAAAAAGTATGCCATCCAGGCGGTAAACATTCTATGAGCTAAATAGCAGTCTATCTTAGTAATTTTTGCGTGAGTCAAAATCAAAATCTACACAATTGTTTCATGAACATACTTTCAACTAAACAATTTGTATCAAAAAGTCACAGAGCACATATTAAGAAACATATTTAAAACAACGTAAACGTATTATTAAATAGACCCATATTTAGCGCTGATTCTTTTACGCTATGATTTTTTTAAATATATTATAACATTTTTTAAGATGTTTCCAATGAACAGTGCTTCGTTGATACAGCAGTAATTCTGAAGTAGCAGTAGAATATTGTAAATATTATACGATACGAATGAAGATATTTTGATTTAGACTTACTGAAATCGAAATACTCAGGTTAGTTTACAACTTTACAAATAATAAACTATCCGCAGACAGGGCTTGTAAGTCCGAGCAGACAATAAAGAGCCCATTTGTTTGTTCTTGTATACCGCATTAATTCTTAACCGGCGGTGTAGTGAAGTTGCCAGATTTAGAGTCTCACAGGACAGTTTGAGTGGTGTAATTACCATGTCAAATACTTTTTGTCATCCCGCAAAACGAGGCGACGCAGGCGGCCATGTATAAATAGATGTGATGCGAGTATGTCTACGTATGATCAAGTGTGGTCTATATGACGCATATGAATGAAATGATTTTTCAATAGAAGTAATATTAAAATTTATAAATATTAAAAAAATCAAATGCGTAACGAAGTTACTTTATAGCAGTCTAGTGCAATGCTCATCTTAGGTCACGCAGCATAAGCATAAACTTTTATCACCCATCTTCTGTTTGCAGTCTAGCCAGTAGCGGAATGTTACTTCATCGGGTGAAAAAGTGCCTTTTTTCAAACTTACGACCGCTCAGAGGTCATATCCTAAAGAACAAGCTATAATCAATATTTCTATCAAAAAATGGATTCATCATCATCGTTAAGCAGTTATTCTGACGAATTCCAACACTATTTAGCTTAATAATACACTAATAAATACATTAATATTTATTAAGATACACATTGCGGGAAATATATCGCAAACATAAGCAGGCTCACATACTAAATACTAATAAGAGCCTCCGTACATAATCTCTAATATCCGCCCGCACAATTCAAAACATAAAGGGATACACGGTTAACCCCGCAGTTATTATGGGTTAATATTTCTCGTAGCAGTAACACCATTACGTGTAATACCGACGAAACATCATAAATTTTAATGAAGCATTTGATACTTTTAGATATTTAATGAACACGCACTTTATTTTGTTTATACTCGTATTTTTATCGATTTTTTTAAACATTGTTACAATATTAAGACCACATAAAAAACAGGATATTATAAAGCTTTACAATTTACATCCATTATGTAAGGTTAGGGATAATCGGACTCTACGATGGACAGTGTTCAATCCACTCATGGTCTTATATCCCATAATATTCTTACGAAGAATAAATTCGGGTGTATAGATTCCTTCATATAAGGTCTCACTTTACCTAGAAATTTTGGTGTCTACTAAATATAAGTATGTGATCACTTTTTACTGTGTTTTATTTTGTGTTCATAAAAGCCCACTTACTCGGAGATAAAATCACTGTCATAATGATAACTAATGAAATGCTTAAAATTTTCAAAAATATCATATATAAAACGGTAAAATTCCACATCGATTAGTACATCAACAAATAGTAAAACAGTCGTACAATTAGCCAAGCCGATAGAAGATTTACGATTAGCATACAAACCGGTTTGACCCACACGATACAAGTCTTTTTGAATTATATTTATTGCCGTAGATTAATATGTTAGACGGAGTTATCTCCCTCGAGCCTTAACAAGGGAATTACAGGTCATTTCGTGGCAAGTTCAAAGCCCACCTACGTTTCAAATGAATCAAATTGTTGGCCACCCGCGCTTACAGTTCACAGACGCACTGATACACTTTTAATCATGCCAACAAAATTATTTTATAATGCGATCGCGGGATTACGTGATTTATACCTGTTATTACTTTATTAGATCGGGTCACGCTCTTGAAAATTTAATTTGGAGGAATTTTTATCACATAAATTACGATGATTAGCTTTTTATTTATTTTTCACTTTCCTTTTATTGCTATAATATTGTTAAGTGTTATTAATGACTCGGCATTAAAAATAACGATACATAATAATCAATAAGAACCCTGGTGTGTGTACGTCTAAAAAATCTTTATATAAATTATTTTAACTTGATTGCTTCCTATAAGAGTTAATTTCAAGCAGACCGCTGATGGCAAATTTAATACTTGCTTTGTGCCGTTTTACGGTCACTACAAATAAAGAAGGGTACCCGAGGATGATCATGAATAGGAGAGTATGTGTGCTAAATCAATAACAAGAGACCTTGTTCTACTTATTGATATGGGAAACTATTCATTTTACACATCAATTATTTATACGATCATGTTACCCCTCATCACCACTAATCCATACGAAGCAGATAACAATGAAATCAGTTACCCACATTAACCCTTTGATGAATTATTAACAACTTAATTTCCTCGTTTCCGCTATAAAGCTTGATCTGATTTTACCCCGTGTAACTTGACACACGTGACCCGATGCACCCACACTACCACGCTTGATTGACACTAAATCAACCGTATTGCCTTCCCCAGTACCAACTTTAGCCCTCGTTGAAACGGTACATAATGGCATTAGCTAAAACGCCACTTATGGTCTTTTGTACCACGACGGCCCTGTGACGTAAGTAATAACGGCTTCGATACTTGGAAGTTTTGATGTGGCGTATTAGCTTGCAAATATAGAACCCATACAAAACACTTATTGATCGAATGTTGCGCCGTGCAAGTTGCAAACTGAAATTTATGAGGGTGCAGTAAGTAAAAGTCGAAGATCGGTTACTTTGGTTCACTTCACTTGGAGCTCTTTGTTTATTGCTCGCCTCAGAAACGGTATCTTATGCTTATGAATATTGATAACGGACTTGCTCTCAGTTTGAACTTTTTGAAACGGAACAATATTAATATTAGATACGGGAGCGCTCTTACTCGCTGCCTTTACACCGCTTTGAAAGAAACGATTCAGTTTTAGACGTTTAGTCCGTGTGCTTGCTTTTGATAATCATTTCTATTTCATTGAACGCGGCTATCGTGTTTTATAGGGAATAAAATATTGTTTCCGTAATCAATTGTTTAAGCAATACTTCTTACATAATCCAAATTTTCTAGGTATAATTTGGCCTGTGTCAATGTACCTTTAATGAGACTCTAAGTAATATAAAAGTGATTTTAAATTATTTAACGAACATTCAGTAATACCCGATACCTATACCGCGAATCATTTAAAATATGCAAAAACTACGACAAGACTATTTCATGACACTCAACAAAGCTGGATCCATCTAATGTTGATATTATCTAAATACATAACGAAGTAATCACGTCTATTGATCGCGGCATAATATATTCCGCTTCAAGTACCCTTGTTAAACTCAGATATCGCTCCCAACCCCTGATGTATCAAGTATGTTACTATTTCATTTGATCTTGTTCGTCTCATCAAATATTTAGGTCGTTTAAACTTGAGTGAAAGATGTAGAGATGCGCCCACAAGACGAGGTTGCATTGACTTTTAAACTTTACTGGCGCGATACCGGCTTATTTAACTTTTACGGTAACAAACATCGTGTGCCATGTATACTTAACGGGATCTTATTTAATATGGATTGGAAATACGTGTCACATCATAGGCAGAAGTTAAATTAATTTCATCGTCCTCTCATGTATGTAGATATCCTGTTATTTCCCAAACCACATGTCTTCTATTTATTATTTATGAATGATCGCTTTCCGATGAAGTACCTCAGGATTCTGATTCTGATCTGACCTTTTGATCTTTGATTCTCTATTTGAAGAACACTGCAGGAAAACAGGTACAAATAAATCGCTATGCAATTCCACTAAAAATAATTTTCTCCTGTACACAGTTCTTCAGAAATGTCCGACTCGCAAACTAGATCCTAAAAAGGAGAAAAATGTGTATTTCGGAGCTCAAATTTCATACTACGTCATTTCAAATTAAAGTCCATACTCATAAAGAACCTGCTTTGTAGACTGACACGAATTCACTTTATGACGTCATTTTTCATACAGAGCGAAATATGTTTTCCTAGCTCTTATTATGCTGTTCTACAAAATACTACTCCAAATAATATCTTTCACTTTGATTAAAAACAGGGTAACCCGTTAATGTAGATGGCCGCTCGTATTCATATTTCTAAAGGCCTCCTTAACCCCTCGGGTCACTGAGCCGGGCTGTTTATTAACCTAATTGCTACATTTGCATGAGATCTTTCCTATACCAATACCTATACGAGAACGTCTAACCATTATATTATAAAACAAACAGCGTTTCGAAACCGAAGGCATCCGAGACAATTCCACATTTTTGTCAAAGAATGTATAATTATTAGCGGTGAAATTCCGGATGGAATCGTCCCATAAACGAAACCATAAACAAAGGGACGCGATGAGCATAAACTAGCAGTAGATGCTCGCCATTCGGGGCCGGGCTAATGCTTTTAAAAGTTAATAAAAGGTGCAGCAATGCTATTCAGTTGCCTCATTAAAAATATCACACGAGGAATAAAAATAAGGCCTGTGAGTATAAATAACGGCGACCTCTATATAAATCTTGGTTTGCAGTCGGCAGGGTTGTCGAAATAGCGCTGCTGCTTTCATGTGGCGTCGTAACTAACCTTCATGATGGGCTCTTAAATTGTTTACACAATATAAACGAGTGCTTTATTAGTCTGCAAGAATTATAATTCCCACAGATATGCTATGCTATTTGCCGGATCTATTTTAGTAGAATATTTTTCCTTTTTGTTTTTGTATTAATAAATACTATTAATTTATATAACAAAAAGGTAATATAAAGAGTCCTCGAAAGCGACGTTAATGCATGAAGAGGATTATGACATGATAAATAATTGAGGGAGCGAAATAAGTGTGTTTGGACAGTAGCATTAAGCGCTCTAGTCTCTGCCTACCCCAGACTCCTATTGGGGAGAGAAACGTGAATTTATAAATACATAGTGATTTTATGTAATCTTTTAAGCGGCCGTAAAGACTACATAAAGTTGCCAGTTATTTAATTGTTAAAAGTCATACCTGTTATCGGATAGGAAATTCGTAATACTAATAATACTCCTCATTTTGACAACACAGAGTAAATTTTTTTCTCAATAAATATAACACGGCATTCTTTATTAAAATTTCCAGTAATTTAGTTTATAATTTTTTAAGTAACAGTATATAAAACATCTATCAAAACTTTGTCAGTTGCAATTTTAACTGAATGTAGGTTATCATATAACACACCCTCTAAATATGAGTACGTTAACTCTCAAAATTTAATGAGAACATAAATTTCGAGTATGGCCGGCCAAGGCGTAACCGCGAATGCACCGTCAACCCTTGCCAACATAGCTTGGCTACCCGCAATGAATACTCGAGTTTTCTACCTCAACTGTGGGGTGGAAATGTACAGCAATATGGGAATAAAATTCAGGATTTAATCTTCACCCAAGTCGTCGTTTAATCTTGCAGTGGATATGGTAAGGGTAAATAATAAATGTGTAATACGCAATCACGTTAAATTGCATTGTAGGGGTCTGTTGTTCTGTAGTGTGCATTTGAGCATTAATGGGGGATGAGTAAATACTGTTGAAAGTTTACATGTCCCATAGGCGCAAGGTTAGGTCATTTTTCTGAGTAATATGTCTGTATTTCTTTTTTTAATAAATATTTTTGCTTTTAAATAGGCTTCGCTTCAAATGTTTGGAGCTTAAAGACTAAACACTTAGAACCTAAGATATATTTACTTTTGAACTTCAAAAGGAATTTCAATAAAATAAAAAATTACATACATAAAATATTACAAGCGTACGTATTTATAAAATGTTCGTCTCACAAAATTAATAATTTATTTTAGGACAGCGTATTTAAAGAGGTCTCATTATTGAGACAAGTTAATAAGTCTTCGTAAGTCGTATTTACGTCAAGCCGAGACATAAGCGGGCCTATTAGACATTAAGCTCACAAAAAAGAAGATTAGGATGAGAAACATCCGGAATAAACTAACTTTTAGAGAATTTCGTGTTCATTAATTAGGTTTGGAAGATTGAGCGAAATTGAAGTAATCCGACGACCTTCGTTTGTCAGTTTGACATTTTAGAAAAAAATGTAATTAGTAAGATAATAGTAATCAAAATGAAAATGATACGTACGAATATTTTTCGCCTACACCCTGATGCTGCTTGCCACGGACCTATACACTTGGGATGGGTTAGGTCTTAACTCTTCACTTTCACTAAATGTTTTCAATATACAGTGAAACTTGGTTAAGTGGGACCTGGATAATTGAGAAACCTCCATAACTGGAACTCATGCTGAGGTCCCAACACTTTGGCACTGAATTACCTCTGTTAGTGGGACGAGGTAAGCCTCTATATCTGGGATTTTTTCTTTCGATTTATCATCATAGTTACCTCTATAACTGAGACAGCGAGTAAATTTTATATGCATAAACCTCTGTAACTGAGATAACATTGTTTGTTTACACATTCTTATTCTACCCACAAATTCCACACGTAATTCCAAGTACGTAAACTTATAAATTTTGAGCTTCAATTTTAGTTTCGCTTTACTATCATACAGATGTTTATTTGAAAAATGCCAAAACGAAAGCTACAATCGTTATCATTACGTGAAAAACGGAAGTTAATATCCGTTTATGAAAGTGGGAAGACACGCGAAGAAGTTTGTGCCGAATTTAATGTGCCAAAATCGACTCTTTGTAGAATAATTCAGAGTAAACATAAAATTGAATCACAATGTGCTAAAGGACAAGGGAAACTAAAACGTGCACGTTTATCAGAATATCCTGAACTTGAACAGTGTTTGCTGACATGGATCAACATGTATTCTCACCTCTATTAATGGAACCCTCTGTAAATGAGACAGATATTTATTTATACCTGTATATCTGAGACACTGGGTAAGTGGAATACCTCTATAAGTGAAACGACATTGCAGGTCCCTTGATGTCTCACTTAACCAGGTTTCACTGTATTTTTGTGTCAGTACCTACGTTTCTTAACGATGTTTTCCTTTAATGCAAAACGTGATAATTCGTTGTAAAAACGTTTATTTTTGAAATGTAACAGGGTAGAACCCACAGCTGCAAGTGACTCGATCACACGCTTAACCGTCAAAAAGTATCCTCAGCAAACTCTATTTGAAAAACATAAATGGTTGTTTTTTTACTTGAGATTTAAACAAGAATAGCATAAATAAAATTGTAAAAACATGCACGGCAAAAGTGAACAAGATAAACTCTAAGATAGTTGGAGACTCAACAAAGACTGGCTTAAGGCGTTAGTTAGTCGTTCAAAGCGAAATAAAAGAGAATTTGAAATTATCTGCAAAGGCAAGTGGAGGCTCTTATCTTTGTCTGCTCTTTTAACTACACTTGTTGTGTTCATATGTGGAATAGTTTCCTACTATCTATACTTTGATTAGCCATTTAACTCGTGGTTTTTAAACCCAAATTCTTTTGTGGTCATAACTTGTAATCGCGACATTACTACCTGTCTGCGCATATTCATACTTCACTACTATATAACATTAAGAAAACCATAAAGTTAGAACAGTAAACGTTACAGTCCTAAATACATTTTCAGCCAGCCAATGTTACAGTCCTGACTAAATTCATCAAGGTTTTCTTCGATTAAAATTTTGGGCTATGATCGACGGTTACGTTACCTTATTGCGTGTCCATTTAGAACAGGTTATAATCTAAATTATGTTATTCAAAATATCATTTTGAAATTCTGTACAAGAATAAGTCCGAACACAATACTACTTTGAAGTCATAACAAAAGCTATTGCAATATTAGACATATTTATCAAATTACAATATATATCATTGCAACATTACATCACCTATTCATAACACTATCAAGCAATCCATTAGTACAACAAAAGGTACAACACAGAGACGTCAAAAATAACTAAGGATTGAGGTTTGTAACGCCCACATTCAGAAGACAATGCTCAATTACAATTACCTCCTACTGACCCAGGATTGAATGTGTTGGCACAGCCTAATAAATCGTCAGTTTTTAATATCACCTGACGTCAATCTCCATGGTGTTAGACCATAAAGGAATCAATCAATTTTGATGCCGATAAGGGGAATTACAAACAATCATTCTGAACCGCAGGTGTGCTGGCTACAAAGGAATGAGTACGTCTTATGCTACAATTCAAATATTCTTCACAAATTCCGTGTATGTACCAGAGCTATCCGATTCGTGAAACAACAGAATTTTAAAACTCGATTTCCTTTAGTTCAACATTAAATATGTTATGATTGTAGCAAAGTATATCAAGGATTCTACATACCCAAAGATAACGAAATAATTCGAGCATCATAATATAATAAAAATCAAACTCGACACTTCGCTAACATTGTTCTGGTCTAAAGGATAATTTGTAGACACAATAAAAAAGGTGCCGACGTTGAAATTTATCATCGGTCAATAGATAACATTAAGGAAATACGTGTGCGGTACAAGATCTTAAAAGCGTACGTTGTAAAAAGACGACATCGAAATTAAGGATCAAATTACGAAAATCCATTAGGGCACCCAATAAAAATAGATTCCGGTTCACGTGTGCAACGACCCTAAACTCAGTCATTCGAAAATGATTAAAAGACGCATCTCTATCGACCGTAACGATAGTTTTTAAAAAATAGTAAATTGTTAAATACTTCAACAAACAATAAAAAATATTAACGAACAATATTCAACCTGATACAAGGAAAATATATATGAAGACACTGACTGAAGTCTTATGCGAAGAAAACAATTTGAAAGAGCAGATTATTATATTTTATACTATTTAATATGGACAAAACAAGAAGATAGTAAAGAGATATAACAATCTTACAGTTTATTTTTTGTATTGATTAGGGCTACTAGATTTTTTGCAGCCCGGATCACTTTATTTGTTATGCTGCTTTGGCTCTCGTATTTATATGAGAAACAGTATTTAACTTATCCTAATTTTGTTAATTGAATTTTTTTTAAATTGGATAGACCACCCTGGTATATCAAGGTCTCTTACCTCGTTTGATTGTAGTGTTAGTTTAATGTAGACACAGATTGATATAAAGATAATCTGTGGTTCGGGACAATGCTTTCACACACAGTTTTGTATCAATGATCTCAGAGATGCAATTAGTAAGTGGTTGGGCTAAAACTTAGGGACCATCTCAGTAATAAACAGGAGTACTTTTGTCCACCGGCTCATAAATCCGCTTTCCCTTTCCATATTTTGCAGTGAGCAGTAGTAGGAATGTTAAGGGAAACAAGAGCAATAACTCCGTTTTAATAGTCGATCGCTTATCAACGGAACAATTTATAATTACTGTTTCTTTCTGCTCAGTAGGGGATGTATGTAGATTTGTATCCATATTTCTTGTGTTTAATGCAAACAATGTTATTTTAATGAGTTATGAGCAGAAATTAAAGTACTTGTTCAAAGTATATTTAGTTACTTAATAAAAACTGAAGACTTGGCCTAAGCAATTTTATTAATACCCTTTATTGTAATAACAAGTCATTTTTATTATTTTAATGTTTCTTCGTAAAGATATATGTGTGTGTCTGATAAGCGAAGATGGTTGTAGGGACATCTGATTTTTGGTGATGACTAAAGTTAAAAGATTATTGTAGTGGAATAAGTTTTCAAAAATTGAATAACTTATATATTTAGTGCCATTAGGAGATAATTTTTCCATATACCCCTTTTATAGTAAGACTTAAACTCTATTTGCAGCAATAAAACCTATCCGTTTTAATAAAATTAATTTGCAGGAAATTCTTTGTAGGCGTATTTTTATGACACACTTTTATTATAAATACTACATCTTATAATTACATGCAAATTCTGATCGAACAACAAACCTTATGAGTACTCTAAAGTATAACTTGATATTTTTTAAATTTCATTTAGTCACAAATTACAAAAGAATTATTTTAAATTAACTTTATGAATATTGATTAATTGTGGAAATTCGCAATTTGTGTGAAATGTGAACCAACATCAGCTTTGTCTTGGACCTACATACATGGGTTACACACTGAGTAAAGTAAAGTCCACTACACAAAGCTTAAATTGCCAAGCCGAAGTATTTTGCCATAATAGTGTAGGCGAGTTGAGACCACCAAGCCAGCGGCTTTGTTGTGTAGGAGCCTTAGTAATAAACACTTGACTTGTAACAGAACACAATAGAGAATAAGCCAAAATGAGCTTTTTTTAAGATAAAATAAATAGCACTACGCAACACGGAGAATAAAATGTAATAGGGGTCATCTCCTTAATGACTTTCCTATTGCCTATTATGAATTTTTCTAACAGTTAATATTTTATTAACTGAATTCCGTGATCATCTCCTGAGAAAAACTCCGTTAGCCTATCTCCTTTTTTAAGATTGTATCTATCTCCATAGCAAAAATAATTAAAAACGGCCTAGTGGTTTAGGAGGGAAAGTATTACAGACAGTTAGCACTTTCGAATTCATAATAGTAGTGAAGATAACAAATAGTACTATATTGCTCATTCTGATAAGGCATAACTTTGCAGTTGACAGTCTATGGACATCGTTACTACTCCGACGATAGCTGGGCGCCATGCTAGGACAATTATTATCGGAGCTATTTTAATATTGTGACTAATGACACCTGATAACAGAACAATAGTCATAAATACTCTATGAACTTTATACAATGGAGATATGACAATAGGAATATTGTTTACTGAAATATCTCTGACATATGAACAAAGCATTCCTATGATCTATACTTTCGTGTAAAATGCTATCTAGATCTATTCTACCGAATGAATCCTGGTATCGAAGTAAAGTCTAATTCCTGTCAATCGTAGAAGTAAGCTCATTTTCAGCATTGGACAAAACTAATGATAAAATTCGTATTTCAGTTCTTCTAAAAAAAAAGTAGGACAAACTATCATGTATATTTTTATATACTATAATGTTACCGTTCGACTCACAATCACTGACAGAAACACAAACCTGAATTTTATTTATTGGCGTAATATTATAATACGGCTCAAAGAGCTTAACCATGTGCTTAGTATTCTAATAGACCGTATGACCATAAAACCCACATCACACAACCAAAACAGTTTTACACTAACAATCAATCAACATCAAAATGTAAATTTCACGCGTTCAACATCGGACGTTTTCATTCCATTATCAAAAACAGGATCTTGATATCTTGGGAATCAACGCCCACGATGTACATAATGTTCTATACATTGTCGAGACCAACGAGCATTAAATTAAGCCAGACATTTACTGCCCACCATTTGTGGCTGGACGGTGACTGTTGACGGCAAACAAACGAACGCGGCCGTGTGGACATGTCAGACGCTCAATACAAGTGATTACCGCAACAATAAGATGTTAAGTGCGCTATATTTTAGGCGAGAAGTGTCAATACTTGCCTTGTATACAGGCTAGATTGTCGTATAAACGATGTATCGTATTGTACGATCGCTTTGACATAGGACGATTTTTAGAGGTTTTGGATTTTTGTGTGCGCCTACTAAATGGGTCAATAATGCGATGACATAGCCCAAATGCTGTAAATCATTGAAAAAGTTTTTTGTACAGAAATTAATGCTTTATACCTACATAAACAGTTTGTTTGATCCTGACTATCATCATGTACGGGGATCAATCATATATAACTAAGATGGTGTTGCTTGCTTCTCTTGCTGCTTTTCCAATGCTGTTGTACACGGCAAGTTACACTTTAAATCAATAGTTTAGATATAAAATAGTAAGAGACCAGGTTATTCACATATTTAATACAGATGAATTGTTTTAATTAGATAAACAAAGGGACGCTCCCTTTTATTCCCCGCTTATAATTGTTTGCCAATATGCATTCAACCATTTAAAATTAATGGTTGGGTAATTCCGGAGTATAGCAAAAATATTGACGTTTCCCATATACATAACTCAATAAATAAATAAATTATATTCGTGCACATCCATGGTGCCTTCAAAATTATTTACATATTGGTATTATAATTTGAATGTATGTATAATGGCGATAATATAACTGAAATAGATTTCACTTGTCGTCAACTATTTTTATTCCGAAGCCGGAACGAGGGAAAATGGAGCAGTAAAAGTTGGAAGGAGCAACTTGATCGGTTACGTGTTGAATGAAATAAAAAAGAAAGTGGAAAACAGTGTCCTCGACAACACACAGAAGTGCTTTGTTTAGTTTCCTACGTGGCCTTAGTGGATAAAACCTGGATTAGAAGATGTGCGCTTGACTAGATATGTGTCTATCTAAAGTAAATGAAAATAAGTAACATTATTTAATTTCACTTCATTAATCTATCGCACCCTGATTACAGGGTGCTTGTATTTTTTCGCCGCCTTATACTCAGCCTATCGCTATCCATTGCTGAATTTAGGTCTCCCCAAGAAAGCGCAAACCATCCCGATCTTGAGCAGCCCTCGTCCATCCGATTCCCGTCACCTTTCTCAAGTTGTTGGTCCATCGTGCTACATCGTGTAGTTATCACCGCGTAGTCGCAACTTTCTAGTTGTTGGGGTGCTCTACTACTACTGAAAATAGTAAAGCCACCACGCTGGTCTTTGATGTGCTATGTTTTAGTGTGCAGTAGTGAATTTCTAATTCAATATAAGACTATATACATACATACTCAATAACTTTTTATATACATTCTATATACATACATACTCAATAACTAACGTATTTTTTTATACGTCGCTTTCATTCATTCTTCGTAATTCAAAGATATCGATAAATTAAGAAACATCAGGTTATATTCCACAATTAGTAAAAGTTACATGTAATATAGCGGTATGGCACTAAAGAAAAAATACATTTCAAAAATTTTATGACATTTCCCTTATAGTACTTAATACCTTATTATAGCACCGCAATTAAGAAGTTGTTATTTATCAGTCGAATAAATTATTTTGTGTAACACCTACATACTCACAATTACTTTGTCGGAAACGTTTATTGACATAGTATCTACAGAAATAATTATGTACGGAATCGAAATAATCAATAACAAAAACATTACCTATATATTATAATATTATCTTTATACAAACCTTTTAACACGTTGTTTTATATATGCATTATGCATATTACAATTATGTACATTATTACTAAAATAACAACCTAGCAATAGTTAAATTCTTCTTACCGATAACTAAACTCGCTGAAATTACTTTGCTCCCTGTAAGCAAAGTATCTACTGTCAATATATCACCTGACAAAGTTGCTAAAATCCTTTATATAGTGGTAGGAAATATGAGTCACACTTCAGCAAGCCCGTTTATCTGATTCAAGAACTATGGCACTGTGGCAATCAATAGACGCACGCGCATATCCCAAGATGGCGTTCGATGGGTGTGGTGATCAGACCGCGCTCGCTGATTGGACCTCGCCGCCATTTAATTATGATTCAAATAAGAAATGACTCGACAATCAGTTATGACTAATCAGTATTCTTATGATGTTATTCGCTCATTTTTTGTGTTTACATGAGCCTAATGGCGGAGCAGTTGAAATTAGATCAATATTTTTTATAGTTTGTGATTGGGAAAATAATGTTTGCAGCGTTAAGATAATCAATACTAAGATGGCCTTTAATTATTTATTTATCAGTATTTTGCTTTAATATAATATGGTAGTTGCCATTTAGGGGGTTTTGCCATAGTCACCACGCTTGGCAAGCGGGTTTGCTGACCGCATTTTATAACCCTAAAACGATTTTTGTGTATTTAATATATTTACCTATGTGTATTTATATATTACATAAATTTTACGTGAATTTCGTGAACTGAGTGAATTTTACAAAGTTTTAATGAAAAATATTATAGTTATTGAGGTTGTAGTCTATAACATTTACTTCTAAGAAAAGATCATTAAAAATTTAGTATATTATTGGGATTGGTAGAAGAAGCAAATTTTTATAAGAAAATCTTTCAAGATAAAATTTATTTCGATGTGATTGCTTTTTTTATATAACCTGCATATTGAAATACATATAATGAGCTTTTAAGTAGTAACAAATAATCTAAACCAAGTCGATTACCTCAAAGTTATAAACGTTTTGCCTTGTCGTGCAAATGTCAACGTTTTTAACTGGCTTGAAATTTCCCCTGCCTAGTTTTCTTGTTTCTTTTTGTACTACATTGTTTGACAGATAGCAAAAAGCGAATGTTGTTAGTGAGTAAAATATGTGCGACGTTTTGAACCCGTTGCATTAATGTTTCTACAGTTCAGCGACAATATTGTGGAACATTTGTTAGTAAAGTTTCAATTTCTTTGTTTTTGGTAACTATGAGGTCATAAACGGTATTTCTTCATCGAAAACACGAAACGTATACATATTTTGCAATCCTACTGTGGCACTCATTTGGCCATTTTTCTTTATGAAAAGTCCGATGACTTTTAGCCGCAACCGCCTAAAACTCGACGAGCTGAATAATATTATGAAACAAGCTAGTTACTTTTGAAAAGTACATGTAGGTATACTTTAAACGTAGGGGTTTTAGTATAAAATTATAAGGTGTACTTACATCATCAACTTAAAATATATACTATTTAACAATATTAACCTGCCAAAATGGTGCCGTTACCTAGGCCATTTGCAATAGGAACTCTTTCAAAGCAACTTTAATGTAAAGGCGTTATGTGTATTACACTTGTACAATAACTTTGAACTACAGAACAGCGTAATAAAAAATCAGATTTTTAAAGTTAAAGTAAGTGTTACCACTCCAAAACGTTACCAACGTTTTAAAATCATCGTGTATTCTACGCCATATACGTGTCCGAAATGGATCTTTATTTATTTACAGCTTTTACTACCACTATTTACTCTACAGGATTTTTTTTGGTCCCATTCTTTTTTCGCATTTCCTAGATAAGATAGTTATACCTACTTGTACATATGAGCTTATATGTATGTCATTGCCACAGTTTAGTCGATATGCTGACATGGATTTTTCATGGGAACCCAGATAGATATTATCGTCAATAAAACATAAACAAATAAAGAAAGAGATAAAATTTAAATAAAAAGTTAAACAATATCTCAATTAAAAAGAGTTAAAAATGTCATACAATTTATAAAAATAAAAAAAAAACCATTGTAAACAACTTCGTAAAACTTAATTATATTTTAAATACGTGATTACTAACAAGAAAAGTATAAAAATTTCAAACTATTTTCGCTGGTCGTGCACGCAGATTCGTTACAAAACAGTCAGCCACGATCACGAAGGGGCTTACGGAAGTTATTTCTTCGTGGAAATATTTATGCAATTCTACGTAGTCAATAATAATGCTTTTCAACTAGCTAACACGCAATTTATTGCAAACTAACCGACTTTAATAAAGCCATTTTAAATTGTACGGAAAAGTTCTTATGCACTTTTAACGATGTGACTATGTTCGAAATTTTAAGTAGTTTGGTGAACTACTGGAGTAGATTATTCGACACTTATCTAATATCAGTTTACTGGAATAGTAGTATGACATTTTTACTTTCACGTTTTATTGTGTGATGCGTAATAGTTGTAGTATATTTAAAAGATAGCTTTTTTGCGTACGTCTTTAAAATGAATCCTCATAATAGATAAGATTTAAACCAATTTCCGCCCATACTCTGAAAACAGTAGTTACAAGTAATAATTTATAATAATAATAATTTCTTTATTACAATTACAAATTTTACAAA
This sequence comes from Cephonodes hylas, assembly GCA_030295005.1. Lineage (NCBI taxonomy): Eukaryota > Metazoa > Arthropoda > Insecta > Lepidoptera > Sphingidae > Cephonodes > Cephonodes hylas. The sequence goes on from AP025371.1 coordinate 4,976,369, forward strand.
AAATATGCAATGACTTCTGCACTAAGCATAGCTACAAGCTAGCTTCACAAAAATGTAAATAATATGTAATTATTATGTTGCATTAAAGTAGTGATGTAGACTTCAGGATTAAAAGTACTAACATATTTTACACATATATCACTATCTCTTCTACAAATCCCATAGACTCCACAAAAATAGACCAATTTAAATATACCTAAAACGTATTACTATTCTCTAAGCTTTAATATATGCAGTTAACTATAAGGTCAAAATTTTTCAAGGCCAAATAATTTGAACAAAAAACATAACTCATTATCTTTCAAGACTTGGCAATATGGACTTTGTTGCCCATATAATAGTGGTGTAAATAGCTTAGACAGTTTAAATATATCAATAAGAACAGATGATAGGCTTGTTACCGCTTTCCAAAAACAAGGTCTGGTCCCTGAGGGCGGAATTGATAATTTACTCGTACCAAGGGCTATCATTAAGGTCGCCGGGTGATTGCCGGTTCCACATAAGACTGGCTAGCGGTGGCTTGGTGAAGAACAAACAATGTTTCGGGTCGTTAGCAACAGAAATTATGTGCTGACGAGGGCTTATTATGACATAACACCGATGATCGTTTTAGAATTGCTCCGTTCGATAACCTTTCGTCATTCTTTAGTGAGGCTATGCTATGAAATAAAAAAGGATGATCTACATAATATTTTAAATTTATTTCGAAGAATGTAGACTAATAATTTAGTTTTAAAATTACGTATCGAGACAAAAATAAAGTATGTTCTTTTTTGTTTCCATCGTTTAGTTCCTAATTACTCACAAGATTATATTTCAAATATTTCTGTAACATTAGTAACTTGCAAGATAGACTTTTATTTACAGATTCAGGTCACTTCAAAAAACTTTATTTTTTAAATTGATTTATTTTTTTGCTATGTCTCCTTGTTCCGAAATATTAGCAACGTATGACACAATTGTAGCAACCGCCAGTTCCTGTAATGCAATATCGGGATCAGTACTGTGGGTGGCTCTGAAGTATCGAGTTACTCTGAGGGTTGTCGTTTGGCAGCGGTTGATATTTATTCATCGGTTCTATCGAGCTCTTTGTTTATAAATAGTTTTGTACCAACCGATATCTCTGTAATGTCATGTACGTATCAAATCACAGAACTCTGAAGTCGGAGCAATAAATCAGTAACTGACGTTGTGGAGACAGCAATTGATTTGGTGATTGCGACGGGTGTTTTATGTTCCTTTGTACTTTCTTACATTAGTGAAATGTACATAAGAATTCAGATAAGAATGAGGATTAATATTATGTTAGCTCAGGATCTTTAGTAATAATTTAACAATTAACACGGCAAATAAATAATTCTGCAAACAAGAAACTTTTTCCGCTAACTAATGCAAATTTTTATTGCACTTTGACATCACAATTTAATGATTAACAAGAAATGGATTAAAAATTCCGATAAGTGTTGGTAGTTCAAAACAACTTATATACTTCATGAATGTAGATTAATCTTAACAAAAACACAAAATACAATGTAATGAAAGCAAATTTTGTACACATTGCCCAATTCTAACTAGCAAACAACACACAAAAGCCTGATATGTAATTCGCCGAATCCTCTACGAATATCGTTAGTTTTGCAAGTACAAAGGCAGTGGCACAAAGGGGACGACTGATATTGTGCTGTAATTGTCGATAGCAACAACTTGTCCCATTTGGCTCGACCATAACGCCATACCTAGACTTCACATAAATTGTTCATGCTTTCGTAACCCAGCACTTCTAGGATTTGCCTCAATTTTTTGTAAGATATAGTTTTCGAATGGCAAAGCAATCGCAGGATTATTTTGCAGTGCAAATTGAGTTATATTTTTTTTAAATGTGTTGTTAATTCTTTGCTGTAGAGATGAGTTAATTGCAGAAAATTAATTTGCAGTATTTATTTCAATGATATACTAATATGATGATAACTAAAATTATTCAGTATTTAGTAACTCTCACTCGTGTGGATAAACGTCAAAAAACATAGGTCAATCGCTAAAATAATATTAGTGGTGTAAAATTCAGAAAACTGCATACCTCCATTTTGTTACTTGTACTCCAATAAAATTATAATTAAACACGTGCATCTTTGATATACGAACCACAAAATATGTAGTAGAACTACAATTCCTAATCAGTAATACTTTAGTTACTTCACTTGTTTTAATCACTTACCCTATTACTTTAACTTACTAACCTGCTTTAGACCACAGCAGACTTAAGGTTGAAGCTCTAACAGTGCGTCCGTAAGCGTATATGCATCGATTTGTATGAAGGCTATCAGTTTCCTTGGCTTACCTCGTCCGTTTAATCGGCCTTCAATTGCTACATACATATTATCGGCAGTTGTCCCAAAAAATTTCAAGATTAAACGTGAATGTATATCTGCAAATATGAGCTCTAATTCATTTGTATAAAGACTATTTTGATAACCAATACGTAATTTAGGTTTCAAATCTGATCTCCAGATTTTTAGCTGAATATTTTTCTCTGAATAAAGTTTAAATTGCGTTGTGTAAATATGTAAACGCAATCTCAAAGTCCACATTACATATGATATGGTCAACAATGACACTCGTTACGAAGTTCAAGTGTTGGTAGTTATCTTTACATTTGGCAATCATTATAAAGAGTGTAATCATATGTGATGCGTTTAAGATCTTCAATATATCATATAGAGTGGTTAATATTTCTTTAATATTGTAAAGTTTTCATGTGGCTGGATAGACAAATGTTATATAATTTTTTATGTGGTCTATATATTTGTTGTTTCTTATCTATCGATATATGTCCTATGATCTATGTGTACATTAATGAATATGTTTAATTACTCAATTAATATTTTTTATTGGGTTTTGGCAAAAATGCGTCATAATTTCGGGGGAACACCATTTTTTTTATACCTACTTATAGAATCAGGAAAATGATAACGTTAGCAGAATATATCGTTAACTCGTAACATCTACAATTATAATACACAAATAAGGGTCAACACATAAAAAATATTTTTTATTGTTTTCTAACGTTTTTAGAGAAGAAAAGCACCTATAATAACCAACACACTAAAATGATAACAAACACACCAAAGCAACACCGCATAGAGATCCACCAACGAGATGAATCCAGTAAGCCGTATTGTTAAACACAATAGTTCCGTAACAATATTTTGAAAGCTCACGACGAAGAAGTGCATACGGCATTATGGCACAATGCGGTCCATTCACGGTCAGAGACACAGTTTCTTGTGAAATATGGAAACGGAAGTTGACATTTGTGCGATGTGCTAACATAGCGTCAACTTTGATAGGCATTGTTCCCAAATCCCTTTGTATACCGCTTTAGAAAAAATTTAGGGCATTGTATCTATACCAGGCCTTGTGTCGCATCACATACTTCGTTTAGTAACTGCGCATTTTATGAAAGAGACAATAAATGAAAAAATCTCAATTTCATAATACTTTACGATATGATGTCATATAATTAATTGTATAATTTATAATCATTCCATAATAGATAGTATACAACCCATTGTAAAAATTAAATATTTACTGGCGGCCCTATGATTTTAGTTATAAATATTGGCACTTTGATGGTATTTCCGTTCAATTAATTTTCTTAGGTACTTTATAATATCTCTTAAATGACGGATCACTTAATAATAAGAAAAACGGTTAATTAGACCAAAAAAATCTCCCCTTATTGAATAAATTGTTACGTTATTAGCAATCAATCTGGAATTCAACTAGCCGTCCAGTTACTGTCAAACTGACACGAGATCCAACGCTCCCAATTTGACACACCTAGATATCACCCGTACCATCTACGGAGTATCCATCTTTTAGAAACATCTAGTCAAATGAAATTGGATCTTATACCGTTGGCCGAAGAGTTACAACGTAAAAATGCTTAAATTGGTGGGTAGACGTATACGGGCCCTCATTCGCCAGATTCGTCCATAGATTGTGGTTCATCCATCAAGCCAAATGTCAAAACTAATACGGAACGCGGTCCCGTGAGAGATTCGTGAATTGTAATTATGCGTTTCGATGCATCGAACGTCATCCGATTAAAATTGGCAGCCAATAGGGGAGCCGGCGTGATCGAGCGGTATCAAGACAACAATGTTGAGTATTAACTTAACATGGGCGAGGGATGTGTATGATAATATCGGTAATGACTTTCGTGTTTTATGTTTGCATGAGAATCAAATGCATTTGCTGATACAGAAGGTCATGTTGGTGCTGGAAAACTCATTGCTAATTCAATTCCCGGGTCGAGCAGTGTTATTTTACTTCTGAAAACCTGTAACCGAAAAACGACAGTAGATTTATACTTACCTCCTATCTAGTGGGACTTATACCTGGCGAAATGTGAGTGCAGAAAACCACTCCTGCCTTCTCCTTCGGAGAATATAGGCGTGAGTTTATATACGTACGGGTATGTATGCAGTATTCTAAACTTGTTAATACATATTTCTATTAAGGTAATTTTTCTGTGTAGAAATATTTGTTTCCTTCTTGAAAACTTAAGACGTTATCGTACCTATAAGAGATTACAAAGAACGGTCAATTCCGGAAAATCCAAATTTTGTTGCTCTTTTTTTTAATAACCATCCACATACTATATGTATCTTTGTAGCAGAGCATTTATTATATCATAATGAATAAATCAGTGCGAAGGCTTGCCATTTATTATCTGAGAGAACGCTTCTATCAAAATATACTCTTAAAACGTACAACACAAAAGGCTGGAATTAAAAAAGAAGCATGATAAGTCAAAGGGATCATTAAAAAGAAATTATTTCCGTAGTTCTTTGCTCTTTGTTGTTGTGTAATCATATTTCTTTTCTGTTTTGGCAATGTACCAAGCAATTTGAACAATCTCTGTGGCGCAGCGGCTTACGAGCCGACAGTGACGCAGGAGGCCTTTCGATACTCGCCTGGGAAAAGTAAATACATCGTAGCAAGCGCTTAAACTGAGCTTCGAAATAATATTACACAATTTAAGTTCTAAATAACCATGAAGTACATTGGCTACAAAGAAAAAATGTCCCAACTTTCAGTAAAAAGTTAAAAGACAGTCCTAATTTATATTATAGAAACCTCTTTGAAATTTACTTGTACAACTGAACTGAACGTACTTCAATATATACTCAAAATTCAATACCGCATTGAATCAATATTTTCTGAATCCAATAACCCACCGACCCACAGACGAACACGTTAATTTCTTGTAAAAACACTGTTGTGTCACCAGCACCCGTTATTTGTAACGTCTTTGTCAGTCATGGAAACTTGCTTTCGCCAAAAAAAATATTTTTTTAGCATATTTAGAGTGTATTTAGAAATTGAGAAAACAGTGATTTGTTTTAGCTAAGGCGTGGGACGAAATTCGATTTTTTCTCCAGCTCTCCGTTTAGTTATCGGATGCCAAAAGAAACACATTTGTGTAAAGTCAAATGTTTCGCGTTTTAAGATTACATCATATTTTAAGTGCTCATGTTCTCGCCACATGATTTTATATTCTCTCTTTCATTTTATGTTTGGAATAGTTCAACAACACTAATGCAGTTTAGTGTTTGACTGGCAATGGCTGCACTACTTCTTTATGAGAAGCAAATTGTCTTACACGCTAATTCCTATTATAAAATCAATTTTACCAATAATATTTACGTAAATGGGTTTTCGTGCACCTCATCATCAGGCCACATGCGTCTTAATGCTAGGCACGGGCTCTCTCTACAGCTAAGAGGGTTTAGGCGTTAGTCCACGACGCTTACCTAGTGCGGGTTGGTGCATTATTTACCCAATAAATTCCTAGGATTTTAGGTGTGCAGGTTTCATCACGATGTTTTCCTTCACCGTTAAAGTACGCGATGATTCGTTCTAAATACTCATATAACTTTGTAAAGTTACAGGTATGTGCCTGGGATTTGGAGCAGTGACTGCCGAGATTTTGAGACTTTGAGAGGCTCTGCGACTAAGCCTTAATGCCACAAGTCACAACTACTCGTAGACCTATTGGAAATAAAGGGCAATTGCTTCTACTTTCTAATAAGCATTATTATTATAACTATAGCACAATATCAACAGATCATGTTCTACAAAGACACTAAATGTCAATATGAAGAACAAAAGGACAAAATTGAACTTTAATCATCTTATATTAATCCAAATATCAACGTCCGTTACAAAAATATTTATAATTCCTCACAAGTTTAAAATCAAACATCATTAATCGTGTACAAATAAATATTTCGGTGAAACTATTAGTAAAATAGAAACACTGTCAAACAATAGCATCAATAACGCTGCCATAATATTATGATTAGGTTATTCAAATATTCATCAGCTATCGATACTGTTGACAGAAACAGCCGTGTCGTGTTTATAAAATTATTATACAGTCAAAACACACCTTATTCATGGAGCCTATTGTGTTAACAGTGACGCAGACCATAAGTGACAATAAGTTAATTACGATAATAACATTGTTGATGTAAATGCGTCTGGTGGAGATAAACAGACGTCTAGTAGTAAAATATAATTTATAACGCAGATGGACTGTTGAACTAACGCTGTATGTTTTGAAATTCCAACGGTTATGAATGTGCTTGGACATATAACAGCAAACGAGGTATCATAGTGAATAAACGAATGCTCACTGCTAAGGTACAAGTGTTTAAAATAATGATTTTTAAGATTTTTATGTCAATACATTTTGATGTGGAATGATTAACAAAGTTGGGGACGCATCATTTTTATCCGGTGAACATTATGTGGAATTTAAATTAATTTACTAGCAATCATCTTTTCGGTTTCTGCTGTGACTTAGGAAAAGTTTAGACATCTGATTGAAGTACATATAACAGCTACAATGTGTCAAATTGGATTCTACAGAATTCTCACTTACAATGTTACGACCACACTTCGCTCAAATAAATGAAGGCTTGCTTCAATAAAAAAAAATATCTTATGAAGTACAGTCTTTTACCCAACTTTTGATATGACATTAGCATTTTTTTTCAGTGTTTTCTGCTTGTGATAAAATAACTGAATTCAACTTTTAACCATAGTTAACCGTATCTTACGATTGCTACCTAGTACGTGTTATATTCTCAGATCGGACAAAGTATAATTTGGAATTTTGCGTCAAAAATTCCAAGTCAGACGAAGTCGGCACCGAGTCTGGATAAGTGCCCGGCAAGCAACAATAGGCTCGCACCCTATTACGTGTCCTTTAATAATGGGAGAAACTTGAATGTAGTGTTACACCTGTGCCTATTTGTGCCCCTGAGAATACAATTTTAAGCCTTACTTCTTGTGTATAAGTTTAAGTAGCGACAGTCTTGTGGTTTAGGCGCGAAGTCGAGAATCATGGAAGTCGTGATAAATACTAAAAGGATTTTCTATCTGAACAACGGCGTTTACATTCGTTCAAAAATTCTTATTAGGCCTTAATCTTACTTGAAACGTCATTTTATAGTCTAAGTATTCCAGTAAGAAATCATCAAATAGTAACTGAACAAAAACAAAACGAGCAATCTTTGTCTGTAAAACCGTTGTATAAAGTCATCCCCCACGCTCAAACGTTCTAAACTAAACCAAACAACATTAGAGATCCCCTTCCAACCGCTAACAACTTAGTACATAGTCCAGACGACATTTTGTGGATTGTGACTATGACGGCTGTAACAATAAACCTGATTATTTTACGTTCCCTTCGTGCGTTACGGCGACACCGAACGTGCGTAACTTTAGACATTGTTCTAAGGTTTATAAGGGTAATATACAATTTAGCACTTCTCTTAATTTTAACATAGAAACATAAACTCACGCCTATATTTCTCGAAGTGAGGCAGAGATGCATTTCTACACTCACACATTGCCAGTATTAGATATTATGTAGTGTCAGAATGAAGTAGAGGGCGAGCTATTGGCGTTTCTCGGACACATTTCAAAACTATGTGCCATTACTGAAAGTTTTCTGATGGAAAAAAACTAATCACACTGCCCGACCCGGTAACCGAAACCGAGATCTCTTAAGTTATACTGTGCTTATTAAATAAAAACGATCCTGTTATAAAACCCTTTTCATAACAAAAAATTCCTTCAATTTCCAGATTCCAGAAGATTCAAATTCCAGAAGAGGCCCATGTGTTATGTACATGTATGTTATGTACATACAGCTACATAGCTGAAGATTACCTAGAATCCTACAGTCGACAATCGTCACCGCTCGATGTCATTGTTCGTGCCACTATCGAATCCAGTGTACAGAGGCTACTTATATAATTGTGTAATGCCATAGTATCTTAAAGAGTCTAGATCCTAGTTTAGGGAGAAAGCGCACTTGTATCTGGACTAGAAGATACAGAAACGGCGGATGTAAATAATTAACAATCGCTTGAATTATAAATCGATGCACTCGGGGATTTCGCCGAGTACGATATTATCTTGTTGACATAACAATCAGCCAATTAGTGTCCACACGGTTCATTGTCATTAAAGGAGATAAAGTCAGCTTCCATATAATTAGTGACGATATTGTATTTATTGTGATCGTCGAGTATTTTGAGCTTCGTTTGTGTACTTAATTTTGTATGTTAAAAATACGTTGGGTATGCAATTAGTCATTTAAAAAATATTAATTCTTCATCTTGTTTCTTTCTTTAGTTTTCTTTTTTATAAATTCAAAAATACCGCTACTGGCAAAACACCTTTACAGTCCTTTATAAAATGTATGAAAAGAAACATTACTTCCCAGCTTCCTATATTTCCTGCAACACAAAAACCAAGTAGGGATACTCATAACATGTAAAGAAACTGAGCAGTTTTTCAAGGCAAGTAAGTAAGCACTTATTCATATGTGAAGAAATAAAGCGATCCGCGTATCACCCCTGTATTTCATGGCGTTATCGAGGGGCAAACGAAGCGGTTTGACGGTTGAAGTCACGGTGGATTTCTTGAAAAGTATTGCGGCATTAAAACCAGCCAACCTTGCACTACGGTTCGTGAATACGAGCTAACATTTATTGCAAGAATGAACAATAATTGAAAATTCATGCGGATTTTTTTCGCCATAATCGACCTACTAGTACAACTCAGGGGAGATTAAAGTTAATTTTGCGGAAGGATTTGTGTGTTACATTTGTATTGGAGAGTTGAGCCTAAAGCTGCTGAAGCCATGACCGGTAGAATATAGGCCATAATTCTAGAAAAATACGGGCGTGAAATTACTTAAGGTAGGTAGTTTGCAGTTCATAATTACAGGCAAGTCAGTCAACATTTTAAAGACCTATCATTTGACATTAAATATGAATTAAAGTGGTTCTTTATACCGTTTTTATAGCAATACTAAAAAGAGCTGTACGAGGATGCAAAATATATACTGACCTAATTTCTTTTGTCACAAAAATTACGAAATGACAGGAAGAGCGAATCGGTCAACATTGATAGCGTGTGGTTACTGGTTAAGTCGAATCAATTGTGATAAATGCAGTCATTCGGTCTTCAATCATAGAAGCGTACCTACTTTTGGTCAGATTCAAATGTATGTATGTAATTGAGGCAATCCATGATCTATATAAAATAATATTTTAAGCTTTCGCCACAATTTTGGCACCGTGGAGGAATTTTCTAAACAAAATGTTTGTGTGATTTACAAATATTTGTGTCAGGTGTAGATTTTTGTAAGACAAAAAAGTCCCTTGTAAATGTTGATACCAACGCTATAAGACTTGTATCTAAGTGTGGGATCAGAACTACATACTCGTATTCCTATCCCACCACACACCCGCCACTGCAACTCCTGTATTCCAGGATCAACAGCGGCACGCACAGTATTGGCGCCGAGCAATGAAGCTCAGCGAATCTAAGGGGACCTAAATTGTCATAATCCCGCAACGAAGTTAATCAGAAAAGCAATGTAAAGGAGGAGTTGGAAAAACAAAGAGTTGTCCACTTCCCTCCACAGCAAAGCGGGTGACAAAACATTGAGCTATGAGGTTTAACCTCACATAAAGAAAGACAATTACAATTACCAAAAAATTTGACGCAAGTAACGCATCACGGATAGTTAACTATTGCTTAAATTGGACCTAACGTGCGAACTGTTATACAGACTTCCAATAATAGGCATGGCAAAATCGCTGAAAGGCACGGAAATTCCTCCTAGATTCAACGAGGTCTGTATAATAAACAACACCAGACGTTACGTGCATACTATTGAGCATACTGTTACGCTCATCCGACCAAAGATTACACTCCCAAAGGATATGATGTGCGGACTGTTCATATTCGCAATCATGCGTTGAGCATTGGCACATAGGAGAATCAACCAACCTAAATGAGAATAATTTACTACGAAAATATTTCGTACATACTCATATGTATGTAAGTGACAGTTGGGTATTTAGGTTATTATTGTATAGGTACCCAGATGTCTATGAAAATTGCTTAAACAATTGTGTAAACTCCAATTTTATAAGAGTGATCTTTTCTTGGATATTTTTTGGTTTACAATAATCATACAAAAAAAATTGATTCAATTTTCAAATATTTTGTGTACTCTAAATGGAATTCATTTCCTTTTATACTAACAAAGGGCACGATGAAATAATTACTAAGAAATTTTAATTTAATAATGAATATTACTATTGGCAAATGAATTAGCTGGAGAGCTCTTCAAGGATATCGTGAAATAAAAGCATCGTTTAAGTATCAAAACGTCAGTATAATTTATTACGTTGTCAAGATATCTTTGTACATTTTTTATACAAAACAATCATTTTTATTCCTAATAATTACAATCCAAAAATTACATTTATTTTCAAGTTTATAATTATTAAATCTAATATCACGATTTAGCTTAATTATATTAAAATACTCAAGCGATACAACTATGCCATAAACGATAACATCGCGAACATATATAATTTATATTTCGATATATACAAGTCTGTTACACTTAGAATTAAGCACATGAATAAGTAATAACATAGTACATACACAACTCTTCGCATACAAACATTGATTAAAAAATTTACCTCAAAAACAAAAAGATAATAAAAACGAAATATTAAACGTATATTCTTTCTAATTCCACTTTATTATAATCTTTGTTACCTAATCTTTCCAGTTTAAATAATGCGACTAAAACTGGATTTATATGAATATGTATTTATAAAATCTGACAAAATTAAAGCAGAAAGAATGAATATAAATAGACGAATAGATGAAAAAGTATATGTTTAGACTTTAAAACTAAATTATACACCTTAATATATAAATCGTGAATGTGAGTACAATTTTAAACATCTTAAGCTATTTGGTGTTGCGTTACAGTGACTCGATCTGTGAAATCAATTCCACAGATTTAATAAAATTTATACAATAATAAAAAATGTTATATTTGAAAAGTGTTACCACAATCAGACTCAACATTTTCACACGAACTTTGTACAAATATCATTTCATTAAAATATTCTTCGTAACACGAATGGATTTTCGCTTCGCTTAAAATTACGTATGAAAAAATTGACAAAAATGTACGTTGATGAGTACAATACTATTTACACATCACAAAAAGAACAGTAAGTGTGAATGATCGAAATGTGCCAACTTTTTACGTGCAAAAGAAGGAAATGAAAACTTACATAGAATAAATGCAATACCAACAACGTTGTTCAAACAAAGTACGTGCGCCCTTTATTAGAAGCATTTCCCGTCATAGAGCGCGGTACGGTCGGCGAAATATCCTCAACCCTAGAATATACGTGACCACTGCTAGGGGACAGCCTCAGGTCATAATTAAACCGAGGACAAGTCCTGTTGTCGATCGACATGTAGCTATTGTTGGAATTGTTCCCTTCGCCGTACGTGTTGTTGTCTGACGAAGGCGAACTTTCATTCTGAGACGATTCTCCGTCGTTCCTCTTACAATACTGTAAGGAATTTGTGAAATTCTGCTTTGAGCAACTATCGTTTGAAACCGGCATTGTCGTGTATCTCAATGTCGGAGTCTGTCGTAACGACTTCTTGAATACGCTCTTCTCCGAACCTTTTACTGTGATAATAGTGTCGGTCGAATTGAGCAGAGCGATGAATCTGTCCCAGAAACGGGGGTCGCTCCACGATATACTTCTGAACTTATCTAATATGAAACACAATTCGTCGCTTATTTGATTGTTATCTACAACGTTTATAAATAACACCTTATTCATATCGCTGCGATTAAGGGATTTTAAGTAACTAAAAAATATTGTTTTGAAATGTATGTCACATAGGTCGTTGCATATGAAATTGGCGGTTAGGACAATGACAAGTCGTTTGCTTAGTTTGGAAGATTTTGAAAAACTATCTAAAGTCAGGATATTAAGGGAAACTTCGTTAGGTGACAGCTTTTTGGAGCTCATTTTTCTGAATTCTATTTCCGACATAATATTATGATAAACAAAGTTTGTATCTTTGGTATTGCATATCACGTAGTAATCGTATATATGATTAGGGTTCCCCTCCATAACGGGATCGACATTTGGACATGACTGTTCTTTGAACAGCGGTACTCCGTACTTTGTATACACCCAATCACTAACTTCATACCGGAAAGCATAAAAGATAGCACCTATCAAACAAATTACTACAACAATAATAACGATACCGCAAATAATCGCAAAATAATTATCAGGGAGAAATATGGATTTAGAAACAATTTCGTCTCTAGACACCGTTGGGTCACTCATTGATCCCATGTATTCTTTACAGTGACTTAAAACCGACGCTATAGTGATTTTTGTAGGTTTTCCTTCAGGGTCTGTACATAGCATTTTTTCAGGATCTCCTGGATCTCGCCGCAGCCACGAGTCTAATTCGGCGATACTTTTACAATCACACGAATACTGATTACCTTCTATAGAAACATGAGCTGAACTTTTAGACGACGAAGCTAGTAACTTCCAAGGGAAAAAGTTTACAAGTTTGTTCTCATCGATTCTTAAAACAGAGAGAGATTTTAAAGACGAAAAAGTGTTATTGGCAACGTGTGTTATAGCATTATGATCCAAATATAACTCGTTTAAATTATTAAGATGTAAAAATTCATCTCCCTTCAACTCGACTAGTTTGTTGTTCTCCAAATGCAAAACTCTCAACGAGTCGACCCCTTTGAAAGTTTGATTATTGACTTCTTTCAATTTCGTGTTGTTCAAGTACAGCACTTGAAGCTTCTTTTTCCCAATAAATACATGATTTCCCAAATGACTTATGTGATTTCCATCTAAATATATTTCGGTAGCGTCCATTGGAATACGTTCAGGCACTTCTGAGTAGCCCGCGTTCGAACAATCTACAACGTTTGCGTTCCAAGTGATATCGTGGTAACATCTACAGTTATTCGGACAGATCATTTCACAGTCACAAGCGACGAAGTCACAACAGTGACAAAGAGCGAAACAATGACTATCGTAAGGACAGAGAAAGTCCGAAGGCGACATGTCTATTATCAATTTTTTTTGTTTAGCTCGCGAATGGACCAGTGAACACAAAGCTTTATCTAAATCTAACACGCGCGGGTATTGTCTACTATGACTCAAATGATTAATACGCTGAATCCATTCCATTGAACAGTCACAAACAAATGGATTTCCGCTTATAAAAAACTCCGGTAAGTCGCTATCTTCATCTATTTGATCTAACCTAAACGCATTCATGTCAAGTTTTACCAGTTTGTTATTATTTAACGTCACAGTTGATAACCTTTGTAGTTTAGAAAAGGAACCGACTTGAATGTTTTCTATTTTGTTGTCGTTCAAATAAAGTTTTTCAACGGAACGCGGTACGGAAGTAACAGCTATTTGTGTAATATTATTGTAACTTAAGTCTAGTAATTTAATATTTACATTCGAATACATATCGTCGTTCGCAAAGTTTTCTATGTAATTTTTGTGCAAATCAAGCCACTCTAAACTGTCAGGAAAGCTGCGGAAATCGAAAAAAGTAATTTTATTTTCAGACATATTAAGCCAGACTAGACTGTTCAGCGTATTAAATATTCCGTCGAACTTAGTAATTTCGTTCCCATCCATACGTAGTAATTTTATCTTTACATTTTTTCGAAAGCAAGCTGGCGCAACATGTTTTATTTTGTTCGAAGCTAAATTGAGCACCTGCAACTGCAGTAAATGTTCAAAAGTGTCTTCATTTAAATACGTAACTTTGTTATCCACTAGACGTAAACCGAAAAGTTCGGACAGGCCGCGAAAGTTATCCCGGTTCAAATGAGTTATATTGTTATTCCCTATGTCCAATGACCTCAGAGACCGGAGTTTGCGGATTGACGTTGGGATAGATGATAAAAAATTATCGTTGAGAAATAAGTCTTCGATAGCTGTCATGTTATCGAAAGCATTCTCCTCAATGTGTTTAATTTTATTGTTATCAATGAAAAGCTCGTGCAACACATGCAAATCGGTAAACAAGTGAGTTTCGATGTGCATAAGCTTATTATTAGACAATGTGAGCGAATGCAAATTTCTTAACTCACCGAATGCGTGTTTATCAATCGACGATATTTCATTATGTTCTAAATTTAACTTTTGCAAACTGTACAAGTCTTGAAACATGTAACGATCTATTCGAGTTAGCCTATTATAAGATAGATTTAAAATTACCATTCGCAATAATCCAACGAAAGTTCCCTTATTTATCCACTGACTTGTAAGCTCATTGTGAGAGAGGTCTAAAATTTGCAGTTGGTCTAAACCTTCAAAGAGCCCTGGTGGCAAGGTATTAATTGTATTATTACTTACATTTATTTCTTTCACAGATTTCGTTTCGGAAAAAATATCAGGTGGCAATGTGTTCATAAAGTTACTAGATAAATTCAGAACTTGTAAACTGAGCAATCCTTCAAAGGCACCGTCTTCTAGCGTAGATATCGCATTATTTTGCAACAACAGTTTCGACAACGACCGCAACTTAGACAAGCTGTTATCAGTTACGACTATCAAATCATTGTAAGACATATCTAAAGTCTCTATGACTAAATTGCAACTTCTTACGCTTAAGTTTTGCTCTCTGAGCGTGTCAGAAAATCCAATTGTTTTTATATTTTGCAAGTGGTTGTTCGTCAGGTTCAAAGTTTTCAAACTGTATAAATAACAGAAAGTTTCAGTTTTAGTGCTCCAGATGTTGTTATCACTGAGATCTAGTTCAATTAGCTCGTTGAGTCCGGAGAAGGCCTGTTCGTGGATTTCCATTGTCATCGCAGACCATTCACTGTTGTGAGACGTCACGTGCAGCCGCTTTAAGTCTTTGAAATTCTCGAAAGCACGCGCCGGTATCTGTCGTAGTTTACACTTATCGATAACAAGGTCCCGCAGTTTGGCGAGGTTGGTGTGTTTGCCGGGCGGCTTCTCCGCGTGTGCAGTCAACGAACTTTCGAAAAACAAAATCTCACTGCATTGAACGTGCAACGAGATAACATCGTCAAAATGCGTCCTAGTGATGTTCAGTAACAGGTGGTCCAAACTGCTTATTGTTCGGATCTTGCAGAAGAGCACCGCGTTCTCCGACGTTTCCGCCTCGAGGCTGCGGTACGCGCACTCGTGCGGCATATCGGCCGCGGAGGTCCTCTCGACGACATGCCAGTAGAACAACACGCACACTATTATACTGTTAAAAGTTCGTCTCTCGAGTCTTTTCGCGACAATAGGTTTTATTGGCATTTTACGTTCATACACGAGCTGCGGTGATGCATCGAGGTCGGCAGTGCCATTTATGAGTAAGCGAAATGGTCGATCGCGTCATAAATATTCACATGTTGGAAGCGACATCGCGACTCGCGTGACATAGAGCGGAGAGGTCGCGGCGGGCGTGCGTCGCGGACGGCGTCTGCCCACCGACTGAGCGCTGCTGTGTGACTCCGCCCTAGGGATGCTCGATGAACATCGATGTTCGATGATCATCGATATTGAAAGCAAAAACATCGATGTTTTAATATCGATGTTACCATACGAAAAATATCGCAACATCGATGTTAACGGAATCGATCATCGATGTCAACTTACGGCCTCACCACACGCACATCCAAACCAATGCAACTTAGGAAACAAATTATGTCTTCTATGAACGCATCCACAAATCAAGGTTTTTAATTCTGAACGCTTGCTTGATCCAAGATTTAAAAATATTCACTTTCAAGATCCCATAGCATGTTCGAAAGCAATTAAATATGTCAAAGAATTACTAAATACTACGAAGGAAACAGAAGTAATTGAAGAAGTTATTAGTCGTTCACCAGATCCAACAGAAGAATTTAATTAATTTGTGGAGTGAACATTATAAACTTGTAAATGACAAAACTCTACGCCTTTTTCTAGTGATCACGAAATGTTTTCAGAGTTGATTTACTTTTTGAAAAATCCAGTGTCTGATCTTAAACAAGATCCTCTCCAAGTTTGGAATAATGTCATCGGTTCCACTTACCCGATATTTAAAAAAATAGCGGTGAAATATTTGAGTACTATCGTGACATCAACGCCATCCGAAAGACTGTTTTCAAAAGCTGGCTCTACTCATTATCAACAAAGAAACCGATTAAAAGGTTCTTCTTTATCAAAATTACTTTTCCTTCAGTTTGATCCAACATCGATGTTCGGTTTTCGATAAATATCGAACATCGATGTTGAGCTTTCGATTATGACATCGATGTCAACATCGATGTTTTTTGAATATCGATCATCCCTACTCCGCCCCACGTCGCCGAACGCCCCGCGCCGCCGCCCGCCCTGGCGTCTAAAGAAACTTCATCTCGTATTATCAAGGGTGCATAAACCGTTGAATTATACCCGTGCGGGTGTATCGAGCCTTAATTGCAAACATACCCGCGCCGCTTCACTTTACTTAGTTTAAAACGTTTCCTTTTTCCAATTAGCATCTGATTAGATGACGACACCTAATGCAACTTACTTTAATTAAATAGTTATGTTCCATCTTAACACTTTTAAATATGTGGGTTAACCATATCGTACTTATATAAAAAGAATAGTGAGTGATAAAAAAAATACAATACTGTGAAAAAATGTCAGTGTAACAATTTTATTAGATAAAATAGCGTAAGAAAAAATCTAACAGCAAGCCTTGGTAAGACATTAACCAAGTATTCACGTGCCTAAAAAAAAACTGGCTAATATAACAATACTGCCCACACCTGTTGTTATGTTCAAGTTTAACAAACTTTTTACTTAAGGTCCTTCGTGAGCGAAAATGGGATGAAAGACTTGTAAAATAGTTTCTGGGGCACCACATGTTTCACATAACGCGTTCACTTATAATGTACTGTTCACGGCTCTTAGGGTTTTGTTAAGAAATTATATGTTCAAGCTGCAACTTATTTTGATTCTAGTAAACATTGTTACAGGCATGTGGTCGCTAAATGGGATATTAAATTTGTAAAAAGAATAATGACGCACTTTTAGTAATCATAATCCAACGTCTTTGTTAAAGTTGGAAAAACTGAAGAACTTGAAACAGATTTTTATTGATATTATTATCTTGCATTACTTGAATCATTAGTGAAAAATTTTAGTTATTGACATTTTTATACAAATTTAATAAGTAATTCGACACATAGCCTTAGGACTATGTGGAGTTAGCTCCACAGTGAAGACCGAAATTTTGTTTCCAAGGCAGGCAAGTTTTTTTTGACCATATAAAAAGTACTCAAAGAAGTAATGTATCATGTTTAAGTCATACACTAAATAATTTCTATGACTAAATAAATTATCAGACCCTCACTTATGGTCTGACTTAAGTGTGCGTCTTACAACCAAGAAGACCCGGGTTCGATTCCCGGTTCGGGCAAAAGGTTTTCTTATAATCATATTAATGAAAAAAGTCTTGGGAAAATGGCTAAACGTGGAGACAGAAACATACCTCTACCAATATGTAGAGAATACAAACATTAATGTACATATGTATGTAAATATAGTATATTCAACAAATGATCCTATTCCCATAACCTTGACAACTAACAACTAGACACAAAACAATAGTTTTATCGCATCGAAAAATCCGGACCATATCATTTACCGTATGCAACATCACTTTACATGGCTCTTTACAATTCAACGGTACAAAAAAATCACCCACAAGGTAATTCAAAAGCTAACATAGGTAATTACGGCCAACTTGGGACCACGAGCATAACAACTGGACTGAATCAACCCATGAGTAGAAATTTGAACTAACTAGTGTGTTTCTATGGGTTTGGTTTAAAATAAAAATAATACTTTTTTTTGACTCGCCCGAGACAGTGACGCTTTTTAAATATATTTTAATTTTAATTTTAAATCATGGCGTCAGGTAATAAATAAAATGAGAGAAAATAGAAGTTAATTAAAATAGTAGTATTTTCAATTTTATGGGTTTTTATTTTACGACAAGAAAGTGTATGAAATATGAAAGGTTTGCATTTTTTTAAATAAATAATTAATATTAAATTTTCAATTCGAGAGATCAATATTAATAGTTTTTACAAAAATAAAAACATTTTTAACAAAATTATAATGAAAAATAAACTACAAATTGAGTCTAACCAAAAAAAATTGAAACAAACACACAAACGAATGCCGTCACTACGAGTTGAATAGGCCCGTGCGTAATTGAGCTATGTGGGCCGTAGTGGCCAACGCAAGTACGGCAATTTGATGTTCGTGATCCGTCTCAACTGTGGACCACCCACAAATGAATAAAACCCTAGGCTTTTAATAATAAAATAGATATATTTCTTTATTCGCACAACAGTAAACAGTATGGTATATAATATTTTAATTTACACCTACGATTTTCATCTCTGCACCACGTAAGGTTCGACTGATAGAGAATGCCTCAGGCATTAAGTCCACCTTTACATTGTCTATGTAAAAAGTGTAAATAAATAAATAGTCACATACATAGTTATAACCCCACACTAGTATACAAAGTTCTGTATCGTATCAGACTTTGAGGGACTTTTTCGGTCTCACAAAAACCTAGACCCGAAACAAATTATAATTATGTTTTGTTGGCAAATATTTAACAGGTTTTTAGATCAATCGGATCACTTAAAAATAATATATGGCTTGTGAATCTTTTATAAATACTGGAGCAGTACTTAGAGCAGTTCGCTCTTTATAAAATACTGACTTGAAAAATATTTACTATGAACAGTGACATAAAATTAGTGGCGTAACACTTCTTTGGGAAAAAAAGATTCTGATTTTATAAAGATACAACAAAGTATAAATAGTGCCATCAAATTAGAGAATCGAGTCATGTTTATGACTATCACAAACAGTAAAAAGAAAAAAATAATAATGTATTTGTGTGACGCGCTCAACACTGATTTTTTTGTCAAATACCCATTATCTGTATTTAATATTCAAATAAAAAAATAATTAAGAACAAAATAGATTAGTCAGCAATGGGAGTTTATACTCTGGAGAATCCACGAAAAAATGGAATCAGGAAGCTGAATCATAACAAAATGTGCGCTGTAGATTTCCCTTGGTAAAAAAGTGCGAAGAATTTGCGGCTGTGTTTTAGAATTTTATTTATAAATTTTATTATTTACTTTATAGCCTAACTTAATTTCACTTAGTCCTTTAAACATACCTATTTTGTTATATATAAGATGATATTAAAGAACATATACATATTTACTCCATGCATTATGTTTTCTTTTTTGGTAACTCTCTTGTATAGTACTCTGGTAATCTTCACTTACTTTGCTTTTTACGTAAGAAAACTTTTGTTTCTGTGTCCTTTTAAAAATTTACACGCATGGGCCTACTTGGCTTTCTGCGAATAATGTTGTTAGGGCCTTTTCTGAGATCACGTACGATGTTACTTAGAGCAACATTAAGATATAATTAAAGCCGCTAAGATGCTCTACAAGGCACTATTGTTTATTAACCTCTTGAGGCCCGACGCCTATATAGCAGTATAAATATAAACAAAATGGATGGATGACCTGGCAAAACAGGTCACCTTGTGCTAGTACATACCAAAATGCACCGAGCTCTATTGGTTCCAAGATAAGCAAGTCCTTGCTCGCTCTAACTTATGTTAAGTGGTAAACTGAAATTTATTATTATTAAATTATTTTAAAGCAGACTTAAATAAATATAGTAGCATTTTAGACTCTTGTAATGTATATTTTTCTTTGTAAAATAATAACCAATAGGAGTGAATGTATTGATCACAGCATTATCCCACGTTCACACATTTTAAACAATTCAGTCAATAAAACCTATTTTATCCTGCAGATAAACATCGCCGCATAATAAGCAATTGAATCGCCTTGTTTGCCAATCTGATCTATACGGCAATTGACTACGAAATTACAGGCTCTAAGAGCTTTGGAGCGCAACAAATGTGTATTTTGAAAATATTTGATTTGTTTTCCCATGAGTTTGTTTCGGCCAATTACGGCACGCCTCTAAAGAGCGGTTATCGAGTAAATCCGTCCCGCCCCTAGCGATGATCACGTTGTTAGCGTAGTGTTGTGACGTTTTATCGATAACTACATCGGTTTTATAAACTACCGTTTTACACTAGTTTTAAAAAATAGCATAAAATATTAACGATTCAAAAGTGCTTGTGAAAGTCTATTTGAATAAAGGAAATTTGACTTTGACTTTGACTGTAATTTCACTAATTTTAGGTAGATTTTGTCAATTCTCCATACAAACATTTTGGTTCCGTATTCTACATCCTCTTAGGTGGTGAATTAAAAAAAAATCGTGGTGGATATTGTAATACAAAATTACGTGCCGAACTTTAACACTATTTGTTCAGTGGTTTAAGCTATATTTTGAGGGATCAATAAGTCAGACAATTACGATTGCCTTTTTTATTTATAGTTATTAGCGAGACCCCATTTAGTTTGCTGGTAGAACGTTAACAACGATTTGAAAATAACACGTATACGACGTCTTAGCATCTATAGTGAAGATTCGGTTGGATTTTTTCCCCACAACGACAAAGTTTGTTCTATCAACACATGTTTCAGGGGCTTTTGTAGGGGCGAAAAATCCGTAGCATTGATAAACGGTGCACGACAGTTTTATCTTCCTGTGTGGTCGCAACTATCATATTACGTAGCATTGATTTTTTAAAGGCATTGAATTTAAAATATACTTTATGTTATTACTTAAACTAATGTTAATCTCATGATGGATCCTAAACTCGTTTTACGTAAGACTTTTACATTTCGGTACCATCCTGATCATACTGGCTTTTATGTTTTGGTTAAGTAAATATATCGACATTATATAGAACAGTATACTCGTATAGATTGATAATATGGAAATTCTCGGCATTCCCTATAGGCTAGATACACAAACAATATTGCCTGAGGCGTTCTATTATGTCGAAGTCTTCGCATAAGTACTAAATGCAATATAGAGACTTTCAAGCGTCTTAACCAATTTTGACTAAACTCTCCATGCATGCGGGGTGAATCGATTCAGCAACTACAAACTTGCGTTGAGGAATTCTCATTACCTTGACACAGATCACGGAGTTTCACATTACTTCGACGCTATGTTACAATCATCTCGCTTGAGAATGGATATCATGTTCTGAATAGAACTTGGATATTTTGTGGCTGTCTTGTGGATCAGTTTGACTATTCTCTTTAGCAGAATAGAAGTGCTTTTGAATCGCATAACGAACGTGCTAAGCCGTCAGTTCACTTTACATAACAAGACAAATTTATCGTGTGAATCAAAAAATATTTGGGTTTAAGTGTCGAGGAGACCTAATTTCTGGCACATACGTCTTGATTGTTACATATATTATAGTGTTAGAATAACATACTGTTTCTGTTTGGTATATTTTTTGTATGATCGTCGTAAAAAAATAATGTTTAAGAAAAATAAAATTTTCTAATGGGCTTATTACAACCGCTTTCGCATTCTGCAACATAATTTGTACGTTTAATCGAGCAATTTTTTATCTCAACCATATATTTATTATCATATTATAGTGAGATTTTTAACACCGAATGAAATTGATGCGAAATGGTAATGTCCTTGCTAACTCATATAGAAAAAAATAGATCGTGGATAAGTTTCCATGCCTAAAACGCTAATCAAATTGTATTATTTTGTTGCAGATAACCGGGCAGCGCTCCTCTATGAGCTACGTTGTATCCTGGAGAAAATTTAGGTTCAAAAGGATTATTTAAAAATAAGGTCTATTAGGTTTTGGCATGTGAACCAAAGGAAAAACTGCGTGGTGAATTCTCGAGCGTTTATCGACTCGGCACATCCCGGCACTAAGCTAGTTTTCGCGTGTTGTAACAGTATTTTTTGTATGAAAGTAGAACGTTACCTACCCGTTTTATTATTAACTGACAACGACCAAGTTTGACGCTACACTGTGTCACACCCTACTCAAGATGTTCGCCTGAAACGATATGCATTTTTAAATACAACATCAAAGTTTTTTATATGGACGTCTTGTTTTCTCACAAAAAACGTGGAAGGTTTTTTAATTCATTGCTCCGTGCGAAATTAATATTTGATGTCCGGGGAAAAGTTTCAAAATTTATGCCATGCTTATGAGAAAGGTTTTAATACGAAGTGCATAGGAATTTAGTAGACTTGAAAAAATAAATAAGGTTTTTGATCGTTAAATAAATATTTATGAACGCAATTACATTGGTAATTTGTGAAAATTAGCGTATAAAAATGTTTTGTTGAAATGTGTTGATTAATAATATGTTGATCCCCATCTACACTAAATTCCTAAAATATAACAATTCATTTTCAACTCAACCATCGCTTGCTCTTTTCCACCAAAAACATTTACATCGAATTGGACGAATAAATCAGTTGTTTCACAGTTATAAACACATTTACAGGAAACGCTACTTCCAAAACACATTACTCTCCCAACTAAAAGTCTAGTATTGTTTTCAATTCTCTAGAAACTTTATCACAAGGAGAAAGTTTGCGGAACTCGCTAACTTGTGAATGCACGTTTTATTTAACACGAACCATAAAGGGATCGGGCGCAAACAAAAACTTAAAAATAATTTTCCCCTCCATTTCGTTTGTGTTTACACAGTTCCCATCAGGATGAAAAATTGAATGGTGCGTCCGAAATGACATCGTAACGTGTGTGAATCATCTTCTTTTTAACAAACTTTATGATGCACACGTGAAACTGATTTGTGCAGCTCGTCTATTTGTGGGGCTCGTTCACCCGACGGTAAACGTAAATTTGTAGTTTGTAAAATAAACACAGTTGTAAATTAGAGTTGGAAGCATTCGGTACAATTAACATATAAGAGAGACGTGTAGATCCTGACAAGACATTAGTCATGTTCAGGCGATAATCTTCGAATAACATCGTTTGTCATACGGGCTTTGTTCAAACAACGTTTGAGAAACTGCGACACAGTTCGGTTGTTAGATCTAAGATGGGAATGTTAATTTCATTTGCGTGTATGTAGAGTGGTTAAGCGATACATTTGAAACGGTTTTTGTTTTTTAACAGTAAATATTTGTTTTAGCACGGCAAGGCCATCGCCATATTTTGAATAAATAAGTAGCAATATCGTGAATCGTATGCATTCCTTTTCTTTTCAATATGGACTATATAAGTGCGACGATAATTTTATAGACGTCAATAAGTTTTATAGGTACCTATAGTAAGCTTAATGTTAAAGAGAGCCTGCAATGCAATGTTAGAATATAAAGCGTTCCCACTTATTAAACGAAGTTGTGTCTGATTGTGGATAAAATATTAAAAAATATATTTTATCAAATTATTATACCTGATTACTCGTATGGGGTAAACATTAAATTCATGTCCAATAGTGGAAATGAAATGGTCGTTTACTTAAAATGTAGGCAATAATATAACACTTATATTACATCATTAAATGTTATTAAAAACGTTTATTAACCTATAACTATCGTAAAATGGAATTAAGCTTAAAATGGTCAATTATTTCAAGTGGCACGACTATGACCACAATATTAAAAATCGATTTTCTTATTTATTGTTGTCGAAGATGTTCGTCTGAACTAAAAACAAGGTTTCGCCCTCGTCCATATACTTCATACCTCACTTTTATATCTTACTTTTCATGATACATTGTAGTAATTCTGTAGACCTAAATAAACCACAGTGACATTTGTATACACTGTACTTGATTTCTCCTTTATAGACTATTTGACAAGAACTAATGACAATCCTGTTTAATTGGGTTTTGTGGGTTAGGTTTCAAAATAATTTATTCATAAGTCTAGAAACAGCTCTTGTTTTGCAGTAAGACTAATAATTGTTGTTTAGTGGCCATTTAGGTTGAGTAAGTGTATTAATATGACGTAAGTTTAATAGCTACAACAACCATAGCTTTTATTTAACAGTCTTGCATTGGTACGTAACATATACAGGATGTATTCAGACCGTGATCGAAAACTGAGGCAGGTAATAGCGAGGGTGATCACAAACCCAGTGGCGATGTTAAAAATCCGGACAAAAAATAAAAATTTTGACGTTTTCCATACAACCATCGGTGTTAAAAGTATGTGGTTTGTATTTTTTTTTTTTTTTTTTTACGAGAGGAAAGCACCTTAAGCTCCCCTGTTCGGTACCTCGGGGGAGGCCCTGAGGGGTATGTCGGGGTCTCTGGCTACGCCAGCATACCGACTAAAACCTCTCGGTGACCATCACGCGCATTTAGGGCGGTTTTACGGCATCTCAGGGCAGAGGTGCCCTAAATGATCCGCTGCCGCCCAGCGCACCGTCCAGTTATGGACCCCTCCAAATTGGGAGGGCTGTTTTGCCCTCCACTTACTCGATTTGGACGTTCACCTTTTGTGAACGTCCGCGACAGTTAAGAGGCCACGCCCTCTGCCGCCAATCTCGGGGTTGCTATCATAGGGTACCGCCCCCGCAGTACGCCCAGCAACCCCAGTTTCCCCTGTTAGTCGCCTCTTACGACAGGTAGGGGATACCGTGGCGGAATTCTTACACCCCCAATCCACAGGGTGGGATGTGGTTTGTATGGAAAACCTCAAAAAAAAAAAATTTGTCGGGATTTTCTTTAATGCCAGGGGGTTTGTAATCACCATCGCCATTGCCTGCCTCAGTTTTCGATCACGGTCTAAATACACCCTGTATATTTTTAAAATAAACTCACACTCATACCTCTATTTGAAAACATTAGGCAAAAGTCTATTACTAAACCTAAGGCACTTGACTATTCCCGTTTGATAGGTAACCTAAAATCTGAGTTTCACATAAAAAATTCGTACTGGATTAACTTATTACCCTTCATCGTAACCAGGCCCGATCCAGAAATCGTAAACGAGACCTCTGAATCGAGACGAAGAATCAATTAACATCAAGAATGAAAAATCCCGAAGAGAATGCAAGAGAATACGTTCTTCGACAAATACACGGCAAATTGACGAACTTCCGAATTATAAGATTTTAACAAAACATAAATAAAGGGACATCTACGAAAAATTGCTTTTGCAATAAACCATCAAAATGTTTCCACAATCGCGTACAACAGATAACTGCTTGCGGCAAGTATAAAACGTTATTATAATAATTAAGTATGTGGATATGCCAATTCGAAATAGTCTCTCATGTGGCGATAAAGTCAGATTATTGTGAGGCCAACATTGGCTTATCGGTTGTGTATCGACACACGGAAATACGTGAAATTCAATACAATTAATTTGGTTGGATAGTTCTCATTTAAGTCTGGTGATGTAATTGTGCACATGTTACTGGAACATTACCCAGGTAATGTAGGTCATAACGCTGTTAGGTAGTGCTTTAGTTTATTTTCATTGATCAATAAATTTATATTACACGCAGATTGAATGCCTTTGGAGGTGGAAAATATTACAAACACGTCCTTAATAACATAGTGATTAATACTGCATAATTCATGGTAATGTGAAGTCAACTATGCTATGGTAGTTGTCTAAGCATGATTTTTATCAAAGCATAAAGCAGGATCAGAGACGATAGACCTTGAATACAAATAAAAATAACGTAAATTTTTGGTCACAAGATCTTAAAATGTTACCATGTTCTTACTTCAGCAAATTACCTCTCATTACCAGGTCTTCAGGATAAGATCGCAATCAATACTTAAATTTATCTTATTAATACTGTACTGTCGATTATTGCTATTCACTTCCAATAACAAACTGAAATCTGTTCAAGAGTTCAATATAATTGCCACTAGGGAAATTTGCTAGGAATAATTTTAAAGCTGCAAATCAACGGCAAATTGGCGTCGGGAATCAGAAGTAAGTTCTTCGAGAGATAATCGCGGAAAACCTGGGTTCAAGTCCTGGTAAAGGTTATTTTCCACATTTTTTATATGTCTAATTGACAGACTTATCACCAACACTAGGCTTGTTGGATATAGTATGAGAATTCACTTATGTATCTTTTTACTTCTTATGGTTCCTTGGCATCATATTGCATATTACCTCTTAAAAAAAACTTGATAGAGTTGTCAAATTCATTAAAATGCTTAGTATTTTAAAGTTACGGACAGACAAAGGTTTTTCTCAATTATAACAACATTTATATGATAAAAGTGTTCCAACTTAAATTTAATACAATTGTCTGTATGTATTATCAATTTTATGACGAGTCATAAAAGTACGTCGAAGTATAAGGAACACAAATTTCCATACAATCGAGGTAATGTAATAAACTGCATTTTATTTCCCACTTTCATTTAAGTTTTGAAACTGTCAACGTAAGGAACAACACTAATACGAGTAAAATTAAAAATTTTATCAAACTGTACTAAATTTAAAATATTTCAATTTTGTGAGACTTATAAAATAGGTTAAATAAATGAATCTCATGTTGAACTTTGATCACCGATGCGGTAGAAAAGAATCAAACTTAGAACCCACGAGAAATTGATTGTAAGTAAATTGTAAGTTGGTATGAATATTTATGGTATGCTCAAGACCGGGATGGTTGGCGCTATCTTGGGGAGGCCTACGTTCAGCAGTGGACGGCGATAGGCTGAGTTATTTATTTATTTTTATGAATATTTTGGCTGTTGAAAAATCGCTTCTAGGTTCTCGATATACACAAAAAAAATCATCAACTCCCCGCGGCGAAAGCCAAGACCCAAACCAAAGGACACCCAAAGTAAGGAACCACCTTTTTTCACATGCCCGGTCCAATAATACAATTTTTAATGAATAAACTCAAAATATACCACTATAATCGCTTTTAATAAAAGTAGATGGGACAATGACAAAGAACATATCTACATTTTTTTATAAAATAGCGTTTGGGCGAAGCGGTTTCGGTTTAATAAAACTTAACAACACAAAACACGGCATAGTTACATTTATCAACACTCAATGGTACAAAAAATATGATTATATAAAACATTTTTATTGGTACCAAAATCAATGTTTATAATTCGGATTTATGTTGAGGCTGTTTCCTGAGACATATTGTTGGCGCGACGTGAATCCATTCGTATTTTTATTGCACGCAATAATGTGTTCGTTAGTGTACAATAATGATCGGAGAAACAACCATCTTATAGTTTTGTGATCACGTACTCGTCTTCCGGCAATAAATTATTTCTTTCCGAGTCTTTCCGCCCGAGTCACCGGAGGTTTCGGTCTCTTTGTGTTTTTTAACAGTAATGTGGGTGTTTATTATATTGCGTATTATTAAAATGCGAATTGTGAGTAGGTTATGAAACAATAGATAACGGCTTTGATTGACTGATATAGATTTCAAAGACCATAGCTACACTATATCTAATACAGTCTAAACAAAGACAGACCTATGATGTAATTAATGTATAACGTTACTCGTATTTTTTTTAGAAAGAGTTTTTAGAAACCGTAAACTCAGGATTCTTTACAAAACCTGTAACATAGTGTAGCAAGATTACCAAATACTATAATGCAAGCTCCTTCAAATTGTTTGTTCAATTTTGCGAATAGTAAAGAGACAACCACTTGGAGAACTACTTCATAAACATATTGTGGTATTCCAGCTAACTATTAAAATTTATTTAATTATGATCAATGGTACTATAAAAGTTCAAATAAAAATGGCTTCGGCAATGAATAACAACGCAGAAATGTTATTATTTCATTGTTTGGTTCATAAAATTCAATTGATATTGTCTTATTCTTTTCATTTTTAGTATGATTATACAGACTATGTTTTCTTCTTCATCATCAACCCATATACGCCCACTGCTGAGCACGGGTCTCCTCTACCATTGAGAGGGTTTAGGCCATAGTCCACCACGCTGGCCTAGTGCGGGTTGGCGGACTACACACCTAAGAAATTCCTAAGAACTTATAAGTGTGCAGGTTTCATCACGATGTTTTCCTTCACCGTTAAAGCAAGTGATAATTCAATTTTGAATACACACATAACTTCGAAAAGTCAGAGGTGTGTGCCTGGGGTTCGAACCCGCGACCGCCGAGATTCTCGACGGCGCGCCTAAACCTCGAGGCCATCACTGCTTTTATCATCACTATGTTTTACTGCTCTTAAATTAGGTCTACGCAGAATGGTTATAAAGTTTTTGAATCAATATAAGTAGGTATATTTCAAAAATACAATATGTCACACTTTCATGAAATACCAATACTTATAAGTGAAAATACGAATTTTATATATTATAATAATACAGCATGAGAAAATTGTAATATAAAAAGTGATGTCTCGAGCATGTCTAAAAAAGTTTTGTTTCAATAACAGTGATGTGAAAAGTAATAATAATATCATATGAAATTGTTTTTGCACACATGTATATTTTTGAACGGCTATAGCCTTAAATTTTGTTAATGTCAATCTTTTGGTATATTTCCTTGAAATATGGTGATCCTCAGCATATCCGCTTTCATAAGTTACAAACTTTCAATGAAACATGAAAAGACGTAAGTGTTAACTATGAACGTCTCAGGTAGATAAGTAAAGAAAAAAAAATGTACTAGGCCGCGTAATTAAAGTAAGGTCTACTTTGGAGGGATTTTCAGAATAACTCTATTATACCACAAATTACTGTCCAGAAATTACAGTTGAATCTAGTAGAAATTGCGAATAATTTTAAGAAAATTATGACACGTCAACATAATTGGAATATGATGCCTGCATAAAGAGTATCTTAGTATCCCAGCATTACTTTCCTCGCACACTACAACACACTAGTTGAGAATTTGTATTGCTTACAAGCTAATTTATATTCAATAGTTATTAAAGCTCACTGGCTCTGAGTAGGCAGAGCACAATGAAATCGTTACGGAAACGCGGGCCTTAAATTAACGACATTAAAACAAGCTTTTCTCATTCAAGATAAGACCTTTGTAAGGGGGAATAAATTGGATGAAGTTATGCAAAAGTGAAAAGGATCTTAAAGACTGATGTCTTGAACGTAACTAGGAATAAATGATAAAAGCTGGAAGGACAATACAGTCCGGCCGTTCTAAAACTTTGTAATGAAGGCGGCGTAGTATTGCGCGATGTGGTCCTTTGTGTCTGAGAAATTTGGAAGATATTGGTAGCAATATTTCATCGAGCTTCTTCATTACTGGCTCTTAATTAGAACGAAGTATCTGCTCCATTCAACAGTCCTTGTTACATTATATATATATGTATACGAACTTTCCTTAGTTAGTGACAAATTTAGAAACAATTTAAATAGCAGTTTTTTTTTAAATAAATTAATATGCGTAAAACCTGCAGTGATGGCCTCGAGGTTTAGGCGCGCGGTCGATAATCTCGGCGGTCGCGGGTTCGAACCCCAGGCACACACCTCTGACTTTTCGAAGTTATGTATGTATTCACATTCGTCGAAAACATCGTGATGAAACCTGCACACCTAAAAGTTCTTAAGAATTTCTTAGGTGTGTAGTCCGCCAACCCGCACTAGGCCAGCGTGGTGGACTATGGCCTAAACCCTCTCAATGGTAGAGGAGACCCGTGCTCAGCAGTGGGCGTATATGGGTTGATAAAGAAGAAGAAAAGTTACCTACTACATCAGCATATAAAAATGTGCTTAATAATATTTGTTCGTTCCTTAGCGGCGTAACATATTTACCGTTACTTTGGCTGTAGAGCTCATTTTCAATTCTCCTTCCAAGGCCTTCAGAATCAGTCAGTCCGTCTTACTCAGTACGTCTCTCAATACAATCCTGTTGTTCAATACTTCTACGGCGTTTCATGTTTGGCAAGTCTCTCAGGCGAGCAATTTGTCTGACTGACGATTGTTTAAATAAGCGCATGAAGACTTACCGAGAAACAGAATAGAAGTTCACTATCAAGGTATAGCATAAACCCATCCACATTGTTGGTGTGTGATATTCTTAAGGTCCTCCTGCAAAATTACCCTCTGACTCGAGTCACGTTTCAGCTATTAGTCCAAGATACTTGTACTAAGTTTCATCGCGAAACGATCAATGGACCGTTTTACGGTTTCTTTTGGAAAATATTTTATGGACTACTAACTCGGCCGTGACTCCCTCAGGCAGGCGCTTGTTGATTAATTATTATTTTTTTTATTTATGTCTTATTTTATTGCTTTATGAAAACGAACCAAACACCGCTTGAAATATATCTGAATTATCTAGAATTTACAATTTAATATGGAAATGAAATTAAGCCTACCCTTACAGATGACAGGGGTCAGTTAATGTATGTATCAAGTAATTTAAATATGATTATTTGATATTCCCACATCAAATCTATGGTTTTTTCCGTCACCAAACGATGTAATTCTATTAAACAAGTTAATTTATCATATACAACAGCAAACGACTTCTCTACAACTAAAAACTGAATTTCATGTCACTTAACATTATAGCATAAGCAAATCCTCTTTTTCCTTATTATGTCAGGTAGCTACAGTTTTTGTTTGATCAGACGCTTCAGTCTCCTCCAACTATTGGCAGTAGTACCAATCATAGTGGTCAGCGAAACGTACGTAATACTTAGGCAGGGTCAACGACTCTCGTCTATGCCTATTTGAGTTTCTGCGTACACTATTGGCAGTTAATGATATTCTCAGAAATGATATTTTTTTCTTCTAAGCCATGTTTTATTACATTGGATGTGGTGCGTGAGGCTCTTTATGATCTATAGCTAACGTCATCCGAACTACCCATTAGCAGCTTGTAATGATACTGTTTTTTTCTAGTATCTCAGTTATAGATTATTTTATAAGCATAAAAAGCGGAATGCTCATCGAAAAGATCAGATAAGATCGAAAAACTTCGCCAATCTTCGTTCCGTTTGTATCTGAATCAATATTTATCTCTGTTTAAAAAATAGCAGATGCGTCATTTATGTCGCCTATAAGACCATTGCCTTACTGTGACCAAACAGCCTAATGCCTATAGCCCAGGCTGACTAACACGTCACTATCACTTCAAAATGTAAATGTGGCTATCACTTGATAGCAATCAAGGAGGGACCACAAATAACCTTTCTCAGTTTATACCGCCTCGTGCAAGGCGGTACTCGATTTCCTAGTATTTACTTTTTACGCCTTCAATCTATTTTCCAAGTTAGTGTGCCCATATAGTCTTTATTACTCGGTTCATCTCATAGTTTATTAACGCGGGGCTCCTCAAGACGATCTTGTAATTCTCAAGTTACTACGGGCGGTTACAAACTATCAACACTTGAGTAACTGCGATCACTTCCCTCCGAAGTTTTCAATAAATATTCTATTATTAATTTTGAGTGCAGATGTTGCGTTTCAGCTCTGCGATGTAAATTGTAGGGTCAAGCATCACCGCGTAGTAACTTGTTAAATTGTTCCCAAAGGTCTGTGAGAAGTCGCAGATTTGCGCCTAATAAAGCGCTATGTCAAATTACGGAGTATATGGGTAAGGCCGTAGATTTTGCCACTTTGTAACATAGAGTAACATAGACAAGTCTTCGTTACGGTTATATAGAAGTAACGCGAAAGTATCGCATAATATTTGTAAGGCCGATTCCATAATACGCAATTGTAGGCGTCATAGGAAACGTTCGGACCACAAACTTCTTTTCATTTATACTAAAACATTTCGTCAATTATGAGAAGATTTGTCGTAAAAGGAAATTAATAAAATGCAGTTGAATAAAAAAACAGCTGTAATACACAACCCGACAATTTGGCCACTTACAAAATAAACAGCTTTATTATTAGTTTTGTTTTTTTTTTTGTCAAAAAGTATTAAATTACTTAAACATTTTAAAGGTATTCTTTCACATCAAATGAACTTACAAATTAAATTAAATACAATAGATGCACATTAATAATTGTTTTTGAGATACTGATAAATAAAAAGAGAAAAGTAAAATAAAACTTTCTTACTTAGGAGATACCTACGTGATTATTTTATAAAATCAGAAAGGATTAACTAGTGAAGAAAGTTATCTGTAAAAATAATATATTTGGGCAATGTTGTGAAGATTTGTCGTAGTTGGAAATTAATTAAATGCAGTTGAGTAAAAAATAAACGTATTACGCAACAAGACAATTTGGCCACTTAGCAAATAAATGGACATTATAAGAAAAATAGTCAAAACCTAAGTACGACATTCTTTTCACTATTGTTAGCAGTTTGGAATTGTGATTTTAAAGATTCCGTTAATATATTATGTTCAAACAGTTTTTTCTTTTTGGAGTTTCGACGTTAGGTATGGTACTATTTATGAACTCTTCTACTTTTTTTTCGGTGTATCCTCTTTCAATTCTCGTGTATGAGTCTTCTATGTTTTCTCTTTTGTGGTTATTTTAATTAATACATTTTCAAAATCTTCCTGCATCTTGTCTTTTTTTTTTGTCTATTTAGTTGTTTTTTTTATATTCCGCACATTTTTAATTAGTGTATTTAACTGTGATCGCAATTGAGCGTTTACTTGTTTCAGCCTGTACCGGGTAAAATGGGGTGAATAGGGTTCCTGGGGTGATTAGAGTTACTACCGATATTTTTATTTGAATATATAATACAATCTACATATTGTAATGATGAGGCTATAGTTATATTTTTTTAAAGTAAAATATATATTTGTTGTGCTGACAACAAGAAAAAAACCTTTACCCTTAGAGAAATAACACAAACAATAATTTGAAATACGACGTTATAAAGGCGTGATTTTTGCCCTTGTTTTGAACTTTATATTTTCTTGATAAATAAGAATATATAAGTGATTGTGTACCTTCCTGCTATAAATACATTTAAAGAGGAATTTCGTAAAACGAAGGTTTGTACGAAACTATTGTATATTATTAGAGTCATCCATATTTA
Source organism: Cephonodes hylas (assembly GCA_030295005.1). Taxonomy (NCBI): domain Eukaryota; kingdom Metazoa; phylum Arthropoda; class Insecta; order Lepidoptera; family Sphingidae; genus Cephonodes; species Cephonodes hylas. Next base: position 5,009,734 of record AP025371.1, read on the forward strand.
GCAAAGGGTGAATAATTAGGGTTGTCAAAAATATTTTGACATGGTTTGTCTCATTTGTTGGAGCTACCAGGTTTTTTAACGACAAATATTATTATCAATATAACTACAATTATTTTGTGTATGCCTTTTTACGGCCAAACAGCTTTAACACCAGCGGCTGAAGTACATATCATACAAAAGTATTCATATAGATTTTTTTAATCATAGTGTTGAAAATAATACGCACACAAAATTTATTAAAATATAAAAAAAATATTGTTTCCCTGACCAAGAAAATATTGGCTAAAATTTTCCGAGAAAATATTATATTATTCTATCCTATCCCCTAAAAGCAATAAATTTTGGTTATAGCGTTTTTGTCAACCCTAACAATAAACTCGATTGCCCCCTGTTCTGACTCTAATCACCCCGTTTTCGGGGTCAAGAGAGTTTTGAAGCATTTACGGGATTTTCTTGGTAATATTCATAGAAAACTTAATCAGTTCGATATGTATATCGTGAAAATAGACCACCGGACAGATAATAAGTAACATAAATATAGTTTACTTGATCTTTAAATAGTTGTAATATGGCAACAAAGTAGAAAAGTTACCCTATTCACCCCATTTTACGGTATTCAATCCGGCGATGCTTATTGCGGCAAATGGATAGTTGATTATCTTGTTTAGAATTCAAAACTTGTGAGGTAGTCGCTTCGTTTTGTGCCGCAATTTTTGCATCATTTACTTTTCTACAATCTTCCTTCCATTTTTGTCGTAACTCTTGTTTATCTGCTTTAGTATAGGTATTCTTTTTTCTTTCATAATATCGAGCAGATCTTTCTCTGGCCTTCCTTTGAATTTCTTCATACTTTTCAGGATTTTCGTTTTTTAATTTCTCGCGATAATTTTTCTGCTTTTCAGCCGCAGTCAACGGCATCTGTGACAATGTTTATATTGTTTATCGTTAATCAGAAATTTACACCGTAAAGTATAATGGAACGAGCCAAATGAAACGTTTCGAGAAAAGGTAGATAGTCATCCTTTTTTCGAAACGTTTCTTATGATTCCGAAACGTATACGTGTTTTCCTTATATTATTTTAAACATATTAACAACGTACAACATACAAGAACATGTAAAATCGAAAACATCAATCCGTACTCGGATTACAGAGTATAAAGCTGTCTTATGAATTTATAGATGCAGATGACTACACTAGGACATTGGCTAGGGATTTAATTACCTGACTCGCAACACATACATATTTCGTAACATGACAAAATATATCATTTGAATATCTTAAGCAAATATAAAAAAACAGAAAAGTATAAAATTTACAATATGTATAAACCGTAACAAAACTTCAACGTTACCTACGTTACAATCAACGTTACCAGTAACATACAAGTAACATAGAAGTTACATAGAAGTAACAAAGAAGTATTCTTTTTACGGCTATAACTTGGCTATTATTTAAAAAATGAGGCAATTTAAACCATGTATACATTAAAACGTGCTTTTTATTCAATTGCGCGTAGAAATATATAAGGTAAGTGTAATAAATACGAGTATTTACCTTTGAAACCGCTAGAAATCACCAAGAAAATTTGTTGACGAAACACTCGCGTGTACCTTTCGCAAACGTCACAGGCGACAATATGGCCTCTTTTTTCCTGTTATTGTGTTGAATGGATACTTGGTGTTGTCATTAATATTAGGAAATACTACCATAAACTATTGTAGAAAACTAATAGGCTAAATTTGGTAACATACAAAATAGTAACATATAAGAAAAAATTTAGGGAAAAATATTTGAATTGTGATAAATTAATAAAAAAAAGCGTATTTAAACATGATTGTAGCACGATATGTCTGGTAAACTTTTAAATATTTCATAGAGTCAAAATAACTTAGACTTCTAATACAAAAATATTAAGTTTTATAACGCCAAACGTTTGGCGGAACCAAAAAGACATCGCTTTTTTGACAAAATTTCAGGGTATTGCTGAATGATTTATTGTATAAATAATTAAATAAACTCTTATATTTAATTTAAGAATATGTTTCATAAAGATTATGAAATACATAAACAAGTAACTTATCTTCATTTTAGTGTCTTAAGTATTTTGTTTTTAAATAAGCAATCAAGTTATGGGACAAATTTTTTTTCAAAAAGTGGCAAAATCTACGGCCTTACCCATATCTCAGTTACCGCCTACTAACAACTAAGTTCCGTATCACAAATACGCCTTGGGTGGTTTAGGAATAAACACGACTGGAATTAGTTACGTGTTTGAATAGAAATTGCTATTGCTTTTAAACTGCGTACTTATAAGATAAACGTACTACAACAAACATGCATTAATAGAAGACGTTAGTGATGACGAAATGACAACGTGATGCAAATGTTTACGGTAAAATCTAAAGAAGATTTTAAATGGTCAATCTGCGGTATAAACAATGTCGAATGTTTATGGTAATATCTATCAATAAACTTAAGTAATGGAATTTATTCGAACCTCGCAAGAAGATCGCATTAATCTCGATAGTAATGTATATTCGATATTGTAATGAAAAGCTTCATTAAAATAAATAAAATTGTTTATCTTGCACCAACAATTCTAAATTACTTAATTTTTTTTTTCTATGTACACTTTCCCGGTTTTTAGTGTGCCCAAGGTCTTCGCCGTGCCTTGAAGAGTACCAGTATTGAAATGGGCATTTTTTATTATCTTAATTTCGCCTAAACTGAATCAGCCATACGTCTCCCCACTATTTTCATCTTAGCAAAATTCTTTGAGGAGTTTGAAGTATGCAGAGGACTGATTTCTACAACATTTTATACTACACAATAAGATCACAGATAATTTATCACATATTAATATCAGTGTTATATTGTTTTAGGAATGATTTATAATTAACGAATGCAAAATAAGCAAGCATTTAAAAATTTTAATGCACCACAAAAGATGAGGAAAATCGTTTTATTTTGTATGAATAGCATGGGGCGACTATGGGGCTCACACAACGCCATCACGACACGACTTTCCACTGAAATGCAATTTGCAAGGACGAACAAAAAAATGAGGGTGACGACAGCTCGCGGCTAACTTAGGGTTCCCTTTTCATATATGGATGCACATACATAAAAGGGAGAAATTATTTGGGTTAATTTTCGCTGGCAGCGTTTAGCTTTATTGCCGAACGCATTAGTTTATTGGTGTTTTTGTCGTTGTCAGTGGCAGGGCTGCTTGTGTATGTAGATTTATGCAGTCTCAAGCTTATCGCACGGTTGGTTTGCTCAGTTTCCACACGCACCATATCTCCCTTGTTGTCGATGACATTTGGCCGCGCTGCCCGCGACGTTCACACTGGTGCGTGAACTTAGCTCCGAATGCGGAATACATTTCGGGCAAAAATTGTTGCGGCTTGTCTTTGGATTTCTTGGGTGGATTATAGAGCAATTTTTGTTTTTGTATGAATATATTCTAGTGAATATAAAGCGTTGCTTTTAAATAAAGAATGATGAAAGAATTTATGTATTTGTCGGTCTTATGAAATGAAACCATATCATCGAATTGAATTTTATAGAAAATCGTTAAATCATAGATTTGTAATATTACTGGCAGAAATAATGTATTTATCTTGATATAAAAAAACATAAAGAATGAGACTAGCAACAACAAAAAAGTTCAACGATTCTTTTAGTATAACAATTTTATTTTTTTTCTATGCGCAGAAAACAATAACGTATAAAATTTGTATATTGTCAAGAAAGTTCACTTATATTATTGGCAACACAAGCTTTTAAACTTAACACCCAATTCAATAACATCGTGCTAACTTCAGAAAACAAAAGTTTACTTTGAAATCAAAAAATATATTTGTCCTGCAAAATTGCACAGCTATTATCAATTCAAGAATCGTTAAAAGTATGGGCGGGCTGTACACAATTAAATTGTATCCCCGGGGATATCACTCTTTGAAACTACTTTGTTAATTTATCTAAACCAATTATACAAGTGCGCCGCAATACCGTCGGGAAAACGGCAATTCTATTATTTTACGCTCAACTGAAAACGTACAGACGGTAAAACAGACCCGCCTTCTCTTCGATTCGCTCCACTATTTTCACTTTATCCCTGCCCATAATCACGGAAATGTGTATAATTAAATTAAATAATCGAAATTATGCAGAGTAAACTTTTTATACTGGCTAAACCCCTGCTTAAGGGGTGTAATGAAGTTAATAAGTTAGCTATTTAATAGACTATCTGAGCATAGGCATTTTATTACCGCACTGTACTTATAGCCAGTAGTGTAACGGTCCCACCGTATATAAGAAGTATGACAAAGATATCACGTAACAATGGAAAAACCAATGTCATAAATACTTGTTATGCGTTTTCTGCCCCTTTAATCTCCACTTACACGATTATAATCTACCTCTATCAGCAGTAAAAACAAAATTGAAACAAAATGGAAATAAATATTACCTTCAGGATTAATATTTATAATTTTTATCACACTTTACTGATTTTATGACCTAACTCTCGTCTCATAATAAAAGGTTGTTTATGAAACATTTTTGTCAACAAACTAGTGGTTCGGAATTTATTACCCACAAGTATGTCAACATAGTCTATTTTTACCAAACTACTCCCAGATGTACAGAGTTCAACGATAGTGAGGACTTCACCAATTAAACACGCTGCATTTGTTTATGATTATTACACCACAGTTCCCTTTGCTGTTACAATTAACACATCATTTCTTTTTATTCGAATTTCGAGATCATAAATAAGAAGTCTACAAAGGAGTTACTAAAATAAGTTACGACCTTTTTCAACGCATATACCATCGTCGGCGTTAAATATTCTCAAGTTTATTATGTTCATTGTGTTTTCAGTTCTTTTTCTTGCTTTTACATCCAAAATAAAGTATATAAATAAGTTGGAGGTATTGATGATAATACATTGCTAAACATTTTTATTACAAGCTTTTATTTAACTTCACTTTTGTATGTATGTATGTATGTATGTATGTATGTATGTATGTATGTATGTTTGTATGTTTACAAATCTTGCAATGAAGATTTGAACCTCTTCTAATAGACCGATTGTGCTGAAACTTGGTATACCTACGTAACTTGGATGACAATACAATAATATGGTACCATGGAGCTGGTCTGATGATGAGGTTGGAAGATGACCATAGAAACATCGGTTCTTGTGGAAAGATTGAGCTGAAATTTGGTATGTCTTTGTAACTTCGACAACAATTCACAAATATGGTATCATGGTGCTGATCTGACGAAGAGTTGGAAGATGCCCATAGGAACTTCGATTTCTGTGGTCCAATTGAGCTGAAATTTGGTATGTCTTCGTAGCTTCGGTAACAATACAAAAATATGATATTATGGAGCTGATCTGATGAGGAGTTGGAGGATGGCTATAGGAACTCCGATTCCTATGGTCGAATTGAGCTGAAATTTTGTATCTCTTCGTAACTTCGGTAACAATACAAAGATATGGTATCATGGAGCTGATCTGATGAGGAGTTGGAGGATGCCCATAAGAACTCCGATTCCGATGGTCCAATTGAGCTGAAATTTTGTATCTCTTCATAATTTCGGTAACAATACAAAAAATGGTATCATAGAGCTCTATGAACTCCTCAATAGATTAGCTAATCTGTTGAGGAGTTGGAAGAAGCCCACAGGAACTCCGATTCCTTTGAACCGATTGTGCTGAAATTTGGTATACCTAAGTAATTTCGGTGACAATATAATAACAAGGTATCATAGAGCTGATCTGACGAAGAGTTGGAAGATGCCCATAGGAACTCCGATTCTTGTGGTCCAATTGAACTGAAATTTGGTGTGTCTTCGTAACTTCGGTAACAATACAAAGATATGGTATCATGAAGGTGATCTAATGAAGAGTTGGAAGAAGCCCATAGGAACTCCGATTCCTGTGGACCAATTAAGCTAAAATTTGGTATGCCTTTATATTTTCAGTGACAACATAATAACAAGGTATCGTTGATCTGTGTCATGAGAAGTTGGAAGGTGCCCATAGGAACACTAGTTTCCATGGACCGATTGAGTTGAATTTCGGTATGACTACGAAATGGATAGACTTAGAAATATTTCCAACTAAAAAGTTAAAAATAAATTAACGGTGAAAAACATATTTTAAAATCAAGCTTTTATTATGCACGAAAAATTAAAAAAATAAACTAAGAAAACATTCATAAAATTCGTAGTTTTTTAAACTTTACAAGTAACAATTTACAAAAGTGTTCGGTTTATCAGTAGAAGTACGATACATAAACATATATTATCTATAACTAGTATATTAATATTCTTAAGGGATTTAAAAGCTTGTCGCGTAATTTCGTTAATGCAAAGACCTCCGCCGCGACGAGCTTTTAGATCACTTAAGAATATTAATATACTAGTTATAGATAATATATGTTTATGTATCGTACTTCTACTGATAAACCGAACACTTTTGTAAATTGTTACTTGTAAAGTTTAAAAAACTACGAATTTTATGAATGTTTTCTTAGTTTATTTTTTTAATTTTTCGTGCATAATAAAAGCTTGATTTTAAAATATGTTTTTCACCGTTAATTTATTTTCAAGTAAACTGTCATCTTGTCATAATGATGTTAAGAAAAATATTCGGAAAATAGACCTTGACTTGTCTCTTCACAGTACACTATTTATATAAGTCGTTTAATTACGGTCAAAAAATTGAACTAACCGTAAATAGATCATCACGAACAAAACTAATTTGCAAGCGAGGCCCGTGCAGCGAAATCCGAGCGAGAGTTGTAAACGGGGATGTCGTTTGGGAATTTTCTAATTACGTTTTCAAAGACACCTCGTTTGTTGAACATGCGACATTTGGAGTGAAAAAGGTCACGTATAGAAAATTGGAAATCCGAGTGGCCCGACGACGTGGACGCCAACTGGCTGAATTTGCCTCCAGATTTTCCTATTAACGAATCTCATTTGGCGAATAAACGAATATTTTTAATTGTTCACAATATGTTCGTGTATTGGGTTTGGTGTGGCGAGGCCGTGTGGTTAATTTGAAGGAAAATATTGAGTTGATAAGAAATATTATTTTACTTTGATTTTTTTTAATCCGTCATTATATATTATCCTCACCGAAGTGTAATGCAGATATAACATTTTAGGGCCTCATTTTTTCATACACATTGCCAGCCTTCGTGATGCTACCGAGACCCGAGAATCAAACCCAGGATCTCTAGAACGCACAGCAAATATTATTACTGCGATACTACGAGACAATCACATTTTTTAGTTTCGTAAGCATAAATATTCTATTACTGCTATTTCAGTTGCCAGTAATAAGCTTTTGAATCAATGTTAGGTACATTTTTCAACCGCACAATGTTCGGCGTCAATTATTCCAATTGTATTGATAAAACGTTTTGAAAGGAGTTATGGCATTAATATAAGAGAAAACTACGAATTGTGACATTTGTATAACCTTTACAACGTCCACAATCCTCCCACATATCATTAACCGAACTGCGCTAACGATGTTGTATATAGAAACTCTATAGAGAAACACAACGTTTTGAAACATAAACCAAACGACAACAGACAAAATTAATAGCAATTCATTATAAAGAACAATTCTATCAATATTTTATTCACATGATGAAGCAATTTAATTAAATTTTCCAAACAAAGTTTGTCAGTGCAGAAATTTTCTTTGACTTAGTCCCCAATTTGGGGGCACACCATCTGCGTAGCCCTATTACAAAATAATTAGCCTTTAAGTAAATTATGCACCCTTTAAAGTGAGTCAAATTTAAGCAAATAGAGTCGAGTTAGAATATATATTAAAGGGATACGGCCACATGGTGAGCGTTACGGGAGACATTTTCTTAGCATCACACTTGTCAAAAAATATTAGGGGAGAAGAAGATATGATATTGCGCAGAGCCCCTGGCTTTACACGACGGCTTTATACGAAATGACTATAAATGCAACTTACTTATTACCTCTTTCTACTCTTATTTATTTTATGACGCTATTATTTTCTTTAATTTCAAAAGAAGTCATGTTTTATTCCCATTATTATAAACTATCATTAATTCTAAAGAAGATAGTACTAAGTTTTTAAGCCGCAAGATCACATTTTATATGTATATTTTTAAAACGTTATATTCCATTAATCGATGTCTTTTTCATTTCAATTCTTTAATACTTCATATTTAGGACTTAAAATTGTATAAAATGGTAATAAAATTAAAAACTGTTTCAGTGTAATTAATTAATGAATTAATTTCCGTAAGCGCATTGAGAATTGGTCCAACGTTCGTGTTGCTGATAACTTAATAATTTATTAAGGCATAAATAGGCTTTTAATTCCATTTTCGCGAAACAAATATTTTATGGTTTGGAAACCGTTCATTACCCAGCGATGTAACGAATTATTCGCTTTTGTATCGATTTTGTCGGCAATCCAGCATTTATATTTTAATCGCTTTATATAAGTACATGGGCTCATAATTAAAATTGTAAATACGTTGTGACAAACAACTTACCTATGTTATTTTATATTGGTATATTTGTACTGTGTTGATAGAAACCCAAAATTCTAATTAGATTTTCAATGAACCGAGAAATACAAGATTGCTTATTATCAAGTAGCAACGCTTATATTAGTTATAGTCCTATGGTTGCAAACTACGCTGATCTGATGCAGACAAGTTACACAAAACCTGCATTTCGACGTCTGAATTGCTAAATGAACATCCAAAACATTATACACCGCCCAAAAAGACAGAGCTTTTACAAATCATTTCTGGTGAATGAAAGGGCATAATTCACGCAAACTCGAGCAAATTACCGTAATAACTAATAGAAATTGCGTCATTGCACAAACACATAACGAAAACACTCAGAACAGCACGCGCCGGTGCAATTGTCGAATGGGCACAATTATACGGCGGAAACGGTGGGGCCGCGGGTGAAAGAGTAAAAAAATATTTATTCACTAGTACGCAATCATGGTGAATAAAACGATTAGACCATTCTACGTGAAATGGCTTCTATGGGCACAATAGAACAGTACAAAATTGAGATTCATGTTGTAAAACGCTGGTGCTGTGGAGAAATTTTACGAGGGCGATTGTTAGACGAAATTTTGTCGCTTCGTGAATGACGTTGATGCTTACTGCTGTGTAGAAAAACACCGTTCGTGGCATGAATTTTTTAAAAGATATTTACTTAATTTATACATTTTTCAAAATTCAAATGAATCAATGTTGCTTTTACATATACGCCAAGCCAAGTAAAATAAATTAAAGCGAACTCATTTTATACAGACAATTAAATCCTAAATTAGACAAGCCAGATCTGATTCGTGGCAACAGGGCATATAGCTAGCGGAATCAACCATTCAAGGAAATAAGCGCAGCTACTGCTGTTTTAACGAAAACCATTTCAAAATGTAAAGCAAATTTGGAAGCAACACTTTACGTGCAAAGATTTTATCAACGCGAAGTAAATATAGTTCGCTTACTCGTTAAACGCAACTAGTTTCACACATGCACGAGATAAATTCCATCGGAGCAATTACTTTCCTTTTAGGCAAATTAACAAGCCGGTTGTAAACGTAGAAATTGAAATCCGACCAAATCAGTATGTAAATGTATTGTAATTGCGGGGCCAATATTCGTATTACAATTTCTATGTTGATTAACCGTGTACCATTGAAATTTATGTACTAGAAGCTAACGCGTGTTTCTACAGTATAATGTTGTTTATGCATTTCATACGGCGAAAGGATAGGGTTTAAGATATGTGGAGCATGAAATGTATACTCGTTATACAAAGAGGCACGCGTGATTTGATAGAAAAATATGGAACGGGGGAATGTTATTACTACAAATATTTCATATGTACAGTTCTGCAGGAATATAATTATGTATCTGTGTGTGGAGCGAACCGTGGGCTTTTAATATATGGAGTAGCGTATTTACGTTGTGTAGGTACTTAGATGGGTTCACGGAATATACAATCAAGAAGTCGGATGATGTATACTATTAGAAATGGGCCAAAAGAACACATTCGCAGAAAAATCACACGTTTTTCTTCTGTTGTCTACCTCATTGGTTAGCGACATAAGTATGTGAAGTGCGAACGATAGATCTTAGGTTTCACGTATTGGGAACGGTATCCTGAAGACATTCTTTTAAAGAAATTTAATTTGCTCGTTGTTTGTAATAAGAATGATACAAAAATTTTAAAAATTAGTACAATAAATTTAAGGTTTTGATTTAGGTATGAAAAGTATTGCGCAGTGTTCCAATAGTCTCTGTTTTAGTAACGAAATGAAAGGCCACAAATGGTCCTGGTCGAACTGATCCCTTAAACATTTGAAATAAATTACTATCCTCGCGCAATTTCACACCCCTTACCCACCCACTAATTGAACCAAAATACACTTAAATTTTCTTTGTGTCTAGTGTAATTTTAGCTTGCGATGGTGTCAAATAGACCACCCCATGGCAATTTAATGGGTTGAGCATTCTCCTCAGTGTCAATTTGAAGTTTCTGTACTGAATATTTGATGGTGACTTTGGGAACATTAATTAACACTTTCGTGCAGTAATCTCCGTCTATCAGCGAGTTTGGCGTCGCTCAGATCTTTATTATGTTTGTTATTATCTTCACTCGCTGTAATTATCATAATGTACATCCATTAAACCCTTTAATTGTTGACTACGAGTATTTTATACATTACATTTATTTCAAAACATAGATTTTATAAATAACATCACCACATATCCTCTATTCACTTCGGGATGAAATTTATTACTTCATATAAGGAAACATAAATAAAATACAATTTAATATACCATAAACATAAACAAGGAAAAATAATAATTTATTTATGTCTGGCAAACGAAAGGAGATGACTAGGATAAAAAATAAAAAAAATGATACGAGTACTTTTTATTAAGCCTTGTATAGGTTGTATGAAGACCGGGATCGAAAACATTTAATATCTATGATGATTACGAATACATTGACGCTAAATAATATGGAAAAACATATTAAAAAATCACATTGTAGTTTTTACAAATCCTATTCAGATGCAGCGATATCTTGATAATAATTTTCTTAATATCTTAATAATAAATTGTATCTTCATCTTCTTCATCAACCCATATTCGCCCACTACTGAGCACGGGTCTCCTCTACCATTGAGAGGGTTTAGGCCATAGTCCACCACGCTGGCCTAGTGCGGGTTGGCGGACTACACACCTAAGAAATTCCTAAGAACTCTTAGGTGTGCAGGTTTTATCACGATGTTTTCCTTCACCGTTAAAGCAAGTGATAATTCAATGTGAATACACACATAACTTCGAAAAGTCAGAGGTGTGTGCCTGGGGTTCGAACCCGCGACCATCGAGATTCTCGACCGCGCGCCCAAACCTCAAGGCCATCACTGCTTTTTTAAAAATAAATTGTATAATACCCACAAAAGTAAAGAGTACGGAACACATAAATTAGCCAGCTAAAGTAAGGTTTATACGCAACAGGAATCAACCTCTGCATAAGCAGCGCTCTAAGACGTTAGTTTAATTAATAACCTCTAGCCTAAGGCTTCGTTTGAAATAAGCTCATTAAATTAAAACAATTACAGCTTTCAGCTCACATCCGTCACTATTTCTAGAGACTCTAATCAAGAATTAATAAGCGATGGATAATCCTGGATGGATAAGCCTAATCCCTCTTAGTTGTAGAGGAAGCCCGTACCCAGCAGAGAGACGAATATGCCCTGATTATACAAGAACAAATAAATTATTTGTGGTAACACGCAAATATAATATGTGCTCGACATAGCAATTGGCGCTCTGCTTATTATTTGGGACATAAACTACCCTTGCTTAATAACTCCTGGGAAAATATTTCTAGTTTCCGTGATGAAACTGAGAATTTTTTATACTTATAACATAATACAACTTGATTGACTACGGAATTGACCATTTCGATCTCAAGCTATACTTATAGGTGGCATCTAATATGAATATATTTTTTACATAAGGTCTATTTATTATTCTCGACCCACTTTTAGTAATATTTCCTTACATAGGAATTTTGAATGAAACAATATTTTGTGTCACATCACATACGAATTCTAAACTAGAATAATTAGCTGGAAATTTGTTTACTCCATTAGCAAAACCGCTAATCATCAAAACGTGATGACGAATGAAGCCCGATGAATATTTGAGTCGCGGTAAACCCTAGCTCATATGCGAGACGGCTACTGCACACTATGCGCTCTATTATGTGAATCTTCCGACCCGGTTGCATAATTTCTGTCCGCATCAATTATACACTGAGTTATCCTCCACCGTTTTGTCATTGGGTATTTTTGTTCTTTCTCTTCGCAGTTCATTTTTGGATTCGGATTGTCAATGCTGTTGAACGATGAAATACTCTTGCCATAACAGATACATTGAGGTCGAAATCTTGTCTGTTGTTTGGCAGATAAGATCATGCTACATAACGTCACACCTTAAGTCCCCAAAGGACTTTGTCTTTTGCTATCACTAACTAAAACACAGCATGATATATAGACAGGTGGATGCATAGCATTACTACATTATTAGCATTGACTTGATATCTTCAGCACTTCTACTACTTGTCGCATCATATACCGATATAATTTAAAAATCGTTGAGATTTCATGACTGGTTTCCTAGAGCTCTTCATCAACTAACTGGCTAGAAACGTGTGTCCGTGGATTTAATAAAATGTTTAAAATTAATGTTATTTGTAATTTAAAACAAGTCAATTTAAGACCAGTAAAGATGCGTAATTTATGATACGAAACAAACCTTGTGTCCCAATTTTGTTAAACTTTTAAACTAAGAAAGCAGCGGGTTCATTTTTATTAGATAACGTCCGATGTATCAGAGTGCCTATTACTGGAATAAAATAATTAACATATCCTCATATACAATTTGAATGATCCTGCAGCAAACCACATGAACAACGTTTCTTAGTGCTGCAATAATCGTGGAGTCCAACACCGCCAGCTGACGCATTTGCGTTATGTTCCGTACACACTTGTATGTAAATGTATGTAAACAACGCTTCTTTATGTATTTAATTTGAACACCAATGGACGCACGCGTAATGGCGGCAGCATGTCGCCGCGGTTTGGCGAATATACGCTCTATACAAAGACCAATAATTGAACAACACTGGATGTGCTGGATTTTGCTGCCGTCCCAATCTAATAGCAATTGCGACGGGGTAACATCGCTGTTCATGTGTACGGGTTTGCTGAAAATAATGTAGCTATATGTATGTACTTAACCTTATCAACGGCGTTATTTTCTGTAATACTGGAGACTTGTTTAAAAACAAGTTATTACGTATGACAAAGCGGCTACTAGTAATGTGAACAGGATGGACAAATCAATTAATTGCAGCGAGAAAAAGTACAATCGTCCCTCATCAGTCAACGGAATTGTGACGGACTGGTATCATGACTAAGGGCAGATTTAACACTATAAATCAAGTAAATTAGGCCTACAATTACGTCAAAAACCGAGGAAAACGCAACAGTAATGTCCTGATTTGAGGGATTAGTAACGGAACCTAATAAAGCCTGATGACCACGGCGTGGCTCTATTAGCCATTACTACCTATGGATAACCTCACGCCGGTATTCTCCAAAGAGGTAGAAAGAAGTGCGTTTCTGCACCCCCATTTGGCCAGTTATGTCGATACCTATCTCACAGACGTTCCAGGTGCGAGCCGTATTTCAGGCACATTTCTAGACTCCGTGCTGCTGCTTAAAATTTACCCAGGAATCGAACCCGGGACCTATTAATATCCGGGGACATACATGTACCGCGAGATCATGCGACTGAATAGTAACCAGGCATTATAATATTCAATTCTAGTAGAAAACATTTTCCTGTATTTTCGCGTTATTGTAAATCATTTCAGGTTCCACGTAGCATTACGCTGCGTCAACCTTATTAATATACATCGGCACTTCCACGAGATTAATATTTTTGTTCTGGTGCGGCATCGGCACATACTACATTGTATATTGCAGCGGGTAATACCAACGCGACGCACTGTGTCTATGGAACGGACGACGGTTAATGGCTTAAATAAAAATAATTGTTAAATATTTTTTAATACGTGGTTTTCATATATTTTTCTTGCCTGGGGAGACCGCAACAAATATTTTTAATGGGTTGTTATGTGTGTAAGTATGTATATCGGTCACCTACGCGCACATTACCGAAAGGATATACTAAAGTATGTACATATATTTCCACGACAATAATACGCACGATGGTTGAGTTTATACCCCTCATGTATATTATATAGAAAACGAGGTCCGATGAGAAGGTTCTCTGGGTTCAATTTCCAGATCGGGGAAAAGTAAGATATTTTTGTTTCCTCTTATGAAATTCTCAATAGTACAACGAAGTTTCGGACGGGCCTGACAAAAAGCGATACGCACGCAACCTAAACGTAATTTGCAAAAGGTGCCTATGTTTTCTATATCTTGGGATTTTGATATATATGTATAATATACCTACATATTTACTGTAACTTTCAAACCAGCAACATTTTTTCAGGTAATAAGTTTAGGTTGATCAATTGCATAGGTATTGACTATGAGACTTATTAAAATTACTTTATTATTTTAAGACGCAGTTAACTCTCAAGGATATGTGTGAAAGGAGAAATAAAATATAAAAATAAATTAATCTTGTTATCAAAATCACCATCTCAGATTTAATCATGGCCACATGCCAACCAACCGTCAGAGGAAGAATGAAAAAATGTAACGAGGATAAAAGTCAAAGCTTGTAGCATTGCTGTAAATTCCAAATTAATTAAAAACTCCGCCGAAACCGGAACAAATTAAAAGGTCTTTCGGTTGCACTTTTCGCCGCTTTCGCCGGCGGCCAAACAAACATTTTGATTAACAACTTGCATTGAATCAATCAATTTAATTGGTTTACTACCGCTACGGGGCCCGTGTAATAAATAACGCCCGCACAAAAATACCATAGCAATTTGTCAGTATTCCATCCATAAAAAGTGCACGAAATATTTTGACTTGGAAAAATCATTGGTTTTGTAACTCTAAAATATTATTTCAAGCGTAGAAGTATTCATTGATTTGACAAAGGCATCGTTATTCTCGAGTGTAGAGGATCCCCGTGCGTAGAGTAAACCGGATATAGACCGATATAAATAAAAAAGATAAATAATCCCTCATGTCGAGAGCTCAACTAAAATGGCTTGTTATTCCGAATAAGACTATTTTAATTACGTAAAACAAATAAGTAATGTCACAAAGTTAGTTGACTTTACTAGGAACTAGTGTAGTAAAATCAGATAGTTTTTCACAAGATTGCTTTAGAAGTTCATGACAATATAAAAGATGTATGAGTCTGAACTTCCCTCCTTGCCAATAAATCTCTATAGCTACGTCAATTTCTATAAAACTCGACTAAATTCATACTGGAACACGGCTAAATGACGCAAACAAACGTAACCATTCCACGTATAGTCATAAAGGCTATTTTTATTGCTTACAGTTAACATAAAGTTTATCCGGTTCCATCCCCTAACGTCTTTAAATGCAATCCAAACGCAGTGAAACCAGAAATTATACCGGCATTTACTCTCAACGATGCACTCAAGGTATTTTCAAGTGTGTAAGTCGAAGGTTGGATTAAATGGAAAATATTTTATAACTCCATGTTTGTGTGTACAGGTTTGTGAATAGGTCTCCTGGATTGTGTTGTGAATTAAGATGGATGCTTTATATTATAAAAATAGGTGAAGATTTCGTGGACGAAAAATTATGATGAAAATTAATTACTGCTAAGCGCAATGGATAAGCTAGAACTTTAACTCGGTCGTTTAAATTTTAAAGAAATTTTTCTGCCATGGCAAACGCACGAGATTTAATGAGCGTAGAAATGTTTGTAAAAGATAAAGTCCAAGCATGTCTTGAAGTAAACGAAATCAGAAATTGCGGTCAAAATCATTATATTGCCGATGCTCACTGCCTCTACAGTTAAGAGAAGTTTAGATCATGGAAACAGCCTTGTCCGGTGAAATTATCTATACTAATATTATAAAGCTGAAGAGTTTGTTTGTTTGTTTGTTTGAACGCTAGGATCTCAGGAACTACGGGTCCGATTTGAAAAATTCTTTCACTATGAGATAGCACATTTATCGAGGAAGGCTATAGGCTATATAACATCACGCTACGACCAATAGGAGCGGAGCAGCAATAAAGAATGTTTCAAAATCGGGGACATTTTTTCCTTTTTGTGAGCTTCCGCTGCGTGCGCTGCGAAAACGGTTAAAGTTTCGCTAAAATGATGTTTGAGAGAAATGTTCCTCTTTAAAAGTTCTAAAAAAAAGTCCGCGACAGCATATTTTTTAAGGTTGGCTCACTATAACGTTTTTTATCCTAACCAAATTTATTTTAAAATAAAGTTTTATTTGTGAAGGTGTTTTTATAAGTATGATATTAATCCTTATCCAAATAAATACGTTATTCATTACAAGTATTTAATTTTAAACAAAATTGTCCTATACATCATTTGATTTCACTGAGTATCTTAGAAGATATTGCAGTTTTAAAATATTGATCAAGCGCGCAGTAATGATGCACAAGGCGCCGATCGACGCGTTACGGTTTCACGTTTGAACAATTTGACCGAATTGCATGATTTTTGGTATGGACATAAATAGGACTCTGAGAAGTAAAATAGACTACAACTTATTTTCCTTCTGAACACAACCCTGTAGTCTACGCGGACGGAGTCGCGAGCAAAAGCTAGTTAATGATAATTTTCGCGACGGAACTCAATTAGGGAAAACTGATGTCAATATAAGCGCAAAATTGAACATCTAAACAAATATAGATTCAGATTTTAAAATACATTTCTCATTAAAATAAGTAATATTAACAAAATTTAAAAAAATATTCAAATTTATTTCCATATAAAAGCACTCATTACCGCCAACTCGATGTAGATTGAGTATAAAAAGCTTGAGAGAAGCTGCTAAGTTAAAATTATTCTCTTCAAGCGGATACTTTATATGCGGAACCCGTAGCTTTGACCGTCTGCTCGTTTCACTTATTTCGATATTGGACCCACTAATTTTGTTTACTTATTCATTAAAATGGAGAGCTATGGTAGCAGGGAGCGAAATGTTTCGTCTATTAGATTTTTATGGTAATTTCTAAAAACGTGAGCTCTCAATATACCATCTGAATTAAAACTCGGTTGATCTACTGATCTTTGTTTTAGCGGCATTCATATTTTACTCTCATTTATATTATGAAAGTAGGCCACGTAATGAATACGTGATGGGTAAGATTCAAAATATTCCTAAATGAATATTTAATTTTGAAGGTAATTTAACCCTTCGTAGCCCAAGATCATACAAAATTATAATACTTTGGTATATGATAGGCTTGAGCAAATAAAAAAACACGTGTTTCGTGGAAATTCAAAAATATTTTTTATTCCGTATGTATTGGATCTTTTAGGGTTTGTGACATTACTGTCACATTGGGTTAAAGTGGAAGAAAATGTTTTAACGTAGTATGGAAGGATCTAACAGATTTATTTTGTTTTTTGTAACAACTACTATTGCGAACTTTTTAAAAATTGTTTGTGCTACATCAGGACACCGAAGAAACTTGGGCCAAATGATTTTCAAACCTAATTCGGTCAGTAGCCAATTTGATACTGCCCCACCGCCAATGGGGGGACATGTTGCGCCGGACTCTTGTGATTTTGGCTTGTATTTTATTTTCAATTAATCTTCGCTGTTGGACATTAGGATTAAAGCAAAACTTACATAAAGTCTCCAATTTCAAGTTGAAAATCTGCTGAAGACATTTGTTTGTCATTGCATAGTTTAGTCTGCCTTACTCTCACATACATCAGCCAAGAACTGGCCATGGTCAGGTCTAATAATTGGTAAAACATCCAAACCTGGCGTCTTTTAATTCGTGTCAAAATACTATAAGCACCCATAATGCTGTTAATAAAATCTACACCTCCAATATACCCACTACATTCTTCGACGATATGAGACCGATCAATGTTGATGTACTTCTATTGGCCTTATCGTAACGACTTGGACCTTCGACCACTCACCAGCAAAAATTGAGAGAAGCGTGACAAGTTTGTTGTCTTTTCATATAAATTTTGACACATCAATTGCGTCCATGTTTGCTACGTAATCAACAGAAAATCTACTTTACTTTTTATTACATCCTCGTCAGGGGGTAGTTTGCAATCTGGAACGAGATTATTCCGTACGGTCCCAGGACTCCCCAAGTCCAAGATATATCCACTTCTGCTACGTACTCCAGTAAAGTTTCAAACCACGGAAGTAAAGTTATTATCCAAATATATATGTTATTTCTGATGTCTGGCTATGCCCGCGTCATTCTAAATACGACGTTTCAAGATGCTCCTTTTTTATTCTACTAGGAGCAAAACTCTTTCAGTTCCTTTTTCAGGTTCAATATTATAGACAAAACTTGAAACTACGCTCAGTACATAAAACTTTTAACGCCAATTGTGTTTTTTTTTATAGCCATATATCTATTCAAATTGTCTCCTCTCATAGTGTAGCAAATCTATTCATCCACACAAAGGTATACCTCGAATAGAACTCCACTAGAAGTCGTATTTAAGGCTTATATTATAGATCTAATTTTTGTGTAAGTACTACCCCTATCTTAAAAAATAGGAGAAAAAAATCATCAATATATGGATATACATTAGTTGTATTTTTTATGACATTGTCACCCAATGTAACAGAAATGTAACAAACATAAAAAGTTACTTTTTACATATGAAAAATCAAAAGTATGAATTGGTAACGATCTATAAACCAAATCATTTACTTACCTACGGGTATCAACAAAAATTATACAATTTTATATACTTTTAGTATTTTTTTATAAATTTTAAACTTTTTGCAAGTTCAAACATGGCATTTTCATCAAAACACGAAATTCAAAGCCAAAAAGGGAGCAAGTTACACTACTTATGATTTATATTTGATGCTAAAATGTTCGGTGTGTTATTTAAGAATATATTGATATTGATTTGACAAATCTTAAACGTTTAGTTTAAATTTTATAGAGACTTTTTGGGTTTGTTACAGAAATGTCACCACAGGCTATAAAGGGTTAAGCTCGCCTACTAACGCTAATTCATACAATAATTGAACCTTTTCAATACTCAAGAAAGTAAAAGCATAGTTTTCTTTGAAAAAAAAATCTTATTAGGGATCGTGACCCCAAATCAACGTTACGAATAAGCTTCAGTTAAAGTCTCAGACCTTTTAATTTCTTAAATTACCTTTAGAAAACGGATTGTCCAATTGCTATAATATGTACATTGTATATCCTTATGAATTATAAAATTAGGAACAATATTGTTTAATTGTTTTATTCTTTTTATTTGTTAGGTGAGAGCAGTGATGGCCTCGGGGTTTGGGCGCGTGGTCGAGAATCTCGGCGGTCGCGGGTTCGAACCCCAGGCACACACCTCTGACTTTTCGAAGTTATTTGTGTATTCACATTGAATTATCACTAGCTTTAACGGTGAAGGAAAACATCGTGATGAAACCTGCACACCTAAGAGTCCTTAGGAATTTCTTAGGTGTGTAGTCCGCCAACCCGCACTAGGCCCGCGTGGTGGACTATGGCCTACACCCTCTCAATGATAGAGGAGACCCGTGCTCAGCAGTGGGCGTATATGGGTTGATGAAGAAGAAGAAGAAGATTTGTTAGGATGTAAGATTTATATTAATTTAAGTGTGTTCATATTAGGTATTCTTAAATATTCTTGTTACTTCAGGGGACATGTAAGAGAAACATTAATTATATAACTAAAATTCAGTTGTCAGTACTCAGCATATTTATTCGAATACACCCTCCAAGATATAAACTTATTGAATATACGGCGCCGACAAATCGCTATTATTTACGGTATGCACCAGAACGGACGGGAGCAACAAATATCCGCGCACAAATCGGATATCATCAGGCGAATGTAAAACAGAGGAAGATGAAGAATATTGCTCGTGAACACAGCATACGATATTCTCAGATATTACAGCAGATTTACGTACAAAATGCAACGGCCGGGGGGCGTCTGACGGACTGCCGATTCGCATTCTGAATTATTCATTCGCTTCCAAAACTTTACCAAACCGAAGCACCATCTAATATTGCATTGTTTTATAGTTTATGAAATTTGCTCTCCCCTTTTACTCGAGTTTAAGTGGAGTTTTGATTTGCATTGCGCATTTTGTTCTCTGCCTTGTGGAAATATTTGCGTTTCCAGCATCTTTGAATTGTTTGTCTATGCAAGATGTTGATGTAACAAATGTTGCCGTATTGCTGTAATTTTAAACTAAGGGTTTATTTACTTCGAATACTAATTTACATTTCCTTGGTTGGGTATTTGAATTTACCCAAACTAGCAAACATCTACCATTAAAATTCACTTCCTTAAATTGCCTTTAGCAATATCCAAACGATGACTAAGCTAAAAAGGTAATTTCAAACTTCAGCTATTTGAACGTCAATACATAAATTTAGAACTAAGAAATTGCTCTCAATTGAAATTGCACCATTTATTCACGGCGTAATAAACGATCTCGTCTAATTCACTTATAGACCACAATGAGTGTTCCGGTAAGTCAGACCACCAATAAGTCAAGCTGGCGGGACACGTGCCTTCGTGCAACATTCGTTACCCATTCGCCGACGCACAAATCGGTTCGTTTGCGCAGACAAATGGCTGCCGTCTGTTCGCCATCTACTCACACCGATTCCATTTCCAAAAATTACTTGAAAAAGAGTTGAAAATCCAATATTGTATGCAGGCGCAGGAAAGAATGCTTCTGTATTTTTTCACACTCCCAATCTTCAAATGTATATTTAGATGCAACCGGAATAAAGCTCATTTTACATTGAAGTGTGACTACATTCTGTCGGCACCCGAAAAGTGATGTTTTGATATTGATATTTCGCATGCATTGTCGTCGAGCTCAGAGCGTGTCACCCTCAGTGGCAGGCATTTCGTTTTTGTTATATAACAATAGGATTATAATTATTTTATTGCAAATTTGGTATGTTATGTCCATTGTTCGATTAGTGATCGGCACCCGCCGCGTTTGAAAGAATTCTGTCTGTGGTATTTAACGCCGACGGTGGCATCGCAAGGCGCTTCGTTAGAGTCGCCTTTAGAATCTAAATTGCGGCATTAAGTCCGTAATTAAGATAAATTAGTATAGATAAGTATTTCGAACAAAGTGCCAACAGTGCCACTACATCAAAAACATTTGACGACCAAACAAAAGAGGCCGAAAGATTGGACACCGTCTCTTGACTTATTAATTTTAATAAGGCCAAAGCAGACATTGTTTTGCTGAAAATATTTACAATAAATTTATATCGATATGGTATTCATAATACTGCATGTACATAAATATCATTAACTTAAAACAAGTGCCCGCCGTGTGTTGTAAGCTGTCACCGGTCTTTCCAGTAGGAAATTTTCATACACAACACTAGTTCGTACTCAGGAACACAACTGACAAAAGAAAGGCTTAAAAATACACCTGTAATAAATATTTTCAGAATCACACACTCTTGATTAATTTAAGTGGGTATAAACTATAATAGTCATTCCATTGAAAAAATCGCTCATTGGTTTTTTACAAAATTTTCAACAAAGTTTTTCAAGAATAACAAAAGTAATGATCGTATTCGAGCATAACATGTTTTGAGATAAAGTGCAACATCGAAATAAAAGACATTTAAATCTGATCAAAAACGAAAACAGAAAAAGGCATGCCATTTCAGTGTTAATCTTTATTAGAGGAAAGAAGGTAAAGAAGTTCTGACACACGACACCGATACAGCCCCTTGTGTGGAAGTGGGAATTTAAATTGAGCACGGTACAGTCATCTCAATAAGCGGCTTGGCTCTCGACGCGCCTCGTAAATTCGACGCCAATTGTTTGTTTTCCACGCAAAACGTTGCAAAGTTTAAAAAATTTAGAAGAGGGAATGTTGCGGATGTGTGAATATTTTCGACACGTACTCTGCCTTCGAGCATTGGAAGACCACTTAAGATATTGTTTACGGTTAGTGAATAATATAATGCGGAATCCTCAACAGACAAGGCTGTACGTGTATCTTTTCCACCTCTTTCAAGTTACTTAGCTTTGCAACAGCTCTTGAATGTACAATCACTGTTTTGTTTCGATTTTAATAGTTTATGCCGTAGTCTGTTGACTTTAATATTAATCTCTGTTGGTAAGGTTTGTCTTACATCAAATTCAATGTCTTAAATATAACACTTTGTTGTAAATTATCAACAAAATCTTTTATTTTTGTTGGAAATGGAAAATAAAGATATTACCTCATATATTCTTGACCTTCACAAAAGTCCTCGGTCTATACAATATTTTTATTCCTATGATCAGTTTTCTCTTAAGCGTGTTTCCATCACAGTGGGGAGAAGCCGATCCCTAAACAAGGTAATCTACACTTCTGATGTCTTAAAATTTTGTATTTTTTTCATAATAACAAAATTTGTAAATTAATTACAATTTTTCCGATCCATGTTATTCCAACACATGCGAACATCCCCACAATGTCGGATGCAGTTCGTAAATCTTAACTTTTGTCGGCAATCTCGGCGTATAAAATTGTTTTAGTGTTGGAACAAAACATGTAGCTACCGATATCAATCTGTAGGTGTCCGTGGGTCATTTGCTAAACGTGTTGATTTATTTGTCTGGCTCAATGTAAGGAGAATCTTCGCGTTTGAGATAAAGCCGGAGGGGTTCGAAAAACGAATTGTGATTTTACAAAAAAAATGTCTAAATCCATGGAAGCGAATAAAACTTTGGTGAATGCTTAGTTTGTGATTAAATAAGGAAGAGTCCTCACTGTGACTAATAATAATATACCCACATTATAAAAGGTCGAAAAAAACATTCATGTGTCTGTCTCTATCTTTGCTTCTTCTATAAATATTGTCGTAGTAAATATTCCCTTCCAATTTTCCCACCGGTTTCAAGGTTCTAATAACTTTATATGATCGAAGCTTTATATGGTTTAGTTGTCATTTACACAATATGATACAATTATTTGCCCTTATTAATGTAAAGGCTAAAAATATATTAAGATAATTTACACACTGATAGAAATAGTGTATCGTGATATTTTTTGTAAGTGTTTTTATATCATAAACATTCATTTAAATTTAAAATAAATACGTACGTATTAATGTGAATGTTATAGTACTAATTTGACATAAAGAGATCTTAAGGAATAATAATTGGCACTTTCAGGACTATTCGGTAAGATTTATAAATTAAAAAAAACACTTGGGGCTAACAAACACATAAAACTATTATATTTTTACAAACTTGTTTAATAATAATAATAATAAGTTAAAGAAATAATAAGTTTTAATGTAATGAGAGCAAATAGCTTTACAATAATGAGATCCATACCTCGAGAGAATTGAACAAAAACTGAAAAGCTTTATTAAATTAACGATAAAATATAACAATTTGAAAATATTAAAATCAAGTTTATTATCAAACATTCTTTTTTAATTTTTAGCTCACATTTAGTTATTTTTAACAACCAATTATTTCAATTTATATTCTAGTAACTAGTTAAAAATGCTGAAAAACTACATTGACTGGATTGGATATCAAAATCACGCTGCCAAATCATAGTATAAAAATCTAGTGGGTTAAAGTGTAATGTGTATATTTCAGTATTTAATGAGCCTTACCTTAAATTTTAACAACTTTCATAACAATAGTGGTTGTACTGTATATTCTAATCTGAAACAAAAATATCTATCTGATGCTTTGTGTTATTAATTAACAATTCAATGTTAAAATAATTTTAAAAATGAAAGATATTTTCTAATTTATATTAGATCTGCGTGGATCAGATTCATTGTTAATAAAGAGGCACCTGTAGACTGTAAGGTACAAGTATCTATCAGATTGTCTTGTTAAGCAGCACTAGTAGCGATATTGAGGCACCGGTTTTGATTCCTGGTGCAGGAAAAGTGTTATTGTATATTTTTCAATTAGGAAGTACTTAGTAGCAGCACCCAGTCTTTTTTTTTTTTTTTTTTTTTTTTTTTTTTTTTTTTTTTTTTTTTTTTTTTAACGCGAGGAAAGCACCTTAAGCTCCCTGTTCGGTACCTCGGGGGGAGGCCGAAAAGGGTATGTCGGGGTCACCGGCCTTCCATGCCGGCATACCGACTAAAACCTCTCGATGGCCCCCTCTTGCGCATATTGGACGGTACGGAGCAGCACCCAGTCTGCATTTGATGATAACACTGGAAAACAGCATATCTGTTGCATGAGATTTTATACATGAATCTGAATAGTTTTTCCACGCTGATTTCAAAAATATATGCCGTTTTTATGTAGCAGCTCTAGTTTTGGAGTTATGAAGTGACACGGCTTTTCATTGAAAATGCAAAAAGTTTAAGTTTAAAAAATCTATTAAATATATTAATTCTGAATAAATTTTCCTTTTTTTGGATTTTCTAGAGTCAGATGTATTATGAGTACAATTTTAAATGCTCCATCAATAGCCAACCGTGATATGTTCATTATAGTACCCCTAATACCGTTCCGCTATAGTATAAATATTCTGGTAAAAGCGCTCTCCTTGTCACCGAGATTATCAGGAAAATGGTCTAGATGACTGTGAAGGTAGTGATGCTTACTACTCATGTTCCATCCAAGCCGCTGGAAGAGTACCAGCAACTGTTCAGCGTGCTGAATGCAGCCGTCAGACATCCTATTGCCAAAAATGTTTCTTTCCTTCAATCGGGAAGCTAAAATTTCTTTTGCCGTTTTGGACAGTCCAAGGTTCCTGATTAAGTCATTTAGACCATCATTTATTGGTGGGGGACTACCGTAGCAAATAAAATCACTGTCATAACCACCGTCGTCGTTTTTGGTTTGTCCACTGCACTGGTCTGGATTCTCTGAAGATGGACATGACTGTTGTGGTGATGATTTGTCACTAACACTCAAGACTGATCTTATGGCAGATTTTAAGTTGGATATATCCACTTAGAGCTATTTTTATGGTTTGAACGTATGCTTTTCGTTACACAGAAATAACAGTCGTCATGATGGTTGGATAGTTCACGCCAAATCATAGGAGCTTTGAATTTAAAAGTTGGTATTTTTTTGTTGGCCCACAGTCGCAAGGATTCAACACAACTTTAACATACCAAACTTGGTATCCAAGATTTAGCGTTTAACAGCAATAGAAACCCAAAGTAGTCAAAATATGCCTTTTTCACAAAGTCCGACACATTTAAACGAAATTTTTGAACATATATTCTCCACAAATAATCCAAAAACAATCAGGATTATTTAAACACGTCCTTATTGAGGAATACGTAATGAAATTTATAAAGGAAATAGTTAAGTTACACCGCTATTTACAGAAACTATCGACTTCTTAGGTATATTCAAGACGGTACGTGTATCTCACAAACTAGAGCTGCTACAAAAAATCTGAGGCCAGATATGAAATCAGCGCACCCAAATTAGTAAACAACAGTTAAAAAACTTCATGCAACACAAAAAAAGTTTGATTTTGTTGTCCTGTGTAATACGTATGCAGCGAAATATAGGTTCAAAAATAGACTTCTATTTGCCCTTTCTAGAAATTCAAGCGTGAGATTATATTTGTATAAAATTTATAGTTATGTTATTCACAATTTCATTAATACGAAAAAATTTAAGTGAATATCAATACAAGACATACAATAAAGGATTCATAAAGATCTATGAACACAAATGCAAAATACATGCGGGTTTCAATTTATCGGCTACTAATGTAAGTTTAAATAACCGTTCAAGTGCATTAATTCAACAATATATCATTGTTAACAACGTCAACATTGCGCCATTTCAGTAGTATTTATCGTGCGTGCAGTTCACGGTACTACGCGTGGAGTGTCTCGCGGGGTGATTCAGGCGTGAACCGTTGTTTTATTTGCTTGGAACCAGTGTTTTCTTATGCGATTTAAAATAGCACATTCGGTTTAAGCAGCTTAGCCGTTTTTTTTTTTAGAAAAACAAAATCATTATCAAATTCGTCAATGTTCGAGATCTTGTCGATAATGTCAGATGTTAGAAATTTAACCTTTTTACGGCTATATATCATTAAGAAAAATCGCCATTGAATCAATTGATCATTTATTGGTGTATACACACATAACTTAGAAAAGTCAGAGTTATGTGCCTGGAGCTTGTACCAGCGATCACCGAGATTCTCAACCGCACGCCTAAACCTCGACGCCATCACTACTTCAAAGAATTGCAACCGATTTATAAACTTTACTGTAAAACAAAACTTGATTCTATTTTCGAAAAACTTGTACAGATTAAACCCAGACAGATAGAAGGCAGAGCCACATGATTGAATGCCAATACTCCCATCAACGTGAGCACTTGGCTAGTATGATTTTCACAAACCGTTTCACATGCAAATATGGATGTTTACCAAGTGTCGAGAGGCGAGACAACCTCAACCTTCGTGCGATGCATACGACTCCCCGTAATCGTTTGATATTATGACAGTCGTTTGTTTTAAGACTACGGTTTGGCAAATC
The DNA here is from genome assembly GCA_030295005.1 of Cephonodes hylas. NCBI lineage: Eukaryota > Metazoa > Arthropoda > Insecta > Lepidoptera > Sphingidae > Cephonodes > Cephonodes hylas. Next base: position 5,036,503 of record AP025371.1, read on the forward strand.
GCCGAGCGTCAATGTCGTGAAGTTTTCCAACACTTATAGTAATGTACGTGTGATCTCTAAGTAAATTATGTTCAGCAAATTTATAGCAGTATAAGAAGTTGTTACATGGGACTACGTTCTGTTGCCTTTCTTTTAAGCATCACGTCATAGGGGTCAAAACTACTGGCTAATGGCACTAGCACTTCTAATGACTACTCCAAAAAATGTCCATAGAGATCCCAACAATGTACCTAACAATGTAAAAAGATGATTTTTATAAAACTCAAAATATGCATGAAACTTCATTAAATCAGTCTCATTGTTTATCCCATTGCTAAAAATACAAATGTATGCAATTGGAATAGATTTGTGTTCAATTTCCCTAACTAACCGACTACTGTCTATAATGTTTTCTTCTATTTCCTATTTTTCGCCCTAAGATTTCAAGTTTACATTTCTGTTAAAAATGCAATCAATCAATTTGATCGGTAATGGCGGCTGGCGCGCTCCTTGACTTTTGCCCGCACCATCCCAAGTCATATATCCCGGAGTGAACCCGAACCCGAATGGATCCGTCACGGCCCAGATACCGATGAATCTGTTGTTTCATCAGAGCCGAAGGGATGTGGTGCCGTCGATAGCGATAAACTCAATGTACATATTATAGAAATTTTGGTATAAAAAAAGCATAAATGGGGAAGAGCTTCGAAGAGGTTTATTTCGCCAGACTCCATGCTGCTACTAAGAGTTACCTAATAGATATTCGCTATAACACTTTGTTTAACCCGCTTATCTATTTCGGAATCTCTACATTGTATGGCACATCAGCAAAAAAATTATAATTTAAAAAATGCATAGATACAATAAATAACTAAAGGTAGATCAAAAGTACCACCACCGATAATTTGAGCAATAGGTAACATTAAGTTTCTAATGATATACTTACATAAGTTTTTTAAAGCGCGTGATAACAGTTTACGAATACGCACAGACTTTGAAAGATCAGTCAATTAGACGTGTGCGTACTTTGAGGTTGAAGCTGCGACTAGCGGTATGTTTTCTCGATTGCACATCTAATCCTAGTGACACAATATTCAACACACCTTTACCACTTAAAATATTTAATAATAAATTAGGGTAATCTTCCAGTCATTGGACACTACTAGTCATTGGACGGAACACAATAAAACTGTATTTATTAAGGTTTCTTCGAAAACAGGAACATTGCAACTGATCTCTTTTTAATATCTGGTTTTTGACATTACATAATAGTTCAAAACAATTGTAATAGAAGGCACTAGTAGCTTGAAAATATTTACTTTCCGTGGCGTCCTCACAATCGGCGTGGTTTCTAGTGAAAAATAAAGAATTTGGTAAGTTTATCTACAGCCCCGTGGCGCAGTTGGCTAGACACCAGCTTGCGAAACGAGCGGCCGCGGGTTCGATCCCCGCACCGAGACAAATGTTTGTGTGATCCACAAATATTTGTTTCGGGTCTGGGTGTTTGTGAGACCGTATAGTCTCTCGTAGTTTCTGATACCCACGACACAAGACTCGCATCTTAGTGTGGGGTCAGGACTATGTATGTGACTGTTGGGTGAATTTATTTATTTAATCTACAAAGTTTTTAACAATTAATTTTCATACCGTCAATTCTAAATGCTTAGTCGTTTGCACAGTAAAGTATTATCGTCTTTTGTGAAGTACTTAATAGGAATTGGCGCCTTTAAACATATACTTAGGTTGTAATGTGCTGTCCAATGATTCGATGTTGTTTTATTACAAATCTAATTAATGGACAGGTGTTAGAGACAAAAGTAAAAGAAGAGAAAAAGAAGAAAAAGGAAGAAACTAAACTACAAAAAGAAAAGGAAAAAATAGAGAAAACAAAAAAGAATACTAACAGAAGTTCTCAAGCTGTTTCGACAAATATGTGCATGATATGCTGTAGGTCGACTAAGTCATCAAATCGAGTTGTATGTGATATGTGTTCGGTGATATTTCACGTAAAATGTATACCAGCAAAGCATCAAGAACACGTGCCTGAAGATACAAGGATTGATCTTTTCGTATGCCATCATTGCTATAAAGAAGATAATAACGACACTCTGGATCTCAGCTCTGAAATGAATAGTGAAGATAGTGGTGACAATACTCAAACATAGTTTGATATGATAATCGAACAAACGAAAAAAGAACGTTATTAATTTAACTGATTACTGAAGATAGATTCGGTAAGACTGATTAATACAAGTTTTGTTTCGAAATGTGATTAAAAAAATATTTTAAGATATGAGAATATATGTTATTATTAATAATTTTCCTATAAATATAATTACAAACAATTTTTAGTTCTCCACTTCCCTTTAAAACCAGATTTCATTGACCATTCTGATGATATAAGAGATCATTAAAGTGCTGTCCATTGACTAGTTGATGCTGTCCAACAATAAAAATTCTGTCCAGTGACTATATATTTTTTCTCGTCTTTTTTAAATAGGATTTTTTCGCGTTTTTTATGTTAAATGTAGTTTTTGAGAACTTATTATAAAAATATGCATATTACAGTAATAGAATAACAATAATTTTAATAAGGATCTTTTTAAACGTCTTCAGAAACTATTAAAAACCTTAAAATGATCGTTAAGTGTCCAATGACTGGAAGATTACCCTATTATAAAAATAAATTTGTGATTATAGCATTCAGTGATTCCATAATAATATAATCACTGAATTTTACCGAATTTATATCGATACAATAATTTTCCCTCCATCACTAACTGTCCCAATGATCCTTTACTATCAAATGCTAGCTTTAATTTGATTAGTAGTGGCCTCCAGCTACCGACGTGTGAAGTCCTCGACGTCCGTTTCAAAAATTTCTAATTTACGAGCTTTAAATTTAACTAATTTAAAATTTAATTTATATTTGAGACGTTTCACAATTGGGTATTTTAATCGGATGAATGGTATAGCTATGTGTGTACATGTTATATATGTAGGTACTGATATTGTTCTTGTTGTATCTTATTTGTGTCAAAATATGTTTATGATTAAATGAATTTATAATGTTTTGTTTAATTGGTGGAAAGAATAAATGATCTTCTATTATTATTTTTTTTCTATTTTTAGAACAAAGGTGCGGTAAACGCGCTTTCGGTAACACTGAATGTAGCTAGGGCGAGTCAAATATAATAATGTAGATATCTAGAATGTAGATTTACTTTTCAGAGTAACATACTTCCCAATATCTCATATTCCCTATCTCGTTTTAACAAACTTTCGTTCAAACAGAAACAAATCAGGACCGATCTCGAAAAGCGTGTATTTTTTTTAAACTAATTTGATCAACGAAATTAAGAAGGGCTTCTTAACATCACATCTCATAAGCCTTACATTTTTGTAACACAGTCTCTTTAAAAGATTCGAACCTGTGGCATTTTATTTTACAGTCAGCGCCCCCTCCAATACACCAAAGCGCCAGATTTAAGAAGTTTCTGTAACTACATGGTTCATAAAAAAAGAACCTCAAAGGAATATGAAATTCTCTGAGCGTAAGATCTCGGAAAAAATATGTGTCGTATTAATATATTTATGGCGTCCATCAAACAGGTAAGAAACACCACAAACAACACTTACAGCAATAACAAAGAGAGAGAAAAACACAAAAGTAATACAATTTGCTGCCCCTACATAGAGTAACTTCTGCATAAATGATCACTGAGGACAACTTGCAGTTTGTCAATGTGATGTTAGTAATAAATATTATACGTAACGCATGATAAATTAAAAAAAAATGTCTATTATGTAATCTTTAAATGAAACCTGTTTTGAATTTAAAATAATAATTCTTGTTGTTTCTTTTTATTATTCAAATGGTATTAATCAGTGCCTTATTTTTTAATCAGCGTATTTTATGCCAGTGTTAAAAATATACAACACTTTTTCTTATCCTTATAAACATCAAATAATCTGGCACACTGCTGATGAATTAATTAAAAAAATATGCTGCGCTTCATAACCTGCCTGACCTTGCCTCATTTTTGGAGCAAAAAAATCAAATAAATCACTAATTTACATGGTGTAAAATGTTATCTCAATACATTGATATTCCAAACGCGATCTATAAGTTGTTCATTACTTATCTTCAAACGCATCGATACGCAACATTTATTACGCTCCACTTTGCAACCAATTTATGCCTTTTCACTGCATTATCTATGTTCTTTATTACAAGGGGATAAAGGCGAGAATTGTCTGGATTACAGTTTTAAAACAGCATATTCTAGTTTCTTCGCGAATGTCTAGAGCCGTTCTATCACGTCAAAACAAGGCGCAGGGGGACAATGTATTGCAGTTGGCAATCTTAGTGCCCTTTCCACAATATCTTTAGTGTGACGCCCCTCAATATGAATAATGTGTGATACAATCGCGCCCTTTTATCTCCAATGAGGGAAACTCGCTGAGATTTTGTAAAAGTAATATTTGGGGTATGTGTCGCGTTCAAGTCGAAACAAAAGTAACATTCCGTTTGTTTTGATGTTATTATTTTATGATATAGTTTATGTTGTTTGTTGTTTACGCGGCTTTGATGGGTGTATTGACGCCCAAACGAAATGGTCTCTACTTCAATATATTGCAATTATAATTTAAATTAACGGCAAAAGAAAACATACTATAAACGCAACAAAAATTTTTTTTCATAAAGTACATACACTGCACTTTTTTTACGGTTATACTCTATATGAACGTAACCTCTCGCCTTTAGTCAACAGTGTGAATTGAGTTCTAGACTTACTAACTTACTCTAAACCTAAAATATAACGCGGTAATAATAAGAAAAAAAAATGCAATACAAAAACATCGCACAAACAAAAAAGAGTTTTATCTACTAAAATAATAAGCTATATTTCTTTACATCCATTAAAATCCTCCAGTCATAATCGTAAAGAAGACAATCAACTAATGACGACGAGTGACACTGTAACTATTCCGCTCGGGGTTAAACTATTCTACGAATAAACAAATAAAAAGCTTCCAAATCTGCGATAAGATTGCGCGCTGTAAAGAGTTATAAACTTGTAAAATACTGTGATTTGAGTGCAGTTGAAAAAAATCTGAAAATAGTGAACTAATTATATTGTTACTCAAAAACAAAACAGCGTAGGTATGCATGTATATTCGTGCCAATGGTAGACATGGGTCTACTCTACGAATAAGAAAGTTTCGGCCTAACCTAGAGCGGGTTGGCGGACTACACTCACCAGCACCTGAAAAATCTGGTGCGTGCTCATAGTTGAGTGTTTTAAATATTTCAAATCAAGAAATTTTATTATATTTTTCAAAATTGAAGCGTCTTAATTATATTAGCAAAAGTGCACCGTGACACTTAATCAACTCTAAAACCATATCGAATAAATAGACGAAAACTTCATAAACACATTTGACTACGAGTCCTTTGAGCATAATAATATTTTACGAGAGACGCTGTCGGCTTTTTGGATATTATGACGTATTTAAATGAACAGTCCCCCGCAAAAAAATGTGAGTACAAATACTTGTATTATTCCTAGGGGTGACTACTTAGGGTACGGAAAGCCAATGTTTTGGTTCGGTACTCACGCATAAAAAAATGTGTGGGCTCAATGCAATATTTTAATATTAACCGTGTTATGGGGTGCAGGGTGCATTCCTGGACGATGAATAATGTTGGGATTAGTGTGGCTGTGGCTATGAATACCGTAAGTAAAAAGAGGATTTGTTTTTAGGAATTGTGGCAGACTGTTATTTTGATTAAAATTAATGTCAAAGGTTATTTCCCAATTTATACTTAGTTATATTACCACCTTGTTTAAATAATTCAATCAGTGAAGTCAACATAGAACTAATTGTACTTAGGTACCAATTAGGTCTCGTTAAAATCGTGGTTACATTCCATCGCCATTATAACAAAAATATGTAACGTGATTTTTAGAGAAAGACCAGAAATTGGACGTACATTATATGTATATTTCATAGATAGATTCCTACTTAGATACTGACAATAAAACGTATTTTTTCAAATTAAGACATTACCTACATGAATTCAAGGCATTGTACCGCCTACATCAACAGAAACAAAAGATAAGCGTAAACGTACTAAACTCCCAATTTTTATTCAAAACACATTCCCTAAACCATATCACTGGCTGCAAGCGTATCTCTTGTCTAATCTACATTATGCCAACATATCACCCACATTTTATAGCATAAAAAAACCGTGCCCCGCGAATGCACCGGGGAGCCAACATCGGTTTGCACTCCAATATTAGTCTAATATTCGGCTACCCTCGCTTTATTAAAAAACCAAGGGCCATTTGTATGTATTTACAGTCCCGTACCCCGGTCCCTGTAGATTAATTTCGTTAATACATTCCGTCTATCTGTGCCTCCTCAAAGTTCATCTGTAGACGTCAATGGATTTGAAAGGAATTGAAAGGAAATTACTACCTGCATGTTTAATGAAAGCTTTTTAAAACAGTTGAAAAGATTCCGATCTCAATCCATTAAGGAAGTCAAAGGATCGAAGAGTTTTGTTTGAAGCATATGAATGGTGAGTTCTTTTAAGTTAGTTATAGTAAAATGTAAAGTAAAATAACTGAACTTATTACTTGGAAAAAACAACGAATAAATAATTAAGATCTCTCAAGTGTTACCACCAATTTTTCGTAAAACTTAAGCCGAAAATAAATGAATTTTAAAAAATATACCTTATGGTGTGAAATAAGTCACTAAAAATTCTAATTTATCATATTACATCATAGAAATATTATTCTCAGTCTTTGGAACTCAAACCTGCCATCTCATATGTACTATGCTTTTAAGCAAATTTATCACGGAGATAGGAAAAGTGACGTATCATTACGAAGAACAGACCGTAAAAATACAATACAACACATGTATCCGTAAAGGCGCTCTCTTATTAATAAAAAATACAATAACGTTTATCGGGCAACAATATTTCTGTACAAACATCAGTCACGGCTAGACCATAACTCCGCCCTAGGATGCAATAACAGATAAAAACGTACAAAAATAATACGACCAAAACATAAAACGTCTCTTGGCACTTTATTGCAACCAGTGACACTATTCTTGTAAACGTTCGACAAAGTTTAAGTCGTGATCGACATTAAAAATTTAATAGGATATCGTTAAATGACTAATATTAGTATTTAAGAGGAATGACCTGAATATGAATATGGTTTTTATGGTATAATGATGGAAACTTTTAAGTCTTGGACTTAGCAACAACTTTTTTACGAAGTCTGGTTTCGATCCAAACCGGACGTGAAAAAAATTTACAAAAAAATAAAACCTAAAGATATTTTTTCGCCGTTCCAAAAGGTGTATATCTTTCAACAGAGCAATTTGCACATATTTAACTTCCTCAATATGCTACAAACTTTTGTAAGTAACACCTTAGTTATTGAACTCTTTAAGAAATCAATATAATGCAGTTTAAACATTTCTTACTGGAAGTCGTGAGATTCAAAACTATTATATCGACATGTATCGAAATAAGTACCCGGTTTGCGGTGCCGAGATACTGCTATCTGATGTCTATAAATAATAGATGTTTAAGCAATTTTATGCACATTCACGTTATTGTTGTTTGAGTAAAGTTGTTATTACTTTAGGAAATTATTCCCTTTGTTGCCATCGATTGCGAGACCATAAAATTTATTTATAGTGACAAAAAAGATACGTAATAAAATGTTTGTTTTTAAAATGCAGGTCATTTTAATAATTATAATGCCGTTTTATTTGACGCTGGTTGTGACAGATACCGAAAATTAATTAAATAAGGGTATCAGATTAATCAAAAAAAGAATAGGTAAAAATGATTAACGTAATCCGATATAAGTACCTACATACAACATACATACATACCTTAGGGCCTATAATCCTCTTGACTTTATTTAACTCCACTGGAGTATTGAAACACAACCTCTCTGTATCTTAATTTTTACCACCTTTTGTCAGGTACGAGCCTATTTTTGTTTTTGTAACCAAAATATCTACTTTCAGAATCAAATTCTGACGCCTATCTTATATGCATAGGAAGACCTAAAAATCTTGAGTCCATGCAAATCTCATTGAGCATGCAGTCAGACATTACTGACTGTTGTCACCGGCAGCACCTGGTAATAATGTTACTATCATCAGCCCATATACGTGCTCGTTCCACTGCTCAGCTAGTGCCTCAACTAAAAATATTACTATGAATGTTATGATTGTAATGATGAAATATTTCTGGGGCAATATGGATAAAATTGACTAGGTTTAATTATTCTCTACCTCTATATGTCGGTTAGTTTATTTCTGTCCAAAGCATAAAATGATAATATATTTTTTTTATGTGTATTCTACGTCTGCATTATCTAGATAGGGATTCTATTTGCGGGATGAATACTATGGGAAACATTTTAACACAAAATCACGTTCTTATTTTCTCGTTAAGTAAATAAATAAAAAAACCATTAGTCGAGCTCAATTTCAATATTCAACGAATAAACACATTAAATAACAAATCGCGCTAAGGCATCGAGGGAATTCATCATGGATTTTTTAATAAAATACACCCAACAAATCCTTAAAGAATGAAGGTGCGAAACAATGAAATGGCACTTAGAGAAAATTTAGCTCGTTGACAAATTGGCCAATTCTTTCCGCACCCTCTAGGAAAAACCGTTTCATAACATCGCAAGGAGAGAGTTTATTACGGTGCGTGTCAATTTTAAAATCGATTAGTATAATCGATTGTGTCGGAAAAAGTTTAAATGTAAAATCATTAAAAGCTAAAAGAAAAATCCCAAAATATGGATTCTAAATAAAAACCAGGACTTTATCTCAAATAATGATTTATTAGCAATTAATAGAAAAATTATCATTGAAGAATTTAACTTGATATTAATGTGCGAATTAGAAGATACTACACAGATGAACTCAAATTTCTCAACAATTTATTCTCTAGCAATAAGACATTATTAACGATATTCTTAGAATATTTATCTCAGGCAGATTTAGTAAATCAAAGTTATGACTTTTACTATACTATGTATTACTTTGGATTTCGTAATCGAGACCATCTAAAAAGTCAGATGCATTATTTTTATTTCCACATTGATTTAGTATCTAACTTTTACATCGGCAAAAATGGAAACTATAAAAAATCGGAACTTCTATATAAAAAAACGAAACATACGTGTCTAAATAGTTAAGAAAATATCGCTGCTAAGCAAACAGTCGGAACTAACAAAGAATCAATGATCGATTCTGTTACTCTCGATTCCAATTTCCGTTTCGGGAACAATAAACATCCCTACTTATTACCTATCTCTTATTGACTTTAATTTTCTCCTCTGTTGACGTTTCCAATGATATATACCTTCAGTGGAATTGTTAGAATGGCGGCGCGCTTTTTCAAATAACAAGCGGAGAGCCATCAATCCTCCCTGTCACTCATTTACGCGGTCCGTTTTGGTGAAATATTAGAGTTATCTATCGGGGAAATCGCGACGGAAAAACTACTTCCAAAAATAATATTTCACTTTCGATTATTTTGCTCTCTATTGTAAATAATGGAGGGACTGAGAGGTTCGTGTTTGCTGATGCCACGTGTCACCTTGAGGCTTCTTACATATTTTGTTTGCGGACACACATGTGTATTTTTAATTTTCCATAGTTTGCCGATATTTGTCTAAGAAGTTGCATTTGTCTCATTACTTTTGCTAGTTTTTTGCGATGTAATTTTTTGTTTATCTTATTGATATACCCAATTTCGGACTTTGTGGCATTCGATAGTCTCAATAGTCACCCCTGTGAGACACAGGCGGAGTTGATATATATGTATTTACCCAAATCGAATCCTGCACATTCTATGGTTACAGGACCAACGCGAAAAATATGATGAAATAACATATTATGCTTTACAACTATACCATAAGCTTCAAATACTCGAAATTTTTTACCTCACCCCATCAAAAGCAGTGCCTAATCTAAACCATATTCCCCGCGCAAATTCGCTAATCAAACGAAATTCTAGAGCATCTGATTACCCACAAAATTCCTACGCGTTTGTATTTGACAAAGCATGTCGCACAAAGAGAAGCTCCCTCGTACAGCGTGCCGATGTGAGCTATTGAACCCCACACTGGACTATACATCGGCTTTTACCCTTTAACTAATGTAATAAGATTACAAAGGGCTGCAGCCTGCGCCAACAGGGACGGCTTTGAACAACCGAACTGCAGGAAAATGTCATGCGTAATTGTCGAAGTTGGGTTTCATTTGTAAATCTGAGACATTGGCTGTGATGATGCTTTAAGCGAAATAGTACAGTGAAACGGTCAGCGCAGTTTTTAGTAATAGAGTTTTTTGTATATGTGACTCATTACAGAAAGCCATAGATTAGGTTAGTCAGTTGAATGTTGTGTCGAATAGTGAATATTGTATTAATAATCACTTTTAAAAATAATTTCGAAAGCAAGCAAGTAATAAATGACCAAAGCTAAAATATATATAAACGAAGTTTTATTCAGAATAGATATTAGATAGATTTCATAATAATATAATGCATACACAGTCACGCCTGGCCCCGATGAAGAAGGCAGAGGTACCTTCACATTTTGCTAATTGTTAAAATAATATTCTATAGAGTCATATTACTTACGTCAATTATAAAATAATATTTTAATTTAATTACCAAGTCCTAAATGCATACCTGTACATCTGGAACGAATCGCCGCTGACGTTTTAGCTAAGCGTTAACTGGCGGTCCCAAAAGGGACGGGCGTTATATCATATCACAGACAATCGTTTACTCGTCTACAAACAATATCTTCACGGTTAATCCCGATTCGCTCTGGAACACAAGGTTATTCGCTGAAGTTATAGTCCCATATAAGAAAATAAAGCTTCACTGTTTGTAAATAAAAGTATACTTACGGTTTTTTTTACGGCTAATTGACAAAACCGTACCGAAAAGTCAACAAGGCCGGATGGAGTTTTTTGCCATCAGGAAAGTACTTCATTGGTCGACAAAGTTAAGTCGAGCTGATACGAATCGACATTTATACGAAAATACAAATGCGGATTGCCGATATAATATATAAAATTCTATGCAATGAATGAATTTTGACTGAAATTTACGCCGTATATGAATTCTAAATAACATACCGGACACATATAAAAATAAAATGTATCAAGTCTAAAATCCCGAAAAAGTTTCTCTGAAGCAAATATTTTTACGCATTAAAAAAATATTAAGTTATAAAATTGCCATCTAGTGGCACAACTCTTACCTAGTTCAAAATTTACCTAACAATAAAATATTAGCGCCATCTAGCACATGACATTAGAACTAAGTAGTTGAACCAACTGGCTGCTAGCTAGCGGCCTTGTATTGTAGTGTCTAAAATTTTCGATAGAGGGCTCTTCTAATACAATGTGATTTGAACCTTATGAAAAGTATTTTGCTTTTTTTCCCTAGATGACGTTGTTTGAGTATAGCGCTCTGCGACTTATGATGTGTTTAATAAAATACTATGCAGTTCGTCGTTTAATAAATAGATGGCGGTATCCCTAAATTATCGTTTTGACTTTTTGTTTTCTGAAACTAACTAATTACTACTTTATAAAATTTATTTATTGTAATTTTTTGACACTATATAACTTAATACAACATATGTAACATACAACTTCACTGGGACATATGTTTGTCTTTATTCACTCGCTAATGCATTTATTCCCGCATATTAATATTTCATCAGAAATAGGCTCGTTTCTGCTATGGGACACGCTATATGTATACCGGGTTCGTTTTTAGGCACCTTAAATATTTACTTAAAATAGATACGATTCGTGAAACCCGCGAATACCTTGAGAACCATACAGACGTGGAAACCATATTATTTGTATTATTTTAAATCTTTTTAGAATAATTCTCAATCTAGAACTGATGATCAAAGATTCCTTTTTCAGTTAACATTGTTATTCAACAACGTGATCTTAGTAGCTAATTGCACATCCGTTCCGCATTTAATTAACGAAAATGTAAACAGCATTAGAGACGGCCACAAAGGGTCCAAGTTAAGCCCCATCGGTCCGCAGCCGTCTTTACTATGAACTTAGGGCTTGATTAATTAATAGTTTAAACTACACAATGAGGATGGGGAGTTTCCACTCTTGAGGTTTGAAGATCGTGGGGCGTTTGTTGGTGCCTCGTTAGAAAAGGACATGTGTTTGTTAAACTTACAAAATCTGTAGAGATTTGTACGTAGTCCTTTAGCCGAGCACGATTGTTGGTAAAGATAATAGTGATCGTATTCTCATAATTTTATGACATGAAATATTTAATAAATTACACTTCGTCATTTCAACGATTTGATTGCTACAATTTTTTTTCCATACTTATTTTACTAAAAAAATATTTAAATATTTTTAACATATATTGTATCCTAGCAAAATTATTTCCAACAGAATTTAACACAGTGTCAGTACCTACAGTAGTTAAAGTGGCATAATTTTGAGCGTCGGTACTTAATCTACATAGTGTAATGAAACCCCTCGCTGACGCCGACTGTACCTATACCCCAGTGGTCGGCAACCCCTGGATGTTTTGAAAAAAAAGGTTTTTTTAGAAATCTCGGATAATTATCACAAGTGCGGATTTCCTTCTTTTAAAAATCTAGGATAAATATCAGGAGTGAGTCTCTTCTTCTTTTTTTTATAAAATCTGGAATACAATATATTAGAAATGCCTTTTTTTAGAACCCCTGGATAAATATTACAAGTGCGGTCTGCCAGCATTTATTTTGGCATGTTTTGGCCCTTGCCTGCCAAAATGTTGCCGACCACTGCTATACCGTATAAAACGGTGTAAAATTTTGTACCCAGTGATAAGGTGCCGTGTAATTTTTATGGACACATTTGCAGTAACAATAATAACAACTCGCAACTAATTAAAAGCGGGACACGGAACGGGAGAGAGGTTTCCTTACCTTGATAACGTAGCGTCAGCAAATTCAAGAATTTTCATGTAAAAAGGTTTTACTAATCATTAACTTTATAAAGGAACTATCTTTATAATGCGATAAGTTTAAACAAATATTAGCTTAAGCTATTATTATTGTTTTTAAGGACACAAATTAAATAGATCGATAACAGCGATAAGGCCGCTTTTGTGGCATTACAGTTTTTAAGGAAGCATGATTTTATATTTCATTCATGTGAGTGAGGGATACAAATAAGCATATTTAAATAAATAATAATAAAATCGTAGGCGAAAACTTTTGAAAGAGAATACGAATTTTAAAGGAAGAATTCAAGGGATTTATGGAGCAACTTCATATATGTTTTTGAATAAACTATTCTAGAAACATACAACGTTTATTTTTTCGAGATGGATATGATTCTGTAAAATAAAAGCCTCGATTTTTCCCTTTGACTTTACACAACTTTTCCGGGAAAGAGTTTTATTTAGTTCATAGCTGTATTGAATTTTCAATACAAAATATTTTATAAATATCTCTTTCGCGACTTTTCTGACGGTACCAAAAGACGACTTCTAATTAGCAAGTTGAGAGCTAAATATTACATTTATGATATGCAAATTTTGCTCAGAGAGTTTGAGTTCTCGTTGCATTTTGAACTTTACCTGTTAACACATAAAGCTGATATCCACGTGGGCCCCACCGGAAGACGCTAAGTTTTCTTCTTTATAAGGAGGCGGACTCATTTCGTATTATCGCGTTTATTTTATTATGTTTTAGGACGGTTCTTATTAAGGGAATGTAGAAGTAAACAAAGTCTGGAGATGGTTTTAAATTTATATATTTCAGACCGCCAACGAGTGAAATATACAAGTACAACTCTTTAATACATCATTATTTTTCTTGTTATACATTCAAATTCGCACTTTTTATATGAAAACTAAGATCAATATGGACCAAATAGTAATTCTTTGCACTTAGTAAAATACGGTGTTTTATGTTTTAAGAAATACGCCTCATTCTCTTTATACAACAAACAAAGGCGTAAGTATCGGGTTTAAAGTAACATGTTTTGAATTTATATTTTTACTCCAACGTAATTCGATTTAAAAAATCTATGCGCTTTCTCGAAGATCACCATCATCGTCATCATTATAAACCGAAAGACGTCCACTGCTGGACATAGGCCTCCCCCAGAGACTTCCAAAGTGTTCTATCGGAAGCGGCCTGCGTCCAGCGGCTTGAAGATTTCTTGAAGATTCATCCACTAGTGTGTTTAATAAAATTATTAGAATTGGTCCCATACTATAGTGTAAAAGCAAATAGATAGGGTTACTTTCGCATGTATAACTGTAGAGAATGACACATTACTTTTTTAATACTGTTAAGACACATAGGATGATATCATTCATTCTGAAAAACAATGAATTCAATGATTCATATTATGTTCGTAAAAATCCTGTGGTCGATTTCGCATCAGGGTTGATTAAGCCCTCTGTTATTTTGATGAAAGCCTTTAAAGGGCATTTTGTCCAATTAGCCGTATTTAGTTCATAACAAGGGCCGGATTATAATTGTGGTGTGTGAATCATTCTGAGGTCTGATGATGTTCGATTGAATGCGCTTACATTGAGTAGTGAGAGGAAGCGATTAAAATTATATTATCAATTTCAAAAGTCACACACGTCCTCTTAAATTTCACATATTCTTTTAGCTTTTTGTTTTATTTTATAGATTTTGTTTTGTGTTTATGGATATTAACAATCTGAAATAAACGATTTATTATTATTAAACTTATACAAACGTAATGTGGCACGTCCTGCAGTACAAGCTTTCAATGAAAAAAGTAGCATATAACGGATGGGTGAGAGCTACTCAAGACTGGTATGGTAGGGCAGTCTACAAGCAGCAGCCGACGGCATTGGGCTATGTATATTAAACATTTTGGAGAACTAAGTGGTATTTCACTTATAGTTTGGCTCTATATTATAGATAATACAAAATAGAAAAAAAAATAATTCCCATAATTAGAAAAAAACCTTTATTTACAAATTTTAAACTATTTTGTAAATTTAAAAAGAATTACACATGTTAAAAATTAAAATAAGGTTACATTATGATCTTAGTTATTTATATTTTTTGTTTGTAGAATATCCCTTTGTCTACAGGCTGATACTTACAAACCGCTCCCGCGTCCTCTCATAAACACCCAACATCCTTATTGACAGGAGAATGTTAACAATATTTCCGTTGGTCCCATCAGTCAGAGACCAGAGTTCATTTGAAAACACGTAGCCGTTTCACACATTACCATAAACTATTTAAAAAATGTCCTCGTTAAAATATTCGCTCTATTACTACCGTGGAATTCCAAAAGCCATGTTTCTGGCGAGTTTTTTGGGGCGAAATCGTTTATGTCCTAATGAGCTGCTGATTTAGTTGTGCACCTTATTCAGTATGTAATAAGGTAAATTATCAACTGTTGCAGTTAACCAGGAATGACAAGACTTGTGTCAATGGCGTGGCATTCGATGTCCAAAATGGTCCTCCAAGAAGCGCTATCTAAAACAGTAATCGCTGACATAAGGCTGAAACAATTAGGTTTATCAATACAAGTTATCTATTAATAAAAGAACTCTATATATTGTTTTGTTTACATTTGGAGTGGTGACAAGTCATCTATCAAGTTTGCGGAAGATGAATGGGTCCGGATACTTACCGAGGACGTTGTTAGTTTGATGTCCGTTTATTGTAGTAAATCATTGGGCGTTTAGGTCGGCACAAGGAAATTGCTTTAGTGTTATTTTTAACGCTTTATGTTATTTTGTTAATTTCGGGTATGAAATTGGGTCTCCATACACATTAAGTAGGCAAAATATTTTTGCTATGGAGTAAAATATAGTCACCTTAAAATTTTTCGGATTTAAAACTAAAACGCTTTTGAACTTGAGTGATAACTTATACGTACTTAGAACAAACAAATGGAACAAATGGAAGAGTTATGCACAACAAATCCACATAAGAACCGATGCCTGAAACAACGAGATATGAAAATAGGGAGTTTAACATTTATTGTTAATAATAATTCTTGTAACCGTACTTAACGATTATTTTATCATAAAACTATTTCCGTTTAATCATAAGTCATTCACGAGTTTCAAAGAGATTTTGCATTTAACCGTTGACTTTTCGAAGTTCAAAAGGAATTCCAACTAGAGCATCATAACTTTTACGGGTTTTATTCTGTATCTAGTACAAACAAAGGTCATTAAAGGAAGCACGCTCCGAAAACCATAACCATTAATTAAAAGTAGTTTAAAGTCCATCGAAGGAAAAGATTTTTATAAATTCCTTTGAAATGATTAATCAAGGTACATGTTTTGGTATACTAAAGATATTTTAATAAGACCACGTCGAATGATTAGTAGCTTCCATATTTAATGATAGAAAGAAAATAAAACAGACATTATTTTTTGATGACTCATCAGAAGAGGCTATACAAATTTTTACCAGATTTATATACGCCCACGGCGATAACCAATTTTAAGTCTATAACTAAATATGCTCTGATGTATCCCATATATAATTCATAGTTTATTAATCTAAGCAATACAAATTCAAGCATAAATTTGTTGCATACTGTCATATGATTATATATTGATATTTTAAAACATTTATTCCGTTCCAGGACGTCGATTGTTAACGCTGCTGAAGTAACAGTGATAGGCGTTTCCCCCGACAAGGGAATTTGTTACCAATAATTATATTCAAATTCCGCTGCAAAAAATTGAACTTCCCAAGTATCCGAAATTTGGTCAAAAAACGTCCCCTGTATCGGAAAACACGAGTCACATTTCTACTGTTCCACATCAGTGTCCCATTATGGAGGGCATATGCCTCTTAACGGCATCTAAAAAATGACACTTTTTGTAACTGTCCTCATATAAAAAGGGCCAAATTAACTTTTTAAAGGAAACGATCTGTTTTTAAGACCGCCACGTGTGACAGAGCTGAGGCGGCGTCAAATTCTATTTCGGAGGTGACACCACATGGCGATGTTGATACTTATTTTGTCGTCAAATAATCCCTCATCATTGGGGATATTCTATTTTTAGAAACAAGACGTATTGACGACTCCTACTATGAGCTTAACTTGACTTTAATACGCCCGTGATGTATTGAACGCCCTTACAGAGCTGACACATTTCGGCGTAGTACACTCTTTTCTGATTTATTCTCTCAAAACTGCGAATCGTAGTATTTCGCGTAAATGTATTGCTGTACAACAAAAGGTACAATCACATTTGAATACATAACGCACCGATCTGTATTTCATTTCACAAGCAAATGTACTCAATAGTCAGAATAGGAAGACAAAACAGTTTTACTTTGTTACCTTCACAAAAAGCCCTAAAGGAATATTCGTGGAAATATCGCGAAAAAACTTGCGAGTGTACAGTTAGATAAAGGGAAAAGGAATGGGTCTTAACTGGTTCCGACATTATATTCGCATTTGTGAAGATCAAAGAGCACGTTGTGACACACGGCCAAGAAAAAACTTGGGTAGGCGGCGCCGCGGCGTGGCGGCGAGGTGAACGCCGCTTGAGGGCTCTTGACTAACACCATCCTTGAGGGGGCTAGGCTTTGAAACAAAATGCGTTTGCATACATTAAACTGTAAGAATGTTGAGATAGGGAGGGTAATGCCGACGGGTCCCAAGGGAAGTGTGTTACGGCGATTACACGGACGGAATTTCTCAAGTTGCCTTCTTGGTGGGATAGTTTGCACGTAACACTAGCCTCTTTGTGAATTTTCACAGTCAAAGACGACTCTCCAGAATACTTCTGTGTTTCAAAGTATTTGAAAGGCAAATTAGGAACATATCTTGACTGAGTTTGTTGAAAGCCTCGAGCACTCCGCGCGCTCGGGACGTAAATATTTGAAAGTAATGAATTTAAGGTAAGTTCTTCGACTGTTCACAGCAAATGATTTTACGCTGACCATAGCGGTAATTGTAATTGGCGTTTTAGGTGTAAATAACCCAGCTTAAATTTCATCTTGGGGGCTATTTATTTTTTCTCAAATTATTATTTAATTATTTTATCAGGCCGTAATTATAAGTACAGTCAACTAGCTCATATAATATGATATTTGTATATACTTTAAGTCATCGAGCACCTAAGTCCTTTTTCACTGTTAGATTTCAACTGTTTCAGCGTCTCACTCGTACACAATGCTCCGTACAAAAACATTAATTAATTATTAAGCGCCAACTTTATTATACCGTACCACAATTAGCGCATATTTGCGTAGTCTCTGCCGTAATAACAATTTTCCACTCCTGTGGATTTGCAACAATGAAACTGGAGTGCAAATAAAATTAACGATACAACAGTATTAACCCCCCATTTACAAACAAGCGGGGGAGCAGGTGGGGTTCACAATCTCAGGGTAAACATGTAAGGTCCACGGGGAATTTCTTCAGTAAGGCACAGTTGATCAGTGTGTAGTACGATAAATCCGACGCCGAATTTATGACTAAATTTGAAGAACCTTTTTTTAGCATTTAGCTCTTAAAAATAATATATTATTTTTTTTTATAAATAAACATTTCTTTATCGTTGCGATTCACTTTCGTTTATACACACTGGAAGTTTGTGTTCATAAAATTGTGAATGTCACAGAGAGGCATGTACCTAGTAGAAAAACGAACCGTAAATAGAGACTCTACCTATTTTATTTCATGTTGTCCTATTTTATTTTATACGCTTCTATATTTCTCAAGTTCTGCATTGTATTTTGGTATTTGTTTATTGAAATCATTTATTCTTGCCATTCCTTTGGCGTATGTTACGGTAAAAAGAACTAAAAAAATTCTTTTTGTTTATTTCACGCCACATTTGCAAATTAAGCATATAAAATAAATTATGGTTGGTGACATAAACTGGCGGCCTTTTCACTTAAAGCGATTTTTTTCTATTTTCTAATTATCTCTCATGAAATAAAATTATGATGGCATACTTTTTCTCTATTATAATCTTGTGCTTGGATAGCTTGTTTTGAGTGAGACTACTGATCAGCATTTAGATAGGCGAGAGGTCCGTAGAGAATTCCTCGAGGATGATGCACGCGCGAGAGTGGTTTGAGAGACGAGAAAGTAACTTTGATGTGACGCGTGAGTCATTACTGGATTCCAAATACGGAAAGTTCGCTGAAATCCACGCCTGATACGTTAAAAATATATGTAATCTACTTCATCACTTTTTATTGCGTGCGTAAATTGGTGGAATTGCTTTTTGCTGTTTATTTATACTTATTTTTTGTGCTGCGTTTATATCTATTTATTTATACAGTTTTTATAGCCTCCATGTAAGAATATGAGAAGCGGTGTTTTCGAACCCCAAACCGAGGCGATTTAAAGCCATTCGCAAATCTACATTTTAGGTTTTTATGAGACCAAAAAGTCTTTTGCACCTAGTTTCTAATATCAAGGACTCAAATATTTATTTTTCAGTAGTAAATTACTACACATGATGTATTCTAACATGAACCGGCACCATGTTTTTTGTGGCTGTCCATAAATATAACTCGTACTAGATTAATAATATGATACGTTTTAGGAAGAATAAAAAAGTTTGTGCAGTAAATGTTTAGCTCAGTGCTCTATGAAAATCTGTGCCTGTTCCTCTCGGATAAATTATTCCCAGCCGCAAACCGCTGCCGTGAGAGGCCATCCATTCCGTAATTCTTAAATAAATAATTTCACTAAGCTCCCACTAGATCAACAAAGTAACAAAGTTTTATGTAGCATTTTTATAAGCAAAAGTTACTTATTAACTTATCCGTGCCTTAGGCTATAAATTATTTCGCGTCTACGATTCGCCGTTTCATCTCTTCAAGTTCGGTTATTACTAAGGGCGCGTTTATGTGTCGTATACTAAATGGGCGAATGCAATAACTACTAAAAGTCGCAACGGTGATAAACTCAGATGCCGCTGTCACGAGACAATGGATCTCCGCTGGACTAGATACACTGTAGGGTTGTTGCACAAACTGCGTTCTGTGGATTGTTTTTTTTTTATATAATGCTTATTTCCTATTATTTATATAATGCTATTATGTGTCATACGACACCCCCTTAAACTACAGTTATGAACGTTTTCAATGTTAAGTTTACTTATTTGTTCAAAACTTCATGGTCCTTTTATTGCGACGATTATCTCAAATTCATCTCTATTTAAAAATCTCAATCTAAATCTTAGTAACAAGTATGCAAACTAAATGTTTTTCATTAGCTTTACAGTCCCAATCGCTCTACTGATTTTCTGCGTTTGTAGTAGACAGTGGTAGATTATAACGAAAGCAAGTCAGTACGAGAAATCCGATATGAACACTAAAAATCTAAATTGCTACACTCATTTTACCATTTCGACTCGCCAACTACCTAGCCATGGCGCAATTATATTTTATTGTAACTAATTCTTGTAAATTTTTGTATTAAATAACACTCATTTGTTATAATTTTCTTACCAAGAAAGTTATGAGAAAGTCCCTTTTGTATTGCGGACGGCAATAAAATATTCGTGCTTTGTAGTCGTTTACTGTTTACTTATCCACTTACTTACTTACGATTTCGTGTAATTCCTAGATAAAATTTATGTACTACGCCAACAATAACTCTCGTAATAAAGAGAACTAACATAATAATATTTTTTAATTGTAATAAAATTCGAAGTTTAAATAAACAAAACGTTATCATTCCATTTTATGGCGAACGAGTTACTGGCACAAATGGTTCAGCGATAAAACAAACAAAACAAATAAAAGGGCACCAACGTTCCATGTTGGTTAGTTTCTGTGCATAAATATTAGCTAATTATTCGTGTGCCGGCGGAGTCACGCGAGCAACTTGTAAACTTTTAACAGTTTGACAGCCCTGCCCGAACCAATTTAATGCTGTAAATCCACAGGGCACACTTACCTCCCCGCCGACTCATGCGATATTGCGTTTTTCTAAACCGCAACTATGGGGGCGCTAGTATGTACACCGCCTATACTTTTTATGTCGTCACGAAAATGTTCTATGTATAAAAATGTTATGAGAAATAAAACAAAAAGCACGTAATGGTATGCAAAGTATTTTTATATTTGTAGGTACTTTGCCCTGTTTTGTGTGTAGATTGTCGCATAAGATTTAGGCTTTCTGGCTAGGGTTGCCGGGTTTTCTCGAGTTTTTTATGACAACTCCTTCTGTGATACATTGCAAGGTATGTAACTCGTTTATAATTCAGATAAGACACAAAAGAAATGCTGTTTCCTCGTCGTTATTAGTTTTATAACTTCAACTATATCGAATTATCAATTTAGAGATCTCATATTCGCTATTTATTATTATTATAATCCGATCAAATAATGTAACAATTTGAAAAATATGACGTAAATAATGTGGACCACAGTTGCTAGAATAACATGGCGGAGTCGATTTCGCTTGCAGGTCATCTCTTCATCGAGCGGGTAGACGTCGATATTAGATCAAGATTTTGATATTGAAAATTTAGATACTAATAATACAATCAGTTAATTTTATTATGTTTCATTTCAATACACATAAAATACACGGTGCAAAACGCCTATTCCAAAGGAACAATCAACGTACTGTTATGAAAAGACCACAATTTATATTGTCATCATAAACAAAGATATTAATAAATAAATGCATTCCACCACGCAAGTTATGGTCCCCACACAAAGTGAAAGTATGGCAATATTTTGAAAAAATACTGTATTGTTCCCATGGGTATTTCCTTACCAAATTTCCAGATTACTTGCGTTCAGGGTCGTACTTCACCCTCTGCTATCTCTTTTCTGTATTTGTCGGCGCTACCCTTGGCTAAGTTATCGAAAATATAATCCCTCTTACGCACGGAAACTTCCTCGCTGATTACTGCGACGCTAGGAATAAGGCTATAATAATGTGGATACGAGAATTCGTTTTTTGAAAATTTATAGATTATTCCAAAAAAATCTTGATATGGTTCATATAATTTGCACACGAATTTATTCGATAAAACCATTTCAATGTATGCCTTATAGAATAAATTAATTAATACGGTCGGTATAATGCTAAAACAGACTCGCGTAGATATACTAGTAATCTTTTCAGTTAAGTAGATTACGAAGCACACACATTAACACGTAGTATCAACGCAACACACCTTCCATTAAATCTGCAACGATTCAAATTGATGAAATACTTTCGCTTTGAATTCCAACGGATTACTTCAAATACAAATCCTACTTTGAATACCATTATAATAAAAATCCCTCCAGAATCTCAAGTAAAACTATAAATGTATTTAAATCACCGTCGGGCCAGCCGAAGTGTTTAATGCCTATTTTTTCTTCTTTAGCACTCAAGCCTGAAGCAGATCACGTTTTATCACGAAACTTTTACTCCCGTTAAAGCCAAATGTTGAACATAAAACAATCGTTATACTTTCATTAGTGGATTACCCATCCACATTATTGTACACGGCGGAGTGTAATCTGGGGTTATTTTCAAAGTTCCGAGTTGCGGCCAGAAGAATGAAATCCAACTGTAATCCCCTTGAGATTAATATTATTTTATCGCCAACAATAAATAACGAGTGAATTCAATAGACGTGCGCCAACGGAATTATAAGTTTTTTGACGCACTAGTAGAAAACTTTTTCCGGATTCAATCTTGCGGGGATTTGCTCCAATCGCTTTATATTCCAGTTCTCGGATTCATGGAATAAAGTAAGTAGGTATTTATGATCGAAATTTACTTCTGCATCGGCTTTTACGGACCGAATCGAGTTCAACTTTAATAGGGCTAATATTGGCAGTTATAAAATTCTTTATAAGGTCAGCTTGTACGGTGAAACTTGAAATGATTGCTACCTACCGGCATTTATTTCGCAATTTACGTGACTTCAGAACATTCAGTATGATTTACCTTTACTTACTTATATTTTTTGTTGACTGCGTGACGTTCACTTAAATCTTGACAATACATCGTCAATCTTTTTAAGAAATAAATTTAACTACGAAATAATATAACTGATAAATAAAATATAATAGATATATAAAATAAAATATCTGAAATTTCTTAAAAACAAATACACCTCGAAAAAAAAACATTAAAACATTCCAAGAATTATCTGAATAAAATGTAAGCTTAGTGCAAATTCAATCAATTTTTATAAATTATCATTGAAAACGTTGTTGTGACGTAGATGGAAATCACTTTTTACTCTACAATTTCAAGTCGGCGTAGCTTTACGCTACACTGTTTTTGTGGAAGACGAACAGTGTAGTCTCTTCATCACACACACAGAATTAACCATATAACCCAAGATCCAAGTACTTATTAATATTTTTTTCTTTTCATATTCTTTTCATCTCCAATATAACTCTATTACTGTGCCTAACGCGGGAAGATTGTAATTTTCTAATATTTGAGATATTAATGTACAAAACGGTTAGTACACACTAAATAAATAGAAAAATTACCATCAACAATCGATTAGAAATGAAGTATGACAACCGCACAGTATCAGGCAATAAATAAAATTAAACTGGGCATTACTCTGTAAGGGTTGCGACAATGACAGAAAGCTCGATACAACGATTTATAGTCCGTTCGTCCACTCATTTAATACAAACTATACGAATATTGAATAATTTATGTGAACAAATGGCGAGGAAATTTCAATTGTTTTACGAGCATTGGTTTTTTGAAATATTGCTGTTTGAAAATTGAAAACAATTACGGAAAGTAGCATTGTGTAAAATTGTTCAGTTATTGTGCGTTGCGAGTTTTTGTTTATTTTGTTAAAGCACTGAATGCATCCCGTAGGACGGAAAAGTTTAAGTTTTAATAGCAGCAGAATAATGTGCGAATTTTTATGCAAGGAGATAAAAATAAGTAATTTGGAAAGCGTGCTGGCTGCGTATAAAGCCAATTGTTCTTTAGAAATTAATTTCAAAATTGTCGTTAAAACAGTGTAGGTTATTATTAAAATTACGTTTTAAACACTACTCGTCAAATATGCGTTACTGAAATTTGCCAATGTCTTCATTGAAAAGTTTTGCCCAAGTTCATACAATTTGTATCCAATACATATTTTTATATTAATACTTTCGTAGATCGAGCTGTGACAACATCTGTATTTCGCTGACAACTTTATCCACAGACCACATTAAACCTATTTACGCAAAACTGGTTTCACATGAAAATACCATAAAGCACCAAATAATTTAGGCGTAGCATTGGAGTATCACCATTTGTAACTTGTTATTAAGAGAAATTGCCAATTTCCACGTGTGTCGTCATTTTATGCCGTCATAAGATTGAGTTATAAATCACAGGCTCTTTTCATTTGTACGTATCGTCTGAGCGGAAAATGAAATCATTTTTTCTCTTTTAAGTCTTAGCAATTTTCAGATGTCTCCCGAAATTATCATCCTTTCTTCACTTTGTGAGATATGGGGGTGAAACGCAATTCAAACAACGCACTTAATATTTCTCAGAATTATTTTGGTTTTATTTAGTTTGTTTTTATTATGAGTCGTATTTATTTATTATTATTATCATATCAAGATAAGAAACTTCTATTAATTAAAAATGTTTGTGTTACTGTTTTTAAATTGGAAAAAAATATCAGTTGGCAACGGGACCCTACCGTCAGTTATATATTTAGTACAAAATGTTTATAAAAATAACATCAAATAATATTAGTCTCTGTTGTTGAGTTATATTTAAGCTACTAGTAGTTGAAATATTTGTGATTTGCGCCTTTTTGTGGTGTTTTTATTTAGCTTTCTTTGGCATAAAAATACCATTATTTAAATCTCTTACCACTGTCGTCTAGAAAACAACACTGTCTCCCCATGGTAAGTGAATAAACGACTTTTCTTTTCCTTGAATTACTTGAAAACAAAACTTTTTATTACATTCGCTACTTCAACGCGTATGAGTAAACAAAGTTCGTTCAACTCCCTCATGCGCCGTGATATGAAATGCACCCTTCTCTAAGACAAATTATTTCATTTCCCAGTCCCTTTGGACGTACGTGACTGCAGGCTTCCATCTGTGCGAGATGTAACTTGGCAATTTGTTGTAACGGTGCTAATAAAATGATTACTGCTGTTTAATGTCGACGCTTTGTGGGTGAGATACGATGATGTGTAGACATTCACCATTAGCTAGAATGCTTTCGGTGTTTGATGACGTAATTATTGAACATCAATGGTAACCTTTAATGACATTGCAGCAGTCTGGCGTCATTCTAAGAAATTGATAATAACTTCAAACGTTTCAGAGTAATTGGTGATTTGAATTATTTTTGGATACGAGCTGCTAAAATTATAAAAGGTGTGTGGGCGTCAAATCTTAAGGATTTGCACTTTTGAGAAAACACGCTTTTCTTTTTTTTGTATATTTAATCAGAAATAGATGTTGCCCCGCCGGGTTTTCTTTAAATAGAGGCTGTTAATTTAAACAATATAACGGCTTATAAACATAAAAGGTACATAAGTCATACTTTTTGCATTGGATAACAATAACACACATTTACCAAATAATAGACAGGTCCGTGCTGTTCGCTATTAGCCTGCGATACGAGAAACAGCTTATTAGATATTTCCACTTACACAAATAAAAGTGTTACTTTAATTCACAGAAAAAGCTTCAGGTATTTGTGAGACCGAAAAGTTTCTCTTAGTTTTTGATACCCAAGACACAAAACTTGTTTCTTAGTTTTAGGTCAAAAATGGTTATGTGACTATTGGGTGCATTTATTTAATTTTTATTTGTTATTTTTTCTTTCAAGCAGTCCCAATCAATTTGATACGTGTGTATGTGCGTTATTTATGTGTATAAATAAACGCACTGATTTTATTAACACAATATGTCTTTAACATTATTCTAACCTTAACTATTTCTCAGAAATGTTATTATTTATTTCTCATTTATTAAATTTATTTCTCAGTAGAAATTGTCACACTGCTGCCATAAAGTTGTAACTCATTATTATTACTAAAAAGTTTTACTATAAAAGTATTCTTAGAAAGTCTAGAGAATATTATCTTAAAATGATTTACATCTTCGTACACTCTTTGCCAGAACTGTGTAATTTCTTCACTAAAGCCTCTATGCTTATTGGAGCATTAGAGCGTATATAGTATCCACTTAAAATTTCATATAAATACCTACTTGATCCCTTCTCTTATGGATGAGTAATTTATGAAATATTATTCATGTCTAAATATAATTGATTTTCCTGCTAAAATATACAATTTACAAGCTAAATCAAAAAGATTTATGTCACAAAGTGGACGACGGTTCACAAAATTTTTGGGCCCTAATACTTGTACGCATTACATTTCTATCTGCCAGTCTATGGACCGGACTTTCCACAAGAGACTTTGTATATGGCCTGGGAGTATGGAAAATAATAAAGTTAAAAGAAAATGGCTATCCAACCCCTTATTTACATTTCGCCCTAAAATAATACGTGAATAAATATGACTGTTTATTGGAAGAAAAGTGCTGTTATAAAAGCGAAAATTTCTAATACTATAACAATATGAATTAATGTTTGCATATTTTCATGTGAACGTTTCACATAAAGGTTGAATAAATAATGGGAGGTTAAAAAAGCGAATTGTGAAAAATTTGGATAAATTTAACTCATCTTATCTTTAGCTAAAATACTGACTAAATCGAAAAGTCTCTTGATTATTAAATGCTTTAATTTATTTTATATTTCCCCGTTTAAATTTTTTTTTACAATAATGATTGAGGAAATTGCAGCATTATCAACTAATAACCGCACAAGGCTAGCGTGGTGGTAAGCCGTTTTAGTTGAAGACGTGGCTTAGAGGGCTGATATTGATTAGTATTGTATTGATAGACATAAAATGCATAACATATCATTTTTACTTTCAGAGCAATATAAAAGATTATTGAAAGTCATATAATACAAACTTTATAAGTCAGTTGAATCGGTAAGGTCGTTTAGAAATCTGTTCGAGTATTGCTAAAAGTTCGCTATACGTGAACCCACTTCGCTTGAAGAATAAACTTTAACGCGAGGTGGAAAAATATCTTGTTACTCAGTTATCTCAACTATGCATTTCTTAATGCAACTACCGGGTAAAATGGGGTGATTAGGGTTCCTGGGGTGATTAGAGTTACTACCGATACTTTTATTTGAACATATTATAATACAATCTACATACTATAGCCTCATCGTTACAGTTAACGATGAGGCTATAGTTATATTTTTTTTAAAGTAAAATATATATTTGTTGTGCTGACAACAAGAAAAATATCTTTACTCTTAGAGAAATAACAGAAACAATCATTTGAAATACGACGTTATAAAGGCGTGATTTTTGCCCTTGTAAAACTTTATATTTTCTTGATAAATAAGAATATATAAGTGATTGTGTACCTTCCTGCTATAAATACATTTTAAGAGGAATTTCGTAAAACGAAGGTTTGTACGGAACTATTGTATATTATTAGCGTTATCCATATTTAGCCAAGGGTGAATAATTAGGGTTGTCATAAATATTTTAACATAGTTTGTCCCATTTGTTGGAGCTACCAGGTTTTGTAACGACAAATGTTATTATCAATATAACTAAAATTATTTTGTGTATGCCTTTTTACGGCCAAACAGCTTTAACACCTGAGGCTGAAGAACATATCATACAAAAGTATTCATAAAGATATTTTAAATCATAGTGTTTAAAATAATACGCACACAAAATTTATTACAATATAAAAAAAAATATTGTTTTCTTGACCAAGAAAATTTTGGTTAAAATTTTCCGAGAAAATATATTATTCTATCCTATTCTCAATAAAGCAATAAATGTCGGTTATAGCGTTTTTGTCAACCCTAACAAAAAAACCGATAACCCCCTGTTCTGACTCTAATCACCCCGTTTTCGGGGTCAAGAGAGTTTTGAAGCATTTACGGGATTTTCCTGGTAATATTCGTAGAAAACTTAATTAGTTCGATATGTAGATCGTGAAAGTAGACCGCCGGACAGATAATAAGTAACATAAATATACTTTACTTGATCTTTAAATAGTTGTAATATGGCAACAAAATAGAAATGTTACCCTATTCACCCCATTTTACGGTATCAGTTTTTGGAAGTTATGCGTGTATTCATAATGATATGTCTTGACGCGGAGGGAAAACATCGTGAGGAAACCTGCACACCTAAAAATTCTTAAGAATTGAAGAATTTAACATTCGTAAGAACTCCGAAGTTGTAGAGGAGATTAGTTCCTAGTTGTAGAATGTATAAGGGCTGAAAATTAAGTAATACTTATGCCATATATTTTTGTACTTGTATATTCTATTCCATATTCTGCAGTCAAAACAAATGCACCTCCACACATATAATACCAACATCCTAAATTTACATTACTTCCACTCGCCTAATAAAGAGGACGTCCCACTGAAATTGTTTTCTTCCATAGTACACACTTTGTCACCGTCAACGTGAAAACGTCCAGAGAAATTGGCCCGAGTTGAAGCGAGCGCCATAATTAGGACTGGCTAATGTCCCGGAAAAACAATTTCATAAAACATCTAATTTCTGCGGAGCCGTGTCCACATAAAAAGAAATAAGCCACTAAATAAAGTTCTACTTACGCGCTCCGTTGCGTTTCCTTTCGAACTCCATGATAAACACGGCCGCTTTGTCAAAGCCTGCATCGTTTTGCGAGATGATATAATTTGCTTAATCTTTTTGTTTGGTGAGGGTTTGTTTCTCCTAATAGAGTTTTGGTGGAGAAAATTCGATCATAAAAATACAGTCTACATTCTTCCTATTGAAAGTAGAAATAGGAAAATTATAGACTATATTTTTTATGAAGATATCAGCGAAACAAAGTGAAATCAATTTTGGGTAAATTTTAACTACAATTTTGTAGACATCGTGTTTTTTTTATTTATATAGATTTAGAACAACATCACGTCTTTATTTTTTTTAAATTAAAAGCATAAAATCAAAAGCACAATCTGTATAAAGCGTACCTATTTAAAAGGCTATAGTCAGTTTCAAATATTCGATGCAGCGACATGCAGCTCTAGAATGTTCAGAGTTTTATCGCAGCGTCGAACGTCATTTACAACAGCAAGCTTGATATCAACTTTGTAAGTGTTGTCTAGTAAAGTTCATAGAATCTTTTCGATGGTACATGGAAGTGGTATGTGCGGTGCAATCCAAATACAAAGTCAAAAATGTACTAGTGTAAACTATGACAATGACAGGTAAATGAAGAAAATAAGACAGATAATAACAATTAAACATGGGAGTTGTTGTGCTCAGGCTCTCTCATCATCATCATCATCATTGTCAGCCAATCGTGATCCACTGCTGGACATAGGCCTCCCCCAATGACCATGGACGTCCCACGCTGCGCTTTCCAGTGCGTGGCCTCCACTGGAGAACTTTCTGGCCCCATCGGCCATCAGTTCTCCGCGCCATGTGGCCGGCCCATTGCCACTTCAACGAGCTAATCCGTTGGGCTATGTCGGTTACTTTAGTTCTCCTACGGATCTCCTCATTTCTGATTCGATCACGTAGGGAAACCCCGAGCATAGCCTTCTCCATAGCTCGTTGAGTGACTCTGAGCCGTCCCATGACGCCTTTAGTGAGAGGCCACGTCTCAGTGCCGTATGTCATCACTGGTAACACACAACTATTGAAGACTTTCGTCTTCAGGCACTGAGGTATATTGGACGACAAGACGTCTCCTAACTTTCCGAACGCTGCCCATCCGAGTTGGATTCGACGATTGACCTCTCTCTCGAAGTTGGACCTGTCTAACCGGACCACTTGTCCCAAATAGACATATTCGTCTACAACTTCGAGAGTCGAGCCCCCAACTGCAATTGGGGTGGGCACAACATGGACATTCGACATGATTTTCGTCTTGTCCACGTTCATTTTAAGACCGACCTGTTGGGAGACTCGATTGAGGTCTTCGAGCATAGTGCTAAGGTCCTCCAGCGATTCTGCCATGACTACAATATCGTCGGCAAACCGAAAGTGTGTGATATACTCGCCGTTGATGTTGTTGCCGAATCCTTTCCACTCCAAGAGTTTGAAGGCGTTTTCCAGCGCGGCAGTGAACAGTTTCGGAGATATAACATCTCCCTGTCTCACGCCTCTCTGTAGTGGAACTCTCTAGAACGCTATAAAAAAACGTAGTTAAACAAACGATCACTTTAACAGATCACAAATTTACAAATCGAAATTTAAGAATACCAATTAATTTAAAGTTAGCCAATTAATTTATTTATTTGTTTGCTTTTAAATAGAATGAATTGATTCTATATATTTTTGTACCTCTGTTGAAGAAAACGTTTATCGCATACACCGTGATATCCATCATTGGATTTTCACCTACACTGCTTTAGCACATAATTCATTACACATCACATGTCATTTGATATGCTAGGTGCATTTTTCAGAAAAAGTAGAAATTTTAGCATTACGCTACTAATGGTATTGCCAAGTGTTTAGAATATTTGCCTTCAGGCGGGCATATCCATTTAATTGAAAATTCCCCCAATTGAATACATTTCCTGACCCTAAGCAATAACACTACGTCGTCTGTGAAATGTGATGTGAAGAATTGGACGGGTACTTTCGATACAAACGTTTATGTATTTAAAAAAGATTCGTCGAAGGATGGTTAAACCATGATGTAAACTTATGCTACTGAATTATCTAACTGCTTTATTCTAGGATCAGCTAACGTGCCGCTTCGAAATACTTTGTAACAATAGTGTCAAATAATGAGGTTGTAGCTATTCACATTTTTTTTAGTTAGACCTCATTGCACTAGGCCTGGATATTGATTATGAAACAAAGAATGTCATTTAAATTTGCTGTAACGTTCACAGATTTCACCATGGCGTTTTTAATTTTGAAATAACGTTCGCATATTATACGATTTTCTTATTCTTTATTCAAACGTGCGAAAGAAAAGTAATTGCCGTACGTTTAAACGCCTCGAATATTTTGTAGCGGTAAGATCTGATTTGTGGCAATTCGGTTGTGGCACGCATTGTTGGAAAATGTTCGCGGTTCACTGGATTTTCAGTCAAATGCACGGTTTGACATGTCGTTCATTTTATTCAAGCACGTCACATTTTTCACATATCGCTTTTGGTCGGCTATCCGAGCGTCCTTTCTCTTGCAATACGCATTGATAGAATATTCGATGTCGGATTACCAGATTTAACGAGGTGCGCGCACACTTAAATTTCATGCAATTAAAATTTCGATGCTATCTCGTTAATTGGTCGGACAAATCTCTTAATGCCTTTTTGCATTATTTCTCAACGATTTTTAATTAGGTATTTATTTTTATAATTAAAAGTACCTACTGTTTAAAAATGTCTATACTTTAAACGATGCATTGCAATCATTGTGTTCGGTATAACAACTTTCCTCTTCTATGTCAAAATAATAATATTGTGTTGGACGACAGTAAATATTTCCAGTACAATTTAGAACTTTACTGCACGTCCTTGTTTTTATGAAATATAAAATAAACATAACTAAATCTTTTAATAATATAATACCAAAATTATAAATCTAATACGCTTTTAAAAGACGTATTACAAATGTATCGTTCAAATGTATCTTGTTTCTGTAATCTAGTCCATTTAACATTTAAATTTCTTCACTAAAAAGGC
The DNA here is from genome assembly GCA_030295005.1 of Cephonodes hylas. Lineage (NCBI taxonomy): Eukaryota > Metazoa > Arthropoda > Insecta > Lepidoptera > Sphingidae > Cephonodes > Cephonodes hylas. Next base: position 5,068,280 of record AP025371.1, read on the forward strand.
CGTCACAAAATGGTTTAAAATAAATAGTAAGGAAAAAGTAGTTGGTAAGCCGCAGTACTTAGTCGAGAGACGACGCTGACCAACTGGAACTTTTCCCTATCGTTTAATCTAGCGATTGACCTAATTAGACCTAGCTTTGCCGTAAACTGCGTGTATGCACTAAAGGAGATAAAGTTTAAATAAAATATAGAATGGGTAATGAACGGTTTAAGTATTTTAGTTTCTTTTTTTCTTGAACGTTTGACTAATTCGAAACAGGATTGAAATTGACTCTTAGACAGTTTATATCTTCCTCAGTTTCTAACTCAATACTCAAATGAGAGGCATTTTCATGTCTTGTTACTCAGCTATTTTTAAATACATGTGAAGGTCTTGTTGAGATGTCTTAACATAAATATCTATTATTGACAAGTATTTTACTGCTTAAAAAAGCATTGATTACCTCGTAAATAATAATTCATACATGTAATATCTTCTAATTCAAACGTCTTATCATCCTTGTTCCTTTGGACCTATCCATCTTATCTATATACACTAGGCACAAACAGATACCTATTACGTGACTCCTTGTATTTCAGAGGAGATTAGTATTCCCAACGATAGCGAAAACACGGGAAGAGAGAAAAACCCTGACAAGGATAAAGTGTTGTAGCAAAGTCTAATATTGCAGTAGAATATAAGAGTCATTAACTTAGTCGATAACACTCGGTTACAATATCAACAGAAGGTTATTAAGATAAGCCGGTCACGGATAAGGCCCATTTTTCTTATTGCACGAATCGGATAAATTACCCATGTTATCGACCTGGCTGATGGACAGCCTTAGATTGTGAGTAATCCTATTAACGGAATTAGAACGTTTTAGGAACATCGCGTGGTTTCCTCCATTGATAGTGAGTCAGTTTTTAATCTATTTTATGGAGATATGCTGGTAGTGGGTATTTATGGTATAGGAGGCCAGCCAGCAGTGGCACGTACATATATGGGTTGATAAGGAATGCTGGTAGCTGCTTGACAGGCATTATAATTGTTCTTAGTCGCGATTAATTCAAGGATTAGATAAAGGAGGAGTTATAGGAAAAATAATGAGGAAACTAGCAATGTTTAAATTTTCCGCAGGTACATTCTCTGGTGTGTAGTCCGCCAACGCGCTCTTGGTCAGCGTTATAGGAAACCGTATCCTTCTTTATGATTAGAAATCAATGCAATGGACAAATGCTTTGCAATATACGAGATATAATGCCTAAAAATTCCCGTAATAAATATAAAAATAGGATTACAAACGCCACGTGAAGCTTGTAAAAAGCGGAAAATAATTGAAAGGCATAAAGTAAGTAAAAGCAATTATACAAACGACACAACTGGCGAGCGGAATAATAGTTGGAATAAAAAAATATTTATCGCAGCGAATGCATTGAACACGCATGACTAACGCTGAAATATGCAAGTGTCACGAAAGTACGCTGCGAATGCGATAGCTGTCCAAATTGCAAGCGCTTAGTCATGTCCACTTGCCACTACTTGTATGAATTTAAACGTGGCCCCATTCAAACGTTCGCAATAGGACACTAAAAATTGAGTTTGTGAACACTACTCGTCGTTTTTACGATGATTCGCCAAGTGACAGCTTGATTCAGCTTGATTTTTTACGAAATGGTGCTAATGCAAGACGCTCACATATTCAGTGTTAAAACATAGTCGACAATAAAAAAAAGAAGGTATAGGAAATATTACATTTATTCATTTCTATTAAATCATTGTTTACGAGAAAAACAATAACATCAGGTCGGTCTTCTGTACAACAGTCTGCAAAAGATACTCTGGCTACGGCTACAACTTATACATAATATTTTCATTCTATACAGACTGGAAGCACTCACAACCTAAAACAATCACTCGTACACCCGTACGTGTCTGCAATACTGAACGCGAACATTCCCCGTTTTAGAGAAATAAATTACGCAAACAATTAAATATCGGCAATAATGCGAACATGGGGTGCGACAATTTGTCTGGACCGGTCTGTGGGGCGACACTCCTCTTATGATGTACAGGACGTTCTATCGATGCTATTTTTAAAACGAATTGATATCATAAATCTGGCAGCTTGTTTGATTGTTTTCGTTTGTTTTGCGAACGTGTTTAAATATGTGTATCGGTGTGGGCGGAACTTGGCACGGAAGGTGTATTTGACCGGCATTGTTATTGCTTTTTGTTCCGATGCTCCGGATTTGTTTGTAACAATTTGTATTGGCTTTGTATACAGTTCATATTTTTGTTTCATCGCGTCAAAAATGAAGAAATGAGCAGTTGAAACTCAGTGAGATAATTGTTTATATATACTGAAATATGTAAAGAAAAGTTTTGAACCAAATGTTACTAATCTTAGTAGTCAATTTTAATGCCTAATTATGGGAAACCACGTCATAAAATCGACACATTTTTCAATATTTAAAAATTGATTTCAGGTAGTAGTTTTTCCTAATTAGGGCACGTAAATGAAGCCTCACCGGTTTCTGATGAAAGTATATTGCGTTCTCAATGGAGCAACTACCAACGGAAGATTACTTTTCAATAAAGATACATTTTTTTAGTTTTTTTAAAAATATATGTCTATTTTTGATAACGTAACTGCTGACAATTTATTTGACCATCTCGGGTGTAGAGGAGGCCAAGGCTCGGCAATAGGACATCAATTGACTTTACCGTAATTAATTTACTTCAATTGGTTTTACCGTATTGACTATTTTTATTACGGAACGTAAATGTGTTGATAAATAATGACACATTACATCGATACATCTCCAGTGGTTTTCCAAAGAAAATCCTATCAATATTGAACCACTTGCTTTGCACATTAGTCGGAACATGAAACAAATAGCTAACTGTAATATACGCATAGTGTGTACTCACATGATATTTGGTAATCATAAACTGAAACATTAATTTCGTATATTTGTTCTGATAAACGGGACATCCTGTGCGCTGTCCGTTGTAACACATGCATTGCGTAGTTAATGTAATTATGAGTCCGTAACGTAAACGGGTCTGACTTGTTGCGATTAAAGATCGTCTCCAAAGCAGGGGTTTTCAACAATATTAAAATTTGTGTCGTTTATACTACCTACTAGTTTAAAAGTATGTATTTTATAATTGAATCCTAATTTCTTTCTTTTATTTTGAAATGCATTCTTAAATATTACATTTTCCCTTTTTAAAAGAATTTTGTAAATTTTAAATTTATAAAAAATCTAGGAGTGACGTTCTATTGAACTGCCCTTTAAAGTTTTCAAATTATTACATCACACAATTGTCATGATGACGAACCAAATGTTTACAACAAATGTGACAAATTGGAGGCAAATGCTTGTATTCATTGGAAAAGTTAATGAAACTCGCCCCAAGTCAATGAATTTGCTCCCTCTCGACGTAACTATTTTGAATGGGGCGCACTTGCGGCCTCAGATAGGAATACTTACTTCTCAACGACCAGCTATGGATGTATATACGATTTTCTTTACGTCTATAATAATATTATTGCTGTAGTGCAAAAAGTATAAAAATTCAAAATTTCTTGGACATTTTATACATAATATGTGAATTTGCGTGAATGTTTTCGGTTTGAGTGTTAGTGCCATCAAGCAGTCTATTATAGTTGTTTTTAATAAGCAAACGACGTGTTTACTTGTGGGCGGTGTATATAATTATTATTGTAAATGAGCTTGAGTGAACATTGGGTAAAAGATTAAATTTTCTTGTACCACGAAGTCTAAAAATAATACGCTCCATACACAGTATGAAACTGCTAAAACATAGGTTTTCTTAAACATCACTGCTACTAACGGACGAGACAAATCAAGCTAAGCTATCTTGGGTTCAAATCAATGCTCACAGTCTTCGGATAGCCATTCAGTTTTCAACTCAACTATAGTTAATTTACATCCCGTCTTTCAAATATACTAAAGAGGAATAAATTCAATTAACTATAATCGAGAGGCATTTACGTTTCATTGGAAGCATTAGCCAATAACTTTGCAACTGGATCTTATAGTATCACATTCGTAGACTATGGTCCGCAGTTAGACAGCCTCCCTTATTAATTGGTCCATTGCTGTAAGTAATTGCCCACTGCAGACTAAACTGGGACCATTACTGAGTACAGTGCGGCCTAAATGCACTGAAACTACTGGCATAACTTTATTAATTGCCAAGTTCTGATGTTACGAAATCTACATTCTGGTAATTGCAACTAGATAAGTGTGTGATTAGTTGTGAGGTAGCGGGCATATTTCATACAAAGGAGATTTTCTATGAAATGTGAAGGTTGAAGTTGCTTGTGATTTTTCGATATGCTTCCGCGGGTCTGTCGGTTCAGTTCCCCATGTCGATGTCAGTGGAGTTCGTTTTAAAATTAAATTCATTATTTACATAATAGCCGATTTTATTGGTTTCAAGTTTGAATTTTTTGGGTGTTTTTATCACCTATACCGTATGTAGAGATTTTTATTGTTATTTATTTACTCATTAGCTTCGTAACTTTAATTTACTGGTAATAACAGAACCGTGTGTAAAACGCAAATTACAAGAGAAGTATGAGCTCCTACAATCCAGATTCAAGGCGTAATTAATGTTTTCTATTGCAGTAATTTAATTCCAACTAATTACACTGTCTTTAGCACGGATTACGCCCGAGGTGATGTCACTAACATCTAACACTTTCGAAACTTAATTTTCCATTGGATTCGCACGTCGTGCATTATCGTTGACGCCGTTTTCGCCTGCGGGGGTACTGCACGTGTCGCTGAAAGTGCCATTTCTAGTGCGCTTTACTGTAGGACAAGGTTTTATAGGGTGTCAGAAATAAAAAAAAAAAATACTTCCGATTAATTGGATTGCGTTTTTAGCCGAAGTACAGAAAAAATATAACGATCAATTCATCCCTTTATTCTGAAAAATATTGTATTTTTTATCGAAATAGATGGCAATGTAAACTACTTTTGTAACTAAATAATGTAAACAACTTTTATTCTTTTCTTTTTTAAAAATATTTCTTATGATAAAAAATAATAAAGGCAGCCCAGCTCCTCTACTCAAATGCCCACAAACGCCGTTTATGAAAACAGTAATTTGAAGTACAAGTGACATAAAAACTGAATAAACGGATACTTGTAATATAAACACAAGTGATCACAATACAAGGACTGGAATGAGATGCGTAGTCCCCCGGCCGGCTGCTGTCACATTGCTAAGACAAATGTGTATTTTATGCAATCCCGATCTTAGATAAGACCATAGTGAGGGTGCTGAGGCCTAGATAGCCGCCTCGTTTTAATGCAAACCGACAACAAATAACGAATAAATATTCCCTTTTTTTATTGTCGCGTTGTGATGCGACGAACGCTTTGATTTGGGGTGCGATGAGAGGGGTCGCCGATGAATTGTGGTCGAGATTATTCTGGATAGGACACGGTTTTATATTACTGTCAGAATTTCGAGTGCTATCAACTTTCATCAATATCTGGAGGGCATTTACCCGCAATGACTGAAATTCGTTCAATTTTGCAAATCGTTCGAAAGTGCTTTGACATTTATAGCTCGCCCCATCTTTCCGATTATTTTTGATCTTGTTAAAGTTACTTCATTAAGATTTTACTTCGAATAAAGGTGTTCTTATGACTCCAGTTATTAGTGTTCTGTAATTGATTTTTTTGATAATTAATTCTTTTGGTTTCATTTAGATTTTAAAAGCTTCGCTTAATGTGATTTCACTTTGTTTGGTCACATTATGAGCGTACATATGTTAATGTTATGAGTATATTTTAAGAAATCTTCGATAAAGTCTTAAACTTTTAGAGTCGACTAAAATTTACGTATGCAATGAAATCTTATTATTCGCCTGATCGTGAAATGTTTTTTTTAAAGTACCTATTTTTTTCTCACACCTTTTTAAATCTACCAGATACTTCGGTAAAGTTTATATGTTTTGGGTAGCTTTTTTCACTTACTTCACTTTTTCAATGTTTCACCCTTGCATGACCCCACATCAAGCGTCCGTCGACCTTACACAATATTTTCTACACGTGTCTCATAAGGATTTAAAGTACGACACTATCCATAACCCACGGTCCGGGCCATAAAAACAATCAGGTCCAATACTTGGATATAAGGAGCAAACCCGTTGCACTCGCGAGGGATACGGGAAAAACTTCACTTTTTATAGGGGACCAGAAATTATGTTCCGGTGATATATGGCGACACTTCTGCTCTCAGAATTTAAACGTACCGCTTTCGTAACTGTTACTTACAGTGGCAAGGTAGGGCGTGAGTGCGACCCTTAATAAATTCTATGTAAAAGGTGGGATTGTTGAGATATTTTTTCACGATAACAGTGAAGTTATAATTACATCAGTCCAGGAATTTGATTTGCCTGAATCGCACGCGGTGGGTAGGTGCTCGAGTTTGAATTTCATAGCAGCATATAAATACTCTGTCGTAAAAAAAGAACATACATAATAGTTTATTTTTACCTGTTAATACATAAAAGCATAATTAAATAATTTTTAGTTTTTAATTTCATATAATCCAACAAAGCGAACGCGTAACGCGATACTTTAAAACAGGACCAACAATTGGACAGCATTCCAGTTAGCTCTAGATACTCCTTTAAAACTTAACATAAACCTTTTAAAACTTACATACATACATAATATATGCACTCGCGCCTGTATTTTCCGAATGAGAAGGCAGAGGTGCATTTTTGCACCCATATTCCGGCAATTATTATTTCGTCCTACGTAAGTAGGGATGTCCCGAATTATGTAAACAATTTATACGTATGGCCGTAGCTACACCACGACTTTAATTATAATTAAAGTCTAGATAAGTAAGGAAAGAAACTACTAATACAGAAAACAGTAATAATGATAACGACTGATGAATTATAATAATGATAGACATTTCTGCCGTCAAAACTTCTGAAAAACAAGATTGAAATACAAATACCGTATAAAATGTCCTAAAAATTTCGTGCAACAACTAAACGAGTTTTAAAGACAACATACAACAAGATAAATAAACCGGTGTATTACATAACAATGGTACAGTTTGGAGCAATTGTTTTAAAGGATCATAGTTTACTGGTGGCACAGACGACGGTAATGGCAAAGTTTATCGGGATCATATAGTTAGCCATCTTATTCATAAGTAGTTCGTAGATTGCGGTGATAAAGGTGGCACGACTGATCGCCCCGACCCTAACCTTAAAGGAAGTGGAGCATGAGAGCATATTATTATTAGATTTTTTAATTTTTTGCACAAATTTACTAAAACATGTGCATTAGACGCCTGTAGGTTAGGATGATACTAGTTGACTAGAGTGGTTGAAATTTAAAAAAATATGATGAAGATATTTTATTTCCTAAAACTTCTAGAACTATAATATACAGGGTTTGTTTATCATATTTCAGTTTCTTGTACATAATTTGAAAATACTGGGAAATCAAAATTGATTCAATCCGACAAGTTAAACGCCTCAGGCATACTCCTGGCCGCGAATCAAATTATTTTTTTATTTCCATCAATGGAACAGCTTTCGATTCGTTCTGGGACACGCGCTGCCCGAGGCATCGCTGAAAGTGCTCTAATGCAGAACTCAGACTCTCCATTTGTCGAATGTCCCCGGCTAATAGAGAAATTCCATTTAAAAACTAAGTTTCGTACGAGGGGACAGTGTCGCGTTATTGGTTTTTTAATGTTGTTCATTACTTGTATTACGTACTTAAAAGTTTCCATTAACTGGTAATGTGTTGGAGACTGACATCATCGTTAATAGGTGTGTGCTGTTTATAATGTAAAGTGAGGGAATTTTAATAGTTCCGTTCTAATGCTTCTTTAAGAAAATGTTGGTTATATACAGAGCTACCCTATATGTCCGCTTGTTTAATTTTGTCGTTTATGAATAGCATTTCGCTTTGAATGCGACACCGCAATGGCTGCGCCATCTGTCAAGTTTAGAATCAAAGAACTCGGGTGAAAAATGGGCGATGCTTATTAAAGTTCAACTCTTTCCACCCCTCGCTCAGTAAGATATGTCGCGTTGTGACGACATGCGGTGATTTGCAAAATATTGCTTTTGATTTGTTATAGAAAGAATTTGTATTTTGTTGCCGTTTAGGGCAAAGTTCAATTTGGTATGGAAATGCAATTTAGGAAAGGTTTATTTCGAGCCTTTATCCAAAGGTAGTAAATAATTTGTGCATTCTGCAAATAAAAATCATTCAAGTATTCTTGACAGAATGTAGTGGAAAACCAAGTTATCATTTTGTCAATTTCATTATTTCTTTATACTTTTTTACGAATCTTATTTGAAGAATGTTATTTTGTGTAAGCCCTCAGGACGATTTATACTAAGGTATACTGATAGAAAACTTGTTGTGTTTTACAAAGATCCATACATTGTATTTTTTAAGACAACTATGCCTCTTACGGGAACAGTGTTGTTATAGTAAATGTCATTGACTTTAAAAGACACAGCTGCCGAAACATTAGTGTAGTATAGTAAAGTAGTGAAAAGATGTATAATATCATTAACCCACCATTTTGGGCATGCAAGCAAAAGTAAACCTGGGAACTTGTAGTAGTTACTAAAACGTGTTTTTAAATAGGAAAAAAAAACTTCTAAAAGGACGTATTTTATTTGATAACGACTTTAGAATTCTTAACTAGTTGGTGATTTTTGGAGCCCTGCTTATTTATTTTTATTCGTAAAAAAGTAGTTCATACTTTCAAGGAGACTGATATTTTCCACGAATACCTTATATTATCTTTAGAAATGATGTAGACGGCGCAAAAGAACTTATAATTGAAAAAATATTTTAACAAGAAAATGTCGTAACATTTCTTATTCCATGAAAAATTAAGGTCTCTCCAACGATGCCTAATATTTATGCTAATAATATACACTAATTTAGAATTCTCAACTGTCACGACTCTTTACTTTTGTAAGTCTTTGAAATGTGAAAGAATTTTATATTAGTTTGTGCAGAACTACGAAGGCCAACTTAATTTAATAAAAGACTGATCAAAATTAAATGCTTATAAAGTGAACAAAATCTTACTTTTAAAATTAAGGGTTCTGTTACATAAGATATTAATTATGAACATTTGGAATGATTTTGTTCATTATAAGAAATATTGTAACGCGGGTAACATATTCAGTTGAATGTAGTAATCGACAAGAAGTATTTCTTTTCTTTGCGTTTTTTTTTATATACGTTTACCTATTTCAAACTTCTTCTTCTTCTTCTTCATCAACCCATATACGCCCACTGCTGAGCACGGGTCTCCTCTATCATTGAGAGGGTTTAGGCCATAGTCCACCACGCTGGCCTAGTGCGGGTTGGCGAACTACACACCTAAAAGATTCCTAAGAACTCTTAGGTGTGCAGGTTTCATCACGATGTTTTCCTTCACCGTTAAAGCAAGTGATAATTCAATGTGAATACACACATAACTTCGAAAAGTCAGAGGTGTGTGCCTGGGGTTCGAACCCGCGACCGCCGAGATTCTCGACCGCGCGCCCAAACCTCGAGGCCATCACTGCTTCACTATTACAGAGTATTTCAAACTTAATACTCTGTAATAGTCTAGCCACTTCGCAAAAAAAGAAAAAGAGAACGGGCAAAGTATTTTTCGTTTCTTCCCTTAGGATATTCTCAGCAAGAGAATAGGTTTCGGAAGCGCACCCAATAAGGAGATTAGTCTCATTGCCTACGTGAGAATCAAAATTTTGGGAAATATACATTCATTCAAGAATACAGACTAAAGTAGTATGCATTGTATCTTATAGAAGTTTAAGCATACATGGCAAAAATACAGTACATTTTCTTTTCTAAATGTATTTCTAAATTATAAATTCCCATAGAGATTCCTATTACCAGCTCATCCCCTGCATTCCTCCTAACGTTTAACTCCAGAAACATGTCTTCACAAAGTGTATGTAAATTGCTCAATGTAATAAATTGCATATATTTCTTTGGTAATGGGGTCTTAACAGCTGGGGTGGGGCGAGACTGATGGATATCGATTGGGAGTGTTTATAGTTGACATTAACACGTACTGTTGGTTTTGGGTTTGTTAATACTACGGTCTGCCATTAAAATTATTCAGGTGTCATTGACTGTCCAATTTATGTTTTTCAAATTACATTAATTAAAAATACATGTCATTATACTGGGATTAGTTCGTTTTTTTATGGACTATCAAATCAACTATACATTATCCGACCGTTCCCGGTGGAAGTCATTGGGGGAGGCCTATGTCCAGCAGTGGACCACTATTGGCTGATGATGATGATGATGATGATACAACTATTATTTTGTAATTTTACTTTTCCAAAACAGCGTAGAAAGAAAGGTTCAATAGCCATGGATCATGCATCCATGCACATGCACCAAGGCGAAGTTTTTAGGGGACGAATGTTAAGTTTTTCCATGTCGTCATTGTTCTCTTTTCACAATTTAAGTGCACGATAGTTCTCTGGTACTATTAGATTGGTTTTGTTATGTTTCGAAATACCTTAAAACACCACCTAATGGATTTCAATCTGAAATGCAACTAATAACAATCACTTCCTGCTAAAGCAGAGATAACTAAACATAATTTAGATCACAAAGCGATTTACAGTAATTTAATCAAAACATTAATCTTTTGGATGTGATAATATACAAAATTAACCGGGCTTACGACATGCGGGCGCACTCAAAGCTATCTGCAGTCATTATCAAACATTCAGTAGGGGACAGTATTGACAGGTCTCGACGCTATTGTGCGATAGCCAATAGAAATTTGGACATTTTAATCATTTTAATTTAGGACAGAATTTCTTTAACAAAACGTTGCTGTCAAAGACACAGCGGGGGCATATATATTAGGTCATTTCGTTCTAAGCAATAATTAGATATTATACTTAAACCTTATTTATCGAAATGTTATTCTACACCATTTTCATAAATACATGCTTGAATTTTGAGAAGGTACTTCACACGAGGATTTGATAATTGACTTGGTATTCAGAACAGAGAGAATACTTTTGTTTCTAAATAAATTGAAGTTATTACGTTCAGTACACTTATAAGTGTGAGTTTTAATGAAATAGCATTTCAAACACCTCTCTGATTACTTATAAAATAAGGCATTAATCTTGAAAATAGCTAGCGTTTTTCTTGTCTTCAACAATCCCCAAAACAAATCGTTTATTTTCCTTCGAAACTGACCTAAACACATAAATCTTTCACGTTAGACGCTATCTCTCCATAACTTTAATAACTTTTCAGACGCCATCGCGTTACTTAATGAAAGATCTTGATCAGTCTCTAATAGTTATTTGGAATGCAATTCCCAACGTTGGCTATATTGGGCTGCTCTGTATTTACAGAAATGTCCACGCTAATATTGATTGACAATTACGGTTCTAATATGCGTAATGGTTTCTTTTTGTATGTATACAGTCAAAATTGACTATAAATGTTTTATAACGGCAGGTTCGTTATAACAATCGAATGGCTGTATGAACTACACTTGACTCATTATTAGTTGTAGTGCAATCGCGATTCTTTTGATTGTAAAAAATATATATTGTAAACAATCAGAATATGTTTCCTGAATCGTTCACCACTACAATGAGAACTGCACGTGTCGTCACGCACAAATCGGCGAACACCTTCCAAAATATGTACGTCTAACCTTTCAAATGAAACAGGATTTTTCTCCCCCAAGGTACCAATTTAGTTCACGACACGTCAATAATATAAAAAGGGGACTGTGATCTTTGTTTCCCCTATTTTGAAGGTTCGAGAGAGTTGATTTGATCACGAATTCGTCACGCTGTGAGGATTTAAATGATTAGATGTGGGAGAAATTGAAAAAGGAAATTTTAAGAGCACTATTCGCGGTGTTGATGTTATAAATTCTATTGTCGTGCACATAATGCATTGTATAAAAGAAGTAATGCAACAAACGTATTCTGAAGACATACTCAACAATGAAAGGACTACGGACTCACCTGAACGTGTCCAACAATGGAAGGAAAATACAAGAGGATTTTGAGAACATAATACTGTTATAATAAAAGTACACATTAAAGCAAACAGTTTATAAAAGTGAGGCAACAGCAAGGTTTTCGTTTAGAAGCGTGCACCATACTCCAAAGTATAAACAACTTTTCGCTAACTGCTCAAAGTCCGAACATTTCAGTAAGTTTTAATAGAGGTATAGCACTTTTATGAATATTTTCAAAAATAAACACGTCGAATATTCATAAGTAGGTATTAACATATTGCGAGGGGAAACGCGGCGAGAATACTCGCGTATAAATAACAATTCAGTACTTTTTGTAATTAGCAAATAATTTCATATTAACGCGAAACTTTTTATGCTCGCACGTTGTTTGTAAAATAGCTATATGACATAGGAAGGAATTTGTCCCACAAGTAATTTAGCCTGGTCTTAGAGCAAGCGAGACAAATGTCCTTTGGTCAAATATGGTAAAAGGTCCCTTTTCATATTGCACGGAAAACAAATTTTAAGTGTTAAAAATAATGCCAAAAATACTAACTACTAACTACTACTAAGTATGTATTGGTTCACTCAAAGCAAGTTTGTTGAAATAATTTGTTTTCCCCATCACCCTTGCCTCGTGCTAAAACACAAACTCTATAATTACATCGCACGAATCACAATCCTCTAAACAAATCGAGGGGAATGTTGACATTAAAATAACAGCTTTTATAAAAGCATCAATGAAAGGAAACGTGGAACGCGGGAAGCCAGCTCTCTTTATGGACAGTAATAATAGATCAGTCTTTCCGACGCCGCACCGGAAACATTCCACCATTGATTTTTCCGCAAATAATACGTCTCCGAAATTCGTTTCGTTTTCGCATTGTTTCGCTTCACCCCCGTAGCTGGCGAGTCGCGTGGTTTCCCAGTGGCTTTTGTCGCGAGCTTCGTTGCCGACGACAGCTGTAGCGATCATGGTATTTGTGATTTAAATAGGAATAGTTGGGTGCTCGAGGTAGACTTAAGGTAAATTAAAGGGGAAATATAAATAAAATGTTATGGATTTCAGCCATTATGAGATCTTAGCTCTATTTATCGATTTAAAAAAAAACAAATGGAATTATGTACACACTTGGATTTTGGTCTCCAGTATCTCAGCCCCGTGGCGCAGTTGGCTAGACACCAGCTTGCGTAACGAGCGGCCGCGGGTTCGATCCCCGCACCGAGACAAATGTTTGTGTGATCCACGAATATTTGTTTCGGGTCTGGGTGTTTGTGAGACCGAAAAGTCTCTCGTAGTTTCTGATACCCACGACACAAGACTTGTATCTTAGTGTGGGGTCAGGACTATGTGTGTGACTGTTGGGTGTATTTATTATTATTATTTATTTATTATTATTTATTAAACTAAATTTAGCAGATTCCGTCATCTTTATTTGCTGTGGCTTTGAGACCGATTTGGTCAAAGTCAGTCTCACAAATTACGACGTGAATGTGCCATTTTATAATGTTTAAAATCAAATTGACAGCCCCGTGGCGCAGTTGGCTAAACACCAGCTTGCGAAACGAGCGGCCGCGGGTTCGATCCCCGCACCGAGACAAATGTTTCTGGGATCCACAAATGTTTGTTTCGGGTCTGGGTGTTTGTGAGACCGAAAAGTCTCTCGTAGTTTCTGATACCCACGACACAAGACTTGTCTCTTAGTGTGGGATCAGGACTATGCATGTGACTGTTGGGTGTATTTATTTATTTAAATACTGACAAGCAAAACGAGAATGTACACTACTGGAAAAAATTAAAGGATCAAAAAATAAATCCAAATTTTTGGGCGATTTTCAACAGGCCGTAACTTCGAAAAAAATGGTCGTGCAGGAAATTTAAAAAAAGAAACTTGTAGCTCCAAGTATCTAGTTTTTGGATTAATACATTAAAATTTTGTAGCATCAGCGGTTTTTGAGTGATCTTAGGAAAACCAGCAACAAACAAATTTAACAAAAAATCTTGTTTCTTTTTTTTGATATACGGGCGTGGAAAAGCATGTTCTTGCTAAACCCGTATAAAGATCAGATACTTCAGATAGTTGCCCCAAAACAACAAATTCGTACAACAGAAACGTGGAAAAAGCTTTAAAAAATAAATATTTTTTATTTCTTAAATTATGAGCTTTGCAGATCAAAAACGTGATCCCTTATTTTTTTCAAAAATTCGATCGAGTGAATCACAAAAACGGCTGGATGGATTAATTTGGCACTTGGTAGGATTATCGTGGACATATTGAACTGTAAAACACACACTCAACATTATTGGTTTTCACAATATTTTCGATCCAGCGCTTGATTTTCCAAAACACCACCTAAAGCTCATTTTTGTTGCATTTTCAAATTCATGTAACAAGAAGAATTCTCGTTTTTTCGAAAAAGTAATAACTAGTGGTTAAAGGATATTTATTCAAGTTCTTGAAACGCATCTTTCACTTTATGTGCAATTATTGGTTGTTGAGATATCGATAATTAAAGACAAAAGGATCCTTTTCCATTTGGAGACTGATATCTTGGCGAGGACTAAACATATCGAGGTGTTAAAAGAACGAAATTAAAGCTAAATAAACAAAGTTTTTGATCTTTATACGGGTTTAGTAAGAACATGTTTTTCCACGCCCTTATATTAAAAAAAGAAACAAGATTTTTTGTTATTTTTTTTGTTGCTGTTTTTCCTAAGATCACCCAAAAACCGCTGATGCTACAAATTATTAATCCAAAAACTAGATACTTGGAGCTACAAGTTTCTTTTTTTAAATTTCCTGCACGACCATTTTTTTCGAAGTTACGGCCTGTCGAAAATCGCCCAAAAATTGGGATTTATTTTTTGATCCTTTAATTTTTTCCAGTAGTATATATAAAAAATATCATTCAATATAGTATCTAAATGTCACTTTTACATAATACAAATTAAAACGGTATTCTAAGCTACCGATCGTGGCATACCAAAAGATAACGTGACGAGTATTTCTGTGTCGGGGCTGAGGAAAACGTCCACAGGAAACTATTTCACCTAATACCAATTATCATAATTATGCCTTTTGTTGCACAGCTCCAACCAGCCCGGTAATAGCGGCCCAATTGCTAATATCTGTAGCCGAGCTCCAGAAATTATCTTTTATTCCACCCCTCGCGTTAATGTCGCACGGTTTTGAGTGCATTAGATTCGCTCAAACACATTCGTCGTTGGTTTCCTGCACGTCGTTCGACACGTGACTCCAAATACAAAAGACTTCACGCCTGATCGACCGCCCGATATATTTGAATGGAATTGCCCGTATTGTGTAATGTAACACAGGGGTGATTCTCTATAGAGATTGTCCACGCGTGATGAGATATCACTGTTTTTAATATTATCTTTTGTTCTGAGATTGTATTAATTTTTCAATAAGATTTGTGATGCTTGGGGAAGAATTCAAAGTGCTGGTAACATTTTGTTTATGTTAAGTTTGTACTGTTATCTTTTAGTAAGAAATATCTGTGTATGTCATCATGGAGACGAATATCGGGTAAACTATGTCATCATGATTTTGGAGGATTTTGGGACCAATAAATTTTACGGTACTATAATAAGTATTTATCCTAGGAAGTACCTACCTAGTAATTAATTTCATGTTGTTTAGATACCTACTGCTTACCCACAAAAACTTTTGCTGATCCAACAACGATAACGTTGAATAAGTCAATTCAGTCAACTAAGATATATCACTAGAGTATTCTGCAATACGAGTAACTGTTAAAATACTGCTGGCCTGCCAATACTGATTGGATGATTTCACAACTGACTAGAGAGCCTTTGTTCGCTCATCCATCGTTCTGATACTGTAAAAGCTGCCTGAGGGTGACGGCCGCCGATTCGAAATCGTTCCAGGTTTTTCGAACGCAGCAAGCTGGTCAAATATTTTTTTAAATCATCGCGAATGCACTTCAAAGGCAGATCTGTAAATGGAAGATATAGTTCTGGCATAACTAACAAGCAAAACTGTTCTAAGTTCGCTAAAATCTAAGTGCTAAGCTCCTGTCTTGATACTTTGTTAGCGTTTTAAAATTTAATATAGATAAGTGTAGTAAAACATTCTGAGAGTATTTTTCGCTTTTCGTTAATTCGTCAGAATCCCAACATATTAAGAAATAAAAAGAAAGTTTAAAAAAATCAAAACCGGCCTACACTTAAGTTTATAAAAAAATCACGTTCTGTTGAAGTCAATCTTTAATTTAAATATGTTTCATTTCATACAATACACATTTACACTTTTTACCTAGTTTAGGATTTGCAACATGATAAACGATTCATGAGGTCCAATCCTAGTGCTTATGAGTCTGTATGTTCAATAATTGACATTCCAAAGTTAAGGTTACTAAAATTCATTTAAAAACCATTCAGTTGCAACAATAAACACCAATTAAAGGCCCTAAAAGCCGTAACAACCGTTTTTGTTTACATTATTGTGTTATTCAAATAAACAATTGATTTTATTGGTTTTGATTAAACAAATAGGTGAATCTAAAAGGTTGATGGAACATTGTTCATTAATAAAGAGAATTCATGAGCCTCGGGTTAACATTATCCCGAACAGTATTGTTTTTAATTTGGTTAAACGGAGGTATGTGAATAATTTACAAAACAAAACACAAAGTGTATTCTAAATAATGTGATTGAAACAAAGGTGGTTTTAAATTTTCATAACGCGTTTACGAAGTTAGATAGCTTGTAATATAGAGTTATATTGAATAAAAAAATAATGTTCTGCTCTCAGTAACGAACCCTTGATATAGAATATTTAAAATAAAATTCAGATATATTTGAAATGATATGCAGATTGTTTTTGTTTTGATAAGATTTTGAAAAGTTGGATGGATCTTAAAGATTAAATAGATCGAGTTTGATTCTTAATGGATTCGCGAAATTGTGTTTGCCTTTAAAAGGCTTTGTTATTAGTTAAAAAATATAGCGCCTTCGAATTATGAAAGTTTAATCATCTTAGACTCAATAATATTTATTATTTTTCTTACTGACTAGTTAAAGCGTTAATACGAGTGGTCATCGATTCTGGCCTTTCTTTACCTAGTATCATTATTGTTATCAGCTGCCAGTGCAGATTTTCGGGAGCCAGGTTAAAAAATATTGTACATTATATGACAATAATGAGTTGAACATATTTTATATGAAAACTTTTTCATTCTTTTATAATGTATTAAAAATATTGAATTAGAATTTCGAAAAAGATTTACAATAAACTACCACTATGCAAATGTATTT
This sequence comes from Cephonodes hylas, assembly GCA_030295005.1. NCBI lineage: Eukaryota > Metazoa > Arthropoda > Insecta > Lepidoptera > Sphingidae > Cephonodes > Cephonodes hylas. Next base: position 5,085,636 of record AP025371.1, read on the forward strand.
CTTTATACGAGTGTAGCTATTTCAAAGCCCGTAATATAATTAGGTAAGACCCTTACTGAGCCGGTGGCCTCTACCCGAGGGCGCTAAATAAGATGCGACGTTTTCCGCCTCAGGCACTCCTGATGGTACTTTTTAAAGCTGTGTCACGAATTCGGAACCTCTCTTTTATTGGTCGCCATTATGATAATTACATTAAGGGCCGTCCGTTGCCGATACTTCGTCTTTCGAATTTGCTCTGTTGTTACGGTAAGGCGTTTGCTTCTTGAATATTAAGCAGCTCATTTGTGAAAATCGCACCTATTCCCTACGTGACACTTTTATTCTACTAAGTCTTGAGGCATTAACGTAGCCTGGGGCAGAATTTGTGCGAAATTAAAAATTTATCAACATCTAAAGGACAAACTTAGCATGTAGTATCTTACCAGTGTCGTAGTCGTGCCTAGGATATGTATTCCACGTTCTGCTTTTCAAGGTCGATGTCTGTATAATATGTATATTTATAGTTACAAAAATTATACCTCCATTACGTTGTTTTATAATAGTAACAACATATAATCAACCTAGGACCTCCGCAGAATGTATTTTTAAATAAATTATAAAGAATAAAACTACGAGAGAGGCGATAATTTATAATCTCAATAATTGAATTATGTTGAATAATTTTGATACAGCGTACGTAAATTAAGGATCAAGTAAATCTAGTTAGTGTTTCGTTTCAAGCCGAGTTTGCTTGTTAAGTAGGTTATTTGCAGTTTTGAAGTTCTAATAAGTCGCTAAAAAGATATTTCGTTGATAGACAAGCTTCAAAATTTTGACGCTAAATGTCTTATTTAAATGTGGATTATTTCATATTTCCAAAATAATTTGTCAGTGTTAATAAAAGTTAATGTTTCTGAGCATATTATTATTTTGAGAAATAAAGGCAACGAAAACGAAAGCTATTATTAAAGCTTCTGAATTTATGGTAGAAGGTGAAAAATTGAAGTTTTTACATTCAAAAGAAATTAGTGTTCTACAAACAACAGAGCATGTTAGATAACTGTTGAAATTTGGTTTATGAAACAAAAACATTTTTCGAATATCTAGGTAGTTTTGATTGAACCGTTACAACTATAAAAGCAAACTAGTTTCAATTAAATTCCACTTGTTTATTCGTACAGATGAGAGGTTTGTTGTCGTCGTTTGTTACAATTTATTCTATTTCGAATACCGACGTTTTGGCGATTGTAAATATTTTTACTCGTTGATTGCTCTTAACAAGTATTTTTCAATAATATTCCATAGCTCCCACACCCATTGTTGATTTTAAATTCGAAAATAGTTCTGTAAATTTCGATCCATTTTAAAAATTACATTTAGTATTTGCAAACGTTTCTAAGTAATTACGCAAACAAAATAAAAGGTACATTTTGTGATTGCAATGTTTCAATAATCAATTTGGAATTATTCAAGAATGTGATTTGATGGATTTGGTTTTGGCTGAATTTATCGTCTGAATTTTAGTGTTTTTATTTTTATTTTAAATTTATAGCAATGAACACAAAATTTGTGTTCTTTTGAACAATTAGAAGAATTTGTTGTGTTACTTTTGTATGGCTCTATAAAATGTGTCCTTAATTCATTACAATTTTGAGATTAATTAAAAAATTCTTTTTCAACATGAAGTAAACAGCCAATATAAGTTGCTGTGTCATATCCAAGTATGTTTATTTATTTATTTATTTATTTACACTTTTTACAATGTTTGTAAAGGTGGACTTAATGCCGATGGCATTCTCCATATTTATCCTTAGAACATCCAAATAATAGCAAGGACACCATTAAAAAACGTACAACTATACTTTATATTGAAATTGGAGAAAGAAAAGGTTTTCTGATTCTTCGATAGATGTAGGTACTTAGAAACATTTGCAGCTTTAGACATGTAGAAAAAAATACACATCTTTTAATAGGTTTAGTCATATATTACGTAGTTTTATCTGTCATTAATTTTATTTATAAAGTGCAGAGACAATTTAGAAAAAAATATTGGTAGGTAACTGCTTGTTTTAATTGACGAAAAATATATTATAATTTACTTTCATAATTATTTCTTACCTTACCTTGAATTATATTTTTAATCCACAAAAGAACCATAATAGTAATATTTTTTCTTTTTAAAATTTAAAACGAGTTTTACATATCACGATTGGGCGTGTGTTCGCTCAAGTACAAAAGAGACTTTGACGTATCCAGTTAAAGTACAAGCAAACCGTGTCCAAGATCGTGACCTCTACAACGAAGCGTACCATTAGGCGTATGATAATTTGCATCAGAAATAAAACCGAACAAATCACATTTCGACTAAAAATGTCACGTCATTTCATGCAGCTTAACCACGCCTGAAGAATAAAGTGCTAACGTACGATATCAATCGTATTGGGTGTTTGGATTTTTGCAGAATCACCGCGTGGTCTAGCACTTCGGACGTTGTAAATTTAAAAATAAACCTTAAATTCTATGTAACATGGTTCGGAATAAAATGAATTGAATTATTGTACGGATGAGCCATTTTATGTCGTCGCATGAACTGTAAAATCACAACCGGTCTCCCGTGATGTTGCAAATAAATTTGCACTATCACTGACTAAGTATTTTAGCGTTATCATAAAGATTAAAAAGGGTGTTTTGTTTATCATCAATTACAACGTTACATTGCATATAATTTATTGCATTACTTTTTATTTTAGTACGTCACCTATTCGTATTCTGTCATATATTGCATGCATAAGTCTTTGAATGCGCGCATAGGAATTTTATAAGATTATTTTTTCAACGATTACTTCGTTTGGTCAAATGATCTAAATAGTGACAAATCGCATAATTATAGTTCTGATATCTCACTTTCCATACTTCTTTCCAATCAAGATAAAGCAAAGATCCAAATTAATTCTTTATTTATTCGAACAAAAGGTGTGTGCTTCTATAATCTATATATTCTGATAGAAACCTTTTTGTCTAGGAAACTGAGCGCTCGTTCGAACTGCCTTTACGGTCTCTGTGGATAGCTGCGTAAAGATAGGTCGAGGTTAAAAGCTTATCAAATAGAATGACACCTCTATTTGTAATCAGGTTTATTACCAACTTGCTTTAGTGAAACATGTAAGGAAACATTTCTTATTTTTATTTTGGACAAAAAAAAAAAACAAATTAATTGTATAAGTATGTGTATTAAATATTAATTGAAAAAAAACTAAAACATTTAAAGGTTTACGTTTTAATCAATTTCATCAGGTGTTAGTTACGTTTTAATTTTGTTTAGCGTATACTACTTTAGGCCAACCAATAAAGAGAGCGAATGCCCAGCGTGTTAGTATACACTAACGCCATTTTTTTCGTTTTGTGTTTGTGCCACCAAATCTACATGCGTTCTACAGGAAACTTACTTGACAAACACATTATTGTTATTGTAGATTTATTTTAATTGTTTCGTGTGTAGAAAAAATAAATGGTTTTATTGTACGGAAAAGTGTCAAAGTTAAGTTACAAAAATCAATATAATTTGCTAATTACAAACATTTTCTTACAAAAACAAATATAAAATAAGTACCACATTTACGTTCATTCCTTACAAAATTTGAAATAGATACAATAACAGAATTCTAAAGGTTTGGAATGGTAATTTAGATTGGTATTATTTAATACCAATATTTATGTCAATATTAAAGTTCAAGGGTATCTCGAATCACAATAATTTTGGAATAGGAAAGAATTCTTTGCATGACTGTTGTTGCAAGTAACGACGTTTTTAAAATGAGTTGATAAGCGAGTTAAAAGGTTTTCATCGGAGCAACGAAATAAACCTTGCACCAGATTTAACAGAATTTTTGAATGAAGACAAAATCAAATTAAAAAAAACATAATACAAGAAATTAAAAATAAAATATATCCGCACGTTTCAGGTTTTAATTTCGATAAAAGTGTAATTTCATATAAATACTTTAAGCATATTCGTATTATTCAACGCACATGGCGTACAGTCGCGAGCTCCTTCAATTTAATATATCTAACAAAAGGCACAGTACTTTCACGTATTCCGTCTAATAACTGAGATTTAAACACATTGAAAACATCTCGGAAAATTCATTCGCGCGGTAACCTCACCTGCGCCATGGGAATAATTTTAAAAGCTTTTTGTCTAGCCTTCCATTTAAAAATGTATAAATGTATGAGAAAAGTATTTCACAGGAAAAAAGCAACTTGCGAAGCTGTTAGCACGTCGGGTACAAATTTATTCCCAACTTTTAACCACGCAAATAAGTTGTTAATAACTAAAGCAATGCCATTTTCTCAGTCGGGGTAAACCAACAAAAATTGTCGTACAAAAGAAGCGAAGTCCAATTTAAGAGGAGACGGTAGCTTATTATTCCTTATTCCATCCTATTTTTCTCAACAAGAGAAACTAATCTAAAGAAAATTTTCAAGTCTCAGTGAAGAAAATAAGCTTATAAGGAAGTGCAGTTTGCTCGCACGAATACCGCCTAGGAATACGACTGGCAACAAACTTTAAATTAAAGTTTTTCAAATGAAATAAGAATTTTCACATTTCCATTCAGGCTCGCAAGGGGTTAATAATTAAATTTCAGATGCACAAGGCACCTTGTTTACCGGTTGTTTCTTGCTATAAAGTCATTTGGGAGCTGCGTGGCCCGCGGTAACGAGAACGTTCTATGGAACGTCTTAGAAGGAAACGAATAGAACAAAAATGAACCGTAATTTATGAACACTTAAATTCAAAATACAGGTGCATGTTTTACGTAAGTTAAAAAGAAAATCTTTAAAATATTATAATACATTTTACCTTTTGAAATTTTAGATATTTGTAAGAAGTTCCGTGTAGTTGTTTAACTTAAATTCTTGGGTATTTGAATGTATCACCTAAAGCTAAATTCAGGTCAAGTTGTAGGTATTCAAAAATTACAATATAGTGGCCACAGTAAGTCTTTTTCAAAATTGCTTGTAGAATCCTCAGTCGAGAATCAAAGAATCTAGACGTGCTTTGAAACTACCCGTTCAGAAATCCCTGGTGCCATTAAGAGATTTCCATAGTTTAGTTTGAAGCTACAAACTTTGCAATATAATGAAGTTTGTAACAAACGTTATTGTAATTTTGTGACTGCGTTTCTCGCAATATATTTATGGCATTTACACTAATAAATACTTTTTATGAAGAAGAAGAATGGTTTAAAAAAAGAAGACGCACAGGAGACATATCGGACCGATTGTCGAGATATATCGGATATTGAGGGCTCAAATCCCAAGTATACCAGCCAGTGCTGGTTGAAAACTCAGTAGTTTTCAATGTTATGTGTATGAGCTTAAAGAGTTACCACGCTCTTAAACTAGATGTAACAAAAAGTAATTGAAGTTTAGGGGCTGGTATTATGTTCTTGATGATTTAGGTTATGTAATGTATAATTTTGTAGGATTGTTATTTCCCGATTTCTTAACACACATTTCTAAAAACATCAAACACGATAATGATGTACACATATTACGCTGCTTTAGAGAATGGTTTCATTAAGTAAAGTTACCTGAGGGATCTTTAAGTACTCAGTTAATTTTACTTTCGCGAACTCATGTTTTCTCTTTGGCTGAAGTTTGCTTTGTCTAATGAACTGCAGGTAACATTATACACAAACTTTCGTACTTTCTGCCAATTTTATTTGATGTTTGTAACCTCTTTGAGTTAAGGTAATAAATTGCAGGTTTTATGGTGAGTCATGCTTAAATTTTAGTAGTCTGCTTTAAGTCATAAAATAATTTGAGTCTTATTGAATTAATATTTTTCAAACAAAACGCTGCTCATTCAATTAGGTACTATAAAGGTGTTTTTCTTTGCCTGATGTCAAAGATTTTGGATGATCAACTCCACAACTTTGGTCTCGGAGCGTACTAATGATTGTGTGCTATATTTGACACTTTTAATGAAGTGACCTCTTCGCTTATTAATTTTTGTTACTATTTATTTTGAAGTGAATTTTTACATAAGTAACTTCTAATATTTGGTTTCAAGACCATGCAATCATTTCAACAAGTATTTTGTTAAATTCACTTTACTCAAATTAATAATTTTTTAGCTCTGCTTACTGCCAGGCACATACTTTTGTGTAGATCTAAAATCTCCAAGTGCATTTAATTTATAAATCTGAGCGTCAGTATATTTAAGTTGGCTAATACGGCAAATGCAGTAGATCGCGTAACTCTTCATGCACCGTTGGGTACTAGCGGCCGGTAATGCATCTCCCCTATCGCTACATTTAATATCTCATATGTTAATGGATTGGACTTTTGCTCTTCCACTTTCCTTTGTACAGTTTTCTATTTATTACCTATTTGATGTATTGAATCTTCATGAGCTAATATGTTGATTTATTTGATAAACACATTAAAAAAGAAATGAATGAACCTCTATACTTAAAAAATATTGAAATTGGAATTCAGAATATAATATAATAATTACGTTGCAAAATAATTTAAAATAATTGAAACATTTTTAACTATCACATTTTAAAAGTTCTCCAAAACTAAATTGAACTTCACTCAGCCAGATGTCCTTAAAGTAAGCAAACATTTCATATCTGTGTTGACGTAGTATCCAACTTTTTGTCAAATTGGATTCATCATCACGCTCCAACATTTTCTACGTCTGAAACTTTCTATTTATCGAGTGAAATTCGTGGAACATTTTATTCTGTTTTCTCTTTATTTGCAGAGTTACTCCTTTGGGTAATCATTCAGCAGCATTTGGATACTATTCACGGACTATCATCGTTATAAAACAGTGAATTGAAACGTTATTGTTTGTTCAAATTGCCTATGTGTTTCAAACATTTGTGTTGTCTCGCGGGAAATTATGCATAAAGAAAACGTGTATAATAGTTTGCATTTCATCGACGTTTTGCTGTTGAATATTCCCGAAACAGCAATGCATGTATCGTAACGAAAACAATTGTACTTAGATTGAAATTTAAACTAGTTTTGGGGAGTTCATGACTACACGTTTTTATTTTATACATATTTTAAGCCTGTTATTTCATAAGGATAGGCAGAGTTATATCGTTTCGTTTCGTTGATACTATTTTTCTGACAGGACCTTATAACCATGTACAAACCGAAATCAGATTATTAGTATATTACAAAAATGCTGTAAAAGGTCTGGCATATAGATACATAGTTCCGAATTATCTTGAACAACGTATTTTTGACGTTTGTTTTCTGGTCAAATAAGCAAATGGCTATGCAATTGCAAAATTGCTCAATAGCAAGACGCAGGCGCAGTCCGGTATGTTCGTAATGAATCGAATTATATCTACAACCTTTCCTTTTAAAATATTTATTAAAATGTTTTCTTGATAACCAATTAATCAAAATAGACTTCTTAGTCGAAAACAATACGTACACACTGTATGAATGGTAGCGACGAAAGAAAAATATTAGCTAGAAAACCAAGTTGGTTTTGTCTGGGGTGAATTGCAGTATGTTGCCTATCAAAATCAAGAACAGTAATAGGAAGTAAAATAAATAGAAACTTACATATTATGTATCCTTAAAATGGAATATATTGAAATTTCTATATACGCGGGAGGGCGTAACAAACGGCAACTTCATGGCAATTAGATTTACATAATAATTTTAACAACTTATAATTCTCTTAAGGTTACTCCTATGCTCGTCACAATCGTAAATAACAAGAAAATAAAATAATTTACAATATTCTTTGGGATTAGGATAACATTAGGATGCTATTGGTATCAAGAATGTTAGCGATTTTCACATGGTCGTTCTGCGGTTCGTTTTATCACATCGTTCGAATATTGAAGCACGTTTCATCACTAAATTCTTACCGTGGGCCATTTAGCGGACTTGCGTCGCACTCGGAACACCATCTACGTTTTACAGCCAGCGCTTGCATTATTGAAGCACTCTGTACGTAGAACTGGGGAATGTTAATACATACGTGAAATTATTTATGTACTTTGCTTTACAAGCTGCTTTGACTGCGAAATGTCTAGTCTTCGCTTTGAGATCGTAACCGCGTTTCTCAAGATGTTCCTGCGCTGAGTGTTTTGGCATAATAATTGTTTACACATCGTGTTTGTGTAATTGCAGTTGACGGCTTTAGAGTTGAAATGTGTTTCTACATTTACATATACATACTCTCATGGCTAGATTTTTAAAGGAGTAGGCATTAAATCATTATTGCACTCACTTCACCAGCTGTTTTGTTTGGTCCTATTGAATTATGTACGCGGGCCTATTGCCGGTTTTTGATATCTTTCTTAATCTCTCTAGAATTTCTGAAGATGATTCGTATTGCCTGATCCAAAGATCGTACTCTCGTGATTTCACAGCAAACATTAAAACTGCGGAGTCAACGAATATTTATTCATTCCTATTAATTGATATAAGGAATTTTATACTGAATCGCTGATGCTAGTAGGGACGGAGAAATTTTATAGGGACTTCGACTTCGGCGTTTTTATCGACTGTATTTCGTTGAATGATTATTCGAATGGTCTTTCGAATCCAACCCCAATACTTAACCAAGAAGGTCACTAACCAGTCATGTAATATAAAAATTGAGTAGAATATTACTTTTCCCTATAAAGTATGCATTTTAAATGACGGACATCGAGTGTTTACAACGCGCACTGATCGAAATATAAATATGTTTCGATTATCATATTAATCAAATAAGCATGTAACGTATGGACAGTGCAATATTAAATTTCCTTTGCATAGCAATATGCTAAAAGATATTCATGTATTTTTAAACTATACACACAATTTTAAAATTGCTTTTTTGGCATCAGTATTCATCGTACTTTCACGTAAATTATTTTCATACAAATATTTTATGCACAGCCGCATGTCAGCACATTTGTTGTGTAGTACATTGTTTTATTCGCGCGTGTTTTACTGTTACGTGACCAATGAATATGTTTGCATTACGTATTGCCATGGAATTATTCATTAACTTTTTCAATTCCCGTGAGGCACGCACATTAATCGGCATATCAGCGCTATACAACTTTATTATTATCCTGTTCTCACGTTAGCGCAACCAAAATAAAAAGCATTAATCTCAGGTCAGAACAACTTCATTATAACAACAATTTTGCGGGTATGAACACAAAAATCCTTTCATTTACGGAAATTGATAAGCGGCCAACTTTGGAACTTGTATAAAAGGAATCCGGTGGCCTCGGAGTTCTGTGTAACTGTATTTACCTGAGTAATAACTTGGGGATAAAGTTTGGGGCCGCACGGGGAACGGCGTACCCTAACTTTTCTGGGACTATTCAGCAAAAATGAAACTAAATCATATTAATGTTGCCGTCGAGTTGTGAGCCTTGTGTTTCTTTAATTTGAATATTGGATCCGTCCTCTGCTCTCGGCACTTTAGATGGATTAAAACCAGCGGCCAGATGCGACTGTATTTAATATTTGCACTGGAAATACCGAGCACCACTTTATGAAAATAACGCATACCGTATTCTAAGATGCGCAAAATTTATTTTCGTATTAGGATTTGAATGTGGGATATTTTTTGGGTGTAATTATAGAGCAAAGTTTCGAAGCTCTGCGGACTCAATAAAAGCGGTCGGTGAGTAATGAAAATCGACGTGTACACAGATTAGAGTTTCGATCAGGGCAAACAAATTAGAAGCTATTAGCGGTTTATTTTCCGACCAGTATTTTTGCAATTTTGCATAGCTGAAATAACAAGTACATGTAGACCACGCTCAGATAAATTTGTACAGGATTTAGGATCTTATGCTGGTAGACGTCGATAAAAACGATAAGAACATACTAATTAGAATTTGCCACATATCAATACTATTATATTGCAAAACGACATCTTTAGGCAAATACAAATTAATTGTGCATGTTTGAAATTTCATATATTGTGCTTTAAATTTATTAATTACCTAATTGATTATTCACACAATTAATTTTATAAATTAAGTTTTCAAATCAAAATTAACTGTCGTCTAATTGATCTTTTTAAAACAGATTTGAAAATGTGTTTTATTTATGTAAATATTGATAACATGGGTTTTTGCTGTCCCAAGGTGATTGCCATAATTCCTGACAATTTTCTCACTACGTCTTCCAATTGCTATTATTTTTATCACGGTTCCTTTCCTTAAGTCGATTCGCGATCAAGGATCTATCATTAAGTTTATTCCTTCATGTGTTCTTCATTCAAACATCCTCGCTGGAATATTAAAACGCTTTCGCTTACAGCTTGAAACATTTACCGTGCATTGGACAGCTGGACACCTTTAATAGGAAGTTATTTCTTGCACAACTGACTGGGTCACTTCGATTTTGTATCAGACGTTATAATGTGATAAGAAACGTGGCCATTTGGCCACTGTGCCGCGCTCGACAGGTGGAAATAGCCTGTCGTTCGGATGTCACTGTGATTTAGGAACTGTTTTAGTTCGATGCGATAAATTTACACTTTATAAATAAAGTTTGTAAGGATTTGGAACTGAGTTGAGCTTTTCCTTTGTATTTTAACAATTACTCGTTTCCTGTTACACTATTGGTACCGCAAGAGGAAAACGACACCTTTTAGACCTGAGCAACCTTTTTAAATAACGTTTCTCGTAGTCACCTCAAGCAAATTTTCTACATTAATAAGAGTAAATACTTTTATAGTTTTCTATAAGGCAATTTTTAATAGCCACGGTTTGTATACCCCTGCCTACCCCTTTCTTCGTAAATCCAATAAAATAACTACTAAATATATTATACTGAAAGCCTTCTTTGTAACTTGCGCTTTAACCTAATACTGCAAACTTTAGGTTTATAAAGTTATCGACTATATTTTCATCAGAATAATTAACAAACAGAAAAATAGAATAAAAAACACAACTAGTAGTCTAAACAAAAAATAATATAAAAATGTAATATAACCCAAAACAATTCTCTTCAAATTTTCTTAATAGCCAACGTGCAAATAAGGTAAGTCCATGAAAAAAAATCTTACGAGGCTACAATCAGAGGCGGCGAGAACAATTTATTTCCCAGGAGTGCTGGTACATATGTGCTGATTCCGTTTTCAGACATGCCCTATTTGTTCCCCTGATGAGCTCCGCGGCTAATCCACGGCCTCGCTGTGAAAAAACCCGCTGCCAGCAATTACATTGCTTCTATTTTTTCAACTCTTTATTTACAATTGTTTAAACGTATTAAATGTTTCGTTCTGTAATGGGATTGGTTTGTTATATATTATTTCTTAGAGGTATTTATAAATTTAATTTTCTTCGTACTAAGTAAGGGATGGGAGCGGAGGAAGATATTAGTTCTCTGAGCTGATGTAGGTCATTTGTCCACACTTTCTTCAAAAAAATTTTTTTGGAAACTGTTAAGTGCGCTTTTTTCTAATAATTAATACACAATTAGCATACCTAAACATGCAGTTGTGTGCGTAATTTTTTTTCCGTAATCGGCGAGATGGTGAGTGATAGTGAGTCAGCGGCCTTCACATCTAAAATTCGAAGCCAATAGAAGTTTAAATTGATGGAAAAATACTTCATTTTTATCCGACTGCCAAATTCCATCTGTAATCAAGACGCTTTGACAAAAAATATTGAACCTTAAAAGTTTTCCCCTTAAGTAAAAAAGTACGCATAATGCTAAGTTGCTGATTAAAGAAAATTCTAATATTTTTGAAGATATCGCGTTGAGTTTCATCCACTAATTCAAATTGCAATGTTTTACTTTGTATATTTCTTTAAATTCCTTTACATTTGACCCGTTTTTAAGAGCGGGACCTCAATTTTTATGGTCGCTGCGTCTAAAGACGACGCTATTTTCCAGGACAATGCAAAATGCATCCCTCCTCGGTTTCCTCCCGTCTTCTGTTTAAAAAATAAACAAGAAAAGAATTGCTTCAATTATTAACCGACGTTTATAAGGAGTCTGCATTAGCATTTAATAATGTCTCCGTATATCGTATTGTTTTCTTGTCTTGATGGAAATGTATTTGCTTTCATAGCCTGCTTTCTTAAGAACAATTTATTCGTTTGCTAGAGTTTAATAATGCTGTGGATATTTTTTTTAAAGATGCTGTTTCTACCATTTTTATTAGCTTAATAAGAAGAATGCTTAGAGGCTATTAATAAAAAAGTTTATGTAACATAAATATCGACCGACATCTTTCGTAGATCGTTTCGTCTTGCTGTTGATTATGGAACGGGATATAAAAAGTCAAATTTTGTACTAATAAATGTTATCAAGGTGGAAATATCAATGGTTTAAAGTATTTACAAAAAACTTGTGTCTTTTTGTATAAAACTTACTATACATATTCTCGATTATTATGTGTTTATATTAATTAAAACACTAGAAACGCTATTTTAGCTTTTATGAAACGAGTAAACAATAGTTTACTCGTTTCATAAAAGCTAAAATAATTTACCCATAAATTCACCCAATACATGACTTATTAAAATTTCAACCTCATAAGACAGATCTACAAATCATTCGGAGACAAATCCACCATCCTAAAGCATAAAAACAAATTAATGCACTAGCCAATTTCTAAGGGAAGGAGGAATTAAATTATTCCGTTTCCACGGAAACGCGCAGACTGTACCTGCGCGTCTTTAAGTTGCAACAAGACACTTTAATTTCCCTTGGGTAGACTGAGTGGGGCTCATAATTCATGCCGACTTAACATTTTGTCAGTTCGCATTTGTTGGCCGAAAGGAACGCATGCCTTTGAACTTTTGCTTCCGTCTACACGTTTTCTCCAAGTACTAATTAAGCGGCAAGGCAGGTCTGCATTTGATTATGTTAATTTTATTTAATGGTCTGGTATTTATGTCCATCTGGTTTGTTTTAACCTGTCTCTGTTTTCCGTTGAGGAAATTTTTCATCAATTACTTCCTTTAGCTATTGCGATGCAAGATTAACCTTCAACTGTAGGTATTAAAGTTTACTTCACGCCCATAGATGGTAATACGTTTAATTTTATAATAAGTATTCTTTTTCTTTTTGCTGCTTGACATTATCAGTTCCAGATTGTACTTGCAAATTTATACGTATGTACAAATCATGTATGTTTCACTGGGGTATAGGCAGAATCACCGCACTCACGTGCCATCTGCTAAATTGTAAATGCCACGCTTACGGCTCATTTTCAGGCACATCTACAGACTTTATTACTTATTTACACGATGTATTACAATGTATCGAGACAAGGAGTATACGTGCCAGTTAATGTCAACTGGAAGCAGAGACAAACAATTAGTATTATTTGCGCACCACAATGATAAAACAATGTCCAATATTTGGATACTCTAATTAGTGTGTTCAGAGGTTGCGTTACAAACGGAATACGATTGAAGTTCACCCCTAAAGTTTAATGAATGAACGATTTGGTTTGACCCTTGCGTATGCACGTTCGTTATTTATTGATGTTGCTAATCAGACAAATGGCTAATCCATTAGGTGTAGCCCACAAGAGCCGAATGACGTGATGAGAGAGCCAGAAACGCATGGTAAATGTTCGCGTTAAAAATTGACTGACGTTGGAAGATTTTGATTCGCATTTCCCGATATATATTTTGTGAATGTACCAGTATTTACGTTTGTAGAATTTAATATGAAATGAAAAATTAAAGTTATTGAAAGGAGTTCTCGTTTCGCATACATTTTTCTGTATTATCGATCTACTTGGGCGTAAAAATAATATTTAATTCCCAGTATTTTTACAGTAATATGTCGGATGAAACCTGAGTATCTGCTCTATTTTATATAGGTATAAATAATAATATTTAACAATTTGTGAAGATGGATGAATCCGCCAACCCGCACTAGGCCAGCGTAGTGGACTATGGCCTAAACCCTCTCAATGGTAGAGGAGACCCATGCCCTGCAGTGGGACTGGATGAGTTTAGAGATGAGAAAGAAGGAATTTTAAGAGCTGTTTCTTAACTGGGAAAGTGTAATCTTTATGTCAATGTGTTAAACTGTATGTATATTGATTGAAGAGAGCAACAAGCAGTTTCTTGCTAGTAATTTTAGTGATGACTATTTGTATTGCTAATTGCAGAAACATCGGTATCCATTTCGCGTCTTTATTTATTCCCTGCATTTAAATGAAAACATACATGATGCTTTATTTTAAAAATATATCTTATAGGTGACTAAGAATTTTTAGTACGATGTAAAATAATATTTTTTATGTTCCCGTGTAATTACAATTTCATGCAAATGTGATCAAATTCTTGATCTCAAAATGTGATGTTTACGTATAAAACTGGCTATTAAAAATTTGTTATACGCTTGTTATGCAGTTTTTGATGCAACCAGGCCACCATTCACGAAATATCTGTCGTATGTTACACGTTAAACTGCGATAACATCAATTTGTAGGTGCTACAACCATTAAAACCGACTAGCGCACATATTTTCTCATCATTATAAATAGTTCGGCTTGATGTCCCAGCTTTGAAAGCAGAATGATATTTTAACAATGATTTATCTGATGCATCATGCGTTATTTCCCCTTGAATAAAGATCACTCAAGATTTTCGAAGATAGATAGATCTACCTTAAATTCTCTTTAAAGTTTGGACACTATCAGAGGTTAGTATGTACTACCATCGTATGCATACTCGCTAACTTGGTCGAACGGTCAATTTATAGATACCAGCTGGTTAGGGTACCTAAAAAAGCTAAGTTTTTTCTAAACTGCGTTCCAAAGATTTTTAATTCTAAGCGTAAAAAAATGAGGCGATCGAAGCAGTAACAGCGAGGAAGTTAAATTATATGAATATTATTGCAACGTTAGCAGTTCATCCACATCGACGATATCAATTAAAATTGTTTACCCACCCTACCGTCAATTCCGTAGACAAAGGGAGGGATTGCCGATGGAGCTAATTAATAAATCAAGACTTGTCTGGGCAAACAGTGTCGGATCCACCATCGATGTTTGAGTTTCGGACTGTGAAACCCATTATCTGTAATTACTCAACCGCCGGAGAATCTATTTTGCGATTAAGGTCAACACTGATAATTGTTTTGTTTCTTGCCGTATTTAATCCATTAGGGGAGGTAGTGTTGGAATATTGTACAGTTCTTTCTATGCGTTTACAACCACAAATTTTATAGAATAGTAAAAAATTGCATACTGCATATTATTTTTTTAAAACAATCTCAACATTTATACCCTTACTTGCTAAGCCTGGATGTACTATGTTGTCACAAAACATAACATATAAATGAAATATAAATGCGTATAATGAACAACTTAATTTTCTTCTTTATTATGAAAAAAAAATCTTCTTCGCCTTACAAAGGTACGGCTTGTACCGTCGAAAAACGTTATGATGATTTTTTTTTCTTTTGTAGTATTATTTTCTTTAGCATTGTGCCGAATCGATAAAAAGAAAAAATTTACTTCAATATTACCTAGTTAAGTATAGTAATATTCAATTTTCTGTCTAAAGTATAATCATCGTAAAATTTGTTATTAAATTCAAATTAGCGTCCGAAACAGTCTCACTGAAATATAAAAATAATAAAAAATCTCTCAACACGAACATCTGTTTTAGATTTCTCTACCCCAATTTGTAATTACAAAAAAGCTAATTAATACTTCTTCGCGCCAAGAGATTAGGATTGAAAAAAGTGTCGAAACGACAAACTTGACGTATTTTTTCACAGCCGACCTGGAAGCCATCGCTCAAATTAATGTCGCGACAGTCCAGGAGGTCCTTTCAAATATCAATTATGTCGGCACAGTCTTCGCAGACAATAGTAATTAATTAATTAGGGGTGACTGCAATTATGACGTCTGTTGGGGCTTTTATAACGTCATTAAGTGGAACTGTTACGGTCCGCAAATGGAAATGGTTTAAGTGGACATTACGTCCCTATTTGGGACTTCAATTAGCAAAATTTGCTAAAATTATCCGTCTAATGTACTATAAAGGATGGATAATTTTGACATCTATGTGCAGCTTCCCCTTAAATCTCAAATGCACTTTGTACGTACTCGCAATTGCATTTAATTTAATTAACTCATTCAGCAAAGATTTGTTCTGATTACTTAGATTTTCACCGGGGAAGTCTGTTGCCATTCTCTGTTACAATAAAATATTATTTTTTATGGTTACACTGTTGCATTGTTTGTTCTGTAACATATTTTTTATGTGGAAAAGCAAAATAAAAATTTATCACCAGCCCGTAATTATACGCTCACTTCCATGACGTAGAATTTAAGACTTGCCGAAAAGTGAGTGCAGAAATTCGTTATTGCCTATCTATTATTGTACAGTTACTGTTTTGAGTACTTAAATGTTTCGAACAAACCCTCTAATTTTGTATTCTGATGTAACAAAAGCGAGTATAATATTTGTACCAGCTTAGAACACAGATATAGAATGACAGATTATAATTTGACAAGTCTGGCGTGTTAATGGAGGGCGATTATTATTTGAACACATCAACTCAATGTTGAGCATCAATTTACCCTGCAGTAGCCATTGTGATATTGTTCCACGAATCCCTTTCCCCATACTTTCCATTAAACTATATGCCGTCAACGTATCGAGTGCATATGACAGAATAATAAGCTCACACCCCAACGCGGCGAAATTGGTATTATCAATGTTATTGTTGAAAATGGAACAGATTTTTTGTTTTTACGAGAATGTTGCAACTGGTAATCTGAAGAGGTTTAGTATTTTTGTACAAAAAATATATTTATAGGCCCATTAAATCGTATTGAACTGTGGATTGCACGGCTTCACCAAATATAGAGAGATCAATATTATCAGCCAAAAGACGACTGCTAGACATGGGCTTCCCCCAAAGATTTATAAACCACCTCGTCAGATGCGGCCCGCTATCAACGATTTCTCAATGTCTTCTTGAGATCAGCATCGGGATCAATTGAACTGACTTTGAATTTGTTGTTTATGCGTTAGTTGCTATAGAACTCAATCATAAAAGTGGGTAGGAAATTGATGGAAAGGGCTCGATGATAGGACGGTAGGTACCGCTTATAAAATGCTTGTATCATCCTTGTGGATGATACACAAGAAACACGACAAACAAAAACAAACATTGTATTTTTCTCACAGTTCGTCGTGTTTCTTATAAAATTACAATAGTTTTGATTCTTTTAAAAAAGAAACCTAGAAATGTTTAATTCCTCATCCTCAAGTTTAATTAAAGTTCTGGGTTGAAGATACATCGTTGGAATTCTATTGTGTTTGTACGTACAATATTTTTAATTTAACATTGTTTTCAATAAACATCGAAGAAGAATAAATAGCCCGATCCGGAATCAAAAGAGACAATTGATTTTTATCTTGAAGTCGTTTTAATAAAATGCCCCACTAGCGATCTTTTCTAAGAAATATTCCGATAAGTTCCGATAAAGACTGCAAAGGCGCGGACTCTGATTTCCTTTCATTTCCTTTTAGGAAACTTAAATAGAACTGAGACTTCCCTGACGACAGAGCACCGAATCAATTATTTGTGTTAGGGAACTTTCCTTTGATTTGCTCCGTATAAATAGTGTTGCGTAGTTTTGTTATTTCTCATAATACTTTTGCACAAATAATATGTTTGTGTAGATACGCTTGGACTCCATTAGCGGCGATCAGACAACAGTCGCTCTCTCATAGCTCTATAAATGTAACAATTAATTTGTGTCTTTATTGTGGATTCTGTTTGAAAATGATTTTGAACTATATTCTTTGGTTTGTTAATACGCCACGGTTTCATTTCAATAATATAGAATAAATAATTAATAGTTTGAAAGCTAAAACGATCCTAAATATATATTTTTTTAAATGTCTTATATACGTAAAATTTTGACCAGCACGAAATAACTGTGCCTCATGTGATGTAAAGATTACAAGTTTGATTCGCAAGAAACATGGTCGACAAACGCCTCTACCCACTCCTTCGGAATTACTCGCGTACTTCTATGTATGTAAATACGTTATTAAATAAATCAAAATCGAATTGTTTGCAAAATTGGTTAACAGTGTAAATCAACGAACATTTTGCAGTAGTAATGAAATCCCAAGCGTTGTGACAACGCTCCACTGTGCCAGCTTACTTTTCATCTCTGCGACAACGGTATCAGTCAATACAAATAAAATTTGCAAACAATTGACTGTTTGAGGATCGTGCCTACCGCTAAACGCGTGCGAATCGTTCCAACGTGCAGATTACCACAAGTCTTAAAAACACAAATACAGCAATATTATGACTGGCTATCGATAAATTTGAACACACAGTTTATAGTTTACAAATAATACAAAGATCAAACGTTGTTGAGATTAACAGTCATTCAGTTATTTTACAAACTTTGGGGTTCATGTTATGTTGTTTTGATGCAATATTGTTTTTATTTTCCCAAAAATTCAATCATTTATTCATTGCAATATGTTTAATTTAATTCGTCGCCAAATGTTGTAACTTTGATAGTCGTTTAATGACCTAAACCAAAGAAAATTAGATCAACCTCCAATAAATAGACTTAAGAAATAAAATAAAAAATATTAGTTAATATTATCAATCCTTTTTAAATATCAAAGGTGAAGGCGGCTGGAGTAAGCAAAACTCAATTGCAGTTTCCCCAGCAGTCGCACATAATAAGACTTCGTTAACCCAAGTAAAAACTTCGAGCATAAAATGTAACACAGTTAAAAAATTATAAATTGATAAACCAATGAAAAAGTTCACTAAATAAGAAACACGAGGAGCCGTTTTGTTGAAAAAAAAGTATAGCGGTAAAATGTCATAACTTTGAATGAAGAAAAAGGAGAACGATGTCGAAATGGGGGCGAGAGGAGTTTGCAAGTGGCTCGTCAGCAAATTATAGTCTAACTTGAGTTCGCCCGTGGAGACACAACTTCGCGGCGTAAAGCTAAACTTTGCACGATACAAACTTGTGATTTTCATTAAATTTTGCCTTACGCACGGTATATGTGGTTTACTAGTTTTAAAAACTCGTCCTAGCTAGAACACTGTTAGTAATTGTGTCACATCATTACATATGCTTTTAAACTAGTTCTGTAAATCTACATACATTTTAAGTTGTAGATGTAGGCTTTTTAAGTGTCACTTAAAAAAGACGTAGAATTTTCAGCATTTCGTGTAGATTTCTCCATTCCGAATTATTATTGAAAATCTTTTAATGGAAAACATATTTCACACTAACCAGGAAATTTCGATTCCGCGATGCGCTTAAGGTATCAGTGCTTGTGCACTTACGAGACTTTCTAACAGAAATAATTTTAAAAGAATCAACCTCCTATTAGAGAGCGTGACATACGCATAGACTCAGAAAAAACTACGCCTAGATACGTTTTAATATGGGAACAAATCCCATATCAAAATCGGAATATATTAACAATGACACAGTCGAGTTGCGGGTTCGATCCCCGAATCGTGTTGTTTATGACATCGAATAGTCTCTCATACTAACATCAACAACATAAGAAGTGTCTTAGTGTGAGGTCAGTAGGTATAAAGTGTGTTTCTCGTTTGGGTGTATTTATTAATTACAAGAGCGGTAGAGGGAATGGTACCTTAGGCACGGTAATCGCTATTCGGGCGGATGCATTTTCTATCAGCGGGAACACAGGCTGCTCGCAATTTCATCGCCGGAAAGAAACGGCATATCGAGTGATATAATTAAACAGTTTATGAAACTGTGGCACTACCTCGGTCAGATCTTCCTATACGGAACTCAATCAAAATTGTCTGTGACGTGACCTATAATTTGTAATAGGCACCGTTGGTGGCCTACCGTCAAGTGATTTGTGAAGAGTCCATTTTGCAAAGTTGCGCAGTAAGTTGAGCCCCGGTCTTGCTGTGAGTTCCACTAACTTGAATATCTCACGGACACATACGGGGCTAACTAACTGAATAAAGGAGCGTCTCCGAAACTCCGCGATACAAACTTTCGACTCGCAAGATTTGCGAAAACGCTCGCGGCTTCTCTTATAAGGCCTTGCCTAGATTGTATGCTAAGTCGTTTCGGAAAAATCTGCTAAATATTTAATTTTCTATGTTAAACTATATAAAGATTTGTAATTTATATAAAGTCTTGACGTGCTTTGTACAAGTAGCAGATTAAAATACATATAATATACGTATATATATATATTAGGGTGTCCCAGCTTAGTAGGGCGATTTTTTTTTTCTCTAAATTAGATACGCATACCCTCTATATTTTTTCTAATTGACCCTAATAACTCAAATACGAAATATTATCGAAATTGGATAGCGGTAACCCGTGCCGACTTGATGGCAAAGTTTTAAGAAAAAAATTGTATGGAAATTGTAGAGCACATATAAAAACTTAATTTTTATTTTCAAAGCTATATCCTATTTCACCGGTATTATATGTTTATTATTTAAACAGGAATATTTGTGATATTTTAATCTTAAAGTTTTCTTTTTACTGTTAGGATAAATCACAGGAAAAATTGCTTTAGTTTCCCTTTAAAGGTGACTTTTTCACGAAAATTTTGTATCAGTATAACTGCAATTTGCAGTATCACTAGCGACTTTTAGTGTCATTATTTATTTCTTAACTGCTTGAAAAGAAGTATAACTAGTCTGTGAAGTAAGCAACTCATTGAGAAAAGTGTCAAAATTTTTAAAACGATAGAAGAAGAGCAAGACTAGTTTTTGATCGAAATAAAGTCGTTTATGTCCGTCTAAAAAAGTAAATCACGCAGATATCTTTCCAGGGGATATGAATTGATGGATCCTCTTTAGTTAAGCTTTAAAATATTATCATTTTTGGTTCCTGGTCTCCATCATAGTGATATAAAGACAAGACAGCTACTTCATGAACCAAAGACCAAAAATGCTGAAAAATATTCTGTATAGTCATTTCTGAGTTAATTTTATTGACAGTTTCCCAGGGTTTCAAAGTATTAAGCAAACATAAGGCGTGGTAAGGTGCCGTCACTGATAATATACAATGCATCCAAGCCTTAACATGGTATATAGCGATGCAAATCTAGATGTCTAATAGTGCGACTTTTTATTAGTAATTTACAATTAAAAAATAAGTTACGACATTTTTAATCAATTAATTGCTTCGGCCATCATGGTGTCTGGTACATAGAACTTGGAGATCGAATAGTCAAGTTTCTTTCTGTATCACCACCAAAGAATATGATTATAGCTATAACTGTTAATTCTTGATAGCCAACCCTTAAATTTCCTTCATAATTCTGTCCGGTAAAACAATGTATATCTAATTATATAACTATATCTATTATCTAGATTTATTTTTATCAATTAAAGGGCACCAGCGTGTGCAATATACAAAAAGTAGTCCAAGCTTGTAACAAACTCTTGACGACACTGTGCGAACACATCTTGCGATTTTTCCGCATTATTTGTTGATCTCTTCAGAGTCGGTATAAGGCAACTTATTTCTTAAAATTAGTTTATTAAAGCTTAAATAGGCATATAAGCCCTTTAACAAAAAATAATTAATCTCGAATAGTTAGATTTGCGATTTACAAAATTCAATTTTACTTCACGAATTTTATTAAACAGAACTGCCAATATTTGCTCTTTACAGAGAAGTTTTAAGCCGTTATTTTAATGTTTTGCACCCCCCTATTAAAATTTGCCTTTGAAATCTTAATCTGACATATTGATTAAACAAAAAGAGGCGTTTACCAATACAATAAACAAGCAACCACGAAACTTCCATGGGAATATTGCGACGCGCCGAAGTTCATACAAAATATGTAAGTACTGAAACACATGAATGCAAGTCGGCACGGGTTGCAGTGGTCCTAAGTTCATGAAATTTTATTTATGACTGTTTTAACACCATTCGAAAATAATTAGAGGGTATGCGTTGACAAAAAAAGATTTTGATTTTTTTGGGACACCCTAATATATATACATGTATTTCTGTAACATCGTTTGTATATCCCAAGCGGTAGGTAGAGGCACACTTCCAGAGTCATCCGTTGTTTATATTCCATTTAATAGGTAGTGAGCCCATTGCCGTTATGCCGAAATCCCTGGTACTAGTGGAATATTCTTAAAAAAGTCTAAATTATTTTCAAGTTCCTAGAAGTAAAACCGTGGCCTCGCATTCGCACCTAAAATTATGCTCATATGTCACGGTGTTAACAAAGCAGTAGAACAAAATACGTATTATGTGAATTAATTGCCTTAATTTAAGCAGGCATCCTTAAAGCATGGCTATGTGTGTGGTCACATTGATTTTTTTCTTGTCGAAGGAAAAATATGTTATCACAGTTTTTTCTGTGTACTGCCACAACAAAAATCTAATACCCACCAAACCAGTTTTGGTATAAAGAGTAGGCATACAAATAAATCACAACTGTTCCCACCCTAACCAGAGCCTTACACAACACCTACAGGCAATACGAAAGTGGATTTAGAAACACGTCGTTTCGTTTTAACTTGTAATGTATGCGCTTAGAAATAAATTGGTACAAGTTTGAAACTCCCCGTTTTACCAAAACACACTTATCCATATACAATTAATGTGGAATAAATGTCGTGGAACAAAACTGTTGTCAAACAGATATTCCTAATAATACGTGGAAGAAAATTAAGTAAATCGTGTTTATTTAATGATTTTCTGTATATCAATATCAGACCTTATAGATTTTACTTCTGTCATAGTTTTGTCGTTTCAAAAATAGCCTTAAAAAGATTACTTGAATAAAGAAAAAGCTATCGATTATAGAGTTATGCAAAATATAACATTTATACCTAAACCCTAAATGAGATATTGAAATACAATTCAAATTCCACAGAACTTGTACAATTGTAAGTTCATATAAGCCAACTAAAGTGATAAATAACATTGTAACTCGCTAGGGTTACCCTACTCATAAACGGAATATGTTATGCGGGGATAAGGGACAAAATGTAACTTGGACACAAAAACCATGCGATGTCCAATGAGAGAGATACTTGTGGCACCATGGAGTTTGACGTCGAGCCCAGCAAGGTTTATTTATTAGGAAAGTTTGTAGCTGGCGATAGTATATCAACAACATTGCCGAAAAAGGACAACTAATGTGACCGTGGAAATGTGAATAGTTTTTGACATGACAGAATAATATTTGTGTACTGCTTTCCCTATATTAATATTGTATGAAAGTTGGATGGAAATGGCACGGAGATGTTCGTGACGAGACTGCGTGAAGTGATATTTTTATATCTGAGCTCAGTTTTATAGGTATTAGTTGAAGCGTACAGACCAACTTTGAATCGAGAAATTGTATTAAATATAAAGTGGTTCCACGTGGTCTTGCCTCACAAGTAGATACCGTGCAATCAAGAGGTTTCGCGTTTGAGTCTCGGGTCAGACAAAGTGTTATTAGGTTTATTTACATGTAAATAAATTGATATATACTCAGGTACTCAGATCTAGAAACAAATGTTATACTGCAAACATCTGCACGCGCAAATCTTGATCCGTAACTTTAGACTAGTCTTGTATGTTTTTCGAACCACAATAAATTTAAATGAGAATTGCCTTTAAGTTTAGATATTTACACATCCATCGTATAAAACACGATAAATTCATAAAATTCTGTCGTATTGCTAATAAACCAAGATGCTTAATAGGAGGCTTCACGCCATACCTTCAAAATATTACATACATAAAAAATACATTTTAAATTTAAATGTGTTTTTGATGGGTTTAAATTTAGTTTTAGAATTGCATCATATTAAAATGTACTATAAATTACACCCCACGGTTACTTTACTACATCTATGGGTGAATTTACTATTAAATAGACATTAAAAGTGACAAAACCTACAGGTCATTGCCACGTATGACCATTCTGATATGTCGTTACGCAGCAGGGCACCTTAAAAGTTAAAATTCAATATTGATCGGAAACTCAAAGTGATGGTCAATTTAAAAGAATTTACAGTGCAAGTTACGTTTGGAAACAATGATTTCAATGAACATATTTTGTACCTTCTGGTAGATGGTCTAAGGTAACAACGTTTGTGAGTTTTGACAATACTTTATTTTTTTTAATTTTTGTCTAAAATGTTGATTGCAATAAAAAAGAAAGAAGAAATAAATGAATACACCCAACGGTCACTCACATGGTTCTGACTCCACACTAGGATACAAGTCCTGTGTTTTGGGTATCAAAAACTATTAGAGACTGAATTACGCAAACATTTGTCTCGGTCTGGGGGTCGAAGCCGCGCCCTTTTGTTTCGCAACCTGGTATCTAGCTAACTGCAACACGCTGTCAATTCTTCATGAGAACGTGTTATGTAATGGCCATTATC
This sequence comes from Cephonodes hylas, assembly GCA_030295005.1. Classification (NCBI taxonomy): domain Eukaryota; kingdom Metazoa; phylum Arthropoda; class Insecta; order Lepidoptera; family Sphingidae; genus Cephonodes; species Cephonodes hylas. The sequence continues at coordinate 5,110,005 of AP025371.1, forward strand.
ATTTCCTGTTGTAGTTTAGTATAGTTACGCAAAACATTTACATACTGGTAATCATGATCCAATTAATAACGCAGCTCTCACAACTGTCAGCAAACATTACCGTTTTGATACATGTCCATTATTTTGCTCAACTTTATTGGAAATTTATTTGCGCATAACAAACAACAATCCGAAAGAGATTAAACAACGGTAGATGCACATACGCGTCTGTTATTTTATATAAATTTGCATCGTGTACTCCGTTTTTAATTAAAGTTTTTACGTTGTCCAGTGAATGGGTAACAATAGAAAATGTACACATTAACTGCGAAAACTAAGGAAACATATTTTTTTACTGAGATAGTATTTTTTTAATAGATTTTAAAAATCTGTACACAATATACATAATATTCTTGCAACAGACAAGACTTATAAATATTTGATTCTAGTTTAGTTTTTTATGAGACCAGAAAATTCGTCATAGTTTTTGATACTCACGACTTAAGGAACTTAAAATAATAATGTTTATTGTAGGATTAATTACATTTTTAATTTGTCATTAATCCTACAAGAACAAAGTCACTGAGAGAAAACAGCCAACAACCAATGAACAACATAGATGGTAGCAACACATATTTGTAGCCCAAGATGTATTGTGCCATTATAATAAAACATTAAAATTGATCGTATAAAGCCCACACTATTTACAAAACTACTTTAACTGCTCCAGTATAAGATAGATGTAATTAATATATTGGACTCTTAGACCAATGAGGCCGTAAATTATGATCACCCACAGCCCTTTCTTTTGCGTCTATAGTCTTATTCAATTACTTTTAACTAGAAACAACCATTTGTATCAATTACGTACAACGTTTAATTTAGGTAAATACCGATTTTATGGGCATACACTCTTTAGTCACATGCCTGTTAAGGGTTTCTTAAATTTAATAGCTGGTTTCTAAATTAGGGTCTAAATTACTTACTTTTTTATTAAGATTTATCCTTATCTGAATGGTCTTGTCATGCAGGATAATTTGTAAATTTGTAAGAAATGTGTAAAATGTAGTATTGTCTACATTTATTTTTAAAAAACAATTTATATTATCGAGGATTTCCAGAATAAATTCGTTGGAAAATAATTAAAAAATTGTATTGTAATTGTACACATTGACATCGGACGTCACATTTTACGATAGAATAAATAAACTGAGTGAGTAAGCATTATCTAATGTCCCATCGAGGGACAAAATAAATTGCCTTTTAAAATCGAGTCCACCTCATAATATTAACAATAACATCGAATGTATATCAATGGTGTTTCGCCCACCTCATCAACATAAGTACACAAAGGTATGGAATGCATCGGTCGGTACATTACCATATCGATAGTTACGAGATTTCGATTGTATTGTCGGTGCGGAGCATCGATGAGTGTGTCTGATACAGATCACGGGAAAAGGTTGCTCGACCCTCAACGAAGACCACCACTTTAACTCTAACCATTCCACAAAAGCTTATCATTCGATTTTAAATCCTGTTTCAACGTAGATAAGGTTCACAAGGGTGGATTCTGGTTGTAAACGTAAAGTTGCAGGCAAACTTTATTCTTTTTCAAATCACTAGTGACTCATTCCATTCGTCCTAGCCTTTATACTGGATCTTTCGTCAAATTGAATTCTTAAATATGTACTTTGGTTTTAATTTAACCAATCCCACGATTTTTAACACTATATGAACTCAAGTACGTTAGTAGTTTTATAGATCCCTTTGGAAACAAAGCTAATGAAATTCATCCAACAATAGCATTGTTCATGACGGTAAAGTAAATCCGAGTCACAAATGTAACAAATACATTTTTGCATACAAACCTCACGGGTGAGTCGAACACAGCTAGAAAGCAGAACAAAAGAATTATGACATGTGGTCTCAAACCTACACGATTGAAAGAAAGACGCCCACGTTCGAACTGCATGTCAAAATTTTGTTTAACAAGCGAGGTGGACCGGGAAAACAAATGATTGTTACTGCATCTATGACTGTGTTTGGATATAATGGCCATAAATTATTCTACCTCATCAACAAAGATAGGTTTGCGGTTGAAATAAACAACTGATAGTATAGATTACTGGATAAGTCGTGTTCCATGATGGCAGTTTTAAATTTGTCAAATGTGTCATGTGTGTAGCCGGAGAAACAGTTGTTCGTAATGAGACAAGATTCAAATAGGATCGATCATCATGCGAGCTCGTGCTTATTAGAATGTCTTCCACATCTAACAAGATAAAAATAAGTGGAGGCCAAGAAATGTAATTTTGTTACATTTCTTTTTCTTATTCATAAAGTTTTCGTTATATAATATATGAATTCCAATCATAATATATTTTTCTTCTTAAAGTATTTGTAGAACTTTATAAATATTGCAATAAAGAAATCTTAATACAAAATTGGCAGAAATCTATGTAGCTATAATGCAGTAAACAGTCGTTCAATATCGAAAAGCAAATGAATTATGATACTAAAACTTTAATATTTTATTCAGTTCTGTTCTTCAAAACACAGGTGAGTCTCTTACTTTTAATTAATGAAGAATTGTCTATCTAAAAATCTATAATTTAAATTTCAAGTGCATAATTTACCAGTAAAACTGCACAACGAAGAGTTCTACGTATTTTTCTTCCCTGCATAGTTAACAAATTATTGGCGAGTAGAACATATTACGTGCCGATAAAAATACTACTTACAGTAATAATCCAACCAGAGAGTAAATATAAAAAACAGCGTCCACAAAAAAGAGAAATAATTCGACTCCATTCACTCTCTGTCCAATACAAGAAAGTAACAGATGATTATAACGCCGGTAGTAGATCACACGTTATCAACCGCGATACTATGACAGCAGTAGAAACCCAAAGTGTGATTCAATCACTCACGTCAGACGGCCAACACGTTTGTAATTCCGGAGGCTGAATGTTGCCCATAAATTGAATATAATTGAATTAGGCTTATTAGTGAGCTCTATGTTCTTGCTTGTTTAATTTTATTGCGGTATTTGTATTTATGGTTTATTATTATACTGCCTATTAGCCTCGCAATGAGATAAGGAAATCTAATTGGATAATTTGAAATTAGAATAATTTTGAGGCATATTTTGAGTTGTAATTAGTTTAAAATACTAGTATTTTAGGAAAAAGTTGAAGTGGAGGCCCGCGTTCAGCAGTAGGACGTATAGGAGCTGATGATTTTTATAAACCAAAATTTTATGAGTTAAAAATTATTAGGTATATTTCTGCTTACTAGCCTTATTTCCCTGTTCTTTGCTAATACTGAGAATTTCATGACGAAAAAACCTACAATACTCGATCCCGGAATCGAACTCGGCAACTGACGATTTACTGTTTTTTAAGTGATTGTTTTAATTTATCAAACTAATTTTGACGAATTTATAAATTTATTTATTTATTTTTTTTTTTTTTTATGCTTTATTGTACACCATAATGATAGAAACAACATTTTTATAGGTCAAAACTTAATAATGTAGTGCCACAAATGGCGGCCTTATCGCTATAGGCGATTTCTTCCAGGCAACCGTTAAATCAATGAATAATAAATGAATTTATTATCCTATTTAGAATTTTAATACATCAAGCTATAAATACGATCCACTGAATGATATGAAAAGCCTTTAATTTGACGTACCTACAGCCAAAATTGCTATTCGTCTCGCATTTATTTCATAAACACCTTACGAATAAAACATTTTTCTCAAGTCAAACAGAATTATTCAGCGCTTAAGTACAGAATTTCTGCGTCTGGATTAAGACGGCGAAACACTTAAACTAAAACGTACCTAAACATTTTCTTAGTTTTAAGCTGTAAACTCGAGCCCATATTTACTTTGCCAGGCACTTCAAAAGCAGAAATACTGAGAACATTGAGAACACTTAGTATGCAGTCGGCATCATGCAGAGTAACAACAGACAGGGTAACAACAGTAGCTAATGTCTGCCAATAATCATTACGATGTGTATAAGTGCCGTTACAGAGTGGTTCGCCAACTGCCTCGAGATACCTAGCGGTTAATTGCTCTGTATTAACTATGTCCATAAAAGTCGGTACATTTTACTATTGCTCTTTAGTCGAATGTTTTTCAACAGTTCTACCGCGATATGGCTTCAGTGAAGACCTTTGTAGGATGTTTCTGTGAAGGCATGGTATAATTGTTTGGATTGGTGAAGACCAATTGTGATCTCAGTTTTGATTTCATTGCACTTACTATTAACTGCCAGTATAATTTTTGCGGTCACATAGGTCTCCCGATGCAAAGTAATATAAACTTTCTATATTCTCTAACGGACCTAGTGGCAGTTGTGAAATGGTTGGAAAATAGAAATAAAAAATATTATTTAACGCCAGTCGCGATTGTAAGTTGCACCGAACATACTAAAGTTGGCAGTACCTACTGTTATATTATCGTAAAGGGATACAAAACTGATAATGGTAAATAAATCATATTTATCGGGAAAAGTTCGAAGAGCAGTACACGGCGAAATTTTAATTGAGTGTGTACGTATGTATGTGGAAACAGCTACCTTTCCAACACAAACCGCATCCAAAGCAATAATTACACCTTGAAATCTTTGACACTACAATTAGTTACAATAGTACAATTATCATCATATTGAATCCCGTGACAGTGTGTATACTTACACTTGAAATTGCTTTAGAAGTTTGCATTGCGTGTTCTTCTTTTAGCATTCAAAAATAATAAGATCTTGATGTAAATTACAAATTAAAATTACACTTTTACTTTCACTTGTTTTGGTTGTAGGTGTAAATAAATACTTACATGAAAGGGATGTGCTATAATTAGTTTGTTAGATAAGTATGGAACTGTCAAAGTAATTTATCGCTTGTTGATTTTTTATTCAAACAGAACTAAAAATGTTATCCCACAACTCAGTCAATGGGAAAGAATGCTTTACTATTGGTATCATGATAACGGTGTTGAAACTCTTAGTTTAATATATTACGTTCCGAAATCAAATAGCAACAAATATCATGACACTGTCCTAATATTTAAATGAACAAAAAAAACTTTTGCAACTCAAATGATGTCATACTTTCGTATAAAATAATATCAAAAAGAGCTCCGCGATTCTTCTTAACGGTAAATCAAAACACCAAAGGAAACATCTGTTTCTTGTTTGCTTGTTTCTTACGCACAGTTACACAATAACACAGAATATACGAACTTCGTATCACACGGTTTCCACATAAAAACTCTTTTATGATTCCTTTGAAAAATTGGGTCGAATAAATTAATTCAAATTAGTGCCATGGTGCATAGCGTCGTATAACATACTATTGAATTATTTATATAGGGGTATAAATAAAGGTGTGGTTGTCCGGACTCCACCTGTATAAAACAATGGTCACGCCCATGGGTTAAGACAATGGAGTCTTTAATTGAATAATAATTTACATATTTGAACTGCCACTTGGTAGCTTAGGGCGCAGAATTTCGTAAGATACGTCCTGCCTGGGTTCCCACAAAAATATATACAAGTATGTACATAGATTTTCATTAATGTAATGAAATAGGAGCATAAGAAAACACATGATGAACCCAATTATGACATCACAAATCACCGTTGGCCTGATAAATACGGTTGCCAATGGATGGTAAATTTGACAGGAGAAGCACTTCACAATAGTAAAAATAAATTCGAAATACTATTACAGTATAGTTATGCATAGTAGTGGATTAGTTACAATTTAATATTTATCTTTGATTAAAATTCGCTGGCTAGCAGTGAGCTAGTAGGTAGTACTTCGTAGTAAGCACCTAGTAAGGGTAGCTATTTTTTAAGAAAATTTATCGTATCTTCTAAATATAATGTATGTCAAAATCGTTTGTTGGCAAAGATTACTGTACCTAACGGTAATTATTGCGTTTGGAATGATCCATCAAATAAATAAGAATTATTTAGAGAAATTATGTTATAAATCCATTTTTACTACAAATATGGATTGAAACATTTCGTCACTAGATTACATATTTTATTGCCTTAGAGTCATAAAATCATCGGATGCATCGTACCATCTGTCCATCGATAGCTTCAACGCACAATCAAAATTTTGGACAATTATCTACGGTTTATTTATGCTCGTGTAGGAACACCCAAATTGGTCACAGTTTGGGTGGTAATTGAATGTTTATTACTATAAAACATTGAATGTTTTACATCAAAAGTTAACGTTTCCTCTTATTGTGAAATCGTAGGCTACATAAACGATTTAGAATCATTTGCATAATTCAACCTCTTGAAAGGAAGTGTGCAGTTACCATCACTTATATGTTGCCAAACTTTTAGGAGGAATAAATTAGACCTCTTATATTAAATACTTTACAGAACGATACCTATGTAGATATCGTATCGTAGTTACTAGGCAATAGCCAATATTATGTAGGTATGCATCATATCGCAAGTGTCTTTCTTTGTCCGTTCAGTCTGTTTTATCGATCAGGCTGCAGTAATTGCGCTCTTTGGTGAGAGATAAGCGATTGAAAATTAAAAAAATATACCTACCCAAAAATCAAACTAAAAAAAAAATCAATGTAAAGTGCGTATTTTATCCCCTAAATGACACATTAGAGAAACCTTACAAAAATTACATAAAGCACCTCTCATACCCCGGAAACGCACACACGACACATTTCGATGGTAAACAGGTACCGAAATACATAACGTAAGGCTTCCGACAAGCGCTCAAAGTGACATCAACTGTCAGTTTCAAATGACTCGTATTGACACCTCTCCGGATTTTTACGTGAAAAGATATCGATTACGTCGGAAGTAAAGTTAAGTGATGTGGAAACTGTCTTTTGGCGAGTAACCGCCATCCATTAAGGTGTAAAGTGAGTTGGCTTGACGTAATCATGTCACGACGCATCATTTTAGCAGTTTTTCTTGATGACGCATTTTTTTTGGTTTTTGGGTCATTTTTTACGTGTCACCTGAGTATCTGTTTTATATTGCAGACGAGGAAAATCTTATTTTTCTTAAACGAAAAAAAAAATATTAGGAATTAGGTGAATGTAGAGAGCTTACTGATGCACCATGATTATTAACAGGTATCTACCAAATTTAGGATTTTGTAGTAACATAGCGAACGAATTCCTAAAACATTGTTATGTTATTATGTTATGGAGAACACATTTTTTTACTACGAAGAATAGCTTTAATGTTTTTATGTCTGTGTAGTATGTATGGCACATACATACCAATTTGAGGTATGCTTTATCGAAGGGGTGGGCAGAAACCAACAGGCAGCCTTATGTAGAAATATATTTAAGTAATAGTTTTTCCAGCGTTCAACTACACCACTGTCTTTAATATTGCAATTACACGTTTTACTTCCACGACTTGATTGTTCTTAGAAGTAGCGACTTTAAGACTTGTTCTACGCTTTAAGACTAAAGTCAAACGAACCAGAGAGCGCGTGCGAAACACAAGACTATATAAAAGTAATTATGTAAATAATACAGTCGTTTATTTAAAAAAATAACAATAGCGCTTTTCTTAGAGTCTATAGTTTCTTTGTTACAACAATAGATAATTTTCGAAATAGTTAATAATTGACATCTCTTTCTCTTTTCGTATATTATAATTTTTCCAACACACCATAACCTTTTATATATCATAAATTCGTCCCAAACGCAAAACCATTTATACTTTAAGTGTTCAGGATACACTTAGGTCTTAGGTACAGGTTAAGTAAGACTACTTTTTCATGAATCATCAAAAACTAATAATACAAAACTTAAATGAGCAGCAGTAGATACAAACGTGCAATTATGCGTACAATTGAGTGTCAAAAAAATTTTTTGAACTGAATTTTATGACTTGTATGGAGATGGTAAATGTCATTTGACTGGTATAATTTCTCGCCCGAGCAGCAATCAAAACGTAAAAATATTAGCTGGACAGGTGGGATTTCTAATTATTTTTTCCATTAATTTTTGATTTTTAATTAACAAATGACTGCGTCTAATAAGGGTGCATAATATTTTCGTCGTGTGACATAATGGATGTTGTAAAATGCGACTGTTTATGACGTTGGGTGCCTTCTAATAACGTTATTATGCATATTGTTAATATATTATTTATAAAATGCTTTTTTTTCTAATTAGGGTGGATTGTGGCTTCAATTTGCCAGCATAAAATTAATAGCTGAGTTCTTTGTGGTCTCGTAGTACAAGTGGCACGGCCGATCTAGAGGTCACGGGTTCGATCCATCAGGCGGTCAAAGCATGTGTTACTGTGTGTTTCCATAAGATAACGTTTATAGGTTGAGTATTTTTTTTTTCAAGTTTAGAAGCTTTTTATAAATTTGTAACGAAAAGAAACGAGCAGATATTCGTATAGTTAACTTTAGAGAGACTACATAAATCGCAGGTTAAAAAGACGTGAAATTATTAAGAGTTGAATAATTATGAGGTGGAAACAATAAAATGGCAGGTTGAAGCACTAAACTCTACTGAAAAATTTAAAGTCTGTTATAAACTTGGTATTTCAAAGTTTTTCAGTTGAGAAATTAAGTTGAAAACGGTGAATAAAAAACGGTTCAATTTATCCTTTGAAATTCTAATCACGCTAACAACTTTTTAGAAGATTTCAGACCGCAATGATTTTGTGATTTATAATGAGTGGCATTCTGCAGATTTTGTTCTTGTGTCTTTAGACGTTTAAGAATCTTATGATAATACTGTCTTGATTTTTAGTTATAAAACAGGGGTATCATACTGCACAGCATATATTTTTTTTTATATATTATATTTGTGATTTTTTACAATCTAAATTGATTTCAACGCTAACATTTTTTGGTAATAATTAACTATTCAAAAAGTTTGATATACAGAATTTGTGATCCATAATAGTTTGATCTCGCATTATAATAATATAATAATATCAGGTAATTTCTATTTACAATTTTCAGAGCGACAAACTTTTCGGACCTTCACTTATATTTCTGAACACGAAAAAACATTGATTCCATCATGAAAAAACTCTTTTAATTACTGACAATGGAAACAAAGACCTGTTTCATCATACCGAGCTAAGGTTGTTTGATATAAAAAAATAAGTATTACTTCATAAAACGCCCAAATATCGTCACAAACATCAAATCTACCACGAATCAAAATGTTGCCTATTCTTTGAACATTAATTTCATCGAGTCACAAATGATTAATCGATAAATGGGTATAAAAGCTATCACCTGTCCAGGGGTGTGGACTGTGGACGGCGCTTTATAACGCTCGTAATTAATAAAAGAAAAAAGGAACTAGCGAGCGATGGCCCTAAAACGCATTTAATTCTTGATAAGGGTAACAAATTGGATAAAGATAGCACGAATGTCGGAGACACAGAGATCGTAAGTGCATCGCTGTGATAACTCATGTGTATGGACGTTGGGATTATGTGGAATGTCCATAAACAAGTTATTTTGATAATACCTACATTTATACTAACATTATTATGAATTTACTCCAAGTTTTACACGTATCGCTATCGTAAAACAACGCACTAATGAAATCCAGGAAATTTAATTCCAGTTAAACGATGCATTTGAAACTATTGCTAGGAAGATAAAACTATATAATTAAGGAGTTATATTTCTAGGACTTCATTAGCAAAGTTTACTATTTGTGAAGTTTTCGTTCTCAACAACCCATATACGTCCCACCGCTGGGCTCGGGTCTCCTCTACCATTAAGAGGGATTAGGCCATAGTCCACCACGCTAGCCTAGTGCGGGTTGGCGGATTTTTTTTTGTGAAATTTGTGAAGTTACTTTCAATATATTAGCTGTTACTAGGTTTATTAATGTTTAAGTTAAATATAATCGACACTTTTATAAGAGGGTACTGTCTAAAAAAACATTCATTCATTAATTACTGATTGATATTTTCCGTCGCAAATTAGATATTTGATTTTTTTTTTAATTTCAAGACAAGAAGATTTTGTTAATTTGTTTGATTTAAAAATAAAATCAGCATTTATTTTAATTATATTATCTTTCCATTATATATCAATCGGTTTCGCATTTGCTATTTGATTCGGTTCTCGACCCTAAACGTCTCGGTTATTAACGTCTATTTATATATTATTTGATTTTAACCTACTTATTAAGTTGACTACTACATTATCTGAATATAAATTTGCAAAAAATAATTTCGGAATTATGAATCGTGTCCATGCTAAGTTTACTGTTCGCCTCTACATCCTCGTCTCGACATTGTATCGTTGATGTTCGTAATCTTGAAATGTCAAAGATGTTTAATTTGTATATCATCTCTTATCTCATTTAAGCTTAAAATTATCGATGAAATATCTAATGAAAGGGGAATCGCATTAGTTTGTAGTGATTTTATAGTTGTGTTATAAAATATAGACTAAGGATATCAAGAGGATATTTTTATTATTACTTATCGTACAGTTTCCTTAAACCCATAATTCTTAAATGCTATAAAAATTTAACCCGAAACACTATAAAACAAAATTCACTTATAAGAAAGCAGGAAACGAGTACTTTCAAACATTTTTTAAAGGTATTTCATGCCTAGAATTACATTTGATTTAGTTCTTACACTAGCTTTAAGGATGGACCACTATTAATTACTAAGTTTATTTATTTTTTTCATCATAAAGCTTAGTAATTTTCTTGTTAAATTATTTAAAGAAGCTAGTATGCACAAAGCCAAGCTACAAAACACGAGTATTACGAAACAAGTTCGCCTGAACAAAACTAATATAATTAACATAATACATACATTTTTTACAAACAATAACGTGGAAATCTGCATACTTTCAACAAGTTTGTTAGCAATAAAACATTATAAAAACATCACTAACATGACTTATGCATATAATATTCAAAATATTGTTGTTTATCAACACGCAGTCGGATATGATAGTAATTTTATGTACAATAAACACGTTGTTCTGAATATGGGGCCAGTTTATCGTCAAATGTCACGGCATGAGACCGTAGAACCCCGTTAATATCATAAATTCTTGTGAATGTTAGTCAAAATGTCGGTGAAGCGTTTGTGAATTATTTTAGGAATGGTTCCGTCAAGTCTTTTCTCACTAGCATAATTCATTTTTTAGGGAAAATATAAGATTCTCAAGTACTATCTATGTCATAGTTTAAACTGGCTGTTTATAATGTCCATCTTTATGTAATATCACTGTCGCTTTGTTCAAAAAGTTATCAAATAATTTAGTTACTCAAATAGCCCCTTTTTTTACTAGCCTGAGCAATAAATATACATATACCGTAGAATCTACCGTAGAATCTGACCCCGAATGTTCTACTAACACAGATTGTCACAGATAGTTTGGCGCTTTTTATACGGCTGCTCGCAAAGAAACATTTCGAGGGACGGTACTCAGTTTCTAGAAAAGTCATTTAAGCGTAAGGTATGTTTAAATAATAATAATAATTTCTTAGGTCCGCGAACCCACACTAGGCCAGCAGGGTGGACTAAGGCCTAAACTCTCTCAATGGCAGAGGAGGTCCGTGCCCAGCAGTGGGACGTATATGGTCCGATGTTGATTATGTTGAAAAATACCCTAATCGCATGTTAACGTGTCAGTAAGAATGCCTACCATTTGAACCCTAAAAATGATTTGCATATCATAATACTTGTCGCTTTATATTCGGAACTTGCGTGTAAACCAACGATAAGTTCAGGCTTATTAAAACGTTATTGATGACACCATAGTGTTATGTTTCTTCATAAAATTCGTGATAATATTTAAAAAATGTTACCATGTGGGTTTTGTATATATTCCAATAAACATTCGTAAATTTAATTAAAACATGTTTTTGACACTGATGTATTAATAAAGTAATAGATTTTTTGAGAAACAAATACTCGATTAGGCATCATGTAGAGCTATAGTGATTAATTTTATAAGAATAATAAAGTATATTAAATAAATATGACACTGACGAAAAGCGCGGCGAAAGATTCATTATAAATAACTATTAAACAAAAAGTCTCACGAGCTTAAGATTTCAAAGAATTAAAAATAGACTTTGAACTTTGGACTATGCATTATACGTTTTAATCTGCACGAATAAGTTGCTGGAAACCAAATTTGCTAATAGTAGGATATTCGTATCCGATAAGATTCAAGTGCGTTTCACCCAGTATTAAAAAGGGCTATCCCAGTGCTAAAAATTGTCTACATTCCTAAATTAACATAGTTTAATTATTTATTTACTCTTACACAAAATTAATAAATGAAGAAAGTAAGCTAAATATAAAGTACAAGTGGCGGTCTTATTGCTTTAGGCAATTTCTAATTTTTGCATTTATAACACCCAGAGACGTTAGTATATTTAAAATTAGTGCACTTCAATCGTTGAAACGTAACAAATACTCTTACTTTTGCTTTCAGCATAAGTAGGAAAAAAATTAATCAACTTAAATCAAAATTCCCAGCATCACTTATGAATTTTAATATTTGAACGCGAGCTGACTATGATTGCTGCATTTACTCTACGCTCGAACCCCTCACATAGGGTTGCCTATAATGTCGAAATCAGGGATATATTTGAATTTGCCAATGTCCAATACAAGGAAAGTACGCGATAAAAAAAAACACTGTTATTTTTTTATGAAATAACTTCCGGGAGTAAACACGCACAACCAACCCTGTAATCAACACAAAGGCTTTTTATTTGGCGAACAGAGATTCTATTTGCCGTTTCAAATAAAGTTTTAACTGTTTTTAGGGCTGTGTACTAACATAAAAATATGATTGTAAGAAATTTTCGAGCAAGTTGTTTTGAAATTTATTTTATGAAAATATTACGTTATTGTTTTCGTCAATTACTTCGCGTAGCTTGTTTTATACTGTCTAAAAATATAAGGCTATGGGTAAGAGCTACCAATTTTAAAAAAGATTATTATGATAATTTATTTATTTATCAAATGAATCAGTTTATAGTTATCGCCAAAGCACGTAAATTGTAGCAAATTGAAATAAGTAATATGTACATAAAGTAACATTTTTTTTTTGTTTCATTCCATGATAAACTTAACCCTTAACACCACTCGGTATTTTCAGCTTACACATCTACACTCGTGGGGGACCTAAGTCCCCACTATTTGTATTCAATATTTAAGTAATTTAGTATGAAATATCTTAGGATAAATGTTCATAAAATAAACAAGAAACATATATTTAAGTGAAAAATCAGGTGTAATCGTATTTTAAACATGAAAAAATATCATCTCTAGCTACAAACAAAAAAGTTACCAAAAAACAAGTTACATTTATAGTGTTTTCTTTACAACCCCAAATAATATTGAAAATTAGAATATCAAAACAAAAAATAACTTTTTTCTAATAAACCAATATACCTATAAACAAAAACAAACATAAACTCTTCAATAAGTTTAAGAACATGAAAAATCACAATAGGAATAGTTTGCCAATATTTTTTTATCTTATTCTAAAAATGTCTTAGCAGTCTCAATAATTAGTCTCAACATTATAATTATAATCTAAAATAAACTTATTGCTGACATTTGGTAGATATTTTCACATCAATAAAGTGGATACGACAGACATTTTTCATACATTTGGAGCAAACTCTGGGAGTATTGCTATCTTTACTTCGTGGGCATAAATGACACCTAGATTTCTTCGGTTTTTTATTTTGTCTAGGTCCTTGTGTTGGTAGATCTTCAGGTACGTAACACCAACCTCGCGTAGAAACTTGTTCATCATATCTTTCAGCTCCTTACTAAGATTAGACAAGCGTCTTCTTTCTAGAACATGAGGAGGAATGTTATGCGCTCGAGTTCGTGACTGCGATGGCGGTGTTTTTGCCCATTTGTACCATTTCTTACCATAGAAAGCACGCGAGTCGTTAGTCTGCTGTTCCGTGTTTTCTATTTCTTCATTTTCCGAAGCACTGTCAGCCACGTCATCGCTATCCGTATCGTGGTCACTTACTTCATACTCTGCATCGCTCAAATCTGATAATAATTCAGGAAAAATCTCGTCGTTTCCGCTGTCTTCATTTTCAACATAATTTAATAGCCTTTCTACCTGCTGGGGATTCAAATCTTTAGCCATATTGCCCCAAAACCTACAAAAAATACAAATGTATAAAAATACTAATATGGAAAAGTACCTACATAACTACACTCGTGGGGGACTTAGGTCCCCCAACGGCACGTACCTCACAAACCACAAACCTGAACAGCGTGCACCTCCGTCCCCCGCTAGCTCTCGGCCGTCACTGGGAATACACCGGACCCCAATCGCGTCGCATTTTAAATAATTATGTTATTTGCAAAAAAGTAGGCGGTGGGGGACCTAGGTCCCCCACGAGTGGTGTTAAGGGTTAAATATGTCTTTAGATAGAAATTACTGCGCATGGCTTAAAGAATATAGATGATATAGTTTTTATAAAATCCTGATTCTTTATAACTCTAAATGTAATCAGGATCTACTTTACAAAAAAAATAGGGGTAAAATTGCCTTTGACACAACATTCAGACATCAAACAAATAAATGACCTAGCTTTTTCCAGCGTCGCGTGCGTATAAAGCCCTGTTTTCATTAGGTCATCTGTCTCTTGAATAATGTATAGCAATTTTGTCCTGGGGTCTTGACACCCAGCATCCCTAGAGCGGGTCTAATGAGCGCAACCTGTCCGCAGCTTTGTGACTTTGTAAATATGATTTTTTTGAGTAATTAGAACGGTTGCTCGTAAATCATATGTGGTGAAAGCGCACCCCTTTTTAATTTGTAAAGGACACGCCGGGCAGGCACAGTTTAATCTTTGCAAGCGGAACTGCTTTCAGTCTGTTTTTTAAAAATTATTTGAGTGAGCGTTAATTTGACGTGATGCTATCAAAAAGGTACGCCGGCTTTTTCACAATGCGCTAAATGTATGGATATTTTAAACGTCGATTTTCGTACGCACGAATTGTTCGCGACTTGTGATGTAGTACAATAGCAGAGTTTAACTAATTAAAAAACTTTTTACGCAGCACTGACCTCTTTTATTTCCCCCCGTGTTTTCTTTTACTTTTAATGCATGAAACTAAAATATTTTCTACTGATCTAAAACACGTATACTACTAAATTATTTCCATTTTTTTTCGTGTTGTTGCGTTGTTTTTTAAATTAGTCTTGTCAGATACATAATAAGCTTTTAAATTAATAATATGATATCAAAAATAATTTGATAAAACCGCTGGAATCATATTTCAAACCGATTATTAAAACACACCTAGGAATTAAGGACACCCACATACGCCGATGGACCGGCAACGCGTCCCACGCAGCGCATATAAATCAAAAATCAAACACAGACAATCACTAACGAACGTTGTCCAAACATTGAAATCGAGTTACGAATAAAAATGGACGAAACAATGGGACATGCCTCTATCACACTTCAATTTGTCAAAATGTGTCAGAATAATACTATTTGCGTTTGGGCGTTTTGCTACGGGACTTTCTCTTCGGAATCCACACCCAGACACGCCTGCAATGAATATTGTATTACGAACAGAGCGAATACGGAAAAAAGTTAAAATTGGAGAGGAAAATTTGAAAAGGGAACCCGCAGGCGATCGCAAGCGACACGCAACGTAGTTTTGTTGAACGACCACGTTTTTAGTTTTAGTGATGCCAGTTTTCGTCCTTTGTTCGGTGTGTTCACGAGTTCATCCGTTTGGAATAACGTGACGAGATAAATATACTTGCTCAGCTTTGAAAATGTATGAGGAGATATCTTTTTGATAACGGATCGATTTTGTTAAGGATTTAATTCCATTGCACTAAAATATTTATTTTTTTGCGAATAAGACCGTGATTTTACACATAAACTTAAAAATTTGACGCAATTTGCAAACTTTAATAGCTCTTTTCAAAACGACCAGTGCTTCAAAACCATTTTTATTTTAAATAAATCACACCATGCAATCTGTGTGACGCTTCAACAAAACGCTCGTTGCAATTAGTCCACACAATATATCCGTCGAATCTCTGCATATTTATTGGGAAAATAAAACTGTGGAAATGAAAACTCACGCGAATCCAAAGAGGAAAAAAGCTGCGTTTTTAAAAATTCACCCCATTTTTGCATATCTCATTTCACAATTTAAAATCAAAACAATTAAACGCAAGAAGCAGGAATGAAATACGGAGGGTCGCGAAGTATAAGTCACAATGCGACCAACTGTTAAAATAATCCCTAATTTGTCTCTAATAGAGTTGAAAATGTTTTCACATAAAGAATTCCGCGTGAGGTGTGATCAGTTTTCCACTGGAAGAGTTATGATCTGATGAAGTTCTCAGCAAAAATCGCATGCATTCCGAGCGGTTGCATTTGAAAATAAGCCTTATAGGCATTTGCGACTTTTGCTCTTTTTTCATCGATGATAATGGCGATATTCCCTTGCGCGTTCGGGATGGAGTGTTGATAATTTGGCGTTTAATGAAGCGAGTCTGCTGCGTCGTCTCCGGCGGAAGATGGTAGAAAAATGCTCGCAGTGAATGCAAATTTTCCCCATTATTGTTTGTCTATTGTCCCGTTTATGAAGCGAGAAAGTGAAAATAAATTTTCATCGCCGTTTTTATATTTATCGTTTTAAAGGACTGAGTGCGTTTAACGGCCACGTCAGTTTCTAATTTGAAATTTAAGAAGAAATAAATTTTGTATTGTATAGTTTTGATAAATTTTGCATTTTAGCTACTACTCACAAAGGGTGGTACTCATAAAAGGTATGTATTCTGATAGTCTAGAGCAGATAAGACATTAGGAAATAACGCATAACTTGATTAACCCCCCGCTCCGGAAAAAATTCCCAAGAAAAAACGAGCCACGTAAAAGGTTTCAGTGAAACCGTCAAAAATGACGAAATGTTTTTAAAGGTGCGACCTGCACTCAGAATGGCAGCAGACAGATTTCATTTTTCGCCGACTCACCGTCTAAGTGCCGACCAGAACACCGAATCATTGCGGCCCTCGAACCCGAAACTTTTTAATTGTAATAGAGATTACTGGCTATCTGATTGGAACTGGTGTGCGCATTAGTAATAACATATTTATTTTGTTCGTTTGACAGTTGTGGGCGGTTCGATCGAGATGATAAGGTGACCGACGAGCCTTGTAACGCGAACTAGAATGCTTATAACAGCAGCAACTGGTCTTCAATTAGAAATTCTTTTTTTTAATAGATACGATATGGATACCGAGAGCGGCTTACGTGGAATTTGATAGATGTATGCGATAAATATTACTGCGCTCGGTTTGTACCACAATGTGTGATGTAGAGTCATGGATTTATTTTATGAAGCCTTGAATGATGAATCACAACATTTAGACCCGAAATAGATTTTTATGAACATCAAAAAGTAACTTTTGACTGCGCTGATACAGCTTTCATGTTCGTGATAATTAGTGATATAATTATTTGAGAATTTCTCAATAGCTGTCAGGCCTAGAAAGCTTCAGTAGGTAAGTTTAATGTCAACTTAAATCGTGGCTATGAAATAAAAAGACAGTAAATACAACATTAAACACCAGCTATGCAATCAAAATGTAAAATGGCATCAAAGTGACGGAAAATGACTCGCGGTTTAGCAAAAACTCGAAACCCCATAGTTTATTTAGCGACGCGTGTCGATAATACAAGTCATTTAGCACACATTAGCGCCCCGGCGTCCCCTGACAGAACCGACGGCATGGGGACCGTTATTATGAAAACTGCATTTCATGTATTTAATAACATCGTCAATGTTTGCCCCGTGCAAGGAATCTATTTACGTCACGACAAACGTTTTTATAATCTATCAAGGGTTCAAGTCATTCTCAATCCAAACAATTTTCGACTGCACGAAACGCTTATATTGGAATTTCTTCAAAACGATTTTACAATTCTTGTTTGCGTTCGTTTTTAGAATTTGTTTTACTGATGGATTGTGAAGTGATGTGGTTGGCAAATTTATACAAAAAAATAAGCTTTATTATTTGTAAAATGTTTTGATGGATAACAATTTATTTTAAGCTGGATTCAATGGAATATTATGGTGAATAGAAAAATGCAGTCTCGAAATTCACAGTTTGTTTACTATGTAACGTTACTTTATACATAAAACGATACTTTCGAACGGGCAATAAAATTACAGTGTAAGAAAACGATCGCCTTCCTAGCGATCTTAGATTTTGTTATATGGGAGACATTTCTGGTCTGGTTCACGATCTAAGATACACGCAGAATGGGAATTGAAACAGTTTTTAGTTCTTCAGGAATACTGTCAACTGCAAGTTTATAGATAATGTTCTTTAGATAGACTTGTGTTTACTAGATTCTGACGAAAAATCTAAGTCCACCATGATCGTGTTGGTAGACGTGAGATGGATATTTTTTGCTTGTTACTCTATCTGAACAGCACCGTTTTTACTACAGGTAACGTCACGTTTTTGGGATAGCTTAAAAAATTATGATGACCTATAGGTTTAGGCACGCGGTCGAGAATCTCGACGTTCACAGGTTCAAACCCTAGGTGCACCACTGACATTTTGAAGTTTTCTGTATATTTATAATGAATTATCACTTGCTAGTTGCTTTAAAGGTGAAGAAAAACATCGTGATAAATCCTACACCCCTAAACATCCGCCAAATCGCATTGGGCTATGGTGGTTGACTAATGCCTTAGCCCTAATGATGATGATAAAGAAGAATAACTAGAAATTTCACAGAACGTAAATCTATGAAGTATATTTTATTCCCCAACCTTAAATAAATCAAATGAAGTCATACGCTATTTCAAATCATAACGTTCAAGACGAACACAATCTGAAGATGACAATGAATCAAATTTACCAAGTAAATGATACTTCTATTTAACTCCTGTAAATGGTACAATTGTCGCCAAGATGAGTTGCGCAATGCAAAAGGAATTTTCCGTCTAGACATCGTGCTTAATGGGTGCAAATCATTGCAAATTGCATTCCACGTTGGATGACCCTTTTAATAAGTTGATGGTTTTAGATAGCACTAAGGAAATTCTAGCTTTGGTTAACGACTTCACATAAATATAAGCCTGGAAGCACATAAGGAACATTAATAAAGAAACTTGAATTAATGTATTCTTAAAATCGTTCCTCTCTACTGTCTGGTAATTTTTATATAAGTATGTAAACGTAAACCTCTTCATTAACTTATCAAAACTTATAATGGGAAAGTTAATGCACCTATAAAAAGTGATGATAACCTAAATCTCAACGTCTTTTACTCAACGATGGTTATTAATTTAAAAATGTTAACTCATAGACGAAATTCGTAAATATTGTTTACGTTATACTTCATTGGCAGATACGCCAATCTTCATCACGGCTCCAATAATATTTTGTACGTCAGATTGTGGCGGTTCGATAAAAAAGTTACCTACGACCCGCCCAATCAATCGCCGCTTTTAATGGACTGTATTTAGATCTGATGGCATGCCATAGACTAAAAAAAGGTAGAGTAGACATGTTATTTTATATTTCAGATCATAAGTATATTAGAAACGAATAACAAATATTTCAATATGCAGTGAAAAATGAGATTATGTTGTCTATAAATCCACGTGGCTTCGATTGACTAAAACAATATTGTTTTCATGTAATTGGTACAGTCAATGAGTAAATAAAACACATAAAACATTCGATTATTAAAATCGTTGTAAAATTTTTATGTTCTGTGGCATCACATTGAAACGAATCGTTGAATATCAGAGAGGCTTAAATTAATCACCTTCAAGTTTGATTGAAGGCTGGTCACAGTATCGGAAGTATTAGTGGCACAAATTAATTAAATACCACTACATACCTATTTGGACGCTCGGTTACCGGTTGGTATTTAATCAAGATCACATAATTAGATAAGTTTGCCTTCAATTAGTAAGACATGATGGGGCAAAAATGTAACATAGCTTGGTCATTGCCACTAAGCATTCACAATCACTTTACAAAAACATGCACATTCTTACATTTCAAAGAGCAGTTAATGTAATGTCTACGGTAGTTAAGTTTAGCGATTGCTTCAATATGCCATTCTAACTTTAATCGATTTAACTTCGTTGGAATTTCGACATTACTGCCAAAGAACGTATCAGATTATTGAAGCGGTTTTCCAAATTCAAATAATCTAGAAGTGCGTGAATGCACACATTATTAGAACGAAGTAATGAGAAAATTTTCATGGGTTCCAACACATTCTTTGATTAATGTCAGGTTAATGTCTATTTAGAGACATACGTTTATGCTCGCCCACATTTAGTAATTTAAATGCGTGATAATTTATTTCTCGTTTCATAAAGTCCGAACTGTGCCTATGACTTGTATTAGAATCTGCAAAATATTTTTTATAATATAACACGCTTGTACCCGAAAGGGTAGGCAGAAGTGTATTTTTCACAATATGGGACAGCCATTTTTTCAAGTGGCACATAATAGGGGCAAGTCTATTTATATATTTTTTTTGCATATATTACTGAACTTTGCGTTACGAGTGAGAATTTTCGATCCAATATGATTTTGTCTATGGTATCTAACCTTATATTTCGTAAATCATACACTAGTCCCGCGGGTCTAACCAGCCAACATGTTCCAATACGCGTCTTCAGCAATAAATAAACTCAGAATTGCGGAATACCTAACTGTACTTATAATATATCACCTTGAGTGATAAGGCCGCCAGTTGTACCTTTCCTCTTCTTTTTTGTGTATATTCTGTTTGTTAAATGTGTACAATAAAGAGTTTAAATAAATAAATATGTATATGTACCCGCTGTATCCCAGCGCTATTGTAATGGATATATATGTTTACGAAACTACAAATCATTATTAATTTTCCAATGCTCCGATGCATGCGATAATAAATGATAATTTGTATTCAGCAAATTCGTATTTAACGTCTGAAGTTATTTTCAATTAATCGAAACGATGTTTATATTGATATACGGTCGGCAAGCAGTGGGGAGTCGGCGGCTTCGCACCTGTGTAACAAACTCACAACACTGCACGGAATTTATTTTAAAAGTAAAGGTTACTTTAATATGCAGTAAAATTTGAAATCAATTTCTTTTTGAGCAATAAAGACGAGTTTTAGTGGGCTTTCAAGTAAATCATTGCGCGGCGTTCCAATCCACTGTATGATTTGTTGGTATGGAGTTGGTAAAGTCTCAGCAAGAGATGTCGTAAATCAGTATATGTGACACCCTTATGATTCCTGCAGCTGCCTCGGACGAAAAATAGGAGCTCGGTGCAGGGACAAAGGTTTTGAAATATTTATAAGTTTGTCCAAGACGGTTTGTGGAAGATATTACATTTTGTGTAATGATAAAATATAACTCCTTTTCCAATAATCAATTTATCGTGATCATAAATGACGTGTTATGACTGAATCAGGAAACTGAATGGGTTACTTTATTATAAAGCGACTGTTCTATATAAAATATTGGGCTGTTTGGTAACCGATGAATTAGTAACAAACTCAATTTAAGATTCATTTAAAAACGTTCTAAAAAATTTAATATGTATAAAAACAGGATTCCAAAATACAAATTACATTCCTTATACATTTATAATAAGCTGCACTACCTTAAAATCTACATTAAAACAAATAACGAACAACTCACAAAATTCGAATATAGAAACAAGTAAAACAACCCTACAATAGAAAATATCGCCACAAAATATCCGTGCAAATATTTTCTATCCGTTAATTTGTCGGTAAGCGATACTTCCTGTGATGTACGACCCGAAAGCGATCCATGTAAGTAAATATACCAACATTCGGCAATTTGTTTGGGTCCCTCTTTCCCTTAACATCAATCGAACAAGGATGTGTTGATGGAATAGTAACACAATCCTTCAGGAATCGAGGCCAAACGTTTCCGCCGCTATGTGTGTTTTGTTCGTGGATTTATCTTATGTTAGGTGCATCGAGTTAATTTAATTGCTTTAACGATATTGTTCTGCCAAGGTTTTACTGATGACTGGTTCATAGTCTCGCGGCTCAAGTATGTGCCGTACGATCAAGAGGGTTCGAATTCCGGGAAGGGGCTTTGACTTTGACTTTAGACTTTTACATTGGGAAACTTTAAGACAGATAATAGTCTCGCTTTCTATTACGTCAGACTGATACATGGAAGTCAAAATGTGAGTGCAGAAATGCACTACCCATTCGGAGAATACAGGCGCGAGAATATGCACGTAGGTAACATTACCTCTGATTTGTTAATGGTACCGCTAAATTCACTCAAGATGGAGGCTAAGCACAACGCGTTCCTGCCGAAAATATGAAACAAGAAACACGACTTTGTGGCCTTAATCAGTCAATTTCAGTCAATTCTTTTAATGACGATAAATAACTAAGAGCCAAACTATGTCCAGAAGCGGACGTCCTTTGGCTGATGATGATAAAATAATTAAAAATAAGTGTGTGTTTACAGGAGTTGCTATATTTCAACTGATAAAAACAAATTGTACTTTCTCAGGTCATATTACAATAACACACTCTGTTTGCGATAACAGCGACATCATTAATAAATGTTTAACGTCGTATTTTTATACATTATTTGTTATTATTGGAAACAATGTTGAATTTCTTATTTTCCGAATTATACCTAATTGGCAACATTATAATAACAATTGGCAGAGCGCGAAGAAACGATTGAGTAGGATGGGATAATTGTGAAGAAGGCGAGAAATATCGTTGTTTTTGCGATGCTTTATTCAGGGTGCGTTTATTAATAAAAGGGTTTTTTTATTGTCTAAGTAAATGACAACTAAACATAAAACAATTACTTCAAATTATAATTTGATCATCAACATTTTACATATTTCAAGCTTTACTACACGGGACACCACCCAGGGGTATGGAGTACTGTACTCATCAACTACTCATACTGTTTTCATTAACGTTAAGATTGGCAAAATGTTAAACAAATTGTCAATGCAAAAACCAGTGCAGCCCGACAACTAACAATGCTAGTTCACTCAATTGCAAACCACAAATATGTGCCGCTGTACACAATAACCAATAATTTCTCTAATAATTAAAGCACAGAACATCGTAGATAATGTCGACAGGGAATTTAATGGCATCTCTCAAGACGGTAAGTGTAAGCAATTTGCCGAAAACCAAAAGGCTCAGTTGCGTCGCAATCGGAATGATTCGCTTAGCGAAAACATTAGCTACGGCTGATAGGCTTTTGAACGTAAATTGCACGTGAAATTCGACAAGCAACGCTATTTGGGCTGGGAAAATCCCCGCCTGATACAATACCTCACTCACCTTAGATTGCATAGACAGTAATTGCAAACTGTTCGTTCAGATCACACGTGCTATTTACAATCTATTGTGTTGCGATCGTTTGTTGTTTTAATTTGTGTGATTGCGGGTATTGGCTCCGTTAACAGTTCCAATAATTGAAATGCGGCATCGAATAAATGTTTTGTCTGACGTTTACTTTATTAGTAAATTACAAATTTTATTTATACGTACTGACGACTGCAAAAATGTTGATTCCGTTGTAGCAATAAAAAATAGGTGACCGAAGTTGTCAAAAACAATACCGCAGAAATATTATTTTGAAGATAATATATCTCTATTTTTATAGATATCAAATTGGACGAAAAAACATAATCTTAAGATTACCTAAAACTAGTACGGACATAGAGAAAAAAAAATGCTTTCATCAACCAAATTGTTTTAAGACCTCTCCCAAATTTTTAGGAAATGAATGACGTGTCGGATGAAAGGCTTGACAATGAACATCGACTACTAAACCACTATCGTATCAAGGGAGAACAACCGCTCGGTGGGCGTAACCAAGTGTTTACTTTGATCTTTGTACGTCTCTACAGAGCAAATACTTTTATCATTATTTACACAGTGTTGGGTTGCGTCTACCGAATGCCTATTGAGTATTTTATTTTTTCATATCTCGGTAGCTCTTAACAGATAAAAATAATATTAGTTATTGTCTTTGGCGTAGTCGGAGTTGAGATTGCGCAATGATGCGTGATCCTTTTGGCCTCTTCACATGTCAAGAGCTATTCTGTCTGTTCTCTTGTATATTATTTTTATGTCCAAGAAATGTATTGAATATACCTGTGATTTTTCATTTAAAATTAATGTTTCTCAGATGGTCATGGAATGAGATTTCAAATATTTGTATTTGAAACCATCATTCGAATCATTAATTTTTAATCCAATACACATAGAATGTTGACAACAAAAAGTGGCCTTTTGTGCGTAACAGAAAACAAATTGAGACAACTTTGGAATTCACACGGCGGAAACGAATTTAATTTATCGACGTCTCATTCAAACTGTGGACATCTCCGTTGCGTCGAACGACAATTACAAGACTAGATCTAAATAACAAGACAAAATTCAAACTCTAAATCTAAAGCTTTACGGTTCAAAATCACCCGCAGGATTTGCTGATAAACTTTGCGAAGTCAGCGCCGAAGTGACAGAACTTAATAGGACTTTAACAAATAGCTAAACATTTTGTAATTCGGGGAACATCTTGAATGCTTAGTTTACTTAACAAAGGATGGGGCAGTCCCCCGTTTTGTTCGAGCTCACGGCCCGATGACAACATCTGCCTGTTTTTTGTACCATACCTGACATCTTGAAAGAGATATTTGTTCAACTAGCCAGAAAATCATCAGTTCACTGTTTTTATGAATACGTCTCGTGACAAATTTATTTGCGTGGTTACGGTAAAGGTTCGATTTTATGCAATGTTATTTGAAGAATCGAGCGTAATGGAACGGTATCCAAAATATGTTATTGCTTCGAGCTACTGCATAGACGGGACACTTAACATTGCCTGATAAATTCTTAAATTGTATTAAAAATTCATTTTGAAATCTATGGGCGACTGAATATACCTACTTCGTTAAAACAATACAGTCACATCCAATACTATTTTTAATTAAATTAATACTACATCACAATAAATTGTTGCACAACTAAACGGGCGACCATGGGCATTGTTTTAAACGTCTAATAACAACACTGGAATCGTATTAACGATAAATAAAGGGGTTGGTGCAATATCTGTCTGGGTGGTACTGAGTGCACAGCCATTTGCATTGGAAGTGAATGCGACGAAACAGCCTCTAGTGGAATTTAATAAAAATATTTTAGCTAGCACAGCTTAGTGTTTCTTTAATATAGTGCTCAGTGCATTATTGAGAATATACTGCGCTGCTCTCATAAGGAGTCGTTTTTGGGATTTTGTGAAAACGTACAGCTTTTGTACGAGACATGTGGCCAAGTATTGGGACTTTAAAATAATTTACTAGTAAGGTACATTATTCGTGCGCCCTGATACATTTTTCACTTCTTTTGCATTATTATTATGGAATTTGGAAGCTGGTTACACTATCAAGTTCTTTTTATTAAGTTATTGAGACTATTTTAAATTGATTGCACATGATATTTTTTGCTTAATCATTCGGACGTGGCAACTTAACCAGGACTTTGACTATAATTTCTTTTATTAGTAACAATTTCTTAATTTAAATTTACAATCTAAGTATGAATGTAATGACTGAATTAGATAAAACAAAAAGATGAATTTACAATATTAATAAATAATCCGACTGTATGCGGATTTAATAGAAGTCATCATCATCATCAACAGCCCTTTATGGAAAATAAAGAAAATTTATTCATAATAGTACTCAAAATATATTATGAAATCTAATTGAATCATACGAGTAGAGTCGTTATTACAAACAATATCAATAACAGCTATTAGTATGACATGCGTAACTTACCTAACCCTTACAAATTAAGTAACTCCAGTATGACTAATAGACTAGTCTCCGCTCCATTTCAGCACATAACTTTATTAGTCGCGGACAGTAGTTGATGACAGATGCCGCCAAATGAGAGATATCTCTCACTGAAATTAGCATTCATAAGCCGACTCAAACAACATAAATAACGTGGCATAATGTCTGTATTACGTGTACTCATAGAGACTGCTTTTAAATGTTGTTTGTATGAATATTATATTTATCTATATTAGTAATAGGTACATCAATAATTTTTGTGAGGGTGTTTCGCATTATACAAACAACTAAATGTGATTTGTATTGTGACTGAAGAAAATATAAAGATAAGTATATTAGTTGTCTGCAAGTGCAAATGTTTCTGCATGGACTATTCTACAAACGTAAGATTTATGTACATAATTAAAACGAATTGAAAACCTTACTATATTGTTAATAATAGTTATAAGCTATTAAGTATGTCTAAGTTGAAATATAGACTAAGTAAAGGCCACACGTTTTTTATTTTATCTATTCTTATCATTTGATTACTGGATTCGAATCCCTCAAATATTTAACATCTTAGGAACCACAACATCGATATAATTTATGATAGGCGAGTTAAATTTTCGAGACCTATTTCTATTGTGTATACTAACACGTAATTGGCGGTTATAACTTTATCTTATTCGGTATTCGTGAGTCGAGCACTTGTCTAGTTACTCAGAGAATATTGCTACATTTCTTGGCCATAAACAAGTCCCTGCCCCTTTGAATATCAGCGATAGATGCGTGATAACTTATTGACAGCGAAGATGTTGGCAATGCTCTTGTTAATGTAAGCTTATTTTATTGTATCTCTCTATCTCCTCTTTAGTTGAAGGTTGCTTTGATTTATTACTTAGTAAACATATTGTTTACTGAAAGTTGAACACAGAATTAGATTTGTCTAGGGAAATCGAGTTCAGTTATTGTTAATTTGTACAATGTCTTCTAAATAAGTGTTTTAATGTGATTTATTTGGAGTAGGTATTTTTTTAATAACTATGATTTCATATTAAGTGTTTTTTTTATATATTCTGAATGTATGACAATCATATCGTCAAATAAAATGAACGATAAAAGGTACATAATTATATACCTCCCCCTGCTGGGCATTGGCCTCCTTTGCAAATGTTTTGGCCTTAGTTCACTACGTTGGCCTGGTGCGAGTTATTGGACTAAAGCGTTATATAATTTAATTTTTCCAGCATCCATAAGGCTTTGTTGTGCAAGTTTTTCTCTCATAACACTATAATGTTACGGTCATTAATCAGTTATAGGACGCTAGTTGACTTAGTTTGCACTAGTTACGAGGATTTATATGAGCCAAGCTCTTTAATTAATGGCTTTTAGAATAGTGTGCAGTGATGGCCTCGAGGTTTGGGCGCGCGGTCGAGAATCTCGGCGATCGCGGGTTCGAACCCCGGGCATACACCTCTGACTTTTCGAAGTTATGTGTGTATTCACATTGAATTATCACTTGCTTTAACGGTGAAGGAAAACATCGTGGTGAAACCTGCACACCTAAGAGTTCTTAGGAATTTCTTAGGTGTGTAGTCCGCCAACCCGCACTAGGCCAGCGTGGTGGACTATGGCCTAAACCCTCTCAATGGTAGAGGAGACCCGTGCTCAGCAGTGGGCGTATATGGATTGATAAAGAAGAGAATAGTATGAGTTTTTATTTGTCTGTAAAAAATGATTTTACATTTTAATCAATTATTAATAGATAATTTATGTATTAAAGAAAATTTATAATAATCTTTTACTGTACACAAAAAATATAGCTGTTTAATATTTCGCGAATGTTTTTATAAATTTCCCCTTTCTAAAAGTGTTCCTAGAACAACGAAGATCAAAACATTACGAGAGTATTCTTGAATTTATTCTTGGTAATAGGGATAACCTTCTTCCGACCATAAATACCCTCACACGTGTGATTTCTAGAGCGTATTCGCATTTTCGGATAAATGATACTTAAAATATTTTGATGAACAATATATAATTTATAAACGCAGTATCTTGTCCGACCGGCAAATTAATCTCGTCATACGAAAGAACCTAACAAATCCACAGAAAATTCAACTTAAGATCCAGATGCCACTAATTTTTATCAGCTCACGTATAAAACAATTAGGTTAGACACAAGTTATATGTACATATTTTATTTCTATATTTCTACAGGACTTGCCACACAGAGAAGGCCAAAGCGTGGAAACAACGGTTGCATCCAAAGGCCTGGAATACTTTGTTTATCAAACTCAATAAAATCGAAACGTCTAGTTTAGTTATGCCGGGATAAAATTCGACTGTAAAGTGCCTCCGTGAGCCGGTACTCTCCGAAGTTCCATGAAGTGGCTTATTCTACTTTTTACTTAAAAATCGATTGTGCCGGTTATCCAGGCGTACTCAGGCGTGAGTTTCTCGCTATAATAATAAAATGCTGCGATATGAGAGCTAGTTTTGTGGAAAATCGATAGCTCTCTATTAAAAATGGTTTTCATGCTAGCTAAACTGTGGGAAATAGAGTTGAACCTTAGCCATTGCATTACTCGGTACGGTTATGACAGTAAGTTAGGTATTGTAATCAAATATAAATGTATGTTCATTTTAGAATTTCAAAAACAGTAGTCTATTACACGCCTCACACATGTATTAACGGAAGGGATAAGCATGTATACGAGTATGCTCGCTCGTCATGTACATAAAAATACCCTATCACCAGTACCTTGAATAAAGGATTCCATTCAAACAGAAAAAGTAATTTATACCACGAAACGATAATTTACTTCGAAACATTAATATTACTGTTCAAATTTATTAACATAACAAATATTAGGTGTGTTCAGTGTCTGTAAATAGAACCTGTCCTAAGCAAATTTAACGTAATTGAAACTACAACTCTGAAAAGCCGAACTTTTCGTTACTCATTTTTAATAATTATATCATAAGAATTTTATTCAGTAATATTATACAATTATAGTATTTAAGTATAGTATTTACTGAGGTGGTTGGGTTCAAGTTTATTTTTTTAAAATGACCGAAATGGGAATGAATTGATTTCTTATATTTTGCAGCAACCTTGATTATAATATGAGCTAACAACTATCATCTCTATTTTGTTTCTCAATCCATAGTTATTTTAAAAATTCAAACAACTTTCCGTCACGTAACAATGACCTATACCTGAATAAATAAATACACTAAACATTCGTATTATATGTATGTAGATCTAAGTAAGCAGTGATGGCCTCGAGGTTTGGGCGCGCGGTCGACAATCTCGACGGTCGCGGGTTCGAACCCCAGGCACACACCTCTGACTTTTCGAAGTTATGTGTGTATTCACATTGAATTATCACTTGCTTTAACGGTGAAGGAAAACATCGTGATAAAACCTGCACACCTAAGAGTTCTTAGGAATTTCTTAAGTGTGTAGTCCGCCAACCCGCACTAGGCCAGCGTGGTGGACTATGGCCTAAACCCTCTCAATGGTAGAGGAGACCCGTGCTCAGCAGTGGGCGTATATGGGTTGATGAAGAAGATCTAAGTTCACTACCAAAATACGAGTCTTGTGGTGGGTATCAGAAACAACGAGAGACTCATCGGTCCCACAAACATCTAGACAAACATTTGTTTCGTGTACCAAGCAGGTGTCTAGCCAACTGGGCTGCAGGGCGGTCAATCATTTGTCGCATATATGTTGAATATGTAACATCCTCGAAAATGAGAGAGTAGGTTACGGTACTGTAAAAAGCGAAGCACATTGTGTATATAGATAGATCCTGTAGTATCAAACTCAAACACGCCTACAGGAAAATGGGACATAAAACACAACATACAATTTGATCTTTCACCCACATTTGCGAGACAATGGCGCATATAACAGAAGGTAACCATATACCTCAAGATTAAATTTAATTCGTAAAGTTCACGCGATAAAACCTGGAAATTGATTAATTTTACGAGTTCCTGCAACATAAGACTTTGTCAGCCTCCATAACTCTGCACGAGTTTATTTTTGCTTCACATATTCTGTTTCATGTCGTCTAGTTTACATACAACTGAGTCGTAAAAAGATAAAAATTCAGTACTTTGACACAAATGACGTACATTCTGTTTGACATTTTGAATATGTCGCCCGTGTGACATCAGCATAAAGGAGCCTTAAAACGGGCCATTTTCACTTATTTCGAATGCTATTCTCTTATGTTGCATTTTTACTGGAATTTTTCAGTTAGATTTCTTTGAAATTTTCTTGTTACAACAGCGACTTCATATAAAGTGCACATATTAAATGAAGTTCAGTCGTTCTTGGCTTTGAAAGTGTCATAAAATATTGTACGTGCTTCTTACATTTTAAGTGCTTTTAATAGGCTATTGATAAGTTTAAAAAGATGTAATCTGTTAAGTTATATACCTCCGCATGCCTTAATTCTATTAGAGCCGATATAATTTCCTATTTTCCTAATGGTTTGGTGCATCTTGAGGGCAGGTGCCAATTTACACATGGTGCCAAAAGAGGCCAAACGTATATTTATTAAACTCTTTTTTTTTTAATATTGATTATCTTATTTTAGTAATTTTTTAAATCTTTTCAAAACCAAATTTAAATTTATTATTTCTGGTTTTAAGGTCATCGATATTTTATTTTCAAGTTTCAATGTTCGCGAACTAAAATAAAAAAAATGGTTAAGTTACTATCTTAAAGTTTGGAAGAGTTCTCAAAATTGCTTCTCTTAATACACAGTAACTTTATGAGGCACTTGATAAACATCGCTATGCTCGTATAAAGTACAATAAGCGAAATACATCATAGTAAATCCATGACAATATCAACGAGGGGTACTCGAATTTTATGACAAATATACGAATTTCGCCGAATAACAAACACTCGCGGCATCTAAAATTAGATTTAGAATAACCCATTTGAAAAAGCCACTGTGTGAGGACTCCGAAATATAATTTGCAATAAAGTCGGCACATGATTTCTCACTGAGCTCACCCATGACTACTTTATTACTTTTCCTTGAATCTCCGTCCTTTATACTTAATATTTCTCTTATACTTATGTACGTTTTATACGATGTACTCATTCTGGAATGTTTTTAACGTTACATTCTGTTACTTGTATTGAATAAAGCTCTCAAAAATATCATATATTTTATTGGTAACATCATTGATTTATAAAAATTATAAATCAAAATTTTGCAAAATTTTGTATTTGACTATTAAAACTTTACTGCGATGAACTAAAGAATAGAAAACTCAACGCAAAACTAGCGTGTGCAGACATTTGTTAATACTTAGAAATGAGTCGAAACTCTTTTGTAAAAAACAAAAAAAAAAATCTCTATTTTAAATATTATGTTCGGTTCGAATGAAATCATTTAAAACTTGCTTAACGAGAGTCGGTGTTTATTCCGGTTGAATCGATGCAATTTTAAGTTTCATTAGGGAGTTGAAAGTTTGATGGTGTTCCTAGAACCCTGTGGAAATGCACCGATCGGGCCGGATCGCTTCAATAGGCGTCTATTTTATTTATAGCCTTTTGTTGAAACTTACCCCCATACTATACAACGTAAACTCCACCGGCGCTCTTTCAATTCTGTAACGTCTTTGATCTTTTCTCGTATTTCCACGAAACTAGCTTGTATTACGTTGGCATAAAGTACAAAATGAATATGTAATATTGGCTTATTTTTATATTCTAGTGCATTACTCGTTTTTCAAGTATCCATAACGTAGCATGTG
Source organism: Cephonodes hylas (assembly GCA_030295005.1). Taxonomy (NCBI): domain Eukaryota; kingdom Metazoa; phylum Arthropoda; class Insecta; order Lepidoptera; family Sphingidae; genus Cephonodes; species Cephonodes hylas. The sequence goes on from AP025371.1 coordinate 5,141,670, forward strand.
CTTCTGTTATGGCTACACGCTTTTGCAGATACTATATTATTGACCATTATCGCTTCGTATAGAGTACTTTCTTTGCTTATATTTTTATAAAACTACTTACTCTTCTCAACCATTAAGCGTGGATACTTTGATGTGTAAAGGAAAGTGAATGCTATAAACTTTTGTAGCAGAAATATTGCTTAGTTTTTTCGTTAGCTTTTAACCATATTTTTTTGTATTACAACATGAAGTTTTCGGGAATTCTTTTTTCTGAAATTTGACTCAGATAGATCTTTTATTATCTACATCTGTCGTCTTAGCTAATGTTACATTTTATTAAATTCTCATATTTCTAGGATATAAGTCTTCCCTTTCTAAATGTACCACGCAATGGTGTTTTTTACCCCTCAATTATAGACGGTTGTAATCCTTCCTTGTTCCTTTGTCAGTTTAATGATACTATCGCTATATACTGTATGAAACTATGGAAGGAATAAAACAATATAACGATTTCGTTCGAACAATATTCGTTCTCTAGAATAATGATAACTCAATTTATCAATACGATTTTCATTCGTCAGGGTTAATGGTATCAATCAGTTAATATTTAAATGATTGGACTCTAGAGAGGCATTTATAATGAAAGTAATTGTAACAAACAGAAGGAATTAATTGCATCACTAATAACTCGATTTAAATTGGTTACTAAATAATTATTTATTTATCACGATTATTTCTGATTTTATTTTGTTTGAGATATTCATAACATTCTTGAACTTTTCAGTAAAAAATATGATGTTGCGGCTTTTGTCAAAGCAAGGAGAAATGACCCTATTTGAACTAATGCAGTTTAATAAATATGGCATCAGGAACCGCGAGTTTGAACCCGACATTGAGACAATTACTTCAGTGACACTAATCTCTGGTTCGTTTCATGTCTAGACACTTCATAATATGGTGTCATAAAAAATTGTTAACAGTGTTTATTTATGTGACTAAGACTCGAAATAACCCAGCCTTACTTTGAAACAATCAAAGATATCCATGTCCGCTAATTATTTTTAGAAGAGGCTGATCTCTATTCCACTATCTCAAAGAATTAAACTTTGGTTTACATCATTTAAAATCGAAACCAGTTTTTCGATCCAACAAAAAGTTTGCACAACATTTCCTAAGTCTCCGACGTCTTTACTGACAGCTTAATATCAAAGCTTACCTCTTATCGTACCCATAGACAGAATCACGACAGCAAACGTGTTACAAAGTCATGTAGCCTATGACGAATCTATTCTTACTCCCTCGGCGTCTTGCTGAGCGACTTTATACCTTTTTACTATAGATATAAGGCGTCAGGGAATTGGCGGGCAAAGGTCTCAGCGTCCCGCTGGGAGCTATGTTGGCGGTTATCTGAACATCAGTTTGAGATATCACGAAGGTCAAGTGCGGCACGAGCGAATACTGTCGGGATATGTAGTGACCAATATGGCAGAGCTGTTGAACGTTATTATTCAGGTATTTTGTTAATGTTTATGCAATGTGTTTATGGCTCACGTAGTTGACTTTTACGAATACGTGTTACTAAAAATATTCATTTTTTATAGTGATTGTATGAAAAAGAAAAATTAATAAAAGAGTCAGGAGTCAGGACATTCTAAATTCTGCCTTGGATTTTTGCTATGTGTAATCTCGTGTTTATATGTATGCATTCCAATATTTTAGTTAATTAAATGAGTTATTAATACCTTATGAGTCGTCATTAATTTTTAATTATTATTTTATAGATATCTACCTATTTCTAAACAATGATGGCGTATTACATTCTCATAATTAGTTGACAAAATCTATAATAAAATCAATCTGTATTCTATGAATAAAACATGCAAAATAGATGTGTACATAAACTCCTCAGAAACTTCCGATAAGAAACATCAAAATGAGACGTGTAAAATTTATTCCATACCGTAACTTTCATTCATAATTTATATGGTTCGAAGATAGCCTTTTATCCCTCAAAGGTCTATCGCTCCTAACTAGACGTAAAATATCAAAGAGAAATGTTCTACTTTTAACTCAGGCGAATACATAAGCAATACCGTACCCCTATTCTGCTGTTGCATGCATTACCAGCACAATTTCATTCCAATATTTCACGAATGCCGTAAGAAATATGTTAGTATTCGACGTGGCGTAACGAAACCACATCGGTTGCACTTTCTTGAATTCTATATCGAAGTTCGTGGATGGATTCTTGTATGTATGAATTATGTGGGGGCCCTAACATTGGTTATACGTACGTATTCGCTTTCTCGAAATGATTTTGAGTATATCTTTGGAGGAAGATCACTTAATCTTGCGCTACTACCAGTGCCTTTTTCCTGCCTATGTCATTTGGTTCTTAATACAATAAAGGTCTTATAGAAGTTGCTTTCAATAATATGTAAAAAAATAAGACACGGCTTGTAACAACATTACACCTGGCACTCGACATATTTAAACCAGCCTGAGCGAGGCCTTCACGCTACGCTCACAAGGCATAAGAAGAAGAAGGAGAAAGCACTTGACCTGCCAAAGAAATCAACGATTTAAAAATACGAAAAGATTGGAATGTGTTAATCTCTAGTTTCGAGTCTTTGAGAAAATCCCTACAAAATATAGCACATTATTTTGTATTATTCTGAGCAAATGATCAATTGGTCGGAGTAAGCCTGTCGTAATGATGGAGTTCGTCGAAATATCTCCAATATATTTTGACCAGGCTCGTGACACGTTGCCAATTTATTATTCCGACAGACTTCAACATTGGAAATGAATTTAATAAATATTCTGCAGTTCAAGTGGAATATGTCATTCTGTTTACAACTACATATACCTATTGGATTTATGATATTTTTTGAAATGTTTTAAAAAATAAACGCCTTTTAGTATGTTTGTTTATAATAAAAATATTTTAAATCCGGTTGCTTAGACAAGAATAGGAGTAATCACGAATTTAACAAAAAATTCTTCTAAGATTAGATACATACACAACAAGACCTTGCAAATTTCAACGGTGTAGGTCACCTAAACATCACATACATACATGAACTAGCTGTTTTTAACTAAATTTCATTCTGAAAAAAATAGCTGATGGTGGAAAGTTCCATTTGTTCCATGTAACTAATGACCTCATTAAATTTGGACATTTCTTAATGGAAATTTTAGATTTGCATTTTAATCAGTTTTAGCAGGACCTTCGCCAGAACGTTCATACCCAAGTAGATTTAATGTTCTTTAAAGCAATTAGCACTTATTTCATTATCAAAGATCCATCTTTTAATTAAGATTCTGAACTTAGGTACAGACTTCTCAAAAAAAGTTAATGATTTGAATAAAATATATTTTATGAAAAAGTTAAAATTTTAATTGAATTAAAGTTATAGTAATATTAATTTTCATAATTGAGCCATCGTTTTCTTTGATAAAAATTTTCTTTATTTGTTCTTACAGAGTTTCCTAATAATTACTATAATGACTTAATTGATAACCACTCATATATTGCACATAACTTAAAGGTGTTGCTTAGTAAGCCTTATAATTTATCCATAAATATACATGCATAGAAAGAAATAAGATTGTAATTTAGTTTAAGATAGTTATAGCATCGCATTGGAGATCTGTAAAGATGTTATAAATTATGTAAATAAATAAATAAAATTATTCATATTTTAATTATTAAGTGTATTATTTTTGTCCACGTTAACATAGATTCTTCAGATAGAACGTCTAACATGAAATTGTTAGGTACAGAATAGACATTTATGGCGTATTTCAACACAAAGGAGGTCGGCTGACCACTGAGATGGGTTACGCTAACACTGCAAACAACTAAACGAGCATCACACGAACATCTCATTTAAAACTTGGTTCATGTTTATTATGTGCTTATTGAAGAAAGGATTACTTTTGGTACTTGCAGATAAATGCAAACGATTGTCTTCGCTTTCTGTTTTCTCTTTGTATGTATTTAGGTTCTCTAGGAGAGTTTCGCGAAAATAACGGTTGTAATTCGGTCGGTTTAGTCATTGATAAAGTCAAAAATAAAGAAATGAGACATTTAGATATTTTTCCATTTTCTTTTAACCAATGTAAGGTATGGATAAATCGAATTACTATTGCCATGACCTGCCATGACCACAGTGTCGTATATCACTTAAGAAAAATATTAGTTTAACCAGGTTAATAAATGAAAATATTTTTAAACAAACATCCTAAAATACACGTTCTAATCGCAATTGCAATTTCAAAAAAAGAATAAGCCTCCATCGATACAATCAAATCGCTAAATAGAGTTGCACGTGAGATCGGAAATATGTAACCGACCAAAGGTAGAGGGCACGGAAAGAGCGTCCTTATTCAGTTAGACGGTACATGGTATTCGTGACTTACATTCTGTATAAAACAATTCTCGGACAAAGGTTCTGGCCAGAAGCGAACAACAAAGGAACAATGCGGTCGACGGGAGACGCCTTTGCTTCATTTCGATTGTGGACAGCCCAGTAAGCCCGAGCGCTGGTCTGCACATCTACCGGCACGCTTAGTTTATGGTCCAAAAGCAGATTTTAAAACGCCTATGCGATTTACTAAAATAAAGGCTAACTGTAATCGATCCGGTACAGGTTGCTGAAAAATTATTTTTTATAATTATATTAAGATGTCGTAAAAAAACATGACTTAAACACACACTGCTATATTGGATAGGTTCACTTTGCCATTAAAATTCTAATATACAGCATATGTGGAACAGAGGATATAAAAAAAAACCACGAATTCGAATTTTAAGTCTTCAAGTCAAGAATTTCAAGTTAGAGTTGTTAAATATATAAATAAATAAACTATTCCTTTTATATCAACCACATGTTAATGCAAAAGCAGATATTTCTGCAACCATTTTCCTACGTCATTATAATCGAACTGAAATTTGCTTCGCACTGCAGTTTCGCACCAAGAAATATTTGCGTATTTCCAACAAAATTTATCCGTTTAAAATAAATAAAGACCTGAGGCAGATGTCGATGGTATTAAAGCTCCAAGCGTTATCTCCAAAAGCATTCACAATGCACACTGACAAATATATTTCGCGAGTCATAAAGACCACGATCTTGTTTGCGGGCCACACGCAAATAATGGGCACACGTTGATCCGAATTGTCCGCTCCCAACCACAATGTTGATGATATGACATATTGACTCTGAGGTCTTGATTCTGCGCAATGTCCATTGTTGAATCCTTTCTAAAAATAGGACAATGTAAACAAAACTCTGCGGGAAGCACTTAGCGATATATCAGTCTTTTGTTGATGTGTGTGACGTTTACAACTTCATTGACCAGGCTGTGAAATTATTGCGGTTTCTACATATGCTTTAAGACAAATGTTGTATATTCAGTTCGTGCCAAGATTGTTCTCTAAGATGAGTAAGTCTACATATTTTAGTAAAAAAATATAGAAGTATAGATGATGGTATTTCTGTAATTTAAATGACGTCTTGGAAATATGGTATTATCAACTAAACATGGTTAAAAAAATTAGTACTGTAGGTTTCAGTGACTTAATTGAATCAGGATTGACGGATGAATTTGCATAATGTAAACTAAATGCCAAACGTATGTCTTTTTTCTATAACATGAAAGATACAATTCCAACATTGTGTTTAAGTTAAACTCGTATAATATTGTTTACAATAAACTAATTGAAGCGCAGCTGCGCATCGACGTCACATTGCACAAAGTTCCGACACGAGCGCAATCTGCAACGCCATGTATTTCACAAACTCCACCGAGTACGCTGCCGATACTCGTAATTGTCGACCAATAAAATAAAACGTTTAAAAACAACATAATGCTCGCTATCGTGAATTTACCGACGTTGTAAATGAGTATGGACGAGGCATACGCTGTTAAGAGCGCATATACAAGCGTTGACTACGAAAGCCTGAATATCCATTACGATGCAAATTTTCCACCGTCCACACAACGAGTTACCTGTTCGCGTCCGCACACTAACTTTTTGCTTAGTCTCAAAATTGGACTATGACCGACTTTCGTACCAACAGCGTACTCGCTGAACAAATTTTTACTCGCTCTATATATAGTTTATAGTGCATTTTTAAATCGAATTAATATTTATAAGTTATAAATAAATCTATGGAATAATGCTAATAATAAGATCCTGCGACAAAATACTTATTAGACAATAGTATCTGAGATTATAAGCTGTATTATTTGTATCCGCATGTATAACGATACAGATACGTGATTATATCTTAACATAAAAATAAGATAATATTGTTGATAAATAAATAAATACACCCAACAGTCACATACATAGTCCTGACCCCACACAAAGATACATAAATATTTGTGGATCCCACAAACATTTGTCTCGTTACGGGGATCGAACCCGCGGCTGCTCGTTTCGCAGGCTGGTGTCTAGCCAACTGAGCCACGGGGCTGTCAACTGATACTTAATTACCTAATCCTATTTTATATCAAATACAAATATGTGAGAGAAAATGGCAATTGTTTTACATCTAAGTTTACTCAGATCACACTAAACTAAGTATTTGGATTTAGTGAAGTCATCATTCCAAATCACGAAAAAATATCAATTTTTCTAAATACTGCCGACTTTTCCTTCGCGAAGTAGAGGGTGACAAATTAAGAAAAAGGCTATCCATTGTAGCAATAAAAGAAAGATCTAAGAAAACCAAACAGTTATATTAAAATAGCACCATAACTATGCAGTACGAATAAGGGCGTCAGATTGAGCTGAGGAGATTCAAAGAGTTCTGCGTACACAAAGCGGCAAAGCAAAATGTTGCAAAATCCTTTGTACTCGCTGTTTTTGTGAAGGAAAGCTAAACTTCCATATCTGTGTAATTGTGTGACTTTCCTCTGTGCCTTTACAAACGTTTTTATTCTTGCTTGGATGATTTTTATTTATCTTTTAAACCTAACTCTAACGATTGCCTCGTGGTCTTGCGGTACAAGTATGTGCCGTGCGATCTAGAGGTCCTGGATTCGATTCCCGGGTCGGGCAAAGTGTTATTGGGTTTTTCCATTAGGAAACCCTCAGTAGCAGCACGGAGTCTGGAAATGCGCCCGAATAACGGCAATAGGCTCGCCCCCTATTACGTGGGACTGAAACATACCTGGTGAAATGTGGGTGCAGAAATGCATCTCTGCCCTACCCCTTCGGGGAATATAGGCGTGAAGTATGTTTGTTTTAAACCTGAATAACTTTCTATATGCATCGAAGAATTGTTTTACTTTATTTTTTTACTGGAATATGTAAGAATATAAAAGTGCGTGATGGCCCAAAGGTTGCTGTGCGTGGTCTGTCGCGATACCTCAATAGACATGTCCCTGGTGTAGGGTGGTCATTTCAAATTTGATAATTTGATGGTTCGTCTATAAAAAAAACATAATTTGACCATAAACACAAATAAAATTTATTCACCCTGCGGAATTTCTGTATGGGGTACGATGAAGATGGTCCTTAATCAATTTTTGAGTTAGTTCAGGCGTTATTAGTTAATAAGACTTTAAGGCTATAATGATTATATCACAGATATTAAGTAAGTAGAGCAAAACAGTATGAAAAATAGTAAAAATTCTAAGGAAAATTTTAATCTAAGACTGGGCGAGTATAATGGGCATGGCCTATACAAATTCTACAGTAGACTTTTCTACTTTTGTCTCTTCTTAGCAAAAAAAATGTATATGAACTGATATTATTTGAATGAAACTGTGTTTTAAAATATGATACATTCCGACGACTTAACAAATTTATGGAAGCTATTGTAATATGCAATCGTGCTTTTATTCAAAACGAAAGATAAACTTATCAGTACGTTAACTTTTATGGACAATAAAAATCCATTAATTTACGAATCGATAAAACGTTACGTCCCGTCATCAATTAAGTCAATTAATTTTCACAATGTCGATAAAGTCAAGCGCTCTTAGTAATTCAACATGAAACATGCAGGCAAATTTAATTGCATCGTTATACTGCCATGGAGGCATCAAACATTTACCAATATTGACTAAACTCTTAATAAACCCTAATGGACGGTGTGTGGTCAGCCTGTACAAACATAGCGTGTGCTTTTAAAAAGTGAATAAAAAATGAATGTCCAGATTAATCGATGGACATCAAGCAACACGGGAAATATTTTTGTGCATCGTTAGTTTGATGACACCTACTCTGTTATCACGTCGGCACGTGTTAGTATTATGTGAGGAATCCAGCTGCTAAGAGCACTATGGATTATAAGCTCAATAGTTTATAACGTCAAATAGAATAGATGCTATTTTATTTGCTTAATAAATACGTCCAGTAATCACTTAGAGATGTAAGCCTTGCTTTGTGGGTGTCATTAAAGCAAGCTGATTGCAGTAACATATTATAAAAATATTGAAATGTTTTAAATAACCTAAACATAAAGGATTTTTATAATAAATTATCTTCATAATTATTGCCTAATTCATCAATCAAATTGCATATTCTTGACTTCCATAATTTTCAAATATAATTTACTATTAAATATTGCGATACCCTTTCAATGGTAGAGGAGACCCGTGCTCAGCAGTGGGCGTATATGGGTTGATGAAGAAGAAGAAGAAGAAATATTGCGATAAAGATGTCCATATGCGTAAATTATATGTATCTAATATGATAAAAAAAATATTCACTAAAATTGTAAATTCGCATTTGAAACCATGACATCGCTTTTTCAGGGACTAGCAAATAATTATGTATTTTTAAAAACTGAAGATTTAAAGTAAACGTATTTTATATTAAAAAGAACCTCCTAAAGTTTACATTTTAACCATAAATCACTTTTAATGAAGTCTTACTCACCACTATATTATAAAGAGAACTGGACACGACGAAGTAAATTCAATACGTCAGTATTAAATTTAATAAAAGCTCAGTGAGCATTAAAATGTCTGAAATTTTATTAAAATCTTAAGCGTTTTTATATTTCCATAATGGAATTTGATATAGGGTTTCGTGTTTTACGTCCAATAAAGATATAATGAATTGACCATATCACGTATCGTGAGTCATTCAGTTATATGATTAGAAATTGTACTTGATTTGCGATGAGCCTTATTGATTTTGGCTTTAGTATCTTTATGTCCGCTATAAAGATAAGTTAAAGATATATTTATAATGCTAATACGGTGACTGCATAATATTCCAATTATGTAAGGGTCAGATGAAATATTATCTTGCTGGACGTGGTTAATTCTGAAGTTCATTCGGTTTTAGTTTAGTGTTGTGTGGGTTACAAGCATCGTACTCCATTCGCCATTACTCGTAATAAAATGTCAATCAGTCCACCTAGAGTCATTAAGTACTATGTTTTTTAAAAGTTTTTTCAATTGCTTTGTTAACAATGATTTATAGCCGATCTAAATTATAAGTAATAAAGCGTCGTAGTACATTACCATAGATATACATGCCAAAGATCCGCCTCAAAGGACATTAAAAAGTTAAAGCTTCCACATGGACTGGTGTCAACAGTGTGAAGAATTACCGTCTATTTTTAAGAACACACTTGAAGGAGAAATATGAAGTCGTGACGTTAATTACACATTCCGAGATGCGAGAGTCCAACAAAAATATTTGTTTATTTTAACGACTGTTAAATCAAAACTAATGTTTATCCTGTCCATTTGATTGATTGTGGCTAACATTCGAATGACGTCCGACCATGCTCTATGGTGTAAGGCCTTGGGCTAAAAGTGTAGGCAGAGGTTGCGCAAGCGCATAATTCATCAGAATCGTCTATTCGATGAGGGAAAATTATAGACGCCCTTTGTTTTGGTATTTTAACAGCAATCATAATTAGTTTGACCGAACAATAGAAAGAAATTTATATGCACTCGTTGCTATTTTAAATAGCGACAAATATTTTTTTTTGCTATTTTGCATAAGAGCTATTGAAAAAATATAACAATTTACATGTATCCATATTTCACGGCTCTTCTGTAGGTACTCTCAGGTGCATTTCTACGCCAGAATTCGTCAGGTATACCTATCAGTCACAGCCTCCAGGTAGTACGGGAGAGTGATAGTCATTCCATTTTTCGGTCATAGAGTACCCCATGCTGCAACTGGAAATTGTTTTTTAAAAATTTAAACAATACTTTGCCCGACCCGGGAATGTAACCCCGGCACCTTTAGATCGCTCGGCATATACTTGTGACTATAGAAGCAATCTTAACATTTATAACGGTAAATAAACGGTAATCTTAAAAAATATTCTGTACGTGGTAGACATAAACTTATACGATTGCATGATTTTTATTCACTAATTGCCCTTGTAATATCATTCTTAATTATGTATTGAGATATAAATAGAACTGTGCGCCTATCAATTAAAAAAAGACACCTATTAAAAGACAAAATAGAAATTTAATTAGAATAATCTATAAATAATTCGTCGCAATGTTCATTATATTTTTTAATTCCAGTTCAAGTTGGTTACGTGCGTAAGTTTCTTTAAATAATATTAATGCATCGAATTGAATAAATTTCCCGTAATCTACGAGTCTTAAGTGTTCCTATCTGCTTACATTTGAATGGCGCTTGAGGATGGATATTCCTTGCTAGTAAAGGTAATTGTCCATCGTTAAGTGGACATTTTACAAGGCATCCATGTTAATAAACGTATGTGATGTATTCAAGAATGTATTTAAATTGGCAAAAAGAGAATCATGACTGCGGCACACCATTATTCTCAATATTTTTTATAAGCTTTATATAATATTTTTCACTCTAGGTCAGCCTTAGAAAATGAGCGTAATAATTATACCAAGAAATGAATAATAATCAGCAAGTACTAAAATGTTTGTTTACGCAATAATATATTCATCAAAATCTTGCCCAGACAATGTTCTACGAATTAATATAAATTTCATACGATACACGTTCCCTGAAACACTATCAGACCCTTGAATACGTTGTTATGCCAACACTAGCTTAAATATTAATAGGTTAGACAAGCATATCGTTTATGAAGTAACATTTTCTGATCAAGTAATTTCTATTATCTCATACCCTAAATTTAGTTCAGTATGTATAAAGAATAATAAAATATTTTGTATTATACATATAACATAACGTTAATTAGTAAAATTTATTTATACTTTTGTAAAAAAAAATAGTTCCGTCTCACTACTTCTATCAGCCATACGAGTATGCTTCAGATTTCGTGATGTTGATAAAGATTGTGGCAGAAAAAATATTTTCATAAATTATAAATTTATACGAAATTCATTTAATTTTCTGCAATCTCATATTTTCAACTTTCTTTTTAGAGCTATTAAACCATTCAAGACACAATAACTAAAATACACAATAATAAATTAAAGAATTTAACGTACAATATTAGAGTTTATACAAAAAACAAATGAATCCACTTTAGTCTTTCACATTGTCTCCTTGGGTCGACAACAGAGCGAGACCACGTCGTTGATAAAGCTTTATTTAATAAGGTGAGTAAGGGCATAACTCGAAGGCGATAGTATCACCGACACTTGTTTAAGTGTAAACTGCTGTTCTTTTGTGATAAAACGTCACATTTTGATAATTTAGCACGAGACTTCGTGAGATAAACAGGTTCCATATCGACAGCGTATTAAAATGCGTCGGGTTATATTATTTAAAACATAAACACGGTTTTATCTGATACTGGTTGGGTTTATACGATTTTGAACTCTGTGTTATTGAATTTGGGTTGAATTAGAAAAATATTCTAAAGGTAGATGAACACTAGATAAGTGAATTGAGATGATAAAGATAAGAGCTACGACAAAAATGTTTGTGTTAGTGTTACGCATAAAACTTTCATGTTAATTAACTTAAAGTTTATCTCTATGACGTGATGAAACTAGTGTTCTTTGTCAGAATAAATTTTGAAATACCCGTGCTAATAATCAACACGATAGTATCAGTTTTTTTATATTTTTAAATGACATAACTAAATTTGACTCATATGGGGAGACAGATGGGACTTCTATTAATTAATTCCACATATTATGCGTCCCATTGGTGGGCAACAACAATGACCTCTTTTGTAACTGGGAGGGGTCGTACTGTTATGGACATCCCTATTATAAATAAATTTGCTTACGCTAATCAATAAATTTGTATAAAAAGAGGTGTTAAGTATATACAAGCGCAGACCAAATTTGACGTTCCTATTGTAAACATCGTTATCTTGACAATATATTAATTGGCGTTCAAGAGTAGTTTTTTTTTTTTAAAAGGAATCACGGTGAGCCATCCTAACAGTACCTTTGTCCTCCACGCTGGTGAAGCGTGGGCTGTCAGAGCACTCATCGGTGTGTAGGTTTCCTCACGAGGTTTTCCTTCACTTTCCTTTTAAAAATATAAACTTATCAATGCTGCAAGTATTTAATTAGCATGTTGCAATAATAAAAGGATTATTAATAACTATATATAAAAAATTTACTTTTTTTTTTTAAATAACATAGTGTGCATTATCCAGAGTCGGCTTAAATTAACGCGTAGAGCACATGTGCTATTAAAAAGTTCTTTTATAATGCGAGCTCACGGTATATAATATTAATAATATTAAATGTTGAATGCAATTTATTTTTAAAAATAGTATAATATAGCGTAGTATAGTATAGCGTCTTCAGAACTTCTGTATCCGTTTCATATTTGGACTTCGCAAATATGATCATGTTTCCGAATTTCGTAATAAGCTCAAGTGGCTATCAATGCGCTTTCGCCGAAATACTCGAATTCTCTCCCTCCTGTATTGTATTCTATTCCACGACAATACCCCCCATTACCTCAAAGAGCGTTTTCGTTTCCTTAGTAGCACACATGCTCGAACACTTAGATCCTCAGAGAATTTGGTTTTGGAAATTCCGAAACATAGCAGTTCGTTCCTAAGTAAATCTTTCACTGTTAATGCTGCTCGTTTGTGGAATGAGCTGCCGGAGTCAGTAAGAGAAGCAAAGTCACTTCCTATTTTTAAAAAAATAGTTAAGGAACGTTACTTGTCACAGTCATTGTAAAATGGTTATTTATTTTGTGATTTATTTATGTATGTATATTGTATATAGATACCTTATATGTATTTCTATTGTTGTTTCTTTTTTATTATTCGTTTGTAGTTCGTGTTCAGTTTATTCCTTTCTTAATTGTACGTCACATGTATTATTTTATGAATAAGTATTTTTACTATGTGCCCACCCGCTCTGTTTTTCTTATACTTTCCAGTCCATACTACGGTTGTCTGGAAGAAATCGCATTCAGCGATAAGACCGCCATTTGCTCCACTCTTTTATATTTTACTTTAGTTTTAATTCATGTTTTTGTATGTGTTGTGGTTTACAATAAAGTGTAATAAATAAATAAAAATAAATAATGTCTAAGGTAAAATCTAGACGTAGTGAAACTGGATTAAGAATAACCGAGTAGTCGTTTCGGTAATCGTAATCGCAATAAAAAATCATTAAAATATATCTAAGGACTGCACTGTATTCGTAAAATACGCATTCATTTACGTATATTAAAATATAAATGTTTCTGTTCACGAAAATTTCTCCTCACACCTTGGATAATTGCAAAATGTTCGCCATTTATCAGTGAAGAGCGCTGGACGTCTTTATTGCCGCGTTAACGAGTTTAAAATATAACATACGATGTTATTAAGAATTAAAATACAAATTGTCAGTCGTATTTGAGCCGGGCTCGCTGTTGGCTGAAAACCTCGTTGAAGGCGTTAAGCCAACCTCCAATAATTAGGTAATAAATATTTATAAACGTACCAGAGGCTCATCACAACGCCGCTGCGCTCTTTTTTATTTTTTGCTCATTGGAACGTCAAAGGAAGTCTTGTACCCGACAGCGCTGATACAATATCCATGTATGTATTTTGCTTTGCACGCCAATCAGTGCCTTATTGACATGGATCTAACATCATGTTTGTCATAACTATGTGATGTAGATAATATCCTTTGGAACGACGCGATGGGTGTGAATAATCGTCAGGATACTTATTTGCAACTGCAACAGCATGTTAAGGCTTTGCGAATGAGATTTCACAGTTAGCTAGTTAGGCGCAAGTGCAAAGATTCTCGTTTTTATTCAAGTGAATAAAGGGCTATAAGGAACGTGTGCTAACAGCAGTTAGTAGCGATCTTATTATTACGACTCAATTCATTGAATCAGGATAATTTGTTGTAATATGTACTTGAAGTTCTCGTGAAATAAATAATTCATTTCGTTTTTATTTTAAGCTTTATGTGAAGAAGAAAAATACGCTTACAATTATTTGTAGGTTTTGTTAGAAGCCGTCAGTGCAACGAAAGATCGGGGTTTTTTCGCACGCAGGCAAATTATGTACCTATAAATACTAACAATGGCAAGTCTTTGTGAGATATAAGTCTATCTCTTTCATCACTTGACACATTCAAATATTTTAAAGAAATGCAATCCCGTTATACATATTTGTAATTCACGAGCTCTTTCTGCAATCATAGGAGTTATTCTCTAGTCTGCCTTGCTAGATTAATGCGGGTTATCAGATTTCACATCCCAAAAAAATAACATAGCATTGATGCGTTTAATATTTGCAATAAGTTTTTAGGGTTGTCTCAGTGTATTTATTGAACGAACATGACACATATCAAGGACTTTATGAGTGTTTTAATCCCCGAACATTCCATCAGTACCACACATATTGGCCGTTAAATTTGAACTATAAAAGTCCTAATAAATCTAACGTACATTGAACAACAAGTTTTAGGTCGGCACGGTGACGGGGCGCATATTGAGATACTAAAACGGTTTTTATTACGGGAAACATTCCCGATTTAATTGCATGTTGTTCGTCTCTTTTGATTACACGTAAGTGTTTGGATTGTTTTCTCTCTTCGTGGTGCACAGAAGTGTTTATTTGGGAAACAGTCTGGTGGAGCTGCGGTAGGCCAGTAAGGGTATTATTGGCTTAGAACAATTGCTTAAATGTTTATCATTCACAGCCTGAAGAGATTGAATCCTTAAAAATATATCTATGACACCATAGCCTTAACTTCACGTCTAGTTTATGTCCGTACGACACTCGCTCATTTATTCCACGGACTCAATGAAGAAGTCTAAAACAATTAAGATGATATAATATGTACATGATTTAACTATAGAATTGATTAACTTATTACAAACTTAATTTTTCATTATAATATTTTACTACTGTAATAGTATCAGTTATATATTAGTCTCCAAAGACGCACGTAGTTGCAACTAAAAGACGTTATTAGGGCTTAATCCAACAGGTCTATGACAAGTACAAATATCAGTTATGAATTCACTTGTAAATCTTTTTGGAAGAAATTTCCCGGACATTTAGGTTTTTTTAGAAAATAACTTAAAGCTGTTATACGATCAGCCGAGGTTTTCTAACAATGATCGTTAGTTATTATACAATGATTTACATAATTGGACAGACTATTAATTAAGGAAACCCTTTACATAGCGTGACAAAAAGAATCTGATAATTAAGAAACGTCGAATTAACAAGAATTTCTCAAATTATAATTAAACACAACACAAACTTCGAAGTATTTTGTTGTATTTTTATGTTAAATAACTGCTACTCAGAAGATTGAGATAACGAAATAAGTCCATTAAAATACAAAACCGATTAATTAAGTACCCAAAATCATTGCAGTGCTAGTCACTAACTTGAACCCAACAAGACTCGGTCTCGGACAAACAAAGTCTAATTTTAAAACATGCTCAACGACCAGAACAGATACCACCATTACCGAGCAAGAGTCACACAAACTGAATTAAATTAACATCATACAAATCTCGACCTTAATTCAAACCAAAAGTTGGGAGAACGGGTGTAGAATCGAGTAAGTTTGTTGCAGCTACTATTCGACGCACCTCTCGGCATCACCATAAAAACTTCCAATTATTTCCGCTCCGTACTTATCGGGTCCGATCTTGCATCAATCCACTCGTATTACACAAAAATTTACGAGAATGAGACTTCTTCGTCCATGATGAACAATAAATTTCTACTTAACAGGCCGATGTCTGCCGTATGGCTCCTATACTTTTGTAAAAGGCGACACTTCCACAACATCTGATTTATAGTATTTCTCTTTGTGTTGTTCGTCCGCTTTTGTTTTATTTTCCCTTTTTAGTGACCCATTTATTTTGGTAACAGTTCTTTTGTCATAAGCCGCTGTGGAAGCTGTTGCTCTTATTGTGTAATATGCATAGGTTTTATACAGATGCTTTAATAATAAAGAGTCCGAATATAGTATACCAATTAGATTCACGTTCTATATAATTTATATTAATTAAAAACTCAAGTTTTAAAGTTTCTTCATACTATCGATTCTTATACAGTATTCCCTACTCCATAAAGTATAAAAAACCTTTATAAAAATGGTACTACAATGTTTATATTTATTAGCATAATTTCTCACCTACTTTATCGACATGTAGTATCTCTCCACACACGCAAAATCATTTAAAAGCTGGAAACTTCAAAGCATCCAAATAATTTTTGAATATACCAAAGGAACAGAATGTAAGATTGTTTAACATACGGTAATTATTTTTATTACTCGGAACACGGTAGATATTCTCTCATCAGATAAAATAATGACTACTAAGAATTAACAAGATGGTCGCCGTCATAAAATCAGACCAATATCCTTAACAAGCCAACAAGGGAGCTAATTAAAAATTAAAATAAACGACCTCGGTCACTCAACACAATAAAGTTATCCGGGTGAGGACAATAAACCCGCAAAGTGATTTCTCTTTCGAGTTGCAATCACTACAATTCCCTGAAACAACTATTATAAATTGAATTAGCTGTGTGCTCGATTAAACAAAATACAATGTTAATGTTCCTCCTAACGATCAACAGTTCAATTAAAATACGAACCGATCCATGCAACGGTAATAATTCTATGTCTTCTTTTATAAATCAGCACTTGGCTTCCTCATCCCATGGATTAGTAAAGATTTTTTTGACAAATATTATAAACAACTGGATCTCCTAGCAATGAGATAAAAAATATTGATAAATATTAACAAAATTATCAAAATTCTAAATAGAACTGACATAAAAACGAGAGTTACGATAGTGACTATTATAAAGACTAAAACCTATCATGTATTAATTAACTGTCACAAAAGTTAAAAAAATCCGTCCCAACAGAATGAAAGTGTAGTACGCAAAGTCCCATTGCATTTATTATAACACAAACAATTGTGCAAGCAGAATTCAATAGATTGAGTTCACCTCAGCCCACGATATTCCTCAAAGTGGGATTTGCAAAAACAATACAACTTCCAATAATAATACGTCCCATAGAACAGCGACACAATGCCGGATGCAATCCATTGTCAGGAGCAACAAGACGCCCGACTTCGAGGACTAGTATTAAACTGCGGTAGGTATTTAGGAGCATTTTGTACCCCTTAATCTTCACTGTCGAAGTTGCGGAATTGAGATTAGTTCAGGAAACCATTCATCAAAGAACTGATCGTTGCGGCCGCCACGAGATCTGGGTTATTAGGTTTCTTGGATTATACGATAGTTTAATGATTCTAACGCGGTTCTTGAATGTTTTTATCTTGTTTTTGTATAGAAATTAGATGCTCAAACTCTACTTCAAAAATCGAATACGTCTAATTAAGATTTGATACAAGCTTAGTACCTACTGTACTTTTAATTTTATAATAAAGTTATTAAAATGATGTCAAATAGTATATTTATAAAACTCTATTCAGGTTCGTTTTCTTATCCAGGAAGCTCTTAGTATTTCAAAATTATTTTAAATATTTTACATTAGTATTGAACATTATAGCATAGATTTCGATCGATTTCACCCAGTCAAAATTCTGATTCTGTCTGCTTTTAAATTAGAAAGACTTTTTTGTCTACTATAATATAAATATACTTAGAACTATGTTATCGTTTTTTTGTATTAATGTCTTTCTTTATTATAATACAAAAAAAAAACAAAAAAACTCCAAAAGTAAACAGAATGTTTTACAAAAGTACTACAATAATTTTAATGAGCACCGAAAACATTTATATTCCAAAAAGTATAACTATCGTTGACGTAAGCTACAGACATTATATTTCATTATCAATACGTTTATGGTACTACATTAATCACGCACAACACGCTACCCTTTTAATTAAACTATATGGAGGCAATTAAAATGTACTAGATGAAATTTTTCATACAAAACATTGTTTCCTGTGTCCCGATGGGTGTTGGAACAGAATCCGCTCTGGCCCCTGCTGTTTCAATTAAATCACTGACAATACTTTGAATAACTGACCGATCGAAACCAAAACATACCACATCTTGGCCTTTGCGGTATAGTACGACGTGGCAGTTTTGATCCTATTTGTTATTTTTGATGCATGTATCGAATTTTGTACTTCGAGTATGTTTGTTTTTATAAATATTAGGTTTTAAGCGTGTTTGTTATATTTATGTTCTAAAATAAATATATAGTAGGTACATTGCCCAAGCAATTGGGATATAGACAATAAGTAATTAACATGGCTCGATTAATGCTATTTATTACATTCATGATAGTTGTAAAGTAACACTTTTAAAAGCAAACAAGTGTTTAGGTAACGTTTCAATATCACAGTCAATATATATTATTTATACAATAAGGCAATCATACAAATACTTTTTATTTGAATTATATGCAAATATAAATTACCCAATGAATTATGAATAATAAAATAAAATAACAAGGTTACGTTCAAAAAGTTTTAACAAACACAAAAGTTTACTCTTGTACACGTAATAAGAATATTTTATGGTAACAACGACGTTTATAAAATACTAAAGAAACACTTGTAACTTTTAAACTAAAGTCGGAAGTAGAATTTTAGTTGAGTTCGTCTGTCATTTAAAGTTTGATGATTCAGTAACTTATCACCGTAGACTTTTTAATTTAATATTTATTGAGAGATGCCTCTAAAACGCTCTTGATGTTTTTAGTCTATTACTTTATTACTTGCTGTTATTGAGTGTTATAAAATAATTATAAAATGTTACCTTGCCGGAGAATTTATATATTTGCCTCAAAATCTCACATCCCATACTCGTGCCGTGAGAGGGCTGATCTAGTCTAGACTTCCATCCGGGATTTTATTGCAAACATAATATAATTTTTGTATCATGTTAAAAGAGTGAAAAATTATGGCTTCGTATCCTCTTGGACGGTAACAAAGAACATTTTTGGGATGAAGTAATATGACCCTACAATGTGTTTCTGACTCATCGTCATCTATTCTGGATATAACCAGTCCCAGGATAGCACACAACATTTCCATACAATGAATTAACAAAAAGTGTCAAGATTGTTCCTTCCGAGCATAACCTTGTTACGGAATACGAACTTTACGAAGCTATGCATATGCCGACACAACTTCGATACCATCTAATCCAGATTTCCCCCACTCTTTAATTGATTGTTTCATAAAGATTAATATGACTCGTCATACTTGACGTTCGTACATAAAAATTGAACTAAACAATCGTCCGTGACTCACGATTAACAAAACCATTTATGAAGACCTCTTTCCGGTGTAAAGCTTCGGACATGTCATTGAAAAAAACATAATTACGGGGGGTCTAAGTGTGCTGGAGACATTAAGTGGTTTCTGCTAACATTTTCAAGTTCAATGTCGAATCAATTGGGTTCAATCTCGAGGTTCCCTTGGCGCGGGTCATCTTAGGCATGTTTTGATGAGAATGATTGATTGTAGCTTTTAATTGATTTATTTTGGTATGATTTTTTGTCGTTTTAAAATTTTTGTGATGGAATGAATCAGGTTTAGAAAGCCAGTAATAAAAATAATTTTTTACCGCTTGGAATTTGAGTAGATCCAAATTAGAATTTTAATGAAATGTGACCTTATATGTTACTGTACGTACTTTAAAAAAACGCTGACAGAAATTAAAGTTTGGCTTTAACTTAATAATTATGTTTTTCAAAAGATTATTTCCATCATGTTTTCCTTTACCATTATATTAGGTCGGCAACTAAGTGAGTGCGGATTTCACTCATAGATGGCTTCAATTGAAATTTTAGGTTTGCTGGCGTAGTCCAAGTGTAAAACACATTTTCTATTTGATAGTTGGTAATTCAGCTATCAATCAGTAAAAAAAGTTTTTTGATCGGTTGCGTAGTTTTCGTTTGGTGTTCGTTGAAAAATGGATAATCAAAAGGGAAATTATCGTCATATTTTGCTTTTCAATTTCGCAAAGGGAAAAGGAATCGCAAGCTCACAAACAGTTATGTGCTATTTATGGTGACGAAGTCCTAAAAGAACGGCAGTGTCAAAATTGGTTGGACAAATTTCGTTCTGGTGGTTTTCACTCAAACACGAAAAACGCTCTGGTCGTCCAATTGAAGTTAATGACAACTTTGTGAAAGCAATAATCGATTCGGATCGTCACAGTATAACTCGTGATATTGTAGAAAAGCTTCATGTATCACATACATGCATTGATAACCACTTAAAACAACTTGGCTATGTTCAAAAACTTGAAAATCCGAGATTACTTAGTTGCCAACCCAGGTTCATCGCCATAATAACTGTTTGTGTTGCAAATAACTGTTTGTGAGCTTGCAATGCGTTTTCCCTTTTCGTAAAAAAAAGTAAAATATGACGATTATGTTCCTTTTAATTTTCCATTTTTCAACGAACACCAAACGGAAACTACGCAACCGATCAAAAAACTTTTTTTACTGATTGATAGCTGAATTGCCAACTATCAAATAACAAAATGTGTTTTACACTTGGACTACGCCAGCAAACCTAAAAATTTAACTGAAGCCATCTATGAGTAAAATCCGCAATTACTTAGTTGCCAACCCAATAGTTCGTCATAATTTATAAGCCGTAAGACGTTTCTTTACTTACCGTTACAATATTTTTGACAATTAATTAATTTTATAGCAATTCAAATTACATTATCATTTATTCGCAACAAACAATCTTCTTCTTCATCAACCCATATACGCCCACTGCTGAGCACGGGTCTCCTCTACCATTGAGAGGGTTTAGGCCAACAAACAATGGTCAACTATAAATATAATTAATTTCAATTTGATACAATCAAACTATTTGTATTCAAAGACCGTGAACTGTCAAACAATCACACATCTAATTTAAAAATAAACAATACTAGGTCGCACGATATATTCATTGTCCTATATTAACGAACCATATAATGATGGGTAATAAATTGGTTGAGATTCTATATCCATTAATAAAACCTGCTGCCAGAATATGACCGGCATTGTCATCGTAAGACAATATGGACTTATTAAAAGGATGCTAAAAGGCTCAAGGCAAATAATAATTAAATTAATATAATGTATAAGAAAACCATTTTTATTGCTCATTATAAAAATATACATGACAGTTTTTTTAATCCAACAAATTTCGATATTCATTCAGAGTTAAAAAACCATTTCAAAACAAAAATGAAATTTTGAAAGGAATAATTACCATGATACAAACATAACAAATTCATTATTACCGACATAACATAAATTGTTCCTGCATGGAGACATAATGATATGGTTATTATGTTTAATACTAATTTCACTTTTGTATACGATGCATTTGGATCATTGATGCTAAATGGTCCATTCTTATTTACTGCTCTGATATTATCAGCAATAACTATTAACTAGGAATGTATAATTGTTAATACGTCCGGGTGAATCGATCGGTAATTAGAATAGGAGTGGTGGGATTGTAAATACGGTGTCCGTGATGTCCTTCCTCTATTTATCATCTTTATCAGACGAAGGAATTCAACAGTTTGTTTCAGAATACATTGAAGTAATCAGCTCATTGTTTAACTTGTCAATAGCCGTTTGTAAAAACTTTTAGGACTCGCTAGAAGTGCAAATTATACTTTATTTTATTCTATGTTCTAGTATGTTACATAAAAGATATAAATCATCAATTTTAAACTTGTCTTTATAACTAAGCTTGCCCATGCGTTATTGATTTTTAAAATTGACACTTTTGTAGGTCATTTAGTCACAGGAACGTAGTTAATTAAATAATATTAACTTAATGTTATTCGAACTTTGAATATTTTTAAGTTTTACTATTTTTTTATTAGTAAAATGTAATCTCGTGATATAATATCACAATACCTATTTAATAATATCGAACCCTTATTGAGCAGACAAGGGCGTTTAGTTCTGGAAATTTGTTGTCCTCTTCGTTACTTCAAAGTTTTGGACAAACTTTGGTGAGAGCTCATTTCTTATTTAAAACACTCTTAAAAAGTTAAAGCTCACCCTTGTTACTAAAGACGATTTATGATCGGCGAGACTTTATAAAAACTTAAATGCACCTGTTCTGTCCATTTAGCCGAGGTGACCGGTGCCACGAAAAAAAAATGTTTGTAGACAAACGATTTTTAGTTTTTATTTTCAACTAAATTTATAGACATGTAATTGAGATCCGATGATATTATCGATATTTTATCTCTAATAGTTTTTGCCTCTGAATTCAACTGGATTTCGGGGTTTAAGTATCATCTAGATACATTTTACTGCCATTTTATCGGTATTTTTAAGGATAGGATGGTAAATTTATTGTTAATACAAGTTCTTAGGAGACCACACTGCTTGCAACGTTCGTGGTAGCTTCATTGGTCCAGACCTGCTAAGTGGTTAGAAGATGATCAGAAATTCTACGCTTAGTCTACTTATATTTATTTTTTAGATTTTTTGAAATGATTACGAGATAAAACGCACTTAGACAATGAAAAGTAAACATCAAGGGAAAACCTGTATATACCGAAGTTAGGCTTAGAAATTTCTTCGAATCCCGATCGGCCCCATGGTATACCTGTGCGGCAACCGAACAAGAAATCTGGAGATTTTATTTTCGAGCCAGCAGTGTTATTGCCAACCCGCACTAGGCCAGCGTGGTGGACTAAGGACTAACTCTCACAATGGTAGAGGATGCCCGTGCCCAGCAGTGGAACGTATATGGGCTAAATATAAAAATGTATATTATGCAGGGTGTATTCAGACCGTGATCGGAAACGAAGGCAATTGACATATAAGATCATTACAAACCCCCTGGCATTAAAGAAAATCTCGACAAAAAATAAAAATTTTGACGTTTTCCATACAAACCGCATACATTTATTACCGATGGTAGTATGGAAAACGACAAAATTTTTATCTTTTGTCGAGATTTTCTTTAACACCAGGTATAGGCGCGTTGGTGTACCGGTTGTAGGTACGTGGTAAAGTAGGTCACCGGTGTGCCGCGTGGTGGGCACGTGGTGACGCTGCCTATATAAAGCGTGTGTGGGATGATATGTGCCGGATGGCGATGGGTGCAGCGTGAGCAATAAATAATAAGCACAAGCGGGTTTAAGAGTTTAATGCACTACACACAATAAAAGTCACAGTACATACACGGCACAAAGAAATGAGGTTCACACACACGAAGATAAAGTCAGTACAATTAGAAATAGTTCAGAAGGAAGAGACAGATAAAAGTACGAGAATATGAACAATAGCAACGAACAGCAGTTAAGCGCGAGCGAGAATATAGCGGCGAGGTAGCGGGTAACACGGGCTTCGCGAGCGATCGTAGTGTTCCGACTGGCCGCGCATGTCGGCGCGGCCGACGCGGCCGGCGCGTGCGGCGGAGCGGCGCGGCGGCGGGGACGCTCGTCGCGAGCCGACAAGTTCCGAGCGCCTCCGAAGCACTCCACGTTAAATTATTAATATTGTAAATATTGTGTAGGGTTCTGCATGTGTAATGTATGTGAGTTAGTAAGAATTTATGTGCAGTGTATTTGTTAGTGTGTAATATATACATATATTAGATATGTATAGAATAAATAAATATATTTTATAAACAAATAAAATATAGTGTATGATACGCCACATCACTCCCCCCCTGAGACCGTTACTACGGGCGATAAAAGTCCGGAAAGCGAACTCTGCGGCCCGAGCGTGTCCTTTTGACATCCTGTGCTGGGGGGAATTGCCCCGTGGGAGCAGGATTACGAGAAGGAGGTGGTGGGGTGGGAGGTTTGGATGGAGTAGGGATTGTAGGTGGCGTTAGTGGAGGTGGTGGAGTTAGCGGAGGAGCTGGAGTTAGTTGACCAGGTGGAGTTAGTGGAGGACCTGGAGTTAGTGTTGTTGGTGGGGTAGGATTGGGAGATGGGTCGACGAGTATGTAGGCCGGCTTAAGGCGGTCTACCGATACTGTCACACTCTTCCCTTTGACCTGTATCTTGAAGGTCTTGTCCCCACGGTTTATGACCTCGTAGGGGCCGGTGTAGGGCGGTTGTAAAGCACCGCGTAAGGAGTCGTCCCGCAAGAAGACGTGGCTGGCGGTAGCCAAGTCTTTGTAAACGAAGACTTTGCCTCTACTGTGACGTGCAGCTGGCGTCGGCTGCAGATTGAGCGTGAGCTGCCTTAGGCGAGTGGTGAATTCCGAGATGTCTGTGGAGACAGGTGGTGCAGGCTCGAAGAATTCACCGGGCAGTCTTAGTGGCTCACCATAGACCAGCTCGGCAGATGATGCCTTGAGATCGTCTTTGTAGGCGCTTCTGATGCCCAACAGCACCAAGGGAAGCGCGTCAGCCCAGCCGGAGTTCGCGTGGCACATTATAGCCGCCTTGAGTTGGCGGTGGAATCGCTCGACTAGCCCGTTGCACTCTGGATGGTATGCGGTTGTCCTGCGATGTTTGAATCCGATCACTTTTCCAAGATATTGGAAAAGTGACGATTCAAACTGGCGTCCGCGGTCGGTGACAATATCGGATGGACATCCAAATCTGGATATCCACGATATCAACGCCTTGCCAACAGTTTCGGCAGTAATATCCATCAGAGGCGTGACTTCGGGCCAGCGAGTAAAGCGATCCACCGCCGTGAGGCAATAGCGGTACCCGTGATTGACGGGCAGAGGGCCGATGATGTCCACGTGGATGAAGGCGAACCGGGCGCGGGGCAAATCGAACGTGCCCAGTGGAGCTGACACGTGGCGATTCACCTTGGCGCGTTGGCACGCCAGGCACTGACGAGACCACTCTCGACAGTCTTTGCGCATCCCAGGCCAAACGAAGCGATCGGCGACGAGTTTCGCCATTGCGTTGGCGCCTGGGTGGCTGAGACTGTGTAGGCTGTCGAAGAGTGGCCGTCTCAGCGATCTTGTGACGAATGGTCTTGGTGAGCTAGTGCTGACGTCACAGTAAAGTTCCAGGCGACAATTTGGAATGCTCAACTTTTGCAGGCGAAGTGAAGATCCTTCTCCCAGAAGTTGAGTGAGCTCCGGGTCAGAGGCTTGGGATGAAGCCAGTACCTCCAAATCGACTGGCATCCGCAGCTCTTCGACACGAGACAATGGGTCGGCAACGACATTGTCCTTTCCCGAGATGTGTCGGATGTCCGTGGTGAACTGCGAGATGTAGTCGAGATGGCGGTACTGTCTCGGCGAACAGTTTGCCTTCCTTTCGCTGAAGGCGAAACTGAGGGGCTTGTGGTCGGTGTAGACCACGAAGTGTCTCGCCTCGACCATGTGGCGAAAGTATTTTATACTCTCGTAGATGGCCAAGAGTTCGCGGTCGTAAGGCGAGTACTTTTGTTGGGAGGGACTCAACTTCCGAGAGAAGAATGCTAAGGGCTCCCAGTGGTCGTTTTTGCGTTGCTGCAATACTGCACCCATTGCCAAGTCGGACGCGTCTGTGACCAGCGCGAGTTCCGACTGGCAATCTGGGTGGGCCAGCATTGCAGCGTTGGCGAGGCTTTCTTTGCACCTGTTGAATGCCAACAGGGCCTCGCCGGAGATGTCCACAGGCTGAGAAGCCTTGACGTTGCCCGTTAGCAGGGCGTTGAGAGGGGCTTGGATGGAGGCGGAGTTTTGGAGGAATCGCCTGTAAAAGTTGAGCATTCCTAAAAATCGCCTCAATTGCCTAACTGTCTTGGGGACGGGAAATTCCTTGATGGCCTCGACTTTTGCTTCCAGAGGTTTGGTGCCGGCTGCGGAGATTCGGTAACCTAGGAATGTTACCTCCGAGGCACCGAAGACGCATTTTGATGTGTTGACGAGGACGCCGTACTCGCGCATGCGAGTGAAGAGTTGATGGAGGTGCGCCTCGTGCTCTGCTACTGTCCTGGAAAAGACGAGGAAGTCGTCTAGGTAACAGTAGCAGAAGTCCAGGCCTCGCGTCATCTCGTCGACAAACCTCTGGAAGGTTTGGCCTGCGTTCCTCAAACCGAAGGTCATAAAGGGGAATTCATACAGGCCAAAGGGAGTAGTGATGGCAGTCTTCGGTATGTCGACCTCATGGACAGGGATTTGGTTGTACGCCTTCATGAGGTCGATGGTGGAAAAGACCGTACAACCGGATATGGAGTGGGAAAAGTCATGGATGTGCCTAATAGGATAACGATCTGGGATAGTTCGTGCGTTAAGCGCACGATAATCCCCGCAGGGTCGCCAGCCGTTATCCTTCTTAGGCACGAGGTGTAAGGGAGAAGCCCAGGGACTGTCAGAAGGACGCGCTGTGCCGTTGTTCAGCATGAGCTCGAACTCTTGTCTGGCGATCTTGAGCTTGTCCGGTGCAAGCCTCCGGGGAGTACACGATACAGGAGGGCCAGGCGTGGTCCTGATGTGATGTACCGTGTTGTGCTTGGGAGGCGTCGGTGTTCCCGAAGGGCGAGTAATTTCCGGGTACTTTTCCAAAATCGCGTGGAAGCTCGTGTCACCCGTCGGAACCTTCACTGAAAAGACATTGATATTAGCATTAATACATGATGTCGATAGAGTGGTCGTGTTGTCTATTAGGCGTTGATTCCTGCAATCTACAACTAAATTATAAAAACTAAGGAAATCAACGCCTATGATAGGTTTGGTGACACTGGCGACGATGAATCGCCAAGGGAAATTACGCCTTAGGCCTAAATTTAGGTTGATCTCGACGAAGCCGTATGTGTCTATGGTCGAACCGTTGGCCGCGATGAGGCCAAAGTCAGTTTTGGGGCGACGCTCCCGAAGCGCAGCGATGGGGTAGACGCATAGGTCGCTGCCGGTGTCCACCAGGAACTGGAGCTTGGTGCTGCGGTCGGTCACGAAAAGGCGACCTTTGTGTGACGGGGCGTCGCTCTCTGCTACTGCCGCTGGAGTCGCAGGCACTCGTGGTGTCGCCGGTTTTCTCGACTTCGAGAAATTGCACGGCGACTCACACTTGAGGGCCTGCGCGCCGAACTTGGTGTGGTACCAACAAGGGCGGTACCTGTGGCCTAGGTCAGGCCGGCTGTTGCGGGGCTGCTGCGAGGTGGGGCGTCTGCGGGGGGCTCTTCTTGTGGGCTGCGCTGAGTGAAGAGCAGTAGGCGGAGAATTGTCCTCCAGTTGTTTTGTGAGGTGCTGCACCATTTTATGTAGTTCTGCTACCTCTTGTAGTTGTGAAGCCGATGGTCCTTGTGGAGATGAAATGGTGGCTGTGTGGGATGACGTCAGCTCCTGGATGCGGTCCGCCAGGTCAGCCAGCTGCTCCAGGGAGTAGGTTGGCTGTGTTGCCAGGATGGTCTGGATATCCCTGGGAAGACTGTTGGTCCATATAGCCTTCAGTAGATGTTCGGGCATTGATGGGCCAGCCAAGTCGCGAAGATGTCGCATGAAGTGGGAGGGTGTCCTGTCGCCGAGCTGCTCTTGTGCCAATAGTTGTTTAAGTTTTGTCTCGTAAGAAATCGCTGATCGTCTAATTAACTCTGACTTCAGTTTATAATACTTGTCCGTAGTTGGTGGGTTGAGAATTATGTCCTTGACGGTCCGTGCGCAAGTGATGTCCAGGCTGGTTGTGACGTGATGGAATTTTGTGACATCATCCACAATATTAAAGCACTGAAATTGTGCCTCCAGCAAAGCAAACCACAGTTCGGGGTCTTCTGGTAAGAATTGCGGGACCCTAATTTCGATGTTGCTGCACGTGGCGTCGTCGCGGTCATCTGAAGGACGAACGCGTGTTCGTCGGGTTGTCTTGTTGGCAATTCGTTCACTTTGGTTACTCATTTTGAGGTTCGTACCTTATGTCTCTGTTGTATGTCCTTGTCGGGGTCACCAGTTATAAGCGCGTTGGTGTACCGGTTGTAGGTACGTGGTAAAGTAGGTCACCGGTGTGCCGCGTGGTGGGCACGTGGTGACGCTGCCTATATAAAGCGTGTGTGGGATGATATGTGCCGGATGGCGATGGGTGCAGCGTGAGCAATAAATAATAAGCACAAGCGGGTTTAAGAGTTTAATGCACTACACACAATAAAAGTCACAGTACATACACGGCACAAAGAAATGAGGTTCACACACACGAAGATAAAGTCAGTACAATTAGAAATAGTTCAGAAGGAAGAGACAGATAAAAGTACGAGAATATGAACAATAGCAACGAACAGCAGTTAAGCGCGAGCGAGAATATAGCGGCGAGGTAGCGGGTAACACGGGCTTCGCGAGCGATCGTAGTGTTCCGACTGGCCGCGCATGTCGGCGCGGCCGACGCGGCCGGCGCGTGCGGCGGAGCGGCGCGGCGGCGGGGACGCTCGTCGCGAGCCGACAAGTTCCGAGCGCCTCCGAAGCACTCCACGTTAAATTATTAATATTGTAAATATTGTGTAGGGTTCTGCATGTGTAATGTATGTGAGTTAGTAAGAATTTATGTGCAGTGTATTTGTTAGTGTGTAATATATACATATATTAGATATGTATAGAATAAATAAATATATTTTATAAACAAATAAAATATAGTGTATGATACGCCACACGGTTTTGTAATTACCTTGGCTATTACCTGCTTAAGTTTTCGATAATGGTCTGAATACACCCTGTATAGTGTTGTTAGGTTTTTCCATGATACATTTTTCAGTAGCACCACCAATTCTCGTAAGAAAGTTTCTAAAATAAAAGTAGGTATAGATTTACTCTTCTGCCTACTCAGATGTAAGCTAATATACATAACCGTTGGCACTACCTCTGTTTTACTTAGAACATATGAAAGTTTAAATTATGCAAATGTAAGGTTTGTTCTTACATCCCACATGTTGCCGCAAGTTACTTCAATATTATTGAAAACATAATTTGAAATCAACTCATATGTTAATAAGGTTGCTGAATTGGAAACAATTGTGTATTAATAAGAATGTAACATATGTATGTATGCAAAGCGAAAAAATATCTTGGTGTTTTAACAACCATTTGTATGGTATAATCTTAAGTATATTTTTACAATAATCTATTATTTTTCATGCTTATTTTAAACAACCGTAGACGCAAAAATAAGTAATAATTTATGTTTTTTCGCAATTGCAGTACCGATTTATACAGTATCTTTTAGTGATCATCATCATCATCATCATTTACAGCCCTTTTTCGACTCACTGTTGGGTATAGGCCTCTCTTGTTGCATGCCATTCATCTCTGTCCTAGGCCAGTCGCATCCAAGATCTTCCAGCCACACTAACCAAACGTCCACCCATCTAGCAGCTGGTCGGCCAACACTGCGCTTTCCTCCGCTTGGCCACCACTCGGTCACCGCCCTGCTCTATCTCTCGTCAGTTCGCTTTGCCAAGTTTCCCGCCCAAGTCCATTTAAGGTTCGCAATTGAAGTCCCGATGTCACGAACTTTGGTTTTTCGACGGATCTTCACATTGCGAACACGATCTTGGAGTGTAATGCCAAGCATGGAGCGTTAGTTAGTTTTAGTGATGTCTAATATTAAATATTTTATTGAAAAGTAATTTCTCGCAAATGCATGTGGGATAAAACTGTTAATACGTAATTTTGTGTTCGCATAAAACGGGTATATAAATTTAAATTACTATGTATTCTTTAATTTAGTTTAAAAGAACTAATTGGAAAAAAAAAACCAATTTCTTTCAACGAACGTCAATAGACGAAATATGACACGACGAAATGAAACCGATAGGAACATTTAGAATGCATTACAAAATGTTCAAGCACTTTCAAAACCAATCCACAGTTTATTTTATGTTTGTTTAAATTTATAGACGTCTGTGGATCTAAATATCTACAATCGATGACAAAAATACGGCCGGAGTAACAAATGTGGGTCCTAGTTAATTTATTTCCAATGATATTGATTACAAGATTTTTTACTTGTTGATGTTTTAGAATTCGAGATGGAACAGAGCGATCTGATTTTATTTATGTTTATTCGTAGCAAATCAAGTGTTTATGTGTTGTTTTATGACCTGCTGATTTTCCTTGGGAAATAATATTTCTATTATAATATTTTGCTCTTAAATTTCTTGCAATTACAATAATCACAAAGACATGCATATTAAACTCTTCAATGAGGACTTTAGTCTATAATCCCTCAATACACAGCCATTACCATTAATTCGATATTAATAAGAAAGTATCCAACAGATACTATAAAGAGTAAAAATAAGAGAACAAAAGATTCTATTACGATGGTATATTCCTCAATACAGAATTATGTCGATCACATCAGCAAAGACGTATCAAGCACAGATTAATCACACATGTGTAACTCTCACGTAGAAATAATTAATCTTAAACGACCAATAACTCCAATGTCACTCATCCCGCCATAATTTGACGTCGGACATTATAAACGGTAAACGAAACGACGGCGCCAAACAGATCGTATTATATCGTAGTAACAATCTAGAAAATATCACATGACAAAGAATGGCCTGTTTATTACGGCATAACTATCCATCGGCGGCCATCGGAGGCACCCGAAAATAAAACGAGCGCTAACCAGACGACGTATAAAATAACAAGTAAAAAAAGTGAGATTGGTATCGCAGTTGAAGGAAACGCGGTTGAAGGTTAACGATTCCTATCAATTAAGGTTATGGGTCGGTCTTTTGGACCCCCGCCGCGAGAGGATTTCGCACCTGTCCTTTTTCGGTTTAGTTTTTCATGTCAACGCCAAATAAAACGATTACAGGTGCAAGGCGTTGATAGGGTGGCTATGCGCTTGGATAAAGTTTTGTATTTTCACTAAGAGTATTCTAAAAATGTATACTAATAGGTAATGCTGTAACGATGATTTCAACTATATCATAAATCATTTATTAAAATCTTTACATCTATAAATATCAACTTTATTTAATATCAGATGAGTATTGCAGGTGTTGTTGAAATAAGAGTGGTGCGCTGAATGGTGGTTGCAAAATGAGAAATTGTGAGTTAGCCTGAAATAGATATCATAAAGTTGGAGGTAAAATTAAAGCATATGAATTATGTTTCATCATCATCATCATCATCAGCCAAAGGACGTCCACTGCTGGACATAGGCCTGGACATGCTGCATCACAATATTTTGAGTCTGTATTGATAAATTGGATACATATATACATACGTCATTCAGATTATTGGCTAGCTTTGACTTCTTAGTCGATGTGCTATTACCAAATAGTATTGGAAGAGGAATGTCAAAAAATGTTTGTAAACGTAGGCACCCTACAATTTTTTGCAGCGATTTTAAAACAAAATCTTTTATTTATGGCTATGATAATGTTAATAGAAAGTGCCAGAGTCCCACTGGGACTGAGTGGAACAAATAGCTCTGAAGATAGAGGCCTTTTTGAAAATAATCCATTTAGCTGACACGTATCTACATATTAGGTTGATAAAAAATTAAAATATTTAAATTTATTTATTGAATTTAAATATTTAAATTTATTTGGGGGTGTAAAGGGACCCAAACTTGATCTCTCGGGTTCCGAGCCAACCTCACCTGCACGTGGTGCACCCTGCCGACCAACAGACGAGGCTCTGGCGACTCACCAAGACGCACTGGCCAGCGTGGTGTTTTAAGGCTAAAAATCCCCCCATGATAAGCAACACAAATAAGTATCCCTCAGTCCCCGGCGGCCCCGCTAGTCCGAGCTACGGCAGCGGCTCCGGTAACGGCGGGGCAGAGGGTGATAATCCCCGGAAGAGATCCGGCTGCCACATGATGAACTTGGCTACGTTTAATGCACGGACTTTGAATGCTGACGATCGGTTACATGAATTGTTGGTAGAGTTAAATTTAATAAAATGGAGTGTGGTTGGACTTTCAGAAGTTAGACGTAAAGGAGAAAACTTAATTAAATTAGCATCTGGCCACTTATTTTACCACGTAGGACACCAGGACTCAACTTACGGAGGCGTTGGGTTCTTGATAAACAGAAAGATATCGTCCCTTGTTCAAAACTTTAATAACATATCATCACGTGTTTGTTTCGTTAATTTGAATTTGAATAATAGATATGCCCTTAAGATAATACAGGTGTATGCTCCAACTTCTGACCATTCGGATGATGAAGTAGAAGAATTTTACGCAGAGATAGAAAAAGCGTGGCACGATAGCCCCTGCTATTACACTGTCATATTGGGTGACTTTAATGCCAAAATTGGACCATCTCTTGAGAAAGAATCATACGTCGGGCAGTACGGTATCGGAAAACGTAACCATAGGGGTCAGGCCCTCGTCAACTTTCTCGAAAAACACCATCTATTCGCAATGAATACGTTTTTCAAAAAACGGAAATCTAAAAAATGGACTTGGGCAAGTCCCAATGGCAAAACACGCAATGAAATCGACTATGTCTTAACTCCCAATAGAAATAACATCACAGACGTAAATGTTCTTAGCCGTTTTAAAACAAGCAGTGATCATCGTTTGGTAAGAGCTACTTTTCGGTATAATTTACTAAAAGAGAGATCTAAATTAGTAAATGTAAAGCATCCAAAATACGAAGCTGCAGCCTTCAGTTTTCTTGGGAAGGATTTTCAGCTTGAACTACAAAACAGATTTCAAGGACTTGTAGCGGAAGATTGTGATATGGATTCTTTACACGACGAATTCTGCCGAGGCATTACCGAAACGACGAAAAAACATCTTAAAGCAAATAAAAATACCGAGAAGAAATTAACACCTGATACTCTCTCTCTCTTCGCACAGAGAAGGGATCTTCAGAATAAAACAGAAACAGATAAACATAAACTAGAGCAGTTAAATAAGGTCATAAGAAAAGCAGTAAAGAGAGATCTAAGAAATTATAATACAAAAGTTATTGCAGAAACTATAGCAAATAACAGAGGTCCCAAGGTTTTCAAGAGAAGAATAGACAGCAGTAGGTCCCAAATCATAAAGTTATTTAATGCTGCGGGTGATCCGATAACGGATAGAAATGCCATTCTTAAAGTTGTTGAAGAGTACTATAAGGATTTATATAATTCTAAAGTCCAAGCACCTCAAGCACACCCTAATGACGACCCTAGAGCCGAACCTGTAGAGCACTGCGACGATGATGTTCTGCCTCCAATAACTGAGGATGAGATTGAACTAGGCCTTAGGAGTTTGAAGCGAGGTAAAGCGACGGGTAATGATGGCGTTTATGTAGAAATGATGCAAGCAGGAGGCCCAGCAGTCTTAGCAGTATTATCCAAACTTTTTAATAAGGTACTTAACAATAAAGTGGCACCAAATGCGTGGAAACATAGTACTGTTACTATTTTACATAAAAAAGGAGACAGATCCAAACTGGAAAATTATAGACCAATTAGCCTTTTATCCCAAGTTTACAAATTATTTGCCAAAGTCTTGTGTAATAGATTAACTCGCATACTGGACGAATACCAACCTTTCGAACAGGCGGGGTTCAGGAGAGAGTACTCTACTATTGACCAAATACACACAGTCAAGCAAGTTATGGAAAAGTGCAGGGAATATAACAGACCTTTATGTTTCGCATTTGTTGACTACGAAAAAGCCTTCGATAGTGTTGAGCACTGGGCTGTGTTCTGTTCTTTGCATCGTTGTGGTATTGACAAACGCTATGTGGATGTCCTCCGTGACTTGTATAATAATGCTACGATACAAATCTGCATGCACGAACTTACAGACTTCATACCCATCCATCGAGGTGTTAGACAGGGTGACCCTCTTTCGCCAAAGTTATTTACAAATACTTTGGAAGACGTTATGAAGATTCTGGATTGGTCCAAGAAGGGCATTAATATAGACGGTAAGCGCCTCTCACATCTTCGTTTTGCTGATGATCTCATACTTATGGCGGAAAACACGATGGATCTGCAGGTTATGCTTTGTGAATTATACGAGGCATCATCCCGAGTTGGCCTTAAGATGAACATGTCCAAGACAAAAATTTTAACCAACACCATCAATCTAGTACCACCCATTATCGTTGGTAACAGCCAACTGGAGGTGGTAGAAGAATATATTTATCTTGGACATCGTTTATCCTTTGGCAAGAATTCCCAATTGGAAGAAATTGAGCGACGAATTCGACTGGGATGGATTGCTTTCGGTAAACTCGGGGACGTCTTTAAATCTCAACTTCCTCAAAGCCTGAAGACCAAGGTTTACAACCAATGCATCCTGCCCATTCTCACGTATGCCTCAGAAACATGGCCATTAACACACGAGCACACACACAAGATAAAAGTCGCTCAACGCTCAATGGAACGCGCCATGCTGGGTATATCCCTCCTCGACAAGGTACCTAACACCATAATACGCCAAAGAACACAAGTTTTTGATGTTGGCAAGCGCATCACTCAGCTAAAATGGCGATGGGCAGGACATTTGGCAAGGAGGAATGATGGTCGATGGACGAAGGCCGTCACAGAATGGTGGCCTCGGGAAGGTGCTAGGAAACGGGGCAGACCACCGGCCAGATGGTCAGATGACATAGCCCATGTAGCTGGAAAGCTATGGATGAGGGTAGCCCAAGACCGAGATAAATGGCGAACATTGGGGGAGGCCTATACCCAGCAGTGGGTACGTGCGGGCTGAATATGATGAAATTTATTTATTGAGAAAATAAAAAATGCTTATTCCGAAACGTGTGTGCAGAAATTCACCTCTGGGGATAGACGTCTGAATTTTCGTTAATATACAGTTTTTTTATTGTGTCCTTTAAAGCACGGAAGAAGATTGGAACATATAAATTTATTCCTTCGTAAAGTTGAAGTCGGAAATATAGTGCAAAATACATGAATATCACTGGCACGTATAATTTAAGAGACACAAAGCACCACTGGATTAAATTATCCTACACAGCAAGCATTGTAGTATGGCAACAACGCCGGGAAGCTACGAAACTCCTCCAGGAATCCACGGATTTCGTATAATGCGCGACTCTAGATGATACTTAGTTACTATTGAACGTTATTATGAGTTAATTCCATTAAATGCAACAACATTAATCAATACTATGCTTAATAATGTAGCGTTTAAAAAGAAAGAAGATATGATAAAAAATATTATTATATATTTTATAAATCGCAGATTCAAAAACGTGGCTAAATTTAAATAGTATATAGACAAAAAGAAATACAAGCTTAATATGACCTTAACCGAGAAAAAAACCTTCCATTAGTTACTGAGAATAATTAAGATCTCTCAGACGCGAGCCTTCGCCGCGATCGATTCCATCTTTTCACAGGATCTTAATTTAAGTAAACACTTCAGAGAAATGTAGAGACACTAAATGAAGGGATCTTTCGTGGCGGCTACGTTTCCGTTTAATTCTAGATAATTGTATTTGTACGGTAAGACTTCGATACATTGAAAAGGCGAGCAAAAATTGTTTTGTTCTAGTTCCTTTGTCTTGTAGAACAGATGTTAATTATATGTAAATCATAAATGAGCCTATCACTTGAATTTTTTAGTCTTACCCCGTTTTGGGTAAAAAATGGCGCATCAAATCCCCGATATAATTTGTTTTTATTTTAAAACTTATTCTTTCAAGCATAAAAAATATATACGAAAACGCTGCTAAATTCAAAATAGATCATACTTGTGAAAAGAGCGTCCAAAAACCGAAATGTCAAATAAAACGTTGATTGGTAACAAGCCGATCTCGGGCATTTTTTATCTGTCAGTTATACCAAGGTTATACCCTCAAAAGCTTATATAAAAATATGTTTACAACATTTTTTACTATAAACAATATTACACTGTGCCTCTCGTTCGCTTCATAAATGATCAAATCATACACAATATTGTGTCGAATGTGTAAATTGAGGGCACCTCTAAATCTTCAGACGATATTCAATATGACAATTTCTTAAAAAAAATATTTCAATAAGTCAAGATATTTCAAAAATTTACTTTGTTCTATTCATTAAATATTCAATCATTGCAAAAGCCGCAGGTGGTACTAACTTTTCCAGACACACATCCGCTTTTTCCCTTGAAAAAGTTACAGCAACAACAAAAATATCCAATCCCGCTTTATATTTCTGATAAAATCTGGATTAAACAAACAAAGTTTGCAATTTCAACTAAGCCGCATTTTTCGTTACTTTACTGAGTTTTTAAAGTTTCATTTTTTACTCGGTCGAGTGTTCCAACTTTGTTATTCTCTCATAGTTGTTTAAGCTTAAACAGTTCTAAGCTTTAATTAATATTTTTCAATTTAAAAATCTCTCACTGGGAAAACTTATACGTAAAGCTATTTTAATTTTTTCTGAGTTCAGCGACTGTACAGGAAATTTACTTTGATTGTTTTATGTATTTCAGAATTGTTATTTGAAACAATTAATAATGAATGCTTTTATAAAAAGTTTACTTATGTCAGAACTTTTATATTCCAAATGACATAATATCGAACTGTTTTAATCGTCCATTACACTGAGCTGGGGTTTTTAGACTTCATAAGCTTAGACACGTGTGGCTTGTACATGCGGTTTTCTATGTTATAGATAGAGTAATAAACAAATATTAAATCAAGTATCCTGTTCTTCCATTCCATATTTTTTATCTCGCGTTGCGATATGCTATCATGCGACTCTGTGTAGGTTAAGTTCAGTCTGAGAGTCCAAAGAAGAGGAAGTTATGCGACATCTCAATCCCATAAAATTTTAAGAATTGTGCTAAACACCAGGAAGAAATGAGAGTTAGGAAGCTTCTTGCCCTATTATTTCTATTACATTGTACAAATCTTCAAAAATAGAAATTTCAAAGTAGCCGCATGATTCTACATTAATCAATTGTATATTAGAATGAATCAAAGAGGACCCGCAAAATAAAGTAAGGCAATAAAACGAGAATACGCCACTCAAGGAAAGAGCGGCTCTTTACAATTTGCTTAAAAAGTGAGTTTAATGGTACTACGGGAAGCCTATTACGGGGTACTAATTAAAATTAACTTTTATTATATGTTTTAAGAGGTCACTAATGAATTATTAATTATGAAAAATTATAATTATAGATTAGGCAGAAAAATTCCTGCCGCTTTACATTTAAATTGCATCTTTCTCTTTCATGTCCATATTGGATGCCTATTTCCTTCTCCGTCGATCCTTTAAAGACCCAAATTTAGGAGTTTATAAGTAAAACCTTTTTAGATTGATGTTGTATTGGGGAATAAGTTTATTTACAACGTTATTCTTTAATGGCTCCAGAGCACGGCCCTTGGGTGCAGTTTTAGCTGAAAACATTTGCATTGTAGCTATGGGACACATTAAATTTTTGAAGCGGCGAAGTTCCAAGACGAACATCTGAACGGTACTTCTTAACTTCCCCACTTTGTTTGAGTTTTATATACTTGGTTATTTATCTTGCGTTTATAAGAGTATATTTACTGTGTTATATTATTTCTGATTATATGTAGATTATAACCTATCATTCGTTGGGTGGCTTGTTGATTTTTTGGCGAAAACATGTAATAGAATCGACAAATTTATAAAAATAAATACGAGCACATTAAACAAGATACTAATTGCGTTTTACGCAGGTTTTTATAATCTCTTCATCAACACGTCTGGTGTTGTTTATTATACAGACCTCGTTGAATCTAGGAGGAACTTCCGTGCCTTTCAGCGATTTTGCCATGCCTATTATTGGAAGTCTGTATAACAGTTCGCACGTTAGGTCCAATTTAAGCAATAGTTATTAATCCGTGGTGCGTCAATTGCGTCTAATTTTTTGGTAATTGTAATTGTCTTTCTTTATGTGAGGTTAAACCTCATAGCTCAATATTTTGTCACCCGCTTTGCTGTGGAGGGAAGTGGACAACTCTTTGTTTTCCAACTCCTCCTTTACATTGCTTTTCTGATTAACTTCGTTGCGGGATTGTGACAATTTAGGTCCCCTTAGATTCGCTGAGCTTCATTGCTCGGCGCCAATACTGTGCGTGCCGCTGTTGATCCTGTAGTACAGGAGTTGCAGTGGCGGGTGTGTGGTGGGATAGGGCCAAATCTCTTCATCAATTTACCACAATTGTTACACTGATTATTATAAAGGTACTGGACAATAAACAGCTTAGCCTAAGTCCGATTTTTTTAAATAGAGTGGAGTCTTGTTAGCAATATATAACTGAATTTAATACTATTTTAAAGAAGCCCTTACTTCGCTTTTGAATTTATAGAATATAAATATTTAAACGATGTTTGTAAGCATCGTAAAACATCTTCGCCAGCCCTTACTCTCAATGGATGTTGGCAAGCTCAGACGGAGCATGTCGCACCACCGGCGCTTCCATTAAGTTATTTCTTGCATCGCTGAAGTGATAGTTATGCGAGGAGATGTACGCGATCATTATTCAGGGTCGTGCAACACGTGTAGACGACGCTTATGCCGGACGACTGATGATACTAGCCAAACCATACGCGATAATACGAAATTAATTCAAATTTAATCACGACAAAATTTCACATTGTTTTGTATAGGCTGAAACATTTATAATACGACTAGGTATACGACGAGATTAAAACTACATATTATAGCTTCATTATACAATTTTGCAATATAATTGACTTGTTATTAAGAATATAGATGCTTACTTTTAAACGACTCTGCATTACTAATACATTATACTCTGTACGTGCTAGGCGGTCTTTAGGTCCTGGGTTAAATTGCCAAAACTTGTAGTCTTATTGAATTTTCCATTAGTAAATTTTAGGTATGTAACAGTAATTGAAATCCGCATTAGGTGAAATCTAGGTGCACAAATGCAGCTCTGCCAACCCATCTGTCATTTAAATAAAAGATTAGGTACACTGCTACTCCGTACATCTTTGTGTAGAAACGTTATGTACCGTGATCTGCCATTTTATTTAATACATTGTTTACATTGCTTTTGCCGTTGTGATCAGTCAACATGATATAGATTCTGTCGATCAATGTTCAAAAAGTATTTTAGTGCAATATTTTTCTACACACATTTTAAATATCAAAAAAATATAATTTACAAAGATCAATAAAATACGTTTCGTACTGCGGTGGCAAAATAACGCAACAATTGCCACAAAAAAGCAATACATTTTCCACTATCGGTTACCAGCAAAAAAATCTATAATGACGTCGTATATAAAGTGACCATAACCGCAACTGAACAGCCGTCGCCCAGTGTGCCAAATCCGGGAGCATATCTGACAAAACCGTGCGCGGTGGTCGGCTGCATGAAAGGCAAAATTATTGGAACGCACCCACTACTACGATTTGTGATATTAATTTCGGATCAATATTTAATATTAATTTAAAAATTATAGTATCTAAATTATTTATTCGCATTGAAGATAAAAACTAGATACCTGGTTGTTGTCAACTGTGCTGATCATCATTAATTATATATAGTTTGATTTTCCTTGCCCTTTTGATGTTCTTTACTGCAAGATCTTTCCATTTCATCACATCCTCTCCGATAGACCATGATTTCTGTGCTTTCTGTGGGGTAACAATTAAATTTATAGCACTTTCCTACGCAACTAACTTAAACAACATTTCAGTATCATAAAGGGGTAACATAAAATATCTTTGGTGAAATCGATTTACATTGACAGTACCATGGCCGTAAAATTAACATTGTTGAAACTACGTCAATAAACCAAGCTTGTCATGCCTTTTAATGGCGTCATCTCATTAAGAA
Organism: Cephonodes hylas; assembly: GCA_030295005.1. Lineage (NCBI taxonomy): Eukaryota > Metazoa > Arthropoda > Insecta > Lepidoptera > Sphingidae > Cephonodes > Cephonodes hylas. The sequence goes on from AP025371.1 coordinate 5,181,676, forward strand.
TTCAAGGTAGTTTCTGTACCTGAAATTTCGAGTCTCTTAGTGCTTTGACGACAAAATTAAACTGTCGCTCGGGCTGTAGTCAATTAACAGCAGTCGTTAGCCGAGGTAAGTCAAATGCCTTAGTCGTGCCATAGTGACTTGCATTCTTACAATGAGAAAGGAAGCCCTGTAGCGAAGCGGCAGACCTGCGAAATACGAAGTAATATAAGGTATCATACTTCTCATTTGCATGACAGATCTTTTTGAAAACGATAAAATTGTTCGTCTGATGTTATTTCAAATTAAAAAATACTTTCCTGATATTTGGATGAAGAAAAGTCGTCAAACGTAGGGACATTGCAAACCAAAATGATAAGTGTACAGTGTGCCATCGACAAATCTTTGGTTAGCTTCTTAGGTAAGTAATACGCAAAAAATCTTAGTAACAATGTGAAGGCTGGATAATTCGAAAGTAGTTGTAATAGGCTTTATACTTTAGAAATAAATAAAGGATCCAAAAAGTAAATATTAAGTTGGTATTATAACAGCACAGATGTATTACGAAACCCCGATAGTGATATGAAATAAATCGTAAAATCCTACATGATAAAAGACTATAGAAATGCTAAAACAAACTTACAAATCCGATCTAACTCCTAAATTGCTACAAGAAAACAAAGGAATAACACAAAACCCGTGCCAAACCATACATGGAAATTAAACTAACGTTCCGTTGAACTCTTAAATTTCCAATAGAACTTTACTAATATCTATTTATTGCGGACGGTTGGAATATTCCTGGTCGCCCGGACATGTCACAGAGTGGACAGGCTGCGCTGTCCGCATTTCCGCAGCCCCGAGGCGGGAAATAGAACTGATTTTATGTTTATTTTAGGTAACGCCGTTTGAATTATTCGAACCACTGGCCACGTTATGCAAGCACACAAATTCATGTATTTCAATGCAGTTGTTTGGGTGCATTTGTAAGCGGTTTTATGGAGGTTTGTGGATTAACTAGGTTTTTTTAAAAGTATACATACTAGTGAGAAAACTTGTACAAGTAAAAAAAAAATTTTAGGAAACTCCTAATTCCCCCATCCGTATTAGGCCAGTGTGATGGACTATTGCTTTTATTCTCAAAGTAATAGAGAGGCCCGTGCTCAGTAATGAGGCGTAAATGTATGGCCTGATGATCGTGATGATGATATCACATTCAATATTATACCCCCGAAAAAGTAGGCAGAGATTTATTTCCCCAGGCTTACTTTACTAATTGTGTTTTACATCCAGATATTTCTATCATATTTTATATTTTGTAAAGAAATAAGACTATGACACACATGGACATCGAACCCAAGACCTCTTTACCGCAAGGCTCACGCTTATATTAAATAAGTTTATTTACAGTATTTGAATGAATGATAATAATTAAAGTGATTCGTTCTATTTTTCTAAATAGGCGCTCCGGAATTTGAATTTGATGCTAATAAAGCACGATCCGAATTACTCATTTTTACATATGCTTTGATATTTTAAGAAATAATTGAATATGGTTCTCTGCTCTACTTAACCAGATTATTGAACTCTAAAGAAGGTTATTCTCAAGCTAATGACCTTAAATAACCTTTTTAAATGAAGCGGATGTATCGACAACACATTATTTGTAAGTGTGTTGTATTTATGTTTTCTATAGATAAAAATTATAAATATTTTTTTTAGAAAATGTCGGGGATAGATGGAAAGAGGTTTATATGTTCCAGTTCCCATCGGCAAAATATTATTTATTTCACCACTAAAAATCTTAAATTTGAATAGGTACTCTTAAAAATTAAAACCTAAAATTAAATATTATGTATATGAAAATAAAAAAAATACAGTTTAAACATATGGATGGGATTTTCTTGAAAACATTTTTATACTTGACAAATGCTTGTTGATGGGAGGTAAATGCGAATTCGGATAAAAAAAAGGAAACATTTGCTTAACATTTAACGTCATGAAGTTGTTCTCAGACATTACATTCATCCATTTCAATCTAATTCATAGTTTAATCTAACACAGAAAAAATAAATTGATCATACACGTCGAACGCTTCAAACTTTACATGCATGTCCAACTAGATTTTCAATAAAATTAATTATAGAGGAACTGCAGCATATTTGGAATACTAGTTTGTTTTTTAAGAATAGATTTAAAAACAGACGGGATAACTCAATAATAAATACGTGAAATTATTGCCAAATTATTAAAGTTTACTAAATAAAATAATCTAACATCATAAAAACTAAAAACCTTAACAAAATGCGTATCAAACTAAAAGAGCTCCAAAAACGGGATTTGACCTGGGATGCAGGTAATTTGGAATACAGTTTTAGAAATGTGTATATAACAGTCTTTCTTTGACAATAGCTAACAATTTTTCATAGAAACCAATAGATTTCTTATATTTATAACCTTTTGTTATCTTGGTCATCAAATTTTTTTACATACACTAAAATAACATCTAATTATATATCAAGTGATCAGGCACGGAAGAAATATGAGAGGGAGTAACAAGGGAGAATTTCTGTCCTAATACCAGACGGCCCTGGCTCTGTGTCATCAAAATTCATAAATAGCAAAGAATCTTGACCAAAAACTATGTTCCAAATTATGTTCACTTTCGGTATTCCAAATTAACAACATATGATCGTAACCCTAAATTCCATGTTCCATTTTTTTATTTATAAATATTCGTAAGATCATTGTAACATCACAAGCTAACAATGTCACTTAAAAGTTAAAATAATTACAAAGAACATTTAACGTGGTACGGTAAATTTGTTCATAGTTGCATTCCTTCCACATAAGTTTTTGAAAAAGGCTTCTAACTTCCTTGAGTTTGGCAACCGGAATCTTAAGAAGGAGTCCTGTTTTTGTTTCTCGATGGCTTCGTGTGTCGGATGACTTAATATTTACGCTATTAAAACACGGTTGGAGTTAATATTAATTTAGATATCGAAGTATTCCAAATTACCTGCAGTATTCCAAATATGATGCAGTTCCTCTACTGACGAAGTTAAGCCGAGCCAAAGTTTCGTTGAAACAACGGCTTACTGTCCAATATCCTGTGTCCCGGTCGTCCCGGCGCACTGTCAAGCCTGTCGCGTGGCAGTGGCCGGGGAAAACCTAGACTTTTTACTATTAAACGCATTTTATTTACTGGTCTGCGGAGATAAACTCGATCTGATAAGGATTATGCATTGAGGCGTCGCGTCGGTTCTGTAATATTACCGCTTATATGTCTGTGCGATGTAGGAAATTGTATTGCTAAATTAAGTTTTAATAAATTAAGCAGCGATTATAATGTACAGTGAAACCTGGTTAAGTGAGACATCAAGGGACCTGCAATGTCGTTTCACTTATAGAGGTATTCCACTTACCCAGTGTCTCAGATATACAGGTATAAATAAATATCTGTCTCATTTACAGAGGGTTCCATTAATAGAGGTGAGAATACATGTTGATCCATGTCAGCAAACACTGTTCAAGTTCAGGATATTCTGATAAACGTGCACGTTTTAGTTTCCCTTGTCCTTTAGCACATTGTGATTCAATTTTATGTTTACTCTGAATTATTCTACAAAGAGTCGATTTTGGCACATTAAATTCGGCACAAACTTCTTCGCGTGTCTTCCCACTTTCATAAACGGATATTAACTTCCGTTTTTCACGTAATGATAACGATTGTAGCTTTCGTTTTGGCATTTTTCAAATAAACATCTGTATGATAGTAAAGCGAAACTAAAATTGAAGCTCAAAATTTATAAGTTTACGTACTTGGAATTACGTGTGGAATTTGTGGGTAGAATAAGAATGAGTAAACAAACAATGTTATCTCAGTTACAGAGGTTTATGCATATAAAATTTACTCGCTGTCTCAGTTATAGAGGTAACTATGATGATAAATCGAAAGAACAAATCCCAGATATAGAGGCTTACCTCGTCCCACTAACAGAGGTAATTCAGTGCCAAAGTGTTGGGACCTCAGCATGAGTTCCAGTTATGGAGGTTTCTCACTTATCCAGGTCCCACTTAACCAAGTTTCACTGTATTTCTAACCTTTACAATTATTTAAGTGAAATTAAAAAATATATAATTATAACAAATTCTAAAATGCTTTCTAACAACTGAGTACGACAAATAAAACGTATTAAAGGTGATGTAACTAACATCCATTGTTTAAGCTATTCTGGGACGGGTTAAATCCATTGGCAAGCCGACCACAAACACTGGCACAACTTCACGAGAATTTCGTATTTCCAAATTTGAAAAGATTCGTGGAAATCGTCGCATCGGCCAGAACGTTCCGCCGGATGTGGTGTCTCAAACCGGATATTGAAGGGTAAACTGACGAGAAATCCATAAAACCTCTTTCTGCACTACGAAGTAACGCTTTCATATCAGATTGTTACGTGTCAGAGATTGAGAAAAGGAGAATTATTTATTCATGTTCGTTGAATAAATTGTTTAGTGAAAATCATTTGTTTTTAAACTTAAATACCATAATTTACTTAGATTCTATGTAGGAAAATGTTGATGTTAATTCAGTTTTTGTTCGTTGTTTAAAGTTCGATCAGTGTAATTTATAACATTTTAAAATAAGTTTACGATTCTTGAGTTATTGATAATAAAATTTAAAATATATAAACTAAAAGAAATTTTAATAAAATGAATCCAAGCTTTACAATGTATTCATTAGTGTAAGTATAGTAAGTAATCAATTAACACGAGCAATGAAACGCGTCGTACAGGCAAATCGAATGACCGCTTATATCCCAGTCAACACTAAGTCAAAAAGGACACAAAAACAAAAGAACAACAACAATCAAACACGCAAAACTAAATATTTTCCACGGTGATAATGTGAAAACGGAACAAAAGCCTAATTGCCTACATTAAAAAGTAGAATGGCCCAGTCTACGGTAATTTTTAACCCATTTAGCGCTTGCCTGTAGCGAAATATTATTCGGACGTTACTTCGGTGACGTCACGTGCATCTGATTCGGGACGTCCCGCCCAGTTGCCCCGCGGCACATTAATCATTGGGACAGTCTACGTGTCGACCCAGTAGAGAGTAACTACAGAAAGCTTAATGGAATATGGAGAGTGTGGTCAATACTTTTCCGTGGTGAGAGCAGATTGAGGTGTCGAAGAAATTGTGGTTATATTTTGGTTAGGCTTTTTTACATTAGAGAAGGAGGAGCAGACGACGGAAAAATGTCATTAGATTCTAGTTTACATTGATCAGTAAATCCTATTGGCATATCCCCCAACAGATCAGGTACATCCTAAAATTCAGAGTCTGATATAAAATGAATAATTAAATTATTCATTGCATGAAATTAGTTTCTTAACCATCCTACCGTATGTTATAGAATAAAAGACCTGTCCAAGATTCATTTTAAATACAATATGTTATGTTCTTAAAAATATATTTCAAGTAAATTACTTAACCTTCTGTCACTGTCCAAATATCAAAGGCCTCTCTGACTAGGTCGGTTTGGAAATAGGTACGTAATTGTGAACTAAACGGATGTTTCCAGATAGTGAAACTTCGTTTATCGTATAATAAATTTCATCATCTTTATCATCATTAGCCTATATACGGCGCACCGCTGGGCACACAGGCCTATTCTGCTATTGAAAAGAATTAAGCCTTTATCCCCACCACGGTGGCCTGACTATAACCTAACAAATTCAAAATCTTATATTTTTAGGTTTGAAGGTTTCGTCTCAGTGTTTTAACTTTTAAAAGACGCCCGCACATGTCTTATCATATCTTTAATTGCATTGTGAATACATTAATAACATTTCACAAACCATAAAAAGTCGCATGTGTGTGTCTTAAATTTGAACCCGTGACCGCCGCGATTCTTGACGGCGCGGCGCCCCAAATTCTCGAGGGCATCACACATTAAATTTAAAGTATTTTAATTTTTTCTCTATTGAGTTGTTAGGTATACGCGTAAGTAAAAAATAAAAAAAATAATATAAAAAAAAAACACAAAAATATATTATTATAATTTTTGACTTATGTATATGATAGTATGAGTAGTTTTTTAAAGATGCAAACACTGCAAATGGGTTACCAGTCACGCCCTTCTCATTTTGCCCAATTATAATGCAAACTAATACAAGACAACCTCTTTGGTTCGAATGACACTTAACGAGTTTCGGTACAGGGCGACATTTTCTTATTTTTGACACCGTTCATTATTTTTGCACAGATGTGTAGTTCTATAAATAGCTGTATATTTTAGAGCCAAAGTATCACTGATCTGCGGCGTCGTAAAACTTTACAAGATAATCGAAGATGGCTTAAACACATATTAAATAGCATCTTTTGAAAGCATAAAGTTTAATTATTAAATACTCTTTTAAAGCTAACAGTTAAATAAATTGAAGGTTAACGTATAAAAACTGTTAAAATACATAAATAGTAAATGAACTACTAAACTTCGTACTCAAGGATTATATTTCTGCGACAAAACGAAATTAAATAAGTGTGTGAAAACATTATTATCGTAAAAACTTTCAGCTGAATATTTTACATTGCACTCAACGTATAAATCTCTTATCTAATTTTCCGCGCTTATTTGAAATATAACTTACAAAAAGCACTTCAAGGTAATACATACTCACGTACAAAATTCAACAGACATTATCAAGCTAACTTCTGTGTTTATTTTTTAAATGAAGTAATTTTGTTGAAATCTCGTGCCGTATTAACGTTGTGCAAACGAATATATACCTTAAGAGTCACTTATGAGAACACATTTCCGCCTGTAACTGTTTGTTTCCTATCTCCGAAAGGAACATTAATTAATTAAGCGACGATGTTAAAGAAAACCAAAGCTAAAGCATATTATAAAGTAAGGTCCGGCGTAATAGAGTTTCTAACAAGATTGTCGATGCCCACTGCTCATTACGTTTCCACTCAAATTTATGTTTTGTTAAATACTTTCCAAATTCATGTTTTAAAAGGAAACTTTTCAAAGACAAATTTCAGGGATTAAAGGAGTACGAAAAGATTTTGAAGTTAATTAATTTGGAAGTTTGTGCGTAAGATATAGACTTTAATTTGATTAATGTTATGTGTAATGCTTTCAGTGGCTTATAAGTGAATTAAAGACTTGTAAAGAATATATAAATAAAATGTTAATTACTAACACGAAAATATGTGTTAGAGAGACAACAACCAATTAATTAATATCTAGGTACATAATATTATATGCGTTTTAAGGTTTTTTAAAGGTAGACCAAGCTTCATATCCAAATATTTAAATCAGCTGTCACTTATAATATTAGTTAAAATTTTATTTTATTCTTGTAATTACTGTATTATACAAAGGCATGTTATATTATATTTTAATTATGAAAAACGTATGACAGTAAATTTATACACAACCCCACATACTGATTATATAAAATTTATCGAAGCATTGTCAATAATCATACAAAAAGTAATAATAGAATAATGAATAAACTCTATTATTGCAGAACAATGAGCACTTGTGCATCTTGTTGCGACCACCAAACAATGGCACAGCTACAGAACAAAAAATATGGTGACAGTCAAGTTTATGAAACGCGAGCAATGAGAAACAAAGAATGAATAACTTCGTCCCGACATTCTCCTATTGTAACATATCAAACCACATATGAGGAGCAAATAAACTATACATCATGTCTATCTGTAATTATAATTGATATGTGAACGCTGACAGAACAGTTTCGCAATGAATGAAATGAACTGAGCCAATCAGCCGATTAACACAATTTTTCTTTCCATAATAGTGCTCAATAAGCATTTTTATTATGCGATAGGATAATTAATTGTTGCATTACATCATTGATAAATTGTAGTTCTAAATACTGGTATTAATTTACTAATGGATACTGGGTGAGTTTGTAAAAATAGATGTTCAAACGTAGAGACTTCGAAAGCAACTTTTCAAGGTATTGTTCTCAGTTGTTACTCGTTCGCATAAGAATATCGATACACCTGAATATTATTGCTTTTCATGCCAATTAAGTCACGTCATAGTTATCAATTGGACGAGAAGACTTCTCGTCCAATATACCTCAGTGCCTGAAGACGAAAGTCTTCAATAGTTGTGTGTTACTAGTGATGACATACGGCACTGAGACGTGGCCTCTCACTAAAGGCGTCATGGGACGGCTCAGAGTCACTCAACGAGCTATGGAGAGGGCTATGCTCGGGGTTTCCCTACGTGATCGAATCAGAAATGAGGAGATCCGTAGGAGAACTAAAGTAACCGACATAGCCCAACGGATTAGCTCGTTGAAGTGGCAATGGGCCGGCCACATGGCGCGGAGAACTGATGGCCGATGGGGCCAGAAAGTTCTCCAGTGGAGGCCACGTACGGGAAAGCGCAGCGTGGGACGTCCCCCGACAAGGTGGTCCGACGACCTTGTCAAGGTCGCGGGACGTCGCTGGCTGCAGGCGGCTTCCGACCGTTCCCGGTGGAAGTCATTAGGGGAGGCCTATGTCCAGCAGTGGACGAGTATTGGCTGTTGATGATGATGATGATGATGATGATGATGATAGTTATCAATGTTCAACAAAGGCCTAAATTCATATTTTTCTTCCTAAAATGCCAAGAAATATTATATCTCATGACACAACGGTACATAAGAAGTGTAAATATCAAGAATATGCAAAACAAAACATTTGTCAAGTTATTTTATCACAATGCGCTATCGTTCAATTTAAAACTCTTTCGAATTTTCATTTATATTAACAAATTTATCTAGCTGATACTAAAATAAATAAATAAATTATGCTCATTCAAATAAAGAGGTGGAAATAAATTTCGACAAAACGAAACGCGATGTATGATGTGCGCCAATTTGGAGCACTCTGCAATTTCGACAACCCATTGACACATTTACTGAGTTGTTTGTTAACCTATTTAATACAGTAAACGCACAATAGGTTTATATATCCCGCCCAACGAATCCGCTTAGATACTCTAAAGTCGGGTAATTGGGGATAGAAGGCGACCATCCCGTCTAATTCACCGCTTACAAACTAGGTCACTCTGCTCAATTCACTCTGAATAAACAGCGTTTGAGTAATGACAATCAGTAATTGATCAGCGGCTATTCAAGTCGTGGGTTGTAAAAATATTTTCAGCACAATATGAGGGGAAATGACTGTGGCAAAATTTCGCCCAGTTACCTCAACTAATGGGGCTGATGTCCGACGTGACTCTTCTAAACAAGAAACCAGGTTGAGAAATATCCTATTTTGGGTCATGAGGTTGGGTGTAATTAACCGAATTAATAAAATATGCTTTCCTATATTATGATAAAAATGTAATTTTTGACAGCCTTTGAGGTGAAATTTCTTGCACGCATAGGGGTTTATAAAAATAAATAATTTATCCAGCGCTTATTTATAATATATATGTACTTAAAAATTACAATGAATAGTATGAACGTGTTATATTTAAATGTATTCTAAATATCACAGTAATTCTAACGAATGGTATGTAATATAATCATATTAATAATTGCCAAAAAAATCAAATAAAGTTGGATTTATTATCAATCTGCCAAACATTATGCTTATTTTTTCTCTTATTTTTTATGTATTCCCGTTAGTGGTGACTCCACAGTAACAAATAAATAACACCATAGCAACACCATGAAGCCTCAATTCCAACCCCATCCACTCGAAACACCAAACTATCAGCGCAAACTCTTTTCAATAAAACATATTTGAACGCACTCCAGGCCCGTTCAGTCCACATCGCTGAATTGCCCGTCCGATGCGAAAGTTAACACAACAAGCTCTTGATAAACGATTGACTCAATGACTTGAAAAAGTAACTTCCCAAAACGACGAGCGTAGTTCCACTAACGAGGTCTATTATACAACAGCGAATATCACGAAAGCCCTCGATATCTGGTTTTCACTTGCGATTTTGCCTGTGCTCCTCGATTGTCGGGCGAATGGAACTAATTTTCACCGAATTGGATCATTTACGATTAGTGTTACGGCTTTTAGGGACGGTATTATGGATTTTTTGTCTTTTTCAGTATCTGTTGCAACTTTTGTTCCTGGTATAATTATGGCCTTTGATATAAATACCGTATCATCTCGTGACACAAGTCTTTGTCATGCGATCTAGAGGTCATGAGTTCGATTCCTTGGCCGGACAAAGCAAAAAGATTTTTCTGAAAATTGTCTGTATTATTTTGGAAATATGGCTCAAAAAACGGCTGCAGGTTGCCTAGTAACAGGCGAAGCGTGGGTGCAACGCATATAACACGGAACATATTTTCACTGCGGTACCGACCAGTGCATTCATAATGTGAGTAAAATACTCATCAAACTGTTACAATACTGTATGAGTACACCAAATGCGTTTCCGCCAGCATTACATTTAGCAAAATACGAACTGGAACACCAATCAAATTGATGTGAAATAAAACGTTCTATAAACACAAACGGTTGGTTTGATGAATGGCGGCGCGCATTGTGATTTATTTATTTGACGTTTTCCTTACAAATACGCCGATACAGCCTTCAATTGATATAGACGAGCTCACCGCTGACGTTTTAAGTAAATTGATCGATTGCCGAGCACGGGACGCAATTTTCATTCCTCATTCAACACCGCCTTGTCGATGTTTTTTCAGTATAACATAATGGGGGTAAAAAGTGGACGATAGTCTCAAGTGCGACGGTTAATATAACTCCAATTTGTTTCAGATTTGTGTGTGACAAATTTTATATTATCATAACGCCAAATAAAATAGGCGCATCTTATTATAAAACTAAGGTGATATTAAACTATAAATTATACCTCGTGTATAGTAAGGTTGTTTGATTTTGTTCGTTCGCCATGCGTTTTTTGTATAGTAATAATTATATTACTAAAAATAACATATTATAAGCACATAAAACTTTCCGGGTTTCACATCCCGAAGGGGTAGGCAGAGGTGCATTTCGGCACTCAATTCCGCTTCCACTCAATAATTTTTATATAAAGTCTCCATTATTTAGAATTTAAATCTTAATAAACTATAAAAAAAAACTTTAGTACTTCTCACTAAAAAGCTAATCTAGTAGTACAAAACTGATCGTGATATTCCAATACACGAGGCCTTCGTATCGCATAGGCGGTAACGTCAACATCGATTTCCGAAACAAAATTTATCAGCGGCATAGAAAGGATGGCGCACAAACGACGTACCTCGTTAGTGCAAAGACGCCGCTCATTGGATTAATTTGTTCCTCGTTCGACAGACCCCGCCATACTTTCCTAGCGGTATATCGCTGCTGACTTCAAGAGAATCCTTATTGCTCGGGACGTCTCACACTTTCATGTATATTTTAAGTCGCCGCGTTGCTGAGAGTTGGCAAGTTCGATGTTACCCCCTAATCCTTTAACAATGTTAGGAGGAAAGTATTGAGCATGCTCAACGGAGCTTCCACTTTGTTTAATACCAATAGTTAATTAAGAATTAATTAAATTTCTCTACGCAGTGGTGTTATTGTCGCTAATTTGATTTTAACCCCTCGTGACGGTCTTTTGGATGTGACTTGCCTTTCTGCGCAGTTTTATAAGGTATTTCTTTAATAATATGCATATTTCATAATTCGTCTTAGTTCATCAGCATCATTAGGAGCAACATTGTGTAGCTTTACTGGAGCATAATAATAAACGTTTACCAATAAAATACAAATAATACACGTTGAATCAAACGAACAAATGTAATGCACTCTTTCTTCTAAGTAGAAACTCGACTTTATTATTTTCTTCCCTTTAGGCTTGTTATTATGATTATGTGCCTTGTAAAAATCGCACAAAGGGCGAACAGGCATTACATCACACGCTGATTATGAGTAAATAAATTCATATTTATTTACTCATAATCAGCGTGTGATGTAATGCCTGTATGAAGTTATTAACAGTTTTCTTTGTTAGACATGAGTCTTCATTGGCTGCAGAACTAAATGCCATTTGTAAGTGTTATAGTAATGCCGGATAAGTCCTTCTTCTTCTTCATCAACCCATTTACGCCCACTGCTGAGCACGGGTCTCCTCTACCATTGAGAGGGTTTAAGCCATAGTCCACCACGCTGGCCTAGTGCGAGTTGGCGGACTACACACCTAAGAAATTCCTAAGAACTCTAAGGTGTGCAGGTTTCATCACGATGTTTTCCTTCACCGTTGAAGCAAGTGATGATTCAATGTGAATACACACATAACTTCGAAAAGTCAGAGGTGTGTACCTACCTGGGGTTCGAACCCGCGACCGTCGAGATTTACGACCGCGCGCCCAAACCTCGAGGCCATCACTGCTTCCGGATAAGTCCAAGCATATAAAATACTCTTTCTTTTTTTCTTATAGTATCAGCATTTAAAACAATGATTCTTAAGTTGTATGCTTAGTGTTCGGCATGTTCTTAAAAAAACGAGGGTTCCCAAGTTGTAAGATGATTACAAAAGCGCTCATAATTAGAGAGAATCGTTCACAGTTTTTGTGTCGCCACGTGTTGGTGCGACAATGCGTGAAACATTTCGCCCGAAACGGCACGTCTTTGTCGGCTAAATCTAATATGGAACAGAGAAAACAGTAGAATAAATAATTAAAGAACAATAAACGTATTATTAGGATAAATTACAAATATTGTATCAGTGATAAAATACTAGTAAATCAGTCTGCCCTGTGGTCCAGCCACAGGTATGTGCTGTGCGATCTATAGGTTTGATTCCTGTAAAGGGTATAGTATTATTGTTTCGTTCATTTGATCTTTGGCTGAGAGATTGCTCTAACCTTTCTTTATTCCTAAGATTCTCGTTAAAAAAACGTAATTCCTGAGTGTTATAGGATATGTTCTAAATCTTTTAAAAAGCTATACAAAGAATGTATGTCAGATTAAACAGAACAAAGTTAAGTGAACAAACATCACTCACTAATCTAGTAGAGAGGAAAGAAGCTGACACATGGTTATCATTCATTTCATATGACACGGTTGCGCGTGACCGCAAAAACAGATGTTGCCAACTTACTAAACGAAAAAAACCGTGGAGGGCAACCGAGACGAACTGATTGTCGCTGAACAAAGGACGCCGGTTTGACCTGACATGCCATAATTAATATACTTGGTCAAGAAAAGAAAGGCCTCGCCTTTTATTTTAAAATACGCCGAATCATCAGAAGGTCAATTTGTAGGCGGTTTGGATGTACCTATGCGGAATATTTATGAAACTAGAGTTAGAGCGAAGTTTGTGACTTTATAGATTTCATAGCTTTAGCTTTTTAATAAAATGTGAAAATATAAATAGTGTGTTTTATTTGATGTCATTTTAATAATCTATGCTAATATTATAAAGAGGTGAAGGTTGCTACGATTACGGTTAGCTTCTACTTAAGTTCAAACAATAAACAAAATGAATGTATAGTTAAGTTTTGAATTATATTTAATGAAATTAAATATAATAGAACATTTTATGCTAAACGCAAATTTAAATTGAATCAAGGTAAAAAACGATTTTTTCTTGTAATAAATTCAACGTAATCGCCAAAACATTATTCAATGACTTATTAAAAGAATACAGGATATAGTGACAAAAGGAGAGTTACATAGTAATAATAAGTGTCACATCTTTTATTCATTAATATTTCAACCTATTTTTATAAAAATGAGTGTTGTCATGTCTCGAAACAAAGATTGTAACGAACAATACTAAATATTTAGGCCTTTATTTTTTCAACAACGAATGAGATACATACATGGAGACAGCAATAAAAACGCGATAAAATCAATGACAGTTGGTGTAGTATCTTAAGGGTTATTGCCTTAATTACACCCTTTAAATACACTTAATAGCCCCGCTTTCTCAAGCTGACAATACTTTTGTATTCCTTATATTCTTCATCCGTCCTCAGCAACGTTTTTGTAAACTTTTGGAAGTAGTCTTAAATTATTCTGACTACAATATGTAGTATAGTGTCATACTAAATTCATGACATGTTTACTAAATTGACCTGGTATGATTAATGTTTATAAATATATCGATGCATTAATTCTAAATTGCCTGAGTACCTATATTTAAAAAAAAAGTGGCTAAGCTAAATTTAAATTTCGCTTCAAAAATCTCGACAATAGGAAATCATTTGAATCAAAAGAATTGGAAGAGATTTTAAGAATTAAATGGAAAGAGTTAATGAAGGATATAGCCGCAGGCGACTCAGCGCCTTTCAATTTTACGAGATATTCGGATCGGACTAATCGGAAAATTATGTTCCAATTACTTCGCCAGACAAGCGAAAATATCTTTACAAAAACCTTTTGATGACAACAATACTGCAAAAACTTTTACTTTGGAGGTAAAAGCAAATTACGTTTATTATAAGGAATAAACGGTACAATTATATAATTTATTTTTGCTTTCTTTCTTGTAGCATACTTTGAAAAAAAAATTCGGAATAATTAATATCGACTTTATTAACAGTTTATTTTAGAAAAAAATTGCCTACTTTTCTTCTTTACTTTACTTATGTTTACCTTATTGAGTTGTCTTTACCGTTCAGTCATTTTTATTTATCTTCAAGTTTTAACAGTATTCAAAGGTCGTGATTGCTTACCATAAAATAACTTTTTTATGTATGACGGAAAAGGAAAAACACTCTAAAAACCTAAATAAAATAATAAAAACGTAAACCAGCGCAAACTTTTCACATAAGAAAGTATAGTCACAAAAGAAAGATTAACCCGAATTAGACGTGCAGTCTAAATAGTAAGTAGTGTCGGCAAATTCAACTGCTCGAACAACAAACAGAACTCAAGACGCTGCTAACTCGGGAGTCTTGAGTAGATCCGTGTAAACAGTTCCTAAGTGTTTTCCTATTTCACTTTGACATTACACAATCCCGAATCGTCTCATGCATACTGTGTACGTTCTGAAGGAATGTTTAATTTATTTACCTAGATAGACTCCCGTTGCGCAAACCTTCGCGGCACGAACCTAATTACGTCCGTAATAAATATTCACTAGCGATAAACTTTGTGAATGATTTACGATCGTGTAAACGTTTAATTTCACGAAATTTCGGCATTAGAAGGCCACCCCAATTATAATTCTGAGATTATATTACGTCTGTACAGTTGCTACGTTTTTTGTAAGAGATTAAAATGTAATTATAGAGCTGACAATTTCGTTTTGTTTAAAGTTAATAGTCTGCTCGTACTAGAATTTGCTAAGCTCTACTTTTTCTATTCATTCGGTGCATATCACGTTCACATTTTGCAAAAAAGTATTGAGAAAAAATATTTTGATACGACTCAATGACGTAAAAAAAAGTAATATTTGCCCGGTAGGTAATATCGAAATATTTCTAAGGCATTTTTAAATAATCAACATACGCTACTGATTATTGTCAGATAATGTATGGTATTTGGGAAATGGGCTTGAACATGTTTATTCGTAGTTATAAGTGGAGCAGAGCATCATCATAATATCATAATTTCAAAAAAATATATTTAATTTAATTTTTATAAAATAAATCTATATAAACACCAAAGAGCATCCTATTACATGTCCGTACAATTAATCCCAGAAGCTGTTATTTATTTATTTATTTATTCTTTATATACTAGATAGTACATAGGCGGACTTAATGCCGTAGGCATTCTCTAACAGTCTACTTTAGGGGAGTGCAGAGATGAACCCCGGTAGGTGTATTGTGATAATAATATTACTTAAACATACATGCATACCTAAATACTCATACAATAATAAATATATATGCAAAAATATATACGATAATATAGAAAAAATATATATATATATATATATATATATATATATATATATATATATATATATATATATATATATATATATATATACATATACATATATATACATCTAAAATGAATATCAATAAGATGACTCTGCTAACTCTTTGAGATACAGTTCTCGTACTCTCGTTTTAAAGACTTCGCGTGTAGTGGACGTCCTTATTCTGAGCGGGAACGCATTCCATAGAAGAATGGATTGAATGTTGAAGGAAGAATGTACAAAGTTAGAATGATGTGGAGGGCAGCGAAGAAGAAGGTTTTTAGTCGAACGTAGATTTCGGTAGTGGTCAGACCCTAAGTGTTGAAAAGAAGAAGTTAAGTAAGAAGGTGGATTTGGAGAATGTAGTAAAGAGTAAAGAGTACTAAGAGCACGCAAACTACGGCGTTGTCGAATGGGGAGCCATTTAAGTTGGGAGCGAAGAGAAGATACGTGATCGTACTTGCGAAGATTATAAATAAATCGAATGCAGTTATTGAGAAGCCGGTCAAGTTTATTGAGTAAATCTGCATTCAGGTCAAAGTAGCACACATCACCATAGTCGATCAACGGTAAGATTAAAGTTTGAACGAGCATTGTCTTGGTGCTGTTATGCCTGTTCAGTAAAAGTTACTTTCTGGCATCCATTGTAGGAGCTCTCCAAAAGAATAGGAAATTAACAATAAATCCGAAATTGTATGCCTAGATTAACGAATACTGAGATAATGTTGGAATGCTGGCTTTATTTCTCGGAGTAGATGAAAAAAGCAGTATCTCGCGCTATTCGATCTAATAAAGTTCCTGAAGAGTTTTGTTATGGTGTGGGTTTTCAAGAACAAACACACTTGCACCAAGTATAGCTCGAGCTCTAAGATTAAAAAAAATACTCTAAGGAACACAAAAACATATAATAAAATCGTATGAAGTGATTAATATTTAACAAATTGAAATTAATAACCACGTTAGTATAGCCAGAAATACCAAAAATAATAACAATAACAACGTTTATAAAGACATCAAACGAACAAATTCTAATGAGTCTTACATCGAAATGTAAGCAATTACAAATTCTGAACTTGCTACAACCCGCCTGGTTGATACATGCCCGTACAACTTCCACAAAACACGTCCCTGATATTAAATACAAGTTAAATAAAGACAGTTTGCAAGTATTGTTGGTTCACGTGGATATTCGAAACAAGAACAGCTCTAAAGAGTTTCGAAGGAGTTTCTTGGGAAATTGGTTTCATAAATTACTAATAAAGCAATTGTTGTACTTTCTAGTTAATGAAGTATCTATTGTTACATCTTCATTTATACTAAGCGTGAATAGCGTTATAGTCTAGACTGGCTTATATCTCTGTATGAAAATAATGTAAGAAAAATTATTATATTCGGTGCAAAGTGCATTGGTGCTTTGCGTAAAAATAAAATTCAATGTCGCATTTGTAAAGTTATTGAATTTAGAATGATCGGTTGATGTTATAATAATATTCCATCAATTATTTAGAGAGATCTAAGATAAAAAGTCTGACGCTAAAAAAATAATAAAACCCAGACGCCTCCACTGAATGCATCTAATAAATCATTAAGAAATTAATCTTAATCTAAATACTTAATCCTCGAGGACGTTACGTATGCATTCGAGATTGGTTAACTCTTGTCAAACGATAACGCAGCGGGACCACACATTTTATCGAACGCCTCCTAATTAAAACCCTTTATAGAATGGGCCGAACGTATATAATTCAGGTGAGCGAGATAAAGATTAATGCGATCCTGTTAAATAATTTACGGTGCTGATATCAAACAAGCAGTGAATCGGATGTTTTGCATGTCTTGTTATTTGTATCGTGCGGTACGAACGTATTTTATGCACGTGAGTTATTGTCGATTGAGTTGTTAATAGCCCTGTGAGTAATTATTGCGAAATTTTTCAGATGCGCCGCTCTTTTGGTATTCGATTTATGAGGGTATAACATATTATTAAACCGTTCGAATGTTGTTTTTATATCGTTTGTTTTTCTTTTTTTTATCAACTAAATTCTTTCTTGGCGAATTATATAGCAATTGGCCCAATCGATGGTAAGATAGCTACACATCGCTACAAATATTTTTCATGTTATTGGTATTGGATTGTATTCGAAATCAGAATGCTAAAAACATTCGTTAAGATAGAAATATATACTAAAAAAAAATATTTATTGAAGTTTAAACAATGTCATAGAAAACACTTAAGTCTAGTTTTCATAGTAAAGAAATCTTATTATTTATTGAAACAAATCTTAAGTGTTTTAGAAAAATTCTGGTGCCCAAATAAAGATTTAACTTGTGTGTTGGGCACCAGTGAATTACAATGAGGGAATTAATGAGTGAATTTATAAATACTTATAATATACTTGTATTCACAAAGCACATAAAGGTTTCACTACTAATTATTTCCTACTCAAAACTAATTTAAACCTCAGCCGAACTCCGGCCTAACGGGAACATCTTTAACACGTGTGGCAAACAGTTTAAAAATCCAAATCGCCAAACTTGTACCTGATTAGTGCCGGTTTATTTTGTCTCAGATCAAACAAGCCCGCTGAGTAATACGGCGCCTATACAAACAGGCTACCTAATGTGTTTACCTCTCATTCCAAACAAAAGTTGTGCGAAGGCCCAGCGTTGTTTGAGTACACTTTGTCTTTGCCGAACTCGTTTTTACTAAAGGATTTTGAGTACATGACGCGACGCAAACAAGTAAAAATAATGAGAAATTTCTGATAAACAAACTTGTTCATACGTCTCAATAAGAGAAGTGCTCTAATTGGCTACTAATTGCTTTTTTTCGAGTTATTAGTGTAGTTTACTTTTTTATGTATATTGTGATTCAATCACAACCTTGTTTCAATGCCTTATTGACCTCTCGGCAAAAATGCGGCGTGTGTTCAAGGTACTTCTATACGTAATTCTCAGTAGCAATTTGGTATATAGAATTGCGCTAAAATAACCTCAATAGGCTCGCCTATTTTAACACGTGTATTTAAATAAATCTGACAGAGCGTAGTAGTAGAAATACTTCTCACGCTTCAGAGATACACTTATCTATATCATCTCTTACTTCTCCATAAGCTGATATACAATGTCAGCAACTTATTTCTATAAGTACTTTAAGAACTGCCGGAGTGAGACCGACGAAATTTATGCATCAACAATCTCCCCCTAACTTGAAAATTATAGGAACAGCTGCTTAGTCGTGGGTTTTGAGCATTATCAACTTATTATTTTTCACAAAAAGGTGTACAAGAAGTTACCGTAAAATGGGCGAGTGAAGAGCCAATATTTCTCAATTTTTATACGAACAAAGGCGTAAAGAGCGTTTTAAAGTTCTAAATTACTCTACAACCCCTCATATTTTTGTATGCAATTTTAAAAAGTAGCGGATCACGCAGCCTCCCTTGACTGTCTTAAGAGTAAAGTTTGATCAAGTGGGAAACGTTCAAAGTTTATACTCCCCGCAGAAACCGAGATAAATATTCATGAGACTTAACTTGGGAAAACTTATTTCCACGTCAGTGTCTGTCGGTTTGTACATTTGTAATGAAACGACTTAAAACAGATTGTTTTTAATAGTTTTAATTTTGGTAGTCTCAATGCTCCGCGTCTTTGGGATGTTTTTATTTTAAATTCTTCTATAATTCAATGCATTTATATATTTTTAGGATTGATGAAATGTGTGTTGGAAACCTTAGTTTTGACGGATAACCGTCAATATCATATCAAGTCAGTCACCTATATCCATTCATTCTATTTAGCTGTTGTATAATAGATTAATTATATTTTGCTTTTTGTGAGATCACAAAATGACTAATATTCGGTGATGATTTACTGAGAGAAGCATGTAACTTATTTTTGATAAAAAAAAACATTGGTATTAAATGAACCGCAAACCCGCACTAGGCCAGCGTGGTGGACTATGGCCTAAACTCTCTCAATGGTAGAGGAGACCCGTGCTCAGCAGTAAGCGTATATGGGTTGATGAAGAAGATGAAGAAGAAGAAGAAGAAACCAGATCGTGCTCATCTACGGTATAAGTATAGTTTTCTTATTAACATGTTAATATTATTAAACTTATTTGAATAGACGTCGCTGCAGACGTTTTTTTTCTCTAAAAAGAGAATATTTTCCTTAGAATTAATTTTAAAAAAGGTATTGACTCCGGACTAAAACGTGTTCGTTTGTATTTACATTGTCAAAACATAATGCGAAAACGTGACTCCGTCCACTAATAAGGCGAGCAAAGAGAAGCAAGTTAATACCTCCCAACGTACTCCGACTTTTTTAATTAACTGCAGCCCTGTTCTCCTTTACACCTAGAATATTAGCCGGGTTTCTTTGATAAACTCTCCTAATTGTGTACTTATTTCCCTTTATGATCAAATTATTTTTTTCTTAATTTGGTACTCAAAGCGTCGACTTCTCAACGTTTAATGCTCGTAAACATTTTGTTTTCCACGAAGTTAAATTACTGCCGTTAGCCTAATTAGATCTTGAGATGAGGCTTTGAATAAAAACTCTTCATTATGAACTATAAAGTAATCGCGCTTGCTCAATTGCACTCTAGTGTGACATTCTTGGTGATTCTTTAAGGTCTTGCAAAAAAAAATCGCATCGTATTGACTAGATAAGACAAACTGGAAAATGATATATGAAGATATTTTATTCTGATCCATTTGTCTTGAGATCATTTTTACACTTTCTCATTAGGGAACTCTATTTTAACTGCACTATACTTAAAATATAAAACACTTTGGAAGTCTCTGGGGGAGGCCTATGTCCAGCAGTGGACGTCCTTTTTCTGATGATGATGATGATGATGATGGTGATGATACTTAACATCAAGGATTAAAGTGTTGACGCAAACCAAATAATTTTAGGTATTAAAATGTTCAAGCACTATTCGTCGATATAAGAAATCTGATTCGGAGAAAGAGAAAATATTTTCTTTAAATTATTTTTATAAAATGTTACTGAAAATCTTTCAAAAGAGTAGCTAAGGGTATTTCTCCATCGTTAGTGACCCTGTTCGAGACCACAGGCTTACGTAAAGCGGACGTCGACATCAAACAGCCATGAAACATACTTTGCAGACATTTTTCTTAACTTTTAACGCATTCAACAGAAGTTGTACGTCTTAATAACCGAAGCCACATAGTGGCTGAATGAAATTTCTTGGTTTTCTCAGCGCCGTATTTTTGTAACTACGAAATACATTTTTGTTAACTTCGACGTTTAGGAAGAAGTTTATAGTATTATTTTGTGTTTTTCAATGGTTTATAATTTGAAACAATGTTTGAAACTATATTTAAAATCATTAGATCCGTATAATACCGTTAATATTACGGCTAAAAGTAAACACCTCACCTGATTGTAGTATAGAAGCATCTTGTCTTGACAAAAATGTTTAGTGCATCCATGACTTACAAGTTAAATACACTTAAAAAAATGTCTAAGAATTGTTATAAAAAAGCTCAGCTTATGCTGTATCTTCTCTTGTTGTTACCTACTCATTTTTGTCGTAATAGAAAAACCAGAGTTTTAAATAATAATTTAGTTTTTAAAATGTAAATTTTGAATTTATCATGAAACAGAACTTGAGTTTAAAGATGAACAATGGACTTGTTATGTTATTACTTTTACGGTTCCTTTAGAGCTTTAGACACCCTAAACGCCGTAATGAGCACTTCGAAGAGCTCTTTTAAAATATGGACTCTCTCCTTATTTCTCATCTAGTTTAGGGATCCGTAGAAATAAATGGCACAAAAAACATTAAAAAGGTCATTTTATGCAATTCAACGGCGCTAGTGCCTGATATTTCAGCCACACAGAAGCAATAAGCAGTGCTATGAAAAGAAAATTTAATTTAAGGATATTTTTGACTGCGGACTCTCTTGACATTCTTTTATTTCCACAAAAACGTCCCGAAACGTCCATAAAAACAGTTTCTTTCTATTAAGACTTATTCGGCACATAATGGCCTTTAAAATTTAAATATCTGTAGAGTTGAATTTTAATAAAGAGTTTTGATTGCAGAAAGGGGAGTCGTGATTAAAATATTGTAAAGACACATGTTCTGAAAAATCAAATGGTTTGTGCATTTTTCGGCATGGCGTAACTAGTGACAGTGGTGTCGCCGTGCCATAAGTTTATAGATATAGCACGCTGTGAACGTAAAGCAAAGTAGCGCTCTGGTGCAATGCTGTGGTTGAGGATACCGAAAAAGAAGAAAAAATCGGGTTGTCAAAACATTCACCGGTACCTTAGCGGATTACCTTTTAGATTAAAAATGTATTAGCGATTGAAATTGCAATCGTCTACATATTGTGATAAATTTGACTTAATTTCACTGCATATGTATAAAGCAATTATAGCGTAGTATATAGTCTATTACCTCGGGGCTGATATATATTGCTATATTTACACTGACCGAGCGACTGATCAATTGATAAAAGTGTATACCCTAGAATTGGTTGTTAAAAGTTTGAGCGCAACGTAGATTTTTGTAGTGTTTTATTAATAACCAATAAGCTGCCTGATGGTCTCACTGCATAATGGTATAGGTATGCCATGTGATCTAGAGGTCCTACGTTCGGGTCCTAGATAGGGTGTAGTCTCATTGAGTGTTCACCTAAAGAATTTAATGGTATATGAGTTTGTAAACATGTGAAATAATTTCATTGATAGCGATATCTTGACGTAAAAATTTACCTCTACTTACCCCCTCAGGGACGTTGAAACGAGTAAATTTAATTCTATATTATACAAGAAAATTACAATAACTGATTCCAAGCAAAAATTTGACGTTGATATTCCACGAGAGTCGATCCAAAGAAAACAATAAAATGTAAAAAGCGAGCGAAAAAATCAAGCACCATCTCGAGTATCAAAGGACATAATAATTCACAAGCAAGTATTAAGTGACAAAAAGGGACGTCAAAACGTCTCCACTTCTTTCTCTCGACTCGAGTACATTTTATTTTCACCTTCCAAGTGGCTGCAAGAAATACGTACTTTTCAAAGTCGCCCGACATAAACTGGCTCTCCGAAACTAAACAGACACTAAAGTTGCAGTGTTCAAGCGAGCAAAACGTAAAAGTTGAAGTTTTGCGGCCGATGCACACGTCGCCTGATAGTTATACGTCGATAAATTGTATCTTACTTTCCATTTAGACACACATTGAAGCTTGGAAACGTATGCTTTGTATAAAACAATTTAGTTTGCGTTGACCTGGAAAGGCTGTTAAAATTTGTGTGAAGTGTGCGTGAAAACACAACATACAAAATATATTTTCATCAATAGTATCAGGAATAAGGATTGGTTGCAGAATGGATTCTTATATGAGGCAAAATATTATGAAGTCTTTCGTTCTTGTACTCTGCCATTAGAGCAATTATAGCGATAAATGGAAAAAAGGTATAGACGCGATCTTGTTTTCGTAGGCAATACATCTGTTAACTTAGGTCTGCATCCCACAAAAACAAGGCAGTAGTGTATTTTTAGCACAAAGTTGAGTCAGGTGATTTATTTTGAAAGAAATTTTATTTCAATTTATATGTTAACGCAGTAAAACAAAATTAATTATGTACCAAAGCAAATAAAATATGTTAGCATTTTACACATTAACGCAATCTAGCGGGCTTTTTTAAGAATTTTTATGAAAATTAATTAATTTATAACGCCAAGCGTAGCAAAATAATCACAATTTCTCTTAAAATACTTAATCGAAACTGTGATTTGGCGAATTCTACAAACGTAAAATGTTGATATTGAAGATTTTAATACAATGTTGAAATTACTATATATCACCAATAAAATTGAATAAATTAATATCACTCTTGCCACAAAACAATAGCAAGAACTTAAAACAAACTCAGTAATGGTTGTTAAATAGTTCCCAAACTTTCATGAATGTCATTTATGAAAACTGTATGCAAAAAGAACATATGGCGTACCATGTATATCTCATCAGATGGCGCGTCTGTTACCTTTTGATATTAACCGAAAGTTTTACAATCCCAGCGCGTGTGACTACAATGTTGAATAAGTTTTCGAAAATATTTGAATAGCACAATGGCTGCAATTAGTAAAATCAACGCTTGGATTTCTTTTCAAACATTAGTTTAGTTTAGTTGATAGCCTTCAATTGTGTGGTTAAAAGTTCTTTGTTCGCTTTTTTAGATTTTCATGATTGCGAAATAATATACAAAGAAAAATATAGTAATTAAATATAACTTTATTCTACGTTTGGCAGACCTTAGCCTTAATAGTAATGCCATTCATCATTCATTATAATTCTGTACCTACAGAACGGTAACAAATTCACATAACCCTAAAAAACATCTACTTCAGCCTGTTTTCTCGAAATAAGTAAGTCTAACGGACTAGGTTAACTTGGTTGTGAAGGCACCCCAAGCTTAGCTATGTCTCATTGTATATATCATCATTACAGATATTTTTATTAAACATTGGATCATTTTCATTGAGTTGAGTTCGTAAAATTATTTTTGCTCGCTACTACACCACATCAGTAGGTATTTATTGTTCATGGTGGTCTAGCACTCGAAAGCCCTTGAATCTTATAACTATAATGTTAACCAAGTCATGCGGGAATCCGACATTTTCTTTTTTTAATATAACCTTATTCTACAACATCAATTATTAATCTATATTTTAATTAACCACACATGTCCATTGTCCAAATGCAGCTTAGGTATCATATTAAACCAACATTTACTGATAGAAACAACATTTGTTACAGTATAGATAACGCTCGCTCTCCCGTTTCAACGAGCTCGTTGTCCACCGCCCCACAACTCTCAATTTAAAGAATGTAATCCATCTTTAACCTAAGAAGATCTTGAAAATACATTTACCACAATTTTCAATTCAGAACACTTCCCTTTTAGTCTAACTCCGCTTTAAACGCATTGAACAAAAAGAAACATTGGACTAGAAAGTGGTTTTCGCTGTCATTACAGTTCATTTTGCTGAAAAGCTTTTATGGAGTGGATGTTAAGAGTCCGCCGCCTCTCAACTATCATTATCTTGAGCTCACCTGAAAATTTTCTTTTTAAATGATCCGTGCACGCTTCAGTTAATGCTGTTATAAATCTTGGAGTTTATCCTTGATGAAATGTGGGCTAACATAATTTTTTACAAGACAAAATGTGAGTGTAGACTATTGGATAATCATTTCAAGTTTAGTGTGCAATCTTGGACAAAAGAGAGTGGATTAAACAATCACAGAATATTTGACTGCTTTGTGGTCTCATAAGACAAATGCGTACTGCATGGAGTGTTAAGACATTTGTGTAAAGGTGTTAGTCAAAGAAAATGAAAAATCCTAAGAAGAATAAAAAAAGGCCACGCAAGTCAGTGAAAGTTAGAACTGCAGTACAAGTTGTAAGTCTTCTAGAAGAGGTTTACAATTTGTCCAAGAGTCGCAACTTTAGTCAATTAATATGGAGCGTAGAGTAGTTAGATTTGTTTCTGTGTTTCGTCAAACTCGCTATTGACAAATAATGTAATTTTATGCATACGGAAAAAGATACAAAATTGACAGCCCTGTGGCGTATTTAGATAACAGTTTGCGAAACGTGAGACCGCGGGTTTGATCCTCGCACCGAGAGAATTTTTTTGTGATCTACGAATATTTGTTTTGGGTCTAAATTTGGATGAGACTGAATAGTCTCTCTGAGTTTCTGATACCCACGAAACAAGAATTGTACCTTATTGTGGAGTCAGAACTATTAATGTGACTGTTGGGTGAATTTATTTATTTATATAATTAGTTACCAACTTCGGTCGCTAATTAATAATTATGAACAGTATCGAAGTCCCCGCAAGCCACTATTTTAATTAATAACACAAGTATAGCAAACAAACAGGCGTGAATTAGAGCGTGGCTGAAACTTAACCACCGTTATTCTGTGACTCTGGCACCAAACTCCATAATATCAGTAAGGTTATGTTATATTGACAAGAATGGCGATTAAATAAAAAATAAAATCTAAATGATTATAATTTATGTTTTTTGCGGCTATAGGTCCATACCTAAAAGGGGTTTAATCTACACCATCTAAAACCATTTTGCATGCAATGTAGGTACTATGTAATAAAGTTTAAATTTTGTAACTCTTCTAAGGAATTAACTTAGAGTTATGACTACTACTTTTACATAGCGCTTCATAGTTACTGGGCACAATAAGAACAAAAGTTTATTTATTAATGTTAAATGTGTATTAACATGATTACCCATTACTTTAAAAAGCGATTACTTAACACCAAGTACAATAACCCCTTTTTAAGTAATCTTCTTTTATTATTTATTTTGTAGTACTTGTAACGATAACATGATTTTTTATATCAAAAATATATTTTGTAATGAGAACAATTTCAGTATTTTATATTCAGGGTTTTACGATATCAAATACATACTGAGGTAAAAAATTCCGGTACTAAAGCCCCACACGACACCTGCTATAGATCCGGCAAGTGCAGGAACATGTTAATAAAACATATCGCCATTTGGAGCCACGCCGCAATAGAAGGATGGTGGATGATACTAGTCCTTTTATATTCCCTTGCAGTAGAGAGAATATCCTTTTTCCCCTTGAAATAAACTCTCTTTTTGTGAATATGTATTATATCAAGTATCGGATATATAACTATGAATAATAATATTTATAAAGGGAATGGTGAAGAATTTTCGCCTAAACATTTAAATCAATTTTCGAAGGACTAACAACGTTATGACATTACTGAAGTCCCAGTATGAATTGCCAACTATTTTCCAAAAATCCAAATTCTTGCAAGAGCAGAGAATATAATCGAAGCAGTTGACGTATGTCGTTAAATACTTTAGTCTTGGTAACATATTGAAATATTCAATTTAACGGCATTATCCGCTTATTCCACGTACACTGGCCGCCGCTTCTGTTCACAATGTGGGGTGTAGGCTCTTCAATGGTATTAAGGTCGGGCTAGGTTCCAACGTCTTGTATTTTGGCCTACGAGACATACATTTAAGTTATAACGCTCCCGTTTATAAGGGTTAGTAATGATAAAACCGCCTTTACAGCAACACATATTAAACATGACAAGTTAGTCCATAAATATACGTTACTGTTGGGACGTTGCTGGAAATATGCACGATTGTGGTAAGTCCTTTAATAAGACATAATGCATACGATTCCGTTTAATTTAATATGGTAGAGCTGAAAAGTTTGTTTCGTTTTACGCGCTAATCTCAAGAATGGTTAGTTTGATTATTGTTGAATAGTCTACGTATTTATGGAGGATGACTATAGGTCAAATGTAATTAACCCATGGAAGAGGACTACGACCGAAAGGGAGAGGAGCGGCAACAAATTAATAATAAATGTGGCATAAATGAAAAAAAAAACATTAATTTAGCTTAATACGCAAAAGGAGTTGTCGGCAACAACTTAGTAATCATATATGTATAATTACCTTACCTTATCTTTAATATACATATTCGAAGTCAGAATTTCGTACTGTTTCTAGTTTTGGTTTCTAGTGTTTAGAACTAAAGTTTGTTAAGAATACTTTTATATGTTGAACCTAGAAATTGAGCTCATGTACTTACATAAGCGATGACTGTAACATAATTATTAATAAAGTATTTTTTATACGTTTATAAGCCGATTACACTACAAATTATGTTGCAATAAATAGAAAACTATTTTGCGCTTATAAAGCGATCCCGTTTCAAGATATAGGTCAATCATAATTATGCTAATTAGCATTCACACTGATCTCATAAAACTTATCTATTACAACACAATTTATATGAGGCAGTGGTATCACCATAGTTATTTCTGTAAAGAGTAAATTAATTAAAGTAATTGAGTTGATATATCCATACATGAAAAACCGTAAAAAAATTAACAAATATAACAAAAATACTACAACTTCAAGCCATACAGGTCATTCCAGAGTTGGAGTCGTCTAAGAATTTAAACAATTAAATAGTTTCGGTACGGATCAGTTAAACAGCACATGAGCAGCCGCAGATATTTATAAAGTGCCTCTGCGTAGTGTTAACGACTTTTGGCAACAGTCAGCTCGGGGTGTACCGTGAAATCTAAACAATAAACAAACGTGTTTCCTGCGAGGAAATTTACCAGTTTGATATCCCCGTGCACTATGATCGTTTATTTTTACCACCTCGTAAAGAAAAGGTTTTTGCGTGATGTTTTCAAAGGGGAGGAAAGCTAATACAATAAAGTGTTGTGGCTTCGGCTGATTCTGTTTTTATGGGAAATCTTCTTTGAAAGGTTCCTTTTGAACGAGGCGGATTATGTATTAAATGTCACTTTGTTTGATGTAGTAAGCTTGTTATGATGTTCTTACTTCGGAATTAGTATGTTCTTTGAAAAACTTCTTAATAGAAATCAAGAGATTTGTGAGAACAAAAAAAAAGTGTCCGGTTATTACAATAACACATTAGGCTCGAGAAATCACTTGAATTATCGTAAGTCGTCGTCTAAAATATCGGCAATAAAAACCGTACTCACTTTACTCAATTATAAGCAGTTTAGTTTTAGTAGTGAGAATTAATGTTCTATGCATCTATCTATGTAAATAATTGTATCTACGATCTATCTATCTATCATCATCATCATCATCATCACCATCATCATATACATCTATCTATGTAAATATTTGTATGACCAGTCGATTATTATTGTACCATATACATATGTAGGTAAGTATTTGGGTTTTAGTAATGATTCCTGGTTTATGTCGGTGCAGTGCCAACTATCCCTTCGCCTATATTTTCAACTATATCCTCTATACCGGCGTGAGGTTATGTATAATTCTGAACGTGAAAAAAAGATAAAATATTATTAGGAAATTTTAAAAAGTTATGGTGTAATTTCATTACAATATTAGTCAAGTTTATATTGTATTTAATTTAATAACAGATTGAACAATATTATGTGAGTATAAACAGATATAGAAAATGTAATTTAATTGTTATCTAATACTTTATTCTTCAAAAAAAAACCTAAAAAACACACTTAGATGCAAAAAGCGTGGGTGACACAAAGATGGATTCAATAACAAGTGATTGTATTTTGATGAAATCAACTTAAATACAATAGCAATACTTTATTTTCGAGTAAAATATTGTAACAAAACACTGAGACCAAAAAAAGGCGAGAATTAATTACTCTACTTATTTCGAGTGAAGGGGTGGATCAATTTTCGTGAAATTATATACGTAACAATACATTCGAAACGACCCACATTCGAAGGTTATTTATGCCAATTTTATATTAAGAATTGTTATAAATAGTAAATTTGGAGATATTTATTGTTTTTTTTCCGATGTTTTTGATAAGAGGTTTGTTTTGAAAACAATTATACCGTGCGGTCAACACACGAACTTATTAATAATGTTATTTAGGTGTTGGTCTTTTGTTGATTATATTTTTTGCTAAATAATGATTCATAATTTATTTGGCTTATTGCATGTCAATTATTAAAAACGCAAGTTTGACATTTTAATCAGATTTCTATTTATTTATTTCAAGCCAGTTATGTCCTAAGTGGAGATACAGCACGAGCACTCGGGCTTACTTAAGGAACCTTTTCATGTTAATTTTGGTATGGGTGAATCTAGCTCGGAAATGTTTGCGTGACTTCCAAACAGACGAATGAATTTTGCATTACGTAATTTTTCAGCAGATGAAGTTGAATACGACGAATATTTTAACTCCTGAAAAACTTCAAATCTATGTACACTAATGTCTAATATGCAACGCCGATTAACATTAATTACCCTAGCTGTTTGTTGCGCAAATTCAATACCCCAACGTATTGACATTGACGATACTAATTAACTCTTTAAAAAAACCTAAATCAGGTCATCCGTTCGGAAGCTCTGCGATGCCACAGACGGCGAAAACACACAGACATGTCAAAGTCATAACCCCATTGTTTTTGCGTCGTCAGTTAACAAAAAATCTTGCAATAAAACAACTTGTATGCTCCAAATAGATAAATCAACAGAAGCGAATCAAATCAAATTCACACGCAAAAGTGTTTGAATCCCATAAAACGATACGCTATAATAAAAATAGTACGGCCAATCAAGATCATGACGGTGGAAATTCCCACCGACGACAGGTGTTTTTTACGAGCACTTTGTGATTTAGCACTTGAGGATTCGCCATTAATCCCGTTCCGATAGACACGAATAGAAACAAAGCAAACTTTGCGTTAAAATGTTTATGGACGTGATATACAGAACGTTTCCAATGCACAGTGATTTGTTGAGAATGAATTTATTGTGGGAATGACGTCGTTTGCTTTAAAAGTTCTGACTTTTATTATTTATGCGGGCGGCGGTGCACTTTACATTTTTTTCTATTCAAAGTTATGAATATAAATAATCCAAGATCAATTTCTGTACGCATTTTTCGATCAGGCAGACTATTCATGCTATTGAGTGTCAAAATCAACGATTCTAACCTATTCATATTAAGTTTGCTCGTTAAATTATAAGTTGCGAAAACGTCATCAATTTTATTGATGTAGGTAAGTCCTTTTCGGCCGCCTTTCTAAACTTCTCTAAAATTTAAATATACATTCCTATTCTGGTTGCCTTAGATTCTCCGAATTCGTGGAACAATTTCCATCACTATCATGAAGTCACCTGTATGAAGTTTTATCATGAAATGCATTCACTCTATCTTCGTTCGTATCCTCGTTATTCTCTTTAGTCCAATATTTTTCCACTCCAAAAGAATGCAGGAGCTACTATAAAATTTCACAAACAAAAAATATTTTTCAGACGTTCTTTAACTTCACGGTAGCTACTCGCAAGTTGCCGACGATCAAAGACCTTTTAATGGAACTTTTTGCGGGCTAAATTGACTGTTAAAACGGAATTATTTTGCCCGTTTAAAATTTCAAAGTAGTTTCTTCCGAACGAGTCTGCGTGTGTTCTTCACACCTCGACATGTTTAACTCGCTCATTATTTATGAGAGTATTATAGAATCAGCGCATTGAGGACCGACCGCGATGTGCAGAACACGTTTCTGATGTTATTGTGCGGGCTTAAAAACAATTTTATACAATTAAGTGTATTCACTCTTAATATAGGCGTGAATAAAAAAATATGAATTAGACTTACCGTGCTAAAATTTGCACGTTATAAATAAATAAATTAACACACATATGTGGTCACATATTACATATTATGCATGTAGTCCTGACCTCAATAAGGTACTAGTCTTGTGTCGTGGGTATCTGACACTAAGTGGATCTTTTTGGTCTCACACTCAGACCCGAAACAAATATTTGTCGATCCCACAAAAAATTATCTCCTGGCCTCTCTTTTAGAAATTATGGTCACTTATCCGCGATATAGTCTTCAACGACCATCAGTGTGCCTGTCGATGTTGTGAACTGCCTAGGTTGCTATAAAGTGCTTGTTTATTATAGAACTAGAAAATTAGAGTGCAAAACGGAGAAATTATTGTGACACACGAAGAATTTACGCTATATAGACTGATGCAAATCCATAACTCATTTTTATTCATTCATTCCTTTACTATACTGAAGTTCACGTTCAATATACCTTAAAAAGCTAATACACAAAACATTATACGAACGGAGCGCACATCGAAATTCAACAAAAACGCGTTAAAGTATATAAGAAATATATTTTGTTAAAAGCATTCGTTAACACGGCGGCGGCACCCTCTGATCGCGGGAAAACCTTTAACTGCATTCTAGTGGTTTTGAGAAACGTCTGCCAGCGAATATTTTGCAACCATTAGGATAGCCTCTATGATATGAAAATCGGGATATTTTGTTTTCGCTTCACTGGAGTTTAACAAATAAAAAACTTTGCAACTCACAAATTATAAGCTATCATTATTAATCATTTTGGGATGAAAACACCGTGATCGAATGTGTAATAGTCAAACAAAAATATTCCGATAAAACGTTACGTTTCCCTAACCACAACATTTATGTTTAATACACGTAGACATAAAATTTAGTCTGTTATTCTAGATGCGTTGGTAAAATAAGAATTAAAATGCTTACAATTTTTACCCTACATGAAACTTCTTAATTTCTCCAAATTACCTATCTCTCGTTTTTACGAATAATTAACGTAGACTCATCAAAAATATTACAAACAAATAACTCACCATTTACCCTAAAGATCTTGAACCTTCACTTGTTATTATGTCGGGCCTTAGACACCACGCTCTGAAATGCAGACCAGTAGGCTTATGGAAAGAATTCATTGAAGCGTGAATTGTGGTCGCACCAGTCGATGCATCGTCAGTGCCTCTCCAGACATGCAGGGATCTCTAACGAGACTGCAAAGGCATATTCTAAAACCAACTAAAAAGTGGTTTAGATATTTTAGCTTTTAGAAGTTTATTATGTACGTACACAGAGGGAATTTTTAAAACTATTGGTAAAATCTCTGTTGATATTCGTATAAACACCAAATATGATTAGGTCCTATGTGTTATTATAACACTAAGATTTTCGTAAATAAAAATAATAAACGACACTTTTTGTGATCTAAGAAGCATAGTATCCTAATTAATAAGAACTTAATAGCGCTAAGAATCTATTACACGTAAAAAAGGATTAGTTAGTGTGCAATGACATATTTTGCTCGACCTTTACATAGAAATTTATTCTTACGTTAATTACGAAATATGCGATGTAAAGCGTTGCGAACTCAAACATTACGTGTTTAAGGGTTTAAAATATAAAAGCCATTAAGTGCAAGCGATTAATCACCGTTCCAGCGCGCGACAAATTAAAAAGACAAATAACTAAACAAGAATTTTAATAAAAATCCTCATAGTTAATCAACATCCACTTCGAATTTTGTCGCTAGCTTTTTTGTAACTGATATTTTTTCAATTTAAACTAAATTGACGGAGTAATCTTTTGAATGCCTTTTCAATTACCTTTCTCTTATTTTTTAATTATCCGATCAAGAACGGAATTATTTGCTTTTCATATCGCTAACCGTGACTGAAATTATTTAATTACTTCTCTTAAGTTCTCCACAGTAAATAATTTTGGTACATACATATGCGAAGACTTAGCCGTTGTTGTATCTTTTGCTTTACACCAAGAAGTATCATATAATATAGCAGAATTTATGAATGTAATATATTGTACGGTTAAAACAATAACGTGAATCAGCCGATTCACTGTAGTCTTTCCTTCGATTATAGAGATTGGCAAAGATTAAATTGAGCCTTTCTACCCCTCACTTAATTATTCATTGGCGGCGGCGATCTCTTACCTTGTTGGTCCGTTTGCACTTTTACTTAATCTAATCCATGAAATGACTTCCTTATTATTTGAGCTTACCTTTGATCAAAGTGGTTATATTGTTAAAGTAAATTAAATTCGTGATGCGAGAAGCCCTATAGTTGTGACGTCTGACATCTTTAAGTCTGAATTGCACTGCAGTAATCATCTGATAAAAATAGTTAATTTCACAAGCTCATATAGAAAAATACTTTATTTTACACAAATATTACACTGTACGTAAATATTTTTAAGAAGTAATGTAAATACATGAACACAACATTCCTCAGTTAATAGCGTTGGATACACTTTATCCAGCACTGTATTTATAAAAGCAATATTACATACCATTAAATAAATTACGAAAACCTCACAAATTTCCACCGCAAAACGATAAGCGTACACGATAATGCAAAACCAATGAAGGTGCATAAAATAAGTTTACATTGTCTGCCTCTCAGTAAATTCCGGCAAAAAGTAAGAGAGTTTAAGGGACGCACACCGGAACAATAAAAACGAAGGATCGCGAAACCTGCGGCTCCGTACATAATTGTCTCGCGTCTTGTTCGTGTTGGCCGACGTGTGATGTTGGAGTGATTGTTGCACGATGGGTGCGTGTTAAACCACCATCCGTAACAATCTCAATCTCTCCTTGCATTTTATAATGAAAATATTACTTTTAAAACAAACAATAGAATCGAAAACAATTGTTTTGACCTTTCTAATATTTTTTTTTACTCACCCATGTGGGTGACTTTTTCTCATGATCTTAAAATTTAGAACCAGCCTGATGAAAATTGTTATTCCCGGTCTTGAGAAGCCCTTATCCATCCGCTAACGCTAGCTTCCTTAAGTTGTCGGACTGTTCTGCCGCCGGCCGTCCTTTCGTCGGCAAACATGGCCAGATGAAGATTGTAAGAAATACATTTTCTTACCTCCTTCATATATTCCCTTTAAATCCTCAAAAGCTGTACATAAACATTTATGTCACCATCAAAATTCAATCATATTATTTCAGTACTAGAACGCCGAAAATCGATGGAAATAATTTTGAACAACCACAAAATCCCAGTGGATGGGAATTCGTTCTCGCATTTTGACTCAGTGGCGACAGAGGCACGACCGGAGGCATTAATAACTCGCCTGTCTTGGTATTGTCGATGTAGGATACGATGCATATGTATGCCCGGACTAAACAATGTCGAACTAACTGTACGGTGTCTTCACGTCGCCTTTACTGACGTTTATTTTACTTTGAATACGGTTTAACGTATACATTTACTTCAATTCTATTTTCAACGCATCGGAATACTTCCAAAATAAATGCAAACGTGAATTACTTACACATTAGTAATCCCAAAACAAGTCTTGTATGTTGGTTATCTGTAAGTATGAACGAATTCTTGGAGTCACAAACACTTTGATCCGAAACAAATATTTGCGGATACTAGTACATGTTTTGAGCGTGTTATATAGCTACTAAGAAAATACGGGTAATGCAGATTTGTGCTAAAACTTTATAACTTTAGTACTAAAACTTCTAGACTTTGAACTATTGACTGTATGCGTTGATAAAGAAATATTTTATAAACCTCGACACCTTCATTAGACATTTTGACTTAAAAGCCTTTATTAACGGCGCACCTTTTCTCTCTAAAGACACGAAGACAAAAAGTAAATTTCGATTCTACATCCTAAAATAATGACGTAACTCAATTCAAACATGAAGTCCATTCGTGACTTTATACAAATTGTTCTAATATTGAAAATCGGCGTTCGAAAAATGCATTCTAACATTCACGCTTTGTTTTGGACTTTTTCCATTGCATTGAGAATTGCTTGCGGTTTTATTGAACACGGAGACTTATTTGAACCAAAAATATATTTTGTAACACTGTCTTCATTAAATTGACGCAGTATAATAATTCACATCAAATCAAACTTACATTTCAGTTTTTCATTCCTCACTTCTATGGATTTGTTAGTCTATCTCAATTATTCTTCACGATTTGAACCCGATTTCAAATTTCTTAGATTTTTAGTAAAAAAGATTTTCAGTAATTAATTAATTATTTTTCCCCGCCTTTCAGGTTCAAAAAACGGTGGCCTTAATCGAGAATAGTGCCTAAAGTCCCTCCACTTTCATTATATTATCTTTTTATGAATTTACGTTTAGATTATGGCTGACTCTTTGAAAATAATTTATCCAACGTAAATAAGCAGTCAAATTTAATATTTTAATTTGAATACGGAAACGCAAGTAATACTCCTAAAGTCCGGGTCATGGGTCAGATAAATAAAATTAATTTTGTTACTTTACCAACGTTGACTTATCTCTTCAGTAAATCATTCTCATATCTCTCAGTGACACTAAGCTTCAATACAAATCGACAACATTAAGCGTGAGAAAATACCTCATACATACATTATGCTAACACCAATTTTCATTGCATGCTAACACAATAATCTTCAAGCGAGAGCCATTCAAAGCGTACGAGTATGCATTTCAATACTCAGTACATTATAACCTGAATATTCTAATAGGCTTACAGAAATTACAATGCGTTGTATCGGCATCCGTTCTACGTATGTCTAATTTAAGAAGACCCGTAAATTGTACTGTTATGAACGTCTTTATGATTCATTTTGAGTTTGGTTTACACCCATAACTGTATAGAGTGATTGATAGCGTCGGCATTCAAAACAATAAGTGCAAGACATCAATAGCTCGTAGCGATCGCGATGACCTCGACTCGAGTAAGTCACAACATTTTGATGATGGCTCATTGAAATAATGACAGATTGCCGCGAACACCGTTAGGTGGGGTGCTTCGGGGCAATCAATTAACACCTATTTGTTTCAGAGGGATCCATGTATTAGACCTTATGAGTCTCTCGTATGCTGGTATAATCATGTCAAATGTATTGAGGCCATCGCTAAACGTCGGCTTATTTAAGGCGTAGAGAAAACCTTATTCAGTTTTTTGTTCATACTATGTAAAACTTGCGTAGTAAAAATGTAAGAATGTGTAAGTTTTGGTAAAAAAAAATATAACGGTATATGCCTCGCAGCAGCAGACTTGTGCTAGATTAAAATTTGTAGACAATTTATTACAAATCAAGTAAATCTTTTTTTCTATTTCCATGTTAACAATAAACTTCTATTTTTTAATACAGAAACCAGCAGTTTTATGTTTTAACTCATAGTATTAGGTCAAGTTCATAAATTTGAAGATGGTTTTAACAATTTGTCCCTGAATTTTTAATGCAAAACGAAGGCAAAGATACGTCTTCACTACTTAACCTAATAACTTTAGACATTGTATACTGTTTGATATATACGGATAAATGTAGTCGTATTCTTTTGAATTCACAACGTTTGCGTATGCGACAATTTGCTTTAATTTACTGCAGCCATATCTTATGTTGCTAAAAAATAACACCCACACTTCTGAAACGAAGTAGGTCAATGAAAACATAAATATTAGGATTCATTTTTGGGTTTTAAAAAAGTAAGTGAATTCTCGCTTGGTTATTACGCCGATGCGGTTTTTGTGTGCACGACCAACGAGATATTTTCGCAGTACAAACACGGTCGGGTGGAACATGCAAAAATTGTGCTGGTGAAAATAAAATTCTTCTCATATTAAAATAGCTGAGATGTTTGACAAACTTGACAGAACCTCAGCCCACGTAGATTGGACATACACACGAAATGTATTATTTAGTATCGAACTTGATGTTTCTGATATAGGTACAACTTAATAGGGAAGGAAACGAGTTGCGGAGAGAATATACTTATGGCAACAGACAGGTGTATGTATTAAACTATATTTCCGTCAATTAAGATTACGCTGCTGTATCACGCAATCACTGCAATCCACTACATGCACTTTCCCGTACTTAATTACTTCAAAAAATTGCTATTGAAGCATAAAAGCATTCTGGTGAGACGTGCAATGTTACAAACATATTTTTAAATACTCAATTTGTCAATATCTATTTTTTTTAATATGTAATTTCTGCTAATAATTTCCGAAGATGCCGAGCACTTAGGTTAATATATGAGACGATTGTGTCATAAATATAACGTAATATGTAAATGTACACTCAATGCACGCGCCACTAACAGAGGAATATCCCTTGAATTTGAAATAATAGCTTGTATTTTCTTGGTTAGAAATATAGAATACTGCATCAGCATTGTTATCACCTTTACTTTCATCTGTAATACATATGTATACGCATCGGAATAAAATTTAATATCTAGCCGAGAACACGGACTTGGCGCTATAAAAACAGTTACATTACTAAAAAATTCCATCAAAAGCAATGTATTGACACATGTTATTCTCGTGATGTGGCCGTAAAACCTACCAATCTTATCTCGTTGATGATGTTTAGATAAAACGCTCTTTGAAAGCTGCGGTGAGCGCTGGGAGCATTGATTCACGCCTCATAATCAACTTACTATACGTTGATGGAGACTTAGTATCTCCGCTTTCAGGGTACACCTGGAATTACTGCAATTAAGGTATCAATATAAGAAGCATTTAAGTAACTTTGATTCAAAGTATGCGAGGAATTGACATAAACTAAGTAAGTGTAGCACAAATGTTTATAACGGCATATTTTACAGAAGGCTCTGACTAACTGCTTAACCTTCTTGGGGTTGGGCTTGAGCCTTCTCTAGACATACTTGAGAAGAACCTAAATTATCCCTTATATAATATATCCAGGTAACAAGATATTTTTTATTAAAGCCTATCACATATAGGATTTCTCAAGAGGTTTTACTTTATAGATTACGTAATTATCAACAATTTATAAATCAACTGAATTCAAAAACCTACGCGTTTATATTATTTCACCTATCCATATCGTTACTCTCAGTGAACGTTTGTTACTTACATAACATCAAAATGTAATATTGAAATTCTTTATTTAATATATGTAGAGTTCTGAAATCTCCTAATGCCGTAAAAATATGTAGGTGTATATTCACGATGTTAACAAAAATCCTGGATAATGAATACTAATAAGATACACAAAATATTCCGGTGGTAAAAATTTTATCGTGCAGTGAAATCACTACCAATTCTATTCAAATTTATTAATGATTGATCTGAATTCTCAGTATAATTTTTTCACGTTTGTCGACCGAAGGATCGTGGGTCCCCGAGCGGAAACCATTTGAGAAGTGATATCTTCCCAAATCTCCAGATTTTATGTCAGCAATATATTACTGTCACCGACAGCCGCATTCTTGATAATACTGCGAGATTGTTTAAATATCGTTTTAATTACGTACGATATTGATCGCCGTGTGTTTCATCATTCCTTTATCTTGTACACTTCGGTTGTTTGGAACTATTGAAATATTCAGAACATTAACATAACATCGGCTTCTTACTTTATCGTACTTTTGGGTTTGAAATTTCAAATATTCCTTATTAGATAGTTGGTGTAACAATTTCACGTCGAAACTTGCCTGCAAAATGGTCAGAAGGGTTCACTTTAACGACATTATAATTATATTCCCACGTTATTGAGATGAACATGTCAGTCTAAATTAACTGTGGACACACAATATTTCCAAGATTCTGTACATGTATTGTACAGTATTATATAAATATAAATAATCGAAACCTACAGTGGCGTGTGATATTTAAAATAATCGTCACCATTATCATCGGCCTCTGCTGGATCCCTCCAGGAAAAGATTTCAGAATAAAATATCGAAGGACGCCTGCATTACGTAATGCCATGATTCATTTCATGTTGTAATTTGGAATACAAAATTTAAACTTTCTTGTTTCAATATTTTATTTAAAATTTTTATTCACAGTTATACAGTGTGTTAACTGACCTCGATTGAAAACTGAAATATATAACAAGGATGGTGATTATATTTTCTTTTTCAAATGTTTTTTAGCGCTGAAGTATTTGTAATCACTGTAACTATGACCAGCTTAAACGACTCCAAAAGCCTCGAAATAATAATAAATGAATTAAAATAAAACCATGTGATACTTTTATTGATGATGCCATGAATAATAAAGCAAAGTAATGAACGTTTAATAATTCGTGAGTGATAAAGGCAGATGATAAAAGCGTTCTTTATTAATAAAAATTTTGCAACGCCAATCACTAATGGTTGTATGAATTAACTTTTATTAAAGCAACGACAAAAGCCGTCATCGCATCAATTGAAATTTATACGATCGAATTAATTGAACTCTATAAATCACGGACTCTTCTCAAGTCTTCATATCTTCCCTTAATTGATACAAACACTCAGCAAATTGCCGGCCACAAATGCATAAATCAATATTTTTGGACCATTATTTTGCTTATACAGTCTACAAGGTAAGTCTACAAGGTACCTTGATAATGGTGCACTCAAATTACAGTTTACTTATTAAAGATATATCGTTTAATATTCCAATGTTGATGTTAAATTGGAAAGAAATCGCTTTTTATTGAGGGCGTGCTAAGATATGTTTTGTCATGTAGGCTTCTCGTCTTAAAACTGGGTATTTTTTTAAAAACAAAGACAGTACCTGATCGTAACAGAAAGGATGTGTTATTTATGTTATTCTAAATAATTCGACTTTTATCTTTTGAAACTGAAGTACGCATTTACCAAAGGTGCGTCGAAAAATGTTCAAACTTTACTAAATAACTTGTTTTATCACTTTTAGCTTTATCAAAGTAAAAATTGTGTAGTTCGAGTTTTATGTTGAAAAGTTAATATAGTTAAATTTACTAAAAATCCTTTGCTTGCTTTTATTCAAATACTACAAATTTCCCCATTTTATTTCTAAACACATTTTGAATAACTTAAGCAAACTAAAAGATCATCTCCTACTCATTCTGTTGCGGTAATTTTTGTTTTGCTTGCAGCTTTAATGCAGTTTACTAGCTAAACAAAAAGCCAACTAAGCGTTCGCCCTTAGCTAAATGACTATCTCGTTTACGGCAACAGGATTGCGAATCTTAAATCCTTTCAAGCTCACTGAGACGCCTTTGATAGCGAGCGTTAGGTGCACATTAAACACACAGCATTGTGGGTGTTGAAAGAAATGCTGGGAGTGCCTCGGGGCATCTCACTAGCGCGCCTCCGCTACCTTCTACGTTTGCTACACCGCTCATTACCATTTTATCCGTTCCAACTCGAAACACTGTTATTATAAACCTTGGTAAGGGCGA
This sequence comes from Cephonodes hylas, assembly GCA_030295005.1. Taxonomy (NCBI): domain Eukaryota; kingdom Metazoa; phylum Arthropoda; class Insecta; order Lepidoptera; family Sphingidae; genus Cephonodes; species Cephonodes hylas. The sequence continues at coordinate 5,222,108 of AP025371.1, forward strand.
GCAATGATCGCGTCGACTTTGAGATGTGATTATCTGCTTTTTGTTTAGTTTTGACTGGTGTTGAACAAACCGAAACAGGATTACTGCCATTATCCGAGGTAATTTAGTTGAAGGCAACGCTGAGAAGACAAGCGCTATTCTTCTTACGATATGAAAATATCTATTTAAACTCGTTTTCGCTTTTAAACATAATTATTTTGAAATTCTTGCACGTGATCGAGGTACAAACAAGTTGCGCGTGCATTACTAGAAAAATTGTAAAAATAGACAGCTAGGGTTGGCTGGTATATTTTTCTTTATGATAATTTACCTTCTTTGTTTATCTCAATGTATTTGCATTTTCTATTCGGTAATGTGAAGTGTTCTGCCGTATTCTGTTAAAAGTCAACTTGGGCTTGTCTTTATAAGCCCACACTTTCTGGAAATGTGCTCAAAAACCCACAATAGGGGCGGTTTTTATTACGTTTCAAAACCTCTGCAAGCTTCTAGGATCTCGTCGGTGGCGTATATTCGCTATATTTTTTACTATTATTTTTAGATACTTATATTTGTTTTTAATTTTTTTTTTAGAATAGCCATACTAAATAATATGAAAAAGCATTTGCCATCTACTATTACAACGAAGAAGGCATAAAATAGCTCCTAAAGAAATTTATCCCCAGCAATGCGACAGTTATACAGGCTGTTATACCTCTTCACTAAAACACTCCGATGTTTTCTTTGAGGTCAAGGTTTAAGAGCTCAATCTATTTGGCGTCGATCCAGAAACCTTTTGAATGGGCACCGAGCCAGGTATAGAAAGGTAGACGTTGGCAGTTGCCAGTTCGAATATCTAGGCTTGTTAGTTTATATGAAGTTTATAGAAAATACAGCTTGTGATATGCACATGGAAAAAGTTTGCGCTGAGGAAGTCTCTGCACTTAGTAAGATCGAAATACGATGTGTAGAGAGATTGTCGACTAAATATGAGATTTTTTATTTTTATTTTATTTACTTTTTATGGAAGACAATCTATTTAAGATATTAGTTCTATATTAAATATTTTTTTTATTTTCATTGCGGGCATTAAAAATACAAATGGTAAAGATGATTGTATAAGCTGTCACCTCTGCTAATTATTTCGAATATACGGGTGAGAAAATGCGCATGTATGCATTTATAGATATTCGTAGGGACGACAAATTAAATATGAAGAACTTAAACATTATTTAAATGATAACATTTTAATTTATTTATAAACTTATATTACCATCATACGCTACAGGACCACTGTTTATTTAAATTAAACTAATCCGATAAAATACAATTTATAATTTCACGATTCATGCCAAATTACACTACATCTATCAATTAAAACATAAAATACAAATCCAGTTTAACAAATTTATACACAATTTGCATATAAAAATAACAGTTTACGAGCGCTTTTTATAATATTAAAAATACATAGAGCAGGCTTACCGACAGAATGCAGTGAATGTTCCTCCGGGGAGCCAAGTAACCAAAGAAAACGACAAGCCACTCGAGATTTTACACTGTTTTACGATGATACGTTATTTTAAAAACCTCTGAGATTCTAGTGCAATTTTATAACGTTTAAATTAAAGATAAAACCTGCCATAAACAGTCTCCTATACAAACATTTGAAGTATTAATGTGTCTAGACAAACTGTATTGAATTGTTAAAGCTTTATCGTCGAAGGAAAATTAAAGAGTTCATATTGATTAATGTAATTGTGAGAAAATTTTAGAATCAAACCTATTAAATGAAGTTTTATTATGATACCAACATAACTCACCATCGCAATTTCTTTATTTTTTCTATTTTAATTTAAATTTGAAGTCTAGTTTTCATCTTAAATTGTTATGACAAACTTAGCAGTAGGACATTGTATTGATTATAATTATTTTTATTTACATTTAGTATAAGGCAACATGAATTGCAATAGGCTACGTCATATTTCTTTAAATCTGTGGTTGATTCGGCATCGCGTATAATCTAACCATGGTACCATGGTGGTACATGGTACTTTACTTCTCATTACAAATATAGTACCTCATAATAGTAACATGACATGAGCACTTACAATTGCAAATTCAAATCAGTGCCGCTTTATAGCACTTGAAGGACAAATTTTCCACCCTCAGTTGATATATAATATGCTTAATAAAAAATATTTTGGAAAAAACTTAACAATTTCTATTGCATTCCATTTTTCATATTCATAGGCGTAGTGTAGCCAATCGTGAAATCTAACAGCGACACATCTGTCGCGGGTTCCGGATCAGCGGTCCAGAGTTTTCGAGTATTCGTGCCCACGGGTTTCCACCAGATGAATCCTTCAAAGGCGGAACTTCCGCGACCGTGAAATTCAATTAGATTATGGAGACTACGTTAAATTCCTAGAATTTAACTTTCTTCTGGTGATCCACAACATTTTATTTGAAATGGACAATATAAAATATGTGATTATTTTACAATTACGAATTTGACTTTTTATTGCAAGAAATCGTGATTTCAAATTAGATATGTGTAGCTTGAGAGCGAAATGGGATGCCATAAATTTGTTTAAGCTAAAACAAATAATTTAAAGTTCAGTATTACCCTTTTAACATCCCTTGAAAAATATTATGCATATTTCATTTTTAAGGGGACGCATATGTCAGGCACTAGACACTTCCACGATTATTTTAGGTGCAATAATATTTAATATTAATTCATCTTTCATTATTACTTCATATATTATTATCATTCAATTTTACCTGTATAAAAAGCTGATCTTTCGTAATACGCTAATATTTTGACGTACTTGACATCATAATATTGTGAATTAGAGTGTTATGAAAACTGTAATCACATAATTGCTTAAAATCTCTTTTATACAATAACACGAATTAGAAAAGTCAGAGTAAAATAAAGTCCTTAAAAGGTTTTTTGTGTATTCAAATCGTGAAAACAAAAGACAGTCTCCAGTGGCCGACTGCAAGCTTTTATAGCTATGAAAAAACTACGAATAGCATTTATAGTATATTACTTAAATCTTTTAAGTTTTTAAAATAAAAATACATTTTCTCTATTTTTTTAAATATATATGTAGAGTAATATTTTACAAATAATCATAAATTGATACAAGAGAATCGTAATTACAAAGATCTGTGTCGCAAAGCGCCCACCAATAATTATATAAAGGTGATTTGACACAACCCCTCCAAATGTAGCCGATATTCTTGATAGCTTTGACTGCACAAACTTCGTCTTCAAGACATACTTGCATTGGCAATGTACCTCTGAAAAATGTATATTAATTTAGTATCCATATCTCAGCATGCCAGCTTACTTTATAATTATTTTGTAATGATTTTATTCCCAATACTGAAAACATGATGATAAAACGTTTCTTTAGTTTTCTTTTCTAATATAGGTACTAATATTTGTGCTTATATATTTTGAATTTGTATAACAATAATCCATTGTAATGTTAAAATCTTCGAAAATACTTTCGTCTAAAAATATCGACATTTATTATCCACAATAATTTTAACAACTCAAAATTACAAAGAAACTAGATTAAGTTTGAGTTTTAACAAGATTGTAAACTAAAATTGTAATATTCAAAAGTTCGTTATTAAGCTGTAATTTATAAAGTTCTTCGGTATATATTTCAAAATTGAAATTTTAAAAACCGTGACTTATTTGCACATTCATAACATAATAAATTATAATAGATGTATATTTTGATATATAATATTCTAAGAAAAGGCAAAACTGTATTGTAAATTACGAGGTCATAAGAACAACAAGATGATCCACACAATTGCTGGAGTAATCAAGAAAGAACCAAAACAAGACTTACATATTTCCTTCCAAGCAATTTGCACTATCGAGCATATCGCCCCTTTTGGTGGTCACGTTAACTTCGCATCTCAAGCAAGTCATGTCTTTAAACACAGATTTTCTAAAATGCCTCGTACGTGAGAGCTCAACAACATTATCGACCCAATCTCGCTTGTTGGAGAAAATGTATGGCATTTCAGAAATGGATATGTAGTTGCACAGATTGCAGGAACATACGTAGGTGGTAAGATTGTGATTTACGTTGAAACATCCTCTATCGATTATGCCAAAAGGCGTGTGTTGAGAATAGCATAGATCTTCTTCGCGTTCGCACATGATCGACGGGATCCTGCAAAATAAATGATTACACAAGAAAGCCATCTTCAAATACATTGTACTGCAGTGATTACTGTCTGTAAATATTCACGATTTATGTATTTACTAACGTGAGTTACCTTCATACCTGTGTCCTGTTTTATATAAAATTTAACAAGTTCAATACTCGATTGATTCAAAGATATTTTTAACACTTTACGAAATCAAACATTACATACTAACAATTTATTTTTGGGATCATAGCAATCTTCAACCATGACGTTATCACAAAATATGCACGAGCGCCTTGTTTCGGGGATATCAGTTCCAAGTCTAGAGACATTAAATCCACTGTTGCCGCTCCCAGGAAAACTGCCGTCTTCTTCTCTGTCATAGGGTTTCTCTTGATACATGAGATCTTTCGTCAGATGCAACAATTCGTGTCTCCCATTGTCTATACCAAGGTGCGCCGCATGTGCATATTGTTCATCGCTCTTCGTATCTAATAAAGCAGCAAGGGTTACATTTTGAAACAATGCCACATCAGTTGTTATGGTAGATTTAGTACTAAAATTATCTTCAAGAATCGATTTTACAGATGAGCTAATAGTGTCTTTTAAATCTCTGGATTTATGTTCAGACTCATCTGAAAATATTTTCTTAATATTTTTAATTATAACAGCTATTACGTCACTACGATCATCATCATTTTCAATTTTCCTTAACTGACTTCTTATCGCTGTACCTTCTATGTCTTCTATATCTTTTTTAGGGGAAGGTAATAATATCTTACTTTTTTTAGTTTGTTCTTCACATTTCGTACTTACAAACAGGCAAAAAAATAAAACCACTCGAAAAATCATCTTTTACGACACGCTGTCAATATAATATCAAAATATTTATCAAATTCTACACTGTCAAATATCCCGTCACAAAGAGTAATATGGTCATTAAAACTCTTTTTAACTCAATAGGTATTAAGTATTTGCATGTAATAATATTTTTGTTGCGATAATCAATGGGAGCCATATTTTAAAAACATTGCCGTGAGATTTTTGTCTGCTTGATAAGGGAATAAGTCCAGTTAGCAGCTCTCTTGGTTTTCTTAACTTGGGATTTTTAAAAGCTATGTTGTTACATTTAAAATTGTTACAAAAATAATAATAAGAATTATATGTTGGTTTCGATATGCATCCTCTTGATACTGAGTCTGTTTGTTCATTTATGTTTGTATAGCATAGTTCATCGTGAGCACAAACCGTATAATCAGCGCTAAAAAAAATAATTAATAAATTAGAGGAATGAAATGATATCATTTTTATGAATTAAAAACTACTTACTTTTCACCAGTTTTACATATATTATCTGCATATTTATTCGCTCCTTTGGTTTCGCAAACTTTGCAAACGAGGTCTATTCCTATCACAGGTTTCTGAAGGCGTTCGTTATCGTATTCCCAATCGCTGACTTTCGTATATTCGTAATAGGTGGAGTCGTATGAAGGTTTGTCGTTACAAAAGGGACATTTGCATACAAACGTTCTATTTAAGCTCCCAGGTAATATACAACCCCTTTTTATGTATAAAGGGTGGAGTTCGATGTAGCATTGCTCTGCATCGGAACAATTTTGTGACGGAATCCTGAAAAAATAAAAAAGGATTCGTTTCTTTATGGATTTCTATAAAAAATACACGAATGTAAATTTATAGCTTAGCAATTTCTTCACAATTTTGAACCAGCTTATTTTAAATAACTTTCGTTTTTAACCTCCACATGCCATCTCCCCTAATATAGTCTGCATTTTGACAAACGCAGTTTGATATATATTGCAAAAAATTCAATAATAATCGGTAAAAATATTTATGTATCTCCGTACAGTGTTATATTATGTTCTATACATAATGGCTCAGTGTTGTATAGTGTTTTAATTATAAATTTATAAAAATTCAACATTTACCCATGTTTATCATTACGGATACCACGATTATTAAATAAATCCAAAGTTTCTTCACATTTTACATAACTTTTATTAGTTTCTTATACATAATATTTTATTACGTTTCAAACTGTCGATTTTCTAAATATTTCGAAAAATGATATTCCTCTTTTCTATTTTCCACAGATTTGTAATGGTGGTATTTACGGAAAAGTTAACGAACATGTTTTCTCACCTAAATCCTTTATAACAATTCTCATCTCCAGTTGAAAACGCGTCTGTCTGGCACGACAAACATTCCATCCTTTTATAATTGGTAGCATTCACGGCATACCTTGATTTTCTTTGCCGCATCTCACGGGTGTCGTTCTTATTTTTGCCTTTCTCTACATTTTCATATAATTTAAATTTTTCTACAAAAAGTTTTCGGAGTTCATTATCATCAAATTTTTCATCTTCCACTGTAATAGCTGTTGTAATTGCAACCTCAGCCGGAGTTGTGCCGAAATTGTTTTCCAGCTGGGGCGTTGATGCAATTTTCTTTTGTCCTGTAATGTTCACAAAGTCGGCTTTTAGCTCTTGAAAAAACAGAATTGGTATAATAACGGTAAAGAGATTTTGCATTTTAAAATTTGACATTTTGTGACGTGTAGTTAGTGTAGGCCAATTTAGTAGCTTTCATACTCTATGTATAATGTTCTATAGTTTTCATTTGTGAATAAGTCTGCCATAAATGTTTACATTAAAGCAGTGATGGCCTCGAGGTTTAGGCGCGCGGTCGAGAATCTCGGCGGTCGCGGGTTCGAACCCCAGGCACACACCTCTGACTTTTCGAAGTTATGTGTGTATTCAAATTGAATTGTCACTTGCTTTAACGGTGAAGGAAAACATCGTGATGAAACCTGCACACCTAAAAGTTCTTAGGAATTTCTTAGGTGTGTAGTCCGCCAACCCGCACTAGGCCAGCGTGGTGGACTATGGCCTAAACCCTCTCAATGGTAGAGGAGACCCGTGCTCAGCAGTGGGCGAATATGGGTTGATGAAGAAATGTTTACTATGTTTTATACTACTAATACTTCACTGTATAAAGAAGATATAAACACAAACAAATTTATTCACGCAAATGAATTTATTCCAATTTAAGCGATGTTAATATCAACGCTTGTAGGAGCGATAAAAATGCAGAACATGGAAACGCTTCTTTGAAATAAAGGTATCCAAATTGCATACGAAAATTACTCCTTGTAAGTTCAAGACCGTAAAATAATAAACAGCGGGACAGGCTATTAAGTAAATTGCTCATTTATCCCACCTACAGTGAGAGACCTGAATTTCTTTATGGAATCATAAACTCTGAATTCAATTATTCCAAAAGATATTTAGTGATATTACATTTATGAGAATAGTCGGCTTTAATGATGAGTTCATGCTTTAAGATTGTGTTATTGATAAAACCACCTTGGAAATTTTAATCTACAACAGAGATGGACAGGCCTTAATCCACCACGCTGGCGTAATTCTGGTAGTAGGATTGATTACTGCTGAACTTAAAATCTGTTGCTGATACAGATGCTACCCTTTACAAATAGATGAAAAAAAAAAAACAGAAACTTGATGAAGTCAGTACCTATGCCTCCGTTAACGCGATAAACACCCCCTTAAAACAGCTATATACGATAATGGTATACCCCAGAAAACCGTCAAAGGCTAACTGCAAAAAGAGCACAAATTATAAAAAGCAAAAACACAAAGCAACGTCCCCAGAATTTATGTTTACTAAAACAGCAAGATCGATTTTTTCCCCACGAGTAACGGATACAATATCATAATAATGGTGATGTTATAATAAAGTTACAGTGAATAATCCGCATGCAGATTCTCGCATCTAAGTGAGCCGGTCCCGTGTGCACGACGCTGCGCTATAATTCAAGCCAATAATGATTCATATAAATTTACAAAACGAGCGTGAGGTGCAAACTGTAAGAGTGAGCGATGCGGTGTATAATTTGCGGAGTACATCCGCGGGCGCGTCTCAGTGCGGCGCCGCTGTGTATCGATACTTGAAAATGCGAATGAAATGTGCGGTATTTTAGTTCTATGCTTTTTGGTTTCAAAAACGAAGTCAGATCAGCGTGCTGTGGTTTTGAAATAAATATATAGCTATGTACTAAATTTGTAAAACATACTGCACCGACCCCAAATAGAATTGAGAAAAGGGGAAGTGAATGATGATGATGTAGGTTGAGGATAATGATGAAATTTATAAGAAAGAAGAAGCTAAGAAGTCTTGAAGAAATAGCGTTTACTTGGAAAGTAAACGCACCCAGCCTATAGCAATTGTAAAAACGTGATCTGAATGTTTTGTTTCAATATGTTGAAATTTAAATAATGTATTTACAGAATCGCTATTATTTTCTAAAGTGCCCTCAAGAGCAAAATAAAAACATACATTTAATAATAAAATGAAATAACGATACATTTCGCTACAAAACTTATAATCTGCACAATTTGTACACAATAGAGAAGTAGTTAATTAGTTTTGCGCATGACACAATATGAGTTCGTATTAACGTTTAAATAAAGCGCTTGCTCTGGTATCGATAAAATTTGAATGCCTTTTGTCCACAGCACTATTAATGGGTGTCATTCAGTTTTTATAGTTGTTTATAGTATGTTTATAGTCATTATTAAACCGCGCTTATTGAAGGATCGCCTTGCGTCGTCGGCGGCTGAATAGTTAAAGGTTGCAACAAGAGGCTCGTTGGCTGATTTAGTACGCAGGCATTATCCTTTCTTAATATCACAACGCTAACAAGGAATTGGATCCAATGATTGAATACTACCAACTACTTCTCACTAACCGCAATAGCTACATACTCGTGTATTGCAAACTTTGATAGATAAAGGATGGGAAGCAATAACATATGTATGTATATACAGTCACACTTACTAAATTCTCCAAAGGGGTAGGAATGTACATCCAATCCAATGTGCATCAGTTCCACGTAATAGGGGGCGAGCCCATTGCCGTTTATCGGGCATATTTCCAGAGACCGTGCTGCTTCTAAGAATTTCCTAATGGACATTTTATTCCTAAATCACAAATAGTAATTTTGCATGTAGGTCTCAAAGGCTTAAAACAAATCCGACAGAATCTACAATAAGTACATTTTAATTTATATTTTAGAAATGGCATATAGAAAAGCAAACAAAAGTTATTTCTAATTCAAAAGTAAAACAGCTAATAAATTGCTCGGGTACATTTCTCCATCTTGCAAATTAATCTCGTGATTAACTGTTCTTTAATATTTTGAGTTACAATATTAGCTCAATATTAATGCTGGTTTAAAACAGCTCGTTTACTAAATATGAGTTATAAATTGCTTTATGAGTAACGTAAACTATAATCCGTACTAAATGTTCGTGGGTTGCACGAAAATACTTGACCCGAATGGATCAATGGCTAAGAGACATAAGAATACTTTGTTGGGATTTGACTTTTGTGAATTAATTTTTTATTAATCTTTATAATATTTTCAAATATATTATATTACAATGTTTTAGGTATATACTACTTTGTATCTTCTTATATTTAGTTTGCTATCCAACTTTGGCATACACATGAATGAGAATCATAATTACAGGATTCATTTTTTACAGCAATGCGCCTGTGTAAAGCTGAACCGAGCTGCTAGTACATTTTTTTTAATAAACTCAAGAGGGAATTCATAGAAATTGTTTATTTAACATTTATTTGTGGAATCCAGCTATGTATTTAATTCCCTCGATATTTCTTTTCAGTAGGACAGACGGTTCGCAGTATGATTTTAAAGGTTATTTTGTCTCTCGCGGGACCAAGTAAAATCTGACATATTTTAATAACAACGTAATTAGACTTATATTATTTTGATTTTTGTCTTATTAGCGTGAGATTGGCGATCTTTTTGATGTTTCTTGTATTTTATGATTGATTACCTACAATGGTTTTACTGGGGCGGAAAGCAATCTGCATACATACCTTCTTATTTCTTCACTGGGTTCATTTATACTTGTATAATAGGATTAAGATTTGAGAATAATTGACAGATAACATGCACCGTCTTGGGATTAATGTAGGCTATGAGAACTAAGTGGATTTGCTAGTAAGCTAACCTCGTAGGTCTAGATCTATATGACTAGTCATAACGTATAATGATTCATTAGTAGGTCAGTTTTGATTTATAAAAGTGCGTTATCTTATAATTGTCTTTACGTAGTCCCACCTTACAATAGGTTTCTGAAATTCATGCCAAAGAAGTAAAAAAAGTATTAAATCTACAATTTAGTATCTAACTCTAATAACTAGCGAATCAAAGTTAAATGACTTCACCTCTACCTACCCTTCGGGGACACAGATGTGGAAGAACAACTAGCGCAAATACTAAGAGGAAGCATTACTGTATGACCATAAAAACCTTGAAGCAAAAGTTAACACAGCATTATTAAAAGCCTTGCTCGTCTGATGTTCTCACATGCTATTCAGTTCTGTTTACTTTCGAACTAAATCATAACCTAGCCTCTGGCCCGCGAAGTTCTACTAATAACCACCACGCAAAGTTGGGGCAATCTAATATGCTCACAGTTTGTGAACATGAAAATGCAGCGAGTGATAAAAGCATAAAAATAATTAATTCTGTCATTTACATTATTCTTAAGTGAAAATAAAATAGATGCTTTAGCAATACTCGTCTTTGCTTCGCTCGATATTCTCAGTCTATGTTAAAAGTTTTTGTCCGTCTCCGGGATCGCATTTTCGGACAAACTTTTACGCGTAAAATAAACAATTTTCAAGTACAAGAATTCCGAGACCTTGTAATATAGAATTTTCTATTTATAGAAAAAAGAAGCAGCTATCTGGTGGTTCACTTGTTTCTTTTTTTTTAAATGCTTTATTCATTCATCGTTATTAATTTCTTTAATAAAAAAATATCTTACAAAAGCTATTGCGTTTTCCTATTACATTTCATAATTTCGTACTTACTCTATGTCTAGGAAATAAATGAATATTGATGACACTGTATTTAACATATAGATATGCCAAAAATTGAGCTCTATTTCAAGGCAGTTAGTATTTGGCAGTCTATTATGTACTCCTCGATAGTATAATTTTTTTTATATTGCTAAAAAAGTTACGAAATAAGATATTCCTAATAACATTCCCTTTGCTGACTGCAGTAAATATAAAGTCACTTAAATAATCCCAAAACCGAAGAACCGTCATTAAAATGCGGCATGCCGCTTGTTAAACTAATTTTGCATAGAAAAAATGTACGTCACGTTTGCCAAACTTATGTACTATTCCCTCACCAACAATTAAGTTAAAGTTAATTTTGAAAGTCAAGTTATTTGTTCTCTTTGAATTTATTAATGCTCTGGAGTAAGGAAAGTTGTGAAGAATCCGAATTTGGGATGTATAATTCGATCTAAATTTGAAAACTTGTGCAATCGAAAGTCTTGAAATCGGACTACCTAACCACATAAATACGGAGTGGAGCTTTATGGTAATGTGCATAGTCGATGCTGATCGCTTCTGTTGAAAATATTTTCAAAGAATTTGAGTTAAAGTTTTGTAAATGAGATTATGGTTACATCATATCAGGTCACTATTAAACGTGTTTTGTACCACTCCAAAATGCATATACCGTCAAAAAAACACTACACTAAATAAAAATCAAGGCAATTGAGTATCTCACAGCCAATTATACACATATAGTAGTACATATAGTTTACAAGATATAAACTACTAATACTAGAAAAAATGCCTTTAAATATATGATTTTTTACATTCAAAGAATTTTGACAATGTAAAATATTTGCGACATAGCTATATGCACGTCTACATCCTTAATTTTATGTCGCGTAAAATCTCGGTAAGTCTGTATCCCTCAGGCAGCAAAGCGTAGGCAGTAAGCATTTTACCACCTATTGTGCGAGTTTTATTACCTGTAATTTAATATACTTCAACGAATCGCCGTGTTGAACATTGCCTTCATTCCCCTATGACGTCATTGCATTTTAAAATGCCCACAACTTCGCGATGCTTTACGAGACCGTAATGTTCAAATCAAAATCTGTTTTAGTAATAAAAGGCTCGTTTTGAGTTGTTTACTGTCATAGCCACATAACGCGAAAGTATCAACATAAAACGTTCGCGTTTTAACCTAGATTGATGTTTTAAATGGCAGAGAATTCTCCCAAGAGGTTAAAAATGTAAATCCTTTTTGAGTTGTATTAGGGCTTTCAAAATAAAGTCGAGGTTTATGTTACTTATTTGTTTTTAGAGAACACAGCTTAACTTTATCGTTGCCCTAGTTAATACCCTAAACTTTACACTTACTCAAAGAAAACTTAACACACGTTTCGACATGAATAAATGTCTGCTGTAGTTAAGCTAATTTTCAATGTATTTTTTGTTTCAACTTTGTACACTAAGAGAATAGAATGTTTGTAAGAAGTAGTAACAAGACGTAGCATTACATTTTAGTTCTCAAAGACAGAATTCGTAATATGTTCCCTTAATTTAATTTTCTTTTTGTAGTTTCTTCACAGTTTGTTTTGTGCCTGTTTCATTTATTTACATGGTCTAAAAGGCACTTAAAATGTCAATCTTTGAACGTTAACTCCATGGTTGCGTTGCATAATTACCTATATTTGCGTTCGACCTAGAAGTTCTTAATTAGTTGTCACGGTCGGCAAAAATAGTATAGATTTTTTACAATATGGATTTGTCACTATCAGAACGGTGTCATAAATCGATCGCATAATAACAACATAATCATTTTATATACAATGAAAATTCATACACTTTTATTTGCGGAAGAGTCCGTGTATAATAGTATATGGTCTGATAATATGAATTATGATCATTATATGAAATGACGTTAAGCTTTTCACTTTGCTTATTTATAAGGTTTAAAGTAGAACTTATGATAAGTCCCTGGAAACCGAGTTAAAAGAAAGTTTTAAAAATAGAAATGAAGGCGTAAATCTTACATAGAATCAATCATTAAAATACAAATACATTCGGTAGTGAACAAAATACAACAATATTGTTACAGATAATGAAAGCGATACTACGAAAACTAATCCTATTTCAAGATGTTTCATCCTCAATACGGATCAGAATAATCACAATGTCATACAGTTAACTAAATATAGACGTATAATTAGAACAGACGGGGCTCTTAATAATCAATATCATCACGCTCAATGGATTTGATATTAACGTTTCCCTTTGACGGCGCTGTAACATCGCCAGCTAATACGATGAATGCCAGTCGAACGACTGTTAATGCGGTTATTAATAAGATCTCTATTATGTCTATGCATATCTGTCTATTTATATTGATATCTATTCGGGCTTAAGGTCGGAGATTACATACCGGATTAACATTTCTTACTTTCACTACTCGAGCTTGTTATTTCTTCTTAATGAGATTGGTAGTTTAGGGACTACATTTTTGATTATTATGTAAGATATATTTTCATATGGTTTAAGAATTAAAGTTTTATGTAATGATTTCTAGGTTAATAATTTTAGTTATGTTTATAAGTATAGGTCATGAGTCTGAAGAATTTCTTGGTAAAGAGAAGTGAAGTGTTGTCATCAAACTACATTAGGTAAGGCTTATAAAATAGTACACCGTACTCTATAGCGAGATGTTCCAAGAAATGTATTAACAAACAAGAAGCGTCATATTATCATGCAATACTTTACAATTTCACTCTAAAATTATACTATAGCGTCAAAGAAATTTTACTTTTTAAACTGTAACTGTTTTTTAAGATAATTTTCGATGTTCAACGTCAGTCCTTACTCCTATAGAAGTATGTTTCTTTAAAACGCATTCATACATTTAGATGTTACAATAAAATAAACAAAACGATCTTATGAGGTTGCATGAATATGGATAAAGAAAAGCGAAGCCAATGTCAAATAAGATGTCCTCAAGATATCTTCAAAGTGACATTGCTACAAGTATCTACTGCAACGTATTAATTAAATCTCTCAATCAACAACAAGTGAATTATCCAATATCAAATTTTGTTATAACAAGCTGTTAGCTTATTGACGTATTGTACGTATAAGACACTTGAATGCTTAATTAAATTAATTGTGTTTATTGAAGGAGGCGCCTAATATGCACGGATGAATGGGTTGTTAGTGTTACATAATAATATAAGCACTTGATGTTCAACGAGAATATTGGGTATTATGTCGATATAATACAATGTGGCCTTATTTGTCTATCGCTGATTCTATTATCTATGAAATTTGATGTTCTAAAGTCCTTTTATTTAAGTAATATAGAGCTATACTGTAATTAAGCCTGCGTTATCTATATTTTTTTTCCTATCAATTTAAAGAAAACATTAAGAAATTATAATAATAGTTGTAAAGTTACATACATGACATAGAAACTTCATTTTATGCCTCAAATAATCTAAGAGTCTTTGGTATTGCAACATTACAAATCGGGAGCATGTTATAAAACCTCCAGGGCGTAATTGACTCAAGCTGGTCTGCGTAATAAGAGGCTGTAGCTTTGAAGATTGATCTTTACTTGAAATACACTTCGGTGTATTTGGTATGATATGCTTTCTTTTGCAGTTTCTGATACTTATGAGGCAAACAGTAGCATATTTTTTATGAAAATAAAAATAAAATTTAAATAGACCGACTAAGAAGGGTACAAATCCCATGTCATCTATATGACTGTAAAATAATACCATTAAAATGTATTTTTACTTGTATGTACAGGAGGCTTCCGACCGTTCCCGGTGAAAGTCCCCAACTTTTCAAACACACACAAAAGCATAAAAACTCTTCCAAATCGACGCGATCAAACAACATAATTAAGTGACTAATAAAGATTAATTCGCTGCAAATAAAGCAGTATTAATCAATCTGCGAGCGCCGGTAGAAGGAAGGTGGCGCATTCGTGTCGACGCGTTCGGTAAACTGGTGGAACTGGATGCTGAGCAATGGACTGTGGTGGCTGTCCGTTTGGGTGTCGAGTTACCTGGCCCGAGCTCAGAACGAAAGAGGTTCGTGGAGGAGGTATTTTATGTGTTAAATGAAATGCTTGTTGCGTCTTTAGTCTGTGCTTAATCATAATATGGGCATATTCTTTGCCAAGATGATTTATCGTGTTAGATTATTTCAAGGATGTACGTGAAAAAAATACAATTGTATTGTCAGCATATTTACTCGATTTATAATCTTCAATTATTAAAAACTACTACAGGTATTTTATTTAAAAATTAGACATAATAACACTGAATTTGACTAAAATTGTTTTAAGATTCGAATGAATTCATGAGTACCTATATATTAAAAGCCACTATGACGTAATCTTCAAACAATACGTTCAAAAGATCATATCAATTAGAAACCAAGTCCAAAATTTCTACATCCCCACGAAGCCCATCGAACTCTCTCACAGGTAATCTTATATGCTGTGTGCACTGGCTGACGACGGCGTCTTCTGCGACTCCGGTGTTCACCCATCAACGAGCCAGGAATGCGGTGAGCGGTGACGTAACCCTATGAATAATCATCTCTCGCTTATTGAACACTGATCATTCGTTTCGTCGAATACTTTATGGGTGGTTTCAGTTCGTTGTGATTGATTGGAATATAATTCTACGATTCCTTTTTGATAAATGTATTTCTGGAAAGATCGTGAAAGAAAACAAGGATATTCTTATTATTAAATAGAATGAGGAAATATATTGGAGATGTTTGTTAGCAGGGTAGATGAAATAAAAGAAGAATTGTTGGTCCAAAATAGAGCAAAAGAAGTGAAAGAAAGACATATAACATAGACAAATACGGTGCAGATAACTATATACCAACACGGCTCTTATAACGAAAGGGGAAGCAGATGTGCATTTCTGGTGCAGTCTGGGCCTTTATATTACACCACGAGGTAAATACGGTAGTGGTAATTAATAGAAATAGTATCTGCCAAATTAATGTAACTTAGTCATGAGCATGACACTTTCAATTGAAACTCTCAATGTTAAACCTGTGAACGTTAATTTTTTTTTTTAGTAATAGTTTAATTGAAAGAGATTTAGACATGTAATATCAAATTGGATTTATGGTTCTAAAGTATTTCAATTCGCAGAATATAAACGCCAGATTAATTAAAAGGTCTGGCAATAAATACATTTCATGGAGCAAATTGTTGGAAAATTGATTAAAGTGCAACATTATTACCAAATTTTGCCTTTGCGATTTTGGCTCTCATTTCGTATTTATTTCAATAAGTCTGATAATAATTCGATTTCTTGTTCATTTAATGGACTTTAACAAAATAATTCTGCAAAGCTTAAAACAATTTGATTGAACCAGTCAGTTTACTGATTTACTAAGCGAACAAACTAGGCGAACTCTCTAAACGATTATTAAACAATTTGTTAATTAGAAAGGCTTTGGAAATTTTCGAAGTTATATAATTTCTTGCCATTTCCCGAGAAATAGCCAGAAACGTGGTAACTTTGAGGATTTTCCCAATAAAGCTTCGTATAAATACTTTGTTATAATTTGAATTTTCTACTATGAGTTCGAAGTATTGCGCGAAGCAATTACCGAAGCAAATACTGAAAACTATTAAACACGAGAATTTTCACAAACGATTGTTTACCAATCACTCTCTGAAAAGTATGAAATATAAAAAATACATATCTAAATTTTAACACAAGAGAATTTTACGTTCATACGATTGTGGCCATCGCTGAAAATATACTCTTAGTAAAAATATAATAAGAATCTTACAATAAGTCACACACGAATTTCTAGAATTTCTTAAGTTACAGACATCAGAACTGCTATTCTGCAATGCTATACTACCACCTCAGCTCCGTACACATTTAATTTGACAATTAAGGATGCAGTGCGTTTAAGCTAGTACGATAACAAATACAGGCAACATTACATACATTAACTGATTGGGAATGCCGCTACGCTAGTACCGTCCGCCCTATGTGGTTAATTGCGCCGTACATTCACAAAGACAATTAGTTAAGCGCTGTCTCTGATTGCGTGTGAGGGCTTAAGGGGAGTGAGTAAATATAAATTGGTACGCCGATGCAATTGGCAGATACTGAAGTCTATTCCCATGGCAGTAGAAGTGAATGCGCTTAACGATTCACAATTTCTTATGACTCTATTGTGTGCTTGTCCAATTGCAAAGAGTAAGTGGTCGGCTTGTAACTAAATCATACTGTGTAAGTGGTTAAAGGTTCGCAGTTCCGCTTTGTGTGTTTGAATGAACAATTTGTTGAGCATTGGTCGTGTTCTTTCCTTTTTGTCTATGTCTGTGGTCATTAGGGATAAAGTTTATTACTTCTGAAATTTTCCATGCATATAATGTTGTAGAAAAATTCGTTCTATTGTGTCAACTTGAGGAAGGAGTAATTGTTTCTGGAAAATATGAGACCAATACTATCGATAGATATTAATCATTATAAATTAATCTCAGAATTATATCCAAGTGATGACAAAACGTACAATCGTAGATAACAGACTACCAAATAGCTCATCTCACGTCAGATATTACGTCACTGATCTCCGGAATACACAGGGAAATGGTAATAGTTTCTCTTGTCTGCAATACATAATACAATAATCTTACAGCTTTGTGATCGTATTTAGTACATCATCGTAAAGGCATAATTCTATATAATAAGTAACGAGCCTATTGCAAATTGCCATCTATCTTGAATATTATCAATTTTGGGGTTACTGATAATAACCCAGTATTACTTGGCTTGGTGCAGGCCGTAAGTAAAATCAGAGATAATTATTATTGCCCTTTAGCTAATTTGTATTCGTAACTGGAAGAAAACTACTTCAATCGCTATCTGATGAATGATGTATAAAGTCGATGAATGAAAAAAAGGCTGAGCTAAAACTCAATCTAAATACCTATCTATCACAAATTTAATATTTTTGATCAGCAAAATATGTGGACGTCTATCTAAAAACTGGCAAAATCATTTTCAGAATAAATTCAGATTCACAGAAGTGAGGCTGCGGCCTATTTTTACTAACCCAATATGGACTCGCCCACGCGTAGAATTAAGGCTACTAGTTACATACAGAACAAGCCTACAATAAATAAGATGGGTTGTGGCCTAATTTTTATATGCACGGTCCAAAAATCTTCCTTTTGATAATATGTGCTTGGAGCTCAGTAACCATACGTCTTATAATACTAGAATTTTTGACTGTTGCTTAAATACCAGCTTGCGAAACGAGCTGAGGTCTCGATCCCCGTACCTAGACAAATATTTTGTAATTTACAAAGAAGTGTTAAGGATTGGAGTATTTGTTAAACCGATAAGTTTCCCGTAGTTTCTGATATCCACAACACAAGACTAATATTTTAGCTTCGGCCAGTACTGTGTAATGGACTGTTGGGTGTACTTATTTATTACAAAGTATCTTGAGAAAAGCGCATTTCATCACAAAAACGATGTTATGTCTTTAGCTTAGACGGTTTAATGCTATAAAAAGTTACTGACAGTCAGAGTCAGACTAATGTTTTGAGAATAAAATGAAAGAAAAAAGTTGAAATATAAGGGATTTTAAACTAAGTCATTAGTCATCGTATGCAGGAATTTAAAATAATATACAAAAATATATTATTTGGTCACAGTAATTTAATTTCACCACAAGCGTTGGCTAATACGTCACGCTTGTCGTATTATCGAAATTAACAACTATAGTATGTTCTACCGCAAGCCAAATTAACTGGTAAACCTCTTTAACACTAATTGTCATGACATTAACATTTATTTAATATTTGGAGATTTCAACAGGTACAAGGAAAAATTCGAAATTAGTTTTCTGACTTAGTAATTAAACGCAAAAGGTATGGATTGCAAGCGCTGATTAATGCTAGGAAACGCATAAATTTAAAACGATATTACCAGGGAAAAGGTATTTTTTTTAATTAAAATATAATATTTCGTTGTTTTCATAACAGTCACTTTTCCTTGAACTGTACTGTTATTAATTCGATAAACTAAACAATTCAATATAAATGTTCAACAGTTGAGTTCCAATTCCAAGTATTTGATATTTAAAACAACAATAACTTTACATTATGTTCACATATTGATTTCACGAATGTGAATCGGGGTTAATTAACGTATGTTACCAATTCGTTTGGCGCTTCCAAGTGAGTAATCGATTTAAGAGTCTATTATTTTGCGAGCTCCACACGTTCGGGATTAATTAATGAATGAAAAGGGTCGGTGGCGGTCACTCATTTCGTCCATATTGGATTCGCGTTTATTCGATTGGCGGCCCTTTCCGCTACTTTTTTATTTGTTCCGCTAAAACGTAGTGGTAATTGTTTGAATTAAAGGGACTCTGATACAAACGAAATCGCAATATTCCCGTTCACGATTCGCTTGAAATGAGCATCGTATTTTGTCACTTTTACAGTCTGACGCTCGTTTGTTTTACATTTAATCAACATTCTAAAGAGAATCACAATTGATCCAAATAAAATTGGACAGAATGCTTAAACGTATCCAATGGTTTTTACATTAAACGAATTTATGTTACATTTAAATATCAAGCGTATTTTTACTCTGTAGAATAATTTGAATGCCGACATACTATATGATCTTAAGTAAATGTGATAGCTGCTGGATTACGTTTTTATGTAATGACGTCCCTTTGAAAAGTGTTTGAAAAATCATCGCAAGACCTTCTGAACATTTAAAATCGAGAGTTGCTGCCTTGATTGAAGTAAACGTTGCCCATTACATACAAACGATTTCAATACATTTTCATAAACATACTTTACCAACATTTTCAAGTTCTAATGTCTAACTTTCTTCCATATTTCTCACATTCTGTGATGCACATTATCTTCAGCAATCATTTGCGTAATGGGTATCGTTAACCACCGAAGCAATGGTTCGCCATGCCTCTTGCATTTTATAGGGATCATAATCAAAGAATAGCAAAACGCATGCAGCTTTATTAAACTCATTCCAAAGTACATCACATTGAAAATGCCAAGCAATATTCACAACAACCCACGTTGCGGCGTGCTAAACTGCTATTTCATTAAGCCACCGCCGCCAATATTGCTAAGGTCTGCTTAGGTTACATTGCCTTCTGTGTGTTCGCTTAACAATGATTCCACCCACTGCATGCAAGCGCGATTATCGTAAAAATTAACTACCTTCTTGTGCATAATGCTGAACATTTACGTCTGAATTATAAGCTGCGGACCGCCCCTACTTTTTTAATAAGGAACATTTTAAATCGTGTAATGGTGTAGTTATTACTATTGCAGGAAACAGGCGGTTAATACATTGGAAGTATTAAAACGCACACATTCAATTTTGTTATAAATTCAATGCTATTTTCGTTAGTATTTTAGTTACTTTTTAAGTATTTTTTGCAAGTAATAATTAATTTTAAAGTTTTAGTGGACGTTTATGGGCTGATATACTTGCATGCACAAGGATTTAAATTAGTCTGCTTTTCTTCAGATTTCCTAGGACGTTAAATATTTTCTTCGGTTACTACAGATCAATTCTAAATCTCAATAATAGATTTCTAATATCTGCGCTCTCCTATTTCATACTTGGTAATAATTTTTAATAAAACCATTCATCAAGTTTCTAGTAACACTGGGAATTAACTGCAGGCGCATTATCCACTACATTATTGTGGGAGCAAGTTTACTCGTTATAAGGAAAGAGGACACGCAGTGCGGTTGCGGAGGGGTGCCTCTGGCTTTATTCTATACGTATAATGAAAATAACATGATACTTTGCTACGAGGTAAAAGGCACTGTGATGTAGATAGCTTATTCCATCTAGCTTACGGCTGATGTTGGCTTAATACTGCTAGTATTGATGCAAATCTTTACCTAGAAATGGAGAAAAAGGATACAAATTTAATTGAAAGTAGGTTGATATTTGCTTCTTGATATTTTATTATATAAAGACACTATAGAGATAAGAGAGAAAAAGAGAGATAAAACTTGTAAGTAAGAATTGATATTGGCGTGCACAATAATTACAACGAAAGTACGTCATATTTTTACGTCTGCCACCACAAACATCGTACTAGCTTAAGACTATTAAACTAGTACTTTTTTAATCTCCACGCTGCTAATAATGTTCTAGGAACCCTTCACTTCCTTCGAGAAATGACACAAAGTGAAACTCCACACTCATCGTTTTTCAAACTTATCTCGCGGGACCACATATGTAGGTAATATAAATAACTGTAGAGAAAATTAGAGAACTAAATCATTTTAGAACAGATTTACTAGCAACGAGACGAACCATCTCATACTGACAGAAGTTAATCACGTGTGAGATGCATAGCGACGGGAAAGAACGTATGTTTCGTCATCATCAGCGAAAATCGCAACAAAACCTGTGTTAAACGATACAGTTCTAGAAGCAGTCTTGTATTTAATGTCCTATAATTACTTACGTTTTTTTACAGTTTCAATAGCATTTTTGGTGTGAGAATTCGTCATTTGTTTCTTTTATGTACATCCTCACCATTCCAAGTTATATTCTACAGATGCTTCATTATATATTGTTTGTAAAATTACTTTTTCAAATAACTGACGCGTTCAATTTTTAGCGTATTGACATGTTGCACTTAAGTTATCGTCAGTTTAAAAAAAGATTCGGAAATGTCCAAACCGTATATACTACGGCAATGATTAAAATATTTTAATTATTTATAGAAATACGTTCAACATTTAGAAATGGGGTCATAATGAAGTTTGATAGGCAAGATAAGCTTCTTTTTATCGTTTTGTATGATGTATGCATGTATTTATATCGTTTTGTATATAGTAAAAATAACCACGACTAAAAACGTGTGCGAAAACATGACTAAAGCTTGCAATGTGATAAGTGAAAGCATGAAATAAGTATATACGTGCGAACATCGAAGCAAGTTTACGAACCAAAACAAGACAGTTTAAGACAGCAAACCTATTAACATCTCGAATCTCCAAAACTATAATTACAATCGATTCGCCTCCACGGCCATCCTTATAATTCAAACCCATTTATTTCCTTATTTATCCTCGTATTCCTTCTTTTACACTTGTTGTACGTTCCTCACGCACAGATAATACTACAATGAGGCATACAAATTATCGCTTGTGCCGACGCCGGACGCTTATAATATCGAAGACACTAAATATAAACATCCTTTCATGGTTAAAAGAAACCTTATTTTAAAAAAGGTAAGGTTAAAATTTCAAGACGCTTTGGGATCATTCTAAGACATTTTCGCTTTCGCTTGAAAGTCAGTGGTCGGCGAATAACTCGCTAAGACATGATCATGACTGGTGAGCTTATACTCCACACCTCGTTACGTGTTAACAGGCACATTCGCTCACGACCCGATGTTTATCCGGCGAACTTCAAAATACACCATCCTCGGTGCATTTATGTCGAAATGTTGTAATTGGCCTTACGTGGTGTGATGGGAATTTACTTTTGTGTTTCGCTTTAGACGCTGCTAGAAAAATAATGTTTCTCATTTTTGAAAAATACGACGCTTTTGCAAAAAAATGCAGCTCCGGAACAAAATGTCGTAGTGAAAAATTTTGTATAGTATACGACTAATGGTTTAGGCATTATTTTTTTTAATTTTCTCATCAAGTCACTGCTGGGCACGGGCTTTTTTTACCATTGTGAAGGTTTAAGCTTTAATCCACAACGTTGACCAACTGCGGGTTGGAGTTCAACACATCTTAGAAATTACTTTTGCATACGTATAAAACTGACGACACACTAAATTATAAATTATGAAATGCAGGGGCTGTTTTGTTAATATTTTTTGTTTTTCTGCACAAAACTGCTCAACCATTGTGAAACTGGGACTAAAAACACATTATGAATAAAAAATTACATGCCATACACCGCTCATAAATTCCCTTTCAAAAATATTAGTAAATATTTTTAAACAAAATGTTTAAAATATGTAAAACAACGCCACATCGTTCACAATATCACGTTATTATAAACGGCGTCAAACGGGCGCGTGCTGTTTACAATAAATTCAATATTGATAAACAATGAAAAATAATTTCCGGTAACATGAAGTTAATTACATCAATTTTACGAGCAACATTTACGATGCTAACAAGTCACATGGTTTCTTTCGAAAATAACAAAGACCTTGGTTTTGAAACCTCATTTCTAATGTAGGTTACTTTGATGTGAGATTTATTGAAAGTTTAAAACGTGCAACTATCGGAGGGAACTAAAGATAATTTATTAAGTAACTCGTAATTCGTCTGCATGGACTGACGTTAAAACATAGAATAGGTAACTAAACTCAGTTTAGCTTTATGAATATTTCTTGTACTATTTGGAGCATTATCACTTGTTGTATGCATCGGTGATTTATTTTGTACTCTTTTAGCATCATTAATAATATTAAGTTTTTAAAACTATGATATATACATTCACTAATTCTATTGTCGGCTATAATTTAGTTTTCGTCTAAAGGCAAAACATAACACAGGAGATAAATTTCTACTAGCCCTATATAAAAGTCTGTTTATAATGTAGAATATATTTTTTCCATCTTTACCATTTGTTTATTCTTAAATCTATTCTTTTTTCAGGTATAATTCCATTTTCCTTTAAAGATTAAATCTTAATTAACTGTGACTGACAAAATGATCGACATGTTCACAAAACATCAATCCTAGCTCGCTTTTAACCTCATTCAGTTCCCGACATAGAATGTTTGTTACAATACTGTTTGTTGCTATTGTCGACTTTGATATACTGTTATCAAAACGCTGCAGATTCTGTTCGTTACCGAATACATTTCCTATTGATCTCTATGTTTTCATTACCCAGAATATCACTAGCAAATAAATTAGTAATTGTGTTTGGTTTCTATCTTCAAATAGCTTTTCCCGAAACCTTGCATTTACCCTGAAAAATTCAACTTTAAACCTAATGCTCCAAAATATACTCGTGGTATTTTTCATGAGCTTACTCACAAAATGTTTATAATAAAAGTTTTGACTTACTTGAATATGAAATTAGGTGATTTCGCTTCAGTTCTAAATATAACATTACTGAATAATTTTAAAGTAAATATTTGCTAGCTTTATGTTTTATATTTATCATAAGCTATAAGCATTATAAATTTATTATTATAAGTTAATTTATATTCTTAAGAATTAACATATTCTGAAAATAATAAATTACATAAAGGTATTAGCGGTAAAACTAAGTACAAAAAAATGACACAGGAAAGAAGACTGGCTAACACTGCGATCTTCAATATATTTCTCCTTAAACTACCCGCGGAGAAGTGGATGATAAACCGGCTTTATGTTTTGCGCGAGGCGTAATTTTACTGCTCTATGAAGATAAGATTGCTTCGGCCGTTATATTTGTGTAGATGTCCACGCGAACACTTAGATTGCGTCTAACATTTATTTTTATTCAAGACCAGTGATCAAAAGAAGGTATGGTTGTTTCTGTCAAGATTTCTTCTCCTTGTTTTGTTTATGCCACGATTAATTTTTAGTCGTACAGGACGCTAAAGATTGTTACATTAAGATGTATGTGTCCTATGTAAAACGATATGTTAACACAATCATTTAGGTAAATTAGGAACAATGAGTTCCAAAAATGTTCTGCATAAGGTGCATGACCTATATTTAGTTCTGACTATATCGGACCAACCCGCACTAGGCCAGCGTGGTAGACTATGGCCTAAACCCTCTCAATGTTAGAGGAGACCCGTGCTCAGCAGTGGGCGTATATGGGTTGATAAAGGAAGAAGGATATCGGACATTTTTTTGAAGACTTAAATATGTATAATGCATTTCGTCACTTCCAAAAATTAGAGTTGAAGTCTCATGCGGACATATTAATCAAAACACAAATACTACTTACCCATATAATAAAATTAATAATTATGCAAAGGTAACCGTATCCCAAGTATCATTTCCATCCTTGCTAATGTTTCATGAGTAATCTGAATAGACAAACCGCCACAGAGCTAGCAGCCTGCAGGATTAACGCATGTTGATGAGACGTTGAGGTCAGAAACAGTTACATAACGTACGAGAAACGTATGAACCGTCTGTAAGCATAAATCAACTCAACATGGAAGATTTCATAGATTCAAGTTAGAAGTTAGAGGCGAGTTGTTGATTTTAAAAATATATTAGTTTTTTTTTAATAGTTTATTTATTTTAAGACTATAATATTCAATTAATGCACTTACTGTCCTTTACACGAGAACTGTATCAGACGTGGCAGTAGAACTGCTAAGGATTCAACGATATAAGTCCTTCGTGGCCTTCATTCGCGCCTGTGTTCCCCGAAGGGACTAACAGAGGTGCATTTTTGTACCCACAATTCGCCAATTTTGTTTTGGCCCCACCTATTTAATAGGGGGTAAGCCTATTGCCCTTTCTTTATTGCCAGGACCACATGATTGAGCGGCACAACAAGCAAATATTCGCAATTCACAATAGTTATTTCTAATCAAAAATGTTTACACAATGCCAACTGCATCGTTTGAAAGGGAACACAAATTGACATTTACACAGGTATAAAAGAGGAACTAAAGAACGACACAACTAAAAAAAATAACATGTGTCACACATTTTATGACCTCTGTTAACAACGTTCCCAAAAACAGTCATAAAACGAAGCTTCGTCGTGACATCGCCGCGAGTTTGCACGGCGGCGATATTTTAAACAACAATTCTATTTTCGTCTGAACTAACGTCAATATTTACAAAATAAAAACTCTCCCGCTGTTGCTCGTCTCTCTAGTCGGCAGTTTTGCTTCTAAAGCTTGTTATCTACCGTCTTGCGGGATTCCCTCGGCCTTCATTACAATTTTCGTATTATATTACATACGTACGCATTAAACAAACTCCTACGGTCTTGCAGGAATGAGTGGTCTTAAATAAGCAGTATGGCACATCGCTTCCTACTTCGAAGTTTCATGTTGCGCGGATTTATGAGAATCAAATAACCATTAGGCAGTAATGTAAAATCGTATGCATCCGAATGAGGCATTGCTATGGTTACATAGGTTGCAAATTCATGTTCTTGAAGTTTGTTATTTTTAATCAAACTTACATTGGGTTTGGCTTATGGAAGCAAATGAATACCAGTATTATTATCGAAATAGATTTTCTTCTATATCTCCAAGAAAACGTTGCGTAGTACTATTGGTGATACCGTGTCAAAAGTGTTGTGACAAATGTTTAATTTGCCGCCTAGGTAATTTGTTAATAACAAATCGAAAATTAACAATTTCAACTCAACGGAAATCCTTTCCTTAATCTTTGAAGAATAGCTCATCGAGAGGAAAAAAATTTGAGATTTCCGGTTTAACAATTACGCAACTTGCAATTTTAACAACCTAGTCAGATAAAATTGTTAATTAATTAATGAATAACATTTCATAAAATTGCGGTAAAGAAAAAAGTCCTACGGCATTACATTCTTTAATTTGTCCTGTATATGTCTGAATATTTCAAATGTTAATATCAACATTTAATATGTTTAACCTTTAAGTACACGCGTTGTTTCAGATAACGTAACGTCACGCGTGGGGTCTAGAAGTATCCCCAACATACATTTCAGTGTATATTCAAACTTACTAGATATTTTTTTAAGACCGTTTAAGATTTTAAGAAAACACATTATAACATTTATGAAAAGTATTAATTAATCAGAAAACAATCAGTTTTTAGACAGTTAGGGACATTTTTTTCAAAATTATAATCTCGTACATAGAATTTTTAAGGCACATGTTTAATGTAGTAAAAATTAACAAAAGAGTCAAATTCTGACTAATGTAATATTTTTTTCTAATAAAATAAGAATAAAAAACAAGTAATCGTAATAAAAAATTAAAATTAAATTTATAGAAAAAAAAATGACAGTTCTTGAAATGTACTAAACTAAATTAACGTTAAAAATTATTCTTTGGGTAGTCGTGGTAAACAATAAGTAACTTCTTCCGAATGAGGCTTGCAAATAGCTTTCTTGCAAGACTTACAGACAATTGCACTTTTTTTTATCCTTGGATCATCCTTGAATCTATGTATTAATGCACGCCTCACGGTCACTTATATCACCCACCTCTTCCAAAATATTATCTTGAGGGTTGTCTCCTATGCCTTCGCTTTAAGAGTCACTAAAATTGTAAATAATTTGTACAATTTGGTTTTCGGTTAGACGGCGACTCATTTTTCCATTAATACAACATCAATTCTGAAAAAGAAACAAATAAAAACATAACTAAAGTGAAAAAAGTTACTACGTTAAAGCACGGGTGGGGTCTGCAGGTATCCCCACGTAAGTAAAAATGTAACTTACCTAAGCAGAAAAGCGACGAAAGTCCACTTACCGACAGGTCTCGCGACGCACTGAGATTAGCCGAAAATACGCGATCGTAATTTGTCAATTTTAAAAAATACCGTTAAAAAACAGTGCGTGGGGTCTGCACAGACCCCGCCCGTGATGTTAAAGGTTAAATAATATTTTTCTTCAGGGCGCTCGAAGGGGGCGTGGCTTGCGGAAACCCAAGTTCGCGTTTTCGGGCGTATTTTCAGCTCCCTGTAAAAACTATTAATATTAGTCTTACAATTTCGGGAGTTAGAAGTTCTTTTAGAAAATTTCCTCCTCGTTTTAAATCATTTTTCAAAATTAAAATATCTCAAATAGTTTTCCAGATAAACCCAAAAAACCAAACCCCTTTTTTTTTGTTTACTAATTTGTTAATAATTTTTGCAATTTTTTCGAGCGGGTCTTGAATTTTTTCAAAAACTTTCTAGATGCAATTCCAAATCGAATGAGCCCTCAACCATATTTTTCCGAGACTTTTAAAAAGTTTTGACTAAAAAAGCACTTGTTGACTAGACTATACATATTTGTGCCACAAATTAAGAAGTATGAATGGATGCGTTGTTATTTCTAAGATTTTATTTTCGTGGCTTAAATAAGTAATTTATAGTTCCTATATTTATATTTTATTTAAAATACATTGATCCCTTTTGCATAGTCTTTTTTATAGGATAATGGCGATTCTTTGTTTTTGGATAAAAGGACTTAGTTTGTTTATTTTATCAGAAAAAAATATAATTTTGTTTTATTTTTGAATATTTAAGTCAAGATTTGGAATAAAAGATTAATTTTAATATGTTTGACTTTCTTTTTGTTACCACTTTTATTACTAATATAATCCCGGGACTATCCCGGAATCCCGGGATTAACTGTTGATAATCCCGAAATCCCGGGATTACAAAAATCGACCGGGATCGAATCCTCTAATCGTACCGTTAAAGTTAAAATGAACCTTCAGAATCACAATTTCCGCGTTAATACGTTCGAGATTATTTAAGTCTCCGAAGTTTAGAATTTCAACGGTTAACATGTTACGAAGAACTTCGGTAGATTGAAGTGAATGATGAGCCTTGATGAGCAAGTACGCAACTGAATACTGACTTCCTGTTTAAAACACTGGATGTGTGTGGATAAGATTTAAGTTCAACAAACTCTGGTTGCTTAGCTGTTCCACAATGTCAAAGAAGGATTTTCTTTTGATTTCATAAAATGAGAAGAAAAGAGTCTAATTTGACGTTGGTGCAAATAATTGTATGTGTCAGAGGAAAAAAAAATAATAAAAAAAGGAAATTGAATGATAACCTAACACCTTTAATTTATCTTACTTTTTTAATAGCTTATACGACTTTATAAATATTTTAAATCTAATATTTGAAGGCAATTAAATAGACATCTTTGTATCTACCAAATATATTGCTTATAATATAGTTAATCCCTTATACATATTGACACTATTGCCTATAATAAAGCAATATGATATTGTGGAGGGCACGAAGCGAGGTGAGCTTGAAATATTGCTCCAAGAGATACTCGCACGTACGATTTCAAGCATGTGCAAAAATATTCATTTTGTGCAGTGCTGTTTGAACTGTTTTAATATTGAATACGATTCGGAGATTCCTGATTCTTCTGTTTTTCACTCATGTTATTAAATCTTAATATGTTCTCTGCGAACGTTTATAACGACATACCTTATTTTAGTTTTCTATTAAATTTAAAAATGGTGTAGCAAATAACAGTGAAACAAAAGGTAGTACGAGTAAAGCAACGATGGAACAGTACTACAAATTATGAACGGAGATAAATCAGCGTTTCATGCATCAACAGAAATAAATAGATGTAAACAAACAATAACTCACACTTAATCATGATGCGTTAAAATTATTAAGCGCAGTCACCAGGCGATATTTCCAACCGCCGAGCCGTTGACAATAAACTATGAAACCCAACCTATCCGGTTAGGGGAGCTACCAGAGTAATATGACAGTCATATTAATGCCCAAACTGATTCAGATTATGATAACGAACCCCAATAAAAGAATAAACGACACGTCAAATAAAACTCTAAAAACGATATAATGAGTGAAAAATAAAATATCAACATCCGCCGGAGTCTCGCGCTTGACATAATAAAGATTAGAGGCAATATTTGTAATTAATGAAATCAGTTTCCATTTAAATTAACTCCGTGTGCAATCGGACGCTTTTGGGTGGTATCACCGGCGCCTTTGACTCACAATAATCCGACTTTAAAACCGTGTATTCATCTTGTATTTATCTCTATCGTTCGAGATTGACAGATGTACTATTGGATTGACGTACGGTTATGCAAACCGCTCTTAATTTATCACCAAATTTAATGACCTGGACGACATTCGAACGATCGTAATGTTTGTATTGATCGGTAACAGTTTAAATGGTTGTTACTGTTTTACGATACATTTGTATTGACATTGTTTAAAGGCAATATTCCTGTTTTATTGCAGTTTTGTTCTGGTTAAAAGCACATTAAATCTTCACAGCACCATACATTTTAAAGTTAGCGATTTCATTGTTTTGCAATGTCCCTGTTTGTAGTTCTATTGCTGGTTTATTTCTATTTTATGCAATTTTGATTCACTTTGTGGTAGCTATAACTGTTCGCATGACATAAGTTCTTCAATGAAATCTACTGCATAAAATGTCGTAATAGAATAAAGACAACCAAAACCAAGGGTATCGTAATGGGTGAGTATTTTCTAAAAACTGGCCATCATTTGGAAAATAACGCTAGAGAAATTGTAAACTGTATCTGATTTGTGTGAGCTCTTACTCCATAAGAGGCTTCAGAGTTTAGACATACAAAACAAAATCGTACTTAATATGTATTTTA
Source organism: Cephonodes hylas (assembly GCA_030295005.1). Lineage (NCBI taxonomy): Eukaryota > Metazoa > Arthropoda > Insecta > Lepidoptera > Sphingidae > Cephonodes > Cephonodes hylas. The sequence continues at coordinate 5,252,525 of AP025371.1, forward strand.
AATAAATTCGCGCTAATTTATTTTCTTTCGAATATATATAATTTTTTTTAAGTTTATATTTTTATTACAGAAAACTTTTTAACACCTCATTTGAAAAAGCTATAAAATAAATAACGAATATATTATGTTTTATTATATTCAAATGTCTCAAACACAAAATGCGTCTATCTCATTAATTTTTCGACAATCACCCGGCTTCGTTAATCAATGCCTTAAAACAAGCACTTAAGTCTTAAAATTGTTTGAGTTGAAGCACAATGTATGCTGTTTTTTAAATCAAAACGTTTTTTTAGTGTCGGAGGCCGCCTCCGGCCTTCAGATGTTATCAGTGCCACCCGTAATGAGACTTGGTGTTAGTCAGATGGAAACAGAAGGACCTATATTTTTAATTCCTATTTTCGAAGGCAAAATACAAGGCGATAATCTCAAACGTCACGATGGCGAAGATAATGAACGAAAAAAGAATTGTTGGGCCTAGCATGGTCGGTGATTTCTCTGAATGTGAGCTAGCGAGAAACAACGCGTGGGAAATGACTAAAGAATTAAAAAGTTTCCAGTATAAGGAATGCTAGATTCTGTTTCTTTAAGTAAATCAATGAAATAATTTAATTTAATTATGATAGAGAGGATGTTTTTATGTATATCTTCGTATTAATATTATTCGTACTAACGAAAAAATATTTTACAGATGGACAAAATGATGGCGGCCTGATCTTAATTACTATGTATATTTATTTAATCCAGTCATTTTAGTTATTAAATATACGGGCGAATATAAATATCTAAAATGAAACGAAATGTAAGAACGCATAAGAAAAGTTTAGACCTTTTTATAAAAACTGATACCAATGAATCATTCGCAATTTATAATAGAACTCAACAGAGGATGTAATAGTGCAATAATAGCATGGTTAGTAGCAAACGATATGTTACATCTCGATATTAAATAATCGTCACTAAATGTACGTCTTTATTTTAATTAGAATTCTTTTCGATACGCATAATTCAAAAATTGAATAAGTTGATCCAATTAAATAGCGAGATATAAGCAACTTCACATTAGCATTCGATTACCGCGTATCGATTGCGGCACGTATCGATCTAGATAACGGATTAATTAAAGAATCGAGTTCGTAAGGCGATGCACCGTTCCTACGATACGTCGGATAGTAATCGAGAGATGCTTGCGCAATGATGTAAATGGATCGATTCGGATTACCTCTATAATTAGCTTTCTCGCTATAGCACGCGCTTTCTTTACATTTTTTGTTGATCTTTTTCAAGTAAATGCAGTGTGCATATTGTGTTTCAGCCTTACGCCTTAGTAATTAGAATAGAAAATAAACATATGAGTGATCTTAGGAGTTCTTATAAACCTAAACGTTTCTTTAATGCTATTAATTGTTTGCTGGAAAATTTAATACTATTATCGAATTTTAGATAAATTAAGAATAATTAACTGAATACGTAGATGTTTAGTTGAGTATCAATTATGTGTGTTTAGAGCCTAGTCCAAACTTGGCCTTTTTATGGTATGGTATGTTATGGTAAATGTGAATAACCTGCACTCAGAGGATTATTTCTAAGCTTAGAATGAGAATCATACAATGACCTGTAAGGAGCACCTAATATTTCTTGCAGCAAGCAAAGCAAAATAACAAAAAATATCCAAGGACGCAAATTTTTGATTAAACGTCACGAAGATCATGAGGCAGGCTCTTTAAAAAGGCCCAATGGTATGAAAGAAATGACTAAAGGAATCCCAGGATTACTTCTCGACACTGAGCAAAAGAAAAAGTCTTTCACATTTGATCCCTCATTTTAAATATCCCAGACTTTATTTCACAAAATAGAATTACTTCAGTCGGACTTTGGGTAATATTAAAGGAACTGTAGATTAGATTACTAGGGATCTAAAATTGAAAATCTAATAAGATGATAGTCAAATGATGCTTTGAATTAGTTATTATAGTGAAATGTACAAATGAATAAACAGTAATTTAAAATTTCTTTGTTTTCCTGTGAAACAATGAGACATATTTTACGATGATCGGTCTAATTTCATTTTCTTAATATTGTTGTACATATAATATACAAGGTTATAGACGGGGATTTTTGCCATGCGCTAAATAGATACCAGTCGGCTTGTCTGAATCTATATAACAATGTATTTTTTTATTTTTCGTCTCACAGAAAAATATTCAGACTTACAGTTTTGCATTTACTCTGTGATGATTTAAATTGCACATAACTTAAAATAATCTTAATGCGTCTAGGTACAAGCGGGTGTAATCGCCATTTATAATATGTATAGGGGTTTGTATGTATTGCAAAATCCCTTCACGATATAGATAAAATTCTTATGCGATTCACTGTAACACTGTAAAACGGTTCATTTCTCATCAAATATTAACTATTCATGTCTGAACTTTTTATAATAGATTGCAAAACAGTACACGAGCCTGATACAATTAATTTAGTTTTAATTTTCCTACAGGCTTGCTCGGAAAACTAACGCCCTGCCAACGCCGTAACCGCCCACAGCTGTTACTTGACGTCATTATTAAATGCTTTTCAAGAACAGGTGTTGATAATACGAGGGTGAACGCTTAATTAATGAACAGTACCCAGTAGTTTCTTATGAAATAGTTATATGATAGCTGATGTAGGGTGCTTCAATATTTTTGTCTGGTTTTACTTTGTTTAAGTTAATTTCAAGAAGAGATAATCCTTTTGATAAACTCGTATATTGCTTAACTACTAGCTATTAACCACTTTTGTTGTATACTAACATTTGCATGGTCGTTTTTACATAAAATACATGACGTTCCATAGTTCACATTATGATGAGAAATATATTTAACATCCGAAATAATTACAGTAAATAGGACGTCGGTCTATTAAATTTGTTATATGTAATATCATAACATAAAATGATAAATTGCCTTGAAGGTTTTTGTGTAAAATGTTAGCCATTAAGAACAGTGTTTTGTTAAGGTTTCCGTTACGTGCTTTGGTTTTAAAAATTTAGTAGACATAATGTGCTAATAGCCTTGACGCGAGAATATATACCTACTACTTTTTAACTTAACTCCGAAGTAAATTTCTTTATTTTCTCCACCTAATTTAAATCCATAGTAATATGTATGCTTACAGTACATTCTTTTTGACTTAGAGTTAAGCAACAGATAAACACAATGTTTTTTTGCTCGACCCTCGAATTTAGCCTAGAATTGCGCAGGACTAATGTCAAATTATAATATGTGAAGCCTGTTATAATTTAAAAAAAACACGATAAAAAAACAGTTTTTTTCTTGGAGGTTTCTTCTTCTTCTTCTTTATCAACCCATATACGCCCACTGCTGAGCACGGGTCTCCTCTACCATTGAGAGGGTTTAGGCCATAGTCCACCACGCTGGCCTAGTGCGGGTTGGCGGACTACACACCTAAGAAATTCCTAAGAACTTTTTAGGTGTGCAGGTTTCATCACGATGTTTTCCTTCACCGTTAAAGCAAGTGATAATTCAATTAGAATACACACATAACTTCGAAAAGTCAGAGGTGTGTGCCTGGGGTTCGAACCCGCGACCGCCGAGATTCTCGACCGCGCGCCTAAACCTCGAGGCCATCACTTGCTTGGAGGTTTGGTATGTACAATTGTACATATGTAATTGAAGAATTGCATTTATTTTAGTATTTAATAACTACCTACCCGTGTAAAATGTAAACAGGTTTGGATAAACGCAGTGCCATTCTTCAAAAGCAAAATAATGATGGCATAAAAATAATACAATAATATGGAAGCATACTGTACTCTCCTCCGAAATCTGAATAAATTCGTATAATACGTGAATATTCCCAACTACGTACGGTTTGGTTTACAATTTAATAAGTGACAACATGCTTGACTGACAGCTTCCTCAGAGGAACACACGGAGTTTGTAAGGGGAATCACATGACACAAATACTGAATTCCATATTCATTTGCAACTTAGATTTTGTTTAAAATAATTGTTGAAATGTAGTCGTTAGTTAATAGGACCAAAGACAGACGGTTATTTTTTTTGTCACAGACTTTTTAAAAAATTATATAATGTTGTTTTATCTGGGTGCTGTGGGCTCTAAAAAAATATAAATGGTGTGGGTTTGCTAAAAACTATCTATACATATGTAAACTGAGACTCGTAGCTACAGTAGTTCACTGTAACATTGACATATAAATTCATAGATAATGCTGTAACATTTTGAAGTTCTTTTTTTTTTCCAAGTAATTAAAATCATCTGGCTGCTTAATCCCAATGGTACTTTTCTTCCGGCAGCACAGTCAAGCTTACATCGAATAGACATAGTTGATTATTTCTAAAACTACCTAGTAAAACTTATATTGAAACGTGTTATAGGAACTTCTCGACATGAACATATTCAACTTCCACCGCCGTAATACTTAGACAAGTGGCACTCCAACATATCTAAACTTCACCTTCACGTTTCATACTTGATATTCACCACATTTACACTTGGAAATGAAGCAGAAATGATCACCTCACACCTCGCCAAAGAGGCACTAACAAGCCCTGTACAGTAATGATCTGTGAGTATCGAGATGTATTTAATTGGGTTTCGTTATGTCTCAGCATTTTGCAGGTGTGCTGCACGGAATATAGATGGTTTGTGATTTATGGCTTCAAATATGGAATGTTCTAGATGGTGCAAATACTAGCAATTAATTCTTCTTTATGAAATTAAAAATAGAGCAGTTATTTTGGGTGAAAGATGTAAACTTGGTGTATTTCAGCAAGCATATAGCTGATTTTTTGTGTTACAAATAAATAAATAAAATACACCCAACAGTCACATACATAGCTCTGACCCCACACTAGGTTACAAGACCTGTGTCGTGGGTATCAGACACTACGAGAGACTTTTTCGGTCTCACAAACACCCAGACCCGAAACAAATATTTGTGGTTCACACAAACATTTGTCTCGGTGCGGGTCTCGAACCCGCGACCTCTCTTTTCGCAAGCTGGTGTCTAGCCAACTGCGCCACGGGGGCTGTCAACAAATATTGAAAGTTTATTAATCTTCACTTTAAATTTATTTTAATGGGGATAATAAGACGTACAGAGATGGTTATTTAGAAAATGTAATTCCTCTTATCACATCGCAGTTGTATTTAATACTTAAAATTGATTGTTTCCTTATTTTCAGATAATTACTGAATCCTGCAATATCTCTCTAGGAAGAGTTATATTTAACATTTCGGCACTTGAACCAAAATATGATGCCTTAAAGAATATTTGTGTAATTACAAAAAATGAGTTTATACTTCACTAATATCTGTAACCTCGAAGTGTTTGATAAATTTCTGCATTCATATTCACCAGTTCCTATTTAAGTCATCAGAAATGCCATTTAGTTAAAAGAAATCAATAATTCAAGTACGAATCTCAATATATTTCACTCCATTAAACTAGTTACAGGTTCTGAATCAAATTGACACTTGGCTGTTCTGGCTGTTCTTAATGAGTAGTTAACACACGACCGCATAAACAAGTTCACGCCTTAATGGCGCTTAACAGTCGATCAATAACAGTCTCTTCCAGCAAATTTGAGTTCTTTTGCATAAAGCATGAGGAATGAGTGCATCTCAACGAATGATCGCACGACGTGGGAGGCTAGTTATAAGCAGAATCATTTGGCTATTCTTTAAACCAGTTGTAGTTTGTATAAATTCTTTGTATTTGTTCGCCTCAGGGATGTATTAATGGGGATAAACAATACAATGTAAAGATAATACATGCTATGAAAAGTATGGATTTAATATCAAGCGAGATGCGTTTTTAGTTCGTTGTTATATTGTGTGGTATTAGGAAAAGATTATGAAGCTAAAAATGTCTTGCAACGCTCAGACAATGGCTAAAAAAAGTTGTAGATACATACATACATCATCGATTGCAATATTTTAATTTAATTTTTATCAAATACCTACATTTTGTTAAACGCAATTAACCATCGAACTTGCCAAGGATTATTAGTGTTATAATTACATTTCCTAAAAATCAAAATAAACTCAAGCCACGATTTGCGGAGAGCTCACAAAACTCTTCAGTGGGCAGACTCAAGTGAAATAATATTTACACGACCGCGTGGATTCTCAGGCTATAAAAGTAAAGCAACCAATTGGCTCACTACTCACACGAAGCCGCATAAATACACCGGAGACTTGTCGTGTCGATAAATAAAAATGGCCGAAGTATATTCCCTTATACGTCGAAAGGGTCTTGTCACTTGGCAAGGAACTTAAATCAGCTGCCAATGCACCTGTGGAAACGTCGATTATGCAAATGGCTGAGGCTCTTTTAACTAAACACCGCGCTTCGGTGTTGCGAGACGATCGATTCAAAAATTCCTTATCGATTTTTTGTTCTCGTCTATTTAGGGGAGATTTATCGGCGGCCACTGAATGCCGGGGTAGGGAAGGTGTAATTTCATTTCTCGCGCCGAGTTCACGGAATTAATCTTACACTTACCAGTTCCTTAACAAGTTCAGTATTCTTTGGTGTTTTAGTTTCCCATGCCATTTTAATATGCTGTATTTTTTTATTTTACCGGAGTCCTTGTATTTAAAAATGATATCATTGAGAAAGATAAGAATATTCCCAAACTTCATATAAAAATATGTGAATTATAATATTCAAAAAAGATGCTGTATGTACATTTTAGTGAACATTATAATATAAAAATATAATCTTCGAAAAATGTAAATAAAATACTAACCGGCGTGTAGAGAATGTATCAATTTTTATTATGTTTGAAGCTTACATTTAATAATCTTTCATTAGTTAGTTTCTTGCTAGTTAACCGTATATATGAAATTACCTTCTGACTTCTAGTGTACAGTAGTCTTTTAAAAACAAATGCCTGCATTGAAATCTACTACTTTAATTTTGGACGCAGAGAAGAAAGGATTAACGGCGTGAGATAAACCAGGCAATATTATCTAGATATTGGGAAAAAATCTTTAAAGAGTAACAACACTATCCCATTCAAAAATGCTGTAGTTTTCTCAGGACAATTGAACTGCGCACGGATACAATCCTATAATTAGTGTTCATGCCTTTAAGAGGCTGCTGCCAATTTGCCCTAAAGGGTTGTTTTGGATCTTGGTTCTTGAGTAGGATAAAATGGACTTGAAATTACGAAATCGCCTGGTATTTTTCCCGTTTAAAGTAAATTCCGAGGGTTTCTTACCTCGAAATGTTTATAGATATTTTTGTACCTATTCCTTGCGAAATTTTAAAGTATTGCCATTTTTTATTTATCGCAAGTCTGGTCGTAGCCAGAAAATAAATCTTCAGTGATATTATGGACTTTACATTATTTCCACGCAACCCTATATTACAAACAACTGTATCCTATTTGGATGTACAGGTAAATGCGAATAAACTGTCATTACTCCGACCAATTAATTAATATATTGCGTATTTAATACCGCCATCAATCCAACTGAACTGGTAACAATCGGAGATAGGCGTGCCGTAAACAGATTGCGCAACACGGCTATTTGTTTGAACGCTGGGTATCGAAGGCACTCAGTTTTATAAGTATTAAATTACTCTATTAGATTGATAAAAGGTTCCCTGTGTATGTACATGGGGAATGCTTTAATCGCTTTTATAGCCTCACTTTAATTCCACTTAATTTGTAGATAACCAACCATTCGCTTTGTGGATTCTGTTTTACTATTTTCTAAATATGTTTGAAATTTATCGGTCCTAAGTTAGTAGTGGTATTTTGAATAACTAAATTAACTATAAGTTTTTGTACCGCAGTTGTTAAAATGAATAAAGACTTATTAGATAATATAGGATTGATGTGATCTATAGCAGTTAATTGTCCATATAATATGTGGTCGTATTTTATCTAAATTACAATTGTCTCGTCGTCCGGCGGCTCAAGTAGGTATCTGTGTATCGGTCTCGTGTTCGTTTTCGGGTCGAAGAAAAATATTGGGTTTCCATTAAGATATTCTCAGCGCGCAATCTGAACTTGTGTCTGAAAATCGGCGATAGGAATGCACCCTTTAACGTGGAATTTATAGGTGCAGACCTGGCAAATCATGGGTGCAGAAATGAACCTCTTCCTAAACCTTAAATGAATACTGCCATGAAGTTATGTATGTATCTAAGTATTTCGGATTAAAGTACTAAATATATAACCTACAGATTTATCTCACAGGCTGGCGCCTGACCTTATTAAAACTTATTCGTATCCATGATATTCGTTTAAGTTGTTTAGAAATATTTTAGGATTTTTCTAACATTGAAATCAAAATCTCGATAATATATCTCGTCCAAACCAGTTGAATTGAGCAGAAATAATAAAACTCCAACTCAGTAATTAAATTTAATTGCGAATGTGTGTTTACTCAGAACCATGGCCTCATTTTGTTCTTCCGCTTATTACCAGATGCGATTTAGATTTGGCTCTCGTACAAAATTCAAACAAAAGAGATTAGTTTCAGGATTGCGTTGTGGGCTACACTGCTATTGCTTTTAATGAAGCCAGAGTGAGACCGGGACGTTCATTTTGCGGGAAAACTCGCGATCCTGTAATCCTAGACACATGAAATTTCCAACTCGAAACTTTCTAAAAATATTTTGTTTCCGCGAAGTACGTAGACCTTTAATCTGGAGATTAATGTGGAATTACACCCAAATTTAACATGATGATAGTATCGAGGATGTAATTATTGTTTTTTTAATAAGTAGCAATAATTCCAGCAAGAAAAAATTGGCTATGATAAAGTCTTCCGAAATTCTTAATTTTGGATATGTTAAACATAGACCTTTCCGAACTGTTAAGCAGATGCGTTTTTGTGCATCGTGCAGCAGCTACAAAAAAAAAACACAATCATTAAATTAAAAACAAAAATCTAATTATTGTTACGATTTTTTACAAGGTTTAGGAGCGTTATATATCGTCCTTCGAAGATCTAAGATTTAATATAAGATCTCCCCCCAAGCCTAGGGCAATAAAATTAAATTACTATAATTTACCAATGTTGGCTTTATTTCTTTTCTTTATCTTATATGCACTATTAAGAACAAACAACAAATCATCATTCACCATTAAATAAACAAATTTAAATCACCTTTCTCCTAAAATACTGCCTTTTATCTATCTTCCAACAAATTGCCGGACATAGAGATTCATCAATCAAGAAAAATATCTACTTAAAAGCACATTAACAGACTTCCTCAGACCTACAGGTGTACCAAAACATTTTTTACAATACTTATCTCCTAATTGTTATTAATGAATTTGAAGTTTGATAACGCACATTGGCATTATATTGTCAGGAAATCATTTAACCCCCATTTATTTCGTTAACTACACACATCTAAATACCAAAATGACGTAAGATACTTTTTGCTGCGTATATTTTAATACATTTTCGTTTGGGCTGGTTTGAACAAATGCTATCTGATTGTATGTAGGGCGGATGTCGACGTGATATGGGCTTGACGTGGTGACGTAGTAATAACAGTTTGGCCGCTCGTTATAAAATAAAGAACTGTGTAGGTTATGCTTGGGTTGCGGCGGCCCCTAACTTGTAGACAACGCCTCTCTACGATATATAAGGGGCGTATGTATGCGCCATGGTCTGGTGCTCTGAATCTCATTATGCATTGACGTGACATGATATAGTACGGCCCGCAGAGTACTGAGTAAGTTACTCAACATTAGAGCTGGAAGGCGGGTTGGTATGTTTCTGCCAGCGAAGATATTGACACTATTCGAAATTGATGAACTGATATGGTTACAGGTAGGGTAGGTGAGTAATAATTGTTATGTCGCTGTAAAAGGCAGTTGAAAAATAAGATTAAATCGTCATAACAATCAAAGGAAAATAGACTTCTTTTCTGTTGGTTATCCATAACAAAAAAAACTAAAATTTAATTCCTAAGTCTCGTTATTTGTAGTCTGCCCTGATTATTTTATCATTGACTTTCTAGTGCCCGCCATAAAAATACAATTAATTAAAGTTTTTTTTATAGCACATCGTTTTAAGATAATATGTCTACTAAAACGAACCTGTCTACCAATGTCAGTATTTTTAAATAAAGGCACTTCCTTAGGCATGTCCTGTACCCTTAAATCTAACTGGCACAACGTAGATATAACATAATATTGAGTTTCTAGGGGTTCCTACTGCAAGTGTAACTTAAAAGGTGTGCTCATGCCGCAACGAACCCTCAAAATCCAATCGGAGCAAAATAATCAAATCCCAAAGAAATTTGCAGAGTTTTAAACACGATTTAAACATTTTGTATGCAAAGTTGCCTTTTGGAGTTCGGGCCTTTGTAACGCCGGACAGAATGAAGAAATTTCAACTTGTTACCACCTTAATCTGAGGACAGGTAACTTTTTAATTCGCCTAACAAATTCGACATGTTTTCCCTTTGTGCGTTGTAATGAAGTTAACGGAAGATGAGGAAACGAGAGAGGTCAAGACTAGAATTTTTATAAGCACTTTATATTCAAATGCAGTTTTGAGTTAACTATGCAACGCGAGCTCGGATGCCCAAGTGACGTTTTATTTATACGACTAAAATCTTTTGATGTCGACACAACTTGCGCCGAAAACAAAAGGCACTCCCTTTACGACTGTCGTTGAGGCAATTAACGAGTCTCCGGATTTATTATAAGTTGAATTAGCTTTCAGCATTTCATATCATAATCCCAAAGCGTTTTATTGTCTTGAGAGCGGTAACGGATTCTTTGACGGCAGTTATTAATTACACGTAACACTGGTTTACGACAACGCACAAACTCTCAACGGAGTACTTTGTGTAATAAAGAGTTATTAAGCAAGTAATTTACAAGTTTGAATTCTATTATCTGAAAAGTTTGCACAAGGCGAGAACGTACCTCGCTTTTAGCTATTACATCGAATAACTCAAGCCGTAAAGCAAAAAATCTATCTCTCGAAGTGGCAGTTGGGGTTTATTACCAACACTAAAGCCGGTTAGTGTCAGTAGTTCGGTATGTCCAAAACATCGGACAGTTCTACTCGGCGTACCAATTACTAACAATAATTGCGCCTGTGACAAAACGTCCGACGAAATTTTCAAAGAACCGGTTGGCTATAAAAGTCACATGTTGGCCGGAGGCTTATTACGACAATAACAATTTAAGGAAGCCAAAAGGGTGGCGGAATTTCGTCGAAAACTTTTGTTTGCGTCTCAGTTTACTGAATTGTTTTATAAACAATGTTTACAGCAGTAACTTTATGGTCCACTTGTTTTATTCTCAGTTTTTCGTTACGACACTATTGTTACAACTTTGTACAAACAAATTGTAATTCGTAAAATATTTTCGGTATGTAGTTTCACTTTTCGTTTGTCTCTCAATTTTTTTATTGCACGCAATAAACACGTCACACTTTTGCTCTCATTTGCATCGTTTATGACGTTGTCATTTCACTTTCGAACATTGTTTAAAATATAAAATTATTACCTGACTTCACAAGGGAAAGTGATTTTTATTGTTTCAAACTAAACTTATACAAAGCATTATGAGACGAAAGTTGGAACTAGTAGCGACATATTTTATGCTTATTACTTAATAACGTAAGTTTTTTATTATTATTACATACTTTTACCATAATTGGCTAAGAATTACATGGGGTGTTATGACAAATATAAATTAAATCGGTGAAATAAAAAATGTGCAGACGGAAATCATAATATTTTTACCCAGTCAATGACCTTGGAATAATTATTTTTCCACCAATCTTAATAACATCGGCGCAAATTCAACAATAACAACCTGTTTAAACAACTGCATACTTGTAAAATCATGTGAGTACTAGGAAAGCAGCAGTGAGAGAAGCATCGCACATCGTGACTGACTTTTGGCCTGAATATTTTACGGCGAGCCTCCGACGCCATCTCACCGCGCAATATTCGCGTTTTAAATCTCAACCATTGTGTTTCGTTATAAGAATTTGTTGTCTCCTTTTGTGTTTTTTCGTGAAGTATAGGATAGACATTGTGAAATATATTTACGTATTTTATGGTACAAAACTATTACTTTAAACCGTACCTAAACCGTCTCAATGGTAGAGAAGACCCGTGCCCAGCCGTGGGACGTATGTATGTATATGGGTTGATAATGATAGTACAACATATCGCGTTAGTAATAGAATAGTATCTACTGTAACTCAAAAAAGACGATTTTACAGAATCAACGAAAAACTAATTTGTCACTTACTGTAATAGGTACAAATATAATGAATGTTTTATGTGTTTTTGGAATGAAATTAAAGACATTACCTTTTTACAAATAAAAAAAAAATTATAATAGGAACTAAAGATGACACAATATTAGGATGGGAGGTTGGACATCCGGTAAGTCATGGATAATGTCATAAAACGTCATATCTTATTCATTTTTTGCATTATTGCACTTCGGATCAGTTTGTCGGAACTTCCAGTGGCAAAATGACAAAATTCTAGTAATGCGCGTTACATTTGCAACAGATTTTTTAAATAAAAACTTTTTACAAATATCTTTTAAATTTTTTTAGCATTGTACAAAAGAATAATTATATGGCAATGACTTTTCGGGCAACAGCGAGTCTAATGATTATCATACGACTATAATTATTTAAGGTATCGTTCACCCAAAAATTGCCTTTGTAAACGCAATCATCGTTCGATTTACAAAAGTATATTGCAATAACAAAAAGGCGTCTGAATGGTGTAAATGATGCAGAAACGTTTGACAAAAAAATCATAATACACAAAAGTATCACGACAAAAACCTCATTATTATTAAGAGGCACTGATAGCAAAAAGCATTTAAATTTAAAAGTTTTTTATCACCTACGCGGGAAACCGATCGGTTCCTAACGGCAGCTATAAATGCATCCCAATTGAAATTAGATGATTGCTTATAAATGTATCTAAAATGGTGCTATTCAATTAAAAACTGAACCGACTCGCGTATAATCAGAAGTAATCTATGTAACTGTAACAGCAATCATACTTATATGAGCTTTAACCAGCTTTGGCTCTTTCAATATGTTTAACATTTAATAACAACTAATAAACTGAGCATTTTAAAACATTACACAAAATACACACCACATACATAGTAAACAGTACAGCAAGCATACCACATTGTAATATTGTCCTCCTGTTGAAGAAGAGCCAAGTGATATTGTATTCACTTTTCTGAGTATTTTGAGTTTACAATAAAAAATTTATGACCAAAACTAAAACTAGACATGTGCTTTATTTGTATTCGGTACAGCTATTAACTTACCTAAGGTTTGTTCTATGGTTAAATTACACCTAAATGATGACTTCCAAAAACTTTTATTCTCTCAAGTTCATTTAAGATATGTCTGACAAATGATTCCTAACATTATTTTTATAGACATAAAACTATAATTGGTTTATAATAAATAATCTAAGCACAATTTTTTTCTCTGCAACGGCAAAACTGAAATTCCAACAGATCTATTCTCAAAATGCCTTAAAAGCAATAGAAATAATAAAATATGAAGATACTACGAAACAGTACGAAGGAGCGAACCATAAATATTTCATAAGCTTTTATCCGACGCCTTGTGTCGCACCAATTTCTGTACTGTTACTTTTATACTCGTGGTATTAGACCCTGATTTTAATGTACAAATTACTGTAATACCACATCACGGCTCAGCTAGCATGGCTAGTGTACCCAATTTTAAAAGTTAACATTATCCTTCATAAACTGTTATTTCGAATGTGAAAATTGTTACTTTAGTTCGCAGACCGGTTGCGGTAACAATGTTAACATTCTTTTAAAATTAGGTTTTGACACAGTAGAAATGAGTCACAGTATAGGCAATTAACTAGATGATGGTAAAATACTTTGAAAGCATTAAACCCATGACATAGTCCAAAACTTAAAAAATAAATGATTGTACATCTTAGTTTTAATTTGAAAATATTCTATTATTTTTTTGACACATTTTCTGTTCTCTAAGGACATCAGGCGTCCGTAGTAAAATTGCGTGCCTCAATTTTAAAAAGGAGTGTTTTTATTCATTTATAGACAGTTCGTACAACACAGCATACCCATTGCACTATAAACACTAAATTGGACGCAAAAATTATATAGACGAAAACATCTTCGTCTTACTGTATATACGTGCACTGCGGCTTATTGAACGACGTCAAACAACCGCAGTATATAAAAAAAATCTTGATACTGTTCATGCTCGCCCTTGTAAATTAAGGGTCCGCTGGCCGTAAAGTGGGGGCCAATTAAAGAATTTATAGTCAGAATGCGTTGTAAAACAATAAATTGTACAATGGGCTCAACGGCGAGCCTCTTTCATTTACCTGAGCCCGTATTTTGGAGCTATTATTGGAAACAATTTTATGGAAGTTATTGATCAAAGGACTATGCCTACATTATTTCGTTACCAGTTCCTTTTTCTGCGGGTCGGTGTTTTGTTAATGGTGAAACTTTTAAGTTATTCTGACTAGAGTTCAACCAGATTCATCGCGTAAATCGTCATGTGATGGGTGCTCTGTTCTTAATATCCTGAATTTTGCATCGCTAAATATTTAGAAATATATTATTTAATCACAAAGCAAACAACAAAGTTTCGATTTTAGAATTATATTGCATTATTTCATAAGAGTTTAAAGTTGCTATACCAATACTGTTCCATTTGTTCCCGTTTGTGCTAGTACATAAATCGTCCTATCACCAAGCAAACTAGTTTATATCTGAATAGAATAAAACCAAAATGGCTGCTTATTCAAACGCCCCATTACATGCTGCGTGGGCCCTTGTATGACGTAATGTCATATCTTCTCGAAGTCACAATTGAATAAATTAAACATTCATAACCCTTAATCGCGCAAATAAAAGCAAATCATGAAACTCATTGGTCGACAATAACTGGGCCTTATCCGCGCTACTAAACTTACCACGCCGTGCCTCACGAGATAACGATCTCATTTTGTATCTTGGACAATCGGTTCACAGTTAAATGACGTTTAGTACTACACCACAAGTAATAATCGCGTAAATCATTTCATCAGATGAGGTTTATGAAGTATAGGAGAATTGGTGAATGCTGCTGTTGACGGATGAAAGAATAGTTTTACCTACAATTAGT
The DNA here is from genome assembly GCA_030295005.1 of Cephonodes hylas. NCBI lineage: Eukaryota > Metazoa > Arthropoda > Insecta > Lepidoptera > Sphingidae > Cephonodes > Cephonodes hylas. The sequence goes on from AP025371.1 coordinate 5,267,717, forward strand.
CACGTCTTCGATATCTATTGGTTTTGAGCACACATTTTTTTAGGTTTTCATCTCAGTATTAACATCAAATGCAAATTATGTAATATTTTAGCCTAATAGGACGTTTCTCTTTAAATTCTAGGTAAGGAATCGGATTTCTCATCATCCCAATCAAATAACATCCATTGCTTGTCATAAGTCTAGCATGTCCAGCATGTGAGGCATATTTATGCCTCACCCAAAGTCATCCACAAATTTGAAGTACCGGCCAAAAACGGGAGCTTAAAATAATTTATTTACTGAGTGTTTAGTACTATTTATAATTATGTCTCTACATTTACTAAAATCATATCCTCATATTTATAAGCTTAACCAAAATTAACCACAGTAAAATGGCATGTCAAAAATATAACAGTCTTAAACGATCAAACGGACTGCAGACTTTCACCACTAATTCAACTGTACTGTGATAGAGACGACAGCGCAATCGCTCCCGATTGTTAAACCAAAGTGGCGGTGGACTGTTTACAAGAGGGCACAATAAATCTACCTAATTTATATCCGAAAACATAATAAGAGGAAAATGTTATTCACAGGCTAGAACGTAAGCCACTATGTCCGGTGAGGGTGTGGACTCAGCGGGGTACAAATGTTGACCCTAAAAGTTCAGTACTTATTTTATTAGTCTCATGATTTTCAAATTTTTTATTAAATATTTAAAAATTCAAACTGCAAATAAAAAAATACTAGTTTGTTTTTGATGGCGAAATAGGTTTATTGTGAATTGAATCTAAAATAAAGCATACGAACTTCCAAACGATCATATCTATTCTACTATTACATATCGCCCAATATTTGTTCCACTGCTGGGCATACACCAATTCTACTAAGAAAATAGTTTAGTTTAGGGCAAATCTATATTACACTCAGCTTACCTCGCTTTCTTTTTTTGAACTGAAGGACTGCGCGTCTAAGAAATTCCTTATAGAGAGCTTCTAGTCAGAGTTCTGAAGGTATCCTTTACAAATTTTTAATACAGATACACCTTCAAAATACGAAGACCTATGCCCATTCTATATCTTATCAATTTTTATTGAATAAGTTTCTAAACAAAAATACGTATTTCAGGGAGCTCGCGGCTCCTAAATCATTTCCCAGTTACGGGCCTGTCTTGAATAACCATGCTTGTAATTTATAGCACAGACTTGTACGGCATAAGGAGTCTATAAAAGTAAATAAAGTTCATGAAATAGCCATAAATCGTCACAAAGAAAGGCGATACATACTGTATGTGGCCGGTAAAAGGCTGCTTTTGGTAAGGAACGTTCAAACTTTAAGATAGAATTGACTGGGGAAGTTAAATACCCGCCTTCATAAATTAAGAACATGTATATATGCGCTGTGGGTATAGACATGGCTACAGTTATATTGCTAGCTATAAATATTATTGCATATATTTTTATACACCGGTTACTGGTATACTTAAAACATGTATTCATACAATAAATACCTTCAAATGAATTTTGTACATTTAGTAGATCTAGCAGAATGATCCATTTCTAGTAAAATTCATAGCATAATAAATATACTTGCTTAGAATATGAAACAAAGTTCCAATAATCGCTATACATTGAGTACTTTATTATTATTGTTATGGGTTGAAGATCTCAGTACTGTAGCGAGTGCTCAATAGTCTCAAAAAGAACAAATAAGTACCGCACCAGACTAAGCGCTAAATATAGGGGTGTAAATTTTAATGATAATAAATTTCTAAGCGTGAAAGCTTATAGCAGCCAATAATTTAAGTATTATGCAAAGAAATGCATCATTCCCATATACATCGTAGTATCTTTGATAAAATAATAAAAACAGTAATGTAACATGGCTCGTAGTATTGAACATTTTAAGTATTGGACAAATATTTTTCTCAATACGACGATTTTTAAAAATAAAACTTATCTGGAGTAAATTATAAGAAGCTCAATTTTATTCTGAAAGCCATATTTCAACCGTATTAATTCAATAATTTTGACAGAATTCTACTTCATTAAAGATAAATTTTGTATCAAAAAATTCGATGGCCACGTCAACAATTTTCCGCTCACTTTGATGTCCATAACACCCGGCCGGCTGATTACTTATCGATTACAGCGTAATTACTGTAACGAAGTCACTTCCTTAAAATTACTGGTGTTTAAATTCAATCAGGAGAGTTGAAGGTTACTTTGTAGTAAATTCGTTTATTTGGAATCAGAGGAATCAAGGTATCGTTGCCTCAGGAAGGCCCAGCAAAACAATGCATATAACTTTATTATGTATGTGTGTGTGTGTGTGTGTCGTATGTGTCTTATTTGGTAAAAATAAATAAATAAAGTCATAAAATAGAAAGCTAATAAATGTCAGAGTTATCAGATATAAGTATTATAGGTATATGATTGAGTTGAACATTTGTATATTTGTAAATTCAAAACACATGCGCTAATTGTTTGCCAAAAAGCTAACCCCGTCAACACACACATCACAACACAACAACAAGGAAAGGCACACACACAACAAGGAAAGGCAAATGAAAACATCCGAAGCGGATTAAGATGAAAAAATGTGTCTCTAATTAAAATTCAAACCCCAACCGTAATTCATTTTAGAAAACCGCATTTTTTAAAATCACACCTTTAACTTCAAATTAAGTCTCGTTTTCCTTACAACGCGCCAAGTGAGGGTAGGAACAACCGCTAACAAGCTATCATTATAAGGATGTCGACCTCCAATTCTGTTTATCGATATTTTTTGCTCATTGTTCTTGTTAATGTTATGACGTATGAATAAAAAACGTAATACCCACTCACAATAGCCTACATATCATTTGTCTTAAATTTAACTATAAGAAAGCAATTACAGTCGGATTTTATTACGTTTCTAAGTGGCGGTCATTGTTGTTTTTTCATGTGTCATGTTGTACGATGATTTAAATAGTTTATACATTTTGTATGTAGTGACCGTTATATGACTTAAATTATATCGAGTGTAATTATTTAACAATCTTTCATTATTTCGCATTAAAACACTTTTTTCAATCATACATTTAGAATTTTTTGCTTTTTCAAGAGGATATACAGTTAAGAAAAACAGTCTTAGCACATTAAAAATGTAGATTACATGAGGTGGACAAACAACTGCAATATTTTTTTACGACTTGAGGAACCGATGATCAGATACACCCTACGACTACTTTCACTCGCAAAAAAATACAGCCCTTCGATTACTCACATCATCAAAGCTTAATCGATTAAAAAATATATCGACATCGATAATCGTGCCATAACTCTTACCGTTTGGGCAGGTGGCGAAACATCCGACAAAAGGCAGGTCGTATCATTACGTTGTCTTGTTACCACCTCTCGCCCGTCGCAGCCAAGGCATTATATTCAAAGCAATTATTTTGTGTATTAATAGCGAGTCAGTCTGGATAGACAGGCTTTTAAGAATAGAATGGTTCGGAATGTGCGATAATGTTAGTGATCTCTAAAGTATAAATACACTTGTTGTAATTAGAGTGGTAAGAGGCACACGACAAGTCCCTATATTAAATATTCTTCTACATAAACTGTGTGCGCTGTTGTCTTGTCATTATTGCCAGCAAATGCTGTCAAATTTTAAACAAAATTATTTGTTTCATTTTGTTGAATTCAAAACATAATTATTGAATTTAATTTTCATATTATATTGAAATTAAAGATTAACTTACTGTCGTGTTTCCATTAGGAAACATATTAATACGTTAATACGAGTATGTATTAACATACTCATGTATTAACGTACAAAACTTCGAAAAGTCCGAAGTGTGTGTCTGGGGTTTGAACTCGCAACCACCTAAATTCTCGATCGCATGCACATCCCTCGAGACCCTCACTACTAAAGATTATACTTATGATAAACTATAAGGAACATAATCGGAAAAAGCGCTTCCAGAGTCACAGGGATATATACCTAATTAAAAAAATAATAAACTTGATTAATCTATGATTTTCTCCCAAATTTATGGGATTTATATATCACAAGACGGCTACAGGATTAATGCCGCAGTAAAGTGTATTCCTGCAATTGATCATTAGCGAGCTTCCTGGAAACTGTAATTAAACATTTTATACGTGCCTGTACTTAAACCGAGAAATTACATACACATGACAGGAGCTAAAAAAAGACATATTAATGGCCTAGAAACATTCGGGGTTCGTATTTTATTTCGATGAACTCATCAGAGCAGAACATTTAGAGATTATCACATTAGCGTGGCCAGTTGATAATTACCCAGCGCGTTCGTTGGGCGTTCACGTATACATCATTCGAGTTTAAGATGTTACGTTGAATTACTATAGAGGCCAGGTTAATCGCCTACAACTGTTAATTTGGAAGATCTGTTATCCGTAATAGATGTTCGTGAGATTTCTTGTTTTGTTCTTTACTAACAGACGTGGAAATATTTGACGAGATACATACAACTTAATTATACGTTGCACTGTCTTTGGACGCGAAAACGTAGGCCAAGATCTAAAAATGAAATGTTTTTCAAGCGGCGTACACTTTTGAAGTCATTTTACGTGTATAGCTCAGTAAAGTTTAAAGCTTCACTACTATCACTAATATAAAAAAAAATGATGACATCATGACAAAGTATGTACTTTCTATTCAATATAGTTCCTTGCATAATAATTCTAATGACGTGGCAAAACGATCACAGTATGTTTGACAATAAGTAAAATGCGGTCCAACTATTGTTCTTAAAAGTTGCAACTTTTAAATAGTATCCTTGCATTAAAGGAAAATCGAAAAGGCATTTAATACAGCAGTGATGGCCTTGAGGTTTGGGCGCACGGTCGAGAATCTCGACGGTCGCGGGTTCGAACCCCAGGCACACACCTCTGACTTTTCGAAATTACGTGTGTATTCACATTGAATTATCACTTGCTTTAACGGTGAAGGAAAACATCGTGATAAAACCTGCACACCTAAGAGTTCTTAGAAATTTCTTAGGTGTGTAGTCCGCCAACCCGCACTAGGCCAGCGTGGTGGACTATGGCCTAAACCCTCTCAATGGTAGAGGAGACCCGTGCTCAGCAGTGGGCGTATATGGGTTGATGAAGAAGAAGAAGAAGATTTAATACAGAGCCGTGTTATATGTATATGTACGCAAGCTTACTCTTCTATGTACTAATCTCCCACTTCTGGGTTCTAACTTCTAACCTATTGACTAATAAAGCGATCGCCTTAGCAAAGCATGCAACATGCAGTTTTTATTTATAAATAGAATTATTTTAGTATATAAAATAAAAATTAAAAACATTCATGGCCGTTCCATGTTATTTGTTACACTATTCTATTCTATAAGTTATGTATTAGTTTCAAGAATGTTTCGTAACGTCAGCAAGTACTGAATCATTAATCCCAAGGTAATAGGCTCGAATTGTTAATATCGCACATCGAGACTAACTCAGTGAGTCAGTATCGTGTAATGAACAAAGTCTGATGAAAGAAAACTCACTTTCTTAACTTCTTGATTGGACTGGCTACTCAGATGTGAAGTCCAAAGATCCAAACGTCGTAATTAGTACGTATTGAGAATGATACAACAAGTAGAAAATAATTAAAAACTTCGTGTATAACGTTTTTTTAATTAAACTCATTTATGAATTGTTACTCAGCATTTTATTTGTGTATTTAGTTGACCGTTCTATTGACTTCGTAGAAGGAATTCTTAATAAATGTTTCCTTTAATTAGTTAACTTGGTGCAATTGTTTTAATACAAAAAATGTTTCTTCAATTGTTTAAATTTGTTTTCGATCACGAAGGTTTTTTTTAAGAAAACGATATAATTTTCTAAATCCTACTAAAACAAAACCACCTTTAATTACCTATAGTTACGTTGAAAACGACCGTTAATTAAAATTTAATATACATTAAGTTTTCATACAGCATAAACATTTCTTATTTACAAATGTAATACAAACATACATAAAATACAAGCACCTTCTACATTACTCAATTCAATAATTAAGAAAATATGTTTAGTCTATGCTAGCTACATGACTTAAGTTTGTAAACTTTTTGTTTATTTTTACTGCGAAAATAGCCGTTAGCTGTTTAAGTTAAGAACAAAATTTTGTCTAAATGCCTCCACTTTTTCAAAATATAGAGTACGAGAAGGCAATTAAGAGAAGTACTGTACCTTGTTAGAATTATTATGGGGTTCGTAATTTTGTACGTGTTCTACACCTACTGTGAATTCTCGAACGTGTCACGAATATGAATACGAATTGCCCTTAGAGCACTCCGTGTCGACACTACGAATGTAATACGGAAGTAGTAAGTTGTGCGATGGTGGCAATTCAACTTTAGTCAGCTTCAAAGAAAAAGTTTAAATGCGTAATCGCTACTGTTTGAAAAAATATTCATAAAGAAAAATTTATGTTAATATTGTTATCACGCGAGCAAGTTGACACGGTTTTGTCTGTCGCGAGTTCTAATCATTGTCTTAGTTGGACACGGACATATGGACAGTTTTGTGACTATTTTAATAAAAAGTTTCTGCAAGGAATATCTCAATTATTTTAAATCTTTTCTCCAGCAAGACTATTTCTCAACAATTGAATACAATTAAATCTTGTACCTATATTAAAATTTATTAAAAAGAAATCGAGAATATCTTGATTAATTAAGTATTAAGCTTATTAATAAAGATAATAGTTCTTGAATATTTTCAACGAAATACACAATGGTAGCATCTACATTCCAGTAAAATTTGCCCGTTGTAATTTAGTTGTGGCATTGAATTTCTAAAGCGAATGAATTAAACGCGTTTTGTGTTTGGGTGCTGAAAATTTATTTAATATAGTCTAGACTTTTGAGAAAACGACGCGAAATTATGTCAAGACGTACCTTTTTGTCAAGAACGAACATAACACCTGTTAAGCTCAATGAATAAACAAATTGAAGTTTATTTTTAAAATTGGTTTATCCTTAACAATGCCGATTCGAGGAATTAGCCCGAAAAACGCTGACAGTCTCACCTTCTATTTTAAGACTAAATAATAGCTTATGAAACTTAAGTACACCAAACAGTCACATTCACAGTTCTAAACTAACACTAGGATACAAGAGAGTTTCTGGTCTCACAAAAAGTCATACCCGAAACAAACATTTTGGGGTTACACAAACATTTGTGTTGAGATCGAACCCGCGGCCTATCCTTGCGCAAGTTGGCATCTAGCTAAATGCGCTACGGGATTGTATTAAACAAATAATTATGAACCAATTAGTCTCTTCGGAAGTTGAAGCGTAAAAATAATGTTTAATCTCCAATAACTGCTCATATTTAGCGGTTAACACATCAAAAACCTCAAATAAAACCCGGTGTAACAGGCACCTTTTGTTATTTACAAGATCCTATTTTACAATCTTGTTAGTGTTATTAAATTTCTTCTTTATTGGCGCGTGGGTGGCGAAGGCTTATTTTAATGGAGGTATTATGTCGTATACACACATATAAACCATACATATCAAATTATTGACAGAAAACACGCCTGTTGATTAATTTATAAGTCCATAGTTTGTTACAAAGAGTCATATGTGTGGGTTATTTTCGTGTTTTATATGATACTAATTTGGTGTAGATATATGGTTTTGGTAATACAACATTATGGGCAAGCGGCTCATGTGAAGTAAAGTGATTGACGCCGCCCATGAACACCCACAGTATTGAGAATCGTATTGCAGTTTATGGCCCGTGCCAGTGGCAATATGAGGTGATCACTTGTTCATATAAATTGCCATTTTGGTTATGCAATAAGTTTAAAACGGTTGAAAATTATAGCTTTAGGATATTAGTCTATTCTTTATGACAAAATTATGATTAAAACTCGCAAACATTGGTCTCTAAATTGGTTTTGAAAGCGTAATACAAAATTTCAGAGATATCGCGTTTATTTCTCTCACAGCATTTACCCCTTATATTTTTCTTGTTATGTTATGATGCATTACTATATGCGTACATACAAGTCACATCCACGTATTTCAAGCATTTATAGAGAAAAGCATAAACACCACGTCGCTCCGCACATCTTATATCGTATTCGCATGGGGTATAGGGTTGTCGCAATAGTAAAGAATAGAAATTCAATACAGAACAAGCCCTACTCGTACTTCCAAAAAAATATCGTGTTGCTTGAAAAGTTAAATTTATACGTTATGAATTTAATTAATATTTAAGGCAAATTGGATAAAAAAAGCCCTACTAGGTAGTGGCAAAAGTATTTTATGTATTGATAACGTTGAAATGACTATATAAATATATAATATATAATAATATACTATATATATATATATATATATAATATACTAAATATGCTCTCATTAAGTTTGTGAAGTAATGTATATGTTATGTCTAGAATATGCGGTGTTGTATAAAATGATTTACTAAGCTTTAATTACTTCCAATACATTGCATAGTCATACTGAAATAAAAGCACACGAACGACAAAATCAATTAGTAAGAAACTAATTTTCTTGTCAATACAATTTACATTTTTTCAAGCTCGCGCTAAACGGTTTCCATTATTTTAATTAACATTATCCATGGCAACTGATCTTGAAAATTCTTAAGGCGATATCATTTTCTTCATACCATCGTCTTAATTAAATTTTCAATAAGTATAATTACAGTTGTTGGGTTATATTTAATTTGTAGTTTTATCTTAAATTTACATTTTATAACTATAGATGGAAATCCGAGATTTAATCATAGCTCACATTCTTAATTGATTGAAATTTCTCTCTATAATGGCATAACAAATGAGATCAGCAAAAATAATGTGTTAGCTACGCAAATTATGAAGCTAAGATGGCTGAAATATAATTTGTAGAGCAATTATGTCGGCATAAATAGATTCAGGGATTACCAAAAGTTTAGTGTTTTATTATTTTTGAATATTTAAAAAATAGAATAAATAAATACACCCTACAGTCACATACTTACACCTACACAGTTCTGAACCCTCAATGAGATACAAATCTTCTGTTGTGGGTATCGGAAACTACCAAAAACTCTTCGGTCATACCTTGGTAGGACCTGTACGAGTTCACCTAGACCACAAACAAATATTTGTAAATCACACAAACATTTGCCTCGGTGCGTAATCGAACCCGCAGTCTCTCGTTTCACCAATTGCGCCACAAGACTGTCTACTGCCAATAACAATGTGATAAATTTAATAAAAGGTAGGTACTTAGATGCATACGGATTTTATGTGATTGGTTTGGTGTAATAAGTTTTGAACGCATAATTATATACAAAGTAAACTAGAAACATTGTAGATACTGAAGAACAGAAACTTGCCAACCCTAAACTACCACATACCATTCATAAAATGATTACGTGAGAAGATTTGATACCGGCTGAGTTCCAGTGTGACACAGTGCCCTAGTAAAGCGGGCTTTCGATAATTGCGTTATTTTAATTCAATTTTTCCGTTATATGTCCACTAATCTAAGTAAGACGCTTCACAGCTCTTTGAGTGCTACTTTCGTTTTAAATTATATCGCCTTGGCTTAAACCGTTGCATGAATGAGAATCGGAGAAAAATTTTGAATGCTTTTGTGTTTATCCAATTTTAATCCAGAGCATTCCTCGCCTTATACTCATTTTTAAGTTTTACAATTAAACTATGACGGAGATTTAATTTATTTAATTTTTTATAGATGATTTTGGTTGCTTAATACGCTCGGCTTAAAATCCCCAGTAATGAATTATTTTTTGTCATCATCATCGAACAATCAATAATTACATATTTTTTCAGCTGTCATTTTGTTAATTCACTCGTATTTAACTACTATCTTATGTTAGTAGATACGGAAAACTAGGAAATAAAGTAGATATTTAAGGTCAACAATAAAATATCCTTATCAATTTTAATTGTTGAGGAAGTTGTGTTTTATTACATGAATGGGATTTACAGCCTCATCTCCATAATACTAAAAATTGCCTTCAATGTTCTTGTCTAAACACAGTGAACTGATGAAATATTAATTTTATAAATTAATTTTCGTATTGAAATATTGCTTCCTTTTAATGTGTTTAATACAGTATAACCCTTTTAATACGATCATGCTTAATACGATTTCTCGCATAATACGCCGCTTTACGCCAGTCCCTGCAACTTGAGACATATTTTCATACATTTCTTACACGCTTAATACGATTCGTCATCCCGTTTAATACACCCGCGCTCAGCGTACGCGCCCGCACTCGAGGCCAGCCGAGAGCGCTCTAACGGGTGGTTGACGTCGTGTTGGAAGAAGAACAACCCGAGATACTGCAGGGTTTCCAGGATATTCTTTCATTGATGACAATGTAGCACCGTACGCAATTCAATCAATTGAAGATCTTATTGAGAATGTCAATAACACACAAAACGATGTAAGTGATAATGATGAAGACGAAGATGAGTCAACTCCGGTTTTGTCAAATGCCCAGGCATTATTATCTATTAATGATTTAAGACGCTATATTGCTTCTTTGGATGAAAGTAAAGACGCGCTGCAAAAGTTGCATTATGTTGAAAAATCTTTTAATTGCTAATGCATCAAAATCTGTCTGTCAAACCAAAATAAGTAATTATTTTAAACAATGTATTGAATGTACATACATTTGTATGTAATTTAAAATAATGAGAACAAAATACATAATAATATGTAGTACGTTGGTTTTATTTTCCCTATCCCGCATAATACGCTTTCTCGCTTAAGACGCGTTTTTGGTGGGGTCCCTGAAAAATCGTTTTAAGCGGGTTATACTGTATATTTGACAGCTCCGTGGCGCAGTTGGCTAGACACCATCTTGCGAAACGAGCGGCCGCGAGTTCGATCCCCGCACCGAGACAAATGTTTGTGTGATCCACAAATATTTGTTTCGGGTCTGGGTGTTTGTGAGACCGAAAAGTCTCTCGTAGTTTCTGATACCCACGACACAAGACTCGTATATTAGTGTGGGGTCAGGTCTATGTATGTGAGACTGTTGGGTGTAATTATTTATTTATTATTATGATTATATATTTAAATTAACAAAAAATATATATAGGATATGGAACAGGTTGATGTTACAGAAGACATCAGCGCTAAGTTTTAAAGTCATTTACTTCAAACGTTTCGAACAATTTGGCAGAAACTAGAGGCCGCGGGTTCGATCTCCGCACCAAGACAAATATTTGTGTAATCAACAAATATTTGTTTCGTGTCTGGGTGTTTGTGAGGCCGAAAAAGTCTTTCCTAGTCTCTGATACCGACGACACCTGTCTTGTAAGTTGTAACCTAGTGTGGGGTCAAAGCTATGTATTATTTATTTATTATTTAATTGAGTTATTCTACGTCTTCTTTTGATAGAACCATACGTGGGAGCTTTGCACAGCCGTGGATTTCTGGCTACTGCGGTTGAAACCCAAACCAAAAGTTTGACTGATTCTTATATTTGGCGCGCCATTGGGTTCAGAAAAAACGACACGCTCCTGTGTAAAATAAGGCTGATAAGATTTATATATAGTGCAATAGTCTTTTTGACAAATTAATTACCTATCTGCACGACACTATTTGGACTATTAACAAAAGTTTATACTACGAGAATAAAATTGTCTTACGAGTTTTCCGGCCTCTGTGGTTAACAATGCCTTTCAATTGCACGTATCGGTAATTTATGTTCGAATTAATTTAACTTGAATTAAATTTAAAACGAATATTCAGCGTTAATCGTGGCCTGAGTAATTAAAAAAATATATTGCATTTAAATTTCAACTTTATTCTCATTTTGTAAAGGAATAAATTTGAGCACCTACGAATAAGTTGAATAAATGTGTGTTTTACAGAGGTATTGTGTGCATCCATTGTTTTGGTTTCACGTTTGATATGTAAATAACTACAAATTTTACTTCATTAAGGGCTATTTAAATGTAGTTGAGAAATTTAATTATCTAGCTGACATTAATGTCCGAATATTGATAGTTAGGAGGTCATAAATTTGACCGCTATCGGTCGGAAGGTAATGTTATCATACCCCATTGTCTTTTTTTGTCAATTTTAATGGTGCGTGATGTACTTTATATGATAATTTCTAGATGTTAAAGTTTTATAGGCTAATTGATTACTCAATATGATAATTCAGTATTTTTTCTGCGTAACACTGTAAAGAGCTTAGGTAAGGGTATATTTGCAGATGAAGAAGCATGTGTTAAACTGTGTCCATGGGGTCTGATAAAACTGTTAAACTCATTAACTCTTTTATTATAAAGGTAAATTATTATCAGCGTGAATAAAACGTGACTCACTTCAGCGCGAGCCATAAAAATGCATTTAACCAACCAAGCAATAATTATTTTTAGTAGGAAATATCCTAGACAGTTATTAAAAGTTTTATTCGACTGTTCATACCCAAGACTGGCAGCATCAAACAAAAATTAAAAAGCGAATTATAGCGAGACCAGCGTCCCGGCCATTCGGGCGAGAATAAAAGTGTTTAATTAAACTGTTGTTATTGATGGGGAGCCCGCGAGATGGCGTTTAATCAACAGCTGTACTGGTTTCTTTGGACTTTATTTTTAATTCGACTTAATTGCGAGAGTTACGAGCGCCGCCAAAGTACCTAAACATTTTAGGTCCTTTATTGAAGCAGTGAAAGCTGCTGCTCGATCTTAATTACAGAAATGTATTGCTTTGGACCTTGACTATTTTCTGTACATAAGGTTTGTTCATACTAGATGATTTTTTTTAAAGTCATTTAATTGTTTCGTATTCCGTCACGTGTGTGTCAGTACCTAAACACAATGTACAGATTTTTCTAGACCATTTAAAATTTGAAACTTGATGTTTTCATTACCTGCATTAAGCTTTTCTCGGCCGGATAAAATATATTCGTCATCAGTTAAATATATTTTCGGGATAAAAACTGACCTAAAGAAACTATTTTAATATTTCTGACACTTCACGATCCTATGAATCAAGGTGAGACGCAAAATTCTTCGTAAAATAATGGCAACTGATTACACCGAAGCAATCGATTAATATTAATGTTATTAACGTTATTCATTTAATGGGTCCTTATTAAAGAAATTACGATGAAGAAAAAAAATACCGATATATCGTCACGGTCACGTGTCGGCGTCGTGTCGTGCCATCACAAATAACTCACTAGAGCCGTCTGGAAAACGCAGTAGGTACTTCCCGTGTTCGGTAAAGTCCAGAAGCAAAGACAATAGTTGCACAAGAATGTAATTGAAATGTCGACTTTAATTTGTAACGTCGTTTCTAGATACTTTAGAAATCTATCTCACTTAATCGATTCGCCCGTTTTTGTCCGTGAAAACTGATATTTAGATTTATATAAGCCACGTATCGCGTCGGTCCAGGCTTTTGAACCGGCCCATTGTTATGCATAGATGATAACATACGGATTCGTTGCAAACGTGTCTGAATTCTATATTTGGTCTATTCACGTGTTCGAACAGTTTGATATTGTTCTATAGTCTATATGAATGCGATCTACAAATTTGATCTGAAACGTTTAGATATCGTTGTATTTGTACTTTGATAGCGCGGTTTTTCATAAGCTAATTGATATTAGAACTGCCAAGAAACCCATTCTATTAAATATGAATTTATTATTTTTAGAACTCCGCATAAAAATATTTTAGTACTTACATTTAATTTTTCGAAAAGTTAGAGGTGTAAACTTGCTGTTTGAACCCGTCACCGCCGTGGTTCTCGACCGCGTGTGATAACCTAGAGACCATTCTAGTACCCAAATACGACATAAAATTACTGAGTTAAAAAATATCTGAAGTAAACAATATGTACATTAAATTACATTTATCTTATTGGTACTAAACTGATAAATTAATAAACTAGATTACAGCCAAAATAAATAAACTGCAACATATACACACATACCTCACGCCTATATTCCCCGAAGGGGTAGGCAGAGATGCATTTCTGCACCCACATTTCGCCAGGTATGTATCAGTCCCACGTAATAGGGGGCGAGCCTATTGCCGTTTTTCAGGCACATATCCAGACTCCGTGCTGCTACTGAGAATTTCCTAATGGAAAAACCCAATAACACTTTGTCCGACTCGGGAATCGAACCCAGGACCTCTAGATCGCACGGCACATACTTGTACCGCGAGACCACGAGGCAGTTATGTTGTTGTAGGCACGAGTTGCAACATATGAGTTATATAATATCAAAATTAATGTAACTACAATTTGTTTTGAGTTTTGTCTCAATTTGCATCTTTCACGCTTAATGTAAAACGTGACCGTACCGAAATGCAATTAAGGAATGCTAACGGCACATGTAATGTATGGTCTACTTGCAGCCAATTAGCTATACTTAATTGTAGGGTCCGAGTGTGCCTTCAAAATTTCATACCCGATGATTACGCTGCGGATGATTAAGCAAATTTAAAAAATATTGGACTTAAAATGTTAATTAATGATCGTACAATTAGTTCAAGCGGTCCTCTTTACAATATAATGAAACCCATTTATCAAAGGATTGAAAAATCTCAAGATGAATACTAAAGTATAAAAATATAATTTGGATTGTGTTATATCATGAAAGAAAAATTAAAAATAAGATATTTTACTGATCATCACAGTTGGCTAGACACCAGCTTATGAAGAGGCCGCGTATTCGATCCCCACTCCGAGACAAATGTTTGTGTGATCTACGATAATTTGTTCCGGGTCTGGGTGTTTATGACACCAACAAGTCTCTCGTAGTTTCTGACACCCTCAATACAAGTTATGTACCTTAATGCAAGGCCTTAACTATGTACGTGACTGTTAGGTTAGTATAGTATAGGTTATGTTTAGGTATATTTATATACATTTGTTTACATGCTTGATGAGCTAAAAAAATAATTACCTCTGTACGAAATATAAAGTACACTGTTAAACATAACTATTTACCCATGCAAGCAACTAATACATTTTAATAGACACATACTTCAAAGAGTTTATACAAAGTAAATAAAAATAATAAACAACAATACTAATATGAAAATAAATATATACGTAATGAAATTAGAAATTGCTATTAAAATTACATTTCACAATAACAGATAATGACAGTCGAAAATAACATGCAAATGTATGGACGATCCATGATCACGTTTCAGTTGCGATACAAACAACATTACGCTTAACACCAGCCGTTAAAACTCTATTGAATTATGAACCTTATTACTATGATAATAAAAAACAAAAAATACGAATTGATCCAACATCATAGTAGACGAAACATGGTACAGATAGTTCTAAAGTAATAACTATGCCCGTACACTTGCTCATGCGTAGACTAAAAATGGTGACCATTATAAACAGAAATGATATGCCGAAATAGAACGATAATGTATGAATTCTGACACAAATCAGTCTGTAATTGCGTGAACCTTTGATCTTGGCTTTCTTTAGTGTGTTTTCATTCATAATGCACAAGTGAAAAGTAAACTTCTGCTTAAGGCGAGTTGTAAGTAAAGATTTGTTTACACTCTCACGCTTGTATCCTCGAAGATGTAGGGAGATGTTGCATTTTTACATTTACCGCACCCTACGTGTTAGGCTGCCGTTTTCCGTGCACATTCCCGGGCTCCGTGATGCTACTAAGAAATTATAATTGAAAACCCTAGTAACGGTTTCCTAAATCCAAGAATCGAACCTAAGTCTGAACTCTGAATCGCATGAGACATACTTGTGCGGGGTACCAAAGAGGCAATCAGTAGACAAAGGCTGTCAAAATCCAAAACAACAAAATAAAATAAAAAGTGAAATAAAATGTCGCTATGCCAAATGTTTAAACACCAGCTTATAAATAAAAACAATGATGCAAACAAGTTATGAGCGAAGCGACAAACTACATTTTAATTCGCACAATTCATCGGATTAATCGCTAAATCAGCATTTTGCAAAAATAAATCAAGCGAAATTGTAGGCGCTTTACGACAGATTTAATGGACTATGGTATTGTAATACTGCACTGTACCATAATATAACAGGCATTAAGCCTAGTGCACACGTGTACCGCACCAGCATAGGCGGTGTAGCGTTGCACGGCGACAATAATTTAACGTCACCGGCACTTGCATTGAAACCGCACTACAATTTAAGACCTGAGCAATAAGGGAGCCAGCATTGTCTGGCTGGCTCGTGTTACCAGCATTCATGCACTACGCCGTATGCCGGCCTTAATCTAGTTTCGGAACATAATGTGGTGGTTTGATTCCCTAGGCTGAGACTGATAATGCAGACCTACCGCGAGATTTATAAGGGTTGCCTTTTCTTTGCATAAACGACACGGGTCTTATAATGGCGTTATTGTGCGTGCGGGGTAAATATTTTGATGTACTTTTTTATGGAACAGCTGAGTAGCCAGTTTAGATTACATTTACAGTACGTGTGTGCTTTTAAAACTTCATGAATAAATTCGTATATCAATTAATTGTAGGATGAAATTATAAAGTAGATAAATATTTATGTGTCGCACGATTTAGAGGTATCAGGTTCGATTCCTCGGTCGGCAGTTACATTGTTTTCCCATTACAAAATTCTCAATTGCAACATGGACTCTTGTATAATTCCCGAAAAGCGACAATGTTTTTTTTTCCGACAAATAACAAAACTTCACTCATCTACACATTTCATTTTATATTGAACTTCGTGGTTTTATCAACACTTATTCCAGTTCACAGTTCATAAAGAATCGAAGCAAGTCGTATTTTCCATCGCTAAACTAGCTAAAGAATTTCTCACATATAATAACCACCTCATTGAGATAAAAGTCCAAAGATGCAGGCGGAACGTAGAACTTTTGCTCTTTCAAGACAGTCATTAGATTGGTTCGCCCGCGCGTTGGTTTCCTACAATCTCCCCATAACTTGACGCGTAAGAGGATTGCTTCTACATAAGGATATCGCAACAAATTGACTGTAATTTAGTTTTTTATTCTCACGATCGCAAATCTGTATGGATCTTATGCTTGAATCAGCGGTTTGCCGATCACGAGCGGTGCTGGGAAATTGCTTATATGAAACCTCGGATTTCCTGATTCTCCACGTTGTTTAGGTTTCTATTGTGTTATTGTAGTAACTACTTGTGGTAATAGAAATATTACGCTGATATATGCTGGTTATGCGAAAGTAGTAATTTATTATAATTTAGTTAATAGATTAATTGTTTACGTTAAACACTGAAAAGAACATAGTTTTTTTCTTGCTCTGGTGATTGTTTATTTATTTTGGCATATAAAGTAAGTATATCCTTATAGATAAGAGTGTGATTTAAAGTTTTAAATTAAACAATATTTGTGTCATATATGGATTCATTATATTGATTTTTTTTTAATAATATGTGATAGATTTCAAAATTTTTAATTTACGTCAATCGATAGTTCGGTCAGTCGACATACAGGCTACATATAGTCATTTGTAGCGAAACTATCTCGGTTTGCAATATTGTGAAAAGTTCGCATACATTACTCAAAGTTAGTTCTTAGTGTGGCGTTGCATCGTCTAACATGGTGCTCAGCTAAGTAGTCTTCGTAATGTATGATTTAATGTTAAATGTATACGAAATATGGATATCATGTCGCATTACTAAATTCCCAAACCACTCATCTCCATTCACAAAATAGGTACATTTAGTCAAAACATAATAAGGCCCCTTCGCCATGTTTGTAATGTTCATTGTTATGTTTAATCTTTGTATGAAACACGTATCAAAAACGCAGTTTCCTTTTGTTGTCTACAAAAGCATTCTGTTAAAAGTTGACGCGGGAGACGGGTGCAGTGGCTTGCTTTCTTTTTCAAGCCTTCTGGCTTAGTTCTTCCTGATAATTTCACCGCAGGAAATTAAACGTTGCAGGCCCGAGCGAAACGTGAAACTTTAAAATTAAAACTGCCAACTTTCATCCCCTCATTCCTTGACGAATTTCTTTTATTTTGCAATATTATCTCGTAATCTCAAACAGCAGCGCTACCCTTTCTTTTTGTACAAAGTTTTTGCAATTTATGCTCCGCTTAAAACGGTGTAAAATGTTTCAACATTTTATCAAACGTGTTTGGCTTTTGTTAAATGTTTGATTATTTCGTTTCTTTCGCTTCCTCTGGTTTATAAATTCTTTGAGTTCAGTATTAAATAAGAAGATATGAGGTAATATTCATTTTCACGTTGTTTCGTTGATAAATATTTGTCGAACTAAATGTGGATATACAACCTTTTAACAATATTAAAGGATACCATTGTGGGTTTATATTCAAAAACTGCACTACATTTGAAATTATTGTAAAACAAAAGCACAAAGCAATCGTAGTTGTAAAATTTTAATCGTAGATATTATAAAGCGGAAACGTTGTTGCAAAAATAAATCGGACAATGTATTTTCATTTCGAACCAACAATCACATTGTAACCACAGAACAAATCTTGTCCGGTGGGTTTATATATGAGTTGAGTAATTGCTGCAGTCACAGTAATGCACAATAAACCTGCCATGGCACAGTGCACACAATAAATTCCTGTTTTACGTCTTTGATTAGCTTCGAGCTCAGGTTACTTCGTGGGCATTCATACGAGGGCCTTTAGCCGGTATGACTCGAGTACTTTGCATGTAGACCACCCCTCTACGCAGTTTTGTTGCTAGCAATTTATTAGTTCTCAGTTTTGCCTTATTCGATAAAAATAACGAGGCGCGCTTTGTGCTATGAAATATTTACGGTCCGTTTTAGTAGTTACGTATTTGCTTTTGATGTTGTTTTTAGTATATGAATTGTATATATATTTAAAAAAGCTTTTTGATTATATCGCCAAAGTAAGAAATTGTTAACAAACAAGGTTATCTTACTTGATGAAATATTTAACAAAGTCTTAATTTTTGATAATTAAATTCTTAGTCTTTATTATAGAATTTAAGAAATAGAAGAGAATACATTGTAGCTCAAAACTCATTGTTATATTGTAATATTCAATAGAATTACAACAATGTTAGTAAAAACACAAATTTCTATTATTAAAATGAACTAAAATAATCTAACGAAATTCGTTTCACTGCGAGACGTCGGAGAATAACAAATGATCTCAAAATATTTCGAGATAATTTGAACACCTTTTATATGAAAATCATTATCAATTTGGCAAGCTTTAATAAGATCATTATTTTAATCTAAATCACAAAAGGAATGCTTCTTATGTTTAATTTTTCTTTCATTCAAAATATAATGGAATTTAATTTCATTAGTATTGTAATTTGAGCAACGAAATTGAACGAATGGACAATGAAAACTTTTTATATTAGCTCATTATGTATGGAAATTTTTATGTTAATGCGAATCTTTTTCGATTGGTTGTCGTCTTGTTTTAACTTCATGGAACTATTAATTAGTAGCTAAAATAAATTGGTTCACCACTTAATTCATACAAATGAAGCAAACATTAGTAAAATATTGATAACATTTGGTAAAAATCGCAGGAAGCTATTGGAGGCAGGCCGCTTCCGATAGAAACTTGAATATTTATCACTTATAATTTCATTGTATTAGTCAGACATTTCTCATTTTGTGAAAAATCGAACGATTGAGGCATTATGAAATTGAAACGTCACTTTAGAAACAACATAGTAATTAAATTTACATCAGGTCTTGAAAGCTTATTGAATTAGATGTAATATTCGAATAAGGGCTTTTTGTATTTTACTCGATGGATACTCCAATGTCTGTTCCAAACTGAATTGTTAATGGGATAAGAAGGTTTTGTTCACAAAAAAAATTACCTAAAATAACTGAAATGAAAATTCTCTTTACGATTTTTTCCTTGTCCGCGTAATCTTATTTTAGTAATATCGTGTTTAGAATTGTAAATACGTTTTTTGAGACGAAACGGCGCTGAAAATTTACCAACAGGACCGCGACAAAGAAAAAATCATGATAAA
Source organism: Cephonodes hylas (assembly GCA_030295005.1). Lineage (NCBI taxonomy): Eukaryota > Metazoa > Arthropoda > Insecta > Lepidoptera > Sphingidae > Cephonodes > Cephonodes hylas. The sequence goes on from AP025371.1 coordinate 5,287,713, forward strand.
GTAATACGAAAACAATACATCAATAGTCGTATCATTTTACATGTAATAGTGTGGTGAGAATTTACAAACCTTCTGGATCCCCTGAACTAAACCTGATTGTACAGCCCCACGGCGCAAATGCCAGGACACCAGCTTAAGTAACGGGTTCGATACCCGCACCGAGACCGCTCCGGTCTAATTTTTTAAATGAAAATTATAAGAAGAAATCAGCTGTCTTCGGTTAACGTTTTTGTAGGGAACTCTTGTTTGGATAACAGGCTTAAGCATACAGGCAGTATCCAGAAGAAGTTTAAAAACAAAGGGCGAGATACAATTGGCCAGAATAAAAGAAAAAAGTTACATACCCAAGGCCGAGTTCCCATTACCATGCTAAAGCGAGAACCGCAACAAAAATTATCCCTCGTTAAAACTGCTGCAACTGGCTGCGTGTTCACGTAATTACATAATCACCACATCAATTCCTAGGGTGTAAAAAAGCGTACAATTCTTCGGTTCTGCCCGTTTGAGCGACGCCGGATGACACTGCTATACTTTGATTAATTGTCGCAACGATTGAAACGAAACCCCCCACTGGCACACGAAATGGAATATTGTGCCGCCGGCTCCGGCACATAAGACCTTTCCAACATTAACCACTAATGGAAACTAATTTGTGTTATATAAATGAGATTCAATGTTTGTTGCATATATTTGAATGGTAACAGTTTTATGTTGGTATTTTCGTGCGTAACACAAATGAATAATTTGATTGACAACTGACGTATAAAAAAATATTCCACATAATACAGTTAAATCTGCTCTTGAAAAGTGACGGCTTCCCTAATACACACATTTTCAGGAAAAAAATTTAGAGATGCAAATTATTATAATTCTTAAAATTTCTCTCGCTGAAAGCTACACTAGGTCCTGGTTAATGACACTGCTCAAAAACAAAATTTACTTCAAAACAGGAAATTTATTATAACATTACTTGCTAAATGCAAGTGCTCAAATCTAACAAGATTGGAATCATATAAAATATGCGCATGAAAACACATTCCACGTTAATCGAATTTTTAACAACCTCGTTTTATGGATTCAATTACAATTTACATGTTGTCGAAGTGCGAAGACTTCGAGTTTATATGAAACATTTCACATAATGTAATAATCAACATAAGCGTATTCGCAACAAAACACTAAGCGTCGCCAACCGCTTGTAGCCATATTATAAAACTGGAAAATTGTAGCCCATCCTCATAAGAAGTAACAACAACTTATGCATTTTAATGCGATATGACATATAAAAATCTCTTACAAACTCAGCGGGCAGTCTTATAAATATGCGTGAAATTCGCACGTACCAAGTTTATGCGACGGCTAACATCTCTTTAACAACGTCGGCGCTTGTTCTTAACGAATGGTAAAATATTAAAACGCCCCCTATCGCCGCCTCATATTGTTTATGGTACAGGTATAAATTAGTTCACTTAACTGAAACCCGCTCTTTAGGGGTCCGAGAACAGGTTCACTCGGTTAATTTGTTTCATTTTTTTCCTCTTTATTGTACGGAATGACTTTGGGAGTCCTTGATTCAACGAGGTGTAACTAAATGGATGAATTTGTAACGAATTGATGTCCGGTCCTCTGTGATGAATACACCTGCATGGCGTCCGACCGAATCTCTAATTAAGTAATTATTACTTTTCGAGAATTGAGTTTTATTTATGTGATTATCTTAAACTCTTTTCTTGTTAGCGTCGAAAGTTTGGACGATTGTTTTACGACTGCGGCGAAGTTCAGAATATTTTTATATTTTAAATTAATGGCAAAGACATAATTTTAGTTCATTATTGAGGTATTGCAGCTGGACATAGTAAATGTAAATCAATTGCTATGATTCACCTGTTTTAAGTTATCGAGTAATATTGCGGTAATTCCATTATTTTATTATAATGCACTGGCTACGACATTTATATCTAAATTGTAACCCACTGTTTCTCCGCTTCTCATGGGCCTCTTCTACAATTGAGTAAGTTACCTTTACTGCACAAGGCTAGTCTGACACGTTTTTGCGGCTCTCTACAGGACGTAAACAGACCGTTATCGAAAGGCATGAATAACAAACTCATTGATACAAAAAAATCTTAAACAAACTAAATGACGTTTTTGTAACCACCATAAGTATAACTTGTTTCAGTATTCGATTGTGGGTTATTCACAAACTGTATAATGTTCCCAATTGACAACTTTTAGACCAAAAGATTCACTACTCACGTTATTTCTCTAAGGCCATGTAGGTATATAGTATTTTAATATCACAACATACTAACTAAACACCACTTTACGAAAGACTATCCACCTACATTGACTGTATACATTGAATTAAAATATTATTAAAATTAGCACATTAATTATCATTGCTATTCGAATCTATGAAGAACGTGTTGAAATTAGCACATTCAAACGCAATTTAGTTATTTTAAACAATTCACATATGGGGATCTATAAATGTTTAAGGTCAAACTGCCAATCAAAATACCTTCACAACTTTCATACCAGTCGAAAACCGTTCACTAATATAAAATGTTTAACAGAAACCTTATTTTAATTACATCTCCCGCGCTCATAAAACGCAGTCCGATTAAATGCGATTAAACGATGCAAAATTAATTACTTAACTGCCAAGAATTTATTGACAATAATGATCGTTTATTCGGATACATAAACTTTGATATAAAGCGGAGTCTTGAGAATAGTTTTTTCTTTAATCCTTTACCTAAGCATGTTCTATCAAAAAGAGGATTATTTTAAAATGTAGATGTATTTTATCTATTGTTATAAGCTTTGAAGTGACGCTTAATTAAGATTAATGAAGTGATCAAGATGTGGTATAATATTTTTGTAAACTAAATTAATAATTTTCAAGTAAATTTAAAAGCTTAAATGTTTTAATAAGTTCAGAAGAATGCTTAGATTTGGTTGTCAATTTACACGCTCGTGACATTAATTATTTATCCAAAACGTTTGCATTGCGGTTGACTAAAGTCCATCATTCTAAATATATGTTTTTGGTCTCAACACTGAATTGGTAAATATGAACTATCAGTGAATCCAATATTTTTCCGTCCCCATTGTTGACACATTTATGTGAATAACATATTATATTAAACCGCGATTCGAATGATTTCAGACTGAAACAACATCATATTATGCTGTTAGTTACAGTTTTAGACTCTTGGTATTTATTTATTTATTGTCCTATATCAGCATAATATGCTCAACAATATCATCGGCATAGTAAACACTACGACAGCCACCTAAACCGGTTAGTTGAAACAAGCGTTGATCGCGCTCCATGTGCAGTTATCAAATAATCGACCTTATTGATGTATGGGCTACTGTCCGCCGATGATTTATAATAGCTTCCGTCTAGGACAAGGTTCCTATGCGATGATTTTCAATCACATCCGACGGTTCGTTAGCGTTCGTATCACTAGATCGGTGGTAAAAAATGATTGCTCGATGTGGATGCGGCATTCTTTCGATTTTTTTGTCGGCGAACGGTCTTCACGCTGACTGATGTGTCATTGTGAGCACTTGCTAATATTAATTTCCTGAGATAATAAATGCTGATTAAAGATATCAACGTATTGTTCTTCTTTTGAAATAATAACCAATTAGACACGTTGTTAGTACATGTTCAGTTTATCGTAAATTATTCTTTTTTTGTGTTACATTAACAAGTCAAACAAAGTAAATTTACTTAGTAAAGTAATGTAAACTAATATTTAGAAGTAATTTAATTATCTTTATAGATGTTGCTTTTACTCTAGAATAACATTGATCCCAGAACTATACCAAAACGCCGAGATTATAGAAGAAATACGTCAAAATAAATGCCTTATCCACACAACACGCATCCCGCCCACAAAACTGATTCGAAGCTTCAACAAGTGATACAAACACATGTAAATATATTGAGACGAGCATTCCCGCGGTTGGCAGCAACATCTATCAGTAATTCACGTTACATTATCAATCAAGCGATGCATGATTGATGGAATATTTTCATCGGTAGCCAGATAGCTTGTCTGCTGGCTTGTTAATTAAGACTTCTAGTAGCATCGTTCTCCTTATGGTACATTCTTTTCTTGTTTTTGTACTTAGATCGTTGCAAAATCGTGCTCAGCAGAACTATTAATTCAATCATAATTTTTCTGTAAAGCTTTTTTTACTCTACTGACAGACGTGAACCTAAACATAGTAATAAAATCCTTATCTTTACCTGAACTAATTTTTAACCTGACCTAATCTACAAAGTTACTACTCTTCGGGTCTTTTCTAACTCGTATTCTGTTGCCAAACTTCTTCTGTGAACTTCATAGTTTGTCATGAAACGTTTGATCTGCAGATGGGCATTTACCAGTTAATGACAAGACAGCTGATTACGTCACATGATTCATCATTGCATTACCTCATATTCCTACTATAGATGGCAGGAGGCTATATACCGCACCTGCAGCCTTGATTTCATTTCATAACTTCTCCAGATGGAAATCAGAGTCATTACTTTTAATTGGTATTTATAATATAAATTTTATTAGGTCGGCAACTTAAGTAAGTGCGAATTTCACTCATAGACGGTTTCAGTTGAAGTTTTAGGTTTGCTGGCGTAGTCCAAGTGTGAAACACATTTTGTATTTGATAGCTGGTAATTCAGCTATCAATCAGTAAAAAAAGTTTTTTGATCGGTTGCGTAGTTTTCGTTTGGTGTTCGTTGAAAAATGGAAAATCAAACGGAAAATTATTGCCATATTTTGCTTTTTAAATTCGTAAAGGGAAAACGCATCGCAAGCTCACAAAAAGTTATGTGCTATTTATGGTGACGAAGCCCTAAAAGAACGGCAGTGTCAAAATTGGTTGGACAAATCCGTTCTGGTGATTTTCACTCAGAGACAAAAAACGCTCTGGTCGCCCAGTTGAAGTTAATGACGACTTTATCAAAGCAATAATCGATTCGGATCGTCACAGTATAACTCGTGATATTGCAGAAAAGCTTCGTGTATCACATACATGCATTGAAAACCACTTAAAACAACTTAGCTATGTTCAAAAACTTGAAAATCCACGATTACTTAATTGTCAACCCAGGTTCGTCGCCATAAACAGCAAACAACTGTTGGTGAGCTTGCGATGCGTTTTTCCTTTGCGAATAAAAAAAGTAAAAAATGACCATATTGTTCCTTTTAATTTTCAGTTTTTCAACGAACGCCAAACGAAAACTACGCAACCGATCAAAAAACTTTTTTTACTGATTGGTAGCTGAATTGCCAACTATCAAATAACAAAATGTGTTTTACACTTGGACTACGCCAGCAAACCTAAAGATTCAACAGAAGCCATCTGTGAGTAAAATCCGCAATTACTTAGTTGCCGACCCAATATAAAGATACTTAGCTGTTAATGAAATAGTTATATTATACAAATGCGGATTTAAAAGCAAAAACGTCGGCAGTTGCTCGTGTACATAGAAGTTAATATAACACACTTATTATTTTATTTTTAAAGAATGCTTTAGCATTTTTACCAGTAAATTGTGTATGTTAGTGCCTAAGGTCATTAACTCGACCTTTACAATTTATTTATTGAATGAAGTGTAAACAAATAGAATTAAAATATTTAATCTCGTTCATGAAACCAAATTGTATCTGCTATAAAGCGATACATTTTCGTAGTTCCCAGAAAGTGGTCTTACTAATGAGGACTTTACTCAGATATTGTTTAAATTTGTTTAATTTCCAGGTATTAAAATATGTTGAATAATTTTATCGTATTGGATATCATTAATGGAAATTCTTAAATAATCGGCACATAACATAGAACGGATATATAATATTAACCTCACTAGGGCCAGCGTAGTGGATGAAGGCTTAAACCCTCGCAGTTATAAAGGAGGCCCGTGCCCAGCAGTATGACATATATGGGTCGATGATGATACTGTTATTTAAAATTTAAGAAAGAAAAAATCTTTTTCTTTGTCTTTTCATGTAGACATAATTTATTCACACCTTATTCGCAGTTTACGAGAAAGCAACCGGGAGATGGAATTTTTGTTACAACATACAGCAATGTACAAACTGTAAGTCATCAGTCTTATCAAACAAAATACCTATAGTGATATAACATATACATGCATTCATATCAACATGTCTATATTTTGTAGGTAGGTTTTTCTATTTAAGCTATTTGGTATATTGTCATTGCAAAGATCATTAAGATCAATGGAATAGATACAGATTTGAAATGTGTTCTCTGCTGATAGGATCTCTTGCTAGGAATGTCGCTGCCTAACATTTATTTAATTAAACAATAGATTGTATCTATTACCCGCGAAATACAAAAATTTTGGAGTCTGCGATGCGTATCTGCAGTCATAAATTTCGGAGACGAATTAACAGTCCCATTAAACTGGTTATAAAAAATTGTTTACTTTAATCTTTGACCTCAATATTTTTGGCTTGGATTTCCGTTCACCTTATTTATGAGACATTTATTAAATATAAATGTTTTAATCGTTTAATTTATTAGGATGAGCGTGATACCAAAAGATTATAACCATAGCAAACAAATGAAGCAACAAGATAGATATATTCTTTGCCCTATCTGGTATATATTATATAAAATGTGTTGGTCAATTGGATTTTCTAGCGACTTCATCAACTTTTTTTCCATGCACTATGACATAGTATGCCATTGTATGTGTCCCAATGGGTATTTTGTTTTTAAGATATTTCCATCACCGTTTGAGAAGGAATTAAGATGAGATTATTTTGTATTGTGACATAAACTGCTTTGGTGGTTAATTGAGTCGAATATTTACATATAGCCAAAACTTTAACCAAATTAGTAGATTTTAGTCTTCATGCATTAGGAAGTTAATCATGATAAGCAGAACAGCCATTAATTACTAAATAAAATAACAAAGATTTTTTTCTAATACAAAACTTGTAAAAAACTATTAAGTAGGTGGCACAAAGACGCAGGCTTCGGCCGCGGTCACATAGCAATAGATTCGTTTCGAATCAAACGCCACTCATTCCGCCTGTATGGGATCACTATTTGTATTGGATATCTTTCGTAATGTTCCATTAGACTCTCTGCTGGTTACCAATCCATCGGTTACCGCTAAGTTTAATAAGAAAGCATCACATACTTTTTGTATTATTTTCAGATCACCCACCAAGCATTTTAGTATGTACACCTACAAAAAATATGGATGCGTTGAATACGACTTGTTGATACAAGAACATGTTAGTAATAAACTTATTTGGCTTTGAGTTCTTGTGTGTGTGCGTGTGAATTTAGACTGTTAAGTAGCTTTTTTACATATTATACAAGACCAAATGAATAAATTTAAAATAGCTAATAAGCATATATTTTTATAAAGACGTTATTGTTGTATTTAAAATGTTTAACATATGTTTTTCTTATCAGATAGTTTATATTTGTAACATTCTATTGATTATTATCATAGTATATATTATTTTTTGCTATCTAACCCGATTGCTTCATTGGTGGCCCCCGGCTTTGCGAGTATGTACGATCTTTTGATATGGAGTTCGAATATAGGTTAACAGTGTGTTGGGTATTTCAATTGGGAAATTCTCAGTTATAGCATAGATTCAAATAAATGGGACTAAAAATACTGCTGGAAAAACGTAGATAAAGAATTATCTCTCCTGTGTAAAGTTTTAAATGCTGTTTTATTACAGCGCTAATTTCTTCATCAATTAGTAATTCTACATACTTCTCTAAAGTAATATTCAACAGGTACATGCATTGTAGAATAAGTACATAAGCTACAGCATGAGTTCAATAATGAAATAAACATTAAAACTTTCGCAAATAACTCTCGTGGAATTTGAACAAAAATCTGCGCAAATAAACTAACAAGTCATATTACAACCATCTAACAAGCTCAGCTTGAGTTTAAATAAAGCACGAGTCCGTAGTTTGCATTTACTTTGTATAATGTATGTAATCGTATCGCAGCTAAGCACTTACCGGTCTGCTAATGGTTATAAGTTGAACTCGGATGTGGACGGATACTGAGAAAGTTGTGGGAAGTGGTTCATATGAAGTCCCAGACAGGGTCGCAATTAAGAACTATTTATCATGAATATATTAAAAAGGTTATTGGATTCGATTATTTCTCTAATTATTATCACTTTTGGGAAAACGATTAGTATAAATTTATAAAAACATAATTTTTATTTTCGCATTTGCTGCTGATAAATGAAACGGCCTTTTAAAATACAGCTGGACCCTCAATTGAATCTGTTGATTTTTATGTTTTTTACCCTCAAATTCAATTCTATAACTTAGCTTTTTTAAAGTTAATAGACACTGTTTTCGATTCTTAACATTTAATCATCGATTTTTTTTTGATAGAAAAGAGATAGAAATATTTTACCACTTAGTGCTATTGACAGCACAAAGTCACTGTAATGTTTTATTTGCGCTCTTTCTCCACACATCAACAAGAACATACACTTGATGTTGACCCTTGCACAAAGCTTATTTGCTTGCAAACTTGTTTTATTCCACACACATTGAATATTCACGTTATTGCCAAACATATTCGCCACGCTACGTGTCGGGGCCCGAGTCCCTTTTATTACATCCTAATTTCACGTCTGCAGCGAAGCCTTACTGCGGCCTACTAGTTTTGACCGCATACAGCGTTCATACAAGAACACGTTTGCTGAACTATGCCTTCTCGTTCATAATTACAGAACTCTGTGTTTGCTATAACAAAGTCACAAAGTACGCGGTTGTTTAATAACCAAGACAGTGTAATCTAATGGTTATTAAAATTGAGCATCTCAGGAAATGTAAAGGGAAGTTTTAAGTGTTTGTGTTCGATGACGGAACTTGAGAGTTGTGTGGGTAGTGGCATGCGTTTATTAGGTATGCCTTTTGATAGCTGATAATATATTGCTGTAGCCTTTTATTGACTTTTGTCAATCAATTTTATGTTATCTAGTTTTTGCTGTTATAAGTCTTACAGATTTTTCTCTATTACTAAAATCAAATACAAAAGCTACTGTATAAAGATTTCTTATCTAAAATTAATTAGATAATATAACATACAAAACAAAAAATAACGCTCGCATTTATACAGGGTCTATATTGCTTATATCATATTACATCATTAACTAGACACGAAAGTTTACCAAACGAAATTAGCATGCCTATCGGGCTTAATTAATCAGCTAACAAGGCATGGCAAAAATTCATTTCGTATTTGGTGAAGGCAATTGCAAAGTTTTTAAGTCAATATCTCAAGTTTTTTAATTATTCGCTAATACCGTTGCGTTCAGAAACTAATAAGATAAAACTTTTTACCATGTCTAGAAAGTTGACTGTCTATTAAAATATATGCACATAATCCTCGATAGACATGTCGAATAGAAGGCTTTCATGCTTCATTTATGATAAGTCTGCTCTGTGAATTTATAATCCTTTAAGTTGTGAATTCTTGCAAAGAATTTTGAATTTTCGATGTTGTTTTGAAATTAATTAAAGATGTACCTTTAGCTTAAATTTTAAATATTTAAAAGATCTTCTTGATAAATTATATAGTAAATTTTAATACTATGACATGGCAATTAGATTATACGACATATATTGATTGCTAGGTGCAAAAAAGGTGATTATTGTCTAACCGAAATCACTGTGACAGATTTTTATACCTAATATTTGATGACAAAAAATTAAACATTCCAGTGTTATTCACTTATTATTTCATAATAGAATTGTGTTACCAAGTTTTTAAGTGATTGGGACGTAGTCAGGTGATTTGTGTTGATATCCAACACGATATAATTTAACCTAACCCAAGTGCTTAAGTAACAACTTAGACACTTAGGTTAGGTTAAATTTTAGGTCCGTCACAGTTTGGAAATGGTAACACGGTATGGGAAAACATGAGTCTAGTATTCCCGTAATATCTTCCTTTCCGCGAAAACATAATATGTTATAAGTATGAATAATATATGCGTGACTTTAGCGTCATTGTACGAACACAAAAATCCCGAATAACGTCATAACTCATAACCCACTTGAAAGTGAAGTGTAAATTTTTTCATTAACTTTTGAATGTGTCAAATGAATATCGATTTACTTAAGCTCCTTAACCCTCTCGAACGGTATTCTGTAATCTTCTAATGCTAATTCAATCTTTGTTAGTCCCTGCCAGTCTCTTTTATCTCTCATTGGATAATCTTTTCATTGGATCGGTTCCTTTACCTGTTTATCTTTTGTAATATTAACGAGTTCGCTCAAACGAAAGTCAAACAAATTAAGTATAGATGTTAGACGAAATTTGAAACCATATCTTGTGAGCGTTGATTAAATGAAGTGAACTAAGTGAAAAGATACATCTGCTTTTTGATTTTTTACCATCGCTGTGTTTAAGATTATGTTCCTTATTGGATAAATATCTAGATAACATGAAGCCAACTAACTTTTAAATAACACTAAAGTAACTCATGTTTTAAATAACAAAAAAGTAGCATACTTTGTATATAAAATAACATATTATATAACGTTGCACCTCTTGTAAAATTCTTAATCGATTAGTTAGGCTATTAGACCTGCCTAACTCAGCTAAACGGACACTGGTTCCATGTGTCGAGTTGGAAGGCTAGAGAAGATATACCCAGAAGCTGAAGACGCTTTCTTCTCATTATAAAAACAAAGAAGAAGTAATAGAAGACTTTACAGAGTTCCGATGGAATTTGCGGATGTGTCTTATTATTTTAAAACGCCGTAGATTTGTGCGATAAACATTGTCCAGTGAATTTAAGCTGCTGTCACTTCTCCCGGAATCCTTTAGTCTCTAAAGTCATACATTAATCCGCAAATTTTCTATACTTGACGGTTGGTTTCACACCCGTCGCACTATTTGCCTGGGCGTTGGAGCCATGCGTTGAGGTTACACCGAAGCTCCACTAAATGAAATTCCATAGAGACCGTTGCTCCTGTCGAGAAAAGGAAAATGCAATTGAAAATACCTTTGTTTGAAAATTCAATAAAAATTTAATCGGACTATTCCTGCGTCGCTCTGTGATTTTTCGTTCGTGAATCTAACTTTGCATTTAGGTCAACGTTGACATCTCTCAGTTAGCATATAATTTTTTTATACTGAATAAATGAAGCAACGAATCCTTCGATTGATGTATTTGCTTAATATATTTTAATACATCTTCATAGATACAAAACGCTAATGTACATAAGATGTTGTTTTTGGTCCTTGTTAGAATATTGCTGTAAATTGTGTTTAGTTCTGTATCTTTATTGAGGTTTATTTAATAATAGTAAAATAGCACAAGGGTCCGTTCTCAATTAAAAAGTCTGTCAATTTTTGAGTTGGTATTAGTAATTGCTACCATTCGATATTGGCGTAGTTACACCATCCGTTAACTCAATTTTTATCTGGCCTACAAACATACTACATGAAAAAATAAATATCGATTATATTCATTCATATGAAATGTTATTTTTCAAAGTTTTTTTGATAACTTTCCATTGTTTCAGCGCATGCTAAAATCCGATGAAAAAACCTTTTGTTTCATTGGCCGGAGCTGTTCGAAATTGTTTTCATCTAACTTTCACGTTCTAGAATATTCCACGTAGTTGTCTGCGATAATTATTCGCGGGATATGGGACACTAGTTTTAAATTAAATTAAATTTGCCGTAAACTATTCTATTAAATCCAAAACTATAACAAAATGTGGAATTAATCCATAGAGTAGTGTTGTTCATATTAGACGACACAATATAAATTGTGATGATTGAACCGTATAGTATTACTAGGTGGAAGAAAATCAACGAGAGTAAATAGGATTTCTTTCGGTATCTGTAACGTGTAAGTTGTCTACTTCTTTAGCGAGCGCTCACTTATAAATTCGTTCGTATTTTTGAGCGGTGATGTGGTTTATGGCAAACAGTGTTGCATTTATACAGATTTTAGATGGCCCTCAGGATTCATAATGTAAAATATTTCTAGATAGCATCAAGTTAAATCATAGGGCAGCTTTTAGTTGTACTCTACGGTCGGACGTTATCCTGTAAAGGCTAAACGAGAGCTCGACTTTAAGCTGTTAGAAGGAAAGTAAGATAAAATAACTGCCTCTACGTCTTTAATTAAATCGACGGTACTCAACGATAAATGGAACAGAAACTGATTGACTTCTTTGTGAATTCAATAGCTTTGTACTTCGAGATCAGTTAAGTCACAAAGAAATTGTAACTAGTCTTGTCCACAAATTCCCACCCACTGATATCGAAGATTCGACTTTTTATATAGAACAAAAAATGTGAAAACGGCCTCATAATTGGCACAAAAGATGGCATATCGCAAAAACGTTCGAACACAGAGCTCTTTATCTTTTTTGAGATTAATATTTTTGTTAGTCGTTTTTTATTCTCGGCTGGATTTTTTATCTGTTTTATAGTTTGGTCGTTTGTCGGGTGGATAGAAGAGGGATTGAGTAGAGCTGTTATTACTGCTTAAAGATTTGAGCTTTTATTTGAGTTAAATAGAGACTGTATTCCAATAAATAATAATAGCTCATATTGTAATTAGGGTTGTTCGTTTTCATCGTTCGTTCCGTCTGTATGTGGGTAGTGGCAACACTGCTCATCATTATTAACAGTATTAACTCATTACAGCACTTTTAGCTTTTATAATCGCATCGGGAATATTAATCAGATTTTTATATCAGCAACTCTTTGCTAAGTCATTATTTAAAGAATATATTTATTCATACCACCAAATGTAATAAAGGAGGTAAAAAAAGGGCTTATATTTTTTTAATTATACATAATAAAATACATATTAAAAATTTTAAAATTTATCATAGTACTCCATTCCATGGTTTTATTCTACTATTTTTCTTAAAACTTTTTGTTGTGAACGACGCTTATAGTGATAATGTTTGCTACCTGAGCGTGGGTGCATTCTAGGCCCAGAGCTCGTGAAATATTGCGAGCCAACCCCTGTCACACGCATATAAAAAAGTTAAATGAAAGAGATAAACTACTTAACACTCCCAGCAACGGAAAAGGACAGCTATATAGTAACTTATAAGAAAGAAGCGTTCTTAATTGCTTCGATTAAATTTCAAGGATATTAATTTAGTGATTCACGCATTATGTCAAGGTTCATATTTTGTGATTTTCCACGGTCCGCGTGAAATATTGGCCGAAGTTGAATGGCGTGTTTACCCTTCTCGGGTTTGGGTCATTGTGATACGCCAATATGAAATTATTGAAAGCCGTGACTGTCAACACAGTGGCGATATAAAAAGTTAAGAAGGAAATATTCCGCGTTGTACTTACTTCCTGAAGGAAGTTTACTTTGACGCCTTTTTATGGCTTTGATCTTTTACGAACACATTTAATTTATCTGTATTTACGGAGGGCGTTTTTTATTCCCAGATAAAGAACGAAATAACACGCAGAGCTTCTGTATAAATGAATTACTGGAGATAAAAACGGATTTGACGGTGGCATTGAAAAGTAAAAAAGTGTGATTTCAAATTCATTTTGTTGATCAGTTGTTTTTATACATGCTAAATGAACTGGATTGTTGAATTTTTAGACACTCGTGATAAAGGTACTATCATAAAACTGTTGCGACTTTTTAAAATCCTCGCTGTGTGGCATGTGTAATTAGAGCGTGTTTTAAAATTAAATTAGCTTGTTACTCGAATGAATACGATAATTCCACCACTACCAGCAAAACTCTATTTAAATGAACACGAAAATATTTAAGTAACAATATTAAGACTTGCTTCCGTATTCAAAAGTCGTATGGAAATGTATATTTTGCGATATTTTGTAGCCAACTGACGAGAGACACTCTCGAAATATTTCATCCGTCTAACAAGCCTCTTGAGCTTGCGGACGTGAGAGCTGCGCCGGATAATGTTGCAGATAAGAGATTACAAGTTAAATATACGTAATGAATGATTTGTGGGGTTTAACTGGTAATTCGTGTGATAAACGGAATAAATAAATGTTGAGAATTTTGTTAAGAAAAATATACAATTTATCACCGATATCTTTATACCAGGAATAGAGATAAAGTAGATATAAATTAATCATGGACAGGATATGTTGGTTTATTAAATAACATTTTGATTTTATAACGTTGTGCAGGGTTGTTCTATGATTATTTTAAGTCCTTGCAAGTTCAAGCAAATGTTTGTTTGTAAAAGTGAGTCTTACTAGACCGAGTAGCTCTAAGGTGGGATTTTATACCACATTAACGGTAGCTGCTATCACGGTAACAGAAGCTTCCCTTCAACAGGGAATGGTATTCACATGCCGAATCAAACGCGACATTATTGTACTCTTACATAGGTTTTGGCCTTTGGGATAACACAACCTACCTTAACGGCATTCTCATTTTACTACTAAACCAACCACCAAAGCTCTGTCATAAATAAATTATAAAAAAATATGTATTTCATTCACCCACACCAAATAAGTAGTGAAAAAAACCACGTAATAGAAAAAATGGAGTTTTAAATTTATTTGAAATTCTGCAACCCTGCAAAATTTTAAATAAATTTTGAGTGACTGAAATAGTTTAATTTGAATAATTATTTAGAAAATAGCGTCTTCCTTCAGACATATACTCCGAAAATACGTGCTAAGATTATAATTGCACACGGAGTAATATTAAGCAAGGAATAGTGTTACACATTACAACAAATTACGCCCCGTTGTTCCTTTATCCTTACCCTTGTTAAGTGGTATCTTCAATAGCATAACTCGTCTTTATCTAATCCCTTTGCCTTATACTTCAGATAAACAAATTTATATTCACTGCGGTATCACGAAGTTCTAATAACGTAGTGAATGCTAGGAAAATGATCCTGGTGTTACGCAGTTTTTTGGTTCGCGGATTTTTTATTTGATTATGAACTTTTATGAACTGATTATGGCCTCGAGGTTTAGGCGCGCGGTCGAGAATTTCGGCGGTCGCGGGTTCGAACCCCAGGCACACACCTCTGACTTTTCTAAGTTATGTGTGTATTCAAATTGAATTATCACTTGCTTTAACGGTGAAGGAAAACATCGTGATGAAACCTGCACACCTAAAAGTTCTTAGGAATTGCTTAGGTGTGTAGTCCGCCAACCCGCACTAGGCCAGCGTGGTGGACTATGGCCTAAACCCTCTCAATGGTAGAGGAGACCCGTGCTCAGCAGTGGGCGTATATGGGTTGATGAAGTAAGAAGTATGAACTTTATGTTTTGGGTTTACGTACAATTTTGAGCTATGCTGGGTACGAATATTTTTTTCACTGCATCACATCTTTTACCAATTATTAATTTGAGACGCTTAGAATCGATTTCGTAGTCTAAATATTTTTCTCCCAAAATAGTATCGATGTTGATATATTTTTACAACTACGTCTATTTGTTTTCTTTGTTATTGACTTCTTAATGTTTAAGTAAAACATAAACTCACGCCTATCTCTCGTCGAGACTGGTAGAGACTATAGAGTGCCAAATTCTAAGGTCTAAACACACTCCTTACGCTTTCATAATTGGCAATAGTAGTATAGTCTTCATCATTACATCAAATTATTAAATTTTATTACGCCTTTTGTTTTCTCAGATGTTTAAGGGTTACATACTATGTAGCACATAAATTAATTAAAGAAAAAAATAAGTTACCACGTATACATACACTGCTGATAATTGTTTGTTTGATGTCGTTTAGTGCACGAAACACTTTAAGGAATCTAATATCCAATGCTCGCATATGGTGACAGTTCTGAGGTGCTAAATGTTTCCTGGAATCTATACTCAATTAAAATTTACGCTGAAATTTACGTCATGTCCTAGTGAACATACAGTACTACTAGTACTTAGCCCTATATTTGAACCTTTAACCTTCAAGCAATATAGAATGTAAGTATAGTTTAATAATGGTCACGCAATAGGTTAAGCTTCATACTTTAATGGAAATCAGTCTATCAAAACATGATTAATGGGATAGGTAAAATACTTAGGCACGCTTGTTTGGCTCAGATAAATAACTAGAGCTGAACTTTAAAATTAATCGGCTACTTAACTCCTTAATCTATGGTATTACAACGATTAATATACGCGTATATTGAAAACAATTTGTTGCTTGTATTGTAGTGGCTGTGGTGAATTTCTATTTGTTTATTGTGTAATAAATTAGTAATGTAAAGGTATAAAAATCTTACGCCTATCGTTGGACGAATAAATAAATTAAATATGACATACAGCAATTAAATATGGCATATACATTAAATTTTCTAATTAATACCCCATAAATTTGCAATGGCCATTTGTGTAACATAATATCTCTCAACTCTAAACAATTGAGTGTATTTAGAATATGCCTCGCACAACGCCAATTTGATATTTGTTTTTGATCTTTTCACACGAATGTCGTCGTTATTAGTAACGTAGATATGTATAAATTTGGGTTTCAAAATTTGCTTTATTACATTTTATTTTCATTGAATGCCAACATTTATATGGGTATATGGTATGGTGTAATTACGAAGCTTCTGGGACAATCTCCTCCATTTCATGTCTATAACTAGAAGAAATTTTAAGTTATTGTTCGTCTGCAAGAAATATTCAACCCAACTTAATATAAACATAGGCTACTTTATTTCGATTCACTGACCGACATAACTTACAATCAATAACAAGTCACTTGAATTGTAAATTCCCTTTATAATTCATAACATATTTTTACATCTACATAAGGTCAAACGCGCTAATATATTCACATATGAAATATTAGCTCATATAACGCAGCCGATCGAAAGTGCCGATACAAATGACTACGCTCTACCCTAACAGCGCCATAATCGATTCTAGACGATTTAAAATTGTCTCGCGTCATCGCTGTATCGATTTGCACATTCATCAAAAAATAAATACCGATGCGTGGTAAGAAGATACCCCTACGGCGAATGTAAGCGAAAATGATTGATCATTATTCATTTCTCGGCCTGACAGATTGTGATGTGAAAACACTTCGATGTAATAACTTTAACACGCTTCGGCGTCTCCTTGATAGATGTTTTGTGAAACAACAAAATGTTAACACGTGTTTTTTCGTACAACAAAACGGGGAATGTAATTACGTCATCCGTATTTCGGCACCGGATTACCGCCGAAAGGAAACTACGGCTTAATTAATACTTACGGATGCATTGTGTGCATTGTCTCCGGGAGGGGAGAAGGAACGGTACTATTGAAGTAAAACTGCGTACAATTTATATTGTTCTTTATAATTTGGAAAGTAGGTATGTATGCGTTGCATGGTTGGTTAATAAGCCTTGTTAATATGTCCCGTCTACTAGACTCTACTACTAAATATCTAATTATTCCTAACATTTGTTATGATTATTTCATACAGATAAAACTATTTATACTCTTGTAATCTACCTTTTTATACACGCTTTCATTGTTATCCGATCTGTTATTTTTACCAAAAAATCCTCATCAGAAATCGAACCCGGAATCTCGTATCTGCATTTCAACTTAGCGAACGTCGAGACTGACAGTTACGTCAACTCAGTGTTACTTAAAATAAAATGCTATTGTATAAAATTATTAATAAGTCGTGTATGACTAAGTCATTAGCTTCTGAATTTTAACACGATGCAACGAGCTTTTTAAACCGGAGTCTTAAGGATTTTTTTCACTCGCGAGCCTTTCTCAACCGCAACACACACGGCCGAGGTCCTCATTTAACATTTCCTTAATTATCAAGCATTAATATTCCCGTAAGCACTATTAATAATGCAGCGTAGTATGAAAGGTCGTTGGCAAGGACTGATGAGGCAGAGTTGGGCTTAGCGGCACATTTTATGAACTTCCTAATCTATCTCAAGTTGTTTTATCCCTCTTTCGTAATCATGCCTTTTCTAAGTACATGAGTTTTAAGTAAAGAAGAAATCAGTTTTCACAAATAAGGAATTTTATGTATGTTACATTCTCGTAATTTGATGTTCTCAAAAATAAAAGCATCTCTGTTGTGAGTTGTTTTTTCTTTCCTATCAGATAGGCAATAATATTGCAAGGCACAAACAAGGTTTAATTGGCGATTAAGTAACTTAAAAATAAAAATTATTAAACAAAGGATAATTAAAATAAACCATAATCGCAAAGGAAAGTTTTAAGAACAATTATTGTAAGTGCAAAAATATAAACAGTAACAATGAAAGGATATTAACTGTCTTAATTATTAAACCCTATTTGCGTAATTATTTTCCTTGTTGCCAGCTAATGGCCAGCGAAATATGCCCATTTCTTAATTATTATTATAACACCTTGCGGAAAGTAGTAGCCCCGTGTAAGTTGGCTTGGACAGTTCATACTGTCGTATTAACCGACTTGGTCAATGGTCATATCACTGTCCCATATTTGATCGACTTGTATCTTGATGCTATGCTTAAATGCGATGGTGGGTTAAAATGCCAACAAAATTTTGCAATTTTATAGGCCAGACTAGGCCGGCGTGGTAGACTAAGGCTTTAACCCTCTCATTTGCAGAGGGTAGCGCGCAGCAGTGGGTCGTATACGGGTTGATGATGATGATGATGTAAATGAGACCATTAGACTATAAAGACTGTTCTGAACTGTGTAGGTACCATTCATGTCACTTTATCTGCCCATTACAAAAAAAAGTTCCTAACGTTTATAGATAATAGAATGTAACAACATTTTTTACTTTCAAACCATCCATAGACGACAAAAGAAAAACGCGGATGCCGTAAAGGCATCTGTCTTTTTATAGTCAACTTAACTAAAAGGATTAAAATGATATCTTCCGTCGTCTGTCATCCAGTGTGGTCCGCCGAGCGTTAACAGAAAAGTCTTTTGTTGTGAGCATTCAAGAAATTTTGTTACCTTAAGCTTTTAATACGTTTAAGCTATTGCTTTTTAATTTCCAGATTCATAAAAGGGTTGATTTTTAATCTCGGGCATGAAAGGAAACGATATTTACGTTGTATGGTCGATTTTATAGTTTCTTTTCATTTTGCGGTGAAACCATTTCGTTTTCAATAAGATTTAAAAAGGTTAGATTTACTTTGAAAATCCTATTACGAGTTTCAATCTTATTTACTTTGACGCATAATCTTCTTAAAATATTAGTACAAAAAACATAATAAATTGCATCAAAAACGTGTGAAAGAAAAGGGAAGTGGGGATTAATATAAGTTGACGGAGAATCTACCCATGCTAGCTCTAAAGATGAATTGATTACGTTTAGGTACTTTACTTTCAGAATAAGAAGTTTGATTGTAATAAATAACGTGTTGCGTACCTTATAATTAAATTGTCTTTGGTAACTAAGAAACAAAACTTTTAACGTAGGACATTATAGATTTTAGAGATCCTCTTTTTGGAACCAAAAATAAAATCATTTCGAATTGGAAATACCTATTCGTAGGGGCTGAATACTCAACGCCATCTATTGGACAAAGTTGTTATTTGCCATTATTTTAAAGTTCCATGTAGGTACCTACGTAGATACGTATATTCAGATTACATGCCGTTTTATAATTCGTATTTTTGTATCACTGTACTAGCGCTAGACTAGAGGCTACACGAAATTTCCATTACATAACTTATGTTTTAAAAATCTTTCCATCCTTTTATAAAGAAAACCTTCTGCTCACAGACAAAATATATTCAAATTAACTTATAAATATTCTAAAGTAAGATTACGTAGTTGTAATTATATTACTTTACATAATGTTATACATAATTACGCCAGTGAGCGCTAAAGCCGCAATATCCTAAATCAGGTTTCCTTGAGCAGTCAATTCTGTGAAGTCTTAGAGGAGCTTTAGATCGATCGTGTCACGGCATGCGAAATATTCCTTAACTTTGAAGGTTTCGTCGACTAACGCTCGAAATTTCCCACACTGGCCGGAATTCCACGCAAATAAATTGATGACAGTTGAGCTTTACTGGGCCGTGGAATCTCTACATGACCCAGAAAAAAATGAGATCACATAATGACTCATTTTAATTAACTCTCTGATACAAAAGACAAATATCAAGAAACCTGAACGAAAATATTTATTATACACGCAAATGATTTATTTTTTTTGCAATATGTCACATATTAAATAATATTGAATCTAATAAATGTATCATTAAATTATAGTTTACCCTAATTTATTGATAATCGTTCGGAACGCATTATTGCATTATTAATAAGATCTCATTAGTGATTCGATTTATTTGATACGTACAGGTGTGGTAAAGAGTTATATCAAATCACATAAGATAACTCCTAAGTCCAACTCAACTCGCGACAGCTGATGCCTACACTCATTCAAAGTTTGCGGCTTCGTATGCGAGCGGCCGATCGCTAAAGCTCCCTAAAAAATATAATTTATTGTAATAAGTCATCGTGAACATTCGCCACCGCTCGGCTCATCTCGCCTCCCGCCCTTCGTCCCTCTACGTAGCGTACACTCGGCTCGACTGCAATGCTTTGCTCGAAACATTCAGTCGACTCGTAGCAGCGTCGGTGCACGGTCGCGCCACTCGACGCTTCGATCGGAATTACGTACCGTGAAAATACGCTTATCACTAACGTGTTACAAAAACAAACTTACGAACAATTTAAAAGTAAATCACCAAATCGAAAAACACGTTCCTGACTTGTTTTTAGTTCTGTGCTCTGTGAACATTTGGACGCGATTGGACTGTTAATGTGATTTTGTTTACGTTTCGAACTACGTACGTAACGTAACCACTCAAACGTGAACTGAAATCATTCAATCATGTGCATTACCACAATAAGGACTATTCGTTAAATTGAAGCCGAAATAGACTTTGTAAATTGATGGATACTTCACATCCGGCAAGGGGACGCAACACAGGAACGCCGACGGAAAAAACATGACACTGAGCCTAACGTGTCTTGTTTTCTTTCTTCCTTGATATTTGATTTACCCCACAATGGCTTTCCTGCAAGTTTCTTCAAGAAGACAGTTCTTCAACCAAATTCTATTTTGGTTCGTCGTGGGACTAAATGTTGCCGACCAGAGTTCGCTGCCGCTGAAATATGAGGCGCCTGATGATTGCCAGTGGTGGCTTAAGGGCCCCAACGACGCTCATGAAGTTTCCCTCACGTGCAAACTTCGTACGATTAACAGTGAGTTCGACACGACAAACTTTAGTGTCATCCCATCAGAGCACACTACATCGCTCAGAATAGAATGTAATGAAGAAATGATGTACAAAAGTTCACTAGACGACCGAAGTTTCGCGCATTTAGTCAAACTACGTGAACTGGTTTTGGATAACTGTAAAATTGGAAGATGGCCGCCTGGCGTACTCTCTGGTTTAAGGGATCTCCGAAATTTAACGATTCGAACGAAAAACACGGAGTGGGCCGCTATGAGTTTAGAGATAGCATCTGAAAGCTTTACGGCCGTCCGGCAGTTGGAAAAGTTAGACCTCAGTTTTAATAACATTTGGTCGTTTCCCGAGAACTTGTTTTGCCCGTTGACCAATTTGGTTTACTTGAATGTGTCGTCAAATCGACTTCAAGATGTGAGTGATCTCGGTTTCAGAGAAAGAGCCATGCATCAGGCACTAATAAGTGAACAAGATAGTCCACCACCGTCAGTGTCGTCGCTCGCACATTCAACGTGTTCTTTAGACATAGAGGTATTAGACGCTTCAAGCAACCACTTCGTCCTAATGCCCGAGAATGGCTTTATGGCCTTACGTAGACTAAAAGAACTACACATTCACGACAACGAAATATCAATGGTTGCCGACAAAGCATTAGCCGGTTTGAAACAACTACAGATAATAGATCTATCGAACAATAAAATCGTCGCTCTTCCACAAGATCTATTCAAAGATTGTAGACCGGTAATAAAAGAAATATACTTACAAAACAATTCTATCAGTGTTCTTTCACCAAGTCTTTTCGCTAACTTAGATCAGCTGTTAGCGTTGGATTTATCTAATAACCATCTAACAAGTACGTGGATAAATGAAAACACTTTCACTGGACTTATAAGAATGGTATTGTTAAATTTATCTAACAATAGATTAACGAAACTCGACCCTAAAATCTTTAAAGACCTATACACTCTGCAAATATTAAACGTTCAGCACAATATGCTAGAGAGTATTGCCGCTGACACGTTTGCACCAATGAACAATCTGCACACACTGATATTGTCATACAACAAGATTTCGCACCTCGACGCATATGCACTGAATGGCCTGTACGTGTTGTCTCTTCTCTCAATAGATAATAACCATCTCGAAGATCTCCACCCAGAAGCATTCAGAAATACCTCTTCACTACAAGATTTGAATTTGAACGGAAATCGATTGAAGAAAGTGCCTATTGCACTAAGAAACATGCGATTACTGAGAACACTAGACCTCGGAGAGAATCACATAACATCATTGGAGGAGCCGGGTTTTGTTGGTTTGCATAACGTGTACGGATTACGTCTCATCGGCAACAAAATCGAAAACATAAGCAAAGATGTGTTTTCCGATTTACCTACACTGCAAATATTGAATTTAGCACGTAACAGACTAAAACATATCGACATGAATGCGTTTGAAACACTATCAAACCTTCAAGCCATTAGGCTAGATGCAAACCAACTCACGGAAATTCAGGGCTTGTTTGTAAATATTCCCTCTTTGTTGTGGTTGAACGTGTCAGATAACCAAATAGAATGGTTTGATTACACCGTTATCCCTCCGGGCTTACAATGGCTGGATCTTCACAACAACAACATCAAAGAATTAGGAAATAACTATCGCATGGACAAGGAACTTCGCTTACAGACACTGGACGCGAGTTTCAATAAAATGACGAAAATATCAGCATATTCTATTCCGAGCAGCGTGGAGTTACTTTTCTTGAATGATAATCAAATTACACAAGTTGAAGCTCAAACTTTTGTTGGAAAAACCAATTTAACGAGAGTCGATTTGTATGCAAATCAGATAACTAGTATGGATCTCAATGCGCTTCGGCTAACTCCGGTCGATCCGGGACGACCACTGCCCGAATTTTATATTGGCGGAAACCCGTTTCAGTGCGACTGTACTATGGAATGGTTACAGCGGATTAACAAACTCGATCATCTCCGGCAGCATCCACGAGTAATGGATTTAGAGAGTATTTACTGCAAGTTATTGTATAATCGTGAAAGGACTTATATTCCACTCATAGAAGCGGAATCTTCCCAGTTTTTGTGTACGTATAAGACTCATTGCTTCACGTTGTGCCATTGTTGTGATTTTGACGCTTGTGATTGTGAAATGACGTGCCCATCGAACTGTACGTGTTATCATGACCAACCGTGGTCAGCTAATATTGTGGACTGTTCCGCGGCCGGGTATGCCGAAATACCTAACAGTATACCAATGGACGCTACTGAACTGTATTTGGACGGTAATAACTTTGGTGGTTTAACGAGCCACGCTTTTATTGGACGTAAAAACTTGAAAATATTGTATGCGAATAACTCAAATATTGACGCTTTGTATAATAATACTTTTAGTGGACTAAAACGCTTAACAATTCTACATTTAGAAAAAAATAATATAAAGGAGTTACTCGGCTTCGAATTATCGCCCCTGGAAAACTTACGTGAATTGCATCTCCAGGACAATAAAATACACTATATTGATAACAGAACTTTCATAGAATTGAGACATTTAGAAGTTCTGCGATTGGAAGGCAATAACATATATGGCTTTGCGGTCTGGCAATTTACAATGAACTCGTACTTAGTTGCGATCAGTCTCTCGAGAAATCCGTGGTCGTGTGATTGTCAATACATGCACAAGTTTAGAAATTGGTTCAAAAACAATCTGGGCAAAGTTGAAGATGCCCATAAAATTACATGTGTTTTCGACAATGTTACCAACGCTGTGGGACCTTTAATGGCCGATTTCAACTCAACAATTTGCACTAGCCACGTCGGTGGGAGCTCATCCATAATCGAGAATCAAGTTATAAACGATTACCTGCCGCTATTATTGATATCCTTGTGCGTGTTCATCGTGAGTTCAGCCCTAATTTGCGGCTTGTTTTACTGGCGTCGAGAACTTAGAGTATGGATATACTACCATTGTGGATTCAGAATGTGTTATAAGAGTACAACTTTCGACGACGAAGCGGACAAGGATCGATTATTCGACGCCTACATAAGTTACAGCGTGAAAGATGAGGCATTTGTGGCTCAAATGTTAGCGCCCGGCTTAGAGTCGACCGATCCGAGTTTCCGGCTGTGTCTACATTACCGCGATTTTAACGCCTCGGCCTACGTGGCTGACACGATAATAGAGGCCGTGGAGTCATCAAAGCGGACCATTATAGTCCTATCAAAGAATTTCATCAACAACGAATGGTGCCGTTTCGAATTCAAAACGGCACTCCACGAAGTGCTGAAAGAGAGACGAAGAAGACTGATAATAATATTGCTAGGCGAGATTCCTAACCGAGACATCGATCCGGAGCTGAGGTTGTGTCTCAAAGCGAACACGTGTATAGAGTGGGGAGATAGACAGTTTTGGCAGAAGTTGAGGTTCGCCATGCCGGACTTGCGGAAGTGTCAGTATCACCGTTCGACAGTGAATATTTACGCTTCTGTGTCGCCGATGGGGGCCGGTCGGGCGCCGGCGCCGCCCCCTCCGCCGCCGCCGGGCAAGCTGCCCCCACTGCTGGGTGACGCGCTGGCGCTGCCGGCCGGCGTGCACGCGCGCGACCCGCACACGCACCGCATGCCGCCGCAAGCGCAGCTCTGGGCGTAGCGTATGCTCCAACGCAGGTAAACAGATGCTGACATTACTTGCAACGCTTAAGCGTATTAGTCCAGTAAAATCGTGATAATTAGTCTAAGTTTATTCCTTATATTTATTGTTATTGTCAAAGTCATTTCAGCTGCATTTATTTTGTATAGATTTGGCTAGTGTTTTGTTTAAGTTAACGGATTAATGTCCTGTTCTCTGCGATAATAATTTATAAACGATTACGTGAACAATGTTGTAAATATCATAAAGCATAATTTAAATCGATTTAATGATGCTCCATTAATAATATAATTAAATATAAACTATATAATGCCAAAGTTTAAAACTACGATGTACAGATGCATTTATTATATTAGACCATGTTTTCGAAGGATTGTAAATAATTATGATGTATATAGATGTAAAAATGGACGAGATATAATTGAATGAAAAAATGAAATACACACTTTTCAACATTTTATTTTGTTTTGTTTCATTTCTGTTTCCTTATTTTATGTTTACATTCAGAATAAATATTACCCTCAGTGAAAGTTAGGGTTTTATTATTTTTGAAAACAGTACTCTTACATAATTAATTTAACACAGTTTTCGTAGTAATATTTTCAATACATGAAATATTTAATACACAAGTATTTTGGTGGTAAAATCATGATTTCCTATTGTAAAAAGCGTTCAGTTGAAGTATAAACGAGTTCAATTAAACATTATAAAACAAATTATTTGCTTAAAATTATTTTTTGTCAATTTCACACACATACCTATATACAAAGTTAAATATGTTTTGCTATAAAACAAGAGCCACTAGACTTACTGACTAAGACTACACTCTACTACACCATACTGCCGACAATGGATGTCAGAGACTAGCATTACCTTTTTTGTCTTACAAAAAATATACAATAATTCGGTACAATATCTTTGTATGAGATATGTTACTCCAATATTTGCCTTAGTGATCGAAGTTTTAATCCCTCGATTTTGTTTCTATAGCAACAACATTCAGATCTTCAACATTTTTCCAAAGATACGACTTGGTACATCTATTTACGACACTAAAGCACAGAACTATTAAGTAGTGTCCGATACCAGAGACTTTTAGCCCTCATTAACACCTACAACAAAAAAAAATCTTCGCAAGAAGCGTCTATATGTAAACTAATCAGTACTCAATCATGATCTACAAATATTACTTCTTATAAGATAAAAGGTGTGCAAGTTCTTAGGAATTTCTTAGGTGTGCAGTCCGCCAACCCGCACTAGGCCAGCTTGGTGGACTATGGCCTAAACCCTTTCAATGGTAGAGGAGACCCGTGCTCAGCAGTGGGCGTATTTGGGTTGATGATGAAGATGATGAAGATAACATAAAAATAGTCACTTATACGAGTAAATATATCACACAAATATACATCTTATTATACGTACAAACCCCCAGACTTCATTCCAACAATCGCTGACTAACCGAAAGCGCAAAGTTCAAAATATTCAACAAACTCCCGCGAATTTACATCATTAGTATGGACGACAATTCGGTGCAGAACTAAGTTATTCCGTAGTCGTTACGTGTCAATAGAACTAGGTTAAAACACGAGCACGGCCAATATGAAAACATATTGGAAATTGAAAGTCACTCGGCAAAGTTTAACGTGGACTTCGCGCGAAAGGAACTCTGTTAATTTGATGGCCATACAAGCTGAATTGAGAAGTTCTAGAGAAATTTAAACTGTTAATAGAGTGATATTGTCTTTGTTAGCCAAGGATTTTAATAGGCCGACGAAAATTTTTAGCGGCGAGGCATTCTCCCAAAACTTGACACTCAAGCCTGGTGTTGTCCTTTTGCCGGAATAAAAAAAGTTGGGTAATATTTTCGCAAGCGCTTATTGGTTAACTAGCGACCCGCCCCGGCTTCGCACGGGTGCAATGCTGATATTTAATGGATGTTATCATACATATAAACCTTCCTCTTCAAACACTCTATCTATTAAAAAAACCGCATCAAAATCCGTTGCGTAGTTTCAAAGATTTAAGCATACAAAGGGACATAGGGACAGAGAAAGCGACTTTGTTTTATACTATGTAGTGAAGAGTACAGATATAATATACATATATATCTAAGTTAGATAGACAACACTTCCTGAAGAAAGGTAAAGCATTTTAAAAAAATTAAATTTATAATTTATTCTATATTTTCATAAGACATATCCTCTGCTATTTATTTATGACATACATATAAAAATATAATAATATCCTGTAACAGTGGCTAAAATGGTACTTTAATAAAGCTTTGTTTCAATTAAATGTTGTAAGATAAACTGAGTGAATTCATAAACATTTATTATTATAATCCAACGCGCCATACTTATAATAATAATCTGAACAATTATTGCCACCGTTTAGAAATACTCATTTTTATCAACTTATTTCTCACGCTCAGAACTTTCCCGATTTAAGCTAAAGTCAAACACGCAAGACATTAAGTAACTGTATCCCCAATTCAGCACGTAATTTTTTCACCATTACGAACACACGCCGCGCAATAAATTCTAATATTTCACCCCTAAATCTGGATATAACCGCCTTTATCTTACATACTAGTGGCGGCATCTAGTATTCGTCTCATGAAACTGCTATTATCTCGTTGCGGACATATCAAAACGAAATCAACATCGGTTATTTTCGCAACTCGCTTTTACTAAAGCGTAGATGGGTCAGCAGAAATAATGGGGGAACTTGTTTTCCACCAAATGTGAGTGGACCAATTTGTACGTTGAGTTTATGAAGGTCTGCGAAGTGGTTTTACGTAACATGTATTTCAGCAAGCAGTTAGTGGGACTATATTAGAATTTACGTAAGGTCTGACGAGACATATTCTAAAACTAACACGACACAAACATCCGTAAAAATTGTAGAAGCCCTGTTTCCTATAGAGAATACAGCTGAGATCTATAGAGCTGAGAGCTATAGGTTTTAGTCCACCACGTTGGCCTAATACGGGTAGGTGGCCCACGCACTTAAGAAATGCCTAAGAATTTTTAGGAATTCATGTAATGTATTTCTTGACCGTTAAAATTTACGAATAATTAGGCTTGAATCATGTCATTATTAAAAAAACACTGAAATTACTTTACTACCTAAGGACTTCTTTACCGTAGTGCTTGCGGTCGAGAGTTTCAGGCAAGCAGTCGAGAATATTGGCGGTCGCGGGTCGTTAAGAAATGGCAGGCACAAATTTATGAAATTTCGATGTGTGTATTTTTAATGAAGTGTCACTTTAACGGTAAAGGAAAACATCGTGAGAAAACCTGCACACCTAAAAAACTCTTAGAAATTTCTTGATGATGATAATGAAATGTGTAATGTAGGTATATAATAGGAATTCAACTATAGTACATATTTAAGCATTGTAATATCATACATACTGTATACGATACCCGCACGATTTCAATATCCAACCCTGAGTTCGTAATATGTGTAAACCAATATATTGTATTACGACGTTAATAATACCGAAGGACGGCATAATGGAATTAGTTTAATAATTAACGTTTTCATAATTGAAACGGAATGTTTGGTAACTATAGAAATTTCTTATGTATGGGGCAGTACAAATATTTGATTAATACTAAAGGCTCTTAATGGAAACACGTTAAACTATTAAATTATGAAAGTGTTTATTTTTATTACATATAATACTCGTACATACATTCATTCCCAACTTATACTGTTTTGAGTTCCATATAACAGTGTAATCTTTTTACGTTTTTTCGGATGTGCTTTAAGATACTACTGTGTTGCTGAGAATTTCCAAATGGAAAACTCAAAAATAATGAATTTGCATCATCCGGGAATCGAACTCGGGTCTCGAACACGCTCTTAGATCGCAGAACCAACTAGACAGTGTGTTTTATATCAGTGTTATGACTACACGGAAGTTTTGGGTCTACTTACTACATTGCTGTAATACAATACATCAGATCTTGAAATTCGGTAATAATATTTCGACCTATGCGCAGAATAAAGTTATATGTGCTTTTGCACAACTCCCTTTCTCAACGATTTAATCTTAATAGGGCACAAAATTATCAGTTACTTTTTTTGTTCTTCAAACAGCAACAAAATTTATGATCATTATTACTTCACTAGCGCAATATATAAACAATTGTAACTCTATTATAGACATAAAAAGTACTTTGGTGTTATAGTCATAAGTAACCTTATTCTATACATAGGTCGATTTATTTTCAAATAAAATTTTAGAGTTTTCGCTCACGTGCTTATCTGAACCTGTATTTCGAGAGCAATTAGACATAGACCCTTGTAGTTAGGATCTATATAAAAGCATTCTATTAAAAGTATTCTTATCGTGTATTCTCGACGCATAACCAAGTCAGTGGGCTTTAGCTATTAAGTATTTTTTTAACAACAGAATTCACGGGAAACATATTCATAAGCAAAAGTCGCAATTCATGCATTCAAGTGCTTTTAAATAGGGAAGAGATTAAATGAATTTCTAAATACTCCAAGTATTGCTTTACTTGCTCAAATATTTAGTTGACAAAAGAGCCATCTGCTGGAAAATGCCATGTGGCAACACAAAAGGCGCATGCGCAATTTAATAGCGTCCTAGTTTAAAAGCATCACATGAATGCCGTCTAAACACATAACGAAAAAATGCACATTGTCATTCTATAATCCTTTACTCCAAAGATGTCACCGTCAGAGATCAGCTTTCCTCTAGCCAACGGTATTGGGTTTGCGTAACTCAATACATTTATAACAGATATACTTGAGTAGCAAATTAATATCGTAAGTATAAAGAAATAAGAGCTAGTATCGGTTGTCTGCAGTGCATTAACCACAGACCGCATTGCGAGGACAATGGTACAACAGATAATGTCCCATCCCTTAATCACATGCACCGTTGCTTCCGAAAAAATGTTTGCTTATCCCAGCCATATTAGTTCACTCACAAAGTGTCTATTTTCGTTTACGTCTATTTATGCGTGTACAAACGTGCTTACGACATTATCTCGAGTAGAATTAGTTGTTAAATGTTAAAACTTCACGTTCAGATGTCGTGTTCTATATCGGAATAAGTTCTTGGAATGCACGGCGCGTGCAGTTCAATAGATATTTTGTACTCCTAATTTCACTGAGCATTCCGTGACACCGTGCACTTTTTAGCGTCGTTAATTCAATCTGGAAGTTAGTAAAGAATGTGAATAGAGTGTCGGGGCATGAGAAATTTCGGAGCGCAGTAAATAGCTCCACTGAGAGACCGTCATTATGTTGAGTTCATTTCGAGTTTCCCAACATTACGGTTGGATGTCACTTTAGTATCCTTCCGATAATAAATCTCGCGAGCGCACTGCGGTCTAGAGGCAATTAAAACAAAAATGTTCGTAAAATTTCCTCCGTAAAACCTGGTTGTAACAATTGACAAAGTTTTATACGAGTTAATTCTTGTTTGAACAACTCAAATACACGGTAGGAAAATTAAAACAATGCTGACAGCTAAATAGAAATTCAGTGTAACGAGCTAATAAATGAATAGGGAGTTAACACTGATGTAGTAAATACGCTCCAAATATTAATAATCTAAAGCGCGGAGCGAGCTACACCACACGCGTATTATCAAATTAGACTGTGAATCAAACCGCCCCAGAACACGCTTGTTGGGGTTTAGCTATTTTACGGGCACATAACATTAAGTTTTACACAGTAGCTGGTAATTATTACTACATATACGTTACTTTTAACCTACTTTATTCTTATAAAGAAGCTAAGTTAAAACACCCTTAAGGTTTCGTCGTAATACCGTACTAAAATTTAAAATGCATAAACCTCAGTTTTAACAC
The DNA here is from genome assembly GCA_030295005.1 of Cephonodes hylas. Lineage (NCBI taxonomy): Eukaryota > Metazoa > Arthropoda > Insecta > Lepidoptera > Sphingidae > Cephonodes > Cephonodes hylas. The sequence goes on from AP025371.1 coordinate 5,318,448, forward strand.
AAAACCCGGGAGATTTCGGCAGGGTGACTCGTGACAAGGCACATAAAGACCTTTATTTGCCTAGACGAGCCTTATGAATAGCATATTACTAAAGGCCTATCCCTAAGGCCAGGATATATGGTTGAGATAACCAAGAGACGGCGGTTAGTAGTGCCGAGTGCCAATAATTGACTATCAAACTTGATATATAGCCTTCTCGGCGGCTTGACGGCGATAGTACGATGAGTTATACGGAGTCCCGGTCCCTAGAGAATGCGGGGCGTTTTGTTAAGTTGCGTAAAACAGGTCTCGCTTTTAGTGTTGGAGTTTTTCAATAATAATGTTTCTTCGCCGGTGGAAAAGAGGTTAAAAGCGTAAGGAGTATTTTTAAAACACTATCATTTTACATGGTTAATTTTTCTTAATGTTCTTTTTTCTTAAATTTTGTTGAAATATTTAAATAAACCCCTAAAGACTTTTAATTAAATCATACGCGCTGCAATCACAAAATCAACTCGATATATTTTGTAATCAACAAAACGACAGTGTTAATCACAAATTGTGTAAGCTTTCTGCATTGTTAATAACCCTCGGTTTTGTCATTAGCGTAGCAGAAAGCATGTTGATTACCCGCTCTATTGTAATACTGCAAATGTTTTGATATATCGGACCATTACATCCCTCTTATTGCACGGACCCTTGTGATAAAGTTCCTTTTTTAAAACACCATTAAATATTCATTTCCAATCAGGGCGTTCTCTAAGATCATTGAAAATTGAACACATGTTAACGTAGGTTTGGTTCATTAAATATTGAGACGTACCTACGTAATGTACAATGAACCTGCAATGCTTAAGCTATGCTATGAAATTTTAATCAAAGTTCGAGGCCCCTCGTGTATCGGATCGGATACAGTTTAATGGGTTCCGCGCCGTTTCTACGTCAGTTGTTTTGCATCAACATTTTGATAAGGAAAGTTTTTACAGACAAATTTGATTTGCTAATGTCCGATGGGGATTAGGTTTTCGAAGCGCAGGCCAGAATAATTTTGTAGTATCTATCATTTATAGTTGTTATATTTACATTTTATGTGTAGTTTTAATCTTATAAAAGAAACCTGAGATATTTTTATGAAGATCAATATTTATTTCTAGCACCACCTCACAGATATAATTATGTAAATAATAAATTAGCGTAAAATCCAGCAGAATATTTTTAAATTTCGTCTAGGCAATTAACGGAGAGTTCGACGATCCAAGACCTGTTCAAATTCCTAAATTTAGAAAACTATTCGTCATATTTCAATTCACGCCGCTGACACCTACTTCATCAGTAGGAGTTTGTGGCGCTAGAAAAACACCACACAAAATTCCATTAATTTTCGTTTGTCATACGCCACTAATTTGTTGGATTTACTGTCTTCTACTAATAGCCCTACATCCGGAAACTTGGTTTCGAGATCACCAAGTTTTGGTGGCATCGAATCTCGCCAACGTATTTATACGTCTGTTAACACCAATAATCTTTTTGGGGACTCATCAAAAATGCGTTAAAGACATTTTATTATTATTTATGGTGTAAACGAGACAACGTTAAACTGCAACAGGTGTGGTCTTATTAATTTGGCTGTTTCCTAATTTTGTCATCGTGTTATAGCTCATAAAAATAGCCGTAAAGTGAAACACTGATGTGATAAATTTGTGATTAAATTGAATAAGATAGAACGACGGTAGAGATCCTACTTTTGACTCAATCAAACTAATTAGCATCGTTGAAAACTTGAATTATTATAAACAGTAAATTGTTTTTAAAAATACCGGTTCGAAATTGTTTTTTTGTTGCTTTAAAATATATGAAATCTTGAATTTTGGACAGTGTCATGATCAAGTATAAACATTAATAAAAGAAGGTAATAGATGAGGTAATAATACCAAGCTTTAAATATAAAGATAAAGCTGCATGCGATGTATTTGCTGTAAAATCGAAATTATCAGTTATTCGTATTAGCATTTGTCGATTTTATTAAACCAATTTAAAAACGCAAAGACGATAAAAAGCTTAGAATCAACGGCAGAAAATGTTTCATGGAGTGCAATTTTATCATTGGCTAATGATTTGACACTGTTTTTATAATCAACATTACAGCAACCAACCAAAGAGGTGTATTTACCGGTTCCCTACTCCCATCATAATTATCACAAGTCACGTTTACATTGTCTCCGCCTACACATTAATATTGTTTGTTCAACTAATTGCTTTAAATTACTATTTATTCAGCATTGTTCGAGTTTTATGGGCGTCGTAAAAAGTACATACGTAAACTCCTAACATACCCAACTAAATACAAAAAGGCATGAACATTTTACAGATAAATGTTTTATTTAAAACAAATGAATACTCGATTAGTGTCCAAATATGCATAATGCAACATTGTTTAATTTGTAGTTATCAATTAATAAACGACAGAGCTGATTGCGTATTAATTTGGATGATTTGACGTCTATATGGCATTAGCTTTTCCTGTGGTTTGATTTACATAGTGAGTTACAAAATATTTTATGGTGAGCAATCAGTTTAAAATTTCGTACTTATCCGTTCACTAAGTAAGGCAGCGCATATACACGAACAATTTTAATTAAAACGTATTTAAGCTAACGGGATTCAAATAACAGCATACAGATACCTAGTTCCAAATAAGGTTTTAAAGGTATCTAATAAATTTTGTGATCTACTCAAACATAGGAAAAGATGTAAATAATGTTTTCACTTTGAACATAGACAACAGTTAAAAAGAGTCAAAACTTAAATTTCCTTGATTATACCTTACTTGATTATACCCACAGGAAATGAAAACTTCTTGCCATAAACACTACGAAGCATGTTCCCTCAGTCTAACAATAGCTTGTGCAACATAAACTAATAATGCACCTCCTGCAAACATGGAACTTTCTCTAAGATGTACTACGTGATAATGTTCGTATAATCTCCAGTAACTTATTATTCAGTGTTAAAGAAATTTACTGCCAAACCTGGGAACACGTTAGCACCTGGCTCATGAACGTGTCGAGTTTGGTCTACGTGGTCATAAATACAAACCAAAAGTTGTATTATCTAACGCTTGAGGTCAAATTTAATTATCATATGCCCGACGAATGTTCTTTGGTGCTGTGACGCCTACAGTCACGATAAATCAGACGCCGTGTATGCTGGGTAATATCTCAGTGGGCAACTTAAACAATGGGTAAAATAATGGCGTCGATTATCAAGTATAATTATTTAGGAACGTTTAAAATAAATCAATGAATATATTAGAGTATGCTATTACCCGTGATTTAGGTGGCAGCTCATCTGTTACGAACAAATTGCGTTCGATGTGTTTAAATTTGTGTTTACACCAAACTTTTATACGAAAGCTATTTCTACATCGTTGAAGTATTTTAAGTTGCATAACATTTGATTAATAAAAATGTTAAGTTGTTGTTATAGTGAAATAATTTAATTGTTAATGCATTTTTGTTCATTTTAAGTTATGTACTTTAAAGACTTAACTGAATATCAATAAAGTAAATTTCACTCTTAATTTTTCAGGTCATAACGTACATACTTCACTTTCACTCCTTCATACTGGTTCTCCTCTACACATAATCTTATACGGAAAAAATAAAAGAAGCCCCATCCACAAATTTACTATCCACTTTAATTGATAACAAAAAAACAATTCCGAATAATACATCTGTGATTTATTCTCAAGCAGATTCTGGAGTCTAGTACCGAATAAAATAAAACTTTTTGTTTTATTTCAACTAACCCATGAAAGCTAGCTTTAGTTTTATATTTTTTTTTTATTTCTCTGTTAAGGCATTGTAATTAAGAAGAGGTCTGTTTGGCTCGTCGCAGTGGCTCCTAAAACAACTACGAATGACATTAAGACACGGGGAATAGTGCCGTGTATTGAGCGAATGAATAAGGCATACTAGATCCGACTCTGATATTAATATGTTATTATTTTGTTTATTTAAAAATAGATTTACTGTAGGGACTTGTCAGGGAAATACTTAAAAAAATCAATCTAAAAAAAACAACGCTTTGAAGAATCGGAATATAATTATGATATTTTAATACATATATTTTATATATATTTTTGTACATATGTCTAGCTTATTAAATAGTTTATTTACATGTGTTATAATGAAACAAGACTAGTTAGTTGTTAATTTCAGTAGATTGTTGTATAATGAAAGGAGTTATATGTAAAGCAAGATTTTTTCATTTGGCAATGATAAAAAAATCTTTACCAAGCTGAAGTAATATTTATCAACGCAAAATTCTGTCATATTTTATATGTCATATTAATAGAAATTGAGCTACGTCTAGACACTTTATATCCATGGTGTGATCCTTTGGGACTCCAACCGTATAAGGATTAGGAATTCGTGCGGATTTGCTTAAAGGGGAAGACGGGAGAAAATTGAGAATTGTTTTCCCTACCACACAGCGAGCAAAGCTCAGTCTTACGTAACAAAATGTTTGAAGCATGAACGTTTAATGAAATTCTGTCTTTTTTGGAATCGGCATTAAATTGGATTTCTATTGAAATACGGTTATATTTAATCGAGCAGCATTGAATGTGCTACATTTATTGGAGCACGAACTGGACTAAATTCTGAATGCTGATTCCACATATATCGGTACGGGAGATGTATTTATGAAAGCTAAGTATTAGTATTTAGTACATACTAATGCAATATTTTCTGCCACAACATTTTAAAATGTAATTAAACAATTTAATCAAAACTACTCTTGCAAAAACTCGCGAATGATCTTTTTTACTATTTTATTCCTGTCCGCCTAGAACTTAGTCTTGAATGAGAAAGCATAAGCAACACAAAAAATTCAACTGTTTTACATTGTACTATCGTATGAATTCCTCTTAGCCTCAAAAAATACATAAGCTTTATTACAGAAAAAATTTAAGCCGGCCAAAATTCAGCCAGGCTACTAGTTGTCTCCTAACACATAATTTATTGCCTTAACTTTTTTGTTAGATGAAATTGAGTTTCTACTTACTACCTTAATGTGGTCAGACAATAAAAGGAACACGAATCAAATTAGAAACACACTACAGATACACCAATTATAGCATTCATAACAGACGAGCTTGCACGAGATGATTAACGACAATTGACTGAGAAGAAAAAAATATCAGTCATAAAATATAGCGCTGTAGTTTCTCAAGAGAAAGGGGCAAGTCCCTGCACAGATTTGAATTTGTAATTAAGAAAGGATTCCGCTTAATCATAAAGTAGAAGCAATGTAATATGAATCTAAATTCTCTACCGTTCCCTAAAACAATGCCGTGATACAAATCTCAAAGCAACAATGTATTACAATGAGAGCATCCCCGAGACGTCACATATCACAAATTGTAGCACATATTCGCAATCTTAACAGCCGTGTCGCATTTCAACGCTAATTAAATCCGGGTTTCCGCCTTTATTACACCAGCTTCATAGTATACTCGACGCTGAGGCTTCTAATGCGATTAAAACGACTGAAAGTAATAACAAACATTTTATTGGGGCATTACATGCGCTGTAACGTGTACCCTAAGATTAGTGTAGCAAGCAGCGCACGGGGTTAAGTGCATTTTTGAGGATTTGGCGACGGCACATAAACAAAATGTCATTGCCGTTGGTGCGGCATTAAAGCTTGACGCAGCGTCCGAAAATACTGGCACCTTCATTTGTTTTATTTTTTACATCAGCAATAATAAAAGCCAGTATTTTATGCCTCTGCCTTTGTCGACGAAATTATGAGCTCATATAAAACCGATTGTTATTAATATATTTGTTATTGTAAATAGGTAAAAGATTTTTGGGATACACTAAGAATAAGAAATTATGTTTTAATATTACATTTAAGTATTTCATAGAATAATATGCTCAGATTAATTTATTGTTACAATTATTGAGTATTCCTACTGTGGTAATTTTACCTATTTCCAATGAAAAGTATCTCATTACTTAACATCGGTTCTCGGTAATAAACAGAGGTCATTAGAGATTCTACACTGTAGAACCGGGGAAGGGGAAGTTTCCAATAACAGGAAAAATAGCGTTACCAATTTCTATATGTACATACATTTGTATATATAGGTATGCGTTTTCCTCAATACAAAATAATGTGATTACATTTTCGCGGAGTTGCGTTGGTTTGAGCAGGCGATAAGCATTTTACTAAAATGTTCCTTTTTTAATGAGGGCGACATGCAAGTTACCAACCTACTTTCATTTAAAAAGTACTTGGTAAAGTAAAAATCCTCTTAATTGTGGAGAAGGCTCGTGCCTTGGTTGCGGACTAGTTTCCTGCTCAGACCAATGCCTGTGTGACCTACATTTCAAATGTGAAATTTGTTTCCGTAACGTGTCCATTTCAAAAGAAATCCCAGGGGTTTTGGTTCTAAAATATCAAAAACTTAGCTATGTCCTTTTTAAATATGGTCGGTTAGATGGTTCATGGACTTTATATTCTATAATGAGGCATTATAAATATATCAAAAAACATAATTTAATCCCCCATTGAGACGTCAAATAACATTCTCATTTTCCTAGATGTACAGTAATGAAGCTGTACGCTGATTACACATTCCCGCAACTTATTGCCAGCATTAGTATTTTCAGTAAATAGAACAGCTATAAATAACGCCGTACTGTGTTAGTGTTTTTACAAACTTACCAACCCTCAATAGAGAGTCGGCCACAGTCGGCACATCACGCCCGTCCTAATTAACTTTGTTTTGTTGTGAGACAGTAGACGAATCGACACGACTAATGGGATTTATTTGTGGGTTACCTTCTGCGATTTATTGGAATTACGCTAAAGTTTTAACAAAACAACTGTCTGGCGCAAACGAACACTTTTCGCATTTTGTTCGAAGATTAATATTTTTTTACCACACTTTTGCAACTTCAACTTTTGCACCAGAATCAAGAAGCACTCAGTAATGACCTGATTCTGTTTCTGTGTTTCTACTACCCATTGAGTATCCATTCTCCACCTACCTTCTCCACCTTTCTACTACCCATTTCAGTATTGACAATCTAATGAGTTTTAAGACGTAGTAGGTACGTTGTGTAGGACGCTTATAACACTTATTGTGAATGTATTAGCAATGGTAGTATTACTCACTATTTAGCAATCAATAAGTAAAAGTTTGTTTACTTTAATCTTTTTTTTTTTATTCTTTATTAAACTTTAATCTTAAGGCATGGTAAAATCATAGACATCATCTAATCGTTCATTTTCCGTGCACAACTTTTTATATTGGCCTTATCTGATAATAAGTTCATTGAACTTTAATTAAAATATCATTTTTTGACATATTCATGTTAGGTACATCTTTCTTTAGTCTCATGGTTCAGTTGGAAACCAGATTATACAAGCCGATATTTCAATGCAAAGTTGCGTGGGTCACTATGACGGCTTAAACTTCTCCTATCCGATAATCGTGACAATACATACGCGTGTGGTACAATCGGCGGATTCAATATTCACATCAGACGGTTACAAATAACCTATCACCGATAAAATCTCTTCACCTTTTAAGTAAATACAAAATCCCTTTTAGCCAGATCCTAAGATCTACAGATACGCGGAAAATAAAAACAATAAGCATTAAAATCGTTTACTTTCGTCATTCACAATGGGTCTCACCGGAGGCCAGCTTTGTTAAACTGCTGCCTGTTATTTATGACGACGCGTTCGGTTAAGGAAAATCGAACTTGCCAATTTGCATATAAGGGATGCGTAAAGCAAAACGATGAAACTACGTGAGTACGTGACGCTCTTTGTCTTCAAGGTATTTCATTTTTATGACTTTATGTGAACGCTTCTTAATAAAATTTGAGGTATTTGCGACTGTAGAATCGAAAGTGTGGGCCAATTAAGTAGTGATTTTTGGTTCCACTAATTGCCTATTGCCGATAACGGTCGATATTTTCAGACGCATTGCTACTACTAATAGTGTCCGAATGAGAATGCAACAATGTCTGATCAAGGAATTGAACATTGACATCGCACGCACCGATTTACCCTTGTTTAAAGTCCTATAAAGTCCATCAAATGTTTTTGGAAGTTCAATTTTGCAATCGTATACCTATAGGTATCAACGGAAAAAGTAAAGAGGGATGAAACAGGAAACGCAGTTATTATTTGATAAATTCGTCACTTCATATACACCACTTGTGCTTTTTAGACTACCGTGTTAAAACTACGAGAGAAACTTCTTTTAACGCTGACTGACATAAACTGAGAGAAATGGGTCGGCTTTAACAACTGAAATAAAAAGCGTTTATATCATTAGGTCCGTAGAAAATTAAGACACAAAAAAATATACAAATTATTAAAATATCACGTAAGCGGCGCTTGAATGAAAATAATAGTGTCATTTGTAGACTAGAATGAAATGTTTTAACATCATAGCGTTTGACGCTCTGCTCTTTATTTTTGTTAAAACGGCAGTTACAACATTCTGGTGGTTCTTTTACATTTTCAAGAGACTATAGTTATATAAGTGTGTTTTTTGCACATTCTACTTCATGGAAATGGACCGACGACGTGTCAAGTGCCATTGCAATTTATTTACAAAACGCTTTCGTCATTTTTTTTTACTGGCTTTTGAATAAACGCGTCCATTGAACTACTGAGGTCGCTCATATTTGTGACCTATTTTATAAAAATATGATGATTTTAAAACGAATGTTTATTTTAAAAAGTGCTTCAGGGTGTGCCTTTTGATATACATTGCAATTGCCATCGATGTATGAAAGTAACTAAATTACGAAATGATCACTGTATATGAAATATAGGTACCTATAATATGAAAATGCTGTGTAAAATAAACTGGTTTTAAATCATAAACTATAAGCCATTAAGCGTACTCTAAGTACTTTATAAACATATAAAATATTATTAATGCAAAGCAATACCTTCTTTAATCTGTATAGGTATGTGATGTTAGTATTTTTAACGAATTGGTGAACGAAGTGAGATGGGCCAGTCCCGGATTGTAATTCCGAGTCAACTAATGTTTTCGCAAATTATATAACAAAATACTTAAAAGTAATTGGAAGTAACAGATACCCTCTTAAAAGTAGTAAAGATATTTTTGTAACACATACCCATACTTCAGGAAGACAATTATTTTCCAAAACAAAATTAATTAATAATTCCGTTATGGGCCACATATCAGGAATAAGTCAAAGTTTATTTCCTCAATATTAATATATCTTTCAATATTACTAATAACACCTTCTTTAGTTATAAATAGTAACAACTTTACGACGACCACCCGTTCAATAACAAAGAAAAATTTTACGACGCTGACTCGTGTCTGCAGACGCCATATTTGTGGTTCCATCATACTATAATTATTGATACTAACGAAGATTGTTTGCTCCTGCGCAAGTTTAATGATACGCTGTAAACATTTAATCTATAATAACAAATGTTTGTAAACACTGAATAAAGTAAAGGCTATTTATAACCTTATCGACACAAATGTTCCCAAAAATTGCACCACTCCAATACATCCGCAAGACTTTAAACGTTGAAAAACACGTTCTGGCAATTCAGAGGGCCATTTTCGTGGCTTTATCGACGAAATATTCTCAATGCTTCGTATTATGCTAAAAAGTGATTTGTTGAAAGTAAAAAGCAATTTACGAAGCAAAAAGCTTACACAAAAATTCATTTTTCCGAACCTCTAATGGCAGGACATTACCCGAAAACCGTTTTTGTGCGAATGCGAGTAAAATTTAGTGGCAAAAATTTAGGAGAGCGTACAGTAGGACTTATCTTTATATACATTTTTATGTATTTTTCAGCTAAATGTTATCGGACAACAGTTACGCGAGCCTTTAATGTAACAGCCCTTTCAGCGTTATCGCCTAAAGTATATAAAGTAATTTCGGAGAATTATGGCAGCGATAGCGAGCGAGGTTATATGAGAGAAAAATAAACAAAAAAATAACTGTCGAGAAAAACCAACGCATCGCCCAATTTATTGCGAAATAATTTCGTCAAAACTTTACGAGTTATGTAATCTCTAAATAGGAATTTGTGGAGATGTTCGGATGACAAAACTTTTGGCCCAAAAATTTCTTATAAACATACGAACGCCTACTGTCACATAACGCGGTGAAAAGTTGCTCAAACAAACGTGAATTAGAGGAGGCATTTCTCGTAAAATATTAGCACACCTACTTTATCTAAACAAATGGCGTCGCGTTTCTCACAAAAATCGTTTAGGCAATTTGTTTAAATTACTTTCCTATGGTAATCTGCCTCGTGTTGCGAATATATTCCTCAGTGAGAGGAAAAAAGAAACGATCTATAGACATTAGAGATGGTCGAATCCCGCCTCAATGATGCATGTTGTGCGAGCGGTATCTTTTGTAGAAAAACGAGATACTGCAAGCTATTACACGGCTTACGTCGTAAATAATCGTCTTGGCTCTGTAAATAAATAAGTGTAAGGAGTCGGCCGGCGCCCTATCTGATGGGAGGCCCGAGATACAACGAAAGCCGGGAAAGTGGTGTTTAAAGGTGCGATAGGGGGCTGCGTCGGTGGAACATAAGTTTTGCGGCGTGTTAAAAGATAATGAGTACGGATACGAGTTTATAAGAAAGACGTTGCGTACCTTCTATAAGGAGACATTGTTTAGTTATCGCGCGCGGTCGCACGGGCCGGCATGCGTATATTTTAACGCACCAACGTTAGAGATTCGCAATTTATATTCGCCCGGGACAAAGTTTAAAACCTTAGATTTATCTACCAGCAGATACCGGCTTCGAGTTGTTAAAGGTCAAATACGAAGTGGATTAAAGTGCCTACTTCGAGATTGAGTTTTGCAAGTTTGCGTTTTACCGAAACTTGATTTCTCGACGTTTACTTTCTATAATCATAAATATTCTGAATAAATAACTGGAACGTTAAACTTTAGGGAAACTTTATAGTTACTTTGAGAGCCTTCGGGCTTCTCAAGGCGATAAGACAGCTGTAAAATGAAAGATCATAGCATTGATTCGGGCATTGGGAAGAGTTGCTTGTAATTCTTGCATGATTTTGAAAAGGTACATTTTTTCGTGCGATCTCGTCGAGTTCAATTTCGGGCCCGGCAAAGCGTTATTAAATAAATTCACGGTAGCAGCATGGATTCTGTAATAGTTCCCAAAAAAAGGCAATAGAGGGCTACCTCTATGCATGAATTCTTCTGCTTACCCCTTCGGGTAATGCAGGGGTAAAACTATGTATGTATGATTTTTAGAAATTGATAATAATTCATTGCTTCACGACACAAAGATTCTTAGAGTAAGACCGTAATGTGAACATGAGTTTCGTTTGAATATTTGCTAGTAAATCAATTTAGACGCATCAGCATAATATTTCTGTACTTTTATAGACAAATGAGGTTTACGGTAAGCACATAATGCTTCGGCAATTGAAAGAGAATATTGGATTCTAACGATATTAGAGAAAACCATTTAGCATCGTAAATTGTATAGAAAGTAGGAACATTACGTTCCGAGCTCTTTTTGCTCACTCTTTCTAGGTTATTTTTATTTGCATTAATGTTCTGTTGGCGAATGTATGTTTTTTGTCCTTTTAGTAAGAGCTTTATGTGAGATTCTTTTTCAAAATATTATTTTCTATCTAATTCGGTATCTACAAGCCGCGATGGCCTCGAGGTTTAGGTTCGCGGTCGAAAATCTCGACGGTCCCGGGTTCCAATCCCAGTACCTCTGAATTTTCGACTTTTCCAGGTTATGAGTTACAATTATTATTAGGTACTTTATCAAAGAAAACATCGTAGAAACCTGAGCAGTTTTAAAAGTTCTTAAGATTTTCTTAGATGTGTAGTCCACCATCACGCACCAGGACTGCATAGTAAACTTTGTCTTAACCCTTCTAGTTGTAGAGAAGACCCGTGGTTTTGTAAGGGCCGATGTTGATGGAATCTACATCGGACTATATAAGTCCTACTACAGGGAAGGCACCTCTAAATTTGGGAGAGTCGCGATCTTTCTCCTACCATTACGAAATAGCACAATTTAGCAACTTTTTTTATATTGTACTACTAATTAACTCAGAAACGAAACGGTGGAAACGCCACAAATAAGAGACAGTACAGAATAAATTAAAACCAAGAGCGATATGGAATAATCACTATCAATCAATGCCATTGGACGTGTCATAAAGCGTTTTCAATTAAAGTCCACAATATCCGAACGTGATGAACCAGCTTGTTCCTTTTAATGAAATATGGACACCCACTCCACGTCACATGTGTGCTAAGGCGGGCCGTACACTATCAATTTACCTTACCACCAGTATTAATTTAATCAACGTGCGATCCAAAATTCATTTGACAAATATTAAGACTAGTGGTTTCAGATTTTATACGTGTATCGATCACATCCTACGATTATGTATTTTTTTTTAAGTATCTGATTCATGCATACTAAAGTTATAGCCACCCACTCTATGTTTTCTTATCTCTCCAGTTTATTAAACGGATGCCTAGAAGAAATTAACGATAGCTATAGGGCCGCTATTTGTTCATTCAGGATTTTTTTTCACACTTTTCTGTAACATTATTCTGTATTTCCGCACCAAGGTGACCGCTTTAGCAACTTTTTGTAAGTTCAATGGCATCGAAAAGAATGAATTTCTCGCTATTTAATTCCCTGTTTAAATTTCACTTATGATAAAATCCATTGCAATCATTTTGTCATGCCAGTGTAGACAAATAAAACAACGACATGAAAGTATGTGGTCACCCTTAGCGAATGAAACAAAACGGCAGTTTGTTAATGAAGAATCGCGTTGGCGGACACGTAAATAAAGCTAATCATTCCCGAGATACGTTGTCAATTGGTAACAATGTGCAAGCGTTGTTACATTTAGCTTTATTTGTGCAGACGAGAAAATGATTTAATCGGAATTTGTATTTATTTAACACTTTATAAATGATAATAAAAAATACACATGCACATTGCGATCTTTTCAAGACAAATATAGGTATTATATTAATTATATTTTGAGTCTTAAGGTCTGTCGATGTCTTTCTTGACTAAATTACGAACATTCACTCAGGTTTGTATAGCTGAAAAGCTAGGCAAAGTTGTACCTGCGTTTCGTTACTATTAAGCAATTCACATCATACGTCATAGACTCAATGTAATTATTTAAAAGAAAATTCTACAACAGCTTTCTTCATACAATAAACAAACAAAGAACTTTTTGACCAGACTTATCTTAATGCCGCGGGATCAACGATGCGCTGGGCATTGTTATAATCAAAATTGGCAGTTTACTAGATGCAATTATCTGTAAATAAAACTAACAGTCAGCAAACCTAAATTAGTTCGTAATTCTGTTCAGAGTTAGATCAAGAAAGTAATTGAATTTCGTTATCTTCTTCAAACAGTATTCAATGGAAGTCAATTAAATCATCGGGTAAATCTGACTGTAATACTTAATGTGTTGTTATTAGTTTAAATTTTTGGTGAAAATAGTATTTTTTATTAGCAACGAAAATTCACGGATTATGCCTAGAATAAAAATACTTGAAGGTCGAACGTTAATAAACAGCGTGAAAAATATTTTTGAAGAACAAGCGTTGCCTTAGGAAATTATTAAAAAATCCTGTATCAGTCGAAACGTGACCCTAAGATAGTGTCAATCTTGAATCACAAAAAGAAACATTTTATTCGCAACAAACCTTGGTAAACGATATATCCAGCCGTATCTTACACATAGCCAGCAAATAAAATACAAGAGCTATTGACAAACGACCGTAGACACAAGAGTAGGGAGAAAGCTAAATCTTAATTTACTTTTTCCAATCTCGAAAGAAAATAAGACGAATCGTACAAGACCAAACAAATCTAAGTGTACGTTAAGTTTGCTAGAAAGCGAATTCGATCCAATCTCGGATCTTTCGATTGAGAGCGGACCTGGCAATGCATCACCTGGCTTCCGTTGCAACCATCTTGATTTTCCCTCTAAATGTACCTCCCACGTACACGCGTGAATAATACCCCCAATTACAATAGACCTCTCTCCCCTCTCGTACCGTTAATATATCTTAAGCCCGTGAGGAATCATCAATGGGTGTTCAGGGCTCTATTTATTTTGGCTGTACGTCTTCAGTTTGGACACTTGACGCACTGATAAGATGTATGTCTTACCATTTAACACCTACGCTTGCTACTGAATGTTGACTTTCGTTTTTTGTGTCCAGAATGAGTAGGATATGAAGTCACGATTGATTCTAATAATCAGTTATTTTATGTATTAGTGCACTATCATTTCTAATATGCCAGCGTGTTTAAAGTGGCCTTTTGAAATCAACTTTGCAATTTTTATAATCAATTCGAAATACGCTAAAAACGTTAGAAATAATGGATAAATGTAACATATTTTTTTACAAATCTATTCTTCTATATCTATCTCTATCTATCTAGTTTTCAAAATAAAGACCATCCTCTAAGAGTACAAAACCGATAAGTTTCTATACACGACTGAAGCATCGAAGTATTCAAATAGATAATATATAATTTAGATAACAAGAAAAAGCTATTCCCCTCTAACAGTGAAAGGTGAATAATACTCGCATATTCGCAGAGGTTTACGTTTCCTCTCTAGTAGGAAATTTCTACTTTCCGACACAGCACGAAAATTTCAGCCGCCTCTTTTTATTTGTAACATTCAGCTGTGAATGAATTTCATTTTACTATTTCGGAGAAATTTATAATCCCTTTTTTATTGCAAATTTAATTTCTGTATTTGACACTAAGGAGATTTACATAAAACACACGTAAGGATGAGTGATACATTTATTCTTCAATATCAAACTTATTGACATTATAACATGTGTGAAGTTAACCTTTAAGTACACGCGTTGTTTATGGTAACGTTCCGTCACGCGTGGGGTCCGGAAGTATCCCCATAAGTATTTTACATTTATGCTCCGTATTTTTGAAAATTTCATAAATATTAATTTAGATTAAAAGAAAAGACATATTAATACGTATAAAAAGTTTTTATTATTAGCAAAACAATCAGTCTTTACATAGTGAAAAAACATTTAACGAAATAACATCTTGTACATAGCAATTTTTAAGGCACTTAACTAATGTTCTTAAATTTCTTTTAATTATCAACTTTTGACTAATATATTCTTATTTTCTAATAAAATAGGAAACAAAGAAACGTAATCTAAGGAAAACTAAACAATAATCATACTAATACAAAAAATCACAACCCCTCAATATTACTGTCGGGCGCTTAAGTAAAAAAAAAATTATTTTGGTTGGCGTGGTAAACAATAAGTAATTGCTACTGAATGAGGCTTACAAATAGTTTTTTTTGCATGATCTACAAACAATAGGGCTCTTTTTATCCTTAGACCTTGGACAAATAGAGCACCTCCGCTTCATTTTTGGAGCACTAGGACCAGCCTCATCTGAACTAGACAAAGGCTCTTCTTTTTCGATCAATTTACATATTATAGCTCTAATATCTTTGGTCAAATTGGGGTTATTTTGCAATCTTTGGCGTCTTCTGATATTTGGTGACTCATTTTTGCAGTTTTCAACAGTAATTCTGAAAAAACAACAAATTGAAAAATTAGCACAGTGAAAAAAGTTACTACGTATAATCACGGGTGGGGTCCACAGGTATCCCCGCACGAGTAAAAAAGGTACTTACCTTAGCGGCAACACCACGTACGTCCACCCGTCGAGAGCGTCGGCAGCGCACTGAGATTAGCCAAAATGGTGTGATCGTAGCTTGTCAATTTGAAAAAATACAGTTAAAAAAGAGCGCGTGGGGTCTGCTTAGACCCCGCCCGTGACGTTAAAGGTTAAAATCGTACTAAATACTGTATTTGAATTTAAATCTATTCTAAAATATTTATAATAATTATCATCGCTAATTTATTGATTAAATTATAATTCAATATATGTTTTATATAATTTGTATCTATTTAGGCTTCATCTATTTACAACAACATATATTTTTAAACTAAGGCTTTAGTATAAAACATTTAAAAGCAAAGAAGCCATCCAACAACAGTTACAAGTCTCAACCAATTTGTGCGGAGAGCATCATCTCGATTCCATCTCTTAATTAAGGACTTTAAATAAACTTGTGAAGTTCTTCGCAACTAAATAGTGTTTATTCGCGTGGAACGACTGTTATAGTCAGCAAATGAAGCTGAAACATCGATTGAGATTAATTACTTTTTGTGGTGATTTATCGTGGTTTTACTTTCTGGCCACGAAATGTTCGAAAAATCTCCAATCATTAAGAAAAAATACGTGATTTGAGCTTAAGTACGTGGTTGATTAGATGTAAGCGCAGACTCGCCAGTCTCGTCAGATTCTGACCTATCACTTTGTTGACCTTTATTGTTCTTGACGTGTGAATTCGTTCTGATGGACAAGTACCTATTGCAAAAATCGAAAAAAAAAACTTTTTAAAATTGATTACGACTTTTAACTAAGTCCCGTGGAAATATAGAAGTTTAAAAATGTCAATTTATTTCAGAGAGATCAAAGAAAGAGCACAGAAGGTTATCATTACGAGGATAATCAACAAAAGTAAAGCAGTGTAATTAAGTCGTGAATTAAACAACCATAAAAAAGCTGCCAAATGAAGCGAGTGACCGACCTTTTTCTAACTTACCCTGTTAAGTACCGCGCGCCTTTATATTTCCTTTATGGTCCCGAAGGCTTGGTGGCTCGGATGCCAATACCCAGCCGCCAACTCGACCGACATTAAAGCACGCTATTTGGCAAGTAACTGAGACGCACTCGAAAATACATCTAGTAATGTTACAGAATACAAAGTTGCTCTTTTTGTCAACACTATCGGGGGAGAAGTGGTCCCGGAATTGGCAAGGGAATAAGATTTTGAGTTCCTATAATATTTTGTTTACGAATAAAGGTTGCGTACCGGATTGAATTTAAAGAGGTTTTTCCGTGTTACAGGAAAATAAGTTTCGGTAACAATGCGAAATGTTTTTCCTCTCAGCGTATAAAGTTTCGAATGGCATTTTTTTTCTTTATAAGTCCAAATTGATTTTATCCGTTTTAAATAAAACTTGCGAATTCGCGTTCATTCTGCGATAGATTCTTAAATTGAACGGCTTGAGAACACAAAACAAACACATCGCATTGAAATTGCCTCGAATGTTTTTTCGATAATCGTTTTATTATACGAATCAAAATAAAACAGTCACCTTCTCATTCAGATTTAGTGTTACAAGACACAAACTATAATCGTAAAATAAAACGCTTTTGTCGGTGAACGATGTTTTTTGTGTACGACAAAATATCATACAACTTTCTTATAAATGGTTTATGGATATACGCTCACAATTTTTTGTAGGCACTAGAGGCTTATTTAGATTTTTTCACTGAATACATCCCGGGTATGCGTGGATGGATGTGCTCGTCATTTTGTGACATTAGGCTCCATTGGTTTTCAATGTGTTGTACCCCGTACCAACCCGCTCTTTTAAACAGATAAGCAAATGAATTGGAAGAGCTTTGTTCGGTATATCAGCATTTAACGTTTTGGTATGAAAGGGAAAAAACATTTTGGAATGCTTTCAATTTTAACATACGATGTGAAGTGGAGGGTTCAGCGGTTTTAATAGCTGTGTAAATATTTTGTTTATCATTTCGTTGTTTATATTGAACAGCGAAAACAGGTTTTGTTACAAAAACAGAATATGAGGGTATTGACAAAACGTAAACTATTACGGGATAATGAGAATTAATTTATTGACAATAATATTATCTTATTATTTATTAGCCGAAAAAATAAACTTATAAATACATGCATATAAAAAATCATATTTCCTTTATTCATAATTACAAGTCTGTTGAAAGTTTTATTCTCTATTTCTATTATCCAATCATTTTTTCATCTCGGTAAAATATTTTTTATAAATTGAAATTAATTAGTCGCAATAGCTTTCATGACTTCTAATTTTGAATATCTTATTTTGTAACAGTAATTTTGATTACACCGAAACAGGCCGGCGTAAAGATTAAACGGTAACAACATAACAACCCCAATAGGAGCGGTGCCTAACAAATTTAAAATGGTTTCCACGTTGCTAATTAAACACGTCTTAAGGTTCCCCCCTTAAAAGGATTGTGAAATATTTTGGCAATTAAGCTACCCGGTATTATTAAAGAAATCCTTGGAGTGAAAAATTAATTAAAATTTTAATCCTTTCAGTTCCCTATGCGAAGTCCCAGAATAAAAGGCCCAGTGCGAACACATTTCAGTGAGTAACTAAAGATCAACCGTGTTAGATAATTTGAATGGGTTCATGCGGTATGAAGACAGGAGGATTTGGAATTAATTTTTGTTCAGGTGTATTCGGATGCTCACGTGATCCCCCTTCGAATTTTGCGTCCAACCCGCTCACCCTTTCATGTTGGAATCATTGTCGTTTTATTTCCCCGTGCGCCTTTTCATGACTTCCGCGACAAATTTATTAATACGTTCCAGCTCAAAAAACGGCTTAAAGCTGCTTCATGTACATACCCTTTTGTTTTCATTCAATGTCACTATTCTATAAATGTTACTATTCACATAACAGAATCGTTTGAAAGGTGAAGCGGTTTCAAGGAATTTATTGGATTACCCCGTGTAGGAAAGGCAGTAACCCCACAGGGTACACTTTTCAGTCGCGAATAAAATTGAATGTAGCACTATCATTTTACAAGCGGGAAATATTTCAAAACGAATTCACTGTATTATTTGTTTTGCACTGAATTTGTTTTATCGTCTATTTATATTCCTTGTTGAGATAACACAGATTTGCTGTTTATTTGTTTACATTAAACGCGTTTATTTATTGGAAGTACAAATAACATTTAACAACAGTGACATAAATTGCGCACATGTACGTGCTCAATGCATGCGGAAAATAGTATGCATGATACAACTCGAAATAATAGTTGTATAGATAATATAGATAAGTTTTTTATGTGATATCTATAGGACAATTTTATTGGGTTTTCCTAGTATCAAAATTCGAAGTAGTAGCACGGAGGCTGAATACGTATACGCCGAAAAAACGACAATAGACTCTCTTTCAATTAACGAGGGATTTCAAAACTTAGCAGAGAAAAAGTCGATAAATAAATAGATGTCTCTCTACAGTTGCGGGGATACAGAATATTTTGCATGTTTATGGGAATTTATAGCGTAAAGATTAAATGTGACTCACTGGCTCACATGAAGACTAAAAATTCTTCCGTTGCATTGAATACAACTTACAATTGGCTATTATGGTACATAAATATTCTTTCGATAACAGAATCTGGTGGTAGTCTAAATAAAACTCAGTGATGATAATATCGCATAAACTGATCCAGTAAAAATTGTTGGCGCCGTCCAGTTGCAAGCCGACTCTTTATCAAGAGAACAATAATTGCATTCAAAATCAAAGATGTACCTTGTGATAAGTCGTGGGTATTTTCACTAATTAAGGCTC
The DNA here is from genome assembly GCA_030295005.1 of Cephonodes hylas. NCBI lineage: Eukaryota > Metazoa > Arthropoda > Insecta > Lepidoptera > Sphingidae > Cephonodes > Cephonodes hylas. The sequence goes on from AP025371.1 coordinate 5,338,013, forward strand.
CAACATGCGCCGAGCAACAATTAAGAGGAGCGATTGTTGATAAGCTCGGATCGAGTTGATAGACTGAAGTTAAGATAGCAGTGAGTTAAAGCGTAGTTAACTTCACACCTTATTAAGGCATCGTTATCAATGTGCCTTGCTGATGCGCCAATCTCTTGTCTTCGGCAGTCGCGTCCCTTTGTGCCTTTAGCTCATTATTTTTTATCAGTTAAGAGAAGGATGCTAAAGAGGTGTTAGCTGAAATCCTCGAGGCCCTCATCTGTTTATTCGGCTTTATCTTTGGAATAAAATTTTGGGTAATTAGTATATTGCAATATATTTTTTGAGTCATCGTTTCCGTAAGTGTTTTGATATAGACTTAAAATGTTTACTACAGGAATAACATTCAGCTCAAGATGAATAAAACCAACCAAATCAGGCTGGTAATCTATCTCGTAATTTGTAAAATAATCTGCTAAAATTATATACATATTTTAGCAAGTTCATTAAGGTCACTAAGTAATCATCCATACAAATGCTGTAGGGCTTTATAAGTTAAAGAACATCACCGACAACGAGTTTAGAGTAATTTTACGAAATCGTTTATTTTCATTGGATTTTATTAGATATATCAATTACTTTCTCATCTCTCATCAAAACTCTCCAGAAATGAAGAAATCTCGTCTGATAGAAAACATACTTAAAATAGAAATAACCACCGGTCCGCTAATGCCAAATTATTATTTTCTAGGACGCGTTCTACTTATCGAGCATCAAAACACACTTCCTATATATTTTCTTAATCCGTTTTCCTCATTCACTAGTACAGATTTATTTGGTATAGCAACTCCAATAATACATGAATTTCTCCTAACGATAAAATACGAGTAGAATTTAATCTCAGAGCTTAAAGTGTTACGGTATTTTCTATTATCATACTTCAGTATTAGTTGTGCTAATAGTGATCGCCAATATTTTGGTTAAAACTGAAATAATTTCGATGTTGAAATAAATGTTTGTTGTTACGTATTTAAAAAACAAACTAAAGCCTTGTTCGAGGTATCTAATTCGTTTTCTATCAGTCACTCTGTGCTGCTACTGTGCCTCATGTCGAATAAGAATAGCGATCAGTCTTCATAATTGAAAACTATGATACGTATAGGACGTTTTATTCCACAGAATATGGACCATTGCATAAAAGGTTTCAGACTCACGGTAATAATCCTTGTCACCTTCTAATGTCAGCCAATGCATATCTTATTAAAATAACTCCAAGATAACTGTATGAAAAATCATCGTAGTCACTTTCAGCCAGTCAATACTTTTTACCGCATTCTACTTGAAATTAAGTACCTACTAATAAGGATAATTTGGCATGCCATTCATAAAATCAGAACTACTTCGCAACTCAGCCAAAACAAAACAATACATTGTTTGCTTCTGAATTCTCATACCCCAAAGTGTGTCAAGTCGCTGTTTCGTAGTATATATTCCTAAGTAACATAAACAGGACGAGGTTGGATGTTTGTGACGTCATCTTACACAAGCTCTACTTACCACCTAACGACGGTGACGCTAAAGGAAAATTACAGGCCGCTATCTCAGGGATAAACTAGTTTACAGCGGGTTATCTGTGCTAAGGTTCAGGGATATAATTCTGTTTACGCTGTCCTAGAGAATGGAGAACGATGCTATTGTGTCCATATTTATACACAAAGTTATAAAAGTAAATAAGTTGTGCATGAAATATTCTTAAGATATCCTGTTTAACGTCGTCGGGTCTTGAGTTGAGAAGAACAATGTTTGTAGCGTGGCATTTGGCGATCTATAGTCTCTGCGTGCCCCAACGGGAAACATGCGCTAGTTTATGTATGTGTTATTTTCTTTTGTATTCTTATGTTTACCCCTATGTACTTACTTCATTTCTTTTACTCCATCCAAAGGTTGCCTGGTAGAAATCGCTTTCAGCGATAAGGCCGCCTTTTGCTCCACTCTGTCTTTAATTCTACGTCTTTTATTGTAACATAATTTTTAAGTGGGTATCAATAAAGCGTTATCTATCTATCTATCTATAAAGTATACTTCTAAAATTTCTTAGGTGCATTTAGTTAAAAAAAAACATTAGCACCTTTATAAAGTTTACTACTGTCAAGATGGTGATGTAGATGGGTAAATCAACTATTTAGTGCACAGGTTGTGATTTTTCCATATTTTTTCAAGTATTGATTTTTCTAATATTTAATAGTTTCAGAAGTTAGAATATATATTCTACTTTACGAATCGGCATACAGCAGAGCACTTTTCTTTCAGAATTGGCTATTTTTAGCTTGTAAGCGCACTGCAGTCTTATAAAAGCAGTCACCTGGACAACTAGTTCAATATTTTTTTAAGTGTGGATATTTATTTTATCTGTAATTTAACACTGTACCTATAAATCAAGTCGGGTGTATATCTAAATTTAAAAGTAGTCAATTTGAGATATTACGCATAGTACTCCTAATATTTTAAGAAATAGTGTCTCTTGGACAACCATCAATTTTGTATGACGTTAAAAGTTTAATTTACATAATATTAAACCAGAAAACATTAAATATATATATATATTTAAGTTGCTTTTATACTTAGCTACCCGTCAATATATGACATTTACATAATAAAATGTTTAAAATAAAACTATTTGAGATTTGATTCCATTTTTATGTGGGGACATCATAGTTGTCCGATGGACATTCGGTTGTCCATAGGAAAATTGGGGTTTGATATATTTGATACAACAAACAATTAAGTCATACATAAAAAAAAACATTAAAACACAATTTTTGAATCAGTTTGAATTTTTTTTTCCAAGTTTCAACTTCACGTTGTAGTTGCAAATTCTGTTTATTACATCTTAGTTCTGTCACGGCGAATTTTCTTTCTTCCTCTTTCTTTATTTGTAGGCGTAGATTCTTGTTCACGTGGAGTAGGTTCGGCATCATCCCGGTGTACGAGAATTTCTTCTTGCAGGATACTTGGGAGCTGGGTGGTGTCATTGCTACTATGTTTTCAATAGCTACCATGCGCTTTCTTTGGTTTTGTTTTCTTAGTTTCCAAATAGTCCTACATATCTTTTTTTCTTCTGGTTGTAAATCTGAAATCAGGCGTTTATTCTTGTGATAACTTTCTCTTTTTTTTCATTTCCGCCCCTCATATTTTACAGGATCATTTTTCAACTTCTCTCTGTAGCGTCTAGATTTTTCTTTTTCAGACAATCCAATTCTGAAAATTTTCAAATTAAGAAAGTATTGCTTAAGTTACAGCTTTCTTTGTTTAAAATTTCTTTAACATTGGAATGAAGACAAATCGTAGGACGCCCTCTGGCTAGGTGGGGTGACGATATCCGCAAGGTGGCTGGCAGCGGTTGGATGAGGAGAGCCAAAGATCGAGCCCAGTAGCGTGACATAGGAGAGGCCTATGTCCAACAGTTGACGAATAAAGGCTGATGATGATGAAGGCAAATCACTGTGTAAATAAGGTACTGTGCCCGGCCATAAATATTGCACATCGACCCCTGGAAAGAGACAATCGATTAATTTCATCTTCGTAGAGCGTTATCTCTGTCATAAGTAGTGTGCGATTGTATTAAACATTACCAGAAAATTACTTGCCACTGACTAAGTAAAAAAGTGAAATTGAAAGATTATGTATTTGTCCTAAGGACAACTTTTAAAGCCCCACGGATAACTGATTTAGTTGTCCGAAAGACTGGTTGTCTCAGTGACATTTTTTAATTATGTGTCTTTTCATAAAGAGTATTTGTTTACTGTGCTTCATTACATTGTTAACATAAAGTGCAGAACTAAAGTGAACTGATCAATACCAGTTGATTAATGTAACTAATCTACTTACTCAGTTTTCGCGCTGGTCCAGGGGACAAACAATAAACACACTCACTCCGCGTCACGGTGTTCGGCCGCAGGACGCCTTCGCTGACGTTAATTCAACATAGCAGCTTGAACTGCTGTTTACTAGACAGACTTACTTGATGTCTCAGCTGCTACTGCACCATCTCTGTTTTAGATTTTTAATCAAATACTAGTTGTCCGAGTGACTCAGTACAATGCACTAACTTTGTGGGACAAGAACAATTCCCAAAAAAAATAGATAAAATACAAACCTTTTTTTTTTATACAATGTTTTCCTAAAAATAAAAACCATAAATATCTGTTCTATGATTTTATATTCACTGCGTCTGAGGATTTATTTCGGTGTAGATGAGTTTCTAGTTTAGAAGTGGTGAAGGGGACACAGAATTTGACATAAAAATGACCCAAATGTCCACCGGACCACTCTCAAATGAAGGTGACACAATATAATAAAAAATATATTTTTGCCTTAAATACATTGATTTAAGTGTGTATTCATTAATTATGTATAAAGAAAATACGTTTTGGTATTATTAATTTTAATACAAATCTGGGACCTGGCACGGTTGTCCAAAGCAAGAAACAGTTGATTTACCCAGCTCTATAATAATAAAACAAATAATTGATAAATAATGAAAAACATATTTCAAAATCAAGCTTTTATTAAGCACGAAAAATTAAAAAAATAAACTAAGAAAACATTTATAAAATTCGTAGTTTTTTAAACTTTACAAGTAACAATTTACAAAAGTGTTCGGTTTATCAGTAGAAGTATGATACATAAACATATATTAATTATCTATAACTAGTATATTAATATTCTTAAGTGATCTAAAAGCTCGTCGCGGCCGAGGTCTTTGCATTAACAAAATTGACAAAAAGAACTTTTTACGGCGACGCTCGGAAAGTTGAGACGCGGTAGACGTTCCGGACTGTTGTGTCGGAGTTACTTTGGGACTTTTGTTTTTGGCCGATTTTTTTGACGTGATGTCTAATATGTGGTGTTGGCAGTTATTTTTGTTGAAGTTAAGTTGAACAGGTTGGGTATTAAATGAAGTGTTTGAGAGTTATGTCAAATGCCTGGTTTCGTAGCGTCAATGACCGGCATGTGATCATAAGATGACTGATAGGATTTGCGGTTTTGTTAACAGTCAATAGAATAAGGGTAATTTATATTCGTACATCGAAACAATACTTTTTGTTTCCTATTTTGTAAAATGACCTATCACACTAGCCAATGTGAAACAAAAGATTGTTAAATCAGAACATAGTCAACGGTTGTAATAAGAAAATGATATCAAAAATATTACTTTGAATGTAAATAAATATACTTCATAAAGAACATGTAATATTTTGAACCGTCTTCAAGTTAATCCGTTTAGGGCGTGTACTGTCCAGAGACTTCAGGAAGGTAATGTACTAACACGTAAATAATAAATTACACGTATGCTACGGAAAGAAACTCATAAATATTTAAGAGTGGGTAACGTACTATCCTCAGAATATTCTGGAACACGGTGTAAAAACCAATCTCTTTTTTATATACCCTCATTGCGTAGCCTCGTGTACGTTCCAAAGGTAGTTTGTTCGAGACCTACTGCGATCAGAGGTTGCGTGATATTAAATTTGCACAAGCGATGAAAATGTATCCGGCTTTTGGTGAAATGTCGAAAAATCTTGTAAGTCAGTTTACGATTGAAAATATTGTGCCAATGTGATCAATATTTGAAAATAAACTTAAAAAGGAAATGTTGGAACGACATGAGGTGAAGGATTTAGATTTTTATTCAAATAAAAATACTTTTAGGGCTTCACTCATTGCGGAGTAGTAGATTTTTTATCGGTATTTTTCATGACATGGCAGTCTCCAAAGGACTGTAGTAATTTTCTTTGTTCATAATCTTAACAAGGAAGCTTAACGCCGAATCCCTTAAATTATATTATAGCAATTTTCCCCAATATACCAACTTTATCGGCAAGATATGAGGGTACAAAACCATTTTTCAGATATTAATTCGTAACAATCGTAAAACTTACTTTCATGGTGGGCCCTAAAAAGTTATTGCCTCTCTCAGTGGAAAATATACTTTCTATGAACTTTATCTGGTATTCGCTTTGTCTACAGCCGGGATTTGGATCGCTGTAACAATAAAGAAATAACAGTTTGGTGTGGATATATTTTATTGTGTTTCAACTCGCGCGAGTTATTGAAAAACGTAGTACATAAATGATATAAAAGCGGATGTTTGGTTGTAAATAAATCACAATGGATATGTGTTTTGTACCTAACACATTACAACTGTCACCGTTAATTTGTAGTCATTAACAAGTGGCAGAATGGCTGGTTGGTTCAGAACTGCTAAAAAAAAGGGTAGACCAGCTGGGTAAATGATATCCCACATAGTCGAGTTTTGAAAAAAATACACTGTTTATGTAGGATTGCTACTGATATGATATTAATCATCATCATCATCATCATTAGCCAATCGAAGTCCACTGCACAGAGACCTCCCCCGATGACTTCCACCGGGACCGGTCGGAAGCCGCCTGCAGAATAAAATTTAATACATGCAAATTACCTACCTACAATTCATTTTCAATATTATACATTTTTAAATCGCATTAAATTAAACTAAAACAGTTAACAAATACAAAAAGAAAACAATAATTTATTGTAACAATATTTTAATGATTAATAACGTCAAAATGCTAGTTTCGTTTCACACGTCGCATTAAATAATAGCGCAGTAAACATTAAAACTCCGATAACGCGAATAAATTTCATTCAGCACACAACAAACATAACTCGTAACGTACAAACCTCGACGCCCATTCCAATCGGAGTCGAAAAATTATTTCGGAGTTTTTTCTCGTTGCGGCCGACGATTGCGTGAGGTTCTATAATACAACTTTGATGATATCTTTTTATTTTTTATTCTGGACTCGTAACAAGTCGACAACAAGCCGAATCGAGACAATAAAGCATCTTTCAAGGTTGATGAGTGGAGAGTAATGATTATTGCTCACGGTTGTTGATCCGACCGCTTCTGGTTTGAGTTTTCACTGTAATTTGGGCATACAACTACATGGCCGGAACACTGCGCTGACACAGCACAACGGTATTGTACTAATGTGGGAATTGTTGTTCTTAATAGTTATACTATTTGAGGAATTCATAGAAAAAATTATTACTACTATAATATATTATGTATGTATGTCGTACCATAATCTTGTGATTGTAATTAATACTCGTAAGCAAGGAAACCGTGGTAATAATGATACTGTATTTCAACAATGGTAAGATTACCATACAAAAAAGTCAATGACATTTTTTATATTGGCACGATAATATGGCTCTATTTCATGTTCACCGTTGCGTCTGTGGCTTGCAACCGATTGTAGGATATTTACTGACTGGATTTACAAAAGTCGTCGCTTACTGATGAATGCCTTTCTTTCCACTGATTATCACATAGAGGTGCTCGTAGTAATAAAAAAATTAAACTAGTTCGAACACTGCCCAGCTGCATGACCTTAAAGCAAAATTAACGAAATAGTAGCCCCTTAACTACATTAAAATTGCGATAACTGTAGGGGAGAGCGGGGTTGGTGTTAACGGAGGTAAGAATTAACAAGCTTATACCTGCCAAACGAAAAGTGATAAAAAATTGAGATTCGGTTTATATTAACTTTATACACAGCCGAACAAGTCCTGACTTGCTAGATATCAACCAGCCCTCGCTTGTGGTAGTTTTGCGAAGTAGGCTCGGATTGATAGGTAAACCATTTTTTCCTTCTTCGTGATAAATTGATTTGAGGCTTATTTATTCACTAAATTGAATGAAAGTTTGTCTTAAGATAAATCCTATTTTATTGTCTTTCAAACTATTACACTTGTTTGTAATTATATTGACGGGATTATTTTCTGTAATTAATAAAGTATTAAAAGGGGCCTCGGGGCTAAAATTAACAAATTGAGTGGGGTAAGTATTAACATGCTAATGTTATGTAGGTATGTGATGTTAAACGAGTGTTTTTTGTTTTAAGCGTGTTTTTATTATAGAATAAAAAAATTATAATAGGAAGAGCGCAAGGGGGTCTACGTTTCAAGAAGTATTTGAGGTGGCAGGTGAATAAGTTCTGGTAAATAACAGGAAATATATAGATATTGCTACAGAATACGATATTTTTGTACAAACATACATAACCTCACGCGTGTATTCCCCAAAGGGGAAGGCAGAGGTACATTTGCCTCCACATTTTGTGTGGTATGTGTCAGTCTCATGTACACGTAATAAGGAGCAAGCCTATTACGTGCTGCTATTAAGAATTTCCTAATGCAAAAACCCAATAACAATTTGCCCGACCCGGGAATCGAACCCGGGACCTCTAGATAGCACGGCACATAGTTGTATCGCAAGATCACGAGGCAGTCGAAATATTTTTGTTTAAGTACGTAAAGAAAAAATGGTCTCATATCTATTTTGGATTGCTGCCCGACAATGTTAAAAATTGCTTGCCATTCGATACAAGATAGAAAATATTCAAGAATCTCGGAAAAGGGACAGAAAGGTTGGAAAAGATTGGTTTCCTGGTTTTACGACGCGCAACGTATCTTTGTCTATTCGGAGTCCTGAGGCGACCAGCTTAAGCAAAGGAACATCCTTTGACCTAACTCATGTTTATACTCTTTTAAAAAAAAATTAAGAAGTTCTTTAACGATACAATTGTTCTCCGAGTAGTCCGAGCAGTTCTCTGGAACGTAAACGAGAATGTAGTCACAAAAGTGCAAGAATTTTCAATATTTTTCCAGTTCCCATCATAAAAAGTACGGATTTGTTTAACAATAAAGTCACTAAAACATTTTCATTAATGTAAGTGACTTTTTATTTAAGTATTTCATAAAATTTTAGTCTCTGTTAATAATTGCCCCGTCGTTAATACTTACCCCAGGTCCGTTAATTTTTACCCCACATGCGGGGTATGTATTAACAAATGACTTTTTTGGTTTTCATGGCTCTCTTTCTGAAAGTACTTACATACCTGAAGGTTTTTGTTACTAATATCATAGCTAAATAACCAAAGCAAGTTTTCAATAAAAAATAAAACGAAAAAATAGATTTTTAACGAAGATATAAACAATCATACAAAATTTGTTAGTACCTGCCCCGCCCTCCCCTACAAGCAAACTCTATATAGTTAGTAAAGTCGACGTTTTCGGCACCGTCTACCTGCCTATACGCAGATTACTATGGGACGTAATAATGGACGCTCGGATGTTACGGCATATTACTTTAATCGTCATCAACACGCGTACGGTCAACAGAAAGCTAAAGAATTTTTTGGTAAATTAATTTTGGTTTTTATTTAAAGAAAAGTGGGTTTATTCCGAAAAAATCATATAAAAATTCAAGCTGATATTAAGCTGTAGAATACACTACAATTTAAAAGTTTCACATTTAAACATTTTCATTTTTGAAATGTGATTTTTTCGATAATGAGCATTATGCATCAAGTCGTGAGTAGCTATCTAAATTCAATTGTCACACATTCAATCTGATTGAAAAACTGCATGATATTCCTGTTTCTTATTTTTAAATTAGAGCTGAAATTAAATATATACTCGTATTTCTTGCTGTCGCTACCATAGCCAACGTCCGCGTCAAATGTTACAGATGATTACGCTACATAAGTCATCATCATCATTACATTTTGTGAATCCGTCGCCATAGAGAGGACTCCGAACCGTTAATGGGCTTCTTCGAATAGTTCATCATAATACATTCGCACGAGTCCGAGCTTACAAACGAGGTTTATTTTAGCGGTTTTAATAATGTATCTTGGAGATGTTGTAACAGTTAACTGTGGCTTATGATTTCTTCATTTTATTTTTAAATGTTCCGTATAATGTAAACAAGTTGCGTTTCGGAACCAACGGGAAATTTTAAGATTAGAAACATTATGTCAACTGGTGAGAGCTGATTTTAGGTCGTTTATTTAGTCTGACATACGATCACTGTATTTTGTTCTTTGTCAAGGACAAAAGAAACGATTTAAGTAAACAAATTCAATTTAAAATCAATAAGTAAAGAAAATGATGTCTTTTCTTATGATTGTAATTTTGATTTACACATAGAATACAGTTTGTTAAACACCCCTTTGCTCATTACTTTTGTTAGAATACTTGAGAAAATGTTTATATCATAATTTACAAAATGTATTCATTATAGAGATTTTACACTTTAATGATATATGGACTTTCTTTCATTCTCTTCTCTCGACATTTTTGCTTCATTACTATTACTAAACGGTGTTTAATGATGCATACAACTATAAAAATATAATATTTAAAGCACAACATAGCATTCTAATTATTTTGATTTGAAGTAGTTATCTTAACCATTTTTGTTTGCCAAAAAGTTGAGCATAAAAATTTTGATTCACCCATTGCCGAATAAAAAAACTTCTGAAGTATTTTTGGTATTTTATAGCATGCAATTTTGAATGTGAATGCTATGATTAGGATATGGGAAGCAAGATCGCGTGCGATTGAACTTTAATATCGGCTTCATTAGTTTATTTTGCTCTTATTGGGTTATCTTTGTTCCACTGCCATTTCATTCATAGTTTCGATACAGGCTTTTAACTGCTGGAAATAATAATATTAACACTATTATAGAAAATATATTTTCTACTCATTGACACCTGCCTTGTATTATATTAAGACAGGATAGCACTAATTCCTCCATGTTAGTAAAGTTAAAGTTGAGAAATTCCGTGTGTAGAACTCTAGATGTGAGGGCCTTTAACATTCATAATATGTACATATGTATGTATGAAATGCTTGTATAAAATTACAATATATGCCATCGTTTCTCGACGGGTTTTTGAAAGCTCGAGACCTTTATAGTACCAACCACGAGAATAAATATCATTTTATATTAAGTACGTAATTTTTACACGACCACGGTAAAGCGACCGCACTGACTTTAGACTATAAATCATTGTCGACTGGCGAAAAATGATCTCTCACCAGTTCACGCAAACATGCGGTTATGCGTGGTCACTATGCCTGGTTTTCTACCATATGTTTGGTCGTACTACTACTTTACCATCGCAAGATTGAACCTTCAGCTATCAAACTCAACAAACGGAAATTAAAAGATTTGCTTTACCTCTTAGTCTAGTCCCATACGGCGACCCTCTACCAAACATATCTAGCTTGTTTTTCATTTTCCGCCTCTATAAAGCTTAAAGGAATATAATTCGCCTACTTTTTTGTATTAACACTACAAAGTGGCAAAATCGCACCTGATAGCAACCATGTTGCTGTATAATCAGCTTCAACTAGTCTCGTGTAAGCCGATCAGCCCGATATAAAGCTGTCGAATGACGTGTGATTATTTTGTCTCGCCATCCTATGGCTTTGCACATCCCAGAGTACTTACCAACATGCAATGTAGTCACCCGGTTAACAGAGTATATAATTAACATTATTTTATGTTCTTTGCAGATGCAAATAACTGTTTGAAGTGGGAAATGTCAGTTGATTTAAAAAAGATCGAAATACGCACTTAAGAAGTTGAGCGTTGCGTCAACTTACTACTCGACTTGCATCTGTCCCTGCATAATCAATTTAACTGTCAATAACCGGAACTGTGTTACCTACAAAAAACTGTTCATTCAATGAATTTCATGAATGAACACAATTCCACGCAATCCCACACAAAGCCACTCGAGCTCCGAGCGTTGTAAAAATTCTATTACAAAATAGAATCGTAAAATGTCACGAAACAATATGAGATCAATCATTCGACCGACAAGGTCCTCGAGTAGTGGTTGAACGTGAAAAATAATATCTACACGCTGACCCACTTTCAAAGATTTGCATTCAGGCTGAGTCGTAGAGTAATTTATCATCCATCACATCCCGCAAAAAATATTATGAAAATATCTTGCTTTGGTTGCGTTCCGTTGTATAGCGCTACCATAGTTATTGTATGCTGCGGTTCATAAATTCGCTGCTATATTTTTTAATCTTGATAAGGTTTTGTCAAGATTTTTATTAAAATAGGTGCGAGATGGCCTCGGGACATAGGGCGCCCGTAAGTGACACCATCCTGACAAATTTAATACAACCCCTTTCGTTTCGAAATTACGTGTGCACGGAAAATTGTAAACAGTTAAATGACGAAGGTTAAAATCTGAATGAATGATAAAGCCGATATTATCCACTAGTCTTTTACTAAAAAACAAAAATATGGAATAAAACAGAATTCTATAATATTATACTAAAATATTTGATTTATAATATGCTAAATTTCACAGTAAAATATATCTGCAATAAACAGCACGATTAAAAAATCTATAAATAAAACCCAAATACGCGCGGGAAATAAATATTTAAAGTATGCATTAAACATGTAATTCTATTCCATCAATGTTTACACGAATCCTCACTCAGAAATTTAAAACTAAATGCTCAAATTGGAATTTAATATCGATAATCAGTAGATTTTTATGTTAATAATCGAATGTTTCACCACTTATTATGCAAATTGGCTTATATTCCATATTGGATTCGGTTTTCATCCATCACGATATCGAATTTAACTTAAGTTCGTTACCATATAATAAGATTAGCATTATTTTAAATCGAATGATTTCTTTAATATGCTTATCGGAGGTCAAGACTGCACTATTAGTTTCAAGATTATATTTCGTTTAAACGTTATTAAGTCAATTAGATTTGTTATATCAGTGACACTTGGAATCAAAAGAGTTTATTTATGAACAATTTACGTTTATTTACGACGTCCAACGCTACATTAAATTTCATGCTTCTTTTTCCTCATGTATCGTAAACGATTGTTGTTATATTTACGATTATCGGAACGATCAATAAATTGTTTTATAACAATGCCAGACATTCGGACCCAGACCACTTCCATCCATAAATAATTCATATTATGTTTTCGTTAATTGATAACGAAATCGCCGCTTGAATTATTTTCGATAGAAAAACTTACTTCTGCATCGGCCATGCATACAACTCAATTCTTATGATTCATATTTCTTTCGTGTCTATTGTTCGAAATGCATTCCTTTCCAATATAAGAATGGGAATTTAATAATTGGAGCACCAAGTCCTGAGGTTAAGAGAAAAACATAATAATATTAGTGCCATCGGATATTGTTCCCTGGGGCTAAAAGATCAACCCGGCCTACCGTCTAAATCATATCTGTTTTATTATAAAGGAAGACTGTGTCTTCGTATTTTGAATTTTAAATTCGACTTTTGCCTTTCCCTTAAAAGTGTTATAAACAGTTGAATTACACTGAACATTGTTCCGAAAGAGCCTTAAAGCTGAAGGCAACAAGAGCAAGATTAGCAAAAGCAAAATTTATGCAACAATAAATTTGTTTGAAGTTATTTAAGACTCATGCAAAACGGTGCCTTCGTCGTTTATTGAATTTATTTTAGGAGGCAAAATTAATAGCTTTGTACTTCATTTAGGTTGTTTATCGCTTCTAAGTGTTTTCGCGTCTCCAGCGTGGCGTAAAAATTGTATTACGAAACTTTATTTCAGTACCTACATTTATTTCCGTATTTTTAAGATCCATTCATTCATTGACTATTATGGCTCCAATACGAAAGGCAAAGGTTTCATTTTAATGTCACGAATCCCCAAATACATACATATTTATAAAGTGCCACATAATTGAGGCCAAAATTTTGCCTTTCTTCGGGCATATTTATTCTCCGTGCTGATACAGCGTATTTTGTAATTAAAAAATTCAATGACATTTACCCAACACTGGAATCAAACCAGAGACCTCTTCATCCCTAGCTATACACTTATGAGTAACAAAGTAAACGTTATGAAAATATCAAATGTCGAAAGTAACTTTGAATGCGAAGTTCTCTCTTTCTATTCAAACGTCGTTTGAAATCCAACCGATGCTTCAATAGTTCGACATGAATACATTTTTTTTTCCAATCAATCAATCTCTTGCTTTTAGGCATAACTTAAAACGCTTTACATTATTTGAAACGTAGACATAACCAATAACATTCGCTGTGTAAAGTCTTATAGTCATAAATACGATACTTGTCAATAATAATCTTAATTTCTAGCCTTACGACCAAATTAAAACTAATAAATGTTAAGGATTTTAGTAATTGAGACTTTTATTCTATTGTTTCAATAGATCTTATTTTTATAATATATGTACTTCGTTTTATAAATCGAACCTAAGGGATTTTTAGTCAGGTTGCGCCTTAATGCCATATAAGTATACAATTCTGGCAAAATTATACCAGCACATATTGTACCAAATGTGTGACAAGGCGACTAAAAAACTAACATTCCATTAAAAATTCTTTGTACAAAATAAATATACTACGCAACCATTAAAATTTTGTACCTGGAATGTAATTGCGAGCTCAATTTGAGTCTGATGAAGCATAGAGATAAAATTATATTAATACAACTAACAAGACTTGACATCACGAACAAAGTCGCGTGAGCTAATCACATAACATAAATTAAATTGTGACCTTGTTGTGAGAAAATGTTTCTTTTTTGAATTCGTTGTTTTTTCTGTCTAATCAACAATGTAATAGCTTCAGGGCCTTAATAATTGTGTTGTTACTTATCGTTTTAATTAGAGGGATACATTTTCTTTGCCATATCCAGTGGCATGTTCATTTAACCTTAATTATTTGACGACAATATAACATAAAGCCGAAGTATAGATGGCCTCGATGTTATTAACGCTGTCAGTTGTTGAGGAGGCTCGTGTCCAGCAGAATGTCTTAAATAGGCTTTTTTATGATGGGCACCGATTTAAATTATTTTTTGTTACTTTATTGTCATCATTGCCATAAATAAATCCCATACCAATCAAGTCGACTGCGTACCGAACAGCTCCTAATTTAATACGTTTACTTAATACTTTATTTTATAGTATTAAATAATCCACTACGAATTTCTCATGCCCGTTGGTAACATCAAAAAATTGCAGATGACTTGACACGTGTCTGAATTTGGAGAGGTTAAGTTGAACATCCATGATGCCTTTTGTTTCTTGCGAACATTTCAAATAGACATCAAATTATTTTCAAATGTCAGCAATCGTTAAGTCAAATTAGAAACAATATGATAGATGACTCATCGCATAATACAAATGAGTTTTTGGAACCAACGATGGATTTTGTCATTTAGCAGATATTATTGGAACAAAATAACACGTAGTTTTGTCGAAGAGAAATAAAACCGTGGATAAACGTAATAACTCGTCTCAATCTACGGGTAACAATAACCAGTATATTTATACAAGTTAAACCTTCTTTTGTAAGGAATGGGGCTTTAAAGAAAATCCGAGTGAGGTTGCCAAGTTTATCTGGTAATTATTTCACGCTCTTGGCAATATGTGGCCGGACTGTATAAAATAGAATTGAGTAAATCCTGCCATTAACCGAGATATATATCAGAAGCGTTAAACTTATTTTTTTCATTCTGTAACGGATGACAATGCTTAACTGAATTATTTTTGCCATAGTTTGCTTGAAGATACACATTAAAAGTAATATAATCGCTTTTAATTGCTAAAGAAAGTGTACATTTTTTATATTTAATTCAAAGTGTTCAGACAGATTTACAAAGGTTGTACATATAAAAATGAATTTGGAAAAACGTTTTAAGATATGCTTAGAACATAAAAAATATAATGTAGCTCAATCAGACGAGGGTTACAAAGTGAAGGATAAACTCTTCATTAAATACTAATACCCTTTATATTACGAGGCCTTTGTCTTCTTATTCCACTAACACATAAAACCATTTATAGATATACAGTACTGCGTACAAGCCGTAAATATCATGACTTAGACCGTAAGACAACAAAACAACAAACCCTAAAATACCAACATACGCGTGACACACAAAATACGTGAGACGTCAGGGAGACCGAGCTAAATGAAATATTTCTTGCGTATTTGTTCTCGTATTGAATTTTTCTTATGATTTTATTATCTTTCATATTTCACTCGAGTCACCTTCGTAGATTATATTGAGTGAGAATTCTTTGAGGTGTATAATCTGTTATGAACTTAAAATCAAAAAGACGTTTGCATTTTTTTTTGTTATTGTTTTTTTTTGTTGTATGTATTACCAAGTAGCTGAGCAAGTCGTTCAATTTTGAAAGAAACCTAAGATGTCATTTCAATAAAAAAACACGCTCCTGTGAATTTAAGTTCCTTTTATATACTTTTTTGTTATTTTTTATAGTTGTAATGAGCCAGTAACAAATACAAATACTGTATAACAAAAATCTCTTCCACAATCATTCCCTTGTCATTGGTCACGGCGCGGCGTAAAATTTATACGCGAGAGATCGTATGCAAATGCTTCTTAGGAAATGGCGCCTCTCGGTCTCTAAATCACGAATTATCTCGCAAATTATACTCGCGATCAACGAACGTCACGTAAGCTAGATCCATGTAATCATTCCCAGTTGGCAACACGGGCAGAGATGTTGAAATAACGGTTCTGCGCTCTTGCTGTGTCTTGTGAAGTATGAGCGTGGTAGCCACACTTTTTGGAAGATGTTACTTGAATGAAATTTAATTAGTATGTTGTTTTGTACGAAAAGAAAACTATTGAACACATTATAAATGGTACTGCCTCGTGGTCTCGCGGTACAAATATGTGCCGGGCGATCTAGAGGTCCTGGGTTCGATTCCTGGGTCAGGCAAAGTGTTATTGGGTTTTTCCATTAGGAAATTCTCAGTAGCAGCACGGAGTCTGGAAATGTGCCCGAAAAACGGCAATAGGCTCGCCTCCTATTACGTGGGACTGATACATACCTGGCGAAATGTGGGTGCAGAAATGCATCTGTGCCTACCCCTTCGGGGAATATAGGGGTGAGGTATGTTTGTTTGTTTTATTTAAATGATACATGATGTGAATTGAATTGCTGCTAATATTGAGTTGCAAATTTTATTAATAAGACCTGATAATCGTTAACAATGTAATGAACAAACACGTATGTATTTTGAATTTTGATAATGAAAGTGTAACTTAATCCCCCTTATTAATAAACTAAGAATAGCGTCGGAATAACTTTACTCCAAGACTTACGCATAGATTAGGCAATTTTGGTATTAATAAACTAGGAGTAAGGATGGTGTTAACTAAACCACACTTACTCCCGGTGTAAAAGTTACACCGCGGAGGCCCCTGGTTTAACGCTGGAATAAGCATAGATTAGTATTGTTATTCCGACTTCCATTGACATTTATGACGAAATGGTATATATTAAATTTAACGTAAACATATTTTCATGTTTGTTTAGTGTTCGTTCGAGTATTTCCTAGTGTCTGATTTTGTAATTATTGTGGGATAAAATGAATAGAAATTATTTTATTGACGGTTTGAGAATGATAGAAGAAATTGACGATTATTGAAATGGTGAAAAATGATTTGGCTGGAGATGCAAGATGAGGCTTTATACCACCTCACTTGAAAGTTTTAGCTGCAATAAGGACTTGGGCTCGTGAAGAGGTAAGTAAACTAAACTATTATAAGGCTTGATCCCTGCCCTATTGGTAATAATTTCTAGCTTGAAGTGTGTTAATAGCCAAGTTTGAGTTCAATTGAATAAATATTTAATATAATGCTATCAGACTTTTACATGTGAATGTGTAAACAGATTTAAATATACTACTTAATTATATATTCATACATAAAACTTCTATCCTATTTAAAAAAATGGATATAGATAGTAGGTACAACCAGCTTAGAAAATTTTATCTTGGCTTTGTGTTACAAAGATTTAAGAATAGAATCTTTGTTGTCTAGTAAATTTTGAATCCATACCACTTATCTATTTTACAGATTCAAGATGATGCAGGAGATCTGAGTGGGTATAGTCAGCCAACAATATCCCTTGTGTGCAAACAAGTTGCTTTAAAAATAATTGGACACAGGGGTCAATGGATAAAAATGTCTACCTCCGTCAGTGAACAAAACAGTGTAATTGCTGATTTTTATGTAATATCTGGCTTTAGACAAGTTATAGGGACTATTGATTGTACACATATTCGCATCCCAAAAATTTCAGGAGATATTGGACAATACAGGAAAGGATACAGTTCAATAAATGTGCAAGTTAGTTTTTGTTTCTGCTCCTGAAGCATATTACTATTGAAAGGTTTCTACCACACAACATTTTGTAGAATTTTATGATACCAAAGTGATTTTGTGTACATTGTTACAGATTGTCTCAAATGCAAATTTAGAGATTATGGATATAGTTGCATACTGGCAAGGCAGCACACATGACTCCAAGATATTCAATGAGTCTCAGTTAAAACAAAGATTTGAAGGAGGAGAATTTAAGGGAAGACTATTGGGAGATTCAGGTTATGCCTGTGCTCCTTACCTATTTACTCCAATATTGCATCCAACTAATAACAAAGAAACGACCAAGCTCATAAACATACTCATAATACTGTTGAAAGGTGTTTTGGAGTATGGAAGCAGCAATTCCAGTGTCTTATTAGAGTGTTCACAACCAAGTTAGATAATACTATATTGTATATTGTTGCATTAGCAGTAATGTGTAATATTGCTCTGCGGAAACAAGATTTACTCCCAGAACCAAAAGAGCGGAATGTTCCAGTAACACAGGCATTTAATAATACACTCAGAGGAAATGTTGCAAGGGCAGCATTTATTAATGATTTTTTTTATTTTATAATACTTCAGTGTGGGTCTAAAATAAAGAATTGAGAAAAAAGAATAATTTTTAGTATTTTATTTAATTAAAAAAATATATGGTGATACCACAAAATAATTTTTAATTGATTTAAATTTCTTTCAACTCTTGTGACTTTCTTATTTCTAATATTTCCCTTTCCTCGTTTTGCCCCGGCATCATTTGTTAATAACAATTATGGTATGAAGAATACAGTATTAAACAATACGGTACTGATATTCTTGCCGTAATACATTTTATGACTCGCAGATGTTTTCTGGTTAAACGTTTGCAGCCACATCTAAGAATTAAAACAATGCAAGTTTAAATAAAGTTAAAATGCAAATCAAAGTAAATATTAGAAATTAAATCTCAGTTGGCGTGTTGTCATAGTCACATAATAATCTGCTAACTAATAAAAAATACCACAAATCCACGCATGCATCAATACATAAACATTCGCTTGTAAGTTGTGATAGGTCCACTGCCTATTGTTTTGAATTGTAATGGACAAAAAAAAGTCAAATGTCAAAATTTACTATAAGTATATGTGTCTTTTTATTCGACTCGGTCATTTTGTTCATTCTTTTTGCTTTTAATATCTGTGGGCTGCCATAATATACCCCTTAGTCTCAGTGTAAGGATGGTATTGTTACTCCGAACCTACTTCGTGTTTATTAATACCGTTTTTGACACGTAGCTATTCCGACACTAAACTCGGTTTAACTATTCCCGGTGTAACTATGGAATAAGAGAGGAATAAGCGATTTTTATTAATAAGACCGTATATGTTTATGAGGAACATTAGGGAAGAAAAGTAACAAATTTAAAAACCCTCATCTTTATTCTCTAAAGAAGATTCAATTACTCTGTAATCCCGTTTCGCTATCACATACATATATCACCATAGTATCTCTAACTCTTAAATCAGAGCATGTCCTGCCGGTATACTGCAATATGGTGAGCATAAATATAAAAGCCATTTTGTTAGTTTTATTACTAAGTCTTAGAGATAGATCTTGCGTGTCACGTAATGTCAGCCTTTGCTAATTAATGTTTCTGCGAAATATTGTAACTTTCGTGCATATTTTGCACGCTGACGTAATGTCATAATGTTTTTGTACCGTTGCGTGGCATATTTACATTTGAGTTATTATCAGATGGTACTGTTATGAATAAATAATTAATAACACTTATGATTATATGAAATTTAATGATATTAAATATTGTAAAGCGAATTACGTTGTTTTTTTAGTTATAAATCGGCTGTGAATCAAGGCTCCAGATATGACACAGAACTACGTAGGTATATTGATAGCAGTGGGTGTGGTGTGGGAGGACATATTTATATATATTTTGATTTAAGGACGCAAATGTCACATACTTTTCTTTAAAACCCAAATTTTGGTTCAAGCGTGGATTTAGCCTACAACGGCTTGGCCTGAAGGCTAATTTGTTCTTCTCAATTTTGACATCAAATGTCAAAATTTTTGGAAACGTTTGATCAATTCCCTTTAAGAAGAGCTTCATCGTTGAAAATTTTAGTATCAAAGGCCTAGGCCCTTAGTATTCAATAGTCCATAAGTTAAAGCATAAATATAAATGTGCGAACATCGACATGAAACCAGTCATCGCTGAATAGTTTTCACACAAAATACGTTAGAGAATAAAACGATCGCCTCCAATAAATTGAATATATTTATGTGAAGTAATAAAGACCAGAAATTTATTGCCGACTTACCGATAATTCTGTTAATATTAAACGAAGTAATATACTGATTATGCATTAGGGAAATGATAGTCGCGAAAATGGGATTGCTTCACAATATGCATTTAATAAAATATATATTTATAAGTAACAAAATTACTGTCTCGTAGTTTCGCGCTATATTTACGTGCACCCAGATCTTTCGTATTAAATGGGGAAAAGTGGAAGGTTTCATTTTAGGAAATTCTCGATAGCACCAAGGGGTCTGGAGATCGACGAAACCAACCAAACCAAAAGTGTGTACAAGAAAGCACATCCGCCAAAAACAAAATTTGTCTAACACCAGGATTAAAAAATGGCAATTAGATCTATATATGTTTTAACATCTATTGTATAAATCTACAATGAGCTCTACTTAATTTTACAAGCCTGACAACTTGACCCATGTGGCAGAGTCAATGTAGCTAAGGCGATAATCAGATTTTACAAATTAGGAAATTAATTTTACGACGCTGCGTAGTTTTGAAATATTTATTGACATTTACCCAGCTTAACGCCAATAAAATACTTTTCTTATTATTAATGTGTTTAAAAAGATGTATTATTCTTATCAGCAGCATCTATTTCTTCAATTATTTTACAATTCGTTTAATCCAAACCCATAAACCATCGTAAAGTTTCCTCGGTAAATATAACATAACTTACGGCACTGTTTATGAATTCCATAACGGATCTACGGTGATTCGTCATGGGGATTACCTATATCTCCGTTATCTATTTCGGGGATTCTATCCCCAAGTGAGTAATAAACTACGAAAGGAATACAAATTATATACCATGACATTTTAAGAAAACATTCCTCGTGGTCGTAAATAAACTATTATACATCATAACTACGTATAAAAATACATAAAAATAAAATCGAATTCGGTACAAAGAAAAAAATATTGATGAACCCATCAGTCTTTATGAAATCACTTCCATCAATACGGTAATGTATTATTCAGAAGCTGACATTAAAAGCAAACAATCTCAAAGCAATTAGCATAAACAAAAGGAAGACGTTTAAACAGCTGATTGCAATATTTCACAATCTTCTTAACGCGTCTCTCGCGCGCATAACTTGTGTAGTCTATTGTTTCTTTTCAATCGTCACTCCACTTGGTCTCGTTTATAACCAATTTTATGACTCAACACGTTACAATAATTTATTGTATTTTTTTTAATAATAAAGTTTAGATAGATTATAATTAATATTAAACATTACTCGCGATGTTTTCGGCTTCTCTTATATTGTAACAGTTTTGAACGCTAAAGTTAATTTGATTACCTTTCAACAAAATTCAATCCCTCTATAGTAGTAAATATATTATTATACAAGACATCGATAACAATAACAACGGGCATTAATTTAAGTGAATGAAATAAATACAAATAGCGTTCAGGGGGTTAAAACTGAACAGGCCTACTTAATAAATGTGAAACACTTAATGATCGTTAACATGAAAATCACCAGACACCTTATAACGCGCGACATCAAAGTACTGAAAACAGCATTGCATTCACTAACACATTAATATACAAAACCTGGGCCTGCTAAGCTAAAAATACAAGAATCAAAGGGGCTGCGACCGAACTAAGATCATTCTATTTATGTTGATGTCACGGGCGTGAGGAAGCGTTTAAATCCAGTCATCAATTATTGTCACAAGCAAGACAAAATAGATAACACGTTCTCTATTTGTTACCCTCTGTATACCCCTTAAAGAGCAGGACGAAAGAAATAACAAGGAAATAAGTACTGTACAAGAAGAACAGATTGATGTTAGAGCGGCGACGAAAAAACGCATCCTTAAAATTAAGAATGGAATCCTTAAGGGTATTTGCCCCAAATGAGTTTCGGGTAATGACGTAACCCTCACACATGCAACAAAATATGGTGGGACATTAAATATCATTTTGTCAAGCTCTGTAATTTATTACCCTAAGTTTTTATTGTGATGAACTATGGCGATCTACGCATTTTATGACGGCTAAGTAAGAAAGCGTCGTGTTGATGTTTATACTTCCTGCGGTTATAAATAAGGCTAGGTAAGTATCAGCTACCATTTTAATATGAAGCGGAGTATACTCAACATTCTCTATTTGATATAACACAAGTCATCAACAGTAATTGTACAAATCAATACTTGTGAGTACAATGCGATTGACAGCGTTCAAAAAACGCTTACATTATATAACGCGTACCTTACGAACGTTTGAATGAATAAGTGAGGAGATGATATCTTTGATATCATTTTTAATGGCTACGGGAGTACCCACTTAAATTCTTCGAGGTATGAATGTGAGGACATAAAGTAATTTTTTGCTCAAAAAAGTCTGACGCAAGTGAAATATTTGAAGTCGAGATGCTTTCAATAGATAAAAGGTTTATCAGAAGAAAAAAATATTTACTTGAAAATGTTCTTTGACTTGTTACGAATGTTGGTAATTAAAAACGCTTCAGATCCGTAAGAGGTTATTCGAAAACTAATTGGAAACAAATTTAATACAAATTCAGCTTTCTCTTAAGCAGGTCGACTTACCTTTATTATGCCTGTTAAAAACAAAACAGCCGAAAATGATTGTAATCATCATAAACGTAATTAAAGACGAGAGGCGGTCTGTTTCTTTGTGAATTAACGGTAATCAATTAAAACAAATTTATTGCTTCGGATTAATACAAGTTGGGGCTTTAAAATAAAAAGTCCGGGCATCTTGTTATAGTTTCCATGATAAATATTGTGTTACCGAACCAGTTTCTATGTTTCGACTCTTAATTATCAAACACTCGTATATAATCCACTGGTGTCGACTCATTATGGCTATGAATGCCATTAATTGGTATTAACGATGTTCTTCCAGAAGAAATAAACTATAACTGTTACCATTAGTTTATGCTATAATAAATACTACTATAGAAAAATATATGAATTACTGCTTCTAGGTTTTGGATTTATCAACATTATATTTTTATCAAAATCAATATGCTTGTATCTAATTATAAAAAAGCGTTAATTCAATCGAAGAAATAATGCACAAAATAAAATAAAAATAAGACTATTGTAATTACTACTACAGTCGATGCCGAACACATTAGCACAAGATCATGCAGTGATTAAGCGTAAAGAGAATGAAACAAAAAGTCGAACAACACTTACTAACCGACTCGGCAGGACCGCAATAAATCTTCCCTTCATACAGTCATGCAAGCCCGAATGGTCCCTATAGACAAGTGTTATAATTAAGTTTAACTCGTATTAGGTACTCATTGCCGTTATGTGCGGGGCGCTTGCTTTGTGATTCACGGTATTCATTGGAACTAGTTGTGTAGGCTACTTAGTACTCACTGCACTAGTTTTATCATATTTGGCTGATATAATGTTCATTTTATTTTTTAAATCCAAATTATTTGGATTTTGTAACAATACATGTATTTTTCAATGATATCACTGTATCCATAAAAAGGGTATTTCTACATCCATGTTTTGCCAACTATTAGGTTTCACATAATACTGTTAGAACACACGTGTTGATTTGGAGAATTTGCTGTTTATCTTAATAATGTAATCAAAACATGCACATACCAGAGACACAGACAGAGACAGTTAATAATTTAATATTTTTATAATGCTTAATTTAGCTACATTTATGACTAAACCTCTTAAAACATACACCACACATGTATACTACATGTCTATGTCACCTTTTCTCTGGAAAGGATGCGCACAGCCTTTTTTGTAGTAATTGCGATAATGCGTATTTACTCAACTGTCAAGCAGTCCGTATGTATCAATTATGAACCGTGGCCGAACACAGATGGCGCTTTAGTGCGGGCGGTTGGCAAAAGAGAAAAAAAAGCAAAACATTACCAAGCAACTAATAATGCAGCTTGTGTACACCGAGTTGTTCTCGCATCTGCTGTTTTTGTGAACCAGAGCAGGAAAGTCGGCTAATTAATTTAAGCTACCACACAGTAAGCCGGCTAATTGATTCTTTATACTAATTTGACTTCTGATGGAACAATTTCATACACGAAAGCGTTAGACAAATCGGTTTTCGCAACAATATTACCTCATTATAAATAAGAAATTTGTTAGTATATTTATAACCTATTCACTTTTTTATTGATTTTAAGCTGCAGAATTTTTTATAATGTTACTAAACTCATGCTTCTTCTAGACTTTAAAAAATCGAATCATGAAAACCTTACAATACCATCAATACCATGACAAAAGTATACTTCTCCACACGTATAAAATAAAACGAAATAAGACCTTGAATATTATATAACAAATGATTTCCTCTCCACATTAAGGAGTCTTTCCATAATGAAACATAACAAATAGAGGAGATATATTCTAGACATTGAGTAAACTGTTGTCTCGTTAATATCATTTGAATGATGAAATAATATTTCCACATCAAATTGTTTGATTAAACAACTAAAAATAGCAAGATTAACAACTTCTTCACGCAAAATTCTTGCCATTATTTGTAATGCTTTAAGTCCTTACGTTTTATGATTGATCGGATTTATCTTAATTTTTTTCCTAATAAATTGTAATTAGGTATAGATAATTTCTTAAAAAACTGCGTATTTATATACACTTCTGTTGTTATTTAATTTAATATTTTTGTCAACACTAGTAGATATAAATAGTTGCGAAGAAGCTAAAACAGTATTTTGTAATAGGTGCAAAATTATTATCCTCCTAACTAAGTATTCCGACCATAAAGTTGCCGAGCATCAAAATTTGTAAACTATTGAGAACATCATCGTGTGATTTATGAACTCGAAATTCTTGAGACCCTCCTACGGATCACAATTTTTTGCCGCTTGCGGTGAGTCTCTGAGCATTTAACGCTGATTAAACTGTAAAATTACAACGCAACGGCTTTTGTGACAGATGCGGCTCCGAATAATAACATTACGCGCACCGGCCGGCTGGACCTTTCTGAAATCCACTTAGAATACAAAGGGCACAATGGAGATCTTTGGCAAATTGTAAAATATACACCTAATTATTCGCATTGAAGTGTGACGGCGCGTTCATATCTCCCATCTTGGATACATTGAAGGCGGTACTTGAGGCTTATGAAAACATGTTACAATGGCTTGTTGTTGTAGGGTGCAGAGTATGAACAATGTTTTTTTCGGCAGCGTTTGATGGACATACCGCGCTTCTGTTTTTTGTTCAGAGTAATTTAGGCATTGTTGTCAGAGTATCTTTTAAAATTTTGTACTGATAAAAGTATTGTAGAGCTTATTCGTTATTATTAAATAGTTAGTATATTTTCTTAAAAAATATTTTCACAAAAATTGCTTCACGCTGGTGTTTACAAAAAAATAAGGGGAATTGACGAAAGAATAAAAAATATTTACCGCTCACATAATATAAAGTAACTTCACCTCTACCTATTATTGTGAGAAAAACACCAGAACTTTAACATGCTTTTTGTTATGTTAAAATAAAAATAAACAAGAAAATTGTTTATAAAATATCCGTCCTCCCCGCTGAGATCAAAAAATAAATTCAACATACATTTCTATATAAAATAAATCGTAGTTATCGAAAATACTGGGTGGTGTTCCCACGTCATCGGTAAAGAAAGCGATACAATACAATCAATTACAAATTTTATAACACACCCATTCTTCACATCCCTAAGTAGTTAATATTATGAAATATTACCCTGAAATCGAAACTTTGGCACCTTAATTGTGGCGATGGGGCGTTAGGGATCCGTACGGTTATCCCTAGACAAAATCTTCCAAAATTTAATTAATTTTATTTTAAAAACAGTAATATAAATTAGGTGAATGGTTGTGGAAGTCTCGGATGCCGCTGACCCTTCAATTGACGCTATTGAAACAACTTCCACTTCAGAATGTAATGCAAATTAATTACCCAGCAATATAAATAATTCTAGCTGGAAGCTTCATTTTCCATTCTGTGGTTAGTACCTTTAGTTCAGTCTAAAGTATCACTTCAAGGAACAAACGCTCAATTGTCGACACGGAACCCGCACAAAGCAGGTACAATTCACATAATGTTTTTTCTACATTCTCACTTTTATTTTAGTGGATTTTATAAAAATTATGAATAGCCTCTCCGCCCTTTTCTCGCTCGAGAGCCGATTGTTTTGTCAGCGCAACACCTGGACGCAAACAAATGCGCGCGCGCGCTACCGACGGATCAATATGGCCGACACGAATCAATATGGCGACACTATGAATTGTTTTTTTTTATACTTTCTCAGGAAATAAATTTTGTTCACTTTTCCAAATAATGCGTAAAGTGTTATTTTCTGGTAAAAATTAACATAAAATTGTTTTACACTAGTATTACACTGAACACATTAAGCAAGTTTGAATATTTTTCACAACAAAATATTTTTTTCAAGCACGGCAAATTGACCTCATAATGGGTACCTACTATAATTTTCATTTTATGTAATATTGTAGCCCTGTTGATTTCTTTATTGTCCATAGTTTTGAAGGCCTAAATTTCTTAAATAATTGTGCCCCATTCAAAAAATGTAAACCACTATGAACTAATTAATAAAACCAGATAATAAAAGCTTACATAACACCGGTGTTATAATAAGCAACAGTAGAAAGCCCATCTTCTTTTTATACTGTCATCAAAATGAAAAAGGTATACGTAAAAAATCAACCTTAAAACACCATTTCTCCGCTATAAATCTGGCGTCCAATTAATCTCCCGTCCCGTCCATATACATTATCACGACTTAATTTCAGATTTATTTTTAAATTTATTGCTCATTTGTTGCCGGCTAAAATTGTATAACATCCACCGTTATTTCATAGCCATTAGTATTTTCAAGGTTTAAACATTTAGTCATGACCTTTTAATTTAGCTCCTGAATTGAGAGTAGGGGTTACGAAATGTTTATTTTTTATTTTTATTGTCATTATTTGTAGCCTTGTGTTGTAATGAAATAAACATAAAAATTGCAATACCCTTCAAAGTACCAAAATTGTTGGCAAACCTTATAAATAAACTGTCAGAAGATGAATTATTAATGCTCAACACTTTTAGCCTTAATGAGGGACCACAAGCGAGAATAGTGCGTCAGATTAGGCGCTGTCCACACCGGGAACTTTCAACAGATTTGCTTCCGTCCCGAGTTTATATCTCGCTATATTGGTGTGAACTAAAATAATCATCTTCGCCCATTTAACTCGCCGGCCCTTATCCCTCAGCCTGAATTATTAATTATAATAGGCCCGTTTTACATAATTTTCTTATTAGGTGTGCTTTAAATTATTACCGAGGGTCTATGTTTTAGCGGCGTCGTAAATTCACGTTGGTAACCGCGGAGTGGCCGATACGTTTTTAATTAAATACACGTTCGTTAGTTTGATTGGTGAGCGTTCGTAAATTCCACATTGATTGGCAGTATGACATTACGAACTAATTTTATATATGTAACTGTTTTAACATTTGCCGCACGGTAGCGAGTAAAACCAACAGTTCGCTTAATTAGTTTTCAATGAATACCGCTCCAGCGGCCATTTTTGTCAATTGAAATGTTAATTACTCGATAGAATAATTGTTAGACTGAGTAACGCTAAAATAATAACGTGATATTTTTTTTTTTTTTAAAAACGTTAACCTACATTGAAGAACAAATCTATGTAGACTAAATTAATGAAAAAGGTGGTATTATTGCACACAACGGTCTCTTATAGACAACCAAGGATCGAAATGTACAAAGAGAAATGAGAGGTTTATTCATTTCAAATTATTAAATACTTTTCATAACTACGACGTATTGAGTAGTAGTTAGGATTATTAGGTTCTTTACTTATTTATTATTTATAGATCTGGTGGTTTAAAGGTACTTACAGAAAAATAACTAGCGCACATATTCGTTTTTCTGCCAAAGGTCATCGTTGCCAAGACTAGAGCTTACATACAGGTATTAAATAAAATGATGAAACATAATTTTTTGTATGGACTCTTTTTAATGCTAGGATTAAATGTTTTTAATAGAAAATTAAATTAACTGCCTATAATATACGTCCAACTGCTGGGCACGGGCCACATACAAACTCCAGACATTTTGGGCCACGCTGGCCTAGAGCTGGTTAGTAAAAATATGAATACTTCAGCATTATTATTTACTAGCGACCCGCCCCGGCTTCGCACGGGTGCAATGCTGATATTTAATGGATGTTATCACACATATAAACCTTCCTCTTCAATCACTCTATTTATTAAAAAAAAACCGCA
The DNA here is from genome assembly GCA_030295005.1 of Cephonodes hylas. NCBI lineage: Eukaryota > Metazoa > Arthropoda > Insecta > Lepidoptera > Sphingidae > Cephonodes > Cephonodes hylas. The sequence goes on from AP025371.1 coordinate 5,366,671, forward strand.
TCAAAATCCGTTGCGAAGTTTCAAAGATTTAAGCATACAAAGGGACATAGGGACAGAGAAAGCGACTCAGTTTTATACTATGTAGTGAAGCTCAGTCCAATAATTAAATTTCATGAATACTGAGAGTATTTCTACATTAATATAATTTCTGATATAATTAAATCTTCAGTAAAATATATTAAGTAAAAGAGAACATAAAATTAAATATATTTTCAAAGCAATCACGATTTAGAAGTCAAACAAGATCCAATTACGAATACTTTAACATGCCAATAATTATATCAAATAAAATTACTTTTAAATGCTCTTGAGATAATTTATTTACGAATCTATGGAGTGTTTAGACTAATTCACAAGTTGTTTAAATTTGATATTTGTTGATGTCAAAGTAAATTAATCAGTTTGTTACATCACCTTTAAATACAACTATTTGAAAGAACGGCTTCGCGGATAATTAATTTATGTAATTCAATTTAGTTTTCTAAAAAATAACAAGTCATTTAAATAGGAGCAAGGCTTCATGGACGTATTAAAACTCATATATATGTTGTTCATATTGATGTCAGTCGTGCCTGATATCACGTACATTGTGGTCTGAATAGTGTAACGCTTGAAAAAGACGATTAGCTATCTATGTATTAAGAGATGTCACCATTATGGTTTTCTAATCGTAATACTTTTTACCCCAAGGATATTTAAGTGGATACGTTTATCCTATCGCCACAAGTTTGAACATTCACGAATTACATCTCCATTTCAAAATAAATAAGACAATAATGTTTCAAGTCATTCGCATCATGTCATTTGACTTAGTGGTTTTACCTCGTATCATCATCATCATCATCATCATCATCATCAGCCAATATTCGTCCACTGCTGGACATAGGCCTCCCCCAATGACTTCTACCTCGTATATTCAAACTAAAGTAAATTGTTTTTAGTTCCTTAAACAATTATTTAAAAGTTTATTTGCTATGATTTGTTACTATAAAGGAATTAAGTTTTATTATTAGAATTGTAAAGCGGTGAACGTATTTACCCTAATTAATGGGATGATTATGTCGTTAACATAAAAATTTCAGTACCACATGGTGGGAGATAAAAATAAATACTGCCTCGTTGATCCTACGGCATAAAAAAGCGAGTGCAATCGAGGGTTCTTGGGTAGGGTTTACAAGTCTGATTTTCTCGGTAACAGCACGGAAATATCCTGAAAATGTTATAATAGCGCCCTGTATAACATGCGATACATAAACGCTCGCTAGCTTAACAGTTCACTAAACTGTCTGCATTGTAATTTACTTTAGCTTATCATTAAAATCAAGCTGTACAAACTATGTCGATATAATTATTTCCGAATCAAAACGCGACATACCAGCTATGCGTCACGTTAGTTTTCTACATGTACTAATTCCAATACACAATAGTACCTACATACCACAACGCTTCCCACAGCTAAGCCGGCCGGACACACGCCACTCTTCCGTTGAGCCGTTCATTTGTGTAACATCGCCCGCATGTGTACAAAAGTTGCTGACAAGTCTGTCTGCGGTTGTCGTCTCGGCCAAAGAGCTCTTTTGTCTGCCAAGTGTCTCAGACTGTCCGCATAGTGGTGGAACTAAACACGTTTGATACTGTATGCTCACTGTTAGATGTGAACTTCAGAGGCCGCATAACTTATGGCTAGGGTTGTGGTTTCTGAAATTCAAGGAGATATTGTTATTATTAATAGGACTGATACTGAGAACGATTTAACTATAATTGTCACAAAGCGATTCACGCAAACGGGCGCGATTTCTCATATCAAAAGCAACTCATCGACCATTAAATTTTTAATGTCGCACATTGTAAAAGGATAATTTTTTTGGATTGTTTCTGCTCAATCTGCTATTGTAAGTAATGCTGTAGGTACTTTTATTCTGATACATCTTGGCTAAAGTACGAAGGCTAGAAAACCAGAATCCATCTATCTACTAACCAAAAGCGCCAAATCTACTGACAAAAAAGCTTAAAGCCAAAACATCGAGTTGAATCCTTATTCACTTGTCTTAAGGTTAGGCTCCTTATACATTACCTTGCATATCTATAATTCATGCTTATTAAATGTTGGATATTAGTATCAGCAGTTTAGATATCTTGCTAATATCTCCATTCCAGAAGTATTAGTCAATTTGCTTCTTGTTCCGCTGGCTATCGCATATTTATTACGTACATGTACTCAACTTTATCTAAACGTAGTTTATCCTTCTTGATAGTGTTCAGATAAAAACCTCGATTAGGGTCAACCGACCGCCGTAAGAGATCCTAGATATAACAAATGCGAGAGCCATTTCAGTTCTGGATATTTCTGGAACATTTCGTATAGCGAAAATTTGAGCCAAGAAATTCGTCGTAAAAGATACCTTAATAAAAACATTATTTTTATATTTTGTTATATTAATAATTATCACTATAGCTACATAATCGGCAGAGTTTTGACATTCCTTATTCAGTTTCAAAACAGAATAACTATCACGAATCGTCATGAATTATAAACTGTAAGTGGGAATTAGAGCGTTAACTTTTTAGATTGGTTTCTGCATGTCCCGCAGATGAATTAGACAATATGGTTACGGAATACTAAGTGCAATTGTCATTCCTATGCTAGCGTATTCCAAGTTCTTTTAATTCTCAACAATACATTACGTCTCCGTTTCCCGCAAAACAGGCTAGTTGGGTGATAGTATTGAAAACCTATTGCGCAAAAAGTTATTACATTATCTCTACATACACTTCATTTTGAAGTGGATGCTCCAACGGTATATACCCATTGTTATCATAAAAATCCTTAACAAGCATGATCTTGCGCACGCGATGCAACAAAATTAGTTCCAGCGCACAATGGCGGCGAACATCTTACAATAAACAGCTACAATAAAACGAGTGCCATCCCGAGATATTCTCGCGACAAATAAACGCACTATAATGATTCTTTGTACTTATTAATTCATATTACACGGCCGCTTAGACCCCTGACACGGTGACAAAAGATGCTCCGCGGACGACCACAAAAGTCAATGGATCGCAGCGAACTGAATATAATAAATTACCACGTCTATACCCCGAGATCCGTATAAATACGTGAGGTTTCTCTTTTTTTCTTTATACCGCATTTATATGTGCCATGACAATTTATCTTACGACACAAGTTGGTTATGGATGAGTTAACGTAAGGTTATCGGAATGTATGAAATTGTCTGCGCTTATACGTAAAGTACGGGTAAGAATTAAGTCGAAATAATTTTAATGTAAAATTTCATAATATTTCATAGTGAAACTGGCCTACGTCTTTAATCTACAATAAATTTTAATGCCGCCTTTGTTCTATTAATACCAGTTATTTCCATGGGAATTAATCATTTTATTTCAGCTCGAGCGATGCTCAAGGCAAAACTGATTAACTAAAATAGAACGAATGTCTGTCAGTAGCACATTTCCAAGACATCTCCAAGGATATCTATCTCAAGTCAAACTAATAGAAATTCCGATCACGATGCGCGGGTTTTCTTGTACTTCAGTGGCTCACATCAAAGTTTCTTTATGTCTCGTGTACCCTTGTCAATTGTCTATTCTGTGCCATATCTTTCCCTTTCATATACTTACAAAATCATGAGATAACCGTGCCGTCAGCATCTTTGATATCATACCGGAGATCGATTGGCCAACTTGCAAATACGAGGTTTAATTTAAATTTTACTTTGTTGTGCCATTTACAAATTTCAAAGGCAGTGAAGAAAGATATATACATAATCATAAGACCGAAGCGGTAGTCTGACACGGACAAGATTAAGCCAATCTAGGTAGTTGGGAGCAACTCTATTGCCGTCAATCAGGCCATTTCAGGACTCCGTGTCAAACAATGTTTGTGCACTGCAAAAATCTTAAAAACTTTTTAAATCTTGACCTTTTTCGTAAAAAGGGAAGATAATTAAGTTTGTAATTGCCTTCATCACATAAGAACCCTTGGCTGTATTGACCAGCCGTTCTCCAAAATAGGCCGCCGGTTGCTTCAGAACACCCATTTTAAAATATCTTCTTCTTCATCAACCCATATACGCCCACTGCTGAGCACGGGTCTCCTCTACCATTGAGAGGGTTTAGGCCATAGTCCACCACGCTGGCCTAGTGCGGGTTGGCGGACTACACACCTAAGAAATTCCTAAGAACTTTTAGGTGTGCAGGTTTTATCACGATGTTTTCCTTCACCGTTAAAGCAAGTGATAATTCAATGTGAATACACACATAACTTCGAAAAGTCAGAAGTGTGTGCCTGGGTTCGAACCCGCGACCGCCGAGATTCTCGACCGCGCGCCCAAACCTCGAGGCCATCACTGCTTCGATTCAATTCAAATTTGCTTCAATTTTAAAATATATGCAACAGCAATTTCTTTGTAATGCATAACATGTGTAGCTGGGTCACATCGCACTATTTTTACTCTTTGAGCCTAGTTGTTAATTAATATGAAAATATTTTTCCTTGTAAAACCTCTGCACTGGATATATTTGAGAACGAGGTCACGAATTTCTGCTATTTCATATGGCTTATATTAAAACCCAGAGACGCGAAGTGGCTTCTTTCATATCACGTGGCTCTTTGTTTCTTGTGTTCTCTTAGTAATTCAACAATGGATACATATTTGTCAAAGACAGCGCGTGTAGGCACTTAGGGTACATTGAAACAGGTACGCACTCTTTGTGTGTGTTCGACTTACGTTCCAAATTTAAAATTTATGCTCTCTCATATTCGAATACGGAATACAAAAAAGCCGAACTGTTCTCTATGGTAATATGAAAACCTATGTTTTTTTAACTATTTGCATTAAAAAGGCTAAATTGTATTATGATTTGTGTCATCCTCAATTCTCTATTCATAAGTTTAAGCTTTAAAAATGCCGTATGCCCTTTTTAGGGTTCGAATTCTCGTTTCATCCATCATGTAAAGTGAAATATTTAATATTTTGTCAAGAACATTGAATAATATTTAGTGTTTAAAAATATAGTGGTTTGTTTATAAGCTCGGCGTTCGCGGCTTCAAAACCCAGGCACATACCTTTGACTTTTCAAAATTATTCGTGTATTCACAATTAATTATCACTTACTTTAAAAGTGAAGTGAACTTTAAGTGAGGGTTGGCGGTATACACACCTATGAAATTCCTAAGAAAATTAGGTGTACAGGTTTAAACTACGCAATAATTCATAGTAAATACACACAGCTTCGATGTCAAAGGTACCTGTCAGGGATTGGAACCCGCGGCCGCTGAGATTCCCGATCACATACCTATAACTTGAGGCCCTTAACTATTATTTCTTTTACTAATCCTAATAGCGATATTAATACTGGAAACGAATCCCTTTTTATTTTATGATAATTGTAAACATAAATTTACATCCAAACTATCATAATCAACAGACTCATGATTTTTCAAACTTAACAATTTTAATTAGGAAAAATGAAATACCCTTTTGTGCGTACACGACTATTTTTATTCCTCAAAGAGAAGGCACAAAAATCCGTAAGAGTGACGACGCTGTCAAAGATAAAAATGTTTTCCGATTTCCTTGGCTATATTTTGGTACGTAAGAAAACCCCGACTACAATATGAGGGTATTTTTATGATCCGTTTCGATTTCAAGATTATAAGATAGCCTTAGTATACGTTCAATAAAACAGGCACTTATTTTTGTTACTTTTTTAATATATCCGAACTAAAACAAAATTAACCCTGCCGATCTGTTATGTTTTTAAGGGGGCGTTCTCAATAGAATTTGATAAATTTTGGTGAAGATGTAGTTATTTAATTTCAAGTAACTAATTTAATAATCATTTTAGGAGATTTTCCTTCGAACTGTAACGATAATTGTCGAACTTATCGTATCGTGGTCTAGAAACTTTGAACTGTACAATGGCTTCACTATTTTCATTTATTTTGATGTATTAAAACACAGTGCTTTAGTTTGGTAGTGTATTTTTTTATTCCGGATACAAAACCTACGTCTGTAGGTCTGTAAATGCAAAAAACGGGACTTATTCATGAATTGCGCGTATCTTTGATTGATCACCACGCAAACTGTATAGTAATATTACAATTTATCATATTAAAACAAATTTTAAGCCGAAGGAACGTCGGATTTAAAGTATTCATTCAAAGATTTTAATGAAAAGATTGAGGAAAGTTTGAACCCTCGAGATTTCCGCAGACTTAAATGTAATGCATTTATATGTGCGCATCGAAATGAGGATGTCTGCCATTTGGAAGATTATACGAACATCCGCGCGGGTTAAGTTTACTTATATTAGTACTATCTGCACTCTCAAATATCTTTATGTATATTTAATTTTGTCTTGAGAACTTCATAGTAGGAAAACCCAATAGCATTTTATTTAACTGAGATCAAAACAAAACAGGCAAGATTTTTCCAAAATATTTTTTAATATAAAACAAGAGATTTATTCGTATTAATAAATATAATAAACGGCTTACAATTTTCATTATTTTGATGTTGTTTTTAATACATATTATTTACAAATTAAATAACAGCATACAAAAACGCAACAGAAGGCCCACGAACAATATAAAATCATGTACAATATTATCGGTAGACAATAGCGTCGTTGTCTGTCCACGCTGATAGTTCTGACACGTTATTTAACATGTCACAACAATAAGTGACCTATTTATTGCTCATAGCTCATGCGATAACGCCAAATTATTTCAGGTCATTAACACCATAATAAAGATAAACTTATTTTCTTAAGCGTACATAAATAACAAAAGTTAATTTTTATTACAAGGGATTCCTACTTCAATATGTATCACAGACATAAAGCATGTTTATCGGTGTCAATGTTATAGATTTATTTAAAATTGTTACGCTAACAGATTTTTAGGTTGCTTTACTATTTCAATAGTAGCTTTAATAAATAAAACATAAAGGGTTGAATTCCCACTATCATAGAGTTCCTAAATCCAACAGGATTTCAAGTAACAATAACATTGTGACCAGGGTTGCCTGCAGCTCAAAAATCCAGTAATTTTTACAACTTTAATCCTTCATTATCAAACATCGGGATGTCCCAAGTAATTTCTCGTCAAGTAAAACCGTGACAACTTCCCTACTCCTGTTTATATCACATACTCCAATAGAACAGTAGCCGCAAAACTCGCATACCGCGATCCTATCTACAAGTTCCTCACAGAAGCACTTATTACCATAAACATACATTCATAAGAGCCCATACATCACCGAGTACAGTCTGGACCGATCACAATTTTTCTTTGTAATCTTCATATCGGGCGGGTATCTATACGACTGCTCTAATACAGGCGACGCTGAACATTAATCAAAGTTGGATAGCAACTCACCGAAATCGATTGTCATGGAAATGTACCTTTATTTCAATTATATCAAACCTAATGAACTAACGTCATAAGCGACATTACTCTTAGGATTTGTATGAACCAATAAGATCAGCGGTCTGAATTGTGTAACGTGACCATAAAAAATATAACTAACAAAGTTTTTTAAAGAAAATTGGAACATTGGAATTTATCTAAACAGTGCCCAGAACTCTCAAAGTAAATTAAATATTTGCACTTTATCTACCTATCTGTGCATTCCTTGAAGGGCTAGACAATTTACTCCTAATATTTCTCAAGTACCTAGCAATAATTATGATAATTGAGGTAGTTTTTATAACTATCGATCTAAATCTTTGAAAACACACATTTGGCACATACGACGTTTTCGACCCAACAATCTCATATGGTAATGATATAATACTTTATATTCCCATACCTTATTACCATAACATGACAAATCCATTAAGATAGTGTCCGCATGAAGGAAACTTTGTAAAAAGTACTACGTAATATTCATGACGTCATTTAGACACTGGACTGACGAGTCATCCTCAGAAAATTTGTTATACTTGACGCACCGACGAATCTTAGATGCCGAGATAAACTTGTATTATCTATGTACCTTATTAACCCATTTGTGGCCAAACAGAAACTACAAGAACAAATTCAGAAATTTCTTTATTTAATCATAGTTGGGGATACAAATAAGTATAAAAATGAAAAAAATAATAAAAATTATTTATAATTTTGAAATTATAGGGGTGTGCCCAAATTGGCACAATGGCCACTTAAGGGTAAAATAGTGTGCAAGTCTATCGGATCCTATTATAACGGATAAGTCCACCAAAACGCTTTGGAAACTTTTTCTTTAACATATTCGCTGCCGTCCAGTTGTAACCATTCGCTGACAATGATATCTGACGATTAACATGATGATGAGGTGATTGTCCAAGACAAAATGTAGCTATACTTCAGCGAAAATATAACTGATCCATTACATCTTCTTTAGAGGTAACTGTAATGGTCACGCATTCGGTAATGCCACATCTATCATGTGTTTGAAGAGAACCCACCTCCATTTGTTTGCCATGGACTTCAACTCCATACAACGATATTGATTGGGCCATTTTCAGCGAACCTAAAGTATCTCATTATTTGTATCAAATTTATACTCGATCTCTGTTCTTTCAACGTTTATTTCATACTACTCTCGTTTAGTAATTGGTCAATCGATGATGGATAAGTCTAAGGATAAGAAGGAGCCAAGGAGGAACAATCAGTCTGCCCTGAGGTAAAGGGGGGTTTGAATCCCAGCACGGTATCCCCTGCATGTCGTAAAAGGCGACTCAATTGTTCCCTTGGGGTCGCTGGACGTGCTACGGGGGCAGCGCGTCCTCAAGTGACTCCAAGAGAGGTGGCGGCACTTTGGCCTCTGTACATCGCGGGCCCCCCACCCACAACCGGGGCGCCCGAAACAAGGTAGAGGTTGCTTAACTGCGTTCCCTTTGACTCCGAGGCGGCCGAGACAAGTACGTCTCGGAGGCGCACCGGGCGCCTGTGGACAACGGTAGGCGCCTCTCGCTCACGTACCATGGTCGCCCAACTCGGCACGAACATGGCCACCGGGGGGTTTTGGCCGGTATGCCGGTTTAGGGACTGTATTAAGGACTCAGCCCGTCACTAACAACTGCGCAAATATGACGTCACCGCGCGCCGGGCTGGAAGGCCTGTGACCCTGATATACGCTTCCCGCCCCCCACTGCCCCCGGGCTGGCGGGAAGTAGAGCCATAAACAGCTTTCCCCTCGAGAACAAAAAAAAGGAGGCACAATCAGCACTGACCAATTTCGTCCAATCGCAGGTTCATCTGGTGCACTAGCGGTGGGTTAATATTTGCGGTCTTATGTTCGTTTCCATTGGCAGTTCACTATCACTGCTATCCTCATACTCAGAAAGAGTATCTACATTATGAAAACCTAAATACCTCGATTTCTCCTAGAACATGGATAGGCAATATTGAAGACATTTGTTCATTATCAAAACCATCTCCTTGGTTCAAGTATCAATAAAAAGTTCCAATGGAATTATAGCCAAATCATAGTCCAAGCCGTCGTCACAATCTTCGAGGATTGTATTTACCTCTTCCTCTTATCCACGGCAATTGTTACTGACACTATAACGTCGTTAGCAGTTTCTCCTTATGATATGCAAAAATAACACTTGTGGCCAGTGTACCCAAATTGGCACAGCAATGTTTAAGGTGCTATAAAATGGTAAAAAATGAATCATTATTTTTTAAATTCTGTTTATAAGATAGACAATTTATCGTATTTGAATAATAATAACTACTTACGATGGTAAACTTAATATGCAAAATATAATAATTGCAAACAGGTAAGTACCTCGACAGGTCCTTCAAAAGCAAAATTCGACCAATTATTGTAATAAATCTATAATATATAACTAAATTGTTTAATATTATATGTAATCACCACACTTTCAACTATCCAATAATGTGAGAATTTATTAACTTATATAAATACTTTTTTCATGTACCCTCAAAAAGTAAGTGTTCCCAAATTGGCACGGCGGTCAAGAATGGGTTAAGTTACAAGTCGGAGCTTATTATTTTTCGTGTTTAATTTCGACGTAATTTACATATTTTCGACTACATCTTCGTGGTTTTATTGGGATGAGCCAACAAATGCTGTGAGTTTTTCTAGCAGACAGCGTTTTATGTTTCTAATTTTATTTATTTACGGTTTGTGCTTCACATAAAATACATTGTGTACATTTTATGTTATTAAAACTAGAAGTGTGCCTGAATTCAATCTTACATAATTAATATTTTTTTCTTTTTTTCATCAAAATATAAGATTTTTTTTTATTAAAAATATACATAGGTACACAACGCTAGCTAAACGCTATAAAATTAATATATATGTATGCCTTTAGATGACAAATCAAATAAGGTTCAAAGGTTTTAAAACTCTCGGAAGATTATATGAACTAAATGCTATATTTTCTGAGATTTCAAATGTGTGTATTAAATATCCCGGTAAATATCGAAATTCTCAAACACAACTCAATCGTTGTCACAGTCTATTTAAAGCTAATAGTTGGAATTACAAGAAGTTAGTAATAAAAAATTGAATTCCCATCCAACTAATAACTTTCATAAAGGTGGTCTACTTTTTCGTCCATAAAGTAAATTAGTTTAAAAACCCTTTCAATCTTGAAACAACGGAAAATTGATTCACAATTACACGCTAACAGGTAAAACGAAAGAGTTATTTCCTGAGTTAAAGCGCACACCGCTACCGTAACTAACTCGTCTATAAAAGAGCATACATTTTTAAGCATAATATTGAACGGTAGACTCGCAAAAAATAATCTAACCTTTTTTTTAAACTGGCCGGTAATAAAATTCGATGCAGATTCGGGAAATAAATCTCATTGGATATGTGATATATTCGTTGTAGAATATTTGTACCGCCGCGGAAATAATACAAATCTTCTCAAAACTTCTAGTTGCTTAGTATAAAAAAAAAAACATTTTTAGCCAGCCGATAGTCATTCTTTTTCATGATGTAAAATCTCATAATCTCTGATTGTCTAGATCAAATATTTTTAGTATTTGATGGCATTTGATGATATATTGTACCTGGCACACAAAACAACTAAAAGCATTGAGAAATATTATGTATTGGCCATGTACCACAATTGACACTTTCAATGATCAATTGGAGAAAACACGCGTAACATAAAAAATAATCACTACATAGTATAAAACAAAGTCGCTTTCTCTGTCCCTATATCCCTTTGTATGCTTAAATCTTTGAAACTACGCAACGGACTTCGATTTTTTTTAATAGATAGAGTGATTGAAGAGGTAGGTTTATATGTATGATAACATCCATTAAATATCAGCAGTGCACCCGTGCGAAGCCGGGGCGGGTCGCTAGTAAACAATAAACCTAAGGCAGATAAAAGTAATGTGTTGCAGTAGTGTATTAATATTATGATACACACACGCCTGAATTCACAAAGGGAATATATCTCTGATCACAACTACCCGTGGCGCAGTTGGATACACACTAGTTTGGGAAAAGTAATGCCGTGAGTTCGATCCACATGTCCAAATAAATATTTGTGTGATCCGCAAATGTTTGGCTATTCGGGAGTATCAAAAGTATATACCTACTAGTTTCTGATGCCCGCAATACTAGACTTGTATCGGAGTCAGGTCAGTTCTATGTATACGAGTGATGGTTGTATTTTTATTTTACATTTCTGATCGCACTCCGCGACTCTGAGCCGATATGTGCCTGAAAAATGGAAATAGGCTAACCCTCCATTCTACAAAATTAAAAAACATAGCTAACAAATCCTGAGCGTAAAAAAATACCGATATTTACCCCATCCGAGATAAGCTCAATAGGCAAAAATGTAATGAACAGATTACTTTGTACGAAAGATGGATAAAACATAAATGAAGTGTATCCGCGCACTATAGAATACCAACGTGCATTCTCAACTGTCGTGTCGTACTAACACTTGTTCCTTGTCGTCTAACTGCAAATCTCCGTGAATAACTGCTTACAACCACGCACTTTAAAATACCATACCGTACCGTAATGCTAGTTATAAAGTTCCTATTACTTTATGAAACTTTACCACGAGGGAAGAAATTGTTAGACTGCTGTAGTTATCCTTTGAAGGCTTGAACCGCAACTAAAATATGCTACAGTTTTAAATTATACAAGGAATTATTATAAGAGAAGTTTTAGTTGCATTATGAATAAGCAAAGTTAAGTCTGTAACATTGTGAGTACATTGAAGCCATATTGAGTGAAAATCAATTAAAAAACTAATGTAAAACTTATTATATATAGTTAACTAACATACTATATTGTTAACTTATTGTTCATAGTACATATTTTATTCTGTATATATTAATATGCATTAAAAAATATCTTCGTTCGATACTCGGGCCGGTAAAGATATTACAAGGAAGACCGTAAGCATAAGTATTAGCACATTAAAAGTCTTAGTATAAGCAATGATATTTTAAAACCCGTTATAAATTCATTTCTGCTTACATCAAAGTGCATACTTACTTACGGCAAGATAGGCATTATACTCTTAGATCGATATCACATTGTTATCGATAAGTTTCAAATTATAAGAGTTATACACTAAGAAAAGGTATATTTTTCCTTGCAGTAGAATTAGATTCAATACTTTTTAGAGATCTAGATTTCTGTGTATTATTTGTTTTTGTTAATTTTATTAATTGGTTGCATTAATAATATGACAAAAAGTGCAGTGTGGTTCAAATTTAACATCACTAAACCGATAATTGAGGTTTATTGTTAATGAAAAACTTTTTATACAGTCAGTTTACAATGTAAACTTACTAATGTCAGTTTTATTTGTTACTTAAACTAAAATAAAGTACGGCAAATAGTTTGAGCAGTTGGTTTAGTGCTTACATTTTCAAGCCGCGGTTTTCATAGTCTAAGTGCTTGCGGTCTGTCAACGTGTAAACAAACTTTACGCCGTACAAAATATTTACTGCTACGTGAGGTCATTCCCGCTGGGTGCAGCTTTGCTACTTAATCGGAATAATCACCCTAGGCGCTGCGCCTGAGCTGTAAATGTTTGTTAGAGCGCGATGTTCATTTGTAATTAAAATTCACAGTACGCGTCGAAATACGTCGGCCTGAACCCCTCCACATAAAGCGATAAGCCACCGCAGACCCTACGCGTGCTGAAATTACACTCACCTTCCCTTCGTAACTCCGCTTATTACTCGCAATATGTGTTACATTGCACAGATAAAATTATAAAAGGAAGAAATTAAAAAATTGTTCAACGCGCAAGTTTATTATCTAACGCCGCGGTAAACGTTGAGCGCGCTTCACCAACAATGCTTAATGGCAACATTGTGGCAAACGTAATTTTAAATTATCCTCTTTATTGCACATATAATCCATGGAGCGCGAATCACCCGCTCGTATATTAGCTCCAGCGCGGATCATAAAGGTCCGCTAAGCGAAACAGTATATCTCTCTTACCGATGTGTTTTTTGTCGTTTGTTTTTACGCAATAACCTCACATTACGTGTTATCTACGCGGCCGGTTCCGCGCAGCGGTTTCACTCATTTATTGTATTATAAATTTAGTGGGAGGAGCTATCGTCCGCGCCACCGACCTTCCCACTTTGCGATACCCACGAACAAGACGGCTATACCGTGCAATCAACCGACAAATGCAGAGTCGGCATTTTAAAATTTACTAGGATAGAAAAATAGGGGTCGATCGATGTATTTCCCCTCATTAATAAGCTATTAGATTACACGTCGCAGCGTCGGCCGATTGGTAGGCGATGGGGAATCCTAATAAACGCGTACCCCACTTCCACATCGACGGTTGATCGAGATTCAAAAGAAGCCCCGCTTTCAACGAGTACGAAACAAAACGGGCGCTCGAAAAAGACCCCGCTCTAATTCTCTTTAACATCTCCGATTTCAATTGCTCCTTCAGAAATTTGAATGTGGGGAGGGACAAAGTTTTGTCACGCAGGGTCGCTGGTATAGAAAGCTCTCGTGTACATACAATGCGGGCACGGCCTCATCGGTACCCTATTAACGAGAGTGCCCGAGAGGCGACTACGATATCACATCTAAAGATCGGATTGACAAAAGTAAATAAAAATAGAGCTAGTTTTACGAGCCGCTCTGTTATTAAACATTTTAAATAAATACTTTTTCTGTTGTGTCTGTTTTTTACCGCTTCTATTCATTCTGTAAAGATCTACGGGATTTATAGGTCCGAGCCACTCCGAGCGAACCCTTTGCTTCAAACACGCACACATGTAAACATTTGTAGTTTTTTTGTCACCAGTTGTGCTGCTATGTGTATTTTGTGGATATTTTTGTCCCCTTTACTGCCGCATTTTGATATCGATCATTTTTTGTGCGTCCATTATTACGGGGCATTGTGCGAAGGTTTATCTTGGATGAGATCTCTGATATGTCACCGAAGTGTACTAAATTTTTTTATTAACAAAAAGAAGTAACCTTTTCGGTAGGTGACAAAAAGTTCGTGAGAAACTTGTGTTGTGAATAAATGATCCACGTGCACGACTTAATAAATACAGAATGGAGCCACTGAATAAATATTTCACTACTGACGGTAGGAACGAAATATTTTCAAGTGTTGGCTGTGGACAAATTGGCGTACCTTCAAAACGTCACTTGCTCGATATTGCAAGAGTCACAACGGCCATCAATCATCGCAGATTACGCTACAAATCGTACCATCTATACGAATAACCGTAAAATTGCATATTCAGCATCGAGGGAAGATAAATTTGAAGTAACTAGTGCAGAAACATTCCCGACTATGCTGAATCATTTACCTACTGCTTCAAAATTTTTCATTGGTAGAATAAAAAATATCTTTCCTTTGAAGACAAAAGACATTCGACGCCGGTACAACGGGAGCGTTTTCCGCAAAAAGAGTGATCTTTTCTGAAGGAAAATAATAACTGTTACGTTGCTACAAATATGTCTGCGATTTCTTATTTCAAAGGTATCAAAAATCGCTGAGTTGTCAGAACAATGGACTCGGGGCTAATACTATGTGATCGTACGTCTGACTCTCGGATTTTATTGAAGGATTTGCCGTTCGGCGATTGTTTGTAATGATAACATTATCGTAAATTCTATTCAACGTCATTCACATTATTCTGAGATTGTATATACGTTTTATTCGCAACCTTTCTAAATGAAATTCTATGACACAATTTATCAATTCAATGTCTCCCGTGTGCAAAAGTTGATAATGTTTTGAGATTTATCTCTGTGTCTATAACAATGGTTTTTATTGTATATAACAATGAATTAAGATAACTCTAAACCTTAAAAAGTTAAAGTCAAATTTATAGAGTTTAAAAAATACACGCCTTTTTGAGCCAAGACGTCGAGTGACTAGACTTCCGAGAAATAAGTAAAATTTTTATATACTATAGAAGTATTAATATCAAACTAATCTCAAACTAAGATCCTATGGAAACACTTAAGGGTTTTTATTTGTCTGAAGTATATTAAAATATTTTTAATAAAATAACAAAGATATAAAACAAAGAAGAAAGTGCCGCATTTACCTACAGGTCAGTTTGAAAAACAATTGGCAGTGCATTTCATCCCATGATTCAGGCGCCATGCCAGCATGAATCTAAATATTTGTGTGATTTATAATTAAAAATAGTGACAGGAATGTATCTGATATCGAAAATTCTTATGTTTTTGTGGATTTCTATATGTAAGTATAGCTTTAAATTCATTTTTTATTATAATACGATACATTTGCAAGTAAACAGTTGTAAGTGCACCAAAGTTTACAATTTAAAACAATAAGTATATGAATTGAGTATCCGCGCGTCTTTCGTCCCTGCCTTTTGAAGCTACTTACTCGGAAGTGAGTTCATGTAAAATTCAAACTATCTTGTTTCTCTTGTATTTCCAAGGATAGTGGACGGGGAGAGTCGTCTTTCCGATCGGCCAATTACCATTCCTCTGGGAAATGCATTATTCGTCCAAATAAAAACACTCGTGTATGTATTGATCTCAGTGAATATATGTAAATAAAAAATGTTGTTCGGTTATATAAAAGATATCCACTAGGCCGCCAACCCACACTAGGCGAGTGTGTTGGTTTATGGGCTAAACCTTTTTGGCTATATAGGAGGCCTGTGCTTAGCAGTAGCACATTTAAGGCAAATATAGTAATAGATCGAGATAAAGTTTGGGATGTCTGTAAATTTAGATTATTTCGACTTTCACAAAAAAGATTGCACTTGTTTCGTACATCGATTTCTTATATCTTCCAAATTATACCCAAAACATTTACTAATCGCGCTAGACTCTATTAGGACTGAAGCTTCATATTAAATTATCAATCCCCGTCCGCAAAGATCTCTTCATGTTTGTCATACTCTGGTTCTATTTACTTACTTTAATGTCCCAACCTCTAAGGCCCATCTCAAATTACTGTACAAAGTAATTTACCAAAGAATTTGTCATTGGAACAATATTTTATTTCAGTCGATACCCGTGTGAAGAGACTTGAATTTGTGAACAAAATAATGAATTTAAACTAAAAGATTTTGATATTTTCATAAGCTTAAGTGGACCTATAAATTTGGTAAAAACCCAGACTTAGTTGATATACGACAATATGAATCACTTTTATGTTTATTACGGTCTTAAAGTAATATCGAACTTCGGTATTGTTTTTATACAAGGATACTTTATTGAAACTGATGTTGTTATTGCTTAGTCCATCGAAATAATCGAGATGTGCTGACTTATATATTTGAGTAATAGAATATTATCGTTTCTTTTATTACTTTTCAACTAAATATTATTCTTATTCATTTAGTTATATAAATAGCCGTAGGTACGCCTCGTTGTTGTATTTTATATTATTTAGTTCCAATATCAAAGTTTACTTTTGTTGTAGAGCTTTCACACATGAGCGATGGGTGGTGGTTTTTGGAATTTGGAGCTTTGCCTTTAACTTTAACTGTAATTTTAAATTCATAAACGATTGGTTATATCAAAGGATTAATCTATATCATTCTTATAAAATTGATTTCATATTCCTTTTTATAAATAACAATCTGATTAGAAGAAATGATTATGTTTGATTTGGATTATAATTTTAACGAGTTACGGCCTAGTCTGCAACAATAACTCCTCCGAGCCACCATCGGGGCATCTGGAATTTTCAACTTGCAAAAGTATATTCGAAATTCTTTATCTCAACCAATGTCGGTTTTATCTTAATTATTCCAAGGGAATTGTTGAAGTTTAAACCAAATGCTCTTTCCCGAAACTCATCACATCAATGGTCGGATAAATTCTTGGCAACAGCTGTCGATTTTGCCTTTAGATTGTGCAAAATTTAATCCACGTTGCAGTGCCATATTGAATTTCTTTTTCGCTCGATTGAAAGTGTTTTTTTAGTGTCCCAGAACGTTGACTGTCGCCTTAGTTTCCTTTAGTGTCTCAGATTACACGGTAGCCTCTTTGTAGCGCTGTAACCTTAGAGAATAGAGGTGCTGTTTATTCATATCGGTTTACGTATTGCACATTTTTTGTTATCTTCGCGGCTACTTAGTAACTGTTAGTGGGTGTAGTTATGGGCGGTGTAAGTCAAGTTTATGGTGTCTAAAGTTAAGAGGCTATAAAGTTAACCGACTGACACTCAATTCTTGCTAAGGATTCTTTTATTTTTAAGGTAGTTTTTATATCTTGTTTAAGCGTGTAAAATTATGTGATGTTCTTCACTAGCTATGAATCATGAAGGGTTTTAGTTAGTACTTTGTTATTGCTTACTTAGATTTACACAAGGATGACTCACTGTGTTTTTTCTCAAGACAAACTCAAGTTTAAGTTCTCTAAAGGAACGAATGAATCTCAAAACATTTCTTTTAACCTATAGTACGTACAACACGACTTTATTTACAAATGATTAAAACATCATTCAACCCTAAAACTTAATTCTCATTGTTAGCTAATATATAACGCATCCTTAAATTTTAAAGGTGCAATACAATACGAAACCTCAGCAAATGCGTATCGATGGTAAATTACCTTCGAAATATCGTAAAAACTCAGCTGTAGGTAAAACAAGTGATGCCTTCAAATCCAATATTTGCTCAGCGATACACAATAAAAGCGTGCAAACATTGCCAGCAATTACTACCGCCGGTAACATGTTTGTTTAGGACTAAGAAATTGGAGTGTCCTCGGTCAGACTGATATATTTGAAGTATTTCGTAACGTAGTGCGAGCTTTTCTATATCGCCATGTTTAGTGGTGTGGAACATTCTTTGTCATATTTACTTGCCATTAGGTTGAATATGAAAGGAATTGAACGAATGTTTGAATTTTGATTTGATAAAACGTAAAACATGATAATACTTTAAAATACAATTTCTATATTCAAATGCATAATTACACATGAAAGACATACACATTACTTTTATTTTTTTACCTGCAACCATTTTAATAGACCACGTACTCTTAATCTGACTAATCATCATAAAACAATATAAATAAGCAAACAATCTAAATTATAAACCATATTAAAGAGCAAATTAATTCATTTACATGAATTGTTAAGTTATATACCTACTTTAAAACAAACAGCGGGAGCATACACGGAGTGAAACTAAAGCAATCCGTTCGAAGAATGGACTTGTAGTTAACTATTCGGTCCCGCACCTATTGTTCCCCAGTGTAAATAAAGGTAGTAATCGATGTGAGACAATAACGAATAGGTACAATCATTCGATATGTATTTGATTTATTAATCGATGCTTGTGGGATTCTAAAGATACATATCACACAGTCACGTCTCGTCGAATAGATGGGCGTGATTTAATTGTATTTGTTTCGACCTGCTCGGAATTCAGCAATATCAAAACTATAAAAATTATTTATTGTACTTACGTTCGCAGTATCCTCGAGTATTGTTCTCAGATTTGGAGTCCACAGTACCATGTTTATATCAATAGAATAGAATCAATTCAACGTAAATTCTTGAAATACTTAGAATACAAATGTAAAAAACGCGACAACAACTATGAGCTTAGATGTAAGAGACATCATATATTGCCACTACAAGAGAGAAGAAAAGTTGCAGATATTTCATTTTTAATAAAGTTAGCTCAGTCTAAAATTGATGCGCCTCATCTTCTCTCTCTAATACATTTGCGAATTCCTTCAAGGATAAGACAACCGTGTCTATTACACATTCCTTCTAGTGCCTCAAAGTACAGGCGGCACTCGTTCTTCTCGAGGACACCGCACTTATATAATGAGCTGGCTGACGTTATCGATATTGACCTTTTTAATACAACTGATGTAAAAAGAAAACTCTTAAAGCATTGGTTCCAATCGGTTCTCTAATTTACTTAATTTAAATGCCATTGTATTTACTTATTATTATTTTTTCCATTTCTTATTCCAGTTTTCTTTTTGTTACTTGTGTACGTAGTATTTAGTTTAAGATTGTTATGCAACTCGTGTTATAGATATATATATATGCGAAAACATATTATTAGTCTTTAAGTATATTGTGTATTAGTTTAATTAGATATTTAAGTGACTGTTTGTTTTCCTAATAAAATAAAATAAAATAAAATAATTTATATTATGTGTGGAGCTTTTTATTGGTACCGTTGTATCAATTGTTGAATGAAGATTGGAGCCATGTGATTGCGCCGAAGGGATGATAAATAATTTGAATTTATTTTTTATACATTTGCGTATGCTACTTATTCATCGCCTACATTTCGTAAACAAACTTTTTTTTATAAAATATTTGTAGTAAGCTTCAAACATCCCAATTCATAAATTTCAAATCGGACGTTAATCCGGTCCACACTCATTGAAATTTACCTGTAAAACTGCATTAAATCATGTAAATACTCAGTAGCTGCATACAACGTCATTTACCCCGTGGAGGTCTTTGTGTGTCGAACAAATATTTGACGTGATCTGGAATCGAACGTGACCTTATTTCACAGACGGATCCTAATATCCACCAAGGTGGTCCTCTGTTAGAAATTTTGTTTATAATGTTTGCATTCCCTGCTTATATTCAATGGAGCGGACAGGAGCTAAGTTGTAGCACGTTCGCTTGTGCTACCTGACCTCGTGTAACACTGAGTAGGGTTTATCGCCTATTTTTGGTGGTATGTTATGATTTATGAATGTTACCACAATGTATTGATTTTTTTATTCTATTTGGAAGTAATTATTGTGTGGCTTCTTTATTTCTTATAATTTCGACGAGCTGATACTGATATTTTAACTGACAGATTTTTAGTTGCACTTAGAATCTTTAAAGACACTTGTTAATCGTAGCATTTTTGGTAAAATCTTTACTTTTTTAATGTTTAGGAATAGCGAAAAAAGGTGAGAATCATCCGTCTTTGTGATACTTGCATTAGTCACTATTACGACTTTTGAATACTGTTATTGTCATCCATGAATATACGAACACATATATTGTATATGTAGGAGCGAACGCTAAATTAGTAAATTCGATATGTTGTACGATTAAGAAATTCTAGATTTAATTCTACAATAAAAAGGGTTGAAAAATATGACTCTGAAGCTGCTACTCTGCATTGTTCAGCTGACTGCCCTTGAAGTGTTAGATTACAGCGCCGAAGGCGAGAATAATAATGCAAATAAACATTGAACGCTATTTTTTGGGTATTCTTGAAGTTATTCTGTAATTTTAATGGGTTAATAAAATTTTACATTCATGTTACTAGAAACCTTAAGATATGTAGATGAAAAATAAAACTCATATTTTTGAGTCTGTTATAACTGTCTGTTTTGACTCATAAGTTTGAACACAGCAGTAGGACTGTGATTATTAAAAATGTGCAGCTATACCTATATTAAGTATTTCGGAGTGTTATACGATCCAAATACAATCAGAATGAAACGTTACGAAAGAGAAAAATATGAAAAGTTTTATTTGATCTGTTGGTACAATCTTTTACGCAAACATTTAAGGCACATAACTTGGAACTCGCATTACGTGAGTACAAAGAAAATAATATATAACAAGCAGTTATAAAAATCCATATACGCATATTTTTCCAGGGAAAATACTCTATGCTATTAAAACTTTTACATAAGCAAAATTGATATTGAATTAAAAGTTTCCTTCTAGTGAATATAACCTAAAAATGTGTTTTAAAAGTTACATTTCGTAAAAGTAAAAGATGATGGGTGTGTACTATATATTTTAAATCTATTATGACTTGGGACTTATTTATTTAACTTTGTTTTTTTACTTAAGGTTAGAATTCAACGTGACAATATACGTTATAGACAAAAAGGGATTACAAAATGCTTAAATGTAAAATGTTGACCGTTGTATCAACACCAATTATAAATTATAAAAATATTTGTACAAAATTATATAAAATACCAGGGATTGCAAATACATTTCTGGTTACCAATTATCGTCGTATTTAAAGTATTTATACAAAATTAATAATAAAAATATTAAACGGTAGAGTGAAATCTGTGTGATAAATATAGATTTTGAATTTGAGTGAATCTTACTTTATTAGTTTATTCATATGTATGAGACCGTTATGAGCCTATCTAATCCCACATCCCAAAGTAATTCGTAGGTTTTCATATTTACAAAATTGGTCCCCAGCAAATCGAGTTTGCGTCTCTTCTTCCCGCAATCCGCATCTGTACGAAATAGCCCGATAGTACTGAAGTACACGAGACAACAGATTGAGCCAGTTTATCAGCTGAAGAAGGGCGTATACGCTATGAGAATTTCCTATACCAAAACATTTGAATCAGTGCTTTGTGCTGATTGCCATATGGCACAATTTTGTATGCCACCGTTCATTCGTTAACGAAAGTAGAGAAAATGCAATCTACGAGTATTCTGGTGGAAGGTACATCGCCAGATGTTGCGGTCTGCGAATTTCGACGCAACTAAAAGCTTCGTTGGGAGTTAAGGGCCCCTTATATGCTTTATACGTACGCGTCTGATCGTATGTTAAGATGGGAGATAGTTTTATGTACTCTCGTTTTTATTTTAATCGCAGTGGAATTTTACGACGCGGTCGCACTGTTTTTTGTAATAGCTATCAATAAAATACGGTGAGTACCGTCAATAATTGCTCTGTAATTAATTAACATTTATTAACCAATTATGATCCAACATTATTTTACGCCAACAAAATTTATTATTTTAATGAATGATTATTTTGTTGATGATTACATAATAACCGTAAAAGCACGATTGCATTGCAATTATAACTCTCGTCCCTGTGAGGATGAGAATTTGTTACAAGGTACATTTGTAGCTGCAGTAACAATCAGTACACAAGCAAACTTTTTATTTGCTTAGTAGACAAATATGTGCATTTAGAGTGATGAATTGCATGATTTATGCTCATAAAGATATGTTCATCTCAACTATTAGAATAATCTGATATCACATTAAAAAAATTAAGATGTCAAAGACATAAAACTATGCTAATATTTTTATGTATCACTTGAATCTGTGATTCCATAATATTTTGAAAGACTTATAGTAGATACTGATTAGGCCCAAAAAAATGGTTTATTGATTTAATAAAGTTAAATCATCTCAATAATACTACATAATAATTTAAAAAAAAATTACCACCAATTTATCATATTTATAGATTAATCGACGAATTGTTTCGGAATCGATTTTAAACTCTTCCAAAGAAAATAATCCCAAAAGAAAAAAAAACTTATTATTATAAACGTAAAAAATGTACGTCGCCTAAACATTAAATAATATCTAACAAAAGTCCACACAAAGCTCGCTGCTTTTCCTCTTTTATTTACCAACTTTGTATCCTCATTAACTGGAATAAATGCGCTACTTTAATAACGCCATCTGTTGGCAAAGTGATTAAACTCAGTTATTTAATTTTACAACCACACTATATTCCCATGCTACGTTGCTTAATTACAATGACATTTTAATGACGTCAATTCCTTGAGTTGCTCTCGAACTTTACTTTGACAATTATAAGGTTTTATGTATTTCGAGTTTAATCAACCTAAGTTTTTACTATAGCACATTAAAACGTACGTCTATTATCATATAAGTTTCAGCAATAACCCATAACACAAGGTCTGCCGTTTCATTAACTGTGACTAGGATTGTAACTGATGATTAGGTATTTAATTATTTGGGATAATCATTTCAGTAATCTGGTCTATCAATACCTCATAGAGATAGCCGCATAAATGTGGGACGTGTCGTCAAAACCTGCCAATCCTCACAAGACTAACGTAACCCATTGATGGTTATCTTTTCTAAGCCGCAGAGAAAGCCTATTTCTTGAGGGATTTGAAGGCCACATAAATATGTAGATTACAATATGCCTTTTTAGTTCTAGAGTCTTTTTTTTTCCACATTCTAACAAATTCTGTTTGTTTTTTCCATGTCTTGCTTGGACGCTGCTACATAACAGGTAAATATACCAAACAATACCGAGAACTGAATGAAAATTTTAAGTTATTACCGTCTAATTAAACATGCCGTCTGTGAATTAATACACTTTTTGTTAGTAAGTGCCTTTGTTCGCATTTGCTTTCAACTTACCTGAGTGCTGAGAAAATATATTTCTTGCTTGTTTATACTCTAAACATTACTTGGTGTACAGAAGATATTTTTTTACGTAAATAATATATTAAATCTGTTAAAATAAAATATGTAAAAAAAGATTTTCTAAATTACATATTATTTTTAGGTCTTCATCAACCCATATTCGCCCACTGCTGAGCACGGGTCTCCTCTACCATTGAGAGGGTTTAGGCCATAGTCCACCACGCTGGCCTAGTGCGGGTTGGCGGACTACACACCTAAGAAATTCCTAAGAACTCTTAGGTGTGCAGGTTTCATCACGATGTTTTCCTTCACCGTTAAAGCAAGTGATAATTCAATATGAATACACACATAACTTCGAAAAGTCAGAGGTGTGTGCCTGGGGTTCGAACCCGCGACCGTCGAGATTCTCGACCGCGCGCCCAAACCTCGAGGCCATCACTGCTTAGGTATTTCACTAGATCTTTCCAAAACTATTATGTTTGCTTCAGGAATAATAGCATAAAAAAATCTAGGAGTTTCCTTATGTGTATAGCATAAAACATGACCACGTAAAAGGCATAATAAAACACAACCAAATCGATTCAACCGACATATTCATTACTTCGGAAATTCAATGAGCGAATTACTTCGATATTCTTGTTCCGCGTGTCCCTTTGTGATTGAACCAAACTATTGTCAAATAACAAAACCGACCAACCCAGGTACCCAACCCACCAATTACTGTGCATTGTCGAAAAAATCTTTCTCGGCGACATTTTTAAACGTGTCATTCATGTACTAGTTTTTATTTGAACAGTTATAAACACAAAATATGATTTTGAACCGTAATCCAACAAAATAAGATCTAGTGATACATGCATCACGCGAAAATCGAATGTTGTCCGTGTACACTCAAAAACTTTTGTGCGTAGGTCCTCTGGTCTGTCACATATCCTCTCTATTGTGATTTCTACTTCAATAGATTTGGATCTAAAGTTTTTTTTTTGTGAAACCGTTTCGAAGCAAAGAGTTCTCTACACCTGCTTGGGAACTGTCTTATTTAGCTAGCTTACCAAATAATATCTAAGTCTATATTGCGATAATAAAATCAATGTTGTGATAATAATACTGAGTCCCTAGAGACATCTATTGCATCAAAATTAGGTATTTTATATTTCTAAAGTTCATAATATTTTAACCGTTCAAAAACAAGTAACTCTGTCTGCGTTTGTCTTTTCGTTTTGCTTTCAACAACTTTATAAATACAAAAGAATGAATAAACCCAACAATTGGACTTGGAAAAGAGAATATAAAAACAAATTCGTTTTGACTAAAACTTCCTTACTTACTAATCCAAATGTATACGAAGTTTTCTACAAGACCGAAGCAAAACTTGTTATTAAACATCTGCCCGACGCTTTGTTTCAAAGAAACCAGCGGCAGAACAAACACAACGTGCAATTTCACCAAGCAAATTACCTAAACGCCACATAATTAGAGAATGATTAGCATCGGTAATCATTTTATTTGCTGTGTAACTACGAATCAGGTAATAAAATTACGGCCATAAGCTTTATTTAATTCATGTAGATTATTACTCACGAGAAAACTGTTCGCAATGGAAATTATTGAGGGATACAAATTGGCGTATATTTGCGGCTATTTACTAATTACGTGTTTATAACATTGTGTTAATTTTATTTCTGCAAGATTGCTTTTATGCCCATTCTCTTCAGGAACCTGATTCACTGATTCATTCTTATAATCACTACTATGCGGACATACTAGTTTGATTATATTATATTCTATTTATATCCCATTTGTAATCGAGGCTCGATCTCTGGATATATCATTATACCGCGTGTGTAATGCAACGAACGCAAGCTCAGATTTTAACCACGATAAAAAACAAAGTACAGCCATACTGGCTCTTCCTTTATTCCCTGGCCTTCTCGGTATCATGGTAGCTCCATCATTTATAAATGTCGTATTTATATCCCATACAATGGCCGCCACCTTGGTTCACATGTCGGACCCCTCACTAATTAAAAAAAGACTGACGAATAAGACCGGCGATTTTTATCGCTCGCCGAATCGTACACTTAAAGAAACTTCGTAGGCGTTGTCTAATTCACCTCCTTGTTCCACTTCTGCTAAAAGGCATTCTTCATCTCTGTCTATATCTACAGTATTTCGTCCGTTCATTAAATCAACCAGTAATTGTTTATAATTATAATTCATTTAAATTGGGAAAAGAACCGCTTCTTCATTTTGATACTGTAATGGGCCTGTGAGAATTTGATATTTTATCTTCTAAAGCTGAGCTACACTAATAATACAAATATAATTTTACCATCCGGCTTAGGAATCCCGTTACAAATGAAAGGAAATCGGTGTCGTATGGGTTTTCCGAGCGGTAAATGTAAGTTTGTCACTGGCCAGCGGCTAAGCGTCGTAAATTGAAATCAAGAAGTCGACGGCGACAGTGTTTTTGTTTGAACATTACTGGCTTCGTGAAGATAACGCTTTTTACGGTCTTAATTATTGTCATGTCCGTGTTGAAGTCCACAGTTGTGACGGGCGGTAATTATCATAATCGATAGTAATTTCTAAGAAAACGTCGGTTTTATGATACACTTCACGTTTATTCATTAATTTAGACGAGTATTGGTTTGACTTCCCCGTTGTTGACTGCGCCGTCCGTGACTTGAAAGCATGACTACGTTGAGTTATTTTGGTTTCCACAGACAGCTCATTTCAAACTTAAATTGCGTAATTAAGGTTCATGAAAATTCCGTTTTGCCAACCAAACTACGTTGAAACCTGAATTTAAATTCGCTCGAATATTGTTTGGGAATATAAGGTAACATCTACTAATTAGCTGCAATTACTGTACAACCCAAATATTTTTTGAATTTATGTTTTTCAATTTCATAGCACTTTGAACGGTATACAAATTCACGTAGGCACTTACCACACATTTTAAAGTCATTATTGGCGACTTTTTCGGTGAATATTTTGAAGACATATTGAATTACTTCTAACGAGAACTATCAATGAGGGGTCGGTGGATAAATAATTCTTACACAGAGTATTAAAATTAAAAGTTATTTAAACAAGGCAATCATCACAATTTCCCCCGAGAGAGGTTGAGGCACTGAAAGCCTCCCTCCGTACGGCCGCCGTGGAGGAATGGCGAACCAGGTTGGAGAATCCCAGTGCTGGTGCTAGGACCGTCGAGGCAGTGCGTCCTGTCCTCGTCCAGTGGGTGGACAGGCGCCACGGTGCGGCGACGTTCCGCCTGACGCAGGTGTTGTCGGGGCACGGGTGCTTCGGCCACTTCCTGTGTCGGGTGGCACAGAAGGAGGAGTCGACCGTGTGTCACCATTGTGACAACTGTCTGGACGACACAGCCCAGCACACATTAGAAGAGTGTCCAGCCTGGGTGGTGCAGCGCAGCGCTCTCCGCGCTATTGTCGGTGAAGACCTCTCGCTCCCGGCCGTCGTCTCTTCGATGGTCGGGAGTCCGAGGTCCTGGCGAGCGATGCTCTCCTTCTGCGAGTACGTCATGTCGCAGAAGGAGAGCGCGGGTCGGGATCGCGAAAGAAGCGATCCCGCCCGTCAAAGACGTCAAAGAAGGAGGCGCCGGGTCAACAGAGAGAATTAGACCCGGCGCCCTGCCCTGTGGCAAGGGGGCGTCAGAATCCCACCACGGTATCCCCTGCCTGTCGTAAAAGGCGACTTAAAGGGGCCCTTGGGGTCGCTGGACGTGCTGTGGGGGCAGCGCGTCCTCACTGAAAGTGACCCCGAGAGGGGCGGCGGCACTGTGGCCTGTGTCCGTCGCGGGCGCCCATCCACAACCGAGGCGCCCGAACCAAGAAGTGGGGGTGCAACTGCGCCCCCTAAAACTCCGAGACGGCCGAGACAATTTCGTCTCGGAGGCGCACCGGGCGGCTGTGGTTAACGGTGTGCGCTTCTCGCTCACGTACCATGGTCGCCCAATCTGGCGCGGAGATGGCCACCGGGGGGTTTTGGTCGGTATGCCGGTTTAGGGAAATTGTTAGGGACCCAGCCCGGCACTAACACCTGCGCGGATATGACGTCGCCGCGCGCCGGGCTGGAAGACCGGTGACCCCGACATACGCTTCCCGCCCCCCTCCCCCGGGCTGGCGGGAAGTAGAGCCATAAACAGCTTTCCCCTCGAGAACAAAAAAAAAAAAAAAAAAAAATCATCACAATTTCAGTCATGTCATACAATACTCACTTTATACTCTTTGAAATCCAATATTACCTACTTACCTATAACCCTGGAATATAATATGGACACATCTTAATACATGCAAACATTAATATGCATAGCACGAGGGTCTTGAAGCCAAATATTACCAATAGTAATTTTAGTTGGAAACTTAATAATAAATTCAAAATCTTACATCACAGATTGTGCTTTGGTATGATAATTATTCCTCGAACTTTGTCACTGAGACCTGTTTATGTATTACTCGGGGTTGCCAAGGGTTATTTCTTTGAGGATTCCTGTTAGCTATTCATTGAAGTGGGCGTGAGGTACTCATTGTACTGGATATTTCCTGTGACGTCAAGCGATCGTTTGACCCTCGCAAATTTACTGTAACTGTGGCTTTCGAAAAGATTTTCGGAAACACAAGTATAAATTTGTTGCTATGGGTGAACTGGGTGACAGATATTGCAAAACATTTCCAAGTAACTGCTTGCATTAGAAGATCCACATATTTATTTCATTATTATGAGGTTGTTTATAAAAATGATATCGCTATTATTAAGATTTTTAGTTTATTATTAAACGTAACAATAACGAACAATAGCGCCATCTATTGAAATTAAAAGTAGTCACACTCGAGCCAGTTTTTATAAAACAACTTACGTTGCATTACCTCGTTTTTCATTTTTATAAAGAATAAAACAAACTGGCAGTCTCGATGATGAAATTTCGGTCATCATAAATCTTTATCCTATAACTGAACATGATTCTCCACACATAATAACTAAGCGAATACAAGGCATAACATATGGCGTTATAACAATCCAAAATCGCCTTCGGAGCTTGTTTGTTCTTTCCAAGGTATAATTAGGCGGCGTCTTGTTAACTCCGATTGTTGCGCAGGCTTTAAATTAAAAGGGAATTGTCAGTGGAGCCTGACTGTCCGACCGCAGGCCGCAGTTAACAATTCCGGTACAGAAAATATTTCACTTCCACATTCTTATTAAACTTGTTTTGGGCCCATTCTGTTCTATCTTTACGGTTTGTTTGGGAAATAGCGTAGATACGGTATATGAATTTTGGTATATCTATTCCAAACTGGCGATATGGTGAATTTGAATCGGATGTTTTAATCCGTAGGCGTCGAATGTTGAATGTTTCCCGTCTTATTTTTAATACATGCGAGAATAAGGCCCTTTTTTGTTTATACCTAGAGATCAATCAAAAACACTGGCAAATATATAGTTCGTTAATCATTCAAGAAACGAGAAACTCATAGCATATTTAAGTCATTTATATTATTTAGATAGTTAAAAAGTAGTAAGTATTTAAACAATAAATAATAGGAAATTATATCATAAAAATAATATTTTTCAAGAAAACAAAGGTGCATCCACTCTAAGATGTTGGTGTATAATTTTATTTTATATTTCTGTAACCCATATTCGTGCGGCGCGGCGAGCCGAAGCGCGGCGCGGCAAGGGCGCGCAATTATGTAATTACGTGTTAGAAGATCTGTTTTTATCACGTCCACCCCTGTCTATCCTATCGTCCTTTTTCTTTCGGACGTAATTCCGCGCTATTATCGTCAAAGTAGGGAAAAAAGTGTTCGCCATATGCCGTTGGACATTCGGATGGCTTCGTGTTTTGTGCATAGTTATTCTAACAATTTGGGTGTAATTACATTATTGTAACATACGGACACGTTAAGGTGACCGCAAAACGACGTGATAAAAACTGGGCGCTATAAATGACCAATAAAACGTGAATTATGTACTTACTTCATTGCGGACTTTTCATAAGCACTAAAAAGGCTAAGGCTGATCTAAGAATACGACAAGTATGCATTAAGGTAGTTACCTTATCGTGTGTTTTTCTTCATGTAATTAGCTTGGAAGAATAATTGTTTCCATATTTTAGTTCTTTGTATAAATGGTTCGAATGGTCATTGTTATTATCTATTTACACTCTACGATAGCGTATAGTTCTCCCATATTTTTATAACTTATGCAATTTAATATTAATGCGCCAACAAGATACTGCAAATTTTTTCCAATCATTTTAACACCTGTCATAAAAAACCCGAAAACAGAAAATAAGAAAACATGATAAACAACATTAGTGTTACACGCAATTTTTTGTGCTCACTCAGGCGAATATGATTAAATTTAGATTATTGCAATTCGGTAAGGGTAGAGTGAAGTTTCGGTTACCATATGTCGAGAACAATAGGGCAGGGTCAATAACATTTGTAAGTATCCAGTCAGTGGGACGGCCCACTTGCGCGCTCTGACCTAACACCAACCGTTAATACATCATACGGAGTTGTTACAACAAAACCATTAATGTTATGTTTACATATTTTATTTTGACTGACTAAATTATTTGATTTAAAAAAAGGTTATAAGCAACTTTTTTAATGAGTTAAAATGAGTATAACATAAAACTCTTAATAAAATTTTAGGATTGTGTCGAATGACATGAAGATACAAAACATACTCACTCAGAAATACAAAAGTCATGTATTTGTAAGAACTTTATTTAAATCATCTTTTTATAATCATTAGGTGCATTATACTAAGCTATTTCTACAGAAGAAGTTATCACAATATTTTTTTTCTTCTCTGCACACTAGTAAAATTTCTAACACAGTTATAACCAGCTCTATATATGGCATCTCCTTATAAAACCCATTATAGCAAGTCCAATCAAAAAATCATTTTTTTCTATATAAGTTTGACCGGACATGGCTCATATTCGAATCTAAATGAGTTACAAACTCGTTATTGTAATAGATGGTTACAATAGACATGCATTGAAAAAATGTATTAGATTGCAAAGTGTATTAGTGCAATCTATGTTAATCATTGTATTATATTTAATCCGAGGGTGATTGATTAGCAGTTTCACTTGACATGTAAAAACAGTTTTTTTTCCTATTAAAGGATAAATTACCACTAGCAGATATTCTTGTACTTTACATAATTATGTATCCTGCATATACTAATTTTACAAAGTAAATGTTGGTATGATGGAACTTATTAAGGGTACCTTTGTGAGTTGGTTGGTTGTGAGTCTGAGTAACTTTTGTGTGTCTCAACATGAAATGCGTTGTCACTTGAAATCTTGGAAGGATAGTATGACTGCTAGCATCGAACTCGTTTTAAATATTGGAGTAGTTTGAATATGTTTGTTGTTTGCTTGTTAGAATCTTAAAAATCCTTCGAAATTTTAATTTAAATACTTATATAATTTCCAAGAAACCTCTAGGATTTGTTTGTGCAAGCAACTTATTAAATTATGACTACTAAATATAAGTAAGTTTCAAGTATTTTACGATTGAAATCAAAGGACAAATTTTACGAAAAAATAGCCCTATTAATAAAATGTTATATATTAAAGAAAATGTTTACTCCAACACGCAAGTTATTAATTCCACAAATCCTCTCTAACAAGAAACAAAGATTACTGAGGGATCGGGCTCAAATAATCCAATGTCTATACAAAAATAATGCAACCATATTATTGGGCTAGGTTAGATATAGGAATGATACTTATACATTGGAGCGAGGGAGCGAATATAAAATGTCTGGGCGACCCTTACTCTGGTTTTACTTTCCTTTCGGCAGTCTTTACTAATAAGAAGCTTTACTAATAAGAAAAAAGTTTAAGTATGTAACGCGAAAATTAAGTATATAATTTGCCATTGACATTAAGTATTGTATTGTCAGGTTATCGAATTTTTATATTATCTGCTTTGATTATCTGCTTTGGTAATTAAATTATAAGATTGACGGTAATGCTCTCAATTTTATACTATCTTATCCTTAATCTCAATTGCTTTAGCCTGAGAATAATAACAATGCGGGTTCGATACCCGCACCGAGACAATTTATTATATCATCCAACATTTGCGTTTGGTCTGAGAGTAATACTAATACGTTTCTCGTAGTTTTTGTTACTCACTAAACACGTCGAAACACTATTTTTGTTAGTGTCCGAATGAAGTTCAATTCCCATTAACAATGCTTTAGTAGAAGTAGAAGAAGAAAGGCTAAGGTAATTGGAAAAATAACTAATTCAACATAGGTATAAATATTGATTGCGCAATATAGTATCCTCAGAAGCTACTTGGTATTCTCACAATATATTTGGAGGAGATTCGTCGAATATGTTAACTACAGAGGCATGTAGTACGTTCAGATCCTACCGTGACACAATTCGCATGCCTCAAAAATATTCATAGAGCTTATTCTCTCGAGGAATAGACGGTGCTTGATGAAATGTACACAAGAAGATATTTATGAAAATGTTTGTTTTGCCTTTTATTTATGAAGTGACATGAGCGAAATAACAGACGTGCCCTATGTGACAACCTGAAATGGGTCTACCAAGTTATACGTTCACGCTTGTATTCCCAAAGGTTTAGGCAAGGATGTATTTTTACGTCATTTCTATATGGAGCCAAACATGTTTCAAGACTCGATAGTAGCAGTGAAAAATTTATAATAGGAATCTCTAAAGCACTTTGCTCGACCTGGGTATCGAACCCGTCTCTCAATCGTACACACCGCAAATTATACCAAAGTCAACATGCATAAATTTATGAATAGTCGTTGCGCTCTGCTCTGAAGGCTACGAAATAAATAACAATGGATCCAATACGAATATTTGTATTATCTACAAATTCTGTGATACCGTACTTCATGAAACCTATGTTTGTTTGAGATTGAAATTATGTTTTTAAGGATAAGTTATGAACTATTGAGTTTTCTTGACAGTTTTAATGAGACATTTTGTAATAGTATATTTTTCTTGAAATCCAATTTTTATCCTTCGTAATTTTTATAGAGCTACGCAGAATTTTACTCGTTCAGAAAGTTCTAGTTGTTCCATTAGCATTTCTAAGAAGAAATGTCACCCTTTGCCTAAGCAGAACTTATAACATATTTATTTAGTCTAACAACTAATTCAGGGAAGTTAATGCGACATTTTAGCATATTCTTTCATTATCATAATCTTCACTTATAATATTGGGTATTGTAAAATAAGCTTTTTATAGCAAAGATTTTTATGTTTCAAATGAAATGGTTTCGGGAGGTACTAAAATTAACAAAATAGCTTATTACATTTTTATTTTTTTTTACTCATACTTATTTAGTCTTTACTGTGCTCTTGTTTTAAAATACAGAGAGAGGACTTGTATAAAGTGCTTCACCTATTTATGAAAGGCGTTTTTATTCAATCGAAGTGCCATTAAAAACGAATTTATGTTTTACAGTTTAAAAAATTACCTACAGAATAGAATGGCATAGAAAAATATGTATACCTAGTATTCGTTTCATGTCGGCATACAAAGCACTTACTTATTACAAATAAACTCAATCAGTTACCTAAATACAAAAAAAAACATTTTACAAAAGCAACAAGCAAACTTTACGAAGCATGCAACGCCGGGAGAAAAGGCTTGTATTTTAATTAACAGCATCACAATCATTCAACTCAAACTACTAGACTTTTATTCCATAAATAAATACAAGAGAGCTGCACCACACAATAGTTCGCGCTAAAGAATCGCGCGTTAATTCCCATAAAAGCGTCCGACGTAAAAACTAAGCTAACAAACCGAACCTGCGAGAGGTAATTCATTTAACTTTTTGAACGAAAACAATGGGGGCACATACAAATCAATTCCACTACAAATGAAAAACGGGAGGAATGAATGAGAGACTGGTCTACTGAATGCTGATGTTTCTCCGCCAGTAATAATGTGTGTAGCGCGTCGAGTTTTGCTAGAGAAAAAAAATTAAGAGGAATTCTGAAGAGTGCTGGCAAAGGCTTTTGACCGCGGCTGAGATAAGGTGTGCATCTCGCTAGTGTTGAAAAGAGGATAACAAAAAAAAGGTTGTTGCACCTCGTATGCAGCTTGTAGTGACCACTACGCTACTAGCTGAATTCACTGTTGGTGGAATTTTTGTTCAATGATTGTATTTTTTGAGAGCATAGAAGATACACTAATGTTTTCTTCCACGAACTAACATTAAAGAATTTCGTATGTTTGTGAAGATGATTGTAGCGAATACACATGAAAATTAAATCCATTTAGTTTTAAATTTTAATATATTTCTTAATAGCCATATTATTTTTTGGACGACGATTTGATTTCTTTAGCCAACTTTTATTAAAAACGTGGTGGAGTGGATTCACACATGTACTGGTAATGTGGTAATATTTCGTCATTGTCCTATCGTCAAAAGATGGCATCATAAAAATGTTCATATCATATTTTCTATGCATAAATCTTATTGGAAAAAAATAATTACAACGAATTCAAACGGCTGTCAAGTGGTCATTGACGTGCCTGAGTATCTATTGGATAAAAACTCCTCGAAGAAAATATAATGAAAAACACTGTCAAATTTGTCTCATTTATATTCTGACGGTAACATCGTTATTATTTTGTCAGACATTTTATTATTTTCTATAAATAAGAGGGCATTTTCACATGAATTAAACTGAGATTAAAACATTTATTATATATTTTTTTCTGAATGAAGTCACAATGATTCTATTAGGAGTGATATATCTTTTTATATGACTAAAGGATTTTTCAGTAAGACAAGCATAGAGCACAAAACAATGAAAGTTATAAGCTTCTGGTATTTCCCAAGTAAAATATAATCTTTCTATCTTAATATGATCTTTACACCATTTTAATAGAGAGGACACCCAAATAGTGGACCAGAAGTATTAGTGGACCAGGAAGTATATGCACAAGACAAAGCTTGCCGTCCAACTCCCCATCAATTTAATGACATAAAAATCTTTGATGTCATCTTCGTATTTGAATGCATTAAAACATTCGCGTTGATAGCAATTTGTTAATTGCTAACAGTTGGTACCCTCATGAAGACATGCACAACGTATAATTAAACAATATGCAGATGGCCTACATATGACATTGTTGACTATTTTAGTTCATAAACGAGCCATTACGTCATGTAAGGACAGGTTTATTGATCCTAATAAAGAAACCAAATCTATATCATTATGTACATCTATCATATTATCTTAAAGAGCAGTGATGGCCTCGAGGTTTGGGCGCGAGGTCGAGAATCTCGGCGGTCGCGGGTTCGAACCCCAGGCACACACCTCTGACTTTTCTGAAGTTATGTGTGTATTCACATTGAATTATCACTTGCTTTAACGGTGAAGGAAAACATCGTGATGAAACCTGCACACCTAAGAGTTCTTAGAAATTTCTTAGGTGTGTAGTCCGCCAGCCCGCACTAGGCCAGCGTGGTGGACTATGGCCTAAACCCTCAATCTCAATGGTAGAGGAGACCCGTGCTCAGCAGTGGGCGTATATGGGTTGATGAATGAAATGATGAATGAATCATATTATCTTGGATATGTCCTATAGTTACAAGTGTGATTACTGCTATTTCTTTATTTGTATTATCATACATTTTAAAAATAAAGATCTAAAGTGCTTTTTTAGATTATATAAAATCTCTAACAATCAAGTTACCTCAAAAATAAATTATAATTTAAGCAAGTATAAGTCTATGCTGTTTTAAATTTCGTAGTATCCTATAAAATTAATTCATTGTTATACCAGCTTCCACGAACAACTTCAGAACACGATTCACTCTCGCTTATTAAGCAATTCGAAAGGTTATTTAAAAATATTTTACGGTCGCCAATAAATCTCATTCTTAAACCTGGAATACATAAAACTCTGGTGAAATTTACCGCCAAAGATAATTATAGAATTGCAAATTATTCCATTAGAAATTCTGAGGCTCACGTTCTTTGGCCGTTGTTTATCTTTAATCACCCCTTAATTTTTCCCTCGCGCACCCCTTTTGAACCGGTGCCCCGTAGAGCTGCGGATTAGGGTACCTAAATTACGGTTGACCCACCGGATAAAACGGAAAAATAAATTTTAAGTTGAAAAAATTTAATTAAAAATTTAGCAAAAGTTATTGCCGGTTACAGTACGCAAGCCTGTTATAAAGTATAAGGGTTTATTAGAAACATATCACATTTTATATAGACTGAAACGTTTAGTTACTTTATAAAATTTACCACTAAAATGATTATTATAAATATACCTGACATTATTTTCAAAAAGATCAAACAGACCTATACGTAAATCGGTATTTCCGATAGTGCATTGATTAATTGAACAATTCAACGCACTTCTATAAACAGCAAAATCACAACACCCACACATTTTAACAAGCAAACAAATTCGCAGAATGCACGATAAGCCGCTGCGTATTTGCGAACATTTTAAAGACTTTAAAGGCTTTGCATTGAAGATCGAGATATCTCCTTCACAGCGAGCGTGGACACCCCAGATGGGAATTATGCGGCCTCACGCCGCAGGATTCTATAACCCTTCCAACCTAACTCATGATTTTGCTTATCTCGTGTCGGGATCGGTGAATTTAAATACGATTTTGGCGGAGTCACCCCGACGTTACGCGTTTTGCTTGTACACGCAAATTTAGGAGCTTCGAGGGAACTTTCTGCGGTATTTCCAATTGTTCCTTGAAAAAATCCTTCAAGACCCCTTTTTCGTATTGTAATTACAGTTCATTCATTCATTTTGACCCTTTTGACAGGTCTTGTAACATCGAAAATCTAATAAACTAAAATAAGAAGGATTTTTTATTAATAAATTATTTGGAAGCAATTATTTACAAATTAATCTTTTTGTTTGAACCAAGGAACATAAACATAAAATTTTATAACGTGTGGAATGAATGTTTTATGTTTCTACGTTACACATAATACTATTATTGAGATTTGTGATATAATTTAACAAGTTACGAATTGTATTTTTTTGCGTAATGCTCTCGATGAATCATTATGTAAGTAGGTATACATTTATAATACTCTACCATTCGTCTTTTAAAGGCTAGCAACACGTCAATATGCCTTCTGATGTGAATGCTTTTAAAAGGGGATTATCAGCTATAGTCTCTTTATATCGATACACTCGACCGTTACTTAAACAAAAGATATAGTCTATCTCCAAAGTTCGTTTCACGTATAATCTAAATATATCCTTGCCTTTGATAATAATACATATATTCTTATCAAAGGCAAAGATATAATTCCGTAATTGATAAGGATCGTATCTCGGAAATCTATTTAAATATCGTAACTCGACCTTGCGTTTGAGATCAATTTGTTGATGAATATTTATTAAATGTAACTCAAATAGATAATTTTGTAGCTATTCTTCGTAGGTCAAACTTAGCAATATTAGTAATAGTAACGATATGAGCGATATTAACAAAATATACGGGACTACAAAGCATCCATTACCCAGTTAAGCGCGCTAGACTGCGTCAATTTAACGGTAATTGCCACGTATCGTAAAATTTTAATGTGTCCATTGAAAAATTCAGGACCCTCGTTTTGTTATTATTTAATTATCACCCTCATGTACCGAATTTCGTGGTGAATATTACATCACGTACTCGATAAAGTATTGTAACAGCGGTTGTGTTAATTTAAAATTGTTTTATTTATTACTGCTCTCCATTATTACGGGGTATAAATTTGTTATGGCGATGAATTGTATACTTTAGCTGTGTTTTATCGCGTATAACATTTTCAGTGATGAAATATTCACTCGCTGGTGTCAATTTACTAAATTAAAATTGCGAAGCAGTAGTTGGGAATTTATTTGATGGAGTTTTATCTTTCGCGTAATAACTGAGGAAGAATACGCATTTACGAAGGGAGATTCGACTTTATGCATACGGACGGTTTTTATTGTGGTGATACTTGCTTAAAATGAGGGTTTAGTAATTTCGAACGTATAATTACATATTTTAACGGTAAATGAAATTACCGTGGGGAAACCTGTATAACTAAAAGATCTTGCATTCTTGACCATCTGTGAGACGGACTGGCCTGATAAAGGCAGATAGACCTCAATGAATATTTATTTAAAGTGTGAATGGTTAAGATTTTTTTCTAGATTTAGGAAATAACCTTGCGTATCATTAAATATTGAGTCTGAATTAACTTCTACTTTTTTCTTCAGTATTGGTGTAGTCCGAAAACTTTTATATTGATTTTTTTAATCTCTGTTGTGTCATACCGAAATAGTAGATCTCTTATACAGAAAATACTTAATAATAAAGAGGTGAATGCCCAGTTGATTTTAAACTACCTCGTACAACGCGTGTACGTAAATTAATCCCGTTTATAATATTAATCAGCATTATACGAAAATACGTGTTAAAATTAATTACACCAAACATTCGCTATAATTTTCAAGATCATTAACCGGGACCGTTTACAAAGAGATATCTTCCAGGGAGCGTAAATCCGCTCTCGAAACATTATGCGGAGCTCATACTCTTTGTTGGTAAATAAATTGTGTTCATTTTCATTAAGTTGTGAATTTTATATACGTAACATCACGCCTGTATTCCCAGAAGGGATAAACGGAGACATATCTGCACTCATATTCTACCAGATGTATATTATTCCTACGCAGTAGAGAATCCTATTGCAGTTTTTTGGGCGCGTTGACAGACTCCGTGCTGCAACTAAGAATTTTGTAGTAGGAAAAATTTAAGAACTCTTTGCCCAGCAGTCAAACTAAAGTCGACTAAATCGCGTTGCTGGATGCAGGCTTGGTCCACGACACTTTGCTTTATCTGTAGTTTTCATTTAATGCTATGAATAACTTAATTAACCTTATTAATTATTCAGCAACAAGCAAAGCGGTTTAAAATTAAAAAAAATACTATTAACTTTTAAGCACTTTAAACCTATACCATCCGCTATACCAAATGAAACGAGCTCTGACCATAATATTTATTTACATGTTTCTCTGCTCTATAGTTACTACTTTCATAAATCAGACGGTAACGCATGAATGGACTGAGGCAGAATAACATATTAGGGATGTGCTACCCGTAAACAATAACAATAAATCATAGTTTATCGAGTGATTGAAACATAAAAATCATTTTACGGTCACCGCTAAAATGAACCTGCTGTCTGCAACAGTTGCGTAGGAAACGTACTCGGTCTGACACATTATAGAGAGTTGCAGTAGGGCAGCATTACGTTGTTTAGAAAAATTGATAATTTGGAAACTTGAATTATGTTACGCTCGTTAACAGTAAAACAATAAAAAGTAGTATTTGAAAATATTTTATTGAAATTCCTACACAATTCATTAGATTTTTTACATAATGTC
Source organism: Cephonodes hylas (assembly GCA_030295005.1). Lineage (NCBI taxonomy): Eukaryota > Metazoa > Arthropoda > Insecta > Lepidoptera > Sphingidae > Cephonodes > Cephonodes hylas. Next base: position 5,405,751 of record AP025371.1, read on the forward strand.
GCAGTTAAAACTGTTTTTGTTAGAGTTTAGTCATTAATGTAGGTACCTACAATTTTTTGAACTTGCCACTTACAAAAAATTTAAAATCAGTCAAGCTTTATTAATAGATTGCAAGGTGTAGCGGTTGGATGAGGAGAGCCGAAAATGTCCAGCAGTGGACGTCACAAAGACTATTGATATGATGATGATGATCCTTAATATATTACATTATTTGAATTCATTAACCAGGAAATTAAATTGTAACAAAATACTTGCCGCACTGTACCTTTACTTCCAACATGGACCCCTATATTTGTCAAATGGGCAGGAATAAAAAATTGCTATGACGTAACGAGGACACACAGTCCCCATTGGGTATCGAAATACGGTAAATGGTGCCATTAAGTTCAATAATATACCACAAGGGAATCAAAATAATGGATGGCGGAAAGATTGATGTGGCAATGCTTTTGATAGTTTTGACTCGTCACATAAACTATTTGTAACATAATTTTCAAATACAATACAATTACGCCTGCATTCCCGAAATACGAGGCAGAAACGATCGTAAATTCTTGTATCGCCATTTTTTAAATCGGAAATAGGAGGCCAAATCATTACTATTTATCTTCGACAACAGCACATAGTTGGGAATTTAATATGTATATAAAGATCTCTTTCCCGAGCTTTTCTTTAATATTGTTTTAGTGCTTTTAATCAGTGTGGGATACAATTAAAAAAAAAAAACAATAACTTGCATACTCGAAACATCTAAGATTAAGACCAAATTTGAATAAATCAACTTAATATTTACTGCGAAATTTTGTTCAGTACCTCGAAAATAATCCCAGAATAATTTTTAATTTTAATATTTACTGTAGTAAAATGTTAACGATGCTGGCATGTCCACAACATTCTCTACAGAGATTGCAGCGGCAACCGCAGAAACATTTGGTAAATGCATAAACTACGAATCACACTGACATGATTAACGCAAAACTGTTACACATTAATGATTTTAATACAATTATTTTCGTTCGTTTTCATCTGAATATGAACGATTGTATTAATATTCCACATCAGTCATTTTTATGAAATCTTCTTTTTAAATCTTGGGTATTCATTTGTACTATTAAATAGCCACAAGGTCAATATTTATAGAAATGAATAAAATCAAAGTATTTTAATGAAATCCAAAAACGTAATAAGACCTTATCTTTCTATGACCCATTGAACTAGCAAATGCACTCGAGCACATATTTGCAAAAAAATAGGCACCCCTGTATTTCTATGTAACAATAATCGCCATTTATTTATAAGTTCGTTCTGTAGGGGGACTTATACCGGAAACATTTCTAGACTCTAGTCTGCTACTAGATTTTTTTCTAACGAACCTAAAAAAATGAGCACGATCCGAGAATTCAATTTACGTGACGACACCAAAGAAGCAGTCTTTGTATTTTTTTTATAAACCAAATCGAAAAATCTTCATTAAAATAAAAATAATATTCTAACGCCACAAATTTTTCTACGCAAGAATCACATCAACATCAGCTCTCAGCTGTGTTATTTTAATTGGCACATTCCATGCCTTTGTCGAGTTAATCACGAGTGTAGAGTACGTCATCGAAATACTCTTAGATATAATTTAACACATCACAAAGCCGAATTGAGTTTCCAAATTGAACACACTCAGCGCAGACGTTTTCACTGAATCAGCCGAGTGAAAGAAATGTAGTCCACGGCGACTGACTTGGAACGCACCGATGGTGAGCTCTGTGAACCATTTGTTAATTATTGACGAAGTTAAATGAGATTTTCAGACGCGAATGCGTGTAACGAAGTGTTAAGTATTGGTTCAGTCCAAGTATTACATCTCGTTACGGTCAAATAAGCATCGAATGATTAATTTCTCGCAAACAGCGCCATTATGGATGGGAATATAAGAATAAAGATTTTTATCAGATTAGAATATACTAAAGTATAGGATTATCAAAAAATCTAATTAAAGACAAACTGGATTATATTACTATTGATTTATAATAAAAGCGACTTCTCTTGATCATTACTTAACATCTAAGCTAAGTGTGACGCAACTTCTGACCCAATTACCTTTGTTTTACCGTATTAAGTTTCATTTTGCAATTTGTGATAAAAATAAAAATAATTTATATTACGACATTTTTATTCACGTCACAATGCAATCGCCGCTTTAATAATAGCCACGAGGGATCCCCAATCTTCGTGTGTCGAAAAGCGAAAAGAGTAAACGAAACTTTCAAAAGGATTTAGGTTCTAAATTACTTCGACATTGTTTGATTTATGGACCCTTAGGCCCGCGGCCCGTCGGAGTTCTTGAGGTAAATATCGGAGAACTTATAATAATATTCTTAGACCTCCTCATGATTCCTAGCAAATTTTTAGTTATTTTTAGTAGAGATATAATTTATTAGTAATTGTCTATTTGACATTTATTCTGAGCTCAACTTGTGTGATCTCCAAAGGGTTCTTGTGATCATGGATTGGCATCTGATATTTTGAATCAAATCCAAAACCTTTCTAAAAATCTAGCTAAAGAATATAGATTTAGATCGAAAGTACCACCAATATTCGATACGTAGGAAACATTATCGTTTGGCCTCTGTAAGGTTACCATTGCAAGATCTTATATACATATTATCATCAATTTATTGGCCTACTCTCGTCATGTCATTCATATTTTTTTTTCAAAATGCACAACTGATGAACTTTCTTTCTCCGTTTGCTCTTTCATTGCAGTAATACCATCCCACATACAAAACCAATACGTTCATAATGTACATGTATGTTCCAATAAACCACCTCAAAAACTGAGCTGCGATTCATTCCAATATGAGGAAGCTGAGTTAAACAAAACGCGCTAATTTGCGCCGCGCGTTGAGGGTGAAGGCGCGAGGGCGCGTAGCGTAGGAACCGTGAATGGCGCATTCGATTTTTTATTTTGTGTAATTAAAACTCCGTCGACTAGACTTTCATGGGAGCTAAAAGCAAAAGTTCATCGAAAGTACGATAGCTGTTTCAATACCGTTTATTTGTACTTACTCCGTTTAATAAATACAACGATATTAATGGCCAGTTCGCAGAGGTTCATAAACTTCTTAGACTTCCGTGGTTAAATGCTTATAATGAAACTGCAATTAGTCTTTAAATGTTGTCCCTCTTTATGTAATTCGATAGACCATCAGATAGCGTGATGACTGTTAACTATTATAACTGTCAATAATTATCAGATATTAGTTGGAAAAGGTATCAAAACACATGAAAGGAAGAGCAGAATTTAATTGTTGATCCAATTTGAAATTAGTTGTTAAGACCTAGGTACGGCACTAGTTCAATTTTATACTGTTATCAAGGTCAACGAGGCATTCCTCAATCAATAACTAAATGGTTTTATTATCGCCATAGAAACTGGACTCACAAACCTACCCCTGCCGTATATTATTTCACAAATCTGGTAATACTCAGCGCAGATTACCAAAGCAAAGAAATGAGATTATCACACCGAACAATACAAAATCCATTTACCACTACGGAATATGAAATAATATTTTCGGCACACGCTCCCGGCACACGAGTTGTTATGACAAAACGGCTCTTTACTGCAAAATAAATAGAGGTCCCAAATTAACTAGTATATTTTATCATTATTACAAATATATTTAAAGTTGGGGGCCACTAGTCACAGTTAAGCTTAAGCCGGTTACATCCCTCCCTATTTTCTGATGGAGATTTATGTCAGGGGATCAAAAGTTTCCACCGCGCACACAGGAATATAAAATTTAAACACAAACTTTACGTGTGTGCGTGTACATTCGCGTTGTGAATGTTCAGACAGTATTTTTTAAATTTGCATTTTTATTTATTGTAATACCGCAGAGGCATATGTTAATTTCAGTTTCAATGATTGGTAATATTTTAGTTATCTCATAGATGTCTATTGACATTTCAATAGAAGTATGAGACATTTAGGTAATAATATTATATGATATACATATAGGTAGTATATATATTACATATTAATTAATTGTAGTAAGTTTAAATTTAAATTATCACGGTGTATTGATTCTTCTTATTGGCGGTAACTCCTAGTTATTTCTTACGCGTTATTAATAAGCCTCTAAGAAGAATTTATAAAAGGTTTTTTCCAGTAATTCGATAAAAAATAATGTTTTACTAGTAGTTATTTTTTAGGAACTTATTCCAGTAAATATGTCTGTATAACTTGTTTTAAAACATCCAATAATAAACAAAATAATATTTTCTAGACCCTGATAAAATATATTTTCTGAGAAATTCATATTTTTTACAAAATCCTAATTTTTGCTGGTAAGTTTTGTAAAAATAATCCGTTGTTACTTTTTTTTTCTATACTTATTTTTATACTGTAATCAGCTTTGATTCATCACAATATTTATAATTTTGGGTTAATACAATTTAAATATAAAAGATACATGGGCCAATAAAAATATGGTTGGCGAAAGCTTCGGCACAATTATATTCGACCTAATATTTTTTAAGTGTTTCTAGCGCGACAGTACGATATACCGAGTGTATGTTTGGCATTACCCGTTTATAACGCAACTGGAAGGCGCCCAAGTGCGTTTCATTGCCAAGTATCGGCCGTAAGTTCTCATTATTGCTCGCAATACTGAATTTTTTTGAAAGCCTAGTCTATGGCTTTATATTTTTTTCACCCATTGCATTTAATTTAACGCTTTTCGCAGTACAATTTGTATGGAAATATTCTCCTTGCTTATATTACTTTTGCGCACACTCAAGTTAAGATAAAGTTAATTAATAATGTACAATATGTTACTGTTAAACTTTTACACAGTATTTCATGTGCTTTCAAAGAGAAAACTATGAGAGGAAAATTGCCCTAAGTCCAATAGGCGGGTTTTAGGTCATTCGGATTTGACCGGTTACCTACCACCTAGCATGAAATCTAAAGTGTCGACCCACGCAAATTCGCTGCGCTTATCGCTATATCTTATCTTATTATCCTGATCATCCCTTGTTTATCAGATTATCAATTGGACAGAATAATTCTATAAAATATCTATCTTGCTGGTCGTTACATGTCCTTCTTGTTTTTTTTATTATTTGTGACGTTATTAGTAGTCATTCGTTGAAGTCTAGCCAGAATTTAAAGGCGACTTTCACTAAGGATTTAATTAACTCAAATATTCAACTCAACTTTACATAACGCAAAATACACTCTGTTTTTTTCTCTTCCAACCAACTCGTAACATTTAATACAGTTATTTCGCGAGGCAAATTTACATAAACTACTAACCAAGATAACTTATTACTATTAGGCGGGTCTAATAAGCGCGCACAGTTTTTATAGGGGCTGTGTCGCATCTAGGGATTTATTTTTATGTTTGCGACATTTTTTGCGCGAACTGAGCGAACATCCCCATATCTATTTATTTATTTATACGAGCCCTGTTTAATGATTGGGGGCGCTTTGATTCAGTTGAATTAAAACAGCAATGACATGTGCGGGCCGAGTCACACCATTATTTAGTTTTTTTTATTGTGTCAATGCGGTATGTCTTTGTTGGTGAATTTTATTGTTTTTGTTAATGGTATATTATTTCTATGGGTAACAGTTCTATTTGTAGTTTTTAACAGTATTGTTTGCTTATTTTGATTTAACAGTCTGTGAATCGAGAGTTGCAGCTGCGATTTTCGTATGACATTAATGCTTATATGCCAGAAAAGACTTCGATTCTAAAATTTACGACGCTCACGCAAGGGTCAGAACTATTTTTGTAATTTGGGGAGATTTAATAATTTACTTATGCAACACGCCCAAGTCATCCGACTTCGTCTGTTATTCCTATCTACATGCACTCACGTTGTAACTTGTAAGTCCCAAAGGAATAAGGCTAGAGGTGATATTCTACTATATGCACATTTTGTCAGCCATTTTTTAAAATGTGATGTTGTTGGAAGCGAGTCTATTATCGTTTACTGAGCATCTTTCAAATCACTTGACATGGAAAAATCGAAATCAAATCGAAAATAATATTTCTTTTCTTCTTAACATTAATAATCATTCGAAAAACATTTGGCAAATAAATCGAAAGTGTAAGAACATTGCCTTTAGCGTACTTTTGATGAAAATACTGAGAAGTCAGTTGATTCTTGTTATAAAAACTTATGTATCGTGAAAGTTCTCGACATACAGCATAGAAAAACAAAGCCGATATTACATGTCATATTTATCAGCTTAAATAAACAAAAGTAAATACAAACTCCATTCGGGAGAAACACAAAACTTGTATATTTACGAAATAACTTTTTTGATGGACAGAAACGTTTCTCCTTCGGCTAGTTAGTTAGACGAAAATATCATTCCGTCGACGTGTATTTGGAAACTTTACACTGAAAAGTTGCAGAGGCGACTGTCTGACAATTTATTTGCTACAGAAATAGAAGTCCTTCAACGCAGTGGTACGTGTTGTTTTGAACAATGCGTTTAGAATGATTTAACGGGGTGCTTGTAAATCTGCATCAAAATTCTACTTTAGTAATGCTGTTTCGTTCCAATATCTTAAACGATACGTTATTGCAATCTGATGTAAATTAATTGCTGGATTAATTGAAGTATTAACAAACATATTTTCAAGTTTGTGTCCTCGAAGGGGTTGGCAGAATTCTGATAAAAAATGTGCCTCATAGGGTATATCAGTCGTCTATCAGACAGTCACGTCTTGTATATATGTGGCATTAAACATGCGTCATTTTTATCCACTAATATCAAACTTATCCAAAATTTCAATACGGCACTATCTGAGTACATGCAATAAAATAGTTCTGTCAGTTGAAGAAATTTAGTCGCATCATTATTAAAATTTACTGCACTTTCAGGCCATAGAGTGATGTCTTCATTGTTCCTAAATATGAATATACTAGATATTGTCCAATACAATAGCGTTGATAAAATAAAAGACAATCAATAGAGAGACATTTAATTAAAAAAAGAACAACGTGGCCGAAGAACAATGAAAACAAAGCAACGAATACATAACTCACCAATCCAACTAGTTATGGCACGATAAATTTATTAGGTCAGTTTACTCGAATTTGTGGTATGTACCTAGGATTCCTCTATGATTTATCCCGCTAGGTTTTAACAGAGCTACGCATAAATTCTAATCTTCACCCTCATAAAAGACTTGAGGAATCTTACTGTTGGTTATTATACTTCTACTTATCTCATACGTTTTCATTTTCCTATTTCTAAAAACATACTTCGTTGCGAAGGCCTAACTTTAAAGTTTTTACAACGATCTACTGGATATCCGCGAATTTTTATCTCCTTTTAAAATACATTTGACAGCCCCCGTGGCGCAGTTGGCTAGACACCAGCTTGCGAAACGAGAGGCCGCGGGTTCGATCCCCGCACCGAGATAAATGTTTGTGTGAAACACAAATATTTGTTTCGGGTCTGGGTGTTTGTGAGACCGAAAAAGTCTCTCGTAGTGTCTGATACCCGCGACACAGGTCTTGTAACCTAGTGTGGGGTCAGAGCTATGTATGTGACTGTTGGGTGTATTTATTTATTTATTTATTATTTATTTAATTATAATTTATTATATGAGCAAATTTCCTTATCAATAATAAATAGAATCAATAAACATCCGTAATAGTTGCAAATTACAATGATTCGGTGACTTTTGTAACTGTTTTAAAGCTTTAGCTATTGAATATAACGAAATTACGAACTACGTATATTACCAAAAAACGGGTGAATAAGTAAGTCCTATACTATCATTATTAAAATTACATCCTTATTTTGATTTATAACCATATTTCGACCAATAAATTTTCCTTTCATAAACCTAAAATGTACTTCAAAGAGACATTATTGTCCCTTTAGTCATGAATTGAAACACGGCCAATTCCCGAACAAAAGGAAGCGGCAGATTAAATAATCGAGCGATATTAAAACAGGCCCGAACGATAGCCATTGTCTCACGACATATCGATTGCGGCCGCATACCTACACTTTAATATGCAAGTTCACGCAATATGGGCTTAAGCCATGCAATCTGGCCACGTCGTGTATTAATATCTGAATCAATCGTGGATATCCCAATACGTCTGCAGATTTGAGACGGTTCACGAGCTATAGCTGTGTGGAGATTTAACAGATATTATACCGAAATATGTTTGCTCGTGAACGTGGGTCAGATTGGTTTGAAGTTGAAGTAAGTCTACAGTAAAGTTTGGTTACTGTTCAGCATTTCTTGAAGCATATATAATTGAACTTAAAATATCTTTAAGGTCATAATTGTACAAATAAGTTTTGGCGACGTAATGTTTCGTTTAACTTCTGGGAATCTTTCAGTAGTAACATGGCGTTTGCAAATACATTCGATAAATGGAAGTAGGCTCCTCCCCAAATATGTAATACCCTAATATGCCTAACGAAACATCTAAAGTTAGCCAACGTGAGAGTATGTTTTCATATGATATAATTTATATAAGTAATTCATAGTCGACCTTCGTAATTCATAAAATATTTTCAAATCTCTTCTGCTTTTTACTTGTATTTCCTGTCTATCTTACACATAGTAAATTAATTTAAATCATTAAGAAAAGAATAGGCTAAAAGGAAACACTAATTAAAATACCATTTTAAGTATCCTTCAAATGACTAGAAATCAGTCAAATGAAGATTATCATGACCATTTACAATTCCCTTTCAAATTCATGTGCAAATATAACTGTGTTTCCACGATGTTACATCAGTTGTATGCGACGAATTCGGACCGTTGAGCCGGAATCGTGCATGCGTCGGAACTGTGCGTGGTATAAATATATAATGCTATGTACAGACATTACTGATAAGATTGGGAATAAGTATCTTTGTCAATACTTCAACTGCGTTGTTTGTATTTACAAACTCATACAATAATACAATTATTGTATATTGCATATTCTATATATTACACATTATATATTTTTTAACGTTGACTTACTGTAGCCGTTATGCATCTACTAAATGAAAAGATTTATATTATATTTGCTACTGAGATATAAATGGCTCGCAGTTATATATATTTCTTTCGTTCTCAGTTGCGTAACAGATCCTAGAAATAACCATTTACATCTTTTCACTGCCTATCAATATTCACGATCTCAAAATCTTTTACTTTGACTGACAAAAATACAGGTGGTATTTCCCAAACCGCAATGAAACCGAATGGTCCCTCAATTTCCATATATAAATTGTAGGCACGGACCCAACACTATGAATTTCCGTTACAATGTCAGGCGGTGCTCAGTGCGCCGTAATTGAATCACAATATGCCGGCGACAGCTCGCGCCAACAACGTATTGTGCCTAGACGTTACCGACAATGATGGTCAAGGATATTACTAAATGGAATACCGAATTATAACGCCGACAGTTTACACTCGTTACTGTTATCATAATGTTAACAACGAGATGGAGTTGCTAGACTAGGTATGTCTTGAGGAAATTAGAATTTCTGTTGGTAAAAATTAAGTAATTATTCTTATATTTTTTGTCTTAAAATCACAGTTATTCTCTTAAAAATCTTTCCTGTAGCACCTAACGCCAAAAAAGTAATTATAAGAAATAATTTACCTCAAGCAATACCAAAATCACATTGTCGGTTTGTTTAGCGGTTTAATCAATTGCATGGAGACATAAAAACGAATGGTATTTTCTTTTCCTCGTACTATAATTAAACGTACGTTCATTTATTTTATAGGTTCATTCTCCGCAAACTGCAGATGCAACGTGACGACATGCAGAAGTGAAAATCCACTGGCTGAAGCACAAAAACGTTGCTCTTTCATACATTTTTTGTCCTTTATTACTATACAGTGTTATCACTAGCATTATTTTAGATGTACTGATACAAGTTGGTCTTATATCGGCTGTAAGCATAAACATGATAGTCATAAATCGATTCAAAAATAAAAGTACGAAAATATAGCCAGAAAAAAATGAACAAGTCTATTCCACAGTTTTAAAACTAACATAAAATTGTAGCAAAACTAACAATATTTTACATAGAAGAAAAACAAAGCAATCCATTAATATACTAGAGACCCGGCACCCGCTGCTTCATAGATTTTATCGATGTAATTGTCATTATAGGCGGTCGTTTGCATGAAATAATGCTAAATTTCAATTCCGTATGCATTAAACTAGACGTAAACTTGCATGGTGTGCTGCCAATAAAGTTCGATACACGTCGTTACGGGACCGGCGACTGTATACATTCGGGGGTGCACCAATGGCTTCGAATTATTGATTATGCTAATTTTATTATAGAAATATTCGTCACGCTTGCTCCCCAAAACTACTTTGTTCAGTTCAAACATTCCTTTAGGATTTTTGAATGAATCACGTCCTCTGAATTCCGGTTAGGGAGAGAGATTATTGATCTTAAATTCAAAATCAAGAATCACATTGGAATTATGTTTTAAAATATTTATTTTAGAAGTACCTAAACTTCTGTACTGTATTAAAATCTTTAATTATTATTACAGACGTACTAACCTAATATTTGCGGTATTAAGTTAAAAAGACAACTTTGCATGTATCGCTAAGAATATTAACGTTTAAATTTTTAGGTCATGGGGTTATTATTGTTAAAAATATTTGAGCCCTTAGCCTCAATAAGTAAATACTACTTGACATAGTTACAATTAGTTTCTATTATTCATTTCTTAATAAACATCTTCCGAAAACGCTTAAACAATAAGATAATACGGGGCATAACCAGCGGAAAATTTTGATTCGCTACACAACTTCCGTGATCGCGAATCTTAGCAAAAATCGATCGTGTTTACGTTCCGCCGTCATAAGTTTGTTTATCCATTGAAAATCGTCTGGAATCACGAAACCTGAGGCAATGAAAGCGGATAATTTTGTTTATAAACCGACAGCCGGTTAAACTTCAACGTGAAGTGAAATTATGTATACTCATAATGAGTTGATAAAACATATTTGCTCAAATACAATATTTGCTTCCTTCTTTGCTTATCACATACTTTTCGGTAATCTTTTCAAATTCTAAGTTAGTGAAGTGATTCTTTGTTCAAACTATAGTTTTGTTTTTTAATTGACGGCTTAATAGATTCTGACTCATCGTCATCTACATGTTTTAACTTTTATTTATTAAATTTAATTAACCACCTTCATTAATATCAGTCTAATTTCTTTTAAGACTTTCAATGTCTTTTTTTGTTCTCATCAATATAATTTTATCCTTAATGTGTTTCATTATTTCAAAGGGTCTCTGGGGCCACAACTAAATCATCTTGATGCATGTTATTACTCGTTCATGTTATGGTTTCACGATCGAAGCTAACTTGTTAATGATTAAGATAAATTTACACTTATGTCACGGGCTAACCGTTGTTAATTTTGAACGGTGTTGCGTGTAGTCCGCTCCTTAATCTGCGTTCTATTAACACTACCCATTAATCATAGTTTTATAACAATTTAACCCCTACTAGATTAATATATCTTCATTTATTCACATACTTCGAGTTGCCATCGACTTTTATCATTCAAATTTCAAATGCGTTTTGTTCAAAATCAAAGCCGCAACAAACGTGGCCATTCTTTTTGAACGTTACATCTATTATAATGAATTCAAGTGCAACTGTTACAAATGTACAAATCGGGTTTTGTTGCTCACACACTGTGTACAATTAAAATAGGAGAGATGTAATAATCTCGAATCTCTTTGTGTTTTTTAACAGACACATGTGGGGACGATAAATAATATTATACGTAAGTGTTGGGTATATAGTACATTACGTTTGACAATGAACTAAACATCAAGTTTAAGCGTAGGGTTGTGCGAATTTAGTTGAGCGTGTGTTGTGTGTGCAGCGATATCTAAAATTCGGGGTGTACCATAATTTATTACACTGGTACGTACAATTCCAGATTATAATGACACGCGGGCGCATATTATATAGAACTAAAGAAAGGTCTTCTAATATTGGCCTTACAGTTTGTTACAGTCCACCGTTTATGATTTTTTTTATGAATTATTTTTTATTAACGACCATATCGGGTCATTATATCGCATTGAAATTATAAGGCATTTATTCATTATGGGTGTTTGCAATTCTCACGACCATGTTTGTTTAATGTGTTACAACAGAAGCTGTGACTCTGATGAATGTGTTGGTTGAAAGATAAATTGTTTTTGTTATGTCGTATAGGTTTTTTAAATCTTTGATTATTATTTTTAATTATTAAATAATTATAATACAAAATGACTACGACTATAGAAAGACCTATATTCATATAAAAATGTGTTCTTCGAAATATTATATTGCAATGTACATATGTTTATTTTTTATCACAGTCTATTGTATCCACACAAATAATAGTAATAACTGTAGCTTGTACTAATTGGCCGGTTCTAAATTGGACACAGTTAAAATAACTTTTGTGCAGAAGTTCAACACAGAACGAAATGCTCAATATAATAAGATTCACAATTACGTAGCTTTGCAGTCTCATTACTAGAAAAAAAAAAGGATAATTACCTAATAGGTATTGTATTGCATTGTCACGTAATCAACTCTTTATCAGGGTTGTTACCATCAGTCATCAACCCATATACGCCCACTGCTGAGCACGGGTCTCCTCTACCATTGAGAGGGTTTAGGCCGTAGTCCACCACGCTGGCCTAGTGCGGGTTGGCGGACTACACACCTAAGAAATTCCTAAGAACTTTTAGGTGTGCAGGTTTCATCACGATGTTTTCCTTCACCGTTTAAGCAAGTGATAATTCAATTTCAATACACACATAACTCCGAAAAGTCAGAGGTGTGTGCCTGGTTCCCGCGACCGCCGAGATTCTCGACCGCGCGTCTAAACCTCGAGGCCATCACTGCTAATACCTCGAGGCCATCACTGCTAATCATGAGTTGTCATAATTAATAAATAATTAATAATTAATTAAGTTACCATCAATACGCAACAATTTTGCCTATAAACGGTTTTATTTCCTACACCTACATGCAACGTGTTGCTGTTTTAACTATACTTGAATTGGTATCATTTTTGCCGTAATTACAAAATTTTATAGTTCTTATAGCCTTCCACCAGATTGACAAATTTCTAATATTGAGTTAGAAATCAATAACTTTAAGAAATGACACATACCCCCTATGTAATTTTATAAAACAAAAGAGAGAATTGAAGAGTGATCTTGCGTGTTGAAAATACAATTGCTGCTATTACTACTATTACAACATCAACTGCGTCTCAACATCTGCGACGAGCCAAATCACAGCATGTAAATCGATTGGAAATATTTCGAATAGCTCAAACGTCTCCCTCCATCGGTAAATTATAGGTTCGTCCGGAGCTGTTTAGCGAAAATGTTACAATATTCGCTAATAAACCGTTTTAGTTGTCGAATACAATGGCCTGTCGATAAACGATTTGGCCGTGCGCTTTGAGAATTGGCTTCCCGCTGACGTGTTCTTTGCTTATTTACCATGATTTGCTTTAAATTAGCTGGGTTTTATTAAAAAATGAGGAAAGAATGTTACACATTTATGTTAAATAATAATAACACATTTTACATAGGCTGTGCTACAGTTCTTAGCTTATGCTTCTATAATTTAGACTTGACCTAAAAGTAAAGTACTTCGTTCCGACATGCCACATCAACTCATTTGTAATTCTAAGACACAACTTTCTATTTCCTATATTCTATCTGTCATCACACTGAGTTCTGTCCTGCCCCGTCCACATTTCTTGAAAACAAAATTAAGTGACATTAATTATGACAGCTCATGATTGGATGTCTAATTTCTTCTTAAACACATTCTAAATTGAGGTATAAAAGACGCTTTTCTCACACATAACTAAATGAAGTTTACGTTATTCTTACTCATTAATCCGGATTCAGCCAGACGTTCTTCATACGTACTTATAACGAGTTTATATACAATAAATTATTATCAGCGGCCCCTATTATCAAACAACTGTAGGATTTAACAACATTTCAATTGAAATTTAATTAAAATCGGCATCTAAAAATACTAATCAGTATTCAAATGACTAAAGATAAAAATAAATTGATGCTTCCTTTATAAATTATCGATAAATATTATAAATTAACCACTGGGCGAGATAAATTATTATCGAATGAATATACAAGTAGGTGTACTAATGCCTGGTTCCTTAGAAAAGTGAAGGTGAATGAAGGTCTAAGCTTAAACTGTTGAAAAAAAATATAATAAGAAATTTAAAAAGCCGACTGTTACTTTATTTAATTAACATTTTATTGTTTACGAAGGGCAAAATACTCCTTGCTTTTAACAATAAGAAAATTCTTAGTGTAAGTAGGAACTTTAGAAATAAGACTTTAAATACACCTCTTCGAAGGTACAAGCATGAAGGTTTGAAAGTCGAATAACAGCAATAAGCTACTCAATTTCCAAGCAATTATTATTATTTAAAATACATGTACAGAATTAAAAACAAATAAATGACTGTTAAATAAGACGTTTAGAAAATCATACACCGGACGCGACTATTAGCATCACGCCAGGAATAATGTCTCACTTCCTTCAAAATATCTTAATTTAAACGTTTTATAAACCACACACTGTACGTAATCATACGAGTAACAATGGATTGCAGCGTGCGGCCCCACGCACAGCGCACCCCTCGTTTCATTAAATACGTTTCCGCATATCACGCACTATGTCATTTCCTCTAATAGTGATGTGAGAGAATCGTTAAGCATCGATATCGATGATTCTGTACCAATTTTAATTATTAGTTTTGTTACTTAGAATTCAATAGATATAAAGTCAAATTTTTAATTAACATTATATGTAGTTTGTTGAGATATATTTTGTTTACAAACGAGTCACTACCTACTGCGATAAGTTTAAAGTAATAAACAGTGAGTCCATTATTAATTAAGTAAATGAGAGTAAGAAGTCAAATATAATAAAGTGCAGAATATTCACGTGTATGATTTCTTTCCACACAAACCTTCGTAGTCATCAATAAGATGAAGATATAGCGTTACAAAAGTCCAATACCCAATTTTACGCAGTAAGAACTCGGGCCGTGAGTCCAACGAGGCAAAAGCTAGTCGGCGGTAGATATTTCTAGTAGTGCATTCTGATACAGTTCCAATTTCAGAAAGCAGCAATATGTTCTTTGTCCAAAATGATTCATACATATACATGCGTAGATACAGACATGAACGCCTGTACTCCACAAAACTTTGGAGACGCGTATATTTCAGCACCTATATTTGGCCAATTGCGTTGATCAGATCAAAATTTATGTTGCAGTCAAAGCATGTAAACAACGTAAACTTTTATAAAATTAAATCAGTTTTAGATCAGAAGGGAGAAATGACAACAAAAAAAATACAAACATTAATCTATCGATAAAATGAATCGAAGTGTTAAATCCCCAGCACTAATATGTAACCATGGGAAGCTATTTGCGGATTCAATCAAATCCACAGAATGGTAATGTTATTGGCTCAAAACATTCAGATTTAACTCCGCTAACTTTGTTAATGAATATCGAGCTTATAAACTTTAACCAAACGTATGGATGTGCACATGTTCGAACAGGATTGGTTGTCGATTTTGTTTTTGTTTGAATGCGTTTTTAACGTCAGTTAAGGAACTTTTCAATCATTTTTGACGTCATCCGTAGTGGAGTTGTTTTGATAACACCTTAGGAAAAAAATGCGAAGATTGAACTGCGGGTTCAATCCTCGCGTGGAAAATGTTGAGAATATTTATTTTATTTGAAGGTAAAATTTTGCTTAAGACTTATTGACTTTACACGGATTTTTTAAATTACATAATAGAAAATTTCAACCCTGCCATCAAAATTTACTTATAGGTTCCTGGACGCGTTGTTGCCTTTTTTCAACCTTTATGCTTAAAAATGTTCTCAAGAATAGTCGAGAAATTATTCTAAAGAATTGTTTGGAAGTATCCGATGAGCGATGAAATGTACAGTGTTTAATTCCCGGTTTGGACAAGGATTATTTGCGTGTTTAGTTTAAGGAAATTGTCAGTACCAGCACGAAGTTTTGCCACGAAAGTGGTATATGGCTAGGACTCCCTTGTTATTTGATATTACAATTGATGGAAAAAATATAAAACCTCTAAAGCTCATACGCTCTTCAAAGATGTAAGCGTAGTGATACGCGTATATTATGTCGAACGTATAACACAGTTGGGAGATAGTCATTTGTTTTCGCGGGTTATTTGGATGAATGAAAAACAAATGCGAGACGCAGATATATGAGCTAATGTTTTCAGATAAAATATTGCCGAGTGTAATCCTTATGACCTTAGACTCGACAGAAGACGTATCGTATGCATTTTTTATTAGCTCTTGAAAGATAAAAATGGTTTACAACTGACTTTTCTATTACAGTTTTTGATGAAATTAAAGTGAAAGGAGTCATTTTTTAGTCAGAATATTCTTTTGTTTACAAATGGCTGTATCTAATACTTAATGTTTATGTATTCTTGATTTCATTGGGTACCTATGTATTTTGGATGTGTCTGTTATGTGTATTCATTGTATTTTAGGGTGCGAAATAAAATAAGGTCAGTTCTCTGTTTATACGCTGCTTCTAAGCAATAAGCTTCCAAGGGGATGAGCTTTGATTGCCCAAATATAATATTCTTCATAGATTTTTAACATTTATATTTATGTTTATTTATGCTCCATGTACATTGTACATATAAGTATAAAGGCGGACTAAATACCTAAGACATTACGTACCCGTCAACCTCATATAGATACACACACTAATCGTTTTATGACGTAACATGAAAGTTCTCTCTACCTATTTCCTATGGTAAAACTTTTTAATACCTAAAATACATAATAATTGCATATAAATAATAGGTCAAACTTAAATCTACAACGCAATTATGGCAAGAAACATTCAAACATTTCACTTTACCTCAGTAATTCCTTAACATATTTTTAACCTCAGAGAAAATAACAGTGTATTATTGTTATGAAAAATCACGCGAGTATTATAGTCACGCGAACCATTTGAGGTTTTATAAATTCCATTAGGGTTTTTAGTAAATTTTATTTAATACGAAGAAAGTTTTTAACGTCAGACAAAGATATATTTAGAGAATCTTATTTTAAACTTTACTTTAGTTATATTATTATTTCAAGCTGTGGGCCGGCACCGCTCAGTTTTAAATTTCGTATTAATTTCTGGGAAATAATGAATTTTCTATTTTTAATTAGATATACAATCTGAAAAGGCAGATAGAGAAATAACGTGGCATTTTTTATTAGCATGGATGATAATTCTGCAACACATCACTAACTATGTCAAAATAAAATATTAAGCAGTTCGTAAAGTAAATTTTCCATCAATCTAATCAAATCTCATTGTGGTTGGAAATTAAAAAAAAAATCTATGATCTATATAATTCATTAAATAGAATTGTTAAACGGAAACATGGTACCTACCACAACCATTTTGATACCGAAACATTTTTTATAATATTCTTAATAAAAAATCAACGTTATATTCAATTCAATTTTATTTTTCATTGTTAAAATTCTTTGTAAGCATCAAGTATTGCGATTTCACTTATAAAAAGAAATGTATTAATAGAATAACAGACGGATTGTGCTGTCCCTGTGAGGGCTCGCTGACCTACATAGCTGAGGGTAGCCACTGACTAAGAAAACAGGCCAACCAGTCCTATAGAGAAATAGAGTGGACAATCGTAATAAGTTAATCGTTTGAATAATATTACTTTGTTGATTCGCAATAGCGGAAATGATCAGTTAATATCAGCCCTTCGTTGTGCCACCTGGATGAGGAGTATGCCTCATTAGAGTTATCTAGATTGTATTTAGTAACAGTAGATTTAAAATTCAAAGAGCTACTTCATGTACAAGATAAGTAAAACAATGTTTCGATTTCAGTGCAATAGAGAGCGAGTAGATGTTTACCGCAGACATTAATAGACTTCATTTTGCTACTGAAATTTTTTAAATTTAAAAAACCCTTGTATCGACCTGGTTATTGATTCCGGATGTTTAGATTTCAAAAGTTAAATCCAAACGTACCCAAAACTTTTTAATTTCTGGTCTGCTTTAAAATTCGCCAAAATAACGTTTTAAAGAAAATAATTACAAAACAAAAAAAGTAAAAACCGTTGCAAAGAAAAATGTATATTATCAAAACGCTATTACGGTATTACAAGCAATAACAGTAATTGCATATTCTGAAACACGGAACAATACCAGAAAGTGCAGTTAATTGTCTGTAACCATAGAGATTAGATACGCCCAAACATTGTTATCAACCCTGTATCAGTGACGTGTCTGTGCTGCCTATTACTGTTACCACCCCATCAGTAATTGGATGTGGTTACACAGTAATAATCCATCGTTTTATTCCACGAACATGTTATTCCGTGAATTGGAGTTGAGTAATTAGTAGTTGTTTGTTTATCTGGTCTAGTATTAAATTATTTTCAATAGAATTATGTATCGTTTATAGTTTATACTGATTAAGTTACGTTTACTGCTTTGTTTTTACTACGGTTTATTGTCCAGCGTGTGGTCGAAAGATCTTTCGTTTCACAGGGTTGGCAAATTGTTGTTGAGTTTTTATTATTAATTGTCAGTAGTGTGTCAAACTTGTTTATGACTAGCTTAATATGTGTATGAAATAACTGAATGGGTCAAGTAGTCTCGGAGAAAATTGGCTAGTCAGAAATACGAGCATAAGGGTTCCGTTTGCCTTTGTAGATATGGAGCACTAAAAAAACGTCTGCACACGCTTTTCGTCAAGCTGGCGTAATAGGTTATGTTTTTTATTCAAATGTATCTTTAAAAATGAAATCTTTTCCAGTAAAAGCCGCCAATTTTACTTCAGTTGTATTTTTAAATTTTTCTGTTTTTTATTTCTTCTATCTTTAGTTTATAAATAAATATAATCAAATGAATAAGCTCTACACAAATAAAACGTCTAGTTATCAATCACTAATTAACAAGGCACTTTGAGTCGTGACCATTTTAAAGCAACAAAATTGCAAAGTGCCTTCCAAATTGTTTCATTGCGATATAAACACATCCTCAATGTGAATTTACGATGTGAGCATTGTAAAATCGGACGGCATATAGATTTCGGAAATTGTTTAAACTTGTGTTCCCAGGCCATTGATTGTAATGGGCTGTTCCGATAACAATTTCACTCCCCCGTTTATAGCACTGTTGCCGGCCATGAGAGTATCGTTTTCCGATTAGTAAAGTTTTATTTCGTTATCATAGGATGAATTAAAATACCTCATTATAACGCGGATGTGTGTTCACACACTAATGTATCGGTTGTGTGTTTATTTTTATATCTTCTCAAATATGGTTAGATTTAATAATAATAGCCTGATTATTTAGTAGATACATATGTCAAATAGACAAGAGTAAAGCTTGTGTTACTTTAGATTCTTCTTCTTCTTCATCAACCCATATACGCCCACTGCTGAGCACGGGTCTCCTCTACCATTGAGAGGGTTTAGGCCATAGTCCACCATGTTGGCCTAGTGCGGGTTGGCGGACTACACACCTAAGAAATTCCTAAGAACTCTTAGGTGCGCAGGTTTCATCACGATGTTTTCCTTCAACGTTAAAGCAAGTGATAATTCAATGTGAATACACACATAACTTCGAAAAGTCAGAGGTGTGTGCCTGGGGTTCGAACCCGCGACCGCCGAGATTCTCGACCGCGCGCCCAAACCTCGAGACCATCACTGCTTACTACTTTAGATTGCGGTATTTGAATGGAACAGGTGTTTATCGTCAAATAATGTGAATGCAATTTTAGGGCCTTTGCCCAGCAGAAAGCCGTATATGATGAAGGAATTTCGTAACTACAGGGTTGCCTAAGTAAAGTATCAACTGCCTCGCAACGCCTACTTCATTCATTAAAACTCATACAATGAAACCTTCTTAATTAAGGAGAGACGTCACATAACGACAGGTTTGGTATCACCATTATCCACACGTATTACATAGCCTCAGAGGTTCTGTGATCAGCGACAGTAAAAGCTTATAATTACGACGAAGACTAATAACAAAGTTCAGTTATTCAACATTCAAAAAGTTGTTTAATTACAAATTCCGATGAATATTTCACCAAGCCTCGACCTAGCGGTTAGCAATTATTACAGTTGCTTGAATGTTATCTCGTGGAAATACTCTCCCGGGGGAGGTGTCTGAATGGTTAAGAAAGCCAATAGAAGTGCCGACGACTGTTCATATTGTTGTAGTGAATTATTGGGGCGTTAAATTTTATAGTGTTAAGTCATTTCATTTTTATATTTGAGGTTTAATACAACTATAGTACAAATGTTAATTGGAATTTTATTTCCACCTTCAGTTTATCTGGCTTCATTTACGGGTAAAATAACATATGGAATTCATTAAGTAAATCTTATCGATTTTCTAATAGATTTCTAATAGAAACGAGAAACTCCTGTTGCGATCACTTATCAAAATTTATATGTAAGTACCTATTGTTACACTCTGTTAATACCTCAAACTATCTACTTTCAAAGTTAAGAATAAATTAGCGATGATATAAGTAGCTAATCAATCATTTGAGTAAAGAAAAACCGAAATCCTCTTTCCTATATATCCACATAACACATAATAACCTGTTCTTAAAACTACATAAGTAACTATTGATTGTCTTACAAAACCGCCCGTACTTGGTGCGAGTTTGAATGCAAATTTTCAAAGCACAAAGCAGAGTATGTTCAAAGTAATATTCAAATGAAGAATTATTATTCATAATTAATATAGTTTTTCCCCGGGCTACTTAGAGTGCAGTTAAACGTAGTCCCAACGGTAGTCCTGTAGTTTGATTACTTGTACCAACAACTTTGTACTTTCCAACACCTGCTTTGGTAAACTTCAAACTAGATCAGTTAACACTCCGTCTTAACGCTCGCGTGAGCATTTATGAGCTTCAGATTATCTAGTTAAAGTTCGTGTGACCCGACTGTATTCTATAATTTTCTTACATGCTTCAGTAATTTGTTTGTGAATAAGTCAATCTGTTTTGATTTTGCTATCTATTTATAGATTTAGAAATATCTCCATAAAGTTTGAAGTCTTTGGAATCATTGTCATGATGAATAACCTCGTTTGTTATATCATATTAAGAATGTATATCATATCACAGTGGCGTAAGACCGGCTGTCTTACCAATGCAATTGTATGATTCTCAGGTCACAATTGTGTGGACGAGAATGTTACAATCACAAACGTCTCCTTCAATATTTCAAATAACAATAAACAACCAAATACTAGAAAATTAACTTCGCCATTCCCTTAGAAAACATTATTACAGACGCCTTTAACAGTTTTTCTAAGCCTAAACATTCCTGTTTTATCCTCATGAATTTTGAAAAACTTGGTTGGTTTAACTTACTGTTTTGCTAATGAAACATAAACGGACTACCTATAGAAACTATGCGATCACAAAGACCTTCAAACAATTACCAGATCAACTCTACCAATACTACCACTCTACCAATTCTACCAGACAATAAAGTGACTCTACCTTAAGAAGTGATGAGCAGCATACGCACACCTATACATCCACTCTTCCATACGCATAATGCTATGTAAAAGTCATAAACATATACAAGGATTTGTAAAAGCGCCATTCGATCACAAAAGAAGGTAATGCACACTAATACTTCGGTGGCATAAGCTCGCGTGGTGAGAATTGTCTGAACAAACACAGACGTAGCGGTCAAAATGGAAGTCCCATTGTGTCAGAATGTATTCATTTGTATGGCAAGCCCAATATTGACTGGAGAACCCGTTCCCCATATTATGTAAATATAAAGATGAAGCGGGTTATGGAGCGAGCGATCTCATCATTGAAATTACTAATACTTTGAACTGGTTGTGATGTAAATTGTACACATAGTTAAATGGCATACCATTAATGTAGCCGTTCGATTCTAAGTGGAACTGATTTAGTAGACAGGATGAGAGTATGGCACCCATTATCTTTATATTCCCAAACGTTTTTCACTTCCTCCGGTATTTTGGTCTTCTAATAGTTGAACCGTTTGTGATTATGTTATCGAGCAGTTTATTAGTGTAATGTTCGACACAAACGTTTAATGCTGATGTTCCTATCTATTAAACTGTTTTTAATAATGCTATACAAACACGAAAGCAACCTCAAATACTGATAATGGGAAATAAATACCACTTCCTAAAAAATACTTGTAGGTACTATAATATTTCACTCATTATAATGTTATTATAAATTATTTAATTTGAACTTTGGCTGTAAAATATAAATTTCTATGCATATTATAAAGATTTAATGACTTGCCGCTTGACTAAATAATTCATAGGCACGTGCAATATTAATTTATCCCGTTTAAAAGCAACTTCATCGAATATACATTTACTAGAAACAAAGAGCGATAGTGCATCTAGAATTCATTAAGTGTAGTAGTCTTTCTTCCAGCCGCGATCACTTAACATCTCAGAAGTTTCTGGAATGTTTGCCGTGAGTATAAAAAATATATAATGACTGCCCACATACCACTGCTTCGCAAGAGTTTCAACCTACTACCACTTAATAAAGTGGGACTAGATTCAAGACTTTTTGTTGAGAATCTCCTAACAGAACAACCCATAAAACTTTTCTCGGCTTGAGAACTCAACCCCAGACCGCTAGACCGCTGACCAATACAACAGTACACGGCAAAATAAAAAAAAACGGCGTAAAGTCTATATAATATATTCATTTTCACTACGTAAATAGTAAGTAGTCTATAACCCTCTCAATAGTAGAGGAGGTCCTTGCCCAGAATGGGATGCATATGTAAACCATAGGACGATAATTTTTTTCTCCTATTATTTATTTTGTTTCACAAATTTTGAAAGGAAAACAACGCACTCAATATATAATACCTAACTATTGTGGGTGTCTATCTATAAGAACAGATGAGCCGGTTATTCAAGCCAACTCAATAAATAATCCCGCAATCACATGCATTTGCGTAACGAGTTATAGGAGCCTTTTAAAAGCAATAAATCAATCTGTACGGTGAACACGTAATCACATCTTTATATGTATCATAAAATTTATTTATTAGCAAGCCATAATAAAACGGACAGCTGTAGTGATTATCTGGTGGCCTAATGAAGTAGGGTAGTTAAAATAAAATATCAGCTAATCTTAATAACTTCCTTTTAAAT
Organism: Cephonodes hylas; assembly: GCA_030295005.1. Taxonomy (NCBI): domain Eukaryota; kingdom Metazoa; phylum Arthropoda; class Insecta; order Lepidoptera; family Sphingidae; genus Cephonodes; species Cephonodes hylas. Next base: position 5,429,070 of record AP025371.1, read on the forward strand.
ATTTTATGTCTTTTGAATTAATGTATGCCTAATTAGACTGTGACAATACAGCTTTGGTGGTCTTTTCTTTGTTGTAATCTCGTACAATAGAGAATAAAAGATAACACCTATCCATGTTTTCAATAATCTACTTATGTAGATTTAATGTTATTTTTATAAAATAATACTTCTCCTAATCTTTCTCTTATCTACAATACAAGTTTGTCTCTGGGATGTTAAACTAATTCCTCCTATCTGGCTTAATCCGGAGATACATTGAACTTGGGTTTTCAAACAGCAAGTTCATGCCATTTACCTCTTAGGTCGTGACAATGTCTAGCCAAAAGGCTTCGCAAAGTTTGCCCTAATGCGGTCGCCGCTTCTGCCTGCTAACCCTTCGAGGGACTTGAAACTTTTGATCTCTTTAAACTACACGGGACTCTATCCATTTGATATACAAAAAAAATATTGAATCAATACTCATAACAAAAACCTTTAACGGACGGTAGGTTGTAAAATTTAAACAAATACGCCGGAGTAAAATGCATTAGTAAAATGCATAGCCCACATACCTCACTTTAAAAAATACTTCACGGTCGTTCATTACTTAAAACCGAGGGTAGTCGGCCAATTTTCGCTCTCCAACCAAAACCGCTCTCCTCGCCCGTCACACAGACGGATTAAAAAAGGTTTCCATCGTGCGGGCATAATATTATTATTCCTAACAGTTTCTCAAAGCTGAGGGCGAGGCTATTACTCATCTTTTTCCCGCGTCGAGGGCTCGTTTTTATTGCTAGACGTGAAAAATACCAGAAATTTCATCCGGTCCGCTCAAAGTGGTCGGATTAATTCAGAAAGCACTTATTTCAAATTGGATTTCGCTCGAGTCGCGACTCGTGTCTCGCGTCTTCGTCTCTCTTAATAGTGTCCGCTGTCGTGGTCTCTCTATTACACTTCTTTTGTTGCCTATAAAAACCAATTGATGATTCTTCTATCATTAAGATAACATTATTTTATGTTAAAAATATATTTCATGTGAATTATTTGCCTTGTTATTGCATACGTCTGGTGACTGACATTTCAGGAGCCTTAAAGCTTCCTAAGCTTTGCAATAACTCTTGTGTTTCTTTTACTCACTCACTTTAAAAAATTTACATAATACTCACTAGTGCAACAGTGTACGTTGTTGATCGCATAACGCTACTCCATAACAATAACAAAACGTTGAATTCAAAATCACAAATTAACAACCATTTTCACGGTGTCCCGCGAACCATATGGGAGCACTTAAGTTTCTACAAGTCCCAATGAAACTATTAACTTTGTATCTGTTCCAACTAATGTATCTGAGCGAACTACTCAAACAATACTTAGCCGTCGAAGGTTGCAAACAGCAGTTAATCTTGTCTGTGACCACTGGGCCGCAAGAGACGTCTATATACAAGGGCGTGAAGGATAATCGGTCAAAAGATACGGTCATTCTATCACAATCTATCACAGAATTTGATGTTACTTAATGTATAAATATTAGTATTATTGTTGAGTGATTAATGATCAGCACACATTATAGTATGAACGCCTTGCTATCATTCCACAACAATGGTAAAATTACGTCAAATGAGAAGAATTACTTACGCAGTTTAATAGGACATTGTTGAAACGCAACTTAAGTATGTCAAGAGCATTGACCTCTCTTCTGTGGGGGTTCTTTAAAACAACATACTGCACCTTAGGTAAAGATAAATAGTACTTCTGTTTGTTCAAGTGTTCGTAGGAGTTGGCGATGGCACTCCAAGGCGCGAATACATTAAATGTTCACTGCATTCGAGAATCATCCTCTACTTCGTCTTCAAGACTAGTATTTGTTTAGTTACTAGAGATAATATGAGCAAAATACTTTCCAACTGGAGCGTTACAATGCGTAACTAGTCCCAGTCCGGTTACGCCTTTGTTTTGTCCACCAGCCATGTTCGATTGTTGTAACATGTAAATGCTGTTCTCGATTACCATTACGAGCACGCGCAACAAACATTGAAAGTCGACCATTCAATGCTGTAAACGTTAATTGGACGTGAAACAAGGCTAAAGTTATGCTTCCCTTCATTAAATTGTCACACAAAACGGATATTATTATTTCACAAGTTTACAGTTTCCTAAATTGGCAGTTCATAATCCATAGCCGGCTCACAAGAGCGAGTAATTTTGATGAGATATCCCGTCAAATGTAAATAGAGCTGCAAATTAATGTATCGTTAAAACGATCCGCCATAACCTTAATTAGATGGCTATAATTGTGTCAGTGATTAAAATGGTTTCATTAGCTTTAAGTGCTTCAAACATTTCACGATTCTACATTAAAGTTGACTTAATGCGAGAGTTTTGTTCGTGTAATTTTGCAAAGCGTATTAATTTACTAGTTTATTTTAGTTTTGTTGATGTTCGGTTATTTTTATATCCAATTAACTAAAATTTCCAGCACGTTTCATTGCTTATATTTATTTGAAATCTGCTGCAATGATTTTCAACTTGTTTATCTTATACATACGTCATGGTCTCACAGCACATGTACTAAATTACATATTTGGGTCGGGCAAGCCTTCTTTATTTTTTTTTACTGAAAATGCTCAGTAAAAGTATACAGTGGAAATATCCTCGACAAAAGGTTGTATGTTCGCTTTCTAAAAAGTAGAACTTAACACCAATACTATGTACGAAATAGTCACCACCTCCGAGGTAGAGGTGTGAGTCTACCCCACGTGACAACGTGTAGTTCTATTCTGATATTCGGGTGTATTTAATAATCCAATTCTGGACCTCAATGCGCGCGCATTTACGCTCGGTAAACAACTTATTAATATAATTATTTCTTTATTTCCAGTGCATCGTCAGAGCGCACTGCGTACACCTGGCTGCCAGACACCAGGATCGAGTTCTGCTCCCCGTACAGCCGCCGCAAGAGCTCAAACTCAACTGTATACGAGAGTGACTGATGGTACCATGGCTTCGATCAACTCGAAGAAGCTTTACTTTGATCTCGGACACTTAAAGTGCGAAAACTTGTACTACGAAACTCTTAAGTGAAAACGGATTACCTAGTATAATGCAACGTTTCTCTAATACCCTTCCCTGTTGAAACTTAACTAGTATTTGTATATATTGAAGTATTTCGGCTTTATTGTAAGTGTTTAACATGCGCCATTGAATTCGGTTACGAATAAGAAGTGTTTTTATTGAGTGTTATTTTACTTTTGGGAATTTAAATTCCTTTACGTTGAAGTGAAAGTTAAATTGATTGTGCAATAGATAAGAAATTTACTTAATTCCCTTCGAAAGAATCCGCCAAATGTGAAATCTTTGCGAAGTACGAAAGTATTTCTTGTTCATAAATTCGCTAATATCCCAGCTACTTCGGTTCGAAACCGATGAGAAGCGTGAAAACTTCCTCTGGGTTGCCGAAAATGAATATTTATGACGGGCAACGAGTAATGCGCCATTTATGGACAAAGTTAGAACGTATTCCGTGGACTTATCGAACGAAACTGGATCATAACATTGCTTTTACATAACCTATACACGATACAATCGATAAGAATGGTCTGGAGTTAATAGTCGGTTGAGCTGACGTTGGGGAAAATGAGATTCACTGCGAAAGATTACACTGGACAACAAAATTGACACTTTTCTATGATGATTGACTTTTATCACTTGATGTTTACTAATTTGACATCGCTGATTCTAGATGTAACCTCAGTTTTTTTGTATCAGCTCTAGTTTACGAGTTATAGCTATCACAAAACAATTAAAGTATTACCGTGTTAAATTGCTCATAAATTCAAAATTATTATTTTTTAAATATAATTTTACATAGTATAGTAAAGACGAGTTTGTGTGAATGATTCGAGTATTTTTTTTTTCATTTGCGGAGAATATTTGTACAAATAATGGACTTTGAATGTGACAAAGCTCATAATTGAGGCTTACAAAAGTTACTTTCGACACTCCCTGGACATAAACAACAAGTCTTAGATACGGCAAAAGTATTGCAAAACGTGTGTTGAGTCTCTAACTTTGAGGACAAATAGGAAAAGGAATAGATTGAACCGCTATCATGTAGAAAGAAGCCGTGAACCATCACGAAAACAGTAATTTTTGCTACGTAAACATAACTAGTATTACCTGTCAAAATCGAGTTAAATGGGAATATCCATCCTTACGGTTCGTTAATAGACGTGTTTTGAGTCCTACTATATAACTTGAACCTCAGTCCGGTCCTTCTCTGGAGATATCTATGGATTTTGTGGCGAAAACTGACACTTTTAATTTAAAAAAGTTTCAAAAACTGAGTGCAGGGAAGATAAAAGTTGGTATTTATTTATTTAGCGGGTATTTTTGACGGGTCACTGATGAAATCGTTAATACACTAAGCTAATTTGATGAAGACTGTGACAGATAGTGAGAAAAACGCATGGAATGCGTTAGTTTTGTTAGTACAGATTTTTTTGTGAAATAAGAAAAGTTTGGACGTATCTTATGACGTCCAAAAAGTATTATGTCACTATTAAAGGCTCGGAAGTAATATGAGCATCGAGGTACACTATTTTCATAACCATCTAAGCTTATTTTTCTGTCAATTTTGGGAATCTAAGTGAAAAACAGAGCGAGCGACTTCACCAGGACATTCGTACGATTGAGGAACGCTATCAAGGCTCCTGGAACACATATATGATGGCTGGCTATTGTTGGAGCATTCAGAATAGCTCTCTGCCTTTAGTTTTAAAAAAAAAGTAAAAAAAACACAAGGTATTTTCGACTTCACCTGGAAAAAGAAGGATTAACCCCAAAATTTATAACGTTTTAATATGAAAACAAGCCATGTGTCATATTTTTTAAACTAGAGCTCATACAAAAATTTCAATTACAGATTTGAAATTGTCGTTGAAAATTGGACCAATTTCATATATCATAACCCAATCATCAGAAATGCTGTTGTCCAGTGTTATCATTCCGAGTTTGGGACTATTCTTATGTATGTAGAAAAGATAATTTGTTTTACTGATTATGTTGTATGAGTATATTTGCATCTGTATTATAATAATCTGGTAATTTAACTTATGTATTCTATAGCTTTTTATTATTATTTCGTTCGGTTGAATACTGTGACATCAGTAATTTCATATTTGAAGTGGACTTTTAATTCATTTTCGCACGGTTACTTTAATTGTTAATATTGTACAGTAATTTAACTCTACTTAAATTTAAAATTAATTAATAAGAAATAATTAATTACTATCAATTATTATTGTATTTATGGAATACGAATTTTCATTGTAATTACAGTAATTAGGATTTGATGTGGATCTTTGATGTAAGATAACACCATTATGACTAAAAATGTAATCTACCGTGTAAATGTAGATAGGTAATTGAGATTCGCTGTGATTTTTATTTTATTAAAATTAATTTATTTCCGTCGCTGTGTAACACACATAGATTTGTAAAGTTAATAATAAGATTTATTTTTGTAAATTAGCACGTTGCAATTACGCAATCCAGAAATTGTACAAAACCCATCTGATATTATGTAAATATTCTAACTTAGTTAGGCTTTTAAGAATTAATTCGATTCAATATAGGTTATATTTTATGACATGGAATTGGTGGTTAAAGGACCTAATGTATGGGGACATAAAATCTCCACTTACATACCTTGTAATTATTTAATACGATTGTTATATTTTTTCGTATTTATGGCTATATCTGATTTATATCTTCGTACTAGACTTAATCCTTTCCTTAATACTATATTTACTGCTATACTATAAGACTACATATTCATAACATCTGTTAAAATGCGACACAATCAAATTAATAGAATAATACATGCCGATATTTTATTTTTAAGGCTTTATAAAATCCTTATAGTTTTTTGTAAAACATCATTTGAGAGTAAGAAATTATGTAATGAAAGTAACAAGCATATTTCTGAGGAGAAGAAATGAGACTAGGTACCTAATAAGTCAAAATTAATTCCTATGCCCGCAAATTGTTTTAGATCTGGTAGAAATATTTAATTACAAATTCAAACAGAGAATTCGAAATTTGAAAAGAGTGTAATTTTACTATTAGGTTTCATCAATTTAATGTGTGAACCAACAAAATTTCTTCTTCTTCGAAATATGCATGCAATTTTTCGAACACGATTAGATATAAAGTATTATCAGCTGCAACACGTCCATATTAACAATTGAATGTAGTTTTAGTTACATGCCTCCAAAGTTAAAAACAGCGCGGTCGGTTTAGGAAATATTTGTCAGAGTCTGCGCAAATTGACCATAAAAACTATTGGGTGCAACTAGGTCACACGGAGATAAACAGAATGATATATTGGAATGGAACCGCCCAAAATCTAATTTCGTTTTTGATTTACGATACATCAAAGCGTCGCGCAGACTAAACAACAGTTGACATCACTACACTGCCTCTATAACCCAGTGAACCAGCCTGAACTGGCAATATATCGACTCAAATTAATATACGTTTGATTTTTAAACAAAATAAAATATAAGAATATAACAAAATAAATAGAGTCATGAAACTTGAATTAACATACATCTTTAAAAAGTAAAAATGAAACATAGATGTTTAAAAATTTTGACTGCTTACATTGAGATATAAAAAAAAGTCAGCAACTTGTTTTTCAGTCTTATTCATAACTGCACCTCAGAGTTTGCAAGTAAATTAAAAGTGCCGAAATTTCCGATTTAATATAGTAAAAATGATAGTAAAATTTAAAAAGCATTTACAATTCCCTTTAAACAAGCCATTCATTACGAAGTACTTAGAAATTCCGTCCTATCTAGTAGCTCTCGGTTCTAGAAATTTCGAAAGCTCATTACTGCTGCCAGCGCTGCGACCTCAAAATTTGTTTTGTGCTAGCTTAATACTTGGGCACTGTGCGTAATCCTTCGAGGTCGCCTCACAAAGGAATCAAACGCTTTATACTGTTAACATAGCGAGCAGCTTGTATCATTTTTGTACATAAACATTATTAATATTACCTACATTCATGCTTATACCATTCGTCTGCCAAGTAAAGATTTCATGGGAATTTTTTTTTATTACAGAAATAAGTCTATGAATAAATTATGTTTGTTTTTATGACTATAAAGTCACTTAGACCAGACATAATATGTCATTTTACATTACATACATTTCGCTATTGTATAAAATTATAAACGTTGCACGCTCTATGAAACTTGTATATTTAGTTAAATGTAACGAAACAGTTAAGTAGTCTTAAATACATTATGGCTGAGATGTCAAAAATGTAAAATATACTTCGATTTTTTTAATGGAGGCATGTACCATTAGAAGTTACTTCAATTCCTATTTTAATAACAAAAATATAGTTATAACAAGCGGTTCCGTTTCCTAATACATATTATTTGATACTGTCGCATTGTCTAACTTCTACATTTTTGTATATAAGCACTTTGTATTGTATCATTTTGACCTCATCCTATTACTACACTGACGCCAGTTAATTTGTATCAAATGATTTCCAAATGAAACGCTGTATCATTGAAAAAGATTTGTTGTTTTATTACATAAAAAAATATCATACTCTGGAGCCTGAATACAATAACGTTGCTACTAGGATCTGAGTAAAATTTATAATCCACCAATAATATCCAACTTCCAGCACTAGGCCACACAAGTCGTGTCTAACAAAATCAAGCTGTGAAATAGTTTGGCTCTAGACACGCGATTTTCTGTGCTCGATAATCCTGATCCTTTTGCTTGTCGCAAAAAAGCGTCGCGGGGGACCGAAATTATTATATTGAATTTGAGTAACATAGACGACTTTAAAATCTTGACACAGTTTTAGACAGCACTTACCATAAGTAGTTATGTTGTCACTTGTTACGTAGGTACCTATTAATAAATTAAACAATACAGGTAACTTATTGTTACATAAACGTTAATTGGATGGAATACAGAGAACTTTTGACGTTTGTTAAATAATTTAAAAAAAAATGAGTTTATACGAAATGCCACAACTCCCGATAGCGCTGTAAGAAATACACATTCATAATGCAATCAATTAAAAAAATCAATATTACAAAGACATGCGAACATTAATCAGTATCAAACATTATTACCACAGTTAATGAATTAATAACGTTGCATAAATAACTGAGTGTAAAAAAGTATGCGTAAAAAGGTGATTTCGAAACGAATGAACCGTATCAAAAGTTCATGACCAACCGCAGAGCATTGGATTACGACTATAATTAGCGTGACTTCCTTTGCAATTCTGTTTCATTAGAAACGCAGAGCTCGTTAATCTTCGCCCGACTTAACTAGGTGCGTAGAAGCCTATAGCGTTTTCCAAAAGGTCGACACGCTGGCCTGTGTCGTCAATACAAGGTCGGATATTAAACATTGCGTAACACAGTGTCATTTGTGCTGCCAATACGGAAGCGGGGCGTTTTTGTTAGGTATACAAGGTGCAAGTTCGGAACGAATTGATCTGCGTGTTCCGCATTACAGAAGCTTTGACTCCTCAATACGGATCAGTTTATGTAATACATGGATGATAAAAAATACTAGTGGGAATATGTTTTATACTTATACTAGCGACCCGCCCCGGCTTCGCACGGGTGCAATGCTGATATTTAATGGATGTTATCATACATATAAACCTTCCTCTTCAATCACTCTATTAAAAAAAACCGAATCAAAATCCGTTGCGTAGTTTCAAAGATTTAAGCATACAAAGGGACATAGGGACAGAGAAAGCGACTTTGTTTTATACTATGTAGTGATTTATTTTTAAGCAAGAAGAATAAAAGTTAGAGTTTATTTAAAATGTATTCGGCAGTTTTATTCCACATTTACAAAATTGGACATTTTCAAGTCATTTTTCCAAAAAATAGTCAAGAGAGTAGATTGCCTCATATAGTTTAATGCGCTTCATATATATATCAATAAACAACTCATCTTCAAATGCACAAAATATATCACTACAGCAATTTATCTCAATAATTCCAGGAATGGAAATAGCAAAAAGCCGAATACGAATAAAATATTTAAAATGCACTTGGTTGCTCCCACTCAGCATAAAGCTGTTCATTTATAAGCGTCATGGTCACGAAGCGTATTGAAAAGTTTCACCTGAGTATATTTGAGTTATTCGATTAAGTCTGGTCAGGAAGTCGCAAGGAGGCATTAATGCTGAGGATTTTGTTTGACTACCGTCTTTACAGTTTAAATCTTGATAGTTGGTAAACTTAATAAAATTTTACACACGTACTGCAATTACTGTTCTTTATATAGTGTAAAATATAAACCTACATTTATGCGGAATTACCTTAAATATTTTAGGCATTATAATCGTTACACAGTGTATCTTCTTCTTCTTCTTCATCAACCCATATACGCCCACTGCTGAGCACGGGTCTCCTCTACCATTGAGAGGGTTTAGGCCATAGTCCACCACGCTGGCCTAGTGCGGGTTGGCGGACTACACACCTAAGAAATTCCTAAGAACTTTTAGGTGTGCTGGTTTCATCACGATGTTTTCCTTCACCGTTAAAGCAAGTTTATACACAGTATATATCTGGTTTGAAAATATGTTGCCATTAAATAAGTACCAATCAATATAGTAGGTACAATTATCGTAAAACAAAATTACTATGAAAAATTATAGCCAGATTGTAGTCTAGAACTGCAATATATTTGGACCGTCTCGACCAGGTTTAAGCTCTTAACTAAAAATCGACGTTAAGCAAGAAAGCCAACGCTTTTTATCCAGTAAGTAATATTTTAGTTTTTAATGTTTATAGTGATAGCCTTATTAGAAATATATACATATTTTCTCTCGAACTTTCTATATCATCGGCTTGATTGGTAGGAGTTCCCTGGCGAAGATGATCTAGTGATCCCTTTGATCGTTTGCTATAAGCACCTTTGATCCTTGGGCTGATTTAAAACCAGTTCGTGGAAATAATATTTTTGCTGGCCGATAGTCTCACAAGGTCGTCTTATTGATGGCTTCTATACGTCTACGAGTGAGAACACGCCTTGGAAACAAAAGTTTAGCCTTGCTCATCGAATCACAATTAATATGGGGTAGATAATATATTCATTTTTTTTAATTCTTGCCGCAAAATATTATGAGTTCTAAATAAGTTAATAGGTCACTGAATAAATGCTTCAAAATATAACGGACGGTGGTGGACATTCGCTTCTCCAACGATTAAGATACATGTTACAAACTGACTGCATACTTTAATAGGTCTGGTGAATGAAAAACCCGAAACCCAATATAAAATATCCTGATAAAATATTGACGACTGGTGACCAAGATTGGCGTGTTAAGGAACTAGACTGTATTAATACCTACACTGACAAATAGTTTTTCAACAAATATTTAGAACGCTCTGGACTGTCCGAAAGATTCGTTACTTCCGTGGCTGGTTAATATCACTAAATATAAAATCGGCAGTTCATTTTCATTAACTATACATTACACATAAAGCATAGCTGCTATCAACAATTCCAATTAAGAAACTACGTATGATGGTACAAAATCAATTTTGGAAGTAATTATATTTCCATGACATGTTTATTAGCTTATACTTCCGCTCGCCTTGTAGCTTCGGCGTACAGGCGTCAAATAATGAACATGTTATCTTAACAACCAGTAGCCACTAATCATTTGTGTACAGAGTATTGAGAACACGATCTATTTACTGGATGGTTAGTGAGAGTACTTCCATTTGCCTTAATAATACCAAGAACTGAAACTAACTAGGCGTGTCACAGTCGCCTATAGCAACCATTGAATAAATGAATTAACTAGTTAGACTGAAATATCTTGACTATCAAATAAATGCAATTTCTGTACATTTTTAAGAGTTTTTTTTTCCACCAAAATATGCTTGATTCAAATAGTCAAAGTCAAATCTCCTTTATTCAAGTATACTTTTACAAGCACTTTTGTATCGTAAATTTTTTATACTATTCTTTTTAAAACTAGTTTAATAGAAAAAGCAATACGATCTTTTTCACTCGTAAAATATAAATGTTAAAATATAAATAATTTATATTTTTGCCATTTAATTTATATGTACGTAGATATCAATCAACCAATACACACAAATAAATATCAAACCATGATCATGAGAAATGGATTAAGAAAAGAAGTGCAATCAAAATCCGTGTCAAATTGTTTCTACACTATTTACTCGCATAATTGACGAGTATCAGCCAATAAAAGATTTCCGAGTGTATTTACACATGCACAATTTGAAAATGCTTAACAGTAGTATGCTAGATGTTTGATCGATCGGACCTACCAGCGTTACGAACGTTAGAAACCAATTCTCACGCCAAAGTCAATAACTTGAAAATTTTGTAAACAGATTTCAACAATAGAGTAGCGTGTGGATCCTCATTTCACCATCGTTTTATTACAAGCTATATTAGACTTTACAACATTGATATAAGATTTTAAATCGATTGTGTTGTACAGCTAAGCTTATGGCTACCACATTCGTATTGACTTTACCTTTGTAAACACTAATAGGAAATTCAAAAGTGGGAACCAGTTGAGATGAAACAGTGAATATGTTAATTTTGTTAGTAGAATGTTTGAGGGTGGAATTTTAATTTTACCACACACATCCTTTATCTGCGAAATGCACACTTTAGACGCGGGGAATGTTGGTACGGAATATTTGTCTCTCGGATGGGATGAAACGCTAAGTCATAATCCTACTAATGTTATAAATTCATAAATTTGTTGGGAGTACTTTCATTTGTTACCTAATCAGTAGTAGTTGGATGGATCGGGATAGAATTTGCAACATTTACAGAGCTCAATAGAATAAATTAATGCTGATGAATCGGAGTCACAAGCATCAATATTATGAATTTATTAAATGATCTATTCCTACATATATGTATTGCTACCGTCGGCTAATATTCGGCTTTAATAACCTGACGTCGACTCAGCAAAGGGGTGACTTTTATTAAAAACTTATAGTAAAAAAAAATATAAGCGAATTTTCATCAATCTATTGTATTCCTGGCGTTTTGACAACTGCTGCCATCGCCAAACGAAAACTGTGCGTCGCAGTTCGACGTATTCCTAGAAATACGGGCGTACTAAGTTTTTTTTGAGACAATAAATGCTTTCAACTAAATTAAAATCTTGGGTTTAAAACTAAGAGAAGAACCATTACTTAGGTTTGTGGTATTGCGTTCTGTTCACAAACTAAACTCACATACAAGTACATGAAAGTCATTCTGCCCGGATCAACGCTATATTACTCGTAGTTATTAAGTATAGGTATGTATCTATGTATGTGGGTTAGAAATATGCCATACTCCAAATTATTTAGTAGATAGATGGTAGACACCACTCCCTTTTCATATAAAATAAACATAAAATGACTCTGCCCTGAACTGACAGCCAGTGAGACAGGTATTTAGCAAATCTTTAAAATATACTCGGATTATCATTCTATAAAAAGTTAATCCACTTTTTATATCCGCAGCGTACCCGCCCACGTGCTAATGTACGCGTTTTTATGGCATTTTAAATGAGTGCTATTGAAATGAATTTACAAATACATTTTCATTTGTAAACGTATGGGATTGAGCGGGTGTATAAAGTTTTATGCGTATTTTGATTTACATCTGCCTTCTTGAATCTTTCCTTCCAGCCCCACCTACATCGTATATTTATCACATTCCGTCTTTAAATATAAAAAAAAAAACATTACACGGCCCTTTTAAGTCTTATAACAAGGTAATGATTGACTACAACAATACGAGCACAGAACAATCGAATAAGATTGGAAGAAAAATACTTTGCCGAAAAAGATAAGCTCTTTAATTGGCACATTCAACGAACGTTATTATTAAATTTCTTGATTTATTGTAGGTATATTAGACTGTTTTGCGTACATTAATTACTATGTAATATAGACAAATATACATACATATATGTACATTAAAAAAACCTCTACAACACACGCAAGCAGTTTCAATAATTCACATTACATTTATTAATTTCGTTCCAGTGAATTGAATTAATTAGCCGCAGTTCATGTCGTACAATAATTCTTAAGCGCTTGTCATGTGCAATCATGGTGAAGATTTATTTTAGGTACGCTTTAAGTAGGTTTAAGTGAAGCCTTGTTATGACAGAGTACCCATTAATGGTCACAGTGGATGTGGCTTATTTATAAATATCTTTTTACATATCAATGAATACCAATTATATCTGCTCTCCTATTTAAGGATTTAATGGCCATTTAAAAAAATGTGTGATTAGTAACGTTGGGTCTCTGGTTTTATATTTAATTAGGTGAAACACGACTTAAAAAAAGCACGGTTCATAAAACTTAAGTTACATTCTACAGACGTCATATTATAAAAGAGCGACATCTATGACTGGGAGCTTGAACTACATTTTACTTAGACATGCACTAAGAACGAAAGTGAAATTAAGTACTAATAATCATTTTTTATTTCATATAAAAATAAATCAAAATAATTTTATATCAAAATGTACAACAGATCTTTTTGGCGCTAGAAATAGCTAGAGCAATAATTTACATATCCGCATTCTATGCATATCGCTACATATTCGTGTCTTAAAAGTTACTACAGACAGAAACACCACTAAGGACTACGGGATGTTAACGAAGCCATTTCATATTCCTTTAAAGGGTGTTCTTAAGAAGGTCCATTTGGGAGCGCAACAAGTAGTGCTAACAACCCCGGATAAGTCAGACACACATTGCTCGTTTGAATGTTATGGTTGGTAAATACAGCTTTCATTTAGTACCTAGAAAGTATGAAATGGATAAAGTTGTATAATAGATACTGCTGTAAATTATAAACATGGAGCGAGATCCTTGGTCATCCCAAAAATCCCTTTTGTAAGTGGTAGAGCCACGCTTTTAATAAAAGCTTGAATGGGCCGGCTCGACCGGGGTGGTACCACTGTCTCACGTAATATCAACGTAAAGTAACAGTATACTGTTGCGTTTCGCTTGGTGAGTGAGATTGCCGGAGGCCCAACTCCCCCTCCCCTCCCTCTTAGTTATGGCTGCGGTGTACAAGAGAAATCTACCCCAGGGGGGTACCGGCACCTCATGTGCAGGAGAATCCCCCCCTGAGCACTCTTGCTCAGGCTGCCCTACGTATTCTGGGGAGGGCAATATTCCGCTCCGTGACTTATCTGCAAGAGCCGTTACTCGTAAGGCACTTACTGCAACCCCTTTAATGTTCCGCATGGACTTTTGCAATATTAGGGGGATTCATTCCAATCTAGATGCCGTTCACTACCACCTTGAAACGAACAAGCCGGCCTTACTGTTTCTAACGGAAACACAAATTATCCTCGCCTTCTGACATCTCATATCTGCGCTACCCGGGGTACAACATCGAACACACTTTCTTGCGTCGAGCCGGTGTATGTGCATTTGTCAGAGAGGATTTGTGCTACCGTCGCCTCAGCAGTCTTGAAGGTGAGGACCTTTCCATCTTATGGCTGCGTGTAGACTGCCAAGATCATCCTCGCGTCTATGCTTGCCTTTATAGGTCCCACAGCGGTAACGCAGAAAGTGACCGACTCATTGAGTGTGTTCAAATGGCAACAGATTTCGTGCTTGAACAGATCCCTTCCGCTGAGATAATCATCCTCGGTGACTTCAACGCTCATCATGCCGAATGGCTAGGTTCTCTTACAACTGACCACACTGGGAGATCTGTTCATGACTTTGCTTTAGCTTATGGTTTTACACAATTAGTTGACTCACCTACTAGAGTGCCTGATGTGGAAAATCATACGCCTTCCTTATTGGACCTTTTGCTGACAACCCATCCCGATGGCTATCAGGTTGCCATCGATGCTCCTCTGGGGTCATCAGACCATTCTCTTATCCGGAGTGAGGTGCCACACGAGCGTCCTGCACGTCTGCGTACTACCCGGCGACGTGTTTGGCACTTCAGGTCAGCAGATTGGGACGCCATGAGAACTTTTTTCGCTTCCTACCCATGGCGGCGAGTTTGCTTCTCTCTGGGCGATGTTGACTCCATTGCCGACTCGGTTACAGATGTAGTGCTCCAAGGTATGGAATTATTCATCCCTAGCTCTGTATTACCGGTCGGTGGCAAATCTCAGCCTTGGTTTGCCCATACCTGTAAAGAAGCTTCTCGTCTGAAGCAGGAGTCTTACCAGGCCTGGGCAAATTCTAATTTGTCGCAAGACGTGGAGTCCAAAGCTCTTAAAAAGAAGTATAACTTTGCCGCCAGATGTTTCAAGAGGGCGATCGCTGAGGCAAAGTCAAACTACATCGAGAGCATTGGCAAGAGACTAGTTCGTCTTCCTTCAGGAACTCGAGCATACTGGTCTCTTGCCAAAGCAATCCTCGGTAACTTCTGCGTGCCATCACTTCCTTCTCTACGCAGGGAGGATAACACGCTCGCCCACAGCGCAAAGGAGAAAGCTGATCTTTTGGGTGTCCTGTTTGCATCTAACTCGACTTTGGATGACAATGGGAGACTACCACCTACGATCCCACACTGTGAGAGCTTCATGCCGGAAATACGATTCCACCAAAGCTCGGTGCGTAAGGCATTGCTTTCCTTAGACATCCATAAGTCGAGTGGGCCAGACGGAATACCTCCGATTGTGCTAAAAACTTGTGCTGCTGAGTTGGCACCAGTGCTCACGCGCCTTTTTCGGTTATCTTATACTTCCGGTACAGTCCCGAAATCTTGGAAAACTGGTTTGGTGCACCCGATCCCTAAAAAGGGCGACCGTTCTGATCCCTCGAACTATAGGCCCATAACTATCACCTCCTTGCTTTCCAAAACTATGGAATCCATAATTAACAACCAGCTTCTGTGTTACTTAGAGTCTCATCAGATGATCAACGACCGTCAATACGGTTTTCGACGGGGGCGATCTGCCGGTGATCTTCTGGTGTATCTAACACACAAGTGGGCGGAAGCGGTCGAAAGCAAGGGGGAGGCTTTGGCAGTAGGGTTGGATATAGCGAAGGCCTTTGATCGGGTCTGGCATAGAGCTCTGCTTTCCAAGCTCTCCTCTTTCGGACTTCCCGAGAGACTTTGCGATTGGGTCACCAGTTTTCTCACAGAGCGAAGCATAAAGGTCGTAGTTGATGGTTCAAGCTCGGACTCCATGCCTGTGAATGCTGGTGTACCACAAGGCTGTGTGCTTTCTCCAACTCTGTTCCTTCTGCATATCAATGACTTGTTACTTAATAGTAGCATTAATTGTTATGCGGATGACAGTACGGGGGATGCTTGGTATTCTGGCCGCGCAAATCTTTCTCGGGAACAAGTCTATGATTGCCGGAAAAGTCTTGTGTCGGAAATTGATCATTTGTTGGATCAAGCTGCAGATTGGGGTAGACAAAATTTGGTCCAATTCAATCAATTGAAGACACAAGTTTGCGCATTCACCGCAAAAAAGACTCCCTTTTCGATATCACCTCAGTTCATTGGCACTTCTCTTGGTATCTCGTCAAGTCTCGGAATCCTTGGTGTCGATGTTTCGAGTACCGTCCAATTTTGCGGTTACCTGGAAGCTAAAGCCAATCTGGCTTCGAAAAAGCTTGGGGTGCTCAGCAGAGCAAAACGTTATTTCACGCCGGCTCAGCGCCTTCAGCTTTATAAGGCGCAGGTCCGGCCCCATATGGAATATTGTTCCCATTTCTGGGCTGGGGCCCCTCAGTACCAGCTGCTTCCACTCGACCGCATTCAACGACGAGCTGCTCGAATCATCGATGACCAAATTCTTTCCGAGAAACTTGACCCTCTTGCACTGCGAAGAGACGTTGCGTCGCTTTGCGTGCTGTACCGCATGTACCATGGGGAGTGCTCTAATGAACTTTTTGGGTTGATACCTGCTGCTGACTTTCATTACCGCACCACACGTCAGAAATTGAGGTTCCATCCCTATCATCTGGATGAATGGCGTTCCTCAACAGTGCGGTTCAAACGCTGTTTTCTTCCTCGCACAACATCTTTGTGGAATCAGCTTCCTTCGGCGGTATTCCCAAACAAGTACGATTTAGGGACCTTCAAGAAGAGAGCTTATATCTTCCTCAAAGGCCGGCAACACACCGATGATTCCTCTGGTATTGTGGGTGGGTTCATGGGCGGTGTTGACCACTTAACATCAGGTGGCTCATTTGCTCGTTTGCCTCCTTTTTCCATAAAAAAAAAAAAAAAAAAAAAAAAAAAAAAAAAAACAAAAAAAAAAAAAAAAATCAAATATATCAATAAAACGTTCTAATTACCCATTGTAAATATGATTATTAGCTTAGGTCTTGTAAGGATGAGCATAGATTATAAGATGTAGCTTTCTTAGACATTTATGGCAAAAGTTGTCAATTTTTAACTCTAATACATTCAAACCCTAAAGCTTACGCGACAAAGTAAACGTGTTTCATTCGTTTTTTTCTTAAGTTTTATTTTCGGAATTTATATTCTCCCGTACAAACGTATTCTTCACGATATACAAAATAACAAAGGCCAACTGAATGTCAATACAAGAATTTCAATTTCGTAATTCCGCTCTACTTGAACACCCATTCCAATCGCATTGACACGCCATTATATCGTTCTCCAATTGTGATCGATCGTAAACACAAGCAAAGAAAAGAGTCCAGTTTCTACAAGCACACCGCCCACATCACATTGTATGGTAAAATCTATGCATACCGATATCTCGTACAGCCTGGGATGGGACGAACCACTTTTGGTCAGAGTACCTTAGATTACTCGTGCCCAGACCAATAAAACATCGAGTATTATTACAATCGCTATAAAAATGAGAAGCTTCATTGCATCCTCATAAACGTCAGTGTCGATTAGAATTACGGACATTTCAATAAATTATCCGATTGTAAACATTTTATTATGAATCATATCGCCATATTTGTATGTTGTTAAACATGATGGGATGTTAAAATGCATGTGACATATTAATTTTTTAAATAAACAGAGTATGAGAACTTTCTACAGTTACAATGTTTTTAATAATGCCACAATCAGTATTATGGAGCGCATTTTTTTATTTTTCTGGCATTTAAAAATAGATTTAAAAAAAATCATTACAAATAAATGCACCCGTACGGCGTACCGTTTCAGGCTATCAGAAACTCGAGTTAATTATATTTTCCTCGAACCAAAAAGGAATTTGTAGATTTGTTTTATTACTCATATGATGCAAACTCTTATAGAGTTTGAAATAAAAACTGAAAGCCAATTTTAATAAATTTGAGATAATACAAGCAACTTCTTTTGCATAATCATCAAGATCTTTTGTAGGACTTTCTGTCTACAGTCGCTTCAGATCATATGTACGTAGCGATGTATAAGTGGCTCAGCGCTTTTAACCACAACTAACATAAGTTCCCAATTTCATTGTGTAACTTAGTAGCATTATGAATCTTTAACGCTTTGTACACCGCACCCAATACCGAAGTTTGGAAATATTGCAGCATCCAACTATGGAAAGTATGAAATAGTGGTCTTCTTCAATGGGTATGGATGCAGTTTAGTTCGTTGTGAATAGTGCATGCTTCAAGTTTGTAAGTACAAATATGGATAAGTTCAGACGCGTAAGCTCTAATGTATGTTGTCTGCTTTTAAGGATGTGCGCGGTTCGGTTTGTATTCGTTAATACTTTATGGGGTTTGATAGGATCTAGGGTAATATTCATCATGTTAACGCCGGAGAAATTCATTGGTATTTTCGTAATCAAATTTGAGAAATCTAGCGGTTTCTGGATTTCGATTTCAGATAAAAATCTAAAATATTTAAACCGTTATATTAGAGTTGAATTAAAATAAATTAAATCAGTCGTATTTTTGCAGTTTGGATCGACAAATCACTTGTGTTTGATAAAAATTATTTCAAACGTTATGTAATTGCTTAATGCTGATACTGCTTTCCTCATATTGACCTACGTATCTGATACCTTTGTAGATGTTGCGGCTAGTTTGGGTCTACTAAATTAATATACCCTCTGATCTCGAGCATAAAGAAATACTTCGCCCTTTTTTTCAAAGAACTATGGCTAAGTAATGAAAAGCTGTACATAGAAAAATGTATTAGCATAATATTCGATTTATAAGCCTACTGAAGATAGTATTTTATATTATAACATGTACCCATACCCACAGGAACACATTTTCCAGGATAAAAGTATATCATGTTAATTTGGGGGGACCGTCCTATCTCTATACCAAAATTCATTCAAATTGATTCAGTAGATCTTGAATATAGCGATTCCCACGGAAATACTACATTTTCCGGCATAAAAGTATCCTATGTTACTTTGGTGGGTGCTACCTATCTCCATACCAAATACCATTCAAATCGGTTCAGTAGATCAAGAAATACCGATTCCCACGGGAATACTAAATTTTCCGGGATAAAATGTATCCTGTGTTCTTTCTGTGGGCCCTACCCATCTCCATACCAAAAATCATTCAAATCTGTTCAGTAGATCTAGAAATACCCATTCCCACGGGAATACTACATTTTCCGGGATAAAATGTATCCTATGTTACTTCAGTTGGCCCTACCTATCTCCATACCAAAAATCATTCAAATCGGTTCAGTAGGTCCAGAAATACCCGTTCCCACGGGAATACTACATTTTCCGGGATAATAAGGATCCTGTGTTACTTCGGTGGGCCCTACCTATCTCCATACCAAAATTCATTCAAATCGGTCAAAAGGTTTAGGCGTGAAAGCATTACATAGGCAGTGTCATTTTCGCGTTAGAATATATGCTCATCCCACAGGAACCCTACATATTCCCGGGATAAAATGTTGTTCATGTTACTTCATAGGATTTCATTTATGATCATACCAAGAATCATAAAAATTGGTCGAATAGTTTCAGCGTGAAAGCGAAAGAAAAATATAGGGTTTAATACCCAATCCCACGGGAATACAACATTTTCCGGGATAAAAAGTATCCTATGTTACTTCGGTGAGTCCCATCTATCTCCATACCAAAAATCATCCAAATCGGTTCAGTACTTTTTGAGTTTATTCGTAACAAACATACAAAAATACAAAAATACAAAAATACAAAAATACAAACCTTTCCTCTTTATAATAATAGTATAGATTTCATCATAATCAGTACCAGATACATTTCATTACATTTTATCAAAAAATAACACTAAAAACGTCGTACATAAATTTGAAGGCATTATCATGCTTCGTGACGCGATTATATCGAAACAGATAGGCGTTAAGCAGCAGACAGTTTTATAGTGGTCAGAGGTTAGATCGTGTTAGCAATTTCCGTGAACGCCATCATATCAAGGCCTCTGAGCATTGTCTCTGTTGGATTACATGGGACCCATTGATGCGAAAAATAGTATGCATTTGCATAACGTTCGTACTTGTACGGTATTTGCATACAAGCGTGCGAGTGACAGATTCCGGTCACATCAACTGTTAGTTCCCTTACTATTGACTCACGCCAGAGAAACTATCACAGAAAGATGAACATAAGTCTCGTTGATAACTTTAGCTTTGGCGAGCAATCTGACAAACCAGAAACATTATTTGATCAGCGACTTTTACAATCTTGTCGATATTAATGTTTCAATGTAGTCCGTGGGAGTGATATTACCTGGCGAAATATGGGTGATTTGATAAAAATCCATTTCTGCACTCATATAAGAGGTGCACCTCTGCCTACCCTTTCGAGGAATACAGGTGTGTTATTGTGTATGTATGAATGGCGGTAAAAAGTATTTTGATTTTTTTTAAATTCCAATTTAAACAGATGACAAAAATGCAATATTACCAGTCAATCAATCAAATCAATCAAGTCAACAGTCAATTCTCTATATTCTTTATAACCCCCATTAATAACAAGACTCGATTGCGGTCAAAACTATTCCCCATTCGAGTTGCTACCCATGGTACAGTCCCAGCGGCCTTAGGTCACACATCAGTCATACTATGACACGATCACACGTCACATGTCAAAACTCCACCATCACAGTTTAATGGATTATTGAATACGCTCAGCTGGCCGAACACTTTTTGCGGCGCACCGAGTCATAGTGATTTGTTGTCTTCCGAACGTGTGGGCGTTGGTGTAGTTAATTGGCGTGATTGATACATGACTAGGGAATATGAGAAATGTGAATGGTATTAGTGTGGACAGGTATAGTGGTATTTCTATTATGTTTGAATGTATCAAGTTTGCCCATCGTTGAATTTTGAGGTCCATCACTGGATGTCAGTTACAGGTTACAGTTAGGTATTACAGTTAACTTGATACGAAGTTGTTTTTAAAGTCCCACCAGGTAGAACTTAAAGGTTTTTGGAACAAGTTATCAGGCTATATGCTGCTACACAGAATTTTCTAATGTAATATATTGTTAAAATTTCTTCACCAAAAACTGAATTTTCGATCTCAAAATTATGTACCTACTAGACTCGCATTTCATTTATATTGAAGAAAAAATAAACATGAAGAATCCTAGTGTATTCATCGCGTATATGCACTTCGGCATCTAAGACCTTAAAATTTATTTTACTCTTATGAACCAGAAAAATACAGTAAGCTTTTGTTTGAGTCAAACGGTGTTCGACCACAGCGGTTGGGGTGCGAAAACTAACACTTTACTTTGGCTAAAAAACACATTTCAGCGTGGTTTATTTAACTCAACAACGACCCGCTAATGTATTCCAGTGGGTCGTAAAAGAAACTGGTATGGCGTGTTTTGGTTGTCACTTTTTACTGGTGCGAAAAATGATTCTACTGCACCTGTAAGATTAGTGTTTAGATAAAGTATCTAACATAGCTAATTCTAAATTCCTTTAGAAGAGGCATCTATGCGAAAAGTTTGTGTCAGAATAATTATTATTTGTTGGTAACAAATATCCATCGAAATAAATCAATGATGGATACATCATGTGGTAGTCATATTAAAATTAAAATACCTGAAGTTTCGCCAGATTCTATTAGGGTATACTAACAATCTAAATTAGTGAAAATTACGCATCGAAATTTTCTCAATAATAAACAATGTTTATTTTATTCCAAGGGTATGTTATAACACAAACATTGAACAATTCATTTTAAGATAACATTATGAATTTAACCCTCGTAAATTTTAATTAATTACATCAAACTGCATTAGGCACCTTAATAATTTTGCTTACACAACGAGCACAATGGCGAGCAATTTGTAAACATCGTTGCCATGGCAACCGGAAAATATAAACATGTTGAAACTGCGGAGGGATGGGATATACACCAGCTTATCTTAATAAGTACGGTGTTGGAAATTGACGCGCAGTATATATATGAACTTATAGCGGGTTTTATGTATTTTTTTATTTGCCAATTTAAAAAATCTGTAAAAAAATGGATTTTTCACAACTAATGCAGATCCCAACGATTTAAATCGTGTGTACACACACACAGGGGATGCAATTTACTAATTTTCTAATTCATTTTTTTTGTACTGGCGCAACAATGACTGTACACCAGACCTTGTTCTTATTCTTTGATTACACTACCTATATACATTTTTTTTGAATCCTCCAGATCAGATATAATTCTCATATTTCATCGCTCACGAAGATCGCAGACACGAACTCTACCTCAGCTTATTCCTATCCAAATAGACCAAGTACTGGGAAATTTTCGCTCATCCCTTACACCACGCGTCTTGATCCGTACACGTAATGTATTTTACATCCCCATTCGCACAAACACTCCGATGGAATAATAAACACACTAAATTGTGCAAACATTGTCTCACAAGAGGCGCAACAAAGCAGGCCTACTCGAAAAATATGCTCTGAACTCCATAAACAAATACGCTCAAAGCTTCAACATCAAATAGTTTTACATTAACATCCCCCTTTCGTGTGTGCGGCTCCTTGATGCGCTGCCTAATAAATTTTAATATGCCCCTTTTTATCTGCCGTGTAAACATTGTACCTTATTGATTTTCGAGTTCATAGGTAATATTGTTTCCTTTTTAGGATGGTAAATAAGTAAAGGAAATATAAATTTAACTGAATACAAAAAACATTTCAATATTTTGAATTGCAATTTGGTTAAGTAATAAAAAATTCTCCGTTTTCTTTCTTTAATTTAAACAACTTTTTTAGCCAAAACTATTTTTTTAGATCTGCTTTTGCTAAAATTATTAAACTAGCCCTTATAGCCTTAATGTTCTCTAATGAAATAGTGTCTATTCCCCAAATATTCGAATTTCACATTTAATCTCGCCAGCAGCCAATAACATGGCAGCCTTTCAAATTTGCTCTGTAATTAAAATGTAGTTCATTTAGAATGAGTCAGATTTGTACCTTATACTCGCAATATTAAGCCCAATCAAAATATTAATCCCCGCATACGGCCTTGATATTTCCCTTGAGTAATTATGGCTCAATATAAATTTCAAACAAAGCTGAGTGCTGGCAAATGGCGTATTTCAACACTGCTTAATTTTGTTTTATCAAATACTAGCTTTTGCCCGCGACTCCGTCTGCGTAGACTTTAGGGCTGAGTGCAGAAAGATAATAAGTGAATCTTTAATTTGTCTCATAAGTGTCTAAAAAAAGTTTTACTTTGAAAAATCTATTTCCGCATTTATAACATGTTTATTCCACGGGAACATTTAATTGTTATTTCACAGGGTCCTATTTATGTTCATACCTAAAATATATAACTTAGTCGAATAGTTTAGGCGTGAAAGCGTAACAGACTTACAGACTTACTCTTGCAATTATAACATGTACCCATACCCACGGGAACACATTTTCCAGGATAAAAGTATATCATGTTAATTCGGTGGGTCCTACCTATCTCTATACCAAAACTCATTTAGATTGATTCAGTAGATCTTGAATATAGCTATTCCCACGGAAATACTACATTTTCCGGGATAAAAGTATTCTATGTTACTTTGGTGGGTCCTACCTATCTCCATACCAAAAGTCATTTAAATAGGTTCAGTACATCTAGATAATAATAATTCCCACGGGAATACTACATTTTCCGGGATAAAAGTATCCTTTGTTACTTCGGCGGGCCCTACCTATCTCCATACCAAATATCATTGAAATCTGTTCAGTAGATCCTGAAATACCCATTCCCACGGGAATACTACATTTTCCGGGATAAAATGTACCCTATGTTACTTCGGTGGGCCCTACCTATCTCCATACCAAAAATCATTCAAATAGGTTCAGTAGATCCAGAAATACCCATTCCCACGGGAATACTATATTTTCCGGGATAAAATGTATCCTATGTCACTTCGGCGGGCCGTACCTATCTCCATACCAAAAATCATTCAAATAGGTTCAGTAGATCCAGAAATACCCATTCCCACGGGAATACTATATTTTCCGGGATAAAATGTATCCTATGTCACTTCGGCGGGCCCTACCTATCTCCATACCAAAAATCATTCAAATCGGTTCAGTAGATCCAGAAATACCCGTTCCCACGGGAATACTACATTTTCCGGGATAAAATGCATCCTATGTTGCTTCGGTGGGCCCTACCTATCCCCATACCAAATATCATTAAAATCGGTTCAGTAGATCCAGAAATAACCGTTCCCACGGGAATACTACATTTTCCGGGATAAAATGTATCCTATGTCACTTCGGCGGGCCCTACCTATCTCCATACCAAAAATCATTCAAATCGGTTCAGTAGATCCAGAAATACCCGTTCCCACGGGAACACTACATTTTCCGGGATAAAATGCATCCTATGTTGCTTCGGTGGGCCCTACCTATCTCCATACCAAATATCATTAAAATCGGTTCAGTAGATCCAGAAATAACCGTTCCCACGGGAATACTACATTTTCCGGGATAAAATGCATCCTATGTTACTTCGGTGGGCCTTACCTATCTCCATACCAAAAATCATTGAAATCGGTCAAATGGTTTAGACGTGAAAGCATTACACAGGTAGTGTTACTTTCGAGTTACAATAAATGCTCATCCCACAGGAACCCTACATATTCCCGGGATAAAATGTTGTTCATGTTACTTCATAGGATCTCATTTATGATCATACCGAGAATCATAAAAGTCGGTCGAATGGTTTAAGCGTGAAAGCGTAAGAAAAATATAGGGTTTTTTACCCAATCCCACGGGAATACTACATTTTCCGGGATAAAAAGTATCCTATGTTACTTCGGTGGGTCCCATCTATCTTCATCCCAAAAATCATCCAATTCGGTTCAGTACTTTTTGAGTTTATTCGTAACAAACATACAAAAATACAAAAATACAAAAATTTATAATAATAGTATAGATAATGTAATTTAAACGAACTCAGGTCTATTTTGTTTTTTGTACTTTACAAAGTTTTTAAGAAATGCCCACGAACTTAAAATTGTTTGTTTATGATTTGAAATAAATGCTCAATTACAGACACTCCTATAGTCCTTTAGACGAAAGTTTTTGAAACATACATTTTTTAACAATCCATTATAAATTCTATTACGAAATTATTTTGCTAAATTGTGAACGACGTGAAGGTTTACTACTTTCTAAAAACGCTTTAATATGTACCTACAAAACTTTCCAACGCTCTAAGCATAAAAATCTTGTATAATTTAAACTGAATCGAATAATATTCTTAGGAAACTTTAACATAAATTTCTTCACCGAATTACTTTCTGACTTCCAATTTTATGAATAAATCGCCGATACCCGACAATCATGGGCCCGGCCCTTCATATATCTAGCACTTTATTATACCGAAGCTGGGCATATGCGCGCAAGTGTAAGGTGCCGTAAATATACAACAACAAACGCCTCATTGGTAACGTTTAGGGGCAATTCGGACCAATAAAGCAGAACGCGTGGGCTTATAAAGTAGTCAATATATGTTGAGCCCTGCCTACTCACTTCCAAACCCCGCAAGACTCCAAACTTAGTACTGCCAAAAGGGAGAAGAAGGTCATCTTATTTTTGTCGTATTATCAGCAGAGATTGAGCCGCGAATGCAAGAACACGTAGGTGTTATTATTTTAATAAAATAACTTCGTTTCTGGAGCAAATGTCGTTTGCATCCATTGTGCTTCGTGTAAAATGCCTTGAACGCAGTAAACTGTGTTGCACTGATATCGAAACGTCACAAATGCCTCATAAACACACTCGCAAGCCTATTTTTGTAATGGAATTTCGATACAATATCTCCCCTAATATTATGACCATTGAATAAGTTAAGATATACCTGAAATAGCATAACGATTTGGCCTTTAAGTAGGTAGATAAAGAAACTTTACTGGTAAAACCTTAGTTTTCGTTTTAAGAGTGTCGTTGGTCCTATGTACGAGGGTGGTACAATAAATCTTGGGTAGGGCAAAATGGTATTGTTTTATTTTTGCATTTGGATACGTTCAGAAGGAGCATAAGTTTTTTTTTTCAGACATTTGTCGTGCATGTAAAACCAGCCTAAAATATAATATGTTTAATTAATGTCAATGACATAGTAAACGGAAGTGATATATAGTTTAAAAAAATATGACTAAATAACTCCGTGGTATGATTAGCAGGCCCATGGTAAATAAAACAATTATGTGACTTATAGGTACGAGTATAAAGAAAATTAAATGAAAAAGTTTATTGAGACGAAATACATACTAAGTTGACCCCAAACAGAATCGGTACTAGGGCAGGATGATCACTAAATTATGATATTAAGGTTATATTACAGAAATAATCTATGCTATTGAAGCCCATTTTGTGTATGATTACGAATGTTAATACGAATAATAGTAGGTAATAGCTAATGAGGATTCTGTGATAAAAAAAAGAAAATAATATCTCGGCCACTTCTGTGTCAATCTGTTAACAATAAAATAAAGAATGTGGTGTCACTTTCCCATTCTAAGTAAATTATTTATTATCGCAAGTTTTATAAAATAGTCTTTGTTTTTTGTTTATTTGTGCCCAATTTGTCTTACCATCTGACACATCTTTTATAAGTTTGAACTTTAAATCAGAAAAGATCTTAAACATAAAGAATAAGCATGATTAATGCTAAAAGCTAGATGTGGACACTAAAGAATATTTTTTCTTTTCCGCGTCATCTCAACAACTATTAAGTACACAGTCCTCCACTCGGACGCCACCACATTTCCTTGTTATTCCTACTAAATTGTGGTCCTTACTTTATATTAAAAAAATATAAACAGACATTTTTAACATTGATAATAATATTATTTTGATAATAAGTGCTATGAACAATGCTATAATATCTTTTGACATGATATTGGGAAACGAGTGATAGCTCTCATAACAAATATCCCTTGAAAATATAATGGCAAGCAATTGATACCTTTGGCGAATGATAATATAATAATAATACTTTACCTTCCGCCGCCGTAGAACGCGAACGTATCCTCAAGTACCTAAGTGGCAACCATCCTGTTTTTGGGGAGTCCGCTTCCATACTTAACTTTTTTCAAGTCCTTTTTATAATTCGTAAATACTAATAAATCCAATGGTTATAAATAAATACCAATCACCAATTGACCATTCGACCAGGATGCTATCTCCATAAAAGAAAAATAAATTTGCAAAGTTGTTCTACGACAGGATTATCCAACCAACCTGTATCCCATAAATTAAATGTAATTTTCCTATGCAATTGCAAAAACTTACAACAAAAATAGAACTACTGCATTCAAAACAATTACCGATCCATCACTCGGCAGACTATTCAGCTATCAGAAGATTGCGCTAATTATCTGAGGCTGGATCCGCCGTCGGCTTTTTTATTTGGGAGCTTAATTTCCGCGACAGTTCGTCCAATGTCGATGTGTCAAGCCCGATGCGATGTGACGCGCCGGCCAATCTCTTTGATGTGGCAGCCGCGCGTAGCAAAAGGGATAAAGTACGATTTTAAACGAAAACGGTTAAATTTATTGCGCACGTATCATGTTTTAAAACAATTTTCGTTTTAACTCAACTATTCAAGGCGTTTGGATTTATTTCGAGAGCGGCTTGCGGCTTAGTTTGGCCACATCAAACCAGCTTTTGTTGTAATGTTATTAGAATATTTGATGGGGTTGAAATATTGCGAAAATATTCTGAGGTCATTCATCTTTGAGGATTGTTACAGGGACACCTACACGATTTTTTTTTGAAAGTATACATGATGCTCTTCAGATCTTCAGAGACTCCCAATTTCTATCATTCGATACCCTCATGCCAACCTGCTGAGATCAAGACCAATCTGCACGAGCACTTTGACCACTGAAATACTCCAGTCTTGAAAAACACGTACACGGCCGACGCACTCGTCGATAAATAGATTATGAATTATTGAAACCATGTAGTCCAAAATTGCTTAATTTAGCGCATTCAAAACATTACCGCAAATGTATTGTTTATTGACATTTTCATTAATATTCATGCACTCGCAACGTATGAATGCCAATAATTTATTTGCCTAATTTCTGCGCCATTTTAGGGTCAATTCACTTGTACAATAACTAAATTCACTTTGCATAGTTTATCTACCCATTTTTAGTTATTAACAAATTTTATAATAAGATATTATTAACTTTGTAGATTCTACTTTAATTACACAATTTCCATAAACAATCGGTTAGTTTCACAAAAAAATGACGATATCTTAAAAATATCAAATCTAAAAAGTAACTTATTAGTCATAGTCTCTTAAAAAAGATAGCTCAAGAATAAAAGGTTAAATCATATGCTTTTTTTAATAACAATTTCACCTGATAGGGATAGGACAATTAGTATTTTTTCCTGTCACCTCTGTCGAATTTTAAGTGAGATTTTCTTGACTATACATTTTATAATTACTTAAATTATAAACGATATTGAAAATTCAATTATTTTACTTACCACGTTTTGTGTATCTTGAAAGGAGTTATAAAAATTGCAAGGCAAATTCTAGAAAACACAAGCGAATGTATTCTTTATTTCGTGTATCAAAAGTTATATATTTCGCGTTAATTAACTCGGCACTTACAACGTTTTGTCATACACAGCACTCATTACAGAAAAATGCTCTGGACGAAACCTCGCGGCTTCAACTTCGAAATGCAATGATTGGGAGAAAAACTCAATGAAATATTGTATAATTATACTCGGACATTAGCCATTAACAATTCCGTCGAAGCGCAAAAAATCGAGTGTAAAGATTGACAGCGCCACGGCGTGATTTTCTTTCCTTCTTGCCGCCAGAAATTGTTGATGCGATTTACCGTGAATAATGGCGAATCGGGAATTTTGGGATAAATAAAATTGTTGGAGCGACCACTTTCGATGAAAAGATTCTTGAACCCCCATCACCAACACATTTAGCTTTCGAGCTAATCATATACATTTTGATCTTGTTACGTCCAAAGTGACATAATTGTGTTTACTTGGAAATTGTTGAAAAATTATTTATTGATTTAAAAAAACTTCATACACAAAACTTTATAGAGGCGGACTTAATGCCCGTGGCATTCTCTACCAGTCTAAAATTACGTAGGACTTAAAATATAGCTACAGTAATACTTCTACCTATACTTCTGCGATACAGGTATACGTGTGTGTACCCGTAAAGACTAA
Organism: Cephonodes hylas; assembly: GCA_030295005.1. Classification (NCBI taxonomy): domain Eukaryota; kingdom Metazoa; phylum Arthropoda; class Insecta; order Lepidoptera; family Sphingidae; genus Cephonodes; species Cephonodes hylas. Next base: position 5,458,725 of record AP025371.1, read on the forward strand.
TGTCTGTGGAGAGTAATCAAAACAATTGACAACTCTTATAAAAGACATATCGTTATTATAATTTTTATGTACCCGATATTAAAAGCAATATGCTTTCCGTACACAATAAATAAACAGCAGCCCATTTCTGTTTAGTTGATGAATTGAATGCTAGACATCAAATATTTTGTTTTTTATTATAAAATATTTAATAAAAAGAAAATAACATATTTTCTTCAAAAAATGTTTTTGATATCGGTATCGCATTCGGCCAATTATACCGAATAACTTGTTATGTAACAACTTAATTTATTGTTCTTTGATATATGCGTTGTTACATTTTCCAACACCTTTATATTTTTTCTGATTAGCTTTGCGCGGGATCATGACAAATTAGATTCCCTTGGATTCGCTAATATTCAGTTCTCGGTGGATCTATAGCGACGGCTCTCTGGTACGATCGGGTCCTAAATAATGTGTTTTTGAATGTAATCGTATGGTTTTGTATAAGTAAATAAAATAAAAATCTTTAAAATAACTGTAATGTCCATGGCATGATTTCCACTTTATTTCTGAGGCGCTAAATAGTGAAACTGTGTGTTTATCATCACCATAATTGAACACAGAAAATACATTATACGCAAGTTTAGCATCGATGCCTTTATGAATCTACCTTGCATACAATTACGTGACAGCCCCGTGGCGCTATTGGCTAGACACCAGCTTGCGAAACGAGCGGCCGCAGGTTCGATCCCCGCACCGAGACAAATGTTTGTGTGATCCGCAAATATTTGTTTCGGGTCTGGGTGTTTGTGAGACCGAAAAGTCTCTCGTAGTTTCTGATAACCACGACATAAGACTTGTATCTTAATGTGGGGTCAGGACTATGTGTGTGACTATTGGATTTATTTATTTATTTATTACTGGTCTCTGAGCCTCATTTCTTGCAGGTCCGTCGTATCCGTTTGAAATAACCTGGGACAGCTTCCACTTAGATGTCGCCCGAGTAAAGTGAGAAAGAGAAGGAGAAATGAATGAATTAGTGAGTAGGTGAGTCTATATATGTAAATAAAGGCAGTAGCCAACCTCTTTTACAAACGAACATAAATAACATTGTCACGCCGTGTACACATTAAAGTTAAGAGTTGGACAGTAAAGAGCTTGATTAATTACCCTTTTAAATCGTATATATTCTTCGTGTGTTTTGTTAAGATGCACTTGCACGTGACAAGTTCTAAACGTCGTGGCATTAGACGGAACGCCCACCGCCAAGCAAACATGGAACACGGTTTGGGCAATAAAAATTCTAAATCACATAATAAAAATTTTACATTATTGACAACTTCTGATGTGTGAGTGTCGGCAGTAGTATGAAACTTTTCAGATGATATCTCTGAAAGAAAATTAACAAGTGTGTGTTTTTACGTGGGACAGAACTAGGAAAAGAAAAAAAAATAGGTACATTGCAAACATGAGTTTCAAAAGACAAAAACGCATGTATGCCAAAATTGCAAATGCACCAACGTTAATCCTGTACCTACTTTTTTCTATCTATTTATCTAAGTAGTGATGGCCTCGAGGTTTTGGCGCGCGGTCGAGAATCACGGTCGCGGTTTCGAACCCCAGGCACACACCTCTGACTTTTCGAAGTTATGTGTGTATTCAAATTGAATTATCACTTGCTTTAACGGTGAAGGAAAACATCGTGATGAAACCTGCACACCTAAGAGTTCTTAGGAATTTCTTAGGTGTGTGTAGTCCGCCAACCCGCACTAGGCTAGCGTGGTGGACTATGGCCTTAAAACCCTTTCAATGGTAGAGGAGACCCGTGCTCAGCAGTGGGTGTGATTTATCTAGGCACAAAATTGTAACTCCCTACTACTTCTTAAATTACTCGTATTAAAATGTATGAAAATACTCATTAAAAAGTCACGATCTACGGCCACCCGCTATACTGCTAGAGTCATTGACTGCCAACAAAAGAACTATTGTATCGTTTAACCAACAAATAATAAAAATCATAATTGTTTGTCGCTTTTGCATATACTGTATTATTGTATGAAAACGCGTTTAAAACGTACTGTCCCTCTATTAAACCTAAAAATACTTACGGCGTGAATGTTGTAATATATTTATTAAACACCACGAACGAAAAGTTGTTCCCCAACAGTATTGGGTATCTAATTGACGCATTTTAATCCAAAAACCGCTAACCGAATGTTCGTACATGCGTTATTCTGCTATTTAAATATTCTTGTACAGTACCTGCCATGTTTTATGTGCTATTTACATTATTTTGTTTTAGTGTATACAACATGTTTGCTTAATAGAATTTTGGATAGAGATGTTAGGCGTTTTGTCGTGCAAGAATTTTTATAGGAACACAGTTCTTGTGGAGTTTAAAATAACCAAACAGGAATAAATGTCGTTTACTGATGTTGCTTCAAATGTAGCTTTGTTGGTTTGGTTTTGTTATTTTAAATTGGTGTTTGGGCCTTTATTCCGAAAATATATTCTGTTTTTTAAGCCTAAATCTTTTAATTAGCAATACATAAGCATAGAGGGACTAGCATAGGTATGATAAAGAGAAAAATAACCTCTATTTTTGGATCTATTAAATGTAAAGAAAGAAAGGATTTATTCTATATAAAAAAGGAAAAAATAATCATAAATAAAATATACTTAATTAAATGATAAATTCCTTATACATCGGCTATCACATTTCTCCACTACAACTTTCCATTTAGCATAATATCTCGCATGATTGGAAATACGGAATGTTCAATATGAAGCAAAGTTCACCAGAGGGAAAATTTTAATAAGCCCAGAGGGTAGTAATAAATCTTTACTAACTGTTACCCTTTTACGCGATAAGCTGACGTTTGAATTAAGTCGAGGACCAAACATTTACCGAACTGGTGCAAAAGCACAGCCAACCATCCTTGTACGCGAATCTAGAAACGGTGACTTCGAATGGCCAAGTAATTTTCTTGCCTACTTGAATTTATGCGCGGTTGAACAACGTCAAGTCCTTTACTATACCAATAACAAATCAAAATGATTTACTACCTTTCGCTTTCGGAATAACACCCACACATGAACACAAATTCAATATTGACTTTTTTATTTGGATTAACGAATAAATTGATTTCTGTATCAATTTGTTTTTGTAACGTGTTCTTTATATGGATTTTCTTGAATGCTATTGTTTTACATCTTAAGTGTCATTAGGAATCCCTGAAATAACTACAACATTTTTCTGGTAAAGAATCTCAGAAATAAACCAAGAATCCTACTTTGCCCGATACAGTCACGTTCATGTGAATTAAATAAACATACCGTGACCAGACATTTCTGAAATATATAAATCCAGTTCCAATTCTGGGAAAAACTTTAAGTACCATGGAATTAAACTTAAACCCTTATTCACGTTACTTAGCACACGTTTTATAATATTCATTAACAAAATAATACGTTCTTACCCTTAAAACTACATTTATCAGTGATGTAATATTGATATTAAACAATCTTCTTAGGTTTAAAGGCTTGTATGAATACCAACACCTAAAATAATACTTGCCCATATTATAGTCACTAAATTATTATTTATTAATTTAATTAAATATTTAATATTGTAAAGATGAATAATAATAATCATAAAAAAAACATTAACTCGAGAGTACTCTATACGAGTGCAAGATTTACTGAAGCAGCAGGCTGCACCAATAAATTTTATGAAAACGGACCGCTTTGAACCGTCCGAGATTATTTAGGATTAACCCATATACGAATATGGCAATAATTTGCCTATACGTTAAGACGTTACGACTAAGGTGCCATAAACTCGTGTTATTCTATAATAGTAGGTTATGGCAATTTGTAGATGCAAATTTACGAGCAAAATATATGAGTATGCGAAATCAATACTCGTATGCAAGAATTAGAAGATTCCCAGAATAGTAGTTTATTCAAATAAAGATTTGTTTAAGCGGATATTTTTTTACAAGCCTATTCTTATTGTTAGCAGCTGGATATTTTTTTAATTAATTTATCAAACTTGGGTCCTTTTCTGATAAAATCATTAAACTCTTCTTCCAATACTCATACGTTTAGAATCAAGCAACATCCTTATTGAACCTACACCACGATCTCTGAACCGCATTTTACCACCGATAGTGGTAGAATTCATACGGTTTTCTAATACCTTCGTCGTCTCGTATCGTAACTAGATAGGTTTATATTTTTTAATGATGAGACTATATTTCTTTGTGTTAAGAAGTGTCCATGTCACGTGATTCAAATTATTCTACCTTGTTCTACAATAAAGAGTTGAAATATCTGCTGAAGCAAGAATCTTAAACTGTATAAAATTACTAAGAAGAATCTTCCGCTAAGCACCGTCAGCTCTTTCGCCCGGTAGAAAACACTACATGAAGTAAATTTGCCAGAACTTTGTGGGTGATGTCTCTTTACAGAAGGTTGGTGGAGCGTCGAACCAAGTCAGCTAACCCAGTTTGTTGTGTTAAAACTGTTGTGGAACCACTACTACGAGTGTCGTTTAGTTTTTAAATTGCTTATGTTTTTAATGAATTCTAATACGTAAAATAAGTAATATTTTTTATTACTAAAAAACATTCTGAATAAAAAACATTCTGAGTAACCAAAGAATGTTACCAAACAGGGTTTGATCACATTTTTCGGTTCTTAGTCAGTGATTACATGTTTTATGAAATAAATCCTACAATGTCATCTACCTGTACCACCAAATAAAATCCAGCCTGTTCTGTTAGAAATGATCTTATCTTACAAAGCGCCTGATCTTTCGGGCTTCGTTGTATGCGTAAAATATATGAAACACTTGATTTTTGAAAACAAAAACCCTCGCAAAATAAACCTTCCATTGGATTTATAAGACAAATATTCGCAAGGGTCGAAAGCTTCAACCACAATGGCGTACAATGTGCGGTCACAAATCCTATATTCCGAGTCAACCCTAAAATCTCTAACCTTATAACAGTAATATGGGTCTCGTTACCATAAAATGGATAAACCCGTGAAATTCATAATCACGAGCCGGTAGTAGCGTCCGCTTACAGCCGACCGCAAACAGGTCAATGGAGCTCTTTGATCTGAGCCCTCACCTGGCTCCTTGAGTGCCCTGGTCTTTCGCAGACTAGACACTTTACCCTGCACTCAACGCGGCCTATACACACGCTGTTTGCTTTATCTACTATGTGCAATGTACTTAATGCTTTGCTAACCGATGTGTGCGGTTGGGAGCCAGGAGCGGAATAATCCATACTAATGTCACTTTGTAAAATCACGTGTGAATTTTGCTCATAAAATGTGTGAATAGTTTCTTCCCGTAACAATGGAACATGTATAGGCTGACGGTGATAATGATAAGTTACTTTTAACCTTAAGGTGGGATTCAATCATTAATGGAGATCTAAAGTATACGCAAGTATCTGTAAGGGTCGTTTAAAGATCGCGAAATGTAATAATAATATTAAGGGATGTGTATGTTGTATGAAATTTATTGAGCGTCAGAAAGTTTCATGTAGGTACGTAAAATAGCAATTTTTATAACCACCAAATTGACTCTCTCAACTTTATATATACGCTTGCAAATGTAGGCGGTTAGCTAAGCTACTTAACAGTAAAAGGCCCATTAAATCGCTTCCTCGAGTCTTTAGAGGGACCGCGCCAGAACACATTCTAAAAAAGAAATTCAGCTTACATGTACTTATTCGTTGAAGCCTGAAACATATTTCCGTTAATGTTTTTGTAACATTTTATTCATGTAGTTCATTCAAGCAACATTTAAATTACATAAATGCCCTAGCTTTGATTTTAATATCTTATAAGTAAATAAAATTTTAAATAAATACACCCAAAAGTCGCATACATAGTTCTGACCTCACACTAGGGTATAGGTCCTGTGTCGTGGGTATCAAAAACTACAGAGACTTTCCGGACTCACAAACACCGGAACCCGAACAATATATTTGTGAATCAAGCAAACATTTATATTGGCATTTGTTTCAAGTGACGCAAAACTTATTGCTTTTGAAGTGAAATTCGATCTTTTAAGGTGTTATACTCGATAATGTAAAGTACAGTGGTTGATAAAAACATTCTGATATTATCTGAAATTATGAAGTTATATGAAAATAGTTACTCATTGATACGTGTTGTAAAATTTAAATATCAACATTCCATTCGAATAATTTTGGAGTACTTCGGGGCGCAAGATACTTGATTACGCCGTATAAAAAGCTATTTCAACTAAATACGTTGCGTGTTATTAACGAACTCATCTGAATATCTATATTCCCGCATTTATATTAGTAGAATTTCACATTTTTATTATAGCTTTATTTATTTAACTCGTAAAAATTATGTTCCCACAGCAATGCGGATGTCATCACGTTGAAATATGATAACAGTCGCTACATTTTAAGTCTATTTTATACGTCATAAAAATAAAGCGTCATATGCATAAGACTCTCGGTAATCCTTTATGAAAGAGAAATTCATAACCATATAAATAATTTATTAATCACGAACGAACGCATACGTGACCGAATGGAGCGCATAAAAACTCCCGCGACATTATACTATGTATGGACAAAATAAATATTCCACATTCTTAAAAAGGCAGGTTTTTGTAAAAATATATTTCGTTGTATCTTTTTGAATGGTTTTGATAGAAAGGGTGTGTTTGTATTTTGTGGATCCGGCCACAATTTGAATCATAATAGTGTTTGAAATTTATTTGCTCGTAAAATGTGTGAGTGTTGCCGGGTTTGTGTCACAAAGGCGGTTTTATCGCGCCCGGTGAGCGATCGTAAATTGTGCTTCGGCTGTCAAAACATAGTGCAGCGTGCACTAAGCCTTGTGACGGAATGACGAGTATTGGGCCCAATACAAGTGTTTGTACGTGATCTAATTGTCGGTTTGGTGCTGATATCCTTCCAACGAATGTCACATACGTTTATGGTTGTAACTGCATAATAAATAACTAACAATAAAACATAGGCAATAGTATTTTTGTATTTTTTAAAGTTTAAATTGTTGTTTCAGCTTTCAAGTAATAATATGAAAGGTAGCCAAGTAACTTCGCTGCGTTTGATGATATGTGCCAAGTCGTGCAGGTGCCAAGTAAGAACAATAACTTCTTTATTACCATTCGGCACATTTGTGCCAGTATCTATCTTAAGGAAATTACTAAGCATTCTTTTCATTTTATGTGATAGCTTCAGAATCTACACTGGAATTCTTATTAATACCAAGAAATTAAAAACATTTTATCCCGAAAAAAAGTCGATGGTCTGTTTGAATCTCAATGGAATCACCATCAGGTGCGGTCTTTGCCGAGCCAGTATTAAAAAAACTATTATTTTCACTGTTCACAAGGTGCACTATTATGCCGTTGCCGTGGCAAAACACCCAAACAATATGTGTTATACACATTATTTTTATGTGTAAGTGGCATAAAATAAGCAATTTAAGTTTGCGTAAGAGGTACAGTCGTTGCCCTAATTTAGTACAATCATTATGCATATTGTATGCCTCGGTTGCCTTTGTTTCTCGATAAACAGTGGTCTTTTTCGTGGAGTTTTCCCTTTTCCCGCTTTTTTATTATTAAGAGGCCACATTTACCTGCTATGTAAGTTTCAAACGTACAGTCATAGTGAAAAGGCGCAGCGCTTTTAGATTCTCTTACGTAACTTTGTTCTCGAATGCATGAATAAGTGATGGTGTGGTTGTTTAGCAAAGAGATGACGATGTCTGCACGTTAAGGGAATTCAGTCTACGCGAAACCGGCTGTTAAAAGATTTCTTCTCACAAAATTGTTAGTATGCTTTCTATCAGCGCAATATTATCTTAAAGGGCCTTTAGCTGATAATGAAGAGTGAATATTTGGTATTTGTTTACTTTAATTTTGTATAAAATAACGTGAATATACATGTGTCTTGTCGATATTACATACTTGATTTGTCTTTTGGATTATATTAATTACCTACCAAAGTCGCAATGACATGGTTTAATACTATTTTATGTGTTACCTTTACACCAATTTTATGTTTCTAAAATGTAGCTTTAAAAGCGAAAATAAACAGAAAAAATACAAGCCTGGGAAGTTGCAAGGGTCTAATAAATTTCTGCATATACTGTTCTAAAAAAACTGGACAACGCAACAAAACATTCGAAATATAAATATTCATTCGCACATTCAACTTATTACAGCACAAAGCTGAACTATTCTATGCAATAAAAACCGTTGTTAACAATGTTCCCGAAAAGAAAAAACAAGGAATTTTCACGTTAAACAAAGCAGATTATTTCGTTTTTGATTGTACAAAGATCCAGTGTAAAGCAGAGGCATCGTTCACAATATTGTCTTGGTAATGGGCAAGAAGCCCGGGCCGCCATATTCTGAACCCGCCGAAATAAAATTAGCCTTAGGGCAATAAATTCAAATCACAGCCCAACGTAATTTTAGCCTCCTTTTTCTCCAAAAGATATTCGTTGCGGAATCTTTAATTTGGTTTCGCTTTTCTATTGTGGCTGCTCGGGTGTTATTTCACAGTTTCCTTGCCTTTAGACACTTCCGATTACGAGGAATAATTGAGTAAAGCGTAAGCAAAAAGAGGACATTTTTATTTTATGTTTAAAATTTTTTTTTTAATAAATATTTAAAAGTAAATTAACCACAAATTTAATTAGATGACAACTGCAACAGAATTTAAATGAGCTTCGTAACATAAGTGGCAACGTTGGTCATCACAGCAGCATTAATGATTTCTATGATCATTAATATAATATAATGAATGAATTAATTACATCATTAGGTACCCTAATTCCAAACTATACTTTAATTTTTCTCTCAAACGTATCATAAATAATAAAAATCTCTTCGCAATACTGATACTTGTAACAATCACTTGTGGGTCATATATACAACACCATTTTTTACTCATGGCTGCAAGGACTATTCGGTGTGTTATTCTCATCTGAATATATGGCTAAAATTCATAACGTAGATAGCCGCACTCCGGTGCTGAAACAATCAATTACGACAAGTTCTCAAGTTATGCAATAAATCACAATAGCGGTACATTATCGGTATCCATCCACGTTGGTGCAATCAATACATTAATAAACCATCGCTCCACATCTGTATTCTTGCGAGATGCATTAATCATTCGAGGTTTCCATTACCGACAATGTTTGTTTTAAGTTTGTAACTAACACTGCTTTTGGGGCGGCATACATTGCTCCGTACGTTTCAAACTTCGTGGATTAACGATGCAAATTCATTTGGGTATATGTATCTTGTATAAGATAGGAACTTCAGTTCTGTTTAAAAATAGAATGACGTTACACGAGATATATTCTGGAAGTCGTTGTGTATAATGTAGCGTATAACGATAGATGTCGCTATAATGATTTAAGTCAACGGAATATTCCCTTTTCAAAGAATCTTATGGATGTGCATTACATTTACTACCAATAGACTAAATTATCTAAATTCAGATCAAACATCTTGCAGAAGAATCTAGTTTCTAATAGGACTACTCTTGATTCTTCTACACTATTCCACCAGCGTATATACCTACCTTTGCTTTAGGCTTAGGTCCATCACGCTGGCCTATTGCGACTAGGCGGACTACGCACCTAAGAAAATCCTGTGAATTACTTTGTGTGCGGTTTTCGACACGATCATGATACCATACGATATATAAAAAAATAATTTGATAAAAATTTCCCTAACCGATTACGATTGCTTCTTTATATCATATAAATATTTCTTACATTTATTAAGTTAAGCCTTAGGTCAGCCCACTTCACTCCAAAATCTTAATGTAAACTTTAATATCATATTTTTATTATAAGCCCAAATTCTTTGATTTAGACCAACAACTAAAAGTTAGATACTTCTCATAAACAATATTTGCGAAGCTTGCAAACTGCGTTCATGAAAAACTACGTAATAAAGAAGCAAGAAGCGTCAAAGTATCGGGATTCGGTAGAAGTATAGATTTATGTGCATACTTACGTGCTTATGTATAGTGGTATACACGAGGGATGGTCAACACGTGACAAGCATGATAAATGTGGAGTTCGGGATCATGCCTCTGGGGATATCCCCTTTGCTTGATTCGAGAAGAAACCTAACTACACATATGCAGCTAACAGTCAAATACAAACGGTATACGTGAAAACATAAGGTCCAGTTCAGAACAACAACTCCATGTTACAGGTCCATAAAAATTCTGAAGCAACTACGAATTAGTGTTGCAAAAAGTAACTAAAGTTCTCACGTCACAAGCAAATGTGAGTCTACTGTAACTCGACATAAGATCTATTGTGGTTAAATATGAACGAAAATATTACTCGTGGCAGAATGGAGATCAAGGGGCAGAAACGTGGAATTCAAGACAGAGTTAACTCAAAACTGAGTGTAGACTTGAAGATAGGAATAATTTATATGCTACTGCACAGATTAAAACGTAACTTTGTTAATTTAAAACAAGAACCTGTAAATGCATAATTGGTGACTCTTTTGTAGAGGTAAAGTTAACAGTTTGGTTTTCAGTAATATTGCACTTCGTACGAGTAATGTATGTGTCGCCAAAGGACTAAACTTCAGTGTGGTTATAAATAGTCCTACGTAATAGGAAGTGAGATCGTGCTTTATAATAGTAAAGCCAATCAATAGATGGAAATTTTCAAATAGGATAGGGTTTCCCATTTTTTTCTTAATCAAACCCAAGATTAGGTTCGCGCCTCAAAAACTTGTAAAGAGGGATCATCGTGGCAGTTAAACAAATACACCCAACAGTCACATACATAGCTCTGACCCCACACTAGGTTCCAAGACCTGTGTCGTGGGTATCAGACACTACGAGAGACTTTTTCGGTCTCACAAACACCCAGACCCGAAACAAATATTTGTGGTTCACACAAACATTTGTCTCGGTGCGGGGATCGAACCCGCGGCCTCTCGTTTCGCAAGCTGGTGTCTAGCCAACTGCGCCACGGGGGCTGTCGTAGTAGGCTATGTATTGATGTGAAGGTAAATAACACGTAAAAGTCACAAAAGATAGCTTGATGCATACCACGCCATTTCCATAAATCTTGGTGATATGGCTTTCGATGAAAGCTCATAATGATGAAGTATTGTTTCTTCATAGCGAAGGTTACCGGCGTTTGCTTTCAGCTTCAGGTACGTAAAATTGAAATATATTTTTATTACGTCATTATTGAAGGTATCAAAACATATTTTAACGGATATTTTCAACGTAAACAATAATAAAAAATATCCATAAGCCATTAAGAATTTTACGGCGCACCCTAAAAATCCTAAGAGAATAAACAGTTAGGTAGCAAAGTTCGTTGCGCTTACCCTCATATTTGTTTTGGGATATTGTTTGAACAAGAATGCATAAACCATGCTGGACCTTTAGTAACACGTGGTCTGCAAATAGTAGTTTGAAATGTGAGTAGCGCATAATTAAAATATTTAGAAACATATTGTGTGACTGTGTCCTTGTCATTCAGGTAGAGCGCAGCGTTTGGTAAAGTTTAAGGTCCGTAATTCTTAACATTCTTCTTTGCATCACGACGGAAACCTATAAAATTTATTCGCAACAATTACGCTTTCATGCAATTCCATTCCAGCTTGATTTCACTGCCAATATTGAATAATACGGACTTTCATTTCATTTTAATACTCTTAAAATGAGCCATCTACTTCTTCCGGGCACTAATTGATATCAATAAAATACTATTTTCCGAATTACTTTCAGGGTTTTAAGAGCAGTTGTATGTTTTTACCGTTCAAATATATATAGTAAGCAAAAATTTTCCTGAAAATTACCAATCCTTTTCATTTCCACTATTATTGAAATAAAAAACGCTATTATTGCCTTACTTTCAAAATGTGACATAAAATCATTATGATTCCAGACTCGTTTCAGTCCCGGGGCTTGAAAATATTGGCACCGGAGCAATAAACGGAATAGCCGTAGATGAGTGCACGATCGTTATGAAGTTTACGCGGTGCTTTCATAAAGCGATGCTTTTGTAATTGGCTTTGGTTTTTATTGATTTCGCCGTCTGCTTGCTCCATTGCTTCTGTTCTGTTTGTTTTTATTTATTTACTTTTCCATGCTTAACGTCTCTTTCTTTTTCTTTTTCGTAACGTTAATTATTTCAGTTATTAAAAATCTACGTTCTGTTAAATTTACATTTTATGAATAATTATGGTAATGGTATGCTTGTAACTAAATGTTTGATGGATTTTATTGTCCTTTTTATTATTTGGAATATGTTTTTGTAAGTTATTTTATATGTTATATTGTTTACTATTAATAATGTTACGTTTAGTTTTGTCATCCACTATCTCTTTTTTGTTTGGTGCCAAGAATAATCGTTTTTTTTTTTTTTTGACAAACGATTGTGATTCTACTACTATACATCAGTTCGCCAGTACACAAAAGACCCGATGTGTTGACAAAGTATAATCTTCGCTTAATTGCGTCTCGGTTTTGACCCACGGCGCCGGTAATCGAAAAGGGACCGTCGATTTTTCCCTCATAAGATGAACCCTTTGAAAATGACCCGCATTTAGAAAAAAATATCTTTGCATTCAGAAGAGACGCGTCCGGAGTTCTCGAACGGTAGGGCTGATTGCGTCCGAAGCATGAAAAACACTCACTTTGTGCCCAATAAAAGTTTTCCTCTCTATTTTGAAACAATCGTTTATTTTATTCTTGATTCACCCCGGCGGTAAACGCTAAGATCATCATCTCATTTTGACTCCAGACGTGATTGGTTTCTTGATGACGTCGCATTGCATTTTCTTGTAGAGTTTCCCCTGCATATTTATTATTAACAAATATCAGAGTTGTCAGTAAAACTTTATATATTTCTTCACACGCTAAAGTAATATATAGTGGTGTCGGGGCAATATCCCACTAAACTTGAAAGATATGTACTATTTTAAGACTAAAAAATCTGCAATAATTAAGAATCAGAATTGGAACCAAATTATTTATCACGGTAAAGTAAGGAATACGAAAAAAAAAAGAAACAAACTACCACATAGAACAAATTATTACACATGCTCATTAAAATATACATACCCCACAATCTAATTAAAAGCAAATCTATATGTTAATCCTTTAAAGTATATTTGCAAACTCCACATACATACGCACTAAATTCCCTCCGCCTCAGTTACCGATTGCGAACGATAGAAAACTTACCGAAAGCTCGTAAATTTTTACCGGTCGATTAAACAAAGACCGGGCCGTAGTATCCTCAAATTAGACAAAGGCGGTATTAATACGGAAGCCATTAAATTGAGATAAGCGGTACGGCAGATTGGGCGGTGCCCTTCGGGTGGTATTAGCCCGTGAGACCTGATAACTGAGACGGGGGACGGTTGGGGACATAGATTATGCGATATATTGAGACTGGACACGCGTATTGTGGTTTTGTGTAAAGATACTAGATACGCCCGGGACTGAAATTTTAAAAAAGGTTGCAGGTTGTACTTTTTTAGGATTGACCTCTTGAAATGTAAAGCAATAATAATACTATTTAAATAATAAATTTGCTTTGTTGTTTGTTTTGTTATTGTATCATTTACATTATGATTCATATCCAGGATTCTATGTTTTCGGCATAGGCGGGCGGACGCTACCCATGTTGCCACAGATACAAAACGAATAAAAATACAGAAACTTCACTCTGTACCATGCCACAAAAAAGTCCGACAGAATGTAATGAATTGATTTTGTCCTATAGTGTACCTTTTTGTTAAAGTTTTATCTAAAGGATATTGCAGACGTATTAAGTTTTTTAGAAAACTTGCACTGGCGAAATGAATATTTTTTTGATCCCAAAGTCAGAAATTTAATTCCCTAACATTGTTCAATGCTCCAATCTTACCAAATAGCGTCTACCACAAAAATGTTTTTTTAGTCGCATGAGGAGCTTAATCATCAAGCTATAGCAAAACTCCTTGAGTCTGAAAACGATGCATCAATTTTCATCATAAGTCACCCAATGCGATCCGTTAGTCTCTCTCTCTCCTCCACTCTAGGATTCCAAAAGTGACTGCTGGAAGAAATGTACATTTATCGACGGCCATCAAATCTATTTATCGATCCATGCTATAACAACTATTTTGATTACAAAAATATTACTATACATTCTGACCTTCTGTAGATGGAGGGCACGGGGCGCGGTGGTGTCTATGTCTGTAGTAATTGGAACGCCGGCGGGCAGCCGGTTTGTCGTTCGACAATCAACAGTACGTGATGCGAAATCCGATGCGTCCGCTTCAGATAACCGCTGTAATCATTATCTTGGCCCAATCATGGGGCGGTTTTAACTTCGCCGCGCGGTGAAAATTACACCATTTCTATGTTGAACAAGTATATTGAGGGGATTTGGAGTTTTACGGTGTCCTCGTTGGCTTGATTATACCGTCCTTTGAGTTCGGCATTTGCATAATTTAAAGTTATTTTATTATTGTTGTATTATACAAATTTTTTCTACATTTCCATGTTTTGAATAAATCGGTAATAAGTAAAATAAATGTAATTTTTTTTTAATCAATAGTTAGTTAAAACCCGAGTTAGATGGATGTTGAAATACCCAAGGACCTTTGTCTTTTCTAAAAAATATATTAAATAAACCATTAGAGATTACAGCAACACTATGGTCCGTGGTGTAGAGCGGATCTACCGAGACGGTTCCGACACATATCAAGGCCCAAAACAAATACTTAAAATCAAATGTATTTTGGCTTTATGCTAGTTTTAGTAATAAATATAATGTCGTCGGAAAGCATTCAAACGTTGTATACGTCAAAACCAGCCAAACTCTCGTAATGCGTCCTGTCGATGACAGTTCTCAAACCCGCTGTATAGAGTTTGGGGACATTTGTTACGTTTACAAATTGTTCAATGGCGCATAATATATCCTAATGTGTATAGAAGAGCGTTAATTTAGTGAAATAATATTTTAATTTAATGCTGGTAGTCACATGCTTTATATATTATTATGTGCGGATTTTTTCAAGCTTTTTGGAAGGGTTGCTTGAAAAACTATCGAACATTATATAGTGATAGTCAAAATTATAACAGCATGAGAAATATGGGATTATAACAATGAAATAGGGCGATTACAGGGGGAGGCGGGGGAGGGCTTTTGTTACAGCAAAAACGTAGTATTTAATTAAGAAATAATAAACTTTAGGACTCTATACTCTAAACAACGTCGTGTTTAACATCAGATACGGTTTAATTACATTGTCGAGCCATTATATAGAAATAAAAAAAATAATAAACTAAACACAAATCAAATTCTTTCCTATTTCTTTTTAAAGAGCCATTGCGACTGCATTTGGAAGAGTAAAACGGAACGCCAAATTGCATATTTTGACATTTACGACACGGATGGCAGAACAATGCGATGGCCAGACGCTTAGCGTGCATATTTTCGCGCCAAATTGGTTCTTACAACGCGTTGTGCCTTATTCATGACCCACTAGTTCAGACCAAATAGTTTTAAAATGTTCTCTCAAGTACCTAATGCATTACATATGCTGAGTATTTTTTTTAATAGAGTTGGATTTGCTTCAGCTTACGAAATCGAGCACCGATATATGTATATGTTAGCGTGACTCTATATAATAAATATTTGTGTCGCGGTGGGGCGTTTCAGAGACTGAAAAATCTCGTGATTTTTAGTACAGCGTAAATACTATGTTTGTGATTTTGAGCCTTTTTATAGTTAGTAAATGGAAAATTCTAATATAATAAAATCTTTGCTCTATCGGAATGTTCAGTTTATTAAAAAGAAACTTGGGCAAGGCTTTTGCGGATTTTCCCACCTCCTCCTTAGATTCGAATCGAATTCATTCGATATAAACTACAATTTGACTACATTAAGACATTTCAAGCTGACACTTCAAGCTATCACAAAAATTAGTTGTTTTTCAAACGTATTCCCTTGTATTTAGTTTTCTGAATTTGAACAATTTATTAATATTATTAATGTTTGTTGAATCAATTCCAATAAACTTAATCAATGATTGCTTTAACTAAATCAGAATTTCCGCGATTTTTCCATACATTGCTTCCACGTATCGATAGTTCATAAAAGCTCACAAAGCTAGCTAAAACATTTACAAAAATAATGTATTATATTGCAATTAAACTGAATAACAAACGAGCATACATAATTACATTACAGTTAATTTCCGTGTTATCAGCAGAACAAATATTTTTCCACGCCGCGTACCTATTAACACTGTTTGCACACGCGAAACATTACCAAGTTGGTTAAACGAATTTTCCTCATCACTCTGAATCTTTCGTGTGAAATACGAGGGATTCGTGTTTGTACGGATTCCGAAGATATTTATGCGTACTACGGATAAGTCCCAACATCAATAGAAATGTTTTTACAATGAAATGAAAGACGAATAAACTTAAAACCTTTTTAACTATAAGCTTTTTTTGCGCTGACGAAATCACACCACGTGTGATGTTTAGTGCAAAACAGAACAAATCAGAAGTGACATACTTTTGTGTATTGTAGTACACAGCATTAAATTCAGGTGCGTAGCAAGCTTACAAAAATGTACTTTTAAATCCTCGGATCTGGGTGAAATATCGCGCAACACGCACCGGGTCAGGTTAATACGTTTAAAAAATTAATAGCACATTACGTCGGCTGTTTGTTTAACATTATTATAATATTCAACACAACGACTCCAGTTATTAACCTCGAGGACTGCCGCAGTAAAAATGCCTGATATTTTTGTGTTAAAATTTAAATTTACCTGTTATTTTTACGTGGTATTTTTTCATCAAAAATAATTAACTAGGTAGCGTTTGTTAGTTTCAACACTGGTAATTGAAATATTTAGGTCATTTATTTTAGGTTAAAGAAACGGATAGGAGATGCCGATTCAATTTTATGACTGTCACATCTGGTTTTTAGAAATTGCCATAAATTAATAAGCAATTTGCATTAAGATACATCTATCATACTTATCAAAACACATCATTTACAACACGACTAGGGTTTGCAATCCCGCACCATTTTTTTCCCGCGGGAAATTTGCGGGAAACTTGCCTTTCCCGCGGGATCCCGCGGGAATTCCCGCAAAAATTAAAAAATGCAAAAATATGCATATAGTAATTCTATATTGCCTGTAAATTAGTTATACTATATTAAAAAAAAAATAATAGAGACATTCATAAACTTATCTAATAGAAAAAGTACTTTTTCATAGTTCTTATGAGGTAAGGTAGGGGTTTGCAATCCCGCAGTCCGCGTTCCTACACTCCTAAATAGTAACCTAAACAGCAATTAAGCTATCGAGGTATAGGCGCGGTCAAGAATCTGGAAGATTGCAGGTCCAAACCCTAAGCACACACGACTGACTTTTTCAAGTTACCTATCTGTGTATTCACAATGAATAATTATCACTTGCTTTAACGGTAAAGGAAAACATTGTGAGGAAACCTGCACAAAACCAAACTAAAACTAAACCAAACTATTTCGCAAACTATCGTGGTGTTTAAGGCCTACACTCTCAATGGTAAAGGCGACCTGTGCCTAGGCGTGGAATGTTTATGGACTGATGATGATGATGTACCTGACCTAAATAATTGTTACTACAATTCAGTTATTTATATACTCAGCCTATCGCCGTCTTTTTTTACCTGGGGAAAACTACTACTAACAAGCAGGATATGTCGGACTTTTGCCGACTAAAAACTCCATGGTTCTCGGTTACCGCGTGCAAAGGACACCGGGATCTCAAGAAGAACACATACCGGTAATCCTTCTTGCGGTTTGCTTGTATACTCTTCACATTTATATTTCTAAAAATCATTCTCTTAAGTCTTAACTTGCTCGAAAACGATTAGAGGTTACCGCGCTAATTTGTCGGCCTGGCATCGATGGGATCGGCTTTTTCACGATCCCTCTCTGCAGCCTCTTTCTTTGCCATGACAGCCTCGCAAAGCCCTCGCAAGGCCTCTCCAAAAAAGCGTCAACCATTCTGGTCTTGAGCAAAAGAAGACAAAACTTTTAGTAACCTGTTGTAAAATGTCACTTTAATTGGAAACTCTCACTTTTTGCTAACAGAATAAACCAACCGCCGCACATTTCAATCTATTTCTTCGCTCGATCGATTGATCGATACTTTCCGATGAGCCCGCACTGTTGGGATTGAGCTAATAGGCCTTCAGTGAGAGCTGAATTACCTTGCCGAGTCATAAAATTTCCGCGCGGAATTTCCCGCACGATTGCGGGAATTCCGCAGGCCTTAAAAACATGCGGGATCCCGCGGGAATGCGGAATGCGGGATTGCAAACCCTAAACACGACATTTGCTCGATTGACTGATTACGTCCAATATCCCACATGTAGTTGACCTACATCCAATGAAAGACATTAATCCTGCAATCACCTACAGGAGCCCGGCCTCGGGAACCTGTGTACACAAACCAAACTATCGTCAGCATCGCGGCATGTCAACAAATCGCGCAATGTTTTGTGTCCGACCACCCGGATCTGTTGCCATGCGTTTGTTTATTATGCCCCCTCCATGTACAGACTTTATAGCCTTTAGAAATAACCGGAGCAGACCGATTTTTTACCCGTTTCGCTTACGTTATGACGTCCTTAATGGATTTCAATGAGGATATTTTCGTTGAGTGATGTCTGTTGACTGATGAAAACGATTAAGCTTAATTGAGTTTTAAAAGTATTTTTAGTGTATAAATATTATTCATAATAAAAGTGTCTTATTATACTGCAATACGGCGTATGAATTCAATTCTTTCCTACTTATAGAACTTACATACCACAGCTTGCTAATATTTTCTAATGGATCTAATAATTCCCAATTAAACTGATATTTTTAAGGGCAAAGAGATAAAATAAATAAAAAAACAAGTTAATTTAAAAGCAACGCGCTAATTCCTTCATAGGTCTATAATTGATATCCCTCTTTATTTGCTATGCCCGTATGTAAAACTACACAACCGAATTTTCCGGTCTGCAAGGCACTTTGTGATTTATTTAAACTCCAACACACATAACCAGCTTTTTATACACCCTAATGGAAATGATTTAAAATTCATTGTGAATTTCAGTGACAGTGTAGTACAAAAGATTGTCAATATTAACTTTAGTCACGCTGTTTTCAACTTACTAAATCTCTAACCGGGCAGTCAAGTAACTGAAAACATAGACTAATTTTATTATGAGTGTTTGTGAAATAACACTATTATTATATGTTCCATTATTTTTCATTATACTTATAAACGCTGCTATGATTTTTCTTACTTGTAAATGTTTTGGGAGCTAGATTGAATAATTTCACGCAATTAAAATCGTTAAAAGAATCCATCTTAAAAAAATGTACGTTCAAGTGATTTTACGGTTTGTAAACACAATCCATACGATACTAATACTACTACTAGAAAAATGTTATTTAGTGAAACTTGACTATTGCTTTGTTTTGTTAGTAAAAAAATTTTCTTCTGACATGTATCATGATGATTAACTACTTTAAAAGTAACTACATACTCAACTAAATCTAGATGTGTAGACGAAGGGAAACGAAAAATGCACGCAGACTGCGTCAATTACTTTAAGCACGACGGTCCCTGAGGAGTCTGCTCTTACGCGTATCATCTAAAGTCATACGCAAACTGCAACCAAATGTTAGACATACAATTTCGCTTCGTACATCGTTTGCCTTGATTCCTTTGCATACATAACCTCATGCCTGTATTTTCTGAAGCGATAGGCAGAGACGCATTTCTGAATTTCTGATCCCTCAACAAAAATATAAATGACCTCTTATTTGTACTATCCAAAGGGGTTGGTAGAGGTGCATTTCGCCGGCTGTGTATTGTATAATGCGTTATTGCTGTTGTGCTTCTGAAAATTTTTAATGATAAAAAATAAACAAAATATGTTTTGAGGATTTGTTTAACCTCCGGTATTCGATCCCGAGACCCATAGATCGTACGACACGTACTTGTACCGCAAGACCACGAGACAGTCAATAGAATAAAATAGATTTTCTTATAAAAATACCTTAAATTTCTCGAGATAGAAATAAGCCCAAAATGTGTACAATTTTTCATCACAATTGGTTCAGCAGTTACTTGTAAAAGCGTAACAAAGTTACCCACGCATGAATTTACATTATAAGTTGCCACATTAATATCATTGGTGTTTGAGTGAACCTTAAAGTAAACAATGATTAATTTTGAAAACACGGGATTTCCTTGTGCAAATGAAACCCCATTGTTCTTCAATTACTGTAATCAATTCAAATTAAACGCTAGTCCGATTTAATTGGATTTTCCACGGTGGATATTAGATAAGATGTTCCGAGTAAAGGTTTAATAATAATAAAATGCTTTATTTTGTAATAAAATTGTATGCCTTATTCGGTATTGTGTCTTTTATAGAAGGATTTGTCACTCTATATCAATTTCCCTTTTAAGTCGTTTGCTCGAAAGACGCGTCATTTACGACATAAGATTTTTTTTGGAAAAAAGGCAAGTTTGCAGCAATCGTGATTTTATGAAAAAGAGATTATGCAATCTTATAAGAAAAAGTAAAGTTATTTTAAATTCATAATACACACACGAATTTCGAAATTTACACCAAGTCCCTAAAACAATTTAGGGGAATCCTGTTTCAAGCTGCCGGATTCTATTTTATCACAAGGTGTGATAATTCTTTCTTAGACAATCTTGATTATAACGTCCATTCAATTGTAGTAAGTACCCTTTATTAAAAAAAACTTTATACAAATTGCGATATTACATATTTTGTTGACTAATATCAATAAAACACATGTTTTGCATTTGCCGATGGTAATAAATTGATTAATTTTCAATTATAACACTAATTAATGATTGCTTCGTTAGTACCGTTTGTTTACATTCGTTTATGGGAGGGTGAAATAGCCAAATTTGCCGACACGAAGCGGGGTGCATGGGGTGATTACGACAATGTCAAAAATTAATTTGCCTTTGGTAAACATTGACAGAATTAACATCGCCCTCATTTTAGGCACACCATGCTACAACCAATGTAAATTTTATATTAATTTTTTACGTACTCTAAGGGATTTACGTACCGCACTCAATGGAAACTGATCCTGCGTGGTCGCGATCCTCAGCACTGAGGGAACGAGGCAGAAGTTAAAAAAATCTAAACAGTCTTTGAGTTCACCGCGATAATATAACTCTAAATTAAAAAAGCAACAAATGAATAGCAGAGAAGGTTAAAAAATAAAATTTAACATAACTGATCATTTTTTATGTGAAAAATGAAATGACTTTAGCCAACACTTTTTTGTCATGACAGTCCTGATGGTAATCTAATGATCGGTAATCACGCTCAATTACCTGCAAATTGCAGATTATGTTTAATCTGTTTATCGAATTATGCATATTACATTACTAAGACGCTCATTAGTGTTTAATAGATCACACTTCTGCTTCTATCTAGACTCCCATACAGTCGTCAACATACATTCATCTATATAATTTTTGGTTTAAAATTAATTGGGGAGAAATGTTCAGGTTTCTTCACAATGTTTTCCTACGTCGCTCAAGCTCGTAAAAATAGATTTTTGATTGTCAAGATTTTGTTTCGACCACGCTCCTAATTCTCGCGGCCATCAAAACATTTGATAAAAAAGATATTTTTATCCATAAAATAATATCGCTAAGTTTTAATTAAGACACATCATAAAATATTTAGTAGATAATAAACAAGTACTCGACGAGATCTGTGAAACTTGTTGTATTTCCGCCAAACTGAATTCAAACAAGTTGTATTTCGGAATCATATATAATCCGTCTAGTTTTAAACTTCCTTATCCCGACACAACAGCTCTAAAGAGTCCGTACCTGCGACAAATCTCACTTAAAAGTTTACTGAATTTCTTGTTTACTTCACTTTCTGTTCTTTAAAACTTTGTTAAGATAAAAGTTAATTTTAATGCTATCAAATATTTTATATTTTTTTTCTATAGTGGGTCGTATAAAACAGCGCCTGAAGACTTCAATTATAGGTAAGATTGGTAAAACTAAATTCATATTGAAATTTTCACGAAAAAATTGCGTTTTGTTCCTTAAGTTTTTTTGTTAAAATATCGATTTTAAGTCTTTAAGTCTGTTTTTAAGTCTTAAATATCACGTAGGACTTTCGTGATGTTGTAAAATCATTTTTAATTAAAATCTAAACTGAAAACTTCATCTATTTTTATCATTGTGTATTTGCATTTACACGTAAGCAGAATATAAACGTGAGCAAAAAACATGCTTCCTTTCGCTTACCTTTGTGTGTGAGAAACAAGTAACAACAAATGTAAAAAAAAACTTGATACAAATTCTACATATTAAGATAAATTCAAACTTAGATAACAACAGAAGCCACAGAAAATGAGATAACAAATGAATTCCCATAAAAATCTTATCTCGACTTACGTAAATGCAGAATAGTATTAACTTTGTATAATTTGGTATCTCTTATCTTTCCAGACGGCGCTGGCAGTGGAAACAATTCCGTATGAGCCTTGAAGAAGCTTCTTAAGATATGGACGCTTTTGTCACAGTTTTTTTCCGTTCCTATACCATAAATCACTATTATTTAATTAACGAACTCTAAAACAAAAATAAAATCACAAACCTCTTTTTATTTCATTTAATAGTGAAGTATCCAGTGTTTAAATTCTCGGTATTGTTAATCAAACTTAAAATTGCCTCGAGTAAAAATAAAATTTCATCACAATCCTTGAGCGTTTTGTCTACAGTCCTTTAATACCTTTAAATCGAAGTCGTCTGGTCGTCATTGTTTGTTCTCGGGGCCTTTTTGCGAAGATTTCCCGTGGGGCACCATAGCGGACCCACCACGTCACTTTCTTATTTCTATCGCCAAAAGGAATATGCAAACAGATTTGCGAAAATACTTTGAGGGGATATTACATTCGTGTTTGACTTGTGGAGAATATTTTTGGATTATTGTTGATGCGAGTAGTTATGTAACTTAATATTACTTTCCAAAATAGAAAACGCAATATAAAATATTTTATTATTATGTATGAATTACAAGTTGAATAAAACATATCTCTGAAATTAACTACTTTCGTGAGTTTCTTTGAAACTCGTCGCCTTATCCAAAACGTGTTAATAAAAAGAAAGTCTATTAAATTTACTATTATATCTAGGGAATGCAATCCCGACTCGAGATTGCAAATTCGAGATCCCGCGGGATTAGAAATATCAATCCCGCGGGATCCCGGAATTTTCGGGATCCCGTCTAGTTTAAAAAAAATAAAAAATTTGGATAACTAAAAAACTAATAACTGCTTGTTTGTGATAGCGAGGTTAAGTAAAATAACATAATAAAATATGACCACGTCTCTGAATTTCGTGATAAGCTCAAGTGGGTATCTGTGCGCCTTTCCCGGAATACTCGTATTCTTTTGCTACTCTTTCAAATTTTATTCAATCCCACTGCTCCCCGTTATCTTGAAGATAGGTTCCGTTTTCTAAGCGCTACACATGCACGACCGCTTAGGTTCTCAGAAAATTTAACACTTGACATTCCTCAACATAGCACCAAATATCTTAATAATTATTTTACAGTCCATGCTGCACGTCTGTGGAATGAATTGCCACTAACAATTCGTAAAGCTAAATCGCTTTCCACTTTTAAAAATCTTCTCAGAACTTACTATTCTTAACTTTATATTTTATTAGGTAAATGCGTATATGTATGTATGTCGTTTAGTATTTATATTTGTTTTGATTTCTGTAAATTAATTTAATCTTACCAACCAAAAATAATTATCAGGTTTTAAGGAAATTAACATAGGTAAATTAGGTAATCAAAATAATAAACATATTGCAAAGGAATTAGAAAGTAGTTACCTAAAACGAGTGATTTTGAGAATGACTCCTTAAAAAACAAAGGGTACCTATTAATAGTATCATCTTCTAAACAGCATCTAATGTCCTTTGCAATGTAACGCGCTGCTGAGAATGCTCTCTCCGACTCAACACTTGGTTGGCAATAGCGTGGCGAAGTAATTATATGCAAACTGCAAAAATCGCCCCCTTGTTCCTCCACACTGAAATAAATCCTGACTACTGCCGCCCAATCCCGTCAATCTCGAACGGGATCTCGTCATATGATGCGTCGGGATTGATCCCGAAAAATTACTCGGGATCCCGCGGGATCCCGATCTCGCGGGATCGGGATTGCATTCCCTAATTATATCACAGACAGATATAAGTTTTGATCAGTACGAAAAGTCTCACAATCAAGACCCAAAACTGGACTGAGAACTACTTATACAATTAATTATTGGGTATTATGGGAGCTTCATTATACACATATTACTGTTGAAAATATACAAATACGAGAAGATTTTCTATATTGTTTCTAGAAACAAGAAACTGCAGTAAAAACGCTTTCTTTCTGGGAACAATAAAATTATTTATTCTATGTACATTGCATTCCTTTCCTACTTTCCCATAAAAATACCACAGCGCATAACAAAAGTGCAACAATTTCCATTCGACTCACGTAAAAACACAATAAATAAGCTAGATACAATTAATAAAGCTAATGAATAGACATAATCAAGTGAATGAGCGGCGAGTACAAAGCGAGGCTCGGTGCGTACATACCGGTACACCTTCTATATAATGATCGCACTCGGCTCCGAACAATTAACGCATTGCATCAATGATGCCGACGCAGAACTACTAAGGGACGCTTCTAGTTAAAATTATAAGTGTAATGCTTATAGCGAAAGTGTATTGATGAATTATCAAGGTAGCTAAGGCCTAAACTCTCATTATTCTAGAGGAGGCCGGTCCCAGCAGTGGGACATAATAGAAGAATGATGATAAAGAAAATCATCGCATTTGATTTAATTTATCATCAGTATTGCAACTTTATTCCATCTACATTCAATTAGAAAGAATTAAAAAAAAAAACAAAATAAGAAGTTTATTAAAAGTAAATGTCATGAATGACATTTTCACGATTCACTTTTCATTGTGATGATGAATTTTAAAATTTATGATATAAAACGAAGTTTTTATGTAACAGTGAGTTCATCGCCATAAAAGTTCGTGCACATAAAAAACGCATTCAACTACAATCCTAGTACACCCTATTCCTGAACTATAACTTGATTTTTCATCTAAAAAAATTTCAACGCAGTTTTTACAGAATATTCGAAAATTTACTAATTTTAAAAATAATATAGAAAAAGTCCCGGTACAGTCGTCAATTCCATGTTATCAAGAAAGATATGAGACACAAAGATCTTGTCATATATGACAGGTCAATAGATTGTTTAAGGAAAATAAGTAGAAAGCCCGATCTTTCTCCTAGTACAATGACATCAGCTAAAAATAAGTGTTAAATAAAAAATCAAATTTTTAGTGTACCTACTTATAATATCGCTTCAATACTTCTCGGTAAATTTAAGAATGTTTTAGTTATATTCCCTTAAACTTATTCACAAATAATTTGTACGTAAGTAAGTTCCAAGCTATATAAAGTTAACAGAGTTTGACGTAATTTGAGTTTATTTCTTCCTCAAAGGTTACCCAGAACTTCCTAAGTAGGCACTTCATGTTTTTCAAGCGAAAAAGTAGTTTGATAAAGTAGCGAATTTTGTTACCGCTTTTAACAATTTAGTTAAATTCAACTACAGAATTAACTTCAAGTATACTCGTCACATTTTTGTGAAGTTTGCGCATTTTCAGTAAGCTATTGTTACCCACAGTTTGACGTGCGTATGTTTGGGAAAAATTTCATTTCCCCGGGATTATAAAAGACAAAGCTGGCTACGAATAATACCAACATAAGGAGCTAGAGTATTCGACACAATCCTTACAACTCCTGTGAATGGAAACTCGAGTTTTTTGAAACGTTGCAAATGCGACACGAAGGTTTAATGTTGTCAGGAAATGGGCATGGGATATCCTTCATGCAAAAAACGGTTCTACAAGAGATAAAAAAATATTTTTGTGCAATATTTTCGTAAGCGAAACTTTAAAATCTACAAATAAATATGTTTGTCCGTACCCTCCCTAGGATAAAGAAAATGTGATATAGCCATATATATGTAAACATCGAAGTACATACAAGTGTAAAAGTATCATCATCATCATCATCAGCCTGTATACATCCCACTGCTGGGCACGGGCCTTCTCTCTCGTAAATGTTGAGTCCCTAGTCCTAAGGAAAAGTATAAATGAATACAATTTATTTTTAACCATAATCAACGAGACCCTTCCAGTGACCATAATCTTTAACCTAAATTAAATCGACGGTCAATTACTCGTCCGGGGCTGGGCGGTGCCGCTAGTCCGTACATTAACGTGTTTGCTCACCATTCGTTTTTGCTGCCGGCTTACTCTTAAGGATACTTGTCTTTCATTAGGTCACATGTGCTATTTACTATATGCATCGGAATCTGAAGAATCCTATTATTGATTGCAGCGACCCAGCTGTCTTGGCTTTTTGAGCCCTTAATGCCACCCATTTAGACTTTTTACGAACCGTTAATTAACTAATTTACTTTGTACGATGTAATTGTATCGTTTGAAGCGTCTTTGTTTTTAATTAAGGCGATAAAGTATGTTGGCAATAATGATGTGAAAAGAAAAAAATATACTCAATTGTCTGAGCAAATTAAACTGTTAAATAAATTTTGAATTCAATACTAGAAACATTATATTAATTATAGTAATGACCAATAAACATAACAAGAATGAATTCCTCAAAAATACGTAGTCTGCGTTGCAACAGTTATAGAATTACTTAGTTATTGAACATAATTTTAAAAGACATAATACAAAAAAGTTATGAAAATAATATATACAACATTAAGAGACGACAACTACATTGTATTTACTATATTATATCATGTAAATTGTTAACAAAATTTCAAGCGCTGTTTTTTCTGAACAACATGATGTATCGAGTTGTGATAGATGAACGTGTTACGATACTTGATCGGGACCATATTATACTCAGCATCAGAAGCTATGGCATCATTGCTGTTATCAATACAAAAAAAGTATTTTCAACTGCATTCGATTCATGCTGAACTGCTGATTTAAAACGCGATAATTTTCCACATCGTTTCACTATTATAGAAGTCTAAGTAGCAGTATAGTGTACAAGGACTTGGCAACAGAGCTCGGTGCAACTTTAGATAGTGCAAATGGTACGGCTGGTCCATTGAAAACGCATTTCCATCCGGAAGTGTTCCTGGCTATATCGTCGCATCGTTCGCTCCTTCGCAAATGCTCAGACGCTATCTCATGCTTGCGTAAAACAGAACGTTTTTATGTCTCCCACATTGAAGTATCAAAGTAAAAATTAGCTTGTACTCCGTAAGGTGCAAAATAGAATGTGTCTACCTTTACCATAACGCTTTCCGCGCCACAACCCTGAATGGGCACTCAAAAACACAAGTAGAATGGACTGGGCGATTCTAGAAATTTGTTTGACGTCACCAGTACTTCCGATATTTTTTGCGATGTCCTTTTGGAATGGGAGATCTCGCCGCTGACATTGGCTCTTTATTGCGATTTGTTTAAACAGAGGATAATTAAAGCTCGAGAATGAATGACTCGACGCTTTTGCACTGACAATTCTTTGCAACTTATTGTCCCTTTTTAGCGTACTTTTTATGAGAAGACAATGGTCTGTGCTTGTTAAATAGTTAAGCGACTTATTAATCAACTCTGTCGTTTAATTAGTGTTGAGCGAGCGCTGTAAAGTTCTTTTGTGGAACGGAAACAGATAACGTGAAAGTAGATAGATACTTGTTTAAGTGCCTTTTTGTTAAGAAAAAAAAGCTGATTCCACAATTCTTTTAGGTTAAAAGGTGAGATTAAAAATTCCGCAAATATTTAAATAACGTCATTGTAGACTAAAGTTTGTCCTTTGTAACCGCATAATTTCTCTTCTTAAGACTTAGTCATTAATTTTATATCAAAGAATCTGAATAAATTGGTCAGAAAGAAAGCGTACAGTTACATTTAGGATAGAAACCGGGTGCCCGTAAACGTTGCTTTCCCACAATCATCTCAATTAAGTTAAACCGAATCGTAATATCATAATTCGAAACGCTGCTATTAAATTCACGTAACATATTACAACTGCATTAAATGTAATCTACTCTGTTTTAACCATATTCAAACATATTATGTTTCCTCCGGATATTCGCTCCTTTTATATTATTATAATTAACATTTTGAAATTACCTATTTTCCTGCAAAATAAATACATTTCATTTTATTTCATATTACCCGATATATCAGCAACAAATTACGGTTACTAGTTGAAGGTATATTTCAAAGTTACTTGAAATAATATGTGTAGTCATAACTAACGAATTACCATAAATGTACATATATTTTTAAGTAACTTGTTTAGAAGTTGACATGCGTGAAGATAGCAACATATTTATATTTTTGTCTTTACTTTCCACCAATTCTATTATAGTGGACTGAATCATCTCATATTTAGGTACGTAGTCTTACATAAGCTGATACTAATCTCCTCTTCATTATCAAAATTCAATTTAATCCTGCATTCAATGAAGCCAAATAAAGAAACCGAAAATCTACCACCACCATTCACAATTCCACACATCATCCTCATGAACCCACAAGATCTTTCGCATCTCGGACACCCCCTGTACACTGCTCAGCCCTTCGTTGTCACTCAAAGCATCCCTTGGGAGCCCGACGACCCCGTCACGACCGCAATTGCAACCGCAGTGCAGGATTCCGGCCGATTGTCCCCCCCGGCAACACCGACGTCTATTGCCTGTCAATTGTGATTCGATCTGGAGATTCGACTGGTGATTCGATTCTGCCTATCTTATGCACAAGATCACTGATTTGCACCGTGTGCTTGGTTTTGAAGGAATTGGGTGGGCTAATTAAAGGCTGAATAGTAATGGAAGGTGTAAATGATTAAAACGTGAATAGATAGAATAGATAAAACGTGAATATATATTTTCTGTATCTGTATGTTTGATAAACTTACTGTGTGCCACTGAAAGAAAATATACACGCAACATTCAAACAATGCTTAAACTGCTGCAAGAAGTGTAATGAAATTAAGAAAATATAAAAGAATTCCTTTTTTTCAATCTGCAAGTGAGTGTATACAATAAACTAAGTTCATTCATAATAATGAATTTATGGCTAATCAAACAGTTTTTGCCTTGAAAGCAAGCAAAAATAATATAACCTTATCTGACTTCCCGCAAATTCCTGAGACTCTATTCAATGAATCACTACCAAATTATAAAAAAAAATCCAACAAAATAAATTCTTTAAACATCCGACGCATTGGTTTAAAATTTAATATTCATCCATTTAAATGGCGAGACAAAAACACGCGGCGTGTTGTAAATGCACGAAATTAAAAGGTTCGCTATTGGCAATTGTAATTTACGCGAGGGAATAATCGTATCGGCGCGGCCGGTGCGGCAGGCGGCCGTATGCACTGCGACATCTACGCCTTGTTCGCTTCGGGTTTAATTGTGGCCAGCCTTTCACACTTACACACATTCGCTGGATGGTACATGTAACATAAACCAATACTTTTCAGTGGACTATTAATTGATTTGTAAAATTTTAGCGCTCTAAGCACTTAATACAAGATCCAAGATGACTGCACCAGGCCTCTAAGAAGAAGATTACCTATTTAAAAATATCATGGTAATCAGGCTTAGGATTTATTGGCCTATTTTTACCTTTTGTAGTTTATAATTAGAATAAAATCCTCACGCTTATATACCCAAAGTATTAGACTAGGTGTTCTTCAACTCTTTATGTTCCGTCAACTGTGGATTAGTCCACGTGTTAGGAGTAAATTGACTATGAATTTTATTTATATTGGAATTTTATAGTGGAAAACAAAACAACCTTAAAACCATCCTGGGTAACAGTCACAAGAACTCTCGATCACACATCCCTAAATTTTACCATAGACAAGTTATGAATTCCCTTGCCAGATAAATACTTTTGTTTACCCAATGACCCCTCAAAAGAGCACAAGGCTCTTCCAGGCAGGTAAAGAGTGTTCCACATCTGGTGTGTACTCATTTATCGGTGCCCTGCGGTAGATTCCAATCAAGCGGAGTTAGTGCGCGGACGCCGCGGCGCGCCCGCAGCCGTATATATTACGCCTGTTCTATGCTCATACTTACGCACAAATCTTAACAGCGGTTACGAACCATCAGTGTTCATCACCTTTATTTATATCCTCTATTTTATTAAGAAAGGACTATTTAATTATTTATTTAATCAAACATGGCTAAAAAAGTAAACTCGAACTAATAGAAGTATTTAAATTTCCAACGCATTAATTATTTATAGTATTTCCATGTAGTTCTTATATTTTTGATCCATTACTTAGTACGTTGAGTCAAAAACAGGTTATACAAGGTCAAACTTGCCAATTTGTGAAGTTCGTAGCAGTGAGCAGAGCTAAAATAGATTTAATATAGTCCAGAATGTAGGTGTTTCTTATTACACCGCAATATTTTCATGTTAAATATACTTCATATTTTTCTCAAAAGTTAATATGGAGACTTATCTCGAATATTACTTGCCTGAATATCACACAAGGATCGTTCTTACAAATAGAAAGTAACTGTAAATACAAGGGCACCCTGAGGCTTAATATAGAGATTATGTATTTGGACTGCTCCCGAATCAAAAGCAGAATATGTTAAAGCTAAACATACATTAAAATCCCTAGGAAAATAAAAATCATATTGCTGTAGTTTGAGAATTAATCTATGTTCGGGTAGGGAATGGATTTTGTTTTCCAATAATAACGTGTTGTGGCTGGAAAAATTGTATCTATTGTAAAGAATAAAATTATTTAGTCGTAGTTGGCCGTAGACACTCTGAGAGGCGTTTCACTTAACATACTGGTGTTGGCAATTTGTCGTAACTCCATTTTAATAAAATCGTTTTGGAAAGCTATAACGTACTTTACTTTTTCATCTCTGTAAGAAATAGTCATATAACATGTACTCCTTAAACTTTTTTTTTATTTTTCGGGGGGAAGCTAATTAGAGCCAGCCTTTGTGAAGTGAGGCGGCAGGTGTTAATGCCAGGCTGGGTCCCTAACCAAATCCTAACCTACACCAGCATACCGACCAAAACCCCCCGGTGGCTATCTCCGTGCCAAGGGAGGCAACCGCGTTACGTGGGCGGGAAGCGCCCACCGTAATTCCGCAACCGCCCGGGGCACCTCC
This sequence comes from Cephonodes hylas, assembly GCA_030295005.1. Classification (NCBI taxonomy): domain Eukaryota; kingdom Metazoa; phylum Arthropoda; class Insecta; order Lepidoptera; family Sphingidae; genus Cephonodes; species Cephonodes hylas. The sequence continues at coordinate 5,490,105 of AP025371.1, forward strand.
GAGACGAAATTATCTTGGCCGTATGTACTTCTTAACCTAGGATTCTATTCTAAGTGCACGAAGTAGGTATCTTAAACCAATACTATACTAAACAATAAAATATGCATAAATTAATATTCTAAAACGTAATAAATTTAAAAAATGTTCGCAACCCCTGCGAGGTAGTCGCCGTATCGCGTCGAACGCAACTCTGTGACAGTCAATAATTAACTACTTATTAACGTAGTTTAATAATGTCCGGGGCAATGTTAACAAACTGAAATTGTTCGCAGCGTATAGCTCCCTATTCCCACAATATTTATGCGAGCGAGATAAAGCCTAACACGGCCGTAAGCTTTTACTTTTTATTGCGTTTCGGTATTTTGTTACGCGAACTGTGGCGATTATAACAAAACAAGGCGCGCTACACGAGTACTAAATATTTGCCAAGTGTTTTTACTGTCGTAAATAAAACTGCTTTTTTGTTAATATCTCGCTTGGTTAATGGTCGGGTAATAAAATGCTGTATAATTAAACAGCCCCGAAAAATGGGTATCTGTTCTGAAAAGGTCAGGACAATGATTCCTACATTACGAAAACATTTCACATGGACGAACATTAAACTTTTCATGTAACACTGTAAAAGTAAAAAATTGTTCATTTAGTTGTATAGAATATTATTTTGTGAAGCTATTCAACCAATTCTAAAAATATTTTATTTATTAAATTGTACTCGTATTTGTAGAGAAAAATTTACAAAGTGACAATAACTGTAAGATTTTCAATAAAGAATACGAAACAAAAATTATCGTCCAATTTCACCGAACTCATGAATCAAAATAGTTTCCGGAGCATTGAAGTCATGTGAATAGCATTTCTAAAACATTACACTAACCTACCTGCAATTGTGTTTTTTATTATGTTGTAAGCTAATCAGATAAAGTACAGTGCTAAGTCGCGAAGCCGTAAAGAAACTTCTTTTGCTTTAATTAAAAGAACATTGCGATTACTGCTGTATTAGTTACAAACAGAGAACAAAGGTGAATGGAGTCGACATTAGATAAATATGTCTAGTTTATTTTAGAATAGATAAATATAAAAAAGAGAAGTATTTACTGCTCAGTTTTTTTATTAGTTTCTAGTACTTTTACCAAAGTTTTATCACGTATCTTTTTTACCAACCATCATAATAATAACATTAAATTTTTATCCTAACTATATACGTAGAAGCTCCGAGGAAATTTATTTGTAAAAGCATGTTAAAAATCTTTCGCAATATTTAAACTGCAGTAAAAATTATGCTGCTTATTGATTTCACTAGGTTTAGCAAAAATAAATCTGTGGTTTTACATTAAAATCAAACGCAATATTTCTAGAAGATCGGAAATCAGACTTAAAAGTTTATAAAATAGCTGCTAGCAAAATTTCCAGCATAGACATTATCCTCATAATATATGTATATATTATGTACTAAAATGAAAAAATAAATAAAAAATAACTCCATAGTTTTTTCTATCCCGTACAGAGATCATCAGTAATGAATGGCCTTGTCGATGCATGATGTAATTATTATAAACGCGCTTCAGATCTCGAAGATATACTGCATTATCCTGGTCTTAACTTCATCGCTAACTTACCATAAAGAGTCTCACCGTCTTAATTGCAGCGTACGCGTTTAATTTTGATTTATTCCGTCTTGTTGCTGTGATATAGTGGTCGTATTCGCGCTTTATTTATTATCAGCAGCCGGTGAGTTTGGCGTTACAATGCTCAAACGATCTTTTAATTGAATTTTAGATTATTTGTTTTGCATATTTTTTTTACAATACGATTGATTGGCCGTACGAGCAAGCATTTTATCTTATGATTATTGCTTTCTACCTCTTTGGACAGACACAAGAATATCTGAAGATTTATATCTATAGCAATGCTTCATAAATCGATAGAGTATACTGACGGTGATGACATGAGAGGATCTTAATTTATGTAATTGCCAACTATTGAAAATGTGGTAAATTTTAAACTATAATAAACTTACACATCGAAGATTTATTATTTTTTAAATACTAGTTAAATCATTGGTACAAGGCTTTCTAACATGAAAGTTCTTATTCAATATTTGATTTGAAAACGAACCTTTTGTTCACTTCTCGAGTTGGGTTATAAATTTTTAAAGTACAAAGGTATGTATCAAATAAATAAAATTACATACCATTTGTTGTAGCTAGGTAGCCCAGAATAATTGCCATTTGTCTCGGAGAATTACGAGGATGCAAATTTATAGGGAATAATAAATTTCATCATCAATAAGTATGTTATTGTTGTATGTAGCGGTCTTTCGTAAACTTATAAACTATTGTTAAAAGAGTTTATCAAGATCGATCTGAGCTACATTTGAGCTAATAAAATACTCGTGCCCTAAAATAAGAATGTAGGTACATACAAGTATAAGAGAGTTTAAGATCTCATTTCTAACGCTATATTAATGTCATCTAAAACTGTGTCTCGTGGTCCGACCATTTCAAAATTTCCATTACGTTTTGGATCGTTTTCTCATCACGTTGCGACAGTATGTAGACACGCAAAATATCTCTCATGGGATAAAATTTGCTGAATAAATGATTTTAATATAGCCGTTCAGGCTCGCTCGAGTTTTTCGCTGATGCCAAACATCGTATAAAGGGTTTCATCGCTACTAAACCAAAAATAGGTTTTGGTGTGATTGCGAAATAATACAATATGGGAATATGGGTTCCTAGACAGTTATTTCATAAACTTAGAAGTGGCCTTGAGGTTTAAGCACGCAGACGAGAATCGTGGTTGTTGCGGGATTTAATGGGGCACACAGCTGATTTATCAAAGTTATATGTAATATTCACAATGAAGTCCGCCAACGCGCAATAGATCAACGTGGTAGGCTAAAGCCCGTGCCCAGCAGTGGGAAGAATCTTGGCCGACTATTTATTAATTGGTCTTTTACGCCGGCATTAGAAAAGCTTAGCAATCGTTTTAATTAAATTTCTTTGACCTCGTATTCCTAAAAGTATTCAAAAATATGTTTTTCTTTGTACTAGCTTTAATTTATTTATAACAACAATCATTCTTTAATTACTTTCTCCCTTAAGATAATCCTAAGCCTAGGGTTGTTGAGTCTCTTTAATGTTATTTATCTACAATAGATGAAAGTAACGAGTTTCCAAAAATATTTTGGACTAAACAGATTTATTCACTTTTGATATTTTCGTAATAATATTAGCTTAATAATCCTCGTCTTCACTTGGTAATCTTGAGCGGTCTAGACAGTGTCTTAACTCAGAGCTTGTCACAAATTACTGGAGAAATTAGCTTAGATAAATTATTTACAGTAATTAAAACAAAGATAAGCTGAAACTAAAGTCGTTTAGTCAAAATATACAAAGTTTCAACAAAGTCTTAGTCGGCATTCTACGCCTTATCGTGCAAGACCATATTTAAACTCAAATTTTGTAGCATTTACAAGATTAACGGTAGTTAATGTCCAACGGTATTTTCTAAGTGTTCATATCTCTTTGACTTGTCTCAACAATTAGATCAGGTATTTATTTGCCCGTTGATATTCGAAATGAAAACATTACTATTTATGAGCAGTATCTCCGATCAAATTACAATTTTCCTTATTATAACACTAACTTAGAAATATTTCGTATGCAACGTAAAGCGATTTGAATTAGAAACGGTAAAAATGATCTCCGAACATCTAAGGTATAATTTAGTAACCTTTTCCTAAAAATTTCTATAAGCAACGTTTAGACGTGTTTTCGAGAAAGAAGTTTTAATAATCGGTCAGAACTATAAAATTCGGTCGCCTAAATTGACGCATAATTACAATTTACGGTACAAATTGTATCGAGCAAATGTTTGATTTTCGTGTCGTGGGTGCGAACGCTGTAAAAAGCACTCACTCAACGTCAACCGTATTCGTGACGCCGATGACCGATCGTTAGCTGCCCGTTTAATTACACTTATTTAAAGTACCCCGTGTCAATCAACCGGTACAGTATTTTGTAAACACGCTTCGTATGGAACGATTTTAAAGCAGGCTCTTTCGTGTTGAAAAAATCGAGAAATAATGAGTTTTCGCGGCTGAGTCATGTCCTTTGTAGACAGTTATTTGTTTATTAAAACAACATCACCCCCGTTGTAGTTGAAGCCCGTGCCTATACGTAGGAAAATTACTAGTAATGTATAGAAAATGTATTGATTCACATTTCTGCGGTTCTTGTGTCAAAACTCACATACTGAAAACAATTTATGTAACAAAACATGCCTTGTAAATTCGCGATATGTATTCTCCACCTGAACTCGAATCGATATTCGATTGTTATAGATAGGTACCCTATATTTTTTCTATTCACTTCGTTTAAAAAACCAACCGTTTGGAAAGGAGGAAAAATTAGCAGACTGCCGCACCGTGTTATCACGATGTGTATTTCATTAGAGCACGAGAGCGTACGCAGGACGGGCCACTCGACAACAAAAGATCGTGTCCCTCGTCCGTCGTCGTTGTTTTGCCGGCCCACAAAATTACGCAGGCCATCATGCCCTCTCTCTATACGTCACACAATATGTGAGAACGGCTGGGGCTCAGCAATTTCCATCGAACGTCTGGAAAGTTCGCAAACTAACCTCCGACCATCCAAGTTGGGATGATATCACTAATATTGTGTGAAGCGCTCCACTGTGATAACTTACCTTAAACAATGAACTAATTTTGGCCAAGCTTGTTAAGTACCGCGATAGGGGCTCGTGTGATCCCCGCTTGAACACATTTTCCAATATACATTAAAATATGTTTGCTCTCTCCGAAGTTTTGGGAGAACTTGTGAACTTGTTGTGAGTAATTTTAGTAAAATGGATATTAAGGTTAAAATGGATTATTGTTTAAAAATGAAATTCTACAAGTCAAAAAATCTTTGAAAATTATTTTGACAACCTCTGAAATAGAAATTATTCGACGATCTAATAGCCATTCACAATAATTATAAGTATCGCATAGCATCTTTGAAAACTTACTAATATTTGTTTAATTAACCAAAATCCTCTTGAGTATATTCGGCTATCTAAACTTTAATCTTTGATTTAAATGGATTTCAGAGAATATCTGAACCACAATGTCATCTATTGTATAACATATTATGATCAAAGAACAAATATAACATGCTAAATTCAAACAGTTTTGAGATTAATAATCACGTAGATAAATTTGATAAGCTGACAATACAAAGCCATACTGCAAATTCAATACCAAAATTTAATCTTAAAGTAAAATCAAAATAGTAGAACAAAGATAAGAATGTAAGCATGAATAATGGAGTTGTCAATAAAAATAAAGGGTATCGCGTTGAGAATAGACCCCACTGTACGTCCCGGTTGTATTATTTTTATGATAGCGAATAAAGTTTGAAAGGTACAGGAAAAACAAAGTGAATACGGAACAAAAGCAAAACTAAAAAAACATATTTTAAAATCAAGCTTTTATTATGCACGAAAAATTAAAAAAATAAACTAAGAAATCATTCATAAAATTCGTAGTTTTTTAAACTTTACAAGTAACAATTTACAAAAGTGTTCGGTTTATCAGTAGAAGTATGATACATAAACATATATTATCTATAACTAGTATATTAATATTCTTAAGTGATCTAAAAGCTCGTCGCGGCTGAGGTCTTTGCATTAACGAAATTGCACGACAAGCTTTTAAATCACTTAAGAATATTAATATACTAGTTATAGATAATATATGTTTATGTATCATACTTCTACTGATAAACCGAACACTTTTGTAAATTGTTACTTGTAAAGTTTAAAAAACTACGAATTTTATGAATGATTTCTTAGTTTATTTTTTTAATTTTTCGTGCATAATAAAAGCTTGATTTTAAAATATGTTTTTCACCGTTAATTTATTTTTAACTTTTTAGTTGGAAATATTTCTAAGTCTATCCATTTCGTAGTCATACCGAAATTCAACTCAATCGGTCCATGGAAACTAGTGTTCCTATGGGCACCTTCCAACTTCTCATGACACCAGATCAACGATACCTTGTTATTATGTTGTCACTGAAAATACAAAGGCATACCAAATTTTAGCTTAATTGGTCCACAGGAATCGGAGTTCCTATGGGCTTCATCCAACTCCTCATCAGATCAGCTTCATGATACCATATTTTTGTATTGTTACCGAAGTTACGAAGACACACCAAATTTCAGTTCAATTGGACCACAAGAATCGGAGTTCCTATGGGCATCTTCCAACTCTTCGTGAGATCAGCTCTATGATACCTTGTTATTATATTGTCACCGAAATTACATAGGTATACCAAACTTCAGCTCAATCGGTCCAAAGGAATCGGAGTTCCTGTGGGCTTCTTCCAACTCCTCAATAGATTAGCTCTATGATACCATATTTTTGTATTATTACCGAAGTTACGAAGACACACCATATTTCAGTTCAATTGGACCACAAGAATCGGAGTTCCTATGGGCATCTTCCAACTCTTCGTCAGATCAGCTCTATGATACCTTGTTATTATATTGTCACCGAAATTACATAAGTATACCAAATTTCAGCTCAATCGGTCCAAAGGAATCGGAGTTCCTGTGGGCTTCTTCCAACTCCTCAATAGATCAGCTCCATAATATCATATTTTTGTATTGTTACCGAAGCTACGAAGACATACCAAATTTCAGCTCAATTGGACCACAGAAATCGAAGTTCCTATGGGCATCTTCCAACTCTTCGTCAGATCAGCACCATGATACCATATTTGTGTATTGTTGTCGAAGTTACAAAGACATACCAAATTTCAGCTCAATCGGTCCACAAGAACCGATGTTTCTATGGTCATCTTCCAACCTCATCATCAGACCAGCTCCATGGTACCATATTATTGTATTGTCATCCAAGTTACGTAGGTATACCAAGTTTCAGCACAATCGGTCTATTGGAAGTGGTTCAAATCTTCATTGCAAGATTTGTAAACATACAAACATACATACATACATACATACATACATACATACATACATACATACATACAAAAGTGAAGTTAAATAAAAGCTTGTAAAAATAGTCGTTTATGTAATCGCACTTTGTTACCTAAACAAGCCTTATATTTGGAGAGAAACTTTCTTTTTTACGTGTTCTAGTGTGTTTTGTTTTCCTTTTCAACTGGGCGCATGCAAAGCTTTTTTAATAAGGTATTTGGGCGCGGTTTACGCCGTTCCTTCGTCTCACGGAAAATGTCAGCAATCTGTAGCGAAATCCTGCTTTATTGTTATTGTACCGCATTTATTCGAAGCTCAACCGAAATAGATATAAACCGTGGATATCTTTGGAGAATAAATACAGTTAGCGGGACACGCGGAATCTTTGTGAACCGCTAGTACGTAAGCAATTACCCGGGCTCCGATCCGTACCGCAGCAACAAATCGGCCAATAAATGCATTTCGGAGGTAATAAACTGCACGTATTTACGTTTTAAATGGCACATACCTTCTTTACTTGTCCGGCGATGTTTATCCTGCAAACTATAATTGCATCGCTGGTTCGCAGTAGATAACATACTGTAGAACTATAGATCGAGTAATTTAAGGTCTGACCAAAATACGAATTAAAAAATTCAAGTCACACTCCGGTTTGTATAAATAACAAATTACAACTGAATTACGCACACCAACTTGATATGTTACTTGATCTCCTGACAGTTAATTTCTGAAATGTGATATTTTTTTTCGATCTACTGGCATTACATCTCGAACCGACCAGGTTAGTGGTTTAATCATTGTTAGACTAGTAACAAGTTATCATCGTCCAGAAATGCGGTTGTTACAAAAAATATATATTTTTTTATTTACAAAAAGAACTTAGTGTATCTACAAAAAAAATAACAGCTTGTTTATCCGCATTTCATTTAATATTGCTGCATAAAATGAGCAAGCATTTTATTCCAATCCAATCCGCTTTTTAATCTACCCACTCTCATTTTATAAGGGTGCTAAGAATTACTTACCACGCTAAAAATGAAGGGAAAAATCACTTTGGCGTTTTTCCTCAAGTTTTCGCCTAATTAAATCGGGCTCGAAGTACGCTATCAGCGCAAACCTTCGATCTTTCATGTTTAAATCCAATTTTCCTTCTTTCCGCCTCTAATGAAAACATGGAGCTGAAGAAGTCAACTCGAAAATCGTATCTAAAGCAAAAACATCGAAGCTGCAGTGTTACAAAGTATCATAGCAGGCTTTGAATCCCTCATCTTAAAGGCATCTCCGTGAATGATCGCTATGTAAATGCTATTATTGCATAATATTTTATGGTTATGCATCTATTTTTGCTTTTTTAAGAAATAAGCGTTAAGATGCTCTTTTACTTCATGAAGTGAAGAAAAGTGAAAATTATCTTTAAATTTGCAATAAAAAGTTGTTTAAAAATATCACGTAACTAATATAATCCTCTATTACTGCATTTTATCTCGAACGTAAAACAAAATGAGGACATCCTCATTCCGTGACTAAAAATATCTAGAAAAGCACACAAGAATAGCGCATATCATTACTTTCAAAATATAAAAGTTTTGCAGCATTCAGTTTATTTCAAATAAAAATTTACCAAAACATAAGCTGGTCTGAATGTTTAAAGTATATTCAAGACGTAAATTCCGAATTAAAACGACTGTGACGAATTATAAAATTTATCTAGAGAGCACGTAGAATTTTATTCATCGTTAAGCAAGGCCCCGAGACGTGAACGAGTGCCGATGCTCGCTGCAAGTTTCCCAACACGAGTGGATGAGGACATAGAGCGTTTACCAGATACGTTACTCGTCCTCCGCTTCGAAAATAAAAATTCTCATACATTCCACCTTGTTATTCTACATGGTTTGACGTACAAAAATGGAATATGCATTTTAGTTCCGCTGTCGTCTGTTCTACCCTGTGTACTCTCGCTTGTAGTGTGTAAGCAGACAAGTAAAAATGCGTTTAATTTACTATAATATATTAGACATTTTTACATAGTTTAATCCAATGGTGCCGTGATTTTTAATAAACCATACGTAACTATTTTATAGTCCTGTATCTAAATGAACTACCTTCATCTAAAAAACTCAGATTAAGGTAAGGTAAACTAAAAAAAAACGAACAAACTATCCAAATGTAATTTAAGTTAGATTCAAAGCCTCTTAAATTAATACGTTTTTCTATGTCACATATTTTTTTAGTAGCAACCTCTTCTACGCACTGTTATAAATCCAATAAATTTACTATTTTAAAAATGCAAACTGCTATAATATTATTCACTGCATTCAAATGGAAAGCACTTCAAAATAATCAAATAAAGGAATTTCGAAAGCACGCTTTCACTATAAAGAAAATTCATCTAATAAATCCAAATTTAACTCGGTTATCTCAAAATATTCACTTCAAGCGTCGACTTTACATCATGGACCTTTAGACCTTCGTACGGCGAGAGATTTTCATATTCAATTACAAATAGACAAGTGCGTCTCGAGTGCCTATCATCTTTGACGTCTCACGGTGATGGGATATTAGGGTCCCTTATCCCTTATCCCCCTGTCCCGTAGCGAGGGACAAATTAGCGATGGAGGTGCAGTAATGAATTTTATATTTGCACGCTCCCCTTCATTCCCTCGGAGGATCGCTTTTGACTATCAAAGGTCTTGTTCAAAATGATAAGTACACAATCCCACTCGAAGTGAAATTAATTAAAATTTTGACCAGTAATTTCGTTGCACATTTTATTTTAATCTACCAATAAGTGAACCCATACCGTTGTTATTTTTTTCATACCGTCACGGCAATTTTGTAGACACAACAATTATAGGAAGTTGAATTAAAAGGTACTACGATTTCTTAAGATTTCTTAGAGGTCCTCGACGCAATCATGATTCGAGATGAAAAATATCGTTCGGTTACGAAACAAATATTCGTAAATCTAACGAACATTTAACTCCACATCAAACCGGCCTTCTGTCTCCTTAGCCGCTGTCCATCTGCCACGGAAGATAAAAATATGAAACAAACTGCAGTGTGTATTGCTAACAATCTTGCCTGGCGCGGCACAGACCCGCTATCTTGCTCCAGCGAAGATCAAACGAATTTATACGAATATGCAAAGGGGAACATCCCACCAGAATAACCTTTTACTGTATGAACGGACACGTGCATATGTTGCAGGCATATTTACATTCAGACATTGCGTGTTAAGTCTAGGTTAATGGCTGTTAATGTGATGGAAATATTGATATTGCTACCCGTGGAATTGAAAAAAATGTGCTGGAAACATAAATAAAAATTATAAAGTTCTCTTTGGTCCTGCGGTAAAAATCCTTATCTAAATGAAAAATTAGACATGGAAGTAAAACAAATCAAAATCACACGTTTACACACACACACACAAACTTACTTCAATGGAATACATACATAGACATTTCGTAAATTTGCTTATAAAGTACGAATCCTGCCACATAAGACGTCATAAAGGCAAAGTATAAGCTCTGTCCTCCACCAGTTTTATTATTATAATTAGCTTAAGCGGTTTAAAAGGGGGCGGGATTTTGTATGAAGAGAATTTTTTGATATTTCCCTTAATGAATGTTTAGATTGGACATACAAATTTCATTCTCATGCATTTGAATTTAAATTGAAGTAGGGTGGGCACACAAAGAATCTTTTGACAACAGCACATACAGTTAGGGGCATGTGTTTAAATAATGGATTAATTTTGTTCTTGTGAAGTCGCCCCACAAAACCAAAAGGAATTCTTCAAATTACGCTGTACTACTACGTCGCTGTTAATCTTGGTATTAATACATATGTTGATAAAATTGCCACCGTAACTCCACCGATTAAAGTGGCCAATTAAAAATCAAATATGCACTAATTTGAAAATGTGACAACATTCACAATTACCCTACCACTGACACATCAAATGCCTAAATTACTTATTACTTTATTTCATATATAAACAAAGTTAGCTGGTACTCAAAGGGTTGCTAACATCGTTACAATCGCATAGGCAAGCTTCTCCATATGGCCCGAGGGAAAGAATTCAATCTCAAAGATAATAAGGAACATAGGGATACAGCACCCCAGTTTCCTCTAACGAAGCACGAAAAGCTGATTAAGTTAATTAACCATACAGACAAAGACGGCCGTGACAACCCCGATTATGAAATAAAAAGAAAAAAAAACGTAGGGTCAGAGGATCATTGTCCATTTTTTGCAGTAATACCTTTCTATCACGGATGCGATAAATGAAGTACGATTTTTTTCTTATGGTATTAGAATGTGCTCCTGTTTTAATTCTGACAGTTTTAATGAACTTCGGTTCTGTGCTTTTGTTATATAAAATGATATCTGGCAATACACATTCCAGTGCGGAACACGTTCCATCTTTACTTAAGATATTATTGCTTCTAATATTGTACATTCCTCCAAAAAACATCATTTCGTAGGTTTTTCGCAAACGATATTACCGTTAAATTTGGAATAGTTCGTAAATTCAAGGATGTATGCCTTAGGCTGACGAATCGTTTATATAGGAATTTCATCCACTATAAAAGAATATTTCAATTACGTCTACCGTTTGTTAAGTCAAATATTTATCCAACTTAGGTATAATCCAAATATTACTCTGCTATAGTTTAAACAACTTCGTTGGGGTTCGATCTACCTGCGAACCCTTTAATCCGCTTCCATACAAATAAGATTTGCAACAATGATGTCAATGCTGACATTTTTGTGCATCTGTCAACTAGCTGTCAAATTAATGCAGAACAAATTTGACCAAAGAAATCGCAGCTAAATGTTTTAAATTAAGAAATATGTATAAAGGGTTGACGTGTCGGCGTTGATTTTTATGACAGCTGTATAGTAGGGTTAGAATTTTAATCTGATTGTGACGTTTAAGAATAAGTGACAATGGTGGCAGAAGCTTTATTCATAATAGCAACAGTTACTTTGCTTCCTGTAGAATAAAAAGAATCGAAAACATTTTTGAATTCATTCGGTTATTTTATTTCTTACGACTGTATAAACAATAGAAAATGTTATATGTAAAAGAAAACTTATTCGTTTTTATTTTTATTAACTATACAAGGGGTTAATGCATATGTATAAACAACACCGAATTCAACGAATCACATGAAACTAGACAACATTCCGATGGTATAGCTAATGCTTGATTTGACTGAGTTACGAAGTTACAAACTTTATCTTCAACAAGTCAAGAATAAAATGTCCACATTTGGAAACTTTTATGACATGTATTTTTTATTTACAAGATTCGCAATGTACTTTCTCAAAAATCTGATTCTATAAATGAAGTAAAAGAAGAAAAGATTTTAATGAAATATTATTTCTGAAGATTTGAAGCATAACACTTTAAAACTATTCAATTAGGTCTTAGAAAAATTTATTAAGATATATATTCATAATGTACAGGTTTGGTCCTAGCAGTAACTACCTAGTAGTAACAGTGTATCAAAACGTTTTTTCATGTTTACCAAAGATGCATAAAACTAACCCTTTTAAAGTCTATTAATTTTGTTTCGGAATTTATGCAGAAAAACTATTAACTTATAATAAGTACTCCATCATCATCAACCCATATAAGTCCCACTGCTGGGCTCGGGTCTCCTCTACCATTGAGAGACAACTTACGTAAGTATTTGTTCAAACCGCAACATTCAACGATCAAAACGGGTTTTTTTAAGTAGAAAGTAACATCAAGTGACATAGTATGAATGCTATGAATTTTCCGGATCCAATCCTCGCCTTAGTCTTAAGGGTAACACCCCCGCTTTGTTCCGCGCGCGCAACTGATTGCTATTTGAAAAGATCAGGCGCTTTACATAAGCTCCCAATTTATATTATACAGTTTACATAATATATTTTACGTTATTCAGTTAAGAGTTATACCATTAATATTTTTTTTATTATTTTTTTGTCTTATAGAAATAGTGGCCTGAAGGTGCGGTATGCATAGTACTTTCCAAAATATTGAGTTATTTGGACTTTGATACAAATATAAAAATATATCATGCATTGACTGTTGCCGATATTTAATTCAGGCTCCAACACTAGTCTTGTAGATAAAATTGCGAGTATGTTACTAGTAAATATATAGCAAAATAGAACACAACCTGGTTTAGAAAATGTAACGTTAAATTAATGATACTTTAAATCGGAAGATATTTTGACATAAACAGCGTGGTGGCGCTCATCTGTGAATAGTTTATGCTGGATCTAAAATCCGCGCTGGTGGCTGTGTGATGCATTAACCTACGTCACGGGGCTTAGAACGAACACGACTAGGGATACCATTCGGTTATTTACGACCAAAATTCTGTAATATTAATGAAGTAAATTGGTTTAACTTTAAAGTATATAATCCTATAGTTGTCTCTAAAAATGCCTTGAGCAAAAAAGCCTCTTCTTTGTATTGTTTTTCTATATGCGTTTTTATTTTTTCATTATCTCAGTGTGTACGATAACGTGTTAATATAAAAATTAATAAATTATATTACCAAGTAAACAAGCACTCTATCGTCACAAGCAGTTTAAATCAAAAAAGTCGTGAAAGTTTGGAAAGTGTGCAAAGGATATAGTTACGACGCCTGCCCATTTTCAATAGCAATAATCATACAGCCAATTCTAACAGTTTAATTTTGTTAGGCGCGTTGGAAAACTAATTAACACTACCTATAATATTGTACTACTAAAAATAAAATAATCTAAAAATGCTTGAAGGCAATATAATGTATCTTCGTACACAAATTCATTTGGTCACTGTACAACCCGACGCGCGTTTGTCTGGTATCCGACAGAGGATAATACGGGGCTTTTTACTGAAACCAACCTAAGCCAACACTAAAATGCTTAAATTTTGAATTAAAATTGAAATAAAAAGGGTCGTGTTCCACTCTGATAACGTTTTGCCGCCGCTCTCATAGTGCCGGGTATGATTTCACTAAGGCGCAGAAAAACTATTTTTACTTTGTGCTCAAAGTTTTTATTAAAAACGTTATTACAATTTTATACTTACCTTTGCGAAATCGTATATAGGATATTTGTAGAATGGAATAAACGGAATTTTGATCATGTTAATAATTTATTTCATATTTCATGTCAGCAGATTGCCGTGAATGTATTGAGTGACAAGAAATGAGAATGGCCAACTGATTTTGTACTAAAACAGCGTACCTACCGGTATACACAAAAATAACTAACCATCTATAACTCATAAATGTAAATTTCAAACTAACATTTCTTTAAAGTTTTTAGTATTTTTTCCACTGCTAGAGTCTGCTAAGGTATTCTAGAACGAGTTTTTGTGACATTGCAAGATATTTCGATCAGTTAGAAATAATTTTAGTCTTTTTGTAGCTTTTCAGCACTATTTAACACCCTCAAGTGTTAGAAATGTATTTTTGCTAAAAACATAAAAAAATAGGTACGTATCATAAAAAAATAAACCTAAACCGTGAATTATATCAAGTTTTTAACACACTATTAAAGCAATGTACACCACAACATAATACTATATAAACTTAATTAAACTCTACCTTCCCCAAAAACTACGAAACTTTTATACGCCGTAATCTCATTTTTATAATACCTACAAAAGCGGCTCAACGTTTTTCCTTTCCAGCAAACATAATAGCGAAATCCGACGAAATGTAAATAGGCCACAAATTCGCTTTTAGTTCAGTAGTTACAAAGGAAACAAAGAGAGACAATTTAATATCGTTTCACTTTAACACAAATATTCCAAGACAAACATTGTCCCATAAAAGAATACGGTAGATATGACGGGGCCGGTTTCTTTCGGCCTCATAATTCACCAGCGACCCGTAAAGCCTACTTGTGTGTTTCTTTTCTCGTTGCCTCATTTTAGAAATTGTAATATAGCCTGTATTATCCTTTTTATATTGTTTCTCGGAAATACACGAGATGAAATGAGTGTTATTTATATTTGATTTTGAATTTTCGTTGTAGACGAGTAGGAGTAATGAACACAATGTATAATATAATCATATCTCTCTACTAAAATGCGGGTATAATTTTAGGTATTCGGTAGACCAATAATAGAATTTTATATGGGTTACTGCCACAAACTATGTATGGAACGCACCGTAGGCAGTACATACTAAAAGCTGTTTTTTTTTACTTTGCTGTTGCAGCATAGAACAAAGTTCACATGGGAAATACAAGGAACATAATTCTGTCATAGTTTGTGAATTATTTGAATCTCTCACAAGTTATATTTGATAAAGATTTAACAGATGATTGGATGAGGAGTCCAGAAAATCAAGTCCAGTGACGCCCAGGCCTATGTCCAGCAGTGGACGTGAGAAAGGTTGGTGATGATGTTAATAAAGTTTAATAGAACTTTTAATTAACTAAATAGCAGTTGGTTACGTATTTAGATAAAAGGTAAATATAAACAGATTTTTTGCGTAAATTTAAGCTTCATATCGCAAACAAGATCATACCAAAACAAACAATTCATATTTACGGGAAAAACACGGTAAATATTTTCTGTTTTGGCTTTATAGTAGATATGCGGTAAGTAATTGGGTCACCTGAGTGTTTATCGTGCACTATGAATCATTCATAATATATTTTTATACTGCCGCGAAAAAAGTGACCCACTGGCGCCTCGTGGTGAAGTCGGTATAGGATCTGTAGAGTACTAACGGGCATAAAAGCATCTATCGCAAGTCGGAACAACTGACAGCCCAGAAACCCAGTTAGCTAGACAGACAGCTTGAGAAAAATAGGATGCGGTTTTGATTTCCTTATCATGCCAATTTTTTGTGTGATCCACTCGTATTTGTTTCGGTTCGAGTGTTTGTGAGACTGAGCAGTCTTTCGTAGTCTCTGATAGCCACGATACATGACTTAATATGAGGTCATAACTATTTAGTGACTTGGGTGTATATTTATTTGTGTCAGCCTCTTGTTATCTCATATACACTGGCTGAACCAATAAGGTGATTTATATGGTTTATTGTCAAATATTGAACAATGTAATCTTTACATATTTCAAATGATGTTCACATTCTCAAATGTTATCAAACTCAAATGGGGATTGCAACCATATTTTTATATACATTCATATGTATACTTACCGGAATAGTACATTAATTACTACGATTTTCGATTTAATGGTTCCAAAAACTTTAATTTCGTGCTCCTGTTTAAACAGGCTTATATGTTTTTAATACTTTATGCAGTACACCGGTATTGGCACTCACTTATGTAAACTTTGTACGACAACATACACCAACCAATTTGTGAACCAATCCTGTAGTATGGACAGCGAAATAGATGAACTAAAACATCCAACATACGATTATATAATTCAAACATGATATTCATGAGAGGTTTTAATAACTTCTTATTCCCCAAGTCACACGTTTATTCCTAGCTTGGATATCGGTGAGTCAAAATATTGCAGATTGTAATTGTATGAACCAAAAGGTATCGTGAAAGAACCAAATAATTATTGATTTAACTTATAAACACATTACACATTGTAGTAGGTGAATGGTCTGAAACATGACGAATATTTTTCTATATTAGCGCTTGATAAAATGTATATGTCTGTCTGTCTGTCTGTTACGCTTTCACGTAAAAACTACTGAATGAATTTTAGTGAAACTTTACAATAATATAGCTTATACATCAGAATGAAACATAGGATACTTTTTATCCCGGAAAATGTAGTATTCCCGTGGGAATGGGTATTTCTGGATCTATCGAACCGATTTGATTGATTTTTGGTATAGAGGTACGTAGGGCTCACAGAATTAACATGAGATAATTTTATCCTGGAAAATGTATTCCCGTGGGATAAACATGTTATGAATGCAAAAATCTTTCTGCACTTAACCCTAGAGTCTACGCGGACGGAGTCGCAGGCAAAAGTTAGTAAGAAATAAAATTATCATGACTATAATCGTAAAATATTAGATATAAATGCCACTTGGCTTAAAAAGAGCATAATTTTGTTTCTCAGATTATCTATAGAACACTGCAGAAAGAAATAAAAATGAAATACGAAAAAAAAGATCTGTGATTGAAGGAAAAATATATCAAATATAATATTACGTGGATCATAGGAAATGTTTACAAAAATCAGTTTGATTTCGGGTAAACCGTCGATAAAAATAATCTTGGGGAGTTTGTGTGCTCAGTGCCCGGTATGGTAAACGATATCCTCTCTGGGAAGGAATGCGATATCGTGAGAATCCCTCAATATGTCCACCATTACGTCGTGTGAAACGCTCTATAAAGATATACTTTTATATTTTCTTGGCGCTATTTTAGCTTTATTTGTCGATGTGGAAGTTAGAAGTTCAACAATAGCTTAATAATCTTTGCTGACTTCGGATGATAATATACAAAAGCTTTGATTATATTATTTGTTGTGTAAGGACGCTAGTGCCGTAAAGATTGAAATGTATTTTCTTGAAAGCTTAAAATATTAAAGATGTTTGTTTTTTTTTAAAGGAGTAGCAACATTTGTATTTGCATTTTATAACATATCTAACAATTTTTATCCCATACTTATTATCAAGTGCTGAAATATCTTTTCTTTTTTTAAGTAACTCAACATTTTTGGCCACAAATAGAACAAAGAAATAATGAAACCTTCGCATTTGTAATTAGACTATTTCTTGTAATAAGAACACCAATTAGAAGTAATATGACTGAGGTCCTTTAATAAATAAGTCTTAACTTGTACAAAGAGTTTTTTCCAGAGCTATTGTCATCATTAGCTTTTAAATATAAAGTTAACATTGTTTTAGATTTCTATATTAGTATTATGTTTAATTACGTATAAAACATTACATGCATGGGTAGAATCTAATTAGGCTTGTATCCAACATACATGTACACGCTACTTATACTAATGCTTTATAAATAATTTTATATTTCAGTATACTCTAATTATGAACCCTACAGATTATTAATTTGTAAAACTTCTATTTATTCGAAAAATATTTCTTGATGTACTTCTTCTTCAAAAAGTATTCGTCTGGCTTCATATTCTCGAATTTGTCTTTCCAGTCCTTCTCTGGGTCTATTGTCCTCGCCTCTACAACCGGCGTCGGCAGTCGAGTTCTACTAAGAAGTCCCTGAAGAGCTTGCAAAAGAAATGAAAGGAGAGATACCGATACCACTATGTTTAAGGGATCAAATCCAATCGAATGATGATGATACGTTGGTGTGCCATAATTTCCGTTCCCGCTCACCCCGTAACTGCCGGTCGTATAATGATTGTTAAAATTCCTCGACTCAGCAACTTCCGTAGACGTATCCACAACAAGACTCGATTCAATTTGCTGCCTTTGATTGTTGAAATTCTTTTCCAAGTTCATTACAAAATTCTTGGAATTTGCTGCACTCACTTTGTCTTGCTTCATGCTTTCTATTTTCACTAAAACGGATTGTGCGTTCGTCTGGATTTTCTTCAAAAGCGTCTGTATTTTTGAACTCTGCTCTTTAATCATTTTCGTAATGAATTCTTTGAAGTTCTGCACTGAAGAAATTGTTTTTTGTTGCGTTAGTGCGTCTGATTGCGCCGTTGATGTTATTAAAATTATGATAAAAAGAGTAAAAGATAAAAGCGACATTATAACAGTCACTACGAATATATTAATTTTAAAAGACATTAACCTTGTTTGAAGGGTAAATGTGGAATGAGAAAAACATTGTGCGACTGTTTTTATAATGCATTATTTGGGCTCTGCTGCGTCTGTTAACGACGTGTCACTTTTTCTAAGATATAAGTTCGCCAAGCTGACATTTGACCTAGCTGATCATTGCCATTTCACATTGTGTTACTGCAAGGTAAAAGTAGCTAAGGGTATCTGATACTAACTAATATGCATTATAGAGCGGTGAAAGTTTATTTCTAACAATTATATACTTTCTTGGTTTTACACATAATTATTATGGAAGCAAAATATAATAGCAAAAATAAAACAGTTTTTCACCTATGAATTGCGCAAGTTTAGTTTAGATCTACATTAAATGACAGTGGTTGTAGTTATGTAACTGAAAGCTTATTATAAAAATAAAGATCAAAGATTCGCAGCCTTATACTGTTACGATAAAAATGTTCAGATTTTCGAAATTTGGGAATAGGAATATCTACTTACCATGGGCATAGATACATACTTGCATACCACAGGGGAAGGCAAAGACAATTGAGCGCCATAAACTACAATCCTGCCCCGCTTCTTTGGCTTCTTTACACCTATATGGCATATGCATAAGTACATCCTTGTGTCACGACTTATCTGGTTTCGCTTCCAGCCATGATCCGTCTCCCAATACGAAGACGTTAAAATCTCGAAGAAACTAGAATTTGTTTGAATACATAGCTCTGCAGTTTTAATAATAAACTTTATAATATGCGTCATAGAAATTAAAAATTAAAAATTTTATATATATTTAATGTATTCGCGGGATGTAATATTAAATATCTCATCTCATCTCATCAGCCTATCGCCGTCCACTGCTGAACGTAGGCCTCCCCAAGAAATATAATATTGTAATATTCTTGAGTATTTAATTTTTTGTGGTTTAAAAGTATAGGAAAATCATTTTTAAATGATGAAAAAAATTAATGTTGTAATTAAAATCATGGTAACGCCATCTAGTAGAGAATTACAGTATCGCTTCAATAACTATGCTGTAACATGAATGCGCGCGCATGCGATACTTCTGCCATCTACATAAACTGCAAAGCAATAGTCGTTTTTCAACCGAATAGCTAGAGGGCACTATGGTTGGCGCTTGCGCAAGTTCACACGTTTCATCGTATTTTTTGTAGATGTCGCTTTACTATTATCACGACTATACAGTATAAGATACGGTTAAAAATATAATGATTATTTCAAAAGTCGTGTAAAGCCGACTGCAGTTTGTATCTTGATTACGTTTTTCACAATTAGAACTTTTATAACCAAGACAGCCCCAAACACCGGCTAATACTCCAGAACCTGATGGAATGGCATACCGTACCATATACCAATACGGTCTTGAAAAGCTCTGCCGTAATGTTGAAATATCATAGATAGTAAATATAGTGTACTAACTTTTTGCAAACCTGTTGTCACCGTTCCAGCTGGTATATTGATACCGAATACATATTGAAATTCTGCACTAACTTGCAATGCACAGGAAGTTATTTAATACACCTAACTTGACTAATACTTGAATAAAAGCCTATCCCATAAACGATTAGGTGGTACTTTTTTTACGCATGCTATAATTAAAGTTTTTCTATTTGATTTATTCGTAAATAATCAGAAAAATCTAAAATGTTTTGTTAAGACCTCTTACATTCCCGAAAAAAATAATAAAAGTAAGCTGTCTAGAATTAACGCTAAAGCTATCAGTCAGTAGTAACAAATACATTTACACTTTACAATCAGCCGGTACAAGAGGGAAGGCGCGAAGAACAAAGTGCTTAAATAATTCATCACTCGAACAAATTTTAAGCAAACAATACATTTCTGTTGCATAATTACTGTGAGATAAGAAAGAGCCGTACGTACAAAGTGGGAAAATAAATGGCGGTGGACTCCGATATTAATTCCTCGTTTGTCTGAGTCGCTACGCAGCTATTTTTTTAAAGCACCGCAGGGTTAATTGTAACGAAACGGCCAGGCGGCCATCGGACAGTGAAATATGTAGAGCGGAATGATAAAAAATACCAAGGGGATATTTTTAAGTCATGGATACACTGCCTAATGCTTTTATTTGCTGGACATACATTTTTTGCAATGCGTATTAATTGAGATACATATATCTGTGTAGAATATTGTAGCTTTTTTATGAGATTGCGACGGTGACTGCACTGCATCTTATTAAAATAACTTTCAAGCACATTGCCAAGTTTTTCGCATTGGTAAAATGTCATAATCGATATTATATTTACTTTAATTATAACACCGTAAACAATTGATAAAATCAAATTACTTAAGATATTAAAGATTTTAACTTCGTCAATTGCCGATGATAGCTTGTTAATTAAGGATCGCGTCAAAGGAATTTCAGTTGATCATTTTACAACAACCTTGGACATTACTCAGTTCACTCCCCAATTTGATTCACCAAGGAAATTAAGAGAAAACTTAAGGCTGTTGTTTTAGGACCGTTTTATGAAGTTACTGCAAGTTTGTACCAAGGAGATAGAAATAATAAAGATGTTTTTAAATAAACGATAAAATAATAACGTTGAGATTACGGTTTATGTCTTTATCTGACATGGACTTTTTTATATATTTTTATGAATCATGACAGCTTTTTAGTCTCGTGGTCTAGGTCCTTAATTAAATTTATGAACGGTCAGTATTTTTGACGTTACCTAAAAAAATCTCAGTAGCAGTATAGAGTCTGGAAATGCGCTTCAAAAACGACCAAAGGATTGACCTTCATTCCGTACGACTAATTAAAATCCTCTTGCCGAAACGATGGCGCAGAAATACATCTTTGCCTATCATTTTAGGGATGCAAACGGTGGCATATTCGTGTATACAATTTAAAAACAAGAGAAAAGAACTACAAAAATATTTATCAATTAGTTTTACTCAAACAAACACTCACATACATAATTTGAAATGATTTAAATACAAACTGTGATGGTCATATGATATAACTGAACAATTTTCTTAGAACAATGTACAATTATTTAATATTTACGTAACAGCAATAACAATCTCTCCAGGACATCGTTGACGGTGGTTAGATAAAAAACCGAAATGTTAACTTCTCCTACAGCTAGTGGCACATTACGAGGGATAATAGCCAGTCCACTGAATACAAAGACAGCAATTAAGGGAAACTGTTGTTTATTTCGCAATTCATCTTTCTTATTTTACTCGTAACTTCCTTATTTAACCATTATGTAAAGCTTAAAAACCATTTTATTAGACTGTACCTAATTTATTTTAATAGAAGGAAATTTATTTTTGGTAGGTACTTTAATAACCAAATATTATCATTAGTATGAGTGGAGACCTAAACTGTCTATAAATACACGATTAACTCTTACAACTCCACACAAATATGGCTGTCAGCTTACTTGCTTTTTCAAATAGTAAACTATAACAAAGGAAAAAAATATCATTTATTTATGACAACAAAGTGAAAGTGAAAGTGGTACAAAGAAATATGAATTAAAATGGATAAATCACATACATATACACATAACCTCACGCCCCTATTCCCGGAAGGCAGAGTACATCCCCCCATGTGTCAAATTATGTTACGGGGGTAAGCCTGTTGTCGTTTTTCTGGCACATTTCCAGATTCCAATCTGCAATTAAGAACCTAATGAAATAACCCAATAAAATTTGGCCCGACCTGGGAATCGAACCCAGGACCCCTATACCGTAAGAGACATACTTTCACCTCGAGAATGTGAATTAATTGGCGGAGATATAATTAATTTAGTACATTTTTAACCAAGAACTTCTCCATGGAATCTGGTTCAAAAACCAACAGTCAGCTAACAATGTGAAAAAAATGTAAAGTATAAAAATACTTCATTAAACTAAATTTTATCAGCCTTGTTAATCAATGGGCGTGGGCTACTAAAATCTGATTAGCTGATGGAAAAATGACACAACTCAAATTTGGCCGTAACGAAACTAAATCTAATTACTTCGATAATAAAATTCCATTTCCCTCGAGAGATTGGACAGGATGTTCCATTTACAAGGGGCGCGTCAGCGATCTAAGCAAACTAGAGTTTTATAATAGCGACAGTAGATTAATTGGAACATCCTAACATAATTAATTTTGTATTAAGATGTCGGTATATCAAGTACATTCGCGCCCCTTTACATACAGAATGGTTACTGATAGGATTTGCTTTTGTTTCAGTGCTTATTATATATGTAAATTGCTTTTTTGATATTATAATTATAATCAAGATTAGCGACAATAATAAAGGGTTCATATTCGTGAGTGGAAGGCATTGTGCTTATAACAATAGGTATGTGAAATATTATTTGTTTACAACTTCATTGTGCAAATGTTTTGTATGTAAAGGCTTATAAGAAAAATGTGGAGTATTTCATTAGTTTTGTCATCCAATCCACTGATAGTTATTTCAATCAACTCGACTGTAGTCAATGCCACAGTAGAACTTATGGACATGATCTCTCTGTATTACTGATACGTTTCTTTCGTGATACGAAATGGAAAAACGATTCTAGAATGGTAGAAGAATCTTTATCCTTTTCTCTAGCATTATCAAGTTATGGAATGCCATATTTGCTGAAGGCGAATTTTTTAGCAACACTAAGGTTCAACGTAAACCATCAGGGACTAGGATTACTAATATGGTGGAAAGTATTGCTGTATAGTTTTGAGATAATATATTTCTCTTGACTTTGAACGTAACTATTTTGACATAACATTATACAGGGTGTATTTAGACCGTGATCGAAAACTGAGGCAGATAATATCAGAAAATCCCGACAAAAATATTTTTTTTGAGGATTTCCATACAGACCACATACCTACTTTTAAAACCGATGGTTGTATGGAAAACGTCAAAATTTTTATTTTTTTGTCGGGATTTTTAATATCGCCACTGGGTTTGTGATCACCCTTGCTATTACCTGTCTCAGTTTTCGATCACGGTCTAAATACACCCTGTATACATAGATGTTTCGATATAAATTGCGCCATAAAATAGATTTACGAGTAATGGTAAGCTGTAGTCAGTTTGAATCGCAATGCGGTTACTTTTAGGTACCAGTGGGGTCACTTTGCTGTGGCAGATAATCCAGTAATAAAAATGCAAAATATTAAAAATAAAAAAGCACGAATATCAATTTACAACACAAATGTTTGCTTCCTGTCCGTTCTGACAACGGTAGTTTAATATTTATATGCACAGCCGCATAGTAACAAGGCGGTTACATACCACGTTAACCGGTATTCAATTAAACCTCAGTAGAGCTGTTGAAAAATAATTAAAAATGCAATTAAATTTCATCATAAATCCCTCAGTCGCCCCGCCTAGCGCGTAAACAAAGTCAGAGGTAAAAAAAATATAATATATGCGTAGTAATGTTTATGGCCCATGCATGCTGTTCTACGTGTGTGATGCTACGCGATGCGGTGCAATAATCCTTTTAGTAGTATTCAGTCATTACCATATTGGATCTTCTTGCCGCGAAGACTTTCTGATAACTCTTCATATTCTTAAGGATACCGGCGATACCTCGCCTAAAAGGAAAACAGTGGTTCTTTATAAGAACACGATTAGTAGGCTTCATCATTGCCTGTTGCAAGCCTATTGCAATTTCTTAGGCACTTTCCCAGGATTTTACTTTGCTCGACCCAACCGATCGAACCCAGGAATTGAGCGCTGGATTTCCATATCGCTCAACACATTTAAAAAGTTACTTTAAACCTGGCCCCGCGGTCATTTTGTTTTCCACACACAAAAAAAAATACTCTTCCAATTGATATTATCAGGACACCGATTAAGTTCACTAATGTCAAAGAAATATTTCACTGAGCAGTTACTACGAAATGGCCAGCATTTAATACCGATCAATTACAAAAAATAAAACTGAGAACATTTAACCAATCCATCCATCTCTATAAAAAATCAAACGAACGAAAAGAACAGCAATAATTCAAAAGACATTATAAAACAGGTGCACAAACCAGGTGTATTTATTTAAGCCCCAAATCGTCCCGTAATCGGTCCAAACGGATACACAATTCGTATGAAATTTATTTGTACACTGTGTCCGATTAAATCATAAAGTAGGAAATTATACAACAATTTTTGGAAAAAATCTTTATTGGTACAAAGCCACAGCTCATAAAACTTATTTATTAGTTAGTAAACTGTTTTACGCAGCATTTTTATGGTAATTTTATTCATTTAACAATATCGATTACAATACAATTCGTAGTGTTTGAGCGAAGTAATCGCCGATCGAATATAAAATCGGCTACGCGTTTCGTAAGCTATTGTGTGCCATTGTACTTTAATGTATTAAGGCTGCTCAAGAATTCTCGCTTTATAAATATGATAATGATCATGTTGCTACCGGCTGATGTCGGATAATTACTAAATATAAATTTTTCGTCAACAAGTTTGTTACTATTAAATACATTTTCTTATCTGTAGCTAATGCAATTTTAATTCTAACCCTATATTTTTACCTATGAAATTATATAATCTCGAATTGATGGGATCATCGGCTGCTTCCTAATTACATCTTTGAGTTTGTTTGGTCATTTTAAAAATTTCAGTATTTTTCTATTTTTATGTTACTTATATCACAACATCCTGATACATTATACTGACTAAATACTAACATTCGTTTATTTCATTAACTACAAGGCATGTTTAGTATTACGTAATAATTGACAATATATCGTTAACGGAAGCAATCTATAACTAAATTTAAAAATCATGAATATAACTTAGTGAGCAGATTATTGGAAGATATGATTTTCAATTATTTTAGTAAATGAAAAATATGAAAAATTATCCTAAATAATTCATATTCTAATAAAAAAATTCATAACGATATTCCAGCCTAAGCCTCGTTTTCAAGGTTTAAGTTAACATGTTAAAACTTATTTCAGTGTATAGTGAAAGCGGTTTTACTTTACTATAACTTTGTCTAGCTAAATTAACATTGTTTCTAAATAGACAATTACAAAATACATTTATCCATACAATGTTAGGTTTATCAAAACAAATTATCGTCTAGATGAAAATGTTCAATCTGGTATATCTTAACTAAAGTACGTAGCGAACACAAGCGAACTGAAACTAGTTTTGTAGAACTGCGGTGTGGCGCTAGGACTTGTATGTGTCGGGCACTACGACTCACTTTAATAAAACCCAACGTTTATTGGGGTTATTATTTCTTAACAAGCATCATGTATGTACTTTACTGGTATAGGGTAGAAATCTTGTATGGCATCTAATTAAAGGAACACTGGCTGATATAAAGTTTTTCTAGCTCCCGACACACGAATGTAGAATATATTTGGTAAAAAGTAAAGTTATGTCTAGGATTGAGTCCGACATACTTTGCCTATAGACTCGCCAAAACTGTTTTTGTTTATTTTTTTATATTCTAATAAGGACATAATATCTACAAGTTTCTATTAAAGTACCAATTGAATTTAATTAGTCCTAGATCTCTTTTTGAAATTCCAAAGCCGTAATAAAGGAGCAAAAGAATTCAGAAACCAAACAGCTTGACCGTGGTACAAAAATGACAATCCTGAATCATCACCGGAAAATTACAATTAAATACAAAAATACAATTTATTAATGAATACAGTTTACTATTTATGCAGTACTCATCAAATTATACAATCATTAAAACACAATATTTTTTTTTGAAAAAAGAAAACTAAGAATTCATAAAAATAAAAAAAAAACATACACAGATATTTCGGCACGCATAGACAGGTAGTGTATTGATAAATGAAATATGAGAGAATGAAAAATCCATGTCTAGATAAAACCACCTTTATACAAGGTTTTTTGATCCATCTATACAAAAAACACAAAAAAATAACGAAAAGTACAGTCGAAACATTTCATATTACTTATTTATTGTTATGCAATAAGTCACCTAGATTAATTTTAAATTATATAGAACTAAATTATGGGATAATCAGATAACATCTGAAGAAAACTAAAAAAGTGTGTTTAAATTTAAATTCCATTTTCAGCATACATTTCTAAATCAATGCTATATCTACGTATATTGGCCTTGATACGTATTGAACTAATAAATAATTATGAAACAATTTCGACTGTACTAGTGTAATATTTAATGATGAGCGGCGGCTGTGGCGGCGGCTACGCTGGCGTTGGTTATCGGCGGTTGTGGCAGCAATAAGTCCGCCAGCCTGCCAGCCTCCCTGAGGCCGGACAGGAACGCTCCGTGCACGGTCGCCGGGTAGTTGCGCATAGTGTGCTCGCCTGTACAAATGAAAAAACTTTCCCTCAGCCCCGGGATTACACTCCCAAGACACAGTTTCAAGGACCCGACCGGATAGCAACGAGGTAATGAAAAAGTTACGATACGATATCAACATGTACAAACGTTAGTCCCACGTTAATAACCGTCTGTTTGTTTCGCCTTTAATATGGAATACGCAGAAACTTATATTGTGTTCTATAATCTGTTTCTGTAAGGGTACAGAAACATCTCGATGTACGAGCAAATATATTGTTTTTATTGTTGAAAGTTAATATTGGAGGTATTCACATCGGATTCTTTAACTATATTAAGACAAGGCAAAAAAAAACAAAATGTATTATCAATATTTACATACATTTCTAAATATATAACTTATCACGTTCCTTAGTATGAAAAACAACAAGGGGTACTTCAAAGGAGAATTAGTTTCCTTGCAAAGATGTACGGTAGGATCCTAGACGAACTGTATCAAGATAATATAATGACACTTAAATACCAGGTTTTGTAACTCTCGTTACATAGGAAAGACAGCTTAAAAATATCCATTTCATTACTAACCGGCAAAAAAGAGTTTATTTTCTCCCGCCGCGCCAGGCACGGGTGCTGCCAGTAAGTCGTAGTCTGTTCCCGATGAGCCCACCGCCACGAAACTGTACGAGCCGCGAGCGTACGGATCTGCCCGCCATCTGGTACAAGAAAAAAATTATAAATTTATTTTAAATTAAAAAGTCCTGATAAAAGAAAGTGTATAGTTTAGAAGAAGTTATAAGGCTGGTTTCTTTTAAAAAAAAGTCATTTTAAATGATGTCGTTGAAATCTCACCGCAAGTGTGCGCCGTGCAATCTCATATTAGGTACTTTTCAAGAAATACCGGAATTTTAAAATGTGCCCGAACTATAGCAACATTCTTGCGCACTATTACGTTTATAAATTCAGCTGGCGAAACATAGTGTAAAAATAGGGATAGGTTCTCCACATCGAGGACACAGCCATATATAATAAGTACCTGGTCACCACACACTCCTTAGGCTGTGGCACTGCTGCATGTCCAAAGATACTTTTTAAAACGGCGATGCATCTTCCAACGATGACGTCATCCGTGACGTTCTCCATCACCGCGGCCGCCTCTCCCGCCACGAGTGCCAATAAAACCGGAGCACTGTATAAATTCCAAAATAGGAACAGCTCACCTGTGAGAAAATGCACGTTAAAGAATATTATTTTTTGAGGCTCTGAATTGCATAATATAGATACTGATATATGTATTGGTTATTGTTAAAATTAAAAATTGTAGCATAGTAAGGTTTTCATTGGAATGTAAATAGATTCTCATTTTAGTATAGTATTTTTTTGTTTTGTACAAGAGTAACAATGTATAAATCCATGAGACTCAACACAAAGCATTGTAGTAAAGACAACATAAAATTTTAACGACTTATAAGATATGCGAAAATAATTACTAAAATGCCTTAGCATTGTTGTACATAACCCCGGCATCGGCAAACAGATGCGTCGTGGATGCGTGTTCTCACATAACTCTTGCGGCCGACTTGTAAAAGATACATGCACATCAGATATCAAGGAGTCTTTAAAACAAGACACGAAAACGTTAAATTGGCCACGATTAAAAAAAATCACGGGGCCCGAGTACATTGTTCCGGCATTCCCAGAACAAAACGTGGGGCCTTAATGAAGTTAGCTGAGCGCGCAACAAAGAGCTGAGGAGGTGAACTAAAGCATAACATAAAAATTCGACGAAGCAAGAACAAACCGTATGTGCCGAGTTCCGTAGTTAATGAAAATGAGCTATACAATTATCAGATATGTAGGCATGTTGCTATAGATTATATTGTATATGAACACTTAACATGTAATCAATTTTATATCAATGACACAATTATAATATAATTGATTGTAAATAGGATGCTTTTGCGGCGGAAACCAGTAATACTACTTCATTGAGTGGAAAACAATATCCTTATGTTTCATGAGTGTTCATAACTTCATGAATGGAATCGCATCTGGTCAGATTTTAATAGCTTTGTTTTAATTTTTTGTACTATCAGTTATGGTATTTCTTTCGAGCCGACTAAGAATACTTCTTTCTGTATGCTCCCAAGACAAAATTATGTTTGCCCAAAAAATATTAGGCTACATATACGCGAATTACACATAATATTAAAGTCTTACTAAATCTTTTTGGTAAACCATCGAAACGATATCCTCAGGTAAGTAAATCGGCGGGCGAAGAAATAATATAAAAAAAATTGAAAATTTGAATTATGTTATGACAATAACGAGTAACTTTATATATTGCGTAATTAGCAAGTAGGTAACAAATAACATAGCCTTTGAGCAAAATATTAACATAAATAACAAAGATGAAGCGGATAAGAAGGCAAAATAAAATTCATAACATAAAACACAAGCAGCGTCTGCAAGTTTCACGGAAAGTAGTTTACAAATTGTTGTTTATAAAGTTGTGAAGATTCACTTAACATATTCCGAGCAGGCTAATTCAGTTCGAACACAGAATCAGCTCGAATGGAATTTATCGATACAGATATTATCTAACGTGTGAACATACGAGTCGCGTGGTTCTTTACCCTTCAGGGTGAGAAACTCTAAAAGCGGTGTCTTGGCTTGTTGCTGTGATTTATTGCCACGGCGCGGGCCCCTTAGGTTCCTCAGTGGCGTTAAATTATTCAGCTTTTAATTTGTTATCGCTGCCACCGGTGTTTCTACATTTTACTCTATTTACACCGGGAAATAATTTACTAACACGCCGTGAGAAGGGTGTTAAAATGTTACGGTTAATTCGCGTTGTTTTTGTTGCTGGCTATCATTATTGTTTATCCCACGGACCGCGTTCGTGCTAAATGCTTTTCACGTAGCCATGTTACGTACATTAAATCAACTATAAAATGAATATAAATTATTTGCTAGTTTAGACTGCAGTTAAATTTGTTGCAATTTGCATAATTTAATGATTGTTGGAGCGTTCGTGACTACGCTGATACGCTATGTGTCATACTATGTAAATAGGTCAAATTCTAATTAGTGAACCATATGCTTATAATTAGTTTTAGTTATTATGTACATCCAATATCTACATATTACATAAATTGTATTGATAGGTACCTACCTAATTCGTAACATTAGAAAGTTCTTTGTTTGCAAATAAACGAAAATGACAAAGGACATCGTGTAGTAGAAATTAATATTGTAAAAGATTGTAAACAGTAACGATCTACATTCAGTTACTATGGTGGACTTAAGTCCACTTAGAATTTATTCTTACAAATCCTAGTAAGTTGTATAATAATCCCGTGTCGAACAGCAGACCCATGGTAGACTTATACGGAAGATGTTAGCGCAAAAGTCCCAGAGCCAACGTTAGATACAAATATTTACTGTACCATAATCGTATTAAATTGACGTGAACTTCCATTCAGAAATTAACCAATTAGTAAGCCGGGGCATTGATTTGGAAAACGTTTATTACGCATATTAAACAAACAGGCATGCAACAATTTGTATTAAATTTAATAATTCACCTCTACTCGCGGTTGTAGTTCCAACATGGCCGAATAAATTAGCGCTTGGATCCCAGAAGGTGCGTTCGAAGCATAACACAACCTTGTTTAGATTTCCATAACCCAGGCGCTTGATTGCCGCTACCTGGTTAAAAAGCAAGAAACATAGTTATTTTTTTAACACATACTTTAAATTAATTGTTAATTGGATTATTTTGAAACGAACTAGGTCGTTCACATTGTTATGTGGTGTGAGTTGTGACCTCTTGGTCACTAGACTTATGTAAGTAAGGCGACTGTTTTTGGATTCCATATTAAGAAAATTCTTAGCAGCAATAGACTCTAGAAATATGTTAGGTAAAGGGTATTAGCCACATTATGTGTTACATTAAGTGAGCTCTATACCTTTTCTTACAGCTGCAGTAATTTAGTATGACTTGCAATGAACATAACATTGACTCCTCAAGTCCATGTCAGTTTAAAATAAATGATCACTCATTTAAATGGTTAACAAACCATTATACCTGAGATTCTTCATGAGTAATATTTCTTTTACGAAGAATCAAACAACTTACCCAAAAGGTCAAAATGGTATGGAGCACGAAGGCTTACCCATCTCAAAGGTTTAGTAGACCCATGATTAGCTTAAAATACAAATAAATGAATAAAATGTTAGCAAAAATACCTTCCAGTCCGGCAGCGGTGGGTCAAACTTCACATAGTTTTGCTGGTTTTGTCCGTTATTGGCGACGGCGACCTTGAGTACTCCCAAGGGAAGTGTGCATAAAACGACATCACCTGCGGAGGAGGAACATTTTTTTGAAAAAAAGCGCGTGACGTTGAAGTTCATTGAATTAAGTGAGACTTGGCAACCCTCATGACACGAAACCTCTGAGGATTGCTCGCCCGTCGGCTGTCATTGACAATTTGCATCCTCTCGTCCCTTGACACTAGACACCGGCGCTCCGTGCCATCTAAATTATTTTTACACAAAAATTGAAATCTGTTTTATGTACACAATATTTGCCACGGATTGAAAATAAATTACATTTTAAATTGAAGCTAGAAAAACTTTACCAAAACACAGATTTACAAAGTACAGTGATTGATAAAAGATCCAATCAAGAGACTGTCCATCATTTCAATTTTTAAAACTAAACCTATAATTAAAAATCTAATAAATCAAGCTTTTAGTTTTATTAATCATAATTTAGCAGATGATACATTTAGAATAAGTAATGTGTTTGCTTATGACACATTCTTGAAATGATGGAACAAAAATCCCTGCCTGGATTTATAGTCAGCATTCCTTTGCTATTTTTTTTGCGTTCAGTTCCACATATTCATAGCATAACATAATGGACGAAGGGCGGACCTCTTAGACTTCAGTATCGCAATTCAATTGTACAACTTCCCGGGGGACTAACAAGCACAACGCTGTGCGACTACACTGCGAAGTGTATGGCATTAAATGAAACCGTGGCTACAATAATTGAATCCTATTAACTGTTGTGTAAATATTTATAAATAGAAAATGATGTATTAGTATATACGAACATTTTTCATGAATATGCTTTTAATAAAATACAAGGAGAAACTCAATCTTCAAAATATTATGCAGTGTAGTTACTCAAAAAAAATCGTTTTAAAGATTTCGAAAACTTAACGTACTAAGCCTACGATTGATACAACAATTAATACTAGTATATGTTTGCGTATTATATATTTTGCTTTAAATAATAACATGGGGACCATATTATAAATAATCATTATCAGCCCATGTAGGTACGCCCCATTGCTGGGCACGGTTCTCCTTTACCAGTAAATAAGTAAAAAATCAGTATACTTATAATCCAGACCAAACAATAAAAAGCTAAGTAACTTATCACCCGAAAGCACTAAGAAGTAAATACAACAAAAACCTACGTGAAAGAGATATAAAAATCATAATCTTCAAATATGTAAGTATACAGCCATTTTAATCTAAGCTACGAAACACGAGCAAACAAGGTGTTATTATGACAGAGGTTAACGTAATAGAAACATTGTGATGCTGGCAACGCCTCTCAAACATCTAACTGCCTCGTCTACAATAGACTCCGCCCGTATGCAAATGTGGCGGAAGAGCCTCAGGCGAGGCATGTGAGGAGGGGGCTTAGACGAGAGGGGGCAGGGGGGAAGGGCACAGGCGAGGCACCAGACCGCTGGGTCAACACGGCCCCGACCGTATTTTTGCGCCTCGTCAAAGTAAAATTAACGCGTTAGAATTGCAAATCATTCGGCGGCAAAGAAATGACAAGAAGCCCGATGGCATTGTGGATTTTTCTCATAACGCCCATTATGGCGCTTTGTTTCCCTTTTTTTTGTCTTGTGTCTTCACAAATTCCACTTCCTTAATATTGGGGCCACATGAATTTGATTTTTCTATTTGGAACGGAAAATGCGAGCGGTAAAGCAATACGGTTGCGTGCCGACGGCTAAAATCGATAGCGTTTTTATCAACTGCTCTGCAATGTTGCGTTGTTCATTCTATGAGAGGATTTATGTATTTTGTTTTATATTAAATAATCTTGTTGAATTCGTGGGCGAGTCGCTTAGGCAAATATTTTGTTCGGATAACATTTTCTTATCGGTATTCGAATACCCGAAAGACTACGTCAATACGACGCACATAGGTAGGTTTTTAGGTTTTATGCGGCCAAAATTGAAAATTTTAAACTAGTTACAAATGCAAAATGGAATATTTTTCTACGTTAACAATAGAACAAGTGATAATTAGCCGGTCTTCTCGGCTTAAATACCCGCGTGGGGGACGTGTGCAGGTGGTGGAATCTTGTTAGTCTCCCGCTGCGCCCGCGCTTTCGCTGTTTACGTTGTTAAAGTGACTTGTTTTCGTCGTTAATATTATTGATTTGAAGAGAGTTATTAATGTAAACAATGTGGATTCGAGTGCTTCAGGTACATACCATTATTTATTATAGAAATTGTCAACCTAGTATAATAAAAAATACTTTATTTTAAACCTCTAAAACATACAACGTTTTCTTGAAAAAATATTCTTGATTTTTGAATTTAAACGTAATTTAGTTATATTATCGCTTCCTATCGCCTCAAAATTATTTTTTATTATAATACTTAATACTCTTTTCTTATGATTTTGATAAAAATCAGCTGCAGGTAGGTGCAGGTAGGGTAAAAAAAGTTATGTTGAAAAATGTTCCAAATCATTTTAATTTTCATTTTCGTCGTAGGTTTTCCTGGCTCATCCGGAATAAAATTAATCACCCGTCAATTTCTCTACGATAAAATGCAAAGCCAAAGTAATTTTAGAAACGATTTCAAGTGGATACGTTATTGATGTCAAGAAATATGATGAATACGCACTAGATACCGCCAAATTATACGTGAAGCACTATAGGTGGCACCCGATGACCCCTACTTTGCACAAAGTGCTCATACATGGTACTGCCATAATAAAGAATTCCATCCTTCCAATAGGCCCATTCCCGGAGGAGGCTCAAGAGGCCCGAAATAAGCACTTTCGCCTGTATAGAGAAAATTACACAAGAAAATTTTCCCGCGAACAGTGCAACCGCGACATTTACAATCGACTATTATTGAGCTCTGATCCGCTCATTAGCAGTATTAGTATAAAACAAAGAAAGGGAAAAAAATGTCTAATTCCTTTTCTCCGTAGACTTTCAACATGCTTTTACCCACCAAACCAGATTCCGCTTCACCAGAATCCTCGGACGATGAGGACCTGGAGTAACGAATTGGCATGGAGTATGTGACGACTGTCAATTAATTACTCACTAACGTTTAAAATGTACGTTTATGATATATATTTTTTAATATATGTCACGTTAGGTTTTTGACATTTTATTTTCATAAATATTATATTTTCTTGAATTAAAATTAAAAAAATCAACAGAAAGTTGTTTTACATTATCAATTATGTCATATAGAATAGTTTTAGCAAGTAAAATAATTTTGGCCGCATAAAACCTAAAAACCTACCTATGTGCGACGTCGACTGCTTATTTTATTTTTATACGTAATACAATTGTTGTTATTGGATAGCAAGCGACTAAGAATACATTTAAAAATATTTTTACGATGACATTCAAAGTCGTCATAGCTCCGTGAGGTTCAAAAAGAACAAGTTAACATATGGTCTTGCATTTGAACCACCCAATCACGCTTCTTATACCTTTTTAGCTGGCTGCTCTATATTCTAAACTTAAACTAAGATAATTACTGACCTTTAAAAACTTGTTGCGTATTCGGTGTGCGTGAATTGACAGCCTTTACTTGCACTCCAGATGGGCCGTAAGCGATCTCGGAGACCGCTGTGCCTAGTCTGATGTCCAGCCCTTCGGACAACGCTACCGGTACGCACGAATATCCATTGCGAACTGTAACAAAGAACAAAAATGTTAAGTACCAAATACATTATGTTATATCTACATGCGACATAACAGAAGAGCGCATTATAATTGTAACAGACAAGCGCTTTTGCTATTCGAAAGCTATTTCCCATTAACTCAAGAATAACAGTCAAGTAATAAATTTTATAATAAATTTTACTAAATTTTATTATAAATATTAGCAACATCATTTCTGTCCTGACGATAACATCAATGCTGAAAAGCAAATAGAGCATCCTATTAGAATTTCCGTGATATTTAAAGCATTGTGTTTTTTAAATATAAGGTTTTCACAATAGTTACAAAGACAATACGATTTCAGTTTTTTTTTTCGTGGAACATACTCAAACACAAAGCCCACGAATCGTATATCTAGTACCAGGGTATCAGAAAAACGTGTGAGCAGATAACATCTGAGCGCAGCACTTTGCGGAGATGTCGCGTGTGTAACATTGTATCTAAAGTAAGTGATAAAAGCGCACACACAGCGGCGGCCACAATGCAGTTTTCAATTAGGCTGATAGCGCCGCGCCGGCGGTCTATTGTGTTTTAATAACTTTAAGTGGATTTCTTACTCCATTATGCTAGTTCGGTCGCAGGCGTAAACCCGCCGCAGAAGTGCCAACAAAACGGGACTCAATCACGGACAGTGTGACGTCCGCTTTGTGGGCGAATAACATTTGATCACGGAATGGACTTACTCGCCGGACTGTCAGTAGCGTTTCTTTGTTTTTTATGATTGAAGTGATAAATGTTTGCGTATAATACTGATTATACAGAATACAGAAGGATATAAAGAATACATTAGAAGGATACAGTATGATATTTGCATTTAAGATCTATTAATAAACAATTGTACAATTGTTTAGTGTTTATTTTGACGTTTCTGTTCTTACAAAGCAACCTATAAAAACTTGATTTTTGTAGCTTATATAATATTATTTACATCGAAAAGTTTTATTCTCGCCACACTTTATTGAACTTATATAACATTTTACTATATGACATTCCTGTTGTTATCACGAGGTCGATCTCTATAATAACAAACTTTAAACTTAATTAAAAGCAATAACGCTCTTTTGTTCTCTATAATATATATATATATATATATATATATATATATATATGCGAAAACATATTATTAGTCTTTAAGCATATTGTGTATTAATTTAATTAGATATTTAAGTGACTGTTTGTTTTCCTAATAAAATTAAATAAAATAAAAAAAAAATAAACATGAGCAATTCAAATTTTATAACTTTAAATAAATTCAAATAGCCTATGAAAACACTATAGCTTATGAAAATGCAGCGCAGCGTTGGCAGCGTGTTTCAAATCGAACGGCATAAAAAAGATAATATAGCTATTTGGCGACGATGCCAATTCTAATATCGCGTACGATCTACGTTCAGTTTGGGCACACTGGAGTCTACTTCCAACGGTATGCACTTGCAACAGTGTACCATTTGACGATATTAACCGGGCTGTTGTCACAACGGAGCTCGCGTACACACCGCCCGAAACCAAAGTACCGTAAAAGCGAACCACAAAACGCGCGCCATACAGACGAACTAAGCTTGCCATTGTGCCGCACCGATAGGATTAGATGTTAATTTCGTACAGATTAAACGAATTAAACACATACAACTGCTACGTTTTCGGTATTATTTTAATGTAGTTTGCGAATATACACTTAACAATCGTCGGGATTCTGTGAACGAACAAGAGCGCGATAATAAAATTTGCGAACAATTAGATTGCTGCATTGAATACTCCTATTGCAGTAGATTACATTAAGTTGGAACTAAAATCTATTTCGAATAAGTGACTTTGTCCTCAATTACCAATGCTAGTTCAGTCGAATTCTATTTAAAAACTAATTAAAATGCAATTGAATCATGTAACTAGTGAAAGCAAATGCTTTTGCATCTAGAAAATTGAATGTTAATCACTAGTATTTAAAAAAAGAATTATAAAGGAAATGAACAGTGTTAATTATGATTGAGTCTTGGAAAAACTCGCTAAGGGAAAGAAAGTAACCATTAATGTTATATTACATCGCGTCAGTTTTCTGTGTCGATGGTACCATCAGTCAAATCAGTTTTTAAAATCAGAAGAAAGTTTAATCAAAAATTATTAGAGCGTTTACAATAGCTACTCATTGTTCATAGTTAAGTATATATTCAGGCCTGTATTCCCTATTAGTAGTAGATTAGAATTTCTGAACTGACGTTTTAACTATATATTTAGAAAAAAAATAAAAATGTAATACAGGTGCTGCTACAAAAAAATTTCTATCGCAAATTCTTATAAGAATCCCGAACACTTTACCTCTATGTCGAATCCGGCAATTTAAGCCACACGACCGACAATACTGTCAGTGCGTATCCCAGTATGGAATCACTAGGATCCCAAGAATGAAGTCGTATGTAATTAATTTTAAACCTGATCACAGCGAACACGTTCGAGACAATTACGGAACAGTAACTCAATTATAACAAGCACTTGTATTGGTAGTGCCTATGGATGCATAATGCCATCATTACCTTCGACGTTCAAAAGGTCCATTTTAAAACAGCCACAAAAAATATTTCAATAACATTGTTAGCGGCCAACTGGACTAACCGCCGCCCATTACTCCACAATTTACCTCTACACATATTGGTTGAGTTAACCAGACACAAAAAAGCTCTCATCTTCCAATAATTTTCTTATACGCTATCTCTGTATTTAACGGTTATCAAATCGGTGTAAGTAATGTTAATAAATGAAAAAAATCTGCTTCCTCCCGGTCATTACGAAAATGAATTAATCTCGATCAGTTATTAAAGATTACCGATACGCGTTTCGATTAAATATCTGTATTTAATGGTAAAATTGAGTTCTTAGTACTTAAGTATTGCACCGTTTTAAGTTATTATAATAATGAGTAAATACGAATATGTTGAATCCTAAAGTAAGGTTATTTTATGGCATGATATTTAAATAAAAGAAGAATATCGTAGCAGCGCCTATACGTTTTTTCAAAGTCAAAGTCAAAGTCAAATTTCCTTTATTCAAATAGACTTTCACAAGCACTTTGGAATCGTCAATATTTTATGCTATTTTTTAAAACTAGTGCCGCTTCGTTAACGTTTAGCGTTGCAGTGGAAAAAAATGTTCGGATGTTTTTAATTAATAAATATGTATTATATATAATTCGCTAAAAATCGACATCACCACACAATATTGATGCTACTAATTACTAATTATTATTTATTTGCTATTAATCACTATTTACAAGGAACATTAGCATAAACCCAAATTAGGGTAAATTGGCTTAAATGTTATGTAATATGTTTCACTGTAGTTATAATGTTTCACCACCAGCGATAATAACTTTCATATTCATAAATTTATTATACGTATAGATTCCTGGAAAACAAGTTCCATTTGTAAATTCATGTCCCTCAAGATGCTTCTGACATCCGTTTTCTTGCGTGTTATAAGAGGGGTCTTATAACACTTCCATATACACAAAATGCTCTAAAATACGTACTATATTAGCCCTGAAAAGAATCTCGTGTGCTAGCTTTCTCCCTATGCCGATGTCTCACTAAGTAGGTATTAAAATGACAACTCGTAAATAATGTAGACGTGTGCAAAATGAAACGGCATTAAGCACGCTCACATTCCATCTTATTATACACCAATAGTTCAGTCCGTATTTGTCTCGCGTCGGCCTATGCATTTAATTTTAACGTCGCTACTTGCAATATAATATAATTGCATGAAGTAGCCGGGGCTGGCGGCTCGCGGCTCGCTATTCATGCCATGGACACATGCACCCAACCAACTTCCCATTCCCGACAGTTTTAGAACCGCTTCAGCAATTTCGCTTTGTGGTGTTGTATGAAATTTTTGCTTTATGGCCAAAGCTTAGTTTCCAGTTACGAGTTTGTAACTTTAAATGAACAATGAAAAATTATTTCTACAAAAGTATTTTTTTAATGCTTACCTGAGCGTAAAATCTCAGCATCTTTCGTTCAACTTCAGCATTTAACCTCGGGGCTATCAGCAAAAGAAAAATAATAAATGCGCACAAATAAGAGAAATAAAAAAAGTACACCTGCGAGAAAAATACGTAAAGATATTTAACTTTTTAAATTAAAACGTCGGGAGTTTTGCGTCGTGTATCGTTACAGACGGAGATAAGTTTGGTTTATGGAACATTGTCCGGCGAAATTTACGATTTTCGATATGAATTCGGGTACTGGGCTATTAACACGACGCAAAGGGAAAAATATGCGACAGTCGGTTGCATTAAGAACAGTAAATTAAGAGTAATTTGAATAATTTAACGTGGCGGTGAACACAAATAGCTGTAATTAAGTGTACAGACGTGTAATTGGCGAATTGTGCAAAATTGAAACAAAGCTCTGGCGGCACGCTCCCTGAACACGAGCAATGTGATCACCCACTCCCGAACCTACACCGGGCCGCGGAACGGGACTTCAACTTAAAACTAACCGAGGAGGTCTATGCCCATCAGTGGGACGTAGATGGAATAATATTAATACTATGTATACCTATGGCTTAGCACCAACAACAGCAATTTTGTGGCGTTAACGAATATTGCCTTTATGGTCTCTTTTTCCCCATCCACAAATTTCTGTACGAACACACCTTAACTATTTTCAAGGGCCTTTCATCATTTGGGGTGCAACGTTAGTTCTCGAAATCTAATATGCACTTTTCGTTCACTTGATCTTGACTCAGAACTGCAGAAATTTCACAGAGCAAAAATGCAAGTCACCAATGGTTGTGTGATCCATAATTTATACTAGTTTCGGATTTAAGTGTTTGTGAGACCGAAAGTGTCTCCTAGTTTTCGATAGTGTATTTATTTGATCTGATGACTGCGGAAGCAGACAGAACTTCCAAATAAAAACTCCTCCTTTCTGCCACTACTATGGGAATTAGACGGCAATAAACTCCCTCAGCAACACGAAATGTTATATTTTTTTCCTGGCAAGCTAGCAATATGCTTTGTTTAAAATATCATTATTTCAATCATAAACGTTCATCAAAAACTTTGACATGTAGTATTTATAACTGGATTATTAAAGTGAACGGCAAATATTTGTATAAAGTTTCTTAATTTAATAGCCAACAATACCATTTCCAATTGAAAGTTATATCAATTAAATGAGAATTAAAATTTATATATTGTTTAATTTCACGCGCGCCACTCAACTAAAAATGAAAACGGATAAACTGCACGGACTGATGACATGACATTCGAATGAGAGATTAACAATTGAATTGACAAACAATACAATTGAATTCAGCCGGTCATCCGCTTGCTAATTACTCAGCCAGTAATTGACTATTAAAACATTAAAAATGTAATCGTTTAGGTATCAACAAAGAACAAAACTTGTTATTTGACATCGCAAACAAGCGGTAGATATAACAGTACATTATTATATTTCGGTGGCCCCAAATGGCGCTTCGAAGCGACACAGCCAAGGTTTTAAATAAAAATGCCAAATAAAAATTTCTTTTCCGTGTATAATACGTCCATTATTGTGACTTTATGACTGTATATACAGTCCAAATCCAACGATTTGTCACTTAATAACATGAGGTCTGTTTTACGAGTGTTCCGTATACAGACGACGGCGGGTAATAAATTTCCTTTTCACAAAAACGTATTAGGTCTAAAATTTTATTGTTAGACTTTATTGTGAAGTTTATCAAACAGGATTACATGGGAATACCAACAGTACGACATCGTAAACTTCGTACACAACAGTTGGGAGTTTAATAGCCGCCAGTATTGTACGTTTAAATTTATGAACATCATATTTTCTTATTGTGGTTTTAATATTAGGCTCTCGGAAATAATATTAACTAATAGACGGCAGTCATTATGTGGACCATTACCACGTAATATTTGTTCATAAATTAATACATCGTCTGGCCAAGATATATTGGTGGAAATTTATTCAGTTTCTGTTCTAAGAACGTTGTTAATTTAAATTATTCACTGTAATAAAATTGATTTTTATCTTTTGAATGAGCCGTTTTTTATTTAAATTGCTTCCAAATAAACACAAATCTGGTACACACATTTCTGTAATAGTCGAATTCTTGACACAACACATCTGAATTTAGTGATAAAAGTTTATTTCACGATTATTGCGTATAAGATTGAAGTGTAAAAACCCTATAAAAATAATATCCTATTTGTACATGCGCATTTAAAACTCACATTATTAAAATTTATTCATAACAGACATGAAACAAACATAGGTTCAAAATACATCCTACGCAATATCAGTTGCATAAATACATAACCGACATATAACTAAAGGATCCATGCGGAGAAAAACGACACGCGCTCAGTAAACTTAATCTTGCATGTATGATCTGCGAGATTTTTGAATGTGATTCTATATAAGCGGTTGTGTCTGTAGCTTAATGGCCTAATTACGCTGTTAGATTCGAACTCTTGCTTGGACCGAACCTTTGACTAATATATTTTTGCAAATGGCTAATGATAACTGCAAAAAAACAACATTTTTAACTATTTACTTAATTTAAAAAAATATTTACACCGCCACCTACGTCTTGCATTTTAAACAGTATTTAAATAGCCAAAATACAATATTATCGACATGAATATTTAAAGACGCATTGTACATACCAGAGTTGGGCATCAATCAATTAACTTTTAATTGAACTAATCAATCGACTAAAAAATTAATTGCAATTAAATTAATTGAATTTGAATCAATTGCAGTTAACCATTAATCGCGCGTTTCAATTAAATTATTTAAACTAATGCACATCAATTGCAGATCGCGATTAAATTATTGCAATTATTTTTTTCAATCGATTGATGAAAAAATTAAAACTAACAATTAAATTTTGCTATTTTTGCACGGAAGGGTGGTCCGCAAACCTTGTAGATGTTTAACGTTAATTATCTCATATACTTTTTACGACTAGGTAGGAAAACTAAACATAACAAATTAAAATCTCTCAAAATCTGGTATTTTCAAAGTTGTGGGGTGTTAAAATGGGGAATCATAACCGAATATCTCCATATATATTCTAGCGGGGTGTCAAATGAAAGAGCACGCAAAGGGAATATCTATGACTTAATCGTGAGTGAAAAATTCAAATTAGATTTTTTTTACGTTTTAAATGGAATGTAGGTTTTTCTGTCGGGGGTTTTCAATTACAAGCTTTTATTTAGTTTTGCCTGTCCCATTCTGTATCTGTAATTAAAAATTGCAAATTCAATTTGATCAACTGTCCGGTTTCCGGTTAAGTTGAAATTTTGCATGCATATGTAAATTGAATGGCAATGCAATATTATTATGATATAGAGATGATTTGATGATGGAGCTGGAAGGTGGCTATCGGAACTCCGCAATTAAACGACGCAACTCCACTGAGTTTGGGCTCATTTGATTCATTTTAACAAGTTCTATGATACCATATGGTAACCAGGGTCTGATGATGGAGCTGGAAGATGGCCATCGGAACTCCGCAATTAAACGACGTAAGCCCATCGAGTTTGGGCTCATTTGATTCGTTTTAACAAGTACTATGACACCATGTGGTAACCAACGTCTGATGATGGAGCTGGAAGGTGGTCATCGGAACTCCGCAATTAAACGACGAAACCCCATCGAGTTTGGGCTCATTTGATTCGTTTTAACAAATTCTATGATACCATATGGTAACCAGGGTCTGATGATGGAGCTGGAAGGTGGCCATCGGAACTTCGTAATTAAATGACGCAACTCTATCAACTTTGGACTCGTTAGATTCGTCTTGAAGAGTATCTTGGTTGCCCTGAATATGCAATTCCAGCAAATTTGGGAAAAAAGTATCTTTCCGTTTGTTATGAATGTATATTGTATTTTGTTTCATTTAAGTAAAGACATTGCCGGTAATATACCTACCAGTGCCAGTGGCCACTATATAATATTGTTAAGAACGCTGCCAAAAAAATATTATTTATTTTAAATGTCGTTGAATGTTTTCAATTTGTTTTCGTTTGTGTTATCATTACTTGTCGCGTCGTTAGTGTTGCGTTTTGCTTCTCCTTTTTAAAGAAAATAGGTCCTTTAATAAAAGTCAATATCACAACGAAATTGTGGTGAGAAATACTTTTACATACAAAATGATATGTGTATTACAATAAAAACTAACTTAAAATATAAAAAATACGCAGAAACTATTTTGAGAGTCTAAAAAAGTTTAAACCGAGTACCTAACGTAACGAATAACAAAACGTCGAGAAAATGTCAAACGTGCGTTACGAAGCAAAAATACGCTTAATTTCAAACATGTTTTCAACATTAATATGTCAACAACTATGACTTTTCGCAAGTTGAAATTTAAGGAGTAGACTAACATCATGGACGTAATATATAAACGTTTATTTATATTACGTCCATGACTCACATTAACAACTATTCAGCATACAATTTTCAACTCTCAAATTGA
Organism: Cephonodes hylas; assembly: GCA_030295005.1. Classification (NCBI taxonomy): domain Eukaryota; kingdom Metazoa; phylum Arthropoda; class Insecta; order Lepidoptera; family Sphingidae; genus Cephonodes; species Cephonodes hylas. The sequence goes on from AP025371.1 coordinate 5,533,626, forward strand.
TTGTATAGATTGTAGGTAAGCTTAGCCCTTTGTTTAAAGACAACATCACGCCAATTACAAGAAGGATGAGTAACTTCATAATAATACAAACCGGTATTAGTGCATTTAATGACACCCATATCAAACTAAAGTCACCTGGTATGTATTATAAAGTTTTGCTATTGTTGATGTAAATATTTATCTTGTACTTTAAAACTTGATGTTTTCAGGTAGCATGCAGGCTACATCAGTCAATCATACAGAAACAGAAGAGGCTACTTTGCTCTAAACATTCAAATAGTGTGTGATTCAAAATTAATGTTGCGACACACGTAGGAAATATCTTTTGACTCCTGTACTAAATCCAGAATAAAGAGTACCAGATGAACAGGATTACACAAAGAGCTGAGACCTTGTGAAAAGAGTTTCGGACATGCTTAAGGAAAAATTTTTATGTGTCCAACTTGGACTTCAAATAAAATTAAAAAATTATTTTTACCTGTGGCGTGTAGGTATAGCTCTACATAATATTCAATACTGAAAAAATGACTATGCAAGTATTCATGAGAATATAATTGAAACATCCCAGAAATCCACAATATAGTCACAAGGTGATAATGATAATTTATATGTTAGAAATAGAACAATAAATAATAATTATTTTACAGTTGAAAACTTCTTTTCATTTAATGCTAAATAATCAACAGACTCTAGGTTGATGCCAGCTTATAATACAACAGACTGTGGGATTATTCCCTGCATCAATATATATGATTCTTTCATTTCTGGGTTTTTCACTCTAAATAGTATTTATTGACACTTGTGATACAAAGCTGTACCTAAGTATTACACACATAAAGAGGTGCTGTGTATATTTAGGATATTAATTTGAAAAAAGGTTATGGTTTAATTTCCCCTATTTATTTTAATTTTTATAATGAAATTTCAAGGTGGAGTTTTTCTGTCATAAATCTTCTTTTCAATAGCGCATTGACCAATTGAGTTTTAAAATAATTTTCCTTGAGGGATTGTTTTTTGTTTTAACAGCTTTATAGTGGTAACTTTCTTCTTCTTACCTTAAATTACAAAAACAAACAATGGTTCATATGATTGAGTATTATAAAAATGACATAAAACAATTGGGTACTGTTTATTTTTTGACCTACATGAAATTTCACCAATATCAGAGGTCCTTGCTTCATATTTTCTTGTTTTCAGTTTGTTGACCTTATAAAGACTACAAGTTAATTATTATAATGTCCCAATACAACAATTTACAAGAAGTTGAGGGCTTGTAATTAACTGTTACAAGTGGCTCATGTGATATCTCAATAATTTCTATTTCATCTCCTACAAACAGGATTTTATACATGGCTATATACAAATATAATTACTTATATGAGAACAATTACATACAAGTACATGATTTAGACTAATTCATATTCTAATTATCTTATTAATTAAAACCAATTAATACACAACTACTTAGTTATCATTATCTGATTCTATCATTAAAATTGAGTACCTAAAATATAAGTATGTGTTGCTTTCTGAATTAATTTAAAGATTATCATTATTTATATAATACCCTATTTCAATGTTTTTCAGTTAAGACTGAAAACGTAATAACAAAATAATTGTCTGCCTAAAAAGGGTTTCAACTTGTGGTTAGAATATTATCTAACACTTGGTGTATTTATTTTAATGCAATTGAACTCATGTCAATTGCTTTCCTTTCAATATAACACCATTTGTAGCTTTATTTATAATAATATTGAGGTGCAGAAGCCGTGTAAAATGGGTATTTTTTTTATTATTTAATATAAGTAAATGTAATTTCAGCAAAAACAGTACTTTTCAAAGAACATTTAATGATTATGATGCAAATTTTGATAAATTACAAGGTAATTAGCTTGTCATATTTATGCTATTTTAGGGTCATTTTGGAGGCTCAAAACCACCGGCGCGCGCGCTCGGCGCTGCACCGACACTCATCGCAATTACCTAAACCCTTAAGTAATGCAATTAGAACGCCTGCGCGTCATATTGTTGCAATGTAGCAACAAACGTCAGCGCATTGCTATGTGATTCCATACAGTTATAAACTTTACCAAAGATTCTTTCTGCCGCACCCCTTCTATAAGCTGTTCAGGAGTTCTATTTGGTACCGTAAATGTATTAAGAGGCTTAATCCGCACACGCATGTACCCAATACTTAAACTAATACTTGGTAAAAAATTAATTGTTAATTGTTAATTGTCAATTTTTTTTCCGCAAAATAACTAAAAATTGATCAATTGTTAATTGTATAAAACCACAATTAACAATTAATCAGTTGTTAGTTGCTGTCACTGCAAATACAATTAATTAATTGTTAATTTTTAATTGTTAGTTCAATTAACATTTGCCCAACACTGGTACATACCATTTTATTTATTCACCACGACGTTACATGTGAGGTATAAGGGAGCTGTCATCTGTTATCACATGAGGCTCGATGACAAGAAAATAAACCAATTCGGCAGCGGTTGCCGGCATCATTCATAATATCATAACGTATTAATTAGCGTTTCGCAGCACTTTGGGACCGAAACGTCAAGTCCCCACGTCGCGTTAGAATTGAGATGGGATCGAGACCCGCCGCCATACAATGTTGAAATATTGAGCATTGAATTACGTATTGAGTATTCTAGAGGAAACTCCTACAATAATGTGAGCCTTGTCATGCTTTGTGTCTAGTTTTAACATTTTGTTACGCATAAAGCAATAGTAAAATTTATAAAAGAGGTCAAATCTATAAGCCTTTTTTTTTTTTGTTATCGAGGGGAAAGCTGTTTATGGCTCTACTTCCCGCCAGCCCGGGGGCAGTGGGGGGCGGGAAGCGTATGTCGGGGTCACCGGTCTTCCAGCCCGGTGCGCGGCGACGTCAACCGCGCAGATGTTAGTACCGGGCTGGGTCCCTAACAAAATCCCTATACCGGCATACCGACCAAAACCCCCCGGTAGCCATCTCCGCGCCGAGTGGGGTGACCACGGTACGCGGGCGAGAGGCGCCCACCGTTAACCGCAGCCGCCCAGTGCGCCTCCGAGACGTAAACGTCTCGGCCGTCTCGGAGTTATAGGGGCGCAGTTGCACCCCCACCAGCTTGTTCGGACGCCCCGGTTGTGAATGGGCGCCCGCGACGTACACAGGCCACAGTGCCGCCGCCCCTCTCGGGGTCACTTTGAGTGAGAACGCGCTGCCCCCACAACACGTCCAGAGACCCCAAGGGCCCCCTTAAGTCGCCTTTTACGACAGGCAGGGGATACCGTGGTGGGATTCTAACGCCCCCTTGCCACAGGGCAGAAATCTATAAGCCTAACGTTATGGTATTGACTTCTTGTCGCACAGTACCTACATCGGACTTAACTTAATTACCTTTATAAGGAACACTTATTAATGACCACACATTGAAATTTAAAAAATGGCAAATACTCAAAGTGCAGTAACAACAACATTTAAAAAAAACAGCCAATTAGAGATTTATTAAAATGGTGTTAAGATCACTCACCATGCTGAGTCCTAAGGGGTACACTTACGTTTATCAGTGAAAATACTATCACTGTAATCATTTAAAACATCCAATATTTGCATGCTTGAAACTTTCCGTATGGCAATGGGCTTCGAGCTAACTTTTAATATTGTATGGAGTTTCGGGTTAAAACGTTCACAATAGGCAATGGTTGTATGTTTACAGTTGTATTTATATTTAATTATTGTGAGAGGTTAAGGTTAGCGTTTCATTAAAAAGGTTCATGCATTTTAGTTAAGACCGTTATTTCTTAAACGGGCAATAAACTACCTAGAAGCTACGATAAACAAGCAATCATCGGAAGTATCAAAGAAAAACCAGCAAATGATATAAAGCTGAAAGTAATAGGTACTGTATACATCGCTTGTAGAAAAAAACTTCCCGAGAAGCTGTCTAGACAAATAGGACATCAGTATGCGCCTTTTATGGTTTGTGAGCGCATCATAGGAAATAAACTGCAGCCCTTAGAATTGTTCGCTAGCACTACGATGAATCATAAATCTTAACTAATTAACATATGGAAGCGAACGAGTAAAATAAAAAATTGCTTAGTGTAATTGACTATACTAAGAATTTACATCTCTTATTCTCTCTTCTTATTAAAATATTCCGCTATTAGGGATCTTGAAAAGTGGAAATGGTATAACCAGACTGCAGTCGGTTTAAAAGGTCAATCGAGCTGTATCCCAAAAACTTCTACAATTCTGCATGAGTGATGTATTTTTGGCCACGACTCTCCTTTCCTTTACTCTTTTTTATAAGGCTATGTAAGTTTCCATAGCCGTGTTTTTAGCAGCAGGCTATTCGCACTCTTAATCGCGAGAATTGCGTAAAAGGTACAAGATTGCAAATGACAACAAATACTATGATGGACTTTTTTCCCGTGTACAATCAATAAAATGTTATACCACACACGGAAGTAAAGTTTGTGTAGGTAAGTTGTCCCAAGTAGGCGATGTGCCGAGATATAAAAACACGTCATACGCTACGACCATAGATTGTGATGGGAATAAATCGTAAAAAAATAATTAGTGTATATGCGCTAAGCTAATCGAGCGTTTGACGAGGGTCGGCTCGGATCGCGACATGTACCAGTGGTTCCAAACTACGGAGAAACGAGAGACAGTACGGTGCACTAGAAGATACCTACCAATGTCGTGTATCGATTTATTTTTCGTTATATTATGCGTGTATAATGTAGCAAAATACATTTGTTATTATCTTCTTTAAAAGTACGTGTTTGCTTCAATTTCATCTGAGTTTTTGGCAACGCTTTGCAATCATTCCACACAAGCCTTCAACAGTAAAGCGGTCGAAAATTCTCGTATACTGCTACGAACTTTCATCAAAGTTTACATTCGTTTTTATTTCTTCAAACTGAATGTTGCCTTACTGCGTTGATCGTTTCCCCACATTCCAGGAAGGGTAGCTACAACTTGGGTCATTATTCGGACAGACGCGCTCCGACGCCTTTTAGCCCTTTGACGTGGAAAGGCCCCATTAGCATTGAGCGGCTTGTTGATCTCGCCTGTTAATTACTGACCTCCACTTTAACATTTAACTAGCCTGTCTACAAATTACGTCCAATAATCGAGACGGAAACGTCGATGAAGAATTTTTAATATAATAAAACAGACGACAAAATGTTTCAGATGTGTTGGATTTAATCAAAGTCAACGGAGAATCCGAGTTGAAAGATATTCAAATGAAGAACGAGGCCGATACGAGAAAAGGATGAAGCCCGAAATCAAGGCAGCGGAATCGACGAATAAAACTGTTGATTACGTACCGCGCAAAGTTACGCTCCGTCGAACGGAATTTTATTTACTTGCTCGTTCGAAAAACAAATATGATGGCTTTTAATTTATGAGCGTGTCCGTCTGGCACCCGATGTTCCAACTTATATGAGTATGTTCAAATATTCGATAACCGATTTTAATAAAACGTTTTATTCGTGTCCTGAGGACTGTATTCGCGCTAATGGAGATATCATATCTCATGAATCAAATATATCGTTTGACACTTTTATTGAGATTGTATGTGATGCGTACGCAGCAGATAACTTCTGTCAAACGGTAAAGATATTGTGTTGTGTGGGATTATGCGTTGGCGCCAGTAAAATTTCTCAATTGATCAGTCTTTCAAGTCGATCTAAAAGCCGTTACGATGTCAACGGTCATCATTGTTGTTTTACACAATCGATTAACATCGAATTGATTTTATAATTATTGCCGTCGGCAGCTTGTCTATATAAAGTAAGGGGCATTAGCTTTTTTCCTTTTACGTTTAAGGGGCAATTGCGAGTGGTATTTTGAAAAACGCCTTGACTGGCGAACGGGCGAATGCCAATAAAGCTAGTCGTAACCCAACCCACTTGTGAGTGAGCAAAGCGGCGTACTGTAATCGCTACCAAGCAAAAACTTGACTGAGGATTCCACTCCGATGGACCCCAGCTGGCGATCGACAATGTGCGCAAAATAAATTAAATCCATCTTCTATTTCTATTTGCCTATATTTATAAGAGGCTTGCCTATGTTTTTCTATATTGCTGAAAGATTTAAATTAATACGACTCATCATCGGTTAACATTTAAATATTTTTCCTAGTAATGCGTTCATCTAGGATTTAACAAGTAGTGGCGATATTAATGCATTTTTTTATATATTCTTCTTCTTCATCAACCCATATACGCCCACTGCTGAGCACGGGTCTCCTCTACCATTGAGAGGGTTTAGGCCATAGTCCGCCACGCTGGCCTAGTGCGAGTTGGCGGACTACACACCTAAGAAATTCCTAAGAACTCTTAGGTGTGCAGGTTTCATCACGATGTTTTCCTTCACCGTTAAAGCAAGTGATAATTCAATGTGAATACACACATAACTTCGAAAAGTCAGAGGTGTGTGCGTGGGGTTCGAACCCGCGACCGCCGAGATTCTCGACCGCGCGCCCAAACCTCGAGGCCATCACTGCTATTTTTTTTATATTTAAATGAATTTATTTTTTGCTTATTTTACTTGGATGAAATTAAAAGTCCAAATGGAAGGTACCAAATGGAATAAATATGCCTACCTAAGATTTTTTTTGTAATTTCTTATAGTCTTTGTTTGCGTTAAAGGAGTAATCAAACATTTTTCTAATAACAATGGCTTACAAGACTACGAGAATTATTTGTGAGTCGACAAAATTTCCCAAAGGTATTGCCATAAACAACAGTATAAAGCCCTGTTATGCAACTTTAAAACAGATTATTTACAAAAAAAATGTCTTACAGTTTATTCAAACTAAATTTCAATTAAAATAAAAAAATAAAATATGAATATCCGATCGGTCAATGTGGAACGATTCCATTTAAAAGGTAAACTCAAAACACGGCCCCTAGTTAGTCGGACGCGTCGACTTGCGTCCGACGTTGTTCTTTAGTAATTTGTTCGCGGTCACATAAGTGGCCATTTATAAGTAGACCGCTCATCCGAGATCCGCCGGTGGCTGGACACCAATGATTTCATTCAACGTGACACTACTTAAGTGATATTTGATAGTAAACGCACCGCGGACACACATCTAGATGCCATTTACAAAGCGGACAGATATTATTTAATTGCTCAGCTTACCGTCTCCAGTGTATTTATTTAGTCCAACATGCAACTTATTCACTAAGTTAATGCATTTGACGAATGATAACGTTTTTTTAGGGTTCCGTATATATGAATATAAGTAATTCCGTATAAGTAATAGTATTAGTGAAATCAATATGTTTTCGAAATAGATAAGTTCAATTCTCCAATTAGCTTGTTCGTGTTAATAAGGCCTTAAATTTTATTCTCCTTTTAAATCCTGAAGATTATGAAAATAAACGTATAATAGTCTAAAGATATGTTGTTCCTCACTGTCGGCCCGAAGCCCTCAGAGCACCAGACCAACAATTCCCTATAAGTTCACGTATGCGTGTGTTATAACATATTTTATCTACGAATTAAGATCATAATTGATCTGCTTTAATAAATGTAATAAATGTTTTTATTTAATTTATATAATAAAGTTATATTAGATTATATTTCACATATACAAAGATATGTGAGCAGTAAAATTCGTGATGAAGCATTTTCTTTTAAGGAAGCAATACTAATTATTTTAAATTAATAATTAAGTAACAGTACAAAGTTGTTAACATTATCATAATTATCGAGATAAAACTGAAACAGACTTTCGAAACCTATCAGCAGACACTAAGTAAAGGTACAAAGTCCCTTGAGTAGCAATTACTGTTTATCTAAATCGAATCATCCTATCTCGACAAAATTAACACAACAGATTTTACATTTAGTAGGCTCATCTCCCATTTGATTATAAATTAATTAGCCATTAGCCTAAATTTTAAAGGCTTTTACAATAGGCGTTGCTTGCGGATCAAATTTCCACATAAACGATAAAAAGGATCATTGGACGGATGACTTCAACAGGTTATTTGAAATATCCGTTGATAATAATCTAAAGTAGTGTGTTTAGAAGATTATGTTGAAATATAAAATCTCGTATTTATTGAATACTATAAAAAGAATACTTTTAAAATAAAAACAAACACTAAAAAGCTAGTATTCTGAAAGGACACAAGGAACTTCTGACCAAAATTTAATTCGTGCTTAGAACTCGGCGTTATCGAGATAAAAATAGAAAAGTTCACTCATTACCCACCGATATCGTATCACGCGTAAATAAACAATATTTTTTACAAGTCCGCTCCCGTATGGTCAGTCTTGACATACAAAACGAGGACACAGGAGATGTGGGTTTAAAAAGATGCCGAAATCAGATCTCTACATCGCGCGGACGTCTCTATCGTCTGACAAGCTTCATGGACGAACAAAAAGGGTTTTTGCCTTGTAAATCAGCACGTCGGGGCTGTCCACCGTGTCGAGCTGGGCTCCATCGCTAATCGAACATCTAAAACTCGCTATAGCGTAATAAAGTTGTGACGACCGCCGACTCACGGACTAGGAATGTTCCAATATCATACCTCGGCTTTATGATTTAAGAAAGCGACTTTGTGAGTCATATTGTTTTATGTGCTTTCATAATAACTTTGCCTTTTATTGTGACTGATTGGTTTACAGTTGTTCTAGTGCCTCTAACGAAATGTTTGAAGTGCTGTGGCTTCGTTTTATTGTTTCTCCTGTGCACTAAACCAGTGCAGCAATCACGTCGCGTATAAAAGTTGATAGCTCAACGGCAGTATAAGATTGGCGTTTTATCATTAATTTATTTATGCTCGTTACAATAATCCTTGTTGGATTTTTTTTACATAAATATTTCAAAGAATATATTTCCTTGCAAGTTTGAGAAGAGAATTTAAAAGATAATATGAAATGCGTCAAATTGTTGGTCTTTTATTATATTTTCTTTAACAAACCATACAGTTTTATTGCTGAGTTACACCGTCAATTACCTTTAATTGTCTTTGTCTAACCAAAACTCTTGTTTTGAATTAGTTGGTAGATTATATTCATGATGATTTTCTTCACGTTATAAGAAATCAGCAAACACTTTATTTTATGTAATTTGTTCTAAAAACTGCTATGTATTTCAATGTGGCAATCTGATGTTTTTTTATTCTAACGCTCACTTAATTAAATTCCGTTTTTATTTCGTCCCAAATATACTACACAGCAAATTACGCATAATGCCGATGGTTATCGCTGACCACTTAACCTCCTTCCGTTATCTAAACACGTCTAATAAGATAATCTTGATTAGGAGTGTCAATGGCAGATTATTAGTCAGCTCATTAGACTAGTACAGATATGTACAAGCTGCGATCCGGAAGATCTTTTATTTGATTCCGAAACTTCTGCAACGTACTAAGTGCTAATATACTTCTTTTTTGTTTCATTACAGTGAACTTAATTTCTGATATAAAAGTATAATGATGTGACGATGTATTAACATTACTAACCAAACATCGTATATCGTATAATCTCTCTAGAAAACGTAATATTTAACAACCTATAGTATTTTTTTCTCAAATAGCAAAATGACTTCAGAAACAAACAGACTTCCGTTTACTCAACAGAACTTTTCAGACAAACAGCAATACTCTGTCTCAAAATGGTGATTTCAGAGTGAAAGTATAACATATACAAAAAGTATTGTCTTATGGATATTTATTTCTCGGAAACGTTTTGATAACAAAAAAAAAACTTTTAACAAAGAAATTTTGTCAATTTCGCAAAAACATTATGTGAAAAAGGAAGAGAACTTAACAAGATACACGTCGCCCCGAAGTAAATTTACAATGACTCGACATCGTGAAATATTAACAGGATCACGGATGGAATTAACAAGAATAAAACCGCCAACGTACAGACTGTTCTTTAAAAAAGTTAATTACTTGTGTTAAAGTTCTCGTCCTCTGGGCCTTTGTGATCGGTATAAAGAATACTTAGTCGGGTATATTACACTGCTAAGGACGAGATACTATAAGCTTCTTGGTGACAATGACAACTGGTAACATTGAAAACTAGCCTACACCGTATGAAATTTTAGATTGCCGTAAGAAGTTTAATATCAATATAAAAATATGGATATTTGAATCAACAAACAATTAAATAAAGAAATGAAATCATCGCCGTTTATTGACATCCTCACTCCCAATCATCATGAATCAAAGTTTTGACAAACAAAACAAATATTAGGAGGCCGTTAACAAATAATAAAATTAATTAAGCAAAGAACATATTATAGCAAATTATTTTCACTGACTCAAACAATGCAACTAGGACTTGCGTATTAAATCCTTTGACACATACTTTCATTGCTATAATTCCACTTGATTTCGCCGAGGATTTCATACGGACTGAGGAGGAACAATCATATCCATACATATTCAACGTTGCATTAAGACCTCGTGTAATGGTTCTTTATTAATTTTTTCAGACGGCGCGTTTCAATATGTAGCGTCTCGGCAAATATTTGCGGTGTGGGGATAAGGGAGGAGCACACGAACAAAAGCCAACAAAGAAGGCGCGATTATTACACACCCACTTTAATACGGCGGAAACAAACAAATATTTTCCAAAAGTATGTTCCGCATTTGGAAACCCCCTCTGTAATAAAATGAGCATTGTTTGAATCTTCTAAAGTGTTCTATATGTATAGCAGACGCGTCTTCCATTGTTGTAGGAAATTTAATGGTTGAGACTTTAGGCGAGTGTAAATTAAACATACCTAATAAGCAACATGTTCACGCTTAATTTTTTACCCTTTAAACATGATAAATAAGCAAGTCCAAAGTTGAAGCCACAAACATTCATACTTAGTGCACTGCTAATATAGATACTCCAATCAACACTATTGCAAGATAGTATTTTTAGTCAGACAAGTTCTCAGAGCTGAAGAATATTTAAAGGGTTATATCTTGAGACACTAACAAATACAGTTAAATGAAAAATATTCATTAATATATATATACCTATAAGGCGAGTACTCTTTTTCTATCATGTACTGAGAATTAATATTGAGAAAGTCGTAAATTCTGTTCCATTGAGTTTCAAAAGGTGTCTTGGAACTCATGAAGCCGTTTGAAGTGAACATTTTCCATTACATTAGGTGACTAGGTAATCTTGCTAAGCACGTTTTTACACCGCCCCTCACCTAACTCGATGTCGGTAAACATTTACACAGCTAACTGAAAGACTCACGAAATTTGATTACGTACATTTTCATGTAAATAAATAAATGTATAACGGAGTGCTTGAAATGAGCAAACTGAAAATTAAGTAGCGAAGGGGCGGGCTACAATTTATTAATAAAATTTACAAGATTTATTTTCACAATCAACAGAACTCGTTTGCAATGTTTCTTAGGATGGAATGGACAAAATTGTTTTCGGTTTAAAAATGCGTCTATAAGGTTGAGGAAGTGATTACCATCGAGCATAATCTGATAATAGGTCAGCGCAGCGCAAATTTATTTAATCTCGCGTGTTTACTAATAAGTCCGGCTACATTCAATCTCCCTGCAGAGTCTGCGAATAGAAGCTAAGTTACAAACACCTGATTATTATTTTCAAATGAAAAGTAATATGGGAATGTACTCATTTCAATTATATGCTCAAAATTTATCTAATTATATTAATGATTAAGCGATAAGCCCGTGGTCGCTTTGCAGCGGAGTTGAAATTCTCCGGCTTGACCGAGATTCCAAATAAACAAATCACTAGACTGCACGCCAACCGTCTATAGACAAATGATTTACGTGCCTTACTATACCATTTGTTTTTTTAATGGCTATTAAATTATCCACAAATACGGAATTGCTACCAGCCATTAAACCAGACGCATGCACACAGTGATTGGCTTAATTAGTCTAATGAGACGATATCAATATACACCTGGCCATTAATTTGCGTCCAGAAATACTGCCTTCATTAATAGACATGTAAAAAATATTGAAATTTCAGTTGTGTAATTCTGATAGCGATTTCTTTTGCACTTCTAAGCTGGAAAATAAAAACAAAATAGTTTAAACAGAAATGTAAAATAGAACGCAGGCAAACGCTTCTTAAGATATTTATAAAATAAATGCTAAATTTCGTAACTCTAATATCACATTAAAATTTTACGAGACAAACGCGTCAGAAACTAAGAGGAATCTTATGCTACGATATGCAGACGTAAAATATAAATATAAAAACATTTAAAAAACATATCGTACTCCACATGATATAAATTAAAGATGATTTTTTCAGTGAGATTATATGAACGACATAAACTTGTGCAATGTCCAGAAATCATCACGGTTATCACGATATCATCTTGCACAGTTATTTATCGTCATTTGAAGCGTAAACGTACGCACGGTCTGGTATTCTGCAATAACATATTATAAAATAATTCCATCCATGTGTGGCCTCATTGAGAGCGCCATAAACAGCAAAAAGCTCACTCTTTCACGTCAAAACGATGGCAGCCTATAGACAATGTCCAATATAAATCGTAAAACCTAGAATGGTAACGGTGCGGAGTACTATCTCTTCATTACTACGTCGGACGGCTAACTGTAAATTTAACGCTTTGCGCAAAATTTACGTTTTCCTATAAATTTATTTAAACGCAGTGTCTAGATTATTTCGCGCATAAATTCTTTCGTACACAAAAGCGCGTCTGAGGCCGTGTACCGAAACAATAGATAGTATTCAATGATATCTAAAAAGCAATTAACAATTTGTTTTGTCAACGCTCCGTACTCTTTCTGTTTTCACGTAATAGGTAATCGTTAATTAAGTACTTAATTAGAATTATGGTCAGCAAAGTCTTTGTCCAGCTACATGTTTATAGTGATTGGAAAAAGGACGGAATGGGTAAAACAAAAGAAATAGAAATGTTGCAATGGCGATCTTTTTAATTATAATCATACGTTTGCGGTATCATTATCTTTGGTATATTCCATAAAGCGGTAGGTACTTATTACTCGTATGTAGTTTACTTGTAAAACAAAAGTTTTAACTTTAATTTTGGTGTGTTTTACACCTTTTTATTTCAATAAATAATAATAGTAGTAACACAGTAGTCCAATACTGTGATGACGCATTTCAATATTGTAAAAAAAAAAATTTGTAACGTCCTACCGGAAAGACACATCAAATTCATCGCAGTCGAAAATGTATACAAGCAAAAGAACAATGACTGTTTTTTTTATACCACATATTTGAAACAATTTTCTCCGTTGTGTCTCCAATGTACGAATACGCTTGCACGAAAATGTAAATAATTTTACATAGACAACAACCCGAGTAGAAATCAAATAAGGCACAACCAGATCATGTATCGGGTCCTGATCAGGATAGAATAAGGCATGCCCGATCCGGCAAGCCCGATCAGGACCCGATCGGGACCTGATCAGGATAGCCTTATTTTAAATGTTTTCAAGTATTGTAAGGCAAGCCCGATCAGGACCCGATCGGGACCTGATCAGGATAGCCTTATTTTAAATGTTTTCAAGTATTGTAAGGCAAGCCCGATCAGGACCAGATCGGGACCTGATCAGGATAGCCTTATTTTAAATGTTTTCAAGTATTGTACGGCAAGCCCGATCAGGACCAGATCGGGACCAGATCAGGATAGCCTTATGTTAAATGTTTTCAAGTATTGTAAGGCATATTGGATCAGGACCAGATCGGGACCAGATCAGGATAGCCTTATTTAAAATGTTTTCAAGTATTGTACGGCAAGTCCGATCAGGACCAGATCGGGACCAGATCCGGATTGCCTTATGTTAAATGTTTTCAAGTATTGTAAGGCAAGCCCGATCAGGACCAGATCGGGACCTGATCAGGATAGCCTTATGTTAAATGTTATCAAGTATTGTACGACAAGCCCGATCAGGACCAGATCGGGACCTGATCAGGATAGCCTTATGTTAAATGTTTTCAAGTATTGTACGGCCAGCCCGATCAGGATCAGATCGGGACCAGATCAGGATAGCCTTATGTTAAATGTTTTCAAGTATTGTAAGGCAAGCCCGATCAGGACCAGATCGGGACCTGATCAGGATAGCCTTATGTTAAATGTTTTCAAGTATTGTACGGCCAGCCCGATCAGGATCAGATCGGGACCAGATCAGGATAGCCTTATGTTAAATGTTTTCAAGTATTGTACGGCCAGCCCGATCAGGACCAGATCGGGACCTGATCAGGATAGCCTTATGTTAAATGTTTTCAAGTATTGTAAGGCAAGCCCGATCAGGACCTGATCAGGATAGCCTTATGTTAAATGTTATCAAATATTGTAAGGCAAGCCCGATCAGGACCAGATCGGGACCTGATCAGGATAGCCTTATGTTAAATGTTATCAAATATTGTAAGGCAAGCCCGATCAGGACCAGATCGGGACCTGATCAGGATAGCCTTATGTTAAATGTTTTCAAGTATTGTAAGGCAAGCCCGATCAGGACCAGATCGGGACCAGATCAGGATAGCCTTATGTAAATGTTATCAAATATTGTAAGGTATATTGGATCAGGACCAGATCGGGACCAGATAAGGATAGCCTTATGTTAAATGTTATCAAGTATTGTAAGGTATATTGGATCAGGACCAGATCGGGACCAGATCAGGATAGCCTTATGTTAAATGTTTTCAAGTATTGTAAGGCATACTGCATTAGGCCAAGGTCTGGATCAAATAGGGCTAGCCTGGTATTAAAAAATATTCAGTATGATAAGACATGTAGTATCAGGCCCAGATACCGTTATCCTAATTGTCAAAGCAAGAAAAGATGCTTTTAAACATATATTCCAGAAATACAATTCAAAACTTATTATTGTTTTGAACGTGAACGGTGAAACTCAATGTTTTTTTTTTCCTTCTCCCTTTTTTCGGGAAGGCAAAGGGTTCTTGCCCATACAGCCTCGTCATATTTAATATGATTTAGTTCAATGTGAACAGGCGTAAGCCAAGTCTTTGTAGTAGTATAATTGTCATTTTTTCGTATTTTTAGGCTAAAGCCAAATCTGTGTAATAGTATAACTATGTCATTTATTCGTATTTTTAGGCTAAAGCCAAGTCTTTGTAATAGTATAATTATGTCATTTATTCATATTTTTAGGCCAAAGCCAAGTCTTTGTAAAAAGTGAAACTCAACTCATGACGTGTATCATATCATGATTGCCATATTTATGTCACGGTGTAAATTTTATTTGCATCAGATCAGGTTATACTGGTAATTTATTTTACAAAAATCTTTTACCATAAATTTTGTTTGTCAATAACGAATTTCTACAACGTTACAAATTCACAAACATTATCTCTTTATAATATTAGTATAGATTTGATAACGCATGAAAAGTATTTTATTTGTTATGGCAACATTAGGTACTTGATAAACCGACAGGGGACAACAGGAAGTGTAGGAATTAGGTGCATAAATAGAAAGTTACTTATTATCGTATTTATTTTTTTCCAGAAAATGTTAGGTAAAATAATACGTGATAAAACCATTATAATTAAAAACAAGTATTTCGGATGTTACTAACTTGGTGCGCAACTTAAAATAATGCAATACCGCTTTTGGGCATTTCCCGCCTTTTACTACAAACGGCAATTCCACTTACAGTCTATATAGAACACGGGAGTTAATTTTTATTTTATGTCAAGAAGACGGTATCAGTGGATTGAATTGATTGAATATGCCGATTGGTATATTAATGTAAAGATTAAATAAGTTCATTACAAAAACTAAATCGCCTTAACAGTAGTTACAGAATAATTAATATATTGTGTGTTTACCAAAACAAAGTGTATCAAGGACTATAAACTTATATCTAGACATTTACTAAGTGTGTATTGTGTATAAAATACTAAATTGTGGAGTAAACTACTTAAGTAGATAAAAATTTACATGTTGTGTGTAAAGTTTCGTTATTAAATTGAATTACCTAAAACATTCAAGGATATTAAAAAGGTATTTAAAAATACATTACAATTCTTTGCTATTTTTCATTATAAAATTATATTTCAATAATCCGTATTTTTTTTCAGATGACATTATAGTTTTATTTGTAAATGATTTATCTAATAAAGAAATTGAATATAGTATCAAGTTCTTGGTTAGATCATTACAGAGAATATAGTGGTACTGGATGTAAATATTATATGCCTGCATCATTGTTAAAAAGTACTAAGTATTGTAAATTATTACAAACAATAGTGAAACATTGTGAAGAGCCTGATCCAACATGACCAACATTTCATGCTCAAATATGTGGCACAGCAGGTAATTTATTGTTATTTGAATTATAGATTTATGAGAATTGATATCTTATTGTCAAAACAATAAAACAGTAATTAATTTATACAATTAATGTTATCAGAAACTATGAAAGAGGCAGAGGAAAAATTAATAAGATTGGAAAAATAAGTCTATGCTTTCTCTACTGATAATGAGCAGCCCACTAAAGCAAAAGCAGCTGCTGTTGAAAAAACTTTCAAAATAAAAGCATTATCAAAGAATGAATTAAAAATAGATAAAATATTCAGCCAAACAGCTTTGGAGTTAACCGATAAACCCACTGAAATTTGAGGTAATATCTCTTATTTAAAATGTAAATATTGTTGATTAATTTCTAATATTTTTTTACTAATGATTTTTTTTAACAAAGCATATTAACTGACATATTTTTATTATCGTTAATTTTAATACAAATAATTAAGTTATACTACTGTTGTTTTACTTCTAATAATAATAGTACATTATCAATAATTGCTGATAATCTATTTAGCATCTTTATAGTAATAAATCCAAAACAGAAACTGAAATGACTATATTAGCAGCTAGATCATCAACAAAAAATACTGTATCCAATGGAAAAAACAAATTAATCATTACAATACCTATCTAATAATTATTAGTAACTAAGGTCATAATATGGATTCTATTCTGAAATTGTGGAGTGTTGGTAATTGTTATAATATTTATATTTACATCAGTGTTGGAATTTTGATATTTTAATAAATGTATAATCAGTGTAAAAATTTGTATTAATATATATTTTATTTTTAACAGATTCTTTGCTTGAATGTTTCAGGCATAATTATAACAGTCTATCAAAACAATTAGGGAATTTAAGAGGTCAAATTGTAAGCATATCTGCTGTTGTTGCCCAAATCCCGTCTGAAATTAAAAAGAATAACAGTACTCAACTGTTAGATTCCAGTCGAATAGATACTGAAGGATCAACAGATGTGGCTCAAAAATTAGAATTTCCACTATCAACAATGGACAACTTTGATAAATTCAATGAAAAGTTGAAAGACAATAAAGAAATGTGAGTTTCTAAAAAACTATACTCTTATATATAAATATATGAAAGAACTAATATTTGCTCTATCTGACCATATTATTGAAATTGTCATATTTAAAAAAATGCTCCTCATTATAAATAATAATAAATTTGCTTTTCCAGAATAAACATATATACTTTTCCATTGATGGAAAACACTATTACCCATAATATGGGCAATATTATTTGTTTTTTACATTTCAAGAGATATGGCCATGTCATATGTAGCTGCAACTCCAAAAAAAGTTTTAAAACATACAACTTTTTTCACTTTGGTAAAAAGTATGTTAATGATTATATAGTGCAGGATACTTTCATTGATACCAAATTAATTATTTCTTAATTGTATGTTATTACTTTATAAATATTAATATTTTTTATTATTATTACTTATTAAATTACAACATAATTGAATCAAATTTTGTATTTCAGCTGCAATGAGACAGAAATTTCTAAATAAGCAAGATATTCCTGACAGTAAATTACAGCAAGCATTGTCGTCAATATTAAATAAAGCTAACGATTGGGATGGTTACTGCTTAAAAAGCCTTTTTAAGAAGGTCAATAAAAGACACTAACAGCTTTTATTTAAATTCCTTGTATTTTTTTTTATTGTTTAAATATGTTTTACCATACAAAAAATAAATAAATTAATTAATATTGAGTTGTTAATTATTATTATTTATTATAATATTCAATATTTATAAAATCATTGATAATTAAATAAATAACGAATTGATAAAAAATAAATAATAAAATGTTAAGTAACATATTTATAATAACAATTCATATTTTTTTAACAAACAATTTTTTCATGACTATAATATTATATTCATGTTTTTTAAAAGGAACCGGACTGGGCATACTCAATTTGGATCAGGCAAGGTATTACATGATACAGATGATTGATTGGGACCCGATCAGGCATTCCTAGTTTGGACCCGATCAGGCATTCCTAGTCTGGACCCGATCAGCCATTCCTAGTCTGGACCCGATCAGGCATGCCCGATCTGGACCCGATCAGGCATTCCTGATCGGGTCCAGACCAATGTTCTGCGTTACATGCCCGATCTGGACCCGATCAGGCATGCCCGATCTGGACCCGATCAGGCTTGCCCGATCTGGACCCGATCAGGCATGCCCGATCTGGACCCGATCAGGCATGCCCGATCTGGACCCGATCAGGCTTGCCCGATCTGGACCCGATCAGGCATGCCCGATCTGGACCCGATCAGGCATGCCCGATCTGGACCCGATCAGGCATGCCCGATCTGGACCCGATCAGGCATGCCTGATCGGGTCCAGACCAATGTTCTGCGTTACATGCCTTATCTGGACCCGATCAGGCATTCCTGATCGGGTCCAGATCAGGAACACGAAAAAATTTCTACTCGGGAAGTGTTGATTAGGATTCCTTGTTAGTTGTTCGTGGTTGTTATGCAACATCTTTGATTCAAAGTGCGACTCGCAGTCACAATTTGTGTCCTGCTAATTGGCAATTTGCTGCGTTACGAACAGTTGGTCTCGGTCACTTTGTAATATCTCTTTTGACTATATACGAATAAAATTGGCAATGTAAAAAAGCGAAATCTTGGCAAATTTGCAGAAAATTTAAGCATCTCGTTATTTGTGGAAATAACGAATTTCAAAATGACAAAAACATCTAAAGTAGATTCTATTACAAAGATGAATGTTATGACAGGAAATGACAGAAAAGTTATGACAGGCGTAACAAAATTTATACTAATGTACACAGAACGTGACCACAGACATGACGGCTGATAGGGATGTATGGAAGGACAAAACATGCTGCGCCGACCCCAAATAAAAATTGGGAGCAGGGCAAGAGAATGATGATGTACACAGAACTGAAAATTGTGCCGAAGCGGACCCGGGTGCCACAGCAAGTACATTATAATATATATTATTTTAGGAAATCTGTGAATGTAGTATATTACGTAAATCCTAAAGTTGAAATAAGCTAGCCATCACTTCACTACTCAGACCAAGCGCGTTTTATTCTGAGATATTCGTTATAGTGGTCTTGAGTACCTATACAGAATTCCCTGCGATAAGTATAGGCATCATAAAATTGTAAGCTACACGTTTATCACCGCAGTATCTATCAAATCAACAGGCTGATTAAATATAATCTTGAGAAAGATCTCTTAAGTTATTTGTATACTGTGATTATCGTAAAAAGTACTGCAGCTTTAACGATTGCTAATTCTTCGCGTACAATTCTGAAATTAAGTAATGGACATGTCATTGTTTTATACTATACAATTGAAACCCTAATGTTCAACTACGTGACGTTGATTAATGCGAGAAAAACTTTTGTTATACCTTAAATTACAAGCGTTCATTACAGAGACGAATCAATTGAATTGTATATAAATGTCGAAATTGTAAAAAACCCATACGTTACACATATAAGGACCTGGCACGGGGTGCAGTAATTGACGTCAGGGCAATATAATGCTGTAAACCTCAAGGCGGCCCTAAATTTAACATCCTTTAACAATTACACATAAAGCTGTCCAAGTACACGTCTATATTGCCAGCAGTTTGCAGCAACCGTGGTAGCAACTGCATTTTATTACGTTCGTAAGTAGAATTAAAGAACCAACCGATGAATGATTTCGTAGCACTAGGACCGGACAGAGGCCGTTAGCTGCTTAACCTTCCTATACTCGCGCGTTAGTCTCTCAGACCGATAATTTAATAATTTGTTGTTTTTGTGTGTTGTGACCTTGAGGGTTTTGGTAGCTTCGTAATTTGTCATTCGCCATTGTTTAGCGGCGCAAGCGCTGGTGCAGTTTAGACATGTGTTCCTTTTTACTGCTTTCGATCTCATAGACCGATGCGAGTATACGTGTTCTTATTCAGGTAAGAAATATATTTTATATTTTGCAGTTTTACTCATTGAAATGTATTGATTTATTTTAGTGGTGTATAATAATTATTGAGTATAGTGTATGACATTATTTTAGCACCATT
Organism: Cephonodes hylas; assembly: GCA_030295005.1. Lineage (NCBI taxonomy): Eukaryota > Metazoa > Arthropoda > Insecta > Lepidoptera > Sphingidae > Cephonodes > Cephonodes hylas. The sequence continues at coordinate 5,554,010 of AP025371.1, forward strand.
TTTATATGTATTATTTGTATTATGGGTGTTCATGGGCGGTGTTGACCACTTAACATCAGGTGGCTCACTGGCTCGTTTGCCTCCTTTCCCATAAAAAAAAAAATAAGGGCCCTGTTGCTAGAAGATGATTCTCATTCGAATTACGATGCTAGTAGCGACAGTGAGATGGAGGATGCTGTAAGTGCCTGAAGAAAATACGGACACTGAGCAGGAGGGCGATTCTTTAGACGAATCTGAAGTTTAATCTTGTTGTTTAAATTAGAGTACCAAAAAGGCTGTGAGGCTGATTCACAGCCTCTTAAGAACAACATAATGACAACAACTGAGACTGTTTCTACCAAAATAAAGGAAAAGAGTTACTGATTTGTTTTCTTTTTTATTAAATTATATCCTCTTCTTTAAAATAAAAACCAGAAATACTTAAATAAACTATTATTATAACAATAAAGACGAGATCAAATTTCGGTCTGAGACACCGTGCGCGAGTATATGTGTTATGCTTTTTCGCGCGAGTATACGAAGGTTAACTGTTACAGGCTAAAATTGTGTATATCTAGCATAGGGAACAACGTCGAGGAAGTAAAAGTTGCAAATCAATATGCTTGATCTGTTTTTATGATAGTTCCATTCGTCCGTCGTTGCGATACGTGTACCGTCTAAATGGAAACTGTATTTAAAATCTATTGTGGAATGAAATTGTAGATGCCCGCTTTTTATGATGATTGTCTAGTTTAATGGACAAGGCGCGAAATGAGAACACGCCACAACATTTAAGGTTGAACACTGCAATTATTTTAAGTTACAGAGCTTCAATCGTATACGTGCGAAGTTTAAGTATTTTTTATGGGAAAACCAGATTTTATGATACTCGGGCTCAAATGCGGCGAACACAAATCATCCTAACAATGGTATGGAATATTTTATTACAGTGCATTTGAACCCGGAATCTGTTTTTAACAATCGAAAGTTACCAAATAGCGTTTTATTGGCCACAGTGTATCCGGGATCAAACAATCGGGTCCCGTCAAAACTTCAATATGGGAAAGTGGGCCCGCAGTTTACGGTTCTCCATTAGTCAAACAATATCCGAACGCCATCCGGACAGGCCGAATGGCAGATAGAGCCAGCGGACATCAAGTCACGGCTAAAACCTGACGCTGAAAATATCTGATCGCTGCAAATGCTTTGTTTGAAAACCCGCTTTTTGAAAGTGCATGGAAATACGCCATTAAAAAGTTCGATAATTCCTGTGTGAATGGATTCCTTTTTTATTTGTCGTTTAAATTGAACAGATTCAGCTACAGCCAAATATAAAAAGTAACAATTTTATTTTGAGCATAAAAATTGTTTATGGATGGAAAAGAAAAACGTCAACCCATAACATTGACGTTAAGATTAAGATAAGGATGAATTAAGACACAACTATTATGTTAAACTTCTTATGCAATAGTCTGTAAGTAACAGACTTAAATAGCGAGAAGACCAACGCTTTACCAATCACCATTTGAATTCAGAACCTCACGAGTCACGGTCCTACATCAATATTTGCAACTATACCAAAAAGCTTTTGACATCAATACAATAAAGCAAACAGATTAATTTTAAATAGACTACTATTGTTAATTAAACATATGAAGTGGATATTAATAAACCTAAATTAATTTTATTTTTCGGGTCTCTAACATTGAGAGGGTTTAGGCCACGCTGGCCTAGTGCGGGTTGGCGGACTATACACCTAAGAAATTCCTAAGAACTCTTAGTTGTGCAGGTTTTATCACGATGTTTTCCTTCACCGTTAAAGTAAGTGATAATTCAATGTGAATACACACATAACTTCGAAAAGTCAGAGGTGTTACCCTCTCAATGTTAGAGGAGACCCGTGCTCAGCAGTGGGCGTACATGGGTTGATAAAGGAAGGAAGGAAATTTTATTTACTTCAAAATACTCCAAACAATACATTAATGGTATAACATAACACAAATAAAGTTATATCAAACAAATATGGAATCAGCAACAACTGTTAAATCAAATTTTTACACTACCACTACAATTTGGAACGATTCTGTTTACTAAAAGTAATATATAGTAAGCCAAGTGCTACGTCGTATCTTCCTTTCATGATCTCCGTGCTGAACCCCATAAATCTCAGTATTTTACTGAAATGAGAGTAATATCGCTGAGAATGAAGATTTTTCTATGAACTTGCGATGAAGGGAAAAATCGCTATATTGGAAACCATCAAAGAAAGCTGAAGTGCAATGTGTAAACGTTGTATAAAACTGAGATATTTAAATACCTTAACGTAAAATAAAGACACAAGTGTGAATATAGTTATGGGAAAATTAGCGGTTGGTAAATGCAGAGAGGTTATTTAATAAAATGGGAGAAGACTCGTGTCCACTACAGTATTATAATAGCTAAGAAACGAGATTGATTCTGAATTAATTAATATACTGTAGAAATAACATGACCGTAGACGATGAATTTACATGATTACGAATATCTTGAGCGGCAACTCTTTCATCATCATCTCCAGTCATTGAACTGAAAATGTACGTCAATTTTAGCGTTGAAATAATTTCTTAATAAGACTATTCTTGACCTCCAAATGAAAAAAAATGAACAATACTTCACATTAGCCGGCACAAATTCGCATCGTTACTACATTAAGTTATACCGAGCGGCCACTGGTCCGCAACATGTTACTCCTGCCGATGGTTGTCAGCTGAGTGATTGACAGCCGTCCACCGATTAGATATGCTATCTCTGGACCGGTCATGTACATGACCGGGGTTTTGTATGTAAATGCACGTGTCACGAAGTGGACGCTGCTCGAGACTCCCTCCCCTCTTAATACTGACGCCTCTCAAAATCTCCCAGGGATAAATGTGTGCGAAACGTGACGTACTTTGCAAGTCCACTTGTAAATGATTCTTGTATAAATATTTCACAAAGTGGTACGTGTAATGATATGGACTGGGTAATGCTGACACAATCGCCACCGATAGATTTATATTTGATTAACAACGTATACATAGAGCTATTAACTTGTATGATAGCTAAAATTTAAATAAGTATGCATTCGACGAGCCAAAGAGGTAATCTAAAGTAATATTATTTATCACTTTTACACACAGTTTAGTCCTTATTTTTTTGTTGATAAGGAACCAGTGTAATTGTTGAATGACAACTATTCCTCTTATTTTAACAGAACCGTTTTTGAAATGAAAAGAACCAATTTAGGTGACCGTTTTTATTAGAAAACGGTGAGAGACGGTCACCACTATCTAGTTATTTAGTTAGTATGTCAAAATCACAAACATACCTATACATTTCACCTTACCAATGAGCATTCAATAACAGAATAAAGTCGCGGTGATATTTCACGGCAGAACACAAGTCACAGTTGGCATTTAATTGGCATCATGGGAATTCAGAGGGATATTATCATGTGAGGCTTTAAAGCCCGTATAACCCTATAGGGTGTTGCAATTACACGTAGGTAGGTGAGAGCGGTGCCCTAGGCGTCGCTACTCGCAGACGATCGCAGATTGATATCGTCCGGGCACAAAAGAAGAAACGCTCAGTGAATAATAAGCCGCGGGCTGCGAAACGAGCGGTGATAAAGCATTTTTTTTTTATTTAATTTATTAAATTTAATTCATTGATAAGACGTTATATTTTCATACTTAAAACGTGTTCTTTTTAAAAATATTCGGGGTAATAGTGGTAATAAAAAAATATAAAGTCAACAGCATCAATAAATGTTACAAAACAAATGCGAAAACGACATTATCTTTTTATATATTAAGATAATAAGACTGTCAAATTACCTTTTTAATTTTGATCGCTTTTGGTATACCAATAAACAGGATCTTGGAGTATACGTACATACGTGAGAATAACCTACATAGATTATTCTTTATACAATTCAACAGCTAGGCTAAACTGAGCCACACCTCTAGTTTTTTTGCTAGAGAAAAAAAAATATTTTGTCCACTGTCTTACATTGGACATAAATAGTATAAAGCAATTATGTGTTTTATAACTTTGATTAATAAAAATATATTTTATCGACCGCTAAAGATGCGGTTCACTTTTTTTTCGATCACACTCTCATTGAATGGCCGCACTATAAGGTTTCAAGAGTAAAGTGAAATGATCTGCCGTAAATGTATCGTCTAAAGATATTCGCTTTGAAACTACGATCACAGCTAAGAGTTTCAAATAACTGCATGAAATGAATTCACATTGACATTTCTTGAATATTTTCCAATAGTTATCAAGAGTTGGGTGAGAAAATGAGCTTGGAATAGTTAGCATTTTTGCCTCGATTTTAGTAATTTGATTCTGTGATCTCGGGAAAATCGCTTCGTAATATGATATTGCCGTTTCACTATTACGCGTTACGGCTTTGGATCATCTACTTATACTCTTTAATATAAAAAAGTAAATTGAGTTAACTTTTTACTTATAAAAGTTATTAAGAACGTAATCTAAAAAAAATATAAAGTTACTATCAAAGCATATCATTATAATAAAATTAACCGTTGGGTGTTTACGACTAGACAGATTTTTCTCGTCGTTAACCTTCTAAATGTGGCCTGTTCAGCCTGCATATAGCGACTTCTTGAGCTTTTTGTGCGTTCTCCAAACTACTTGGAGAATGGACGACCATGGCTATGTTACTTAGTACGGTTAAACCTACATCAAGAGCCTTTAAAATAAACGTTTTATTCCAACTTGGTAAAATGATACACTGATATTGATGATAAATGAATAGAGCACTCTATATAATAGTATTAACTGGTGAAAATGCATTAAGATAATCTCTCGTCAATCGAAATAGCTATGCCAAGCTAATTTGCAGCAGGATGTTAAAATATTGAGAGGTTACTATACGAAATAAAGCATCAACGTTTCTTTTGGATGCTTTGACATTTACCATCACGTGAAGTGTTGACATTATTCTACTTATAAATAAAAAACTTATAACTATTATATTAAACATAAATGAAGATGAATACTTAACAGGCACATTAAGTTAAGGCACAAAATATTAAGATGGCAAGAAAAATGTCCGTCGTTACTTTGCGATTGCTCGCTAAATCGTGTCCGCATTTAGCAAATCCTTGACATTTCAAACAGGCGAAATAACTCCCAATAAGTAATAACCATAAAGGCGACGTTCAATGCGGACGTACTCCATGGAAACATAATAAGTTCAGGAGCTGTACGGTATCAATTCGCGGAAGGTAATTTTCTATCCTAGTTTGCCAGCAACGGCGCTTGTAAATCTGCAGTTTAATCGCCTATATATTACAATTTGTAGCTGACGTGAATGTTTGCAGCACTAAAAAGATGTTCAAAAATTGGCTCAGCGAAATTTCATTAGACCATAAATGTCGGCGGATGAAAATTTAACCAAGTGACGGCGAATGGACTGTAGCATGCAGTAAACATAGTAATGGCGGCAATATACGGCTGACAAGCTGGCAAAGTCCACCAATGAACGGTGCTGTATGAGCCAACCTGTCAGCCCCGCGCGGCACACGCGTTAAATTACTGTCCCCTCGCTCGAGTGCGTGCGTGTGTTGTTTTGCGAAACATTAAAACAAGAACCATCACTAAAAATCATACCATGCATAGAATTTGAATGTACCTCTTTTGTATTAATGTAAAATGTGCCTTATTGCTCTGTGGGTTTCGAGTGACGCCACAGAATTGTAGCGTGCATTAAGAATATCATCGGTTTTAATAATTAAATTTGGTAATATTATATTGAATTATAACTTACTATATAAAAAACATTCGTATGAAAATCAAAGCACGAAAAAACAGACTGACAAAAAACACAGATACTTTTTAGAAGTTCGATATCGCCAAAAGGTTTTTTGTAAACACGGTGATAAACGTTACGGAGGATATAAAATTTCTTTCCCTGTGAAATAAAGTGCCCGAGCCATCGTTTATTGTATCACCCTTACCTTATTGTCAATATGTAGACGCAGCAACAAGGGGCGTGAGTGGAAAAATCGAGCAATTTTCCGGATGCCGTTATAGCTAATACGGCCTTCTGAGACGCCGGTCGATTAATCTCTGTCGACCGCGATGGGCCTCGACTGTTCGACGTACACAACCAGCGAACGTTGATCTCCAACACTTCATGCACAAAACATAATAAGCTCGGGTACGCTGGTAACGCGATTAAAGAAGGGGATCTTTATAAACCGGCGGTGATAAATGACGAGTCCTTGGAAGAGTGGAACGACGGGGATGATCAAACCGTAACACCCTACGGGCAGGAATTATGAGTGCACTCGGATGTGTAGAGATAAGACCGCTGTCAACATGTGAAACGAGAGGTATTTAACAAAGGGGAAACGGCGTAGCAAAAAGAAAGTTGCTAATTGGGAGCAAAGGACTAATCATTAGAAAACCAAAAGTGAAGCGGCATAATTGGCAATTGGAGAGATAAAGCGCCCATTCGACTACATGGGGATTTCGTAAAAACCTTTTTTTATTTCTATGTTCACAAGGCAAAGTGACCGCAATTGCAAATTTTGAGGTACTGGGTTAATAAAATGTTCCGCTGGAAAGGAACAATTTTAACATTTACTAGTGGCGACAATTATGCCAAATTATACATAGTTGATCCTGGAGCTTAGTATACAAACGTGTCAAACTATGAAGAATTACAAATAACCTACCACCAACTATTGGGTCTTTGGCAGTGTCACACTGAATAAAACGTAATCCTATTGCATCACGTAGATTTTCTGTAGTATTTCAATGTACAGTGGATCAAAGTCAAAACCAGTTGAGCCAGTCCGATCTCACTGCAGACTTAGCGTAAGCTTCGTAGCGATTCGATATTTTCATTCGATGCAAGTACACAAGAAGTCAGGCGGTAAGTTGACCGCATTCTTAGTAGTTGCAAGTTCTAAACGCCGTCAGATCTAGCTAGGAACTAAATACACTAGAACACGACTCGAGGCAAATAGGAGCTTTTACCGCGAAACATCTACTATGGTCATTACAACGTTTTAGTTCCCATGAAATTGCCGCTGCTCTAAACATCTAAATGGGGTAAAACGAAACGCATAAGTACCTACGTGTACGCGTGCGTTGCACATGAGATATATTCATGATGTTCGCCGTAAATGGAGCAGCGGGATCTATTCAATAACAAAATATACTGCAGTGAGACAGTCATTTGTTTAATTCGTATGTTCACACGTCATGACACAAATGCACTTTGAGATTAGCATCTCGTAGTCAGTGGCGTGCCTAGGGTGTCAAACTAAGGCAAGCCCAAATGTTTATTTAGTAGCAGCATATTTTTTTTGGTACGTAGGACTAATAAATACTTACCGGTTAGTACTCACATTCACGTTTATAGCGTTATTTTATAAATAAACAATCGTTAAATTCGTTATTCGGAACTATGTAAGGCAAGTCGGGCTTTCGGGCTTCTATGGAAGTACCGCCACTGCTCGTAGTATCTTAATCTATATATAATAATAAAATGTATGTTTTTTATCACTCAGGGATGTTGTAGATATCAACGTCTAGATGCCGTTTTTTTCACATGTAAAAAAATTAGGTGGCGAAATTTTGTATACATGTTTTCATATTTCGTAGAAAGGGGCTGAGGGCCAGAGTCTCTCTGCATACCTGGGTGTATTTCTATTACATCAACAGTGTTTTCATCCTAGGTATCAGGGTCCAATTGCGCGTTGCAATTGTAAATTATTGAAAAAAGTTCAAAAATGTCACAGGACTGATTGCACAGACTATTCAAAAGGGCGCTAAATTGTAATGCAGAACCAACAGGAATTATCGAATCACGAACGGATGAACGTTTTTGAAAGCGCGTAACACAGGTCAGTTTGCGCGCAACGCAGATGCTCACTCCCATAGGAATTAAGTTATTAGCTAAAACGCTCCGGTCCAATACGCGCTTGGACACCAACCGACGTCCGAACATTTCACTCTTCAATTTGAATTCAATGGACGGAATTAGAGGACGTAGACGACATGTACAACCGTCCGGCCAACTCGTTCAATAAACTACTAACATTATGTGACGCTGGGATTTCTTGCCTCAACCGCTACACTTTGTGCGCAATCTGTGTGTGATGTTCGTTCGGGTCTTGAAAAAAGTACCGAAGCCAGTATCGTATTACTCGGCCTTACGGATAAATTAAGACATTTTGGTACGTTTCTAGTAGTATTTATTATATTGGAAGTAGCATAGCATCCGGACGTGTCTTTGAGTAGCCATTGACAACCATCGTTTTCTGTGATACAGGTCAAAGAGGAGCAAGAGCCATGAATTTAATTCTAACCATTTTGATGAAAGTGACGAAAAAAAATAACCGTCTAAAATCATACGTTACCAATCACCAGAAATACCGTATTAAATATAGTAATTAGCCAACTAGACATCATGTAGGTAATACTTACATGAAAGGACACTCATTAAACGGACACTAATTTACTCGCAGTAATCCTCCAGCAAGGACGAAATGTAAACACGATGAAATATCCGTCGATTTAGTACGACGCCCGCTTGAAATACAAGCGACAAATTGCAATAAATAGCCCTTTTAAGCGGCATTAGGTCGGGTCACGTCACGGCGTCGTCACGGGACTGTGCCGCGCCGTCTCCGCACGTAAATCTGCTACAAGTTGATTAGCGTAATTGAGGTCATTAATAGCCACCATGGCGGCTGGCGTATCGCGTTTAATTAATTAACGAGTGGACATTGGATTATCTTAATGTCGATGCACGGGGAGCGTTGCGAAATGGTCGCGGCGATCCCTCGATATCTACACGCTGCAAAGATTAGATTGTAAGAATGTCTTGCTCTTAATAATCTTTAGTGCTCGATCCGGTTCTGTGGACTTAATTGATGCGGCTGTACGACTAAATAGGGATGTTAGGGAGATAAATAATTTTTGTCGTAGAAATAGCGTCTTAATTGGCCTAGTAGCAATGTCTACTGATTAAGAACATTTTTTTATGCATACAAAGTATTTAGTAAAACTCCGAACATATAGGTATGTGTAGTAGGTACATAGAAGTGACTATAAACTGTGTGTGAACTTTATACATTAATATCAGTTATATCCTATATAAAACAAACATATATGGCCGTGCTTAAAATTTTCATTCAGTATGACTTCCTAGCCGTACCTTTCTCAACTCACTTAACATTTTATTGCCATATGTCTTGTTATAATTAAACTTTAAAATGAAGTAAAAGTGATAATTATAAACAGGCCTCCAGAAATATAACTCACAAAATAAAACGCTTTAGCAAATCTACTTTGCATATATTTTCTTAGTTATAGAACAAAAACCGCCTAAATTTACAGAGCACTAAAACCACAAAAGCTTATTTGTTTTAGCAAACGATCATACGCTTAATGTAGTTGTTAAAACTACACAGTACACACGTACTACATTTCAAATATTAAGTTGGAACTAATTAAATTCAGTCCTAAAAGTCGTTCGGTCTGTAATCACGCGACCCTCTACTAGCGAATTTCTTGCCCTTTAGGCGTAAACTGACATAACATTTTAAGCCATCGCGCGAAACTCTAAAACCCCGAAAGCGGGCTCGTCAACGCCGTTATCATGCGTGTACAATTAAACAAACAGCAGTTTGCGGCGGCGCTGCTTTTGTTTATCGTTTAACTCGACGCACAGCTGAATCTCTTAATCCTAAACAAATATCGCCCGCTGCGTGTACGCTACCCTCTATAAATTTTCCATCTGGCGAGCGCCGAGGTCCCGTGGAAAATCCGGCCGACATCCAACGAGGTACATACAATGAGAAACGGTATACAAACGATTAAATCGCACAGTCGTCGGGGCAATAATATAAACAACTGATTAAACCGGCACTCGGTCACAAAAGCAGCCATTAGAAAACGACCAGGTTTTGCTGCGTTGCGAGCTGATAATACCAGGAAGTGATAGTGCGACGACTGGACAAAACTGCTACCGACTAACGCCTGTAATGAAGGAAATTGATTTCGTGTTAAACTAGAATTTAGTAGCCTATTGTTTATAATGAATAGGATATACTGCTTAAAATACTTTATATTCAAATAAATGGAATTATTATTTGATATACAAGTATTTTCAAATTACCACTCATTACGTGATAACAAAATCACTTCACTTTACAAGAATATCAAAGTGGAGTTACGCCTTAGTTGACAATGCTGGCCTAGTAGGGATTGGCGGAATACACACCTAAGAAAATCCCACTAATATCCCACTACTGCATACGGGTTCCCTCTACCATTGAGATGGTTTAGGTCTTAGTACTTAGTCAGGACTAAGGCCTTAATGGTATGTGATAATTCATTTTAAATAAACATATAAATTCAGAAAGCCAGGCTGTGCTGTTTGATCCCGCGATCGTCGAGAATTCCTGACCGTGTGCCTAAACCTCGAGGCTAGTACGACCTTCACTTGAAATTTCGACTTTAATATATTAAAAACAAAATTATCACGTAGATAATTACCATGAAAAATTATACTAAAGAAGCGTAATCGATGTAATTTATTCATTGTATACAGATTTACTCTGAAGAACTGCAGTAGCGGAGCTTTGTGGCTTGGGTGCTAATAATTAGGGCGAAAGATGCGCAGACACGCCAGAGGGACCGTAATAAGCGGTTCAAATTACGAGCAGACTACTGTGTTTAGTTAAGACAAAGTAGATTACTGTTGATTACAAGAGCTTGGGATTTTCTCTATATAGATGTAAATCAAGTCTTTTCGCTATTATTTCTTATGTTTCAGATGAATAACAATAGAAACAAGTTAACATTTTTTAACAGTAAGCATAAATTCCTTAAAGCATATTAACACTTTACCCTCCCCATAATCACAACTATCTACTTTAAACGTGTCTTTATACTTGAGAAAATAATCAAATAAGACCTTAAAAACGGATGGTTATCATAATCTTTCAATTAATCTAAATATACAGTACATTTCTTTCCAAAAACAATCACGAATTTACCAGTCCCCTGAAGCCATAGCTATAGAAATTTCACAATACATTACTCGGATGAATCACATCTAGCTGTTAAGGCAAAAATTATAGAGTCTCCAAAAGTACATGACTTTCGCCCTACAAGTTTATACAAACAGCGCTATCGCGGCGCGCACTCGCTAATTTGTGCCAACTACCCGACGCCCTGAGACAACTTCTGAAGCTCGGATGTGATTACCGGCCAGTCGCACTATGATTAATATATACCACTTATCTGCTATGAAAAGCGCTAATTTATCACATCATCAACTGTGCTATAGTTCAACCGGCTGATATTAAGCACTTAAACGCTGATTAAGATTGATATTATCCGCTTTTATATTGACGCCATTAATTGTATGCAATATCGTATCAAGTTTGCGCGTAATCTTCAAGAAAACTTGTTAATGATATAGCACGAGACTTTAACCTCAGTAATGACATCCTGATTCTTCAACATAATTTTATACATGCATAAGAAAATATTAAGGTTTTATTGATGCTTGGGACAAAATGTAGGTTTTGGAATATTCTGGAACTACAATCTCAAAAAGATACGCCGTTAAACCACCGTAGGGTTAAACATGTCGTGTTGCAAAATATGAGATATTTAATAGTCTTTAGAAACTCTAGTATTATAATTTTGTTCTTGTATCTCATTTATTGGATACGAAAAATATTCAAACCTTTTTAAATTCATTACAGAAGCTATGGTATAAAGCTCTCTGTTTAAATAATGACGAGCTTTTGATTAAAAATCGCACTTATAGGCCATAGGACGAACAAGACATGTCACTTGTCTGTTGAATAATGCGACATTAACACTCAAGTATTCATTTAGAATTAGCCAAGGCATACGTAATGTTTGTCCACTCCATTGTTAGTAAAAACAACGGTGGAAATACTCAAACGGTTCATTGAGAGGTGAAGTAACCGCCGTGGAGGCACGTACATCTCCGTATCAACCGGCACGTTACTCGACGAAACAAACAATTCTCATCGGCTTTAGGGCATTTATATTTATACAGAAACTAAGATTCCATAGTCACTTTACTAAACTAGTAAAAAAAAATTGCTATTAATTTTATCAGCACAGTTTCCTTTACAATTACCGCGGCGACAATAAAGTTTCAATTCCTTAAACAAACACATCACCCGACTCAATAATAACTGATAAACACGAAGAAACACATTGAGAAGAAACACAACTCAATAGCGAAGGAGGAAAAACAGCCGACGTGTGTACGTGTTGATAATCCTGGCAGAAGTCGCGGCGCATCCGGGCGGCGGCGGCGCGACTGGTTCCGATCCGGCAGTCCGGGATAAGATCCGCGATCCCGGGAAGATTGTCGACGCTGATTTCCTGGGACAATGGGCGGTACACTCCGAGTTTATACCGCCGACAGCTTTTGTATAAAACTCCCGTTTCTTACGCTAGGAAAAGAAAGCGCTTCAATGTAATCGCATGTTGCAATTCAATTTTAGATCTTAGCAGCCTCCTTTTATAGATCTGCTTGATAGTTGCACATAGTTCCTCGCGTAGTATTTACAACGTATGTAAGGATGGACTTGACTGCGTCTTAGATTGTGAGAAAAATACTTTGAATATAACATTTGAAAACGGCAAACTATACCACAAAACGATACCCTTAATCAACACAGCATGAAACGTCATTTTCGTCACTATTTTGTACTATATAGAATATAATGAACATAATGAAACTACACAGAATTCGTACATAAACATAATCAACCTTACACAAACTTAAGTGTCATCTATCATGTCATTGAATTTAAAAAATAAATAGGTTCAAATAAATTATTATCAATGTAAAATACTATAGATGAGGCTATTATTAACCATAATTAATTAATTATTTATGTTCCTAAATAATAAAAAATCAACGGAAACGCATAAAAACAAAAACTCATTGTGTCTAAGTCAATTGTTTTTTTTTCCATTTGCACTAACCAATTTTGGCGTGCGCTATCTTTGTCATTTGTTTGGAAATGGATAAATGCGCGGCTCTTGTTTCCATTAGCAAACAATGGCATGTTAGCCGCCGTGTTTCTGTCCGCGCGCATCTCAAGTGCCGGGGAAATTGCATCAAATTATTTAAAAAACAACACCTGCTTTATTAAAACTCATATTTTTTGTCATTATATTTTGTAACTCAATCATAAAATAGCTGTTTATAAATTACATTAGAATTGACATAATCTTCACAATTGTTATGCACTTTTTCCATTCAAGCACGTTGAACTGGCAGCATTTCCATGCATGAATATAAAATTCATTAAAATACGAAAATTACGTCACGTAATTAAAACAACAAACTACAGAACATTAACACAATAACTTCGACAATACAACATGCAGATAACGCCTCAATTTCGCACACGTGAACTAAGATGGCAAATAGATATTGATTCCCGTATAGAGGAACAAAGTTGTGCTCGGCTGCCGCATGCCAATGTACTTATCGGCTCTCCCATTAATAATGGCACTTCGTCTTTTAAGGCCCGGAGAGCCCAGTACTCGTTGTTCGAGTCTGTAGAACGTCGCCTATTGTGGCGTGAACAATAATTTGCAAGTGAACCTCCACTAAGACGCGAAGGGATCAAATAGCGGTGGTGTTAGCGTTCGAAACATTAGGCTTTTACGCGTAATCCTTTCCCTTAAGCTGGATTACCTGGCCTACCTATTCGCTTGTAGTAAGCTCCTTTAGTTGGGCTGGCGTCGTATTTGTACCACGTGACGTATGCCGCCTGTTAGTTAGATACCTCTCGACGTGCGGGATTACTTGATGGGATACTGATTAGGGTATCTTCATTTGCATTCCACTAACAGACACGAGCCATTGACCTGAATAGGATTCGAGTAGATTCTACTTAGGTATACAAACACACTACACAGCCACGATATCCTCAACTTTCCGAGAGTATTATTTTATATGGTTTCAGACATAAATTTTATGATTTCAAATAAAATAAAAAATACATTAAAATGAAGCCACAGTAATAAACGAGAGTTTGTATCAAAAATACTGCATAATATAGTTGACGTTCAAAATCCAAAATTAACAATTAAATCTAACCACTTCACTATCGCGTACATCCACATTCTGCGTGATGAGCCTGAAGCGGTGGACTAAATTGATAGGGAACTTTCCACTGGGGTATTACACGTCCCGGATTACCATTTAGGGCACTTTTTGTGTCGACGTATTGAACAGTTTTTGCACGATGAAACTTGTCATCCACAGTTCCAAACTTTATCCGACAGAAATATCGATTAGGCCGCAAACTGCGCACGATATTTTAGGTACGTCCATATAAATTGATATTGGGGGATATATAACACTTCTTCTTCTATACGAAGTTATAAAATCAAAATAAAAACTAATCATCATCATCATCATCATCAACAGCCTTTCACGTCCACTGTTGGACATAGGCCTCTCTCATATAAAAACTAATACAAAGTTATTATTTATTTACCGGTTTATTGCATACTGGTTTACTTACTGGTAATTTTTATAACAACAGATTTCGTATATTTACTCGTATGGCAAATCTGTTTAAACGTTTAATTACTAGCTTGCAAATATAGCGACACGTTATTGACATGTCGGATTTATTCACATAACAGCCGATAAAAGAATGTGTCCCAGTAGAGTTGAAGCCGTCACCGCAGTCGCATTCGCTGGCAAAGTCGGTCGCTAAAACATCACTTGGCCTATTTTAAATGTCATTTGATCAACGACGCGTGCCTCACACAACTTCCTGAATGTGAAAATGAAACTTGCACGTTCGAAAATGAGAAACAGGTACAATTTTAATCGACGATCTAATCCGGCACACGATCTGTGTCGCTCATTAACGAGATTTATGAACGAAAACGAGACGATCGGGCGACGTCGACGGCCGACGGTCGACGGTCGTGCCTGCCCGATGCTTTATTTACGATCGGACGATATACAAGATAGCATAACGCTCCGGTGCCTTATGGTCCCGGCTGCGAGCTTTTTATAATTAAACCTTAAACAAAGGTGTGCATAAATTGCAAAATTTGACAAAAGTTATAAAATTCATTTTTTAACCTGATAACACGAGTATACCTAAAAAGAATATTAATTTTTTATGTTTACTTTGGACCCACAGTGAGACATAGGTTACGTCATAGATCTTTCCTAAGAATTCCCTAAGAAAATCTTTAAGAACAAATTTTGGATCCAGTAAATAATATTTACAAACAGTATAAAAATATTATACACTGAACTTGTCTAAAAAACAAGAACAATAATCTTCTATCTATGCTACACCCAACGCTGTATTGTAAAATAATTCATGTTCTCTTTTGTAGAAACAAATAAAGTCCTTGGAACAATAACATTCACTTAACATTGTGCCGGGCATATAAACGCTTGAATTGTATGTATGTCATCCCGGGGTAGATGCGACATAGATTCCGGAGTCCTGCATAATCCACGCAGGATAATCTTGGAAGATTTAGAACTCGTAGCGAGTCCACTTCGCAGCGCTCGCGTATCGGCTTGGAGTTCGTGCGCGCCGACTGAGAGTATCTGTTCCCCTGTAATCCGATAATAATGAATAGAAAATAGTAAGGCCATGGCCCGGTTGAGAGATGCCCGTAACTGGAGGCACGAGGGAGTTTTATCGCGAGGCATAATTCGGCCGCGGCGTCACGCGCCGACCGCCCGACTTTATCGCAACTGTAGATGGTTCCCTCGGGTACAAAGAAAACAACCCGATCATAAAACAAAACTCGCAACAACTATAAAATTAATTTATATAATCAAACATTAAGAGAGGCGGTTTCGTCAGGAACCGACAAACTTCCATTAAAATTGGGTCCAATTATGAACTCGTAAACTGCTTCACATTAATTGAATATCAATTTATAATGAAAACGTCAGTAAAACTTTATATTCACGGAAATCACATAAGCGAAACTGGCAAATTAACTACTCGCTCGTTTTATGTTGCAATTAATAAATAATTCACTTTGGTAAAGTTGAAATAAAGCTCTTATTACTAAACAATAATCCTCGTTGATGTGAAATTACAGACATTGAACCTGAGGAATATAAATTTTCGAGTTACGAGCGGCTAAAATGATAGGGCGGGAAATTATTTGCTATTTCAAATTTATATTCCAGTACTTGCGTTTATTTGTTTACTGGCAATATATCGTTCACAACATGCTCGATGCATTATGCATACAGGATATTACGATTTTGCAAGTTATAGGGCATGAATTAAAAATGGTATAACTGGGGCAGAAATCAGATAAGCCTCTTATCAAGCTCTGGTTTTATTATATTTCCTTACCACAATAAATTGTATATGGTATCTGATTTTGTAGCTGCTTATTTATTTTTTATTGTAGATTTCGCTGAAGAAAAATCAGTTAATTCTGCTTATACTTTTACTACCGTTTTTATCACAATACGAATTGATTTTGTATGACAATCAAAAATTTACAAAATTATGGCAAAACTTTTGCGATCGGGAAACAAATGCACCCAGACAATAAAAACGACATTCTTAAAGACAATAGTTGTTTTGAATAGTTCATTTTGTGACCACTACAGACGACCTTTGAGACAGCGTCCAGTATCCAGCAATTTTAATATCAAATGAGGTGTCTGAAGGCGACGGCTTTGTATCCGGATCACGTCTCTAAGTTCAACATTCGAAAGCGTAAAATCAGCGTTTGAGTGTAAAAATTGAAGGGGCGACTCCTCCACTACATCGCACAAAAATAAACTGGGAAACAGAAGACTTACTTTAATGAAAAAGTTTTATTTTTTTAAGTAATTACTTTTATTACTGTAACATTATATCTATAGATTCTGTCTATGTTTTCCATTAATTTTGGCCAATGTCAATTACATTTGACCGTTGGGTGTATTTCAGTTTTTACTTTGAAAAGTTAATTTGGATTAAACTCGAGTTGAAAATGTTCGCAGGCCTTAGTACACATAGTACAAAGACACGTATCAAGTTTTGTGAATATGAAGACAAATAACGGTACTTTTCAACCGGCAAAGAAGAGTGCACCTATAGCATATTTGATAATGTATTATTAGTTCCCATTATGAACTCGTTAATAACTATTTACTGTTAATGCATTATTTTACTTCTATCAAGAAATGACAAAACGATACAATCATTTAAATTATAAGTGTTTAAAAATAAAGTATTTCAAGTTTAAATATTTCAATACATCAGTATTGAATTTAGTACAAAAGAGATTCGAATAGTCTGATGGCACCATTATTTTAATTAAGTAACACAAATAATTATCATATATGTACCTGCTTAATGAACCCGTTCAATGAAGTCATCCTATTGATTGATTTTTTGCTGCTGCGAGAACGTGCTGACATTTAATCGGCACAGTTGAATAAACACAAAAAAGCTCTGACATTCAAAATAGATTAAAGTTCATTTACTATTATAATTAAAAAGGAATAAATAAGGCATTCCCGACTTAAATATTTGTATACTATCTTCTGATTCTACAATATAGGTGCAAAAAAATATTTTTAACTAGTTATGGTATGACAGAATGTTTGATTACAGATGCATCTAAACACCGTAGGTAACTTATCTTGCACCATGCTATTTGATAATATCAATAGAGTAATTGATTTAAAAAATATATGCAAACATGTTTTTTTTTATAACTCGTAATATAAATTATAAACCGAGATAGCATAGGATCTGACATACATAATAAAATCGTCCACTTCTTTGAATCTTTGACAATTCTGTTCGCTATTTGTTGTGGCGAGTGAGCCCCTACCGCGCTTGTCACCTCTCGCTGTCACATATCCACCGTTTTAAGGAAAATTGACGTCTAACGTTGCCGACTGAAGCCTCCACACTTTATAGCGGCAAATTTACTTGTGTTTATTTACACTGGCGGAACGAAAACATCCGTTGATTTAGGCTCGTGTTTTTCTTGAGTGCAAAATATTTACGCCCTTTAAAGTAAAAGTACTTAGCATATATGCAGGTATATTAGACAATATTTCACTTTTCATAACAAATAATGATTTATTCGCTACTTTCCCCTACATTCAATATATGTAAATAGATATTCTACATCTTTGTAGGAGATTAACGTCTTTTTTCACTAAGACAATGAATTTATCGACATGACACATCTTGCGTGTTTTCAATAATTTACATACACTTTTAGTAGAGAAATATGTTTAATGTAGTTTACATTACATGTTTTAATCTCAGACATCTTAACGCATTAAAATTTTAAAAGTACTCACTATAACAATAACGAAATCTACGCTTTCATATCGGCACGATATGAAAATTCTGGAAACGAATTTGTTATGCAAAGGCTATTCGCTGACCGCCGTTCCCAAACCTTTTACGCACACATTAAGACAAAAGAAAAAAGCTCTCAACATTAAAAACACGTAATCTCCCAGTTTATACAGACGATCGAGTTTTTTATCACGAAAAGGAAACGAACGCACCCTTCGTTGGCTCTACGACCAATCGATTCCCTATATTAGGCTTCCGTCAGAAAACAAACCGGTGCCCCATTCCGGAGATTCTTTTGTTCCATTGTGGACCGGCCTTTGTTCTACCGTCGCGGATAAATTATTTTCTACGATCCTTCTTGGCTCCTATCTCGTTCCATTTCTCCCGTATTAGTTCCAGCCGATGCGCAACAATTACGGCCTTTATGCCTTGGATGACGCGAAAATCATCCTGTCTTGCCCTACAATTTTACGGTTGAGTATTCCATCTTAGAGTTAAATTAGAAATGACAGAACCGGGGCAAAATGTTTTGGGATATAAACGGCTCTGAGTAAAGCACATTAAATGACAAAACCATTGTTCTGTGATTTTTTAAGGGAAACAAAATGATGACATTGGATAAAATACGATTTGTTTAAGCCAAAGCGACTGGATAATGCAAACAGCGGATGGACCATTTCCTTAAAAAAAAACGGGTGTGAAGATGTTATACATTGCGTTGAATTCATCTTGAAACACAACGACATAATTATAAGGTATAAGGCGAACCTTATACTTTTTGTAAACATACATACATACAAATATAATATACATACTACATCGTCACGTTATATTCCCCCAAGGGGTAGGCAAAACTGCATTTCTGCACTTAAATTTCGCCAGGTATATATTAGTCCCAGGTAATAGAGGGCGAGACTATTCCAGACACATTTCCAGACTCCGTACCGCTACTACTGAATTTTGTAATAGATAAATCCAATAAATCTTTGATCAATCCGGAAATCGAACCCAAGTCTGCCAGATACTTGAGCCGCGTGACCATGGTGGAGTCGGTTTTTATAAATTCAGGACTATAAATATAATTATTATATGTCTTGCCAAACAAGTTCGTGTTCTTTAAATTATTTTTATAAATGTAAATACAATACCTAATTAACGGTGAAAAACACATTTTAAAATCAAGCTTTTATTATGCACGAAAAATTAAAAAAATAAACTAAGAAAACATTCATAAAATTCGTATTTTTTTAAACTTTACAAGTAACAATTTACAAAAGTGTTCGGTTTATCAGTAGAAGTATGATACATAAACATATATTATCTATAACTAGTATATTAATATTCTTAAGTGATCTAAAAGTTCGTCGCGGCCGAGGTCTTTGCATTAACGAAATTGCGCGACAAGCTTTTAAATCACTTAAGAATATTAATATACTAGTTATAGATAATATATGTTTATGTATCATACTTCTACTGATAAACCGAACACTTTTGTAAATTGTTACTTGTAAAGTTTAAAAAAATACGAATTTTATGAATGTTTTCTTAGTTTATTTTTTTAATTTTTCGTGCATAATAAAAGCTTGATTTTAAAATGTGTTTTTCACCGTTAATTTATTTTTAACTTTTTAGTTGGAAATATTTCTAAGTCTATCCATTTCGTAGTCATACCGAAATTCAACTCAATCGGTCCATGAAAACTAGTGTTCCTATGGGCACCTTC
This sequence comes from Cephonodes hylas, assembly GCA_030295005.1. Lineage (NCBI taxonomy): Eukaryota > Metazoa > Arthropoda > Insecta > Lepidoptera > Sphingidae > Cephonodes > Cephonodes hylas. The sequence goes on from AP025371.1 coordinate 5,574,110, forward strand.
CAACTTCTCATGACACCAGATCAACGATACCTTGTTATTATGTTGTCACTAAAAATACAAAGGCATACCAAATTTTAGCTTACTTGGTCCACAGGAATCGGAGTTCCTATGGGCTTCTTTCAACTCCTCATCAGATCAGCTTCATGATACCATATTTTTGTATTATTACCGAAGTTACGAAGACACACCAAATTTCAGTTCAATTGGACCACAAGAATCGGAGTTCCTATGGGCATCTTCCAACTCTTCGTCAGATCAGCTCTATGATACCTTGTTATTATATTGTCACCGAAATTACATAGGTATACCAAATTTCAGCTCAATCGGTCCAAAGGAATCGGAGTTCCTGTGGGCTTCTTCCAACTCCTCAATAGATCAGCTCCATAATATCATATTTTTGTATTGTTACCGAAGCTACGAAGACATACCAAATTTCAGCTCAATTGGACCACAGAAATCGAAGTTCCTATGGGCATCTTCCAACTCTTCGTCAGATCAGCACCATGATACCATATTTGTGTATTGTTGTCGAAGTTACAAAGACATACCAAATTTCAGCTCAATCGGTCCACAAGAACCGATGTTTCTATGGTCATCTTCCAACCTCATCATCAGACCAGCTCCATGGTACCATGTTATTGTATTGTCATCCAAGTTACGTAGGTATACCAAGTTTCAGCACAATCGGTCTATTGGAAGTGGTTCAAATCTTCATTGCAAGATTTGTAAACATACAAACATACATACATACATACATACATACATACATACATACATACATACATACATACAAAAGTGAAGTTAAATAAAAGCTTGTAAAAAACGTTAATTTACGGCTTATAAATGAAATTATAATGTATGATGCAGTGATGGCCTCGAGGTTTGGGCGCGCGGTCGAGAATCCCGGCGGTCGCGGGATCGAACCCTAGGCACACACCTCTGACTTTTCGAAGTTATGTGTGTATTCACATTGAATTATTACTTGCTTTAAAGGTGAAGGAAAACATCGTGATGAAACCTGCACACCTAAGAGTTCTTAGGAAATTCTTAGGTGTGTAGTCCGCCAACCCGCACTAGGCCAGCGTGGTAGACTATGGCCTAAACCCTCTCAATGGTATCGAGGAGACCCGTGCTCAGCAGTGGGCATATATGGGTTGATGAAGAAGAAGAAGAAGAAACGAAATTAATATAAATATACTTTTCGCTTTATTGATAAACTTACCGAAATTAATAAATAAGAAAACAAGCACCAAATAAAATACCACAACATACAAAGTTGAAAGCCAGAAACAAAAACACATGGTTGAACTAGCGTATATCTAATACATTCGGCTAAATTCATGGCGGGAGTATCTCATCCTGTCCGTAACTTGCGTGTAAAAAAAAAGTATCTCATTCAATATTCCGTGATGTTTGGGTTCCTTTTTACGTACGTTTTATTGCCTATTCAAATTCCATACAACTCTCCGCGTCCTCTATCCTATATATTCAAGAGGTCGCAAAATGTTAAAGGGGTATCTGCACACAAGCGCTAAATAAAAAGACACATAAACGTGAGTGATTAAGGTAGACAACGTAACAGGAGGCATGCTACGGGCTCAGTCAAGAGGAATTACACTTTACGACGAGATGCAAACAAAGTAGCAATAAGAACGTAGCAGATTAATGCCCGGGATAACTCGCTTTAATTGCATTTTTAACTACTCGTCATGCGGGTTCATTTTAAAAAAAGGGGCTCCGTTTGATTAGCCTTTTTAATTTTATCGCCCAGTGCCAGGAGTACTGTAATTTGGTAGAGTAATAAATTCAAAATCTAACAACTCACGTGGACGTCGTCAGTGTATGTTTAACTGTGCAATGTTCCCATCGAAGTAGACCTCCGAAATTGAGTAATTAGTGTGATAAAAGGTGGCGGTCGTGACGCGATCAATCGACGCCACTTTGTTACGATAACTCGGCTTGTCCCCGGCGCGCCGCCGAACTGCGCTGATTGATACAAACGGCCCGCGCACCACTTACACACCAACTATGAGGGAATTAAGACACTCCCAACGCTAATGGAAACTGTGATCCATCAAACGTACCGAAATTAAGACGCTCCGGTGGTTATATCGGACAATTTTTCATTTTTATCTAAATGGTAGCAGTGTTTCTTTTTTGTGTGGAAACAATTACGAGAAACCCTTTCCTGTCGAGTTATAAAACGTTACAAAATGAGCACTTGACAGTGACAATAAGGGGGAGAGTGCAGGGCGGACGTCAGTGTCACTCATTGGTATAATTAAGTGGCGGCTCCCTCTGTCGCTGCGTGGCACCTCAACACGGCGACAATGATCATTCAGCTGGAGAACCCTACATTGAGACCGGCTTCAGAACAAGGATTTAACCGTATGGTGCAAGGTGTAGTTGGCAGCAGCCTGCACTCAAACTTTGTAAATTCCAATCAACTTAATGGCTGATCATTTCAAGACATATTTTTTTTTATATGGGTGCGTAAATCAAAATAGAGTACATACAAGAATATTTGTGGAATATTTATTAAACAACCTTAACATATAAATAAATTGACTGGTTCGATATATAACAACAATACTTGAACATCTCAAAGTCAATCAAAATCTAAACTACGAAAGATTTACAAGCGAAATATACGCGTACATGGCAAAATCGCACAGTGTTCCCTCGATAGTCATAATAATATTAGCAATTCCAATCAAACTATTACCTACCGTTTATCTAGGCAATTTAAATTTATTCGGTTTCCATTATGAGGTTTGTCGACACCGCGCATTTAAGTTGCGTGGGCCAATCGCTCGTGGCTTGCGCCAAATCATCTGTTGCTCCCATCCAGGTAAAAAGACCGCCATTTGTAAGGAAAAACAAATTGCCCCTCTCATTACGACATTCGAAAAGTTTGCCGTGATTTTACACTCCATTTGATCTCGGAAACATTATTAAAATAATATTCGTTAATGTCAAACCACAAAAAAATCTACTTCTTGCAGGCTTTTTTTCATGTTATACCAATTCTTGTTTTAATTTTATTGAACTTGCAAACTTATATACGAATAGAGATATGCTGCTTTTCTTGTAATACTTTCAGTTATCAAGTGCTCATTAGTTGTGAACATTAAAAAACAGTGTTGGATTAGTCTGCTCCAGTGTGGCGGTTTAAATTGTGGTAAACACATGCGGTCGAGAGACCCCGGGTTTGATTCCCACGTTTTAAAAAATGCAGCTTTATGCTACTTAGAAATATGTCCAGAAAATAACTACAGCCTCGCCCATTTGACGTGAGACTATGATGGTTCTATGGATTCAGTCTGTAACTTCTAGCATAAGCGACTTTTAAAACAAAAATGTCATTCGTCAAATATAACGTTAAAACTTATTCCATACGTAGAAATTACATTTATCTTATGTATCAATAGTCCTACGTTTCAGTTTGTACTAGTTTAAAGTAGCCTTCGGGTACACAGAGGGATTGAGATTGCACATACTCGTATACTGAACCGTGGCTGTACACATCTCGATAAACGTACAGCATAAAGCTTCGCCGCGCAGATAATCTTTCAACGTCCGAACACGGCTCCTCTGGCGCTCGAAAGACAATCAGGGCGGCATTTAGACCGTTAAAATTCACAGAGCTGGCGTATTGGCTACGTCGGCCGTACTGACAGGAAGTCGGTCTGTAGTCATTTCACACTCGGACGGGTTTCAATTTGCCGCGTCCGTCGGGTGTTTATCGACGGACCGCGGGCCCGCCGTTTCGTGAACGCGCCAGTAATCGGAAGATGCGCGTGTGTCTCTTCGTATCCTTACAAAGAGATCCTAGACGTTTCTAAATACGTTGACAAATGGCTAGTTAAATATTCTATATGATACGAAGATAAACCTAGAATTTGTAAATACATACGGGGAATTCATAAGCTGGCTTAATGGGAAGAGTGGGCATTAACATATCTAGATTTTACCTTGGTTGTCTTTTACTACTTAGGTAATTAATGATATCTCAATCATAAGTATGAGTTTAAACACACAAAAACCATATCATCATAATTCTATGTATTGAGTTACATTTTTATACATGTTGACGATATGACTTTACATAATGAAAATATAATTTACTATAAATTAAAAAAAAAATAGTGTTTCGGCCTATGGTGGACTATGCCCTAAAACCCTCTTAATGGTAGAGGAGACCCGTGCTCAGCAGTGGGCGTATATGGATTGATGAAGAAGAAGAAAAAGAAGTGTATCGGCATTGAGATGTTATTACTAAATAGTAATATTTGCTTTATGTGTCTCGGCTATTCTACTAATTCTGCCACCATATGAATAATAGCACTCTTTATAGGCAAGTGGGAATTAACATGTATCTGTTGAACTTAAGCTTAAAAGCAAAGTTTAGAGAGACTAGCATCGAAAATACCTGCTCACATAACTAGTGGAAAACTGTTTAAAGTTCTGTAGCAGAATATACTACAATCACTTATATTATTTAACGTAGACTAGTCTCCATATATAACTTATGAACAACTAACTTCGTGTAAACAAACTTAGTATCGAACATTCCAGTTGTAGCTTTGCATGTGTGTGTTTTTAACATTTTCACAAATAAATTTAAAAGAGAATAAAACTAAATTCTGAGACTAGTTTTAGTTCCTTATCTTAAATTCTTATAAAAATGTAAATTACTCACACAAGTATTGGGCAAGATGAAACAATAGGAAACTGTGTTAGAGAGCCGTGTACCCATAAAAATTTTAGTGTGATGTCGGTTTTATTTTAATTTTAATAAGGTTGTTTCTAAGCAAGATCACATAAAACAGGTTATAAAAGATTTATTTATGCATAACTCTTTTTCATTACATTCCATGCTACTAAGACGTCATTATATTATACAAGTAACATCTTACAAATACACCGAGTATTCCAATTAGTAAGCGTTCGCAAGGAAAAAATCATCTAGTCAAATGGATGAGAAACAAACAATGGATGAGTGATTGATTTCAAAGAAGTCAAGTGTTGTATGGTTATATTAATAAGAAAGAATCTTTTGAATAAAAAGGTGTATCACATTTAGAAGGCCCATTGTAGCGTATAACACACGTGATCATCAATAAAAAACTTTTCTTATCTTGTTCAAACAAGAAATGAATTACGAACGTTCAACCACCCGTTATTCTATAATTATCACAACGGGCCGGCATTTGGCAAATTACACTTGTAAAAAATGAATTTCGACAAGCGGGCGTATTTCAATAAAAAAATAAAGCGAGAATCGCTCAAAGTAGGCGTAGCAGAGCGTATAATATTTGACATGCAGTAAAAATTAAATTGGACGAAAGGATCACGGTCGCGGCAAAAAATCAACTCCCAACAATCATAACTGAACGGTCCTACGGGTCGAAACGGCGATTCATCGTAAGTCTGTTAAACTTACAAGGTGAGAACGGGTTATCTCAGTGTTTTAACAATAGAACATTTTTCATTGTACGACGCGACGAAAAAAAAGATAATGCATAGATATCGCGTCCCGTACTACGGTCGGACGTACTGACAGTTTTAATTAAATTCGCCGCCGGCTTGGTGTTTTAATTTGTTTTAAAACAAATCTAATCAACATACATTCCGAGTGTCAGGCGCGAAAACGCAACGGTGCCGTCCAAATATTGTTTCTCAAACGCAGCGGGAATTATCGTGATGATAAATAAGATACAAGGCCGTCGGGACAAGGGACCCAATCACCATACATCACCGGGACGCATCCAAATAAAACCCGTTCAAACAAAAACTTGTAAGGTTTTTTGTATCATGAAGAGTGCCAAAGGAAAACAAATTGTGGCAACAGGGAGATTGTATCATACTAGGCGCCTTCAAACACGTGAAAACTAATTAAGATCGGACGCTTTTCTAAGGCGATAACTTGCGCCGGACCGCTCGCCAGACATGTTTGTGTATTGGCAATCAAAACAATTAAGTTTTTGCTGTACCCACATCTGTCCAAATAGAGCGGATGTACTGAAATAGAAATAATATTTTATTGTGTTTATCCGATGACCTTTACTTGGAATTCATCATGATGCATCATATTCTATTGCCGTAGAGACTTTTGTATTAAGGTATTGAAATATCGGTAAATGTACATATGAAAACACATCAGATTCTAGTTAAGTGAAAAAAGGTGAAAATTACAAAAGTTTCTAACAAAAATAAAAACTCTAACTAAACGCCGCGGCGCGATCGAAGCGTGAAATAAATAAAATGGAAGCGCCTCGCAAACGAGAAAAAAGGTATAAAAATTGTGGCGTTAATTTTCCAGCGAGATTTCCCAGCAGTCTCCGGGCACGGGGGAAGGCGGCGCGTGCACTGGACACGTGAATTAAAAACGTTAACAATGCCACCGCGAGTCGCTCTTAATGAACCCGCGCCTGGGGGCGGTCTGGGCGCACCGCCGCCACCGCCGTCGCCGCCGCCGTCTCAACAGACGCCCCCACAAAATCGCATCAAATTACACTAACGCTAATCAATCGCGGCTCGTATTTATTGGACAAATAAAACAATATAACTTACTAAATTTTAGTGAAGTTACGTTAAACGAAAATTCAAATTTAGAACAAGACGAGATAACAGCGATGACAAAAGTAAGACAAGAAATCTACGCTGCCGTTTAAAGAAATATAGCGACCCGACGCAAATATATGGATCGCTATGGATATCAATAATAACAAAAATTTCGTGGTTTTACAAAACACCTAGGCTATAAATAAATACATTTGCGTCGACAAATAAACTAAGCCCAAGTTTGTAATTGGCACGCAACGGCAAACCTACTGCCCCACAGACACTATCACAATCATTCTGTCCTAGTATTGAAAGTAGAATTAGCTCCTTATGTATTTTTTACATAATTATTGTAAATTAAGGCACAAAGTAACATATTTAGATGGAATTAGGCTTACAGAGGGTTTTTAATGAAATAACTGCGTCGGTCACTGATATTGCGGTAGATCTAGATTATTTATCGCTCATAACTTTTACATAAGTTATAGCCCTCTCAGTGGTAAAGGAAGCATCTGACTAGAAGTGGTATACGGGCTATAATGTGAGAAACTTTTACACTACACTCTGAATTCGATTTTGCTGATCAATAGAGACAACGCCAGGAGTAGAGCCTAGTGATTATATTAAATAACTTCGAGTAAAAAGCATCAATAAAAATACAGGATGAGCTGCACCCCTTTATGATCGCACAGAGCATAGCAGTATTCCACGGACAATATTTTATAAAACACTGTCACTACGGAAGTAACTATGTCCCTTTATTTATTTCCATGGCATTCACGGCAGCATGAGGTGGAATTATAATTATCATATGCCAGGGACGGTCACGTAATTAAATTATTAAGATAATGGTACCGTCTACAAATAATAGTGACTTATATAATATGTTACTATTTATATTAATACGAAAGTAGTTTAGGAGGTTTTTGGGAATTTTTTGGAACTTTTATTTGTGATTTATGTTACAAAGACAAAGGCCTTGGGAGAAGCTAAAATTTATATTATTGAGGATTTTTTTATCATTGATTGCCTATAAAATTTCTGACACCGAGATCGAATCTGCGGGACTTGTTTTTTTGCGGTTTCAATCAATCATTAATAGTTTTAATTGATAATTACAATGACAAAATCCTTAGTTACTTTAATTTTTAATAACGTAATGTAACCCACTTCGATATATGATGTAATGCTATTAGTCAATAACACTCGCTGCCAGCAAGTTTTGGACGCTTCATATTTCGGTTTTACCATAAATAAATGTTTTTTTTATTCAAAACCTAAATCATATCTAACACCTATACTAAGTAGAATCTTGATACGCTTTTCTCTTCGACAGAGACGCAAATAAACCTTGCATATTTGCATAACACTGAACTTCACGTTGCATTATACAGTATGCCACTTTTATAAGTGCGAGCGAGCGTATCATCAAGCGCAGTATAAACAAGAGAGTCATAATTATACACATATTTAATGTAAGTAGACAGCTTGTGTTCACATAGTCAGTAACAACAGCGCAGAATAGCTTCGCGCGGTAACACTAAAAACTACGTGATCCTCTAATCTGTGTCGTTGCCTGCAGCGCTTTGTTGCCACGTAGTGTTATTAAACTTAATGAATTCACGCTGAAACTTAAAGCAAACGCAGTGCACGTTATCCACGGAGCGCTACACCGCTGCAGCTGATAAACAGTAATGAAACCGCGATGACGCAGCGCTTTATAACCGAGTTAAAGAACATTGGTGGGAACTGTCATTCGAAACGGCAATTTGTCCCTTGAGTATTCAGCATTATCGCTGGATAATTACCTTAGTAAATAACAAGCATAGCCCCCATGCCGTAAAAGAGCAAAATTTCCGCTGCGAGAGGGAAAAAGCGTTATTGAAAAAGAGGCGAGGCTGATATATAAATAAAATACGGGTTCAGCTATCGGCGGCTTGTTATCGCATGCCTCGATCGCGGCTATTACGCCAAAGTATCGGTTATGCCGGTGCGGCCGTGGGCGCAGTTTGCTTTGCACCGCGCCGACGCGCCGCCACCTCGTTATAATAATGTGAACTTCGGGAATTGCGACGTCTTCGGAGTGGTGCCGATCGGCGTGTTTAGAATTTTTGCGGCTCACCTTGATACAACACAAATATTGCTGTTATTCCCACAACATTTACCGTGTAAACCGAGCCACGTGCCGGGTTATTTCACAATATTTCAGTCTTTATTGGATATGATTACCTCTAAAACGATTTTATGATGTTTACAGAGTCAATTTTTATGCAAAAAATACGTACAGTCAAAACAAATATGTTGTTAACAGAAACGACTGCATAATTTTTCCTGTGCGAAGTGAAGAAAGAATTTCTTTTACATACATAATAATTGCAAGTTGTCTTGAGGCGTCACGATACTGATGTATAATGACAAAGTGCGCAGTGACGTGAAAATTGCTTCATGTACCGCTTCGAGTACATTATATCACTTTGGGAGGCGCGTTTGAACACTTAACCGTAGTTAACAGGTGGGATGTCTTGGCAAATTTTCGACCTTTTGAATGTCGGAGATTTAACTTTTAAGTTCGTTACTGATTACTGGTACGAAATGCAACTTGTGATTCAACTTATTGACAAATGAGATAAGTGTTACTCTGCACGAGTTTTACTTTTATGTTCCGTTGTTTCGATTATTATTATTTTATATATAATACGTTATATACAAATACATTGAATATTTTATTAAATATCAGGAGCAATGTTTAAATAGGCCCGTATAGGTACGAGCTATGAGCTTTAATGTTTTCTGAAGTGATGTTTCAATTGGATGATTCACAATTAATAATTTCCTAAAATAAGTACGAAGTTTTGCCACTGTACTATAGGAAATTCAATTCAATGACTGGAATGACCCTTATAACATCATTTTTCATTAATTCCGAATTTCTTGGAGACCACCATTGATATCCACATAGAAAACGATCCAACTAAATTGAAGTGACCTGTGTAAATTTGCGTTCTAGTATCAGGATAATATGTAATACATAAACGTAGCTATAACAAATTTGGTGTATATTAAAAAGTTATATATTTTGCCGACAACTTGTTTCTAATTGATCTACTCTTCAACTTCCGATTGCATAGATTTTCAAAGAATAATGTAATTGCAGCACGTTTGTTAAAGTTCGAAAGATTTATACTGTATCTACGTAGGAACGATATTTCAATCCCCCACAAACACCTGTGCGTATAATTTATCCATATTTAGTAAGACAGGTTTGTGGAAACTGAACGTCTCATGTGCCAAAGGCAAACAGACCATCGCGACATTCCTTACTCGAGTAATCTGAATAATATAAAAAATGCCAGCATTTAAATTAAATTTCACGAATAAAAAGCGTGCGAAATTAATTGCAAATACCATTTTAAATTGGAAAAGACACAACAAGTCCTAGACGCTAACGATGGTTCGCGATTGATTGACATGAACGGAATAAGAACCTTCACGCCCCGAGACGTGAAAAACAAGTATTTTACGAGGTGCCTTTTATAGAAGAAGATTTCACACATGACGCCCGGCATGTAAGAAAAAATAAAGAAATAAATTATGCAGCTGCTACAAAAATGTAAGCACTCTTCAAAAACCTAAGGAGTAAATCCCCATCTACGGAGCAAAAGCACGCATTGTTTTAAAAGTTATTTGCTGCAAAAATTACGTCGGAAATGCGTTCTTATTTGATATTATATATATGATAAAATTATACGCTTAAATTATGTAACCAATTCAAAAATATTTTTTTGCCGAGAAACTCAGAAAAATAAGATACAAAGTTACAGGAAGTTCATTTGCATATATCGCCACGATGTTTCTTTCCAAGATACTTCATGTATGTATATGACATAAATTAGATATGATATAAAGTTAAAAGTAATAATATCTTTAAACCAAGATTGATAAAATTTGGTGTAAAAACCGATGGCTTATAAAACCAATTTTTCTTCAGATAAATTCCACATTGGCGCGAAACCGTAAGTTAAACTATGCTTAAAATTATTTCACCCTTAGTGATTGTAAATTAAATAATACAATGCACATTTTATATATTCACAAGTAACAAATGTTTTGCGGTGCCTAAAACATGCTGTTCGCCGATCAGTTGGTGAATAAAATTATTCCTTCATTAAGCAATCTTAATACGCAGTGACACGTCCCCTTCTGTTTTATCTCGAGTGGTCGAGCCGGTTCCAGTGTCGGGACGAGTGACGTCCGAAGCCGTAATTGTATGGCCGATGCGTCGCCCGCGCATCACAGATAACACGACTAATTTGCGATGTGCTAATCGGTTATAAGTATTATAAATGTGATGAATGATTTTAAATTTGACAGCCCAATTTATGCACCGCATAAAGTGTTATCGGTATGCTTAATAACCTAATAAGCAATGTCTTATTACACAAAAGGGAAAGACCGAAATCTGATAACGAAGTTTACTTGAAGTACATTTGAAAGAATTCGCTCTCAAACGCAAATCCTTAAAACGTTCAGAAATAATTGGATTCCCCTCACAATAAGCCTCAGTCGACTAATTTCGCGGGAATAAAATTCGCTCACAAAAGCCGCAACGCAAAAAGGCAAATAAAATTTGTATGTGTCAAGACTGTTAAAACGAGGTAACGAGATCCCTTCCAAAAGTAATCACGGTGAAGGATCGTTCAAAAGCAATCTGCGCGCTTGTCAAAGGTGGAAATATACGTAATGTTCCGAGACATAAGGAATTTACACACAAAACAATACAAATAGAAATATCACAAGAGTATAACATACTCGTATTTGTACGTCTCTTGCAAGTCCTTGTTAAATAAAATAAACCGAGTTGAATGCCTAATGAACTGTCATTGGTGTTTCTCTATAATTGGCACGAATGACCTTTATGTCCCGAGCTCGAGTTCGTGGCTTTAGGAAAGTGCACCATCACTGAGACTGAAAGTATGACCGACTAGTAACTTTCAATTAGGTCCTACTTCTTCACATATTACTAGTAAAATAAGAAGAGGCATTCGCGTTGCACTTCTCCCACGCATAGTAAATACGTTCACGTCATGTTTGTCAACAACGTTTTCATCTTAAGCCGTATTTATTGAACCGATGACAAACAACTTGTTAATACGATAACTTGCCGGTTTCATAATTATAAGAGGATTTAAATGGAGGTGTTAATATATGCGCCTATTTATAACGCAAGTGATCTATGACAAAAAACTGGTAAATATTTTATTATCGCTCGTTTGTAGGTAATAAATTACGTCGGCCAATAGCAGCGAGTCACGGGCCGGCACATTAGTAAATTATTCCTCATCCCGGTGCTGGTTTCACGCATCGGAATATGTACCACAGTAATTAGTGCATATTTATGTAAATGTTAATATTCGTTTGTAAATATTCATTTTTTATAGTTGTCATAATGATAAATTATAATTGTTGCACTAAATCTAAATATGAAAGCTTGATTGTAATCGTTTAAATGTTTATGGCAAATATTCTAGAAGGATTAAAAAAAAAGAGCTTATGAACAAAATGTATTACATTGCTTCATTTATAGGGGAGACTGGGGTTGGTTGTGACATTTTTATTTCAAAATGACATATTTTTTTTGTTGATTTGCTTGTCTCCCCTACATTGGTCTATTATGAATTTATGAATCACTAAAATGATGTCCAATTTACATGTTCATGAGAACACAGCTTATTTTTATATAAAATCGTATATCTTAGGATACTTGTCAATACCAAATAAATTAGTACCTAATATAAAAAACGCGATTGTGTTCACAATCGCTCTTGAAGATAATATCACTTTGCGTCACACTATTTTATATTATTAGCCTTTATCGAATCCATTAGTTTTCAATAAAGAATTTGAATTATCCCTAACTTGTCCATATCAAGTTTTTATTAATAATGCGCCCATTCAATCTATTATTAAAATTGTAGCTACGCTATACAAAATGAAGCACAAAGAATAAGTACTAGATAACTAGCTTCGCCCTGGCACACGGTACAAAAGATGTAATTTAAATAAATTTCACGCGAGGGCTTATTACGGGGGCGAAAAAACACTACAAATTATAGGTTTCATTGCTTATGAAAATATTGTTGATTTTTCATCGAAATGCCGTGGTGCGAATACACTACACCTAACTGACAAGTGTGGGCTACATACATAATATACAAGCCGGCAGACGATAATAACATGACGTTGTATTAAAAAATATTTGCCCTTATTATGTGTTTTAAAAGACATATCAAACATGTAATAAAAACGCAATGTCTTTAATATGAAGTTTTTCATTAACAGAAATTAAACAAGCAATGGCCTCGAGGTTTAGGCGCGCGGTCGAGAATCTCGGCGGTTGCGGGTTCGAACCCCAGGCACACACCTCTGACTTTTCGAAGTTATGTGTGTATTCAAATTGAATTATCACTTGCTTTAACGGTGAAGGAACACATCGTGATGAAACCTGCACACCTAAAAGTTCTTAGGAATTTCTTAGGTGTGTAGTCCGCTAACCCGCACTAGGCCAGCGTGGTTGACTACGGCCTAAAACCCTCTCAATGGTAGAGGAGACCCGTACTCAACAGTGGGCGTATATGGGTTGATGAAGAGAGAAGAAGAGAAGAGAAACAAGCAAATGAACTATAACGCAGAATATTAAATGCCTTTATGATATGTTTTTAATTAATAAGTTCCTAATTAATAAATACAACCATCATTATCATATTTTCTAAGCACGCACAATACGACTATGACTTGAACACTAGAAAATGCACACATATACGTACATACACGCAAATCACAAATATCTATAGGTATATTCTCAAGCTAATCCACTAACAACGCCAAATAGGACTTCACTCTTAAAATCACATGTAAAACAACGAAAAAGGTTCCTAAACAATAATTCTTGAAATAAATATCAGCGAAACCAGTTCGAGCAGACGCCTTGGAGTTAATAACCTTATCAGAATGTTTTTTATTTTCAATTTAAAATGCATTTAAATTGTATAGTTCTTTATTTGGTCAATCAATGTCTTAATAAGGGTTTGAGACACTAAACCTAAGTGCTTCTGCAAACATGGTCACTAATCGGTTTATGAATTTAACTTGATTGGATTCTGACGTATTTACGTTTACTTACACAAAGGTACTAAACGGTATGTAGGCTTATTATGTAGGTTGGAATTTAGCTTTCATTTATTTTATTTACGATACCTCGCGGCAATTTTATACACATATAAAGACTAAGAAAAACAGATTCATGGTTGGGATAATAGAAAATTTAATTTATGGGTAAAATACGAATGCGTCATACTAATTTTATTTACTTTGTCATCACAGAAATGAGGTCAAAAACACAAATAACACTGCCAATGTATGCAACGGGCATCCTTTACGAAAATTATGTATTCATACCCTAGAATCTATGTTGATCAAACGCGGGCTTCATTACACATGCTTAATTAATATGTAATACGTAGATCTAAAACATTGGCACACAAATCGAATGGAAAACGCGACACGAAAGCAAAGCGCGAATTATATCGCCCTCGGGCGGCACTCCCGGTACGACTCGAGAATGCGTTCGCATTGCATCGCCGATCCGACGCCGATAATTTAATTGGGTACCTGATATTTAATCAATACGCTTGATTAAATTAATTGAACGCTCGAAACAGATGCACTTTTATGGGTATGACGAAGTTACACGCTTTGGCGGCTGCGGAACTTGCCCTTTTTCAGTGTGATCGAATCTGATAGCGATCGACATACAAGTGTCGCCTTTAACGCGCTTCTAGTTCTATGTCCGCGACTGGTTACCTCCTGTGTACACACAACTACGTCAGTGAACATGGCCGGGTCGAAATTGGATGCCAGGTGTTTCCTATAAACTATCCAAACCTTTATTTGGACATGTTAATTGAAATTTTCCATGTGTAATATCGATCGATGAATTGTGTGACAAATCGTCTCGGTGTCTTCTTAATAGGAATGAGTTTTGAAAATAATTTATCGTATCAAAGTTATAAAAGATAAAATGTTTAAAAATCAAAACCGAATCCATAAAAGTTCAAACCACAAAAAATACATCCGACAGATAACATATTTATCATCTGCAAATATCTTTTTATTGATGTTTGATTGCTATTTTATTTCTTGAAATAAAAAAGTTATTAAACCCACATTGTGTATAAGCAAGTAACTTCTTAATATTTCAATATAATTTATCTCCCATCATGGAAATTTTATCGACGAAACGATTAAACGGTGAAAAGAGATTAAGATCACAAAATTCTATTCATAATAGCGATTAATCAAAAGTGAAAACCTCTGTTACAAAACATGTCTTTTCTTTTTACTCAGCCACCACTGTCAATAGTTTCTTTAACATTGACAATTTCAAATCTTTTTAGTAATCGAGACAAAATATCAATAGAGCGTGAACTGTGAAATCATCGATACAAGTAACTTTTTATTTAAAATGCATTATTTTTTTTAAATCTAGACTGCTTATAAGTCATTTTTCAAGTTCCATCGACGAACACAAAAATATAGAGGAAGGTAAGTATTTATATTCAATACTGTTAATAATATGTAAACTTGCCTATAATAAAAAAAATGTTCAAGCCACAAATAGAGAAGAAAAATAAACCTAGACGAAGGTATTAATTCATGTTGAGCGAGCAAGCAAGTGTACATATCGGAATGTGAGCATTTATTGAAATCCAACTGTCGGTCTCCACGTCGAGCGAAACTCAATCGCAAACGATGAGAAAAAAGAAACAAAAAACACACATAACGGTGTATAAATGTCGTAGCGGAACGAAAAAACCAATGTGACCATGACCGTGGCACTGAATAGAACGAGAACTATTAGTGTCACTGTAATTACACTAATCATAGCGTTGGGATTGATGTGGAGTATAATTTTTGAACACAAACTCGAATATGTACGACGTGCGTACTAGTGTTACGTATTAATAGGGGAGATGCATGTTTAATATCATTGAGGAATAACGTCTCTACCGTCGTATCTATCGTCTATCGTCGAATCTACATGGAACAGCGTAGACCATAATTCTAGAGAGTTGGTAATTCACAAATGCTTATCACCATCGTCATTATTTACCAAGGCCACTGCTGTCCATAGGTCCTGTTCAAGGACTGCGACAGCGTAGTATTAGTACTACTAGAAAATGTACGAAGTGAATTTGTTATGGTTACTTATAGTCGCTTTCAATAAACTTCCTTAAGTTTTCTCAATATGGCTTTGATTTTTTTACAACTTCTCGTTTATAAGTATTCGACTTAAGCTGTTAAAATAAAAAACCTATAATTGTTGTTACCTGGCGAATGCTAGTCTTAATACGAAAATGATCAACACATAATTTCATTTAAATTGTTTTACATCTCAATATAATTTAAAGTATCGCGTGTCTGCGGAATGTAATCGTACTGAATGATTGGACATCTGGGCTTCATCTGAACCACTTTAGAAAAAAAATGTTACAAGTGACAAGAACAACAAAACAGTTACTGTTCGGTGAAATTGAACCATAAATGTGATCAATTATTTTTTGTATAGCCAAGAAAAAACTGCACAGCAATATAAACAATAAACCGTAATCATTTCTTTGTGGTGCAGTTTAGAAACTCTTCTTGTGGACGAATACTTTTTTTCATTAATGTAATTTCATGGATCACTAGTCGCGTGATGCCAATATAAAATTAAATTACGTGAGTGAAAATTTCCGCATGGTTTTCAAAAACTGTTTCGTTAAATTTAAGTTTGACAGATGTACCTAATATATAGAAAATGAAGAATAGCCACGGTTTATTGGCACATCAAAAATCATCGGTTCCTGTGATCCATGCATGACAAATGGACATTCCTAATAAAACGTTTCTATTGAAATAACTGATGTAACAATAATTTGATGTCAATGTTATAACAGTATCAGCAAATGTATCTTTACAATTGATCATTTCAAATTCTCTAAGATGTCCATCGATACCTGAATTATCACACTTTTTCATATAAGCTATAAATATCTATAATAAACATTCTAACTACTCTTCGCAGTTTTTGAAGTTCACTTGATTTCCGATATCTAAAATTAATAATAAGATTATAACTTAACTGTAACGTTAACAAAATAAAAATAATCCCATGGTACCATCCGTTATAAAAGTAATTTTTTAAGTCTACAATCTAAAATCTCTCACAATCCGACCAAAAAACCTAACACTAATCTAGGGCAATTCCGGCCGCGAATCACATGCGATAACCATAACGTCAGCCAACATAGCGAACGTTTAATAAATCCCCATTGTAAAACTTGCTTGGCGCGAACGTTGATAGATCATACTTAATAATTCGATACCAAGATAATTGCGAGCCAGTTGCAGCGCGTGCAAGGTGGTTGTTCTGACGCGTCGTGCTGCTAAACTGTAGTATTTATTCCACTTCCTCGATAACCAGCACTTGGACACGGCGGCGTAGCACCGGAGGCTGGCGCTGATTTATATCGTTTGCCACTATTATTTAGAAATCAACAAATCTCAATAATACCCGCTGCGATAGTGTATTTTATTAGACTTGTGTAGATTTTGAATAGCGCAATAAGTATAAAGGAGTATTTATCTAGAATCTTGTCGATTAAATTATACATCAATATTATAAAAGAGAATAGACTATGGCGTGTTTATTCGTAGTACCTAGGCAAAGTCTAACGATTCTAGATTTTATTTTGATAGAATTGTTTTGGTGTTAAATTCTATAGAAAAGGGAGGATATACTTATGTATCTTGAAGGAAAAGATTTTGACAAGGACATTTTTATAAAATGTTGCGAATTTCAGATGTATCTTTGAAATTACTGAGTTTTATATGCTACTTCCAATAGTTACCAAAAGTTTGACGAGTTTAGTTCGTCAAAAAGTATTTTTTTCTTGCTGCGGGAATCGAACCCTCAAGTTCTCGTTACTGATTAACGTGTTTACCCACTGGAAGTAGGCTGCTATAGATACATCACCTTTAATTTTGTTTTATGCAGTTACTGTCCATCCATAAATTGAAATAAAAGCAATAATAATTATAATTATACTTGAACACATTAATAATGTCTTGCGCTTTGTATATTATAAGACATTGCGGCCCAAATACTCTTTGAAACTATTAAGCAATTTCAAATGTAAACGCAAATACAACTTATTGTACAGCTTTATTGCATGGAATATAATATTGTTTACCTACAAGTAAAATATAGAACATGAAACTGTTGTTCATTTTTATGTACTTTATTAAGACATTATTGGGCTAATCAGACTTATATTAATCAACTAATAAGAATAACATAATTAATGTAATAATATTATTAAGTATTTATGAATAAAAACAGTTACATGTAATCCGATCAAAATCTAGGTCGAAAACGAACTAAGTTTCCTTCAAACATAGCAAATATTTACGAATGTAAATGTACCGTTTGCGAAATATCATAAATAATATTTGAATGGCAACAGTGTACCGGATAGCACAAAAAGTGATACAAAGGCGAAGTATTCGATACCTTTCGTAGAAGACGAGGAAAGAATTCAAATTTAAAAGTGACTTTGGGCTGCGAAAAATTCGAAAAAATAAAATAGAACAAAGCACAAAGATGACCGACGACAGACGCCGTTTGACCAATGTGTACATAACGAGCTAACAGAATGTTCACATTTGTAATACGTTCAACGAAATTAACTTACAATGGATTTTAAGGAAAGAGAACAAAAGGATGGCACTAGGTTAAACATTATGTTTTATCAAAAGATACAAGCTCGTCCTTAAAGACCACATCCGATTCTATTAGAATAGAGATAAACTGATAAATAAGATTTGATGCTTGCTAACTGGAGCGTGAAATTTAAATCAACGACAACAAACAATTCCATGGCCATAATAGAAACGAATGCCAAACTTCAGAACTCCATTAAAGCGACATCCAAACTTTCTATTCGGGAGCGAGCAGGCGCGTTCGACAAAGTAATGTATATTTTATTCATCTGTACACCACACCGCGATTCCTCGATTGGTATCCGATAAAACACTAAGCAAAAATAAGAAACACGAATGAGTGTACCTGTCACTCGAGACCTGTTCTTGTTTCTAAAATTTGTATAAAATATTCCGAAGTGGTCGCGCCGACAATGGTTTCTGTAGCGAATAATAAGGCTAACACGAATCGAATAAAATAAAATTTACAAAGGGACACTGACTAAGTTGGAAATTAAATACGTATTAAATATTTCACTTTTAATGTAGGTGAAATAATCAGTTGTAGGTACTTCGGTAATCAATTATTATTTACATAACAAATCGATGATGGTTCTGAATAAGTAATTGACAAGGGCGTATTGAATTGGTTTTCATAGCGCTTGGCCGCTGTAGTGATTAATGTATTATCATAGAAATTGTGTTATCACCACTTGTATACCAAACGCGTTCTTTGCTGGACTGCGCGCCTTTGTGTAGCAAAATACTTGCTATACCGAGAATTAACCTTAATCTACAATTCCTCACATTTCAATGCACGGCGTTTCTTCGAATGCGGTTCCACAATACGTGTCAGTCATTCCATTAACGTTTCGATTTCCTGAAACAACGCGGCCCAACTTATTTTAGAAAATATTTCCAGACAGAGATGTTTTCTCACACATGTTTACTGTTATTTTTGTCCAAATAGTGTCAAACTTTGATGTTTAGCAAAAAAACGTTGTCCTGCATGCCATTGTCTTGATTTATTATTTGATCGGCATTAAAGTCAATGGGAATAAAGGATGTATCCATTAATGAAGTTTATTGAGCATAAGTAGGGCCTGATGTGATATACAATCGGTCCGTCTGTTGTGGACAGTGTCGTAGCGGGTGGCGTACAGTGTCCGCCGTCACAATAGCACAATTAAAATGCCAACAAGTCTGGTTGCCAGCCCAATCCAATTACAATGGACACCGATTCCAAAGAGTAATTGGAACTGAAGCTATATGGGAGCCGGTGAAATACATGGAAGGCAGCGC
Source organism: Cephonodes hylas (assembly GCA_030295005.1). NCBI lineage: Eukaryota > Metazoa > Arthropoda > Insecta > Lepidoptera > Sphingidae > Cephonodes > Cephonodes hylas. Next base: position 5,593,778 of record AP025371.1, read on the forward strand.
TAAAGTAAGTACTTGGTGCCACCAATTATTGCTTGACCTATGTATGTGTGTAGTTAGTCGCTTCTCTATCTTATCTTTGGTTCATTTTATCGTTTGGCTACTTGCCAATTAGAATCGTTGCACGTCAGCTATTTGCTCGTTTGCGAGAACGTAGGGATGATTCATTAATCAGACCGATTGAGGCGTCCGACAACTTTGTAGGATTCAAAGAATAAAGTCAACAAAATGATTTTTACTACGATAACAAAAGCTCTGTTGATATTTCATTTTAAAATTGTTTTGTTTCTAGTAAGACTAAAGACTATCACAAAGGCGAATAACTTGAATGGTTGGGGAGGTGGAGCGGCCCAAAGCAGATGTTCGCATCTACCTGCTGATCGAAAAGGAAACAATGTTAAACTGCAAAACAAACTGCCTCAAGCGCTTTCAGTGAATGCAATCTATGTAATGCTACCTGGACACAAAGACTCTGGCAATAGCAAATACTGCTAGACGATGTCTTGTAAATGTCTATGAGGAATTTTATAATTTCTTTTGCTTCACGAACTTAGCTACATTTTGTATAGTTAGTATCTTTCACAGAAACAAACATTGTCACTAAAAAAAATAGAATTATTCTGAGATAAATATGTATACAATTATTCACTTCATAGAAAAAATTAACAAATGAATGCCGGCTTTAGTTTCACTAAAACACACACAACGTTGGAAAAAAATTGATTATAACAACGAAAGAGCTTCCTGCTTCACAAGCCGACTACAAAGTGAACTAATCTCACAAACTATACACTTTTGGAGGTCGAAACTTTGCTTGTGTTAAATGAGTTTATTTTCACCGTGCTGAGACAGCCTAATGGATAAACTGGTGTCTTTGCTACTGCAGAGGTGTATGTTGAAGTTACATTATGCAGAGTTTTAGAAGGTTTCACGCATAAATGTAAACTCCGTTATAAATTAAATAATAAAATGTCTAAAATAAGAACGACATAAAAATTGGATGGTAACGATTTAAAAAGAAAGCTTTTAAAGTAGAAGTATCCTAAACAGTTATATGAATAAATGCAATTTCAACCGATGAATTTAGAATTTATATATGCGTTACAATCACGTACACGGTTTTTGAATTAAATACACGCAGACGCCACAAAGGTTCCAAATTACGATTTATTATGCATTATCGTTACAAGATATGGTTGTTATCTACCAAATTACTTTCAATAAGTTAAGCATACGCCGTAAAGTCGCCGTGAAGAAACCCATCGACCGGTTCCGATGGACATTAAGTCCAATTGAATGTAAGCGTTATCAGCAATTTCGTTTCATTTCATTTTAAACAGTTGGTCATTCGACTTCTTATTGGAGGAATATCGACGGTTTATGTTCCGCCTCGAAGCGACAAAAATAAGATAACCAAAACTATCCGGTCACAGGTCAGCGAGATATTGAATGGCTTTTGTATCTCTTATAAACTTTTTAATTTTCTTTATATTACATCGCGGCTGAATAAATGCCCAAAATAAATCTGACACGCCGACTCCTGAGAATACACGACGTCCGATTTAAATGGTATTTCGAAAAAATACGAGACATCCGCGGCATTGTAGGCGTTACTTTAAATGTATTTGCGCATTGTTGGCAATTCTCGCGGGCAGACTGTGCGTAACATAAATATCGGACGCTGTGGGCACGCTCCCGAATGCAATCGGACGGTAAATAAATCCATGTGCATCTTTTCAGGCGGACAGTGTCGGTGGGCCCCCAGCGGCGCCGAGCAGTAAATTGCGCCCAAAAAGAACCAACCAATATGGCAGCCGTATCAAACGGTGCTAAGTTACGATCGGTCGCGACACCATGCGCTAAGTGGTCTATCGTGTTTTCCAACGTTCGAAAATGACAATTGTCGTTTAAGTAAAAAACAGTGAGATTCGACGCGTGAGACGTCACCCATTAATCAGGCTTAAAGGGGTCACGGGGGTGTCCTTACAATAGCATGGCGCCGAGACGTTTGGACGCCGGCCGCTCGCTCCGCAGTCCCTGTATTATCTCTGTACGTTAACTTGTACCCAAACGTATCTCTTCCCATTTTAATCCCATGAGTCGAGAGCTCTGAGACAGGCTTTTCCTGCAAATAACGTTAGCTGCTCTGCGGGGTCAACTGTGATGTGTTTAATATTTACAGCGTATATTTTCCCGGAGGCACAAAAACACCGAACTTTTCCAGATTTATCCGACAAATACTATTAAGAAGGGTTCTTGTGTAAACAACCTTTTTATAAGGACATTTGGTGGGAAAAGTAAATTTATGTCTTCAGTAGAGACTTTCTATTTAAAGTACCATATGTTATAGAAAGGTAACTGTTCATTTCGTGAATTAAACTTATGACTAATATCAGCTACGCGTACAACAAAATTAATTGATGTTAAATTGTAATAATGCTTACTAATAAATTACACCACAACGACTAAATAAATTACGATATGACCGTATGAATTTATCGTTTCGGTACACTGGAGCGACCCAGAAGTTTGCTAGTCCGTCGAGGTTACATACAAAGGAAACCGCGGTCAGCCTGAAAATTAAGTTGGCTCGCTCTATTGCCTCTAAATTAAACCACAGCGTCTCTAAACTCTACTTATACGGATACCTAGTGCTATGACTTACCTTCCTAACGTTGTCCTACTAAATGCATATTCAGCTCAAATTATATTGAGCATGCAGCCATGAAATTGTATTAGTTTGTGTATATCTCTTTCAGCGTACATCAATTTTTCTATTTTAAAGATTTATTATTATTTGTAATATCTTAAAAATATAAAATCATAGTGTATAAATTTGGCATATATATAACGGGTGAAATTTTGACACCAAAAAAGAACTAGGTAAGAAAACATCGACAAAAATTCGAAAAAAAAAATCCTTAAATGTAAGAACCACAGTTTTACATAAGCTATTTGGCACCAGTTTCACACTCCAAAACATCATGCCTAATAAAGAGATTAACTGAATCCTGTCATCAAGGCAGAAACTTAAGCATGGCTAAATAAGACCTTTATCCACAATTCCATCTTATTTAGCAACAGCAACACGAAAGTAATTTTTGTTCACGCTTCCGTGTCTCCGCGAAATGAGAACACGACGGTGATAATAATATTCAGGACTCAATCTTAAATTGCTCGGACGTGTGGTCAATTCGAAGCAAATTGCACAGTTATAAAACTGGCGTTTTTAACTGTTGACCTTTTCATATAATGACACTATTATTATGTTGCTCGTTTGAGCCTCTTGATACAGATATTTTCAAGGAAACACAACGCGTAATTTACTGAAGCATATTAACGAATACCGAAAGCTGTTTGCGACACGTATTATCAACGTCCGATGGAGAATTGCTTGTTAATAAACCTTAATTGGACTAACTTGTGGGAGAATTTATGACATAAAGGTTGTATAATCGACGGAGAGCCATTGATATCTAGAAAAATATGCACGTCGTGATAAATGACACGTTGAAAAAATATCAGCAGATTAAATAAACAAGGCATCGATGATTTGAAATCAGCGCTCGCATGATCGGGTGAGAGCGATACGATGGAGAACTCGTAAATTCACAAGTCGCGATGATGGCGCGAGGGCCCGAGGCGCATCGTGACCCGACTTCGTTTGCCTCACTTGCCATTATTTACGATTTTTATTACGTCGTAAAAATGCGCGAATTCTTACGAGGCGGTGAGCGCACGCCTCGGTCGCACGTGGATCCACGCGTTGATAGCGACTTCGTGAACGTCGTGTTACCGCGCTCTTCGCACCCGGCAAACATCAAAGGGCGTCACACAACACTTCCGAATGCCAATGGAAAATTATAAACATACATGAAACAAATAATTTTCACAAGAATACAAATACAATCATATTTCGGGCAATGCATTTGCGAGTTAAAAGCAATGCGAGCGGAGTGCTCTCGCCTCGCCTGTCTCATTATTGTCAACGGTAAATAGGTGACTTCAACGCGACACAGATAGTTTCTTTTCTTTAAATTTCGTAGTAAAAACTACTATCAAACATCTTACATGCAAATGCACTGGCACTATTTTACAAATTGGATCCGTTCAGTTCGGTTACGACCCCGTCCTTTTAAGCGCTTTCACCGGATACTGACTTCGTTTAGAGTTTAATTTTCACAACAAAGCTTTTACACTGTCACAATTCATTGTGGTAAACATTTACACTTAGTCGCTTTGAATTTTCACTGCGTTAAATTTAAAACGTGCCTTTGTTAACGTTTAAATATGGTAAATTATACAAATCGCCATTAACATTCTAACTCTTAACACATTAACATTTTCATGTCGTACTTTTCGGGATATTAGATTTCAGAGTTACGTTCATTTTATATCATAACTGAACATTCGAGGTAATACAAGAAAATGTCCGATCAAGACATAAAAACCGTACCTAACCCTCGGTACTCACATGAAAATCTGTGCCCGTCGATAAAAGTTTTCTCACTGAGCAGCCAAACGGCAAGACCTTTCCCAGATCGTCAATACGGCACGGAGCGGAGTATAGAGGGAGTAACGATAGTTTGAATAGAGAACGCTGCTTGTTTACAATAGCTGCGGGTAGTTCGTGAGCAGCTCTCCATATAGATGGGAAGCGCGTCGATACCGCGTGCGGCTACGGCGGTCATGTGTACCGCCACCTTTCGCCGGCCCCCTTGCCCTCTTAAACGTCTAATACGAAACCGGCGGCGGGAGGATTTGAATGAACGTCAAGGGCTCTCGCATCGCTGGCCGCTTCACCGCCGACGCCTCTGTTATGGAACTTTATGGAATGAAGTGCGTTTTATACGGTCTTTGATGTTTCGGTTTCGCGCTCTTAGCGTGTAGTGGCTCCCAAGGGGCAGCAATAACAACATTGAGGTAAGTGCTCACGGTCGTAACACCAGCTTAACGGTCGTGCGAGTATGTAAATGTACTTTTCGGATGTATGAAAACTAATTTCTAATTAAATTATTATTCATTATTTCTTTACAACTTTAAAAAATAAGGATTAATGTCTTCTTATTAATGAAGTCATTTTATTTATGGTCTTTGGCAACTAAATAAAGATTAACATATGCAGTCAAATAAAAAATACATCATATTTTCTATTTTAATATGGTTGCTATTAAAATCAAATAAGAATTAAAGTTAAATTCATATGACATTATTTTTTAACTACACGTAGTGACTTCCAGTATTCAATTGCTTCTTATCGTTAATGCCGTGTTCGATCACATAAAAAAGCTTTCAGAACGTACGATCTTATTAATAAAACTAATCTCGCATTTAATGACACCATTAAAGCGCGCGCCAAAACCTTATACGCTTTAAAATCTGGAAAATAAATCTTACGAAATATAAACCGGGCAACCATTATTTTTAATGGCAGTATTTCTTTTAATCTGTGCGAATGAAAAATGTCTTACAAATCACTGCTAAATAAATGTCATGAGATGACCTATAAAACGTGCCGAGAAGTAATCTCGTTAAAATCCTTTGCGGGTAGTTTGAAAACAAATGAATGGCGCGGGGCTTGGGGGACGAGGTAACACCAGCATTGAAGATGGACGGGGGCGGGGGGGAGGGATTATAGCCGTGACGCAAGTGACGCGACGTCGTGGTCGTACCTAATTAAATGGGACATTCTCATTTCGTCCGCGACAATTTTATGTGAAAATTTTAAAGACTTCGCGCAGTAAAACTTAGTACTTTATTGCCAGCTGCACCCCCCGCGACAAAGATAATTATCCATGCGCTACATTTTGATGTTATTAAAGTTTACACGCAACACATCTGGTGGAAATAAAATCACGATATTACTTCTACTACTAGCAATCGAACCCCGCTCGGTCTGGAAATAATTTTATTTCGAAAAAAGCTTCTATGTGTTTCCAAGTTTTTATATATGTTTATTACAAAAATAAAAAAAAATCCACATAAATCGGCCAGTTAATGATTTTATCGAGAACCAAGAAAAACACTTTTATCTTGTTGTTATTATAACTTCACGAGTACTACTACCTATTAATAATGTTACTGCTATGAATCTTTACATGACTTTTATAACTGCTTCCAGAAGCCCTATAGAATATTATAGCGTTGCATATGCCCCGTGTTGGGATATTCCTCCATATTTTTTACGGACTTCTCTACGATTCAAAGGGGCTGGGTCATAGTTTGCAATACTAGACTAGTGCGTATTGGTGACCTTTACAGTACATACATATTACTAGGTACCAAGAAGAAAACTTTCTTCATTTCGTACATTGACACCGTTAAGAGAAGGGCGTGCTCATTTAGATTCGCCAGAGTTTCAAATTGATCCAAATCTAGACCAAAGCTATTTTCGAATCTAATGAAAGTGAATTACTTGGAATACGACTGATGGAGGCTTTACCGTGAGAATGTAGTAGTAAATAAAATTCGAATACAAGTAAGTGAAAATTCTAATGGACCAGCTAATGTTAAATTTAAAATGTCAACAGCGGCATAACTATAAATGATAAGTTTAATGTGCAAGTTCAAATTCAAATATTTCTGTTAAAACGACCGTTTCGATATGTCTAATGTATAATCATTATGATTAACGCTAGAGAAAATTTACGCGGCGTTTAAGTGTCGATATTATAAAACATCCCGTCATAAACAGAATGTGTCCAGTAATTACACAGTTTAATAGACAAACCAGTCTATCAATAAATGTTTTAACGTCAACACCAACTCTGTCGGTTTGATAAATGTTTGGGTGTAAAAGCTTATAATGTTAACACTTGTATCAAATGAGCCGACTAATCGACACGCGAATACGCGTCCAACATGTGTTCATTTCTGGGGACATTTTTGAGGCAATTAGCCGTATCCGAAATATCACTTATTCGGTATTTTTATATGGTGTGGTTCAATGAACTGTAATTTTTATCTTACCATTTTGTATCATTATGGTTAGTCGTTTTTACGTGACACTTGTATATGGTTACTTGGCATGGATTTACAACCTTTGCGATAGAATTTTCCTTGCAGTTTTCCTTTTACTATCTTCCTTTACATTGTTTTTCTCTAAGTAAACCATAATATTTAATGCACTTCCGTAACTTTTGAATTCCATTGTTATAAGCTTAGTTTCAATCAAAGTCAGATGGAGTCAGCTATACTCTTCAATCGATGCAAAATGGATGAAAATGTTGGAAATTAAACAAGCAAATATACCGCTATCTCCATTGTTCTTACTATACAATTATTTTACCTGAACACAGAGATATACTGAGAGATAATTCAAAGGGCGTAACTTCGAGAGCACTTGAAATATAGAGGACTTGAAACAATTAACAGCTATCTTCCAAGGTTTACACAATTGAAACGGTACGCTGTGCTTGCTTCTAGTTCATAACTAATCGAGAGCCGTTACAATGAGTGACCGACAGAGGCGTTGGTTCTCGGCTGAAGCAGCGAGGGCGCGGCGAGGGAGCGGCGAGGCGGGGTGCGGCAAGCACGAGCCCGCCACCTCGTAAATCTGAACAGCCCTAGGCCAACGCCTTCCTCACTCTTGGTGCTGGTTGGAAACATTGTGCGCACTTTGAATGGGAACGTGTGCACGAGTATCATCTTTCAGTACCGAAATATGTGCATAAAGATTTATTAATGTTTACGAAGTGATTTCTATTTTATATATTTATGGCATGCTACAAACTTTTAGGTAGACTCCTTTTATAGCCGTTGGTTGTGTAAGGTTTCAATATATTTTATATCTTCCGAGATGTTTAATAATTTAAATTTAATTGTATTAAGCAAGTACTAAGCACAGAATTCTGGGAATTAATACTAGATAATATTAGTCTGTGGTACTTAACTTCGTATCTCACTTCGGAAAGGAGACTGTGGGACAACAGATAAAATCTACCAAATGTCTTAACAAAAACAACTAATTAGGAGTTCGCGGTATCCGTAGCCTAAAATTCTCGAGATCCAGGCGAAGATGGCTGGTAAGGCAAAATATTCTATTACTTATAACATTTGTCTCGGTGCGGGGATCGAACCCACGGCGTCACGTATCGGAAGGTGGTATCAAGCCAACTGCCCCATGGGGCAATGGATAAAAATCTAATCTTGTTAATCGAAAAAGGGGCCTGAGTGTATCTGAAATAATAGGTGTATTAAAAAACGTGAGAGTAAATTGTTATTGTAAAATGCGTTACGGAAATTAATACTGCACAATTGCAGTCGGCTCTTTCGCGAGCGTCATGGATCTCGTCAATAACGCACATAAACACGGAACAAATAAACGGAATTGCCACATTCACGGCCCATTGTACGCACTGCGCGCAACATAATAGTGCACATTTTCAATTATTGAAAATAATAGCGGGTTATTGAAACAGTCGCAGTACAGATCGGTGGATTGTGCCACGGCCGTGTTTACGAGGTAGGCAGACCGTAGCAGATTTATAGAGCCCCGTGTCACCTGCCAACCGCAACACTGTGGCCACTTTGTAAACGATGGTGAACGCGCCCGATGCGCGCAGATTCCAAACTTGTAATTTAGGTCGTAAGGTTTATAATGATGTGTATAACTCCTGGGCCCATTTAGGGCTGTCGCGCGGTCAAATCGCTAAGCAAGCGCAATTGATTTATGAAGATTCGAAATAAAATTTTCAAGGGTAGAATGGGATGTTTTTATATGTTTTTTAGTAGATTTGTCGTATTATTCCAAAAACTAAGCCTTACTAGTCATATTTAAAATTATGAAAGTCTTATTCTTATTATTGTTTCAGGTTACCTATTACATCACAACTTTACAAATTTATTTTCACTATAACTCTATCTTCCTACTATCCACATTAGAATTCTTTTCAGATCATACCTATATTAATGTCACAAAGATCCCCAGAAGCGTGAGAACCGCGAATTCGTTAAACATTGCGGTAACAAATATCCTAGAGAGAGGACTTGGCAACCCTAGTACAGTGTGAAGTGGACGGCCGGGGACAGCCGATATGGCGGCCACCGTGACAGCGGTATTGTTTCGATGCGATACAACACCGGAGCTAATTTATACCGATAGCGGCATCTTGTCCACGTCGATCTCGGGATTACCCGAGGCCCGCGCCATTAAAAGCGCAACTTACCTTTTAGTACGGGAAACTCTTTAGGAAAACACGCCACACTTACGTTTGATACCGGTTTAGCACTATTTACTCACAGACTTTACGGCCAGTACAATAATGAAATACAGAAAGGAAATGGTCTGCATTTATTTGCATGGCAAAATTTCTCCGAGCCGAGTTGACCTTAGTATGGATTAGAAAATTGTAATACATAAATGCCGTATAATATTTACGGGAATTACTATTGACTAATAAAGACACATAGATTGCGAATATAAATTTCAATTCAGAAGTATCGCAATCTCGAAGATAAGATTTCGATATATTTATTTTTTTAAATGTGAAAAGAAAACTATGAAGGTATAGCTTCAAGAAGTTTTTTATTATATTACAAGTGGTAAGACAAAACAGCAGCAATTCCCCATTTTTCAATGCCCAAAATACATGGTGCATGTAAAAGCTAAGTTAATTAAAGAAAATGAGAATCACTTTGGACCTCTTCTTTAGGTCTCCTTCATAATTTTCAATTCAATAACGTGCACCTGCAAGCTCCAACACATATTGGCGAATTCATAGGTGGCGTGTTCCTCGGGGGAATATATCACAATCAAAGGACACGATACCACACGAGAAACACACACAGACACAAGCCGTCCCAATTTACTCGAAATCGTAAATACTCATAGTTGGCTATATGTCACTGAAATCTTACTCAGAAACACGGTGTTCGTGACAAAATCAAATAATTTTCATATGACAACCATGTAAGTAAGGCAGTGGCGTTTTATTAGCGAGTGTGTTCATACAGCAACACGTCAAAGGAGGTGTAGCGGTGTGGTGTTCACTGTTTACGTGTCGTGAATACGGCGATACGGCACGCGGTCTGATGTATGTAAACAAATTTGCCAAGTTTTGATTAGATCAGGCGCGAGCACACGCGACATACATAAAGGAGCTTTTAAAAGTGTTTTAAGCGAGCATGTTGCCCGCACAACTCGGAAACTATGTGAATGGGGCCGCACTCGAATATGGACTGCTAAATAATATTATACTATTTCAAGTTTTAACATATTTAATTGAAATGTTTTTGGGTTTTTGCGAGTTTTTATTAGTTATCCTGGCTGTGTATTTTTAGAGGCTAAAAAGTATACCCTGTTAAGTATATTATGTTCACTGCCTATATTTTATTTAAGTAATAGGGCCAAGTCGTTAACAAATACTACCGACGCAGAGATGAGCCTATGTTCCTGTTCATCTGAACAGGATCGTGAGACCGGTATCGCTTTCTTACTAAAAACTCCTGAGTGCTTTTTTATACCATCAGTGTTATTTCACCTTAGATATTCTCTGTATATCTAAGAACAACAAATCAAATCAACATCGCAGAATTCAGATCTCAACTGCGACAGTTCATGTTTGCAATGCACACGGCAGTGTCTCCAAATCGGTCGCCGTCCTGGACACCTGGCAAATACCGGTAGCGCCGGTCAAAGGAGCAAGTTTGAGCTAATTCTAACGTTTGCCAGTTTGGGAACACGTCTGAATCTATCCTATCAATATTTATCAAGCGCCTCTCTAGAGACGGCTGCTGACAAAGCTTGACTCTCGACGAGACTATCTACATTTAAAGGAAACGCAATGTAAATGTATTTTCAGAGATAAAATAAATGTAATACGCGGAATTTAAAAATGTGTCGGAACAATTCCTGGGTACAGCAAATGGGAGTTCACATGCCTACTTAAAATGCAAGAATAGTGCAGCTTTCACAGATTGGGTACATTAAAGTTTATACGGATGTCGCTAAAGTGGATTGCCGGTTAGTTTGTTCTTTGCCAAGTTTTTTTCCTGTCCAGTCGCCGAGGGCCGAGGGAAATGGTTGTCGACGGGGTAATTGTGTTAAAACTTTCATCATGAAGTGTGAAATTTTGCGGAAGCGCCGAGGCCAATTCCGCCATGCTACACAAGTTTAATTTGACTCTGAATTTGTACAAGACACGCAGTGACAATCGGAAAGATTTTTTTTACATAATATATTATAATTATACGCCATACTTGAAATAGCGCTAACGTATCAAAGTCGATGTTATCCAGACTTACTTTAGCAGAGGCAAGCCACTCGGATCCCGTAATTCATATGAATAAACAATAACACAATACAGACAACACCCACGACGCTTAACATTCAATTAAAAATAAAGATAAATAATTCATAGGTTACGCGTTACATCACATATATTGGATGAAAAGGGTGGTAGCAGACACGAGGAGTTGAATATAAATGTGTTTGACACAGTGAGGAGACGTGACGCAGCCGTGGGACAGCGTGGCGCCACCCAGCACGCTATATAATGTACAAACTTCATGAAAACGTTATACAAGTGTTACACGATACATACCCGGCAACGTGATATTAACAGTTCCCGTGAGTGCGATATAAATAAATATCGTAAACACGTCATTAAGTTTACAACACGGAACACTCTGACTAATGAAAAGACGGTATTCTTATACCTACATTATTTGAAGATATGAACAATTTCGTAAGTTGAAGGCAATAATCGTTTCGTGTGAATTATTGATTAGCCGTTAAGTCAGTCGGCTCATTATGAAGTGCTATGAAAACGAGCAGTCAACGTTCCATTATGTTTGAATATTGGCGTTGCCCTCGGTGTCAGAGAGGAACGTAACTCTCCGGAGAGGGCCTCATTCAAGACGAGTTTACGCTTCGAAGCGAAAATCATTAAAATAAAGTAGATGAGGGGTTAGGACCTATTTGAACCTAAAGATTTCGTGCTTCTATATAATTATTTTATAACTAACTCTTTAGGTTGTTTTTTTGTTATGACGTTACGGAAACCAAGATTCTTTCATAAAAATATCAATTGAAAAACAATTATTTTAGTCCCTATATTTCTCATAACTTTTTTTACAATAACACCGTAGTAAATTTAATACCACATAAATAAATTTCCATCGACTTATAAGCTGTATTGGCTACTGGATATCACATGGATCACAATGACGGACTATGCTGTGTTCGCTATTAGGCGCTAATTGATATCCTAGAACCAGCAAATCAAGTATACTAATAAATAAAACCCAATCAACCGTCAATAATGAATAGATAGATGTCGATTGCACAAAAATCCGTATTCGCCGAGGGTGGAGATCGTTGCCCCGTGGCACGATTCCACACCTGTGCATTAACGTCAAAGTGAGCAGTGGAGCAGCGCGGAGTGATCGTGTTAGAAGTATCTCTCCATGCGCGAGCTCGTGACACGTCCGGCGGCGCACCAAACGGAAGTTGCTATTACGGAAATATATGCAAATTACCAACTCACTGGGAATCATACCCTTTTTTAGTGTAGCGGTTTTTGTACTTCGTGCCTTCGGATTCGTAATTTACATCTTATTATTGGCACGGTTTAGGGAATAACATGTCGAATCTGAATTTCTCTCCCGGCCGCCTGAAGGCGATGTGCGGAAGGAGTGCTCTCACGCGATGCCATTGTTATCCGCCTTTCAAACGATCTTATACATATGCATGAAAAAATAAATTTATTTTGTGAATCACCTAATCTCTCAAATACGCGTCTAATCTAGTTGAAAAATTGACTCATTAAAATTTGAATCCTCTAGAAGGATCCACGCGCTATAACCGTTTAATCGAAGTTAGAAGCGATCGAATTAACTTTCCACTTTTGGTAAGGCAGACATAATCGTTAAGTCGACTAAAATAAATTTCGTGGGAAGCTTCCTAACTCCTACCGAATGGGATACTGTGAATGTAAATCGTCTCTGACTGGTTCGTCGAAGGTATATATTGGTTTGTCTGGCGTTTGTATCGCACACTCGATAATAAAGTTATTGAAAGTGGTAATAAGATTAACGGCTTGTTCGTAGCGCGTAAATCACGATGCATTACGTCGTCGACGACAGGAGACTCGTATCGCATTACAGTGGATTAATTGCGGCTGAGCCGGCTGTGGCGACAACTGGGGCGGAGCCCGCGCCGACGCATGCTGCGCTAACGCGTTTAAAATTAACCACAAAACGCTTGCGGGAGAGCGTCTCCACGCGAATCCCGGTTTAATACCATTCGGAATTTCCGAACGGCTCCGTTTACGGAGAAGTATCGATAAGACACTTCAATTACAACGTTGCTCTCGCCTTTGAGTAAATGGTATGCGTCATTATCGATAACCGTAAGGAGCTCGTCGGGATCACAACAAATCATCGCGCAACGAGGCACGCTGCGGCAGTGAGCTCGCCCGCCGCCCTGTCGCTCACTGCCAAAATTAATTTCCCGTAAAATCGCTTAAGCGATCTATCTTTTTCCAAGAAAAATAATATTCGGTGAAGCGAGTTCAATAATAATTTCTCTTATGAGTAAAAAAAAGTTTAATCTGCATTGTACCGAACGAACCTGTTTATCTCGATGTGCCTGCTCACTTGCTTCTCTTGAACGAAATGGGTAATGTATAAACAAATTATTATGTTTCCATATTGGGTGTGAGGTATGTAACGAGTAGTCTGTATTCCTTTAATAGGTACTAGACCTTTTTACGATCAGATGTCAGTTACTTTAATAACGTCGAATAATATTTTGTTTGTGCTTACTCGGACAAGTCTGTTTTTATAATAATGCAACCGTCTTTCGTTAATAGATTAACACAACTTTACAACTGTTAACACGTTGACGGACAGTAGGAACAAGCGAAGTTCGAAAATTTACACTATATGTTTTTGTGATTTTTAGAATGTTAGAAGTATAGTTTTACTCTTTCTGCTTAAATAAACTTAATTTTGATTAATTTAGTACCTTTAATTAGGTTGCGGCTATAACCGTCATGGCGCCAGCGGACTCTATACACTAAGTGATAGGACGATGGCGGCTATAACAGCAAAAATTTAAAAACGTAAATGACAGGTTTAATGGTTTAAGATGTTTTCAAAACACGACACTATGCTTCTACGTATACGCCAGTAAGTGCACATTTGTGCTGCTATAGCCGTAGTGTCTAAAAACGACCGTTTCGTTTTGGACGGCTATAGCAGTCATGCCACATTGTGAACTTCGCTTTGACGGCTATAGCCGCAATTGTCCGTCAACGTGTTAATATAATATAAGAACAATATGACTGTTATATACGTATTTATTCAGTCTATTCCGGATTATCGAACCTTTATGTTTAAGGTATTCAAGCTGAGAAAATAATCTTACATGACATATCATCAACGTTATATAAGGCAACTTGTATTAAATTTGAAACAGTGTTTCACATTACAGCCACAACGAAGCTCAAGTGACACCTTGGCGAAGTAATAATGTGATATCATAGTAGCAGTAATAGGTCACCCATCGGTGTAACAGTTAACCGCTAGCATCCGATGAGATTCCCTTCATGTCGGTTGCTTGTGTCCGTCTAACTAAAGGAATGGTACTAAAAAGTATCCGATCGCCTATTCTGGACTCTGCGACACGCTGCCGTGCGCTCTATTAGCCGCTAAGAACCGTAGATCGATAAACCTATGGATACGTTAAATGATAAATCAAACATTACTAAAACAATTATCTCACGCAGAACTTAGTTATAAATTGAATTGTAAATATTAATTAAGTTGGTAATTATAGCTGTCACTACAATACAAATTAATTAATTTATTAAAAAAAATTAAGTCCTTTGGATTTAATGATTCGTAAATTGAGCAATATTTATCTAACTCATATACATATGCATGTTCTATATACGTATGGATAATATACTTAACCTATTGCCTTTTACATATTGCCTTTCTTAATTTCTATCCCACGGTTCTCTAAAAGATCTCCTTGAGCGATATGACCTGTACTATTTTTCCCTGTGTTCTTATTTTGATAATTTTCTCCGTATCTATAATAAAGTGTAATAAATAAATAGGTAGGTACGTATGACACAAGATGATTTTATCTCTTTAAAACTAAAACTTAGAAAAACAGGGCAACATTCGTTTCGAATACTTTAAAGAAAGTACTGACAATGTTTATATTTCACATCCATTGAATATGTTTCTAGTTTCACCCGTTTGACTGTATTCCGATCCGCCGATGTCCAAGTCAACTGCAAGGAACCCGACTGCATTCAACGCCTGTACTTGGAAAGTAATTGCCCGACTCACGACCGTTTAGTGCACAGACTGATGTGGATAAGTATTACTATAAAGTTTTTACTGGAATCGATAGCAATCACAATTAGAAATATTTCTTGATCTACATAAAAAAATATTGACATTGATTTACTACGATCGTTATTTGCAGCCGATACTCAACTCTTCCTGGATAAGGGTAAACGTTTTTGCTTACTAAGCTTCTAGAAGATATATTTCTTTGTTGATGGAATTTATTACAGAATTTACTAACATACAATACGTGCGTATCAATATTCTACTGTTTTACTTTTGCGGTGATGACATAAAAACCATCCTACTCTTTTTTTCTTCACTCTATTGAGTCTTTTGTTGAATATCATTTCCACTTCCATTGTTATTGTTCCTATATGTGACATTTTTTTTCTGTTGCCTCTGTATAGCTAGTACAAAAGTATGTTAAACAATGTTATTAAATTATGAACATTGACGACAAGACATCTACATTCAGATTGCATTCGTCGATTTTGAAATGGTCAAAATTTATGCATTGTTATGAAATGATTTGTCTCAAACAATAATTCAAGAATTTAGTCGATTTACAGCAGAGATGATGTGGGTGGCGGTTGTCTACTCAATATGTTCGTACACAGCCTCCGTGGCGCAATCGCCCAGGAGCTGCCCCTACTAAATGTGTCTAGAAATTATGTTATATAATTATTCTCAGTCTTTGAGTTCAAAATTGGGTCAAGACTGGAATTTAATATGCGTGAGTAATAATTAATATTAAGCTTGTTTTATATTTATATCGATGTATGAATGTATCTTGGGTGTTGATTAAGAATCGAACTATATGCATACCCTATCAAGTTTGCATTACCTATATAATTACACGTAACTTCTTGAGATTTTGACTCTGTAAGAGTACCCTCAACATTTTATATACATGTACTCCATCGTTATTTCTGAATAAGTACCTACACAATGACGTTATTGTTAAGTATAATTTGTTAATTTTGGTATTCATGAGTAACTAAAATATATATAACAAGCAAGAACTCCTTCTTGTATCTAAAGTTAGTATAAAAGTGTGCAACAGGCGATAAAGATAGTACACACTTATAGTTTGACTGGGGTAAAATAAGTGGGATAACAGAGGGCTTTCAACACACAATTGCGCCTGTGCGAAGTTGAACCAACCCGCATGTATACAATAAAACAAAAACCAGATAACATTTATCGGTCATCATAGCAAACTTAATTCCCGAGTGCATTATCCGTTTCACAAGTGGTACGAAACTGTAGATATCTGGTCCGAGCTGTGGATGAGCTTGATTTATGTGAGCCAACAACATTAAATTACATCTAGATCGAACATCGCCATAAATTACTGGGCGCATTGTAAATCTGCCGCGTGTATCGTTGGTCAAATCATGTGACCAAACTATATCATGGAATGACGTGGCGGCGTCGCTCAGCTGTACCCGCAGACGATACAGACTCTTAGATTTATCTAGCATTGGAAAAAGCTGAAACAGCCCTATAAAAACCTTTATGACTTAAATCAGATTTACGAATGAAATTGACCCACAATTAGGAGAAGGCCATCACAAGTTTATTAGCTATGGAAGTACAACTAGCGGTAGTAAATATACTGCCAACCACAACTCATTTCGAGACAGTACGAACATACAAGAACATCGACCAACTTTCAAAATATTCCCGAGTTTTGCTAAATGATACAACAATTCAAACTTGGAAGAAAGTTGGCAACACTTAATTGTATAATTAAAAGTAAATATAATAAGAGTTTAAATAAAAGATAATACAAATTTAAATTAACTAAGCTTACTCCTTTAAATGACGACAATTAAATAAAATGACCTAAAATAATTCCTGATATCAGTAACACAAGTGTCTAAACAGGCAATCATTCGCCATTCATCATCATCATCATCATCATCATCATCAACAGCCTTTAATTCGTCCACTGCTGGACATAGGCCTCTCTTATGGCATGCCACTGGGCTCGATCTTCGGCTCTCCTCATGCAACCACTGCCAGCCACCTTGCGGATATCGTCACCCCACCTAGCCAGAGGGCGTCCTACACTACGTTTCCCGAGGCGTGGTCTCCATTGTTCATCATAAAAATATAGCGCAGAAATTAAAATATCAGTAATCACATTCCAAGAATTTCGATGGATAAGTGCGTAAAGTCTGCCATTAAAAATAAGGACATTACAAAATCATAACAATTATACATTAAATAACTTTCTAGTCTTAGGGCTTAAAACGACTTGAAAATGTAAGAGACTAAAAAAGGTAAAATTATTAAAGGCCTATAATAGTACGAAGAAAAGGCGTTAGTAGTCTCACTTTATTTATGTTATTTCTAAATATCAAACATCAAATTCGATTGAATCATGTGACTTAAGTAGAAATGAAAAACGAATTGCCACGTGTAACTTCGTGACGCCAACGACGCGTTTTTTCATTTCCAGATATACAAACGGATTGGTTATTTTATTTGAGCAGTATGAAACAGTATTAGTAATATTAGGTGAGATGTGGCGTAAACGTCGCATTCCAAAGCGTATGTGTTTGTAAATACTGTCTCTAGTAGAAGTACTGTATATTGATATTCTTATCCTTGTTTTTAGTCATCTACATGAAATCGATGCATGGAGTTGAAATTAAATGTTATAAAAGGGTTTTATGATCCGGTGCCGCGTCTACACGCCTTTAATGAAATGGTACAAAGATTAAGATTACATAAGATATCTTCCAAGAAATCTACATTATTTACTTATTTAGACTTCTGTCTATCATAATTTCGTAGAAAATATTTTGCATCATCATCGCGTTTTGTTCACAACAGTTTACTAATTTGTCGAGATATATTATTACAGAAAATAAAAATATTATAAAATATTGTTCTACTATGTCACTCAACACCTAACTACACTTACAAATTTGTCTCATGCAGTGATGGATCATTAGCGCGTAACTCTACACAGGCGGACACGACGTCTTTGTTCGAAACCCCCCGTGTAATACACACTGGGCTACAAATCGAGCACCGTTAAAAATAAATTATAAATAACAAGCGGCCTGTTCGCGGCCCGAGATGTAGACAGATAAATCACGGGTCCAGTGTGGCCGCGCTCCGTACGACCCGCGGATAATAGTGTAAGTGTTACCGATGAGGAATGCGAAGCCTTAACCATCTACATGTTATAATTGAACCTATAAATAAATATGATAATCTAACTACGCACGATTTATATGCATGTGAAAATTGTTTTTCACCGTGATAATAGGGTACAAAGGTGAGTGTTACAGTAAAGTGCAATCAATACAAATGATGAATTCTTTCTTTTAAACGCTTACGATTATAATATCTCCCTGTAGGGTAAAGAATCTAGTAACAAGCGAGAGAATAAGTTATACAGAGTGCCAAGTAAGGCAGGATGTTAGTTAGACGGTTGCTCTACGTAACAAATTGTTATAATAAAACCATCAGACTCAGTAGCAAGCCAACGGGTAGAAGCATAAACTAGCAAGTGATAGTAAGGATACCAATCTAAAGTTTATACCACTTTACCGCTGGGCATGCACTATAGGTTGAATTCGTATTTCAAGTAGATATATATATATTGAGGAGTCAACATTTTTTTCCCATGCTGTTTTTTATCGCTGATTGCCATATAATTACATAAAAAAGTAATTAAGACATAGGTATATAGAATTCCAACCCACGACTGATGTCGTTGTTCCAAATATCATCAATGTTTTACTTTAATTGCTTATCAAATTTTATGACAAAGCGTTAATAGTCCAATCACGAACCACTAAACAAAAGCAAATATTTGACTCAAAACAAACATAAAGAATTCCTTACAAAAAGCCTTTGCTCACACAAAAAGCCACTTGAAAAATATTACTAATGGTTTTTTCATGCACCTGCGTTTAATCAAACACGTTCAAAATTTGCACGTAAAACAAAAGGCGTTATTGCAAACAAGAAAACAAATTAATATCGCAAACACTCCGACTTAAAAAGGTGTTAAAATCTCCAAGTCTCTCGACACGTAGCAATTATCACCTGTCGATATCTACATCAAACATTCGACAAACGGATAAGCGGTTACTTCCGACGTTTTATAATTACTTGAGAACATATTCTAGTTGAGCCGGAGTGTATCATTACATTAATTTTTACGTCGCAGAATATCGCCGGCCTACCTAATTTCATTGTAGAATACAGGTCTCGTCTCATATTGAGAACTTGCCATATCGCCATAACGCCATAATAAATGTTGGGGGGTGTAATTTTATTGCAAAATAAGTTATAAATTATGAATAATCAGACCATGAACTAGCCACTGGTATGAATATATTAAACAGGATATTATATTTAAAACCTGTTTTAATTCCTCCCTAGATCTGGAAGTCACGTTGTGGATAATTTTTTCTCAGGAGAATGGGTCATAATATACCATATCATAATATATAATTTTCTTATTAAATGGAAAAAGGATATCAACATTTATACCTTGTTAAAGATAAACAATCAATTCAAGATAAACGTCATTTACGCTTGTATCCCCTAAAGGATAGGTAGATGTGTATTGTTCTGTTTCATAGTATTTCTTGAAGGATAAGTCACTATCAATTATTATGGCTCGAAAATCGGACCTAGGAACTCTGGATACAAAGTCACAATATATAGGTATATATAAACCACTGAATAAACGAGTCAGCGGGATAAAAGTATAGAAAAATTCACTACAGCACCATTGTCATTAGTAAAATCGGACCAAAGTGAGTCATCGATGACAGTTGGTCGCGATTTAGGGCGTACGTACTCATCCGAACGCGATTTCGAGACGACAAGAAACGAAAGGCTTGTACCAAACACGATCTCTCCTATTATAGTTAAGGAGACTAACATTACTAACAATGGAAAGGTACGTAAACCTTCAACTGAAATAAACTAAGTCACTCATCTACTTTGAAAAGGCACCACGTTAAGAAGTTTGTAAATCTTACAACGAAATTTTAGTCTGCCAACTAACTCATAGAACCAATGCAGCTTTGTATATATTGATACGACGTTATGACCTTAGTTCAAGTTCCAATCGGATAATACACAACTCTTTCTAAGGTTGTCATTCATTTTATTGTCAGATTTTCCTCCTTTCCTGACATTCTTACATTATCTTTTGATACTTTTACTACCCTAACTCTAACACCTAAAACGCTTAAAGTCTACTAAAGCTAAGAATCATGTGACTGTTAAAACATTTATTTACATAGACCGGAAATAATGTACACACATGTATATTTGGACAAACATAAAATCACATCCTGCGAAATGTTGTTACATTCCAACAAAATACATACAAAACATGATTGCAGCAATCCAGTGAACAAAGAGCTGGAATATACACAGAATAAAAATGCTACAAAACACACGTAAAGCATTATTCCGCTAAGAGGAAAGAGTTGGAAGAGCTTTTTCAATATTGCAGGTGCGGACATCATCGCACGAAGTCTTACGACAGACACAATTATCAAATTATCGTCATTGGCAACTTGATACCTGCAGTAATGGCTGGGTACGAGCTTCACACCGATGCGAAAAAATATACGCGCTATTTATTATATTTAACATCGCAAAAGTAGTGTAAATACTACGTGGCAAAACCGGTATTAAATCATCTAGAGAACTCGTGTTTAAATTATGGATGTGAGAGAGAAATATTCGTAGAAGCAATTTTTTATCATATTAAGACATGACAAAACCAATTTACATTTTCTTTTCAACGACTATGCGATGGTATTAATAACGTGATTATTGATCCAAGAGCGGATAAATTGCGTATCTTGTAAACACTATGGAGGCAATATTGATTATCTGACGCGGTCATCTCGTTTTGATGTCGAAAAAACATTTACATTGATTAAAATATCAAGACTTGTTCCTAAGGCGGCAGATCTCGCTCCGATTGTTATTATTACTTGCACACATATAATTTTCTCTTCTCATACCAAGATTACCATTAGCATAGCATTTTTTTTGTAAATTATAACATACCTCACCGTATTGTTTCATTATTATCGCAATCATTTTGAGCAATCCATTTTAGTCAGCATAGTTAAAAGTATATTGTATGATTAGCCACGGGCATAATTACCATCACTTCTAATGATGGAGCATAATATAAGGATGAAACCATCAAATTCAGTTTGACCTTTGCTAAAATTATACCAATAAAACCGCACTTAAAGCGAAGCAATCGAACTCGTTAATGAAACGAGCCGAGTTCGAGAGGAATGACTTCCGAATGTAAATAATTGGCGCAACAGGTGAGGCATAAATCTCGGACAAACGAGCCCGTGATTAAGAAGACGATATATCAAACCGTAGAGAAACGCCACACGCGATGGTACGCACCTATCCGACGATGGATCGAATTTAATATCGAGGTTAAATAAGATGCAGAATATTATACGAACACCAATAATCCTTGCGACGCCGTGTCGTTGAGAGGCCGTAAAAGGATCAAGTCTTTTGTAATGTATAGAAATCCTTTGCAGTGATGGCTTCTCAAATGTTCCTTATGAGTATTTGATATCAAATACAGACAATTATGAATTAAATTACGCACTCTTTGTCTGCACTAACTTAACACACGACAGAAAGCGTGTAAGATGTGAATCAGAGCGAAAAATAAATTTGTTTTATTAAGCCGTGTACTTGACAATAACAACATAGTTTAAATGGATATATATAAACAGCAGAACACAAACTCATAAACAATCATACAATGTAGCTCAGAGCTGATATCAAAAACACACAGCCGGCAGTTTGGTAAATCGTTTCAAGACGGTGCGATTCAAGACGCGAAAACAATTTCATACTTACACATTTCGCGTTCATCGTTTATGGACGAAACAATATGCAAGGCAACGGTACAAAATGACCGAGTAGCAGGCATCGCTCTCGTGGAAGACTATTTGTTGAGCGTGAAGCGTGCTCTATTTGCCCTTTTTAAGCGGAGAGTGAGCGATTTATCGCTTGCAGCTGCGATTTTTTCCTCGGGCCGGGGACACCATAAATCGTGCTTCCAGTAAAGTTTCGCTGCACACGATTTTGGAAATGCGTCATTGTATAAAAATCATGTGTAAATTTTAAAAACACCACTTTATTATCGACTCATTGTTACAGCCAAGCACATGGCGAGGGCGAGTGTTGACGTGACAATTAAATGCCACTTGGTTTCCAACTATAAACAAATTTATTTCTCGCGTTCGCCTTTATCTTGTATCGCTTGAATTGTTCTTTCCGTAACAATCGCAACTCGTTGTGTTTGCACTTGACTCTCGGGTGAATTATGTGCGATAAGTTTTATGCGATTGGGCTGTAGGTTTCTTACCAACATGGACATTAACATATTATAACCTGAATGCATCAGATCGGATCGTTTATTCAAAAACACTTTTTATATTTTGTTAAATAGAAAATCCCAAATTTGTTAACAAAAACAAATGTAAGAGTTAAAATTTATTGACATTCGAGTTGGAAATTGTATTTTCTGAAGAGGATACAATAAATATTCGAAAGGTCGCGTTAACGAGCCGCCCCGACGCGAGACGTACGGAATAATAAAGTACAATTTTACTGAACAAAACACAATATAAAACAACAACAAAACACGACATTCGATTTGGCAAATCATGTAGTTATCTCTTGATATACTGCCACACAAGATTTTTTATTAAATCACACATAGTATTTATACACACACACATATTTATGCAAATAACATTTTTATTACGTAGACGGATTATAAATCACATAGACGTGCTATTAAACAGCGGCATATACTATAATTAATCTCGCCAACTCCTAAATATTTGTTGGTTATATTATTCGACACCTTCATATACGTGAAACACTGCAAAATAATAAATAAACATAACAATGATTCACTTACACAATTTAAATAAAAATTCTGGCTAGATTATTGCAGCATTTTACCAGGTTTTACAATAATTTTAAACCTCACAGCATATTTAAAACATATCTCGTAGATCTCAAACTCGACGCATTGAACCCACCACGCTTACCGACATTCTTTCCGACGATTTGTTCCATATCGAACCAAGAAACTCAAGCAAAATTACCAGTTTGTAATAGGAAGGCGAGCATTTTCGGAGAATTTCTTCGAACCTTTGCCCTATCAGGTCATTCCAATCTTTCGCCAGTTATGACTCCACAGGTACTTCGCGTAGTGATTGAACCGTTTAATGTTTTTATTCGGGCCCGAGGATCTTTTATTTAACCTTTTTTCATGCTCTTATTTGTATTTAAATGAAGATACAACGCTCGTGATGTTTCCCGATGCCTTACGAGCGGAGTTTTCCTTTTATACCTTATAGGCAATCAATTGTACTCATTCTGTATATTTTTGCATGTGTTTATGGTAAACAATACTGAGTTAAAGGGATTCCTTTTATATTTGCGTATTGTTGTAAGAAGGTTTTGGAAAGAATGTATAATACAAACATTATCAATATTACGAGACAATAAACTGTTGACAATTAATGTAAATTTCTTTTTATAATATTTTAATTTTAAATATGGTAGTGCCACGCGGTAGTCTTGCCAAAATCAAGTGTAAAGCTTTGGCTTTGCTTTAGAATTTCCCAATAACATAAATAGTTTCTTATTATTTGTGTTTTTCTTTGCGTATTGAACACTTTGAAAAATTTAAAATGGTTACCCAAATAGTTATTTTTAACAGCCTTCGTTAGGCAGTTGGATCATGAATGAGACCGAGAAAAGTGTGTATCCATTAACACTTCCTCTGAATTGCTAATCGAACTCTAGACCTTTAGATCACAAAGCATAATTGTGCCGCGGACCACGAGGCATGTATGAGTTTTCTATTTTTTTTTAATGACAGATTGATGAATGAATTACAAAGTAACACAAATCAAAGCAAGAATGTAGCTAGTTACTGCAACTACTAGCAGTTGCATTAATATAGCTTAGACCGTGATTAATTTAAAATAAAAACATTGATTACCCCGAATATACTACGACCCAACCGTGTGAACAAAAACGCAAGTATAAACGCGTCGCTAACTCGAGAATAAACCGAACGATAGGGTAACATGATTTATTCATTACACCCTTTTTTCGACCAACTATTATTTCACACAAACGCCATTCCCACAATAAAGAAAAGATGCTAACCATCGAATTGTTAGTCAAAACCACTGTGGCATCCAATATATCTCCACATTTGGACACATTAAAATAATGTTCACGTAATGTTAACAAGCGTATTACGTAACTACATGATATACAAGTCAAAAAATACGGATGAAGAATAAATTATGAGATTCACTACATCCGTGTTAGTTTTGTATTCAGATCTGTTTGTTAATCATAAGATGAAAGGAACTTTGTTTTTAAAAAAAGTACATAGCATAAAAATAACAATAAAGGATGTCTTGCCTCACAATTTAATATTACCTAAAAATAAAACTAAAAATAACACAAATTTAATGTAGATAAATATTTTTTTATTTTTTTTCTTGCATGGACCTTCCTTATAATTTAAATTTATACGCTTTCTTATACTTCTTCTTCTTCTTCTTCATCAACCCATATACGCCCACTGTTGAGCACGGGTCTCCTCTACCATTGAGAGGGTTTAGGCCATAGTCCACCACGCTGGCCTAGTGCGGGTTGGCGGACTACACACCTAAGAAATTCCTAAGAACTTTTAGGTGTGCAGGTTTCATCACGATGTTTTCCTTCACCGTTAAAGCAAGTGATAATTCAATGTGAATACACACATAACTTCGAAAAGTCAGAGGTGTGTGCCTGGGATTCGAACCGGCGACCGCCGAGATTCTCGACCGCGCCTAAACCTCGAGGCCATCACTGCTTATTATCTTCTTCATCAACCCATATACGCCCACTGCTGAGCACGGGTCTCCTCTACCATTGAGAGGGTTTAGGCCATAGTCCACCACGCTGGCCTAGTGCGGGTTGGCGGACTACACACCTAAGAAATTCCTAAGAACTCTTAGGTGTGCAGGTTTTATCACGATGTTTTCCTTCACCGTTAAAGCAAGTGATAATTCAATGTGTATACACATAAACTGCTTCTTATACACATAAGTATATTTGTGTATACACATACAAAATACTTTCAATAAACTTTATCAATAAATAAGCAGAAACTTCATTTTAATTAAGCAAAATAATTATCAGAACAAAGAAGTCCAAGGACTTCAGAATTCAAGTTTTCGATTGCCTCAACAAATTTTATCTTTGAAACTCTAATTAAAACACAAACACACGCAACTACTGTTTTAATAGCAAAGTTTGCGTACAGATATATTCCTGAAAATTATTGAGACAATGGTTCTACATCCTTAACAGTGATATATTGACAGTCAAAGACAATAAGTTGACACAAATAGGGTACATTATAATACGTGACACAATACAAAGCGTGGGTGACTCCGAGAACGTTCGTGCTACTAGTAGCGCAAACAATGGGAATCATAATAATACACAAACATAAATGTAGCTGCTCTCACGAAATTTTACAAAATATGTATGTACAGAGTCATTCTCATATTGCCCACTTAGCGTCGTCGCTGTATCAAATAATTCTACTCAAACGCCGAGCAAATATGATATCGCTCGCTCAATTATGAGTATGGTAAATATTGCTCAATTTTATTCCATTGCTCTCTCAATTAAGTTTGAAGTGTTTTCCAAGTGTTTGGTGTGAATTTACGTGTTGGCACAGTTAGCAATGTATGTGCTTCGTTCTTTATTTATTAATTTTATGCTACAAATACAAACTTAACATACGGTATTTGATAGCAAGCCCTAGTTATATAACTTACGTAAATATCGAGTTCTTATGTTGTCTTAAGAAACCTCGACTGGTTGCAAATAATATCTCGTTAAACGCATTTAAAGTAGGTACTTATAACATCTAAAAAGATCAAGGTGAGGACTTTAACCTCAAAGTAATATGAATGGTTTGTATCTGTTTTATTTTCGGTGTTCTTTGTATTTAAGTAGGTATTAAATATTTATTATTATCAAGTTGCATACAAAATGCGTTTCAAACATATTGAAAATGAAATTTTAAATTGGATATCACTGCATTCAAACCTCGGAGTATGTACGATGAATGACTAAAATTGAATTTAAATTGGCGGCATAAGTGATTTTTTTTAAGTCAATTTTAAGATGCCAAAGCCAAATCAATAAAATGAAGAATTAAAAACATTATCGCTGCGTCTGACTCTTTTGATGGGAGCATTTTTATTTATCCATATATTCGTAATGTGAAACTTGTTTAATAAAAAGCACCACTGGGATTACGAGGAATGACAGTAAAACCGTTTGCATTTATGGACATTAATTAAGTGAAACACTTCACGGCGAGACCGTTAAAGGTTTTAAACGCATAAATTGGTATGAACACTTAATCTTCATTATTAATCTGCTTAGTACGGATGCCTTTACAGTGAAGCATAAAATGACACGTAAATGTGTGCATTTCCGAAAAAGACTTACAATATATTATAAATTATATCCAATACAAACTGCGCTGACTCATATCTTGTAAGGGGTTAAAATTTAAGCAGCATTTTTTAAATTTGAAAAAACCCAAATTCTAAACAAATATTTATCTGGTTCGATCATCTATTCGAGTACTATATCGATTCTAATCGATTCAGTCTGTTATAACAAAAAATGTCAATTTCGATGGTCAACGAAGTTAAGGACATAAATTGGTACATATTCTATTAATTTTAACGAGTAATCTCGTGGTACAAATATACCATAGATGATACTGACAGATTGAATTCTTCGGAGATATAATTTTTTATTTACCTATCAACTTAAACTGCTAATTTTAGCCCTCTCTAAAATAAGTTAACAGTCCCGATGTTGATCAGCATCCACATGCAAATTGTTTTTAAGTTCATATACCCACTAAATTATACTATTGAAAGCCGTCGATGATATGTCAAGAGAAAAAGGGCTATAGAATATTTGGAAACAAAATATAAATATTGGTATTAGTGACAGGTAATAAGTGGATGGCGATAGAAAATAAATCCGAACATATAAAGTCGAATGCGTCACCAGTGTCGAGTGCGTTCATGTGAAAAGACATCGTGGGAAAACTTTCGTTAGTAATAGCTGTTACACGTTGACCCTTAACAATCCATGTATTTGAAACCACTACAAGCAATCGCACGGAATTTATAATTTTAATTTCAATGGTGCTTACATGTTAAAGTGTTTATGAGAAATACATAGCTGTTTAAAAAAATAACCTGCAGCAATCTATAATTACAAGATGTAAAACTAGCTCTTCTGCGAGTTAATTTGCATTAAATTAGGTCTATCATTAACTATTGTTAGTGTAATTTTATTATTTATTATTACATCTCTGTGAGTTAAAAACTAATTTATGTATGAATCATATTATTTCCAATTACTATATTTTATGGTTCCAATCTTCTAACTATGCCTATTTATAGTTTCTTGACAAATCCGATTCCCTTTTTAAGTGTATTATGAAATAAGTATCTAATAAAACTTTAAAAGAAGTGGAAAATAAAATAAAAAAATATCGCCCAACGTGGGGCTCGAACCCACGACCCTGAGATTAAGAGTCTCATGCTCTACCGACTGAGCTAGCCGGGCTTGTTCATGTTTATCGAAATTACCTAGAAATTGTTACCACCACATGTAAAAATGTAAGTTTTTTTTATAAAATCTTAACATTTTTTAGCCAACCACGAGGCAAACATGACAAAAAGAACAACATTTGGAATGTTTTACAACGAAGAGATCTCGATATTTAATTTAAAACTATATAGGTGCAATATAAAAATTAATCACTCTATTATTCACATAATAAATAATATTTACGATCACAGTTACAAACAAAATTTAAGTTGTTCGATAATACACTTGACCTCAATATAGATCTTGTCGTCTTATCTTTTGATGGCATAAATTCCCAGTAATTATATAAATAGGTTAAGAACATATTATTAGTACCGCAGATGTACAATACATTTATCAACGATGTACATAATAAAATACTGTTTGGAGATTTCCAAGAATCAAAGTGTTGACAACCGCTCTGTTAGCAATAACATTATCTTCTATTATTATCGAAATTTGATTTTTTCACTGTATTGTTCAGTTACTTTTACTATGTCGTCAAGGCTGTTGTGTTAAAAGTAAAAATGTTAAAGAAAAATCTTGACATATTATCTTATAATCGTGACAATAGGGTCTGGCGTACCTAGTTTGTTTTCAAATAAATATCATCTGGTGACCAGTTAGTATGACGAGTTTTAAATAAGATATGCACAACTGACAAACATCTAGTTTACCAATTTATATAGCTTTCAGATAAACTGAGAATGATGACCCATGACGAATTCGATTCGTTTTGAAAACGCTATATCCATAAACGTAAACCACATAAAACACAAGTTAGATAGTTCTATAGTCACGTAACAGTTCGACTTCGCCATGATTTTTGCTTTTCTTAAGATTTTATCTTCAATGAATGTAATTTTTACTATGAACCCACTATAAGCAGTGAGACTTCTTACCATGATACAACCCTTAGTAGTCTGCGCTTAGGCGAATTAGTGACAGGGTTAAATACACTACAAAGGTATCACCGCAAATTTATCTTGTGTGCGGCCCGCACTAATATCAACCACATTAACCCAAAACTATTTGCTTACATAAACATCGACTAGGCAGATTAATTGGGCAACTAATCAACTGTAACACCTTGTAATTTGGCTCTTGTACAAGAGTAGTTGTTTGATACAATAAATGATTAGTTAGAATATTTATTAGATACTCCTATTTGCTGATATCAGCCTATAAAGAAGTACCGTAGAAATGGCTTATCTCCTCTCATTTACAGAGAAGGCACATGGCTAGCCGTGGGTCTTACATAGGCTGATGACCGCTGCAACGGCACTATCGAGTAAGGCTTTGGTCCACGTTCCCTTGATCCTCTTTTCAAGTCTGTATATTAGATCATTAGTAGCGTATACGGTCCAGTTTTCATATTTGATATTACCATGATTGATTTCCAAGATGCTACATTCCTGTTCCTACACGTTTCAATTAACAAAAGTCTTAATTTACCTTATGGCTCACGTCCGACATTTTTAGATCAATTTTTTAGTTATACACTGTCATACTGACGCATAACCGGTGAAGATAAAGATAACAAAAGCTGCATGTTATAGTCGCCATGAGAGACACTTATTTTAAAAACTAGCTCCTGTTAGCCTGGCATTGTAAGATCAAACCCCTCTTAATCCTTAAATAAGCTTGTGTCTCCCAGTGTTATAAGCTGACACAGTAAAAATATATATTTGTTGCAAGTACATATGCGTCCATGTCTTAAGGCTAAACGGTTCGCCGACCGGGGCTTGGATCCTAGTTTACGTTTGCGGACGGTCCAATATAAACGTCTCATTTAGATGTAAATTACTTCAATGTGCAATGTAACACGACATTTCATAGTATCTTATTGGATCCTTAGAATTCCAATTGGATTGAACCTGTTTATTAGACCTACGTGTGTATAGATGTACATATAACATGTGTAGCATTTCTTAATAGACACGGAACATTTCTGGTGAAACTTGAACTTAAGCTGTTTTGTTTTGCTTTTATACAATAGGGCTAGGCAGAGATAATAAGATGTCACAAAACAGCATCATTTCATGCATCTTTTGATTTATTTGCATATTTTTTTTATTTTTTTTACTATTTTAAGTCGTATTATATCCTTTCATTTCAGGATTCAAAACGTTGTCAGCATTCCTTCACGCTCAACACAGTCCACAAAAAGGATAAATAAAGGATAAAAAGGATATCTATATTATCTGTTTTTGTTTCATTAATGTAACCTACCCATTAGGTCAAGTGGACTGAAGTGTTATCTTATTAAGTTCGGTGCTATTTGAAATGCAATAATTTTCTTAATATTATCAGAAACAATTATGAAGTTTAATAAAAATTAAACTTTTCAACAAACAAATGCGAAACAATAAATTTGCGCACTCATCCATGAACAATACAAGCCGCATTTACCTGCAACAAGAGGACACATTAAATCATAAATCAACCGTCCTTAGAGTTTCATACAAGACTATCAGTGGAAAATGACAGATCTTATAAGACAACGGTTGAGATAAACATATCCCGGGGATCGACGCCATTCATCACTTGGTATGTTAAATTTAACAACGGTTAAACGCTGGACCGATGACTGTGAACAATGGCTATCTGCAGATAGGATCGTTGATAAAGCGGCGCTCGATCGACGCACGCGGCTCTCGTTTTACGAGGAAGCTGTGCGTACATGTATGGAGGTTTGAAACAACGCGCCAGATACTGCTAACTACTTTGTAAGTGTTTCATCGATTTTTAAATGAATTGTACATGAGCAAATGAATGGTTTTGCTTACCTGGAAGCGGATATTTGTCAATTTTTTTTACGTACAATCAGAGCAAAGATTATTCACGGATCTGTTTATGGAAAGATTTATTTTTCTAATAAGTCTAATTCCCATAGAAATATTTCTAATCAGAATATTATATGTAGTGAAAAATATAGACCGGTTAGGTACGCATTTGCAGCACTGTACTTACATTTAAGTCGTTAATTAGTTTTTGTCTCAAAGGACTTTCAAGAATTTTTGAATGGCGGAAGACTATTGGCATATTTTGGGGAAACAGTTCTCAGAAATGACGGAAACATAAATAGATAAAATTTGCAATCGCTGACTATTGTAATGATAAATTTAAAGCTACATTATTCCTTCGAAGCGAGCTTGCATATAATCTATAGTTTCCGTCAGTAGGAGGAACCGCTAATTTCCACTATAACGGTTGTGTGAAGTGTAACATTAATGTTTACGATTCTAGCCGCAGGTGCCGACAACGCCAGTTAACACGTGGGAATGTAACATTTATAAATTTCGGTGCATTCACTGATAATGAAAATAGTAATAAGGAGAGACACAAATCATTTCTGTTTCGTATGTACTTATTAAAACAAAAAAAATACATTAGTTTCACATTAGTTTCAATTCTGCATACTGTCATCTTGACTATAAGACTCAATGTCATGACATTCAACAGCACGTTGCACATTTAGTTGCACTGTTCCATAATCATCTTAGAGTAGTGTTGGTTATACTTTAACCGATAATGCTAGCTTAGAGGAAATGATGGAAATCATTATGCACCAAATTTCTAGTAAAGTACTTTTGAAAATACTATACCAGTTAGTCTTATTTATTAATAAAATAAGTAATGATTTAGTATAAAATCAACTGAAGCATGGAAATAATAAGAATCATCTTCAAGTAAGGTTCCCATGTTTCTTCAGGGCAAACTATAGTAGCTATACTATAGCTATACTAGTCATAAGTGTAACAGTGTAAACACACGCACTGTTATCTGGGCATTTTGAGCATAAATCTCGAATAACATCGCATCGCATAAAGTAAGTCCACAATGCTGGTAACTAGTACGCTGTGGCCGCGTACAAGCAACAGGCAGAAGTCAGATGATGATATCATTCCCGGTGCCCGTATCGCGCGATTGGATCGTCGATATGTGGCACTCGTCGGGGCTCACTGCACACGACATCTTAATATATGACTCATATAAAAATGTATTCGATATGTCATCTGTCAATTCTACTGATAACACGCTACGATCACTGCCCACTATCTCATCGTATCATAAAAGCAACGGGCACATATGCGGTGACAGTTTGAAAGCGCAAATCCCTATCTTTATTTCACCAATCGCAATAATCGCTATCTCATGCATTGAACCGCTACGCTCCGTCGAGATGGTTTTAAAATAAAATGGGTTTCAACATATCACAACAACTTGAGAATTGCCTTTGTCACAATACGTGTACGCAATGCGAACGCAAGATAGCTGTTTAATATTCAAAGAGAAAATGACAAATTTAATAACACTATAAAGGTAAGGTAATGAACTGGTCTTTATTTATAATATTATGTTACTTTATCGTTTGAATGTGGATGGTATGAACATGTGAATATACTCATTACAAGGGACGGCAGCAACTTTATAGATTAACTTATACGTCGGCTGAGGAGAGGGTGGTTAATAATAGTTACGTGGCACGAATGTGCCGAGCAAAAAATGTGCTATGAAGGGACACGCGATATAGGACAGGGCAGTAAGTAATGGTTCGATACCGGCGCGGCCATCGATTGCGAGCGTTATCTCAATAAAGAGCAACAGAGTGCGTTCATTAGCACTCTGACACGGCGCAATCATAAATTGTGGAACCCCGCCGCGACCCGCACGTCTACCCTTCCCTTCGCGACGGGTACCTACCTGGCCCGCATTCGACTTTTTGCCATTTCCATTGTTTTTGGTGGGCACCCCATAAACCGTAACGGCTCGATCTTTTGATAGCAACCAGGTGTCACTCTTCACACGTTTCAATTACACGTTTCTACATCAAATTCCAATTTGCACGCGCGATAATAATGCACCTGGCAAATTAACCCAGTACTGACTAATTCCAATTTTACGCTTCTTTGAATTTAAGTGTCATAAGGTTAAGTTTTTGGTATAGTTAGAAGCAGATCTGAATGCTGAGTGGTGGGTCGTGGGTCGAATACCAGGGCTCAACTTCGACCGCTCCAAGTCGCGCGTGGTTTGAATGAAAACGTCGTTAGGACATCTGCATCCCACAAAGTTCTCTAATATATGCGAAGTATAACACTGCATAACCAACGTGAAAATTTGAGATCATAAATGTTTGTCAACAGCATATTACATTTATTGTCCATGTTTGGTAAGAATACATTACAGAATAATAAAGAAAAACATGTTGAGCATCACAAACAATGACGAAAAACTACGGAAGAGAAACATTGGAAACTTTTACCAGCCAAATGTTTATTGACGAAGATAGCGGCAATAACCGTCAATATCCGTAACCGGACTCATAAAACATGTAACCAAAAACTTACAAACATGGGAAGTTATTAAACCAACCGGCGTGCCACTTATAAAAGTGCCGCGGCCGTCTGGCCATCCATGAAGATCAATATCATCGTGGCCCAATGCCAAAATCTTTTTAATATCGTCGCAGAAGCAACTGAAGAGTGGTTAAGGCCGATAACAACAAAACTATTACGTGAGCAGTTCCGCTGCGAATTGGTCACAGAGCTATCTTTAATCGTCCGCTTCCAGTTTAATCTTATTGTAAGGGACAATGGGGAATAATAGCTTGAGCAGACATCCCTTGGAGCACTTTTGAGTTGGCTGATAAATTCCGAGACCTTGTCTGAGTTTCGAGTGCTCTCGCGGTCGCGTATAACTTTTAATGAGTGCAGTTAGTTGGGTTTCAAAGAACGCCAAGTAATAGTTGGTGTAAATTGAGCATCGTCAAGTGATACTTGTGTCGACGCAGGGATAACATTCCAGGCGAGCCTCTACATTCCCTGCAACATTTCACACCGGATTTTATGATTTAATTCCTCACTTCAGAATGGACCGATAAATGCTCTAGAATTATTTTAATTCTCTTCACGCTGTGTAACCGTACTCTAAAGAGGAGTTTAAGTTTGATTGATATTATTTAAAATACAACTAAACAGTTGTCAAAAAAGATATCGTTAGATTACTATGAGCTAAAATTATGATATTTTGATTTTTACTGTAAAAAAATAATTTGCCTGATAACGACTCAGTTAGCGTCGTTGGTCTCACTGTAAAATTAGGCATGTATC
The DNA here is from genome assembly GCA_030295005.1 of Cephonodes hylas. Taxonomy (NCBI): domain Eukaryota; kingdom Metazoa; phylum Arthropoda; class Insecta; order Lepidoptera; family Sphingidae; genus Cephonodes; species Cephonodes hylas. The sequence continues at coordinate 5,627,956 of AP025371.1, forward strand.
TATCGATTCTTAGGCAGGACAAACAGTTATTAGGTTTTTACGCTTACATAAAAAATAACCTATGGACTGTGAGTTACGCAAAATTTTTCGTAACAATAACAAAAGTCGCATATGGCTCTTAATGAAGCAAAATACCAAATCGTCTTTTTTTAATAAAATAACGTGAAATGTAACACTATATATTTGTAATCACCATGATTGGATCACCACTCTTAATAAAAACTTACAAGTATCAATCAAAAGAGATGTTACACGACACCAGCGGCGCCAATAAAACTTGATCAAGACACAAAAGAAATCGATCCAAAATGTTTACAACCTCAAACATTCGTTCTCATTAACATAACACTAAAAAGGCGAATTTCGTGAATACGGTTGTAAAAAGCGAATATCAACGCGGAGTCTATTAAAAACGACATTGGCTCGCTAAATCAAGTGCCTCTATAAAAAGGAGCGTGAATGAAGGCGTTAAGTTTCACACCACATCGCTCCCGCGCTCGGAGCGCGACGAAACGAACACCTATTATCATAAAGCAAACAAAGCGGTAGGAAAAAATCAACAACACGAGCTTTAATGATTTGGTAGTTCTCGGGATGAATGCCAACGAGGCGAGAGAGGAAACTGCAATAAAACAGGCTTTTATTGTGTGACCATTCATCGGTGTAACGAGGTAGAGGGTTAATATTGCACAAGCATAGCAATTAGTTGCGTGTTACTCCATTACTTCTCTGGAAGCTTAGTAACGTACGAACAAACCTTCTTAATATAAACGACAAAACACCACATAATTTTATACAAATACTACACATTATTGAATTTAAAAAATCCAAGAACTGTGAACTTTTCTGTGACATTAATGACATCTGATTAAGTACAAACATTATATTCACAGGGCAATATACGTGTTTACACATTCATATATGATTTCCGAACAAACTGTAACTCAGCAATACGAAGACACTACATCCTGTTTGTATAACCGTACACATAGTGCCATCGGAATAGATGAATGACAAATTTAAATTCGGAGATGTACATACATCAAAACCATAATGTAGGAACTGGGCGGAAGAAAAAGTTTTTGATTATTGCGTAAAAATAATCAAAAATCCAATCTAGTATTTTAGATAGTGTACATCCAAGTACCCTGTAACCCATTTCTTGGTTGTAAGATGTTCCATACAATGCGAGATTAAGAAATACAATTGCATACAAATTAACTTAATCTTTCGCCGTATTCGTTACGTCTTAACGTTACTAATCATCCTTTTAAAATTTAAATTTAAAAAGACATGATACATTAACTTCATGCTATGATTTTTGCAGCCCTGATAAATTGCATGTCTCATTCCAATATTTTTTTTACATTTTTTTTAACGAATACACACATTTTTGTTTTAAGAATTCTATTGCAACTGTACAACTGCATAGACTTCATAAAAATATTCCAATTCCAAATAGAAATAATCGCCTTAATACCAGGTTAAGTATTTGATTTGATGTTAACCTTTAAACAGTCGGGTTTTAAAATTCTAAATAAAACTATTTAAAGATAATAAAATTAGTAAACAATTTTATATGAGTCGCCTTATTCAAATGATACTGCACGTTATAACTGGCGCATAGGAATGGGATGATCACGAGCTCCAAACAGCTACCGTTCAACCGGCACGCAGCTTTTTGGAAAACTATCACGTATAGTGTTACTGCGTTGTTTATTTATTTATTCGTACGGCATTATCAGACTACAAATTCAAACTTGAATATGTATTAGGTGCTTAGGCACCATACACGAACCGATACAGTCCGCACACGGTTTTTGCGATGTTAGCGTGAATATTATGTTTAATTCAAGGAATGGAGAGTTAGAGGAATTTATTGTTATGTTTTACCTGTGTTAACTCTAAATTTTAATACAAAGGGAAAATTGTGTGAATAATAAGAGAATTATGATGCACTGTTTTGTTCGAAGATAAGGAAGCCGTCTAGGTAGGTACCATCCATTTATTATCTTATATCACAATTCATCAAAATTTGTGGAGTTGTCAAAGCGGAAAAAAGTCTTTTGGGGTAGTTATTAGTTACTTTATTAGTTTTTATTTGTGTATTTTTCTACACCTACTCAATAAAAAGAAGTGTTGCACAAACGCTAAAAATCTGCCCATACACTATAGCTTTTCGGATATTTATTACAATCACATTATTTATAGGCTACATTTGTCGCCATTTCTTAAAAAAAACGATATAACTATTAAAAAAGCAGAACTATGCGAGGACAGGAAGCTAACCCAAACAAAAACTACTGGCGCATCCGTTTCGGATAGAGACATGACCCAGCGGAATTTAATGACGTAAAAAAAGTCTATCGCTTCATTTACGTACAAAGAGTGACCGGACAAAAGCGTCGAATATTTCACAGTGACATTTATATAGGCTACAAAATGTTATTAAACAAACAATTCGCCCATTCTGCAACATGTCTTTGAAGCAGGGTTTGTATAATTGATTCTTTCCGGAGGCGTAGCGGCCGGTCGAGTCTTTTGTGGGGAGCGCGCACCGTACGCCCGACAAATAATATTCTTATTCCGGTGGAGAGCTCTCTTTGGGAAATTCCTCCTCATTTCCGTCTCTCGACGAAACCTCGCAGACCAACAATGTTAGCGACAACTCGCCAAAGTGAAATGGAATGGGATGTTATGACAATATGTCGAGAACATAATGTGCGACCGCGCCGACACAAATGTGTTGTGAAAATGTTTGGCTCACCCGTCAATTTGACCTCTGGAGGGCTGGAATGTTATAAGAACTTATACAATATTAATTTATAAGTATTGTCTACCATACAAATATGTATGTTACATGCATTTGGAAACGGTATTATTTATAACATATTATAATCAATTTTGTTTTGAAAATGCAACAAAACCATAACATAGCTATCTATTTCAATAAAACAATTCCAAAACACTGCCTCTATTTCTTTCGCAACCTCAAATACCTAAATGTATGTATTTAATGAAGGTTTTATAAGCTATACCTATATTCCGGCTATATGAAACGGAAAAATGATAAAAAGACAAATTAGGATTGTTTTCAATGTAGTATTAGTAGTAGTTTGGGATCGTGAAATACGTACAACTTTCATTAATAGATTAAATATTTCTAAACTCAAAAAATACATTTTTATTATGTAACACTGGCAAGTTTATCGCTCAAGGCATCGCATATTCGTACATCTTCAAGGATATTGGATATTTATAAATAAAGGTAATTAGTTCCCTACATTTAAATTTTTCAACTATCGGTCTACAAGCCTGAATATTTTCAGTTTCCTAATACGAAACTACCATTGATTAATATTATGTATATTTTTACAATTTGAAAAACATCTCCCTATCAACGCTGCTGATAATTCGATAATAAACCATTAAAATATTAGCCACCGACAGACAGACAAAATTAGACCTTTCCAATATCATGTCATTAATTTTATACACGAACTGTTGCACTTAGCTTACCCCAAATAAACGCTTTCTTAAATGCTGCCAACCCAACCGATTCCGAGTCCGTCATTATAAAATATTTAGCGATGTATCTAATTTTGTAAATGATACCAGGCTATTTTATTAGGAAAGCAATAATAACTATGCACCCGAACGCAATACGCCCCCGAGTTTTTGGTAATGATCGGTTCTGGCTGAAACACGTGAGATTAATACGTCCGAGAGACCCAAACAATAACTATAGTGACGACAAAAAACTAAAACGGCTGTTAAACGTTTGCCTTTTTACCTGGTTTTATTAAGCAATAGGTTACACAACTGACCGATGCGCAAGACGATTGAACACGGCAATAAAATCCTCCACAAACATAATAAATCTAACAGATAACATTCTCCACTATTCAAAGAGTCCCGACTAATTGTTTCTGGAAACCCGTTATTAGAGCAAACACACCCCCAACGTTCATACGTATTGGGAACGACCATTTTTTGTTTCAAAATTAATTTACCAAAATGATGAAAATCTAGTGTAAACACGACAGGCCCCAATCGTCTGCATAATAGGTCAGTATAATTGTTACGCTTTAAACAAACACGCACATATAACCCTTTTAAAATTAATGAAATATTACGGCGCCGTGTAAATCGTATCGGTTGAATGTTATGCAAAGTTCGTTTTTAGCAAGGGTCGGCAATAAAGAAACAATAAACGAGAGGGAACACCCAACTCGAAAGGGTTGCACGGACTGTAAAAAATATTTTAAAAAGACACAACTAGACAATGGTGGACAGGGCATTCAGTAATAAAATAAATGAAACATCCTAAACGGCTTCCAACGCAGATTACTCTCCGGCTCATACCACACAAATGACTGAAATAATAGGAGCTTAACTTTTTACCCTTTTGTCGTTTCACCAAAAATAATCTCTTGCGATTAAAAAAACAATATTTATTTTTAAAATCAGTTTTGTAATGCTAGAAATTTTAATTAACTCACCAAATACATTCGTGCTTAAAACTAAAGTAACCAAAATACGTTTAGAGGTTTTAAATCAGAATTTATCTATTGAGTAAGAGGATTTATTAGAACTATTTCAAAGCATTAGCGTAAATAAAGGTAAGCCTGAAATAGTCCTAAATAAACACGAATAGCCTATTAGCACTAAACCTGAAACTCTCCTCCTGAATTTAGACATGTAGTCGTCGTATTAAGCGAACAGTCATCATTTAACCGAGTACTGAGTCAGGATTTAGTACCTACGTTATAGATATCAATTAAGAGAATATATGATAATTGTTATATATTATGAGTCATATTAAGACACAGAGCTTGTCCGGCGTGTAGCCACGACAGTTGCCACAATGCGCTCTAAATACCAAAACGACAACTCCAATTACAGAGACAATGCACGTGCAAGTAAACTGTCACCGTACATAAATCATACCGTGTAGTAATTGTGACATTTTTAACAAACAAACACCCGTGCAAACGTATTGTTGCATATTGATTTTGCAATGAACATTCGTATCGCAGGGAGAACAGAGAGAGGTTACACATATGAAACGTTATGAAATATACCTACGTATGTCATTGATAAAAGTTGCACACAAATGAACGCGATCTTAAAGAAACCTAAATGCGTATCAAAGTATTTTTAACGGTCCCAAATTTATAGGATGCTATATGGAGAGCGCTCATTCCGTGTCATTTAGTACTAAGTTTTATCTTTTAAACCGGTGTAGATGAGGTTTTTAATTTCTTACATATACAACATTACATTGTTTTTACTTTTTTACAAAATTCCTGTAATTCGGATACATTTAATTTGTACAGGAACATGGAAAAAGGCAAATTAGCCGCAACACTTAGTTTTAAGGTAGCATAAAACAAGAGTCGCAAAAAGATTTATACATATCGGAATAAACGAGTTATAAAAATTTCTCACTTAAATATTTACTATTTTAATACACATTAACTTCCGGAAGCATATTTGTTGACGACAAATATTTATAGATATTTTGGATACGACTTACGGCCAACTTGGTATAAAAACACGAAACACAAACAACAAATCGCATTCTAGCTTCCATGTAAATGCGAGTACACAAAATAAACAGATCGGTCAGATAGCGTGACAACTAACACAACAGTAGTTCGGCTAGATAAACATGAAGCGTAAAGTATTGCCGACGTAGTAGATACAAAGTTGTATGAGATACACGACTTCTTATCCATGGGGACTTTTTCATATAGATAGGCAAGCGCTGAGTATGCAGCGACTAACTCGCCCGATAGTGAAAGGGGTTTACGATCGAATGCATCCAGCGTCTATGAAAACATGATGCATCTGGCTCCCGCTAACTCTTTGTCGATTGAAAATATGTACCTAAGTGGAAATTTTAAGAAATCGTTATTTTTCGCATATTATTAATTGATTTAATAGAAAGCATTTATTCATAACGGACTAAAAACCATTCACAAACGTAAGAAAGCCATGATTTTAGAATCGATACAAGCTAGTATTCGACAAAAACAATTCAAATTGGAAAGTTGAATTGAAGTGTTGGTTTAGTCATCTTTAACAAGAAATCTAAATCGTGATTGCAACAAAGCAATAAACGATTGTCAATAATGTAATACAATTACTCAATCTCATGTCGGACCGGAGCTAGCGTTCGCATCGACCGCAAGATATTTGTTATCCGAGACAGTAACAGGCGCCAAAATGTTACGACTCCGGCTCACAACCGCAGAACTATTTTAATGACTCCATTAAAAAGTAATGGTAACAAATTGTTTGTGGGTCACTCTTGGTACCGTGCATTAGAAACTTTGAGGACTCTGTGGGCCCGACTCTATTTGAATTCTTAATAAGGTTCGCCTTTGCATTTCTATAGTTTTAACTCATTTCCATTCTAATTTACTTTAACTGGCATGTTTTTTAGTCCATTTTAATTTAGAATTATTACCTTTGCGTAACACAATATCATTAGAAATAGGTACCTACCTATTTCTAGTACCTACTACTTTATAGTACCTACTATAATAATAGAAACGACTTCAGAACAAACTAACTAGAAATTTTGTATTGGTATCTAAGAACATCATTCAAGACATTGAAAACGTAATAAAACCCTATAAGCATATTAAAAATAAGAACAAACAAAATGGTTAAATGCAATAGGATAAAGACGGATTAAATTTGTCTAAATAATTTATATTCTTCACTCATTTTCGGCATGTATTTTTTGAAGTATTATAGAATTCTGTACATATTATGTCTACACGAGTAGCGTAGAAAAACAATTTTCGACAAAATCACTGCTGAAAACCTGTCACTCAGCTTAAGTATTCTAAGGTGTGTGGGCGAAAATATGATGAATAAATATGTGCTATACCTATCTTCAGATACCAAACCTCATTTTATTTTTAAGTAACGGGGTAAGTAATCCATAATATCCAAAAATTACACATTGTCCCAGGACATACATAGTATGATCATACCTTGAATTATTTTTCTCTTAAAATCTACGTAAAAATCGATAACAATAAAATGACCGGTTGCGCAGAAACGAAATGACAACATCGATGCAGATGACGTAATCATCACGATGGCATTCGAAGTGTGAGGTCCTACTGAGCAATTCATTACAATTTGTTACCAAAACATTGTGACGTAAAACAGCCGCCCACGCCTGTCCGTCATTAATTACTGCTCAGGGGCCACTTCACTTCGCCCCCCACGAATTGAAACTTAGAAAAAAATCTGGCGCCTCGTACATACATAATGCAGAATATAGAGGGATCAAACAGTATGATACCCTCATAGCAACGTGAAGGAATTGCGTTATGTTTGTGACTTATGTAATTTTGTCTATTAAACTTAAACATTTTTATAGTTACTGGCATCAAACATATTGACCCATATCTTACCGTAGTTAATATTTTTAGTTAATAAAATTGCAATATAACATCTTTTTCCAGATATAATGCTATAAATTTATTTCACTCTATCTACTGGCATCAAACATATTGACCCATATCTTACCGTAGTTAATATTTTTGGTTAATAAAATTGCAATATAACATATTTTTCCAGATATAATGCTATAAATTTATTTCACTCTATCTATATTAATAGTTTTCAAAGAGAGCAATATGACATTGTGTAAATATGATATTGAACAATAATAATAATAAATTTGTCACTGTTTATGTAGCGAGATGCAACAAGCCCGCGTTCTCCTTTGAATGCGCATTTCCCACAGCTGAGTAATTTTACCTAGTGCGCGTTGAGTGTATTGTGAGCAGGGGTATATTCGGGGGCGACGCGCGAGTTTTGCATTGCCTAACGTTCCGTCCTAACAAAACAATGTCAGAATAGCGCCATTGTCGGCTGCGACTATTAGAACGAATTGCCGTACGTGCTCCGGAATGGTTCTCTCTTGCCTCCTCTTTATTACCTTTAGTTTCGCAGCACTTTTGTTTGCGTTACACGTCGCCGACTACCGCTGGAATGTTAAATTGTCGTATCGATCGCACAGCTACAAAAAGCTCCCGTGTATTTTTTTCAATACACACGCGAACACATAATTAAAACGCGGCTAATTATAAACGAATGAAATTTAATAACACTGGCAATAAAGAGGCAATTATATTGTTATACTTTCCCATAAACATGGCTGATTGCTATGATTTTATTTTTGTATAACAAGCCTCGTTATTTCAACGATATGGGAGAAAGATTAAAATCAGGATCTCTTATTTTTTTAATTCCTTGTTAATTAATATATCGGGACTGAGCAATTTAAACGATTGGTTTACAAGTTATATATTGTGAATTATTAACTAGCGCTATTTGTAATACAGTATAGTCGGTATAATTAACTTTCGTGGCGTTATTAATTACTACTCTATGGTACATATGAACATTGAACATGTACTAGATTTGATTTCATCATTTGATATTCTAGCACATCAACAATACAATTCCAAACCTAATAGAAATTACTATCTCTATAAAAGCATAAGCGGCAAAAGACATCCGTCCATCACGTTTCGGCACGTGCTTCGGCTAGTAAGTAAAATTGTTAACAATTCAAATAATTCTTATCCCTAATTTGTAAGACTACTGGGTCCAAGTTACATTAGCATTTATAAATGGTGTTCTTCAGTTTTCACTTCTCATCAAGTAAACCCATTGCTATTTTATCTAAACGATATTGAAAATAACAAATACAAAAATATTTTCAGAATTTCGTCATATGCACTCAATTGCTCAAGAATGAGTCATTACGATTGAAATGCACAATACTCCGATGGGTCCTACGTATATGGGCCAAACTAACAATTTTGCAATTTTGACTTTTTTATGGAAAACGCATCCTATGGATATGATTAATCATGTGAACTATTAAAACAAATAAATATCCCCATAAAAATACGACTTTTTGGTAAAGTATAACGGCATATGTATTATTAATTAAACGTATAAGGTCCAAAGAATAATTTGAGACTTATACGCGGGGCTTTCCCGCGCGTTTTTTTTATAGTTGGGGCCAATCAGCTAGTTTGACATTTATACCTGTACGTAGAAATTTATTAGAAGTCAGAACTTAGTGAATATAGCGTTGGGAAATGAAAATAATTGTGCACAGAGAAACGACTTGGTTACATTTAACATATGCAATTTAGCATTATAAACGTATATTGTCCAATTTGACACATTGGCCCTTTTATGGTGTTTTTAAATATAAAGACAATTTTAACAAAAACTAACGTAAAAAGGCCTATGTGCAGTAAAAACAGAATTAATTAATATAAATATAAAATAGTGTAGTATAAATAAAGATAACAATTGTCCTAACAAACAAGCAAAGTTTCGTAAATGTCGATTTTATCAATTTGAAATTGTAGCTAGTTTAAACTTTGTAAGCCTCTCCTGTAAAGTTGTCATTTTGCATTTTGGTCCTTATACGTAGGACCCATCGATTCGTGTTTTTTTACTCGGACCCCACCGAGCATTGTTAGATGGAATTCGGGAATAACAAAAACGTTTTAGTTTTATCTACATCCATCTGTTTTTGTCATGGAGACGCTATCGTACGGAGACTGCCGCTGCATCTAAACACCCGCAGACAGCCAATATCTACGTCTCTATTCACTGAGATAACGAATCTATTGACAATGTGTTTGGTCCTCCGCTGGTACTTGAATATAGATCGACATTTACCGTCGTTCTGTGCGGTTTACAAGGAAGCGGAACTTGTACGATGGTACATCAAAATGCAAATTCCCTTTTTGTACGGTAATTTTATGAATGCTTACATTGTATTGTATGGTATGGGCACTTCATTTGGATCAGATGTTGATACATGTGTAATATATGTGATACGATTACAGATACGACACAATGAGGAAATATCTCATGGAATTGAAATCTTGAAAATTCTGATCTTTATCGCGCCCACCATCATGCAAGTAGACCCGGTTTCTAACGTTGAATGGCTTGGTGACGTCTGATAAATAATTTACTAATAATGCTATAAAATTATGTTTCAGTTTAAAAATTACTACTAAGTTTGCTGCATCATTTAATGGCAAAAATGCTTTTCGATTTACTACGTATAATGGCGCTAGAAAATGTGTAAGCATTTTGCTAAAACGAAAAAGGATCACCATGACCGCGCGAGCTGAGTTACGGTGCCTAGAATTCATGGTGATAGTGGTGGAATATGATTTTTTCGCAAGACCTTACTTTTTCCATACCATCAAGCAGTGGACAAGGTTGCCAACCCATGTATTCCTTCTACACTACAATCCTACGTTCTCGAAGGATTAGGAAATAAGCAAACATTATAGTTTCGAGAGCAGTGTGCATACATCGTTCGCTACTTAATCGTAATTTTAATCTCATTCGTCGATTTGAACAGCGACAATTTTTTACACGATGTCAATAGCACCGTATCTAAGGTAGTGCTGCCAAACAATGCAGTTGGATTGACTGGACTCATGTTGCAATGAAAATTGAAAATGGCGTGACTCACTGATATCACTACAGATACTTTACCAAGCAGGATAAGTCCAATAAAGTGTACCTAAACTTCACCCAACCCCAGAAAAATCTTATACCAAGCATTGCGAAACAACAACATTGTAGACAAGGTAAGACTACGTTTTATTATATTATTGCTAGCGTCTGAGGTATTGTTGGTTAAGTATAAGATTGTTAAATTATTAACAATCCAATATTTGTAATATGTGGTTCGCAAAGTTTCTAATTTTGGACGAAAAATTTATGATTGGTTTATTTATTTAATATTGAAAATATTTTGCCACCATCTTGAAGTTTAGGAAAATAAATCAGAAAACCCTTATAAAAATATATTCACCCATTTAAAAGGTGTTGTAGAAGTTAACACACTCAAAAAGTTTATTTTATTCAGTGTTAAATGCTCACGTATCATTAAGTGTTCAAAACCCCGCTTAAACACGTGACTCAAATATTTTAATGAGTATAGATTACATTTAGTTAACAGTATTCTAATTTGTGAATTAAAGCTGAAAGTCACGCTGAATAGTAATATCCATGTATTACACGTATAAACAATAATCAATAACAAAAGCTGAACATGTCGGCACACATATTACAACGGCATTAATGAAACGTGGGCGGCACGCTAACTAATCTGACATCTGCCGAACAACGGAGTTGAAAAAAACATCTAAACATTGGAATACAATTTCTGAATTTAACGGTTTTAACACAAAATGAGCGCCATCAAAGCCGACAATGACGCGGAATAAAAGCTGTATATAATACGAGTGCTCCAGCTACAGACACGAAAACGTATAATTAAGTTTTTTTTTCTTTAATTTTGCTTGAAGAAACACAAGTTAGGTTTCGTGCACGTAAAATATAAAGTTTTTCTCAATCATAACGGTGTTCAAATTTGGTAAATTTAGTCTATAAACGTAAAGGAGTAAATTGAGAGACAATGGCCAATTATTAAAATGTTTTTGCAATATCTGGCTGTACAAAATTCATTAAAGCTTCCCCTTATACAATGTATATGCAGAGAAAATTTACCTTCTACTGGATCCAGCAACTCTGACTATGTTAAACATACGCATCGTTCCATCTTTACAAAGGATATTTTCATATTCTAAAGCAATTTTCTAAGCAACATAGCTCGCAGTGGTTGCCCAACTTTACCACAAGAATCAGTCCAAAACTTTGAGACCCATGCACCTGTTATTAGCGCATCAACCGCCTTTGTTCCATTACAATAGACGTTAAATTGCAACTCGAATTCCTCACGTTGAAGGACGAACAGTGGGCAGGTAAAAGTTTTTTTGTATATACATGAACGCTGGTAGCCCCAAATTACTGTACGCTTTGTGTCGAGAAGTTTGGATGTCCAATATTTTACTCACGGTTTCAATATTTGATATCATGGATATTGGGTATAAATATATTTTGTATAAGTATTATTCGTAGGTCTACGTTTACCTAGTACCTTAGTTTTGGTAATTGTAATGAGAAATAATGGATGAATATATAGGTTTTAATGGCGAAACAAAATATCGTGAGGTTATTCGCCACCTTAGTCCTTTGTTTGAACAAGAGTTTCTAGCAAAGTATATCAAGACTAAAAGTCTTGGAAATTAGCCATTCATTGCGATTGAAATACTATTCTATGACTATTTACCATTAAAGAATCTCATTCACTCGTTATATCATTAACTCCATTCAGTATTCCCTCGTAATGTTAATAACACACGCATAAAACAAAAACACCGCCTCACGACGGACGTAGTTAAATTTCGTCCGTTGTAAAGTCACAACTAGGTATATGTTATTTATTAGCGATAAAGCTCTCAATTTTACTATCCAGTCGAACAACTACTACAATTAATAGACAGTGGTTATAAAAATCGTATTAGAACGGTGTGAATAGTAATGGCCGGTTTATGTTGCCCATAAAACCACAACAAGCGATGTCACACCATCACACGCCGGAGAATCATCTACTTCGAACTTAAATTTGTTGAACATCTCCCACTGAGCGATGCGACGATATACTTTTGAGTGGAAGAGACATGATACGATAACATATTGCCCTTTCGATTACTTTGCATTATTAAGTTGAATATTAAGAAGTTCCTTTTTATTTGCTATGTTTTATATGTGGTTACTTGAGGAAACGAGATAAAACACAAAATAAATATGAGAAATATCGTGGCAAATAAGTCGTTTATAGTATATACTACGGCATACCTAACAGATTTAAAGACAGAGCGTCGCTTTATTTTTTCTTAATATTTTAAAAGGAAGCAGTGGGTTTATACCTCACTATCAATTTTAAAACAAAAAAATATTTTATTTCTTTAAAAGTAGGTTCGTATATTAACGCAGAGCTCTGTATAAAGCTTAAACGCATACTAATATTCGATTAACCATAGTTCCACCCGTTAAATTTACAACCAGTAGTAAAAATTAATTATAGACCCACGTATTGCAATTTACAGAACATAATAGTATGTACAATTAAACATGATGTCCATTTTAGTGCGTCATTACTAAGCTTTAAGTATTTCGTAACAAGGTGTATATTGATACATATATAATTAATATACGTGTAGAGTAAATGCTTTTATTTTCAACTGTGTATAGATAGCGACAAACATGTCGCCATTTATAAACATATACCATTGCAATCCATTAAAAATCTGTTTCTTATAAGCTACTAAATTAACTTTAATCTGGAAATCGGTACATTTAAATGCAAGTATCGATCATAATACCCGAGAACACTAGATCATCTCTTTTAACTGCCGATAATTTCTGGCATGTGGATACTTCCTGTATCATATGAGAGACAGAAATACGTCCGGCCGTAAAATCATAAGCCAACTCTTCCTGTAATTAACATAATACTACAAGCAGTAACCATAGGTGGGTGATGGCCAAGAGGATTAGATACTCGATCTATCGAGATGTCAGCCCGCTCGTCGCTACTCGTATTTCAAATCTCTTTTACATCAATCAGAGTTTTGTCAGTATCATTTCAATATAATATTTAGAATAATAGTCAGAGAGCATTAATTATATATGCATGAATAATAAGGGACTGAATGGTGACATGACGTCTATAGGATCAAAACAATATTATAAAATAATAGTCATACCAGTTATAGGTACTAGATAGAATTTCGAATAATTACAATCCCTAGATATTTCAGTAATACCCCTAATCTGTTTCACCGGATAAATATTGTAGATGTAACAATAAATCAGGCGGAAACTAGACAGCCTAAACCCAGCTCTAATAAGCAATGGCCTCTTTAGCCAAATTAGTGGCGAGAGTTCTGTTGGTTGAGTTAATTGACCCAATTACTTAATTGATTAACAAATTCGAAGTGTTTGCGTATTATATTAAAACTAAGTAAACCGATAGCTGCTTAATTCTATTATGCGGAAGCATGCATAAAGTGGCATATCTTCCTATCGAATTATAATGCGTGCATGATTTTTGGCGAGTAAGGAATTAATATTTATTATTAATTACACTGGACAACAAAATTGACACTTTTCTATGATGATTGACTTTTATCACTTGATGTTTACTAATTTGACATCGCTGATTCTAGATATGACCTCAGTTTTTTTGTATCAGCTCTAGTTTACGAGTTATAGCTATCACAAAACAATTAAAGCATTACCGTGTTAAATTGCTCATAAATTCAAATTTATTATTTTTTTAATATAATTTTACATGGCATAGTAAAGACGAGTTTGTGTGAATGATTCGAGTAATTTTTTTTTTCATTTGCGGAGAATATATGTACAAATAATGCACTTTGAATGTGGCAAAGCTCATAATTGAGGCTTACAAAAGTTACTTTCGACACTCCCTGGAAATAAACAACAAGTCTTAGATACGGCAAAAGTATTGCAAAACGTGTGTTGAGTCTCTAACTTTGAGGACAAATAGGAAAAGGAATAGATTGAACCGCTATCATGTAAAGAAGCATCACGAAAACTGTAATTTTTGCTACGTAAACATAACTAATATTAGCTGTAAAAATCGAGTTAAATGGGAATATCCATCCTTACGGTTCGCTTATAGACGTGTTTTGAGTCCTACTATATAACCTAAACCTCAGTCCGGTCCTTCTCTGGAGATATCTATGGATTTTGTGGCGAAAACTGACACTTTTAATTTAAAAAAGTTTCAAAAACTGAGTGCAGGGAAGATAAAAGTAGGTATTTATTTATTTAGCGGGTATTTTTGACGGGTCACTGATGAAATCGTTAATACACTAAGCTAATTTGATGAAGACTGCGACAGATAGTGAGAAAAACGCATGGAATGCGTTAGTTTTGTTAGTACAGATTTTTTTGTGAAATAAGAAAAGTTTGGACGTATCTTATGACGTCCAAAAAGTATTATGCCACTATTAAAGGCTCGGAAGTAATATGAGCATCGAGGTACACTAGTTTCATAACCATCTAAGCTTATTTTTCTGTCAATTTTGGGAATCTAAGTGAAAAACAGAGCGAGCGACTTCACCAGGACATTCGTACGATTGAGGAACGCTATTAAGGCTCCTGGAACACATATATGATGGCTGGCTATTGTTGGAGCATTCAGAATAGCTATCTGCCTTTAGTTTTAGAAAAAAAAGTAAAAAAAAACAAGGTATTTTCGACTTCACCTGGAAAAAGATGGATTATCCCCAAAATTTATAACGTTTTAATATGAAAACAAGCCATGTGTCATATTTTTTTAACTAGAGCTCATACAAAAATTTCAATTACAGATTTGAAATTGTCGTTGAAAATTGGACCAATTTCATATATCATAACCCAATCATCAGAAATGCTGTTGTCCAGTGTTATCTTATGTCAAAGACCGTTTTATCGTGTGTTAAAATTGCATTAAGAATAGTTTGAATAGCACGTCGCACTGAATCTACTGTACTTTTTTCACCTCTGATGGCTAGTTTCTTATTTAAATTTTTGCAATAATATATTCTTAACATTAGGAATCTCACAGCTTGAGCGACAACTTAGGTGTTGCATTTTACAAACTGGGATATCTGTATACTTACGCCTCAACGATGTTCTCTGTAGTCACAAGAAAAGGGGGTCAGACTTTACTCAACTACGCTGACCTAGTGACATACCCCAAACGTTCCTTTGGGAAAACTTTCAAGCATGCACGTCTCGCGAAGTTCTCCTTTTTGAACGTGCAATAGTTTGTTATGAATATCATAACCCTACTAATTTGCTTGATTTTTTTTTAAATTTCAGATGATATCTCAATAGATTTAACATTCAACGAACAGAGACGTCAGGCATTCGAGACAAAAACATATTTTAATCATATTAGCTGTCTAAACAAAATCATTTAAACTCTAATCGAACACTTCGCACTTAACTCAAACCTTTTTTTTTTTTGTGTAACGCTTGTTAGTTAACCGTCGTTGCCATTTATCATGTGACAATAGACATTTGTATAGAACAAAAAGCATCTATCGAACACTGAGCCAGATTCAGTCCCCGCACCGACAAGAACTAATATGTAACATGACGCGAAACGTCCGGGAAAAAAGTACACATTCGTCTACCGGATTATTCTCCGTTCTGCTTTTATAAATTATACATTTTATGGTCACAACAATCGACTGATCTGTGATTATAATAAGGCCCACGAGTCACGTTCGATGGACAACCTTAACATAAAGACTGGATACGTTTGTTATGTCGATATAGTTTCCATTCTGTTGGAGGCGTGACTCCGGCCCCGGCACTCAACGCCGCTGCATTATAACGGTTAGCCTAGTACTTCTGCGTGAATATTACTCTAATAGACTTCGAGCACATTTGAGCCTACGGTGGGGATTAATGCATTCCACTTAATACTGCTAAACGCAATTTGAATAGCGAATGCGCGATCCAGATTGACATTTGATTATCCCTTGCCGCGCTAACAAGGAATAGAGGAAACACGTAATTCAAAGCTACATACATTATTTCAAAGCGCTATAAATTAGAACAGCGCCCTCCATGTATTTTCATCTAAATCGCTCGCATTAACTGTACCATGTTATATTTAACAACGCAATTTCTAGATAACAATACTGGAGAAACGTTGAACTTTCCGGATGACCTACACGTAATCCTTTCATAGTCCTCTCTAAGCTATCAATCACATTCTATATTTGACCGGTCGGTATTGCGTGCCTTGTGCGGCGGGTTATCTGATCGGTCCTTTTTAGAAACTTATCAATATCCCAGTATCGGTCTATATAAGTAAATCCTGTTACGTAGTGTAAAACCACTACCGTATAATGAGTTCGGTCCGCAATATGTCATATGATAAGATATATAATAGAATTTTAGACTTCTTTGTAACGTTTTTAGAGTATTTTTCTTAGTAACCCAAAATAACTAGAACTGCCCTGCAAAATTGTGTTATTTTAATCCAGATAACAACTTTGCGCATTTTATTAGACCGAGCCTCAAGATTTATACATATATTGAGTACGATATTTTGAATAAAACTTAATGGAAAACATTGACCTGAAAATAACTACAATTATTCAATTTCTTTTAAAGAATACTCATCGAACTAAACATCGAACGTATTTTCTTAACGCTGAATCTCCGATCTTATTATTGAAGACATCTCAATAAACGATGACCTTTTCAATTGTTAAAGTAACAGTTCCGACAGCGGTTTGCCAACATGACCTAACCTAACCCACGAAGAGCGGCGTCATAATGACGTGGCTGGCGGTGCGTCCGCGCAGCCGACTTCACAAAAACCGTGACGAATCTCTCACAAAGCGCACCAACACAGCTCGTACGATCTGAATGTATAGCGCATACATGAATTGGTTTATTTCAATTAAGTTATTGCAAAAAAGCAACAGATAATCATATATTTATAATAAATTTGGTTGGTTATTGAACTCGCCTCCAGCTGAGCACCTGTCTTATTGAAAGAACTTATGGCATTAATCTGTCATCCCTTCTTAATTTAGATTAGAATTTACAATTAAAAGCGTAGTTAAAGTCTAATTTTTTTTGCATTTTATATCGATGTACACTTTTAGCGTCCAACCACAGAAATTTATCGGAATGTCTAACAGTAGATCAAATGCATAAAAAACTCTGTTACCAGTAGCTTATCTAAAATCCAACGCATATGACATCCAAATTCAGTGAAGCGTGCCATTCGTCTTATTTTTTAGAAACAACTTAGCGTATCGCTGCATAATATCACTACATTCGTGCAATTTGACGTATTGCGTAAGGACAAAAAACGTGTGCTGAATGAAGAATCTCCACCGACCACACAACGCGACACTCGAAACATTTTTTCTAGAAGCTTTCGCGTATTTACGCACAACTGCCAAAAAGGAATACATCCATTAGAACAGGGCGCCGCCCGCTTTTAATGTGTGAAATATTTGAATAGCAAATACTTACTAGCGCCTCGATATTTTTGAAAAAAAAAAAAAATCTACTATTGTGCTACATTGACATGGATTTAAAACAATGAAATAGACGGAATACATTTAAAATATAAAATGCAGGCTTCTTAACTAAACCAATTGAATCATAAGATACAATTACAATTATTTGATCATCGTACGTGACAAGTCCAATAACTTCGATAGCAAAATAAAATCACACAAGGTGAAGATGCAGATATAAGAGGAATCATTAATAGCACTTCATCAGCACAACATCCGTTAATAGCACAGCTATTTATTGCTATTAATATTTATTTGGTAGTCACAAAAGCTGTTGCCGGCCCTCATAATTTGTACTATTCTGTAACTTGCAACTTTTATACGCAATTATCAAATGGGTGATACAAGATATTTAATTTAACTAAAAGTTTGCTTTTTTCGTATATAAATCATTCAAGCTTAACCGGGACAAACAACTAGTATTCAGCAATGACATAAAACAGGTACAGAAATGTATACGTAACAATGATTACAACACACGGCATACTAGAAACCACTATCATTTCTTTCACACGACAGTCACCCGCACCATTAGAGGAATTAAAACCAACCTGTTAACCCGTTGCTGATTGAAAGACTCGTTCGTGTTCATAATCACAATTTCACGCGTACTTATAGAGGGAACAAGCGCGTTAAACTGTTGGTCACGCTGTCTGTTTTTGTATACATTCGCCCAACATGTGAATACGTGAGAGAATACCAATTTTATTCTACTATTTTGTGTACAAAAAGAATCTTCGTAATGGCTTCGATGCGCTTACAGTTTGTTTGATAACGAGACGGCTTTTGTATCTTTCCAAAAGGATTTGCTGTTTAAGCAAATCAAAAAGCTATATTAAATTAGCTTTTAAAGTGATTCCAATAAAATATATCGAAATTATTTAAATCTAGCAGTTGAATATCTAGCTCCAGAAGCTAACAAACTATACCACTTCTAATGCCTTTTAATTTTTCAAACCACGTAAAGAATAAATAAAAAAATATGATAGTAATTGTGGTGGCTTAATTTCTACCATTTAAACCACATTAAAGTTTATAGTATCACAACTTAATTTAAATTTATTATGCCTTCTGTTTTCATAGAATGTTAACAGATGGCGCCACCAATTTTTTTGTGAGCCGTCCACATTTGCGTTAGAAAATATCATTGTAAGTATTGAGATTTTTAGTTCTCATATAATTTTATATAAAGCAAACATATACCCAAGTTCTTGTCATTTCACTTAATTTTCGCGACATTCCAGTGACAATTTTACAATATCTATTTAGGTAGGTACAGCTCATAAAATATACCCAGAATAAACATCGTTGCAACATCCAATAAAATGAACTGGATGCAAAAAGTTATGAATTTTAACACGTTAAGTACACATTACAACACGAAGTGACGGTGTATCTGCTACTAGATGTTATAAATAACACAATTTATGAGCTGGCGATATGTGCATAAATATAATCCATATATAGATTGTAAACTGTATACTACACGTCTGGAATATGCTTTATAATTATTCAAATAACCTAAGCTGCTGAACCGAGCTCAGCACATGCAAGATGAAACTCTCTATCCAATTTGCATTCAGATGGAGCCATAATTTGAGTGAGATTGACGTGCGTCGGCAATAGTTTTGCATCTGCATATTTCTACGCGAAACTTATAATTGTAACATATATTTCAAACTATTGTACATGTTATTGGTGTAATTGCTCGTAAATGCTACATAACGAGCTGCGAGGGAATTATTGTCTATGCTTAGATTTTAATTAAGGCACAAGAAGCAATTCTGCTTGTGTTTTTACTGTGGGACATAAAACTGTCCCGGCGAAGCGTGAAGTCCGCACTCTCGCGGGTCGTAACCGCATTTCTAAGAGACGTCTAAGAGACGTAATAAGCAAACTTCCTCGTGCAAATGACGGAAATTGCCCGTACAATGTCAACGACGGGAGCCTTTATCTGAAATGCGTGTGATACGACCACGCGACGAAACTCCAAACAAACACCGCGTGAAGTCATAAAACCGAGCCGCAGTAATACCAAAGGATGCCTATAAATTCTTTATTTTATGATCGCGAGCATATATTTAATTCTAAGAGTATCCCCCACTGTTTCCTTTTTTGTCATATAAATAAAGAATTTATAGTGAATTTTATACGTCCTGTAATCAGCGTTTGAACGCCTGAACGCGGTTGTGGTCAATCATTAAACGGTTAATGAGCCACGATAACCTGAATTTTAATGTAAATAACGCATTTATTTTTAATGACCGAATCGAAATAGTTGGCTATTGTTAAAAAAGTGTAGCTCCACTGCGACTGAGTCAAAGGCGGGATAGATTCCTTTGAAGCGCTGTCTACACAATGTGTTGTACACAGAATGCCCACACTTCCTATGGATATTAAAGTGATCACAATGGACAGCCGAACGTTCACTACACAAAGAGTATTTGCACCGAAAATTGAATGACGATATGATTTGTTGGCAGTAACATAACTTAATCTTTACACGCCCTGGGCGATTGTGAACGGACAATATGTGCGACCGTTCGATATGTTTATCTTTGTGTACCAATATGATACAAGAAAAAAATGAATAATCGTTATACTGAGTTGAAAACTACTTTTGAGAAGAAATAAAACCACATTTCGTAATCAGCGGAATGATATTAAGATATGCTTATCCATAAATCAAAACCTTCTTAATGAATGTATTTCTCGTATGTATGCCAATTTGATACGTTTAAATATTCATAAGGAATGTTAAAAAATGTGTATATCCTCAACGAAGTTTCATTAATTCTCCCTATGCCTATTTAATGTTTATGTCATCATTAAAGCTACACGTTTTATGAGAGAATTGAAATGGATAGATTATTATAATCGGGATAATTTTGTTGTAACGCATGCAAATTGTGACAACTTGAGTGCCAAAATATTAACGGCTAAATTTAGGTGTACGAGTATTTAGTGTTTCATACGTCAACTGTATTTTTTTTATTTAGGTACCCAAAAGCATTTTAAAAGCAGTTTAACAGCGACCTGAAAGAAGTATTCTAGGTCTCATCTTATACTACGTTATGTTTTTAATAATACCATATATTACATTAAACCGAAAAGTACTACATTACAATCAAGGGTACCGATTGTTAGTTCAATACGTCTTTATCACACAAAAAATGTGACGTAATGTAAACTTACGATGCAAAACCATTCTAAAGATGTCTAGTTGAAAGATAGACAGAACCATCAATAAGTGTGAGTTCAGGTGTGCACGCAACAAAACTATCATAATAAAGTCAATATTTACTGAAGATATACGTTAGGGATCATATTTCTTCGCGAATAATGCGTTATGCAACTTGTTTGTTTAGGACGCGCCGAGTAAACCTTTTTTAAAAGTAAGTATTACGGGCATGTGCGTTTGTTGGACATAATATTATAGGAAATGTTAAAGACGAATACCAATTTTTCATTACATTTGTAGTCACATTCAAGTTAGTTGTATTAAAATATTCGGTTTTCACAACGACCTGCGAACCGTTATTGTTTAAAAGGGTAAATAAAAAGAAATTGCAGAAGTTCACCTTTTCGCTAATTTAAATTGGATTAAAGAATTATATATTGCGAAATTTTGGATCACGTAATATCAATAGGCGCAAGCGATAGATAAGTTCTGGTTTGAAATAAAAGAAAGCGTTAAAGCTTATTAGGAATGTCGAGTTCTGTGTTCTGTGCTCGGTACACTTTGCATTATAAATATTTTGTTACCAAAACGTTTTTATCATGCAAGTTTCGCGGTATCTTAAGTTAATTAAACTATCTACAATACAATAATTTAAAGTAATAATAAGCCTAATACGCAGTATTAGGCTGCTCAGACTGCATATTTTGTAGGTAAAATATACAATATAAGAAATTGATTTTAAACCATGCCAATATTGTGTTAGTTAAAGCATAGCAATAAAAGCAAACACAGCTTTTCACTAGAACGTACAAAATGAAGAAAAGACAGATGACGAATCTTTCAGCAAACAGTTCATGTGGGTTATAGAATTATTCACACCAATTTGACACTGCGATGACACCATACGTTTAGCGGCCGCGTGTTTTACAATCAAGTTCACACATTTCTATATTCTATACTATGAAAACACCTCACGTGGGCCTTCTCGTCCGTACAGTGTCATATTTGTTAACAATAACAAATTCCGTATGGTTCCTCCCACGGCGTGTACTGGGCCGCCCACATCACGACGCGCAGTGACGTAGCCTTAATAGTACGAGTGGAATAGTTTACAATAAAGTATTGATTTATTCAACGTGTTTTCATATTCCCGACCGACAACCGCCCGGTATGCGTATCTTTCTCAGTACCGTCGACTGTTTGAAACATAATGGTTTTAGTGCACGGAAATTGTTATGTTATTCCTGTGCTTGAGCTAACGTTTATTTGGTTGTCAGCGTAGACCTTTACCCTTGTAAAAATAAACACTTGCTTATTTTCGGAGAAATTACGCTTTTTTCTTGCAGCAGCAAGACGCTACAATAAGGGCAAGGATACGTTTTACTTTATACTTCTATCCCATATGAAATTCACTAGAATTAAATTCAGTCAAATACAATGATAAAAGCGTAATCACCTCAACATATATCAACACCCTACTTTTTCATACTTAAATTAAATGGAAAACAAAACCGCTTGTTTCATTCGTGGCATTAGAAAACACCAGAACTTTCACTAAATCAAAAACAATTTTGAGAACATTTAATAACTATAAAATGAATTGTTTATTTGAAATAGATCAAATACTTTAGATTTTATCCATCGGTCATGCTTTCTAACATTTCTAGAGTTACTTTTAGTATTGTGTCAGTCTTTTCTTTGTGGACATTGCCAACTAAATTACCAACCGCTAAAGCATAACAAACTCTTGCGGAATCTTTTTTACTCAACGAAACACCGTACAAAATTTTGCAAACACCAAAGAAATAGTTTAAACAAAATGACAAATTTCGTAGGAAGCTAAAATATTTTCCATTGTTCACTGCATTAAAAAACTATCTTAATGCAACAAAAACCAAATCGTTATTGTTGATGCTCAGATTATATTCTACCAAAATCGATTTTCGGCTAAAATAGTTGTCGGGGTAAAAAATGTAAGTTTTTTAAAAGGCAATCTTGTCGAACAACAAGCCGTTAAGAGGCAGAGAACAAAACGTTCGTGCCGTTATTCCGTGTTTCCTTAAGACCCGAGTAATTCAGTATAAGCGCCTCAATAGGCTATAACGAGGCAAATAAGTCGAAGAATGTTTAGAGAAAGGGGTCGTGGTGAACTATTTCCGAATCATTCGATAAAATGTCATCACTACGACAATCGTGCGCAACATGATTCAAGATTACATTACCACCTTTAATATTAAACTGTTACGTGAACAACGTATTAAGTTATGTTGCTTTCATATCTCCATTTAAACTTTCTACAAACCAAGAAATATAAATCCCTTATCAAAACTATATTTTTCATCATAATATACTCCGCAGAATATAAAAAATTTTAAGGGTTTTTTAATCTCAAATTGTAACTGTGTAAGTATACCTATCGTCTATCAATATTATTTACTTGGCAGGACTGTAAAGAAAAACCCACAACGTATCCTTATATTATTTATGAATCAGAATTAGCAATCTATTTTCAAAGGTAATCGTCAAATGAGGTCATCACTTTACCAGTGAAATTGTATCGCTCCGATATCGAAAGCTTCCGAAATACTCTCCGATGGTTGTTGAGCCATGTCGGCACGATCGGCCGGTGGCAGGTGCCCTCGGTCACGTGCGGTCGCCGCTTAATGACACAACATTTTTGGAACAGCCCGACCGAACTATTAGCCAGGAACAGAGCCTAGTTTCCAATGGAAATTCACAAAAACAATTACACTGATTGCTGTTTGCTTCCTCGCCGTCTTGTGCCGTCTCTTCCGCTGTAACCCTAACAAGTTGAGGTGAAACGTACATTTTAAGTGAATTGTAGCGTAATTGTGTTAAATTCGTCGTTTACTACCTAAAAGAGGATTTTTAAAAAGAAGAATAAACAGTATTAAGGCTGTATGAATTTTGTGTTAACGAAGTAAGTTGTAACAAAAAAGTTACATAATGTTACAACCATATAAATATTGAAAAATAATATTTATCTAAGTCGATATAAAAATACAGTAAGTGTTAAAAACAATGTTTTTCTTAGAAAGGTTTTATGAAGTCTTTGTGTAATCTTCCAACATCCGAATGTAAGAAATATATTCTGCGCTATTACAAAAGGCATTTTTCGACTAGGGATTAAAAAGATGTTCTGAACAATAAGATTTAAAAAAGCGATTCATTGTTTGTGAAACCTCAAATTTTTGTTAATCCTTTTGTATACAAACCAAAGGAGATTGCATCCCTTTTTATGAGCGGTAAGAATATTTTGTCTAATGGTCAACAGATAATGGCTGAACAGAGGAGAACAATGAGTAGTAATTGTTTTGCTTTTACTTTTACCGAGTGCGGAGTACGCCGAGTGGCGCATCGATGCCATCTCCCGGTAATATCGTAAAGATTCAAACTCTACTCTGGCGTAATCTTTGAACACATTTAAAAAGCAACAAAAGACATTTGAATACGTTATCAGCTTTAGAAAATACAGTTCGCTTTGCTCAATATATTATACTATTTTGCATAACTTTGTCTCCTCGCTCATTAATTTACTCATCAAAATTATCATATAATAATTTAAGTAACATATAATAATTTTTATCGGGTTATTGATATCAGAATTAGATAATCCTAAATAAGTTTCTTATCAATATACACGGCAACAACAACGTCACAAATTTTATATAGTTATGTACATTTTAAAGAATTCAGTAAATATGACAATGAAATACTCGATTTTTCCCAAGAGCCTTTTTCTCTTAATGTTCTGAAACTTGGTAGATACTCATCTCAGGTATATGTTTTATAATAAGTTCGCGCTAAGAATACTTATTAAGACGACACAACAATGAACGAAAATACTTATGTCAACATTTAAGCTGATAAGGCCTTTAGCTTTAAGACTCAGTGAAGGTATGCGCTAAAATAAACCCTTATTCGAAATCGAAATCTGAGTACAAATCAAATCTATTCTTAGCAACGCTGCTAGTCCGCCCCTATCAAATCGCAGATATTAAATTAACAAATTGATTCGCATTTGACGTAGCTACGGATAAGTTATCGAATAGACTGACTCAACACACAAAACAATATGTAGTAAAGCGAAAATATTAAAAGCTAACGCTTGGTGCCAAAAAGTCACATAGGTCTTTGACATACCTAATGTCAGTTTCTAATAAATACTGCAAGACCTATTTTTTTATTTTTCTATACTAGGACACAAATGTATCGTAACCAAATGCTTATAAAAGTAAAAAAAAGAATATATTTATTATGAATATTATTTAATGCCTAAAAATAACAATAAGAATTAATTTGGTAAAGATTTATATAAATTGGAATTGAATTGAATTTGTTAAAGATTAATATAAACAGTTTCAAGGCTGATTCATTACTTTTTTTTTGGCGCTGTGAGTCATCCATAAAGGAAACGAGTACGTACTTTTATCTTTATTGATTAATAGTTAGATGCAGTGTCTGTACTTCCACGGAATTCGCAAAGCGTTAAACGTTAATAATGGAATGTTTACCTTATAATCATTTATTTTTGGGCTGAACGCAAGAATTCTCGATTGTTTTCATGACCAAAGCATCCAAAAGTAACGCAGAACTTAAGATAGTTAATGGAACTTTAAGGAAACGACGGTGACATAATCATATCTAATGCTGACGATTATTTAACTATAACAATAAAATACGTAAACTCCTATAGAAGTATGGAACCCTAAATAAATGTTTATTAACATTCATGTCAATACAACAAATCAAACTGACAAATTACATTCTGACATTATTCAAATATTGTAACATTGGCATTTGGCACACTTGTCGATGTGCGTAATCGATATAAATAATATTCGATAGTGCGAATTTCGCTTTGTTAAGAAATAAGGCGTGGGGCACACGACCAAGTGGGGGCGAAATAGATCCGGTAGTCGTTTGGTCGTTTGCACCTCGAGATATTAATCGCACAGTTGACGCCTACGGGGCGGGGCTTACGCTTATTAATTCAACTAGTTATTAAAAAAATTCAAGCCCGAAGGACACACGCATTTGATGCCCGCCGATTATGAACGTCAAGTCGGTTTACTTTAAGCGCGGTAATTGTGCCACGATAAATTTAATTGTTTCGTGGGAGTTGGAAAAATATAATTTGCCGAGTGTCAGCTGTGTAATTAGGGGAAGATAAATGTTTCTCTTTGTGCCCGTATATCATTAAACGTTATAAACATTTAATTAACTAGCTGAATAAAATTATCATTGAGTATCCACTGGGTGTAAGAATATGTTATGTGAATGTTCCTTTTTTATTTTGAGCGAGTTGGATATTCTGCTTGATTGTGGCTAACAGAGGCCTTAGATTTTTTTTCAGTAGGCTTAATTGTTAGGATTTAAGAGTTAAATTATAAAATATCAATTCTATATAGAATTGATCTTTAATAAGTAACTTGCCATTTTATTTTAATATTAAGAAAAAATATGTTACTTTATTGGAAGAATGCCAGATATAATAGCATTTCTGGCTCCACAACGATGATGAGAAAAAATGGCTCAAAAACATCGGCGCCAAACCTCTTCGGTCACAAGAAATGAGTAATTAAAAACCAATATCACAGAATTCAAAAAGAGAACACTAAAGAGGCACGTTGCTGTTAATTATAAACACGTGTTGTGAAAATAAAAGATGCAGGCGCGTAGCTTAACGCTCGGGTTTAAAGCGCGCGGACCTCAGCGTGGATGATTTATAGGGTGGCGCGCGTACTAAATGGCCTATAAGTTGGATGCAGCACTTGCTACCGTAACGGGCCAAGGGCCATTTAATTATATCTAGTCATAAAGTTGCCCAGCAAGTGCGCTATTTATTGGCGGCTAACGAAGGTTAACTGTCCGTGTCCATTTTTAACGACACCCCCGCACTATATTAGCAATCGGAATAATTTTAATAGCCGAATTAATTATGTTGTAAATTTGTGGTGAACAAACCGGGTTTATCGATGGAACGGCTTATCTAAAGTATATTAGGCACACAAAACAATATCAGCTAAATTATAATCAATTGCTACGTAAAGCATATTTAACGTTAATCTAGCAATTTTGGACGTTATAAGGTACACATAAAAAGCTTTCCAAAATTTGCTTGATTAATGAACAAAGTATTTTATCTGTTATAATATTTCTAAAAAACATTAAATTTATAATATAAAGCAACTGGCCACGGATCAATGATATATAAGCTTTATAAATAAAAGTCCCAGCTAATTGCGTCCAATCAACTTTAGTAAGACACACTGGATTCAGTTATAAAAAAATTGAATGGCTCCAAACGAATATAAACTATTTAATGAGAGGAGAAATAAATATATAGCGCCACTGAAATAACTAACCAGTTTTCGTGGAATGCCTGACTCACCAAAACTCATAAATCAATATAAAGTTGACTTCCATAAAGCTAGCTTCAGTCGCTTGAAAGTGTCTATCTTACGAGAAATAACAATCGAATTGTTTAAATCGGTCCTTTACTTTAGGTAATCAGTGTGGCCAGTATCCAATTCAATGATCGTAATTTAAGGAATGTGATATTTTTAGTTCGATACATAATCAATTTTTAGTAGTTCAGTGTGCTAATTCAGCGGTTCTATAAACATAAAAAATAATTTTAATATCTTATATTAAAATCAACGCCGATACTTTACATATGAAAACGAAGGAATGAACGATGCCAATCATAACTGTAAACACTTAAATAAACGATGTGTTACGACTGTAAGTTACCGAGTCGATAAGTAATACAAAACTCACTAAAACAAGGGTCATAACGCGGACAATTCATCATAGCAGCGCGTGTAAACCGCGAACACTACATCATCTTCATCGATGTAATTTCTGACTGGACCCTCGCACCTATACAAAGAACGTTCAGTACGGTAGCTTCAGATATTTATTTAACCAACTCTATAGTGAGATTTTGTTAATGAGTTAATATTTTTTGGAACAAGTTAAAATTCCGGGTGGAGAGAATTCTTACTGGGTTCTCTATTCTGAAATTCTCAATAGCACCATGAAATTTGGAACTGACGGATAAGGGTCCGGTAAGTTCCTTAACTAAACCTTAGGTTATACAACCGTGAGGTGTGTATGAAATTTAACGTAGACTTATTAGACCAGGGTAGAAGCCTTTAAAAATAATGAAAAGTGAAAAAAAATTATAATAGAATGAAACCCATTAGAAAAGGAGGGAAATATGATAAAAATGAAAGGAAAAATAATTTACGGGCGATCTGAGGTTGGGAAGGGGATGGGGGTGAGGTTTTAAGGGTAAAAAACGGTTTTTCTCGATTTCCGGCAAAACTAAAAGTCCTATCGAAAAAAGTCAAATGGAAAAGTTGTAGATAATAAAAAGATCTAAAACTTTTGTATTTACACTTTTTTCACATAACCTCAAAATTTATGTGAAAAATTCAAAAAACCAAGTTTTTGGTTTTTTATTTTTATCTTTTACAAAATTTTTTTTTTTTAACGAAATTTTGTGAAAACTTACCTTTTTTTGTTCCAAATACGCTGTAATTTATTTGATTAAAAATATTTATTTTTTCACCTTATTTTGAATTAATATCGAAAAAACACCCTAATTTTCAATCGAAAATTCACCCGTCAAAATATCAGCTTTTTTCAAAAAGTTGGTATGGTTTCTATTCGTTGAAATCTCTACTTTCCGATGGTGAAAAAAAATATATATGTTACTATGTAATATGTTACTATGGTAAATCTTCTCAGAAAACGCAAAAATTAATTTCAATCTTTAGGTTATGTTAAGTTAAGCATACTATTTTTTAAAGAAAATACTACGATTTTTATGGTTGAGTTGATTGATACAGATAAAAATAGAGATAGTATTTACCTTCCTATGCAGATTCGAAAAGTTTTAAGACCCGCCGGTCTGGGTCTTACTACATACATACCTACTATTATATACTATATATTTCGTAGCAGCTGTTACAACCGCTAGCCTAACCAGTATTCGAAATACAGTAAAGTATACAACATCGTTTATAAAAATACACGTGCACGCTGAGTTTCTTGAAGATAATTGTGACAAGTTTACTTAAAAAAACAATAAAACTTTTCGAATCTGCATAGGAAGGTAAATACTATCTCTATTTTTATCTGTATCAATCAACTCAACCATAAAAATCGTAATATTTTCTTTAAAAAATAGTATGCTTAACTTAACATAACCTAAAGATTGAAATTAATTTTTGCGTTTTCTGAGAAGATTTACCATAGTAACATATATATTTTTTTCACCATCGGAAAGTAGAGATTTCAACGAACAGAAACCATACCAACTTTTTGAAAAAAGCTGGTATTTTGACGGGTGAATTTTCGATTGAAAATTAGGGTGTTTTTTCGATATTAATTCAAAGTAAGGTGAAAAAATAAATATTTTTAATCAAATAAATTACAGCGTATTTGGGACATAAAAAGGTAAGTTTTCACAAAATTTCGTTAAAAAAATAAAATTTTTGTAAAAGATAAAAATAAAAAACCAAAAACTTAGTTTTTTGAATTTTTCACATAAATTTTGAGGTTATGTGAAAAAAGTGTAAATACAAAAGTTTTAGATCTTTTTATTATCTACAACTTTTCCATTTGACTTTTTTCGATAGGACTTTTAGTTTTGCCGGAAATCGAGAAAAACCGTTTTTTACCCTTAAAACCTCACCCCCATCCCCTTCCCAACCTCAGATCGCCCGTAAATTATTTTTCCTTTCATTTTTATCATATTTCCCTCCTTTTCTAATGGGTTTCATCCTATTATGATTTTTTTTGGTTTTAAAAATTATCGACCCTGGACTATATAGTATAATGTCACAGAATTACTAATATTATAATTGATTATATTACCAAGCCAGAGTAACATATCGTTTTTGACTTGTCAAAGTGCCTTAGCGGATGTACATAGGTACAAAAATTTAGTATCCATTCAGTTTATTAGGCTAAAAATATATTAGGGGAAACTGCTACAGAAAAACGCTTAAAATCGCTATCATAAAGTCTCTTCACTGTACATTGTAAATGTCGCGCATGTGGCCGGTAAAAACTGACGCTGTCTAAAGAAAGATTCGATCGAATCGATCACAGTCACATGCCTAAAATAATGCTCCGTCAAGCAGAGCGGAGTACGGGCCGCGTCAGCCGTTCAGCCACTCCTTATGGAGATGAGAGGACCGCCAGCCAACACCCTTGCGACGTCCCGCTGAGAGCCGCCGATAACTAACGATACACAATCAAAAACGTAATTCGCCGGCGATCGTGAATGAATTACGCGCGGAAAGATACAATAAAATTAAAAGTAAGCGAAATACTTTTAGTTAAATAAAATTAATTCATTAACTACTCCAATGCATAGTGTATATACCACGTAAATGTATATTGCTTTTTTTTTACTTTAGGTTTACGTTAAAAATCCTTATAGTGACGTCCCTATCATTATCACAAGAAGTAGATACGAAACCCCCTTGTAGTAGATTACAAACTATTCGCATTCCGATGATTGAGTGATCCTCACGATGGTATGAACGTACATAAACAGATTATTATTTATGGAAAACGGAGAGACGGAAGGTTTATAAATAACTGATAAAATCACACAATAACGCTGAGAATTTATGCAGTATGTACGATGCAATCAAGCTTTGTAAAACAAAGAAATTTAAGGTTCGTATCATAAGATCGTAAGCAATATGATGTCTACAACAAGACGTCAGCTTAGAAAGCATTGAGCGCACATCGTCTCCTGGGTATAAATTATTTATGTAAATTCTCTACAACATTCAAAATTATATTGACGTGATTAATGTCTACGGATTTTTCAGGTGGTGTCCAACTCAACGAAACGATCAAACAAATGACGCGGCAATTGGTAACAACTCAAGAATGTCTTGTGGGAATTCATTAAGACGCCATAGCAGCGGAAGACGGGTAAAGCAGGTGATTTTAAAAAGTTCAAATGACAAATAGAACGGCTGCGTCACGGGAATTTCTTTATGATTATATTTGTATGCTAAAAAGTGAGCCCCAAGGAGACAATCACAAATCCCACAACACATCATTGGGTCACGTAATAAAGACAAAATAAAATCGTATTTTTTGTAAACAACACAATACAGCTTAAATTCGAAAGACCACAGATCATTCTTTAATTTATATTAACCCTAAACTTATAATGAACGATCCTCAGTTGAATCGAAGCCCACACTCGAGTGATATTTCCGACAGGAGCCAAGGAGCGCATGCGTTTAATGAAATCAAAAGGATTAAGAGCATCTGCCTGCTTGTTATTCAAATCGATTGGGAGCTCGTTTATCATTTTAAATAAGCTACTGCTTAGATAAATGCAGGGTGTGGTTCACGTATAACAAAGGAAGAGGTTTTTGGGATCCCAATTAACTAAAAATTTATGAAGGAAAATTAAGATTAAAACCAATGACTGAAAGGTTTCGTAGGTTATGTGACAAATATAACTTCAATAACAAATAGGCTTTGGATGACAATAGCAATTACTGAACTACCGCTAGCATGTACACTGGAAGAAATTACCGTCGCTTTCGGCAAATACTCGTCTGTGTAAACATTAACAACGATGTCATTTAAATTCCCTTCACGAATTCAAATTACGAATGATTACAAAGCATTCAAGCAAATGAATATCGCATGCGAACCGCTTGAAGCAGAAGTACAAAGCGACATCCCTGGAGTTGTGTGATGACGTGCCGTGTTTTCACAGAGCAAACAATCAACCAGCCAAGAGGATGGAACAAATTACGAGAGTATTGTCAAGGTGTTTAGAAAATTGGGGAACAATCGTCCTACCGAGTTAAATCTCTGATAATGTCTGAAGAAATCGTATGACGGCAAAGGGATGAATAAATCTCTCTTAATTGGAACCAGCCGCACGGCGCGACAACATAACGTGAATGCTTTGTTGCTGTCCATGAATTCTAAGCGTCAGATTGAATGCAACGAATTAACCTCGGCTTACAGCTATGGGATTGCTGACTGATAGATCCAATTGACGATTCCATAGAGCGACAGTGATTTCATTACAGTTTTCAAATAAAGTTAACTCAGACCCAAGTTCTTTGTGTGAAAATATTCTTTGCAAGATTTTTCGCTCATAAAATAAGAATATCGGGAGTATGCTAACCCGCGCATTCGTTCTGGGGGCACTCACTTGTAAAACTGCTTACTTTATTGCTCCACCGCTCTGGAAATACGAACTTCGCTGTAGATGGCCACGCGACGCTGTGCTCAACTTTACTGCGTCTGCACACGGATTATAACAATGAGAGTATTCGTTAAACTAGAAACGTTCATGCATATATTAAAGGGTTGAGGAACCGATCGGCCGATAAGATGCCGACACTAAAGAAATAAAACTAGTTTGAAAAGTTCAACTCCAAAAAATACCGGTGTTAAACTCAGGACGACCCTATTGTTGAATATTTAATGGTGAGGAGAGAAAGCCAGTATCGTTTGATTAATCTATTTCCCATTTATATTAGACATCAAACAGGTTACTGATGTAATAGTTACAAGATTGTCTTAATGTAAACAATGGTATATTTGTTGGCGCGGTGCGATAGGAACAAATAAAACCATAGCGTGTTTCAATATAATTTAATATTTCTTACGAATAAAAAACTTGGAACATCGTTTTACTAAAAATAAACATTGGAAAACACAAAGTGACAGTATCTTATCTTTGAATTATTTTTTGTGAATTACATAAGACGTACTATAATAGACTTTCAAACCGTAAGAATGTTTCGATTACTGTAATGTACTTATCAGTGACATTATCTTTGCCACGTAGTAAAAAATTAATCTATAAAACTGATTAAATATCTAACACTTAGTAAAGGAATTGCAGACGGCTCACTTTTTGAGACGTCAGTGTTATATGAAATGCAATTATTTTTCCATGAATGCGCGGATACATCGGTGCATGAATAACATATGCGATTGTAATTCTCTTATTGGTCGTATTCTACGTCTGTTTAACACGCTTGGATGGGCCGTCGACGAAGAAAAAACGTGCGTCCATCCCGTTGCCAGCGGCAAATCGCTCGGCAAACATTAGCTAAGCGCGCGTGAAATTGTCTGTGCCAGCCATAGTCGGCCGCCGTCCGTTCTGCATACATTAGTTTATGGTACCGAGTGGCTTCTTGTATAATAGCCGACATAAAACTGGTACACAGCAAACAGACACCCGATCTCGTTGATCGCTTATCAACGTAAATAGCAATAAGAATGAACAGCATGCTCTAAAATAGTTATCTATGACATTTAATTGACATTTTTTGTCTCGAAAACACTTCAACAATCACTTTCATATCACAAGTTATTATTAATAATGGCCATATTTGATACAAATCGTAATCAAATCAAACTTCAACTCAAAATGATATTCCTAAATATGCGAATAAAAACGAACGAAATATTAAAATCAATAATAACATTTATAAGTGAAACCGTAACTGCTATAAGCGAAGTAAATTTGAATACTATAATTTTTGTACCTGCATTTCACGCACCATAAAAATCTCATAAGCAGCATTCGGCCCAGCGTATCAACATTCTGTTTTTATTCAATAAAGGCCACCATTTATATGAACGATTCGTATTACAAAAACCTTTGTTATTTTGAAATCGATTGAGACCATATTGGATTATGCATTTAAAAGAGTTATGAAATACATGACTTTATGTTACGTTCATTTTTATCTGGTACATGGAACACACACCTAACATTTATAATATTGTATTGTTTATTAATTGTTTGATATAAAATTAAGCATTTAATTTGCGTCTTGACAACCTAATAAACCAAAACCAGAATCTACTCCGTAAGTGGAGCCAGTCATGCTCATAGCTTTGTCACTGGCAATGAAAATGACTACCTCTGCTACTTCTTCAGGTTTCACGAATTGTTTTAGAGGTGCTAATTCTGCCGCGCTTTTCCACCTTCCAGCAGATTCTTCTTTGGGAACTCCAGCGTTCACATATAAATTTGTTGGAACTGGGCCCGGCGAAACGCAGTTGACTCTTACACCTTTCGGAGCCAGCTCCAAAGCGACGCACTTGGAAAAATGGCATAAAGCTGCTTTAGAAGCATTATACGCAAAAGTATCCTTTGAAGTTAGTTGGGCAACAACGCTTGATATAAAGATGAGGTTTCCTTTAGACTCGATGAGCGCCGGCGCCACACAATTAGTAACGCGAACAGCGCTTCTCAAATTATTTCTCATAACTTCATCAAAACTTTCTATAACATTGGAATCCAAAATTTTTGTCGTTCTGAAAATTCCAACACAGTTGACGACTACGTCGATTCTGCCAAATTGATTCTTAGCGCTAGTCATTGTTTTTTCCACAAGCTCGTCATCAGTTAGATCAACAGCCGCAGTGAAAACTTTGGCACGGCTCAATTTTTCACAAGTTTCAGCGATCTTCTTGAGATTGTCACCATCTTTATCTACCAGATACAACCTCGCCGATAATTTCGCGAAGCTAATAGCAATAGCTTCACCTATCCCAGAAGCAGCTCCAGTTACAACAACGACTTTGTTGATGAAAGTCATTTTATTAATGGTATCACACACTTTCGACGACGTACAGGTAAGAAATTAACCGTGACACTGATTTTTTATTGGAACTCCACAACATTGAATATCTTATCACGTCGTAGATTAAAATTATCAATATAATTATTATATCCAAACAAAATTAATCAAATAGTCTGTACACAATACGATAGCTTCTTATCGAATGCGATGTAACACCGCTCAGTTCACTATGTCGTGAAATAAATGAATATATCGTTATCATTTCGTTATCGGCGTACAAAGGTTAAAACTGTAACGTCTTGGTTCCATTCCATGGGTGGGATTTTTTTGCAAACTACAAATTGATGCAAGGTTACAAGTACCTATTAAAATAAATATAAATCTAGCTAAGTTAAATAAATACACCCAACGGTCACATAGATAGCTCTGAACCAATACTAGGTTAAAACACCTGTGTGGTAGGTACCAGATACTACGAGAGACTTTTTCGGTCTCACGAAGACCCAGGCCCGAAAAAAATATTTGTGGATCACACATATATTTGTCTCGGTGCGGGGATCGAACCTACGGCCTCTTGGTCTACAAGGTAGTGTTTAGTCAACTGCGCCACGGAGTTGTCAAAGTAATAGAACAAAGTGCCAACACCAGAACTGGCAGAGTGCTTTTTACCTTTCTTAGTTTCTTCTTTAAAGACCTTCGGCCTCACGAAGCGATATCTCTTCCGTCTTGTGGTTTGGAGATTTAAAAACCTATTTTTTTATTTTTGATCGCAAAATCAACAACAATAAATATCATTTGACGTTGTCTTATTTAACCACATACAATCTATTGATTGTATTACTCATCACACAAAGCTAATAGTACTTGAAAGAAAAATAAGGTTATTAAAAAAATCTATTCTACGACGAGGCATACGCAAAAAATGTCGGCAATCCTTTAAAGGAATTTCTCAGCCAATACCGATCGCTTGTACGAAATCGAGCAGCGTTCCATTCAATCCTTTGTCGCAGCGATTTGATTAAAGTAAAGGGGCCGCAATCGCACGCAAAAGAAGGTTTGCGTCAGAGGAAGTATCACGTTTACAAATGGCACACCGGCTGCATTGTGACCGGGAAGACTCCTAGTCTAAGGGCAATTGAATCCGGACACCGGGACCCGGCGTTCACTCTTCGCGACACGGGACACCCGCTTGTAAATTGGAAACGCCGACACGATATCTGTACGAGCTTCAGTATAAAATGATCTCTAACAATACTAGCTGTGTATTGTCGATTGGTGCGATAAAGGGGTGTAAAGCGTAAAAAAATAAAGTGTAAGCCTATGGTGTGAGGACGTGGGCACGCCCACTTGCTAATTATATTATATATGGGAACTATAAGCGATAGTTACGTGATTGCAGCCTTTTAGAAGATTACATCGGCACCTTATTACAGGGTTTCTATTGTGGTGAACTCTAAAGATTACTGTTCACTGTAGATAAAGTCACTTGTAACAATACACACCTATTGGCAATATTATCAATGAGTGCTCTTTGTATGAGCGTGATCGCAAAGTGATTAAATAACATGTGTAATATTATGTGAGTACATCAACAACATTATAAATGCTCGCTGGCGTGCTCTACATTTTT
The DNA here is from genome assembly GCA_030295005.1 of Cephonodes hylas. Classification (NCBI taxonomy): domain Eukaryota; kingdom Metazoa; phylum Arthropoda; class Insecta; order Lepidoptera; family Sphingidae; genus Cephonodes; species Cephonodes hylas. The sequence goes on from AP025371.1 coordinate 5,664,457, forward strand.
CCAGCCAATTACTTCCTTATTTCGAAATCTTTGCCAAATTTGAATGTCGTTCAAGTGACCGTCGAAGTTTATAATCCAATTACACTGCCCGCCCCGGAAATCGAGCCCGGGACCTCTTAAGCGCACGGCACATATTTGTGCCGCGAAACCACGAGCTATCCGTATAAAATACTTTTATTTAATAGTGAATATAAACTTCTAATATTGTTTTATAATCTCGTTTCTTAACATGAAATCTCAATAAAACATGCATAATATTACCTTACGCATTGACTAATGGCTGCCTGCTATTTTATTATAGCATTCATCTATATTCACCTTATGTGTTAAATATCGAAACATAAATCGCGACGAACTCGAAAATCCACTTAAAAGCAACAGTCCATTATACGAAACCCACGCTCACTAAAAATCGGAAAAAATAATTCACATGCAAAAAGTCAACAAAGCGCTAACTCATCGTGGAACAAGGCTGGAATCATCAACGCAGTGAGGATTTACGATCACGTGCGGCCGAGCGGGCGCATACCGGCGACACGGGACGAGCAGCGCGGCCCATCAGAGATGCAAGTAATTAAATCCTTAAACGAGTGTATAACAAGAATGTGTTTTTAAATCTACGCTGCGAAAGGTGCGCGGAGCCAACGGCGACACTTATTTACGATGAGTTTTCGCGGCGGGGGACACCGCGCCTAATTTCTCGGCGCGACGCGGTCTCGCGCGATTTATTTAAAATGAGATTCTTTTGTCGGACACCCCGCCGGGCCACAATCGATAATGCGCCAACCGAGCTAGATTGGAACGATCTCGCGCTGATTAAGTTACAAAATAATTTGCGATTCCCTTGTTATTGTAATTGCTCACAACAAAAAGTATACAGCCGTCTTTGGATTCTTCATAAAAATCACAATTTACGTTTCTTTTGAGTCATCCGATGCAATATTTCACGGTTTTTACTCATACTTTATTTTACAAGAATCAAACACAATAATATTTTTGATATTCTGTCACGGTTTTGTAAGAAATATACCTAAATAAAATATCACTTACTTTCTTGAACAAAAATAATGTTTATCATACAACTTTTATGTATATAACTCATACGATATTGGTCTTCAAACGCATTACATACACGAGATTATTTATTCGTAATCAATCGAGCTCAAAGTTTTATTTCAATATAAAAAAATGTATGGAGCTTCCATAAAATTTAGGATAAATGACCAAAATCATCCGCGGTTGTCGTATGTATCGCTTACACGTAAATACACTTACTTATACGAGTTTGTCGACACTTAATATTCCTTTTACATGCAATGTTACTCCGATGACAATATTTCATTACGTAAATCTCGCTTGTATAAAATGTTCATGTATCTAAAAAGTAAGGCCTTTTCATATAACTCATCCAAACAACTTTAAACAACAAATAAAGAGTTTTCGTCATATGCTTTTTTATATTTAAAATAATTAATAGACGCTTTACCTTTGCCTGACGAAATGACGTCATTTGCCCAGTGCAAAATGCTTAATAGAGGGCGGTCTAACTAATGCTCCGATTAGCAAAAGGCGATTACGCTAAGCGCTTGCTTCGAATCGAGATAACTATAGCAGCATTTTCAAAACCGTTTGTACTGTAAGTACTTCCGAAAAGCGACATTTTTGGATAGACTAAAACCAAACTCGAAAACAAATAGAATACAGTACTTTATTATCTTTTAATAGCTTCGATATTAAACAAGTGCACAAAAAAGAAAAACATTCAAACCATTAGGTATCCCGTTCACTATGTTATAAACTCCCCTGCGTTTTTTACCTTACAAAAAGCGGTTAATGCATAAAAAATTCGAATCCCTTAAAACGTTGGGATAAGAAAAAACAAAATGTAACATCTATAACTACAGCACAAACTCAGACACACACACGCACAGAAACCGGTCCATCAATAGTAAAACAATAAAAATTACGACAAATGGACGGACAGCTTGTTAAGCATATAAAGAATTCCAATTTAATGTTTATGATTTAACGTGTGGCAACTCACAAAAGTTTATTATAAAAGCCATCCATTATGGAAATCGAAAGCGTATAGACGGACAAGACAAATCGGCCGGCAGAAGGCTCGGTAATTAAAACAACGCTAATTCCGTGGTGCGTTTTGTGTCGCGTCAACTTGGACAGAATTCATTAGTATTGTGTCATGTGAAATCGTTCGTATCGGCCCAATATACGTCGCGACTACGGTAATTAACCGCCGTGAACCTTTCGCTCCACAATCGAGTACTGTCAAACTTAATCGATTTTTGCGTTAAGTCCAACGCCCGAAGGTGATGTCGGAAGAAGCCTCGGCAAATCCATCACCGTTAACGACCTGCAACTTGCCTGTGGGGTGAAATTTTCGCCTGCTACGTGACAACGCCGCCATTGGGAATATGTGGGTGTGAGGTTATAAACAATTTATGTAGGCCGGCTGTGGTAGCGATACATTTTTCACCATTAAATTATACCTGCATATTAAATCACGAACGATCATATTCGGAGATATGTCTTAATAAATCAATCAACGTATATATGTATGTTCCAACTTCTAATCTAGTGTCCATAACACTTGCTGCATACAAACGAAAAATTATAATTGCATTTGTCTGCCTTTGTAATTTTGATGCACACATGTGAAACTTAACTCTGTCTATGACGCAGGTAGAACAGATGAAGTAGATAATGACGTATTGGATTACAATTATCATATCAAACTCTTAGATCGGCAGGGTTTTATGGCGGCGATAAGACGCGGCAGCTGAGCCCAACGAAAATATAAAGACACCTTTTAATGAGACCGGTCGACGTCAGAATGTGAGAATATTTTGAATGGACGATTTTATACGTGTTAAATACTCCAAGGGTTATTTTTACGCTTGTAAATGAAGCTTTTTACGACGTAAAGACTGTATGAGAATTTGCCTATAAACTATAGCAACCATGTAGAATATAATGAGCCGCGCATGTTTATTGTGCATTATGAAAACTCAATAATGTTATTGATTTGTAAACATGTACGTAGGATTTATTTTTACACTTGAAAGCATTGTATTTATTGTTTACAAAAGCAATACAAACAACCGAGTATTTTGAGACAAGTTGGACAATGCCGTTGAAGTTCGAGTGCAATCGTTTTGAAGAGCGGAGATGGCATTCGACAAATATTAGTGGAACGCGCAAAACCGTCGACGCTGACCTCTAAGAGGTGTCAAAAGTTGGACGAAGCAATTGACACGAAACGTAAGCCACGCGTGAGAATATTTGAAGAAATATCTTGTCAAGTTTATTCTATGCCGGTAATGAATCATTTCGTTAACGGTCACTTTCAACACTTGGGAAAATCACGTACCACTGTACACACAACGGGCTATCGACCCCACTCAGATCAATTTACATAATCACCGCTTTGACATCACGGGTATATATAACAAATATTATAAACGAAATCAATACCCAACCATCGGAATATTTCATTTTTGATTTACAAAAATGGTTACATTCAAGTGACTGTTTTATGCTAACACGGCAAAGTTACAACACATCGCACTTTATAACTAGTACGGCGCTATCCATATAGTAATCCAAAAGTGGGTTTCTCTTCTAATTTCTTGGCAACCTAGTCAATTTTAAAATAGTATTTTAAAAATAAGTCTCTAAATAGGTCTCTTAGATCTTTTCTGCAAGCTTATTAGAATCGGATCCGTATAAAAGAAGTACTCGTATATAGCCCCTTTTCTAGCGAATGCAACTAATAAAATGCGCTATGTCATTCCCAAATACCAATTAACAGTTAATAAAATGAATTCAAACATTTACATAATCTTTGGGATGTTTAGCATTTTTTTAATTACCACAGCATTCGGACGTCGTATCGTACTCGTTACAACAAATATCATAATTTATAAAATATACAAATTTTATAGACGCATGAAATCAACACAGATGGGTTTATGGATGAATAACGTTGTTATGACAAGAGGAATGTGCCTTTGTTATGGTTCATATCAGGTGTTAATTTATAATCATAAACGGTCAATGTCCATAGTTATATGAGTCATAAAGTGACGAATGAATAAACCAGTGCATTTCGTTCGCCCCACACACTGCTCGCCCAATGTGTGTAGCCTTCTGTAAACTCAACGTAAGAATAACTTTTATTATCTACGTCGATTACAGTATTATATTACGGCTTAGGATATTTTGAGGCATGTCAACTTTTCTTCAACTTATGCAAGGACAGCTGCACGAATTTTGGCAACAAGCCATAATTTTGTAATGCATTTTGGCTATCTCTTGTAACTTTACACCCAAATTGACTTTTTTCCCTCCAGGGATGCGATGTTTTTTAACTATTTTTTGAAAAAAAAATATCTAATTTACGTGACGCGGTCAATAATGGAGTTGTACTTTCTGTAGCATTCAATCTAGTGTCCATTTTCAGGCCATTCGATAAAATATTGTGGTCCAATCATGATTTATCTTCGGTCTGGGAGCTGTTGCGTATCATAATCTATTTCGTCTTCAGATACTATAGAACACCTTGAATTGTGCCAGACCATAAATTGGCTGAAACTCATAAAATTTTATTAAACTTGGCTATTTTTAAAATTTGAAATACACGACGCGGTCGCCGGCCACCGTAAAATACCATAATTATTCATAATTACGAGCGTGCACGACAAACAGTTTCAGATTTATGGCCGCTAATGAACCTGAACGCATCGGGAACAAGATGTAGTTTACTCGCCGGCACCGTCGACTTAATCCTCATTTGTTAAACAATTTGTCATTTCTTTCAATTTACCGCATCGCTATTTATAAAATATGTATTTAAATTACCTTTTAGATAATATTTTATCACCGATACCGCGTGAATACGAGTAAAATAATCTATATTATGCAAAATGAGACACATTGGCAGTGATTCTCAAGTTTCAATTTAGCTAAACGCCAGTCATCGTCGTAGAAAATGATAATTATAATTACTTCCTACGTAAATACACGTATTAATCCTAAAAAAAACAATTGCTAACGCAAACCTTATCGCTTATTTATTAGACGGTGATTAATCATGATCTTGCATAAATACTCGCATCGATACCATATTATGTAGCAGGATAAAACCTTAGGCCTTCAACGATCCAACGCGCATAGCGTAATCGTACAGCCCCAGTTCTCTAGGAGATCTTAGAAGCAGCAACATTGGCATTTTGTAGTACTGCGAACTAAACGGTCTACTGCTCATTTTTTACATCATCAGTCTACAAACATCCCTCTTTTAAATATTGGTACACTTTACTACTAAGATGGTTCAAAGCTTAATCCACGACGGTAGCCTACGCGGCTTGGCGGTCTAAACAGTTTTAAGTAATCAGGTTTCCTCACGATATGTTCCTTCATCTGAACGTGATAATTCATAATAAATACACACACGATTTTCAAAATTCAAAAGCCTGCTTTTAGTTCCAATTCACGACCACCGAGTTCCCAGACCATGCGCCTAAATACTATAGCGTTTATTTATTTATTTATATACACTTTATTGTACACCATGAATATACAAAGGAAAAAATATATATATATAAAAAACAATAACCAAAGACAATCGGTGGACAATAGGCGGTCTTATCACTAACTGTGATCTCTTCCAGACAACCTATTTTACAAAAAGGATATTAAAAACTAAATGGTATGGGTAATTCATGTACAAATGATAAATAAAAAAAAAATGATGTACTTAACAAACAAAAAAAAAACAAATAGCAAAAACAAAGGGAAAAAAGGTCAAGTAAAACAGAAAAAAAAACATAATAAAATAAATAGCTACACTACAATAAAAACAAAAATAAAGCTTAATCTATAATTTCTGTGAATAAAATAATCTGACAAGTCTTTTAAATGCAGGAAGTGACTTCGCTTGTCGGATAGGCAGTGGAAGTTCATTCCACAAGCGAGCTGCATGGACCGTAAAAGAATGAGTAAGGAATGATGTGCTATGCCTAGGAATATCTAGTAATAAATTTTCTGCCGATCTCAGAGGTCTTGCATGCCTGTCGCTTAGGAATTTGAATCGATCTTTGAGGTAACGGGGTGTAGAAGGAACGAAAAGGACAGAATAGAGAAGAGAAAGGATACGAGTGTTCCGGCGATGGCGGACAGAAAGCCACTTGAGTTTAGTTCGAAATTCGGAAACGTGGTCATATTTGCGAAGGCCAAATATAAACCTTATGCAGAAATTCTGAAGTCTCTCAAGCTTTTCAAACTGGGCTTCGGTGAGATCAAGATAGCTAGCGTCACCATAATCAAGAAGAGGAAGTAGAAGGGACTGCACGAGCGCAATTTTCGTAGGAATAGGCAGAAAATTCCGTATTCTTCTTAAAGACCCCGCAGAAGCGAACAATTTTCTACTGAGTTCTTGTAGTTGGGGGCCCCAAGATAAGGTTTTATCAAAATAGATACCCAAGTTCTTGACTTTGTCACTATATGGTATAACGCAGCCATTAAAGACAACCTGAGGCAACAACTGGGTATCCATTCTGGAAACCATTCTGGGGCTGCCGATAACAATCACTTGACTTTTGGACGGATTGACTGTAAGACCGTGAGTTATGCTCCATTCATTTATAAATGCAAGATCTTTGTTAATAGAACTTATAGCTTCCGCCACCCTGTCCACTGGAGCATGGTAATAGATTTGTAAATCATCAGCATACAGATGGTAGGAAGAAATAAGGTGACGGGAAATTGAGTTAATGAATAACGCGAAGAGTAAAGGAGATAAAACGCCGCCCTGAGGGACGCCGGCAGTTACATTACACCAGGAGGAGGTGTCATCATCAACACGTATACGTTGCCGTCGTCCCATCAGGTAACTTCGAAACCAGCCAATAGCCGTTGGAGATATGTTAATAGAGCACAGAGTACTAAGCAAGACATCATAGTCCACGGAGTTAAAAGCGTTGCTAAAGTCTAACAAGGCTAGTACTGTCAACTTTCCGTTTTCCATAGCAGCTCGTATGTCATCCGTGATATGCACCAGCGCAGTAGTGGTACTATGTCCCGGACGAAACCCGGACTGGAAGGGATTTAAAAGGTTATAGGAGTTAAGAAAGGAGTTAAACTGGTTATAAATGAGATTTTCTAATACTTTGGAGAGGAATGGCAAAATGGAGATAGGTCTGTACTCTTGCGTTTTGCCTATAGGCAATTAATTTTCACATAACTACTGCTACTAATATAATATTTAACCCGACCCACAATAGCAGTGAGTATCGCCAGTAGTTTCGTAACACATCTAATAGACGTCTGTAGAGAAATACATTTTTATTTTAAAGCAGTCCATTATTAGGAGAACGTGACGATAACTCTCGTTTGCCAATTACTCGTGACTGATAGCGAATAATAAACAAGCGGACTCGATTTATTGTGAAACACGAAAATATTTAACCGACAGACGTAAACAAATGTAAAAACATCAATCACTTAACACCAATATTTAGATAATGACTGTGAAATCTCGGCAGCGGCGCTTTCATTTTAAATTTTGCCGAGGCTTGTTACATTTTTACCAAAAAGTTTACTGATAAAACATTCTCTTAAGTTCATTAAAATACCTCTCTAAAGAAATTACATCTGCATAAATGCACTGACATTTAAACACAGTTGAGCTTTCTAGCCTAAATGTATTTTGTAATAGCTGATTTTCGTAGTTTTATTTTATTAATATAAGTCATCACAGCAAAGTAAATTATTAAAACACGTATCCATTATACTCATGACAGAGTAGTGTAAGCCGTGAGAGACAATTAAAATGAAATCTTTATTAACAAAGAATATCAAAGATCCCATTAGATCAATTAGCGAAACGCTGCATGTTAAATAAACGATAAAAATTAATGAGTTTACGGGACCCGACGTTCTTGCACTGTTCAGTCGATTATAATTCCTACTATTTCTATACATCTAAATATTTTTATGTATTAAATTGATTTGTTACTGCGGCAATTAAGATGTCATCGACGCGTTTAGATTTATATGTGGCAATTAGAGGAGCATAATCTCAACATGAATATTGATCAGTTCGTAGACATTTATAAACAGCTTACAATTAGAGCCGATCCGGTGCTAACGGTAAACGTCGCTTATACGTACGCGGCCATCTTGTCAAACAACTAGATTACACCTCATTAAGGACATAAAAATTTGACGAACTCACATTAATATTGTCATAATGTTCTTGAAATGTACCGTATCAGTGTTAAATCTTAGCCTGCTGGCGTGAAACCGCCTCATTAGATGTTAATTATATTATCAGACAATCATAAATGATGCTTATGTCCTTTTTTAAACTAACATGAGTGTAGACATAAATTATACGAATTTCTTATAACCTATGTATAATTAATAAAATATTGTGACTTTTTTGTGGATAGTAAGACATTTCCTTGTTTGAATGTTTTTGAGTGCAAGAAAAATAATTAAAAAAGAAGTTAAATGCATATATAAACATTAAGGAACAAACTTCACAAAAATAAGGCAAAACGACTAGAGCAAAACATTAATGTCAAAGTCGAAAAAAACGACATTAAAAGCTGTTATAAATATTTATCTTTATTAGTGAATGTTTTAATAATAAAATGACTATGTAGAAATCCTAGCTTTATCTTTTTTTTTAATAATAAACCTGGCAATCGTGTGTAAATATGTTGACTCTTTTACGCAAATTCAAACGCACCAAAGTTTTTTGAGCACTCGTCGAACACAAAACAATGATGTACCGAACGCTACGTGTCATTCAAATATTTACACAAATTACGTGGCCCGAAGCTTTATTTATAAGCGATCAGTGGGAACAAGGATATCGGCACAACACACATTACATGCCACAATCAAATTCGAACCAGGGGTTATTTTGATACTAAATTTACAATTTATATTTTGTTTGTTTATTACAAATTATATTGTTGAATTAAATTGCAGATTCGGATGACGCATTCCTAGTATTTAGAATTGATAGAAGAAGAGTATACATACCTGCATGTATTGGAACGCGTCATGGTCTACGTTTTCTGGAAAATAGTATTAGGAACAAGATATTTCAACAGAGAACTTTAGTAAACAAATGAATGGCGGTGGTCGAGTCATGTCCGAGCATTCCGCAGAATCGACTGTCAATGGCCCAGGAATCTTCTGGAGAAATGATCACGTTTTCGAAAATAGAGGGTGTTATGCTCTACAACTAGAAACTCTCTGAAACTTATTATTGCCTTAGTTCGTGTTTTAGAAAAATAAAAAATATCTATAAAAAACAATCGCACCACCATAGTAATTCAAAACTACATAAGGCCAAACAATAGGTTGTTTAAATTCGTAACGGCAGTTTTATACATTAGTTGCAAGGGGAATAGCAGGCGAAAGCTAAACTTGGCAGACGACCACGACGTGAATGATCTCGGTTTACATTGGTAAATTTTCCGGTTTCAATAAAAGTGTCGTGTGCGGGGCCCGCCCGCCGCGTCGCTCGCTCCAACTCTTCCGATACGCCAAGGAAAACGTACGCAATAACGCTCAATTTTAGAGAAAACAACCATAACTCAGATCCCCGCACTCTGTCGTCTGTGTTCCTTTCTTCCGGGCAATTTCTATTACCATATAGACGCGCTACTTTTCAATTCTTTTCCATTAAACTTGGTGCATCGCCGTGCGTTCGCGGACCGACTACACACGTTCCGCTCGCTATTCTCAAAACACATTTATAAAATGCTCTTTACTTGGCCGCTGCGACGCGCGGCGGTCTCCTGCGACTGACGTCTTATTGCAAAATTCAAAGCGTATTTTCAAATAAGGAAAAATGGAATCAATAAAATTTCATTGAGTAAGCACCATAAATATTTTTATGTAAAAAACTAATGCTTGTTAGCAAAATATTTTACAACAACGCTTTCATGAAATTTAAATATAAATAATAACTACCAGTACGCTTTTGTTGACACTATAACCGGTATTGTATCACAGAGTCAAGTGCAACATATAAATATATAACGTGAAAAACTTTAACATTTTGAAAACACAAAACTTAGAATTACAATATTACTTTGGTTACTGCAAAAGCGTCAGAAATTATTCAATTTATGTATAGTAAGATATACTTATTTCCAGATTTGTTAAGATATATGGTATGATAGAATTGAGACTTTTTTTGTTGTTATTCAGTCAAAATTACATTGACTCAGAAAATCGTAACGTTTGAATTTACATTTTTTATACATGTCACACCTGAGACAGTGCAGAGTAACTCCGCTGCTTGTTCATCGTAATAACAACGCAAACATCGATTCAAAGAAATATGATGTCGGCAATATCTCGAGCCAAGCAGATGTCACACAAACGAAAGGCTTAACTACGACTTCACAATTTGTCACAATAATAAATTTCATAACCAAAACACGACACAACAATGCGCAGCCGTATTCACGTTGTGTGAAACCAAACAAGCATTCTACCCTTAACAAAGACGTCTCTATCGGTAGCCGTCCCGAATTATCTGTCATGTTTCACAAATAAATAAAGGCTATTTTATACCACAATGGAAACACACCGCGTACAGTACGCAGCGTGATTGGAAACCATTGAGAAAAAAATCTATTTATCAAACGGGAGATGGGTTGCTTGAGATATATTCGGTGGTTTATATTATTAACCCGTTCCCATCTGTTCATGAAGCAGGTACAAGATTTAGGCAGTGGGCTGATATCCAAAATATTTACTGTTATGCATGGATAACTTTCTATAGACATAGCGAGCAGTAGTTATGGCATATGATTCAAATAAATTGTTTCAATTAAATTTAAAATCAGGAAATCCATCGCAAATTTGGACTCTACAGAAACCTTTTAGATTTGATTACTATACATTTTTATCAAGGTTTATCACATTTAGTTAGAAATTAGAGCAAAACAAAATAATTGTGCGCGTGTCATTGTCAATCCTTGCAGTGGTTTGCATGGCATTGCGTAGAACAGGCTCAAAATAAAAACCTAAAGGTGAGGATGTAATTCATCCTTAAGCCTTTAAAATAATAAAAAGTACCTAATGAGCGTAAAATTTTATAATAGAGTACGACGCGTTGTAGTATTTGCAATAATGTTATTCAAGTAATTTTTTTCTGTAAATACCATGAATTATTTATAAGGAAAGGACGCAGACGATGCGGCGGGCATCAGACACAATACAAATAAAACAATTAGAAATACAGCACAACGCGTTAACACAGAACCGGATCATAATTAAAAAGTACCGCGGAGCTCCTTACAATAACAAGACAGCTACATTGGTTGTAGCACTATAAAGTCTCATCACACGAGTAAGTTATGTCTGTGGTATTTGGCGAGTCGGCACTCGGCAGCGCTCGGGCCGGCTCACGAACTCGAAACTCACGATCGAACACCATGATCAAAATACAACTACCGTGTATTACCATAAAGAGTGTAACGTATGACGGCTCTTTTAGTTCGCGTGGAATATGAATTCGTTTGTGTTATACACGATATGCCGTACGTTGTCCAAAATAAGAGTAATATGTGTCCCCGATATAATAACGACGCATTGTTGCTTTTTGTTTCACATACAGCTGTTGAGACGCTTTTTATGTAGCTATTGTAATGACGGAGAATTATGCGCACCATGTATTTGCATTTCAAATTCATATTAATATCAGTCATAAAAACGTTTTCATATTAATTTGGGAACAAACCGGACCCGTGAAATACATAATATAGATTTACTTTACTTCTCTATATTTTTCAAAATGCACTAACTTTTTTTCTTAGCGGAACCGTTGCGTTTTAAGATATCTATTTCCCATTCGATGCAATCAAATATCTAAGATAATCAGTTAAATTAATCGTGATGTTAAACGATCAGTCATTGTGTAGGGCGCGCGTTAATCGCGGGCGACATAAGAAGGCTCTCGAGCGACGCACGCATCACTTCCACAACGTCGGCGCGATTAACTCCTGCGCCGAGACACGGGTGTCGGTCAAACTTGCTCCGGGCAAAAATGCAACAACACCAGTGTGCTACCGGTTTACTGTGTGAACAACATTCGTACACAACCACTACAGTTCAATTAAGAATTTGCTATTAACAATTATAAAGATTATCTGGTAAACATTACCTATATATTTCAAAATTAATGAAATGTAATAAAATATTGCTTTTAACTATGTACGCCGCAGCTGCAAAAAACATTTTATGTGCCTCGACGCGTTTATAAATTCATAGTAAATTGACAGATAAAAAATACTGTACGCATTTCCATAAATTACTCGTCAATCTTGTACGGATTCTGAGAAATGAAAAAAGAACCATAAACCAATAAACACTTACTTTCCGTTGCATATAACAAATGTGATGGACTCCCGCGGCGCTCAAATAACTTCGAAAGAGGTCGGACATTTAATTTAAGTTTATAATAAAGGACATATTGTGTTAGATAAAGGATGGGTTGTAATAGTGTCGCGTCATCCACATTAGTAATGCGCCTCCTTGCGGGGCGTCCTAGCGCTGCTTCAAACGCACTAACTCTTTTATGAAAACCTACGAATACAGTCAACAGAAAAGAAAAAACATATCACAATATAAATAAATGTAAGGTCCCCGAGTAGTCCGCGCTTGAAATATTTATTCAAATAAGTCGCCATCAACCCGACCGTAAAAGCACGCGGAGGGTTGAGGGGCTAGCAGTTTTATTAATATTAAACGAACGCTTCAGTTGACACAAATTGGCGATAACCAAAGCGAGAACGTCGTAAAATTTTTCGGTCCCCGTACACGTTTGTTCATTACATCTCCTGCAAATATATGCTGACGAAATAAACTTCTTTATCGGATTTATCCGTAGCTTATGTGCGTCCTTGAATAGAAAAAAAAACTATTTAAAGTAATTAAACTTTTTAGTAGGTTAACCTTAGGTTAAATTTGGTCAATTTATCTAAATCGATCAATTAAATGTGACGGTAATTAAACAGTGGAGACGCTGCCACAGTAACCGACGCATTATTCTAACATTCCCAGATTAGCCTAAAGTATACATTTTAAACAGGCCGTCGTTATTTTTACAACTGTTGAGAGCTATTTTCAAACATACTTTGATAATGGCATTTTTAAGGCAGCACTGAACTCGACATTTATGAACAGCAGTCATCTTGACGTGCATTTATTAAAAAAAAGTATTTAAATGCGTCCAACAACGGTAAACTATGTATTCTAACACGTATAGAATTATAAGCTGACGGTACTTCACTTCAATAACTTTATTTTACTACTATAGAGACGTTTGCGATACAGCAATCTAAAATAATAAACTTAATGCACAGCTCGTTTTTAAGATGATTCAAAGTGCAATTCTCTCCTAAGTAACAACGATCGTGAACTAACTTTGAGCCGTTTTGTACTAGTTTGTAAGAGAAAATATGTACAAAATTGTAGTCAACCAACTTCGTATTTATTTGTCCAAGCAAACAGAACACTAGGGATAATATTTTATCGCTATCAGACGTTTTTCCCTTAAACTTCCTTATTTCAACGAATTCACGCCCTCGGCCAACAACAAAGCAATTAATTACCGCTTAATTTATATAAACGAGCTTAGCGGTAATTGGAACAACAGGAGATCTTATCGCCGACGAAAACCTGCGAGATTATATAACAAGTCCCCACGCGACAGAATTGTTTGTCTAGTTGGATCATGAAAACGTTTTAACACTAATAGGGTTTTCGCGGTTCAGTAGCTTCTATAGATTTACGGCTTAGATATGCAAAGCAGCTGTCAAACGAAACATTTCTCACCCAATTTGGCAAAGTTCGAGCATAGTCGCGCTCGGAGCGTTCCCGACTTTAATCCAAAAAAAAGTTTAATAGCACCGGCCACAAGTTTTACATACGAAATAGAAGAGAAAAACTTTACGAAAAGTATTGCATGATAATTCGATTGTGATTCCAAAGCAGTAATGACATTACTGGCTGACTATAGTTAATATTAAAAAAATGATTCGCCCACCCTATGTTTTTTACGAATGACATCGAATGCAATTTCCGTGTCTCAGTCAGCCGTTAGAGACCATCTCGTACGAGACAATATAGGCCTGTACACATCCCACACATTCAACGAACAGCCGCTACAGCGCTTGGTTAAAAATGTCTGAAAATGAAGTACATTTGGAGAAGGCGTGAGCTTCATAAAACTCGACGTTATAACAAGCACAAGGCCAATTAAAGGAGTCGACGGGACACGAACTTCGTGTCGACACTTCGCTGCAGTTGACATTTATTCCATGAGGGCAATAATTTTCAATTATACTTCAAAACGCAAGTGACGGTTCCGGTATTTTCAATTGCGAACTAGAAACTATAGTCCCACGCCAGCGACATCTGTTGCTTTCATATTATCATGACAGTATAGCTTTATTCAATTATTTTTTCCCCATACATGACGATTACAAAAATTAATTTCTATAAGGAATTTATTTTCTATAGAAATTAATTTGTTGATGATGCTTTTTTACTCTTTCTCAAAACATTCTTGTTCATTCTGACTTTCCTTATAAAACACCTTAAATGTATCATTTTATACTTATTAACGACAAAAGCCATATATGTCACGATAAATTTAATCCCTAACTTTATGCGTCGAACATGATTATATTTTGTCACCAAAACGTTTTATTTAATAAAATACGCAATATTGAATTTAGGATTTTGTATATTGGGAAAGAAAGGATAAAATTTATTTTTTATATCATTGAAGGATAAGCGTGGGCGCAGTGTGTGCCATTTGTGCATTGTTAAAGAGTGCATGCATTATTGTCGAAAATTGTGAGTTTTTTCACCTTTAAGTGGTGAAGAGGGGCAGTGGTGCGCGGGCGTCGCGAAGCCCCGCTGCGCGCTCACTCTCGGGGCCCTGGACGGTATAATTTATCGCGAACAATCACATTACCATATCACTAATAAAATGCGGTTGAGAACGCTTATATAAGCCTTAAATGGTTTTTCGATTCCTTTGTTGTCCGAAATTTATGATTCTGTAAACGGTTTGGCAAGCCAGCAGTTTGCAGTGCTCCGGCGAGGATTACAACACATGCGGAGGGTAAAGACAATACTGGTCTAACAAACGCTACGGAAGTCTTTGTACACCTATTATTTCCTAAAGGAACCATTGTTACATTCAATCCCGGGTGAAACTGATATTCTGTGATTCTGCGCTTAATTAATTATAATCAATGTTGTTAGGTAAAGCTGTCTTATTTGCTTAGACTCTTTAAGAACGGATTATATACCTTATATATTTCAATCAAAAGTATAAATGGGATAGATCATAAAAGTGTAAAAAACATATGCATTTACATAGTTTTATTATTGTAAAGCTCATCAACTATTTTATTATTAATGTAGAGGGGCTCTATCATATTAAACTAATATTCAAATGGAGTGAACAACAAAAGAAACCCATCACCGTTAGGTCAGGTTACAAAGAATGCGTGCTGCATGGGTAACACAATACATGCACCCAACGGGCCGCGCCGGGAGCTAGAGCCTGGACGTAAATTCATGTAACTATGTACATACTAGATTTTTTTATCAGACATTCGCCCGCATTTGTGGGGTTTGGTCGTTTAATTCGTTTCGTGTCAGAGGGATTTTGGTTGGGTAAAATTTTGATTTTTAGTTGAAATCAAATCATTTCATTTTCTGCGAAGAAGAAACTTAATTTGGTACCTATTAAGTTAAGTGAGTATTTAGATATAGGTATGTCTACACAGCCATGCAGTGCAAAATTCGAAATATGTATTCTAACATGGTTTCCATTTTTTACAGATTTGTTAAGAACAGAAAAAAATAATAAATACGTTTAACAACATGTGGAACTTTCATCCGTACAAAATTTACAAAGCAATTCAAGTTTTACATACAATTATGCCGGCAGGCATTTATTATTAGTAAGGGATTAAGCGCAGTGCGAGCGACCATTGTGATGCACCCAAAAGTGGGGAACTGCGATACGGCCAATGAATAACACACAGTTAAAATAGAATAACACGATCCATTGCGGCGGGAATAAGGCATGATTGACACGTGAGCCTAACGCCCCGTGAAATATGAATGGGCTTTTTCATTTGGATCCATTTTTTATTCAGGTATTTTTATTACCCCATTGTGGGGTGCAGATTAGCCCGCAGCAACGCGGAAAATATTCGATAGAGAGTTAATATTAATTCTTTATCCCCGCGTGTATTACAATCGAATCAATTGTGATGTAGTTGAGTACAAATGGAACGATTTTATAAGCTTTGATTGATTTTCAAAGGACTACTTAATTAATTGAGTTTTACTTAATCCTGATTCATTTACATTTGAATTTTTTTTTTGTTTTTAATTAAAATCGACATCTAGAGTAAACAAAATGTCCTAATACAAAATGGGATACACATTTTTTCACTTAAGGACAAAGATGGTACTGTACTTATTTAAATGTATTATTTAAATAAGTACAGTATCTTTAACTGACGTATGTCAGTTATGATATCAAAACCTAATCTAAACACACAATATTAAAATCTGAAAATAACCGCGTGCAATTTTACATTTAAAGCTTAAAAATGTGGTAGCGTTGTGTTAAATAAGGCGCAAGGACCACCAAGTACCGATGTAAATTATTTCACTGACTGAACATGTTGAATTATCGCACTCGACTCGCAATAAAACTCCGACACCAGAGGTTTTATCAGGAATGAAGGAACATGTTGCCATATTTCATTAGGCCAACGGTCTTCTTGTGTTCGGAGTAAAAAATATTATATTAATCTCCCAACTTACAGCGTTTGCATCATTGTGTTCCTTGTTCGCTTAATATTTATTGTTGTGTACTGGAAGGAGTAGGCGAGTGTCACTTCTTAACTTGCGACTTTGTGAAATTTATGTTTGTGGCCCGTTGTCGCCACAATAAAGCGTTCTGTTCCAATTTTCTTTCAAAATTGCATTCAACGCGGTTTTATTTTATGCCATTAAAACCGTTTGTTCTTGACAGAGATTGCGAACGATTTAAACGCTTTTAAGAAACAGAAATTTCGTCTGAAGTATTGAATGTTTTAATATTTATTGGTTAGATAATGTAAAATATATTAAGGTGGGCACTGCTATACATTGCGTATCAACAAACATATATTTGTCTCACATCTCATTAGGCTTCATCCCACAACATCGACAGCTTAAGTAGTGCACAATAAAATAAATTGAGGGTAGCTTTCGTAATAAAAGCTTGAGGATAAATATGGAGTTCCTATAGTATAGATATAATTTAATGAAAGCGGGAGCGCGTAAGACACGCAGAAAAGAATTACTCAACTCGGCGATATCGCAACGCATCACCGCGAAGAATTTAATCACGCGAGTCAACACAGCGGCCGGTGTACAGATTATATCTACGGTGTTTCATTGGCGGCATACGAGGCGGACAAATTGAAAACGTGGCGGATACACCGAATGTTACAATTGAAATTTCTAAGATGCCTGCTAACATTTTTCTTAGTAGGATCACGTATTTCTCCGCGGGGAATGCCACGTGGCTACTGCGTATGAATGCGACAAAAACGCCGTTTCCACTTTAATATTATAGGAATATATACGATACTGTTATTATTACGTGACTCAATAAAGCAATAATGATACGAAATGATTTTTTACTTATACGCGATGGAAAAGCTAGTTCTTACCAACCGTCGTATTATATATAGGGAATGCAATCCCGACTCGAGATTGCAAATTCGAGATCCCGCGGGATTAGAAATATCAATCCCGCGGGATCCCGGAATTTTCGGGATCCCGTCTAGTTTTAAAAAAATAATTAATTTGGATGACTAAAAAAACTAAGCTAGTTTGTGATAGTGAGGTTAAGTAAAATAACATATTAAAAATATGACCACGTCTCTGAATTTCGTGATAAACTCAAATGGGTATCTATCCGCCTTCGCCGGAATACTCGTATTCTTTTGCTACTTTTTCAAATTTTGTTCAATCCCACTGCTCCCCGTTATCTTAAAGATAGGTTCCGTTTTCTATGCGCTACACATGCACGACCGCTTAGGTCCTTAGAAAATTTAACACTTGAAATTCCTCAGCATAGCACCAATTTTCTTAATAATTCTTTTACAGTCCATGCTGCACGTCTGTGAAATGAATTGCCACTAACAATTCGTAAAGCTAAATCGCTTTCCACTTTTAAAAAACTTCTCAGAGCTTACTATTCTAAACTTTATATTTTATTATATGTATGTCGTTTAGTATTTATATTCTTTTATTAATAGTGTTGTTTTGATTTCTGTAAATTACTCATGCAATCTTTACACTAATATCTTCTATTCAATGTTAAGTTAACATATCTTCTTTTTACATTCATGTTTATATATGTATTTGTTATTGATATACATTATTAGATTTTTTCTGTTTCTTTTTTACAATTCTTAAGACAACTGCCAGAACTACGACCTTTCATTCCAGTCGCGTAGGTTGTCTGGAAGAGATCGCAGCTAGCGATAAAACCGCCTATTGTGCCTATATTGTATTCGTTATGCTTCATTAATGTTTTATATTTATTTTATTGTATAGTGTACCAAAAGTATATAAATAAATATTACTCGAAAGAAAATAAAAACCTTTATTCTTTAATTTTACCAACCAAAAAAAATTAACAGGTTTCAAGGAAATTAACATAGGTAAATAAGGTAATCAAAATAATAAACATATTTCAAAGGAATTAGGAAGTAGTTACCTAAAACGAGTGAATTTTAAAATGACTCCTTAAAAAACAAAGGGTACCTATTAATAGAATCATCTGCTAAACGGCATCTAATGTCCTTTGCAATGTAACGCGCTGCTGAGAATGCCCTCTCCGACTCAACACTGGTTCTGGTTGGCAATAGTGTGGCGAAGCAATTATATCATCATAATCATCATCATCATCAGCCTTTATTCGTCCACTGTTGGACATAGACCTCTCCTATGGCACACCACTGGGCTCGATCTTCGGCTCTCCTCATCCAACCGCTGCTAGCCACCACCGCAAGCAATTATATGCAAACTGCAAAAATCGCCCCCTTGTTCCTCCACACTGGAATAAATCCTGACTACTGCTGCCCAATCCCGTCAATCTCGAACGGGATCTCGTCATATGATGCGTCGGGATTGATCCCGAAAAATTACTCGGGATCCCGCGGGATCCCGATCTCGCGGGATCGGGATTGCATTCCCTAATTATATAGTAGTACTTACGAAATAAATTACTCTGCAACAGAAATACCATTTTAAATTAATAAACCATCAATCAATTCATTATGTTCATTAAAATAGTACTTAAATTGTAATCCGTATCTAGTACTTAAACGAGATGTGTTAAAGATATGAGAAAAATAAAAGCATGACACATAAAAACGCTCGCTACCAGTTTATACGCCGAGGCGACGTCAAATTATACTTGTTCTCGGCATTCAACGCGTAAACGATCCGCTCAGTATCGGAATAAGTGAATGAAACGCAATTAGCAGATGCTCACAGTTAACTATTTATTATCCTTGACACGTCCAAGAGGCGACTGGAAAGGGGGCAGATGTCATTGACAATTGTTTGCACATAACAAAGTGGGTTCAGGGCCTAGCAACAGTTTCTAATTGTACCACGACAATACGTAATCTAACCGGTCCCATTCGACGTCACGTCGCTTGTCCCTAAAGCGGCATATAGAAATGCGTGAACGGTATTGATGTTACATAATTTTGGAGTTTCAACGGTATGCAAAAAACTAAATGATAGAATACTTCGAGCACTTGAAAATAATGAATAAAAATATCACAAAGAAACCTGTTTTTTCAAGCATTATCCACGATGAATAATTCAGTTATCTGTAATCCAATAACACACATTAAGCCGTCGTGGTGACAAAATGACAAAAAATATACATAATTTTATTTTGAACTTCTTAAAGCCGTTTATGATTAAGCAATAAATGGAACCGATGTCTGAAGGACAACCTAACATAAAGTAGAAATGCAGCAAGCATGAACACAAAATGAAGCAACAGATTGGCAGACACGGTTATCTCGATGAACTAAGATTCTGGAAGTGCAACAATATTCTACTCCAATTTGTCCCCTTACTGCCACTTTCTCCGTGTCAGCATTCGCAGGTAAGATGTATTCATATTGTATACATACATCTAAGTAGATGAACCGAAATTTATGTTCCATTTTCTACTCATATTTTCAAAAAATAAAAATGCACCTCAATAAATAACGCTTTAATTCTAATGGAATAATATTACCTTTTATTAATAATAATTTGAACTGAAGTTCAGCGTGTGCTGTAAGGCTAATCTATGAAATGTATTTATATCAATTTGCTTACAGCGAAATAGCACTTCAAAGACAGCTAAGCAATACAAGCGAGTTGTTTTAATAAAAATTCCTAACAAGTCGGCCTGTCGACTCCACGCCACTCGTGTGCGACACCCCGTGGGTCCTGAATCGCCAGGTGCCGTGGCGAACAAATAAACCAACGTTGCCTCTCGCGCGCCAAATTGCCCGTGTCGCGATCTGACGCACTACTATGGGTTTCGTTCACGTGTAAAATCCCAACAATTTACACGACACCGTTCCCCCCTATACAGGTTAACACACTTTACAGTTTCCACGTTTCTAGACAACATAATCGTTTTATTTTGTTTATTACAATTGTTTATCCGTGCAAGATTATCCTGATTGCACAAAGCTTGGAATCTAATATCAGTTTTTGCTCACCTTGCATAGCGAACGTCAAAATGTTGATTACCTGCAACAAAAAACAAGCGTCATTATAATGTTAATGTTTTATCAAGGATTGTGGGAATAAATACATTTAATATGTAGAACGAAAGTCCAATATTAACTTGCGTTATGTCATTTCCGTTTTAGTGAATCCATCGCTTTCAGCTAGTCACGAGACAGGACGTTAATTAGAAAATTATGTGAGAAATTATTAATAGGTCGGCTGTGTATCCGATTAGATAACAAACTAGTCCATTAGTCGACAAGGATAACGACTGGTCAAAGAACATATCAAAGGGCTGTGGCCATTGCGCCCTTTGTCTTAGAGTCCAATTTCAGTCCGATATAGTTAATTGAAAAGGAACTTGCTGCGTTGGAGGCGAGATAAAGCAGTAGCAAACAATACGCCGTGCGTCGCCTTGGGGGCGGGTTTGACACGTGGTTGAGGAATGATCAGCCGCGTGGAAATGACGACTTAATGGATTATATGTGTCCGGCGACACCGAGATAAGTGTCGCCCCGCACCGGGACCCGGCGCGCCGCACCAGATTAGGCACACAAATTACAAAAATTAATATCATGGAAATTGACTAAAGAATAATTTTACACGCCGATGAACACGGGCGATAAAATGAAATAAATTTAAATTCGTACATGTTACTTTGGTCAATGTTCGACATTATTCCCCGAAATCAACATTCATATTTAAAGGGAAACAATTGAAACATTTATGCTGTGTGAAATTATTATTGTTACTTTATAATGCAAGTACAATGAAATTGTGATCTTATAAATTGCTGTGATTCACAGTCACTCACAGACACTCACGCCGACATAACAATCCAGCACCCTGGTCAGTTGCGTTTCGCCGTGAGAGGTAACAAATTGAATGCGATCATTATAGCAGTTGGCTGGCAGCCCTTGGAAATGCACATTAAATAGCGCCACAATAACATACAATTTGCCGGCAATCTATTCTTTTATGGGTGAAGGACAAGAAACGCCTCACCACTTACGACAAAAAGTCGTCAGAGGGATCTCCCGCTGGCCTTTTGTTCGGGGCGTTTCGAGGCGAGATGTGGACAAACGACTCGTGGGAGCCATCGTGAAATATTGAGCCGGTGTCACAGTAGGATGGGCGCGATTCCTATTACAAAGCCATTTGCGATGTTTACATAAAGGAGGGCGTACGTTAACACACTGCTCTCTAGTTGTGCTATTGCAAATTTTCCACTTCTCGCGTGTCAAAGGAGATAATTTATTGCAATTGAGATATAACAGGCGCCACGGGATCGCGTTTGCTACACCTCGCATAAATAGTGGCGCGCGACGGACGGTACACGTCCTCCTCTCATCCAACTACAAAATAAAATTATGATCATGAACATTTATTACATCAGATTAAACAGAACGTTCAACGAGAATATTTACTAGGTTATAATCCGACTATACTTTCCAAGTTTTCTGTATAAGTAACCCCTTAAGTTTGTTAACCTTTAATGGCATATATGGCGACATGTCTTTCATTAGCTTCCATTGCATAATTAGTTGCTTAACCTCGCGAAAGAGGGATAGCCAAATGAGTGATTAAAAATTATTTACTTCGGATCTAGTGTTTGGAAGGGCAAAACTTTTGTAGTTTTTGAAAACGACGACAAAAAACTTTTAGACTATAACTAAGAACACACGCATATAATATAGGCGTCACATTATGCAGCTAAATTAGTTATCACCATTTTATTTTATAAAATAAAATCAATATTAAGGCATTTCAAATAATGCATTTTTTATCAATTTGCCGTAGATGACATTGATTTACGGCTATATACGAGTACAATATAATTGAAATAGTATGGGTGATGAATTATTTCAATATTAGACTTCCAAAATACACATCATATGATTGAAAAAAAATATGTTGAGTTATGAAAGATTTTTTTAGTAGCTTAAACATTTTTTAAAAATAGTTTGGGCAAGAATCATGCTCAAGTTAACCAAGGATTTACAATTTTCCTGCTTATTTATTGATACACAGTTATTTGTCGCACATATTTTTGGTATTTTGCAGTAAATGAATCATCGCTTTTTTAATAATCAATAGGTTCGCAAAAAAGAGGGAAGAAATTTCAAAATCACAGCTTACCTCATAAAACCGTTTAGGTTGATTGCACGTCGTGAGAAATGCAATCTAACATTATATCCAAACACAATTTGTTAAATAAAACGGCGTCGATCTAATTGGTGGTCACGTAAAATGCATAATGCGTACGTGTTTAATTTGATGAGCGGTTCCGTTGCTGAACGGTGGGAAATTATATCAAAATCGTTTAACTAAAATAAAGGGCGATTAGGCTGGGAATTCGCGGAAAGTGCAATTTGATTTCGACAATGGCCGCATCGTTGCGGACGATTCGTCGCGTGCATAGCACAACCAATGCGTCCAATTTGAAAGGAAATTGGTAGCTAATTTAAATCATATTTCGACAACATTTACTTAACAGAATAATCTTTTAAATTTGGTAAAACAAACGGAATTCGGAAGCACTTTTCTTTCTGATGTTAAAGTTTTACTAATTTGAAGCATTGTTTTTTAAAATGAACATACGTTTTATATTTGATACAACAGCAATGTAAAATTTCTTTAATTTAAAGTTAAAATAATTAAATGCAACGTTGAATTACAGTTACCGGCTTAATTTTTAAGACATTAATTATGATAAAGTAACATTTTTAACAACTAAATGACTTATATTTGTATCTGTTTTTGATTTTTATTTTACATTTTCTTTGATTTAAATACATGAACTTAAAATCACAAATAAATAGCCTGCAATCATCAGACGTCGGCAGTACAATTCTATCAGCAGAGCGCTAACAAGCAGTGACTGTGGAAATGCGCCTGCACACTACCTGGCCAGCTGCCCCAAACCCCCACCAAGCTTTGCGCGCCTTACCCCGCAGCCGTTCCTCTGTCTCATTCACACATACTGATCGAAAGCTCGCTTGAAACTACAAAAAGCGGTTTCGTTTATTAGTGTTGCGCCTGACAGTTGTATGTGTGTGTGAAGAGAATTTTTCTGACAGCCTTTACAGAGCAACCGATAAAGCCGTACGTAGAGCGAGGCTCGCGGCGCTTAGCACATTTTGGTTGCGGACGCGAGTTTACCTGTCGGAACGCGTGAACCGGCGCGGCGGCCTTGTGCGCGAGCGCACCGCAGGTTTAGCTGCGAGTCAGTTCCACCCCAGACGTCCGCATGGCCGGTCGCGTCACGTGCGCCACAAAAGTGTTGCTGCTAACGCACGATCCTGTCCAATTAGTGCACTCGCGGGAAACGAGTTAAGTGGCCGGTTCGACTAGTAAAGCGATCGGACTGCGGAGCAAAATGAAATGAACTAGTGCGCCCCTGACATAATGTTTAAGTGGAAATTTAGTGTTAAACAATGATAAATAAAGCTATGTAACAAGTGTAATAAGTGAATACGGAACAATGTTGTTAACTTGGTTTTCGACCGTATTGCTGGTGCTAAGCACAGTTGTGACGGCAAGGAGTGCATCTCTGTCAGCCACCACGGGAACACGTTACCAAGCTCCCGACGAATGTGGTTGGATGACGGATTACGACGGCGCAGGAGTAGCTTTGCAGTGTAGACTGAGGACTATTAATAGCGAATTAGAAAACACTAACTTCAGTGCAATACAGCCGCATCCTACTGTTAGGTTACGGATCGAATGCAGCGATGCACTATTCTTCCAGAGCTCCCTCGCCCCGGGC
This sequence comes from Cephonodes hylas, assembly GCA_030295005.1. Lineage (NCBI taxonomy): Eukaryota > Metazoa > Arthropoda > Insecta > Lepidoptera > Sphingidae > Cephonodes > Cephonodes hylas. The sequence continues at coordinate 5,689,118 of AP025371.1, forward strand.
AGTTTCAGACAGTTAATAGAACTGCGCGAACTAACTATCGAGTACTGCAAAATTGGAAACCTTTCTGATAGCGCCTTCACCGGACTGCGTGAATTACGGAATTTGACTATTAGGACCCACAACACAGATTGGTCTACCATGTCACTGGAAATCACTCCAAGTGCGTTTTCAAGAGATGTTCAGAACTTGGAACGATTAGATCTAAGTGAAAATAATATGTTAGTATTTCCTGACGGTGCGTTATGCACCCTGAGAAACCTAGAATATTTGAATATGACGGGTAATAGAATGAGGGACGTAAGCCATTTCCAATTTTCTACCGCACATCGACATCCGACGGAAAAATGTGGAGATAACCTTATTGTTTTGGATCTCTCAAGAAATGTTATTGACACATTACCACCAAATCTACTTTCTGGACTGAGAAGATTAGAGAAGTTATATCTTCAGGACAATGGATTGAATTCCGTTGCTGATAGAGCACTAGAAGGTCTTGTTTCGTTGACTACGATTAGATTTTCTGATAACCAACTGAAAAGTTTACCACCAGAACTTTTTAGTGACACAAAAGACTTAAAAGAAATTTATTTAAACAACAATACCATAACAGTTCTAGCGCCTGGATTATTTAGCGACTTAGTACAATTGCTTGTACTAGATTTATCCTACAACGAACTGACTTCAGATTGGATAAATACTTCAACATTTTCGGGATTAAAGAGATTAGTTTATTTAGACTTTTCACACAATCGTGTGTCTAAATTGGAGATAGCCCTGTTCAGAGACTTGCACAACTTACAAATACTAAAGATGCAAGACAATTTTATTGAACATATCCCAGAAAACGTATTCAGCTCACTAAACAATTTGCACACATTAACATTATCAAACAATAGACTGACGAACATAGAGAGCTACGCATTTACAGGACTGCAAGTATTGTCGGTTCTTTCCATAGATAGCAACCGCATTTCCAGGATACACTCGCATGCGCTACGTAATTGTTCTACATTACAAGACTTGCATTTAAATGGAAATAGACTGGATGAAGTTCCAGCCGCTTTGAAAGAAATTCCACAGTTGAAAACACTCGATTTAGGAGAGAACTTAATAGTGAGCATAGAAAATGCATCATTTATGACAATGGAGCAAATGTATGGCTTAAGGCTGACTGAAAATAACATCGGGAATATTAGCAAAGGTGTTTTTGATAAAATGACTGCGCTAAAAATATTGAACTTGTCAAGAAACAAAATACATAAAATAGAAGCAGGCGCATTCGATGCAAACATCAATTTGCAAGCTATTAGACTAGACGGAAATTATTTGACAGATATTGGTGGACTTTTTGCTAAGTTGCCAAATTTATTGTGGTTGAACATTTCTGATAACCGATTAGAATGGTTCGATTACGCAATGATTCCAACTGGATTGCAGTGGCTGGATATTCACGCCAACAGGATTGCTGAACTTGGAAATTACTTCGAGATTGAATCACAACTATCTCTGAGTACTTTTGATGCCAGTTCTAATAGATTAACTGAAATAACCGGCAGTGCAATACCTAACTCTGTCGAAATGTTGTATTTGAACGACAATCTCATTTCTAAAGTGCAATCGTACACCTTTTTTAAGAAACCTAATTTAACGCGTGTCGATTTGTATGGCAATAAAATAACAAGTTTGGATCCGAACTCCTTGAGAATCTCCGCAGTACCGCAAGACAAAACGGTGCCAGAATTTTTCATAGGCGGAAATCCATTAGAATGTGATTGCACAATGGAATGGCTGCAAAAAATAAATACCGGAAACAGAGCAAGAACTCAACCCAAATTAATGGATTTGGACAGCATATACTGCAAATTACTGTACAGCCGTGGAAACGGTTACGTAGCACTAGTGGAAGCGGCGCCGCATCAATTTTTATGTAAATACGAATCGCACTGCCATGCTCTATGTCACTGCTGTGATTTTGATGCTTGTGACTGTGAAATGACTTGCCCGAACAACTGCACGTGCTACCACGATCCATCGTGGTCGGCTAACGTCGTCGAGTGCTCAAACGCCGGCTACATAAGCAGTTTACCCGAGAAAATACCAATGGAGGCCACACAACTGTACCTCGACGGAAATGACATTAAGACGCTTCCGAGTCACGCATTCATCGGACGAAGAAAGTTGAAAATACTATATTTGAATTCTTCAAACATAGAAACTGTCCACAATAGATCTTTCAATGGTTTAAAAGAACTTGAAGTCCTTCATTTAGATTTTAATAACATAGCGTCATTAGAAGGTCAAGAATTTGACGGGTTAGATAATTTAAGAGAACTTTACATCAACAACAATAAAATCAAGCACATCGGTAAAGAAATGTTCAATCACATGGCACGATTAAGAATATTACATCTACATCATAATCGTATGATTACATTATCAGTGTGGCAAATCAATCCTGCGATAACAGAAATAACACTCTCATTTAATCCATGGTCATGCGATTGCGAGTATACAGAAATGTTCAGAGAGTGGACCAAAAGAGTTTCTTCGATCACGGACTTGCAAGATATCAAATGCATTTTTTCCAAAGGAAACTCCACTGAAATTGTGGTATACAATGAAAGCATGTACGAAGATCCTAACTCAGGTTTTAAAATTGTCTTTGAAAATGGTTCTATATGTACTGGTTTGCCAAACATAAATAATAGTATCAACGGTAACTTGACAGCAACTAGAACAATAATAACCAACGACGAAGTGCATGATTACATTCCGTTGCTCATAGCTATAATCGTGGGACTGTTTCTCGTGCTCCTAGTGGGCCTTATGTTATTCATATACAGGCAAGAAATGCGAGTCTGGTGTCATTCAAAATTCGGAGTGCGGTTGTTCTACAGACAAAACGACATAGACCGAGAAGATTCAGAAAAAATGTACGATGCTTTTATATGCTACAGCTCCAAAGATGAAACTTGGGTAACGGAGCAACTAGTACCCACCTTAGAACGCAATGACCCTTCGTACAAACTATGTTTGCATTACCGTGACGTGGGCGGTTATGTGACCGAGAAGATAAGACAGGCTGTGGAATCTTCGCGTCGCACCATTATGGTTCTCAGTGAAAACTTTTTGAGGTCAGAGTGGGTCCGGTACGAATTGAAAGCGGCCTTCCATCAAGTGTTGAGAGATAGGCGAAAAAGACTGATTGTGGTGTTGTTCGGTCAAGTGCTACAAAAAGATCTGGATCAAGATATAAGACTGTACTTGAAAACTAATAAGTGCTTACACGCGAACGATAGGTTGTTTTGGGAGAAGTTAAAGTTTGAGTTGCCGGATGTGCGTAGTAACGAGCGGTGTAGGAACATGCCGAGCCCGGGCGCGGGTGGCGGGATGGCGATGCACAGGCACCATCACGGCCGGAGCCACCCGGGCATGCACGCCCCGCCGCCCGTGCACGGCGCGCTGCCCGTGCTGCCGCCGCACCCGTCGCACGCCTCGCATCAGGTGCCGCCGCGCGCCTCGCCTCGCACCATGTCCGTCCATGTTTAGTGTACAAACAGACAACATACTAAACTGTGAAGTGTAGTGCACTTTTAGTGAAGTGATGAAAGACATTTCAGTGTTTATAAAATGTGATAGCTAGTCGGTTACTGTTTACGCATTGTATATATTTTTATAAATGTCTGAAGCAGTAATGTAAATATTCCTAATTATAACATACGATTACATAACGAGCATAATTTTAATTAATTTTCTTTGTAGCTTTGTATATGTACCACAAATGAATGTCATTAAGGAAAATTACATTTAAAACAAATGTTCATCGTCTAGCACACAAATGTAGCACAGAATGTGATGAAAGTTTAGTGTTGTAAAATAAATTTTAGTACATTTAGGCCTATTCAGGCTGTGTTTGTTAGGCAAACTTGCCGACTACTATTAATGTTACTTAAAATGGCAGCATTGCCGCTATCTGTGATAAAATTAGTTTTAGTTAACGTTCTTATATCATCCCATCAATGTATATTTTGTATGTTAGTCATATCAAAAAAATATTTATTGTAAAAAATTCAAAATCGACTGTGTCAAAAAGTGATAAATGAAAAATAAAAACATTGAATTCAAACGAAATTTGTTTTATACTCCTTGATAAAATAATGCATTATTATTATAATGCACACCAACATAAAATAAAACACAACACACCTTGAATTGCACATTGTTTATTTTTTTACAAGGTAGTAATTTAAATAGGAATTATAATTGAGCACTAAGCTGTTGAAAATGCACCGCCACCATTAAGATAATTGCACCCTTTTATCATTATATTAGCTGTATCGAAAATCACGAATTAATTCATTTTCCATAAGGTATTTGCATAAAAATTGACACTATTAAATAATTACGCGCGTAATTAAATATTTAGGTTTTCCTTAAATTTAATTAATATAATCATAATACTCTTTTTAATATTTTCACAGATTTTCTCACTCAGATATGTAAAATTATGTCTTTATGATTTTTAGCTGCCTTACTGTAAAATTCTTGACCAAATTTTAGAAGTAAATAAGTAGTATTAAATTGGCGTCATAATAACAGCAGGCGCGCGGTGCGAAACAAACACAAATGTTTAACCAAGCTACATCATTTGCAAGCATGCGTTGTGTTCATCAAAAGTCCCACGCATAAAAAAGTACAAGCAGTAAATTATTATTGTCTTGATAATTACAAAAAGGATCTCCGCCGTAAAAACAACTTTATTTATAATTAATTGAAGAATAAAACTATTACCTAGAGAGAAATGAACATAAAGTTTTATTTAATTACGTGATTGTTTTTTTTTAATAGATAGATAGAGTAATAAATATCATGTGAAATTTTTACAGATACATATTTTTTAATAGACATATCGGAAAAAGTTATTTAAAGCGCACAAATTAATTTTAACATCGTAATATTACTTTTTAAAATTTATATTAAATCCCTCAATACTATTTATATTAGTTCACAACATTATTCCACACACATCGTAGGAAACGAGAAATGTTCACACTTTAAAGCGGGCTGGGAGCATAACCGAGCCAAGTTTATTTTTTCTACAGTATCTGTGAGGATGCATGGGGCCGTCGACCGCGAGCCTTCAATCTGAGGTAACGAGCCCTCGGCTCTAAGTAGGTGTGAAACAACTGGAAGGCGCGAACAAAAGGATAGCGCGGTTTATTCCTTGTATTCCGATTGCTTTTATGGGATTCGCACACAATGCTTTGTATGGATGCATCTCGATTTTGTATTTTTCAAATCGATTGCGGATTGAATGACTCGGTAGGAATAAATTATGTCTAGGGATTCAAAAGATCCACATTTAGATATTTGTTTTAACGCTACGTATTTTCTATTTTCCCAACATTTATTGACACATGGCGCGTTTGATCCTTTACTTTGCCTTTGTTGGCTAATGTCGTTTTTTTGTTGATGTAATTGAATTATAATAATGTATGAAATTGGTTTTAAAGTCCATCAAAATTGACTTAAATTGCTAACCAATTAGTAAAATATTTCATACTGTAGTAATTCGAAGAAACACCTAAAGTAAATTAACTTTTTTATGGGCCTCAATTTCGTTAGGTCAAGGTGCCCTCAGAAAATTTCCATGTACATTATAGAGGTTATTTTTTAGCTTAGGAACTTGGAAAAAATGCCTTTAAAGAACCACAAATTCATTTGGATAAAAAATCTGCCGACACTTCAGTTTTTGTCGTGTGACTCTGCTTAGCAAATGACGGCGTCAGAAATACGGGTAGCAAAATTATTTATTTTATTTTTAATCGTTTTGTATTTGTGTTGCAAGATTTATTGTTTTTTTTTCCTTTTATACTAATTTTAATACTTTTATACTAATTACATATAGTTAACTAATAAACAAAAGATTAAAATAATCAAGTTACATGTAGAAATGTTATTAAAATCTAATTAACGATGTTCTCTGTTAAAGTAAGAGAAATGTTTCTTTTTAATGACGTATTCTAAAATAAATCATTGTTTGTATACGCTTTTTACGCACGCATAATATTTTTATTATTTTAAATATCAATAAAATTAATACCCTTGTTTCTGCTATTGAAGAACACCTCCGACTCAAACAAATATTTCTGAATCTTACATCTATTGACGTGTTGAAGTACAGCCTTTTGGTTTAAATCCTACTTACCAAATGAGATTTAAAAATGAGCTTGTTTTGATAAATCTGTCAATGGACTGATGTCTCCATACCTAAGACTACTTTCAATCAAAATTAAATAATTAATTTAATATTTTTATTGCATTTGGTTTGGCTAGGGTGATAGATTTCTTTATACTTCCATTTTTGAAGCTAATTTCTGTGTTCCAAAGAGACATTGACATTTAACCAAATTATGTGTTGAAGAAAATGAGTGTAGTGATGCCTTCTGTCCATCCAGCTAGTCGGGGGTAATGTTCTCGCCGGCCACAAACACCGAGTAACGCAGACTGTGGTCACGGGCTTTCTGGATTTGAACCCACAATAATAAATACACGGGTGTTTTCTTACCAAACATAATTTGACTTAATATTTCAACATTTCTCTTTTACCAACTGGTTTATAACGATAAATTCTAATCTAGTTTCTTACTAAGACTAAAAAATACAAGTTCAATTTACCAATAAAATGACCTGATAAATTAAATTTTAAATGTTATCAAGTGAAGATAAATCATGATTCCTTTTATTATATCGGTCATTTGCATTTCTTTCATAGCAAGCATGAAATATGCATTAATTACATTAAGTTTTTTGTTTGGACTAATATGTAAACAGTTTTAATTCAATGGTGTGTATATTGATTGCACGCAACAAATGTACAACATTTACAAGAGAACATACACGTAAATGTATAGATCTCACTTTCAATTAATTGTTCACACAACAAGAAATCACCAAGTCTGTAGTAGAGATCGATCTCAGTCGTCGGCGGTCATAAATTTAACTAGAAAAATAACACAGAGGTGGAAAAAAATAAAAACGCAACGCCGCGCTGTGTACAACATTAATCAGAGCTGTGAGAAGGCGTAGAGAATTTATTTTACGATTGTTACAGCGCCGATGAAACGTTAAAAATGCTGTCGTGGCTATATTGAAACATTCAATGCATTGTTCGAGCCCGATTGAGCCGATAACGCACCGCGGTTCCGACTCATAGCTGCGCTGTAGCACCTTGTTGATTTTCCAACGTAAACTGTCGGCCACACTCTGGCCGTAACTAGTTTCTTTTTTATTAGTACTGGTTTAGTGTAGAACGGAACGCGACTCCGTATCGATCGTACGATTAAACTACGAGATATCATAATCACCGGTCTGCGCGTTTATCGAAAGTATAATCGGAGAGCGGCAATAAATTTGTCTCATTTTAATATCCTAGAGCGTGTAATGTTCCGAAGTAACAGCTCTCCATGTTTGGACTTAAATCTCATTATAATTTGGGAAGTAAAGTAGGCGGGGAGAGCGACCGTCCGGCAATGCAAGACGGTTCAAATCCGCCATACGAAAGACTTCAACGAGCACCATTCAGTGAACGTTTATAGGCTCACAACACATGTCTTTAAAATGGAATTTTGAAGTTTACTTGCATGCGTTACTTATTATGTGTTATATTTATTTTAATGCATACATATATGTAAAATGAATTATCGCGTAGATAATGGTCCGCTAACCTGCCCTGGGCCACCATGAAGAACTAAGGCCAAACTCATCTTAATTGTAGACGAGGCCTGTGCTCCGCCGTGGAAAACATAAAGGGGCTGATGAAGATGCATGTATGCTACACATTTACGGCCTTTCCAACCTCGATAATTGAGTTTACAATAATCTTGACGAAATCAAAATATTAACAAGAAACATATTTGCGATTTACAGCAGCAATTAGTCTACGCCTATAAAGCTCAAGTATAAGTATGGTTGTTAATATCTCTTGTTAACGTTATGAGACACAACCTGTTATTTGGTGGTTGTGTTACGAAAGTCAAACTGTACCACGCGCTTGTAACTCTGACACTCGCCGTCTTCATCGGACGCAAAACAATTTGACGCAAATTATACACTTGTATTACCAACAATGTTAATTAAACAACCCACGATAGATTGATTTGATTATAAAAATATCTAGTTTCAATTACATTCACGTGATGTTATTATATCAACCAAGTTATTTGTTTTAATTAAATTATATCAGCATGTTTTCAAACTGATATAGGTACCTAATATTTTTTTTAATTACATTTTGAAATCATCCCAAAGAGGAAAGGCTACTTTTCTGGGAGTGTTAAGTACATACACGTTAAAAGTAATATACGAGTTTGGTTTCATTCCATTAGATTGACGATTAGATACGATGTTCTTGTTCAGAATAGAAACGATCATTGACGTAAAAATAACTACAACACCAAACGAGCACATTTTCTCATGACCCAAAACTTTCTTTAGATAGTTTGTGTCATTATCCACTATTTAATGGTTGTTTCCAACGTGGGGTTGCTATGGGCCGTACTTTAATACAGGTATTTTTTGCCCTTTGTATTGACTAGACTTAAAGAGATATGATTGATCTATTTATAATAACATAATGAGCGTAGGGCATGTTAATTAATGTTGCAGTTAACGCGACGCAAAAACATTTGCATTCATAATGCCAAGTTTTATATTTAAATTTTGTTACATTTTTAAATAACCAGATACGCGATACGCGTTAAGCATGTCAAATGCACGTTTTATTTAAAACGACAAACATCCGTTTTCTGTAAGATCGAAATAAAACTAAAATCTTATGGTACGTATGGGGCGTACGAAATAAGAAAATATTTTTATTAGTTCAATGTTTAATTTGCTTCAAAATTTTATTTAGCAAACAAAGAAAGAGTTTTCCTGCCTACATGAATTCATGACTCAACAAACCGCGTCTGTTAAATGAAGCATCGTTTACAAACTGGACAAAAAATAGTGTCTCCGAGTTTTTAAAACGGGTCATTGACACTATTTTGTTTTGCACAAAACTGCAAGTTTTCTAAGTTGGCCAAGATGTAAAAAAAACTTACGATACATAACGGTCAATGAGCGTTTTATTAAGCAACCGGGTGGCTTTGTTCGTCCGTAAGTGGAGCAAGTGGATCGTTTAATTACATATCGATACACACTCGGCTAAGTGGGCTTTGAGTTGAGCCGGTCGCCTAACTAAGTGTTCAAGTGTTTTTATTCAGCCGTTATCGAGACTTTTTATGTACGCGACTTAGTCACATCGTAAACTATTTTAATGAGTGTCCGTGGGCGAGATTTCTCGAAAATTACATTACATAATTGCCGGCCCAATTGAACCGTTTTATTCGGTGATACCGATGAGGGATAAAAAAAATACATTTCCAAGGAATTTGAGTGCGTAGAAATAATTCGGTACGTCGTACGTAATTTAATAAATAACTTTACTTAACTTGTCGATCTTCTTCTTCTTCTTCATCAACCCATATACGCCCACTGCTGAGCACGGGTCTCCTCTACCATTGAGAGGGTTTAGGCCATAGTCGGGCCTAGTGCGGGTTGGCGGACTACACACCTAAGAAAATTCTAAGAACTTGTTTAGGTGTGCAGGTTTTATCACGATGTTTTCTTTCACCGTTAAAGCAAGTGATAATTCAATTTTGAATACACACATAACTTCGAAAAGTCAAGTGTGTGGCTGGGGTTCGAACCCGCGACCGCCGAGATTCTCGACCGCGTGCCTAAACCTCGAGGCCATCACTGCTTTATTAACTTGTCGATAAATGCTTTAAAATTAGTTTATAAATATTTTTAATAGTTTATAATATTCAGACAAGCAGTGATGGCCTCGAGGTTTAGGCGCGCGGTCGAGAATCTCGGCGGTCGCGGGTTCGAACCCCAGGCACACACCTCTGACTTTTCAAAGTTACGTGTGTATTCACATTGAATTATCACTTGCTTTAACGGTGAAGGAAAACATCATGATGAAACCTGCACACCTAGGAGTTCTTAGGAATTTCTTAGGTGTGTAGTCCGCCAACCCGCACAAGGCCAGCGTGGTGGACTACGGCCTAAACCCTCTCAATGGTAGAGGAGACCCGTGCTCAGCAGTGGGTGTATATGGGTTGATGAAGAAGAAGATAATATTCAGAGGCACTTTCTTCTTGCTAAATAAAAATATGGGTAAAAGTATTAACACATGAAAGTATAAGATACATAACGTTTGGAGTCGATTATAAAAATTGAGAATTGTAAAACACTAGTACTAGTATTAATAATGATATTATGGCATGCGTCTTTGCCTAAATTCAAAACAAAAACACAAGAAACGATAATAAAAATAACATTTCCTAACATACACTATAAAAGCAACCAATGTCACACCAAGTGATAAACACAGATTCATAATTAAATTCGTCTTTCACTTTCTTTACATAAATTCCGAAGCGGTGATTAAAAATGCTTAGAAACTATAAAGAATGCTAAAACACTTCCGTGACAAAAACAACAGACACAAAGTTGTTCTCTATGCGGCGTCACCTCAAATCACAATATCGTAAAAGGTAACACACGTAATTGGTTGCCGCGGGTTTAAACGAGACGCCCGATATTCCATAATGGTTAGAAGTATTTAACGGTGAGATAAAATCTTAACAAAAGCGATTTGGTTAGCCGTCTTGTTTTGGTACTTACATAGAATACGTATGCATCTATACACCAATCTATACGGAGCCGAAACAACTTAACCTCTCGTTGAGTTAACGAGCTCCCTTCGGCTCTCGCGTGGTAGAGTGAGAGAGAGGGGAAGGGCAGACCATTAAAAAATGGTTGATAGGTAAAATATATTGACCCCGGTTTCGTGCCGCGACTGTCGGTGCCTCGTCTATGATATGTAAATGATAATTGGTTCCCGAATAGAAAACGTTCTGTTTATGTTGCCAGAAACGCTTGGGGAGCAAACGCCGATAATTTTAATACACCCATACGGTACTCTAAGTGTAATTATGTGATAAGATGATGATGTGTTCTTATTTATATGTACATGTTGGTTTTTGTGTGTGAACGTTAGTGCGGCCATGGGAATGCATACACATTACACACCCATCAATTATAAAAAGATTAATGTTATTTGCACGTGTTGAACGTTAATGTAACGTATATTGATACAAATCTATGACAAAGTTGCATTTTGAGAATTCACTTTAGTTTCTACATTGTGTTTAATAGAATTAGCTGAAAAATCGCATTGGAACTTCGTTGAAAGCGGCATAAATCGGTGGAATTGTATGTGTCCGCGCGTCACCCAGATGAAGGGGGCGAAGATATGACGATACCCGGTAAACCGACCCTGTGCGGTGAATGTCACGCCACTCGAATTATCCCGAGACGCTTTTACTCATTAATGGTATGTTTTATTTGCTTTTATTTAATTTAGCATTTAATCTGCCCCCGGCGCGATACGTGTTTTGCGCCGGTGTTCTTATTTCGTTTGCACCTTTTGTGACAGGGCTCATTGAGTGCGAGGTGTCGGGATGTGTTCCCGCGGCTTGAGGCTCAGTTTACGCGTTCAACTCCGGCGCCTTTCATCGCGCACAAAGCGTAATTGAATCCCACAGAAACCTACGCAGCCCGTAAGATTTAATAGGGCATTTAAACACTCGCATTGGCCATTGTGAGGCGCTTTTGTATGCTATTATTCATCGCGAAACCGCAGCGCAGCTAGCTTTCCGCGAATGCGCACTGCACGTTTTAAACTAAGTGCGACCAGGAATGTATCCCAGTTCACGCTGCTACATACAACTCTTGTATATTTATATTTTGTATAGGTACAACTAAAAATCGCAAACATAAGCAATTACAAAATGTGTTTTTTTTATTGTACTCGTGAATATAATTATAATTGCATTCTGTACATAATTTTCAAGACTTTAATTTCCATAAATCGCTTGCTTAAAATAAATTTAAAGATACAGCTACGCATAAGTCTTGTTGGCGCATGACGGACCCTCGGGCACACAATACTTTCTTATATAAATTTAAGTGAATGTCAGGGCAGCTTAGTAGTAGAGTAACAATGAATAGTAACTAAACGTATGCGCTAAGTGTTACCTATTTAAGCAGACCTGCGTAGTCAGTGCACGATGGCGTGCTGGCGGGTGTAGCTTGAATGTAATAGAGTTCCAGTATGGATGGGCGCATCAGTTAGCTCGTAAAATTGGAAATGGATCCTCGTAAATCGGCGATATTGAACCGCGTCGCAAATTGCAGCGCGTACGCGGCCGCGCATTCGCTTTCTTGATCACTCCGACTGTTGCGCACAAATTTGAACTTGCTCCGAGTATTCTCGTAAACATTTATATAAAAAATTATAACATGTGCATACGGACTATGTTCTTTTATCAATTTATATCGCAGCTTCAGGAATTCAATTCGAGGCGTAATTAGTTTGACTTAGACTGAACAAATGTTGAATACATGTAATGCTTGTAAATCATTTATTGTTTAAATATAAAGTTGTATCAAGAAAGCGGAATTATAAACGCTCGGTGGGATAATTTATATTTAACGCTCATGTAACGTTATACTTTCGGTAGGAAGAAGCGCGTTGTGGGCGGTTTATAAATTAACTTGTCATAAAAGGTTTAAACGTATGCCGGTGATGGAAAACACATATCCTACTGTTTCTGTTGGTCCGAGTATCGTAAATTTACAAGCGTATAGAAGACGGGTCCCGTACGTCAACTATAAAAAGGCAATATCATACATCGATCAGGTGGTAGAGAGGGTCAACAATGGGCCGGCCATTGTGGACTGCTATCTAATCGTAATGAATATAAATTTTCAGATGACATTTACGATCGTTGCGCGCCGTGATACTGCATCTATATAAATGTGTTAGATAGAGATTTTAATACACGCACACATCGGACAAGATCCACAATAAAACAGACCGGTGCACGGGCCGGTATCAATTTGTAGCATCGCCGGCGTAAAATATCCGTCTTATCTTTCCATTTATCAACAAATATTATTAGGAGTCAATGTTTTGAGTGAGTTAATTGCGATTCTCAACTAGCTCCGTGGCTGAATGGTTAAAAAATATTGATTGACGACATACATGCGAGCGCGGCGAATGAAAAGCGCACCTATGCCGACAGCGATTAATCAAAAAAATTTGGATACTCGATTGAGAGATTTATGGTCGTTCATTCTTCTGATTTTCCAGTAGGAAGATAATATCGTCTGGTTAGATCAGTGTGCCAGTCTCACGTAACAAAATTTATATTCAGTGACTAATAAAGCTTTTTAATAGTAGTAAGACAGAGTGAGTATGAAACACTCAGTATGAATACAGTGTTGTCCGTACTGAGCATCCACATAACATTTATAAAAAAATATACGGAGATGTGTATTAAATACCTAAATCTCAGAGTAAATAAACCAAAAAAAAATACTCAATATACAGGGTGTATTTAGACCGTGATCGAAAACTGAGGCAGGTAATAGCGAGGCTGATCACAAACCCAGTGGCGATATTAAAAATCCCGACAAAAAAACAAAAATTTTGACGTTTTCCACACAACCATCGGTGCTAAAAGTATGTGGTTTGTATGCAAAACCTCAAAAAAAATATTTTTTGTCGTGATTTTCTTTAATGCCAGGGAGTTTGTCATCACTATCGCTATTACCTGCCTCAGTTTTCAATCACGGTCTAAATACACCCTGTATAAAAAAAAAATATTTATTTCTCAGATGGTCAGCGCCCGATCCATGTGAGAATACTCCAGCGAAACGTTATAGGACAAAACTAAACTGGCTGGGGAGCATCACGAGTCCAATAAAGGCAAAGTAAAATGACATAACCAAAAGGAATAATTCATTGGAGTGGCACAGTGCGAAGTGGGCACATGCGCGGTCAGACGTCGGCCGTGGTCGCGATCGGCTGAATTATTTATCACAATGACATCGGCTGGCATATAATTTGCCATGCACGCGGCTCTACCATTACGCTCTTCGTCGATTCATTCGATATAATGAGAGCCGGACCCGCTACCGGCCATTCTTCCACACACACACACACACAACAACTGCGGGATTTTACTAAAATTGCCACAAATGCCACCGTTTTTTTTTTTCTCGGTAACTTTATGGAATGACTTGTGGCTTCCAACCGTAGCGTATATTTCTTAATGTACGTGAGTGGGCTGAGCAATCATACAATAAAGGTGCCGAAAAACACTTTTACTTACTACCGATTATAATGTCTCCTTAAGACTCTTTACCGTTTTAACAATAAAGTTGAATTTAATATTGTGTTGAAAAATAAAGTATTACACAAGATGAAAAATTTGTAATTGCCGTAAACGTAAGGTACCCAACCTTCTAGGTAGGAGTACATATTGTAAAATGGTAACACTATTAAAACAAATCAAACCATTTGAAACTTCCATAAATTTATTTTTTATGGTAGCCAAAAATTTATATTCTATTGGTCACGACGCCAACATAAAATATACAATAGTTCTATAATGGCAACATATTTGTAAGAATCGGAGGAATTTAATTTTTGTAATACCGATACAACTTTATTATTGTGAAGAAATCAAACGAGTTGGCGCCGGCTAATTAGGAATGAGTCAGAATGACTGACAAGTTCGCTTTAAAAATTTTATTGGGCGTAGATTAAGTTCGTCAAGGCATGCATAATCGTTCAAATATTAGCCTCCGCTTGATAGAATTTTAATATGTACGAGCGGACACATCTTTGATGTTCATTTTAAAAATATATTTTAATGTAATTCCCAAGCGAGAGATTAAAAAGATTTCAATTACAATAAATCATTGATATAATATGTATGGGCGTTAATAAACGCGCTAAATATATAATTATAATTTGTCAAAAACAAAGTTTGAACAATGGCATTCAGATATTAAAGGTCCATAATAATGCAAACTAGTTTGTGGCCGACAAAAAATTAACCGACAATGTAGACACGTGATAAATTGTTGTTAAAATAGTGAACTATGACACACGTTAAGATTACACACTGACATGCGAGCGGGTACAAGCCGAACACAGCCGCGGTGCCGAATACCGACGGACGTAACAAAAAATGACGTCTCATTGATGTATTGACTAGAAAGAAGCATTCTAGACCGTTAGCTAGTTAACAGAACGATATACGACAATTAATCACCATACGATAGTTATCTTTAAATATATTAACGTACCATGTAAAAAGTGTTTTGCGTACATGCATTAGGGTGTCCCAAAAAATCAAAGTCTTTTTTTTTCAACGCATACCCTCTAATTATTTTCGAATGCTGTTAAAACACTTATAAATAAAATTTCATGAACTTAGGACCACTGCAACCCGTGCCGACTTGCATTCATGTATTTCAGTACTTACATACTTTGTATGAACTTCGGCGCGTCGCAATATTCGCATGGAAGTTTCGTGGTTGCTTGTTTATTGTATTGGTAAACGCCCCTTGTCGTTTAATCAATATGTCAGATTAAGATTTCAAAGGCAAATTTTAATAGGGGGTGCAAAACATTAAAATAACGGCTTAAAACTTCTCTGTAAAGGACAAATATTGGCAGTTTTGTTTAATAAAATTCGTGAAGTAAGATTGAATTTTGTAAAAGCACAAATCTAACTATTCGAGATTAATTATTTTTTGTTAAAGGGCTTATATGCCTTGATGATGAAGTTAAGAATGCTGTGAATGGAATGAAGAATGGAAAGGCGGTTGGACCAGATGGAATACCAGTTGAAGTATGGAAGGTCTTACAAGTGGTTGGGTGGAAGTGGCTGACTTTGTTCTTCAATAAGTTGTTGCAGGACGGCACGATACCCGATGAGTGGTGCGCCAGCTATTTGGTGCCTATTTTTGATTAAATTGGGACCAGGGCAGGGGGATGATGAAAGGGCTTATATGCCTATTTAAGCTTTAATAAACTAATTTTAAGAAATAAGTTGCCTTATACCGAGTCTGAAGAGATCAACAAATAATGCGAAAAAATCGCAAGATATATATGTTCGTACAGTGTCGCCAAGAGTTTGCTACACGCTTGGACTACTTTTTGTATATTGCACACGCCAGTACCCTTTATTGATAAAAATAAATCTAGATAATAGATATAGTTATATAAATAGATATACATTGTTTTACCGGACAGAATTATGAAGGAAATTTAAGGGTTGGCTATCAAGAATTAACAGTTATGGCTATAATCATATCCTTTGGTGGTTATACAGAAATAAAATTCACAATTCGTTTTACAAGTTCTATTTTACCAGACACCATGATGTCCGAAGCAATTAATTGATTAAAAATGTCGTAACTTATTTTTTAATTGTAAAATACTAATAAAAATTCGCACTATTAGACATGTAGATTTGCATCGCTATATACCACGTTAAGGCTTTGATATTGTATATTATCAGGGACAGCACGTTACTAGGACTTAGGTTTGTTTAAGACTATGAAACCTTGGCAAACTGTCAATAAAGCTAACTCAGAAATGACTTTACAGAATATTTATCAGCATTTTTGGCCTTTGGTTGGTGAAGTAACTGTCTTGACTCTATATTACTATGTTGAAGACTAGGAACCAAGAACAATAATATTTTAAAGCTTAACTAAAAGGAATCCATCAATTTATATCCCCTGGAAAGATATCTGCGTGATTTACTTTTTTAGAAAGACATAAACGACTTTATTTCTATCAAAAACTAGTCTTGCTTTTCTTTAATCGTTTTAAAAATTTTGACACTTTTCTCAATGACTTGCTTACTTCACAGACTAGTAATAGTTCTTTTCAAGTAGTTAAGAAATAGATATTGACACTAAAAGTCGCTAGTGATACTGCAAATTGCAGTTATATTGATACAAAATTTTCGTGAAAAAGTCACCGTTAAAGGGGAACTAAAGTAATTTTTCCTGTGATTTATCCTAACTGTAAAAAGAAAACTTTAAGACTAAAATATCACAAATATTCTTGTTTTTATAATAAATATATAATACCGGTGAAGTACTGTTTAATTTAATAAATAAAAATTATGTTTTTATAATAATGTGCTCTACAATTTCCATACAATATTTTTCTTAAAACTTTGGCTTCAAGTCGGCACGGGTTACCGCTATCCAATATCGATAATATTTCGTATTTGAGTTATTAGGGTCAATTAGAAAAAATATAGAGGGTATGCGTATCTAATTTCGAGAAAAAAAAATTCGCCCTACTAGGCTGGGACACCCTAACATACATACATACTTACATATACATATATGACTTCAAAACTCTAAGGAAATTTGTTAAAATAAATTATTTATATATGGTAATTCTTATCTTAGACTATATGCAGATAGAAACAATAAAATTTAATGTTATAAATTCTTATCCCATTAGACATTGAATACAAAAAATAGCCACATTATTTCTAGTAAATTAAACAGAATCACTGGCACTGCTTTTAGCAAATATTAACGTTTACATACATTTTCAAAGTTTTTTTTTTTTACAGCAAAACGCCACACACAAGCCCACGTGCATACTTTTCGAGCTCGTTTTTAAATAAAACAGTCGCTGGGGAGATAAGAATTCCGTAACATTATTTGCATGTAAATAGCCGTCTATAATAAAGATAAAGCCTACAATGAGCAGCATAAATTGATTGGAAGCAGAAACATTTAATTTCATCCTCATTTGAAAAATAGACGAACCGGTGGGGTTTGTTATTATTTTACATATATTGACTAGAAGTGTCTCATATACTGACGGTTTGCATGCATAAGTAATAGTGTAGCTGTATGACAAAATTTCCCGTAAGTCAGGCATCGGCACCATTAAGCTAATCCGCCAGCCAATAAGGTGGACACTTGACGTATGTCTTTTCATTAGGTTAGCGAGCAAGAAATACATCACAGCTAGCCTTAATCAAAGGCGCGAAGGAGCCGGCCGAGATTAATACGTAGGCTGAGGGGTGGCACGACAGAATTAGAGGCTCACTTCTTTCTATCTAAACACATAAAATTAACACGATGACATCGGTAAACTCAAATCCCCTATAAAAATAAGGAACTGGCAACAGTCTTGCGGAGCTCTCTTTGTAAACTGTGAAGATAAAGTTTTTACTCGGCTAGTTATCTGGTTTATCTTAATACATTATTAATTACAAATTGACTGCGCAACGGTATTAAGTAGTGACTTTAGTTTTTCTTAATTTCCAGTTTTTATATCAATAGCCGGTGCACGCACGTGCTGACTTAATTTCTACTCATAATTGATTTATCACGCGGCTTGTAGCCATGTCGCAAAAAGGCGAAACTTTTCTAATAGGCAGGCAGATGAGAGCCACAGAAGGGTTAATTAAAACGAATGGATGGTCATCCGCGAGCAGAATGTCGAAGTTTAGCGGATCACCAATTTCAATGCTTTAATATTGTTACAAACTCCGCTCCGCGTTTCTTTAATTAAAATTAACGACGCAAAACTTTGACAGTCAAGCGAATTATTAGTACAGTAGGGAACTTTTAATTAGTTCGCCTTCTTCCAGCGATACTTTTGTGCATTTGTCTGAAGTAATTTAAATTAATTTGAATTCTTTCAACTACAGTACAGGAAAAAAACTTTGTTTTAGGTCGAACAGACCCCGATTGTTAAATGTTACAAATTATCGTTGTAGTAAGTTCAGTTATGATGAATCAAATTATTTTGATCAAATTATACCGAGATGATAAAAAATACGAACAGCACCAACTTAATTTGACTTTAATCAAAGCATTACTCACGATGAAAAAAGAATCACATCCGATACAATTTGTTCACAATCAAACACTAATGCGTCAAATGAAGGTGAAACATCTGGAATTATAAATTTCACGGCGGTAGCTTCCAAATATGATTTCATGACACTGTTTGACAGCTACAAACACAAAATGGTTTCGGGTCAAGCATGTCTAAATAAAAAATTATTGATATGTAATTCGTCTGACAAAGTGATCGTAACTTGATGCACAATCTGGGTTATGATTGCAGGAGGTATTTTTTTAATGTTTTTTCTTCTTTAATTCAAAATGAGCACAAAAGGAAAAACTAAAGCTGTTAGAAGTTGGGGTGTCAGAAAGAAAAATTAAATTAAAGCAATGTACAATAAATTATCACCAGTTTCTTGTCGTAGCGGAGCTACTTTCTTGCAAAGAACTTTCTCAGAAGTTTCATATTTTGTGTTTTCTGTTATTCGGAAAAATAGTTCACATCAGGTGGACGAATTTTACTGACAGGAGAGTAGTTTTGCATCTAACCCGATAACGACGAACTTAGGCAAGTAGGTACATGTGGAATCTCATGGTGACGTGTACATGTTTCCAAAAATATACACGTCACCCTGTATGAATATACTCCGAGAAGCTTTAGTATGCACAGACATGCATAAGCCAAAATAATTATATATATATCAATTTTAAAAAAGCACACACACAAACACAAACTTTATATGATGCAAGTGCGGCCGTGATGTTATGTTTAGAAAGAAGGAATTGATATTTAACCCTTAAATAATTATATTCAACAAACTTGTGGTGAGTATAAGTACTGACGGCTTTTCGATAATTTTGTTTGGCAAAATTAAAAAAAAGTCAATGAAAGAATAAGTGATACGTGGGTTTAGGGCGGGTGCAATTACAAAGGCGTACGATTGAAATTGTCACAGTGTGTGAATCGTTACAAGTGCATCGGTGTGCACATTCACACCTCATGAAGCCCCGGGGAGTTTTAAACCGGCTCGGGCTAACAGGCGCGGGCACGCTGACCCAGGCCAACTTAAGTTGCCTTTTAATTTGACTACTCGGAGTCGGCGCCTACGCTCACCGACGTAAACAAATCGAGAGACGAGATCAATGAATATTAAGCAACCTCCAAAACAATTCCCGGCACCATCTCTGAGATAAAATAAATAATTCTCTCCAAATAAACACGGGAAAAGAAACACTGATTGCTTCATAAATTGTCAAAATGTTGCCCGTGTGCCAATAAGATTCGCCTCGTCGTCGTCGCGGTGCACGAATGTCAGCTAAATTGGCGAATAAATAAAACTTTGTTTTATTCATCGCACATATTATTTCTTTGGAAGTAATTGAGATAAATATGGCTGCATGACATTTCGATTCTCGCGTATCGACAGACCATTTAATTTTGAATAAATAAATTTAATTAAAATGCCAAATTTGGTATAATACACATAGATACGGGTTGTTAATGATGGTGAAATATTGCCAAAAGTCAGAGCCAGATAAAGCTTATCAGTATTAACGACGTCTTTAACATATATTCTACATTTACGTGCCTCATAAAAATCTGTGCAAAATATCCTAAGCGACTACGTAGCTGGTGGGAATACACGGAATGTGGTAACGTGGCGGTAATATAGAGAAGCCAACCGAGTAATTAGTATTAAATTTTACTTTATTGCATGCGCTCGTACAAAAAGAAAATCTAATAAAGAAACTGACATGGATCAGAAACAAAGATAATCGAAAATAATAGTCACGTTGGGTAACTATGACGATATCTATGTGAAAGTATGGTTAAAATGCTGGAAAGCGGTAAGATGTCATCTCAATATAAATACTCTTCGAAAGTATGTGCAGATATTAAGTACCTACATATTATTAATTGCCAAATTGTTCAATATTATAAAGATATCGTTTTTGTTCGGCATTTTATGCAGTTAGTAACACGCGTGCCATAAAATGATGTATCGTTACGTATCAATGTAAAATATTGACCGCCTCGAGCAGTACTCGGTTTACAAAAATCGGAAATGAGTTTTAATAAAAATACCGTTGGATAAATCGAACTTGACAAATTGCTTACGCTCCTAATATCCCAGACACCTCTGCGTTTGAAAAGATATGGGGCTTTATCAGCTCTTGCATCTACTCCGTGTTTAGATGCCGAGATAACTTGATCAACTTGATGCCAGAGTGGAACGCACAACTCAAAAATAGTGATGTTACTTGCGGTCAATCGTATATTACGATAATTTCTTAGTGGTCTGGCTTTACTACAGTTGCAAAACTTCAGGTACCTACTATTTGCCGTACGCCGTTCGACGTTTAGTCTCATGATACATAGATAGCTGTTAAAGTATGTGTAAAAAATTTTTAGACACCCTTTCACAAAAGTTTCCACTTATTTCGAGTATTCAAAAGTTTTGCTAAACTAATGTAATTATTACGATGGATGTTGATAACTAGTCAATAATTACTGCACTAAAGTTACAAAGATTTTAATACGGATATAAAATGCAACTTAAACTCTTGCGCTCGTTCCGTATACTAGTATTTAGTAAATATATGGACTGTCAAAGAGCCATTAACACAATTAGTAGTTTAAATTAATTACAACCACGGCCTCCTGGGACGACGAGAATATTACAACGAAATCTTTATTAATTTTATATCCTCATAAGATAAGAGGTGGCCTGCTAAGGGATTTCACGATCTAATAATTTATAATAAAATGTAGGAACTGAATATGCCGTATACAGTGTGTGTCTTACAGATACGAGCCCTCGTAAAGGCGTATTTACGGTGTTGTAAGTTATTTTTATGGTGCCATTTAAAGCACAGCACTATTCCGTACACGCTAGTCCGCGTCGTCGCTCATGGGACTGCGCCAGTACGAACCGTTTGGAATCTGTCGCACATCAATACGGGGAGCACAATCAATATGTTAATATCTGAGATAAGTCAACCAGATTCCTGAGCGTAAAACGGTACCGTTGACGTGGTACTTGTACGAGAGCACGCTATATAGGCTACGAATATTCGTGATAGATACCATCATGAGCAATGGTATCTGCCAGGTAAAGACAGTCTGATGGCTCCTGTCGAGGTTATTTTTTATGTGCAAGCAGCGGTAAACAAGTCAATGTTTTATTGGCTTTGCCTTTTCAAAAAAAATACAAATTAAAAGAAGTAAATATATTAAGAGTAAATATATATTTTTAATTATTTTGGCTGTTTCACTCATCAACCATTAGCAACAATATTTATTATATTAATAGCATGAATAAGTCTTCATTAGTATTAGTGATATTCTTCAATAATTTCAGAAACAAAACAAGTAAACTTTATGATGCATTCGATTTTCTTCAAAATAAAATGTTAATCTTCTAAACCTCTTTTATGAATGGTTAATAACATGGCAAATATATCAGAGTGAAATGGATACATATATTTTAAAATAATGATTAAAAACTCAAAATATGTACTCGGACTGCGCCGTAAAATCGTGATTGGCTCCAAGTGAAAACTCGTTAGGTTGATCGTAAAAGTCGACAATAATTAGGCGGCCACAACCGCGAGGACCGATATGAGCTGATTACGAAAGAAATACAGTCTTACGGCGTTGATTTATTGTACACTGCCTTGGGTTTCATCGCCTCGCTTTACCGACGCTCCACGGCCGACCCTCGGCGCGACGTCTTCTCAACACGTGTATTTAATGTACAACTAATGAAAACACATTCTTTCCTTTGTCACACACATGAAAAAACTTCCTTTAAAATCACACTAATAACAATCTGAAGTATAAGTGGGTTTGTTGATAGTTTTTTCTTCGCAATACTAATTGCTACATTATTACGTGTCACTTATTTCTTCTGATTTAATAACATATCATAGCATATTTTTGTAAATCTTTAAACCAGAATCATAAATACATCCAATACAAAGTCAACAACGCATTACGCGGATGATTGCGCACAACCAACGGCTAATTTGTAATTAAACTTACACTATCTGAACAGTGAGGTCACAAACATGTTAAATTACAAAATTACTCCCCATACTTCGTTTTATATAACAGGCGTGATAAATAACTTCGTCGTATAGTTTATGATTATGCACAATCATAAAGTTCGCATAACAAAACGTAATGTGCAACACAACTCAAATTAGAATACGATAAATGCGCGCTAGAAGCAATTTCAATCTTCTAATATGATAAACGATTCGTTCAAGAGAGCAATTACGTCCGACCGTACAAGCAATAAGCAAAGCTACTATTATATGTGCCGTGAAATCCGTGAACCATTAACACTCCACAATTCACCAAGTGTAGATTTTAGCGAGTTTACGCTGATTGCTGAGTCGCGAGTTTTTTATTTTGTAAAAAATGCTCATGGATTTGGCCAAAATTATAAGCGGTCGCCGAAGCCTTTGAGCCGCCAATATTTAATAAGGTATTAAACAATAGGTGCGTTACTGATGTTTATATTTCATTCATACTCTTGGTATAAGTCCCGTATTTCTTTTTCCAAGACAAATGATAAAACGAGTCCGACTTTGACGTTGATGGCGAGAGCCCAAAAAATGTGTCCCAAAAGTGTGTGCGGACACAAAAACGCGAAACTCTGCTGAAACGTCGAATGTTTTTTTATGGTCATTTAGCTCACAGCAGCCGCTTCAAAGCTTGCCCTAGATCGGATTTGTCGCCTACATTTGTCAGTTATTGCGCGAGGCACGCGCTTGATCCCGAGGTCATGCATTCCCCCGTCTTACTAATTTCTGCCTCGTTAACACGTTTATTTCGATTCGAGCCTCAGTGTACAGTAAGGTATGTAATGCTGATGATAATCGCAATAACTCGAATTAATAAAAGAGTACCATTAAATGTAGCTGCACAGCCTCCCATTGCTCAATCTGCGTGACCGATCGCAAGCTAAATTACAGAATACATGAATGGGAAATGCTTTACTAGATTAATCCATTACTTGAAATGTTTATCTCCAATAACTATTACACTAACATAAACCGAATCATTAAACACTACCTCAATTTAAGCTATTGCTTGTGCACCTGCTTTATTAAGTTTGATATCAGTAATAGCTTGGTGCCCTAAATCACATTAATGGGATGTATATAATAAGCGAATTTCAGAATAAAAAATCGACATAAATTAAGCTTCGGGTATAGTAAATCTAACGACAATAAAATAAAAACCTTAAAATATTACAGGCATAAATGTGTCTATTTGTTTAATGGCCCCAAACTTTTATTTAGCTACCGAAGAAGTAAACTACGAACGATACGCTACTAATTCACGTGATAGTAAACATAAAACAGCATATCATAATAATACTCCCACGCTACGTGTAAATAATATTGAGTTTTTGTTTTATAGACTAATTTTACTACGGTTTTACATTAATATCAAAACATTATAGTGCCACAGATAAATTATAACTATGAAATTGGAAGTAATAAAAGTGCTGTAACGAGTGTACATTGAGGCGCCTGTGGTGCGACGCAGTCGGACAATGTGTGAAGTACCACGCATTAATCTTACGAGCTTCTACTGCTCACCGTTCCATCCGTGACACTTACTACATATTGAACTGCGTAATAACCCGATCATGGCTAATCATCGCTATTTGCAACTTCCAACGCCAATAGGCTCATTAAAAATAAGTCGCAATCACAATTAAAATATCCATTTCGCCGACATCTAAGAATAATAGCACCAATTATGCAACATTTCATAAATTGCATCCGGTGTTACATATTACATAAAGCGAGCACATGTAATCAAAGTAAATGATCAATAACGAGGTGGGGCGGTAAATCGATGAAACGTCAGTTGAGTCTCTGGTAAGGGGCCGGCCCTCGTGATCCAACAGATAATAACTAATACGGCACTAGATAGATGCCCGGTAAGTGAACAGCTTCACGTGAAGATAGGTGTTTAGCGTGGCTGCCAGTAGCCGGGTTAATCGAGTCAGCGGTATCTGGATTATGTCATTAAAACTGCATCACACGCCTGCCCGCCCGCCTAACTGGACTTTGAAGTACACGCTACCAAACTGTACATATTTAGTTGTCTCAAATTAAATTGCATCCGCACAAAAACAAGAGCTGAACTTAATCCTGGCCGCTTAAATAGTAGCCAGTTGGGAGACAGCGTGTGACTGCTTCGCCGAATGCCTTCCCATTACCGCTCGCGTTCCGAACAAACTCCAAAAATTGGGAGACAAATTGTGAATTAAAATTCCGTTCGAGGAATGTGTCGCATGCGTCGAACAATGTAAACAACGGAACCACGTTGTAGTCAATGGTGTGGACACTGCATTTGATAACTGTTATGTAACACCACACACCGTCGTATTATACTGACCGGTACAAAACCGAGTATAGAAAAATTGATTGCAAAATTTTATTCCTTCCTATGAAAAGTTACGATTACTCTGCAAAGTTCTGTATAATAAATTAACATATACCTATTTATGAAGCATGAAGCAAGACATGCAAAGACTATACTACACATAAGAGGTTTACTTCAAATAAAAATGAAGCCTAAGCCCCGTGTCATATACGTTAACATCTCAATTATTGATGGCGTGAGTAAATTTATTGCCGGGTCTGCACGAAAGATAATTTCACAAAGTAAAATAAATACGACAGAACGAGCAAGGCCATAATTAAGAATTAAAGCTCTTTCCGAAATTGTCGCGAGGAGCACGAAGAGACACTCCTGATTTATAGCAGCCCGAATAATATTTCGAGTTAAATTGAAAATGTTAGTAAGAATTCGCAACAAATTAGTCAACAATTATGGTTAAACTATAAATGGTGTTTTTAAGTTGTCGCAAAATAAAAATCGATTTAATTAGTCACATACTATTTTAAACGATAAATTAAAAACAGATGTAATAATAATCAATTACGGGAAAGTTAAGTGCTATTTACGATTTCGACTGGTTGTAAATATGGAACAAGGAGGTCGAAAAACGTAAAGCGAAACGCAACATGTTCGCGATGCAAAAAATGCTAGTGTAGTGTCGGCAAGCGAAACGGGGTTTAGTTTTTGTCGCGGCCGTCAAAGCTCGGTGTCGCGCCGCGCGTCGTCTACTCAAGTACGGCCCTCTCTAATTGGACGTCTACCTGTTGCTTCGCATTTTGCTGTTTTTTCAACGAACGAACACCGTCGGAGATGGGCTCTTTGCGTGAACAGTTTCGTAATGTAGTACTAGATAATCTTCTCTCATACCCTTGCCCTTTTATTAGATTCTTTGAGTGAAATAAATGTATGAAGTAGGCATAAAATGAACGTCATGGTTATGATACTTTTCAGTTATACCATTTAAGAATACAATTAGTAAATATGATTTTAACGCAGTCCAACTTTGAAATATATAAATACTGCGGCAATCAACTTCCCTTAGAGTTCTTCACTAGAAATTTCTACGACATGTCAAGTCCACTAATAAACGTGCGACTAGCGCACTCGACTTAAGGCTGATTGCTATTAACCATATAAGAAACACTAGAAATGTTCAGTAAAAGTGCGAGCTCATACAAGCATTCAATCATCACTCATACAAAAAATGCAATAAAATTTATATTCAATTTCATCCCACTGGTATTTCTTACAATACATTTAAACTCAACAATTCAATCGAGCGTAATGAACAGCAACGTCAATTATAGTACTCAAGAGTCCGCGCATTTTTCATACAACAAAAAATGTAATAAGTTTATGTGACATTATTCGAACGGCTCGCCTCAGTGGACCAACATCACAGAGCGAGTACCGTGCGGTCCTATGATGATCGGTTACTTTGGTGCGTTTTTCAATCACTAACCGATCAGTGAAGCGTGTCCTAGCCGCGTCATGGAAGCAGGGCTGTTCATGTTATTCCAAATCACTCCCAAATCATTTAAAAATATATTTTGTTTACTTATGACGACCACATTACATCCAACAATCCCATAGGCAATGCTCCTGAAAATTTTATCGTTATTTACATGACAAAAAGAATATAGTTTTGACAAAACTTACTCCAAATCATAGCTCGTAGAATAACATAACACAAATAACATAATTATTCTTCCAGATCTTTAAATCGGCTGTATGTACCAGCTCATGCGGGTTTAACCGTATTTCCTTATAACTATATTTGAAGTCTTGATTTCCATCCATAAAATGATGGATATAAAAGTCAATCCAAAATAAATAATATAAACAGCACAACGCTAGTAACAGGTTACTCCAAGCACGGTGACGCTACGCATTACTACCAATGTGAAAAACACCCTAGTGAAATACCTACATAGCTTTCTATTTATAAACTAGTCTACTAATGTTTTTATTAAAACTATTTTTAATTCCTTTTCGCCTCCAAACTCCTCTCGTAAGTCTTGATACTTAACAATACTTCGATCTGAGTGTGTACAGAATTTGTACCACATAAAGAAATGTTGTAACATAACAACAAATAAATTCAATTACAACACCCACATAGACGTCTTACATTGCTCCTGCTCATATGGCATAATGTAGGAAACATTGATTTTCCATTTCCGTGACGTACACCACGATCTATGTATGACTCTGTTGGGTGTGTTATTCAAGTAACCATTGTTGCAGCGTCCGTGTCTTTAAATAAATAAATTATACGTGTAGTTTAAGGGTAATAAAATGTTTTAATGTGGAGAACGTGAAAGTAAAAGGGCAGCGGTGAACCCTAGGAGCGTTGATATGCGCGAGTGGCGGTCCGGCGCGTCCCGCGATTCTCCACGCGCGCCGCCTTCGTGCGATCGACCGGCCAAACGCCGGAAATGCAGTGACAAGTCAACAAAAACTCACATTCATTCATACTTTTTTCCCAGCACACCGAAGGACAGGTTCATGATACCTTACACAAGCCTCTAACAAATATAACAAACTGGTAACTTGCTGGCCAAACACACGTACCTACTCTTTGAATTATGATCACTAAGCGTAAATACCATGTGACGCGATTGTGTGAACTGAGATTCGGAATGCATTGTGTAATAGTACTGTATTACTAATTTTATTATGTATGTTTACTAAGGTAAATAAAAACAAGAAATAAACAGTTCAAGTTTATATATAAATACCATCAATATTGTTGTATTAACATAACAATTTACAGCCCATTTCCACCTTAAAGTTTAATGTTAGCCATTAATAATTGTCTTCTTTAATTAAGTCATGAAACATTGTTGCTTTTATAGCCCCTGACCAAAGCCTATAATGAAGTTGTATTGAGTCATCAAAAACAGAGAAGCAAAAGTAATAAGGTTGAACACGTAATCTCACACGGGCCGATAAAGGAAAACTCATAAAACTGGTACTAAAACAGTAATTAATGTGACCAACATTCATTATACGCACAAGTGTTAGTACTGCCGGCCGGAGCGATTGTAAACAATGATTCGAATTGTTAATCTGATATGCTATACGGCAAGATTTCCATAACAACCGCCGTAATCTGTTATTTATGTATGTTTCACTCGTTAGTAGCAGAAAAATTGTAGTTTGAAAATAAGGTCCAACGGCACTTGCATTTCGCATTCATTCACGCTGCGCGACATATGGAATTGGAAATCATAAATATCGAAAGCTTTGCGCACGTGTCACAACATGCACATATATAAACTACAAAGTCGGGTCCAATTTCGGTGAAATTTAATGTAAATGCATGAATTTTCCCTGTGCCACTCGTACAATCAGTGTCGAGAGCTGACATTTGCATATGTGTTGCTGAAATTTCAGAATAGCTATTCCGTCGAGCTTAACCGAGTTCAAAACTCCATGAGCATACGACTTTGGAAATGTTCGTGTCGGTATGTGGAGATGCATTCGCGCGTCAGGAGTAGCGGTCCCAGACACAACATGTGTTGTGTGTTGCAATATACTCGTGACAACGCGCGGCATGCTGGCGACCAGCAAAGGTGCCACAATATTGGAAGCCTTGAGTGTTCATAAGTGTAACTTATCTCTGAGCACATGTCATTATAAAAAGTTACTTATGAGCGCTCGCGCCGCATCAAGTGCGCACTTAAACAACAGATTTCTGTTTAAAAAAAACTAACAGGTGCCAGCTACCAGCATGTAACAAATGAATTGGAAATTTTACCGACTTAAATCTGCGATACCGCGAGTGGCTCGTATGACACCCCACATGTCAATATTTTCTGCCACGATCCAACCTGTGCCAGCCATATTGCAGTATTTTTTCCACTGTTTACGTTGTGCATATAAAAGCTGTTAAATCTTATTTTGGGCGCTGTATTTAAGGCTGTTGAGTTTCACAAGAAGTTTGCTATCAATACATTATGCCGAACTACGGCAGCAATAACAGTATTTATAGAAAGATGTATTTGTCATTATTACATAATACCTAATGTCAATCTAGATAATGTTGGCCTATTAGGACAAATTTTCGATGAAAATACAATGTTATGAGAAGCACAAATAGGGTAGGAAAACTTGTTAACTATCTTAGTTAAGTTCGTCGTCTAAGGCGTTCATTCGTCTGATTGGAATGCCTCACAGACAACAGCTCCGGTGAAAGCAATCACACTTTATATGTTCTAGGGAGAGATTGATAGGTTTCTTCACAGTCTTATGCTAAATAAGACATTTTGCACGTTAATTTACTTACGTAAAACTAAACTCAATTATTTGATGTACATGTGTAATTCATATAAAAAGACACCTCTGTCTGCGGACATCAATGTACGCTGATTATGAATTGCTGATATTAGATAAAAAAAACATATCTAGTACCTACAAACGCGTGTATAAATGTATGTCAGTGTTCTCATGCCTATATCTCCGGAAGGATAGGCAGAGGCAGGTAATAGCGGACCATTCTCCTAATGTTGTTAATGAGAATTTACAAATGAAAAACCTACTGAAACATTGCCTAACGCAAGAATCGATCAAAACGCCTCTAGATCGCACCGCAAAATTCTACTGTAAAACCACAACAACTCAGAATAAAAGCAACAAAATGTTCATGAACATTTCATGTTGAACACGAAAGACATCTCACTACGGATCCAAATAAGTACAAGCTCTAGTACCAGCTTAGTTGTAAACTTTGAATTGAACCAGAGGTGTTAAAAGATATTCAAGGAATTGATTACGATCCCTTCCTTTGAAATGGACCTAAAACGCCAGCTTTATGGGCGGATTTAACTATGACATCCACTTAGATTGGAAGAGAAATAAATTGGTCCATCTTCCTTGTTTTAAGACGATGTAAAACGATTATTCCGTACACTACAATTACACCTTCCAGTTTATCCATTCAGAACTTGGATTTGTGCCGCGATAAGGCGCTATTTTGCTATCGTAAACCGTGGTAAGAAAATTAATTTAACGATATTTTAATTGAGTATCTGTGAAATAAGTGTAAGTGCTTTTTGAAAGCTCTTCTTGGATCGCGAAACGAAATTGTTTTTATTTACGTGAACAAACTAATTATTCAAGTTGCTGGTTTCTTACTTGCCACTTACAGTACCTAATGTAAAAGTTTAAGGTGATCCGTATCGAATCATAGTTAACTAATACCGCGCCCCCGTACATTCGTATAAAATGAGACACGTCCCTACAACTCATAAAAAGTTCAAAACACAACTGTTCGCTATTCCGACATCACGCGAAGTGTTCGCATTATTTAACGGTGGCACATAAAACGTAGAAACACGCAAGACCTCGTAAACGCTGGAGCCTCTGTCAAATAAAATTGAACCAAATAGAAAAGGTATTCCACTCCGGTGACATTACAACACGAGTGTTTTTATATGACAGATTTCCGACACGAGACTTATTTAAACGACATATAAACATGACAGCGAAATAAAAGTAATAAATCTAAATAATATTTATTTTACCAATTAAACACACTCAATAAAACCGGTTGCATAAGCATAACACCAAAAAATAATTGAAAAATACATTCGAATACACCATTAAAAGGCGATGTAAAATTTATTGTAACAAGGCCCACATACGGACGTGTAAGCCGTTATGGCAATCAAAGTAGAAAAATAAACGCACTACATTCTTTACCAATAGATTGAATTAATTTTATATACATACATGCAGAGAAACGTGTAGCGTTGGCCATTTGAACGTATTCAGATTGTGAAATTATAAGGTTATCTACTCGGTATATTGATAATCACAAAATAAACCTTTCAAAGATAACAAAAACGTGAAGAGTTCGGGAAAAGGCTGATGTCGTAAAGTTGTCAAAAAATGACGTAACATACATACGGGATAGGAATTAAACCCACGCCTAGCTCACATTACAACTCCGAGCGTGTACGAGAGTTTCATGTGAAACGGTCCACGCACTCGAGCACGCATATGAAACGACTGTTCTCATTGCCAACAGGCAACGCGTCACTGTCGTACCAATGTTTAATTTTCCAACGGAATGCGCATTTATCCCATCAATACAAACGAATGGCAACTATAATGAGTGCATTTATACCACTATTGCCGGTTATCAAAGAGCAATTAAACAGGCAGCGCGCTAACTGAGTGCCGCCGCGTACGCTAGATTTACTTTCGACTGAGATTAATCGTTCCTTTTGTTCAGCTCTATATTTGCATACGAATGTGTTTATTACGGATATTTTTCATGTATTGTGATGTGTTGATACCAATCGACGTATAAAATTGCCTCGGAGACATTTTATATACGAACCATTCAAGTGACGTTTGAAAAGCTATCAAGAGACAAAAGAAAACAGATAAGTGCTTAATCAATAGTGAGTGATTTTATTGAAAACTCTTATGTTAAATAAACACAGCGTGGAGTGTAACGTATTCATACAAACGAGGCACTGACATGTTGACATTGTTGATGAGTCATCGTGAGAGTGACGACGCGCGCGATGTCTGTGCCGATGTGAAGGCGGCCCAGTGCACTTGCGCAATTGCAAAACTACGAATGCGCGAACTTGAACTCACAAATGGTCAAGTGCAGCTGTCGTAATGTGCGATTCATAAAATCATCGTATTTGTGCACTGAATGTATTAATGCTTCAGATAGTATTTGCAGAACTCAGTCAGAAAACAAACCATAAAAGTATTATATATCATCTTAAGACTCTATTACTACGTATACATTCGTATATTTATAAGATAGTAATCGGAAAACATAACATTAAAGCAGTGGCAAACAGTGGGTGTACCAATACTTGTTCTGTTTACCGCTTTTGGGATACAGACATGAATTTAAATAAATTGTTTTTATTCTTGCATGATTGTGTAATAAACAACGTGGTACTCCACTATTAGTACCTACAGATATAATTGATAAAAACCAGAATGTTTTTACCTAGCATTCGCCCAACAAGCTTTTAACAGTTTGCTATATCTACTTTAAACCAGACCATAACATACATTTAAACATGTAAATAAAAAAATTGAAGCATCGGTTAAATTATTCAACGTGAGACAATTAATATAATTGACACAGGAAATCCGCAATAAAACTGCTGTACAATTATAAATCCTACCAGTCATGAAAGCTAGTTATTATGCCTTTGATATTAAAATTACAGTTATTTAGGTCATTTCAATAAAATGTTAATATAATTGAATGTTCCGATTGTACTTTTAACAATAAATTAAAGTGAAAGCACTATAAAAATTACTCACTTTAGTCGACATAGAAATAAAAACGTCAATCACATTGATACACTTACTTGCAAAACAAATTGTGTTCGTGTGAACAAGAAAAGTGGTGACTGTGTTAGAAATTTTCTCACAAAACCGCGAAAGAAAACATCTTTGTCTAATCCGCCTTCCGACTCAGGAGCCATCGGAATGTCGGCCGATTGTTCGTCGGTGGAAGACAAAAAGTTAATTAAAGCTGTTGCCGGTGACAGTACGGAGTGCCGCAGGTGGCTATGGGAAGCGCGATCGTGCGCATCGGCCCGGCACCGAGACCAATCGACGCTAATTGTAAATATAGCGGACAAGCAACCGCAACCGAATTACACTATACTAACAATGGATCTAACACAACCTGGCTAATTTTTGTAAATAATCGCAATTTGTAAACGCGGGAAAGCAGCAATAAGTTAGAATCACAAGCTTCACAGCTTTGTATACATTCATCTACCGATAAGATTTATTTCTGACACGTTTGTTGATTGCCTAAAAAACGCTTTTTTTAGCTATATCTCGGTATCGAAGATCACTTAGCAAGTCAAGTACCTAAGTCTTCTGCTTTACTTTATCTAACGGGTACCAATCATTTAAATTAAATTTGCCATTGACTTTATTATGATGGGCATATGAAGAAGACATGTATATTATGTAGGTCTAGGAGTCTTGATGACTCATTATATTCCGAGTGCTTGAATCTGTCCTTCATTAACGAGGTTTTATAATGTGTTTTTCACATGGTAGGTGGTAGCCGTACTGTGCTGGCACTGGTAAAGCACAACACATAAGTTGTCCTATTATATGATACATAATTATAGAGTGCTGACGTTTTAAAGTAAGCGAACAAAATAATGCAAATGCTTTTGATGACATTTCTAACCCATAAAAAAACGACGGGAGAATTATAAAAAAATCATAAAATTTACTTACACTCACACAATTCATTGTGACAAGTTCATCTGACGCTGCGCTTTATATAAAACTTGATAAATGCGCGCTGCATAACCATCGTCCGTTAACACGCGTCTACATTAATGAGGCATAGGAGTTACTTTGTCTGATACACTGAATTTCCTAACACATCGCTAGCGATACGGCGACCGCTCCATCTAATTAATTTCCTTTATTAAGGAATCAAATTGCACCAATAAAAATTAATTAAACCAACGTTACAATATGGTGTTAACAACAAACACAGTTAACACTTACGGAATTACCGGTAAATTTGAGGTTATTAAACGTTTTTTTTTAGACCTTTCCTTGCTAGGGTTCCATACATGGGTGTTCGTTGGAAATGAATCAATTTACAATCAGAACTTTTACTAACACATATCATTTTCGATATTCTTTTTAAAAAAATTTGAGTATGTGAATGAGTAGCGGCTCGCCATATGATGTTACTTGCTTAATCTTTACAAAAATGCAGATGTATGCAATCAATGCCAAAATAAAAATTCAAAATAAAAAATGAGTTACATATTAAAAAATATTAATTAAAATAAAATGCAGGCAAAGCACACAACAACGGGGAATCAGAGCCTTAGTTTGTCATTGAATAATTAGACATAGCCTCAGAAACATAACAATTTAACCCTAATATTAATTGGTCGCCGAGCGAAACCATTGTGACGCAGCGCTTGATGTATGCCTTTATCACACAAACTACACTTCCCTTTCGGGTTTTATAATTACCAGACCGTAAAATTTACAAGTTGATTAAAGAACCGAGAGAAGCTCTTTACCTGGCATGTCCCATAGGCCGAACACGACATAATACCAACGAATTAAGACAACTTTCTTTCCACACGTTGTAATAACTTTAACTTGAAACGGGTTTGGGCGACTTCGTGTGTCTTATTTACTATGGCAAATAGTAGTTAAAAACTATTTATGTGTAATTTGATCGAATGCTATTTATAAATCTCGCGGACATGATATTTCCCCTGTTTGGTGTCAGAAAATTTACACATTGAATACATCATGGTGATTTTATTTAAATTTAAAGACATACATACATGATATCATAGACTCTGAGAATAATAAATAACTTACCTATCTTTTATGCAGCACATTATGCATATACCTAAGTAGATTGCGATTTGAAAGGTTAAAAAATGTAAATACATCTTAACTGCGTACGGATCTAAAGTTGTCACAAAAAAATCATTAACTGCCGATTACCATATTTTTGCAAAAGAAATAAACTAAAAAACCTTAACGTTCATAGAAGATTCCAAATCAGATTTAAGATATCTCGTAGAACGTATTATTTTGTTCAAAAGTGAGAATCGAATCGGCGCTTACAACCGAATGATGTTATAACCGGTACGGCGCGGGGGTCGAATGGGCGTTACGTACTCACTCTTGCTAAAATATTACCAGTAAAGTACCGTTTGTCTCTCATATTATAAATTTATCGGAAAGGTGTGGTATTCCTTATACCAGACACTATTCCTGTCGGTGATCATTATGTTTCATAATAACTTGAAATGTATTATTTTACAACTTCAAGTTCTCCGTTTCTGCTCTGACTCGTTTAAAAGGAGTTTAGTTGAATGTTTACAGGAGTTATACAAAATATTATAGTTGTCAATAAACGATCGTAATTTTTTTTTTCATTATAAAGGCAATATATAATGACCACGCAATTGTAGGACGTGTTTCTCGGATGAGGTCGTTTGGAAAGCCGCATGACAAACGCAGTAACCAAAATATATGCCACTTAAATTTATGTCATTCGTAACTCATATTGATAATTGAAGTTATACGTATATTTTATGGCCAAAATATGTATACGGCGGTTAAGGGAGCAACGGTTTCATTTAAGGCCTGTATTTAAATATATAAACGCAGATGTCGGAGACTCCTATTACGTGTCAGAGGAAGCGTGTGCACACATCTTTCGACGCGGCCATTAACGCGCTCGAGATCAATTGACTCTCGGCCCGTGGGCGGACCGTTTCATTAACGATTATAATATAAAAGCAGTCCACGCTGATTAGTTCCTTGAACGTCTTACGCTTTTTAAAATGTAATCGGTATTTATATAATATTTTAAAACATACCTGCGCGGCATTGAACTTCGCCGTAATTTATAACATAGAACAAGTATATCGCGCCGAGAGCGCTTATTACAAAAGAAACTAAAGAAACACAAAACACGCGATGGGCATAAAATAAGGGCTCATACATGAATTGATATCTCACGACACGAGGTGACTAATGCATATGCGATGCACCGAGAGTTAGCGCAGCGCTCGGAGACACACGAATTGCCCAGTAGCGGTGGCTTATCTGATAATAAATATTATGGTCCATTCTTTTAGGCGAGACAGTCATTAATCGAGCGGTCGATAGCGCTCGTATCATATTACGGTCCGTATTGTTAGGTTAGTCGTTTCTATTTATCAAGTCGCCAGCAATACTGTTGTGGCGCGTACACAAAGACTTGAACGCTCCTCCGCGACACCGGTACAACATCGAGGGCTTTGTCCCGTGACAGGCGACATCGGTATTAGTGAAATATTCATTTGAGATTATCACAATTCTGGAATAAAAATTGCCATGACAACAATATTTGAAAGGCGTAGTATCAAACTGCATCTCTTTTATAAATTACATACTGATTTCAAAGGACAAAGATTAATAAAGCGTACACGTAGTACCTGCCAACGACACCTTATTAGCAAACGCGACAATTTACTCGTTCGGTAATGGTATGCAAACGATCTTCGCCAGTACAAACGCTTTATGTTGTTTTAATTAATTCACACTATGTACGTATCGCGTACCGTTAGGATACAAATCCACGTGCTTTGTGGCTTTAGTCTATGTCAGCCGTATTAGAATCACGATTTCGTCAAAGTTAAATCATTTGCATATAAATTACTTTCGTCGATGCCTAAATCCACGTGTTGCTCGGGCGAGAATAGAGATTAATGTGGTGGGTGTCTGCGCCGGCCGGGTGACAGACAAGTTAAGCTGACATCCGTCAACGCCGCCGGCCGTAATCACCGGATCGAAGATCGATGCTAAGTCCGGCTTATTGAACTCTTCCATGGATTGGGATCGGAACGATGCGTTCCGAGTTCATCGCACGTCCCGGCCCACACTATCGAGCCGGTTATCTTTACTAAATCTGGCAGGTTTTGGTTATGGGACATTCACACGTGCAACAACACCAGTATTACATTATGCATCGTTGTATTTTATCGCGAAGGTATTCACTCAGCTTCGTTGAGAGCAGACAAAAAAACAAAATTGACCTAAGTGTGTACTCATTAAAATAAAAATGAAGCGTTAAATTGACATCGCAATGTCACGTACTTTCCTCAGTTTTACTTTAGAGTTTTGCTCCTATTGTGTCCAGATACGAGCGATCGTGAAACTTAACGACGGCTACTGACCTCCGCGTAACACTAGCCTTAGAAGCTATCCGCAATTATTGTAAAGTCGAAGCGCGTAATCGAGCCTTTGCTTACTGCGAAAGCCGCGCCGCCGGCTAACCACTTTGTCAAGCTTTTTTCAAGTGCTATTTTTTTCTGTGATTTACTTTTCCGTTGAGGATGTTATTTTTCTAAGAAGCTGAAAATTTATGTTTTAATCCAATTTTACAAATATAAGTTTATATTCATGGCCACAAAATTGACAATGAACATAATTATTTTATGATAATAATAAATCAACTCAGTGTCTTGTAAGGTGGTACACATATCGAAAACACTTGTAACGTATGTTGCAGGTAACAAAGAAGCTACAACATTGAAGGGTTGTAAAAATAATTAATGTAGATCACTATCAATTTATTCCGTGTTGAAAGATCGATGAGGCAGGGAGCAGAGGTTGTACCGGTTTCTGCACGCGATTATACGCGAAACGAAGACACAGACGTGAATTATCCCGCACCGACGCTGTTCCCGGTTGTTAAATGAGTTGACAACTAAAATTGAACCACGCCGATGGATACTGAACCTGAGAAATGTGTTTTTTTCTTTGCCCTGGCTTAGCAAACTAACTACTAACATATTCCAGTAATGTTATCTTGATTGCTCAGTTTTTTATCGTCATTTTTCATAGATTGAATTGAACTAGCCACTAGACGCTAGGGTAGTTACTTTCTCGTTCCAGTCCACCCCAAAAGAATGAGCCATGCCAAGCTTTGAATATCTCCCATCATTTCAAATAATTAAGCTAGTCTTCCTAAGTGCGTCTTCACGTATGGAAAATCACTTCAATTTTTCAACTAAAAAAAGGATGGGCAAAAATGAAATGAAACAATGAAAATCGCGTATCGACACTCAACTCACACAGGCACTTATTGGAAGCGGACAAACCTGTAATATGTACAAAAGTAACTCGAGTATATAATTAATCTACGCAGATTGATCTTAGTAAAACAGTAAAAGGATGCTTAGACTACAAATAAATCATCACCTTCAAGGTGAACGTGGTAAATCTGCTAAATACATCATTGGCGGCTATAAAGCTCCGAACGAACGAGTGGCATTGTGGAAATAGTAGCGCACAAATGGGGGCAAATTATGTTTGCTATAAGGGTGTTGGGTCGGATATCGGCCCAGCGACGGAATGAAGCACCAGTACGTATTTATTCTATTTGCCGAACGTGCCTCTACGGCGCGGCCGCTGTTTGGCGATGCAAATTTATCGCGACGCTTAATAAAACGCACACCAGCCGTATTGATTCACAGATGTTGCTCGCTGCGAGCCGACGCCGCACTTAATACCCTACCAATACCACAATCCTTTGAGAAATTACTATTAACTAACAAATTATCATGAAGCTATCTTAATAATTTTGCACTTGAGGAACGCTCCAACGACCTTATTACATCGTGTGCGCAAGAAAAAAAACAGAGTGATAAAAAGTAAGTATTATAGCACAATTTTTCTAACGTTAACATAACGAGAAAAAAGTGCGGACAAACAAGGAAAATAATAACAAGTGGCATTTATAAAACAACAAATGGTCGCAATGGAGGGTAAAATGGGACGATTAAATGTAATTCGATATGCCATATATCTGAGCGCTCGCTATAAAGGTCAACGCCGACATACATCAACCCTTCCTCCTACTTAAAACAATGAAGCTCGTTTAAATTGATTACCAGGTTGCAGCGCCGCCTTATACATTTTTTGCACCGTAAGGAGCTTGTTTGTAAAAATAGTAATTTTCTTTCAACTACGCCTAAGTTGAAACTGGCTCGATCAGTTCTCATGCAAAAACTCAGGCGTGTCGGGAAAAAGAAAAAACGCTTGTTGTATTTGACGCCCGCTGAGAGAACCGCGCCTCGTTCTATCTGTGCCGAACGCATGCTTTTCTCGACGTGTGTGTGGCTCACGTGTCGAAAAACGGATTCGCCGAAGCAA
Source organism: Cephonodes hylas (assembly GCA_030295005.1). Lineage (NCBI taxonomy): Eukaryota > Metazoa > Arthropoda > Insecta > Lepidoptera > Sphingidae > Cephonodes > Cephonodes hylas. Next base: position 5,728,059 of record AP025371.1, read on the forward strand.
TTTTATATAAACTGCTTGATAATCTTTTCTTTCGGAAAGCATGGCGAGAAAAGTTTTTGACATATTGTGATGCCAAAAAATATAACGCTTAGTTACTTTTGTAGATATGATGTACATATTACCGCATTAACGTAATATATGGGTCAATCAACTTTTATCTGTCCTATCAGTACTATGTAAATTTGTCCCCCAGTAGGTTAGTACAATGAAACATTAATTTTTCCAAAAAAATTATATATGGCAATCCATTACAATGAAACATAGTTATTAATTACAATATCTACTATGATGCTAGTAAATAGATTTTGTTTGCTTTAAAACCTTAACGACCTTTTTGCATGTTTATTTTAGTCCCTATTATATTTTATTATTCTGACTTCCACCGGACAACGGTAAAAAAGTTCCAAAATCCAAACATTTATGGCGTGACTACTGCTTGGAACTCAAGTCGATTTATTTCGTGACAACATTCATCCAGCCCCGATTTTGATTTCATCTTTTCCGCGGCGCCAGTCGACCGAGTGTATTTTGAAAAAGAGCGTGGCTTTATTGTGTGTCCACTGGACAACCAACATAAAAACTTTTGTATTTTATATATTGTAGTAAATTAAAGTGGAATATATTCAATTTAATGTATATTTTTTACTGTGCGTAAGACCTAATTCAAAATATTATTATTTATTACCAGGGAGCGGAAAGACTAATAAATATCACCACCAGTCCCTTGGACATCCAAGATCGTTGTCTGAATTATTCAATATTTTCTCTTCTAATACTGATAATTATTTTCAAATAGTTGTTTTTTTATTACATAAAAGAAGAAATACATGCGATTTTCATCATAGAGTCCCCTTTGGACACCCGAGTATTTCCTATGGACAAACGTCTATGTCCACTGGACAACCACTTTTTTCTTATCTCCTAAAGACAGATTATCGTCATTTTTACTTTAAAAGAACAGTAAGGTTTTTCAAATATGATTCTAATATTTAAAAGTAAATTAACAATTTGACTGAATTTTTAAATGTCCAAGGGACTATCTTAACTACAGTCATGTGAATTTTTTAATAAAATTTACCATAAATTGTTCTGCTCTATTTGAATTCCTTAAATATAAATAATTATCAACAACAAATACGTATAAAATATACAAATTTAAGAAAAAAAAATTGATATATAAAATCTATCATTGATGGTACATTTAAAAGTTGATTGACCCATATACATGTATGTCTGTAATTGCATATATTGAAAAAAGTTTGCTGACTTCTTTTAGCTATTCGAGCGTCATAAATTACGATAGAGTTGTGTTGTACGTAAAAATAATTAAAAAAATATTTATGCAAGTGAATATTTGTTGAAGATAACGAATATTCAAGATATAGACTATATAAAAATTTAATTAAATCAATTACAATTGCAATCAAATACATGAGGTGCAATAAGTTAGTGCTCATGCAAGTACTGCATATTGGGTGTACTGGCGGTTGTTACAAGTTCAAATGGAGGCGCATGTTCCGCGTACCTAACACGAGTTTACATGGCGGCCCGCCGCAGAGCGTCCGCGCCCTACAAACTAGTAAAGTACCCGGAGTGGTGTAGACTCTCAAGTAAACGCGGCCCGGCTCTTTTCGCCGAGATCGACGCGTTTACCTCTGCCGCCGCTTGGCGCAAATTGATGGTTTCACCTTGTTTCATGCAAAACGATCAGAGCATCCCGCTCGCACGACGTCCGATCCTGGCAACGCCGGTAATCATTGTTTTTGAAACGAGAATAAAACGACACCTCCAGCTCAAAATATATACGGGACGGGAGAGAAAAACGAATACGCCGCGGTATTCTGATAAGTTTAAGATAAATACCGCGCTGAGTTTCACTTGGCCTTTACTCGGTCTTGATCTTTTTTGCGTTCCAATTCTGTGCCGGTAATCTAAGCTCGGGATCGTTTTAAAATCATAAGTAACGAGTTGTATCAGCATCACGGGCCTATTATGTTTAACAAAAAGTCTGGATTAATAAATTCAGTTCTCATGATAACATTTTGCATTGTTGCATTTTGTGTACATTGTTACAAAGTGCACCCCGATTATTATCAAACCTAAAAATAACTCTGTAAACACACATAAAATGAACAAATATTGGTTGAAGATAATAAATGTACCAATTAGTGTAAACAATTAACAAAAAATCTTTGTTAATAGTTTCCCAGTAATATAAAAGCACTCAACCATTTATACTCAGTATAATTACATCGTAATGAAAAAATACCGACCCACATAATATACCGTACGCTGGTATAACATTGTGCGGTGTTCTAGTGTGAGATAATATCATTGGTGTCTGTAGTGGAGGGGCGAACAGCGAGCACAATGCGCATCTCATTTTCGACACCAAAGACAAAAGCGGTAATTACAATACTTTCGGTTGCGAAGCGAACTACGCTACTGACGTTAAATATACTCACTGCTATACCAAATTACGACGAAACTTAATGCTGCGCACTAAAAATCGACTTTATGGCTGAAACACTGGCCTTAATTAAAATTGTTGGTAGCTTTTATAAATCTTTATGAGCTGTTATATAATTCCTAACTATTTCACACACATACTGATGTTTTTGAGAAAGCATGTGAATCAAATGTATTGTGCAAGTAATTGCGAGCATTAAACATGATAACATCTTTAATTCAATATTACTTGATGAAAGTATATTAACATGTTGAAATAACGTACGAACCCACAGAACACAGAAATAAACAGGATTCTAGATTTGCTTCTTCCTTTCCTTTGCTTATTCTATCATTAAAAAATACGAATGGGGTACTCATGATATCAATGTTGTAGATTCATAAATTCTGATAAGTTATTGTCATTGGGTGAACTGCTTGCTCATTTGTTGTGATAGTAATAAGGAATACATTGTTGTCGAAGAAAATATTCATAATTATCAGCGGTCGGTTGTTTACTGCTGATTAGTTTCAGAAAGCTGTCAGAATTAAACGGAAAAATATAATTATTATTAACAAACCCACCTCTAACAAATCATACATATACAGTACATACATAATTGTATATCTGTTCATTTTATATTCCAAAACATAAACAGAACGCAATAATTGGTACAGAGCATTAAAAGTAACTCTCAATGGTAGAGGAGACCCGTGCTCAACAGTGGGCGTATATGGGTTGAGGAAGAAGAAGATTAAAAGTAAAATAAAATTTTGGTTAATTTTATACATTGGATATGTATAACATATTATACATTGGGTTACAAGACGGCGTACATTATCAAAGTTCTGTGAAGTATATAACACATGCTCATTCCCAGTAACAAAGTAGTGCAACATAGTAAAATTTAGACGTGGTTTACACACTCGGCTTATACGTGAAAAGCACACAGTGTGAGATGAGTGGTCTGCGAGCGTCGGCCGTGATCTCATTCGAACTCGGACATAATGCACGGGTCATGTTCTCACGTAGTCAAGTGCTTCCTACATAGTGTATTATTCCGGTAAGGCGCTGCACATAGGTAGGTTTTTAGGTTTTATGCGGCCAAAATTGAAAATTTTAAACTAGTTACAAATGCAAAATGGAATATTTTTCTACGTTAACAATAGAACAAGTGATAATTAGCCGGTCTTCTCGGCTTAAATACCCGCGTGGGGGACGTGTGCAGGTGGTGGAATCTTGTTAGTCTCCCACTGCGCCCGCGCTTTCGCTGTTTACGTTGTTAAAGTGACTTGTTTTCGTCGTTAATATTTTTGATTTGAAGAGAGTTATTAATGTAAACAATGTGGATTCGAGTGCTTCAGGTACATACCATTATTTATTATAGAAATTGTCAACCTAGTATAATAAAAAAATACTTTATTTTAAACCTCTAAAACATACAACGTTTTCTTGAAAAAATATTCTTGATTTTTCAATTTAAACGTAATTTAGTTATATTATCGCTTCCTATCGCCTCAAAATTATTTTTTATTATAATACTCAATACTCTTTTCTTATGATTTTGATAAAAATCAGCTGCAGGTAGGTGCAGGTAGGGTAAAAAAAGTTATGTTGAAAAATGTTCCAAATCATTTTAATTTTCATTTTCGTCGTAGGTTTTCCTGGCTCATCCGGAATAAAATTAGTCACCCGTCAATTTCTCTACGATAAAATGCAAAGCCAAAGTAATTTTAGAAACGATTTCAAGTGGATAAATTATTGATGTCAAGAAATATGATGAATACCCACTAGATACCGCCAAATTATACGTGAAGCACTATAGGTGGCACCCGATGACCCCTACTTTGCACAAAGTGCTCATACATGGTCCTGCCATAATAAAGAATTCCATCCTTCCAATAGGCCCATTCCCGGAGGAGGCTCAAGAGGCCCGAAATAAGCACTTTCGCATGTATAGAGAAAATTACGCAAGAAAATTTTCCCGCAAACAGTGCAACCGCGACATTTACAATCGACTATTATTGAGCTCTGATCCGCCCATTAGCAGTATTAGTATAAAACAAAGAAGGAGAAAAAAAATGTCTAATTCCTTTTCTCCGTAGACTTTCGACATGCTTTTACCCACCAAACCAGATTCCGCTTCACCAGAATCCTCGGGCGATGAGGATCTGGAGTAACGAATTGGCATGGAGTATACGACGACTGTCCATTCATTACTCACTAACGTTTAAAATGTACGTTTATGATATATATTTTTTAATATATGTCACGTTAGGTTTTTGACATTTTTTTTCATAAATATTATATTTTCTTGAATTAAAATAAAAAAAATCAACAGAAAATTGTTTTACATTATCAATTATGTCATTTAGAATAGTTTTAGCAAGTAAAATAATTTTGGCCGCATAAAACCTAAAAACCTACCTATGTGCGCTGTGCAGTCCGTTGTGATGCACGTCAACAGCCGACAATCACCGCGCATGAACCTAAAACTCGAAATGACTGCAACTTTGTCACGTTTTTATATTTTTGGATGATTTGTATTGTTTAGTAATGTAACAATATTGTATACGTATAAATAAATGGGCATTAAAAGTATCATTAAAATTTGATGTTGAAAATTGACCCAAGGGAGTGTTTCGTTCAGGACGAATGGAAAGAGTAACACTGTGACCTAGAATCAAGAGGGATTTCAACGTCTACTATTTTTAAATACTGTTGTCAATTGTTTTTTTGTATATAACCAAAGTTTTAAATAGACAGTCACAGCCAGTGTCAGTGGAAATTTATGGCCTGTAAAATAACGTGTCTACTGGCAGGAAATACAAGCGTCATTTTCTCCATTAATCGACAAAACCAGTACAATATTTGATAGCCCCGTGATGCAGTTGGCTGGATACCAGATTGCGAAATGAGAGATCGCGGGTTCGATCCCCGCATCAAAATAAATGTTAGTGTGATCCAAAAATATTTGATTCCAATCAAGGTGTTTGTGAAACCGAAAAGTCTCTAGGAATTAATAAGGGAATTAATAGGATATACAACATGGTGTAACTATTAGGTGTATTTATTTATCTATTATTAATATTATAAGTGTAAATATAACACAAATATTTTTTGAATATGCGACCAGTAATTCTGACCAGGCGCACGGTTAATCTCCATTACATTTCGTTCGGACCTTGCAACCAAATTCCAATTACATTCAATGAACTTCTACGCCTTCGCTCACGCGGATGACTAAGATCATGTTGCAGGATCTGATCCACATTCCCCAGATTTACGTGTATATAATTCATTGGTCCACTGAATTATACCTACTATTACGTCAGAAGAAAAAACTGGCAATACCGACGAGTTTAAAACACATTATTAAGGATAAACGTTTGATATAAAGAAAAACTATAATGAATGATACTAACAGAATGAAATAATAAACCCTTTTGAAACGCAGTTGATCTAAACAATGCGAAGTATCGCCATACCCAGATGGCCTACTTTTATCCCTCGCATGAATAAAAGCAATCATGCATTCCATGATTATCTTTTTCTTGTAAGTAAATTGATCGGAGGTTATGTTGCTGCATTTTGTATCCATGTGACATTAAATTGTAAACAATATTATTAGATTGTAATCTAATTTTTAGATTATAATTGTAATTTATTAAAAAGAAAAAAAAAATGACATGTCGTGTTGCTGAGGGAGTTTCTTGCCGTTTCTTCTCCACAGCGATAACACGTTTCGAAGCGGCACTAGTTTAAAAAAAAACAGTATAAAAAAGTGTTAAAAAATGACGATTCAAAAGAACTTGTAAAAGTCTATTTGAATAAAGGAGATTTGACTTTGACTTTGACTTTGACTCATTTTACGTGGTATACTCGTACATACGTTTATATATGCAGATATAGGTATAGCTATACTTTTATAGGTTACAGAAAAAAGAAGTCCTCAGTTCTTGCACTAAAAAGCTTTTCTGTTTCATGCGAATAGATGGAACACGTTCCCTCCCAATGTTTTCGAAAATTACTGTATTCAGTACGTACTGATTGTATTCTGTATTCTGCAACTGCGACAGAAATAGGAGAGAAAAACATGCACAAGATGGCAAACAAAGATTGTCGAAGAGCATTAGGTACATTATATAAAAATCTAATCCAAATTAACAAAACATTACACAATAAAATAAATAAACAAATGCCTAGAAATCCTTTAACAAACTTTGAAACTGAGCAGCTCACGACTGTGTTACCAAAACACGTCCCCCTAAACAACAAAGGGCTAGGTGTCAATATCGGGTGGTTGGCGTGACCACGATCCGGCTGAATTCCAGTACGCTCATATAGCGGATCAACTTACCTTGACATTCCTCGGGGAAGAAGCACGCTTTATTAGTACGGCGAATCAACGCGGCAGACTTTTTCTTCGGTCGGAGTGTTTTTTCTCCCGCTTCGAATGCTCTGGAGGCATTAGTTAGTATACATAAATTTTCAGATGTATATATTCTGCGATGATTTTATATAAGAATATAAAATTAGTAATTAATAACTAGAAGACGATACCTAACCACGTAATTTGTATTCTAGGTATGAAGTGGTTTTTGAGGTTGCATTTAAAATAGAGGTTATTTGAAAGTTAAATCATTATATTCATTATCCAACACAATAATGTGGATGGGATTGGCCCCAAGCCATCATTTATATAAATATAGTTTGTTTAATATTGTAAAGTTTATAGCACACACTGAGACTGTTCCTGACATAGGATAGGTTACAGAATGCTAACTTAACATTAACATCTATCTGTGAAAGTCTCACATGTAAATTGTATAGAAATAGATATTTTTATTATCATTTTACTTCTACTTAAAATAAAAAGTATAAATTACTTAATAGTTTATTAATTAAGTCATTGAGAGCTGAATAGCAATTGCAAGTAGCGTACAATTATGGCGTAAAGTATCCTCTTATACTAAAATTTTATAAGGGCTACTCTTTCAATGAATAAATAATTATGCTTCGCGTTCATTTTTCCTTTAATTGTTAACAATGTTGGATTACTCAATATCGTGATTCAGGCATGAAAATTAAATTAAATACGCACGAAGTGGTCCGCCGATAATGAAAGCCCAGGCGAGCGAGCAAATTATCATCTGGTTGGCTTCACCGGGTTACGCAAGACAATAAGCAAACAGCTGGCTCGGTGTGCAATACCGCCCCGTGCTAGTAGCTGATCACAATCCAGATAGTGCACCAGCAATGGCAAGCATACGCGTACGTAGGCCGACAGACACACGACCCTCATCGAAAGTGAATTGACAAACATGGCGTCCAACATTTGCACAGGACGGCGTGACTAGACTTTCGTGCAATCCAACATTAACCACACACTTATAAATGACCTTACGATTTCTCGTCAACGACTTCGACATTAAACATTGCCATTTTGTGCAGACTTCCTTTAACGGATTCCGTTAGGCAATCGGTACGACGCAACAAGAAAAGAGCACAGATTTCGTGATTGTAAAAAGCACATCACTTACAGTTGGCTAGCTCAAATTGTTGTCAATAAATTATATAGTCGTGCGCAATTTAAGATCAATATTTACATTATCAATAGTATGTCATCGTCGTTTTGGAAGCGATGTTTTCACCCGAGCGCTGTGTTACCTTTCGAAAGCGTTGACTCATAAACAAAGCGACCTCTGAACTTAATAACAATGTGAGGCGGGCGTGCGAAACAGGAGATGCACCCACAGACTTGCAATAATTCTTTCAGACTTCGGGCCTATCGAGTTAGCAACATGACGCGCCATAATTTTAACTTGTGAGCGAACCGGCAAAAACTTCGTGTCTGTCGGTGATCGCCCGGCTAGATAACGGCCCTATACAGAAACTTTATTGTCATAAACTGACCCAAAATATTCATTGCGCATACATGGAACACAATTATTGTGGGAATCACTCCTTATCATTTCTGTCCAGTTTAACTCAAAACAAATAGCTATACAACAACGAAGGTACGAGGTCAGTAAGAATTTATTGACAATAGAAAATATTCGTACAATTATCTGATATGGTGGATTTCGTGACCGGCCAGAGGTCGACATGTAATTTGCCACTATTGACATATAAAAGGCCTTGTTCCACTCCCTCAGTGACCTTCCATTCCTAATTTTTATAAATGAGTGCTTCATAAAACATAATTAATTTTTAATATTTCATACAACATTTTACATAAGACTTAACCTATTCCAACAAGCACTTACTAAGACTACCGTAGTTTACTACCGTAAGGAAGATTGCTGCATTTTTATCATACTTACTTCGCCGAGTTTGGCGAAAGAGGTTTTCAACCATTCTTTTACTTAACGAAGAACATTCTTGGAATATCCTTATGAGGGCGCATTAACGTTTATACAGATACAATCGGTAGTGTCCTGCGTCGGTAAAAGATATGAGCTCTCCTTTCAACGCATAAAGCTCTTCGAGAGTACCAGCCACAACATAGATGCATACACACTCACACACACACAACTGCTACATTTTATAGGGAATAAATTGTTAGGTTTCTAAAGGATTATAAAAAATGAACAAAATATAGACCTACGGCCCTTTGTAAAAAAAAAAAACAAACAATAAGGCTAGTATTCATTAGCGATACATTTTCATAGTTCTTTCATAAATAAGACATAACAAAACGTTACGCAGTCTGCATAATAGATAAATAAGTGCAAGAGGAACAGTACGTTCCAGTTTCGTAAAAGTAAATCAGATCGACGGCCCTCGGCGACCGGAGCACGGCTGTGACCTCACTGTCACTGAATCCACGAGAGTTACACAAGCCCCGCTAAACTATGCGAAATGATTTTGCTTTATGTCAACCGTTCAACTTTTTGACAGAGAAAAAGCGATGCAGGTTACGAGTAACATACATTGCGGGGCTTAAAACGTATTTGGGCACTCTGACACTTGACGTCGGATAGTATGTTACATTGACTTCAATAGTTGCGCGATATGTTGATTTGCAAGAAATAAAGCTTTTACATTGGAACACGTTATTCTAGAAAAGCTACTTTATTTAACAATTAACTGCTACTTTACAGATATGTCAACCATAGACAAGTATTCAGTAAATTTTGCTTGTTTTGCGCTCTGAGACTTTTATCTTCCAAAACTGACTGATTAATCAACACGAGCCTCCTCTACAACAGGGAGGGTTTACGTCTTAATACATTGGGCTGGCCTAATGCGGGTTGACTAATTGAATATCCTAGTCTAATTTTATAAAGTAAAATATTCATATCTAGTAAGATTTTGATCATGACATACGAAATGTAGTACAATCTATGTATATGTCGTGTTCCGGGATCACCTGGTAAATAATAATAACATGAAGAGGTCAACATAATTTACATTAGCTTAGAGTTGGAAGTAATATGTTTAGATCTTTATAAAAAATTACTTATTTAAGATGTCACTCAATTTATTAACCAATCCACTGCACGCGAACGAACAAAATCGGTTTCCATGCATTAACACTCACAAATTGAACTGGCGACCACAAACAATTTTACAAATTAACAACAACGCTATTATTTCCCCATACTATCCCCCACAATTGGAGCTAAATGTATCGCACGAACAATTCCCTCGACAACACGAACGGATTCGAACGACGTATTATCCGATAAATTGTCATTTGCGTTCCGATACGAAAACCGTATATTTGATTATTCAAATGCCTGTCTTATGATAGGCTGGTAGTTCGGGGGCTATCTCGACACCCATTATCAATCAAAACATTGGACATTCGAGCACGGACTTCTCTAATATTATCCACACTGTGATATAATTTGTCATTGATTAAAGCACGTCAAACATACTAATGCCCGCAGCTCGCGCGACAGATACGCGATAACAATGGAAGGAGTTCATTTCTTAACGTTCAAAGGAAGTTCTATCTACGGTTATGTAATTTGTAACAAAAGATATCTTTCTAATAGGTGCACAATCTCATTGAGCGGCACCTTGTTATTGAAACTGACAAGCGGTCACAGCAATATTAACCATCATCGCGCTCGAAATGAATAAATTAAGATAAAGGCTACGGAACGATTCTCCACTTCAATTACGGCATCCCACACAATGATTAGACGTTTCACTGGATGCGCCGGGCCTGATGGCCGACCGACGCGAGTTATTAAGTGCTAGCTTTGTTATAAATACATTCAACATGACGCGGATTAATGGAATAAAATGCCCGGCCTTTTTATATTTGAACGCGCTCATTCCTTGTCAACATTCTAACTCCCGGATTAAGTGCAGTCGTTCATCTGAACATTTGCGTCCTACGGAGTTGTTCTTTTATGAGCTATTTCGTGGCGACGCGTAACCTTTTATTCTAGCTGTTTGGTTTAGTTTCCTCTGTGACTACTGGAGAAAGCGTTCACGAGCCACAAGCCGCGTCGCGGGATTGATGTTCCGCAATAATTCAACTGGCAAACGGGATCAGCGAGCCCGTAAAGCCGACCGTGTTGATTCGTAACTGCCGATGAAGGAATAAAAGGAAATAGTTGTTCGTTATCTCGTGCAGAAGGGCGACCTTCAACTTTGCCCGGCCTGAATACTGAGTGGCATAATAACAAGAGACACTGGGAGGTGAACGTTGGGTACTTTCGTATGCAAAAAGCGTTAAGTGCTAGCCGACGCGGTTGTACGGGTCGAACATTAAACAAGCGGTTGCGAGCTAAAATAGAAATGGGTTGTTTGAGTGGGGTTCTTTTCGCGAGCGCAATTGTACTCGAACGTGTCTTGTTATGTTAATGCGGCTCTAGCCCGCGTAGGGCCTAAATCTGTGACGTTTATGTGTCGAGGCTCCGACGAAACCTATTATCTCACCACTTAAACCACACGTCCAGCATCACAGATTAAATACTAAAATTGCAAATCGTATGTAAGTAGCTCCAGGAATGAAAATGATGTTCCTTTACAGTGGTCATATTGTACAAAAGCTATCATGTCTAATTGATTCCCTTGTAGTTATATACTGCCATTTAAAGGCAATTAATTGCTCCAATTCGAGGGTGATTAAATACAAATAGGTTGCCGAACAATCAGTCAATTCACGACAACTACACGCGCGTTAATACGATGATTGCTGTACGCAGGATTAATGACGGAGTCAATTTATAATCACATTGCGTTAATTTGTTGACAAATTTTGTTTTATTAAAATTTATATTATAGTGTCTTTATCACTTCTCTACATCAATTTGATTTTTTTAACATAGTTAATAATCGCTTATTATGATATCTATGTATTCTTGATTATAATTTAAAAATCATTATAATATTAATATAAATTTGCACAGAAATTGACAATAATTCGACCTTTCATGGGTTAAAAAAGCCAGAAATAACACATATAAATTAGTTGCTATTGGCATAAGGCTCAACCTTATGAGCTTCATATAGTAATGTATCGTCTGATTGTAATTTGAATTGAGTTCGCTTTTACGAGCGCATAGGACTCGCGGCTCGCTCCACAGCCTGCTAAACGACATACGTAAATTGTCGATTAAGACGATACAAACTCGGGCGACAAAAGCACTCACGTCCAAGTCGGCCGCGCCGCACTCTCACAAAGTCCGACGACCATAAATTTCATAATTAATTTTATTATCGGTCCATTGCTCGCGCGTCGACTTAAAGTGAGATTTGCGAGCAAAGCCACCGTCGCTACTCGCCTTATCATTAAACGTTCACGATACTTCGCTCGCGCTCCGATTTCATAATATTCCTTAATGCGCTGTAATTGTTTGCGAATAAAAGAAGCCTCGCTGAAAGGGTTCGGCGCGGTACCTCTCTGTCAAAAGCCATCATTGTAATAGAGTTTTCTTTCTCGATCGTCGCACCGCGCGCTTATAAAAGCTAACTTCTTTTTCAAAGAAAAACGTAATGAGAAGTTAACTTAGCGGAAAACGGTTTGTACGGCTCGCTATTTCGCGAGTTATGATGGAGAAAAATATTTTTTACATAAATATCAAAGTCGTGGGGCGCCATACTCTAGCAGCAAACACCCCACGAAGTCTTCGGCGGGACACAACGTCTGTGTCGCTCTCCACCCGCTGTTTATTGTAGCTTAACGCAAAATAGAAATGGCTTTAACGCAACTTAATACAAAGACGCCCATACTCGGCCCATACTCGTCCTTAACAAAATTAAGGTTATCTTACGCAATGAACACAAAATGAAAGATATAAAATTAATTAGAACCGTTTACTCAATATGTATAATTTATTGTTTTATCAGTAATTCATCATTTAACCGTTGGTCTATAGTCATCACGAATTTTACGTTAATTCAGTTATAATAAGCGACCCACAAAAGGTTGTGACCGACGAGACCTTTAGCATCGTTAAAGCCAAAAATGGTGACAGTATTGAAACCGCAAAAGGTGTTTCAGGAGAAACGTGACTTCCTATTGCCATTAATCTTCACTTATCGTTTATTGTTCAGTGGTTCTTGAACTTACTCTAATAAAATCTACTATAGCGATACTATTATCAATGGGGATTAATTAGCATCGTTGGTACACAGCGGCGGCGACGCACAAATTATCGTCGCACGGACGACTTCACGGAGCGACTTTGCAACATCCAGAATGAGAGAAATATGTGCATATATTGAGTGCATCAGCTGCGCAAAAAGGCACAATCTCACCAAGATAGGATAACAAGATAACAAGCGTGCAGCGGCGGACTAAGACGGATAAAAACAAGACACGGAGCCTACGCAGTCGTGTACCTTGTTTACTTAAACGAGGGCCACATTAAGTGCCTCCGGAGTGGATTCAGAGCGGCTCCACCACGCGGCTCCGCATAACGTACTGTGCATTCGAATTATACATTCAAGCTTAATGTTCCCATTGTAGCCTGATAAGACAAAAATGCTGTGCGCCTTTGGCACAATCACTAAAGATTAAACGTACCGTATATTGACATTACATAAAAGTTTTATGCTTTTTGTTTTTATTACATAGATACGACAAACGAGCAAGCCGCCCGCCTGTTGTTTGATAACATATGCCGCCTGCAAATATCGCATAGCGAGATTGGAGGATTATTTCTAGACCTGCAAAGGATTATAAGTCAAAAAATGATCACCAAAAATAACTGTAACCAACTGACCGGAACGTAACTATCTACAGACTGATACAAGATCGCGAGTAACTCCCATGGTTTTACTTATTCTGTCGAGTGCTCGTAGAGCTAACCCGAATATGCCACTCACCGCAATAAAGGCCTCCACCAGTGTCACTCGCCGGATAAAGTGCGACATTACTTCTGCTATTTGAGATGTTGGTACCACCCTGATCGACTAATATCGATTCGTAAAGCAATCATTTGCATTGGACTAAGACGTGCTTCGTCCCCCAAAAAAATATAGATTGCGAACATTTATCTCCGTAATAAAAGAAGACCGGAGGCCTCTCGCTCTTAAAAACAGAAATCATATATAAAAATTTCTACAAGTAAAAGAACAAACGAAAGAATAATACATACAATATCTTAAAGCGCTAAGTAAATATTTCAAATTGTTAGACATAAGTGCATAGATGGAACTACTGCAATAATCCACAATATATTATGGTACTAGTAACTGCTCTTAGAATTTTCAACAGCCCAAGAGAACATTACGTCGATATACACGCACGGAAGATAAATTTGCCAAAATAAAACGACCCTTTGGTATACAATGGGAATACAAATACGTGTTACAAAATTCAGATAAGCATGAATAGTTGGCACTTGTAAATCTTAATATATCCTTAAAATCTGGTAGATACAATAACATATACGCTGCATGTGGTTTTTGTTAGTACATATGAATATTTTACATGCAAGTCAAGCCTAATGCGATTATCTAATGTTATCTGTATGAAAAGATCGCGTCAGTGCACACGTACCAAGTCTGCCCACGGACGCACGTTTGATGACAGAGATCACTTGTCACTACAGCATAAGATATTACATTGCAGCGAATTATAAAATGTAATATGTGGTTTGAAACCAAAATGGAAATACATTTAAACGCATAAAAGATAGCATTGGAGTTTCGCGTTAGGAAAATCTCAGTATTAGCACGTGCTAATACTGAGACTACGTAGTCTGGAAACGTGTTCGTAAAACATTAATACACTCGCCCCCAATTACCTATCGATATGTGGGCGATGAAATGCACTTTTGACAATAATGCTATAAAAACATGAGACTATATGCATGCAAAGATCTTACTTTGACCTTACAGCCCTACGTACCTATATATGATATATAAATGTACATATATCACCCCCTTGCCCCCGCAACATGTTCCATTACTGGACCTCGACACAAAAGAAAGAGATTTGGTCGTATTCCCTCAGATAATGTAAAATTGTGCAGGTTTCATTCAAGGTTTTGGTCTACTGTGCAGTAGCAGGTAGATTCTTTAAAAAAATGCACGTTTTAATTCAAATATTTAGCTCGTTATTTAACCATAATTAAAGTTTTTCCAATCTAGTTTCATTGTAATATCAACATTCTTCACATTCAGCCTTCACGGACAAAAATTTTGTTTTCGATAGAGATGTTTGGTCAAAATTAGTTTTAAATAATATAATTACCAATATAAAAACCCGGAAGGTTAAAAAACAAATAAACTATGCAATTTAACGCATGCAGAAAAAAAAACAAAACCGCTTTTTGTCGTTAACTTAAACCGCAATAACGATGGCGGCTTGATCTCGGAACAATCTGATGAACGCATGAGAACTTACGCGCGACACTTAAAAAACTGTACTTACCACTTTAAATAGTGTGAACCGTAACTATTTTTTGGGAAAATCTTCATAAACACACAATGATTCACTTAACGTACGCGATCTTAAACTATATCTGCGTACTTCAGACACATACAAGTATGTACACATCGTGATAAGAGGAAACAAAGCTTTTATCGCTCTCAAGCATGTTGTATGTATTATACGCTGGAATCCATTAAGTGCCGGAATAAAACGTACTTTAACAACCGCCCACATGATTATTAATTCAATTCTGATGATACCTTCACACACCTGTGAAAGCAAACACTAAATCTCACGAATATTATTAACACAACGAAAAAGGCCGACAAATCGTTCGTCAAACATTAACAACCCATGACATAATAGAAACAGAGGAGTGCTGTAATCAACTCTAATAAGAAGGTGAGAAAGCAAAGCGTATTTATTACTTTAATGGAATATCAGCAATTAGGGCCGCAGATAGAATCAGTAGCGCTGACAAGGTGCAAACGAGAGTGGTCCGACCGGATGCGCGGGGAGCGCTAGGGCCGGCCGAGTTTAACGTTAAAAATTAAAAAGTTCGCCGCATTGTCTGCACTGCTCCGCGTATGTAAAGGCTGCAGTTGCGTGCCGGCTATGTGCCTACAAGTGTACGAAAATAAAACAATGCCGCCGATGAATTACCATAGAGAATGAGCGGAACGAACGGATTAAGTGAAATACAATCAAACAAGAAGGCGTGCGTGCCGGGAATTTAAAACAGATAAAGAGAGCACTCGATGAGGCGGTGAACTGTAGAGGGAAATCTGTTTGTCTCCGTTTTCGAACATCGCCATTCGCAACTTTAATTCGCTTAGTTTCCTTACATAGATTTTATTATCATTGGAAATCCTTTTCGAATTAAGTGCAACATAAAATTTTATTCGCAGACGAGATAATTTCTTTGCGAATATTTATGCTACATTCTTCGTTTATTTCTTCATAGAAATAAATCAGTAAATTGCAATAAATTATTAAAATAAGATACAAACAAAATACCGAAGCTCCCCTACCTGCTAGTAAGGATAAGTGAATAATGTTGTGCGTATAAAGGTATCGTTCAAATACGTTGACTCAGCGAATCTATGTTCCTGAGCCACGGTCGCCTATCGCTATTACATCACTACTACAAATCACGTTGCGGACGCACTTCGTACCACCAAAAAACACTAGTCATTCGACGGCTACTTTACCTGGGGTTGGAATATACACATGATTTTAAAAAATCATGTGGCTATTATTGAATTCATCCACTCGGATATAAATACGCAAATACAGACCATACCTTTAAGCAGGTACAAAGTACACAACATGTATGAGACATCACTTGCACTTTTAGTTAATTAACAAACACATACTCGTAAGTGTATATATACAATTTTTTAATTATTTTCGAGTTTCGCTTAGTAGACTTGTTCGTTATTAAAACTAACGAGTGACAATTATTTTATAATAACTAACAAATAATAGTAAATAACACCAACAGTCAATGTCATGGAGTCTAGGAAGGTCAAAACTACACAACCAGTTATAAAGTTATTTAATTCTTACCCTGCTGACCAATTAGTGTTGGTACTGCAATTTCGACAACACAAAAAACCAAAGCGTGACAAGATGTCGATATTACGTGTCCTTGGTCGCTACTATTTTATTTTTACAAAAAATTTGAGCTATTGAGGTATTCAACCTTCTGTTTATAGGTATAAAATAAACTTTAAATACCAATTACATAAATTTTGATGTATTTAATATATAGCATGTGTTTTTAGGTTTTCTATGTAAGATGTTAATTTATAACTATTTGCTGATGTTCATAAAATTGGCAAGACGACTATCACGTGCAATGAGTAAACGAGTAATGTTTGCGTAGTTAAAGACGGCCGGTTGGACCCATATGTTTATTTGTAACTAACAAGGCAACGTATTCTTAGTAGCCCCTGTGTAACACCAGCTGACTGATTCCAGATCACCGCGTAGGTTCATGAGTAACTATGGCCAGGTTTACCTCGTATATTCCGTGGTCGCTCTCGCGCAAAT
Organism: Cephonodes hylas; assembly: GCA_030295005.1. Taxonomy (NCBI): domain Eukaryota; kingdom Metazoa; phylum Arthropoda; class Insecta; order Lepidoptera; family Sphingidae; genus Cephonodes; species Cephonodes hylas. The sequence continues at coordinate 5,745,410 of AP025371.1, forward strand.
ACATATGTATGAAGAAATATAACACAAAAGAAATTATTATTTAACTCAATAACAAAAAATACAGGGTTTCCTAGCGTCGTTTTTTTGTAATCGAAACTTTACATTTTAAGCCAATTTTGAGCTTCTATATCTTCTACAAATAAATATAAAGTGAAATCACATGTATGGTACATGTCCGTGTATATTTTTTTTTGACAGCGTCCAACTTTCGTCTGTATAAAATAGCTGGTGATCAACAAACCAAACACTTCTTGAGACTTTGGCAATCAGTTATAGATGCGCTCAATAAAGGTTCATTGTAAATAAAAATCTTATGACAGCTTTCATACGCACAGAGCGACCGCCAAGAGTCGGCTGACAACCACCCAAATATACCTCATTGTGCTGTCATGGTATTAACTGACAGTACACAAAATAATCCGCTATTTAATATTCATACATACAATTACTCGCGAAACGCTGCCAGTATGACAATACCGTCTCTCACATCCGACACAGCGCACAATTAATTTAATTCACACTCCAACCGCACGGTGCGCACATTAGATCAACATTATAATGGCTATTTTCACTTAATTCAATTACATACATTTCACACATCACATGAGCGCTATGCGGCTCGGCTATGAGCTGAGGAATGCCTCTAATATTGCTTTGCCGTGATATTTTCCGCTGGAGCTTAATTAAAATGAGATTGTAAAGAGATTCCCGGCATAATAACATGCTGCTTAGTTGCGAAGTGCGTAGTTTTATAGTGCGGTACGTCAATTGGAGTGCTAGTTAATTGATAGGCACCGCGTGTGCGGACAAATGAGATGTCTGTTGTGGACGCGAGGGGCTGGAAGCATTCAATTTGCTCTAAATCAGTGCGGGGAGCTCATGTTCCGATGCGCAATTAAAAACCAGTCGAACGTAAAGCCGCGGGATATGCAACTGGCCACTTCTAGCTACAACGTGACTCGTACGCTTTCAAAATTGTACACGTTACCTCTGAATATCTGACTAGCCTCGACAATTGGTCTTCTCTTTCCACGCAAAGTCGTAAAAAGAAGAAAGCCCGCGCGGCAATGTAATCCCGAAAACAAACTTTTTGTTTATTCATAAAGCACACTCGGCGGAGACGATTAAATTTACTGTTGAACGCGTTCCCTCGCAACAAGTACACCATGTAAACAATATGACTCAAACACAATGAAATACAGAACAGGAGCAAGTTGCATTAACAAGACGGCGTGATAACTCGAAACAATAGACGGAGCCAAAGTCTTGAGACAATTGGAAGCGTTGCAGCGTCAAATGAGATGTTCCCCCGAGAGCCAATCTCCCGGTTCAATTTGCTCTAAATCAGAGGCACGCGCCCCTTCTGCATCTAACTACACAATACACAAAACATGCAATAAGGAATGCTAAGTACCTCGCTCGTAAATGCTGCCAATGAGAATTATCTGCTTCAGTACGATTTAATGCAAGAGTACCATTCAAATAAAATCTGTAAATATTGCCGCAATTAAAAAAAAACAAATATAAGATTATTTTCTAGTAACATAAACTTGCATGAGAGGACTTTTTTTCTAATGAAGATAGTAATACGACTAACAAAATACACAAGTAAGTGACACCTTTATATGTAACGAAAAATATGTATAAGGAATACTTAATTAAGATAATATCTGTGCAATAATCATAAATACACAAACAACCCTCGGATTAAAGTTTTACTGTGAATCAAATTATTGTTATGTGACCAAATCTAACAATTGTCAAATATTATAAAATTACTATTCATATTTATTAAAGTACGTACTCCTTTCATAGAAGCATTATTTTAACTCACATTGCAGCACTAAAAAAATCCAAAGTTATTGCAATTGAAATAAGATAATTACGGTTCCTTTGAAAGGCATGCATAAGAGCCGAACAAAAGTCCACAATAAAAAAACATATGTGTGGCGAATCACATTTCTTGACGGGAAATCTTGTGGTGGGGTAATATTTAATTATCCCGTGGCGGAAACGCGAGGCGGGGCCGGGTTGACCCCACCCGCAAACAAAATGGCTGCCGCCGTTACAATTACATTCCTTTATTAACCCACGGAAGTCGCCACTTTAAAATTTCACATATAGATATTACCAAATCGGGCACCATGAACAACCCACATGAATTTTGATAACATCATGGGACTCGAGTATGAACCTCATTGTCGGGACCTAGTAAGGCAATTCGTAGACAATATCACTTGTCGCAATGCAAGTTATAATAAATACTGGCAGTTTATGATAATAAAGCGCAGTACAAATTAGTAAGTAGGAATGGCCTGGTGAAAAATTTACACACGAAACGACGAAATTAGTTGTCAAGGGTAAACATCACAATTATTTGTTATATTAAGTGAAAAAAATTAAAAAGAATGGTACTAAATCAGGGTGCAAAAGCTTTACATTCCATTGGGGACACTTTTTAAATTGATTTTTTAAATATTGCTATAGCCATTCATTATTTATATTTAGCCGATAAAAAGTTTACTAAGTGAAATAAATAATGCGCACATGTATCATCGGTATTTTATAATATCTAGGCATGTTAGTAAACGCAATCAAAAATTAGTTTTTACTCATTTTTACATGTTTATATACATGGTATTACACGTAAAACAGTTATTGGAGCACGCATTCATCTTGCGTTCATTAATGCTGACATTCCATTGTGACATGTGGCAAGCACGCAGAACAAATAAAAGAACCGACACAATTGGATTAATAAACGAGAGATACATTTTAAAAGGCATCGGCGCGTACGAGTGACGTGGTCTTATTAAAACTTCAACTCTCTGGGACTAGGCTACTGACAACCGTCATTTACAATTCATTCAATCAAAAAACACTCTTATTTTATGTACATTTAAGACTATAGTTGCTGCATAATACTTGTGGCGGAGATGTAGTTTGATACTGTGATCCTAAGTTAGCGTGAATAATCGCAAAACGCCGTAAACGTGCCACTGACACTGCCTACTGTTTAAATTATGTTACAGTTGTTAAATTATTGTCCCGAGCAATCATAATTTAGTCAACACAGTAGTAAACACTATGTGCATAGCGTACTGATAACCGCAGATACCTATCTTAAACACGCATTGCATTTGTATGTTTGAAAATGCAAAATATTTTCATCCTGTTGTAGCGCAGTAACCTTATATAAAATTTAATATTTTAACATAAATTACTAATTTGACCTAAAAGAAAAAAAACTACTCCATAATCGAACGAACAGTAATATCCAACTGTTAAGCGTAGTCAAAATTGAAATGTATCATGTCGTGAGCACTTAAACTATGACATTGTTACCAAAACAAGGCAAGGTCCACACACCATAAAGAAATAAGAAACTTGGACATCAACACCTTTTAAATAGAGAAACATTTTCCATTAATCAAATGAAAAGAACCAAAAACACAACAATAATAATATGAAGTTTAAAATTTAATTAAACTGTGTAAAGATCCGGTTGGGCCGAACTTCTAGAAATCAACATGATTTCGCAAACACTGTTACCAAACATCGGTCTGATTTATTCAGAAATAAAAAATAAATCTTAAAAACTACCCATTTATTGTATTTAAATTCAAATATTATATTACAATGTGTAAAGCACAAAAGCGAATTACGAATGTTGAAATGTAAAACAAAACGTATTAATTTCACTTCCTAAAACAAGCAGCTCGTTGAAATCTTTTGTACGTTCATTAAATTAAAGTGCAACAAAATGAAAGCGATGTTGATTTTTTACAGTAGGCCGTTCACATTTGCAAAGTGGCAGGATATTTATGCACGTAAGTAAATGAACGAGTCCACACTTTAAGATTAAACGTTTCGTATCAATCTTAATTAATACGAGAACTGAGGACGGCGGACGAATAAATTGGTGGTATTAAAGGTTGCATGAGATATTTAATTACGCTTGATTGTGATCAACGCGGGTTGCAGTTGCGTGACACGGACAAAAGGGATAATCTAAAAAAATCCGATTCCTCACGTACAGTTAAAGGCAAAAGCTTTAAAACTGCTTATTTTATTTATTTATTTATTTTATTTTATACACTCAACAGTCACATACATAGCTCTGACCCCACACTAGGTTACAAAACCTGTGTCGTGGGTATCAGACACTACGAGAGACTTTTTCGGTCTCACAAACACCCAGACCCGAAACAAATATTTGTGGTTCACACAAACATTTGTCTCGGTGCGGGGATCGAACCCGCGGCCCCTCGTTTCGCAAGCTGGTGTCTAGCCAACTGCGCCACGGGGGCTGTCAAAATAAATATGGCTGCTTAAATATGTAACATTAGTATTTATTAAAATCGACTTGAAACTTCGCAATATTATCATTAGATACGGTCGTCGGTCGTCAGTCTTAATCAGTGGACATAAACGTTACGCATTTTAGTACTTTGAATCATTATGCCATTAGGCCGCGCAGAACTCTGGACAAAAGATCAATTTATAAATAAATAGTATTTAAACACAATAAATAAATAGATGAATCAGGTAACAAAATACAAGACAACACGGTTTACAGCTTACATGCCAGCAAAACCAATAAACGTAACCCTTATTAATTGGCTCACAGACTATAATTACCAATATACAAAATACTGGCATGGAAAACGAAAAAGAAATAACAGAATTAAAAAGAATAAATAATCCTTTAATATAAAAAATATACAAAAAATTCATACTTTTCATTGCGCATGTACAATCAAATACGACAGTTCTGCGCGGGCGCCCTCCGCGGTCCGTTTAAATGCTCGAGCGGTTCGTGTAATGAAGCGAGATAAATCAACAGCGTCACACGCACCCGCTCCCGTGACTTGACTCATGCACTTTGTCATTACGTTTCAACTGATTGAAACAATTTCGCAACAGAATTCACTCCAGCCCTGATGGACTAGTCTCGAAACATTGCGAAACGTTGCTCTTGCTCCGGATTGTGGGTACAATTAAACTGCGATTGCTATGAGTAACTCATGTAAATAATAAATTTATAAACATTATAATTTCGAGCTAATGTTCTAATTCGAATCTAATACCAAAAAGTCAATACTTGTACAGTAAAAATGTTTTTTTAGAAACTAAAAATTATTTATTATATTTAATTTTATCAATAACTTCATTCTTATAATTTTAGGTATACATTTGGAACGAAATTAGTGATCGCATCGAGAATTGGGGGCGTGCGTCGAGAATTTAGGCGCGAAAATTTTAATTTAATTTAAATTACGTGTGTAAACTATGAATTATCAGCTATTTCAAGGCGAACGAAAACGTATTGAGGAAATCTGGACACCTTAAAGTTCTTAACAATTTCTTAGGTGTACACCATAGTCAGCCATCTAGCGCTCTACCAGCTTAACGCGCAGCAGTGGGGCGCAAAACGGGCTGATGGTCATAATTAATAATGATACATATTTAGAATAAATCTTTTGCTTGAATTTTGATGTAGTTTCGCCTAAAATGATTTTCAAGGCCTCATTTCGAACAATATGACCACGAAAATCATGTAGAGCGCAGATTTGAAAAGATAGCATTCAATGAGTCAAATAGCGTTACAAGGAAATCTAGATTGTTAAGTATGCGTATCATAACTAAAACCGTCTAGAACATTAAATTATCATCGCCTAAGGACTTATAAATTAAATAAAACAGCGAGATATAAATACACTATCATAATTTGTGTTGTAAATAACAAAATATTGACACGATAGAATAGCTTCAACTGATATTATAATAACACGCAGTGCTTGGAACCGTAACGTTGTGGTAATGACCAGATAACACTATTCAATGGACTTAATCACATTGTCAAGTTTGTAAAAATATAGAACTACATATTCAAATCAAATTTAATACAAATTTATGCGGCAAAGTAGGATTTAGCCTTGTTATTGTAAAAAGCAGTTGTGTTAGGCGCGCTGCATAAATGTTATCGGGTGGTCGATTAGTTAAATTTGAATAGTTGACGTGCATTTATGTATAATATTAGGAAAACAATTTGGACCAATCGGGACACCAGCTAGGCATTTTGTAAATTATAATTGCTTTATCACTTTAGGAAGTCGACTCTAAGGTATTGAGTGGCGCTCGGTGACCCAATTTAATTGAACAATTGGCGCCGACGGTGAACTATCGAGAATATCAATGTTGAACGATCACAGATATCTAAATATTAATATTGCTTGCGATCGCAATCTTACCAAAGTGGTTTTGTGATACTCACACCACTGTTTAACCTATTCTCATACAAATATAAAATAATGTATATAACTTCCACTTCTTACGTAAAGAAAATTTCAATGGTTCAAAGTTTCATTAACGAAGGCTAAACATAAAAGGAAATATAATGACGTCTACTTATGATTTTTTTTCAAAAATGATGATATGAAAGTAGGCGATAAATACAAAACATTCTGTAATGTGATCTTCATTATGGGAAAAAATACGTATATATTTTTTCTTACTTTATGTTTCTTCGATAGGAAGTAAATAACGTAACAAATAACCATTGCACTCATTTTCTATAGACATTAAAGTAGGTTTTCTTTGAGTCCATATAACATCGAAAATAAATCGATTTTGAGACGAAACGAAATTGATTAGGGTGGACGACGATATTGCACGACAAAACAAGTGGCATGAGCATTGCATACCGAGTCAGTACGTTATTGAGAGAAATGCTTATGGCCTCTTTCATTTGACAGAAATATCCCTGCCTACACAAAACCAGACGTGCAAAAGCTAATCCTAAAACGCGACGTACTTGTTTGGGTCACTGTGACGGGCTTTACAGTTCGTGTACTGGAGTTTATATCCAGGCGAACGAGTTAATCCTCGTCAATCTCGAGCTTTATACACTAAAATTGGGAAAACAATTTAATAAACCATGAAATAGTAGTAGGCAATAAACATTATCGCTGATTAGCTTTTATCCATGGAATTATAGGTTTTGTTTCCGAGAGCACTATTGCTTCATAATGTTGCGCAACTAAAAGATGATCTATACTGGTATACTTGTTGCAAATGTCAATTGGAACTTTGTAGTGTTATTGCATGTTTAAGATCCTTTCACCGCTTGTTCGTGATCCTCTTACCAAGGTACAAATAGTTAACGTTACTTCTTCTTCATTCCAATTGGAGTGTTTAGTATTTAAATATTATTTTTGTAATATATTTTTAAAGCTCAATCGATAACAAGTTGATTGTCGATGCATTTTATTTTTTTAAATATTTGAATATAAGATTTTATGTTTGAAATTATATGTCTAGCATTATATTTACAAAATAGGGGAAAAGTATTTCATTATTCATTTACATACTTTTGCCATGAATCTATCTTTGCCATAATTTGAAATTTTTTAAACAAAACTAATGATCAATTATTTTTTTTATTCTTTTCATAAAAGTGGAGATACATTTTCATTAATTCTAATAGTGTATTCTTTCACAAATATAGACATGTGAAAGAAATATTTATCGGCATTACGCAAGACGGTGAACTAGCGTAGACAATAGTCTCCTAGCCACAATACAAGCAACTCAACCAGAGCAGATTTGCATGCATCACAACCTGATGTTGATGCGATATTCCCAAACGATGCTGCTCAAACTCATGGTGTCCTTCACTGTTATAACTTCATGTTTACATTTGTTGTGAATACGTTGGAGCATACTAAAACACTTGAATAATTGCGTCCCAAACCTGTATTACCTTAGGGAGTAGGCAGAGGTGCATTTGTGCGCTCGCATTTCGCCAGATTCGCAGCGAGCATATTATCGTTTTTCAGACATATTTCTACACTACTGATGATACTAAGAATTTTTCTTACAGAATAACCACTTTGCCTGCCCTAGGAATCGAATGCGGAACTTCTAGATCACACGGCATGTAGGGAGAGCGGGGTTGGTGTTAACGGAGGTAAGAATTAACAAGCTTATACCTGCCAAACGAAAAGTGATAAAAAATTGAGATTCGGTTTATATTAACTTTATACACAGCCGAACAAGTCCTGACTTGCTAGATATCAACCAGCCCTCGCTTGTGGTAGTTTTGCGAAGTAGGCTCGGATTGATAGGTAAACCATTTTTTCCTTCTTCGTGATAAATTGATTTGAGACTTATTTATTCACTAAATTGAATGAAAGTTTGTCTTAAGATAAATCCTATTTTATTGTCTTTCAAACTATTACACTTGTTTGTAATTATATTGACGGGATTATTTTCTGTAATTAATAAAGTATTAAAAAGGGCCTCGGGGCTAAAATTAACAAATTGAGTGGGGTAAGTATTAACATGTTAATATTATGTAGGTATGTGATGTTAAACGAGTGTTTTTTGTTATAAGCGTGTTTTTATTATAGAATTAAAAAATTATAATAGGAAAAGCGCAAAGGGGTCTACGTTTCAAGAAGTATTTGAGGTGGCAGGTGAATAAGTTCTGGTAAATAACAGGAAATATATAGATATTGCTACAGAATACGATATTTTTGTACAAACATACATAACCTCACGCGTGTATTCCCCAAAGGGGAAGGCAGAGGTACATTTGCCTCCAAATTTCGTGTGGTATGTGTCAGTCTCATGTACACGTAATAGGGAGCAAGCCTGTTACGTGCTGTTATTAAGAATTTCCTAATGCAAAAACCCAATAACAATTTGCCCGACCCGGGAATCGAACCCGGGACCTCTAGATAGCACGGCACATACTTGTATCGCAAGACCACGAGGCAGTCGAAATATTTTTGTTTAAGTACGTAAAGAAAAAATGGTCTCATAACTATTTTGGATTGCTGCCCGACGATGTTAAAAATTGCTTGCCATTCGATACAAGATAGATAATATTCAAGAATCTCGGAAAAGGGACAGAAAGGTTGGAAAAGATTGGTTTCTTGGTTTTACGAAGCGCAACGCATCCTTGTCTATTCGGAGTCCTGAGGCGACCAGCTTAAGCAAAGGAACATCCTTTGACCTAACTCATGTTTATACTCTTTTAAAAAAAAATTAAGAAGTTCTTTAACGATACAAATGTTCTCCGAGTAGTCCGAGCAGTTCTCTGGAACGTAAACGAGAATATAGTCACAAAAGTGCAAGAATTTTCAATATTTTTCCAGTTCCCATCATAAAAAGTACGGATTTGTTTAACAATAAAGTCACTAAAACATTTTCATTAATGTAAGTGACTTTTTATTTAAGTATTTCATAAAATTTTAGTCTCTGTTAATAATTGCCCCGTCGTTAATACTTACCCCAGGTCTGTTAATTTTTACCCCACATGCGGGGTATGTATTAACAAATGACTTTTTTGGTTTTCATGGCTCTCTTTCTGAAAGTACTTACATACCTGAAGGTTTTTGTTACTAATATCATAGCTAAATAACCAAAGAAAGTTTTCAATAAAAAATAAAACGAAAAAATTGATTTTTAACGAAGATATAAACAATAATACAAAATTTGTTAGTACCTGCCCCGCCCTCCCCTACTTTAGCTGCAATACCAAGGCAATCAAATTAAGATAAAAATAAACATAAACATCATGTTGATGTATTGCCCTTTTACTCACTTTGACGTTAAAACAATCTAAAGATTTTCTTTGGTTCTTGATGCAAAATGACGAATAAACTATGTAGGTTATTTATTAATTTACAACTGCTGCAAGATGTTATTATAAAAACAACCCAACAGCAATTTGATATTGTTATAACGTTACTCCTAACTGTTGATTAATTTACAACATATTTACAACAAATTTTAAAAAAGCAATTTAAGATTAAGTATGTGGCCCTCCAACGTTTTAAGTAGAAACAATAAATTCATCGACACTAATTGGTGGTTTTCTCCCATTTATCAGTTCATTACATCACAGTAGCGCGAATAAAATAAAATATGTGTGCGGAGCGGTCTGTACGCCGTGGGCAGATCATTCGCATGCGATAAGCGTCGGTCAGGCACATCGTAAATTCAAAGAGCACCACTCTGCCGAACTACAGACCTGATTGTGAGCCTTAATCAGTTGTGTGCCTACTCGCAACTTACAACTGCCCCGCATGGCTCGTTCTCGATACCAACCTTCGCCGAGTTCAGATATTATTATGGGATTTCGATAAAGCGAGGAAGTTATCTAATATAAGTAATTCCACGAACGAAATATGCATCGTGAGCTGTATTAATTTACATAATACTAGCTGTTGCCCGCGACTTCGTCCGCGTAGACTACAGGGTTGAGTTCAGAAAGAAAATAAGTTATAGTCTGTTTTACTCCTTAAAGTTAAGTTTACGCCCATACCAAAAATCATACAAATCAGTAAAATTATTTAAACGTGAAACCGTAACGCGCCGGTCGACGCCTTGTACATAATTATTGCGCGCTTGATGATTATTTTGAAACTGCGATATCTTCTAAGATACTCATCGAAATTAAATGATGTAAAGGGCAAATTTCTTTTAAATTAAGTACTTATACTGAATAACACATTTATTTGGATAAGGATTAATATAATCTTTATAAAAATACCTTCAGCAACAATGCTTTATTTTATAACAAATTTAGTTAGCATAAAAGAGGTTATAGTGAATCAACCCTAAAAGTTAGACATATGCTACCGCTGACTTTTTTGTAGATATTATCAAGCTCTACAACTTTTCTCTAGGACTCAACTATATATCTCCCATGGGTAAGGCAGCGTTTGCAAAAAACGGTTTCGTTCGCCCATTTTTTCTCCGACTTACTTCGCAAATCCTGCTACAACAAAAAAGTCTTATAATTTTTCGGACTAATATATAGCCTATGACACTCACAAAGAACGTAGCTTTCTATTGGTAAAAGAATTTTCAAAATCGGTTCAGTAGATTGCGAGTTTACTTTCTACAACGTCACAAACATACAAACATACAAACTTACAAACATACAAACTCACAAACCTTACCTCTTTATAATATTAGTATAGACAACAATAAGAAAACTGCGAAATATAATCTCAATACGAGAAGTATTCACTTGCGGGCGGTTTTTTAATAAGTGAATATTAAAGCAAAAATAGCAAATGCGGACAAAAAGTTAACATACATTTGCACGATGCGCTGCGATGTTTCAAATACGAATGTTTGGAAACGGACTCGCAGTAGCAGTGCACCTACAAATCCGAATTTATCCGAGCGGCTGCGCTTTGAAGACGGCTACTACATTGCATGCATGCAGATGAGCGAACAACATTTAATCGTTTAATGGAGACTGCATTAATGTATCAGATTGAATGTTTATTTTTTCATTGGTAAACCCAAATTAAGCACGCCAACGGAATATGGCCAACAATTTTCTTGTCTCAAAATTTATGCATTAAACAAAAACATACTGATTCATAAATTTATTTTATCATTCAAAATGAACGACATAACAAAATAAATAAAGCTTAAGAAGTTGTAACCTAATTAAATTACCTAGGAAAATATCACGACTAGGCGTATGTTTCTATTCAACTACTCTTCGAATACTTTAACTCGTCGTGTGGGAAAAGCCTAGTATTTTCTTAATCATAACCATGTTAAACGTTAGACTACGAAAAGAAATAATAAAAATAAATTAAGGTATAAAGCTATAGCACACTTTGTACCTATGATGTAAAATAGTAAAAGCGAAACAGTATACGTCAACACTGACATGTTATACAGACACGCAGGAAGTGCACTTTTGCAGCAAACAATACCAAAGCAAACTTCACTACGAAATTCCATTAAAGCATGCTGCAACGGGGAAAATAAAAGGTCTCAGATTTACATAACACGGGTGACCCGATCTTCGGCTCTGAATAAACCCTGTCAACTCAAGCCACTTTACACTCCTGCTAGTGGAATAACAAGTGGTATAATGTGAATGTGAGGCAAATTTTAAATTAATTTATACACTTTTATTATAAATAACACGAGAGCTTCGCGCGTAGCGATATTCTTTATGCAGTAAGTAAAAATGTATGATTCATTATAAGTACTCCAAGTATAAGTAGGTACATACATACATAGAATTGTTTCTTGCGAAAGAAAAATATTTACCAGAAACACATAGCTTAGAAATATATTATTGAAAATAGCCTTGCAGGAGATAATATAAGACAAAACTGTTTCATGATTTTGCAGTAAATGTATTGGCCAATAATGGCTTTGTTCTAAAACAACAATTGGAAACAATAATACAGATACTTATCCGCAAAAAGTTAATGTCTCCACGACACTATTTAAGCGCTAATAATTCGAAATGGAGACGTAAATAGACTGGCCGGTTATAATTCTGTGTCGTAATTCTATCGCAATGTAGAGCAAGCTTAATGCAAATATATGTTAATTCATTGGCACGCACACTCACAAGCCAGCTTTCTATTTTATCAATTGATAACGAAATTTACAGCGCATTTTATATACATGAATACTGATGTAATTTATGTTTTAATAAGTCCAAATATATGCTCTTATTATGTAATAAATAAAGGGCAGTATGACAGAAAGGACAATGTTATCTCAAAGTCAATCTGTCTATCGAACAATTACCCATAGATAATATTGCGCAAATGCAGGCGTTATTTAGAGTGCCATTAACCGGTCTACATAACACGTAACCATGGCAATTACAAAGTCAATACACGTGAGTTGATATCAATTATTTCAATATTACCTATCTATACTACGAGTATTATTACTTGCTCAGAGTCTGTCGTGGAAACTTGCGAAAATTTGTCACAAATTATACCATTCAGTACATGTTTGATTTATTACTTTGTGTGTTATCGATGCATTTGAAAACAACTGCTTACCGAGCGATATTAAATTTGTCTGTTTTAAGTTATACAATGATAAAAGTGTCAGTGCTACTGCTAATATACAAGTACCTAGCGCGTTGGTATCTATTCAATTCATTCAAAATCGGAGTAGATCAATCGCTCATACACTTAGCAGCCCGTTTTACACCCTAAATTTCTAAACCTGATAATTAATTACATATTCACTCTAAGCTTGTATACCTACATCGAAACAGTGGATAAACTGCGTGTTCAAACTGTGTTAAATTCAAATGTGTTTGGAAAGTGTACGCCACAGGCTAACTTCAATATATTACCGACACCCTCGAGCAGGAGCGAAAATTGCATTAACATTTTTTGACAGTCACTAGTAGAAACGATGACGAGGACGTTTAGCCTGAGCGCTGACAGTGAAAAATTACGACTTCCAGGTCGGCGTTGGCGGTGCGATCGCTCGATAGTTCCTAATGTATCGCCGTCAATCGCATGTTTTGACGTGCGGAATCACTTCTCACTATCTGAGAACGCGCGCAACCTCCGCTGGCGCAACGTTCGCTTAGTCACTACAAGTAATAGAAGCGTCACCCTGACATCACCTTTGCTATTTAAATTGCTTTTTGCTAGTGAAATTATACGTTACCTAACCACTGGGAGGTGCGCGGGGCGAACTGTCAAATGCAAGTATAACACAACATTACTGTTGCAATGTATAAAGAATAGTATTGCAACGCCAAACTGTAAATGCTTAAACCTTTAAGCCAGACAGAAACGTAACCTATGTTGCTAAGAGTAACAAATAAACTCAATTAAGAGACGCAAATCAGTCGATAGTTTGCTCACGTAGGTAAACCAAAATACCCACATACAAATCAAGTCACGCTTTTATCTAATTTACCACTTGGCTACCTTGTAACTGTGACAGAATTTATAAGATCGCATAAACTAGCAAATCATGTACATAAGATAGAAACATGGCGGAACTGAAAGGTGATTCAAACTTGAACCTAAACTTTTGTGAAAAACAACTCCATTATAAACAGATTTAGCGACGACAAATTAGTATAATAGCAACATAAGCGAGGTTGAAACAGAACATTATCCGTAATTATACAAAATCGTCTCCGGTGTATTAGAGACATGATATCATCGTATTGATGAAATACCTCTGAGAGCTTTAGTATGTTTTTATAGATTAGACAATTTTTTCCTATCATTATTTGAACTGATGTGATGTCATTTGAATAACAACACTATAAAGATACACTACGCCATTTCACTCACATAAATGATTGTAAAGTAAGCATTGTGCAACACGTAATAGCCAACCTTAAGCTCCTCGACAACGATACAGCAACGACATCCCTCTCGCGCAAATGCCAGAGTTATGAAACCGCCACAGGGTTTGTGTAGCTAACCGCTTTATCTAGACCCTTTCATGTTTCCATATCTTCGCTTCTAATGTGTTATTTCAAAAAGCAACAGGGAATTGAGGAAGGCCACACTAAAATTGTTATAGAGCCCAGCATTGTTAAGCTAGCATTAAGTCCTAAAATGTGTACGCTTCAGTGTGTTCCAGTTTCGAGTGTCACCAACATAATAACGCGAAATCATGACAATTACAAGTTTTGTAAGCAGTGACACCGAATATACCTATCCTATTTGGTTACAGTATCATATTAAACTGTCACAGTAATCCATGATCAGTAAATAAAGCAAGAAAATGTTTCAAATGTCATACCAATTAATAATATAATTAATATGTTATTGAATTATAACAATACGGTTAATAAAATCAATGAAGCCAATATTATTTCAATTTCTAATTTGACAATGCTATGCATGTAGTATCCGTTTATTAAAACAAAACACTGTGGAATTTGATTTTAAACAAAGATCCTTCAATCAATTAACTTGCAAAACCGAGATAATATTACCCACTAATAAGAGGTCATTCCTACCATGTACGTAAGTCATCAGAAATTCATATCATTCCAATTAGTTCTGCTATTACAACGTGACTAAACCATAAACTATCGTTCAAACAAATATGTATTTTGTGCGTATTAAAATAGAATGAGTATGAATATTTTGATGTCTATTCAGGCTCGTCGGCGACCTCAAAGGGTAAATGAGGTGCGCGTGCGCAAAACGACGTGATCGCATCTCGATACCCAAACATAGTCATTCGCTAACGAGCTACCGACTACCGCTTTACTAATTACTTTTTTATTTTTAGCTTCAGTTATTTACAATCCTTGATTGCTAATTGTTTCTAATACATGGTGTTTGTATCGAAAGAATCCTACCTTACAGTCCGTTAATTTTAATATCTTATTTTAAAATGTAGTCCTATATAGGCGATGGTTCTTAACATGTACAACTATATTTCATTTGAATAAATATATCATTCAGGATGTAATGATTTACAATACACTATCACTTTAAGGTCATCCACATTTAAATTATGTTATAATTCTTTCAATCTAGTTCGTTTGCGCAGTACCCAGCTAAACTGTATACGCCCTAATTTCTATATTATCCATCTACAACATAATTACGAGACGCAAAAACCTCTCCGTAACACAGATATAAGCTGGCAGTACTGTAAATTTAGTTACAAATTCAATGGAAGCTGGCAAAGGTGGTAAACCGGTATCTATTTTTGGCACAACAAATGAATTATATCGTCTGTACCAAACCTACAGCTGCCAGTCACTTTCATTTCTCGCGTGAACTGACACAGTTGTTGTCAAGCTTTAATCATTGTGAACTGTCCAGGAACGGAGCACTACTGCTGTAATAATTTCAATGGACATAAATAAAACGTTGGACAGTAATAATCCATTATGCGAAGTTATTGCCAGGCAGTCCCAACGGCTCAGATAGTGGTTCTTAATGAAACTAATAGAATATTGCACTAGCTACTTTTGCGATCTCATCGCAACTACAGAAACTAAAAATAGTTTGTATAATTTATTGAGTTTTAGTAGAGTTACACAAATACTTTTACATTATTGAAAAAACTTTCCCTTTTTTCATAAGTTTCTATAAGTAAGACTTTAAACTACTGGAAAGGAAATGATGAAGATATAATACAGCCCGTGTGTCCCGTAAGTAAATTTACTGAAATGAAGCAGATTATAATTTAATATTTTAAAAGCTAACCATACTGCACAAGATATCTGATATTAAGTATTAATCCTAATAAGAGGCACTCACTTTTATATACATCCACCAACCTACCAAATTAATAAAAGAAACAATAATTTACCATATGACGCCTTAATTCATTATACTTGTAATCTGTTGAAGGCTAAAGTACAAAATTATCTCCCAAACATATGAAGTTTAAGGAAAAGCAATCAATCATAGGAGTGGAAGGGGCGCGGAAAGCCATAACGTGAAAACCTACGAAAGGCACTCTTATATAAGCAACGAATAATACAGCACGAATCAATCATAGATTTTGCGACGATCCATCACTTCAATATGAATTAAAATTTAAGCCTCGGTATTAGTGTTGATATTTGTAACAAAAGCCATGGGAAGTCATTCTTGTGTAATAAACTGTTTCTAAAAGAACTACAGTTTGGTCTATTTATTTGGTTCCTCGAGGTTTGGGCGCACGGTCGAGAATATCGGCGGTCGCGGGTTCGAACCTCAGGCACACACCTTTGACTTTTCGAAGTTATGTGTGTATTCACATTGAATTATCACTTGCTATAACGGTGAAGGAAAACATCGTGATGAAACCTGCACACCTAAGAGTTCTTAGGAATTTCTTAGGTGTATAGTCCGCCAACCCGCACTAGGCCAGCGTGGTGGACTATGGCCTAAACCCTCTTAATGGTAGAGGAGACCCGTGCTCAGCAGTGGGCGTATATGGGTTGATGAAGAAGAAGAAGAATATTATGAAACTAGGTGTTTTCATTCCCCAAGATAAAACCGTTTGGAAAAAATAGTTGGATTACTTCTCATTAACATTAGCATCGTCTTGCCTTGCCATTTCCAAAGTTCGGTAAAGCATTGTCTAACTGCAAAAGTTGCGTATATACATACGTAAATGACAACAAACATAACCATAGCCTTCATCCTAGACTTATATACAAACCTGTATTCGTGGGTCTTTTCGTGCTTACGAGCAAAATGTCCAGACGGGCGGAAATTTTTATATTACTAAATATATTACGTTTAAGTGCGGCAGGCAAGTTCAGCCTTATTTTTCATTAATCGAAGCAATTGTTAAAAATGAAAAAAATACGTAGAGACATATCTAATCCGCAGATATTTTCTCTCTTTATAATACAATATATATACCTGCTAGTGGACACTCATAAGCAAAGAGACACTTTCACAAATGCTAATAAATACTTAGCAAATGTACAAATTTACAAAGATAAGCGTGCTTAAATAATTGTACGTTGGCAGAAGCAATAAGCGATTTCGCCCGAGATTGAATCGCAAGCCGGTATGTCACAACAATCGGTTAAAATGATCTCGCTTCCGTGAAGAGCAGCTAGTTCCCAGTATGGAACCAGTCTCAAATCCTGTAGATAGCAAACGAGGTAGCACTAGACGTAAAAAATGTAAACGACAATAGAACTATGAATTCAAGGTTTTTTATTTAAGAGCTTATTGAGGACAGAGCTGCCTTTATTCCCACTTAACAATATGGTCAATTAAAAAGAAGTCTTCGATGTAAAGCGTAAAAACTCAGGAATATGAAAAGAGCACATTAGCCTTATTTTTTGTATTGATGTAAATACTCAAGAGTATTGTGATTACGTAAGTTAATAACGTTTGATTATACAATTATACTGATGATACATAAAAAGCAAAAAAGAAGCCAAATTAAAAGGTCGCAAAACATTGTAAACACAAAGATCGTATTCAGTAATATAATTCGGGATACAGGTCTAAATCGGTTGTATAGTGACGGCAGATCTCGGGTTCCTTTGTGCACGGGGACATTGTGCCAACGTCCGCGGACATGACAAAAGCATTCAATAACAGCTACGACCACTTGCCCTACAATTCTTAAGCTCACAATACAACCTCCAGTTGAAAGTTCACAGACATTTTGTATGTAACGTGTTTTCAGGTTTCATCCTCCTAAACGAGTTTAACATCGCAAAAAGGTTTAACAATGGATTTCACCAATGCTTATGTTAACGTGTCTTGTTTTTTTTTCCTTTTATAATACACTAAACCTAAGATAAGAGACATAAAACATAGAAAGTTTACGAGGTAAGATTAAGGTAAAAGTAGTTGCTAACCCAAAAAAATACATTTTAATGTGATACCTCTTTATATATTGAAACACTTAACTTATAAAATAAATTAACCGCAGTAAAACAGATCGCTAACCACGTCTTCTTTATGTTACTAGCCGCATTTACCCGTGGAAAGACTAAGGAATTTACAATATAATTATTTACACTGCATCCATACATAATTACCTCGAGCGTGCACTTTTAAAATAAATTCAATAATAATGGCAGAATCCAGTGCGACTAGCTTCACTAATTTAACTCGGTTAGCTAATTTATCCGCTATTTAGTCGACAGCGAACGTGAGATCCATATCTCGTACAGTGCAGTTTAAGTTGGCTTCGGAGGCGCGCGTCGAATTCGCGGCGGGCGGCCCACTCGGATTACCTACACGAACTACTAATAAAATTTAATTATTTCACATTAAATTTTATTTCCCGTTTTCAAATGTTTTTAAAATATAGCGGAATAAGCTGCACACGGATGTACATATTATACATGCTTTGTTCAAAAATTAAGAGCACAGCCTGTACATTACTTTAAAAACAAATTCTTAAAAGATATTTTTAGGTTCGATACCTCGGGGATCGATTTTCGAACCGTGTCAAAAGATTATATTATTGTATACTTTTGTTTTGGCTATTGTTACCTTTTTAAAATATTTCTATTATTATTTTTTGTGATATACTAATTATTATTTAAAAATGATTAACAAAAACACCTCGATGATAAGATGAATTTATATATAGAGTAAAATACGGCTTGTCTTCAATAAAAAATGTTATAAATATAAATCCAAACCTGGTTTCAATATGCAGTCTAGTATTAGCTGTAGAGAAACAGTACTACAATTCTGAATAACTACACGTTTTATACTAAGCAACATCATTATCAGCGCAAATGTAATTAATAGTCTAATTCACACACTTCCACAATAATTAACTAGGTCAATACGCAACCAGCTCTCAGATTTCAATACGATTTCCTCATGAATTAAAGAGGCAGTCTCTAGTGAACCTCTAAATTACAGGGAAGCGTTATGACAACTGCGATAACCCATTTTTTATACATAATTACAGTGACTCGTTCAGCATAAATGGATTAGCATCAAAACCTTCATGAAAACCTCTAGTGGATAGGCAAATATAGACCTATTTAAGCATCGTGGAACGTATGTGTAGCAGCATTAGTGGGTAATAATCAATCAAGAAGACTAGAATACACATTCGTTGCCTACGCAGATATGAAAAATAGTCTATGGGTTGTCTATAATTTCATGTGAAAGACTGCCTGAAGTGTTGTTGGATTTTTCCATTAGGAAAATCTTAGAAGCAGCACGGAATATGTATGTGTCCTTCTCTAATCGCAAAATACCGTACTTTCTAGGTAAAATAACTTTACAAGTATTTGTAAAAATATAAATAACGTTCTCATAATGATTTACTGTGACGATGTGATACGCCAACTTCAAATGTAATCGTTAATATCATAACTGATAGCGTATCAAAAATGTCTTACGAGTACGCTAAGCCATTCAAAAAGACAACGATATCTAAGATTCTGTAAAAGTTGGATCCATTCTAAAGAACTCGGATTGCATTATACAAAACATTCCTAGGCACGAGTGGTTGTTCCATGCACCTGTACGCTTTTACTTTACCATTATTGACTAAAGAAAAGTTTTTACATTGGCTTGCTGTGGCTTTGATCACAGCCACATATTTACTGATTTCCAATAGATATAAACTACGCTTCATCTAATTAAGGGAATATATTGTGATAAAAATAAAACCTTGGTATTTATTGAATCTAAACAATCTATTATTGTAGTCATGGGGCCAGTCCCTGGTTTCCATCCTTTTAAAATTATCAACGTCAATTAAGGGAATATTATTTACATCTGCAAAATTTAATGCTATAACAACGACGGCAGCCATAATTCTATTCAAAATCCATAGATATGGAGTTGCCATAAGAGGAAGTCACGGGTGTAATCATGGCCATCTCACCGAACCGTTGCGGTTCTGGCTGCGAGAACATTTAAATTATCATGAAGTTAGATCCGCGCGCCTATAATCACACTGTTCATTTGTAAGTTAGCCGAGTAACTGTACAACCTGGTCCAACGAAAGTATCGCCATCAGATACCAAGGGACGCTCAGGCTCAATATTATTCAGAACCGAGAAAAACAATCGTGCCTCGTTAAATTGCGATAGCGAGTACGCGATTGTCCGCATCGAGTGCCGGACTATACGTTCCTTTACTATATTTGCGCTTGAATTTAATACAAAACGTTTGAGACATTTACATTCGATCAAACGTAAGCCCATCTCGTCAAGGTGAACTCGCAACAGATACTAAGAAGACGTTTTATAGTAATGTATCAATCTCAATGCGGACTAAACGAGCGATACATGCTAAGTAGGTTGAGAATTGCTCACTGGCTAACAGAAATAAATATTAATCTTTCTGTTACTACTCGTACTATCGCTATATTTGCAATGACCATACAGATCTCACAATATGTTGACAATCTAATCCATGTTTGTGATGGCTCTAATTAGGAACAAGTTATTGAAAACTTACACGTATGAAATACATATATTTATTAACTTGAAGGGATACGGCATATAAGGGATAGTGACTGTGCCCATTTAACAATATGATCTTATTTTTGTATTAAACCAATTTATTTAAAAAGTAACTTTCTCTCATACTCCCAACAAAGCAACAAATACACCATGCTTTCAACGTACTATTTAAAACCGTCGTCTTTAGGTAAATAATAAAAATAAATAAATTTGGTCTTCACATGTAACTCGTGAAGTCGCGAGGCAATTAGTCGAACGTTTGCAACCAATAGCAATTGAATGGCTATTTATAAATTTATTGATCGAACTCTGAGCAATAATAATACTGAGGACTATTTATTTCCCTGAAATCTATAAAAATACTAAAATATAATAATAAAATAGAAAACAATTATTACACTATTTACTGGAACATCTTTAATTTTTTCCAACATTTAATAGCATCTTATCTTATCAACTACAAGGAAATAAATTGAATCAATTCGCGGAACAATTTATTTAGTGTCGCTTTACATTACGTGGCAGAAACCAAACATTCATTATAAAAAATGCAGTACAATAAAGCGTGAAACGTTAAAACGCCACGAATAAATTACACAATAGAAAGACAATATGTACGAACTCATCTATTAGATAAATCTATTACTACCAGTATCGAGGCAGAGCATACAAATACGAAATTGATTGCTTCGTGACGCCAGTGACATTTCAGTATCTGTAGAGGGAGGGCGGGGAGTTGCGCGCGGGAGGAAGGAGGACTTCACGCTGACATTTGAATAGGTCTGTCTCGGCATGTACCGGCACCCAGCGACGGCCAACGAGAGGCGACAATGTAGCCTGAACGCCAAACAACATTCCCATTGAAAAGAAAATTTACTTTTATTCAAAGGCTCACAATGAAGCACCTTATTTTTCAAGATCCTGTACATCGGTTTGAAAATCTAGCCGCTAGGGACAAAGTGAATAAATAAGAAAAAAAGATATACTAAAGCAGCAAAATTTGTCTCCATGTGTAAAGTTTTATTTTGAAAACGATTAAAATATTTATGTAAGATACTACTCTTAGCAAAACCATTACCTTGTGTTTAAATATTTCTAAGCTGTACAACTTGTAACACGATTATTTAGTGTTATCTCAAATAACCATTTAATCAATAAACATGTTCTAAGTGTTTCAGATTATCCAGTCACGACAAGCAGATACCCCGAAACAATATATAAGAGTCGCACCGAAGCCGGGGACCATTACGATAAAATTGCTAATGTTATGGACGTACTCATTGCAGTTTCTAAGCGATGGTCGCACGCAGTCCTCACGCCCAGTTCTAAGTTTCCGTAACCAGATACAGCTAATTGTATTGATTTACTCCACCGGATAAACATTGAAGTAGGCTTGCGAACTATTTTTTACACAACCACAAAGGTCATAATAAAAAACCTCAACATAGCTAAGCATCTTGAAGACTGTAAAAGTTTGTTAATCGCACATTATGTAAATTACCCATAGCCATCCCCGCACGACGTCTAAACAAAAGGCACTTATCCGACATTATCACAAGTAAGCGCTAAGTGCAGTAACCTATGTAAATTCAAACGGCTAAACCATCCATTCAACTCACTCGCAGTTTCAGGATTTCTCGGCATCTATGTGAGAAGTTCACCAGACGCGCCTTGCGAAATGCATGTACAGATTTGTATAAGAAATGAGGCACTAAACAAGAGAGGAATACTTTTTGTTCACATACAAATGTTGGAATATTTTGCATAACTATAGGCTAACACATGCGCAAAGCAATGTAGACAAATAAAGGATAAATTCAACGGTGTAACAATACTGCCATGTCACGATAAAATGTGTAAATAAAAAGTGGAAAATGGTACAAATGTTGCCCTCTTAATTGGGCACGCATCGCTGCCATATGACAGCTGATGCCAAATAACGACACGACCGTGTTATACCGTCCATCGTTCACCACATGCGCAACAGCACGCGTCCTAGTTAACAAAAAATCTGGAAAAATAACACTAACAGTACGCGCGCATGCAATATGGCGCAGGATATATGCATATATGTGAAACGTCTACTAATTGATCAAGGTATTGCCTAACAATGACATAATAATAAACATAGCTTTATTCATCAACTGATTGAGATACAGAAATTGATTGAAATACAACCTTTATTTCTTGGTTATAAAAAAATATAATTGAAAATTTCTTTAAAATAATTCCCATATAAATACACCTACATACGTATGTTTTTGTTTATTGAATAATTATCGGTGTTAAAAGTTATTTCGTTTATGCTGACCAACACAACACTTCGCCTTAAGGAAATGTAACTGCAATAACCATTCAAATCGAAATATAACAGGTTCTTACGGACCCCGGGCCTTAGGGGCCAGAGGGTCGCATTCACCACCTGCACCGCTAATTGCCGCGCCTCCCACCCATCTTGTGAACAGTTACACACAATGATCACATACATTCACAGTGAGCAAATACTGTTAAACAATACTTATACGGACACCGGCTACGGCAATACAATAAGTCAGCATCGTCTCTCGAAACTAATGTCACGCTTTCTACTGTGGTAATAATCTGATGGTAAATAAAATAATTCCTTTTAAATGCTTCGTTTTGTGAAACTCCTTTTGAGTTGCATCCATTGCGAAAATTATAAAACGGCTTTCAATTAGTTATAAATTGTGAATGTTTTCGTACCTTTAAAACGCTGTGTGAAATCAATGGGCAACCGTGACCCAGCGCCAAAAGGCAAATTGCCATTGTTTATAAACAAGTCGCGAATACATTTCATGAAACAATACACTAGGAAGTGGCAAGCCGCTTGTGTACTGCGTGTAAAACATGTGCGTGGCGAACGTATACACGTGTCTTCTGTAGTGAATTATAATAATTGCTTTCAACTGAAAAATCAAGTATTCCACCGTAGCAGGTAAAAACTCGCTATAATGTTGTCGAAAAAAAAAACTATGTACAAGTACATAATTTTAATAACACCAAATTTTTTAAAATGCATGGTTGGTTAAATTATTTTCTAAAACAAATGTTTTAAGACACGAACCCAAAAGAAGGGCAATTTTAAGTGCAATGCACATAAAACATGGCCCTTTACAATGAATTTTATTTGTTTTAACTTAGAATTATACTAAAAGGTACTAGAAGGATTGAGTAACTAGCTAGCCATGCACTTGACGATAAGTGCCGGCCGGCTGTTCAATAAGCATATCTACTGGCGCGAAGCGATCATCCTTGGCCATTGGTTACAGTTATGCCGGCCTGCTTTATTGCTTCTTCATGTTTCATGACCCGAACCAAGGGGCATAAGGGTCAAAAAGCTTCTATTGTAAAACATTCCACACTTTTTGAAAACTGTAGCCAAATCTAGCATTATCATCGTTTTCGTTTTATATTAAATATCACCTACACATGAAAAAGTATAACTTTGATGTTTTCTGTAGGCCTCGAACTCGATGTTATCTTTATACATACATATTTATATGTACATATAATATATTCCTTCTGTGCGTGTGTTTGTGAACTCTTCTAAACAGCGCGACACATTATTATGAAATTTTCTGTGTATCTTCAGGTGGATTCGAGTATGATTGAGATTTGAAATTGGATCCGGTAGCTGGCGATGCGTTCGAGCTGTGGGATATTTTGGCAAAAAATTTTGAAACAGTTCAAATTTTTTTGCGTGTCTTCAAGTGGTTTCTAGAATTATTTAGATTGAAAAGAGATATTTTCATTTCAAATTGTGTACAGGATAACGTCTGTCAGGTCCACTAGTAAATATTCTTTTAAACAAATCAAACAACTATTTGTACCTATCGATCACTACATTTTCTTTGAGCCAATTAACACTCCATTACACGGCTGAACGCGTCAAAGATACATCTACTCATTGTATGCTAATTATTCACGCTTCAAATTCACAAACAGGTCACGATCGAAACATACGAGACACAAAATCAATAAGATACACATGAAAAACTAATTTTAGGTCGTTTCGTAGGACAGAACTTCCGTTATGTCGCGTGAAGTGTTCATTCGTGTGTCCCGGTCACGTTGCGTCCATAATCTCTATATTATTATGTAAGCAGCCATTGGAGGTGTCGTCTCGTAGACAAGCCATGGCACAGGCATTTTTTGTACAATATTCACATTTCATATGTCACTAGCGTGTAAATTTGTCTGAAGTTCGACAACCCTAGAATTTGCGTGCACATAAGTCTAAAAGGAAGTGTCTTTAATATGCCATTTCCTTAGAAAGCTCTATTGTACAACAAGAATGATAGCTAAACGCTAAGACGATCAGCATAAATCCCGAACATATGAAAATTATTATTGAAAGCGTCAATTACAGTCCGTGAGGCTCGCGGATGGTCTAGCACACGATGCAACCAACAATTTCTATGTCAGCGGTATTGAGTTACGATGCACCGAGCTGATGCTTTATTATCCGGTTCATCTCTTCCGCCCTTGTTGGTCCGATCACTCGTGTCGCCGGCCTAACGGTGCCGACCGATACGTCCGCATTATTAATCTTACCATTGTATTAGCTACGAACATCTCGCAACATGTGCGCGCTGATAACAATAATGGTGATCCCTGTTCTCAATATGATCAATCGCATTGTGCTTACTGGCCATTTCTTGTCGAATGTAACACAACAAGAAAGCTGAAGGATTGGCTGACCTACTTATCAATGCAACACGATGAGCACCAAGTGCGGAGTGGCAGTACGTAGTGTGCAGTGTGCACTCCGAATTATTCGTCGCGTGCCCGCCCACCGCCGTCATCCAGGCGGCGCGCACTGTTCACCTACCCTCTCTCCAATTATGATAACCATCACTCAAGGCGAGCGGAACGAAAGGGGGCAGGCACCGGTTAAAACGTAAAATTACACTTCAATTTTTACTCGACGGCGGGCGCACAATAAAAAACAAATATTCTCATGGCGAGTATCGACGAAACGTGACCGGCCTTCGTCAAAATAGTCGGCCGTTGTCTTATTGGGCGGCGCTTTACATCCAACCAAGTGCTAAAGTGTAAAACGTTGCAGTGAAATTTGTAAGCTTCACGTCACGATTTATTGAATAATGACTTCACAAATTGTCTGCATCGACGCGTATTAAATTATTTATTCTGGCATATCACGGTCGCATTTAAAAATAATAACAACCATGTTTTTATACAAGCGCAATTTTGATACTCGGATGCGTTGGAAGCAATAAGTAAAAGTTGTCCCGCCAACATATTTAATGGCGTTGGATGTTAACTAGTGTAGTTTGAGTCGACATTAAAATATTAACTTCTCCTTATTTATATTGCGGCTCGTTAACTTAGATCGCCAAGGGGAGTGTACATTTATATCTTGTTGTCGAACAGTGTGTTTTTACATGGGCAACGAGTGTTACAACAAATTCAACAAACGACCGGCCGTCATCTATCAAAAACGCTAACGAGCTCAGATGCCGCGGCAATTTACAATCACTGCGGTCCAACACCAATAATATGCGATGATTCTGATGAAATATACAAACCAAACCAGACACTAATTTACGCACGGAGCTGCAGTCAAAATATTTGTTGCTTTTTATCGTATAAGCCAACATTAAACATAGAATCTCTCACACGGCATCATCTGAACGAGTTATAAATAAACGTTTGCTACGACACATGAATATTCATTGCTGCTATCTTCATCAGAACTATATGAATTATATCTTAATTTATAAGGCATTTTAAACTATCAAATTGTTTATTTATGTTTAAATGAAAAATAAAATTGGACCATATATCAAAGTACCGTTAATATCTACAACAATATTTCCAAGTAAACTAGTAATTCTATAGAAGTACCAACTTCCGTCGCTTTTATGACTTTCAATATGGCGTACCTACACGTACGTATAAAACATACAGAGTTGTTAATAAAAGTGTAGAACGTTGGGTGTCGTACATTCCATATGGTCGGGAACGTTTCCTAGCAGCGCTGCGGCTCGCGGTCATATAATGAGCAAACCTTGTGTTTGTGCACTTTACGAGCTCAAACCCTCAAGCGAGTTGTGCAAAATATCTTGTAAAGCACGCTGCGACACATACTATGTACTTCCCTTTGTTAAAATTTTGTGGTATTCCCTACTATTTAGAGAATGAAGACAATATATAATGTAAATATATTGTTTGTAAATATATCGACTTAAATCTCAGCAGCGACATCTGTAGGAGTAAGGAGATATCATATTGATCATTATATTCCCGAAAACGTATTGCGTTACCGCGTCTAACGTATGTAAAGTATGTCACTAAATACCATGGTACAAACGATAAAAGACATCATCTGGTAACACGAAAATATCAGTTTCAAAGGTATACCAAGTATTACCTTTTGTACAACGTTTCACCTTTAAGCAGTTTGTTTGATATAGCACATAACAAGTTTCAATTATTCATTCGAATGCGTTCTTCATTTTCTTAAACTTCTAAAATATGTCATCCGCGTGCGTTCAAGTCATCGTCGAAAAAAATAATTACCGAGCCACAATTCTATTGTAAAGACACCATATGTCTGGGTTATTATTTTTGTATGAATAGAACTTTCCGTTTTGTAAAGGAAATTAAATTATTTGGGTGTGTGAACAAAAGCGCCACAAGTTTTTGTATCGAGTCATTTTTTACCCTCTCAAACGTTACAGTTTTTACGTTTGCAGTTTATTTAACGGTGCCCGCGCACCCACAATTTTTTTACCTTACTTATCAAAATGAGTAGGTGAAAGTTAATAAATTAATATCATGCTCTTTGGAAATATGGTGTTAAATTATATATATTTTTTGTTAACGTACATTACAATAGTATCAAGTATAAACCGTTTATGGGCATGAGCATGCATGAGCTTTAGGCAACACACGTAACTTTTCGCTGTTTTCAAAGTAAATCATCGTATAGCGTTGAAATTAAGATTCGAGTGGTACTAAAAGCATTTTCTTCGAGATCCTAAAATCCACATTATTTTACTATGCGGATACGCCAACCTTATTGTGAGACGAGTATTATTGAAAATAACTTCTTTATACTTTATAAATAACCACCAAGGAAACCAAATGTCAAAAAAGGGTTTCTGCGCCCGTTTAAATGTTGATAAAATGCATATTATACGCGTTGACAAACGGTCTCTAATTTACGCTTACTGATTGCATGTGTCGTCCTCGTTAGATATGCATGACATATTTGTATATTCGCCGAAGATTTTTCATAGCTGGATGTAATGAATACCCACCGGCGCACCTGCGCGCGTTGCTTGACAAATATTTAACATGTTTAATCGCCGATGGGGAAATATCAATTATACTTGAGGTTGTATTCATCCTAGTCGCCCTGTTATGAATATATTATTTTGTCTGCGTACAAAGCACGTGGTACATACTGTGCCAGAGTACATTATACTATTTCAGAACTTAAACCGCTTAAGAAAAACAGAGTTCCAAAGAGTGGAAAGACATGTACCCATTTATGTACCCATGTTACCTGTCCTAAGTCCCAAATCATGAAGACCATCGTACCAAGCTCATTGTAGGTCATACATTTCGAGACTCCGTGTCGTCATAAAGTTTTTTTATTTTAAATCTGTTAATGATAAAACTCAATAGCATATTGCTTAACTCAGAAATCGAAACCGGGACCCATAATTCGCTCAGCACAATCTTTTTGCGCAAGAGCACTAGGCATACAAAGATACCTAACGATAAGTGACATATAATAAAAAAGGTAATATATAAAGTTTCAAACCGATGTGCATGCATAGATGGACAATGACAAAGAAAAAGGAGTGTGTTTGAACCGTAGTATTTGGCGCTCTATGGTCTCAGGTTAGTCCAACGAAGAGAGGTGTGAGTTTATTTTCGTACATACATTCATATATATGTTCGTTTGTACGATGGTATGCAATATAAAAGTGTTATTCGCAGTCAACGAATATAAACAGTTTAGTTAATAACATAACAAGATATTAAAATGCGTATTTTATCCTGAGACATCTTCTAGTAACAAGGAACGACGCCCACTACACTATTCCTTACAATAGAAGTCTAGTCTAATTCCATCTAAGGTTCAAGAAATGAAAATTGTAAATGTAACGTAATAAAATGAAACCACGAACTTACCAGCGAGACTCAAACAACACTTTGCGATTGAAATTTATGAATCTATTTATTGTTCTTTTTAAACCAATTTATGGTAACAGTATTATCCAGCTTAAGTATAATTTTTGTATTTTAAACGGACCTAGTTCACCACAGTGACCTCAGTTCATTGTGGTAGTGTAGAGGTTTAAACAAATTTTACGATAATAAGTACACCGCTGTGTTACGTGATAAATTATAAAATATTTTTATATAAGTGTGGAAAATGTAAGTAAGGCATATCATGATAATTTGTGGTACACTGTAAATAGCAATAGTATCAACCTATCCCTATAGGAAGATGGCACGAGTGAGATGTGTGTAAAGATGCATTTTCTTTTTGTATATCAGAGGTAAAATCTAAAATGACTATCTATCACAATGCATGATATTCAACAATTATATTCATGTCGTTTTAATTATACTCGTAGATCTAAGAACCGCACATAGAAATGTTCAAACACCCGTCCTCCTTTGAGGCACATTAAGATATTATCTAACTTCGATCATAATTTATTACAACATTTTTAGAACACAATTTACTTGACGCAAGCATCGCCGAAACGAACGTACACAGAGATTGTTTACGCTGACCTTTCGCCCACGAAACATAATTGTTCTATGTAACAGCTAATTAAATATAATGAAATCCGCACATGTCATGAACGCTTTACCGCTTACATTATTCTTACAACATCGGCACACACTTAGCCAGTAACAGACTCGCAAACTCGGAAAGCGTATCAAATTTCAATTTGCATAATATCGTAAAAGCTCATACACCGATACAAGCCGGAGCACGCCTCACATTAACGAGATTAAGTCAACATTACGTGACGTATCTACAATACGACGTTTACTGTGCGCTAGGACATGACGGTACATTATGCCCTATAGGTGTTCATTAGCACTGAACAACAAAAGCATATACATAATTCCAGCACTAGCTAGCTATCAGCCATATGATTGAAACACGCAGCGCGTATTAAACTATGTAAATATATACTCATAAAAAGGAGTAATGAACTAGTCAATTTTATAGGTTATTACATAGAAAATATGCACTATTGATGCTGATTATAAGCTCACATACTAACATCAATGCCTTTACAATACATATTCTGGTCCTGTTTATGAGTCTCTTTACCAGCCTATGTACCAACAACATACTTAATAAGTACAATTATATATTAAACAAAGATAAAGTATTAAAAAGTAAGTCTTGTTTAAGAAATATTTCCACTCCGCGACTTTTAAGGACAAGAGACGCCTTAAGTTAGTGAAGGATACTCTTTCTTTCACAAGATAATAGTTTTGTTATTCGGTCAATGTAGCCATTATGTCCTGTGTATAATAATTATTCGAAATTGACTAGATATAATAAATAATCAATTTACCTCGCAACCCCTATTATGAAATATGAATGTAGATGAAACTTACGAGAGAATTTCAAGTAACTGGTAATATAGGATCTGAAATATATCACTATAAAATATTACTGTATCATGTTCCCGTAAGATATTATACATTATGTTTATTAATAGTCATTTTGATTAATTGTCAAGACACAAGTAAAGAATGTTTTTGACTTTAAAGATGACCTTTTGCAACGACGCTTATTGCAATAAGCCATTGCTTAGTTTGCTTGTATCGAAAATTGAATTAAATGTTAATGCTTAAAAAGGAACGCAAAGTATTAGTTTATAATTTTTAATAAAGGTAATGTCAGATGGTTATAATTGATTGGAAAATTTCGCCTGCGGTCGGGGAGTAAATCACCCATACAGATTGGTGTAAGTCAATATAACGTTGAATTACACTGACAATATGTCTGAAGCTAACAAAAACACGCCGGTTGCGGCACCCGGGCGTCCATTCTACAAGCCTAAAAACACGCGGGTGGTCCCAGCGGGTGTCCCACTACGCTCTTTACAACGCACATAATTCAGTGATTCGCGCGAATACTAACTAGCGACGGCTTATCTGACTTGACATCCAATACCTTACCGACAACGAGGAAGTACTAAAACAATCTTTGTCAGTTTTATCACAAATATATTAAACTCAACTACCGATGCGGCCGCTGACGTTGAATTGTGCATCGAGATGTATGCACAACGTTAGATTGCAATGAAATTACGACACGTACATTCGGTGAAGTTTATTCTTTCATGATTAGTTTCAAGAAATTGCGTGACAACGAATTAAATGACTTCGCGGTTTGTTTCAATTTGCGGTCATGCCGCTTGTTAGCTATGCTGCCGTCATACAACCATTAAACATGATGACCGAATACGTGAAAAAAATGTCGTAAAATATTATTTCATTCACACTAATGAGTATGCTGAATATAATAATAAAGTTGAAGCAATAAAATTCATGCAATTAAATTTAATACACGTTCGTTTCTAGTTTTTAACACTAACAACGTGATGATTGTGGTACGTGTTGTGTAACAGTTGCTCTCGTGTTAATTGTGTGAAGTGGGCTTGAAAGATGACCACCAACAGCGTGTTCCAGGGTTGACATTAGATGTTAGCGGGGTCGAACACTTACTGCACGTCAAACCGAGTGAATGCACGCACTTATGTGTACTTATCCGTACAACGCTTTAACTATTGAAAATACATTCCTCATTTTGTACTCATGCCGGCTAGTTACTCGTTGCCCATGAGTCTTTAACGTACACCTTGATTACCTACATAAATTCCCTGGACAATAAAAGCGCAACTGCAATTTAATAGTATTTAAAATTACGGATGTGGTTCTCGCATCCGCTATTGTGAGTGAAGGATTATTTATAATGTACAAAATATACTAAAACTACCACGTTAATCGATAATAGTAAGAAAATACTATAGGCATAAGGAAGTAGTATTTTATAAATTACTAGCTTTTGCTCGCAACTCCGTCCGCGTAGACTACAGGGTTGAGATCAGAAGGAAAATAAGTTGTAGTCTATTTTACTTCTCAGAGTCCTACTTATGTCCATACCAAAATTCATACAATTCGGTCAAATTGTTCAAACGTGAAACCGTAACGCGTCGATCGGCGCCTTGTGCATCATTACTGCGCGCTTGATCAATATTTTAAAACTGCAATATCTTCTAAGATACTCAGTGAAATCAAATGATGTAAAGGGCAATTTTATTTAAAATTAAATACTTGTAATGAATAACGTATTTATTTGGATAAGGATTAATATCATATTTATAAAAACACCTTCACAAATAAAAGTTTATTTTAAAATAAATTTGGTTAGGATAAAAAACGTTATAGTGAGCCAACCTTAAAAAATAGAAATATGCTGTCGCGGACTTTTTTTTAGAACTTTTAAAGAGGAACATTTCTCTCATACATTATTTTAGCGAAACTTTAACCGTTTTCGCAGCGCACGACGCGGAAGCTCACAAAAAGGAAAAAATGTCCCCGATTTTGAAACATTCTTTATTGCTGCTCCGCTCCTATTCGTCGTAGCGTGATGTTATATAGCCTATAACCTTCCTCGATATATGTGCTATCTAACAGTGAAAGAATTTTTCAATTCGGACCAGTAGTTCCTGAGATCCTAGCGTTCAAACAAACAAACAAACAAACAAACAAACAAACTCTTCAGCTTTATAATATTAGTATAGATATATTGTGCAAGTAATAAATAACGTTTTTTATTGGGCGTCAAAATCTAAGAGCTTGCCGGTAGACGAGTTTGATATGAATACATTTTAGTCAAGGTACTCCTTGATCATCAAACAAAGCTTTAAAATAAGAAAAACCAATGTTATAGTCAGTCAAAACTACTACGAAATTGTCACAGTTCACAAGATAAGACAAAACTCCAAGTATCTTATTCCATTACGATCCGTCAAGGTATTTCGTAACGTAATAAATATATTTACGGTAAATGGTAGTAGACGTTAACAATAATCACGTGTCATGTCAAGAATATCCTTATGTATCTATTTGTTCTAATCCAAGTCTTATATGAGTAAATGGATTATAAATTACCATCTTATAATACAGTATACGACTTAGCTAATAATGTGCACACAAAATGCGAAACACCGGCAACACACCGCGAAAGCACTCTGGTGCATCGCACACTTGTTAAGTAGTTCGACTCATTCCAATATGTAGCGCGGCGCACGGTAGATAACACACTTAGCAACTGTTTGTTTGGAGGCAAATGCAGTTGTTGCGGCTTTTAGTTCACCATAGGCTGGGAATATAACGGAGGATCAAGAGGTTTATAAACTTCGGTCGCACAGTGTGCGAGGGAAATTGCGCGCAATAAGAAAGCCAATTTAGTTCGCTAACGAGATTGGATGAAAGGCGGGAGGTTGATTAAGCTCTATTAGGCGTGGAGTTGTAGCTGGGGCGACATTCCGACGGCGGAGTACCAACCGCAGCGTCACGCAGCGAGACGACGACGCCCGCACCTGCACCGTTAGCTTCGCGTACCAACTGCTCCGAAAACATCCAATTGGTTCGCAATTAACCTTCACTTATGAAGTTTTATTAATGGACTGATGTTCAAGACGTGTCTTGTGGGAAAATGCCTTGATTGTTCTTGCTGACGACAAACATTTCTGCGATATGCAATTACATAGGTACACATGACACGGTTCTAAAAGCATTAAACAGCTTATGATAATATTCGCAAAAGAAAAAAAAGTCGAAGCTTTGATTGTTTCATTCAGATTAAGTCATACAATCCACAACAAATAGTTTATTAGGAAAATTTAAATTACTTACTTGTATATTCAATGTTCCTGGACTGACAAATAGTGTGACATTCACATTAACATATTTTCAATATGTTATGATAAATTTACAGATTTACATTTCAGTGATATTGTTATGTATACAGTTTATATTTTTATGAGGTGTGAACATGCGATCAGCGGTATAACTTTGGACATCTTTACACTTACTTCATGTTTGAACGCGATAAAGCAGACTTTGCAGTATTGGATATGTAAAAAGGAAACTAAATTATTCGCATAAAATTTCCTGCAATCGCGTTTTGTATCATTCATAACTTCAACATTTATATTCCAAGTCAAGGACTACTAAAGACTATAATAAGAAATTACTTTCCATGTCTAATTTTCGAAGGTGTACCGTGCCTTTGAACGTTTCTCTGTAAATTATGATTGTTGCGTATATTTTTACAAATATAATAAGTAAAACACGCTTTGTAATAAGCTTCAACTAATATATCCCCAGCCGCACCTTAAAGAGATGCAGACTATAAAAATTTACGACGACAAGCACATCTCACAACCATCTCGTAGACTATAAACATGTGTAGCAGGGATAAGGCATCGGTCGGTACTATAATTGTTAAATTTGCATTCATAATGGTGTTTAACGAGCGTAGATTGCGATCGGGCAGTTCACGCCGCGACAACTTGATACGTTCCGAACGGTGCTATCGTCCTGTTCCATCTCCTTGTTTGGCAGAATAGAGCGAAACGTTTTCAATCACTATGTTTACCTAGAAGCGTTTAATGAACAGCGTTTTTTAAATAATAGTACTAACGTTAACGGTACTCATATTAATAACAAATGTTATATTTTTTGTAGAGATTCATGTCAAGATATTATGGCTTATAGTTTTCAACATTGTAAAGCAGAAAGGTTCTCGAGTGGAGGTCGCGTACGGTAAGCGCAGCGCAGGACGTCTCAAGGCAAGGTGAACTCATGACGGAACAGTGGACGTCTTTCGGCTGATGATTATTATGTAGAACGCTACGCTAACGCTCCTAGCGTTACCCGAGGAATCCCTAGAATATAAAATAGTTATATTCTAATTTAACAGAAATCATCATCAGATTCAGTGTGATCTTTCTAACGTATTAGTATAAAAAAAAAAATAAGTGTAGTGGCGACAAACGGGATGTACCGCTGTTAATTGCAGTTATTAAAGTAGCTCCTAGACCTGTGCAACCCTCGGTCACCGATCCACGGACCACCGAGCGCAAAACTTACGGGAATTTATTCACTCGCCTGTGCAAACGACTAATTGGCAGGCATAAATAAAACTGCTGGACTGTTATCGTTAAACTGTACGCACATTTTGGGTATATTTAAAGTCCTACTGATGTCCTTGTTTTATACAGGTGTATTTAGACCGTGATCGAAAACTGAGGGAGGTAATAGCGAGGGTGATCACAAACCCAGTGGCGATATTAAAAATCCCGACAAAAAATAAAATTTTTGACGTTTTCCATACAACCATCGGTGTTAAAAGTATGTGGTTTGTATGGAAAACCACAGAAATTTTATTTTTTGTCGGGATTTTCTTTAATGCCAGGGGGTTTGTAATCACTATCGCTATTACCTGTCTCAGTTTTCGATCACGGTCTAAATACACCCTGTATAATCTGGGGTATTTAGCCAAGTTTCTCGACAGATCGAGGGCATCTAAATAATAGCTAGTCATTGTGACTTTTTAAAATAAGCATCTGTTTATTTTTCGTAACTGCGCTTAGGATGCTCTCTAAAAAAAAATCAATTGACGAGAGATAGCCATGTCTGGTCGTTCAATGCACTCAACTACAAAGATATATCTTTACACTAGGTGAATACCTATTACGAAAGTAGAAAATAGGAATACGCGAGCTGGCAAACTATTTCTCAGCTTTTATTTATTTATATATTGCCAAAACAAAATGAACTCCGAGTCTATTGAGATGGGTCCAATAATGCTTTTAATAAAAAAAAAACAATGGCATAACACAAATCGAGGTGGCCGATCCCGAGGTGGAAAATAATCAAAGCCACAATGACACGTCTGGTCTAAACCGTGTGTATGGAGGCCGTAATCCTATATAAAACATACAGATTTAAAATAGCAGCTGGGCAATGGCCTAATTATACTAACGGCGAAATATTAGCTC
The DNA here is from genome assembly GCA_030295005.1 of Cephonodes hylas. Taxonomy (NCBI): domain Eukaryota; kingdom Metazoa; phylum Arthropoda; class Insecta; order Lepidoptera; family Sphingidae; genus Cephonodes; species Cephonodes hylas. Next base: position 5,781,218 of record AP025371.1, read on the forward strand.
CATTCTGCGTAAATTTTGATATTTACAACAATGAGCAAGAACGGAACGAATCGTACAGAAACAATTCACAATAGAATGTAGAAATACGCATAATAACACCTACACTCTGCACACAGCTCGAATTCAAAGCACCTTTATAATACGATATCCTTGTTTGTATTAAAAGTATAACGAGCGAATTCACGCGTTGAATAAGACTCGAGGCGCGCATACAAGCACGTACAATAAAATAAGTGTTAAGTATATTGTTTATAGATTTTAAATTACGAACACACTCGGGAGAATTTGTGCTCGACATTCTTAACAACACGAGAACAAGAAAGATAAATATAAACTGTAACCTAAGTTGTTTATTACATTGTGATTGTATACTTGGCCTTGTAATATTTACCTATACTTATAATTATTCGGTATTAAATATAGTTTTTAAATGCAAAACATTAAACACAGAACAAAAATCAAACATAAAAACGTATTCACAAACGAAAGTCACATGAGACAGATGTTCGCGATTTTAGTACGATGTAACAAAGATTAATTTGCATAATCGTCACAACGCCGAGACGAAAAACAATTACCATTAAAACAAACTACAAACATAACGAAGGTCTCATATTAAACATAACAAAAATCCCTACGAAATGTTTGACTGAAAATATGAAAACACGCACAGAGAGATACAATTGCAAGTGTAGCAGATGTGTTTAATTACTGACCCAACAAAATCTCGGAAAGAGTTGAGCTTCATTACCGACACAATGGTCTCGTGCCTCAACCGACGATAAAGTAAATAAAATATCAACACGCCGCTAACACTCGCACGTAAAATGATGGGACGCGCACGGTAATATTTGCTTTAATAAAGTCCAGACATTTTGTAAAAAAATATGAGCTCAGCTCACGAATTAACTGCTGGGTTAGCCCTTTTTTATAAGTGCGACTGACGGCGCCTCGTTTTAACATTGGCTAAACAAGATCCCGGAGTGGGCGGATTTAAAAATACTCAACATATGGCGACGTTAATTTTAAAATTAAGGAAAAAATATTACTCGCGCTCTACGCTCGCGCTATTATGTTAACATAAAAAGAAGGATAAAAAAAGATTCTGTATAACTAGAGGATTCTAGAAATTATTTTTTATATATGAATTTTTTCAAACCTCATACGTGTGTATAAAGATAAGGCGCGTGTAAAGCGTGTGTTATACGGATAGTAGCGAGTCAAAATCTTGAGAAAGACACCAGGCTGTGTCGTCCTACGCACTCGATACGTGGGCGAGTACGAATATTGATGCACCTTTACACAGCGCGCTCATTATGACTAACCTATAAGAATGAATATGTAAGAACTTTGAAATGGTATATTGCTAAATCAGGTGCATTAAACGATGATTGACTTATACAATGTTGATAAATGAAGTTACTGAATGTCAATGGAGCAAATGATGACTCAATATATCACTATTCCAGACATAACAATTTATTTTCAATATTAAAATTGCTTTATACATTTTATAAGACAGCTATTTTAAATTTTTTTATTCCTGAAATGAAATGAAACCCCTGAAACCCAGAAAAATCTTTCAATAATAGAGGATGCCTGTGCCTACCTTTTGGACGTATGTATGTATAATGTATATAGGCTGATAATGATTTCTGAAAACCCGAAGACGCTTAAAATAGCTTTTGGGACTGAGAGAAAATAGATATACAGGCTAAAAGGGAACTTAGATGTGTTGTTTCTGTGCCTCCCAGAGTCGGTTATGATATTGTAACTGATAAAAAAAGACTGAGCGCTATATTGGACTAGTTTAGTTGCAAATACTAATTAGTTTAACATTTGAAACAAATTATCGCGGACATTAATAGTGAACGCAAACATTGAGCATAAACCTGGAAAGCAGAAGTTTTTCACAAAGAATTTAAGTATGTTTTTTTCTGTATAACCTTATTTTTATGTTTTTATGTTTTTTTTCTGTTTTACTTGACTTTCTTTCCCTTTGTTTTGTTTGTTTTTGCTATTTGTTTTTTTTTTTTTTTGTTTATTTAAGTACATCATTTTTTATTTATTATTTGTACATGAATTACCCATACCATTTAGTCTTTAATATCCTTTTTGTAAAATAGGTTGTCTGGAAGAGATCACAGTTAGTGATAAGACCGCCTATTGTCCACCGATTGTCTTTTGTTGTTGTTTTTATATATAACTAGCTTTTGCCCGCGACTCCGTCTGCGTAGACTTTAGGGTTAAGTGCAGAAAGATAATACGTGAATCTTTATTTCTTCTCATAAGTGTCCAAAAAAGTTTTACTTTGAAAAAGCTATTTCCACATTTATAACATGTTTATTCCACGGGAACATTTACTTCACAGGGTCCTATTTATGTTCATACCTAAAATTATATAACTTAGTCGAATGGTTTAGGCGTGAAACCGTAATAGACTTACAGAGTTACTCTTGCAATTATAACATGTACCCATACCCACGGGAACACATTTTCCAGGATAAAAGTATATCATGTTAATTCGGTGGGTTCTACCTATCTCTATACCAAAATTCATTTACATTGATTCAGTAGATCTTGAGTTTACGGATTCCCACGGGAATACTACACTTTCCGGGATAAAATGTATCCTATGTTACTTCTGTGGGCCCTACCTTTCTCCATACCAAAAATCATTCAAATCTTTCAGTAGATCCAGAAAGTCCCATTCCCACGGGAATACTACATTTTCCGGGATAAAATGTATCCTATGTTACTTCTGTGAGCCCTACCTATCTCCATACCAAAAATCATTCAAATCTGTTCAGTAGATCCAGAAATACCCATTCCCACGGGAATACTACATTTTCCGGGATAAAATGTATCCTATGTTACTTCAGTTGGCCCTACCTATCTCCATACCAAAAATCATTCAAATCGGTTCAGTAGGTCCAGAAATACCCGTTCCCACGGGAATACTACATTTTCCGGGATAAAAAGTATCCTGTGTTACTTCGGTGGGTCCCATCTAACTCCATACCAAAAATCATTCAAATCGGTCAACTGGTTTAGGCGTGAAAGCATTACACAGGCAATGTTACTTTTGTGTTACAGTATATGCTCATCCCACAGGAACCCTACATATTCCCGGGATAAAATGTTGTTCATGTTACTTCATAGGATCTTTTTTTATGTTTATACCAAAAATCATTAAAATCGGTCAAATGGTTTAGGCGTGAAAGCGTAAAATCAATATAGCGTTTTATACCCAATCCCACGGGAATACCAAATTTTCCGGGATAAAAAGTATCCTATGTTACTTCGGTGAGTCCCATCTATCTCCATACCAAAAATCATCCAAATCGGTTCAGTACTTTTTGAGTTTATTCGTAACAAACATACAAAAATACAAAAATACAAAAATACAAAAATACAAAAATACAAACCTTTCCTCTTTATAATAATAGTATAGATATATTTTTTTCCTTTGTATATTCTTGGTGTACAATAAAGTGTATATAAATAAATAAATAAATATGTGAAGTCCGCGTACCGCCACTAAAGTAATTTGATAGACCAGGCACAACCGCTTTTAGTTAAGTAGGGAGACATTGCCCAGCAGTAGTGCATATGTCTATGCGCTGATAAGGATAACACATAGATTTGACCCCTAGTGTCCACCGCAAAGATAAATTTGCAACGGTATGCGTACTCCTAAAATTGTGTTGGCACCGGCACGTCGGAATTTACGATACGCTCGCGCTACGAACACGCCGCGGATGGGACACATGCTTGTTGCGTTATCACTACAAACATCGCGGAAATGAATTCCTGTATTAAAATTTCACTCTTATCCAAAGATGATTACATCTACATTTGTCATTTGTTTATCGCCATAGGATACTAAAGCTTTTTCTCCTTACTTTTACTTTACGAACGTATCATACATAAATTCATAATCATTTTAAGTTACATTTGTACACCAACATTCCGCCAATTACGATACAACAAATCTCGCGTAATAGGGGAAGTGCTTATTACCCTTTTTCAAGCACTATTCCAGATTTCGAAACTTAATCAAACCCTGGACCGCTGAATCGCTCGGCGATCATTTACGTCGCCGTGCAAATAAATCAATCGCCGTTATTATCGAGACAACTCAAAAAAATTCACGCTTAAAATGTAGTGAGCATGTTATAGTCATACCATCACGAACAAAGTGTTCGGTTCAATATCACGTCTACATTTGGTTCACGAGGTGGCGACATCCCTCCTCGCGGATGAGATCCAATGAACGCGAAATGAATACAAAATAAGACATCAACGCAACCTCACTTTCCCTAAGTAATTTTCTTAGATGACCAATATTTCAGCGACCCGTGATAAGCCGGTCTATCTCCAAAAAAATTTAGATACATTGTCAGCTTTATCTCTTAAAAGCATCTTCTACTTTTGACGGCATATTATTTTCTACATGAAGCTAATCTTTTCAAATGGTAATTGGTAACCACAATTTTCTATAAAGCTTATCTATAAACTAACAACATCAAGGTGCCATATAGTCATGGTTAAAGTAGTAATTTTATTTTTTTATTACAATTAAAATAGCGTAAATGTAGTCCATGTAGCTCTTATTGCTCAAGAGTAATAATCTTATATGGACATAACTATGACACAATACGATAAAAATTCGTTTTCATTTTCCCTTTTACGAGAAACTTGGTAAAAATTAAGTACGTTTGAAATAAAACCTCTCTATATATGTTTTAAACATAAATTAAATAATTTACTAATGTCGGTATTGACTACGCTGGATAAATAATAAAAAATACTTTACCAAAATAGCAGACGGCGTCTAAGCTTAATAAACAAACAGGAGCAAGATTTAAAAAGAAAATAAACAATTGACTAAAGAAATATTTTTCCAAAGCCTGTAAATCAAGAACCAACGACTCGCAGTACGTATTTTAGCGAACGTATTGCAGTAGCCTAAAATGGTGTCATAAATCTAAAAAGTCCATTTTTATAAAAGAAAACCGATTAAGGAGCTTTCCCGATACGGATCGCTCGAATGAAGCTATATATTTTCATGATCGAACGGAACTAAGATCACGGACGACTGACGGGCGGCGCGTGAGAAAATTCGGAGGGAAAACGTTTCTTCTACGAGTAATCGTATTGACTTCAAATGAAACATGGATTATTTATGTTCAACATAATTGTTTTTATCATTTAACATTTTATTACATAATTTCTGCGAACAGTATTTGTACCGAAATCATCTTATATATATATATAAGCATCGAATACCACATTTTACTCGCTAATCAGACTAAATAACTATTTCATATTTTTTAATACATTTAATTAATCAAGTAAAGTTTACATCAGTAGTCAATGAAACAGATACTAAAGCCAACAAAATTTAATTAAATCTCATTCACAGGCAGCCAAATTTAATCTTCACCTAACGCTTTATCCGCAGTTCTAAGCTGGATAGATGTGGTCCTAACTGGTATCCTGTAACTAACTGACGTTTGCTCAATCGCTTGGTAAGTAAATTAGAGTGAATTGAAGCTACTGTGTCGTTGACTTTACCAATCGCGCACTACGGAATTTCAATCAAGCGTCATCTTGTTTGAGAATACCCGCCACAAAGCTAATCAATTAATAAATTGCATTTGAAACTAGCTTCGAACCGCGGATTCGCCTCTGGGTACCGGTAATATTTATTAGTTGAGTAACTTTTGTGCCAAACCTATTTTGAAAGTAATGTTATACAACCTCAAATTGACTATCTCTTAATCAGCATAACATTCATCGATTTCAAATATTTTCAACAAGGGAGTAACAAACGCTATCAGATGATAATAAGCAATGTTACGCATGTGACACATAATAATTCTAAATCAATGGAAAATTAATCCCACAACTAATCTGTACTGCATTTAAAATAAAGTTAAACGTCTTAATAGTCTGTGAGACTTATCGAAAACATTCCTAATGATTACAAAGCTAAACAATATACAAGGTATTATATAAAAATCAAGGGGCCGTTGCCGTCTCGGAATTGAACCCAAACATTCGTTATTCTCGTCTATCTACTCCCTCCCACCGCATCACGGAGGTCGCTATAAAATAAAATATGTTGCCCAACCATTCAATATATTATACACTGAATGGCTCATAAAGTTTAATTTATTGGATTTTTTATCATACTGCGATAACACTGTGATCTATTTAACATTTAAATTATAAAATTAATCAAAATGCAAAACACGGACACATTTCTACAGGAAAACATGTACAATAGAACTCATTCCATAATTCCAAACAAGATATTTTATCAGTGAATTTCATACTGAGAATACTCATTCACCAGATCTCAGGTTTTAAAACAAGTAAAACAGAATCCACGTACGAGTACATGTTAACACAAGTACGGCGTGGCAACTGCAAACTACTTAATTGTAATGTAAGAATTGGTTTGCTGGCAGTACTTTGAGTGGAGTGCTCTGACTGACGGACAATTTCTTTGTCACTCATGTGCCAGAGTATAGAAATCGACCGTTATAACCAACAACACATAATTTTGTACTCATCACGACTTACCGTCCGCTATTTATTATTATTATGTAATGTTAGATACGTCAGACAGGCGTGCATTCATTTGTGACACTTTGATTTTAGTTAATACGCTGTCCACAAATGTCAAACACAATTTCTCTTCCGTTAACATATAATATTCCTTCACAAATATTTATACTTTAATAGGATAGTTTCGTACAATATTATCAAAATAAAAACGAGTAACAAAGAAAGAATTATAGGCAAAACGTAGGTATTAGTGTTCTACATTACTGTTACATAGATTAAATATGTTTCTAATCCCAAAGGTAAAATATGAACATAAATCACTTAGTTAGGTACTGAAATTTTAGAATAAAGTTCAGTGTTCGGTGACTAGCGTCCAAAGTGAGTGAACAAAGTAAAAAACCGTATCGCTGGTTGACTCGTTACGCTTTGATTACATAGATTAAACATCGATGAAATTGACAAGCGAGCGGACGGCGGGCCAATAAACGAGATTCCCCAAATATTTTACTTCCATAAATACTCAATAAAGCCCCTTTTCCCACGCCCATTTCGCAATCGAGTTCGGGAACGCGAATCCGCGTTGCGCCACATTAAATTCTTCACGTTTAATCAATTCCGGAGGTTGGTAGTAAAAAAATATCAAAGTGAAGTATTTCCTTCCGTATCGACGGAGCTGAGATGAGGGCAGACAGTAAATAAATCGTTGGCGCTCTTTCAAAAAGCGCCAAATTGTCAGGATCACTCCGTGGACACGCCTTTTATCTGTTACGTCTAGCATACTTCACGTTTCTCGTAAATAAACAGCAAATATAGAACTGGATAAATGATAAGGACTAAGAAATAGTGAAATGCATGCAGCCGTGCGGGATTAAAAGTACTCGGTGGCTTTGGATCAGCTTCAGATTTGCCTGACCTACTTTTCTGCCGAGCGACCACGGCCATAATTACGATAAAAGCTCTCTTAATAAATTAACGCGTGCTCAGCGTGGTTAACAAGTTGCGATGACAAAAGATATAAATTATCTGATGCATTTTATTTAATCTTAATAACATTTTATTTATACATGGGAATAAAACAACTGGGACGCAGAGGTGGACGTAAAATATGGGTACCCAAAAAACGTGTTTTTAAACTAATAATTATAAAAGCAAAAGTTTCATATCTGAGCTGCGTTATAGGTTTATTTACGAAAAACCGCATTGCAGCTATCATATCCCAACAATGCGCCGCTGAGTCCATAAATACGAAACAATTAGACGATAAATTCCCAGTTGAATTAGTGTTTTTATTTGCGCATCACGTGCGCCCGGCCTTCTTTCTCGCAATTTATGTACGGAGGCGTCAAATTTAACATCTCAAAGAAACTGATGGTACACACCTAAGCTGCGGTGCGCACTCGTGATGTGCCGTAATTATGTTTACTATTTATTACCAGCTACACAATCCGCCGGCAACTTATTTACCGGCGTGGCGAAATGATTTAAACGAGGCCTGCTGATGAGATCGTACAGAATGACTCTAATTATGCACTTTGCCATTATATTATCATAATACATTATTTTAAACAGAACATTGTATATTTTTAAGCGGCATTCAACCAATTTGCAAAAGTTAATGTCCACGCGCGCTGATCATCAGATTACCTTGAGCATCAGAGAAAAGCGATTGGTTCTGTAGGCCATAAAAAAGTGTTGTTACTGATGCTAATTATCTTTTAAAATGTTTATATTCGCGAAAATGATTTAAATTTGCCAGAATGGGCCGGCTTGTCTGAGTCGTAAGGTTGATGATACATAGAAAACCGTGTTGGAGTTATAGTGTTAAGCTTTCCGATGGAGACTGCCGGGGGCGTAATTTTATGATGGAAAGATTTCGTATACTACCGAGTAGCCATACGAAAGCAGTACGACGTGCCCGACATAAGTGACAGTTTAATTCAAGGGCCAGTATAATAATTGTACTATATACAACTATCGGTTTCGACGATTCTGAACGGCAATCCAGCTTCCAGCTGGTGCAAGAGCGGATATTTAGACAGTTATAGTACACAAACAGTCGCCCACCTGACTGGTCACTTGCCAGATTTAAGCGACAAAAGCATGCATTAAACATAAATAGTAGATATATTGGACTGAGGACGAACACGCAATGCATACATTTTTGGGCTACATATGGTTACTGATCCCTATAAATGAAGGCGAGCGAAAGCGTGACACAAAAGCAGTACGATAACAGTGGAAAAACGAGCACAGAATCGCCTGCGAGCAGACTGTATCTTCGCCCGCTCGGGAGTTATTAAATATTAAAATAAACTCGCATTCCGACACGAGTCCTACGCGATACGCAAGATTATGGGCAACACAATGAGAGCACGGGTACCGATCGCTCCCTCTTCTTATCATATCAAAGCAACAGCTTACATAATTCAACTATACTTGATATTCCCGGGAATTCTTACATGCTGATAAAAATTTAGCACCTGTACAAACACCACTACTAAATTCTAAATATAGTGGAAGAGGACATTATTAAAGAATATTTTGCGAGATACACTATTTGAGTTTGGATGTTAAAGTGTCTATAATGTGTAGTGTTGAAAATTCCATACAATACCACATACATTTACTTATTAGCTTAAATATAGTCATCTGAGATGGAAAAGCGTTGTCAGTTGAAAAGCACAAGACAAAAAGTGTCCTAAATATTCACCCAACTCATTGTCATAGATTCATCAGCCTAAAGAATTCCACTGCTGAACATAGGCCTGTTGGAGGTAGCCTTCAACTCATTGTCACGTACAAGTTATTAATCGTAAACTTACCGATAACGCATGTAACCCGAGAAGTGTACCGCCGACGTCGCATCATTCGGTTGCTTAAGCATCAATACGCCCACTTACCTGAAACAATACATCATTACAATATCACTTACTGAGACGCAACGCATTCATTAAAAGATTCCCCACCTACAGCACAGCGCACGTTGTAATAATTTATGTTAAAATGTATTAGTACATGACAATGAGAACCCGGTTAGGTTAAGTGAAAGCTATATGTGTCATCGTAGCCCTTGTCAAAAAATTTGCAAGGTAACTTGATATCTTGATAATAACTTACGTAAATAAACACACGTCACAAAACATCGAATTTATCTATCAAATTAGCACATGGACCACGTTATATATAAACGTTTGTCAATTTTACAACTAATTAAACATGCTTTATTACTCGTAACGTTTTCCCTAACGCCCCAGGTTCATCAATAGAACAGACTTAGGTAATTTTAAGCAGCAGTTAAATTACCTAAAGTTTATAGTTTATTTCCCAGATTGGAATCAGTGGCGGTAGTTCCATAGAAGCCCAAAAGCCCGACATAGTTGCCTTACATAGTTCCGAATAACGAACTTAACGTTTGTTTATTTATAAAATAACGCTATAAACGTGAATGTGAGTACTAACCGGTAGGTATTTATTAGTCCTAGGTACCAAAAAAAATATGCTGCTACTAAATAAACATTTGGGCTTGCTTTAGTTTGACACCCTAGGCACGCCACTGATTGGAATCATGACATAAATATGCTTTTTTTGTAATTTCTAGGTTGATCTATCTAGATATCGGATTTTTACTCGTATTTTTTCTTTACTAACATCTTTAATTCAGTCTATTATTAAATAATGTCATCGTAAACTGCATAAAATTAAATATTGCGTAGTGGCCGGCGGAATACTTATGTCTAAAAAAAAGAAGTGTTATTACCAAAGAAAATGAAAAAATCTTGAAATTTATTGCATTTTCGAATTGCAATATCGACAGCTCTGAGAATAAATCTAATGGGCGTCAATAAAGATTGCAATTTATCAAAGAACATAAAGGTTTATAAATCTTTACTATTGAAAGAGAGAAAAATAATTAAATTTCTACAGTGATTGACATTGTTTATGAGCACAGTCGATTCTCCAGTACATTCGAGCTATAGCAAATAAAATAAAATATATTTATTTAAACAGAACCTATTATTTTTTTTCGGGACAATGCACTGCAATAAGGAGATCTAAGATCAAAATATATTCACCGATTAGGATCAACTATGTACATATATATACGACAAACTCACGTGTGGTTACATAGTTACCAATCTATACTAATATTAAAAGAGGTAAGGTTTGTGAGTTTGTATGTTTGTATGTTTGACGTTGTAGAAAGTAAACTCGGGATCTACTGAACCGATTTTGAAAATTCTTTTACCAATAGAAAGCTACATTCTTTGTGAGTGTCATCCTACTATTATTATAAAGGCGAAAGTTTGTAAGTATGGATGTATGTTTGTTACTCTTTCACGTAAAAACTACTGAATGGATTTGAATGAAACTTTACCACAATATAGCTTATACATCAGAATAACATATAGGATACTTTTTATCCCGGAAAATGTAGTATTCCCGTGGGAATGGGTATTTCTGAATCTACCAAAGTGATTTGAATGAAATTTGGTATAGAGAGAGGTAGAGCTCACAGAATTAACATGGGATAGTTTTTATCCCGGAAAATTAAGTATTCCCGTGGGAATGGGTATTTCTGGATCTACCAAATCGATTTGAATGATTTTTGGTATAGAGGTAAGTAGGGCTCACAGAATTAACATGGGATAATTTTATCCTGGAAAATGTAATCCCGTGGGATAAACATGTTATAAATGCAAAAATCTCTCTGCACTTAACCCTAGAGTCTACGCGGACGGAGTCGCGGGCAAAAGCTAGTAGGCTATATATTAGTCCGAAAAATGATAAGACTTTTTCGTTGTAGCAGGATTTGTGAAGTAAGTCGGAGAAAAAACGGGCGAACGAAACCGTTTTTTGCAAACGCTGCCCTACCCATGGGAGATATATAGTTGAGTCCTAGTGAAAAGTTGTAGAGCTTGATAATGTCTACAAAAAAGTCAGCAGTAGCATATGTCTAACTTTTAGGATTAGTTAACTATAACCTCTTTTATGCTAACTAAATTTGTTATAAAATGAAGCATTTTTTGTGAGGGTATTTTTATAAAGATTATATTAATCCTTATCCAAATAAATGAGTTATTTAGTATAAGTATTTAATTTAAAAGAATTTTTCCCCTTGCATCATTTGATTTCAATAAGTATCTTAGAAGATATCGCAGTTTCAAAATAATCATCAAATGCGCAATAATTATGTACAAGGCGCCGGCCGGCGCGTTACGCTTTCACGTGATTTGACCGATTTGTATTATTTTTGGTATGGGCATAAATAGGACTCTGAGGAGTAAAATAGACCATAAGTTATTTTCTTTCTGAACTCAACCCTGTAGTCTACGCGGACGAAGTCGCGGGCAACAGCTAGTGATTAATAAATATTATTTTCACACAATTATTCAATATAATTGACTATTAGCACTTTGACAAATTGAGGTGTGGTGTGATTTAGGTCGTCATGTATGGTGAATTTATATAATTAGAAATACTAGCGCATATTTTCCAACCATCAGTTTTTTCACCGAGTGAATTAATAACTAAGTACTTATAAAGGTAACTTGAATAAATCGAAGGCGCGGGGTTTACGGATATTGATGATCATCCTTCTTGGACCATACCTAACCTTTGGTGTCGCTCATTTCGAAAAGCACTAACATATTCAAAAGCTTTATACGAAGAACTCCAGTGTTTTGTTTCCGCTACGATCTCTTCAATGTGTTGCAAGATGCGAGGACCATAGATAAAATTTTATTTTAAGCATTAGCATTCGCAGCGGCTTATCGGGACCCTATCCGCAATGGTCGCAAACGCGCACCTGTGAATTTTCCCGTAGGTAACCGCTTACTGCCTGCACATGAATCCACGTATCTATATTGCCTTCGTAGTCGACATGTACATCTGGCCTTATCTTATCATTAGTTTCATTTCCTCTTTCTTGGGGGCATGATTACTATCAACACAAAAAAAAACTGTAATTTACGTTGTTGCTATTTTTTTCATTTGTTTAGTATTTTTATAAACTAAGTATATAGGCACGTTTCATTAGGCTTATATTATATTTGGCTGTCCTTTAAAATACTTTCTTGCCGCAAAAGAATAGATTAAAAAACCGTTGATAACAAATCAAAACAATTGATTGATAGAATAAAAGCATAAAGCACCCATAAAATATCTTACAACGTATTTCAATTGAATAAATTTAAGTAGCTGATCTATGTTCAAAAAATTGCAGAACAAGACTAACATTAAAGCGAAACAAATTCCACCGTGGCCATTTAGCAGTATTGCAAAATCGTAGAAGCAAACCAAAAAGGTCGATGATGTTACATTTCAAATGTCATTACAATTAGCTAGTCGGAATACATTTTGTTAACGATGTTGGTTCACGTAGTAATCTCGAGCGAAATCTTCGTCGTGTGGAGGCGGCGATGTTCAAGCTAATGTTGTTTAATTAACTCGTATTCATTATCGGCGGGAACACGGCCCTAGGCGCGTGCGCGTGTTCTCCCGGTCACCAATGCAGGTGCCGTCGCATACGAAACAGGAGACCACCATCTCCCTATCGCATTATATACACCCGAGTTGCAGACTTCAATTAACATTCTTCAGCCCAGACGGCCCCAGGTGATTCAATCATATTAGTCTAATCGAATCTCGATCAGCCGGAGCGTTTTCAATCTCTTATTGTGCTACAGCCTATTCCCAATTGACACGTTTAATGTTCTTTTAATGGCCACTGCCCTATGGATTATCTACAATTTGCATTCAAGACTTTTCAGTCTAGGTTTTTTGAATTCATAGGATTATACTGATTTTCTTTATTTTTCAATTTATTTAATATCCTTACAACTTCGTTATCCATTGCCTAAATTAATCGTGAATTTCGTTAAAATATCATTAATCGATACGGTCATCGCATACCTATAAGTCTGATATATCTTCAGATGTACCTGTACAGTCACCCATTACGTATTCTCATTATGTATACAGCCGGCCAAGATTACCCATTCGTACACACATAATATCTTCTTTAAGCATGCATGACGCTATTAATCCAGACGTCAAGCAAGTTTCGTGTCGTCGTGTCGTGCACTCAGAGAAATATTAGAGCTATTAATAATTCGGAGGTTGCACACACGAGATAGCTTGTGCAGCGGGCCAGATGACCATAATGCATGGGCTTTATTCACTAACATGTAGCCAAAAGTACAGCCGGATTTTAATAAATGTTTTAACTCAAAATTCTAGCATACATTTAAACTTAGTTGAGAGAGAGCTTCTTTTACATCCGTGCTATGGAATTAAACGAAGAAATTACAACATAGACGGAAATTATTATTGAAATGTACACTTACGGGTTCAGACATTTTTTTAACATCCGTGTGCGTACACGGCAGTAATCGATGCCTTCCATGACGTACCAAAATACCATGATAAACCTTTCCTTTTCAAAGCGATCCTAATGACGTGCACGATACGTACCGCCGCTGGCCGCGTGATGAGGGTTCCACTAATACTGGAAGCCACAGGTTCGCAAGTTCTCCGATAGCCTGGAGCCCTAACCAACACTACACATGCGTGTTCCTCGTCATTATGCAAAACACACACCGGATACCTGGCTAAATTATTATCCACCAATGTAATAAGTCTCATCTCGTTACGTAGTTTGAGTTACTTTACTCAATGTGTATTTTACTTGTTCCTAATAAGTACTGATACATTTTAAAATCACATAGAAACGACAACGGACAACACCAAAACGAAGCACAAATTGCGTGAAAATGGAGGACAAATAAATTCTTGTTATGCGGTAATGGAAATAGAATTTCACAATGTGGTAATGAGATTACATTTACAGTTACTATTGCTATTAACGATCCGTGGGTGTTCGCCGCAAATATCTCCAAAGCGCGGTGACAAAATATGTTATGCATTTAATGGTGGAAATGTATTTAACCGACTAACCAACACCTGAAATATCACTTATTTACAAGTAACATAGTTATCTTGAAGTAATGGTACTTTACGAGTAGACAAACAAATGTAAGCTATGTTTAAAAGCGTAATATTTTCTGCCACTACTGCCGTAATATTGTTAAGATAATATCAAAATGAACGAAAACTGATCGCTTTGAATTTGCTATCAATAATATGCGTTACATATTTAGATATGTAAATTAAAAGACAAAATATCTGCCGCTCGGTGTCCATCATTTAATTGATGCTGTATAATCAAAATTAAACCGGATTATTTGGTTGATTCTAAACGGTTGCTGGATATTTGTCATAGTGGGAGATATAAATCTAACATTATCTTTAATCTTGTTATCTGACACGTTTGGGTTAGAAACGCGAAAATTCGATTAACGTTTAACTTGATCAGTTAAATGGAGCGATCGTAAGCAATTGATTGAACTAATTACATGCGAACAATCCGATTTTAAAATATTGTTAAGTTAATAAGCGGTTTTAGTAAAGGCGTATTGATTTTAAACGCTGCAATGATAGTGTCTGATGGAAAAGATTTCGCAGCTACGTGGGGCATTATCTCAATTTCTCTCAGATAAAAATCTCTTATGTAGGTTGGAAACAAAGAAAACAAGTTCGTCCCCTAATAATCGTATACATGCCAACAAGACGTCCATCCGAACAGCGACAAACGCCGGACGCTTATAACCCCACTGCAGACTCCAATTTACGACCGTCCCCTTTACTACAACGGCTGGATATTTTACAACTTAATTTAAAGCGAGCATTTTTCTTTAGTTTTTAGACATCACAATACCGATTTTGATAACCCGTTATAATGGTCGCTGTTTATTAGTATGCTTTTAATTAAAACATAATTATATTGAACAAATACGTGAAACGTTTGCATATAAATTATTTTTCATTATATTAAGAATGTTTACAATCGTCAAATGTGACTAATTAGTGTTGATTTTATCCATTCAAACCGCAAGACTGTATTGATAGGTCATACAAAATGATATGTTAATCATGATGGCTTTTACAATAAATTGTTTTAAATGATCGTGGCAAAATAAAATTAGTCCCATTAAAATCGTCAAATATGATAATTAGATGACTCCATTTTATTAATATTTATTTACGATTACCTACACTGATTAAAGTGCCTCTTAGTTTTATAATTAAGACGGCAGGTGTATTTGCATTTAATTTATGTGTAAAATCTTTATGCCATTTGACAGTAGGAAGTAAACATCGTGACATTTAAATCTCCCAATATTTACAGCGGAAAAGTTACACAGATTTGGCTCAGAGATCACCGTTGCGAGAGCGCGCAGCCCGTCAATCACCTCTTGCATAACTATAGAAAGCTGCTCCGTGTACTGACTAAATGTCACGTCCGTGCTATGTGACAATGCTTACATTGATCGAGTTATCAGACTAGTTCATCTCCGTAGGACTTTCGACTACAAATTTTTAAATTATGATTTCGGATAACGTAGCAACATACTCCAATCTTACGCCACACAGTTCATATACCTAACTCAAAGTTCAAAGGTAGATAATAATAAACACGCAACAGTCAGATCGTCGTCTGACATCGTCGATATCAGAACTGACATATTCGTTCGTAAAACCAGAAGTGTAAAACCATATCAAGGAGTTGCAAATCGCAAAAAATTAACTAGGTACATATCTATCTCCTATTTGGCAATACTAATAACGAATTGCACCATAAATACAGTAAGTACTCAACACTTATAATATTACAAGGTATGTCAGCTATGTATAAGTAGCGCGAAATAAAAACAAATTGCAAATAAGTCGTTTCATCTCATAACCGTTATGAGAATGATCGTCGAACACAAAAGAATTATGCAGTGGAATACCCATCACATGTATCAGTAGGCATTATAATGTCGTCGCTTTAATATTCATTGGCCAAGATTGTCGTAGTTTGTACGTCGCGTAGGCAGGCCTCATACGCCGCGGCACCGGGGCGCGGTTGGGCACGCATTACAGACAATGACATTTGCATAGATGGGCGTTACTAACTGTCATCCCGAACATTCACATTAACTAATCCAAAGAGCTATGCAAAATTATTTAATACATCTTCTGCATGAATTGAATTCGTCTTCAAGATTCTTGTGTAGGTATTTAAACATATGTGAAATATATTGTGGTAAGAAAAGGCCACCTCTCCAACTGGGAACGACGAGGTTCTGATAAGTAAACTTGTTAGTAGCATTTCACTTGTTCACTCGAAAATAGAACTAGTAAAATATCACACTCCAAATCTATGAACATTATTATCTCACTACTTGATATGCGCCGATTCCTGTAATATACAGGAATTCAGTTTAATACCTTCATTGCAAAATTGAGGCTAAAACATATTCCTATTTATAGCACATAAGGTGGTAATGTTATGAACGATAAAAAAATCACGGAGCTTTAAAAAATTCGAGGTCAAAGATATTTACCCACATCAACCGTCTAGTCATATGATAATGCCAACGAAATGGAAGTGAGCCTCTTTTTCCAAACAAGACTTAAAATGTTCATTCCAACTGGAGCACTTATTCCGTGAATACATATGTACGAGTATCTAGAGCTTAGGTCGCATTGTACATTCGAGTAGCGTCGTTTCTTTCGTGCCACCCACTACAGCCGGCGCCCAACGCGCTTTGCAATAATGCGCTTACCGCGCTCCATGATACTACCCTCATAATTCCTTTCTTTGTATACGCTTACTATGGCCTAAGTCGAAACCCATGTCGCCATCGGCAAACTTATTACTCAGGTGGTAAAGGTACCCAATTATCTGTCTTGTGCTCTTGTAGTAAGCTTGTCGGTGGATATTTTATGCTTTTGATATCCGTACATTTAACTCACATAGTATAAATACTTACTCGGTACTTATTTGGAGCACTACTTTAAGCCAAATCAGTGCAACTACGTAAAATCTATCTGTTGGGTTCACAATAACATCAGTATATCACGTCCCAGTAGGGATAGTTTAGCAATTAAAGGAGGAATCCGAGTGCACCGCTATCTTTTCTACGAACTAATGAGTGGCGACGGCCAACGGACGACGGCGCACACTCACAGACACTTATCTCCTTGATAAACAAGTACAAATGGGTTACACGTTGCTTCCAACCCCTAAGCCTCTCTATTTCTCCTTTAACGTCTTAAGTAAGACGATACAAGTTTTATCTGCCAGACTAGAATTTACTCCAAACTCATTAACTAAATGTGTTACTGATATACCTAACAGAAACACATTACTCGATATCTTTTGTGGTCGGTATATAAATAGAAATAAACAAGGGATAATGTGAGTCACGATAAAATCTCAACATGGAACAAAACTTCTCGTTTAACAATTATTTACACTCGATAAATGAGCTAAATATTTAGGAGAATCCATAAAACGACAGATATTTCGAGGTTAATGGAACGGCAACAACACGTGGACTCCGAACAATAAACGTATCCTAACACATCCGGATATTGTCCAAAGCGCTTTTATTGGTACATATTTTAGGAGGGCGGCATACGGCCGTCGCTGCCTGATGGCGCATTTACGATCCATGGATATAAAATTTAACCACAGTCATTATCCATGAACTACACACAATCAATTTACTCTTTTCGTAGTATAAGTATTTAACAAGCTGAGCAGATGAAATATATTTAAGATAAAAAAATAATAAATTTCGACTGCAATACAATAAAATAATATCATGTACTTATTAATTCTGTTCGTCCTTCACTTTAAAAAGGCCTTACAAAATTCGCCCATCATTGACTTAAATCCTTATATCGTCAAACGCACGAACCAAACATCACACCGAAACAATTTTTCGAAGGCTTTATACGGAATATAATTACATTCCGATGTATTTTCAAAGTATTCCACCACAATACGTGCCTCAAGACCTCATTACCGCAAGTGTTAAAATGCAAAACGGTGGAGCCCTGAGGGTGGTTGCGTCCCGCGGAAGTCAACGGCAGCACAATTCAATAGTCGAGGGAAACCGCACCGAGAGCCCGAGTGTCGCGGACTCGGCCCGCCGTGCCACCGTGCGACATGAAAAACCCTCTTAATGAGCGCTCTCATTACACTTACGTGAATGTGCTAATATCACACTGTCCACTTTAGTGTGCGATTATGTCAACCAATTTAATAACCAAGCGAATGAGCAATTCTTGTGGAACACAATGAAATGTCGTGTACATCTAGGTAGTTTTGAGTCTTGCTCTGTCGCTTGAAGTAAACGGTTTCTTATCTTCAAGCCTTATTTCACAAAGGGCGGTGTTGATACGTATCACTACCATAATCATCCAATTTATGAAGCGACGTGACAGCTAGTTGATGGCGAAACATGTCCTCCGGCGAACGTAATGAAATATTTAATTTTTTACACAAAGTTTCCATTTCATTTTATCTTTAAAAAATGACAACAGAAGGTGTATGGTGAAAATTATATTAATTCTAACTTGTTCAACACGTATTACATATTCTTTAAACAGGAGGAAATGTTACAAAAAAATGCATAAGTAAAAAAATGCGTAGTTACAACGCAAATGAGCGATAAGCGTCCATAATTAGTGCAGTGACACCGATTAAACTCAGTTGTGATTGTCATCACAGTGGAACCCCGCAGGCCAGTGCTTACGGACCAATAAAAACCCACAGTTTATCGCCTTACGCATCAAGACTTTGACACATTAACTTGAAAAACGGGTTAATAAGATAACCAACCTCAATGAGATGTGAAAATAACGTGTGATATTATCTGAACTCGATTGCACTAAGGTGTATATTATTCTAAGTCGCGAGCGTTTCATTAACCGCCAATTCAGTTAATGAGCGTCGAACTTTTTCGCTTAAATAAACATTAAGAAGAGAATGGACGGCATTCGAGCCGAACCTTTTACCGGAATTACGCCGTGGTTAAGTGCTGGCTTTTAGGAATCCATGCCGAAATGACGCTGTGCATACATTGAAACAATCCGATGTTTTGATAAAACCACAACATGATTAATTAAATTAATAAAAACATCCAACAGCGACACAAAATGTTTGAATTCTTCTATAAAATATGTACATATTGTTATTTTACAGAGCTAAAAATGTGTTCCAGCACTTATAAAAAAATATTTGTGGATCAAGGTGATTTTGTACAGACATCAAAACCTTAACTTTGTGATAGGGAGCAGTCCCTACGTAACCAAAGGAAACCCTCACCACTGCGATAGACCATTACGGCTAGAGCATTTTCTGTGGCGCTTCGACGACGCGACGAACGGTAAAATTCAGCTCAGCTTTTAAATATAAGCTAATGTCAAAATGTTTAAAAAAAAAACTCACGAGATATACAAATACTGAAAACGAATCGCAGTAGAAAAATGTCGGATAGAAACGATACGAACGCAGTAGAAACGATATTAATGAATAAGCATCGGTACACATACAGAAGCTGAACCTGAGACGAAATTAAAACTTTGCCACTTGAAAGTGCAGTCGCCAGGCAGTTGAAGAGAAATTTACTCCAAGCAAAAGTTAATATAAGCGAAATTTGTCCTGTGGCGAGCGGTTTGCGCGGTGCCCCTAGCAAGTTGGAACTTCACCGACAACTAACTCCCGACTTCAGCGTGGACACCTGTGTATGTTTTCACTTTAATTCAGATTTTATCGCTTTTAATTCTATTCTCGTTCTATATTGAGTACAATTGTGCTTTCAAACATTTTAAAAGTAATATAGGTACAGATCCTCTGCGTTGCACTCATTATATGAATGCAAATTTTATAAGTTTACCAAGTATACCACAATATGTATGTGTGTGAAATACGATAAATACCACTTTTAATTAAAGTAAACTCCATGAGCCGTTCTTTAGTTATCAGATGGCCGCCCAGACAAGCATCAGATGTAATTGCATCAAGGAACGTTTATAACGTGCCGCCAAACGGACGTACCAGTTGCACGTTCGTAAAAAAAGAAATTAGACGTATGAAAAAATTTGCTTCCTCTCGCGCGCATTAAACAAATAGTTTAAACAAAATGTAATACGTGAATGGCAACAATATTCAGATTTAAAAAAATTAAAACGATAAACGGTACAAAATGTCTCGCCAACAAAATGTAAAACACTGTAACGACACACGAGGCCATGTATGAAACACACCATTATCGTAAACATTCATTTAAAATGGTGCGATGGCGTAGTTTGTTTTAAAATGCAGAGAACAGCTTGTTCCCTCAGTAGTCTGCGTAAACAGCAACAAAGCTGCGGTTGCAAATGAGGTCGCAGATAGCTACAAGCTCTGAAGTTAGCGTAAGCATAAATTAAAGCAAGCGTTTTCATAAAAAGTTGATAAATGGCCTTCCACAGGCGGCACGATAAAAAAGAAAACTGCGTCAGGCGGAGCGGTAACGTGTTTCATTTTGCGCTCTCAGTCGACATCTGGGCTGTTTTCAGCATAGACTAACAGGAAACAGATCATCATTTTAAACCCGTTACTGTACACTCTACGCGTTTAATTCAGTTAACTTGTGCACCGTATTCTTGATTTTATTATTTTTCAAGAAGCAAAAAAAATAATTTGAAAATGGTGTCGTGAGTTAAACGGAATTAAAATATTTTTTTACGATGTTAAACATCTCAGACATTTTATTACCAAGGGAACAATATTAAAATCTTAAGCAGACTAAGAGATGCGGGCGTGGAACGGACGGGTGGCGTTCACGCTCGCTGAGTGCCCGCACCATGGCCGCTCGAGCGCACGACGTGACACAACCCTTAATAACGCTTCTGTGATCATGCGTTTTCTGTCGCCTGCGCATATCATAATAAACATTGTTTGGGAAGTGCGTATTAATTTAGCTTCGTGAAAAATAATTATGTTGTGCAATATGTGAATTATTAACGATTTACTATAATACAGCATCTGGTATAGTGGTAAACTGGCGATCGTGAAAACAAATATCAAAATATCTCCACTGTCAACTCAAACACAGTAAGATGATGAGTGATAATTCAATTTGAATACACACATAACTTCGAAACCTCAGAGGTGTGTGCCTGGGGTTCGAACCCGCGACCGCCGAGATTCTCGACCGCGCGCCTAGACCTCGAGGCCATCACTGCTCAAATCTAAATAGTGAGACAATTTTAAACAGGCTTTTCAAATTCTATTTCAATCCTAACAACTACTACACAAGATTATACATCAATAAAACCGCAGTGCGGCGCCATTAGAGACAACGGAGACCAGGGAAGGAATGCTAAGATTCCCGAAATGCGCAATAAAGCTACACTTGTCCCAACGTTCCCACACAAGTGTGTACGTACCAAGACGTGGATTTCAAGACATCCGAGACAAAGACTACGCTCCACAAAATAACATGTTATTAAATTCGCTGTCGCACCAAAGGCTCTACACATGTCTTGTTTAATCTATTTGGTCCCATTCTTCATGCAAACGAATCTACGACATAATATTTACATAAAGGAGTGTATAAACGTTTAATTTCCCGTGTAGGCGGAACCCACAAACTATTCGTATATCGAAAGTTGAGTAATCCACAAACGTTCCCTTTAATTGGTTTACCACAGACCTCTATTAACGAAATAAGATGGGAAATCAAAGTATTAGCATAACAGTGAATTCAATTAGGGCCCACAAAGAGGATTACAACTTTTACAATGAAAGGAAAGTTAAAGCGGAGGCCCGATTTAAACTAACGTTGAATAATCAAAATTTGAATTAGTGTGTAGTGAGCTCTTTATAAAGGAAAGGATCCGAGGTAGTTATCATAAAGTAGAACCCGAAAATTTAATAGCAGAATGGATGTCTCCATTCATCCCTGCGTCATAACCAGAACGATAAGTAATAACTCACCGATTGAAACCATTCATACGGACTAATAGAATCTACACATTAACATATTATGGCCTATAATAATCCTACTAAGTTTTACTCAATACAACAACTAAATTCTTACTATCGATTAATCATTGAGTTCTATTCTAGTTAAATACGTTTCAACGACAAAATTTTGTGCTCTACGTTCCAGGTCTTTGTCACTTCCAGACTGTTTACTTTATAGTCTTATAGAAAATCAAGCCTGAATGACTGTGTAGAGTGACAAAGGGTTACTCGATTATGTAGACACCTCTGCATCCCTTCCCGTACAATGTGGTCTTACGGTGTAATATCCAACATAAAAAAATATATTGAGAAAAATATACATAACAGGATTGGTATAAATAAAGAAAGATAAAAATAATAAATGAGATCATACTTTATCTACTATGACTGAAACACACAAGTAGAAGTGAAGATAAGGAACATCATATATTATAAAAGCTAAGCGTGCAAATGCGCAGCCAATTGTTGGCGATAAAACTGCTACTGTGCACCATGCAAATTATATTACTGGCACAGTCGTCCACAGCTTCCAGTTCTACTGCATTCTGTCGGGTCACTAGTACAATTAACACGATGAATTTATATATTGCTGCATGCTTAAAGTAAACGGTTTTATTGTGCACTTGTATCGCTGCAAAAGTTAAACGCATTAATAGCATCTAAACTTCGATAAAAATACCCCGCATACTTGGGTTGTGACTTGTAACAGACTCTGAAGTGCATTTGGTACGTTATTCGCACAAAATCTTAGGTCTCATTATAGGGTCGAATCATCACAATATGTTTATACAAACTCTACAGTGAAATAAAAGTGTAATTGTAATTTTAAGAACGTACTATTGTGTTCTCACCCACGATTGACACCTTATAACACATAAATAAAATACACCTACTTTGTAAATTGGTCTGTAGTAATTTACTTCTTTACGCACAATGCACATTAATTCCTATTGTAAAACAATAATACACATTTTCTTTCATTTAATAAATAATTATAAACATATGGCAATAATTTATATTCGTAATGTAAAGACTATAATGCTAGAGTTTCTTTTAAAAGGGACGTTTGGGACACACGATGGATTTATCGCGGCCTAATTTGTATTTATTCCATACGTCGAAGGCAGCGACTGTCCACAACATTGGCGAGCTGCCACCATGTCTAGTGCATTCCTTGCTATTTAAGGTTGGATAATGCAGATTGCGCTACATCTAACACCGAAGGCATTTGGGTCGCAATCGTTGTGACGTCACCTGCTCGTGGTGAAAGCCAACGTGGAGCGAACAATACGTATCTCTTGCGCAAGTCGATCGCAAGGGAACAATGGCGGGTTAATAGAGCCATTCGTCGGTTCATTGCTTATTCATCCACGCCCCAGACGCCTCCACACGCAACCGTCGCGATTGATGTCCTCGTGAGTCGAGAGACAACCAGCCCTCGCGACATCTCCGTGTTACCTAATTCCGGTTGCCTTGTTGCAGCTAAACATACCCACAACGACTTGGCACTCACCGATTATTATATATTTTATCGTGTACAAAGTTCATACACGCTTGCATTTTTATCAAGACTCGACTCATCGCGCTATCACAAGATAATGCTAATTACGTGGAACCATATGAAGACTAGTTTACTTTTAAGGCAAGTCTACGTATATTTCCCAGGAACCGTGCGGTTGTATCTGTTTTTTGTCTTTTATTTCAAATCTTAATCACAGAGTTTATGCGTAGGCAGAAATGTTGCTGGGAATTTACATTTTGATATAAGATATAAATGATGCATGATGCGATGACTAATCAAATATCATACGCGAAAAAATATACCATCATCTTTGCGCAGAAACGCAGCTAAAGCAGATCAAGGAACGACTATGTTATTTAAGAAATGTGATAATATAAAAATTATTTTCAATAAAAATATCAATGAAAAGGAGGAACAAACAAACCATTGTTTATCCAAACGAAATTTCTGAATTTACTTCACCCGAGAGTCAATTTCGCACCGGACAAAACGAAACAAGGGTGTACGGTGTGAATTTCTCCAGAGAGCTAACACTATTAGGCACTGGGCTGAAGATTGTGATCGCAGCTGTGAGTCGTAACCGTCCCGACACGACTAGACGCTATCCTAGCGGCAACATCGAGATATTTTATTCATAGAACGTGTGATAAATGAGAAAAGTCGCGGCTGTATCACATTCATTATTGCCTTTGGCTCGCCACGCATGGCGTTATCAAAAACTCGTTGCCGCTGAGCCCGCCTTTACTAAGAGCTGCCTTTGGACACCTCGGGGACTTGTTTTAATGCCATTTGTCGTTGGTAAACAGCAAAACGACTTATAATTCACATTGACCACGACTGAATTAGTTTATGTGTAGCTTTCAAATTAAACTTACATTTACTCAAAATATATCGGCATTCGATGTCTTACGTGCGGTGTGCCTTAGCAAGGCCGGAAGTAAAGCATAATTGCCGAAAATAGTTTGAATAGGTTACTTACATTTGAACGATTTTTTGTTTTGCTTTTATAAAATGTAATTTATTTCATTTTCAATCAACTTGAACGAGTTAACGGTATTCACGGTAATAATAGATTTTAAAAGAGACTTTGGGTAAAAACTTTGAGCAAACCGAACATTGTTATCAATACAAAGAAGTACACTATAAATTATTGTAGCAAAACAGTTTGAATTGAAATACAACTACATAAAAGAGGCATTTTAACTAACATTAGGACATTTTAAATGGATGTGTTTACCCTGCAGAATGAATATAATACAGTTGATGCTCGGTTACTTAAAGTCCCGTATTCTAACAAAATACGATATCTCAGTAAATATAATAATGCTGTGACAAGTCACGATAGCAGCGCGTTTTCATGGAACGGGTAACAATCGTTCAATTTGTAGGGCCCGAGGCTCGGGGCCCGACAATGGCGATGCACGCGACCACTGCGGCCCGACATTCTCATGAGTGGAATAACGCACAACAATCAAGATGTCATTTTTCAACTACCCACGCCGCAAACACCGGTACGGCGAACAGTGAGAAATATGGCCGACAACGCACGCACAACCCGGCCACAACGTACAAAAGAGGCGTCTCAGGGATGTCGCGATACATATCTTTCGGCTCAACAACGGACGCAACAATTTCACTTGTTCCCTTTTTATATTTAACTCGTAATCGACAAAGATATGAAACACTAAATAAATGTGAATTTATTACCGAGCTGACAGCTACACAGCGGACTGTGTGCGGACCTTGTAAAATGTGATACCAGATAAGAATTTAGAAATAAACTATACACATTTTCCGATCAGTCAAACGAGCACCTCTCGCTTGTCAGGCGTACATCTGTGTAAAGTAGCTAAATGCGGGGCTTGATTTTCTGCAACGGTCATTATGACAATTCACAGAAGTCAGTAAGTAATTTATCGGCGATGGAAGATGGAAACTTGCGGCGAGAAATGATAGTAATTATTGACACGAAACACACCTGCGGGCGAAAATCCGCCATCCGCTGCGAATGATCGCAACCGGCCACTAACTCGAAAATTCCACATTCATAACGGGGCGAGCTTGGTCACGAACGAAAAAATCGGGGATTCTTAGTCATTGGCAAACTTTTAAGTGCTCAAAATCGTGAAGTTTCACAAAAATAATTACCAGCTCTTATTGGCGTACTAACACATATTATTTACTTTACAAATGCATAGTTGTCACCTAAGTGTGGTATGTAACAAATTAGTACGAAAAGTAGTATGCACCAACGTGAACAGTTACAGTGTTATGAGTCATTTTGTCAAGCGGTAGCATCCGCCCACGGTAATTTCTATATGTAACAAATACCACGGATCCGTTTAAAGGGCACCGCGTAAGTGGAAACAAATAAGAGGCGGAGGAAATCGGCCATTTAGGGATGGCTACTTGTATACGGCAGCATGTTTTGTGTTTGATACAATGGCGCATCGATCGCGGCGGATTGCGCGGAAACGCTTGGGAAACGCTAACGAGTTGCAGCCGAGGCGGTCGGGGCTAATTGAAGTTATTGCCGACTCCTCGGCCCAATGTCCCAGTGATTGGGACGGGAACTGAACTAATGACATGTTTCGTTATAGACAATGTTTTGCCACTCCATCGATCAAGCGGTGTCGTCACCGCGATTGGTCAATGATTGATGATTCTAAAGTAAATAACACATTTTATACCGAAAGCTTCTTCTTAACACGGGTGGTTTGTCAAGAACGTAATTGGGTTTCTCACATTATTACGCTCAAGCTGCGATAATTGCACGAACGGACCGATATTATCGACGACATAAATAAAAACATGTAGCCAGCACGATTGTCTTGAAATTATGTTTTAATTAAGTGTCTTTGAATACCGGTTATAATTAATAATGTGTCAAATCTTTGATTGGTTTAAACAAATTGCTGATTATCATATTTTTACGTTTGTTCTATATGAATGTATAAATATACCTATTATGTATTTTTATTTATTGTATTATCTCGCGCATTGTACGAAACTAAATTTTATTATATTAGCTTGAATGTATGCGCTTGTCCTTTTAGTAATGGTAGTTAGTAGATGTGAACAGAAAAACAAAGCTAAATGCTCTCCATATTTACGTATTTATAGAAAGTAAAAGATATGTATTAATAATATGGGTTATACCACGGAAATAACGAAGGCACTATCTTAGTGAAAGTCAGTATAAAATTTAATAAAACTAATATAAAAACATGCGATATTTCCAAAAATCTACCATCTATCAACTAGTATAGAAGCGTAGTGGGCCAAGGTCTGACCCGTAAATAGTAGAGACGGCTTAGAAGAACTTCGGTATATGGGTATACAGTTATAAAGATAATATCAATATTGTTTTTTTTTTAACAAGTCAGAACTTATAACGTTGACTTTTGCAATCTAAGGAATGGAAAGAATCATTGGTGAATCCAAGTGAATGTGCACTCGCCTTTACTAGGCGAAGGACTTTGTAAAATAGGCCTCCTACCTGTCCAATGGACCAATTAATATAAAATTAAATTCTACTACACTTGTTGTACTTAAGTCACAATTTCTTAGGTGTGTAGTCCGGCAACCCGCACTAGGCCAGCGTGGTGGACTAAGGCCTAAACCCTCTCAATTGTAGAGGAGGGCCGAGCCCAGCAGTGATACGTATATGACCTGATGATGAAGTCACAAACTTCCTCTATGGTTGAGAGGAGATTACCAATACCCAACACGCCGACCTAAACTTTCACAATTCAATATTCATTCATAATGACTTTCTCGCAGTCACGCGACTGAAGCGTGTGCCGTGCGCTCTAGAAGTCTCAGGTTTGATTCTCAGTTCGGAAAAGTATTTTTGGGTATTTCCAACACAGAGTCTGCAAATATTTCCGTGGAACAGTTGGCGAAATGTGGGCGAGTATATCCACTTTTGGCTACCCCTTCGGAGAATACAGACTTGAAATTATGTACGTATGTAACAATCGCATTTGATGTAGTTTACCCTTTTCATTGTGTAGAGTTGTAAATCCAATATCAATTCATTGAATTAACAAAGCTTTTAATTTTTGTCATCTTCTTGCCCTGTTCCCAATTTTATTTGGGGTCGGCGCAGTATGTTTTGTCCATCCATCGCAATATTCGCATAAACTGTACGCCACCTAAATATGGCCATACTTGTATAAAAATCTTATATAAGTTCTGTTTGAATATGACTACTGCGACATACCTGTTAGATGATTTCCGGTGAACTCGAAGTCGTCGTCCTGGTCCCAATGTTTGAGCGACAAGTTGCCGAGCGGCGTCGCGTTGGCGAACTCCAGATTCGCGAAGTGCCAGTCCAGTATCTGTCTATCTCGCACCGACAGATACACAGAGCTACAGGAAAATAATTAAATTAACATTTTACAAAAATTAAAGAGACCAAATACCAATACTACAATTATACATATAGGTAAGACATCCTAGGACATAATTATGTAATGACATATGTAAGACGTGAATTTATGTATGTATGTATGTGCAATGTATGTACACACTTATATAAACTCACGCCTGTATCCCCTGATGGGGTTAGTAGAGGTGCATTACTGCACCCACATTTCGTCAATATGTATCAGTCCCACGTAATAAGGGGCGAGCGTATTGCCGTTTTTCGGACACGTTTTCAGACTCCGTGCTGCTATTGAGAATTTCCTAATGGATAAACCTAATAACACTTAGCCCGACCCGGAAATCTAATCCAAGACCTCTAGACCGCACGGCACATACTTGTACCGCGAGACCACGAGGCAGTATCAGTTTAACTTATAATAAAACCCTATAAGTTACCTTGGCGGGTTGGATTCTAACTGTGTCAATTTGTCCTCTATAGTGGCGTTTTGCGTGGTCAACGTCTCATACTCGTTGCACAACTGGTTCATTTCCCTGTTGAGGCGGCGCAGGTTGAATTCCTGGAGGATGCCCGCATCTCCAGTCGCACCCTTTTCTTTTTCAATTAACAAAGCTTCTTTCTCGGCTTTCATGGATTTTAATAGTTCCTGAATGTCTGTCATTCTGCAAAAAAATAATGCACTCAATTAAATTTCTGATAGAAGTTGCAATAACGATAAATTTGTTCTTAAAAAATTTCCGAGTTAGCTTACAAATTAAATTAATTCTAAGCAATGGCGAGCCGAGAGTAAATAATTTCATACATATTTTGAAGAGATATTTATTCTACCACTGGGGTATTCGAGAGTTAAAAAATTCATTTGGTCAATATACTAATATACGTTTTATTTTAAAAAATGTTGTGTGGGTTGAAAATTTTTCATTTTTTTATTTAACTTTTTGGAGGAGCATACAAGAGCTATAGTAAAATGCTTAGTTTTTACTTACTTGTTAGTGTTGTTTTTGAGTTTCTCTTGCAGTGTTATCACAGCCTTCAAGTGTTGAATCTTTAAATAAAAAAAATTGCATAATTATAATCATACTTTGGAGTCTATATGATATTATAAATTACGGTTATTCAATAATTGGTTAAAAAAATATCTAGAATTGACTCTTTAGGAATACGCTCAAAAAAATTACGACACAAAAATAATAAAAAAACTTGAAGAGCTCATCGGTATCACACTCTTATTCCCAGATTGTCCAAAAGGTGAAGATAGCATAATCAAGGTGTCATACATGTTACATACCTGTTTATGTTTAACGTTCTTCTGCTGCAGTTTTATAACCCATTCCAAAGCCTGACCGAGGGACACAGGAGTGTCATTGTAGTAATTGAAATCCACTTGGTGAGACAGATAGGAAGTTGCGTCGAGAAGTCGATTGAATTCGCGCTCCACCTGAAAACAAACATATAGGATGTTAATGTATTTGCAATCAAAAAAAGAATTAATAAAACTAAGATTCCATAACTAGACAGTTACAAGAATTATTTCTTTAATTAAAAAAACCTTTTTTGACCATCTCTATGATTACCTGTCTGATAAGATCTATTCACTTGAATATTCTATTTAAGAAACAAAAACCTATTTTGATTGGATCGTTTATCATGTGGTATAAATATGTGCTAAGCAATGAAAAAATCCTGACTGCATTTCCTGGGTGAGGCAAAATTGTATTATATATTTCGATTACCATGTTTTAACTTGCAACCCTAAATCTAGGAATATGTTTGAAGGACAGCAATAGCCTGCTCGTATTACGTATGATTTTAAATTATAGGCATGTGGCGAAATGACATAATATAAATGATACACCATAAATTAAAACATGAATAAAAACAATCTTCAATTACCATTTCATCTTTATGTTTGGGAACTTGATTCCCAGTTGCTTCATACAATGGACATTTCTGTTTGATCTTGTGAAGTTCCATGTTCATTTGCACTGACAATGTTGTTACAGGATTTCCGCCCAAACCTGTCACTACCATAGCACCTAAAAATATTAAATGTAGAATTAATAATATTTATTCATTAAATATGCTATTTCTTATACACAAGAAAGTAGATAAAGTTTTACTACACAATCTGTCCCCAGCTGAAACAAATATATGTATTCTTTTGGTCATAAGAAGTTCATATTAAATTTTATTAATATGAATTCCTATTATGCCGGATTTAAAACAACTTTCTCTACTTTTTGGGGTTACAAAAAACATTTTTTTAATATATAGAGCACATTCATAATTATTAAGGAGTTGCTTAAAATTTTGGATGTGTGCATATTTTTGTGACTTCCACAACACAAAACAAAAATGATAATAGGATCCTAAACACATTACCTAGATCTGCCACATATGGGCCCTTTCGGTAAGTAACAATCCTCCCTCCAACCCGATCTCTTCCTTCCAGTATCACAACTTCACAACCAAAAGATTGAAGCTGACGAGCAGCTGCAAGACCTGACACTCCTGAAATAGATTTTTTAAAAATCAATTCGTAGGAGTAAAGGTGTTTATTATAACTTTTTTCCTAAGTGACATCATTGAACACCATAGTGAAATCAGTTGGACTGAATCTAAATGCATAATGCCAGCCAACAGCTATTAGTACATATATTCATTATTATAATTTGAATAATAAAATTGTTACTACTGATGCCAATAGACTAACCTGCTCCTATGATGATGACTTTTGGTCTCTGCTTGCCTTTAGGTGGACTTGGAATTGGAGTTATGCGCTCATAAATTCCATAATTTATGAAACTATGCCTTTCTAAAAATGCATGAGTTCTCATTACTAATGCTGGGTCTCCATTGTATGGTGGCTGTAATGTGAATAATAGGAATTCATGAACTTTGGTACAAACAACTGATTGGTTTGAGGGATTATGAAAAAACAAACTCCTTTTTGTTTACTAATTAAATTTTGTATATGTACTTCTAATAAGTTACACTTAGAAAATAACTTACTTCCATTTTTTGGACTGCATACTCCTGAGTAAGTTGCTTCTTGGGGTTTTCAAACCACATTTTTAATATACGATTTCTGATCTGTACAAATGTATGGCTCGAGGCACCTTGAAGATCAGAAAAACATTCTGCCTCCAATGATGACATTTTATCAAAAGGTAACCGAGATTGGAAAGCTGCACCTTCCAAGCTGTAATTATAATTAGTACATTAGAAAATAGCATCATACTTGAGGCAAAAATACAATAACAAAAATAATCAAATGTCTAAGTCAATTAAATTAATAGTCTTCTTCAACACTTTACTTTATACAGTGATAAACGCTAGTACACACCTGTTAAGCATTTCTTTATAATTGATCTCTTCAATGTCATCACTCTTAACTTCTTCTGTAACAGGCTTTTCCTCCTTTTTCTGGTCTTTGACATCGACTGTCCGACTCGAGGATGATTCCCTCCTGCCTTGAACCGATTTAGGACTTGAAGAATTGACCTTACTTTTTTCTGACTGGTCCGATTCAGAATCATCCTGTTTCAATTTTTCATCCAGTTCGCGGTTTTCCACCTACGATCGATAAACATAACCTTTGTAAGTATATTACTACTAAAACGAACGTATTTGACTACTGTGATAATCATAGCAAACAACTTTACCTTTGCACGCTTTCTGCGGCTCATGTTTATATAAATATATTGTGGAAATACAGAGATATGAAGGAAACTTGAAGAGAATAACAAACAACAGCAAAGAAACAAAATAAACTAACGTTCGGAAACTTTTCTGTATGACAACTAATTATTGACAGGTGGTGGTAGCCGTTCGGAAATTTTTGATTAAAAATCATGAACACAATTATTAGTAAAAAATGCAGTAAATTGTAGTATTCAGCATTGTTAAAGAGGAAACTTTCCGAAGTTAGGAAACGAATTTTAATATAATAGTTAAAAGACAAATATCGGTCAAGAGCTTTTATTTAAAATATATAATTACATTCTCAACAGTTTTAATAATTTAAATATTGCAAAATTCAACAATAGCTTTTAGGCCGTGAAAATTAGAAAGACTTCCTAAAGTGATTGTACAAAGGACCCTCTTCAGCATAGCCAGCTACTTCTTGGGGAATGATAGCACTTTCTTCTATGCTCCCGCAAGGCCGACACATGCATTCAAGTGGAGCTTTGGTCGAGACCTGAAAAGGATAAATATTGTGATGTTGTATTTAACTTATTTTTAAAAAATGTGTTACGTGATCAATAAAAACGTTTAACACATGTGTATACTACCCGTACAAATATTTCCACTGTGATTTTTAGATATTATTACAATCAAAACATCAAAAAAATGAGTGAACTAAATATATAGAAATAAACAAACCTTTCTAAACCTTTTTTCTTCATGCTTAGCGTCAGGGCAGTACAAAACTACTGTAGCTTCCCTCTCTCCCGCTTCCTGACAGCAATTGCAAGTACGTTCCATTTGCCAAATTTTACTGCCTGAAACCTAAAATTATTACATTCACAATAGGTATATGTTCATCAAAACCATCAATATGCATCATGTAGGTTGCCACCTATTTACAAATATACTTATTAGTTTAAATATACCGAAATCCAAACTCATAAATACGAAAATAATCCAGTCTGTCTATCTGTAACTGTTTTAGATGATTTTTGGTATGGAGATAGGTATTACCGTGGGACAAGAGATAGGATACTTCTACCCGGGATAATGCAATGTTTCCGTAGGTTAAGGATAGTTCTTAAAAGTACACCCGGACGAAAATGAGCCCAACAGTTGGTAATTTATAAATTTGCCGTACCTGTACGTAGCTTGTACATTTTCCTACGCAAGCGAAAGAAGGAATAGCTTTAGGCTTGCAACCGCGATGCTTCAAAATGTGTATTACAGGAGTCATTTGACACTCTTGGCCTGAAAAAAAATGTTAGAAAATTTTAATTGATGCCCATTTTTTCTTCACTACCTAAAGGTAGGTATATACCAACACCTTAGTCATAAACACATACTATAAATGCTTGCAGATATCCTAAGATGCGAGCAGAAGTGTATTTTTAAGGCATATTATTTGATGAAATTGGTTATTTAATGTACCTATTTACATTTGCAAAAACAAAATATTATTTTTGTATCTTTTGAAATTATGAATGTACCTACCTGGTGGTAACTGAACTTCCTGAGCTTTAGCTGATTTCTCTTGAATATGGCATGCAGCAAAAATCATAATAGTAATGAAAACGAAATTTAACTTATACATTTTCGTATTCGATTAATAAGTAAAATATTATTTTAGATGTTTGCTGTTTGAAGCGTAAAGCTGTTGTATGAAACTGTGAAAATACTGTCGACTTATAAGGGATTCTTTTGTAGGTATTAACCCTAGTAGGTTCCGATCAAACATGAAAAATCATTTAGTATACTTGTCTCCTGCGGGATGACAAAAGCTTCCAACTGCGCAACATGCTTTAATGGCTCTTTGAATGAAATCAATAAACTGGTAAAATACGCTGTATTCATGTCACCAATACCTACATGATATATATTAAAGTCACAATAACTATACATAGCTAGTAGAATTTCGAGTGGTTTCGCGACACAAGTATAAGCCGTCTAATTTCGAGATCCAGGATCAGGTAAACTGTGATTGGAAAATTCTCAATAGCAGCACGTAGTCTACAAATATCCCTAAAAGAAACGGCAACAGGCTCGCTACCTTTTATGTAGGCCTAATAAATACCTGGTAGAATTTTGGTGCATAAATGGACCTTTGCTTTCCTTAATGTAATTTTTGTATTTAGGTCTTATTAAGTACCTTTTGCCCGCTCTCCTGTTATGAATGTAAGCGTAAGGTCAAACAACTGCTTCTGAGTAAAAACTACGTTGAAACGGAGAACATTAATATTTTTTTTTTAATTATGTACATTTACATCTGTAGCAACATTGCCAAATATATCCCTTACACATTTTATCTTCATATACTTACTTAAATGATAATTCTTATGTTAATTAATATTTTGTTTGTGTTATTTTTGTTTTAGTTTTTAACTTTTATTTCTTATATAGTTTACTTTTGCATCGAAGTGTAACACGATCAATTCCTCATTGTAATTCACTGGTGCCCAATACACAAGTTAAATCTTTATTTGGGCACCAGAATTCTTCTAAAACACTTAAGTTTTGTTTCAATAAATAATAAGATTTCTTTACTATGTAAACTAGCCTTAAGTGTTCTCTATGGCATTGTTTAAAGATCAATAAATATTTTTTATTTATTTATTTAGACTTTAGGGTTGAGTGCGCAAAGATAATATAAGTGAATCTAAAATGTGTCTCCTAAGTGCCTAAAATGGCACCTATTGAATTTTAAAAAAACCTAAGTCCTTTTTTAAGGTTCTTTTGTATCCATATCAAAAATCATTCAAATCGGTCAAATGGCTTAGGTGTGAAAGCGTAACATACATACAGAGTTACTCTTGCAATTATAACATTTACGCATTTCCACAGGAATACTTCAGTTTCCGGGATAAAAAGTATCCTATGTTACTTCGGTAGGCCTTTCTAACTCCATACCAAAAATCATTCAAATCGGTTCGGGAGATTCAGAGAATTCTTATTCTTCTTCTTCTTCATCAACCCATATACGCCCACTGCTGAGCACGGGTCTCCTCTACCATTGATAGGGTTTTAGACCATAGGCCACCACGCTGGCCTAGTGCGGGTTGGCGGACTACACATCTAAGAAATTCCTAAGAACTCTTAGGTGTGCAGGTTTCATCACGATGTTTTCCTTCACCGTTAAAGCAAGTGATAATTCAATGTGAATACACACATAACTTCGAAAAGTCAGAGGTGTGTGCCTGGGTGCGAACCAGCGACCGTCGAGATTCTCGACCGCGCGCCCAAACCTGCTTTTTTTTAATTTTCTCATTCCCACGGGAATATTACATTTTCCGGGATAAAAAGTATCCTATGTATTATTCTGATGTATAAGCTATATTATTGTAAAAATTTCATTAAAATCATTTCAGTAGTTTTTACGTGAAAGAGTAACAAACATACACAAACTTTCGCGTTTATAAATTAGTAGGATATTCTGCAACCCCCTGGTGCCTTCCAAAAAAAAAACGTAACAGTAATATGGATAAAAAGAACTTGTCAAAATTGACAATCAGGCTTAAAAATGAACTGTCTCGTATACTCGCGGCATAAGCAGGCCAGGTGTGTACCGTTCAATCTTAGGTTCAATTTGTAGTTCCGGCTAGTGTTATTGAGATTTGCATCAGGTAATTTTAAGTACACGATTTATAAAAGCGCCTGAAAAACGACAGATACGCACCCCTATTACGTGGGACAAAAATGCATTTCTGAGTTCTGCCTATTCCTTAGGTAAATCTAGGCGTAGGTGCGTATTGTGTGTTTCTGCAAATGGACAAATCCTTTCTATTTAGCTAATAGATATATTATATGAGAAAATTGTCAATCATTCGTATAAGTTATTGTGATTGCAAATTTTATTAGCTCTAATGAAAACATTATTAGAATTTGTAGAAGGGATACAAATAAAATATTAAATAGCAGTAAATCACGCAAATTTTCTTATCTATGTAGATCTTTAACATCAATGGTGGTACTTTCATAGAAGCCTAAAAGGCAATTGTTTAATGTCTAATTGTTGTAGTAAGTCGAGATGGCCTCGAGGTTAAGGCACGCGTCCAAAAATCTCAGTGGAATCGGAAGATAATGTAATTTAAAAGTTCCTCGAATTTTTTGTGCATGCATAAAGAGGATAATGTCAATTAAACAATCGGAAGAAGTATGTGTACTACTATACCACCATCCAACTCTATCTAGTATTTTGAGCTTCATATTTTCTGCCTACCTCAACGTAAGTTTACGTATGTGTTTATGATAAGGTAAATATTGTATGTATTAGTTTTAAAAGAATGAATCTTATTCTAACTTTATCTTTTAATCTACTTATTTAAATTTAGCTTTTACTTCAATTTTAATAGCCTACGCCAGTAGCGAGCGTAGATCTTGGTACGCCTTCATTTCGAGAGCTATATTTAAGACCCACATAGAGTGACATTATCAAAAGGTTTTGCGCTTTTCAGGCACATTTATGGACTTTTTACAGTTTCTTAGATTTTCCTACGAAGTAGCATCAGCAAGATGTCCTATAATATTAATCTTAATCTGCCTATACTGAATTAGATTTATGTTTCAGATTTTGAGATGTTTCATATTATTTTAAGAACTCATTTCTAAATTTTAAAGAGTCTAAATGGGTCTAGAATTTGAATCTGCATCCTCTGGGAGTGTACCTACTGAACGACCGGATTAGACAAATGGCTTATCAACAAGATGCATTTAATTTCCATCATATTTCAGTTTTACATTGAATTATCACTTGCTTTAACGGTGACGGAAAACATCATGATAAAACCTGCACACCTAAGAATTCTTAGAAAATTCTTAGGTGTGTAGTCCGCCAACCCGCACTAGGCCAGCGTGGTGGACTATGGCCTAAACCCTCTCAATGGTAGAGGAGACCCGTGCTCAGCAGTGGGCGTATATGGGTTGATGAAGATTTCAGTTTTGCATGTTTAAGTTTTTAGTGAAGGGAATATTTATAAAATAAATAAGTGTTACTTCTTTGGATTAAATTTGCTTTATTTTCAACAAGTATAATAAACAATTGAATAATAAATAATCTTGTATCAACTGCTTATAACATAACTAATACGATATAGGGAATACATTAACATTTTAGGATAGGTACCTATACAAACATATACAAAACATATTTTTATAGAAAAGCTCTTGACCAAAAACAATAATCAATCATTATAATTTAGGCTACATTATCAGTTCACATGTCTTTGAAAATACTACTTTATTCGGTTTGTTAACATATTTTCTTATCGGCTGAAGTCTCCACATTTGAAGCATTTGCATTCTTCTGGCTCACGGAGACGCACTTCCATGATTGCGTTGTCTTCATCTTCCAATCTAACGCCGTCTGGGTCGTAGCAATGGGTAAGAGTAACCAATCGTTCACGTAAGAAATTTTCACGACAGCAATAACATTCCTGAAAATGCAACATTTTTAATATTTTTATAATACAATTAGTTTCATTACTTCAAAAACGTCGAAAAAAATTATACCTTTTGAAAACCGGTAGGGGTAGAAATTGAAGGATGAACTTGACTACGGCACATTCCTTCGCATTTGTTTACGCTAACTTCCCCGCTACATGATCTTATTAATCGCCCCATATCATCAAATTCCTCTGAAAGCAAAAACAGTTTTAAAAATATTTAAAATAAACTTAAATCACTTTGTATCATTTTATTTATACCCTTTGTAACGTGTATTTCACTTGCAACTGTTTCACACATTTCTTCCGCTGCACAATTTTGTATGATAAGCAAAAGTTGAAGAGATAGAAAGACTACACATTTTACAGATAAGAAAGCCATTCCTATTATTTGAAGAGTTAAAAAATGAATGTGGTGCTATTGCGGTCGGAGGCTGAATGTGCTACTGAAGCCGTAGATAGCTCTTTTTATATCAGACGCTACACAGTTACTATGGGATGGGGAAGAAACCTCAGTAAAATCAGCAGGGTGTCAGTTAATTGAAATAGCGTGTAAGTGTGCGCAGTATGGATTCGACACTATAAACGTATACTAGTAAAACTACTTTCATTTTTAGTGATTTTAAATGTAAAAATATATAGTTTTCTTAGAGAAATCAGGATTCCTAGATCGCTCCTATCCAGAACGTATCTTTACGCCACTTAACTTTAATTTAAACTTTAATTTAAATGCTCATTACACAAGCGTCCACGACAAAAATGAACTCATTCGCGATGTCGTTGGAAGTCATCGAAATTGCATTAATTAAGAGACCGTCGCGGTAATTTACTTACTGCTGCAAAAGACGACTTAAATTGTAATACCTAAGTAACGCCGAGGTAGAAAGCTGGTACCAAAAGAGACCCAGAGAAGAAAGAAGACGAGGAAAACCGTTATTTTAATTAATTTTATGCAAGGGTACTGTATTAAGGGTTAAACTGGGAAGTTTTCTTTATAGGACATCGTGTACCATCCTCACTGAATCGATGGGGTATAAGGGGTGTTTTTAGGCCAACATGAGTTTCTTGATAGACAGCCTCTGCAAAATAGCAGTATCTATAATAAGCTAAAGACAGTAGTTAGCGGTCGATGAAGTAGGTATGCCTTCTAATTATCTCCATTGTTTTAAAATAACATCATATCAGCTCTCCTTCAATTAAAAACACATTGTATACAAGGTTTCGTTAACGGTTTTGCGGCAGGCACTTTTTAAATAAATAAACCTGACGATTCATCGTCAGCCTACATACCTACGTTCCACTGCTGGGCACGGGCTTCTCATATTAAGAGGGTTTAGTCCTTCGTCGACCTTAGTGACTCATCCAACCGCCGACTCATAAACTTAGCAACTTTTTTAAGTCTTATATTTTTCTCGAAATTATTAAACAAAATATAATTTTCTCACTAAAAGCTTTTTAATATGGTTATCGGCATACTAAAATAAATTAAAATCAATTGAAAAAAAAAAACAAAACAGCTATTTTGTTGTAGGCTTGTGAAATCAATAATAGTTTCATTGCCTCTCTAATAAATTTTATTCCCAAACCCCAAGGCTTGAAATAACCAGAATTTAGAGATTAGTAGGTCATACTATCTGATATATAAAATTCTCGTGTCACAGTTTTCGTTCCCATCTTCTTCTTTCTTTATCAACCCATATACGCCCACTGCTGAGCACGGGTCTCCTCTACCATTGAGAGGGTTTAGGCCATAGTCCACCACGCTGGCCTAGTGCGGGTTGGCGGACTACACATCTAAGAAATTCCTAAGAACTCTTAGGTGTGCAGGTTTTATCACGATGTTTTCCTTCACCGTTAAAGCAAGTGATAATTCAATGTGAATACACACTTAACTTCGAAAAGTCAGAGGTGTGTGCCTGGGGTTCGAACCCGCGACCGCTGAGATTCTCGACCGCGCGACCAAACCGCGAGGCCATCACTGCTATTACTCCCATACTCCTCCGAAACGGCTTGACCGATTCTCATGAAATTTTGTGAGCGTATTAAGTAGGTCTGAGAATCGGCCAACATCTATTTTTCATCCCCCTAAATGTTAGGGACAGTCCACCCCTATTTTTTTTTTAAACAAAATTTTTAGTTTCTGTTTTTTTATGATACATACAAAAATAGATACAATCCTTAATTTTCGCCTTTCTACGATTAACCCTTATTTTTTAATAGCCATTTTAGCCCGGGAAAGGAGATTGAGGTATGCAAGTTGGAATGTAGGTACGATGAATGGTAGGCCAAGGGAGCTAGCAGCTGTGCTGAAAAAGAAAAAAAATGGTCAACGAAGTAGACTTAACAAAGACGACTGCATGGAGCAAAGATGCGAATGTTGCGGTGGATATGTGGTACTAGCTTTTGCTCGCGACTCCGTCCGCGTAGACTACAGGGTTGAGTTCAGAAGGAAAATAAGTTGTAGT
Organism: Cephonodes hylas; assembly: GCA_030295005.1. NCBI lineage: Eukaryota > Metazoa > Arthropoda > Insecta > Lepidoptera > Sphingidae > Cephonodes > Cephonodes hylas. The sequence goes on from AP025371.1 coordinate 5,821,212, forward strand.
CTATTTTACTTCTCAGAGTTCTATTTATGTCCATACCAAAAATCATACAATTCAGACTAATTGTTCAAACGTGAAACCGTAACTCGTCGATCGGCGCCTTGTGCATCATTATTGCGCGCTTGATCAATATTTTAAAACTGCAATATCTTCTACGATACTCGGTGAAATCAAAAGATGTAAAGGGCAATTTTATTTAAATTTAAATTCTTGTAATGAATAACGTATTAATTTGGATAAGGATAAATATCATATTTATAAAAACACCTTCATAAATAAAACTTTATTTAAAAATAAATTTGGTTAGGATAAAAAACGTTATAGTGAGCCAACCTTAAAAAATAGACATATGCCGTCGCGGACTTTTTTTTAGAACTTTTAAAGAGGAACATTTCTCTCGTACATTATTTTAGCGAAACTTTAACCGTTTCCGCAGCGCACGCAGCCGAAGCTCACAAAAAGGAAAAAATGTCCCCGATTTTGAAACATTCTTTATTGCTGCTCCGATCCTATTCGTTGTAGCGTGATGTTATATAGCCTATAGCCTTCCTCGATAAATGTGCTATCTAACAGTGAAATAATTTTTCAAATCGGACCAGTAGTTCCTGAGATCCTAGCGTTCAAACAAACAAACTCTTCAGCTTTATAATATTAGTACCTATAGATAACTCGGAGTGACAAGAGTGAGAAATGAATACGTTAGGGTAAGTCTGAAAGTAGCTCCTGTGATAGAAAAGATGAAAGGAAATTATCTGTCGTGGTATGGGCACATTATGAGAAGGAATGAATCATATGTAGCAAAAAAGGTGATGAATATGAAAGTGGATGGACGGGCGAGCCGAGGAAGGCCAAAAAAGAGATGGATGGAGTGCGTGACTGAATATATGAAAAAGAAAGGGTTGAATGGACACATGACGGCTAACAGAGATGTGTGGAAGAAGAAAAGATACTGCGCCGACCCCAAGTAATTAATGGGGATCAGGGCAGGGGGAAGATGATATACCTAAGTAATTAAAAATTAAATTCTGTTAATGGGTAACAAGGCATTCATTGACTGGTAGGGCGATAGGTACGAAGTTTGCCGGGACAGCTAGTCTTATTTGTAGAAATCAAAAGACCCGCCAAAACTCTAGATAATTTGTTTATTGTCTTCTCTATTTTAAGCAATGGAATTATAAACGTAAAGTCACTAAAATTATAAGCAGTTAAAAATACTTTATATCTTCGCCAAAAGTGGATGGTTGATATAGTGTAAATAAATACACACTTTTGAGTGTATGCAATACTTTCCTGCAGTTTGAACGCAGTCGCACATTTATCGACCGATCTATTATCTACCTACGTTTCGGGTGAAAAAGGCCATTGTAATAGCTGTCAAACGTGTCAATATAGTAGTCAGTGGTTATTTTTTGCTTTGGTTAAAAGGCAAAATAATAATCAAACCACATTACTGTTATTGTCGTGGAAACCATGATAGAACTAAACGAAGATATACTTGTGTTCTTAATTCTCCTTTTCCTCTGGCTGGAATATTTGTGGGAATTGTATCTCTGTTTACGACAGGTACTACTTTTTATTTAGTATTATTAAACTCTTTATAACTAAGCAAAGCAAACTGGCAAGGCGATTTAATGTACATATTTGATTTATTCCATTGATTAATGTTTCCAACTTCAAATTTTCTTATTTCAGTCGATCTTGAAGGATAAACTTTTAAAAAAACATGAAACGTGTACATGACCCTTACCGGTTTATCATGATTCATATTAATTATTAAATTACATAATTTGTTTTAATTTGTAATAATTATTTGGAACATGTTACTTTACGACAGTCAACTACTATTTGTAAAATAATTATTTACTTTTACAAATAATCAATGTAATTTCATATATTATGTAAGTTTCGATTAATGGTCGTATTATTGTGGCGTAGAATTGAAATAATTATAAAACACTATACAATCCCTATAAATAAACATGCATGAATTTATAAAGTATCAATGATCAAACACTTTTAAATAGATTGTAATTATAAGATGTGAATTTCATATCAAGGGTGTGTGTGATTGTGTGTGGTATTTGTAATATTTTTAGATATTTATTTATAGGATACAAACATGGATCATTTCTAAAACTTGAAATCACTGTCTCTGCTGTTTGCCCATTAATGATTAATAAAAGAAATTATAATGGTAGACTAGATAAAGAGTACATTCTTTCGAAAGTAAAATTAATTTCATCATCATCAATATCAGTCCATATTTGCCCCACTGCTGGGCACAAGCCTCATCTACAACTGAAAACAAGTTAGACTTTAATCCACAACAATGGCTTAGTACTGGTAGATAAAAATAAACACAAAGACATTACTGAAACTTGAGGTGTGCATATGTCTTTTCCATGTTTTTTTGACATGGACATTGACATGATGTCAATACATACATATATAATATTGAAAAAGTCTAACACTTTTAATTTTAGCTGCCTTTGAGTGATCCTTCTATTAAAATGGATTTTTTCAAGAGTTTAAAAATAAAAATATGAATTGAAAATAAAATCTAGGATCTTTTGTGCTACAATTTAAATTTGTAAAGGACAACAAAGCAAAATTATTTTGAAACAAATAAATTTAGATTGTTTTATTTAGTTTTACACAATTAACTAAATACTTATAGTTAGTTGCATTGCCATTAAAATAGTGATTGTTTGATATTAATAGGTAGTACCATTTTCACTCAGATTTTTTTTTCAATCACTTCCAGTACCTCCTTGTTTATGTAGTTCATAATATGTTATGTATAAGGCAATACAAACAGTTATTAACCATTTATGGATGATCGATTAAAAAAACAGTATTGAAATTTATAAATTAAGTACATAAACACGTTAATTTTTTATACAAACTTGTTTAGGCTAGATATACTCACACATCTGTAATGTACATAATATATAATCATTTTTAACAATGTCATACTGATGAGCTACATTTTTGAGCCAATACAAAAAAATAATGGAAACTTATTATTGTCTAATTACAGCTGAAAATTTATCAGACCAACAATGAAATCCCAGAAGAACTCAAAGAAAAGATCAATGAAGAAACATTCAGGAAAGCCCGCCTTTACGGAATTGATAAGTCAAAGTTTAGAATGTTCAAGGAGTTCTATAACATCACATTTACATCAATAGTTCTCTACAATAGATGGATTTATTTTGCTTGGAAAACATGTGAAGATCTTGCTGAAGCACTTTATATCTCCACTGATGATGAACTATTAGTTAGTTGTGTTTTTATGATATGTGTAACGTTATTTAGCTTTGTCATGAACATGCCATTTACTATTTATGCAGTCTTCGTTCTTGAAGAAAAACATGGCTTTAATAAGCAAACTGTGAAGTTCTTTATTAAAGACCAACTTAAATCTTTATTGCTAAGCCTTGTTATAACAGTGCCCATTTTGTCTGTGTCAATTTATATAGTGATGCTTGGTGGAAACATGTTTATTTTCTGGTTATGGCTCTTTACAACTGCTGCCTCTTTGTTCCTTCTTACAATTTACCCATCTGTCATTGCGCCACTGTTTGACAAGTTTGTGCGATTACCTGATGGCACTCTTAGAACAAGCATTGAAAACTTAGCTACAAAATTGAAGTTCCCTCTATCCCAAATTTATATTGTAGAAGGCTCCAAGCGTTCAGCTCATAGTAATGCTTACTATAGTGGGCTCTTTGGCCAAAAAAGGATTGTATTATTTGACACTTTAGTAGAGAAGTATGATGAAAAGAAAGAAGTCACTACTGGATGTGCTGAAGACGAGATATTAGGAGTTTTGGCCCATGAACTGGGACATTGGAGCTTAAGTCATATTTATAAATCAATCTCTTTGACTGAAATAAACTTATGCCTACTTTTCACGGCATTTGGCCTGTTATTCAAGTATCCTATGCTTTACACTTCTATTGGATTCCCTGCAGGTCAGGAACCAATTATAATTGGATTGGTTGTTGTGATGCAGATGATTCTTGCACCATATAATGCAATATTATCTTATTTCACAACTGCACTCTCAAGAAAATTCGAATTTGAAGCTGACAATTTTGCTGCTTCATTATCCTATGGCGCTGAATTGAGTTCAGCTCTGATAAAGTTAGGTAAGGACAATTTGGATTATCCTATTTATGACAAGCTTTACTCGTCTTGGTACCATTCCCACCCTACTTTATTACATAGGATTGAAAACTTAAAGAAACAGTCCTCGCCAAAAAAATCTGCATGAGTCTAATTTAAAAAAAGTTTTGTATTCTAGTGTGTACAATTTACTGTCAATGCATTTTTTAAGTACAATAAAATTAAAAATTATTCCGTGAATTTCAAACTTGTAATTGCAAATTCCTAGTCCTAAATATTTTTGTAACAATTTCAAATAATTATATTTTTCGCATTTTATTTTCTGTAACGCACAACCAATTTCTCTACGCAATGCACATGATTATTTGTAACTGCAAAATTAATCAACTTTCTTTTGATTTAGGTACTAAAATGAAATCTGAAAAAAGTTCTGCACTTAATTGTTTTATCTGTGTATATTAAGTAAACTACTGAATGTCTTTCTATGGTATTAACGATATATATGTTAATGTAAAACATATTTTTATTTGCAAATAGTATAGTTTCATTGAATTTAAATATTGTCTTACAATTATGACGCCTAAGAGGTGTCAGGTTTTATATAAACCAAAAGGATAAAATTAGTATAAAATATGGATTGGTACACATTCTATTACAATTAAATGTTGTACAACATTTAAGTGCTATAGAACACAGCTCTGACTTTTTTAAAAGATTGGGTCTTAAAGTAAGAATTTTTATACATTTTTTATTTAAGACTTATGTATCTCTCAAAACCTAGAAAGTAGGATGTTACCATTCCATAGGCTCACAGTGCCTCAACTCATGCATTTTTAACGTAATCCAATAAGTTAAACTTACCATAATGTACTAATTAAGGCTTTATACATGTATATCAATGAGTTGAGAGCATAAACATGTGTTGGTGAACACAGAGCTTAGTCTTCAAAAGAATAGACTAATAAATATCTGTAGGACTGCGAATAATTTCAATAAACATTTTATATGTCTACAAATTATGTGTGTTTCTTATTAGTATTTTCGTAATCCCGTAGGTAAGATAAGTCTTAATGATCGTGAAGAAATGTGAATTTTTAATTAAATAATTTACAATGCAATATTTGTTTACCATTTTGTTACATAACAAATTTCTATTGAATCTAACACACCGTTAAAGTACTCCATGCCATTAATGGCAATTAAAGTGCTTTGATTCAGTCTTGACCACTTATAACAAAATTACGCATAGGCCATAGCCCCTTAAGATACAGCAGATACAGATAAGATAAATAAGATGTTCTCGTGCTTGTACCCTAACATAATATCTGAATCCATATCCCATAACTTGAATAAAGTCCAAGTTTTAGGATGCAGCGTATAGCTATTTCATTCATCATCATCATCAGCCCATATAAGTCCCACTGCTGGGCTCGGGCCTCCGCCACATCTGAAAGGGTTTAGTCCAAAGTCCACCACGCTGGCCTTTTGCGGGTTGGCGGACTACACACCTAAGAAATTCCGAAGAACTTTTAAATGTGTAGGTTTCATCACGATGTTTTCCTTCACCGTTAAAGCTCGTGATAATTCATACTGAATACACACATGTCTTCGACAGGCCGATGTGTGTCTATAACTTTTTACGCCGGGCAAATTTTAAACTGAGTAATACTGTTGAAAACGAATGTTTAATTGGAGTTAGTTACTTCCTACTACGGACTTGTATGTAGGTACTTATACCCTATTCAGGAAGCCGTGAGATAAAAGGTAAACAAACCATAAAATGGGTACTTTATAGGTTCACGATTGTTGAAGTCAATATATTTTATAAAAATAAGTACGAAAGTATTACACTGACAACACTGTAAGTGATATTTTAGAATGATATTTGTAAAACTTGTGTAATCCTTACAGACTTATTGGAATTCGAATATCATAAATGCCTTAAATATTTTTTTTATTTAAAATTATTAGTTATTAAATTATGTTCATGTAAAAACACCCAACAAAGACCCGATTCCCAAACTTCGACTGCATTTTAGTACTACTAAATTATAGACTACAGATCATACGATTTGTGGCTAAAAATAATAAAAGCTTTAAAATTAATGAAGTTAAAGTTTTACTTGGCAAAAACATAAAAGTAGAGGATTGTCAAAGGTGCATTGACCATGTAAAAAAAGAAGAAAAAAAAACATGCTCAAAATTGATTATATGGTTGGATGGCATAATTGATTATAACTTTTGTTAATCATGTTGGTAAGAGTTCATCAGAATCCTCGGAATTCGCTGAATAAATAGTTAAATATAGGAAATCTATTGTTTCATTATGCTCATAGTTATATACCTTCTAATAAAACTTTTGCAATTGTTTGTTCATACATGTGAACTATGTAAGATAAACAAAGTACAAAAACTAACTGTAGGTATTGTTTGTTTTATCATGGAGTCAAATTAAAAAAAAAACAGTGAAATAAAAGTTTGAGAAGCCTTGTTTTTTTTTTTTTATTTGTTTACATTTTGTCTCAAGCCCCGGTGAATAGGGTATAGTAATGTAGTGTGCTGGAGGACTACTTGAAGTGAAAGACCACTTGTACTGTCGTATGTCGAATGTGTTTTTATTGAGAAACATGCACTCCTTATATACAAATTAGACCAGCGAGAGTGGCGCCCTCTGCGGGCAAGCGCGGGCGAAAAAGCGCGGGAAACGAGCGCGTGCCAACGCGCGCCCCGCGTCCGTGCCCCCACGCGCCCCGCGTCCGCGCGACTCTCGCTCACCTATAAATATTAGGCGCGTCGCGGTTTCGCGGTTATTCAGCGCGGCGCGTCGTCGGAAGAATCATCGGGCAGCTACTCGTCGTGTGCGGTGTGCGTCGCTCGTCGTGGGTCTCCAGAACTGTCGCCGGGCCGTGCTGCGTGTGTCGTCGAGCTTCGCTTCGTGATCAGCGGTGATGGCGTTTTCACGCCGCACTTGCTGTGGTTTCACTTGACGTCAAAAGTATGTGGCATTTTCATGCCGCGCCCATCCATTATCCAAAGTCTATAAAAGACTTATAAACGTATTATTATTCTACTCGCTGTGTTTTATTTATTGTGCCCTTTCTGTGTTTTATTTCTTGAATTCCTGGTAAATGGTATATTTGGTATGTCACGGTAAGGTAAGGTAAGGTGGTTGGTTTTGAGAGGTAAAAGGTAAGTATGCATGTTCTCTGTATGTGCGCGTGACGCCACAGTACTCCCCCTCAAGTGAAACGCACGGAGGGTTTCACTGAGCGTCCCGATCGTGTGACGTAGGGCTGCTTTGACGGCAGTGCTGCTTCTGACGATCGTGGCTCCGTGACTGTGGTGTCTGCCGGTTTCTTGCTCGAAGTAGGTGTCGAGGTAATCACGGCGCTTTCTTCGTTAAATAAGTAGGCTGGTTTTAGTCTGTCTATTGATATTATTGTAGTGCGTAGTGGTAATTTTATTTTGAATGTTTTGCCACTACGCTCAAGTACTTCATACGGTCCGTCGTAGGGCGGTGTCAATGAACTGCGTACCGTGTCGTTCCGAATGAACACGTGACTGCAGGTTGCGAGATCTTTATATACAAATGCATTCTTGCTTGAGGCGTATGTTTTATGTACTGGTGATAATGTTGACATAGTTTCTGTTAATCGGCGGACGAATTCGGTGTCTTCTATTTTTGGCTGAGTAGGCACAAAAAAATCAGATGGAACTCGTAGGGTGCATCCGTAGGTCATTAATGCAGGGCTGACATTGTTGTCGCGCAGGGCTGTGCGTAGGCCAAATAACACTGTGGGCAAATCTTCCGTCCAGCGTGTGTTTGCACCTCTTGCCATGAGCGCGGATTTCAGCGTGCGATGCCACCTTTCAATTTGACCATTAGCTTGCGGGTGAAATGGTGTTGTTCGAATACGTGTAACACCAAACTTTTTCATGAGTTCGTTGAATAGCGCGGACTCGAATTGACGGCCTTGATCGGTCGTCACTCGCGCGGGGCATCCGAAACGTGCGATCCATCCTTTGTAAAATGCGCGCGCGATTGTTTCAGCTGTAATGTCGCGCGTCGGGACTGCTTCGGGCCATTTCGTGCATCGGTCGATCATTGTGACGCAATATTTGTATTCGTTTGATGTAGGTAACGGGCCGATTATGTCGATGTGCACGTGTTCGAAGCGGCTTGATGGCGGGAATTCGCCTAGCGGGCTACTGACGTGTCGATTTATTTTGGCGCGTTGACATCCGATGCATGCTTTTGTCCATATACCAATATCTTTATTCATTGACGGCCAAAAATATTTTGATGTTATTATCTTCCGCGTCGTACGAATTCCGGGGTGGCTTATTTCGTGTTGCGCTTGGAATGCGGCGTAACGATAAGCGGGCGGGAGGTACGGGCGGGGATGTGTAGTCGTGATGTCACAGGTCAATGAGCGATGCATTCCCGGTAGCGTTATTTGTGTAAATTTTAGGTTTGGTTTGTTTTTTATTTTCTGTAACTCGGCGTCGGTGTCTTGGTCTTGAGCTAATTTATTGTAATCGATGTTTGAAAAATTTTCAATTGATTCTATGCGTGATAAGGCGTCGGCTGCGTGGTTCCGGTCTCCGTGCACGTACTTTATGGATGAACAGAATTGACTAATGAAGTGTAGTTGTCTCTCTCTTCTGGGCGTGTCACTGCTACTCGGCGGTCTAGTGAGTGCGTGCGAGAGTGGCTTGTGATCGGTCCATATAGTCAAATCGTTGTTTCCTTCTATGAGTCGGCGAAAATGTTTTACAGCTGTGTAGATGGCTAATAATTCGCGATCGTACACACTGTAGCGGCGCTGTGTTTCACTCATTGTTTTTGAGTAAAATGCGAGCGGTCTCCATTTGTTATTAATTTTTTGTTGAAGGACGGCGCCTATACTCTTGTCGGAGGCGTCGGTCATGAGACATAGTGGTGCACTAGACGTTGGATGTGTTAATGTAGTGGCCTTCAGGATACTTTCGCGGCATAGTTCAAAGGCGGCGTCAGCTTCGGGTGTCCAATTAATTATTGTATTATCGTTCTTCTTTTTGTTGTGGAGATATTTATTTAATTCGTGTTGCATTTCGGCTTGATGGGGTAGGCAGTCGCGATAAAAATTTATCATACCGAGAAATCTTCGTAATTCTTGCACAGTCTGTGGTTTCGGGTAACTCGATATAATTTTTGTGCGTTCGTCGGTAGGTTTGATTCCTGACTGGCTAACTTCATATCCCAAAAATTCAATTTTTTGTTTGCCGAATTCGCACTTGTTAATGTTAAGTGATACACCGTATTTGTTAAGGCGTTGGATCACTTGCTCCAAATGTTTTCTATGTTCTTCGGCGTTGGTGGAGTAAACTAATAAATCGTCCACAAAACAAAAAACGATGTCGTCAAGGCCGCGTAGTACTTCGTGCATGAATCTCTGGAATGTTTGTCCCGAGTTGCGTAGGCCAAACGTCATGCAATTAAATTCAAATAGGCCAAATGGTGTGATGATTGCTGTTTTGGCGGCGTCGTCCTTTTCTATGGGTATCCAGAAATATGCCATTTTTAAATCTAATTTTGAGAATATTGTTTTTCCATGTAGCTGGTAAGTGAAGTCTTGAATGCGCGGGATTGGATATCTGTCTGGGACTGTTACTGCGTTGAGGCGTCTGTAGTCGCCACACACACGTAGTGACCCATCTTTCTTCTTTACTACGTGTAGTGGGCTGGCCCAGGGACTCTTCGATGGCTTGCAAATACCCATGTTGATCATGTTTTCAAATTCTTCTTTCGCAGCTTTGTACTTGTCCGGCGGCAGCGGGCGTGGCCTTGAGTAAATCGGCGCGCCCGTCGTTTCGATGTGGTGAGTGACGTCGTGTTTCGCGGGCGTTTTCAGTGACATCGGGCGTAGGATGTCGGGATATTTAGATAAGATGTCGTGGTATGGATGATCTTGATTTAATGTGAAAACACTTGGGTCGGTGCTGTTTGTCTTGATGGCGTTTATATGTAGTTCAGTGACGCTGTCTATTAATTTTCTTCGATGCAGGTCAATGATTAACTTATGGCTCTTCAAGAAGTCTGCGCCCAAAATGGATGTTTTTACGTCGGCGATGATGAATGTCCACTTAAAGCTGCGACGTAGTCCTAGGTTGAGCTCTAATGTACGCTCTCCGTAGGTACGTATCGGCGTGTTGTTGGCCGCGAACAATTGATACGACGTGGATTCTCTTGATCGATCGCTTCTCTTGGCTGCAAGCACGGAGATGTCTGCTCCGGTGTCGATCAGGAATTTTTCCCGCGTGCGAACGTCAATGACGCATAGGCGGTGACTAATACTAGGAACATCGATACCCGCCGCTATCGGTGTTGTTTCTAGTTTAAATTCTTCTTAGAGCATGGAGATATACACCGGCGAGCTTTATCGCCGAAACGGTAATGGTATCTGCATACCCATTCTCCGTCCCCCGGTTTGATTGTTGAAGCGCTGCGATCAGCTGATGTAATACTGCGCGAGCGCGCGCGGCGGCGTTGATCAAAGGGACGGCCGCGACGCTGTTGAGTGCGGAATGTGCTTCTTTCGGCGCGTAACTCGGCGATCTCGATGGACATTCGTTCAATTTGTTTTGCTATAATGTCCATTTGGCTATCTTGTTTAGTAGTGCAGCTAGGTGAGGTGACGCAGGCGACGGTGGGGCGGAGGTCTGTGTGCTCGCGTATTTTGTCGGCGATTGTGGCGAGCGTGTCGAGACCTTGCTCCGTGGTTATAGCCAAAATGCTCCGAATTTGCTCCGGCATTTGTCTCAGCCATATTAACTTGAGCGCGTCGTCTGTGAGCATTTTTTTGTTGAGCTCTTGCATACGGCGTAGGAGTTGGCTTGGTTTATCATCGCCAAGCTCCAAACCGCCGAGAAGTTTCTCCAGCTGGCTATTAGCAGACTCTTGATATACGGCTACTAGGCGTTCTTTCGTCCGCTGATATTTATTTTCGCCGTGGACGTCGAGGATGATATCGCTGATTTCTTGTATATCTCTCACGTCGAGGGCTGGGATGACAAGCTCGAACTTTTGTTGCTCGCTGGGTTTCTGAGCGGCGACGACGGCTTCAAACTGCGCGAACCATAGTAGCGCGTTTTGGCGCCAAAATGGCGGAATGCGGGACTGCAGGGATACGGCGGCGATGTGATTTTCTTGATTTTGCATGGTGGAATCTGGATTTCTTGCAGAATGACGATGTGGAATAATCTTCGGGCAAACGGGCAGAGGTTCTTCTATTCAGATGGCTTTTTTCTTCTTGCTGTTCTTCTTCGGGGTCACCAATTGTAGTGTGCTGGAGGACTACTTGAAGTGAAAGACCACTTGTACTGTCGTATGTCGAATGTGTTTTTATTGAGAAACATGCACTCCTTATATACAAATTAGACCAGCGAGAGTGGCGCCCTCTGCGGGCAAGCGCGGGCGAAAAAGCGCGGGAAACGAGCGCGTGCCAACGCGCGCCCCGCGTCCGTGCCCCCACGCGCCCCGCGTCCGCGCGACTCTCGCTCACCTATAAATATTAGGCGCGTCGCGGTTTCGCGGTTATTCAGCGCGGCGCGTCGTCGGAAGAATCATCGGGCAGCTACTCGTCGTGTGCGGTGTGCGTCGCTCGTCGTGGGTCTCCAGAACTGTCGCCGGGCCGTGCTGCGTGTGTCGTCGAGCTTCGCTTCGTGATCAGCGGTGATGGCGTTTTCACGCCGCACTTGCTGTGGTTTCACTTGACGTCAAAAGTATGTGGCATTTTCATGCCGCGCCCATCCATTATCCAAAGTCTATAAAAGACTTATAAACGTATTATTATTCTACTCGCTGTGTTTTATTTATTGTGCCCTTTCTGTGTTTTATTTCTTGAATTCCTGGTAAATGGTATATTTGGTATGTCACGGTAAGGTAAGGTAAGGTGGTTGGTTTTGAGAGGTAAAAGGTAAGTATGCATGTTCTCTGTATGTGCGCGTGACGCCACAGTAACATTATATTACGCTTCAATTTATGGCATGCTTACCTACACACTTACGTTATCCAAGCAACTTACACATATCTACATAAGTCGTTAATTAAAACATTTTTTCATTATGTTATTCCACTACGTTTAATGTATATAATATAGTATCGGTTATAATAAATACATAGTCATCATCATCGGCAAGACATTTACTGATGACCATAGGCCTCCCCAAAGTCTACCAAAGCGCTTTGTCGGAAGCGGCCTATACCCAGCGACTTCCCGTGATCTTCATAAGATCATCAGTAATCAAATTTATGTTTTTGTCGCCATATTTTTTAACGTTCATATGTTTGGAATCACCGTAACTAGTTTTCGATCACGGTCTTTTTACACCTGCATATAATTCCAACGTAATAGGGGCGAGCCTATTGCTGTTTTTCGGCACTATTCCAGAGTTCGTACTGCTATAGAGAACCTCCAAATGGATAAATCCAAAAAATATTGCTTGACCCAAGAATTGCTTCTAAGGCCTCTGAATTCCACAGCATATAGGTACCTTGGGCGAAACCATGAGCGGCTGAGAGCACATATGCTTAGATATCCAAAATAACTCAAAGACGTCTCAATGCTGGACAAGGGTGAAGTTATAGTCGTATAAACCTACCAAACCTAAATCGTGGCTATTAACTAAAAATATCCAACAAATAACTCTCAGGCATGCAATTTTCCTCACAATGTTTTCTTTTGCATTTATAGGTATTTATCGGTAATCATTTAATTAAGACAATTACGAATGACTTCGAAATCATATAGAATTACGGGCGCCTAAAAGTCGAACCTGCTAGTACTAAGTCGTGATGGTCCGTTTAAGAAACATTGGCTTTTACTGTTCAAACACATCTTTGATTAAGTACCTAATTGTTGTTATATCCATAATCACTATGAAGTTTTGTTTGCTTCATCTTTGAAAGAAAATCTTGTGAGAAATGAGCGCACCAAAATATTCTTATTCATTTATTGAGCGTGTTATCCACGCACTCGAATAAGGTCAGCGTTGTGGACTTGTAGCGTCACGCCAACATCATAGAACATGCATACCTACTCACCTTTTACCTCTCATAACCTTACGTTACCTTACCGTGACAGATAAAACATTACCTAGGGAATATCTTCTTCTTCTTCATCATCAACCCATATACGCCCACTGCTGAGCACGGCTCTCCTCTACCATTGAGAGGGTTTAGGCCATAGTCCACCACGCTGGCCTAGTGCGGGTTGGCGGACTACACACCTAAGAAATTCCTAAGAACTTTTAGGTGTGCAGGTTTTATCACGATGTTTTCCTTCACCGTTAAAGCAAGTGATAATTCAATTTGGAATATATTGGGACACAATAAATAAAACGTCATTCCGGCTGTAGAGAAAGACCTTACCAAGCAGGGCTACATATATACGCCAAGGTAGATAATATAGGACCATAAACTGCCAACTTGATGTGACGGCAAACACCGTTACTATTTCTTAAAACTATTATGCATTACTGCTAATTGCATGACCACGCTATTTTTCCATTATAAAAAATAAAATATAAACCAAAGCTATAAATAAATAAAATCAGCATGCTTGTAGGAAAACATAATTTTATTATTTTAAAATAGTTCCGCTTGTTCCATTGTATCAGGCATTGGCTTATCTTTTGTTTCAGGCAAAGGCAATAATAATAACACTTGAGCGAAAGAAATAACCGCAAGTAGAATTAGAGGTAAATCTGCTACTACACTGTCCAAACTTACGACAGCGGGAGCGATCATAGAGGCGATTCTTGCAAAAGTCGTCACACCACTTATACCTACGTTACGGCCCAAAGTGGGAAATAATTCCCCCGAAAATAAGTATAGCGCAGGTATTGATCCCTGAAATAAAATCATGGTGTATAAGACGTGTACCTATGTTTAGGATAGGCGATGACCGAAATGGCCAAAGTAGTATCTAATTGTGCATTCTACGTAAAATGAGTACCTGTATGTATATATAAGTATGTATGTATCAACTATGAAGTCATTATATTACTCGTATACCTACTTGCTTTACCATTTACAGCTATTGTTTACTTACTACCTATTAAGCGGTTTTAGGTACAATTATATAAATGTATGTGAATCATCATCATCATCATCAACCCATATACGTCCCACTGGTAGGCACGGGTCTTCTCTACTATTGAGAGGGTTTAAGTCATAGTCCACCACGCTGGCCTAGTGCGGGTTGGTGGACTACACAACTAAGAAATTCCTAAGACCGCCGAAATTCGCGACCGCCCGCCCAAACCTCGAGGCCATCACTGCTTTCTTCTTCTTTCAATGTATGTTAATAAATTATTTTATATGCCCACCTCCTGTGTTGATACACCACCCAAGGTTCGACAGCGAACACAGAAAGAAGGGACAGAGAAGCAATGTCCACCTTTAGAGTCATTGTATCAAGTATACCGAAGTAAATTATAAATATTCCTTTTCTAAAACGCTTTCAAAAAAGATAACTACGAGGCCACACGCGTGTGTAAAGCTGAAATAGACTATTTGTTACAATTCAATTGAATACATGGTCGACTTACCGCCATTCCCGCAAATCCAATTCCAGCAAACAATAGCCTCGGCCAGTCATTCGCATATAAATCTTTGGGAACGACTAGTAACATAACAAAACAAACTGCTGTAATCAATTGATATATTCCGACAGTGGTTTTTCTGCCCATTTTAGTAACAATGAAAACGCATGTAATGGCACCCAAAGTTGAGATTATGCCTGTCCACGCGACAGCTACGAATATATTGCCACCTATAGAGCCCAAGTATTGAGAAAATGTGTAAAAAGCTAGTCCTGTGAAAAACCTGAAATGATGCAAAGCCTTATACAGATGCCTGCTAATCAATTACAAAAAACCTTTGCTATGCAACTTCCAATGTTTTACCTACCAGTTAATTGAGAGTAAAAAAGTTTTTAATCGCATATTTTTTGAGCGAAAGAATGCTGAGAATCCTGGATCGCGTCGTTTTTGATGTGGTACTCTAGGCATCAGCTGCTTTAATTGTCTCATGGTGTAACATTTTCCATTTTGTTGTGCAGCCTTCTTTAGAACTACTGCAATAGAATCAGAATATAGAAAGCCTCTAAATTCATTGTTGCTGTAAATAGGAATACTTAAAAAATTCAATTGTACTCATTGCTTTTTCCGTTTGCCCCGTGGCTAACAACCATCGAGGTGACTCCGGTATCCAAAACCAATACAATATAAATAATGATGAAAGCGCAGCCAATGTGAATTCAAGTTTTCTCCAATCTCTTAGCCAATACGCAAATCCTGCCATTACTGCATTACCAAGACCAAAAGGCAATTGATAGAGGACTGGTACAGTCGTACGGTATTTACCACTGACTACCTGTAAATAAATATTGCGTAGTAGATCTTAATTGCTATTTTTTTAAGGAACGTTTAAAAATACTCACTTCCATGCAAATTACGAAAGAAATGATGCCTACGCCTCCTGATCCTAGAGCTAAAATGAACCAAACAGCTATGAACCACCAGTAATGTGGCATGAAACTAGCTACAAAACTAGCCAAACCCTGAATAAGTATTCCAATCATGAGTGGTATTCTTCTTCCATATTTGTCTGCTAGCACTCCAAAAATTATCCCGCCTAGAACTATACCCCACATCATGATACATTGAGTAAGCTGAAATTTTTAATAAATTATGTGTATTCATTACAAAAAATTGAAACAAATAACCGAACATTAAAAACACAACGAGTTTACGCACATGAGTTAACCAGTGTTTGGAACAAACTAAATCCCAGTCTGATGTAATGCTACGATTAAAAGTTGTTTTATTGTACACAAATTTTGGACATGCTACTAATGGTAGCAATGATCTGTCCATCGCTGATGAAATAGAAAGTAAATCTGGATCATAGATTAAACACGGATGTTCTTCAATGTTCTGTAAAGAATATGCAGAGTGTAGATACTATATACCTAATTGCAACACATAAAACCATTTTTGTTTCATTTCAATGAGGTCTTGTTCCAGAAACTCAGTTCTATAATCGATTTTGGGCCCCTTAAATGTACGTTCATTGACTCGTACAATTTGCAAGTCTTTATACAAAGCTGTACGAACAGGGGCGCATATTTTCCTCCATTCTTCGTCAGAATAGCTGGCAAAAGAGTCTGGTTTAGCACACCAAAAGTCTTGGGGAGGTGCTAAAAATATAATGTTTAACTGGTACCAAGCAATGGGTAGTTTGAGTAATGTCATTAAAAAACTTATCCAAAATTGCCATCTGCCGAAATCTCCAATAATTTTTGCCGTTATGTCATCCGTATTAAGTTGTTCGGAGTATGGATTTGTTTCTGAAATAAAAACGATTCGACTTATATAATTTGTCAATTATACAGTAGGTAAGTGATGTTTTGACTCCATAATAAACAAAGTTTGATATCAGTTTTACACAGTGTACCTACTCCTACAGCAAAATCTATAGACGCTAAAATAATTTAAGCCTTCAAGTATTCACTAAAACGAAAGCTACAGATAATATTATGATATTTTTTGTACTGCCTTACTTTTACTTGTTTCATCTGTTCCATATTTACTCATGATATTTCTTCTATGCATAGGCTTTCACGCGTTATTATTTGATTTGATTTAATTGACAACGTCTTTTTAAAGTGTCTAAAAAAGAACAAAAGCGCACAAACTTTCTAAAAATCTAAACTTATTTCTGAAAATGGGTTCATGTCATGTAGGTAATAGGTAGAGTCACACCTTAACCACTTTAGTACGGTTAAGCTGTTGATTATAAGATGTGATACTGCAGTTGAATAATAAGTAATGTAGTTTTATTTTACATGTTTATTGCTTTAATTATTCTGTAGTCTCACGTGTGTCCCGGGACAGGCAGTGGTATTTTAAATAGGAAATTTCCAATACCAGCACGAAGTTGAAAAATGTGCCCAAAACGCCATTAGACTCGCACACTGTACGTCGGACGAGAAAAGTAGGCAAAATATGGGTGCATAAATGCACCTCAATGCAGATGTGTAAATGTATTTTTATAATTTTTCACCGAGAATGCATTCGCTAAGGTTGTTACAAAACTTTTTCTAATCATTCCCAAGTCCTCATAATGGAAAATGTACAAAGGCAAAACTTACCTACACATAATAATTATGTGGTCGAGCCGTCTTCACCGTATAAAACGGAGGTAACTACAAACGGGGTGGTTTTGTCTTAGAAAGAACTAATGTGAACCGATACCAGCACCATTTTCTTTGGCGAGGATGGTAGAGATCCAATTTTCTTGTTGGTCCTCGAAACAAACTACCGTTCATTGGATAAAGATTTTTTCATAGTAACAAAGATAAGTGTTAAGTGTTCTAGAATCAGCCTGTGTCAATCCGATAACAAACAGACCGCCAAAATTGAGAAAGCTCGTTTTGTACCAGACAACATTCGACACCGAAACTTTTCTGTTATCAAGAGGCATTCGACCTCAGTTTACCATGCTGGCATATTTCGGTATTTAGGATTTTACATCGCTGTAGGAAGTGAGTAGTGACATCCCAGTACATCAGAAGTAATTACATAGGTACATATCTCGTAATACAATAAGATACCTAATAGACGGAGATCCCAGAGCCGCCAGAACTTACTTATTTTCTGATGGACGACATGTGGACCATTGGGTAGTGTTAGTATGTACTACCATCGTATGCATACTCGCTAACTTGGTCGATGGGCCAATTTACAGATATCAGGTGGTCAGGGTACCCAAAAGCGTCTAAAATAATTTAAGGAAATTTGACCCCTTGGATCGGTCTGTCTTCTCGTCAAAGGTCTTAAAATAGGTGTCTGGTGAAGATATATAAAAATGGAGCATCAGAATTTAGGTAAAGTTAACTCATTATTTTGACTCTTCAAAGCGTCTTTAAAGTAATATGGCCGACGGCAAATGCCTGGGAGTATTGACGACTAATTTTTAACGATATTGTCTAAAACATACCTACGTGAAAATCAGCCAAGAGAATTTACGTCTCGCTTTTACCCTGACCAGCTGATATTGGCCCATCGACCAAGTTAGCGAGAATGCATACGATAGTAGTACATACTAACACTACCCAATGGTCCACATTTCGTCATCAGAAAATAAGTAAGGTCTGGCGGCTCTGGGATCTCGGTCTATAATATTATTCACAAAGTGATCGAAATCAACCCTTGGACGACGATCGCTTCTAATAGGAATCTAAAGGGACTTAATAATCGTTACCTAATATTATCATCAGCCAATATTAGTCCACTGCTGGACATAGGCCTCCCCCAATGACTTGCAGCCAGCGACGTCCCGCGGCCTTGACAAGGTCGTCGGACCACCTTGTCGGGGGACGTCCCACGCTGCGCTTTCCAGTACGTGGCCTCCACTGGAGAACTTATAGTTACCTAAACCATGATATATAATTTGTTTGAAAAAGAATCAAAATACCTGAATCCGCTACCATAAAAAGCAGATTATTCTTCATGCTTCCCAGTTCCCAAATAATGTGAATAGGTAAATGTAACGAGGATGTCGTCCTCAAATGTTTTTGAGTATTGCCAGCTTAATCTGATAAAATTAAATTATATTTAATTTCTAAGCATTTCTATTAAAAACTAAAATACAATATATTTTGTAGTACAAAACATTAGTAAATAAAAGATACTTCCGTACGATATAATCAAAATATGTAAGTAACTCATTGAACTAAACATACTGATATGATTTTTTTGCACCTGCAGGTTTCGTTTCGCACTTGGCAGAATATTTAATAAATCTGCAGGCTGTCAAGTTAATGGATGTACTACTTGTACCCACGTATCGTTCATGAATGAGAAATGAAAACTAAAGTGGTTTAATTTAAGCATTTTAATTAAATTTGCGTAATTTTATTTTATGGTGGATGTGGAAGTGTAAAAATTGAGCAAAATGCCTTTGGCGAACACGTCCGATCCCTGGCGAATGCAGAATGTTGGAGATAACACGGTATGTTTAGAATTTGTTTGCGTAGTTAATTGTGTTTTAGGGTTTTTCCTTGTATATACAGTTATGTGTTTATTATTCCATTCGTTAACTCCCTCTTTCCAGTACGGACTTATTGTGTTTAAGAATTAGTTTAATCATAAAATATTAGTGTTTCTTAAAAACAGTCTTCTAAAGTGCTATTAATATTAAATGCTGTCATTTCTCGGGATAATTATATACATAAACAAGACATATTATTGAACTATGATATTGAATGACTCAATGGATAAAAATTTGTTTGCAACCAATTGCTTGAATCATGACTACTATTTGATATTCTCATATTACATTTGATTGTTAGTTGTAATCTTAGTTCATGTTTAATAATTTGCTACCCAGGTTGTGCTTAGTGTTTATAGTGGTCAAGTAAACTTTTACATAAATATGGGTTTGGCTAATATTATGACTGAGGTAAATAGACTGTTCTCTCACTATAATATACAGTTTTTTTTGGGCTTGAAAATTAAATATTATTTATTTATAAATGTAAATTAAGTATAATTTGCTTAAACTACTTCTTAAATATTAAATGATATGTGCATTGATTTTTGTTTACATCTGTAAATTGAATATTGTTTGTTAATAGCTTGGTACATCTTCACAACCTGCAAACAGTCTTCCAATAGTAGTTGAAAACTCAGCAGAATCCCGTCAAGCTTCCACAACTGAAAGTTTAGACTCTAACTTAGAAATTAATTATGAAAGGGAAGTGGAAATACAAGATGTGGTCAAGGAAGGCCATGAGAAGGCAGATCCATCACAATTTGAATTGCTCAAAGTTCTTGGTGAAGGTTCCTTCGGAAAAGTATTTCTAGTTCGTAAAGTTGTGGGTCCTGATGCCGGAACTCTATATGCTATGAAAGTAAGTTTCTTTATTTAGTATTTTTTTCTTTACAACTGATGTATACATCTATGTCAGTTTTTCTAGAGTGTTGGGCAACATAATATTCTAGTTTCACCCATTGTTATATCCCATTATTAGGAAAACTAGCAAAGACATTAATTGTGGCCATATCAATATAAGCAGTAATGTTGTATTACTGCGAATTTCTAAATGAAATAAAACACTCCTTAAGCTGTGAACTGAAACATAAGTCCCTTGTATGCCTGTTGCTGACTATGATCATCCACTTATCGTTTTTGTGTCTGTTATATTTCAATTAATTAAAAACTTTTATTAACTATTCAAAAATGCAGTGATGGCCTTGAGGTTTAGGCACACAGTTCTCCTGGTGGTCGCCAGTTTAAACACCAGGCACACACCTTTGACTTTTCACAATGAATTATCACTTGCTTTAATAGTAAAGGAAGTGTGATCCTATTGAGTCCAATGGGTCATAGAAAATCACAATGGATAATTGGTCAGTAAGCTTATTTCAACACTTATTAATCACAACACCATCTCAAAAAGCCATAAAAATTGATCAAGGGTTCTATAAATGATGAAGCATATTTGCTTTGTCATTGGTCTAAATAGTAAGGCATTAGAATAAAATGATTAATGCACAAAGAAATAAAATAAAGAATGTAGAGTTCTTAATTTTATATTCTTAATTTATTCATATTATAAAGCAGCCAGTAACATAGGTAAAGGGAATAAATAAAATATCATGTAAAATTACAGCAAACATAATATATTAAGATTATCTGATTTAATTACCATCACCATATTGCTTTGACTGCTGTCTCACTATATGGTTGTGATTAGGCTCACTTTTTAAGTGTGCTGTAAATTACAGAATTTCATAAAATTCTTGTGAAGTACTCTTACATGGATATTAATTTCACAGTTTATGTAAAAGATATTTATTTATGTATAAGGTCTCTCTACAGATGACACACAAAATAGTTTTATTTATATTAATATAATAATTATATGTACTATGTATGTGAACAGATCAGAAAAAAAAGGATTCAAATTTAATCATGTACAGCAAAGGATATAGCTGTAAGTTCAGAATAAATGATTTTTTTTCATCCCTAGAAGATTATTTTTGAACAGCTTAGTACTGTTATTAAAAATTGAACTTTATTTGGCATTAGCTTATACAACTAGAAGCCCTCCTATGACCAAAATAGTAACATTAATATTGGCATGCAATTTATGGTGATGAAGACTTGCATTATTAGAATAAATAAATAACATTTGGTTAATAGATCAAATAAATACTGCAGGATTTTTAAAAATCATATTCTTCTTTAAGGTACTTAAAAAAGCTACATTAAAAGTAAGAGACAGAGAACG
This sequence comes from Cephonodes hylas, assembly GCA_030295005.1. NCBI lineage: Eukaryota > Metazoa > Arthropoda > Insecta > Lepidoptera > Sphingidae > Cephonodes > Cephonodes hylas. The sequence goes on from AP025371.1 coordinate 5,842,685, forward strand.
CACCAAAATGGAGAGGAATATTTTAGTTGAAATGGGCCATCCATTTATTGTAAAATTACATTATGCATTTCAAACAGCTGGCAAATTGTATCTTATACTGGATTTTCTACGCGGCGGTGATTTATTTTCCCGTCTTAGTAAAGAGGTAAACAATGTTACGTAAATAACATCGTTATATGTTTATAAACATGTTATTTTCTCATGTCTGTTCATTAAGTGTATTTTGTTTTGTTTCTTAGGTGATGTTCACAGAAGAAGATGTAAAATTTTATCTAGCTGAACTAGCATTAGCCTTAGAACATGTTCATAAATTGGGTATCATATACAGGGATCTTAAGCCTGAAAATATTTTGCTAGATGCAGATGGGCATATAGCGCTAACAGATTTTGGTTTGTCTAAACTGCCTCCTAGTAGTGACAAAGCATATAGTTTCTGCGGTACAGTAGAATACATGGCGCCAGAAGTTGTTAATAGAAGAGGCCACACTTTTGCCGCGGATTGGTGGTCTTTTGGAGTACTTATGGTAAGAATAACATTAAAAATTGACACTAAATTCATATGAATTGCTTAGAAAGAATACTAATATGTTGTACACTACGTAAATGAATGCCTTCAGGCACGTCCTATTTTTATTGTCTTTGTTATATGGACCGATTGGACACGTGACATCCAAGAGTGATTGAATAGGTTCATTAAATGTTGTTCAATACTTTGTAGTTAATTAATTAGGTTTATGTATTCTAACAATATACAATCATCATATACTCCTACATGTAAAGATAAATGGAAACACGCGCCGCGATGCAGTCATAAATGTAGCGCTCGTTTTTTACCGATATCGTTTTTATAAGTAATTCAATCTGCAATTCTCAATGTTTCGTACATTTACCTGCGCTCTCCAAAGAATACCGCTATGAGGAGAAAACCGTTAAAAATGAATTCAAATTTCTAGCATGCACAGTTTCAATGTAATAAATTTCATATCCGTATTGTGCAATGTATTGAATAGAAAGCGTTTCATGATAAATTCTTATTTTCCCCGTTATTAAACCCGTGGGCTGGCCACGGAAAATTAAAATTATAATTTTAGATTAACAGCGGTTACGGTGTACCGAGTTCGTTTGAAGAAACTATAGAAATGAACTTGAGAAGAGGAACTTGGAGAGTAGTTCAAAATAACCAGAGTTGATAACACGCACTAAAATTAATCATAAACAAATGAGGATACGAGGAAAAGGCAGCTATGCTCGTTGTCCACTTAGTAGAACGAAATAAATCCGCTGTTTACCTTAATGCTGCTTTTTAAGCCTGATGTCACACACTTCAAACTTTCATTTTGGCTATTTATCATGCTAAAATTTGTCATGTGGCTTGCTAGATTTGAGTCATGATAATAATAATTACATGTATTATTTTAGTTCGAAATGCTAACTGGTAATTTACCTTTTCACGGAGCCACTAGACACGAAACAATGACGCAAATATTAAAAGCTAAATTAGGTATGCCATCCAACCTCAGCGAAGAAGCGCAGTCGTTACTTAGAGCTTTATTTAAAAGGAATCCTCAAAATAGGTAAGTGGCCTTGAGCCATTTTTACATCATAGCATTACATTAAAGCTAAAAGCTATATATTCAGAGAGATTTTTTTATATAATATTCTCCTCTAAAACTCTTTTAATTGTAGCCTCTACAGTAACATTTATTTGCAGTTGAACATTAATATTTCAAAACGAGTCCACCAATCATATTCTAGGTGTATTCGAATTCTGAGGTGATTTTTTTGTTTAATCACCTCTGACCTAGTGCAATTATTGATGTTATATTGTTTACCTTATTTTCAGATTGGGCGCCGGTCCCAATGGTATCGAGGATATAAAGAATCACGAATTCTTTGCTAGTATAGAGTGGGAAGCGCTTTATAGGAAAGAGGTTTGTATTACACTGAATATGCACTCTGTACCTTGTGTTATTGCAGAGTGTACCTTCCTAGATAATTTTCTCTACTTTAACTATAAACTACAGAATCTTCGATCCTTTTCGAATTTTCTTTATTACCATTTTGATTGTTTGCATTCTACATTTTGAGTTATCGTAAAGTCCGCCTTTCTTGACAGTTTCCTCCTGTTTCCAGTCTTCTAACAACACAGGGTATTGTAACACCACTTTCCCTCTCAATTAAACCAGGGCTTTTCAATTCTTTATAAGGTCTCCTTTTTGAAGTATCTAATCGTTGCAGGTAATACCGCCATTCAGGCCGGCGGTGTCTCGAGCCGACGACGCGTTCTATTTCGACTCTGAGTTCACGTGCCGCACCCCGCGCGACTCTCCCGGGGTCCCCGCCTCGGCAAACGCTCATGAGTTATTCAGGTATTGTACTACAATGTTATTACACACCTTCATAATTCATTAACGCTCTAGACGTGTAATGGCGTTGTGGAATTTAATACATTCATATTCATTCATGTCTATGTCCCCGAGGGTGTGAACTATAGCCTTTTGCCGGGTAGATTTTCAAACTCAGTGCTGCTAATCAGAATTAGCTACGGTTAATGGATTAAGATTTTGCCTTCATAAAGTCGTACCACTACGTGCTTATTAATATCGCGGAATCATAGAGGTGGTCGGACTCAATACTATTTTGAGAATGAGTAAGGAAATACAACATATTTTTATGTGCTGGTGTCCATATTTTATAAATCAGTTCTTATCTATAGCGGTATCAGCGAGTTTCATAATCGCTGAAACGGTGCATTTTTTCGTTCCGTTACGTAAGTTATCGGTACAAATTTGTTTTGATAACAACGATAAGACTGAAGCGAATGCTATCACATGAGTATTCGTAAAATAAACAAAGCAAGGCCGTAATGCAGGTGCCTCGATAAACATTGCATGTTTCAGGATTTTCATTATCCCTCGTTAACACTGTACAATAAAGCAAAAACTAAAAATTAATGAATTACATAGCTCATACTTGAATGTAGCATAAGGAAAGTATTTACAAACCACAGCAGGGTAAAAACGGAATGTAATCATGAATCCGTAATATTTTTTTCGAGTAGCTGCTGACACAAGGTCAAAAAAACTTGTTATTATTATTTTAATTTAATTTTAAATGTATGTATGTAATTGAATTTTATTTGTAACCGGTTCGAAAGAATTATACTATTGATACAGTCATTAACAAAAATCAGACTTGTATTGTTGTTTCCCCAGGGGTTTCAGTTTCGTTGCGCCATGTTTGCTCCAAGAGGATGATAACAAAACCGTCACAAATCAAAATCAAAACCATGCGGTGCAGAACAACAAAACGTCCACCGAGGAGTTTTGGTCTGGTTTCGTGAATAGAAACAATTTCTTCGACGAATACAGGTGGGTACTTTGCATATGAAAATTTACATGTACATAACTAGAACAGTAAAGAAAGATAATTAAATAGTAACGACTTAAAAAGCTCGTCCATGTCGTGGTTTAATGTAATTACAACTTTTTTTAGGTTTGGAATGTTAAATGTATCTGTTACTCGTAATCATGTTAGCAATTTTATAATTAAATAATAGCGAAAGAAATAAATACATCTTTGAGTTGGAGATTGATTTTCCTTATATTAATTTTTTTGTTGTTTTTTTTTTGGCATTTTGCGTAAATATGTTAATTTGTCTCAAACCTGTTTCTTACACTATGTTTTTAAGTAACTTTTGCTGCGACACGTCGTGATTAGTTTTAAATGAACTAGAGTTGCCTAGGTTATTTATGGTTCTATATACAGCAACAGTGATTGCTTTTGGCCAGAAACACTTTTATGAAGCTTAATACATCTTCTCTTATAAAACATGTTATTGTATTTAATGTTATTTACAGATTGATGGGAGAATTGGGAACAGGGTCATTCTCAGTAGTCCGCCTTTGTGAGCACAAGACTTCAAGAGTTCAATATGCTGTTAAAATCATGGATAAATTACAGTACGATCCTCGTGAAGAAATAGAAATTCTACTAAGGTAAGTGCTAATTCCACTGTATCCATCCCATCTACGTACCACTAGCCTATTCTTCACTACATAGTATAAAACAAAGTCGCTTTCTCTGTCCTTATGTCCCTTTGTATGCTTAAATCTTTGCAACTACGCAACGGATTTTGATGCGGTTTTTTTAATAGATAGAGCGATTGAAGAGGAAGGTTTATATGTATGATAACATCCATTAAATATTAGCATTGCACCCGTGCGAAGCCGAGGCGGGTCGCTAGTATTTTATATAAGATCATTACGTTAATTTCGCATGTTTAAGATTTTTTTGTACATATCACTTAAGCAGGAAAATTCTTCACTATGTTTTCATTCACTGTTAATGTATATTTGCCTAAAAATTTACACTACTCAATGAACGAATAGTGTTTGTAGAATATTATCTTTATTCCGGCATCGATAAAAGTTATGTGGTTTGTAATTATTTATTTTGGCGGTTCTGATATGAGAAAGTATGATGTTATTTGTTTATTTTAATGACGCACAGGATTTAAAAGCTTCTGTGACACGACAGGATACGTTAAAATTCCTGTATTCAAAAAAGTAACTAAAATATTTGTATTTAAAATTAAGATTTCCTCATCAATTTCAACAACGTTGACAAGATAGTCTTTTATATTGGAATAAGTGTTTTTTTTATTATTCACTGAGAGTAGGTTTAGCATCATTTAGTTATAATGTTTTTTTTTCTATTTAACTATTTTTTTATATTTTTACTCACAACTTTGCTTTATGGTAATTTATTGTTATTAATTAACTTTGTACAATAATGATTTTAAGTGGGTGTTATTTTTTTTAAATAAACCATTCAGGAGACATCTAAAAAGAAAGGGAATTTTTTTATTGGTAGCATAATTCAAAATAACAAGTAATGTTAGCTACATGCTGCACTATCGCTCGAATGATACTGCAACGCTGATTTTCAAAGGCAGGTCCAAGTGACATGCGTACGTTCAGCTGTAGTAACAACAATAAGGACATTATTGAAGTAATACTTATTTAAGAATAATTTAAAAAGATAACGTCTGTGGACAAGTCCACCAAATTATTCACCTCATTGTGTCTTTCGGTAGATAGTTTAGGATGTTCATCATAATAATACTGTCCGTTTCTCAATTCTGCTGTTAAAAAACACTGTTTCCAGTTTTTAAAAACAGTTTTCACTTTAAAAAAACAGTTGTTACTGTTAAAAAAAAGTTTCCACTTTAAAAACAATAGGCTATAGATAGTGCGGTGTGTGTACAGGTACAGCCAGCACCCGCACATAATGAGCCTGCGCGGCGTGTACTCGGAGGGCGGGCGCATCCTCGCCGTGACGGAGCTGTGCCGCGGCGGCGAGCTGCTCGAGCACATCACGCAGCGCCGCTACCTGCCCGAGCACGAGGCCGCGCCCATCCTGCACAACGTGCTCAACGCCGTGCACTATCTGCACGCGCACACCGTCGTGCACAGGTACACGATATTCATCGGCATTGTCATCATCATCAATATTAATATCATCTTCAATAACTGCAATAACATCATCATCATCAGCCCATATACGTCCCTATAATGTGCACGAGACTCCCCTATCATAGAGAGGGTTGAGGCATTAGTCCACAACAAAGGGTTTGTGCCGTTTAGTAGACTACACACCTAAAAAATCCTGAGAACTTTTAGGTGTGCTGGTTTCCTCACGATGTTTACTAAAAACAAATATTATCGTTATTATATTTTCTTAGAAAATGACAAATCTTTAAAATACTTCAAATATGGTTCATTAAAAAAATATTCATATCCTTTTTCAGAGACATAAAGCCTTCGAACATCTTATTCGCGACGGCGGAGAAACGGCCTGAGGATATTCGCTTGGTCGATTTTGGACTAGCGAAACAACTCCGCGCAGAAAATGGTCTACTAATGACTCCTTGCTATACTGCTAACTTTGTAGCTCCTGAAGTGCTGAAACGCGCGGGATACGATGCCGCTTGCGACATTTGGAGTTTAGGTATGATATTATGGCTATTACAGTAACTTATTGATAACCAATTGCTACATGAGCGCTTTTTAGACTATGAAAAATCCTAAGTTAGGATTACTTTATTATTTAAGCAAACTATATCCTGCCTTGTGGTTTTTAAGAATTTACTGATTTAGAGTTTTAGACTTAAAGATATCAACGTCATACGAATAGATACAGAAATCGAGCTAATGCGTCAAAACTCATTGCAGGTGTACTAGCATACATAATGCTGTCTGGAAGAACACCGTTTGCTTCCACGGGTGACGATACGCCTGAAGCAATATTAGCTAGAATCGAATCTGGAAAGGTGAGTCTTTAGATAAATATGTAATATCAATCTTTCTTAATTTAAAATCACACTTCACACACACAGTAGTACACTTGTAGCAAACTGCAATCATCAGTGCAGTGTTGTAGTGTTTGGGGACAAATGATTACGAAAGTCTTTGACTAGTCTCCACAATACTGAAGATCTGTTTGTAAAATGAAACTTGAAAAAGAAATTTTAAACTACAACATCGTCTCAACATAGAATCCTAAAATGACTGGCTGTATAGGTAAAAGCGGTAGAAATGCATAATTGTTTTGCTCAGGTGGAGTTGTCGAGCGGCGTGTGGCGCGGCGTGTCTGCGGGCGCGCGCGCGTGCGTGCGGCGCATGCTGCAGCTGGAGCCGGCGCAGCGCCCGCGCGCCGCCGACCTGCTCAAGGAGGCGTGGCTCACGGCGCCCGAGCCCCCCGCCCCCGCGCCCGCGCCCGCCACGCACGCCGAGGACCCGCCCCCGCCCGCAGACCTGCGCCGCGCTGTCGACCTCACCTTCCAGGTCATACACATACAATCACATTTTTTTTCCATGATTAAGACTTTGTTCTATTTCTGTGTTGGCCAGTGTTTACCCTATAGCAAGAAGTATCAAAATTTTCACGAAGCAACGGCAATTATCTCAGATACTTATCTAGCGTTTAACTATCTAACTAATGCATTATTTAAATTGAACTCACGGGCAGAAATCCAATTTTCATTATTATTACTGGCGCTAAGTTAACAAACGAAGCACAAAAAAAATACTCGATTAGAATGTTATAATGTGTTGAGTAACAAGTGATTTTGTTTTGAAGGCTTTAACGTCATCTCCACTAACTCCGCAAGTCCTGGGCCCGGTGTCGCAGTCCACTCTGGCGCAGCGCCGCAACAAGCCCCAACGACGATTCCCGCCAACTCAACTTTAAGATCACAAAAAAGGTATACGAACAAACCTTCGTAATTATAAGAATATCGACATATGATATTTCACAATTGTAAAACTATACATTGGAAATAATAATTCCATATTTTAATTAATCGATTTACCATTTAATAAATACATAGTGAAGCTTTTAGTGAATGCTTTTACCGATGAGGAAATATGTGTTTGACGAAAGTGCTTTTATTATAGTAGTTGACATAATCATAGACAAGTACATTATCATCAAGACATTCCGTCTCCCAGTTCAATATCTTGGTAGTCGTGGTTGGATAAATTAAAATTGCCCTCATTCATATTTTATTTGTAATGAGTTGCTTTAATCATCTTCAACCCAGATACGTCCCACTGCTGGGCACGGGTCTCCTCTACCATTGAGAGGCCTTAGTCCACCACGCCGGCCTAGTGCGGGTTGGCGGACTACACACCTAAGAAGTTCGTAAGAACTTTTTTTGGTGTACAGGTTTTATCACGATGTTTTCCTTTACCGTTACAGCAAGGGATAATTCAATGTGAATGCACACATAACTTCGAAAAGTTGCTTTAATATTATGTATTAATATAATTTCGCTTGTTGATCTCTGATAGATATGTCAATAAATTACTTGATTTTTTTTAACTTTTTATATAAATATTTTATTTAGTATTTAGTATTTTCAATGTAAAATGTGAATGCGGGCTCTTAGTTATATGTGAGAAAATAGTCTTCCTACAAAAAAATATGTACATTTCTAAGCAAAAATACTATATTTTTTTAATATATTTATTGCTTGCCCACCTATTACATTCTTAAATCTGTGCCATTAGAATTCTATAACATCAACTTATTTGGATGTTGTTAGTTTATGAATGTGCAATATAATTTATTTTATATTGTAAGACATGCTCGATAATATATTCTTGTCGAATATTATTATTTTTATACAATGTCTCACACTTCTTGATACATGTAAACTATTTAGATGCTCTTTTTAGTCATATTTCAAAATACTTTTGATTTGAAGACGATCAAATATTTTTTATACACTCGTCAAAACAAAATAAGGGCCACTTGATTTTGTTAAGATTTTAACAAAATTATGAGGTCCAGGGGTTGGGAGACTATCAAAATAATTAAAGCGGACTATTTTTAACTAACTAGCCGAAAATTTTAATTGCTACACTTTAAAATCGTATTTTTTTTTAATGTTTTATGTGAAAAACACGATTTTGACAAAAAATACACTTTGCTGGAAAGTAAAAAAAAAATAGTAAAATTAAATTTAAATAAATTATTCCTGATTTGCCAGTAACGGGTATGTCTTCCTCTTTTATTTACACATATTCTTGTATTCTAGAGGGGATGTTATTACTTTTACCGGCGGTTTTTGCTCTTAACTCACTTTTAGCATGTTTTTGAGTTGTCTATCATTATGGACGAGTTGATTAGTCTCTCGGATACTTTTTTTCAATAAATCTCACATGTGCACAGCAGGGATTAGGTCTAAATTGTTCGCAGGCCACTGCAAAACCTCTATATGGACATCTTTTAGTGGTCCTCTAGTGACTCTAGCTGTATTTGCGCGAGCATTGTCATGCATCAGCCGAAATCCTAGAACCACTCGTTGTGCAAATAACACCCCAGGAGGTCTCATGACCTCCTCGACTTATCATTGAGCTGTTACTGTGTCTTCATTAGGAATTACCAGCTCAGTTCTTCCTGTAAGACTAATGTCTTCCCATACCATAACTTTGGGCCCCCAAAACGATCACCTTCATGAAGATTAGCTTCTGAAAAACGCTCACCTATTTTTCTCCGTGCTCCAATGCGACGATCATCACTTAAAAAATTATCTTTACACTCGTGTATAAAAGTACCAAGGTCCCATCACTTATACTCCAATCCAGATATTGCCTTACAAATGTTAAACCGTTTGCTGGATGAGCAGTTGTCAATGGAATCCGCACTTCTAGCCTCCTAGAGAGCTGTTAGTCTTTATGCCATCGATTTTTAATGGTTTGATAACTTACGCGAGTCCCTGTTGCTTGACGCAAGCGGGTATGCAATGTGCGGGCAGTGACTCTACGTGCACTCAAGTGTATGTATCGGTCTTTCAGAGCTGTAATTGCTCTGACTCTGCCTAATTACTGTCTTTTAGTGACTCTTCCTGATTTTTAGAGGCGATACCAAGCATTTTGGATAGCTCTCCGCGAAAAACTCAGCTGCAAAGCAACCGAACGCTGCGAATGACCCTCTTGAATCAATGTTATGGCTCTACTAGTAATAACCACATTCATATGCCGTTAAACTCGTAGCATTGTTGTTTTAAATATTAGATGTACACTCTAATATTCAAAAATAAACTCTTTACGATAAAACGAAAAATTTTAATGAGATTAAAAGTGAACTTTCGCTCAAGTTAAATAGGGCAAAATTAAGTGGTTACAAAAAATAACATAAAAACTACCCACTTAAACACTTATGCAAGTGAATGTGATAAAAATGTGTTGCCAGACCCTTAAACTAACATGTCACAATAGAATCTAGAACTTGTGTAAAAACAATTGGCAATAATTTGGTAGAAACTTAAAAACATACACGTGGCCCTTATTTTGTTTTGACCAGTATATTTTTGTAGGGTGGTATCCGGTTATACTTAATAAGAACTAATAATATTTACCATAGGTAATTATTTAGAGCACAAAATTAATCTTTACTTTCATTAATTTATTGTGTTTATTCTTTATTTCATTACTTAAACGCATTTGAATCTATGGTAAACTAATTATTTTTATGTATGGCTTGCTACAGCAAGAAACTAACACTATTTTTTATGAATAATAATTAATATGTATCCACAATGGGGTAAAATTGGTTAACATTACAATAATTTATTCATCATTTGCGCGGGACATCTTCTAAGAACATAGTACATAGTAAATTATGAAAAGCACTGCCGCCTTTCGAGTTCGTGCATGCGAATCATGTTTAAATATATTAATGATTGTCATTTTTAACCAAATGTAATTTTACTTTTTACAATAAGTTATTTTATTATTTACCAAATGTCATGAATATAAATGAACTCAGCCAATAGAAGCGTAGCATAATTGGCGGGGCCCCGTATAAAAAATTGTTTGGGGGCACTTAGGAAGGCTTAAGGCGTCACGTTGGGGGCCCCGTATAATTGATACGGCAGATACGGCGGTGGCTACGCCCCTGTCAACCATTTACCCTATTGTTTTTTACCGCCAACTAATAATGGTATGGCATATTCAGGATTTTCGAATGGCAGTAACTTAATACTCCATCACACTAAACATGTTTTGCATGATTTCTCTATGCAACTAACTATAGAATTGCTACTTATAATATGGCACATTTAAATGCATTTTATGTTGTTGCGACTATTAGAATACTAAATTATAGATATTTAAGCGTAACATTATAAAGAAAAAGAACTAGATCATAATAAGCTTTGCTACAGCTTTACCCATGGTGTACATGGCCAGGTTTTTCAATGACTAAATAAGTCAAGTGATTTAATATGTTATGGTTGTTCATTACTTCATGGGGTAATAAAAAAACTAATCTAAATGTGATGGCCAATTTGGTGTCAAATTGAGTTTAATAAAATTCCAACCTTTTAGTTGGCTTAACTTTATTTAAATGACAGCCAAGGCGCTATTTCGTATAAGGTTTGTTTGTGTATAACGTAACTAAGTAAAGAAATGACCAACTTGAAGTTCTTTACTATATTCTAAATATCTTATTATGCTTTATAAGAAAACGAGAGAGAAGTTAAAAACTAGCACAGGACTAGCGGCTTGCTATGTCCTATTTCGCGCTTTAGCATGGCTTACTAGGTGTATAAAAATAATTAAATATCACATTAAGTAGTTATGTGTCATTATGTTATGATTTAATGAATAAAGTCATTTCATTATCACTTCCATATCAAGAGGCCTAATTCTCTCAATAAAGTGTTAATTAAATTCAATTATCATCATTATCACTTCTATTTTATAATATAATTTTTTATGAACTTTTAGGAAGAAAAAGAACAACATTTTACTAGATGTTGGTCAATGGTACTTTAATTGACGTTACAACTTACAATAGTATGTGATGTGGCAGTATGGGTGCTTGGTTTGTATTTTCTTCATTGGTGCCATTCTTTTAGGTCACAATTACTTTAAATTAATGTTATTTATTATAGCACTATACAAACCTATTGTAGGTGTCACTCAAAATTAAGACGTCAAGTATATTCAGTATTGTTATATATTTCTTTATTATTGTTTATTCAGTATTAGGATAAATTAAGCTTTTCGTGGTATATAATATCCACATAATTAAAACAAGAAATCAAATACGTACTGTCAATGGCAGTTACTACTTAGAAATTAAGTTTTTTCTTGCTGACAATTGGTCCTTTACCAAAGATAACAGTTTTAATAAGACCATCATATTTACTGTATTGAAATGGTGGAAATTGTTGTAAGTTTACCTAGTTATTGTAGCGTAATATTGATTATCATCTAGCATAATACTTATATACACCTCTGTAATAGTGGATCCACTTCTTAACTATAGTTTAATCTACTGAAGGAATTGATTTTAAAACTGAATAGACATATTATATTTAATAATATAGTACCTAAATTAAGATTATGAAATGCGATGCTAATAAACAATTATATATTTTTAGTCATTCATTTTACAAATAGACATATCTGAGAAAAATGTTTAAATTGTAAATATGTCTTGTAATGAAATATTTTGATAAACCAACAAAATGATAGAGAATAAAAGGCATACTTTTAAATGATTGAGATTTAAAAAATGAGATTAAAGAGTACAAACATGAAATTACTTCTGAGGCACAATTCTATAACTGCTTAGATAACAGATCATACTCAAAATGTTTTAAATTTTAAATATATGCATTTGTGTTTATCTCTACTAACCAATACCAATCGTCCATATTACTCATTAAGATTTAATGATAAACTTGATGTATGCATGGTAGTATTTTCGGCGATCCAGACATTTTATAGACACCAGTAGACAAAATCTTAAAATTTAGATTAAAAATCTCTTATAGGGGATCTAATTAAATTCAAGAATAATAGAAAGATATATTTACTCAATTTTGGTGCAATAAAATAAGCATAAAATATTATGTGTAGGTAATTATGTCCTATTTAACTTAAGATGTGTATTTTTTCAAGATGTATATGAACATTGTAACAATATCAATGAAATAGTAATTAGTTACAACTTCCATGTCAAGATTATTAAATTTGTAATGTTTACATTCCTAATTATATTTATTTTTTGAAAATGTAATGTAAAATTTGCATCAATACACTATCTACTTAAATAGTCCACACTTTCAGTATGTTTAGATATTTGGGATTGGCATATTTAACTAATGTTTTTTATGCATTAAAAGTGTTACTAAGTCCAACTTTGAATGCCTAAGTAGGTGCCTAAATATGCATCTCTATTAAGAAATCAAAGGTGGAATGGAGATACTTGTTAATTAATTGTAATGAATTGTTCCCTTATAGTACACAGTATTTTGTAGCTTTTTTTGTAGGCTGTACATATTCTGAAGCCAAAAGATAAAATGTACAAGGCACAATACACACGGAAATATTTAAGCAATGCAAACTGGACCATAAAAACTAATCTCACAAAACATCTACTTACTTACTATTGACTCAATATTATAAATATTAGTTTGTGCAGAAGTTACATAATAATATTGTTATAGAATGCATAAATGCTCTCAATGTTAATGTTACATATTCACATCTGTCTATTTTTCTATATCAAGAATAGGTATCCATTTTCTATATAATGTAGATGTGAGAATGGTGAGTTGTTGTATAGAGATAAAACCATTTGATTAGAGATGTAATAAAAAAATTGTTGATATTGCTTAAATGTTGTTTTATTTAACCATCCCTTTTTGTACCTAAATATTGTAAAAAAAAACATATGTTCATGACAAACAATTTATTTGACATTTACACCTTTCAATGTGGGGGCGACAACTGGTCCTTTGCCGGGCACTATTAAAGGGCTATCCTTATAGCATGCAATCTTTTCATTATTTGTTTTAAGATCAGGGGCACAAGTCTCAAATATCTTCTTTTTAGGATTAAGTTGTGCTTCAGGTTCACGTGGGTAGCCTTCACAGGAGACCAGGTCTCCAGGAACAGCTCCTTCAGGTGGTATAAGTACTTCAACTTTATCTGGTGATGAGGCACACATCACCATTGCTTCTGAAGTTACTCCCCTCATCTATGATTTAAAAAAAAAGTTATAACAAAATCAAAACCTCATACAAAGAACATTTTAATAATTGATAAAAATATTTTAAGTATGTGAATTTAATGGTTTAGAACTCCAATAATATAAATGAGATAATTTAGAAGATTAACTTTACCTTGACTGGTTTCAAATTACAAAGTACCATAACCATCCTCTCTCTCATTTCTTCTATTGGTACATGATTGACAAGCCCTGATACAACCGTCCGAGGATTAGTTTCACCACAATCAATTTTTTCCACATACAAAGAATCTGCATCCGCATGTTTGTTAATTTCCACAATCTTTCCTATCCTCAAATCTAATTTTCTTACATCCACTACTGTCTCAACGGCAGGTTCACTCGGTTTGGCTTTAGATTTTTTCGAAGCTTCTTTATCTTTCTTTTCTTTTTTTTCCTCTGGTTCCTTATCTACTTTAGGTAGCGTTGGAGCCTCTGATATTATTGGCGGTATAACACTAACCTTGTTTGGTATTTGATACTGTTTTTTACCGTGCAATACTTCCAGTCTGATTAATTCTGCCTTCGCTGTCTCGATTTTCGCACTAAGAGCTTTATTTTCTTCCGTTAGCGACTTAATTTTTTCTTCTACTTTTATCTTTTTAATATCTTCAAACTGAAATGAAAGAACAGCTGAGTATGCATTCAGATAAATATTAGATACATTTAGACCTATTTATTTGAAACACGAACCATGCTCCGTAATTCGGCAAGTCTTTTTTCAGCTGCCTGAGCATTGTTTATAAATTTAGTTATGATTTGAGCCATCCTTTGAATCGGAAATTCAAAAACATCAATTAATATTAGGTTATGATGTAAAAAAGAACTCTATGGACGTAACCTCCGTAAGTTCTTTCATGAACCAACTAGTCCAATGACAGTTGACAGCAGGGCTGCCAGATTGTATAATTGGATACAAATCTTGTATAATCGGATGGGGTATTGCATCCATGACCACTTTGTATAATACGATACAAAGGCATATGTTCACATTTTATCAATAATTGTGCATTTATCATCCTAAAAAAAACAAGAACTATTTTGGAGGGTCCATTTTCCGACCAGTTGATTAACTGTTATCCTAAAAAAAAAACAAGAGCTGCATATGGTGCAATGGTTATGTATAATGCGATCTAATTTTGTATAATTGCAGATACTAAACCGTATAGCTGCGATTTATTTGCTGGCAGCCCTGGTTGACAGTTAAAACTTTAAAAGCATTCGACTATTTTTCTTATTGTAAAGTTTATGAAAGTAGTACCTACCTATTATTTTCATCTCGTTTAAGTTTGAATAGTATTTACTTAAACTTCAACACAATTTAAATTAAATACTACAATATTGAAACCGTCCACCGGTCCCGTTAATTACATAATTGATTTGTCTCGTAATATTTGTGTGTGTCATGCAGTCCGGAATTCCTAGGTTTAACGCCCAGTTCGCTAAAGTATTACCTATTGAGTTTTTTTTAGGAACTGAGAATTTCTAAATTCCAAGTCTAAAAACGTATATGGGTAGGTATAATATGTTTGTCTCTGTAAAAATGCGAACCTTTAATTATTTACATATTATGTTATTTTAGACATTTTCTTTTAGAAATAAAATTTATATTAAATCAGGCAATTATTCTGGAATATAAAATATTTATATTGTAAAAAAAATTGAATTAAATTTTATATTACTTAATGTGTATCCACTACCTATCCAGTGTAAAGTGTATCCGAACGTAAAGAAAAAACTAAAATGGCTGTTGGTAGCGCGTCATAAATACGTTCTGACGTTGTTTATATTTGCGCAAAAATCTATAAATTGTGTTTATATCAGTACTAATCAGTTATTTTTTTTTATATATAATGTGATTTGTAAATTCAGTTTACCCCAAAACGATTCTTAATAATGAATTAAAGTAGCCCAAGAGAACAATGTCAAACAACACTGTCGGTTCGTCCGGGCCTGCTCCCGGCAAAATACGTGGACCTGGAAGACCCCCGAAGCGTACTTGTACTTGGTGTGCAGAGAGTAAAACTCCTCTTAAATATGTTTTACCAACTGAAAATGGAAAGAAAGAGTTCTGCTCCGAAACGTGTCTATCTGAATTCAGACAAGCTTATAGCAAAGGCGCGTGTCTCAATTGTGACAATGTTATCCGTGGTAATGCGCCTTCTAGCAGCAAGAATTTTTGTTCTACATACTGTTTCAGTAAATACCAAAAGAAAAATGAAAAAAGGACTACTTCGCCTCAATCTGGAAATGGTGCAAATGGTGTGGAAAGTCATTCTAACAACAATTCTACAGGTTCCTATTATGATTTGTATCAGTCCTTCGATTGGAGTGAATACTTGAAGGAAACTAACAGTGTAGCAGCACCACAGGAATGTTTCAAACAAGCAGCATTGCCTCCCGTAAATGATTTTAAAGTAGGTATGAAACTAGAAGCTCTGGATCCGCGTAACTTGACGTCAACTTGCATTGCGACAGTAGTGGGAGTATTAGGTCCTCGCCTAAGACTGAGGCTGGATGGTAGTGACAATAAAAATGATTTTTGGCGACTGGTAGATGCAGGCGACATTCATCCAATAGGACATTGTGAGAAAAATGATGGAATGTTGCAGCCTCCACTTGGCTTTCGGATGAATGCTAGTAGTTGGCCTATGTTTTTGCTCAAGACTTTGAATGGGGCTGAAATGGCCCCTCCTAAGGTATTTCAACCTGAACCTCCAACTCCAAAATCAAATCTTTTTGTTGTGGGACAAAAATTAGAAGCTGTTGATAAGAAAAACCCACAGTTAATTTGCTGTGCCACTGTTGGGGCTGTTAAAAATGATCAAATACATGTTACATTTGATGGTTGGAGAGGAGCTTTTGACTACTGGTGCAGATATGATTCAAGAGACATATTCCCGGTTGGCTGGTGTGCAAGGGCTGGACACCCTTTGCAACCACCTGGTCAAAAAAGTGCCACAACACCTTCAAGGTATTTATACTAAAATGTTTTGCTAATATTTTTGTAAATGTTTCAAAGTAGAAACAAAAACAACTCATTATGTATGGTTTAGAGATTTGTATTATGTAATATTTATAAGAAAATTGAGTAACTTTTAGTACAATTTCTTAATAATGCTCTTATGGTTGTTTCCTTTTTTTCTATATTCAATAATTTATTACAATAACTTCACTTTGCTACTTAGGTTTAAGCTTCGGCCCAGTGGCATACCAAATGCTGCTCTTCCGGAAGGTGGATCTACAGGATCTGGAAACTCAAATAGTTCCCCATCGGCCACACCTATTCCTACAATACAGCTTCGTATTCGTGGCAGTTGTTTTGGTGGTAGTGCCTCTATGCCCACTACTATAACCGGACCAGGACCATCTGGGGCTGCCGAGAATCTTGCCAGAGAATTGCTTAGTGTGTATCCTGATGCCCAGAGGCTTACTCGTGCAATAGTGACTGCTTCTAGCAATTATTCAAATGTGACTAATGTACAGGTAATTTTCTTCTCTTGTCATTTTTTATATAGCCTCATATTTATATATTAAGTTTTGTTAAACCTCAAATATATTATTAGAAAGTTATGTATATTGGAAAAGCCAAAGAAAACAAAATGAACACATGAACAAAATAAATAAGAAATTAAAAATTTGTTTTTGACAGCATTAAGATCATAGATAGAGATATATATAGATAGATAGTGGTATTTATTTTTGGTGGTAAATTTTATTTTGTAAGACTTAGTTAAATAAAGTTAATGTGGATCTTCTTACTAAATTAGACATGAATGTTGATGCAGTATATTTAAAAAATATATATCTTATTTCATTTACAGGTGACAGCAGCAAACAAAAATTATACCGTCAAAGTACCATTGGATCTAACCAATGATGAACTCAAAAATTGGCTCAAATCTCTGTGCAGTTTTTTAGGTTGCTGTGTTGGTATGATTGAAATAGATTCAGGTGAGGCTGCTGGTCGGCCTTGCTCTCTCTGCGGAGAGTCCACATCCAATAACGTCTCAATAGCTGTCAAGAGGCCCAGTAGTAATACAGTAAGTTGTAAAATCACTCTTATTAAGTATACCTATATTATAAAAGTTTGATAACAGGGAAGAACTTTGAGAGTCCAAAAAAAGTCTATGGTGTGTTTGATTATCAAGAAATTTATATTCTGAATGGGTTTTGGGAGATTTCTTATAATAATGTCAAAAAAGTCACTGATTCAGATAAGACGTCTCCAAAAAGTTTAAGTTACTGGGATCCACAAATATGAAACAAATATTTAGGTGTTTGTAAGATTGAGAAGTCTTACAAAGTTTTTGACACAACCAATGACCCTTATCTTGATTTGGAGTCAGGATTATGTATGTGACTAAAATCAAAAAGTTCCTTTTGGTACCTATATTAAATTTAAAACTTATATATGTCACCGGAAAATAACAAGACTCGTAAGTTGATCAATTTTCTAGGTAGTTGATCAACTCTCGGAAAATAATAAACGGCAGTTGAAATGTACTATTTAACGCATTTATTTTAGTAAGTTGATTAATTTACGGCGTCTTGCCGTTAAATCATCCGACAAAGGTAAGGTGTACGTTGATTGGTTAAAAGACTCACGTGATTTTATACCGCTCCCCGCCACCCGGCCGCCGCCATTACCGGTTTAACGTAAACAAATCTAGCTAGTCCGTATTTGTTTTTCTTTATTTACAGTAGTAAAATTAGCAATTGTTGTTTTGTTTGGTAATAATTCTCATTATAACGCGTCATTTTATTTATAATGAGTGAAATGGAGTCTTTAGTGGTAGAAATAAACGAACAATCAATGAGCAATACTAGTTTTGTTGATCGACAACACTTTGATGCAGAGTTACAAAAGTACTACAGTGGGCTAAGTACAGAAAATAAAAAGACTCAGTAGACAAGTGAAAAAATCCAAAATGTTATTCAAATGATAGAACTTGATAAAACTTTAGGTATATGCCATAAATCATTAACATGTAGTAATAAGTAAAATACGAATACAAATATTAGATATTCAGACTGATTGTACTCACTGACTAAACTGATTATAATACTTATTATTAATATAACTTACAATAATAAAACTCTGAGTTCCAATATATTTAAAAAAAAAATCATTTATTTAACTATATAGCAAAGACGAACTTTAATATCCCTACCTCTAAAATATAAATATGTATTAAAACAACATATCTAAGTGTTTGTAACTCTATGAATAAACACTTGCTAAATGCTTATACTTAATGCTGTCGACCAATCAGAGAAAAGTGTATTAAGTGACGGATACTAGTGTACCGTCAAATAGTACACTGGGCAACGATTGGCCCATTTGTGGATAATTTTACTTGTAGCAAAATAGTTAATTATTAAATTACGGCAAGACGCCGTAAATTAATCAACTTACTAAAATAAATGCGTTAAATAGTACATTTCAACTGCCGTTTATTATTTTCCGAGAGTTGATCAACTACCTAGAAAATTGATCAACTTACGAGTCTTGTTATTTTCCGGCGACATATACAAAAAATGCATTCCACAGCAACTTTTCTAGGGTACAAAATTATTTTTTTCATTCAAAATAGCTGGCATAATCATTTCATACAACAATAAATGGACAACAATTAATGCAGTTGAGATGAGAGCGCTAAGAAGCATGTGTGGAGTGAAATTGGTAGATAGAGTGAGGAATAGTGTGATAAGGGAAAAATGTGGATTGAAAGTAGATGTCGTGACCAAAATTGAAAAGGGGATGCTTAAATGGTTTGGCCACATTGAAAGGATGAATGGTTCCAGAGTTACAAAAGAGATTTACTGTGCGGGAATGAGTGGTGAAGTCGGTCGAGGATGGCCCAAGTGTACCTATACAGACCACATAGGTACTTTATTCAAAAAGAGTAATATAAAGAGTCCTCGAAACCGACGTGCATGCATGAAGAGGATAATGTCAGTGGAGGAAGCGAAAGACATGTGTTTGGACCGTGGCATTTGGCACTCTATAGTCTCTGCCTACTCTAACGGGAGACAGGCGTGAGTTTATGTATGTATTTATGTATAAATGGAAAAGTATTCTTTCAATTAAATACACTAATTATGTGAAATAGTTAAAGGTCCCTCATATTATTCATTACTTTAGTGGTTTATTATCTAGGTGCATAGATAATTATGCACATCCATTTTGCTGTTAGGTATGCATTCGTTTTGAAATTATAAAAATGTAGTAGTGATTATTTGGGAACAAGCTTTAATCTTAGTGTTGACCTCATCAATAATAAAAGTCAAATTTGCATCCAGGAACTTGAACTTGCAAAATATAACTTTGGAATATAAATAATAATGGCATAGGTGCCTTTTTTTAATTGTTTCCATTGAAACATATTTTTATGTATTTTTTTTGGAATGTCAGGATGGGAAAAAATTCTAGTTGATAAGTAACAATAGACAATATAAAGTTGGCGTCATTCATGTGTGGGTGTTCAAGACATGCAAAATTTACACACAATTTTTCTGTTACTACTTAACATTAGTTAAGTATGTTATAAATATGAAGAGTAATAATGAACAAAATAATCATTTTTTTAGTTATTAGTGTTATTATTTTTGTGTTATGAGACCGAAATATTTGTTAACAGTGTTGTAACAGTGGAGTGTATACTAAAATATGAAGCTATTTCTCTTCGTGTTCATAATAGTTAGTTTTTCCAGGATGAGAGCGGTGGTCCGAGTGTGGCGGGTGGCGTGCGTGCGAGCGCGGCGGGCGGCGCGGCGGGCGGCGGTGCGGGCGGCGCGGCGGGGGGCGGCGCGGGCGGCAAGGTGGCGCGCGTGTCGCCCGAGCGCGCCGAGCCCGCGTCGTCCACCACGAGCGCGCCGCCGCCGCCCGCGCCCGCCGCGCCGCCCGCCGACTGGTCCGTCGAGGACGTCATCGGGTTCATCGCCGCCGCCGACCACGCGCTCGCCGCACACGCAGACCTCTTCCGCAAACACGTTAGTACACAATGGGATTTTTTGAAGTGATAACTTCTTTTGCGGCCCTAGATAATATTTTACATAGAGAAAAATGTTAAACTCTCGTCAGATCACGTGACCCTGATAGAAAATGCGTAAGATGCGGACCACCATCAAGACCGAGTTGTGCCAGTCAATTTTTTATTTTAAATGAAAGTCGATTGTGACAAAGTTTCTTACATCATTTTCGAGCACATCTCTGTTGGATCAGCTTTCTTCGGCGGTATTTCCCAACAGAAATGACTTAGAGATCGTCAAGAAAAGAGCCTACACTCAACTCAAAGCTCGGTATCGCACCAATAAGAACTGTGGCTATCTCCTTTACATATACCATATAAAATAAAAAAAAATCTGACAGACTTTAACGGCTTACAAGCACGACATTCTTTAAATATGGAATAAGGTGTAATGCATCGCAAGAAACTAATTAGAATTGTTGCGTTTACAAATGAATAGATTCAGAAATTAAAATATGGTTTTCAAGGAGATAATCTGTATTTGTTGCAGGAAATTGACGGGAAAGCTCTTCTTCTGCTGAATTCCGACATGATGATGAAATATATGGGCTTAAAATTAGGCCCGGCTCTGAAGATATGCAACCTTGTATCGAAAATAAAAAATCGCCGACATTATAGTACCTAATTAGGCGTGTTATATTTTATCTTTGATTTGCTCTTAGAGTGTGAAACTGTAAGTTTCTTGGTTTTATTACTTTAAGTATTGTCCTGCATTTTTAAATATGCTGTTCGCTTTGTAAATTCAAACATGTTGTTTAGAATCTCACAATTTAAAACTTCGCTTTCTTTTAAGTGCTACTATTGCGATCCTTTTTTGTTGTTCCTTTAAAGTTTAAACTGTCATCTAAATCGCAATTTGCCTTGTTTTTTGTTCAACGCATTCAGTTGTGATGTGAATGTTTCTATTGAGATAAACGAACAAAATAATCACAATAAATATGAATACAACCACAGTATGTAGCCTAGTAAGTTTCCTCTACCACATCTAGTAATTATTTCTTGTAAATATTAAGCGTTTTGAAATTGATAAAATTGCATTTAATGTAATATTGTGCTCATTTGGTATTTTAGCCTGCAAGTATTTCAAAAAATTATTAATCTAGCTCGCTATACCGTATAGGTATTACAAAATATATTTGTAAATGTATATAAATACTATTAATGGCTAGTCGCGTCGAAACTATTACAGACATATATAAGTACATAATTATTATTATTATTGACTTCCAAATTAATCACTGTACAGAAATTTTATAGTAGATTAGGGTCTTAGTGCCTTTCAATTAGGTGTACTTAAATCCAAGTTGATAGCCACAAATGAAAATAGATTTAGCTCGAGAACACCAATAAAATATTTACTTTGTTGATTTTTACCTGCACGAAATCAGTGCAGTTTTATCATTTTGTATGAATAGCATACAATTACAATATTCGATTAATAAATATGTATAGACACGCAAAATTGCTAAAATCAATTGTCATTGGTCAGACACTGCGGTGTCTGTAGTGTTGTTGGTGTGTGGTTCGAGATGTCTATACTTGCCTTGTCTATATTACCACATAGAAGTCAAATTCCGTCGATCCGAAGCAATAATGATGAACTACATGCAAGTTATTGTTCCTGACGTCATTGCAGTGTGAGTGTGATTGATAAAATTGTATAAATTTATTTTTAGTGCTACGTTTTACTACATTTAATTTGCCATTTTCAAATGTTATTGAAGTTAAAAAAAGTTTCATCATGTGATATTTGAATGTTATTTGTTATAGTGATAAATAATTAATAATTATAATTAATTATGTTGTTTTAATAATTACGTGATGTATATTTTAAGTTCTCACATGACATAAATAATAAGTTTGGTAGTTGTCGAAAGCCTATTTTTGGTGTAAATATTTATAATTGGATGATTATATTTTTAGATGAACAGATTCAGTATGGTAGGTTTATTTCACGGATATCGTGGATTTGAGTAGCTATGAATTGTTTTATGAAATGTCTAAAAAGACTATATAATTTATAATTGAGTAATTCGTTGCACTATCCCTTTAGTGGAAAATTTTACTTTTCAGCGTAATGTGTCAATTTGTATGAAATCGAACAGTTGCTAATTTATATGTATTTTATTTTATGTACGACTCCTTTCTGGTCAGAGTACAATACATGCGTCTGATACTCTGTACATAGTATTTAGAAAGCAATTAGATACGTTGCGGGAAAAGTTTTGCAACATAATATCCATTATTTTATTATTATAGAATTTTTATTAATATGTATATATATATAGTCGAGTATTTGGAACAGATGTGTATAAATTAAATAAAATTATAAAAATATACCATTAGTATTACTTGCATTTATAAATGTGAAATTTCCCATCTTTCGAAAAGTTTGTACATAGTTAGGAAAATGAAATAAAGCGATATTATGAGCTTCATACTACAAATGTTTATTAAGTTTCATAGGAACCTATTATTCCGGAGAGTCTTATTAGTCAGGGCTTTAGTCGTTAAGTATACTTTTCTATAATTTCATGTTATTATTGAAAGTCTTAATGGAGTTAATTTCCCCCTCTGCCAGATTTTCTATTCGATGGATTATTTTTTATGAGTTATACAGGTAAACTCGCCTTAAAGTGGTATATTTTACAATTTTTCAGCCAATTTTGGGTTTTTAATAAAATGGTGAAAGATTTTTTTGATACTAAAAACAACTGTGGGTGCCGAAATGCACCCCTTCACTACAATAAATAGTAATGTGTGGGTGTAAGAATATTTTTTTGCCTAGGTTATTAGACAAATGTCGCCACACTGTCGTTATTAATCAATTGTGAAAATAAACAGTGTAAGCCACATTAGCTTATCATAAACGTAATCAAGTTCAATTTGGGAATAGTTGACAAAGTAGAACGACGTTTTCACATACATGTGGGCAGTACCTACTTATTAGTGCCCCGGATACGAATAAATTAGTTTGTTACAAGCTAATGTTTGACGTATTTTGGGTGTTATACTGCATTTGGGGTTCTACATAAATAATACACTTATCTACTGGGACAGTAAAATGATCACACTACTTCCGATGATAAATTCTCGAAATAGAATGTATTACTAGCCTATTGTACCAAATGTTGAAAGTACCCAAGGTTGACATGACATGCTAGTTGATAGAGTAGTTTCGAACTCCTTTTGGTTAATAATTTTGCGTAATAATGACGAAGCCACTCTTGGGCATCATCTATAACATCTATTTGTACTTGAAGAGAACATACATACATACATTGAGGAACTGTGCACATTTAAAAGTTATTAAGAATTTCTTAGATGAGTAGACCACCAACCGAAATTCAGACAACGTGTTCGATTAAGCCCTTGACCCTTTCAGTTGTAAGGGAGGCTGGTTCCAGCAGTGCATGACATATGCGGTATACGAGCTGATAACCATGATGAATGATGAAGATTAGTACTTAGCTCAAGTGGTTTTAGTTCCATTTTTTTTCGTTAAATGATTTATTTATTGAACAAGTCTAAAGGGCGTATAAAGCTACGACATACAGGGTAGAAGAGTAATGAAAACGAGTGCTTGAACAAATTCAAAATAAATCATCAAAATAAATAGTTACAAAATATGCTCGGTAAAGAGTAGTCATATAAATAAAAAATTATTAATGTACCGTTTTTCTGTCTGAATTAATATTCCATTAAACGCAATGGTAACTAATACTTTTAAAAGATTTAAGTACTTGGGAGAAGTTGCGACAAAACTCGATAACGTGTTACATGCCTAGTGCCTACATAGTACATTACGTAGTTGCCTATATCACCTCGTGATACTGTGACTAGTTAAATACTGATCGGATTAACTTGTTATTTGCGTATGTAATAATCAAATCTCTATCTGGGCTACAAAGGTATGTAGCTATTTTTATAATTTTGATAATATTTTTAGATCACATAGGTACTTATAAATAAAGTAGGTAATATAATTGAAAGAGTTTGTTTTTTTTAAAGATGTGTTTAGTTGACTACGTTTTATAAGCGATTGAAAGTAGAAACACACCTCATAGCGTTTTCTTAATTTGCGCTGCGGTATAGATTTGCGGCGTTCGATTTCGGCGTTTTTCGGTTAAATTCCCAGACCCGGCAGTGTTAATAGATTTTCTTATCACGAATATTTTTGTAGTAGCACGGAGTCGGGAATTGTGTCCGAAGTCGGAAATAGGTTCTCATCGTTTTATTTGAAAACAGGGTCGGTAACAGAAATAATAAAATTCTAGCTACCTACTTAGAAGATGCAGGCACGAATGTCTAATCTTTATAGTATGAACACTTTTAATGCGATCACTGTGACATAAGTCTCCGAAAGAAAATCTGAAGTAAAACAGGTTTGTTAACTTGTCCATAAAATGAATGCGCTTATAATTAGCATCACATGTCATGTCCAGTTATATCCATATAGGGTAAGTGACCCGGTTGTGGCCACCGACCCCTTTGTGGCCATTTAGAACTTCAAATCGTTATAACTAAGGCAAAGACAAATATATTACTCTAAGGTTTACGGGAATAAAAATATCTAATATTGGCAAAACTGATAGCGTTTACAGCTTTGATGTGTCAAACTTCACTTCAATCCAACAAGTCATTATTTTTTGACGAGCGTCAATTGTTATAAGTCTTAGCAAAAATGCTAAGGCGAGCGGGTGAGTAATCAATCATTATTTTTTAAACCCTTCTTATTTTTTAAATGTTTATGTTAATCCTTCATAAAGAATACACTGTCTAAGTGGTACAAATGATATTTTATCGCTATTTGTTTATTAAGTGAGTTTATGAGAGTGGCCACTAATGGAGCCAAAATTAATGAATTTTCCCATCTTTGGCCACATGACTGGCCAAGAGTGGTGCACGTAGAACCTCACTTTTGGCCTTAATTACTTAGCTTTTTTGATATAAGTAATCATTTCAGAGTTACGATTATAATGCCTCCATCGAAATTCAAGCATTAATTCAAGCAGAATTCCAGAATTCAGAATTAATTCAAGTAGTGATGGCCTCGAGGTTTGCGCGCACGGTCGAGAATCTCGACGGTTGCGGGTTCGAACCCCAGACACACACCTCTGGCTTTTCGAAGTTATGTGTGTATTCACATTGAATTATCACTTGCTTTAACGGTGAAGGAAAACATCGTGATAAAACCTGCACACCTAAGAGTTCTTAGGAATTTCTTAGGTGTGTAGTCCGCCAACCCGCAATAGGCCATCGTGGTGGACTATGTCCTAACCCTCTCAATGGTAGAGAAGACCCGTGCTCAGCAGTGGGCGTATATGGGTTGATGAAGAAGAAGAAGAAGGAGAAAGAATTTAATTTACAAGCTGAGATATTATATTTCATAATTGTCGTCAATATTATGTCAGCTATTTTTCTATAAATAAAGACTGTTGGTCGTAAAATATGCGATTTTCGAATAAACTTTTTATTACTTTGAATTATCTGCTTTTTATTTTTGATGAATTTTGATGGCCAGAACTGGCACATGACTGTGACCAGAAATGGGGTAAATCTGGCCAAAAATGGCACAAATTCCCATTTTTTTTTCTTTTCTACAGGATTATTTTTCCATTGAATCATTATGAAAAAAAATGTATCCTTAGGCTAGATTATTATATATTTAATCACTTTTTACAAGAAATATGTCCGTGATAACAAAAACTTTAAAACGATATAGCCTTAAAGTCTACAAAATTCTTAAAATGGCCAAAACCGGGTCACCTACCCTACCTAAACTGCCGACTGACAAGAAATAAATAGTTCCTATTTCTTTCATTAATCAATTTATTAATTTGCGTATTGGACTGTATGGTCCTGAAAGGCATAATATTAATTTTATGACGGTAGCTATTAAATCGAATAGGAATAGAAAATAGGAATTCCTACGATCTAACAAGAGCGTGAACACCAAAAGAAATATACTAATATTGCATCACGTTGGTTTGCTCTAAATCAGCATAGGCACAACTGTGTCTCTGTTACTTCAACAGTCTACATATTATATCATTACGTCGGCTGTTGTAATATGATTAGACGTTAATTATAAGTGATAGCTTCTTTTAATGTAGGTATTACTGCATCTGGACCTCCTTGAAGTAAAAAAAAAATAAATATTTTATTGAAAAATCCTGCATAGATACTTAAAATGAAAACTGCTTGGTTGAAAATACAATAAAAATAAAATTATGATTATCGGTGACAATCGTGAGTTTTAGAGGTTGTGTATTTTAGTCAATAATGTTATTTTGATTACAGCACAATGACTTACGGTGACCGTTTAAAGTCTAATAAAATAAGTATTAAACATATAATATATGTTTACATATTATGTACCTGCGGTTTAAATTCTGATAAAATAAGTATTAAGCATTTAGAATAATACAATTACACTGTACATGTCAACTTTATCGTACCGTCAAATTTGGTTGACACTATATTCGATAAAGAATTTATGCTGTCGGGTACAGATAATTCACTTGAAACAAATCTTGTAAAATGTACCATAAGCGCATGATATCGAAATATTCGGTAATAAATATGGCAAAAGCTATGCTTAATTGGTAAATAATGTTTAGTTGATTGATGTTTTATCAAGAACAATAATATGGATTTGTCGTTACTTATGTCAGTATTCCGTCCAATTATTTAATTGGGCGAGACCTGTGTGAAGCAAGATCAATTCACGGTTTACTATGGTTCATTGTGACCATTACTTATTCAGTGTAATCGTTGCAACTTTATGATTTTACTGGTAATTATTTGAGTCGTAACTTTAGATGTCTTGTGAATTGAATGATGTAGTGGTAGATTACTTCATGGAAAAATATTTTGGTAGACTTTGAAATATCATAGGATATGCATGGTTATGCCTTTATCCCTATATTGCATTGTAAAATGAATAGGGTCCGATTGACATATCATCATATCGTGGAAGTTGCAATGTAAATTAATAGGTAAACTTTAATAATTTTCTTAACAGAAAATTTAAATAACTATACATTCTAGGCAGGCATGTTTATGACCACAGGATACATCGATATAGCAATGACATCGGAGTTTCAAACATTGCTATCTAGTACTACAGCGATACTGTATGACGCTGCGCAGACGCAGGCATAAAGCCCGCCAACCGCACGACCAGTCTGTCTGTGCTGTTCAAGCTGAGCGGCGTTGTCAGTTGACTCTGATGTCGTTCCATCGCGTGTGATAATACGTGCTAGCAAATAACACGGCAGACTCACACAGTATGGAGATGCAGGACCGAAAGGACCAAAGCGGTAAGAGAATATGCTAGTGAAAGTAAAATTCATGTATGTAGAATGTTGACCCCGCTGTTAGGCTTTGTCTCGTCACATAGCATTGACACTGTCCAGATAGTTGCGATTGTGTGTTAAATATTTCACTGGAAATAAATGAACCGTGTTCGTTTAAAATTTCCACGTCGACTAAAATAGTATTATTTCATATTTTATGATAAATGGTATATAAATACATAAACACGTTTTAAAGTAAATAATTCACACATTTTTAAGTTAATAATCATGTTATTGATACCGTTGTACTGTCGCAGGAATATGAATGGTAGGTGAATGGTGCTTACATTTGTATGCATTCAGGTTTTTTTTTAGTGAAGGTATAAGAGCTGGGTGCAAATAATGTTAAAATGTGGGCGTTTTACTCCAATTAACCGTAACAAATACGATGTAGTAAAAGTAACTCAACCATATGATTATGTATATTGCAATACGTATAATATAGTGAAGAACATTGAGGTGAAGAATTTATTTTTCATATTCCCTATTTTATTCACTGTTCTATTTATGATCACTTATTATATTGCTCACTAAGGATAACAAAAATAAATACTTGCGAATAAGGTAAATGCATTTGGTTCAAGTTTAACTTTAATAATAATAATAAAATGTAAGTAAGATTTAGCTTTTTCTTGTTAAAAAAAATAAATAAGATAACGCTTGATACCTACACGTTATATTGTAAATATAACTACAACCGATGTAAAAATCGGTTTTCGTATAACTCAAACATAAACATTAATTTATTTGTTACTTATATGTATCTAATATTATAATATTATCACTTTATATACAGGGTGTATTTAGACCGTGATCGAAAACTGAGGCAGGTAATAGCGAGGGTAATCACAAACCCATTGGCGATATTAAAAATCGCGACAAAAAATAAAAATTTTGACGTTTTCCATACAACCATCGGTGTTAAAAGTATGTGGTTTGTATGGAAAACTTCAAAAATTTTATTGTTTGTCGGGATTTTTTTTAATGCCAGGGGGTTTGTAATCACTATCGCTATTACCTGCCTCGGTTTTCGATCACGATCTAAATTCACCCTGTATACCAAGTCATCTGCTTATAGTGTAGAGACTGATTGCCGATTGAATCACCGAAATTTTTAATATTTGTTAAGAAGAAATTATCTTTAGTGAGACAGTACGAGTGAGATATTTTTTATTGTAACAATAAATCTCTTAGCTACACTTGGTTTAACTACAGGATCCACTGTCTTTTAAAATTGATGCCTGATAGACTTGTTACCACCTACCTAGATTAAAAGACCTTTAAATCTGTAAGTGTTTGAGTTGTAGAGACTTCATTTAGTTGATTATTGTTAAATGGGTCTTTGGATTCAGTCACAATGAATTTACCCCTAGGGCCTAGCTTAACAGGAAATTGTGCAGTGCAATTGAGTTTTTTAGTAAAGATTTTACATATACATATTATCAGTTTTGTTTTGTTATTGATATTTCCCATTTTTAGGCTCATATTAGATATACACTGTAATGAGTAAGTCTGAGAAAAAAACCAATAAAACTGATAAATACATTCGAAAGAGTAGATTTATAAATTGGAAGTACTTTCCGTCTCTTCATTTGCGACAGTCATACTCTGCAATACATATTAGCCAGCTTACTTAATAGGTACACGTAATGGAGGTCAAATATGTAATTAGCCATTATAGAGTATGCAGTACAAATATGTGATAATTTTCTTTTATTAACCTGTCTCCGGGTTATCATTTCTTCAGATTTGTTTGGTAGTGATTAACGCACGACAGACACACGGGCACGACAGATATGCTCTTCGTTGTTTTATTAAGATACTGATTGTCTTCCGCAATTTGCACGTGTCACTTGGTCATTTTTTTACGAGTAAATATCACAAATTATTATGTTTCATTTAATCTTTAAAACATGTTTATTAAACTATGACTACACGGTTTTGGAAGAACAAAAATTACTAATACAGCTACAATCCCCATGGCTTACCTCTTTGAATAGGTAATATTTGATATTATAAGCAGTTGGCCTTGACCATGATTTGTTAAAAAGTTCTTCAAGTGTAATTTTTTTTAAAAAGATGTCCCCTACTTTATGAATTTGCTTGCCGGCATTATTATGCCAATGTCATTTGTAATTGACGCCCATAATAATAAAATGTTAATGAATGTTTATATATGAGATGAAAGCATGATTGATTGTACTTTCGTCATAGCCACGCCCTTACTGATTAATATTATCTGTAACTGCGCTACCACAGCGTGTAATTGACGCGCTATTATAATAACTAAGAAAACAGCACAATATGCATAAACAGCTGTTAGTGAACCGTGAAAATATTTAAGGTTATAAAACATATGTCTTTTATTTACATTTATGCATGTACTGGTAAGTTAGTGTGAATAGTACATCTGACGATAAGTTCATGGTGTAGTTGGCTCAAAAGTAGAGGCCGCGGGTTCGATTCCTTAACCGATGTTTACTTTTCTGATACCCACAATATCAGACTTTTATCCTAATTGTAGGTCAGATCTATGTGTGTGACTGCTGGGTGTATTTATTTATTTAAATGCAGGTGGGTCTAAATAGAATCTACACTGATGAGAAACCACTACGATCATCTCTCATCAACTGAAACAGTTGTGACCGCCTATTGCTAATGGGATATTGGATATACCCGGTGGTTTCCAAACGCGACAAACTTGAATGGATCCCTAGGAGAATTTGACATCTTATGCACATTCAAATTTCTCCTGACTATAAGTTAGAGTGACGGTGTTTTTGACTTAAATTACTTAGGATTTGAAAGTGAAGTACGTGATATGGCAAATCATTATTAAATGCATGTTTGTTCAGAAGC
Source organism: Cephonodes hylas (assembly GCA_030295005.1). Lineage (NCBI taxonomy): Eukaryota > Metazoa > Arthropoda > Insecta > Lepidoptera > Sphingidae > Cephonodes > Cephonodes hylas. Next base: position 5,873,532 of record AP025371.1, read on the forward strand.
AGTTACGGCTGTCGATATGAAACGTACAGGTACTTGCAGTATTATTGTCACATTGCAGTCACTTATCTAGTGTATAAACTAAGGAAATTACGTGACAATATAAATACCAAAAAATTCTTCTTCTTCTTCTTCATCAACCCATATACGCCCACTGCTGAGCACGGGTCTCCTCTACCATTGAGAGGGTTTAGGCCATAGTCCACCACGCTGGCCTAGTGCGGGTTGGCGGACTACACACCTAAGAAATTCCTAAGAACTCTTAGGTGTGCAGGTTTCATCACGATGTTTTCCTTCACCGTTAAAGCAAGTGATAATTCAGTTTGAATACACACATAACTTCGAAAAGTCAGAGGTGTGTGCCTGGGTTTCGAACCCGCGACCGCCGAGATACTCGACCGCGCGCCTAAACCTCGAGGCCATCACTGCTTCAAATTGCTTCGGATTATTGTGACGATTTGCTGACATGTTGCCTGTAAAAATATGTACGCCGTTATAACGCCGGTTGCGTCAGCCACCAATTTGACGTTCTGAATTAAGATCGTTAATGTAGTTGATAATGAATGCTCTTTGCTCTCCGGAATTGTGAATATCTGTTTACATATGCCTGTCCTTATTGTTCTGTTTATTATTTCTCTGAATTGTCGTTTATCAATTTGTGTGGTTTTTAACCACACAATACAGCTTGCTATTGTTTTAAGGTAAACTACTTTTAAAATCCATAGCAGAGATATTTTACGAAAATATAAGTCTAGTATAATATTCGATTCATCATCATTATCGTCATAAGCCAATTTTGGTCCACTGCTTGACATAGGCCTCCCCCAATAATATTCGATTATCTTGACTTAATCTAAACTGCTTTTTAGGACATGTAAGTTTTTTAAAAAAGCAGTGATGGCCTCGAGGTTTAGGCGCGCGGTCGAGAATCTCGGCGGTCGCGGGTTCGAACCCCAGGCACACACCTCTGACTTTTCGAAGTTATGTGTGTATTCAAATTGAATTATCACTTGCTTGAACGGTGAAGGAAAACATCGTGATGAAACCTGCATACCTAAAAGTTCTTAGGAATTTCTTAGGTGTGTAGTCCGCCAACCCGCACTAGGCCAGCGTGGCGGACTATGGCCTAAACCCTCTCAATGGTAGAGGAGACCCGTGCTCAGCAGTGGGCGTATATGGGTTGATGAAGAAGAAGTTTTTTTTTTAATTATAGGCATTTTTTTTCTTATACTTACTTATTTACTCTTCACACATTACATGTAAAGGTGGACATAATGCCTGAGGCATTCTCTAACCGTCGAACCTTAGGTGGTGCAGAGATGTTTTATAGACAATATTATTTCTTTTTCTATGCTGTATATCGACGGAGTAATACATGACATGAATAGTTGACCTTCTTTGCTTTAACAATACAGACATTCTGCCACTATTATATTAGGTATATAATGGCATATCAGAAACCGGTTTACACAAATCGTAAAATGTAACTAATTATTTTCCTGATCTACGTATTGCTAGGTTAAAACAATTATATATGGTTTAGTAAAAAAATTTATTGACCCACTTAATTAAATGGATTTAATGAATATGGAAAAGTATTAATGAGTATTTATTGATAGAGTGAGGAATGAATACGTTAGAGGAAGTTTGAAAGTAGCTGCTGTGATTGATAAACTATAAGAACACCGTCTGTCGTGGTATGGTCATATTATGAGGAGAGACGAAACATAAATGTTGGTAATAAAGTAATGAGTATGACCGTTGACAGATGGACAAGTAAAGGAAGGCCAAAAATAAGATGGATGGAATGCGTGAAAGAAGATATGAAAGAAAAAGGGGTGACTGAAGACATGACGGCTGATGGGGACGGGTGGAAGGATAAAACATACTACGCCGACCCCAAATAAGAATTGGGAAAATGACAAGAGAATTATGATGAAATTATACTTATAAATGAAAAAAAAATTAAAACATGAAAATAGAAGTAATTGATAATTTTAGCATTGAGGCCACTCTATCTTTTTACATACATCCGTCTATATCGGTAATGCCTTCAGACTGCAATAATATACAAAATGTAATTTATCCGTAAGACCTACTTTCGCCTTATTTTTTGCGGTTAAAACAAACAAGATAAGTGATTAATATATAACTTTCTACATAAAGTAATGAGATTATAGGACCATTATTTATTTTGGTGTTATGTAATCAATCTCGTGATTCGATATGGAATTTTTGGTTAAAAGATTGTGGCTTTCGAGATCGAAATATAATGCATTATGCATATTTGTTTTCGAGTCTTGGTGAAGTAAGCTTAAAATGCCTCTCATAGTTTCTGAGATTTCCTGGTTTCCAAGGTTCCCCCATGATTCGCGGGCTTAGGCCACTGTTCGTCGAGGATACCAGACAGGGAGCCTAGTGTTAATCAGTCTTAGTTGAATATGAGTCGTCATGAATACGGGTATAGGTCCATTTGAGTTTACGGCCATCCGACCAACAAAGACAAATAGAGTTCTTAAGTGCTGCTCAGTATATACAGTAATTATTGTTATTTATTATTCGAGGATGCAATAGACTATTATTGCAATTGAAAGTCTTTCATTGAAACTGCATTTCCTTTTATTTATTTTTTTACTTTAAATAATTACAGTAATGGTTTCCCTGATGGCGGTGTTAGATACCTAACTTACACATAAGGGTTTATGTAGACAATGATGACATAACTAAATGTATTAGGGAATGGCTTTACGGAGAATCTCTTTTGTACTTCCTTTTTATAAAATGCATAGTAAATAATACGGCATATTTTTAATTCCTATCTGATATTGAAGAGTTGGTGCCTGCCACGGTAAAGACCTAGTTAATTTGTCATTTATACAGCTACTTATCTTTCTACAGCTAAGGTTGAGGTTTTCTTGCCTTTTTAATAGAAATTGTGTTGGTGTTTTATTTGTTACAACAACTACAGCACGTTCTTTGCAGACGCAGTTTCGTGTGCGTGGATTTTGTAATTGGGTTTGGAAATAAATTATTCGCCTTAATTACAGAAATGTATCTTATATAAATGTATATTATCAAATGAAGAATTTAATAAATCATTATTTATCGTGATCTTATATTATATAATTGCCTATGTTATGTTACTTCAACAACATTGAAAATGTTTTTGAAGCATTTGCGCTATAGGATAGGTGATTCTGGCGTAAACAATTTAAGTGTCTTTGGTCGCCCGCCGACTTGAGAGAGATCAAGTGTTTCTTTTTAAACTTTTAAATAATTATGTAGATAGTAATTTCCTTATTAATAATATACGATATAAATGTCCTCGGATTAGTTCACGCAAACAAACCCTCTTTCACATACCTATTTCTAAGTCTAAGTATTGTAGCAACACAGTTTTGTATCGTACATGTCGCAGCAAATATAATGAGGCCTTTCAAAGCATAGATATTTTTAACGAAAAGCACGATTCTTATTAAAAAAACTCAGGAACTTATTATGATTTTAAAACAAAACAAAAATATGTGTCTGTTATTATATTTTTTTAATTATTTATGTTTTTAATTTGAGTAAGCATTTGTTAATTTGTAATATTTTTATTTGTTAGCTTTTTACTTCATTATTAGATGTAGGTAAGTGTTTTCTAATTGTGTTTGATTGTAATATTTTATTTGTAGTGTTATCGTTGTTTTAGTTTTTTCTTTAAGTGGAAACTGTTTGTGATGTACCTATGTGTTTACTTTAAAACTTAGATTATAAGAATTATTGTATTGTATGTTTCCCAAATAAAATAAAATAAAAAAAATATGTTACAGTGTTTTTAATAAAATGTATACATTATCTAGTTCAACGTATAGAAAATTGTCATTATTTTAATTGTAATTACAGTTATTAACCTCGCATACGAATGACGCCCAAACTTTGTCATTGCAATAAAAATGTTTTAAAGGTATTCCCGTATGAAATTCTTAGAAACAGCGGAATGGAAAACTGACTTGTAAACAACAATAGAATCGCTTCCTATTATATTATAGGAATTAAAATAAAATATCTGGCGAAGCCTCACCAACGTTTACGTTACTACATACTGCACTTCTAACTTAAGGTATACAAGCGATCGCGTATGTTTGCATAACCGGGTAGCGTGGTATATTCCACGGAGGAACGGTGGATGACGCCGGACATGGATCGAATTGCAGTCATGTCTACTTAGTTATGATGGAGTCACGTCAAGTGTAGTTTGCAACTTGATTCGCGGTTTCTCGCTTCATCGCCTCCATTCAGTATTCCAATACCGAAAACAGTAATTGCTGCTCGTATTTAGTAGAATGATTTCAGTTTTTTTAATAGATAAATAAATTAAACCGTGGATGTATCAAATGCATATAATATATTTTTTTTGTTTCAGGTGGCAAATCAAGGCCCCAACCCCAAAAAGACTTTATACAAAAGATTACTGGTGGATTCGGAAAATATCAACTGTTGCTATGTCTTTTGATATTTATGTCCAAGTTTCCAGTTGCGTTCCATCAAATGGCGATTATATTCTTGGCTCCAAGAACCTCGTATACTTGCGAAAGCGGTCGAAATGAGACATGTCCATGCCCGAATCCAACTTATGACACATCTGTATTCACAAACACCATTGCAATGGAATGGAACTTAATTTGTGACCAAAGATGGCTAACCAGTTTCACACAAACGATATTCCAGTTGGGCACGTTGCTAGGTAGCGTGTTTTTTGGAATGGCTTCTGACAGGTATGCCATAGTTTACCTTTCTGCACCCTTTGATTTTATTCTTTGCATAATATACACTAATGCATTTTTATTTTAGATTCGGACGGAAATTCCCAATGATAGTTGCGGTAATTATTCAGGTGTCCATGGGTGTAGGAGCCGCCTACGCTCCCGACTACTGGACTTTCACGATCTTACGCTTCATAGTTGGAATGTCCGTCGGTGGAACCATGGTTATTGGTTTTGTTATAGTAATGGAATTCGTCGGAGTCCAATATAGAGACATTATATCGGCACTTTACCAAGTGCCATTTAATTTGGGCCATATGTTACTGCCCGTTTTTGGTTACTTCATACGAGATTACTCAAGATTCCAACTTGCGATTTCTGCACCAGTAGTCATCTTATTATCATATTACTTCCTATTGCCGGAAACGCCAAGATGGCTTATAGCTGTAAAGAGAACTGATGAAGCTATCGTATTATTAGAACGCGTAGCCAAAACGTAAGTACTTTTGCAATATTTTGTCATATTTAATTCATAGTATTTTTTTATATATAATTATTTGTGTTTGCAGAAACAAAAGACCCACAGAGCGTATTCGAACCGACGTTGAAGAGTACCAAGCATCAATCTTGCAGAGTGATTTGAAAAAAGGCAATATATTGGATTTATTTCGTACTCCAAATCTAAGAAAGAACATTTTGGCGATGTCATTTAATTGGTTAACATGCAGTTACTGTTTCTACGGGGTATCTCAATATGTTGGCCAACTAAGTGGTAACATATTTGTGAACGTAGCGGCCAGTGCAAGCGTCACTCTAGTGGGCACGATTGTGGCCATTCCACTATTAAGGGTTTTCGGTAGAAGGACTATAATTATAGTTTTTAATGGACTCTGTGCAATCTGCTTACTGATTCTAGCCTGCATTCCTGAGGGGAGTGGCTCAGTAGTATGTGCAAGTATAGGAGTGGTAGCTAGTTTTATTGTGTTTGTTGTTGTATATTTATATTGTTCAGAATTGTTCCCAACAGTAGTGAGGAATGCAGCGCTAGGTTTTTCTTCAATGAGCGCTCGCGTAGGTTCTATGATGGCTCCATTTGTGATCGAGTTACGTGATATAGGTTTATGGGTGCCGCCGGTTGTTTTCGCAGTTTTCCCGCTCGTTGCAGCCTTTATATCGTTTTTACTACCTGAAACAAAAGGCTGCGATTTAATGACTACTATAGAGCAAGGAGAACAATTTGGAAAGAAAAACAAAAGCATTGTAAAAAAATAATTTATTACAAATGAAGTATGTTGTAAATATTGTAAAATTATAAGTACATATTTACATATTATATATTTTTGATTCATGACACGTTGTGTAATTTTTTTAACACGTACAACACACGGGTTCTCCCTAGGTTAGCTTTGCCTGAAAAATGAAAACGACAACATAATGCTCTTCAAACTTCTTCTCGGCAAACTTCAAAAACATTCAAGCCATATCTCAAATCGTTTAGAGGAGTATTAATTTATGTAAATGACATGATAAAGAGGTATTTTCCGCTATTGTAATCTTATATATGGGATAACGAAGATCTTCACCTCAAGTATATGACGGTGCATATAAGAATATTTATGTACCAAAATATTTAACCAATGGGCTGATGATGAAATGGTTGAAGGTGAAGGCATTTCTATATAAGACCCATATTTCATTGTATTAATACAAAAATAAAGACAATACTAATGCTGTTTCATATGAAAATAACAAATAATGTTATTAAAATAATATATAGAGTCAGCACATAAACTCAGCTTATATTAGTAGTCTCAGGTTCTCTTGTGCTTTGTATTTTTCCCATATTTCAATAACAATAAAGGCGTTTATTTTTAGTAAACGTGTTGTATGCAAATGTGTGAAATACAAATGTGGAGAATATATAAACAGATTACGGATTTATTGTGCTCTCGGAATTATTGTACACTTTGGATGCAACCACATAATACCTGCTAACCACAGTCATTTGTTTTGTAAACTACACGGATTTAATATCAGTGATTTACTTATGCTCACGTGTTTTAAACTGTTTTCAGATCACGCAAGCTAATCTTGTACAAGGTTTCTGTTATCTGTCACAACTAATACCATTTCAAATGTTTTTGCTTTAAATATTTATGCCACACTTTTTTACGAAGAGCTATTTTTTACATTCTTCACTAGTTGTGGAAAAAAGTAGAAAAGTACCTACATTAACAGATTTCAAGTTCATTAACAATTTCTTAACAAAAAACCGAATAACCCTTTTCTCGTCCGGTAAGTGGATTTAGGCATCTCTCGATCGGTCAATATATCCCACGTGACCAAAGAGAGTAATTTTAATATATAAGAAAAATTATTACAACTGTTTAAAAGAATCTTAAATAATTTTATCTCAGCGCAATACAATTGTGGAAGAATTTGTGGATTCAGATATTATATTATGTAGTCAACTTATCTAATGATTTATCTTAACCACCGTTAAGATGAGATAACGTTTCAATGAACAGCTTGTCGAAAATTTTATCGAATTTTTAGAGTACCACGCTACATTAGCTCAACAATGCTTTATTTTAGAACAAATTTGGCTAGCATAAAAGAGGTTATAGTGAACTAATCCCAAAAGTTAGACATATGCTGTCGCTTTTTTGTAGGCATTATCAAACTCTACAATTTTTCTCTAGGCCTCACCGATATATCACTCATAGGTAAGACAGCGTTTTTAAAATACGTTTTCGTTTGACCGTTTTTTCTCCGACTTACTTCGCAAATCCGCCTACAACGAAAAGGCTTATCATTTTTCGGTTTAATATGACATGCACTATGACTCTCACTAATAATGTACCTTTCTATTGGTAAAAGAATTTTTAAAATGGGTTCACACAACGTCACAATGTCATGAATTCACAAACCCACAAACCTTACCTTTTTACGAGTGTAATATTAATAGTATAGATTACGAGTACTCAAAGAGCGGACGAAGTTTAGAATGCCCACCGGTTTTAAGAAAAGATTTCCTATTTTTTTTAATACAATTACAGAAAGGATTATATAGTTATTTCGCGGCTCAGGTACGTGCCATGTGATCCGGAGGTCCCGGATTCGATACCCGGGTCGAGCCAATTTTTATTGAACAGTATAAATAAGCTCGTCTCCTACCTGGGACATATATATGGCCATACTTGCCGAAATGTGAAATGCACCTTTCCTGCTCCACCGGGAAATACGGGCCTGAGATTGTATTTTTATATAATTATATAGTTTTATTTACTTTAGGTATTTCCAAGTAATATTATGTATGGAATATGTATAATAAGGTCAAATTAATTTTAATGTTTGTAAAGAGTAGTTTAAAGATATTTTTTTGCGAATTACATTAAGCTATGCATGATATGAATCGTCTGAGCGTTTTAAAAAATGTTTTTATATTAATCATTAATACATAGGGATAAACCTACAATCGCCTTGATTAACGAGGACAAGGAAAACAGCGCGTTTATGGATTTTATTACTTGCATAATTTTTTATATGGGCACGCCGCACGACAAAGTGTTAACACAGTGTCTGATGGTGATGAGTTCTAGTGGTGCTTAATCTATGCAGACTACAAAAGCACTCACGCTTGTATCCTCGTCTGTATATTGTGAGTGATAGAATCACTGTTCTTTGATCTCAATTATATTTAATACCGACTCGTTCATTTTATGTTCATCTCACAAATATTTGCGTTTGATTTCACAGCCTGTGTAATCATGTGAGTTCAAATACATTATAATAATCGTCATTCAGAAATATGAATGGAAATCTAGTCTACTTTCGTTTAAAAACATTTATGACATTATTATTAAAAATATTTAGGTCGGCTTCATTCCGAGAATTATAATATTATATTTATTAAAGTAGTAAAAAGCGGCCAAAGCGAAGAATTTGGAATTGAGGCTAACTAAATTAAAAATACAAACTAGCATAAAATATATAAACTTTTGAGTTTTATTTTCGCCCTTGTATTAAAGACAGTAGGTACTGTTTTCTTTAAGTTAGTGCATCCCGGCGTTAAAATACAATTCTGCGATGTCCTTCGGTTATACAGGTGTGGAAAAATGTGTGTGGTAAAATTAAGAGTACTATGAGTAATCTATGAGTAAAGTGTCATAGGCAACAACAAACCGTTGGAGTATATTGAAGGATACCTCGATTCGTGCATGCGATGGCTTTTACTGTTTTAATTCGATGAGCAATTTACATAACAAGAATTTAGCATGCAAGGAGTAACTTCCACGATACATACTTACCATGCACTTGCATTATTCTCCAGTAGGCACACATGTACCGAAAGGCGAAGCCTTCTCGTTTAGCAATAGCAACATGTGTCAGTTTTGTATAATTTTGATTGATATTTTTGCTAATATTTTTTCCTGCGACAAAATCATGGGGCAATGCTGTCTGTGGTTTACAAAAGGAATTGATTTTTACCAGTACTTACCGTACTTTATATGAAAAACTTTGGAAAATGGTGTTAATTAACGAACTAATAGGAAACTTCGGAAAGTATCATTTTTGGTTGTGCTGCTTAATATTTATGAGCAAGTTTGGCGTTGCCTATCATCTAATGGCAATAATATTTCTGGCACCACCCCCGCAATATTTTTGTCCACGCAATGCAACCTGTTGTGAAAATCCTGTTTACGACCTCTCAGTATTCACTAAAACAATAGTAACGGAATGGAATTTAATTTGTGATGACACGTGGCTTAAGGATTTAACACAAACACTATTCCAGTTCGGCGTTCTCATTGGGAGTTTTGTTTTTGGTGTCACTTCTGATAAGTAAGAAATCGTATAATTAATCTAAATCACACTATTAAACTATTATTTCATTCCATATGTATATATTCCATTGTTTTTAGATATGGCAGAAAACCTATGCTTACAATATCAGTAATATTAGAAGTATTCACCGGTCTCATTGCATCGTTTTTGCCCGATTACTGGAGTTTCACAATAGTCAGAATGATTTTGGGCTTCTCTGTGGGTGGCATCATGGTTATTGGATTCGTCATAGTAATGGAATACGTTGGAAATGAAAACAGAGATACTGTGTCGGCACTATACCACGTACCTTTTACAGTTGGACACATGACCTTAGCACTATTTGGGTATTTTATAAGAGATTACATGTATTTACAGCTAGCAATTTCCTTATCAAACGTATTCACATTAGTTTACATTTGCTTACTGCCTGAAACACCAAGGTGGTTGTTAGCAGTTGGGAAAACATTTGAAGCAATCAAACTGATTGAGAGGATTGCGAAAATGTACGTGGCAATAATGCTTTCTTAGAAATATTTATAGAATTACAACAGAGTCTTATGAAGTCATTTCGTTTTTAATTGCAGAAACAATTTGCCCACTGAAGAAATACACCGGAAAATTGAACTCTACCAATTAGAACACTTTAGTAACAGAAAAACAAAAGGAACAGTTATTGATTTATTTAGAGCGCCAAATTTAAGGAGAAACATATTTATAATGTCTTTTGCTTGGTTTGCAAGCAGTTACTGCTACTATGGGATCTCTCATTACATAAGTCATTTGACTGGAGACATCTTTATCAACGTAGTAGCGAGCGGAGGAGTTTGTTTATGTGGCTGTATTATTGTCATTCCTCTCATGAAAATAATGAATCGAAAGAGTATGGTTATTATTGGAAATATAATTTGCAGTTTTTGTTTATTTATCATAGCAGTAATACCTCAAGGAAAAATATCTGTGGTCCTGGGTTGTGTCGGAGTATTATTTTGCTATATGGCTTTTATTATTGTATATTTGTATTGTACAGAAATGTTCCCAACTGTAGTAAGAAACGCGGCCGTAGGATTTACTTCAGTACTGGCTCGAGTCGGTGCTATGATTGCCCCCTTTGTGGCAGATTTAAGACCCTACGGACAATGGTGTGCTCCGGTTGCCTTTGCTATTTTTCCACTCCTAGCAGCTTTATTTTGTGTCCTATTACCAGAAACTAAAGATTGTGAATTAATGATGACAATAGAAGAAGGAGAGGAATTCAGTAAAGAACATAGAAGGAAAAGCCCTTCCATTACCCAAGAATTGTCAACGTTCGCAAGGAGATTTACATTGCGGGAAGATTGATATAAACCCAGGACTTAATATTTTTCTTCTGGAAATAATTCTTATAATTTCTAAGTACTATACCTATGCCAAACATTTATAGTTAAAAATAATAGTTACTCATTCTTAAAACGTGTGCCGCTAATTCAATTTATGTAACAAGATGAGTACAACATAAGATATATATTTTCACTTAGAAATAGAGAGTTGGAATATCAATCTTTACGATCATATCACAGCAAATGCAATTAGAAGAAGCAAATTATCCATAAAATTATTCCAACAAGGTGTCACGTAACACAGCTTAGTGGGTCACTGTAAGGGTTCTAATCTAAAAGCGATACTGCAGCTCCAGGGCTTCATTGGCGTCGGACGTCGATTCGAAACGGCGACGCCATGGCGGCAGGGTTCCTGCTCTGCTTTGCCTGGTATTACACCATTGTCTCTGGTATGTAAGTATGTAAAAATAACATGTACATACAGTGTGTGATGTGATTAAAACGAAGAAGACTAAATCACTTTTAATAGTTGGATGTGTATTACTATCTTCTGTCGCAATAAAAAGTCCAAACCAGCGACAGAGCACCAAGAACTGGTGCTATAAGATCAAAGATACACTTTTGAAACGTTATAATTGAGTGAAAAAAGTGACAGGGTTGTAATATTGTTCTTCGTTTCAGGATTTTTTGTTCTTTATTGTCCTGTGATGTATCTTATGTTTGTAAATCAAAGATTGTACAGAAGTGTTGTTGACGCTCTTTTTGCCCTTTGGGAATTATACCCAGTGGTAAGCAAAAAAATAGTAAGTATAGATAATATTCAACGATTAATGCAGTAATTTCAACTCAATAAGTTTTATCCTTTTAGGCTTTATTTCAATGTTTCTGTTCTACGCAACTGCATCATTTCGGCGACTATGTGAATTCAGATGAGAAAACCATTATTGTGATGAACCACCGTACACGGGTAGATTGGAACTATGTTTGGATTGCCTTGTACCACGCCACGCAGGATCCAACAGCTGATATATGCATTTGTAAAGAGGATTTACGGGATTCAAACAGATCTAAAGTTTCAAAGTCAATACTAGATATAGGTGGGAAATCAAAAATAAAATTTGTTTTAAAAGATGAGTTAAAATCAGTTCCAGCTATGGGTAAGTAAATAATTTATTTAATTGTTATAGTTTATGTCGACTAATTGTTTATCTTATTGTGTCGTAATTAAAAATGCGGAACACGGAAAAGATTCGGAAATGAAAGGACATTGTTATTCTTGTTTTTAGTTATACTTTCGCTGACAGTAATTATTTAATATTTCTGTAAGATCGCTTATTTTGTTAATTTTATTGAAACATGAACTATTCCTTCAATTAAGGTAAAACGGAATATATTTTTAAAGACTTTGATGAGTAGTTGAAGTCACATTTCAGGTTGGATAATGCAATTAAATTTTTTCCTCTATGTAAAAAGAAACTGGCAAGAAGATCAATTGAACATGAGCCAGTTCATAGAATATTACAAGAAGTTAAATTATGAATGCAGAATTGTGTTATTTCCTGAAGGAACGGATTTAAGTGCGGATAATAAGCGTCGCAGTGAGAAGTTTGCTTTATCCCATAATTTACCTGTAAGTATTATCAACGCTTAAATGTTTTCAGATTAGGTTTTAACTTAAAATAAATAAACGGAGTTAAAGTATTTAAGTTTATATGTTTATCGTAGTAATTAGGGTTGTGCTCTTTTTAAAAATATTATTTGATTAATTTGTCATCAATTTGGCTTAAAAGAAAATGCATCGACGTTAAGTTAAGCACATAATAAGTTCCCGGTTTCAAATCCCAAGTTGTTTTATAAACAATACTTGTTTGCCCAAAATCACATTACAATTATCACCACAATTTATAGCCATAACCTTGGTAGAGGATAAGAGTCATGAACATTTTCACTTACTTTGCGTTCACTATTAGACTTGGCCTACTGTTAAAGACGTTAAAAGTGTCCAGTCGAAACCGGCTTGCGATTACGATGTTCAAGGCTGCGCTTGTCGATAGTTCACACGAATGCCTTTAACCCCTATAATAATCACAAATACGACTTTATGATCAAAACTTTTTTCAAATATTACAGCAATATGATTTTGTGCTTCATCCTCGTACAACGGGTTGGGCAGTCCTTTGTGCCCGGCTCAGGGAGTGTGGCTTGACCTCTGTGTATGACGTAACCATTGCATACGACAATCCAGCACAAACCGAATTTGATTTGTTACGAGGGAACATACCTTCAAATGTATACTTCCACGTCAAACGGTAATTTTTATAGTAAGAAATGAGAATATGGCAATTTATATGGGTAAAGATAAAATCAATTACTTTCACTTCTGCGGTGATAAAAAATAGCTTTCACATTTTATCGATCTGTTTAAGGTAAACCGCGTAAATGTTCTGAATTTATTTGCCGGTAAAAGTATTTCATTATAATTCTTGTTCCTTTAAAATTATATTACAAAGGTCCATATTTTATAATCTTTCCTTTTAGTTTTTCCTACTATACTAGATAGTTTTTTATATCCATAACAGCCTAATGTTATGTTTTTGAAATGAATACACGGTATATCATTACTTAACATAAGCATTTCTAAAAAGTGATTAAATGATTGAATTTAATTTTGTTGTTATGTAGATATGCTATAAATGAAATTCCTATTGAAGAAGAAACTTTGAGGAAGTGGTTAAATGATCGATGGAAACAAAAAGAGATCAATCTGCGGAAATTTCACAATGAAGGTGAGCTATTAGTGATTATTAGTGTTGCTACGTTATTATTGAGTTTATAATATGAAGAAGCTTGCGTATAAGTATATTATTGAAATTTTATTTATTAAACTAAATTAAGGACTATAATAGGTATATTAAACAAAAATGAATTACCTCGGTATTAAACAGATTCTATTACAATTAAAATTAATTTGACTTGTATACTTCATAGTAATAGTTTGCTAGTGCTGATTACTTTATTTTCTATCCTTTTATATGAGTGGAGCAGGCGATCTTTAAGAGTTGGGCTTACAACAAAGAAATTCTTGCATTTTTAATTTGAGTATTCAACAAGTTTTTAAGGTCAATGTATATGGCATTTCAAATACCTTTAACAACCTTTAGAACAATTTATTGTATTTATGGTAGGTTACGCTTCTACCTGCATAAAGAATGGTGTGTGACCTTGTCGCCGTTATACCTAATTTGTTTTATAGTTAAAATATTGCCGAGCAAAGTTATCACATTTTTAATATAACATACATACACAATTCTGACTCCACACTAAGATACAAGCCTTACGTTGTGGGTATTAGAAACTACGAGAGACTTTCGGTTTCATAAATCCTAGACCCAAAACAAATAATTGTGGATCACACAAACATTTGTCTCGGTGCGGGATCGAAACTGCGCACCTCTCGTTTCACATAGTAAGTGTCTTACCAAACCGACTGCAAATTTTACATACATATGTTTGTTGTTGCATCATTTACGCGAAATAAAAAATGTATTTATATAACGAAGAAAAAATATCAAATAGAAAGAATTCATTATTTTGCCATTGGTATTTAAGCTCTATCTTAATATTTATACAGTTTTCTAGTGTTAACTGTTGTTAAAGAATTAATTAAAAGATAAATTAATAGCTTGATATGTTATGTTATTTTTATAATTGAAGGTTTATTAATGGTATGTATTCAAAGTGTTTTTATTACTTTTTTCAGGTAATTTTATAGATACGACAACAAATAAGCCACCATTGTACAGAGCTCCAAGATCTTTGATAGTGGCCCAAATAGGATTTATATTTTGGACTGCAGTTGATATTTTTTTTACATATTCTATCTTTAATAATGTGCTGTTTCAGTTTTGGGTTGTTTATCACAGTTTACTGTTTGTTTTTGTCACATGGAAATTTGGAGGCTTTCAAAACGTCCAGTATAAATTGTTAGAAAAAGTTATAGTATAGAACGTAATTGTAAGTTATTTTTACGACAAACTCATTTTGGAACTGTGAATTCTCGACATTGCCAAAATACTGTAAATAAATTATACCGTTATTCTAGTAGCTACTGCACTTATTAATAAATATTACACGGTACAATTAGCAATTTTATTTCCTTTTTGAACTGTTTGTTCAGGTGTTAGTTTTAACCTTTGTTGCATCTAGTTGTTTTTATCGCCAAGTTTATAAAACAAATTAACATGGTGCAGCTGCGAAAACGACATTAAGCATTAAATTATATAAGAATGTTCTTCTTATACAAAAATCCACATTTGCTACGATTTACATCTATTAATAATTATTTTAACCCTAATCTTTAAATCCCTTCTACTTGATTGGATGGACACAGTGAGTTACATTATCGATATAATTTTTTTGCGTTTGTTTGTTTCGTTTTACCTTTTGTTAATAACTAACAAATAAGGATAATTTTACAATTACTGCAATAATTTATTGTCTATATTTTGTGATTATCTTGTTATTGTCTTAGGGTTTTTATGCGTTTCTGTGAAGAAAATACAGTCTGTGTTTATCTTTTTACTTTTTAAAATAAATACAATAAATTCACTTATGCTCTGCCTCGTGCTATGTGCCGCGCGATTTAGAGGTCCTGGGATCGATTCCCGGGTAGGGCAAAGTGTTATTGGGTTTTTCCGTTAGGAAATTCTCAGTAGCATTACCGAGTCTGGAAATGTGCCCGAAAAACGGCAATAGGCTTGCCGCCTATTACGTGGGACTGATACATACCTGGCGAAATGTGGGTGCAGAAATGCATATAGAATATAGGCGTGAGGTTATGTATGTGTATGCATTTGTGTTAATAGTCTTAGGCATTCCTCATGTTAATCCAAATTAATATTAAGTATAGATAACTTAACTTCTAATATCGTAAAAATATACTTATATACTTATGAATCAGATGCAAGTTAACGAGTAGACAATGAAAACATAATATAAAAAGCTCACAAATTATCATCACTGTCACAACTCACAGAAGACTTCAGAGAGGCTCCACTACTGCGTCGCGTCATAAATGATCTCACACGTGCAGATAGAGATTACCTAGATGACGCTCAACAAACAAGAGTTATGTAGGTATATTAACATCAGTATATTATTATATGATAAGATTCAAATATTTTCATGTTTACATATTACTGAGATGGTACCTGATTGTCAGTTTTATGACGCGTGCGTTCTGTTTCCTGTATAGTATTCATCAACACTATGCCTCTGGTCTCCGGGAGAAAGAAAACTAAAATCGCTGCACAGAGTGCTATTCCACTGAATATTGTAAGTGATGCCCATTCAACGCCTATATTTACAACGAATGGTGCAATGAATCCGCCAAATCTTGCAAAAACGGAAGCAAATCCCATTGCAGAGTTTCTAATGACGGTGGGAAATATTTCCGATGAATACAAATACACTTGAACGAAAGCTGTGTATGCACCCATTTGGCCTATTATAGCAAATACCAAAGTTGCAGTCGGAGTATCATTAGGTATTAAAATTATTATAATAAATGATATAGCTGCTGTACAGAAACTTGTAGTAACGCTAGCCTTTCTTTTGAGATACAGAGTAGCTATGATTACCAAAAATATTCCCGGAATTAAGAATGTGGCTGAAAGGAATACGTTTAAGTAGAGATTCCCTTGAAGACGTCCTATGTATTGGTTAATCCCGAAGAATGTGTGCGAGCAAAACATCCAAATGAAAGCAGTAATAAATGTATAGATTCGAATCTTAGGGGTTTTAAACAAATCCGGGAAAGATCCAGGTTTTTCGTTTTCTATTTTGTCAACGATTGCCTCGATATTATCTATCGAGCGATTATTCCTGCAACACAAAAGTAAATCATTAATTTATTGAAAAATTTTTGAACATGAAGCTAAAGAATGAAATATAAGTACTTACTTTTTAGCAATATGAGCTAGAAGTTCCACTGCTTCTCTTTTTCGGCCTACTGATATCAGCCATCTGGGTGACTCAGGTAAAAGCCAATAGTATGATATTAAGAAAACCCACGGCACCGATGTCACTAGCTGAAGAGGTCTCCAATCTCTAACAAAATATGCTATCATAGGCAGGATCATATATCCCGTGATAAATGATATTTCAGAGAGACCAACTAGATATGGTCTAAATGATTTTCCACTGAATTCTATGATTAGAACGTAACAGCAGAGCATTACTCCTCCAACGGTAACTCCGATTAAGAATCGACAGACTAAGAACATCCAGAAGTCCGGAATTACAGCTGACACCGTAACAAACACCACTTGTAGAAGTAATGCTACCAGCGATGCCAATTTGCGACCATATCTGAAAAATATTTAATCTGAATTTGTATTCAAAATAACTTAAATATTAAACTTAGGTACTTTTGTATCGGTATCTCGTTTTTGAAATTATAAACGTAACACATAATTAGATATATTCTTATCTACCAATAAATAGAGTAATGATGATAATTTAGATTGCATAAACGAATTTTATTGGCTCTACTTAAAGCAAATCTAATCCATACATACATTCCGCAATAAATATTTTTCTTATAATCCTGTAGTAATTTTGTATCAGTATGGGTTGAAAATGTTACTTATCGCTCTTGCCAAGATTTAAATACATCGCTGTGAATTTATTTTAAAAAAATATTTAGTTAGCTCAGTGTCATAAGATAAAACTTGTTTAAATTGCATATGCAAATTGTATAAAACTGTAAAAACAAACATTATGTACACGTTTTCAAGATTTTGTTTAACTTATTTAGCGGCACATATACATACAATTTCACCAAACAAATAATTAAAAATATGACGTAATGAAAAAATTTAGAACATACCTATCGGATATGTGACCAAATATAACACTTCCTCCCAGTATACCAATTTGCATCATCGATTGAGCCAAACTCGCCAAGGAGGTTCTCTCGCAAATGAGATTCCATTCCGTTGTAACTGAACTCACTACAGCACTTTGATCGTAATCCGGGTTACTACACGGGCAATAATTTGTCGCGTTTGTTGCACTTTCGTCTAAACAAACATATTCCACGCCCGGTATTATAAATACTACGTTGTTGAGTTGAAATTCAACTGGATATCTTGCTATTGTTACTAAAAATACCACCCACGCTTGGTATTTACCGAAACTGCCAATAATCGTCTCTATTCCGTCTTCTCCAGACATTTTATCTGCAAAGTAAACGATTACAATGACAAGAAAATACAATGATTCTATTTGTTTAATTTATGTAGTTATGTTAATGAATAGTCTTGCAGTCTCGTGGCACAAAAATGCGCCGTGCGATTTAGAGGTCCGGGGTTGGATTTTTGGGTCGGGCTTGGTCTAATAAGGTTTTCAGTTTAGTGAATTCTTAATAACAGCATGGAGTCTAGTAATGTTCCTGACAAAAACCGCAATAAGCTTGTGGGGCTGATATATGCTTACTCCTTCGGGAAATATACGAGTGAGGTTATGTATGTACTTATGTAAGAAATATTTGTGACTTACCGTGTAAATAAATTACTTCACTTAGATTCTACTAGAAACAGTAACATCACACCGTGCATAAGAATGATTAAGCAAATTATGTTTAATGTAACTTCAATAGGTGTGTGCCCTCAAATTGTTAAGTACATTGTGGCGTTGCATCGACTATGATCCATTTTTCAATCGTCATTTAATGATCCAACAAAAATGGCAATATTTAATATATTCCCCAACTTCTAACAGTCCATCACAAACCACTAACAAATTAAAACTAAAACAGCGTGCTAACGGAAATCATATGAGTTTATTTATAATTATCAGTAAATCGTCATTAGCAGATAAACAGTCTTATTTACTATCTCAAGCCATAAATTTAAAAGAACGTGTACAATAATTCAAACCAATACATTCGTAATAAAATTTATTGAACCATTCTCCTTAATTATCACAGCCTAATACATAGAAATATTATCGCCTTCAAAGGCTATGTAGAATACATTGATGTAGAACGTGTAACGAACATGGGTATGTTTGATGCTTGAAATTCGTAACACTTCACTGGTTATAACAAAAATATACTTCTTGAGCGCAACATAATTATCACATATCAAACAATGTCATACATCTTCTGCATTACGTTTATAAATACTTCATGATTTACAATTAAGCCTCGAGTGGCTATTTTGAGATCTCAGAGTTCAAGCTTCTCCTTCTTCTAGTGTGTCTGGCAATTTCTTTCCCCGGGTATCGGGCAGTATAATACAAAGACCAGCGCCTATTAAGGGTACAATTCCAAATGCCAAAGGAGGCAGCCATGAATAAGTGTGGGCAAGAGTTGCGACAAACGGCGCCACCATAGATCCTATTCTAGCTACAGTAGAAGAAAGCCCCACTCCAGAATTTCTTACAACTGTGGGGAACAGTTCTCCTGCGTACAAGTAGACGGTGGCGAATGATATACTCATGCCCCATAGTCCAATACACCCCAGAGTCAAGTGACTTGCTCCTGACTGTGGTACAATAATGATGAGCAGACAGCTGAGTCCTGTGATGCAGTTTGAACTGATGAGAGTAATTTTACGTCCCAAAACTCTGTTGGCGTATATAGAAATTAAAGTTCCGGGAACCTGAAATACAGAAAACAATACTTTAAAATAATTGCGCTAAATATATACAAATGACTAGAAAGTAAAGGCGAGACGATGATTCGGGTCAAATAATTTTATTATAAACAAAGAGGCGATATGATATCAAAAAACTGTAATTATACCTCATTCACGATAAGTTGATTCTTTTGGCAGATGTCAATTTTTCTGAGACATGACTTTGAAATAAAAAACGTATTATTTTATTATTTTAATGATTTGATAAATATAAAAAAATACATACAACACAAAAGTCTCTAAAGATATAAGCGTTATCCGAAAATTTTGAGACTTTATTGCTTCAAAGTAAAAATAAAATAGGAATACTGAAACTAATTGACGTTTGTATAATGTTACATCGGTCGGACAGAAAGGGACGTAACATCGTTCATATCGCTCCTTTTTCTTAATAAATATTGTTTTAAATATAAAACTATTTTATTTTTTAACCTTTATTTTTACATACTGCGTTATTTTTGGACCTCCTGTCAACTTAAAATAGGTGGTTTAGACCATGAAACTAAACAACTTTTCCAAAGAAACATGGGTCGAAACGTGATAAATAATTCGACTCTCCCATAAAAAACTGCTCACATGGTCGATTTCGTGTAGAAGGTCTATATTTTTTTTCACTTTTCGACCTGTGTTTCTTTGGGTAAGTTGTTTACTTTCGTGGCCTAAAACACCTATTTAAATTTGCCGGGAGGTCTAAAAATAACCCTGTTATATTAAATAGGTACTTATTATGACACACCATCGCTTATCTAAATAATGTTTTACATGTCGAAAGTAATAAAGAATTTCACACATAATGCAGTATTTTAAAACGCAATATTTTTGAACTACTCGATATGTTCTGTTTCCCATCATTAGTCGATATGCCAAAAGAATCAACTTATCGTGAATGAGATATAAGTTGTATTTGTAAAACATATTAATGAGACAATATCACCGATTAAATCTCGATCTATTTAGTATGGAGTGGATCGGTATCATTACTATTGCTTTGGGAATATTTTTAGATTTTTATCTTAGGCAATAAGTTGTTATTGATCTTTCAACAATAGACATTAAATCGATATTATCAACAGTTTAATAATATTATCACGTGGCAACCACGGAATGTACCTATTCTTACTAATGTTTTATTAAATGGAATATCTTCGTATTTTTATTTTATGAATAAATCGGTCAAAATGTATCCGCATACCTCTCGTAAATGAGATAACCCACAATTAAGTAAAAATAACAATTGATAATTTTATGTTGATGGTGATAATAAATAGGGTAGAGTCGGTGCTTATTAGACATAATATGAGGCTGGCTGATTATACTAGAAAAACAAATACTCTTCAGAAGGAATCCTACTACTATTATAAAGGCGAAAGTTTGTAAGTATGGATGTATGGATGTATGGATGTTTGTTACTCTTTCACGTAAAAACTACTGAATGGATTTGAATGAAACTTTACCACAATATAGCTTATACATCAGAATAACACATAGAATACTTTTTATCCCGGAAATTGTAGTATTCCCGTGGGAATTAGTATTTCTGGATCTACCAAAGCGATTTGAATGAAATTTGGTACAGAGAGAGGTAGAGCTCACAGAATTAATATGGGATAGTTTTTATCCCGGAAAATTAAGTATTCCCGTGGGAATGGGTATTTCTATATCTACCAAACCGATTTGAATGATTTTCGGTATATAGATAGTTAGGGCTCAAGAATTAACATGAGATAATTTTATCCTGGAAAATGTAATCCCGTGGGATAAACATGTTATAAATGCAAAAATCTCTCTGCACTTAGCCCTAGAGTCTACGCGGACGGAGTCGCGGGCAAAAGCTAGTAAAGTAATAGTTTGTTACGGGCTGAATATGTTGAGTAATAAACATGTATCAGTAATTTTATTATTTCTTACCTGAATGGCAGCAGATATGGCAACATTGGTAAATATATTTCCAGATACATGTCCGATGTATTGCGAGACACCGAAGAAACACAGGCCGCACACGAACCAGTTGAAACATATAGCGATGGTTCTTGCACGAAGTTTGGGTGTACGGAACAGGTCTAGAAATGATGCATGTTCTTCCGATTTGCTAGTAACGTCTACTACCATCTTTTGTGTCAATGCCGAGATATTTTCTACTGTACGACCATTCCTACAAAAAATAATATTATCATTATAAGAGTACAAATTTTTCATAGCGCCGTAACACCGATTTGAATATTTGCTATCATATTTGAATAAGTAACACAGACAAGTAACGCGATCGTATAATTTTATTTTACATTCATCAAATATTTGCATAGCCTTAGAGCTATAAAATGTATGTACACTACAAAATTTTACTTTATTTTGTCATAGGTTAAGTTAGAAAATCTTTTTTTTGTCGAACCCACGGTTTCTATTCTCACAGGGTAGTGTATAAAAAAGTATATATGACAATACAAACCTCTTAGCAGCAGTTTCCAAAATTTTAACAGCGGCATCTGCTTTACCAGCCGTCAAAAGCCATCTTGGAGATTCAGGTAACAAGAAATAGTAGCTTAAGAACAGAACTGACGGCAATGATATGGCTAGTTGAAACGTGTTCCAATCTCGAAGGAAATATCCAAACAAAGGAAGCGTCAGGTGTCCTAGATTGAACGGTATTTGGTAGATTATTCCAACAGTTTCTCTGTATTTGGTGCCAATTAACTCCATGGTGAGGACGAAGCTGGTAACCATGGTGCCGCCTGTGGCCACGGCGAGGAAGAACCGGAGGGTAGTGAACATGTACCAATTGACGGAATACGCAGTAGTCACGCCAGAAATTAACTGTAGAAACACTGCAGCGAGGAATGGCATTCGTCGGCCGAACCTTTAACGAAAAAATAAAGATATAGTTTATAGTAAAAATAAATAATAGAACAAATTGTGATTCATATGATTTTCATCAATAAAATCTTAATTGTATGCATTTATATGCGGAAATATGTTATGTCAAGGAAGCCAATATCGACTGGTGGCATTTGAAATTAATACGACTACAAAAAATTTCTGTATACACAAAGTCATAATGTTATAAATAATTATTTATGCCAGATAATCTATCCAAGTAATAACAACCCATTCCAATGTTGTTAAAAATGGACGTTTAATATTTTAATCCATAATATAACCATCAACAAACCAGTACAATGGAAACTTCCTGCTTATTGAACAACTCGATGTAGGCAAACACACGGAAACATATTAAGATTGTAAAGTGTAAATATACCTTTAAGTTTTATGAACAGAACATAGATATTATTTATGCATTTTGCACATTTGTACATGTCATTAGTTAATAAGTTCGTTAAATTGAGGTAAACATTAAGCGTGAATTTGATTTCCTCTGTTGTGAGATGTGTGATTGACGTGTAAAAGATTCAAGCTGATGTCCTAGATGTGGGACATTGCCTTGTTAAATTACATTCGCTAAAGTAACCTCATCCGGTATCAAAACGTGATTTCGTTCCACAATAGCATGCAGGATATGTCAATTTAGTCGAGACGCCCCTCAAGCTTAATGCAATAACACGCGGGAACTAAAGTGAAATTGCCCTGATGCACTAACCTGTCAGACAAATGCCCGAACATCATGTTTCCAACAAGGATGCCCAGCATGAATATAGTCTGCGTCAGATTCTTCAACCAATGTCGGTCGCAAACGAGGTCCCATTGCGACACAATTGTTTCTTTGAACACGCTGTGATCGTATTCATATTCACTGCAGTTCGCACACACGTTGTCAAATACTTCGGCGGGTTTGCTGCAGGTGAAGTTCATCGGCGGCGCCAGGAATATAATGCTCATTTGATGCCAAGCAACAGGAAACTTGACGAGGAATACGACAAAGCATATCCAAATCTGCCATTTTCCGATACCACCAATAATTTTTGTTATTGGATCCTCGTCAACTTTATGATTCTCAACTTCCTTTGTGTCATTCTCCAACACTGAAATTTAAAATAATATAAAAGCTTAGATAAATTGCAGAAAAAGTTATATCGCTAAAAATATACCAATTTTGGAATGACAGTCGCGTGAAGCATTGTTAATTTTATATTCTTTTTATGGGTGAATAACAGGATTGTCTTTTTACAAACTATTGTAAACTAAGTTTACTAAAACTGAGTTATAAAGCACAATAATGTCATTATATTTTAAGGTCTAAATTTAGACACCAAAACAGCATTCACCCTTATGTTATGGTACAGTCAACACTGGCTAGCCGTACGGGTACCTATATTGGATAATGTTTTAAGCGAATTGGATGATGAGTGCAGAGCGGCACCTACATCACGTGCTCTAGAACAGATCCGAAGTGATCTCGATAACCCATATTCGTTGAGAGCCAAAACGGTCGTAAATGTAATTAAAAATATTATCTTTACTATTAATTGGTTAATGAGCATGCTTATATATATATATACTGTACGTATGGAATATTTTATGATTATTTAAATATATAAATCTGAATAGTTTGAAAACTATCAAGCCGATTCTTGAAAATTTTGTTAAACCACCGGGTTTGATTAATATTGATTGTTCTGCTCTTTATTTCCCTAATATGAATATTACTCGAACACTAAACTAATTGACTATATTGTTAAGTGACGGTTCATAGTTTTTCATACAACTTTGTAAGGAGCATACACAGCGGTAACCATTTACACTCATAAATGAATTTATTTTTTCAGTTGTTTTTATAGAACAATATTTTGAATTTCATGTCGAACATGAAATCAATTAACTATAACGTACGCAAATACGTGTTTGTATAAATTGTGTCAACACTCTCACTAACGCTTATTTGTTTACATTGAAAACGTGTCTGAGCAACAAATTGTTATAGTTTACGATCAACTGAAAAGGTCGTGTTTTCCAGCGAAATGTATTCATATCATAAATGCAATCAGAACACGCAGTAAGATAATATTATCATATTACCCAACGCATGCGTGTACTTGGGACCTTGCGTGATATTCACACGTGCACACCGTACCAGCGGATATGACAGCTCCGTGAGAATCTCTCAATCTGATTCGATTGTTCCTAATATTTTAAAGCTACATGTTGCATAAACACAGGTTGTTCGTACACATATGTTTTGGCAGTTTGAGATATTTTGTTTGATATTACTGTCCTGAACTGTCGTTTACAAATCAATGTAAAATTGCAAAGTTCAGTAAGAAGATGCAAATTAAAGTTGAAGAATAACATTATTGTTTCACTAAATTATATTCAAAATTTGTGGGAGATGGTTTTTCGTAGATGGTTGATGTATTGTGGTTGTAGGGTTTATTTCCCATAAACACATAGCAGGCAGTAATGAAACTGTTGAAACTTATTTATAAACAAAAGGGAACATAATATTCCGGCAAAATAGTTAATACCTATTGAACTATGTACCTAATTATCAAATAGCAAACGGCCAAAATAAAAGATAACGTAGAATTTCAGCGTAATTATCTCATTAAACGTCTTTTTTTCCAACAGTAGTTAAATATTTAAATTAAACAAAGTGACCCTGTTGGCCCGGCGCGGCGCGACCTTATCAAACGCAACAGTCTGCGCGACGTCGCGGCCCTCTCAATCTCGCGCCTTATCGCCACAGAGCCAAGCCTCCACGATAATGACATTTTATTGCGATCTCTGACTCACATTGGCAACAATTAATGACTTTAGTAAAACCAAGGATACAATATTAATCAAATAAGCTAAAAAAATCAACGTACTTTCTGCAAAAAAGCACATGGCAGCAATTCAAACCAAGAAACAAAATATAAAAATGATGACGCAATAATTTAAGGAAAATTAAAGACTTATTAAAGCGGTTTTTGAACGAGTTGGAATGCAGCCCCTAATAGTTATTAATTTTTGTTACAATGTCATTTCAAGGACCAATAACATGACTAAGATGCAAAAACATTTTTGGCAATAACATTTATAATCGTACCTAAGTGACAAAATACATAAGTTTTGTCAAATTCAACATATAATAATTATTACTTAAGTAACGGAACATTTCAAATACATTTACTTGTGACTACCGGGTTGGTGTTATGATAAAAGTTCGCTTACGATCGTAGGTGGGGAAAGCTCCATTACTGGAATGAGCAAGTGTCATGAAGTTTTTCCGTAAAAAGTAATGAGCTTTCTCCATATTACGAGAGATTAAAAACTCAGCCACGGCATGTGCCGCCTTTCTCTCAAAAGTCGAGTGAGAGTTAATATTAGTTATTTTATAGCATATTTCCTATAAACGAGTTAAGGACTTATTTAGTTTCTTCGTCTAATAATGATCTCTCATCATCAACACTAGCCGAAAAGGGTCCTCTGCTGTGCTTAGGCCTATCTAAAGGCTTCCAGAGCGCTTTCACTTAGAGTTACGAGTATTAGTTCGATTTAAATTGCTCTGAATTTAACGTAAAAAAAATTCCACCAAAATGTATTCTAAAATAAGCACAAATGCGAACACCTATGAGTAAGTATCGTCATTTATGTTTCAAAGAAAATAAAGGTTTTTGCGATCTTAATGATACCTTTGTAATATTCTGTATCCCCGGCCTACCTTTTGAGTAAATACTACAGATGTTTTGCCGAGCTGGACACAACTCAAAATCAAAAACTAATTTGGCAACCGATTTGTGACAAAGTCAACGAAGGAAAAACGTAAATTAATTAAAAATGTATCACTTGTAGCTATTGATTTCAAGAAAGTATAAAGTAATATTTATCACATATTCGGATTCGGTTCCAAGATTTATTCGTTGAATAGTGGTTCTCACGATATTCTTAAACGTTTTCACGCAGCAATCTTTGAACTAAACAATAACATAAAACAAAATTCTGGTGCTGTTTACTCTTTTGCATCAAGCATGAAACTAATGATTTCATAGGAATGTATTCACAACCAGATAGATTAAGTGTTTTATGATATATAAAAATCTAAGATTGAAAAGTCGCTTAAGTATAAGAAATAAGAAAAGGAAAACTTGTTTATGGTTAAGATGTATTATTTAAGAGTTCTCCCATGTAATTTTACTCCTCCAAGAAAAGTAAATTGGTTAAGTTTAACACTCATTTACTAAGAAACAATTATATAATTAAGACTATTTTCCTGAAGATTCACTTAGAATAATAATGTTCTAGAGTCTAGACAATTACTAAAACCTTTTGCATTCTTCCAAAACAATAATTGTTCATATAAAATCGCAATGTTTTGCTGTTTCGTAACATATGTATCGTTGCAGAGAAATTGCAACGATATCGCCAATCATTAGCAATTAAATGTGGCGGACCGATTTCCTTACGTTATACCAACCGCAGGTAAAAAGAACTCAAAATATATGAGTTGAACAAGCTTTCTACTTGTACATGCTCTTTATAGCTTCTCCAATGGTGGTGTAAATCTTAGCCTTTATAGCAAGTAATCAAAAATCCAATTACATTTTCTTTAGTATTTTTATTTTAAGCTACCTCGCTATTCCTACGGCGTATTTGAGTTGCACGTGATTGTAACGGCCTTCGTCAATTTCTGGCATTAATGCTGACTAGATTCTATCTTAATATGGGTGTAAAGTACACATATGCCTTCCTTTTAGGGTATAAAATCATGCTTATTGTAGAATAACAGGTAGGTTTGTATCAATAGTTACAAATTGCGACTCTTTAAAACCGGTTAGACACAAAACTTATGATTTAGTGATAGTTGACAGGAAATAACACAGCTAAGTTAAGGTATGTAGTCTAAGTACATACAACTTTCAACGTTGGTTTCATGTTATCGTTACATAAAAACTAAATTACATAGGTAGGTAGCGTTTTTCTGTTATTTATCTTCTGAGGCTCGAAAACACATCTATTAAGTCTGAACGGAGATGATGATTTCACTCGTCACGAAAATGTTCAAGTTGGTAAACAAATGTAACTGATATAAATGTATAGGACATAAAATGTTTGCATAATATGGTATGTAGTTGTTTATATCGAAATCAGACCTCTAACAATAATATATTTTATGTATCACTTAAGTATTGATGGCCAGGTAATAGTAGTTAGTTATATGTGATTAAGTTATAGGTACATAATTTAGATTTTACTAGTCAATTATGTTTTTTGCCCTCCGCTTTCACCCATCTGCGAAGAATCAACGCAACATGAATCTTCATTACACGTATTGCAGACAGATTAATGGAGTATTTTATGTGCAATCTATAGGTAATATTATTAACACAGTATGTTCTTAAAGATCTAAAGAACATAGTTGAATAAGGTTTTTGAAACAAATTAAATGTAAAGTAATACATAATTTCCGGAATTCTATTTATCGTATGCAGTTGGGCTTAAAAATCATAAATCGCTATACAATTTGTATAAAATACGCAACAGGTAATAATGCATTAAAACGTTTGAATTTTCAATGAACAAATAGATAAAATCTAGAATAAATAATGGAATGAACGCTCCTATTCAATTTAGAGTCGTTACACATTCAGATTCGCGATTTCGTAGAATCACATTACTTTATGAATTCAACATGCGATGTAATGAACGTGGTTCGATGCGGAGGAATATACTACAAGTGAACAGAATTTTAATTATCTTTATATAAGTACCAAGTCTCTTAACATTTTTTTAAAAATTGTTGCCGTTAACCAAGATTTTTCTGTATCGTCAACGTTTTAAGAAATACAAATATGACATACACATATTAAGTGTGTATGTCTTACATATATTGTTTAATGCGGAGATCGAACTTGCTACGATCCTAGCTTCAAAAAGGCTAACCAATTAAAAAAATCGGATTCTATTTAGAAGTAAAGTTTAGATTAAAATATAAACTAATAATCATTTCCTTTTCATTGTTAATTGAATAAATTATGCGTTCAGAAAAATATTTCTTGTTTATGTTCTCACAAGCGCGTGTGTCTTAACCTTGCTTAAAGAATCTCATTCTTTCGTTTATAAGTTAACAAACAATCACTGAGCGGTGATCGAGGTATCAATATCAATGTCATGATTATAGCAAATATTTCAGAATTTAGATGAAGCTGTATAAATGCTTTTTTCAATAAATCTTCAGCAATCACTTGCGTGCGTGAATTACATAATTATGGAAAACTACATCGATCGGGTCATTCACCCGACTGGATTGCAATTACGTGCAATTTCGAGCGAAACAACTTTTCTTGGAACATTAACCAAAAACTGGAAAAGACGGGATTCACACCATCGTGGTTTTTGTGTCAAGTGATCTTGTGAATGCTCAAATAATATGGACAAAAGGGCACCTCGAACTCTCATCCTTGTGAGATAACATTGTAGTCGAGCTGCATGATGAAATTCAATAATAAATGACATTATTAATACATGTGTGACCCAAAAGAGATATCGCTTTTAAGCATACTTTGTTTTTAAGCACGACCGATTTAAAAAACGAAGAATATAAAAATTACTTATCTTTTTTTATTTTAGTTTTTGTTTTGACTTCGCCACACACCATTTCAAGGATTACTAGTTCTAAACTGAAGCGTGTTTTGCAACGTGCTATCATTAATAATTATTTTTGATTCTTATTTACCCACGCTCAATCTGACAATAGCTGACTAATCTAAATTTTTTATTAAGAAAAAAATATAAAAAAGGCATTTATAGTAGTCTTCACGATTCAGTTTATTGAGAGTATAAAAAAAGAAAATTGTCTTTGGCTTCAATAATATGCTCGAAAAATTAAAAACATTATCGTGAACATGTAATGTTGACTAAATTGGACTAAACAGGAAGATTAGTAACTAAATTTAAATGTAATAAAGCAAGATTGGGAAGAGTAGTAGTAACTACATTTAGGAAATTTGAAATTATTATTTATTATTATTTAGAGGCGTATCTTCACAGCATATCGGAGTTGTTATGTTTACAAATGAAGAAAACGACACAACAAAATTAGAACAATCTGAAAAAAATATTTGAAACTTATTTGTTACTTCGAGTATATTGATATTTTTCTATATGAGAAATACAAATAAAAAATGAACGAAACAAGCATTTTGTTAGCTTTTAAACATCAAAGATAAAACTTGATACTACATTTGAACCAATAATATATTTATGGGAGTGAAACGGTGGCAGTGGAAAATTCTATCTACACAAGGCAGTGGCTACTTGGATAGGTCACATTTCACCGTGCTTTATCACGAACAAACCAATTACTAGTTATTACTTTCCACGAAGGCACGTAAATACGCTGACACGCGGTAAGAAATAAAAGCGACATTCTATTTTTGCGTTTGAAAAATCTTACACGATTCACGTCGGGATTGAGCATTTTTCTATTCTTAGAGTCTTAGAATCGCCACGATACATTACTCAATGGCGCTTATAAAATGATTTGAATAATATTATTTATGGTACGGAAGTTTATTTTGTACGACGGATAAAGAGATAGCTACTTAAAAAGGTTACGATATGCGAGAGGCGTTGACATTTGTAGAGTACGGAAGTCGCTACATATAAAGATAAAAAGCAACATTTCCTGGGAGATGCATGAAGCCTTGACGCTTGGCTTCTGCTATCAATCACAAGAAGCTCAATAAGATATTTATTAATCAGAATTTGTTAATGATCGATTGAAAAATAACGTTGTTTTTTTTATTATTTTACTGCTTTAGTCACTTAAAAAGTTCAAGGTACATATTTCATTCTCTAATTATACATACATATTTTTATCAATCAAGGACTTGTAATGCCAAATTGTGAATATTTTTGATAATTTAAAATAGTAGCTGAATTCGTAAGTAAAAATAACTATTACTTACTTTTGCGTGATTTCTGGTATGTCCTTTTTTAGCAGATCTCAAAGAGATTACACACAAACGGCGAGACGTACGATAACTAGAGAGCAATGAAACGTGTGCCGCAGCGTCCGACGCCGCGCTCCAACACGCATTGAAGCAGTAGACCTCAGCCGACAGTATATAGACGACCGCCACCGACACTCCTCTGTGACGAAACGACCACGCACAAACGTGCGAAATCCCCACACTACGTTTACATACAACGCGCTCTTCTATGTTTATAAGAGATTCTACGAGATACGCAATTACAAACTTGTTATTAATTGCAACTACGTAAACTGCTACTTTAACTTATTCTAATTAACTCATTTTGACGCCATGCACAGAAATATGAGTTTCAAGTTTAATGTAATAGAGGTGAAATTATGTATCACGTTTATTTTCTCGTTGAGTTTATCAAGTATTTTCCCTAAACCTGCAATGTTAAACTTGTTTTTTGAAACAGCTAACCGGTTGCAAATTACAACAAGTAAATATTCCCCATATTTACATTTTTTGCACGTGATACTCCGTATTTGTTACATCTCGCACAGATTTAAGTGAGTTTCAGAATGAAATCAGGGTATCATTCGCTTGGCGTATAAGGCGACTCAAGGAGGTCATTAGGATAGCTGGTCCTATCGCGATGTACCATTGTTACCAATAGCGATACTAGATGGTCGGGAGACTTCGTGGCCTCATTACTGCTGCGGATGCTTATCACATTATGAGCGACTCAATTGGGCGCTTAGTAGAGGTCGTCCAAGTTATTAAAATATTTTTTTATCAATTTTTGCGGCTTATAATAACAAACATAAACCTCTTACTTTTTGGAAATCTTATTACATCAGTAACATAAAATGTGAACGAGAGAGACTGTGAGGAAACCTGTCTTTTTGATAGTTCTCCAAGCCTTTTCCAGGTATTTGAAGGACTTGCCTCAAATATGGCTATTAGAGGCTACTTGTGTGGTGTACTCGCATATGGCACCCCGCACCGGGTAGCAGCGGTGAATAATAGGTGTATTAAAATTACTTTATTAATAGCTCATATTCATTTAATGGTTAAGGTGTTAAATAATGACGGGTTAATCTTCTTGATGTTGATGAATATTCATTATCATCGTATATTAGCATTTATTTATATTCCAATTAATTAACTTATCGCCATGTTTTCAGTTATTAAGGATATGTGTTCTAGAATAATTACAATTCTAAGTACATTCAGTACTTATCTTGTAGACAAAAATATTTCTTCATTAAAAGATTTTTTCAAACTGAAACATAATGAGCATTTGATCGAAAGTTATACAAACCAAATTCTTGAAAATCTGTATTATCGTATTCTTTTGTTGCGGAACAGCATATACTTACATATAACTCTTACAAAACTAAATTCAGGACAATGACTTTAGGTTACCTAAAATATACTTGTGGCAATACTAGTAGGCATGAAGCGAGCTAGCAGACTTGCTTTGATAATCGCACAACCCGCTGGATTGAAAGACATTTTTTGAGATACTGGTGCTTGCTCATCGGTTTTGTATAACAATATTTTGATACTTAATACAGCTTTGACGATGTCTTTTTTTAACATGGGGAAGTCCTCTTGGACTCCCGCCTAACGAGACGAGACGACGACGAGAGATGTCGGTTTTTTTACCGGCCAAAAAGGGCCAAAACCTCATGTACGTCTTCATCTACACTAAGGAGATACCCCGGATCTCAAAGATGAACAACGATAAGCGGTCTTCCATTATATAACTATATCTTTCCATCGGGACAGAAGTAATGGTTACCCATTAAAGTTTATTCCACGTTTTTGTGGAGAGAAAGTTGTAAAATACTCTACGTGCGGAATTCTATGAATGGTCAATGCAGTTGTCAATTTAGTTACCAGGCGGCACCTCTGCAATATTTGCAGAAATTCAGCTAAATGTACTCCCTGTAATAAATCAACCACCTGAAAAATTAATATCTTTTCGAATCAGAGACAACATACGACATCCAAAATCCAGAATTATTCCAGATTGGTCTCCGCTATAAATTGAACATAAACATTTCCATTGTTGGTGTCTAAAAAGTAGATACCATTATAATTAGAGACTGATAAAGCGTTGCCTTTCATCTATGGATTACTTCCTTTCAATAACCCTCGTCAGAACGATTAGGAGCAAAAACTGAAGGAACTCTTGTATCCAACAGAACGTCAGCCGTTTATCATACTGTAATCTAAATCAATTCTTAATTATTTTTTTTAATCTTTCTACAATTTCGCCAAAACATTAGTCAGATACCAATGAGCGAAGTGTAGACTTCTTAAAGCTAAAAATCAAGCATTAATAGATAGGTATCTATAATTCATAAACAAAGTAATTTATTCCTCATATCATATTGCGTAAATTTCTTGAATATTTCTCACTAATGCCAATAAAATAACTACATATACAATCCTTTTTCCTTAAATTACGAATGCAAATTGATATGATACGACACATGGGAATACCATTCATCTAGGGATACTAAGTTAAAGTGCTAGTTTGCAAGTTACTTTGAAACGTTTAAGGTTCTATTCGAAAGGTCCAGTTTATGTTACGTGTATAAGTGAAAACTATGTTCAGTGAATTGGATATAAAAAAAATATACTCTAAATATAAAGAATACATACTCTGTGGACTAATATTTAACCTGTAATTGAAAACCTAAAAAAGTATTTTAACAATCAGAAATTAATATGATCGATCAAATAAATATGTGCAAAACCAGAAGCCAAACTTTGTGAAAGACTAGACCCACGAATTCATAAGTATCGGAAAAGAGGTTCTCTTGGCGAACGAACCCAATAGCTCACAAATTCTAAGGCATATTTAACCAAGAAAAAAAAAGTAGAGGTTCGGGCGTGCGGTCGAGAATCTCAGCCATGACGGGATCAAACTTTAGGCAAACTCCTATGACTTTGCGTAGTTATGTGTGTATTCGCAATGAGTTATTGCTTACCTTAACGGTGAAGGAAAAATTGATATGAAAACCTCCGCACCAAGAAATTCTTAGGAATTTCTTAGGCGTGTAGTCTGCCAACCCGCAATTAAAACGGGATAGCTTTCGGTCTACTGGATGACAGACTAAGACTAATAGATTTAACGAAACGTAAAATATGCTTTTACCAATCTTTGATGGGTCTATATTTAAAAAAAATGGTTAAATATTAAAATATATTACTCACTGCTAAACTGTAGATCAATAAAGTCATAGGTAGCTAGTATAATTATAATAATATCACGACACACAATACATTTTCAAAACATTGCAGGCTGCAGCTACCAAATTGAATCTTATGACTTATGCGAGACATGTAAAACTACATTTTGCGCACCAAATCTAAACATTAGCAATAACTAATTCATATGTCTAACATAAAATAAAAATAAAAGGAAGCTAATTTTTTTCTCGAAAGGAAACTTGCTTGTGGCTATTGCTACCTGCAAGCTCTGAGTCGCGGGAATGGAAGGTACGGTCGAGGTCACCGGCCTTTGAAAGCGGCTTGCGAGAACTATATTTGCGCAAATGTCAAAGCCCAGTCAGAACCCTCATAAAAACCTACGCCCACCTATCAACCAAACAACGGCGACCATCTCCATTCAGTTTAGGTCATATTGCAATCTGCATTCACCGGTTTCTATCGGTCTTCATAGTATCATCCCACTACCTCGCGGGTTGCGCTTTCCGATAGGTGGCTTCTGATCGAGAAGCATTTTTTAGTAATTTTTATGTACAATTCATGGTAAAACCTTAACATTTAATAAAAGAGAATTTCGTTCACACATTTATCTTTTTTCTTTTGCTGTAATGTATTTTATCTTAACAAGTGTGTGTACTAGTTTTACGAATTATTCTTTCAACGTCAATATTGATGAAATGCTGCATCTTTAAAATGTATTATCAATTTTAATATGATAGTATACGATATGTTCTTTAATTTCAATTTATGTACAGATTAGAATTAGTAGAGTGTGCAATGTGCATATTTAAAGAAAATTACGTTTTAGAGGGCGTAAGTGCGGGCAAAGAGTCTTCAACATACAGTCCTAATCATGATATGTAGATTTTATTAGGTTGCAAAAATGTTACTAAGTAGAACATCTTTAACTGCAACTCGAGCTAAAATAGAAAATAAAACGATCAACGATAATGCTTATTGGTCTACTATCAACAACTTTGATCGAAAAAAAATTAAACTATGGGAGTCAGGACATCTGTTCACATCTACATATTATTATCTGTTGTAAGACGGTAACGCGATCTCTACCGAGTCGCATCTAGTAGCGTCATAGGTATATAATATAGCGCAAAGTAAGAAAATTCATATTATCAGGAAATTAGGACTTCGGAAACGCAACAGCATTGATTCACGTAATTTTTGCGGCAGAAAACCTAAACCTGAATATTAAACAAAGACCTCTCTGACTACAATTATTGACCGTGGCTCCACCATTTTATGTGTTAAAACCTTTATACATACTTCATTATTATGTTGTGTACCTTTCAA
The DNA here is from genome assembly GCA_030295005.1 of Cephonodes hylas. Lineage (NCBI taxonomy): Eukaryota > Metazoa > Arthropoda > Insecta > Lepidoptera > Sphingidae > Cephonodes > Cephonodes hylas. Next base: position 5,908,526 of record AP025371.1, read on the forward strand.
GTAATATTCTCATAAGTTTATGTTGAATGTTTGATGCCAAATAAATTGAACATAAAATGATTTTTTTTATATATTAAATGGTGTATGTTGATGTATGGCACTGTATGTTGATGTGATTTAAGCTATTTTCGCGCTTCTTGGGTAAGGTAATAATAAAAAACAAACTTAACTATTTATTTTTCTTCTCGTGCGAGTTGGTGAAATAAGATTTAGGACATGTAGACTTAGAAGCTTGGCTCTACTTAGCATCTGTTTGTTTTTAGCATTTTACATGATGATTTTAAATTACTGATTCATCTTTTATTTTAAGGATTATCCACATAAGGAGTACCTACCTATTCTTCTACGTAAGAAGTCCAATATTACTCAAAGGAGTAAAACCTAACACGTGAAAGCGAGTAAGCAATACACATTTTCCGCTTGGCAGGTGGGGATTACCGACGCACGAAACCAGCGGAGCGTAAAATTTAACAACTGCACCTCATAACATAAATAAAATATTGGATAAGTTATGCACTTTGTAAATGTAAACTTTTAACAATATATAAGAATGTAGCACGAATCGATTCTATAAGAATTCTATAGGATTCTGAAAAAAAGGAAATAAGTTAGCAATATTTAATAATATTGTGACAATTACAAAAGTATGAGGTTGGCTTAGTTTGTTAGGCATATGTTATTTACGCAACCTGGCTGTTATTAAAATCTTGCAAACTATTTTAAAACGTGCCGAGCTAAATTGGTAATTCAAAGCCTTCAAGTTGTTGTTGGATATCAACCATAGCAATAACAAGGAAAAACAAAAGATTATCAATAGTTACTTACAAGTCATACTCTTAAAATAGCTTACTTATATTCCGTTGCTCCTAAATATTTGTTTTCTTATCTGCATATTTCACGCCGTTATGACTTCATTTACTTCTTCACTGATATTACGTGAAATAACCAACAATCATCAATCGCCACTTTGAAAAGTGAGAGGGTCGTCCCCTATGATCGAACAGGCGGCCTCCGTATTGCTAGTGTAATCCGCTTTCAACTAGTCTATTGCTAAATAGTTACATATTGTTTTCCTTTATTTGTTGTATTATCATTGAAAAAAATATCATATTTATGTTGTAAACGATATTCTTATACCTCATTCACGATAAGTTGATTCTTTTGGCAGATGTCAATTTTTCTGAGACATGACTTTGAAATAAAAAGCGTATTATTTTATTATTTTAATGATTTGATAAATATAAAAAAAATACATACAACACAAAAGTCCCTAAAGATATAAGCGTTATCCAAAAATTCTGAGACTGTATTGCTTCAAAGAAAAATTAAAATAGGAATACTGAAACTAATTGACGTTTGTATAATGTTACATCGGTCCGACGGAAAGGGACGTAACATCGCTCATATCGATATCCACGTCGATAATTTTACTGAACACTATGATGATCATGGCTGTGCTCCAGTTTCTTAATAAAAACTGATTTAAAGATAAAACTATTTAATTTTTCAACCTTAATTTTTACATACTGCGTTATTTTTGGACCTCCTGTCAACTTAAAATAGGTTGTTTAGACCATGAAACAACTTTTCCAAAGAAACATGGGTCGAAACGTGATAAGTAATTCGACCCTCCCATAGAAAACTGCTCACGTGGCCGATTTCGTGTAGAAGGTCTGAATTTTTTTTTCACTTTTCGATCCGTGTTTCTTTGGGGAAGTTGTTTACTTTCGTGGTCTAAAACACCTATTTAAATTTGCCGGGAGGTCTAAAAATAACCCTGTTATATTAAATAGGTACTTATTATGACACACCATCGCTTATCTAAATAATGTTTTACATGTCGAAAGTAATAAAGAATTTCACACATAATGCAGTATTTTAAAACGCAATATTTTTGAACTACTCGATATTTTCTGTTTCCCATCATTAGTCGATGCAGTGATGGCCTCGAGGTTTGGGCGCGCGGTCGAGAATCCGACGGTCGCGGGTTCGAACCCCAGGCACACACCTCTGACTTTTCGAAGTTATGTGTGTATTCACATTGAATTATCACTTGCTTTAACGGTGAAGGAAAACATCGTGATAAAACCTGCACACCTAAGAGTTCTTAGGAATTTCTTAGGTGTGTAGTCCGCCAACCCGCACTAGGCCAGCGTGGTGGACTATGGCCTAAACCCTCTCAATGGTAGAGGAGACCCGTGCTCAGCAGTGGGCGTATATGGGTTGATGAAGAAGAAGAAGAGAAGATGCCAAAAGAATCAACTTATCGTGAATGAGATATAATATAGTTTGCCTCCGTTTTGAATAATATGACAGTTCTTTTTTTCGCGGTAAATAGCAACATAGAAGTTTTGTATTTAGAGATTGAAAGCTGGATATTTAGAGAAGAGGTGATACTGATCATTAGCAATAGACTAAAAGACTTAAAAGCGTTTTGCACTGGCGATACGGAGGCCGCTACAACAAATAACTAACTGAACTAGTTGTATTTGCTATTATCAAAAGAAGGTCCTTATGAAAAAAAGAATAAGATTTCATTTTTCTATATAAACTGGTACTGATACTTAATTGCCTGTCAATAATATCTATCCCTTCGGCTTCGATATGGTTAAAGTTCCCCTCAAATTAAAGAAAGTAATAAATAGATTTTGAATCGACCACATACTTATATCCACAATATTCGAATAATCGTATATTTTAGATTTTAAAAAAGAAGAATAGTGTCAGCTATAAAAAGGAATTGACACGTTTATAAGGTATTGAATATTTATGAGTTTTTTCAGAAACATATGTGGTGTAAACTAAAAAGTATAAATTGACTGTTGAACGTATTTACAAATTTTAACTCCTGTCGTGTGGTCTAAAGCGCAGTTGTTTTTTTCATATTTTGTAGCCACCACATAGAATAAATAAACACGAATAAAGTCTTACAATAGTCTTTCGCCATATTAAGCTTTACTATGGCTGTGTAGATGTGATTCCATTGTCCATTTAATTTAGTTTCAAAAAATGAGCCTTCAACTGTCACTGTCAATTCTGTCATGGTTGAGTTTGGTAACCCACGTGTTTATACTTTATCGTGATTGTGAATGATTTTTAAACGACTTATAGTTTTAAAACATTTAGTATCACATTCACAATGGCTGTAATGCAAAGAATAAAGTAAGTTAAAAAAAATCTTTAGTCCTTTGTTCTATATTTTCTATTAATAATATTAATAAAAAAAAATATTTACAGAAAACCTACAACACGCAAGGGAAAAAAGGCATTACAAGCTAAAGAACCTAAGCCTATCGAAGGACCTAAGCAATGTTTATTTCTACAAGGTCGGAACCCATCGGAACGCACAAGGAATCTTTTGAAGGATATCTATAATTTGAAGAAACCTGATGGTGCTTATCTAAGTCGTAAAAATGATTTTGTGCCGTTTGAAGATGCTTCTCTCATTGAAAAGTGAGTATATTATTTGTCTGTTTCAATTATAAAGTGGTTTTATTCATTTTCTAGTAAACATTTGTTGGCCCAGAAATAATTAACAGTCAACACAGTAGTAAACTTGCTTGAGTTGTCCATAAAATTTAATTTTAAAATTTTTATTGCTTTATTGAAGCAGATTCAACACCTCAAAAGTTTGAAAATGATGACAATAGTTATAAATGCTATTTTACTCCCTACAGATTGTGTAATAAAAAGGAAGCGGCATTATTTGGAGTTGGTACTCATAATAAGAAGAGACCACACAACATAATCTTAGGAAGGACATTTAACTATGGCATTTTGGACATGATTGAATTGGGAGCTGACAAGTATAAAGCCATGTCAGAGTTCCAGAACATCAAAGTACTGGCTGGATGTAAGCCATGTCTTCTTTTCAATGGACCTGCTTGGGATTTGAATCAAGATTTGAAAAGATTAAAGTGCCTTTTTACAGATTTCTTTCACAGGGAAAAAGTATGTATGATTCTAATTTCTTTATTGTAATAGATAAAATTTACTCTGCCTTTTAGTTTAAAAGATTATTCTAAATAATAGCTAATGATTGCTTTACACAGCAAACTCTTAGCCATAAGAGACCTAGAGCAGTACTGTGTTGAATGATTTAATTATACAGGCAACTCTCTTGTTTTTAATCAAAAGAACATATTTAAAAAAAATGTATAACTAAAAACTTATTTACTCATTTATGTCTCTATTTTATTAGTTTACTTTTATTATCATGACTGTTATTAAGCTGCATGTAAAAAAGGTTTTATGCTCTTTGTTCAAGTTTACATACTATTTTCTATTTAAAAGCTCTTTTTGTGACTTGTGACTTGAAATCATGTTGTGGGGCCTAAATATCTCTGATATATTAAAAAATCATATCACATTTTTCTTTTTTCAGGTAGAGACAATCAGGCTGCAAGGATTAGAGCATGTTCTCAGTTTCACTGCTACTGATACAGGAGAAATTTACTTCAGATCGTACAGGATATTACTGAAAAAGAGTGGTCAGCGCACCCCTAGAATTGAATTGGAAGAAATTGGTAAGTCTTATATCTCAAATAATATATTGGAAAATAATTAACTGGAAAAAATATCTTTGTAAATATATACTCATTGGTCATGTTCAGTGTTGTTCTGCTGGTATAAAATAGTGATTTGTCTGAATCTGAATAATTTTGTCTTGCTGCTTTGGTTAATCCCTCTTTCCATAAGCCTAGTGAATGTAAGAAAATACAAATGAAAGCTTCACTTTCTCAAGGCAGTATGGGGAAAATCAGTCACATTTTATTTTTATTAAATTCAAGAAAATGATAGATTTCATAACTACATATAATAGGGTCTTACAAGAATCTCTGTAATGTTGCATCAACTTCTATCATTTTAGGACCATCAATAGACTTTAAGCTGCGGAGAACCAAGTTAGCGTCTGACGATTTGTACAAGGAAGCTTGTAAGATACCTAGAGAATTGAAACCAATCAAAAAGAAGAACATTTCTAGAGATGCATTTGGTACGAAAATGGGTCGCGTACATATGGGCAAACAGGATATTGGTCGTTTGCAGACTCGCAAGATGAAGGGATTAAAGAAAACTCCAGAAGAAAGAAAACAGATGCTGATGAAGAAGAAGAAAGCAAAGCAAGCAGCCAAGTCTGCAAAAATTATGGAAGCAGCGTGATTAAACTGAATATATTTTCCAAATTAATTTGTAAAAGTTTTTTTTTATATAAGAATGTGAATGTAACAATAACTATTTACTTATTATAACAGTCATCCATGGTGCAATTTATAATTTAGATTACATTTCGAGCTACAGCTTCCTAATACTAATTTAGGTGTGTGTTTCACAAGATCTTTTCTTTCAATGTATGAATCAATGATTTGACAGCTGGGTATCGTACTCTACTGTTAATAAAAAATAGCATTTAATGAAATATAGAAATTTGCTGCTAATTTTGTTTCAGGCGTACTATATACGTCTGCGTAATTGCTATTGCCAATTGACAGTTATTTTAAAAAATCACTTTATGCAGTCAAGTTTTTACATTTTGATCGCATGTATCCTGAACCAGAAAGTACTGATAATTTCAAGATGCCTTAAAGATATTTTATTGGTTAAATATTTATACATTCTACACACTGCGCTGATGCAAAATAGTCTCAAGCCCGTAGCCCGATTCACGATTTCAAGATTTTATATTTTAAACATTTCCACAAAATTGATAGTCAGCTCTTTATATTTATACCCCATAAATAAAGGTAACTTCATCATCAACGTCATCATTGTCAGCCAATTCTGGTCCACTGCTGGACATAGGCCTCCCCCAATGACTTCCACCGGGAACGGTCGGAAGCCTCCTGCAGCCAGCGACGTCCCACGGCCCTGACAAGGTCGTCGGACCACCTTGTCGGGTGACGTCCCACGCTGCGCTTTTAACAAAAGAAATTTTTCAACATAGTGCAATTTGGTAGCGGCAAGGTTCTAGGATGTTAAAAACGCCTCCATTCCACACCACGACTAATTTCAAACCAAAATTGTTTTTGTTTAGGATTTTGTGTAAAACAAAATAGAAACTACAGCTTTCCAACAAGCCAGGTAAAAACGCAATAGAGGCTGTAAATACTATCATGTAAGTTTAGTACAAAAAAAATACTATTATACGTTAATATTGCTATTGATGACTCAGTAACTTATCTCACAGGAAAACCGGTACCGTTTTTATAATTATTTTATGGAACTTCTTAAATCAATTGATTCAGAGAATTACGTGAATGACCAGCGTTTTCGACTAAATCTACTATAGAGCAGTATAAGACCATTGATCGTTTCAAAATTCCGCTAATATACCATTTTTTTATAGAAGACTCACGTACATACATGGACACATTTTCTTCTTCTCTTCTTCATCAACCCATATACGCCCAGAGGGTTTAGGCCATAGTCCACCACGCTGGCCTAGTGCGGGTTAGCGGGCTACACACCTAAGAAATTCCTAAGAACTTTTTAGGTATGCAGGTTCCATCACGATGTTTTCCTTCACCGTTAAAGCAAGTGATCATTCAATGTAAAATACACACAACTTCGAAAAGTCAGAGGTGTGTGCCTGGGGTTTGAACCCGCGACCACCGAGTTTCTCGACCGTGTGCCTAAACCTCGAGGCCGTCACTGCTCATAAATATGTACTGGAATGATACAAGTTAACATCAACATTTAAGTTCCATGGAAATTAAGAAAAAACAAATTAGTTCACCGGATTTGTTTTTGTTTTATATCATTTTAATTTTGGTCGGTCGAAATTCCTTTTGTTAGTAATCGTCCTTTATGTAATTAATGAATTTTTATACACAGTAATATTTAATTTCATGTAACGGCGCCTTATATCTAATATCTAATGAACTAAGCAATATAAGCCCCATCTCATTTTTTTTAAATCCAGATGTTGCATCTAGTTGCGGTCAACCAACTTTATGAATAAGTGCGGCGATGACTTTCGTATAGGTGAACTATTGTATAATGTTTACACAAAGAACGTTGTATAATAGGCACTGTCTTAACCACTGATTGTAGACTTGTACCCAAGTGACTAAGTCGCATTGATTAAAAAAATACATCTTTGTATTTGCCTGTTTTATTTTTCCTGTCAATCTATGCAACTGGCTGTCTATTGTATATAGGTATACCTATTTTTATTTCATGGGTCCACTATATAGAAAATACATTCGACACTGTCCATTAACACTCCTAATCTTTGGAATAGAAATGAGGAAGAAACAAGAGAGAATACACGAATAAAGGACCTCCACGACGTACCTTACATGCATGACAACGGTAGGTACTCATGGAAATAATTTAAGCTTATTTTTCCTGTATAACGATATTAGCCCTATGGGAAATTAATTGGAGGAAATGGTAATACATTTTTCCCTACGATCCCGCAATACAATGGCGGTGAGAGGTGAAAGACTCCGATATACCCTTAACCGGTCTCACCCCTGGTTCTGAAAGAGGAGCTTAAAGCGCTTTTCCCAAAACGAGTTTATTCTCTAAGAGAAGAAATTCGTCCTGAACTTTACTTTTAATGTAAAAGGCATTAAGTGCTGTATAAAGGCAATTATTGATATAAAGATTTAAGTGCCTATAAAAGAAAGTTGTGTGTTTTGAATTAGATTACAAAGGTGAAGGGAAAAATAATACATTTTTCAGATGTTACTTGGGATTCTAGCCAGAAGTGATTTTTTTCCAAGAAACATAATTTGCGGTTAAACTATTTCTAAGAATGGTTGTGGACATATTTACATATTATATATGTACGTACCTAATAGATATTGAGCATACATTTTTATTTAAAAGTATTTCCCCAATGTTTCCTTCACAATACTTAATATACCCTCATAGTTATTATCAGTTATCCTTTTGAACACTATCACTCGGGGATTTTTATACTGGTCACCACCATTCTATACAAGGCAATACGTGAGGCAATTTAAATATTCTTTTGATTCATATTTTCACTGGGACTTCCCTAGTTGCTCAGGATATTTTAAATTCTTGGACCATTTTGGTTTTACTTTCATAAAACCCATTTAATATGTTAACGACTACAATATTTTGTTAAAGCATATTCTTAGGCGAACTCACATTTGATGCATTTGCAACAAATAAAAACTAAATACATACGTCACCGTTTCGTCTACGCACGCTATATATTGTCCATACAAAGTTGTCGCTCTTGTTCGCACGACGAGGGACACTGGGAGGATTGCCCTTTGCTGGTGTAAGGATATTATGCTTGGTATCTATCTCAATGTTCACATCTGTGTAGATTAGATATTGTTCCACATGCCAGAGTACCATCCACAGCCCATTCCAATGCCAGCTCTTCTATAATACATACAATCCATAATTAAGTATAACGGTTGATAAAGTGATCTTAAACTTATTTCTGTTAAAATGCTTATTTATTCACATCCACTAAGTCAGATTTGAATTTTAATAAATAATAAAATAGCTGCGTACATTTAACGAATTTCGTTGAAATACGGTTTTTCTTAAATTAACAATATTCATGAATAATTATTTCTTTTGACGTCAAGATAATCTCCGAGAATGTCGCTTGAGGTGATACGGTCAGAAAAACAGTAAGTTAAATTGGTTTAGTAGTTCGCAGAATATCTTCGACGCATTTTTTTGTTTTGCCCGTGGTCTTTCATTGGTTCGGAAGCACGAAAGTATCCTTATAACTCCGTGGTGTGATTTCAACGATAGATATGTTCTATTTTTTTTTAAACTCTCTGTAGCGGCGCGTAACGAATGTGAAAATACAATTTTCTATTTTTTCAATTCTAATAACAATTAAAAACTGCTTTTCTTCTCTAAACAATGTTTTACTTTATCGTTTAATACTTAAATATCTATAAATAATACCTAAAACTAAAAAAAATGCAAATGAACCACACAAAAGCGGTTTTCGTCGTATAAAGGCTAATGAACTGACAAAAATAACATAAATACCTATTCAGGAAATGCCCTTTATGTGCGAGTGGTATCCGTGTTGAGCCTTGCTAAAATGTATTAAGCACACTCGTTAATTATTTGAAACAATTATATCATTTATTAAATTGTGAGTTCGTGGTACAAGTATGTGCCGTACGGTCTAGAGGCCCTGGGTTCGATTCCCGGGTCGGGCAAAGTGTTGTTGGGTTTTCCCATTAGGAAAATCTTAGTAGCAGCACGGAGTCTGGATATGTGCCCGAAAAACGGTAAGAGGCTCGCCTCCTATTACGTGGGACTGATACATACCTGGCAAATTGTGGGTGCAGTAATGCACCTCTGCCTACCCCTTAGAGGAATATAGGCGTGAGTTTATGTATGTATGCATGTACAAATAACATTTGCCTGCGTTTGGATTTATTTCGAATAAGGACTTAAATACGTAAGTAGTTGAATCTAAAAGTAAAAAATGGATGGCCTTTTTCGCTAATTTGACATGAACTTAACCATATTTCCTAAATAAGACAAGCCTTAAGCCATCTCTGTATGAACCAAAATACAACGAAACCGGATAAGTCACATTCCTATTTACAGATATAATGTAATAAACCTTTGCTTTCAAATAGTTAAGGCCTTATTCGGATCAGGCTCTAAAAAAAGGATCAATGGACAGTAAAATTATATCATCATCATCATCAGCCAAAGGACGTCCACACCTGGACATAGGCCTCCCTCATTATATATTTTTGATATTCATAGGAACGATGGCTCTTTAGAACTCACGCTTACGTTCCCTAGACGCAATATTTTAGATTTAATTAATTAATTAATTGACAAATAAATTATACTTTATTTACGAGAAAACAATGTTTCATGATGCCTTGTCTCTTGAAGTAACGTGCAGTTCATGTTGAATTGATTTTCTTCTAAAACAAAAAAAACTATTCAAATTTACCTCATCGAAACAATTCTTATGGAGTCGAAAAATATACCATTTACCCAAAATGTGACCTGAATAAAAAAAAACACTTAAACATTTTTTTAAATTGTACCTTGGGTGCCAGGTAAATTTTCTGTCGTAATTGCATTATCATAAAATAAAACTAAGTATGCTGGTTGTTTTCACCTGTGTAAAATTCAAATTTAAATCCGGGATGAAAATTGTCATAAAACGCATCCTGGTTTTTTTCGTTCCGTTCGACTGTTCTGATATGATTCGCTATATTATTTAGATTAAGATTTTTACTTTTGTATGTAGTAATGGCCTCGAGATTAAGGCGCGCGAATAAAAATCCTAATGGTCTTTTCCCTAATACATGTGGCCTAAAACATAATAATTTGTGAGATACGGGTGTAAGAACGCACCTCTGCCTACCTATTTGGGGATAGAAACATGCATGTATGTATGTACCTACATTGTACATAATATATTATTATGTATGCCATAGTATGCAAGCAAACTGATTACAACCACATCTAATTATTCATGCGTTTACCCAGTTTCGAATTTTAAGTGCTAAGTAATTGTTAATCAAATAGGTTAAGCCTAATATCATTACATTTCAGGCTTAAGAAATAATTTCTTTTATATTTGTATAACTAATTTAAATGTAATAATGCCTATTAGAAACAGGCACTGCTACGACCTTTTTGAGTGAGAACAGTTTAATATGCTAGCTTTTTAGAGGTATTACTATGTATTATCATGTAAACAAAATCGGGTTCATGACCCATTCAAGAGCACATGCAAGACGAGGGACATAATGGAACAGAAGCGGTCGCGTTGGCTGAAAATCGGATGGGAAGATTATTATTATATTATCTTGTAATCTAATTGTGACGAATGGTATGTAATTTAAAAAGAAAAGTATCTTCGCGAATATGTCTGTCTATATTTTAAGAAATATAAATCTAAAATACGTTCACTCCAGAAGTTGTGTGGATGGTATTGTTCATATATTTTTATATAACCTGCAATCATCGTAAATAAAATTTGTTTGATTTCATTTTACAAATAAGTAGGTAGAGCCAGCTAATAGGTAACCTATTGCTCTGCGGTTAGACGGTGTAAGATTTCCGCCACGGTATTTTCCGCCAGTTAAAAGAGGCAATTTAAGTTGTTTATTTTGGAGCGCTGCCCGAAGGTATTCAGGAAAGCATTCCCGAGATACAAAGGCACATATTACTATGAATGATTGAAGTACAAGCGAATTGGAATAATTCCTATTATGAGGAGTCCAGGTTGTAACGCTCTGGTACACGCCTATATTCCCTGATAAAAGAGGTAGATGTAGAGAGGAAGATGGAAGAGGTGCATTTTTGCACCCACATTTTGCCAGGTATGTATTAGTCCAAGTTGATTATTGGCGTAGACGAGCTTATAATCGTTTTTTGACCGTACGGCACATGCTTGGGCCGCGAAATCAAGAGGAAGTATCAAATAGGCTCTAGTTTATGTCTCAGTGCGTGCAATTTTGAGCAGTTAATTTTTATGTTATGAGCATCTCAGAATCAGTCAACTTCTTACTTCAGGAGAGACAGCATAATAGCCATTTTCTGGTAAAAAAAAATATATAACTTACATTGTAGCCCATTTGCGACGCAATAATAATATCTCTTTGCTGGTAGCACATGTTCTAATTGCTCTAGATATGCGCTTTTCAAGGTTACTTTATTAAATTCGTGGAATATACCTCACATTTACTTATACGTCACTAATACCTCACATATATGAATGACGCATGAAGATGTTTTCTACGAAGTAGGTATCATAAACAACAAATTTTTAGTGGTAAATAAACTTTTATCATATAGAAGAATCATTAAAAATTTATTCACTCCTTCATATCTCTTCTTATTCGAGTTTTATATATGTTAATATGCCAAAGTATCATTGAGCCAGCTTTAACTAGTATATCCTAGAATATCAGATTTTTTTATTGTTTTATTGAGGATGCCAGATAAGGTTTTCATAATACAATAATCAACTCTGGATTAAAAATATATAAATATCCACATAACGCAAAGTTCTGGTTTTTGGGCTTGATCCCAAAGGGGCGCTAAAGACCCTAATTGTAAACATTTGATGTAATAATTATTTATTTTGATACAAACTGTGAAATTGAATGCGTTTTATTCAATATAGATAATCTAAGATCGGTAATATAACAAATCTAGATTAACATACAATATAAATATGATGATTAATATGACTCCATCTTCTCTACATAATCCACTTACCATTTTATTTTAAATAAATAACTCCATTATTAAATTCTATGTTTCCTTGAGCATAACTTCTACTTGTTTATAACTTACCAACAATAGATACTTCAAACATTAATCAAGGCTTAATGGCGTACACCCAGCGCGAAAAGTTTAATTATGATTTGCACTTTTTAAATATGTCTTGAGATACTTTTATGAGTAAAATATTTCTAACGATTCTGTTTTGTAAACTGTGAATACAGAACATTGTGTTCAACAATTTTATGTTAACAACTCTTTCTAGTTTCGCTGTTCTTTAAGAATTCTTTTAATTATTGTATTATCGTCCCCACCCTTTATTTTTTTTGATTAGAACTCCTCTTACCATACAAACCGGTGTTGACACATTTTTTTATGAAAGGATGGAATAGGAATCTTCTTCACGAAAAAAAATTAGTGACATGAAAATAAGCGTAGAAATACACCTGTGCTAAATCCATCGGGGATATATTCGTGGACACTCAGAAGCGTTTTCCTTCGAATATAAAGTTACTATCATAATAGTATCATATAGTAACTATCATAATTATTGAACATCACCTTACATTGTGTACTTAATCTATAAGGCCGTCATGCGCTAAAACCTCCCTAACTTAATAAAAAAGGCAGTTGTAATGGAGTTTTAGATTTAAGGGTGGTTCTTTTTAGTAATGACATCAAATGTAACTAGTAATAATCTCGTAAACCCTGTTGTTAGTCAAATGATTTCGAAATCGCATGCAACAGTGCAAGTTTGCCTACGATTTCGATTAAATATAGGTTTCTTAAGACAAACTGCGACTAGTTTCGTCATTTTATCACACATAAGAAAATAGTATGCCGAGGTTTTAGGCACGATTTTTGGGTCAAATAATATTTTTTCTGAAATGAATCTTTTGCTCGGGATTATTAAAAGCGAATGTACTTACGTATATTTGATTTTATTTCATATTTAATGTAAGTTATAAATAAGATGATATCACGATTATGCAATTCCTTGGTCTCGCATAATCGATTTATTCTATTAGCCTGTAATCAAACTGTTATTGAAGTTCATAAGTATAGACTAGGAAAATAATATAAGCATGATAAAAATAGACGGAAATGTTCTGCTACCACGTTATGCAACATTTATATCGTAAAGTGGGCAGTGATAGTGTCAACTAAGGTCTAAGATACAATTACTAGACTTTATTGTTAGTGAAATTTTGTTTAAAATCGGGCGTCTAAATGGGACATAAGCTAAAAAATATTTTTAAAGACTGTTACAGCTTTCTAAAATAGAAATTTAAGTATGAGCAGACTCGCTCACATAACAATTTATTGTAAGATCAAAATCTATTTCAATATGGAAAGCTAGTGTGTGCTGGTCAACAAAAAGAAAATGAATACAAGAACAAGAATCGTTCTTCGTAAAATGGTTAGCATTGACGTTTCTGTTTAGTTGTGGTAGAGTCAATCGCCAGTTCATTTCCCATCTATGGATTTTAGTCATATAGCTATCTCTTTTAATGTTATAAATGAAAGTAAATCTTTTAAAAACAAACTTACTTTTTAAAGCGAAAATAAAAGTTTTAAGGAAAAAATATTTTTTTCGGTTTAAGCGCATTCAAATAACTAATTTTTAGCAAGCCCTTTCAGGTGATATGGGTATCATTGCAGATGTGGTTTAAAAGAAACTAGTCCGAGATCTTGAATGTGCCACCATGTTGGATTAAGAGGGACCTCACAAAATTATCCCCGTGCACTGTCATTCAAACTGAACGTGTTTGCATACTTTCCACTGAATCTGTTGAAAATCTCTTTCAACTTTCTTCCTTATTGGAGTTTTAAGAATTATACATAAGTCCGTGATAGTGTATTAGGCCTTTTCGTTTGATAATGATAGTGTAGGGAAATATAAAACTCAAATTGAACATTATAATAAATAATTAACTCATTAGTAATAAACTCGTCTATAAAGTGATAATATGTATTTGAAAAAATAGTTTAAAAATTACTAAATTGCAGGGGTTCTTGGAAACTCACGACACTTAGGTACAAACCGTAAATGTGAGGTGAACTTTTGCTAGTAGGCAAAGATAAGAAGGAAGGAGGTATAGTCGGAATTATGAGGCATTTATAATCACTTATTTTATTTATTTTGACAGATATATATTTCTTATGACTCGAAACAGGAAAGCTGGATCACGGTAATAGTCTGTGATACCTCTGGTAGAGCAGAACATTTTTGTTATGTGTCAGACTGACTGCGTCGTGGCTCTACGATGTACTTTACGAATTACAAAATGGAACACCGCCGTCAAAAGTTTGACTGCTGGTTACAAGCATCCTCTACAATTGAACGTGGCTTAGTGTTAGTAGTAAATTAGTTAGTAGTGCGAGTTTACGGACTACACACCTAAATTTTCTTTTTATTCAACGTTAAAGTACGTGATAATTGATTGTTAATTCACACATAATTTCGATACATCAGATTTATGTTCTTGAGTTTGAACCCGCGACAGCCGAGATTCTCGACCGCGCGCCTAAACCTCGAGGCTATTACTGTTTCATTTAACAAACGTTATAGAACTGTGTTTCCTTAATTTCCGTTATGACAATTGTAGTGGTAACTCTTTAATGAATGTTAATGAGACTTTAGAAAATATTTTGTTTAAACGATGTGTCTTAACTTCATATAAAAATATCTTTGCCATAATATCAATATAAAATCAAACATTTTAAAGTCTAGACAATATCTTATTTTTATTTTATTACAGTCTCCAAATTTAAATTGCTATAATACAGTCTAGACAAAGTAACAAGGTATTGAATAATAAATGCGTTCAATTTCTAACCGTAGAACGATAAAACTAAATTGCATATGGTGGGAACATATTAAGTGTTTATAATATTAGATTAAATTCAATAAATAATTAGAGGCGTATTATGTGCAGCCTAAAAATATAGAAGCATTTTTAATTAGCGTGTGAACCTTTTTTGAGTACAATAGTTCCTATTGAGGTCGTAACCTTTTTGCGTAAGAATGCTCAAATGGTAAATAATATGGTTTAAACAAACTAATGGGATCTTTAGAGTAATTTAATTTTATATAGTAAATTATATTATAGTTTAAAAGTGTCGTCCTTCCCATAGAATGATTTAACCGGCTTTTCGCGGACTCAATAAACTTTTTTTGATATCCAAAATTCCTCAAACTGGCAAGGTACTGTTCATTAACAAATGGCAAAAAATATATTAAAAATAAAAACAATCAGTATGGTATCTTTTTGTTATTCGTTTTTTTGGGGCATTTGTCCGGACATTCACCTGGAATTTGGTTTTGAAATATTGCACATTTTTATAATAAGTTGTTTTATGGCAATGTTTACCATAAGCTTAATAAAATAAAATGTAGAATCGTTTATTGTAATTCATTGTATCAATACTAAATTAAAATTATTTGAAAATTGAGCGGAACACTAAATTAAAGCCTACGTGAGTTTTTGTAGCCATAGGTAGTATTTAATGAGCTGTTTAAAATTGCCGTGGTGGTCTATTGGCCAAGACGGAGGTTGTCGCATCGGCCGTGCGAAGTGGTCTATTCGGCGAGGTGTTAGTGTACCCTTGACCGGATGCCGGTCGCGCGCAGTCAGTCGACGCGCGACTCTACACTCGTATCCTCGCGTCGATGCCTCCCTACGAAAACCAAGTATAAAGACGGTTCGCGCCGCCTGCCGCCACAGTCCGAAGCAATGCGCGTCCGCCGGACGGATGCAGGGTCGGACGTCCGCTGTGCCGCACCACAATTTCACCCCGTGTTTTATGCATTCAGTTAATTATGAAATAAAACACCTGTGATAGTGAAATATAAACATGAAGTCGAAAAGTGATCGTTCCGAGCCTCAGCCGGAGCTGCAGGAGTTGCTGCAGAAGCCCAGCAGCCTGCCGCTGATTGCAGAAAAAAACAAACACGCCACAAGTAGGTCTCAGTTTCGATTCATTGATATCTCTGAAAGGTAGCAGAGTGACGTTTGAAAACGATCCGTTCCGGTGAACGAACATATGAGTCGTAAATCACGCATAACAATTAGTCATTATTAGAAAAACATAAAAATATTTTGTTAAGACTAATATTGGAAACATTTTTACAGTTTTTCATACTAATTATAATAATGTACCTACCACATACAAAAATTTATTATATTTTCAACGAAAATTGTTGCTATATTTAATTATCCGAATTTATTCCAAAGTGACATGTAATTTATACTACAATAAATTTCATTTTGATGTCGCATTAAACATGTTGCGAAAGGTTTTGTTGGTAGGAAGTAAACAAGTACCTACGATATGAATATAAAAACAAAAGTTAAGGAATGCAGTACTACTACAGCCTGCCAATAAAACATAGTCTGGTTCAAACGTTTCTGTAGTTTACTTAAAAAGAACCTGTTTAGTCCAGCTTAATATGATACAATAGCTTTGATAATAATATACCGTAGTAAATGAGACCCCTAAATGACATAAAAAATATTGATTAGACATTATCGTTTGCAAAAGCCTTCGTATATTTTTGTAATTTTTTTTCTGAATCAGAAATATTTTTTCAAATCAATACTGATAGGTGTAAACTCATTAGCTGGATAAAAAAGAGTTCACATTTCAACAAATAGGCAAACTGTTAAACAACCAGTCAAGTGTAAATGCAAAAGTAGAGGCAGTTGAAGGTAAGTACATTGATCTGACTATTTATAAAGATCTGTAGTTTCTCACCAGTCGTCGACCTTTGTTGTGCATTTTTGAGTTGCACCTGTCCTCTACGTCTAATCAAACAGTCTGAAAGTTCCCTTATTGATGTTCAAATGTTATTGTTATCAGTTACGAGGATTATCGAGCTTTATTTGAAAGATATTAAAAAGATCAATTTAAAAATTTCAAACAAGTATAGATTCAAGTCATGCTCATAAATGGATCGCTAATCCTTTTTATAATAAAATGCAAATTTTTTACGCACTTTATTAATGTAATTTAAATCAAAATGCGGAATTCCGAGAAGCCGAATTCATAGAACTATAAATCATTGGTTTTTATTAAATGTTCCTTAAATTCATTGTCGAATTAAATGATTCGCCAAGGACATGGCATCGTCTAGTGCCAAACGGTCATAATTATCGTGACATAACCATTAGGGAAAAATAGTGGACTAGTGTTGCAAGCATCTGTACACAGAATTTTAATGATTAACCGATAGTACATAAATATGCACGAGTTTATAGCCTTTAGTCATGGCTATTATTTTATATGATCAATACACCATAATTTCTGTGGAGATGCCGTAAAGGAATGACAATAAGTTTACAACAATTTATTAAGTGCACGTGTTTTGTAGGTATCATTTTCAATGTAAGAAATATCCCTAAGATTTCATTAACAAGGTAGATACAAACGTGTCACTATAATACCTAGAAATGCATAGCCTAACCAAACACTCGTAGGACAAAAATACAAAATCTATATTGTATATAGGAAATAATAAATATTTCGTTATACTAGTATTCCAGAAGTGGTGGGCAGAGCACACACTGTTTTAAATAATTATGATCCGAATTTTATTAAATCCTATCTAATATAGACCTATCCTATTGCTCAATACTGGGCATAAAGTGTGTGTTGGTCCGATTCGGTATATTTCTGCTTCATGCGATCGAGCGGTCGCGGGTTTAATTCAGATGGAGCGAGTGTTAAGGGTTTGCATTAAGAAATTTGCAATAACGTTACGAAATATTGAAATATGATCGGCATTGTAAGAAGCTCCCTCTTATGAAGCCGAACTTCAAACCCAGCCGTAAAACTTACCAATGTTAAGAAATACATTTTTGCGTATGGGAATATAAGCGAGAATTTAAGTATGTACATATGTAATAGTCTCTTAAAAGGTGTAGCGAATTAATGGTCTGTCAACTAATATTTATCCACTTCGAGAAGCAGAAATCGAGATAATATTGACATTCAAATGTCTCACAGACATGTGAAATGTGTATATTATGTATATCAGTTTAGAAAGTTATCTTTGGTGTGGCATTTGAATACATTAAAGAGAAAGAAGCACATATAATTAGACTATTCGAAGATTTTTTTATATTGTGTAGGAAAATTGTGTCACATCCATATTAATATTATAAAGCTAAAGAGTTTGTTAGTCTGAACGCGTTAATCTCATGAAGTACTGATCCGATTTGAAAAATAGAATCGGTATATCGGAGTCAATGGCCTTTCAGTCTGACATATGTAGAACAGAAAACATACTCGACCTACCGATACGGACCTCTCGGTGGCTTCCACTTCATCGAGGACAGTGCGTTACAACCTTCAAACTATGATGTTATTAATGCGTCTATGGTATAATTGAGGCATCAGGGATCCTTACGACTAGTGATTCTGATAATGGATACCGTGAAGGGATACCGTGACAAAAATGTTACGTCTTTTAACACCTGGCGCCAACTTAGGTTCTGAGTTTGTCTACTCGCCTTGTCATCGATTTCATCAAATAACATTAATTGAAGGGAATCATTACATACTTGCCGCGATAATGTACCTGAAACATTAACCAGAAGTATATGTACGAGTAACAACAATAAAAATACAATAATGTGGCAAGATTTATGAATGTAATGAATAAATTAGAAAACGCAAGCAGGATATTTTCTCAATAAAATATAGGTATTTCTGTATAATGTTTGTTATTGTTTTAGTTTATAAATGACGACAACGTATGTTTTCAGTAGCTATCAGAATTTTTTAACGACAGTAGAACTATTTGTTTTGTGGTAAAATAAATATTAATTTCAATGAATCTTTGTCATGCAATAGACATTACTGAAAAAATAAAGACAGAAGACACATGCACTTTACAGACGCGAATAATAAGCAATCAATCAATTTGAATAGCATGAATATTAAGTTTATTTCTCCATTGACATAATTCAAAATTATATATACATTATACTACGTGCTTCTACAGAAGCTTGGCTTTTTGACAGCCCCGTGGCGCAGTTGGCTAGACACCAGCTTGCGAAA
The DNA here is from genome assembly GCA_030295005.1 of Cephonodes hylas. Lineage (NCBI taxonomy): Eukaryota > Metazoa > Arthropoda > Insecta > Lepidoptera > Sphingidae > Cephonodes > Cephonodes hylas. Next base: position 5,927,813 of record AP025371.1, read on the forward strand.
CGAGCGGCCGCGGGTTCGATCCCCGCACCGAGACAAATGTTTGTGTGATCCACAAATATTTGTTTCGGGTCTGGGTGTTTGTGAGACCGAAAAGTCTCTCGTAGTTTCTGATACCCACGATACAAGACTTGTATCTTAATGTGGGGTCTGAACTATGTATGTGACTGTTGGGTGTATTTATTTATTTATTTATTCTACTTCGTGCTTCGTGCAATTACATTTCTCTAGCTATGTATCAGTTCTATAAAGGGGTACAATTCCAGTTTTTGTGTTGCCATTAAGAAATTCGTAATGGAAAAATCCAAAACCACATTCCCCGACCCAGGAGTAGGATCCCTAGTGTGAGTGTGATTAAAGTATATATTTATATACGTCTTATGATTGGCAATGATATCATTAATTCCGAAAGGCTTATTTCATTAGAGAAGAACGGGCTAGAAGCATCAATATTATAACCAAAAGGAATGCTAATAAGCGCACAATAGGTCTGAGGACGAAAAAAACACAAACACTTCTTGTTCTTGTTTACAATACATATAAAACATTATGGAAATCACATTACATTCCATACGCGTGAATAATTATGACTTTTAATATTTCTTTAAATAATAAATATTTGTATTCTAACGCAAAAACACTTAAAGAGGCAGTAACGACGGAATTCCCTTGAAAAATAATTGCGTAGATGTCACAAGACGACGCAAATAAGTTTATCGTTTTTCTTTTTAAGATAAGTTGGCTATAGTGTGGTTGTAGATAAATTATTGTGAAATTGTTAAAAAATACGTGATTTTTCTAGAAACAAATAATATGGAAAGGCATCTTCCATAAATTTCTGGTTCAGCCATGACAGACATAGTTGCCATTATTCGATAAATAGGTATCTATGACATTACGAGGTAAAAAAACTTAATATTTATTTTGTTACATAACACATATAAAATACTGTACGTAAGCAATTCCAGGTTTAAAAAAATGATTAAAAGCTTGCGTCCAACGGTTACAACCTTTCAGCGACTAGTGCTTTATTACGGACTTATTACATACTCGTCCATCGTATGGTGTTACAAATGTTAACTTTTTAGATTATCATCTATACTTTGTGAGACTACGACTGAACCTGAAAACAAACACTTTCAGTCTTTTACTTTTTAATAATATTTCTAAAAATGCGAATACTTTAAAACCTCTCTCAGCGTTAACCAATGTCTCTTGGGCGCGAATTTGTTAGGAATGGGCCCAAGTTTATAATTTATGAAGCGATAATTTGCACTTTATGCCTCAGGCTCTAAAAGTTATTAATTTTTTAGGTATTTAAATATTGGCACGTGCGCAAATCCAAACCAGTTTGTCATTAGTGATTTACAAGTATATGGGTTTATTAATGTTTTTTTAATGTTTAATTAGTTTCAAAGATTATTAATTGCTAATATCACAAAAGAATGAATTTCAATACTGCTTAAAAAGGTATTTATATTCTGACTCCATTCTGTAGATAAGGCGCAATCGGAGCCTAATCTGCGCGTTAGTAGCGTGTGTTTCGTCAAAGCTAAGTTTGGCAGTAGATCGTAATGCGTTCAAGGGATTGAATATTGGCCGTAACCCAATAATAGCACAAGTATATTTCGAAACATTCAGCGTATTCAACTTTCAATTATATCTGTAAGTCATTATGAAGAGCCATGAGATCAAATTCTTACAATAATATAGTATATAATATATACCTTCTTGAAGTGAAGACTATGAAGGTAAATAAAGCCTCTTGTCATATCATAAAATTGAGGAATGTGGTATTTGTTTGTTCATTACAACGTTGGTAAAGCTAAGTGTATATTTTTGACTGTGCGTCATTCACGGCAAAGTTCGGGCACTATCAATGCTATCTCAACACGGTTATTTTTGACCTTTAAGATTTAACATATTTGACTGTCCCATTTGTGCTGCGGCAAAAGTTTGATTTTGAGGTCCCGTTTTCGATTCCCAGATCGGGCGGTGCCTGAAATTGTCGATGGGCTCGTTCTATAGATTATTAGAATTATATCAATTTTATCCTAAAGCCATCTAATAAGATAGGATAATATAGATATAAATTATTTTATACGTTAACGTAGCACATTGTAGATTATAAAAGTCAGCAAATTCATTTATTATAGATTTGTAAGCTTTACAGTATTTCCCTTAAAGCATTTTATATACTAGTCCTAATTTAAATTCAATTTATTTGTTTACCTTAATGATTTTACTGTTCCATATAAATGTAAAACATAAGTTTTACAACTCTAATAATAACCATTAATATCAAAGTTATTATTAAATTTACATGTTTTTGCTAGCAATTCAATGATTTACGATTGAATTAATTAAAACCGTTAATCTTATGTCGTTCTTAAACAAATCAGCTAGCTATCACAAATACGTTTCTTCTATACGCCGGTATAATGTAGAAATTCTCAATGTGTCGTAATGTACAACTTTTAAAAACTTCTAACTATACTTCAAGTTTTTGCGCAACTGCCCACTTCTGTCAATACAAAATAATTAATGTGTCAAATCAAATTCTTACGCATTCGGTGTTGTCATGTCTCGTTGTGATCACAAATATATTAATAACAGAAGAACCTTGTATCATGTACGGAAAAAGAAAGTAGCTAAAATGAGACGAATAATAAGTAATAAAAATGAAACAAAGAACGTTTTCCATATTAAAAAAATATGATTTTATAGCGATTAATATGTACGCAAAGCGTTTAATTGAAATTGCTTCACTTAAATAATACAACCCATTGTTTGCCAATACTTATTTTCCAGATATTTCTATACTATTTTTTTATTACTTATTTCATGTTCATCGGTTATTACTTTTTCTATGGTATGCAAAGTTTATTAAGATATTGATTTTCAACAGCGCAGCTCGACGGAAAAATATTACGATCAGATCAGATTGTTATATAACACTTCTCTCTTTCATCAAAGCTATTTCCAAGATCTCACTTCTTTACTTGACGCTTTCATATCGTAAAATATAAAGTAATACCCACATCTACAAAAGTATTGTTATATTTGTATCATCTTCGGGGCATGATAAATACAAGAATCGAGCACATCAAAGTAATAAATCATCAAACTAGGAAACAAACAGAGGTCAGACATAAAGCTACTAGAAGGATTTCCGATAACATATTGCATACGAATCTACTGTTCCACACTGAATAATGAATTGTCATTTTATTAATTAAACATAGTTTAACAATGATGCAAAAAGTACTACGGAAATGTGTCTCCATGTAGCCTTGAGAATGGCTTTCCGCAAATTTATATTGTTGAATGCAGCCACGAATGCATTAAACTGTGTCATTCTGGAGACTAAAAACAGAATAATCCTTTCACAGATGGCCTTAGTTTTCGGGTGACGAAGCATTAAAATGATTAATACGATTACAATTCACCTACCATAATTTAGTTTGTAATAAACTACGGCATAAATGTATATTCTATAACAAACGCTCATGAAATCCAAACTCTTTCTATCCATAAAAGTCCTGGTAAAATTCATTCAACAACATTCATAAATAATACACACTTACACCTGATTCCTACATCAGTGTGTTTTTTTACTAGCGTTTCGTCAATGAATAAAATGATTCGATCCTATTACAAATGAGCTTACAACATTTTTTTCTGAAAAAGTAATGCGGTATTTACACACGCGGTCAATTTATTTACCTTAGCAAAGTAAGTTATTTGAAAGGCCAAACTAGACATAGGTGTACAAAAATATGGATTTTAATTATTTTGGTGTACCCTTAGCAAACCAGAACGATTTTGAATTCATGTATTATATTATTGAAAGCATAACGTTTTTAAAGCAACGGAGCTTAAATATCTCTTTATGACTCACGACATCATACATTTTACAGATAAGCAGGTTTGTATTTGTTCAATCCCCTATTTTGTACCGAGACGTGCTCGGGGTACAAGTAAGAAAAGTGGATAGAACACATCGACATTATGTCTTTTATTCATTTTTTTCGGTACTCGTGTGCTGGTAATAATAGTTTGTTACAATGTTTACTCTGTTATGATAAAAGCTTCAGACTACGTACATATACGTACGTGACAGTCCCGTGGCGCAGTTGGCCAAACACCAGCTTGCGAAACGAGCGGCCGCGGGTTCGATCCCCGCAACGAGACAATTGTTTGTGTGATTCACAAATAATTGTTTCGGGTCTGGGTGTTTGTGTAACCGAAAAGTCTCTCGTAGTTTCTGATACCCACGACATAAGACTTGTATCTTAGTGTGGGGTCAGGACTATGTATGTGACTGTTGGGTGTATTTATGTATATAACCTTCGCACACATTGACAAATTGCATGTTCATTTGTAAAATTTATACAAATCCTATCGATACAAATTTTAGTGTTATTTCTATATTCAATAAAACAGTTTGTTATAAGAAAAAAAAAAGAAGCCTTAACTCTTTCTTACCTGTTCTTTTCACGTAATTACTACATTCAGAAAGACTTTTTTTAAGTGACATATTTCATTTCAGCATTTTAGAAATTTAATAAATATTAGTTTTTTTATATAATAATCTTAAAAAAATCACCTGGCGCTGTTCATTAATGAGAGATCAAAAACTACGAAAAGATAAGGTAAAGCTATCATTAGTACGAAGGTCTATAAAGTGGTACGGTTTGTTAATAGAGATGCCAACACTAGATGGTTAGATGGTTTTCGATTTGTTACTGACCTACAGCGGCAATTATTTTTACTCACGCACACTAGGATAGCCTTGAAGGCGTGTTCCGAACATGCATAAGACTTTTACATGTTGTCAGGACGTGAAGAGTAAGACGTATTCATTGGCGCCGGTCGTCTTAATTATACGAATTAGTTATTCCAAATTTATTTAGGAGTATGTTTGCATAATTAATCGTTTATATATTTATGACTTTTAATTAAATAAATGATTTATTGACGAATAGTTAACGGTTATTATAAAACATCGTCAAACGTATGAAGTGACTCATGCGGAAGATTCAATTTAATGCGTCAGATTATTATAAAAGTATGTAGTGGCATTAATTTTATGTTTTATAATGTTTATAAAAGATTTAATGTTATGATTAATTTTCCTCAAGCATTAACAATCTGAATCCCTACTAATACGATTATATAAAAAATGATAATTAAGTTTGTCAATTTTAGTATGTTTTGCGTGGATATATGAGGTTCTGGAAAGATTTGATATTTTAGGCTATTATTCATAACTTTTTACTACAACCTAGCGGACAGCTACTTTGTATTGAAACTTTCACAATATCTTGTATTTGAAGCTACATTCATGTCAAGCAGTGTTGTATCATATGCTTATTACATTTAAATTCAGACGCGATAAATGTCATAATTTGCTCATTTACATGCATACATTGTTACGTTATTTTATGCATTAATAATGCCTTGTTATTACATATAATAAAGCAATTTATTGTTTTGTTTTTAAACAAACACATTTCTTATACTTTGTTAGGAGATGTAACATATGTTTAGTAGAGAATTGTTTTCCTAACTACCTAGATTTTATAGTATATATATTAACCATAATAAACAGGCATATAATCAGTTATTGTTTTCAACATACTTAACAATCCAATTTTAGTAAAATGATCTTATTTTAATAGTGAAATTTTTCCTCCTAAACATGAAAAATGACTTAGGACTATGAAGTAAATACCCATTAATAGATGCTATTAGCTTGTTTATGATATATGACGATTAAGCGTTTTCATATCTTTACGTAGTTTAATGATCGATCAATGAAACTTGTGCCGGTAACATGCGCAAATCCATACCTATTATGCTTATCGGACTATGAATGTACAGTATAGTAATGGTACTGTTCTTAAACCGAAACGGCCTTTAGGGTTGTCATACTAATATCGCATATCTTACAATACAATGCAATTAGTAAATAATTGCCCTTTTTGTAAGAGCTTGATGCTGTGGTTAGTTTTGCCTACAGAATAATTTAAACGGCACTGAAAGGACGATTTGGTTTTACAGAAAATTGACGTTCGACGACTTCATTTCCTCCAATCCGCTGAATAAGATTTCCGTTAGCCCGTTAGTCTACCCTACTTATTAATAATAGTTTTGTTCTTTGTATAATTGATTCACGTGGTAACTTTATAAAAATATGCTTGCTCCTTTGTCATAGGCTACGCTTTATTTATAAATGCGAGTGTTATATCTGTTTTCTCCAGCTATTTTCTATATAAAACTCTAAATGAATTAAATTATTCGACAGGAGCATTTTATGGGGCCGGAATCCAGCAGCAAATTTAAATGCATTACATAGAAAAAAGCTTGATCGTTTGGGTAACCCTTGAGGCCTCTTAACGTTCCCTAATCATGGTCATTGATCAACATACATATTTATGAATAATTAACAGTAATTTGCATAAACAAAGATGATCTAACGGTGACATCTTGCTCTTATTTGCTTCAAGTTGACGTTATGTTAAATAGACCATGTTGTTGACTTAACAAATATCTGTACTAACATAATATGGTAAATTAGACTTATGAATTATAACGTACTGCTAATATCATCCTAACACTATTTCCCAAATCAAGAGTTACATAAAATGTCAGAGATCATCGTTCTAATTAAAAGATAATTTAAAGTAACAAAAACATTAATTGTGTCCGTGTTGAAATTCAATAATTTTGAATTAGTCTCTAATTTTTTTTTCTACTTAATAAAACCTAACCAAATTATCGAGTTAAAAATATACATATATTGTCTAGTTTTGTGCATAGATATTGGTTTAAGAAAGAAAAATACCTACGTTATTTTTTCATCCATATAATCTAATGCATGTACAAAGGCAGAGATGTATTTCTTTAACCACGTTTCACTCGATGAGTTTCATCCCCAAAATAGCTAGCTGAATGCAAGCCTAATTTTATGTAAAAACAAGCTGGCATCTGGTAAAAAAAAAACCTACATTTTTTAAAATGATTTCTTTATTTTTACATTAGTAAATAATTATAACCAATTCATAGGATATTAAAATTACTTAATGGCACAAATATATAAAGAGTTACATAATCTTGTACGACAGAAAGTGATAATATAGCCCAAGTTGTTACAGTTTCCAAGTACTTAACCCATATAACGCTCGTGGAATATAAATAATTATTGGCAATTGATAAATTGCCCGTGGTAGCATCGATACTTATAGATATGAAAATGACTCAATCCAATAATCGATTACATCATAGTTCTGATCAGGAACTGAAACTTAAGTCCTTAACCAAGAATGGCAAAAACTAAACAAAGTTTCGATCACACCAACACTCAGATTCAAAACAAATATTTATGGATGCCGGTAATACGTTTTAGTGAGGGGGTTCGTAGCGGCCTCGTTCAGACTTGTGTGCCAATTGCGCCATAGAGTCCAAAAGTAATTGAGAAAGGCCTGGCGTTCATTATCTGTCAACCCTATCCGAATCAACTATATCAATCACATTGCGCAATTTGCGCCTTAGTATTGCTAGCGCGGCATTGGATTTACGCAGATTTTGCTACGCCGCGCCGTCGGCGGTCAGCAAGCGTGAATAATTCTCTCCATACGAAATCATTATTACATGCTAAACAGGGTAAAACTAATGTCATGCAGTTAAATTAAGGCACGTGTATAGTTAATATATAATAACTTCTCATTTTAGTAATAGAGGCATAAAAAATCAAGAAATTTTAAAGTCAATAGTATAACTATTGCCAATATATTTCGCGCGCGGCAACGTCGTATAGCCCATACGGTCACATAGTTTATTATTTTCCTACACAGTGGGGCTGAGCAGCCCGCTACATAAACAAAAATCTTGAGATCTTTAACGTGGTTTCAGTACCTACACTGCGCAACACTACACAAACACGCTGTTTTAATTCATGGCATGATGTCGGGTCTACGCATATAGAGCAAAATTTACAAAGACAAAGTTGGTTTTTATGAGAGAGTGGAAATATTTCCAAAATTTATTATAAAATTCTTTTAGAAATTTGGTCTTGGCTAAATAGGCACAAAAGTCTTATCCAGCAATTTTATTTGACAATCGGGATTGTGTAACAAACCGTTATAAAACTCCATTTATAACGGTTAAAGCTTACTTTAAGGATGAATAAATTAACTTCCTATTCGCAATGTAAAACAAGACTTTGTAAGTCGTTAACATTAGCAATTATGGATTATAATATTAAAGTTGAGGAAGCCATATTTAAATAATCTACCGTATTGTATTAAACATTTTAATAATCTCATAAAAGTTTTATGAAGGTTCATTTATATGCTTCTAAATGTTAAGAAAATAAATCAATGGTTTTTAATATAATAGTAATGAAATAAAATTAGCATTCGTTAGGACAATAATTTAAAGTTAATTAATACATCGTTCTGTCTCCACAGTAATGTGCTGTCCTCGAAAATAATAGTTTTGTTTATTATACGTTTGTTTATTATAGTATATGTTTGTCTACGAAATAATTAGTAGTCTCACAAATAGCCAGACCGAAAAAATAACGAGTTACTCAATTATTTCACTCAACAGGAGGATAGAACTATTTTTGTATCGATTCATAAAGTAGTGTTTAAGTAAACGAGCAACCATCACTACCACGGAGTATTAGCATTGTTCACTACTGACACATTCTTAACATCACAATTTATGTATTTTTAAAAAATAATTCTTTGATTCTAAATGAATCTATATTCGTTAGGTTTAATCACTTACAATCGAAAACTGGGAAAATCATAAACAGAAGCTCAATAATTGGTTTCACTGCGACCAAACGTGCTTGTAGGTAAAGCTTATTCGGTTTTACTGAGGCCCGTATTTTTGTTTAAGAACGTACATTTCTTGATATTTAACCAATGTTCGTCTCTTAGGTACCTTATGTAAATGTTATTTAGGGCTTTGTCTAGTTAACATGAGTCATCTCATACGGGTTTCTTATTGGACACACAACCACGCTTAAAAAGATTGATGCAAAAAAATATTTGTTATAAAAGCATTCAATTATTAAAAAAAAATACTATACTTACTCCGAACATTCTTTTAAGACACAAAGACAGCAATTAAATTCATAATTCCGAAGTTAAGTTTAAATTATCCAACCTATATAAATAAAAACGTTTACTTTGATTAAAGTTTTTTTAAATGAATTTTGATAAATTATAATAAGTGATTGAATATTACAAAATGGAATATCCAGTTAGTTAAATGGACTTTTTGGCATAAAGACTGCTTTAAAACCAAACGCTTTGTATCCTACATTAAGCTTTATTAAGAACTATAGATTTATTAATATGCTACACTAAATCTCACTGCTGTGCCGTTTTAAGTCGTGGAGAAAATATATACAATAGACCTTGATGCACCACTAGTGGTGTAGTGGTTGGTTGGTAGAATAGGCGTCATAAAATTAGGTGACCTCAGACTTTCTAGTTCATTGTAAATATTTTCAAATATTATACTACATTATACCTATATATAAAATCCTTCTTAATAAGACGTAGGTTTGAATTTTTTTCCTACTTTTTTACCACGACCCCGTTTTAATCTTAGAATTAATTTTGAATTTACGTTATACCGAAGCTACAACTTTATATTTTCGAAAATCACGTATAGTAGGTATGCTACGTCAGTGGTGGTCACTGGACCACCGAAACATCAAGGATTATAAATTTTTAGGTAGTATTGGAAGATGTGGGTTTTTTAAACGGAATTTTTTCGATACGGAAAATCCCGGTCAAAACGAATTGCATGGAAATATTCACGGAAGGTAAAAAAGGTACAGTAAGTTAGTCCTTTATAAGAATTTGTATAATTTGCTCCGTTCAGTTCATAAACTTTAGTTGTTTATTATGAACTTTCCTGAATTTGAGTGTTCATGCGTTATTTTCCTTACCTATGAAGTTGCGTGATAAGATTTTATAATTAAGGAATGTATTTTTAAAAGTAAGGTTTTAGTCTCAATTATACGAGTATCCTCATACTAGAACGGTGTATTGACAACATGACACGTTTGTGCAAGTATAAATTAGCTAATATTTACGCAATCAGTAGCCCGTGTTGTTTTGAATCAAAATTATTGCCAGGTTATGGATAAATTAATAAACACATACAGTATTAATACCTTGTTTTTATCACAAACTTGTTAAAAGTTGTATTCAACCTTGCCTTTTTTAAGGGTCTTCTCAACTTCCCCAAACACACATGAGTGTACATATTTATAGAATTTCCGTTACGAAAATTGCAACTGAAATTATTATGATAGCCACATCCAGATCGATCGATATAAAGGCGTTATGGTAATGAACACGACAATTAAAAAAGATATTTGATATTTGCATATCAAATCTCCTGCAAAAATATTAAGTAATAATTAACGAATAACCGTTTATTTGTTAATTATTCTTTGTATAACCATCCTTTAAACAATTAATTGACCACTAAGAATGAATTGACTAGCTACTGAAATTGTGAGTGACTCATAATAAAGCCGATTGCAACGAAAACTAACTAGACGGGTGTTCCGTACCTGTGCAGGTAGTAGTAGTACATTTGCCTTATATCTTTTTAGCCGAGCTCTGAGGGAATAGTTAGTTGCAAAAATATTTGCAGTGCTTAAAACTACTAAATAATCCTCATGATTTTTTATTGTAATATTCTAAAATAAACAATGGGTGATGGAGAAGAAAGGCTTCCCTTAAATTCATTTCGTAAGTAGATGATAAAATGGTCCAAATTTTTAAGAGCGGAGTGCTCTTAAGGTCTTTATTAACACGAGTGTATATGTAAGAGCAAAGAAAACTTTTATTAATATTCAGTCACGGTTTCTTTCCCGTGTCGGGCATAATTTATAGGGGAATTCTTAGTCCCAGTACAATGTCTATAAATGTGACGAAAGTCGACATTAAGTTCTTTATCGAGAAATGAGTACAACAAAAATGTTCGTAGTATGCCTACCCATAGGAAGTACAGACATTTGCGCGAATGTATGAAATTTTGAAAAGAAATAGAAAAATATTTATTTGTTATTTCTAAGGAAAGAAATCTATCCAATCCCAGACAAAATTATTGGGGCTTTAATGAGAAACTAGGTGGGTAGGAAGGTAAATAGATATAGATAGGAATGGAAACAATGTAGTATGGAAATTTTTGAGAAATAGAACATTACTTATCGATATTTATCAGTAGCTACCAACCTTGTGCTACTTATCCAAGCAAATATGTATATATTAATAAAGGGATTAACATTTTACTGTCAAGTGCTTTTATTTCGCTTTAAATTCATGAAAACTTAAAGTGTGACTGTAACTACATATTTTTATGTGGATGTCATGTTTTATAATTTTCAAACATAGGCGTTTTGACAGTATTAATTTAAAGATTTCCAATATTCTTCAATTCTTTTGAACATTTGGGTAGGTAAATTTTACACTGTTGACTCTGTTAATAAGAAAGGATAACATCAATGCATACGTGCTAACACTTCCTAGCAAAGCTGTATAAAATTTTAAAAGATACGTTTTAATAATTCTTTTAAAACAAAAAATGTTCTTTTTAATTAGATACACATGATTGCTAGACAAAATATACATATTTCAATTCACTCTTTTATCAAGTACGTGCAAGAAATTTGAAAACAATACATGCAATTTAGTTAAAACTAGTTTATCGCCTGAATGTTTGCGGTTATATTGCAATAGTTTTTGTCTTGCAAATTTTATTGATCCATGATAACGTCTTTTAGCTTGTTGACATAATAAATAATCAGAGAACAGATGACAGCTGTTCTTTCATAACAATACTTCAATAGTTACTATTACGTAGGATATTTAATGACCCCGTACATTTTCAAAAAAATCGAAAAAGATATAACGATTTTGAGATAACGAGTGATACCATAGTCCTACGACAAATCAAAGGTGATAATAACGTTTTTTTTTCCAAATTAATTATTTATAGGGATTAAAATGAGGTACTGTATTCTTGTTCGTTTCTTTCTGCTCTATCTTTTGTATTGACAGACAACATGACTATTCCATTCCAGATTACATTTTTTTACAACAGTCACATACATATATCTGACTCCACATTAGGACAAAAGTCAAGATTGATTTAGTTTAAATAAGAAAAGACGGACTGCTAGTCTGCAGACAATACATAGTTACATAATAGACAATAACATTTATAATGATATTAAATTATGCCGATTTATCGCTTTGCACCGTGTAAATATTATTGTTTGCTGCAAACACGAACCTTAATAAAATCAGTGAAGGCTGTAATGACAGTAACTAATTATTCATAACATTATGAAGGTTAACTCGAATTTTCAACGGTCACACAACGGCATTGGTCTTGATTTAGCTATTGGGGTTAGTTTTCAGCTATGCATTTTTCATTACATCATTGTTGTAAAGCTTGCTGAATAATTTAATGTGTAGTCTACTCTAGCTATTACGGTATATTAGGCCTAAAAGAGGAAATCCTTTTTTGGCTTATTTCCTGGCCGTCAATGGCTCAATTTCGGGTCCAGTCATCGACACAAAAACAAACAAAACCTTGTTCTAATTTTTTAGATGACTCATTTTTATAATAAATGTTGCTGGATTTTGCAGCAACCTTCAATGATTTTGCTTCATTGAAAATTTAGAAATATTTTGTTACAAAATAATTGATCGTATTATAAGCGATGAAAATATTATGATTCGATTTTTAATAAAATAACAAAAGTGAAATGTATGCATAAAATGACTTTTGTACTGAGCGTTTAATAATATTTTTTTTAATTTATTCTAAAAGGTTTGTACCATTTTTAACGTTCGTGACAATTGTTTGATTACTTTTTATGGAACTAACTCGAGGGCTTTAATTACATATTATCCTTTTCTAACTACATAGACACCTACGGGCTACGCGTGTCGTAACTCGTAATGGGCCGTGGATTTTATTCTGAATTTACATAAATACTAATTACAGTATTTAACTTATGAATGTCTTTATTCATGGTGACCTATAAAGAAAAGTGATTGATAGAATATCTCAGATAAAATATGTAACTCGACAGTACTTCAGAATACTTACAAATAACATTATTTAGGACAAAAAAAATTTGAGAGCAATTTGCCAAAAAATCTTTAATATACTTATCTGGATATTATTTTGGCATTATAAGGAATCAGAAAAAGGCATCTTTCGGCTCAAGTATTCGCGCATTGAACTGATTTTACTTTCTTGTGGAAGGTTATTGTTATTTATGCGGAATGTTACAATATGACATAATGGACTGCCTTGTGGTCGCGCAGTACAAGTATGTGCTGTTCAATTTCGGGTTCGATACCTGAGTTTGGCATGGTCTCACTGGGTTTTGCCATTAGCAAAATGTTAATAGACCTAATTACACAAGACGCCAACGCAAGTGGGGAGATGTGGGTACAGAAATACACCTCTGCCTACAACCAGTGGCGGATTAACACATTTGCCGCCAGTGGGCTATTCAAATGTTCCGCCCCTTCAGGCTAATAAAATCCTTGTTTTTTTTTACTAATCTATATCTTAACAAAACATTCCGTAAGCGTGCCCCTTAGTATCCTCGCGCCCCTAGGCGTAATATGCCTAGTTTGCCTTAAGGTAAACCGCCTCTGCCTACACCTGGGAAAGACAGGCGTGAGAGAATGTGTATAAATGTGTATGTAGGTATCACAAATGCTTCTTATGTTTATATTATCAAGCATAATGTATCAAAAAAAATGTTTCTAACACATCCAATGCAAAAAAACCCGGCATTTTGTACAACGGATATTTATTATCCTCACTCCAAGTTAATGAATTCTAATTAGTATTTATGGTAAGCCGGCACAAGCCCCTTAATGTTTAATCACCATTTGAGTTACTGTAGAGTGTAGACCCTTTAGTAATTTCCTGTTAATCTATAAAATAAAAGTACACATTCGCGCCTGTATCGCCTCAAGGGATAGGGTAATATATAAACAATATTTTAATTTAAACTAACTATAAGTCCCGACACTATCTGGATGCAATTATAAATTTAGTGCTCATCTCCCGAGAACACCTTATAAAAATATTTTCTCTTTATAATAAAAATATATATTAGTATGTCTTTAATATATCACCCTTTCCAAGATCTTATCTATTCCCATACCCAATATCATTCGGTACTATCACATTTATAATACTAGTACGTGTATGTATGTATGTATGTATATTAGTTGATGAATTATCTAGTATACATTTTTATGGTTAAGAGGAAACATTTGAACGTTAATACTTCATTGTTATTCATATTGTTGTTCATCGAAAAAAATATTTTGTTCGTATCAATTCAAAATTATTAAAATATTTCATTTCGTTAAGTATTTAATATTTTATTTTCGCCATTATTATAAATTAAAACTATATTTGTCATGAAAGCTGTACGTTACATTTAATGAAGGTTGTCACTATCTAGAAGTTTGCAGGAAAATGTAAGGAAGTGGAAGTAAATATATACGAATATGAGTGATGTGTGTCCAAAATTTAAAGCTTTTAATTTAATGCACACTATGTAAATAATCACGACATAAAACGTGAACGTGCAAATAATTGCTAGGAAATGAAAGTATTTAAGATAAAGGACAAATTAGTACGCAATCAGGTTACGAAATTTAACTTAGTAGAAATAATGTTAATATTTAATGAAGGAGACTTGCGAAATTTCATACTTGTACACGAATACATAATCATGCTTATATAGTCAAAGGGGTAGTGCGTTAACGCCGTGTTTAAAGCTCCACGTAATAGAGATAGGTCTTTTAGAAAAAAATTATCCTATTTCGAATGTACCATGGCGAGTCCTCTGATGATCTTTTTGACTTAACACCTAGTGCTTAATTCCGTTACTGAAAATTCCACCCCTACCATCTTGATAAATGGCGTTGTTCAATAATGCAATATGAGTTTCGTTCCTCACGCATCTTCTTTGTAGAATCGTCTTTCTCGGCGGTGATTATAAATGGGACTTACGGACCTTAAAAAAAAAGATAATCATTTCCTCAAAGGCTGACAAGGCACAGATGTTTTGTCTGGAATTTTTTGGGAGCATTTACAAATATTGCACCTGGAATACTCAAGAACAATTTGCTCAACTCAAGGAACGAACCCGAGACCCACATAGGCATTCATATTGGCTTATTTTATTTTTAATATTTAATTTAATTTTATTTTTTGTTTTCTTTTTAATTTTTCTCTAATGCTTAGGAGATAGAGATGAAGTAAATAATGGGATACAAAATGATCACATTTAAACAAGCACACAGGCTGCCAGATTTTAGTAAAATATTGTCGAACCAGGTTGTCCGACCTTGGCGTTTATCTATAAGTCCTGTCACTAAACAATATGAAAGAATATTTTAACGCCTATTATGGTCCGATTCTCTAAATGAGGATCACTTTTATCACGCCTGATTGATTGCTATTAGCAATTCTTGTTGTGTCTACAAACATCTTACATTTTAGTTTTGCTTTTATAAGTTTAAAGAAAAACACTTAGTCTTAGCGCTGGAAGGAAAATAAAATATGTTTACGTTTGTGCATATATATCAAGTTTCAACGTGCTGAGAAATTTTTCAGATTACTTAATAAAACTGAACGTTACCTTACAAATCATACGAACAACACAACCTTATCAACTGAGAATGGCATCAGAAATATCAAACTTGGGAGGGCCTGTAGTACTCAGTAAGTACTATAGGACTACTATAGGATATAGGATATACTATAGGTACTATAGGATATAGACTATGCTTGAGTGGCGTTACAAATTATGAAAATTGTTAAGATGCTAAGTAAACCAATTTGAATAATAAGCATAGCGCCTTATAAATTGTAATAGCAAAAAAGTATATTAAACATTTTGCTAAGTATTTTATTATTCTGTTATTAAAATTTTTGAAATCCCATATTTTCTTTTACCTTGACCGCTTCATCGACCCGCTATTTATCGCGCAATTAAGGGTTTGATTTTTCGTCGTACTGAGTGTTAGAAGGATAAAAAAAAATACGAAAGGTGGGCTAACACATTATGCACCTCTGCCTAGCCCGTTGAGAAGTGCAAACATAAGCGTTATTTCATACAAGAAATATATGTTTTACATACAAGGCAACATAAGATAAGGTTCAAATCTTTCGCTACGAAAGAGTTGGAAACTGTATTGAGACGTTTGCAAACGTCGGTTCCAAATTACTTTCGCGATGGTATCTTTATTGGAATGGCAGAGCAAGCGCCCGCAACCTTCTGTCCGAAATAAAAAGAGAAATCAGATAGTTCAAGGGTAAACCTAGCCATTCCGAGTTCGTTTTCATGGATATTGGAAATGTAGATCGCGTTGATTCAGTATTCATAATCTTTTCACAGGTTGTATGTGGCGTGCTTCGGTGAATCGAGGTCCAATCTTAAGTTTAAAAAGAACTTCTAATAACATATTATGATAAATATCACTTTTTCTGTGAAAAGCTATTACCTTATGAAATCGAGCCGTGACTTTATAAAATTAATTGTTGACGGTTATGTGTTTTTTTCATTTTTATATATTTTTGAATAAGTTAAAATCTTTATCACATGATTACTTCCCATGTGGTTAAAACGTATGTATTAGTTTTAAGACTAGTGTTTTTCCAACAAACGTTTTCAATTTCCTGACCATTTAAATACGATATCTGTAAACAATTTCATAACAACTTTACCAATGTTGTTTACTAAGGGTAGTGCCCAGCCAAGTGACGTCTATGGGTAGATATGAACTGTTGTGAAAATATGAAATACTTATATATAATTTATCCCATAGTATTTAACCGCACAAAATTTAAAGTCAAAAGGCGCTACACAAACAGAGAAATTTATAAATCACGTTGCTGCGCATTTGCCGTTCTGTTTTAAGTAGGCGCTCGAGACAAATAGCTTGTTATCCTTAATTAGCGTTAAATGTCCACACAGATGATAAACGCATTATTTATGCGAAGGCCGTGCCCTAAATTTATATTTTTATGTTTATATTATAATAACAATGTGCGGAAAGTAACTTTTATGTTTATTATAAAGGTTGCTACAATCTAGCCATTCTCGCCTTATGTAACGAATAAGTTCGAATGTGTTGCAACATTTAAGAATGCTGATTTCATTTCTTCTCGGGTACTTAGAGCACCATTTATTTCATTTCTATAACATCCATGTTAAGCTATTGGGCCCAGATTTAACTGCTTTACAAAATATTACGCCATCACGATTGCCTACTGCGTATTATTTTACGTCAATTAGATACTTTTCTAGTAATATCATTGAGGAGAATTTTAATCAATTTGTTCAGGTTGGCCCAGTATCTATGTATAGGTGGTAGTAAATATGTATAGGTACACTATAAACCCGTATCTGAGACACACATACCTAAAGCTATTTAGCGCAAACGTGCATAACTGAAAAATTTTGAAACACAAGTCAATGTTTTAAAAGATTATTTTATTAAATACATCAAATAAATAACTAACTATGGTACTTATGGCAATATTATTATACAAATTTTACAATTATTTTTTGTAGGCGTCTAACAGAGTCGCCAATGAGTAATGATCACTGTAAACGCGCTGTGGTTGTACTACAACTGGTTCGCTGACTACATCATAATACACCTTATAAGAGGGCTCTATCACAAATTTGTTTATACAATCAAAAATATTATCAAACACGAAAGATAAAGTGTACTTCTCCAACTTTTTCAGGAGTTGCAGCTTGTATTTAAACACGATATCTTTCAAAAAGTTCACAGCTTGAAGTATAATATCCAAAATTATCTCTTTGAACTGACTTTTAATACCTATAAATATTGACCCAATGTCTCCAGATTCTATCATAAAGGATCTTTTATCTCTTGGTGCTTCCGGGGTATTCATAGCAGCAACCGTCGCTAGAACCGCCATTATTACCAGAACAACTGCGCGAACCATCTGAAATTTTTATGCATTCTTATTATCTGCAGCTTTTTTAGTACCTACGCTCGCTAATTTGCACCGTATACGACAGCAACTCCTTAGAAGCTTTCGTTTTGAATTTAAATAAAAAAAACTGTACCGTTAGCCTATTTTTTAAATATTATTTTGATCAACAAATCTATACAATGAGATTTTCAGAACATTAATCTCAATTTATAGCAAAAATCACGAATGATAATAATTATTTATCACGAGACTACAGACACATGTCAGCATGTCCGTCGCTGGATATGCAGAAGCTGTTTACAAAAAGCTATAATACGGATACAATACAAAGATACTCTTATATGAATAGAGTGTGGATTTAAGAAAAATATCTGAATACAATATAATTATTTATAATACCAATGATTAATTTCTAAACTGAAATATATAATAATGATTGTCTTACCGTTATGTTTTTTCTCTTCAGCACAGAATTGTTAGTGATGTCTTTACAATAAATGCAATGTATTTATATGAATCCCTAATTACATTTTGTCCAAATTAAATAATTATAATTACCTTTTTGAATCATGCGTTGAGCATTTCACCAAAGTGATTAAAATATAATCCTATTTAGTAAGGTTTGTAGAAAAGATTACATAACTATAGTTCCTAATTACGTTTTTAGTTATAAGTCATAAGAAAGCATGCTTAATTTTTGATTTTAATTGCAATGGAAAAAGTTTTGCCTACTGTCAAACTCAATAAGAAGAAAACCGAAATGTTTTTCGTTTTTGATTAAAACTCGAATGCATACATTTGTATAACCAGACTTGTAATCTTGAGCGGCTCATCAGAGGTGTTTGTCTTGTTTTCTTTCAGCCTCCTTGGAGCCACTGAGCAATTCCTATCTAAGAAAGGCGGTGATACTTTTCCTAATTATGATAAAATTAAGGACTTATATAGCGCACAGTAAATACGTATGTACAATGTACATGGCTACAAAATAACGCAGTTATTAATAGGTATGTAAAAAATGTTATACAAATGCCATCATTAACGCGACTAAAAAATTTTGCTTTAAGTGTTCTCATCAACTGTAGCAAAAACTTCCACGAGCATACTGTAGGAAAATAATTGTAATAGTCAACACGTGTTTGCGTTTTTCTACTACTTATAATTTTTTAGGATCGTTATGTTGTTGTTTTCCCAAAAGCTACGAGTAATTTTCAGTACTTAGTAGAAGAAATTTGCTCGCCATTCTATTCCATGAAAGTAAAAAAGGCGGCTAGCGAAATATCACTACATTCGGTGTATAACTTTAGTTATAGATACAGACTCCAGATACTCCTCTACTTACCCTTCGAGGAATAGGGGCGTGAACGATAAAAAAAAATAACATCATCTCTACAACAATGCACATGCTAAGAATATTTAGCCTACAGTAGAAGAGTAATGATTATTTCGTTGGCAGTGCTGTTCAATAACCCCATCTGTCTAGAGCATCACAATTAGAGGTATCGATCCCGGAATCCCGGTCATATTTTAGTCCCGAATTTTTCGGGATTAAATTCAATAAATCCCGGGATTTTCGGGATTGATATATTTATCATAAAAGTCAATAAAAATGTGCTTTCTAAGATCATTAAATAAGAAATTACTTTTAATGAGGCTGGTTTTACACGAGACTATAATTTGGAGAAGACCTATAAAAAATTATTGACGATCCCTCCAGGCTCCAACTTCCATCGAACCTGAACGCTTTTTTCGCTTCTATATTTGTGCCACAAATTAAGGAGTATGCTTTCGGATGTAACGTTGGATGCGTTATTATTTCTAAGATTTTATTTTCGTGCCTTAAAGAAGTAATTTATAGTTCCTATTAGAGATGCGCCGAGTTACACTTTTGCCGAGTAACGAGTACCGAGTTTTACTCGGTTCAATTTTTTTTCAACCGAGTACTCGGCCGAGTAACTCGGTTCAATTAAATTTCCAATTCGCGCGTGGTACATTAGAATTTAAATAGCCTGTTTTCGGAGGCCGGTAACGTCTACGAAGAATAGAGGAATAGGCTGTTACCAGAACGTGCAGCGAGGCTTGTGTTCCTGCATCATAACTTCATCATCAACCCATATACGCCCACTGCTGAGCACGGGTCTCCTCTCCCATTGAGAGGGTTTAGGCCGTAGTCCACCACGCTGGCCTAGTGCGAGTTGGCGGACTACACATTTAAGAAATTCCTAAGAACTCTTAGGTGTGCAGGTTTTATCACGATGTTTTTCCTTAACCGTTAAAGCAAGTGATAATTCAATGTGAATACACACATAACTTCGAAAAGTCAGAGGTGTGTGCCTGGGGTTCGACCCCGCGACCGTCGAGATTTTCGACTGCGCGCCCAAACCTCGAGGCCATCACTGCATCATAACTTAGCTTAATTCAATTTTAAATATTAATTATTTTTATTACACATACTATAATTTTGATTTTATTAATTGAGATTTTCAAAGATTTCCTAAATTACTAAATAATTTTTGATTAACACAGTTGTTTACGAAATGAAATAAAATAATATTTATTGAATCTATAAAATGTTTAATAAATCACTTAAATTCAGTCATTTCAAATTTTACCACCCTGTTCACGACCTTGTCAAGGTCGCGGGACGTCGCTGGCTGCAAGAGGCTTCCGACCAAACCCGGTGGAAGTCATTGGGGGAGGCCTATGTCCAGCAGTCGACTTCCATTGGCTAATGATGATGATGATGACTGTTGTTTAAATTATATCTACCGAAATATATTGCATTTCTTAAACAGAGTATACTCGGCATTCAAACCGAGTTATTCGGCCGAGTACGAGTATCAAAAAACCCGCCGAGTACGCCGAGTACCGAGTATCAACCGAGTACTCGGCCCATCTCTAGTTCCTATATTTATATTTGATTTAAAATACATTGATCTCTTTTGCGTAGTCTTCTTTATAGAATAATGGCGTTTCTTTGTTTAGATAAAAGGGCTTGTTTGTTTATTTTATCAGAAGAAATTATAATTTTGTTTTATTTTTGAATATTTAGGTAAAGATTTAAAATAAAAGATTGATTTTAATATGTTTGACTTTCTTTTTGTTGCCACTTTTTATTACTAATACAATCCCGGGACTACCCCGGGATCCCGGGATTAACTGTTGATAATCCCGAAATCCCGGGATTACAAAAATTGACCGGGATCGAATCCTCTAATCACGATTCACAAACTTGTAGAAAAAAATTTTTGAAACTATATTGTACTTTTGTTTTTATTTTACTTATTTATTCACTGACTGAGGGGCCTTGCTTCAAAGTGCGAACCCTAGAATGATCAGGTCTAACCAATGATATAAAAAGGTTTCTGGGTTAGGGAATATAATAATATTTCTTAAATTTTAATATTTGAAAAGAGGTCGTATTCAAAAAATCTTATTATGTTCTGAGAATTTGTACAATTTCTCTCAAAATACATAATGTGTAAAATTTCATATGTAAATAAAGTTGATAGTGATCAGTAATACGTCGTAAACTGTCGTAATTTAATGGACGAAATTAAATAGGTCCCTTTGTGATGTGCATCTTAAAGCATTTTAATTAATAATTCACCGTTCCGTTTGCCAGTTTGCGTAAATTTGCTGTTTTTTCCTCTAGACAAGACGCTCAAAAGCGGGCAAAAAATAACGTAATCTTTTTAAGAGATTTAATGTTGCGTGCTAATAACTTACATGGTCAGGTCGTGTATTAATTTAAGAATATAACCATTACAAAATTTAGACTCAACGTTATCCGGTTGTAGATTTTCATCAATAAATTGACCAAATATATATTGTAAGTGAAACTAATAGCCAAAGATTTAAATAGTGTATTTATGGAATCCTCATTTTGTATGGTTTAATTTTATTTACTTATTTGTTCGGGATATAAAATAGTATATATAAATAACAAATATTATAGAGAGTAAGCCAAAAGATTTCGGCATATAACTTAAACTCCTGGCTGCTAGATTAAATCATAAATAAAATCTTTAAAAAAATATGCTTTACAAGTATTCGGTTCTACAAACAATTCCATTCATTTAACCACCTATCACTTACACCTTACAATAAACAGTAGTATATCACGCTGGTATATTGTGAAATGGCCGACTACATGCGACAAGAAATTAGGTACTGTCGAAAACTCCCTCATAGTTGCGCAGGTTTCGTCGCGATGTTTCATTTCCGCATTTAAGAGCTTGGTAAGTTATTGCGGTTGTACGCATGATATCAAAAATTAAAAGCTGAAAATAATCTCACGACCGCCGAGATTTCGAAGTATTATTACGATTTTTGATACGAGTTTTAAGAGTAAGAAGCTATCTTGAAGTGATTTGTTTATTTACATGTATGTTCATTATCGGTTCCTCACAGAACAGCATTAAACGATTAATACTGCACGACGAAACCAAAGAACTAAAATCAAATACCGAACAATTAAAGCAAAGCATAAAAATAGCACATCAAATTGGCTACTAGATACTATGTATTAGTTGCTAAGAATCAGATATTATAACAAAGGTATTACTATAATACTGACAATCAAGGATTGCTCTAAATGCAACCTTAATATCTCTTAAATAGTAACAATGATTCTGATAATTATATTTTATCGAACATAACTGTTAAAATTGACTTGAGACACGCATCATTTGACCTTGATAAACAAAGCATTTTTTAATTGTTGGATTAATAAATACGAGATAACTGCATGCATTGTAGTGTGATTAATCTTAAGAATATTTGTTTGGCTGGAGTGTCAATGTATGTCCTTATATTATGTTAATCTTTGAGATATGATTTAGCGCGGAATCAAGAGCAGGCGCGCGCGGCGCTCGACCCGAGTCGGCTGCGCTTGCGTCGCCTTCAGTCTATAGTGTATCACCTAGCGGCCAGCTGCACGCTCACTATGAAATTTACACAAAAATAAACATCGCGCATTTTAAAAAATAAATCACTTGAACTTCCAACAACAACGACGGTACCGTTATCTACTCTCGTGACAATTACTGCATATAAACATTAGTGATAAATATATGGGTGAAATAAACAGACAGAACACTATTTCAGACATCATGAGGAAGTGTTTTAAGATGGGTCTGTTTAAAAGTAAGTATTTTTATTTTATTAACAACTATGCAGACGTTATTCTTCTCTTAATTGTATTAATATTAATTATTACTATTCAGGTACATGTTAAACCAACAACAATAACAAAAGCGTTTGTTTTGTGTCGAATAAACCCGTACGTGTTCGATTTCGGTGATAATTTTAAAAAAAGATTCAAGCTATTAATTATAAATACCTAGACAGGGTTTATAAAAATTCGGCATATATTTATACAATACTCATTCGATATAAAGCACTCAAACGTGATCAAATACTTATGGAAACGTTGAACTATTACTAAATAATACAATTAGTATTTACAATAATCACTTATAAACAATTAATAATAATCGATTGAGTTATAAATTAAGTATTAAATCGATCACAATAAAAAGACAAATTATAATTTTTAAAAAATCCCATTAATATACAAAGAAAGATTGTAATCTAAATTAATATAAAAAAATTCATCCTTCTCAAATTGACAGTTTACTCAAATTATGTTGTTTTGTAAACATTAAATTTAAGAAGAAATGCAGTTTTGTATTGTATTATGTAATAAACAGGACATTACATAAATATAAATTTATAAAACCACTGTCAACAAACCAGTCAAGTTGAAACTGTGCCAGACTTCGTAAAGCATTTATATTAAAACAAGAATTATATTATATAATCGAGTACTATACAGGTTATAATTAAAAGGGTATTTTAAAATCAGGTAATAAACCCAAAGATTAATATTAGAAATATAATATTTAACGATAAAGGAAAGTAGACACAACCCGAGTAGAAATCAAATAAGGCACAACCAGATCATGTATCGGGTCCTGATCAGGATAGAATAAGGCATGCCCGATCCGGCAAGCCCGATCAGGACCAGATCGGGACCTGATCAGGATAGCCTTATTTTAAATGTTTTCAAGTATTGTAAGGCAAGCCCGATCAGGACCAGATCGGGACCTGATCAGGATAGCCTTATTTTAAATGTTTTCAAGTATTGTAAGGCAAGCCCGATCAGGACCAGATCGGGACCTGATCAGGATAGCCTTATTTTAAATGTTTTCAAGTATTGTAAGGCAAGCCCGATCAGGACCAGATCGGGACCAGATCAGGATAGCCTTATTTAAAATGTTTTCAAGTATTGTAAGGCAAGCCCGATCAGGACCAGATCGGGACCTGATCAGGATAGCCTTATTTAAAATGTTTTCAAGTATTGTACGGCAAGTCCGATCAGGACCAGATCGGGACCAGATCAAGATAGCCTTATGTTAAATGTTTTCAAGTATTGTAAGGCAAGCCCGATCAGGACCAGATCGGGACCAGATCAGGATAGCCTTATGTTAAATGTTATCAAATATTGTAAGGCAAGCCCGATCAGGACCAGATCGGGACCTGATCAGGATAGCCTTATGTTAAATGTTGTCAAGTATTGTACGACAAGCCCGATCAGGACCAGATCGGGACCTGATCAGGATAGCCTTATGTTAAATGTTTTCAAGTATTGTACGGCCAGCCCGATCAGGATCAGATCGGGACCAGATCAGGATAGCCTTATGTTAAATGTTTTCAAGTATTGTACGGCCAGCCCGATCAGGACCAGATCGGGACCTGATCAGGATAGCCTTATGTTAAATGTTTTCAAGTATTGCAAGGCAAGCCCGATCAGGATCTGATCAGGATAGCCTTATGTTAAATGTTATCAAATATTGTAAGGCAAGCCCGATCAGGACCAGATCGGGACCTGATCAGGATAGCCTAATGTTAAATGTTATCAAATATTGTAAGGCAAGCCCGATCAGGACCAGATCGGGACCTGATCAGGATAGCCTTATGTTAAATGTTTTCAAGTATTGTAAGGCAAGCCCGATCAGGACCAGATCGGGACCAGATCAGGATAGCCTTATGTTAAATGTTATCAAATATTGTAAGGTATATTGGATCAGGACCAGATCGGGACCAGATAAGGATAGCCTTATGTTAAATGTTATCAAGTATTGTAAGGTATATTGGATCAGGACCAGATCGGGACCAGATCAGGATAGCCTTATGTTAAATGTTTTCAAGTATTGTAAGGCATACTGCATTAGGCCAAGGTCTGGATCAAATAGGGCTAGCCTGGTATTAAAAAATATTCAGTATGATAAGACATGTAGTATCAAGCCCAGATACCGTTATCCTAATTGTCAAAGCAAGAAAAGATGCTTTTAAACATATATTCCAGAAATACAATTCAAAACTTATTATTGTTTTGGACGTGAACGGTGAAACTCAACTCATGACGTGTATCATATCATGATTGCCATATTTATGTCACGGTGTAAATTTTATTTGCATCAGATCAGGTTATACTGGTAATTTATTTTACAAAAATCTTTTACCATAAATTTTGTTTGTCAATAACGAATTTCTACAACGTTACAAATTCACAAACATTATCTCTTTATAATATTAGTATAGATTTGATAACGCATGAAAAGTATTTTATTTGTTATGGCAACATTAGGTACTTGATAAACCGACAGGCGACAACAGGAAGTGTAGGAATTAGGTGCATAAATAGAAAGTTACTTATTATCGTATTTATTTTTTTCCAGAAAATGTTAGGTAAAATAATACGTGATAAAACCATTATAATTAAAAACAAGTATTGCGGATGTTACTAACTTGGTGCGCAACTTAAAATAATGCAATACCGCTTTTGGGCATTTCCCGCCTTTTACTACAAACGGCAATTCTACATACAGTCTATAGAACACGGGAGTTAATTTTTATTTTATGTCAAGAAGACGGTATCAGTGGATTGAATTGATTGAATATGCCGATTGGTATATTAATGTAAAGATTAAATAAGTTCATTACAAAAACTAAATCGCCTTAACAGTAGTTACAGAATAATTAATATATTGTGTGTTTACCAAAACAAAGTGTATCAAGGACTATAAACTTATATCTAGACATTTACTAAGTGTGTATTGTGTATAAAATACTAAATTGTGGAGTAAACTACTTAAGTAGATAAAAATTTACATGTTGTGTGTAAAGTTTCGTTATTAAATTGAATTACCTAAAACATTCAAGGATAGTAAAAAAGTATTTAAAAATACATTACAATTCTTTGCTATTTTTCATTATAAATTTATATTTCAATAATCCGTATTTTTTTTCAGATGACATTATAGTTTTATTTGTAAATGATTTATCCAATGAAGTAATTGATATAGTATCAAGTTCTTGGTTAGATCATTACATAGAATATAGTGGTACTGGATGTAAATATTATATGCCTGCATCATTGTTAAAAAGTACTAAGTATTGTAAATGATTACAAACAATAGTGAAACATTGTGAAGAGCCTGATCCGACAAGACCAACATTTCATGTTCAAATATGTGGCACAGCAGGTAATTTATTGTTATTTGAATTATAGATTTATGAGAATTGATATCTTATTGTCAAAACAATAAAACAGTAATTAATTTATACAATTAATATTATCAGAAACTATGAATGATGCAGAGGAAAAATTAATAAGATTGGAAAAATAACCCTATGCTTTCTCTACTGATAATGAGCAGTCCACTAAAGCAAAAGCAGCTGCTGTTGAAAAAACTTTCAAAATAAAAGCATTATCAAAGAATCAATTAAAAATAGATAAAATATTCAGCCAAACAGCTTTGGAGTTAACCGATAAACCCACTGAAATTTGAGGTAATATCTCTTATTTAAAATGTAAATATTGTTGATTAATTTCTAATATTTTTTTACTAATGATTTTTTTTAACAAAGCATATTAACTGACATATTTTTATTATTGTTAATTTTGATACAAATAATTAAGTTATACTACTGTTGTTTTACTTCTAATAATATTATATTACTATTAGTACATTATCAATAATTGCTGATAATCTATTTAGCATCTTTATAGTAATAAATCCAAAACAGAAACTGAAATGACTATATTAGCAGCTAGATCATCAACAAAAAATACTGTATCCAATGGTAAAAAACAAATTAATCATTACAATACCTATCTAATAATTATTAGTAACTAAGGTCATAATATGGATTCTATTCTGAAATTGTGGAGTGTTGGTAATTGTTATAATATTTATATTTACATCAGTGTTGGAATTTTGATATTTTAATAAATGTATAATCAGTGTAAAAATTTGTATTAATATATATTTTATTTTTAACAGATTCTTTGCTTGAATGTTTCAGGCATAATTATAACAGTCTATCAAAACAATTAGGGAATTTAAGAGGTCAAATTGTAAGCATATCTGCTGTTGTTGCCCAAATCCTGTCTGAAATTAAAAAGAATAAGAGTACTCAACTGTTAGATTCCAGTCGAATAGATACTGAAGGATCAACAGATGTGGCTCAAAAATTAGAATTTCCACTATCAACAATGGAAAACTTTGATAAATTCAATGAAAAGTTGAAAGACAATAAAAAAATGTGAGTTTCTAAAAAACTATACTCTTATATATAAATATATGAAAGAACTAATATTTGCTCTATCTGACCATATTATTGAAATTGTCATATTTAAAAAAATGCTCCTCATTATAAATAATAATAAATTTGCTTTTCCAGAATAAACTTATATACTTTTCCATTGATGGAAAACACTATTACCCATAATATGGGCAATATTATTCGTTTTTTACATTTCAAGAGATATGGCCATGTCATATGTAGCTGCAACTCCAAAAAAAGTTTTAAAAGATACAACTTTTTTCACTTTGGTAAAAAGTATGTTAATCATTATATAGTGCAGGATACTTTCATTGATACCAAATTAATTATTTCTTAATTGTATGTTATTACTTTATAAATTTTAATATTTTTTATTATTATTACTTATTAAATTACAACATAATTGAATCAAATTTTGTATTTCAGCTGCAATGAGACAGAAATTTCTAAATAAGCAAGATATTCCTGACAGTAAATTACAGCAAGCATTGTCGTCAATATTAAATAAAGCTAACGATTGGGATGGTTACTGCTTAAAAAGCCTTTTTAAGAAGGTCAATAAAAGACACTAACAGCTTTTATTTAAATTCCTTATATTTTTTTTTATTGTTTAAATATGTTTTACCATACAAAAAATAAATAAATTCATTAATATTGAGTTGTTAATTATTATTATTTATTATAATATTCAATATTTATAAAATCATTGATAATTAAATAAATAACGAATTGATAAAAAATAAATAATAAAATGTTAAGTAACATATTTATAATAACAATTCATATTTTTTTAACAAACAATTTTTTCATGACTATTATATTATATTCATGTTTTTTAAAAGGACCGGACTGGGCATACTCAATTTGGATCAGGCAAGGTATTACATGATACAGATGATTGATTGGGACCCGATCAGGCATTCCTAGTTTGGACCCGATCAGGCATTCCTAGTCTGGACCCGATCAGCCATTCCTAGTCTGGACCCGATCAGGCATGCCCGATCTGGACCCGATCAGGCATTCCTGATCGGGTCCAGACCAATGTTCTGCGTTACATGCCCGATCTGGACCCGATCAGGCATGCCCGATCTGGACCCTATCAGGCTTGCCCGATCTGGACCCGATCAGGCATGCCCGATCTGGACCCGATCAGGCTTGCCCGATCTGGACCCGATCAGGCATGCCCGATCTGGACCCGATCAGGCATGCCCGATCTGGACCCGATCAGGCATGCCTGATCGGGTCCAGACCAATGTTCTGCGTTACATGCCTTATCTGGACCCGATCAGGCATTCCTGATCGGGTCCAGATCAGGAACACGAAAAAATTTCTACTCGGGAAGTAGGTGTGTGCACCTGCAAACTCAAAGTTATTACACTAAAATAATGTGTTGTACAAGCTACCCACAATGTCTTCCACGAATTAAGTTTAAGCTCAGTACCGAGTCTTGGCATAGTAAAACATATATATGTTTATCCATCTAGGACTAAGTAAAATACAAGGACATTTTAAATAAGGACATAGTTACTTTTAATTTTAATATAACATAACGATAATAAGTAAATTATATCAGAAAAAATACTATTTTATATCTATTGTTTACGGAATACAATATACGTATAGATATAATGTATCCTAAATACTAAACAAACTGCGTCTATTGTGTTATTGTGCGTTGTTCTAATTTGCTTAATCGCGCTAGTCATTAAACAGATATAATAAAATGCAAGATCTTTAAGGTATCTTCATCGCTAAACATTTTATTTATCGCCAGAATAAAAATAAAGACAACTTTCTCCTCCAGTATAGTTGATTATCACGTTATTAGACTTTAGCTTTATATATTTCAGTCTGGGTTGTAAAATTTGATGAATTTTATAAACTTTCTCGAAGCAAAGATTCTCGTCTCTAACGTAGACTCAATTGCTATATCTCTCTTCCCTCTTCTATTCTTCTCTTTTCCCCTCTTCTGCGGTTTGCTTTTTATCACATACATTTCCATGCCACCCACCAATGGAATCCCTACCTACAAGAAATGACAATGGTCATCTCAATTCACTCGACTCATTTATGCCCGATATATACATGCCCGATATGTACATACGGAGTAATCCCGGAAAATATGTGAAATGTCGAATTTTGTAACCTTTAACACAACAACAACTTTATTCTACTATCTGCTAATCAATACTTTACCTAAATGAATGTTTAACGGATTCGGATAAATTCTTGAGGAAACCTCTGTAACAACGGAAATATGAACATTGATATCAGTCTATTAAGCGTTCGTAGAATTATCCATCAAGATTATTAAGCTACATCATCTATAGTAATATTATAAAACGGCTGCAAATTTGTCCGTCTGTAACTTGTTCACGCTTTTTTGGTCACTTCGAATGATTTTGTTATAAAGATAAATGAGACATTGCAAAAATGATTTGCGATTGTGCGAAGCGGGGCCCATCCGCTATTTATGCATAAAATAACATCGCGCTAACTCTTTATAAAAACAATGGAAGAACATTGCGACATTTTTTAATTTGCCAAACTCCGTATGTAGAACAGATATGTTACATGTACAGAAATTTCAATCTACGCGGTCGAGCGCGTGCGTTGATCAACTGCGGGGGCAATCAGCGCCTCGCATGCATCATCGCAACCCTACAATACTATGTACATTCATGTAATCAATCAATATACAATGCTCCGTTTTATTCCCACTTAAATTTTCCATATGGGCTAATACACTTCCCTACACAAAGCTTGAGCCCTCTCTGCAATTCAAAAATCGTAAGCCTTAAACTGATCTTTAATCACGTACTCTAAAAAATTTTCGTTCTTTGCACGCATCATTTTCTTTTTCTTTCTTCGGCTTCCTAATTTTGACTACTGGCAAATTTTTCCGTGTTCTATATGTTATAGATTCAATAATTAAATAGTTATCCATTAGTATAATTGGTATAACCGTACAAGTTGGAAATATTATATACAAGAGTATTCAGACCGTGATCGGAAACTGAGGTAGGTAATAGTTAAGGTGATTATAAACAAAAGAAAATCCCGACAAAAAAAACGTATTTATACAACTATCGGTATCAAATATACGTAGTTTGTATAGAAAACGACAATTTTTTTCTCGGCGTTTATTTAACGCCAATTGGTTTGTAATAACCGTAGATATTACCTGTCTTAGTTTTCCATCACGATCTGAATACACCCTGTATACTAGGTATACAATATAAATATATAGTATTTTGTATACAGTTATAATATGATATGATAACGTAAAAAGAAATGCTAACGAACTATTACTACTACTTATCTTTAAAGTCGGCATAAAGACTTCACGGCAACAAACTGTTGTTCATACAACTGTAGTATAGTTGATAGTAATATAGACATTAACTGTAAAGAAAGATAGTTAATATGAAAACGAGTAAGATTTCAACAACGCTGACTATGTCACAATAGGACTGTTTGTCACCCTTGAGTGAATGAATGTGTAACATTTCTATGTTATACATAGAATTTGAGCAGCACACGTTTTGTGAATACGTGATTTTAAATTATTCATGTCTAGAGTCTAGACTTTTTTCACACTTTATGTTTTCTTAATTGGCTTCAAGTTTAGGACTACAAAATGTATTAAAAAACTTGTATTAGATGTAAGCAGACTAGACAGACCAGTCCACACGATAGTCTTAATTTACAACGGCAAAATCACCGAAATGTATACAA
The DNA here is from genome assembly GCA_030295005.1 of Cephonodes hylas. Taxonomy (NCBI): domain Eukaryota; kingdom Metazoa; phylum Arthropoda; class Insecta; order Lepidoptera; family Sphingidae; genus Cephonodes; species Cephonodes hylas. The sequence continues at coordinate 5,959,244 of AP025371.1, forward strand.
AACAATCTACATATGTTGAAACAATAATGCTGGCCTGTACATTACTCGATATACCATAATACTTATATACTTAGTAGCTATTCTAACGGATACCAATATATAGGATATTGACTTCGAGTAAACAACTCAGGAGCTAATGTGCAGCTTCCATCCTTCGTAAAGTAACGTTTACAACTGTAAATGTGTTAATTACTGAATTAACAACACATTAATGTGGTTTTAAAAAAAGGAAGTCACTTAAATTAGGCATGTAGGCAGTTGTTAGTAATGAAAACATTAATTGCGCCGCCTTGCTATATATAGATCTTCATTACGTGGTCTACATATAAATTCATCAGGTTTAATTGTTACGACACCTTCCCATTAATGCGTTGTAAAGTATGCGTATTTACATCTTCAATTTATGTGCTTTTAACTACAGTGGTCTATGATTTTCTCAAGCAGAGCAATAAGGGGCTCATTGCAGCACTTTTTGCGGCGAAATCTAGACTTAGAATTCACATTGGTTGCATTGTGCAAGAGTTGCAATTGTAAACGAGGTCTCAGGTTTAAACATCTAGATTTAGTTTGCGCCAATATCTGTATAACTGCAGCTAAGTAACATCAGAACAATACACAAAATTATAAATTAAATTTCGTGACAGACAAATAAAAATATACTTGAATTCAATTTGCATCGTCAAGGATGCTTAGAGGTACAGACAGCATTACAATTACGAAGAATTAATGGACTAATTTCAGGATTTTAAGTAGTTCATTTAATGTTAATGCGGAAGTGACCATTTGGAATTTCGACGGGCGAGTGTATATCTATAAGGCTACGAGACAAGTAGGTGCACGTGTTTAGATTGTCCATATCAAATACCGGTTTGTTGACAAAAAATGCACCTTGATATAATGATTAGAATATGAACAGCCAGACTATGAGTTTCTATTATCTTGCTCATTGAGACATTATTTATGTATGTACACATTTAATTATTTGTGAATGATAATTCACAATTGTTCCAGTGGGTGCAAATATTAACGAAAAAGAAAAAGAACTATAATCTCTCCTACAGTCTCAATGCCAAAATAACTAACAAATATACAAAAATAATATTTGTGGAAAAAAAGGAAGAATAAAATGTCATAGACATTTTCATTCACTAAAATCGTCTTACGGATATTACATTGCCATTCTAGTAGTACCTAATATATGTTTATTACTGTGTAAATGCATATAAATTGCGTGCATTAAACAAGAACTATTTTCATTAGTCAAATGTTTTAGCACATAATAATGCGAAACTCAAAGGCAATGGCCTAAAATACTACAATAGGCCCATTATGGCATTATAACTTCCCAAGTTGCAACATATTAAAGCATTAGAAAGACTTTGTTCCCAGTCAACACACGCAACAATTAAAATGCAATTGAATATGTTTATATGTTGGTACTAGGATCATTTCATAAGCGTAGTACGATAAAGCAAAATATATCGAATTACTAAAATGTTGACTTGACCCAATTCCGCTTGATCTGAATTGTAACTACTGTTTGCAAATATTATAGCACGGGACATTTGTAAAGAGCATTAAGTAATAGATTGGCAGCCATAACAAATTACATAATACAGGTTTTTGAACCGTACGATTTTTATATTTGTAATGTTAGGTTAAAACTTAGCAGTAGCGGATGCAACCCCTAGGCACACACCTCTTATTTATTTATTATGTATTCACAATGAATTAATATAATTTACTTTAACGGAGACGAAAAACATCGGGATGACACGTATACCTAAAAAGTGTATCGTACGCTAACCCGCACTACGCAAACATGGTGGACTTTAACTCCTCTCTCCTCTGAAAAGGAGGCCTTCCTTCTAGTAGTAGCATGTAATAAACGCTATAATATAGATAAATATCAATCTGTGTTTACTGCAACATGACTAACAATGTCATGCCCCAAGATAATGTCAAGAGCGTTTAGTACAAGTGTAATTTTCGCTATGTGAAATGTGACATCACTATTTTTATTACTTGCATTTGTTATTTTTCTTCTCAGAATAGTACTGCGCTTTTCCTTGAAAAGTTTCATATTTTTTTTTAAATTAGCTGTCTCAAAATTTGTGACATTGCTTCTATGTGACCATTTCAAATCATCTATGAACATAAATGCAGACCTATAAATACAATGCTATTAGCATAGTAAACACTAAAAAACTTGCATACACTTTGGATTTTTTTATAAATAAAATCATAACTTTGTGTGTCTAAAACAATCGGGACAGTGTACACTAAAAGAATAAACAACATTATAGAATTGCTACAAAAGGCAGTAAGTTTCTGCCCCTTGGAGTATTCAGGCGCAAATTTGTGTAATATAATTCATTAAGGTAAATGTCAATTAATGCAACACCGATTATTATCAATAACATAATCAACTATGGCATAAAATGTACGATCCTATGTATTCAAGCGCCGTATTATTAATTCAGATACAGATTATACTTAGAAATAACAGTTTTATAAAGGAATAATTTATTTCCTTGAAAGATGTCTTTTGGGTGTAATTATTAACAAACGTCAAAAATGTTGAATAATTCATTTTATTTGAAAACCGGTTCATGGCCTGAACATAAATGAGATTTCAAGAATAGAGATCTATGACGTCTAAGATTTATTTTTAAGCCACTAAAAGGACTTCTAAATTAGTCGAACTACGTCTATTGGGCAACAACCGCCGGAGCTGACAGCTTAACCTGTTCTCCGAGGCAAGACAATGCAAAGTAATTTCGAATCTATTTTGAAACATATTGTCATACGTATACAATGAAGCCTGTATTCCTAAATTGGCAGCCAGAAATGCATTTTCACATTCATATTTCGATGAGTGTGTTTTTAAATCTTACGCGATATTAGCGACGCTGTTGTCATTTTGTGAAACATTTCTAGTCTCCATGGCCCAACATGGATGTCGTGACTAAGAATTTCCTAATGACTGACTCGAGAACATAAGCCGAAACGCAGTCTTAAAAAAATTATAAACATAAACATATAATATCAGTGTGGAAAAATATACTTCTAAATCCAAAAAAAAAACAAACTTAAAAACATTACTTTACACTTTACATTGTATTTAATTACTTCATTGTAAATTGGAAGGATTTTAATGCGTAAAACGTGACCGAAAAATGACTTGGTTATGCTTATTTGACTTACTATAAAATATGTTTTATTTCATATATTTGTTTGATGTAAAACCGAAAAGTCTCTCGTAGTTTTTGATAACCATGGTAAAGATCTTGTATCTTAGTTTATAGTCAGAACTATGTATGTAATTGTTAGGTGTATTATTATTTTTTTTTTAATTTATATACACTTTATTACACATCAACATTCAACAATATATACAAAGAAAAAAAATATTTTATTGTTTTTAATCAAACTATATTCAATCTATATTGAAAAAGATTAGATTTTAAAAATGTCTTGTTATAACAGTAAAAACGATAAAGTCGGTATTTTTTTATATAAATGCATTTAAGAATATCCAAATATTTGTGGCCACACGCTGGTGAAGGCCGAGAAAACTAGGCAAAAATTATAGAACTTGTTTTCAACACTTCTACTTGCAGAACTAAAATTTTTAAGAATCAGCATTGGCATCCTTCACCCAATTTAATAAAATGTAAAAATAATGGTGTCGAATGTTCAAATTCATGATTATTTATTAACTTCTTGCTTGAAGTTAGTTTAATTACAATAAATAATTAAATCAGATAAAATTTAAAAGGTGTCTTATAGAGTTTGACATTACAATATTTACAAAGCAATCATTGACCCTACATTTAATAGGAATAATTTATTTTTATTAATTTTGCGTGATATTTTTTAACTCTCGAATTTTATACCCTTTATACGAATAGATTTTAAGGCCAATTTTGAATAAATAATCCGCTTTAAAGAAAGATATATTGAATTCACCGTTATGACTCAAGTTATTTTTATTTGCTTTTAACTTGGTAGAATGTAAGGCAAATTGATAATTTTACACATTAAAATTACATCTGAAATTAGAATTAGATCTTTAACAGGTGTGTACACAGTGAGACATCAAATTGAAACAAACCACAAAATGATTAATTATTGAGGTCATTCTCTTCGTGGTAATTTCTTAAATAGAAACATTATTTACGAGATATAAACAGGACAAATCTGTCATTCTTTCGATTTGTTAGTAAAAAGCAATTTATACCAAGTTCCTGTTTTGTAGAAGGATTTTCCGACCAATATATTTTCCTTGAAGTCCATCACGATCCGCGTAGGTCATATTTCACGGGAGATTTCAATGGCAAACAGCGCTCCATAACCGGTTCACGTCTCAACTAGAGCAAAACACGTAGCCTCAGGACATTCGGACAAAACTCTGACGGAAGCTCGACACTTCCGCACCTACTTCCGAAGAGATTTCAAAAGTCAAGGCCGTATTTGGGAAACCAGTTGATACGAATTCGATCGATTCGATTTTGTTCCACATAAATATAGACTGGAACCAGTAAGCAATGACACGCACATGTGTAATGCGTTACATGGTCGAATGCAATATGTCTTAGATATATTATATCTGTGTGATTATTAGATTAAACTAAGAACACGATTGAGATCTGAAAATCATTTTATATCATTGTTAGTATTTAAGAATTTATAGTTATATTCGGCTACGCAGTTTTATAACATTTATTGTGGGTTTTAGTTATTACCGTCTATAGACATCTATTTCACCTTGAAAATTCTAGAGTTATTGTATCTGTCAGAAAATAGAGGACGTGTAGTAGAAGCGAGGTTATAAAAAGGAAAAGTTTCACCGCGACCGAAGTCGTTTCGTCTAGCAATCATCGACTACATTCATCCCTCACTAATCGCCACCTTATAACTGGCCTATTACTAGAATTATATGTACAATCCCAAAACTCGAAACACGCACGTGACACTATGTTAAATTTTAAATCCACATAAGTAAATATCACGTTGAATTGGAATATCAGATTATTGAGCCTTCCAGTTAATAAAGAGATATTCTATCGTCACTCCCACTTAAGGCATTAACCGAGTGTTACAACCAAGCAATGTAACATTTGCGTAAAAGCATAGTTAATCGTGTAATTATGCATCGAAGTGCATTAAGAAATCACGTCTAGCCAAGTATACGATTTATAATGCACACGATGTCGTACACTGATACAAATAAAATGGTAAACGACTGGATAGTATATCAAACTCAATACAATACTTAAATATATCATAGCGTAATTGTGTGACACCGGTTAGTGATCACTTGTTATACGCATTAAGGGAACAAAAACAGCAGGCAGATTTATTACGAGTGAGTTATTGGGTTGCATTTTGCTTGTCTTTACGTACGCTTAAAAGAAAAATATTTATTGAAAGAATTTAGACAAACAGCATAAACAAATTGGTAGGATAAGATGATATTATGTATATTATTACTTTGGAGTCTATCAATGTCCTATTTTAATGTTACTAAATACTTTGGTTGACATGGCCGCAATCTGCGTCTGAGAATTACACAAGCATGTCGTATTATTGAAGAAGTTTTTGCCATTTCTTCTCCACAGCGATTACACCTCTCGGAGGAGTATTTTTTTAACGACTCAAAGGCACTTGAAAAAGTCTAGATGAATAAAGATTATTATGGCGACGACTATAATGAGATTTCAAATTTCATATGGAAAACCTGTGATTTTTAGTACTTTTTGCAAGAGAAGAATGGACCTTTAGCTTTCCGTTCATTTCTCCGAGGGACGAGAATCATTTAGTCCTGGCAATGAAGCATTTCTCTATTATTATTTATAATGTATTTAAAAATATTTCAGTTATTTAAAAACTGATGAGATGAATATGTTGAAAAAATATATATAAGATTATTTTAAAACAAAACATACATTCTTATTTTTTTCTGTTGGTTCTCACTGAAATCGATGTCGATTACTTTAAATCTGTTATGCAAATGTACTAGATATGCATTATGCACTTTCTACATTGCTTTATAAGGAACAGTCGTGGAACGAAGTCTGGCGGCATAAGAAATAAGAACCAATATAAATCTAGATAAAACATAGTCAGACCGAACAGTATAAGTACTAACATTTAACCGAATGTTTTCATAAGCAAGGATCCCTTCACCTATTATCCGGTGCAACGTGCAATTTCCATGAGTCGCCCTTCGCTCAACATGCTTGATGCAACTTCATATAATAATAGCTATACTGTTTAACCACTTATGCTGAATTACACCACTTATGAGGCTGTCCTTATTTCGTAAATCCGTCCTTGTTTCATCAAACGTACTTAATTCAATTTCCTATGCATGGGATTAGAATAAACGTGAACGTGTAGGAAATTTCTCAACACATATTTGCAGTCCCATCTACGTTCAGATTGAATAATTAGTGTTGTTTAATGACGGTAAATTAAAATGATTATTAATTCTAAGTGTGATGATAGAAGAGTAACACTTCATCATTAGACACAATTGGTGTTGTTTTACACCAAGAATTACTTCTAGGAATAAATATGACTAAATAAGGCATGTATAAAAATCTAAGAAACCAAAATTAGAATTTTAATAGTCCACTCGTGTTTTTTTGAAATATTAAAATTGGTAATCATTCACTACCTTTTTTATGTATCATATATCTAAAAACTAATAGCCGATGTGCAACAAGTTCGACCTTACATCTTGATTGGATAGATATAAATTTCGTAATATTATGCCAATTAAAATTGATATCTTGTATTCTTCGCTCGAGATCATAAATCTAATGTGACGGTCAAGGTGCAGCCTTATGAGTTTTTTAATGCGTGGTTCAAATGTTTACAGATGCTTTACATTGTAATAGTGCAAAATTAATGAATCTCTGTTCATGTAAAGTGCAAGAAAGTTAAATAAAATATTGTTAATTCATCGTTGTACATTACAATATTATAAGACTATTAGATTTAATTGCGTGTTTTACTTAGATTGCAGGTCAGATGATAAAGGTTTGTTTATAACGTATAGTTTATGATTAGAAATGTTTAGATTTAATCGATAATTATTAATGTATATTTAACTTTTAAATAACAGAGCTGCAAAGATAGCTGTTTATTTTAAAATATAAATTTATTATCGTATATAAATTTAGATTTATGCACCTATAATGCAAATGTTTTGAAAGAAACGTTTCCGAAATTCGTGTTACGGATAATTGTGTTAAGATTTAGTTTCATTAAATTAAATCTGCCAAAGCTTTTCAATGTTTTATATTTCATTTACAATGGTAAATAGGCTACAATAGATTTATAATTTGCTTAAAATTTAAGGCATTATTAAGCGACTCAGTTAAAAAAAAATAGCTTTGAATTTTTTCTTATTTTGTACCGATATGAAATTTCAATAGAACGCCATTTAAATTTTAATGTTTCCAAATCGGTACTGAAATAATTTTGGCACGGTCCTGTTGATACAAGTGTTTACTAAAGAAACTAAAGAATCGTGTTATTAAAACAAATAAAGGCCTCTCTTGTAACAAAATATTCTTGATCGGTAATGCATAAACTTCCACATCCGTAATTAATTTTAGTAAAGAAAATATAACTTGTACTATTAATCTTACATCCTTATTGTCAATGTTTTTATTTCCTTCTGTCGTAAAAAAATGTTTACATACAACTTTATCCAAACACACGTACGATGGAAAATTCAACAACAAATAAAGAAATAAGAGGAAAGGAAAATAAAACATCGACATTGTTTCTTGAAAATTAAAAGAAACAATATAATTAGTCGAGATTTGCTTTGTTCCAAGTATATTATCAGATATGAAGATAATGAAACTGAGTCTAGTAGGAGACTGTTGAGGCATGTCTGCCCTAGAGGGTTTGAATAAATAAGATGTCGCTCAGCAGACTCTTTTCACAGACTACTCAGCTATTCAGAGACGGTCCGCCCCCAGGGACTGTATATTCAGAACGCCTTTTTATTTTTCTTTCAGTGTCTTACGTGTTACTAACCTTTGAAACGATAAGAGCAAATACCAGCATTTATACACTTTATGTAAACGCTATCTTGCAGAAAATTTCAAATGTTTAAGCGTCATAAAGGAAAGAATGCATTATGCATTTATTGAAACTACTATTGTGACATTATTAAGATGTTACAGTTTTATATGTACATGTAACTTTGTATATTATATTTATTTTGGTAAGCCATCGCAGTACTATTAAGATCGTTTTTATTTGTTTGAGCGTAAAAATACAACCCTAACTAGTGCTTACCGTATTTATGCGTAAATGAGTAGAAACGTATTAAAATTTTATGACGTAATTTACAAACATTGTTATTTGAATGGGCGGTAATAATCTACAAGTATTCTAATGACATCTCGTTTCGCCAATAAATCCATTGAAATCATGCACTTGCACAAGCATACAATTATAATTTTAACCAAGGAGTGCAGAATCCATGTATCACTCATTCACTCATGTATATATGTAGTTAAAACGTTCATCATTATATGCCGTTTAACAAATCATTCCTAAAGTATGCTTATATAGTAATCTTCTAACTTCTTACTAAGTATGATTGTAAAAATTAGCACTTTCCCTTCGTTCCTATTTTACAATGGAATAACATATAGCTTTCAGAATCAGACCTTTAGAAAGTTTATGTAATCCACAAAAATTGGTTTCAAGTCTGGTAGTCTGTAAGACCGAAAAGTTTCTCGTAGTTTCTGATACCCACGCCACAAGTCTAATATCTTATTGTGTCTATTGACATACATTTGGGTCTATTAAGTTGTTATTTTATTTATTACAAATCTAATTTTTGAAGATCCGAGGACCAAAGGATAACATTGGCAATCGAAGGTTTATGGTTTTTAGCCAATGCATATATGGTTTTAAAGTAATGAATTGCATAAGGTCGTCCCGTTAAGGCTTCGGGGTTAACACTAATTGTAAAGTTGTTGTCCTTTGCACGATTTAAAGCAATATTCGCAGGTCATGTATGAAACATAACATGACATATATTTATTTTAGTAGACAAAGGACAGATAAGGCCCTCGAATTAATCTGATTTATTTCGTAACCTCTAAAGAAATAAATTGCTTTTATATACTGCTGTTATTAGATGTATTGTATATAGGGAATGCAAATCTCGCGAGATTGGGCTCAAGCGAGATTTCGCGAGTTTATGAAAATCAATCTCGCGAGATCTCGGCAATTGCGAGATCTCGCGAGATTAGCAGTATTGTGTTTGTTTTTATCAAATAATAACAATATTTGAATACATGAAGTACATAATAATAAAAAATATAAATATGTATTATAAAAATATTTATTATCACAATTTTTTCAAGACTTTTTCATGCATTATAATCATAGATGACGTAACGTAACTTTCAAAATTATTTAAATAAACTTTTAAGTAGTATGCTCTTACGCTTCTACGTATGTATCTATCAAAAAACAATAAAATAAATTATATCAAACAAAACTTGAGTTGACTATTAAACTGAGATTATTATTATTAACAATTAAATAACAAACTATACTATTCAGAACAGTAGAACATCGAAAATTACAGATAACAAAATATACCAATTAAATGAAATATTTGTTCAATTAAAACCACAATTTATTACAATTTAAGAATTATTTTGAAAATAGCTCCTTAAGAAGCACAAAATGTCCAAAGTGTCATCTGCTAAACAGCTTCTTATTTTGTTGGCCAGATAACCAGCTGCTGAAAAGGCCTTTTCGCTTCGAATAAGCCGTTTTTGTACTCCAGTACAATCTCGTTAATCTCGCGAGATCTCGCCCTTTTTTCGACCGAGATTAATCTCGCCCAAAAACGCCGAGATCTCGCAAAAACGAGATCTCGCGAGAACGAGATTGCATTCCCTAATTGTATACTTTACAAAAATGTCTTAAAGGTTTTTTTAGATACTTAAATGCATACCGATCAACGAAGTCATAAGGAATTAATTATCCAGAAGTTAATGGGATGATAAATGAAAAAATTATCAAAAGAAACGCTGTCTGAACTTCGTCAAGGTCTTGAAATTAGCTATACCGGTATTTCATGGTAGGAACTTCATCAAAAGAATATAAAAACGCATAGTGAAACATCGATTAGTTTAATGTTGTAGTAAAAGTCAATATTGAAATCAGACTTTCGGAGTTGTGTCTCATACACAAGCTACGATATTGACACGCCCCTTTTTGCTTCTTTAACAATCACAGGTCTCATCATACACATATCTCGAATATGAATATTGCTAAATTCGCTTTTCCGGAGCACATTAACGGATAGTGGCTCCTTAAATTATTTTTTTTCTTTTGGTGACGGGGCGATTCTAACAATGAGCATATTTAAACAATACACATTACCAATGACAGCATTCGACATGATTACAAACCGTGGTTCAACAGCATTTAGGACACTGGCAATTCGCCAGAAAATTAAAACTTTTATCAACATAAGGAAAAATATTCGTGCGGGATTCCTTGATACCAACTCAATACCTACGTGTTTTATTTTCGTTGACAAATGGTATTGTATTTGTGTGTTGCATTTAAACTCTGTTCCATTGCCTGCAACTTAGTTGCTGGCAGTGACATTTATAACTATAGAGGAAAAAACCAATGGCGACATAAAATCACATTTATGACTTTTATTACCGAACATATTATGTTAAAAAAACCTGCTAAATCCAAAATAAATATATTTTAGGTTTATTGGCGACAATGAATCTAGGTAGTGAGTGTCTTTATGAATCCATTTTAATAACGATTTTGGCTTTATACTGAAGTGTGAGGACCGTTAAGTGTTCATCTAGCATTCTGCTGTATATCGTTTGATTCCTTCCACCATAGATATAAGTATGTGTGTATAGTACATAATTATATGTTTGATGATGTTTACATGCCATAATGTAATCTTTGTCTCACATCTTGTGTCGGTCAAATGGTAAAAGCGAATCAAATGGCCGTAGCGGCGTAGACGATGATTTCCAAATACATCATCAGGTGGTAAAATATTATTTACCTAAGTCTGTTCTGTGTAGAATTATTATACCTATATTTGTACCTTTTTTACTAATGAGATTTAGGACGTCTTTAAAATCTGATTCTTAGACTATTTCTTTAAAAATGCATTGATGTATTTATTGAATAATTAAGGTGATCACCTCAACAGTAAGGGATCCCTTACTGTTTCAAAAAAAAAATGATAATAGATACACATTGAAAATCAACAATTCAGCGGCTCATTTTTATTTTATTTATCGTAACTACTAATCTTGTAGGTAAAATAATGTTGAAAATGCTATTCTGAGATAAGAGACGTCTTGGTTCCACACTACAATCTACCTCAAGAGTCTAAAAATAAATGGCAAAATCCAGTCCAGCGTTATTATAATACCCATTGGTATTATCGGTCGTAAATTAATAACAAAATCTGGCTTTGAAGTTTATTGATGCATTAAATTTGGAGTTATGATTTATTTTTAGAAATATTGTGGTAATTAAAATTAATCACTAAGCATTCGAAAAAATCTAGAATTTTCGTGTAATCTTAGATGTATGACGTAATTTCATGCTTGCAAATTATGAATAATTTACCCAATAAGTAAATACTCAGAATGTGGTCAACCCTCAGAGCTCAGACTAAATTTAACACACACCTCAAAGAGATAATAATGTTAATTTAATTATGATATCACTTTATAATTGTATAAAAATAAATGTTAAACATGCCTTGTTTCTATTTTTTACAATTATTGGGAAGTTTAAAACAAAAAAATGGAAATTTATTTGCTACATCTTATTTATTAAAATGTTAGCGATATTAACAAGTCAGCGTCCTAGCAATGAACCAGGAAACTAGCTTTCTTACTAAATGGGCCAAGCAAACAAGATAAATACTTGTCACTCTTACATAGTCGCATAATTATGACTTTAATCAATTATTTTATAACATGGAATAATGAGTTATTTAACAACACAGTAGATAAGCGGCTGTCAACATATGTACGTTATTATCATTTCATTGACTTTCACTTTTTTTAATTTAGTTTAATATTAAAAATAGCTGGATAGAGAAATAAGTATATTTTAATGTACTCAAATAAACAGTTGATGTTGCTTTTTGGATATTGGGTAAATTATTGTAAATCAGTATTTCATAATTCTAAATAAAAAATCTTGATCCGGCTACTAAATTAAGATAAGATGCGTGTAATCAACATCAGCTCTCAAACACGTTTGTTATGAAACTATTTTTTGACCGCGACTAGCTATGCATTCATCGCAAATCCAAGATCAGAGAGAGAAATAAATACACAGAAACCAAAACAAAGTTGGTGGACGTTCTAACTGAGCCCTTTTGTCAAGTTGTTACCAAAATTTATCAAAATAAATTAAGTATTTTACCTTAAAAGCGTTACAAACTCACTCACAAACAATAGTGCGCATAATTTTATCCGTCTCATGTCTGTCAGGGAAAAAATAAATTGTATTGTTTAGCGATGGAGAATAAATGTGCGGCCACGGGTACATATGTAGTAAAGTGAGTAACCAGAACAGTGACCTAGCGGTGCGAGCACGTCGAATCGTTTCATTGAGTACGGTTGCTTCCGGAGACGTCCCCCAGCCAGACGCGCCCGCACCTCCTCGCATCATTCTATCTATAATGCTAAATGGTTACTGGAACTACTGAATTATATTATTTACTAAACGTGTTACGACAACTATTACTCCGTTGTTGGGGTAAGTGTACAAATAGCTACTGCGATCTCTATTTCGTCCTGATACAAATGTATCAATTTATACGTTTTGGGAAGTGAGGGACATTGACCTAAGCAGTTCGATGGATTGATGGTCAAGGACTCTACGACCACTTTGAAACAGATTGTAAATTATCCTCTGTTATGCAATGCTCATCAGGATATGAAAATAAATTAAGTATTTATATATAATGATGAAAAAAATACCTACCATAAATTGATTCTTATGAAAACGTGATTAGATGCTCGCATTAAAAGTCATTTGCTATGTGTATACGGGTTGCTAATGATACGTAAGTTTCTTCACTATTTCCTTAAGAAGCAGTGCATTTGAAGTTACGTGGAACAAATAAAGTAATTCACATTTACTTATTTACGTTTACATTCCCATTCTGCTATTCAATAAATCATGTTTAAGTTACTGTTACACATTTAGTTGAATTTCATTGCAAAATTTGGTTAAGTCTATGTTTAGTACTTTATCTTGCTTCTAGCTTTATAAAACATTAAACAAACGAATTTGGTAGACATAAATTCCAACAATATTGTCAATAATTAAAGTATTAGAGTACCAAAATAACATAATATTTTATACTTGATCAACCTCCCGTATAGTTTTGATACCCAACAGTCTCAAATATCTGTAATGTGAGCCCTTAAAAGCATGATAATTTCAAATTAGCTGAATAATATTGTTACTGATTGATATTGATTACTTGAGTGTACTGTGGAAAGGAATATGACTAATGTGATGCAGTCTATCTATTACAAATGATAATTGGTACTGACAATAGTTACATAACCCCGCATGAAGATATAGATCTTGTTGCCTTTGAATATTAGATACGAAGACTTTTCAGTCTTACAATAAATGTCTGAATGAATGTACTTGAATAAATACTTATGCAATCATTTTCGACTCATGGACTTTGTTATATCATCAGCCCATATAAGCTCCACTGCTCTTTACTGTTAAGGAACGTAAAGGAAGCACATATAATATATATAATAGTATAGACATAGTCCATGAAGCTTCTCCTTCAGATACTAGTCTGCCACACTTACGTATTCCTTGCAAATAACTCTAAAGTATTTATGCAATTTACTTTAAGAAAATATTCTTCGCCGTTTTAACGTTTAACTATGAAAACAACCGTAATTTCAGAAAGTCATTGTATCATTGCCCCGTATTCTCGCGGTACAAATGTCCCGTGCAATCTGGTCTGGTTCGATTCACGGATTTTGGAAATGTGACCGAAAAACGGCAATAGGCCGCTTCCTATTGTATTGGACTAACACATTTAAATATGTCAGTGCAGAAATCTACTTCTGCCTATTCTTTAGAGAATACAGGTGTGGAATTACGTTAGTATTTAATTATGTCATTACACCAGCATAGCAAGATTCAAGTTACTGTAAAACCTAAAAAGACTGATTCACACCGGTACTACAAGAAAAATGACGTAGTGCACTTCCTCCGGTGAGCAAGCCCACTATCGCGTTACGCTTGTATGACTCCAGTCAGGAAGTCATCTCGCACCTACGTACACTAAACGTAATTTAACAGGTCAGTAGTTAGGTTATGACATTTCGATTAAAGCGATGAATGAACTGGAACCGTCACAGATTACTTTTTTCTCCAGGAAACCTACTCATCAGCAAGGTTTAAGTGTTAATTATGCACACTTTTTACAAATTTCATTGATTGAACGATGTTTCATTGAAACATCTTCACGTAAAAGGATATTCGCACTACTAGATTTGGCGCATATAATTGATTTTATAGTGGGATGTTGCAATATTCGAGAAAAATATTCAGTTAGAAAGTGGGTCATTGTCATATAATATTCTGCACGAATATTATTAAGAAACATTAATACCATTAACGTATTATACTCGTAGCACTATAAATAATTGTTTTATTTCTTTGAATGCTTGATAGTTCTGCTATTAGGGAATTTACGACCGCTGATCTGATTTTTTATGTTTCTTTATCAATGCATCGGCATAATCAGTTCATATAGGTTCCACAGCTGGGCCCGGGCCTCCTATGCAACTGAGAGGCAGTAGTTTATTACGCTGACTTACCATAGTGTGGGTTGGTGGACTACACACCTAAAACAAATCTTTAATCCTTTAGGTATACATGTTTCTTTACGACCTTTTCTTTCGCCGTTAAAGTACGTAATAATTAATTGTGAATACGCTCATAACTTCTACAAATTAAATGTGTTCGTGGGGTTTGAACCTGCGACTGCCAATATTCTTGACCGCAAGCCTATACCTCGAGGCCATCAGAACACATGTGTATCAATAGCAGCAACAAATTTAAGGCTATAGCATTAAAGTTTTTAATTCCGAACACAAATACTGTGATAGACAATTTATATCCCCTTGAATAACAAATGCTAAACCCAAGATGTTAAACTCGCCATAGTGACCCAGTAAGTGTGTTTCGTTCCGAGGTCAGCCTGTGTGCATCCGCTTTGGAACAGGTCGACCTATCATTCGAACGTATTCGGATCATACTGCGCTTTACATCTGGTGCTACTGACACTTTAATAATAATAGTTATTATGACAACTACTCAAAAAAAAACATTTTACGACACTCGATGTCGATAAACCGAATTGCGTTCGCAAAGCCCATTCACGACCATTTTCTCCTGCCCTTGAATAAAAATACGACTTATTGAAATACAATAAAACGCACACAATCCCTTACATACTCATTAAGGTATATAGATAGCTAATAAAGGTAATAAAGGACCAGTAAAAATCGAGACTGTTGCCAAGCACATTTCCAGCCTCAAAGTAAGGAAATAAAACAATAGCACTTTTGTACCGAACCTGCAACATCTAGTTCGCGTGCATTAGGGCTGCGAGATAATTTAAGCAGTAATAGTACCACAAAATACATCGATTGAATATCATGATAATTTAGTAAATGACATATTTTTAACATAAAGATCTACGCAATACTTTAAATACTCAAAAGGTGTTTCAAAGTGAGTAGAGCATCTGTTTCGCTGTGACTAATCTACAAAAAAAGAAACAATTAATTCGTTTTGGTACAAGATATGAAATTATTAACACGTTTCAATTCACATAATTTAAATGAAGATCCGGGTAAAACCACATTAGTTGGTAACGCACGTTTCACGTAAAAAATCTACAATACTGCTAATGGGATGCTCATTGTTCGAAGTACTTATAAAATAAAATCTGTGGTTTCTTTATATTTGGGGTTAGACAGCTCGGAGAACTACTCAAACAAAAAGAATGTTATAATGAATATTTTTGGGTTCTGAGTAATGCAAATTAGACATTTTGTTACAAAATACATAGGTGTATGCCTACTAAATGATAGTCTACAAAAACTAAGTAAACGTGAATGCGTATGTGAGTGACTTCTTGTTAATTTGCATTTTTTATAATACATTCAAAAAATTGAAGTCACGAAAACCTAATAGAATATTAACCTAATATTAGAAGTGTATTTTTTACTGTGTGTACGTTTGTATGTTTTCAACATCAGATGACACTACAATTCCATATTAATTACGGGAAAATCTAATACAATGTAGACTATTATCAAGATCATCACGTCTCATCTCAGTGTGGATGAAGGTCAATCTTGATTGAGATGACATATATTTTTCAACTTGATTTTGTATCCTAGACCTAGATCTCTATTTACAGTCAACACCCATTACTCGCAACATCATAAATTAACTAACTTCAGTGGTTCCCTTAAGTACTTAGTTTAACTTTTCCACGTAATTTTAGAAGGAAAACGCATGTACGTGTCAAGAAGTAATTTCTTACTCCCACGTGTGAGTCCAATAGCAATGACTAACCGGTTTAAATAAACATTATTCATTATAAGTAAGACAATAGATAGGACACGAATTTGTGACGTACATTGGAATGCACCTGGGAATAAATTTTTCAATGGGACTAGCTAGCCATGCAAATCGCGACCAATGTAATCGATATGCCCTCCAACCTTGGCCCCAAATGCAGCACGCAGTCCGCCAGATGAAGAATTATGTACGACGTATGACGCCTGACTCTCCCGTTTATTTGTTCGTAAAACTACGCATGCGTAACACGAGACAGCCCTGAAATAAATACGCAACAACAACGCTACTACATAGTGTTTCAAATATTACACCAATAGTATTTTAAGAAACAATAAACAGTCGTTTTATTCCAAATTTAATTAGAAGTCAAAGATTTATGCCTTCATTTGTTTTAATAGCACACAAATCCACAAACGGATTTTCAGTTTACATACGTACTTTATAAATATGGAATGATGACAATGGTAAAGAGTATTGATGAGTTTGATTAATAGGTAAATGTGAACGCGGGTCGGTAATGCAGTATCATGACTGATGGCATCAATATGAAGATCATTGTCAAGGCAGCGCGGCGCCGAGCGCGGGCGCGCGGCCGCGTGTCCTCTAATTGCGCGCGAAATATTTGTAGCGCACGTGGTCTGTGGAATGACCACACGCATTAGTTATTAACTTGAGTTGCACATACTCATTTGTCTGTCATGAGCTTTGGAACTGAAATGTACGATAAAAACACAGTATTGAAATGCAATAACGCATGTCTTTTGCAATCCTGTACCTACACAGACTTAATGTGAAAGTTTGTATACTTGGGACTTCGTTATTCAATGAAGCAAAACAGACAAATATTTTTGTACATAATAAGTCTAAGCGAAGCCAGTTGTTTATGTTGTAAAAAATTATGCCATTTTTTGTAACGTTGCTTATATTGTGTATGATGTAGCTCTAGGTATCTACCAACCTATTTCAATAAATAAATATGTAGTTTCGTTTAGATATTTCCAAACCGATCTATAGCGTAAGTTACCATATTATATTCGTTCATATAATTATCATTTACATCCTATATGTAAGAAATACCTTTATATACTCAGCCTATCGGCGTCTACTGCTGAAGGTAGGCCTCCCCAAGAAAGCGCCAACCATCTCGGTCTTCTGCAACTCTCATCCATACCATTACCTTAAATATCTCAAGAAATACCTTTGTTAAACTACAAGCTAAATTTTATGATGTGCTTATTGTTCCAGTAATCCCGAGTCAAACAAACAAGGAAAAGTCTCGACCCGTAGACCTCGCGGAAGACGAAGGTCCCGATGTGGTTTCCACTATAATCGGCAAATATGGCCGCTGGCAGTTGCTCATGACGTTTCTGCTGTCACTATTCTCATTGCCGTGCACGTTTCACATATACCTTCCTACGTTTACTGTAAGTATATCATTATAAAATACTAACGTTTCTCTCCAATTCTGTCTGCGCGGAATTAGCAGTTTTATGAAGAGAAATAACATTTTCCAGGTTTAAAATAGCCTATGAACGACTTTAAGGTCCTATCTAAGTGTCTTTTTATCGAAGATTAATAAAAAAAGGCCAGATAGCCTATGATAACCAGTCTACGATAAAGGAGTAACAAACAATCAAACTCACTACCGCGCTTGAATATACCTTTATTAGTTAGCATGTAACATGTAATTTCTCGTGGAAGGTTTTGCGGTTGCTTCTTCTTTGAATATAGCTTATTCATGGAAGACTTTAACTTAATTACACTTTTTAATAGTAAGGTAATAAAGATTGTGTTATCTTTTTGATTGCTCCGTGCAACACAAACCGCATACAGATTGTCATGACGCACGTTCCATAGTAAGTTTACTGCCACGTCACAATATGTTTAACGAATTGTATAAATTTTACGAAAAATAGGAAACCGTAAGTTAAAATCTTGTATATTCTTGTCCTCAGGCAAAAGAAACAAAATTTTGGTGCCGAAGACCAGACAACCTTTCATCCTTACCTTTAGAAAAGTGGATTGAGTACAGTCAGCCTATCGGTGCCTGCTTCGTGCGTTCGTTGTCTTCAGACATCACCGTCGACAGCATTCTCAAAAACACCACGTCCTTTCTACCGCTACAAAAGTGCGATGAGTGGGAATACGACAGATCAGAAGTGGGCAACACCATCATATCGGAATGGAATTTGGTGTGCGATAGAGCTAGTCTCACGAGTTTAGCTGAAGTTGTATTTTTGGTCGGAGTTGGAGTTGGTGGCGTCATTGGCGGATGGATTTCTGACAAGTAATTCACTTTTACAATTGTCTTTATAGACCAAGATCCCAGAGCCGACAGACGTTACTTATTTTCTGATGGACGAAATGTGGACCATTGGGTAATGTTAGTATGTACTACCATCGTAGGCATACTCGCTAACTTGGTCAAACGGCCAATTTACAGATTTCAGCTGGTCAGGGTACCCAAAAGCCTCTAGAAAAATTTAGGGAAAATTGACCACTACCCAATGGTCAACATTTCTGTCTGGCGGCTCTGGGATTTCCGTCTATTAATTTAGTCTACTATAATATTTTAAAACGCGCGAGTTTCAACTATTTATAAGAGATTGATATTGAAAAATAATCTTAAAATATTACTGCTACAGTAAGTAAATTATTTACATAAAAAATCGTGGTAAGAATAAATGGAACTTCAGAACTGTTTCATTAATTTCCTTCTAATAATAAGGTAAAAACATATCCTTGCAATTTTACATTTTGAAATAAAAACTGATTGTTTGCAGCACAGTAGTAATTACATAACAATTAATTCACTAATTACACTATCTCAGCAACCTACCATACACATCGAGTTTTCATGACTTGTAATTAGACGTAGTTCAATTAAATCTGGGTTTTAGCATGCAATTTTTATTCACTTGTGTATAAACGGGTACGTAAAAAAATGTTAATTGTTATACTCTTAGTAGATTTTATGATTCTTGCTTTAAGGAAAACACATGCCGTAGTCCCCTTTATTTGTGGTGACTCAAGGCATAGCACTGATTTTTTAAAACAAATCCGATACTACCCCACTGTAACTTGTTTAGATAGCCGCAGAGCTTATTTCATGGTGAAAGATTACTAGGAAAAGCAACAAAAACTTAACTGTTTCATTACGAAATTCTTCATGCGTGCATAAAATCGAATAACTTCTCGAACATGATAAAGAAGACAAACCGAAATTTACAC
Source organism: Cephonodes hylas (assembly GCA_030295005.1). NCBI lineage: Eukaryota > Metazoa > Arthropoda > Insecta > Lepidoptera > Sphingidae > Cephonodes > Cephonodes hylas. The sequence goes on from AP025371.1 coordinate 5,979,176, forward strand.
GTGGAAAAGATTCAATTTCAAATTATCTGATAACTACGACAAAAACTAGAACCTTAGCGTGAGTTTAGAGCTCTACAAAAAGTTTTCATATAAATACATAAGTTACAACTATAGAGAATTTGTGCAGGAATTACATTAAAGCTTCTGTTTAAATTCTTATTCTCATATACGATCAATAATATTGATCAATATTTTTTTCTTCTTTCAGGTTTGGTCGTAAACGAATTCTGATGGGAATGATCGTGGCACAAAGCGGACTTGCGATTTTGTCGCTTCTAGTGCGGTCTTACGTGCAATACGTCGTAGTCAGACTCATCATGGGCTTTGTCTCCGTGTCGGTGGTCTACGCAGCTTTTGTACTCTCCGTTGAGTTGGTTGGAGGCAAGTGGGTGACCATTGCAGGCGTCTGCAATTTCTTCCCACTCCCCTTGGCCTACCTGATTGTATCGTTGTTGTCTCTCGTCATGCCAAACTGGCGAAATTTGCAGTTGGCTCTATCAGTACCTGGATGCCTCCTATTAGGACTTTGGTAATTTTTTTGAGATTACATCAATTCATGCCTGCATTATTTTTTATAGCAATTTCTTATTTATGAAATTCATTGTTTATTACAGGTTTGTTTTGCCAGAATCGCCTCGTTGGCTACTTAGCATGGGAAAGACTCAAGAAGCAAAAATGATTTTGGAGAAGGCAGCCAAGTTTAACAAAAGAGAAATGCCAGTTGATATTGACAAAATATTATTATTGCATAAGGCAGTAAATCAAGACGAAGGGCCAAGTGTGGCTATGCTTTTGAAAGGAGCTCTGCGGATGAGGACTATCTGCTTGTTCCTGGCGTGGTTCTCTATGACAATTGCGTACTATGGATTGCTATTGAACATTGGAAAATTCAACCTTGGAAATTTGCACGTGACGTCAATTATACTAGCGATAGTTGAAATACCAGCAATCGCGATAAGCATTCCCATTTTACTGAAAGCTGGAAGACGATTCCCGATATTTATCAGTATGCTTGTATGCGGTCTGGCTTGCATTGCAAGTGAACTGTTTTCGATAGCATTTCCATACGAATGGATCATGATTGCTTGCCTCATGGTTGGCAAGTTTGCCATAGGATCCACAAATATGATGCTGCCTATCTTCACGGTGGAACTTTATCCAACCGTAGTAAGGAACTTGGGTGTTGGCGCCAGTCAAATATCAGCAGGACTGGCTTTAATTTGCATCCCATATTTGTGGAAATTGGTGAGTCACCAAACCGTTTTTAAACCTTTGCTTTATCGGCATTTATTTATGTTTAACGGCTGAATACTGCAACGCTACTTAATTCTAAGTCGATAAAGACCGACTAAAATAAGACGGGATTAGACGTTTAAGTTCACCTTAATTTTTAAGTTGCGTTTCAGTATTCGGCGATAAGTTACACTTTTAATGTGTATAAGTTGATCATTCATATTATTACTACTTTATAACTACACTCTAACTTACTTCATTCCACACATGGGTAACCGAGATGGACATCCTAACTTTTAATCCATTGCATGTGCCACTAAGTTTTCAAAGAAATATGTATTTAAAACATAATCATAATTTAAAAACAGTAACGAAATGTATTCTGATGTCCATATCTACTTGATTTAATTCGACGAATTATTTGTAAGGAGTGGAGTGTGTGTCTACCTTTTAATTGAAAAAAAAGACTCATGCAAACACAAATACTTAGTGTTTAGAAATAGTAACAACAGCAGTAAAACATTTTATATTAGGTATAGAAAAGGAAGACTTTAGAAGCTTTTAACTGATGTGACTTATTCCAGTTAAACCAGCCTTTTAAGAAGGCCAAGGCTATATCTTGGCTTTACAACACATAAAATAATGTTGTCACTTGTGTAAGTTAATTTTACACACTATGCCTAGTTATAATCCGTTTTACAGCATAACAAATTTATGCTTTCCGCGTAACTAAGCCAAGGAAATTAGATACTACTAGTATTGCCTTTATATACTGGTATGTATACTACAAACACTTACGCAACTGATTTTGGTGCAAAATGAAATCTAGTAGAGATCATTTTTTACTTATATTTCACATCACGAAAATTCTATATTTTTTTGTTTATCAAGATATAACTCGACCTATGCATCGAATAAGGTTACTTATGACTATAACACCAAAGTACTTTTTATGTCTATAATAGAGTTAATGTTGTTTATATATAGCACTAGTAAAGTAATAATGATCATAAATTTTGTTGTTGCTTGAAGAACATAAAATTTACTGATAATTTTGTGCCCAATTAAGTTTAAATCGCTGAGAAAGAGAAGTTGTGCAAAAGCACATATAACTTTATTCGATGCATAGGTCGAACTGTATAAATATAAGACAAATCTAATTATTTACAAAAGAACCAGTTACAGACAACTGATTTTAATGAAAGAAAAAAAATACTGTTGATTACTTTACAAAAATATACCGATAACTGTAATTGAATTTTTCTTTTTTGTCGAGATTTTACTTACATGAAGTTTGTAAGCGTTTAAAAAAATCTAAGTATTAAAAAATATGACAGCAGAATAATTATTTTATGTAATGTTTTTTTTTTCAGACCATATTTAATGAACATCTCCCAATGGTCACCATAGCAGCATTGGCAGCGATCGGAGGCGGCATCGTACTGATTTTACCAGAAACCGCGCGGTCGGACAAGCCGGAAGCTGTTGTGGATAGCAAAATGTATGTTCATTGATACCACTAAAATGAAAGCCAATTCTGATCTTGGACTTGAATTGATGTATCCACGATTTAACTTCTTGTTAACGTTTAAACTTATTATACCGCTAATATATTTACTCGTACATGATGCTCTGGGCATCATTCTCTATTTAAGTGATAACTACAATTTCAATTAATAAAAACTTTGCTGACACTACTTTCAAATACTATACTTTTTAATATCAAAACGAATGTAAATATGAAATTGATGACAGTTGTGTATTTTTGTAATATTCTGTAAAAATCACATATTTTTGTTGATATGATTTTATATTCTTTCAACGCCATCTGTTATTGCTTGCCAACAAAATATTAATAAAGTGTTTTTCTTCCACAGGCCATCATTCGACACGAACTCGCCTTGCAACGGCACATTTACTGTAACCGACGAAAGAGGGCACTGATTACCAAACAGTATAAATAAGTAAACTAGTTCAGAAGTAGGCACGCAAATAGTGCAGTAAACTGAAAATAAAAAGACAAAAAAAATGAATTTAAGTGCCAATATTTTCGTTTACTGTATTGTTCACACCTCAACTTACAGCAATCGGTGAATAGTGAGATTTTTTCGAATTTAGCATAAATAGAAACAATATTAAAATATATAAACATTTTAAGTTAGAAAAGCAATATGACAATTTTAAATGTTTTTAACGCATACATTGCGTCATATCGTATGATAGGTACAAGTGTAAATTATTATTGTTAAGGACCCCAATGCTGAAAAGGTTAATACTTAGAATTGAGCATGTATTATTTTTAAGCTAAATATAGTAAAACGTATTATAAGTATAATTCAATCTACACTGTAGACTATTTGTGTTTTCTAGCAGATTTTCTGCAATCTAATTGACCTTGCTAATTACTCTTAAAACTATGTAATAAATTTTATCTAATATTCGGTGTATATTCGTAAAACAATATAGTTATTAATTATTGCTATTAATACAAGAATTAATGACTTACTTTGATAAAAATACTACTATAGACGTTTTTTCAGTTTCTTATCGACTCAAAATATTGTCTTGATATAGACGGGAATGTAAAACTAAATCCCGTAAATTCAAATTTTGATGAAAAATAATGAAAATTACAAATTTCTTCACTTTACCTTTTTTAATTTTAATTGCAGTTATTTAAAATAATGGAATCAAATACCTTAATAAGATCTTTGTCTTTCTTAAATTTACTACTTTTAATAACATTTTTATAACATTCTATACCATAAACCTAATTTAATAAATAAATGAAAGTTTTATGGACCGTGAAAATGCACACATTTAAATTATCATCATACATCTTCTTATGTAACTCCGTTTATTATTATTGTATTCATTCCAGTGATTTGTTTATTTTCTTTTTTTTTCACTTCTATTATAGAATGTATTATTTTTATTGTACAGTTTTAGATATATAATGTTAATCGTAGAGAAGTGCGTACCTGTGTTTGTTTTTGATTAATTTATTAAATATCACTACAAATAGTATTAAGTATGTTAAGACAAGTTAGATACCTAAGCATAAAGTTACCATAGTAAAGTAGTGGCTATTGTGTAATTGCAAATTTTGTGCATTTTTCAAATAACATTAGGCTGGTGTACTTACAATTTTTAATTAACAAATTACCGTTTTAATCCCTCGAAAATTGGGCCCGGTAATGGACTCATCAGCTAATTATATAATGTAATCTTTCATTACACAATATGTTAACGACCTGAATGGAAATAAATGAATTACTATTTTGTAATAATTAATTACTGACTTTTTTCTTACCCATTGTGCATGCATGAGAAGCAAAAAGCGAAATGTATATCGGTTAATCATCGTTATACACTAAGTTACATTAAGAACGCGATTTATTACATTTCCAGCTATATAATATATTTTACATACGTGATGAAATGAAATTGTTTTACATATTTTGCGTATTCTATAATAACATTTTTATGAAAGATCAGTGTCCCGGCAAACGTAGGACAATGAAAAAAATTTAATGGATTTAATGAGATTTAATCCAACATGCATTTAAAACAATATCAGTACCCTGCAACTCTTACCTCTGCCACACCAACTATATACCATGTCCTATTTATTACGCGTCAAATCCATGAAATGGCCCCTAAATTCAATTAGTCTATCGCTAATGAACTATTAACATTCATCTCATAGAACCTTATGTTGGGTTCGGATAATCAAAATTGCGAGTTTAACCTACGGGTTTACATATTAGAAGATTTGTACTTGCGCATGTACTGGTCGCAACGAACTACTGCGAAATTTTCGAATGTAAAATATTTAAAATCAATATTTTATTAACCAAAGATATTGGGCGATAATGGTAACACACTTACACAAATTGGCTTATTCTTTCACCACCGCCATTATGTATGTGACATTATGGGGCAACGTTTTCTAGTATTCATTTATATCTGAGTGTAACTTAATCTGCATGCAAATCAGAATTCTTCTTCTTCTTCTTCATCAACCCATGTACGCCCACTGCTGAGCACGGGTCTCCTCTACCATTGAGAGGGTTTAGGCCATAGTCCACCACGCTGGCCTAGTGCGGGTTGGCGGACTACACACTTTTAAGTGTGCAGGTTTCATCACGATGTTTTCCTTCACCGTTAAAGCAAGTGATAATTCAATGTGAATACACACATAACTTCGAAAAGTCAGAGGTGTGTGCCTGGGGTTCGAACCCGCGACCGCCGAGATTTTCGACCACGCGCCTAAACCTCGAGGCCATCACTGCACATCAGAATTAGGTGCTTAGATTTGTAAAATAAGATTGACAGAAGCCGATTATTTTATTACGTCTCTGCTCTTCCACCCTTTTCTTGGTCATATGATGCGATAACAACTACTATCTCCTAGAGCTGTTGATAACCCTGACCGACGAAAGTCATTACCAGCCTTACTTGTATGGAAAGTCTTATGTAATGTGTAAAATTATATAAGTCATTGAAGGTTTTGAGGAAAACAAGTGAACTTTAAATAACAGTGAAGATATATCCGAGGATTGTCTTGCGACGACGTCAGGCATCCGATTATAATATTGCCCTTCTCTTTGGATCTTGGTTTTGATGCATTGGATGTACATTCAAATATACGCACTTGCACCTGTATCTGCGAAGCGGTTGGCAGAACTGTATTTGAAAACCCACGTATCGCAACGTACGTAATGGTATGTTCTATAACTGAAAATGTCGTTTTAGAAAATCCACAAAAATTTACCAAAGCCAGGAAGTGTATCCGGGGCCTCTACATCTTTATAAGGTATATATGTAGATATTAGTTTGAATCGAATAAAAAGTTATCCTGGATAGGTACCTACTGATGAATTCTAATAACGTATGTTTAAGTACTCTTTCAAGTATTTGACACAGCCGTTTAAAAAGTAACAGGATACAAACATAAGAATATCTTATGCCTGCCATAATTCTCGTAATTAAAACGAATACTTGATTTATAAAGATTTCATATATAAAATATGTACCTCTGTTTCTCATAAACTATCATCATGTAATTTGCCTGAATTTCATCTACAACAGATGATCTAGTAGACATAAGTCAGCTTGCGTGTCAGTAACACATTTACGGGCTGAAATAACTATAAGAGCAATAGCATCGACCGCGTTAATACCATGTAAAAGCGAATCCCGAAGATATTTGTTTAGTAGAACACTGATATCTCAAATTAAAGTCTCAAATTAATCCCACATTGAACTAAAAGTTTAAACCTCTTCTTCCCTGAGTTGCACTAATTTCCCTTTTGACCAAGTTGGTAAACTATAAGGGGTATTTTATCTGAAATTTCCGCCACTAATTTTTCTCCGTCACATGTATGTCTAAAACTCATCGCTCATCATAGATCAAGGATTAATATTTAAATAAATAAATAAAAAAAATTTTTAAATAAAATACGATCTACGTAGCAGCACATCATACATTTTAGTTCAATATAAATGACACCAAAAAGGAGAGCGGCGTCAGGACGTTGACTCCTGTGGTTCCGACGTCTAGGGCGGTGCATTCCCTTGGTCGCCATTACAAAATGTCGGTAACGGTGACGAGCCTGTGTCGGCGTCACCCGCACGTGACCAGACTACCCATCACTCACCGGCCTTTGCGTTCGTGCTCCCAATATTCTAAAGCCTAATTTTCAACGCCTTACTTAACGTCAACATTCATTCTTCGGATATTCTTTATTTCACAATCTTACAAATAAGAAAGTAAATACTTGTATGTAACACTACAATTGTTGAATAGCAATGGCTAAGTAAAGTTCAATTTATGTATTTGTCTAATACGGATATGGAGATAAATTCTCCATCTAGAACATAATCAGCATGCATTAGCTTTTTAATCAGCTTTATATGTAAAAGAAAATTTTATAAACAAACAAACATACCTCACGCCTATATTTCCCGAAGGGGTAGGCAGAGATGCATTTCTGCACCCACATTTCGCCAGGTATGTTTCAGTCCCACGTAATAGCCTATTGCCGTTTTTCAGGCACATTTCCAGACTCCGTGCTGCTACTGAGAATTTCCTAATGGAAAAACCCAATAACACTATGCCCGACCGTGCCCTTTGCCGTACTGCAAGACCACAGAATTTTAAGAAAATTTTATAGTATTATAGATACCTATGTGTATGCCATTTGTGTTTTGGTGGTAGAGTATCAATATTATGCTGTATTCAGTTTAGCTGTGGATCAATAAATAACACAGTTAAATAAGCGCTCTTGTATAATCAAAGGCCAAATTCATAAGCATTTTACGTGCATTGACCATTCCCCAAACTATATAACTTATTCATATAGCAAACTTAACTTCCTTCACAACAGGTTCGCCAAGATTTAGTGCAAATATCTGTGCTCGGAATATATTTATTGAACCTCAACCTAGACCACAAATATTCCATGCCAAACTGATCAACAAACAGATCACAGGCGCCTTCCAATCCTATCCTTAAAACTATTGAGTGTTCAAAAACAGTTCGACTTTCGGCCGTTAACCTCTGATACTCCTGACACAGATACATAGCATTTAGCGGATATGAATATGACCTGGTAACAAGTCCTATTGTAGAGACAAATGGAGTACGTGTCGAATGAGAAACGAACCATTCAAAAAGGCGATACGGGTCGGATAACGGAGCTTTAGTCGACTTCTCCTGGCTGGTAAGTAAGGTAGTAGTTATGGGAATAAACCACACAAAGTATATACAAACAGATTACCGCCCTTGAGAATACCATAACAATAACTGAGTTGCAATTGTAGACTAATCGTTAAATTAACTAATATATAAAGAGACGTAAATATTAAGATGTAAAAGAATAAATCAGCTGTAAGTATTTAGAATAATACAGTTACCCAACACTGGCCTGCACAAGATCAAGGTCCAAAATGAAATTGCTCTTTAGATGGTTGCACAATCTCTAAATCTATCTACAACCGTTTTACTTCAATGAGATTTCGCAACATTATTGAACTGCTTGTAATTGGCGTACTATTAACTTGTTTATAGCAAAAACAAAGCCAATACTTGTCGCTAAATATAATGTGAACAGTGAAGTAAACGGCAAGAATTAAACGATTGTTGGAACAAAGACGTGAAGATATGATGATTAGGCAAGTTTTACATGTCAGGCGAATTGTGCATGTCTGGTCACATCAGTAGGACATTGCCAAGACAATAAACATTCAAGTTACATGCAATTGTCTGTGATCGATGCCAACTCGCCCATTCGTATGTGTAATTTCGCAAGTAATTTGTCCCATCGCAAACGATAACACACACATTTGATAAATGAAAGTGGGAAATGTTTTGACATTCATCCATTACCAGATCACATTGACATGGATCTACAAATTCAAATAAATGTGCTCGATAATGACATTCTAAATTAATGTTACAGCATGTGAGACTATATCTACTGATATATATTTTGTAATATACATCATGTCCAATAATTATTATTATCAGAATTTCAAAGCCAATTATAAGTTTGAAAGCAAAAACCGTTTGTTTGTTGTCAAAATATTCAATGCCTGCAGTAATTACTAGGTAATATAATAAAACAATCTTAAATATAAAGAGCCTTACATTGAATATTAGTTCACTGAACCACTGTTTAATCAAACCTACTATATTAAATGATTTGATGTTACTAAAAACAAGACAGAGTGTATCTGAGTAGTAGTTATTTAACTAACGTTTATAAGCTAGACTAAGTTCAAATAATAGAAATAACCATTAGTTATGTGCTTTATTGGAATAGTAAAACGCTTTCCACATATTGATAATTTCCTCTGTTAAAATTAAGTCGAGTGTGTTGCGACGTTGGCGCGGCGAATGAACTATTATAGATACGATACAGTAAAAGGAAATTCATAGTAGTTCAGCTTCGGGCACGTTGCCACACGATCACTGTCGCGGACTAGTCGCTCCACTAAGAAATATAATATTGTCACACTACGTGAACTTTACATGTGTTCTTCACGTACACTATGTTTATGTTCATTTAGATACATACTGTTAAGCATTGAGTTAAATACAGAAATCGGTTATAATATGCTAAACACATTTTTTTTTTTATTTTAAAAATAAATTAAGTTGAGACAATCAAAGTAATGTAATTTTTTTTTTTCATGCGAATAATTTTAATCCAAATATTATCTTTACTCAGAATATCTAGCGTCTAAATATTGAACACACATTACCACACCTAACACTGAATGAATATAGATTTATTGGTGAATTTTACATAGGGGGATTTTAGTATGCAACGTATCCAGTTACCATGTATAGAAATCGACAACTTTTTAAGGTTTTTGCGTTATTGCGATACTAGGCATCTAATACTAGGGCGCAAAACTCTCACTTGGCTATGTTGTGATGCTGCCGATACACTTTCCTGTGCGGATGCGTGACTGGACTGCGCATGCGTCAGTGAAACACCGATGATGTAACATACCGAAAATGCATTATCCTGCCGATCAGACACATACCAAATAAGCCTAATGGTAAACAAAGGTGTTTTATGTAATTCGCTTTGAAATGCGGCCGCCAAATTCGCACCGGCTAATCTAGGTTGCATTCATAATTTAAAATTATTTGCCAAATTAACATGCTGAATCTGTTAAGGCCTGTGTATCTTTATTAACCCAATTCCATTAAGCTGCTGGGCTCAGGCATCTTACGGTTGAGAGAGTTTCCGTGTTAAGCTTTAGTTCATTGCGGATCAGTGGGTAACACAACACATATATATGTATGTACTAAATAAAATTAATTTTACGATCATTGAACTATACAGATTTCCTGCGCATGAATTGCCTCTACGATAAAAGCTGAATTGTCAATACACACTAAAAATATTTTACATTCTACAACCACATGCACAGTTCTGAACTTACATGTGATACAAAATTATTTAGACTTCCGCTCCCACAAATACACTGATTCAAAAAATATTATTTTTTCACGGCAATTTTTTGCTCGATTCAGAATGAACCTGCAGTCTCTCGTTGGTATGAAATCAGTATCCGGTCTCTATCTAACGACCACACAGCCTGTCGAATCCAAGAGGTTGTATTTTAGTCAAAGGCATCTATCCCCTCAAAACAGGCTTCTCTGTTTTCTGTTGAGTTATACTCCCAAAAATTAATTCAATTAATTTTTATAAGGCATTTTGAGGCTTAAGACTTCATCTCTGTAAAATATGGATATTTATATAGAATGTTATAGATAAAAAAATCTTTATTTATGTAACAAGACTGGGTACTAATAGCTCTGAATCTGGAATGCGGTAATGAATTATGAGAAACAGCATTTTTAAGACTATTGCAATCATATTTATAATTACACGCATCAGATATTATGGTTTGTGTTTCTCATTGACAACTTTAAGCAACATATTATCATTAGTATGTACCTAATATTTGAAAATAGGTTTTGATTAGGGCATCTAAATGTTTTGATTTCTGGCTCATATTATTTTTATCTAATATAATACGAGATGTGGAACACATTAAGCATTCCACACAACTTCTTAAAAATTGCAAACATCACCGACAAATACTAGAAAAACCAAAATATCGTGATTTTTAACATCGCCACAATAAAAAGTAACGATGGATCAGCTGTTACCACACCTGACATATAGCCGACAGTGAACTTTTAGATTAATTTACAGATATAAAATCACAATGCAAGTGTCAACAATTGCAGCCAACGAGACGAATCAGATGGTATAACTATGTGGATTTTGTAACACTGCGGGGAGCGTAGCAGGATCGGTCATTATGTACACATACCAAATAATTATTATTGTTGCTCTGCTATTTTTTGCGATATTAGAGAGTTTCAAAATAAAGAAATCATTTATAAAATTATACACACTATCAATGTTTGTGGTAAGTATATGCAAATGTAAGATCTATTAATAACTTTTATTTGAGACACAATCCCCTATTGTAGTCATTTATTGTGCACATGCAAAATAAACGCAGTAATTTGATGCAGAAGCAATCATTTTAATACATTGACTGATTATTATATGTCTAGATTGATGCATCAAAAAGGCTATTTATAAATACATGCCCACGTTCGGAACCATTAGCATTCCATGTTTAATCCATTATTTACAAAAAGAAAAACCGTGTAGGCAAAATTCTTGTCATATTTATTACTTCCAATTCATAAACAACAGTTACGCAAGGCGTCGTATATGTCATATCATTTAAATTCCCCTGTATTCTTAGAAGCAGAAAATAGACTTGACGCCGAGAATACGAAAATTGAACCGAATTTTTAATTAATTAGCTCATTTAGCGGTATATTCGCGGCCAGCACCGCCAATTTGAATAGTAGTGCATTTGATTAGGCCCGTTTGTTGTGGGCATGCGTTCATAGTTGGTCACCTTGCAATAAGGTATGGTGGTCGCGTCTGGCGCAGGGCGAGAGTGGGCGACCTCATATAGCTTGCGCGGGAGGCGTTTCCTTTATTTGTTGGTTGTACGCTGCGTGATAGTGACGTGTGACCGCAGGACATCATGCGTATATTACTGGTGAGTTTTCAATTATTTAGCCTTCGAAAAGGGCAATTACATGATTCATAAACTCTTCCTTCCGTATTTACTTTTTACATTTTTATGATTTTTTTTTAATATTAATTTAAAATTACTATTTTGTTATTCAAAATTTACTTTAAAATTTATTCCTATGGCTATTTTTTTCTTTAATAAAAATAACAATTACTTTGAATTTATATTACACTTAACGCCCCTCTAATATTATATTGTCCGCTCGCTCAACTCGGTACAGTAACAATAGAGCTCTGTAAATAAGGACATTACATTAGATCACAATAATACGAAAGGCCAGTACGACAAAATCTAATGCAAACTGCCAATATAAGATGTAGTGATAAATTGGGTGGTTGGTCGCGATTCAATGAATACTACTAATGCATACAAGTAAAGTAATATCAATATCCAATTCAGGTCGGTATAATACGACGGGCATTCGAAGTATCGGTTTCGCATACCAACCTTGAAACCGATCGTGAGCTGATAGGTCATTTCAGCGTAGCCACAAATCTCGCACTGGCGAACTTACGCCACACCTTCATGCATAAAATAATGCCCTTTTTAATTCACAATGCGGAACTGAGTGTTTATTTCAAGCACATAATTTGGCAGGCTGTTGTCATATCAACAGGTGACTTACGTAAAGCACGCGCAGACGGCGGCCACGTACTTTGGGTGGTTACGTTGCTTGACTGATATTACTGACAGGCTCGACAACCAAGATACAGATAGGCGTAACTTGTTATGTTACAATAGTCACAATAAAAATCCATTCACTGCAGAAACGTTTGTAAAATTCCTTGGTCGTGTCGGCACGCCTTCCGAGTCTATTTGTCAGTGATTAAAACATCAAAATACTAGTTCAAATCTAATGAAGGCAAGATGAATGTAACCTTGTTCGTAAGCGTTTCATAGCGACCTTATTACGTATTCATACCTAGAGCTTTAATGTTAATTGTGCTTGAAATTCATTTTCAAATACATTCGCTATTAAATAATGTTGTTGCAGTAACAATTTGCAAATCAACTTAATAAAGTCGCCCATTATTCGTGACCTCCGAGTCTTGTAATTTAATGTATTGGTAATACAATAAAAACGATGAGCAAAAGTTAATGCACTATGTTGATGTGATTGTCCATCCCAGTTGAGTAATATTTGATGACTAAGTGCGAAAAAAAGTATATTTCTTAAGCTACTTACGCGTATATACATGATGTTAATCAATTTATTTCATGTATTACTACTGAAGTATTGAATTATCAAGCGAGACATTGACTTTATTTACGAATAGATGCAATGAAGTCAGTTGTAAAGATTTGTTACATCTTATTACGTATAGCAAAATTCCATCTTGGCGCTCATCCGAGACGAAACATTTGTTTATTATTGACGCACGCACTAGTATTCGACACGTGTCGCTATTAATCATCCTTCAATTAAAACATAAATAATAGAGAAACTTAAGAGACAGTAAACTGTATTCTACACACAATAACGCTCGCTATAAGAAAATAATTATGAGAATTTATGAAGTGCCATATGCCACTCTCTAGCTCTTACTTGGCTTTCACTATTCAGTTGTTTATAGCAAGAAATCTTATTAAGCATCTAATCACTTTAAATGCTTTATAAGGTAATACGGCGTAATGCTTTTCGGTCTAATAATTAAAAATAAATTACTAAAATTAACAATTTACATTATTATTATTAACTCAATTGACAACTTTATTGTAGTTGTTTCTTTTTTAAGTTAATAAATACACAGCTACAGTAGAGTACAACATGTAAATAGAAAACAAGAACAATACGGCGCAAGTACTAGTATCCAGTAATGTAGGCGCCAGTAGCAAGTAGCATTTTATTAGAGTCTGTTCAGCAAGCCGTGACGGTTACGACGCCTCGTTATTATATGATAAACATAGTCATGCAAAGATAATTGCCAATTTTCCAAACTACTTTACCGGTGTTATCGAACGGTATACGACTTAAAAGAGTCCAGTTTGTTAATTGACTTCGATCGTGAACGCTTAACAAAAGACTTCAACGCGCGCTGTGCTACCTTTAACCTATGCATCGCCTACGTGCTCATACATTTATGATGTAGTTCATAATATTTAGCAACCATTACAAAGTAATGCAACCTAAATTAGTAAGTAAATTAGTGGGTGATTATGGTAGTTGTGTAACTCGTTCATTATGTAACCCTCATTAATAAAAAACATTAATCTAGTTCCAAGAACGTTCATTGCGTGTAATACTGAAATAAATTTTTATTTTTTTATAATCATATCCATGTAAAAAGAAATAAAAATTTTAATATGTCAATTCACTTATACAAAGATAGCATAACGGTTCCAGCTTAAAGTTATATTTACTCGGGTGATCTCACTTGGGCTTGCATATTAAAAGGTTGGCAATAATTTACTGTGAGCGACATAACAATTAGGTATTTAGTCTATGTGCCATTCCAACGCGTTACCTTGACTTGCGGAAGCGCGGTGTTGCCGGGCGTCCTTACCACTTTCAGATATATACACCCGCCCTATCCGCTGATCTCATGTTTGATTTACTCAAGTAACTGCATATTTTTTATCGGTAACATTTTTAAAAGCATTTAAACGCTATGGTGGTTAGTCATTTAATCAATGAACTGATAAAATTACTTGTGTTCCTAAGCTTTGACATTTTATTCAGTATATTTTTGCCAAGGCTAAATGAATTTACTGCAGGTGACACGTCAAAAGATTTTAGATGTAGATGCCCTTTTTTCATTCTTACATAACAAGTTTATATTATGCATGTTACATGACAAATATAGATTTTAACTTGAAGATAAGCTGCCTGTCCAACCTTAACGTTTGCAAGAAGTATTTATATATTCAATTTGTGCGTCAGTTATTTTTCTTAGATAAAATAATAGATATTCATGTGTTAGATACATACATACCTCCTTCGACGGATATGGCGGTGGAACAGTTTTAACAATACTTTAAGAATACTAGTCCATTGCGAAACAAAAAATCTCGTGATATCATTGCTTACTGTTTTAAATGCACTATCATTGATTCAGAATACATACATATATAAAATTGAAAAGTCAAAGTTGCCTTGGGGTTACGGCCCAGCGTGTGACTAAATAATTTATTGTAATAGGAGGAAATCGCTGGCATTTAAATACTAAGATACTAATTTACTCTCTCTTTTGGTTTATGTGCGTGAAGATGCACTTTATACGTAGAACGTGAAACAAAACAAAAGATTTGCAGATTGCACAACACACATCGATTTTCGAAACTAATGCTTTGGCAGTTACGTATACACGTACTCGATCATTTGCATAGGCAATTGCGACAATGTTGAGTTCAACGCAACGAGTTATTGGATCGATGAAACAACCTACCTTGAAGTTGGATGATATTTCTCAATAAAATACTAGAAATTATTTTTTATAGCAAATATAAATGTGGTGTTTCGAAATCATGGATTTGGAATTTGTATATTAGCTATTGGTTATCTAAAGAAAAATCATAATTAATGTATCATAATCATAACGAATGTGTGTAACATTCGCCTAAAATATAACATTAACCTAACCTACTAAACACGTCCCTAGAAACTAGAAACTTGATGCATGTATACTATGCGTGTATGATTATGTTATAATGCTATTAACAATTGCTTCCTTTGGATATGCTGTTAATTCGCTGTTAAATGTTGAGCGCTTCTAATAGTTTAAATCGCCGGAAACCTTTAAATTATTGTGAAATGCTAGAAACTCACTTATCACAGTAACCGGTAGTTTTGATAATTAAGATTAATCACCATATTGTTACGCACATGCTCGCAAAGAAACCGATTAAATGATTCTTTGAAATGACTACAAACGTATGTATGTATACCTATACTTCTACATAAACATATTAGACTGAAATTTTTGGTAAATAGTTATTGCAACGCAATAATTTAGAAACTAAAAATTAATTGCGTCGTCGTGGATTGGATCCCGTGGTAGAAAAACAATTCTTGTGACATTTATGTACTGAGCAGATATTCTTTGCATATTGCATTATTATGAGACTGAGAGATGTATCGTACTTTGTAAGCTTCACGTCACTAAATATTAACACTCCTTGTGCTTATGCTTGGTTTAATAATAGCAAGTAGTACACAGATATAAGCTTAGTTTGATAGGCTAAGTGGATAAAATTGATATTTTACAATTCCGTAAATTCTGACTCAGTTAAAGACTTACTATCTAAATAGAAAAAAATCTGTCGTAAATATATGTCGGATCATAACAGATGTCTTTGAGCCTCGAATCATATATACCCTTAAATGCAGAGTAAACCCTCATTGGGTATTTCATAAACATAGACCTTTGTGTTACAATAGAATCAAAGGGTATTGCGTTTGGCTGGATAAATCAACTAAGTGTAAGCCGCGAGCAAGGTCTACACTGGAAAGTATGCCGTGTTTCGTTGCACGACTACATTCCGTCAGCCAAACTGAGCTGAACATAATAATTTTTTGAACGTATATATAAATTTATGTATTGCAACGCTTTTTATTTCACCATCACAAACGAAATATACGTTGACAACGTAAAACACCACTCCAGTTTATTGTATCGTGAGATTAAGGCGTTCTAGATATCGTTTTAAACAGTTGAAAGTTAGTTATCCTTTAAACAACGATATATTTTATTGCAATACCTTAAAATAAATTCGTCTTTTTCTCTTTTTTCAGATATGTATGCTGTGTGCAATCACAGCTTATGCACAAAATGATGGACCTACTCCACCGAGATTGCAAATCCCGGGAGCAATCGCGCTAGGTGGTCCCATAAGACAAGGTGGCTTCCGTCAGGGAAGGATATCTCCAGTACCTGGCGGGATCCCCAGATCCAGAAGGCCCGGTCTGGCAAGACCGTCTTTCAAGTCCGTGGACGCGGCACCAAGGCCGAGTCTTCAATCACTTGATGAACCAGCAAAACCCGTCACTGAAGAGCCAGAAGATGATTACGAAATAAACACACCCACAGCCTTTTCGCCCAGCGTGTATTCAACACCCGAACCTCAAAATGATTTCTACGACATTACAACAACATCTCAGCCGAAACCACCGATCATTTTTAACCCATCGCCCTTCCCTCAATCGACTCCCTCAGCTGTGAAACTGGAACCTGTGAGGCCTACGCAATACAGGCCATTGCCTCCTCAACCTTTTAACCCCATAAGAAACGAGCCACTTAACAAGCCCCAGCCAGCCAGAATCCAACCTCTTTCCAGCAGACCTCAGCGTCCTGTATTCAGACCAGAGCCTAAGCCATTTATTGAAGACGAGGATGTTCAGCCCATCAGATATTCTAGGCCCCAGGAACCCATAAACCGTGCTCCTGTCAAGAGTGCACAACAGAAATATGCATCATCAAATCCTAGAGAGAAAAAGCCTGTTGCTCAAATCATTCGCAAATTTAGAGAAGAAAATGATGATGGAAGCATTACTTGGGGATTCGAAAACGACGACGGCTCATTCAAGGAGGAAACGATTGGCGTAGACTGTATTACTCGCGGGAAATACGGTTACGTTGACCCCGATGGCCTTAAACGAGAATATAACTACGAAACTGGTATACCTTGCGATAAAGCCAAAGAGGAACAAGAGGAGAAAGGTTTTGTAGATTACCAAGAAAACAAAGCCGTTTTACCCAATGGCATAACGATCGATCTCAATGCTATGGGTAAGAAAACCAAGAGGCCATTCAGATCGACGGTCAATCATTAGAATATAAGTATTGTATATTTATTCTAGGAAGTATATTGTAGGGAAAGATATTTTTATATCTTGTCGTGTACGAGTATAAATATGTGGTCTAGTACATAGACTTAACAATTTGTCGTCATCTGGGAAATGTCTTGCGACGTAATGCGTAAACGAGATGGCACAATAAAATAAATAAAACATACAAATGTTGTTATTTTTTCCTTTTTGTTGAACACTCAAACATATACCTACTTTTTACTTTCATGATCAAAAACAGTATCCCACAAAATGTTACTGAAATCAAAAACAAGTTTAACGACCAGTTTAGTCATGCCCTTCCTACAATAAAACGTACATGGCATTTATATCCTTCCAAATATAGTACTGCAGTACACTTGACCATGATGACCTTGATGGAATCAGGAATTTCAAACTAATGACAGTGTGTTTACAGTTTGTTTATCGACAATAATTTATATACAAAGGAAAAATGAAACTTTTGTTCCACGATTTAAATCTCCAGTATTTAATGGCTCCAATATTTAACGATTAAAAATTTTATTGTTAATAGGCGTTATTGGAACGTAAAACAAAAATAAGATAAGGGGCGTTTCGCCGGTTTGTTTCAATTAAACCAGAAAAAATACCTCAAATCACGCCTGTATCTAATATTGACTAAATATTAAACATACCTTATTATCAAAAATACTTATTTAAGTTTAAAATAAACAGTTCCTATACGTCCCACCGCTGGAGACAAGTCTCCTCTACATCTGTTAGGTACAGTTAGGCCGTAGTCCAACTCTCGGTTTTATTGCGAATGGAGTAACTAATTTCTTTAGAAAACCTTAAGGATTTAAGATGTTTCCCTCGCAAAAATATAAATTGATTAATAAAAAATTATGGTAATGGGATCTTATAACTCCTTAAATACAGGCGTTTATGTATTTATGTAACTAAAATTAAATAATACGAAATACATACGTTTGCACTCGTCACAGTGATACATGCTGGTGTACTGTAATTGTTGGCACTAATTGCATTATGATAATCCCATGGGAAGTAAAATAACCTTGTGGTTTGTCTGTTTAACAGTTTATCTAATCATAAATATTTGTCTTTACACCCTTTGAAGAATTTTAAACTATGCATTTGATCATGTATAGATCTTTAGCAAAGTTGTTGAGTATGAGCCAAGAAGGTTTCTTAGATGGTATGACCAATTTTCGACAGGTGGTGCCACTGTCATTCAAATTCCTCTTAAACTAAAAATAATCAGTGTATATTCCAATGGGTCCCTTGATGATTTCAAAACACAATTGCACCCTGTAGGTGGCGCCACTGTTATTCCATAGTAAATGAAGAGGGAGTTAATATATTCTGGGTACCTATGTACAATTAGGTCCCTGGATGATTTCACAACAATCTTGGACCTGGTAGGTGGCGCTGCTGTCGGCGTATCTCTTAAAGCATTTCCTGGCAGGACAACATCTGAAAAGATAGCTAGTTTATACATAAATTTAAGTGCCAACCAAAATAATAATAATCACCAAAATTATGCTGACTAGATGATAATGGATATACATAGGTAGACTCTGGTAAACAATATGCTTATGTCAATACATGTGTGGAAGTTTTACATCTTCTGGATAAAATTCATTTGCTAAAGTAAGCAATAACCAGTAATATTGGCAAATCAATATTCATAGATCAAGCAGACTACAGCACAAGCAGCTCTATACATTTTTCCTAAATTTATACTTATTACCACACTTCATTACCATTAATGTGCATTATGATGACAAATCTGTTTTTTTTTTTTCAATACAATTAGTATACAAAACATTATTATCCATACAATTATTTGAATTCATCTCTACTGTTATAGACTAACAATGAAAAAATATTTGAGTTTATCATAGTATTTATTACTCAGTAAGTCAATGTACATTTGTTTACAAGACACTTAGAGGTACAAGACACATAAAATTTACTGAAAAGTTTTAGATTTAAGATTCAATTAAACCTTATAAAACTGTAAATCACAGTACAATTTACAAGTTTTAACATAATTTAAAGTCTTTATTGAAATGAAAAATTTTACATTTGAAAAGAATCTATTGTTTTTGGTTAACACTTACTGCTTATGGAGATACTTTATATCAGTTTTTAGTTATATTACACTCAACCGGAAAATTTTAGTGCTGAAATCAAGGATTGAATGATCCTTGTGGCATTAAAGTTACTGATTTTTCCATTATGAACATATACAAAAAACATTAGAAAGTTATATTACCTACTGATTCAGCATATAAAAACACTATGGTAGAAAGCAAAAATGTCGTCAGTTCTCTACAGTAACTTTATAACACATTTAAGAAACAACAAATCTTGCTTTAGCTTAGTGTGATGAGCAACTGTCTTTACATCAAGCTTAAGGAAATTGTTAATGAAGTGGAATGTAAATGTGCTGGTACTAACATATTCTATGTTGGATTTAGGAAATAACATGTGACAAAAGATTGATGTAGAAATACAATAGAACTCTTTCAAAATATTAATGATACTCTTAAAAACCAAATCGAAACTAACCTCCAAGTAGAACTAAGCTCATTCACTGCACATAGTTTTCACAAAGAATTAAAATATTATACTATGATAACATGTGTGAAGACACTAGAAACAGTTATTCAGATATGGAAAGCAGCATTCATTTTATTTATTGTGCCTTATTTGTTCACAGCAGCAAATACTTTATTATCCATACTCCTGGATACATTATAAAACCAATGTTTACTGCATATTATGTATAGACTCATTTATTACTAACTAAATTAAAACTTATCAACTGAAACTAATATTGACGATTATTCATATTATAAGGTTGAGGGCGTCTCATTGGAGGTGGCATTCTGTTTGGTGGAGTTATTGATATGTCTAAATAATTCCCAATTTGAAATTTAACTTGCGCTAACGTTTTATTGTCATCTCCTCCTCGCTGACCAGAGCATGTAACCCCAATCTCTCTCATTCTATAAGTCGGCGACCGCATATCTGGATAAACAACAGCAAAATCGAAATACGTTCCTTTGCGCCGTGTCTCGGGGTTAACTTCTTTGACAAGTCCGGTTAGCTCACGAAGCGTCGCATCCATCCATGTATAAATTTGTAACTCATTTTGTGGTACATTGCCCCGTGCATAGTCTCCTGTTGAATTGTGTCTTCCAGTAGAACAGAAAACTCGAAGCAATAACGGGCATGTCTGAAAAGCAATAAATGTACGTCGCTGTTTATTATTTATGAACAAATAATTGAATTTAAGAAATGATTAATCGTATTGATACTGTTCTATGGATACGGCACACAATTTGGAGAAGTAATACAAATAAATTACCTTTTCTCTATCAACCGGTTTTTCTGTAGGCTTAACCTCTTCTACAATCATAGACTCTAAACCCGCCATTTTCATAATATTTTTAAGCGATTTCAATAATCACTTATATTAATGTGTATCTAACTACTGTTTGTGTTAATTTATTTCCTTTGGTAAGAAAATTAAAATCTATCGCAACAACACAAATAAAACCCAACAAATCTATAAGGAGCGAATGAATTGAATGAATATTAGATGAAATATAGACTATACGAGTTTTACATTGTACAGATAAAAATCTAAACGTACAGAGTGTTGAGTTAATACCTAGTTAATTTATGGCATCTAAATGGGTTTTACTCAAATAGATAAATATAGTAACATTCTAGGTGCCTACTTCGCTAGGCACAAATGTGGTAGGTATAGGTATAGGTACTCGTTAGGTTTTAATCTTATCTATAAGAATGAAAATTTATAAGCATAATTTTTGGTTTTATTAGAGGTAATCTCTTTGATTGGGTGGGAAATCAAATATTTCCTGAAAAAGTACGATTTAAATAATTATAATAATTAAAATATTTTTTTAATCAATCTGTTTTGGGCTAATAAATGAAACTTTTTACCTCGTACTTCGTAGTCTTTTGTGATGACAGCAGCTGTTGAAAAGTTGCCAATCGATAACTGTCATTCAATAAAATTCAATGAATAATATTATGTTTTACTTGATTTAATAATAAACTTGAAATATAGAAAATTAAGTGTATCAACGCTTAGGGTCTAACTCGAACATGGCCCACAAAGAAGACGAAGATTCGTTTCAAGAGGATGACGTTTACATCAACCCAGAAGATGGAATGCCTAATATTCATCCGAATATTGCTAATTTAGAACAAGAAAGCGACACGCAAGAGGAGGTGGATGAATTCGATGATTTACCTAAGTCTGTTATAGTAACGAATATTCATAGCGCCGTATTTGGAGATGAAAAACTAAAAAAGGAAATGGAAGATTTGTTTCGTACTTTCTCAGACAACATTACGTTTCAGTGGCTTCGTAGTTTCAAACGTTTACGTGTGAATTATGACAATCCCTTGGCGGCAGCCAATGCTCGCGTCCAGCTTCACCAGTATCAATTTCATAATTCTTGTATTAATTGTTATTTTGCGCAGCCTGTTACTCCGGTATCCTTGAAAAACCTTCGACCGCCTGCACCTGTAAAACAGTTCTTGATCTCACCACCGTCAAGCCCACCAGTGGGATGGGAACCCCGTGAAGAAGGAGAGCCAATAGTCAATCATGATCTTTTGGCAGCACTTGCAAGTCTAGCCCCGGGAGAAAGTCATGAACTTCATGCACCTACGCCTACTCAGCCTGCTATCATTGTCCACACTGCTATTTCAGACCCAGAAGCATCACAATTGGGACAAAAAATTCCCCATACTCGCTGTCCTGACTATTGATAGACATGCTCTTTCAATTAAAATCTAGAAAGGTTATAGTTTAGACTAGACATATTATAATGCTTTTGACAGTGTAAACATGTATGTGAAACCAAAGAAGTGACATTGTTCAGCTTAAAATAGGTGAGCAACTAATTATATTCATGTTTGATAGCTATTGAAAAAAAATTAAAAACTATGTAGTTTTGCTGATTGAATACATTCAATTTCATAGTCATAAAAATTGAATTGGTGCTACATTTTATTAAAGAGACGTAAGATCTGTTATTTTTATTGTTTTAGTGATGTAATTTCTACAATTTACCAACATTGGTATAATTTTTAATGCATGATGCATTAAAGATGATATAAGTCTTATGTTTATAAAGCATTAAATTTGGGCAATAGTTGGAAACATATCAGTATCCTGGTACTTCTAAACTATGAAACAACCCCATAGTATTATAAGGAGGTTGCTCAAATGGTCCTACAGTAAAATATGATTGTTAATGCAATCACTAGCACCACTGTCTTTACCAGCTTTCAACTATTATTTAAAATTGTCTCTCCTTTATGTAGCATTTAACTAGTTACTATCCAAGCCAATGAGCAAAATGGTAATTTATTTTTAGATGTATAAACATTTATATGTGTACATTATTATGGATATGTAATTGTTATTATTGTAAAATGTTGTCTCCTTAATATGTAAATAATAAAAATATTTACATGTTCATGAATTAATTTGACAACATATTTATTGTACTAGCAATCTGTCTTATATGATGATCCTGTTGAAAACAAAAATTTTACAAAATTGTTGATATTGATAATTAGTTTTATTTAACAATAAATTTATATTTGTTACAATCTTGTCTGATTGGCTCAAATATTTCTGAGATAGGGCTACTTACTCATTCATGTTACTATATGTTTTTTTTCCACATCTCAGCTTAAATTATTAGAAACATTAGGTATTTCATGAATTTTTTAGACTTTAGAGATTTAGAATTTTGTGATATCTATATATAAATGTTAAAAGTCACAATATTTTGTAAATAATAAATTATTTTTACAAGACAACTGGCAAAATAGAAAGTAAATATTTAATGATTTTAATTTATTATTTACAGGAATTTAAGCTTATGTTTCCTTTTTTACCTTTGATAATATAATTAATACATTTTACTTACCTTAAGACCATGACATAGGGTAATAATAAGCAAGGTGTCAATTTATATTGCTTAATTAGTTTGCTCAAATTCATTGAACAAATTAAAAAAGAAAAGTGTCATAAATTCTGTGACTGACTATAAAAAGAGAAACAATTTTTAAACAAGAGTGATTTAATTTAATGTTATTATTAAATTCTTAACTGATGATGTGGCTCATATTTACTAAAAATTAACAAAACATGAGTAAATCATAGTGAACTCATATGAGTCCACAATGTGAATCTTGGCGTGCTGATTAAAACCGTTCTCGAACAATGGGATAAAATCGTGACATCTTGTGTTTATAAAGCAAAATAAAACTATAGTAAGCTTATTAGAAATATCAAACTGATCAAAATTTGCTACACAAAGACACAACAAAGTCTGTTTACAATTTAGTGAGTTCCATGGCTTAATCTACAACTAATGGCCCTCCAATTGGACCATAAAATAAGTACTCAAAAAACATGTCATTTTCATGTCGTAATTATTTAGATGTAGTTTTTATAAGCGGTTTACAATAACATAAAGGCATTTTGTATAAACAGCAAAAATAAGAAAAACAATTATTCAACACATTGTAACACCATTATTAAAGTTCCTTTAGATATTTTAATTTAACATATATTTAAATTGTTATTGTATTTATTAAGAAAAACTGAAAATCCATTAATTTATTTGGAAACTATGTGTATTGTTAAAAAATATGAAACTTAGCTTTCAATTTTTTTAAGCACTTCTATCTAAGTAATGTTTTACTTGCCTCTTGTCCTGCCATTTCACTCAAATTCTTAATATGTGTATAACTTTTACTTGTATCATGTGTATCTAAGTATTGTGTGTCTTATGCCCTTCCTTGTACAGAATGTTCGATGTTTACGGGTCTAATGGTCTTAAGGCCATCTTAAACAGTACTAATTATTACTTACCTTTATATCTATTAATACCTAATGAATGTTCATACATCGATGTACTGTGTATTGATGTGATGTTTTTATCTCGCTGTGATTTCGATTGTTTGGTGTAAATATAAAATTTTATTGAGTTTTAATTTCGTATTTTTGGGTTCTCCTTTCCGTTTATTAAGCATATTATGCAAACCCAATTACTCAAGTGGCTACTTTTAATAATTTTAAGCTACATAGAAAAAAATACTTACCTACTTAAAATTCTGTTTCACATTTACATTAGCACGCAGTATTTGAAAAAAAAAATAACGATTTCATTTGCTTAAAGTTTATTTATGTACATTTTTTTATAAAATACAAGGTACACGTATTAAATGAAACCTAATAAACAGGTTTAGCAGCAAGTTCTAAGGCACATTGAATGTTTCAAATAACAATTACATAATATATGTAACATACTTCTATTTCACATAACTTCACATTTTTTAATTCGAAACGACTCACAATGCCATTCAACATTTCATATAAAATATATATGCAACTATATCAAAGTTAACATTTAAGGTATAATCAGTTATTATATATAAATTCATTTATTCGGCAGGTTGATAATACTAATTGTTCAAATTCAGCATACACGCTCATATGGATACCTACTAGTATAAATTGAAAAACAATAATACCTACATTAAAACAAGATCTATTCCAATAATACTATCTCATATTATGAATTCGAATGGGATTACCTCGTTATGTTTGAGGCCCTACTAAACACAGATGCAGCTACGAGATTCAACAAATACTGAATCATAATATTACACTTAAAATTCTTTTCATCTAAAATAAAAAAAAACTATCAAAATCTCAAGTCATGAAAGGTAATCAGAAAATCAGGATAGTACATAATGCAAACCTACTATGATTTATTTCTTAACATTCAAACTTTCTTAGACACGTCATCTAAAGGCACCATAGATTCGGGAACCTTGTCGTCTTCAGACTCATTTTCACCGCTTTTGTTACCTAAACAGCTGGAAAACATCGTATCACCTTTTCCAAATTTCTCCCCGTCTGCTAATGTTTGAGGCATGGGCTGGTTCATAGTTTCAGGCAAGAAAAAGCATAGGAAACCTGAAATAACCGCTACTGCTCCAAATGTTATTGCTGGTATTTTAGGGTTGAAAGAATCTAACAAAGTAATCAATGGTGTCAAAGCACCAGAAAGCCTAGCGCACATTGACCCTAAGCCTAATGCAGAATTACGTACAACCGTGGGAAACAATTCTGCCGAATAGTTGTAAATAATAGCAAAAGATCCGGCTATGAACAATTTTCCTGCAATAACAGTGGCAGTGGATATTGTACTTCCTGCTGGCAGGAAAGTAGCTACAACACACGCAGCTCCGCCGATCAACATCATGGAACATATTAACGGACGCCGTCCCCAGACATCTAAGAAATAAATAACTGCAGCGTAGCTTGGTAATTCTACAAATCCTAGAATCGCTATTATTAAATAAGGATTACCTTCAAGTTTACCAGTACTTAGAGTTAATCCATAGTATGCAATAGAATTAGCGAACCAACAAAAACATACATTGAGAGTTTTGTTTCGTAAATTGGGAGTTTTAAACAAATCCGTGGTACCAGCGGCAGGAGTTTCAGAACCTTTTGATGCTTCCACTTTTCCCCTCGAAACTAGATCTGCCCTGTCTAATGTATGCTCGGATCTATTGCATTTCAATGCTTTCTCGACTATATCGACCGATTCTTTCGCTCGACCTTGAGCCCATAACCATCGTGGTGATTCGTCCATAATCCAAATATGAGGAATGAGGAGAAGACCATGTAATCCATATATTACTTGTAAAAGTTGTCTGTTGTCAATCAGAGCCCCCCAGCCTGCCACTAACATGATTCCTCCTGCAAAAGCAGCCTGAAAGGCCACTCCGCACGCCGTTCTTTTACTAGGTCCAACAATTTCCATGGTCAATACAAAACCGGTAATATAAGAACCAGCCGATCCAAATACACCGTATAAAAATCTTATAGCTAAAAATGACCAGTATTCGGGAATAAAGGCCACTAAAACTCCAAATATTAACTGTAACACTCCTGACCAACAGAATATAGTTTTCCTACCATACTTATCCGCCATGCCTCCAAGTGTAACTGCACCAGTGAAAACTCCAAGCATATAAATCGTTTGGGCTAAAGACCCCATCCATCGTTTCTCGCACACCAAATTCCATTCCATAGAACGTGATGACGACCTATAGGTTGTATCAAACACCCATTGCGAGCAGGTTACTGTCTCATTATTTTGGTACATGAGACAATTATGTAAGCTACCCGACGGTGTGCTAGGAATAGCTTTCAGTATTTCTGAGGAATTCCATGGCGCAATTGTCTCGTTGGTGTCCACTCCGTCGATCCAGCACCTAGAACATTTAAATAGCATATTATTTGTCTATTTACACGTAAGTAGTTTTTACTTGAATATGTATATTTTATCTAAGGCATGTAGGTGCCTATACCTCATTCACGATAAGTTGATTCTTTTGGCAGATGTCAATTTTTCTGAGACATGACTTTGAAATAAAAAACGTATTATTTTATTATTTTAATGATTTGATAAATATAAAAAAATACATACAACACAAAAGTCCCTAATGATATAAGCGTTATCCGAAAATTTTGAGACTTTATTGCTTCAAAGTAAAATTAAAATAGGAATACTGAAACTAATTGACGTTTATATAAAGTTACATCGTTCGGACGGAAAGGGACGTAACATCGTTCATATCGATTGCCACGTCGATAATTTTATTGAACGCTATGATGATCATGGCTGTGCTCCAGTTTCTTAATAAAAACTGTTTTAAAGATAAAACTATTTAATTTTTCAACCTTAATTTTTACATACTGCGTTATTTTTGGACCTCCTGTCAACTTAAAATAGGTTGTTTAGACCATGAAACTAAACAACTTTTCCAAAGAAACATGGGTCGAAACGTGATAAATAATTCGACCCTCCCATAGAAAACTGCTCACGTGGTCGATTTCGTGTAGAAGGTCTGAATTTTTTTTTACTTTTCGACCCGTGTTTCTTTGGGGAAGTTGTTTACTTCCGTGGTCTAAAACACCTATTTAAATTTGGCGGGAGGTCTAAAAATAACCCTGTTTAAATATTAAATAGGTACTTATTATGACCCACAACCGCTTATCTAAATAATGTTTTATATGTCGAAAGTAATAAAGAATTTCACACATAATGCAGTATTTTAAAACGCAATATTTTTGAACTTCTCGATATTTTCTGTTTCCCATCATTAGTCGATATGCCAAAAGAATCAACTTATCGTGAATGAGGTATAAGTAATGTTTACAAATTTATGACATCATTATTGTCTATCAATTCCATTTTATATTTATACATAAGTATATAATTTTTCTCGGCCTAGATAGTGTAGTACCTCAGCAGCCCTCGTGATAAAGATTTGACATCAAGACCTTCAATATAAAACAACTAAGTAGGGCAATAGAATTATAAGTAGGTATTTTTTTTTAATGTATCGATCCCACTTATTCTCTCGGAATGTTGGATCCTAGACATTTAAAATTTATCAGTTCTGTGTTAATAGGAAAGAATTATTTTTAATTTTCAAGACCATATTTAATGTCTTACTAAAGTACCCATATGCCAGTTTGCCTCTGCTGTTTTAAAGGAATAAAGGATAATATTATCACAATACAAAATACTATTACATCGAAATATAAAACTGAAGATAAGATAAAAACATGTTGTAGCTTTTCACTGGTATTTTTTCTTTATAACATAGGAACTAAAAATTTTCAAAACAAAATTGAAGATCCACCAGCGAACTGGGCTCTATCAAGCTAACTTCAATGAGTCATTTTGTAAGTATGTCTACATCTACAAACACTACGACAAAAAATTTTAAACATTAGCAGACTTTTACTGCCTTGACCTATTAGGAAGTACAAATATATATTATTTATTTGGCGACATTATAACAAATAAAATAAAATTATGATAGTTAATCAACAGTTGCAAAATTTTATTAAGTCTGAAAAAGCTAGGATATAAGAAAAAGACTTATATTATTTTACTTGCGTATCATACTGACATAGATGAAATACAAAAAGAAGTTAAACCCTGAATGGGCTAATATGTAGTTCATGAGCTAATGTACCTATCACGATACATACTCTTACACTCCTATAGCTCTATGGTTTGGTTTAACTTTATTGGTTACGTGTAATTTGTAGATAGATCTTACATTTGTGTTTTTCCAATTTTCCTTGAGAATTGAGAAATAATTTAACCTACCGAGGGTAATGAAACAAAAAAAAATCTTATTAAATATTTATTTATTTAAAATATATTTCACTCTAAAACTATTTTAATTGCTGAAAGAAATCAATAATTAGTGCTTAAGTAATATCAGTAGATTAAAATCGGTTACAGCAATAAAATTAATAAATACTTAAAATTAGGCGTGCATCAGTTTCCCACAAAATAAATGCTACCTTCCAATTATTTTCTAGTAAATAGTCAACAATAATTTAAAATATTTATAAATATATAATGCTTGATCAATTAAAAAGGTGCCGTTGTCTTTAAAATTTTACAAAGTCCATAAATGCGAGTGCTGAGTGCTCAATAATTTGGCAAGATGACTAAATTCATAACTTAATGACTTATATCTTATTCAACTACAAAAAGAAATATGTACTTAAGTACAAATTGTTTACGTATTTTTAAATTCAGTATCCAACTAGCCAACCCGCACTGGGCCAACATGGTGGACTAAGGTCTAAAACTTCTTAATAGAAGAAGGTCGGTGTGCAGTAGTTGGACGTGTATGGGCATCAGACATCATGAGACGAACGTACATTCAGCAGATATATATTCCAATTAGATATTTCTTCAATAAAACTAACTGCAAAACAAGGTTACCAAATAGCAGCTTCACAATCTAAGTACTTGTAAACAGAAAAAACAATTAACTTGCTGGTATCACCAAAAAATTGATACCGATACAAAGTTTAAGAAAATTAGAAAGTTGAATGTGCTACTTAGTAAGGTACATATTATTGTTTCTTCAGATATGTTTATTTTAAATCTACAGCCTCTTAATTTACACCCACCAAATTCAGATTATTATTTGTTTAAAGTTTATTTGGTTGCAACAGTACTTTTGTAACAAAAATAGAATTATAGTACTATATTATTAACATAATTGACTTTTTTACTTACGTTATATTCATTAAAAAGTTTGTATTCCTAGCTTTTGCTAACGATAAAAGATAACGGAATATTAAATATATTATATCATCAATCTTTATAATTTTAGAAAATTGCAACAAGATAATATATCTAAACGGAGAACTAAGTACCTACTTCCGTGTATGGCACTAAACAATGGGCCATCAGTAGGCGATACCCTAGAACACGGTAAATATTAATAATTGCGATCACTTTTAAATCACACATTACTTTAACAGTATAATTAATACATTCATCATTTAGTCTGCAGAATGAAATAATTGAATACTGCTTTAATCTGGTTTATGTTACGATTACTTTACAGCGCAAAGTGAACATGTGGGCTCGTCGTCCTACGCCTGCCTTTGTTTTAAACGCAATTTACTTATTTGTTTACACGTAGGGCTTTGTTGGTCGATACGCACAGCTTATCATTGAACTTCAATATAATATAGGCAGCCAATGTTTATACATGACAATATTCATATTATGTCGGTTAGGAATGAAGTCAACTCCCTTAGTGAAGCATTAGGTACTATTCATATTCCTTCAGCACATGAACCATCAAATCATGTGAATAAGTTCAACAGTCTTATAAAATACGTATACGTATTAATTTATTCGCCTCTTCGCTTGTAAGAAAACAATTTTATTTCCATTTTTAAGAGTAATTCATACTGGCTAATATTTTTTTATATACATCGATAAAGCTCTTATTATTAATTTAGTTGTTCGTTAATAATTCAGTTCATAAAATTATATACTTTAGCGATTAGTTTCTTATGTATAAGTACTAGTAAATTTGTCTTTTGATTAGTTGATAAATGAAAAATCATCCAGTCTCAAGCAAGAACAGTTCTACGTGAACGATTTGCTTATTATTTATTCTGACTAGATAATCATAAGCATCATTAATTATCACTAATTCGTAACCTACATACATGGCTAATTTATTTACGTATAATATGACATTGTTATTGACCAGAAAAGTGTAATATGAATCTATGTAACATTTAATTTTAACATTTTTTTACGATCATAATCGTAAATGAAGTGTATAAATTGGCCTAACATTTTTGAATTGTCTGCTCTTCCCTTCACCTATCTCAATAAACAATAAACAAATTATCAATCAAATTTCATAAGAGCACTTACTTATCTTGATTGCACAAGTAAAATATATTTTCATTTCACTAAAACTAATTATTCCTTCTCTTTCTTTTCTGTTCCATCTAATGGGACCATGGCTTCCGGAATATCTGGAACACTATCAGTCATGGGTCGTCCGCTGCAATTAGTAAAGCATGTGTCTCCAACACCAAATTTTTCGCCATCATCTAGAGACTGAGGTAAACTACGACCAACTGTTTCAGGCAAGAAAAATGTAGAAAATCCAGATAATAATGCCAGAAGACCGAAAAGAGCCGTCGGAATTTTAGGATTTAGAGTATCTAATAAAATGATCAGCGGTGTCAAAGCTCCAGACACGCTAGCGCACATACTTCCGAGACCCACCCCTGAACTACGGACTACAGTTGGAAATAATTCTGCAGAATACTTATAAATTATGGAATATGATCCAGATATAAAAAGTTTTCCTACCATTACTATACCAGTGGTAGAGGGAGATCCGTGAGGTAATGCGACTATGACTAAACAGGCTATTCCTCCTAACAACATCATTGTACTAATAAGCGCTCTGTGACCGACCCGATCTAAAAAGTATGCAATAATCACATAGCTAGGCAATTCAACTACACCCAATAAAAATATAATGAAAAAAGGATTTCCATTCAATTTTCCGGTATTTAATGAAAGACCATAATATACTACAGAATTTGTAAACCAGCAGCCGCATATAATTAGCGTTTTCCTAAGCATCTTTGGTGTCTTGAAAAGATCACTTGTGCCAGCAGATTGCTCATCCGTATACTTAGCATTCGTTGCTTTACATAGAGATACAAGACCCGCTGTATCAAGAGGCTCAGTAACTCCATTTATTTTAAGGGCTTTTTCAATAATAGCTACTGATTCTTTGGCACGTCCTTGTGACCAAAGCCACCTCGGGGATTCGTCCATTATTAACCAATGAGGAAGTAAAACCGCCGCGTGCAAAGCATATAAGATTTGCAAATAGAATCTATTGTCTAGAAGATATCCCCAGCCGGCGAGGAGCATAATCCCCACGGCAAACATAATTTGGAATGTAACACCGCATATTGTTCGCTTACTCGGACCTACTATTTCCATTGTCAACACAAAACCAGCTATGTACGACCCTGATCCAAAGATGCCGTAAATAAATCTAAACGCTAAAAACATGTAATAGTTGGTTGTAAAAGCGACAGCGGTGCCCAATATAAGTTGTAGAATGCCCGACCATACGAATGCGGTTTTTCTTCCAAATTTATCAGAAAGCCGACCGAATATAAGAGAACCGGCGATGACTCCGAACATGTAAGCAGTTTGTGGGGCAGCCCCCATCCAGCGCCGGCTGCACACGAAATCCCATTCAATTCCACGAGAAGACGAGTAATATCTCGTGTCATACACCCAAGACTCGCACTCCACTACTGTCTCATTAGGTCCATACATTCTACAATTATCTAGCTTTCCATGTTCATTCATCGGTATAGCCCCTGTGACGAGTGATGAATTCCATGGTTCGGTATGATTTGGCGAGTCAATTCCATGTAGATAGCACCTGGAAATCAAGAGATCATTGTTATATTTTGTGAATTTTATTATTTTCCACCTTCTATTCGTGTGTTCGATGTTGATCTGCGTTAACTGCAAGCTAATGTAATGTTTCATGTATTAAATATGTTTTCGATCAGGCAATTGAATACCCTTAAAGGTGTAACAATGAATCGCCATAATTTTTCATTGTGTAGTAAGGATACAAGCCAAAGTTACTGCGAATGATACGATATGTGGGTTATTTTCCCCAAGTTGCGATTGAATACAAATACATACGTAAATAAATATGCGATGTTCTGAGATACGATTTCAAAGTACGTGTTAGGTTATTACTCTAAATCAAATGTTACGTTATGTTATGGAATGTCATGTTGCAATTATGTTAATGGGATTAAAATTAATTCTCATGCGGAAATCATTCATCGACGAAATTTTTTTCTTGTGAGTATTAAGTTAAAAACATTTAGAGACATTTTCTATTCC
The DNA here is from genome assembly GCA_030295005.1 of Cephonodes hylas. Taxonomy (NCBI): domain Eukaryota; kingdom Metazoa; phylum Arthropoda; class Insecta; order Lepidoptera; family Sphingidae; genus Cephonodes; species Cephonodes hylas. Next base: position 6,012,221 of record AP025371.1, read on the forward strand.
AACACCTAGGCAATATATTTGCCTAGAAATTGTATTGATAAAACTTCCACCGACGACGCAAAAAGATCAAGGACATGACAAAGTTTGCTACACAAAGCAACATTTGCACAACCCTCCACCGAGGAATGTGGCACATATTACATGTAATAATAAATTACAAGTACTAAGTGATACGTTACAAAAGATTGTACTTACGTTCATAATACCAAACATAGTAGCACCAAATATAATATCACTCCCTTCTTGTACATATAGAACAAAAAGCTGACTCCATGTTTGTGTCACCCTGGTACCCGAAACAAGCAAACTGTACACTCTCTATAACCGAAAGCAGGTAAATGTTATAAAGGCAAACCCATTTCTTTCACACACTCTTACAATATAGAAAAAATTGTATCTGGAACTAGGATGTGCTTTTATATTTTTATTTCACACAAAAAAAAAATTAATATAAAAATTAAGTATATTATTATTCGCGTTAATTAGAGAGTATATCAAATATATTCTTTAAATTACTTTATATCCCAACCAACCATGCACATGCAAGAAAAACCAGTGTATTGCACCTACGCGCGAAAATAGTATTAAAAATCTTTGATATTCACCAATAAACATATTTAGAAGAATTGAATACACATGAGTGCAGCATATTCATAGGAATTCAGTACTTACGTTACCATTACGTAACTAACTCAAACATTTATCAAAGATCTTTAAGCATAAAAAAGACGGCACGAGTTGCGACGCTCATTGAGACAAAAGTTTTGTTTAGTTAGTGCGTACCTGTGTTCAGGCACAGCGGCGACAGTGACCAGGGAGAGCATGTGCATGCCAGCCGTCATCGCAGCCAGAATGTGAAGAATAAACTGGAAACATTGGTACCGCCCGAAGTCTCCTGGAATTTGAAAAACAATCAATTAGTTTACACTCCATACAACACCAGGAAACAAATATCTAAAAATTCTATTCATTATACGACCATAGATGGAACTGATAGCAGCTTCGGCATAATAGATGCATATAGTAAAAAAATTCGCTAAAAATTTAATAATTATCGTTATCTCTAAATATTTGTTCCAAATCAAGATGTTCTAAAAAAGGAAAAAATATATTTCCTTTTAATATCCTTATTATTTCATTACTACATAACTTATTTCATAGTTTAGGTAAAGCAATTCTTTGTAACTACAAAACTAACCAGTTTTGGAGATAATATTTTAATTTGATATTCACCAATGCAGTTTTATCGCTCCAATTAAGACAATATTTAAGTCGCGTCTCTGGTTGGTCATTACATGGATCATTAATAATTAACCATACTGCATGCATTTCTCGTCGTACACAATAGAGTACCTAAACGTTATCGGGGTTGGCTCTCCGTGACCTGCGAACTCTACCGCTCTACTCGCGACATCCGATTCACGCCCCCTACTTTAGTATTATCTTCACGTGATTAATATTTATGATCGCTTGATAATTAAATGTACCAGTTAGTTTTATATATTAAGTATTACATAGAATACTTGTCAATGTGTCATTTAATGAGCGCAGTTTGCAGATTTAAAAAAAAATGCTGACTTAAAGTTAGTAGGAATATTCTTAACCAATTTTCTTTTCTGCATCCTGAAATGCAACACTAGTAATACAATGAAGTTTATTTATAGTTAATCTATCATAAAAACAGAAGAGGGCCTTAACTGCTAATTGGATATACATGTTTATATCCTTCTCAGCAAGATCATAATTTTTGCGACTACAATTTAATTGCATTTTTAACCACATATAAAGCAATAAAGTTAGGGGCAGAAAATATTACATAAAAAATTAAAACCATTAAACAAGTTCAGGCCATACACGTATTAGAAACTTATGAAACGAGACTATTTTTAAATAGCCTTGATCGTGTTACGTTTATTATTTATTTTGCTAACCTTGATAAATAAAAATAATGTCGTTATTTAATCCTCAATCGACATGACACCAATTTTTATTTACATAACTGTTACTGCCCTTGTTTGGCACTGCCGTGGTTTTCAATTCCACTTTCAACTGGACTGTGCGTTTTGACCTCGTGGTCAGTAATCGAAGTATAGCTGCCAGAGTATATGGAAAGTTACCGATGAGAACAAACAAAGAAACGGTAAACATTTCAAACAATAATGCTATTGATAACACAATAAAATGCCATTGTGAACTGGCGTTGAGGGCGTTACTAATACTTATAAATAATAGAAGCAAACGGCTAAGATCGGCCACACGTCACGCAATAATTATTGACACAGATGTACTCCCCGATAGTGTCCAACACGACCGATAACGGTATTCCTGATAAACTTTTTATGAAGGTTTTATAGTTCATTACAAACCAATATATCAGTACAGTGATTTTAACGAGGTGAGCTGCGATAAACATTACCGGTCTTATTAATAAAAATCGCTTATTCCTCTCTTACTCCATAGTTACACCGGGAATAGTTAAACCGAGTTTAGTGTCGGAATAGCTACGTGTCAAAAACGGTATTAATAAATACGAAGTAGGTTCGGATAGGCTTGTTGAAAAAATATCGATACATCGATATATCGATATTATTTTTTAAATGTATCGATATTTTTGGGCGATATTTAATGTTTCGATATATCGAGGTATCGATATAAAATTACAAGTAATTAAAAGGTATAAAAATCGATATTTTTTATGATTTTAAAATCCTAAAAAACAATACATTTTATACTAACATTATTAAATAAATTATGATAGATATTGCTGCAGCTTCAGCAAACTCCAGTTTACTTTCAACCAGTGAAGGTATGCCTAGCGAACTAAAGCAATATCTAGATCAGCCTATAATACCCAGAAAAGAGAATCCTACAAAATTCTGGTTTGACTGTCGTCATTTTACTCCAGTCCTTTCCGACATAGCTCTAAAGTATTTGATATCGCCTGCGTCCTCGGTTTCCTCAGAGAGAGTGGCATCTGCTGTAAATCTCGCAGTACCCAATAACAGAAGTCGGCTTACAGCCGAGCACGTAAATCAAAGAGTCTTTCTTATGTCTGTATCAGATAAATATTGGCTTGATTAATAAATAATTAAAAATTTTATTGTTGTTCTTCATTTATTAAAAATTAAGTCTATTGATTAGTATTTATCTAGTAATGTAAGATGATTGAAGTAAATTAGGCCAATTTTTTTTTTCATATCATACCGATATATCGATATATCGATATTTTTAAATAAAAATATCAATATCGATATTGATATATTCAAAAAATATCGATACAATATATATCGATATTTTATTGCATTTCCGACATCCCTAGGTTCGGAATAACAATACCATCCTTACACTGAGACTAAGGGGTATATTATGGCAGCCCACAGATATTAAAAGTAAAAAGAATGAACAAAATGACCGGGTCGAATAAAAAGACACATATACTTATAGTAAATTTTGACATTTGACTTTTTTTTGTCCATTACAAAACAATAGGCAGTAGACCTATCACAACTTACAAGCGAATGTTTATGTATTGATGCATGCGTGGATTTGTGGTATTTTTTATTAGTTAGCAGATTATTATGTGACTATAACAACACGCCAACTGAGATTTAATTTCTAATATTTACTTTGATTTGCATTTTAACTTTATTTAAACTTGCATGGTTTTAATTCTTAGATGTGGCTGCAAACGTTTAACCAGAAAACATCTGCGAGTCATAAAATGTATTACGGCAAGAATATCAGTACCGTATTGTTTAATACTGTATTCTTCATTCCATAATTGTTATTAACAAATGATGCCGGGGCAAAACGAGGAAAGGGAAATATTAGAAATAAGAAAATCACAAGAGTTGAAAGAAATTTAAATCAATTAAAAATTATTTTGTGGTATCATCATATATTTTTTTAATTAAATAAAATACTAAAAATTATTCTTTTTTCTCAATTCTTTATTTTAGACCCACACTGAAGTATTATAAAATAAAAAACAATCATTAATAAATGCTGCCCTTGCAACATTTCCTTTGAGTGTATTATTAAATGCCTGTGTTACTGGAACATTCCGCTCTTCTGGTTCTGGGAGTAAATCTTGTTTCCGCATAGCAATATTACACATTACTGCTAATGCAACAATATACAATATAGTATTATCTAACTTGGTTGTGAACACTCTAATAAGATACTGGAAATGCTGCTTCCATACTCCAAAACGCATTTCAACAGTATTATGAGTATGTTTATGAGCTTGGTCGTTTCTTTGTTATTAGTTGGATGCAATATTGGAGTAAATAGGTAAGGAGTACAGGCATAACCTGAATCTCCCAATATCCCAATAGTCTTCCTTTAAATTCTCCTCCTTCAAATCTTTGTTTCAACTCATTGAATATCCTGGAGTCATGTGTGCTGCCTTGCCAGTATGCAACTATATCCATAATCTCTAAATTTGCATTTGAGACAATCTGTAACAATGTACACAAAATCACTTTGGTATCATAAAATTCTACAAAATGTTGTGTGGTAGAAACCTTTCAATAGTAATATGCTTCAGGAGCAGAAACAAAAACTAACTTGCACATTTATTGAACTGTATCTTTTCCTGTATTGTCCAATATCTCCTGAAATTTTTGGGATGCGAATATGTGTACAATCAATAGTCCCTATAACTTGTCTAAAGCCAAATATTACATAAAAATCAGCAATTACACTGTTTTGTTCACTGATGGAGGTAGACATTTTTATCCATTGACCCCTGTGTCCAATTATTTTTAAAGCAACTTGTTTGCACACAAGGGATATTGTTGGCTGACTATACCCACTCAGATCTCCTGCATCATCTTGAATATGTCAAATAGATAAGTGGTATGGATTCAAAATTTACTAGACAACAAAGATTCTATTCTTAAATCTTTGTAACACAAAGCCAAGATAAAATTTTCTAAGCTGGTTGTACCTACTATCTATATCAATTTTTTTAAATAGGATAGAAGTTTTATGTATGAATATATAATTAAGTAGTATATTTAAACCTGTTAACACATTCACATGTAATAGTCTGATAGCATTATATTAAATATTTATTCAATTGAACTCAAACTTGGCTATTAACACACTTCAAGCAAGAAATTATTACCAATAGGGCAGGGATCAAGCCTTATAATAGTTTAGTTTACTTACCTCTTCACGAGCCCAAGTCCTTATTGCAGCTAAAACTTTCAAGTGAGGTGGTATAAAGCCTCCTCTTGCATCTCCAGCCAAATCATTTTTCACCATTTCAATAATCGTCAATTTCTTCTATTCTCAAATCGTCAATAAAATAATTTCTATTCATTTTATCCCACAATAATTACAAAATCAGACACTAGAAAATACTCGAACGAACACTAAACAAACATGAAAATATGTTTACGTTAAATTTAATATATACCATTTCGTCATAAATGTCAATGGAAGTCGGAATAACAATACTAATCTATGCTTATTCCAGCGTTAAACCAGGGGCCTCCGCGGTGTAACTTTTACACCGGGAGTAAGTGTGGTTTAGTTAACACCATCCTTACTCCTAGTTTATTAATACCAAAATTGCCTAATCTATGCGTAAGTCTTGGAGTAAAGTTATTCCGACGCTATTCATAGTTTATTAATAAGGGGGTACACGTTTTAGCGTGATAGCTAGCATATTAATGATATGATTACACTATTCATTACACACGTAGGAACGTCAATAAATAAAAAAGAAACAGGTTTTGGAATCTCAAAACTCGCGTCGAAATACAAGTTGGAAACACACGCTATGTATCAGAACATCTATCTTACCAATGTCATTGATTCATGTATCGTAATTTCTAAAAATGTCAAGTAAATCAATGTGTTCCGATGTTTCATTAGGCAGACAATAGTCTAATCAGTGCGTGAGTTACTACGGTTAAATACAGTAGAAGTAAGCAGTACAATATACGTAAGAAAACAAGAGACGTAGCCAAAGTACGTCTAATTCATAAATCCATACAATAAAAGTATTGTATGATTTTAAGCAAGGTACTAAAATCATAGTTTGCATAAAATTCTAATATTATTCTGAGACAGCCATGATTTAACAAAGACGTTCATCGCAAACAATCCTGTTATGTTTTTCAAGTTCATACCTGTACGGCTAAGAACAACTAATTAACGCAACTAGCGGCAATAATTCTGTACTCTATAGGTACCTAATAGCAAATGACAAGTCAACTGGCGGTAGATCGTCATCACATTAATGAACAAGCTCGGATGTACCCGAATGCACTAGTGCATCGTCGAAACGTTTATAAACAATGATTCTCCGTATTTACTACAACGGAATGTGATATTTTGTAATTGGGTCATTGTCCTGTGAACGCATTCGGCGCGCTCAAATGTTTTGTTGGATTTATATTAACAAGACGAAAATAATCTTGAATAATTGCAGCGAAATTTTCGTTTTTAACAAAAAATTATAGATAAAGACCTCGTAATAAACCACGTGAGTTAATATAAATTTCACCAAACGTTAAACTCGTTCTATTAATTTAACAAGAATTCGTAATTACTGTACATAACTTACAAAAATATTTACTAGTCATAGGACGTTAAGATTTGTTCTTGCAAAAGTGATCTATACTTGGTCTTTACAAAAAATCTAGTTAATGCTCTGATAGACATAAAAACTCCACACTGCAAAAATTTTTGCTTGTTATGAATCTTGCAAGTAATACCCCTTAAAATATTTTAGAATCTTCAAAATATTTTCTAGTTATTGACTAATAGCGGTAGCTATGCGTTAGTCCAGTTTCTTATAAGTAGTTTGACACTCGGTTCTTCGACTCTGAATCAAAAATAGAAAATACTCGTCCCGATATACGACAGTTTCAGCCAGCGGGGATTCCATGGCTAAGATATTTGCATACCTTTACTATCATTATATGGTTAGTACGAAATTAATTTTTCATCAACCCATATCGTCGCACTATTGTGCACGATTATATTCAGAATTAGCATCAAGTAGTAACACGGATCGGTGGAGATCACATTTCTGTAAAATCTTAACGGAGAGCATTTTTAGGCATACTGGAGTTTTCCATCATCTTCCCTTATAACTCTATCAATTTCATCCTTGAATATCATATTATATAATACTCATATTTTTGATAACCTTCCACAAAAAAATTGCTTTCTATATAATATCTATCACTGAAATTCTGATTATTTTAAAGATAAAATGGCTTAGGATTATATTGTTTTAATCAATCATACCGATGCCATTTATTATCTATAAATAAACTTGAGAAGTGATATTTGTGTTACTAAGAGAATTCCATCCTTATTATTCAGTCTCTAATTAACTCATTAACTAACTAACGAGATATATATATACTAGCTTCGTAAATAAATATTTTTGATTTTATATTCATTTGCATTTATCTAATTACATAGGTACATTACAGCGTAAAAATACTAGCCGACAAGAGTTGTTTATCAGTTTATCTTTTTTTAAAGAAGAATGTCAAACAAAGTCCCCAAAAACTGTTCTAAGTATATTTTGATAAGGTTCCACTATTTACAATGTACTTTGTATGACGATTCTATGGATACACTTTTAAGAGAAAAAGATTGTTATGAAGTGTCTTAAAGCGCTTGTAATCCTGCATGACAACAAAAACTTATTCCGAGGATTTTATTGATATCGCAATACATAAGCCTTAGGAAAACGTGATAGCTATTTTATCAACAAGGATTCGTAAAAATAGAGGTTTCTGTGATAATTTTTTGTCAAGTTATATATCGTGTTGACCTTGGGGATTACGTTCGTAGACGACCGGAACTTCATCTCGGCGGTTTTGGATATACGAGTACATGTTATGTAGATTGCAGGCTTATAATTTCTCAATAATAACGAACTAAGAACAGATAGGTATAAGTTTACATTGTATGCCCACCTATTCTTACAGTAAATTTCTTACTGATGAGTACTAATTCGAGAGAATACTGCAGTGGCAGAATTTTTATCTATAGTAAGGTACATGCGCCTAATAAGGCCCATTTTTTGTAATTGTTAAATAATTGTAAAATGATTCTTTTTTTATGAAAACAAACTTTATCACAAAATTCTTTATTTATTTATGAATAAAATTAATGTACAAATCAACAAGTTTAATTAAATTTTTAAACAAAAACAATAGTTTTTAAAAACCTCTAAATTGGGCCTTTTTAGGAACATAGGTCCTTAACATAGCCCGATATCAATCAAGTAATTAATAAGTGCTATCAAAACAAACAACAAGCTTATACTGAAATATTACCCTAAATTACGATATTCTTAGCTAATCAGTTTCTCACAATAGTTTTTTTGGTAAAAAATTGGGCTGTGGGCCATCTTAGGCTTAGGAAAACTTAATAAACGTATAAAACTGAAATCTGTAAATAAAATCAATAAACAACATTTTTCTGTTATTATTTTACCGATAATTAATATTATAAGCAACAATTTCTAAAACAATTGACAAAATATTTTTCTTTATAATTTCGGTGGGCCTTATTAAGAGTGTAAAAAAGTCTGTGAAATTTACTTATATTTTAGTACCATTCTGGGCATAAAAAGTTCTCTAAATAGTTCTTAGTTAGTCCGACACATTCTTCGTGGTATTAAAAAAAAATATTAAATCTAAAATTTGACCAAAAAAACTCATTTTCTTCAAAAAAATATGACATCCGTAGTAATAAGGCCCGGGCCATCTTAGGAACCCCTGTGATGGGCCTTTATAGGCACGTTACCCGGTAATAATATCAACTTCTTTTGAATTAAAATTAACAAAGAATTAAAACAACACTTAGCTTCTTAGGAATGCCCACAAATCAAAGTAACTTTATACATAAAAGAAATTACACAAATAATTAGTTCTTCAAATGAAAATTAAAAAATATTTTGAACATGAGCTTATAAACTGATAGCCGTTTGCAACGTGTTTAACAAACTGCCAAATACAACTAAGATGGCGACAACCTACCTTTCAAATACACTTGCAGTTTTGTCTAAGGCATTAATGGGCAATAAATAATTAAAACATGGGTGCAAAATTTAAACTAATTCTACTTAGTAACTTCTAAAATTTCGAAAGTGGGCTATCTTAGGAACCGGGCCATCTTAGGCGTAGGTACCTTAGATATAATATATCTAACTGGGACATTCATACGAATATGGGCTGTTGGGTGAAAATAGTTAACACTTAAAAAGTATGCTTAGGCAATAGTATTTGTAAAATATAATTGGCTGGATATATTTATCAGCATCATCATCAGCAGCCAATATTGGTCCCCGGCTGGACATAGGCCTCCCCCATGACTTCCATATTTTAGCTCATAGAACAAGTTATATAATACCATAGTTAAGTAGTGACAAGTAATTTTTATACACGATATTTGGAAGGTCAAACTCTTATAATTATGTTTTATCAGCATTTATGAATGCGTGCGTTTAATGTTTAAAACGTGATGCGTTAGATAATACTATAAGTCTGACATTGTCTCAGTATTTATTTTATATGGTCGTTTTCAGATTATAAATATTGTTGAGTCATCGTTTTTATTCAGATTCAATATCCTATATTTATTTATGATGGGGCCCATTCCCTATTTAATAACTTACTATAGTTATAGAGTTTTCCCGATATCGTATATACAATATTATCCTACCGAAATGCCGAAAATCTTTAAAATTGGTTCAGTGGTTTAGGCGTGAAAGCGTGACAGACAAGCAGAGCTACTTTCGCATTATTATAGTAGTAGGTATGGGTTGTACAGATCATTGTTATCCAGCTTTGATGAAAATGAAGTGGCCTTGATTGGTATTTCAAACATAACATTGTAATTCACAATGTTTTAAAAAATACAGAAAATGCATTGTATAGTACAGTGTATTCTTGAAAGCACTTATTGTATACTTTTAAAAAGACGAAAATATTTCTTGATTGTCTAGCATATACATTTCCATAAGCATAAAGAATGTATTGTCTGGAAAATCGGAAAACAATTGATCAGATTAGAGGCCACAAGAAAATGACCTTATTCAGTCTAACACTGAAATCTTTTGAAATAGAATGTACATTCATTAACCTTAACGTACTAAAAGTAAATGGAGAAGTTATGTCAATTGTGTAGTGGCACTGTGTAAATACAAAGAAATTTATGATTTATGAACTCCTAAGGTAAACACACACATTGTTTCCTCGTCATTTGCAGTTAGACTCAAACATTTGTTCTTGGAGAGATAAATTTATAATAATTAGTTGCATTACATGCAATGGTAAACAATAAGTATTATTGCAAATGAGAACATTTGATATAGGACATCATTTTAAAATAATTCGAGCTGTTGAGTATTAGGGGAACTAATAAATGGCAATTAATTTCATTTTTTTTCCGAAAAAGGGAAATTTCTAAAACTAAATGTATGTAAAAAATGTTAGCTGATAGGTAGGTATATCTTTTTTCGGACATACATTTTAATTAATGAACTTTGGAATTCGTCTTGTACGTAAGGTTACTACCACTTACATTCTTGGTCTGTGTGGGTAAAGGAGATAATGCACAGAAACGGAAGACACATTTCCTGTGCACTCATCAATCTATTTATACATTCCTGGCAACTTTCCGTGCAGTCTTTATAGCTAGTGACCATTTAATGTTATACTTTAACCGGTTCAGAAATTTTATATTCTGTATCCACCAGAAGAATTTTTAATATTAATATACACATAGATATAAAAATCCGAAAAGATTCTTTCTTTGGTTAGTTGACCGCTCTAATCTCAAGAGTTATTGGTTCGAATTATTATTTTTTAATAGTGCATTTATTTAAGAAATTATATATTTCATCATAATATTAAAAGCAATAAAAAATGATACCTTTGAATCCTAATCCATCCATATGTATATGAATACATATGAGTATATTTAAGCTAATTGCTATTCTATCCAAATTATTTTACATTTTTATTACTATAATAACTATAAATATATCTTACTTATAATAAATATTTCTTCTCCACCTTACCAAGGTTGACTGGTTAAGGTTGCTCTTCGCATAAAAAACACTTGTTAACACACTGCATAAATTAAATACATCATAAAACAAACGTTCTAAAACAGAAGTAATAATTCTATAATAATAAATTCCATATCAACTACGTATTTCTACTTTCATAACAAGCACCCAAAAAATTGTACAACACTTTGGCTTAAATCGAATATTATTTTTGTTCAATATTATCAAACAAATAATATATGATTACAATGTTTGAGATATTCGCTGGCTTAACCTTGGTTGAAATATTTAAAATAAGTTATTATTTTACTGCATACTTCTTCGTCTGTATTTCACTATTATAAACTGAATATCCCTGCCTAGTTTTCAAATGCTATCTTTATGAGTCAGTATAAAAATACACGTCTATGAATTTCAACAATTTAAAAAATCTATGTAACTTAATCTTAATAGTTAGATTTTTTTTATATTTCTCTTTCCTTATCACCTTGATAGACACATTTGTATATATCTTTTAGGTCGAACCTTAGTTATTGGTTAAGTAAAATTATATAACCTGCTAGTTTTGTAACGTATAGATTTTTAAACCTAAAAATATAGAAACCCAAACTGAACTACCATGCTGACTAAACTCTTTCTGTTACAAACTTTTACTCCAGGCCCTTTAATTACAAAAACACAATCGCGATGCGCAAGAAACAATGAACTCATATTGTCATTAAATAAAAATCACATGTGTTTTTCTTCAATTAGTACCTACCTTTGATGGTATGTGTAAATGATGCACTGCCGTCCCTATGTAAATGATATTCCAAGTTTATTACGTACCACAATTTTATAATAAACCATTCTCCACTTCGACGTGTCTCGTAGAAATTAAGTACTCTTGAAATTTTACAACAATCAAATTTTAATAAAAACAAAATGAAATTATGTCAAATTTTGGATAGTTTTGTTCAAATTATTTAGAAAATCATTGTTAAAATAAATAGAAATAAAAGTGAATATGAAACACGAGTAAACTCCAATTACATACATCAATAAAGTTGTTATTTTAGATCATGTTTTTACTCACTGGTCTATGTTTAAACAGTTCGTACCATGTCGATGTGTAATCATGATTGTTTATTACGAAAGCCTTAACTTACATCTCCATACTAATAACTAAAGTGATAGATCACGACTCCGACGATAAAATTACGTATTATCGACGCTGATGTAGATGTTAATCATTTGAGTAAATTGCTACGTCTTTCGTAACCTTTTACGCCTAGTGTAAAATTGACATTTATTTACACCGGCTCAAATACTAATATTAATTTTACCTTAATAATCGCCAGATTGGTATTTAGATTTATCAAAAAACGTGCTTGAATATAATTTTTTCATTAAGTCTACTGCCAGACGTGGAACATATTATAATAATCAATACTCCGTCTTAATACTATCAGATAAGTTAATATCAAAATTAAGTCATGGACAAAGTTTATCTTTAATACTATAATCATAAATTTAAATAATTATTTAAATAAATGCATCGGCAAGTGTTCACAAGTAAACAGTGAAAGCCATGGCATAAAGCCAACTCTAGTGGAATCTGTTACAGAATTGAATACTTAAAATTCTTAATCTACAATAGCATGAATAAGGTGATATACTTGCAAATACAGCATTTAATACATTGAAAGGTGAAGTATGCAAGAATTACAAAAAAATGAACAATAAAAACTCAGATAGAAAGATAAATTTACGAATAAATGTATGGTGAAGGGCAGACAACAAAAATCGTCACAAGGTCGAACATCGTATTACTTGTACATATTTCGAAAAGGGTGGGAAAACGGCCGTCGTGTTACTTACTGGTCTGCCTTGCGATGGGCGCTCATACTTGCCATTCTCTTAACAGTTTCAAATTTAGTTCTAATTCATTATGTTAAAATTTTAAATACAATTTAGGTCCATTAATAATCATGGTAACGTAAGTAAATTTAGTTTGGTACGGACTAGTCCTTCAGATAAAGAAATAGGCTAATGCTATCGTGGCAATAAAAATTGTTGATAAAACGGATTAATATCCAATTAAAAGATTTGTAATGATTTTACAACTCAATGGCTTAATGTTAAATATTAAAGACAATATTAGCCGTCAGTTATGGAAACACACAAAAAATAGTAGTTTCCTGAAATACATATATCTAGTTCATAAGAAAATACAAAAAAAAATCAAGTAGTGTTATCAAGTGCAAATAATTGCATGTAATTACAAGGCAGATATTTCAACGTGGATATAATTAATTGGCTTTTTTATAGATTACGTGTTTGCAGCTTGTAAATAGAAACAGGGTCGCTGAAATCACGAACTTGAAAAAGGCAATACCAATTTTTCGCACGTAGTCACTATCAGTTGATGCACTAACAAATCCACAATTAAATAATTTACCGTTATTTTCGCATCGGAGGTTATGACTATGGACTAGCTGAATAGATTGTCTCTCTAGATATTTTTCTCGTGCCGATTCTGCATTAATAAAAATTATCTCTGGAATTTCGTTACTTTATTGGAGGACAATGGGGGCATTTTTGTTACAAATACCTAATCTTGTTTTTTATTTTAGATTTTTAGCCTTACATCTTGATGTAAAAAAATATGTTAAATCCTTTCATTCCTTAATCAGAGATAAAAACAAATACCATGATAACGGTAAATCTACATGACATTTGAATATATAGTGATTCCCTAAAGCAAATTTCTAGATAAAGTGAATAAGAATTACCTACGGATAACTTGAATTCTGACAGGCCTGCCTCATAATATCAGTGTCGCATTAGACATAATTAAAAATAGTTTTAATACCTACATACAATGACACCACACACAGCATTAAATATACATATAAGATTACCTCAAAGTCGTCATACACTTGACACTGTCTCTAAACGAGGAGGCGTTTAAATGTCTGAGCTGACTCGTCCTTCCCAGTTAGTTAATTCACCGCTCTTATTTCATTCTGGTAAAATGTCAAAAATTGTTCGTGGTACTCGTTTTAACGACAATTTTTGATATCTAAGTTATTAACTTCTAAATGTTTATAAATATAGATTTTGATTTTAAAAAATGCTTAAGGAATTATAATTGACATTACTAAAAACATATTTATTTAAAAAGTAAGCAGAGTTAAACATACACATATCACGCAAAGAAGAATTCCAAGAAATACTCCTTTAAATAAATATTGCTTGACTCCAAGCATCCGCGTAAAGTGTACTTAACGGTACAATATGGGTACATTTGCACTTTGTCTTTGTAACTAAGTAAAGCATTTATTAAATAAGTAATCCTTACATTATTTCGTATGCGCACATTACGCGAAAGAGTCAAGCAATAAGTATCGTACAAAAATAAACATTCTTAAGCGCCTATTAACAAAAAATTAAGTTGACTTTGAAGCATACTCGCCGCATAAAGCCCAAGGTTTGAGTGAGCCAAGCAGTCATTAGCGCAATGCGCAACACTGCAGGGTTTGACAAAAAATTCGACTCACCTAAATATTCTCGTAACAAAATTATAACTGCGATTAGTTTTACTTTGAATACAAACATGCATATTTTGCCAAACGACATCGCTATGTGCATAAATATTTGGTGATGTCCCGTCTCTAAACTCGTCTTTGCCCAATTTGGTATGTATTTAGCTATTCGAAAAAAAAAACACATAAATCGGATTTACGGCGAGCAATCTGTGACATAACTATTACGTGGTAGCCTTGACCATAAAATGTTAATTTTATAAGGATATGTGCTCACAGGCAGCAATGAGCGAACATTATTTTTATATTTAATTTTTACGCTTACCATGAAGATATGAAAAAGCTATATTAGTATAAATATATGGCACGAAAACGAGAAGGGCTTTCACACCGAAGGGGACAATGCATTTATATTTATCTGACGTCTATTAATGACCCGGCAAAAATAACTCCACTTTGAAGATGTTACTCGTACAGAGAAAGATTTTGTTTTGGTAGACCAAATTCAACATTAACGACACTGCCCTAAAGTAGATGTCCCTAACGCTTGGCCTACATAACTACACTGCCAAAGAGAAAGGTGAAGGTCCTTCACGACCGAATTTTATTAGATTAAGTGGATAGACCTGTTACTTATCTTTTATTGCATCATAGATGACGAAATAACTTTCTTAGAATATAGTTCATAATATATCCATTAAATTTAATTAAACTTATTTCACCTCATGCTTATTGTACATCGATTACAGCGCTTCTACTGAAGTCAAACTTTGCTAAAGTTACTGCGGTTGCGGGCCAATATTTATTTAGTAACCCATTAGAAAGGAAAGCCACTTGTCGGTTTAACTTATATCTCAATACATTCATGAAGGTTTACGTTTACAACACAGATCAAATTTCTCACACAAGACAAGACTGACCAGTTGCAGTTAAAAGCAGGCCAACAAACGCTTGCACTTGTTCGCCCGTTCAGAACCAATATAAAGAACGCGTGTAAAATGTAAAAGTACCTCAACGTTGCCGACGAATATTAATTACGGATACCATATGTTCGGAACAAGTTTTAAGGCCCACACTCACCGAGTTTCCCCATCATTTCTTCCATTGCGCGATCCTTGTCCATGGCTGTGGTGAATCGTCGAGCTGTGTTTCTGTTTCCGAAGCTCTGTAACGATCACAAACACCATTGATGGTAGTGGTTTGTTACTCGTAGCGAACGCGCGGCGGCGTGTGTAAAGTGTAAACGCCAGGCGTGCGTGCCGGCGGCCGAACGAATGGATGGCAATCGGCAAGTCGTGGCGCCGATCGTGGGTCGGTTACCGCAATCGCGCGAAAAAAACCTAACCTCTTATC
Source organism: Cephonodes hylas (assembly GCA_030295005.1). NCBI lineage: Eukaryota > Metazoa > Arthropoda > Insecta > Lepidoptera > Sphingidae > Cephonodes > Cephonodes hylas. The sequence goes on from AP025371.1 coordinate 6,028,157, forward strand.
TCCATTGGTCATACCTGCCGACAACGAAGTGATCGTCACCTGTACTGTACATACCATTTCGACAGCCCTTAACTCGATTGTAATCTGTTCTTACGAACTTACTTTAGTCATGATAAGTCACCGAAGGCTGCCACGCGTCTTATACGCTTATCATAATTTGAGATTGCCGGATAATTATCCATAATATAACAAAGCAGGGTGCACAATAAAAAAAATTTAAAAAAATATTCAAAATTAATTCAGAAATCAGAAGATTTGGGAGCCCACAGAAATCAAATATTCATAAATATTTAACTAACTAGACATAAATCTCCATCCCTGAACCAACATCATTAGGTAAAATAGTTCGCGTGCATCGCAGGGATCTTGTAGAAATTATTTGAAATTATTGTTATTACAAAGAAGGCATGTCCATGTTACGGCTATACACTGTAACTAAACTCAATCGCTTCGATCATTACGATATAGGTGACGATAATTCACGATAACCAATTAGTTATATCAAGTTTTATCCATCTAGGAAAACATGTTTCCTTGTGATTAGCCAAGTTATTATTATTTTTATTACGAAGAGATTGTGGTAGAATATCATAACTCTTATCGGTGTTACTACTACTCACTACTGTAGACAAGTCTAATTTGTTACCTGTTTCTCTAACTTTCATGGGAATGGATATAATCACTTAAATCCTACCACTTTACAGTACATTTTATCTATCCATATTGGTAAACGGTAAACATAGAAAATACAATCTATTATACAATATAAGGCAAACATACTAATTTATTTTTTTATACTTGCACGTAAAATCATAAAATAAATTTGAGGCTGCTTCTTTCAAAGCTTCAAAATTTTAAAAACAGATATCAAAGTATCAAACGTATCTACTTGTTCCTTTAAGTTTCTAAGAGGTTTTTGTCATTTCTTTCATATATACAGAAAATATAAAAGTATTATAACTATTAACGCGTGTTACGAATCGAGTGCTCAACCCTAAGAGCCAAACAAATCTGTTACGTAAACATTATGGTTTATAGAACAAACAATAGTACATGTCCTAACCGCAAGCTATCCAGTATCCAACACAACCGAGATTATGTACTCTATTGCAACTATTACTGTCAACAAGCCATTAAAGTCTTGTACTAAAGCAATTGTAAGTAGTTGTTGCTACTAAAACAGGCTTATCTAACCTATCCTTAAGCTTTGTTAAATCCATGAATCCGTTCTTTATATGATCGCTCCTAAAAAAATGTAACGAAGCTTCGTCTGGATTTGATAAAGATTTAACATAGAGAAAAAGACAAAAGTGAAAGGCATCGTTTGCCCTCCATACTCAATAATTGAGAAAACCGTTTTCACACTACAGAATCAAGATTTCATTATTATGTTAAAAAGCAGTCCTCGTTATAGCTAGTTTAAACTATAGTGTAAATTGCTGTTTTAACTGATCTAGTGCAAATGTCTGACAGAAAACCGACGTGAAGCAATGTTAAATTGCATTTCGTACGGCGAGTGGAATACGAGGACTCAATTTGCTGGTTGTAGGGTTATTTTTTTTAATCACACGAAGGCATTAAAATAGATAGATATAGATATAGATTATAGATAAATCAATAAAGATGTGTCGCCTTCCGGAAGCAACCTGCGTATATTTAGGAATGAATGAGCTAGCGTCATTGTGTTGACGACTGGGTGATATTTACTAATTGCACTATGACATGCCATTGTGGACACTTTGCGAAACAGAAAATTAATCAGTCTCCCTAATAGTAGGGGAGCCGACGATGCTAAATGGGGATTTACTCGAGCGTCATAGAGACCTATAGGATTGCAAAGCTTAGATGATAAGAAGAAAAAAATGTTATATGATATATATCTTTTCATCGGTGGGGAAAGCGGCTATAGATTGTTAAATATGTAAAAAAAAACTGATGCGTGGACATCCTCGAGCGCGTCAGATATTGATAGCATCATTGCCCTACGTATTTTTAATAATGTACGTATCTTAATCTGATCGTTTCCATGATGGGGGTGGTTGTATTTAAGGATTGAAAATGAAGAAAAAAAAAATTTTATCGAGCGCGTCAGATTTTCTAAGGGAGTGTTAAGTGCACCAAAAAAAAAGCTCTCATTCAATAATCTGACGATTTCGATGTGACGCAAACTCGTGGCCATTCTCATAATATGCAAAAAAAAATCGCCATTTGGATATACTCAAGCGCGTCAGATTAAGATATATATGGTTCATCTTTATGTTCTATACGTACTGTCTCATAATCTGACGATTATCTAGAGGGATTCGGCTAATCTGACGAAAAAAAACAATATTTTTTCAATTTTTTTAAATCATTGAACTTAATTAATTGAAAAGCTCAGGAAATAGCATGCAAATAAATAAGTGTATGTTTTTTTAGTACAATGCATGTATTTATAAAGAAATAATTTAAAAAAAGCTTAAAAAAATTATGTTTTATTAATTAACCATCATCTTAGTTGCAAGTAGATATTTTTCAAATAAAAAGTACTAATTGGTATGCCAGGTCATATAACCAATAAAATAAAAAAAGTTTGCGGGACATTGATGTTTCATTATTCTCCATTCATTGCTCATACATCTGTTAAATAAAAAAGTAGCTCCCACATCCAGTCTAAATAACCCAATTTAAAAAGTATAGGCTCATGCATTAAATGTAATGCACGGATGTCTCAGTGAGTCTGAAAATGTATTATATATAATATTTATAATGCATGGACAAGTAACGTGCTAAAATAGCAAAAACGCCAAAACGTTGGAAACACGTTGAAAATTATAGGTACGTTATGAATACGTTGGCGTCATGGCATCAGAAACCAGAGTGGGGACGGAGTGAGAGAGTAATAGATAGAGAAAGAGTGCGAGAGGAATAGAAACGCGGAGAAGGAAATAGCATCACGCAGCTGCACTCATTTAACTTTATCGACGAATTTTTGTTATTTCGGCTTGCGGAAATCGTCAGATTATATATTTTTCGTTATTCTTGAACTATTTCCTTCAAAATAAAAAAAAAATTAGCTACGCTCGAGAATGTCGAGATGACGTTTTTTTTTTACAACTTTGCTGCCCTCCCCTTTCTTTACGTCACGCTCAAATTGTCAGATTAGTGGAATAGACACTTTTTAGGACGTTATTTACTCACCCTACCTTAATCTGACGCGCTTGAGAATATCCGATGGTCAATTTTTTTTTACTAATCTGATCCTGTATCCTTCATGGGCGGCCTTATATATGGGGCTCATGTTTGGTGGAGGTACTTAACCGGGTACAAGGTATCCTCCTGTATATTAATCTGCCGCGCTCGAGTAAATCCCGAAATCCCCTCTTCGGCTCCCCTACTATAATAAAATATATTCAGAATTCAAATTATAAATGACATCTAGACTTCATTTTATAAAAGGATTTTATTATGTAGGTATAGATTTAGTATGTAGGTATAGATTTATATTTTATTAATTAGATTACAAAACCGGCCAAGGCGAGATATATGAACTACTTACATAAATAGCGTTTATATGCTACATTACCATACTTTACACATTCAATCTTATCAAGGGTTCGATTTGGAGGCAAAATTTGCACGCAATATCTTATTAAATGCAAGAAATATTTTAAAGTAGTATTTTAACCCGTTCAAAAACTAAAATCTCTAGTGCTGTGACATTATTATTTATTCATAGTAGGTAATAGGTTATTTCGTATCAATTTTGGTACAGAGGTACTATATTTTAAAATGCAAGCAACAAACAAATAAATAAATTTTCCCTGTGATTTATGTCAATTTTCTTGACTCTTTCACAACATTTTTCTTTTATAAGGACTGCTAATGGTAGTTAATTAAAATTAGCTTAGCAATTTAAGCCCAAAAGCGTAAGTAACGAAACACAGATTTCCTTAAATAAAATTAGAAATTAAATTTATTGTAATACTTTGCATCACTTCATTGAATAATATATTATAAAAATGTTTCGTATATAGAAACCACGTTCAAACAATACGAACCTACTCAGTATTAGCTACAGTTGCAGTTTGAAAGCCGGCTGATCTTAACCTTCATAAAAAGTAGGCAAGCCTTGTTAAACCCTCAAGAATTGGCACGAGCGTAGAAGACGTCATAGTTCGATGCCCAAGGTTAATAAAACTTTATCGGGTTTCGTTACAAAATCTATAATAACTTAGTAGTCTGAAGATGCCCTGTGAAAAAGAAACAAGCTCGCCATCTTAAACTCTCTGTGTCGACTGGTTAGGCATGGGCGTCATTTCTTAGTCGACATTCAAGTTGTATCGTACCCCGTAAATGGGGACTTACGATTAGGTGTCAGTCTAATTATTACTTATAGTCCATTATACGTATAAGTCCTAGTTAAAAGTCGAAAGTCTTACTGCAAGGATTTTTTTTTATTTAGTTTTTTGGTGTAAGAACACAAATAAACAAACTTTTTCACCTCTATCAATTAAAGGGTAGGTCGACTTGTCTTTCTACGTCCTGGTTTAGCAATATGTGTTTTAAACCCCACGAAAGCTAATAATAATTGAACCCAGATTCTTTAGTTTTCATGCCGGACTCCAATGCCGCGAGACCAAAAAGTATAATAATTATAATAAGCTATCGGAATAGCATCAACATATCAAAAGATAAACAATTGTACGATGTGTTAGTAATATGAATCTGTGAAAGTACTACGCACTCATATTATTGTATTGCAACTGCAAATAATCGCATTATAGGTTCATAAGTTCAATCTCCTCATTATAGTGGAAAAATACGATAAAATAAGTATTTGTTAACGAACGGCGACTATTAATATCTAGCCACAAACAAATTGATACATCGAACGTCGCTGACCGTTGCGGAGTGATAAGCTTTAGATAAGGGAAAAGCACGATATGTTGATAAGAGCTTTGAGCTTAAAATATTAGTAGGATAACATATCAAGCACCGGCAATACTTAGAATATAGGTTTGACTTTTATGCATAAAAAAATGAAAACATTATAAATAGGTTCCTAAAATTAACAAAAAAAAAGATGTACGGTTTATTGCTAATATATTCTTCTACAGTACTGTAATGTAGAGGGAAAGATCGCTAAGCCTTCTTATTGACTTCATGTGTCATTCAAAATCTAAAGAAATTTTATGAATGTCATAATTTCTTCTCATACAAAGCATGTGTTGAATCGTTTATTCAACGTAAAATAAAATGTTTAGGCCTCATTACAACCCTCTTAAAGTTCCACTATAGGACAACCTATTTCAAAGAACACAATTGTTTACTATTCAAACTTCTCTTAGCGTATAATAATCATTATAAGTTATTACACAACCAGAAATATACATGTATCTTTCAACCTTATTTCGTAATTAACCACAATATAATATTACTCTCTTGCAAAAAGGTTGTGGTAATTATAAAATGTCTTTTGTGTGTCGATATACTTGTTACTGTGAACTGATTTCAATACTGATTTTTATTGTAGCAGCAATATGGTCACTAAAAGTATAAAAAGATAATGTTGTCAAGAAATTAATCGTTTGTTTTTTATAACCAACCACATAAATATTTATTTAAGAAAATATAGAACTTTAATCAGATTATATTTTTTAATATAATCTTATAACTAAATGCTAGAAAATGTTAGGAAGAGGTCTACAATAACCATGGTACATACTTTTACTAATTTTAAAAGTTATGTGCGATGGTGGGTGTCGATGATCAAAATATGGTCCATTATAATTAAGCATATTAGCTTTAGCGCAGGCCGCCACACCTGTTCTACGTCATGCCTCCTTTGTTGTTTGTTCATAAATACACGCCTCCCGTATACTACTGTGCGACTTGGTACAAAATTGTGTCTATTTGAAATACCGTGCAACATAATGCTTTTTAATTTATAATAGTTATGCCTTGTCTAAGACTAACGCTATTCCGTTCACTTTTTCAACTCCAGGTTGCTTAATATTTTTTTGCCCGATTTGGTAATCGTCCCCGGGAATTCTCTATCTTAAGCCGCTCTCTTATGCCACGCGCCAATATTTTAGGATAAAAATGTGATGACAACTGCACCAAATAAATTACCATATTATGTCGGAACCGTAATTTTAGTTAGGCGATCTCAAACAAGGACGAAAACCAACTAAAAATATTCGACTAGCTAAAAATATCATAACACCACACAGCGTCCAGCAATTGAAAATTATTATTACCTACATGGCGATGCCTGGAGTTGCAATCTCTCTAGAAAACTTACGCCTTGATAAATTAACTCAAGATAGAGCAATAATCTAATATAATCCTTAGTTACATTTCTTCACAGAGCCTGTAAGTGTAACTCTTTTATGGGTCAGTGTACACGCCACCTTCCGCTATCTTCCCAGTAACATCAGGAATTTACTGTTGAAAATAAATTAAAAGATAAATAAATCCAATATAAAAACGTTACATACAATTTCTAATGATGAGGATAAAAGGGTATGCAATTTCATAGCAATTTAATCAAATTGCTTCAAATGGACTATGTTTTTTATTTTATTTTATAACTTATACTATCGTTCCTTATCTACGGCAATGACTTTAAGAACTGAAAGTAATGATGACTATTGTTATACTAAAAGATTATAAGAAATAAATATATATTTAATAACTTTCACTGCGTTATATACAAATATAGGTTTATAGGTACCTAGTTTGTGAATGGGCTTGTGTTGTCTACTATAAAAACAGTAATGACGGACATACAAACGTTTACACAAATTTTATTGCGATAGTAAAACCAAATATGGAGAAGTCAAGATAGCCAAAGAACTAATCAAATTACTTGTTTCATTTGACCTCCAATTGTTGTTACAGCCTGTAATAAGTTTTAGATTAACTACTAACATTCATTGACATCCGTGCAATTGATATTTTATTAACTGGTTTAAAATTAATCTATTTGCTGCACGCTAAAACAATCTCCTAAATATTATAGAGTCAGCGATTATCTTTTGAGATTCATCGTTAACATACGTCTTGTGTTTTGATCGCAAAAATTGCGCAATTCTTGCACAATACTATTAAATAGTTTGTAATTTTTAATCAGATGTATTTTGATTTGAGTATGATTTTGAGTTACTTTATCGTGAAAGCTTATTCGTGCACAAACTCCCATTATTGTCCTAAAGCAGGTGATATTTTCGTGGCCTACTAAAGTACATTAGACAAGGGTAATTTGCGACTAAAATAGGTTACAGCGAAAAGGTAGACCACCTTAATAAATAACCTTCACGACAACTCAGCACAATGAACTTGGACAACATTTCAACTTTTCGGGACGTTTTTATGTAGCGTATTCTTTTGACGCAAAGTAATGAATATCAACGAAATCCTTTTCGGCAATTAATTCATACTTTTTATAATTAAAATAAGGTTCTCATATTGCCTTATTTTGCCTATGTTACTAGTATTTTCACCCTTAAAACTGAAAACGGCAAATTTGTGTTTCGTTCTTCACTAGTAATCATAGTTGATAGAACGAGAATCTTGGTATGCTTAAACCATTTTACGCTGGCAAAACCAACATGTAAATACATTGAAGACGCAATAATATTATGGCTATGCGTTTGAACTACGTAATCAATACACTCATTTACATACATTATCACGTATTTACAAAACAATGAGGATTAAAATAGATACTTGTTCGAACGTTTCTCACGAGTCCCATTTCTTCTGAGAGTTAGGTGATTTACTACACATAATAATCGAAGTGTGTAGTGTGCGATCCAGGCCCCCGCGTTTCTATTTTAGAGTAGAGAAAGGTGTTATTCGTTTTTTCTCATAGAAAATTTGCAGTAGCAGTACGGATTCTTGAAACCGGGTGGCTGTTAATAATTCGTGACCTCTGCTTACCCTTTCGATAGTCATAAAAAAATATAAAAAGACTTCGGCAAATTTTCGCGGTTGTTACTTAAATACATATGTACCGACATTGAGTGATGAACCAATGAGCTGATTAGATAAATATTACACCAATAATATACGATGACTCAAACCCATAAAGAGAAACAAAAGAAGATACAAATTAGCATGTAAAAAGTATTAATAAGTATTATAAATGCATAAGCAGTGGAAGTCAGTCTAATATATTTTAAGGCTCTAACGTGGAGCCCAAATTGATAGACTTACTACAAAGTTCGGACTAAACTGTTATTATTAATAATTTCAAACTAAGTATTTTTTGTATCGTTATGTCCTCTATTACTGTATTATTTCAGACAATCAAATAAAGTTAATTTTGTTCTGTAAAAAACTGATATGAGTATTTTAATAAAAAATAAAATATACACATATACAATATTACTTATTAATTAAACGTTGAATTTGTAACCAATTGTGAGTTGAAAACATTATAAGCAATGCGATCAATTTTCCCCACAAAATATTAGAGATATACAGGGTGTATTTAGACCGTGATCGAAAACTGAGGCAGGTAATAGCGGGGGTGATCACAAATCCAGTGGCGATATTAAAAATCCCGACAAAAAATAAAAATTTTGACGTTTTCCATACAACCATCGGTGTTAAAAGTATGTGGTTTGTATGAAATCCTCAAAAATTTTATTTTTTGTCGGGATTTTCTTTAATTCCAGGGGGTTTGTAATCACTATCGCTATTACGTAACTCAGTTTTCGATCACGGTCTAAGTACACCCTGTATAGGTTACACGGAATTCGATTGCGCTATATTTTAAGTTCCATATATTAGAGGGCGACACTCCAAGACATTGTTCCGTTATATTTCGAAGCTCCACGCAAAAGTAATAGTTATTAATTCCTTCTGTAAAATTCCTATATGACAATTCGACTTCTTCAAACTCGGAAATCGAACACGGGACATTTAAAACAATTTTTTGGGTTTCTGATATTTTTATCCGAAGCTATGTATCATGAACTGTCAGATTTTTCTTTTTATAAAAATATATAGCATGTAGGCATGTCGGGATGTCAAAGTAGTATTTCGAAAATAAGATATTATTGAGTAACCATCAAATAAAGATAATGCAAGATAGATGGACGAAGATGCACAAACAGATATAAACCTTTCGCAGGCGGTTCCGATTGATATATTTAGTTATTTTTAGATAAGAAAGTATCATACATTTTAATCAGCTGTTCGAGTCACCTCCAAATACTATACCTCTGTCTATTTTACATCAAATAATTTAAATTAGTTTTTAAAATAGGTAATCGATTTAACCTCGTCAACTGCATATAATCAACATGAACAGTTAACGCTTGGCAATGATTATATAATAATATACAATATACATATATCTATCACTTTGTGCATGAATTATTTATAAATTAATAATTTAAATAGTGTATGTACTTGATAAAAAAGCAAAACTTCATGAATTTAGATAGAGCCTTGATATAACAATGTAGAATATGTTAAATGGTTAAACTCATGTTCCTATTTTATTTTAATTTATAATTCATTATGCACGGGGTTATACTGATAGATAACTTTGTCACCCGCTTCTGAAATACGGACTCGAGAGATGTCAACGTTCTGGACTACATGCTATAGTAGAATATAAGCACAGTCAGTACAGTTTTTCAAATAAGTAGCTTTTCAACGCTGTTAGCAAAGAATTTAAACAAGATTCGGCGCCCATATTAAACTAATACGAGAAATTCCTACTAAAGTACGGGTTCGCCACGCAATCCATCATAATCATTTGTAGTAAGAAGACTCATGACATTCGTGGTGTCGTCAAGCGTATAATACAATGCATGTGTCTATAAATACCTTCATGATTCAATGTAAAGCCTCTTGCGTAACCATTGAAGGAAATGTTAAATACAACTTAGTACGCTGCGGGGAAATACCAATATTATCCTTGTTATTTTATTTCTAACGTTTAAGATTTAATTTGATTCCTATAAATATTTTTTTGAATTTGCTATCTTTATAATCACTAATGTCAAACAACGTAGACGCTTTTGAAAAATCTATATGGTATGGACATAAAAATATAATCAATTTACCTATGTAATTAAAAATGTCAATGTAAGTTATTATTTTTTGCTTAAATAATGAGATTTACTAAGGATTTGATATGAATTTGTCCGGTATAACTCATTTAATTGACTTCACTCATAAACTTGAATTCCCTAAAGTAAATTTTTCACTGATAATGAATGTAAAATCTTAATTCGTTTCGGTTGTTCCTAAAAACGATATAATTTTGATTTTCAATGTATTTTGGGACTGGTAAATTGTAAGTTAAGATTTTTATTCACTTCTTAATAACAGTATCGGCACAATTCATGAAGACGTTACAACCGATGTTCTTGGTAAAATTGGCTCCTGGCAATGGCTAGTGACATTTATTTCAACTACGCTTATGATATCAACTATATTCAATTTATATGAAGACATATTTCTCATGGAACCTTCTGCAGTAAAATGCATACCTCCGATAAATTCGGAAGTGGTTAACAAGACTCTCTGCTTTATCGTCCTCAAATCGAACGAAACAACATTGTACAAATGTAATAATTGGAATGTGCACTTGATGTGGCTTATTTGGATCAGAAAGACGGTAAGTAGTCTTAGAAATATAACATAGTTTCCTGTAAGAAACCGGCAAGTATTTGCGATTAGATAACAATATATGTAAAGCTTTGCGTAAACATTTCTAAGTAGCTTCAGTAAAAAACATGAGATAAAATAAATGCATAGTAAATTCCGGAAGCAATGATGGTCTTAAAATGAAAAGAGAATCGACAATGCCACAAACTTGAATGCAATGTAACCTTAGACCGATTAAGTTTGAAAGCTTTGGCTTTAAAGATGCCTGTTTTTATATAATTACGGAAATCTAGATTAATAGCCTTAATAAATAATTCGGCCAGAAATGACATTGAGGCAAACCAATGGATTGAATATTAAAGGCGATCAAGTTATTTAAATACTTACGATAAAATTTTATTATATTGTATGGCCAATTCGTAACGTATCTTTTACATCTGAAACATGTTTGTCGGCAGTACAAAGTAATCGTCATCCACATGTGATAATGATTAATTAATACTCAGATACCTACTTTACTACTAAAACGAGATTGCTCTAGTTTCATTCAGGCTCTATTATTATATGAATATATTGTTTTGAGCTTTCCTTATAAGAGTGAATTTCTTTAACAGTGGCTTGTATTCTGTGACCATAAATTAAAATTACTTACAACAGCGTTGATTAGTCGTTTTGGTTTGGTGTTTGGATTCATCATCTATGGCTTGATATCGGACAGGTAAAATGAATTTAATAATTTATTGATAAATATTATTTTTAATGAATCGGGGTTTATTTTTGACTATTCCTTTGTAATGAAAATATATCTTTCATTTCAGCTTTGGCAGGAAAACAGCAGTTACAATTAATATATTTTCTGATCTGGGAATGGGATTGCTGTTAACGTTCTGCGACTCCCAAGGCTGGTTTCGATTGCTCGTATTTTTGAAGTCGTTATTTTGTAGCTCAAATTATTACATGGGACTGTTAATAGGTAAACATTTGGTCTCTAAGACTTTATTACTCTTTATAATACTGATGTGATTGCGTTAATCACACAGAATCTATCTACCAGCTGGTGACAATGACTAAACCGAATTTATAAATTTACTTGACAGGAGGAAGCATGTCATTACACATTAAACGTAATACATTTCATCCTACCATTTGTGACCTTGTTTATCGCATTTATTAGTAAAGTTTCTAGTAAACGCAAAATTGCGTTGACAATATGTTACAGTGAAGTTTTAATTATACCACAGTTTGTGAGATCGCAAGTAACAAGTGGCGCTCCTGGTTGAACATGATTGTTGTATGTCCCCGATTGCTTGCCAGTGTATACATGGTGCCCTTAGCAAACCGCACACTCAACAGCGAAACATACAACTGTATAGCGTGTATAATGTGCTTAATATGTCTTACTTTACTCAGGTAATTCATTCATATGAATTTAAAATAATGATAAATGTTAATAAGTGTAAGTAACATTTCTAATAACATTTGATAACAGTAGGTCTAAAGTACGTACCTCATGTTACAAATAATAAAGTGCTGTCATGTATAAAATCATGATAATGATAACTACTCGGATATTGGGCTTTAGGAATCTCTGTGCTCAATACAACTCTGTTACTTAGCTTTAATTTCTTATCAAACAGTTGCCTTGATGGCTGCTTCCTGCAACGCGACATTCCTACGCGTTGTGATCAGATAATAAAGCCGACAAACTACTTATTTTCTTCCACTACCTTCTAATTTTAACAGAATGAAATCAAAGTATCCGGTTTTAATGGTTAAGATTTTTTCACTCAAATGACACGATTACAAAAATTTACACTTTAAACGAGCGCAAGAGTATTTCATATGTACTTAAATTGTCACAGTTGCTTCTCACAAATGCATATTTTCTAGATGGGTTCCTGAATCACCACAGTGGTTGCTATTTAATAGAAAAGTAGCCATAGCAGAAAAACTACTGTTGAATGCTGCTAGAAGAAATGGCATAAAATTGTGCGATGATTTTCGAATACGCCCCATAAACCACAGAGTACGTGTGTAAGATAATAACTAACGTAGAGTCCGTCAGAAATCCGAAATGAGTTTAAGGGGTTTTTAATTAGATACAGCTAAATTCTTTACGTATACACTTATGTAGGTACATATATCATCAATGAACAAAAGTCATTTTTCAATATAAATGCATTTTTAATACACAAACTATACTCGTAATTTGTAGTATACTATAGCGCCATCTAGTAAAGCGTGATTTAAATGTTTTAGCCTGAATTGATAATTACGTCTCAGAGCACGAATATCATACAGAAACGCGTAGTTTATGGTGAGGAGTAAATTAATATCTGTTCTTACAGGCCTACAACTGCATTGATGGAACATCTACGTGCATTGAAGTTCTGAGCATATATAACACTAGAACGATTGTCTTAGTAGTTTGTCTATTTTGGATGCTGTTCCACTTTTTATGGAGTTCTTTATACGTAAGAGTGTATAGCGAGGAGAATATAAATCAATTGTTATTAAAGACCTCCTGTTTCATCGGAATGCTTGGGTGCCTGACGATTATATTATCCGTGAAGTTGTTGTTGCGATATTTACTTTTGGCTCACATTCTTGTAACAGGCGTTTTTACTGCTGGTGTGATATTTATGAATAAGGTAATTTTAAATTTAATACAACTCATTTAAACAGGATTATGAACCAGAAATAAACAACTAATGATATTTAAATATTCCAACTTAATTTTGGAAAATATATAGTGCTTTGCTGTAACGATGAAGGAAAACATCGTGATTAAACTCCGTGCCGAGTTCAGTAGCGGGATGTATATGGACTGATGATCATGATGATGAAATAATGTTTTATCTGCGAGTTATATGCGGCTTACATTTATTGTCAGAAATATAACAAATTCACCAGACGGCGTAAAAACCATGCCGAATTTAAAAGCTAAAGCATAAAGCCATACAAATCTTGTGGTTTAAAATTTCCTTAATAAGTCTATTGTAGGTACCTACATCTACCTTGACTTACCTAGTCTTAATCTAACGGATAATATATAATGGACACAAAATAAATGCCTCCTATCATGCATTAGCTATACTGTACTATGTGATCTAGGGTGCATTTTCATAGTCACATGGTGACAAAATACGTGTTTAGAATATATGGCCTGCTTTGAATGAACACATAAGTACAAGTAGACGATTTGCTCGCCCATTTTATTGACCTATTCACAATTGAAATAGCAAAAAATATTCTGTGCAACATTGTGTCATGTTACTTTTTATTTTTCCAGGGTAACCTACGCAACATTCTGTCCTCCATAGCCATTGCGTCAGGTGTTATCGCCCAGGCTTTACTTCTTAATATAACACCACGTCTCTTTGCCATCAATATACGTACGACAACGTTTGGATGCTGTTACGCTGCTGGTCAATTGGGATCCATGATAAGCTATTTACTTTTTATGTTTCATCCCATGTCTGAAATAACTTTTTTAGCAGTGCAAATTGTAGTGACATTAACGCTAATTGGTTTATGTTTTGGGATACTCGATGTCGACGGTCGCGAGAATCCAGATGTTTTAGAAGACATGGATTACTTTTCAGAGTATGGTTACACTATTTCAGTATACATCTTATTTAACTCATGTTACGTATCATATTTATTATTATAAGTATACTTTAATAATAAAAGGTCCTTTAGGCTTTCAAAACCGCTACGATGGGCCACACAGAAGACCAGCTCGCCATCAAGAGAAGAAGTGGAAATAAGAGTTTATTCTTTTGGAAGCGCCGGTCGTTCTTTGTCCACGCACAGTCACTTGGAAAGGCAACCTGCACAACCTATTGGATATTTAAAATTATGGCGAAGAATCATGAAATTTTTACGGCGATCAAATTAACATTTTCTACACAAAATAGAAACATAAAAAATAAAATAATTATTGATAAATCGCATTTTGTGTGAGCAGAAATATACGTTTTACATGTGAACATGAAACCTCATAACTCATTATTTTCTTTTGAGTAGTTTCTAATTCTGTTAGGGGTCGAAAATAAGCTAGGATCCCATAGAGTTCTGTGAGTGATTGTGTCCTGGTGCACTGCACTTGTATAGGCAAGAAGGGATAGAATTCCTTATATAATTTAAGCTATGCTTGTAACGGGCTATGAGCAAACAGGCTTCAACAAGTTTAATTAGAAGCATTTCATTAATACGCGCCTTAGAGTCGGAGTGATAGTGAAAATACAGCTTGACTTTGCAAGCCGTCACGACCGGTTCTATTATGTTAGGTTGAATAACACACCACATCATGATCAGGTGGTAGCATTCGCTGATCGAGAAAATAATAAATTTTAATCCATACCAGTTTTTAGGTATTCTAGCGTTGTTTGCCGTTTGATATGTTTTTCAATAAAGAATCATCAGATGGACTGTTATCTTCTTTTACATAGAATTATATTGAGTTATAGGGCACTACAAAAGTGGATCCTAGAATCTTAATGTAGGTAATTATAAAAGCCTGTAGCCGATAGGTTCATTATCATGACGTAAATAAATTACTTTCTTTTTATCATTAAACCAATGACGTTCCACTGCTAGGCTTGGCAATTTTCTAGTTTGGACAGATGTACAAAGAGTAAGCCTTAGTCCACCGTGCTCTTCAAAAATAGTGTAGGTACTTAATGAATAAAAAAGCTTTTAGGTGTGCACGATGTTATCCTTATCTTTTAAAGGACATATTTTTTAATATGGGTGTACCTACAGTACAAAAAGTTAGATACCCGATATTAAAATAAAGGAACCATCCCCAATCATCTACTTAAAAATCTTAAATAAAAACCATGTTTTTTTTCATATTACTAACACTGAATATTTCAATATTATTCTTGACATGTCTGATAGTACACGTCAATGTAATCAATATTACCAGCAATCAGGCTGGCTATTTGTTTCATATACCACATAAAACTAGGTATGAGTCAATGTGGTAACATAGAAAGTACCTTAAGGCTCAGGCATAACGTTCAATGTTAAACACCAGTGGCGTGTACGTAATTTAGTCAAAACAAAGAACGCACGGACAGACGCATTTTCTGTAAATTGTACATCATTGAGTTTCCGCTGTACTCATTTACCAATGAGCAAAGTACCGGAACAATTTGCAATTTCAGGACTTATCTTGTTAATTTAAAGAAGGCGCGTGAAAGAGCAAAATCGTCGTTGGGAAGTTGGGAAGGTAATACTATTAACGTATTTTTTTGTAGTACTAATTTGTTCTATAATTCCGTAATGTGAGACGTCTCAACTTCGATACTTCGAGGCATGATAGTGTTATGAGATGAGATGAGTGTTGCGACGCCGGTGCATCGAGCATAGTTGTGTTTAGTTATGAGGTCAAGAGGCGTCGCGACGATGTGCCATTATAATGTAAGACGTTTCGACGCCGATCTGTCGTAGCATAAATGTATAACGGCGAGATGAGAGCATTTCGACTTAGATGCGTCGAGCCATACATGTGTTTTATCATTAGGAGAAATAGCGCCGCGACGCAGAATCATCTAAAAGTAAAGGCATTGCGGTGTAGCACAAAATAAAATGCAAAAATTAGGATCAAATTAACAAAACTATCCGACTGAATATTTCAAAAAACTCTTATATGCCCCCCACAGATGAAAGCGTGTTTTAAGAGTTGCTACAAAACTTCAAGGGATATGACTCGCGACCGCCGATTTGGGGTCTTGGCACATCGCGCTCTTTATGCCAGGTAATTTTTCATACATACCTATTGTTCTTATGGGTCAAGGCAAAAATCAATACTAATATGTTGTTTCGTCAGTGAGATCCAGGCAATAACACATTACTTCTACTTTATATATAAAAGAAAATATTATAACCCGAACTCGAAATATCGTAACTACGACAGTTCCAAAATATAATCAAGCTTTTGGGTACTCTTTGTAATTTAACATAAGGGGTATCCTAAATTTAAATAATAAATTACAACGTAACTGGAATAATCACAAAACATATTTTATTAACATATTTTAATGTGTGAACGTATAACATGTCACGTTTGAATCACCTTAAATGTATATAGTAATATTTAGGTATAAATGCTTATAACTTTGTAAAGACAAACACAATAATTATGTTATTAAAATAACTTAGATACGAAGATAAAATTTCTTTTCAATTAAGAACATTCAAACATAAACCACCAATATTAAAACGACAAATATTCAATGTCAAAATTTATAACTAAATTCCATATGTCTTGTGTAAGAATGTAAACCTCATAATCAATAAGTTATACAACAAAGAATCGCAGATTTTTTTTCATCCTCTACCTAAAATATTATTCGGTCATTGATAAATTAAACTTATTAAGACAATTTATGCAAATGTCAACAAGTATCACCGTAATGTTATTCGTGTCAATATTAATAATACTAAGTACCTAAAGTATTTCATGAAACTTAAAACAAAATATTTGGATGATGATAATATTATCAAGGTTTACATTTTAATATTGATTGTTAATATCATACTTACAAAAACATAATGGAAAGAAGCTTTATATAAACTATCAACGTAACATTACGACAAACGATGTTGTAAAGCAAGCAAACCTTAAAAATCATGTGAACAATAATTTAAAAACCATAATAAAAAATTATTAGTTTAAAAGTTATTCAAATAAAGGCGGGCAACGAATTCAATAAACCATTTTGGAAAATATAAATATGGCAGTGTAGGTACAGAATAATAAAGAGTACATAGTATACAAGAACATCGTTATTTTTTTTTTAAAAAAGGTAACCAATTTTTAACAGTAATATATTAATAATATATTATGTATACTGTAAAACTTAACGATTATTATGAATGTTTTTTTTTACTTTGAGGTCTTCTGTCTACATAATCTTTAATATGAAAATATTACTATTTGAAATATTTAAAATAACTTTATGTAGATATAATTTCAAATAGATTATTATTTAATTTCATCAAACTTGCCATTATAGATATATTTCTTTTACAACCAATGATTATGATTTTTTATATCACAGCACATTTAAGACATTTTCTAACAATTAATATAATTAAATATTTTCATTCAATAATGAAAAGCCACTGTAAAGAATGTTTAATTTCAGATCAGGTTAAAATCTAACTTTGGTCATTTTTCCAATTAGGTTAATTGCACATTGTAGTTTTTAAAATAAATAATTCCTAATATTAGAAGTTACAACTCTTTTCAAACGACACGACTATTTTTTAAAGTTTGATGATAAAAAAATATGGAAATCTAAAGGCAATTTGTTTCCAAGTCATTGCATTTACGTCGTAAAAAATATTTTTACCGAAACTATCATTCGAAATATTCGAGAAAATATTGCATATAATTATATTTGTTTCCAATGCTATACATATTTATATAAAATACATACTTACATATAACTTTTCTTACGCACTATTGAGCTATTATGCTGTAGCCGAATGCATTGGAAATTATCAAATTACCTGTTTGGTGACAATAGAGCCCAATTAGCAAATAAAGTTTCAATATTATTTTCATAATTAATCATCCCACTGTAGACATATCATTGTTTAATGAGTAAGTAGTCAGAGTAGACAATCTTAGGTTTGCACTATATAATACATCATTAGAATAATTGTGAGATTCCATTTCAGCAATAATCCCTTTATTAAAATTACTATGAAACAAATTTTATGGTCGGGCGAACATAATTTTAATCAAATAATAATTGGTAATTTATGGATTTGTACAATTTATGTGTCAAGTATGTTCAAAGCGATGCGCTCAAATTACTAGAGTAGTCGAACGAGTAACGGTTCAAATGTTAACTAAGTACCAAGCGATGATTTTATGAGTTATTTTAAATATGAAATATTTAAAGTTTTAGTACTTGAAATTGTACTAGCAATAATTGATTACCTTAAAATAATTCCATTAAATATTAAGCGACAATTAAACACTCACATTATGTTAGCCTTTCAATTATGGGGTGATTTGTTTAACTGTTTATGACTTACGAAGCAACAGGAAATGAGAAACAACATCATTTGCTTATGACAGATATACATACATTAAGTTAATGAATAAGGCGATAAGAAAATAAACCTTTGATAAATATCAATGAGAATTGTAAACCAATTCAAAATAATATGCTTAAAATTATATATACCAAATATTATGAAACATGTAAACTTATGTCATAAAATCGCTAAATTAGGAACTTTCAATGGTAACTACTAGGCGAATAAAATAAAATACTACGCAAAAATGCTTGTAAATTCATTTGCCAATGAATCGTCTGCTTGTAAACAATGTCAATAATTTAATTCGATTGACAATTCTTCGGTGTTAAATGCCATTGTTATTTTATTACAAACCTGTTGGAATTATACACATGTAATGGTAATGTCTACAAGTGTATATTTGTACTTTTATCGAAAATTATTTTTCGGCAGTCATGTTATTTCTCTTTCAAAGCAAAACATGTATTTCTTGTTATAAAGCTGTTTGTTGTTTTATATTTCCGTTTCGTAGCAGCGGCGGTGAAGCTTTTTCTGAAAACGCAGTAACAATATTTCATGTATATTTTTATCCTAGTATACTAACTACGCAAATGTACGATAATTGCACTCACCGACGTCTGCTGAAGTCATTGATGTAGTATGACCATTTACAGCTACGTTGTCCGGATTCTGTCCGCGGCGATGAAGGCGTATTGTAAACATTAAACTGGCACCCAGTATTGGAGATATTCCAGCAAGGACAAATGGTAATGTGTATGACTTGTAAAGGTTATAAATATGCCCCGCTATCGGAGGTCCTACTGAAAGCGGTGTAGCTGCCAACCCTAACATGCATCCTATCGCTTGAGCCGCGAATGCAGCGCCACATAATTCAAAAGCGATGGGCCCGATTAATGCTATGAAAGCGCCATCAAAAATGCCCATTCCCAGAGAAATTGCTACTAACAATGGGAAAGATCTCACAAAAGGTAGAACAATTGTTAAAGTACCGATGACATAAAATGAAATCTGTTGTAATAGAATCCTATCAATGCCAGGCTTATCGGCAAGGAAGCCGAATATCAATCTTCCGAGACCAGATGTAAGCGCAATACTTTGTATGGGCAAGTTTTCATTGACGTCTTGAAATGTTTGTGTTATAAACTTTTTCATGTGAACGTAAGGAACGAAATAGCCAAAAAGAGCTATAGGCATTGAAAGAGCCCACAATCTGTACTTTTTATTTTTCCATATTTCAACATCAATCACACTCTTAATTAGAGTCTTAAAACTGTCGTCTTCGCGGGATGTTTTTGGAATGGTTGTTAATGTAATGGGTTTGAATAAAAGCCCACATAGCGCTATACCAAGAGTTATTAGGGCCAAGAGGCGAAACATCCATTCTAGACCATGATTTTTAATCATGTACTCCATCAGAGGAGGCATAAAAATTGTACATACGGAACTACCTACAGTAACTACTCCGTTGACTAAACCTAAATGCTTTTTAAAGTAATGACCGAGAATCGCAAGAGACGGAGTATATGCAAAAGAAGCTCCTACACCGTACATTATGCCATAGGTAAAGTAGAGAGCATTAACGTTATTAACAACAAAAGAGGATAAAATTAAACCGGCAGTAGCGATAGACCCGCCTAAGACAGCAGTCAAACGCAGTCCCATAAGTCCAGTCAGTACTCCTGATAATGGTGAAAGGAAAAACGTCGTTCCCATTGTCAAAGCGCCCACCAAAGCTGAAATATAAATTGGAAAATTTGAAATAAATACATACAAACCATCTAACGGTCCATCTAACGGTTGCCTGGAAGAAATCGCTGACAGCGATAAGGCCGCCAATTGTGACACTACGTTATTTAGAATTACTTGTATCAATGTTGTATTATTGTGGTGTACAATAAAGAATATAAATAAATAAATACAAAGGCAAAGATGTGATCTTCAGCCCAGTTGCGTTAATGTAAAAATTAATAATAAAAACCACCCCTAGAATCACTACAATATCGTGAATAGCTTACTAGCTTTTTCTTGAGCCTGTGCCCAAATACAAATATTATGTGTTTACACCCGTGTATAACCGGACACATAGTACATTTAGCTGGCATTCAAAATAGCCGTAATAAGAACAGAAAACGACCCCGCATAACTAACTTTAAGACCATTTGCCTGGTTAAAATAGTTAGTCTACGACAGTCTTACAAGGCATCTTCGTGATATATGCCGACGATCAATATTCTGAAATTATTTTTTAATAGCACTACATTTGCCGGGTTCTTTTTAAATAGTACTCTATTAATAGTTAAAACTGAAAATGTAAACCAAGATCATTTTACGCAATCAAACTTTCTTGATAAAAATCATTTTAAGTGGAACCGTTACGTATGCTACTGGGTTATTTAAATCATTTATGCTTTTGCACATGAACAAGTGAACTAAAATAATAACTTCGAACCGTGTAATCAATTCTCTGATAACACACAGTTGAAACAAACATAATAGGACATCGTGTTTACAAAAAAAATAAGATTTTTTCATATATGTTATGTTAACATATTTAGAATTTTAAATAATTTAATTTTATAGGTTAAATAAAAATATACATGTATGAACTAAAATATTTCACACGTCATTTAACTATAGATAATTGATTTTGATATTTAAATAGTAAATATGTTACCAGTTTGTAACAGTAAATACACTATGATATAGTCAAGCGAGCGATATATGAGTGGGTACATATTTGATACACATCACAAAAGATAACAGTTGTTTGGGATGACCACTTATCTCAAATCAAATCTATTGATAAAATCTGAGGCATGCATTGTATGTAGCCCAGATTCGAGAAACGAAAATTATTATACGGGCTTATTACAAAGTCCCGATAATTCTATAATTTCTTACCGTCTTTATGAACGAATAGCATAAGTTAAACGTCGGTATTTCATTTCATTCATTTTGTTTTTGAAATGCCTATCATTTATAATTTTTCTATCTAATAACACAGTTCAAAACTATCATGACGAAATTGGACGTAATGGAATGGCCTTCGACGCGAGCGCCCGCCATTCGTCACGCGTGGCACTTCTATCTGGCGCCACATGACAATCTCTTTGTACATTTGCTAGACAAGTAACGACTTGATTGCATAAATATGAAAAGATTTATCGCGAAATTCCATGAATAAATTAACAGGATTCTAATTTACATTAAATTGGTTTCAGTTTCAGCTTACTACAATCACTATTCGGCTGTATTGCTTTAATTGTATAGTTATTTGATTATATTCATTTTGTAACTCTCCTTTAAAAATATGTTCTGACAGTAATGTTACAAATTCTATATATGTAAGTGAACTCATTACCAATTAGGGGGTTCAAGTGCATGCTCTATGCAGGGTATCGAAAATTCCAGCCAAAATAATCAAATAACATAATGACTAAACATACAAAGTTCAATTCAGGCTATCAATTTTTATGTTACTTCATGTTCTAAATGTCTGTGTTACTCACTGCAGATTATTGATTTGAAGGCCAATTAAGAGGACCAGATCAATGAATAATTAAATTGATTAAAACTACTTCAAAAACATATGCACAATATTTTTTTTTTTTAATAATATAAAATTTAAAAAAAAATGTTTTTTAATGAACCATTTTTTATGACAGTATTAAATCTTGTTTTAAAAAATTCTTCCACTACAGTTTATATAATACAGTACTGTTTACTAATATTTCATTATTTATTTACAACATAAATCATACTTTCTTAATTTTATAAAAACTAAGGAATTTAAATGTTAACCTAAAGTCATAGAATTAAGTTTAACGATGGGACTCTCATATATATGCTTTCTTAAATATTTTCAATTATAGTAATGGTAGTTGTCAAAGTTATATCACAAATCCCACTATTCTCCTGAATGTTTCTTTTTTTCAATTTGGGTATGGTGACAGATGGGACTCTTAAGAGACAATTACAGACTCTCTTTACTTAAAACATGTTTGTTACTTCACTGTACACCACAGTTTTATTTATTTCTGTGATTTGTTATACGGAACATGCAGATGCAACCATGACATAAAAAAAATATTATTTCATAAGTTAAAGTAATAAGTCAAGCACAATCATATAACTAATTATTTTTCCATATTCATAAATCTGGTTGAAACAAAGTACAACAAAATGACAGTGATAACACGGACTGCCCTCCAGCAATTTATAAATAAAACAATGTGATAAAGAGAGTGTAATATACAACAATTGCATCGTTTCATTAATCATTTTTACGTGTTGTTATGTTTTTGAATATAACCTTATGTGTTATCAAAATTAAATCAAATTAATTTAATTTCACTTCAATATTCATGATATATTTTGTAGTCCTAAATGTAATTTGCTAATCTTGAATTTTAAATAATTTCATAATCATTTTTTTTACTTTAATTTAACTTGTGTTTATTTGAGCTTTTTTTTGTTTTGAAATACATGAATTGCAAAAGTATACATAAAATTATATGTCCAAGGAGAGTGTTTTAACTTCCAATAATAGAAATAATGTGATGACGCAACAAAAAGAATATATTTCGGCAAAATTATATTCTTTTTTTAAATGTTTTTATAAATGCTGTATAGATAATTAAAAAAAAATAAGCCTTATAAATAATCACAAAATGTCTTAGTCTCGGCAATACTCTAGGTTATCACTAGTTTTCCAATGACGACATTTATCAATAAGTTAAATAACACGGAAATTAAATAAATGTTGATAAATATACTCACAGGCTCGACTTTCAGAATTAACAACTCCCTGATCTTTAAGTTGCTTATCCAGGACAGTATAAATCACACTGTACGAATTAATAACGCCAAAGAGTAGACCATTTGTAAGAAATGATCCAACCATGACTGCGTATGCCCGAAATCCTCCATCAGGAGGTCCTCTTTCTTGAGACAAACGAGCGTTCCCATTTCCCTCAGTTTTATTCTGGGAAGTCAGTAAATCAGAAATCTCTTTCGGTTCCGCGTCCATTTTAGTATAAATTAATTGAGGAATTAAAAATTTGACTCAATTTTATGACCACATGGTGTCTCCTTGAAAAATTATCTATGAAAAATCAATCCCATTTCAATAATATCACTTATGTTAAATGGAAAAAAATATTTACATTTATGACTTTATAAACTTTAATTGACAATAGTAATAATTGTAAAAATTGATGCAATTCAAAACATTTTGTTCGTCTTGCGTACAACTTCTAAATGCTTAGGCACACGACCGGCTACAGCTAAGCATGACAGCTGATGACAGTTGCTTTGACAGTTACTCATACGTTTCAATTTCCACAACACTTAAAATGTACACATAACTTTGCTTAGTATACTACGCTTAATATATAATTAATTAATAAAATTTTGTAATGATAGTTATAATATTTGTTGAACTTAATGAGTATGTATTTAGGATAACAATCTTTAATAAAAACAGATATCTAAAGAGATATCCACTATAGGTACACTCTAAATAAAAACATACTGAAGGTATTGTGGGTCTGTTTACGGAACAATATTACTCTAAGTCTGACGACTTAGTTGGATAGACTTTGTACAGACAGATAGGTAAAATCCACTAAAATCAAGAGTCATTCCAAAGATCAGCACATAGAGGAATTGGGGTTTGAAATAAATTCACGTATTAAAACTCAAAAGTGCAAATGCTGCTGTGAACAAAGATATATTATTTGGCTTTGTACGAGATTTCAATCTGCCCCCTCTTATTTGAGACCGTAATAACAGCCAACACGTTAACAAGCACGCTGTGAATATTGACAACAAGATACATCGAACCAAATTTATAACTACATTTTAAAGTGTAACTTCATAGTTGGTGCTTTAAATATGACCTCGGAATCTCCATGCACGTTTCGCATTTATTTAATGAATAATATTTCGTTAAAGTTAGCGGTCGAATCGAAGCTCTGTGGTTGCGGGTTCAAACCCCAGGCACAGTTTAAGCACAGTAAATACAGTAAAACGTCATCTACGTTTTCGTGATCTGATCTGTTACTTAGGTAAAACTTACTACAATACAATCCAGTTCTTTACCAATCTCTCAAATCCATCCTCTCAAAGGGGTCAAAAAAACATGAATTTCGTGTGGTGTAATTTATGGATAGAGGTCATACATATGTATCTGTAATTACTTAGGATTTATAAAGAAATAAATTAAATTCAAAACCAAGCCCATTTATTTATATTCTTAATCATACACTGAAGTTAATGGTCTAGTTGTACATTATTTACAAGTACAGAAATTTCACTTATATTTTTTGATATCTTGAACCATAGTTTTTAAAATTGGTATTTCAGTTTTAAGTGTGTCTTCAAGGATCAACTTCTCTTCTTCAGAAGCTTTCAAATATTTTCCGACTAGCTCTGAAATGTGATTTTTTTGTGATAACTTCATAATTTAATATAATATTACAACATATTAACATAATTTATTATAACATAGTCCAAGACAGAGTCATACTAGGGATGAGTCCTTGACGATTTTTGCGTCAACGAAACGTAACAGATTTTTTGTGCTGGTTAACTAGTTAAAAACGAGTTGAATTCGTCAACTGATTTATAATATTAGCAAATGAATTCTCCATTTTTTTTTAGGTAAAATTACATTTGCAAGCACTATACCTTTTAATTAAGCCGTGTACGAATTCAACTAGTTTCTTGGGAAACAATCAGCCGTTCGTTCCTTTCTTCATCGTCATTGGTTGATTCAACTATATTGTTAATTCAACACCCATCCCTTATTCATACATACAAATGGTGATGGGCATTTTTTTCGTATTCATACACAGTATCCCAAGAGTCAATTTATATTAATTACTGGATAGATTAAATAAAGGTAAGCCTTGAATTTACTTCTTGAAAATAATATCATCCAAATGTAGACATTGGTGTTCGCGGAACTCGTTTAATCAAAGGGTATAATTACTTGATGGCTCGTAATGGCTGCCATTTAATTTCATGCACAGAGGTGTTTTTTTCTTTCTAAACCCATGGTCCCCAAGGTTAGGTTTTGTAAAATTACAAACTATAATGGGCGAACAAATTCCCTTTTTTGTGCTAGTACCATTAAGTTTATCATTGATTGTATCCTTTTTTGCTCAGATAAAAAAAGCATATTAACACCATATGCATTACTTTATATTAAAGTTACACTGATGACTGTATAACTTTAAGTAATATGCAATATGCAGTGATGGCCTCGAGGTTTAGGCGCGCGGTCGAGAATCTCGGCGGTTGCGGGTTCGAACCCCAGGCACACACCTCTGACTTTTCGAAGTTATGTGTGTATTCACATTGAATTATCACTTGCTTTAACGGTGAAGGAAAACATCGTGATGAAACCTGCACACCTAAGAGTTCTTAGGAATTTCTTAGGTGTGTAGTCCGCCAACCCGCACTAGGCCAGCGTGGTGGACTATGGCCTAAACCCTTTCAATGGTAGAGAAGACCCGTTTTCAGCAGTGGGCGTATATGGGTTGATGAAGAAGAAGAAGATGATGAACTTTAAGTATATAGTTTAGGGTGGTCCTTATTTTTCGACTTTCGAATTATCTTCGGGGCACTTTCTCATTTGATTATATACCTCTAAATATGATATACGTGTTTTTTTGTTTCTGATTTTGTTAAGATTTAGAAGTCGCTACCAGCTGTCAATTTTTTAAAGATAAGTGTTCAAAAACAGCTTAAATGCTGGTTTCATTAATTTTTAATTTAAGTGTCTATATAACATTTTACGTGCAATTGAGATTCGCGTAGACAATAGCTTCTTATCCCCTCCACCCCTCGACCTCTCATTACGGTGGTACCATTACGTTGAGATTTAGACCGAAGGAAAAGTTTTTCAACTTGCAATGGCGTCTACAAGTAGCTAACTCAGTAAAGCTAATAGAAATCAAATTAAGATTTGGCTCATCTGTTATTATCGGAATTAAGCCAATCTACGTTACCATCCATCGGTGAAGTGTTGCGTTATTTTATTACTACAAAAATGAAGGAAAGAAAAGGATTCGTGAATATGCGACTTTGACGGCTTGCGCAGTTATTAATTTGTGGTAAAAAGCTGGTATACCTATTCAATCAAAAAACACGTCATAAGCAAAATTGAAAAGCTGTTCAAAGAATAGCAGAATCTAAAAAAAAATAAAGAAAACCAGAAAAAACGTTCAGAAGTATTGAAAACAAGGAGCAAAATTGGCAACAAAAATTAGAAGATTTTTTTGATATTTCTCACCGTGATGCATCAAATATTATGACTTTACAAGAAGACAATTTTTTTTAATAGTAGTGCGGCAAATTCGACGGCAATAATTTATTGGTTCAGTGGACCAGAAATAGTTTAAACAAATGTAAGAAAATAATAGAGAAAAAAGGACGCCTTGAAGAATTGCACGAACATGAAAACAAAGATATCTCTTATATAACAGAAACATGCTCCTTGTAAATAATTCAAATTATCATAATTCATAACATCAAAAATAATTATGTAATATTTTTAAGACCTGGGTACAAAAATAAACGATTCTAAGAAAAACAAATTTTGAGATTTTGTTGAAAATTCAAACCTTGGTAGTAAGGCTCGACCGAGATCTCGGTCTCGGTCTCGATCTCAGCATTCTCGGCTACAAATCCTACCGAGAAATTTGTCTCGGTTCTCGGCTGTTTCTAGGCGAGATTCTCGGTCATAACCGAGACATAATATAGTACAAGCTCGGTAATCAAAGAAATGCTAATATTTTTGAGTATTGGTTTTTGTCACCTTATAAGTTGCTTAGTGCTTAAGCCTACAATAAATATTTTTTTAACTGCGCCGCCTACTAGTTAAGCAAGTGAACAACTGTTTAGGAGAGCTGGTCAATTTTATGTCGAGGGACATGTAGTAGTAGTAATGTATTAAAAAAATTAACAGTATTAAAAAAATCACGCTTTGTCTATTCTCGGTCTCGGTTCTCGGTCTCGGCCGAGACTTTATTTTATTCTCGGTCTCGGTCTAGAACAAAAAATCCATCTCGGTCGAGCCTTACTTGGTAGCGATCTCTAAATGTCATTTAAAAAATTCAAAAAAAAAATACTGATATACTTTCTTATTGTATATAACCAAATTACGTGATGCCCCGCAAAATTAAAGAAAAAAAAATCCTCTAAGAATAAGGACCACCCTAATATAGTTAATTACCATTTCTGACCCCAAAACAAAAATCAGAATAAGATTAACCTGCTATTTCAGAAAATAAAAAGATAAATTAATAACTAGAGAAGTCTTACCATGGCACTGTTGTAGTTTTTTTAAGTCTTCTTCCTTTAGTTGGGATTTTAAATATGATATCACAATTGGTACTTGTCTTCCAGAAGCATGCAACATATTCTGAGTTGCTATTGTAAATATTGCCAGCACAGCTAGATGAAGACTCAAAGCTGGATCCTCACAAGTTTCCAACTCAGATATTAACTTTTCTCTATGGTTCTGAATGAGAAGTCTGGAAATAATTTAATAGTGAAAGTATGTTTTTTACATTTATAGATATACTAAATTACATGAACATAAAATGAAAAAATCGTATCTTCTAAAAAAAACTTACTTATCCTTTTTCTTATCTGCCTTTTTAAGAATCATCCCAAAATCTGATAAACATATATCAATTGCTTGATAGAAAACCTCCATGTTTTGATCAAATATGGATGAATTTAATGCTACTAAAGGTTTCTTATATTCTTCTGTTAAGTCATTTATAATCTTATTTCTTTGTTCTACAGATAAAACATCCACTTGAACAGATAAATTACATTGATTAGCAGCATACTTGCAGAATTCTGACAACACATCACCTCCCAATGATTTAAGCAAATATTTGATAAACTGCACTTGTTGATCTGATGAAAATGACTTTATTCCTTTCTCATACAATTTTATGTCATTCATCAAAATGTTTATTTTGTCCTGAGCCGAGCTATGAGTTTGTTTTCTGTTTTGGCTAGCATCTTGTAGTAATTTATCAGCAGTTTCTTTTGCTATATTCAGGGCAGTCTGGTTGAGACCACTAGAAAATTAAAAAAAATATCTATACTAATATTATGAAGAGGTAAGGTTTGTGAGTTTGTATGTTTGTGATGTTGTAGAAAGTAAACTCGGGATCTACTGAATCGATTTTGAAAATTCTTTTACCAACAGAAAGCTACGTTCTTTGTGAGTGTCATAGTAGCCTATATTAGTCCGAAAAATGATAAGACTTTTTTTGTTGTAGCAGGATTTGCGAAGTAAGTCGGAAAAAAAACCGGCGAACAAAACCGTTTTTTGCAAACGCTGCCTTGCCTGGGAGATATATAGTTGAGTCCTAGAAAAACGTTGTAGAACTTGATAATGTCTGCAAAAAGGTAGCGGAAGCATGTGTCTAACTTTTAGGGTTGGTTCACTATAACCTCTTTTATGCTTACTAAATTTTTTATAAATTAAATCATTGTTTGTGAAGGTATTTTTATAAAGATTATGTTAATCCTTATCTAAATAAATGCGTTATTTAGTATAAGTATTTAATTTTCCCTTTACATTATTTGATTTCAATTAGTATCTTAGAAGATATCGCAGTTTCAAAATAATCATCAAGTGCGCAATAATTATGTACAAGGCGCCGGCCGGCGCGTTACGCTTTCACGTGATTTGACCGATTTGTATTATTTTTGGTATGGGCATAAATAGGACTCTGAGGAGTAAAATAGACTATAAGTTATTTTCTTTCTGAACTCAACCCTGTAGTCTACGCGGACGAAGTCGCGGGCAACAGCTAATATATTATACTTTGAATTCATGTATTGAAGAATATTATTATTCATTTCTATATTTTACTATTAATTTTGCAACAGGAAGACACTTTTGAAAGAAAAAACAAATTATGTGCAATTTTGATACAAAATGGTACTACATTACCCAGTAATGAAGAAACTTATTACCTCTGCAGATATTCAGCTACTTGTCCTACCAAATCATCAAGACCTTCACTTTCCAATGCATCTTTTATAATATTTTCTATATCTTCAACACTGATAATTTCAAGATTATCAGGTTTTTTTGGCATACTGAATTCATCATCAGAGTCAACATCATGAGATGCTTGCTTTGATCTGGCATGTTTTTTTACAGCCTTTGTCTTAGTCTCCCTGCCTTGAGTTCCACCTCCACCTTTGCCTGAAGCTGCTTTTCTTCTTCGTTCTTCTCTCCTTTCAGCTTTATGGTCAACATATCCTGACTGTGAAGGGTCAGCTGTCTTGGATATTTGCTTTTCTATGTAAAATTGCTGATAAGCTCCTGATTTTACAACTGCTTCTGCATTTTTCTGAGTAATGGGTATGCATGCTTGTTTTAGATTCTCTATGAAATAAGTACTGAAAACTAAAGGAGAGCATTTTTAAAACATTTATACACTTTTTATCTAAAAATAAAATCAATGATATTACCTGTGTTTTCAAATAAAACTGTTGATTTAGAATTACTTTTTAGTAAAGTGTCTAGAATATTTCCAATGTCAGCATCAGACAGTACAGATGGTAATAGAGATACAACATCCAGATAGCTCTTAGAAACAATACATTCTTCTAGAGCAGTTTCTAATTGTTGCTTAATTTGTGAACCAATTACGCAACTGCTCAAGAATGTCATGTCTTCATTTGTCAAAATTCTTTTTATATAGCCCTTAGGGTCAGATATACCTAGTCGTGTTAAAGCATCAAATTCAAGATAATTGTTTTGCTTATAAAAACTGATCACCCATTCATTTTGTGACTTTGTATAACAAGAAGGCACATATAAAGCTCCAACTTGACGACCAGTTAAAACACCAGGAGCATTAAGCTGATCAAATAAGGATAAAAACAAACGGTCTGATAAATTGCAGTGATTAACTATAACTGCTACAGGTGTGGGCTTTAACAAGCCCATTAATGCACCACGAATTTTGGCTTTTGTTCTAGTAATATATTCCTCAGTGTAGAATGTCCTGGGTTCTGAAGGATCTTGTCTTCCAAATATAATTTTACCTAAAAATTTTTCTACTACGCTGTGCTGCAGCAATTCTGCTGGCAAGTCATACTGAAGTGTCAATTCTCCGATAGTTATTTGACCTTGAAGTTGAAGCTTTTCATTTATTTCTCTAGCTACTTTCTCCAAATAATAATTAGTGATCAAATTCCCAGCTACAAGCTGAACTTCCTTTCCTTTAGTAATTTCAGTTACATGATTATTAATTTGATTAAGGTCAACATTTAATTCTTTTGCAAGATCCACAACATTTATGCGGCCTCCATGAACATATAGTTCATCTTTCATTTCCTTAATCAGTTGTTGTGAAGTTAAATACTCCTTTCCATTTATAGTAAAAATAACATCAATCAATTTTAGTTCGATCAACTTTGTGACTATTTCTACACAGTTCCGCTCAGATAGTCTATAACAACAAAACAATATGAGCATGTGGAAATCTAAGTAAGAAAATAATATATCTGATAGTCATGAACTATATCTGTTTAATTATAATTTAACTACTCAACTAAAGTTTTAGGCATAAGTGTTAAATGTTGACAACTAATAGAAATACGGCGATTATTATATATATTAAGGCAGTTAAGTCCGATCTTTATTTCTGACATATTACGATTTAATACTTAGTTTGCTTAAATATAAGTAATTAAAAAAACTTAAAAAGTTGTACCTTTGAGCCGTGGAACTAAGTTGGGCTTTTTGAAAGTCTGCAGCTAATCTTTTTATTTCATCCCAGTCTGTTGATGGAGCCATGGTGATAGTAAATTTCTTCGATATTAGTAGTTATAGCTTTTTTTAAATATTTAGAGTACAGAAATTCAATTGCTAGTTTTTGTAATTTTATCAGCACGATATATTTCTCAATAACTAATATGTGCTGTAATGCAATTAATTTCGACTTACGGATATCTAGTTAGATCATTTTCTCCACTGTGGCAGCAGTTTGACAATTGACATTTGGGGCATTTCACGTGAAGCGGACAGGGAAAAAAAAGTGAGGTTCTGAAAATCGTTCATATTCGGCCCATTTATACCTCTAGTAGGAATGAATGTGGACACAAAATATTTTTTTTGTATATTAAATATTTCACAAGTTATGGGCTTCTAAAGAATTGCCGTAATTGAAATATCAATTTTTTAAAAGTCGTTTATCGTATTTAACAAATTTACAATAAAATATTTAACATAGCGATGTATATTGGAAAAATACTGTTCTTTTTAATGATGAAATAAAATTTAAAAAAATATTTTTTTTTCATGTCCTAAACCGGAAGTAAACTTTTCAAACCTGAATTTCAGTCACTTCGGCCGCTTTTTTTTTCTTCATTTTTTTTCCAAATATAGCTTAAAGTGTACTAAAAATACACGAGAAAATTGAAAATGGAATCGCTATAAGTTTCGGAGTTAGAATAATTAATGTACCATCGCGACGCATTGGGCGTGATATCTGACGCTTTTAAGGTCGAGTATTTTGCGCGATATTGCATTAAAACTCGCAACTTTATTAAAATTTTATCTCGTTTCAGCGTATTTTAGCTCTAAAAAAGATATGGAATAAGTATTATTAATAACAAAATCCAGTATCAGTAGTTTTTCCGTGGAAGAGTAACAAACATATATTTCATTCCATATTCTTACAAATTTTTGCTTAAATAATATTAGCAGACTATATATATTAATATTATGTCATCATCATCATCATCATCGACATCAACAAACCATATGGGCACGGGTCTCCTCTACCATTGAGAAGGCTTAGGCCATAGTCCACCACGCTGGCCTAGTGCGGGTTGGCGGACTACACACCTAAGAAATTCCTAAGAACTTCTAGGTGTTCAGGTTTTATCATGTTGTTTTCCTTCACTGTTTTGTTAAGCCAGTGATAATTCAATGTGAATACATACATAACTTCGAAAAGTCATAGATGTATGCCTGGGGTTCGAACACGCGACGGTCGAGTTTCTCGACCGCGCACCGAAACCTCGAGGCCATCACTGCTTTAATATTATGTACTTAACCCAAATATAAATTAATAAAATATTATAAAGAATAAAATCATTTTAAGGAAGCAGTAGATAAAAATATTATTTGCGAAACACGATAAATAACGCAATCTGCAGCGTAAGTAAGTAGTAAGTGTCTTCCTTAAAATGTTTTTATTCTTTAATAATATTTTATTAATTTATATTTGAGTTAAGTACATAATATTAATATATATAGTCTGCTAATATTATTTAAGCGAAAATTGGTAAGAATATGGAATGAAATATATTTTTGTTACTCTTCCACGGAAAAACTACTGATACTGGATTTTGTTATTAATAATACTTATTCCATATCTTTTTTAGAGCTAAAATACGCTGAAACGAGATAAAATTTTAATAAAGTTGCGAGTTTTAATGCAATATCGCGCAAAATACTCGACCTTAAAAGCGTCAGATATCACGCCCAATGCGTCGCGATGGTACATTAATTATTCTAACTCCGAAACTTATAGCGATTCCATTTTCAATTTTCTCGTGTATTTTTAGTACACTTTAAGCTATATTTGGAAAAAAAAATGAAGAAAAAAAAAGCGGCCGAAGTGACTGAAATTCAGGTTTGAAAAGTTTACTTCCGGTTTAGGACATGAAAAAAAAAAATTTTTTTTAATTTTATTTCATCATTAAAAAGAACAGTATTTTTCCAATATACATCGCTATGTTAAATATTTTATTGTAAATTTGTTAAATACGATAAACGACTTTTAAAAAATTGATATTTCAATTACGGCAATTCTTTAGAAGCCCATAACTTGTGAAATATTTAATATACAAAAAAAATATTTTGTGTCCACATTCATTCCTACTAGGGATGTTGCGGATTCAATTTTTTTCACATCCGCGGATGCGGATGCGGATGCGAATTTTAAGAGGCTCACATCCGCGGATGCGGATGCGGATGCGGATCTGTATAAAATTGATCGATTGGTTGATTTGTATAAAATGTTATTGCTTTCCTATTGGTCAATCAGCACGTACGATCACCCACTCGACACTCGAGACCGACACGCGCACCTCGTCGCCCCTCACCCCTTTCTTTCTTTTCGCGATCTGCTACACATCCGCAACCGCATCAGCTCCGCAGCGATTTATGCGGATGCGGATGCGGATGTCCAAATCGATGCGAATGTTCCGCATATGCGGATGCGGATGCGAATATTCGCAACATCCCTAATTCCTACTAGAGGTATAAATGGGCCGAATATGAACGATTTTCAGAACCTCACTTTTTTTTCCCTGTCCGCTTCACGTGAAATGCCCCATTTGACAAGACTTGCAATAGTACACACTGGACAAGTGACAACTCATCTTTAGGGGCGCCATACACCTACAATAATATTGAACAATCTTTTTATTGTTCAATAATATTGAACACCCCCTTTGATTCCAGACGTTCAATTATTTCTGTCAATAAAATTGATAAACCACTCTGATCAATATTTTCGTGCGAGCAACATGTCTGACGACGAAGTTTTGGCGGCAGCCACGCTGGTGATTTTGTTGAAAAGAAAAAAAAAAGAAATATATTGCGCAATATTAACCCTACACAGCGCAATAAAAAAATATTGATCAATAAAAATTAAGCTCCATCAATCTTTTGCTCAATCACGGCGCAATGCTTCAATATTATCCCTACACGTTCAATAATATTGTACAATCAGAATATTGATCAATATTATTGATGGTGTATGGGTCCGGTTACATTTCATAATCTTTTACAATCTCGCTTCCGCCCTCGCATAGTCTGTATTCTAGTTTCGTACCTACAGATTAATTTCATTTAAGCTATAATTTCCTCTATATTTTTACAGCAACTTCTTTTAAGAATATGACTTTCTTTTATTTACAATAATTTTTAAGCGATAAGAAAGGATTAGGGTCGATTATTAGGTCAAGGTGTGGCATTCGATTTCGCATAAGAAATTCCAAGAAGCAGCTCAATCATTATATAAGCCAATAAAACGGCTATATGCTCAAACCTCGACAACGTGAGACTATTTGAAACAGAGCTAGCAAGTGGTGGAAATACACTTTTGATCTACTGTTCAAGAACTTAATACGTACATACTTATTATGAATATGCTCATAACATACAAATAACTATTGCCATTATACGAGTCCACGTACGTAGTACCTCTCACTATAAGCACTTAATTAAAGACACGCTGAAGTACCTAATACGGGTTGACGGATTATATACATAAGTTAAGATAAATAGTATAAACCATAATCTATATATGTACTTTAAAAAATCTCAATAACTTTAAGGTGAACGGGTGTCTTTGCTGTATTTTCCTTGCCTATAATGTAGGTATCTACATAATATTTTATTGACATATTAATATTATTCATTGTTGGGGATTGGAACTTGCCACCACCGAAAATTTCGCCTCGACCACGCACCTAAATTTAGAGGTTTTCATGACTCATATAAATAACTTTGTATCTTATTACTGTAAATTCCATTTTGTTTGGCAATTGTTTTTTTATAATAATACTATCTTTATTGTCACTAAAGCAACTAAGTAGCAATTAATCATTAAGTAGTGAATAAAATAAACTTACAAGTAAACACACCCAATCACTTATAATATGACTGATATTATAAGTAATTCTGACCCCCCCACACTAAGATACCAGTCTTGTATCGTGGGTATTAAAAACTACGAGAAATTTGTCAGTATCCAAAAGAGCCAAACCTGAAACAAGTATTTGACGATCATGCAAGCATTTGTTTCAATTTGGGGCCTAAAATCGTAGTCTCTCATTTAAATCAATGGTTATAAATAGTTCATTATAATAGCAACTTTTGCTTAAATAGGTATAAGTCGGCGAATACAATATTTGATTAGTTTTGTATGTAAATAAAAATAAATCCAATTGTGTCTTATCAACATAATGTTGATTGGTGATTAAAACTAAAATCAAGAGCAACTGAGTTTGAGTAATATTTTTAATTTGTTGTAGGGTTTTCCCTTACTAGATTAAATTAAACTTCCTCAGGCTTTTTTACAGTTTGAATTATTCTGCTTTCCACTATAAGATTTAAAGTTTTGAGGTCAAATGGCCCCTGTTTGTGGACTTTCCGATAATTTATTTTATTTCTTCATACCACATGTGCCTTGACAATCCACTGGGGTTGATAATAAAAAATACTTTGTTCTTTTTGATTCCTGGGGCATTTCACGTGAAGCGGACAGGGAAAAAAAAGTGAGGTTCTGAAAATCGTTCATATTCGGCCCATTTATACCTCTAGTAGGAATGAATGTGGACACAAAATATTTTTTTTGTATATTAAATATTTCACAAGTTATGGGCTTCTAAAGAATTGCCGTAATTGAAATATCAATTTTTTAAAAGTCGTTTATCGTATTTAACAAATTTACAATAAAATATTTAACATAGCGATATATATTGGAAAAATACTGTTCTTTTTAATGATGAAATAAAATTTTAAAAAATATTTTTTTTTCATGTCCTAAACCGGAAGTAAACTTTTCAAACCTGAATTTCAGTCACTTCGGCCGCTTTTTTTTTCTTCATTTTTTTTCCAAATATAGCTTAAAGTGTACTAAAAATACACGAGAAAATTGAAAATGGAATCGCTATAAGTTTCGGAGTTAGAATAATTAATGTACCATCGCGACGCATTGGGCGTGATATCTGACGCTTTTAAGGTCGAGTATTTTGCGCGATATTGCATTAAAACTCGCAACTTTATTAAAATTTTATCTCGTTTCAGCATATTTGAGCTCTAAAAAAGATATGGAATAAGTATTATTAATAACAAAATCCAGTATCAGTAGTTTTTGCGTGCAAGAGTAACAAACATATATTTCATTCCATATTCTTACCAATTTTCGCTTAAATAATATTAGCAGACTATATATATTAATATTATGTACTTAACCCAAATATAAATTAATAAAATATTATTAAAGAATAAAAACATTTTAAGGAAGACACTTACTACTTACTTACGCTGCAGATTGCGTTATTTATCGTGTTTCGCAAATAATATTTTTATCTACTGCTTCCTTAAAATGATTTTATTCTTTATAATATTTTATTAATTTATATTTGGGTTAAGTACATAATATTAAAGCAGTGATGGCCTCGAGGTTTCGGTGCGCGGTCGAGAAACTCGACCGTCGCGTGTTCGAACCCCAGGCATACATCTATGACTTTTCGAAGTTATGTATGTATTCACATTGAATTATCACTGGCTTAACAAAACAGTGAAGGAAAACAACATGATAAAACCTGAACACCTAGAAGTTCTTAGGAATTTCTTAGGTGTGTAGTCCGCCAACCCGCACTAGGCCAGCGTGGTGGACTATGGCCTAAGCCTTCTCAATGGTAGAGGAGACCCGTGCCCATATGGATTGTTGATGTCGATGATGATGATGATGATGATGACATAATATTAATATATATAGTCTGCTAATATTATTTAAGCAAAAAATTGTAAGAATATGGAATGAAATATATGTTTTTTACTCTTGCACGCAAAAACTACTGATACTGGATTTTGTTATTAATAATACTTCTTCCATATCTTTTTTATAGCTCAAATATGCTGAAACGAGATAAAATTTTAATAAAGTTGCGAGTTTTAATGCAATATCGCGCAAAATACTCGACCTTAAAAGCGTCAGATATCACGCCCAATGCGTCGCGATGGTACATTAATTATTCTAACTCCGAAACTTATAGCGATTCCATTTTCAATTTTCTCGTGTAGTTTTAGTACACTTTAAGCTATATTTGGAAAAAAAATGAAGAAAAAAAAAGCGGCCGAAGTGACTGAAATTCAGGTTTGAAAAGTTTACTTCCGGTTTAGGACATGAAAAAAAAATATTTTTTTAAATTTTATTTCATCATTAAAAAGAACAGTATTTTTCCAATATATATCGCTATGTTAAATATTTTATTGTAAATTTGTTAAATACGATAAACGACTTTTAAAAAATTGATATTTCAATTACGGCAATTCTTTAGAAGCCCATAACTTGTGAAATATTTAATATACAAAAAAAATATTTTGTGTCCACATTCATTCCTACTAGAGGTATAAATGGGCCGAATATGAACGATTTTCAGAACCTCACTTTTTTTTCCCTGTCCGCTTCACGTGAAATGCCCCTCCTTTCTTTTGCTTAAATATTGATTATATCCCTTTTGATACCAATTTCTAATAAATTAATGTTTATAAAATTTTAGAGAATTATGTTATATCAATGATTACATCCATTGCTTCTTGTTAAAATTTATTTAGCATAGAAGAGTACTTGACCCTTACTTTATAAGTAATATTACTTGAATATATATTCTAATAATACATATTAATCAATAGTATTAAAGTTTTTTTTTTTTGGCATCATAGCTTGCCAAACATTGGTTAAAATGAACAAGCAAAGTATGTTGCTTAAGATTTGCAGCTGATAATTTAGTTATGTGATGTTTGCTTCAAGATCTCATTTATCACTAGCTCCTCGATTTGTTGCTTGACGTTTCTTAACATCCCAATTGTAAACCCTTGCCATATTAACTTCAGTTGTTGTACACTGATCCCTGTAACATAAAATAATAATCAATATCTTGAATGTTACATAATATGTGATATTAAATAAACATTATCAATTAAGATTAATGAACTGTTTTTAAAGATTTCCATTATTAGTTACCAGCTTAATTTCAGTTTTTTTTTTTCATCAACCCATTTACACCCACTGCTGAGCACCGGTTTCCTCTACCATTAAGAGGAATTAGGCCATAGTCCACCACGCTGGCCTAGTGCGGGTTGGCGGACTACAAACCTTAGAAATTCCTAAGAACTCTTAGGTGTGCAGGTTTCATCACGATGTTTTCCTTCACCATTAAAGCAAGTGATAATTCAATGTGAATAAACACATAACTTCGAAAAGTCAGAGGTGTGTGCCTGGGGTTCGAACCCGCGACCGCCGAGATTCTCGACCGCGTGCCCAAACCTCGAGGCCATCACTGCTTTTTTTTAAATCTCCTAAATTATTGTTAACGCAGAAATTCAAAATCAGATTCATATTTAATGGAAAGTTTTGTTTTAGCTACACATTTACCAGAACATTATCATCAATTTTCATTAAATAATGTAGTTTCTTACCTCAAGAAATCTAAGTCATGCTCAACGCAACCTAAATTTTTCTTAGCTGTGGCCATATTTGAGCTAAGTAATTTTTCTGCATCTTCTAAAGAATACTCCAACATAACATTAGCTCCAAGCCATAAGTATACGGTATCTGTAGGAGGTATATGAGCCTATGAAAATAAAAAATATCAGTTATATAAATATGTGCAGAATATTACAAAGTAATTATCTATGTAGATATATAACTCTTCATCAACCCATATAGGCCCACTGCTGAGCACAGGTCTCCTCTACTATTGAGAGGATTTTAGGCCATAGTCCACCACGCTGTCCTAGTGCAGGTTGGCGGACTAAACACCTAAGAAATTCCTAAGGATTTTAAGGTGTGCAGGTTTCATCACAATGTTTTCCTTCACCGTTAAAGCAAGTGATAATTCAATGAAATCATTTTTAATACATTTTAAAGTGACACAAATAATTTATTTACCACATTTAAAATATGCCTGTATGGAATATCATAAATCAAACTTTTGTGAATATTAAAACAGAGGTATACATCAGGGGTAGTATTACCATAAAATCCCTAAAGTGCAAACAAATTAATTGTGTAATGTCTGTCTAGTTTATATTTTTTGTTAAATGAAGGTTAACAGATTAAAGATTATTATTTTGAAGACAAGCTAGACCTTTGAGCTTCTATAGAAGTACAGCTACTGGTATACATGTTGTGAAATTATAGTTAATTTTTTTTAAAGCCTGTAATGTACAAAATTCTAGAATTATTTACAAAATTTAATGTTATTATTTATAAAAATAAAATAATCTGAACTAATTTTTTTTTTGTTGACAGAAATATAGGTAGAAATGAAATTATTTGTTGATTTTACCTTTAGGAACACTTGGTCACTTAAAAGAAACTGAGTCTCCATTTCACTTTTCTGAGTTTTTAGTTTCTCAATCATTTCTATAGACCTGGCTAAGTCAGGAATTTGTTGCCTCAGACGCCTTCTTTTGGTAGCCAATGTGTATTCCATTAATTTATATTTGCTATGTTTTTCATCAAGGTCTTTTAAAACTCCATCCACTCCTTTAGAATTGGCTGGTTGGCTCATAAATTCATTGACATTATCCTTTAAAAAATATAATTTCTTTTTTATATTTATATATTATATTAAACAAAAACTCAATCGACAGATACAAGTGTAATGTCACTTAATTTACTTTATTAAAACTAGAGCTTACTTTAATAAAAAATAATGATAATGATCCTAGAATACCCATATAAATAATAGATTTCAAGTTAAAACATTATAATATAGTTATTTATTAAATAAGAAAATATTCTGACTAATCAAAATAAAACATTTTATAGTTATTTGTTAATAAAGTATAAAATAAAGTCACAGATGAGACGAAAATATCCATAACCTAAAAAATACGAAGTATGAAAATATAAATGAGACCTGTGATAGACTCTAGTGCAAATCTTAATTTCGATAGTAGAGAATGGGAACTCACCACAAATTCCGCTTCAGGTATTCCTGAAAACGATTTGGGATGCGATGTTTCCACTCCGTCGCCTTCCATTTTAAGTTATCGTTTATATTTGATTATTCGCTGTAAAAAAAAATAATGAAATAATGATTTTTTACAGATAATGTCTTTCAAAAACGTTTCAAAAAATATAGTAACCAGATAAACATACTTCAGAAAATATTTATAATAGAAAATATTTTTTCGAATAATAGCCTACCGACGATTCATTGGTAGTGCCACAGATTACCTTAGCAATTTATTAATCACTTGACATTGATAATTGATTTCGTTTAACATACTACAAAGAATAAAAATAAATATTCCTACTGTTTCAGATAGACTTTATCAACTACAGAAAAATATATGTGCAGGAATTATGCCTTCAGATTTTTACATGAATACCAATTTCCAACAGTTTGTGCTTTCGTTTAATTATTTAATATTAATACAGAGGCAACCCTAATTATCGGTAACTTCCGTATATGGTCGGACCAAGCCCGCTATTAAAACACTATGGTTATATAAAAAAAACTATAACGAGCATAGTCGATTATGACCTTAAATTTAAATATCAAAAACAGAATAAATATCATCGTAAACATGGCAATTGATTTATTTAAATACCTTATTGCAAACCATACACACAGTGAGAAATAAACAAAATACAAGAAAAATGGTATGGTTTTGTACAAGGCAATATCAACTGTGCCAACCCGCACTAGGCCAGCGTGGTGGACTATGGCATGAAACCCTCTCAATGGTAGAGGAGACCCGTGCTCAGCAGTGGGCGTACATGGGTTGATGAAGAAGAAGAAAAATATCAATAATTATTTTTGTAGTCGATATAATTTTTTTTTTTTATTTCTCCATTACATCCAAGCTAGTATTATCTACAATCTCATCTCACTGCCTTGTTGTTTGTTCCTTTTAATAAGTCCGAGTCTATCGATATTGGGCAAACCTTTTATTTTAATGTTTCGGTGAATATTTTTACGGAAAAACTTTATAGCTTTTTGCTCAAGTTGAATATGTGCCGTTTGTCAAGGGAACAACGAAGCAGTCATAAAAATTGCCCTTTAAATCGTAAATAAAAAAAAATATCTCTAGTAAAGCAGTCTTCAACAACGCTAGCGCCACCAAGTAGTTGTATAAGCCACTAAGTTATAAATCTCATGAAGATATCGCATCACTAGTTGAAAATAATTAGTCAATAGTCAGTGTCACTCATTTAATCGGGCAAATAAATTGTTTTCGGATATAAAATACGCATTATTGGCGTGCTTTGTAAGGAAAAGTTTATATAGTGTTATAATTAGACTAATATCAACATAGAGAGTAAAGTTAATTATTTGTTTTAGGTGACACATCAGTACTCACAAATCGCACGGCTACGCCCAACTCCATTTTCTTCGAATAGTTTGGCTTTTTTTGTTCAACATAGGCCTATCAGATACTGCCGTTATGGATATGATGGTATCAACGTTGCAACAACAGCGAGCTGTGACTGAACAGCTCAGGCGGGAGGCTGCCATCAAAAGAATTCCCGTATCCGTGGCCGTGACTGACATCGTCAAGTACATCAATGAACACGAACAAGAAGATTGTCTTCTTGTTGGCTTTTCAAGCCAAAAAGTCAATCCTTTCCGTGAAAAAAGTTCTTGCACTGTTTTGTAATTTTTTCAATCTTGTGTGATAGTAAATTTACATAGGAATTGCTTATTTAATTCAATGTCTTTAAGTCTATTAATTATTACGAAAAAACTCAATATTGTTAATGTAACAGAGAATTGATGATGACTTTGTCTTGTTGATTTTTTTTTAAGTATTGCAAACAAGCATTCATATATTAATTTAAATGGCTCTGTGTTAATGTGGTATAAATAAATAATAAACAATATTTTTAATAGTTTTATTTGTGCATAGTAAAATCAAAAGTTGCAATTCAATTCCTCTATTAGATATTATATAGAAATACCTCCAATTCCATGATACAAGGTATTGGAATAATAAATAGAATAATTGGAATTTTTGTGGGTATATATGCAGTTGTATATTAAGTGCTTACATACTTGATTGCAACTAAATACTTTAAATCTATGAATACATCTACAGTAACCATACAGAGATTTTCAAAAGCATCTATATATTTGATACATTAAAAAAAGTTATAGTTAAATGCTCAATCATGTTGCTTTGCCACAAAAAAATTATTATACCTGTAGTTACAAAGAAAAGTATTGTGTATATTACACTTTAATACAAAATAAATATTTAAATACAAAGTTATGTCTATTTGGTGTTTTTTGTAGTGCCTACAACTTATCGTTTAATGACAATTTACTCTATTTCGACATATTTGTATAATTATAAAAATGTTTATAATGCAACCTATTTCAAATAGATGCTAAAATTACAGTAGTCAAGTGAATATTAAAATATGAATTCATCAGCATTTTTAAATGTTAATGTAGATAAATTTCAGAGCTTTTTAAAGAGCTGGTGCACTACTGCCATTCTATTGAATTTACTTAAGGATAAATTTTCTAAAAATGCAATACAACATTTCTACTATGACTACTCAC
Organism: Cephonodes hylas; assembly: GCA_030295005.1. NCBI lineage: Eukaryota > Metazoa > Arthropoda > Insecta > Lepidoptera > Sphingidae > Cephonodes > Cephonodes hylas. Next base: position 6,071,219 of record AP025371.1, read on the forward strand.
AAATGCCAATAATGTATTAATTAAAATAAAATTGTTAGCATTTTTGTTGATTATCACCTGAGAGAAGGTTAATAAGACTTAGTAAAAGATGTACATCAACATTATAATGATATTTAAATTTTCTGAATTCCTAAAATCAAATTTTCTCACAACTATAATATAAATGTTTTCAACCCTGCACACAACTTCCAACATTACATTACCTCACCAATATTTATGCAACTTGTTGTAAAATTGTATACTGACTACACTGGAATTATAAGTTTATAACAATTTTAGCAATGTTATATTTATGAAACTATGGGACAAATAAGTGAAATGTTCATTGTTATGTTTTGGCTTGGCAGTGGATTTAAACACAGGAAAACTTATTAAATATTTGTAAAATGTTGAGCAAATTTGGAATTAAATGAATAAATCTTACTCTAGGGTAAAACTATATAAAAAAAAATAGTTTACCAACTATCAGTCTTTTGAATTGATGTTGATTATCAACCTTGTGGCAATTGTCTCTCAAAAGTTTACAAAAGAAAAAATACAAAAGGCCATAAATGCTTATACATTAGCATATCTATTGTCAGATTACTTCATAGACATACAGTATCTAAGAGTTAAGTTTATTTAAATGCTACAGAGAGAACCATATGCATTCATATCATACCACTTCCCTTTGGATAACTAATATTAAGCCAGCTTTGTCATTTCAGAGAGAGAAGCAATATAAATGTTCTTTGTTATTAAATAGAAGAGGATCTGTGTTATTAACATGATTATAATTTCAAAGAACTAATTACATTAGATTTTATTCACCTAAGAGATTTAGGGATAAATTAATCAACATTTTGATGCCTTCCCACTTAGACAATTAGTAAGATCATGATTTGGTGAATTAAAAATCATTACTTCTTTATAGTCAAATAGGGAAGATAAGGCTATAATGGTAAATTAATAATCAATTATAAGAGAGGAGAATGTTACAATATTATAAGCTTCTCATAGAAAGTAAAACAAAAATAAAAAGGGTAACAGATACATATCAACAAATTATTATTACACTAGGTACTTAATTATGTACATACAAGTGACTAGATACTGTCCACTTACAATGAGTCATTAACATTACTTTTCAATTTCAGCTCAAATTCATAAGATTAGCGTTTTATATCTAATGGCTACATTTATATCTTGTCTACTCACTTAAATTTTACTAAAGTTACACATAACTTGAGTACCTTGTTGGAATGGTGTGTTATAAAATAACAGCATGATGAAGTTACAAAATAACATATTGGTCACAGATTTAAGCATATCCTTAAAAATAAAAAGCAATAAAAAAATAGAAATAAACAATTCAGAATTTTTAAAATAGTGCTACAACTAGATTATTCTTAAAAGTTATTATTAAAGTTATATCATTGCTTGATATAGTATGAAATGGGTAACATGATTTTTTTTAAATCTTCCAGTAGACGGCAGGTAATCAACAGATAGAAATATTAATTGCAATGATTAATGGTGATAGAAACTGATATGAGAAAATTAAATAGTGTGATAATTTAGAGAGCAAATTATAAATTAGAAGATAAGTAATGAATGTACACAAAAGCAATTTGTAAACTTTTGAGATGTACCATCCCTTAAAAATAAATTGAGGATTTCTTTAGTAGGTTACCACTGCAGCTGTTGAGTGACATATTAAACTCTCTCCTGTTTGGGTGATGTTACATCTTCCGTTCCATTGGCAACACTCTGATGGTAGAGTTTTAATAATTCCATTGCATCCTGTGCTTGACGTTTTTCAAGTAATATTCTGAAAAATAAACATGGGGAACATTAGTTATAATTATTATTACTTAATTTAAAGACAGAAATATATTTTTCAAAAATAACCAAAGCGAATATTAGTTATAATTATATTTATTTAAATTGAAGAATGAAGTATATTTAAAAAAAAAACATTTATTTATTTATTAATATATAAATGTTTAAGAAACACTTAAATAATTCATCGCATGCTTTTGGTACATATTTGATATGCTTGCTAATGTCACTTTTTCACTAATTTGGTACATTTAGTCATTATAATATTTAAATATATTAGGTTACTGTGAATAACTCACCTGCCTGATGCTTCTTTAATATGTTCCAAAATTATTCTGTTATCTCTATCAGTAACAATATCAGCCAAGCTGTCTGGGTCCATATCTGACAACAATTCCAAGTCTTGGCCTCCAAGCAGTGATATGTGGCAGAGGTTGTGTTGCAGACGACCTACAAGGTTCGCCACCTGGCCCTTATCACCCAGTGTCACATCGTCTGTCTGGTCCAGGGACACTTGGCATTTAGGCATGTTTGGTGCCCATTTTTCATTACCATGCAAAATCATAAGAGATGTATCTGGATCCAGAGTGGAAAAATATTCTTCATCATCTACTTCAGTTCCATCTAACTCCAGCACGACAGTTAAATTTTCAGATGGTAAACCTAATTTTTCCGGCACTTTTGTTAGCAAATCTTCGAGTGACGAAGCCACAATTCCTTTTTTTTTGTCTCGATTTACGTCGCAAATTTTATACGGCTTATTAATATCGTTTTCCATTGTTAAAAGCTAGGTGTAAAATCAACTAATAGATAAATAATTATATTTTATCACGTAAATATACCAAAAATTTGTAGTTATTTTTCTAAATTACTAAGCACGGACGAAATACAAATGACAAAAACTGTTCACTATTGACAGTTACAATTGCCAGGCGAAAAAAGATTAATAATTTTAAACTTAATTCGTTCACAGATAAAAAATAACTCAGAATCCGATGTAACGCCGGATTTTTATTCAGCCATGCGTCTGCCTCTGGCAACCTTCTGAATAGAACTCCCGCGCTATACCGCACGCGGTGATTTTCATGATACGAATAAGATAGGTATTACGGTATCTATCTGTTTATTCTAGGTAAGTTTATATGTAACAGTGGAATAATAGGAATGGAACAAGTAAAAACTTTCTAAATAGATAATTTAAAAAAAGGATTATTTGCTTAACAATACATGATAGCTTTTTTTACTTTATTTGTTCATTTTAGTTTATTGTTCACAATTTATTATTTTTTTCATTACCTTTCGGCAAAAGCATGAAAATGTAAGCGATCAACATAGGACATTTGAGGGGCAGGTACACAAGGCCGGTCGTGGGGTCACGATCGGTCAGAGCGCGGCGCGACAAGCCAGGATCAATATGCTCCCCTCTCCTTCTCATCCCCTTCTTACATGCCTACTTGAGAATGCAATTTGCAACTTATAGATCACGTGCCTTTGTAGATACATAATAGATCGACTACATATTTAACTTTGCCTTAAATTATAATTATTAATTTGAGTAATACTTAAAATGATTTGATGATGATTGTATTTAAAAATAAATTGGATTTCATATCATTACCTACAATTGTAAGAAATTGTTAATTATAAGACACTTTCATTCATTTATTCATTCATCAATCCATATACGCCCACTGCTGAGCACGGGTCTCCTCTACCATTGAGAGGGTTTTAGGCCATAATCCACCACGCTGGCCTACACTTACCGAATGGAAATTTTGAATATTTATTTATGTAGTCTACACGGTACTTTCTTATTATTTTTAAATCAGACATTCTAACATAAAACATAGGTGCTTTATAATTGATATACCATTTTAATTTATTCATTTATACGTAAGGTATTAAAATATGTAAGTATATTTAGCAATTTGTTGTAGCATCGAGCCTCGGCCGAAACTAATTTTAAAAAATAATAATCATATTAACCGCAATTTCTTTGTGCTATTGTATAGATATTAAGAATTTCTTTATTTTACGCCGTTAAATATTGAAATAAATAAATAAATAAAATGATATATATTACTATCTTTTCATAATATACTTTTTAATAGTACCTACACGGAAATTCTGTGAGCACAAATTAGTTTGGCGAAAAAGCGCAACAGTTACTTGCACATTTGTAATAAGTATTGGTAACGGTTTTCGTCATTATAGGTAATAAGTATTTTTTTCAAGTGTACCGACTCATAATTTACAAAACAATGGACATGAAAATATTACGTAAAGCAAGGCTCCAGAGCCGAATTTTGAAAAGATTTGTGTTTCGTAGTACCTAAGGTGTATACTTTATACTTACTTTTATTTAGAATGTAGGTAACTATGATTTACCATATCTTTGGGAATCTTCCCATATTCCACGTGTCTTCTACATATCTATGTAAGTTATAAACAAAACTAAGAATGGCTTTCTTGATGGCGGAAATACAATTAAACACATGTTTACATATTAACCTAATACAGGTACATATTTATTTTGAAAGAGTTGCGCAATTCACTTGAATGAAATTGAAAACGAAGTTGACCTAGTTGGCGCAGTAATAGTAAACTAGTGTAAACTGCCGTATTTATGGTCGGTGTTCAAGAATATTTTATTTCGTCCCAAATATGCGATGCTCTCAAGGCTAAATCACGATTCAGTCCATTGGTAAAACGACACATGTAATCTTCCAAATTCATTGTCTTTCTAATGATTAATTAGATTTTGCGAAAATAGATGTTAAGGTAGTTAAATACTCAATATATCAAAATGGCTTACCAGAACTGCATAAAATTTTATATATAGACAGAATATAATATTGAATCTAACATTTCTTTTTTTTTTTTAAGAAGAAAAAAGTTGAGGATTGCAGATGCAAAATTTTATAATAAAGTAAATGAAGTAGGAAATGAACTTTTCTCAATAGTAATTTCTCTTCAGTAATAGTAGATACAATTAACTTTTTTAAATTTAGTCTAAAAGTAGTCGTCGGAAATAAAGTGATGTTTGTAAATAATGAGATGTAATATTTTTATAGTTTTCACTTTTTTTAAACATATCTTTCAGAAACTAAATTTACTTGTTAATTTATCTATCCCTAATTAAATCTAAATATGTCGCATAAAGTGAAAAGAGATATAGGTAGGTACTTATAGAATTAATTGTAATTAATGAAACAATATTGTGTAGGTAAACATTTTCTATTTTTTTTTAATTAGGGGTAACTGGGGACACTTGATCCTTACAGGAGACTAGGTACACTTAATTTACAAAGCAACCAAATGCAATTAAAAGGTTAAGAGTGGCTAAACTGGTAGTTAATAGTACCCGCCAACTTCTTAATAGTGGTACACTTGCCAGATTTGACACTTTTTGCAGGTGGCGGACGATGTATGATTTGTGTTGCTGAAACTTATTTTTCATAAGTTTTAATTTTGATTTTAAAAATATTTAGAAAAGATGTTAACGATGTTGTACAGCTTTAATGCAATATTTATCCATGTTTCTGGCTTTTGTAACAGAGAAAAGTGTTGATCTTAAAATACTAATATATATTAAATGTTTTGTAACCTAAGTGCTGTACCCATGATCCTTTTATTATGGGATACTCAATACTCAAACTCTTAAGTCTTATTATGGGATCAAGTGCTTCGAATTTATAAAACAAGATAAGGAGCACGAAACATAGTACCAATCGATAAATAAATAGTGGCGTTGGTTGTGAATGATGTTATTGTTCGTAAAAGTTGTAGCAGTACGGTAAAAGAGTACCGATTAGCGGCTATGAAACTAAAAAGATATGCCAGTGATTTAAATAATACTAGAAAGTTATTAATTGTATAAGCAAATAAATAAATTTGATTATAGCAATCTTTAACATATTTTTACATATTTTATAATAGTATCATATCGACTCCAAATTCGAGAGATATTCCCAAGGATCAATCAAGTCGTGCATATATGGGGGATACTAGATACGTTTCCCTATTCGTGCTTATAATGGAATTATGACTAAATTAATAAACTGAGATCGTTGGGTATCACACATAGTATAGCCAAATAAATTCCACATGTTTCAGTATCAACAAATTTTAAATCCAATCAATATTAAGAAAATAAGGATTGAAAAACAAAAGAGGATCAGGTGTCCCCATTTTCCCCTATATGTAGAGATTCCGGGACAAAACCTTAATAAGCTTTAAAAAAAACTTTTTTGAATAAGTAATGAATGTAGTGCATAAAAAATAATTCCATGGATAAACGAAACTCCCAATGACGAATCTCTACCTCGCGATACGATGAGAAGTTTAGCATTTTAAGAAAATGTTTTCGCGTTTGCAAACTAAAATAAGCAAAGCCACGGAGTTAAGAAATAAGAAGTAGAATGATAAAGCAAATTTAATGAAATAGCAAAAGGGACTAGCATCAATTTAACCTTTTAACCTTTCATGGGCTTTGAGAAAAGGTGGCCTATTTAAAGCTTACCATCTTTTAAGTACCTACTTATTTCTACATTACATTGAGCATTAAACTATGACATAAATGATAGAAAATAAACAATTTCAAGCTATGATCGTACATTTTTTTGTTAAAATTCTCCCGATATTATTCTTGTTTGGTTTTCATTTAGTACCAATATTTCGTGGAAGTGGCTTTTAATATCAAACAAAAGGATCGATGTCCCTACACACGAGGGTTTTTATATTTCTGATTGCTCTGACAATAGGGCAATCTATTTGAATGAATCAATCGTACCGGCAAATATTCACGGTTGGTATGCAACAAGTGTGAAAATTAACCTGCATTATTAAAGCCCTTGGACATAGGTACACGTGTGGAAACAACGACGCATCTGCAGTACTAAAATAAACATGGCCTTTGAAGCCGCAGTACACTTGTTGTCATTGTAGGTTTTATTCTGCTATTGACCTCTTAGATTTTTACAATTCTTTCAAGCTTTACAACCTACTTTCTATTTACCTTTATTGTTTCCCTTTCTATTATTACATGGCATGTGGTAATATTTTGGATGTTTAGATCTGTATGTACCTATTATTTTCCCTACATTATTTGTTTGTTTTATATTTATGTTATATTTAAATATTGTTCATGTTTCATAAATTGATTGAATATTACCTTTTTTGTAATGGAGATACAAGTATTCGTTGTGCTTTACAAAGGTCCTGTTTTGTATTTCTCGACTAGATAGAATCCTAAATAGCATCATGGTGATAAATGTATAAATATTTATATTTTAATTGATAACTAATAAGGTTTTTTTACTGTTTCGAGTTTGATCATAATTATCCTATGCATACGATAAACTAATAGCACTGGTCACAGTGGCGTAGCTACATAGGGGCTAGGCGGGGCAGTGCCCCGGGGCCCTTAAGCTCAGGGGGCCCTCGAACCGTTACCAGAAATCTGGTCACCCATTTTTAAGAAAAACGGCAAAGAATGATAAATTAGCTGCTGATCACCGATTTCCTAATTTCCGAATTGACATACATACATAAACTCACGCCTATATTCCCTGAAGGGGTAGGCAGAGGTGCATTTCTACACCCACATTTCTCCAGTATGTGTTCAGTCCCACGTGATAGGGGGCGAGCCTATTTCCGTTTTTCGGGCACATTTCCAGACTCCGTGCTGCCACTGACATTTTCCTAATGGGAAAACCCAAAAACACTTTGCCCGATCCGAGAATCGAACCCAGGACCTTTAAATCGCACGGCACATAATTGTACCGCAATACCACGAAGCAGTCAATAATATAATAATTGAGATTTTCAATGATGTATTGAACACAGTAAAATCTCAATTATATACAGGGTGTATTTAGACCGTGATCAAAAACTGCGGCAGGTAATAGAAATAGTGATTACAAACTCCCTGGCATTAAAGAAAATCCCGACAAAAAATAAAATTTTTGAGGTTTTCCATACAAACCACATACTTTTAACGCCGATGGTTGTATGGAAAACGTCATAATTTTTATTTTTTGTCGGGATTTTCAATATCGCCACCGGGTTTGTGATCACCCTCGCTATTACCTGCCTCAGTTTTCGATCACGGTCTAAATACACCCTGTATGTAAATGTTTTATTGGTATTAGTGCTGTATGTCATGTATTGGATTTTCTAACGCAAACATTTTTATTACATGTTGATGAAGCAACTTTATATTACAAAAGTGTGACGAATTCCAAAGAAAATATTCAGATATGTATAATAGGCCTTAATTTCCCACTGCAATTTATTAATATTTACCACCTAGTTTTACCTCAACTAACTCAAGAATGCACTGTTCACGAATTATGTAAGAAAATAATGAGCAAATATGGAGTGCTTATAGCAATGTTATAATTTTTTACAATTCCTGTGACTTCTGCAGCAGATGAAAGGTCATTTAGCAAATTAGAAATAATAAAAAAATATTTAAGAAATAATATGGGCCAAATTCGACACCGACATTTATCGCTAATAGCAATTGAAAACAAAATCGCATGACGCTTGGATTTCAACGAAGTTATTGATATTTTTGCAAAAACTGAAGCTAGAAAAAAATTAAAAATATATTTGTTGTGGACGATCTGGTTAGTGTAGCTGGAAGATCTTGGATGCGACTGGCCCAGGACAGAGACGAATGGCATGCCAAAAGAGAGGCCTATGCCCAGCAGTGGGATGAAGGAGGGCTGTGAATGTGATTTGTTGTATAGGCAGTTGATAGGCCCGACCTTTATACATAATTATAATAATCCCTTGAACCTTCTCTATTTTGTTTCATTAGCCAAACCTACACCAAGTATTAATCATTGTAATTTTTGCTGTTACTGTTTAATATTTTTATTGCCTGCCCTGCAGTGCACATAAAAGATCTTAAGTAGCTTAGCATTTTTGTATATTTTATATTTTTATTTGATAAAATCGTAATCAGTTTACATAGTAGTGGGCCCCATTTTTTAATCAGCCCCAGGGCCCTTGGTTACCTAGCTACGCCACTGACTGGTCAACAAAATTTCAACTTTGTCGTGCCACACGGACTTTTTTGGTATTTTTTACTTTAATTGGTGATTGTAATAAAAAATAAACAGTTAAAAAAAATTTGCTAGACAAAGATTTTATTGTATTGAGTAATTTAAAATATTAAGAAAAAATACGGATCTCGTAAATCAAAAGTTAATTTTTTATAAATGACTTAGAAAATCTAAGATTTTCTTGAATATTTAGCTTCTGGTTGGTCCCTTTTAATTGTCCAGCAGTAATCTGCTAACATAACTGGGCTCCATTTGCCCTGGTACCGCTTTTGCATATCAGAAATATCCTGATGGAACCTCTCGCCGTGCTCGTCACTGACAGCTCCTAAATTGTCAGGAAAAAAATCCAGGTGCGAGTGTAAAAAATGGATCTTAATTACAGGGTTAATAAATCCCAAAAAAGTGTTCAAATTCAACGATAAATATTTTTATAACGATTTACTTGTAAGCGTTTTTGTTAATTTACTGCCGTAGTACTAGTTATGAGTATTACCGTATCACAACAAATAGGAGGCTAATTGACATATGGCAACTGTGATTTAATAATGAGGGTAGATTGATAAAACAAAATTAGCTATTAAAGTTCGTGTGGCAAAACCAGTGTTGACCAGTGTAGTTAAATACTAGATACAATGACCTAATACTTAATAATAACTTACTAGACTTTTATGTATTTATCTAATGGATCAGGTGGTTACGTAGTTGTGTATATAAAGCTAAGTGAAATAGAATATACTGACGTAATATTTTCAAGCGGAATGTATATTCTACCTGGACAGGCGGTGGGCGGTCTCGGCGGTGTAATGTAAAGTTGCGTCGACAAGATTCTCGCATCTGAGGAATATCACAACAGATATACGTCTACGATCATACCGCTCTATTTATTCTCCGTAATTAAATATTGATGTTCGTAAATTCTAGCCATCCATAATTTTCATTTCAATTCATTTCAAGTTTTATTACAAAAAATTTAAACGGATCGATAATCATGAGAGTTATTACTTATAAGTTTAAGTAATATGATGATATTGGAGCCGCGTCAGAGGATTTTAAAATAACTTAATTTTGTTGATGATACTGAAAACATCGAATAGCAACATATGAACCGATATGTATGTACAAGGTTCAATCAACACACTGATTTATTTAATTCGTAGGTTAAGTCTCTGTACTATGAATTGAACAACTAGTTTTAGCAGAAGTTATTGCGCAATATGACCTGAAAACTTACCTTTACCAAGCAGTTTAATATTTAATCAATGTTAAAAAAGAAATCCTGATTCCATAAACCTGGGAAATTTGATTCCTTAGAGGCAAAAGCTAATTTGTCCAATGTTTCGACAAAAGAGTTAGTCTCATCTACTTCATTATTATTTACAATATGAAGCTTCGAATGGATCGTCAGAACTTGTTGGCTGTTATTGTCAATTTAGGACATAGAGTCAACGAAACGTTTGTGAATTGATCCATTAATCTTACTTATTCTCAACGTTTGGTCGTCTATGTTTTTCACACGTTATTGGTATAGTCCATTGCTATCTATTTTGGTCTGCTCCTCATTCGTGAACTATCCCTAAAATGTAGCAATATTATGTCATCTAAGTTATGAAATACGAAATCTCGAGATCCACAAAAAGTGCACAACTACGACCAAAAAGGGGGAATGCTTGAACTTCATATATAGGTTACTAATTCCTTACTCTTCTTTGCTTTTTTATCCTGCGAACAGGGAAATGTTGTATAACACTGATGAAAATTGTTCCAAACTAATAAGTTTTTGTTCGTGTGGTCTGGCCTTTGTGATGCAGTCGTATGACCTTTGTAGTACAGTATTCAGGTCGAGGTCATCTCACACTCGGCTCCCTCGGGCACATTACAACTCAGGTTAATAAGGCACAATTTGCGCTAGCAGACCACACAAGCCAGGCTTTTGTATCGAAAACCGATATCTACCTAGTAAAATAAATTAAGATTAATGCTCAACATATGAGACTTAGTTTCCGAACTCAATCGGATGCAATGGTAAGGAGATACTTATGTCTAGCATTGTATATAATAAACTTTCGATGAACAAATTCTATTTTAGTTTGCAGAAGTGATTGCGCGAGAGGCGTTGTTAAACACGATTCAAGTCTGTGGTTTTACATTACACACTGTAAATTCAATTTACAAGCATAATAGAGCTAAAAGTATATCGTATTACTAGCCTATTGTGAAGGCGGTTCAGACAGATGAATACTTTCTGTGACCTGCGTACCTGTAATATAGCGTCTTATTGAGCGCAAACACTGTGCTTATTGTTGTATTCGCTTTATGAACTGGTACAATGTTAATGTGGGCTTCTGTTAGGGTAAAAGATAATTTATCTTTCGTGATTTGACAAAATATTTTAGTAATTATAATCATTTATAATTTTAACAATGAAATTTTACAGTCAATATTAAATTAATAAAAATGTTAAATGTTATTATATTTATTCATTAGGAAACTCTGAGAGGAAGCACAGTTGCTGGGGTAGGGCTCGATAAGCACTAATTGCTTGACCTATTGAGATTCTTCTCAAAAATCACGTTTTACAAGCATTTTTATTTATTGGTTCAGCAAACTGACCGTACTTGCCGGATGAGAAGTGCAATGCGGTTGAAATAGAGTCAACTGGTAAGAATAGATTACAATCATCACTCACCTGTCAGACAAGAGTCCCAGCCTATTTATAACTGGCCGTACCTAGGCTCATCATGAAATGCGACGCATTATATCTTAGATCAATATAGTTAATAATATAGTTATGTTACGTCTTCTGTGTGGTGGACGTCGGCGCGGAGTCGAATATCCGACCGCTAGAAAATTCAACATCCGTCTATTCCTTTTGTCTAATACATTGTAACAGCTTGTGTTTAAATAATAACACCATGGCAGGGAATGCCATTAGCCTTGTGTTTTATTGTACAAACATGGATCGTACCAAAATCAGACTTGAGTTCACCCTATACTTAAGTAAGATTTGCCGTATGAATATTTTAAAATATTCCTGAGAACTGTCAAAAACTCTCAAGTCTTTTTTCTTTAAATAGGAAAATGGAAACAACGCTATAATCCTGTAACATTTTTGGCGTTGCTAATACTAAAATCGCAGTTTTTCATTTGAATGCCTTTGGCACTAAAAGGGAAAACAAATAAAACACGATATTATGCACATAGTAGGTGAACCGTGTCAAAATGGAATTAAAAGTGGCCAAAAGTGGGTCAACAGGCTGCTAGATGGCGAGCGATAAATTGCTTATACCACACGTTTTGAGAACTTTGACAAAGCTTCGGTAGAATCATTGAATTTATGAAACAAGGCGTGATTTAAATATACATTATTATTAGAATATAGCCCATGTCTGTCAAAGTATTGTTCTAAAGTTGACACAATAAGTTTGTTTTAATCATTAGTGTGATAGTATTTTTAACTACTATGTAGTAATATTAAGAATGCATTCTGAAAAACTCGCAGTATATATTTAATTGGATACATGAAATATTTTACGTCTTTATAAGAAACAGTTAAAGGGAACTCTTTCTAACGTCAGCTATTTGGCTTTTAAAGTTAAAAAAAAAAACGATTTTTCTTTTATTTTAATAAAAACGACATGTCACATGAAAATTATATCACACACAATAAAAACTATTTGTATCATAATACCGTCCTTTCTTGTTTATGCGGCACATAAATGCATATCAAAAATGCAGCTGGCTGTTGGAGGCCACTTTGCAACTTGTTTCACAACTCGCTGCATTTTTACAAAATATCTAAGTACTCTCGCTCTATGTGGATCTATTTTACAAATGATGCATATACATTGCACAGATACAAATATTCTAACATAAGCGGACACAATTTCGGATATGTCACATACATTCCTTTTGCAATATTATTTCAAACTATCATGTTACATATTATTTATTAATTTAATAACACAGCTACCTACATACATCTTAATATTATATTCGTAAAACAATAAGCTATGTAACTTCATAGGCACAATTACAACTAGTATTATGGAGGAAACAATAACATTACACATTTATATTGCATATGTTTTTAAATATATGAAGTTAACATACATCGTTGCCTAGCGATTCTTTTTAACTTGGTTTAAAAAAATGTCAGGGCTTTAAATGCAAAATGGATCAGCAGTACACACGGATGACAGATTTGATCGGGTGCCAAATGAGTGAGGGTAGGCCGACCTACATATCAAATACTAGCTCGTACTATGTATGGGTATCATAAAAAGGGGATATATATCAAAAAGATCGCTAGGCACGACTCTACCTAAAACCTCTAAATTATAGTTAAAAATCTGTCTATGCTTACTCGTAAATAAATTATTTAGAAGATAAATTCTTTAAATGGTATTTAATATACGAACCATAGTTTATTCATAAACAAAAACCCTTATTGATGTTATTTATTTAGCAACATAATATTCCTTTATTATATTAATGGTTTCACATTAAAAATTGTCATACTGGTTTGGCCGTTTGTTAATTACAACTGTCAACGGCACTGCTCTCAACGGCGTTATCGGACATCAAGATAATTTTGATGAAGGTCCAAGTTTTTACCGAAAGCCAACGGATTGGGTGCAATTTTTAGCCTATTTGTCAATGTCTGCGGGCTTATTACATTTTCAACACGTACCAAGCTTCTCCAACACGTGTTCAAGTGGGTAGAGCCCCGCTTAAGTGATCACTATCTTTGAACTTCCTTCTTATATGTAGTCGATATTACATGAACGTAGCAATGCAAACTAAAGCCAATAAACCAAATGATACTTGCAAGGTTGTTTTTAAAGTTTGCAGTTTTTAAATGAATTCATACACGTTTGAACTGCGTGAAATACATAGTTTAGGCTGCTTTTATGTACTTAACTTTTCTAATAGTTTCAGTTTGCATAAATAAGTCCATTTGGCAAGCGACACAACTGCTACTCACAAGGCTATCGAAACTGCATTATTTGGCCTTGCCATTTCAAGAGCTATAGGAACTATACAAGTCCTAACCAAACTTTACAGATACTGATGTTGAGCTAAAAAACGACCTCAGAAGCACTTCTTTATACAGTATGTTTCTATAGGAAAAGAAATACCATTTCTTCCACAACAAACTTCTCTAGTATTCAGTGCAAAAGCTTATGATAAGACTGCGTGAAAGTTTTAAGTACAACGTTTATGGGCGTGTTCGTCTCAAAGTACCATTAGCATAACTGTTTATAAACGTAATAGCTCATTATGTTCGAAAAAAGGTGGAAAAATCTCGCTATATAAGAATGAGCCAGCTGGAACGAGTCTGAAACTTTCACAAGTACTAAGTGTAGCATCCGAGGCCGATAGTAATGAGCAAGTTTTTCGCCTAGTCGGTGTACAGGCCTTCGTAGAGGGAGCGAGGCATATGTTCGGCGAGCAACGACTTGAGCTTCTCTCGCGGAGACACCGGCGTGTAGCGAGCCAGCGGGAACGTGCGCGTCACGCCGTCGCTCAGAGCGCGGGTCACCGCAGACAGATCTGCGTCCTGGTAACAAACATTGATAAATGTATTACGTCGCTAACGTGTTGACATACAAACCAATTTATTAATAGACATAATATCTATATTCGATTTACATGATTGCCTCAGGGATTAGGGGCGCGTCCCAGCGTGACATCTTGGCAGACGTAGGGTATACAGTCCCAGGCATATATATCTGGATAGTCGAAGTAATTTGTATATTAAAATGATTTCTTAAGCGTTCGCCAAAAAATCGTGAGAAAGATTCTTTCTGGAGAAAGTTTTTTATTTATGTGAAGTTCAACAATCACCAGGCATTATTGTTGAACGAATTTCTGATCCAACTCCATAGTAATGAAAGGTATCAGTTGTAAGGAGCTATGTAAATAATAAATAAATACACCCAACAGCCACACACATAGTCTTGACCTCACATTAAGATACAAGTTTTGTGTCGTGGGTATCAGAAACTACGAGAGCCTTTTCGGTCTCACAAACACCTAGACCCGGGACAAATATTTGTGGATCACACAAACATTTGTCTCGGTGCGGGGATCGAACCCGCGGCCTCTCGTTTCGCAAGCTGGTGTCTAGCCAACTGCACCACGGGGCTGTCAGAATGGTATGTAGGCTGTTAATATTCTTATTTAAATTTTATTTGAATTGCCGACAGTACAGGTAGGTGAGTAGCCTAATGGAAATTTCTTCAGCCATTGAGATGTCAGCTTTGAGTGTCGTTGGAATAAGCCCAATTACTCGTATATTCGGTAACAACGCCCACAACGATTAATTCGTTAAATCACGGAAGTATCAACAACTTTAGTCTATTTGCGTATAGATTTTAAGTGATATTCAACATAGCAATCTGCAAAGTATCCTTCGCCAATCAGTTGTGAATTCTTATGAGATCACGTGTAATTTCAGTGTTCAGGGAATTTATAATGCAATATATTTACGTAGAATTCAAGTATTACATAACATTATTGACGAAATAATTCTAAACAGCGTTAATACAGAAGATTATTATCAGCGATAACCTCGGGTATATCTTAGTTTTATCGTGAGTGAGGCGAACGTAGCGCGTCTGTTAAATAATACGGTTAAATTAAGCATCGTCACGCCTCCATCAGCAGACACTTACAGCGCTTTTAGTGTACTTCTCGAGGCTGCGTAAAGCTTGTTCGAAGTAGTCCTCGCCATAAGCTCCTTTCTGTTCATCGCTTAGTTGCTTCCACATATTGCGGGCTTGTTCCAGAAGTTTCTCTTCAGACAACCACGCGCTGCCCGTCGTGTACTCGCCGGCCGCTACCACCACCTAAACTTACAATTTATAGTACGCAGAACACAAACACGCTATAAATTCTAATGCCCGGAAAAATATATATTTATTTTGGAAGAGGCGGCGTACGACATTTATTACATTCATCGTAACTTTTACGCTTTGCAAGATGACGGCCTACATTTTATAAATACTGACATACAGATGCCTATAAATATTGCTTGCACGGACTATATATTGTTGCGTAACATAAAAAATCTAGCTTAAGTTGCTCTAGAACGAATATTATGAATACATTGATTGAAAGTTGTATCGAAACGCAGGTATACGAAAGGTATGAGATAGCAACTCTGTGCGCTATTGATTATATTGCATCGACTCAAATCGCAACCCATTGCCTTGATGAACATTGTGGTTGTATGATCTGAATCGCTGTTGAAGTCATTACGAGCAGCGCTTTGGGATTAAATAGTAATTACCGTGGAAGCTAATGGTTTCGGTGAATGCTGATATGAATGTTTTATGTCATACCGTTACATATTATATCAAAAGAGGATACGTATGTATTTCGGTTACATTGTTTATTTAATTAAACGTGCCACAGCGATGTGACACGGAATATCACTTGTAACCCAATTTCTGTTGATAGTTCTTGTACATGACGTGAAGTTCGACGGTAAAGTTTCGTATAGTTTGTAATTGAATGATTTTATATTGGAAAACCTATACGAGATGTTATGAACTGTGTTTTTTTTATATGTTTATATATTATATATATATATATATATCTTGCTTAGGAAACAAGAATCAATTTCTTTGGAATACAGTAGAAAAACTGCTACGATGATTTTTTACTGATTTCCAAATGTTCGCTTATGCGAGTGTCACTACGATAATATGCCACTTGTTATCCAAATGGAAATTTAAATTGAACCTCTGGCATTGTCACTCACAAATGAAATAATAACATAGTTTCATGTGTAATTTACATGACAAGAACGAGCTGGCACATTTTATAAGACTACAATTGATCTGTCTCACTCTTAAAATCCGTTGGTTTTAACCTTCTATGGTAACAAGAAATAATTTAAATTTCTATATTTAAAAACAGAAACAAAATAAAATGCGAAAATATAAGCAAACAAATATCTACTCCGGTATTTGAAGAAGAATGTATTCTTTTTATCATTAAATAAACTCAACATATGAGAAAGGATGCAGGAAGCTATATTTAGGCGACACAAAGTATTTCTTCATCAGATCGACTTCACAATAGGAGTAAAATTTATGTCGACGTTTAACTTTCTATTGTTCCACTCTCCCTCTTTTATTGGATTTACTTGCTCTTTCCTTTTTATTTCCCATGTTGCCCAGCCAATTCTACCGGATCGACAAATATAATGTTCTCAAGGAGCTAACGATCGGTTTTAATCCTATAGTATTACATCGAGGGTATCAATGGATTGAGGGTGAGCTTGCCCGTTGTCTTTCCAGAAGAATGCCGAATCTAGTAAGTGAAGCAGCAGATAAAAGGTCATATCAGACAAGTCTAACTTTTGTAACAGCCTAGAGCAATACAATAAAACCAACTTTTCAATTTTACTTCCGCGAATTCGTGCTGTGTTTGTCTGTTTTGCATCGGATAATAACTTCAATAACCTAAATATAGCCCGGTGTAGTGTGCAAAGTTGACGCCTTTGTGAGACTTTGAGAGTGCTTAATCCAGTCGAGGTTTCTGCATATAACCACACACATCTTTTTACGCCAGTAAAAAACGAGTCTTAGTTCTTTTGTAGATTGTGTATTATGGTTTTATGGCACAAACTACCATAGTACATACCTACAATAAAAGTTTGCTATGAGATACATTATTACTCTAGGGAATTTATGTTTTGATATTATTTCTTGTGCTACAGTATAAAATATACAGCTGACAGAAAATGTTTAATTTAAAACGTGAGCCATACTTATGATTTATTTCATATCTAATTTATAGGCATTGGCTTACACTAGATCATCGCTTGTAAAAATAAACATGAACTACATAACTCAGATAAAACTAGATGGATTTATTTTCTTAGCGAGAATAAAACTTCTAATCTTTTCTTGCAGTTGCTACGAACGTCCGATAAGAGTTAACATTGCCACATAGTATATATGTTATGGGCAAAGTGATTAATGCGAGCAGTATTATAATGCCCGGGCAATATAATTAATGCCTAATAAGAACGGGCAATGTGATTAATTACAATCTAAAGTTACCTTTTTATCACATTGCCCGGCATTATGAATATTAGATAAGATAAGATAAGATAAGATAAAAAACACTTTATTGTGCACCATCTAAACATAGAAACAAAAGACAAAAACAACTTAAATACAGTGGACAATTGGCAGTCTTATCGCTTAGAGCGATCTTTTCCAGACAACCAGGCTTAGCTACATGATGATCGGGCAATGTGATTAAAAGATCCGCCCTGTGGATTGGGGGTGTAAGAATTCCGCCACGGTATCCCCTACCTGTCGTAAGAGGCGACTAACAGGGGTACTGGGGTAGTAGGGCGTACTGCGGGGGCGGTACCCTATGATAGCAACCCCGAGATTGGCGGCAGAGGACGTGACCTCTTAACTGTCGCGGACGTTCCCGAAAGGCGAACGTCCAAATAGATTAAGTGGAGGGCATAGCAAGCCCTCCCAATTTGGAGGGGTCCAAAATTGGACGGTGCGCTGGGCGGCAGCGGACCATTTAGGGCACTTCTGGCCCTGGGATGCCGCAAAACCGCCCTAAATGCGTGTGATGGTCACCGAGAGGTTTTAGTCGGTATGCTGGCGTAGCCAGTGACCCCGACATACCCCTTACGGCCTCCCCCGAGGTACCGAACAGGGGAGCTTAAGGCGCTTTCCTCTCGTGATAAAAAAAAAAAAAATGTGATTAAAAGATAAATTTTTACGTGGTGCTTAAAATGCCATCACAGCAGCAGTGGTTCTAATAAATCGATCAACTTATTTTTTTACAAACTTATTTTTGATCATTTCAACGAAGCTGATAACTTAAATTATTTTAATTTTTAAACAATTTGAAGCGTTTAAAACTAGCGAGTATTTTTTTTAAATTCAGATATTGAGACCGATTTGATTACTGAGTTAAAAGTACTAAATTACTCATAGGTAGTTCTTTTTTTTGTTTTCAACGTTATTTTTGATATTTCCTATTATTTATTATTACCTGTGAAACTGATTACTAAGACTCTTTTAACTTTAGAGTAAATTTTTAAGTTAAGTAATCGGAAATGTGATTTCCATTTAGTTCCATTTAGATTGTTAGATTTATAATTTATCTTACTCACGCCGTGAAGTTTTATATTCTAATTCCTCGCTGCAACTTACTCGCAAAATCTACCTACATGTGAGTGAAAGCGAGTGCGAAATACTTCCAAACTACATTACTATAGACTACAGTTTTTAAATGTAGCCCTTCGTAAATTGATCCATGTTTAGAAATAAATACTAAACTATAGAACATGTTTTTATTATTACTCTACTCGATAATTGATTTCATTTGAAAGTATTAAACTGCTTTACATCACTTGTCCAATAGGCACTTGGCATTATTCATAATGCCCGGGCAATGTGATAAATTGATTGGTTAAAATCACATTGCCCGCTCTTATTGGGCATTATTCATATTGCCCGGGCATTATAAATAATACCAGATTAATCACTTTGCCCATAACATATACATAGCATTCGGACACGCTCACAGATGTAATGTTCGGGGTAGTACTCTGACCCAATAACTGTGCTGGCATACCGATTTATATAATTCAACGGTCATTATGCGCATACCTCACAGAACAGAGCCCTGCATTGTTTATTACCGTAACAAAAGCTCGTTCTATTCGGATTTATATATTTCGAGTTCTTGTTATGCATTTCTTTTTACACAAGTACCTACTCCTGACTTTACGCCGACTTTTCGCGACTGGCATTATTACCGTAGAATATTTTTACATTTGTACTGGCAAAATTTCAAGCCATAGTCATTAGTCATGCTTTAGGCAACTTGGACTATGATATCTATAAGATAGAACGGTATCTTAAACCTGTTTAACACGATATGACTGTATACGGGAAACTATAAATTTACAGAGGAGATATTAATAGGGTTATGTGTAATATGATAAGGTATAAATAAGGACATACGACATCGACTCCGCGCGGCTTGAGCTCCCGGCGCAGGCAGGCGGCCATGGCGTCGAGCGCGGCGAGCGAGGCGGCGTGCACCCCGCGGACCGGCGCCGCCACGTGCGTCAGGATCGATGACGCCAGCACGATGCGGCCCCGAGCGCGGCGCACCAGCGGCAGCATCACTTGCACCAGCCGGGCGGGACCTGCCGCGAACGACAACACTTTACATACATCCCCATACTATTATATGGATACAAAACAAAGCCGTGCCAAATCGACGGATTTACCATTATTTTTGTGTATGTTATAGTATATTGCGTGTGGTATTTAATAAAGATTACCACGGTTAACTATATTATACCATTTTAAAAAGTATTACAATTCTGTGAACAATTGTATATCATCTTAGGTCCATTTGATTCAGAATTCAGCTTAGATTTTAATGCAATGTTTTCATGTTTCTGATACTAAAATAAGCCTAAGATTATTTTAGGTTTTCAATCTTCTCTCGTGTTCCTCAGACCTTGTGCACCAGGCGACCTTCTCTAGCTATTATGTAGCATGGATTATTTGTAATATGAAGATGCATAATGCAGACCTCGGGAAGAACGGATGGAGTCTTTTATTAAAGAAACTTGATTCTGTATTCTATTATTCAGTATGATTAAAGGCGAGCTTCAGTGCTTAAGCAACATTAAAAGTTGTTTACAGCATCATTTATAGCATACTTTTTTAATCTTAATATTAAAATTGTATAATAACAAAAAAAGACTTTATTTGCAGAAAGATTAAGACGATGTGCTAGACATTAAAATTCTATTGGTTAGGTGTTAGCTTTGCCCTAAACAGATACATATTGTACTAAGGGTAAGAGATCTACTAATGTACAATTTAATGTTTGTTTTAAACCAAAAAGGTTATCTCTGCAACAAGAGCAAGTCATAATGAAATGGCATATAACTTAATTTCAATGAATTAAAATTCGCTTCGGCAAACACTTCTACTAATATGTTTGATTAATTAAAGCAAAAGTTAATTCCGAGTCTAAAGTAAACTGTTAGGTTTCGTTTGGCAATCAAGCAGAAGGAAAACGTGCAAGTGACTGACAAAGATTTATTGCTCATTTCCGCCATATGGTGGAAGCTGCCAATTCGTTAATTCCTATAATCACTATTCGATGTATCGTTTCAGCAAAGATGTTTAATTCAATAACAAGATCTGTGCTTATTTGTATCGATTCAACGTAATTTAGCTTTTGGTGATGTAAATTTGTTTTGAGTGTAGAGACAACACACTATTAATTATATCGTGTTATTTACCACACAAATTCAGAATCAGCACTGAAATGTATTGACGTATTCAACATAAAAATCAACAATCAACATATAAATATGTTCATTAGTAATAAATAATTGCAAATAGTAATATATTTTTGCAACGCACGCCATCTGTTGGAATGTTCACCTAACACACTTACCCAAAAGGTTCACGTCCATTGAGCGTTTGATGACGGAGAAAGGCACCCATTCTAGTTCGCCGAGTGCACACCATGACTCGCAGTTGATTATTGCCCATAACCCTTGCGCGCCCTCTGGCAGGTGATCCACGATGTACAGAGAGGCCGAGAGAATCTTAGGAAGGTAAAAGAGATGTCACGACTACAAATGATACAACATTTTGTCGCTAGAGGTCGTAACTTTGGTCTTTTCTTATTGTTGGTAAGCAAAGGAAGATTATATTAGGATACTGTTTTTGTTCCCGCATGGTTTTTATGAAAAACAATTGCCAAATGTATCAAAGGACAGTGGTTAAGGAATATAGGAGTGATTTCTCTCTAATAAGATAAATACCTATTCCGACACTCATAATGAAACAAACCGTTGGGTGAAATAAAAACGAGCCCCTAAAAAGAATTTGAAGCCGTTTTACTTATTTTGGACTTGTCTTTATCTATTTAAAAATTTCGCTATTAATCTTAGCGAAAAGTTTGAAGCGTTTGTTGAATTGTAATGTGTCGAATCACATTGTTGCTGATCGTAAGACGCAAAATAGAAATGTCACACACATATTTAACCGGAATAAGGAAAGAAAAGGTCTGTCATTAATGAAGACAGCCAAATTAGGTAAATTTTGTAACGCGTTTAGCGCTGAGCAACGCGATAAAAACGTGGGAGGCGCGACCTCGCAATTGTAACATTTTCTTTTACTTTGTCGACCTAAATTAATTTCAAGATACACTCCCAGTGAATGGTATATTCCCAAAATAGTATTTGCTGGAAGCCATTCACAAACGTAATTACTCTTAACATTTAAACAGACTGAGATTCTAGTACATCTTAGAGTGACTTACTTCTTAATGCTACAGCGGTGAAGTAATACGATATTTATAAATAGCTTTTGATTAACATACATTTTGAATAAGGTTGTGCGTCATTTCTAAATAGAAACAATTTGACATCACATAGTTTACATAACATAGTTATGACTTCAATAAATACCTGAGTTTCTGAAGTCACATCGAGCTGCAACGTGTGCAATCTTCCCGAACAATCCTCCTTGAGCATGTCAGCATCAATGTTGCCAGCTTTGGTTTGGAATCCAGCGAAAACGTGATACCCCATGTCGTCGAGCCTTCTCGCCAAAGCATTGCCGAGTACATTGTCACAACCAGTCACAAGAACTGCTTTGCCCGCTGCGGTTACCTGCATTAAGTTTTTATCATAAATTTCGTTTTTTTTTAAACGACAAGGTTCTATTTCAAAGCTAAACGATTAGATTTAATTACGGATTTTGTTAACTAAAATTGAAATACTTAAATGCAAGAATTGTGTTTTTTTGTTTGTATGAAGCAATCAACATAAAAAGCAATTACTAATACTGGCTAGTCTAGCCTTGGAAGTCTAAGACACCGCGCTCAGATGATGAAAATTATAAAAATTGCAGGATTATTACAGAGATTTTTTTTCTATCAAAACTCTTAGTTAATCGAATGGTGATATAAAATGAGACTCGAAACACGTTACATTGTCGTCGTATTGTTTCTATATGCAAATAAATTATATCTTATCATGAAACGAACGATTCACTGTATCAGATATAATGGGCTGACGATGAAATTAAGTTTTCGTCGAAAATAGACGACGACAGCTTGATTGATGTCCGCTATAATAACTGTTGAGTGAATATTTTATTTAAGCATTTGTAATTTAAGTACGTTCGCGGGTATGCGTGACGCGGTGGTATTCGAGGTTAACTATTTCAGGTTTGCCTGATCGTTAATTCTTAATCTTCCACTCCTCTCCCTTAAGACGGTCACGCACCAATCACAAACCCTGTTTGCATATGTTGGCCAAGTTGGGGTCATTGGAAAAATTGTAACGTTTTAAGTTATACCTTGTACATTTATAAATTAAATTACACAAGTAGCTCAGAGAAAGTAAACGATTAAAATTTAAAAATAAGGCAGCGGATGGAATAAAGTGATTCAAAAAAGCCATTTACAGATTAAGGATATCTTGCCTTTGGACATTCTATACTAAGAATGTAGGCTTTATTTTTTTGGTAAATGTTGTTATTTCACAAAAAATACCTATACACGGTACGTTGGTACAATAACAAAAAGATCTTATATTGTTTGATCTTAAGCATCGAGAATGAATCCTTCTAATGCTTTCTTTTATGACGTCAACGCTTTAAACGCCACCCGCGGGACTCTTTTCCTGGGACTAATACCGGAACGAAGTCGCTTGTGAGAATATTAAATCTTTTTCAAGTACAAAGTTAAATATGATTTATTGTGATCCCAAACAAATAATTGCTAGCATCGAACACGAAATGTAAATTTGAAAAGGAACCATGAATATTTTATTTACCAGTGTCTACTGTCTATTCAGTAAAAACACAACCATTAACCCATTTTAAATCGGACCTTCCAATGGATTGATGACGCAAGTATGGCGGCTGGCACAATGGTACAATTGTTGCAATCTCCTTGGCAATTTATAATGCGACACATTCACACAGACATTTTAGGGGTAATATTATACAATATCGTGTAATAATAGTTATTTCATGGCCTGGTGAGGATGCGTTTCCGTGCTGACGAAGCACTTACAATAGCTTCGAATATTGGAAATACACTAATCTTTATTCGAAATATGTCTATGTAGCAATTTTTGTAACGATTTTCTTTATGAGCAGAGTTAATGGCAGTGTAAAATTGCCGATACAAATGTGAAATTTTATGTATTTCAAAACTGCTGTCTGTCGTTAAGAATCTTATTTTTTAAACTTACTGACTAATTTCTTGTTATTGTCATAAAATAATTCAATAAAAGGCTAGGCTCTATTCTGGCTAGAAATATTTACTTAGTTTTTGTCATATACAAATGCACACTTTAAGTTTCAGATTGAGTATCGTGTTTGTAACTAAATGACAAGCATGTCATGTTAAGCATCAAGGATTTGAATAGATGTTTTTTCTTGTAAGCGAACTATAAAGTATAATGGCTCAGAAAAAGAGGAAGTGCTTTTAAAGATTAAATAGCCTTCGCCAATTGCATTTGTTACGCCAAACGCGACGGCAAAACTGTTGCTTCATGTCACGCTGTTTTTTAGCGTGACTGGTGCTTTAATTCACAACAGTATCGTCTAAACTGTTATTGGCGTGACTTGTAAAGTCTATATAAATAACTATTTCTGCCCACTTAGATTATTTGCTGAGCACGGGTTAACTACAATGATAAGCTTAATATCAGTGAGGTTAATTAATATATGTTTCATATTTCTGTTATATACCATAGCCAAAAAAGATTATATGAATTATAACAAGAAGAAAAAACAAGATTACATTTTTGTGATTCAACACTTTGTGCGTCATTTTATGTACATCCTGTCATATACGTGATGTGACAGGAGGTTTCTTTTATTAAAATTAAAACGGATTTTTATATTCTAACGTCAAAACTAAATTCTTATTCCAGCTGCAGTATTTGGCATTTATTCAAAAATCCATTTCTAACATACAAGAATAGCTGTAGCATGTGTAAACACAACCTTATCGTCAGAAAATCCATCACTTTGCGTTTAAATTTGTGGTTTCAATCATCTGATGTAGATTCCATGCACCAAATATTTAATATTATTTTTATTTTTTTATGACGTCGTTGAAAATAGTAAACAAATGATGCTACATAGCAGACCTTAAGTATAGTCTACGTAATAACATAATAAATTACATGGCAAAAAAACAATAAAATTAAGTTGTAAAGACAATATTTCACTGAAATATATTTAATTCGTAGGATTTCACTTTATTGTTCTTTGTCGTCATAGTGGAGCGCCGTAAGGTTTATACCTCGGAATCCAGGGCCAGTCAATGAATCTTAATATAAACCTTGAAAATATGTTTTTAATAGTATATAGAAAAATGTTAAAAAAAAAATTTTTCGCGCTCTCAATTTTTTTTTATTATTATAAACATTTATTAATTTTTTGGAGTTTTAATTGATTTATATTAGTGAAAAGTCATATTTTAAAAATAACAACTATTACAAACTTGAAAACTTGATCTTGGATCTTTAGGGACTGCAGGTATACCGATGAATATAAATAAATACACTACTGGAAAAAATTAAAGGATCAAAAAATAAATCCAAATTTTTGGGCCGTAACTTCGAGAAAAATGGTCGTACAGGAAATTTAAAAAAAGAAAATTGTAGCTCCAAGTCTCTAGTTTTTGGATTAACACATTAAAAAATTGTAGCATCAGTGGTTTTTGAGTGATCTTAGGAAAAGCAGCAACAAAACGATTTCAAAATTTTTAATGCTTCTTTTTTTACATACGGGCGTGGAGAAAAATGTTCTTGCTTAACCCTTATAAAGATCGGATGCTTTGTTTATTTAGCTTTAATTTCTATCTTTTAACACCTCGATATGTTTAGTTCTCGCCGAGATATCAGTCTACAAATGGAAAAGGATCCTTTTGTCTTTAATTACCGATATCTCAGCAACAAATAATTGTACACTAAGTTTAAGGTGCGTTTCAAGAATTTGAATAAATATCCTTTAACCACCAGCTATTACTTTTTCGAAAAAACAAGAATTATTCTTGTTACATGAATTTGAAAATGCATCAAAAAATGAGCTTTAGATGGTGTTTTGGAAAATCGAGCGCTGGATCGAAAATATTGTGAAAACTAATAATGTTAAGTGTGCGTTTTACAGTTCAATATGTCCACAAAAATCCTACAAAGTGCCAAATTAATCCATCCAGCCATTTTTTTGTTTCACTCGATCGAATTTTTGAAAAAATAAGGGATCACGTTTTTGCTCTGCAAAGCTCATAATTTAAGAAATGAGAAATATTCTTTTTTAAGAGCTTTTTTCACATTTTGTTGTATAGATTTGTTGTTTTGGGGCAACTTGAGGAAATTCAAGTCACCAACGCCAATATTGCCCTTTGTTGCTATTGCGTGTGATTAAGGAATTTTAGTGCAACAATATTCGCATTGACGAAATATTGAATTAATTGGGCGTTTGTACTAAAACTTAAAAGAGTATTTTTGCAAGTTCAAACATGGCTTGGAATGCGGAATATTGACACCGCAAACAATGACGCAACGACCAGCTCCAGAATCTTTATTAAAAATTATTTTTTGCTCATGCAAAACAGGATGTGGAGCATCTTGTGGGTGCAGGAAAAGTGGATTAAACTGCACTGCAGCTTGCTTAGAATGCAATAGTGAAAGCTGTGAAATGTACACGATGTAACAATGTGAACAGTTAATGATATTTTTTTTTTGTAACTTATTTTTTACGATAATCTAATAAATTAACATTGAAGTTACTCTGCACATATAATTTATTACAAATAAAACTAAATTTTTCACTATAAAAAAATTTTCTCTCTTCCGTCTCTCATTTTTCAGTGAATTGTTGTTAAAAATTGTTGTAAATCGAGATCGGTCAAATTTTTTTTTTTAACTTTTTTATTTGAGGTTTTAATAATGCAGTCTCATACTTGATATACAGATTCATTGACTGGCCCTGGGTTCCGAGGTTTGACCATTTTTATGTCTTACGGCACTCTACTATCAGTGATTATCCGGTTTTCATCAGGCTGGCAGAATTGTGTCATCTGGATAGAGATAATCATATCTAGTTGTTTCTTGTTTATAAGGCTCCATTTAGTACACTTACAATCTGATGTTTTACGTTGTGTTATTTCTTTTTAAAAATTCTGATGTCCCACTATATGAATAATTTTATATAAATGCAGGACTAACAAGTTAAAAAAAAACAATGTCGGAAGTCTATGTTTTATTGGATTCCAATAAAATTGTTGGTAATGATTTTTTAAGAATAAATTAAAGAATCAATGGAACAATTATTAAATTTAAGGAAATATACTATAAATCAAGATTCATTTTGTCATTGTGGCCCTATCCCATCACACACCCGCCACTGCAACTCCTGTACTCCAGGATCAACAGCGGCACGCACAGTATTGGCGCCGAGTAATGAAGCTCAGCGAATCTAAGAGGACCTAAATTGTCACAATCCCGCAACGAAGTTAATCAGAAAAGCAATGTAAAGGAGGACTTGGAAAACATTCATTTTGTCATGTAATTTGTTGTATGAGTTTATCTTTGGACTTTAATAAAAGATGCCAACAGAAAATGAATGTGTTTTAATTTTTTATTATTGTTAACCATTCCGAAAAAATATAACACAAACAAAACTTGATATGGGATTGCATATAAATTATTTATTATAGTTACTATATCGTATTACATTATTCCTTTCTACCAAGATAGTAGACTTGTACTTCAATTATAATATAACTAATCTGAGACCAGAACACAATTTATCTTCCCCGAAGTTTTCTATAAAAAAAATATGAATCAAGAATAATGGTACTTAGAAACAATAGAATAATTTCATTACTATAGGTTATCCCGGGCAAAGGCAAAATGTTATCTCCAGAAAAGTAGTTTAGTTTAACATTTTCATTTAATTAATTTTCATCAATTATCTGTTCATTAACGTAATTCAGCGCCTACATTTTAGCGGTAAACACCAATAAAAATCTAAAACGTTGAAATAGCTGCGTGGAACGAGTAATTATTTAAAATGTTAATCACTGGACAGAATCAGTCCCTCGTGCGCTACGGCTGTTTATTAAATGATAAGTTACTTTCCTTTTGTTCTTACAACTGGCTGGTTGTTGGCCAGGCACCCATTAAATATCTTTGTCACTTCTTTCCATTGTGTTAATGCTAACTCAAACGCTTTCCGCTTTGTGTTTAGATTGTTTCCTTAATAAAAATTTAATGCCTTGATACTTTCACGAACCTCAAGGCTTTAATTCAGTTTGGAGCTTAAAACAAGTATTCCAATTACAATACAATTTTACTAAAATTGAATTTAAGAAAACGTTGGAAATAAGTAAGCGCGATTTATATTTTTATTTAGTGGTTTTCTTTAAAGCTCGTACCATGGATAGGTGATAGGAGAGATATCCCCACGAGACTGCGATTTTATTTCAAACAGGCGTCGAGCGCAGCCAGGTAATCACTCGCGGCTAGACACTTATTTTTATAAAATGAGCGAAACATTTCACTCCGGACGGAGCAATCACAATAATTTGGAAGTCGGAACTCAATGTGGTAATGGATCTGCATTCCTTTAACGAGATTTTAAACAGTGAAAACATTTTCATTTTATTATTTTAAAACGGTCTGGCTCAAAGTAGGATTGATATGGTTGTCTGAAAGAAATCGCATACAGCAATGAGACCGCCATTTGTTGCACTCTATTTTAATTTTCATTATTTTTAAATCACGTTTTGTCTATTTTGTGGTGTACAATAAAGAGCGATAAATCAGAATACAGACAAATTGAAAGCCATCTGTGTTTTTGAAGTCAATTGAAAATACAGATAAGATGCAAAAAAAAAAAAACAAAATTGACATTAGACATAAGGCAAAACGAGTCAAAGCTTGTTTAAGGAGTTGTTTAACTAGGTGAGGATTAGAAGTAATACTCTAAGTAGCATAAATATTTCCAGAAAAGAAAACGGTCTCAAGAGTTTCCTTATAATACCTATACCTATTAAAAATAAAAGTGGGAACTGTGATAGCTTATAAACAAGCTGATATTCGCGTTTAATGTAATGTGTGTAATAACCAGTGAAACTTTTTCAAAAAGATACTCATTAATACATCAACACGTTATCACTAAAAATCATATAATAATTATTATTGATTATAATGTATACCTATAAGACTCAGGCGATGTATAATATGATATGATTAAATAAGGATCTAGCAAAAAAAATAAATTGTGTTACGCAAAATTTTCATTGGAAAAGTTTTTATTTTGTATAAAATTTTGTTCATTCCATTATCAAGTTAAAAACACAACGCTGACGACGGACCGTGGACAGCAATTTTATGTTTTGATTACGTTTAATACTACAAAGGTTTAATTTCCGGACGAGCGTTATTTTGTAAGATTAATAAACATGACGACACAGGACAAATGAATAATAATAACAATTATGTTAAGTTGCTTACGTTAAATGAACGTTGTTACTATTATTATAAAAAAAATCAATTAAAAAGAAATTCAAGCTTAAAACACTTAGGCTTAACTTTTGAGAATTCTGATGTAGAGCTGGTTTAGAGAAGGATGTGTACTACTTATATGTAATATTTCAAAATGTCATTACATTCGGACGAAGCTGGGTTCCAACCTGTGTTCAGTATCTTACTAGACAAGTAATAGTTATGGTGATTGCAAATACACTGACGTAAAAAAAAAACACAAAAAACTACGTTTTCGTTCCAAACCAAAGTAATTATTATATTCATGGAGATTAGGAAAACATTTTTCTTTGTTTTTTTTTTTATCTTCAGTTTGTTTATGATCTTCGTGACTACTTATTTATTTCAAATATTAATACACATAAGACAAAATCGATGGAGTATAGTATCTTAAATGAGTACAAAAGGTGGTCCTATAGCACTATTGGCTATCAAAGTTTTCTATCACGGTCTTTTTAAATGTTATATATAACATCACAACTCTTTCACAGAATGATAAATAATAGACTTGGTTGATATTTTTCAACATTATCATAAACTATTGTGGTAAAAAAGCAGTGATGGCCTCGAGGTTTAGGCACGTGGTCGAGAATCTCGGCGGTCGCGGGTTCGAACCCCAGGCACACCTCTGACGTTTCGAAGTAATGTGTGTATTTACAATGAATTATCACTTGCTTTAACGGTGAAGGAAAACATTGTGATAAAACCTGCACACCTAAAAGTTCGTAGGAATTTCTTAGGTGTGGAGGCCGCCAACCCGCACTAGGCTAGCGTGGTGGATAATGGCCTAAACCCTCTCAATGGTAGAGGAGGCCCGTGCCCAGCAGTGGGACGCATATGGCTTGATGATGATGATGATTATGGTACTCTCCAAACGCAAGGCTCAAAAACCTTCGTATGCACTAAAATGAATAAAAAAATAAATAACTTGTATTCGATAGTGTACCGAATGCATAAAATCTTCGCTATCTCGTGTTTACGTCATAACAGAAAGGTCATAGTATCTTCTCCTATAGAAGCATTTGTTTATGAAGTATGACCTATTTGGTCAAAACTATTGGTGAAAATATTTCGTACAAACATTGCACATTTGTCCACCTACGCACGGGTCTTTCCTAGTTAAATAATGGTTTCCAAGTGCCAACCTCAGCTATGAGTCGTAACTAAGATTTTATACAAAGTTATGGTAGTTACTATGTCTCAGCCGTCTAACTGTTATAGGGGGAGACATACTTGCGGACGGAAATATTTTGTTTTGCAATAAGCATTAAGAATTAGTTTGTATAGTAGATCTTTTTTGAAGACCTGTACGTCTTACTCTTCTCTTTCTCTGTCGATATTGGTCCAAAACACCTAAGTATTTACCCTTTTAGTAATGACAGTATTAATAGAGTCATTGCCCTTCTATTTTTGATTTTTATACCTAATTAAAAGCACAGCATTGTTTTTTGATGTCTTTAATACATGTTTAAGGTGCAGAATGCTATAAAAATAGCAAATTCTATGAATATCTCACAAAACAAACAGACTCGCACCGTTTTGCAACTGAATTTGCATCGTGTCAATTCGGAGTTAAATCACGTGCCAGTAACGAGCGTTTGTTACTTCGAGAGCTTGTGGGAACTATATAAATGCATGTATTTTTATTTTCTTTAATTTTTTTCTAACAGCGTAGTATTCAAGTTCGTATTCGAGTTGAACACGCGCTGTTTCAATTTTCAGGTCGTTTCCAGCCGATGTACGCAGTGTGTTCCCGCTTAATATTGTTTTGGCATTTAATCTTGATCTAGTGGGAGTAGCGGTACGTTAGATACTGGCAAAAGAGATCGCGTGGGTGTTAACGACCTTCTTAAAGGAAATTTCTTTAATAGCATGTGATATGAATTTTTATCTTGGCATTGTGTTTATTAAAAAATAATATAATATTATATATATATCATAAATAAAACACCATTGTTCTAATATAATTATATCTGTTCATTTTAGCGGCTATGAATTTGCATACTATGTTATCTACATATTTGTCATTGATTAGTGTTCCAGTGGTTGATTTTATCTGATTATCGTTTAAATCAAAGTGAAATAGACATAACAACTAATAGTAGCAAAGCCGGTGAAAATTACATTAAACCCGATTGAAACGTTAGTTACTGAGAGAAACCAGATTTTTGATACAATGAGAGCTGAAATGTTTTTTTACAGTACATTCGTTTCAAAATCCAATTCTGTATAAAGCAGAGATCACATGAGATAGCAGCTGCTCCGATTAAATGGAATTAATTACGTTTTATCGATAAAAAGATTTTCTGGACTTTACAGTTATTCTTTACTTAACGCTTTGGTATTTAGAAAGTTTTTTTAACTTTACTTCAAAACGCATTTTATGGCTTGATTGCGTTCAAGATAACTAATTGATATTTTTACAATCGATAAAAATGGTTTATTACGTGATATTTAACTGTGAAAAGTATTGACACCCAGTTTACGGAAGAATTAGCCAGAGATTTTATAGACGAAGACCGAAAATAACCAACATAATTAGTTACTCATAGCACTTTATCTTATTCACAGCTATGGACAATCGCAGCTCCAATTTATACCCAAAGATCAATGAAGTAGTATTACTACTTATCTACTTATATTCTTTAATTAACATTCAGTTATAAGTTGTTAAGTTGTTTACATTGAAAGCAGAGCTAGAAAAGGCTGAAAATTGTTCAATGACACTTTGCTAGTTCTCTTCACTTGTATATGGAGAGAATTTAAATTGTTTTACGTGGAAAGTTGGCACTGTAGTGAATGAATATTCATTCAGTTTAATATGGCTCTCCGAGTGTTTTCTTTATAGAATCTGGCCATATGAAGTCTCTTCACATGGAAATTTTCAAAAGCGAACGCACAACGTGCGTCTTTGTAAATTAAAATGTTTTTACCGTGTTGGTTTTCCTGCTACTAACGAAAGTTATTCCACTATCTTTCATGCCGTCGAGCCCTCAATAACAAGTTTAATTAGAATTATGATAAACTTCGCCAAAGGAGATGATACAGTCTAAATAGCTTTAGTTGCTTCTACTGCATCTTTATTTGAATGTGAGAGAGAAAGGTCAAACTATTTGTGGGCGACCGTTTGACCTTAATTATGTTTAGTGCGATTAAAACATAGTGATTGCATGCTTCTAAGCAAAATGAAAGAAAAAAGTATCTGCAATGTGATTAAACAACTAGTTGCAAGTAATAATTTATTTAGTAAATTGGGATTTATATATCTCTCTTTAATATACTGCTGTCGAATAAAGATAAACAGTTTCGTTTAATAATTCTATTTTATTGATCATTTCCTTTGGCAGATATTCATTTTCACAACAATTTAAGCGCAAAATCGGATGAAATGGAGACGATTGGGCGGTAAATAAACGCTTCTAAAAGTAGCGTTGAGTAATAGCATCAAAGAAACCAATATTGATAATATTAGCTTCTCCCAGACAATTTAATACATTTCAATATATGATTTATCATTCATATTGCCTTACATTTTATTCAGAATATATAAACTATATTCGAAATATTTACCTGTAAGTTATGATAGAACCACAGTGATCCGGTGACGGAGATGGCAAACCAGAGGAACAGCGTGAACACAGACACCTGGCTAAGATGTAACGCATTCAGCATCGTCGATAGGACGACGGCGAGCGCGTGGCACAACACTATCGGCAACGCGCACCGATCGATTATGTCCCATGGCACCTCCTGCAACATTTATCCTTTTGAGCCTACTCAGTAAAATCACCTGATTTATTTTATACATAAGAACTATACTTAAGCTTTTTGTAGACATATCAAAAATCGTTAAGAAGAATAAACAACAACACACCATTGGAGTTTCATCCTTTGAGGTGGGTTTTAAATAGCTACATCTTTTTAAGAATCTACAAATGTAGCTTTTCTAAAGTGTACCCTAGATATTTGGGTCAGCTGGTCGAGCATCTGTGTTCCTTTGAAAGGATTTGGAGGGTATTCGTGCGCGGAGACAAATGTTTGTATTAAAATACTCTAACCTCTCAGGGGCGAATATATTTTTGTTTTTCTCTGAGTGCCAGAAAGTGCAGCAATAACATCATGAAATATATCTTTCCACATTAAAAAATGCAGTGAATGTCGTTTCTTTCTCGAGATAATTTAAATGCTATGAACTTTTTTTTAGGCGTCTATTTGTTTTTCATGTTACATCACATGTATTTCTGTTCTACCACTTTACAAACAATAGTAATATTCATGAATAGAAAATTTAAACATATTGTTGCTGAAATTTAGAATATATATTGCAATATATTACTCATTTAGTTAACTTTTATTACTTAAAAATTCCGAAATATAGAACTTGCAAATGTTCTGTTTGGACACCACCGGACATGGCATCACGAACTATATG
Organism: Cephonodes hylas; assembly: GCA_030295005.1. Classification (NCBI taxonomy): domain Eukaryota; kingdom Metazoa; phylum Arthropoda; class Insecta; order Lepidoptera; family Sphingidae; genus Cephonodes; species Cephonodes hylas. The sequence goes on from AP025371.1 coordinate 6,105,156, forward strand.
TCACTTTGACGTGCCAGTATATAAAAATAAAATCAATTATCGTTTGAAGAGAATATGATGTATATATTATATGTATATATATATATAATAGTAATCGGTGAAGTAGCTAAAAGTAATAGTAATGTCATTATTGCTTTACTCTTGTTATTTTATACTGTAGTATTGTCATGATATATCCAATGCATTGTTAACATTATTATAATTTCATAAATATAATAATCTTATTAGTAACATCCAAGACTCACTTTTCAGTAAGTCATGCTGGGAATTCAAAATGTTGACCTCATTACGGTAGAAATGCCGTCCACTTCTTTCGGAATAGAAAGCGTAAAAAGGCATTGTATAAAGAGATACTGACGAAAGGTTTGAAAATACTTACATAGCCGTAAATGTTTTTCATTCAGAGCTATTTTTCGTTGAATTTTATTGTCCGGACGTGATAGGTGGGCGAGCGCGTCCGGCGAAAAGATATTAGACTCAAATGCGCCAATCTATTACGTGGTGTTACGAAGGTTTGCTGTGAATGTGATTGGGTGGTCATGCCAAACATATTGAAAGCTTACCTGCGACTGAGTTTGTGAGCCTTTTATGAGAGATCCGCGCCGTGCGGAAGGTCGGCGATGCATGGAGGGCGCGGTGATGGAGGCGCGCCGCGTCACGTCGCCCGCAGCCATCGTTCGTTTTTACGCTGCCAACATACATTTTCTTTATTAATCCACAAGTAAATAGGACTCATTTTCATACGAAAAACATTGCCATTTTTTATGCTCAAAAGTTTTTATGTTCAGACCAAGGTGCTCACGTAATTGTCAAGATTTCTGTGGATTAGTTGCATTAGTGCATGTGCCGGTGTCAATGAAGTGATATATCGTGCGATATATGTGTCCCCGGTAGCCCGGGTGCCGTGTCGCAAATAGAAAGTGCAGCGGGTGTAAATGTCGCGAATTGCTGTCGAGAGTGGCAGCGGGCAACGGGCCGCGGTCGGCCGGACACGCGTTTATTTTTAAGCGAACGGTCACCGTGCCGACCTAAAACGTTCCAGTGCCAAATTTATATGATTTTTGATAGACGCCGCGTGGGTGCTGTCGGTTTAACGTTTGATCGAAACTTTTCTGTAATTTAAGGGCTGTAATCGTTATCTTCGTCAATTCGTTACTGGAGATTCAAATTCAAGAAGATTTTATTTGCTTGCTATCTTTTAAAAGACAAACAAACAATACGGCTATTATTGGATTTGGGAAAACTTACGGAATCGTCTTTACCAACGTGGATTTATTTATACGTAAATCTTTCAACCGAGAATTTGCCCGTTTCATGCTAAAGAGCAAATATTATCTGGAGCAAAATACTTTATTGACCAAATATTTATTTATAACTTCAAATATGTACATTGCAACTGAAATAATCATTTGTGAAGAAGTAATTTATTAGATTTTATTTAAATGACCTCACTTTATTAACTTAATTATTATATTAACAGTAATTAGGCTGGTTAATGATAGTAATAATGTAATTTATCTTTTTCAAAAGATCTCACGACAATCAATTTATGTTTATGCCGGATATTCTTTTGAAATAAAATATGTCGAATAAGACGTAAAAACTGAGGAAACACGCAACACGACGATAAACAAAATGCGTCAATTAGTACCACACATTGGTTGATTTAAGACGGTGGACATTAAGCCGACTGTAAATCCGTTGAAAAATTTAAAAATAGCGGAATATGTACGCATTTCTGGGGAGTTTTTACTACCAGACTGCTTGTTCTACGCGGGCTCGTATTGCGCAAGCAATGTTATAATATTTGTGTTTCTAATGATGATGAAGTCAGAGAATGATACTACGGACCAGATATAGCGTGTTTATTTAACTAACCGTCGTTCGAATCTCTTCTACAGGTTTCATGACGTGAAATGATTCCGAACCATTTGCATACCCCTTTTAATTCTTTAGTTAGTGTCAGTTTGAATGTCGGCCCAGCGACACATAAAATAGTTAAATTTGACACATAGCACCGTAGCGCTCTATTTATTAGCTGTTAAAATAAAACAGCAAATCAAAGTGTCTGCTTTAAAAAAAATCTTTCACTGACATATTTATTTTTCATGATAATTCTTTTCGAAGTTAGGCACCAAAAATGGCATTATTTTTTAATATCAAAATCGCATACGGTTTCAGTTTTAAAATACAAATTTGACTGCACTAAGCCTAATGATGAGCACAGAACGGTGCAAATAGAATGTCGAAGACAGATGATTATTTTTTGGAATGTAAAAATCTCATCTCACAAGAAGAGAGACGTAGACTTTTTAAATAAATGGTCGACGAACTCGTCGTTCATGATGCTTCATCGTACGTAAAATACAAATATTTTTCCAATCGTTATTCATAGCAAATGCACCAAAGTTTTATAATGATCCGCATTTTTCAATGCGAAAAATCCTTAGTAGGATCTGAATAATAACGACCAACCACAACTTAAAGCAGTGTGGGCGATATATTTGACTACAAAATAAATATCAACATCTCCAAATATATAATAATTTGAGTAGGATGAACCATGAAAATGTTTGTTAAACGTATCTGCGTGAAGTGATACAGTATTAGTTTGGTACATACCAGCGAGGTAAGGTTTATTTATTGAACGTCAATAAATGCTGGAAATCAATATCGATGACGGAATCAGAAAATTGGCATAGACCCAAAAAATAGCTAATTCTGTATCGCAGACTGAATTCATACCTTGGCCCGCGGAACATTCTGCTGTTTAGATCAAAATTGACACACGCTAAAGTGCTTCACAGATATAATACATGATTTTTGTTAACTGCAAGAAAATGCAATATTGACGTTGGAATCGAAGAATAAACGTTCTAGGGGAGCTTTCCCACAACACTCATGTTTAAATCAACGCGGCAGTTCTGTAAAGTCTACTTGTTTATGTGGCATTTAAAAACCGAACTCTTGTCGGCGCTCGGTATTTCCTTTTGAAAACGTTCGTTCATAAAAGGAAGTCAATCAAACGAGCCATTGTTTATTGTTTCTTTACTCTTTCTTAAACATTTTTTTTGTGTTGACAGTTACATACACCGAGGCCACCTATTCAGGATTTTTGAAAGAGTCTTCTAAGGAATTTTAGTCGCAACAGATTTATCTAGAATAATATGTTAATAACGTGACGACATGCGTACTATTGCATATAAAGAAAGTAATGCAATTAAATTAAAGATTTCAAACATTCCAACACTTAAATTTTATTTTTTTAATATATGCTGGTATTGTTAAAAGACAAAATTCTATACAGTCTTATTTTTAATTTAAAACAATAACTATTTTACTGGAGGAAACCCTGATAAACTTTCATTCAGAGAACAAACGAGTTTACTTAGGCTCTTACAATATTGTTGCACAATTGATAAAGTTTTTCAGTCAACTCAACGTCGCGTGTTTTCATTGGTTTGTTGTTCCACCATTATTTATTGTTAAAAGTTTTGTCAAGATTTATGGTTTATTTGAAATAAATTAAGAATAAAACAGATGATTTTTTTTTAAAGACAAGGCATTAAACGGAACACATTTCACACTACTTTTTCTGCTTTCGATCTTCATAACTTTGTGCAACTTGCAAGGTACCTATTTTTTTATTTTATCTTACTTCGAAATTATAAAATGCTTCGCTTTCAAATCAATATCTGAATATAATTTTGTACTTTAAAAATAGCAAATAATAGTTTTCTGAAAAAAATCCATGGTGTTTTATGGATTTACACGTTAAATAATGTCTGAATGTTATTTATATTAAACTTTATAATTCTGAGTTAGTTTTTCAAACTTAATTAACAAATAAAATGTTGGGAATTATTGCTTATACATACATATAGTATTGTTTTCTACGAGACCTTAATAAACAAGTTAAGGTAATATTAAACTAGTGTCAATAACGAGTATGTTTAAAAAAATAAAATATTTTCATCTTTTTGGTTCTACCAAGCCAAATTATAGCACCTGTTTAAAATTAATAACGTTTGCACACTACTATTACAAACACATACACCACTAATCGATACCTTGCACTTTACTGTAAAAAATACCACGGATATACTAGGCGTATAAGTATGTATAGCACGTACATGTACGGAGTATCGAAAATGTAAAGTTCGGCAGCTGAGCGATCGAGCCGCGACGCGTGCGCAGGCTTTGGGCGGGCGGCGCTAGTCGGTCGCCAACTCACACTGTACGAAAACGGCCCGCGGCTCCGGTGTATGCACACACACACACAAGCCAAAATTAAACACATGCGCATTATTATTTATTGCTACATTTTCGCATAGACTATAAAATCAGATAGATACCCACTCAAAGTTCTAAAGTGGAATGCTTTTGGTGAAACATCGAAACATTAAACACATGATGTTTCCAATATACATGTTTGTTCGAAAACAAAATACAAACAGTAAATATTTTCGTATTTTACTCTCTTTTAACAGCATTTATTGATAAACAGTGTCAAAATACCATATAATTAATTATGTAAACATACTGCATAAAAATCTCACCAATCCGTGCAACATTTTCTATATTTAGGTTGTAAACAGATGCGTAGATTCAATGTCACTTATTAGAAAATCAAAACATTACGCAATGAATCTATTATATCAAAATGAAAGCAGACTAAATGCACGATTGGTAAAAAATGGAAACTCATTAACTTAAACTTAATATTTTTTATTTGCTAAAATATATTGCCAGAAATAGTTCAGAAAAGTCTGTTAATCATTTTATTTACTACAAACATTGGCAGTCAGTCGGTTCAAGAAGTTGCACGGGATCACGATTTCACCCAGATACTATTATTCTTAATTTATTTTTGACAACTAGGTCAGATTAATTTAAAATTCAGGTTGTTACTACAAATTCGCATTGAGAAATATCTTCAGCTGTAAAAGTAGTACAAAAGTTTTTACCTAAAGTATTGCATTGCTGGAAAAGTTTTAAATATCACTACGGCAGGCTAGTGAGTTGCGAACATATACCGAAGCACAATAAATATCTCAAATCCAGTACTACAAACAGCAAATTTCGATAGTGAATTGTATGGTTAATAAAATATAAATGTCGGAGCAAGTTAATTCTGGGTAAGGATCCTACGTGCCATCTGTTCAAATTGATTGCAATACAAAAATTTAATATCTTTACATTTTGTGGTAGTGACGTTGGCGCCTGCGGCTTTCGTATTTGTCTCGAAAAATCTAGGTAAATATTGTACATTTTTTATTGAAGGTATTTTTAGGTATGTTGCCTGAACTTTCTTGATGAGTTTGTCGTAAAATTAATTGATTTTTTAATCGTGTTAGAATTAACAAAGGACATATGTGGTTGACAATGCTTAATAAATGTAGATTTAAGTCTTTATAAATTCAGTGCCGAAAGATAGATAATTGAGGAGAAAGTAGGGACCGTAGATTCCTGCTACATACTTAAATCCCACCGCATAAAACGTGACGGAAATGCTATCACTTTAAATCGGATTTCTACGGCGTTGTGGTCGCTTTGGTCAAGCCAGACTATTCATAAAATAGCGGGAACTAATCTCGATATTATGATTGGATTCTAACATTTTTTTTTAAACTAGTGTTTCGTAAATAAAAGTATTTTTGCACCGTTTTCGGTTAGTAATAAATTAAAAATAACAAAGTCTTGGTGCACTTCTACTTGAATGTACAAATTTATTCTTCCCCTCACGTAGTACCGGTCAGACGGGATTTATTTAGTCTTCTATCTGTTTTTTCTAGGATTTACGTGGAACGGTTGCAGACTAACTCCTTAAACCAACTCAAGTTGTCCAACCGTACGTTTGTATCGAGTAGCTGAGTGGTGGAAGGCACGACTCTTTTTTGTTGTAATCTTAGAAGACTTTATGATTAGTTCGTCATTCTTCTTGATGTCTCATATTCAAAGTAGGAGGCTGAAAATAAGGTCATATATTAATAAAATCATTAGCAATATATTTTGGGCGTAGAGTATAGTGCAACCGTCAAATATAATTTATAATCGCCAATTGGAACGATATGGAAGATGGAGGTGAAATTTAAATGCGTTTCATACACCAGCGTCACTAACATATTGCTATCTTTAGATGTAATATTATTAGTGTAAAGGAATATGGAAATAGACTGATTACAATAAGGCAATCAAATGTATGAAAATGCATTTTTTATTATGCCTGTAGAATGTGTGGTATTGTTAAATACAAAGAAGCGACATCCAGCAGGGCGGAAAGGCGTAATTTACATTTGAAATTTAAATAGGACGGTGTGCGGTAGTAAGCTTGTGATTTGAATACGGTTCGCCAACGCCCAACACTCAACTAGAGGGAACTGTGAAAGATGAACTCGTGCTATGGTCTAGAATTCTATTAAGTAGTGGACGTGCAATTATCGTTCGGGAATCCCGCAACGGCCCGATACTTCTATTAAAAGTACGAAATGAAGGACTTAACCATCGAACTAATTTCTTATTGCCCAACAAATTGAACTTTCCTTGCATTTGTTTGAAAAAGTTTGTTTTGAAAAATTATTACTTGGTTTAAAATTTTCCCTCAGAATGGTCTATAAAAATCATAGCCCAGTTATCGGAGAGTTATATTTAAATCGAAGTGGTTTATGGCTTCACCAAACAAAACCTGGGGCACTTTAAAAAGGGTTGCATAAAATGTTTTAGAAGCTATATTTTATTGACCGCTCGGAGGCGTAGTTATTTCATTGATAAATATAGTTTTATTTGTGAGTACACCGAGAACAAATATCATCCAGCTAACTTGTTCAACAGCCTGTTGCTAGGAAAACAATAGGGCCAGTTGATTTCGTATTAGGTCAATCTCGTATTGTAACCGTTTCGTATGTCTCATGAAACGTCTGATGGTAAGTCAGTATGGACTCATGGAATTAGGGCGTGGGATTTGCGATACTGAAGTTCCTATAATTCCAATTATTGGCTTGTATATTAAAAGAACAATACAAAGTTCAAAGTATTAAAAAAGGCAATGACGTCGAATCTTCTCCATATTATGATCAGGCCGTACATCACAGAATTTTATATCCAAGCTATATGTACTTTCGTGTAATTATTATTTCATCTCCAAAATAATCTCTAAATATAGTCAAGTACTGCGCAACAATACAATTTAAAGTGTTTAAGTATGTTTTTTTTTATGATAAAAAAGTGTTTTGCTCAGTACGTCCACAATCAAAGTTGTGTAGTAAAGTTAAAGTGGTTGTACTAGTTTCATTTCCTCCGCAAGGATTTTTATTAACTACTCTCAACTTAAACAACAAGCTTTTCTTGACTTCCAATAAAAGCTCACTAAACTGCTAATGCCTTATTTGTGTATAACCTTCATCTCGTTATTGCGGTTCTCGTAATATGTCTTACAAAGTAATAAATCTGCGGCAAGACACAATATTTTGGTTAAAATGTAATAATATTATGAGCCGTAGGAGCACAATTAAAATAATCCCGTAGAAGTGTGTCGGAGTAGGGCGCGGAACACGTTTCACAATCATAATATTATTTTCAGTAAGTGTGTCGGCTGTCGGAGAGTGAAGTCGAGAATGTCGGATCGAACGCGTAGGCAACGCTCTAAGAGACGGTATAGGCGTCCGCGCCCGCGCCCGCGCCCGTCAGATTGAACCGGTGCCAGGCGCCTACCTACCAAAATAATTTTCACTCTGCACTCATCAGCCGGTTACTACATAATATTAAGATTAGTTTCTGATCGTGTAAACTATGTTAATGCATTTGGAACTAAAATATATTCGCGTTAACCTTTGGCGTCCGCCGACGAGGCTCATCCCGCGGGGTTAACGATACGAGGGCACCTTTTAATTTGCTCGCCAACGTGTGCTCGAAAAACTTTAAATGTAGGCAAAGGTCAGGATCCCGCGCATATTACCAACACACAGCGGTGTAAATCTTTATTAACACCTATCTTGGCAGATATAAAATGTTTATTAGCGTTATGAATAACATAGGAGATAATAAAGTAAGCATTTTGTGTCGACGCAACATATTTATCTGAATAAAACAAAGCGGCGGCAACCGCGGAAGATATTTACGACGAGTGCCGGCGGGCGACGTTACGACATAACAAAACTCCGCTTAATGCTCCAGACTTTCTCCCAAGTCTCGATTAAGTTGCAACTACTATTATAACCATTCTCTGGAGAAATCTGTGCGTTATTTACAGTCTGGATACGGGCCGCGACGTTTCATTTCTGAGGCTTTCATCATACGTGTTATGCTCCTTTTGATTACAACTGAAACGTGGCGTACTTTCTAATGCGCTAACATTGTAACTTAAATTACCCCCACGAGGTTTAAATAGTAATTTAGATATATTCCAACGATGTAATGATCAAGGTTTCAAAGGCGACTGCATACAGTTCATAATAAATAATTATTAACAAACCTCACTTGGTTTACATATGACAAGTCACATGACATACGTATTACATATTATAAGTAGACTAACTTTGGTTCGCTAGTATGTTGATGTAAATAATAAATATTCGATATAAAATAAATCTTCGACGTTTGAAGTTTCATCATATTCTATTAAAGATATGAAAGTCAGCCACAAGCGTTTCGGGACCTTGTGCATTTTTCATGGCCTTCAGTTTCAATACATATTCTTATATTAAATATAAGCAAAAGGAAGTTAACTCATTACTTGCTCGTTGGAATTTCGTTATTGAAAGCGAAGTAAGAGACAAATACTTAAAAATACATGAATGACCTCTACTACTCTAGACAGTTACCTGTAGCAGTGAGCGGGGCTAGTCGCATATGCCGTCTTAGCCTGATTATTTCAAATATTTATGTGTGGTCTGTGCTTGCTTTTAGTTTGCTTTAATACATATGCAAAAATGTTTTAATCCTTTTCGTAATAGGTACAACAAATTATAATAATAACAAATTTTGTACACTTTAAATATGTAAAAGTATTGGCACTAATATTTTTTATATGACGACACTCATAAATATTACTACCGAGGGTAATGTACGAGTTCTTATTGAAAGTAATACTTATCCATTTTTTAATAATTTTCATACCTTTTGACAAAATTTCGATTTCTTTTCGTCTTAAAGCTTAGATAAAAGTTTACCTATGTACGCTGCGAATTTATTCCTTTAGACATCTTGTACGACATCCTTGATACAAGCCGTTCTATTCTTATCCCGACAACTAACAAGGGACTTTTTCTTTAAGAATCTTTAGGAATAAAAATTCAATCTCAACTTAACCGTATTGCACTTTTCCTTACCGAGTGAATCTAAGTCCCAGAGTTTTCGCTTCGCCGCCCGTCCTTGCTCCTTGAATTGCGCTTCCAAACGGAACTTTCTTCATTTGTTCCTAAATTATAGCTTCATTCAACACATTTTATAGCGGTTTTATGTTTGTTGATTAATATAAATTTAATGTAATGCCTAACTTTTTATGTTGTGGACGAAAATAACTTTATACTAAAATACGTACGGAGTAATCGAAGCCATGGTCAGCTTATACTGCAGTTATGAACTATGATTGAACCAGATCTATCCATTTAAATACATACATAGTTGGTCGGAGACCTTAAGTACTCATGTTGTAGTTGTCTGTTCTTACTTTAAGACCAGCAACAAAACTGCAGTTTTTCAGCCTTTTTATTTCGCCAAGGCTATTCAGCCAGGCAGGCTTCAATCGGCGGTTGTTTTATATCAAAATCATATAATTTAGTAATCAATACGTGGTTTTACATATTTATTTTTAAATAAACGCCCCCAATATTATAAAAGTGGATGTTAAAATGAGTTATAATCATTTAATTTTCTTATTGATTGAGCTTAAAAACATCTTATTCAGTATTGACTTAAAAGGCAATTTTATTAATAATGTTATAAATGAACGATCATATACCATTTTACTAATGAATTTTCATTTTTCAAATCTGTTGTTTTCAAATATAAACAATTAATTGTTACCATATTTTATACGATGTCTTTGAGTTACTCAGATTACTTGATGAAGATGTTTATAGATGATTATACTTGGCGAAATTTAATTGTATTTAACTGTAATGTAAAGCCCTATGGGCTTCTTGATTAAATTTGGTGAAAAGATAAATTTCCTAAAACGATTTAAAAGGTCAGAACTCTTACCTGCTGGGACCTTGTTTATACAAAACTCGATTGATTAAGGTTCGGTTAATTAACTCAAGCGGCACAACAACTAAATTATACTTAAATCATATTGAAGTAATAAATCGAATTGAATAAAATATTTTTTAATTCTTTGCCCATGTTGCAATTGCTACTAAACGATTCGAATACCTTCTGCGCCGTAAATAAAACAATTATTCCGTTCATCCGGTACGTTTAAATAGGGAAAAATATTACATGATTTCTTTCGATAACTCAATGAATAAAAAATAAATAATTCAAGAGTGCTTTGGGTGCATATCCGATAGGAAACATTATGTTATTCACCTTTTACTATTCTTGTGTGCTAAGGTCCTACATACATATACAAAAAGACTTACATTGGTTGACTACAGTATCATATTTATTTATTTACATTGTAAAGGTGGACTGAATGCCTGAGGCATTCTCTATCAGTCGAACCTTAGGTGGTACAGAGATGAAAAGCGTGGGTGTAAATTAAATTATAATATACTACACACAATATTAACATACATACCTACATTCATGTAATATATAAAACATAATAATTTTAAGTAAATATATAATACGATTATGATAATATATACATAAATAAATTCATACATGTTACACTTATCACAGGAACGTGTAATTCATTCTTATAAAAGAAATAATAGACATAACTATAATATATTATATCAATTCTGAATATTAACGGTATGGGGCGAAGTGACGGTTATTGGCAATTGCTTGGTAAATCGAGAGGTATTTATTTTTTATTTATTTAGTTTAATATATATGTTTAATATAGTATCAACGTATAATTCGGTTGTACAATATAATGTGGTCAGTAAAAAGAGGTTTTGTATAGAAAAAATATTATGTAACATTCTTAAGCAGGTGCCTTATGCGGACCGCTCCAAAATCTCAAGGAATGCAAAGTGACGATCTTCACAGAGTACATGACTAATCACGAAAGGAGACGTCAATGTTCTTATCAGCACATATATTATACATCCTACTGCTGGGCACAGGCCCTTTTGCGACTGAGAGAGTTTAGGTCTAAGTCTACTTTGCTGACTTCGGGTTGGCAGAATTCACACCTTATAAATTCCGATACTTGTAGCTGTGCCGATTTCCTTACGATTAACCCTAGAGACTATCACTTTTCATTGTACTCGGCTTTCATCATTTGTTAAAAATCTTTATTGTTATAGTGAGCATACACGAAAATACGTGATTCGTTACGGGACGCCTGGAAATCTATAATGGTCTCATATGAATGCAATTTACATATAACTTAACTTTTAGTATCAACAAACATCATTTTAAAAGTTATTAACAAGTAACATTACTCATGCACATTATTCTCTTTATGTATTTTTTACTTTTAATAGCATCATTAAAATTACGTTAAACCGAAAACATACTATGACACGAGAGACGACTGCCAAAATTCATAAGAACGTTGTGGATTTTTATAAGGCTTATTTTTGCAAATAAATATATGTTTTACCTTGCTTTATTTCTGGCGTACACAGGATACCAATTCACCAAAGAATCCGCTGTTGTGTAAACGGTCTTGTCTTTACAAGGAGCACTCCTGAAACTAATTAAATGACGCAAGTCCTGCCGTTTAATGGCGATAGCGTCCCGCTTGGCACGCCGGCAAAGCGGTCGGTTATTCAAAATTAAACTAGCCTGTTTCAGACAAAGGTGTTCCATGTTTGATATTCCTGGTTATTACTCACTGCGAAACCTGGGGGATTGAGTTTGAGCAACATGCGAGGGTTTTAGTACGTCATTGAATGAATACGTGGCGTAATTGAACTTACAAACGAGGTTTAGTGGGAATTATGCAAACGACTACATAATAGCGTCGCTAATCGCTATCACGCAGTACGGTGTCGAAGCGATTAAAATCCTTGGGTCTTGAAGTATCTTAAATAATTTTTATTTTTTTATTATTACAAAAACTTTTAATAACTGTTAGTATGTGGGTAACCTGTGAAAGTAAGAACTATTGGTACTCAAGTTATCACATTCCATTGAATTTATGAACGAATGAGCAATTCATTAATGAACGCGACAAAGATGCTGTTGCTTCACGATATTTTTTTATAACAGCGCCGCCTCGGTCAAACAGTCCTATTCAAACAGTTTTCTCAGCTATTTCTAGATACATATTTATATAAGTTATCATTATAAGAGAACTAGAAGCAAACCGTATCGATCAGGAGAGCGCTGTACGGCGTTAAAGTCGGCTCGTTATGAAAAGTCAAAGTTCACATGGTAGAGAGACAAATATTTGCTCTATTTGCAAGTATTTGTTCGAAGTGGACGATACGATTTAGGTTAACGTGTCAACGGGGGCTAATAGTATCTTAGAATTTGGTCATTTCTTACAACAGTTGGATAAGTGGTATTTCTAAGCTTCCCAGACAATCAAACAACGCCATGACTAATCCTATAAATACCATAGTGAATTTGTTTGTTTGTTTCGCTTTCAAGCCTCCATCGTTAAATAGATTTTGATACAAATCTTGGACTCTCGTAATATTTTAGTGCTTGGTGTTTGACGTTTAAATAAATAAACAATTATCAGTTTGAAGATGTGTGACGTAACACTAATTAATACTTTTACCGAGTTGGTGCTAATGGTCACATGCGCATGGTCATGGAGTTTTGCTCTGTTTAAAGAGAAAGTTTGTAAATTGTCGCATTGGAAATTAATAAGTATTGTTTTATTTCATTTCGGACTGATGTCGGTACTCTAATGGTTTTAATTTATCTGTTGAGGTTGTATACAGAATGTAAAATGATCTTAATTGAAAACAGAGACAGGTTATGGTCACAATTATTACAAACACATTGATGAAAACCCCGAAAAAAAATAGTAAAAATGTAATTTACCTAACCTCCGTCAGTGTTAACTACCTCAGTTTTCTGCGAAGAGCCTTAGGAATAAATTTATTTTGATATTTTGTAAAATCTTATTTTTAAACAAACCGCAATCAAATAATGGGATACGTAATAGTTATGGTGATTATAAAAACATTATTTGTTTATTTCTTCTTGGGGTTTTTTAGCACCAATGAGATAGTAATCACCGTAACTATTACCCGTCTAAGTTTTGATCTCGGCTTTTCACTCCGGTATATCATCATCATCAGCCAATCGTGGTCCACTGCTGGGCATAGGCCTCCCCCAATGACTTTATGGCTTGACTCCGGTATATGTTATTTGTAAATTGTAAGTAATACCACCAGCTTACGAATATACGCAGAGCAAAACTTTTCGCAGCAGAAGCATGCTAAAATTTAGTACAAATGGTATTTTAAGTTCTTACTTACAATGTTGCATGAAATCTTGTTTGCGTCGAAGCCATACTGCTCCGACTTTTCGAAAATATGTGTGTATTCAAATTCAAAACATTATGCACTCTAACGGCGATGAAAAATTGTATATGGAAAAACATGTTACTTGAATTTATTTGTAGTCTATGAGATAACCCGTCTAGGGTTATCTTAATTTCATACATACATACACAGCCTGGTCGGTATATAAGAAAGGGTGTAAAGAGACGCATTTCTGCAGATACGTTCCGCTAATTGTATTTTAAATTCCAAAGGGGGAAGGAAGCCCCTATTTTAAAAGAGTATTGCAGTTTTGTGGAAACATTTCTAGAGTCTGTGCTGCTATTGAGAATTTCCAAATGGAAAAACACAATAACACTAAATTTTTGTATATCCTATATACGATCATAAACAGGAAAATACACTCGTATTAATTCTGAACGGCCTATCCGTTGTCTTTTGAAACTCACGTTTTGCCAGCTTTGAGTGAAATCCTATGTAATATTAGGCACATTTCTAGACTCTGTACTTTATAATGAAATACCTCTTGATTACACACAACCCACTTATGCCGTGGGCCAACTCAGGCAGTAAAATAGTATTAATAATAAATGAGACGTAAAACACTATCAATTACATTCCTCCTACGTCATAAAAAATCTACAATGTCAACAATAAAAGAGAATCTTGCCTCGTGGCGCGTATCATAATGTTGCGAAATGTTTTACTTATCATTCGCACGGTTGCAATTTCACTCAATTCCATTGTTCGGTGTTATGTAACGAAGTTTTGTAACATAATTATATAACGTAATGCAAAACTTATGTTCGCTTCATTGGTTTACTGCGAGCGCAGCTACATTAGCTGTGAATCGCGAAGTTCTGAGTTGAATTTTAGAGCACAATTTAATACTTAAATAATAATGACATCTTATCGTCATGCAAACTCGAGGACGTGTACTACGAAAGGAGAAAATCGTTAGTGAATATTTTGCACTATGAACGTATGTACGTAAGCAGCGAAATCGTGGTATCCTTATGTTTAGTCTGCATTTAGTTCTCTCTGTATGTGAGCTTATCGGTATCAATGGATTCGAATCAAGTTCAATAATACAAATATACTTCGTAGTATGTTTTGTTATCGAACTGCAATGTTGTTTCGATTTGAAAGTTTCGTTGTAGGTACCATGATTCTATACTAAGATATGCACATAGAAGGGATTTTTCAGTTCACAACATATATACTTAAAAACAAATGTTTGTAATAATGATTGCTTCGTGATCTTGCTGAACAAGCGGGTGCCGTTCTACTGAATGGTAGCGGGTTCGATTGCATTTTAGTTTTTAAATTTTATCCAATAAATTGTCATACTTCAAGTCCATATTGTTTGACATTTATTTAAGATCATATATCAATACCGGCGTTTTATAGACATAAAATGTATTAAAACAGTTTCACGAACAGTTGACAGCATTTAGGTAATGTTCTTATATCTTCCGTAGGATGTACCTGGTGTAATGATGAAACCCCTGGCAAGGACCCAGGTCCGATTGCACAACGAGGTCACCGTTCCACGCATCTTAATGTTAGGTAAATGCCACAAACAGCACATTTCACAGGAAATTTGCCCGCGTGTTGGCGACGAAAAGGACAGTTTAGACGAAAAACTCTGCCTTTATAGCTAATAATTTGCGACTGAGCCATTGCGAACGACGAAACTTCGGATTCAACTGATGACGCATAAAACTGCGTATATAAAGTTCGCACGTAGGCGTTTATTATAACTATAATGAATTTGCACTGGAGTATTTACGAGCAACACTATTATGAGGCAGTTCTTTAAATGTCATCCTTGTTAGAAGAGACCTTCACGCGAATAACAAAACTAAAACTTTATCGGGGCTCTTACGCGGAAAGTGGAAGGAATTTGATACTAAAGTGTCACGTCTTATAGGAGTTCACCCTATTAAAAGGCTCCTGTAAACAAACAGGATAGTTGTTTACAATTTTAACTCGATTCGGGACAAATTGGACGGTATAACGCAGAACAAAAAAATAAACTAGATTGTTTTTCGCAGCATAATAATCACCCTAACTTGGCTGCCTAGATGTTAGGCTTAGTTTAGAAGTTCAATAAAAAATACACACGCACCTGCATCTGTGTCCTTGAGATATTAGATAGAGGGGGATTTTTCGTGAAACTGAAAGGATTACACTTCAAAGATTGAGAAAATTATGCCAACCGTTATGTAACCAGGCATAGCTAAGCTAAATATTCATATGGCGTTCTTTGTGTGCAATAAATATGGGAAATGAATGATAAATCACCACAATTTTTGTATAAAATTTTGACTCCTGACTACTTCCAAAAACTAATTAAGCGTAACACTTTCTTTAAAAAACGGAAGGCCAAAATCCAACAACACAGAACGGAGGTATACATAGTTTGTACTGTTATTTTCTTAGGTTTTTATAAAAGAGATATCATATAACATCGAATAAACCTTCAGTCGTTTAATTGCTATTTTGCGGAGGTTTATTTTCCTCACATGTTAAACAAACCTTGGAGGATAGTATATTTTACGTTTGCGTAGGATGCTATGCGAATTAAAAAAAATATTAGAAGTTAACATAAAATACTTTTTATTGGTGAATGTAGGGACAGAATTGTATTAGTTCATTGTTAAAAAAAATGTGTTTATTTCTTCCATTCTGTGTTTGAGTAACATTAAAGTTTTAATTGGTGTTAAAAGGAAAAAGGACATATGTACATATTTTTATAAATAACTTTTCTGTGAATACAAGTAACGTATTATATAAATGTATGTAATGTGTATGTGTGCAATTACGCCACGTGGTTTAATTTAGTACAGTATTTCCCAAAATGGTAGGCAGAGGTGTATTTCTGCAACCACAGAGGAAAACCCCTATTACACCACCCCTATTGCACCACTTCCACTTTGCCCGGCCTGGGAACTGAACATGCGACTTCAAAAACCGCATGGTACATACCGCAGCCAAACCATTAAATAGTTCAGGGCTTCCCAAACTTATTTACACTATGGTCTATGACGCCCTATAGAATTGTTATTTTTCTTGCGACGCATCCCCCCCATCATCAAAACTACCTACTTTACTGGAAATAAAAACAGCAGTAGTCAACGTAATATGAGGTTATCAGAAAAATACGGTCAGCGAATGTTTGCCGATCGCCTCGCGACGCCCCCAGGATGTTGCCGCGACGCACAGTTTGGGAAGCCCTAAAATAGTTCTTTTATGTATTATTTATATTTAAAAAGATTTTAACAAATCCATCACATTGCCAGATTAAAAATAAAAAAAATAATTTTATTTATTATTGATGTAATTTGTAGAATGCGGCAACACTTATTCCATACTTATTACAACTATCGGGTGAAGAACTTTGAACAAGTCGACCTCGGCGTATCTACGTCACTTAACTTTCTCTAAAGGCAGGTTAATGAACGAACATTAATGTAGGTGCTTATGAAAATGCTCATTATGTTTCTTTTTTAATTCTATGATAGTTCTTTTTCTAGTCGGCCTTTGCCTTATTTTCCGAGAGTCAGCTATAAATACTATTTATGTCATATTATTGTTTCTCGTCTAGAAATAGGCCACATTTCCCCTTTATTTACATATAAAACAATAAATAAATAAACTTACTTACAGTCATGCTTTTAGCGAAAAGTCAGTAGAATTATATTTTAACATCTACGTTTTGCCTATAGTATTAAAAGGACCGCGTTTTTTGTGGTAACTATATTATTTTCGGGCACATTTTAAGAATTCTTTTTAATGTTGTCATAAGCTGATATAAAATGTTTTAAAAGTCTTTCATAGAATCAATAATCTAGATTGAGAGACCTCCGCATCACATTAAATATGTTTTTGATAATGAGTTAAACGTAGAACCTTAAAGTAGTGATTTCATATACAAAGCTAGATGACTTAAAAGTTCTATATTTTATTACAACATTTTTTTTAATTCCAATCAATCAAAAATCCTGCGTGAATGTTATAAACTATTCTGAAGACTCGCTTTATGTCTGACATCGCAATTTACATTTATTAAAACATGTCATTTTACAAAACAATATCTTGATTAATGAAAAGTTATAATTCCTAATTTTTCATTTAAACTCAACGGTTTGTATCGACGAAATAACTCTTATTAAAGTACAAACAATTCCAACATTCTTTAAAACATATACGATAAATAATGATAGATCTTTTTGTCATCATTCTGTCCAGAGCCCGTGATTTATTGTACAAATATGTACTAAGAACTCGAAAGTCTTAACAATGAAAGATTCATATCAAACCGTCCAAATTTTATGATTTATTAACGGAATAAAACACAAGTAAAAAAATGGTTTAATCTTATTCGACGTATTTTTGAAACTTATCATTCGTGAGAAGTACTTTGTGCCACCTTAATAATGTGTGATTAAGATTAATTTACGTCTGTAATATATTCTAAACAAATAATTAGGAGCCTCTACACTGTCTTTGGTTATATTAAGAGAACGAAAAAGAAATTGCTCGCGATTGTAGTGAAGGCCATGTGGTTACTAAATGTAGGCTGAGGTAGATGTTGCATGTTGCTCTCTATAATAATAGTATACGTTGCTATGTAAGTAGCTACTAAATTTGAGACTGTGTGTAAAATAATGTTAAATTAAAAAAATATAATAAATTAAATAATTTATTATTTTCTGTTCCTAGGTGTAGTGTTGTAACAATTTTGGGAATAACAGTGGGGTAGCAGAAATAAATATTACATTTAACATTAATATAAATATTTATTATCACATTATAAACGATCTTTTATAATATAATATGTACATACGAGTATTACAAGACAGTGCACTACATTATTCATTATTACAAAACAACCTGTTGACTGTGATAATGAACTACCAAGCCAGTCTAATTAGGTTTACATTGGGGAAATCTTAATACAATACATAGCTGATACAATAGAATAACTCCCAATGTAGTGTTTAGTAGGTCAGCCATAGAGGTTAAGAAAATTATGCAACTTTTTTTCTATACAAAACTAATGCTCACACGGTCAAGGTGAACGATCGCATATTCAGTTTTAAACAATTAAAATTGCAAAAGCGTTGCCTCTCATTTTGACGTACGGCAATATGCAGACTGGCCAGTTTTAGTGTGCGAGCATAATCATTCGTATTCCGAATATTTTAGCATGAGATAAATAAAGAAAGATACTAAATTAAAAAAAAGAATTAATGCCTGTGACGCAAATGCTGTTTGCGTATTTGATGCATGTTAGAAGTATCTTACATATAAACTTCAGTACACTTGTATACAGAGCTCAATTAAATTCTAATGACCGGATATGCTTCAAATCGACACACCAGTAACGTCACGTCACACGTGCTTGTTGACGCATAAACAATCAATAACTTTTAATACTATTTATCTCAACACCTGACAAAATAAAATACATTGTTTGAACTTTTTTTCACCCTATGTACAATCTTAGAAATCTTATTCAAGATTTCTTAAAACTGTTGAAAATATATGTATTTAAATTATCAAAAAAGGATGTGTGAAGCTATAAATGATTATAAATATTACACTAAAACTTTATTTGATACTATTCAAAATATTATAATAAAGTATTTTATGATAGATTGATATAAGAATCTGCGTAATATTATTGTCATTTGCATACACGGAAAGAAATATTGGTGTATATACAGTTAAAAATATATAAATTTATTTTACTCTGAAAAAGCGCTATTAAATGTTGATATAAACTCATACATAAAATTTTCCGCTAACCTAAAATAGAACGGTATCTATAACCTTGAAAAGGAAGTGGTTTGTGCACAACGCACTGTAGCAGTTTACATTTACTCGTAAACAACCTTATAATGCTAATAATAGAAATACGTGACTATATTAAGAACGCAAAGCGTAATAGCAAAATTGCCTACCCTAATCAAAGAAAGCTTACTTTTATTCCGCAAAACTGTTAGAGAAGGAACATAGAATTCATACGCTTACGTAAGCGAGAGAACATCTTTAAAACGTCTTCAAAGGAACGTCTGTGGCTTTCATGCTGCGGGTTTGTGTACCTTCTGTTCGTAATGTTATTAATATCGGTCACGTCGGTGAAAAAACAACAACAATATATATCCAACCGCTGCCAACGTGTTGATATGAAAAATAACAAACAGTTTATAATGAATGAATATTGGTCAGTTATTTGAATTATTGGATACAATGCGTTAATTTAGACTACAATAATTTAAACGTAGTAGATTAAGTCGTCGCTCGTGTCTCGTGCCCAGAACAAATTTGGGAAAGTTTATTCCTAGACGTCCCATATTTGTGTGTGAACCCGAAACTTAATATTTAGTTGTCCGTGGAAGGGGCGTAACATCCATTCCGCTCAATTACGGCTCTCGCAAAGCAGTCGTTATAGTCGCCCGAGCTAACCTAATCTCTTTGTTTTAATAAGGAGACCTTTTACAATTACGCAAAGAAAATTCTAAGTTTCAACTTAATTTGCTATTTTTAAATCCTGTTTTCTGGATGAATGTTCATTTGTCGGAGTGCTTATTGCCTATCTCTTCAACTTTATAAAACTTGTTATGTACAGCTGTACAATAGTAAGTTGCAATTCTCATAACAAATTTATATGTTAAAATACTGTGTTACATAAACTCGTAGATAATAATAATTAATTTAAACACAGACAATTATATATACACGTATAAGATATGCATTTATTCCGATTGATTTTTGTACACGTTTACATGATTTAGACATGTTCTTTTTTCGTATAAATTAATATCTAATAACAATTACTTTACTAAATTACTAAAGAATAATAATTTTAGACCATAAAATTTATGTCAAATACTCTTGAGGAATGAGGTATTTGAAATATTGTACATTCATTAAATTGATTTTCAAATATATAATACACCTTTTGTTATCTGTTTAGCCTTCCACCGATAAATGAAAATTAAAATACACATTTTGTGGAATAATGTTTAAAAGAAATGGATATAGAGTAATCTTTTACGTCAGTAAAATTAAACCTTCCTTGGGCCATCTTAACGATTTAGGCCACCGAAGAACATTCAACCGGAAATACCCCTTGAAACTGTAGGTAGATAAAATACACTGTGTAATAAAAAGTAAGTAGACGTTAAGATGTATTCACAGTAAGCATGTCAAGCGAAGAAAGTGTTTTTGTATTTACGCATTATTGTGTCACAATAGCGTAGGGAAATTGTATTCGGAAAATATTTCTCTATAAACACATCTACTCAAGTGTGCCCCAGAATCAAGTGATTTATTTTTAGCGGAATTAAATAAAGAACTTTTGGATTTAATGTTGCTGCTATGATTTAATACTGAAATAATGTTTGTGTGGTAACAAAACTTTATGCCGTTATTATCCGCCTCCTACAAACTCTTCTAAAATAGTGTCATCAACCCACAATAGGCGGCGAGGGTGTAATTAGGTGGTCAAGTTAGTGTAGAGTAGTAAAACACATACGTAGAGAAAATTCTTTTTGCAAAAATTAGCCCTCGCCACAGAGATTTTTAATGAATTTCCACAGAGATTTTATCGTTTAAGCTCAATTCTACGCAAATATACCTTGAAAAATATGTGCTATAAATGTGCGTGCAATTAAAGTACTGTTTCGATTCCCGGTTCGAGAATAACGTAACTAAAATTTTCTACGAGTTACAGAGAATTTCTGACTACTGCTAAGCTGGGAGTCTCGAAATGAGCTATGACGTCTGAGAACGACAAAAGAGTCTTACTTAAGGAACATTGTATCACATTATACAATTAAGGTTCTGGTACAGTTAACCAAATCAAAAAGTAAAGCTTAAATTATTATCTACTTGAAAATTGCAACCGATTATTACAATTAAAAACTTCTTTAAATAATATGTGTCAATAAAGATGAATGATAGCATAGCTACATATTTACGTACTATTGAACCAGTCTAAAACATATTTTTATTATCAACTAAATAACTTATCAATACATAATTAGAATAGAAGATAATTATATGTTTCTTCATATTATTTGAGATGTACATTTTTTATAAATTAATTTTGGTTTACAAAGTTACCAAACAAAACATTTGTGGGAAATAAGCTGATATAATTAGAGTGATAAAAATGGCTTGTAAGCCGATTTTTTGCATTGAAACTAAATGACGCAATTTCTTACGTCACGGATTTTATTAAGTTCAGTGCCAACGCAGCTTTGGACACGAAATAGTTTCGTTTTCATTTCATATTACATAAAACAATATAAGCTTGAACAGCCAGTCGTTATTCTCATCTGCTTCTAACTTATTACAAATACAATAAAAATAATCATGAGGGGTAAAGTAGCAATAAACCTTAAAAATTAACGACGTCATTAAGCTCTGTTAACCAAACCGCTAGAAAGCATTGTAATAAACGTTGTTTGTGCGCGTACAAAATAATTTTAATTAGGTGTGGAACTGAGGAAATAAACTCAGATGACCCATTTGAAAATCGTATCCACAAAGACCTGATTGCTTTAACAATGTATTTTTGTACGAGCTGATTACCTCATACAGTTCGTAAGAAGTGACATTAGACGTGCATCCAGTGAAATTTGCAAGAAACTAACGCCATACGTAAATAAGAATTTATCTCAAAATATTTCGATCAGGCAAATTATTTTCACCTATTTTGTAAGGCATAAGGGTAAATGTATTAACATGTTGACATATTTCCCCCATAACTGAAACTTTGGGTACGTTCGTGGATGTTTGTGCAGGTGGTAGGTATACATATGTATATTAGGTGTGAGGCACAAGGCTGTCGTAGATTCGTCTGTTAGTCGCTTGCTCCGGCGACTAGTAGTTTCCGTTTCCATATTCACACGAGAAACTTGCATCACCTGCTTTAATCATGCATTTGTTATGATAACCGAATCAATTCAAGGTAGACATTATTATTGATTCAAACTTCGTGTCTTTCCTCGCGCTGGAGCGGCGTTATTTATTGTATTAAGTATCTATTTATTACATTCAATGTAAAGGTTTTTTCTTTCATATTAGTCTCTCATTACTGCGAAGTGAAACGACTGTTTGCCAACCAAGAGACGAATGAAATTATTAACAGTCAGATTACGCTGTTCCGCGATGTCAATGACGCTTTACATTCGTCGCAGTTTACCAGAGATCTTGCGAAACGATTACGCAAATCTCAGCTTTTCGTTTGTTTCTAGCAAATGCTCTAGAAAACAAAAGAATTCTCAAACGTTGGATTCTCGTTAATAATTAAAGCTCGAGATTTCGGGCATCTTAAATTTATACTCAGTGGTTAAAGTTGAAGATAGCTAAATTTTAATGTTATAAATTTTTAACAGAAGTCCCTACCAACTGGGCACTTTTCATTATTATTTAAATAGAAGATTTGCCATATGCAATATCAAAATAGTCGCTTTACATTAAATAGTACTTGGCTTTATAAGCAAAAGTCTGAACAATTATAAACAACACAGCAAAAATATGGCAACATATAACCACAAGAAATAAAAATCACGTTATGTTTAAAGTCTTGGTTACCCAGTCGTCGACATTTGGGTTGGACTTTTTAGTTCCATCCATTCCTAGACCATAGGGAGCTTGTCCAGTAGTTCGCAAAAAGTATTCGCCTCTAGTAGTCGTTGATGACCCATATCCCAGTACAGCATACATATCTTTTTCACATGCATTTGCTTCGAAATGTTTCCAACTTTTACAACGAATGCCAACAAAAGATTTTGGTGTCATTACACTCTCTGTATACACTTCTGCAGCCCGTAAATGGCTACAAGATGGCATGAAGCAACCGGGCTGGTTTGGTCCCCCGCCATTTATGTAAAAATCAGCATGGCCGAGCGACTCGATTATTCCTTGAACGAGTCGATTTGAATGTACAACGTCGACATACTTGGCGTCGGTTTTGTCCAATCTTTGATCACTGTATGCATGTGAAAAGCACGGTCCCGCTGGATCGAGTCCAGTGATGCGACCTAAACTGCGGCCTTTGTACTGTCGGAAATATTTTCCGGCCCATCCGGCGACGTGCGCACCGAGACTAATGCCCAGTAAATGAAAATCTTCGGCATTCGCTCCAAAATTCTCCAAATTTGCTAGCAAATTGGCCAATCTTTTACCCATTAAACGAGTATTATGGACGCACGTCATGTATCGTTTATTCATAATTTCTTCGGCGTCTAAAAGCAATACATTGAACATATTCTTTTCATTGTATGCTTTGGCCAGTTCTGTGGGCACAGCTGATTGAGAGTAGTCTTTGAATCCGTGTATAACAATTTTTGTTTGTTTTGAAATGTCAAATATTCCCGGCTTCGTTAGATTAACAAACGCTTGATCTATTGGAAACGTTCGCAGAGTATTTCCGTCCATATGAATAATTTTTAGCGTTTTAATCATGTGATTTTGATCCGTCACTGTACTGTAGCTTAAGTCCAGAAGCGCCCTACCTGCAAACGTACAAACGGGAATTAATACTGCACGTGTAATTAGTGAACGTGTACACTCACGCTATTCACTTTAGGCACATGAATACGACACAGGCGAAGGACGTCCACTCACATGCACCTGACAGTCTGGCGTAGACTGTCTCGGCGAAGGTGAGGTCAGGCTCGGCGCGGCGAACTCTATCCGCGGCCGCCGCTAGCGCCACGGTTTGCAGGAGCACGGCGACCACTACCGGTACCACAGCTGAATAGTGGTGCATGGCCCTCCACCGCTAACACGGTCACTGTGTCACTGTCCGCAAAGAGAGAAAGGTCCGTCTCGAGTAGCTAACCTACAAGGGGCAACCGTTTGGAGGGGGTTATTTGGACTGACTAACGTACACCGCACTGGTTGTCAGAAGGCCACTGACCGCTTTACTCCACTTTTTATCGATAAACACCAAGCGATTATTAAACCATTGCTCCTACACGTCGCTATGACGAAACGTGTTAAAACCGAATGCAGTCTTAATTCGGATATCAACAGCTAAGTATCGATACTTGTTTGCAAACCTTGCGTTCTGTGGTGCACAATTATTATGCGTTGCAATGGAAGATTTGCTGTGTTGTGTCATAACGTGTGAATTGTTTTTTTATTATTTAAAAATGTTGAAGATAATAAGAATGTACTAGTATAGTAGATGTGTTTCAAATATTGAAAGATTTAAGAGCCCGAACTTCTAAACCTCATTCACAGAATTTCGATTAACACACATAATTTATGATAAGTAGGTATACACAAGTATAAAAAAAAAAAATCCAAAATAACAATTTTATGAGAAAAAAAAAAGAACTATACTAACTATGGGTAACTTGTTATAATAACATAAAAAACCGAAATGTTTAATAAATACATCCAATAATTAATTATTATTAATACATTGATTAACAGGGAATTAAGTACTTTCCCTTTCCCTTATAGCAAGTCTCTGACGCGGCGCCTCAGCATCTAATATCTACTATGAATGTATCCTTACATCATAACCTCCATTTTTGGATATTTTACGATACGAATCAAAATTATTACTTTGGGAATTAATGTTTCAAGTTGATCTAGCAGTTTTTTAGTGCAGGTTAAGAATTTATGATACAGGTTCGAATCCCAGTCACACACTTTTTGAAATCATGTGTGTATTCACATTGAATTATCACAGGAAAACATCGTGATAGAACCTGCACATTTAAAAGCTCTTAGGAATTCCTTAGATGTGTAGTCCGCCAATCCGCACTAGGCCAGCGTGGTGGACTATGGCCTTAACCCTCTTAATGGTAGAGAAGAAGTATTTATGATATTCTAGTAACCGGAATATATACCATTATCATACAACGAATAATTATACTAAAACGCCCTCTGGCTAGGTGGAGTGACGATATCCGCAAGGTGGTTGGCAGAGGTTGGATAAGGAGAGCCGAAGATCGAGCCCAGTGGCATGCCATAAGAGAGGCATATGTCCAAGAGTGGACGAATTGAAGGCTGTTTATGATGATAATGATGATGAGTAATTACAGACGCACTTTACAAATAAAAATAATCTCAAAGTATTAACTGGTCTATGAAAATATTAATCGAAATATGTAACCGTTATATGAAATGTATAAGATAAAAAAAAATGACTTAAAATAATACATTATGAAATAAATTTATATTTCATATATTGTGAATTAGAACGCTATTGTAAAAAGAGTTTTGTGTTAATTTGACTGTGTCAATGTGCTGTAAAATAAAGAGTTATTTATTTATTATTATTATCGAGGTACTTGGTATTTGATAAATTGCGGTAGAGTTTGACTACATTAGGTATCTATATGTGTATCATAATATAAACCGGAACAGTTTGTATAAGTGTTTTGTCAAACGCACTAGTCTGGAACTACTGGTATTGGAAAAAATGCCTTTGTTTAGAGTAGTCCATTTATCAAGGTAGGTTATAGACTATATATCAACATTCTACGACCAATATGAGTGGAGAAGCAATGAAAAATGTGGTGAAAACAGGACAAAATATTAATTTTTAACCCTGAAGTTTTGCATACATAAACATATTTTTCTATTTCTTTTATTTTGACACACGTTAATGCGATTCAAGGCGCGGGCATAAACAAGGTGATTAGAATAAACTTTTTAAAGATATGTACATATGTAAGTAAATACTGTTTGTATTATTTTAATCTTAGTTTTAAGCATAAATAAATTAAATTCACGGATTTCAAAACCTATTAAAGCCGTTCGACTGTTGAATAATTAGTTCATAAATCATATTTACATATACACATAACCTTAAGTCTTAGGTCGAAGGTATCGAGAAAGTTGCATTTTTTAACTTCACTAAGTACTATAACACCTTGAGAAATCATTTATTTTTCCGCTTAATGATTCCGCTTGATGATTTGTAAGATAGAATGTTAATGGCAAGCCGTATCAAAGGACAATAAATAAAGTTTTTACTGAATTTTAACAGTCTTAAAGACACCAAATGAGCCGGTCAATACGTGCGACGCGCCTGCCATATAACAGACTGTCAGGCTCGTAAAATAAATCCAGATTTGTGAGGCACACGTGCTGCAAACCATTAAGGTGATTTCACAATAACAAAGGTCATCGTTAATTGTGCAATGTGCGTACATTACGCTATAAAATATATTTCTTCGCCATAAAATATTTTACTACGACAGAAAATATAAGCCATCCCTATGTTGCCCAAAAATATTACAGTAGAGAATGCTCTTGGCATTCAGTTCACCTATATACCTACCCACATAAGTTGTGATGGCCTCGAGATTTAGTTGCATGGTCGAGAATCGTGGCAATCGCGGATTCAAACTTCAGGCATACACCTTTGATTTTTTACTTCTAAGTTATTTATCACTTGCTGTAGCGGTGGAGGAAAACATCGTGATGAAACCTCTCAATAATTCTTGAGGCAGTTTCCAAATCCTTTTTAACTTTTTTTTACGGAAGAATTTTAAACCTGGAGGTATTCAGCTGACTGCATCATTCAGCTGACTGCATCTAATTTTATTCTTACGGCACCTGTACTAAGGCGTAGGCCAGATTTATAAATACGAATGTGATTCTATTTGTCTGGCTGTTCATCGAACGTATTATAATAACCCAAGAATTATTTACGAATTTTGTATAGACATGCAATAAAACCTAAAAAAATTGTATTGTATTATCTCAAAGAAACAGTTTTGAAGTAATATTACTAATATTATAAAATTTATCACTTGTTGTTTTGTGTCGGCCATTAAAGTCATTTGGGGTAGCCGCTGCTCGAATGACTCTTAAAAAGTTATATTTGAAAAAAGTGAAGATAGGCCTTGGAAAACAATAATAATTTATGTCCTAGAAACAGGTATCCGACAATAATTATTAAAGAAACTTTAATTATACGTTGCGTGAGGAAATTAGGAATGTATAACTCCGTTGGAAACAAGTTGGCGACATAGAAAGTTAGTGAGTTAAAGTGCCAGTGGGCGTTGCATACAGTTTGTAGTAATTACGACATTATGTGGCAGACCTATTTCTCTTTACTAATACATACTGGTTTAACTATGTAAGGACACCAGAAATAGTTTTTTCCTAATCTATAGCAAGCTCTATGTAATGATTATGGGACTTTATGTAAGTGATAGCTATCTGTTCCTGACTTCGATTCCAGGGTCAGCATACTTATTTCTTGTTACTCTATGTAAGTATATCTGTTTTACTACATGATTTACTTTAAATTGCACATACATTATACATAGGAAGCAATATATAACAAGTTATTTCCGTTCTATCGTTTAAAAAAATATCGTTTAAACTGATATCGCTAACAAAATAAATGCAATCGTAGTAACATTAACTCAACGAAAAAAGAACTGTTCCAGAACAACATTGTTTAATTATTAAGCATTATAATATAAATTAATAAGCATAATATTCTTGTTTATTTATTAAATTTTTGATCACGCACGAGAAATTGAATCGATTTCCGTAATATACACTTGGCACGGAGAGAAATTTGCCGCCGGCAAAATACAAAGAAGGAACTTACTGTTCGCTCCCAAATTGAGAAATAACATTCGCCGTCAAAGTAAAGTAAGTAAGAATTAAATTCTACTTTAATTTTTAAAGATATTGTTATATAACGCCCCAGATGTTGAAATTTTTATGAGTAAGGGTTATAACTTATGAGGGATATGTAATTTTTTTTCGATTGAGAGTTTCATTAAAAACTAGCAAACGTCGAAAGAAGCCAAGTTTCCTTCTTACTAAATGTATCCATTCGAACAATTGTAAGTATAACTGCTCAATGCGCTTTTTCCAAAACTTACACGAGCCATGAAGTTTTCTCATAAATAATGTTATCAATGTTCCAGTTTTTATGTAGCAAATAGTTACTTGCTGAGGATTTATCGTTGATAGAAATCTCAAAGGGTGTGCGTTGAGAAAACCCCCCACACTTTTTTATAGGTTTCACCAACGATCTGACTTTTTTACGTCAACGGTTTTAGCTATACCGAAATCAGAGTCGCGGACAAATGACTGCGACTATTGCCGTGAGGTCCACATTCAATCAAAACTTGCCACAACAAATATTTCGTTGAACTAGCCGAGTTGGATTTTTTGCTTCCGTCATTCCAACCTGACCTTTGGTATTTTAGATCGCTGTATACGTTTTGTTGGATAGAATAAAACATTATACTTTTTAAACGCATTTTATTTTAAAAATCAATTTCCATCCACTCGTTTCGCTATCCGATTTCTTAGAAAACGACGCGCTCTTCCAAAACTAAGTTAAAATTCAGTTAAGGTATTTTTCGGACGATGACGTAAGTGCTGACTAGGAAACGGAATTCCAAAACTTGATTTCTCAGAAAGGGAACGACTAAAATAAGTTTTCTTTTGCGCATAGCCAGGATTTAATTTAGTGTTTGGTAACAATCATGAAATACTATACATATTATGTTTTCTGAAGAGGGTACGTTATATGAGGACATTTTCATTAAGCGGATAGGTACCTTAATTAATAAAATATATGATACTTTTACAGGCACCCAATAAAATGATATTAAACAAGCTATGAAATTATGTAACTCGTGTGTTTAAACATTAGGTATATTATAAACATTATCTTAATCTACATCTATATTATCTTATCTCCAGGTCGAGGATTGGCGGGAGATGGCGCAGGACAGATCAAAATGGAGAGCCTTATTATCGGAGGCCAAGACTCACTTTGGGTCGCTGCGCCATTGTAGTAAGTAGTAGTAAGTATCTTAATCTAGGCTTAAACCCTGTTAGCTGTAGAGAAGACCAGTTTCCAGCAGTGGGGCGTACATACGTATATGGGCTGATGAGAATGATGATGATGAAAATCTCAATAACGAGGAATTAATGGCGGAGTTTGAGTTTACACATCATGAGATTTGTCTTCATACATCCCACAGCTGGGCTGCCTTTTACTACTGCTGAAAAGTATGTCGACACGATAGCTTAGTGCGTTGTTTAAATCTACTTAATTGTGGCTGTCTTCTTAAAACGATTTGCGTTAAATGAAAGACAAATAAATGTAACATTGTAAACTTATGAATCCTTAAGATGGTAAGACCAATGCACCATCCTCACACCATCACAAAATTAAAATGTGTTTTTAATGAATCAAGGGTTACGTTTAAAACACATTGTTTTTATTGGAAACAAATTTATCTTTCCCTTCGATGTACCGGTGAATCCACAAAAATATCTACGTTTCTGGTACTTGTAGCATACACAATTACTCTTTTATTCTCGGAAGGGTAGGAGAATGTTCCATACCAACGTCTCGACAATAACATAATGACCACCTTACTGCTGTTTTGAAAGGAGCCTAGAACCTTTAGATTATACAGCACACATTTGTACTATGATACCTTAAGGCCTACACTGTGATTGACATAAAAATAAACGCGGACGCATATATACGAATTAGCATATCGCAGTCTACTTCAGTTGGTTTTAATTAGGCTTCAAAATATTTATTTCAATGATTTATCGATGCTCTGCAACATTAACAACTTCGCATCTTTAATTCCTTTTCAGACGTGACATATTCAATATTTTCATTTCCGAACGTGTCCGCAATAGACTTTGTAATCAAATTTTTGTCACTCGAGCTCAGCGTTAAAAAAGCTTTCAACCAAATCAATAAGATTTTCACGAATTTCGTATAAAAATTCAAGTTAATTTGTATAAAGTATAAGTTATTCAATTCTTAAAATTTGATTTTCCCTGTACCAGGTTCCAGGCCCGCCGCCAGCATTTTCGCCGCACGCGTGCAAACGCCACCATACAGCCCAACAACTACCTACTCTGAGTTCTGTTTAAAGAAAAAAAAGTCACCTTAACAGTTTCAATAATTTAATCAAAGCCATCAATGTAATTTAGCATGAAAAGACGTGAAATTAAACTCTATAAGCCGTACTTATCGTCTGGCACATTAAAATTCAAAAAGGTCTATATGAAATATCATACTACAACAGGGTAGGCGAACCTTTATGCATCAACGTGCCATTTTTTCTAAAAAATGTTTAATGGGGTCATTGGCGTGCCATCAAATAATTTTGACTTTCTGATTATTTGGAGAATAACAATAATAAATACTATCAAAACTCTTTATGAAATAAAGTAAACAAAAGAGGTACATTTTGGAATGTTTTTATTACAGGCATAAATTAAATTATTGTAAAATTAGTGTGACTTCTGTGTGATCGGCGACGTGCCCAAAATATTGTGTCGCGTGCCATCAATGGCACGCGTGCCATTGGTTCGCCTACCCTGTACTACAACATAAGTAACGCCTATAGATGCTTAAGTGGAACTCATTTTCTCGAACTAGGTACTATAAGTCACTAAATAGTAACAAGCGTAAATTGTGCCGTGTTTAAGTAGGATTGTTCAAAAATATAATTAAGTTGAATTCCTCTGTGCATTTTATTGGTGCCGCATATGGTTTTCGCTTTATATGAATATTTACTATCTAGATTCATATTTTAATGGAATGAAAGCACTCATACAATTAAATTAGAGATCGCGACATTATGTGTTTCGAATTTGATATGATATAAGGCCAAAGAGGCATTATTTTCACCACACTTCCCATATCTCCTGCCTGACGAAAGAGCCACATTTTTTAGGTCTAAGCTCGCAGAGTTTCGAGGTTATGGTTACTCACTTAAAGTGGGAGAGTGGGCATTCACAAACCCTAAAGCGCAATTTCCAAGTTATTTTGTTGTGAAGATGATCATTTGAGAATTTTCTAGGCCATCGTTTAATTAATTCCTTAAGAGTAACCGCTCCTACTTGGGCATTAACGCTCACCAGGGATATTAAGTTGTGCGTAACTTACCCAACCGAGTGAAAGATGTATTTATTATAGCTGTAAACTTTCACAAAGATCAAAACAATCGTAACATTTTACAAACAGATTAACATTCCTGATATTATTCTAAAACTCCCACATGCTGTATCAGCGAGTCAGGTTATCGTACAACCCCTACCACTAAGCGGTGAATACTCCTAATGCAGCAGTGGAACGTGTGCAGAATTATGTGATTAAAATAACATACGTATATTACGACTGTTAGGCAGATAGTAATTATCTAATCGCGAGTTTAAGCCTGTAAAGAGCTTAAGTAATACACCCACATTTCGCAACCGTTAATTCTGTGGTATAGGAATATAAATATACATATGTGCAGATAAAAAATTTCAACCAAAAGCCACCTCAGCAAGGGGAAGTTTCTATCTGTCTGACCGATGCACATCACTCTTGTATAAATACATAGCCCTCACGCCTGTATTCTCCGAAGGGGTAGGCAGAGGTGCATTTTGCACCCAAATTTAGACAGTATTTATCAGTCCTACGTAATAGGGGGAAACCTAATGCCGACATTCGGGCACATTTCCATTACGGGCTGTTACCTAATGGAAACATCTAATAACACTTCACCCAACTCGAGAGTCGAAGCTGAGACTTATCGATCGAATGGCACATTTCGCAATAAGGCAGTCGTTACAAATTATATAATAAACATTTGTAAATAAATTCTACTGTAACAATGTCTTAGTTCACAACGGGTTTTGACTGTTGTAAACGTATTCACATTTATTCGTTGCATAAAAGCTAAACAAAAGTTACCATCTTTGGAGCCCAAAGAATAGCTATAAGTTCTGCCCGGATTTAAAGGTTTTGTGTCTGCAAGTCCATATTCATTCAGGTTGCACCAATTACACATTTTATTTACTTTCGACCCTTTCTGAGTCAAGCTTGCTTTGAGACAATGCTCCATGGTACTGAATCTACTCTCTGGTTTAGTTTTTTGGAAATTATGACTGCTCCTGTTAAAGCATAATCAACCTCATGAATATTGCTTTTCGTGCTCTATATTCTTGTTTTTGTCATTCGGTTCACAGCCCGCACAAATCAATGTTTCATTACTCTTGTTTGAATATAGTTGGTGAAACTATGAGTCGTTACTACCCACGCGTTTTGTTTACAAATGGTACATGTGACTGGACAAGATTAAATGTTTTCAAAGAAAAGAAAATAATCCACAGTGCGATGGTTGCGGATGACTCACGTATTTGTGACTCAGTCAATGAGTAGGTCACATTTCCATTCAGATGTAACGAATACACATTCAAGTTTTCTTCTCTTTATGTAATATCCTTTAAGCCACGTATTTATTTGAATAACTTCTGACTCTCTTTTCACTGAGATTTTAATACAAGTAATACGCGCAAGGATGTTTCAATGTATTTGACAAAAAATATGGCGGAAAATTGCTTTAAAGAGAAACATTGTATAAGGATTGTGTCCGGTCGAAATGTCAATTATTTATTTGAAAAGGGTATCGCAAGTTCAGGAGTGCACTGTGTGTCAGTAAACAATAAAGTAATGTTATGATCTACATTATGCATGTATTCCGAACTTTGCACTAAGAACATAACTCTATAAGACCTCCTTATCGATTTTTTCATTTCTTTTTCTCTGAGTATAATCTCAAAGTTTTAGGGGTCTCGTCGTTTATATTGGGAACAACGGTGCGAATGGATTTAAACAGATGAGAAGCAATTCTATCGGCTTTGTGTTTGGCAGGATGTTTTGGCGTGGCAAACGAGTGTTACCCTATGGTAAGAACTGTGCGATCCAAATAGAGTATTAATGTGAGTGCCATCACGCCAAATAGGAGTTAATCTAAATTATAAGTTATTGATATCAAATGTTAAAACACATGGCTTTGCACTGCCAGTGCCCGAAGCTCTTAATCCTAGTTCAACCATATTGAGATACGCCCTCGATTGTCGTCTTTGATATTCAATCCAAAGCGGAATGCTGAGATTACCATTTTGGTTTTGCCTTAACTTTCTAAAAGGGGAGATTAGAGGCCTGTCTTCTCCTAAATGTAATTGTAAGATTCTACTCATTAAGATATTCCTTGCTTGTTGTTTTTTTAGTCTGCCAAGATTTTTCTCTATTGTAACAAGAAATGTGACTTGTGGATTATATCCATTATTGCATTTGATACGGTAAAAAAACCACAATAATTAATATAAATTAAACTTCAAAAATTGGAAGTTCCGACTATGAGGGTGTGGAAGTAATGCTTTTGGACAGTCTTCAATAAAAAAAATAGAACAGCTATTGAATTTAAACCGTAGGTATGATGAAGGATTAAGCAGTAGTAAATTTATTTGTTTCTTGATTAAGAAGTTTTGATATGCAACTTACAATTGTTGCTCAGTTAGCATATTTATAAAATGTATGTTTGTAAATGTACCTATAATATACCAGTAATATTAGCTTACAGTTTTGGTCATAAAACAAGGGTGCATTAATGAATGGGGGCGAAAGACATCTGAGAATATGGTGAATAACTTCCTTTCTGTATAAAATGGTAAAGGCCCTAAGTTGAGTCAGTACATTATTTGTCAACACTATAACTTGGCGCTAACATTTTCAAAGAATCGATAACGTTAGAATTTCCCATTTGGTGGGGTACTTATAAGTTTCATGTGTGCAGTGGTGTCATAAAATTGCCTCATGATTCCACGTAGTGGTGACAGTGTTATTGTGATTTTCCATTATTATGGAAATTCTCAATACAAACACGTAGTTTAAGTATGTGCTCGAGAAGCAGCTGTAGGCTTGCCCCCTGTAACTGGAGAAACATTTCTATGTTTCACATCTATGTTACGTTCATCTGAACGTAAACTCAATACTCCCTGGCATCCGGAGTATATATATGTGCGTGTGTTTTGTACGGAAGGCTGGCTTTCTTCATAATTCCTTTTGTGACTCATCGTAGTCGTTTAACTGGCCAATTTGATAATACAAAACTAAACTTATCATAAATAATTAATAGCAGTGACTAATTCGAGGTGTGAATATCCGTGCGGTGCTATATTTTACACTGGATTATCCAAGAGTCAGTGTTCGTGAACTGTACAGTCTAAACACTCTTAAGAGGCGAGGTATTTTGTCACTTAACACTCTCACATAGACATGAGGACATGCTAGTTCACGATACGCTGAGAAGAACGTACATATTACTTCAAAAAATAAAACGGTCTTTCTTAAAACTAGAACTTCAACGAAGTGCACCTCTCTTCTTGAAATCACTTACCTAAATAGAATGAGTCCTCAGCTAAGCTATCAATAGGAATGTTTCAATATCGGAGATTCACTTTATAAATGTTGTTTTTTGTGGAGTAAATATACACTGATAGGCATAAGCCTCCCTAAACAAGTTGTAGATTGATCTATGTGAAACGGCCTATATCCAGCATCGCCCACCGAGCTTAGATGTCCAGCAGTGGGCGTCGTGTCGCTCATAATATTAGCGATGATGATGATGGTTTAATGTTATAAATATACAAGCACCTGAGTTACAGGAAGACGGACGCCCAACAGTGGGAAGTATTAGAACGAATGTATGTTGTCAAGTGTTAAAGCTGTAAAATTAATACACTTAAGAATTTGATCACTCGTTGTACACACTCGTAGGCCATAGTTTGCTGTACACTGAAGGCCGCACCTACACTACGTAAGGAAAATTGTTTTAATAGTGGAAAACGTAGACTACCATCCAAAATATTTTTTTATTTTATTTGCTGCTAATACAAAATCTTTAATATTACTATAAGAATTTAGATACTCTTTGTATTATTTTATTTGCAGGTGTCCGAGTATGTGATTATTTTTTATTTCAATATATTTTATTATGAACTACAAGAATAAATGTCAAATATGAAAGACATACATATGTAGCATTGAACAAAAGGTATAAAAGACTGTCCTATCGCTAGTTGTGTTTTTTTCCTACTTTTGGTACTGGAATAAAATGTTGTAGGAGAGAATAATGACTTTAATAATGATAAAATTAAATAAATAAATACATATAAACATATGTATAACACAAAATTTTCGCATAAACTAATATTTAAGCGAAAAGTTAAAAAATAGCTACTTAGCTATCTGGGCAAATTTCTCATCATCAAATTTTATTCTTCTTTCAAGGAGTTAAATGTTATTTTCGATTTACATAAAAGAAAAAAAAAAGATTTTTAGCCGTAATACCTAGTATGCCTACTGTACAAATAAAATAAATCTCATAAATAAACAGCGACCTTTAACACAATGAAGAGTAAATGTGACGTTAAAAAGGATAAGGGGGCAACATATGTAACGGTGTATGAAATAAAATCGATTGTAAATAAATGGCAATTGTATATTTGCGATTTGATGTGAAGAATAATTGTGTGCGATATAATGTGATGTAAAGATTGTGGGGTAAGTGGCGTGACGGCAAGCAGGCAGCCGTGGGCGGGCGGGCTGCGCGGGCTGGCGCGGCGGCGACGACGGCGACGCGCCGCCTCCAGTAGGTGGCTGCCACCGCGCCAGCCGCACGTCCCGTCGCACGCTCCTCGCGCCCCCGCGTGCCCCCGTGTCACCCGCCCGGCGCACCGCCGAGCGCCGGCACAACAACACTCGCCAACACTCGCGCTGCTCTTGCGATAACTATGTGTTGCTGAACGCCGTCGACGACGCCGCACCTCTACACCCTTCCTATAACAAGTAAGTTTGTAGCTTTCAACTTTTTACACTCTGTTCGCCACACGCCTTTTGTATAATTGGTGAAAATTTTCATTAGCCCTGATGGGCATGATGATACAAAAGCGCGCGAGCGTGCCTTCGTTTTAGTTTAATGACCATAACGGTTACAGCGAGATAATACATATAAAACACGCACGGCATGTTTATCATAACATTCATAAAGTAAGTACTGACATATATTTTATGTACCACTATTAATAAACTTAAATTGTTTTCCCTTAAAAGCTTTTAATACTTATTTTTTCTTAGAATTATTACTGAAATATAAATAATATCTATGTTAATTTATTATCTAACTTGCTCATGATTTTTGCTTCAATTATGAGCTTTTCAAATAGGGTTTTGAATATTCATGTGTCCTGGAATTATATAATTAAACCATGGTATTTAATTAAAAATAATAAAATTAGATATGAACCTTATATAATACTTTATTTTCGCAGACCCAAATAGGTTTAAAATTAAAGAAACGCTTTTTGATAAAATATTTCAATATTTCAAATGTATATTTGAATGCATATATCTATTCTATTATAATGATAAAAATAAATTTCAATAAAATTTTGCTAATTACTAGTTGCAATATATTTACCCTTTCCAATAATTGTAAGATAATCAAAATCTCATATGTTAATTTATTTTCATTATCTTCAACAATTTAATTAAAAAATATGTAAAAACATCCCTCAATTAGTTATTATAAATAAGAGGCTCGAACCTTTTTTTTCACAAATCAAAAAAGACAAAAGTCTGTTTTTAATAAGTAACAATTAAATTCCTTTTTTTCTACAATTAAATTAAATATATCTTATTTGAATTTGAAGTTTAAATGAAAAGTCGCGCCGTCGAGTCTGAGGAAAAACGTTATACAAGGGCTCTTTCACATAAGATGAATACAATTTTCAATATCCGTGCAAATTGAACACGTAGCAAAGGTGTATTATTATTATTTCGTATTTATTGACGAAGCACAAAGATTAATCTCATGAGATGTACATATGATGGTTGAAATTAGCATTTTTATACAACTGTAATGGTATCTTTATAAATAATAAGGAATAATAAAAAAGAAAGAATAAAAAAGTAAAATCGCACGAATTTATGTCGTAAATAAGAGCTCGCTCGCAATTTAAAGTAATTTTCGCTTTGACACACGCTTCATTACGGCGCTGAAAAAGTAATCAATATTCGTCAGGGCAATAAGCTCACCGTGATAGAATCGGAGATCCCAATAGAACATCTATAAATATTACACTGTCGAAAATACATTACCTAAATTAATATGCTATATTTATTTCTGATTCTAATGAGAATGTTTTTTTATTAAGACTAACATCTTTTTTAACTTTCTACATTCTATAAAGTCTAGTTTCTTATACGACATACGATTTTCAGATATTAAGTATGCGAAAGAAATTTCACCAATTATAAGGATGTCTTCAACATGCAATAATTACCTTCGCGCGGTACCCATTAGTGGATATTGAAAATTTGTGTTCATTGTACCTTATGATGAAATTGTGCTAACAATGCGTAGGCTTTGTGGTCGTGTTTGACGTCATAATCCTATGCATCCATGTCGGCGTAGGTGACGCTGCAATTGCGTTGTTACCATAGTCTCTATCATGATCTATCGCTAATATTCAACCATTCTTATCATTCAACCCTCAGCTGCAAAGACATCTACTCGTAATATCCATTTCTGTTAATAATTAATTACTACATTATCCATATATTATTCAAGCACATGTCTAAAAATTTAACTTAACCTAGAAATCTTCATTATGAGCGTCATCATTTCTACTGGAGATATTACATCCCTAGCCCACTACTACAGTGTAATATAACATTGGAAATTATGTTTTGATAATGAATAAATAAAAAGAATCTTATAATACGATGTATATAAGAAAACATACATTATAATGTGTATCAAAGCAATATTTATAATGCAATTTTGTAGTGAATCAGAAATCCTATGCTTATCCAAACTCGACTGAAAGTAGTTAAGATTTATTTTAACCTTCACTTTTTTATAAATACTTATTATTATTTAAGGTTTTGTGTTATTTGATTTTTTTTTGTATGACCATATTCTACAATCCAAGAAAATTATTTAAAAATAATATATTTGCGAACACTAACACATACATTTATGCGCGCCTTTTTGTTCGTTTTGATTAGATAAAACGAACTCTTATTTAATTTGTTTTATTTTATATCACATTTTGTCTCTTAGAAATCTTGAGAAAAGAAGCCTGAAAAGCAACCAACACTGGTTGAAAAGTTTATTATCTTAAATCATTTCAGACAATATCAGAAAGCCTTGTGTCCCTAGAGTACATATGATATACGGAGCCCTTTCCAATTGATTTGTATATTGCTCTGAGAGAAAATTCAACAAGGCGTATTTGTGATGGCTTCGCGGTATGTACACGCGGCGATCAATCATCATAATAACTGTCAGGGAATACGCATCACTAACATCCTTATATGTTGTATCTGCGGTTATGTTTTATTACATTTCGTACAACTTCTGCGAATGGGTTCTGTAAACGATTACTTCTATTGGAAGGCGATTGATCGTCCCGTAATTTCGTGTAAATGACATAGTTTTTTGGCCCAAGTAACTATTTATTGCTGACTGAAATCCTATTTTAAAACTTATCTATAAATTTAGAAAAGCTCCACCAGTGTATTCAGTATCTTCGCCATTCTATAATTTCAATCTATCAGCTGGACACCATACAAAGAATTAACAATTTAATGTCTGGAAAAGTGGACGCTTCATTTAGTTTCACAACTATCTAGGTAAAGAGCTAATTTGGTATCTTATTGCCTTATCGTGGGATAGACTGATGTTCACCATCTTAAATATAAAATATAATGAAATATCATGATAGAGAAGTTTTACAATAGATTATTTGACCACACAATGTATAACGCAATACAAATATTAAACTAATCTCTTATAGATTCACTATAAAAAAAGATTTTAGCAATCAGTAAAGTTCCAAGATTTTTATAATATTTTGTCGATAATTGTTTTTGAAGAGCTAAATCACTAAAAGTTGCGTGAATAAATAAGAAAAAAATTCAACCCCTTTAAGCAGAATTTGCAGAGGTTTTGGAATCTTAGAGAATACCAACATAGAACCTGAACGACAAGACATTAATCCATTTCCACGAAGAATGTGCAATCTTCGCAGCGTCATTATCTTAAATCGTTTCGCTGCAATGAAAAGATCCACACACACATAGACTTTTGAGTTGAGCCAAGAAGTTAAAAGCTTCACCACGCATTCATTCATATATTCTACAAAATGCAAAGTAAATCGACCACAAATCCACCTTACACTGTTCTTCAATTGTGTTAAAATTTCCCTGTTAATTAGATTCCCGACTCCTAACTAACAATACAATTCTTATGCAAAACTCTGTACTTCTGCCTTATCGTTTGGCGATACGGTCGTGATGGCATATAAAATATCACAACGTAGGTATCGTGAGCACACTCTGTTGTTTTACAACCTGTACCTATAACCAATTGCGCTACGGAGGTATTCCTGACGTATGCCACACATACGTACATGTAGATCATTGAAGGCGTCACAACCTATTTCATGTGTAAACGTAACAAATTTCTGTAACTTTTTTGACCTTTTAGCTTATATTTATAACAGGCCGCAGATGTAGCTTATTTGAAGAATCACATTACTGTTTAGAAATTTACTACTATGGCAAAAAAAAATAGAATAATATCTTTGTTAAGTTCTTTAAATTTCTAAATTATATTTATTTTTACAGCAGTCGAATTTAATACGCTTACGGTAATTAAATAACTCGTATTTTGCAGTTGCTAAGGTAAAGGATACGTAATTATTATGTTTAAATATCGGCCGCCAATATAACAGCAATAGTTAAATCGCATCCAAATGACGATATATATCTATAATAAATACGAAAAATAAGAAATGGGAATTGATACACCTGAATCAGTACAATGAAACGAAATATGTACACGATATGTCTGAATAGGTATCAAATGTAAGTAAATGTAACTCAACTTCAGACGCTGGCATCGTTTTGTAAGCAAATCTTGATTAAGGAAAGGAAAATATACGATGGTATATTTCCTTCGGTGTTTTCCTGTTCAATGAACACTTTATTAAAATATTGCCTCAAAAGAACAGAATATGTCATTTTGGAATAGTTATGAAAATAACATTAAATAATGTCTTCAGAATGTACATTTTCAGAGCAATGAACAGGATGTCAATTTTCCAAAGTCGTGCTCATCTTCAACGACATGGTGAATAAATAAATCTCTATCAATTTTATTCAAACTACAGTCTTGACAACGCTATTACTTTCTCCGAGCCTCGTCCTTGTCATAAATAGTTTTCTTTTCAATTTTGAGTCAAGTAGGTTCTTGAAGTTGCAATGGATGTTTTCTTTGTAGAAATTCGATTTAAGTGTGTTTAATGAATAGCACTAAGAAAGAGAATTAATATGGTAAATCATTTAAAACGGTGACTGAAACATACGCGTAAATAAAGCATGCAAATATGTGTGATCGGATTTATAAATTAATGTTTACTGGTGATACTTCTTGGATTCGTTGTGAAATAACAACTGAGCATACACATTTTATTTAGCTTTCTATATCGGAATTGTATTTTGCTTGCTTCGGTTAATTTGACATGAAACGGCCTGTTAAAGCACCTATTTCCTATATAAGTTACCTACGCCGGAGGTCGTGACACACCTACTATATCTTGCTCATCGCTTGTTACTCCCACGTGGTGCTGATACCTGGAACATTATCCGGTAATTAATTTTAACGAAACAAAGTTCAAAAGCATGTCCGCAGCCGGCTGCAACGGTGTCTACTGCAAGCTCAGGTTAGACAAATGAGCTCAAAGCTTATTTAAATGATAAAATAAAATGGAATGTTTTTTCGTCTAATACTACTAAGTTTATAATAAATATGTTTATTTATATAAATTGTTTAAATATAGAAGACATCTGAATAGAATGGGCGACAAAAGGTCACCATAAATGTCATTTACGGTGCGGCGACTGATCGATAATCACATTTATCAGTACTTTTGTTCAAAATCCACTCAAGCATGTTATAAAACATGTTTCACTTGCTGTGTGAAAAAAAAAATTATAAATAAAAAGCAGTGTAAAAAGAAGTTTGATGAAGTAAGCAAAGAAAGTGAAGTAATGCTTCAGGGCAAATAATATTGAAGAAAATCAGGGGGTCAAAGGCATCGATTATATAAAATTGAGCAGTGATTTTAATAGAGAGTATTCTCGCCCTCACTGAAAAAAAAATGTTAAAAATGGACATATTACTTAACTATTGCACTATAAGATGTATGTATGAATAGCTGTAAAAGTACAGTTAAAAACAACATAAATACTTGATTCGTTTAATAAGATGAATCAGTTTCTAACAATCATTTATCTCTACACTACCCATTATAGCAATTACCTCATTTACAGACAAAATAGCCGCGAAATAAGCCAAAGTATTTGGGAATTGCTAGCTTTACAAGGCCCTTTATTCGAGTTTCAAAAGATACTAGCATTACTGAGAAAAATTTGAAGAATTGTCTTCTTGATTTTTGGCGGTGAACAATACGAGAAATCAAATTATAAACAAACCGATCAATCATAAACGGAATAGTGTGGAGCATGAGACATGCTGTCGAGACAACCTTAGGCTATTATCAGCAATAAATATATCTTCTTCTTCATCAACCCATATTCGCCCACTGCTGAGCACGGGTCTCCTCTACCATTGAGAGGGTTTAGGCCATAGTCCACCACGGTGGCCTAGTGCGGGTTGGCGGACTACACACCTAAGAAATTCCTAAGAACTCTTAGGTGTGCAGGTTTCATCACGATGTTTTCCTTCACTGTTAAAGCAAGTGATAATTCAATGTGAATACACACATAACTTCGAAAAGTCAGAGGTGTGGGCCTGGGGTTCGAACCCGCGACCGTCGAGATTCATAAATTAAATATATAAATATATAGGACAAGTTAAAGCTGTGTCTGTTACTAATGTCGTATCTTGAAATAGAGAAAGAAAACATTATGACAAATCCTGAGATATCCACATTTTTTTCGTACATACAAATACAGGAGGAGGCCCTACAACTAAGAGGGTACAGGCTGGCGAACTACGCTTCTACAAAAATCCAAAAAAATAAGGTGTGCCGGTTTCTTTACATCGTTTTCCTTCACCGTTAAAGTATGTGATAATTCATAGCGAACAGCTACATAATTTTGCAATATTTGTGCCTGGAACTAGAACCCACGACTGCCGAGATTTTATTTGACCTAAACGTTGAAGCCATCACTACTTCTTCACCCTCACATCTACATGTTAGTGGCGGTACTTCCATATAATGCCAATAGCGGTACACGTGAATAGCATGTGTAATGTCTAGTTTATATTTGTTTATTTTGGGGTCAGGATATTGTCATTTGAATGTCATATTGTTTGTATAAAGATGATTATTCGAAGTTTTGTACGGCTAACTGGGCTTTTTGGACTTTTTGGGTTTCTAGGGTAGTATCGCAACTGATATATGTATCAGTCCCACGTGATAAGAGTGCACAGGTATCATCCGCCAAAAGCCTCGTAAAGTTCAGAGCCACCCACAATTTCCCTGAACGAGCCTGAATATAATTTGTAGGTAGTATAGAATAGCTGCTGCTAGATACTGTTACCAGCAGCAATCCATTTCTTTGAATCATCAATAGCCTGTTCCACTATTGGCCTTAGTCAGGTATCTGGTCATTAAAGTGGGTCAAATTATCTCCTAACTAGAATTCAACAATAAATGCAGTTTCAGTATGTGATCTATTTTTGTGACCCAAAAATCAATTATTTTCACTAGATTTGTTCAATATTTATGCCTAAATAATAAAAGTAAGTTGTTTTTCTATTATCATTCCATGCTTTTAATTATATTTTGTAGAAAGACTTTATTCAAACTATTATATCGATATATTGGGACCCTTCGATACAGGCTTGCCTAGTGAGGGGACCATGTTAGATACCTACTTGTAGAACAATTTATTACATACGATATCCTTGTATACTCTTTTACCTCTTGTATGTCCTGTACGTGTGTAATTGAATTAAATAAATGAACAACTATGATTTGAAGATGTTTTAATAGTGATATAGTAACTTTAGGAGGATTCATTTCATGATTGTTGTTTCATTAATTGTATTCACAATTTTTTTCCCTAACATGAAAATAAGTATGTACTATCTTATAAATGAAGAGCCAGCCCATTCCACGACTAAATCTATGAACAGATTTTAATAGTAGTGCCTTGGACATAGTAAAAGGCTTCCTTCCATTGCGGAAAATACCGGGATCCTGAAGGTTTTTATTTACAACACTGGTTGACGCAATCTATAGTTTTACGAAGTTGCGGATTAAACCAAGTTTGAAAGTTATTTTAGCAGCGATTCAAAGTTACTATTTCTTTTAAGAAATATCTGGAGGTAAAAGGTTGTCTAGAATAACCGACAGAAAGCTTGTATCACCGCAACAACATAAATACTTGTTCGATATAAATACAGAAAGGAAGACGAAAAATGTTATATCTTTCAGCATTTACAAAAACAGTTGTATGTCTCTGTGTTAAAAATAAATTCATGTGTACGAAGCATAAACATGGGCAAAGAATAAACAGAATTACAAAATTCTCCGCTTATTCCGTACCGGTTTTATTAAGTATTCAAAAATATTTTCTCTACAACGCAATGGGAAGAAATGACTCAAGGCAAATCTCTATTTACTCTCCGGTGCTACGTTCCTTTTCAAACATCCCATTACATTTTAATTACTCGCGACTGAGATGTGCTATTCTTAGAACCATGTGTTTTATCCACTGACCTACACACATTGGATTAAATCTGGGTTGTCCAAGGCTTATACTGTTGCTAATTTGAAATGAAAATTTTTCTTCTAACAAAACTTAAACGTGGTGAATAGAATTACTTCCACGAAAATAATTTGTTTTAAAATAATTACATCTTCTTTGACCTTATACAGAAAGTGTTTTTTATTCATTTAATCGTTAACAAACATAAAGCTTTTACGCCCACAAAAGAATGTAGCGCAAGATGTTCCTATATAATGAATATTAGTAACGATGTCCCTGTGGCAGCTCATTCGATGTCACAAATAATACAACAATCCCGATTGACAGGGGTCAGATGACATCGCTACGTTAATATACTAACACAGGTTGATCTCGACCAATTATAGAGTACATAGATGTAGCCTATTCTTGTATATTTGTTGTGATCTATTGTGAGAAATGTCACAGAAATTTGGCCAATATTGCAGAATGGAGAGTAAAAAGGGACGGTAGTGGAATTGTAGCTAAAAGAGAAAATTTATCAAGGCAGGCCATCACGTTGGAGAAAATTGGTCCTCTTATTGAGTTTATTCAAGGTTTGCGTGCTCGCAGAATTGACACGAAAATGTCGCGCAGAGTGTTAAAATAAACAACGTAACATACAAATTAATTTTAGATTACGCTTAACAGGGAAAAGTGTAC
The DNA here is from genome assembly GCA_030295005.1 of Cephonodes hylas. Classification (NCBI taxonomy): domain Eukaryota; kingdom Metazoa; phylum Arthropoda; class Insecta; order Lepidoptera; family Sphingidae; genus Cephonodes; species Cephonodes hylas. Next base: position 6,150,054 of record AP025371.1, read on the forward strand.
ATTCAATTACTTTTTAATAGTACCTTTCCATTAATGCTCCGCAATTCATTGAGCCACCCACTAATTCTGGGAAACTTGTACACAGTAAACACGCGCATCTATATAGCACGGCCATTGTTTAAGTAAGCTGTTTGTAAATACAATTAGTGAGGACGGTATAAATCTAGGCTTTATTTAAACTTCCCAGTTAATAATACATTTAAACGTACAATCTTATAAATGTGCGTTCAACTTTGACAGCTTTAGTCGTGCCCGAGCAAAATGATTACGGCGCAAGATCCGGTGACGGTGACGGTGGCTACGTGTATATTAATATTGGTAAACTTAGTGTCCGTGATGTTGTTAGTTTAAATTAATTGAAAAAGCCATAGCCTGAGCGAGTGGGCGGTCACGCTGACCGTTCGACAAGTACGTAGTTGTCGCGGCTTAGTGAACACGCCGTCTAATAGAGTTTCTGTAACATGTTTGTCCCAAGTGGTTTCAAGGGAAAGTGCGCGAACATGGATACCAAATACACACTCTACATTCTAGTGTTTTGTTGCTGTGTAAACTGTATACATTCAATAAACACGCAGCTTAAAGGGCGTTTTACAACATAGTTCGAAGTCAATGGAAAAGCGGTTCACCAGTAGTAAATGATCATTATCGTCGCAGTTCACAGCTCTTTAATCTATGACAGCAGAAAATCTAAATGGTACAGTTGTTAACTTAAACAATAAGTAAAGGAAAAAAAAATTAAAAGAGATATTATCCGTTGTTTTTAGGGATTTTCTCATAATTCATTCCCAAGCATGCATTTCATTTGCGAGATATGAAAACCTCTTAGCCCAGTTGGAACACGCTACGATTGTAAGTGTCCAGTTGAGTCGACCGCGCTATTTCACACCCAAGTGCCAGTATAAAAAAATATACTATACATTTTTTTTCTAAAAACCTACAGGAGCGAGGCATATGCAGTTTTCTATTCTATCTAATCTACTTATATTAGTAACTTGTAAAATGAAAATATGAAAATGTTATTAGAACGATATAATGTAACATTTTAAAATTAATATCTTGCTATAACTATTTTTTCTATATAGGCTGATATCCGCTTGTTTCATGAGATGTAACTACGTTCGTGGCTATTTACTTCCCTGCAATAAAAAAATACTTAACGTGGAGTGCCCTACCCGGGGATCTAACGACTGACGTCACAATTCACGGTCTACATATGCTGCACCGGCTTGCCACTAATGAGCCTACTTATCTGTCACATTTTTGCATCTTATAATATAATGAGGCATGTTATATAATTATATTAAATGTTTGAATATTCAAGCCTCTTTGCCAAATCGTGGTGGTCTGAGGTTCAAGCCCATGTTACTGTCTTTGTAAGTAACATTTGCACGCTTAGTATTATAAAATGGTAAACATTAATAATAAAATATTTAGCTATTTTAATTCGTGTCCTTTATTTATTATTCAACAGCTAATATGATAAAAAATAATTTGTTCTGCGAAAACTAGCACATTTGTACGAAAAATTAAGCACTAATTTTATTATTTTAAAAGTAGTAGTGGGTGTACTGCTCCGCAAAGTTTCTATCTCCCTCACACGCCCACTCAATATAGCGGTGACGTCAATATGTTGCACATCCTTTTTTAACTATCCGAGAGGGGTTCCTAATGGTGTTCTATCTTGTTGTCAGTGTTAACTAATATATTAAAATAAAAGACTTTTGTATTGAGGAAGATGCAGAAACTTAAAAAATAAACAGATGTGTTCTACCTGAACATATCTGTTTATTTGTTCTGTCGACCTGCGATAGAACAGCTTGATGAAGTCAGACAACATAATAATCATTTTATAAAATTAGACTACTATGTGCTTAGTAAATATTTTTTTATCTAAATATTGATGTCTCCATAAAATAGAGCAAATTAATAAAAAAGCACTCAGTAACAAGTAATACGAAACAGAATGAAATAAATTTACAAAGTGTAATCTCGTCTGGGTTGAATTCGTCACTAAAATAAAATTCTTTTTGATTCAATTTACAAGTAATTTTACTGGGACGGCTGAAGACCACAAGGTTGTAATAAAGGTAATGGTTAGGAAATGAAGTAGGCTCTGCAAGCGAAATCTTCAAAAGAGACTGTGCCCAAAAAGATTTTTTTCTGAAGCGAACTAAATTTTGTTATCAGATTATTTTGCGAAGAAAATTACATTATTTGAAGAAAGGGCACTGCTGTTAAAAGCTTGGCGCGAAATATACACCTTTTAAATTAAGTCTTTAATACTTTATCAGTTCTTGAAAGTGAAATTTCGAAATATAAATTAGATTTATTTTGTTACATGTCTTTGCCATCCTCTTGAAACCAAATTCACACTTTCGAATAGGAATTCTGAGAATGATCTCTCGATTTATTTGCCGATTCATGCCAAAGGGAGCCACGTTGCCGAATATCAGAGATATTTACGATTCTATCTCAGCCGACACGTCAGCAGGAAAAAAGAAAATCGTCTTTTTGTTACCCAACCCCCAAACGTTATTATTAAGGAATCTATTAAACATGCATTAAGTTTGGAATGTGTATTGGTTTTTGACTATTTCGTATAATATTTCATACGAAAATGCATTAAAACAGGGATTCGCAACTGCTATTCTTTGACACTTTAAAAGGTACGTCTAAATACTTGTAAAACATGAACAGTTTCTTATGGTAACATAAGTGTAACATTTTAAACTAGACAACACAACCTATACTTAACAATTACTAAGAATTCTAAACTATATTTTCGAGAAAACTAATAATTAAAAGTTATGCCAGACACGTCTGTCTGACATGAATACAAATATTACGATCGCTTTAATAATTATTGCTTCAAATTTTGAAACTTGACACTTTATGTTCTTAAATTTTTTGTTCTAGCAGAAGAATAACTTTACAATTATGAAAACTATCATTTAATTGTGTTGTAAACGTAACCTACATTTGGTTCGAACTCCTAATTAATATCTAAAACGCAAAAGTTAGTTTGTTTCGATTTTCTAAACTACAAAACTTCATGAATCTTTGTAAGGAGATAAATGGAACTTTGGCTTATAAGCAGTTTTTTAACTTAGTATTTTGCTAGGATTCATTAATGTCATGGTACATCTATTTTATTCTAAATTTAACTTTTTAAAAAACAGGACACAATTGGTACTCTCAAAACGCGTTATATATTGTCATTTAGCGTTGGTTCGTAGAAATAGCAATCCAATTTAGTAACAACTTTTGCACACAGACTGAGAGGAGCCGACTGCCGAAGGCAAGCGAACCTTAGCTTTACAAAGCTATTGTTAGCGCGGCCTTGAATATATTCGATTGGAGCCTGCGAGCCAGCGTATCTTAAACACTATCCTTCACCCACATAATTAATTCAGCACAGCGTTCATTAGCCCTTTATGTCGATATGTTAATATCCCATATTCGTAACGAACTCATAACATAAATCAATATCAATTTTCCTAATTCATAACATAAGGATTTCTTTATTTAATCTAAATGGATGACCAAAAACATAAATGTTTAAAATGCTGAATTTTGTTACAGGTTGACTAAAGTAAAAACATCTTTAAAAAAAATGCGCTTTAGATTATCCGGCCCCGCCGTTGATATTTTTTTATTAAATTTAAAAATATTTGACATCTTATGCTTAAATCATAAAAATATAGCGCTCCGTTCATATATCATACCTTCAAATTATATTAGTTTGACATTGTAAAGTGTGGTCAAGTCGTCAGTCTTGCTGTTAGATTTAAATGATTTGGCATCGTACGTCGTCCATAATTTTAAATACCTTTTAATATGTTATGATTTGAAAATATTTCTCGTAAATTGAACACAATTGGTTTACTAGCAACTTAAGAATTTGTAAGATTAAATGCTCATATAATCCGGACGATGCCTTCTAAATAACATATAAGTAATTAAAATAGCTACTTCCAACAATAATGCTTAAAGAACAAAAAAGTAGTGTGTTTTATTATTATGCTGCAGTGGCAAAGACAAACATAAAAACACCAAAGAAAAATAAGTTTGATAACTGCAATGTGGCATAACTTTTAATTGTTTTAAAGGTATTTTAATACGAATAGTCATTATTATAGTCTTTATAAGGCGGGTTAGAATTTAAACATTGTCAGAGGAACAGAAAATACATCGATTGGCGGTTAAAAATAATAAATACTTAGCACTCATTTTACACTACTTTTTAATATTTCTTGTTGCATGGAAACGTTGATATTCAGAAAAAAAATACGGGATAAATATATTTGATTTATTATTGATATTAGCTACTTAATATCTGTATGACTGTAATTGTCACGCTAATTTCCTAGTTTAGCGCGCAATGGGGACAAAGTAGGCATACATTTCACACAATAAGCTTAACAATTTAATCATTACGTGTTAATTTATGGCGCGATAATGAGGTTTATAGTGACGTAATACTACAGAATGCATATTACAACCAGAGAGTAATCTCTTATTAATAGCCGCAATTGATGTTCAATCTAAATGTTAAATACATTAAGTTTAAACGCAATAGGATATATTAGTGTGAACCTAACATATCGCGCAAATCAAATTAAAAATATCTCAAACGTGAAAAACTATTCCCTGAGAAGTTATTATTAAGTACAGATAATTACTTTTAATTTATTAATAAAAGCACAGCATCAGATTTTTTGTTTATTTTGATAAATGTTTCATATTGGAATCTAACACTATTATCGTAAAAAAAGATACATTAGCAGTTAAAATAGTAGTGGTAGAAGATTGAAGACTTTTAATTTGACAACAACTAGGCTGTCACTCACCAGTCATCATGATTATGCCACGTGCTTAAAACCGGGTTAACACAGGCTGAATCTGCAGCGCGAAAAACTTTCTACCAGTACTGTGATGGTTTTTGCTTTGCTTATGTCTATCTTGGCTTTGGTTTGTAAAAAAAGTCGCTTAAAAGGAGTCATGAAAAGTCGTCTATTTTAAGGTATTCTTCCGTGTTTAATGTGTGTTTGCAAATATGCAAGTAGAACCTTTTTTCATAATGCCGCTACAAACACAAACTCATAATTAGTTGATGGCTTTTTCATTAACATTTTAAGCCTTTTTCGCCACGTAAACTAAATAAGGATATGAGAAGATTTATTTCAATATGCAAATAGCAAATTTTCACTTACTTTAATATATAATAATAATTTATAATACATCTTTAAAGCTACCCTCACACTTTATCTACTGATAAAAGGATTTTTTAATTAAAATAGCCGTTGTTAGTGCAACAAGGCAAATTTAATTTATTACATATTATATTTTGTCAGGATGAAACAACACGGCATTGAATAAAGTAACAAAGTTGGTACTAACGAGGCGATGTTTGAGGAGCACTACAAAGTTGTGCCGCAGCTAGCAACAAGCGCCACGCTCGACCGTGTGTCGTCTGTAAACACCTGCTAAATAAATTTCCACGTCAAAACGTAATTCATTTTATCTCTACATTACTCCATGCTCACACACACACCATAACATTTATATAAAATAACCTCGGCTGGCAACTTTCTCTTGAGTCGCTCCCGTAAGCCCAATTAAAACTTGCCTCGATGTTTTTAGGTTACTGAACAAAAAATAAGCAACAAAGGTTCGCTTCTCACTTATTATTTGAATTTAATACTTCTGATTGAACGTACATAGGTATGGCGTGGAAAATAATCCCGTTCAAATCTAGATGCGCACGAATCTGGGTAAAGCTTTAATCCATCAGGTTTCTCATATAGAAGTTAGTGGGTGGTGGCTTCATAATAAATAGCGAGCCATGTTTATTCACAAATGTGTATGAATTTAAAAGATATAGGTACTATTAAAACTTTAATAAATGTCGGAGGAGGCATCATTTAAAGGTATAAAAATTATCGTGTTTTTGCAGAAGAATTGAGTGATCATAGAAAGGTTCATTTAATAAAGTTTAGAAATTGACGAAAGTTCCCGAAATTAACATTTTTCTCTTAACGTTTGTGAAGTCTTATTAAAGCGAACTCAACTCGAAGAGTAATTCATAACTCTTTTATTATAACTAAACAATGAATCGCGAAGAGATTTATATAATAAACAAAACAATAAGCGCAACATTCAACATTTCACGTTATATATAAAGTTATTGACATTTTTAACAGTTTATTAAGCCTTGTTTTTAAGTATTACAAACTACAAAGCTTATGGTTTACTATTACTTTTTTCCGAATCCGGATATTGGAGTAAAACTAAAGAGTTTTATAATAACAAAGGTACTTTTATAATTAATTTAAGTCGGAATGTGAAAATATATTGTTTGCAATTCGTTTACACAGGCCGAATCAATTTATGTCAAGGATCATTCATTATTTTTAATGGCAATCCGCACTTATTGCGTTATGCCAATAATATTATAAGTACATTATTCAAACACCATCAGAATTTTCTTTACCGCGAAGCATTCTACTTTAGTGTTAACGTTGATGTTTCTGCATTTGAAGACACCGAATCTCGAAACAAGACTTTTATCACATTACCTCAGGTAGCCACTTCATGATTATAGTCATTCTAGCTAGTCGAGTGGCATATTGTTTTACGTCGTCTAACCACGATGTCAAATTTTCGGTTTATACGGGTCTATTCCAGTGGTTGTCCATTCAGCGGCATGTATGGCCCGCCCACTACCACTTCAAGTTTTAAAGCGACCTTTTAGTCAATTTCCACTACTGTAGGATTGGACCAGCTTGACAGAGGCGGTACCATTGCATTTAATCGGCTAGAACTTGTTTTTTTTATAGTGTGTTTCGTCCGATGTAGGTAATTCTAAACATCAACGTTTGTATATCAAACATTTATTCTCACATCTCCTTTCTTAGGCAGTATCAAAGACCACCCACGCATAACTTTATTCCCCAAGCATCAAGAGTATATCACTTTTCATTTCATGAGTAGCTTGTTAATTTCCCGAAAACATGGTTCTAAAAAAGGAACAAACTTCAGAAACAAAAAAAATAGCCTAATGATTCATTGAGGGCTTTGTAAAAAAAATATCCGTTACTAATTATAAGAAAACATTGTACATTCTTCGTTTGAATTAATTATTATTGGGGATGGGATTTTTATTTTAAATATTTACTGAATTCTTGTAAACAAAAGAAATATTTAATATACTTCATGTCGTAAAATTCGTATTACCCCATATAAACAATTATATAATTACAATGTTACAACTTGGAATAGTACCTGTCAACTACTTTGTTAAATTGGGGCCGCTGTGGCTAAGCCAAGAAAGATAAAGAAAAATATACAACAATTTCTTTTAAAATATGTATACATTCTTAAAGGAGGTTTTACGTTCATTCTTAGATACCAATTTGTAACATGGGAGTCATGGAATCATGACATATCTTTAAACTAATTAATTGCGTAATTGCCACATAACCTTAACTTTATTTTTATGTATGTTATGGTTTACTTTGTTTAATCTCCGGTAATAGCAAGAAAATGCCCGTTTTCACGATAAGGAAATAAATAAACTCGAGCATTATACGACTGATAACCCGGAGGCTAACAGATGGAATTAGTTTTAATAAATTCGAGAATGAACAAAAGATCAAAGCAATGTTTTCTGCTCTTTCATCAGGTTGTTGTGAATTCGTTCGGTGTTACTACCCAGAGGAAAGATTACTAAAATTTAAAGTATGGTTTATACCATACTCCTCCTCCTCCTATGCTTGTATTAAATGTAAGCTCATTTTTTAAAGCGATAAATTGTCAGTTAGAATTTCAAGATTCTTGATACTTGTAGAATTTTCACACTTCTATCTGATGTTAGGTTTTGCGCCACTAACGCTAGTAAGCGATCTTGATAGCGTGCTTAGTTCTTCTTTAAGTTTCGCCTAAAGACCTATTATAGTGGTACAATACAGGCCCTTAAATGTATTGAAGTCATATAAATAACTAATAACTTAATTAAACCTAACTTGTAAAACTCAAAACGTCCTAAAAACACTTATTAACGACTTTCTATAACCAACAATGGTAGGTATACACGTGAGGAAGATTTTTGTATATTTGTTTTTATAATCTAAAGCAATCTAAAGAAACCGCGTGCTAACTTTAGTACTTTCTAACCTTCAAAATCTGCTTGAAATTCTTTTCTAAAGTTTAAATTGTTAATCTCGCATACATAAAATATTAATTCATTTACGAAACAGCTTTTATTTTTACACTTTATTTTAAACATATATAAAATTACAAGAGTACCGAACAGATTGTGCTTACATCAAATATATTACTCAATTTATTTTATCGCTGCCATCCCCAGGGATGCCGCAAGGTTAGAATTTAAAATTAACGTAATAGGTCTGTTGTTGTACTTTCTTGAGATTTTTCTACTAAATAAGCAAAAACAATAGGGAAAGACGTTATATTTAAACTTAGAATTAAATTCTATTTGCATATTTCAGATTATTCAACAGAGAATGTGTTTTTAACAATATTTGATCCGATGCTGTCATAATCCTTGACTTTATTGAATCGATGATAATCTTTATTTAGTAATGGACAACTTGTAGAAAACTAATTTAAAATTAAATTATGTTTTTCATAATGTTCATTATGATTATATTACTTGTCCGTTGATTATAATCGAAATCCTTTAGGAAAATGCTAAAATACGTGGACTTCTGATCGTTAAAACACTTTAGTATTAAAATGAGCAATTACAACGCGTAGATACGTAATTTTATGAATAGATATGAATAAATAGATACATATTACATAAGTACAAAGCAGACGTTTTAAAAAAAATGGTAAATATATGAGAATTAAAAACTAGTAACTGTCCAGCTTTTCTCATCTTGATAATAATCGCTTTCATTTCTGCACATTCATTTCACTTAATCTCGTGTCGCGTTGGTGAAAGTCTCTTGACTTAACTAATTGCACAGTCAGAAAGCTTCTTTTTAACCCATTAAAGGTCAAATGAAAACTACAAATATTTTCTTTACTTTTTTTAAATTTGCATATTAAAGTAAGTATAAAGGAGAACATAATTCAAAAAAATTGTGGAAAATTTTGTTTTTCACGAAAATATAGGGGTGTACTCAATTGAGTACACTGACCACCTAAGTATGAAAATTTTCAAGACACGTTTTTCAACAAAAAGTGTTTACAGGCACTTCTTACGTTTCCAACACATTATTGAACTTCAAATTACACACCGCAGGTGTTTATTAATTTTGCGGGGGTAGTGTCCTACTCAATCTTAAGGTAGCCCTTCAAAAACTGATGCAGCCTGCCTTGATTTTCTTCGTTCATCCTGGCGTAAATAAAATCGTGCAAAGGGACGTCGGGCCATGAACTGATTCATAGGATTATTTTCATTACACATTACATGTAAACGCCAGCCATTAGAGACGGCCATATCTATGGTATGTAAATAATATCCACCACCTCTTTTTTCCGTGAAGAAAGTCTGGTCAAGTTCATTAACAACTCCCATATTTAAATTATTAGTTTGGAACAAACGTGGTATGGTTTCATCTATCTTCTCCTTTTCGATTGGACTCCAACGTTTGACAGTTCCGAGAGGCAGGTAGGCAGGAGGCTCGATGGTATCGTAGTTAGTTGCCATGGTACACTAATATCTTTCCATCATTTATTATTCATAGATTGGCAGGTAGCATCAACTCTTCTGCCCCATGGCAAGGGGGCGTAAGAATCCCACCACGGTATCCCCTGCCTGTCGTAAAAGGCGACTTAAAGGGGCCCTTGGGGTCGCTGGACGTGCTGTGGGGGCGGCGCGTCCTCACTGAAAGTGACCCCGAGAGGGGCGGCGGCACTGTGGCCTGTGTACTTCGCGGGCGCCCATCCACAATCGGGGCGCCCGAACCAAGATAGTGGGGGTGCAACTGTGCCCCCTAAAACTCCGAGACGGCCGAGACATTTACGTCTCGGAGGCGCACCGGGCGGCTGCGGTTGACGGTGGGCGCCCCACTCAGTGCGGAGATGGCCACCGGGGGGTTTTGGTCGGTATGCCGGTTTAGGGATTTTGTTAGGGACCCAGCCCGGCATTAACATCTGCGCGGATATGACGTCGCTGCGCGCCGGGCTGGAAGACCGGTGACCCCGACATACACTTCCCGCCCCCCTCCCCCGGGCTGGCGGGAAGTAGAGCCATAAACAGCTTTCCCCCCGAGAACAAAAAAAAAAAAGGTAGCATCAACTCGTCTTTTCTTTGACGCAAGTGGTTCATCATCACTGTCACTGTGCGTAGAATCCTCGCTATCATTATCCTCTCGATTCCTAAATACCTCAATAGTACCAGGGACGTTTTGGCGGTATGAGACATGCCGCCATATCCTCATCGGCACCCTCCTCTTCATCAGTCAATGCACTTGAGTCAAGTGGTATGATAGCCAAGTCAGATTGGTTATCTTCGCTATCCTGTAACACAGCTTCCTAAAGCCAACGGTAACTAGTTTGAGGTGTAAATCGCTGTTTCTTCATTGCAAAGTATCTGAAAAAATACAGCTATTTTAGTTACGTATGTTGTCAGTGTACTCAACTGAGTACAGTGACATTTACATGATTCTAGTTTTATTTTAGTAATATGTAATTTATTTAACAGTTTTTAATATCTTTCTTTTATATCTAATGCATCGATATAAATCGAAATAAAACCCTTAAAAGCACTAATTACTTGAAAAAATCTAAAATCATTTACTTACCTCGATGACGTTTCGGTAACACAACTTCAACTGGCACTTTCTAATACAAAATGTCGCACTATCCACTTATTACTTATGAATACTCTTAAAGGATCTAACAATGAAGTAAAATAATAAAAAACCTCACGCATAATTGCAGGGTTCTAGAATTTATGCCAAGAAATATAGCTGTACTCAAATGAGTACGGTGACTTTAAATGGGTTAAACAAATCCTAATAAGATTATAATTGCCTTTTGCCCATGCTTTGAATATTAAATACCTCAAATTTGCAACACAAACGCCGTTATTTATGCAGCTACCAGAAAATCAATGTATGACCCCTAACATTTCGACGAGAATTTTGTCACCACATGCAAGCCAATATTGGCAATATTAATAGGCGGGCTGACTATCAAAGCAAAGTGCCTGATATTGACGCCGATACTCTAGGGTACCCGTTAATTTTACTATCTATTTTTTTCACGTTACAATTTCATTCTTTGGCAAACAAGGTACTCCGGGAAAATATTTGAAATTAAAAAAAAACTTATTAACATAGGACGCTAACCGTAAAAGGTTTCTAATATACAAGAATAATTAAACTTAGACCTATTATTTGTTTAATTAAAAATCGCATAGATTAAGCTTTGTTAACGTGGGTGGCTTGGTTCGCTTACACAGGTGATTCAACCTTTACTCTGCTTGTAATATACTTTTTATAACGAGATGAAAGGGTTCTTCTAGAGATTTTACACGATTTTTCCATAAAGGAATTCGCCGTAGTAACCCATAATTTCTACGAGTTACTGAAATAGGGACCTATTTCGCAAAAAAAAAACACAATTGTCTTAAAGTAGTTGCAGAAACGCAACTTTGCCAATGTCTTCAGAGATATAGATGCGAGTTATATGTGCATACTATATATATGTAATGAGAGAGGTTTAACGTTTAGGATTAATGAGACTTAAATTATCCCATACGCAATGTTAAAACCACTCTCATTAGATAGTTCACGTAAGAGTTCCAATTTCGTAGATACATAAATATCGTTTGGATAGCAAACACATACATAGGTAGCGCTGTCACGGGCACTCTGTGAGCGTTTAATCCGGGGACAGTTCGGCTTGATTTGTGGTTTTTAACTGCGCGCAAACAAGAGCAACTGAACGAGAATTCCAGCCCGCTCGACTCCCGCCATGATCGAAATGAATGAGATACTTTGTAATCCATGTTTACGCTCCACTACAAAACCGAAGCGAAGATATTTCAGACCAATTACGCGGACGGGAAAGTAATGACTGTATTTTTGACGTAACAACGTAATGTAACTACGTTTTAAAGGGGCTTAACTTATCCTTTCGGGAAACGAAAAGATAAATATTATTCATTTACAATCTGAATAAAAATTATTTACGGTTTATAAAACAAATTGTTGGCTTATGAATTCCGCGCTCATTTCTTTTCTTAATGCACGTTTTGCTTCTGTGTTGCTTTTATGCCCCAGGTAATATTATCGCAACTAGATAACATCTGCACTTGCTCCTAAAGGCATCAAGTAAAGAAAAGCAATTAAAACGATAATAGGCTCCAAACATCATGTTTTAATATGATAAAATGTTGACCTATTTCACATCAGAGAAGCGATTTCACTTTACCGCTTTAAGACAAATACTATAGATAAGAAATAAAATAGAATATTTCCAACGTTCCGTTTAGAACATTAAAATATTTAATTTAATGCGCAGTGTATTTAATTACTGTATACGTAATTACTATTTTACTATGCATGATGTTATTTCCCCGCGATATACGCTATTATGTGAACATTATGCCTAAAATTGGAAATTACTTCCGAACTCCCGAAATTTCATCCCAATGGGAGTAGAGCATCTACAAAGTGAGGGGAAACTTTCTGCATTATGAAAACCTTGAGGTTATCATTTCAAAATTTATATTTGTATCTAAGTCTATAGGTTAAGGATGTCCTCATGTTGAATACATTAACATCTCGATAATCCATATCTTAAACATAAACAGTGAAAGGGTAATTACACATTAGATACATGTTTTTTTTTCATCAACCCATATACGCCCACTGCTGAGCACGGGTCTCCTCTACCATTGAGAGGGTTTAGGCCATAGTCCACCACGCTGGCCTATTGCGGGTTGGCGGACTACACACCTAAGAAATTCCTAAGAACTCTTAGGTGTGCAGGTTTTATTACGATGTTTTACTTCACCGTTAAAGCAAGTGATAATTCAATATCAATACACACATAACTTCGAAAAGTCAGAGGTGTGTGCCTGAGGTTCGAACCCGCGACGCGCGCCCAAACCTCGAGGCCATCACTGCTTTTTACACATTAGATTACTCTAATAAAATAATTACATGTGTTTAGTGACTACACACGCGATTAAAAGGTTCTCTGTATACGGGCATACATACAACATACGGAATGTACATATTTGAAAAGTAAAATGTATATCAAGATTTTACGCACTATGTAAATGGATTCAAAGGGATTTGGAACGTTCAAATGAAAGATTCAGTAGCGTTCAGGTTGAATACAGGTGTCAGAGAGTAACGTGTTTTGCGGTGAGGTTCGCGCGCAAACAAAGCGGGAACTGTTTGACGCAGTGACACCCGCACGCGCCGCCGCCCACGTCTCTACCTAAACTCCAAAGTATATCGCACCACGCACACCCTCCATCATTCAGATATAACTCGACCGCAGATCGCTCGCCGCTTTCAAAAACAACCTCATGAATATCTCTGTAAAGAACTTCCAAACTTTTAATCTACCTCACGCTTCTTGTTTTACGGAAATATAATATTTTAAATAACGAAAGATTCTATAACAAAAACATCCTTAAGGGAAATGAAACGTTGGGGGTTGAAGCGTAACTCGTCATTTTTCTTTATTTATGAAAGTAATTTCTCGGGACGACGCCCTATGGAGGCCGCATAACAGCTCGCTTTGAAAGTCTTATAGTTGATGCAGTCATAGGTTAAATAAAGCACTTGGCAATAGGTATTAGTACCGAAAATAAAACAAATGTATTGTTAATAGGACGAGGAGGGACATGATTAAAAAAAATTGTGTTACGAAACCTTATTTGAATTAAATATGAGGCGAAATCTAAATTAATTATGTTAACTTTATTGAGACGATAATGCGATATAAAAAATTTACGTAGTTAATGAATTCTATTCATATTAAGTTATTTAATTTTAGAAGGCATTCGTACAATATTTATTTTACAAACGCAATATATATCTGATAAATATAAATTACTTTTTATAGTTAGGTACACGGCCATAATGATATTTGAGGTTTAAGTAATTTTTAGCCGACTTCCAAAAAGGACGAGATTATACAACCTGTAGTTGATGGCTAAAGAAATTTTCCAAATTCTCATATCAAACCAGTGCTTAATGAAACAGACCATCGTGTGTTTTTGGATGGTGTTTAACTGAGCCAAAGTTTAACAACTACTGTTTAAATTAATCCTAACTTTACCTAACATCCACAATTCAGAGGGTGTATGGCGATAAAATTAGCATTCGCCGAACAATCGCCGCCAATTAGGTTAACGGCACAATGTCTAGGGGATGCTGTCGCCGCGCCGTCGCTCTTTTCATATCTTTATTTACATATTATTACTTACAAATCAGTCCGAGGCACACCGCAGACGAAAGCTCAAGCGCCAGACTTAATTGCTTCCGCGATTGCAATCTGACGCACTGCATAATGCACTGACGAACATTGGCAATTATGCTCTCCGCTGTATTCATGTATTTACACGTATAGATTATGCACTGTGATACGTGGAACACGTATTCAGACTTAATGTACACAGTAACATACCGTATGTTCTACGTCATAAGTAATTTTGGTCGCTGTTTTGATTTGTAAAACTTGTAATTAATACACTAAAGTTAGCAGTAGAAATTTCTTCATATTGGGCTAAAGCATAAGAGGATAACAGAAGTTTGTGATCGAATACAGGTCATTAAGTTTGTTCTTCGCAAGGGAGCTCGTTTAAAAAAGTTGGCCTGAGGTAAATGGCTAAAATAAAAATATATCTGTATAGGCAATTCCTAATTTTGAGGATCTATAAATGTAATAGTTTTCACAATTTGTACCCAGTAGTTAACATCCAAGTGGCAAAAAATACTTAGTAAGTTATAAAATAAAACTATGCCGTAATGTGACGTAATATTTATCACATTACCATAATATGAGGAGAAACAATTCAGTAAATAATTAGGGACCGAATACCAGACAGACGTATTCGTATTCACAGTATTAGGTGAATACGACCCGAGCTGTAAGTGAATTAATTAAGGGTCGGGAGAGAACTTGATAATTTGTCGCTTGCGGGCCATAATGACAGTTTATTGTGATAACGCGCGGAGCGAGCGGCCAGCGGCGAGTTATAGCTTCAACCATGTGTCTTATACGACGTTAAACAATGATGTATACTGTCGCCGTGGGTACTTCGGCCGTACAACTGTCTTGGTAAACAAAGAGATAGTAAACATAGATTACTCACAATGTAATCTATTATGGTATTTTTGGAACGTATAAATATTAAACATTAAATAGAATGTTCGTCTGAGGGCGGATCGTTTGACATTATTATTTAATAGTTTGCCTTAGATCCTATCAGAGTTTAATTTAGAACAGCGGCTTTAAAGAGTGTTATCTTAAAATAGACTTGAATGAACGGTTACGTGTGTTTGTTTTTAGCCCCCGACGCTGAAAAAAGTGTTATAAATTTAACGTGTGTCCCGAGATCGAGACCGTTTTTAGCTTGATTTATAAAGCTGTGTTCACGTTTTAAATATTTATCGACATATATCCGATTTTCTAAGGACCAGAAGGCATACCCAATATGGTATACCCAATCCTTCAACGGCTTCTGGAAAATTTATAATGGATTGACTAAGGCCTAAACTCTCTCAATTGTAGAGGAGACGCGTGAGATGTATATGGGGTAATGATAAAATTTATAATATTTTCTACATTAAAACTATTACTATCTGCCATAGGAGAGGCCTATGTCCAGCAGTGGACGTGAAAGGCTGGTGATGATAATGATATATGATTATTTAATTTTAAATTATTTTTTAGAAATTATTATTTAAACAGAAAGTTTACCTGGCCATCTGTAATAATAGTTGCTTGAGAATCATATAACGCAGACAAACATATATCGCAACTTCAGTGAAATGTGGTTTAATTTGCACTTAAAACGAAACTCAATTCTAACGCCCACACATACGTACTACGTATAAAACATTGTTGGTTAGATCCTAGTTACAGAAACAGAGCATTTGTTGAAGCATTGTTGGGTTTTAGTAAAGCTACAAAGTAGGATAATGAGCAGAACGGCAAGAAAAACTAAAAAGTAGTATTTTCTAGTGCAGACCAAATTACGACTAAATAACTGAAAACCGCGAAACATTAGTTTTTAATCAATAGTGAGTTGTACAATGTTATATAAAAATTATTTATTCATACAAGTATATGATTGTATTGAGTGACAAAAGATCGACCAGTCTTTAAATGCAACCATTATAAAGCAATGTGGAAAATTTTTCTACGCTAAAAGGAAAATTTGTTGAGAAAAATCTATCTTAATCATAATATATTTTAGGTCATTTTGTAAATTGTTTTAAATAGGTCGAATTATAAATCGTTTTACACTGGGAGAATCAAACTATGAAGTGCAGTCCTTGGGAATTAACTATAGCCGCTCACGAATAACCACAACCCATAAACACTGAAGGTGCGATGCCGACCTTTGAATAACTACAGAATACCGACCGAGTACGAATAATTGGGTACCGGCCAATCCCAATTCTTGCATTTCTAACGTCAGTAATATGATTACTCGTCATTCGATTCTATTAAGACTGGATATAAAAATATTTCTTATTAGTACGTACTAATGTTCGTTCTGGATATCAATACATTTTCATTTACTTGCAATATTACTTTTGAACTTTAACAAATCTATGAAAAAATTCTGCACCCATTTTTCGCCGACTTTATTTACGTTCCACGTGAAAGAAGACAATTGAAGTAAAGACTATTGACGTTTTTTGGGTACATTTTGAAACTTAGTGCCCAAACAACAAAAACTTATTAAAAACTAATGCACATATATACTTCTAGTTCTAGTCACAGGTGACAGTGGATATTGGCTGATGATGATGATAATACTTCGATAGCACCGTCTATTTTGGGACTTTTAGCCGTTTTCTAATTTAAGTTTTAAAATATTTTAGCTTTAACAATTATTTAATTATATAACTATTTTACTAACCTTGGCTAATTAGGTTGAAACATTACCTTTTAATATTTTTCCTATTCATGTTTGTTTCTTGTTACAATACTTTTGTATTTCTGATTGTATGTAGTGACGTTAAATTGTATCTACATGAAAACGTATAGCATTACAGTACACGTTACGTCGACGTAAATGGCTTCTATATTTCTACATACCAGAAACTCCTTATATGTACATTCCCTTAACGTTCACATTACGTGACGCGAAATAAATCGTTGACATTAATTTTAAAAAATAATTGTAATACCGTGAAAAACGCGCACGTTGCCGCTTCGCGGTAACCTTTATATTAATTTGTTACACAAATCCAAAGGCAATTCATTTGAATTAATCAACGATCTTCGTTTACAATCGCGCCTTCGTCTGTTTTTAACAGTTCATTGGAATTTCGAACGTCGTAGGCAAATTCAGCATGACATTCCACTTGAAATATAATTTTCTATTACAGATGTACACATTTCGATTTAATGATGTTATCATATTCCGAATTTGAACATTAAAAATAGAACACAGATCTCTTGCCTTAGTTTTATCTTTTATTTCAGCTTTTAATTTTTAAAATTTATATATATTACAACGAGTCTGTATAAATTCTGTGAGTGTATAAAAATCTGGAAAAACTTTTATAAAGGCTACTTCTGGATACGAAGCTTTATCGAACAGTTCTGATTCGCTCGTACGCTGGTTAAGGATGCTTGGAAGACTTGACATTTTCCGAAAGGATTTCTATATCCACATTTTGTCATCTGTTTCTCTGGACCACAGGTCAGGATGAGCGGGTTTTCAAGCACTTTTCCAGACTTCGTGCTGCGGCTGAATATTTCGTAATTGAAAAAAAAAAAATTCTTCTCGGAAATCGATCCTTTCCTCACATTTGATATACCTTAAAATAATCTTATACCGAAGTCTCAAGTGTCCAGGCTTTTTTAACCATAAATAAGCTTCAAAACATCTCAAAATACATGAAGTATGTGCCTACATTATACAACCTTCTTTAGAAGTTTCGGTAAACGTCAACTTAACGTAAACTGTTACGTTAAATTGTAAACAATATCCATTAATTGCATTCAACAATCATAGTTACTTCCAATTCAACAACGAAATTCTATTAACAATTAAAAACCCATTTTAACATAATAAAAGGTCAAGCGGAAAATACAAGTCCGTATGTGAAAAATAAATTTCACCGTTTTGTAATTATTTTAAATGATTTGGTTTAAGCGTGGGAGATTGGTTTCAAAATATATTCGGATTTACACTGTTATGATAAGAAACGCCTCGTTCGTTACTCCATTACAATTTACAACACAGAACCCTAAATTGTGTTCTTTTTACAAACGAGGTATGTTTTTTTTTTAATATTGGTCATGGGAACGAAACTCTAGTGCTTGCGACTACATACGTAAATAAGTGTTAGGTCTTTGATTATATCCTAATGAACGTATAAATGACTTTTTAAGACTACGCAATCAAAGTTAATTAATGATAGCTCTGCTTAATAGTCTGCTAACTCTGCTCTGCAAGATAGTCGCCAAGTTTCG
Organism: Cephonodes hylas; assembly: GCA_030295005.1. Taxonomy (NCBI): domain Eukaryota; kingdom Metazoa; phylum Arthropoda; class Insecta; order Lepidoptera; family Sphingidae; genus Cephonodes; species Cephonodes hylas. The sequence continues at coordinate 6,168,711 of AP025371.1, forward strand.
ATGTTGTGGGAAACATATAATCTCGCACGCACTAGGCTAGCGTGTTAGCTGGTACGTATTCTTTACAGTTGAGTTAGCACTTAAACAATTCACATTATTATATTTGTAAGTCATTTAATGATAATAAAAGGTAAGGTCAAATGAGATTTTGCAGGCTACGGTGTCTAGGTTTAATTAGGATACTGACATGGTTTCATTTTGAATATATAATACATTTACCCTAGTCAGTAATAACTCGGAGTATTTATTAAATGTTTACAATTTGTCTACAAATTTCACGGCTCCCACTCCGTGACCTTTGTTGTTCTATAAGAGCGGTTTTTGATATCTTCAAAGAAGTTATGTACATTACAATTACGTCATACGGTTTACTTATGAAATTTCTTTTAAGTAACGTTGTGCCGGTTACACGTTGAAAAGGAAACAAAAAAACTGTACTGTCATTTGGCCAAAACAATTAATATCGCGGAGCTGTGTTATGTATTCTGTCCGTGCGACATCAAAAGAACCTTCTCTTTTTGCCCACATAACAGCGTTCTAAATTGTAATATGCGGACGAAAATAATAAATTTATGTGTAATATCACGTATCGGAGCTGAGAAATCCTGCAGGAACAAACAGGATTTTTGCTAAAATCCCAAAGGTGTATATTTTCATTACTTCGTGTCACCGTCTAGGACTTTTTTTTTAAACGCGTGGTTAGAACTGAGAAAAAAGATAATAACATAAATCCTGAATACTTCCCGAATAGTCCGGAAATTTCTATCAATTGAAACCTAAACCCATATATCATCTTTCATGTCATCAATCTTAAATATTCACCCTACTATCATCAGTTGCGTTTTGGCCACTGCGCAATTGGTTGTTTCGCCAGCAATGGTAGAAGTAATAAACAATGTATGTAAATAATAATTAATAAAACCTTTTACGAATTGTGTTATAAACTGTTATTTTGTATTCTATCGGCTTTACTTTCAACAAAAACACTATTGATTTTTTCACTGTCATTTTATATGAATTGGTTATCGTCCAAGTTTAGGATACATAAATTTCAGACTTCTCTTAGACATTCTCTGTATCATATTGTATACTTACTGTACTTCGTTTTAACCAATTTTATCAGAGCAGCGTATTTATAGAAAAGCGTATGGATAGAATTTATACATGAAAGGAAAAAGAGCAATTGTATACTTTATAAGTTTCTTGAGTAGGCGTATTGAATGAGGCGTTTTTGAAATCCAATAACACAAGTTGTAGCTCATGGGACGCATCGATTCATCCCGACCTTTGCATGTAAATCGGGTAATACCTTACAAAATCCCTGCAGAACCGTTGAATCAGTTCATATTTGAAGTTAATCGCACAGGCTTAATCCTTCAGATCCGGTATAAATTTGCTAATAGAACAAATCTCTTAGAGGTTTTTCTCATCCGTTTCACGCAGACTTGCTACAAAGATGATGTTTGTATCACTACCATATAAAACAGATTGGTTCGATAGCGACTTGTGGAAGTATAATAATAGTAATAGCAAACTTTGTTTTCTTTTCACAAATAAGGAATTTTTTAATTCTATCAATTGTTTAACTGTTTTGTTTCCGTTTCTTATAGTTATCAGGTTCATCAGTTCATACTGAAAAATCAACAAAATTAATAGACTTAAATAAAACTCACCGAATATTCAATTTCTTATATTCAAATTCTTATTTTTGTATTATGCGTGTCCTTAGGCGTTGCGTGACACGTTGGTATAATTGAATTGAAATCCGTAAGAAGTGAAATTATCTGGGGGACACGGACCAACTCTATTATTAGATGCTATTATTTCCCGAGAGAACAACAACTCTTGCCTAATCACCATTCATCAATCACCGGTTGGGTATACCTATCCGAGGATTAAACACGATGACTGCCTTTTTTTAAATATTGCAATAAATTGTATCAAAGAAATTCACTGACTGTCTTAATACAGAAGTGTGCGATGTACAATTCATCATAGGTCTTGGTTTCATTTCCCAGGTTTGATAAAGTTTACTATGTTTTTCCATTAAGTTATCGGTATTCGGGAGGAGATTCGGCCATATTACATAGGAATAAAAAAAACGTCTGGCGCCAAACATCAAAAATAACTCTGTTTATCACTTTGTGGATCCAGGAGTTTAGTCAACTAAACTTTTAGTTAAACTCTTTTTTTCTACAGTGAAGTTGAAGTCCATAACATGAATAGGAATAGATATGTACGTAATATAATTTTTTTGTGTGGAGCGGTCAAAAAGCTCGACCAGCAAGACGGTTACAAAAAAATGACAATTACGACAAAAATGATACATCGATATAGCCATACTTTCATCTATACAGTTTATGTGTTACTCAAACTATTATACAAAATTATACCGGCTTGTTCGTTCTACAGAGAAAATAATCAAATTATGTTAACACAATACCTTCGTACAGCAACCCATAAACCTACACGAGCTCTGCACGTATTTCCAAGTCAGCCACGTGCAAAGGGTTAATCAAATAAGCCCTACAACACAATGAATATGAATGTCGAGTATAAATATGCCATATGCAAACATTGGACCATTACTGGGTATCGGATTCCTTCCAAACACCGTCACCCTACGTCTCCTGAACCTTTTCAAACATACGTTTGACATCGCTGTTTTTACACTGATTTACGCACGTAATTGTCACGTGTTTTTAGCAATGGTTTAAGCTTTATTGAATATATTAATAAACATTATTTCATGGTATAATATGAGGCAAACGAACGGGTTGGCAATTCCATGTTTATAGTCACTGAGACATAAAAATAACGAAAAAATCTTTTCTTGAAAATCCCTCGACTATTTTAAGGGAAATACTGAGGACTGATTTGATTTCTCAAGGATGTTATACGGGGAAAAAATTCTGCGTCATTCCATTTTCAAAATATTTGCCAATTCAAATTGTTATTTAATTTTTATGTTTCATCATAAAATTTCACATTAGAAGATTTAAATTATACTAAAAGGTTGTTGTCATCGGGGTCAGTTAACCGGCTAGTCACCGCAGTCAAATTAGAAAATTAATGTGATAACACAAATGTCAATGCTAATTAAGAACATTACGCTTATTGCATTAATCCCTATAGTGGTATATGACTGCCAAAAACAACGCTATAAATATTAAAATATGAGTTGATATGTCGTAATGTATTTTCCGTAAAGATAAAACTTTGTTACTATAATTGAATTTCCATGAAATAATAATTATTGTCCCAAAACGTGTCTCATAAACAGTAGTTGTGAGTATATTCGTGTATGGCGTGGAAATTATACATTCATACATTTAGGGTATTATTAATTATGTTCGAGTTGTATTTGAGAATAATATTATTTTTTAAGAGCTAATGAACTTACAATGTTATTCATCAATTCTTTTCGAAACCAAAAAGTATGTTTTCATACGAACAAATTAAAATAATGATGTTACATTCACGTAGGGAGTAAAGCAGTTCGGGACGAGGCGTGAAGTATAAAGAAACAGATATTAGAAAAGCCACTTGGCGTTCAGGTCAGGTTTACACATTCAGCGCCCGACTAAGGATAATTTAATTCGTCCATTCATGGAGGTGCGAATTTGCAAGTGCGTATCGGAAGGCGCGCCGCCCACCCTCCTCCCGGCCGCCGGCGAGTGCCCTGGCCCTCGGAGTACGGGCCCTGCGATGACGTCAACGGCCCACCACCTCACCCGATTTTATAAATATAGCCACGCCGATAACACGCTACAGGTTTTGGGCCTTACAGTTCTAAGTATTCTTATATGAAAAGTGTTAAATAGTTTTTCATTGCTGTAGTTAAATATAGGTTGCCGTACGTATGTGCGGGTCAAATTAACCCAACTATAAATACCTCCTTATCGATCAGTGCTTTACAAATGACAAAATAAGTCCATAACCTCAATGTCACTTTAGGTACAGTATTAGATCTTATTACGATTGTTTACGAATAACATTGTAGAATCACAATTACTTCGTAGACTCACTAAATTAAGTTGAAGGAAAAAGCAATTCGCATTGCTCAAAATTTAAAAAAACACTAACTCATCAACTCAAAAATACTTTTAAGAATCGGTTTTATGAGTAATAGCAAAAGGGTTTGAAGAAATTCATTCTTTAAAAAGAAAGCAAACAGTCACCAACCAAAAATATTTATTCGAATACAAATCCTCAAGTATAATGGGAGCATTACCCTTCTAGATGTCTACGTTTCTTGTGCTCATTGTTATAGGCCCTAGCCTGTCTTAACCGACGTTTATTTATACTAAGATCATAATTCATATTTGAATACAGAAGTGGAATTAAACAGAAGGTACGGATTGCTTAGATGATTCATCGTCAATGTTACCCCGCGAGGATAACGTTGCCTCACAATAAATTAGTACTGATGGATAGATGGTTCACCTAAATGAATGTTGTTTTAACAGTTAACCCAAAATTTAATTAACATCAATCATGATGAAACGAGAAAAAAAGAAACACTGTTAGTGTGTTCAATGTACCTTAAATTTAATAATAAAGGTAATCAATCATAAGTTTATAATAACACACAGACATAGTTCAGGATATCATTGAAAAGAAGCATTAATATATAATAATATAAACATATTCTTACCGACAAATAACACGGAAAAAAATACAAATATCTTTTGAAATCTGTGTAATAAATATTTTGTGTTAGTTTTTTGTTTTTTCAATTGTTATATTTTCACGTTCTGCTCAGTCATTTGAAGCAACAAATAAGATTAAGGAAAAACTTTTATGGGGACCGAAAGTCGACGAAGAAGGGACGCGAATGCTGCACTTAGACCACAGCTAATTTGTTTTTATTGCAAAAGTTTGCACGTTTTCAGTATCCTCAACGATAATGCCAACGGTGAGCTAAGTTAGGTCTAAGTCACAGACGCATAATGTAGTTCAATTACTTTTGTCTAGCTTAGACAGCTACCGGCAGCTGTACAATTTGACCGTTCGCAAGAGAAGAAATATAAGCCCGGGTCGTCGAAGCCGTACGAAAATGTCGACGCTCTTACAAACACGAGGTCCACAAGGGTATCAGTGCGATCCTCGGAATTCAATAAAAAACATAAATAAATAAGCTGAGGTGGCAGACAGTACAGTACGGTATGGATTTCGGTCACAGTATAACATTTTGTTGATTTATTTGAAGCCTATTGCCCAAAACATATCTTCTTCTTCTTCTTCTTCATCAACCCATATTCGCCCACTGCTGAGCACGGGTCTCCTCTACCATTGAGAGGGTTTCGGCCATAGTCCACCACGCTGGCCTAGTGCGGGTTGGCGGACTACACACCTAAGAAATTCCTAAGAACTCTTAGGTGTGCAGGTTTCATCACGATGTTTTCCTTCACCGTTAAAGCAAGTGATAATTCAATGTGAATACACACATAACTTCGACAAACATATTGCTTACGTATATTGTAAAGATCAAAGCGTCGGGTAATTTTGTAGAATAATGATCGCTTAAACACACGTAACACACGTGTAAAGGCTAGCTTAACAAAGAATGACAACAGATTGACATGCCGTGTACACGGATGCTTCATTAAGTCAGTCTCCCTGAGTGTTCTACGGGGGATGTGACATCTATACAGCAATATCAAAGGCAAATCTGTAGAACTAATTTCATAGGACAAGAATGTATTTTCGAAATGCAACGTAAGCAGTTTTAGATTTACAGGCTGAGAAATTTGCCCCAAAAATATCAATTTTTGTCTTACTTTTCATAAGGTATAGAATATTTTTAAAACAAAGATTTTTTAAGTCTAAAAGGGCGGAATTTTTTTTATACCCTAGTGGCGGAGAATGTGTCAATCTGCCACTTAATGTAACATTGGATCATTATCCGTTATAAACTGAAATAAATTATGAACTGTTATAACATAATTAATCCATGGTCATTGGTCAACAACACATTAACAAAATCTTCTAAATCACAGTAATTTCACAAACTATAATGCCTGATTTAAACTAGCATAACGCTCAAACTACATATTGCAAGACGCTTTTATGAATGTTCAATGTACATAATTCCAATTTCGAACCAAAGTCTATCTACCCAGTAATATTTATATAGTTCTATGTGCCGTAGAGCCATGCTCTATTTAATAGTATTTTGTGTTTAACTAGCTTCTACCCGCAACTTCGTCCGCATAGACTACAGGGTTGAGTTCTTAAAGATATTATACATATAAACCTTCATCTTCAATCACCTTATCTATTAAAAAAAAAAAACACCAAAGTCCCTTGCGTATTTTAAAGGATTTAACATATATGAAAATGGCGGGAAGCCGCCGGATGCAAGTCGCTTCCAATAGAACACTTTGGAAGTCTCTGGGGGAGGCCTATGTCCAGCAGTGGACGTCCTTTGGCTGATGATGATGTGAAGCATACATAGAAACAGAGAAAGCGGCTTCGTTTTATACTATGTAGTGATACCTTGCCAAATTTGTATAGTTAAATAGGCATCAATTGTTGTAAGTTTTATAAAACAAAAAAAAACAATAATTGAGTTTGTCACGCGAGCAAACCAGCGCCTAACAACTAGCAACCTATAATTATAACCGTACTCATTTAAATAAAAATTTCTGAGAAATTTGAGCTATCGTGCATGCTGGTATGTGGTTATTTCATTCATGCGGGAAGCGGGCGACATTGATTTGCTTTATTCTCATTTACTTTTTAATGTTTCGTATAAAGGCCGAAACGTATTTCATACGTAAGTTCAGAAATGTTACGAGATTCTTTTCATTATAATGTCATCATTTATTTTAATTTTGTTCTCTTTATTGTGAAATAAAGAGAACAAATAAAATAAAATAAGTCATTAGGGGAGGCCTATGTCCAGCAGTGGACGAATATTGGCTGATGATGATTGTGAAATATATGGGAGTATAAAATATAAATAAGTAAAAATAATTTACAATATTATTAAATACAATATAATTTACTATTATTTTTATGTTAATTTATTTTACCAAACTATTCTCCTTACTTGTTGACTAATTGTTTTTCTGTAATACGTTTAACAACATCATTATAATTAGAAGTAATTACAAAGTGCGTATGCGTTGTAATGACACAGGCTTAAATCCCAAAAAGGTACTGATAGTATTCAATTGGTTAAATCTGCTATATCCCCAAGTATTTATCAATACTAGTAACCCTTGGATTTCTGGATGCGTTACTTTTAACACTTTATGATCGTATTCGGACTCGTCCATAAAATTATTCACTTATATAATGTAAACAGAGTTATGAGCACAGCAATGAGGCATATTTTTCCACAATAACACCATTCCGTATCACAACAAAAGGTGAAATAAACAAACATATCAACTCCACAGCGCCTTAGAACTTGAACATAATTCACCACGAGCAAAGTTTCACTTTTGATTTTGATACACAAATAAAACTTGGAATAAGTGTTGTTTCGGTTATTTATTACGTGGGACGTTATTGCGATATAAATTTATTGTGGTTTCAGAAACGTTAGTAAACATGTTATTTGTTGTTTTAGGAAATATAATCTTCACAAATTCTATTTTTATAATATTTTACGCTTATTTTCGTCTACTTCAGAACGTGGGGAATATTATTTACGCCACAAACACAAACACCTTTAGTGATCTTGGTTCCCAAATCATTTTTATACAACTACTTCCCATAAATATCTTCTTCATCAACCCATATTCGCCCACTGCTGAGCACGGGTCTCCTCTACCATTGAGAGGGTTTAGGCCATAGTCCACCACGCTGGCCTAGTGCGGGTTGGCGGACTACACACCTAAGAAATTCCTAAGAACTCATAGGTGTGCAGGTTTCATCACGATGTTTTCCTTCACCGTTAAAGCAAGTGATAATTCAATGTGAATACACACATAACTTCGAAAAGTCAGAGGTGTGTGCCTGGGGTTCGAACCCGCGACCGTCGAGATTCTCGACCGCGCGCCCAAACCTCGAGGCCATCACCACTTCCCATAAATATACATTGATACAAACATAAGAGGCAACACTTTTTGGCCTACCGGTAAACGTGGCTTCTACTTCATCTTGCTCCAATAAAATATGAAGTATACCTCTAAAACGTGAGACTTTTAAATTTCATCAATCGTAATCAAACCTCTCGAAAGCGGAGCGCGAGGGAATTTTGCTGGGAAACAGAAATTTTGTCAATTAAGTGTATGAAATATCTGACTCGGTGGATTTCGCTTTCCGTAAAGCCGAAATACAGTGTCGTACATTTTCAAAAATTAAATATATTTTTTTGGAAACATAGTTAATGTTATCCAGCATTCCCCAAGAAATTTCTTTACTTATTTTCTGACCCTAATCTCAAAACTATATATGCAAACTTCTTGAGGTCTCGAACTTGGTAAATTTTAGACATAATGAAATGTACATGCTAGTACTTTGATGTTAACAAACTCTCAAGTGAATCAAACATCCAACACTTTTCGGAAATCATTAACACTTTGTTTTAAACAATAATAATAGGGCAACAATTTTGACATTTCCATGTTTTAGTTGACGATAATTTCCACAAATCACTTTATGTTTTATTTCTTTGTTACAGGCTAGAAAATCCCTATTGGATTTTTAAATTGCCCACATTAGAGAAGACGTAAAACCTGAAGGGGAAGGAAAAGAAAAAGGGCCTCTGAATAAGTGATAGAGGTCGAATAATGTGGTCGGGCACGCGCCCGTTAGTCGCTATCGTCAAGTTGTGTACTTAGTAGCAGGAGATGCCCGTGTGGTGGGGGACGCGGGCGCGGGCTGTCAGCATGCGAGTGTGCTGCGTGACCACGGTGCTGGCGGCGCTGGCGCTGCGCTCGGCGGCCGAGTCGCCGCGCCGCTACCCCGAGTGGCGCGCCGCCGCCCGCGGCCGAGACCTCGCGCATTCCGCGCCGCTCCACGACATCTTCGACCCCGAATCGCCTTCCGACGCGGAATCGCCGTACGTGCCCCGACAGCCCCCGCCCCTGCCGCCCGGCGCGCTGCACAAGGAACGCCGCCGAGTCAGAAACAACAAACGAGCGCCTCATCAACTGCCCTCGGAAATAGCAAGCCAGATGATGCTGCGAGCTTCTCGCTCCGGTCGGCCTTACGATGTACCTCAAATAGGTGAGAGATTTTTTTATCTACCCTAACTTTGCAAAAAGAAAATACAATTCAGTGAAATTAAAAGAAGCTATCATTTAACCGTCCGGTCAATGACCGGGTACCCGGGTATCCATTTTAACTTCGCAGATAGAATTTAATAACTTTTTCTGAAAAAAATTACAGAACCGTCTGGATCCCCAAAATTTAAGTAGTTTTAAACCCAATTCTTGTTAACAATGATTATAATTAATTATGTAATAATAGTAATTAACTACCAAACTTGACACCTCCTTCGTTCAATGACCGGGCACCCGGGTACCCACAGAAAATATAACGCATAAACGTCGTAAATAGTACACTAAAGAAACTAATTGTTTAAAGTATTTTGGTAATTTGACTTAAAAAAAAATAAAAAATAATATAGTTTATAATTTATTGTACTCAAACATTTTTTTTAATTAGCAATAGCGAAAATAGTAAGTAAAACACACATAATTCGCGTTATATTTATATTAGTATGATTTTCTTTTATTATTTATTTATTTACATTGTTTATTTTTTTTATAATTATACACTGCTACTCGGAAATAAAAGTAAGTTTTATCATGACGTATACCCAACACATGTTCATCACCAATAGGGTTTTCACATATAGAACATATTTTTCTCGTTTTCGCGACGTTTTTGTTTTAATTTTCTTAAAAATACTGGGATCTTGATTATACAGTTGTTATCGATTCCACATATGGATTGATAGCTCGGCCAGGAAAAGATTTAATAGCCACTTTCGTGGAGAAATGCCTCAAAATTTGAGGAATCTGCGAACGATTTATAACAAAAGGAGTACGCAGTTCTTTGCCCAATAGCCGATAAAATAATCGTCACTTATGCTCATTTTTTAACAGGCATTTATAATTTTCATTATACAGAAGATATGATGACAGTCAGGTGACATCGAAAATATTATAGAGATATGCTAGAGGCTATCTAGGCGTTGCAGCATATGTACCAAGCATTTTCTCCATTGTGTCCACTCCAGCTTTTGACCAGTCATAAAATTCAATGATTGCGGGTTGTTTCTTTACACTAATACAAATTTTTGCTTCGTGATGCATTGACGATAATGTAATTAGTAGCTGTTTGGCACATAACTGCACATAGTTATGTTTTTTATGAAAACTAAACGCAGTAAATAATGGCCTCTCGCGTTTTCGATGAAGCTATTACTGGTGGAATTAATGCCTTATTTTTCTTCAAAATGCCGACTATCGCCAAGTATCATGATAGTAAACATTTTACCAATGGAAGAGTAGTAAAATTATTATCCAATAATAATGGTATCCAAGTAATGTTCCTTCTCGATTCTTTGTACGGAGCCACCAAGTTTGACAATTCTTTCACCAACTTTTTTTTCACGTTATTATTTATTAATATTTGTACATATATTTTTACTATTACAGTAGATTTAAAACGTGATTGGCAATAAGTTAAGGTAGTACCGACATGCAACGTCTGTTCACTGGGATTGTAAAATTATTGTTTGGGCTGAAGGGCCAATTAGTCCCAAATAGGTCCCTGAAAGGTCTAGAACCTTCTACGGGGCCTATAAACTGTGTATTGTGTCCATAGTTATATAACATGCCACGTAGATAGCTTACTAATAACTTTTCTACGGTACATTATGTGTGGGTACCCGGGTACCCGGTTATTGAACGAATGGTAAAAGTTTGGTCATTGACCGGAAGGTTAAATTGTGTCATTATTAACTATCTAGACTGCTATATGTTTCAACACTTGCATAAATTATTCAACACAAGCGAAATCGGCGCTGTCGATCAAATCCTCGTTTAAGCTTGCTTCGACATTTGTGAATGACGCAGAGTACCCCAATATGTACGTGCAGAATTTCAAATTATTCATCTGGTAGCTTTGTATCTATTGTACAGCAGATCGTCGGCGGTTTGGTTACGTTACACCTATAACAACCTAATTGGGATCAACTCATTAGATCAAATGTTACACTAATTGTATTTCAGTTTATTGTGCAAATGTGTAGCGTATTTGGCGCTTTAATTGAATAAATATTATAAATTATACAGGAACTATCTAAAATTAAAACGATTACTTTAATCATATTTGTGATCAGGACAAATCGATCGCTTTCTTTTGCTTCAATTGAAGCTGCTTTTAGAAATGTTTTCTCTATTTTTAATTTTAACCAAGAACGACTCTTACAAAAACAAATTTATCAAATAACTTTTCTGTTTTACCCTTTGTGAGCTCTACAAATTGCAATACGCTTCATATTTTCATTAAGAAAGGTTATCGTCCCTCGAAGTCAAGAAGAACGGACGCCTTGAAATTTCTTTATCATATCATGCCAATTTAACATTGTAACGAAACGTCTCGACTTTAACCTTGTTTAGGTTGAGGGCACATTTGCACGAGAAATGTACTCGATAGATTGGCGTCTAGATTAGTCTCTGTGCAGTGTTAAGGATGTTTAGAGTTTCTGAAGGGAGGAGAGTGTCGCTGCTCTAGTAGGCACGTAGCCGGCTTTCGATTGCCAGCCAACGCACCACGTACAAACGTGCTACGTGCCGCTCTTACCAATACACACGTCCTTATTTATCCTCATTCCTAGGAAAAGTTTCATTCCAAATATAGACTTGCTGCTATAAAAAAAAATCTCATCTTTTTCATAGATTATTTTTCTTGAAAAAGTTATTCATGTAGATTAGAAAATCGGTAAACTTAATAAACTAAAAGTCTGTCCATGTTAGTCTTCCTTTATGGACAGACTTTTAGTTTATTAAGTTTAGTCTTCCTTTATTTCGATAGTATTATACATAAATAAAGTTATGAGATAAGTTTAAAAAAAATGATTACTGCATGCTGTAATTGAACGACACCTAACTTATTTTAAAATACGTTAGCGTGAAATGATGTCACAAATCATGTCTTATTAAAATTCAAAAGCAGTGGATGGAATTTAATATTTTTCTAGAACGTTAATGATGCCACTGAAATGTATGTTAAAGTAAAACAAATATTAAAAAAAACAGCAATTTGGCAGTCACAGACATAGTTACTTGGTAGTCATTTTATAAAAGTTGTCCTACTACCTAAACTTTCGTCTTCCAAGAAGCAACTGTTGATCTGGATTTTTTCTAAACAATATGGCTACTCACACAATTTCTCGGATGTGAAGTGAATTAGAATTACAAAACTTTTGTAAGCAACATGTCTATTTTCGATATACATAGCCGCAAAGAATGTTGACGTATATTTAAAATTAGAGGGTCGATGCTCGTATTGTCGGAAAGCTTAAAGAATTTCTATATTTAAACGGATAAAGTAACTTGTTCTAACTGGAGAAATTAACTGGAATGTTAGCACTTAATATTCATTGATCAAATTTTATAGATAATATATGATAATTATAGCTTGAACCGAGCAACTTATTTAAAAAATGACGTAAACCCTGCATTAATTGCTGGAAGCCGAATGATTTTAAACGTAAGTGTTTGCAGGTCTAATACTCGTAAAATTGCCAGCTCTTCTAAAAATTTATCTAGTAAATCGATTCTTAAAATCAACGCAATGAAAAACTTTCTGATATTTTCCGTCACTAATTTCATAACATATATCATCAGCCTCATTAAAGTCGTATGCATATCATGGATAGAAATCCGCTTATAGTGTCTAGGATCAGGCTATACTAAACTATCATAGAGGGATGGACAAACAAAGCTAAAGATAGACCAAAATTAACTAACATTAGTAAAAACATAAAAAAAAGTACTCAATTTTGACAAATTGTTAAATTAAAGTAGAAAAACTAGTATCATACCCAATCATACAAAAGTAAAAATAACACATTAATATAATTGGCCCTAAAAACAATTTCTACAGAGTACAATTTAGTCACGCTTCTCCGAAGTATTCCCGCGATTCTCTGAAAAAAAGTAACACAAAACAATCCCTAATGAAATTCAAGGCTGTTACGTATTCATTAAGATTATTAAGCGCTCTTCGGTTAACCCAATCGATCTGACCGAGCTAAGTAAAATTGTATTCCTACAAGATTAATTAAATAATAAGTTGAATGGATAGATAAATTGAGTAATGTTGTGGCGAGAATATCACTCTTCATCTATTGTGCGATCTTTGTAGATATTTTATATAACGTTTTAAAAAAGACAATCCTCGTATTTGAGACTAAAATAAAACCAAAATTATATTATACCTTGAGCAAATAAAAGATGAGATACTGAAAACTATAAAAATGTGGTCGTGAAGTGAGTTAGCTTTTCAACTGAAAGATGTGAAGTCGGCAACTGCATTGACAGATGAACTCAATAGTGCGGGCTATAACAAGATCGGTGTGCAAAGATTGCATTATCTTCACATCCGTTCGTGTCGTAAAAGACACGAAAGAAGAAAGAGTCTTGAAAACGATATCCTATTCTACCATATATATTAACTTTACTTACTTTATTGTTTGCTGTGTGTGGGGGTTTTAACGTAAAAGCAGTATAAATGGACACTAAATATAATATGTTCTATACAGGCGGTACTTGCACAGAAGTCCAAAAGCTCAACTTGCCTCACAAATTTCCGAATGAAAATCTTTAAGCTTTAAATCTTAATTGAACAAAAGCAATTTGACATATAAATTATAAACTAAAAGTTACAAAATTAACGTGTAAGGATTTTGGGCATCTATACAAATATAAGTAAAAGACGTATTCATTTTATTTTATTTTTATTTTTTTTAAATAAATACACCCAACAGTCACACACATAGTCCTGAGTCCTGACCCCACACTAAGATACGAGTCTTGTGTCGTGGGTATCAGAAACTACGAGAGACTTTTCGGTCTCACAAACACCCAGACCCGAAACAAATATTTGAGGATCACACAAACATTTGTCTCGGTGCGGGGATCGAACCCGAGGCCGCTCGTTTCGCAAGCTGGTGTCTAGCCAACTGCGCCACGGGGCTGCCAAATTATTATATGCCAATTTATTATAGAAGTATCGCCACTGATATTACACCATGTATAATCTCAAAGTCACAGTAGGTACTTGTTAAGCATTCGTAATTTTTTCCCTATTATATATGTAACGTTACAGTTTCATGAAAAAATAATAATACTCAACATTCGCGATATTTAAATTGTTCCATGTAATTCTTTCTAACGCTTAAGCCAGCTTATCTCTCAAGGAAATCTAATTGCAAAGTTGCCCAATGTTAATAAAGCGACATCTTACAGCTAATCTTTTAATACTCTTTACGACAAAGGTCCGAATACAAAAGGCCTTATACTGTAATTAATAATAAATTTACTCGTAAAACATTATATTTTACAACTACGTGGATCAAGATATCGCGCGTAAATAATTTATAAAATGTATTATTCAATTATAAGATACGTTAATAAACTTGATTATTTTAACATCGTCCTTTAAATAACAGATTCTAACGAACCTTTTAGGACATCAAGGTCTTTTGCTTTGCAGAATTAATTGAATTGGTTAATTTATTTTATTTTCTACTTCGGTACACATAGAAGTTCATAAACTATTTACAGAACCTTTTAAATCGCCCTATTAATATATAGAATGTAATAATTAGGTGTAAATAGTAAAATGTTTTTTTCCAATCTAGTACTTAGTAGAACAAATAAACCACAAAATTCACATGCAATGTATATCGATTTATATTAACCAATAAATCACTCAATGTTGTGGTTTCACAAATGTTTGTGTGATTCACAAATATTTGTTTCAGGTCTGGGTGTTTGTGAGACCAAAAAGTCTCTCGTAGTATCTGATACCCACGACACAAAACTTGTATCTTAGTGTGGGGTCAGGACTATGTATGTGACTGTTGGGTGTATTTATTTATTATTTATTTACTCAATTAACATCAGTCGTACTGAATAATAAAACAACCATGATACAGAAGCTTTCCATGTATTATAATAATTTAATGTCCAATTAGTGTAGTCCGCCAACCCGCACTAGGCCAGCGTGGCGGACTATGGCCTAAAACCCTTTCAATGGTAGAGGAGACCCGTGCTCAGCAGTGGGCGTATATGGGTTGATGAAGAATGTCTAATTAACAAAATATTAAATGTTAAAACAATAACACGGGTCGTTCATATAACTCTCAAAGATTGATGTAATGGACCGTGGAACTAATGAAATATAATATGTTTCATGTTTTCAAAGGCTTACACCCGATGGTTTTAACGAAACTTAACCCCTTGACCCTTTCGGATCCGCATTATTTCTTTTGAACTTAAGGGCACACCGCTTTATATGTTGAACAACATGACAATCTTTTATTGGTAAATTCTGGATTGCAAAATGGGACAAAATGAAATATCAAATTAACTTAAATCAGAGATATTTGGACTGGAAAGGCATAAAACGTTAATAAAGAAAATTATTCTAATAATATTAACATATAGTTATTTTTTTATTTTAATTGTAAATAAGTTAAAATAAATAAAGATTATAAAACATATATCCTAATATATTTTATTGTGCTATGTAAGGTCTATGTGCTTAAAAAAGAACCGTGTTATTAATGAAATGACAACACATACCTGTAATCGAATGATTTACATACAAAACGTACTCTATTTATAATTATTTCTTTTTTGTTGAATGTCTCCATTATTAAACAAACGCACAATATGTACTCACATTTGGAATAAACCGCACATTTAATTGCCATAATGCCAGTATTGTGAGTAGCTGGACACAAGCAACTTGATACGAGCCAAAAAGCTTTTCAGGTTTAATAATAGTGTGTTCGCTTTGCCGCTGCGTTTCAATTTTCAATTGTTAAGGTCGTAAGAGTATCTTTGTATAATAACCTGGGAAAAGTAAACGTTTTTATTTTAAATATTCTATTCAATTGTATCTTAATTTTTTTTGTGACAATGCGGTTAAAAAATCACCGCACTAGGCCAGCGTTGTCCATATTTAGGCCGGTGTTGAAATCGCTAAGAAGTTTTTTTCGCAAAATATTTTTTATTCAGCTACATGATTAACTGTTTATGCGAAGTGTTTCATATCCTATAAAGTGAGTTAAGGAGGATCTTGATGAAGTCTCGACAGTGGCGATTAGCAAATGATTGACAGTGGGTGTGTTACGGGCCGGACATAAGAATGCCAAGACCTAGCACCCATCAGTCACGAGCAACAGGTCCATTAAACACTTCCGCTGCCCAACCCCGCACCACCTGCAATATTTACAAAGAGAAATATCACTTCTAAATGTGCTATAAATTATTCATTGGATAAACTGTACCCCATTGGGTCTTCAGCAAATCTTGGGCCATTAAGAAACTGTAAGTTCTTAATTAATTCTTGTTAATTTATGCAAATTCTTTTCAATTTTTGCAAAAATTTCCATTTATCTACAAAAGAAACAAAATAATGGTATACAAAACGATTTAGCTAACACAGACGTAATGAATATTCATAATTATTTTTGCAAAGATCGAGTGAAAGATAAAATAGTAAACCTGATGGCAAGAGTAAACAATTTGCTGCCACATTTATTTTATAGACATTCATGAGAAAAGTTTTAAAACGAAACATGGAATGCTATTAGTAATATAATATCTGAAAAAAATATTACTTACAGTGTAATCAGTTTACCAATGCCAGGATTAAAAAGATGCGGACGAGATTAGGTTTATCGAGCTTCCGGCAATCGCATTCGCTGAATCTAAGGCTTCTATTTCTTATTTTTCTGAGAGAGCGTTGTCGGGACGGCTCCTCACTCCAAGCTGCCTACGGCATGAGTCTATATAGTACTACTTGGTTTTTAAATATAAAACAATGTTTCTATAGACGTATCCTTATTCAACAATTAACGTGTTGTAGATCATTCCTTGGTATAGTGATACGGCGAAATGGTCATACTTGCACATACGCACATCAACCACCATCCACTATCTAGTGGGGTTCAAACACCGTGTAGTGTATCAAGGAAATCCTTTAGAGGCTCCATCGAGTTTCCGGAGATGATTTTATGGGCTTACCATAAAAAATATTAACGTGGACAGCAACTATAAAATAATATTTATGCTATAAAATTATCAGATAACCATTAAAAACTGCATATGTTACGAATTTTAAGTCCAATAATAAAAACCGGTCAATAACATCACACAAAAAAAATTCCAAACCAAAAATAAACTACACACAAATGTTACGTCTAAGTATCGGAAACCATTTGAAAACTAATTACATTACATTACAATTACCTACATTTCAATTTATAAAAAAGTTGTCAAATGTAGTTTGGATTATACTGTGACTTTAATAACAAACCTGTCATTCCACAAAATTACAAACTAGTGAAGTTGTACAAAACAAATGACATTATTTCAGCATCAAGCCGTACATACAAACTATAATACAGTAATAACGTTAATAACTTTATGACAATTTACATATAGCAATTTACAAGGTAAAGGTAGCGTGGATATAAAACGCAATTAACCTTTTCTCGGAATACTGCGGAATGCCCCATGCTTCCCCCTGGTAGTTCAGAGAAGCTGTAAACGCCCACGCCGCCCAGACCGTGACCCTATAAAGCTACACCGTTTAAAAGCATCTAACTATACGAACGTTCCCATCGGGTAATTTTTTATGATCAATCCATTTGCTATAAAGATATACTGGCGTATTAATGTTCTCGCTACAGCGAAGTGAAGAGTAGCGTCTATCCTTCAAACTTATGGCTCAAGAAATGTATTCCTCCATGCCATAAAATACAATTTGACTAAGATGTACGCTCACTGGCGCATACTATAAAACACCACCGGCGACGGCCTTTTACGTGGGCGATCTGTTTTCATTCTCACAAAAACTAACAAGATCTTTCCATCATAGTGCTTTCTCGAAAGGATGCTTACTGTGAGCTCCTGATGGTTTTAACAGCTTTACTGAATGTGTTATATAGATACCGGAGCTCTACTAAAAACAATGCATTGTATTTGCTGATATAAAGTTATATTAGGCGTGTATCTTTATTAACGCTGCAAAAATGATTTCTTACCAGAAAAAAAAAGAGCGCGAGGATAAATAAATAATAATTGTTTACAAAAGTCAATACCAAAATCAAGCAATATTTATCGATATTATCTTGTGGGAACTTTAAAATTGGAAACATAATTTAAATTTCAAGCCACCTACTCACTGCATGGCACACACTTGGTTAAATAGGAAAATGACACCCCTGTACGTTATTGCACCAGACGTGAGAAGCAAGATTGCTTCGGATTCACCTATGATTACAGCATCGGGAACGTGTGTTTATTCTAAAGCTTGAAGCAGTTAAACAAAGATCACTACTTGCTCAACTGTGCTTAGAGCACAAAGCATCTATTTTATTTTTAATAATAAAAACTCATCAAGCAAAACGTTCATTAACTAATAACTGAAATTATGTTTCGGAAATATGTATTTTTTGTTCAGAATTATACAACGGGATCCTAACAAAACAATGCTTTAAATAAAACGAAACCATTCACCGATTGATTCCGTGTTCGTAGCTAATGAACTCGAGGTCAACGTACGAACGGTACAAAAACATTTATTTTGCTTTTTAATGAACGATTTTTACGGAGTAGGATATTTGCATTTTGACAAACGAAAACCCTCCCTGTTGTTTTTTCCTGACTGACAAAGGATAAATTTCTCAACACTAAATTTACAAACCTTTGCAGGGATTAAGGATTTTTAATAATTTAAACTGTTGACTTTGTAACGCTTTTGCGTTTGAATCGCTCAAACAATTTGTATAATTTTTCTCCTATAGAAAACTGTAAAGTATTTTTATGCCGGAAAATGTCAAGATCAAGAAAAATTTTACCGGTGGTTTAAAAATTCTTGTTAAATCAAATGGGATAGGTGAAAGGCGGTAAATATCTAGGTGTTTAAAACGCATTAAAGAAAAAAAATAGTGCAACATTTTTCATATTACTCACTGTAGATAACTTTCAGGAGTTATGGCTCTATGTTTTATTTTATAAAACACTCTAAAACGTACTTCACTACTCACTTCGGTGAATTATCAAAGAAAGTATAAAAATAAAATCGATATAATGTCACAGTAGGCATTCAATATGGGTGTCCGAGATCTATTTCTCAATAAACCAGTAGAGTCATCGTGCTGAGGTTTTTAGCATCGTATTATTTTTATGTACAATATTTATGCGTTGCCTAAGTATTTAAGCTATAATTCTTCTAAAATCCCTTAACCAAAACCAAGTTTATACAAATAAATTTTCTTAACTTAAAGTTATAACTCATATTATTTAATATAAATTTAACTAAGTCTAGACTCCATCATAAAAAGAATTTAGACAGACAGACGTTCTTTTAAAGTTGCTTAAAATGAGTTAAAGTGTAAACCGCAAATACAAGTAGATATAAATAATAATCCTTTAATTTGCACAAATACAAAATAAATTCCACTTGTTCGTGTAGATTGTTGTAAAATGACAGTATAATATTACTTGACCCATACGACTTTATCGAACATCTAAGATCAAGTCCCAAGAGGACTATGATGGCTCAGAATATTCATGAAATTCTAAACTAATGCAAGTTCCTCAAGCGTACTATTGGAACTTTGGACGACATTATTTTCTAAAATGCATGAAAAGTTTAGTGGTCTATTAGTAAAAATTACGAAAAATGCAAACGTTTACAAATAGCAAACTACTTGGTAAGTAATCTCAACCATTATTCCACTACTAATAAAAAATAAACATCTGAATAAAATGTCCAATCCAAAATTTAGTTCTGATACTGCGTGTTAAAACGCCAACATCCTATCTAATTATTTGCACCTCACGCATCGATAGGCTTTTGATTCCGATTTTGCTAAATTACATTAACGTTATCGAAAACTATACATACTTGCTACGTTTTATCAAATATCTATAATAAATTGCCAATATGCATAATAATCAAATTTTATTTCATGCGGTTTATCCAAATAGCAACCAATAAGTAATACTTCAAAGACTTTCGATGACGATCGGTGATACAATAATGATTAATAATTCCCGTTCGTTCCATTACGTTACTTGCATATAATTGTTTTTTTGAAAATAATCGTCTCTGCCCGTGCAAATTGAATACGACCTATTAAACCACAACTCCTGGAATAAACAATATTAAATTCGAGACCAGATTTATATACGGCATTTTTGCTTACGGAGACTGAGAAACTATGTGTCTTCGGAAAGCTGATCAGCTCGGAGTGTAGTTAAGAAGGAACAATCGTATTATGTTATAGGTGTTTTGTGTGGTAGTTATCAATGACTATTAAGCGGATGGCTATCGTGTTTACTAGACTTATAAGGTGCAACCTATTGTATTACTACAGTCTACATTCCTAACATTCTAACAACCACTGAATTAATTTATTAATTTTGGTCGTTCGTCAGTTTGCAATTCGGTACCGAGAAAAAAGTACGTGCTCGCACATCAAACGTAGGTACAATAAATGTATAGTTTTTAAAATAGTAAACTCTATGCCACTTTAAAAACGTATTTCTAAGTATCGATGTCATTGAAATATATTAAATTGCTATTCATTTTAATATATGTAAAGCCTTAACATCTACACGCATTATATTTTACTAAGTCACGTTAAAACCAAAGCGATTACTCTATGTCCACAAAAGTTTCTAAACATAAGATAAATCAAAAAACAAATGTAAGAAAACTAATACAACTAAAGTTGAAACTTTTTGGAGGTAGGTATAACGGCAAAGGGCGTCGTGAAGTCGCGTTAATTTTGGGTTCTCTATTTTGGGTAAGTTTGTTAAAGAAAGAGACGCAATTTGTTCTACCAAAATGTCGGCAGGGTAAAAGTATAATTACTTGAGTAAATTACTTTTTATTCAAAATATGTATAAGTACACGAATTTACATTAAAAAATGTACTGTAGGTGAGGGCTAATAAAGGAATTCTAGAAATTCATTCTCTAAGGGACCAAAAAAGGAATGAAAGTTTGTATGGCAGTTCGTTATTTCTAAAGTTAAATATGGAAATGTGTTTCGGCATCTGAGAATTTACTGACCTGTAATTCCGTTGGACATCTGATAAATATCTGATGTCGCTTGACATTTTTAACTGCTAATATTACCACTTTTCTATTTTAATCTTAATACATTAACTTCAGAACATTCTTAATAGTTCCAAATTTATTTGAATAAAGATTTAAAGTTACAATAATATGCGAAATTAAACTTGTGATAGGTGAACATCGTTAGGGTCAAACGTCAAATATTAAAACAAACAAACACTGAAACACACACAACAAATTAAAGAGTCACTGAATAACCTTTACGCTACGAAGACAAGTGTTTAGGATACCTTGAAACATCTTTTATCATCGTGTTGTAAGCTAAATTATTTAATTGTTGAAGTCGTAATGGTCTTGGGGCTTAGGCACGACGACGTCGAAAATCTCGACAGTCGCAGGTTCAGACCCCAGACATACACCTTCCATTTTTCGAGGTTATGAGTGTATTTACAATGAAATATCACGTCATTTATGCGTGAAAGAAGACATCGTGAGGAAACCTGAATACCTTAAAGTTCTTAGGAATTTCGTAGTTGTATAGTCCGCCAAATTGTACTAGGCCAGCGTGGTGAACCTTAACTCTTTTAGTTGTAGAGAAGGCCTTTGTCCAGCAGTGTGAGTTGATGATGAAAGTAAATTTTTGATCAATATAACTTTGAAAAAATCGTTTTTGTTTACCAGACAGGAATAACAACAAGGACTTAGCAGTGAGCTGAGTATTATTACCATCGCCATTAAAAAATAAATTACAAACATACACTTAATCCTTTTACTGATATTTTAAACTATTTTTAACTTCATTATTTAGTATCATGGTATAATAAATTTCTGAGCAAAGTTATACAACTTTGCTTTACGTGGTTCATAAATTTTGATTTTTTTTTTCATATGTAAAAGCTCTTTATATTTTATTACAACCATCTTCCCAGCTGTGTACTCCGCAACGATAACTGAATTTTATTAAAATGACAGCACGTGCTGTCACTTGACATTTACGTTATTATTATAAAAGTACACATTTTATGCTACGAAAATAAAGTTATTCTAAAATGGCAAAAACTTTTCAAGATTTTTGATCAATAAACCTAGAAGTATTCTTTGAATTTATAATGACTGTACTCTAGCCAATATTAAGTTATTTCAAGATATACTTTAAACATATTACTTGTAGGTACATGCTTATAAGATGTTGACAGTGTTAGTTCATAGCAGTTCAATTTGAAGGCTAAGAAGATGAGCCCAAGTAGGGCTGAAAACTTTGCTTTTATTTCGGTATCAGGTGTCCGCATTAATTTGAAAGAGTATCTTTCCATGGCCTCACGGCTCACGGCAACAGGTGCGTGGCTTGGCGCATGCGCGGCATGCGCGTCGATACCGCGCCCCGCTCCCCACCGGTCCGCGCCCCGCATCATTTATGTACCCTCGCCCATTCACACCCGCACACATTCACACCTACATTCATGCACACATACAAGCACATACTCGTGTTTTCAAAATACTATTCAATTCATTTAATACGTCATCATCTCTACAAGTCAATGCCATTGAATATAAAAAGAGATCACAATACACTATATGGATTTAAATACAATTATATACCTACAACTCTACTCACAATCAGTAACCAAATTAAAAACAAAAAGAACATTGAACAGCAGAAGAAAATGAATGACAAAATAAGGCTTCCAATGCATGTGCAGTCGGTATGGCAATTACAAAAGAGGATGGCGGTATGGCGGGGACACAATAGACGTTTATTGACAGTCGGAGATTAGACATGAGGGAAATTGTGGTAAGGGTGTGGCGCGTTTTAGTCACGTTCTCGGTGTCTATCAAACTCAGTAGCGTAACCACCAAACACAATACCGGCACGACCCGCAGCCCGTAACGTGACAGCATCGCACAGTCTCTTACCTCGGACAGTGGTCTGCAGTGTTTGTGAAGTAGCTAATTGAATCAAGTACGTTACATCACAAACACACTCCTAAACAGAAAATGTATTCGACGTTCACACAAAGATCTTAAACTTCGTTCCTAACGGCTTTTATACTTTACAGTGGCTCGATATAACTTACGCTAGCTTTACAAAGGCTCGGATATCCGAAGACTCAGCGGAATTAACATACAAAACGTGATTCGAATTTAAATTTAGAAGCATAGAAGCTCTGTCTGCAAGTTATCACATCGCCTACGTGAGAGGGCGTCTGATTTTTTAACATTTTCTCAGGAGACACATTAATTCAGATTAGTGTCTTGTATATGTAAATGTCATACTGATATCAGTTTCGGTGAACTCTGACGGTAGTCTATTTTCTTAGGAACCACATTATCGAAACTAATGTGTTTCAATATCAAACATAATGTAAAGAAAAATACCGAGAAAAATCTCTTAATATTTTCCTCGCCTAAGTACAATGTTAACATTATCCTACAAATTTCTGAATAGAATATAATCAAGTTGTAAATTACCTCGGCGAGTCATAAGAACGCCTACTCCCGTTGCGTTGACGACGTATAAAAACGTTATTTCATCAAAATTGTACGAATATTACACCTTATATATCATAGCATAAATACTACAATAACCTTTACCTACCAACAATTTTGTATATACAAGCGTTATTCCCAGGCTGTTAGCAAATGAGTAAAGTTTTGTAGGAAGCACAATAAACGAGGGAAATATCTTCTCATTATTCTCCGTCGGTATTACGTCGTACTAGCACACGTGAGCCTATGCCGGAAGACACATAAAATATGATGACACGTGAAATCATAAGGCATACTATAATGAAATTTCGCCGTTATTAAATCTTAATATAGCAACGCCGAGGAGCGCGAGAACTGGAGGACAAAAAACTTAAAAATCTGTTACCTTGTCAAACACATTTGCTCAGAAATAAATAAGAAAACCGATATCCCATGACCGGTCAAATATGTGTATGACCCAAATACTATACAAAGCACATTAGCCTTCTCATTGATCCCTGCGGACTTTACTTATTGCAGACGTTTTCTCTTTTGATGTTATAATCTTATTTAAGTCGGATATCTGGGTATGTGGGTTTCGTAAATGCACGTATACAGAACATATTATAAATGTAGACGCTATGTGGGTGGTTCCATGTGTTACTATATTTACACGAGCGTTTAAAACGTCGCGACAAGATCTACGACATTAATATTTTAGTGCGTGTAGGGGTACCGCGAAGTACCTGACATTAAGGGTCTCGGTCGTTATGTGTCGCCTTTGTCCTAGGAACATTTTTATAGCAAGCGTGAGCCCTAAACTTAGATTTTGCTTTTTAATTCATCGAATAAACTACAATGTTAATGTATTTTAAGAATGTATTTGTTACCTGAATGAAAATAAAATATACACAATACATTCATTTAAGTACGCTTTTGTTCGGAATCATTCTATAAAAACTTTATTAGAATTTAAACGGTAAATGCTCGGAATAGAGCACTTGTAACAAGACTCTTTGGTACGTTTTAGAATTCTATACAATGTAATTTCATCGTAAGATTTCTATGAAAGTCTATTGAGGCGCGCATTCAGTGCCTCTACCAAACGTGAAGAGAATTTCATGAAAATAATTGACATTTCGCCGACGACGCTCCGAACGCAATTGCCACAAACCATTTCCGTCGAATCATAAATATGTTATTAAAACTAGCAAACGACATATAAAAAGAGAACGAATTCAGTGACAATAAAGTGCATGGTTTTATTATCATACAAGTAGTAAACATTTCCTGTCACCAGTGCGGAATATACTAATAAACATGTTTATATCATAGGGAATTTGATTTCATATCTTAGAATCAGTACTCTCAGTGATCATAGTATTGGCGTAATAACTTCACTTATTTAAATATTGTATACCTAGTAATCAGAGAGCCGGCATAACTGTGTCGACTAGCACAGGTGATCGTTCCTTTTCAGCCTATTTTTTTCCCGCACCGTAGAATGCTACTGTTCTAATACGATTACTTTGGCGAGACAAAATCTAAAAGTCATCTTTTATTTATTATGACCACATTTTACTCTACTTTGTAGCAAACTCTATGTCATCATGAACTTTTTATTCAATCATTTTATTATAGCGCGTTCGTAAGAAACAAGATTATTATTATAATATTAGATCTCGCATAAAATGTTGACATTTCTTCTATATTTTAATTCAGCAAAAAGACACATTTCCATAAAATACTTTATTGAGAGCAGTAACAAAATTCAACATTGTAACCTGATTTCTACTACATTTCATTATGATAAAAGTCGTGTAATTATTTACCATGACTTTGTTGGCCACGCCTTTTATTGCACTTGTAACTAAATTTCAGTTACGGCGAAAAACATGACTTCCATTGAATTCTTTTGGGTAAAAACAATTACTAGGGAAAAATATATTGATACACAAAAAACGTAATTGTGAACAAAACTAAAAACATACAGGTACGAGAAATTTGCAATTAATTAATGTTAAAACAGACATTTGTTATCTTTATCTATTCCCGAAACAATAAACACGTACACGGCACGAAGTATTGCGAAGTGAATTAAAAGAATAAAAACGGATGACATAAACATTTTATCTTCCAAAGTAAATTTAACAGAAATGAGCGGGTGGTTAATCTAACCGTCGGGACTCAGCTGCAGCAAGGCACGCGACCACTTGTTACGGGCCACAAGTGCCACCGCACCGCGGCCTGCTAACGTTCACTCCCTTCTACAACTTCAATGAGAAATTGCAACATTTAAAACCGCAACTTACAACCATCCATAGCTTTTCATGAAATGCAGCTATGGTAAAAAGCACTGTTGCTTTTGTACACCGCAAATACATCTCTTCTCGTATTGTGAACACTATAAAGACATACAAATGTATTTAATGATTGTTATTAAATATCAATATAAGAACCGAACTTCTACGATTTGCTAATGCATTTTGCTCTCTTTCGGCTGAGCCGTCTTATTTATCAAGCGAGAACGTGAATTCAAAAAATAAAATAAAATAATTTCGCAACCGTTATACAAATTTTATTGAGTATGTTTACCGCGAATCGTTCACCTCTTAATTTATTTTTCAATAACTGAGGACTGAAAAAGCATTGCACGCTGCTTACTAAATTTGCAATAAAACATAGACCGAGGTCTTTAAAAAATATTTTGATAAGCCGCTTACTGTGACTAAATTGAATGTCATTATTCAAATGGAAATAAAGTCGATTATAATAATTCTTTTTTAAATTCAGGGGATCTTTATTTACCGCTTAGCTGAATTCAAATAGATCCGTGGCTGTGTTTTTGACAACGGCTAGCCGGGAACCTTGTTTGGTACGCTCAGTCAATTTCGTTCACAGATAATCTTGTCCTCACGACGACGGCGACAAATTTAACATAAAGTTTCTCACCATTAAAATACGCTTTGTGAAAAAGTGCATTTAATACTAAGATAATGAGTTGCTAATCTTCGCAGTGTTTTACTTTATTAAACTAGGAGCTGTATCGCCAGCTTAGAATACCGCTGCTTAGATTTAATCTGAGAAATTGAAACAGCGAAAGGCTTTGTATAGCTGGAACAATCGCTTAGCAGATACAAATCGCAAACTTTACAATTCATTTCTATTGTAGATATTGTCATTCTGGTCAGTGGCGGGCGTAGAAACGAGTAACAGCCATTCAACTGTGTTTTTCTTTTCTTTTACTTTCATATGTCATTTCATACGTTTCACAATAATATCGGCTCCGGCCTTGTAGTTAAACTGATCTTATAGGTTGTCCCCATTTTTCTTTTGAGAAACCTTTACATTTAACTTCTTGCATCTGGTCATAATGAATTGTAATATTTATTAATAAATAGTTTCCATTTATAATGAAAATTGTTCTTGGGAAACCTGGATATCTAAAATTCTCAAGCAGTCCAATAGGACTAAGCCCTAAAATCCACACTTAGTTAGCATGATATCAACAAACGACCAATAATTGCAAAGAAGAATAAATAAAGCGTATTTACAAAGTATTTTACGTGATATCATTATAAATAAAAAACTTTATTTTATTTCCATTTCCATAGAAATCTTTACACTCTGAGAATCAGTTTGAAACTTTGTTATTACTCTAGCAGACAATCAAGCATGTATATTAATCTGTCTTGTTAGACGAATCATTCTGAAAGTCTTTTAACGTATTTTAGATATTATTTTTATTTAATGAATCCTTATATGTCATTTAAAATCATAATACTAATAAAAAAAGATTTATTTTTAAAGCAATTAAATCCGATATAAACAGTGATTACACTTAGAATCATTTATAGGTTTTTATTACCTGACAGCAGTCAACAGTCAAGAGATTTATATCTTCTTCTTCTTCTTCATCAACCCATATACGCCCACTGCTGAGCACGGGTCTCCTCTACCATTGAGAGGGTTTAGGCCATAGTCCACCACGCTGGCCTAGTGCGGGTTGGCGGACTACACACCTAAGAAATTCCTAAGAACATTTAGGTGTGCAGGTTTCATCACGATGTTTTCCTTCACCGTTAAAGCAAGTGATAATTCAATTTGAATACACACATAACTTCGAAAAGTCAGAGGTGTGTGCCTGGGGTTCGAACCCGCGACCGCCGAGATTCTCGACCGCGCGCCTAAACCTCGAGGCCATCACTGCTACTTTATGAGATTTATATCAGTGCGTTTAAATGTTCATCACCTCAGTACGAAGTATCGGTAAACAACGGTTAGTTGCGCTTTCACTAATGTCATAGGTCATTTCAAAAAGCAAACAAAACTCTGCTTCTGTAAAACAGATGTAACGAACAGTTAGGGACAAGTCTAGTCGTTTCTAACAATAAGTGGGCATTTTAGTGTTAACATATTTATATGTTCTTTTTGTTTTATCCTTTATTGAATAAATATTATTTAAAAAGATTCAGTTATTTTCTTTGCGGATTAGCTTCTTAACATTTACGGGCAGTGAGCACATAGTAGAAAGGGTAAAGTTAAAGCATACGATCCGATGAAATTAAAAGCAAAAAAAGGATTTTAAACGAATTTAAAAAAATCAAATGGTTTGCATACTAACAAATAAGTCAGTAGACCGTACGGAATAACATCGTACATGCGAATAAATTAAAATACCAATAAATTAATGTTAACATTAAGTATTCAATGTTTCCGGCATAAAATACTCCGTGAAGCACTTTATATGTGTAAGTGAAAGTTCAAAGTTCATTTTTCCGCTGGCCGAAGTTTCGTCGAAATACCAAAATCCCTGATACGAGTAAATATTTGGACAGGGAATAAAAATGTTGCTAACAAGACAAATTACTTTTGCACACAGACCTTACAGACAGAAACCGTACGTTTAACGAGGTATTGACATTAATAATTATGAAACCAATGAATATCCGAAAAAACAAATTCGACATTTAGAGAATCTAATTACATACACCTCCATTTCCGATACATTTAAAATGTTAATCTGAATCTGTGAGTAAAGTTATTTCGGCAGAGCCCAGTATTTATTTTGAAATGTATGTTTTACTTCAGAATCCTTACTTATTGTGAATGTAAAAGTTTGTGGAGTCAGATAGCTGAATGAATAATGCTCGTTTGTTCTTCTTCTAGACAAAACTCGTTTGTCTAGATCCTAGCCTTTGGATGGAATTCAGTATTCAGTGTAACATAATTTATAATGTAGATTAACCCATCGCATACATCCTCTTATTGATTGTTTTCAGTATAATGTTCAACATAAGAAACTTATATTTGTTTTTTCATGCACACGCTTTACTTTTTTTAAATCCACAATCCACATACTATATTCTCACTCCTAGTGGTAAAAATAAATTAGTAATTAAAAAAAAAAACACATGAGATCTGAGTCTTAAAGCTTATAATGTCTCTTCTAATTATTTCATATTTTCTTAATTTAGCATTATAAATTTGCTTAATAACTGTTATAATTTCATAAATTGCGAACTTAATTTAGTATAGCAGTAAAAGAGGCGCGCTTTAGCTCCGTGAATATTAAATACGCTTTCCACCCTCACCGCAGTGACGACATTAATCCATAATTAATTCCGTATTTGCCTACCTGAGGTCATATTGCGCACACTCTTCATATGAATGTAAGTAGATTACAAATTATCACCCGTGCTTGTATACAACTACAACCTGAATGTTTAAAATATTCAAGCTCCATTCAATTTTCAACGCGAAATGAAACGTAAAAGATTTTCTTATTATATAAAGGCCAACGTTCGGTCTATTTCCGATCCGATAGAAAATTAAAAGTTTTACAAAAGAACGAACTCGATCAAAATTAAACTTACTCTCATTTCATAGCTCCGTTCAATATATTTTGCAATTAATTAAACCATCAATAAAGAGGTGAAATTATTGAAGTATTATACATCGTTACATTAATTGAAGGTAAAAGCTACAGTCTATAAAACAAAACGTACCGCCGAGGATTCTCAGAAATGAGCATCCGATCGTTGGTGCTTACCCATTTTAAATATTCTCTTGTATTTTCGCGTCGTTCTGATTTATCAATAAATGGTTTTTAAATGAAATAGACTTTCAATTTCTTTTTTTTATTTGCAACAACCTCATATTGGTTATTTACTTTAAATATTACTATTAGCGAAATTTGATTACGAACTTACTTTTATATGTTTGTTATGTTAAGGTTTAATAATAAAAAGCCCTTTTAATCGTCTGGGAAAGTACGGTGAACGGCCACGGTTCTCGGTTTCTCTCGTCCATCCTAGGCCACCTATATAAAAAAAAGTTTATGCAAGGTAAAAGCAATAACGGCTTATTATATACTCATATGCCTGTCTGATAAAATTTATCTATTCAGGCATACCCAATATGGTATCTCGAAGCAAATATGTATATATGTGGTCGTATAAAATATTTCCAACATTCATGAGCGCTTTCTTCCATTCACCCTCTTGAGATATAGACGATAAGAAAACATTCATTCCGACACAAAATCACGTTCCTCAGGAAAGGAGAAACGTGATTATTGTCTGTGCACATTACACAGAATTACGCAATTTTAATAATGGACCTTGTTGGGGATAGCTCATTCATAACATTATTATTCTTGTCTCGGATGGACTAGACGTAAACAGCTGTACGCATACAACCATTCATCTTTTTGTCTTCACAAATAGATCGTAGTGGTTCATGCCATTCAGTAGAACAACATTTGTACTCTTTTTTATGTACATATAGTACATCCAAT
The DNA here is from genome assembly GCA_030295005.1 of Cephonodes hylas. NCBI lineage: Eukaryota > Metazoa > Arthropoda > Insecta > Lepidoptera > Sphingidae > Cephonodes > Cephonodes hylas. The sequence goes on from AP025371.1 coordinate 6,199,278, forward strand.
ACAGTCTTTTTTCGACTCTGAATTTTCTCTAACAGTGCAATATCAAGAGCAAGACCTTTTTATTCAATAAAACAATCATTACATTATTAATTCCATGGATCGTCATCACAACAAATTAAAAGTAAATCTGTTTCCATTATGGGCCGCAGCCAATTTAATTTGTATAAATTTTAAAAATAGAATGGACAAGATGATGAAGATTGCCGTCTTGTAACCTTAGATCTAAATTATGTTCCAGACATACAATAAACATAGGTCTCGTTTTATTTGTGCTAAAAAAAATTCTTGGCCTACGCAAAACATTTAGATCGCTTTTTAAGGAGCCGTATGAATTATTCCCAAAAATACTACAACCTCTGTTTATCCAACACAATAATGTGCTTATAATGTTTGTTATTGTTTATAAAGTACCTCTCGTTGGGAGTGCTCGGGATGTTTCCTGAGGCACGCATGAACTGCTTTTGCGCAACCATCCGCATGAGATGCACCTCATTGTTAGAGGAAAACCGCTACTATATAATAAAAGCATCCTTTGATCACTTTAACTATCCACACTTAAATTATTACAATAGAGTCCACACAAACTAGACTATACACTTTAATTTTGTTTTCAGTTAATATTAAGTTATTCCTGATTGCGGTGCAACTGTCTGTACAACTAGATACGGTAATGTTAACCTGTTAACTTGCTTTGTTATCGTCTTATTATATCCATATTATAAAAAAAGATAGCTCGTTGTTAGCTTTACACTTTTACGGGACGGAATACTACGGGGATGAATAGAATAATTAAGTCCGTGTCTCTGGCCTTGGCCTGGAAAGTTGGGAAAAAATATGTGCCTCACTAGTGGTCATCTCTTGGCGACCCTTCTCCCAACTTTTCGCCACCCCTGCCACCTGACGCAATCAATAAGCATTAAAACAACTCAAAGTTTTGTAGTCCTAGTTTAAAATTGAATCAGAGTAGAGATTTGAACAAACGCTAAATATGCTCTCGTGAAGTACGACGTAGATGGCCTATGCACATAGGTTAAAAAAATTAGAAATGCATGTATTTGTTTACTATATATTTACTACGTATACGAATATATAGTTAAATATGTTAAGAAAAACATCAAAATGCAAGTATGTTTAAATAACAAAATATGAAAGGGAAAAAAAATCAAATTCAACCTTTATGCTGAATAATTTTAGCTTTCACATAGTCAGATAAACAGTGAATCAGGCTAATAAGGCAAGATTTGTTAAACTGGGACAGAAGAAGCTCAAATTATAAATGGGAAATTGGGGCGGTTCTCGAGTGACCTTCACGCAACTGTGTGGGTGTCAGAGACGCCTTGGAGTGTGCTTTAAATGAATTATCTTCAACAAAACCTTGAGCTGTGCAAACCCAAAATCAAACACGTGGACTGAACTACAACGAGAATTAATTATTACAGCGGCATCCTCTTGACTCTTTAAAATGTCAAAAGAATATAGGAGTTTTACGTAAGTGTGGAATATTAACTGACCATTTATCAAATACCTCTACTATGTGTCAACTCAAAAATACACTATGTATCTTACTTAAATGAAATGATATATGAGTGTGAAATGAATATCGATCATGAAATTTTACAATATTGTATTGAATACGTCACACATAGCTCACTCGGACAAAGGCAATGGAAAAATTACTTCTTTCTTTTAGATACATAAAAGAATATAAATAAGTTTATGGTACATTACTAGGCACAAACATCTGTCTGCCACAGGTTTCGAATATTTTAACATCAAATAGTTGTAGAGACGTCACTGATTTGTACGTTTGCAATTTAAATGAAGCAAACTCGTATTCAACTTTTCTACACTTTTTAAATTTCGATTTTTATTCTCAGTCAGATATTTGTATCGGTTTAACTTGACCAAGTCGTGGATTTTGCGTGAACCGTGCCCCGTGCAGCTGGGATCGTTAGAATCACTAAACGTTTAACATTTGCATATTCAGATCGCAATTACTACACAGGTCTGACATAAGAGATTCAACCCCAGTGGCATATTTGCATTGCTGTATTTAATCCTTTAGGAGCTTACGGTGAGCTGCATGTTGCTTTGTTTGAAAATCGTATGGTTATAAAACCGCTCATTCAGCTCAACAAACTAAAATTGGTTTACAAATTTGGCAACTTACACACAAATTGTTGGGTGACAACAGCACTTAGAGGTTTAGATTAGATTCTAAGATGTGTCAAAGTTGAGGAAAGTTTGGATATTTGATACTGGTTATCTTAAATTACTTACTTATCCGAGGGATATCGAAAGTTGACATTAAAGATTTAGCATTTACTGTAAAGAAAATCGAAAGAATTTATCGAGTTAAATAAAATAGGTAAATGTTTACATTAAATATTCAATTACACTGTGCTTACTTACCTACAGCAATAAAATTATGTATTGTTGCTGGACTGGATACAGAGCTTTTCCGTAACATTAGTCTCGCGGACTTCTTTCGATTCAGTTTCCAATAACTTTTAATGCATCTAATACGCTTCTCTTTGCGTGCACAAAAATAAACCAATATTCGAACACTATTCGGAATTCCAAGGATCCGATTTTTTTGGTGAAAAAAAAATCTATGACACATTTAATATAACACAAAAAGTATTTTATTCACGCCGTATTAATTATAATAATAACTGGTTTCTGTAATTACTGTGACATAACGTAACAACTTTCTCACGCAACTAGGCAAAAATAATGGAGTGCTAGTTACCTGTATAACATTTTTCCCTATCTTGATGAATCTCTATTTTATTAACTTGTAATTCATAACCTTTATAATATAAGTTTTCGGAGAAGTTCTTGGGCATGTAGAAGCCTTAGACTTTTTCACTGCTATGATTAGAATTTATTGATCCATTGCAAATGGCAGGCGACGTTCAGCGATAAATATTGTTGAAATATCAGTAATAAAAATTCTTAATCTTCATAAAATCTGTAACGTTTAGACCAAATATCATGTTAATATTTGTAAAAACATTGGGCAGAAATATTTTTATAGAACACTAAAATCGGAGTAATGAAATAAAACAAATGAAATTTTTCACGCTTTTGAACACGGGAACTAGCATCGATGACCAACCAAAGAAAGAAGCAGCCTGAGGAATTATAAACTAGTTTGTGTTAAATAAGATTCAGTTCAATAGTTCCTTCGTGACAGCGAGTGTCTATGATTCCATTACTCATGTAAGATAAGGATCTTCTGAAATAAAACATATTTTTCCGTAAAATATTTTTATGACAAACTGTTTACCGTTGATAAACGTAACATGAATGTCGGACAGAGGTTGTTAAAGCTCGCGAAGTAATAAAGATAAAAGTTTTCTATTCGGGTAAGACTGGGTGTATTTTCAGAAGCACGAACAAAATCGATACTGATCTTATTCATTGGACCAGAGTAAACCTTGTTCAAATATTTAGTATATCTACATTTTTCTAGTGATATTAGTGTACGATATTAGTGTCAAGGCTATAAACGCCAATGTTATTTGCTATAATTTATGTTTGTATCCAATTTATTACACTATGTTATAAAATTGTACCATAATGTATGTGTAGCGAGTGTCATAAAACTTACACGTAACTCAATATTAAACTAAAAGGTGTGAAGCTAAGGCACTGAGTGTACAAAACTACAGTTAAGCACTCAGAAAAGTCATATTAGAAGACATTTTACAAGTCATGCACTGCGTCCCAACATCTAAACGGCTAAAACTACATTTAAGGTAATAAAGCTCTAGTCATTTGGGCAAATAAACTTTTCCAACGACATTACTTGATACGCTTTTGGCAATGAGTACCAAATAGCCGACTGACGTCATTTTCTTTGACGTCATCCATGGATTCTTTTTAAGTGAAGTAATAAATTCAATTTCAAGTATAAACAAACTTAACGCGATCGCATTAATTTGACCGTTAAAATGACTCGACTGATGTTAGTGTACCTAAAATTCATATGATTGCTATGTTATGGTTGTGTAATCTAAAATAATGATGCTACACTAACAATATTTTAATCATAAGTATATAAAATAATAATCTGAAAAAAAACGTATAATGCCCAGCAAGATTGTCGTCACATGAAAGAAGATGGTGAAATTAAAAAAAACATACTCTCGCTGTTATTTCTAGTGACTGTTATTATAAGTCTCAGTTACCTCAAAAAGGCGTAAGTACGATCAATGACTTCTTATAGATAGAATAAGGAGGAAAAAATAAATGATCACGGATAAAAAGTATGGAGTTCAGTAACCTCTTATTTTTTTAAACATCTTTAGAAAACCAAGTTCCAATGGTAATACAATACATTAAAAAATGTATAAAAAATATATTTAAGTTAAAGTATATTTTTAGTGACACATTTTCCGATCGTCACCTTACTAATCCATCCGAATGTGAATAGTTAAGCCCTCATACCAGACCATAATAACTCGTAAGTACATCCTGTCACAGTCATCCCAATAATCTGTATAGATTTAGGAACTTAATACCTTATTAGAAGCGACACGCTGTTTGCGTAAGCCTATAGGATTAGTGAAATTAAATATATGACAACGTATGTAATTATTATAATACAACTAATCGAATCGGCCATTGAATATGTCTTCTAACTGCAGGAACCTGTACAGCCCGTATTCAATTTTGAATTCTGTGCTCATTCCTGGAAAATTTCATGCATTTCCAAAAGGTGTTATCTATCTCGATACCAGTTTTTATTCAAATCAGCTAAGATGTTCAAGCATGAAAGCGTATCATCACCGGATAGAAAGAGTTACTGTCGCATTTATAAAATTAGTTCAGATTTATATCAGATAAAGTAGTAATGCCAACTTTTATTTGGCATTTTCCGTAATTTCTAAAAGCTGAGTATTTCAACATGGGTTAAGAGGGATTTATGTGCTAATTTGTTAGAATGACACGTGAAACAACGATGAATTGTTGCTAATAACGCGTAGTTTGTTTGGTATTATGAAAACTATCTCGAAAGCCATTACCAAGGGACCGCACCTACGCAAACGTCTGAATGATTAAACACAGGTACGCGAAGATTTGCCAAATAGGGGTCATCATCACTAAAACGTTTCCGCGCGGGGCTAGTGATTGAATACAGCTATTTCAAAAATGCTTTGGATATAAATAACCTAAGAATTGGCACGAAGAGAAACCTCCAACTTTCATTATACATACACGAATTAAGAAGAAAATTTTGATTGTTCGTAAAATAGTTTGTTACGGTTATTCTCTATAAATTTCTTTCTTATTTAAATGTTATTGACAAAAATAATTAAAATCTTCGGAAAGAATATAAGTTACTTTTGTACACAATTGCGTCCGGGTGAAGCGTGACCCAATAGTAAATCACTGGGTTGCAATTGTACTATCCATGACAGATTTATTGAACACATGTATGCAAAATTGTTATTCTACTGCGAACCCGCTACATCCCATGTTAGTTTTCAGCTCTAAAATCCAAAAGTCAAGCGAGTAATTGAAACAATGAAAACATACCGAACTATCTCGTACACGTAGCCAGCCATCGACTCAGTAATTCTATCATAGCAACAACTTTAATAGCTATTTTAATCAAAGGACTTTGTGCAAACTACGACGGTGACGGTGAAACAGTTTCAATCTATTTATGAGACAAAACGTGTCAAAAGAGTAAAGGTCAAGTCTGTGCAATGTTTATACATCAACCGAATAATCTAGAAATATTAAACATATTTTTTTATTTTTTTTCGACCGAGTGATCACACAAATACCTTGTGATTGTAGAGTCAAAAATTACTCACTAGTCGAAAACTGTATGTCAACATTCTAGAACCCGGTATACTTCTACGTTTGATATCAGAGTAACTTTGTTTATCCCATCAGTATTTCATTGTACCTTCAATAATAGTCTTACTAGTCAAAATATACATTTCAGAAAAGAATAAAATCGGCTTAGAACCGGCACATTTATATTTCAGCTTACTGTACATGAGTCCAATTTTTCCTATACAAAAAAATCATCCAGTACGGATGTTTCACAAGTTTGACACGGTTATATAAGCTTAGCGTATGAATAACTATTTCATTATACAGTTTTATCTTAATTACTATAGTTTAATGTTCCAAGCGCGCGGTGGCTTTGTGGGCTAGGCTTTTCTCACCAGAAGCCATTACATGTCACAGGTTCGCACCCCAGGGACATACAACTAAAAGTACTAAAGTGTCTATTACTCATCACATTTCCATATCATGACAGATTCACTAGGACATTTCTTAAGTATGCCAACTGGACTAACTAACACACCAGCAGTGATACATTAATGGACTCGTGTATGGTCTACACAACGTTATTTGCTACTTATATATTTTTAACATATTAAGACTAAGACAAGCAAGCCCTTCCTCATATTTAATAAGACAGTAGCCTGCTACGTTTTAACAGCTTAAGAGCTGAATATTTTTTGGCTTTACTTTGATCTTGAAGAGGAAAGGGTGTTGTTACAAATTCACCCTCCCAGTAAGCAAATGCATTTGTAGCGAAAACAAAATAAATTGTTCTTTCCGCTGCAGTAATTCCATAGCGCATTTAGGTTTAATCATCCAGTGACAGGTGCAAACCGTTGTACGCACCATTTGTATGAAACTGGCCGTTTGATAATGATTTACCGCGTACTATACAACCGCGGCGTGGAAATGCCATACGGGCATTAAGTGGTGTAAATTCTCGCATTGCACCCTCGTGTAGAGATTACACACGTGCCTTTTAAACTCTACTGTGTGAGATATTTTTATTTAATTTGTCTTTATAGCATCGTTTTCCACGTTGTTATATTATAAAGGTTAATGCAGTAACTGTTTTGTTAAAAATATTATCTTTACTTTGTTTTAGTAAAAAGGTTTCGTTTTATGGAATCTTATAGTACATGTATATGTATTTTTATGATTATAGAATAAAGTCGTACGCAAAACAAACGTAAATGTGAACACATTTTATTAATTCATTCTCTTTATTCATACATATATACTAATAATTAATATATACTATTTTCTTACCAGCAAAGCAAACCCACCGTATTGATAAGTAATGATATGCGTGATCTTTAACAGATTATCGAATAATAACGACCGAAAACGCGACATAAGACAGTCATACTTCAGTCAAATCTGAATATTCTATAGAAACTATCCTACTAGAAAAAAAAAAACAAGAAAATAGGAAAATAGCCGTTGGTAGTCTAAAATTATGCGTATAATATTTTTTGCAACTAAAACTAAAAACCTGACGAAACAGAATATAGAAATACACACCTACCTTCTTTTTCGGAAAGTAAGTGTGAGTATATGTATGTATGAATATATTTCAACCAGAAAATGGGTCAATCGGTAGCGTTATTTCAATGTATAAAAAAAATTGCCACACGTGGACTTTCTACAATAAAATAGCCTCACGACGTACCGATGAGCCAATTCATACGGCAATCTCACCTGGCTACGGCGAAGCACTTATAGAAATTACCGCCGTAATGTAATATTAGTCTAAAGATAGTGTCAAAAATATAAATTTTATTGAGATTTATAAAGACCAAACTACTTCGACTTTATTGTTTAGTGATAAAAAAAGACATACAAAGCAAAGCAAAAAAAGGTTTTTTGTGTCAATTGAATGAATAAATACATGCAAGTAAGAAGTAAATTCTATTTTGTATGATGAATGATCCAAAAATACTTTCGTAGGAATACTGAATAAGTATATGTATATAATTCTTCTTTCTATGAAAAATTCTCTTCTACTATATGTACTGTGGTTTGATAGAGATGTACAATAATCTACTTAATGGAGTTACTTTATATATATGTTATTATTTAATTAAAACTAAGCATTTTATTTTAACACCTAATCAAGTCCTTTGCTGGATGTGAAAGTGTAGTTGTTGTGAACCGAACAGCAGTATCTATGAGCGAATGAAAAATCTCTTTATGTGATTAACTGCTAATCTAGTCTGGACCGCTAATCGGCAACGGTCCAGCGATTAGGGCTATAACTCAAGCTCCGACAGAGAGGAACTTATTCTGCAAACTGAAATAGCTATTAGCTGATAGCGAAGCTGTTATTCGCAGCAATTACTTACTAAAACACGACCAGATTGTACCTTTTCCGCTATTATAAATCTGGTAGACTTATGAGTGATATGACGCACCTAGTCAGTTAAGATTGCGCTCGAAATGGCCTGCTGCTGTCTCATTCAGAATTGATCTAATACATTTTTTGCCGTTAGATTTGCCGAATGCCTATTTCGGCCTTGCAAAATTTCTCCAATTTCCAAAAAATAAATATATTTCTTCGATAAGATCGCGCTATATTTTCCGTCTGGTAACAGTATTTAACTCAATACACCGGGTACAACAATATGTTTTACTCAAAGTAATACAACTTTAGTTGCTTGTGTTTTATTAGTAAGCAATTATGTAAAACTAATCCACACACATTTTACGTAATAAATTATCCTTAATATGAGTATACTGTTTTTTACATTGAAATCATAATTATCATACCATAAAAACTATTATAATTATGATCATAATTAAGCGGCTATGTAACTGCTGTTTTCGAAATGTTAGACGCACTTCAATAACAAATTATTATCAATCAAAGTTGAAAACAAACGTGGGAGTAGTGAGGGGGCGAGGATCGGCGGGGGCGGCGGCTCCGGCGGCGGCAGGGCTGGGCGGCTGGTGGGCGCCAGACTGGCTGGCGCGGCGCCTGCACGAGGCGGCTGCACGCGGATGCATCCTGCGCAGGTGCTCGCTCCCTCCTACACCTCCCCCCAATATTCTCAACGCCACCGACATTTCCGTCCAACTTAAACATAATATCGTCACGTTATCATTACGACGACCTCACGCCACAACCGAAATAAACGATTTTAGAATTCCACTCAATTCACACGCGCAAATGGGATTTTATATATTTGTACATTCGATTTTCGAATGCGTGCATTTGAATATTCCAGTATTTTGTTGATAGCAATTTAGAAATTTTGATCGGTTTGTATTTCCAAAAAGTTTATATGAATAGCAATGATTATATTTGTCGTATATACAAAATCTTTTAAATTTCTGTATAAATAATAATAATAACAAGGACACTAGCTTATATTGAGTAGAATAATAAAGAGAATCTTTATTCGGTCATCTACGTACACACCTTCGAATTCTCAATGTGGGTCTATTCCAGTTTTGAATACATATAAAAAAAACAATTATTGAAACAGCAGTAAATTTACAACTAATGTAATAATAGTACATACTAATTCATTAATCGGTTCTTCTAAACTAAAATGTATGTTTTATCAAAACCAATTTTATTTAATATTTAGAACGACGAAGCTTATCTATTGAGTTTAGTTTCAATTAACATTTTAATCAGATACTACGGGCCTATTTCTATTAACTGGTTACGCAATTTCGCCTATATAAAGAGAATAACGAACTTTACAAACATAATTACATTCATATATTGTACGTCTGCTGACGACACATTTTATTAATCTAATTCTTCGAAAATATGGTCCCTGTGGAAATTAGGCAACAAGGTCATAGCAATACGTGTTCTGTATAAAATGCTAACATGAACATCAGCCAAATTAGAGTTTAAACAATACAAGAGTTATTTGTATTTCAATTAAAATTGCTAATAGATATTTCAGACACGTTTACAAATATGTGAGATTTATTAAAAAACTAGGTTTGGTCTGTGGCTTTAATCCTTGCAGTAAAGAATTTGTTAACCAATCTAATTGAAAATAATCTCTCGTAAGCCCTATCCGATTTAAAACAAAGTGTAATAACGGTGCCAAAAATTCTATCTATTTACTAATATTCATGAAAAACATTTAATCAATAGGCAAACACAAAAACTGCACACGGTGTATAAAATGTCCTTCCTTTTCATTGAATTGTGCTAACTACTGTGTGCAGCAGTATGTCTTGTTTATATAAAATGCGTGAGGTTTTACTACGATATAGAACGGACGAGAGGAAACCATAATTTCTCACACAGTATCATAAAAATAAGGTATAACTTTATTTTCATCGCAACATTGTTAGGTTGGACGTCAAGTAAACAACACTGCACCTCTAGTGGCACCAAACAGAGCTATACTTACATATTTTATACCCGTTTGTTTGTTCGTATTTGGAATTCTCTAAACGGTTATTTTTATGGAAGCGCTCAGTTGCACTTAAGAAATGTTTCGCAAAATCTCTTGATTTATGAAAAAATGTCACATTATATTTCTATAAATTAAATAAAAAAACTTTTTTGCATTAAATAAATAGTATTAACAAATTTACTTAAGAATAATATTTCAATTAATTTTATGGCGGGTCAAGTACCTAATTTATATGCAACATTCTCATCAGAACTTCGTGACAGAAATTACTCAAACACCGAGAAGATATTAGCGGCTTGGCATTTATATTGTTTTCTCGTAGGAAGGCCTCATTCCGAAAGTTATTGTTTTGAAGGAAAAATAAAATGTAAGAATAGCACCGAAAGGGAAACGACCTCATTTTCAACCGTTTCTGTTATTGGGAACGATCTCACGCACGCATCCATAAAGTTTATTTTTGGAGCGGCACGGACGCACGTATCTTGCCATCGACGATTAGACCTTAAACCCCAATTAAGCACTGACGGAACGCTCAAAATCGCCACGATCTGCGCAATTAACCACACAATTTAGAGGCCTTAAGCGAGCAGAGCCGCCGACAAATTGGACCCCAGTACTATCGCCGATCTAAACAAACATGCAAAACGTAAAAATTAACTGAAAGAATTATACACTTAGCGACTTTCTATTGGTAAATCGTCTAAGCAATGCTGTTTACGAGTACAACAACATTTTTCGAACAATTGGACACACAAAAGCCATTTGACACATTCGTTTTTCTGGATAGTGACTTAAGATGTCGCAAGAATAAGTACAAGATGCGACTGATAAGGGTCAGTCAGATTTTACCCGCACAGTGGCGTCCGTTTCATCTATGTGATATTGCTTAAAAATTCATAAGACCCTTGCAACCATCAAGTGGCTATCTAAATAATTAACATATAAATATAGCTGCATCTCTGATACTTATAAAATCATAGTATTTGAATCTGATAACCACGGTCAAGCTTTGAACATGTTTTTTTGTTGACAGTATTCTCATACAACTGTACACCCACCGTTTGTTTCGCAAATAACGGGAAAATAAAAATATTTATTGTAGAATAGTATTCATGACAGACAAACGTAAGAATAAAGAGTAAACAATGAGTGTTCCAGTTCCAGCTACAAATATAAACAAGGTGATTAAATGTTATCTGAAAGACGACAAAACTATTAGTTGGTGGGCTTGCCCGAGGCTAACGAGCGCGCCGGCCGACGTCTGGCCTGGAGCCAGTCGCGGCCGAGCATAAATTGCGGTGAAGCACTCGCTTGCCATGCACTCACTGCCCTCGCTTTACACTCCTACACTTAACGCTCGCGGAAAAGTGAAAACAAGTGTCGACGTCAACTCTAACTCACTAACAAGAAGAATAATAAGTGCGCATAGCTTCACTTATGCTCACTGGAAACGATAAATCTTGCGCTTCCCTGTTTTTATGGTGCCGTGCCAGATGTGAGGCGTTTCGCCTGATTATAAATATTTAAAGCAACAACTCCTTCTGCCAGTGTAATAACGCCCAAGCTGACCAAATGACCTTGTTTCTGTTATATCACAAATCACAATAGCTTGTTAATGCCATAGATAAGGTAATTTACTACACAAATTATTATAATACTTAAAAATATTATTTGCTCTATCATCACTTGGCGTAAAATTTGTTTAAGCAATGAAGATTTTTCACTGTTAGTATTTAACGAAAGTATTGCTTTTAAGGTGCAACAAAAAATGAGACCACCCATAGATTTACCTATGTTGTTATCTTATCGTTTTGATTTGTCTTAGTACTACAAAGAAACTGACACCACTGCACTGCTTGTGTGTCATTTAGTTCGCTAGCCACAATGACATTGGCTTAAAGTATATTAGTAATAGGGTATTCATTTCTTGTATAGTAAGTAGAAGCTGTTTTGTCTCCAATTTTGGCTTCAATTTTATTTCTTTGTAATAACCAATATGTCGTTAAAATTATTTAATGTTCGTTATACAACACAAACATATACAAAATCACAATAATTGTGCGTCGTTTCCATCATATTGCAATACAATAAAACTCCACAATCATTTGCAGAATAAACGAAACGAAAGAGAACCCAATTTCCGCAGGACAATAAACCATAATATGGCGTTGTTTATTGCACATTCTGGCGTGCGAAAAGTGACGAGTATGGTAGGCGATAAGTAATGCAGGCAGAGGCGTGAGCGCGTGTGTGGGTGCGAGCGGCGGGCGGTCGGGAGCGCGTGCTGCGGGTAGCAGCGGGCACCGAGCCGCGAGTCGCGACCACATACAACGAAACGACTTCCGGCGCAGGAGTTCGACAGCGCAATAGGCGGAAATATAACGTAGATATAGAGCCGCGGCGGCATATTGCCTATTGTTTGGCATCTCCAACTCTTGGCATCGGACTTTAACACAAAGCCGACCGACTGCACTTTCAGCTCAAGCACTTTACCCTATAATGTATGAATATTAACACACAGTTTCCAAAATAGAACCATTCCGCTGTCTACGTTTGACAAATGTTATCGACTTTAATTGCTTGCAATCAAATACATTGGAGCCCCGTAACGTTTACAACACTCGACGGTAACATTCGTCTGATGTATGGTCTTTTGATACACGCACCAACCGTATTTCACAAATTCGACTCGAAATTTCAGACCGTTCGCGTTGTATGGAATAATATATGTATCTTAAGCCACATGTTTGCGGTTGAACGTGTGGGATACAAACACATAATCCATTATGGAGATGAAATATCTTAATTGACGTAGGTTGTTTAAATGTGGAAGGTAACAAATGAGTCTCTATCAATTTCATATACTATAACATACCAAAACCATAACCTAATCTTGTCATCACATTACGTTTAATTCATGACACGTTTAATATATAAAGGCTTAACGTATAATACATTGAATAGTGCGCAACGAGCAAAAGGTGCCTCGGATATTAACCCACAGAAACATAAAATATATAAAACGAATAAGGTCATCATATCCATATGTACCTATACACAGTATATGAACAAGGGGCAATCTCATGCAAACTCATTAATACCAACGCATATGCATTGTTTATTGACCTGTAATTTAAATTTTACAGGTCAACGTTTGTCTATTATGCCTCGGTCGTACGTCAAAATAAAACTGACCTTTCTGTTTTTAACATGACCCTTCGGTTGGTTCGTCGATAGCGACATAAATATCCCCAAGTGGTTGTAAGAAACCTACATAATTTAGTACGTCGGTAGCCGATCGATGGTGAAGTATTCCCATCTTAGGGTTTTCTTTCTGTGATTTTATTCATTGCTAACATCATAATACTCATAATCAGCTCGTTGGTATATCACGTGCCCACCTATTTCAATTTGCTGAAACCCTTATCCCTGGAAGATTTCTCAATTAATAGTTAATTAAATGCTCAAGCATAATGATTCCGAGCCGTTGGATTATCCGCTTAAAGTATACGGCTAGTTTAGAGGCGGAGAACGTAAACCCATGTTTTCGGAATGTTTGCATAACTCCATCACGTGAGGTAAGGCTCTGTAATTTATATTATCCTGTGTATTATGATGTGACCTTAAGAAAAATATAAGCAGCTATCTAACATATTTTTTGTACATTTGACTTATTTAAAAAGTATTATAAAATAATAATATATAATTTAAAATGTCTTAGCCATGGTAATTGATGGCTATAAAATTATGAAATCTGACATTGAAACCGCCATTTCTATGAAACCGATAATAATAGATATAAATTTCTTCTTAATGTAGTATTCTTTATAGCTATATGTAATAACGTAGTACTCGTATATTTCAAGGTCCACGTTCAGATTTATCAGGGTCAACCGTCGTGTTACTATCATTATTTCTCAAAATAAATTTCTATTTTAACATTCCCATAAGATTTGGTTGTTTGGATTGTAATATAATTAAAGATTTTCGAGCAGACAATATCGACACCACAGTTGCTAAATAGAGATTGATTTAAAAAAAATCGTGAAAAATAAGAGATTAATACATCATGTAAGAAAGAAACAATTATTTAACTACGACGCGCTGCCGACTTAGAGGTTCGCTGATACAATTTAAGACAAAAAAAACTGACTTTTTGATTCACCAATGGTTTTAACTAATAAGAACATATGTTTTTTGCTTCACATAACTTGAAAATACTATTAATATTATGAGACCATAATATAAAGCACAACAAGCCCACATTCCTTACGTTTTCTTTAATACACGATTTAGTAATTTGACTAACTCAACAAAGACAGCCATACATACATTAAGGTTATTATAACATATCTATACATTTTTTCTGCGATACTTGAACTAAAAAGAACTGCGCGTTATAAATTATTCCCACCTTTTCTTTCGGCTGCTATTCAAAGTATAAAGGTCGCGGACAAAAAGTGCGAGTGAGTACATACAACAACAGTGCAAGAATACAAGAGGAGAGTGGGCTAGGCGGACAAGGCGGACGGGGCGGCCAGTTCACATTCACCCATTGAGCTACATTGAACGGGTTCTATATTGGCGCCCCATTGAAGCAATAAAGTATCCGTAGTATGATTAATGGGCTCGTAACCTCCGCCCGACGCCCACATGCTCAGTAGTAAGTCTTGATCGAAACGCACTATCAACAACAACATTCATCAAATGCTATTTTATTAATAAAAATAACAGTCGACTCATATACCGGAGCGAAATAATCATTCCAAAATAAAAGCGACGGTCATTCATCTTATGTCGCATTAAGGAAATTTTAATGTCAAGGACGTGAAACAATTTGGGATTTCATTCCCACAATGGCAGTATTTCGTTTTATTTCGCCATGGACTCTCTGGATGTGGCCCAACGTTAAGTTAAAACGTATGTGATACAAAAAATATTTTGCTCAAAAGATAACGTATTGAAAAAAGGTACAAATTATTTATAATGTTATCGATGTTAATCGACTTAAACGTTGTATTTTGTACATAAGTTACCACAGTTATTGTTTATTAATTAATTAACACGTAATAAAAAAAACGACATTTGTGGTCACAAAAGTGGTATTTTAAAATTGTATGAACGAATTTTTAATACAAGACGAACACGCTCATAACAAAAAGTATTTACGACTTCATAGATGTGTATTATAAGAAAAATCAATAAAGAATATGGTATGAATTTTATTTATTAACTACTGATTTTATTCTGGATCATTAAATCATTAATTATCATCAAACCTATCTTGAATGTAACATTTTTTATAAGTATATTTTTAACATGACGTCATAGACGCACTGACAACGATTTACTGATGACCATAATCACATTCAAAATAGCCTTATATATAATTAGGTAAAAGTAAACTTGTGAATGAGAAACGTAAAATTTTATGGTACAATAAAATAAAAAATACTGTTCCTAAAGAAAACCAGTTTAAAAATGACGCCAACCAACGAGAGGTGTCGTGTCTAGTAAATGCGACCCTGATACTATAAAAGAAACTCAAAGTTACCACAACCATAAATTTCTTCTACAACAGCCATAAAGATTGCATTATACGTAGGTATGAAAACTTTATTTAAAATATTAAGGTACTTCCAATAAAACTTTAAATGACTGCTGGGGTTAAAAAAAAAATTGTGTTTTGTCGTGTGATTGTTGGGTAAAATAGTATATTTAAATATTTGTAGAGCTAAGAAATATAGTGACATGTTTCGTATCAACTAACAAACCTCAAATAGCATAATTAATTACCTTATTAGTAGTTTATTATTATCGTTGCATTAAATACTCCTAAAAAAGTACAATAATTCACTGTAAGGCATTAAGGTAAGCAACCATTAGGCATGATGCCAGAATTATAATTTCTTTCATCGTATTAGCTACGTTGCCATGTCTACGGTTCTACGCAGCTGCTACGCTTTTTCGTAGCTGCTCTATTCGTAGCAAACAATCTCACCTACTTCAGTGTTTATATTTTGTATGGCGAAAAATTGATGTGATAGTGGGAATAGTATGTTGGTTTGGCCTAATGTTCTAGTTGTCATTAGTATTATTTAATATTGTCAATGAAAACTAGAACAAAATGAACTATTTGCTAAATCTAATAATATGTAGACAAACATACAAGTTATTGGTATCTTAATACGCATTTACGATACGCATTCTTAACAAATAGTGTTTTTTGTAACATAACAATATCTGGCATTTGCCACACTTTAAAAAGTGTGTTGAAAATATTTGTTATATAATAAAATTTTAATATACATATAATGATATTTCGCCAACGACGCCTAACGGTATCGACTGCTACAAAAAATTGAAGGTATTGAAGGGATATGGCTCGATCCTTTATAACCCCTCGAAATCTTGTAAATCCAGATTACGTGACGGCTCTTCCGACTTAAAACTCGAGCGGTTTTACAGATCGAAGCGCGCGTAAGTAAGATAGCCACCTACATCGAAGCGATTCTGTTCAACGCCTTTAAACACACGAATGTATTACAGTAGCAGACTAAAGAATGGCAATTTTATGTATCTTTAAACTTCGTTAGGTATTGAAGCAGGAGCTTAATGTTGATAAGAATTCTGATGTTCGTTTTCTTTTCTTCGAAATTACCATTAAATCTTACGAAAGATAAAATAGACGATATCAATTAGGAAATTCTCAGTAGGAATAAAGAGTTTGAAAATTGCCTCCTAATGCGTGGGACTGATACATTGACAGCGCAATGTGAGCGCAAAAATGCAATTCGGCATTCCCTTTCGAAAATACTAATAATATATAATAAGTGTAAGGCTATCAACGTATTTATGCAAAATACATAAATAAATTTCTTATACGTCATTTGGTCTCTTACGATGTTTATCCGATCCAATATAAATTGTAGACATAAAATTTACATAGTAATGAAAATCTTTGTTTATAAACAAAAATGTACTGGTAAAATATATTTACAAGAGGCTCTTCAATTACCCTCAAATTAGTAATATACTATCTAAAAATCTATTGTTTCAAAATACGAAAAAATGAAATACAAAAAAATCAAATTAAAAAAAATGAAAAACAAAAAAATCAAATTAAAAACAAAACAAAAATTCTTAAGTACCTACTTAAACTATATTTTTTTATGTAAAAAGGAACCGCCTTCAAAAAACCAACTGAAAAGAAAAAAATAATTTTTATTATGAACACCTGTATTTCAATTTTGCATAAGCAAAATCATGTAAGTATATAATCAATCAATCAACAAATAAGAATATAAATTAATAATTAACGTTTATATGTAAGTATTACTTCTACTTTTTGAAATCGGTGCCAAACAAATTTTCATGACAAAGAAGAACGCTGGTTTATTATTATTAATGGCTCCGCCCGGGTGGAGTACGCCCCCCCCCCCCCCCCACCAGCATATGTCATACTAAACATAAACATTTTGGTTTTGTTGGTTTGGCACCGACTTCAAAAAGTAGAAGTAATACTTACATATAAACGTTAATTATTAATTTATATTCTTATTTGTTGATTGATTGATTATATACTTACATGATTTTGCTTATGCAAAATTGAAATACAGGTGTTCATAATAAAAATTATTTTTTTCTTTTCAGTTGGTTTTTTGAAGGCGGTTCCTTTTTACATAAAAAAATATAGTTTAAGTAGGTACTTAAGAATTTTTGTTTTGTTTTTAATTTGATTTTTTTGTTTTTCATTTTTTTTAATTTGATTTTTTTGTATTTCATTTTTTATTTCATACTTTTTAGTGATTTAAGTTCTTTTAGTTGGAATAGGAATTTACTTTAAGTTTTTTTGGTGAATAGTGATATACTATGTAGTGATACACAATTTTTAGTAACCTTTCCTTGTTTGGATATTTAATGATATATTGTTTGTTTTATATTAATTATAATTAAACTAGCGACCCGCCCCGGCTTTGCACGGGTGCAATGCTCATATTTAATGGATGTTATTATACATAGCTTTTGCCCGCAACTCCGTCTGCGTGGACTACAGGTTTGGGTTCAGATAGAACATAAGTTGTAGTATTTTACTCCACAGAGCCCCATTTACTTAAATATACAAAAATCATACAAATCGGTCAAATTGTTTAAACGTGAAACCGTAACACGCCGGTCGGCGCCTTGTGCATCATTATTGCGCGCTTGATAATTATTTTAAAACTGCGATATCTTCTAAAATACTAATTGAAATCAAATGATGTAAAGGGCAAATTTCTTTTAAATCAAATACTTATAATGAATAACGCATTTATTTGGATAAGGATTAACATAATCTTTATAAAAACAACTTCATAAACAATGCTTTATTTTAGGACAAATTTGGTTAGCATAAAAGAGGTTACAGTGAACCAATCTTAAAAGATAGGCATATGCTGTCGCGGACTTCTTTTTAGAACACTTAAAGGAGAACAATTCTGTCATACATTATTTTAGTGTAACTTTAACCGTTTCGGCAGCGCACGCGGCGGAAGCTTTCAAAAGGAAAAAAATATCCCCGATTTTTAAACATTCTTTATTGCTGCTCCGCTCCTATTGGTCTTAGCGTGATGTTATATAGCCTATAACCTTCCTATTGAATCACTCTATCTATTAAAAAAAACCGCATCCAAATAGCTTTAGCCAAACGCGAGATAATCGCGGACAAACATACATACATACATACAAAACAATCGAACTGAGAACCTCCTTTTTTGAAGTCGGTTAATGAAGTCGGTTAAAAAGTAAATTCATTTTTATTAAAGTAGATGTATGAAGATTAAAGTAGATGTTTTATAACTAAAAGATCAACAATGCTTGCATCTTTACGTCACCAGTTTTACTTAAATAGATTACTGCTTGTTTATGGGCTTGAAAACCAAAAGGAAAGTCCATTTATATCAGCCCATAGTAAATCATAAAAATCTTTCTTCTTCTTGCAACGTTATATAGTTTAATAGCGGTATGATGCGTTTGTTGTCGTCTGATTACGATATAAAAAAATAGCAATCACCTGATTAAAAAATTCAAGACAAAAAGTATATGTTTAAGCAAACCCGACGGTATCACGGTATACAGAAACAAAGAAAAACGCTTGTTTATAATAATTGGAAGCAGAACCCATTATCCGCAAAATTAAAACGCCCACACTGTGTGCTGCTATGAAAGCCACTAATACAAATTTCATTACGTTTAAGTGGCTGTTAGGTAATTGCATGACGTGATAAATTCATAAATCTCCACATTCATCTACTTATCTGGAGGAGGACGAGACAAAAACAAAATTTATTGTGTCCCAATAGCGGTGACGTGTTCGCGGCTCCGCGCCGCCATAACGTCTGGTGCTTGTTCTCTGGATCAGTAACAGACATGAGTAATATTGAATAACGCCGTGGGCGTCTTGTTTATGTATCCATTTATTTATGTGCCTTGTTAAGTTCAAATGTCAGACCAGCTCAATCCCCTCAATTGCCTTCGTTCAACAACATATTTATATAATAAAGCAGGCACGCATTTTATCATTACTAATTTAAGTTAAAAGTAGATAATAACGCGTAGAAGTCACTTACCACCTGTCATATAGTAAAAATACCCACACCAGGTTAATACATGCAAATATCAATTCCGACAAAAATTTTTAATTTTATTTTAGCTGTGAATTTTATCTTTGTAGTAGGCTTCTTATTTAAATTATTTCTTATTTTTATTTGTGGCTTCAACGCGAAACATATAAAATCTGCTTGTAATGCATGTTTACATAAGGCTACTTAAATAAAATTCTATTTATTTTAATTAGCAGTAATCTTATTTTTTTGTTAATATATTCTACGATAAACACGTTCCCAGAATTAGGGTAAAAATCAAAGGAACCAACAAAGTTTCTCTTCTTACCCTGGATAAAATCACTCTACTAGAACAAATGAGTAATGTAGTAAACTGCTGTCGGTCTAGTTAGTTTTATTATTAGAACACTAAGTTACATTGGTGCATATAACTCAGTTTTAAGCTCTATTATTATAAAATTTACATTTAATGATGGCGGTGATGCTTGTATGAAAAGATTAATATGTCAAATATCACCTTCTATCAGAAAATAAGGTTATTAAATCTAAATATTAACTTTAGTGACATTGTTATTAAACTCTTCACAATATTACCTGTATATTAACTTAATTCTATTATGTTAGCAAATTGACAAGATCGCTTTAAAAATAGCGTTCGTGTTGTGAATACAACATTAGGCAGTTATACCCAAATTTGTGCACGTTTATAGCATACATATCAAACTTTCAGGTGTCAGGCAGCCGAAGCTCTTGAGCATGTTACTACGGCAAATATTTTAAAAGTACGCAGTTTAACTAAAAAAAATATTGCTTAATCAATTTTCAATACACCATTCTGGATAAAAAATAAAGCTTTGCTACTCTTGTTTCGCTTTTTGCCAATTGCTGTGCAATCTGTAAACCTGTCCACTCGTTTTGACTGTTTTTTAAAATCACATAACTGTTGGTTCATAAAAGCTTTCGCTTGCAGACTTAATATTTATTTAATCTTTTTCATGTATGTATAACGTTTTTATGTGACTGCATATTATATTACTATTATATACATATATTTAATTGATTTAATACCTTGGACTTCTCTTTTAAAACATTAAAAGTATTCAAGCAGCAAATTCAAAAAACGCACTACTCATTAAAAAAAAACGAATTATTTAAGTAGTAAGGATGTTGCTATTTATACAACATTTTAATAGTGTCCTAATTATATTTACATATATTGTTACCCATACTACAACTATAGCTTTCTTACATATATACATATTTATCACAAGTCCATCTAACATCATCAGATAGATTAGAAGCTAATCAAGGCAACATTTATACAGAAAATGTTTTTCCCACTTACTTGATATTCAGCAATATTATTGTTTACACATGATATATTATCGAACAATTTAACCAATACATTGATTGATTGCTGAAGAGTAACAAACATCCTAGCAAATGTACTAAATTTCCCGCTGTTGATTTTAGATTGTAAATTTTAAAAAGGCTGTCGCCTCCATCAGCCTACAACAGTGTACAGATCGACACACGCCTTACTACATGGTTCTACAACACCGTAAGAAGCAATTGACGTAGAAAATCGATTTGAAGTACTGACTGGTTCGTTAACAGTGTTTTGTTTTTAAATAACATTTGAAAATAATATCATAACGTTTATATCCTTATTTATAGTGTTTAATTTATATTAAAGAAATATTAAGGAAAAAATCTACGATAATAATCCAACCTTTACTCAAATCAATATGATTAACCAAAGATTAAGCCTAAATATATTTATCCAACAAACAACAGCAACAATACTTTGAAACCTTACTATACTTTTAATTAGGAATAATGTATAAAAATGCTACAATAATAGATAATCCCCACGATCCGATTTACCTGAACGATCGCAAAGGCTACTTACGAATGCACAAGACGTCGCTGCCTCCCCACAAAGTGAATAGATGTAGGCTATGGATAGCTATGTGTAGAGAGGGCGCGCGCAATCGAGCCACGGGCCTCACTTTCCCCGGCCGTCGGAGCTAAAAATAGAAGCTCGTGTTAGAGTGGCCTGCCATACTGCCGTCACAGTCTAAATAAGCAGAGCAATTTACCCATACAATTGTCGTACTGAAAATATCATATTGGCGACAATATAAGAAGATTTTACAGGATATAATTTTGACAACATTTAAGTTTAAACTATAACATTTAAGTTCAAAATATAAGTTTGCATTAAGTGTTAAAGAAATAACATAGAATAACAATTTATAAATAATATGCTCAAATTATTTAATCTACATATATGGTTATAACTGAACATAAACTTTACATATGACTTATGAGGTTGTCTTATTTCCAATGCTGGATACTAATATAGTCTGAATTTTGTGGTTCCTAATTTCTGGCGGGTTTGAGGTTAATAATACATTATAATACAAGCCAAAAATAAAACAGTACGCAAGCGCAATTAACACAGCTCATTAAACCCCTGTCGGCGAGCCGCCCTCCGGAACGCTACTCATGAATGAATACAAAACATCCGAAGTCAAAAGTGACTCCATACAAGGTGGCTATCCAGAGGACAAAGGTCGTCAAACTCAGGGCTCGACTACGCAAAACGAATTCGCTAAGGTTTTCCCTACCTATTTTAAGTTCATTCTAGACAGTAAGCTAAAAGCATTTTGTTGTTTTAAAATATGTATAGTATATAACAGCAAATGTGTTTATAGCCTGGAGAATGTTTGTGTGCTGTTTACACACTTAGCTTATATTTCACCCCAACAGTTTACTTAGAAGCGTCAATTTGGGTTACAAACTAAAATAGAAATTGGTCTCGTCTAGTCTCATAAGTATTCAAATTTATCGTTGTTCTACTTTAGTTATTTTCCTTCCTGGGAATATTTATTATTCTGGTAGTTGTTCCAACATGTCCTCAGGGAGCCGTGCGACTTCATCATCAGGTACAATCCGGACAATTTATCTCATGTATTCGCGAACGTGACGCTACTCACTGACACCAATCTCAATGGCGGAGACAGAATAAAGTCTCTTTATATTATGATACGGTATCTAAACTGCGGGTTATTATACTGTTACTTGTGGAATAAGTATAACTGTGAACAGTGACTAACTTCGTAAATTTAAATAAACATTACGTTTAAAAAAATATACGATATTGTTATTTATTATAACTATTTGGATACATTTTAATTTGTAACAAGAAAAGTTTAAGAAGAGTATTTAAATATTGTATTTTTGCGTTATAACTGTTAGAGTAGAGACATCTTACTATCCCACATTAGCTGTAAATACGAATTAAATGAATATGTAATTGTCATTTTGTTCATAATATATTTTTTTTAACATAATGAAAACTTCTTGTCTAAGGCAAGTGCAAAAATATAGATGAGCATATGTTTTGCAGAGTGTCCCCCGGCGGCAGACGGCATGGAGCGGTTTGCGTGCCCGACTCCAGACCGACAAGGCCGGTATCGATGCATTGACGACCATGTGCTCTGCGACGGGTTCATCGACTGTCCTAGCGGCGAGGACGAGGACCGGCAGGCTTGCATGTTCTACAAAACGGTAATTGCCACTTCTATTATACTGACACATCACACTGTACCATATTCAAACACCGAAAAATCAAAACTTTATTTGTAGACTAGACTTACTCACACTCTATGTATTACGTTTCAGACGAAGGCCCACCTGGACGTTCTAGCCGACGCGCTGCTACGGTGGGCGCGCGGCCGCTAAACACCGCACTCCTCCCGGACCTGACCCCTTTAACGTTCCAATACTCCGCCAGTGTTACACGGACCTCAGTTAAATAGATGCTGGAATTATTGGCCCCGTGCTCATACATTACCAGTGAAAGCTGCGAACTCCCATTAATAATTTTCGGGCGCAACCAGTCATAATTACTTGTACATGAGTTGAACGTAATAAAACATATCAAGTAGTGGTGCAGCCTATGCCAAAAACATGACCACGTGAAGTGTAGTGTAAGGTTTCCAACTGCGTGCGAGTGCCGTGTGCGACACAGCGAGCCCCAGGCGCGACCACACGCCGGTCGCCGGTCGCCTGTTGCCGACACTCGGCTATTCGGCAAGTACGCGTCGAACGATATGAAGTGATACGACCTGGTTTCGTCCCAATTATACTTCTCCGCAGCTGATTTATTTTCCATGTAATTCGTACCTTCTAGCACTTATTAAACTAAAATGTGAGACTGGTAGTCGACATTGTTAGTCATTAGAACATATACATAAATATTTTAGAATAATAGTTCTTCATTTGACGAAACGTAAATATTTATGTCGATTTGTTACTGTATTTATTCATATTATGTATTTACCTCTATGTTAAGTAACAAACATTCCTTATTATAATGAGGGTTGTAAAATAAATAAGAAGAATCTAAAATGTGTACATATGTATACCTAAAGAATTTATTTATGTATATTTGAGTTAGTACGTCGGCCTACAAACGAACGGCTAATCGCGCGGACGTCTGCTAGAGCGACGATCCGAAGCACCTTCCCATGCAGCCGACGAAGCCGATTCTACTTTTGTTATGTTTCTGTGATGTATGTCATTTCAAAAGTATTATTTAAGAAGTGAGATCATAAAGTGTGTCAATAACTCAACTATAGGCAGCTATTGTGTATTTATAAAAATTATCTTAATACATGTATTACTAAAAGTTTACGATTAATTTCGCTCGATAGTTAATAAATCATATCGGTTACCAATATTTTTCGCAACGTTAGCATAAAGTTAGCATTTTGACTGAATATGATTGTTGTTGTCGTTAGCCGAAGAAGTCTGAACAGTCATTAATAATTTAGTTGGTTCTAGTCATCAATCAGTTCCTATTATTTATGATCTGCAAGTTACAATGTTATTGTTTTGTTATGAACCTACGCAATGTTAGTTAGCTACTGCCCGCCTATAGATTTATTAGTGTTATATTTTTTCATAGTTTTATTAATACTTAAGCATTTATAAAGTAAATTCATGGACTCTATATTACATTCCTATCTTTAAGTTAGTCGAAAGAAGTTCATTGGCATGTACCGTTTTAATAATTATAAATATTTATAAACCTTATACGAATTATACACAAGTACATCCCAGGATTCTTTACATCTAAGTTTCAATAATTTTTGAGACGATATAAATAATAAATTGGGAGACATAAAAGTTCGAGATATATTATAATTTTTCCACTCCACGGTTTCTTTAATGGATATTGCTTAAGTTCTTCACTACTCTCACTAACAGTAAACACTTTTTTGTATAATACGTTGAATTTTTATTTAATTTTCATATTCATCCTTTAGCTACAGTTCACATCCACATTTTACTTGTAAAAGTGGTAGTAGTAGTTGTAGTTAAATTAAAGAAAAAATCAAATGTATTTGTAGATCAATGTTTAAAAAACACATAAATTGTTAACATAAATTTAACATAATAATAAATTATTTAAAAATTATTTTTTTCTAGAGTTATAAATTTATGTAAAGGCATATTATAACAAGTAGAGTTTTATGTAATATTTATCAATTTGTAGTGTAGTCTTAATTACTATAAGCATATATGTAAAGTAGATGCACGTTAGTAATGCCATTTAGATATATCACACATTAAAATAAAAATATATATATCACAAAAATTTCACGATTAGATATAGAGTTTTAAGCACTATTCTGTGTTAGTTTAGACCTATTTAAATTATGAGACATTAAAAATTAAACATTATTACATTTTCTGCATACTTGTGAAAATAGGTGTATATTTAAAAAAATAGTGTAGCGACTAAAAATATATTGATCTATTTAAATAGGATGTGAACCGTAGCGCCTGATAAATCTAAAGTGAGATTTAGGAGGCCCACCAAAGCAACAAAAACATTTTGTTTTGTTTCGCCACCATTATTTATGTCAATAGTACATACAGACTGGTACAGCACCCAAACAAACACCGTTGTGGTCTGTTAGAACGTTAGTTCTTGAGCCATCAGACTCTACGGTATTTGCAGTAGTTGATTATAAGTAAACACAATAACAGCAACCACGTAGTACCTTTATTACATTGCTTTGGTGGTGTAGTCTCATTGCAGATTTATCAATTAATTTTCACTCATTAAGTAAATATGAATCTTGTTTATTATCATAACAGAATACATTAATTATAGATTTTTTTAAATTTAAGTATAATATTTATGAACGGAACAAATTATAACATTGGGAAAATTCGTATAGGCCTAAACCTACGAATATTTATAAATATATCGTCTTATTTTAGTTAGAATATGCCAAAACCTTATCAAATTAACCAAACATTATTCTTAAAAAAAATACACTTTCAATTGCAACTATATTTCGCCATAGATATAGCCGCACTACATTTAAAACAAATGAATTAATTTAATGATATTATAACTAATAGTGTAAAAGTTATGTGCCAATGAATTATCTTAAGACTCCTGCAGCCAAAGGTTATTTATATTGTCGTTCACATATTTACAAACATTAAGCTGCGTGCGTTATTATTTAAACAATAAAAAAGTTGTTGTGTGCTACAAAAATCATGTGCTTCTCGTGGTTTGGTTCCATCGGTGCACCGGTGTGAACTACTGTTGACTAGGCGTATAGAGTTGCGGATGCAGTTGGTGCGCACGGAGCGAGCAAGTGGGTAGTCTGCACTACACGTGTACGTGACTAAAAGTATGCCACCTCACGCCCGCGGGAGGACGTTCCGTGTATTTATCCGCAAAATTCAAATTATGCTACAACTATATTTGTACTTACTCATTTTGTGGTACACAGATTATTTCTCGTGTAAGTATCTACATGTTTTATTAGAATGAAAAGTAATTATACTATCTATTATAAATTAATGTAATTGCACTCAAAATTTGCCTGTTTCGTATGTGCACTGCAATTTATTGTGATATTTTAAATACTATAGGTTAAGGTGCAAATCAAGATCTCGGGAATAGACTACGTACCTATCAATGTGATTAATATTGTTTTAATTTATATAATTATAATTGTGTATTTATAACACCTATTTCTATTTCACCTATATAATTAGCCTCTATTAAATATTGGCCGATTTCTAAGTTAATCAACCAATTTTTTGTTTTATTATTTATGCTCTGTAAAGTTTTCTGACGATATTCCTTTAGAACAGTCCCTATTTCTGTTAATTTTCCCTTATTATTTTGAAACATTTAGCAATTTTGGTCAATTTTTATAGATGTACCTATAGTTATGTGTACGTAAGATATTAAAAATGCTAATCGTTGTTTACCGTGTCTCTTTACTCACATGGAGCATAGATGATACGGTCCAGCTTGTCGCTGTTACTGTAACCGCTCATGCGTCCTCGTCGTCACTTCAGCGCACCCCTCACCACCTATTATACGTATATTATATGTAGTTATTGTTCCAGTATATGTAAGCACGTACTATGAGCACAATTTGTCAGTTAATGTAAACCCCATATATATAAAAAAGTAAATTGTTTCTAGATACTTTTACACTTCTCAACGTTGTGGAACACAATATAGTTGACTCTTCTTGCGGAGATAAGACAGACGTTTGTAGAATCTTCCAAACTCAGTTCAAATATTGTAATATCTACCTTATGATAGCCCGTATTCACAAAAC
This sequence comes from Cephonodes hylas, assembly GCA_030295005.1. Classification (NCBI taxonomy): domain Eukaryota; kingdom Metazoa; phylum Arthropoda; class Insecta; order Lepidoptera; family Sphingidae; genus Cephonodes; species Cephonodes hylas. The sequence continues at coordinate 6,226,755 of AP025371.1, forward strand.
GGAGTGTACTATTTAAGTACTATTTCAGCGATATTTACTGTTGGAAAAAATATTTTTAGAGATCACACTTGTAGTTAATATAACACTAAACAAAATAAAAGCTCTTGGTTTGGTCAATTAAATAGTTCACATACAAAATTTTCGTAAAATTTTTGCTGCATCGACTTGTTCTAAGACCTTAATTCATAATGAAATGAGACCGAGTAATCACGTATGTTGTTTTCTTGATATATTATTTAAAAATGCAACTATTTTTGTAGATAAATATATTTGATTGATTACCACTAGATAGAGATTTACAATATGTATATTTTCTCAAACTGTTATGTTTGCCAAAAGACAAACAAGTATCCATTTCTAACCGCACAAACTGAATCGTTGAAATTTTTGGAGGAAACTCGCAGTTTTTACTATATTAAAAGTACACATAGTATGCTGGTAACCGGGAGACAGAACTAGCTCGCCCAGCCAGAACACTCAGGCCTCGTCATCGCATAGCTTACGTTCAGACCGGAATAAACTCCAAGAGAATACAATACTGTTCACTTGCTAACCTAAAGAGACGTTCGTACTTATGTCTACACCCACCTTCGTAAAAGCTAACCACTTAAAAATGAATTTAATTACAACTTTTGCTATATCTTTATAAATTAACGTCTCCATTTTCCTAAATAGTTTTAAAGGTGCCATCGACTATATAAATGCAATCAATACTTCCAGTGTTGTTCTCTTTGAGAGTATTCCAACTTTTCAACCGGGTCATGGAGTTGCCTTGACATTTTGCAGAACATGTATAAGCAACTCAAATGGCGATAATCTTATAACGACTACGCTATTTTGTAGGCGTAATATACTTTTGGACTATTTATTATGTATTGTTAATTACTATGTATGTTGTATTAAGATAAAAAAATTAAAAATAAAAATAAATGTTAATAAATGCCTCAGCCAGATAACAAAATTGTTTCATTTTCCAAAATATATCTTTGTTTTAAAGAATACCTGTTAGAATTGATGGATAATTGCATTGTGCTATATCATGTGTTAGTCTATTCTGTTTATAAATTTATAGATCATTGCAAATTCTATTGAAGCATTTCTTTTTACGGAAAAGAACATTTAAAAAATGACGAAATGTACACCAACATGACAAAGTAGGTACTTGATGGGCTAGTTCATTAGATAAGGGTTACGTTTGCATTGGTTGAAATACTATCTAAAGTGTCATGGTTTGAACCTCTACAGTCAACACCTTTATCTGATAAAAGAAATTGATTATTCGTAATGAATTACATTCTATTAAAACTAACCAAGTTAATAAGTACCTACTGGTAGACTTCTAGTAGTTTGGGATTGCTATCAACTCATAACAACATTTATAACATAAATGGCTTTAAGACTTCTTATATAATTCTTTTTTAAGTTATCTTTTGCCAATAAAAAATATTGAAAATAGACATCCACATTCGGTGGATGGTACGGTTAAATATTTTATAAGTGATCACACGACAACGTCCATACAATCAAAAATGATACGATGTGACGACTTTGTCATTTACGTATCTTTTACATGTTTGTAGAACATTGCGAAGAAAAAATCATCATCATCATTTTGCATGTTACATAATTGACCTGAAATGCCTCTCGATGCCTAAGAACTATACTGCCGAACATTTCAAAGACGTCCTGAAACTGGCACTGGAACTGAACTTTCACCTGTTGGATTATGTGTGAGAACTGAGAAGTAAGTTTAAAAAAATTTAGTTATAACAAATCAAAATCTAGAAAGGCGTGTAAGAAAAAATAAGACAAAATCTCAATTGTTGTTTATTCCAAATATTATGACTAAAACGATAAAATATGTTTTTATTTACTTCAACAAAAAGTGATTCTAAATTCACGTGATCTTAAATCCAGTTAATTTGTAGCCCACACGTAAGAGATGAAGTTTTTATAGAGACGAGATTTTACTTCTATTATTGACGTCAGCAATTCATTGTACCTACTGCTTACAGACAATTTGCACGAATTTTTTATTTTTTTCCATCGGTCGTTCATTTATTTTCTCATACCCCGTTAATCATGTAGGTATGCTCAAACAGGAACTCATAAGTTAATTAAGTATTTAAATTTTTGTGTTATAATCATTAAAGCCAGCACGCGATAGTCAAATAATTTAGGCAAATGTATTGCAATTCAACGATAGATACTGTTTTCTTCGTATTTTTGATGCGTATAACACAAAAGTTTAATTCAGTCTTCTGACAGCCCTTAGGGCTCAGCACAATGAACTCATGAACCCAAGGATTTATATATACCTACCTATGTGTTCTAAGTATTCATGTATTTTGTATACATTCAAAAATACCCAATCAGTAGCTTACAGTATTGACATTTCATTTTGGAATTGCGTTCCAGCTCAGTAATAAGTTTAGATTATAAACATGAAGTATACTCTATCTTTATCTCACCACAGTTAAATGCATCACACAATATGAAATAAGTAATAGCATAACGGCTGCTGCATAAGTAACCTTGTATATTGGAACATATTATTGTCAGGTGTCTTTGTTTTCGTTTACTGCTTTGTTATTAGCTGCGAATTTAAAATAAAACAGATAAAAGGACCAGACGCAGTCTGCCTTTACAAACAATAAACAACCATGTCCGGCTGTGATACCCAGAAAGCAGAGGCTTCAAAAGATAATATCTCTACCAACTCTATTGACGAAGGTCTGCCTCGAGAGCTAAGTCAATTGAGTCTCTCAAGTGCTTCTAGTCAAGATGAATCCTTTTGTGACAAAGGACATTCAGAGACGACTTTGAAAAATATATACGGATATTACCAGTCCCAACAACTGTGTGATGTGGCGCTAATAGCTGGAGGATGCAGGTATTTAAATACTTTTATTCATTCACGCGTAAGCAATAAGTACGAATAACTTTTATCAAACGATGTAATTGGCAAAATATCTCAATCATTATGTTCGCATTAAGTTCAGTATTTTCCTAAAGCTTTTTCCAAATTCATAGAATGCTTTCTAATAAATATTTTTAACATTTCATTTCACATGTTATCAACAGTTTTAAGTCCAAAGTAAGTAATACACAAAGGCTTTGTAATGGACTTTATCCTTCCTTATGCAATTCTAGGATTCCAGCACACAAAGTACTATTAGCATCATGCAGTGAATATTTTGCCGCTATGTTCACCGGCTCATTGAGAGAGGCTCAGCTGACAGAGATAACACTTGAGCGTGTTGACTCACAGGCACTCCAAGCGCTTGTTCACTACTGCTACACAGGCACTATTGGTTAATAATTTTTTCATTATTTAACTTTAGAATGTTTAATGTTAAACAATTTTCAGAAGTTGTTTGGTATCAGTTACTGACATTTAATTTATAATCTGCTAATCAAATTAAGCTTTTAAATACATCACATTTTTAGTGACAGAATATTCCTCAAAATATATATTTGATGGTGACTTTCTCTGTTACAGAATTAAGAGAGGAAACTGTAGAAGTATTGTTGTCAACAGCAAGCCTTTTGCAATTAAACTCTGTTACAAATGCATGTTGTGCTTTCCTTAAAAAACAGTTGGATCCATGTAACTGTTTAGGAATAGCATTATTTGCAGAACAACAATCTTGTTTGGATTTGCACAAAAGTGCTTTGAAATATACTTACCAACATTTTATGCAGGTAATTTTTTATTCTAAATTTAAATACATAGTACTAAAATCTAATATTGAATAAGAGACATTTAGTAAACAAGAAAACACAAAAATTTTAAGATGTTTTACTTTACAAACAATAAATAATTTGGACGTAAAATATTTATTCAATCATCATTCTCCTGCCCTGATCCCAATTCTTGTTTGGGGTCGGCGCAGCATGTTTTGTCCTTCCTTCCTGTGTGGAAGGACAAAACATGCTGCATAAGAGTTTTGGCAGATGTTTTACGGCCGGCCGCCTGCCTGACGCCAACCCTCCTTGGGAATTTCTATGTTTTAAAGGGAATTGTGTGGGGATAGCGTGAGTTTGGGTAAAGGATATTGAGGGAAAGGATATTTGGCCTGATGGTAAGGATGCTACAGTCCCGGATAAGGAAGTATTAGGAGACTGTAACAGCTCGGGGGGCCGAGCTCGCGTACTCGTAGCCCTGTTCCATGACTGGCTAGATCAATGGAAAAGGCATCCCCTGACCTTATAAAATATTTATTCAATGCTTCTTTTTTAATATGTACCACCAATCTGTGGCCTATTTAAACACTCTTTAATTCGCAATTCTAGGTAGTGAAACATCAAGAATTTTTGGCTTTGCAAGCAGACCAATTAGCAAGCCTTTTGAAATCTGATGATCTCAATGTTGTCACAGAAGAGAATGTGTTTGAGAGTCTTATGGCCTGGGTACAACATGATAGTGCAACCAGAGAAGAACATTTGCCCACATTACTTAAGCTCATCAAATTGCCATTATTGTCATCTGAGGTAATTCCATTTTTTTTAATTACTTAATCACATTTGATATTGAATTGTAATAACATAAGTTACATCTTTATATATTCTCTAAGCATGAATATGATTTGCAATATGGCATTTTCAGTATTTGATTGATAAAGTGGAGTTAGCCTGTGGCAATGTGCCTGAATGCCAGCCCTTGATCATGGAAGCTGTTAAATGGCATCTCCTACCAGAAAGGAGATCATTATTGTTTTCACACCGGACTAGGCCAAGGACCTCAACTATTGGTCGCCTCCTTGCTATAGGTGGCATGGATGGCTATAAGGTAACAAATTTTATTATACCTTTTTGTGCACACATTTAAAAACAATGAGTTTAAAAGAACAATGATTACAATGAAGAAATAGACTCAGATGACTAAGAAATCTGTCATTTTCATAAAAATCATAAGTTAAAAAAAAAGCCAATTCATTATTCTCTATGCAACAAGCTGGTAAATAAATTATGCTTTAAAAAAATACATGTTTGATCCTCATAGGATTCTTGTACTTTTACTCGTGAATAATCATCTATATTCATCTTAAGGAACTATAGAACAAAAATACTAATGTTATGTGTCAGGGTGCAAGTAACATGGAAATGTATGATCCACGAACCAACACTTGGACACCATTTATGAGAATGGGCGCAAGGCGGTTACAATTCGGAGTAGCTGTGATGCAGAATAAGCTCATTGTTGTTGGCGGTCGGGACGGACTGAAGACCTTAAATACGGTAACAGCATCTAAACTTATCTAACTTAAATATTAATTCAGTGTTAATATATTAATTTCACAGTGAAAAAGTAAAATCTATAAAAATTACTGCTATTTTCTTATATATTTTGTATGAAATTCCAAAAAAATTATTGCAGGTTGAATGTTTCGACTTGACATCACTAAGTTGGAGTACATTGGCCCCGATGAACACACATAGGCACGGTCTAGGGGTCGCAGTACTGGGGGACGGCCCTAACTCTCCGGTATATGCGGTGGGCGGTCATGATGGATGGATCTACTTGAACTCAGTTGAACGGTATCATTTTTTATTTTGTAATATTACTTTATTTTACTACTATAAAAACTATTTAAAAAATGCGTTAAAATCTGAAAGTTCTTCTGCAGTGTTTTTTTTTTCATATCTATAAGATAGGCAGTTCATATCTGTAAAGTTTTCGACCATATTTCAAGGCTCAATGATAATGTTAAGTTTTTAGAATGTAAAAACCCAATAACACTCTTCCTGACTCTGGAACCGTATGGAAGGATTTTTGATCACATTTATACTTTTTGGTAATAAAACAAATAAATAATTTGTTTACTATCAGGCTGGCTATAATAAAAAAATTGTTGTCAGTTGGGACGCATGCTCGCGCACGTGGACGATCGTGGCGCCGATGAGTGGCGCGCGCAGCACGTGCGGCGTGGCGGCGCTGCGCGGCCGGCTGTACGCGGTGGGCGGGCGCGACGGCGGCGCGTGCCTGCGCTCCGTCGAGTGCTACGACCCCGCCACCAACCACTGGACCAACTGCGCGCCCATGACGCGCCGCCGCGGCGGAGTCAGCGTCAGTACACATTCCTCAGTAGCTCATATACGTTGCACTGCTGGGCTTAGCTCTCCTCTTCACTCTTAATTGGCCTTGTGCGGATTCGTAGACATATATACACTTTTGCTTATATTGCAACCGTGGTATGCATGACGACACGGAACGTTAGGTGAGGTGGCAAAACCGACAAAACCCTAGACTTTTGTAATTTATAGTTTGTTTTCCTTGTATATTATCTTGCTTTTAAAAAAGGGAACACCACTAAAAAAACTACTGCTCTAAAGTCTAAGATATTCACAAAGAGGTCGTCAAGAATGTGTTAAATTTTTGTTCAGTAAAAACAAAATGACTATAAATCACCAAAAAATGTAACTATTGCTTCATCGTTCAAATAAATTTAAATTGATTTTCAAAAGACGAAATAACAGTAAGAACGTTTATTTTCCAACAACAAAGTAATAAAAAAGTATGTACGACGTTGACAGGTATGCGCTGCAGGCAGCTACCTGTACGCGCTGGGGGGTCACGAGGCTCCCGCCAACACGGTGGGGGGCCGGCTCGCGTGCGTGGAGCGGTACGACCCGGTGGCCGACACGTGGCTGCTGCTGGCGCGCCTCTCCTATGGACGAGACGCCATCGGATCCTGCCTGCTCGGAGACAGAATCGTTGCCGTCGGTATGTATTCGTATATAGCAGGGTGAAGCCTAGAAAACATTAATGGGGGATGCGGATGATTGAAGAATTTTTATTGCCTTTGTGCTGCCAGCAACATAAAGAAGACAAACGTAATTTTCGATTGTACATAGTAATCCTTAGTCCGCCACGCTGGCCTAGTGCAGGTAAGCGGACTACACACATTATTCAAATTATTAAAAACTTTTAAGTATGCTAGTTTCCTCACAATGTTATGTGATTATGGATGGTGACTGATGATGATGGTATCTTAGTCTATGTAATAGAAGAGAACCGTGCCTAGAGGTATATGTCCTGACGATAATGATTCAATAATCACAAATAGGTATTTGAATAATACTAATGTCAAACATCCTTTTTAGGGTTCCGTAGCCAAAATGGCAAAAACGGAACCCTTATAGTTTCGTCATGTCCGTCTGTCCGTCTGTCCGTCTGTCCGTCTGTCACAGCCGATTTACTCGGAAACTATAAGTACTACAGTGATGAAATTTGATGGGAATATGTGTTGTATGAACCGCTACAAAAATATGACACTAAATAGTAAAAAAAAGAATTGGGGGTGGGGCCCCCCATACATGTAACTGAGGGATGAAATTTTTTTTTTCGATGTACATACCCGTGTGGGGTATCAATGGAAAGGTCTTTTAAAATGATATAAAGTTTTCTAAAAAACATTTTTCTTAAAGTGAACGGTTTTTGAGATATCAGCTCTCAAAGTCGTAAAAAGTATGTCCCCCCCCCTCTATTTTTATAACTACGGGGTATAAAATTCTAAAAAAAATAGAGGTGATGCATGCTAATTAACTCTTTCAACGATTTTTGGTTTGATCAAAGTATCTCTTATAGTTTTTGAGATAGGTTGATTTAACTGTAATTTTGGTTAAGTTATTGTGCTTACACTGAAAACGATGGCTGAACCTTATAAGATAGATCAAATAATAAGTTTATTATATTTGCTGCTACGGAACCCTTTGTGCGCGAGCCCGACTCGCACTTGGCCGGTTTTTTTATTGCAATTTATTCATCAAAGCACAAGATAAAGAGTGTACGTTTTTTTTAAATCATATATGTATATTATTTTATTCACATAATATATTATTTTTCTTCACAATTTCTCGTATCAGGGCGTATACTTAATTTGATCTTCAATTGAATTGGAGCCTGCACATAAGTTTTTGGTAGTGTATAGAGTGAGCAGCGGCAGGTCGGTTTGTGTGCAGGCGGGTACGACGGCGTGCAGTACCTGTGTGTGGTGGAGGTGTACGACTCGGGGTCGAACTGCTGGCGCAAGCTGGCGCCGCTGAGCACGGGGCGCGCGGGCGCCGCCGTGGTGGCCGTGCCGCCGCCGCGCAACATCTTCTGATACGCGCACCACCAGCTGCTCACCTACGTGTTCAGCTCGTGCAAGGCGCTGCCGCCCGCGCCGCCCGCGCCCCCCGCGCCGCCCGCGCCGCCCGACCAGCCGCACCACCACGCGCTGCTGTGGGAACACTTCTCGTGCCACCACTTGTAGCTAGCTTCACGCGCTAGCTCCCATTCATTGTGAAGCGAGTGTATTGGGTAAGTGCGGTAACATCTTAGTATGCGACGTGTACAGTGGTAGTGATCATTGATTTATGTATACATATCTATTACATTAGGGGCCGTTCAAGTATTACGTAAGCACTATAAGGGGGCGGGGGGTTATTGCTTTGCTTATTTTGGATGACATGGGGGGCAGGGGAGTCTAGATGATGATTACGTCATCGGTAGTATTTTTTTTTCACCGAATGGCAACCCTACATTGTCTTTGCTTGAAATCGAAACGCATTTCCGGGAATTCCCGCAAATAATGCATACGGTTAGGCACTCGCTTTAGAACCGAGTAGGGGAATTACCGCGCGCTATTCACTTGCCTAACTTTCCTCTGTCAGTGTATTGTTTCGTTTGGATCCTATAGCGAGTAGACGTATTGTAAGCATAGCAAAGCAAGTTACCATTTGTGTTACTGTTGATTCCATTAACCAAAGTTTAATGTTTAAATAAGAAGATCCATAAAAAGTAAACACGCACACTGATAGGAAAGTTAGACTTGTAAGAGTCGCTGCTCGTCGTGCTAATGAACTGAGGTACATTATTCAAAATTTAGAGCACCATGATGTTGAATGGCTCGATGAGAACGACGTAGACATTCCAAAATCGGATGAAAGTGAGAGCAGACTTACAACACTGAGAAGCAATCCAATGTCATCGAAAACTTAGAATCATGGATTCGGGTTTCATGGACTGAAGACTGTTAATTTGAATTTAATATGTGTACCAAAAATCTAAAATACGTTTAACATACTAAATACGTTTAATATTTTTGTTACTCTATGTTGAATACCATATCAGTAAAATCTCTCCATCCTAAATCTATTTCCTTATTTTTAAAATTATAAATATAACCTTATAATTACAATATTTAAAAAAACAATACATTAATTGAAAATGTTTACGTAAGCATGGGGGTAGGGGGTAAGAGCTTTGCTTACTTTTGCTGACAAGGGGGATGGGGGGGTAAATAATTGTAATAAATCTGCTTACGTAATACTTGAACGGTCCCTTAGCCTGTGTTTATGTATTTCGGGAGATTACGTAATTCTTAATGCATTTAATCCCAGTAACTATAAGAGAATAAAATCACAAGTAGCCCATGTTTAGGCATTTCGCTTAACATGATACGGTAAATAATGACTTTTGAACATTTCATCACAATTAGTTGACGTGTGGACTATGTATTAAATAAACAGTTCAATTTAATAATCCAACAATTTATTGACCGCATTTTTTGTTATTGCAACTACGTAGGTAGTTATTCATCTGTGTGATATTATTTTTAAATAAAATCTTATTTGATCATTTTCATATGAATTAAAATAAATATTTAAAAAACAGTACAGATAAAAATAATTTGATTCTTTTTCGCTTTATGTAAGCCCATTTTTTTATAAGTGATGGTATGTGCAATGCATTGGACTACTTTATCCCAGTGAATTTAATCCTAAAAACGTAAACATTCATTCATAATTATTTTGCAGTATTTTAAAAACACTTTGTACACCATGGAGTTTATTACAGAGACAGATTTAAACTTTGTTATAGCTACTAGTAATAGAATCGTAACGATGAAACAAATTTATTCATAATTTGAGAATTTTTGACAAACAATTACGTTTCCGACTGCGTGCAACAGAACATGTTTTTTGAGACCCATTTCGCTTTGTTTGACTAAATTTAGAAATTAACCAATTAACCAAAATATCTGAAGTCTTGAATAATGAAACTTAAGCTCAGATGGCCAACATATTTTTAAGTGCAATACAATAAATTCTGCAAGTTGGAATTTTAATTAAAAATTACCAATTGTGATGAAAAACTACTTTATTCTGTTCCATATAATAAAATGTACTTAATCAAAATTTAGAGAATATTAACATTGGAGCATTCCCTCTCCAGCAATGACACTCGCTTAGAATAAGTTTTTTGTAATGATATATATCAAATCTGTTCCATTAACCATAAATTTATTGATATTAGCATTATATGTTCCATTGAAGCAATTTTTTACATTGATTTAAATTATTTTATTACTGAAAAGGTCGCTCATTACTTGTCCGTTGCCTGTCAATTTTGATCTCAATTCTTATAAAAAAGGCGGACACGTACGAATCTAATCGAATACAGGTGGCGTAAGATTTTTTAAGACACCGAAAGCAAGTGTGATTATTTTGTCAGAATTTTTTATTAGTATATTTTATCTTTATTACACAATTTACCTCCGTGTAGATGTTTTATCATTCAACTTAAAAGTTGATTATTTCACTTTTTATGTTATAAAAAAACATGCTATTTTTAATATGTAGAATGTACTTGAATACCTATTTGTTTTATAAATAAAGCTCGTGAAATATACTTAAAACAATACTTTTCGAAAATGACATTTTTGAGTATGGCCTTTTTGGCATAACACCATAAATCGGTTATTGATCTCAGTAATAGTATAAAACAATGCAGGAATTATATGTTATGTAAGAACGCTGATAGATTTAGTTTTTATATTAGGAGACTGCTAGTACCAGTAGGTTTTCGTATTGCTGTCGTAGAACATATGCGTTATATGTAGGTATTCGTTTTTATATCCCCGTGTTTTCTTTGTGTGGTAGATATTATGTAAGCCAAAATTTCCACATCTCATCGCAATACAGCACTATTTTCGACGGTATATAATGTGATAAAATGAAGTCTATTTGATATTAATATTTTGACTACCATATTTTCTGCTGGGTCCGCCCATAACATTTATAAAGAATACCCGAGAGACATATTAAAGGGAAATGTTCATGTTGACGAAAAGGCTTACATATTTAGAACAGTGTATTACAATTTAAATTTTATGTAATCAATCAGTATTATATTGTTAAACTAGAATGTGTTTATTTCATGCACTTTATCCATATGGCTTGTTAGTAAAGTTTTAGGGGACCATCCTGTGATGTTAGTGGTAGGAAATCGCTAGAAAATAGTGTGAAATACGTTTGAACTGTGGATTGCATAAATGTAGCCAATAATTCATGAAAATATTCAACTTTTAATACTACTTCCTATTGCCTGAATTCATGGAACTTTCAAATTAACAATATAGCAAAAAATAAAGAAAACGCCTTCCCATCCATCTTGCGATGTGTAAACAAATTTCAAGGTAAATTTACGAAATAAATTACGGAAATAAAAACCTTTTGCATATTATCAAATCATTTCTCATTTATTTATTTAAATTTTGAGGCTAAATATCAAGACAGTGCAATATTCATTTACCTATAGAATATTTAAAGCATTGTTTATAAAAACACAAAAATCGTGCCTTACTAAAAAATATTAAATCAGAAGATTATTATCACAACATGGTTCGTTTAACTTTTATAGAAGAATTTTGGTACACCTTAGTCAAAGGGTTTTTATTTTCCTTCTTTGAGCAGCTAATTTAAAGCCATACGAAGAACATAAACTGAATATATTATATCCTAACAAGTAGGTACTATGTAAATTCTTATGCGTGGCCAAAAGCGTATTGAATAAATTATTATACCTAAGTGTGTGTCTATAACATTTGTGTTATTCAATTGTATATTTTTAATAAATAAAGGTATAGATAAAATTTCACATATTTTGTTTACTTTTTTTCTGGTAATAAGCTATATATTCCCAAAAGTATAGGCAATTTCCTCACCCACATTTCACCAATATGTTTAAATCCTACCCATTTGAGATTATTGGCATATGCTAGGCACAAAAAAACCACATACACTTCCAAACCTGGAGTCACACCCAGGGATTGAAGCCACCCCTGTGGTAAGGGATGTTACAATTCTACAAAAGTTTCTATTCACCCACGCATCGAAAACCCCCACTTGGCGCGAAGGTGGCTACTGGGGGTTAAGATTTTTGTCAGAGACGCAGTTCCGCGTCAACATCTGCGTGGACCTAATGTCGCCGGACGCCGAGCTGAAAGGTCGAGGACCCTGACCATCTCTCTGCAATCTGTGCCAGGGCTGGTGGAAAGTAGAGCCTTAAGCAACTTTTCCTAGAACTATATTAAAAAAGAAACTTTTAGACTACAGCACATTTCCGTTTTATATATTAAAAAAAAATATTCAAAAGCACCAGTTTTACAGCAAGTTCGATTGCAATAAATTTAAATAGTGTCCTTATAAACTGCCCCAACTGAAGATCATCTAGGTACTTGTTCAACGCATTCAACCCTGTTCAATTTCTAACACGATCACAACATTTACAAACAATATCGTAGTAATTGTAAAGAGCCCTAGCATTTATGAAACAGGGATAGTCTCGAAGCTTAGGCGCGGGGTCGCGGGTCCACACATCCCACAAACCCCACACATCTCTGACTTTTCGAAGTTATGTGAGTATTCCCAATGAATTATCACTTGCTTTAACGGTGAAGGCAATCATCGTAATGCAACCTGCAACCCTTATTATTCTTAGAAATTTCTTAAGTGTGTGTCCACCAACCTGCACTAGATTGGCGTGAGACTGGAGCCCTCAATCTTGTGACATCGTAATTGAATAACAGAGTTCAGAGGGTTGACATAAATGGAAAACTTTCTCCGGGATCGTCGGTCACCATGGGAGTGCCACAGGGTTCAATTCTTGGACCTTTTTTGTTTCTCGTTTATATAAATGACTTGCCTTACTACGTAGGGAATAAATGCGATATAGTATTGTTTGCGGATGATACATCTTTAATATTTAACGTAAAAAGACGTCTTGATAATTTTGACGAAGTAAACAATGCACTTCGTAAAGTTGTTCAGTGGTTTGATAGTAATAAATGTCAAATGCAAAAAAAAACTAAATGTATAAAATTCACAATGCCCAATGTTAAACAATTAAAAACCACTGTACAAATCAACGGTGAAGAACTGGATCCTGTTGCGTCAACCAAATTTCTGGGCATTACGGTGGATGCAAAACTCCAGTGGGGACCGCACATTCAACAATTGGCAAGTAAGTTAAGTTCAGCGGCTTATGCAGTGAAAAAAATCAGACGTCTGACTGACGAGGAAACGGCGAGAATGGTTTATTTTAGCTACTTCCATAGCCTCATGTCATATGGTATTCTTTTGTGGGGAGCTGCTGCGGACATTAATACTATATTTGTTTTGCAAAAAAGAGCCATTAGGGCTATTTACAATTTAGGTCCCAGGGCTTCACTTAGGGAAAAATTTAAGGAAATAAATATTTTTACCGTCACTTGTCAGTTTATATACGAAAATGTACTGTACGTCCAAAAAAAATCTTGACAAATTTAAAAAGATATGTAATGTACGTAATAAAAATACTAGGAACAAATGTAATCTTGTTCAACATGTAACTCGTCTCCGAAAAATTAATAACTCCTTTATGGGGCAAGGTATACGCTTTTGTAACAAGCTCCCGAAGGAGATTAGGGAGCTTCCCTTGGAAAAGTTTAAAAAATCGATTAAAGCTAAACTTTATAAAAAAGTTATTATAAAATTTCTGATTATACTGAAGATAACAACCCCTGGGAGTAAATAAATTGATCGGAGGTTGTGTTGCTGCAATTTGTATCCATATGACATATTAAATTGGTAACCATGTAATCATTCTAATTTATTTAAAAAAAAATTACATATCGTGTTGCTAAGGGAGTTTCTTGCCGTTTCTCCTCCACAGCGATAACACGTTTCGAAGCGGCACTAGTTTAAAAAATAGCAAAAAAAATGACGATTCTAAAGAGCTTGCAAAAGTCTATTTGAATAAAGGAGATTTGACTTTAACTGAGAGACAAAGGCCCTTTCAGTCAATAATAGAGGAGTCACGTGCCCAGCAGTAAGACGTATATGGGCTGATGATGATGATGAATAGTTGAATTAATTGTAACATAGATTGCATCCAATCAAATAACGCCAGTAGCATCGTTACTCGACATCAAAAATTTCTTTTCTTTCGAGATACAACTCTGTAATGATCTGACTAAATGCTGACAGCATTGGTCATCGCTTCGCCTTGGCAGGTGCCTTGGCTACCCTACCAGTGTATCAATTTACTCTATTAACACCACAATGCTAACTACAGTTAATCATAACAAAATAAACTATAGAACTAAGTTATATAGTATAGAAGTAAGTAACTAGTTATTAATAATTAATTACTTGTTATTTTGGTATGATCTAGATTATTAATTGAATTATTATTATAAATTATAATTTTTTTTTGTCTCGTTTATAAATGTGAGAAGTACTGAGTACAACAATAAAGATCGATTTATCGGAGCAACTTTTTTCTGTTCTAGTCTGGTAACATCGATTATCGTTTTCCATTCATTCTTCAATTCATTCACTCGATTTGGATTCATCGTGCTATCGGTGATCACGAGGATTATAATATTATTTTTCTAGTATTTGTAACTTAAAAAATACTTAAAGATGGCTTTGCATGTACCAAAGGCGCCAGGTGTGCCGCAAATGTTAAAAGATGGTGCTCGAGTAAGTTATTTACTACATAACCAAAGTGTGATTTATCCGGTGTCATGTGTGTGACTAACAACTGATTCTATTTTTTCTAATTTTGCCTTTTCTATTTACCTAAAAGACTTGTACCAATATTTTTTTATCGGTATAACTATAAAAATAGACTTTTAACTTGTAAACCTTGCACAATCAGTTCTACTTTATCCGTCTCACAAACTGTAATTATGCGTCCCCTAGAAACCATCAAAATCTTTATTTCCAAAATAATAGGTTGTCTTAATGTTTTCCATACTTACCTTATGTGCTATTATACTCAGTTATTCGATAAATTGTGTCACGTTTGTCAAATTGTTTTCGTCTAGAATTTTCCATTATGATAATATTTCAGATGTTTTCTGGCTTGGAGGAAGCTGTGTACCGTAATATAAATGCCTGCAAACAGTTTGCACAAAGTGTGCGATCTGCTTATGGTCCCAATGGTATGAACAAGATGATCATCAACCACATTGACAAGCAGTTTGTGACAAGTGACGCTGGGACCATCATTAGAGAGCTAGATGTGGAGCATCCGGCTGCTAAACTTATGGTACTTGCCAGCCAAATGCAAGATGCTGAAGTTGGTGATGGTACTAACTTTGTTATTGTGTTGTCTGGTGCACTGTTGGAAGCTGCAGAAGAGCTCCTCCGCTTAGGCGTCACAACAAGTGAAATAGCTGATGGATATGAGAAGGCTCTTGATAAGTGTATTGATATCCTACCCAGCCTAATCTGTCATGAAATCAAAGATGTCAAAAATGTGGATGAGGTCACAAGGGGAATTATTCCTGCAATTATGTCGAAACAATATGGATATGAGGATTTCATCTCTAATCTTGTAGCAAAAGCAAGTGTAGCGATTTTGCCAGAAAAAACTACATTCAATGTGGATAATGTCAGAATCTGCAAGGTAGGTCTCAAACTTCCAATAGTAGTTTATCATTGTTACTAGAAAAGTTTAAAACAAAATATATTTTAAATGTAAAATTGTTGAGATTTATGGTTTGTGTTCTAGATTCTTGGTGCTGGGCTATTGCAATCTAGTGTTCTCTCTGGCATGGTGTTTAAGAGAGAAATTGAAGGTGATGTTACTTCAGCAACAAATTCAAAAGTGGCTGTTTACTCTTGCCCCATTGACATCACACAGACTGAAACCAAAGGCACTGTACTCATTAAAACTGCTGATGAACTCCTTAACTTCAGCCGTGGTGAAGAATCACTACTTGAGTCACAAATTAAAGCAATTGCTGATATGGGAGTGAAAGTTGTTGTGGCTGGAGCCAAGTTTGGTGACATGGCCTTACATTTCTTAAACAAATATAATATCATGGCAGTCCGCCTCAACTCTAAATTTGATTTAAGACGCCTTGCCAAAACTGTTAATGCTACTGTAAGTATAATAATCATGTATTATTTTTTTGTAAGCTTAAATTTGCGACTAAAAGGAAATATATCAATAAATTATAATTTCATAGCAAAATAAACTAAACAAATGATTACAGGTCCTTCCTCGATTGACAACACCCACAGCAGAAGAACTAGGTTATTGTGACTTTGTTGGTGTTGAAGAAGTGGGTGATACACGTGTGGTTATTTTCCGCATGGAAAGCACAGAGTCTAGAATATCCACAGTTATTGTCAGAGGTGCCACTGATAACTTTATGGATGACATAGAGAGAGCAATTGATGATGGAGTCAATACATTCAAAGGCATTGCAAGGGATGGAAGGTAGTTTGAAGTTGCATTTTATTTAAAAATTATCAAAAGCCGCTTTTGATGCAAATGATTCTTTGTGATTTATTTTTATTGTTATTTTGAATTGGACTTCAATATTATTTTTCGAAGAGCATAATAATCAAAAATCTAAAATAATTTTCTCATTTAGCCTTTTGAATTATTTGGGTTGTTAGCGATTTATTTAGGGCTGAAACAGCGTTAAGCGGGCACTCGCGCGGTTTCATATAAAAGTGCTCCGTCGCGGGGATCTGCGCGGGCGTCCGGCAGGGGAGCCGCGCCCCGAAACCGCGCGGCGGGGCCCGCCTCCGTGCCATGGAAACCGTCGCAGGGTCACGCGCAGTGCCCGCCAGCGGTAACACGCACGGACTTTCTTTTCTTTTTTGTTAATAATATATTAAGTTCTCCATCGACACGACTGTACATGCACACCGTTAAAATTGAACTAGCGACACTGCGTAAATCCGGCCTCCGCGACGGGGACCGTCGCGTTCCCACGGTGCCCGCCCGAGTGTCCAAATCAGTTTAACTCAGTTTCAGCCCTTAGTCAGTTGTTTCATAATTTAGGGGAAATTTATATTTTTGTTTCTTGTTATTTTTAATATGATGATAACAAATTCCCCCTCTAGATTTGTACCAGGTGCTGGAGCAACTGAAATCCAACTAGCTCAGGAACTTCTTCAATATGCCGATACCCTCCCTGGTTTAGAGCAATATGCAGTGAGGAAATTTGCAGTAGCTCTTGAGAGCATCCCACGTGCCTTAGCAGACAACTCTGGTGCCAATGCTACAGAAGTTGTTAACAACATCTACAAAGCCCACAAAGTAAGGAGTTTTGCTATATTTAAAAAAATCTATTGCCACATCTAAATAATGCTTTGATAAAACATAAGTAAATATTTTGTTCAAAACTATCTTTTATGATATTTTAGGAGGGCAACAAAAATGCTGGCTATGATATTGAGTCAGAAAATAATGGTGTTTGTGATGCTAAAGAAAAAGGTATTTTGGACTTATACCTGTTGAAATACTGGGGTCTGAAGTATGCAGTTGGTGCTGCCACAACAATTTTGAAAGTGGACCAAATCATTATGGCTAAGAGGGCAGGAGGACCTAAACCAAGAAGTGGTCCTGCTGATAATGATGAAGATTAAGTATTAAAATAGATGATTCTCTTTTGCAAGTAACTTTTAGTTTAAATTATGTCTGTTATGTCAACATATAACAGAGTATGTTTCTATTTTCTGCTGGAACACATTGTCTTGTGAGCTGTAACTTTATTTACACATTTCATGAATGCTTTATTAATGTTATTAATGTGCTTCACAAAATGTTCACAACTTGTGTCAGAACAGGTACTGTATACATAGCTACTTTCTGTTTAATAAGGCTACCAAACTTAGCCTAAATAAAATTAATAATAAATTTTAATATACTATATAGTATTTTTATTTCTAAATGAAAAAAATCTATGTTTTCATGGTATAACATCTGAAAATACAATTATTAATATTAGTGAATTATTATGATTGCCGCCTTTGGTTTTACTGCAGAAACATTTTCTCTCTATTCTGAGTGAATGTACATAATGAATGATAAATAGTGAATATCATACATATACCTGGCAAATTCTGGTTGCAAAAATGCAGCCTACTCCTTCATGTGTGTAGACGTATGGATATTATATGCGTCCAACCTCGTATGGCTTCGAGGTTCAGGCGCGCGGTTGAGAATCTCAGCGGTCGCAAGTTCGAACCCCAGGCACACACCTCTTACTTTTCGGAGTTATGTGTGTATTCACATTATTAAGTATCACTTGCTTTAACGGTGAAAGAAAACATATAGATAAAACCTGCACATCTAAAAGTTCATAGGAATTTCTAAGGTGTGTAGTCCGCCAACCCGCACTAGCCAGCATGGTGAACTATGGCCTAAACCCTCTCAATGGTAGAGGAGAACCGTGCCCTTATACAGAGTTAAGTTAATAAATCCAAGTTGAAATATAAAATAATATAAATATGGATTGTAATAATTCATTTTATTTTCACTTCAAATTAAATTTTATATTTTTCACTTATTGGCATAAAAGAATTCTAACAATCAATTCAGGGTTTGATAAAGAAAAGGACTTTAATTATTAATTGTTAAGACCTAAATTGATGAGTTTTGCAATTTCCATGCCACGTTTAGAAACTATTGCTACAGATCTTGCATACCAACGTTAAAAAAATCCCAAGATATCTGTAGGATCTCATCTCTTTATATATCAAATAACAATCAAAGTGGGTTCAATGTCTTAGGCATAAAAACCACAAAAACAATTGGCTGTTTTAGTAAGTAGTAAGAATATTGAATTAAATGAGAATGAAGTTTGTTTCAATTGTTATCAGGTATGTTTTCTAGTACCTTATTTTCATTTTTAAAAAATGGGAATCTCAAATTATGTTAAAAAATCCAAAACAACTAATATAACCGCGGAATCAATATAGTTTGATACCTAGGACCCCAACAACAGATTTTTCCATTAGGAAATTCTCAGTAACTGCGCGGTATGTGAAAATTTGACCTAAAAAATGACGACAGGCATGCTTCTTATTATGTAGTGCTGCCCATTTGAAGCAAAATAATTTGTCTAAATCAAAAATCTACTGCAGTCTTCTACAAGTTCACGTTCCACGGCTAAAAAGACCAATAGTAAATATAATTAATAGATAATGTTGCTACTCTTCTTGGTTGTTGAAGTTCTTTAAAGGAAACGTTTTCGTACAAACCACAGAATTTAAATTTATTTAACTTAAAAACATTTATTCCTTTTTATGAAAGATAAATTTTTAATATAAGCCATAAAAAAATCTTATGTGCTCTTGTCTTAATATCTATTGATCACGGTTGTATTTTTATTTTGACACATTACTGTGAACTGTTCTTCTAAAAAAAAAACCTTGTATTTTGTTTTTGATCTCATGGCAACTGTTTCATGCGTTGATTTTTGGATGTAAATAACTATTAGTTCTACAAATTTTAGACAAATTGGATAAAAAATCTCGTCACAGATTAATTTAATTGATATAATTTAATATCATTCCAGCATGTCTTCATACAAGGTAAGAGAAATATGTCTTTCAGACGCCTAGTCTTTACTATACATTTCGATCTAATAGTAAGTTAAATGCATCGATCTCAATTCAAATGTATAGTATCTGACATGCATATTTGGTTTACTGTGATTATATATTTGATTTATTATTTTTGTATTCGTTTTAGCCCATTGACTCTAAAAGAGAAGAATTTAGACGTTATTTAGAAAGGGCTGGTGTGATGGATGCTCTGACTAAGGTTTTAGTTAGTCTTTATGAAGAGCCCGACAAGCCCGAAGATGCATTGGAATATGTTAGAAAACATTTGGGCACAGATAGTGGTGATGATGAACTTGAAGCAGCAAGAGCTCGTATTGCAGAATTGGAAGCCGAAAATGCGCTACTCAAAGGGGAAAGTGCCCCAACAGAAGGATAAACCTCTTAGTTTTGATTCGTGAAAGATCTCATTTATTGATCTCCTAATTGTTGTTAATTCTACTGGATAACTTAGTGTTATAATTACTATGAGAGTATTATTTTTGTTATAATTAAAAGATGTTTAACTTGACTGTGCAAATAGCACAATTAAATATTTTGGTTCAATAGTTGCAATTTGTTTTATTACAAAGATGCCTTGTCTTGAGTTTGATCTTGTTTTATTTTTTATTTTAGTTAAAAGCCGTGATGGCCTTGAGGTTAAGGCGCGCGGTCTCGCGCGGCACATCTGACTTTTCAAAGTTATGTGTGTATTTACATAGAATTATCACTGGCTTTCACAACAAAGGAAAACCTTGTAATGAAACCTGCACATCTAAAAGTTTTTAGAAATTTCTTAGGTGTGTAGTCTGCCAACCCACACTAGGCCAGCGTGGTGGACTATGGCCTAAAACCCTCAAATGAAAAGGAGACCCATGCCCAGCAGTGTGACATATATGGGTTCATGATGATGAATTAGAATTGAAATTGATATTACCCACTGTAGGTCGATTGACAGTGAATGGTGTTGAAATACATATATTTGGGAATGAATAAGATAAAACCATCATGCATTCATCATTTCATTTGTAGTGAAGAATAACACCATTTGTTATACAAGTCTAAGAATAAAAAAGCCCTACTTACAATCTAAATTTCAAATTTTTGAATGTTAATTCTTCTTCTTCTTCTTCATCAACCCATATACGCCCACTGCTGAGCACGGGTCTCCTCTACCATTGAGAGGGTTTAGGCCATAGTCCACCACGCTGGCCTAGTGCGGGTTGGCGGACTACACACCTAAGAAATTCCTAAGAACTCTTAGGTGTGCAGGTTTTATCACGATGTTTTCCTTCACCGTTAAAGCAAGTGATAATTCAATGTGAATACACACATAACTTCGAAAAGTCAGAGGTGTGTGCCTGGGGTTCGAACCCGCGACCGTCGGATTCTCGACCGCGCGCCCAAACCTCGAGGCCATCACTGCTTGAATGTTAATTACCAGGAGTTAATAATATGAATACACATTCGAGTATTTTTTATATATAATAATTAATTTGAACATAATTCATTTTATTAATTTTTATTCCTCATGTGTTTATTTTATTTTTTACATTTTTAAATATAAATTTTTATAAATAAAATACATTTAAAAATATAAAAATTAAACCCGCAGATGGCGGGGTCTACGACCCAAGCCACCTGTGGTTATGGTTCAAGAGTTAGAAACCGTCTCACGATACATGCCATGTCTAATAACACTGCTTTTTGTATCTGGGTTTTGACCCAACAACCGTTTGAGAGCCGCCGAAGATGTTGGTCGAGGCTCTTTGGTATCAGCCCATTGGCAGTAACGACTATCGGAATAATGATTGTTGAGTCAACATCCCACATATCAGTAGCCTCGTGCGCCAAATCTAAATATTTAGATATATCTTGTCTTTTTCGGCTTTCACAAGGTTATCATCATGCTTAATTTATATTTGCATAATCATATATTTGCATCTCATTAATTTAATCATTATGTTTATAATAAAACATTCTTGAGAAAATAAGATTACTGTTAGATGACAATAGCAAAGGTGTAATTTATATACTCAGGGAGTGGAATTGAGAAATAATTATTAATGTATTATAATGTTTACTTTTTTCATTATATAAATAATTAGGGAAATAAAACTAATTATTCTAAGGAAAACAGATTTTAATTACAACTTCGATTTTTCACTATTACTTTCAAATTCATTTCAAATTAGTTTTAAACAGCAGCACTGATAAGCTCAGTGTATTTCTTCACTTTGCTGGCCACACTCATATCCACATACTTGTCACCAATGGACACAATCATTCCACCAATCAATGAAGGATCAACCTTGGCTGTTAGTTGCAAAGTTTCATTATTCTTCAGGAATTTCTGTAAAATTCAATCAAAGACAACTTTATGCATAAATCTCTGAGAATTATATTTGATAAAAGTTATTAATCATATACATCCATAAAATTACTTCAAGTTCTGCCATATAGACAATTTTATTATAATTGATAAGACTACTTTTTATATGTAAAAAGAATACTATATAAGAATTACTATATACTATTGTTCAATTTGATAAAAAAATAAATAAGAAGTTTACCTTAAGTGCGGCTTCCAAGTTTTGCCTTTGAGCCTGATCCAAAGGCTTGGCAGTGATAACTTCACAGGTGACCTCACCGCGGTGAGCTGCCATCATGATCTTGAAAGCATTAATGACAGCCTCAAGTTTATCCAGGCGACCATTCTCAGCAAGGATACCCAATAAGTTGCTTGTTGTGGCAGAAAGATTGGTCTGCAAAATATTTAATTAATCACCATGAAATTTTGAGGGTCGCAATTACTGCTGCAAAAAATGGCTGTCCTATAACTTGCTAAAATAAATTATGACTAATAAAACTTGTATATATTAAAAACAGAACTAGGGGTTTAAAGAAATTACAGCTAAAGAGCTATGATTTGGTGGAGCTTTATATGGTTATGCAAATATAAATTGAGCATGATTTTAAAGAATTCCCAAATTATTTATTTGCAAAAAGATATTATAACAGTAAAAAAATTGTTAGAATAAACTTAATGTTGAGGATTGTAATGTCTTACTGTGACATCTCTTACTAAAATCTTTAAATATGAGCAACCCCTTCGAAACATTAATTGAACATCAATTTAAATATTTAATTGAATAGAATGGATTTTAAACAAAATATTCAAGATACCAGTTGAAATAACATACCTTAGTAGCAACGTGTTTCAAAGCGTCTACTTTCAGATTCCTTTTGAGTGTAGGATTAACAATAAATTCTTTAAGCTTTGCATCAGTTTTAAGGGACTGTTGAAACTGGCTTAGTTCTTTCTCAACGGAATCCAAAGCTTTTGATTTCGACGCTGCCGAGTACAAAGCCGATGCGTATCTTCCCTCCAAACCAAAAACTTGTACAGGAGGTTTAATAAGTTGAGCAGAAGCTGCCGATGTGCTGAGAGATCGCACCTGTAGGTAATATTACGTAACTTAAATAAAATGTGTTTTCAAACATGAAAAATATTTTAATATAAAATGTGGATTACCAGCATATTCCCCTTCATAACAGACATGATTTTACTTTTTAGATTTCGGAAACTCAAACTAGTGAAAATCTGCCCAAATTTTCGATCGTCTCGGCGACTTAGGCTATCTGTCACGAATTGTCATAAAGACACAGACCATGCAATAATGATCAGCTACAGATAACAAAATAATAGATCATATTATTTAGATTGAAACGCCATCTGTTGTCATAAATACGAAGAAATCTTGGCTATTCGAATGGTAAGTAATAGTGGAGTTTTACCTACCATTAAAACTCTTATTATGTCCAGGAGCCTTATTCGAGGCCTTTAAACAATATTTGAGGTAGCGTACTTCCGTTTCCTGCCGATTTTTACCAAAGTGAAGATAGTTGCAGGTCTATGGAGGGGATATTTCCGTTAGACCAAGTTTACCAGGTGTGTTGCACGATGTGCTCGTCATTGTGTCTCAAATAAATTTTAAATAATGATACCAGGCAGAACTTACTGTAAGGCCTCGAATAAGGCTCCTGGACATAATAAGAGTTTTAATGGTAGGTAAAACTCCACTATTATGTCCTTCCGCCGTTATTCGAGCCCTTTAAAAATTATTTTAGACATTGTTTGTTTTCGCCTGGTAAACAAGACGCCAATGTGATGGATTATCAATATTTATATTTATGTATTACAAAAATCCCAAATATACAGATAAACCATAAACTAATACATAATACTTTTATTTCAAGATTATTTATAAATTACAATCACTCAACATGTTTCACACAATATAGTTATCACGAACTTTTATATTGGTTCAAAAAGCTGGCCTAAACTCTCATTATTATTTAAATTTGTAATTTGCTTTCTATAAAATTTTGTAAAAGTATTCTTTGATCTCCAATTAGCTCGTGCTAAAATTTTATCTAAGGGTTCTCTATCCAACCAACCCCTAGAAGCTACAGCCGACCTGACACTTCCAGGCGTTGCTTCTACCCCAGCTTCCCTTAAGATTGACTTAACCCAACCAGCAATAACAGTTCTGGATGCAGCTTTTGCTGCTCCACGTGCTGTGATAAACAGATTTTCTATGTCTGCTTCAGATCGTCTACTTAAACCAAGTTCGACCAACTTTCTGATCCAATAAACAGGATCAATATTACAATTTTTTGAATCTGAAAGCAATTTCCAGCCAGACTGAATATAAGACTCTGAGTCTGTTTTAGACCCATATTTCGGCCCGAAAATAATACAATTTTCTAATTGATTATCTTTATAACAATAATCAGAAACAGAAAGAAGTGTTAAATCATGTACTCTTCTACCAGAACAAAGTAATAACAAAATTGCACAACGACGGGATACATCCCACAGACTCTTTTCATTAACATTACTATTTAATAAATGATTACTTAATACATTAGTATCCCAAATATTATTGGAACGAATTAAGGGCTTACAACTTGCTATGGATTTTAGAATTTGCTTGACAAGAGTATGTGAACTTAGTTTAACTTCGTCAGTGCTACATAAAGTTGAAACGACCGACTTATGTACTAAAATTGTTCCATAGGACAGTTTGTCAATTAAATGAAGATCTGCTAAGAATCTTGCCAAATCTGAACCTGAAGGTTTTGTTACATGAACGTTACACTTTATGCACCACTTCTCCCACCGTTGCCAAGCAGGTTTGTAGGTTTTCAATGTAGATTTCCTCCATCCTGACCGCAAAAGTATTTTTTGTTGTTCGGTCCAAGATTCTACAGCCTGCGACCACCCCCACATTTCCAAATTTCCAGGGTCAGGTCTTTCGCTTTCGGTGGTGGAAGCAATGTTGAAAGGTCTATTAATTTTGACTCCAAATTGTGGATGGTGAATGGTGGTGCTATTGCACGGCTCTTCAGATCTGCCCTCCAAAACGCACGGGGCCATTTTGGAGCTACAAGAAGGTATGTTCCTTTCGCTCGGTTCAGATGCATCAGCACGCGGGGCATCAGGTTGGGAGGCGGAAACACCCACGCCAGGTTGAAGTCCCAATCCCAGGCAAATGCGTTGTGTCTCCATGCTGCTTTGTCTTTTTGGTCTAGACTTACATATTTGCGGACCACTTGTGCTCTGGCTGATGCGAATAGATCCACTTCTGGGATTCCCCATTTCGCAAACACCTTGTTTGTCAACATCGGAAGTAAATGCCATTCCGTCAGAGTCACCTTCCGGGATAGTCGATCGGCCACGGTGTTGTATTTGCCTGGAATGTGATGTGCTATTAGGTGAATGTCGAATTCTTCTAGCATCCCGTAGATCTGGTAAGTTAATTTCATCAGCCCTGGAGACCGATTCCCTCCTTCGTTCCTTAGGTAAGCCACGACAGATTTGTTGTCGCACTGAAGGAGAACTGACGAGTGTTTCAGAGACGGCCCGAATTCGTATAGACACTTTATTACAGTCAGCATTTCCTTGAGGTTGGAATGAAGACGATCTTCGTCGATTGACCATTCGCCTTTTATTTGAAGGCCATTCAATTCTGCTCCCCAGCCCTTTTTGGCTGCGTCCGTCGTTAGGAAATGCGTTATTGAAGGAGGATGAAGTCGTGTGTACTTTTCGCAATTCAACCTCCACCATCTGAGCTCTTCCAACACTTGTATCGAGAATGAATCATTCCGTCGTGGGTTCCGAAGAAGATCGTTGCTCAGTTCTAATAGGCATCGGAAGTTTATTCGACCTTGTGGAACAACTAGTCGAGCAAAATTTAACATTCCGACTAGGCTCTGCATTTCCCGAAGAGTCGCCGTTTGGCAATCTAATAATTTGGTTATCATCGCCTTTATTTTTATCACCTTCCTTTCTGGAAGGTATTTTCGGTTTTGCCAAGTGTCCCAAATCAGACCCAGGTACTGCAGTGTTGTCTGAGGAACTAGAACAGATTCCTCGATATTCACTTTCCATCCCAAACCGCGCAGCGTTTGGAGCACAATTTGCGCTTGCTTCAGTAACTTTGATCTGTCTTGGCAAGCAATCAAATAATCGTCTAGAAAAACTATCATCCGAATGCCTTGTTCCCGAAGTATTTCCGCAGTCCAATTTGAAAGGGACGCGAATACTTTGGGCGCTGTGGCCAGCCCAAATGGCAAACAAGTCATCTGTAACAGCTGATCTTTGTAAATTAGTCTGAGGAATCGGCGATGAGAAGGAGCCACAGGGACGTGATAGTATGTCTGTGTCAGATCGATTTTGATCATCCAATCGTTCGGCTGCAGGAAGTCCATAATACGATGGATTGCAATCAGGCTGAATTTGGAAACTTTTACATATTGGTTCAATCTCTTTAGATTGAAAATAGGACGCATTGTTCCATCGGATTTTGGTGTGAAAAACAAGGTCGAAAGAAAGCTTGGTGTTTCGGGGGCTAGTTCCAGAATGTTGTCCGTTTGCATTAACTTTATTATTTGATCCATTTGAGCGGTGGTTATCGAAGTATAGCGGTCTTTGGCTAGTTGCGGCAGTACTAGAGGTGGTTTTCTTACGAATGGTATTTTGTAACCAGAAATTATTTTCACTAGTGAATTTGGCGCGCCCTTGATAAGCCATTCGTTGGCATAATTCTTTAATCGCCCCCCCCGAAACACCTCCGAACTGTCAATATTTTCGATCACCGCCGCCTCGACCGCGAGATGTGGCAGGTTGATTGAAGGGCCCTTGCTTGTTGGATTTCTTGGGCTTTGCGTTAACAAACTGCGGTCTATAATAGGACCGAAATAACCGCTCAGTATGAGGCAGACCTGTATTAGTATTATTAGTTCGACTTCCCTGGGCAAATAAATTCTTTTGATGATTTGAATCAAACGGTGCCGAAGGACGACCGGTTTGATTATTTATAGCAAACGGTGCCGTGGGGCGACCGGTTTGACTATAATTGCAAAAATAATTACTCCCACTGGGTCCCGGTTGCGCAGCCGGAGACCCGGTTACTCTCTTCTCTTGCGCGGAGAAGGAGGGTTTACTAGTACCAAAAATTTTATTGACTCCCCCGTTAGTTTTCAAAAAATCGGTAAACTTTTCTTTCTCAAATAAATATTCAGACGAAGGGGGTATTTTCTTGAGGCTTATTCTTAAATACTTATCTTTAATAGCGTTTATAAATAATTCCCTTCTTTGTTCTATAATATTGGCCCTGCGGCCACATATTAACTGCAAGCAGTCAAGTGAAATTTTTTGAAAATTACCCGAAAAAATTTCTTTAATTTTAAGTAATAAAGCCTCTTTATTAATATTATCGCTATCTTGCGTAAACTCGAATAATTCCGAGACACCCTTCTTCAAGGCATAATTCTGCATGATAACCGCGTGTGTTATAGCCCCCAATGACTTATCGGTCGCTACTAAGTTGCTAGGTTTTTCCAAATGTTTTAGTTCATCGTTCACTTCAAGGTCGACAAAGCCAGGTCGAGCAATATATGATTTTTGAATTTCAGAATATCGAACATTTGCCCAGTTTTCTGAATTAAAATGTTGTAACGAATCTAGGAATTTCAAATGTTCTTGCGAAGCACTCAAAACTGTCGGCTCTTTAAGGTGGGTAGCCAAATTAAAATCAAATGTGAAGGCTCCGGGGTCGGAAGGCACCTCATTATTAAAACTGTGTTCAGAATTTTCAATCTCATTTGAAATATTAATTTGTTGAGGGTACCACCCTTGAGGTGAGCACACATTAAGCAGAAAATTTTGTATTTCACTGACCTGTTTTGTAAGGTATTTCAAACCTTTTCGATCCTTGCGGAGACGTTTTCTATTTTTCTTGTCTGAAGAAGAGTGTTTTCGTTTTCGATTATCACAATTGTCCTGGGATGTTCCCGGACATGTGACAGCAACATCCTCCTCGCTGGATGTCGATGACGACGATCCAATTTGTTCGGAGATATCGGAGCTGCTGACTTCACTCATTTTATAACTGTACAACTATTAACACTATAACTTTTATATTTTACACTAAAGTGTACGAACGCTAACAGCGTTAGAAGTTTTCGGCACGAAACTTAAGACGCCAATGACGAGCACATCATGCAACACACCTGGTAAACTTGGTCTAACGGAAATATCCCCTCCATAGACCTGCAACTATCTTCACTTTGGTAAAAATCGGCAGGAAACGGAAGTACGCTATCTCAAATATTGTTTAAAGGCCTCGAATAACGGCGGAAGGACATAATGATTGTTATTGGCACGCGATCGAAAATCGGTTGAGATTTCAAGCTATAGGCTGACACTTTGGAATTTACTATGTTGTGTGTATATTCCCAATGAAATATGACTAACGTTAACATTGAATGAAAACACCGTAAGGGAACCTGAGCACCTTAAATTTTTTAAGAATTAGTTAGGCGTGTAGTTCGCTAACCCGCACCCTCTCAGTTGTAGAGAAGGTCCATGTCCAGAAATAGGATGTGTGTCTATGGCGGCACTCTTTCTTTAATCCTCAGAACAGAATCCGCTCCTTAGTTTTTAATTAGCTAGAAGATAAAAAATTGTCTAGGGATTTATCTCGGTTATGATTCGTTCCATGAGCGGGCTATCATATTATTGTGGGAGGGGCTCACTGAAGGTAGCCCCGCAAAATTTTTTTTTTTCCTCATTTTCGAATATTTTGCTAATTAGTCGTTTGTTCTTGATTGTTCGCAGTTAGTTATTGTTTGTTCTTGATTTATTAATATAAAAAAATGTAAAATCTACCTTCAAGTTAGAATAATAGTAGAAAAAGAAAATAGTCGCCCTGAAAACGCCCTGGGGCGTCGCGGCAACATCCAAGGGACGTCGCGAGGCGATCGGCAAACATTCGCTGTCCATATTTTTCTGATAACCTCATATTACGCTAACTACTGCTGTTTTTATTTCCAGTGAAGTAGGTAGTTTTGATGATGGGGGGGGGGGGGGGGTGCGTCGCAAGAAAAATAATAATTCTGTAGGGCGTCATAGTGTAAATAAGTTTGGGAACCCCTGCTCTACTGTTTAGAATTATGGCGAGTTATCGATGAATCGATATTATCGAATATTTGTATGTGATAAAATTGAAATAAACAAAACAACAAAAATATTTCATGCCTATTACCATTTGTGGTAGTATAATAAATAACCTCTTGACTACCCGAGACATACCTACCAGTTATTGCGAAATGTTTCAGCAGTTCTATACCGATATACTTAAATTTCGATTCACATACTTAGTATGTTGATGTCTGTGCACGATATGTCACTACAACCATCCCTAATTGTGCCGCTAGGCACAATTCACAATTCCTTTAGAACGCAGTTACGCACTACGCAACTTTTGACAAATTCGTAAAAGAATAATATTTACTTATGAATTAAATACAATATTGTTGGTAATGAAACACTAGAAGACTAAAATAAGAAATATTTTAATATAATAAATCATCATAAAATAATTAAATAAATTCTGAGACAGGAACTGGGTAACTATGTCGCGCCAAGTGGACACTAGCCTTGCCCGACTAGTAGATGGTTTAGGATTAGATGGCGATGAACACGACTTTTGTGATTTTACAATTGCCGATCAGAACTCTGTAGCGGAATCTCAAGGTATAACACCCACTACACCATCAAATTTTAAACCCGTGCTTGGCGGCAACGTCACCTATGTAGTGGCATGTGTCATAATTAATGATTCAAATGAAGTCCTGATGATGCAGGAAGCAAAGGAGAGTTGCGCCGGAAAGTGGTATTTGCCTGCTGGGCGCATGGAAAAAGGTGAAACCATTGTACAAGCCACAATCAGAGAAGTATTAGAAGAAACTGGATTGCACTGTGAACCAAAAACTCTTCTGGTTGTGGAGACTGCTGGTGGCATGTGGTACAGATTCGTTTTGACTGGGGATGTTACTGGAGGTGAACTCAAAACTCCTGCAAGTGCTGACAAAGAGTCTTTGCAGGCAAAATGGATTGCAAACTTACAAGAAATTGCTTTGAGGTCAAATGATATTATACATCTTATAGAAAGAGCACGATTGTACAAACAAAATAAATCTCATGGCTCTTGGCACAAAGATATTTTGCCTGCACCAACACCACATGTTAAAGATCTGTTGAGGCTAGTTATTGTTATAAAGAAGAGAAGTACAAACAAATTGCATGTTTTGTTAAGTGAAAAAACTGCAATACATTTTCCAATGTGTGAAATAAATCCAGCCAAAAGTGTACATTCAACATTAAGAAGATTTATGGTGGAAATGTTTGGTGCAGATGTTAGTCAACACAGGCCATTGGGTTTGCTTAATGTTGAAGCTGATCCATCTTTAGATGGTTGTTGTCTTACCCTTCTGGTTGCATTCAGAGCTCCTCTAGAGGAAGTGCCATTGATTGGTAAATGTGTGTGGCAAGAAGTGCCACATGACATTGAGGATAAAATCCTTTCAATGATAACCACAAAGTATTCAACTTTGGAATTACATGTAGTTCGCTAATAGTAATTAGCATACTTTGGTATGTTATATGAGTAATCTCCACTATCTACAAACAAACTTATTTTTTTGTATGATTATGACTCATATTATTGTATTTGCTAAAAGCAAAATGTGTATTCCAGTACTATTATTATTTTACAGCTTTAATTTTGTCTCAATTTATTTTAAATTTTATATTCTATTTTTTTTGTAACATGACTTCCGTCCATGATATATTAGTATTATGATTTATTAACATATTTTTGTAGGTGTTGGGGAAATTATTATTATGTACCTGTGATTTATTTAGAATCTTTTACATCATCTTTTTTAAGAGTTTTCATTTTTTTATTGGTAAAGTCATTACTGCAATAAAATTTAACAATGCCCTTATAATTTTCTAGCCATTTAGTAAAACCATTTTTATTAATATTTTATATTGTCTAACACCCTGATAATTTTAGCTTTAAAAAAAAGTATTCAAAAGTATAATTATTTGACTAATCATCTTTCTTGTTATTTGTTATAGACCCTGTATTGTGTTCTTGTTATTTTACAAATTATAATTATTACTATTTTTGTAATAAATCTTTTTTTTATACAATTTGGTTTTGCTTCATTATAAAATGTACCAAATAGGCTACATCTAAGTAAAACAATATTTATTTAGCCTCTAGATTATTAATTATAATTGCAGTTATTCCCAGTAATGCATACTAACCCATTGTTACATAAGAAACAAATATTTAGATGTATTAAAAAGGAACAAACATTTTGGATGATTTATTAAAGCGATACAAAAACATTGCACTGACTAGATAAATTGAATAATACAACCTAATTAAATATCTATTACATGTTTAATTAGTATTTGCCATGTAACTACAGTTGAAGTGCATAATAGTATCATCATTTACACTATTGCAAACCATAACACATAATTTTTTTTATATACTGTCAATTAACATTTTTGACATACACCACAAAACAATTGTGTTTTAAAAACGAATGTCATAAATAAAGTTGTTTTGTCTTTTCTGCATTTCTACAAAGTTTTCCCAATTTACAGGGTTACATTTATGGACACTGGAAATTGACACAAAGAACAGACTTGCCAAAATCTCATTAAAATAATGCACAATAAATTCATGCCACTTGTGCTAAATCATTTTTAATTTGGCAACCCTTCCAACATAATAAATATCACAACATACATTTGATTTCCTTTTGTGCAACTTATACATTCATATTTAATATTGCCACATTCTGAATAATAATAAATAATCATCACTTCATTTCTGAGAACAATTGTACTGCATAATTAATGTTAAAACAACATAATCTATAACAAAAATCATAACTGTTGATAAATCCCAGTTTCTACATATATTAAAGACCTTTAATTTCAATACATGGTATGGCTAATGAAAAATACTGAGAGAGTGCAATCAGCACTAAACTTATTCTATTTATCTATAACGGAATATCATTATCAAGCCTTTAAATACAAGAAGCAAATCATTTGAACACTTCATAAACTTGAGGAATTGAGCTGAATATTAAATTTGTATGCTGTGGTAGCTAAATCATTATTTCATTTCAGCCATTCAAAACTAGGACAAGATTTGAGTAACAAGCAGCAGCTTCTTCAAAATATATTTACTAAGACAGAGAGCATTATAATATTAAGTACATATTACTAAATGCCTCTATGGAGGAATGCAAACTGGGAGTCAAGAAAGTTACTTTCTATGCATTGTTTCACATCAGAATAGTAAATAGTATCATTCCATGTGTTTTAATAATAACATGTTGAAAATCCTAAGATTATCCTAATTGCAAAACAGGATTTCATACTATGGAATTATAAGAAGTGTTTTATATTGTGAAACCTAAAACATATTATATTTTACAAAAAAGGCACTGCCTTTGTCATGATGAACTAAATTGTACCTAAAGTCTGTGCTTGATAAGCCAATATACAAAATTATTACAAACTATGTTACCCCTCCAACTGAATGCCTTGTATCCAAGAATTTAGATCAGCTGACCCAGGGCATTCAAGAAGAGTTTCAGCAGGTTCTTCTGGACTTAAAAGACGGCGAGCAGCAGCTTGGCCTGACAAATATGCACCATGAGCCGTAGAGTAGAAACTGCTGTGTGTATGCTCTCCAGCAAAGAGCAGAACAGGCTGTGAATAATTAATTATAATTACTTTATTTTATAAATAAGTGATTTGAGGTGAAGTGGACCAAACATTAAAAATAAGATTTTGTGGTTCAAAATCATAAAATCCCATGTATGAGTATCCACTGTATATAATACACTTACAAGAGTGACTATTGATCCAAAGAAAAATACCTTTTTGTCATGAACATTCCTAAATAAAGGTTGTGCTAAACTTTCAATATCACTCTGGCTGGCTCCAACAGCTATAGCTGTGTAAGATCCTTGAGTGTAAGGCTGCTTTTTCCAACTTGTGCTAAAATAAATTACCATTAAGACATATAGTATTTTCAATGATAAGTTATCAGCTCCAATTATATTAATATACTAAAAGTGCTTAAAGAATGTCAGTTATCAATATTTGAGTGTTATAGAGGTTAGTTCAAAGGTTATTACATTTTAAGTACTTACCAAATGCAGGTCTGTGGTTCTGGAACAAATGGATCATTAAGAAATTTCCTCAAAATCTTGGTGCATGTAGCTGCCACTTCTTCCATTGTTAATGTCTCCATGTACTCAGCTTCTTTGCCAGATACCCAGCCTAGTAACAAAGTTTCTGATACTTTGCTAAATGAATATATTTTTTTGTACCATGAATCTGCTAAATCTTCTGGTACGGGAGGACTCTCCCAAAGGAGCATGATCTCAGTAATGTCTGGATTTAGAAATGGCCTTTCATACTCCAAGAAAATTTTGTCTACAACACCAAACAATAATCTCTCTATTGATTCCACTTTATACTGAGGTAAAACAGGCTCGAATAAACTACTTGCATTTTCCTTTAAAACTCCTAATGGGATAGTACATATCACATGATTAGCATAATATGATTCACCATTATCACATACCACCTCAACATAATTAGGAAACTTTTTCTTTGGTTTTCGTAAGGTCTCAGTCTGTGAAGTACCCTCTTCAGGGTCCACAGTTTGGTCTGAAGAACATTTAGAAATATCTTCTATCACAGTTTGATCAGAGTCTTCTGACTCTTCACCCATGTCATCTAGGGTCCTTAATGAGCCATGTTCATTTGTGTCCCAAATAACTTTTTTTACTGGATGGTTACACACAATTTTTTCAGGTTTAATATCTTTTTTCAGTGGTTCTAGAATAGAACTGAAACCTGAAGGTATCATAATGTTTCCTCCTTGAAGTTCAGTATAGCTGCCTAACTCTAAAAGATCAACCTCATCCATACTATTGCAACCAGATATGCAAGTCTCTCGCTTTAACAAACAGTCAAATATTAATCTTCTAATTTTTTTTTCTTCTGATGATGGTAAACGCTCCAAATATATTGTGGCTTCTAAATTGATGTGCTCCCCCACACTGTTAATATCTGGAGGAGGCAGGTATTGACATAAGAAGTATTCTTCACATCGCCGAAGAAAGCATACGTATGCTTCATGTATCTCATGCAGAACACTAAATGGCACCTGTTTGCCGTCTTCTGTGGCCGCTATAACCTTGTGAGGTTTCGGTATGTTTATAATGTTCACCAGATTGTTAGCCATGGCTATTTCAAAGATAGGATTTCCAAGAACGCCATGAATCCAATTAGCTCCCAACTGAATGTTGTGGTTTTTCATGGGTATAGATATAATTCGGCCTCCGATATGTTTTCTAGCTTCTAAAATTATAAAATCATCCATACCATTTTTTAAAAGATAATTGGCTGCAGCAAGGCCAGCTATTCCGCAACCAATGATGACAACATTATATTGATTGTTGTCACATTTCTTACTAGAATTTAAATTTTCGTCACCCATAATAACTGGATTGTAAATACTTCTATTATTTTGTCACTATCTTTTTGACATTCAGCTGGTTACGACATTCATCCTCGTTACCGACCATTATGATAACCACAGATAAAATAACATGAGTCCTTCAGCCTATTTACGTATCAATCAGTACCTATTCAGTCTACTACCTTACCGGCCCATACACCATCAATAATATTGATCAATATTCTGATTGTACAATATTATTGAACGTGTAGGGATAATATTGAAGCATTACGCCGTGATTGAGCAAAAGATTGATGGAGCTTAATTTTTATTGATCAATATTTTTTTATTGCGCTATGTAGGGTTAATATTGCGCAATATATTTCTTTTTTTTTCTTTTCAACAAAATCACCAGCGTGGCTGCCGCCAAAACTTCGTCGTCAGACATGTTGCTCGCACGAAAATATTGATCAGAGTGGTTTATCAATTTTATTGACAGAATTTATTGAACGTCTGGAATCAAAGGGGGTGTTCAATATTATTGAACAATAAAAAGATTGTTCAATATTATGGTAGGTGTATGGGGCCCCTTATGTCAAGCACCGATTCAATGCAGATAAATTATTTTTTTGAACCTAGAGAATGACATTCTCAACAATATATCGACGGATCTCAACATTGCCATTCGGTCTTAACTTTTCTAAAACGATTATAAACAAGATATATTGACTCTAGAATTCAAACACCTTCCTGTTCCGCCTAGCCAATTTTGATAGCAAATTATATGTGTCTCCCTCTTTCTCTTGAATCTTTTAATCAACTATCTCGCTTTAGTGACCTTTGATTTTGCTGAATAATAATAATAAAATCTTTGTTTACTTCGACTATCTCAAGCAAGTGTTTTTGTTATTGTGTGTGATAATACTTTCAATTTGTTTGGACAAAAACCATTTTCTTACTGTTTATGCTGCATATTGTTGTGTAAAACAGTTGTATTATTATTGTGATGTCCCGTGATATAAATAATATGTGGTGAAAAATCTGTTTCTCTGTATGCGATATCGAAAGTCATTGTGAATAATCCAGTGATGAATATTATTTGATTTGTGTTCTACAAAAGTTATGTAATCTGGAGTACTAAATATCGTATTATTTTAACGGTTGATAGAAAGTGGGACAATGATAATGTTTAAAATTGTGTGTAAAATTGGAAATTAGATTTAAATATAAGCAAAATATTGACACGTGGGTTTCATTGTGAATTAATCGATAAAGGCGTAAGGCGCGTGCGCCAGTCTCTATCAACAAGACTATTATACGTCAAGGTCACTCGACGCAAACACGTGCAATGTCGGATTCTATTTACACTAATGACTTTCTCCTCGAGCCTGGTGTGGACATAAAACAAGAGTCGCCCTATGAGTTGGGTTCCATGTCTGCATCAGTGCCTATACCGCAACGACGAGTAGATCTTGGAGACTTCAACCCAGAACTGGATCTCTTCCTCCAGGATAATCTGGCTGGATCATTCCACAATGTACCCAATATGCAATACAATAAATTTGAAAGTGATACTTCATCCAAAATGGACACATTTAAAATGGATGATGATGACATATTCCAAGTAGACAAAGCTGACTTAGTACTCGGACCAACATTAGCTGAACTGAATGCAAACCCAGACACGTTACTAGATGACCTAAATTTTGATGATCTGCTACTACCAGAAGAGAGTGGCTACTGTGTGCAAATAGGTGGGGCTATGAGTGGCTCCCGTGGCCTAAACAGTATACAGATAAACAACACAATACCTGCAGAAAGTCCGTGTAGTCCATATGGCAGAGCTCAGCTTGCATTTTCTCCGGCCAGCCAGCACAGCTCAGCCTCTTCAAGCTTTGCGCAGCCTGTGAATCAAGTACCAGAACTTTTACTTCGTATGGATGGATACAGTGGTGAAATTGCATTGGGGCAATCTGTGCCTGCTTCAACAGTTCTTCCACCATATCCAATTAGTATTAAACCCCAACACACACAACTGTCTTCGTCAGCACCCACCCATCTTACTATGGAACAGGTTTGACAATTTATAATCTTATGAACACATTATCATTTTATTCATTTTATTTTTTAAACAAATGTAACATTTAATAATTGATGTCATGAATATTAATTAGCTACTTATTGAAATAAACTTCTGATGTTTCTATTTGTTTTGATTACAGATATGGCAACGTCGTGAGCCACGTAAGCACCTGCTTTCAACAAGTTCTCTGGCAGAGGCAGGGTCCGCCTCGTCTTTGTCCGGTGGTCTGCTTAGTCCAGGAACAGGAGATTTCTCACAAGATGAAGACGACAGAGACATAGAATCTGATGATGACAGTGACCGTTATGAAGACCTGTCTTCAGATGGTAAGCAAGTTTACATTTAGTTATGAAAAATTTGAATAGATAAAAAGGGCAATTTCTTTTAAAATAAATACAAAATTTAATATTGGATAAGGATTAATGTCATCTTTATAAAAGTTTTTCACAAATAATGCTTTATTTTAGAAAAAAATTGGTTGGCATAATAAAGGTTATAGTGATTAGTAAGCCAACTTTAAAAGATAGATAAATACTGTCAGGAATTTTTTAAAAATTTTAATAGTTTCCATGTGCAAAAGTTTTCAAAAGGAAAAAAAAAATAAGATTTTGAAACATTCTTTACTTGGTTGTAGCACATTAATACATAGCCTTTCTTGATAAATATGATATACAATGTGTGATAATGAAAGAACTTTTCAAATTGGACAAGTAGTTTCTGAGATTAAAATGTTCAACAAAGGAAACAAACTCTTCAGCTTTATAATATTAGTATAGATAGTACATGTAATAAAAATTTCTTCTTCTTTATCAACCCGTATACGCCCACTGCTGAGCACGGGTCTCCTCTACCAGTGAGTTTAGGCCAGTGGTTCCCAAACATATTTTGTCTAATGCTTCGAGAATAAATATTTTTTAGCGCCCCCATTTTTTCACCTATTTAAAAACCACTTTTGCTTCAAATTAAATTAATTAATTATTGGGACCTATATATGTATATTATCGGAGAATTCTAAACAAAACTTTTACTATAACCCGCAACTTGAAACCTGAGTGCTGTAGCCTAGTAGGTAACATACAACGGCCCTTGGGTCTCAAGTTAACTCTTACGGACTCCACCTGCCAATAACAATGATTATTGAAACGCAACTTTAAAATATTAAAACAGAGTATCTTTTATTAAAAATAAAACTAAATAATCGATCCTTATATAAAAACTAATGTGAAGGAAATTAAAATGTGAAAGTGTGTCTGTTGCCTTTTTATTTGCTTGTGTCTACTCTCATTACGAAATGGAGCGACCGATTGACATGATTTGAATTTTTTCTATATTCAATAAAATAGGACAGATATATGAACTACGTGGAGAGAAATATAGAACCGAGTTTGAGCAATCTTTAAATTCATATTAGTTGATGTTCACAACTTGTTTAAGAGGCCTCCTAGCTAAATAAAATTACAAATCACCTCTACACAACGCCCCCATTTTCTTTCTGGGTCTCTCACCGCCCACTTGAGACCTGCAGCGCCTACAAGGGGGCGTTATCGCCCACTTTGGGAAATACTAGTTTAGACCATAGTCCACCACGTTGGTCTAGTGCGGGTTGGCGGATTATGCACCTAAGAAATTCCTAAGAACTCTAAGTGTGCAGGTTTTATCACGATGTTTTCCTTCACCGTTAAAGCAAGTGATAATTCAATGTGAATACACACATAACTTCGAAAAGTCAGAGGTGTGTGCCTGGGGTTCGAACCCGCGACCGTCGAGATTCTCGACCGCGCGCCCAAACCTCGAGGCCATCACTGCTTATAATAATAATGTAATCATAACATATTGTTTTTACTAGTACTTAAAATATATATTTAATACGAATTTCCATACTAGTTCATAAAAGTAACATTAATTATAGGCATATGTTTCTTTTTAGATTCAAATGATGAATCAGAATCGAAGCAGGCTCGGATTAATGCAAAAAAAGAAAGATATTTCTGGCAATATAATGTTCAGGCCAAAGGACCAAAAGGTCAGAGACTGGTACTGAATAAAAAATCAGAGGATCCTCATATATTAAATTCAGTCACTGATCCTGTGTTTAGCCCTAGTTGCAGTGTTAGGGGAATCAAACACAGGTAACAATAAATCATTTATTTTATATTGGTATATAAATTTTAAAAATTGATAAAATAATATTTGCTTTTTCAGTGGCAAAGCAAGAAAAGGAGATGGCAATGACTTAACGCCTAATCCACGGAAACTGTATCTAATAGGCAAAGAGTTGGATAATTTGGGAAAAGTAATAAATGATATGATACCTGTCAGTGAGCTACCCTTTAATATAAGACCCAAAACAAGAAAGGAGAAGAATAAACTGGCGTCACGTGCTTGTAGATTAAAGAAGAAAGCACAGCATGAGGCAAATAAGATAAAACTTTATGGATTAGAACAAGAACACAGTAAGTAATTGTTTTAAAAGCAAATGAATATGATTAATATTCTGAATTTTAAATAGTTAACAAGTTTTTATTTATTTATTGTACTTACTAATTTATTGTGTTTTATAACAGTAAAGGCAGACTTGATGCTGAAGTCATTCCCTTTGTTTTTATATTTAATAATAATGTTACTTAATCTGGCATTTCACTTGTATAAAAAAAATGACATACATATTCTCCCAAAACCGGAGGTGAATTTTATCCTTCAATTAAATTACTTCTGTTTATTTATTATGGATTTGTTTATATGTTGCTAAAATCTTTTTTATCTTGTGTGATGTTTTTATTAGGGATGTTGTGAATATTCGCATCCGCATCCGCATATGCGGAACATTCGCATCGATTTAGACATCCGCATCCGCATAAATCGCTGCGGAGCTGATGCGGGTGCGGATGTGTAGCAGATCGCGAAAAGAAAGAACGGGGTGAGGGGCGGCGAGGTGCGCGTGTCGGTCTCGAGTGTCGAGTGGTTGACCGCACGTGCTGATTGACCAATAGGAAAGCAATAACATTCTATACAGATCAACCAATCGATCAATTTTATACAGATCCGCCTCCGCGGATGTGAGCCTCTTAAAATTCGCATCCGCATCCGCGGATGTGAAAAAAATTGAATCCGCAACATCCCTAGTTTTTACCCACTTTAAGAAGTTGTCATATTTCTTAGCAATTTATATTTGGTAAAGCTCTTCTAAGTTTCAAAGCTTTCCTTTTTGTTTGAATCTGAAAAGTAATTTTGAATCCAAGTAAACATTCATGATTCATATACTTGTTATGGCAAAAGTGCAAGTGACAAATAATTATAATTATGATTCCATATTATATTACTTACTAGCTTTTGCCCGCTACTCCGTCTGCGTAGACTTTAGGGTTGAGTACAGTAAGATAATAAGTGAATCTTTTAATACGTTTCCTAAGTGCTCAAAAAAAATTATACTTTAAAAGAGATATTTTTACAGAAATGTTTGAATGTTTATTCCATGGGAACATTTCATTGTCACTTCACAGCGTCCTATTTATGTTAATACCAAAAATAATATAACTTAGTCGAATGGTTTAGGCGTGAAAGCGTAACAGACATACTGAGTTACTCTTGCAATTATAACATGTAACCGCGCCCACCGGAACACATTTTACAGGATAAAAGTATCCCATGTTAATTCGGTGGGTCCTACCTATCTCTATACCAAAACTCATTCATATTGGTTCAGTAGATCTTGTGTATAGCTATTCCCACGGGAATACTACATTTTTCGGGATAAAAGTATTCTATGATACTTCGATGGGCCTTACATATCTCCATACCAAAAATCATTCAAATCGGTTCAGTAGATCCAGAGAATAACCATTCCCACGGGACTGCTACATTTTCCGGGATAAAAAGTGACCTATGTTACTTCGGTGTATCCCATCTATCTCCATACCAAAAATCATCCAAATTGGTTCAGTACTTTTTGAGTTTATTCGTAACAAACATACAAAAATCCAAAAATACAAATCTTTCCTCTTTATTATAATAGTATAGATAGAACTAACACACTTAATAATATTATGAAATAAACTGTGAAATTTAAATAGCATTGCACATTATTGGGGGTGATATAAATTTCTGTTATTAGCAATAACTACAAATTAATTTATTGATTTCAATGAAAGTGTAGCTAAAGATATTTCATATTTTTCAGAACGCCTACTACATGGAATTAAACAAATGAAACAAATTACTACCAGCAGGATGACTAATTCACAGAATGATGTTGATTGGAATTCTCATATAAATAATGTTGTCAAAACAGCAACAGGTAAGCTATCTTTTTAATCACAAATTTTGATCCAAAAGTCAAAGCTTCTTATATCTGGGATAAATCTTTTAATCTCAGGCTTATTGGATTCAACAGCCTGGTTTTAGTTTTAATATGCAAATTAGCAGGCAAAGGTATGTTTATAACATAACTAGCTGTTGCCCACGACTTCGTCCGCGTAGACTACAGGGTTGAGTTCAGATAGAAAATAAGCTATAGTCTAATTTACTTCTCAGAGTCCTGTTTATAAACGACGAACTCCCATACAAACTTTCAACCCTTATTTCACCCCCTCACTGGTCGAAATTTCAAAAACGCTAGAACAAATGTTTAATTATATCTTATCAAGTGCTTAAATATAAAGTTTCATGGTGTTATCTTTTAAAATTAAGAAATCCCATACAAACTTTAAAGCTCTTCATCCCTTTTTCTCGCAATAAAATGTAGCTTATGTCCTTTCTCAGGGTCTAAAGATTGTCTGTGCTAAATTTCATCAAAATGGGTTGAGAGGTTTAAGAGGGAAAGTGTAACAGACAGACAGAGTAACTTTCGCATTTATAATATTAGTAGGGATTATTGCAGACTTATTCCCGAATTATGGTTAAGAGCGTATAAACACCGCGCGGCTCGCCGAGTTTAGGTAAATGCGACGAGTGTCGATGCAGCGACCAGCGCGCGCGCCGGTTCTTACTTATTACTCATAATATCAAATAAAATGAATTTAAATCATGATTATTGAATATGTATAGTGTCAAATACATCACTTAGATTAATTCCTTTTAAAGTTTAATTAATCACATGTTCGGAAAGCAGAGATAATAGCAAAAATATTTACGACGCAAATTTCGATGGCGTAGCGCAGAGCGATACGTCCTCTCCTTGGAAGACCTCGCGGCGGTGGTTTTTTGCACTGGCTTGGGCCCGGCATTTTATAGCACATTTTAAAATATTCATAAAAAAATAAATGAATAAAATTTCTTCAAAACAAAAATTGTACATTTTCAAGTAAACGTTCTTTTATTAAGGAA
Source organism: Cephonodes hylas (assembly GCA_030295005.1). Classification (NCBI taxonomy): domain Eukaryota; kingdom Metazoa; phylum Arthropoda; class Insecta; order Lepidoptera; family Sphingidae; genus Cephonodes; species Cephonodes hylas. The sequence goes on from AP025371.1 coordinate 6,268,743, forward strand.
AGTTGTTATTTTGTTAAATTGAGTATCGTACAGGGGTAAAAAAAAAAATGCAATAGTAACAGTTTTTTCCCAATATTTTGAATGCCTCAATTTTTTTTTTACTTGAATATGCAATCTAAATCTTAAAATGTTTTTAACTAACTATTTGCTTGGGGATATATACAATTCAACAAAATTTTATTTTGATTTAATATGTTATGAATTAATTCGAATTTTGAGCCTCGAAAATGACTCTAAAAGTGAATTTATGACAACCTTAGCTCAGTTATCTTGTTATTTATTTAAATTTACGCAAAAATCTTAAAATGTGCTTAACTAACTTTTTCGATGACAACATTCCCTATAATAATTTATAATTAAGGTATTTGTACGATGGGTCTTTCATCAATTTTAAGGGGTTCGAAAAGTACTGTTTTTGCCGAAATATGTATAAACCCTCTTAAGTTTTATGAGTAAGACATGATAGTTCATACATGCTGGTACACAAACACTATATTAATATTTTTTTATACTCTAAATTTTGACATTTCTTCATATTATTTTTATTCCAGTTAATAGAAAATTTATTCAATTCACTATGAATTTCTAATAAAGGCGTTAATTCGGCTTGTTTTAATAAATCTTAAAATTCCTGTAGAACACAATTCAGAATAAGATATGACTAAGTTATCCCCAAAACTAATTTAAGCATTTTTCACTTAAAAGCTAATTTTTTTATTAATTTTCTTCGACTTTTTTCAGAGGTAACCATAGCAGGAAAGACATCAGAGTTTGTTAATAAAATATTGGACAATGTCAAATCCGGTCAAAACAATGGTGGAATAAATGATGTTTAAGGTAAAACAAAACAAATTACAGATGTGAATATAAAAACGAAAGGCTGTTCTATGTACCTCCAAAGTTATTTAGAGATGAGAGTTTTATGTTATATCATATAAAAGCTTGATTGTCTTAGACAATTTTATTTTTCTATGGTAATGAATATATAGAATTAGTCACTAGAAGCTTTATAAGGCAACCATAATGTGTAAGAATGTTTATTTTAGTTTTCTTCTTTTATTGATAATAATGCCATAAGATAGTTTATAATCATTGTAGTAAATATATTTACAGTTAAAGTAGGAGTATGAATACTAAGTAAGTTACTAAAAACGAAAATATATATTAAGAGACTATAATTATCCACACTGGCATCCCACATTGTATTGATGGCTAAATTAAAAGTGAATGGGACATCTATGACGTCACTAAATAAGAATGGTAATAGACAAACATTAAAAAATAATAACTTTTGATGATAATGTCTATGTTATGATATTATTTATTACAACTAATGCATAACATTGTACCTATCTAATATAAAGCAGCCAATCAGAAATAATATATTGTTTTAGTTTCGTAAAAAGTCGACAAAAATTAAGATTTTATTCTTTTGTACATAACAATAACGTTCTTGTAATGAAATAGCTAGTAACGTAAATGCTCGACTCTAAAGGCATTGTACATCAAACCATAATAAAAATACAAGTGTTTAAGAAAAAAAACAAGCGTTTGTTTCAATGCTCTGAAACAAAAAAATATTATTTATTTTAGAACTTTTATAACGTTGTCATCTTGTCCGTTTATAACATTGTTGCATAATATACTTAGTTTGAAAATTTTAATAGTTAAAATCAATCACATCATGTTATTTAATTTTATTGTTTATTTACACAAGTAAATCTCGCGACTAGCTTTTATACCATAAAATATGTAAAGACGTTATTGATAGAAGAAGTTTTAGTTTTTTTTCGTTTTAACACATTTTTGTAAAAACTTGTTTTTTAAAAAGTTTTTTTTTTCTTCAAGCCCTTCCATAATATGTTAGAAGTGCATTAAAAATATCTAGTCCGAGATATTGGATGTGCCGCTACGTTCGATTTAAAGTAATGCTGCACAAGTCAGATTATTATGATACAAACAGATGTGTGATATTTAATCTTTATTTAATTAAGCCGGAAATTTGCATTACAGTACATATTTCTATTGTATTTGAGAGTTTAAATACATAAGCTTTACTGCTGGAAAGCAATAATAGTGAGTTTTTGAACTTCATTTCAATCTTGTTGAATATTAAAAGTTACATTTTATAATTAATGTTTTTCAGCCTACTCAATGATTCTTATTGTACAATGTATTGCGTTATCGAGGTCAGAGGTTAACACTTACCCATATCGAAAACGTATAATAGGAGTACATGTTTACAAAATCTTATACTTCCAGTCATGATGTCTTGCCTACACTTTTTCGCCACTCGTAGCGTATACTGGCCATAAAATGAGCTTAGTACTGATAAAAATTTAATGTTTTTTGATGGGTGTACTTACTAACCTGATAACAATTAATTCGACCTGGGCGATACAATACTATTGCAAAATATTTATTGTGGTATTATGAACACTCCACGTTACAATTTATAGCAAATAGCAAAACTTTTATAGCAAAACCAAATACATAATAAATAAAAATAATATATCACTATTTTAAGACAGCTATGAGAAGACGTATGATAATTTGGATAAAATATGTAAATTGTAACAAGACGTGAAGATTAATAATGGCTAATTTTGTAGTAACCTTTTAATATATATTTTTTAAATGGCGTCATAAAGATTAGCTTAATGCTTATGACTAAGAAGGTGGTGGATGAGCGCTTGTGTGGATTGTCTATAAAATACACCACAATTAAGTTCTTACATTTCATATTTAACAAATAAGACTAGGCAAGTGAGATACTTTAAATGTGTACAGGTGTATTCAGACCGTAATCGGAAACTAAGGTAGGCGCAATAGCTACCGTGATTACAGAAAATCCCGACAAAAAAATAAAAAAATGACGTTTTCCTCACAACCATAGCTAATAAATGTATGCGGTTTGTATGGAAAGCGTATACATTTTAATTTTTTGCTGGGATTTTTTTTAACGCCAATGGGTTTGTGATCACGATAGCTATTGCCTTCCTTAGTTTACGATTACAGTCTGCATACACCCTGTATATTTGTACCGTTTTACTAGGCCATATTATTTTTGATCTATTTGTATATTGAACATGAAGCCTTATATGTATGTCTAAAGTAAAAAAAATAAGTGAGAAATATTATCGTTCTAAGCTATATTATATAATTGTTTATTGGAAACTCGTTAAAAAAAACATATTGCATGATATTTGGATTGTATTGAAACATTTGCAATATGTATATATTTTATATTTATTCTGAGAAATGATAGCTTAGCTAACCATTTTATTCTATTCTGACAAAAAATAGACTATATAATTATGAATTTAAATAACATATGAATAAAGTGTTTATTAATATTAAATTAAATGCTCTTACGCATAGGTTCTTGTGTATATTATAAGCCGTTTGCTCGTTAGGTTTTAGAAAGCTGACGAACAATTTATGTTCATTGATTTATTATATGTTTTGTGTCTAGTCTCTAATTTATTATAATGAAGAAAATAACAATTGCTTTTGTGCATTTGTAACTAAAGTATCGCTCGGTGCGACGACAGCGTATGTAGCCATACGTAGATGTCAACTTAACGATCTGTATAACATTGTATTTATTTATATTACACAAGAACATTGTTAGTTAATTTGATTCGTCGAGTTTATCGATTTTATTGTTAATTGTTTGAAATTACTTTATTAATAAAATAACCATCGTGTGGCGATTCGTTCGTGATATTATAACTTACTGCATATTTTATACTAAGTTGGGTATATAGTGGTAGTATTAGTCATATACTTTATATTTGTTCGTATTTATTTGTATAAAATATTTTAAGGAAAGGACACTCTGGCTTTTCATTATTAATTCATTATTAGATATTATTGCCAAGATGTATATTTGCCATAATGTTTGTAGCTATTTTAATGCATCTTAGTATGAGGTAAGGTGTATTCGGGGATTCGTATATTTGTAGGATTACATTTTTATACAATGAATTTGTCATTTTTAAATAATTTCAGGGGTTGTTAATATTAATCTGATGTACATATCTATTTTCAATTTTATTTTAAAATTTCTGAAGCTATGAATATTATCACAATGGTTTTGTGTCATTAGATTGTAAAAACAGCATTTACCATTAAAATAAATTAATTTATTTTTATAATAATATAAGTATAATTTTTATGTACAATGTTATCAATAATATGTGTTACCGAATATTATTTTTTCTAAATTTTGACATAAATCGCTATTTATATCCATGTTGAAAAAATCTTTTTATATGTACCTATTTATAAAATTAATACACAGGATTGACAAAAACACAGTCCAATTGATAAACATTACTGCGGATCTATATTTCTGATGTAAAAATTAATTTGATAAAATGAATATCTATGAGTAACTCACGCCACGAAAAATAGCTTAGGAAGTTGCTACCAATACCTAACCAACAATTCATAATTAAAAAGAATATTGGTCTTGCCATATTTTACAATATTACTAGAGGTTGGGGTATTTAAACAAATTTGTAACACAACTAATAAATTTGTTGTTTTCTTAGTAATGTCCCTCTTGGATAGTTTTTGTTACACCTGTATAAAATTACAGATAGACGATTTTATAAGCAAAATATAATTTTCTATGTTGTTATATTTATTACATATTATGTTATTTAAATGATTTATGTAAGTGTTATATTGTGTATGTTAAACATTCATATCATCCCCTTTATGTGCACTGGTGAAGAATATTTTTTTAATGAAAATGTCCAAAATTTTTAAAACTGTCCACCATCCAGCCTGCTGTTGCTAACCACATGAAACATTTTTTTAAAACGAAATTAAATTGAGAAATCATCAATGCATTTGTGATTGGGCTTTTTTTTGCCTACTAATTATCTTACCAAGGTACTACCTTAATCACCTTGGACATTCAACATTAGCTTAGATTATGTCAAGTATGGATTTTCCATGTCAAAAAATTGCTCAGCATTTTCTAAATAATATGTTTGGTACATAAAGAAAACTTAATAACGTTATTTGTTAACAATTTAAACCAAATTTGACTTTTCTGCGATTCAATAGGCTGTGCATATTTTTGTATACATTCATTTATTGTGTAAGTTTCTTATATTAGTTTTTCTTATTAAATTGTGAAAAATATCTAATCATATATTTCATGTTTATTTGTATTGAATTTGAATAAATGTATTGCAGTAAGTTGGTGTTTAATTTTACCGTCCACATAGACTACAGGGTTGAGTTCAGAAAGAAAATGTGTGGGGTAGGTAATACGAATGGACAGAGCGAGGAAAGACAATGAAATAATAATGAAAATAGCTGATGTGATAAATAAGCTGAAAAGAAACAATGTCGACGGATGAGGCAGCAGAGGAAGGCCAAAGAAAAGATGGATGGAGTGCGTGAGAGGAAATATAAGAGAAAAGGGGTGACTGGAGATGAGAAGGCTGATAGAGATGTTGGGAGAAAAGAACATACACATTGCGCCGACCCCAAATAGAATTAAGAACAGGGTAAGTGAAAGACGATGATGGATCATACAAATCGGTTAAATCCTTTAAACATGAAACCGTAACGCGCCGGTCGGCGCTTTGTGCATCATTGTTGCGCCCTTGATCATTGTTTTAAAATTGTGATATATTCTAAGATACTCATTAAAATCAAATGATGTAAAAAAAATCCTTTAATTTAAATACTTATAACGAATTTATTTGGATAAGGATTAATATCATGCAAAAATCATTTACGGTCCAAGCTGTTCGTTTGTGGAATGCCCTTCCACCTGCCATTGGATGAGCTGAAACTATCCACTCCTTTAAAAGACAAGTGAAAGATCACTACCTTTCTCCACTCACCTGTTTATATGCTAGACATTATAAATGTTTACGTATTATAAATATGTTGTTTTATGTATTTAGATGTAAGTATATGTTTATAAATTTGTATCTATTAGTATGTTTTATATATATTTATAAATTATTAATTTATCCTAGTTTATATGTATTTATTTTAGTAGTTTATTGACTTCTTTATACTTTATTCTACCCTATTTATTTTCCTCTCTTACTATCCATCCTAAAGTTGCCTTTAAAATATTGCCTAGTGCGATAAGGCCGCCTCTTGTTTTATCTATTGTAAGTTAAGTATCGTCATTATATTCAGTGTATATACAAGAAAGTTATAAATAAATAAATAAAATCATCTTTATAAAATCATCTTAGAACAAATTTGGTTAGCATAGTGAATCAATCCTAAAAGACAGATAGATGCTGTCCCGGACTTTTTTTAGAACTTTTAAAGGAGATGTAGTGTGCTGGAGGACTACTTGAAGTGAAAGACCACTTGTACTGTCGTATGTCGAATGTGTTTTTATTGAGAAACATGCACTCCTTATATACAAAATAGTCCAGCGAGAGTGGCGCCCTCTGCGGGCAAGCGCGGGCGAAAAGCGCGGGAAACGAGCGCGTGCCATCGCGCGCCCCGCGTCCGTGCCCCCGCGCGCCCCGCGTCCGCGCGACTCTCGCTCACCTATAAATATTAGGCGCGTCGCGGTTTCGCGGTTATTCAGCGCGGCGCGTCGTCGGAAGAATCATCGGGCAGCTACTCGTCGTGTGCGGTGTGCGTCGCTCGTCGTGGGTCTCAAGAACTGTCGCCGGGCCGTGCTGCGTGTGTCGTCGAGCTTCGCTTCGTGATCAGCGGTGATGGCGTTTTCACGCCGCACTTGCTGTGGTTTCACTTGACTTGACGTCAAAAGTATGTGGCATTTTCATGCCGCGCCCATCCATTATCCAAAGTCTATAAAAGACTTATAAACGTATTATTATTCTACTCGCTGTGTTTTATTTATTGTTCCCTCTCTGTGTTTTATTTATTGGTCTCCTGGTAATCTTTTGTCTGTCTCGGTAAGGTAAGGTAAGGTGGTTGGTTTTGAGAGGTAAAAGGTAAGTATGCATGTTCTCTGTATGTGCGTGACGCCACAGAGAACAATTCTGTCATACATTACTTCAGTTAAACTTCAACCGTTTCCACAGCGCATGCAGCGGAATCTTTCAAAACGAAAAAAATACCCGATTTTGAAACATTCTTTATAGCTGCTCTGCTCTTGTTGGTCGTAGCGTGATGATATTCAGCCTTTAGCTTTCCTCGATGAATGTGCTATCTAATACTATAGGAATTTCTCAACTCGGACCAGTAGTTCAAACAAACTCTTCAACTTTATAATATTAGTATAGATTATTCTATACTATAACTTTTAGGTCCTTTATTTGTAAAATGAGATAATGAAGATGCATACAATGTGCCATAAATTTAAACACTGTCTTATCATCATCAACAGCCCTTAATTCGTCCACTGCTGGTCATAGGCTTCTCTTATGGCACGCCACTGGGCTCGATCTTCGGCTCTCCTCATCTTATAACTATTAGTTTTCTTCATTAATCATATATCACATAGACAAGTTAATAAAAACCCAATTACTTAGTAAGAATTGAATATATTTTTGTAAATTTATATATATAGATTAGAATTCAATATACTTCCAGACTTCTGTTTATCTAATAAAATGTTCAGGTTTTGCAATAATTCATGAAGTTCATACATTTCATCATCCTCGGGCTGCTCAATATAAAATATTACTGCTGATGCAGGAAGATCAAGAACTTCTCTCAAGCAGATTGCTGAAAATTAATGTTGTTATGACTATTATTGGTAATTCTCAATTTACACTTTTACTTATATAAAATGTAATTTTTTTAAATCATCACCACCAGCCTTTCATGTCCACTGCTGGACATAGGCCTCTCCTATTATTTTTTGAATAATGTATTTCATATAATATGCACTAACAAGTAATAGGGAATTCAAGTTATATAATTGAATGGAATATTTAATCCAAACTTTATTTGAAATAAAAAGTGTAAGTTAGTTAAACCAAGAAAACAAAGAGATATTTCAAAAAATAATGACAAAATATCTACCTCCAGCTGAGGCACCAGACAAAATATTTGGTTGTTCTAGTTTTGGATACTTTAGAATAATATCTTTTGAATGGCTATTAGTTGATAGTCTTCGGACAACACAGTTTTGCAAATATTCTCCCGAAGCATGGAATTCAACAAGAGGCTTGGTTAATATTGCAATGACCTCATCACTTGTTGTAATGTACTCTTTTAATAAATCAATAATATCACTGCTAAACACCAAGTCGTAATCTTTAAGCACGCAGACATAATCATCTGCTGATTTAACTTTATACAACTTTAGACCAATGTCTGCAACTGAGTTTATAAGGTCTAAATTTTTGCTTTGACTTATAGATTGTGCTAGAAATTTGCCTTCTAATATTAGTAGTGTTCTTATATGACTTGGTTCTTCAACGGTTTCTTGCCAGTTGACTCTGAAATACAACATGAAAAAAGGGATTATTTAATATCGGTTAATATAGCATAATAATGCTAAGCAAAGTCTACTTACTGAACCATATTATCATCGTGATTATTTTCTTCCCAGTCTTCCCAAACATTTCGACTGGAAGGTTCTACTATTTCTCCGAAAGTACTCATTTTGCTAGATTTTCTTTATTGATAATATCGTTTTCAAAATATATTCATTACGTATAAATAAAAAAGAAATAAAGTTTATACTTTGACATGAATTGTTGAAATTTTGAATTTGACAAATTAGGAGCAAGGGATGTGTCTATGATATGGAAGAGTTATTCATCGATTTTTCCAATGTTTGCACGATTGAAAAGTCGCCCATTCTCTCTCGTACCCGCGTAAAACTTATACCTAGTAAGGCAATAATTAGCAATGTGGTTGTTTTACGTATTAATTAAAAAATGGTACTTAGTAACTATAGATATTTATTAAATTTAAAGAAAAAAAAAACAGTAACAAATTATTACGTAAGAATGAATCTTTATCTATTATATTCTATTATAATCTTTATATTCTTTGATGAATGAATACAACAATCTGTGATTGATAAACTAGCAACACTGTTATGGCGTTATTTTATTATCCCGTTGTGTGGAGTTAGTAGATACGTGAAAATAAGAAGTGTCAAAAGCTAAATAAAAAATAGTAGACTATGAAAAGTGGATTTGTCTTATTAATTTAATTTGAATTAAGTCATGTTGAAGGTGTGTTATCTGTTATTTGTAAAAAAAAACAATTTGTGAAGGGCTATTCGTATTCGTAAACATATTTATTAATTCTTTACAGGATAAAGGACAGGTCACTTTCGAGGACAAATGGCCATCGATGCGCCCTATTGTATTAAAGCTCCTAAAGCAAGAACCGGTAACTCAAACCGAATGGCAAGATCTATTTGGTGCTGTTCATTCAGTATGCTTGTGGGATGAGAGAGGACCCTATAAGTTGAGAGATGCTTTGCAGCAGGATATAATGATGTATATTAAGCAAGCACAGGCTCGCGTTTTAGCTCAGCGGGAAGATCAAGCTTTATTAAAAGCTTATATAGCCGAATGGGGCAGATTTTTTACGCAATGTAATTATTTGCCCACACCTTTTCGGCAGTTAGAAAATTCAATTAATAACTTAAGCAAAGTAACCACTGCAGCTACATCAAACTCGCAGAAAAAAAACAATAATAATAATATAGAAGATAGTTTGGTACGAAAGCTCATGTTAGATTCATGGAATCAAAGTATTTTTGTTGATATAAAGCAGAGATTACAAGATTCTGCAATGAAACTAGTTCAAGCTGAACGAAATGGTGAATCTTTCGATTCACAACTTGTTATTGGAGTAAGGGAATCCTATGGTATGTACAAAAAATAATTTTTGATCCATTTTTAATATTAAGAGTGTTTTCACTAGTCATACTTATGAAATGTTTTTTTTTAGTTAACTTATGCTCAAATTCAGTTGATAAATTACAAATATATAGAGAAAACTTTGAAGCTGCTTATATGCAAGCTACAGAGGAGTTTTATAAATTAAAAGCTAATGAGCATTTATTGGCTAATGGTGTACAAGCATATATGAAATATGCAGATCAGCGCCTCAAAGAAGAGGAAGCAAGAGCTCACAGGTACCTTGAGCCAGGCAGTGGAAGTGTTGCTGCTCTCACTCAGTGTTGTGAGAAAGTAATCATTGGAGAACATTTAACTACACTTTTAGCTGAAAGTGCCCCTTTGATTAAGGCTGGTGAGACTCAGAAACTCCAACTAATGTTTCGCTTGTTGGATAGAATACCTGAAGGTGTCACACCTATTCTTAGAGATTTAGAAGCTCATATAGTTTCAGCAGGATTAGCTGATATGGTTGCTTCTGCAGATATCATTACATCAGATTCTGAAAAGTATGTAGAGAGGCTTCTTGACTTATTTAAAAAGTTTAGCACATTGGCCAAGGAAGCTTTTATGGATGATCCTCGGTTTCTAACAGCTAGAGATAAGGCATACAAATGTGTTGTGAATGATACTACTGTGTTTAAATTAGAGTTGCCATCATCTACTCTTGTTCGTGGAAGCAAAGGTACTGCACCAGAGAGTAAATGCCCTGAACTTCTTGCTAACTATTGTGACATGCTTTTACGAAAAACACCATTAAGCAAACGTCTCACAAGTGAGCAAATAGAATCCAGGTTACGGGATGTGTTATTAGTGTTAAAATACATTGAAAACAAAGATGTGTTCATGAGATATCATAAGGCCCATTTAACAAGGAGGTTGATATTAGATTCAAGTGCTGATTCTGAAAAAGAAGAAGATATGGTAGAATGGCTACGGGAAGTGGGCATGCCAGCTGATTATGTAAACAAACTAGCTCGTATGTTCCAAGACATTAAGGTAAGTGAAGATCTGAATACTCAGTTTAGAGCTGACACAACTCGCCATGATGCAATAAACATAAAAATTCTCAATGCTGGTGCATGGGCCCGGGGATCTGAAAGAGTTACTGTAAGTCTTCCTTTAGAATTAGAAGATTACATTCCGGAAGTGGAAGAATTCTACAAAAAGAAGCATTCTGGGCGTAAACTGCAGTGGTATCATCATATGAGCAATGGAACAATCACTTTCGCCAATTCTGTGGGTAGGTTTGACTTAGATGTCACTACTTTCCAAATGGCTGTTTTATTTGCATGGAATCAACGGCCAATGGAAAAAATAAGTTACGAAAATCTAAGACTAGCAACTGAACTTCCTGACCCAGAATTGAGGAGGACATTGTGGTCTTTGGTTGCTTTTCCAAAACTGAAAAGGCAATTATTAAGCTATGAACCAAGTGTTCAAAATCCAAAGGATTTTGCAGAAAATACGACATTCTGGGTAAATCAAGAGTTTTCACTAATTAAGAATGGTAAACCACAGCGTAGAGGTAAAATAAATTTAATTGGTAGACTGCAATTAAGTACAGAACGATCTCAAATGGAGGATAATCATTCCATAGTTCAGTTGCGAATATTAAGGACTCAAGAGGCAATTATAAAAATTTTGAAGATGAGAAAGCGTATCACGAATACTGCACTTCAGGTAAATAATTTACTGTGTACTACATTTATACACGAGATTTTCTGTTTTTCTAAAGAAGTCTATAAATTCCGCTACCTAATTTAAGTCTTACATATAAGCCTAATTTCTTGACAAGAGGCCCGTGGCGGGGATACGAAAAGGTTTCTGCATCAATATTTCGCAAATTGTGTTTCAAGTTCTACATAAGGTCTATCACTACACAATAACTAAATATTGTTCCCCAAATATATCTTAATATGAAACATATACTTTACAGAGCGAACTGGTGGAGATCTTGAAGAATATGTTCTTGCCATCTAAGAAAATGATAAAAGAACAGTTGGAATGGCTTATCGAACACAAGTACATGCGCCGAGATGATGAAGATATCAACACTTTTATATATATGGCCTAAGTCATTTTCCAAGTATAACTGAACAAAATCAATAAATTATTTAATCCAGTCTGAAAGTGGCTATTTGATTTATTATTCCAAAATTAACAAAAATGTACGAATTGGGCAGCATCATAAAACACATCCTCATAATATTTATATTTTATTAAATATACATAAAGATTACACATAGTTCTTCTGCTCAAAAAGTTGAATTTTCTTCAACAGGACATTTGCAACATTTGCCTGTATTAGAAGCTTATATTACAAACATTAAAAATACCTTCAAATTCCCCTTTATGAGTAGAAGAACTTATATTTAATGTATAAAACGTAAATTTAATTTTTCGCCGGTTCAATCGTTTCGCCTCCCTGGATTTGACCCCAGCCAATCAATCTGTTAAAAACAAATAGTTTTATGAATGTATCATTTTTGATAATAATGTAGCAAAGTAAAGATGAAATTTTAATATATACCGCCAATGGTTTTCCACTCTTCTGCTGAGGGCGACTTTCTCTCCGATTTCCGTGCATACGGGGTTCGTCAAAGCAATTTTGGCTAAATCGGCTTTCGTAGCTATTACTCTGCCACCAGTACTCAAAGACCCAATGTTGACTAATAACACCTGTAAATTAAATTGGTTCATTAAAATACAAAACTTTAAATATTATTACTATAATTAGAAAATATATGACAGCAAAAAATACCTCGTTCTTAGTTAGTTTCTGTACTTTAGCGGCTTTCTTGTCTCCTTCTGTGCGTACACCGAGCAAACGCTTCAACAAATAGTATGATACTTCCAGTTTCACAAATATACCAGGTAGCGCACCCACAGCACCGAGCACCTACAAAAGTATTTGAGTTTTATTAATTTATTCAACACAGCAATATTAAAGAAATAGTTATATTTTTGTACTAAGAATGTCTTACCTGGCCGACAAGTCTGTCCGCACGACACAGTGTGGGTTCGATCTTCGTTCCCACACCGATAAGACCACCGGGAACAGCGTATTGAAGTTCATTTTGTTCAGCGAAAAGAGATACGATGCGGGAGAATATAGGCGTGCACGTCAACTTGCCATCGGCGTCCTTGCTCACTAATCCAGGTCGTACCTGTAAATATTTGTTGAAACAAAATATATTCTACATTCACACACGTAACTTATACCCATCTATACTAATATTATAAAGCTAAAGAGTTTGTTTGTTTGTTTGTTTGTTTGTTTGTTTGTTTGTTTGTTTGTTTGAACGCTAGGATCTCAGGAACTACGGGTCCGATTTGAAAAATTCTTTCAGTGTTAGTTAGCACATTTATCGAGGAAGGTTATAGGCTATATATCATTACGCTACGACTAATAGGAGCGGAGCAGCAATAAAGAATGTTTCAAAATCGGGGACATTTTTTCCTTTTCGTGAGCTTCCGCTGCGTGCGCTGCGGAAACGGTTGAAGTTTCGCTAAAATAATGTATGAGAGAATTGTTCCTCTTTAAAAGTTCTAAAAAAAAGTCCGCGACAGCATATATCTATTCTTTAAGGTTGGCACACTATAACGTTTTTTATCCTAACCAAATTTATTTTAAAGTAATGTTTTATTTGTGAAGGTGTTTTTATTAATATGGTATTAATCCTTATCCAAATAAATACGTTATTAATTATGAGTATTTAATATTAAATAAAATTGCCTTTTACATCATTTGATTTCACTAAGTATCTTAGAAGATATCGCAGTTTTAAAAAAATGCACAAGGCGCCGACCGGCATGTTACGGTTTCACGTTTAAACAATTTGACCGATTTGTATGATTTTCGTATATTTACGTAAATGGGGCTTTGTGGAGTAAAAAACTACAACTTATTTTCTTTCTGAACCCAACCCTGTAGTCCACGCAGACGGAGTTGCGGGCAAAAGCTAGTTATTGATATAAGTTATTTTTGTGGTGGTTTTCGGAGAATAAAAGCGATTTTTCAATCAATTAAATAATACACAATTATGAACGAAGTCGTGAAACCTTCCAAAATTGCATATTTAAAAACCTTATGGAAAGGCCTCGACTCACAACTAAGTCTGGGGAACAGGCTTGTGCAGTGATGTGGATCATTACAGTGGGTGTCATTTCGGGCATCTTACCATGTTTTTTTATTTACTGCCTAGTCTCTAGCTAACAGCTCCACTAAGCCCAAGTTCTGATAAATAGACAAAAAATAATTATAATGATTCTGTTAGAGACCCAGCATGATTAATGATATATATTGATATAATTGGGGCATTGTGGGGTGCTCATCACGTAAGATCTGGTCCCTTGCACTTACAAGTCAAAAGGTACACCTTTTGGCCAAAAATGATTTTCAAGTCGCAATTTACCGCAAAAAACAACTATACTTTATGACAGCCAATGGCTTGCAAATATTGCCACCATTTTTGTTAGCTATTTATCGTCGTGTATATTATAGATGTTGACCCCCATCAGCAAATACTGTTTTTTTGCGAATTGTACGAGATTGAACTAAAAAATTCACATAATATATGTTGTTTTAACATCACCCTATTTATTTTTAATTTAATCATCAATAATATAAGAATTTAAGAGAATCATCATCATCAGCCAATGACCTCCACCGGGATCGGTCGGAAGCAGTCTGCAGCCAGCGACATCCTGCGACCTTTACACTTACTTTAAAGAGAATACAGGCTTGGTATAAAAAAGTAGATAAACTCACTTCAATTTCCATTCCGACGGTGAGTACTCCTTGTAGAATGGATCCTCCGGCGACGCCGCCCCTGAGGTCGTCCACCTCGCAGCCCGGCTTGTTCACGTCGAACGAACGGATAACTATCATCCGCGGCGGCGACGTGAAATCTCGCAGCGGAACTGGAATCTTCTTAGTGATATATTCGCACAGAACCTGTCGACATAGTAATGAAAACTTAAAAATGATGTCAGTCAAAAAAAAAAAAGAGTTGCGTAATTTGCAGGTTAATTCCTGAGAAACATGTTTATATGATTCAAGTTACATAAAAATGGAATGAGTATTTTAATATGTATTCTTTGCACTTTTTTACTTTTAACCCGCCATCACCAGCGCGGGGTGCTGTCAGCACCACTCGCATTTTTTTTACCAAAATACAAACATACCTCACGCCTATAATCCCCGAAGGGGTAGGCAGAGATGCATTTCTGCACCCACATTTCGCCAGGTATGTATCAGTCCCACGTAATAGGGGGCGAGCCTATTGCCGTTTTTCTGGCACTTTTCCAGACTCCGTGCTGCTACTGAGAATTTCCTAATGGAAAAACCCAATAACACTTTGCCCGAATCGGGATTCGAACCCAGGACCTCTAGATCGTACCACAGAAATTATAACTCATTTTTTCGGTCAAAAATGAGGAAATGTCAAATCGCGCGAGTGGGGGGGGTGGGGGGTAAAGGATGAATTAGCAAACTTAATAGGTTATTGAGCTATTAATCCTTTTAAGCATTCCTTTTTACAATAACAATTACTAGCTACAGAAATAATTAAATACAAAAGTACATTCTATGGGATGAAAAGAATTACCTCAATGTTATATTTCAATTGAGCAGATATAGGGATAATGGGCGCGCCCTCTGCCACGGTTCCTTGCACAAACTTAACAATTTGCTCATGCTGTTCCTTTGCTTGACCTTCTTTTACGAGATCGATCTTGTTTTGCAATATAAGAATATGTTTCAGTTTCATAATTTCGATGGCAGCTAAATGTTCGCTCGTTTGCGGTTGAGGGCATGATTCGTTGCCTGTAGAAGTATATAACTAATGTGATTATATGCATTATAAAACATATTTATAACATATTATTTTTAACTGCCTGGTTGGTCTTGCGATGTTAATTAGCGTTTTCGATTAAAATGCCTTAGTTTCAATTTCTGAATCGGATGAAGCTAAAAATTCCTAGTTGCAGCAGGGAATCTAGAAAGCTAATACATTTAATATACAATGCAACCAATTAACTTTTGGGTATTAAAAAATGTATGGTCAATCATTAAAATATGGTAAAAAACGACTGATAGAATAAACTATCAGAATGCTTTTTTAACTCATAATTTGCTAGCAAAGCATACTTTAAGTTGGTCAACACAGTCACATGTTATGTGTTCTGTCAGCATGAAAAGTATTTTTTTAATATATTCTTAGCCTAAAGCCGTCCACTATTGAACGAAGACACCCCCAAGTTGGCGCCAATCATACTCGTCTTAACAGATTCACTGAAATTTACAGCATGTTTATGGCAGAAAGAGCATAAATCGAGACTGTTTAAAAACGTCTACTGGAAATTCCAACACTAAACTTCGTTTATCGGAAGATATTAACTTCACCAGCCCTTCACGTCCACTTCTGGACATAGGCCTCTCCTACGCCACGCCACTGGGCTCGATCTACGGCCCTCTTCATCCAACTGCTGCTAGCCACCTTGCGATTTTAACTTACCAGCGATCAGAAGGAGTGCAGCGTCCATGACTGCGGCACCGTTAAGCATGGTGGCCATAAGAATGTCGTGCCCGGGGCAGTCGACGAAGCTGACGTGGCGAACCAACTGGAAGCGGCCTGTGCACGCGGGCCGCAAGCAAGGGAAGCTGTCATCTTTGGACGAACCGCCTGATATGTAGCTCGTGGGCCGAGGACATTTAGGATTGTCGCATTTGTAAATTTTTGCGTTCGCGTACCCTAAAAAAATTTAAATAAGATAACGTTATCAGAGTATCTTAGAAAAAAATCCGGCGTGGCATTGCAACTTTTTATTTGGTACCACTTTTAAGAGATAAATTGTTGTGGTTTTGGGCCTAAACCGCCTAACCATTTTTATAGTACAGGTAGTTCGGAGGTAGGAATTTGCTCTCGGATTAATAATGCTTATGATTCAAACGTTTAAAAAAAATAAAATTAAAAATGAATATTTGCTTATATTTTTCGCATTTCTGCTTTTTAATCGATCTCTTTATTCACTGAATAATTATAGCCCACGCCATACATCCAATTTATTGAACTTATTGAATTATGTATGAAAATCGGAATACGATATTTTCTACTGAAAATGGGGATATAACGTCTGGACAATTGTATATATCGCAATATTATAATATGTTGAAGTATAAAAAAAATATAGTATTATCGAGAAAATAAAATGGTTACTCCAAGTTCTATGTTCATGTTTATTACATAAATGCAATTTTTATAACAATTATATCTTAAAAATTAAGATCATATTTAAACTAGCATAGTCAATATTTTTATATGTAATGTCAACATTAATTAAATGTTCAAACATTTAACAATTGTAACAACCCTATATAATAAGAAAATCTATTTCAAATTATCTATTTAAGAATATGTGAAAAGTGAAACATGATATTCTCAATTTAGGTTCTATTCATCTAGTGTGTTGTTTTGTAGTTATAAATATTTTGTTTTATTTATTTGTAAAATAGGTTTTATTGTTCTTGTATACCTATTAACAGCGTTTGTACACTTGTAGCGTCATTTTGGGCAAAAACAGTACTTTTTGATCCCCTTAAAATTGATGAAAGAACAAAATGTACAAATATGTTAATTAGTAATTATTTTAGAGAATATTGTCATCTAAAAAGTTAGGTAAGAAAATTTTAAGATTTTTGCGTAAATTTTGATACATAACAAGATAATTGAGCTAAGGTTATCAAAATTCACTTTAAGAGTCATTTTCGAGGCTTAAATGTGGTAAATCTCTAATATATTAATGAAAGTAAAATTTTATTGAATTGAAAATATCCCCGAGCAAAAAGTTACTTACGAATATTTTAAGATTTGGCTCTATTATTCAAGCAATAAGAAATATAAAGCGTTAAAAAAATTGCGAAATAACCGTCTATAAATAATTTTTTAAGCCTTATATGGTTCTATATTTAACAGAGCAATATTTTTTTTTAAAAGAAAAACGTATACTTGAAAACGTACAATTTTTATTTTTAATGGAATCCAACTTAGTTTTTTTAAATCTCAGCTATCTTGTTATTTATAAAAATTTACGCAAAAATCTTAAAATGTTCTTACCTAACTTTTTAGATGACAATATTCCCTAAAATAATTGGTAATTCATATATTTGTACAATGGGTCTTTTATCAATTTTAAGGGGTTCGAAAAGTACTGTTTTTGTCCAAAATGACCCTAAAAATGTATATACGCTCTTAATACAGAAATACTGTAGAAGTATGTAAATTTAAAAATTTTATATAATATTAAAAAGGCACTGTAAAGTATAGGTATATTGATTTGTAGAAGTCATCATTATTGCTAACTATTGAGTTAAGTCTTAATATAACTGTAAATATTGTTAGTCTATTTGTTAGCAATATCAATGTATTTTAATTAAGGCCACATTTACATCACATTACACAGTACCAATTACAATAAAATATTCATAATTATAATGAGTGATCAAACAAACTGAAATGAGATTCAGTAACACTCAATCAAATTGTGCCTACCACATGAAGCACAAATTTGAATGCATATAAAAATAGTGAACACTTACAAAATCTTTTAGTCTAATCTTATACACTAAAACAAATACTTTCTACATTTAGGGGTGCCACATCTACATTCAGTCCTATTTCTTAACATGGCCATATTATTTTGTTGGATTTCGAATCTTGATTTTACTGGTGAACCTGGTCCAGATGCCATTCCTGCCTCTGAACCATTTGCAACATCAATTTCATTATCTTCACTATTGTGAGTGTTTGATGATGGACCATTGCAGATGTCATTATCTGGAGACTTTTGTAAATAGTCAAAACAAATCTCTTCTCCTATTTCAATGTCTCTTGTCGCAAACAATGCTAACATTGGCAGATTTGGGTCCAAGCAATCAGCCCAAACTGCCCATACGCCTAAATTTGGATCACAGGAGTGGTTAATAAAATGAGACACATTTCCTAAATGTGCAGCATCCACGACATATGGATTTTCAACAGAGTTAAAATCAAGATCAAAAAGATATGTAAGGCCATTTGCATCATATTCTCTTCCTCGCTTTTCTGCTTCTTCAAATGTGATTACTTCTCCAACATATTGACAAATAAATTGTCCTTCTTTAATCTTTTGCTCACTTTTAACTCCCCACCCACAGCCATTTGATGTCCGAAAAATTGTAAGTTTCACATTCCGTCCACTTTGTACAACACGGTTATTGCATTCTGAGTCACATTTACAAGCCTTATTACATTCATAAATTGGAGTGCCTGGTGCTGCTCTTAGTCTTTTTTTTGTTGTATACCCAAACAAACCTCCTTGCATGCCACAGCATGTCTTTGAACGGCAATTACATGCTGTGCACTCACATCCTATAGGAGGTTCATCAGGGATAACTACACCAGCACCAGGTATTGATTGATTAATATATGTAAAACTTTCAGGTGGTCCAGCCAAGTCAACATTGTTTTCAACTATTAATTTTTTTGATTGGTCTACTTGATTTAAAATTTCTTCCCATTCTTTTAATTTCATTAATTGTTGACACCTTGACCTTACAAAAACATACAACTGTAAAAGGTCCCTGGCATCTTGGACCAATTCACTTGCATAGATTTCTTGGTTCTCAGGTATTACTTTCATACAAAGCAATTTAAGCAGTAAATCATTTTTTAATTTTGTTATTTCAGCACCATCAAATTCATTATACCGTTTTATTAAGTTCTCTTCACTCAAAAGGTCTCCGAATGCAATTTCTGCCTTAAGTTTCTCAATCTTATCATAGTTTTTGGTTTCTTCATTTATAAGAAATTCTTTAATAGTGTCAGGACAGTTATCTAAATGCTCAATAGGCTCCCATGTATTTTCACTATCAGGCCAACCTTTCCACTTAACGTGAAAATATTCTTTTCCTGATTCAAATTTAAAATCAAGGATTTTTTCTATAATAAATTCTTCACTTTCTTTTGTTTTCTTATATTTTTTATGCTTTTTAGCAACAGCTTCTTCTTCTTCTGACTCAATTGATAAATTTCTTTTTTTCGCTTTTCTTATTTTTTCTAAGAATTTGTGTTCAATCCTTTCATCTGCTCTTTCATTGTACATTTTTACAACTGAGTCCGACAGGCGCTCTGCAACATACCATGTTTTGTTTAGGTGAAAGAATGTAAATCTTTATATAATATAAAAATTATGAAGTAATTTGATATAAATTTAACTTATTACATGGTATTTTGCAAAACTTCTGTTAGATTACATCAAGAAAATAGGTTTATTGAAATTCCTTTTATTATCGTTGTAAATCACTCATAGTGGGTTGTTTTCCAACTCTGGAATAATAAACACTAGCATACTTAGCACAAAACAATTAGAATAACCATAACATTCCTATATTGCTTTGGTGATAAAAAAATGATTAATTTTTAAATTACAGGAATGTTGCTCAATATGAAAAAGTATATGCCATGGAAAACAAACAGATTGTCTAATTTTATTGTGTATAACAATATTCTTCCAATATTGATGCAATTCAGAGTGCATTGTAAATATCAAGATATACTGCAAGAGTGTACATAACATTATTTAATCCTATAAGTAATAATAAATATAGTCAATACATACCTAATTTTATGGTGATGTTTCTTTCCAGTTCATTCTTGAATCTAACAGTTTGCACCCCAGAAATAGCTTTAACAACGGTGGATTTTCCGTGAGCTACGTGTCCGATAGTTCCTATATTAATTGTTGCTTGCCTTGATATTACTTCAGGTGAGAGAGCCGACAACTTTGTAACGTCCTGAAAATAGAAACAAAATATGTAACAGGAGCAATAGGTTATATTATTAAAAGATCGGTATATGATGACTTATAAATGGTTTTACATTTAAGTAACCTTATTACAGTCTTAAGATATGTGTCATATACTTAGTTCTAGTGGAACTAAAATTGTTTTTACTCACCAGTTTGGTTAGGTCTTGCTGATGCAAGTTTGACTGAGCACTTCGACCTTCACTTGACGCCATGGTGGAGATAGCAGAGCGTATTTACAAATAACGAATTATTTCTGTGTATAAAATGGAATAATTAGATGTGCTTTATTGCATTTATAAGTAAAAAGTATAGAAGAACACTAACGTATGCAATCTGTCGGTAATGAGGACGATGGCGTGCATTAAACTTGGTGTTGCTAAATTTAAACCAGTAGTGACTTACAGTCACCGGGACTAAAGATATTTCATCAAAATTAAAAACAATTTCACAAATCTTATTGCAAATGCCAAAATTTCATGGGTTTTAGTTTGAAATTCTATATTTTAGAAATAATTCTACAAGTTCAGTAATGAACTAACTTCCTTTACGACCTAGTTTCGTAGTCTGTGCTTAAATCTATGTTGTTGGTCAATACAATTTTGACATTGACATTGGCATGTGGTAGATTGACATATACATTTCGGCCTGGTTTTCTGTACCACTCTTCGGTTTATTATATTTGCATTTAAGCGGTTTAACACTTGCAAAATAACTATGTGCCCAATGTTTTTATGATTAGGTAAATTTATAAACTTGTTGCGACAAAAATGACATCGAAAAATGACGTCGAACATCATCAAACCAAAAAGTTACGTTTCAAGACTGTTTCTAGTGTTCAACAGTCTCTGAGCGATATTAGCCCAGACAGAAACACCAAGGAATTAAAATGCAAAGGTATTGATTGACTTTGTAAGAACATTAATTGTAGTGCTAGAGATCTAAAAGTTCACAAAGTGTTGTATATTACAGATGGTGACAAATCGGCTTCATTGTTTGCATTCTTGCACGTTGAGTTAACTAGGGGCTATCTTCTTGAACATGATGAAGAACGATTTTCAGCTCGACGTGAAAAAGTCTACTCTTTTATAAAAATACCCCAAGAACTAGAGAAATTCATGGCCTATGGTTTTTTTCAATGTGCTGATTCTCTGTTATTTGTTTACACTTTCCTACCTTTGAGGTTCTTAATGGCGTTTTGGTCGTTTTTTAACAGATTATTTAGGAGATGTTTTGGGTGAGGATATCCATTTTTACTAAAGCTTTTGAATGTTTTTGACTGAGGTAAATAAAAATATATTTGTTATTTCAGGTTATACTCACATCCTTACAAAAGTATATTAAAACCCGCGGAGACCTGTGATGTCCTTAAAGGGTTTATATTAGTCATATGCAGTATCCTTATGTGTTACATAGATACAAATATGATGTACCATTTAGTAAAAAGTCAAAGTGTCATGAAACTGTATATATTTTACAACATGTTAGAGGTTGGAGACAGACTATTTTCTGCATTTGGGCAGGACACAATTGATGCTCTTTTCTGGACTGCTACAGAGCCAAGGGACAGGAGAAGGGAACATTTGGGGGTTATCCCACACCTATTATTTGCTATGACATATGTGTGTATCCTTTAAAAATGTGCATTGCAGCATAACCTGCAGTTTTATATTGATTTGATATTGATTCATAATCAATATTCATTCATAATTGGGCTGGCCTTTTCACCATTTATAACTTATTGGAGAAACTTATGTATAATTATATTTTACATTGCCATATAAAAGTGATATACATATGCCTTTTTTACAATTAGGAGGGGTAAAACTAGTCTAATACACTGTTGTGCATTTATAAAAGCATTAAAAAATTTGAATTCCCAAATATGTTCCTTCATAATTAATCTCTACATTTTTAATGAAATATTAATCCCACACTAATAATAAATTTCATGAAAATTCTTGTGTAGATTCAAGCTTATAAATGTACAAAACATAACTCTACTAGCCTTAACTTCGCAATTTATAAATCTTACTTAAAATAAATAAATTGTTTGTTTTGCTTTGGCTACCATCATTACTTTTCTATAATGTATGTCTTGTAGTAAAGAAGGATTGGTGGCACAATCAATTTACTATTTACAATTTACAAACTTTTTATAACTTAGAGTGAGATCAAAGTTTGTATTGGAATTATTTTTGTAGGATGTATGGAAGCATTGGTGTATTTTTACATTATTTATCAGTCATCAAACAGTCCATAATGTCCTACTGCTGTGCATATTTCTTCTGTACAGTTAAAAGGGTTTAGGTCTTAGTCCATCACTCAGGCCTAGCCCAGGTTTGCAAATGGCATAGCTAAGATTGACTACATTTTACTTGCAAGCTTTTTTTTACCATTATATACATTGCGACAACTCATTGCAAATACAAACATAACTGCGAAAGTTAGACATGTGTGCCTAGGGTTTGAACCCGCAACAGAGGAACATTGACTTGATTTCACGCTTAAACCTTGAGGGTCACATTCCTTTTTTATTTCGTATTATTATTAACCCGCCATCACTTGCGCGGAGTGCTGTCAGCATTCCACGCATTTTTGACTGAAATAAAGAGTTAAAATTTCTGTGGTTACTCATCCACTAGTCTCAGTACTTTTAAGTGTCTGTGAAGAACGTAAATGTAACTTGAAGATACTGAGACAAGCGATTGAGTAACCCTAGATATTATAACTCATTTTTTGGTCAAAAATGAGGAAAATTCGGGTGAGTGATAGCGGGTTAAAAATAAAAGATCTTTAAAATACAGAATCATTTTATTGCTAAAATTATCCAACTTTGTTACAAAATGACAAAAAGAGTTCAAATTTCTTTAACAAAGTTTATCAGTCTTACACAGTCTACTAGTGTTGTTTCAAGCTACAACACTTAATGTGGCCTTCAATTCTAATAATAAAAGTCTACTTATTATCATGATGTCGAATAATGTAAGTATATTATATTATTAAAAAAATATTATCTTAGGCTTATGAAACTGGTTAACTTAAAATAGACACTTGGAGCAGAATGATCCCAGATTTGATTCCTACCATAGGCAATGAATTTTTTTTGTTGTCCTAGCATGGAGCCTCTAAATATAGCCTAATATTGAATATAATGATCCTGTAAAGGTTGTAGACCCAGCCTCTATTATTTAAGATTTAATAAACAAAGTTCTTGTAAGTAATTTTCGGAATTTGCTTTACCTACTTTATAATCATATTTTTTGCGACTGCATCCGTCTGAGATTGAAGTCTCTCGTGGTTTCTGATACCCACGACACGAGATTTGTATTTATGTATTGAGTTAGAACTATCTACTATGGACCTATGAATATTAATTGTGTAATTTATGAAAGGAAAAATACTATTGCAGGATACATAAAATAATTGAACATAAGTAAGTTGTATGTATTTTATTTGTTTCTTTTTCTTGCAGTTTGTAGAACTAAAAGGAAGCGTATTTAAAAAATTTGACAAGAACAATTTATTTCAAGTGTCTTGTAGTGATGTAAGAGAGCGATTGCATTTGTCTGTTTTGCTTTTCATTGTTGTTCTTCAAACTATGAAAGAGTACATGTGGAAAGAGGAACGTTTTTGGATACTAGCTCCTGATTGCATTCTCGTTCTCACATTTGAAGTTATTATTGATTGGGTGAAACATGCCTTCATTACGAGGTGAGTATCGGTAACTTATGATAAATAAACAAAACGTAGTATCATTATTACAATATGATTTTGTTTTTTTACAGATTTAATGAAATTCCCTATGGAGTTTATAGAGAATACACAGTGAGTTTAGCTTACGATGTTGCACAAACGAGGCAGAAGTACGCATTCAGCGACCATTCCGACTTGGTGGCGCGAAGGATGGGCTTCATACCACTTCCTTTGGGAGTGGTCATAACCAGAGTGCTAGTGCATGCAGTTAAAGTTGATGGGTTTGTTATACAAATATTACTTGAATTAATATATAAGGAAGATTATTCTTTTTATATCGATAGTTTATATTGGGGGAAAACATTTTTTTTTAAAATTGTAATATTTATTTTCAGATTAGCAGCCATCCTTTTAGTATTTATAGCATATTTAAGTTTGATATCAGTGAGAGTACTAGTTTCTATTGTAATATTAGGAAAAGCATGTGATTTGATCACGCAACACCAGACAGACAAGAATGAGAATCATCATCCGACGCCAAAAAAGTGAGATTAACCTTTATTAAATATGAGTATTTTATTTTGTGCTGTGTGTTATTAAGTAGTTATTGATAGAGATATGTGAATATATTAATAACTAAACAAATTGTTTAGGGAGTCAAAAGATGTGTATGGCAGGGATACACCAACTCCACATAAAACTCCAGAAGTTGAAGTAGCGCCTCATAAAAGTCCAGTTCAGCTACAATATCTTGTATCAGAGGATGTAATTCTGGTATGCTAATTAAATATTTATTTTTAATTTAATATTTATTTCTCCATTTGCCAAATTGTTTTTGGTTCCAATACTCGTCATGCTTGTCATAAATAGCGCTGGAAATCGCTTCAGGCTCTGTCTAAGAAGATTTCAGACATTCTTTGGGAAGGCGTTGGCAGTAGATCTTTCTTGACGCGCAGAATAAGAATAAAAAAATTAAATAGATATTGAATCTGTTTGTCCACAGACTGAACCGTTAGTGGATGCATCTGTTGGAGCTGCGGCAATATTCTCAAATAGTGCAATCGATTTGAATGGTGTGTGCTATCTTAATGATAAAATGAACACACAAATAAAGCAGGAATCTGGGGACTATCTGGATACAGAAATAGTAAGTATATAATCAGATACAAAAATAGTAAGGTTTAAAGTAAAACAATTTATAAACAATAAACAATTATTTATTGTCTGCCTAAAGACTTATTTAATAGCTATAAACTGATTATTTACAGAAAATGAAATATTTACAGAAACTTAACATTGATAATACATAAACACGATTAAGTTATGCTAAAACTTTATATGCATAAAAATACTTCAAAATATCCTTAATGTGACTTAGAGTGTACTTAAACTAAAGTTAAAATTACGCTTATCGTTCTACACAATATTTTTGGCAAGGAAATTGTTGCGTTTATCTTGTGCCGTAAATTTAGCTTATCCTTAATCATAAGATAACTGTTTTATAGTGCAGTATTTTAATCAAAAATGGAACAAAAAATGTGCCTTATCTTAGTTGGTTCAGTTGGTTCAATTATAAAGTAATAGACAGTTTTGTGAATTCTGGGCTTTATAATGGCCAACTAACGCGGTCAGTTCCAGTCACTTTGGCGGGCTAACGAAAATGCTATGAGACTATTTATTATTGTGTCAACTATTTGAGCTAAGGTCTAGAAGAACTTAGGTTAAACTTTGAACAAAGGGAATATCCTGCCCAGTAGTAGGCGATGGGTTGGTTGAAATTTAGAAAAACTGAGATACAAAAATTGACATGATAATTATTTGCAGGCGGATGTGAGTAGAAGTGCCCCGGATATAAAAGCGGCAGCGAATGCGGAAGTGAAGCCGGAAGTAGAGAGGCCCTTGTCTCCCGACGCAGAAGGTCTCAAGCGCCGGTCCGAGTCTGAGCCAAATCTTGTCAAAACTGACGAGGAAACCGCCTAGCCCCCTCTCTGTTGTCTCTTATACATATAAATAATTGTTCTACACGGTCTAGTCCTGATTGGTTGAATAAATTCATTACACTTGTAAAACAAAATACTTACTCTACTTAGTAACAAACTAATGATCAATAGTCTTATATTCAACTAGTCGTTAATTTTCAAATAAGCTGTACGTGCAACTTATGTTGTGGGCAATTTCTCAATTATGACAATATAAAACTAGCGCCTGAGTTCCAATAGCGATATCTAGTAAAATTTAATATAGACACTATTACAACGGGAATAGGTCTGTATTTCAATTGAATACAAGTGTTTCTATTGTAAATATATAAATTAATGGGATGTCATATGTCCTATATGGAAGTCGAACAGGTATTTTTATATTATGTGTTATTTAGGTGTAAATTGAATGTTAATTGGCAATAGTACTAAATTATAGTTTAAATTTAAGACTGATATGACTTGGGTGCTTAACTAGTCGAGAAACGATGGTTGTTCTCTCGGCTCGATATTATTTCATTTGCTTTTCAGCACGTCGATAATATACTGCTAGTTTCCGTGTGTAAGGACGTTTTTATCGTTTAAGTTTTAGTGAAAGTGGGTTTTATTTATTGTAAATTTATTTTACAGATGAATGTATTTATTATATCAGTAGAAATAATCAGATAATATATTTCATAGTACATGGGCTAAACCAGATCGAATAAAAATGTCGAAGTTGAGTCATGGCTTATGTTTATTATGTGGCGTTTTATTTTCTATTCTACCATTTTTCTAACTCTGACCTATTCGTTGCTTGGGATCTTTATTAGGTTATCGAGGGAAACCGTAAAATATTTTGATTTATGTTTAAATCCTACGAATTTTTCAATTCCAGTTTTAGCAAACTCGTCCTCCAAAAAAGAAGAAGTTCTCGTTTTATTATTATAATGCGAAAATTACTTAAATAGAATTGTTTTCCATTGATTTTAAATATACTGTGTAGTTTTTATTTTTCAAGGAGATTGAAGTTGTAAAAATTTGGTGCAACGCCATCTATTAGAGTGTTTAAGTTTTATTCAGTGAGTCATCTTATTTTTTTAAATGTAACAAGTATGCGTTGAGAGCGCCATCTTACGATTTTAAGTGGAGATACCTATTCAAACTTGTGCTTAGTGGTCGTGCTTTCAGTTCCTTATAGAAATATAGATGGCGACTGTTTTATTTATTTTTAAATTTTGTTACAAATAAGCGGGAAATATTAAACCAGCGTAGGTATTAGATAATATGAATTTTGTTTGTTCGATTCTTCGCTATTATTTTGGTTTCAAATATTAATAAAGTATAATAAATTTAAAAACAGGTTATCTAATTCTGTTGGCGTCGGACCCAGGCCCCTTGGTTTGAGGTTGGGATCCTAGGCCTTTTCGGAATAATATTGCTAAAAGAATAAAATCCGTAAGATATTAATTTATTATTAAAGTTATATCCATCAATTGAAATATAAATTTTATTTAGTTTAAAATTAATTTTTCGATATAAAATGCATATTTTTATACATCGATGGAATGAATACCATCTTAGTTGGTGTCCCGGGTATAAGATAAATTACGGGTTTTGGGATTAAAGGTTATAAAATATAAAAAAAATCAATTAAATTTTCAACAATTTGTATTTTCGCACCTTAGGTGGTTTCATATTAAATAATTTTTTCCTCTTATATACACATTAAATCCAAATTTAGTCTGAGTGTATTTACAAATATATTAATTAAATAGAATTTAGTAAAAATTAGTGTGATTTAACAGTACTACTTAAATCTATTTATATTTTAGAACATCAACAACATCCTCATGCGAGAAAATACACAAAGATAGCTTAAACAATAGCCGTACCTACACAAAATTCATAAAGAATTCGTATTCATTATATCTATCAAGTGAACACGACAAAAAGTCAAAGACATCTTGTTTGTTCGAAAAGGTATGTAAGTTTGTTAAGATGTGAAATGTTGCCGTGGTCGCTAGGACGTGGCCAGACGCTACGGGAGCGCCTGCCGAGAGCCGCCCCACACCCGACACACGCGACAGACACAACGGGCAAGTCGTAACTCGTAACCTAATACAAACACCATATATCAATAACGATAACGCGATGCAACATTACGTAAAATGTGTAAGAATTTAGTCTTTCCGTTTCAATTGTCACTCAATTGTTTAACATGAATTCGCATATTAAATACCTATCTACTCTAGCCTTGTCTATCGGAGACTTCGTCTCTTCTATAACAGTAAAAACATCATTATAAACTCGTACACCACATTAATAACGTACAGGAGCGCGTAGACACGTGCAAATGCGATCGCGGCGAGAGTGCGAATGACATCATTCTAGTGTGCCAACTGCCAACTACCAGTGCGGACCCGACTGCACGAATGGATGCTGCTCGCGACACAGAACGATTTTATTTTTAACATTTTAGTAAATTTGTAAAATTTTAATTAAAATAGAGTGCGGCGTGCTTCGGATGCGCACAGAGACTTTAAACTACCATTAGCAGCCAGGTGTTGTGTAGGCGCATGAGTTAGTATACATTATTGTCAGTATCTTAAATTCATAACGAGCGATACAAGTGAATTTCCCACCCTGTTATTATCACTGTTTGTTAGATGACAATGTTGTAACAATCGTTTGTTTCTATTCCAGTTTGTTACGACTGCACTTTCATTTGCACTTTACAGTTACTTTCGGTGTTGTGTTTGTTAGGTACACAAAACAATTTTCATACGGCTCTAGTGATCGGTGACAGTAAAAGGCGATTGAACGAAATCTATAGAAGTTGTAACGCTACATTTTGTGCTAATTTTGTAGTTATATGGAAAACAAATGAATGATTAATACATTACTATCTACTCGTATGTTAACAAACGTTTCTGCGAGAACCTCGTTGTATAAGGTACTTACAAATTTATAAATATTTATGTTACACTTTTACGTCTACTTAGAGACGAACAATCACACAATGTTTTAAACAAAGTTTAAACTCTGATATTACTGTCAGTTCACGTACCTTAATGTTTTATGTGAAACGATCGTCGTCATCACAGCAACATAAATATTTTCAAATGTCAACTTACTCTTACTTACATCTATAAAAACTTATGAGTATTATAAATAAGGGGTCCTTGCTATATTTGAAAATAATTAATAATGATTAAGAGATCATAATTTAATGCTATATGCTAACACCTTTACTAGATTAGTCTATAATATGCACATCGTAAAAATATATATGCCACTGGGAAACTTTATCAAAGTACTGGACATGACGTGTAAACGCACAGAGAAGACGCGGAGAGATAGACGTAGAGAGAGCGACATACGATGCCGAGTAAGATACTATAGTTAATATTCTTAAGGACGATTATTTCGGAAAGAAGCAGATTTGAGCAAATTTTGTTAAAATTAAATATTTGAGCAATAGAAAACAATGACATTAGCTGTCGAAAATAAATTGCATTGGTCAAGAAGGCCAGAATCTGTGGACGACATTAGGAATCAGTGTTGGATTCAGATTCCTGGTTGAGCGAGTCCGACTACACGTATAGACGTTACAGCGATGACAAAGCAAGTCTCTTCATGACATTCACCCCTGTTTAGTTTAGCAATGGAACTTCGTTAGGCTATACAATATAAACCGTAGTCATCATTCAGATATCGTTATACACAATATTTGATAATCTCACACTTCGCTTTACATCTTCGACTAGAAATATTGAAGTAACCATAGTAATAATAGCTATTACATATCCACCACTCATGTTACACTTAGTACAAGTTACATAAATAAAAATTGCAGTGGCACATTGTAAAGTTAAATTAATGGCACAGTTTCACGTTAGTTTTGTCAAATGTAAGAATATAAATAAACCTACAATACTTAAGTAGGTAGTCCCGGTTACACTTGCGCCTCCGCACATGTGCGTGTGCCGCGAGATGTGTTGTGTACAAGTGTTCCACTCGGGGCTCCAAGGGCCAGCCTGTGGGGTAGGTACTTGCAGCGCGACGAACTCGCATCTATGCGGAGGTGCAGGCCTGCTCAGTCACGGGACTGTTATTATAAGATAGAAAGATATGTGTACACTATGCGCCGTGGATGACAGCGACTCATCATCTAATGAACCGCACAGAAAATACAAACGTTTTCACAGAAAAAAGTACCGACGCATACTTTGGACACTTAGGCCATATCGCTTCGTATCTACGGTTTGTTCCCAGTCGAGTTCCTTCAATTAACCTAACTAATTAAATAAATACAACGAGCAGATCGACTCCTTACGTAGTAATTACAAATATGTATAAAAAGATATATACTATATAAATTTCAGTGTAGTCATATACAAATTTAGAGTTAATAAAGCTTCGTTAAAGACAATTCATTTACACCTAAGCGATGAAATTATCGGATAACTTCAACGTGAAATACAAAAAGTTCAGTGTTCCGCGGACGCGGATGAGTCGGACGAGTGCGGCGAGGGCGGCGCGGGCCCGTGCGGGTGCGGCGACGCGCCCGCGGTGGAGCAGCTCGGCTGCGGCGAGTCGGGCGGCGCGGTGGCGGTCGCGCTCCCCGCCGGCTGCTAGAGCGGCGCGTGCTGGTGCTCGTGGTGGTGCGCCGGCCCGCCGCCGCCGCGCTCGCGCTTCAGCCGCTGCTTCAGGTGCACCTTGGCGTGTCGCTTCTTCTCGTCCGAGCGCGCGAACTTACGGCCGCACACGTCGCACGCGAACGGTTTCTCGCCCGTGTGCGTGCGCACGTGCGTCGTCAAGTGGTCCGACCGACTGAACGAGCGCATACAGATCCGGCACTGGAACGGCTTCTGACCCGTGTGGATGCGAATGTGCCGTGTCAGCTCGTCCGACCGCGAGAAGCGCCGGTCGCAGCCGTCCACCGGGCACGCGTACGGTCGCTCGTGCACCGGAGTTTTGCTCGGTCTGTTGGGATACTTGCGCGGCTTGACGGCGACCAGCCGTAGCGGCTGAGCGCTCTGTTGGTACACCTGCGAGAGGATCTCGTGTCCTTTGCTCGTGGACGGGTTGTACTCGGCGAGCTGTACGGGTCTGTCGCTGGGCGCCGCGGGGCTAGGGTAGGGCTCGCGCTTCGGCAAGCCCGAAGGCCCCGGCGTGGGTTGCGGGGCGGCGGCGTACTCCTGCGTGTCCCACGAGTGCTGCGGCTGCGGCTGCGGCGGCGGCCGGTACTCGCAGTGCTGCTGCGGCGCACAGGGCTGCTGGGGCGGGCAGTACGCCTGACACTCTGGGGGCAGCAGCTCGACGCGTTCCTCGTAGTCCTGCTGGAAGTACTTGTCGACGCTGCCGGGCCCCGGGCCGGGCGGCAGCAGCCACTGCAGCGGCGGGGACGGCGCGCGCTTGCCGGCGCCCCCCACGGGCGGCCCGTACAGAGACGCGCTCGCGCTGGACGCATTGCTCGCGTCTTCAGCGCGCGCGCCGGGGGACAGCGAAGCTTCATGCTTGTGTCGCCGTGGCGAACATCCTAGTGATAATTCGTCGCCTGGTAGTGTACCTGCAACAACCATACAAATACGTTAATTATTTGGTCTCGTTTCACACACAAATATGACTTAATGTAGTTTTAATTTTATGTTATAATATCCGTTGTTTCGAATCATCGCAAGATTTTTATTCTTTTATGTTACAAAATGTACATTTATTGTAAACATTAACTGTAACGGAAAATTAAATGGAGTAATTGTGTTTTTTTCATATTATTTTGTTGTAATTTTTTGCGTGTCACAGTCGCGTGGCGAACGGAAGCGAGCTGCGCGATAAAGTCTCGTCGGAAGTTGATAGTTTCGTATCACCGTGGCTATCTGGGCGTATGTCTACAAGCAAAACAACATTGTTTTGTAACAATTGCCGTAATTAATATCCACGTACACCGAACCGTAGTAAACAAGGCGGGCGCGATGACGTCGGTCGGCGCTCTCCGTCTCAACATTTTGTGTAATCAAATTAACGTCGGGGCTCTCTCCACTTACTCGCGAATTCATAAATTGCGCATTTTACTATTCACTTGCTAGCTTTTAACATCCCTTACATTTTATTAAACACCGGCTTCGTCATATACCTAGTTAAGATTTTTATTTTCTATTTCATTTTTTTTTCTTTGATTCTCATTATACTATACTAATAATATACATTTAAATAAAGATAAAGATGTCAATTTGCCCACTTTATATGAAACTTATCCCTAAGATGTGATAAATGTTATGAATACATTTAAATCGCACTTATATTTCAAAATCCTTACATTTGTTAAAGTTATGACTTTGTTACCACTATTATTAAGCAAGAAACTACTCGTAATTCATTATTTTTATTTAAATACAATTTCAAATACAAGAAAGTTAAATTTAAAATTGTTTGCCAAATAAATTTGGATGTTATAAAAAAAAAGTTAAGTTTGTTTAAAATATAATTAACTACCCAAATTATATAACGCATAGTTCAAAATTCTACGCCTATATTCCCTTAAGGGTAAGCAAAGGGGATTTCTGCAGCCACATTTTACCCCGTTCGTATGTACGAGTCAAAGTCTACATAAATTTAATTATAAGTACCATGCTACTTGCATTTCTTATAAGAGTTTTTAGTATTTCTGCTAAGGTTTTCAAAGAAAGAAGTGTTTGAATAGGTGCGATTGTTTTAAACTTTTAATTTACTTAATTTTATTAACTATTCGTCCATAAGAGTTGGGACTAAATTGTAATAATGTTACTATCATAAGTAATATTGTAAAAGTCTATAGAGTCTATTGATGAAATACCTGACTTGTTACAGTTACCGAATAGGTACCGCACTGCGAGCACTAAACACTAAGGGCGGCGTGGTGTGGCGCCACGCACCGCCGGGACAGACTTACTCGCCACCGAGCTTCATTCAACTCCTCGGATCGATCACAAGGCACGCGACGCGGAACTTTCCATTTCACTTCAACATCAATGAACACTGAAACTTTTCAACGGCGACGGCGATCCCTACTCTTAGATAGCTTTTCTAACGTGACGTTCAAACTTCCGACGCGGATTGATCTCATCGAACCGGTAGCCGTGAAGGGCAAGGAAGGACGCGTGCCCGCTGCAAGCGTATTGTTTATTTACAATGTTATCGGTCGGCGGGTGTGGGCGCGAGTCCCGCCTACGAGTCCCGTCGGAGCGCCGGCGGGACAGCGCGAGCGTGCGGTGCAGCGAGTGCAGCGCGAGCGGCGAGGGCGCCAGCGCACCTGATATCGGCGGCGGCTCCAGCAGGCTCGGGAAGAACGCCGGCAGGTCGGACGTGGTGACGGGCGTGTTGAGGTCGGCCGGCGTGCCGCCCGACGTGGGCACGGGCGCCGGCTTCAGCGCGCAGTCGAAGCCCACGTCGGCCAACGAGAGCAGGTGCGGGCCGGCCGGGGGCTCCGCGTCCGTGCCCATCCCGTCCGGCACCACCTGCTCCTCGGCCCACGGGCCGAGCGGAATTACGAACAACGCCAGTGTGAAGACGGCCTCTCGCGCGGCCGGTGCGAAGGGGACTGGCGCCGCGCGACCCGCATCGCGGTTTTATCAATGGAGCCGCGGTCCCATATTCGGTAGCGGCGCGCGCAGCTCTGCCAATCGCGTGGCGCGTTGCCCCCCCACGGCTGACGTCACCACCCGACACCGCCCACCGCCCGCGCCGCCCCCCCGGACGCGCCGCCCCCCCGGCGCCCCCCGGTGCCCCACACACACCACCGCGCCGCACCACACGCGCCACCACACTCCACCACGCGCCACCACACCGCTTGCCCACACCTTCAGCTGGGTTCTCTTGCGTCTTCCATACGAGCCCAGTTATACAACCTCTCGAATTCATATTATAAGGAATTAAACGCTTTTCGTAATGAATCACTATGAGAGCTTATTACATACGTTTATGTAAATGATTTTTTTTAAATAGTTTTTTTAATAATTTTATTCATATTTCCTTTTTTCCTTCTTAGTAATATTATTTTTATTTAAGATTTTTAATTTGTATGTACATGTAATGTTCTATAATCAAGTTAATAATAAATAAAAAAAAACCAGTTAAAGCTTTTTCGTCTTTTGAAATGTAGGTACATGTATTATTATCATCCAGTCTATTTTGTTTTATTTTGATGCAATATGACTGTTTGACGTGTGATGATCATGTTTGGATTTTTACCATCAAAGTTGCGCTAGCAGGGATTAGTATCATTTAAATAATCATAATCAAAAGTGCATTATTTCCTAGTTAATATTTACCGGCCAATTTTACTTTTCATATTTTTGGTATTTAATACTATTATACTATTTTCTTATCTAGATTCTACAAATGTTTTATGATGACATTCTGCAAGGCAAAATATTTTATTTTTTTAATGCGACTAAGGAATTAAAGATACTCTTACCATTGATAAAACTTGATTTCTATCTTAGCTTGAGGTGCCTAATTGTTTTCAAATTTGTATGAAAGGAAAATAAATTTTAATATTTAAGTAATAATTATGTTGAATAATAAAATAAAAATGTACAACATATACATAATTATGTATACATTTACCTTATGTTTTATAAAAAAAAATATTAGCATTACAATTTCCAATTAAACATCAGGGCTACTTTGTATTAAAGAGTAGGTACATAAGAACAAAGGAGTTAAGACGTAAATAAGATAACCAATTAGGTAGATATGTATTATATTTTCACAAATATTAAATTCCCCCATATATTTTTTCTATATCTCCTCGTATAACATTACAAAGGGAATGAGTTTTCCTTCAATTAACGTCATGCATTGGTATTGCTTTTAAATTTAAAGTTTATAAACTGAAATTTTAAATAAAATGTTTTATTGAAATATTTACGTAATAAAACATTACTTTTTAAATATTTTTTCTTGATGATTACATTGAATGAATAAATTGATTATTCAAATAGTATCCTAATAAAAATAACAATAATGGCAGTAGGTTTATATTTCAATCTGTACAAGTTAAATCGTGCGCCTTAAAACAAAAAATAAAGTTTTGAAAAAATATTTTGCATGAAACACCGTAATAATATTTTCAGGAGAGTCCCAATTTTCAAAGTATCTACTAATTGGCGATATGTATTGTTTTATTAAGCTGTAATTAGTGTGCCTACATTATAATGTTCTTTCAAACATATTCCGTTTTCTTTTAACGTTTTTGGGATGTGGGCGATTGTTGCGAGCGCTAACAAAGCACAGCAATAAATTGATTATAATATATATTTTAATATGTAGGAGACTAGGGCGCTAAATGTACCGTTTATATACAATTTGGTACTATAAGTGCTCTTTCGCACATCCTGACTTTGTCTAAGTGCTAACTTAGGCTTTACTGAGCACCGCAAAACGGTACAGTTCTGTAAAATTTCCTGCACAATCAATTGGTTGTGGGCGTCGTGGAGTAATGTTATTTCCTACCATGGTTATGGCTTGTACCTATTATGATGTGCGCGTTATATTTTACATAATTATCGTCGTAGGTAAATGCGTTTCAACTTTTGGTTTGTAGTAATGGTCTATATAATGTGCAATCAGTTCTGTTTTTTAGTGCAATCAGGATGATATTATGGAAATTTACTAATATACAGTGCACAAAAAACAACAGTTTTGCTTTAATTTTACAAAACAGTTTTTTTTTATAGAATAGGGAGATCTACCTAATATAAGAAATCAAGATTGAAAATCCACTGTAAAGTTTCAAAGCTAAAAGTAAAAGATAGGCTCTACCCATTGTAGGTATTAACTTAGAACTAGATAAAGTAAAAATAATTAATCCTTATAAACGCATTGCCATTTTTCCTTAACTAAGCTAATTGCATTGCAGTCCAAATACTTGGTAGACTAGGAAGAAAAGATTCATCAATAATTACATCGATAAAATTACATACAGACATAATGTCGGTTTAAACAAAAGTTTCACGTCCTTGTTTGTTCATATAAAGTTTTTGTTTTGAGCAACTCTACTCATACAAGATAGTACAGTCTGTAAGTGCATTGATTTAATGCTAATTGTTGTATCGTAAGTTGTTTAACAGTAATTACCCACTGGCTGGGTGTAGGTTTCGCGAGTGGGCGGCGACCCCTTTGACAAGATCAAGGCAATAACACGGAGCAAAGTTTATAGGTGAATGTTTAACTCTTTACTGGGAACGGACGCGGTTCAATGGCGTTTCCTTGCAGGTGAATCAATACAATGAATTACCGTCTACATTTACTGCGCACTACACAAAATATGTTAATGGGAAGTGTTTTGTTTCTGAGAGTGAGGAATGGAAACAGAGACTAGATACAGTTAGGTAAGTTGAAGTAAAATATGTTTAGTAACATAGAATAAAACCAACGCCATAGCAGTAGGAATTCGGAAAGCACTGATACAATAGCGCTGAAACAATTAAGATCAACTAAATTTGAGTTGGTATGATGACACGATATACAGACATCAACCAAAAAGCTCATTTATTTAAAAGATGTTGCAAACATAGGGATGAGTTGTATAAACAGAAATACATAAATAATTTTAGCCGATATACATGACGCAATAGCGCAATTGTAAATGGAATGCAATTACAAATTGATTAGCAAAGTGTCCCAAAGGGTGCGAGTGATGTGATGTGATGTCATGTGTGATGTGAGTGATGAGGGGCGGCGGCAGTGCGCGGCCGCTGAACTGAGCATCAGGACAATGGCCGGCGCAGCGTGCGTGGTGGCCGGCCGAGTAGCCGAGACACGCCGACGCCCGATTGGGCCCACATGCAGTCGTTCGCGCTAACCCAATTATCGCGTAACGGAGACGATAAAGAAAAATAACAAACCCACGATTTCACCGGCGTCTAATTATAGCGCGCTATTTGTGGGTGCGCGGGCGCAAGCGGCATAGCGTGGCCGCGATGTCAGGGCTATTCCTGGCCGTCAGCTGACGCTCCCGCGCGCCCGCACTCGTAAACACCACGCAACCGATTGACGTAAAATGCGAACAATCGAGTTTTCAGCAGGTGAATCACGGGATGAAAACGTCCCTGCGGGAATCGTTCTATAATTATAAACTTGACTGCTTTTGGTTCGGACTTCGGAGGCGGGGTTCTATTTCTGCCCGTTGCGCTGCTTCAATACTCGCTGTCTATTTTGATCGCAACACTATTTGTTTCTTCTCGATTGTTTGTTATTCACCATTTAGACTTTGAATTTGAATCACGCGACTCCGCATACGTAAAACTCTCCAATCTAGGTTTTGTGCGGTATTTTGTAAAGCAAGTTTAAAATGAATATTTATTATATCCGAATGAAAGTTGACCTATTCCCTTAGTCCTATTTCTGCGAGTATATTTATTTAGCGTATGTCGCAGTGGATGATTAAAGTCGGGCCAAGTGTTGAGTGTCAATATTTTCTTCCCACGGGCTGTGACCACGAGGCGCCGCCGGTGGGTGGCTCGCGTGGATTTCCCATTTCATATTAACATCCACAACATTGTGTGCTTCATTCATTTAAATACGTAATAATAACGCCATTATATAACACTTATTGGTTTTATTTTAAGATCAGAATCATCAACTTTAAGTTTGTAATTTGATTGAGTTTACACTTTTCGGTATTGATCTTTAAATTATTATTCGATCTGACCCGATCGTTTGTGTAATGGAACAATTTGAAAGCTTATTTTATTATTATTTAATTATAAACCGCCTTGTGGGCATCGAAAATGAAATGATATTCTGAACAGCAGACAGTAATAAAAGCAAATTACTGTTTAAATATAGCAAGAGGTAGTCGCAGATATATGTAATAATAGAAAACGATTAAACTCCCCACATACCTAAATAGTGAGTCGTTAAATTTGGATGTTTAACAAATATTTCGCTGGTGTGTAGACCGCTGCTGTTAAAATTGCGAACGAGCCGCTAATATGCAATAAATAACTCAGATGCGGCCAGAAAGTGTTTTAAAAACTTTATTGTTTTGTTTTGTGTAGCCCTATCATTTATTTTCATACTTAAAATTTAAAAAATTGGAGGCATAAAATGTAGGTTTCTGTTTTAACTGATACTCATATATTATATGAACATTATATGCAAATTACATAATCATTTTGTATGTACTTTGCTAATGATATTTTTTTTCATTTTAATCAACAATACATCTTATATCTGCCTTCAAAATTTACGAAATCTGTTCAATATTTTGTATAGACGTCCGTGCCTTAAACAGCAGAGGAGCGCGTGGTTCTCAACAACGTAACTATGAATATTATTTTGCAAGTTACAGCAAACTTTTTGAAATCAAAGCGTCAACTGAATGAAGCCCGTAATTTTGATGTAGTACCGAGTAATGACTCGATTTACGACCTGACACGTTAGAAAGTCTTTCGTCAATACTCAGCCTGCGTTGGCACTACGAATGCTTCTAATAATAGCCGTTCAGTTATGTTGCAAATGCATTTCTAGGTGACGATGCCGATATCTATTAATAACTACGGTTACGAAATGCGTTCGTGAGGCGTACTCTCATCTTGATGATATGTCTACGTGTCGTACTTAGATCGATTGCCAAACTGTCTCAAAACGTCGGCCATATTAGCTTTATGACACATCAAATGCTTTTGAATCTACGTATTTTGTTTATATAACGATTTATTTTTGTAGTTGAAGGAAACATTAATGTACAGTTTACATGTTCATCATCATCTCTTTATACGTTCGACTGCTAAGAGGGTTTCGGCCTTAGTCCACCAGTGCGGATATAAGCGCGGATTGGCAGGTTCTTAGGAATTTCTTAAATTAAAGTTAAATTTATGTAGTCACATAACTAAGAAATTCCTAAGAACTTTAGGTGTGCAGATTTCCTCGCGATGTTTTCTTCGCCGTAATGTAAGTAGTATGTAGCGGTACTTGAGGTTTGATCCTACGACCGCCGAGATTTACGACCGCATTCCTTAACCTCGTGGACATCTCTTCTTCAGTTTAAATAAAGCATTGAATACTTTTACAGTGTTAAAACCCTTTTATAAATTTAATAGATATTATATTCTATTTAGTTGACAGCGGCTTGGATCGTTGCAATTAAATTTGTTGGCCCTAATTTATACAGACATTTTTCTTTAGTAAGTAATGGATAAATATATATCATGAATGTTTACTAATCCGTTAAATTATTAAAATTAATTATGACAGGGTTTATATCGAACATAATTATGATTCTGCGAATTTATAAGAAGCGTTCTCGGAGGCTTGGGCAAGTGTTTCGAGATTGTAATCGAACGAGCGTTGAGGGTGTTTAAGTCGACGCAAATCCCATGTCAGCAAATTAACTTAGTCAAATGAATCACTAAGCGCAAGTGGGTAGCGCTCGTAAGACTCGAAATTGGCTGTTTCAGTTTATATCCATATTGCACCAGTTAACAGATTCGTATAAAATTTAGGATTTAATAATATCATTAAAGTGCAGGAACTTATTTATAACCCACGACGGGAATTGATTTCTGTACAAAACCTATTTTTGGCGTGGATTTATTTCCAATTACTTTTTTAAGTGGTAAAATGTTTTTGATGTACTTAGTAGTTGATAAAAGTGATTCCAAAGTAAAACCAAAATGAGTGCAATTTAGTAACGTCGGGTAGCAAACAGAAATAGTCGCATGTAGAGATGGTAACAACGCTGAAGCGAAAATCAATCGGGTATCTGTATGACCGATAACATGGCAATAAGTCATCGTGACGCGGGCGCGGACATGTCGTCCATGAGTAATTCTGGCACGAGTGACGAATGTGCCGGTTGATCGGTCGAAAGCGTCACACGTTGTCATACTTATAATTACCACCGGCGCAACACCTGAAACTCTAATCTCACAGATTCATCAGCGCTGACGTGCGTAACAGACACCGCGAAAGCGTATGTTTATCGCGTTACATTTATAGATTTTGTGTAATCGCCTCTCGAACGTAATTCG
Source organism: Cephonodes hylas (assembly GCA_030295005.1). Classification (NCBI taxonomy): domain Eukaryota; kingdom Metazoa; phylum Arthropoda; class Insecta; order Lepidoptera; family Sphingidae; genus Cephonodes; species Cephonodes hylas. Next base: position 6,309,102 of record AP025371.1, read on the forward strand.
TAAGCTTTTACGCATGCGGTTACGATGTGAGCGATGCGATTGTTAATGTTACGTTTACGTAATGCCTCTGATGAGCCCGTTTGAATCACGCTGTGCAAACAACGCGTGCTAACGTAATTTTTCTGGAACGTTTTACGCTATATTCGGTTATTTGTTATGTGATAGCAACGACTTTCAAATTATTATTCTATAATATGATAGTCTTCTCTAGATGATTCGGAAATGTTCCCAAAAGTTATTCATATACCGCAGACACCAATGTTCTCTGTGACAAGACTACAAACTACATAAGACAATAGGTAGTATTCAGTTGAAACTGTAAGCTTCAGTTCTACCCTTGAACTAGCCTAAAATCGACCTACCTCATAAAACATTTGAATAAGCACCGTTGTACACGACTAATTAAATAATAAAAGCCCCAATTGCGTCAATAAGGGAATACGTAAGGGCTGCAAACATTTCAATCTTCCACGAACTAGCCGAGGTCGTACACAGTACTAATTCATAGACTAGTATACCCGTGGGCAATTATGTAGTTGTAGTGAGTGTAGAGCTCGGGAGTGCGCGGAGTGGAGGCTATGACGTCACGCACAACCTCCTCCCCCCGGCGCAATCCACCCCCCCTAGTGGGAATTATCCGCGTGACGCATGACGGTTACTCTTCGCTTTTATTTCCCGATAAATAATGTTAAGTGCCACATCACTTATCTAGTAAAACCAAGCGGCGCTAACGTCATTCTTTTTTTTATATAGGCCACCACAAGTTAACTGGTGAAAATCAAAAGGGCAGTATGCGTGTAAAACATTGCAAAGGATGGAGTGAATAGTGGTCTGAATAAATAGTCGAATCGCGTACGAAAAATAATTTCATAGAACCTAATATTATGCATTCTGGGCTGCATAAAAACCTGAATTATACGCGGGCTAAAAGGATTACTGCTGTTTCATTGTTGTACATCATATCTGCAAGTCTTCCTAAACCTTACTAAAATAAATAAATCTTGTTCGCTGTATTACACTTCTCAAAAATTTCTAAAAATTTTATTTATATTCTGAAAATTGCCCAATAATGTGAATATAATTATCTCACATTATTGTTACTGCACTTTTCATCGACTAAAATGCTGCAGTGAAACTACGCGCTGAAGGAAATTTCTTTGTATCCACTTATTTTTATACGTTCTTATGAAGTTTGACGCAAACGGAGGCAGCACGTCCGCATGTATGTGTATACGTGTTAGAATGTTCCAAAATAGGTTGCATAGGAAACTGGATAATCTGTTCTTATTAAACAAGCTCACCCCTGGCATTCAAAGAATGTCAAGTTTACACTGCGGCTTGCTCAATATGGCAGTGTTAAAGTGATATTTCCTCCAGCCAGAAAGAAATTCTAATATCTTGTTGGCTATAGATACACTGACGCCTCCGCTGCTATGCATGTCTGACTAATGATGTGATGTCAAAAGATAAGCGTGTGCGTACTTGTGTGTGCGATCGCTAATTGATATAGTCATGGTGTAATTGATAAAAATGAGAGTGAGAGCTCGCCGGCCGGCGTGCGTCAGCTGGCCACCTGTTGATAGCGCTAACATTGCCCTTGCGTGGCAACCTTACCCGGGGCCGGCGGGCCGCGATCGATACCCATGACGTACGGCCTCATTCATAAAAAGGGAGGCACCCCAACCTCCGCAGCGAACCCCCCTCACTCACACCACGCGCCCCATTCCACAAAGCCGGGGTCGCAGTGGTCAATTTGTGAATGGCGCGCACACTAACAAAGCTGCAATTCCCCATATAATACAAGCGCTGTTTAATTGTAAGCTATATTTGGACGCAGCATTCATTTCACTTTTCTAGAATTTTCTTTGTGAGTGTCATTTGTGTTTAAAAATAGTTGCAGTTTATATCATTTTATATACTTTTAAGTGAGTGGACGGAAACATAGATCAAGAAAGTGGACAAAATACGAGTGCCTAGTTTCATATGGGTACACAGAATGCAGAAGCGGTGCGTGGGTGTGACGGGATTTGACACGCGCTCGCGACATTTGCATTCGCAATCAGCCGTTTTGAATTGGATACACCAGGTACAGGAGATTTCAAATAATTTATTTTTAGTTTCCTTTTCACTGTGAAAATTTAAAATAATCTTTAAATTTGATTTACACTTGATTTTGTGCATCATTAATGTTAAGGTAATTAAGCATGTTTTAAGTGAAGTTCATTCATTAACTAAAGTTTCCAGTGCACTTAATGGAACTCTTAAACATGTTTCTGGGTTAAGGTTTAATTGTGGGCTTATAATACTACCGTATTAAGATGTTATATGTTTATTTTAAATTTGACCCAATAAGACATTTTTTTGTATAAAAAATATTGAACATAGACGGCTCAAAGTTTTTCAATGTGCAGCATCAAGTAATGTAATCAGCGCAGCGCATGCGTCTCTTATTTACGGCGGATTACGCACACAATCAAATCAAGTTCCCAGAAAATGTATAGCAACATTCATATCTTTCCTTCCACTGGACGAGTATTTTATTTACATTCATAGACTTAACAAATTTATTTTATATTTGAATAATGCTTAGGAAAACAAAACATTGATGGCCGAGAGTTCATTTTGTTATTATCAATCTTTTTCTAAAAATGAAATAACACTTCAAATATAAAGTTGTTTTTATTGAAAAATAAACTTACTAATTATCATATTTGTTGTTGCAATAGTTATTAATTTAGCGTGGGACGCCCAGTTTGTTCAATTTTATCATTACTTTTAATTTATGCAACATGAGTTATTATGCTTATGTGTAAACGCCATTTCATAATCCATATTACATAAGAGCGTAGTCATCGATACATGATATAAATTTCTACAACAATATGCAACCGTCCGCCATACAAGTAAACGTACAGTATTGCAACACTGGCAGCTGTTTCCGCGATAGTCAATGGCGGCGTGAGAGGCTCATGCACGGCCGTGGCATTGAGGAAGGTGGCGGAATCGATTTCCTCATCACGGTGAAGAGCAGCGTCCGGCCGTGGCTCCGAGAGGCGCACCACTAAGGGCGATCGATGTGCCGTCCTTGAACCTGCAGGCTCGCAGCGCGCATGCCTCGCTAAATGTCGGACGTCATCCCGCGGCCATGGCCACGAGACACGTGCCGCCACCCCACTCACACCACGGCACGCCGCCCCCCACTCTTTCCATTCATCGAAACTCCACCGGGTTCCACCGATGTTTCACTTTATTTTTCCTTAACTCTGCCTTTTCTTATCGATTGTGACCTTTATGCGACAACCTGTTGCCCAAATTGGGTTAGACAGAAAGCTTCATATAGGGAAAATGAGCTTTTAAGTCTAGGCTTTTATCCCATAATGAGATGAACTTCTGACATTTCGGCATACTAACGAAGCAAACGTTAAATGTCGGGGGTAATGTTTAAGCTCTTTGACTTCATTGAACAGAAACTGAATAATGAATGAAACTTATGAATTACTTAAATACTGGTGTAGTTGATTGTGTATTAAGCTTAAAGCGGTAAGCTTTTTGCAGCCAAATCAACATAATGAATTCATAAGTGAGCACGTGAATGTAAAGTTTAGTAGTAGGAGCCTTGGCGGGCAAGCAATTGTCACGTGTGTGGTAAGAGCGATGCAAGTCGACATTGAGAGCAAGCCCGTACCACGCAGGGCTACGTATGAATGAAGTTACCGTGGGCGGCCGACCGCGGCCCATTCATTCATTAGCTCGGAGGCCATTCCTTATGAATAATACCATAACAAAAACTGTCAATAATACTATAATACGGCAATGTTGTTCATTACTTCACCTGTTTTATGTTATACACATTGTATGGTTAGTGTGTACCGTCTTATGAGTTTTATATCCAATGTAGATTATGAATATCATGGGCTTTTAACATGTTGAATTGGTGGATGTTTCTTTAAAATTCCTATTTATTGACTAATGAAATACGTGATTGAACAAAAGCCGTTGATGTTTCCATTAAAATGAAATCTCCAGGTAAATGAGAACAGGTGGAAGTCAATCCGAGCAATTCCGAGACAAGGTTTTCATTCAGTAAAAGGAGTATGAGCGTAGGAGTCAAGGTAAGGTCTGCAAGTTTCAACAACTTAGTTGAGATTAGTTGCATTGTCTCCGCCAACACACTGGCTCACTAAGCCGTGGCCGCCGGCATCTACGACGGTACATCTTTGATTGTATCTCCACTCATTTTGGGGCAATAGGTATATTTTTTCGAAATATAGCAGACGTGTGCAAAATTTGTTACAACTTATGGTCATGCCGCCTACACTGGCCATAGCAACTTGGGGCCCGCGGGTCGCATGTGGCCCGACAAGGTATACATACGGTAAAATTATACCTGATTCAAATCAACTGTGAATAAAATTTTATCGTTAATGTTTAACGGAAGCAAATTATTTAAGGGACACATTTTAAAAAAGTGTACATTAGAGGTCCATATCGGCTTAGTATAGAATTATGAAGTCAAAAGTAGAGTATATCCGGTCTTCAGGATCCATTAATACGTAGAAAATAAATCATGATCTATCCAGGATGGTCTTACAATCAAACAATTTTTCGTTCTCAGATGTAATATTAGAATGAAAAGAGATTTTATACTTTTGAATATAATCATTGTTAAATCTATGCAAACAAGTATGTGAAAACTAAAGGTATAATTGCGTATATTCATTTGGTTTTACAGTCATTTCATCATCAGTCTCGCTTTGTTAATGATGTTTTACCATGTAGAAGAAACAAAAAAGTAAGTGCAAAGTGGTTTAAATAGAGCGATAACTGTCTAAAAACGACAACTAAAGGTATGCGGATATGCACAAGCTGGTTTCGGAACGAAACAAACTAGGATGTGTGTTGATGCCGGGTCATAAACTTCAACGGGGTCTTTCTGTAGTATGGCAATTCATGTGTATTTTATCGGCTACTACATAGACGTATGTAGCATATATTTGATAATTGATTAATTTCACTTGATGGCAATGATTACTACCGCTATGACTATTACCAACATAAATTCTCTTTACGTTCACGCGTGTATCATAGGTATCTTGTGGTGTTGATAGTCCTTTGCAATGTAAGAAAAGGTCGTGTGTTCAATCCCATATTTCGTTATCCCTTCATAATTGTTATAGTAATTTTATGTATAGGTATTAATGGGTCCAAAAAAATTCTTTTTGTTTCTGTCACCTTAAGTCAAATAACCACTTTTTTTCTTTGCAGGCGTTCCATTAAATCTTCATTCTTGGGCCTCATTTCAACTTTTTCCGATCATTGGTATCGTGATAGGTAAGTTCATAAATAAGGTACCATTATATGATATGGTATAGTATAATATAGTTCTTCAGTGATTAAAAGTCAAATAATGTCAACATGATGAAAATATATGAGTTGCAGAATGATTCGGCTTATGATCTTACGATCGGTCATTTGTCTAAAGGTGAAAGATTTGGCTTGGCCACTGCACCGTCTTGATGCCCGTTGAGTGATTTTAAAAACCGTGAATTTTTTTGCCACGATTTTCCAGTAAACATTTTCCTTCGGGATATTTTAAAGGTTTAAACGTAAACAGCACCTTAATGTATTTTCATTGAAGCCTTCTGATATAGAGAGAATATAAACTTCAGAATGACCTGTAACTATTCGTAAAGATTATTTTGTTTTCAGAGACATACGCAATAAATTTAATGTTTAGTTTGACGAATACTTGTCATGAGTGTTGCAAATTCTAATTAGATTTTATAATTAGACTCGTGTTGAGAATTATGAGTAAAGTTTCTGTCATGATGCCAAAATTAATGGTAATGCAAGCAGTCGTTAAAGTCGGCTACAACTCAGTATTTAATGAACTGACAGCTTCAACTTGTAATTAATGGTTGATCAATGAGACATTAGTTTGATCTAGTTTCTATTATCCGTAGAGAAGAATATTGCGAAAATTATGTTTGTACTTATCATATTTAATAGTTTCTGAAATTATCGTCGTTCTTGCAGTCTCATAGCTGCAGTCAATATATTATGTAAAATCTTAATGTTGTTTGTAACTTTGGCTTAAATAGATTTTATATAAGTGAAATATTGTTTGTCCATGGGCAGACGTATCTTTGCTGGAAAATCACTATACAATTCATACATCTATTCAAGAATCTAAATAAATCCTGAAGTATTTTCCAACAAATCGTATTTCAGCAAATTACGCAAATATTCACCGTTGTAAGAATAAAATTTAGGTCATGAGGCGATTCTTAGTAAAGACAATATTTAAAAATAATACAGCTGGTATGGTTGGCGCTTACTTGGGGAGGCCTACGTTCAGCAGTGGACGGCGATAGGCTGAGTATATGTATATATATTATATATATATATATATAGCTGTAAGATATCCATTTCATCATCATCATTATTAGCAGCTTTGCTCACGTCCACCGCTGGACAGTATGGCACGCCACTGGGTTTGATTTTCGGCCCTCCTCATCCAGCCACTTCTGAATAACCACTCCTAAAATATTCAGATAGCGTTCTACACTAAGTTTGTCGAGCCGTGGTCTCCACTCCAGAACACGTTTTCTCCAACGGTTGTCAGTTCTTCGATAGATGTGAACTGCCCACTGCCGCTTTAGTTCGCTAATTCTTTTGGGCTATCTTTGCTGCTATTCTTATTGATTAACTATTTATTTATATTATGATTATGTGTTATACATATTTCAATAGAAACATTCTAAATGCGAAAATAACTTTGAATATTTCGATTTCACGGCAAAACATAAAAAACAGACACATTTTTCTTAAAAACATTCTCCCAGTTGAAGGGTGGTCCAACCGTTCTTTATAAAACTCAAAAAAATTGCAATCTTAATACAGTTAGCAAGCGGCCGGGGATCGCCGTCTTTGCTGTGTTGGTGCGTACTGCGCGTGCAAGTCTGGCGAGGGCAGACGTGCGCGCAGACTCTCGCGCCGGGACGTTAATTAGATAAACGAGCTGTGTGGCGGGGTCCCGACCGCAATTACAGCTGCACTGCTACCCGTAAATAATCAACTATATAGGACGCCACTTGTGGCCTGACTCACTTATGTCGGTCACCAATTATAATTACTTATTGGTTTCGCGATGCCAACGAATTATAGGTTCCAAATTTAAATTAACAATCTTTGTCTTGTTTTAAATATACAATGTTTTTATGACTACAAGTTTACATTTGTTCATAATTTGAAAATTAATATTTATTTGTGTATTTGCTATGTCATGAGAGTAATGTTCAGTCCCAGTGCGCTTTTATATTAAGGCTTTGGATGGGCTTTATTGTCGTATATAATAATCAATGTTATTGTAATAATCTGTTTTACAAATATCCCTTAAATAGTAAAATAAATTGCCACTCCATACAATGATTATATAATTTTCCCAAATCTTAATTAAAATCAATAATCTCCATATTCTTAGTAACATTTGTTACACTTTTTTATTAATATAATTCATATTGCACATAATTCGCATATTTATATATTTAATCTCAGTTTATTTTTGTCTTGTCAATATATAAAAATAACTAAGTGTTTAAGTTCTATATAACATCAAGAATCAAGATATCACGAATCAAAGCAGTTAACTTATCAAACATACAAGTGGCCATTGATAATTATGAAGTCCTCAAGACGAGTGCGGTCACGGTCTTGTCCATCAATTACAGTATCCGCTTTTTTAATAAGCTGTTTATTACATTAGTGTTCCTGAGTGAATCAAACTGGCCGGCACGCGCCGCGGACGGTTAGCGACACCGAGTCTTAGCTCACAACTCCAGAACGCCCGCATGAATAATGCCGTGGAAAAGTTTCCAGCAAAATGTTATATTGGAAGCGAGCACGATGTCTAAGAACGTGTCGCGTGCAACTGTTTTAGTTTAGAAAAATAGGGCGATTGCACAAAACTTAATACTAGAGAAACATTGGCTCACATCCAGCAACACGACACCGATACTATAAAATTTGAAAAAATAGCTCAAGTGCGAGAATAAATTGTCCACTTGTTGCTGTTGGCGTGCTGTTATGTGCTCGCCGAATACCAATCAACATTATTCATTTCAACTACTACTATAATCACGTCAAATTGGCAGTGATAGTGTGGACAATGTAAATATATAAGAGGATTAAAACATTGACGGTGGAGGATATTATTTCAGTTCCATCACGTATGAGGGAAGATCTTTGCTCGTTCACAGACATTCTTCCGTGATTGTCATCTGAGTAAGTACGTGTTGCGTGTACAGTACTCAGTAAGTACCTTCTGTAAGGATATTCTGCAAATATTCTCAAACATATTTAATGCGGCCACTTTGATCGCTATTGACACATAAAACCCATTTGTACTATCTAAAAATATTAATACATATCTGCTACATCTGAAGGCCCGAACTATACAAAAAACTCGTTTTAGTTATAACGAGGCTGGACACTTTTGGGAATATTTTTAGTCCGTGTGCAGAATATACCTATTTGTAGCCAACATCAACTTAGTGCGATAATACTTCGCCATTGTTGACTTCCGGCCCGAGATAAGGCAGATTGCAAACTGACATGAATATTTTATGTCGTTTGTGGTTTCCAGAAGCTGTTTGGCCACGCGTGATGTGAATTATATAGTCGGATATACGTGAGTTAGTCGTTCAGTAAAAACAACAGAAACATCGCACGTACATTTGAATTTAAAACGGACATTTGAAGCTAAAGACGCAGATGTTAAATTGTCGTTAAAATAAGGCAGATATCGTATCATCGCGACACTAATTACGTGTACTAAAAACAATGCTTTATAGTGGCAGTCAATCGTTGGAATCGAAGTAAACTGAGTCAGCTGTAATCGATACAGTGTAATTGCGGGGCATGTATCGAGTGGGACAATGACGTTGGACGGCCAGCACAGATCGTATCTTAGCCGACTACGCAGTTACACGCGTTTAAGTAATTGCGGGAACGGGCATTGTTAACCGGTGGACGCAAATTGGGCATTAGCGATAATTTATTGACTTTGAAACAAACTCGCATTGTTGTTGCGACTGCTTGAATATGTATGGCGCGGGCTCGGCCGACGATGACGGACCCTAATGATACCAATTGTTCTACATCATTGAGTACAGGTGCGCGCGCACTCCAACACTCCTTGTCCCTACAGATTGATGACGATTGCCGCGTTTAGATTACTAATATAAAACACTAGAACAGCCAGTTGGCATTCGTGTAAGCTTTTTGCGAGTCAAATAAAATTTGAATTACAATCGCGATGTGCGCAGACATTTTAACGTGTTCGCGTTCGGAGATGAAATTTTTGTGGAGATGAATCACGGCGCGTCAGCCTGATGCGGCGATGTAAAAGCACATCATTTGCAAGCGCGGATAGTGGCTTGTATGTCTAGTAAAGGCTATATTGTCAATTTATGTATGACGACGTGAGACGGCGCGGGCTAGCACAAAAGCACGTGCGTGCCCCCGGTGGCAGCGCGGGCCGCTCAAAGCGCCGCCACGGTATCTCGCATCTGGGAACATCCAGAGAGGTGTAACGGCCTCATGTGGGCACCTCTGACGAGCCGCCGTTTCCTATGTGACGCTCCTAGCGTGGGACGCACTTTTTGACAGTATCAACGTGGATTACCAGAAGCTTTTATGTGCTGCTTGATAGTGATCGCCATAGGCGCCACATTTGGGTGCTTGTTATGTTTTGTTTTTCCTTGTAAAATTATCATGTATATTGATTCTACAATCAAACTTGCAAATAAATTGGAGTTTTCAATAAAATGTCAGGTAGATACTCAATAAGTGTTTCATTAATTGTGCGTGTGATTCATTAAACTCACAAGTTTTATGCTTGCAATCCTTATACAGAGGGAACACATTAGAATTATTGATAGCATATGAGTAACAAAGTGTCAAAATAGACAAACAACTATTACAGATAAAAAACGCAACTTCTTAAGACTGACAAACAATAGGTGTAGTCGAATGTAGGCTTTTTCTGAAGAGTTCGTACAAAACACGTCTCAAGGATATCAAGATGTTTTAAAAGCGTTTTTATTTTCCAATAACTAATTTCGTCATAATCTCTAAAAAGGAGCCTACGCATTATTTCGTACAGTTTAGGTAAATTTTTATTTTCAGAAGCCGCCGACGTTGTCTAGGTTGCAGCTTATATCGAAAAAGTGTTTAGATGTATATATTTAAGTAGGAGAAACGGTACAGACGCCATTTCAGTGCACATTAGCCAACCAAAGGCGATAATATCGGCAGGCTCCGCCTCTTTTTAAATAGAGTGAAAGCAACACCCGAATCAGCGAGGCAACGTGGGCTTCGGGAGTGAACATCTGTAATACCTACGTCTTTTGTGTCTAATAAGCCAGTTTGTTCACCTGCTTGCCGATGTTTCATGCCGAAAATAACTCACTCAGAATCTAGTTTCGAGGCGTTATAATTTGAAAACAATATACAATCAACGAGTACTGATTCGTTGGAAGTAATATTATACGTTGGGCTATAGACATAATATGTACAATGTACATATACATTACATATGTAGGTATGTAATTTATTTGAATCGAATCTTGTTTTAGTCTATTTACATGCTACTGTTTAGTAAAGGCTTTCTCTAAATTGGGCTGTTAGGCCTTCGTCCATTATCCGAAAATCTGCGGAATAATTTGAACCTTTTTCGCTTAAAACCAATGGTTTATTTATTGTACTTGAGGATACAAGAGGAGTTTTATTGTATTATAAAACTAGTTTAGGTATCGTATGTGAAAAAAAAAAACAAAAAAATATCCCAGTGACGCGCTGTAACAATGTTGACTTCGAGTAACTTTTGTTGGCAAAATTAAGCTTTCCCCTTGGAGAAAAAGCTTACTATATCGCGGCGACCTAAGGTCGTTCCAGTATTTGAATAATTTGCACTATTCGATTTTCAAAATTATATATATTTATTCGATATTCAAAAAAACGGTGAGTCCAACATACATCCGAGCTTCATGCTCGGAGAATATCTATTTAGGGATTCGTGTAATAATAGAAAAAGGTGTGTTTATTCCTATATGCCATGATCATCATGACAGTGCAATCTCAATCAATTGGCGGTAAAGACAGTGATGTGGTAAATATCCCATCTTTGGATAGGTAAGCCCTATCTGATGCTGATGTTAATGAACCGTTATTTTCAAAAAAGGAACACAGTTGAATGTATCATGATATCGGTACTTTATCAAAGACTTACATTTAAAACATGTCTTAGATGAGAAATTATACCCGAAAAGACGTGACAAAGACATTCCTTTTCTCGGCAAAGGCGAAAACTTTTGTCTTCTCAGAATAAAATTCGAACAAATTGAGTCGCTTCTCATTTTAAACTTACTTTGCTTAATTTTTGACTTCAGGTACAAGATTTTTACATGCGGTGTAACCTTTTCATTACAAGTTGTTTTTGTAAAGACTTCGTAATACTTTATTTACTTGCAGATAAATTAGTTGAGATGACAAACAAATAAACTTTTAATATAAAATAATTTGGTGATCTGTCTGGGCATAAATCTTTGAATGTGTTATCATTCATAACCTTTGACAAAGTAGTAATAGTGTGTTTGTAATATATCCTTACACAATAAAAAATCTTCACTTGTTTTCATCTACGTAGAAGAATGCAACTTGGTCTCTGTTCATATTGAAAAGAAAAACCACCAGCAACATCATTCGATTCTTAGTTATCTGTAATCACTTAAAACTATTAAAAGTAGTGAAGATACATAACCCTATAATCGTGAAATCAAGCAGGAGTTTTAATTTATTCGCAGCATTTATTATAAAGGTACTAGAAACCAACTAATAGTATTCGCAGTATCTTTAATATTAAATGTATGTGGTTGTTAGGAAAACGTCAAAATTATTACTTTTTGGCTGAATTTTTCTTAAATTCCAGTGTGATTTTAAGCACTATAGCTTTTACCTGCTTTAGTTTTCCATAACGGTTTGAATACACCCTGTATGAGAGATTACAAAGTGAAAATATGAGCTCGCTACTTGCAAAAAGAAGATATAATAGGCGTAAGAAGTTATTGAAGTATAATGTATCGAGGTAAGAATTTTTTTCATGCTTGTTTTGTCTAGTGTTTCTCGCTGTTTTGCATTAATATTATTAATACCTTTAGATAAGAGTTCGCCCTGAAAAGATTTTTTCATTTAGTAGGCCTTTATTTTACTAATTATATATTATATAAATGAAAAAACTTAAAGCAAATCTTCTTCTTCTTTATCAACCCATATACGCCCACTGCTGAGCACGGGTCTCCTCTACCATTGAAAGGGTTTAGGCTATAGTCCACCACGCTGGCCTAATGCGGGTTGGCGGAGGTGTGTAACCTAAGAAATTCGTAAGAATTTTTTAGATGTGTAGGTTTTATCACGATGTTTTCCTTCACCGTTACAGCAAGTGATAATTCAATTTGAATACACACATAACTTCGAAAAGTCATAGGTGTGTGCCTGGGGTTCGAACCTGCGATCGCTGAGATTTTCAGCCGCGCGCCTAAACCTCGAGGCCACCACTTCTATTATATAAGCAAATACTTTAACAATATTTGCGAAAATATATTAGTTTTTATTCCATTAATTTATAATATCAACTTCCTGTTTAGTTTATATAAGTCAGCGGCGAGCATTTGATATAAGTATAGTCACTACTGGTGTCATAATATGATCTGCTTAGCTTGACCTCTTTTAATAAATTAAAAACAAAAAAAATTAACAACTATTGTCTTTTTATTACATATTAAATATGTGTAAGCTTTTAAGCACCGTTATCCACAAGTGGTATAATTGTCTTTCAATTGTTCTGGAAATGGGTTAACATTGACAAATTTATAGCGCTTATTTGGGGGCAAAGGTTTTAACAGTTTTTGTTCAATTGACGATAAATCAAGGTGAAGAAATCGACTTCCAAGTTTAAAATACGCAATAAACATTTTTAGCTCACTGGTTAAATACAATTACTATAGTTAGAATAAAATAGCTTTGTATAGATAAGGTACGATGCTCTTTAAAGCTTATCCATGCTTTTCTATGACAGCTTAACTAAATATAAAATAATTACTGACTAATTCCTTATGTACGAGTATGTCCTTAACCGTTTGTCATGTAATCAATTTTGATTTCCGGGTCGATCTAAGTAATATTTGGGTTTTCGCAAAGACATTTCAAGCAGCAACATAGACTCAGAAAGGCTGCAGAAAAACAATAGGCTCGCTTATGTGGGACTTAAAACTCTCAAAATCTTGGGTGCATAATTGCGACTCTACCTATCCCCTTGGTAAAACTGCATTGAGTATGTGTGCGTATGTATATACCATAAAAGGGACCATCTTCATAAGGTCTAAAATATGTCACAGTTCCCTTTGCACGTGCGTCTCCTTTGGTGATAAGACTGTGTGTATCTGGTTTCAAATGGGCCGGTAGCATCGTGTCAAAAGGAGTAACAGACTTGCTACCATCATACATTGTCATTTATTACCTATTTGCACGCTCTCTCTTCATTATTTTCAAACATTCTTTAACAATTTCTAATATAAAAATACAATTGATTTAAAAAATAATAAACTAGTATGCTATGTCAAAAGGCCTCGATTAGTTTTAGTGGAATAAACTGCCGATACGATACTTCAAACTTCAAACTTTGTGTATGTTACCCACTGTTTGTTATAGATATTTGTAATTTTTACAGAAGTATGACAGTTCCGCTGCAGTTTTTTCAATATGAATAAATTGATTTTAGTTCATAAGCTGCCATGTCGTCGCTTTTCCAGAAGAGAAGTAGATTGCTAAAATATTAAAGGTAAACACCTTTACTACTTACTTTTAAAACATACTTATGATGACTAAATACCAGTTTTATTTTACTTGTAACAATCGGGTTCGGCTTGGATCACTTGCAATGATATCAAAAAGTTATAATACGTAGCCTTCTTCGTGGTTTATGATCATATCAAAATTCAGGAATATTGAAATAATACCAGACATAAATGCATTCTAAATACAATTCAAGAGTTGAAGTTCGTATTCCGAAGTCCGCGTCACAGTGGTCACATATTGTAGCATCTTTAATCAAAGAAAATGATGTCGCTATAAAAAATCAAAGTCTATTTTTATCTGTTTCTTCTAAACCACTTTTGTACTTCTACTTGCAAATGTGATGTATTTCGGGATCAACTTGTTTTTATCCGGTTTTCAAGCACCAGATCAGCAGAATTGCGTCAACTAATTACAAATTATAAGTTGGCCATATATTTTGCGGTCACTGTAATTTAATTTTATAGAAATATAAATAAAAACTGTATAGCTCAGACCCTTTTCGATAACTTAAACGGTAGTTATTAAATTTTTATCACAGCAATAAGTCAATACGACTACAAATGCATAATGTTTTCGAATCTGCTTTACTTTTAGTATTTTTTGTACATTATTGAAATATTTCGCGTTCAAGTTATTTTTGGTTTTGCATTTGTCAACACAATCAAGTTTTTGTAAACTAGTTCTGGCGGAAGGTGTGCCGCTGTGTGCGCTATAGAGTAGGCTTACACTGCAGATTCTTCAAAACCAGTTTCCGGTGTGTCATTCTAAACTTGAATCTATTGTTATATTTTATTCAACAGTTTCTCATTTCCGTTTCGAAATTAAAAATAAACTTCGTGCGTTTATAAAGTAGAATATAATGTGAATAAAACAAATAATGTTTATTGTAAGTTTATTTCTTTTAGTTCTTTAAATTGATAATATTTTTATTGATATATTAAGGATATTCTTCTTAGTAAAGTATAAAACAGTCTATGCATAAAATTTGGACTTAGGCTTTTGGACCATTAGTTTCCAATGCACAATCTCTCAGACCCCGACAAATATTTGTAGGCTACATAAATATTGTTTAGTGCGGAGATAAAATCTGCGTTCTCTCTAACCTCGAAAGCCTAGAAGAATAGCCTAGCCTTAGATGATCCATGCAGGAATCTATTCTTTTTTGTTAATATTATACCAGCTTATGATTGGTAAATTATGGATTTTGCTTGGGTTTATATGTCCATTGTTTTCATTCGCAGGTGTAACGTAAAAATAAAGATGTTAGTTGGGCAGCATGTCAATGTTTATGGTTAGCCGGGTGAATATGATAGCGGCGGTTGCGCAGACGCAGCCGATTAGCCTCGTCCGGCCGAGATAACAGCATCAACTGCCGGAACGCTGATCTCAATACTACACACCGCAAAGCTTACGAAACAACTTCATACAATGTGTTAATAGCTCAATAAATAAACTTAACTGTAGTTAAAATTAAAAACCAAATGGAATTGTTTTTTAATGATGAAGACATGTCTATTAATCATACCAGCTTGCGTAAAACGATTTTGTTTTCATATTTTTATTGTGTGCGGTAATATTTTAAAATTCAATATTTTACATCGACAATATAGGTTACAATATACCGTTTTATTATCCATAAGTTTCGGAAATTACTTGATTCATCACGTTTCCTTTAAGGTTTTTTAATATCCTGAGGAGATATATTAAATATTATATTTTTAAGTCTATTTATCAGAAGTCCTGTTTTGATAATTTTATGCAAATTTTATAGACAAAAACATGTATTATGTCTGTGTAAATGCCGGACTGCAATTGGAACTTTCTATAGTTGTCACGCACCATTAGACAGCGTGCGTAAAGGCCAACAAATTAGGTAGTCAATGTAATGGACGACTTAAAGTTATTCAATGCAAATGTAAGTTTACCAATCGTAGATACTGTGTTGCTGTAATTTTGTAATGAAGTGTAAATAAGCAATATCTTGATCTATTTTAGGGTTGCACGAGCTATAAATCAATTATTCATTGCTATTTATTATTGAGAAGAGTCAAATGGTTATAAAACCTTTTATATCTGAATTTCCTAGAATACGGAATAGATCAGCGTTTGGTTATTTGCAAATTAAGGTACGGTATGAACGTGGCTTGATCTTATTTTATGATTATTTTACATATCTATTAAGCTTTGCTATAGCGTGCTGTTTCATTCTTGTAGTACTGTACTGAAGTTCTATTTAAATACAAATACATAAAATGAAAGAAGTCCATCCATATGATAATTATGCTTTCTAACCATGATTGATTAGTAGACTTCATGTAATTTATTGTTTTGTAAACAAAAAAACATTACGGGGTTGTTTATTCCTAGACTAAAGAGTGGAGCTTGTCTAGCCAAAGTTATTTGTGGCAACAATTTGACGTCTAGTTTCACGATCGTGTCTGATAAAAGTTTATTTCGTTGATTGCCGCCGAACATTGTACGTTGTCTCTTCCTTTTGAACTATTCTTATACGATCTACATACATACTTTCTAGACCTTTTCGCTAGGTTATGTCAATAAAATGTAATGGTCATTTAAGGCCACAGTACAAGAGTAGACATAAATGGATCGTACAAACCACATATGCAGCCAGGTCAATTAGCAGTTAATTCGTCACAATAAGCCTATCCTCGCTAGTTCCTTAGGTAAAATTCCGACTTATGTATGTCTTCTTCATATTATACATTAATGTTTGTCTTAGATGATTAGATGACTTTTAGTCTGTAAGTGATGAAAATTTTACCCACCGTATTAATAAGTTCTGAAGTTCTTAAATTGCAAGAATTAACTATTTTTATAGGTTTTTTAGTATTTAAAGGTAAAATGCAAAAATGTTATTTGAATAATAGACATTAAAAAAATTACTTGTTTTGTTTCTGGTAATAAAATTGAATTTATAATTTCCTTTAATGTTGATTTTATACATTAGTAGGAGATTGTACATTTTAAGAGGAGTGGTAGGTATTATCATCTTTTAAATTTTATTAATAATTTAAATAAAAGTTATTGATAAGTTGTTTCTTATTAATTGCTTTTTAAGAATGCCATTATAACTCTTCTTTTAAAAATATTGCTTGTTTTCTGTAAATACTAAGCATTCGCTTGGGCATAGATATAAACTCAGGTGAAGAATGTGTTGTTACTATGTCATAGAATAGCGTAAAGTTTGGTTTTCATTTGATTTCGTTTCCCTAATAAATATGAAAAATTAGAGCAGAATCATGATAATTAGGAAATACATATTTCTTGGCGCCAAAGAATCAGCGGATCATCATAAATGTATGCTTTAGTCGCCAATTTTTAATCAGTTTCAGCTTTCTATTTGTAATTTAAAAGAAAGTGTTGCTATTGGCAACTTTTAAATTTAGCAGATACATATGTATGAAATGTGAATTTCATTAGTTGATTGTACCTACTTGTTATAGTCAATACAAAGAAACATTATTATTTCTTCAACAATCCATATACGTCCCACTGCTGGGCACGGGCCTCCTCTACAGCTTGAGAAGGTTTAGGCTATTGTCCATATTATTATTTGGTGTATAAAGCTCGTATTCATGTGATAATAGAGTAAGCCTAATTAGTTGAGAGTTCTGTATGTTTTCCAGACTGAATAACTATGCTTATATATATACCAAGTAATGAGAAGAATAATCTTATGCAAACACGTCGTTTGCGTTATTTGTGAGTAAAATAATATACCGTACCTATAATGTGCTCACCATGCGAAGTGGGTGTAAAGTAAAGCGCGAAGAGATCGTCGACGGAGGCCGTGGTGGTGGCGGGGTGGGCGTGCGCCGAGTGCGCGGCGTGCGCGGGCGGCTGCACGTAGGGCTGCGGCTGCGCGTGCGGCGGCGGCGGGCCTCCGTAGTGCAGCCCGCTCGGGCCCGCCTCCACTAACAACTGCATCTGAGATATGTCCACGAACTCGTCGCCATCGCCGCGACCGCCCAGCTCCTCGTCCTCCGGCCGACGCATCGCGATCACCGAGAGCATCGCACGAGTGCATCCCCTCGCTGCACTCACTGCCCGCACCACACACACCGGCACGCTGTAGCGCGCTCGCACTCACATAGAAACCTCGCGCCGCAGTGCGAGTGGCGCGCGCGCACCTCCACCGCACTCCACTCTCTCACTTAACCTAACTTAGGTCCTATCGAATTGACGTGATCACAGAACATTACGTTTAGGAAACTACGTATACGCGGCACAGTAATCACACGGAAGGGTCACGAGCATCTACTGATAAATGAACACAGATTTCGCACGCGGTGTGTGTCGTCGCGCGGAGAACGCCACATCCTCGACTGAGGCGCGCTCGGGTCGGCAAGCGAGGGCGTGCAGCACGCCGCCCCCGTGCGAGCGCAGCGGTCGGTGCCCGCCGCGCGCCCTATCAATGGACGCCAGCCACCCGGTCGAGGTCGGCGTTCATTCACGACGGCCGCGTTAATGGCGTTCGAACCGGGCGCCCTCACTCAGCCGGCGGCGTCGCCCACGTGCGCGAGAAAATGGCGCGGCGTCGCGACGGCAAAGGGAGGCGCGCGAAAAGCGCGGGACGCACAAGTGTAGTGATGTGATGGCGACGGCTGCGGCGGCGGCGGCGGCGGCACGTGGGCGCGCGGAGGCTTGCCGCAGCTGATCGCGCGTGACGTCGCGGGCGCCGGCACAGGCGGCCGCAGGGCGCGCTCCTGCGCTCGCCACTTTCTCCGCGCTGACTCACGCTCCGCTTTCGTACGCTAAGCGGCTGCGCTGCGGCGTGCCGGGTGACCCATCCCGGACACCGATTTGGTTATGCTACAATTAGCTGGATGGCACGCGCGCTCCCGTGACGTCGACCGACCGATCCAAATAGTTCCGACGTTACGTAGGTCGGATAAATCATTGGTACCTGCTATAAATAAACACCGGCTCGTAGTTTTAGCTACGTAATTACACTTAGTGGATTCGCTTTACTCGCTGTTCCAAAGCGTAAATTCGGCGGACTTGTTTAAATTTAATCTTCTTTTGTAGTTTTAAAGCTTTCTTCGAGAACCGGATCTATAAAATTAGCATATATTTCCCTATGCAAAATATCTACCAGTATATTGATTTTACTCGAGCGCGTTGATGTCTCATACTTCGATCTTGTATTTAAGTGTCAGATCAGATAATTTTTAGTCATGAAACTTTATAAAAGTTATAAACACATATTATAAAACAATACTTTTATTTGACAAGAACATTTTTCTCTAATACTTTGAAATCTTCTAAAGTAGTGACTAGCAATTCTTAATTCGCAAACCTATAGTTGCTATTAGCAAAAAGATAAAAGACTCGGAATAGGTATATTAATAAATTTTTTTTTTTTTTTTTGTAAAACTATGTTTGAAAAACATGCATACCTCGAGGTTTAGATACTCGTCTAATGAGACAGTTTTTAGCAGCCGAAACATAAATCTCAAACAATGATGATCTTTAACAATGATGACAAATTTGCGAGAAAACTTGCATACTTTATTAAAAAGACTCTTGTGCTAACTAGAAATAGGAATAGAAATAGAAATGTGAGGTGCACTAACTTACTAAAGGTGGTCTGCGCCTAGATTAAAGGTGTATAGGAAATAATATATTTTTTATTATTTTTAATCATAAAAAAAGCAGTTACAGGTGACTCAGGATAGTTGTTATGTCTAAGAGAAAGAAAGAGCTATTGGGCTGTGCTAAGATATAAGTACTATACATTCATGAAAAATAGTAACATTACCTACATATATTTGTAGATAAAAATAAACAAATGTAATATCATTAAATAGTTTTTGATCCATTTAAAGAAAGAAAGATCCTTACAGAGTCACATTTGATTTATGACCTAGATAGAACGGTGATTCTTTGGCAGGCTCAATCGGCTATCTGGTGAGTCGTTGATCTGCATGCTGTAATATTCTCAGTGTATTTTGCATAAGGTGCATAATCAGTCCCACTTAATCTGTAACAAATTATTGCAGCCGTGTGCATTACTTTAAGACCATGATAATCTTTATAAATAAAAGTTGATATTTTATCACAAAATACGTCCTGTCTGTTCTAAAAAAAACGACTAATTCGGGGCGGTTCAATACAGAACAGTTCGTCGAAAAAGGAAAAGGTCATGAAGCATTCACGCGTTGCCATGGTAACCACCTGTTGATGTTCCACACCCCTCCGGGCTGGCAAATGTCAAAGTGCATGGCGTGGGCGAGGCCCGTAGGCCGGCGAGTCACCTGTCTTCCCAGGACACCAGCCTCAATACAAGCTCATAATAAATTCGGAAACAATCTACATTTTGTAACTTTGTGTTTTCATTACGGGCCTTCAGCTCTTTGATTAAAAGAGGGTTTTACCCATTAACACTTAATTAAATATGATTAGCATACAGATAATTTCACAAATTAACACTTTGTGTGGAAATGGAAACTTTACAGATGGCACAGCCTTCGCACATCCGGCGCCCACGAGTGCTATAGCCAATATTATAATGAATTTTATGAATGAATGTAACAATGAATTTCTTTACATTTGATATTGCAAACAGACGTATTTTTCCATATATTTGAATTAATTAGCTTGTAAGGATTTAATCCGAACCCCGTGGTGCTTTATTTCCGTAAATATTCCACTTTTAAAGTAATGTTATTTAGAGTGTAAAGAATGTTTACACTGATTTTTAGTTTGTTATAGTTTTGAAAAGTAGCTTTCCTCGTTTATCAACATAACTGAAAAATACTAATAATGTAATCTTTATGTCCTTTGTTGAATATCTTACGTATATGCTATTTATGTAGGAATTTCTTTCAAGGCAATTGTCAAGTAGGCGTTCGTTGTTTGGTTTCAGATATAGAAATTGGTGCGTATGTCCGGCGCAAAATAAAGGCTAGTAGCGGATGTGTCACACGGAATATGAACTGGCAAAATATGTGAAATTATATTTTTTCAGACGTTTTTGCCCTTTGAATGAAAATCAAAGATCACACCACGATCATGGTATGATTTCTCTTTTCTACTTTAAAAAGGTGACGTGTTTTTCATCCGAAACATAATAATATCAGCAGGAATATTGAGCAGTGTAACTAAATTAGCTAGGTTCAGAAGTTACACAGGAGTAGAGAGTTTTGAATTATACGCATATGTTTTAAAAAAATCTAATGAATAAAAGTACCTAAATTATTCAATCGAGAATACTGTACCTATTATATATATTACTTTACAAAGCAAAACTTTCATTAAGCCAAAAATACATAACTATTTACTATAAGATTAATACTTGATCGGTCCCGTTGCATACGACTCGTACAAATTGAACAAGCCAAATGTTATTGAGCGGCGATGTGGTATTTTTATCATAAAAATCCCAGTGACAACACGGGACCAGACAAAATATTCTTAAATAGCAATAGGAGCAGTAACTCACTAATAGAGTACTCTTTTATAAAACTTATTGTGTATCTCACCCAATGTGTAAAATCTCGCTTGTCTGTTAAATCTCGCTTTTTTTGTGATTTTATGGCACAAAGGTGCTTTATTTATGTTCGTTTGAACTTTATTTTTGAAAATTTAGTGCCATAATCCTCAAGCTTGAAAGTAACAAATAATTGGCTTCTCAACATCATTTTGTTAAAACGTACACGAGTCAAAAGTAGGTATTTAAGAAATAAAATAATCACCTGCTGTAGGCTACATTTTGATAGGAAAATTCCAATTCCTCTTCAATTAAGGAGTTTAAAGAAGAAGTAACTGTACTTCTTTTTCTCTTCTTTCTCCTTTGATTCGCGGATTGATAATAATGCATCATTATTCATTACCTATCATTTATGACTTCATTAGGTTACAGGATAAAAATATTTTTATATAATTGAAAACGTCATTGGTTGGCTCATTATGGGATGTTACCCTGAACCAGATCGAATAACCGAGGTATGCGGTTAAAATTAACTTGGTTATTTTAAAATCTGTTGCATTAGTTGTTACATAAGGTTCGTAGGAGACCCTCTGAAATAGACCCCACGCTTGTGACGCACTTTTCACAGGTACATATTGGTCGGAGCTTTCGCCCTTACACGATGACGTCTGAACAGTTTCATAACATTTACATAATAAAGTGCTGATAATGTACAGGGGAAGTGATTGGGACAAATATAGATGAGCGACATTTTCACAGCTGTCGATAATGTCAATTCAGGGTTGCCCACGGCCACGGTGACCGCCGATGGCCATATTATTTATTCATCAGTAACATTCTACTTAAGGTCGGACGCTCATTTTATTATTCAAACGCAGTGTACTATTGGATGTAATTTCTATGTGAATTTTTTATTAACATATTGTTGGATACTTCCAAGAAGCTATTGCTTCTTGAAAATTATTTGTGGGAACTTTCATCTACGCCCACCATATCGGCCAAACGCAAGATGGACACCTGGTATTTAGCAACAACAGGTGAAAATAATTATTGAAAAACAGCAAACTAATGTTTAAAGAATACCTCAAGACTTACTTATTCCAGCACCCAAAATGGCGTGACATCGTTTCTATCGTTTCATGTATCTCGGTACTAATATGACAAAAAATAATCAGAATGCTTTAAAACAAAGAAACAACTTATTTTTGCATGTAAAACATTAGTTAGGACTTTTAATTCAATAGCAAGGTATTTCCTATCATTGGTGTATTCTGCAAAGCAATGACAAAGCAGTCGATAATTATCATGGCTGATTTCTGCTGTCGGAAAATCATTGTGTGCTTAGTGGTTCTTTCTGTTGATAAAGTCGGTGCGGGGGCGAATAGGAAGATTGACTTATAAGGTATCGGCGCGCGCGCAGGCCAGCGTCACCGCTCGATTAACCGCCGATCGCTAGCGTGTTGTTTAGTTTTTGGAGTAGCACTCCGCCGTATGTACTTTTAAGGTCATATTATTGAGTCTGGTGTCACACCCACACGCACCAAGTAGATACAGATAAGTAAAGATTGAATACATAGCTCACAATGTATTATTCCGTAATCTCGGCATTGTTGGAATGAAAAAAACATTAGCGCCGGAATATTCTAGCAAGTGTATACGAAAATGTTATATTTTTTTATTCACTTTTCACATTTAAGTCCCTCGTTATTAATTTCTATATAAGTGCTCAGTGTAGGTTGGTGGAATTTTAATGGTGAAATATTTACATAGTTCACACAATTTGAAGAATTTGACGAGCGCGTTAGATAGTGCGCTCTAACACCGATAATTCCATAAAAGCAAATACTTAAATGCAAAACAATGGTAAGAGATATGTTATTGTCCTCTTAGCGTGCCATATTAGTGAAAGCTAAAAATAGCTTTACTGCTAACTAACCGAATAGTTTAATATAACTAATCCACGTTGAAACATCACATTGGGGAGGATACCCGGGTTACCATAAGTCTTAATTAATGAAGACATTTCTGCTTAAACAATTGCGTTATTAAAATTTTTGACCTGAATATTTAATGAAAAGTAACTTCATAGTATTTTTAAATGTTACATTGGTACCATGAAAATGTTTTTGGTTAGAGATGTGTCTTTATAGATATGTCTTTATATGTGAGATATTTATCTGTATGTGTGTATGTACTATTTACTCATACGATGATGATCAAATATTTAATATCAGTATTTTCGTCTCATATGTCATGAAACTGAGTCCTGTGAAAATCCATGTTTAAGGAATTACTGGGGTTTTTACAACTAAGGATAGCGTAGTATACACTGACTATAATTGCTAGTTACAAGAGCTTTCTTACGACATTCAAAGAATGTTAAACAAACAAAATAGAAAAGGGTTCGTGGCATTAATCGCGAAATTATCTTATACCAAAAGCATTACCTGCCTATAAAGTAGCTCTACTAACATCCCACCTGATAATCGAGGCCTCGCATTAATCTATCCACAAATCGAGGGCCGTAGGGTGTTCCTACAGGCCGCGACGCATACTTGACATACACCGAATAATGTGGTCGTATGATTACGTGTATCCGAGATGGGGTAATTAACCACACCGGCGGTTATGATTATTCACGCGGATACCCGCAAATCCAACTATTAATTACTGTGACGTGCGTACATGGGCTGTGTTCTCGACCGCCGTATGATCTCCACATCGAAATATCTCACTACAGTAATATATTGTGACCTGATGTAGTCTTGCAGCGTTGTTTTGAGTTGTTCGTTTTGTTTATGAATAGGTTGTCTTAACTTTTAGCTAAGTTATATGATAATAATTTCATTTTGAAAAATTATAGTTTTGCTGTTAAGAGGTGATCCGTAAACTTTGTAGCTGGAGTATTAAAATTCCTCATAGGCGAAAGTATCTAAAGTCTACAAACAAAAGTTTTGAGCTCAATGTTATTTATTGGTTGATTTGTGGACATGGAATTTTCATGCAAAAAGATCTTGTTATTTTAAATAGACTAAAAGCACTTGCGGTGTTTTTAAAATCAACAAAGTCTATTTTTTATTTTATTAAGCGGAAAATTGGATAAAAACCTCAAATAAAACAACATGCTCGTTGGTTGTGAGATGTTGACACGATGTACGACTGAGAGGTCACATGTTCGATTCCCTACAATGTGATTAGATTCAATTGCCTCTTTGCCTACCATTTCAGTTATGGATGCGTATATCTATAGTAATAGATAGCAGTTAGCCTTTTTCTCGAACCGCATTCGAGCATCATATGAAATAATAAAGCGCTTGATGACTAACTAGTAACGGTGTCTATTTTTGTATTCGCTCAGGTAGGTATAATAACTAGAAGTGCCGTTAGCGCAGACAATCTGCCTCCATTGTTCCCGGTTCGAGCAAGTATCTAGGTATTTATGTGATTGCTCGAGACAAATCCGTCTGCAGTCTACACTGCTATTCACTTCAACACCTTCCAAAGCGGAATGTTTTATGATCGGACTTTTTATATAGCCGTCGTTAAAATAATATTACGATGCGAATTTTCTCAAACGAAACCCTATTACGCTTATTCCGATTTGGGAATCGAACTTGCAACTTGAACCACGATCGTGCGACCTGTGAATGCCCATGAGTTTATTTAGTCCATACTATTATTATCTAACAGTGGATAGTATTAAGTAATACGTTAGAAGTCGTCGGTACATAACAATAATAGAATAATCTACATTCCACACCGTTTGCAGAGGCAATTTAGTGTCATGCAAGACAACAGGAAATTGTGTGTAGCAATTGCAATACAAGGTTGGGGTTCGATTCTCGTTCCAAGATAAATTACCCGACAACGGTATATAGCGGTCCGTATAAGAACATTTGTATTGAATACAAATAGCAAAAAGCGCGTGCCCATAGCACCTATTGAGCTATGGCAGAATTGTGCAGTCATCGCTACAGAAATCACGAGGTAGGCAGTGCGTACATATGTATATGTTATACGTATAGACGAGTATATTTTCAATATGTGCTGCGGGTCGCACTCATATTGAATAGTAGTGAATGTCGTTACTTAATATAAGTGTCTAAATTTATTTTAGTACCTTATGATTTATTATTATTCATAAATATGAAAACTCTTCAAAAATTTGATTCAGCCCGATATTCAGTTGAAGCAGGATTTGGAAATAAAGCAAATAAAATAGTGATAATATACAATATTTTTTATTCAGAGAAAAGTTACTAGTTGGAGCGAAATATGCGCTGACCTAATTTTGATGAGGTATGATTTAAACGTAGATGAACCGAACTGTTTTATAACTTTGCGCCCGAAGAAAGGGGAGGGCAGTAGTAGTCTCAACCACAAAAACATGTAAGTACACGACAAATATGACGGCTACCCATTTTACTTGTTAAAATTTGTGTTATTAAATAAAGTAATAAGACTACTCCGTTAAAATATAATATCTCCTCGCCTCTAGTTGATTTACGACGTGTAATATTTGTGAAGAAATGTAATTAAAATGTTGAAACGTTATTCAAAATAATCGTTTTTATAATATTTGTTTGTGAAAGTGGTTCGTTTTTGATGATGCAATTTAGTAAAATTATTTAGACGCGGTGTAATAGCATAACGACCGTGTAATTAAGTGCTTCCTCTTGTAAAAGTTACTCGATAAGTAATAAATAATAAGGTAAAAGATGGAGGGCTACCGAGCGCGTGGCAGGCGCGGCCGCGGCAACAACTGCTCCAGACAAGCGAAGCGATGACATTGATTTATTGCCACAAATTGTGTATTTTTCATCGTCAATGATCTCTCGCCGTTTCGGCGTCGATAAGTGCCGTTTAACACTTGATATAGTGTCGGTAATTTGTGACTGGGTTCCTCATTTTTCCTTTTTCAATTAGTCCAAAATTGGAGTTTATGGTGCAATAACGGCGGCCGGCTAACAACCCATCGGTGGAGCGCTTTATTCATTTATCGACGAGATTAAATTTAACTAATACGCATTCCCAAATGATCATCAAATAGCAGTGTCTGTGCTCCGTCCTCGCCGAAGTAATTCACTTTTATTAAATATAATTTCGTGAACTGAGATTGATATTCATGAACAGTCGTAACTCTGTCGTATAACAGGTAAATGTGACTAATTTAAGTAGCTCTTTATATTCAATTCATTAGACTGCCTTTATTAAACGAACTAAAATTGAGTTTTTATTTCGGGAAAAATTTTTAAGTGATATTTTCAATACGTTTAGCATAAAAATAAATATTCATCCCGACCGGAGCAGAGTTATAGAACGTGAAGTCCGACGAATACATAAGGTTTCGTAATTGGTTTATGTTTGTGGGTTGATACTGGTTTTATATGGGAGATATTGCGCGTACAAGTCATAGGTCGCTCGTACAGTTAGGAGTAGGCGCCGTGGCGTAGTAAAAACATATGTATCGAATGTCGCACATATTTTCATAGGAATTTGGTTATAACTCAATCTCAGCTTAGAGTACACAAAGGTGATGCTTTAGATCACGTTCATGATACCAGTTTGTGAACACCTGTTGTCGTGAGTGGGTTTTCTTTATACGCCCATGCAAGATGAGGCGGCCTACGTGTGAACATGCCATTATTTGGTGACAATGTTACAAAAATATTTTGTTATAGGGTGAAGAGGCGTTTGTGGTACATCTTTTTAGCGATTTCGGTTGAAATATTGAACAAAGCCAAAGACATTTTTGATATAGCTGCAGCCTACATAAATAGCGGATAGTAAAATTCTATTCTAATGTTACGATACTCAATACATTTTTGTCAATTTTACATTCGATGTCCGGAATTTTTCGTTTATAAGTAAAGTGGAAAAATTTGATTGTTGTTCTTTCTTGTTACAGAGAGTTAGCTCAAAAATTACTTATCCTATTTTCATTTTTTATGTGAACTAGAGGAGAAATTCTATTTCTCTTTATTAAGTTAGGATATTAAATCGTGAGGTGGATGAATAGTTTTTTCATAAAAAAAAAACAAATTACAAAAAAGGGCCTTCTAAAGAACAGCAAAAGTCCATAGAAGGCCCTTTTTTAAAGAATGGTTTTGTTTCTGAGCTGCGGTACTAGTCGCTGATTTTACTATGGCGGCCGTGTGGTAAGGCGCGTAATGAACGAACGCTGCCTAAGGGCGCATTATAATTGCGCCCAAAGAGAAACCGAGGTCCAAAAGACGCGCTCTCACCATTTACCATAACTTATTTAGGGATACTATCGTATTACACTATGGCAGCGCATTTTGGGTATACCTTTTGATATTAATTCCCTTTTTCCCGTTTTGATGTAAATCACGTTTGATTGGAAAATATATAGGCTAATTTTCTAAAGATTGAGACTGTTCTGGATTCGTTTATAGTTACTTAATGAACTACGTCACGTTTCTGTGATTTTTTCCAAATGGAATCGAACGTGAATGACTGTTTAGTGATATCGCGGCTCAAGTTTGTGCAAAGCGATTTAGTGTTCTCGGGTTCATTACTGAGTCAGAAAAAGTTTAATTGGGTTGTTCCATTAAGAAATTGTCAACATCAATGTGGAGTTACGGTTATGCAGACTGCAATAGTAACTTATTGCAGGAAGATTATACGATGGTATGGTAGGTATATTCGTTATTTAGTAAGAAATCGTGAAAGAGATCGCGGAAGAAGTATGGTCACTTGTGTTTCTGCGGATCTAATTTTACTATCGAATCGAGTTTCATTACATTATTTTTACCTGAGTTGATATTAATACCCAAGCCGATAAAAAAATAACTTGTAATTTTTTTAAGAAAAGTACCAAAATAAGTTCGGTTAAGTATGTAACATTTTGTCTTTAATAGGTGATTGAACTTTCTAATGTTTATTCTTAAGTGTAAAGACAACATTAGGGTAGCTCACCAAAGCGTTTACTAATCCAATCCAAATAGGTATTTAATAATCTATTAATGTAAATGATATTCAAAGGTGTTGTCTAATGTGTTACCTTCTCAGTGGGTGCCTACACTCGAGCGTACACACGGCGCGTTACATTTACAAACGGACCCCTCTCTATTTGTTTTTACGAATTATCAATTTGAATCTTATATTTAAAACATATAAAGATATTATTTATACGCCTCTCATTATAAGAATTTAATACAATGTTATAAAATCATTTTATCGTGATATAAACGATTGCATTGACCTTTATTCCTCTGTGACGATAAAAACTGTTAATACAAACTTTCCCACAGTTTGGTGACGTTTATACACTAATATTACGTACTGCGATTGTAGATAACTTTGTGTTTCGTTAATAAAATTTGTAATGTTCATGGTAATACTACTTCGATTATTGTGCTCGCGATATCATTAATAATATCGATAGTGGTTGTGTTATGATAGAAATTTTATTCAAATACCATTAAGGAGGTGGTGAGTGTATGAATAATAAATACGTGTGGCTCGTGCGAGCAGGCCGACGCGTGTTCGTTAGGGTCCACGTGGCGGTGGCGTGGAGGTGGCGTGGCTGTCCGCGCAGCGTGACTTTGTTTTTCCATCATAACCGCGAGTATTTATGGAGTTTGTTTGCGCGCTGGCTTACTATTTCCTTCCGAAGGGCGTGATACTTGTAAATGTTGGTGCGCGCGCGCCTCGGTGCTCAGTGATCATTGTGGTGCGCGCGCCGCGTGGACCGCGTGGGCCGCGTCTACTGGTTATCGAACACAGTATCAATAAATTGCACTTGTGACCGTCGTGTGCTGCAAATAAAAGAACCACTGGAAACTGACTGTTATCGACGAAAGGTCTGAATAAATTCGAGTACGTTCTTATTTGTAGCGCACCTCCGTCGTTGATATCATCATTTCGATCCGCAACGTACTGTGATATACAACAATGCTATATATACATTTCTACATACCGCAGTACAATGTCAGTGGTAATTTCTACGTTATGAATGAATTGTTTTTAAGTATGCAAAGGATACGACAAATAACGTTGGATGGTGATTATAAATTCTTAAATAACTGCGCTGGGTCAGGCCCACGTTATTTGTTTTCACTGAACTCGTCGTCGTTCTTTTATTTTCATAATCAAGAAACAATCAAGAATCGAGGCTTAACGAGCAATTACAATTTGTCCATGCATGCAGTCGACTGCGATGCACATCGGATATCGATTAAATCGGCGGAGAATCGGCCGGGCCGTTATGAATATTCACGATGTTCACATGAGCCCGGATGGAGAGTCCGCTCGGTGCGGGCTCGAGGGAAATAAAAGGTGAGGTGGCAGATTCAATAGCCCCGCATTAGAAGCCATTATACGCCAATAAATATGGCAAAGGAGACAGACAGGCTATCCGTCCGGGGACGGTGCCATAACTCATATCGCTGTAATGATCCGCATAATGGAAACAACAAGTGTATACGCGAGTAGGAAAGCACACAGCTTCAAATTAATGAGGTCACAGATATCTTATAATATTATGTTTTTTAGTTAAAAAATAAGTTATAGTGTATTTTATACCTAATATCACATTCCACCTTTCAATGACACAATAAACACCAGCGATGGCCTTTTAATTACTATTTAAAATGCATAACTCGCCTTTGAGTGTGACACCGGTTGAAACAAAATACATTGAGATCCAAACGAAAGTTTTAAAACGTAAAAATGATGACGGGAGTAGGTATTAAATTATAACTAGTGACTGGTAATGGAAAGCCGATGCCATCGACGAATTAATTATTGTCACTTAGTGGTGGTGTGGAGGCAAAGACAGGCCGTTTCAACGTGTGAGGATGATATTATTATATCATGATTGCGGCGTTAATATTATATTTCCTTAAGCGGCGTTGGTGAGGTCTCCCACGGACGCGAGCGGCCGAGGCTCGATCGCGCTCGGTGTCAATTTCCATTAATACGGCCATTATCGTGGCCGGTGCATAAATCGCTCGCAGCCACGACCACCGGCTGGATATTTTACCATCACGCCTATATTCCGTGCCAGACGCAAACGCACTAGCTCGTATTAACCTCTGAGTGCTGGACTTGATCCCTCAAATCGCGCTGCTTTCTAGTATTACACTGGTCAACACGATTTTTGGGTCTGGCTCCTGAATATGAAATTTTAGTTTCTCCTATGTCACAAATAAATAAAAAAATATCTATTCCGATCAAAGTTTGCTTTTGTAGAAAATAGAGCAATTTTATGAATTTTAAAAAATGTATACAATTTTTTATGTATTCTCTTTAATTTTATTTAAAATTATAATAAGGTTTTTTTTATTGAACACAAAAAGTGTTTTTATACAAGAAATATGACAAATAATAGCAAACAAATAGAAAATAACAAAAAGTCGAGTTCAAAAACGATTTTTTTAGTTGATCTTTTATGCATGTATTGGCTTTTTTCGTATGAACCCCTAAATACCAGTTTGGACTTTAGCATTAGATAATTTAGGAAAGAATCTCTTTAAATATCTAAAAGCTCCCGAATTATGATCTAGAGCTTTCAAAATTATCTTCATTAGACCTTTTTTTTCTTTTTTTTTTTCACGAGAGGAAAGTGCCTTAAGCTCCCCTGTTCGGTACCTCGGGGGAGGCCGTAAGGGGTATGTCGGGGTCACTGGCTACGCCAGCATACCGACTAAAACCTCTCGGTGACCATCACACGCATTTAGGGCGGTTTTGCGGCATCTCAGGGCCAGAAGTGCCCTAAATGGTCCGCTGCCGCCCAGCGCACCGTCCAATTTTGGACCCCTCCAAATTGGGAGGGCTTGGTATGCCCTCCACTTAATCTATTTGGACGTTCGCCTTTCGGGAACGTCCGCGACAGTTAAGAGGTCACGTCCTCTGCCGCCAATCTCGGGGTTGCATCTTCATTAGACCTAACTTTATACATTACGGTGGTATCAATATATCTTTGGGCTTTACGATTGATTTAGCATTCATATTATGTTTTCCAATTTGAAATTAAAGTCGATCAGGCCATATACGCCGTTGGTAATGTTTTAAGTCTGCTCTGCTATCCCATAAGCATAGGTGACAAGAATATTTGGTTTATCCGCCTTATCCTTGCTTTGATAAATTCACCGCAAATAAAACAGAATGAATCAACACCTTCTTTACACAGTCTTGTTGCCATTTTCTATCTTAATACGACATAAAAGTCGGTTGTTATAACTGTAATAGATTTTTTTTAATAGTAATGGACAAGTAAACACTCACTAGTGTAATTTAGAAATAATGCACTATTTGCAATTAAGATTATAATCAAAGTGCTACCACCCATTGTTTATAATAATCAATGAAAATCTTCAAACGAACTTATCAACATAAATCAGACAAAAGCAAACTTTAAGACCTAAAAATTGATATCCGAGTATTTTTCGATGTTTGGAATCAGAATCGAAGCATTAGAACAGAAACCCAAAAATTTTTTTTTTTTTGTTGACCTGTGTTATTAGCATACACGTATTTTTGATAGTATCGTATTTTTTGCAGTATTAAGTATTTGATCGACACTGCGACCGTATGGACACCAGAACCAGATTCAGAGAATCAAGCACATTGTATTAGGTATAGATAAAAAAAGTAGCCGTGGCTATTTGCATTTATTCAACAATTTGCTAAAAAGCTTAAAATTGTTTTCACACTCTTATATATTGGACTATATGTAGAGCTTTCTCAATTTTTATACTAATCTGACTTAAATTAATTATTAAGGTGCTTATGAAGGAAATGTAGCACTCTGATGAGGTATCTTCACAATTCCCTAGTGACACACAAGTATATAACAAAAGGGTACTGTCCAACTGATTATACCCTTTCCTGTTACTCATTTTAGTTGAATATTTGAATCTTTTACATGACCTTTCAGTAACGTGGGCGTAGATTTATATAATTTTATGTTGAGCTCTGAATATCTACAATGTTGCTGCAAGGATGAATAAAGTACATTAAAGTCTCATATACGTCGTTAGATTTTAATGAATTTATCATGCAAATATGTTAGTTTCTTGTGTGGTTGCACGCGGCCTTTCATATAATCATAAAAGATAATGTCTCGTTGGTCAATATTAGAGATAAGTTTAGATATAATATCGTCGCTTACATCAAAATCAAGCATGATTTAAAGTCAATTACAAGAGAATATGAATATTATAGAAGAAGTTTCTTGAAGATCCAGGGACCTCATAATTTTCATGTTTCATATGATATTTGTCGCCTTCTACAACCAAAGTTTCGTAAAGTCCATTACAAGTGGTGCACAGTAGTAATTACGGATATTATTGATAATGTCATACTGAATGACATGGGCTAGCGGTGTTCGCCGAAGAAACGTAATTATAGACTACCAATGAGCTTTTGTCGTTAAATCTCTATTTTTCTTATATTTTTCAGATATTCTGGAAACGATCTACTCTATGGCAAGTGTAATAATGTCCAAAGTGATTAGATGCACTCCACGGATGGACCAAAATATCCAAATTTACAAATTCGACATACTTGTATTCGATACAGCGTGTACAATTGCTATTTAAAAGCTCGAAGGACATAAGGGTTTTACATTATTTTACGGTAAAGGAAATTAACAATCAAACTTTTAGGTTCCAGCCGAAATTTCCGAAAGACTACCGGCTGTAAGGAAATTACAAGGTTTTTTTATCCATCCAGATATTTATTTGAACTCATAAAGAGTTTTATGTATTTTCAACAAATCAGACATTATTAGCCAGTTCCGAATAGGCTGACTTATTTGGATCCACTGGTAAAACACAGATTTTTTTCTTCTCTTATAGACTTCACTACACAAATCGTCGGTTTTGTCGTGCAGAATTGTACTCGGAACGTTGTGGTTTTATGAGTCGGTGCAACAGTTGATGAAGACCACAATTTAAACGAATTCGTTGTTAGGAATAACACCCCTGTGCTACACTAACATTCGTATTGTAAAACAGTGACTAGTATCATGCTATCCAAAGCATTTGATAACACGTGAGTTGTGACACCTAAAACAATAGTTCGGTAAGCACGCCGTGATTCTATTATTTTGGTTTGGATGACAGCCAAGTTTTATAGCTGTTTCATTATTTTTAGTGAAACAACATCGTGTAATTCGTATTACAACATTGTTTCGGGATGAGTTAATTGTGTAACTGTTACAATACACTGCTACTTTAAATGGCGATCTTAATCCAAACAACAGATGTTCCACACGCATCAAAGAATAAAGGAATCGTATTTTAATTTTATTTTGACACGATGTAATGACTACGCCTATGTAGGTCCTATTTTATAATAAAAATGCATGCAATTTCTTTATTGTAAGTGGTTTATTTTAAAATTGTTTTCACCATTACAATTTTTTAAAGTCTACTGTTAGAGAGTGCCTACTTATTAAGTCCGCTTTTTACAAATTGTGTATTAAGCATAATAAATAATTAAATATTTTGCATTAGTTGAGAGTTTTTATATTTTCTGTCATCACTATGTAAGTGGATAAGAATTGTATTTCTAATACCAGCGATTTCTTTTACTTTTAAATCTTCTTTGGTTTGGGTGTTATTCAAAGATAGTCAAAAAATAGTGTTTTTTATTCAAACAGACTTTTACAAGAGAATCGTCTATTTTATACTATTGCCGCCTCAGATCAGCTGACTATTTTGAAGATTATTCAGTAAATAATTTAGCGAGTCTGTATTAAAATGTGCTATTGTCTGGTACATTTTGTATCGCGTCGTGACGTCAATAGTTATTGCTAAATAATAACAATTGGAACCAGTAGCTTAATCTGAGTTCATGGTCACGGAGAGGCAATAAACTTTATCCACCAAGGACGAATGCACGGCACGTTTATGAATTATTATGATTGAGAGTTTATTTGTACATTATTTATATGAGATTATTACATATTTAGTATACAAACTTGGTTATGAAAGAGCTGATTAAAAATCATCAATCTTTTAGGCCTGCTGAATATACGAGTATACTAGCATATTGATGTGAATGAAACTACAATATGTATATTAATCTATTTATATTATTTTTTATTTCGACTGTAACTTAGTTGGTACAAGATTCCTCGTTGGTTTCCCTGTGTAATGTGGTTGTGTAATATAACCATTTTCACATAGCAAACTAAGATCTTTTTATTTGTAATCACGAAAATTTCTTGACATTTTGTTATTATCATTATTGTTCCATCTCAGTTCCATCATTGTTTCTCTCGTATACCCAATTGTTCCCATTAATATTTGAATGTGTCACGGCTTTTAGTATGGCGAAACTGGTCGGATGAGAGCAGTCACGGTACAAAGATGCTCGTATCGCGACGTTGTTGATAGATTGCCGGCTGAGACGGGAGTGTCGCTGGCTTGTCGTAACACAATGCCGGTGTGTCCACTAGATTGATTAGCTGCGAGCTGGTCACCACAAACTGGCGTTTTAACGCTGCGGTTTTTATTAATACAATCCTTGTTGTTATGAAAAAGGGGTTTTGTGAAACAATTAGGTGCGTTTTATTACGAAAGTTTGGTAGCCTGACGAATTTGTGAAAGTAACAGTGGCTGATAAATTATATTTTAAATAACTTGAGCGAATGAAATATGTAATAGTTTTTTTTTGTTTCGCGTAATATCCATTGTGATAAGTGTGAGAAGTTTGTTAAAATAAAATTAGTCTAGAACTCAAGATTTTTAACTATTTTTGGTAATCCGTTACCGAAAAATATGAATACAGCGGTATTTCTTCACCATTTGTTAATTATGATTTTAGCCCGAATTTGAAGAAACTTACTTTTAGATATGGATCAATTTCTTCTACGTGTAGTCTTCAAATATCTTTACTTAATAAAAATGTAGAAATATTTGTGCGAGGCGCGTTATACCAAAGGATCTGAATCAATTTGACGAATTTCAATATAGAAATAGTTGCGATCCAGGACGTTACAACATTCTGGATAAAATTTATATTGAACCGAGAAGGCACAAGCAAACCTGGTTAGATAAAAATAGATGATAGCTTCTTGAATTCATATCTTAAAAATGTATTATTGGAAGCGTTTAAAAAGCAGTTTGTTTGTATGATATCAATCGCTTATGGGCGAGTCCAATTAAAACGCAGTACTTAACACAATAAACCCGTTCCGCTCGAACCGCTGCTTGTAGCGTCTATGCACGGGCCTACTCACTACTAATAATCGCATGCATACATTTGAATACATTCATGTAAGCAATTGCGACTGTTGAGCCCTCTGCAAATCCACAATTATCTTCAACATTATATTTCAAATGTTTACACCTTAATTATCCTCGCCTGAGAAGATAAGGCGTCGTATAAAAAGGCCATTGGAAATGATACACTAATATGTGCAGCGCAATGGATGTTCGCCGTGCGTATAAATTATGGAGCTCACTCGGCGATATTGTGTTTCATGTCCGGCGGTTTAGACACGGGGCCGGGCTATCTGCGTGAAAAGGGCGAAATATTGCAGAAATTTCAAACGCGACAGGGCTGGATTCGATTCGTCGCGGTATTGGATTTCATTGCGCTATATAGCGTCCACTTCACGCTTTTCTACAAGACTCATGTGCCCGAGACAAGCGAACGCTGCGACGTTTATTGATTGGCCGATGTTTTTGTGTAAATCGTTCTTATTAAATTTAGTTTCAATTACACACCGGACATTTTATTCGCTTGTATAAGGGTATATTTATGGTTCTGTCATAAGAGGAATCTAGATTATTACGTCGTTCGTTAGATTTAAAGTGGGCTGTTAACTTAAGGAGCTTTACTGGCATCGAGAGCTCGCTATAAGTCTAACGATCGTGATTAAAAATTTATTCATCATTGACTTTCAGACACAACCTCAAGAACTAAGGACTCATATATTTCTGCGTCATCGTAGACTGAACCTTATATTAAAAAAATGTCTGTTAAAAAATCTTAATGTTTAACTATTTCGTCGTTGGTATTATGTTTGCAAACAAACCAAAAGTAACTAATTACTAATGAGATGCTAGAGCAACAAAAGTAGATATTTATAAAACGGATAGCGAAACGTAGGTTCGGTATGTCGTCAGTATCGGTATCGCGTACTGAGATGCTATCCGTACTATTGTTAATCCGGTAATTTGAATTTATTGCACCATGAATAAATGGTGCGGGCCTTAGAGCGGGGCTATCGCGCTACATATCGACACAGTGGCGTGTAGTGAGGCCGACGTCGCCTGCTGCCCCGCGCCTACTTACCGACAGCCTCACCGCCACGCAGAAGCAGCTTCCACCCGCATTCAATCCGACATACACAAGACCATATTCAACTCTCAAATAACATCCCAATTAGCCCATAGATTATGCTCAATCTTAAGGTTGAAGAACTCCACTCAATTTGCATAATACTTCTGTCCGCTGTTAGTGTTTCGAAACAACACAAATATTGTACCGTTTTCAAATACATGCGATGTCGCTTATAGGCTTGAAAGGAAACTAATCTTCCCTATTCCGTATTTGAGATGTGATTGTTTCTCCTTAATGGGCAAGCCGTTCTAATCGTTACATCCTCGATGCAGACCGTGTCCGAGTGCTTGCGTTAATTAGACTCAGATTGCATTCTAGAGTGGAAGACATGGTCAGCTTGAGGTCAGCGGCTGTTGCGACTATAGATATGCGAACACACTTTATGTAATACATATGTAAGTGGAACGGTATACGCCGGCGTTGAGGTGTGGAACGGCAATCAGGAATCATTATTTACGGACAGCTATTATCACCTCATGGCTTTTCTGGTTTATTATCGGCATTGCTCGTTATGTTGTCCTACGACGGATAAATTATACTATTAAGTTAGCAGATTGACAAAGTTATTTATGACATTAAGTGAGAGCGAGCTGAGTGGTCACCACTAGGGCCCTCACCCGATGTTACCATTGGCACTCGCCACCGACAGGCGTCGCTTCGGCCACACTTACCTTCGGCTCAAGTGACATTCGTATGTTGAGAGCGACTAGCGAGTGAGTCGGCGCGTTCGTGGTACTTGTATGGGACGGGTTTTGCATTTGTGTAGATAAGTTGCAAGCATTCTGCTGCGATAGTTGTCACACTATATACGACTTGCATGGCGCATTTAATGTTATTAAGAAACGCGAAAGTTTCAATTATAATGCTTTTTAAATTAACAGCTTGCAGTAAATTTACGTGCTCTAATTTTGTGATTAAGTGTACACTTAAGGGGTTTAGTGGTTCTAAGATAGTGGCATTTACTACTCAATGTATAATTTATATAGAAGACTGCTTGGCACGGGTCTTTTCTAGGGCTGAGAGGTGTTAGGCATGAACGACTTCCTATACACCTGTCTGAATTGATTGGACTGGTCTGGTTTAATATACCTTGAGAACTCTCGAATATGCAAGTACCTACATCGTTAAAGCGAGTGGTAATATATTTTCAATACCTATATAACTAAAACCCACTCATTTGTAGAAAAGGCCCGTGCTCAGCTAAGGGCTGATGATGACACACGGAGCTTAGTCACTTCGGAAAATGTTTGTTGTATGAACTGGCAAGGCCAGTACGCTGTTTAGGAGCAACACAATAAGCCTATAGTTCAAACTCTTGACCACATGGCTCTTTTTGGCTGTCAACGTCTTGTTTTTAATGGGGTTGTTGGTTATAGCAAATGCAACCATGATTTGACAGCTATAATAGAGCTATGCCTACTGGTGATGATAATCATTTTCTATTTCGTGACTAATTTTATACTATGTTAGCACGATTAGCTAACCAGCAGACTACTAAAAAATAAGAGACCGTGAATTCGATTTTTACTGCAAAGCCCATAATGATGGCGCAAATATTTTTTATACTTGACCCGCAAAACGACTACATGATATGTAAAAGCAAATATTGCACTGCCAATTTTAAGTTTATTTTATTTTATTTTTGTCATGTTTTTTTAACACCAATGGGTTTGTGATCACCCTAGACATTACCTGCTTTAGTTTCCGATCGAGGTCTGAATACACCTGAGGTCTGAACACACATGGAAAAAATAACATATAATTTATTTTTTTATCTTAAGTTATGGAATGCGATTATTTTGCGTTTCACAAAATTGTTCAGATATAAGAACAGTTGAAATTTTAATAATAATAAATACACCCAACAGTCACATACATAGCTCTGACCCCACACTAGGTTACAAGACCTGTGTCGTTGGTATCAGACACTACGAGAGACTGTTTTGGTCTCACAAACACCCAGACCCGAAACAAATATTTGTGGTTCGCACAAACATTTGTCTCGGTGCGGGGATCGAACCCGCGGCCTCTCGTTTCGCTAGCTGGTGTCTAGCTAACTGCGCCACGGGGGCTGTCAATTGTTTAAACGTTTCAATAAAATAACAATATTCCTGAATAACATACAGATTTCAGAATACCCAATAGAAGATCATTGGCACATATACAAAGTAATGTAGCTGGCAAATGCGACGTAACGTGAGAATGGACCAATAACATAAACCCTATAAAACTGATATTGCGTAAATGTTCCCCGCTCTTATGTTCATATTAAAGGAAAAGGTTAGAAATCTCTGTTTTATGCTCACCATTTGAATAAACAGTGCTCATTAAAGTTCGTCTTTATGTCTACAGTATCAAATCTTGAATGTATCCCTAATGCATTTTATAAGGTTGAAATAGTAGTAGTACCATTAATTGATTTCAGAGAAGCATTATGCATGAAGTTTTAACTTGTATGTGTGTTTTGGTCTATTTCTGTTTACATAGAATATTTCTATAATTTCAACTACAATAAAAATGCAAAATCATTTGCCATATTATGTCAGAAAAATGGTGAAAATTAATTATCATTTTTCATTACTTGTAATCAGCATACAGTTGTCTGACACAAGGAGATCTATCGCAATTAATTATTTTTTTCAATTTTTTTTAAACTATCAGGCGAATTTGCGTATAATACTCGTATTATTATTAGAATACAAGAATAATTTCTACTTATCCACGCCAATTTCAAGTTTATTTAATACTGGTCTATTGAAGTTTATTTATAGGTGTTTAATTTGCCTTCAGTATCGCCCGAATAAAGTGGTCTATTTGTAGCTGGATAAACACAATCTGATTACTCTCACTATGGCGGGCTTACTCCCTACAGTGGTCGCCATCTGGATTTTTACCAATTGCGAATAAAACCTTTTTGAATCTCAATCGCCATAACGATCTTTATAGAGTTGTATGTTTAGCATTACAGTGTGATAAATGACGTGATATTTTCACTTTAAAATGCTCAAACATTTTGAAAAGAATTCAATACAGTAACGGCATAGATCTAATTTTTTTCTCTCGTTTGAATTATGTACGTTTAAAGACCTAATAATAAAAAAGTATTTATTATTTCCGTTCCTTTTCATGCTTACACAGCCAAAGCTCCATGGTTACTATCACGTTAGCCTGAATTAAATCTTTTAAGATTAGCGCAGAAGCGATTTAGCAAATTGACATTAAATTTATCGTTTATGGCTACGTTGCCGAGAGTAGTGCAGTCATAATAATAGTGCCGAAAAAAAAACAAATAATTAAAACGACGTTTATGCTACCGTATAATAATTCTCAAATACAAAACGAGGTCTGAAAACTTGGCAGAAAGACGGTAATAGGCTAGGACCCTATTACGTAGGACTTAAGAAAAAACGTAGCTGGTGAAACGTGTTTGCGTGCCTTTGATTGCTTCATTTAATAAAACAACATAAGCGCCAATAAAATGTTTTCTATAATTGGCAGATAGTAATAACGATCAAGATATGAGCGTATTATGATCATTTTCACATGAGTGGCGCCTGCGACTACTGGCGGCGTACATCAAAACAATCCACTCATACACTTGTCAAGCGATTCATCTTGATAGAGCAGCTTGTCCAGACATTCCCGCGGCATGTTGTGACACCGCTTCATATAAATAAGTTATAAATTAATTGCCACAGGGAACGCATTATACGGTTTAATCAAACCTGATTGGGGCCTCTATGGTTTTGCTTTTATTACTTTTACTCGTCCATTTCATTATTATTTATGATTAGATTAATCAGTTCTGATCTTAATTACGCTTAAATTAACATTGCATAAAATAAGACTATTGCTTAAATGTAAGAAATATCAATCGATTTTATAAATGACATCAAAGCCGTTAAGGATACGGGCAATTATTTTGGGACGCTGTAGATGATCAGAGAGATTTACGCGGAAAAAATGCGGAAATAGTACAAGGACATTGTGTTTCTGAAAGCGTACCGCCGAATATCTTTTTATACCCTGCTTCAATAGTGGCTGGTATCCCATTCACATCGACTAAAAATCACGTCGATGATAAAAGAAACGTATTAGAATAGAAAGCATGGCTATTAAATCGACCAAATTTAATAAGATGAAGTGAAAACTATCGTGCCTAATAAAGTCAGTCATAAATACGTATTCCATTACATATTTCCTAACACCAGCATATCTATATAAGTTGTAAAGACAATCTAAATAAGGCTTTATATCGGCAAATAACTTTTCAAAGCAAAAAAAAATGCTTAACAAGAATTCCTAAAATAAACACTTTCGATGCAAAGTTTCAAAGTTAAATCATTGTCACGAGACGAGTTTAAAATAGCTGTTAAGAAGTTCATGTTATTTTTAGTTCGTATTAAAATAACAATGTAAACCAAAGTCACAATAAGTTTGTGTTTATTTTTCACTTTTTATATTTAGGGGTAATTTTAGATATACATATGAATCACGTTGTATATATGTGTTTGAATAGTCTTTTGGGATTTTAGAATGCTTTTTTGATCTATAATATGATCGTGGTCTGTCCACCGCAGTCCTAACGATGTTGTTTTGTTTTTTGAAGCTTGTCACTCACTATTCACTCAACTAAGAACGCCACATTTTTAACACTGCAACAGCTGTTCACTTAAGGTACAGTATTAATTATAGTAATTATTCCAAGAACTCAGCGTAGTTCCTATCGACCTATTTTTAAATTTCTAGTTGTATTTTATTAATCTATGTCATTAGCAATTTTCCGACGAAATTCAGTTTACAGTAAATAAATACAAAGGTACTAAAATTAGTATCTTTTATCTAAAATAAAACATATATACGTACGTAACAATATCCATTATTATAAATCTTTTTATAATGCAACTTATTTTTTAGTAACATTCGTGTTATTTTTATAGGTATCGCTTGAGAAAATTGCAAAATATTAATGGTTCGCGGAATAATTGATTGCAAATTAGTAGAAGCAAATTTTTCACATTTATTCGACAAGAAGAGCTCACAGCTTCGTCGATATTATTTATTTTCAGGAATAGAGAAAATAGGTACCTATTTTTATAAAAAAGGTTATTTTTAGAAGCCTTTATGTAAGCTTCTTCAAGTATTTTTAAAGGTTATAGGCGTAATATGTAATGAAAAAAGCAACAATATGCATGAAAAATAATAGGGCAAATTCTGATTTGTCGACTACCGCGAAAATTGTGTGTGGCTTACGAGCAAAAGTGAGCAAATGTGTGCGGCCAACCACGAGTTATACAATAGTTTTTCGCTTTAAGATCACTTGCGATGCATTTTAGTCAGGTAAGCTACTTGATCATCGGACCTTTGCAATAAAAGCATAAAAAGAATTACTATCACGCTACATTGTTGCTTCACTTGCCAATACAGTTTAGTACATGAGATGATAATGCTTCGACGTTGCATAAAGAATACCTAATAGCGACACTCAAGCTATCACAGATAAAAAGGGGGATTTATTTCTATTTGTCGCGCAATACCTTTTTTGAAATGGGCATATCTGAGGTACTCACCGACCGCCAAGAGTTTAATGTTAATGGATGTATTAAGTGTTTATGTATAAAAATCTCCGGTAATAAATTATATGAGTCGCTCGTGCCGCGACGACAGCGCACGCGCTCTGTCCATCTGATAAATATATGTAAATAATTATTAAATATTATCCAATATTAGATAGGGTCGTTTAGGTGGCCGTTGTGTTATCTGCGTTATTTGTCGTTAACATTTTCATGGGGCAATGTTATCTGGTTGAGTTATTGCGAGTGGCGCACGGTGGCGGGAAGTGGCGGGAGGCGGCGGGAGGCAGTGAGAGGTGACCGGACAGATTCCTCATCTCGTCTCTACTTACACCATCGCACCATCGCCTCGTCTGTCACCACCACCGGAGATAACTCGCACCTGGCCATTCAACACGCATTAAAAACTACGCTTGGGTGCAGTCAAGGAAATTGTCTTTTCGAAAACTTGTTTCGTTTCTGCGGTTGATTTATGTGTTCTATATTTAAGTTTAAGTTATTAAAATGTTGTTTTATATTTCTTTCTATTTTGTTTATTTATTCACACACAGAACGATACTTTTTCGCTTAAGGAATAGTGCTAGTTGTGTTATGCGCCATGTGATATGGATAAAATATTGCGAGCACATTTCCCGGCTACGAAGAATTTCCTAATGGAGAACCCCACTGACAATAGTAACATTTTGGCTGGCTAGGTAATTAAATTTGTAACCAACAAATTGCATGTCTGTATTTATGCTGCGGGTTAAATGCGGTAGTTTATTTATTTAATTTAGAAGTCATTTATTATCTTACATTTATATTTATAAATAGTTAAAACATAAGAAATATAAATAAAATATTACAAAAACATAAGATATTAAAATAAAAATATAACGGCCAC
Source organism: Cephonodes hylas (assembly GCA_030295005.1). Lineage (NCBI taxonomy): Eukaryota > Metazoa > Arthropoda > Insecta > Lepidoptera > Sphingidae > Cephonodes > Cephonodes hylas. Next base: position 6,352,249 of record AP025371.1, read on the forward strand.
AAAACAGTTATATGAATAATATTAATGCAAAAATAGTTAACAATAAAAATATGTATGTATATTATTGTCAATATAGGGATTGAACAATCCAATATAAAATTAATAGACTGGTATGTGACGTTTCAATTTATTTTTAAAAATTTACCTTTAATTAGCGCTGTTTGACTTGGATGCCGACAAGGTAGGTACTTGGTTAACATACCAGACAATCAGAAATATGAAACCAATCGCCGGGTAATGGAAATAGTGCACAAATCTTGACTGTCAATAAATTCGTTTCAATTTGATTTTAATTCCTTAGAATGACGGAATAATTAAGTCACCTACTTTGGCCGGTTCGAGCGTTTTGTTTATTGCCCAGTTTAAAATATTGCCTTGCTGTTATACTATAAATCATTTCACCCGAGATAACCGTTTCATTGTTTGTGGATATGAAAATGTTACGAGCTCGCTTTCAAAGGAAATAATGAGCTATTTCGTTGAAAATACCGTGTTATGCAATTTCCTAACCTACATTTGTAAATATATAGAATTACCTCATATTGATCCTTGACATTTACACAATCTCATCACAATTAAAAAATATGAAGAAAAACGCTGTCACATGTTTATGAAAAATGAGCGTTAAAATATCACAAATCTTTTATCCTTTTGTAATTATTATTGTTTAGTTATAGGTTTTGCGAGTATATGCTACCGCATTTTCTATTAATATTGTTTCTTGTTCATTATGGGTTAGGTTTTAAATACATTTGTGGTACCTATAATTTAAGTAGAATAAAATGAATTGCCCAGTATCGTAAATTAATAGTTTGCCGTGGCAACCATAACTTAACTTTTTTAAATCTCGCTGACAGGGAATTTAAGATATTACATACCTGTGCTTCATTCCGGCATACCTGTATTTCGAGTCGCGATAAATAAAATAAAATAAATAATGATTTCAATAGAACATGAAACAAGTTTCGTTCAATTTGTAGCAGCAGTCAGTATTATTGGTGGGGTGTTATTAGCCACGCGCTGCCCCGGGCTGTGCCCGATCTGATTCAGTTTTCTTTTATGAATAGAAACTGTAATTGCATCAGGCATCTAGCACGCCGCCACTGCCGGTTGCCGCTTACAAAACTTAATGATTTAACACCAGATTACTATCTGCTTTGAGCAAAAGAACCTCACAATTCACAAGTGCTCGACGAGCTGTCCCATTTAGATGAAGAAATAAAACGATACGCGGCAATTACATGAAGAAAAACAACAGCTGTGCCTAAGGATCGCGAGTTGGAAGCGCTTGCAGCTCTACAAAGTTATCGCGCGCGTAACGTTCTCGATATGGCACTCTTAGCGTAACAACAAATGAAGCGGTTGCATTAAAACTTGTCCGGTGAATATCTTGGCGTAATTAATAGCCTGAGATAAGCAGAGAAGAGCGTCTGCGATACCTCCGTATGGTTGGACGTAATCGTTTTAGTCGGGAGCGCCACCACCGGCGACCGGCGGCGACCGGCTCCCAACCGTATTAATAACAGTCGTCCGATATCGGAGGTGGCCGCACCAAATGTAAAATTAAAAGCCTTTCATGGGATTCACTCATTAGACAGATTTGTATCGGTGTGGGTTAGCGGTGCCGCAAAAGAAGTTATTAATGAGCTTTGTAATCGCTTGTCCCCTGCGCGAGACTTACTTGTGAGCTCATTTATCGCGGCTGCAGGTCAGTGAAGCTGAGATTAGACGAGGCGCGCGCGGTGTCGCGGCCGAGTGTAGGCAGAGTTTCTACCACTTGTGGCTAACGTCGGAACGTGATTGTTTAGTCGATTGTGCATGAAAGCGTATCAGTGCAGGATAATTTGTCAATTATGGAGTGAGGAGTGGCGCGGGTCGGGGGTCGCGGGGCAGCACTAAAGCGCGTAATAGCGCAATTTGTGCCATCATTGTTCTAAAGTAGCGTCGACCGTATATCAGCGTGGCAGACGGGACCAATTGATACAAACGAGCGCATGTCACGTCTAAATATAATATTAGGAATCACGGCGCGAGCCAGGATATATTAATTTGGAGTGGTTATTGCATGACGAAACTTATCAGCCGAGCCGTGGTGCAGTTCAAACGAGACTCAGTTAACTTTTGTTAACTGATCGACATAGTTTCCAATGCTCTCTTGCTATTAACCATTATTGGGCTATATCAGGCTCTTAAACGGTTTATTCGATTACTATAGCTCGTTTAACTTAACGAAAACAGGGTTTTGTCGGGTTAACTATAGTGGTTTATTTATAACTAGCTGTTAGGCCTGGTTTCACCTGGTACAACAATAAAATATAACTTGTGTTACTGTGGGAGTTGGGACAGTGCAGCTTTCTATCGGAGAAAGAACTATTAAAAGTGACTTAACAGCATGAGCGCCTCATAATATAACGCTAATGGGACAAAAGAATAGATTCTGTATTTTATTCTGTTTAAATTAATCCTTGGAATATAATGAACTCTAAAACACGGATCAAAATACCAATACAATGTGTTATTTCTCACCATAGATGGCATTCAACATAAAGTAGTTTAAGTCACAAAGGAAGCGATGATTTGAAATAAATTTATATAGCGGTAGCAGACCCTTGCTCTTCAGATATAGTTCTTAATGATGGTTTATGAATGAGGTCAGTGCGGTGAGTGAGGTCAGCTAACTCGGTATATCAATCGGCGTCGGCGGGCGCTGGCCACGCGCGCGGCACACGACCTCGTACTCACTACCATCTACCACAAACGTGCCTAAAACACTAACCGAATTTACTATTACATTCACATAAAAACTTCTTTCGGATTTTTCGATTGTATTATTTTTTGAATTAAGAATTTTAATCACATTTTCATTGACAATTCTTTTTTGCAAATTCTCGAAGGTGCGTGATGTATCCATAATTTGATTGCTGGACATGCAACAGGTTGACCTTAATAAGCACATGATGTAATCCTTACACGAAAATAGAGATGGAGAAATCTCTGCAACTACCATATATAGAGGATGCAGACATGACGGCATGTATGTCAGATTTAAGAGGAATGTTAATAGCACAGAACAATTTTATTGAGGAAATAAATGATAGCGTAGTGACAAAACGTGTCTAATTTGGAAGAGATTTACGACGCCACTTGTTTCTATTAACGTTGTATAGGGATAAAGTAACCTTGACACGTTTTAAAATTTGATATGAGCACTTCCTAACGTTTATTTTATTACGCCGTGATACTCGTTTTATTAAATTTTTTTTTCGTGAACAATAGTACAAAATTTTGCGAGTACGTTTGTAGCAATTGTTATTAAATGAATAATTAAACCTAATAGGAAGCAGCTAAAATTTCTGCATTTGATTAAAAGTCAATTGTAATATGCGAACAAACAAGTTTATTTAATGCAACAGGTGCAAAAAGAAAAATAAGGTTGAAGTAACATCGTTAAATATTTCGAGACTTCCGATGGAAATACTCCTAATTCAAGATTCGAACAACAGGCACCTTTTAGTGGCTGGATTGTCAGGCGCGTAATTAGCATTTTATTTTTATAATTATATGTTTCATTTTTCTTATGTTCCCCGGCCTGAGAATACTAATTTCCGCTTTCCCAGATTCCACCTGCCGTTAGTAGTCGCGATTTTAAGAGTGCTCTTTAATACTCAATTATATGTATATTTTCAATAAAATTATAAACTGTTTGGATCTTATCTTGTCCCCATCCGATACCCACTTGTTTGTCTGTGCATAGTATAGTTAATTTGCACCATCAGTAAAAAATAAATGAATTCGGCGCTAAAAATACATTTGTCTAGACAATACAGTACACTGCCTCGAGGTGTACCTCCGATTTTAACGAGGAACAAAACCAGTTTATGAGCATTGAGACAGGATATATATTACAGTCTGTTACATAATTAATTTAATATGCACGCAACAATGATAAAGTGAAAAATATTGTTCGTATTTAATGGCACACAACAATAAATCATAGAACTAGTTCAACACCTTGTAATAACAACTTGTTCCCAGTTCATGCTTTGTACGATCCGCCGTGTAAATTTTGTCAGTTATTTAGAATGCCAGCTATATTTCAAACTGGTCAGTTCGTTCTGGAATCTGTATTGAGGTCATACTTATCTTATTTCTGGTCTATAAGTCTTTTGCGAGCGGTGTCTATTTTTGCATATCTTTACATCTCAAAGGTTATAGTTAAGGCCCTTTTACTATTTGACTAGCCATCAAGGTAGCCATAGACAAGATCAATTACCGAGTTTTGAAATAAATTTTACTGTCCCCGATAAAGTTAGGAATGGTTTATATAAAGCAAAATTATGCAATGTATATTAATAGATTGAAAAATGTGTTTACTAGAAACAACTTTGTGATTTAATAGATATCGATTATTCATATTATAGTTCTTTTGTACCTACTTGAAATGGTTTTGGATTTGTTCACTATACTAATTAATTAATATATTTAATTAAATTAATGATATGTCCAGACATGTGATGGATCTGAAAGTAGAGCATTTAATCCGTACTGTTCATTTCTCACATAACTTCATTACGAGCTCAATTGAATAAACTGTGATAGGAACGCCGAAGCGCTGTGCAAGTTGATTGCTCAAATTTCCTCTTCAACTATCACAAAGATATGGTGAATTTCTAATTGGATAAACGTGTCGTTTCCTATTTAAAGGCGACGGCGAGCGTAGCGTTTCCATTTAAGTTTGGCCGGCGAGAGATTGTAGCGGTGCCCTCGCGTCGCCCTGCGCCCTGGTGCGGAGACGGGCGGGGCGGGTCAAGTAATGGAAGATGCTGCGTGTACGCGGCACGCGCGCCGTCATCCCGAGTAATGGTCGGTTAGGGTCCGACGGGCCGCGCGTGCCCGCTCAATGACCGCCTAATGAATTATAATTTCAAAATATTTCCTGGGTGACTCGCGTTTTGTACCACCGAGACTTTGCGCTTGGAAAAACATTACAACATTCTTTTTATACGTTCGTTTATCGAACTATATTCGGTTACCGAAGTTAATGCGCTTTGTATTACGTTTGTCAAAACATAATAAAGTAGTCTAAAGCAATTTAAGCGGGACAGTTTACTGCGCTATAATTTTGACTTGCGAAATGGATTGACACCAGCTAAGGTGTCATTTTAATATCATTTTAGTTAATGTGTCTTTAATATATACATTTGAAAGGTTTCTAAATAATTTAATTCATTGCTTACTGTTTTGGAGTATCAAGTTTTGGTAATGCATACAAATTCGTTGGTCCTTTCTTAAGTTAGAATAATTAATGTCCTGGGTTGAAACTTGTTGATGCTTTTTATCACTTCGTTGTTGGTTGACGCCTATTAATTTGGCCTCTCTTAGCCACCATTAAGAGATTGCTTACGTATATCATCTACGGTATTTCTGCTTGACTAAGAACCCATCTGGCTTCTCCCTTACCTTATAAATCAAAAATGTTTCTTTAATATACCATTAACAATAAATATATCGATCAATGTTTGACTTATAAGTTAAAACAAATTACTATTCTAAGATAAATCTCGACATAATAATCCTATCAGGCTTTTTGATTAAGTCGAGAATTTAAAGCACGGACTAATTATGTCTTAGATATCTTAGTACATTTTGGTATGACAAGTTTAACTTCATAATTATGATGGAATTGTACGATTAAGACAGTGAAATGATAGCGAGACATACAAATTAATATTTATTAAAATTCTATATCTAGGGCACTGTAAGAAATTCATCATAAAACAATGAAGATCATAATAATATGCAGTTATTCAAGTAACGTAACAAGGCTAAAAGAGGACCCTCGGAGTTATATTTAAACCGTTTTTAATTATTTTTTATAATCCAACCGCTGCCACAATACTGTCTCGAAGTGAAATGGTAATTCATTACTTACAGGGAAGTGTTGTTAACAACTAACACAATTTATGTAATAACAAACAATCCAGTGTTTTAACTTTTTGGTCGCATCTGATATTGCGGCTATTACGGCAAACATACATAGGACATTCGTCAATTGCCTATTATGTCATCAGCCATTATATAGTGACTGCCAAATTTAGGCCTTTTTTGTTAATGACTTAAAAATAATTCTTATGAAGCAATTACAAATTATTTCAATACTTATTTCGGCTTCATAATTTACGGAATTGTTCGTTTTGAAGAGACTAATTCAAAAGCATTTGTTTAATTTTTCCATTTAATGGAAACGTAAAAGTACTTCTAGATGGCGTGTCATAAATCACGCGGCGATGGGCGGCCGATAGCGCTCCCGTTCGATGGGTGCGCGTGCGCAACCGCGCGGTACCTCTATATACTCACATCTAAATTGCCTATTTTTCTCATAAATCCTAATCCTATATCTCGCTACATCGATTAATCAAGCCGGCTTAACTTAACCAACGGTATCATTAAAATAAAACTCACTAAATCCGACATTTGATTAAGAGAACACACGACGCTATTAGCTTTCTAAATTGTGTATTTTTATAATAAATACACACTAATTACGCCCAAACTGGCTCCGCGGGTATTCAGTTCTGTTGTTATGGGCGTGTAAAATTAAACAAATAGCTGCTTGATGTTATGGAGTCGTAAAAATATCTAATTAGAGGCAGATAATTGATTCCACTCATTTGGATCTTTACTTTCGGCGGTTATTAGTTTGTACGAAGACGGAAGCACAAATCACTGCTAATTGTCCAAATATATTTAATAAGTTTTGAAGAATATGCGGATATCACCTGTGAAGTTGTGTACAAGGTATATTTAGGTGATCGTAGTGAAACACTGAATTAACTTTTTGCTGAGAATGTATGTATAATTATATACCGTTGACATGTTTTACTAGTCACTTATTTTTTAAAGACGAAGTATTTTTTTGTAAAAAGAAACCTTTTATTTCTGAATGTTAACACATTTAATTTTTATATTGTTTTTTAGCTATACATCGCTAAGCTGTGATATTCGTGTTTACTCTTTATATTCTAATTATACATAGTAATATATATACCTTTTAACTTGCTCCCATATGTATCTTTTTGTTAGTATGCTAAATTAATAATATAAATACCTATATATATTTGATTTTTTAAAGATTAAGTGATGTTGTAATGATTAAAACTTTCATGGTACTTACCTGAAAAATGTGTTGATAAGTGCAATTAAGTTTTATGACATTTTATGTGTCATTCACAGGCAAGTAAAAAAGTGTTGAAATTAAACCGATATTGTCATGCAAGACTTACTTATTGAAACGTTTACATTAAAAAATTATAGATCATATCGGATGGGATTAGATTATGCAATATACGTGCCATGAGTTGCAAAATTCCTCGGGAGCAAGTTTTTAAACGCAAAACAGGTTGTCACATTCCGTTCTAAGCATGTATCTGCGAGGTCTGGATTATTAAGGCAAGGATATAATAATAAAATGCGAGCCAATGTTAGCGTCGTACATACACTGTTGTATAAAAAATACATAGAAATATTTTTTTAGGTTATAGTTAAATCATATTTTTGTGAGTGTAGCCAGTGTAGGTTTACTAAGTTCAAAGCCCAAAACAAACTCTAAATATTTTCTGTTAGTTTAACCTTAAGAAATACTTCTTCATATTACTCGTATATGTAGTACTTTCCGTTCTAAATATAAGTACACATATAACTAATATGCTAGCACATGCTATATATAGCACAGTTCAATAAAAAGACCAAATTATAAGTTTTAAATCACAAAAAATAATATTAACCTTATTTTTTTATTGCTTCATTTCAATAAATTTCATTTTATGTCTTCTCTGTATTGTTTAAGATAACTTTAATAAGCATTATGCTACCTGGTTGTCACGTGTAAAGAATTTACGACAGTCGAATTCATAGTCTCTTTGTCTTCAATTATTTTCTTCAATATTTCGTATTTTTGTACATGCTTTAAAATAATTGTCGACACTGATATAGAATACTGTTTCCCCTTAACTGTTCTCTATGGAGCCTTATTAGAACTCACAGTTTTATCTTTATGTACGCGGCTAATCGATCGCGTCAAGCCGTTGTATATGTAATAAATAAATTATTAGAAGCCATCTATCCCTTATCTCGTCGTAATGATAGGGCTGCTGTAAAAATAACATTCTTCATTCACGATCATAAACATCCAGTAACGAGTAAAAGATTAGATTTGATTAATTGACCGTTTAGCCGGTTCAAGGCTTTATTTGTTCTTACTTCATTAATACGAGTATATTCAAGCTTATATGCTAAAGTAACCAGAGACATATTTCTTCAACAGTGATTTGTCAGTTATGTTTATGTCCTCTATACATGAGGCGAGTTTATTGCCTTTATTTAGGTACAATTTCAGATATCGTGGTGCTAAATATTAATTTAAAATAAAAAATTAATATTCTTAATATCTCAAAAAAGAAACAATTTTGCCGACCTTGGAAGGGAACCCGAAAACTCCAATTTATTTGAAACCCGACTTATTTTACTCATGTTAGTCTACTTGACAGATTTTCGTATGTAAGCAGACTATACCGGTCTTTAATAAGTATTTTCACACATTCGATGAATTTGTCATAACTTTGTACCAAAATCCTGTGCAGTGAATCAAAAAACAAACCTACAGGAAAGCCACAGTTTGTTTTATCAATTTTTATTTACACTATTTAGTTACAGTGTCATATAAATTCCTTTAGAGGTTAAATATTATACAACGAAATGGATAACGTACGGGAGTATGAAGTCAACTATCCATAAAAAATAAACACATTGAAAACTACCGCAAAGGGTTCCAGAAGATATAGATTTATCGTGCCAGTTTTATCGATATTGAACAAAGAGATAAATTGAATTACTTTATTAGTAATGGATTTATAATTGGAATTCTAGCAGCTGAAGGGTCTTAAGTCCTCGATGGGCGAGCGTGTGTCGATACAAGTAGCGCAGGACCACCGGGGCAGCGCGGTGCTTTACTTACAACGATTTATTGTTATAAAAATAATGTATCATCAGGCGGCCGACGCCGCACAATGCACGTAACAAGCTCGGCTCGTGTGCATTAACGGGACGGCTCCACGCGGAAAGTTGACTTCGTTAAGGTCTTGTTGTTGTGGAAACTACGGCTACTTTTGTATACTTCTTGCAATCTATATGGTCCTGGTACTTCGTGTCGCTGTGGATTATTGGGATTTATGTTTTTTTTTTATTAAAAAATGGCTATTATATCACAAAGGTAATTTCAATTTAACTTTTCAGATTTTTCATAATTTATAATTATGCACTTTGGATGTATCTATTATGTGTAAATGAGTTTATCGAAGTTTGGCTTATATCAGTTTTGCTTCTTAGACATACCTAAATGATTGTAACATTTGTTAATACTTTCATTATACATTCAGTTCAATTATGTCGAATTTAAATCAAAAGAATTTAAGTGACAATTAACTTACGTGTTTTTAAAATCTATAGCATGGATTCTATAGATTAAATCTAACACACTACGTAGTCACATAGTGTGTAATGTGACAGGTCCTTTACAAATACAACTTACTATCCCCATTTATTTACATTGATGGATGTTCTAACTCAGCAGTTTTTGATCTGTATTTAAGTGCAGTAGCTTTGATACACGCGATAAAATCGGTACAATTGCATTGGGCCTTTTTCGAGTCTAAAATACTGTTTCACAATTAACACGAATCCAGATGAATTGCAGTCGTAGTGTTAAAGTGTGTTAAGCTTTTCAATATTAATTGAACGCATTGCTCGGACACATGATTAATTAAATTTTGAGGCAATTTACGTCAGGATTAGAGAGCAGTGACACATATTTAGATTTTGCGATATTTATAATGATTTACTAAAATTACATATTTCAATCGTAAGTTCGAATAATTTCCTGCGATTAGGAATATTTGCTCATTATCGCATAGGTACACGTACTACACTGCACCTACTGTACTTACTATACTAGGTAATGGATGGAGATGGAAGTAGGTTTACATATTATTTCATTGGGTCTCGGCAAATTTGTGCACCATGCAGCCTAAAGTTTACATTATTGTTTCCCAGGTAGGATACAAAGTAAATTGATTTTTCCATAATGAAATTCTTAGTGGCATCAAGAAGTCAGGAAATGACATATAAATGGCACGTTTCTTAATCCAACCTCTTTTTCTCTCAGCTCACCACTTCCAGCATATTGGTGCGATTGCAAATGTGTGTAGCTAAGTTCCATAGCTAAAGCGCTGATTATATTCCGTGAATAACATCAAAACATTATACGGTTTCATAAGAGCGGACCCGCTGCAGGGTTTGCAAGCCAGTGTGAGAAGTAGCTTTGATCAGAACTAGTTTTGTAAGCGACGTCTGATCGGGGAGCCTGACAATTAAAATCTATTAAAGTGACAACAGCAACTTGTAATTATATGACAATATACAAACGCATGAAATATCTCTCATTCATTATTTGACAGTTGAAGTTATGAAAGTTTTGTTGCAATTTGCAATAATTACAAGTCTGGCAGACAGTGTTGAGGAGTGGTCGGACGACTTGCAAGTCCACTCGCCGGGCTCGCTATCGATAGCATCGTCCTGTGACACTTAATGTTGCCGCGACAAGCGTTTATATATTACAGGTGCCACTGGATGTTGTTAATACATGTATTGCCCTGCGCGTGTACATTCACTCTTATAAGTATTATATCGACCAATACAAATTTCGGTGGCCGATGAAACTAAATAAATATTTTGATTATTGTAAAGTTTTAAGGGTATTTTTATTTTGGGTGGTATTTTTGTAAATATTTTTTTCTCTCAGTTCCCATTAAGTTGAAGCATGAAACGTTTTCTAGCTTAAAAAGAATCAAAAGTCAGTTAACTAAACACCTATACCAAACTCAAATGATCTTTTTTTCGCTTTGATTAATAAGTAGATTACTACTTTTCCCGGCTTGAAATATGTACCATAGCCCCTGAACTATACATATTAATAGAACAAATTACTCTTTCAACACGGAAGCGTTATCATACAAATTCCGATGAACTGATCACGGGAATACGCTTTCTTAGAATTGTTGAAATATGTAGTATCATTAGTAGAAATTGTTCCATCAAACAGGTTATACTGAAATTTGATTATGTAATTAGGTTTGCACGAGTTATTTCTGTCTAATACTGCATTAATTATTTAATCTAGCTTCGTATCGTGTTCTAAACCGACATTATTATTTGTTGATAGAGTATTTCAAAATTGAGGTAGGACGCAATGTAGTTGCCAAAATTAACCTAGAAGGAAAAGTTTGGATTTTTTGTTTCCTCTTCATTATCATTATTATCATCTGTATTTGTAGTCAATTGTTTATTGTGTAGTGTCTTTAGGACTTCTCATAACTCATAAAATATTTAGTGTTAGTTTATGTATTATAACATATTAAATAAAGACATTCGTTTTATATCCGCAGTACAGTTTAGGAGCATATCTACTTTTTTAATAATGTATCACTATTCACAGCTCTCTTTAGTCAAATATCCTAATAGTCTTAAGTGATTACAACTTAAAAACCATCAGGTTCTAGACTAAAACAACCTAGCTTAAATTGTCAAGAATCTAAAATTTTATACAGATGATAAAGGTTTGTCGGTGACGGTACGGACACACCGTTTACGAAGTTATTTAGAGAGGATAATTATAAGGTGTACACGTATGCGACAAATGTTGATCGGTGATACGACACTGATATACAACGCAACCGGTCGCTGAGATATGAATTAATCTCCCGCTTATAATTCATCGCATAACATTATTCTAAACGTCTACCAATACGAAACTGTTTCAAGCTAACTTTAATTTACTTTGAATCAGTACCGTGCTACTTTGTTACACACTTTCGATTTATTGCGTGAATTATTTACTCTTGGATTATTTGATTTTACTCGCGTACAAAAGCAAAAAGGTTGTGATCTAGATTGGTATATAGACAAAAAAATATATTCAGAGGACTGCTCTGTGGTTTTACGGCGAATCTTTGAGTTGTGCGCTCTGGTATTATTTTTGGGTTTCTCGTTTAGGAAATTCTAAGAAGTAGCACGGAGTTCGGAAATATGCTTCAAAACGGCAATAGACTCGCCCAGTCTACGTGGGACTTAAAAATTGGCAAGATATATGGGCGCACAAATACCTACCGATGTTCTGGAATTCTGTCATGAGTATGTATGTAATTTTACAATGTACATACATATGTACCGGAGATAGCTGTGGGTGTAAAAAATATGTATGGGGTAATACCTCATAACGTAGCAAATTGATTTGTAGAAAATATATAATCGCTTTAAAAATATTCAGAGATATACTATGCAAACTCTCTTTATATTTATTAGAGGCTAACTTTCATCCCGCAATCCTCTTATTTTTCTCAAAGTATTAAGAAAAAGTTTCTACATCTTGCAAAGTGTGGAAGCAAAATAGACAACATAAAAATATCATAATCGTTTTGCTACCATAACGATGTTCATTCAAAAACAGCCGCCGGTGTCGCCATACAAGGCATAAAGGATGTGTTGTCGGAAAAAATAGACGGCTGAGTGCAAAAACGCAACGTCTGTATGTTCGATAGTTAGTGCCGATAGCGAAAACGCTTCATCAATGCTACTGTGACATCGTTTGATTGCACTTGATAAATTGGGATCGACCTACGAAGAACGTAGAGTCAGTATCAATTTATTGGTAAATATGCTTTAAATGTACCTTTTAAGTAATGTTTACTGATTTCTTAGAGGTGTGTCATAAATATAAGTACATATGCGACTAAGAGCTTTCGAGTTCAATTTCCTAGTCGGCAAGTGTACTTTTTTCTTTAGGAAATTCTCGGGAACCAGCGAAAGGTCTGGAAATGTGCCCGAGAAATGGTAACGGGCTCGTTATCAAAGTATTTTGTAAACTGAAACAAATCAGTGACGAAACGGTTTGAAGTGGACTGGTGTAAATGTATGTGTGTTTAGTTTACGAGGATGTAATCAATTAGGACTAGAATATTATTTCGTAATGTATTTTTTCATATCACACAGTAGGTACCTTATTATTTCTTAAGAACTAGCTTGAAACAAAAGAATTATGAGATGTTTTTCTGACATAGCCAATAATCGTTACTTAGTCAACGAAACAATTAATTTGGGTATTTACATATTTTATTGGCGTAAAATGATGTTAGTTTTAATAATAACAGACATTTGTTGATTGTCTAAAATTTAACACGGAAGGCATTCCTCGTAATAGTATAGAATTACGAGATATTAGCATTTTGCAATAAATATTATTTTAGTAATAAATGAAGACGTAGTCATAAAATGTAAAAAAATGTAGGTTTACATGTTTTTGTTGTTTTTTTAAATGATTATCTTTAATGAATTGCTGGATGTTTTTTTTTATTTATATACATGTAAGTATATATGTATGGCTTTTTTTAAATAATATAACATATTGTTCTATTATAACATAGCGAAATTCCTATATATTTTATGTGTATGCCGAAGGATATTCATACAAATAAAATAAGAAAATTAAATTAACTCACACAATGAGCCTAGTGGATTTAAGGTTGATGTTTTAGAACGGTAATCAATTTTTTTTGTATTAGTAGTCGTACGTGTTCGATAAAGAATCGACAAAATAATTTCTCAACAGCTATAACAAACATCACGGGGAAAATTATTAATTTTAGTCTTATTATTTATATGATTTTTCGGATTTGGATTTTAGTCCACCATACTGGTTTAGGGCGGTGTTATGGATCCTTATTTATATTTCATCATGAAAAATATTATTGCATAATAATTAATATACTTGTCTTTCTACTGTAGGCTTATTAAGAATTTAATAGTATTCTTGATATTGAACTGACATTGAAATAGAGCGAAGCAAAGTGACTGACTCATATTGAGGTGTCCACCCACTGTTGTTTTTTGTCATAGACCTGATTAGGTCACTTGTTGCTAATTAAAATTAGTCAAAATTGAAAGTCTAAACCGGTTAAGTTAGATGCGGATGATATCATCGTCATAATAAACATTTGTGTGTAAGACTGCGATAGCCAGTTAAAGGAGTCAATATAAACTAGACATAGGAGAGAGATCCCTTAGAAGAAAAAATATGAGATATGCTGGTGAAATGTTAGCGAAGATATGCTTAGAGGTATTATATTCGTAATACAGGGGTGAGGATATATATAGTATGTACCTATGTATGAATATGCGAATTTGTTACTTATGCCCGTACACCTGATATTTATGTACCCAATGTTTTCGAGCACCACTCATTAAGTGTGGACAAATTGTCGTAATAATGTCATATATTCGGACTCCGCGCTGTTACTGATAATTTCCTCATTGAGAAACTCGTAAGGACTCCTCGAACCTCTACTTCTTGATAGCGCACTGCATACTTATCTCAGAAGTTTAAGAGGGTCCAAAAGTTTCTTATAACGGAATACTCAAAGGTAAGATTCTTCATCATTTTCCTACACTTTTCTATAAATATTTTCAAACTATAGGTACAGGAATTGTTGTGATTTTAATATCAAAATGTAAATTAAAGCATCAAAACAAACTCTTTATTCCACTACGCTTAACATTTCATTACAACATTGATAGAGGGATTTCGACTCCAGAAATACTATCCCATAAATTCACTAAACGTTTTTAACGTATCATAAAATCAAACGTAATTAAATTAAAGCTAAATAGTATTATAAACATTATTAAAAAAGCAATTAATTTAAACGGTCAGTGGTGTAGTTTTATTATTGTTTGTTCGTGATCGGGCGAGTCCATTGATGTGGCTAATTAATTGAGAACACTACACAGCGTGTCGGCATATAGCTCTGATTTATATCGCTCCCAATCGCACCGGAGTTGTGTTGCGTTCGTGTCAATAACTTAGTGTAATTATTGTTTGCTGACATATTGTAACGTTCCCAGAATCCCGCCATCCAGAAGGTGCCAGTTTTGAAATTATTTTGGGAAAGATCGCTTATAAATATCTGCTTGTGAACATTTCTAATTGATTGGGACAAGAAGTGTACTGTTGATTCTATTTCCTGTTTATTTTATTCTTTAAACATACAAAAATCATTATTTAATTTCACACAAAACATGTTTGAACATATTCTAGGTTCCAAACTTATGTGGACAATGTTTGCAAAAGTCCCTCTGTTTGTAAATGTAGTTTGTTGCACATACTTTAATTAAGGTAATAGAAAGTTTGCAGTCCTGCGTTAGCGCACTGAGCCTAAGAACTTTCATATGGTATTCATATTTACCTATGTTTCTCTCCTTGAATAAAAAAGGTACCTCGTATAGATGTACCGAAGCGTCTATCGAGAACGAGTTATGTGATATAAAATGGCCATCGGATGCCTCATATGGCAATGAACTTTCCTTTTATTTTCCTCATGCGGTACACCAAGTGTTATAAATTACAATATCTGTAGATAAACGCCGTGCGCCTTTTGTGAAGTAACCTACATAACAATATGGCGGCACATAACGACAGCTGAATTTTATAGAGGAGTTTAAATAAATAATATTTTCTTTATATCAGTGGTGTATTGTTGTGAGACAGAAACGGTGGCCACACACGCGCCACTCGTGCGCCCCTCCGCTCACTTTATGGCGCGCGTCACTGGCCCCATCACATTTATAACTCACGACTTTTTGATAAAAATCACCATCATAATTATCTCTCAAAATACGTCCACTGCTGGACATAGGCCTTCTTGAAACATTTCTAGACCGCACTATTAGGAGCGGCCTGAATTTCGTAATTTATCACGGCATTTACGAGATCTTCGACCCACATTAAAAGCAAAATAATTACAGTTAATTTAGTTTCTTGTCAGTCTTTATTTTATTACTATATTAATATGTCAAAAATAGATTTAGGTTCAATGTGTTAATTATAATTTCTTGTACAACGTTCGTTGCTGTCGTCTCCGATATAGCACGTCGTAGAGTGTAAATGGTGTACCAAAATGATCGCTTACATATAACGACCATACATCGTTTCATTGTTCTTTCTTTTATTTGTTATGTTTGATAAGAGCTGCCTACTCGGAGGTGGCGTATGGACCAAGCCATATGTTTGTGCACTCCACAAGTACTTCTTGTCTAAGTTACGAGATTCAATTGTTTTCTTTGGAACGGTGTCTATTATTTATTATTGGAGACTGGCTCGATGTTCTATTATGGTCAAAAGTCGTGTTGGCCGAGCCCAAAAGTGAAGTAGGCTAATCGTCGACTACTATTGAAGCACCATTATTATTCTTGCTGCGTTAACGAAATGACGTCCGTTTAGAAATAATGGTTTGAATTTTAGAGCTCTTGTAACTATTAGAATACAACTATATTATTTATTACGAACTAGTAATAATCCATAATCTAGAGTTAGGTGTGCCGCAACAATAAAGCCGCCGCATGCACGTTTTTGTGTATCGCCAATTTTCATGATTAACTATATTTCGATGTGTGTACTATTAGACATTTATTGTACAAATTTTCGTTAACTAGTTTAACAAGATTAGCGTAATAAAAAACGGTACTCCTAGAGCGATTAAATTTACGTGTTTACAATTTTATAATTTCAAATGAATGGCTTCATTACACATGCAATTGTTTTAAAATTAATTGTATGATAACAATTGTCGATCCATAAAGATATCTGCGGTAATTGAATGCTTACGTCGGTGATATTTGTGCGAGTGTCCATACTGTTGGCTGTGCGGTCACGACGGGCCGCACCGTGCACCGAGCCCGCTACTAATACGGCTCGTTTGCGCGCACACCGTCACGATCCAACCCATTACCCAATAAAATTAATTTCACTTAATGCTCATCGATTACTGAATATAATCGTATAGTTTGGCGTTTCGGCTGCTCGTGATGGATCGCCCCCGCGGACCCCCCGGGCGGCTCCAATCGCGAACACAGCGCCGCCGCTTCTTATTCCTTGCTGTAATAGTGCTTTAGGAACTTGAGTTAGTGACTACGTTTAAATAAAGGTATATACATCAAATGTTGTCTGACATAATTTAGTCAAAAATCATATTAAAATTTCGGACTGGGATATTTGCAGTGGAATGAAATTTCAGACCATTAAGGTTTCTTGTCCGGTAGCTTGGACTTTTGATCGTGGGATCCTAGTCTCGATGTCCAAGTCAAGAGAATTTAAAATCATTTCGAAATGAGCACTGGACTTTGCATAATTTATATACCGTTTCGGTATACAGTAGTAAATGTCGAGAAATGCAAATAGACTACCAACACTTTAGGCATTTGATCTGATCAAAGCTAAATTCGGACAAATTGAGAAGGAGCCATTATTTGGAGAATTTCGACTCATTCATAAAACTCATTATGAAACTTTGTCTTTGGTAAAGGAGTTGCAGTAGAAGAACTGTAAGACCATAAGACTGTAACTTTTGTCCATAGACAAACAAGTCTTAATATTTTCCGGCAGAGTATGAACAGTTGCTAAAGAGAGAATTAAAGATCTTCACTTATCGGCATTCCTACCAATCTCATAATTGAAGGAGAGTATACATTACTCACTAATTGGCATGGCAAAGTAACCGCTTTAAAATAACAGCTATAACTTTATGTCAGCTTTCTATGAAGCAGTTGTTATCATCGAGTGGGTCAGTTTCTACTCTAATCGGAATGAATTGTTGGTTCTTTTATAAGTTATTATTATCTGTACCACTTAGACTTTGTCCATTTCAGTATCATTTGGCTGGGTGCCGGAGAAATTGTACTGGAGAGAAGACCAGAAATGAAAATAGAGAAAGAAAAGAAAATTGTATGTGATTTTTGTTATTTAATAAATTTTACAATCTTTTTTTTTCTTATTGTTATTTAATTTAAAGTCTTAAAAATTAAATGATTTACAACTAATTCGCCATTGAACTAAATACACCTACATTATTCATCAAGTCAGTCTTAATCTCAGTAAAGCTTGTGGTGTAAATTACGTCAATAAATAACCAGTGGTAATGCTTCAGTAAAGCGTTCCGGATAGTTGGAACGGTAACAAGATCGATCCATACGGCACGCCAAGCGACGAAAACCTGTACATTAACCGTACCAGATGTAACATAAACATAGGAAGATAAAAACGAGAAACGACAAGCAGTGTGGTAGCTTGGAGGCGCGCAGTCAGCGGCTGATCGGAGCGGTAATGGCTCGCCGTGTAACCCATCCATAACGAATTTCTTATTCATCGATATTAATGCGGGTACATGACAACCGTCGGCCCCGGTACAAATGAGCGGGCCGTTCACAACGGATTATATTTATGTGAACATCTCGGGATCTGCAATTAGTACCGGCTCAACACAACATTGTCTTTGCGTATTACAAGCGCGCCGCGTGCGCTCATTGATCGATACGCTTGTTCGCTTCTATTCGGTGTTGTCGTTAGCGTTGTTATCCTACAGGCTTACATGATGATTGGTAGAAAAATACTCATCGCTTTAGTACTATTGTTTTTGATGGGTACATTGCCAATGAAAGAAGAGACCACTACCAGTACAAACTCAAAGTGGATATTACTTAAGAGAATATAAGATATAGTATAGAATTTCTGTCAGATAGCAATGGCCACATTATTAACCAAATATTTCAACAAAAATACATTGTTAAAGCAAAAATAATTTTCTGCTTTTATCCTTTGTGCAGTAGAATCTTTGGACGAATAATAAGAGTCAGTGTCTTAGTGGCACTGCGCCGTCCAAAAAGTTATTTGGTAATAATAATTCCTCCGCACATACGGTATTATATGAGAGCCAAATAAATCTCAATAACGAACCCAAGAGCCATACATGAGATAATTAAGCAGGAACTTTGTAAAGATGACATGACAAAAAGCATACAGAGGATGTAATTGTGTTTAATTGACTATACTTGTAAATTAATAATTCAGTGGTCATTTGACCCCGGGTCTGATCTCATAACGCACGCAGGAAGACGTATCGATCTCATTAAGAACACACGACACGCTTTCTTAATCGGAGATACTTTGAATTTTTTACTTAATGCCATATTATGGTCATGCTCTCGGTATTACCTAACACGGCTGATCATTAATTAAAAGCGTAAAACGCGTTAAAATATTTCACTGGTGTAGAGCTGTGCTGAGTGGATTATGGAAATTGGTTTACATGTTCAGTAATTTACTAGTAATATTAACTAAGATGTTTTGTGCAATAAACAAAGGAAAAACATGTGGCAGTAACTTGTTTTTTCTGGGTGTTAGCTTTTTACCATTTTTTTGGCGACAAAGCAGTTTATTTTGTACAAAGCCGTCAGTTTTCAAATATCTATCCAGTCCTTCATCCATATATTCCAGACACTTCAATCAGCTAATATAGCTAAACGTCAGTAACTTTGGCCTAAGTATAAATTGTGCTCTCTGAAAAGGCTTTGCCACCACGATGACGCTACGGATACGAAAAGATGCATATTCATATTGGAACCCAGGTATCTTATCTAAAGCAAGAAACTATAACATTAATTATACAAATTATTAGAAACTAGTGGAAGATCAAACGGAGGAAGTGCGCCGTTCGTTATCATTTAACCATTAAAGTTGGGACATCGCTCGTGCACACGTCGTATTTGATTTCACGAGGCGACGCGACGCACCAGTACTTGTGCGCCAGTAATGAACCAAATTTAAGATAACTTTCACCAGATTGGTATCTAAATATTTAAAACGCGATAAAATATACTTTTAATGACTACCCCGAATGTATTTTATGAACCGCGGGATGTCGAGTGACGCTCTGCTCCGACTCCACCTGATACAGATTAGAAAAATTACACATACGCCTGCGTTTATTGCCTTTAAGAATTTTTATGTTACATTTAAATTAATTGAGCGCAAACAAGACGGTTTATGAGTAGGAAATATATGTACCTTGTAACATCTTAAATTAAATAGCTTAATGGAGCTTTTGGAATATGAACTTTGATATAATTTAGTTGGTAGGCAAGTTAAAATCTTATCTCGACACGCTGCTTTTATACGTTTTAAAGCTTTTCTTGGTCGTAAAAAAAAACGATTTAACATGAAACTGTAGCAGATTACATACGTGTTTTAGTATTAATTTTTCTTTTACTAATCATTAGTAGAGTACTAGCCATCATTAAATATTTCAGTACTTTATTTAGTTTATTAAATGTTACTCAACACGAGGATGAATGGAAACCTACATTGTCTCGACTGAGCTCTCATAGATGTGCAACAAATCAAGCGGAGTATAATCCAACATGTGGTGCATTTATTACGGCTCTATGTTTAAATGTGACCCAGCGACGATATTGAAATATACATTTTTAAAATAAATATTCATGAGTGATAGGGGCATTGCGATACATTACAAGGGCCATAACTCAACGAAACGCCGCTCGGCCGCTCGGCTGGCGCCGCTCGCGCCGTGGACGCGCGTGCGCAGCCGACCAGCGCCGCGACCGCTTTCTCTACATCATTCACGTACGTTTGTTCGACATCGTCTAGCGACATGTCATGTCCACGCCGCAAGACGTCATATTTTTATGATGCTTTTATGGAGCCTTTGATATGTCTATGGGCATTTATCATGGCCACGTGAATTGTTTTATTTTCATCTTATTATTTTCGAAGGAAATTTTCTTAAAGCTTAAGCCATTTTTACGTTATTATTAGGTCGTTGTAAGATGTTATTTTCAATTGTAGTTACACTAAACTCAATATACATAAAATAAATAAAATCGTAACGTGATCAAGACATTCGCACGCAATGCTCTATCTATTTCGTAGTTTCTATCCTTTTCGCAAAACAAAACAGATACCAAATCAGAAAGATTTTGTTTAAATACCGAATGACGTAGGAGCTCATATTTGCCGGCTAACATATCAATTATCCAAGTGTGATTGTTTTATTTGTGGTGTAAATGACACTGCTACCGGGCGGCTACCGGCCGCGCGGCCCACACGCCACCGCACGCGTCTTCCGCCGTAGCACGCGCTCCACGCCCGCGCACTTTACTCAACCTTCCTATACACCGTGGGATATTATTGCGTTTTTTTCCTGATTTGTGTATTTTACCGTCATGCCATTATTAAGCTGATAAAATTGCACTATGTTTTTAATTTGTAATGTGTAGTTAGGTATATACTAATCCCTGAAAACCAACTTGCTTCGTCTTATTTAATTTTATCAAGAAATATTACTTATTTTATTTTTGTGATATTATCAGTGATAGATATATGTTAACATTCTAAGTCTTATCTTATCTTAGTATCTAACAAATATAATAGATTAACAGCAATAGTCTGGATAGAAGGTAAATCCGCTAAAAAAACTTCTTTGTTGCAAGGAAACATACAGAAGTTACTTACAATAATGCTAAAATGTGTTTCGTGACACTTAATTAAAATCAAATCTTAATAGAGTATAAAATAACCTCAACAAGCAATAATTTCTTGTAAATTGTTTATGAAATAACAATCAAGTCCGCTTGGAATTATACGACTGTAATTAAGCTGCAAACCCTGATGCGACTTTGTACAGATTCTCATTAACGAAATGTCACTGCAGAGTTCAAATATATGGCATCCACTAAAACTTAGTTGAAGTATTTATTCACGTTCAACCCGTTCTAAGTACGTATATTAACACTGATAGCATCAATTTTTACTGCCATTTAATGAGCTCAATAACAAAGTTTAACGAATCCGAAAAATATGTTAAGCATATAATTACAAACTTTATTATGTGGTGAAATGTACCTAATTTATTGTCGATATGCCATCTTAATTGTGAATCTTAAAATCATTAAAATATAAAACGGACGTCACGTGTATAATGAAATAAAATGGCTGCATTTTATTTACGCTTGTTTTTAAAATGTTGAAAATTAATTTGTGCTTATAATCGTATTGAATTTATTTAAATTACATATTACGAAATGACAACCATTATTATGCGAAAGGAGTATATTCACCGTAGAGTAATGGAGTAGATAGAGTAATTATAAATTTTATAATATGCATACAACTAATTTATGATGTAGGTATTAAGTTTCGTGTTCTTGTACACAAATGGCATAAAGTAGCTGAGAGTTTTTTTTAAATTACGTTCTTTAACGGAGAAGGCAAACTTTGCGATGAAACCTGCACACCTAATACATAGTTCATAGGAATTTCTTAGCTGTGTAGTCCAATCTGCAGTAGACCAGCGTGGTGGGCTAAGGCACAGGCGTTAGAGGCTTTAGACCTTCTCAGTTGAAGAAAAGGCCAGCATACAGGCAGTTGATGACTATGTATCATCGTCTCATTAATCACAACGACGTTATGGGCAAATTAATGTGTGAAACTCGTCCTTAAAAAAGTGAATTTAAATAATGTCTTCTGTTTTAATAAAATACCACCGTTATATAATTAGGTAAGGGGACATTTCACAAGGCATTAATCGTAACATCAAAGTTGCCTTACAGAAGAACGATGCAGGTCTTTTATGACAGTCCAAGATAGTAATTTCTACCAAATTGCATTTTTAATTTCGGGTTGAATTCTCATACATGTGTTCAATTATAATAAATTAAATTAATAGATCATAGTGGTCGGATTATGAGTGTTGAAGAAAGAGTGTAAATATGTTCCAATTTGATTATTTTCATTAATAACAATAAATATTATCTCCACCGACGTTTCTGTCCTACGTCCATTAGGGCGATGCTGTTCCGTTAAGTCAGTTATGATAATTACCTGCATCTCCTTAATAAATATGAGCGCCGCTTCAGTTCTCCATCTTATAAAAATGAATGTTTGACCCGTGCTCTCGACGCTCATGAATATTTAATATTTACAAATTATTAATCCAACACTTATCCGCCGCGCAGCGTTGCTTTAGAAGTAACACTATACGCGTATAAGATAAGATTCGTCAGCATTATACTCATATTGATGCTGTCATGTGCTTTGAACTATTTATGAAGATTAAAAAATAGAGTGCTCTCGCTCACATTATATCACATACCTCTGTGTTAGACATTTACTACAATTAATGATATATCTAGGAATATTGTAAAGAAAAAATAAACTACGAAATTATCTCTCAATACAATAATGCAATATTTAAATATTTTTAGAAGTGAAAGTGCAGTAAGCAGAGTAAATGATGAGCTTGAACCGATAGGCACGAATGCATTTTATTGACTTTTCCAAGATATGCCTAAAAATAGACACTGCAATGTGAAATCGCGTCGAGAACGCTGAACGGCAAATAGAGAATAATCCCCTGTCTGGAATTACTGCACAAGCCGTCAGCTGGAGTCCTCCGGGGAAAAAGTTTTCAAAGAAAAATACAACATTAACACATCTGGCGAGCTTCCCAATAGAAGTTTCGTCACTGACGCGTCGCTTTTTGAGTATTTCTATAATGAACTCAGTCACGCGTACATAAAATTTAAATGTATAAGAGGCTACTGTATTAAAAATATTGATAACACATATTTTGTGATGTCGTTAATTGCTACTAATAATTCAATCCTATGCATTTCAGATAAGTTAAGTCGGCCGGCTGAGGCATTTTAAAAGGGAATGACTTAATTGCCGCTTCTTATGGAGGCGAATAAATCCGTGGCGGAATGTTTACGGCACGGCGTCAGCGCGTGCGCCAGTTATTAATTGTGGTCAAGTGATCGCGGACACGACCCCTACATTATTTATTCGTCACATGTGATTTGTCGTTTGGCTGACTTCATTACGCCATTATTCGCGAATTCAGAAATACATAGAGTGTACACCTAAGTAAAAAAATCGTTTTAATATTTTATGTTTTATTTACACATAACTCTCGTCATTTGTACCTTTAACAGCAGATTAGAGTCCCAAATCCTTGTTACCGTCCGAAGCATCGACGTCGTTTGGCTTATATCCTAATAGATGTGAAAAGAATGAGCTCAATCGTATTATGTTAAAATAGTTCTTTGTGTGAGACGTGTAGTTGGGACGAGCGGTTCTTTTGTGGCGCGAGAGAGCCATCGTATCTCTTCAAAATGACGATGACGGTCCGATTGTTCTACCGACTTAACATATCAATTATGTCGAACACAAAGTTAGATAAGAGGTTGAGCGACATGAATAAAATAATTAACTGATTGGTGTTTGTATAATTTATCAAGCGGAGGTAGTTGCGCTCGGCAGGGCACTTAGTGCTGCATTATCAGATTCCCCTTATTACTATCTCGTATCGCGGTGGCGCACAATGGAGCTGTAAATGCACTCCGCCATTGTATATGGCTTTTGAGAACGTTTATCTGCTCATGACTTTACATTTAGAACATTATGACGGCAGCGGCGGAGATAATGTCATTAACTGTAAATATTATAAAACGGTCAGATGTAAAACTGCCAACGATGGAATCTAATAATTGTACGATCTTGAAATTTCCGAGGTAAATTGACTTTTTCGTAAATTTTCTTGGTACAAAATTAGTAATGCAATTTTTAAAACATATTTTGATCGAAACTAAAAAAAATATTTAAGAGTTTTGTTGCATATTATTTAACCAAGAATCTGCAATAGAAATTACACAAAATTGGCCCAATGACAAGTGATGACGCGGATAGACTCATGTACCATCATCTTATTTCGTAGCTTGTACCTATCTTTCTATCTACTACATATTTCTATTGTCATATAAATCATATACATATTGACATTTAAATGTTATCTTTTTGCAAATTTCCTCAAAAAGATCATTTTTATTTTCTCCGGTTATTTTAAAATATCTTGTGAATATATACAAGTGTATTTAAGTTGAAATATATATTACAAAATATTTAGCATTATAGGAGCCACAGTTAGTAACGTTAAGTCTTGAAATTGCTCGTTGTTATTTATCCTATTATATTATTGATTCCAAAACAATGATGCGAGAGAGATCGGCTTGTTCCAACGTAGCATGAATGACGTGATCGTTAACAGCATAAATTTATTATAATGTGAAACGCACGCGTAAGCACAGCGAGTGAGCCTACTGATTGTCCGCACTATGTCTCGTCCCCGCGGGGATGCAGCGGTACTAGCGCCATCATTTATGTCTTCTGACGGAAATTAAAGAGAAAGGAATAAAAATGTCCCGGCTAATGACGGGCGCGGACCTCTTGCGGCGAATGTGTAATAATTCGCCTCGGGGACACGGCGTCGGCCGGCGCGGCGCGCCTCCTCTCCCTAAATAATTTTAATTACATGTTATTGATAAATATTCCCGGCGGAGCGGCCGGATCTGTCGATAACGCCGCGCAATTAGGCGCTGAACTTTGACTCGACGATTTGTTGTGGGAACGGCGAAATTGGATCCACATAGCGCTCGCGACGCCTCTCCGGCACCGCAAACGCGCTCGCCGCTACACACCTTGCGCTATCATGTTTTTATCCGAGTGACAATTGCTACATGCGTGTGAAATGTTTTATAATACAATCTAAACATCAATAATATTATGTGTGTAATTTGAATAATAAATAAGATAATGTTGTATAATAAACATATCTAAGTAATTTATGAGAAACAAAATAGTTTGAAACTTTATGATATTCGATTAATGGTGAATTTTGAATGGGTAAAACAATACCAGCGCGGCAATAAGCCACATTATAAACGGCCATAAAAGTTATATTGGGCTACAATTTAACTAAATACTCATTATGTATTTGAGACGACGGTCGCATGGTAATTGTGATTCGCTCAGCACGACTCTTTTAAGTTATTACGCGAAAGACGGAACGAAAATTAGCTGTCCCGGAATAAAGTCGTAAAAATCACATTCATTGGTTTGTTGTGTAACAAAAACGCAATTAAAAGGACGGCGTAGCGCGTGAACGTGGCTATGAACTAACCGCTTGGGAGAGATCTACGATGGTATAATATGGAGGGATGTCGGGTGTGGAAGAGCGCGCCATAAGTCGCGCGTCGGGTGGCCGGCCAACCGTGCCAGCGTTGTTGAAAAGCGTTTTGTCGCCGAGTTGATGTTATAAATATTTACGAGTGCTCGAGTGTAGGGCTTGGAGTACACGCCCCGTGCCGGGTGCAGCCCGCCTCACTCCTAATTTGAATGATATGTCTAGCTCACTCGACCAACTCTACTCCATACATCAATAATCTTTGACAGTCCAAATTTGTTGCACTCTTTGACAGGCATAAAGCTTATATGAACAATGTGCGCGATTTATGCTTTACACTAATCTGATATTAGCATGTTTTCGTGTAGGATAAAATAAATGCCTTGACTGTGATCACATTCTTAATTTCAACAAGCCAATAACAACAGAAGGCCATGATATACATATGGATACTACTCAGTGTAATGTATGCTTTATTTTTAAAGAGTTAACAATTTGTGCTAGATTTTATAGATACCTACCTTTTGCCGGTGCTCTAAGCAATACTTTTTTGTGAATTATAATTCCTTTGTAAATAAAACATTATTCGAACCACTCTCCGCTATGTAAAAGATCAAGAGACATTCTTAATCAATTAACTTCATAATCGATAGTGGCATTGTGTAAGTCGATACAACGCATGTTGGTAAAGGGCGTTCAAAATCAATTTGAGTGAATTAATACATTAATGTCAGTATGAGGTACAAGTTATATCTAGTGGCTTAAAATGTCAAGGGCTCGGTGATCCGATATGAAAGTTCATCACGGACTGTTCATTATGGAACATAATAACGATGCAGATGACTGTATCATTTTGTTAAATAGCTTCTCCATTATCATACGGGATTACCTCCGCCGAGATGACATAATAATTTTAATGAGAAATAGGAAATAATGTAGAGTTAATATACTGCATGTTCTTTAAGAAATATACATTTCGAATTTTGTTGAGGATTTGTTGTTTTGTTCAACAGTGGAACTAATCCAGTTATATAGAAAAGTAATACCTACGAAGGTTTTACGTAGTTATAAGTAAATTAATGAACATATAGTTTAAACTGAACCATCGAGAAATTTGAAAATGTCATAAAAAATATTTAATAAAATAAATGCTATTTTCGTGAACGTTGCGATAGGCAATAATAACAATATGTTATGTCTTCTTATAATAAATAAATGTTTTTTTTTAATATTAGCTCATGCACAGATTTTAATTTTGTAAAGAAAATACTTGAGATACTTTCAGAACGTTTCGCGTCGTGTTCACGTCACTGACGTGATAAAGTGCAAATCCCGTGTGCAATTTACAAATAAACTTGCATAATTAATGTAAATATTTTGGGCAATAAATAACAACGAGCACGTCGCCGTGTTATGGAGACGTACACACGGCATTTGTCAAGTGAGTGGCCAATCAAAACGTTATTTGTCATGCATTCGAGTCATTGTAAAGCGTTTGCCGGTGCGTGTACAGAATTAAAGCCACATCGGCTTCCGAATGTCGATTTAATTGCCAGATAAGTCGAGCGCTCTCGCAACACTATTGGAAGATAATGGCTTAAGATGTTATGTAGCTTATTTGAGATTTGAGATTGCGTGCACGGTATTGAATGCTTTATTCTTTTGTGGGGCGAAGATTCTGGCTCAAAAGACGCTTATACGCTTAGCTGTACAAAAGCGGAATGAGAATACCGTACCGTCAAAACATTACTAAAAATATCACAATTCATATACCTTTTTAGTCTTGTACTTGTGATAAATAGGAGTGGTAGAATTATGAGATATATACTCGTACGTTGTGTTAAACTTTGGTCGTTTATGGGTGTACACTGTACATAGCAAGTAAGTCGATAAATAACATTTTGATTGGTCGTGATAAGCGCGCCGATGCGTGGACGTTGCAATAGTGTTATCTCCGTTTATTTTTGCTCGAAACGCAGTGCAGTTCCATGGGGTATTATCTTTGCATATCTAAGACAGTTGTTGTTCCAATAAGCAATAATCCACGCAGATGATAAATTTAAATGGTGCTCGAGTGGGCGCCTAAACACTACAAGAGCTCATAAACCGGTGGGTATGGTAATGTCGGAGGCACTGTACCACTCACTATATCATCAACACCAACCTTAACTGACAGTTGTTACGAGCTCACTGAATGTTGCCTCAACAATTGATCTGATTCCAAAGATTATAAATACCGTTTTAAGCTCCCTTTATTTAAATTCGGAAGGCTGTTTGTGGTTATTCCTTTTTTTGCCTTAGTAAAAAAATAACTGTATTAAAATTATTTTACATTATACACTCACGTTTGTATCAGCGAAGATAAAAACAAAATTTTACATATTTTACCATGGTATTTAAAAAAAAAAATGTCTAGAGTTTAGAAAAAAATACATAGATAAACTCTTCTCGTCGTTATTATACAAGTTGCTAACATTTATAAAATATTTAACCGTAGACTAACATTATCATAGATAACTGCTGGAGTAATTGTAAGGTACACTCTTTGGCTTATGGAAAGCGACGCTTAAGATTCATGTTCTTATTCGTATACAATTTTTCAAAAGCATGGTCAATATTTTATTACTAATTGGTACAACTTTCTGAAGATTACAACAAGTTGCATACTTCAATCACAGTAGCTGGTGATATTTAATTTTTTTTTTAACGTTATTAGTGCAAAAAAAATCTGTAAGGGGTTCCGCTCGCAGAGGATTACATTGGCAAGTTTGCCGATTACTATTGACCACATACATATATTAATTCTAAGCATCTATGCTGCAAGTAGTAGTAAAATTCCTGAAACATATCTTCTATTATCTTGTCTCACACTAAGTTTTTGGCATAGAGTCATGATTTTGATATGTATTCATTTATTAATCAAAGCCTTCTAACAATTATGACGTACACCATGTTCCTATCCAAACGCAATTAATCGACACATTCCACAACCCATGACCTTATCCGAGCCGATTCCGTATCTGCGTTGCTCTGTGACAAATCAATGCGTCTATCCGCGACGTATCTAAGAGATTATTCGAGGGAACTGTGGCACATTTCGTCACGGATCTGCTGATATTTCAACAGGCCAGTAAATCCGTCTGCGACAGGGCGAGCGCGGATAAATCACGCCAGTGGGCGGCGGCGTGCGGCGGCTGCCGGCGCACTGCCCGCTAAATAACTGCTACCGTTTACCTGCCTCTGATCATCTGATATTTGATTTAATGTTGCTTCCAACAAATGCACCGCATAAAACAGACAGATATCACAAGCACTCTCATCGCGCTATAGGCGTTATTGTTTCAGTTATTGCCAATATTTTTGGATGACTTTATGGCAGTGGCAGTCACAGATGTAGGTACTGCTGTAGTGTCAGCTTCGGATATATTTCAACGTGTATCAGCGAATCTTGATACTAGGTTAGTTCTATACGGAATTGTGAACATAACTGGCGTAGAATTGAAAACATTAAGTTTACAAAGGCTTACGTAGTGGCCACTTGGTTCACTTAGCAGGAGCCGTTAAGTTCGAACATTACACGTTCTGCTCCTCTGTGACTTTCCTTGTTTCCTAGGTACTCATTCTACTACCCATATACTTAATAATATTAAAATATTTAGCATTAATGAGGCTTCATTGTTTGAATTTTTTTTCAACTTAACTTTCTACAATTCTGTTTTTAGAACGAATATACGACCTCATAAAAAAATAATTCGTTTATATTAAATCATATAATGATAATGCTGCGTTGTTGTATGTTTAATAAGCGCAATTATTTAAATAAATAATGTGTTTGATCACGCTTAGTCCTGAGAAATTATTATTCGCTTCAGGGCTATAAAATTTTCGGCTTAAAATTTTTATTGCTTTATAAGCGGAATACTTCTAACTTATAAATGGAGGGCGCTTAAGAATTACTATAAGAAGCGTGTTACCCTTAATTAACTGAACTATAAAATGTTTACAGCGTACCATAAGACGAGGCTGTAATTGCAAATATGGTGATTGGTCTAGCCCAGTTATATATCTGTCAAACCATTAAAGGGCCCATTCTGTAATATAAATCATAAATTCACGCCGTCTGGTTTGGGTGTTGAGTTTATCTATTCATAAAAATTTACTTCCTATAATAAGATTATCAAACAACTTTATTCATGTACATTTAACAACAGTACTGTAACGTATACGGGCTGATTTAGATTTAGAATACCATTAAGATTACTCTACAATTTCATTTCAAGACTTCTAGGTCATACAAAGTAGGGAAGGGTTAATGCAATTCTGGTGGAACCGGTTCATTTGTGCTAAATATTAAGCGATCTGTTATATTATTATATGTATAACGGTAAATTTTATTAATAGCTTCATACGAAACCTTACATTTTAATTTTGTAAACTTGAGAAACTTAGTTTATAAGCGCTGTCATGGGTTAAAATGACGTGCACAAAAGTTTGACTGAATCAGGTACTTTACCGGAAATAAAGCATCGGGAGAAAACTTGCAAACCTAAAACTTCATGGAAAGAGATGTTTAAGATGCTTTTAATAACTAATAAATTATATTCTTTCATGCACTGGGATAAGTAGAAATGCGAAGGAAACACTCCGTGTGTGTCTATAATATCTATACGAGTACAAAGTTTATTTAACAGTTATGCGGAGAATATACTTGTAAAACGTAATATAGAAAATATTTCAAACTATTGTAGCGTAGTTATTTTCATTATGACCTACAAATTGGTTCGTCAAAGGAAATTTATAGACACAAGTACTATTTTAGATATCCTTTTACGCTAAGGTATGTTCATAAAAGTTTACAGCATTTTCATCGTCGGTGATATGGGCAGGTTGTATTTGCTATGTCTCGATCACTTCATATATCTATTATTGTATGTATTTACTTTTATGTATTTTTTATAAACAGCAGTTATTTTTTTATTGCATGGACTTGGCAAACGAGCAATAAGTCTACTAATTTATTGAAGGAGCTGTACCCATGCTTCCCTTGCGTCAATGTTTATTTTATTTAAGCAAAAAAAGTGAATATTTTATTTTGGAACAAGAAGCATTTTTTCATAGCTTAGTATGGAAAAAATGTGAAATCAATATTTTTTTCGTAATACATTGAAATTAAATACTGCAAAATATAATTAAGGATAGTCGCTAAACTATAAATATATGAGAAATAGAAAAAGATAATAAAAATAGGGCAACTAGTTTACTTTACATTAATATTTTTTATGGGATATTTAGACAATTTTTACAACAAGTTATAACACACTAGAATGAAAAATATAAGTATGAGTAAAAGCCCAAGTCTTTCCAATAGCGGCTCATTTTCCCGAGATTTTAATTCTAATGGATTTTGTGGTCTATTAAAAGCTTGAATTCCATACAAAAGGCAAATAACATATTTGCAGGCCGTCTTTAATAAAATTACTGATAATTACTGTTGCTTAAAAGATTAGAAAATAGTTATCTTTATTCCTGGATCATTTAATGCTTATATCAGTTAATAAAGCAATTCAGATGTAATCATAACATTAACATTATTCCCTTGAGGAGAGTCCGAGCAAAAAATCAATTTACTTGCCTGAGTGGCAAAGAAATGATAGTCGTTGGGTGGAAAAGTGTAGGTAAAAAAGCGTGTTCAGTCTGTGCACAGCGTTATTAGGGTTATTTACTTAAAGACAAGTCAATAAGCAAGATTTAGCACTTTAGTTAAACTTGGTAGAGCGCATTTTACGAGCAATCTAGACTTATTTAAATATATTTCTGTGGGGTGTAATAAATTAAAATTGACCCATTAAGACCGTCGCCTTTTAGTAGAATCTCATTACTTATAATTGAGTAAACTAGTTACCGGTAATTAAGTTAAAAAGCTTGTTTTATAAAGTACCTCTCCGTGCTTCTAAAACTTATTACGTCGTTTGAATTCCTACGGGTGGTGCGATAGTTATGGGCCATCATTTTCATATGAACTCGGTCGGGCCTGTATAGAAAATGTTTATGACAAATGAGAAGTCCGATATTACTGATAAACGTCGAGAGTCATTTTGTTCGAGTTGTGTAGAAACTGAATGTCTACATGTTTAGCGCAAACATTACGAGGTAGAAGTGTTATTGGCGATGGTTTAATTGGCGACCATTTGTTTATTATTGTTTGATGTGGTCCGAGAGTGAAGTGTGTATAGTGTATGGCGTGGCGTGCCGTGCGCAGTGCGCAGGCGCAGCTCCGCGCGCGTTCCTTATAAATCAGCGGCGCCGGCGCACGCCGCTCGCCGATTAATCGCGGCCCAGCTCTACACAAATCAAAATGTAAATGGATATAGTATGTTAAGTTCGCCGTGCCTAGTAATAATGATGTTAGCATTAGGCATATTAATTGGTCGGATAGGCGCTATCTCTCCTCTTCGGGAAACCACACAAGCCATTCTCCTTTTGTAGCAACTATGGTTTGTGTAAACTGTAAAGTAAGAAAATTTGGCAAGGTAATGTAGGTAATGTGGTATGTATGTAGGTGTAATGGTATGTAATTGTATGTTATTTAAGCATAAAACAATTTTCACTTTTACATTGATTTTATCTGTGTACGGACATTTATTAATTATAGACGTAATATGGTATCTCCGGCGTCGTTCCTCTAAAATGTGCAAAAACAAGGTTCGATAGATGCTTGCCAGTCACAAATATTGTTGCTTATAAGCTGCATATAAAACTTAATTATACATTATTAATGACACCAAGCAAGGGGTACAGAATAAAACTGGTACAAGCTAAACGTCGGTGCGAGTTCAAAGGGGCCGCTTCCTAAATACGGCATTAACCAGTATAAAAGCGTTGTTACCGTGGAATCATTAAGGCTCGGAGGCTTTATTGAAATGTAGAACCGGATCCCTAATGAAGGCCGCAAAATCAAATCGGCATCGATTTTCAGTTGATACAACGTTTATATGCATTTAGTGTCGTCGGGTGACAGGCGGCGCGGCAGAGGCGCGCTCGACTGCTTCGCTTCCACCAAGGCACACAGTCGCCTTGCACTAACGAACTCACCGAATTATTTTATGCAATATCTGTTTACCATAACAATGTACTAGTTCTCTATAACAAAACAAAATGAACATCAGCGGCAACAATGGTTTTGTGCTAGGCAACGAAATTGTTACATATGCATTTTTGGTTTAACAGGATAAAACCCAATTAAAAATTTCAAAACTGTGCAGAAGGAATAATAATTATTTTTTTTTCATGCAAAACCACAGATTGTATTAGACTTATTGAAAAATTTATATTATTAACATGCACAACCAGGTGGTAGTATATCTTTTTTTAAATTTTATATTAATTGCGTTAATGGTCCTCGCAAGTCGCAACATTATCGTTGTAATTTTCCAGTATGTAGCCTTGTGGTATTTTAGTGTCTTAGATTGTTGCAAAAATGTAAGGTCGAAAGCGATAGAAAAAAAAATATTACAGATCTTGTGGCAAAGAGTGTATATAGCAACTAAACCGCCAGCTCATTTACTCCTGGAGCTAAAAAACAAGCTATCAGTTTTCTAATTGCACGCCGCTTACCCGCGGTGTCCAATCAAACGTGCACATATTACGTCGCGAAGAAATAAACCTGATGGGTAATACCAAACCTATAATACCGCAGTACAGTTTAACATTTTAATATTTACTTAAGCCGTTTCACGAGAAAATATCTCGGGGCAATTACTTTTGATGTGGGTAATCAAGCGGAACCGATAAACAACTCTATTATTGACATAATTAGTTCGCAGATACGTACAAATGCTTTTTCTGCTATTAAATTTTAAGCATGTGCTCTGTGCTATATAGTTTGTGATGTTGCATGTTATTATGTGCCCATTTCGTAAGTAATTATGGGGCACAAAATCAATGTTATGTAATATTTGATTGGTAGACGTTTACGAGTTATTATTATTAAAATTGCTGTTCTGTGTTCTATATTCGTTTAGTATGGTGTATGAAGAGATTTCGCCTTACCATAATATTATGCTATTAAGTAATTTGTATGACATTGAAGAAATTACTTGATTTTGATGGATTGGCATTTATTTTAGCCACGTTAATAATGTGAGGTATTTGCTACATTTTCAAATCGTTCAGTAATCATACATGTAAAGATGATTCCATTTACTGGCATCTGAGTTGTAAGACGTATAAACATTCTGAATCTTCTGAGAAGATCATAAAGGTCTGGTACTTGGTATATGTAAAGTGCACAGAGGTAAGCAAATATGAAGTGAAAAAGGCAGAGCACTTATTTCAATTACAGTAAACTTTATACACAAATGTTGTATTCGATTACTTAAAGTCATAAAGCCTTGTAAAGTTAAGTATTAACTTATAAAATAAGTTACCAAATTTTTTTGAAGATTTTTCTTTCAAATTTGCCGCATACTCCTTATATTTAATCCTACATTTTTCTATTGTTAAATATTAGCATCTGTGTTTCAATTAATTTATTCTTGGGCGTGATTTTCCAGCGGGTGAGCATTACTTGTTGGTAGGTCAAGTGTAATGGACAAGGTATTTATCATAATGTTCACAGCTCGGTTAGGTATTTTATTTATGCAGTATCTCTGTTGTGTAACGTTGCGATGAAAAGTGACCCGTGAATGTATCACTACAAAAAAACTTTGTGACTAAATAGCTACAAGCATCGAGGTATTAAGGGACACGGATCGTCGTCGCCACCATTTGACGGTCAACTATTAAACTAATAGCCACGATAACTCAGCCGTTGTGTACACACTTTGTAATTTCAGCGATTTTTATAAAGAACATGGGTGGCGCGCCCGCGATCGCCGATGTCTTTATTCATTCGTCAGTACACGTTTTGATTAAGCGCTTAATAAAGCATAGGTTACTATTATTATTATAAGTTAAACGCATTAAAACACGTTAACGTTTACGTTAGCCTTAGATTAAGATCTAAGGCATAAAGTAATGTAACATTTTATGTATTTCTATAAACGAAAAAATTACCACGTCGGTATCTCAGCGAGGTGTTCCGCAAATTTGTAGTATTTACTGGGAAAAGCGCTTTAAAAGAAAATATGCAGCACCTTTGAAAACTTATACAAAGACTAGATGTGACTCATTTCTATTGTCGACGTAATGGACAGTCTTTTGCGAGATGGCCATTATAAAATTATTACATTCTTGTTAATACCAATAGGGTTTCTGGTTTTCTAAAACATTATGGACTGTATTTTTGGATGAGTGAATCACATGACTTAATTTACAATATTTGCAGATGTATTTTCAAGAAATACCCGCTACCTTGGGAGAAATTAAGAACATACATAATATGTAGGCGATACAATTTTACGTTTTTCTCTTTCACAAGTAACACTAAAAGTCATTGCGTATTTTTTTTTCAATAAGAAATTTGATGACAGTAAATATTTAGTCATTTATGTGAAAGTAATAACACAATTCATAAACATACATTTAATCATAATATGACATGTTTACTCATGTCAAACGTTAAATTTGCTTATTTTATTCATATGTGCAAATGGGGAACAAAATTACAAAATTTAAAGCTTATAATCTGTCGTATAATGTGATGGCTAATGTAAATAGGGCATTAATTTATTCAAATTGAAATCCACTATTAATTATAAATGACAATACGTTATTTGGGCTCTGGGCGACTATGGGCACGTTTTAATTACAAGCCTCCTTGCGACCCGCTTAATAAATGTGTACAGATTGTCTCTAGCGGACAGCTCAAAGTGACGATAAATTACCGAAAGCGTTGCATAATCTTTGTATAAACAATGTTGTAGATGCGAGTGGATAAGAGTGCCGCTGGATATACATCGTCGTGTACGGTTAATTGATCACTTAATTATTTTGCGTGTCCGTATAAAAGTTTCCAATTAAACCGAGTACTATTATTTTAATAGATAATTAAGAAATGCTCGTTTAATTAATTGCAGGTAACTTTTTAGAATTGAAGCGGAATGGAAGTTTGTAATTTACATTATTCAAATGAGATGTGCCTTTAGAGTGGTTTTAGTTGTGTGCTATTATTATTTTCCTGTGCTTTATTGGAGTTTCGTGTTCATTAAACGTCCACCGTGGTGTTGATAGCTTATTTTAATGAACTAAAGGGTTTGTATTGAGAGACTATTCTTTACGGTTGATTTATATCTGAGCCGCGCGGAGGACACGAAGGTTTGATGGTATCAGTTGATTTTGTCGCCAGGAAATGATGGCGAGCGGCGTGGGGCAGCGCTTCACGTGGTTTTATTGTGGCCGCGCCTGCACCTCCATGTTGTGTCGCCGAGACGACGCCGCTCCGCCACGCCATCGCCACGCCACCGCCACGCCACCGCCCCGCCACACCACCACATTACACCCAGCCTATATTTTAGCGACAGCCTACATGATTAATTTATAGCTTCGAAACTATATTCCTCAATGGAAAGCTGACTTAAATCTGACTTAGCGGGGAGATATAATGATTTATTGCGTTTCTCTCACTTATATTAAGAATATCAACTTACTCTTTCATATAGCAATATATTATACGTTGTTTACGGCACTACATTAGCTTCGCTTTGTTATTTTAGGCGTGACATCGATCTGTTGTGAAGAAATGTTGCTGCGTTTTTAAGCGGTAAAAATACTCTCGTTCCTCGTTCTACTTTACAGACATTCCAATATCGTTATAGCGCTAAAAAATTGCATGGCCACGATATCGTAAAGTAGTGTATTTATTACAATATCAGTTTTACTGCCTGCTCTATTTATAAACATCCAGTTTAGATTTAAGTAAACTCAAGTGGTTGGAATAAATTTAGTGTGTTATAAGCTATTTGCATCGATCCTATGGCTTGTCTGTTTACCGCGAACTGTTGCGAACGATTAATGTGCTGTTTTAAAAGGTTCTTATTACATTTCCTCATAACAATCCAGTAGGTTTGCGTTTCAGATTGTTTTGGATTACTGTCTTTTGGAATTTAATCATGATACTTTGAATTTTTTTCAAATGGGAGTTTTGACAGTATACATTTTGATGTCAACATAAACATCATAAGTAATAGTATTTAGTAAGTATATTTATAGGAATAGAAGAAGTTAATACACTAAACATTTTTTTTATTCATAAACAACTTTGTCTGTTGTACTGTCTTTGAAGCGATTTGTATAAATTTATGAAGGTACTAGATTAACTTCTATTCAAAAATTACGGGCTGACGAAAATTTACCAATTGTGTACAATCGGTTAAGTCGCGTACAATCTGTTGTCCCATTAATTTTTGTTTAATTTGTAATTTTCCCAGTAATTAAGAGCAGGCGTCGTCTGTTTAATGCAAATGAATGTATTCTCGATCATTAGTCCGTACACGTAGTACTAACGTTACTTTTCGTTAATTAATCCCGAGATCTAACAGTGGTGTTGTTTGATACTTGATTATTATTCACACGCGACTAAAGTCTTTGAATTTGTTTTAAAATCATTAGTTAACACAAAGGAACAGGTTGCTGGGCCTGTATCGAGAAGATTCCCATTTTGTATTCAAATGAAATTGCAATCGTATTGGTTTTCTCTGGATGTTTTAGGATATTTTAGTGTTTGGTAGTGGACATCATACTGTTGATGATAATAATCATTATAATGATTGATATTTAATAAAAAATTTTTTTTTTGAAAATAAATTACTCTTAATTGTTTAAGAGCTCGCAAAAAATCTGGATTCCTCGGTCGGGTAAAGCATCCGTTGATAGTAGATTTTTTATTTTAGAACGAACCGCTCTAGCACTAGCACAAAACTAGCGCTCTAGCACAACATATAAATTGCATGACGTATCGTGGTTGTCGATATACATACGTCGACGTGCTATCTATCCTATGAGATTCAAGAGTTGGTATTGATTCTTATATTGACTCTTGATATTGGTACTTGATTCTCATAAAATTCAATGAAGAAGTACAATATTTTGTGCTTAAATTGAACTGAACGTTTATTACAGAGGTAAATTTCAAAAGTCTGTTTAAGAATGTAGCCATACATAAACCATTTAATGGGTATTTTTACCCAATGTTTATCACAGCGAGCCGCAGTGGAGCAACAGAGAACAGTTTGAAGCAATCTGCGCAAACTACACACGTTATTGTACGGCCCAATGTGTTATATTTACAATTGCAGTTTGTTTTACAATGCTGTTACGATCGGAGTTTTACAGCTAGCATTAATTTAAGGTTTTACTGATCATCCGCGGGACGCTGGCTACGTTATGTCGCCTTGCCGGAGAATCTTATTGAATGCGCAATTTATTGGATAATACCAAGCATGAGCAGAAAAAGCCGAGTGGGAACAAAGAGGATGGTTTTGCTGAAGGTTCTGTACGTGATTTTAGGCTTAGGATTTAAAATGCCATTCACAAACCAACGATCGACCTTTAAGTTTTCTGGTCGGACAAAATATGTTTAATTCTAAGAAATTGTTCAAGAAATAATCTTTCTTATTAGATAGGTCTACAACACTTTAACGATTTTTAGTTTCATAGATTTACGTCCACCCTTGGATCACTAGAATTTCATAATGACACCGTCATAAGGAAATTGTTGTTTAAACGTATTATCTCAACAAATATGAGTATATTTAATATATCAGGCATTTGAAACAAAAGACGTACAACCAACAAGTTTTATTGAAGTGGTAAGATTAGGTGTCTCCATAAGATTTCTTGACGTTTTCTACTTAAATATTTTTTTTTGTACGGAATATATTCAAATTACCAAAGATTTGACAGGAATACAATAAAATTTAATTAATTGAGATATTTCGATATGATAAGGCTATTTAATTTTATAGTCAGTAGTTATAGCAATGAAGTTTTTATTCCTGGAGTGATGAAAGCCAATCTCGCCACCCGCCGTCTCAACATTATCAATAAAAAGTTTTCTACTTAATTTATCTTATCACACGGTAGTATCGTGAGTACTTTCCACAATGAACGACGTGCCGATATCTACCAATTTCTAATCTCAATGATCCACCTTGTTAATTACTCGCTGCGAATTGAAATGCACTTACACACCGGGGTGACAGAGTTGAAAATCGTTTGTTGGTGCGTGAAATTTATTTTTAATTTAATAACTTAATACGTGGATAGGTATAGGAAGGCAATGGTGCGCACGCTATCGCGACGATAACCACGTCACCGCTGTCCATGCGCGCCCAATCAAAGTACTTCATTAAAATCTTATCGACGCTAGATAAATCACCTAACGTCTACGATCGATTATTTGGATAATTAATGGTGGTTTCATAAATGTGTTGGACTCTGGCCGGGAACGGAACTAGGAAGCGTGCCTCTAATTTCGATACGCTTCATTGGCTGTGTCATTAATAAAAATGCTTCGTGGTATACAAATGGGTGCCATCTAATCCGAATGGTCGAGATACAATTGCTGCATCGGGGAAAATTGATACTGCGTTTCTCAAGGATTGTGAACGCTGGAAATGTTGTCCAAAAAGGTCCAATTATATGGGTCTAGAAATTTTCGGAATGCACTTAAATCTACTCTTCTGGTGATATACGTGTGAGTTTGTTTAATTAAATTTATTTTTAGCGTCTGTATACGCATGATGTTTGTAGCAGAAATTACCGTTCAACACATAGAATAGTGTAATATAGTTATGGAATTGTTATTCACGCGCACAAATTCAAGGGCAATAACTACTTATAAATATTTATGACAAGATCACAAAGCTCAGTCAAGCAGCCCTTGAGCTTATGAAATATGACTCATGGGTTGTTTAAGTTATCCGTAAAGTTAGTATTTTCATTAATATCCTATAATGAGTACTAGAAAATATTTTTTACATTTTGCATATTGCTTTTTGACTATGAAACTTTAAATTATTTTGTCACCCAAATCAAGTCGAACGTTTGTATATTGAATAGTATTTATAGCGTAGAGTCTATGTGTCTGATACTCTCAACATGTGTGTTTAATGCAATGTCAGGACTGTTTATGTGAAAAATAAGTACAAAAAACATAATTGACCTAATACTAAACTAGCTATAGTACTATTTTGTCAAACAAATATCCTATCAACCTTTTTCGATTTATGATATATCAGGTTGGAATCCAGACTTAACTTGGAAGCTGTACCAAAATGCTATAACACTACTTCGAAGTTGCATGTCAAGAGTCGCAGCAAATGTGGAAATCCATAATTTTGTTACAATATGGCAATATATTATTGTGTTTATATGCAGCATCTTTTGCATGGGTGTAGTCGCGTGTGGTGCACTCCGGAGCTGAGATCAACATCACTCCCGGAATAAATGCTATCCTGCGATGGTATCGGCGCCGCGCCACCCCATTAATCTACATCAGCACGCGCTCACTATCAGATTAATGAACCAGATAAAACTTAAATACGACTACAGATGTCACATTCTTTTACAGCAGACGACGTATGCAATGCCACTTATAAACGCCACGACGCAACGCATAAACGAGCTTTAGCTTCGTTCACCTCACGGTTTATACGTCACTTTAAATTTTAACAAGTGTAACGTTTTAAGAGAATTTTGTTCGGAATAAAATAAACATAAAGTAGTCGGGGATATGTTGACGCGTTTTGTTAATACACGAATGTGTTTGTTACACGCATTAGTTTAAATGCTTTGCCAAGTTTTGTATGTTCGTAATGGCTTTAGTAGTTTGAGAGAGGTTTCAAAATTTTATCTACCAATATTTTATTTATTTATACAATTAGTATACAATCATGCAATTATTTGCATAAATGAAACTATTTGCATACTAGTTTCCCCTAAATTTAAAATGACGGTTGTCTTTATAACAGTTTCATGACGGCTGTGAAGTCTAGAATGTTTCAGAAGTTAAGTCGTACGAAAAATGCAACGATTTTTTTTCCAGTCTTGTCCTTCTGGACTGATGAATATTATACAGATACCTGTATAGTAAGATATTAGAAATACGCAGTGTACAGCACATTGTTTGAGAGAGATCCAATAAAATGTCATTTAATTTTTTGATTATTTTTACTATAAAAATAAAAAAACAATTTGAGACTGTAGAACACAGAAAATATACATAACTAAAGACAGTAGTAACACAGAGAGACAATGACAAAACACGATCGTAAAGACCAAACGGATTGTCCGACGATTATTCCTTTGTATAGCGTAATACCGGTGACGTAACATCAGACACATATTGATGAATTAAACCCAGCCGATGCCTTTATAAATGTTAATGATAACGTTCGATCGTTTCTTCGATACCGTCTACATAATTAGAATGAATGGTTGAAGATTTTCGGCTGAAATTGATAGCTCGAGGAATTTTCTTTAAGTAGCACTTGTTTGGAGATTAATATTCGTTTGCTCGTTAATGCCGGAATATATGGTTTTGTATACATCTATAGTAATAAATAGAAGAGATTCCCCTGAAGTTTTACGTAACTTTTAAGTTGTTGAATATTTTTAACATCTGAATAATGAAATTATATGAAAAGGCTGTGAGTATTGGCGATAATACACTTCTTTTGAATTATTGAAAAATTACGTCCATGAAATTTATAGGTAAATGCACATTATTAGAAAAGTATTAGGTGATTGTTCAGAAGAAACGCACGGGATCGCAACTTGAGAGGTGACCTCTATTGTAATATATGCATGTCAAACATCTGCGGAACGGTGGGCTAAGTTTAATTGCATATTCCAATTCTAAAAGTATTTCCACAGTAAGTATAAAGGAGATAGGGACAGAGTGCGGTAAGTGCGCACGTAACCCGGTACGGTGGAACACGCACGCACAAAGTTATCGCGCCCATCAGTATTGTATCCTCATTCATTAATACGTTTGAGCACATTTGTTTATCACAGCTTTATAGATCTCGTATTCGAAAGTCGATCGTATAATGAGAGGATCATTTGCATTTCGTGCACCTATTTATATTCATAGTTTCATAGATTTATCAAAAGGAATATACATTTGTCTAAGCAGATAATATCTACGAACCTGTTGTAAAATTAACTGTCGTGTATACAGCGTTTATGTAATTCTTATACCAGGTACGCGTGTATCTGTTGACGAAGGTGAATTAACGCTGACACGAATGTTATCAATGTGACGCGAGCTGCTATTTCGATTCCCAATATCCAGGCTATGTAGGCGTTTCCTTGTTTACTTTGTCTGCTTACGTGCTAGTGGAATGTTATTTGTTGTGACGTCATGTGTGACGTATAAGCGTTGTTGTTATGCAATATGAAACTCGCTCGGCGCACGTCAACGTTGATGCGCAGTTATTTTGGTACAAACACGCATGAGTATGTTATCAGTTACCTATTTTAATCCCGTCATAACGGATCTCATTTAGTGTGCAGCTATTTTAGTAACTTGTACAGTTTTGATTTAGGTATATGAAAGGAGAATTTTTTACATTGAGGTTATTTTCCCAACAAACTCTGGATGAGAGATTGGTATTAAATCTTCCTATTAAGCAGACTTGTAAAATCTTTGTTTGACTGCTTTTTCAGCTACATAAAAATCCATTTATTTTTTTGTTTATTTCCAAATTCCTCTATTAAATTAATTCTTTCAATCGTAGTATGCTTCTGCTTGGTAAGTGTTTATCGCAGGAAGCCACTGGATACATGCCGCTCCCGACAGAAAACTTTGAAAGTCTTTGTGAGAGACCTATGCCCATCAGTGAAGATCTTTTGGCTAATGATGATGATATGTTAACAAGGAACTTATTTTTGAGTGAGAATATAGACTTTATTTTTTTAACATACGAAGTTCAGTATAAGAAATTGGAGGAAATGAACTCGCAATTATCTTTTTGTTTTGTATCTATTCATTATATTAATAGTCTCAGTATAAAAATACCTATCGAAAAAATTAACAAACTCAATAAAAATAAAATTATACAACACGAAATTATTTATGGGAATTAATTAAGTACTTACGAAGGCGCGAGATAATATCACGACATAATCGACAAACTTGTTGCTTATGTTATGATCTCACTAACCATTATTGTTCCATTGTCTTAACCACTAATGTGCACTAGATCTATAAACCAACATCGTTGGCTTTTATAGCAAATAAATGCTAAACACTCTATGCATCTAAATATGGTTCTATAAGAATACGAAATTTAACATCTGATAGAGATTCTGATAAATTACAGGAATATTTGTCCTTGTTAAATCCACAAGAATGTTCAAAGAAAGCTAGTCACGAGAGTTCCTTCTAACAGGGGATAACAACACCAGTAACCTTAATTTGTTTTAATTGAAAAACTGCTTTTACAGCGTCGGTAATTCTTTAATTGATTTTGCACATGTTCAATTTATTTCATTCACGACGAAGAAAGCTGTATTGTTAAAATGAAACTTTGAAGCATCAAATGACGCGAACGATTTTATTTAGTATATTTTTGGGAATATTTCTTTAATAATACTATGTACTACAAAGCGTTAGGACGTCGAATACGTATTATGTTGGAAGCCTTTAAGAAGAAAGAAGGCGAAGAAGGTAATGTATTGTGCCCTACTTCTGCTTCAACTGATGTATATCTGTTTAGAGCACTTTTTATTGTACACATAGATTGTACATGATGAAATTTATATTAAGTAGGAGAAGGGTACAAATAGCCATCATATAGTCCTTGTCAAACAGCCATAGGATGCACATTTTTTACTGATTCTTATGTGTGTATGTATGATGTATGATTTGTATACTTTTCCTGTTGCATTTCAATTGTCAGTGACTTCATCATCAACTAACATGTATTTACAACTACCCGGTAATGTACTTTACAGATCGTAATTATTCCACATAATTAGCTTACACTAGTATATTGTATTAGTTAGATAAAGGAATACTTACAAATGTTCTAACTTTATTAACACCTATTCCATTAGCGACAGGGTTCTGTAAATCTTAAAGAAGATTGTGACGTGTAGTGAAGTGTCGCTAAAGCATGGGACAGTGGAGTATACTACGGAGGTTTTGGTGTGCATATTGGAACCAATATTACATTTTCTAATCAATGTCAGCTATGATTACAGAAAAGCGAATCAAAAGAAATTTGCGGTAAGTTATGCGCCGCAGAAAGTGTAAAA
The DNA here is from genome assembly GCA_030295005.1 of Cephonodes hylas. Lineage (NCBI taxonomy): Eukaryota > Metazoa > Arthropoda > Insecta > Lepidoptera > Sphingidae > Cephonodes > Cephonodes hylas. Next base: position 6,396,423 of record AP025371.1, read on the forward strand.
ATAATTTTATTTTTTATTTTTTTATTTTTATTTTATTTTATTAAAATAGGTCTCCCAACTAAGATTACACATGATATTCTTAAAGTTACATATTAAATATTATAGAAAACTTTGTGCATCTTAAACATAGGACGACACAGCTTGCACAATTTAGATATATAATCAGCTATAAAATTAAATACAAAAAAAAGAACACACAACATAAACTCAAAATCACAACAAAACATAACATTTTAACAAAATGATAGCAAAAAGATGAAAGAGAAACAAATGAAATTAAAAAAAGAAAAAAAATATCAATGAAAATAACTTAAATTTAAATAAAATTAAATGCTACTAATTTACATTACATAATCATTTACTCATACATAATAATAATATACCTCGTGGTCTCGCGGTACAAGTATGTGCCGAGTGATTTAGAGGTCCTGGGTTCGATTCCCGGGTCGGGCAAAGTGTTATGGGGTTTTTCCATTAGGAAATTCTCAGTAGCAGCACGGAGTCTGGAAATGTGCCCGATAAACGGCAATAGGCTCGCCCCCTATTACGTGGGACTGATACATACCTGGCGAAATGTGGGTGCAGAAATGCATCTCTGCCTACCCCTTCGGGGAATATAGGCGTGAGGTATGTTTTTTTTTGTTGTGTGTAATAATATATTTTCTTTTGAAATCTTCTTTTCCACTCTAATTTTCTTCTGCCATTTGCACTACATAATATAGAATGTCACCCATAGTTTGAAATGAGGCCATATATGAGGCCGTTATTTGCAGTCGTTCATGACCAAGTCGAGAAGCAATAGAGCAATGCAGGTTGCATTGGAAGAAATTTTACTTGGATGGTGGGACGGTAAAGTATGTTTAAAGTTATTGACGAGATTTATATCTCAGTCTACGATCACAAGCATGTGTGTTCCTGTCATTTTCTTAGACACAAAGCAATTTCCTCCTTTATTTAATCAGTAGATAGTTTGTAGATGACACTTTATAAATCCTCTTTTGCACCAGAGGAACGTTCAAACGTTTCACCTGATGGCAAATGATCTGCCGCCCATGACACCCACGGGAAATGTGCGTGTTGCCGACCTTTACGGCACGGGTACGGTCTAATTAATATTTAATGTACGTAAATTATTATTAATGAAGGTAATCCGTTTGTTCTTTAAGATCTAATGATTACAGAAGTTGAAAACACTAAGTTATTAGTTTAAATATCAGGTTGATTCGGCCGTAGTATTTCGTTTAAGCGTAGCGTAAAGAATTGAGTAGGTTGGGTTGACATTTAAATATTTCTTCATAAATTTTGAAGAAAAATCTCTTCTCCTTTTATACGATAGTGATGAAGAAATGATAAAATACATTCACATATTAATTTTCATATGGAGTCTGAAATATCTCGAGATAGTGGCAAAAAATAAATCCTCTTTCCGTTTTTGAGACACAATTCAATTTCTCAAAATTCAAAATTTCAATATCTATGGCTGAGTAGCTCCATTCTGTTGACTACAATGGCTAAGTAGCAGGCTACCTCACAAAATGCAATGTGATTTCAGGGTCAGGCAAGTGCTAATGATTTTTTTCATTAGGAAATTCTCGGCAGCAGCACGGATTCTGGAATAATGCTATGACTACGGCAACAGGTTTGCCCCCTTGTTATGAGGGACGAAACATAATTGGCGAAATACAAAAATGCCTTCTGTGCCTATCCCTCCAAGAGTTCAAGCTTTAGTGCGTAGAAGAAGAAATAACCCTCGTAGTTTTCACGTGCATATTTCCTATATTGATAGGCTTGCATGTTCATGTGAGTTCAAAATTAAGTTTAAACTTTTTTAAAGATTCATAATCGTAGGCTAAGTAGTTTTTTTATAGTCTTTACGTATTAATTAATACAAACAATAGTTACTATTCGCTACTTATTTCTTACTCGGAACTATAAAATTAATTACTTATAAATGTTGAAGAACTGTGTATAATTTTCAAGCTGTTGAAATCGCCTGTCAGCATGTCCGCAAAATCTACCGCACATTACGTGATAAATTTCATACGAAGCCAGTGTGAATGTGCCAAATGCAGAGGAAAATCGATCGATAAGAGTTATTGTGTGAGTAATTAAGGCGATGTCACACGTTGGGCCGTTAATCTTGCAGATCGCTATCGTGGTGATCGCGTGTTGGTCCCTCACACTCGGTATAGTACAATGCATTGGCGGAATCGACAAAACACTAATAAATAAATGTATTTCTTTCACTTATTTTTCGTTTTTCGCTCCTGTGCAAAGTTCAGGCTGGCCAATTCCTATTTTTTGAAGGAATTTGCTTTTTTACAACTGCTTTAAAACAGTCTATTATTATTAGCTTGATCTTTTATGAAAAGAAAGAAGATGTAGATTAACTTGCATTGATATCTTTAGACGGTTTACTTAGCGGTATTAAGGTAAAAGTAAATTATTTTTCGTACTGGATATACGGGAGTAGTTTAACGCTTGATACCGGCAGAGAAAAAAAAAGAAATAAATGCAACTACTTACATATTGAAACGGGTAATGTCTTAATCAAAACAATAAAATGCCTGAACAGCGGACTAGCGAACCTACGTTCTTGGTTTTATAAGTCCAGTTTTCTAAGATTATTGAGAGAATATATCTTTGCAGTATAAAAATAAAAGGCGCAGATGTACGAAAATTACACGGCAATAATAAAAGGCATTGATTTACGCAGTGTCCGCAGCTTCCTCTTCTCGCAGCATAAGTACCTTGCATCATATATTAGTTTTGTAAATGATAATGCATTTTTCGTGTACCAAGTTCCAAACATCAAAGATGATTTATATTGTATGTGAATCTAATGCGTCTCTGCACCTACTTGCCTTTTTATTTATGTATGCAAAAGAAAATACATTCGAAACATCTTATTGTGACTGATTTCGAGATATGAACTGCTTACAATTCTAAGTTCGTTTCGGTTATACACAAAATAATTTTACACAGTACTCAAAAAGATCATAGTGCCACCATCAATGCACTAGATGAAATATGGGAACAACGGTATCGGCTTTCTATTGTTTTTTATTGAAGCACAAACATGTCTCGGAATTCTAAGCACTTTTGAGTCATAACATAAGATTGTGGTGACGGAAATATGTAGTGATAATCCTAATCATAGTAAATAATTGCTCGCTTTAGCATTATTAAATATGGGGAGGTAAGGTGTGTTTTGAATCTGAGTCTAATCTGCAGTGGGACATTGTAATGAACTTGTTATGAATTAAATAAACCCTTGGTTTCATATCCTCGTTATTTTATACGTTTGTAGGATAGATGTGATTTCCCCTTAAGTGCAGATTCATCTAAACTGCCTCGCCAATATCTCTTATTTATCACGTCTTGTACACATTAATAACACGGCAAATGTTGCCTCCCTTACGTTACTTAATCTCGGTGTTTCTTCGTTATTCAATAAGCACACGTCCCACAACTGTACCTGGCGGTGTAAAATTAATCCTAAGCATTAAATTACGACCTATGTGCTTTATACTATAATTCGATCCGATAATCTGTAATCAAATGGCAATAAATAAAGTTGGGTGCGGCGGTATTACCGAGGACGTAACATGTGCAAATCGCATCTTCCCTTGCCTCCTTATACCGCCCCGTATTTACTTTTCAACCTCGCTAAGAGATAAAAGTGTCATAATATTTATACCATAACTTAGCTTTCTTATGACCTACTGTCATAAAGTTAAGCGCGCTTTCTATATGCCGCGATGCAGGATCATTTTAAAACATCACTTCCAGGAATAAGGTTTGGTTTCGATAAACGATTGGTGTCGGCCCATAGTCGCCGATCCAGAGCAGGTTGTACCCGTCATTGGATAATGTTTCTAGTTAGTTCGCAATAAATATGAGAGTCGGAGCATCCGGGCCGTGGTGATGTTCGCTCAGATGACGGTATGGACTATCTAATTTTATTACCAATATATTGTCATTAAGTCGATACTGATCTTGTTATACGCACAATGAAAGGTACACGGTCCCTCGACGCCGGTGCCCTGTCTGATACAATTTATATTCAAATGACATTCGCTTACGGCCTGTGGAAATTTCTCACTCCACGGATTTTCAGGTAATCTTTAATTGATGGTGTCGACGGCTGGCCACACGTCAAAACGCACTGGATTGAACAAAATCTTAATAACATGGTTATAAGCTCTCTCTAACCTTTGATATAAACATAATTTACTGTATTTGTAAAATCTGCCTTTATGTTTATGTAGCAAAGTATTTGACAATTACGCGTCGTGAGCCAATCAAGTTGTTATTACGAAAAGATCAGTGCATTGGTTACAATATTGGGCGTTAATTAGTTAATGTATGAGTTGCGTGATGATCGGTGTTGTTATTGTGATCGTGGTGTCAGTCAAGATTACGTGTCGGCACTTGACCGCGCGGCGTGTTGGCCAGGCCCGGCCGCGTTGGGAGGCGCGTCCCTTCTCACGGGTATTTGAGCCAGAACTGGCAACTATACAAATAAAAAAATCACCTTGTGTACAGTTCACGTCGCGCTGTTTACCGCCCATATAAACTGTCCGTATTTACTGTGTAACCGCTGATCCTCTATTTAACGCTGCGCTACTTTGGTAACGTCTAAATTAGTAAAGTGAGAAAAGCTAACGCTCGTAACCGTATTCGATCGGCTGTAAATCGTCTCGATAATATCTTTTTTGACTCTGTGACTTCCATCAGTTATTGTGTGTTTATTCTGTCTCGGTGCCGTAAACGGAAACTTGCTCTATGTTATTACATCCCAATTTCGTGAATGCTCATAGAGGCTTGGTCAGCTCAAAGTGGTCTTGCTTTTTTATGACAATATAATTTTGAATGTTTATTGGAGTTGAGTTTTTCAACGGCATTTTTCTAAATATCAACAAGTACTGCTACGTTCAATTTTATATCTCAATAAGTGTTTATGTTGCAAATCGTTTAATAATTTTAATGCGAGCATCTGAATGAAGATATTAAACGAGAATTAAAACTATAACACGATCACTTCTCACGGGCGGGCATCAGAAATCGATTGGCCGCATTTCCCACAGCATATCGCTAGCTCAGATTAATCAAACAAGCAAGCGATAATCCCTTCTCACGTGAAATCTCGTGAAAAGACTCGGAGCAATTAATGTTATTATTAATACAGACATGGGCTCGCTCCGGCGAGTCCGAATGTAACCGCGGTGGTCCGCTGCTCGGCCGGCAACACCGATGGATGCGTTCACTTCATCATATTAATCACTTTCAGCGGCCCCACTCGGCTTACGCGCTCCTACATTAAAGCCCTCATTACAACCTATCTTAAGGCTAAATATTAATTGAGACATTTCGATCTACTGCCCGGTAACGGATGTAGGGAAACAAATGTTCGGCTATATATAATCGCGGTCGTTCTCGTCTCGCTATAAAGAAGGCAACCGTCATTATAGAGGATTTTGGTGAAGCGCATAAGGATCCGCGCAATCAGTCCGGTCGCCATTCTTTCTGTTAATCGCATTATAAATTGACGTAGCGGTCGCTGCGTCGCCCTTTGTCGGCATCGTAACGGATGACTTCACAATTTATTGTTTAAAACTTATGATTACAAATTTTATGTTCGTTTCTATAATTAGTGTATAACAATATGCTGCGTGTGATAAATGGGAATCGATGTTAATATATTAATTGTAGCGTTGCGTCGTGTTCATTTCTATTGTACAGTGTATTTTATATTCATCTTATATTAATCAACGGAGCATATAGTTCTCTTTAAGACAAGATTTTTATTATCTGTTTATCAAAAATACTTGGACCAGTTGTTCTTTTCTAAAGGAAGGTGTTTGGAACCGTTAGGACTTTGGCTCTTTTTTGTAAAAATTTGATCCTCATCTAATCTTTTCTTAATTTTAGCATGAGTTGGCCGGTCAGAATAACTTCTTAATTTATTAAAGGCGCTGGGAAGAGCTAAGTTTTCAAACCTCTATGCTTAACCTTTGCACAATACCGATAACAATATCCTTAATCTTTTTTATGTGTTGCTGATGTTACCTATAGTTTTCTGAAGTACATTTTCTTAAGTTTTGTGTCTAAATTATCTCGATAAACGGTAAGTTATATCTGACAACAAATAAATTGTACGACACGTTTAATCAAGGCGGAAATTACTTATTTTACATTATATAATATATGTAAAATCCTTCTATGATAAATAGCTCTATGTCACAACACACACTTGCTAAAAAAGCCTGGTAAGTTTACATAAATTAAACAATTACCTTGAATGTAATTTAGTTGAGTAGAAATACATTAAAGGCGCGACTGGTGAATGTAGTCAAATCATTGAGGCGTTAGGTACATCGGCTGCGTATAATGCGCCTCGCCACGCAAACGTTTCGTGTGCCCGCCGCATTACTCAAACCTCATTTAAACCTAACTACGTTGCATTGAAAGGAGCAATTTTATTGTACTCTATTGATTCTGTTGACAGTTTGAGAAGGAATGCACGTCCTGCTACAACTAGTTTATTTCTTCGTGTCATTGTGACTCATTAACATACGAGAGAATACATTAAAACAAACTGTGTTTTTTTCGTTCAACAAAATGGAATAATAAGGACACGGATTCCGTTTTCCGATGTAATGTAGAACTATTAAATCGAATGTGGAGTAACATTTTATCTTGGGTACGGAGTAAATATAAATTGCTAGATTTGTCAGAGTGTGGTTTGATTTCTTTTTATATTTATTTAAAATAATATTTTCGTTTAGAAATTACGTGCATGTTATGTTCGACCATTCCTAATAAGAGTCATAATCTTCAAATTTAGATTTGTCTTGCAGAGTAGATTAAGGCTTACTTCTTTTAGAAACAGAAGTCTTGCTCAAAGAGAGGATCACGGATTGGGACTAATGAATCTTAACAATAGAGGTTTTCCTAATTCCTATTGTTGAAATTTATATTTATTTATACATGTCAATTACACGACCGAAAAATCCCACATACTTTACATCGCTTTACGTATCCAACGAAACTTCTGACCAAGTTCTATAAAACTATAATAACAATATTGCATTAACATAAATTAAAATAAATAAATACTTATTGTGTTTTTTAACACATAAATAATATATTTAAACAATAATACACTTATATTATCTCACGCAATAATCCTTCGCACTTCATTACAAGCACTTTAGTCGTGCGAGCTAGCAAAAATTAACATAATAAAGCAGTAAAAATAAACAAAGTAATTGCTAAGTTTCAATCGTCACTCGTCTTCACTCCAAGTAACAAGATAAGCCCCTGAATAGCTTTTACTACAATATTTAGCTATCAATGCTTACCCCGGAGGAACAAATGAGTGTAGCGTGTTTTGGTTTATTTGGTTTTTGTAACAATAGCTTTAGCTCAATCCTCATTTTGATGTTGGACCCTTGTGTGCGGGCACGCAACACCGATACTCACCTTTATCCCATTCAAATGAGAGTTCAAAACGAAAAGAGTGGGACATGCGTTTTCCTCGTTTCGTGCATCTTGAGCATGAGTTACGATTTGAGTTATTTATAACGTCCAGTTTGTGCGCTGAGTACATAGTCCTCAGCTTCATTGGGCTCACGAATGATCTTAATTAGAACCATTGTGGGAGAAGTAAATTATTCCCATTGCTTTTTGGCGGCTAAACATTCCTCCTTTACCCCTCGGCCTCGCGCCGCTTTCCACTAATTGTAAATCAAATACATATTCGATAGTACATGCCCCAGAGCGTAGATTAGGAAATTAATGAGACCTTAATGGAAGTAATTATAATGCCGTTTAATTTTTATGTCTCGATAGTGATTACATGAATTTTAATGCGCAAAAGCAATAAATGTCAGTGTAACTGTATTTGATTTAATGGTCCATCTATATTGAAGATGCCGCACTACAAATTGACTTTGTATAGGTGTCCATTATTCATAAGAGTTTCTACGTAACTGTGTAACATTTACAATGTATCTCAGTTAATGTCGACGTAAATAATATATCGATAGAGTTTTTAAGTATCCCGCGGGACGGGACGACAGCGGATTGTATATTAGGGCGATGTGACTGCGGGCAGTGGCCACTGCACGCTCCGCGCACTCCGCGCAATCGGATGGCGATATTTAAAAATCTGGTTTAGATAGAGTTAAAGAGCTTCATTACAATGTTGAATGACTAAATAGCGTGTATCAAGTGGAAACTGCGGCGGCCGGCCCCGACCGCATTCTGCCGGTTTAGCGCTCGTATTAGCCGATAGACGGTTCATTTGCGTGAAAAATAAACCCAGTTCATATAACAAACATCACCGGCATCCGAAATGAAACAAGAAATTAGCAACGGAGAAAGGCGCCTGATGTTTTCACTTAGTCTTCGACTTAAACTATGATAATACATTGGAACTTAACGTCTTCCAAGTGATTAACGAACGCACTCACAGTTTGCATACATTTGTGAGGACGAGGCGCTGTCGAACGCCCTCAGCTTTCTCGTTAACATTAATAACTACTATTATACAGGAAGCCATCGAAATAGCGATATATTTAGCATTGACAGAAATATATTGTTCCAAAGAAACAGGAATAATATGAAGGAAACACACACCGTTTGGGAAAGGTCAAAATTCAACGAGTTCTTTGTATGTATGAGTGTCCTGTTAAGAAGCAGCATACTGTTGTAAACATAATGCGGTAATTACGAGTATAATAGGCGAAAGTAACAAAACTTTTCAATTCAACCAATTCTCAGGCTCAATTAGAACTGCGGACCTACGAGGAGAAAACTGATATTGCATTCTTTGTATCCTATTGCAATTATAATTAGACTACACTTTGATTTGTGCCTGGTAATGCACTCTCAATGGATTTAAGTGTAATATATTTTACTAAGTGCACATGCTAATAAGCCAGATTATACAATCTTGCGTAGTATTTAAATGTTAGCGCATTAAAGCCTACATTTAGATATTGCATGTGTTAACATAATACTTATAATATTTAGGGTATAATTATTTAGGGATTAGATTGGTTCGATTCAGTTCAATATAGAAATATATTCGAATCTTTTCTAGCCAGCATATTGTGATTATCGTATTATTCCGTAAGAACTTGATATCTATGCGGGTAGAATATAACTACCCCTTGCATCTTTTTAATAGCCCGAGAAAAACATCAGAGTCAATTAACCAGTATAATATGGTGTAGACGTGTTACAATCATTCTGACTCTCCAATTCAAAACATTAATAAAGATGACTATCGTCATGCATGTGTACTGGTATGTCCAGTAATATGTTTTCAGCGGTACATGTTATATGTGTCGATTTCCTTGTAAGATTGTTAAAAATAATGGTTAAGCTGTTAATACCTCCGGGTGCGTTTATCTCATTTTGGGTAATAGAATACCGGGGATGGTTTATCAACGCACGACCGAGTAATTTAATATAAAGCGTATCACTAAATGATCTCTCGGTGGCGATCACTATCGGGAGGTTAATAACGGTGTTGGAGGTTCCTCTACGCGAGACACGCGTCCACGATATTATCGCCTCCGAAGCGTTATTGATGAGAGCGCGCCATAACCAAATAGCCCGGGGATCACGTTTGTTTACTTATCTGTACTTTGTTAAAATGTACCATTTTGTGGCTAATTGAATGTTACCGCGGGTCGTTGAACGCGCGTTTATGACAGGTGCAGCTCGGAATGGCGTTTTCGTGAGATTGTGCCGCGATTGCCGACTACCGAGCCGCGATAAGGACGTTACCGTTCCGTCCGTGTGCGCACTTTGGCTAATTGTTGAACAGAAGCCGCGCTGCCCCTTAACTGCCGCCTCAATGGCCGCGTCCTTTATGGAAGAGAGCGATATAAATAACGTTTACTGCCGCTAAGATTGCTTCATTCATTCTTGTCGAGCCCATTGAGTAACACGGGTCCGACCGGCCGCGGTGCAAATTGCGAACAATGCTACGTGTCTATGAATAAACCATCTACATTAGCTGTTTGCTATTGACATTTAATTTTCTTATGTTAACAATAGAGCTCTTAAGGCCTAGATACTGCGATAAAAAATATGTGCTACTTAAAACTGGGACGTGTCCTAACCGTTAGTTTAGCCCGTGGATATGAAAGACTTAAACGAGCTCACGATTTAAACCTGCAATCGTGTTGCTGATTTAGACGAGTAGGCCATTGCATCTTATTGATATTAGGTTTATATTTAGATTAGTAAAATTAGATGAGATTAGATAAATTAATTAAAATAGGTAGGTACATATAATTGAGTACCAAGAAAATACGTTACATTCTTATCCAGCAATTTGACTTTTTAATTCTGATTGTAACTGCAGAGTTAAAACGGCAATAGGTTTGCCTCTTATTACGTGAAACGTAAATGTAACTGACAAAATGTGGGTGCAGCAATACTCCTATGCTTACCCCTTCGAGAATACAAACGGGGGAATAGTACCCATCTAAATGAGTTGTCATATATTTTTGTTCCAAATAAATAACAAATCGTTTCTAATTATACCCGTATACGTAGGATATTGTGTACCGGTGAGGTAACATGGTGAACTGATGGTGCGCGACAAGCGAACCTTGACATTTGCGTCGCGCATGCGCAGCGCAACCGTTGACCCGAACAGGCTCACATAGTCATATCAGCGTATGAGCCGTGTCACCCGCACGCCGCCTCCATTCACAATGCGCCATTATACCTAAGCCTCCACTGAATCACGACATTGAAATACTTTGAGCAAATGACATGAAGTGTTTCCATGTGATTACGACGTGTGTTTAGCTCGCTATGAATTTATTCACCCAGTCACGATTATTGAGTTAATGTTTTACTTTGTTGGCTATTCACACGAGTTATCAGAATGTGGATTTAATGTTAAACTTTATGTGAGTATGGCTGAAAGATTATATAGAAGGCTTAAGAAGTTTTTAGCCTAAAAGTGTGTCATATTTTGGCAAAAAATTGTAAGGGTTTATTACTATAATATAAGAGTTGCCAATAATTAATATATAAGTGACCATTTTTATTAGGTACCTCATTTTATTATTTTAAAGTAATTAGATTACATGTTCGCAATCTTAAAATAGGTTAACATGATTCTCTATTAAACAAATAATAAATACTTTTTCAGGATTTAAAAAGTTTTGATTCTTTTTTAGAAAACCTAACTTTACTTTAATATAATTGGCAGTGTAAAAGCTTTAACACAAGATAAATATTCTTTACTTTAGTATCTTTTGAATAATTCCTTGAACTAATTTCTTTTTCATTACTAAATAACGGTATAGGTCTACGAGGTCACCGAGTGCTTCAGTGAACTTGTCCAAGTTTATACGTTATACACATGAATACACAAGTGGCGTTTGAATGCTAATAATACAGCAAGAAAATGTATTAGATTCTATACAGATGCAAATGTGGATAGCTACTAAGATAAAATTGGAAACGTTATTGCTTCGCAGCGCGTCAAGCATTCGACATCTAAAGGCATCGGTGTTTTTATTTTTATCGGAGGGATCGATTGTAAAGATAAAGTTTATCGTAAGACAAGTAGCGGCCACCCAGCGTCGGCGGGCGGCGAGCGGCGGAGTGCGGCGCGCTGCGTGGCGCGGTATCACGCTCCATCGCGCTACCCGCCCCGCCCGGACATGCTTGCATTTTATTACATCTGATAACAACTAATTCGCGTATACGTCAAATAATTGAAACGCCACCTCACCCAATGGACACCCATATCTTAGGAGAAACTTCGAGATAGGAATGTCGGCGTACAGCCTCTAAATAAACGTTGTAATCTCACGTGATATGAGTTGAACAAGTTGCGGTTGCTCTTCAGGTGCTTAGAAGATTATGTTAGTTCAGATTTAAGACGCCCGATATGAGTGAATATAGGCAGTGTATGTAAATACAACCGTTCCACGCATTGTACCGTGGAGGATGTAAATCTTTATGAATGGATTTTGATTGTTATTTCAGTTGAGAACTTATAAAGTTCAATATTTATACTTTGTTGTAAACTTGCGTTTATGACCTTATGATGGTTGCAATAAATAAAGATGTACGATGAAAATAACCATTGAAAATCCAAAGGTAAAATTATAATCGGACAGGGCGATTGTTATTGGGAAGTCGGTGGTTCCAAGAATGTATGTAAGTATATATTTGATTGGATAACTTTGTGTTATAATGCTAAATTATTTCTCTCTGGTTAGATTTCAGCCGTTGACGATGGCTTTTACTTAGATATTTTTTTCCAATATAAAAATCTAATACATTGTACAACACTTACTCGCTACAAAATCAAGTTTATACCAAACTAGCTGTTGCCCGCGACTTCGTCCGCGTAGACTACAGGGTTGAGTTCAGAAAGAATATAAGTTATAGTCTATTTTACTCCTTAAAGTCCTATTTATGCCCATACCAAAAATCATACAAATCGGTAAAATTATTTAAACGTGAAAACGTAACGCGCCGGTCGGCGCCTTGTACATAATTATTGCGCGCTTGATGATTATTTTGAAACTGCGATATCTTCTAAGATACTCATCGAAATCAAATGATGTATAGGGCAAATTTCTTTTAAATTAAATACTTATACTGAATAACGCATTTATTTGGATAAGGATTAATATAATCTTTATAAAAATACCTTCACAAACAATGCTTTATTTTATAACAAATTTAGTTAGCATTAGTTAGCATAAAAGAGGTTATAGTGAATCAACCCTAAAAGTTAGACATATGCTACCGCTGACTTTTTTGTAGATATTATCAAGCTCTACAACTTTTCTCTAGGACTCAACTATATATCTCCCATGGGTAAGGCAGCGTTTGCAAAAAACGGTTTCGTTCGCCCGTTTTTTCTCCGACTTACTTCGCAAATCCTGCTACACCAAAAAAGTCTTATCATTTTTCGGACTAATATATAGCCTATGTCACTCACAAAGAACGTAACTTTCTATTGGTAAAAGAATTTTCAAAATCGGTTCAGTAGATCGCGAGTTTACTTTCTACAACGTCACAAACATACAAACATACAAACTTACAAACATACAAACTTACAAACATACAAACTCACAAACCTTACCTCTTTATAATATTAGTATAGATAGTATAGATTAAGTTCATAAAATTCCATCACGTGCCATCGTAAAATAAAATATGTTATACGTATAATATGTTCTTAAAAATAGAACACGATGTACGAAGGAATAAATTAATGTTAAAAAAGAATATGCATATTATATAATAATTGACGTCATTAATTATCCTGATGGCTTAATCACTTTAGCCATGACATTTCGCACAAACTATAAAAAGCAAATAAACTTTTCAATACTAATTATATAATTTGTTTTGAGACTAGCTACGTAGAAGAAGTTGTGACTCGAATAAATTCCAGCTTATCGGCGACCAAAACAAATCCGTACTAAATTACGACGCGTAATAAATAAGCACATAATCAGAGACACAATATTTTGACATAAATTTTAAAGAGCATGTAATTTTTATCTCCCCATAAAATATATGAAACAAGTCGCACATTAAATGTTACTCTGCATTGAATACTATTTCATAAACATTTATTATAAGCAAGTCATTGTATAAATGCGTGTACGTAGAGAGGGCTCTGAGCCTATTACGTACCAGTCATCTTCTAGCCCATTACATTAAACTGATTAGCCGTTTTGCCGGTTTTTGTAATTAATAAAACAGTCAGGAGGCTGTCGTGTCACAACAAGATCATATCAGCGCTGTTTTATTTTTAAACAACTCTTCAACGTTATTAAAAGTTTATACTTTTTATCTCGCGGTGAAATGTGATTGGTCTCCATATTTATATCTAAGTGTTTATTACATTAAATGGCAGATGTATGGCAAAACAAATAATGAAGCTATAAACAAAGAGCGAAGTATTGTAAAGGAATTTAAATAATTTCCGAGAAAAGATAGCTCTTATTTCGAGATGACAGCTCGCTCGAAGCTCAGGATGACAACTATCTGGCGCAAGAGTTCCAAGATTGTATTAAATCGGTCCATAATAAATCACATCTCACCTATAAAATATAAATCAATGTTGACATAAAATACATTTATATTGTTTTCACTTCGAAATGACAATAAAATGTTTTAAATTCATGAGTGATTTAATGGGTACATTCATATAAAGTGCTTAAATAAAAAGATAAGCGTGTTTTAAATTTTAAAAGATTACATTTGAAACTATATCGATGATCAGACTTTTATTGACGCTTAGCATTTGATTGTCTTCGACTTTTACAGCCGCGTTTTCTTATATTACACACACGTGTTTTATCTAAATAAATAATTTATCAGATTATACCGTCTCAAATGCTTTGGGCTTTGGAAAGCACGACAATAAATATAATTTGGTGAAGTTTTTGTTGCTATGCGTATATTTTCAATGTGCGAACTAAAATCTTGACTACTTTGTGTTTTATCTATCGTCTGTACAGAAATTGTCAATATTGAAATAATATCAAGGATTTATTTTAGGTGGAGTTAAGACTTTGGTTATTTTAACGTGAGTGTGTCAATACAGACAGCGAATGGTCATCGAACTGTAATGAGTGGAGTATGTGTAGGTATTGGTTTAGGAATGATAATAATGGACATAAGATACTGAACGTGATTTGATGGTTGAAGTGGGAGAGAAAGGAGGAGATCTCTTCATATTCATAGCTTTACACCAGTTTTTTGATAATTGGGCATGATGGGGCTATGCTTCGTATTAACAAAGACTAAAATATTAATGTTTGGATTCTAGCTACCTGCACAAAAATTCCATTCAAATTTGAAAACAGCCTTGCGATTGCACAATCATCTACTCCTTTGGTCCGTTGGTCTGGACGACGTCTTAACCTTACTTCCTCTAAGTCTAACTACCTTTTTTTCGCTATTCTACCATTTCGTTTAATATTTGAAATGTAAGCCAGTAAATGTATCTTCCATTAGTCAAATACATTCCAGTGCAATATAAATGAGTAATAATTTTACTCGCGTTTATATATTTTTGTTTGCAGTAGAGTTATTTGGGTGACAACTAAATATAATTAGGTACGAATGGATGTAAGGATAGCGTTGATGGGTTTACATTAAGTTGGAAGAGTAATTTGCTGTATTCAGTGCCAATAAAATACTTATTACCTAATATATCTTTTAATAGCCCGTTTTTGAACTTGCAGCACAGTTTTTTTGTAATAGCCGAATGCCAGTTAAAGATTTTTCAACACATATTTTTATGCACGTTTTAAATAAATTGTTTTAACTACAATAATTAAGTGCCTATCACAAAAATGTAGGACCGCAAAATTATTGACATATTCTTCTTTGTAAATTATGATGGTTATTTTACCTAAATTCGCACAAACAAATTTTACAAAATCAAGAAGATTTCGCAAGAAGCAGATTCGATGAAGATAAGCTGTATGCAAGAAATATGTACAATTAGGACCTATCCAAGGTGTGGTTTATGAAATTGGATAATATTGGATAGTAAAGTCCCGCATCGAATCGCATTAGACGCACTCAAGCGTCGCGGAGAGGCGTTAGGCGCCACGTTCCAGCGTCGGTTACATAAATGATGTTTTTAATACCGACTCAAATTGTTCGTGTGTGGCACTGTCCGTGCAAATGTAATAATAACTTTATTTATTGTACACCTTACATAGTTACGATTTAGTTGTTTGCACAAACGGCTTCGTACGGTTGGTCTTCGTAATGTTCGGGGTCAGTTGTAGACAGTTTGTATTGCAATAATTATACACTGTTGGAACTGTAAAAGCTATTGTGGCCTTTTTTATGC
Source organism: Cephonodes hylas (assembly GCA_030295005.1). NCBI lineage: Eukaryota > Metazoa > Arthropoda > Insecta > Lepidoptera > Sphingidae > Cephonodes > Cephonodes hylas. Next base: position 6,412,306 of record AP025371.1, read on the forward strand.
CTGTGAATTGTCGCTGGTTTGTTTTTCTTCCTAGTCCTTCTAGTCATTTAATTCCAATGTTAATGAAATTATATAATTTTATTCGTTTTCCTATAGATTCAAAGTACCTTAACCGATGCATGGTAAGTCTGTCCCTATATAAGTTATTGTAGAGTAGTTTGGGATAATAAATAGACTACGTAATAACCTATATAAGATAGTGAACGACTTTGCCGATAAATGTTTGAGACGAAAAAACATAACAAAGAAGCTTAAATTAGCAGATCTATAACATTAGTTACGATTAAAAATTTAAACAAATAAACAAATTTTTCTAGTGTCGACGTAAGGTGGCATTAGCCGAAGCCACCAAGAGTTATGTTCGGAGCATACGTGAGGTAATTCCTCCAGCTCGCCTGAGACTATTTCGTTGTGTCGAACTCTTAACTATTGACGTTATCTTGATTTACGCACTTTATTAACATTTTATTACACGGCTGAGTGCGTCGTTTCGTAAGTAGTTAGTGGTAAAAGTGGAGGAGACGAGTAAAACAATTGATTCTAGTAGATCGTCGTGAAAGTCGCTTATTACCTTTGTTTACTGCTATATAAATTACATTGTTACATCATAAACGAGTAAATTGTGATATATGTGAATTGTGTGTTCAGATTATGGATCAATAAGCCGATAAATATTTCGCTATTGGCGGGCGATAGCCTAATTGGTGTGAGGAGGACAAATAGTGGCATTAGTTACATTTAACGACAGCCATTCGGTCTATTCGGCATTAAGTATATAATTTTTATTATTAAGAAAAAATATTACGCTTAGATAAACATATGGAACAGATATCTCTCAAACACCGTTGGATCGGTTAAAAGAGAACGCTTTTGGCATTCGGTCTAACGTTACATTATTATGCTTGTCGTTAAAACAAAGGCAAGTTAGAAGAATCCCACCAACCTTTAAGATTGGACCTAATAATATTTGAAAGTGGTATTTCCGAAAAATATATTTATATTTGCAGGATATTTTTTGAATTACTTTTAAAGTGGTATCCGTTAGTAAAATATTATATTATTTTTGTTGTAGGAAATATTATAGGGATCTTTGCGTATATTTAAAGTTAAGTTTTTTTTGTTAAATATTTTATGTTATTCCATATACATTTACACGTGTCGTAATATTTTTGATGTGTTCAAAATAAAAAATGGGAAATACTTAAAATTAATGTTCACATATAAAAGGTATGTTTTGAAAGGAGAAAATAATTTCCGAGCACTTCGATAAGATTATCAAGATTAATTTTCAACTACGGGTGACACAACAAAAAGTAAATAAGTTATTAAAATCAAATTGAAATTTACGATTATAATAAAATAAAGATTAGGCTAGTTCGACTTCCACGTCGTGATTTAGTTACATTCCTACTCTTCACATAAATACTTATGGGTCCCGAACGGAACATTATTCTGTCCAATATTTATGTTTGGATGTGTTTGGTGAGGTCTACGAATGCTGTGACCTACGCATCACAATAAAAGTAACAATGAATAGAGTGGCTCACTTGACAGGACCCCCCGCAACCCGGCCGCCGCTCCTACAACAAACAATAAATGCGTTTATGATCTATGATATGAAATTGATACTTATAATGGCTTCCGTGTAAAGAAGCTACACCAAAATTCAAGCGGATCGTACAACAACTGGCCGTGATAAATAACCTCAAATTGCTTGTAAAAGGTGAAACTTTTATATCTCTACCTTTGTACTCATGTAAATATTTGTGTCTAATCTGACATCGATATACGAACGATCGTTTAATATTTACTATTAATGTGGCCATCTTTTAAAAATAGACCCATTTGCATAGTCCACTTTCTACTGTGTAACTAACATTTAAAGTACCACATTATTGTTTCAACAAACATGTCGTATCTAGACAGAAAGGAAATTAGTTTTGCTTGTTACATTTTCATGAACAAGAGCCGAGGAAATAAGTCCTCACATTGACATTTTATTTTTACCATAAAAGCGTCGAGTATTTTATTAACATCTCAACGAGTGTACCGGACGTAATGAAAGCCAACACACCGTAATTAAATTACAGCTGACCGTTTTAAGTTTATAGTGTTCCACAACATTCGGCTGCTCGTCGATTATTAGCAAGTTCACTTATCAACTGACTTTATTACCAGTCATTTATCAGCAATTACGAGTTAATATCAATTGGAGCAGACGGAGCGCAATAAAAGAAGTGTCCGATTTATAGTCGCGGGCGGTGTTAGAGGTGGACGCTATATTTATTGCCTTATAGTGGTTGTTTACTCGCTTATTTATAAAGGGAGTAATAAGCGTACGGTAGCGTGGAGCGGTGGAGCATCGGCCGGAGTGACGTGTCACCGCTCGCATGTCCAGAGGGAATATATCAATCGGCCGAGAGAGTAATGGTCGTCAGTGGCCGCTCGACCGGCCTCCACGCTAAATGAGCCGCAAACTGGCTGCCGCTGTCCGTACTTTCTGTTTGAATGTTAAGTAGTTTTAATTATTTTGCACGAGCCCCCGGGTGAAGTGCGCGCGCCGCTCCCGGAGACATTTATCAACGTGAGCCTTGTAAGAGCGTATTTACTAAGTGAAACACGGACGCAGCCAATATTACTATATTTATTGCTAAATACCTTGTTAATGTTAGCACGTTAATAATTCTCAATATATTCATAATATAATGTTTCTTAGATAATATTTGCATGAAACATGTACGCTTATGCTAAGAAAACGCGTAATTGATATAGGTACTTGTAATGAACTCTTTCCTTTTTTGGTTTTCATTTTAGTCCAGTTAAATATAAAATAGACGTACGCATACATATGCCCGTATCTGCAGAGGTACATTTCCGCAACTATAATTCGCTGGTTTCTTTGGAGCCGCCATTAATATGGGCGAGTCTATTGCCATGTTTTGGGCAAAATTTTATGCGTCGTAATGCTACAAAGTATTTCCCAACAGAAAAACAAAGTAATACTTTTTTGACCCGAGAAGCAACCCTTAGACTTTTAGATCGTATGACACATATATAAACCTACTATCGACAAATTTTCTATTTACTACTTTCGAACGCTATTAAATGTGTAATCCATTGAAAAATACGGTCTAATTTATTTTTATTACCGTGAAGAATGCATTTAAATTGTATTAATTATAAAAATAAAGGTAGAGTACCCCTGGTTTAATTATGGCTCGACGATTGATTGCAAGTGTCGCGGGATAATGATTCCCGGGTGAAGTTCATGGAATAATCTCGTTACATGAACGATGGCTTGCCCAAGGACCCAGTGTTACCTTTAAGTATTACGTTCGAATGGATTTCAAAGGCTTGAAATATGACGGTGTATTTATAATAAACGTGCTCTTTTTCATGGCGTACGTTAATTTAGACTAATAACTTAGGCAGATGTGTATCGCTTTCGATCTACTTTTTGCTAGACTTGGAATTATCATAGCGGAACTTTGATCTCACTGCTGTATTTTTCTGACATAATATGAGTGTTAACTTTGTCTCATCACTTGTTTGAAGTAGTTTATGTCGATGACCGGTCAAGACCTGTCACTTGATATTTGCTGTCTTGAAAGGATTTAAGAAGAAAATATTTACATTGATTACGATCCAAATAAATATTTTGACTTTAAATATGTATTAATTATTTAGGTTCGGTTTTTTATTTACGATACAAAAAGTAGATCGTAGCTCAGACTAGACGAAACCTAATTTAATTTTACAAAGTTTATTAAAAAAACGTAAGTTGCTAGTTCTGTCAACCACATTGTTATCAAAATTGAGAGATATTTATGGGATTTCTCCGCGTCCTAACTCAAAAATCTCTCCGATGCAAAAACTGGAATAATGTGTTCTGCACTTTTAAATAGATGTCACATTTTAAAAACTCATAAGATTCTTGTTTCGGTATTCATTCCTATAATGCAAAGAGACATTCATATAACTAGAGAGATTTGCGGTAATTATCCTAAAAAATCGTTGTAGTTTCAAACACGGATATATTTCAGTATGGAAATAACACAGGGCGGTAAATGTGTGAAATAAGCGCTGCACATTCTACGCCAGAAGTTCCCGTAGGCTAAGGGCAGGGTCACACATTCGTCAATTTGACAGCATGTCGGTGTGAACGTTGTTTTACACCGGTAAAATGCAATGGGTGAGCTATTGTTGTGAAGTAAAAACAAAATATTGAAAAATCATCGAATAAGCAAGGAGCAGGGAAGCAAGCTTTTGTCGCTTTCACGCGTTATCCCACTTATTTTTGGTTTGGACCAAATTTGATTAACAGAGAAATACCGAGAGATAACACAATAAGGAGAGAATATTAGAAAATTAGAATTAGAAAAAATTAACGGTGAAAAACACATTTTAAAATCAAGCTTTTATTATGCACGAAAAATGAAAAAAATAAACTAAGAAAACATTCATAAAATTCGTATTTTTTTAAACTTTACAAGTAACAATTTACAAAAGTGTTCGGTTTATCAGTAAAAGTATGATACATAAACATATATTATCTATAACTAGTATATTAATATTCTTAAGTGATCTAAAAGCTCGTCGCGGCCGAGGTCTTTGCATTAACGAAATTGCGCGACAAGCTTTTAAATCACTTAAGAATATTAATATACTAGTTATAGATAATATATGTTTATGTATCATACTTCTACTGATAAACCGAACACTTTTGTAAATTGTTACTTGTAAAGTTTAAAAAAATACGAATTTTATGAATGTTTTCTTAGTTTATTTTTTTCATTTTTCGTGCATAATAAAAGCTTGATTTTAAAATGTGTTTTTCACCGTTAATTTATTTTTAACTTTTTAGTTGGAAATATTTCTAAGTCTATCCATTTCGTAGTCATACCGAAATTCAACTCAATCGGTCCATGAAAACTAGTGTTCCTATGGGCACCTTCCAACTTCTCATGACACCAGATCAACGATACCTTGTTATTATGTTGTCACTAAAAATACAAAGGCATACCAAATTTTAGCTTACTTGGTCCACAGGAATCGGAGTTCCTATGGGCTTCTTCCAACTCCTCATCAGATCAGCTTCATGATACCATATTTTTGTATTATTACCGAAGTTACGAAGACACACCAAATTTCAGTTCAATTGGACCACAAGAATCGGAGTTCCTATGGGCATCTTCCAACTCTTCGTCAGATCAGCTCTATGATACCTTGTTATTATATTGTCACCGAAATTACATAGGTATACCAAATTTCAGCTCAATCGGTCCAAAGGAATCCGAGTTCCTGTGGGCTTCTTCCAACTCCTCAATAGATCAGCTCCATAATATCATATTTTTGTATTGTTACCGAAGCTACGAAGACATACCAAATTTCAGCTCAATTGGACCACAGAAATCGAAGTTCCTATGGGCATCTTCCAACTCTTCGTTAGATCAGCACCATGATACCATATTTGTGTATTGTTGTCGAAGTTACAAAGACATACCAAATTTCAGCTCAATCGGTCCACAAGAACCGATGTTTCTATGGTCATCTTCCAACCTCATCATCAGACCAGCTCCATGGTACCATATTATTGTATTGTCATCCAAGTTACGTAGGTATACCAAGTTTCAGCACAATCGGTCTATTGGAAGTGGTTCAAATCTTCATTGCAAGATTTGTAAACATACAAACATACATACATACATACATACATACATACATACATACAAAAGTGAAGTTAAATAAAAGCTTGTAAAAAGAGAAAATTAGATCAGTAACATCAGCTCTGCTTAGCTCTGTTTGCATTGTTGACAATCATTTAAATAAAAGTAATTCTTCAAAACTGTTTCAATGGCGTGTTCATGCAAGCAAACCAAACAAAGTCTCTTTCGTATTGATGTTATTAGGATCGCAATTTTAGAAATGAACAGACAATCGCTAAATGGGTTAGAATGGAAACAATAAGACTGTGAGGTTTGATCCCAGCAGCGCCAACGAAAATCTTGCATTCATCCACAGCTATTTTTTCAGGGATGGGATTTGTGAGACTAATATCTTTGCATGTTTAACGTTTCAGTTATTACTTATTTAGGACTGTATGAGATTTCGAACGTCTATGGTTCAAACAAATTCCCCTTCAAAATATACAATTATGCTGCATGTGAAAAAATCTATTTTGTAATTCCGAAACGCGCTTAAACAAAAGAGTAAATGCATTATATTTGCAAGTAACTAGAATAAATATGTTGTAAAAAGCCAGTTTAAATCTAGTAAGTGGCGACCAAAACTGAGGCTGAAGTAGGCCTCAACGCCGGCCGCTCGGGGGCCTGTCGAGTTGAAAAATTACTGCTCTCGTAAATATTTAGTTGAAATGCAATTTAATTTAATAATATCTACACATACTTTTGGAATTGGCGTAATGCCACGGGCCATAAATATTTAAGTTTATTGTATATTTTGCACTAGATAAACGAGTTTTTTTTGTTGTTTATTAGCTTTTAGGAGTTCCCTATTCGTCCAGGTTAGACTCATATAAAATAGGCAGGTGCCTATTTCGATATTACTTGGTTTCCCAGTACTCCTTAAAGTCTCAGCGCATTCATTATTAGATAGCTTTAAATTAAAGGATGATTATAGAGGAAAGTTATGGGTCTGCTTTTCTAAATTGTCTAGTAAATTCATTAATAAACATGACAGCCTCAATAAATGTTTTAATTTTACTAATTCTAGGTTTACTTACATAAACTTAACAAATTTACTTTTAAATTATTTCTTCGTTACTTCCTTAGTAGTGTAAGCCACACTTTCAATAATGAGAACACAAACTTGTTTCAACTTGCTATATTCCTTTATCCAATCTCTTTACTCTTTATACTCTTTTAAACATATATAACAAACTTCAGCTCTGTACAATTCCATCGTTCGATCAAGAATGAATCAATGTGTCAGTGCTACCAGTATTTATACATTTTTAAAACTGAATTTACCCACATTTTATTTATATTTTTGCAAAATAATAGCCTTTCAAAACTGAAGCTTACAGTAGTACAGCCTGTCTTCTTGAGGTACCGAGTACACTTCCCGTGGGCCACAAAGTGACATTGTTTTTGTTGTGTAACGAAAAAGCGACAATGGGCTCGCCCTTGGAAATGTGCGATTTTAAACAGTTCTTAAAAAGTGGGTGTAAACACAAGTGTAAGAACACTTACAATGTCTTTAGTTGAAAATTGTTTTTGGAAAGTTCACAGACTTTTTGCCAGTTGTATCCTGTGCTTATAAATTGGTTCCAAGTTGTAGGAAATAAATTAGAAATTTATGTTGAATTTGCCCATCTAGGAAATATTTATCGGGCGTAATAAATATCGAAATGGCGTAACATATGGATCTTGCGGTGAAAATGATTTTCTTTTATGCATTTTCAATTGAAAGTGTCTCAGTTCGCGATATTAAGCGAGTGCATCATAAAAATTGACAGTGACTAGTCGCGATACCGGATTACTGTATAAGGCATTAATTTTACGATCTCGCCGAGTAATTTACTTTCTCAGAATGGTGCAAGTATGAACGGCAATAAAGTTGACACGTGATACCATGAAATCGTAACTATTGAAATTGGAAAAATATATTTAGTTTGGCGTGAGCTCACATTTTAAAGTTACACTTAGTCTCACATAACGGTATTGTGGACAGTAATAAAAATATAATGTGAGTCATTTGAAGCGTTTTATTGTTTGTTTGTAATCCAACCACGCTAAAGGTATTGAGCTCTCAAAAATTCTTAAGAGAAGATGAATGTACGAGAAATTTTGAAGGAATTATTTTTTATTCATCATAAGTATATTTATGATACTCATTACGTCTCCTACCAACCTCCAACGACAATAAAGCTTTGTATAAGGAGTCAATATCTAGCAACTAAACAACTCAATCAAAAAAAGAACCTTGAACTTTTCACCGATTGAAAATAGTATTTTTAAGAACCAGGCACCGTTACAATGATGGAGCCGAAAAGTAGGATCATCAGAGGACGGAGATCAATTCTCATTTTGGTTCGTTTCGCCACATTAATAAGCATTGACGTTGCACGTCTCTGAAAAAGTAATGTGATATACAGGATATAAGGACCATGGGTCTTTTATACCCAGCATTTTAGTGCTGATTATTTGATATAATAATAATTCTTTTACTGATATATTTATTTGTCCCTTCTAATATTTTGGTATTAAGTGGCAAGAGAATTTCGATATGTCTACGATAATTTGCCATTTACCAGTTGATTATCCAGCCGTGTGGAGAAGATGCAAGAATCAATAAACAATGTTCAGTTATTTAGTAGAATGTGACGAAGCGTGAACCGTTGGTAATTCGTGAGGCGTCGTGCAATATATGAGCGCACACTTTGATTTACTTAACGTTTTATGCTTCCACTAATAAACTTTACATGGTCATCAATTTAAATTTTACCATACGCGACGTGCGGCCCCGAGCTGCTGTGCGGACCATCGCCGATAAATCAATTACCTTTACTTTTTGTGTTATAAAAGTGTTCTCTACAATGTGGTAACAAGATCTTTATTATGAAATGAATCAATGACGCAGTCTGACGGCGTTGTTTATTTGACGCCGATACATCAAACTAACTCGCGATAAAAATTCCGAAAGCAAAAATAGTTGCACTACATTAAAAATAACTATTTCTGTATTCGTTGTAATTGTATCAAGTCTTACATATGGAAAATCTAACTAATTTTGCAATATCAAATGGTTCGATTGATATATTTTTATGATTACATAATATATTATGGATGTGGGTAGTGGTATGTTTATCAGTTAATGATATACGTGTCTAAAACTGTACAAAGGCTAAGAATTTTATTAGCGGGGATGCGACCTTCAATTTGCATTTTAAGCATCAGAGCGTGTTAACGCGCGAGTGTTATTTGCGATGCGCCAGAGGTGTAGAGGCGCGGTGCTGGACCACCCAGAGCCGAATGTCACCTCTGTAGGTTTCCTACTTCTCGTGAACTTTAAATAAATATTAACAAGGGCATAATTCACTGTTTCTGTGAAAACGAAATAGCGTGGCTTTGTAAAAGGCCTCAGGGCATGCGTATTCTCGCCTGTTGTCGGCACAGATACATCACCGCTTTTATAGGTTTAACTCGCGCCCTCTTCACATCCTAACATGATTTACGTTTAGATTGAAATAAAAAATATCTTCTCATTTCTTATTGTAATAAATTCAAAGATATTTTACAACATGCAGCGGTTAGATAAAAATCATAAATGAATGTTAATTTCAATATTAAAGTTTGTATACGATCAACAAATCATCGCGATTGTATCTCGCACGAAACGAAAAGAACCGAGCATTATCAATGGATCCTCTCGACCTTTAACATTAGAGCGATATTTAGTGTGTACGTATTGTTCGATACGTTGATAATTGTAGGTGATGGCTAGAGTTTGTTTAAAATTGATTTCGGGTGTGATCTCGGAGTGAGATATACTCGTCGGCCGCGTGTTATTATACGTTGTGCGCGATGTGCTGCGGGCGCTCCGACAACCACGCAACCACACACTTTTTGTTTCAAATTGTTTTTTATTTTAACTATACTTATTACATAATACTTATGTTTAACTATAAATCTTTAGATATTAGTATACATTTTATAATTTTAACTGTTGTAATGGCTCATAAACACTGACTGAACATTTTAATTAATGAAGTTAATCATTATATTAGGCTCCATTACCAAAGTTCATAAATCTCGTGAAAGGGTGTGCATACCGATTGAAAATGTTTCAGCGCATTAAATCCTCGCAGTGTTCACGTATTTTATTAAAACTGTATAATTTAAGATTAAGGCGAAAATAAAAAGTGTTAAAGGGAAAGGTTTAGCGCGGAATTGTTGTCATAATAAACCTTTAAAGCTCATTGTTTCTGTGAGAAATCCTCGGTGGCAGCAGGTAGGCGACGATCTAGAGAGGGATGTCAAGAGGCGCGGCGCGGCTCCCGCGATGGCGGATAAGAGCCGTCATAAGTCGGCGCGTCCTCGGCTCGTTGCCGCCGCGTGCGCAAATAACGACAAATCGTGCGATCGCCTCGCGAGCCACAGCGCCCCTCTGACGCGCGCGCACCCGTCACAATGCCCACACCGTCACAATAGTGTTTAGTACTGCGACTTTCTAAATACCACTTATATATTAATATATTTTTTATATAAACTGATTACTATTGTCAATTTACTGCATTAAATATGTGCAATAATTGGTATGCTTATTAAAATATTGAATAATATTAGCAAATAAAGTTCAATTGAAAGAAAACGTGCGTTACTACCAATTCATCTCCCTGCAGCAGTAAGATGTCTCTGCCGATCGACGCTACTCCGCGCGCGTGCGTTGTTTTATGCTCACTTTTCTACAATCCTTTACCGTATTGTCCCTCGGACAATGACAAGGGAAATATATGGGAAGGCAATGCGATTTTTGTCTAGTGGCACTGCGTGGGGTATGCTTCCAATAAAATATAGTGGTGCTGTTTCTTACGGAATTAAATCTATACACTTGATCAAATATTTTTGTGGCTCGAGGTATTTCGTAATGACTATTTATATCTTGATGCATATATGGAAGTGTGATGCTGCGCGTAGATATGCTTATTATAATAAATCCTGTAAGTTCAAGCGCAGGTTAAGCGGAAGAGGCCACATTTGCACACAGGACCCATAACTCAAGGTAACAATATGGCGCACAATTACAAGTCGCCGGTCGCGCCGTGACGATGATAAATTGGTTTCCTTGGCCAAGAGACACACGGAGCACGGGGATTTGTCGGGGATTAGACGCTGGTGGGGCTTCCAGAACGGGTTGGATCCAACTCTAACTATTTGGTCCAATATGTTGGACGCATGTTATGAAGGCAGCGTTGATACACATTTCGCACCTAAACTAATTATGTAAGCATCGTAAATGTCCACGAGTGAAGGGGGCGATTCCCCGTTGAATAGTGAATAAGTAAACGTTTGGGCACATTGTTCTACGACCGGTTGAGGAGGAAACGTCGCGGCGGGCACCAACATTACTTATACATGCGTCGACGCACTTTAGCAATCAGCATTAATCAACACGATATACACTTATGTCTTAGCCTTTCGATTTGTATTGATTTGTATCTTTCGACAGTTGCATGCATTCGTAAACTCTCCATGAAATATATGCTTTGATAACGTGCACCAATAGTAATGAATGCCTTAGATACAATGCTACTTAATGTGATTAATCTTTTGCGAAATTTTAGTAATTGTTGTTTGGAATGATTATTTACTGTCTTTGGACACATATTTAACGATAATACGTTTTATAGTAAAATATTGGTAAGCGTTACCTCATCTACGTCGTACGGTATACATGAATCAAGGCTGCTGCCTTGATTCCTGCTGGAAGCTGTTTAACTGGCGTTAAAGCTGAAACAGATAGTTCTAAATCTTCTCATTGAGAAGTATAACAGGTGAGCACAACAGATTCATGACTAATGACAGCGAAACATTTTTGTAAAATGAATTTATAAAAAAATAACTAACATTTTAATTGAGGATGAGAACTAAATCATTAAAAAAGGTTGGAGTTTTTCCGTCCCGAATATTTACAAGAAATCAATATAAAACTTTTTATTACTATAACGTAAACAATGATGTATCAAGGTACCATATAAAGAAACATTGATACAGTTACAATTTGGAAAAATGTTGTAGAACCTAAGCAGTGATGGCCTCGAGGTTTACCGTTTCGTAGAGAATCTCTGCAGTCGCGGTTTGGAACCCCAGGCAAACACTGCACACTAACGCTCTGGAAATAAGGAGAAGTAGTAATAAGTAAATTTATTTCCATCTATCTGGATACGTCACATTGCTAAATATATCAGGGAAAATTAAAGGATTTCCACTTTTATCTTGTAATCTGATTCAGACGGTTGCATAAATTAATGAGTTTTTATAGCACTCAAACTACTGCAAAACTGTTGTAGCCATCTTGAGTATTTCCTAAGTATATGGATAACATGTTGTTACTGACTTATTGATAAAATCTTATGATTTTTAATAGTCCCTTACTGTAAATTATATTTGTTCTGCAAAACGTGCATCATTTTTAATCATTTTTTTTTAACTAACGTAGTTACTTATTTCTAGCAGCATCAGGTTTAGCAATACGGAATGTTGTACCCTTTTTCTGTATATATATGATATTGCTAATAATATAGGCATACTCAGTTTATTTTTTTCTTTGGTACGTTCTTTAAACATTTTAAAGGACCGCATTATTGTTACCGCGGATAATTGTTAAGGCGACGGCGTGGGGCAGTGCGTCTTGGATTGTGGCCAAAGATGACAGTGTAAAGAGAAAGTGACCGTGTGTTACCTCATTGTCCGCATGTCGACATGAACACGACGTGATGGCTTATCTCCAAAAACTCGAGGGCCATGTAAAGCAGCTCCGTTTATCTGGCGGCTACAAGGCGCACGGAAACATCTTGTCTCTCGCGTAAACCCGCCATGTTTTATTCTCTCGAATTCAGCGCCGATACCTTAATAAAACCCAACAAGATTGAGCAATAAAAAGTAATTTATTTGATTGTAATTTCAAAACACAAAGTGGGTCTCATTTTGTAATATATTTTTATCTTCGTGGTTTTGTGTTTCTCGATGGCGAGGCACGTCCTGCTCGGAGCAGCGCATGATTCGTTGCGAGCATTCAATAAATTTTCATTGTATCTCCAATTCAATTTTAGTCATATCTGACCACTGATACCATGAAAAAGACATTAACCGCGGTCACACCACAAAACAATTTCTTTTCACTTTGATAAATTAGGCTAGGGAGCGCTTCATGGAGGCTGTAAACGCACAAACGGATGCATGTATAATATACTAAAGATTAGACACAGTCGTAAAGGTTTTCTCATCTCCCCGTGATTACTGCTTCAAATTAAAATGTGCATATAAATTACGCAGCCATATCTCTCGGAATCTTTAAATTACATCTCTTAAAAGGTGTGAGAAGTAGAGCTGCATACATAATCGGTGCAACGGAAGCTGATGTGTTAAAGGCCCGGCATCTGCGCTGTTTGAGCCCGGCCGGGGCACAATGCGCGTCACATCGATATTATCACCGGACCAATCAATTTGATCCCTAATAAAAAGTTCTCGGTAGTGTGCTAGCCGGCACAATGCGTCGCTGTATCGCGTCGCCGATCCGTGGCGCGCTGGTAGCCGGACTTTTCATATATTTTATGTGAAAAGGATATGGGTATTGTTGTGAGGCGCCCCGCTGCGCGCACACTGAGTAAACACTTGAAATTACAAGTCAGTTCGGACAGTCTCGTCTCGCGGTGTACCCGGAAAAATGCGCTTCCAATATTACGCTCGATGAAAATAAAAATACTGCTCGCCCGATCTTTGGTGGTCTTCTCACTTCACTTTATTCGTATTATTTTTAATACGAAACCGCCTTAAAATAAAACGTTAAGTAACTGCGTACTTATAACACTTAAATGTTGACTTTTAAGGGTCTTATTGAATTACAACTGTTGGCATCGATGAGATTCGATTCATAAGTATTTAACGCACATGTAATCATTTATTACTTTCTACTATTTGAATTATTTTTAACGAAACAATTTAATTTATTGAATATTCAAATATAAAAAAGGATCTTCTTAAACTTTGAAGTCATAATTATCAATTTAACTTCTATTATATAATACAAAATAAAACAACGTGGAGTTTATTAAAGTGTAAATGGCGGCAAATGAAACACATTAAAAGCTAAACATTATTCAACAATTAGATGCAATCTGGATGTTATGTTTGCAGTAATCATTGAATGTTTACCCACAGAACCGGTACTGAGGTGTAGAAGTGAACAACGGCGTGTAAGTATCGCGGGGCTAGAAGGGCGCGGGCCCGAGGTGTTACAGACCAGCGGGTATAAATAAAAGAAGATTGTCCCCGAGAACCGCGCTCCATAATGTACGGTGGGCGCCGCTTGAGTCCCTCTCTCATTTAATTATTAAAAAATATATATTTTTCGCTGTAAAAGTGATGATATAGTAATATTGGAAAGTAATTTGTTTATTCAGAGCCATGATTAAGTAATATATTAATATCAGCAAAAGGGAAGGTATCAAAAGATCCACGATCTGATTCCAGGGTCGGGCAAAGTGATATCCGGTTGTTCTATTAGAAATTTCTCAGTAGGAGCATAGGGTAGAAATGTGTTCGAAAGACGGCAATAGGCAATAGTCCTCTATTATTTATATCTATTGCTTGAATTGTTTAATATTTAAATAAATTAAATTATAACAAATTAGTTTTTGTTAGTTATACGTCATTTAATTTTATTCATTTAATTCAGTTTTGATAGCTCGAACGCTAATATGACAAATGTGGAATAAGGCCGTTTTATTGTGTTTTACCTGGGTATTGCGGTCAACGTTACTCATATAGTAAATACATGACATCCGACGAAGCGGTGAATGTATCCTGTCATGGCACCCGTCAATACAGCCGCGTAAATAAATGCAATTACTATAATTGTCGCATTTCCTTCTGCTACAATCTATTCATTGATAATAAGGATGTGACTAAGGTAACGTACTCATATGGAAGAAAATCCTGTTGACGTTTAAATTGATGGGGTTTTTGTATTTGTAACGCAATCATGATTAGATTAATTTTGAAATCATTACCTAGGAAATCATATTATGATTATTTTTCTTTGAATTTAACTTTTAAGGCCATTGGACTTGTAAAATATTCTTTGATAGCAGGAGGTTTGTAATCACCTTAGATATTTACCTGCCTTAGTTTTCGATCATGGTCTGAATACACCCTGTATATTTTTTAATATCAATGTACACCATCACGGAGGTTTTACCTATATTGTCACGTATTTGTATAGAAATATAATATTTATTTATTTATTTATTTAAACTCTTTATTGTACACATTTTAACAAACAGAATATACACAAAAAAGAAAGGAAAGGTACAACTGGCGGCTAAACTGAGGAAAGGTATAATACTATTTTTTGTCTATCTATAGGTACAAATTACTTGGATATAAGTGGAACACAGTGAAGCTCGCAAGATTAGGCGTCCCCCGCGCCCCGCGGCCCGCGCCCGCCGCGACCGCCACACGCGCGCCCTCCAAATAAAAGTGCTGTGTTGTCGCGCGCGCCAGAATTACGACGCGATCCTCTTTTATTATCTCTCTTTTTTAATTCAATTTTACGATAAGGTCTCGCGCACACTGCTTTATATGTTTTGAGCGACAAAACAATAGCATCAAATGAAACGTTATGCATGCATGGGTAATACGTTGTCAAGTATCATAGTTTTCTTTCAATATTTATGATTATGAAAAGAATGATAATAATTTTTTAATGGTAGGAAGTACAAAAGTACCTATAGCTATTTTTTTAACATATGGCTCAACTTTTAATATCAAAAATTGATTTCAAATGAATGATTATGACAAAACGTAAGTAACGCAAGTAAAAATCAAATTCCTCAAAAATTTAAATCAACATAACGGAAATTAAAAAGCACCCGACTTCGTATGACAGTCGAAATTGACCTCTCTCAATAAGAGGTAATGTTTTTTTCGTGTCGGGGTTGGTATTCGAGTGCACGGAGCGTCTGTGGTCCCGCGGCCGCGCGCTTCACTCCCGCCTCATTTGCATACAACCTACGATTTGTGTATTGTTAATTAGAGCAACACAAACAGGTTCGGAATAACGTGCGCCAAGACCGGTCCACTATGCTCTCTCGCTGTGCCATTATTGTTTCATCTGTTATTTAAATGGCAATAGATTATGCCCAGCGAACCGAACCTTAATAAACAATTGAACATAATTAACGCTGTATGTTCATTTTGTCAATATTGATATCTCGCACTTGATTCAGTTCATTCATTACATACGCATAACATATATTACAGCTGGAAATTAAAGTCCATACAAAACTTGTAGTAGTTACGTCGCCCCAACAAAAGACTTCAACGAGGTCCCTTTGTTGTCCTCCAACGGCCTCGCGAGATTAATGTTATCGTAACCGCGTGTAATTATTTATGTATAAATAAATTGTGTGTAAGAAATTCTTGGCGACTATAAATTTTGAGTTAAATAAATTGCCTGAAGTTGAAAGGTTTAGTACTAAGTAACAAGCAGTTTAAGTGTCGCCTCATTTCACGAATTGAAAAGTGGAGATTCTCGTCGGTGAGATAGTCGAGAGCGTCGATAGTGGATAGTGACCGGGGACGGCGAGTGTGTGATGCAAGCAGAGACAACGCCGAGAGTGATCATAAATTCGTCCTAATACCGAGCTCGCGGCGGGTCGCGCCCGCTCGCTGCACTCCACGACGCTTTTTATTGTCAAAACCCATAGCTTTGCTGGCTTCTCTGATAACTTTATTGTTATTTACATCACTGAATTATCATTCCGATAGCCGTTGTTTTACATTGGTGTAACGTCGTGTCAGAACCGGGCCTCGTATCTAAATTGCTTAATTGGAAAGTCTCGGAGAGAGGACGCTCGGATAACGGATATGAATATGTGTATTAGCCGAGAGTGACCTTTCAATTGAGTCGCCACAAATTACAGCCGCCGGTCACTTTTACATGATTATATCTATATTATACAATAATCAAATAACCTCATAGTGTTTGTAGTAGTAAAAGAAAATGTTTCTACAATGTATAGACTCGAGACATTGTAATTGATACTCTTAGATGTTAGTTCAAGTCATTTTCAATCTCTTTACGGTGTCTACGAAAACGTTTCCATTAGACGAACTTTGTATGCAATCAAGGATTTTTATGGTCAATAATGAGGCTTATTAGGCAATGTTAATATAAATAATGTGGCTGAGTGGTTTATGAATCCAGTATATTAAATGTAAAACAGGAAAAAATACAGCATAAATGATCTGTATTTCTTAATTTGTCCATAGAGTAATAATATTATTTAAATGTTGATCGTAGGCCGTGATTTGTACCGGTATGATTAAATTAAATGGTTTGGAAACACGTCGCGAATATGATTGTGTCATACGCACGTGCGGCGCGGTGGCGTGGAGCCGGTGCGTGCCCGGGACACCACTATGTGAAATATCGCACCTATCAAACCGCTATAAAAGATGAATCGATTACGAACCCGGCCAGAATTGGAGCGCACCACACCGCACCTTCTAGGGAAAACGTCCCTTCATCCCACATTTTATGCAACAATGATCGGATTCTGTCGTGAAGGAAGATATGTCGCTGCGCGTTTGCATTTTTACAGACATGCCCATTTACGTCTTATTTTTGAGCTCGAGCGGACAGTAATTTTATCATTTTAAAACTTCAGAACTCGAACGAGTGGGCTCCGTCCGCGCTGAATAAGACTTTACGAATTTTTAAATGCAAATAAAGTCTTAATAAACACTTTTTATGGTAGCCTTGTAATTTTATTTGCATTCGAAATAGGGCTCGTGGCGCGTGTTAGGCTAATAAGGAACGGATGGCCGCTCTTTAACGATTTTACGTCGATAATATTTGCCGTCGCGTGGTAAATGAAATCACGTTTTATTATGTCCAACTTCATAAGTTCTTACCAAAAACGTCTCGAAATGAGTGTGGTCACCTGCTCGGCTTGAGTCATTTTCTGGTTCGAGTGTACGTGACTCTCTAACCTACCGACAATATGACAGCTTTATTTTGGAAACGTCTTGTAATGAATATAAATGCGGATATTACTTTCGAAGCGAATGTTCGTTTTTAGCGCAAACACTATTATATGTATTAAGATTTCGACGGAGCATGAAAACAACACCGAGCGACGCATGCGCAGTGCCTATAAAATTGCGCACAACATGCGGCTTTGCAAATGCGATCTATTTAGACTTGGATATCGTCGCAGCGAGAATAATGTTATCCAGGCGCACCTCAGCCCGTGTCACTCGCAAGGGCGTGTCAAAGATAAGTTTACATATTCCGTATGCATTATGCAAATTGAAGTTTTATGTTAAGCTGGCGAGCGTCGGGGCGAGAGGAGACTGTACGGGGGTGGGGGCAGGCGTAGGGGGGGGGGTATGGAGTGCGCATTCTCTTGCGACATTTCACTCGACTAGTGACGCGCGTCAATCTTCACTGTGACACTCGGACACACGACACGGCTTTTACACCTGGCTATTATTACGTAAGCGGTTAATTACTCTATCGGGAATGGATATTGAAACTTTAGCCGCGGAGTGAGGACACAAGTCAATGACAAGCTGCTACTGGACCAGGAATAGGAATAGAGATTGAAATTGTTTTTGCACGTAGTTAGGAAACAAAGTCAATTGAAACTTTTTCATCTTTTAATACTACTTTAATGTTTAGTAACCGCGCAAGTTACATGACTACAAATATCTCTACATAACAATAGTAATTGAGAACTGTTATTATGATTATAATACCTCATTACAACCAATTATTTAAAAAAACATTTCTGGAATCACAAATTAAAATTGGATTAAAGGTTTGAATGGCATGCAATGCATACTAACATACAAATCCTTAATCTTAATACAAAGTAATAATCAGTAAACGTTGCTTTTAATTAGGTTTTAGACGCTGATACTGTCTTTGTGGGACGGAATTTCTTTATCAGCTGTGCAGGTTGACTGTTTTCTGGCATAAAAACTTTTAAAAAGTATGGTAGAACAACGTAGGTGTTCATTTACAGCTACAGTACGGCATTATGCTTACCCTTATAAATTCAAATGTTTTTCCAATCTTGACATTTAGTATGTAATTCACTCGCTTCTGACTTCATCGAGCTTGACACACGATTACGATCCAAAGGGCGATTCGTATGATATTTCGCGATGTGAACGAAATACTCAAGCATCGATATTTTACGTTTCCGGAGCAATAAATGTTGGCAGTTTTTTTGTTCAAGTATATGAGGAAAATATAATATATATGTCTATATCGAAGAATGCAAACCGTTTCCGATACATTTATTTTTATATATAAATGCTTGAACTTTATAAAAATAATATAATGGTATAAAAATATACACAAAATACATTTAAATGCCTGCATTTGCATTGCACACTTCATGAAATCATTGCGAAAGCCACAAACTTTTTATTACAAGCGTGAATGGAGTTGAAAAGCTATATTTTTATAAGGACGCTATGAGGACTATTTTTATGAGGTTTTTATTTATCTTGCCCTGATAAAATCGCTTTAATGCATTTCATTGAACACGGAGAGCAGTCTAGATTGAGAAGATAAATATTGCTCAAAGTAGAGCATCTAAGAAATTTGCATTGATATAGGCATGTATCGATTTTCTCAATTTCCAACATGCATATAATACGGGTAGTATAAGTTCGTTTTTTATCTTTCATAATCATCATTAATACCATGAAATTAAAGACTCAGTAAAAAAAAATTAATACATAAAAGAAATTATTTTTAATGTGCAAGGTACCTATGCATTTTCGGATAGTTATCCAAATTCTAGCGTTATATAAGCAACACATTATGAAAAAAAAATATATTATCTAAGCAGACTAATGAAGCTGCTCATGTGAAATTTATTTCCTCGCAGCAAAATAACATCGCAGCCTAATCAATTATTGGCCGGCGTATTTATTACTGTGATTACGTTCATACACGAGCTATAAAATTGTGTAAATGAGTGCGTTAACACATGCAATTCATATTAATTATGTCCGTGAATGAATGGCCACTATTGCAATCTTAATTATGATGCCTTATGACCTGTGCTTACATGTGTGTGGGAATGCATTTTAAATAATTTCTTTATGATATGCAACATCTAATAGAACTCCTTACCATAAAATCTTGTACGCCGTGACAATAAACGGTACGACAGGTTTATGACGTTACGTTCCATTTTCAAATTTATCAAGTATATTTTTATTTTTGTTCTTGAATCTTTTTTACGTTTTTTTTTCTTTGTGCCAGTATGAGTAATATTCCGTGACAGAATTTGCCGTGAAAGAGTCTCTAACCTATAGCGTTAAAATAGTTTAAAAATAAATCTATCACTTGCGCCGTTTGAATTCCCGCCAAAACCTAGAAATAACTTGCTAAGGAATCCGTGGTCAGTCATTAAAATTCCCGCCCAACCACACCTGAATATTCTTTTTTTATCGAGCATTCTTGGGTTATTTTATTTTAAACATAAAATATAGGTGCGACCTCTTATAATATTAGATACTTTTAAATAGGATGACCTACTGTATCATATTCCTAAATCTCATTTAATTCTATTATTGGGCTTAATATTCTAGGAAAAAATTAAACAAAATACTAAATACAGTCGAATAAGACATTTTTATTACAATACAAATGTTAAAATTGTTTAGTAATTCAGAGTAAGCTTGCAAATATACGTAATTTATGAGGTTATTACCCTGTTTAATTATACGCTATCAAACTGGACTGTTAAATACCTGTTGCTTAAATTCAACGCAGACATATAAACCTAGTTAAATATGCATAAGTTTAGGTGCAATTCACCTTTATCAAGGTAAATGTTGATCTGGAACAACGAGCGCGGGGAGCGGTGGCGGCGCGCGGGAGGGGGCCGCGGTTCATTCATCAAGCCTCCATAAGGTTCTAAACCTAATTCGACACGAGCAGCCTCGCAACATCCGCTCTTGCAAAACGTTATTTCATTCATAACTTTAAATTAAGCTTGGTACACACCGGGCGCATAATATTCTAATTACATGCATAAAATTATTCTAATCTTTCGGTGCGGAGTTTGCATTGCTTTTAGATTAGAGCTTTGGATTTTGTCACAATGAGCTACGTTCAACATTTGAATTACGCCAATACACATTTTTATTTACAAAAATATCAATCATTAATAAGACCATCTGAAAAATAATTAAGATACTACACTGGTTGAGCTATTTTCCGTCCTCATTGGTGGAGATATTTAATAATTTTCCTAGTGTTTCTGATGTAAAAGTCTTATTATTTTCATGTTATATTAAATATAATGAAGCGTGTACTTATTGTGGTGGCTGCAGAGATTGTTTGGCGCACCCACGCGACGCTGCGATGGAAAATAACATTTAAGCTGAGCCGATGACATCAGCTCGCGCCGCGCCCGCTACCGCACAGCTGCGCCGTCGCACGCGCCACACTATCTCAACACTATGTATTACCTACTGCATTCTATACAATAGGCAGACTTTGTGGCGCAGTTGGACACAAGTTCGATCCTCGCAAGACAATAAGCTACATAAAGGGTATTATTAGAGATGTCTATCATTGATGCGACATAAGATAGACTTTCAAGAAAAGAGCCTACGTTTTCCTCAAAAACCGGCAATGCATCAGTGATTGATTCCTCTGGTATTATCACTGTTCACTTCTATATCAGGTGCGCACTTGCTCGTTTCCCTCCTTTCATATAAAAAAGGAGGACCTGTTAAATGCAAATTGTGGCATCCAGGAATGTGTGACTTTTGATCCTACTTATTATTAATTTATACAATAATCTATACTATATATTTTCCGTTCGACAAATTAATAGGTACCACACAGGGATTTATTAATGTCTTCCAGGATTATAATGTTAAAGGCTGTCACGTGAGGCAGACAAAGCACCTCTCCGGATCCGGGGTAAGACAATCCGCGCCATGAAAGCATCAACGTCCTCCCTAAATCAACGTCAAATTACCACCTCTTAATCTTTTGTCGACGATACGGTTACACGCACGTGTTCTCACCGAAGGCCGAACTCTCGTCTGAAACACTGGCGCTGCGACGAAGACGATCGCCATATAAATCCAACGTTTGAGAAATTTTACACGTCTTTGTTACAAATATACGTTTTGTCACAGAGCTATATTATTTTACTGTTGGCCCTTGAATAGACTGCGATGTCGTAAATGAACCATTCCATTGTGAGTTTCGGGTTTAAATTTATTGCAGTGCTGTGTTTAAAATAGTCATTTTAGATTGTATCTACGTAAAATTGGGTAATTTTACCTTTTTCACTGTAAAGTATTATGTAATAAGTATCGGTTGATGTGTCGCTGAGAGATCACCGACACTTAAGGCTTTATAGACAATAAAGTAGACAAGTGTAATGGGATCTTGCAGGGCAGGCGGCGAGTGAGAAGAGTCAGAGGCCATCTCGTTAGGCCAGTGTGAATCCGAGGACGCGCTTCAACACACGATTTTGCATTCAATAACGCAAATTGAGAAGTCAAATTGCAAAAATTATATCATTTTCAAATACACTCAACTTTACAGTGCCTTTGGTGTCTAAAGGACAATAAATTAAGGCAAATATTTTGAAAAAACTTTAGAGATACTTGGTATTTTAGTTAAAACCCTCTTTAACTCTTTCAGTCACACTTTTTATTTATTGATTTTATAAATCAAACAAAGACGTATTTAGTGTAATTGGGGTTTATTTACAAAGAAAAAAAATATTTTGCTAAAATATCACATAAGGCTTTCGTGGAATATGGTGGTTAGTTTGCTAACCACCGTGACGGACGGCAGAAAAATAATGAAAACAAAAGACTATCAGAACTTACGTTAGAAATAAGTTATTTATATATTTACGGTGCAAATATGTATATTTGTATGTTATGTATGCTGTATGATATTTAGATTTAAATGTAACTTATTTCTTATAAAAATCTTTCCGGATACAAAGGGGGACTCTACAAGTCCTGCATTGCCAGTCAGTACGTTCTTGCCCCTTTTTGTGCTGCATTTAGCACATTTTCGTGAAGTAGATCGCTTTGGCTGATGTGTATTGCTTTCCGTCCGCAACTTTATCGAAACTGTTGACCTATGAATGTTAGCAAAGGAGAAGACGAATCAGAGCCATTGAGAGAACGTCAAGAACTCAAGTTGCGTTTCTTTGCTTGAGCTGGTGCTAAGATTCTTTGAAACACACTTCTACGAAAGTCTTTCGTGTCTAATTGATCCTATTCTGGTGTGTCTTATTAAAATACTTACACAAAATTAATAAAACAAAACCTACTATAGTCACGGTGGTCAGTAAACTAACCACCTTACTATTTACGTTTTTTATAAAAAAATATAAACGGCAAACTTTATTTTATGTCATAAATGTACTCATTAAATATTAAATAACCGATAAATACTGAAATAATAATATAGTAAATATTCTTAAATTAATTGTGGAATTTTAAAATGTCCCATTCTAAAAACAGCACTGCACTCCTTTCTTAAAAATTCGAATAAAAATAACCACCGCGGTTTTGCGTCAAATAATGGTATCAAATGATAAACAACTATATAATAAACTATAAAAGTTCAGCACATCTCCGATAAATGTTGTGGAAATAAATTTTTATCAACTTCAAATAGGTGGTTTGAAAACTAACCACCTAGACTGAAAGAGTTAAGTATTATTTTTGATTACCAAATGTGTAACAACATATTAATATTTTTTTCACGTTTAGATGTAATAACTTCAAACTTAAGGCTTTGAATGTTAGAATCATGCCGCAGTTTTATCAGGTCACAGTATAAATAAGTCAAAAAATCGATCTGAAGCATCCTCAACAACTTTCGTGGTATGCCATTGAGGCCCTTTTTACTTATAGGAGATGTACCTATATATATATATATACATATATATATATATATATATATATATATATATATATATATATATATATATATATATATATATATATATATATATATATATATATATATATATATATATATATATATATATATATATATATATATATATATATATATAGGTATATCTCCTATAACCTATATATATATATATATATATATATATAATAACAAATACCAGTTTAAAATCTAAAACGTATCTCACAAAATATTTACAATTTCCTGAAACTTACGAGTATATTTTTGGTGTTAAATATGTACCTATATGAAATCCCCTTGACGGCATGGTATTTTAAAATTGTATTATTGATTATAATAATACGGATAAGGAATTGCACTCGTTTCTAACAAACCTACAGATATTTTTGTGCTAATGCTTTCCATTTAAAAGCGTCATAAATGTTATTCCAAGAAAATCACTCCTACATTGATTTAAACACAAAAGTTCTGTAATAATTGCTTTTTGCTAAAAAGAGATAAAAGGGCGCCAGGGCTGGCTCATGATTACTTATATTAGAACGTAGAGAGTCAGATTGCTTGTGAAGATAATTGTCTCGGGTTAATGCTGTTAAACAAAGCATATGTTCAACGAATGAGTGGCGTACATCGCGCGCCTCTGGGCAAATAGAAATACGAACTCGTATGGGAAACATCTCCGATTGTATGCGCGTACGCAATGGTTATAAATCTTTGAAATAGAAAAGTCACCGAAAGATTTTAATGATTACTGTAGTATTTGGAAAATTAATAATTCATTAAAATATTCAATTTTAAAAATACTAAGAAGACAAGATTTGAGAGTTGAAATCAAACTAAAAAGTAAACAATTAATTCTTTTCATAATAGTAATCTTACTGACGACGAAATTAATGTCATCGTTCTAAGACCGAGGGGTGTATTGTTTACACAATTTACTCTTCAAGCGGACCAACCAAACTCCAAAATATATTGGGACAAATTAAAACAGGCGGTTTCTATTTTCTGCTGTCATTGTATCCTTTATTTTTTATAGACTGTATGGGAACTGGTTAAATTATTGTATTCAATTCTAATTTCGAATCAAAATTCACTACAATTCCTTTAAGGAAATAATAAGAGATCGTTTTATCGTGGCACATCATACGTATGACGTTTACATATTAAAGTAGATTCTTGTTACGGCTCACAATGAAAGCCGCGCACACGTGTTCTGATCTATTAGACGGGCTAAGTGCAGTTAATTCCGACTCTTGAGCAGCGCTTACCTTCGAGATCAATGAGCGTTAGATGTGCAATTAGGTATCAAGTGATTTATCATGCACAATTAACTATGACTTATTGATACGTGGAACAAATTACGAGCTACAAACATTTACCTCTCGTCATAAGCGTACGGATAAAGAGAGTGTATTAATCTCTATTGAGTTTGTATGTTTTGTCAAACGCACAATGGCGGAATGTTTACGCTGTAAAGTTATTTTGTATTAACAAAGCGTTAAGTCGTTCCGAACATGTGTCAGTAACATACGACTGCAATCACTTAGTCTATGCATGAGGTGCTTATTCATTTGCGCGTCGCACTCGGCTCGTTAGCAATTGGACATGGCCGTTGCACGAAATATTTCAACGATTGAAGCGGCGGTAAATTGCTTGCAACAATAGCACGCGTCCGGGGCTTGCGTCCGCCCAACGAGCCTCTATTTACCACAACAACTTTACGATTCACTTGTTATCTTAAATTATATTCACTAGTTTACAAACACTTCAAAAGCCGGCGTGGTATATGCGCTTGTTAGAAGTAGAATGTTTTTGATAGGCGCGTTTAGAGCGTGGCTTTGTTAGTGGTGGCCGGAGTGGTGAGCGACATCGATTCCCATAGGAGAGGCTGTCGGTATTAATTACGGCGCGTTAATCCGAGCGGCGGCGCGCGGCGGAGCGGAGGTGGCGAGGCGGCGAGTGTCGCGGCCGCATCCATCACCCGCCTCAGATACCGCGTTATGAACGACACACAGATTTGTACACGTAATTTGTACCACTGTCATCACATTTCAAAGACAAATATAAAGGATTGAGGGCCGGAATGACAAGTGTCAGCGAGCTCATTTGGTTGGTATTTTAAGAGAGGTTTTTATTTAACACGAGCAACAAGAGTTGGATTGATCGAGACAGGTTTTGAGTGCCGTTCGATGGCCAGGTAACGTCGACACGAGTCCTTTAGTGTTTCGCTCGACATTCCAAGAAATAACTTAAGTCTTGGCCAGCTCTATACATTGACGTCTATACAACGTTTAACACATTTCTTGTGTCGATCAACATTGTGAAGTGTGTACTCCGATAAAATAAAACCTGCACCGATTGCTTCATGATAAAATGTAACTTTATTAATTCTTTTAAAATGTACAATTTGTTAATGAAAGTGTAATGTGTGAAGAATATTAATTCATCGGGTTCGTCGTCAGGCCAGCAATTACACGCGTCGACAGTATCGTACGATCTTAAGCCAGCGGCAGTGCGCATGCGTCAAAATTTAATTACCCGCAAATTCGCCACTCATGCCAGAAGATCTGGAGATATCGTCTTTTCAACGAGCTGTTTACGATATAATATAAATATGAATTATAAGCAGAATACCTATTGGAAAACAATCAACTATAACCGTTGATGAGCCCGAAACTGAATCATTCAATCAGACTCCAAACAATCGGACCAAATTAATGGTCTCTGTGGTCAGACACGTAATTCACTATTATAAGTAAGCATCTGAGTGTTTTGCCTAGTCACTGAATATTAATTAAGATCGCAAAGACTCAGCGGATCGTTGCTTGTCGCCTCTTGTTTACCATAAACATTGTTTAGTGTTATGCGAGATCCACTCGCGTTATAGTTATTTATGTACCCAGACACATGGCTGTTTGCGTACTGGCGTGATATTAAGATTGAAATCGTTATGTGCTATCAGGGCTGTGGTTACATCGTCGAGAAATCTATAAAGTTTCGCGGTTATTTTGGTTGGTGCCAGCTCACAATACTGAGCTAATTGTACCTACATCAAGTTTCAATGACATTACGGTTATTAATAACGCATCTAATAATAGTTCTGTCAAAACGTATTGTGACTCAGTGTTGTAAAGCTTGTTACACATCGGCGCCTGAGTTTTTAATTACTCGAAACTAAAGGCACGTTATTAGAGGCCGCGTGCGACGGTTTCGTCACGGTTGTCTTTCAAAATATATTTTCCTTGTTTCATTTGACCTCTATGCTCGCCGTTTACATCGCTGTAAGCTCTCAATCTCTGACAATTTAGTATAAAATTACACTTTATTATGACTTCCAAAGAATGAAAAAGTATTGCAGTATCAGTTTTGGAATATAATAAAAATGCAACGGGGTCGAGAGTACAACGTTACGATGACAAGTAAATATTAAATTAACCGATGACGTGGCGACACGTCATCCATCTTTGAATGTCTGATATGATACGAGTGAAATATTCGTAACCCACTTCGTACTCAGCACCTTAGCATGGCTCGCTTTAACAAATTGATGTGTCGTTTATCGCTGCTGTTGCCACTTAGTAAACTTCGATTTGTTCATATTTTTATTTTGCATTAATTTTCTTATTAATTGTTTATGACGTTTCAGTAATTTTTTTACTTTGTGAGTAAGATTTATGGTATTTAAATTGGCTTACGACGGTCTGCTACCGGTTAAAGGCAATCCACGCAATCTTCAGCTTCTTCCCTGTTTTATTTTAACTTTTTTTGTTTAAAATTCTAATGATCAAATTAAAAAAAAAGTGCCACCTATATGAATGTCATCTGTCTTTACACGTAACCCTGAATATTACGAGGAGAGAAAACAAAAGCGTCAAAATCATAAAGAGTATTTTATGTGTAGGTAAGGTATGGAGTGCGGTGCAGTGCGCCCTGCTGCGCCGCGACATGTCAGCGGCGTTGGTGCAAGCCTGCGCCCGACCTAAGACAAAAGACAAATTAATTTTGTACACAAGGCATTTAATTTGAATGTGAATAGCATGAAGTGCGACGAATGGCCGCAGAGAACAATGGCCGGCGCCGACGATCCCGCCTTTTTGTTTTAATGAAAGTAAAAAGTACAAAATCTAAGCGTTCAACAGACAATTCCGTATTATGATATGGACACAGTAATAGAGGCCCGCCGAGGCGCCTAATAGCTTATAATATTAAATGTACGTGATAGACCAGCGCGCCGAGCGCGCGGACGTCCCGGGTCAGCCTCGCCGGAAATAATCGTTAAATTTCATCATAATAGAGATGGACAAACTTGCACACTACCACACTATAATATTATAGGTACTCTTATTACATTTAATCAGTCATTAAAGAAAATAGCCAAAGGATTGAGTGGGTTAACGACTGAGTGATTTACGATTGGAAGTACATAAATCGGACTGCCGAGTTGCGAATGTGAACTAAAAAAAAAGCCGTGTAAAGTCCTGAGGTCAGGAAATTGTTTTAAGGGTTCATTCTATACAAAGAAGAGGTTACTCCTTCTTTAAAATTTATGTAGATTGATGCAGAATAAGATTCATCATGTAGCTATAGTAGTGTAAATTATTAAATAGTATTGCAATGTGTTTAAGTGACACCTGCTGCTTGAATATTCAAAAACTGGCTTTATCAACTAATTCACAGCGTGAAAGCCAAGTGATGATATATTGGCTCTTACGATCTGTTATATAATGAATCTGGCGTAATGAAAATAAGTCACCCCGGGGCGACAGACAGTTACACACCTACTGACGTAACATCGTGTTTGCTTTATATCATTAGTCCATCAATCAAGTGGAGATTTTGTTTTGAATGGTAACTGTTAGTTAAACACTAAGAACGTGGTCGTGGCTGCGTCGCGCCGCCATCAATCAGCCGCTGACGTGCGGTGTCCGGGACTGCGCGGCCCTCGCGAGGTGTGAGCGCCACTCCGGGCTCCGCTCCATCGCGCACCACATCTCCCGCCCTCTAATGACAGCTCTCGCGCCGACCCGACACATCCAATTCACATGTTAAATGGAATTCCCTTTGCGCCTCGAAATTACGAACGTCCGTATTATTAAAGTGTTTGTTTCTTAGACGTTTTTTGTTCTGATGTTTTATCCAATTAGTGCTACCGTGTCGAAAGGATAATGTTGTGATGAACGTATAAAACGTTTAGCAAGTTAAAAGCGGGGCCTTGTCGGCGGCACATTACAAAGTACCGATGAGGACAGTATTCGCTGATTAAATAAGGATTACTTTAACATAGACGTGACTCGGCGCGATTACGAAGCGCACGAACTTTTATATTTGGTGTGAAAACGTTCATGAAATCTATTTTAATGACCGTATCTCGTATGTGTAATATGATGTCGGGTTGTGCAAACCGACTATGATGCGACGTGCTATGCATAATGAGAGGATTGGTCTTGGAGAGGACATGTTGAAGTGTCCAAATGATCAATGGTTATAATTAAGTTTGATAGCTTTTACACGAAAACAAAATAAGTTTACTTAAAATAAAGTTCCTACGTGCCCAATATTACGTGTATCATTTCATTTACGACGCCAAAAAGAATCACGAAGGTTTGGAACAACACTGACGAGCCGGTCTAATTGACTGAGCCACATGTCGATGATAAATGTAAGTAGAGTTAAGCATATGCGCGATGTTCATGAATAAATCGCCCCTCGGTGAGACGAGCTGATTTGCGATAAGCGTGTATTTATTGCGTTATTTGTGCGTGCCACCTATAGCACGGCGCGAGTGGTGGCTGAAGTCGCAACGCCAGCGGGACTACGTACAGCCCAACACATTCCACAGGAAATTGTATTTATTACGTATTGGCGTAATGCGAAGACAGTTACTGCACATATAAGGAGATCTCATAACAAATGTTTTTGAAACGTAGTTGCAGATGCAGAGTAGGAGATATTTTATGTAAAGTTTTAAATTTATTTTACCCATAAAAGTAGCCATTATATTTTGTGGTGGTAGAATTCTATGCAAAAAAGAATAGCAGTCAAGGTAAAAATAAAAGTCGTGGTATTCTAGGTAACTGTCTTGTTTCGGGATGACCCTACGTTCATATAGATTCGCCTAAATCGGAAAAATTGATAAATAAGTGATAGTTTGCAAGTATAGTTTGCAATAATTTTTGGCCATGCAATATTATGCAACGTAGCTTCTACTGTAGTTAACAAATACCAGTATGGACACATAGTCATGACATGAAAAACTTTTAATTATTTTTTAGTACAAAGCCGTTTTTGCCAATATAAAAAGAGTATGTAAAAAGTTAATAAACGCGGCGTATGTACACATCGTCCAACAATCAAAATCTCATTAGCTCTGTTTTGAAAGGATTATTTATAAATATTAATAAAGTAATAAAAGTGAGTTACATTGGCGCGTACGCGAGTGTGCGCAGATAATGTGCTAAAAGAATAAAGTTGAATGTTCCGTATGACGGCAGATCTGACTATAAATTTTCTTAGTTGTAGTGGTTGGCTCCACCGCCGCGGGAGGCGTACTATTGCCTTTCACTGGTCGGCATCCCTCCGGCTACAAGACCGCGGACGCGCCCTTAACTACATAAATCACAGACGGACCAGCATTAACGGTTGATGGATTTTGCGTATTGAAAACTTGGCGATGATTTCTGTACAAATTGTTTGCTCATTTGTCTGTACGTATGAGATTGAATAATAGATTGTTGTGCGTGAGGTTAGTGGGGTTGATACAAGCTATTAATATCACCGAGCATTATGTTCGAACTCGACGTGCAACAATAAGTTTGAAGGTCAACCGCCCGATGGTGTAAGTAAACGTAAAAAGTAGCACATTGTTGCAAATCATCACAGAATGCCAGCATTTGTGGATAGTGATGATATCATATGTAAATAATAATTATTTAATAATGATATAATAATTATAAAGATAAATTTAATGGCGCGTAATAGCGTAGTCAGATTAGCGGCAAGAGCTTCTGAGATATCGGTCCTGTGTAGAAATTACGATTTTATGAAGTTGCGTTTATAACATTGATAACTTTGCATTTTATCAGTGAAGGAGTAATGAATACATTTAGAAATCGAATAGGCTTCTACGAAAAGTAAAGTCCAGTAACTCGCAGTAAAGCTAAAATGGTTCGATACACATTATGCCAGATTCAGTATGGATTATAGAATGAATAGTAGATATACCTCAAACAATACTGTAGAACGTACGCCGTCGTCAAATTTTGTTGGTTAAGTGGCAAGGTTTAGTTTTGCTTGAACCAAATTTTTTTTCTCTTTCAATTTTCGTAAGAACTTTCGAGACGGTTACTGGACCTACCAAAATTAGTGGTGTTTATGGGCGACGATTACTAAGCAGTTATCTAATCAGCTGCTTTGCCGATGAAAAAAAAAATGATTTAAGTTACTGACTTGCAAGACGTTTCAGATCAAAGAGGCACATACATATAGGTAGATTTTATATCAATATAGTAAACAAAATGGAATGAGCTTAATGAAGAGAATATTCAAAGTATGCGCACCGACCTCCGTGCTCGTAATTGCCCACGTGTAGTCAAATATGTGGCACGAAGTGACGATCTCGCCTCCAAGTTCACTCATTTAACCATAAAGGGAGAATACAGCACCGGAAATCTTGTTAGTGGGCCACTTATACAAACATAGTTAGCCGCCCCAGAAAGTGCTGAATCGGCCCATTGTTGGGTAAATAAACTGGGCCCACAATAACATTCCTTCCGACACTTATCATGTAGGTGGGAGACG
Organism: Cephonodes hylas; assembly: GCA_030295005.1. Classification (NCBI taxonomy): domain Eukaryota; kingdom Metazoa; phylum Arthropoda; class Insecta; order Lepidoptera; family Sphingidae; genus Cephonodes; species Cephonodes hylas. The sequence goes on from AP025371.1 coordinate 6,443,797, forward strand.
GGCCCTATATGTCTTTCTTTACACAAGCATTTGTAGAATGCGACTTGTAACATTTTATTACCCGTGCGAAATTGCTACTGTCTTTGAAAAGTATGCACGCGGTTGCATTCAATAGGGATTATATTCTATTTACATCCTTTATTCTTACTTCAGAAATAATTACTGATAAATACATATATATTTCAAAGACTTAGATCTATATAGTCGATTCTGCGACTGTGGAAATTTTGTTTCAACCACTAAGAACCTTTATAAGGTCATGACGCAGGTATGCACAAATTGCATAACACAAGCAATAAAACGCATAAATTCAAAAAAGGAGGTATTTGGGTTACGAAATATAAATTATTAAGCATGTGTAATACACAGTAGCAATAATACTCTTAAACTTACAAATCTTACATTTAGATACCTATTTTATAAATGCAATGCTATAAATAAACAATCTTTTTTATTTTATTTTTTTGTTTCATATTACTATAGAGTAATATAGAGGCAACCTGTGGCAGAGACGATAATAGATGTGATAATGAATTTTCGTGAATGCTTCCACTATGTTAATATTTGCTCAATCTACAGGTTCTAAGTTACATAGTAACATTCAAAGTTTGCGAACTCTGTGTCAGACCTGTACCTACTATAGTTTGAATATTGTGCAATTTGGCTTTTGGATACATTTGTCTACATTAAATCTCTTGGCTCAAAATGTTAATAGTTGATGATTTTAATAATGATAGAAGATATTATGAATGATAGATTATAATGAACACTTTTCATACGTAATAGCAACACTAATTAAAAATTTATGACTTAAATACTATTGTAGTATTGTATAAAATTAATTGTTTGGGGACATGCCAACAGTCCTTCACCAGGTGATATTTAGTTTTGGCATCCTAACTATTTTAACCAAATGATAGTTGATGGCGCAACGCAAGTGCTTGCGATTCAGTTTGCGCGTAGGTAGACACAAAAGAACGTACCGAATAATTGGACTACATTACGACTCTACCATCGATTAAGCTTATGATAATCGTAATTAATACGCAGATGCTGAGATAATTAATCTTGATACAATTTAATTATCATACGAGCAATATTTAACTCGCATAAATCAAATGGTAATAATTGATTGGTCGCGCATATTTATTTTATTGATACTTGATAGCCGAACGGTAGCCAGTCGTTTCCTCTTTGTTGTTTTGTAAACAAATTCGAAGCACGTAATAAAAATAGAACGGCTTTTTTGTCATAGTTGTTAGATGTTATTAAAATTTATGTAATATTCAAATTATCATTTTATACGAAAATTTATTTGTAGTGCTGGTCTGGAATAAATTTCTAAAGCTGCAGTACGTATAATTGACTGTATATCTGAAACAAAAAGACGAGTACGACACTTAAAATTGTTTTTTACTTCTCAGTTTACCAAATAAATGCACCCTATAGTCAATTAATTTATCCTTACTAATGTGGCTCATATCAAAATAATTTGTATGCTTTTTCTGAGGAACTGAAAAGTGTGACTAATATTTCCGATCACTGATTGCCTCTAATGCCTATTTCACAAGTTTTCTATGCTTTAAATTCCAAGATCAAATTTCAAAATAGTAAAGAGGACTCGTAAAACATAAAATTTAAGCATTGTTCTGCTCAAAACATATAGATTTTATGATCCCTCAATTAACAAAATGATGTTACATAATCATTTATCCTATAATAAACTTTATATTTTTTTAACATAATACAACTGATTAAAATTAAAACAATAATTTTTACACTGCATAAAAGCAGTACAAGGGAACCAAATTGCAACACGGTGAGTGAGAGTTAACGCGCACGTACCCGCAGGCGCCGATACACGTCGCAAACTAAAAATGTGTATAAATTATGAAGATTACATGAAAAAGAGAAATGTGCTACATTTAATTTTATTACATACGATAACTTATGGGATAGGCACGCCACTTGCTTGAAAAACACGTTACTGTGTCGACGCACTAGCAAAACATCTCATGATGCAAAATTTTGATAACCAATTTTGAATTTTATCGTAATGTAATATGATTTAATTCGTTATAGCAAAGACAAATGAAGAAGCTTTTCTGTGCCTAAAGCTGCTCATAGTTACATACAGATCATTTGTGACATTAAAATATCAATTATTTATGGTGTTGAGATAAGAATAAAGTTTCGAGAACTCTTTATCATTGCGAACTTGTTAATATTATAAATTGGGTACAAGTAGCAACAATTCGCTGTTGACATTTTAGTGAATATCTACAAATATATGAATTCATTCTAAATTATTTTTGTTTAGAAACTTTCATATCACTTTATGGTATATCAAGACATTTAGAGATACTAAACTAAAACATTTGCTTATATTATAACTAAAATCGAATATAAAATCAGACATTAACGTTACTTGTTCGCACCTGTTGGCAATACATATTTATTAAGAATTTTATTCGATATGATTCAGCAAAATAATTTTATAGTTCAATAACAGTTTCCTTTTTATTTTTATATTACTTCTCCTAAAAACATATTGAAATATTTTTCAAAATCACCTAAGCGTTGTCTAACATACACGAATACAAAATTTACCGAGTCAACAAATATTAAAGAGGTGAAGTATGTTAATTAATAAGAGCAGTAACACAATGGTCACTATCAAAAACGTCAACAAAGAAAAATATTCATTGATTATTTAAAAAAACAAAACACGACGCGCTTTCTCTTCTAGTGCATTATATTACTACCTTGACAGAATTTTATCTTGATAGCCTTGTTGAACACAAAATGCGATAATAACTTTGTGGAAACATAATTTCATGTTTATTTATTGGCTGTTTACGTTCAAGTTTCTTTATTGCACTGGTGACTATTATCAACTTTATAACCTATAGATATTGTGTTATCGGGGGGACATAAAATTGCTACAAACTTAGGACCCCACAATCGGGTTTTAAAGCGATATGGTGACACTCGAGGTCGGTTTTCGCGTTATCCTTACTATTATAGATTTGTATGTAAAAGGTCACAGCTATGGCGTTCTGAATAGGAACTTTTGGGTCAGGTCACAAAGTCATAAAATTATTTATGTACAAATACACTTAATGGTTTTAAACATAAGGTCCTTTCGACTTGTGACTAACTTGAAAGATAGTCATAAGTTACTCTTTGTTTTGTTAAGTTTTTTACAGTAAAAATTGGTCCATGATGCTTTTTGCAAAAAATCTAAAAACATCAAATTTATTCAACAATATTATTTTCAACGCTACTATTTTTTAAATCTTTTTTTAACATTATAAACGGACTCTGCAAATCAATTATTGTGTCTACAATAAATGTTGTCATAGGTTAATACCGAAAAATTATAAAACATAGGGATTCCAATTTTAAAAAGCAAGCAGCAGCCGGTTGTAATATGTCTGGCCAGCTAATGATCATGGGAGAACAAAAAAATATTTGTCCATGAAGTCTGCGCTAATGTGTAACCAAGAGCGTGAGTGACACGGAAATTCTCTTCACACACGTCTAACCTTCAACAAAGGAGTTCTGTTTGTTTTGTGTCGCTACTAAAATATTGAAACGAGGGCCAAGTGCGTGCTCGCCTCTTCTACATGCATGCATCTGAGAGACGCGGAGCTTCCACTGCAAGATATGAAGTTGGCGTCGATGTAAATAAGTACCGTGCAGTTAAATTATTTTTTTATTGTACATGTACATTTTACGTAATTACTATTGTCAGGGTACAATTATTTTATTTCCAATCCAAGCGTAAGTAGCATTCTTTCTGTAATTTTAAAATTTGCACTATTTAAATATTTTTCTTCGAGTACCGATTTCTATCCTTGCTTACCATTTTTATCATATCGGCGCGAATCGCATTGTGTGATGTGGTGTGGATAGTGTTGGCGCATGCGCACAATCCTAATGTATGACGAGTGTCTCACGCGCATATTTGCTCTCGTACTGGCACGGTTCAGTGACGCGCCGCTCCCGCGCCTGCATCCGCTCGCCGCGCCGCGCACGGTAAAGTTCATTGTGGACACTGCGAAACGACCACTGAAACGAGTTTCTGTTTAGACAGAGAAGCTAATAACATAACGGCCGTCACCTTCGGAAGTGAATGATTTAACGAGCAAACATCCTTGCCTTGGACACATGAATAACTCACATCGCTATACCGGTCCATTTTTCTATTGACCGTGTAAAAAGTGAAGCGCGACAAACGTGAATTGGACGTTGAAAAACTGTCCTATTGCTGATTGATTTATGGAATAATAAGCAACCAGCGACGAATAATGAACGACTTCAAACATAATTAGTATAAATGAGCTTGCGTTTTTTGTTCCGTGATTTATACGTAGTCAGCAAAACATCGAGAGCTGCTCTTTATTCCGCCATTGCATATTGGGAAAATTAAAGCGAAATAGTAACAGCGTGGTCTAATAATATTTCGCGCCGTGAACAGATAAAGGTAACGAAGGAATACACAGTCGTGCGCTCAATATTGGTCGATTTTGTCTCAATAATTCCAGTATGGAGACAGTGTCACGCGAAGGCTCGCCAAGACCAATTAACCGGCGCCCGCGCCTCGCACACTACACACCACAATAAATCAATAATTAAAACGTCCATCTACCGGCAAATGCTGATTTATAACCGCCTTCTGGCCCTGCCGGACCCTGAATGTCGCACCGCACTGCCGACTCCTTGTTGCTTTATGTTGATTGCGCCACGGAACGGACACACGCCCGTACGAATTGAGACCGGCGCGAGGGTGAATTAAAATTATATTTGAACATTAGAATTATTGCTTCTCAACTGTTTTATGATGTTATAAGTAAGTACGCCAGTTCTTTAACGAACACACTTGCATCTATGTTAGATTGCGCGGCTTTTAGATACAGATCATTTTTTGAATTTTTCTTCTAAAATTCATTATAGCCCGGACCATTTCAATCGTATGATCTAATTTATTCATTTTGCTAACGGATATTGAATTCTAATGGAATGATACCATCCACATTTTAAATAGACAGTATTAGCATTTTCTATAAATGAATCAATTTCTTTTAAGATTATATATATGGAGTTGCTGACATTTGCGAATGCTTGTTCCGCTATCTACATTTTAGTGCTAATGGCGCGGGATCCTATTTGATCATCACATAATTAATGTAAGTTGATTAATTTTGATGCAGATTAAAAATCATTATTATTCTCATGACACACTAACACAAATCAGAGGTTTAGCTGGCGTCGGTTTACCGATGTGTAAGTTCCCGCAATCGGCAAAGGAAACCGCTAATAAGCCTTGTATGGTTGTTGTTTACGTAGCATTTCTTTGTTAATTTCTTTCTAAGCGGTACAAAGTGAAAGATTAAGCATGGTTTACACTGTATATTAACGAGTGTATCCAATCTGAACTGGACTGAGTTTCACACACGCACTGGCCTCGCTGTTTGTTTAGGGCATTAGAGACGGAGCGTAACTGTCGCTACTAACGACCATTGTGACATTTCGGAATATTTATCGCTCCATACCGCACTTCCATGGCTGCATTAACTCATTTATTTAATTCATTTGTAAGAGCATCTTGTTGCGTAGCAAGATTAACGTACGACACTGTTCATTATGGAGGGTTCTTAAAAACCCGTCGGTGTATGAAATTAAAGTGAATAAAGACACGGTGTGACTATGTTACGCGGCTGGGTGTAGTGGGTGAGGGCAGGGCGCGCGACTCGCGACAGCTCTCCGTCACCACGAGGGCTCTCCGCGAGGCCACCGAGTGTTTTTATACACACAGCGCGCGGACGTGTTAATTCGTAGACACTCGGTTTTTTCACCGGTGATCGACGACTGTGGGAACGTTTCGGGTGCCTTCGTTAGAAGTACATACTCCAAGTAACGAGCAAACATGCCGAATAACTCCGAGTATCGCTCCCGCGTTAAGTGACCCTTCGCTTACGGAATTTACGACATTTCACGTATGGGTAATAGGCGTTTGCGAGACGCGTTGTTACGTGGACACGGAGAGTTATAAAAATCATTTTGGTTTCCAATTTGAGCGTCATTGTCTGCGAGACGTGAAAGTTGCCGGTGGCGCCGACACCAATAAAACGGTCGCCAATGTGAGCACGCGTGACGGTGACGCGGACATAACTCACGGCGTCCACCACTCATACGCCCTTATTGTTGAAATGCTCCGTGCTCATACTGCATGATAGTGTGTGAGGCGTCCGAGATGCTATCGGTTCGCACTGACCATATATTACGCTGACAGGATAACAATAAAGCTGGATACCTGTTAGCGCCGACCGAGAATGTCCGACAAATGGAAGCCCGCACGAACCTTGACCCGAACTCTATTAAATGAAATACCGTGTTATACATAAATCAAATTACGTTCCGATAAATTACGCACTGACGGATTGCGCGATTTGTTTTGACCATTGTTGCGTTCATCAATTTTAAGTATTGATGTAATATTGATCTTTATTTCCGTGTTATTAACTTTAGATCATCTGAGATACGTATCGCAAGAATAATCCCTAAATTCGCAATGATTAATGTGCCTTCTTTAGTTAATAAGAAACAAATATATTTTCATATTAGTAGAGCATTGTTGAGCATGTTGAAAATATATGAACATCGATGATTCGAAAAGGTACATTTATATAGTCGGAATGTAATTGGATATTTCGTGTATCTGCGAAGTAATTTGTACGGAAATTCACAGTAGTGTGTTTATCATAAACCGGTAATGCCACTTGATGGTTTTATTACATATACATTACTTTATTTATCGAAGGATTTGATTTTTTTTAACAATGTTTTTGTTTTTATATCTATAAAAACAGGATTTACGCCTGCTTCTCTAAGAAAATAATTTAAATATATATTAACTGCTTCAAGGGAAGTTTCTTGGAAACAATCTTGTTAATAATATTATGATCTTGTAAAACTTAGGTACACTTTAGATTTTCTAATAAATTTTGATTGTGTGCTTTGATTAAAATATGTTGCTTTACTTCCATTTATGCTAGAAACTAATTATATGAACGATACAAATAAGTCTTTAGTTGTTTTAGACACAGTGAATGTTTTAGATTCTTATTTAATATAAGAAACTAGTAGAACTCACAAGTGATGTTTTAGGCATTTACGAATGAAGTAGATTTTAGACTTTGTTGATTTTAATTTTCCTCAGGTTCGAAACCAGCGATAGAAAAAAAAGTTGCAGAATATTAATTTGTTACTTTTGATTTTAAAGAATGTTATACGTAAAAAACTTGACTATTTTTTTTTCTTATTCTCTTCTAACATTCGACATAATTTTACACCAAGGATCTACAACGATTTTTCCAAACCCCATTAAACAAGGCCACAGGTTGACTGCAACTTATGCTGTTAATATCCTTGCATTACAATAGACAAATTGAATTCTCAAATTTACATAAATAGTGTGCAATGGCGTTGCTATTATGCTATGAGACAATAGAGCCCTCCTACCTCCCACGAGGTGTACGGAGGGAAGCGGTGCCTCAGCTCGGCCGCATGCTAATCGCCTCTAATCACAGATCGCGAGCTGATTCATCAACTTATTCCTTTATATTTATTTACCAATCAGTGTAGTTGAGACCGAGCGCGGCCATATAAGGCGGTGTATTTGTCCAACGGCGCTCAATTAGTAGGTGGCGGCGAATCACCATATGTGGAAGTGTTTTGTTAATCTGGTAGGTAAATTAATGAAAATAAGTAGTGTTTGCCCCCTTCAATCTTGAACAGTTGGGTCGGCCAGTTGTATTGCTAGATTTGTAAGGATAGGATAATTTGAAAGGGGTATTACAGATTCGAGCTCGGCCTCATTATTAAAATTGAGAAATGAGTTTTGTTTTTTTTTCTTTTTGTGCTAGATTTTTTTTTGTGCCATTGTCAGATTAGAGTTTAATTTGAATTAACTGCTCTTGTTCTACTTTATCGTCTCTACCAATTCCCAGTGAATTAAATTTCAAGTAAGAGCAAAAATCACAGGGGTCGCGGGTTCGAACCCAGGTAAACACCTCTGAATTTTCAAAGTTATGTGTGTATTCACAATGAATTATCACTTGCTTTAAAGGTGAAGGAAAACATCGTGATGAAACCTACATACCTAAAAGTTCTTAGGTATGTAGTCCGCCAACCCGCGCTAGGCCAGCGTGGTGGACTTATGTCGTAATGCTAGTGGAACGTAGGGTAATCTTCCAGTCATTGGACACTTAACGATCATTTTAAGGTTTTTAATAGTTTATGAAGACGTTTAAAAAGATCCTTGTTAAAATTATTGTTATTCTATTACTTCAATATGCATATTTTTATAATAAGTTCTTAAAAACTACATTTAACATAAAAAACGCGAAAAAAATCCTATTTAAAAAAAGACGAGAAAAAATATATAGTCATTGGACAGAATTTTTATTGTTGGACAGCATTAACTAGTCAATGGACAGCACTTTAATGATCTCTTATATCATCAGAATGGTCAATGAAATCTGGTTTTAAAGGGAAGTGAAGAACTAAAAATTGTTTGTAATTATATTTATAGGAAAATCATTAATAATAACATATATTTTATATCTTAAAATATTTTTTTTAATCACATTTCGAAACAAAACTTGTATTAATCAGTCTTACCGAATCTATCTTCAGTAATCAGTTAAATTAATAACGTTCTTTTTTCTTTTGTTCGATTATCATATCAAACAATGTTTGAGTATTGTCACCACTATCTTCGCTATTTATTTCAGAGCTGAGATCCAGAGTGTCGTTATTATCTTCTTTATAGCAATGATGGCATACGAAAAGATCAATCCTTGTATCTTCAGGCACGTGTTCTTGATGCTTTGCTGGTATACATTTTACGTGAAATATCACCGAACACATATCACATATCACTCGATTTGATGACTTAGTCGACCTACAGCATATCATGCACATATTTGTCGAAACAGCTTGAGAACTTCTGTTAGTATTATTTTTTGTTTTCTCTATTTTTTCCTTTTCTTTTTGTAGTTTAGTTTCTTCCTTTTTCTTCTTTTTCTCTTCTTTTACTTTTGTCTCTAACACCTGTCCATTAATTAGATTTTTAATAAAACAACATCGAATCATTGGACAGCACATTACAACCTAAAAAATATGTTTAAAGGCGCCAATTCCTATTAAATACTTCACAAAAGACGATAATACTTTACTGTGCAAACGACTAAGCATTTAGAATTGACGGTATGAAAATTAATTGTTAAAAACTTTGTAGATAAACTTACCAAATTCTTTATTTTTCACTAGAAACCACGCCGATTGTGAGGACGCTACGGAAAGTAAATATTTTCAAGCTACTAGTGCCTTCTATTACAATTGTTTTGAACTATTATGTAATGTCAAAAACCAGATATTAAAAAGAGATCAGTTGCAGTGTTCCTGTTTTCGAAGAAACCTTAATAAATATAGTTTTATTGTGTTCTGTCCAATGACTAGTAGTGTCCATTGACTAGAAGTTTACCCTATATGAGTTGAAGAGACACATATTTTTAGTTAGATTATTTTTATTATTGATAATATCAAATATGAAAAAATATATTCACACTTAGCTATTATTTCTCATTAAAATTATAGAACTTATTCAAAATCAATGGATTAAAGAACATTCAATTGTGCAACTGAGCTACGGCGATCACGTTTCGTGCGGCCTCTGCTATACAATTTGATGATTGCGAAAATCTGCCCATGCGCAGATGGCGCCGGTGGGTGTGTACGGGGGGGGGGGGGGGCACGGGGTTGGGAGGGGTTGTTGGCGGGGGGAGGGGGGGAAAGGTGGCGGCCGGTGGCAGGTCCGCCCAACTCTTTGTTTACGTAACGCCCCACTCATTATACGTCTACATTCGTATCGCACAGGTCAATTTTCGTATCTTAATTGTTTACACAAGCCGAATGTGTTGACACAGAAACATTCGCAAACTTCGGCTATAGGCGCACAATTCGACACCTTTCGTGGTGTTTTGTGTGAATAAATACGTTCTGTTGATAGCAACACGAAGTCCAAACCCCACGTCAAGTTGCAAGCTCTAAGGGGTTTAAAAACGGCGGCAAAAATTTAGTGCACCTTCAACAAGACATCGCAGACACGAAAGGGTTTACGGTTATAAGATTGCCTATTATTGCATTAAATCTTGTTTTCATTCAAATACAATTTTGTATAGCGCAATTTGGTTTACAATAAAGTATATATAAATAAAACAAGTAAACAAGGTTTTTATTCTTCTTCTTCATTTCCTTACCCTTCTTCTCCATAGACGACAGTTCTGGGTTATGATGGAGTCCATTTTCTCTTGACTAAGATAAAAAAACCAACAAGATATTTGAAAATCATATTAACAATCTTGTTAGCGGAAAGGAACTGTGTTTCTCTCTCATAATTACCCGCAAATACAAGCAATACGTATGGTGTAGCAAACGCCTGATAAACCTCTGTTCCATGTACCATTCGAAAATAATAATTAAAGAACAATACCACGCCAAAAGCAAGGGTCACCGCACGAATATATTTACACAAAATCCATAACCCACATCCATGACAATGGGCATACAAAAGTCATTGAATCTCATGTGACCTATATTCGTAATCACCCATTATGGTTAGTATGCAGACGTTGTACCAATGCTTTGGAGCATCGGTGTGGGCGCCGGTTGTATATCAAAGGGAGGCGTATAAAGGTGGGGTTCTACTTACAACTCTCAGCTTTTTATCGATATGGCTATCGAGTGCTGATTTCCTAAGTAGGTTGTGCGGACTGGGAGTTGGACTGGATTCTTAATCACGTTTTGGTACTTGTTAGTGTGTTGGATGTATTAGGTAGAAAGAGGGTTTTGTTTTAAAATGTAGATCCTCTTATGTTATTGATATTATACAACTTTTGATTGAATTTTGGTGGTCTCGATCTGGAGGTCCGGGTTTCTATTTGAGCGTCGAAAAAAGACAATAGGCTCGCCATCTAATACGTGGTACTCACCTATATCTATCTGGCGAAATGTAAGTCAATGTAGGCGAAATGTAGGCACTCCGATGGGTCGAGCTTTTTGATGTTTTTCGAGAAATTGCTACGAAAACCTCATTAATGATTTGCCGGAACAAAGGACCGATATAGAAGAAGAAAAAGAAGACCGATGAAGGAAGGATAGATCTCATGGCACGTACATGCACTACGAGACCATGAGACAGTAATATTATTTTTCCATAATTAACCTTTATAAAACAAAATAGTATTTTTGCATCATTTCTATTTAATAGTAAGCATTAGGACCGAAACCCAAATCTTACATCTTACGTGCACGGATTGATTTCATCTTATTGCGTCATAATATTATAATTCGGAATACGGTAGCCGCTTGTCATTGTCTGAAAGACATATTAAAGTATTATTCTCATGCATTTTAAAACAGGTCTTTGCCCCCGGTGAGATGCAGGCCAGAGACGAAACGGATTGATTTAAAAATGCTCTTACTTATCCCCATTTAATTTTCATTCGCAGACAAGACAGATTGAATATAAAACTAGTTTTATTGGATTTTGTTCGACTGTGTGTGTAATAAGATTTTTTAATATCGCTACTTTTATGGAGCATACAGTTTATAATGTATCAATTGGTACAACAGCTTGAGTTACAACAAAAGTGCCACCTTGCTGGACTGAGACCTAAACCTTCTTAATGATAGAGAAGGCCCGTGCCATGCAGAGAGACGTATGGGGGCTGATGATGAGAACGACAGGGGCAACAATGACTCAGGTCTTCTCTGTTTGACAGAAAATCGACCTGAAGCGGTGATCATGTGATCAGTACGATTATAGTGAATATTTTAAGTATATAAGTATATACCTAAGTGTTTTAAGTATATAAGTGTTTTCATAAATAACTGATAATTGTGTGAAAATATTTGGCCATATATACACACTTTGAGATCATATCTCAGGTTTACAAGAGCCTATACCCATTGAAATAAATGAATACGCCCAACAATCACAGAGTTTTTACTCCTCTATGATAGGTACAAGTCTTGTGTTTTGGGTATCAGAAATTCATCATCATCGCCAGCCCATATACGTACCACTGCTAAGCACGAACCTCGTCAATGATTGAGAGGGTTATCAGAAATTACGTGAGACATTTCTGTATTTGTGGATCCCACAAACATTTGTCTGGGGCGGGGATCAAACCCTATGATAGACAGTGGTCAATCAATAGTAATTAACGACGAGTATTGATCATAATACTAGACAGTTGATTAGTTGCTTCTTCTACACTGCCCTTAGTATTTAAGTTTATAGTTCATTAAAGGAGAGAATAGCCTGTCAAACTAATGCATGCGAGGTATAAGAACAGTACAATTAATGGCACAATAATGTTCAGCGGGTCCCGTAATAGTTGGCGGATGTCAAAGCGCAGACAATAGTGTGCGGTGCGATGGCGGTATCGCACGAGACGTGGCCGGGACGACGCCGACACGATGCCGACACGTAACGAACGCCGGCGCCGCACGGTCCCGTTACACGCCCACGACACATGAGCTTCAGCTTCCTAGTTTCCGATACAAATTGGATTTACGTATTCGAATGTATGCATTTTTTTATTATGAATTTCGATTAGTAATTTACATTTTTTCGAGGTGATATTTTTAATTTTTCCCCGACTATAAATCGCAATGGTGGTAATAAAAGTGAATGAGAAAGTTTAATGGTGTGTTATTAGTTTTATTGGAGATTTGAAATAGTCGCCTTCAAATAAATTATAGAAATTAGATTTGTACAATTTTGGAGAAAAAAGTGTTCATCTTTGAATTATGTTTATATATAGATGTTGGGTGTATGTATTTATTTATTATTATTTATTTCGTACATGGAACCTTATGGAACTATTAATATACGAGTACATTATGTGATAGTAGCTTCTCTATTGAGTTGTTTCTTTTATACTTTAGATAGTAAACCACGAATGATACAAACTTCTAACCCCTCACATCAATCTTACGAGGGGTTTTTCAGTAAAGCGTCACACCGACTTCGAACTATTATATTTGTGCGAGCATCGAACCCGCAGGTTTGTATAAAGGTCGGCGTCTAACGTACAGCGCAACGGAGGCTGTCAATTAAATTATGATCATTAAAGCCCATACGCAATTCATCATCCCCCTGCCCTGGTCCCAATTTAATCCTTGGGGTCGGCGCAGTATGTTTTCTCCTTCCACACATCCCTGTCAGCCGTCATGTCTTCAGTCACGCCTTTCTCTTTCATATCTCTTTTCACGCACTCCATCCATGTTTTCTTTGGCCTTCCTCGGCTTGTCCATCCTTCAACTTTCATGCTCATTACTTTCTTACCAACATATGTTTCGTCCCTCCTCATAATATGCCCGTACCACGACAGACGGTATCCTTTCAGCTTATCAATCACAGGAGCTACTTTCAAACTTCCCCTAACGTATTCATTCCTCACTCTGTCACTCCGTGTTATACCACACATCCATCGCAACATTCGCATTTCTGCTGCATGCAGTCGTCTTTCATCCGTCTTCTTCGTTGCCCAACACTCTGATCCATACAGTACGACAGGTCTTATAATGGACTTATATATTCTGCCCTTCAATTTGAGGGGCATTCTGGGGTCACATATTGTAGATGAGACCTGCCGCTATTTCATCCAACCTGAGTTGATTCTCTGCCTTACGTCTTGGTCAATGTCTCCGTCGCTTTGCAAAAGTGACCCGAGGTAGCGAAATTCGGAACAGACTGGTACCGGTATTCCACCCAGTAAAGCCCATACGCAATTACCATCCACAAATTCACCAATAAATTGAGATTATGATTCTTATAACAGGACTTTAATTCAAATGGTTATTATCTAAATATAATAAAAATTACAACGTTTTAAATGATTATCTTTGAAATAATTAACCAAAATTCGATACAGGTAATTAAATTGGAAATGGACATTTTTATTCGTCGGGCACACGGTTCGATAACGAAATCAATTACGATTGGACAGTGCGATTAGGTCCAGTTCACTGGCTGCCCGTAGTTTGCATAAATACGTAATAAAAACCTGTTGAATAAATTTTACATCGCATTCGGACCTCTAATGATATGGAAACGGAAAAATTGGGATGGTTCCAATGGCTTTCGAGGTTGGCGCCGGCGCGACACGGCGCGACCGTGTTTATCTATCTACATAATATTATATCGACATGTGGACAAGTGTGGACTGACCACTAATGCACGCGTTTCTAACATGCATAATGATACAATGGTGACAACAAACACACAATAGGCGCAACGCTCTTATGCATAATTAGATGACACGCGTTTTCGAGAAACGGTTCGGGACAAAAAATGCTCTAAACTTATTTCAATTGCATTCTTTCCTTCCATGTTGCCCTTTAACATAGCTTTGGATACTTTTGTAGGTAAAAAATATAGTTACAGCTGTTTTCTACCGAAGTGATGATTGGTGAAATTAATTCTTGTTTATTATTGAATATTATCTTGTTCTACAAGTAACAATACAACGTGTAGAAAGATTAACTATATCTTAAATTAAATGGAGAATCGATAGCTTAACAAAGACCATAAATAATAATGTATTCTCTAACATAAACAAGCAGATTAATGCTTCGAGTCTGATGCACAAAGAGGTCACAAAATGTTGTCTCGGTTCACACTTGCGCAAACATAGCCGAAAAGTAGGCGCCAAGCGCTTCCTAATTATCGCCCGTATTTGTGTAATCCGCGATGAGCACAAATATTGCGCAAATAGTATTACATCAATAAAAATCCGCCAACACAACTCACCGCAACGTTTTGTTTGAACAGACACGAAGTTTGACTCTTTTTTTAATGAAATTTTTTCGCCCTAATCTAATACTAAGCAACGTTGTAGTATGCTATTTTACTATTTATAATATCGGCAGGTACCCATTTATCAATTACTTATTTTTCAATCTCTTCATTTTAAAATACGAATTTATGTCTTTTGATCTATTAATTCCTAAATTAATTAATTGATTTGGACAAATATTGATCTAAAAGAAAATGTAGAGACAATAGACTCCTTTTGAACACGGGAAAATGTTAGATTGCTGAAAGATCATTCAACTAGACAGTTATATCTACTATTAGAGTACTTATTACTCAAATACCTTCAATTTCTTTCTAAAATCCACGCAAATATCACTTAAAAGCTATTATGTTTGAAACTATATATCTGTTTATTTCTAAATCAGTGAAATCGATACAAAAGATTAAAAAATATAATCATTAAGAACAATTGCGTCTGACTGCGCGCCTGTTCGTGAGTCAGTGTTTATGAAAGTGACGATTATTTATTAGCAGCGATTCTTCTCTGTTGCAACAGCGCGTGGCAGACGAGAGGCTTAGCGCCGGAAATGACTCGTGCCTCATCCGAGCCCTTGAGCACGCGGTACCTTGGGCTTCGGCGTAGGCACGTATTGTTTAGAGAAATCGAACAGCCATAACCTTTATGTTTATTTATTAGCTTTTGACATCGCCTATACCTTTATAGTATACGTGATAATTGTAATAAAATTATGTGAAAATGTTTTAAATTAGTGAATAATAGCGCTGGTATTGAAGTTCTTGATTTTAAAAACCAAGGATAAATTCATTCTTTATTATAATTTTGGCAAAACTTTTTAAAAATCGAACTTATAGGAGTACAATTTCTTTAGGTTCTAGACTTTTAAAGTATCATCTACGCTGATGGCTGAGTGGGATCCAGTGATAAATAAAAAATAAAACATTATATCTACATTTCGATTTGTTAATTTCATTCGAAGTTGATCTCCTAACAGTTAACTTAGTAAAGTTTATTATAACCCAATAAATCACAAACTCAGGATGTATACGGCTCATTGTTCACCTATTGTGGCAAAGGTTCTAGATAAAAATAACTCAGCATTACGTAAGCAGATAAAGCCGAGTATTTATTGTATATTGACTATTAAAATCTGCATGAAGTCGCGTTAATAAATCATACTAACAAGATGCGTTTGTGGGCAAGCAAACCTTTATCCTTTTGTGCGACAGCGAACACAATGTGCGCTCGGCTATACGCTTAATGAGTTATGGAC
Organism: Cephonodes hylas; assembly: GCA_030295005.1. NCBI lineage: Eukaryota > Metazoa > Arthropoda > Insecta > Lepidoptera > Sphingidae > Cephonodes > Cephonodes hylas. The sequence continues at coordinate 6,459,985 of AP025371.1, forward strand.
TTTAATGAACTGCAAAAGGGCTTTTCATGCTCCGAGTCATTCTTTATTTTTACATACCAAACCTTTCCCGAAGTAAGATGTGAGGATCAATTGGGTCAGTAGATGTTTATACAGACTTTTTTTATTTGTTTGTAAATCACTAATCAAATGATTAAACCTTAATGAAATTCAAGTTGTGAAGAACGAATTTTCAATAGCGAAAAAAATATTTAACACTCATTGTTTCATCACATTTCGTGCGATATAAACTTGTGACTTTCATATAACATTTACATTTAAAAATAACCTTTCGAATATTGAGGAATAACTGTGTTGGAAACGAAGGCAGCACGTGGCTCGCCTAGGCAAGTATGCAAATCTGCGCGCGTGTGTTACGTGCATTCTACAGAGCAACCTCCACTCACACTACTGCCTTACGAGTTCCATTCATAAAAGCAAGCCACTATCTAGCTATGAATTAATCGCAACATTTGAATATGTTTACTCTTACAAAGGAAGCGACCATTCAGAAAAACTCGCCCGAAACAGGTTTGGCACGTGTCAATGAACGTCGGGAATATTTTGGACGCCATAGTTGAGCCAAAGCTGTTCGGTCGGATGATTTAAACCGTTTAATAGACGCTAGTTTCAATGTTGGTTTATAATAAATTTGGATTTCATAACCGTTACGCCACTTTGCTGTATGAAATACATTTAAATTTATTAGGTTTCATGATTAAATTTCCGTCAAAGCTCCGTATGATTGTATTTAAATATGCAAAAGGAACATGCTGTGTTAAGTCAATATACCTAATATGTTAGCACCGTCATTTGCGTGTTCTATCTACCTACATATCGTAGGGTTTAATACAAGCAGGAAACGAAACACAATGAAGTTTTATTTAATCGCATACGATCACAAATGAAATGCGTACATACGAAATATACAATTTATTTAAAAATCGAAATGATAAGTAGCTGCAATGACAAAAGTTTGGAATAAATTTTGGTATATAAGTTTTTAAATTGCAAATAGACTAGACGCTTCATCGTAGCTATGAATGAAAGTTGGCGACCTCCAGTCGTGGGTACGTAGGCGAATGTTGTTGCAAGCGATGTTGAGCGCAGCCTCACAATATTAGATCGAGACGCCAGTGTTGCCAGATTCAACGCACTTCTCGATAATTTGGGTCATTCAAACAATATACCTTTTTGTGATAAACAAAAAAGAATTATACGTAACAACTGTATTTCAACGAATAAGAAATTATTGAAAATGTGGCAGCCAAGCAATTGAATATATCCTGTTACTTTGAGATTAAAATATGGAGTGTACAAACTGGGAGAATATTAAGGCAGCTTACAACACTAGTTAGTTCATAGCATCGCACACCAAAGGCTGATCCATTCACAAATCTAGCGGGTGGGCGGAGGCACAAGCTGCTTTATAACAATTCATGCAACAAAGTGACTAGTAAACATTTCGCTCACTTGAAACCTTACAACAGTTGCTTAATACTATTTCAGTCTATCACAAATTTGCTTTCTGCCCAATTAAGTATTGAATGTTGAATGTGTATCTATTTATAGCAAAATTTTATTTTACAACTCTTTTCTAAGATATAAATAAGCCCGACCTTTAAAATAATCTCCAATAATGTTATCAGTTAGGAAAAGGTTTCTTTGTTTTTATTTCTGCCTTAATCTATTCCACAAATGTTATTTTCAATTGAACGTGTTTTATATTTAGATTTTGCTTTGATGATTTTTTTAAGGTATTTTAATACTTCATTGAAAGCTATTGGAATAACTCCGTTGGTAAATCCATACATTAAAATTAATAGAAATCTTGTGCATGTTACGGAAATAGAGATTCCATTCGATGGCACAGTTTAACGCGACACGCTGTGAACTTGCAACAGCTAGTTAGCCGATAACCATCTCTCATGACAGCCATAGACTTCTTTATGGAGCTGCTCGCTTTATACCACAGATGTACGATACGCGTAAAACCAATTTAACCCAAGTTGGCAATTTTAAATAAGCACCGCACAAGGAACAGAATGGAGCCGAGACACTAGGCCGAACAAGTATGTTTATAGCGGTGCCTGCCTCGGCGATTGTCAATGAAAATAAATATCAATTTGGCCAAGGTGCATATTAACAGTATTTGGGTCGTTATGAATCCAAATTTCGCACTTAATGCTTATTTCATCTGATAACTTGCAGCCTTGAAACACTTCCAGTTTCTGGACGTTCAAATTCACAGCGAATGTGTTGCTTGTCTCGTACCAACGTTACGTACAATATGTACCGAGATTCGAAGATAAAGCCGTTACACGATGAGGTCTTAATTACGGCTTTTGTGTTGTTTGTCTTCCGATGCTTTATCTCGATATGTTAATTGTTTGTGAAAGTCCATAAAGATTATAAATGACTTGTAAATATTTTCTGTTGCTTTTGTTTCCCATTCCGACTGATTGTTAACTAAGTTTGTGGCATTATATTATTCAAAGAAGTTTGCTCCCCAGGTTTAATAATAATAATTTTATTAATAGTTAATTTGTAAAAAAAATTGGCCATATATTTTATCGGTACTATATTTTCATACTTTTGGAGCTTAAATGTTAAACTACGTGCTAAATGTGTGAAATATTATTAATAAAACTATTCTTTGCTTAAAAAGTTGCTTCTTAGTTTCTACGACTAGGAATTACAATCTTCATTCGTATTCAAGCATAGTTCCAATTCTTCTTAAATCCTTAAGACAGTAAGTACTGTGTCTAAGACTCGACTGTCTGTGACTTTCTAAGGCTCATTTTGGCCTGGAGTAGGGATACTTTCCGTAATGATATATGAATATTGGATTGGTCTGCCAACAGGTGTTAATAAATAAGGCTAGATTATCCACGGACAGATCTAATCAGATCTTGTTTACATTGCGAAAGATCCAGGCGGGCAGGCGGGCCGGCGACTGTCCGGGGACCCTTATCTGTTAAATACTTAAACTGTAAACATATTGGAGCTTGTTAAACTATTTATTGTTAACCTATCGCTTATCTAACTCGCTCCAATATACGACAATCCTTGTTAGGCTGTCTGCAGAATATTTTCGTAGCGTGATTGTTTTTACATGCAAATGTTTTCTCGTAAATAAATCGTCGGTTGTTTCTTTACTTATCTGATGCGATTACCATTTGTCGCGACGTTACTTTGTAACATATATGGAGTCAATTGCGATAGATTTATCCACGTGTTTGTTGTAAACACACCATATGAGTATCAATGGCGAAATAAACAGAATGGCCAACACGTACTCGTTTATATATTCCTTTTATAAATGTCTGTATTCAAATGAGCAACACGAATAACTCCAATTATTAAAGGAAATAAACCTATAATTTACGAAGCTTTGTGTGGAGCGGTTAAAAGTTTTCAATAGCATCTCGCACGGAGATGATCCGCGGCCATAATTTTCGTTAGGTAATTTTAATGTGAAGTTGGGGCCATTATACAAAATTAATAGCCCGCTCACCAAACAATTACCCGTCCGGTTAAATGCTATCAGCAAATCTATGGGTTGAAATCTCATAACCTTTTGCCTGCAAGTCAAACCAACTGTACGCTATAAAAGCTATGGATTGACCGCATTGAAGGGGCCGTTCACATGTTACGAGACGTAAATGAATATATTTTTATGAAACAAAAGTGGAAGAAATACCAGTATTAGTATTCGACCAATTCAAGTATGCTAAAGAAGTAATAGTACTGCAATTCAGTACCCCGAGGCATTACATGCTCGCTCTAATTATTCTGACTAAGATTAACATAAAGTTTACCATAGCTAAACTGTATAAATATGCCAGATGTGAATATGAATGAAAACCTTCTTGCACCAGAATTGAGTGTGATTTCTGAAGGCTAGCGGGTACGTAGAATTAATTTTAATACAGCTTCACTACAGCATAAACCGGCGAGAACATAACACTGTGCTAAGTATATTTGAATGGATCAGAATGATTGTATGTACACGTTTTGTCGGCGTATGAGCGGCTTCATTAACATAAGATGTTATTTTTCACATCAATGGAAGGTTTGCAAGCAGACGCAAGTGGCATTGAATCGAGGCGGTTTGATGCGCACGCGGCGCTCGTTTCGTATGAATGGGTCGCAGTGAATCATTCGCCTCCATTCATGCCAAACGCCCCCGCCAGCCGCACGCGCCTAACAAAACAACACACATTATTTGCCAACACAGCCATATTGTCTTTCATTTGCACCATCAACTGCCTCTCACTTCCTGCCTTCATAATGATTATTAGCGTCACTAACGTTTGTGTCTCAGTTTTAAACCAAAAACCTGATCCTGTCCATTCAACAATCATTTGCATACATAATACGCCATTTCGGTTGTAAATATTAGACAAATGTTTCCTGTTCGGGTCATGAAATTTAAAATGAGAGGTTAAACAGCATTAATGATCACCTTTGGCCATAATTTGAATGACCCACCTCGGCGAAGTTTACGCTTAACCCTGAGTAGAGACCTCAACGACAATCACTTTATTGAAACATAATCAACAAAAATAAACGCCTTGACCCGAGTGAGCTTCACTTGTGAGTTAGTCTTGACACTTAGACGCGACACAGAGCTCTCATAAATTATTCGTCAGGTAATTGAGGCTACATGAGTAGTTCGCTTGAAAGTTAATAAACAAAATAAACGCATCTTTATGCGAAGGTGCTTAGAAACGATTGGCTATCATGATGATATGGTCTTAATACTTTTCTTTTTTAATAATAACATCTTTATTGCGGTTAACTTTTTTCTTAACTTATTCAAATCCACATTTATATAAATATCTGAAAACAATATCTGCAGACCTTATGAAATGTAGGGATTAGATCTACAAGCGTTTGGTGCGGAAAGCCAATTGCTTAGCCGTTGCTGTAATCGATCATCAAAAGGAAAGTCATAATTGTACGTAATATACTGTTACAAACCTGAATAGATCATGAACAGCGATTGATGCAAACTGCAAAATGCCTATTTCCTCAGTAATTCTCGGAGTACTTTAAGCTATAAGCCCAGCTGTTAGGCATAATTTAAACGACATTGATATGGATAAGAAAGATTATCCTACGAATAATATAAATGCTAAAGTTGAAACTGATGCTTACAACATCTAAGTTTATGCAATTGCGCCATAACTGACTGGGTTTCAAGTAAATTAGGTTGTTAAATGGATTATTAACCAGAATATAAATAAGAGTGCATTTTATTCTAAGAAAATATGTTATTTAAATGAGACATCATGTAATGGACGTTTTAAAAACAATGATTGTAGACTTTTTTTATTTTGTTATGGTCACGAATGCCTATACTGCAGAGCCTTAACAATAAATAGATTAAAACGGTGAAAATAATTGATATGCCGTCAATATCAATTATAATATTGTATCATAATCCAATCATATAACTTAAAAACACAAAAAAATAGTATTGAAGTAGATATTTTATTTCAGTATCCCACTAGCGGGCAAGGGAAACTAATATCTTCATGTTTAAACATAGAACAGAAATCTAGCTCTTATTGAACATTATGACGAATTTAAAAATTTGTACATAACGAAAACCACGTTATAGAATTAAATTTCAATAAATAATTAAAGTCTCAACTCCACAAATTACTATTTCAAGAGTACATTAAAAGCGAAGAAATTATGCTGTACACTGTCACGATAATCTCTCATAATCTATTGCATTTTCTGGATTATGTTCCTGAACGCATTTCATGGTGACAGCCACGCACCAAAATGATATATAGGCGTGGAGTACTTAGTACTGGTGTGTCCACTTAACCGAATCGCTTTTATTGAAAGTGTATCAGTGGCCGAGGAAAGTTTTAATGCTCTTTAATTAATTTAAATTTATTCTTAATTACGAACTGGTTCAGGTGCGTTAACCCGCATTTAGGTAAGTACACGGGACGATTACTCGTAAGAATTCGATGCTTTCTTCCGCTTGTTATGATCCAGTACAAACCACATAATAAGCTTTAGTGCTTGAAATAAGGGTTAATTGTAAAAGTTTTATGTTTTCATATAACGAGCATTTTGGTGTTAATATCGTTTGCGAAATATGTGCTACTTAATTTGTTCGATTTTTAAGTTTGGCACTTATTTGCCTTCTACATTATTTTAAAAGATTCAAAGCATTTTTTCTTCGCACAATGACTTCATTTCATGATTGTAAAATGAGTTAATTATATTGAGTAATTTTCTGAGTTTGGACGCACTTCATGATATTTTTTTTATAAGAACTGGTGGGACAAACAAGTTTTAAACTTCTTTGCTACGATAGTTAATGCGCCTCAGTGAATTAACTAGATTTCTAGAGAAATATTTATCGCCGCTGACGATGTAGAAACTGCTATGATTTTTCTTAACTTAAGATTTTTTGTCTCGCTTCCTCTAATGCCAAAAGGCATTTTATGGTACAAGAAAAAACATATACTTGTTGGGAACGATGTTATCAACGTTTATTAGTATGGCCGATATAAAATAGTCAGTATTAGCAGATTAACGTTATCAATTAATGATTAGTTTACTAGGTAATCGAGTAATTAATTAGATTAAAAATTACTTAAGATAGTAAGGATTATAAAATCATAACCCTGATAATACTGTTATGTGCATAAAAATCATGTTATGCCGTATTAACAAAGTGCAGGATAAGGACGAACACGAGAAAAACATTAATGTATATCTGCTTTCATAAATTGAATGAAATAAATATATAAAGTTATCTAATTCACATTTAAAAAGATAATTTAAAATTCTAATAACAATATTTTTTATTTGTATCACCTGCAAATATTAATGTCTACCAAGGACATTATATTTACAGTCAACTTTGAAAAAAAAACATTGTCTATTAATTTGGGTCATGTCGCAACATACAAATAGAATCAGTTAAATAAGGTACAAGATTGTATCCGTTAAAGTAAAATAGAAATTAATTGCTGATCTACATGGCTTACCCGATGCAAAATAAGATAGACGTGGCAGAAACTTCTCTTCTCTCTAGAAACTTGATAGATTACTGAGGTGTTTCTTCACATTAAGTTTAAAATTCCTTCTACAATCATTCACTGGCTCATATACGTCTCAATGCTGGGTACAGGCCTCCCCCACAACTGAGAGGAATAAGCCCTATGTCCACCACGCTGGCCTAAAGCGGATTGTCGGAATTCACACCTAAGAAATTAGTAACAAATCTTAGGCGTTTAGGTTTCTTCATGATTTTTCCTTCGTGTGTACGAACGCCGAGATTCACGACCACGCGTCTAGACCCCCAGGCCATTTTATATAATAACAAGAAGATAATGATAATAATAAGAAGCAAAGAATATGTTAGCTGGAAAACCATGCCACAGTTTCTATCGTGTGACAAAGAAAACAATTGACGAACCTTTTAATCCTGCTGGGATGGTATTGGCCACGTGTCCTTGGGCATAACAACTTCAGAGCGTTTGTTTTGATTACGCTTAGATCCAAACTGCACTAGGCCAGCGTGGTGGACTAAGGCCTTAAACCTTGTAATGGTGGAGGCGGCCCGTGCCTAACAGTGGAGTGCATAGTGTGATAACGATGATGACAATTTGACGCGATGGTGTCATTTTTGCGTGCAAACGACATGTAAAAAAATGTACCTATGTTAGTAACAACGCAAATATTGCAAATATGCTTAGAGCTTATTTATACTGAAACCAAAGTCTGTGCAGGCAAATATTTCGGAAGTGCTTATAAATTCTTCGAATCGATAGAACAGCATATAAAATTAATAGCCATGCTTGCCAATTAAGAAAATAATAGATGCAAATGATGTCAGGTTTCTTGGAAGTCGTAATCCGTGGCCCTGCGTATGGTGTACAGATAAAAGAACGAGAAAGATACATGTACTCATTTTACAATCGACTACCTATTTATTGTTAATCATAATCAGGTTCGAAACAACCGCTGATGGACATAAGTCTATTTTGAAGATTTAAGCGATATTTGTTGCACAAGTTGGCTTACGACTTTTGACAAAATGGGTCCATAGAAACATGAAATAGCTGTGATTTCTTAAATGTATCTATCAACTCACATTTTATAGAACATGACTAACACGCGCCTTTAAAACTGTGCGGGATGCACCAGGGCCTACTTTTCCGGTTTCCGTATGTCTGTGTAAATAGGTATGCGTTATGAAAGTCCGGTTTATACGTAATTAAGCAGCAGACAAAACGTTTTGTGTTATTAAATAATTCATAATAAACAAAGCAAGAACTAATATAAATGAATATTAAAATCAATTCCAAACATTCACGACTTTTTGTTATTTACATAAAGATTTCTATCAGCTGAATAAAAAGCAACATGAAGCTAATTAAAAACTTTGTAGAGGTCAGTTTCAATTCCTACTGAATATTTATCACATATTTTTCTTTTTACAATTTTCATAATATTTAAACCCTTCTTTAGCTCGATATAACCTGTAAACCGAGCGTTTCTCAGTAAATTAACGTATGTAGAAGCGGTTCACGACAAGAGGTCCCCTAAGAAGTACCGCAATAAGATGGGATTATGTATTTATGGGGCTTGTAAATTTGTATAAATTTAACATCAATTAATACTATAGTCGCATAATTCTTTGGGACATTAATGTGATAGCGAACCGACTCCTACTTGCGTGGAGTGATATTATATTACCTGTGGTGTGTAAACCGATAATCTCAATTGAGATTCCTTTCGCCCTTTTATGGCGGTACTTAATGTTCCCTGTGTAAAAGCATCGTTAACATCGGATTATATTTTACTGGGTCCATTTCTAATATCTTGACAAACTACATTGCTTGATAACAGTGGGTTTTCTTTCGTTTCTAATTGGGGAGAAGTCTGTCAATCTTTATTAAACGGCTTAGGCGATTGCTATTCATCCAGCTGTGGCCAATATTTGAGACCGCAATAAAGAGAGCTTTGCTTGTTAATTGTGATGTGCATTGATAATTGCATGTCGATATGATTTGAAGAGCTTTAATTGATAAAGAATTGTGCCATACATTCCAGGAATGTAACGCTTATATGATGATTACAACATACGTCTGCATTACGCGGTTCAGTGTAGCGGTAAACAGCCGCACAAACTTGAAGCAACATCGCCGAACTGTGCCAGAGTTTACGTTTCTAGGCAAACAGTGACAACCATTGCGGAAGGCAGTTACCGATTCGAATGAAGGTCTTGTCAGTGTGGCGGTGGGGTGTGCGGCGTGCGGGGGGCCACGCATGCGCGTTGCGCAACCACTGGCGCCGGTGAATGGAGCCTCCGAGCCGTGAGTGGGCGGCAGTTTTTATCAATGAACGGCGAATTTGTGGCGTACGCACGACGCTCCGTGTCATGGCCGCGCGGCCACCGTGCAGCCTGACAACACCAGCGCCGCTAATGGACAATGTCAATAGACACTCAATCGCTGGATGCTGACACACAAACGCATTGCGTTACTAACTAAATTTTAATTTGGATGGGAACGTGCGGTGTTTGTTTTTCGTGTGCTCGACGATAGCGTTGCGAAACAAACTGTCACACGCGTAATACTACTCAAAATCTTGTTGAAAACCACCGCAATAGTAACAACGTTTGTAACTTATTGACCGCAATTTCCTCTAGCTAGTGATTCTTAATTAGACTGCGTTTATTATGATAAAGTTTCATAACATGAAGCAGAGTTGATATTTAACCTGAAAGCATAGATACATGTTATTTTTCTGTGTTTTCTGCACATGATTTAGTTGATTATTTGAAAAATATTCCAAGCCTATGAACATAAAACATGTTCTATTCATTTATCTTTATACCTTATGGTCGGAGTTATGGACAACATATGAATACTCGTAGGTACTCATGCGAATAGGTTGTATGCTTTTTGATCAAAAAAGAACAAGGGATTTAGTCTGTCTATTATGTAATTAATCTATATTGTAGCAAATATATATTTTTTTCAAAATTTTGTGTCTCATATTTTTGGGCATACACACCACAGGTCAATTTGAAAAATCATCGTTACGCCTATTCTGTATCCAAACATCGAAATATTGCGAACATAACTCTAACTTTACATGATTTATTCAAGCGAATTGGAAAGGAAATAATTAATTAATTTAATTGCTTCGGCACTGTTAACGCCTCCAGTTAGCCTTCGTTCAGATTTAACCATGACGTAGTCGCAGTTATCTCGAGAGACCAGCAGACCTGTATTTGGCGATGACTGCATTAGAAACTCTCTTAACGCTACTTTGCGCCGTATTCAAACCAATTAGTTTCATAGAACAGTTAAATAATTCAAGTATATGTTCAGAAAATGGTATAGCCTTAGGTATTAAGGGTATGTTTATCAAGCTATTGGTTCATTAGACGCAGGTTCGAATATAATGCAAGCACCTCTAAGTTTAGAAGTTTCGACTTTCGAGTAACGTATTTTTAATCAATTATGACGCACGTAAAACGGTGAAAACATCATGAGGAATTTAGTGTGTCTCTGCTTGCTTCGTCGGGAATTTTGACAGAATACCATACGTAATTTCTCGACTACTAGTCGAGTTTACAAGTGTAGAGTCTGGAAATATTTGGGATAGGTGTATAGCTGGCCTCGAGGTTTGGGCGCGCGGTCGAGAATCTCGACGGTCGCGGGTTCGAACCGCAGGCACACACCTCTGACTTTTCGAAGTTATGTGTGTATTCCCATTGAATTATCACTTGCTTTAACGGTGAAGGAAAACATCGTGATAAAACCTGCACACCTAAGAGTTCTTAGGAATTTCTTAGGTGTGTAGTCCGCCAACCCGCACTAGGCCAGCGTGGTGGACTATGGCCTAAACCCTTTCAATGGTAGAGGAGACCCGTGCTCAGCAGTGGGCGTAAATGGGTTGATGAGGAAGAAGAAGAAATATAGCTTTCAATAGGTGGATAGCTGATGATGTTGATGTGGTCACAAATATTAGTCTTGAGTTTCGATCTCGTTACCTCTAGCATGGTTCGCCGCAATAGCTATACGAAGGCACTTCAATAAATATAAAATACAAAGGAATAATATTCTATGAACCAAATGCTGGCGCCCTTGTTAAGGTTATATTCCTGTAGTATTTATAAATGCACTTGAATCAAGTATTACATTTCTAAAGGACTCTTCTATATATATTTTAAACCTACACGTATTTATTTATACACCAATGTGGGTTGGATAAGATCTTTGATTTTTTCCAATCAGTTATTTTTGATAGGTGGTCCTTAATACTAAAGTACCACGCATTGACATTAAACATTCTATAAACCATCATATTTCAACCGCGATAATACAAAGTTATTAATAATCGTACCTACCATTTCAATATCGGAATCATAAACAATAATTTCGTAATGACCGTTTAGTTTGTCGTATACTGGATAGATTTATAATTGCGTTTAGCAAGCAAAATTATATACGTTGAGATAACAAAAATGAAAGTGAATTTAATGATGTTGCCGATATTCGCTCAACCAGTGGTTGAATTGTGAAATAAAATTTGTTCCTTTCGATTTGTTTTGTAAGTACATGCCTTTTTTGATTTTGAAAGTTTGATCATTAGTGTGTAATTAACCAAGTAACGTGTTACCAACCGCTTTTTAAGTTTGGCTGTTTCATTAATATGAGATTATTACGTGAGCCTGATCGTTTATCGTTGCTCGTACCAGCTTGTAAGTGCAGTGTTATCCGAATAGAATACCGGGTAAGATGGTGCCTACTTTCCCCCATTCAATTGTATGATAATGATGATCATAAGGGCAGTAAAGAAGATTCTGTTCCACAGATACCTACTTAACAGCAATTACGAAGATAGGCATTCTTTTCTCAACCCGTGAAATTGCAACAGCTTTTTCCTTCCTTTTTTTCACCTCGTAGTATCCTCTTCATCAATCTAAACCATAACTTTTAGCCTTATAACCTTTGACCAATATTGATCTTTAACATAAAATGTTAATTCCTTCACAATATATAGATAATAAATTTTAGGACTATTCACACCCACATTCTTTGTTAAAATTTTATTCATGATGAAAAAAAGATCCCTTAGTTTTTTGAGACTAGGCTGTTATGCATTTCATAATTTCAACGCCTCCAAGTTACTCTGACATTTACTCCGTATCTAATACATATTAAATGAGTTCTCCCGAAAATTAAAGTAAAACAAAGGTCGTGTATACTAGAAACTGCTTTGGTGGAATTGATTGATAATGTTAGAGCGTGGGCGATGGCCACGAGTGGGCAGTGCGTGGGCGACCGGAAGGAAGCCGATGCTTTCGGCTTTTCACATACAAGTCGCGAAACTTGTAACACAAACCTATATTTACATACAAATGTTGCCTGCGAAAGAATTAATTACGTGCAATTTATTTATTTTTAGGTTTACTACATTTCCAACTGGCTCCGCAGTGGGACTAAATTGTTGTAAGCTGTAGTAGGTTGCAGTGTTATACAAATTTAATATCCACCGAAGAGACGACTTCGATTCTCTACTCCCAGTGGACTAAGGTTCGCCTGGGGCTTTGATTTTATTCTCCGAAGAAAGTACCTACAACAGTTTTCCTTCACATCGGCTTTCTCCGAGCGTGGCTACCCGAGCTGCCCGCTGACTAGCCCATGAGTATTGCAGTATAACGAGACTACACTTAATCTATTCTGTAAATAGTTACATTTACGCTGGTTCCTTGAAATATGTGGAGTGTAGACTGAGGTATAATTCCGCACTCATGTTTCGCCAGTTTCTTAGACTTTTGCTTTTTTAGAAATTTCTCCGAAAATCTAAACCTCTTATGCCATTTCTTACAGCCGCACTGAGCAGTATGAAGTCGTTTCATGTATTACAAGCTATGAGAATCTACAATGAAAACAGATGGTTCGTCATAATCATCATTTCCAACTTGGGCGCCGCATGTTTGCATCAGTAACGGTGATGTCATTGTACCGTCGTTGTATAAAAAATATATTTTGACCGTAATATAGCATTTGTATAGGAGTCGGTTATTATGATGATAACAGTTCCCACCACAGCACAAACATTTTTATGATTCATAAACATTTCTTTCTGTAAAAAAAGAAAAAAACATACATAGCTTTCAATTCGAGATACTTAGTTAAAGATCCGAGACTGTATACTCGTATGTCTATGAATGTGTTTGTAATTTAATTTCATCGATTAAACTACAGGACTTGCGAATCGAGTCCATATCATTAGTTTCTAAAAGTGAAATATATGGAACCAGTATACATTTACATACATACTTCATTTCCTTATTTCCAGAGCATAGGTGTATTTCTACATCGATGTTTCGTCAGCAATGTTTAGTTATGAAGTAAGAGGTGGCAAACCTATTACCTTTAATCGGACAAAGTTTGTAGCTGAGTATTTCTTTTAAAACACAGTTCCATTTTGTTGATCGGGGATCAAATATAAGAATGCTTAATTGCATGCACCATTTCATGAACAAATATGTATTTATATCAACATTATATAAAACCTACAATATTGTTACAATCAGTCGCAAAATACAAGCGACATGTAAAGATAATTAAGACTTACAAATCATTCCGATGACTTAAATAATCACATGAAGAAATTTGAATAACTGAAATTAAGCATTATCAAATTAAGCAACACAAATTCATATTGATAACATTCAATAAAATCTAATTAAACGAGCAATTACGTGAAACATTAAACCGTTTATTTCGCTATTTAATTTTTATCTGTCGATTAATTAAGTACGTGGATTGGAGAACTATTAAAACATAACGTAATTGGTTGGATTTGAATAAGAGGACCGTCGCAAGTTTGTGATGGCGAGTGGCGAGTATTTCCGGCCGGGTCGCTGCCATCGGCACACCGCTCGGCGCACACGCCAAACCGGTTTTGTAATTTGGTGTTTCTGGATAGCCACGTCGATTAATTTACGATAGACGAGCTTCCTGTCGGAAAAAACGCCAGGGCGCGGAATGAGGATGTTTTGATATTTGTTCAGTAAAAGATGTGTTTAATTAAGTTCCCATATACCACGCCCATTGCTGAGCACGGATCTCCTCTACCAATGAGAGGGTTTAGGCCATAGTCCACCACGCTGGCCTAGTGCGGGTTGGCGGACTACACACCTAAGAAATTCCTAAGAAGTCTTAGGTGTGCAGGTTTTATCACGATGTTTTCCTTCACCGTTAAATCAAGTGATAATTCAATGTGAATACACACATAACTTCGAAAAATCAGAGGTGTGTGCCTGTGGTTCGAACCCGCGACCGCCGAGATTCTCGACCGCGCGCCCAAACCTCGAGGCCATCACTGCTTACTACTTATTGCTTGCTTGAAAAAGAAGAATTAAGTTGTTTTGATGATTAATTTAAGTATTGAGCTGAGTTGATGGTACGATTTTTTTGCAATTTTAGGAGAAGTAGGAGTATTGACATATCTAAGTATGATGTGTCCTTATCAAGAACTATTTGTCTCGCAAGTATATAGCTATCTATACAATATTCTCTATAGGTAATTTATAAGGAAGAAACATTGTTTGAAACTATATATTTTTTGTTTATTCAAAAAATTTTATACTGTCTTGTAAGTTTTTTATTTACACTCGAGGTTCAATTGATTAAAGATCTTTGATAAGATTTCGGTACTTATATCATCTCTAAGAATTTGAATTGATTTGCGTTAGTCTACCAGCTCGACCGAATACAGATTTTCTCAGTCTAATGTAACTAAAACCAAATAGACTGTATAGATTTTAATAAAATATCAAACGATGGTTATAAGTAGTTGACAGGAAAATCTAAAACGAACAAAATACTATGGGTAAACATTGATGTCAATTTAAATGTGTTTTTAGTTTTTTAACCAAATACATAAATCCAAATGCGGGCCTGTTTCTGACATTCGAGTACTTGATTTGACATTTCAAGCATTTACAAATAAAAAAATATATATTTCATTTTACCTTTCAACAGTTTTGTTAATTAGATTGATAAGGAGATGAAACCTCGAATTATACGATTGACGGCATCCGAAACTGACAGGCCATCAATGAAATTCGAAATTATTTCGTCACTAATGGCCGGGCCTAGCTTCTCCTAGCGCAATCTTATGAAAATCTCTCCGACTCTATGTTATTCGAAGAAATAATAATTATGATAATGTTAAAATATAAAATAAAATTCTTAGAATAATATCAAACATAACGCTTGTGTGGTTCTAATACAAATTGAATTGCCTTTTCCACATAATATTTTTTTTTATTTAGGTTTTAGCAAAATCAAATGTTGTGTCTACATCTTTTTATTGTACAAATATTCGACGGCTTAGGCAAGTATACAGATAGAGCTTTTTATTCCAATTCGTGGAGAGGTGGTTTCACATGTGATAAGTGCTTAATTATGTAACTGTAGACTTTTCTAGTTTTATGCGCCATTAAAGAATTTGTTATTTGATATATAATTTCGTTACGGCATATTTTTTTAACGTTGACGAGTTTTAAAAGCGGTTGTGCAAACGAAATTTAATAGCCAAGTATAATAACACGCAGATAAATCTCTGCGGTTAACCGAAATTAATCATCCGGCGACCATTCAACAACAATAAGTGATACTCATACAATTCTAAGAATGGCGTTTAATTTTGCTCTGATGATTCTATGCGTTGATATAAATTGTTCTTGTAGTTTTCATGCCATATGGGTGAGCAGACATTATGCCTTCCATGACTGATTAATCATTCAATTCAATGTCATGAACCTGGAACACTTCTTACCTTTTTTTATAAGGACACCGCAATTACCGCTACCACAATTATGGAAGATTACAATATTTTAAGTGCTATAAAAAGTTAACTGTTTGTATCAGATAATTCTATTTTAAAAGATATTATTACGTCACTCATAGATTTACGCGAATTTATGTTTCGTAAAATTGATAAACAATTTCTGAGTAACACTAATAATATCGATGGAACCCACGCTGTATTTTTCCTAGTACGTTCCGATTTATCGTGACTTCACCCCAAGCCGCCCTTCATAACATTGCTGACATCTCGATATTATTAAAAATCACCCACTATTATTGCTTCCAGCAATTTCTTTACTCAGAACTGTGTGAAAAGGACCAATTAAAATGGTATTACGTTAAAATAGCTACTAGGATTATTAAATCAACAATTTATTTTTGTTTAGATATCAAACATCTTTAGATCATTGAAGCTACTATAAATAACGTGAATTAAAGTACACATCATTATAAATAACTTTGTGACGTATTGTCAACAAACTATAGTAAGAATGATCGTAGGTTGTATGTTTTGGTTTGAATCTAGGACAATATGGATCTTAGGAATATGAAAGCTAAAGGATGGACGAGCAGAGAAAGGGCAAACAAAAGATGGATGGACTGCGTTAGAGAAGACATGAATGGAAAAGGGGTGAATGAAGATATGACAACTGATAGGGATTTTTGTAAGGATAAAACATACAGCCAACCCCAAATAGAATAGAAGACAGAGCAAGAGAATGATGAATATGGATCTTTGTAAGTGTCCGACTGGTGTCCGAAAACCACAGACGCTATAATACTTTGACATATTAAGTACCACTATAAAACTCGGGGACCACCCGAGTCATGTGGTGCTTATTCCGAGAAATGTCTCATCACGTGACATGGACATTATTTTGGTGACCTAAGGCAGTATTGTTGAATGCCAGAGCTTGGCAAGACGGAAATTATAATTTTAAAATAATAAGTAATACTTTTTGGTATACCTTATGCTCATTGCAGTCCAAAAATCTGCTACACATAGTATTTTTATAAATAGTAGACTATATTATAAGTGTGTACCACTAAAGGCTAACTAAGATAAAAACTTTTTTATATTTTTAAACATATTTTCGCTTAATATATTTTGGAACTTTAAAAATCGTCATACTTTTTCCCTGCAGAAAGACCCCATGTACAAAACTTAAAGAATTTAACTTATAACATTTCGTCTGTTAAAGCAGATGTAAAGAAATCAGATTATGCCAAAAGTACCATCCAGGGTAACATAAAACCTTAAGCGGTTTTATATCATTCATCCGTCACGCATAAATCACTAGATATAAAACCCAGTAGTAAGAGATGAGAAAATCATTTGTTTATATAAATTAGGCGTTGCGGTGGCGTGGGCTGTGAGGTGAGAGGGAAGTGTCGCGTGCGCGTGCGCAGCCTACGCACAGCCCGTGCCACCATTATTTTTCAACTCGAGCCTCTGCACGAAACAAAAGAAATGTGTTTTGGCAAGCGAGACGAATGGGCTTCGGTTTAATTAAGTAATGCTGTAATATACAGTTAGTACACGCAAACTGGTTATCAATTTGAAACTTTGTATTGATTTTTTATGAATGATAAATAAAACCTACTTACATAAACGGTTTGAACCAATATTTTGATGCAATTTTATGAATAAATAGGATAATGTGATATTATGTGAATTATATAATCTTAAATTTATTTTAATTAAACTTCTTAAAAGAATACCCTATAATTTAAATAATTAACTGTTGATTTGTATGTAAATACTTTTACAACAGCATAAACGAGTACATTTCTTTACAAATCTCGTGAAGCTTATATATTTATTTCAGAAGTGGAAATCATTTTATTATTTCTTTTAAAACTTAAAAGTGGTAAGTAGCGCCATCTAGTATTCAGATTTGAACTGAATGCCAGCAACTGGTCCGCAGAGGTTCTTTCCGATAAGCCACTTGGCTAGCGAAAAACGGTTTCGTGAACTAGGCACGCTGGGCAGGAAATTGTTGCCATCAGCTTGTTCGTAAAGTAAGCTTATGTAGCGGTGCACGCCAGTGCCGCGAGGTGGCGCTGGCGGTTTATATCCTGAAATATAATCGGTGATAATTAAAGAGGCTATAATAATACCTATTCTATTTGCATATGAGGATAATTACACTTTAGTCAATACCAAACCAAACATTACATTTTTCACTTGGCTATAATTACTAGTCATTTATTGATAGGAAAACTTTAGTTCACGTAAAAAAAATCCGCTCTTATGACTATTAGTGCCTTGATCAATTGTGCCGAATGTCTAACTTAATATATTCAACATTCTGTACTTATTTCTTTCATCAATTTTTATAGAATAACAAGGCAACTGTAGGTAAGTTATTTATTAGCCAAATTTTGTACCTAAACAAAAAAAAATACAATGCAAAAAATAAATTATTTTACCTCGATAATCTATTCCTACAGTCTTGCTGCTTTCTTTCGCCTTCAAAGCGAGGCCCTGGAAATACGTCGTCTTTATAATAAAAGGTCTCTAATTAAAGCGTAAACTGGCACAGTAAGCCAGACAAACTCAGATTTTTGAGCTAGGCCCCCTCATAACGTCGCCTATAATAATAATTATGGGTAAACATGTCATTGAAATTCGGTTTCCGTTCCAATTCCCCGTTAAGGCAAACCGGTATTGAAATCCCTTGATTAACGGCTATAAGTAAGTCATTACTTACTATTGAAAACATAAGTAAGTACCTACCAAGATATAGAAACCTACATATATTTAATATAAGAAAATATGAATATTAGAAAAGATTTAGGAAGAGAATTCAAGCAGATTATTCATTTAAAAAATGTAGGTAGCCAATGAAAAAGAAACCTTTTGACTACCAGATTTATACGAGTAGTTACTTACGGGAATGTTGGACTTCAACATGTGTAAATAAAATTCCCCTTCTAACTGAGGCGGGGCGTCAGGATCCACCATAATTATCGTGTAAAACTTTTTCTAAAAACATAAACATATAACTTCACGCCTATACTTCAGATAAAAAGATATAAAATACAATTGCACAATTGTTTTCTTACCGAGTCAGCCGTTGGGTATTGGAAGAGTGGTTCTTCCAAAAACACTTGTTTTGGAAGAAGTACATCACAATTGTGATCATTAACAATAGTTCCCCCAACGCTAGTGATATTCAGTCCACTTAATCTGTCACAACCTTCAAGAAGGGTTTTTACTTCAGATGTGGAACATTGTGACGCCGCTCCATACGCTGAACTAGCAGAAATTAAAAGTATTACCAAAGGTATCATAATTATATCTTAGCTTTTCAACAGACCAGTAAAAATTGATCGTTAAAGCTATGCTACATACCAGTAAAACAGACTTTGTTTTGGTACTTTTGTTATGAAAACAAAGTTGAACAAATGGTGTGGCATTTGGTTGATTTCATAACTTTAGCTGTGATTTAGAAATCGACCTCTCAATGAGTATTATTCTTTAATCTTTGAAATGATTTAACAAGCTTTTTATTAGACTGTATAAATTTGTTATTGTAATAAAGAAAATTTGCCTAGGTACAGATAGGATGGGTGAAATGAATGCAGATATAGCATAATCATAAATAACCAGTAGACACTCTCCATGAATATCCAAAGCGTTTGGAATTTTAGGAGGGAAAATATCTGCGGAACAGTTGGATTGCCTTAGAATAGACTAGGTACTTCCTGCTTTCCTTTCTTTCAGAGGTAACCTAGTATTCGAGTTAAAGGCGTTCCTAAGGTGGTTTAAAAACATATACTTAAGTTAACTTATTTGATTTTGAGTTCATCATAATCTGATATAGACATGCATACCCTATTTTTTCGTACCGTATCACACAACTTGGTATTTATATACCAAGTAAACGTTCTTTTTGTCATATCTTTCGTCTCATTTCTGTCACATTATGCTAATTATGATGATATTTTTGTAGACATTTTCGATATCCTGAATATTATCATTATCTTAAGTCCTATCGTCGGTTATGATCACCAATGAGTAAAACGTTTGTTTTAAATATTTTTCTTTAAATAATTTTAAAGATCAAGCTAGAGTCCTCGCCTACTTTATATTAATGCCGAATGATGGTGTTGTCATCCATCTTGAGGTTAAATTGTGAGTATGAAATATTTTATATTAAAACAACATAAAAAATTGTTTTGTTAAATTTATGTATTTTAATAAAGAAAGCTATTTATGGTTTTTTATTTTACATCATCATAACATCAATTTTATTACCTATCCAATATCATGACAGAAGGGAACAGCTGTTTCTTATTGACATGTCGTTCTGACATTTATTGTTTGTTTAATGCGAACATTGTGCAGGAAGTTGATTTTAATTTATAGAAAAGTTAATTGTAGAACAGTAAGCAACACGAAAAATGGAATCCCATCCATTGAATTTGGTAAGTTAATCGTTATCAAATTAAAGAGGCATAAATAATACGGTTAATCGAAGAAAACTAACGTATCCTACAATTTTCTAGGCCCACCAGCAACATCGACGTGCGGAAGCCCATTTAATGAATAACAGATATGACGAGGCGATGCAGTGTCATAATAACGCTGCAGAACTTCTTCTCGATGCCATGAAATCAACAGCATCATCATTTGCGCTTGAATCTATTACGTTGCAACATAGTTACCATCTGAAACAAAAAGATTTAATAAAAAGTAAAAAAGAGCAATATGCTCGCGTTAAAAAAGCTATGGATACCATTAAATGGCTGGGCAAAGAACCACTGTCGAATTTGCAGGGTCATGAATATGCTAAGTTACAAGTAGCAATATATAGGGCCATCAATGAGACAGATTCATTACTGCATACTTTGAGGAACAAAACCGAAAGAGAAGCAGCTACGAAAGACAGCATTCCTAAGGATGTTACAGATGGAAAAAGAACAGAAAAGACACAAGAGACTGTTGTTGAAGAACTACAAATATTAAGTCAGAACCTCCATTCTCTAGTGGAGCAATTAGTTCTACAGGTTGAAGTCCTTAAAGATGAAAACATGACACTGAAAGAAAGAGTTAACTATTTAGAAAAGGAAAGAATCAAATATTTAAATTTGCCATCATCAAATGATTTGTTGAATAATTTTTCAACTTTGAATTTGGAAAGTGATGGTATTTATAAAGACCCAATGTTAAGGCCAACAACACCTAAAACAACATCACAAAGCAGACCTATAAATTCAGAAACAATTGACAGACATGTACAACAATCACATTTTGATCTAAGTGCATTGAAAGACAATTGATGTAAATTGCTCATGTTCCCTTACCTTCCGGACTGCTCAGAAATGACAATTATCTCTTAGACATGTAATTTAGTTACTGTTTTAATATTATATATTTTGTTTTTATTTATTTTGTATTAAATTGGTGTGTTACCAGTTGGTATTACTTGTGATTGTCCATAAAATATATTTTATTTATGATTTTATGCCTAAAATATAATAAATGATGTGGAAAAGAAATAAAACATGGTTCATTATTTAGATATGTATTGCAGAATATTGGTCTTACACAAAAATAAAATCTTACTCTCATTTTAAATGTAAAAATAAACTTCCCAGTTAGAGACTAGGAATAACTATTCTTACTTCTAGAAGTAATCTATACAATTAACAAACAATAAAACTAATAACATTCTTATATTTTTGGTAACATGGAATAATATTCAAATGCTACCATTACTATTTATTACATATTATAGACTGAAGTTTCTACAACATTTTAGGTACATTTCATTCAATCTAGATGAATATCAGATCACAATAATAATCCTAAAAGCTCATATTCTTTGTTGATCATTAGTTACTTTTATATACAATACTAAAATCCATAACTTGAAATATAGTTATTTTGATTTTATTTGATAAATTATATGGTGATAGTCAACTTCAAGATGTTTCTATGATATTTTTCATTGCAATGTTTAAAAAAAAACACGAGAATAATAAAATGCCTCTTAAAATGTGCTTTTATGCAATTTTATAAATTTGCCCAAAATTGCTTAAAAGAACTTTTTGCTAAAAATAGAAAGCAAATTCACATTACATGGTTAAAAATAGGTTTACAAATACATAACTAAACATAAGCTAAGTTTGATATTCAGACAATAGCAAACATATTGTATTAATTTTATATTTAAAATAAGCTTATAAGCTGTGTGAGACAAGTCTTAATATTACTTAGGCATTAAACACAATTTTCTACAGAAATCTTAAAGCATTCTTTCAAGAAGTATATAAATAGGCACTAAAATGGCAAATCACATGTAGAAGTGAACAGTAAGGTCATTGTCTAAACAATTCACAACCACAATATACTCTTTACACTGAAAAACAATTTTTTGCCTACTGTTTCAAAATTACTAATAGTATTAATTAGTAGATATACATACAAAGCCCTATGGACAATGAGATTTAAAAGAAGTGGCTAGTAAAAAAGCATTGTGGAAAAATATTCGAGTTTATAATCTTGATGTAATAATAACTAAACACTCACATTCATTCTATCAATACATTCACATTTATAGTTTTAAGTTTTCACTTAAACAATGTCAAAGTGTAGGCATAAATAATACTTATGGATATCTAAAGCATACTTTGCAATTAGGAAAATATACATCAATCCCATTGAAGAAAATACATTTCTATATAATATAATCAAGAACTACAGTTGAGAAACTCAGTTTTAAAATGGATAAAATGAACTTGTATATTAGTATTTTATATGAGTTTTGTAACAGAATAAACTTCATTGATTTTGGCTTTTAAGCAGGTGGGGATTTGATATACGTGACATTATTACCCATTAGGGAAAAAAAACTTAAAAGTTCGAGAGTGTGAAAATGGAATAAAAGATGAATTAAAATTCATACAATAAAATTTTAGTGTAATGAAATATGGGGCAGAGCACATTTTCTAACGTTACAAAACGACAGTAGGACGAGCATAGTACTCAATCTTTATTTTTCCTGGAATTAAAGATATTAATCAAAAGAAAAATGAAATTCAATGTGCCATATTCATGGATTGAGGAACATTTACCCATGACTAGCAAACATTTTATTGTGTGATGTACAATATTTTTAGGGAGTATTTAAAAAAAAATATACTCTGATTACACATAATATTTTGCAGAATATAAAGTATGGTCTGCTAAAAATAGTAAAAAATTGGCAATAAAAAGATATAGGATAAGGATTGAATAGACTGACAGATGTTAAATGAAACATAATCAGAAGTTAATATTTCCGAACTATTTTTATCTACGCTACTAATGATTATATACTATGGTTACACAATATACACTAACTATAAAATATTTGCTATGGCAGGGTATGGAAATTTAACAAGACCTGCCTTAAATTTTGGTGATTTCTTGGCAAATTATACTTTCAGTATGACAGTAGTATAACTTAGATATTAAAGGCTTATCTCATCTATACATACATGCATAGATAGAAAATATGCAACTAAATGTTTTAGTCGCTCATATTTGGGGCAAGGCTACAAGTGATTATACGACTGTTAGGATTACACCAAAACAACTAAGTAGTAAAAATAGACAGACTGCGTCATGCGTGCCTGTGTTCGCTTAAAGTACCTAATGATATTTGTAAATATATTTGAAACAAAATTCAAGGCGTATAAGGCGGTGGTGGTGGTAGTACTGAGAGGTCGTCGAAGGGGAAGTACTGTTGGCTTCCCAGTACTGGGGGCGCGTATGGTGGAATGAGGGTAGGCACATAGTCGGCACTTGGCGTGTAAGGCGGCAAAGTAGGCACGGCTGGAGTAGGTCCCACACTGTGAGCCTCATACCCATCCCAATCTTCCATGAGGTTCCTCCTTTGGATGTCTTCATCCCCGGTCAAAGGAGCCCCCCATAAATTAGCGGCAGACGCCAACAAGGCTAGGGCACCTGGGAGTTAAAGAACATGTTTCTTATTGAACTTAGTACATACTTTTATTGTTCGCATAAAGTTTCATCATATTGCAATGTTGGAAAAGAGAACAGAATAGTAAGTCTTATTAAATATAGTTAAGCTAATTTTTTATATTCCTTTACATGTACCTTTTGTGAGTATAGTGTTAAATCGGTGAAATGAGGATTGGCCCTTTGTACTAAACTAATAAATACGAGTTATAATTTTGTATGGTAGACTACCATTCTCTGATGTGATAGGTCATTCGTCATAGCCTTGATTAGGTAACACAAACTTATGCAATATTTATAGGTAAGGCTTCATCCTTATTTAATCATAAACATGCACAATTCTGAGGATAGGGTTAACTAAAACACACTGGACGTATATAAATAATTTGAAAGGTAAAACGTAAGAGATATTCGTCAGATCGTTTAAATTATTATTAGTTTTGAGTTATAATATGCCGAGATACGTACAATAGTATGTTACAGTAGACTAGTTGTTCTTGGAAAATGTGGCATACCACTATAATACAAAATCTGTCTGTACTAATACATGATTTAAACTATAAATTTGAGCCATAATAAAGAAAGGAAATTAGTAAAGAATATATTAAACCTAGCATCTCGTTATGGGAGCTAAACCTTCGGAAACAAAAACATTAAAGGACGATAAATGGAAATTTGTCAAACCAAACAATGATCGATGTAATGGTTTATATATCAGTATCACAGATAAATATGTACTAGTTTTTCACAATTGTTACTGTAAAAACAGATGTCCATATGTTTTTTTATAATATTAGATAGCTAACACATTTTTTTAGTAAAAATTATTGTAATAAACACTAAACACTGAATAATATACATAATTCATGGAAGCTAAGATTTTATTAGTTTATCAATATCATATTCTTTTGTTACAAGAGGATCCAGTTTTGAATCAGCCAAAAGTGGTTTATACTACTAAAATCTACGAGACAGTAAGTGAACTGCAAGAACGCGATTTCAGTCTTGAATGGGTGTTTATGATAGTCATAGACTCCAAATACCAGGAGAAAAAACTGTAATCTTGAGGTAGGGACAGAACAATGCATATTACAGTTAGGAGTATTGGTAAAAATATTATCTTCTTTTAAGATTGACTCATTGGTTTCCCGGCACTAATTGACGCGTGCGATCAAGAGGTCGCGGGTCACGTAAATAATTATTTGGTTTTCCCATTACGAAATTCAAATAGTATATTGTATTAAAAAAAGTCCCAATCAACACAAATTTGTTATATTTCCAAATCCAATATTTGTCAACCTTGACAAATATTAATATAACAAATAATTTAAAGTAAAAAATAAAATAAAAAAAAACTAACCTGCTCCTGTGATTGTGTAGAACCCATATTCATAGTCAACTTGGATAGAGTCAGGATCACTACTGTTTGTATTTCCCAATACTACAGTGGTGTAATAACACACACCCACAATAGCTATTACCCAAAACACACACATTATGCTTGGTATCGCATTTCTCCGTAGCATCTTTACAACTCTGCTGTTAAGGCTTGTCAGATTTATAAGAGTACCAATACAAGAACACAGTAGCACCATAAAACATAGCAGTATGAGTACTCTCATTAATGATATTATCTCCGCAGTGGTGCATGGTGGCCAACCTGAAAATTTAAGTTAATATATTGTATACCAACATTACAAATTATATGGTCCGTTAAACAGTACAAATAGTAAGGAAATTATAAAAACTTGATAATTTACTAATTGTATAATGAAAATCATTTGTAAAAATACATTGTTTAGCAGTTGGGAGTCATGATTTAAATATTTATCACCACATTGATCCACCAACTATAAGTTTTGTCTTTAAAATTTTATAAATAGGCATTTACAGGAGACTGAATAAAATTCATTAATTCTGTCTGTAGGGGTAACTTTGGGTGTTTTTGCTATTTTACAAAAATATTGGATACTGCATACTTAGAAACATGGACATATTACAATTGTTAGGTAAATTATCTATTGAATATTCATATATTAGCAATTGAGGCCTATAAAATCAAAACCAGCTAAACTCCAGTTGGAATCAAAGACAGTTAAATACAAATTTATTCAGTCTGTACTCAAATATTGTGGTATTTTTATAATTTAAAATTCTGATTTTTAGTGGTATTCACATTCTTTATAAATCTCTTTTAAAATATAAAATATCATAGCCACCTAAACAAAGTTATCGATTTTTGTAGATTACTGAATATTTGACTCACTTGGATTAAGCTGCCTTTGATTTTATAGGCCTCAATTTAAGCTTTGGTTTCACACCAGAAATAATGAAAGCAAGATACTTGCAATAGTATTATAACAACCAAGTGGAGCCTCATATTTTGTTATACTGGCATGGCCAAGTGGTATTGTGCTAATCAAACACAGTACTATATGGCAAAAGATTTAATTGGTTTATTAAAATAGCCACTTACTCTTAGTACATTCATTACAAAAAGAGACATTACTGAAAATATTTTTATTTGTCATTTGGAACCTATTGATGTTGACCAATAAAGTTTCTATAGTAATTGCAAAAACTTACCACTTAATCCAGACTTATTAATTTCATCAATGAGAGTATTACGGTGTATGTTTATTTGTTCATCATCATCGTCATCATCAAAAGAAAAAAACTGTGCCAAAGAAAGACTTTGGGTGCAGTGCAATCCTTTTATCCTGAACCAACTTGGCTGCACCAATGCCGCACAAGTCAATAGGAATGTGGACACATTGAAGAATGCTGCAATCTTGTTCAATTCCTTGTCTTTGAATGGAAAAGATATTTTCAGGCCTGTGAAATTGGTGTTAGTATTATCAAGATTAGTATTGTATCAATTATATTAAAATAAGATTTATAACATCTCTAATGGCATACAATTTAAAAAGAAGGTAGTAAAATAAGCAAAAAATTGAACAAAAATATTTTTTTTTGTATGATAAAATGGACTTTCCTTTAATACATTGGGATTTAGACATTAGTGTTATACTAATAATAGTATCATTACAAGTAAACTCAAAGTCAACAATTTTATGGTTTTAAAATTGTTTGGCATTATTCATACATTTATACATATGATGCTGAAATAATGTTTGGAATAAGGAAAACCTATACTTTATGATAAACATGCCATTGATTAAATGTATAAAACTAACTTGTTAAAGGTGATTTCCTTAATAAGTAGAATTTCCGCTCATACTCCGTACTAGCTAATGATGCTCAATACTAATTAGTGCTTAACTGAGTGAAAAAAATGTTATAAATAGATGCTTCACTGGAGGTCTTTTCAAGTGTCTATATATGCATGAAGATTACGTATTTATAGATTATTGTATATATAGTTGGTCTATAGTCAATTTGCACCTAGGAACGTCCTTAAAATACTATTAACTCAAGGAAAACGTAATACTAGCAAATTGTTATTAACTTAGTCTAACAGCTTACATGACACGATAGGATGAGATATGGCTGTGCATATAAATGCATATTCTACAAAATTTCACAACTGCACAAATCCCGACTGTAAATAGCGGATACTAATATAAAATAAGTAATGTTGAACGTCATACCTCGAATACACGATAGACAGCCCATTATGTTGAACTGCTCATTTGAACAAGGAAACCATGTAAGCAATATCTACAATACTATGTAGGAATGTTATGATTTGATATTACCACGTATACCACCAAATAAAAAGTTTATTAATCGTAACAATATCACTTTGATGCACCTTCGATACTATTCCGATTTTTATTTTGACATATGACAGCGCAAAATGCCAAACAGCCAAGATTATCACATGGGGTACAAACGGGTAGAAACTATTTACCATCTCTTTCCCACTTTGGCCGCGGCAAGTAAAATGTGTGAAGTCCACTAGCGCCACTGTGTACAGTTTGTATTCCTAGTTTCCTAGCGGCTAGCAGGAAAGTCGTCACTTTGAAAAAAATAACAAGATAAGTTTACATTTCGTTTTACGCTGTACATAACTTATGATTAAATGGCAAATGGTAATATTTAATTATTATTCTAAATAATATATTCTATAATTCCAAACAAACTATTTATTTTGTAGGAAAATCTTCTTAACCTATATTTGCAAGAATTTTTAAGGCTCAATGCTATTATCGCAAATGCCCAATTATACCACCACTTACAGGATATATATCACATCACTCAAACTTTAGTAATCAAAACGACGGAGTTGTAGTTTATGTTAAGTGTGGATTGGAATGCAGTATAAAAATACCTAATTTTAGTGATGCTAATTGTATAGTAATAGAATTAGAAAATAAACTTGCCGTGGTAGTCTGTACCGTTCACCATCTTGTAATATACATAATAATTTTTTAAATAATCTAGATAAATTACTTATTTCTTTGGCTAAATACTGCAGCGTTGTATTAATTGGTGATTTAAATATAAACATTGCCCCCGATAGCATGGATTCCAATACCGACGAATATCTTAACTTAATAGCATCTCACGGCATGCTTCCTGCCCATCTTCATCCCACGAGGGAAAAAAACTGCCTTGACCATGTAATTGTTCGAACTCCCCATATTGTTAAAACCCTAATTCTAGACTCTCCTGTTACTGACCATTTACCTATTATTTTCTCTCTACATACTAAATTCCAAAATAATTCAAAAGCGAGTACCTTTTGCAAAAAGACAAATTTTTCAGATGTAATGTCGGACCTGAAAAAGGCAGATTTTTCAACAGTGCTTAGTTCCTATGATCCTGATCTTGCGGCAAGTTCTCTCGTAAATATCATCTCAGCTATCATAACTAAAAATACTAAAAATATTTATATATCTAGGAGGAAACGAATCATTAAGCCTTGGATTACCCCAGGCCTTTTAAGATGTATTCGTCACAAAGATAAGCTCTATCGACGCTTTAAAAAAACACCTGAAAATACACTGAATAAAATAATTTTTTACCGCTATCGGAATTACTGTAATAACCTTCTTAAGAAAGTTAACCCTACACTGCATTCAGTGCCATATATGTCACAACCAATAAAATTTGTTTTTTTTCTAATTTGAACCTAGGGACGAGATCTATAATTATGATAGCTTATTGATTATAGTCAATGCCAATCAATTAGTACCTTTATTCGAGTTAGATGGCAGTACCTCCTCGCAAAATTAGCTGTTTAATTGAAAAATTTGATAATATGCCGTGGGCGGTGCAAACGATATTTAAAAATACAGAAAAATAATAATTATTGACGGAGTGCAATAGTAAAAAAAATGTTTTTATATCGAGAAAACTGTGTACTAAGCAAATGTAAGTATTATTTTTTGATTTGACATTATTTTTATACTAAAATTTTATAATTACTGGTTGTTCCCGATATGTCACATCATGCAGTGATGGTCCAAATTTATGTATGTTTAATAATGTCAATATGTTGTTTTTATTTTCAATAATGGCGTAGCATAGTTTATCTAGCTCTCAAATTCTAAATTATTTTACATTACCATCAGGTAGCGAAGACAAACTAGACTCCTTAGAGGCTGAAAGTGATGATGATATTGCTGCAATTCGAACTATCGTCAATCAACTTTGTGAAACGTTTAGCGATGCTGATGATGAACAGCAATGTGATTTTTCAATCAGGTATGATCTCGTTACACCATTATCAAGGTCATATAATAAATAAATACATTCAATAGTCACATACACAGTTTTGACCGCCCACTAGGATACAAGTCCTGTGTCGTGGGCATTAGAGACTACGAGGGATTAATTCGGTCTCACTAACACCCAGACCCAAAAAATATTTGCCTCGGTGCGGGGAACAAACCCGTAGCCTCTCGTTCCACAAACTGGTGTCTAGCGAACAGCGCCACGGGGCTGTCAAATATAATGATGTAACTGATATGCAGCAGCATATTTCAAACGTCTGGGGATTGAAGTCCTGCAGTTCCAAGTACGTCTAGATCAATTGCTACACGAGCATGGCAGGTTGTGAAAGAAAGAAGTGGTACTTGACGCTTTTTTGCCATCTCCTCGATATCGCCACCATAAACAGTTGGTTGCTATATAGAAGAGTTAGGGAGATACGACAAGAAGCAACGCCGCCAAAGTTAAAAGACTTACAGTTAGTATTGGCAACGAACCTCTGCATGAGTGGTTAGTCAATGAAAAAGAAAAGAGGCCGACCGTCTTCTGCTAGTGAGAACTTGATAGAGAAGAAAAGAACGAGAGCCAATGGTGTGAATCTTCCTCCTCGTGACATAAGGAGTGATGGTAATATGTAAGAACAGAAGCACCAACAATGCAAGTATCTTTGCTGCAAAGGAAACTCATTTGTTTTGTGCAAGAAATGCAGGGTCGAACATTGTGTCAACAAAGTTAAAAAATGCTTCCGTCAGTTTCATGTCTAGTTTTGTACCAAACATACATAGGTAGGTCAATGCATGTTGTGCCATATATGGAACAAAATTAAAAAATCGTTTTTTTCCATTATTATTTATTATTAATTTTTTAAATTATTTTTCCTGTATTCTAGACCAAAACCATGAGTAGATAAGATTTTTTTTCTGTCGAAAATAAAAATCATGCAGTGTAGGGTTAAACAAGAATTCGAAAAAAAGGAATTTCAAAAAACTAAGGGTAACTCAAAACTAGTATGGAATTTTGTTAAAAATTCTGCATATCTGCAAAATACAAAAACCGGGGCGACTCCTCTCTTAAAGCTGTGCGATAATCCTAAATCTTCAGTTAATTCCATAAACTCATTTTTTGCTAGTACTGGTAAAACTCTAGCTTCCAATATTGTTCCGGTATCTAATAATGCATTTTATATTGATTCTCACAAACATCCTTCAAATGTAAATTCTATGGCTTTGTTTGAAGTAAATAACAATGAAATAGATAGTATTATTTCTAATCTTAAAGATAAATGTGCAGTTGGCTGGGATGGCATTTCCACGGCCGTCATCAAGTCCAATAAAGACATCCTTACCCCAGTTCTTAAACATGTTTTTAATCTTTCTCTTGTATCTGGTATCTTCCCCCAAGTTTTCAAAAAAGCCGTTGTTCACCCTATTTTTAAGACCGGTGATAAGTGTAACGTGAACAATTATAGGCCAATATCGGTGTTGACTGTATTATCAAAAATTTTTGAAAAAATTATCAATAAAAGACTGCTACAATTTATTAACAAAAATAACATTCTTTCAGAAAACCAATATGGGTTCAGAAACGGAATGTCAACAGAGGATGCAGTTTTAGAACTGTCCGACACTGTTATTAAAAACCTTGATATAAAAGCAAAGACTATTGGCGCATTTCTAGATCTAACTAAGGCGTTCGATACTGTTTCTATTCCCATACTTCTATCTAAACTTGAACACGTAGGTGTCAGAGGCATTGCTCTCGACATGTTCCGTAGCTACCTCTCAAATCGCTCTCAGTGCGTATTAGTAGATGGAATTGAAAGTATTGAACTCCCCTTAAGTTACGGTGTACCTCAAGGCAGTGTCCTTGGCCCGACCCTCTTCCTTATTTATATCAATGAGCTCTGCAATATAAAACTCCCAAATTCCAGAATTATCACGTATGCTGATGATACTGTTCTCCTTGTTCACGGCAATAGCTGGGCAGAGGCTCGTGATACTACAGAAAACGCACTGAGAGTGATAATCAACTGGATGTCTTCTAATTCTCTTACACTTAATCTATCTAAAACTAAATATATAACATTTTCTCCCAATCTTTCACTCCAACCCCCTCCATCATTTCAGTTACAAGCTCACAACTGCTATATGGATGGTAATCCGACACCCTGCAATTGCACATTTATTGAAAGAACATCTACAATAAAGTACCTAGGAGTAGTAATTGATAGCTGTATGACCTGGAAATTTCACATTCATCATCTTGTCTCGCGAGTTAGAAAATTAATATTTGTCTTTAAAAAATTAAGATCAACTTTAGATTTTAATTACCTTAAGATGGTTTATTATGCCTTGATACAGTCTATAATAACATATTGCATCACAGCTTGGGGTGGGTCTGGGAAAACTATTATGCTGAGGCTAGAACGAGCACAGCGGGCAGTACTCAAAGTTCTTGCTAAAAACACTTTCGTTTCCCTACAGTTGAACTGTATTCTCTTTGTGTAGTTCTAAGCGTACGTAAACTATTTATTCTGAATACAATTGTACGTAAACATTCCCAAATTTCCTTTGATCCTAATTTTGTAATGAACCATCGTAAATCTGACCGGATCTGTAAAATCGAATATTGTCGAACAACAATCGCACATCAGCACTATACATACCTAAGTCCCAAACTGTACAACAAGATTAATAGTGTATTGAATATTTATCCATTAGTACTACATAAATGCAAAATGAAATGTGTCGAATGGCTCCAGCCTTTAACATATGATGAAACAGAAGACTTAATATATACGAGTACTTAATTATTGTACACACACACACACACACACGCACGCACGCACGCACGCACGCACGCACGCACGCACGCACGCACGCACGCACGCACGCACGCACGCACGCACGCACGCACGCACGCACGCACGCACGCACGCACGCACGCACGCACGCACGCACGCACGCACGCACGCACGCACGCACGCACGCACGCACGCACGCACGCACGCACGCACGCACGCACGCACGCACGCACGCACGCACGCACGCACGCACGCACGCACGCACGCACGCACGCACGCACGCACGCACGCACGCACGCACGCACGCACGCACGCACGCACGCACGCACGCACGCACGCACGCACGCACGCACGCACGCACGCACGCACGCACGCACGCACGCACGCACGCACGCACGCACGCACGCACGCACGCACGCACGCACGCACGCACGCACGCACGCACGCACGCACGCACGCACGCACGCACGCACGCACGCACGCACGCACGCACGCACGCACGCACGCACGCACGCACGCACGCACGCACGCACGCACGCACGCACGCACGCACGCACGCACGCACGCACGCACGCACGCACGCACGCACGCACGCACGCACGCACGCACGCACGCACGCACGCACGCACGCACGCACGCACGCACGCACGCACGCACGCACGCACGCACGCACGCACGCACGCACGCACGCACGCACGCACGCACGCACGCACGCACGCACGCACGCACGCACGCACGCACGCACGCACGCACGCACGCACGCACGCACGCACGCACGCACGCACGCACGCACGCACGCACGCACGCACGCACGCACGCACGCACGCACGCACGCACGCACGCACGCACGCACGCACGCACGCACGCACGCACGCACGCACGCACGCACGCACGCACGCACGCACGCACGCACGCACGCACGCACGCACGCACGCACGCACGCACGCACGCACGCACGCACGCACGCACGCACGCACGCACGCACGCACGCACGCACGCACGCACGCACGCACGCACGCACGCGCACGCACGCACGCACGCACGCACGCACGCACGCACGCACGCACGCACGCACGCACGCACGCACGCACGCACGCACGCACGCACGCACGCACGCACGCACGCACGCACGCACGCACGCACGCACGCACGCACGCACGCACGCACGCACGCACGCACGCACGCACGCACGCACGCACGCACGCACGCACGCACGCACGCACGCACGCACGCACGCACGCACGCACGCACGCACGCACGCACGCACGCACGCACGCACGCACGCACGCACGCACGCACGCACGCACGCACGCACGCACGCACGCACGCACGCACGCACGCACGCACGCACGCACACACACACACACACACACACACACACACACACACACACACACACACACACACACACACACACACACACACACACACACACACACACACACACACACACACACACACACACACACACACACACACACACACACACACACACACACACACACACACACACACACACACACACACACACACACATTCTGTTACACATACTTAATTAGTTTCTAAGAAATTTATAATTCCTTTATGTTTTTGATGTTTTAAATGTTATTATTTTATTAATTGTCTAATTTTTCTATTACACTACATACCTATAGTTTAAGAATTATATTAGTTGCTGTTTTAAATGTCATTATTCTGTTAATTGTATAATATTGTATTTATTTTTTGTTTTATTGATATCCGCTGTTGGGATCTAGAAGGGTGTTTGATGTCTGCGACACAGTTACAATACTTCTGCAGGCATCATTCGCTCATTCTAATTTTTCATGTTTTTGAATTGTTATTCTGGATTTTTTATTTAATAAACTATTTATTTAAAAAAAAAAAAAAAAAAAAAAAAAAAAAATTATTTGGGTATGAGATGCAATGCGAGATTTTTCATAATTAGGTACCGAAAAAACTTAAGTCCACTGAAGAGCAAAAAGGGTTAACAATGAGGATTACCGACGTTTTTAGCGATATATCATCGTCTCTGCACTCCCCTAAGGTAGACTGTAAGAGAATGCCTACGGCATTGAGTCCGCCTATGTACTATCTATGTAGTATATGAAGCTTAAATAAATAAATATCATTTCCGGAAACGAAGGACTCAATACAGAGTCAGTATGGTGCGCCTGCGAAATCATAATAGTTTCGGAAATAGGGGACGAAAGCACTCCCACTAGATTTCTTCTAAGTTAATGTGATTTACCGACTAGTGTTCATAGTTTACATTGGATCGTTAATAAGGAATCATTAACGCTAAACGAGTATATGACGTCATCCAAGCAAAAGGGATTAAAGGGATAATATGCTATTATCTTTAATAAAATATGCTCTCCACCATTAATACGATGGAATGACTGGACGGATGAATTCACTGCAGACACGCCTTGCCAATTAACATCAGAGTGTGCTTAGGGCGTCGATTAGTCATAAGCTCAACTCTTTACTCTAACTGTGAATTTAAAGTTCTGACTCTAATTACGACTGACTGACTCTTCTCTCTCTGACTAAGACTCTGGTTAAAATAAGTTTTATGGATACAATCAATCAAAAATAACTGTTGTCTGTCACTTGTACTTACCTACTTACAAAGACAGCACGAGAAAGACATCTCACAAATTCGTTTCTAATAACTGTGGAAGACCAAATTAGAAAAAGCTTGTATGAATTGAAACAAAACATAAAATATTTTCTAAGCACCAGGTTGATTCGTGGATATGTTTTTTTTTGTGGAAAAACCAATAACACTGATCCATTGCTTGATCCGACAATCGAACCCGGGACCATAAGATGGACGGCACATAGGTACCCACGTGCGTGAGCGGTGAGACCACGAGTCCAACTCACAAGGCATTTGTGATGTGCTAAAATATTTTATTACTTATGACTTCTTTCATTAAGGTATTTTGCATAGTTCATATTGCCACCCGTCTATAATACTAAATTTTTAGCCCCATAAAATGAACATCTTTGAATATAAATTTCAGATGAAAATGTAAAATACTTAATGACGAAAACTATTTCCGAAGTAGATAATACGAACAATTAAAGAAATCTAGAAAAGCCATTAACTAGAAAACCTACCATTTAACAACTACAGTTGTTACCTTTACATACAGAGAAGGTACCTACTGAATATAATATAATATAATTAAATTAGAAATATGTAATTAAATGATTGGTGTTACTTATATATAAAAATCTAAGTTTTATAACAAAATAATTTAAAGCATCTTTTTCCTAATGTTGTTATGCACAGTAGGTAGGTATAATAGTTAGTACCTACAGCTAGGTATTTTAATTACTAATAAAATGGCAGATTCCTTGTTCTAAAATAAAAAAAATACCAAATTATTTCTGAGTACTCATTACAATAACCCATGTTCTAGGGAAATTTCAGGACGACCTATGATTTTCGTTAGTTTTTCATTTTCGCCAGTTGTTTTGTTGAGCTCGCAGGCCAGCTAATGAATGCTATCAATCATCGCTTCTATTTGTTAGTGGATCATTTGTGGGGGACACGCGTGACAAATTACTTTAAATACAGCGCCATATTCTAAACAGTGTAGTTGTAAATGTTCTAACGCTTTGAGCCTTTAGTTTTAGTACAACATAAAAATCTTGTTAAATTTTTATACCTCTCTATTGCGATTTACGACGTTCTGAGGCGTAGGCACAGTTTTTTTATCCTACATTCATAATAGCACCAGAAAATATATAAAAGAAAATTAACCAGAAAATAGCTATAAGTACATTTTGTCGGGTGCTATTATTAAAGTAATATCGTTGGTAGTTAGTGTTACTTGATAAACTGTGGGAACATTACCCAAACAGTGTCCATAAATCCTCATTGTGAGAGGGAGCGTATTGTGGTCGAAAACTTCTATATGAGGCCTATCTCTAAAGTTGCGTGTGTGAATAACGAAGTAGAATGTAGGTACAAAATATTATCTTGACCTCCTTCGTCTTTTCTTGACTTTAATATAATAAAAGCAAATGTAAGTTCCGATGTTTCATCAACAGTACTCGTAAAATGATTAGGTATAATGATTTTAATAGATTTTGGCGAGGAATAGTGTGATAGATATAACATTAGTGGACAAAGAAGAATTATTATTTCTTTTTTATATTCTCTTACTCTTAGTGCTAGAGCGGTGTCTTGTAATACGTCCGAGAAACAGCAAGCTCGCTCTTTATTACATAGAACTTAAAAAATAGAGAAATGTGTGTAGGTATCGAAGATCTCCTTTATGTGAGGGCTATGTGCTTGAAAATTTCTTTTATTTTTATCCCTGCTTTATTACAATTTAATTGAAAAAGCACAAATGAAACAAAAAATGTTGCAATTAAGTCGTTGACAAAATCCAATCTAAATACCACGAGTTTAATTGTTGAAACTTCAAATTGAAACTGTAATCTATGATCTAAAGTTACTAATATTCACCTGGGGAATAATTCGGCGACACAGGTGTTATTAATGTGTAGTGGTAAATGTTCGGCGGTATCTTGGCGCACTGTACCGGAAACATTGCGTTTGTACCTCCTCATATTTCCTGGAATGCTGAATTCATCCCACATTTCTATTATAGTAAAGTAATTTGTTCATTGTTGAGAAATTGAGAGACAAACGTTATGGGTTAAAATGTCGATTGTCGTTGGTTAAAGCAACTTTAATTTTTATGTTATGTATGCTTAAGCTTTAATATGAATACATATATGTAGTTAACTTTCATAGGTATTTAATAGTTCTTCACAATAATTTTCTTGAGTGACCCAACCTTGACTAAACCAACGAAATTCTTAAATAAAGTTATTAAAATTATTACTTACATTGTTATTTACATAAGACACTTAAAACTTCTTGCGGACTATGTAAACTTTTATTAAAATTGTGATTTTAACAAATGAATGAGAACATAACACAATAAAAAGGAACGCCAACATTTCTTAGAGCACAAAAGTAAATGATAAAAAGACGTTAGAATCCGTGTTTTGAACGTGGATTCACTTGCATCCTTTTGTCGGCGAGCACGGAGCGTGGTTTCAGTGAAGCGGCTGATTAATGCGAGCATTTCCTGCCTGCAACGAGCTACACCGCCACTAAAGCCAGTTCGTTTTATGCAAATGGTATATTACGCGAACTACACGTGTTATAGCCACTAAATTTGATTGCGTGTACACCGAGTCGTGTAATGGATACTAAAGATTGCTTATTTTTTAACGATCCATTTATTCATTCATTTTTTGCAATTTGAGTTAATTTCTCGATGTGTAAGGGATGTTTTCCTAAAAAAGTATCAATCCAGGGTTAAGGCTATCTGCATACAAAATTTCATGCGACGTAATATGCGAATAATTATAATAATATACAAAGCCCCTCAAACACTAATAGGTAATACTCTAGGAATTAACGGTTTCAACGATTTTTGAAATTTGAACAATGAATGAATTAAAAATAAACAAAATAATAAAAAATAACAACTTTTATAAGCATGAATAATAATATGCACATAAAATAATTAAAATATTCCTCTATATTTCACTGACTCGTCATAAGTGCTATTAAATTGTCTACATGATTAATAAATGAAAATTTTATTCAATTTCATTTTTGATACCACAATAATATTAATTGTATTAATTAATGCTTTTGGTCTTTCAATAAGAAATAACTTCAAATATATTAATGTAATAAATCTCTGAAGTAAGAAAAGTAACGTACTTTCAATAATTTCTAATTATATATTTTTCGCCTCTTCAAGGATTAAGTATTTTTAAGTATATTAATAAAATACCATTATATTGAGTGCCAATGATATAAAGATTTTATATTTGTAGACTATGTTCCAACTTTCAATTAGTTGGCATGTTGCCTTGTTTCTTTTGCGTAAATATTTCTTTTATTTTTCAAGTTTCGCAACAAAGTGAGAAAATGTTATTATATTTTGAGAGAATGTGTAAGGCTGTTGTCTGAATTGAAATATAAATTGAAGTCAATAATGTGTAGGGATCATTTCAGAATTTCGGCATTTTTGATAATGTGAGTACTGTTATAGCCTTTTTGCGTCACATGTGTTACTGCGACTCTACTAACTGCTCCGTAAAAAACACCATTTATATTTAAATCTTACTTTAAAAAAATAAATAAAGATTATTCAGACAATTATTCTATTCATGTTTATATACACACAGTAATTCAGTTAATTTTTCCCGCTGAAAAAACAAAATTGCGCGCGTGAAATGGCCAGCGATGTTTTTTTAAGAAAAGGTTCGGATACACACAGATTTGTTGCGGACAGTGGAGTTTAAAAAAAGAATATCTCGCCGGCCACAGAAGTGCCTCGCCGCGGTAAAACGAACTTTTGTACTCGCATTAGAGACGGACGAAATAACTGAAATACGGATTCTCACATAATATTTACAGCTTAACCATTTTTTGTGCTGCGAAAAAATACTTTAAGCATTAAATTTAAGTTTAACAAAAGAATATTTATACTTTAAAACAAATTCTTTTGTGAAGAACTTTTTCTTTTAGAAAAGAATAGAAATCGAAATATATATGGATGATCGATTTCGTATAAGAGAACTTAGTTATATCCAAAGTTAGCTAGTTACAAGATCTTTTGAAAACATCATTTTCAAGTATTTTAACTATTGCCGATTTGAAAGTTTATAGGTACTTATGGTTGAGTTCCAATTCACTCCATTGTCACTTAAAAATCTCTTAATACACAACTTCAAAATAATACACTCTTCCAATATTAAGCTCGCAATATCTTTCTTTAAATATTCATGAAGACTATGTACGTGCATACACAAGGAGTAACAATTCGACCATTACAGTACTCGATATAAAAGTAATGAGGAATCCTTTATGTCTGAAACAAGGACATGAATGATGTATGTAGGTCGGAGAAGCGTAATTAAGCAGTAAATCATGCGAATGTACAGCCACTTGTGTCTGTCCGAACGGTACCTAACATCAATCACATGGTAAACGGCATTGAAAATAACCTCAAAGCTGTGAACTCTTTACGTAAACTTGAGCCTGTGATGATGATGCAAATTATCTGTCTCCTCTTGGTAATGTATACGACCCTAGAATTAAGTTCTATCCTAATTAGACTTTCATAAAGGAGTATAGTAATAGTAATATGTTTGAGGAGTTCTTGTTATAAGTTTGGATTTTTTTCGTGTTCTAATAACGTAAATCATAAATACCCATAATGGACTTTAGATGCGCAATGGTAAGAGTCGTTAAATAACAGTTTTCATGCTATAAAAAGTTCTGGTCTTTTGAAATTGTCCTCTGATCGCTGTAATCCATTCGCACTCGAATAAATATAACTTGAATTCTATTTTATAAAAATATCAAACTTCTCGTCTACGAAACTTTGGATATTCAATTATTACGTTTTGTGTTCAATCTTTATGAGCGATGGTGTTATAGTAATGTGCTTAGCTGACGAAAATCTTGCAGAAATTTTTGGAAAACGTCGTGTTGAAAACCGGTCTACTTGATTTCCTGGGAAACAGGTAGAGTAATGAATCTTGGAAATGTATCTGTATATTCTATATTTCAAGGAATCAGTTCTTTACGAAATTGAATCTTAAAATAGGAAGTAGGTACTAAGAATGAGTAGTATTAAATTTGGACATTTATTGATAAACATCTGTATTAATTATGTTTCCCTTCCAAATTATTATTAGAATATGATATGATTCTAATTGAGGTTCTATAAGTATCTACAATATATTATAAAATCAATCGATCGATCGCTCGATATTTCTTAAATATTTGGAATGTTTTACATTGCGAGCTTAAAAAATACTAAGATATCATAATTGGCCTGATACAAGAAACACGGCGAGGTGGACGTGTAGTACATTAGTATAAGTCAGTTTATTACATTTTTAAATAGAACCTTTTTTTCTGAATAGATCAATCAGCGTCAAAACAAGTCTTAAGACTATTATTTTGTATTATTACTCTTTGAGCACCAGCATGGGTCAATACTCTTTGTATATTTACTTTCTGCTGTGTACGAGTAAAATTCCAATAATTGTGTATGGGAAACACAACATTGCTATTAGAATCTTCGTCTCCGGAACACAAATGTTATTGAATGATTATCTCCTTTCTCGGCATAGTAATTACGTTATTTGTTAACGTACACCGTTCACATATACTGTGTGTTAGTTTATTGTGTGCTAAATTGTGCCCGCGACCGCGTTGAATTCAGTTTCACCTGTAGTTGGAATACGAGTAATATATCTTCTGGTCTGTGATTTAAACATTTTGCTCCGCTATTCTGCTTTAGATTAAGTTTAGAGCACACTGAATTTTGGACCTTCTTCTAAAATGGGTGGCCAATAGAAAAACACCGGTAATCATCTTCAACAATGAATACCAATAAAGTCGTTACTAGTAAATACCTTATGTAACACATGAACCTAACATAATTTTTCACACTAGATTATAAACGCAACTTTGCATGAGCGCAATTTTATAAAAATACCTATATGTCTATTGTCATTCTTATATCATATTTAAGAGTAAGAGTACAGTTTAGGCTATTTCTTATACAGTTACAAATGTTATTGTCACATTTATCCACATAAGCTCTTTTGAATGAGGGCAATACTGTACCAGTAATATGGGTCTGACTGTACGGAATAAGTCGGCGTCTGGTTTTTCCAAACCTCGTAAAAACATAGCAAATTCCGTATTGAAAAACCAACGCCGCCATACTGACTAAAATCTCTCATTACCTCATCCGTGCCGGTGGATTTCAGATCACACAAAATTTGACTCGGTGCGAGGATCAAGTCGTATTGTGTATTGGGTGTCTGTTTCAGAACATGTTTCTGTCAACAAGTTCAAGGAATTTCATTTTTTTACACACATAAGATTTTTCTGGCATAAAAATTTAAGGTGGGTTAATATGGACATTTTACTCATCGTCGTAAAATGACATAACCTCGAGTTTGTATACCGTATAATCTTACTTATTTTACACGAAAAATCTTTTGTACATATATTGTGTGATCGTGATGCAACATGAATATTTGATAACTGTCGCCATAAATTACAATGTTTTTGAAATTACGCACAGTGTAAAACAATGGCATTAACCAAAACAGATTCCACGTATGTAATAAATCAGACATTATGTCTGAATCTTTGTTCCATTCAACACAGTATTAACCCTTGTACCGGGAATTATTTGAACCGTATAACGTGACAAATTGCGTATATTTCCTGTTAAATATTAAAAATTCTTTTATTCGATTTTAGGAAAGTCATAATCACTAGCTAGTATAGGTCTTACTAAGCAAAAGAGGGGAGCAGGCCTTAAAAGAATATTTTGTTACAAGAATCGTAGTCAGAACATAGAAAGAACCATTAATCAAATGTGAAGAAATCATAGTGTAGTCTTGCCTAAGCTGTTAAAATTAAAGACTTTTCAACGTGACGGAACGCCCACTGTAAAAAAAATATTAGCTATGAAAAAATTTATCCTGTGACTAAAAATAAATTGACCTAGATTTTTTCTTTGTATGTATTGATGGTGTACAATAATCTACTTTACTCATGTTTTTATACATAGTATTTCAATGTTAAAGGAATATTATTGTGAAACTTTGTAAAGCAAGCGTTTCAAACCCAGTTTCATGTTCCTACACGGCGTATGATGAAACTATGCTAAATGCCGACTAGATCGTGCATTATGTTGAACAGAACTAGTAGACAATAGCACCGGTGCTGTATCTTCATTCATTGCCTTCGATGTTACGCGTGGAACACTTTATTGTTCTCTCCATATTGAGGTTACGAACGAAATCGGAATATTTC
Organism: Cephonodes hylas; assembly: GCA_030295005.1. Taxonomy (NCBI): domain Eukaryota; kingdom Metazoa; phylum Arthropoda; class Insecta; order Lepidoptera; family Sphingidae; genus Cephonodes; species Cephonodes hylas. The sequence goes on from AP025371.1 coordinate 6,502,224, forward strand.
GCACTTCGAAGAAATAAATTAAAAACAAAATGAAATATTAATGTCAACAGCTGTGTAACGCGAATGTTTATGGCAAAAATTGTGCTATTCCGACTTAAAATTCAGCCGAACAAACGTAAATTGGTAGTAATTTGAAATACGATTTTTCCTCTTTGGGTATTCTTTATCAGGCACAAGCGATCGTTAGCATAGATTTTACATTTGGATAGCCCCAGCTGTTTATTTTTTTGAGAAAAAACACATTAACTCTCACGATTACATTCCCGAAGTTGCAGGTCGTGAAGTATTTCTACACCCACGTTTCGTTTACAGTTTAAGTAATTAAATAAAAATAATTAATAGTATTTTGAGTATGTACCACTTAGTAATTGTTGTTTTTTCGCATATTTGTGATGTTTAGGGTGACGCAGTGCCGCTATTGAGAATTTCCTAACGAAAAAATCCAATTAAGAACATTATGAATGAATTAGTATTTATGTAACCCGTCACAAGAAAACTCTCATTTTATGCTCACAACTAAAGAAGTAATTTACGCCATTTAAGTTCGTTTTCTTCGAATTGTAAATTTCGAAATATTCTAGAGAACGACGTAATTTGTCATAGAAATAAAGGATGAAGCCATGAAAGTCAAGAGAATGGTTTCATTTGTCAAGCAAATTTTTAATTGTAACATCTTGTAATTGAAAAACTTTCCTTTGTGTAGTTCTGAGATTGCTCTTGCGGTTCCGCTTATAATGACAGGTTATAAGGTATGAAAGAGGCTGTAATTTCTAATAACGACCACACTTAAAAATGATTAGAAATGTTTACACAAAAGGTAAGAAAGATATAAGAAAAACTTTGCGTTACCTTTTCATTCGCGTACAGTGAATTAGGTTTTGGGCGTGGAAAAATGTTTCACAATATATTTCGCCAAGTTGACAGTTATTGCTGAGTCGCTAAAACTGTAGTGAATATAATTACTGCTGATATGTTTCGTATTGCTTCGTATTTCGTGTTGCTGAGGGAGTTTCTTGCCGTTTCTTCTCTACAGTTATAACACGTTTCGAAGCGGCACTAGTTTTAAAAAATAGCATAAAAAATGACGATTCAAAAGTGCTTGTAAAAGTCTATTTGAATAAAGGAGATTTGACTTTGACTTTGTATACAACGTACATAGGTGCGAGCTTACCCTTTTTCACATCATCTTAAGGAAATTATACAAATACAATACTGAAGGACGACCTGGCATTGCCCAGAGGAGTTTACTGCATTTGCAATTAAATACCCTTAATTTTTTATTAATGGGATATGAATGATCGGCCTAATGAAAAGGCAGGGTTCCTTCATTTGATTAACTGTCAGTTCCTATACTAACACGATACCGCTTCAAAAATGGTACCTAGATTTGTTTTTACGAATGTAGAACCACTACTTACTTAAAATTTCGAAAAATGAACACAAAACAAATGATACGTAATTTTAAAAACAATCTTACATAATAAACATCAGTCGTTCTTGGTAAATTAGTTGTCATGTACAAAATTGAAACACTAAATTTCGTAGAGCTTAGATGAGAGCGGTGAAGTGCAGTTTGGAATTTATTTTAATTGTATCGTTAAATAGTTCTGGATAGCAATAATTAAAATAATGGTGAAAGTTTTTGGTTTAAAATTTTGCATTTAACGATCTTTTAAGACCATTACATTAACATAATATTCTAACTATATAATTTGATGAAAAAAGGAATGTTTTTAGCGAGGTTCATTTCCTTCTGATTTCGACAATACTGCACTTGATGGTAATTATTGTTTATGTAAGAAGACTTTATTTCTACGAATGACTTTATTAAAACGACTTTATTAGGTGACGATGTGGTAGAGACAGCTCTAGAAGTAAATGCTCATAATTTATTCTTTAAAAAAAACGGACTTCAATGTATTGTATTAATAATAAAAATATCAAAGATTTATTTCATGTGTTCAATTTAGGCCCAGATAACACGTAAAACCTATTAGGTGGGCTAAGTGCGGCCGATATTATCCCCGAACCCTCTTCAAACCGGATGAAAGCCTCATCTGCCAGAACCACAAGCTCGATAAACACTTTAAGCCATGCGATGGATCTTTGAAACTAGAACTGCTCAGTTACTATTTAATGGAAGACATTAAGTTTTAATGAGCTTGCGGTTGTAGGTAATTACCTTTAACACGTCAACAAGTATTAAATTAAATAAATTGCAGTTATTATCTTCAATTTCATTATGTCTCTGCCAAATAAAATGGGATATTATAAATAACGACTTTTTAATAAAAATATTAGATTCAATTTAGTCCGCGGATTGCATGAAGGAAGCAAAATAATGTAAGACTATTTTGTGCTATGTGGAAATATCGAATGTCGTTGTTAAGTGTCATAAAGGATTGGTAATTTGGATCCGATATCCGTATCAGTCAAATTGTACATAGTAAAAAATATATATATTTATGAAAAGCTACATTGCAATTATTAATTTTTGGCGTAGAGTTGAATAAATTCTATGTAAATTTATAAAAACACTCTAGTATTAAAATTATAAGTTAGAAAAATAACTAACAAAAATGTTCACATCACTTGTATTGTAAATGAAATACGTGGAGAAGAAAAAGAACAGTACAATGTACTAAAGTTTATGTGGGTGGTGTGATCGTCAAGCTTGTGCATCAAGTTATATCGGGAAAGTGTAAATGTAAAATAAAACCACCGAGTTCGTCACGCCAGCTGAATACGAGATTTAAGCCAAAGACGGCGGAAACTCCTTCACAGTATCTTGTTTGCTTTAACATACGCGTCTTTTATGCCGAAGTTAAGGCACCCTAGTATATATTTGCCTTTATACGTTTTCTTCGTAATTTATTTAATCAAAGCTTAAGAAATACTGCGTGTACTCGCATTGACCCTTTCAAGCCAGCTTACGGGGTGAAATAAACTAAAATATTGTATTTTTATAGAAAACTTGTTTTAAGAATTAATCTTGTAACTTTTGTTGCGTAGAATGCGTATTGAATTCTATCAAGTATAAAAATGTGTTTAGGGATATTATAACTAGTATGAAAAATTTTAGCTTGTACAGTCTTAAAAGTACGGCAAGTACATAATTATGGATAAATTAATCTTAACCAATTATTTATTCCGTACCGATATTAAGCAATGTCGAATAACTATCATACTTTTAGTTTTGTTACGGACTTCCTTGAATATTAATGCTCTAAAACGCTACATTAAATGTTAATAATGCTTTACTCGGTTCTTATTTCCCGTCGATTTAAGTTATTATTACTGGTGCTAAAATGTTAAACATGCAGCCACGTCCAAATATGAAATACGCACTGCTCGTTATCGTTAAAATTTGGCACCAGGTTATGTCTTAAATAAAAAATAGCATGAAACACATTGTGTTTTAAAAAGAAAAATACATTTTATACTCCATATTTACAATGAATATCCAATTCTTCGTAGAATAAAAGAAATTGGAAATTTTTTTAATCGTTTTACCTTACTATGTCTCTGTGAAGCTATCAAAGTAGTGTTTTAACGAATTAAAATCCATGGGTTCATTGTGATGCTGATCCTTTGTTAGAAAAATCTATTTAAACAGATTAAGAGTGAACTTAATGAAATTGGATTTCCATTCCGAGAAAGTACTTTTATTTTTAAGAGTTTCTCCTTTTACGAACATTCCGGCTTCAATTAAGTTTGAATGTGAATAATTGGCGCCTAGAGATATTAAATAAATACGAGTTTTGGAAATACACAACTAATTTATCAAAAATTTCTTTGATTAAAAATTTATTGATATGAATTCAAAGGATTTTTTTTTCTGCTTATACCATCTATTGTTGTCTAATGCCTTATTTTCTAATTACTGAGGCCTTGCATTTTATATTATCGTTGTGGTGTCTTTGTCTAAGAATATAATAGAAGATACTTAGAGTCGCATTCTTCTAGAATAGAACACAAAAGGTTTCTCTGTTCCCGTTGAAGGCAAAGCATCATGAAATTGTTTTATTTTATAGTGCTCTTTCATTGTTTCATCGACATAAAATGTGTTTTATTTCTACACCAGAGCATAAAAGAGTGATAAGAAAAAGGGGTAATGTAAGTAAAAAGTAGTAATTTGTGTTTTGAGACTAGGGCCGACGTGACTATAGAAATTTAGATTTTTTGCCTAGAATTGATAATAAAATACTTTTAACTCCACTTATCGACTTCACTAAATTTGATTTTATATTGTAGGCGTTTTTGTAACAAGAAACTTTTGAGCAAACTAATGATTTACCTTCCAATTATAGAAAACGGTTTTCATAAGTGATATCTACAATTGACAGAATTAAGCCGAGACGAGTCGATGGCAAAAAACATTCTAAGGGAGAATTAGCGATCGATTATAGAATTTTGTTTTTTCGTTTCAACCTTATTGGAGCTCTTACGAGCAATTCGAAAAGGGATCAAGGGACGATGAAACAAACCGTAACAGAATCCATAATCCTTTGCGAATCCTCGAACACAAACAAACAATATTAAAAATTCATCTCTTAAAACGAAAATCAGTGAAATTTCCATTAACAATTTATACTTCAGGGAAACGCAGGGATAATTTATTTCAAAGGAACTTAGAGATGGGACTGGCTTAATGCCAGCGGCGCTGGTCAGGGCGTTTGACTGGTTTCCAACAGAAACTCCCGCATTATTTAATATTCTTCGGCCACAGAAACTAGGACACATGTACATATTTATTGTAATGCGTTTTACAAGGACAGCAGCTTTCACAGTGGTTGGTTTATTGCTTTTAAATGGTTTGAATAGTTTTAGATTTAAGTATTATTACGATCATCTATTTAAGCCTGTTATAGAAATATCTTTTAATAGAATTTAACGATGTACTGTATAATAGTCTAGATCAAAAATCTTTTTTTCACATTCAGACAACTAATGACATTCAAAAGTTTTGTATGGACACCAAATTTATTATACAACTCATAGAGTTGCGCACACTCAAAGGGTGAGCTTCGAATAATAGCTCGCACCTGCTCCGGGAGCTTACGAAATACCTAAGCAACTACAACTGAACTGTAGCTAAGCGCACTGGGGCCCCTCTACACTGAAGTGATCCCATTGTATTAATCCCAGATACTATCACGATCTACGTTCTACAATCTTCACTTACATTTGCTTCTTCAAAAATAAAACTAAAAATAAAATTCAACACATTACTTATTTGAATATGTTCTGGTGCGTTCTTCCGACCCTTCCATTCACAGTCGCGTAACAATTTTCTTTTGTAAGCCGCTTCCCATTAATCTTCTCCGCATGACCAGATTAGCATGCTGTTTTTCTAATTTGGTTCTCACATCATCCTAGCTTTGCGAAATTTATCAAGAAAGAATGTGAAAATGTCTGTAAAATATTTGGATTATTGAATATTTAAATTGATGTCATTTCATTTAAAAAATATACAAAACATTTGCATTACATATTTGTTGAAGTGTGAATGAATTGTTCTGCATGTCTCCAGTGCTAAGAAACTTTAAAATAAATGTATACGAGTCAAATTAAGGTAAAAGCCGATGTTCAACCCCAAGTTAAACTACATTTTATTCGATCTTCAAATGGGCGGAGTTTGCGCAATTTGTCACAGTTTCGTCGGCTTCTTGTTCAGCTCTAGACTATCCGAAAGCAAAAAGGATTCACGCCGTGAATTGTGTGGTTACATTTCATGTTGTGCTGTGTTTTAAATTGCCTAAGTTTGTATCAAGAGCCTGAAGATTTACTGATTACGAAATGGTAGTTAACTCCGCCGTTGTCTGTTTAGGTACATACAGATTTACTTTTACACAGGCATCTACAAGCAACCAGAGCTTCAGAGCCATTAATATCATCATCGAAAAATGTTGTCTTGGATTAAAAACAATGCTGCAAGTGTTTGATTAAACCTTTAAGTCAGTTGTTTTATTACGAATTCTCAATATGCCTGAAAACGGCAATCGGTCCGCACGGATTATTTTAGATTTTACGTGAAGTACCTACAATTTAACAAGCTGGCGAAATGTGGATAGCATATCGAGGCCCTATCTGTATTATCTATCTTTGAAGTGACCAAAACCAACTCCGGTCTCGCACTGAAAAGCTATGGCCTAAATTGGTACATGTTGATTGCCTATTGAGTGCAGCGTGCGATCGAGAAATTCTCGCTTCGATTCCCGGATCAGGCAAAAGCGTTATTGAGTTTACCTGTCAGGTAAGTCTCAGTCAGACTTAACGATAATGATATTAAAAATAGGTTCAATATTTAACAAGGGTGTAATAATACTAGGCGTAACTTTAGGAATACATTTTTACCTATAAAATTAATCTAAGTGAATTTTTTAACGGACTAGGAGACATCGTGGCTTAATGTCAATTTAGTTCCAAATGATCCTCTTAACAAACTTATTTTCCCTCTTTACGAGTCATTAAAAATGTAACCCTTTTTAAATATTAAATGAGCCGAAAGGGGATAATTATTCCGTTATAGCGTAAATTAATATTAATTCGAGCTATTAAAACAGACAAACATTGTAATTGGAACAATTCATTAGTCTTTAGGGCTTAATTACGTCATAGGAACACCAGAAATTGTAGGCTTAATCTGAATAAATTACTTCGTGAATTTTATCGGAATAGAGCGTAATGATACCGTTCCGCATCACATGTTTTTAATAGTTTAGTTTTTCCATACAATTTTGTTTATGCAAGAAAGTATAAATAAATAAATATATTTTCTCGAAAATACATTCATAACACATGCGAGTATATAACTCCACTAATCAATACATGATATTCAAACAGGTGTAATGACTTCACATGAAATATATTTGAGTGTTTAACTAACCAACTGTACGGGGGCATAAAAATACTCTTAGTGTTCTACATATAAAAAGGGGTAGGAAGGTACAAAACTTCTCTTATTCATATTTTACAAGTCAGCCATAACTATGCACTATTTTATCTACTTATATCTTTTGACTTATAAAGCGAAGGAAAATGAAGCAGAAGATAATTAGTTAATAGACTGATGTTGAAGATTTTTCTGTAAAATATTCTGTAAGTTGTAGTGATGAATTAAAACGGGATGTATGACAGATCTCTTATACAAATTATCATTTAAATTCTCTGTTGTTCAATTGCGTAGCGAAATACGCGACATGCGATCAAGAGGGTCCGATCTTACTGAGTTTCACTAAATGAAGAACACTAAATCTCAATTACCCGATAGAGGTACCCACGATCTAAGGAAAAATAATAGGGTGTATTCAAACCGTACTCACCTTAGCTATCATCTACCTTAGTTTCCGATCATCGTCTAAATACACCCTGTATGACAAACCGTGGGTGTAGAAACAGTATTCGAACTAAAATGATGGGTTGCTTTGTAAAGATAAACCGGCTCGGATGTAGCGGCGTGATGGATCGGTCATTGCGTCCAGTTTCAATTTGCATTCCGCTGAAATTTATGGAACAGTTTTGAATTATTAATTGTCCATCGAGCGAACAGTGGACTGTTCCCAGCGTTGTTTGTGAAAATTTTATGCTAAACGCTGTAGACTCTTTATTGGGTTATGTCACGCTTTAGGACAGTTTTGCACGTTCAATTTCAACGTTAGAAACGTCCATGTATTCATTCCACGAGCTATTTGTTTGTAAATTCAGGGAAGCATGGACATAATTAAATTTTACAAGCGGTAGATAACGTTATAGTTTATGTGCTCTATAGCTCTGGATTTAACTGAAATTTAAACCATAAATATGACTTGTGTTTTAGGTTTCACAAAATAGGAGGCGAATGTATTGCCGGTTTGTAGGGCACATTATCAGACTACGTAGAAATACTAAGAATTATTTACAGGAGGAATCAAATAACATTTTTTTAAACGACGGACCAATGAAGCAGTCAAAGTTTACAAATTACATTAAATTTATGTGACCCCAATTTTCATAAGAAGATATATAAAAAGCCAAATACCTCAGCCTCTTCAATTCTTCGCCTTTATTTAAAAGAATATTATGCAAAAGTATTTTTCTTAGAACTAGCTTTGAAGTTAAGGAAAGGTCGAGCGTTTTCTTACAAGGGCTTGTGTTAGTGGACGTACGAATATTAGTACAAATATTACGTCGGAATGTTATCTTCTTTGATGTGGGAATTCACATTACTTAGAATGGTCTCGGCGATATAAAAAAGGTCGTAAACAATGCCCTTAGAATGACTTTTAAGATAAGCTATTTACCCAACTAATCGGTCTATGTGATAACAGCGAAAATACTATTTGTTTTTTTTTTTCAAATGTTCGTCAGCATCTAAGTTTTTGCATTTTACAGCTAAACTTGAGATGAAAAAAAGGTTAATATTGAGAAATACGTTAAATCCACCAGCTTATCTCAGATTTTATCACTCAATATAATAAAAAATAAATTCGTAGCTTTAGCATAAAAAATGTTTTCTCCATCATCATCATTAAAATTAATTGAATCTTTAACGTATGTATCAATTATTTTAAAATGAATTAGAATAATTACTTAAATAAAATATTTAATACATTGTAAATGATAGTTTACCTACTATAAAATTGATACCTATTATGAAAGACTAAAAGCTGTATTTAAAAAAAAACAATGAATCCAACAAGAGTTGTTTTAGCCTATCACAGCTGATATTTTTCACATTGTATTTATACCTCCAGACATCCATAGAACGAAGGGTACAAAAAAGTAAACAGAAAACATTTGAAGTTCGCAGTTAAATATCACGTACTCCGAGGCCACTTGAGGCGTTTCGTCGGATCTTTTAATTTTTTGTGTAGACGCTGACATCACGCCTCATTTCTGACCAAAACGTGACCTGAGTTCACATATAGGTAATACAATTTAGAGCATATATGAACACGTATTGGTGAAAGTAAAAATATAAGATATAATAAGAATTTAAGGACAGTAATTTGCTACAACCCTCTTAATACCCCGATTGGATATAATCATAAATCTTTATGTAAAACAATAAGTATTTTTTTGTGTGAATGTTCACTGACTCCGAAGCTCTTATAAGTATACATATGCAGCTGAAAGCGTTTAGTTCAGCATGCTGACCTAGTGTAGGCTACGAAATTTCGTAAGGAAAATCTCACACATACTTAGAAATTTAGAAGCATGTACTTGCTGTTTAAGCCCGGTAGTCGGGATTTCATCTCGATAGGCTCCATAAGCCTCTTTAAAAAATAACATAATAACCCTTATCGCCTACAGATTTTTCTCAACGACCTATCATCGAACATTATGTGGGAGCTCTTAGGTAAAATTGCTTCCCATTTTATTAATACATAGGGAACAAACGTAAAAACGATAACTAACAATGTGTTCTAGGGCAACATTGTAATTTTATTGATTGAAAACGTTAACTCGTATCATAAATTTCTACAGGAATATTTCACCAAGTCAAACAAACAAGTGAAATCATTTTAGTTTTCATAAAAACTGTTTTCAATTTCGAAACACAAGCATCGTTATGTTTCCGTGACCCATTTGTTTCTGTGAAAACAATTCTATATACTTTTTGTTTATTCAAAGCCCTATTTCCAGTTTTCAATAAAGTTTCGAGATCGAAGATTAAGCCCCAACGGTGGATTGTAAAGTTACACAAAAAGTATACATTATTTACCGAATGTGGGTTGTCCACTTTTTTTCCAAATGTTTTTCGGCTCCGAAGCATAAATTCTGAATAAGACGAGATTTGTAAACAATAATAATACATAGGATTTTTAATACAATTATATGATGATTATTATAATTCTCCATAAAAATTGTTAGCATTCTCTAAACTTTCCGATTCTCCATAGGCAAGTGCTGTGGACAGTTGCTTGTTTTTTTATTAATTATGATTACGACATCACGTATGTAGGTACTCTACAAGCACATATTACGTTTGATACTTGTCGTGTATATAAAGAATAGTGCGTCTACGTACCTTTTTATTATCTTGAGTAATAAATTTTTATTATGGCATGCGATCACATTATAAAGTTATAAAGTAGAACAACAAGATATACTTAAATTGTTAGAGATTGCGCATTGATTATTAAAAATTTTGGTTTTTGGTAAGAAGCCGCCGGTCTGCAACTAGATAAAGCTTTTTCTTTTTTTCATTGTTTTTTCTTGGCAGTTCTTCTGGTCCATGTTGTCAATTGAGCTCAAAGCCAAGTGGCGTCCTCAGTTTTTTTCCTTTTACCTACCGAGATTAATGTCTTTCTATATTTAATTAATCATTAATAAATAATTAGTTTCCTTCGTTAAAAGACTACTTTTATAATCAATTCAACTATAAAATTTAAAAAGGCGAGGCGAAAATTTGTACGTTACGCCCGCAGTTAAATATTTTAATAATGTTAATAATTCCAATATTACACATAAGCGTACCTTCGAACGAGAAATTAATATATTTTAATGATGTAAGTAATCGCTTCGGTACGTAAACGATCGCGTGGTCTGGTAAATTATATATTGCTTTTCGTCCATCATATGTTATCAAGGCGGCCGCCAATTTATTGATTCACACTCTGCCGAACCTGGCAATTTTATTAATTAGTGTTTTACCACAGACCAGATTCATTAAGCATTATAGTGGTTTCAATTGTTTCACATTCATTTAAAAATAATAAATCTTCGGGAAATGTAGGTGTGAAGTTATTTATGTATATACATATATATAATAAAATCTTCATAGCCCTTATACGTCGCATTGTTAGGTCCGTTCATTCTCTGCAACTGAGATGGTTTAGGCCATAGTCCACTAGGCTGGCCTAGTGCGGGTTCGCGGACTACACGCATAAGTAATTTCTAAGAACTTTTAGGTGTGCAGGTTTCATCACGCTGTTTTCCTTCACCGTTAAAGCAAGCAATAATTCCTTGTGGTCTGAACCTGCGGCTGACGAGATTCTCGACCGCGCCTAAACTTCGAGGCCGTCAATAATTGAATCTCTACTTGAATCGATTGAATCATTCGCATCACCAAAGAAGTACATAAAACAATTACCGTATTAATTAAGGCAATTTTAAAACTGTCTGAATTGAAATTGAAGCGATTTTAATTATTGTGCGAAGACCAATTAAATTCTTTTAGTTCAACACACAATGGGCACGTCACAATAGATAGATTCATGGTAGACAATATACTAATTTGCGAGACAACTCGACAACAAATTGTTTCTTTCAAGCAGTAATTACTTGACGGATAATAGGAATGACAAATGGTTTCAGAAAATATTTTTCCTTTGTGGAATATGATACTTTCTTTACAATAATATATTCTTTAGTTATATTGAAGCCAGCATGTGATCGTATGTAAATGCGCCTTTTATAGATTGTCATTTAGTTAATCGTTGATAAGGAAAGATGCTGTTTCGTTAAGGAAAAAAAGGGTTTTTTTTTTATAGATTTCCAATGCTTTATCTGCTATTTTTGTTCGTTCAGATATTGACTTGATTCACTATAGAACTTTTAAGTCAAAGTCAAAGTCAAATCTCCTTTATTCAAATAGACTTTTACAAGTTCTTTTGAATCGTCATTTTTTAACACTTTTTTATACTGTTTTTTTTTAAAACTAGTGCCGCTTCGAAACGTGTTATCGCTGTGGAGAAGAAACGGCAAGAAACTCCCTCAGCAACACGACATGTCATTTTTTTTTCTTTTTAATAAATTACAATTATAATCTAAAAATTAGATTACAATCTAATAATATTGTTTACAATTTAATGTCACATGGATACAAAATGCAGCAACATAACCTCCGATCAATTTACTTACTCCCAGGGGTTGTTATCTTCAATAAAATCAGAAATTTTATAATAACCTTTTCTATACAGTTTACCTTTAATCAATTTTTTAAACTTTTCTAAGGGAAGCTCCCTAATCCCCTTCGGGAGTTTGTTGTAAAAGCGTATACCTAGCCCCATAAAGGAGTTATTAATTTTCCGGAGACGAGTTACATGTTGAACAAGATTACATTTGTTCCTAGTATTTTTATTATGTACATTACATATTTTTTTAAATTTCTCAAGATTTTTTTGAACGTACAATAGATTTTCGTATATAAACTGAGAAGTGACGGTAAGAATATTTATTTCCTTAAATTTTTCCTTAAGTGAAGCCCTGGGACCTAAATTGTAAATAGCCCTAATGGCTCTTTTTTGCAAAACAAATATAGTATTAATGTCCGCAGCAGCTCCCCACAAAAGAATACCATACGACATGAGACTATGGAAATAGCTAAAATAATTTTCTTATGCAAATACTACAATTCTTACTCTTTGTGTATTTCACTAAAACTTAGTTAGTGCTACGTTTAATTAGAGTTGAGCTACGCCGTAGTCAACTAACAGCAGTGAAATAACCCGCCTTTAAACGGCGATACTCGAAAAGGTTTTGAAAGCGTTGCTCTTACACAACGTTTCAACAGTCAGATTGCTGGAGTCTCAATATCCTGAAAGATAGTTAGCAATCATAGTATACACAATACAAGGACAATTGATTTACAGGATCATTTTCTATGTGTACGGCTTCAAGGACCCTGTCAGAATTGTTCCGGGTATTTCCTTCAATAGAATTATTCAACATCATAGACTGTCAACACACTTACAGGTTGGCGTATAGAACTCAATATGCACACCAAAATGCATCTGCACGCATATTTTGCCAGGCCATACCTAAGTATTAGTTAGAAGTTGCACGAAATTGAGGGGTCTATTATCCTTTTTTCCCGAAAAATTCTATACAGAAAAACCCAATACTCGAACCTTTGTCTGACCCAGTAATCGAATTCGGGTTTCCAGATGTAGGACCTTAGTGCCGCGAGATTAGCAAGCAGTTTTTAATTTAATAAGAAGTATTGATTGAAAATCATTGAGTAAAATATCGATGAAGTAAATAAGTCAATTTAATTTGTAAGTTACAGCAGATGTTGCTGTTTTGGTGTACTCCTACCGCCGTGCTCGAACGTTATTATACAGAACCACACTAACTTTGTTGGCTATTAGCTATTGCCTCGTGTTTCCTAATAAACTTTGCCTTAGTTATTTGCGGATTATGGAGAAATTTCTAATACCAAGTTGTATTTAACTTAATCCACCTCGCTATCTTGTGTTTTAGTGCAATGTGTATTTTTTGAATGTGCCTCGTGACACTATGCGATGAGCGACCCAGAGCTTACGGGTTGAATCGAGGTTCGAGCAAAATGTCCCATTAGGTTTTTTTGTACCACCTCTGATCTTGAAAATTCATCTCTTTTACTACATTTTCAATTTTAGGCATTTAAAAATCATTGTTTATTGAATTTCAGTCTTATAAACAATAAATCTTTGCTCGAGGTGGACGGTAAAGCCCTAACTTCCAAATCGCACACCATAGGTTTATACTGCGTGAGCAATCATGCAATCGTAAAAAACCTTATGAATTTTCATAGGATAGGTACGTTCTTTTTTATAAAAAATAGGTATATAATACATTGTGCAGTCACAGAAGCTATAATTTTTTTAAAACGCAATTTCGCGTTTTTATCCACGAACACATTCATATTGACATTTTTTTCATGAATTGTTAAGTGAGAATATGAAAAGCGCTGTTCAAGCAAAAATTAAAATTCACAGCATACTTAACCGTTTTATGATGTGGTTTAAAATGTATAAAACAAGCGCGGCCGCTTTTTATTGAGCATAGACGTTTGACATTTTAGTACAATGAACAAATGTTATTTATTCACGTTTATATCCAGGTGAAAACAAAATTCTTTTGCCATTGACACTATCATACCAAACCAAACAGCCGCTATATAAATTATATGTAAACCAAAATGGACGAAGGCCTGAACAGAAGTGATACGAAGAGCGAAATTAAACCAATTTTCCAGATGCTTGTATATTTTTCCAAATGTATGTTAGAGTTATAATCACAGGCGTCTAGAATGTAGAAAAGCACTCACTTTATAAATAATATATTGATTAGACCCAGAATTGTGTTTAGTGTAACAAATAGTAGTTTTTCAAATTTGTTCACCTCTGGATAGGTGAGAAGTAAATTAACTTCACATATTTACAGTTTTAATTTTATTATGATTAAATGCGCTGGTAAGAATCTATTAAATGGTATTAATCAAAGGAGTAAGGTAAATTTCATTTTTAATAAATAGAAATACGCAATTTTAATTCTTACATTCATATTGTACCTTTTGTTAACAAGCTAAATATAAAAAACGAGACATTTATTGCCGTTTTGGAAGATTTACTGCGGTGTATTTAAGCCTGCCGTGGCTTTTAGCCCACTTTTTGTTAAATCGAAATAATATTCTGGTATTTAAAGAATTACATTTTTGCGTCCGCTTTTAAGGGCTAACAGTCCATTAGAGTTAGTAACTAAATAAATATACGTATGCCAAAAAGACACGGTACGAGTATATCTACTCTCAGTATTTTTTAAGTCTCATTATTTTGTTTTCGTGCTACTACCGACAACGTGACCTAATAAAAATTGCGTAATGTAACTTAGGTCTGGCTTCAAAGACGTATTACAGAACGTTATGTTCACTCAATTATTAAAATGCGAATAACTTTTTATACATCTAAAGAGATAAAGCTTACGTCTTAGATAAAGTTTAAGTTCTTCTAAAACGTAATCCATTTTGTAAGGTAGATATGGATTTTTTTGCTTCTTTTTTTGTCGGTGAATACAAAAGAAAGGTAATGACACGTCACAACCAAAACAACACGTATAAAATCAATTTCAAAGAGTTGTAATGGAACGTTCCGAGCGCTATTCATTTCTTCTCGCGCTAACATTGCTTTAAAAGGTTAAAAAGAGACAATGATTTGTGGCCTAGCGTTAAAACTCGTGAAAAAGAGCCCATTTAATCTCTTAAGACACGTACTTCGCATTTATTCTTTATATTGAATATATTACCTACATTCTTACGTTGAAATGGCTTGAGTATTCATGACGCAATAGATGAAAAGCCACTTACGAACCTGGAGCCGCCAGTTCTATCTGTAAACTGTAATAAATGTTAATGTAAAAATATTTACCTTGGTCATCATCATCATCATCATGTCAGCCAATCGTGGTCCACTGCTGGACATAGGCCTCCCCCAATGACTTCCACCGGGATCGGTCGGAAGCCGCATGCAGCCAGCGACGTCCCGCGACCTTGACAAGGTCGTCGGACCACCTTGTCGGGGGTCGTCCCACGCTGCGCTTTCCAGTACGTGGCCTCCACTGGAGAACTTTCTGGCCCTTACTTACTTACTTTCTTTACCTTGGTATTGAGACAGAAAATATTCTAGTAAACTATAATTCATTTTTTGGTTAGATTAGTTTAGTAAAAATTTTCACCGAGTATTTTCTATGCGTGTATCATCACTTTTTATCTCAAAATGACCGTCCTAGGTATGATCAAAATATTTACATATTAAAAACCTAAAAAGAATCCAAAATCCATAGATATCCACTGTGCGAGGAATATCGAGGGCCGGAACTATGAAATATACTGCTATGCCCGCATTCGGGTGAGAGCCACCGATAAGTTTAAGTTTTAGGTTTATTGGTAGGATGGCAAGTGAACGACACGAAGTTGCTAAAGCCTCGCTATAGTTAGTTTATTACGAAGCGAAGGGGCCTGTTTGATAGTTTAATTACAGTTTTCTTATATTTAAATTTAAGTCCTGAGTAGTCATCCTCACAGTACTAGAAAAATACATCTTTCATAAGATAAAAATTCATGAGTAAAACTGTTAGGTGACCCAGAGTAGATCGTTTCTCACCTGTTTGCTCAGTGTCGCGGACGTGATCAGACTACTCATAAAGACTTCCACGTAAGATGCTCTTTAAAATATTAGTAACATTCTTCACTCAACGTTGAAGACTGCACTACTTTATGACTACCAATTAGTGGAGTTGGAAGACTATGAAATGTAGCCGCCTCTTCCTGGTTTTATTAACCGCTAAATTTTAAGCATTTTGAAGAGATTTTGTATCCATTAACGTTTAAATTTCGACACATTTGCGATAGATATTTCGTGGAAAGGTTTTAAGATGATCTAATTCTAAATCATTGTTTA
This sequence comes from Cephonodes hylas, assembly GCA_030295005.1. NCBI lineage: Eukaryota > Metazoa > Arthropoda > Insecta > Lepidoptera > Sphingidae > Cephonodes > Cephonodes hylas. Next base: position 6,518,369 of record AP025371.1, read on the forward strand.
AGGCCAAAGTTGAAAGAATTTAAAATTTAGATTTTGTAAAAAAGACTTTTGCTTTATAACTATAATGTTTGTATATTGTTTTTTTATTAGTTATATTATTTTGACTCTATACAACAAAGTGCTTACAGTAACTACTTTTAGTGCCATACAAGGTTATTTACCGTAATTAATTGTAACAAACACTGTGACTGTTTTTGTCTTCGTTGATCCATTGCAGTACAAAAAGCAATCTAGTTGTGTAGAAATAAAGAAAACCTTTTTGTGATTTTCACGCGACGTAAAAACAGCGATACATCAAGAACGAAGAGCGATGGGAGTAGATGAACCCGATGCACTCTCGGAACGTCGTGACCACTTTGTTTAGTTATAAAGAATATGTCTAAGAAGGTTTTTTTTTGGGTATGCTACATTAAATCAAAATATTTGTATCTTTTCAGTAAAATAATAATTATTTTTTTTTATGGAAAAATGAGGCAAACGAGCAAGCTACCTGATGTTAAGTGGTCAGCATCGCCCATGAACACCCACAATCCCAATGGAATCATCGGTGTGTTGCCGGCCATTGAGGAAAATATAATTTTGTCACTCACAAAATGGCCTTTATAATTAATCTCATTGACCGGAGAATAGGAAATAGGATAGTTCACTTTGAAATCCGTATAATTATTATTGGTATTAGTATCATCATAACATTGTTGTATGTAATTAAACGTTGATCAAGTTAATTAACATCGTCACTATGCGACTATAATGCCTGTTCGCAGATCAAACTACAACCGTCACGTGAATTAATTACTTGATTTACGATTGCAATCTGCTCTCATGGCTTCCTGGAAGTTGTGTTTACATTTACATTATCTATATACGGTTTGGCTAACACAATGGTATTAAAAAAATTTAATATAGAAGATATACATACATATGGGAAATCTACTACCGCTTAACATGGGAGAATATGAAATATATTATGTATTATATAAGTATATATAAATTAAACAAGTATTTCCAAAGGCGAATTGTCAGCTGACTTATTTCTGGTATGTTAAGGTTTTAAGTTTGTCAAGTATGAAACGTGCCTAATATGATGACTTGTTTGGTTCAATGTTAAGATTTATTCACGGATAGGCATTAGGAGATTTTTAATTACGTCTCTATACCTAGAGTATGAATAGCTCGTTTATTTGTTATACGGCGCCGAAGCTATTCCAATTTTGTTATTTTTGACAAGAAATCACCATTCAGGACACCTCCAATTCACATTAAGTGCTTAGGAAACATTATCGGAAAAACAAGCAAACAAAAAAAAAAGAACAACCTCTATTACTCTGCATTCCCACGATCGAAAACGTTAGATTCTCGTAGAGCTGTGCACTCTTCCCGGATTAAAAGCACTAAGCATTTACCTCAGATGTTATCCTACATCTTAGGCTTAAATACACTAACGCTTTAGTACGCTTAATTATAGAAAAAATAATGAAATAAATTGAAACATTGTTTGATGTAATTAGTTAGTATATATTTGCTTGATAAAAGTTTTCTATTTATATTACATAAGTTTTGGGCATTAGCATAAATTGAAGGAAAGGTCACACCCTTGTCAAAATCTATTTTAATAATCGTGCTTTGTTTATAAATAGTTGAGATGATTGTGTCGCAGTAATTCTATATGTATTTTATTGACATTCAGCAATTCCAACCAATACTACACAATACTTTGGTATATCAGAAATTAAAAAAGGCATGGTAATGATGCTCATACATATATTCCATTCATTAAAAAGCCTGTCTGTTAAAAACATTAATAAATCAGAATCCACTTATTGCTTGTCAAACTTGAAAATTCTACAAATACATGTCATACGCCCGATGTCAGTTTGCGGCATGAAATCATATATCAAGAAAGTTGAGTGCTCTTGAATAATTCACAAAAATATTTTATAAGCGCCTAAACCGAGTTTGCGGTGAAGTTGTTTCGAACGTAAAATTATTTGAATAATTTAATAAAACATTCGTAGTATCAACCCTGGGGCCTGGGACATTTTTGCTCAGGTAATTTATTCAGTAATTTGAAATTCCACGCCGTGTCCTAATTTAATTAAAATAATTAATAATTACGCACCGAGTATTGAAATGTGTAAACGTAAGCGTAATAGTCATTAGTAACATAATTCCAGTGAATTTTGGTAATAGGTGAACGTTAGCAGGGAAAATGTTGTTACATTTGATAAAACAAACGTAACGAATGGCGGTAAATTCTTATAATATGTATTCTGCTAAACCACAAGTAGTGATGGAGTCGAGGTTTAGGGACGCGGTAGAGAATCTCGGCAATGGCTGGATCCGACTCACCTTTGACTTTTCAAAGTCAGATGATGACTATCTATATCGCCAAACAGTCGTCCTGTTGTTGGTGTCGGGTGTCCCCTACTGTCAAGTTAGCAGGATACAATGTGTGCGCCACCATGTCCATTGATAGTAACCCGAGTACCCACAATGCCACGTGCTTGGATTGATATAGACAGACAATATTGCTCAGTAAGTTTATTTATCGAACACGTTCTGTCATCGAACTCAACTATCATAAATAATGCATGTAGCATAAGTAGGTATAAGTAAATTGGAAAAATCATGTTTGATGTGAACGTACCTAAAGGGCCCCATACACGGTACGATTTGTCTGTGTGACCCGTCGCCTCAAACCGATCAAAGCGACGAATCGATGGTGTATTTTAAGATCGTTAACGATTTACTTAATCGAAAACGATGTCGGAAATCGCAACAAAAACCCATGCAAGCATAAATATCGTAACGATGAATCGAACAAGTAAATGATAAATCGTTACAATCAGTCGTTTCGTGTATGGGCGACATTTTTGATGCGATCAATCGTCTCGATTTTCATCAGATCGATCGTACAGACGAATCGTACTGTGTATGGCGCCCATAAGTCGTATCCAATGTGCATTGATGTGGTCTTATATTATTTTATTTTATATCAAAGCTTATTAAAAGTTATTTTTAGATCTATGGCATGAAATGGTGTGATTATTGACTAGGGTAATGCGGTATAGAAATTTCGTGTCAAACTCCGAACTGGGGTTACAGCAAAAGTTTGCGCGGGTCATAATTTGGCATTAACTTGCGAAAATATGCAACTTTGTGTTATACAAGTTTCTAAATGGCATCGCTGTATGCTTGTGCATTATCGTTACGGTACATATATCATGGGTTCAATATTGTGGCTGGGAAAAGGTTTTGCTATTAGGGAATTAAAATCTCAGCACCAGCTTGGCATTAGAAATGTGATTGATATTCGTAAAGCGATACGGTAGAGTCTTTCGCCTTTCAGCTATATAACGACCTGCAGGTCTTTCACCTCTAACCCACGACACGGAAAATCATGAGGGGAATAATTCACACGATACATATGTAGTCTTGGGACCAGATTTTTTAAGTGCGAGTGAAAGATAAGCAGGCGCTTGTTTACATATTATAAGAATTGTGTACACATAAGAATTAAGCTTACAATAAACTATGTAAGTACAAAAGACAACTAAGGTTAGATATCTGGGAAGAGAGATGAAACACATTGAGTTATAAAAAATTCTGATAAAAAATTTAATATTTTGTAGGTTATAGGAAAACGTACATTTTTTTCGGGATATTTTTAAAGACCATTATCACCGTGTTTTAAATAATCACCGTTACTATCGCCCGCCTCAGTTTTCGATCATGGTCTTTATACAACTCAGATAAGTGATCTTTATAATGGTAATTTATGTATCCTTATGGGTAAACCATGGGGATATAGGTCGTCTATATCCAAAAGCAAATGCAGATTAATTGGAAATTGTTTTCGATGTCTGCGCGTTTGCCCAGCGTACCAACTATTTGTTCGCTGCATTGAATCGAACAACATTAATACCTCGTCGACGTGTTGCTCTCACGTTCACTTTAATCGTGCATAGTTTGTGATAATATAGGAATTACATTTCATAATTCATGTGGAATCCTCTATAATCCATCGTTAATAATTGATTACACAATTCGGTGGCTTCGCAATATCATGTAATAATAGCATTGAGTTTTGTCATTAATTTATTAACAGTTTAAAAATTGTAATAGCTTAGAGGTTTACGCACGGGTTTGAGAATCCCGACGATCGCGGATTCAAATCCCAGGTACCTATTTCTGATTTATCGAAGTTCTGTGTGGAGTCACAAAGAATTATCGCGTACTTTAAAGGTGGAGAAAAACATTGTGTTCAAACCTGCACACCTGAAAGTTCTTAGGAATTTCTTAGGTGTGCAGTCCGCCAACCCGCACTAGGCCTGTGGCCTAAACTCTAAAGCCTAAGCCTTGAAGCGTGTATGATGCATTTTTATACAAGCGTACATTGATTGCGATTAAAATAAAGTTTGAGTGAGATAATATAATATACAGACAGTGTGTTTCTTTATTAAATATTGCCTCTTTTCGTGGTAATTTTTAGATTCCCTTTTAAGTGATATTTTCAAAGAGAAAATCGACTAATACTGAGCGAATCGAACACAGTATCTCTCGAATGCAAGCCCCATAATTAAGCCTTAGGACAAATGAGACAATATAATTTAACCAGTTTTTTCTTATTCAAAGATATATACACCCAAAGTTTACAGATTATAAAGAATATTATAGAATAATAAATTAACTACTATAGGCAAAAGCTAAGAAAGAAATGTCTGAACGTAGACTACGATTTATAAAAGCAAAAACTAAAACTTTCCAGTTATTCGTTTTGATAAATATCGCGCGAGACAAGCGCCGGAGCCAAAACAAACATGTTTAAAATTCGATTAACTCAAACTAAGTATTTTCGTGTTATTCAGTAAATTTTGCAGACTAAATTTCTTTAAGAGAAATATTTTTTGCAGACATTCATTAACTTCCAAGATATATATACCTGGTAAAATTTTAAGATAATGTGATTAAATAGGCAACTATAATTTAAAATAATGTGATTATACAATCTTAATTTTTAAAATATGTATTTTTTTCTTTTTAGGATTAATAGAGTGAAACGTTTACTGAATTTCCCGACGGCGTATACAGAGGGGCTTTTCTGCAACCACATTATGCCATGTATGTAACAGTCCCCCATAATAGGGGAAATTTCTTGGACAAATTTTCAGACTCCGTGGTTGGAATTACCTACATATATATTTATATAAAAACCTATTAACACTGTGTCCTACCCGAGAATGGAACTCGTCTTAGGTTCGGGTTGTAGGTAGCACAGTACACATTTGTGCCGCCAAACAGTATTGCTACATAAGTAGCCAACCTCACGTCACTTCTTGCATAGCTCTTTAATTATAAAGAAAAATTTCAGCTGGCCAACCCTATTAAGCACCCATTAATTCATTTTGAGCAAAGCAGTTACCGTTACGCTTACCGTGCTGCTATAAGAAAAAAAACAGGCGAAAGTTTTCAACGCTTGTTTGTGTTATAAGAGTTGCGGCCAACGGTTAACGCCAAAGAGCTTGCTATTTCATATTTCAGTCGCCACATTTACCCTTGGAACAATTTGGCTCACACGTTCCTCTATCTACAATATCGGGTCCTATAAGCGAAGCGTAAAATAGCTATTAGGCAGCTCAGGTCCATTGTGGCCATAGTCAGGCAACGCAACACCAGTTTGCTTTATGTTTTGGCCTCTAAACATTAAATATGAAGTGCGGTGCTTTGCCGTGCAAGGATAATGTCTAAATAATGTATATTACCCGTTAATACTAGATAATATGCTATGTTTTAATTCATAACTGTTGCTTGAGTTTGCAGTAGTTGTTATCTGTGGTCTTCTTGCATTCAGAAATTCTTTCATCCTCATCCAATATTCAAAATAATTTTCTTCACTTCTCAAGTAATTCTTTTTCTGTCTTATCCCTCTTTGTCACAGCATTAGATTGACTGTTTGTAACACGAGTATCATGTATTATTAAGTTACTGAATTAGATGTAAAAACTAATTTTAAAGAAATAACTAAGAGCCCATATATTCCTATATTATTTGAAACTAGCTTTCACTTTGGCGTGTCTAAATTTAAAATTGAAGCTCCGAACAAAAATTGCCTTTTGCAGAAAATTTGAGTTCGTTTAATTAAGAGGAAGCTCTAATTTAGTCCACTTACTTTTCCTATACATCTCTGTTGTTTACACAGGGTATTGTGATTGGCTCCTTGTTTTATTTACTTTCAGAAAATCTCATTTGAATATAGACCAGGGTAGAAGCCTTTAAAAATAATTAAAAGTGAAAAAAAATTATAATAGAATGAAACCCATTAGAAAAGGAGGTAAATATGATAAAAATGAAAGGAAAAATAATTTACGGGCGATCTGAGGTTGGGAAGGGGATGGGGGTGAGTTTTTAAGGGTAAAAAACGGTTTTTCTCGATTTCCGGCAAAACTAAAAGTCCTATCGAAAAAAGTCAAATGGAAAAGTTGTAGATAATAAAAAGATCTAAAACTTTTGTATTTACACTTTTTTCACATAACCTCAAAATTTATGTGAAAAATTCAAAAAACCAAGTTTTTGGTTTTTTATTTCTATCTTTTACAAAAAAAATTTTTTTTAACGAAATTTTGTGAAAACTTACCTTTTTATGTCCCAAATACGCTGTAATTTATTTGATTAAAAATATTTATTTTTTTCACCTTATTTTGAATTAATATCGAAAAAACACCCTAATTTTCAATCGAAAATTCACCCGTCAAAATATCAGCTTTTTTCAAAAAGTTGGTATGGTTTCTGTTCGTTGAAATCTCTACTTTCCGATGGTGAAAAAAAAAATATATGTTACTATGGTAAATCTTCTCAGAAAACGCAAAAATTAATTTCAATCTTTAGGTTATGTTAAGTTAAGCATACTATTTTTTAAAGAAAATATTACGATTTTTATGGTTGAGTTGATTGATACAGATAAAAATAGAGATAGTATTTACCTTCCTATGCAGATTCGAAAAGTTTTATTGTTTTTTTAAGTAAACTTGTCACAATTATCTTCAAGAAACTCAGCGTGCACGTGTATTTTTATAAACGATGTTGTATACTTTACTGTATTTCGAATACTGGTTAGGCTAGCGGTTGTAACAGCTGCTACGAAATATATAGTATATAATAGTAGGTATGTATGTAGTAAGACCCAGACCGGCGGGTCTTAAAACTTTTCGAATCTGCATAGGAAGGTAAATACTATCTCTATTTTTATCTGTATCAATCAACTCAACCATAAAAATCGTAATATTTTCTTTAAAAAATAGTATGCTTAACTTAACATAACCTAAAGATTGAAATTAATTTTTGCGTTTTCTGAGAAGATTTACCATAGTAACATATATATTTTTTTTCACCATCGGAAAGTAGAGATTTCAACGAACAGAAACCATACCAACTTTTTGAAAAAAGCTGATATTTTGACGGGTGAATTTTCGATTGAAAATTAGGGTGTTTTTTCGATATTAATTCAAAATAAGGTGAAAAAAATAAATATTTTTAATCAAATAAATTACAGCGTATTTGGGACATAAAAAGGTAAGTTTTCACAAAATTTCGTTAAAAAAAATTTTTTTTTGTAAAAGATACAAATAAAAAACCAAAAACTTGGTTTTTTGAATTTTTCACATAAATTTTGAGGTTATGTGAAAAAAGTGTAAATACAAAAGTTTTAGATCTTTTTATTATCTACAACTTTTCCATTTGACTTTTTTCGATAGGACTTTTAGTTTTGCCGGAAATCGAGAAAAACCGTTTTTTACCCTTAAAAACTCACCCCCATCCCCTTCCCAACCTCAGATCGCCCGTAAATTATTTTTCCTTTCATTTTTATCATATTTACCTCCTTTTCTAATGGGTTTCATCCTATTATTTTTTTTTTTTTTTTTTTTTTTTTTAATTGCCCTAGCAGGCAGACGAGCTGACGGCCCGCCTGATGGTAAGCGGTCACCGTCGCCCATGGACTTGGCAATGCCAGGGGCACAGCCACGCCGCTGCCTACCGTGAGGAAAGTACTCTTTTTAAGCCTCGTTTGAAGAAGGCCATGTCATAGCGCTCGGGGAACACCGAGGCAGGGAGTTCATTCCAGAGCTTGCACGTACGTGGTAAAAAAGACCTCTGGAAACGCACCGTACGCGTACGGTACGTCTCCAGGTGAAATGGATGAACTCTACTGCGGTGACGGGTGGTGCGATGGTAGAACGGCGATGCCGGTACCAACCCGAACAGTTCCTCGGAGCACTCCCCATGGAACAACCGGTAGAACACACAAAGAGACCCAAAGTCTCTTCGCAGTCCTAACGGCTGTAGTTCGTATCCGTGAGATCGGGATCATCGACGATGCGAACAGCCCGTCGCTGTAAGGAGTCAAGTGGGTCGAGCTGGTATTTTGGGGCACCTGCCCAGAGATGCGAGCAGTACTCCACGTGGGGCCGGATTTGCGCCTTGTAGAGCAACAATCTGTGACCCGACGTGAAGTACCGCTTGGCTCTGTTCAGGATACCCAACTTTTTACTCGCCAATTTGGCTTTGTCCTCCAAATGACTCCTAAATTGGACTAAGCTGGAAATCTCAACGCCGAGGATCCCAATACTCTCGGAGATCTGGAGAGATACTCCTTGGAACTGTGGCGCTATGACGAATGGATCCTTCTTCGCAGTGAACGCGCAAACTTGTGTCTTCGTGGGGTTGAATTGAACCAGATTCTTTTCACCCCATTCGAGAGCCCGCCCCAGAGAGCTCTCGACTTCAGACACAAGTTGTGACCGCCTTTCCCCAACGGTAGTCCGAGGGACATTCTGTTGGCCGATGTATCGCGCGTCACTCGTACTATCATCTGCATAGCAATGCATGCTATCGATAGACAGCATGTCATTGATATGCAGGATGAAGAGTGTCGGCGATAGCACCGAACCTTGAGGAACGCCAGCATTAATGGTCATGGTCTCGGAGCAACAGCCGTCAACGACGACCTGGATGCTCCGACCATCCAAAAAGCTGGCGATCCACTTGCAGAGTCCCTCGGGGATCCCGTATGCTGGAAGCTTCGCCAGAAGGGCGCCGTGCCACACTCGGTCGAACGCCTTCGCAATGTCTAGGCCGACGGCAATAGCCTCACCCCCACTCTCCAAGGCCTCCGCCCAGCGGTGCGTGAGGTACACAAGAAGATCGCCAGCTGACCGACCGTGTCGAAAGCCATATTGACGGTCGTTAATCAACTGGCGATCCTCAAGGTACCTCAGGACCTGAGTATTAATAACTCGCTCCATGACCTTGGAGAGAAGGGATGTGACCGCTATCGGCCTATAGTTGGAAGGGTCAGACCGGTCACCCTTTTTAGGGATTGGGTGGACACGTGCGACCTTCCAAGAAGCTGGGACCCTGTTGGTTTTGTAGGAAAGACGGTACAGGCGCGTGAGCACGGGGGTCAACTCAGGGGCGCACGTCTTAAGAACCACCGCGGGGATACAATCCGGCCCACTCGACTTTCGGATGTCGAGAAGCCTGAGCTCCCGTCTGACAACACGATGATTAAATCTGATGTCAGACAGGATACTCTCACACCTGGGAATAACAGGTGGAATGGCTCCCCTGTCATCCAGTGTCGAGTTCGAGGCAAAGGATTGGGCCAGGAGATCGGCCTTCTCCTTTGCACTATGGGCCAGACTGTCATCATCCTTACGCAGTGGCGGGAGACTAGGCTGGCAAAAATTACCTTCGACAGCCTTGGCGAGCGACCAGAAAGCTCGACTTCCAGAGGGATAACTTTCGAGTCGCTCGCCAATTCGTCGAACGTGTTCCGCCTTGGCCCTAGCGATAGCCCTCTTGCTAGATCTAGAAGCGGCATTGAATTTTCGCTTCTCCTCCTTTGTTTTAGGATCCCGACGTTTTCGGGCTTCCTGCCAAGCCTTAAATGCGGACTGCTTGAGGCGCGCAGCATCGGCACAAGCGTGGTTGTACCAAGGTCGGCTGCGGCGCCCCATGGGTATTTTGGAACTGGGGATGAAAGAATCCATCCCCAGGATTATTGTGTCCCTTACGCAGTCCGCACAGACGTCAGGATCGTCGGAGGAGAAGCAGAGCCGCTTCCATGGGAAGGATGCGTAGAACTCGCGCAGTCCATCCCAATCTGCTGACCTATAACGCCAGACTCTGCGAGTCCCAGTAGCTGAAGGACGACTGGGACTCACAACAGGGGCCCATGAACGAACAAGGCAGTGATCAGATGACCCTAGAGGGGCTTCGATCACCACCCTGTATCCGTCAGGATGAGTAGTCAGCAGAAGATCCAACAGAGAGGGCTCATGGCTCTCGACATCCGGAACACGGGTAGGCTGTGTTACCAGCTGTGAGAAGCCATATGCCAGGGCCAACTCGTAGGCAGACCGGCCCGGGAGATCAGTGATCCTGGACCCCAACCACTCTTTGTGGTGGGCGTTGAAGTCACCCAGGACCACCACCTCCGCGGACGGGCACTGCTCGAGTATGCAGCTAGTCCCCACTTGGACGTTCTCAAACAACAGAGAAGACCCCGAATCACTGGCATGGGACCTGTAAAGGCACGCGTATACACGGGTTCGACCCCCGTAGTCTACGCGAAGCCATAATATTGACAGGTCCCGATGCTCGAGGCCCCGAAGGCGGCGACAACATATATCACCCCCGACGAAGACGCACACCCCGGCTTTACGTACGAATGTATGTTCCAATACGTAGCCGGGGTAGTTAAGGTACGATACATCGTCAGGGGTAGATATTTGTGTCTCCGTTAAAAAGAGCAGGGCAGGCCGCGCCGTCTCGAGGTGGTGATGGACGGCGTCGAGGTTGCTGTGTAGACCCCTGACATTGCAGAAGTCCACTGAAATTGTGGATAGTTTATCCGCCGTAGTTTGCCTGCTACTTCTATTTTCTCGGGTCATTTCAAAGAGATTGGTGGGAGGGAGGTGAGGATGGGTGCGGTGGGTCTATGGCAAATCCTTAACGATGGTGGAAGAATATAAAGTGAAATCCAATGTGAGGCAGCACACGGCCGAATGAGTGGCCTCCGCGAGGCACGGAAGGGCCCCCGGTGCCCCCCCACGTACAGTCGCCGGGATCCACCCCAGTCTCCCACTCTGGCACGACGACTGCACGACGGGATTTTCGCCGGTTGGCGGGACAGCTTCCCGAGGCGGGAGTTAAAAGTCAGCGGATCCTCGGGTTCAGGTCCCCTACTGACCGGCAGGCGGCCGACGGAAACCGTTCCCACCGGGTCTCCCTGTACCCCGCCTCAACCCCCAAGGCCGCATGCCACCCCAGACACTGGATCCACCCGGAGTAGTGCCGTTTCAACCCACCAGCACTCAAGAAGGTACGGGGAGGGACATAGAAGGAACGGCTATCCAGTCCTTCCGCCGGAACGCATTCCTGCTTTGCGGTAGAAATAGACTGGACGGTGGTACCAATCCGCTCGGGTTCAACATTGAGTAAATAAATACTCAATATTAAACCCTACCACCAGTGGTGGGTGAGGGAGGGGACACCAAAGCTGCGGAAAGGACAGTGAATGCAGCAATGGTGGCTCGAGGGGCCGGGGTCGCGTACCCGTGCCATTTTATAAGCCAACCGGACAAGTTGGCAGAAAAATGACCCTCTGATACATATTATGATTTTTTTGGTTTTAAAAATTATCGACCCTGGACTAATACGAGTGTTAGCAAAGCTCCATTCTCTAATACAATCACAAAGCTAATTTATCCTCGGAAAACAGGTGGAATTGATAAAATTGAAGTTTTAACATCTAATAAACTTGTTATGGGAGTAATATAAAATTAATTTGTTCATCAATTACACTTTCTAGTTAAGGAGTAAATGGCATAAACAGGCTTGTAATAAAATTTCTGACGTTCATATCTACGTAGCACCAGTTGTTGTATACCTTCCTTCCTTCATCAACCCATATACGCCCACTGCTGAGCACGGGTCTCCTCTACCGTTGAGAGGGTTTAGGCCATAGTCCACCACGCTGGCCTAGTGCGGGTTGGCGGACTACACACCTAAGAAATTCCTAAGAACTTTTAGGTGTGCAGTTTTCAACACGATGTTTTCTTCACCGTCAAAGCAAGTGATCATTCAATTTGAATACACACATAACTTCGAAAAGTCAGAGGTGTGTGCCTGGGATTCGAACCCGCGACCGCCGAGATTTTTGACCGCTCGCTTAAACCTCGAGGCCATCACTGCTTTGCATATTGTCTGTTATATGACACCTAATAATAATTACTAATAGTTTATCATCCCCCAATGAAAAAACCCCAATAACACATTGCCCAACTCGGGAAACGAACAGACCGCTCGAACACGCGCCACTCTGGTGAAGTACTATCATGTTTAAAAAAATCGATATTTGTAGTAAATGGGTTAATACCTTACCTACATGTATCTCTGTGTAGCTTCGTAAAGTTTTGATGGCTACATCCATAAATTTTTACCTCAGAGCAACATTCCGAGACCGAATGTATAAAAATTGTAATGGCTCCACGTACCTTTTTTTGGTGCACAAAAACTTCTGTGTTTATATCGCAGACATTACCTCGAAGTAGGTTGTTTCGCAACATTAAGCTGCGGAAAAACTGAAATAAACAATTGCAGTGTCGGAGTTTTTAGTGAGTTTTAGTGCCTGAATTCTAAACTTATTTCTGTTCACAGTGTTTTCCTTTCGGTAGGTGGAAAAGCGAGTGGGCCGCGGGTAACTGAATACTCCTTACTGCGAGTTTATATCTGAGCATAGGCGGGGTTTGCCCAATTTTGCGTGGTGCAAGAATTCTACTACTATGGAACTTTGATTCACTTTCATTTTATTCATTTAGACTTTTCTACGTGGATGAAAGATAATTAAAGTACAAATAACTTGAATGCTTTCGTTGATGCAGTGAACACTAACTGTTATGTTATAAATGTTTCGTTAATTTTCTAAAATAAATTAGGAAGCCGTACAACAGAAATATTTTTGAGAGAAAATTCAAAATCTGTTAAAGAGTCACCGATCCTTGAATTTTAAACGAAAATATTTCATAACAACTTTACCTTGAACCGGCACAAACTTTGCAGGTAATTTTCAAAATCAAGAGTTTGCCGCTTTGTTCTTCGTCTAATTGTCTGTAGTATTTTTTTCTCATACAGATATGTTCTAATACAGGTGAACCTACTTACCTATCGTGTTATGGCGTTAAAAAACACCAATATTCATGGAATAGCAGATTTACCTAAGAAAAGGTCAGTAATAAACATAAATCAAAACGTTCGGGAACGAGTCTGAGGTTGTGTCCATTGTTACGTTCCCAGGGACGCTAGGCTGTAAAAATCGAGAGCATTTTCTTTAATACTAGTATATTGTGTTTCTAAAGAGATTTTATGTCGGATAATAGCATGAAGTAGGCTTAGTCAAGATACATGGACCACATTAATAGTTATTTATAGAAAGTACGACAGTATAGGATTATCGCTGGGTAGGTATAAAATTTTATCTCTTTGAAGTTTCCTTAATCTTTAATATAAGAAGGGCTTGATATACCCCATGTAGTGTTTGTATACTTGTTTCGTGGACACGGGTAGTGGGGAAACAGTCTCGTGCGAGCCACTGGCGAGTGCAGACGTGTTATCCTGACTGCTGGTGACGTAACGAGCCAATACTTAACCTTTGTGAAAGCACGGGCATTACACCCCTTAGTTGACTTTGTTATATTCACTAAGCTAGTATCAGCGTATTTAACAGTCGCAAGGGCACACAAATATCTCGGCATTGCTGTTGGTAAGATGAAGAACGCGGCAGCTCAGTCCTTTCCTAGGACCCTTTTGAAATCGCCTTATACCACGAGTAGGGGATGTCTACAGCGATGGGGTAGAATTTATGTCTACGCGAAATTTTCCTAAATTTATGAGTTTTAAGGAGTTCAACCAAAAGCACCAGGATATCTTGATAAATGAATACCTGTTGTTTTACAGCGTTAGACGTCCAACCACAAGGAGGACTGACAGTCTATCGATAATTGCAAGAAGCTGCTGCCATCGAGCCGCATCCAATAGAGCGCTTTAGAAGTCTTTAGAGGAGCCTATGTGGTTTACCCTTAACTTCTTTTCCCTCTGATTTAGAATCGAATTTGAATACCTAATGGATTTTCCTACACTGAAGAATCAGAAATCAATATAATAAATAATATAATTACATACACTTGCTTCGAAATAAAAACAAACGAATAAGTCTCGTTTGTCAACGGTTTTGACATACCTACTTAATTTTTTATTATACAAACAAGTTAAACGTTTAATTAAATTTGACTGATGTATTTAGAAGTTGAAACTAATGAAATTGTTAAAATTTTGCGCGATAGAGAAGTACTATCACATCGAAAAGCGGTAAAGCTTTTGCAAAGTTTATTTTGGCAGGATATAAGGCACTATTAATGCCTTTATTAAAAATGTACGCTGTGTGTGCTACAAAAACAAGAGCCAAACTTTTCACTTTAACATCCCGCAAAAGTGTGCTGTACTTTTTAATTCCAGCGCTACTGTTGACAACATAACATTAAAAATATGGAGAGAATTTATAAGGAGTCGTATTATACGTAACGTGCATTTTATGTATAATAGCTATGGTTTTGAGTTTTTTTATATGGAAACATCACATTTGGCAGATTTATCAACGGATAATTCGAAATATAAAACTATACACTTAAACACGCTAATACCAATTGATGAAGCAAATATGCATTTCTGTCTGGCCTGCTCAAGAATCAAGATTAACCCTCCGTGCACTACGTGGAGAAAAATTACGTCCTGCACTATGTGGGGTTTCCTATACCCCAACATCAATATATTCTTTTACAGGGAATATCTACTCAAAGTTTATTTTATATGTATTAATATTGTTCCTAGACTATTAAGACATAAAATAAAAATAAATTTATTTACTTTATTCAACGTTTTTATTATATTTAGGCTTTGTAACAAAAATAGTACTTTTTTACTAACTAAGAAGAGACCATCTTCTTTTGCTTAGCCTTATAAAAAAAAAACTTAACTAATAACTGATTATTGCCTTTTATTTCAAGGCCTTATAAGATAAGAAACAATAATAAAATAAAAATAACATAACATAATTAGTTTTCTTAAGATCCCAGTAGGTTCAAATCTGCACAACTTTTGCAAAAAAAAAATGCGTGCTCTAAGCATACAGGTGCATTGCACCGCTCGCAATCTTGCTTAATCTTTCGATATTTTCAACTATCGAATAAGAGCATCTAGTTATACATCTTCAAATGATCCAAATTGCCTTCGATTTCGGGTAAATACAGCTAATCTGTGTCGCTCACTATGTATCACTACCAACCATATTATGTGCCGATAATATTTCATTTTTAGTCATACAACAAGCCATGAGACCTGTAAACAAATTCAATCGTTTAAAGTAATAAAAAAAAACAAAATAAATAAATATTTCGGTAGAAAAACATATATTTTGAATATTTTACTACTTACCTTTTAGACGACGTCCCGAACTACATGGGGTTTGTGACACCCCGCTACACTTTGCGGGTGACTGTCCGCTAAACCTGCGACTTTACCACAAAATCTCTGTTACTGTACGATCTAGCAACGTCCCAAGTCCAGCTACACGAGGTTTCGCGGAATTCGCGTGGTAGTTTAAAAAGATACAGCGATTGTTGATACGATGGGGTGTGCTAAACCCCACGTAGTGCACGGAGGGTTAAAAGTTACAAAATGTTGTAAGACCAACGGAACGTGGTCGTCTATGCAATATGTGCATATTGTCTATTATTATATACTAATTAACTTTTATGTAACTGTACAAAATATTTAAAAATTAATAATAAAAAAAGATATACCTGATCACATATTGTTTTATTTATAAAATTACGTATTCATTCGTATTATTTCAATATGCACGCCAATGATATAGCCATTACATTTCGACAATAATATTGCCAATAAATGTAACAACATCACGTAGAAATTGAACAGAACAATGTTATAAGATGACGTAATAAATTTCGGAGGCCAATTGGTTACCGAAGAATTCTTTCTCATCTCCCTTCATATCCTCAGGGAGTCGTTGGAACAGACGAGTGATGCTACCTCTTTTATCTTAGAATCTGTGTCGTAAACACCAGGTACATAAAACACACATGTTCAGAAAAATCGTCGTAAAAGTTATATTTTTCGTACAATCCTGCACCAGATTTTATTAAATTATTCAAGGCTTTCAAATTATAAAAAAAACAGCCTTATATATTGTGTCACACAATTTTTTTTATACACCAAAAACTAAACCAGGCGTTTTTTTAATTTGCAACAAAAAGGTATCTAGAAATGGGGGAATCCATAAATTTTCACTAGTATTGAATTTGTTTTATTACATTTTATAACTTATGATGGCTTCGAAGTTTAGGCAACCGGTCGATAGATGATCCCGGTTTCAAAAAGTCTGATTTACCGATTTCATTTGTCTAGTCGAAATAATTTTTTTAAAGTTCTTCTAAAGGAATTTCTTTGGCATAATATGTTATCAACTCGCACTAGGATAGTGGGATCCTAACCCTTTTTCATTATAGAAGAGGTCAGAATCAAGCAGTGGGTCGCGACTCCCGTAGATAATAATTATTAATCAAATATTCCTCATGTTCCATTTCTGTGACCTATTTTTTAAGGTTTCTGGAATAACGAAACAAACAACGAGAACAGGAAGAATCCCCCATTCGTATTTTCATGATTTTTCTCAACAATATTTTCGAGTAGTGAGTTCGGTCTAGTAAGCATTTCCGTCATAATATTTACGCTTCAGTGATTTCGTCGTGATTACTATATTGTTATACCACTTTATGCTCTTTCTTTTTTATTAAAGATAATAATATATTTTTTACTAATGAGATAAGCAACAAACGTAAAAACAATCAATTAATTACTTAGCAAAGATTACAAAAATGTGTGCTGAAATGTATAAAATGAGGCTCAGTTCAGCCTGGGCGTAAATTTGAATTCCAGTATTTATAATACCACATTAACATACTGTTACGTTATGAATACTTACTCGATACCAGCATTGTGCATGTCTTTACTAACTACCCTTGTCATGTCCACTGCTGGACATATACTTTTTCAACGGCACGTCATTTAGGTCGAACTTCGGCCCTCCTCATGTAACCGCTGCCAGCCACCCAGTGTATATCATCAGGCCACACAGTTAGAGGTAGTCTCTATTCAAGAACACATTTGTTTTCTATTATTTTTGTACATTTTGTAACTTAAAACAAAATAGAATTAAAGGTCACAAAAGGGCTATAGAGTCGCCCCTTTAATTAGTCAAATCAGCCGATATTGCATTCCTGTATGCAGAAACAACCTTGGTACATCTAACCTTCCCGGAACACAGGTGCTTGGGTACGTATTGTTTATGTATTTTTAGTGTACAGATTATTTTTATGTGGCTTTTGTGGGCTATTAACAATAGGTAATAATTTCGGTGGATGCTTTGTAGCACGCCTTGATCCGCTCTTTAAAGCTTTCGAAAGCAAAATTAATTAAATATTGCCGTTACAAGAACGGTAAAATACAAAAGGGAACTACAAATTTTTTTAAAGATTAATATGTAATTATTAATATCATACACTAGCTTATAGACGGAATTGCATAAACTAAACTCAAATTCCTATATAAATAGAACACACAATCTTTTCGTCTTATTATTATGTCCGTTCAATATTTTATGAGCTGTATGTAAAGTTTATAAGACTTTATGACGGCGCATGTCACTTTGATTAATGTATTATACATACAAGAGAAAAAAGTAACATTTATAATTATTTTATTAAATAGATTGATAGGCATCAGTTTAAATCCATGCAGTACTGAATTTAGGGATTTCAGGTTGACTATTGTCATTACTCTACCTACACCCAGTCGCCTGCAATTTACTTAAGCAGTTGATCAAGTAAGCTGTACGAGTTACGACGGTTCACACTGTAATTGCAATGTTTTGTTCGTAGTTATGGTATGGGTTTTTTAGTCATCTAATATTTTCAGATACACACAATCATTTTAATTATACGATTTTTGATCTTACTCTGATAGCTATATTTATTATGTTTTTGTAGTAACCAATAAAGAATTAAAAATTATATTCTCAACACGTAACCATATATTAATTATTAACGAAACCATATTACGGATCAAATATTATATTTAGCATTCTATTTATAATACAATATCCGTCAGTACACAAGTAAATAATTATCGCTAAGCCCCATAACTTATATAAACAATGTTTAAACTTAGCGAACTTCAGAAAGGAACATAAATTGTGCTTGTTTTTCATCACCTAAGTTCGCTCACCAATTACGAAGTTCGTGAATGTTTTGTGTAGAATGGTACTGACATGTTCGACGGGTCTTTAGGATTTCCCACGTGGCTCTGTGGGTTGAGAGATTTGTTCTCCACCTCGGCAGACTAAGCAGCTTCAGTTTGGCGCGCGATATCGTCGACGTCGAACGCTTGTCGCGGGCTCCCTTCTCTCAATCCGATATCAACAAGACTTCAGTAAACTTTTCATTTAGGATTCAGTTACAATTCGCTTAACACTACGCGTGGTGTATATTTGCTTTCAAGTAAATCGGGATTTTTGCTGTTATTAAATTGAATAATATTCAGGGTGTTTCATTTGCAAGTTTAAATACATAATGTTTTTAATCGTGTTGAGTGCGCTGTTCATTGCAAGTAAGTTGTTTTTATTTTTTTAATATTTTTTTTAAGGTAAATATATTGCATTTCCTTTATTGAGGATATTTGTAATTTATTTTTCAATTTATTTTCGGAAAATTATGAATAACATAGTAATATTACATTATTAAAATATACATTTAATACCATAACCAAATTATGCCCAAATTAAATCACAATGCAAATTAAATAGAATTGACGTTATGCGGTAAAGAAACAAAAAACATTTATCACATATTACGTATCTATACAACATTATTGTGTATGAGCAAAATGCATGTATAAAAATATATATTATATTCAGGACATAAAACGAAATTCAGGAATGGCGAGACACCCAGCTTACACGTCAACTATAAATTCTATGTCAGTTTTGGCAGAATTCCGATTTTCTCGTTACTTGTCATATGGGATAGGTAATTTATTCTGCGTATGTTGATATGAGGAATAAAACCATAAATAACTATGACAAGGTCCCCCGAAAATATAATATCCAAAAAATTGGCTTTCTTGCAAACTTTAGATTAAAATTATTTTAATATGCTCCATTCATTGTTAGCATTGCACTTTAATTGTTTGTCCAATTTGAAGAAAATCTTATACAAATTAATTATTTTTACAGAGCGTATAATAATCCATCGCCAATATATTTCATAAAATGTTGTTTGTATGTTTAAATATATTAGGTATAAACTGTATGCGATGTAGATTAGAAATAACCTTGAAAATAGGTACTATCATATTTTTATTATAAGCCAACATAAAATAATTGGTATCAAATAAAGAAAACATCCAATAAATTACTTGGGGAAACTATCATATTGAGAAATAGTTGCTATTGGGCCTTTAATTACATTTCAACATCATTATATTGCATACGTTTTGCAACAATAAAGGATTTGCGTTCACATATCGTTAGATAAAATTTTAGAAGTATGATTAAATGTTTTCTGACCTTTGAATTTTTATTTGTGGATAATATTGTCGGTTATAAATAATTATTTGTATGTTTTATAACCTTTTTACTACTCAATTGTGATTATTTTTTGTACATACTGTTTCAAATACAAAAAGAAAATACACGAAAAAGGAAAAAAAATATCGCACTGCCTACATAAAATTATAGTAGAATTAACCAATATATTTATAATAAAAAAAATCTATTTTAATATAAACACAATCATACAGTGCGATGTTTGATTTTAATTCAAGTCAATTCGCAAAAGTGCAAACATTCCTACAAAATAGCCTTTCCTTCTTTCTTGAGGTGAAAAGTTAGATCACATTTGGTCACATTAGAATGTGTTTACATCGTGGCTTCAGAGGTACACGCCATGTCAAATTACATTAGCATATTACAGAAACAAACAAGAACGTTACCGCAAATATATGCAATGTCACGAATTCAATAGGCATTCTTAATAAATCCAAGTCATTTGGGTTTGACTACGAATTCACCTAACATTAAAACTGATATGCGATATCTTAAAATGCATAACAAAATACCAAAACTGGTATAAAATCTATATGGACTAACGCCTCAACCCTCTCAATTGTAGAGGAGTTTCGTGCCAGCAGTTGATGTTGATGTCGATGAAACCGATAGATATATTGAAATAGACGAAAATTAAATATTTTCTCGTTGTCGGCATAAAATGGATTTGTTCGCGCATTGTGATTGGCTGTTTTCTATTACTATTCATGAAATGCGGCTGTGTGGACAGTTTTTTTAAATAAATAATAGTGCAGTGAGAGCGCCGCGGATTCAAATTTCTGATGTTGGTATTTTCGGCGATGCTATAGTTTATTAGAGTACTGGGACATCAGATGAATATTTGCTGTGCGCCCGCAACGATTGCTTATTACGTGCCTGTGGAATTAATTTACTTTGGGAATTCATAGCTTAACCAATATTAAAATGATAAGTTTGTATAAAATGCAACTAGATTTTTTGGTTTTCAATTAACATATCTCCTTCGTCCTTTTATATTACAAGTGAAGTATAACATATAAACGGTACAAGGAGTAACGTTCCTTGAGAATTGTATTGCGGTCGTCATTTAAACAAATATGAGTGTTTTGAATATTATTGTGTTAGATTATATCAAAAAGATATTTATTAAATTCAAAATCGAATCGTAAATCTTGTGGCTCAAAGACTCAAAGCGTAAAAATTTTATACTTTGCAAGGTTCATCGTCATCATAATCAATCAATATATGCAACTGCGGGGGTTTGGGACTCCGAGGGTTCACTACGCTGGCCTATTGTGGGTTGGAGAAGTACACACCAAAGAAGTTTCTAAGAACTTTTATATGTGCAGGTTTAGCACAATATTTTCCTTCACTGTTAAAAAAACTATACAAAGTTTTAAAAATATAATTCCTTAGTAAATTTTATATCTGTTCCCGGTGATGATATTTCACTTTTGAAAAATATCTAGATGTTTTTTTAAATATAATATGTTCGTGTGGGATATAAGACAATTTCCACGACTTTCTTCATTACTGTACATCAATTCAAAAATACTAAAAATATTCGAGCGTTTATAATGTCCGAGAGACTTTTCTGAAGCATGACTGTTTTATGGAGCTTAAGTACGTGTAGTAATTGCAGACAAAGTAGAGTAGGGGACGATGAAATAAATTGTCCGTACTACTTTACCCTACAGATGTATGTACAGTATCTATGAATAATATGCTAAATCTTCCATACAGTAGAAATATACTATGGAATAATTACTAGTGTCTAGTTCCCAGTTTGGTCGGAATTCGGTACTGCCAAGTAAATACGACGATCGAAGTTGTGAGAACTTAATTTAGTGTTATTAATTAATGATCGAAATTGAAGAGTTATTAAAATATTTATGTAACATTAACGCTTGTGCGACAGACGGCAGGTGTGTTTCAAGTTTGAAAACTAGTATTAACAATTTATGAAGGCATATTTGTAGGAATTTGATGTTTAATTTTTGTTTTATACTTCGTAAGGGAGATGAAGTTATTTAAATACTGAATGAGGGATGTTACTTACTATTATAAGTCTATTGATTAATATTTATTTTTTTATTTAATACAATCATGGCATACATTTTTTGCATCTTTTACTTTTATACAATTACATCCGCTAAGAACAGGCTAGCTTAAGTAAGAAAATGGAATATCAGAGTCGGGAATAAAACATTAATCTAACGTACGTAAATAAGCTAAGAGATTTACTAATATTTTTATTAATCAATTTAAATGACAGAAATGTAATCAATACTTTAATATCTTATGAAATGCCTTTGCTTATAATTATTTTATATGAAACTACGTATAGATATGCCGTTTAATTTCCAAGAGAATCCAGTTGCAAACGATATATCTACTCATACTTGCAAGTTCTGCTGGAACGTGCAGCGGTTTCCGAAACGGCCGACTATCAGTCACCTATTCAATGGGCTGAAACTCCCATCTTGCCATATCGCATGACCGCGCTCGTATGCACTGGGAGCGACGAAATGTTTTATTAACATATGGAAATTATATTTTAAAACTATAATGCGTTTTATTGTAATTTTAAACATCTGCGTACATTTAATACGAGAATATCGGGCGTGGATTGTTTAATGGTGGAAAATATTATAAGCCTTTTTATGGTTTACATTTATATGGTTTTTACATGAATATAAATACGTGAATAAAAAAAGTTATCAGTTGACCGTACCTAGATTTTAGTTTAAGATCGAAGCGAAAACTTGTAAATAAAATTTCTTATAAAAGGCTAAGATCTAACCGTTTAAATTCACTTTCGGTGGGTGGCACCGTCGACTAAAGCATTCCAGCTGCTGCGGTCACCAACTTGCTTACCGAGCGTTGTGACTACAGCCACTTCATAATGGCATCTTAATATCTTATGTATTTATAGAAGGCATTGTCGATTTAAAATCGCGAAAAAATACTTAGAATAGTATGAAATCGTGATGGTCTCAAGATTGGGTGCGCGTCGTGAAACTCGGTAGTCACGGGTTCATATCCCAGGCCCAAACCTCGAAGTTTTTTTAACTTATGTGTGTATTTGTAATTAATTAGCGTGTACTCTGTAACGATTAAATGAAACTTCGTGAGGAAACCTGCACATCTGAAAATGTTCTTAGGAATTTCTTAGGTGTAGCCCGACAACCTACACTAGACCAGCGTCGCAGACTAAGCCATCATTTGTAGAGGAGACCAGCAATAAGGTCGATATAGGCTGATGCTGGTGCTGACGATATGAATATTGAACATAATAATATGTATAATATTATGCTTATGTGTGAAATTTACAGTTGTAAAACAGCATCTACGAATAAAACCTTACCTAAATATATTAAAATTGCAAAGGACTACAATGGTAAATTGTTTGCATAGTTATTTCTAAACCTAAACATGAAGAAAGCGATTTTATAGAGCAAGGGGAGAAATTAAAAGGAATGGGGAGTAAAAAGCTACATGCATGATATGTACTCAATAACTCTTTTACATTTTTCAATATGAATATGAAACTCGGTTTTACTTGCTTACTGCGTCATGAAAACTGTACAAAAAATAAAGATAAAACCAAACCAACAGTATTATTACAAAGTGCTACGGCATCCAGGAATCGCAAATAACTGTGTATTTTTGAACAAAACTCAAATAAAATGGATATTTTTGCGGAGCCCGATCAAACAAATTCCCAAAAAAATATTACATTTATTTTAAAGGTAGAGTTAGTTGTTTCGCTTTCATAGATTTTAAAAAAATGTAGCCTATGAGAAACTCTTAAATACTGCCAATATAAATACATTTAATTTTTTCATTATATTAAAGGAAAATATGAATTAACCAAGATGGAATAACAATAGGTGATAATTGCGAAGTTTTACGCGGAAACAACAACAAAGTTTGTTTTGGTAACAACAACATGTTTTTTCGGATGTTTACTTCAACTTTGTTATGGTATTAATTAAGCTATCTTTCCACGTTCAGGTCAATATGAATACCATTACGTTTATGTTTTGAATAATTTGACGCAAAGTCTCTTAAAGATTTCTGGGGTAAGTAAGTTTTGAGGATCCCAATATAACCCTGTATCATCTTAGACAGGAAGCTTTAACCGCATTTTACTCTTAAATAATATTTATGCAAGTTTACTCGGGAAATGTTATGCTGATAATTAGGTATTTATAGTGTATTCAAACATTGAAAAAACTACGGACATATTCCTGTGTGATTATGATCATCAGCACAAGTCTCCTTTATAGTTATGGGCGAGGAAGCTTGGTCACTCAGGCTGGCTTAATTAGAATTAGTAGACATCACTAACTGGTTTTTAGTCGTCATTAGAAGCATACAGACTACAGAGCATAGATTCCTAAAATATTCACTTTTGTAATGTTTTCAGTCACATAACACAATCACCGCTACCTTCAAAACGCGAATAAAATTCATGAATTACTTATTAACAAGCGAATAAATATTAAAACGCTTTTTTATTGGACTTTGTAAAAAACGTGTAGCACAATATATTCAAGCACTTAAAAAATATTTTAGTCGCGTAACTCTTCATGTTTTAGTTAAAATACTGTTCCCGTGGGATACGGACAGTCGGCAACTCAGTTCTGGATATTCGGTTCAATTTAAGCGAGCTATTTATTAATTTATTCAATTTGGAAGCCTACGTTTTTTCTATGTCCCAATGGAAATCGATCGCCAAGATCTAGTAATAAATTTGTCAAAACGTACGTAGATTTATTACGTGAACTTATCAAGTGGTAGAGAGTTGCCGTAATCTGGTTGTACGTATTAAGGTAGAATTATTCATGAAATTTGTGTAGGTATGTTTTTGTACGGTATATGGTCCCAGCGAACACATGTTATGGCGAAACTTTAAATCTTTGAGGACACTAGAGAAAGCTCGAAACATATTTTTCTCATCATAAAGACCGTTTTATAAGTTTGTATTATCGTATTTTTGGTATTTCGTAAGTTTTTGATGCTCCTTTTTCTATTTATCGTCATCATCAACACAAATCATTTTACGTTCACTGGACATAGGGCACTGTAATGGCACACCACAGGGCTCCAGCTGCAGTCCTCTTTATCCATAAAAATTGATTAAAATAGGTAGATTATTATAATTACAAAAAAATCATCGCTCCTAACTATAAGGCTGTTCTTGAAGAAGACAGTATTGTCTTATCTTTCACTACGTAATTAATTTAGCCTTTGTGTAATGTTACGTTTCAAAGTAATTGTTAAATATACATTAATGTTCAACAAAGATGGAATTATTAATGAAAGATTTTCTGCCGAAAATATATAAAGTAAATTTGAAGTCTGAAATGTTAAAGCCTTTTAAAAACAATGCCCGTTTATTAAAGAATTTTCTTCGCTTATTAGAATTTGTTTAAAATAAGTGTTGTTGGTTTTATGTTCACTGATTGGTCTTAGATAAAAAAAAAAAAAACAAAAACAGAACAAATGTTATGGATATTTAAAACGTACTGTAATCATTAAGTATGCGCGTGGTAATGTAATTATATATTAGTGACGAATGTTATGTCGAGAAATATACACAAATTCGCAAATATTTAAAATATCAGCGTGGAAAATATTCTTTATGCGTTTTCCACAATCTGTGCCATCCCTTTGGTTCTTTGTGATGCGTTATTGCTTGTTCTATCCCTCATATTTAACACTCCTTTCATCTACAACCAAATGAGGCAACTTAAATTTAGTCCCTTTTTATTTTTAATAATGATTACGCTCATACATATACTCTATAGGCATACACCCACTATTTTTATTTGGACAATGGCCGCCAGAATCTCCATAGGGTTGTTTCAGTTGTCCATATGAGTATTCTGTCACGTACGGACCGGAAAACTGAAGTAACCCGAAAGTGCTATTTCATGTTTTTCTGAGCCCGAGGCTTGCAAAAATATACTGAATCGTGGAAAAGGTATCGCGCGTTGTCAGCGCTCGGAACCCGCATCATATGACAATAGACTACCAATAAATGTGATTTTTGTATGATGGTAGATTTAACGTGTTGATACTGTGTTTGCGGTTTCGTATTGTTCAATATTGAAGCCACAATAGCCACCATATTTTCATCGAAAATTAACAATACCGCTTTCAACAATAAACACGATAGTACCTAAACTATACTAATATTTTTTTTATTATTGTGGGTATAAAATTATTTAAGCACTTCTGCACTCTTCCTTTACCTACTGTGATCTTTTTCTTTCGTTCCACGGAATAATGAGAATTTCTAATATCAAAAAGGCTCTTATCGGATATACATATGCGGGTCTGGGAATCGAAACCGTGAATTATCCTCCCGACGCCGCATGTTTACATTGCCACGATAAAGGGCACTTGTTAAAGTGAATTTGTTCTTTAACAATTTACTGGGTAATTTACTTAGTCCACCATGCAAACTTCTACGAAATATCTCGAGAAGAATGAATTTGTTATCAACTCATAACCTACCACAGTACGGGTCTTCTGTGTGACTAAAAGGGACAGGTAGCTGTCGACAACCATGACCCAGTGCGGGCTGGTATAATTACCATAAATGGTAAATTAATAAAGCGTACTCGTTATTTCTCATGCGTGCCGTTTTAATCATGAGACACAAGAAGTTCTTTACTCTTATTTACTATTTCATGTCCTAATGACACGCTTT
Organism: Cephonodes hylas; assembly: GCA_030295005.1. Taxonomy (NCBI): domain Eukaryota; kingdom Metazoa; phylum Arthropoda; class Insecta; order Lepidoptera; family Sphingidae; genus Cephonodes; species Cephonodes hylas. Next base: position 6,544,867 of record AP025371.1, read on the forward strand.
TAAACTTTTAGTACGCCAGGAAGCGTATCCACGATGAAAAGAAATACGCTGTACTTATAATATCGACGCCATTTGCTCGCTTTACAGCAATTTCCTTTTTACGGCGTCGACAGAAAGTCATTCGGTCTAATACGAGTATAGGCCCGCAGGAAACATGTACCTACTATGTAACTAACAGAATTATAGGCTTTATCGTAATACTTTTAGTGTTTTATTATCTGTGCATATTGAGGCGTATGTGACTTTTTTCACTTAGCGTCGCTTTAGAGTGGTAACTAAAGCAGGCATCTTGATATAGACCTTGTTAAGTTATTATTATAGGATTTTTATCTTATATATAATCGCTGCATGTTAAAATCACGCCAAAAACGAGATACTGGTGATCTTTCATTTGCTTTTGATCTTAAGGCAGAGTTTGGTTAAGCGTTTATAACTCTAAACTCTACCTAATTTCTTAAAGATGCATTTTAAATATTCTTTGACTAATTTGACGATATCTGTACAGTTGTATGAAATGCAAAAAATACGCACTCTTTAAGCATAAGCATATAATCTGAAGAGCTTTGACATCAGGGCGATAAGAAGGTTTTGTACTCTATATATTTGTAACTATCCCTTCGCTATAAGCTTAAGATACTCCTTTATCCACGGTACAATTATAAAGCAAACAATGTATTGAATAAGTTTTAAAATCACTAAAACGTTCATAACGATGTGAGAAAATTACTGAGTTTGTTAGACGGACTTAACGCGTGTACTGTGTATCCTTGTACGATAATATCGATTTATTACTCATGTTAATTTGCTATAATGGCAATTCTCAGTATGGACTAAAACAGCCTTGTATAGGGTGCGGAGGTGTAGAAACCCTGCCGCCGTTTTTATTTTTATTCTCGAAGGGGTAGGCAGAGGTAAAGTTACCTAAGTTTCGCATATCGTTTCATCAACTTTTTGCAGATTATTCGGAGAAACTCAAACTGCTATTAAGTTTCGGGTAAAGTCTTAGATATGTTTGAGGTTTTGTATTTTATTCACATTTAAACAATATCTATCCAACCTGTTCAAGAGTCATACAATACCAGATGTTTCATTTTGTCCATCATTCTAATTGTTTACTGATAGAAAAAGTCTAAAGCTCTGATTCCTCTGTACCAATATTACTTTGTTTAAAACCTAAAATTTTTTAATCGTGATGAAGTAACTATCCATACCTTCGAATTTATAATTGTAGTAGAATTAGTAAGGATATTCTCTACGAAAATGCAATTTGACAAACGCTGCTAGTAGACAGGTATCTAAAGCGTGGAACGTCGACACAATACTTGTGTTCAATTATTCAATGATACCAATTGTGCCATTTCTATAGGCATTTGTTGGTTAGGCGTTAGAATTCCTGTGAAGATCTATTCAAAACCCATTGATATCAGTCTATCAAAAGTTGCAAATCTCATAGTTATGAGTACCAACACATAATCTAAGACAAGTCCCGTGTCGTGCCTATCAAAATTGAGCAGAGTCTTTGCGATCTCATACATCCAGAGTGGAAAGAAAAATTCGTCTTTTTGCGGAAATTAAACCCAAACTGCTTCGTTCTTCAAACTCTAGCTATCTTTATTACATTCAATAATGAACAATAAATAAGACGTATGTTTATATAAGATCATTTATATAGCCACGATAAAATATACAAGATCCCAACAAAAACAAATAAAGACACGAATGGAATCTAAAGATGGTCCAATTCAATTATCACGTTAATTGAAATGTCTTAGATCAACACAGAATCGGAAACTAAAACAAATCAACAATAAATGAAAACAAACGCACATTTTTTTAAATATTTATTTTAGGTCGTCGCGTGGTAACAATATACGTTTCCAAGGAAATGAATCACTTAATAATTACTCATCAGCCTATATGTTTAGTACGTCCCTTTGCTGAGCACGGGCCTCCCCTACCATTGAGAGGGTTTAGGCCATAGTCCACCACGCTGGCCTAGTGCGGGTTGGCGGACTACACACCTAATAAATTCCTAAGAATGTTTCATTACAAAATTTTCCTTATCGCTAAAAAGTGATAATTCATTGTGAATACACGTATTACTTCGAAAAGTCATTACATAAGTTCGAGATTCTCGACCGCGCGCCAAAGCCTTGAAGCCTTCACTGCTTAATAATTTTGATATTTGTGTCACCCTGCAGTATGCTTATACTGCTCTACACAACTACAAAATTAAAAAGCATTACCATGTGTACAATTAAATGCTCAGGTAATATTGAAACATTTTGTTAATGTAAAACTCGTGTTTTTCATTCGTTCACGCCCATTGCGCTGCGTCTTTGTTCAAACGGCTGAAATGTTTGATTTGATAGGCTGATGGAGTGGTCTTGGATACAATTCTAAGACAGAACGGATTTATGATGTGAACACGAAAAACGCCGAAGGGTTTTGCTGCAATAGCTTTCCGCTTAAAAATAACTGGGTGCAATATTCTGGGTGTATTCAAACAGTGATCGAATAGTACGGCAGATAATACTACCGTAAATGTTGATAAATAAAAAAATAGCTATGTAGGGTAAAGACATATTTTATTTGAGAACATTATACCTATGAATACAAAATGTGTACGGATACGACAATATTTCTTTTATGGTTCTTACCACTCCTCGAGCCCAAACTTTTTACATGCTTTTATCATAACGGTCGCGTTCATAACATAACATTATCTAATACCCTAATGTCTGTTAATGTATTAGTATGAAGAAAAAATTGCCTCAACTCAATATCAAGTCAGTGGCTTTCTATATTTTTCGGATGATGAGGAGTGTAAGCCACCAATGATAGAGCCGAAAATAAATTAGTTATAGCTATGAAATAACGTGGGATTAACAATTTCGTGTATGGATCCTGGAACACAAATGCACCTTTGCATACGCCTTAGAAAAATACTGGTATGAGTTTTTGTTCTTACATGTATAGAGCAAATATTTTTATTTACATCTTTATATTTAAATCACAATTTCAAAAGTGAAATCAATTAATACATATTTTTTTTTTTTTATAAACGCAAGTTTTATTAAAACATACAACTTTGTTCACTGGTAATAATTCATAAGCCTTCCATATTTTCCATTCTAACATCCATTTCAAATATTGACACAAAATATTTCCAGCAAAGACGCGACGTTAAAACAACATGATTTTATGACCTTACGCTTTACTGGAATTACGGCAGATAAACAACAATGTATAAAGAAACAAAGTATCTGAACAAACATTGTATCTTGAGGCAAAGAACAACTACAACAATATTAAACTTTGATTCTGAAACTGAAATCAAAGAAAAATATATTCAGGTATACGGTATGAAATTGAAATGAGACTATTGAAAAGGAACAATAGCATGTTCCGTTCAGTTTAATGTTGCCTAAATGTAATAATAAACTATTCCTTTTTAATAATGACTACAATTTTACATCAAAAATATTTTGTCAGCAAGACCCTTTCCTGTCTTTATGCCTTTTTGCATTCCAATAATCTATTATTCCGTTTCCACGGAACCATTTCAATTTTCATGGAGATTCCGCTTTTAGATTTTCAATGTCTTCTTTATCACATTTCGTTTGACGCAAATATTTAAATAGCAAATATAAATAACAGGGTTGTTATTTTCTTTTGTTTATTTGTGTAGCAATCTTTTACTTTTAATGTAACATGTAATTGAGATGTAATCTTCAAGTGAAAATAAATTATTTCATAAAGCTTATGTAGCCGCCAGAGAATATAGAATGTATGTGGGCGCCGTTCGTATCTTATTGTTTCGCTACTCACAGGAAACAGGCTTGAAGTAAAAACTTTAGTGTTGTATTTCGTTCCGCGAGTTATTGGCGCAAACCCAATAATTCCTGCACACCGTTTTTCCTTTCCACCACCCATTTATACCCTTAAATTCTGATAAATTAAATTTGTTGATTAAATCTTAAATACATTGGAAATAACGTCAAATCGTTTCTCTTGTGTGAATACGCTATAGAAAGTCTATTCAAATAGCCTTGTTTCCGTTTTCCAACTTTCTTGTTTATTTGCTTTCTTGTGTCCTTGAAAGTTTGTTGAAGCGTATTGATTGCATTTATACCTGAGAATTCGATTACACACAACGATTTTTATTGTTAGGAAATCGAGGAAAGAAAACCTTTAGGGCTTCTATTGCGTACTGATATCTAGTTTTGTAGTGCTTAGGGCATTGTGCTGGCAATGATATTAATTAAATCCTTTTTGACGTCCGATAGTCGCTAATACAGAACCAACATTTTTAGGTTTTCAAAATCATGTCCATAGCTACACGAATTGGCATTTTAAGTGAGAATACCTTTAAAGACATCAAAGTAAATGCATCATCTTGAACAAAATCGTTATTAATGTTTTACGAGCAGATTTATGGTCGTGAAGATCGCATGATCACTTGGAGGATACATTAACTAGCACCATAAAACTTGCAAAGTAGGAAAACGTTCAGCGTAACTTGTAACTACTTTGCGGAACATCTATGCTTTAAAGATAAAGTTAATTCGAAGTTTGAAAGTTCCCGAAGGAATCGATTTAACTAACAACTTTGCCTTTTGTTGAACCTATCGGATAGTCGCTAAGTATCTGTTTAGCGTTCCTTTATTCGTATAAGTTTCTATAAATTTTCAATCAAACTGTAAACACGTCAATTTTGTTAGATCATTGCGTGGTTTGGATACCTTCTGAGAATGTCTCCTATTTATTTAATGGTGATAGAGCTAACTTCGGGGAAGCATACACATTTATGTAATTGGTTCTGTTGTTCTATAAGACTTAAAGGACATTGGCCATGGCATAAAAGCCGCACTGGCTTAATGGAAATTGTTATGATATCGTATCAGCTGGCAAGAAACTATAGCAATTATCTCACAATAATCGACTAAAGGTTTTACTATAAAAAATAATATTAAAACTAATACACTAAGCTATATATGCTTTAACATCTGCTGAAAGAGGCGCTTTGATAACTTGCGTGATAAGTATGAGTGCAGGAGGATCATTTGTTCCACCAATGATAATATTCCCAAGAAAAAGAAGCCATCCGCTTTTAATGAAAGGCGCGCCTCCTGGTGCGATACATGAATGTCATCCTTCAGGTTGGATTCAAACAAATTTATTTACAAAGTGGTTTCAACATTTTATGCAACACGTGAAACCCACTGAAGAATCTCCGGTATTGCTTATTTTAGATGGCCACACAAGTCATACAAGAAATCTTGAATTGATAGATCTTGCGCGAAAAAATCACGTCCACTTACTGTCGATTCCCCCACATTCGAGTCACAAAATAAGTATGAGTGCAGGAGGATCATTTGTTCCACCAATGATAATATTCCCAAGAAAAAGAAGCCATCCGCTTTTAATGAAAGGCGCGCCTCCTGGTGCGATACATGAATGTCATCCTTCAGGTTGGATTCAAACAAATTTATTTACAAAGTGGTTTCAACATTTTATGCAACACGTGAAACCCACTGAAGAATCTCCGGTATTGCTTATTTTAGATGGCCACACAAGTCATACAAGAAATCTTGAATTGATAGATCTTGCGCGAAAAAATCACGTCCACTTACTGTCGATTCCCCCACATTCGAGTCACAAAATACAACCACTCGACAAGTCATTCATGGGACCACTAAAAAAATATGTTTCTGATGAAATAAGATCCTGGGTTAGGAACAACTCACGCCCACTAGGCCAATATGAAATGATGGAAGTATTTGGACCTGCATATCTACGCACTCAAAGTGGTGAGATAGCTGTCAGTGGTTTTCGCGCTACAGGGTTATATCCTGTAAACAGAAATGTTTTTAAAGATCACGATTTTATTTATATAGATACCGAGCATGAATATAGACTCGCCAGTCAAGAAAATAATTTACCAGAGCCAACCACTTCATCTTCTACTCTTCCTCCTGCTACAGAAAATGAATCTGTTGACATGACAACCACCATAAATGAACCTGCTATGAGTAATGTGATGGCTACTAATGTAACGACTGTTTCAAGAGACGAGAACAAAACACCAACTGTATGTTTTGAACAAGTTGCAGCTCCTATCGCGAGGTCACCACATCCATCGACTTCAAGAGACTTTATAACGCCATTTCAGTTGTCCCCGATACCACAATTAGCGCCTAGGAAAACTACTAACCGAGGCAGAAAGGCTGCGAAGTCGACATTGCTTACTTCATCCCCGTACAAAAATGCATTGCAAGACTCGATAAAAAATAAACGAGACCAAATGAAAAAGACACTCATGAAAGGAAAAAAAGGTAAAGGCAAATGTAAAAAGACAAAGCCAAAATCCAAACAGGTAGAAATGTCTAGCTCAGATGAAGAAAATGAACCTTTGTATGACGACAGTTCTGACGAAAGTCCAGATAGAAGCAATGTTACAGATGCAAAGTGTTTATATTGTGAAGAGCTCTATTCTTTGAATAACAAAGGTGAAATATGGGTTCAATGCCTGTGTTGCAAATTATGGGCTCATGAAGAATGCTCAGGAGTGGAAACGGACGTGTTTTTCTGCGAATTTTGTTCTGCAAAATAATCCAAGTTATTTTTTTATTGTAATTGTTATGGAGGGTAATATGGCTCACTGCATTTGTGGCCAATATGGCCCTAGGCCATATTACCCTACCATGTTTAATTTTTCAAGGTTTGTTAAGATTTAATCAAACGTTAATTTTAATTTTGTTTGGATAGTTGATAACCTAAAATTTATGATTGTTTATTACTATTAAGTTCAAAGGACTGATTTAACCAAAAAAAACTGATTGATCTCAATAAATGTTTATTTTATTTCCAAAAAACCTTATGGTGTGCCATATTACCCGAAATTACTCTAACACAGTAATCGGTGAGCATAATTAGTAATCATCTTAATTTCATTCAATTCTTATAATCCTAAAAAAACCGGATTGAATGGAATTATTGAAACGAATTGGTAACACGATAAGGCATTAATAAAGTGAGTCATTGGCCGTGTTTGGCTGCGGGACGTCCCATTTGTTGTCCCAAAAACATACATACCTCAATGACGCAATTGGACGTAATTGAGATATTTTCAAAATACGGGACTCAAATCAGATATACATACATACGTTCTCTACGATAAACAGAGTAAATAAATAAAGCACCTTTGCTCTAACTTTCTTAGAGTTGAGTGGCAGCAGAAACAGAGACAAAAGTTATACAGATACTTGCAATTTAATAACAAGTACGTATGAAGCCATGCATAGAATAAGCTTCCAAGTCATCGATAATAATAAATAAAACGAGTTTTTTAAGTAAAGCCTCTGTAATAGCTGAACTGAAAAATATATTTAAGGTATTGCAATTTTATGATATGATTAATATGACGATTTTTTTTTCAAATGTGTTGATTTAACTGTTTAGCTTTTAGAGAGAGAGGCGGTTTATTTTCATACTTGATGCACTCTCAATGCCACGCAAGTAACGTAATCGTCTAATCATAATGATGCAGAATATAATGACGTCTTACGCCCTGCTAGCCCACTCTTATTCACCAGAACTTCAGCAGAAAATTCTCAGTAGCCGTGCTTAGTCGCGAAATATATTCTACAAATGGCAACAGGCACGCCTTATTTTACGCCGTCTGGAACAAATGTTCAAAATTTGCCGCAGAAATACCACTTCGAGTTTACAGAAGTGTTTGTTTTATTGCCAGTATCTTAATAAGACGCGCCGTATTCATAGAGACTTTTTCATAGCACTTATGCACTTGTGTCTTAATCCAGGTTCTAGATACAATGTCATTGTGATTTAAAATCTGAACCAAGCGCGAACCAAAACATGCACTGTTTAGCACGTTATGTTGTCGAGATTTTGTCAAGTGTGCTAAATTACTCTGGATGGCTTGAATATTCATATGTAAAAACAGCGATGCAGTTAAACCCATTTGTCAGTTAACTCAAGTGGGCTGTGAGCAATAAGGCTGTCACTTCATACAATATGAAGCTAAGCTGTATTCATTAATTTTATTGTAGGTAAAATTAAGGCTTTATCAATATTTTCTTGTTGAAATTAAAAAGATAATTTCATAATATTTTCAAAAATGCTGATAACGTACATAGCTTTACGCTTGTATTCTCCAAAGAGGTAGGCAGAGCTGCATTTCTGCACTCACATGTCATATGTATCAGTTCCACGTAATACCCCTATTATGAACCTATTGCCGTCTTTCGAGCAAATTTCCAGACTCCGTATTGCCACTGAAAATTTCCTAACGGAAAACACCTTATAACACTTTGCCTGAACAGGCAATCGAATTCGGAATCTAGAGATCGCGATTGTGAATGACGTAATTTATAATATAAAAACCTTTTTTTATATATGTCGACGCTTATGTTTTTTTAGAGTGGCAATCCCGCTACAGCCTGCCACTCTGACGCAACACCGGCGACTGGTACCAAAAAGTGTCAAGGAACGACGGCAAGACATTTTTGGGAATCCGTCGTGATCAAAAGATAGTACCACGTATTCGGTGGAGTGTCGCGCTAAATTGAATAATTATAATATTACGGACTCACTAGCTATATTATTTCGATTATTCGTTGATTATGTTAACTGCATTTTATTCTCTTCGCCCTAATACTCACGCCTGACGTTTGTTTGCCTTAAAATGATGAAGCCGGCCTGTAAAAAATACCCTAGTTCCTTCATATATATTTAATCCATGAGATTTTGAAATAAATAGACCGTTACTGCGTAGATTGAATTTTTCTCTTCTCGCAGATTGTTGTTTGCGCCATTAACAACTAAGCCGAGATTTCACACTCCGCGAACCTCAAAATACGACTTGGAATAAACAACGCGGCAAAAAACTCAACAATTTTGAATATTTTCCAATATCCAATAATGTACGTAAAAATCACCTAGTACGTCTGAAGAAAGGAAATCTTTTATTCATTAATCAATTGGCTGATTGAATAAAGGAAACTGTCGCGAACTAGAATTAAGACTCTTTAACTATTAAACTATTCAAAAGTCCGTACGATTGGAGCGTTGAACTGTCCTAGTTACATTTTATGTAGCAAATTTTATAGGAATGAGTAGATAAAGATGATCATTTCTTCTTTTGCTACATAGTTCTTTCTGATTCTTACAAATCCTTATTATTGTATAATTCGTTTATAATTTGTTTTATTTAAAAAAAAGTTTTAAAAGTGTAAAAGGCCTTAAATAACTACATATAATCCACTGAATAATTTGAGCATTTGATGTTCCTTAGCGTGAAAACTTACAAACTCACATTTGTAGTGATAATATAATTTTGGAAATTAAAATGTTTAAAAGCCATAAATTTGTTCATCACAATAGAATGTTTAAATATATCACAATCTCAAAATTGAGTGAGCCATATAACAAAAGCATTTCCACATAAATGATTTACAATAGACAATTTTAACAATGGCTCCCGACCCGTAAAGGACCCACATAAATGATATCTACAAAGTTGGCACTTTGTTGGAATTTTCGGTCTTACTCGAAATCACGGAACTCGAAGATTTGAAATATTTTATACTCTTTCACACACGTAAGTTTGAAGGATTTGTCAAAATGGAGATTTTGCTCAGTTTGTAGAAAGTAAATGTTCAAAAAATAGTGTATAATACCATGCTTTGACTGAACCAAGTCAAATATAAACTCGATTATAAAAAAACGTTTAGGTACACCATGTAACTATTACGTAAACTTGACATGTCACTCGACTTTATAAATTACATATTTGTAAGATAATGCAAGTAGCAAGTATTTCTCTTGATTCTTGATCACTTCTCTTGATTAAGTTTTTTTTATTGTTTTATTATTGGCGTCCTTTGATATTCCAAAAACATTACGTATGTATGTAGGTGCTCGCTACGTGCCAGAGTCCTAAGGAGAAGATTTATTGAAGAGTTTTTCATATGTCACTGGTTAACAATGACAATCTCGCTTGGGATCGATTTGTCTGCGCAACTTGTACGTTTTCGTTTGGTGAAATATATTTGTTATTAAAGCGCGGGAATGTTTAATAGAAATATAGGTATACTGCAATTGAACATTTTAGTCGAAAATATACTTAACTTTAAATAATTTATTTCAAGGTGATTGGTTGTATAGATTAAGGCGTAGCCCCTTTTAATTAGAGACGAGGCTTATAAGCAGCATTGGGACGTATGTATGTATGTGGCCAGAAAGTCAATCAAGATCACAACTTTCCATATGTGAATTTTTTATTATCTATTCACATATTTTGATTTTATTAAGAATATAAAACAATATTTGATAATAAACCTTTTTTTTTGTGTAAAAGATATATTTTTTCTGCAATACCTGTTGCTATAAATGTAAAAATAAATACAATTAATTCTAAATCCCCTCGTCTGAAAGTAGATTATGAGAACTAAAGAACAAGAATAAAGTTTTAATTGGGTTTTATCACAGAAAGAGTTTAGACATCGCACACTAGCCTGAGTTGCAAAACATCGTGTTATCCCACCTGTATGATGGATTAAGATTTAAGCCTATTTTCGTCTCTGTCATATTGCAAAAAGTAGATTAGAGCACAGCCCTGTAAATTTTGCTTATACTTTATGAATATATAGAATTGAAAATTTTCTCTTTTTTAGACCGTTACTGTCCTCATTTATCTTTTATCGTAGTAGCGCTTTCTTTGTAGCAAAATGTTGGTCTGTGATTTTCTTTATCTGTCTTTCACTCGTCGCAGGTAATGGAAAAGGAATTGGACGTCAATCTACAGCAACTAACGATGTCGCTTTAAATGATGATAGAATGTTCTTTTTATCACAATTTCAAGATTCGTTTTACTTTGTCAGTTATTACTAACTTTTTATGGCTTTCAATGTTACTGGTTGTATTAAATCTAGTAGCTTGTACACAATTAGGTTTCTTTAGCATCTGTTCAATTTTATCAAAAATTCGTGTTTAGTTCTTGTTGTTCTTAGGTATGATCGTGTGCCTGAGTAAATATAGTTTTGGGCAGAATAAATAATAAATATTGCTTAGCTAAGATGAACCTATTTTTATTTTGAGACAGTTACACTTGACTAATGATCAAAAAATTATAATAACGATACTAAAATAAGGACAGTACAAGATAGAGAAAGCCATAAAGAAAATTTGACTAAAACCTAATTGATAAATAGTAACGTGAAATGGTGTGTAACAAAATTTGTACGCTTTACAAATTTATTACCGCTTTTGCAAAATTTTCACTAATTTGTGGCCATGTGATTTGCCATATCATATTCCGTTTATTTATACGTGAACAAAAAAGTGATAACAACCGGACAATTACGATGCTATCCCAACAGAGTATCAAGTGGCGAGTGATTTCGATTACACATGTGCATCAATCATTCATATTATTTCAATAAAATATTAACTACCAACAATTCCTAATGCTCTTGTTTCGAACAATATTTCTATGCAAAATGAACATAAAAAGGGTGGCTGGAAGCCATTTGTAAAGGTTGACCTCACATCACAACTTTGAGAAATGTTGGCATCGTTGTAAATACTGTTATTTGAACTGTTTAAATAATATATAATTCCCCATTGGTACTGCCTCGAATAAATTTCATAGCCTGAACCAGTTTGTTATAATGATTAATTTAGTACAAAAGTTGTGTTAAGCCGAGTAGCGATTAGTTTCGTCAACATTCACACGAGAACGGTTTGAATATTGAAAACCAGATGTTTTGCGTATTTTCAGTTATTTATTTGGCGGCTAATCAAAGATATTAATCAAAATTACACAATCAGAAAAGCGATTAGTGTGCGATTTTGTGTGATGGTATTTTGTGATTTATATCACAACCAAGCTAATAAATCAAATAATTTGATTCCAATTGCGAAATTTAATACCAATGCTCTGCCCGAATATAATATGTTTTTAAAAGGATTTTTGAATTGTTTTAACAAGTTATGGGAAATTCAACCGCAAACTTTAACCAAAACTTCATTCTATATTTATTATACTTTTACAGGTACAAAATAATATCTTGACATTCGGTATTTAATTTTAGGAGCATAAAAAGATTTACTCATAGTTTTAACTGCATAATAAGGCAACGGCTTGCATAACTATGCCTTTGCTGCACACAATATTTAAAATTATACTTACTTCGACTTCCATCATCTTCATAGGCCCGTATACGTCTCTCTACTGGGCACGGGCCTCATTTACAACTGAGAGGGCTCGACATCCTTCGACTATATTTATATAAAAACTAGTGCCCCCATGGCTTCGCACGGGTGCAATGCTGATATTTAATGGATTTTATTATACATATAAACCCTAGTCTGCAATCACTTTATCTTAAAAAAAACGCATCAAAATCCGTTGCGTAGTTTTAAAGATTTAAGCATACATAAGGATATAGGGACAGAGAAAGCGACTTTGTTTTACACTATGTAGTGATAAACAGTAAATGTTGACATTACTACGTCGTTTCCAGATGGCGGAGGTGCACAGCTGAGTGAGCCTGATAGCTGTGACTCCTCCCAGCTCAAGGAATGCGTGGACTTAATACCTCGGACACAAGTCGGACTTCCCAGCACTAAAGAAGAACTCGACGCACATTGCACGTACGTAACAAAATTTAATATTCCTATTTTTTCATTTGTATAAGAATTTCTTTGTTAACCGAAGGGTCTTCATTTGGTGTAAGACACAAATTAAAAGTAAATATTTTGCGGCACAATGAATCCTAAAAAGTGAATGCATTGTTATTAAAGTAATATTTATTTCTTTGTAAAAAAATAAGGTCATTAATATACTAAAGAATGCCTTTTAGGTCCACCTGTGCAAGTGTGCGAATGCCTATCAGAAAAAATTATTTCCGAGTCAAACAAATAATAACAAGGATTACAACAACTTCTCAGTGGCAACTGGGAGCATGTAAGTGCCCGAAAAACGACAGTATAGTTTTCCTTATCAAAATCCGTAAAATACAAATTACGAAATGAAGGCCTGCGCCAAGAAAATATTATGAATTAATTACCACTTACTATGGTGGTCAAGGCAAACATCGTGATGAAACCTGCGCACCTAAAAGTTCTTAGGAGATTCTTAGGTGTGTACTCCGCCAACTCGCACTAGACCAGCGTGGTGGACTAAAGTCTAAAACCTCTTATGATAGAGCAGACCCGTGCCCAGCTCTGGAACGTAAGTAGGGTGATGATGTTGAAATACTTTAACTTCATAGTATCCTAAAAAGTTTGCATGAACCTCGAGAAATGGGATGTCGTCTTATTACGAGTTTAAAGATGTAATTTAGGAACATCCAGTTAATTATGGCACTATAAAATTTATGTCTTAACTTGTGCAAGTTAACGCATAAAGTTGATCTATGCACATAGAGCAGTACAAATGTAACTAGTGGTAATGTATGGTACGTGAAATTAGTATGTTCCCGTCGGTATAACTTTATTTGCTAGGCGCAGGGGAACTCATTCCTGAGTGACCATATTAACAAATGGTTGTAGCACTAATAGGTTTTATTGTGGAATTGGTTAATCTAGTTTGAATTTCTGAGTCATTTCTAGAATTTTGGATGCTATTCTTGATTGAAATCCAAAGAGATTTTAAGTCGAGGTTTGGAATTCGTAATTTCTTTGTGCATTGTAAAATAGTATCGAAGAGCCAACGAACACTGAGAAACACGTCTTTTATTGTGGCTATCAGAAACTACGAGAAACTTTATAGTCCCACAAACACCCGTAAAAAAAATATGGATCCCGCAAACATTAGTCGCATTGCGCGGATCGAACCCGCGGCCTCCCGTTTTACTATCTGGTGTCCAGCCAACTACACCAATAGGCTGAACCGTCAATGTTTTACCCTTCTGCATTAAAGCTTATAAAAAAATAGCACGAGATTTGGACATCGTTCAATGCAGTATAACATTTTCTCATTAGGTAGTTTAAAATCACTTGGCAAAACATAAGTTTTTTAGGTCATCCAAACAGAAATCCCCACATCAAATCCAATATTTTTTTAAATATTATATCATTTAGTATAGGAGTATGCGACACGACGGTAATAGTATGTATTTGTTTTATGAAAGAATATTATACATTTTAACTTTTAACCCATTCCGTTCGAATTCGTAATCGAACTCTAAACTTCCCCTTTGACTCAAAAATGTCAAACATTAAATTGTCAACAGCCCTTACTGTAATTGAATAATTCCGCAGCCCAAAAATTTGCTTCTACCGTTGGGCCAGAGCAACTTTAACATGATTATGTAAAATTCACTGAACTTAAATGATAACGAAGTTTACTAGTTAGGACGGCAGAAGTTAAATTGCCCTTCCTGCCTTGTGTACCTCGGGGATCATTTTTCTACCATCCGAAAGGTTGCGTAATATATTTTGACGTCGGTGAAGTACACTTTCAAATACAATAAACAGTCTGAGAGCGAGAAAAGGTGCCTTTTTAGAGGTTTTTGTCTACTAATAATAAGTAAAATATTGGTAAAACTTCTACTTACTTTAGGAGACATATTAAGAATTTTTTATAATACAAAAAGTTTGTATGTATAATAATGTGTGTGTTATATATAATGCGCTAACAGACAAATATATAATTAGGTCTAGCTTGTCATTGAGACAGACTTGATACCAAGTAAGTGGACCATTCATTTTACCTCAATGCAGGGTTCCGATCTCCGGTCTTTTACATCCTCCCTACAATAATACATTTAGGATAAATCTCGGCGCTCGCACGACAATCTTTTGGAATTTGCTGCCTTTCGCAATTTTTCCTGTATTGTTTAAACTGAATAACTTATCATATCATTTACTCCATACTGAGTCAAAAATTTTGAGCGTCAAATGGCGAATAATTTCACAAAAATTCACCTTAGTGTGTAAGTAAGCAGTGTGAGCAAAATTTAAAAAAAGTTCCAGTCTGAAAATTTTACATTCAATTAAATGATAATATATCGGTCACGAAATTATTCAACAAATTCAGCCATTTGTATTCCACCCAAACATAACAAACTTTCGACCAGTATCCGAACAATGACGTATCTAAGGATTTGAGCCTAATGGGAAAAGTTTTAGGCGAATAAAACAATAATATCCTGCTGTGCAAATAATATTTTCGCATAAACATGTGAAATACGGGCTAACTTTCCACGGGTCGCGATATTTCAAATCCTTTCCTAAACAGCATGTGTGTCTCGTATTGTAGAACAACGAATATATTACGTAAATTATAGAACGTATGTAATTCCGGACAAATTGTTATTTCTATTTATATAACTGCTAAGACTTTAAAGGCTACGTGTGCATCTTAAGTAGTATTAACCGCTTAAATAATAAATGAAACATCTCAAGAATACTTGGAGATTTGCGATATTTTCCGCAAGAATTTAAAACATATGTATGCTGCAAACAAGTTAAGCCTTTCCTATTTGTTATACATATTCCTAACTTAGGAATCCTAAGATAAAACTAACGTAATATATTGCATACGTGCTCACATGCATATTATAGATTTGGCAATTAATATTCGCCTATACCCGTTTTTGTTGTCTAATATTTAATTTAACAAGATTCATTCAAATCGATTCAGGGGCTGAGAATTCGTGCGAAACGAAATTATTTTCCCATTATTTCATAAAGTATTACAACATAAACCACACGTAATAAAGTTTAAAAATTTTTTGAATTTATAAGCAGATGTTGGCTGTCGATATTCACAGACATAGTTTCCAGAAAACCGAAGGATCGCTGAGTGAATAAATTTTTAAATTGTTCGGTAAAATTTTGCTGAAGTTTTCGAACTTCGTGGTTGATTCTTCGTCTCACGGGAGTACTATTTCTAACTCAAACATGGGGAGTTGGGCGAGAGAAATATTTTTTCTAAAATAACAAGAAACGCGATGAAATGAATTAAATTACTATAAAAATAATCTATCTTTAACTCATAGGTTTATGTAATCAATTTAACTTTCAACATTTATTGATTGTTACTAAATAATATAAGGTATTAAGTTAATTACTACTTTTCTATTACTATTCCTAGCGGGAGTTCTGTTTAATATGTAGGTTGGTATGTACATTGTACATGTATTATAAAATAATTTCTCATCGTTTAAATTGAAACGTATATATAAGTGTTTTAATACTCAATAGTTAAATTTTATCAAACTTAATCAATATAACACAAAAAATTAAAAAAATTGCCTAGACTCACACCCGTATCCCACAAAGGTCAATTATGTTTTGGTCCCACACAAAGAAATAAGAAAACTGTTTTCATACACCACTCGAAATATTTAGTGGTAACATAAATATCTTACTGCGGACATAAATAGGTCGTCTA
Source organism: Cephonodes hylas (assembly GCA_030295005.1). NCBI lineage: Eukaryota > Metazoa > Arthropoda > Insecta > Lepidoptera > Sphingidae > Cephonodes > Cephonodes hylas. The sequence continues at coordinate 6,561,296 of AP025371.1, forward strand.
GTTCTTCGAACTTTATCCGAAACTCAAAGTATGACTGAAAGTAATTAACTTATGATACATTCGTGTTTTACTTTTAGTATGATATAATCGTGCGCCTCGTATACAGAACGACTGTCTATTTTTAATATTTAAATTAACCCGTTCAAATATTCTATTAAAATAACTTCTGTTGATAATCCTTTTCTATGCTATTTTAATGTTATAAAAATGGTAACGTTGTCTGTCTGTTAAACATTCACGCCTAAACCACTGGATCTATTTGAATGACTTTTGTATGGAGATAAATGGGATCTTAGCGGAAGACACATGGTGCTTTTTTAAATTATGCTGGGCGGCAAAATTATGAAGAAAAGTTCAATGTAATATAAAACATATTAATGAAAAAACGTTCAGCAAGTTAAAAGGCGTTATAATTTTATTTTAATTTAGGTGATAAATAAATAAATAAATACACCCAACAGTCACATACATAGTCCTGACCTCACACTAAGATACGAGTCTTGTGTCGTGGGTATCAGAAACTACGAGAGACTTTTCGGTCTCACAAACACCCAGACCCGAAACAAATATTAGAACACACAAACATTTGTCTCGGTGCGGGGATCGAACCCGCGGCCGCTCGTTTCGCAAGCTGGTGTCTAGTCAATTGCGCCACGGGGCTGTCAAAGAAAAGAAATATTTGTTTTTTAATGGGAAAAGTACGTGATTCAAAATTGCGCCCGGGCGTACCCAGACCCCACATTTAGTATTGTAGAAGTTATTCTATTTGCATGGTTGTTACCTAGCCCTGAAAAGTTGTCTGGGTTCATTAAAAATAAATAAACGTATTATGTATTTATTGATTAACTATTAAAAAAAATGTATGACCACAAAACTAAAGGTTCTTCTGATAAAATTAAAGAAAGAACTTACAATACACACGTGAAAGTCTTTATATCGGGTTTGTTTTACTCCGCGAAGTTGAAATCACATAATGTATTCCTCTGTAAATACGTTTTGGATATGAAATACTTCAACATCTGAAATAAATTTATAAGTCACAATTAGCCCTTAATTAGAATTGTATTTTGTAGCAAATGGCTGATTCCCTTTTCGAAGTTACGCGTATATAAGTAATTTAATTAATCTTTAAATACTTTACCAATAGGAAAATTCTGAAAACTTACTTATTACATTCTTCTTCTTCTTCTTCATCAACCCATATACGCCCACTGCTCAGCACGGGTCTCCTCTACCATTGAGAGGGTTTAGGCCATAGTCCACCACGCTGGCCTAGTGCGGGTTGGCGGACTACACACCTAAGAAATTTCTAAGAACTCTTAGGTGTGCAGGTTTCATCACGATGTTTTCCTTCACCGTTAAAGCAAGTGATAATTCAATGTGAATACACACATAACTTGGAAAAGTCAGAGGTGTGTGCCTGGGGTTTGAACCCGCGACCGCCGAGATTCTCGACCGCGCGCCTAAACCTCGAGGCCATCACTGCTTTTTAAAACTTACTTATTACATTACCTTAGAGTTATTCTTAGGATTATATTACTGCAGTCCGCCTCCCCGCACTGGGCCAGCGTGGTAGACTAAAGCCTAAACCCTCTCTGTTACAGCGGAGGCCCGTGCCCAGCAGAGAGACGTATAGATGATGATGATGATGATGATGTAGGACCTGATGCAATGAATACTAGTAAAGATCCATAATACAAATGTGTCTTGTAAGATACAAATAACCAGGATGATGAATGAAATTAGGTCATTAAGACGCCAAAAAAAATTTCCAAAAATAATTTTATTAATTGAGTAAACTAATTCAATAGATTTTAAATGTATTATTATCTACCCCAACCCGAGTGGATTCCCTAATAATCCTTAACATGTATGATAACATGCTGTAGAATCTGTTGAACGTTCTTGTAACGTGTCTAATAGAAAGCCCTTTTCGGGTACCCTTAATCCCGGGATGTGGTCGTATAGGGCCATTAAGATTTTCGGGACGTATAATGGCGTGTCTGAAAGGGTGCCGCGCATTAGTAAATTCCTGAGACATACATGACAGTTCGAAAAGCAGGGTACGTAATACATATCCCTTATGTTATTATCGTATTGTATTTGTGCATGTTTGTATGGATCGTGGTCAAGTATTTAAGGTTTTTTATTAAGCAGTTCTATTATCTATTAAACCTGCATATCATTAGTTTCTGAATAGAGAATGGCTTGTACCTTAGAGTAGATAGCAAGTTTATTAATATTATAGTAATATTATTATGAAATAATAAACTATAATTTAGTTTTGATTAAGCAAGAATAATTTAATTAAATTTGGCTTACGCAACAAACTAATAAAGACACAAAGCTTTTGTTCGCTTGGTTTATTTGGGCGCTTCTCGGATGAAAAGAAATTCTTGAGAGCAGTCAATTGCTCGCTCTTGAACCGTTTATTGTCCTCCACGACAGAAACAAAAGTGTGAATGGAATAATTCCAAAACAAATACAATGATGAAACGTTTAACTTTCCATTAATGTCTAAAAAAATATAGATTATAAAAGCTGGTTTCGGAACGTAATTGAGCGTCCGTGAAATTGGATCGAGGGGTACCGACTTCGGCATCCTTGCTGGTAGGGTGTTAATGACTAAGGTCTATTATATTCTCAATAGCAGTAGAGAGAATGGAAATACATCCAGAAACCAGAATGTAATGTCAAATTTATTATAAGGATCTTAAAACCATATGAAACAAAGGTGCTAATATACGTCTCCAACTACGCCTTAGAGGACGGAGATGCGAAATAAAATATTAGGTTAGATTTACCGTCGTTTTGTCTTAAGACTTTTAAATTCTGGCGAAAGAAAATCAGTCGTTACTTCGTTTGTTAACTGCAATTAAAATATACCTAACTTTCAATCGAATGGCAATCACCATTTAGATATTCCTGTTCTCTGTCAGTGAATTGAATTTAACAAAGAATTAGGTACATTCATGTTTAACAAAAGATTTTATCTATCTACTGCTAATTTTATTTTTAACATGTGAAATATGTCTACCATTCTTTGTGCGTGGGTTAAACTGTTAGAATACATTATACAAGACATATTTGAATAATAATGTTTTAAACGCACACATACTTTGTTTATTTTCAGTACAATAGGGATTAATTCGACAGCTAAAATATTAAGGCGGAAAAATAGGGTTACGAAAATATGATTTTGAAAACATTAATAATAAACACACCAAACAATTTATGAATTAGTTTATTATTACAGATTTTCCATTAACAGTTATGAACGTTCGTTGTTGAGTTTCCTAACAGCTATTTTAGTGGTGCTCAATAATACAAGTGTTTGTGAACGATATTAGCATACACTCCGCCTATATCGCCCAATGTTTGATTTTCTGAGTAGAATACAATGTTGGAACCGAATATCTCGAATGTGCCTTTTACGAGGTCAATAACTGGTATATGCTGAATAATAATAAAGACTAAATTGTGAATGCGTGATGTGTTGGTCCCTTCGATAACAGCCTTCGTTCTATATATTATATCATCTCTTTCTATTATATTCTTTCTATCTAAGTTATGCTTTAAAATCTTTACTGTATTTATGTAACATGAAAATATTCATCTATCTAGCTGTTAAACCCATCACCCGATGCAGCGTTGAATTCCAAGTCCTTTCCCTTATTACCATACCATACTATACTCATTCAAATCGGTTTAGTAGTTAAGGCGTGAAATAGCAGTCAGACAGACTGAGATATAGTTAATTTTGCATTAATAATTTGTTTTTTTCTTCGTGGGTAGTTGCCTGAAGTACGTTACTAACTTGTGCTCCCCGGGATAAATTTAATAAAAATACGTATATCACAGTTTATAACATTTAATGAAACTTTAACAATCGTATTACTTGCCGGTATATTGTCTCCTTTATAAAAATCCTCTTTCAACTGCAATTTACGTGTACACTTCTACGGAAAGTCTTCATGGATTCCGTCAAGGATACATTGGCCGAAATGATGGAGATGTTCCAGAAGAGGATGTCCGACTTCGATGCCGAGTTGCAAAAATCCCACGGCGCGACCTCCACCACCTCCAGCTTGGCAGCAGACTTTGCATCATTCCGGGCATTCATTACAAATGCCCTCGGCAATCTTCAGCAGCAAGTACAGCTCCTTGCTCGCTCCGTGGATAATATAGAGATGAGAGGGCGTCGAAAAATGTTATTACTGCACGGTGTCCAAGAAGTAAGCAAAGAAGACACGGCACTTCTTGTGGCCAATGTTGTTAAGGATCACCTTCAAATTGAAGACTTCTCAACTCTTCAAATTAAGCGGTGTCACAGATTGGGACGTTCCACAGATGCCAAAAAACCACGGCCGGTTGTTTGTAAATTTCACGACGTAGGTGTCCGAGACAAGATCTGGTTCGCCAAAACTAAATTAAAAGGTTCCGGCATAACTATGTCGGAATTCTTAACCAAGATGCGTCATGATGTTTTTATGGCCGCTCGTGAAAAATTCGGCATCGCGAAGTGTTGGACCCAGGAGGGCAGCGTCTTCGTCATTGGTGTTGATGGTGCGCGCGTCCGGGTTGCTACTTTGCAAGATGTGAACGTTTTGGATGCGACTAAACCGCCTGCACTCCGAGCTAAGGCAACGAAACCGAAGCGCGCGGCGAGTGCAAAAAAATAACACGTATCACTGCGTCTAATATCGTGTCAGTACTGGCTGGGTAATATGTTTGTTTTTGTTTTCTTGCTTATAAGTTTATATCTGACTACCTTTCTTTTTTTAATATCCTAAGCTGTCAATTCGATGCAAGGTTGGTGTACGGTCACTAATTTATGTCAACAATGACGTTTATCTGTCGTGTTCCATTGTTCAATTATTGTGTATGTTGAGCATAAAAACTATCGTCAAACATTTCGTCTTCCATTGTAATGTATTTCTGTGATTGTTACTTTTGTTATTAGCGATGACGTTTTATTTTTGCACGATGTTTTTTATTATTCGTATAGTGTGATATTTACTTTTAGATATGATTAATATCATAATGCATAATTGTAATGTTTATTTTAATTTTCATAATATTTGTACGTATTACCCGCCAGTATTTGCTTTTTTTATTTTTTTAAATTATTCATTGTTTTTAGTGTGTGTCTTTTATTACTTATAATATATTTTTTTTTAGTTTTAATTCATTTTTTTACATTGTAAATGTAGTCTAAATTATATAATTGTTTTTAAATTTACCGGCTTGTGAAATGGTTGTAGTTCAGTAAGTGCAAGATTGTATTTAGTATTTTTTTTATTATTATTATATTTATTTGTGTAATAAATTGAATTGTATATGTTATGAGTGTGTGTAGTGGTGACTCTGACGAGTTTCATTCCGCTTGTAGTGACGATGCTAGTTTTACTAGTATTCCAGCCCTTTGTGATATACTCTCTTCCCAATTTAGTGGTGTTTCTAAAAATTTCAATGTCGTGCATATTAACGCTCAGAGTATTCCGGCTCATTTCCCTGATATGCTAGCTAGCTTTGACTGTACGAATCTTCATGCTATCCTTGTCTCTGAGTCTTGGCTTAAGCCCTGCCTTCCAACTTCCTCTTACTCTTTGCCTGGATTTCAGCTTTTCAGGAACGATCGTGCTGCTGGAAATGGTGGTGGGGTGGCCATATACTTGCGTGCTGGGCTTAAATGTTCTTTGGTAGACTCCTCGCCCCAACCGCCACCCGTTAATAGTGGTGAGCACTTGTTCCTGGAAGTTGATCTTCTACATGCAAAAGTTCTTCTCGGTGTATTCTATTCCCCTTCTCTTCGCGTTGACTACTTCTCTTCTTTAGAATCTATCCTCATTAATCTTGTCCCATCGTACAGTCACACTATAATCATGGGTGATTTTAACACTTGTCTACTTAAAAACGATCATCGCTCTTCTTCTTTATCTGCTGTTCTAAATTCCTGTAACCTGTCTATCCTGCCTCTAAATGCCACTCATCACTTTCCCAATTCCACACCTTCTCTGCTTGATCTTATTCTTGTTTCTGCTCCTCACCTTGTCGATAGCCATGGGCAATGCTCAGCTGATGCTTTCTCTTACCATGACCTAATCTATGTTTCATATAAACTTCGTCTTCCTAAAACGAGGGGTAAGATTCTGATGCAGCGCTCTTTTCGGGATATTAATTTTGCAAACCTACGAGAGGATGCCGGCAACATTGACTGGGGCCCTTTGCTTAATTCGAGTTCGATTGATGAGAAGGTCGAAATCCTTACAGCTAAGCTCAATAATTTGTATGATGTGCATGCTCCTGTTCGACCGATTAAGGTAAAACATTTCCCGTCACCCTGGCTCACGGATGAAATAAAAACGGTCATGTCCAAAAAAGCTGCTGCGAAGGCAAAATTTAAACGGCGACCTACTCCCCTTAATTGGGATAGGTACGTAGCAATCCGTAATCACTGCAACAAGATGTGTAGGAATGCCCAACGCCGACACGTCCACGCTTCCGTTGAGAATGGGAATCCAGCTAAAGTCTGGAAATTTCTTCGATCTATGGGAGTTGGAAAATCGCGTCCTGATTCTATTCCTAATCATTTAGATATTAACTCTCTAAATACACACTTCACTGATGTGCCACTTTTCAACAGTGCTACTAAGCATAGAACTATTACAAATCTTTCTTCTATTCCAACCCCGAAGTATCCTCAATTTTTCTTTAGTCAATTTACTGATTGTGATGTTAAAAAGAGCATTTTGTCGATTTCCTCTAATGCCGTCGGAGTTGATTGCATCAGTCGCAACATGGTGGTGCATATCCTCGATGAAATTCTTCCTACCATTTGTCATATCCTCAACTTTTCTATCACCCATTCCGTCTTTCCATCCCTTTGGAAAGAAGCTGAAGTTATCCCTCTCCCTAAGCGTTCCAACCCAAAATCTTTCGCTGACTATCGTCCTATTTCTATCCTACCTTTCCTTTCCAAGGTCCTTGAAAACCTCATCCATCTTCAGTTTAGCTCCTTTGCAGACATCAATAAACTCCTAAACCCATTTCAATCCGGATTTCGTCGAGGTCACAGCACCACTTCTGTCCTGGTGCATGTCACAGATGATATCCGAGCGGCTATGGAGAATGGAAAGGTAACGATACTCGCATTACTTGATTTCAGTAACGCTTTTAACACAGTTGACTACGATGTCTTGCTGAGTACATTAAGCTCTATTAACATATCTCCAACAGTAATTGACTGGTTTCGAAGTTACCTGATGGGGCGGCAGCAGCGTATACGAGTTGATAATACTGTTTCTTCTTGGCGTAATACATATGCTGGTGTCCCTCAGGGCGGCGTTTTATCTCCTTTGCTCTTCGCGTTATTTATTAACTCTATCTCTAATAATCTTATTTCCTCCTACCATCTGTATGCAGATGACTTACAAATTTATTATCATGCTCCGGTAGACAGGGTGACTGAGGCTGTTGCTTCAGTTAACAAAGACCTTGCACGAATTTGTGACTGGAGCAATAAGCACGGTCTAAAAGTCAATCCTTCGAAGACCCAAGTCATTGTTGTTGGCAGCTCCAGGATGATTGCCAAAGTTGATTTCGTCGCTCTACCGCAAATTGTGTTTAGTGGATGCGTTGTCCCTTTTAGCGACAAGGTTAAGAACCTAGGTGTTTACATCGACAGGCACTTATCCTGGGGTCCCCAATTGCAAGAAGTTAGCCGTAAATTGTTGGCTGCTGCGGGGTCCCTTCGTAGGTTGCGAAATTTTCTACCGATTCCCACAAAGATTGCGCTGGTTCAGTCCCTTCTCTTTCCTATCCTTGATTATGGTGATGCTAGCTATCTTGATCTCTCCGAAGCCCAATTTGAAAAACTTGAGCGACTTCAGAACTTTTGCATACGGTTCATATTTGGTCTTCGCAAATATGACCACGTCTCCGAATTTCGTGTTAGACTCAAGTGGGTATCTATTCGCCTTCGCCGTAATACTCGTATACTTCTGCTTCTTTTCCAAATCTTATTTAATCCCACAACTCCACGTTATTTAAAAAATAGGTTCCGTTTCCTTAGCGCAACACATGCACGACATCTTAGGTCCTCAGATAATCTTATCCTTGAAATACCTAGGCACAGCACCACATTCCTCAGCAATTCCTTTACAGTCCATGCTGCACGTTTATGGAATGAATTACCACTAGAACTGCGAAAAGCTAAATCGCTTTTAACTTTTAAAAGGCTTCTCCGAGCTCACTACGCTCAAATTTAAATTTCCTATTTTTATATATATATATATAAGTATTTATAGGTATGTATATTTATATATGTGTATATAGTGTATATTATGTATGTATGGTTATGTATGATCTAGTTATATATAATATTATTTATTTGTATTTACAAGACAACTGCCACTACTACAACTTTTTTTTTTTTATTCCGGTACCGTGGGTTGTCTGGAAGAAATCGCAGCTAGCGATAAGACCGCCTGTTGTAGCTATATATTTTTTTTTATTATTATTAATTATTGTCAAAGTTGTTTGTTTCAATTAGTTATTAAGGTTATGTTATGTGTTAAATTAAGTATCTATATAGTGTACAATAAAGTATATTAAATAAATAAATAAAATAAATAATAATAATATTTGTAAAAATTTAATTGTTCGTATACCTATTGTAAAGTATTATTTTTTTGCCCACTTAGTGTGTATCATCTCTGAATCACCTAAGGCTCGACTGTCAAAGAATGCCCTTCGAATTAAATCTACGTTTACTATGGTTGTATTAAGAGTAAATAAATAAATAATACTTACTATAATATAAAGTCTTACTTTACAGTAAGTATTATATATATACAACACTAAAGAATACGACTTGGATACAACACAGTATTCGCTTTCTCTTATCTGTAAAAAAATCAGTACCTCAAAGTACCTAGAATGAGATGTTTTTAAGTTGGGTAAAACTGAAACTGCCAATTCCAAAGAATTTAATAAAGAAAAATTTAAGCATTTCGCAAAGAACACGGTTTTTTAGTGTTCTACGAAATATTATTAGAATTTGAAACCAAATTTGAGACGTGGAGCGCAATATCAGGTCTTAAACAAAGTCTTTAGATCTTTTCACGAGGGTTTTACCTATACATTTAATTATACATCGTCATCGTCAGCCTATATACAGGGTGTATTTAGACCGTGATCGAAAACTGAGGCAGGTAATAGCGAGGGTGATCACAAACCCTGTGGCGATATTAAAAATCCCGACAAAAGACAAAAATTTTGACGTTTTCCATACAACCATCGGTGTTAAAAGTATGTGGTTTGTATGGAAAACCTCAAAAATTTTATTTTTTGTCGGGATTTTCTTTAACGCCAGGGGGTTTGTAATCACTATCGCTATTACCTGCCTCAGTTTTCGATCACGGTCTAAATACACCCTGTATGTATGCTGGGCTTGAGCGTTCTCTACAACTGAGAGGGTTTAGGCCTTAGTCTACCACGCTGGCCTAGTTAGTACGAGTTGGCGGACTACACACGTAAGAAATTCCGAAGAACTTTTAGGTGTGACGGTTTCCTTACTTTTCCCTTTATCGATTCAGTATGTGCTAATTCATGATAATATAATAACCGCGAGGTTTCAGCACGCGGATAAGAATTACGGTAGTGGTGGGTTAAAACTTCAAACCCATACTTCTGACTTTTGAAAGTTATGTATACAAATTTATCCTAAAACTGATAAATGTACTAAAACATTATTTTGATACATACATGTATTTGATGTATTACTAAAATAAGAATGATCAGAAAGATTTGATATAGGCGTGTTTATTTAAAAAGCCACTTCATAGCTCATACTATTACTGTAAACTTATTTCAAACTTCTGACCCAAAATTTTATCTACCTTTAAATAATTTTCCTCGAAATCATAGTGTGTAGGCCTTTGTTGTGGTATATTAAAATGTGTGCATTAGCTCTGAGTGCTCTACCAATTATGGTTTACTACAATATTCATACTAATAACTCTACTGAGCATCTAAATCACCTTACGTTGTAAGGTAGTTTTAACAAAGACGGCGGTTTATATATTGCAGGTACTATATTACTTAAGAACATTATTAACTAGCTGTGGGTTAAAAAATACAACTTTCTATATTAAAATACATAATTATATACATAACTTCCAATGACCCTGAAGAAGTAGGCAGACTTTCAATTCTGTAACCATATTACGCCAACATTATTTTCTTCCTACATAATAATAGGGGGTGAGCTTATAACCGGTTTTCGGGCACAAATCCATACTCCGTGATGTTACGGAGAATTTTACAAAGGAAAAATCCCAATAAAACTTTTCATAGCCCGGGAAACGAGCCTGGTACGTCTAGAGCTCCCAATACATATTTGTACCGCAAGAACACGAGGCAGTTTAACCCGCAAAGATCATATCGATTAATATTCATTCTTTTGGTGATAGACATCAGTCATTTATTTGGTAATGAAAAAAAAACATTCTTCGCGAACGTAAAAAAACGAAATAGTCATATTACTCGGTGGCTATTGAGTCAAAATGTAATTTCTGAGTACATACAAGTTGGTTGAATATCGTTGGGTGGAACTTGCATGTGACCTCTAAGTTTCTTTATTCAGCCGAAAGTTATTTAATATCACCAAGTATTAATCCACAAAGTTTCCACATTCGTACTCTCTTATGTTACAGATTTATATCAATACTTACCAATATCATAAGTTCAAGCACTGGGAACGGAAATAGATAATGTTCTGAACAGTAAATTATTTAAGAATATTTTCCTTATATACTGCTTCGTGTATATCATGATTAGGAAAACATCAATTTTTTTCTGTTTCGTTGTTTGCAATAACCGTAACTATAACAGGTATTTATTCCCGATCACGGTATTTTTGCAGCTACGATCAGGGCGGCGAAACCAGTTCCACTGAAAAGAAAAAAATACACAACATAGTTTTCCAACAATGCTCATTCTGTTATTATTTCCACAACATTTCTCCATTCCCATTATCTTCTATTTCATTTTATTTCATCTCGATTTGTCGTCAGAGTTCTAATTAGAGAGTGTCCTGCTCCAGGCATGTCAACATTAAATTCAACATCGCTAATATTTATACTAACCTTAACGTGGTCTTTGCTCGCACTTGATGATTGTCATTTCAGATTCAGTGTATTTTTTTAATGAATTTAGTCGTTGTCCTGCTTAGTTATTAAAAAGTTATATAGGGTAAAGTTAATTATTCTTATTTTAAGTTGAATTTATTTTACTTTTATAGAATCAAATTATTTTTTTCAATGTAATCACGAAAACACTGGTCAAAATAAGAAAAAACCCACACAGGCCTTAATAAGACAAGAATTTTGTCACCCTTAAAACAGTCTATCAAATAAAAAGATAGGAGAACGTTAGTATATAGTTGGCATTACCTTCGGCCATTTGCGAAATTTTATTTTACATCTACAGCGCAATTTGCTGATTCGCTAGTTTTTTATGCCTTACTTCAGTGCCGAAGAAAACGCTTCAATTAGACTCATTTGTAGAAATAAACTATTTTGAGTTCGCTCTTCAGTTTTTTCCGGGCAGACAGTTCTGCATTTTGTAGTATTCAATTGAACCACGAGGTTGATTAATTAATTAATAGTTGATATCAATCTGTGCCTTAAAACTTACTTTTGTAAAGTTTGATTAGTATCAAACAAGTGTCTAAGATACTGTTTTTATTCTATTTTTTACATTAAAAAGAGACATTTAAAATGGATTAATATTTTGATTAAATTCATAAAGGCCTGCTCAGTTATAGCTGTGAATACAAAACGAACATCCTATGATTCTTAATTAGTTTATGAAATGGTATGCAAATTGCATTTAAGTGTAACAGATCCTAGTAAGGAGAAATTAACAATCAAAGTGTTGGTACTTACCAAGAATCTATCATTATATTAATACTTACAGAAGTTGTGATTAATCTTTTGTGGATGACATGAAAGATTGTTGCTATGTTACCTTTGAGTTCGAAGTTAGACTTCCCACAGTTTATCTCCATAAATCTCTAAGACTATTTTAATATGACAAATTATTCGCTTGTGGATTTTAAACCCTCATACAATTAATAATATATAAAAACAAGACAATACTGACTATTATTTACTATTTTATATCTGAAGGTTCTCTACTATGGGAAGTAAACGCGTTCTAGCTCTCTTTGATGAAAAAAATACGCCCATAGTTATGCTTTGGTAATATTGTTCCATTTTTACAGAACGATAAGTAACGCCTGCCTCACTCATAAGATTCCTTATTTTCGAAAACTCGGGATTTGAAATATATTTAGATTCCAAACATCCTACTGCCTCGTGGCGTGACGTTTATTTTTCGTATTTATATACAATTTTAGTCAAGCGTTAACTCAATCGTATTAGTATGTATAGGATTTTGAATAGGGATTTAGCTCGGTAGCGACATCTGCGCGGAGCAGATAATAATTCCCAACGCGGCGACAAGAGCCTCTGAGGTATCTCCTTAGACTTTCCTCGAAATATTGTAAAGGAATCTCGTAACTTTCGAAAGCTTACCCACGAAAAAAAGAAACATAATAAATAAGGAATTGAGGCCTATATTAAAAAAAAACTAAAGAACCAATAAAATGCGAATATTCTGACAGAAGTCAGAATTGTGGCTTTACCCCAGGATTTACGTTATTTTAATGGAGACGTAGCAATATATTTCATAGCGGAAGCGAACGAATGAAAAGGGTTTATGAATGGGCAAAAATATTCCCAATATGTGCCAGTAATCTTATACACAAAAAAAAAATCTTTCATAATAAATCTGGACCAAATTATGAGTAATCGCTTTTACCAAAAAAAATACTTTATTACGCACCCTTCGAGTCCCTTCCGGCTTACACTTTTCGATTCCCTTTACAGATTCAATTACATCAGAATGTAATTACAACGCCGCACGATGTTAATGGAATATACAATTTGAAGGTAAATATGGTACGAGTAATATGTTATGTTCCATCATTCTAACTTAAAGTTTATCTTGATCGCTCGTGGTTTGAATCGAGTTAATATTTGTCGACCAATATTAACGTAGTTGACAACGTAGAGTTATTTTAATATAATTTGAGTTTGTTCGAATGGGAGGTTATAATTAAAGAAACATTGTTCTAATTATCTGTACAGGCGTTTACACTACAATACAAATATCGATTCCAAATGAAAATATGGATATAATTGTGTTACGGAGATCGACTCTACAATTTTTCAGGGTTAACTTTACAGCATCAAATCATAACCGGTTCGCAACTCACAAGCAAGTATACATTGTGGTACTAATTTGTTAGTTGAGCTAATTATTATGTTTTAACTGCATTGCGCATACTAGCACTCACCGGAGCTCTTAAATGTTCTTGTGGCCATTAAAACTGTGACCCATGCAATTAAAAGTAAAACTTTAAAATGCTGAATTTGGCTCGTTAAATTGTGGTATCCATTTAAATTAATGTATCATGTTCCTCTGATTATATTATGAAGGCGGTAGTAGTAATATTTTGAAAGCGGTACCGATGTAGCAATACTCAGCTATGACTGAGAACCAAATTGGCGCGGAGATGGCCACCGGGGGGTTTTGGTCGGTAAGCCGGTTTAGGGATTTTGTTAGGGACCCAGCCCGGCACTAACACCTGCGCGGAGATAACGTCACCGCGCGCCGGGCTGGAAGACCGGTGACCCCGACATACGCTTCCCGCTCCCCACCGTCCCTGGGTTGGCGGGAAGTAAAGCCATAAACAGGTTTCCCGCGAAAACAAGAAAAAAAGCTATGACTGAGAAAAAATATCGATAGAAAATTTGAATGATAGAAACACAGTGTAGTACAATTAGAATATGAATGAATTTGCTCCAACTAGGTTTTACACAGTCTTATGTAAAGCCGGCGCAATTCTAAAATTCATTTTTTAAATTAATTTCGCCGGGAAACGAATAATCTTTGCTGTTTTACTACCCTTTTAACGTCCACTTAAAAGGTCCAAACGGCCGTGCGACCGCTAAATCTCGTGGTGTTGAATAACGGTAAATAGCGGTGTGACTAAAAAAACTTAACTACTTTCTACAGAGTTTGAATTTATTATAAAAGAATTAAAAAGCATAGAACCTCCCTGCACATAATTAATATTATGTTTTGAAATATTTGTAACACGAACAGAACTATAAAAGCAGTTATTAAACGTAGATTACTCAGTAAATTAACTGTCAAATTGCGAATAGTCACAGACCGCCGCATTTTATAAATAGAACGGAAATTATTCTAGATAGCATTAGTTCGTAGCATACGTAAGTTTCAAATTATTTCTGGAATCCATAAATACTTTAAGAATTATAACTGAAAATTCTAAGCATAGCTTAAAGAAGAACCTTAGTACATGAGGATATTAATTGGTGTCTCTTAATCGGGTGTCATTTTATCACTACTCTATGACAAAATAGACTAAAAAGCCAATTATTTTTTCAAATATTCCTACCGAATTCTATGCATAAATATCTGTTCATTTCTACTTTGTTAGACATGAAAATAGGCCCTAAAACACCGATAGCGATCCGGGTGTTTGTAAAACCACATCAGCCTATCCCTTTGGGAATAAAAGCATAATATGTATGTAACCTCAAAACGTCAGAGCTATGCTTGTAGGCTCAGGTTCGCGACCGTCGTCTCGGCTGCACGGTCTGGTTCCAATTACGCTATCTCCAATTTCATTATCGGCAAACTGTAAAACAATGAATATACAAATTCTGAATTTGTCGGAAAAGCAGTATAATGTGTGTTTGTGACCCGTTTCTCTGAACATCCTAATTTGACCGTTCAATGAATGTTAACAAAAACTTGGGTTTGCCAGTCCGTAGAAAACGTTATCTTACAATACCTAAAATTCAACATAACATTGCGAGCTTGTTTAGGACTTTTTTTAACGTTCTAATAACGGTTTTTTTAAGAAAGTGATTTAGAGTTAATCTGTTATATTATCTACAAAAGATCTAGCAATAAAAGGGGCCTGCACAAACGATCATTTTATAAATATTTAGTTTATCATACGGGGGACGTACGTTTTTCCTAGGGGAATATGTATGGTAATCCGCTATAAAACGTGAATAATCATGAAAACTCATTTATGACGTTACTTGGGCTAGACGAATCGAAAACTGTAAACTTTATAACGACGTTCTGTTTGTATGCGGAGACTGAATCTTTGTTTACATTGGAAAAATATTGATGAACTTAGTCTTTTCAACCGTCTCTACAATTTGCCTTTTCGTCGGACTTTATGCGCAACTTTTACTTTCTTGAATGCCTCTCAATTCCTGATGGATCTGGTAATATCAGGATAACAATTACAATACGTAAAACAAATTTTACCATCGTCAAATAAAGTTGACATTTTATTTTTGAAATCTTTCTAAGGCAAAAAAGATTATATAGATATCATTAACCAATATGAACAAATGCATAGCTCATAAAAATAAACAAAAGTGATACTGTTGTACCAAGAATAACTTAGTCACTAATTTACGTTCGATATTTAATGACACTTATTTTAATTCAGGGCCTACCAGACCGGGATGACTTGCATGGACGCGTGGATTAAGAAATGTCTTCCTACCGATGGACAGAAGTTGTTGCAGCAACAGATTGGAGGCGCGAGGGCTCTAATGCGTTTCCTCTGCACTAACGATACAGCGTTACGACGAGGTAATCAACCACACTTACTTGAATAAACAAATATAAATAAGGAATGTCTGTATGACCTTAATAGAATCGTAAATTATGCATTTAATCGTGTCTTCAGCAAAGCAAAAGGTTTCTGAAATTGTACACCCATTTTCCAATAGATGGCGCTACTGTCATTCGAACTCAAACTTTTTAAATATAAATCATTACCCTTTATGATTATAGGACAGAACAAAACTATTTTAAACGTCTTACATTTTGTGCAGTACGTGTCGTGAATCTTTTTTATATGGTATTTGGCAACAGTACCCTATGTGCTTTCCCAAGTTGCTATTTAATTTCATCCCAGAAATTAATCAAATTGGTAAAAACCAAGAAATGGCCACACAGACTAGCATTTATACAATTTATACGGATTTTTTTAAACATCTTTGTAGATGATTTATTTGTCTTTACACAAGATTATATGCAATAATAATGTTTGAATCCATTCACGAGTTTGCACGGTTCTCGTCTTAAGCAAACAGAAATACACACATATGTATAATACCGAATACCGATTGTCCCGACCCTCGCTAACCTCATAACTGACCCTAACTCAATACTCACAAAACTAAGTTCAACGTGGATTAATTAATTGAAATCCAGAACTATTGTTAGTTGTGCCATAACTCTACAGTAATATAACATTCTATGTTGAATCACAAGCAAGACAATGATTAGGAACAAATTGAATAAGGAACAAATTAAGAATAAAATTTTGTGTTCTTCTCGAGTTCATTAAACAATTCAAATTAGCTTTATAACTTAGGTAATTGTTGTAAATTACACAAGATATGACGGCGGGAAACTAATTACTCTGTATTATAACATTTTTAAAATTAGATTAAAATAATAAAAATGAAATGTTTCAATATTTTAATCATATGAACTTTTGCCATAGGACTGTGAATGAACGACAGAAATTGGTCCATAGAGAAATAAAAACGTTAGTAAAAAAACACTGTGAATACGTCATATAAATGTTTCATTTTTAATGATCCCACGGGAACCCTATACTTTTTCGGGGTAGAAAGTTTCATTATTCATTTTATCATTTATTCATGTAGGTATTTTTATTTTTATTCAAACAAAATAAATGGTTACACGTGGATAAAAATACTTTTGTAGTTATTACCTTCGTTAGCATTATATTCAAATAACCACTTCCTTTTTTGAAGTCGGTTAATAAATCATATTGACTATGAAATGTAAATTACAGTTTTGTATAAAATTGTGTATACTTTCTTAACAGTACCTACTTTAATTTTCAAATATCTACATATTTTTAGTACTCTACTTTTTACCTAGTATATAATACTATTAACATTATCATCGTGGATACATATAACGTCCCACTGCTGGACACGGGTCTCTTTTATTATTGAGACGGTTTAGGCCATAGTCCACCACGCTGGCCTAGTGCGGGTTGGCGGACTACACACGTAAGAAATTCCTTAGAACTTTTAGGTGTGCAGGTTTCATCACGATGTTTTCCGTTACCGTTAAAGAAAGTGATAATTCAATGTGAATACACACATAACTTCGAAAAGTCAGAGGTGTGTGCCTGGGGTTCAAACCCGCGACCGCCGAGATTCTCGACCGCGCGTCCAAACCTCGAGGCCATCACTGCTTTTCAACATTATTTGGGGCTGATTTTTGAAATATAGCAATATTTCCAACCAATAAAAACCTTTTACTTATTACACTTGCTTATTCTTTTAATAATGTAGGCTTTTCACATAACATTCACTAAAAGTGACATCACATAGCCGGTTTTATAACAGCGTCGTGCGGTTAAATCGACTGTCCCCCAGCATTGTGACGAGTTTGCAACCGGACCGGAATTCCGTCACTGTCAGTTAGCATTTGCGTTCAGTTATTTTCTATTTTTAGAGTAAAATCCTGTTTGTAATATGACATACATACACTCCATGTAGACGTTTTTCGATACGAATATTTGGCCAGCCTGTATACCACGAAAATGTAGATTGAGGTGCATTCCTGCACACATATTTGACCAAATGTATTTTCCTCCCACGTAATACGGGCGAGTTTATTTTTCATCTAATAATGATGATTTGGTTGAAATGCTATGAAAGAAATCAAGAAATGAAGGTAACAAGTTAGACACCTCTGTCACTAAAAATCGTTTCATAAAGGATTTTTGCCGTAACATTTTTTTGTTCATTCTAGCACGTCAAAGTGTCAATATTTCACTTGATTGAAAGTACAGTTCCTAGCAGTATGTCAAGTGAAAAGATATTGTTTTATCGTGCCACGTTTAAAATTCATACATTCTTTTGACTGCCTCATAGATATCACGTAATGAATTAACTTCTGTAATCTTTACTGGGTTCGAAGTCTGGGTGAGTCAAAATGTTTATCATTTTTAAGTGGAGTTGAGTTTCAGGGAAAAGTGGATAAAGAACTAGCTACTTCTTGGGAGAAAGGTACCGGTCGAAGATCGTACAAATACCCAAAGGAGAATTCAATATCTATTTATTTATTACTCAGATCTGTATAAATTAAAAACTTTTACTAAGCAAAATATACTTCAGGTGATGTAACAATTTATCGGATTAAAAATGTATGACAGTTACCAAAATTCACGTAAAACTTTTGCTAAATAAGCGAAGAAATATCAGCTCGCTTTATTATACCTCATTCACGATAAGTTGATTCTTTTGGCAGATGTCAATTTTTCTGAGACATGACTTTGAAATAAAAAACGTATTATTTTATTATTTTAATGATTTGATAAATATAAAAAAATACATACAACACAAAAGTCCCTAAAGATATAAGCGTTATCCGAAAATTTTGAGATTTTATTGCTTCAAAGAAAAATTAAAATAGGAATACTGAAACTAATTGACGTTTGTATAATGTTACATCGGTCGGACGGAAAGGGACGTAACATCGTTCATATCGATATCCACGTCGATAATTTTACTGAACACTATGATGGTCATGTCTATGCTCCAGTTTCTTAATAAAAACTGTTTTAAAGATAAAACTATTTAATTTTTCAACCTTAATTTTTACATACGGCGTTATTTTTGGACCTCCTGTCAACTTAAAATAGGTTGTTTAGACCATGAAACTAAACAACTTTTCCAAAGAAACATGGGTCGAAACGTGATAAATAATTCGACCCTCCCATAGAAAACTACTCACGTGGTCGACTTCGTGTAGAAGGTCTGAATTTTTTTTTCACTTTTCGACCCGTGTTTCTTTGGGGAAGTTGTTTACTTTCGTGGTCTAAAACACCTATTTTTTGGCGGGAGGTCTAAAAATAACCCTGTTATATTAAATAGGTACTTATTATGACCCACCATCGCTTATCTAAATAATGTTTTACATGTCGGAAGTAATAAAGAATTTCACACATTATGTAGTATTTTAAAACGCAATATTTTTGAACTACTCGATATTTTCTGTTTCCCATCATTAGTCGATATGCCAAAAGAATCAACTTATCGTGAATGAGGTATAAGTACTTCCATTTACTTAATCGTTATCGTACCGCTGCAGAAGGTTATGTCACCGTTTTGAATATGATTTTTACGGTCTCACAAAGCGGTTCTTTTCTTAAAACATCTGCGTAGAACACTTTTGATGTTTGTATTGTTTAATATTGTTTTACTAGTATTTATTTTCTTTTGAAGAATATAGGATTGAGACATTTAATGGTGTGTGTAATATTGTACGTATTTTACAGAATTCCTGAAAGAAATTAAGTGCTGGGGCCGCGTGTCGAAGCCGTGGTCCACGTGCGTAGACGACCTGCAGGAAGCCGTGCAAGAAATAGGAAAGCGAGCGCAGCAGCTCACTTACTTCAACAGGAATGCAGAATTGTGCTGGTAATACATACTCTATTTTTAATATTCGTGGATGATTCTAATAAATAGACCTCCTGCAGTCCTTTAATGTTCACTGGGAAGATGACATTTTAGATCGATGGATATTTCCAACAGTAAAACGTTATGTACAGATGTTTAAAAAAACCACGTTACTGCAATGACAAGAAACGCTATCTTTAATCAAATAAAAAGTAAGTATCACAGATATACATGTTCACTATTTTCAATAGAATAATCCAATTACCGACCGTGCCAATTATAATAGAAAATAAAAAGCCTAGCCGGCTTTTCATTAAACTAATTTAATATCTACAATTGCTTGAAATACACGCGGTATAATTACTTGCACATTCCTTTTAATAAAATTCACTAAAGACTTTCAATTCATATAGCTAAAACATTTATATCAAAGGAATGTTATGCTATTCGAGTATACATACATATTAATGAATCAAGTTTAAGTTGAAAATGTGTTTGGAATTGTATAATAACTTCGATTTGTATATTTTGATTTCTGCGAAACCAAGTTTGAACTATGAAATAATAACAAATCGATCACTGGAAATTGAGGCTATTTTCCTTGCGAGCTGAATTTGTACTGACGGGTTTTGAGAGCCCTAAGTCACTTAATTGCAAAACGGTTTTATTGCTGCGAAGGCTTCGAAGTAGTAAAATATCAAATGCAATTTCTTTGCTTGAGCAAAGAAAACTTAAACTAAATTTGCGCCTCAATCGAGATTCGTGCTATTTAAAGAACCCGGGATCTATTCCAAGGCTAGAAAAGTGTAACAATTTATTAAACGATAACAAAATTGATTAAGGCGTGAAAGTGCAATAGGAAGAGAGAAGTCTATTTTCACATTTACAATATTACGTATCGATATACATAATTTGATAGCACTATACATTAAACAATAATTTAACGCCCTCTCAAAGAAATTCTACTCCACTAGATCTGATTCTATTTGAAACAGCTGCATCAGACAGCAAGAGAGTTGCGAGCAAACTTTGAGTTAAGGTCACCTTAGTATCCACTCCTTAAATCTAAATTGGTAGTCAAAACATAAATGCATCCTTTCATGTTTATTTGCTAATTTCCTTTATAATTATTTAAAAGCATCATTATTTCTGGTGGTTGAACATTAAAAGCCGTCCATTTCCACCTGACGAACCACGATTAATAGAAAGTGTGGCCAAAATTGCAAATGTAATTTCGTTAGTCCCGTTCCTTATATCGGATTCCGTTGCTAAGTCGACCTGAAAATCACTTAATGTAAGTCGTTTCTGTTTGTTTCATTACGAAAAGCCATTTTTACTTGTTGCCCACACTTGTTCGGCTTAACTACATCTTAGAACGGTTCATCGCACACAAATGCGTGAATGGCGGGAAAATATCGTTCTATTTTTGTGGTTTTTGGGTTAGTACAGTGTGGGCATGCCGTGCGAGTACATAGAACGTTTATTGCTCTTCGATCGCACGCCTGTCCGATGTGAACCGTGTGATATACTGTCTGATGCATTCTGCAATGCCTCTGGTGTGTGCACAAAAATTGCGTCCCAACCGTTTTACTTTGTGTTTTTAGGCATATTCTACGTCACCACTAACGTTATTAGTTAAACTAAACCGAAATAACGTCAGCTGGTCGAACATCCTATTAATATGGGACGATTTGGATTCAATATAATTAACCAAGTCCGATGACGTATTTTTTACTTAAGACAACAAGATACAACTGTTAAAACGGGTCTTATTACTCTATTTTGAACCTCTATCTGAATGCTTATTTATTTTGTTTTATTTATCACACTTTATTGAACACCACACACACACAATAAGCAGTGATGGCCTCGAGGTTTAGGCGCGCGGTCGAGAATCTCGGCGGTCGCGGGTTCGAACCCCAGGCACACACCTCTGACTTTTCGAAGTTGTGTGTGTATTCACGTTGAATTATCACTTGCTTTAATGGTGAAGGAAAACATCGTGATAAAACCTGCAAACCTAAAAGTCTTAGGAATTTCTTAGGTGTGTAGTCCGTCAACCCGCACTAGGCCAGCGTGGTGGACTATGGCCTAAACCCTCTCAATGGTAGAGGAGACCCGTGCCCAGCAGTGGGACATGTATAGGTTGATGAAGATTGAACACCACAAAAATGTATATAAAAATGAAAAAGGAGTGCAACAAATGCTTATTTGTTATTCTAAAAATGAAAACAGAATGAGAAGTGCCCTAAGCAACGTGCAATATTTTTCCTTCAGATCATCCGTTTTAATAATAGTTCATTTAATTTCTTGTTATATTCAATAAAGAAAGCAGAATGCTTATGCACATAAAGATAAAAGTATGGAGGAGCATTATTAAACCTGACGGTGTTTATAAAATGCGGAGCATTTATTGTCCTCTCGCATAATATAAAGCCTGTTCCGACAAATTGCTAACGTCGCTTGTTTACTGTACACAATGTACGAGAAACAACTTCTAATATATTTCATATTGCACTTTAGTTATATAAGCAATGTATTTTACAAGAATATTGGAAATTAATTTAATAGCAAATATTTACCATGCCATGAAAGCATATGCGTGGGCTTACGAGGTATGTTATTAAATTTTCATTTCTGAGAAACAGCTTATTGGTTAGGAACGGAACGGACTACTTGGTCCAATAGATTCTACTGCATAATAGCTCTTTAAATTATATACATATCTGCCATCAGAATCTAAGATAGATTATAGTAAGAAGAATACGAACTGATCCACGATAAAAAAATCTTGAAAATAATATGGAGCTTTTGATGATTTCCTAACCACATTATAGCCGTCTCAATTTTCTGTGATGGTCTGTTTACATATTGTATTCTACGTAATTGCGCTTAAATTTATTAGTTGCGTACCTAATTAACGATCCTGCAAAATATAAACTAAACCTTTTTCACGAAGTTATCGAATAAATGTCGTGTTACCCCCAACCCGCGCTATGCCGACTTAGTGAAATGAAGTAAGATTAAATAACAGAGGTCAGTAGCCTTTTAGGGCAATTTAATAATAAAGCTGGCTACAATATATTTGCTTATAACTAAATTTCCATTATATTAACTTAATAAACTGGGCTTGAAAGGCAAACTGATATATATTAATTATATGTTATGTTTAAGACAAAAAATGTAGAGCAGTATTTTAGAAATTAAAGTTTTTGTTATTCGTTTCACAAGATCTAAAGTTTTTGTGGGATTAGAACTATTTGAGGCAGTGATTTTAACTTTATAAAATAGAAAAGCTCACTTTCTCATCGCCGGCAGATAGACTCGACTTTTAGGAAACTACGAACACGCTACTTTTTGTGAATATGGCATTGAATATGTTCTTGAAACAAGTAAACTGAGATAATTTAGTTATTATGTTTTATTTATGTTAACTTATTTACATAAATCAAATATTAATGATTTATTGAATCTTCTGTATCAATTCTCAGTATGTTAAATAATATATTAGCATGTAATAGCTCATTATGCAAAAACCGATGAAATAGTAATACATCTTTCAGAACAATCGCTTGGGGAATGAATGAATAAAAATGTATTGGTAATAATAAATTTGGCGAATCATCTATCGATATTTATTTTCATCGAATAGGTTAACTTGCAAAGTAATAGTTCTATAATAATATTACTTGAAGAATTCTTGCTAGTTCTACTTACGTAACAATTTTTTGCAAGAAAAATATCACTAACATGTGATCCTGAGACCATGCTAGTAAATTGAACCATATCCACTATTAATAAAGCCTTAGGCCTTCCTCAAAGACTTCCAAATTACTTTATCGGAAGCGGCCTGAATCCCGCGATTACACTTATCACTTATTATCACTTCCCGCGATTTTCACCAAATCGTCGGTCCACACGATTATGATGGCGTTCACGATCGTCTATTGGCTGATAATGATAATGATGGTGACACAATATATCAAAAGATGAAATAAGCACTCAAGTTTTTGTTACACACGAAAAAAATTCAAGCAAAATTTTAGTCTGTAGAACAATTTTTTTATCCACTACATTTCAGCTCGGCAATGTCAAAACCTTAACCATTAACCGCGATTTTTTGCATACCTACCAAGAGGTTTTCGCTCATATTGTGTCACAAACACGTGGTTAAAATTAATGTCGGGTCCTTCATACACAGATAGCGCAGTTTTCTCCAAGAAATTAATGGTCCAAAGGTAATGTATTCTACACAAATTCGTATACTTTGTGTTAGTACACACGGAAATGGTTGAACGAGTAATTATGCGTTTCCGATTACAGCAACATTGACGTTGCCATACTATAACAATAGATCGGTTTGGTTGTAAACTGGAACGGGACAACTGGAAATTATTGCATGTGATTAACATAATTAGTTTTAGCGTAGCATGTAAATCGGGGATGTTTGTTTATGTTGATTGTTATTCCATAAATATGATGGTAGCATAAAGTTAAAACGACACAAAACACTATCTAAGGTCAGGGCTATGTGTGTATCTGTGTATTTATTTATTATCATAATTTTACATACTTAAAGGACAAATGTTTACAGCGCTCGAGACACCTTTATAATGTGCGTGGCGGCTGCTGGAAGATCTTGTTCAAACGCAGCTGGGACATTACTTCGAAGAATGGCGTGGGTTCTGGCACAAGACGTGGCAGCGTGCAGTCAGCAGCCACGTGCATACTGTTCAGCTTCCCAGTACCTCGCCACCCCGCTGTTAACAACCCTCGGCTTCATACTCTATCCCCCACGACTGTAAATACTGTAGTTACGTCACCGCTTCTCACTTGTTAATTTAAATGGTAACTTTTATTAATCAGGTGAGGTTGTCTGAGTCTGTTTAGGATGAAAGATTAAAGGAGGTATGCACCTAAAGAGGTGTGACCTTATAGTTCGATTGTAAAAATGAAAAGGAATTTGAAGTGTTTGTAATTTTATATGTAGTATGCGTTTGTGTATGTGCCAACAGAATGCGCAATGGTGCAAAAAGTTTTAGTAAATCCCATCGTCCATAATTAAACATATAATTCCTTATGCTAAAAGCTTTGCGAGATTCCAAGAATGCTGGTCATAGTGATGTTTCCTAGAACGTAGAAAACCATGAACTAGAATAAATAATGTTAAGTTGTATACGTAAATAGAAATATTTAATGTTGTGATTATTGTTTTCCTTTTCGAACAAATGCCACCCTTTCAGCTTAATTCTGGATTTTGCTATTAAAGGATAACTTTTTCTGCGTTGTCTCTTATTCGACATTATTTGAGTATTTTGTTACTATATCTCTGGTTACTTGATGCTAAATTAGTAGAAGAAATAAAAAAATGGAATTATATTTTATCTTATTTGATTGTGATATTAGAATAACTAGCAAAGAAAAGCCTCCCAAAATGTATAATATAATTTTACATGTTAACAATAACTGTAGATATAATATGGTGTAACTCATCTGACTAAACATGTTCCGTAATACATTCTACTGTTTCCAATCCTGACACAACCAGAAGGAAATTCTTGGATATGTTTGTTATAAACATTGAGGCGCTATTCCGAGGAAGACATCGGAAATAAAAAAATACTGATATAGAACACGTATCAAGTTATAAAATTACGCGTTATCAAAAATGAAAAGAAGAAGAAGCATCATTGCTTCTTCTTATAATACCATGGGATTAAAAAAATTGGACCCAGTTTCAAAAACATGTTTTGGAAGTTAACCAATCTCGTGTTATTTTAAAATCCAGTTTATCAAAAGTCGGACGTCAAAGCTATCTTATAATGTTATTTAACGTCTTAACCGAGAAAAGAAATAAGTGTAAAGCATATTATTAGATTAGAAAGGATCTCTCGTCGCTAAAAATGTATCATCTTAAGTGACGGAGCGAGGTTACTTTCAACAAAAACATGTTAGCTTAGTGTTATGCCCGACACTTTGCGGTGATATTTTTAACAGGTAGCACTTAAATATCAGTCAGTACTCAGTGCACATAAAAAAAATTTTGGTAAATTTCAAAATCTGTGAATGTATTTTATGTTATTCAAAGTCAAAATGTTCTTAATTTAAATAAAATAAATTTTAAAAGTTATTTTCAATCGTCAATTTTGAACGCTCACAACTTTTCATGCTAGCTAGAATTGAGTAGCGAAAAGTTTTGATTCTGATGTTTTTTTTTTCATAATTATTAAAGAGTATTGTTGTTAAAAAGAATTGCAAAGCAAATTTAAAACTAATTTGATATTTAACAGCTATAATTTGAATGAATGAAATTCAAAAAAATTAACGCCAAAATATAACAATAACATACTGCCTAAACCAATATGTTAACTAATAGTTTTTAAAATTTTAAAATGTGTTGCATTTCTTTTTCATTTTTTAGATTTTACAACATCGACATAAATTATTTTATTTTAAAATTTAGAATTCAGTTACATTAAAACCTAGTACGATTCGTAAAATAATACGATTGTCAAGAATTTTTATTAACATGCATTTACTACAGTTGAAATTCCATTATTGGAATATGCGCTGGCTTTGACAGCTGTTCAAATGTAAAAGAATTGTATATATTTTAAATAAAAATTTTACTATAAGTTGAAATAACAATTTGTGTTATTTAAATATTGTGCGACGGAGTTATAAATAAAGTTTAAATAAACATCATTTGTTTTATTTATTTCCTTTAAAGTTTCAGCAGATAAAAACTTTGTATACTAGCTTTTGTGTTAAGTACTCTTCTATAGGCAAAACTTTTTATGCAAAACATGTCTGCTCTTAATTTTACGAGACCTTCGTAAGTTAGAAGATAAATTGTGCCAGGGGACGTTCGTTGCGGGTAAGTGGCGACGTTAAGTTAATATGAGTGTTGGGTACAGTTATCCTAGATTTTGCATAGAACTTTTTATAGCATACGCCTGATAAAAGACATGGGAATTACGTAATGGACTCATTACAATTAACTATAAATGCAGACAGCTGACGGTCTGTCACTAATGTGTGAACTTGGTATTCTCATCCAGAACAGTAAAGTGGTTTACCCGTGTTTTTTGTGAGCTCGTCCCACGAGGCAGGAAGAGTGAAACCAAGTCATTCCTCCAGAAATATGAAAAGATTATTTTATAAGATTTATTTTGGATATTTATAGTTTTAATTGCTAACATTAGTCGAATGATCTTGCTTAATTTTTTAACATGTAACGCACATTAAAATATTCTGAAATAATACTTAGAATTTCGGAATGAAAAAAGCCACTAACTATATAATCGGACCGAGGAATTGCAATCAACATCTCAAGGAAGCAAAGGGATTATAATATGCAGCAGACTTAACGAGGCAGACATATTTTTTGGTTGTCTTCAATTATAAAATACTAAATAATCAGTGAAAAGGGTAGGCTTTTTGTACCGTCCAAGCATACTGACATTTGTAGTGAAATGGGTCAGGTCCAATTTGATTCAAAGTCTCGCGTTCCCACGCGATCTATATTTTATACCTGTAATTTAAGGAGGACAGAGGGACGTGGAAAGGATTATAAAATAAAGTTTTTCGTTGGAATAATAAAATTAATCTTCATCGCAGTGTGTTATTATAATACGTGATATAAATATTTCTTAACCAACAGGGGCTTAAGTCGTAGAAACTGCTATCGGAATCAATTTATCAATCAATCAAAATTTAAATAGAATAAATAAATAAAATATTAAAATAGAAATAATAAAAGTGATCTTTTATATTAATGTTTTAAAATTATTTTGATTCCCTAGATACAGAAATAGCCTAGAATAACTCTAGTTAGATTTTTTTTGGAAATAAACTTGAATACACGAACATAAAGAAATATGTTTGCCTCTTATTATGTGAGCCTTATTAACTAGAATAACACGGATGTATGGTAGATATACACATTAACTTACCCATTCCAAGGTAGAGGCATTAGGCGCCCCATACACCTACAATAATATTGCACAATGTTTTTATTGTTCAATAATATTGAACACCCTCTTTGACTCCAGACGTTCAATAAATTCTGTCAATAAAATTGACTAACCAGTCTGATCAATATTTTCGTGCGAGCAACATGTCTGACGACGAAGTTTTGGCGGCAGCCACGCTGGTGGTTTTGTAGAAAAGAAAAAAAACACAGCGCAATAAAAAATTTATTTATTTATTATTATTTATTTTATTTAACACTTTCTTGTACATAATACAATAAAAATGGGAAGTAACTTAACTATAAAAGAAAACAAGAGGCGGCCTTATCGCTCTAAGCAATTTCTTACAGGCAACCTTTGGATGGATAATAAGAGAGGAATAATAAGAAGGGTAGAATAAAGTGTTCAGAAAGAAGTAAAAGAGGAAAAAAATAATAATAATAAAATAATACTAATAACTTAGTTAACATATATAAATATATATACATATATATATCTATAAACATAATTACACATAAGTACAAAAATAAAAATAGACAATATATATACAAAATAAATTAAATAAACATATATTTACAAATATACATACACAAATATAATATAATAAAGCATATAAAACAGGTGAGTGAAGAAAAGATAGATTACAGAGAAAGGTAATAATCTTTCACTTGCTTTTTAAATGAGTGAATTGTTTTTGCTCGTCTTATTGCAGGTGGAAGGGCATTCCACAAACGGACAGCCTGGACCTTAAATGACTTGTCCATAAAAGTCGTAGTATGCACAGCCATTCTCAATTTCAAGTCCTCTGACGGCCTCCAGGTTCTAGAATTTGAGTTCTGAAGAAATACAAAGCAGTTTTTGAGATAAGAAGGAGTAAGAGGATCAAATAAGATATTGTAAAGAAGAGAAAGAATATGAGCATTCCGGCGAAGACGAATAGGTAACCACTTGAGCTTGATACGAAATTCGGAAACATGATCATATTTGCGAAGACCAAATATGATTCTAATACAAAAATTCTGAAGACGCTCAAGTTTATTAAACTGGTCTTCGGTGAGATCAAGATAGCTGACATCCGCATAATCAAGGATGGGAAGGAGAAGGGTTTGTACGAGAGAGATCTTCGTAGCAAAAGGTAGAAAATTGCATAACCTTCGCAAAGACCTTGCTGAGGCAAACAGCTTCCGGCTTAGCTCCCGAAGCTGCGGACCCCAGGAGAGTGTCTTATCTAGATAGAGCCCAAGGTTCCTGACGCAATCGCTTAAGGGAATTATCACACCATCACAGGAAACATTCCGGAGTGTGAGCCTACCTAGTTTCGACATCATCCTGGGGCTGCCGACAGCAATAACTTGCGTTTTGGACGGATTTACTTTCAGCCCATGACGTTTGCTCCATTCACAAATATGCTGGATATCGGTGTTAATATCAATGATAGCATTGTCGAGATTGTCGAGAGGTGCCCGGATATATATTTGCAGATCATCTGCGTAGAGGTGGTAGGAGGAGCGAAGTTGATTAGTTATAGTATTAATAAAAAGAGCGAAGAGTAGAGGAGATAGCACGCCGCCCTGCGGTACGCCGGCTGAGACCATACACCAAGAGGAAAAACTGTCCTCGACACATATACGCTGCCGGCGTCCAAACAGGTAACTACGAAACCAATCAACCGCCATTGGAGATATGTTAAGAGAACAAAAAAGAGAGAAAAATATTGTTCAATAAAAATTAAGCTCCCTCAATCTTTTGTTCAATCACGGCGCAATGCTTCAATATTATCCCTACACGTTCAATAATATTGTACAATCAGAATATTGCGCAATATTATTGAAGGTGTATGGGGCACCTTAGCATGCGAAATAACAAAAACATTTCACTATGACTAACCGGGCCAATAAGTGGTAATTGTATATTATTCTGTCCTCCCAAGTAAACACAAAACATCGTTCACCTTAATATTTTATATGGCGAACGTTGATGAATGTTGTGTCAACGCTTCTGGACAGAACACTCGAGGCCTCCAATATTGATGATACTATATAATACTACTGTTTGGAAAGCCGCTACTGTTTGTCCGTGCGTTGTATGAATATTTTTAAAGGGATCTTCTCGTATAATTGTGGTGCATATCTGGTGTAACTCAGTGTATTAAGTTTTTCATTATTAGCCCATATATACAATATGTTTGTCTTATTGCTAAGTGCCGGGCACTTCTAGACTTAGGCGAGGTTAAGCCTTAGTTTACCACGCTGGTTTATGGAAAATTGACGGACATGCATAAGAAAACAAGTTTTTACCAGCCCATAACAGTAGCGTCGATAGAATAGAAATAATTCTCGTTATACAACACTACATCGTTTAATACAACAACTATTTAGTACCTATTAATAAACAAAATAAATTAAGTGCTTGCTTATTTTGTTTTATACTCCTTGAGAAACCATACATCATCAGGCTAAGTATAGTAGACATGTACACATGAATCAATTGAAAATGGATCTATCAATTAAATTCTTAGAACTTTTATGGCCTAAGAATGATTAATTGGTGTCTTATAATTTCTTCATTGAGAAAAGAAAAAAATTATCCACAGAGCAATGAGATATATTAGATGCTAACGATAGTACAGCGGGCTTTTTTTCTTTAGCGATGCTTTTCTCTATTGATATTTTATGTATGGGTCTTCGCTACTATAAGATTGAATTGAAAGCAAGTTTTTGAATCTCGCTGATGGTTATATGGTATAGGTGGTTGTAACGTAACTTTGTATTTTTTTATAATTCTTCAGGAATCTAAATACTTTGTATAACAATAAGGCAATCAGTAGTTTATAATATTGTGTAATATTTAGTATTACACACAGTGTTTACAATTTTGTATTTAATCCGTCTATGTGCCAAATTTCATTCAGATCCATTCGACCGTCCTGACGTGATCGAGTTACTAACATCCGGATATAGTTTCACAAAATTTAAGTTGGATTATTTAAGCTTGTTAGATATATCCAACTAGTATTATTTTAAGCGTTATAGTGCTATATGCTACCCACCACTGGGCACGAGACTCCTTTTCAACCAAGAAGGGATAGGTCAGACTTGACCTAATGCGGGCAAACTAAACACCTAAAAAAATATATTACATAATTAATAAGTAAGTACATCGTACCGATACCCAGACCCTGAAACAAATATTTGTATCCGTGTGGAGATTAAACCCCCGGCCTCTCGTTTCGCAAGCTGGTGCCTAGCCACGCCTACGCTACGAGGCTATAATTATGTTAACATATAAATTTATTGAATCTGTGTAGGTTAAACAACATGATTTGATACCCCTTTATGCAAAATTCCGACGAAATAATAACACGTCCTACAGAACACGGGGCTGGCAATTAAGAAATTAATTGAAGTACAATTTAATAAAAATTGCATGCAGGCTCTGAAACTAAGCTATGTACTTACGCTGAGACGTGAGTCAAATGTTGACTGGTGCCGAAACACGGGGATATTGCGCCTTTTTATTAAGCGCGTGTGCGGCATTTAGTGCCACTGGGTAAGCTTTTGTAATACCCTTAAGGCGCTCCCTCGTAAGTACTAAATTAAATACCGAGTACTCACACTTCAGCAGATTAACACAACCAATAGGTTTTACATATACTAATTACGTGCGTGCTGTTAGTTTGTAATCCATTTTTGTGATAATAGTTAGTAAGTAGTCTGAATATTTTAAAGTGTTTATTCACACAAGTAGATTAATATGCATTTGGTGAGAAAAATGTTGGGTCTTTTGTGATTTTAGTGATATCAGTAGCGGTACTTCGGCCTTGCTAATTTCCGAATCATAAATTATCTTTAAGCTTCAAATCCTTATTCAACAAAAGCAATTTGACTTATAATTATGGGCCCACAATAAACAATTATAAACCAGATAACACTATTACATACCTGATAACTGCATCGTTTTTGTCTAATTGAACGGTAAAATGAAGACATATAATTTACATTTTTGTCTTACGTACCATAATTACTACAGTTGTACGGTAGCAATAGTATTTAAACGTAAATAGTGAAAGAATATAAATTTGAATGTTCTTAACTATCAAAATACTTTCTATTCCATTTCGAAAATTCAATCCTGAAATAATCCTACACGCGCAAACCACGCAGCGAGCAAAAGCTAGTAACCAATATATCACCCCAAGTTAAACAAGAAGTAGGTGAATGTTCTACACCCCGACGCGACGTCGTGTTTGTTATACTCAGTGCGAGTTGGGTGGTATATCCGCTCAGTAAAAGGTCATGACTTGTAAGTTACGGCTGCTTTCCTAATCCAATTAATTGTCCATTAAAAATTCTTTCAAAATTTCATAGCACTAATAGTATGTTTAAAAAAATCCAATCACATAAGTTGCATAGGGTGAATACAAACTATGATAGAACACAAAGACAGGTAATAGCTACGATGATTACAAACCCAGTGACGAAAAAAACTTTTTTTTTAGTTTTTATTAACAACCAAATACATTTAATATCAATGGTTGTTAGTATACTGGTTTCTGTATACTCCTGTATATACCAGCCTACCGCCGTCTACGGCTGAGCGTAAGCCTCTCCAAGATAGCGCCAACCATCCCGGTCTTGAGCAGGCTGCATCTATGCGTTACCCATCACCTTTCTCAAGTCGTCAGACCATCGTCCTACAGGTCGTCCTACACTAGGTCTGTTTAAGCGCGGTCCCCACACCAACACAAGTCTTCTCTACCGTTACCTAAATAGTGTTCCACTTAATAACAATGTTATTAATTATTATTTATTCGATTCATACATCCGTTTATATAAAAATGAATGTTTGTTCGTCTGTATGTTCTTTACACAGATGGCGCCACTGTCAGTGTAAAAAGAGAGGGAGTGAATGAAATCACATAGATTCTGTGTACATTTTAATGGGTCCCTGGATGATTAAAAAACACAATTGGCCTAAGTAGGTGACGCCGCTGTTTGGATATCTGATATCGCTTAAAGCTTTTCCTGGCAAGAGGACATCTGTCGGGACAGCTGTATCTTACAAAAAACACTGTCCCCTGTCGATAAATCTAATTTCTCGTCTAGTTCAATCTGTAATGTATTAATGATTACATATTAATGCAGGTTTTTATTAATCTTTACTTGGCTCGCAATAAGTGTGGATTAGTTCGCAATAAGTGTGAAGACTACATCTACGTATGTATAAATGTACTCGTAAGGTATCATAGGTAGAATTTTAAATTACATTTCAACAAGAGCGTTGACTATTGTCCAAAGCAAGTGACAGTGACATTGCCAGTGATATTTGTAAAGGTTAAAAGCAGCGAGTACTCTCACTATCTCACTCGTGCGTACTTCATTTAATGACAATAACGTAACTGTGCATATTGTGTGACTTGTTTCTTTGAGTTTTTGAGGTTAGAACTTAGCTTATTAAAATATATTAATCAAAAAGAGGTATTTGATACGAAAGATAAAATTAAACCACACTATGAATCTCCAAAGTTTGTTTGCTTTTTTATAAATAAATCTGGTGATGGTAGGTGGCTCCGATTTTAATTAAAACATCTTCTACAAACAGAATACGTTTGTTAAAGCTAGTGGAATATATTTCGTTTTACGGACAATGTTGCTTGTTAAAGTTTTTCTTGCTTATTTTTCCACTATTCACATTTTAATAAAAAGTATTCGGAATTTAAACACTTTTCTTAGAAAAAATTGCATTCAAAACCATCATCAACGAGATGATGGTTATTTTCTTAATTAAAGCTTACGATGTTCTGACGTCTCCACAGACAACAAAAAGAACATTGAGTTTCCTTTTTTCCTTTTCACTTTACACTCGTATCTTTATGTTATGGCTGATGGAGATGGAACCTTTGCATTTACATCAACATACTGGAGGAGATTTGTATTATCTTCGAATAATAGATATCATTATTTGAATATGAAATAAAAATAAGAATATAATGTAGATGAGATCTTTCATGTCATTTTCCTTGGCAACAAATATTCTCATTATGTTTAATCATTTTTAATTTTAAAATACATTTGGTGGGAACCTGAAAATATCTTTGAGCTTCATCAAATTTGATAGTGGAGTAGGCTGGTATAAAGTTTTGAAGCCTAGACGCAGTTGGCTAGATACCGACTACTGAGACGAAAGGGCCAGGTTGGTCAATCAGTATGTTCGTATTGTCCATAAATATAATATTTGTTTTGTGAGCACTATGAGATGAAGATTCTGTTACCAATTAAAAATACTAGTGCGGGGTCATACAGATCTATATAAGGGATTGTTATGTGTATATATTTAGCCTAAGCAGTGGATGCTTTTAAAAACATTCTGCACGTTTAAATAAAATGCAAATTTTTCTTCTTTCTGTAGCCTAATGTAGAAACGATTTTATGACTCGACGGTTCGTGGTATTTCTATTGATTATGTAAGTATATTAACATCTTCATTAATAACAATG
This sequence comes from Cephonodes hylas, assembly GCA_030295005.1. Taxonomy (NCBI): domain Eukaryota; kingdom Metazoa; phylum Arthropoda; class Insecta; order Lepidoptera; family Sphingidae; genus Cephonodes; species Cephonodes hylas. Next base: position 6,595,405 of record AP025371.1, read on the forward strand.
TAATAATTGTTCATCGTTATCATTAAAAACAATCATAATTCAAACTTTTACAACCGAGAAAAATATTCTGAAAGCAGCTACAAGTTCTGTTATTTCCATTTTAATGTTTCCTGTTTATAACCCAAAAATAATTTACAGCGAACCTCCCTCAGGTTTATCCGAAAATTCTGTTATCTATAATTATTACCTTCACTGTAATTACACCTTGATAATTTTACCGTAACAATTAATTGGAACCGTAAAAGATATAATCGACAAAGTTATTTCGTAATTATGTTATAATCAATGAAGTTACAGGCTGTACGTTATATATAATAATGTTTAAAAGAATAGGTAGGTAGGGTCGATAATTTCACAAACTATGCTATGCAAAAATCCTGTTTTCGTTCTCTTTTTTAGTTAAGAGTATTTAATCTGCAATACTTAGTTAAATATTATACTTTTACTTTAATTACCACCTCTTATTTATCAGGGCATCCAGAAAAACAAAAACTTCAAAGCAATAGTTGACATTAGAATTTAAATTAAGCCCTCAATCAAACGATAACAATTTATTTGTTATTCTGTCATTGTTATCTAAACTTTAGACGACACGCTTCCGATGTTGAAAGGGCCTGTTTCACTTTTGAAAAGATACATTATTTCGACGACAAACATCTTCCAAATCAAAATTGACGAGGAATATAGCAACGGAAACGGGAAATGAATTGAAAAGCAATCACTACCTTTGTGTCTGCGACCCGAGTTCATTGTTAATGGAACATTCTGATTCAAGAACGAGCTCTGACAAGGGTCTTTTGTGAAAGCCGAAATAAATACTGCATTGCATAAGCAATTTAGTACTAGAGAAAAACGGTATGCAAGATACATACGTATGTATGTATATACAGATTCACTCCGTGTGACTAACTTATCTTTAATCATAAAACCAAATGTTAAAAAGCTAAATATTCTTAAGAATAACTTCTTAGAACTTTTACCTCCTTTCCCATAAAAAAAGAACGCTTCATAGAATTCAACATCTAGATCTTATACATATTTATTAGCGCAAGAACCCGCACAGTTTACATACAGTGGCTTGCCATATTATTATGGACAGTCACATTTTTTTCATTTTTTTTTCTTTGAGCACATTTAACTGTAATCTTAAGTGGTGTAAGACTTGTTAGAAGTCTTTTACAAATTCACGATACCTCTTTAACTTAAATTTTAAGTGGATTTCAAGTGTTGGAGCATTAATTTATTTTTAAAATATTTTTAAAAGCGGGAGAGTCGCAGAATCGTTGACACGCGTAAAAATAGGAGACGTTATTAATATTATTTTAAAAAGCTATTTAGTGAGTTTGTGTAACAAATATTAATTAAAAGTAATTATTATTTTATTGTTATTGATGGAAAAGTATTTTGGCGTCAATTTTTATCACAATATTATTATTATTACTTTTTAATGGTACTCAGTACGAGTCGACGGGTTGATTTGTTTCCAAAAAAAAAATCTGTGGCTAAAACCCTCCTCCTGCATCCGAATCATTCTCAAAGGAAGATAGCAGAACTTGCCGGAGTTTCTTAGTCCGCTATTAGTAAAATAAAAATAAATTTGGAATAAAATAAGCCTCTTTTGCCCAAAAGAAAAAGCAAATGTTGAAGAAAATTGATTACCACGCAATGGTCTGATTGGAAAATTCGGGATAATTGTTTGCAAAACTAAAAGGTAAGTGGTGATCTTTTAACGTTAATGGTTCGGGAATCTGAAATACCAGTTTTTAAGAGAACTGTACCGCGGAGGTTCGCAGAGGAAGGTCTGACAAGTTATCGACGATTTGAGAAACCGCATTTGACTGAAGCAATGAAAAAAAAAAACGGCTTGCCTGGGCTTGTAAGCACCATTCGAAGACTGGAATATGGTCAGATTTAATACTAGCTTCTATTTTGATGTTCTCAAATAATTTTTTCACAAAATTATTCATACAATTACTTTTTTTGGATGTGTTTCTCAGACGAACGTTATAATAACTCGTCTCTCAAATCGTCGATAACTTGTCAGACCTTCCTCTGCGAACCTCCGCGGTACAGTTCTCTTAAAAACTGGTATTTCAGATTCCCGAACCATTAACGTTAAAAGATCACCACTTTCCTTTCAGTTTTGCAAACAATTATCCCGAATTTTCCAATCAGACCATTGCGTGGTAATCAATTTTCTTCAACATTTGCTTTTTCTTTTGGGCAAAAGAGGCTTATTTTATTCCAAATTTATTTTTATTTTACTAATAGCGGACTAAGAAACTCCGGCAAGTTCTGCTATCTTCCTTTGAGAATGATTCGGATGCAGGAGGAGGGTTTTAGCCACAGATTTTTTTTTTTGGAAACAAATCAACCCGTCGACTCGTACTGAGTACCATTAAAAAGTAATAATAATAATATTGTGATAAAAATTGACGCCAAAATACTTTTCCATCAATAACAATAAAATAATAATTACTTTTAATTAATATTTATAACACAAACTCACTAAATAGCTTTTTAAAATAATATTAATAACGTCTCCTATTTTTACGCGTGTCAACGATTCTGCGACTCTCCCGCTTTTAAAAATATTTTAAAAATAAATGAATGCTCCAACACTTGAAATCCACTTAAAATTTAAGTTAAAGAGGTATCGTGAATGTGTAAAAGACTTCTAACAAGTCTTACACCACTTAAGATTACAGTTAAATGTGCTCAAAGAAAAAAAAATGAAAAAAATGTGACTGTCCATAATAATATGGCAAGCCACTGTACATTATTTTCTTATACATACAATTTCCAACGCACAACTATATAAAAAAGCTAACCAAACGAATTCACAAAATCTAACTAAACAATTTAGCAATTCATCATCGTCGTCAGCTCTTATACATACGTCGCACTGCTGGGCACGGGCCTCTACCAATGAGAAGGTTTAGGCCCTAGTCCACCACGCCGGTCAGGTTGGCGGGCTACACACCAAAGAAATACCTTACAATTTTTTTAGGTATGCAGGTTTCATCACCATGTTTTCCTTTACCGTTAAAGCAAGTAATAATTGTTCAATCTGAATACACATAACTTTGAATGGTCTAAAAGAAATATCACTTCTGTCTTTACACGTAATTGAAATAGTGGCAAGAAAGTGATTAGATTGTCACTTTAGATTTCTTACAATGGGACTTTAAATGTGTAGCGGGAAAAATGTGTAGATATTAAAAGCGAAAACTTACCTCGCTGTTTTGTGTTTGACCAATTAATTTTGAACAACTATGAGATTCATACGGTAAAAGTTTCTTTTGATGTTTAAAATTTTTTATTTATTTGTATTTTTAAATGTAAAACATCGCAAAGGTTAGACAAGTTCACAGAAACCATTTAATGTTGCGGATTCCAGCAGCTTGAACCTAACTTTTTTTCAAATAGTAATGTAGTATGTTTTGTAAACAATATTTTATTCATCGTGGTACCTCTCACTAGCGACAAATGATTTTTTTGCTGTCCCAGTTGGTACAAACACATACAGAACTATGCTGAAATCGTGAATGTGAATAATTAGCGGAAGTTATTGTATTTTTATTATTTTTCACACTTTTTGGACCGAAATAAAGGGTAGTGTAATTAAAATGGGGGTTGCCCTAGCTAGAGACTCCAGGCACGTTACGTGGTCCCGTGGCCTCATGGCACAAGTATCTGCCGTGCCATCTATGGGTCCCGGGTTCGATTTCCCTGGTTTTTTTACTGGGAAATTCTCTTCAGCAGCACACATTCTGGTATTGAGCTAGAAAACGGCAATAGGCAAGCCCCCTATACGCGTATCAGCACACTTGGTGAAATAGAAAAAAAAGTAATAGAAACAACAAAATAAAAACAGAACAACAAAAAATAGAACAAGAAGAAATATGTACGATTTTGTAGGATAAATATCGATGTTACGGTAACATATGTATCTTAATTTTGCATTAGAGAAATGTTTTTATTTTTGTTGATATTACATTCTCAGTATTTTTGGGCACACTCTGTAAAACACATAATGTTGAGGGTTGTTTTTCCTCGTTTGATCAGTCTCAGTCCCATCTAGCGGAAAATGGATCAAATGACTTTCGATGAATTCGATATTTTGTTTTTATAACGTCGATGTCTCCATGATATACCAATGGTTATCGATCATTCCTAAGCATAAATACACCCATTCCATCTGGTAGTCCAGGCGTGAGGCTATGTATGTATGCATATTATAGTAAGTCGAGAATATATGAAGTTAAATGGTCTATTTTCATGGCGCTCATTGTTAAAATATTTATCTGCAAGAGATAAAAAACAACTCTCAATCTTTCTCAACTTTTCAATCGTAGGCTCAAATAAGTCGCTTCTGAAAATCCATTTAATTTACCTTTTGCGACATATAGTCCGGAAAGGTTTCTGGCCTAATCACGGCTCGGAGAGTAGAGACATAAATCTTATGCTACAGTTATGCAATGCGTCGGTATTCTGAGAAATAATAGAATTTACTGTATCTTTATGCGAACATTATTTCATAATTTCAAAATTTACGTAGCTCTGACTACCTACTCTATGCTTCTGATTTCTCTAGTCCGTCTAACGGCTGTCTAGAAAAAATCGCCGATAGCGATATGGTCGCCATTTGTGACACTACGTTATTGAGATACCAAATACGTATGTAGTTTTTATCTACATGGTCTATAGTAAACTATGAATAAGTAAAAAAAATGCTGACGCTGTAAACTGAACAAAACATATTAGAGTCTAAAATTAAATATACAATTTTAAAACTAATGTACAGCTGTCTGGAACTTTTGTTCTTCGAAGCCGTATAATCTGAAAACGAACAAAGACTTGCATTAAGAAGACTTAAGAATATTAGCAACGGCTTAGTTTTGTTTTATTTTCATTAGCCCTTTTATCGTATTAAAAATGTTAGAGCGTTGGCATATACTTTTGAACTTATAAAACATGCAAGTGATGTATATCAAAGGTCCAAAGTTAAATACGAGCCACTGGAATTCACTACAGTAAAGGGTTTCTGTGAACTTGTCCATCCTTTGAGTTGTTTTATACTTTAAAATGTACATGAGCTAAATAAATCAGGAATTCTCAACCTCAAAGGGACATTTAAAGTAAGAGTCTCATAGTGTTACGAAATTAATTGGCCAAAGGAACATAATATGAAGGTAATTTACCGCTTCAATGCCTTCACGTTTTACCGCTATATTTATTCAAAATTTTGTAGTACGTTGCTCTAAGACGTAAAATATTAACATACAATTCAACGTCTATAAACAGGCTGTGGTTGAAAATGACACTGACTTATCAACATAAAAATATATTTTTTGTAATAACAAAATATCTTTTTTTTTATTTTCATTTTTGTAATAACAAAAATGAAAATAAAAAAAGATGGACACTCCAATGATTCAGTCAAAATAAATTCATGTAAAAAACAAATCAAACAATTTGAAGTAGTTCATGTATTTTTCAAGCACCGTGCAATCTATTTTTTATTCTTTGACTAGTAGAAACTATAATGGGAGCATTCAAGCTCATACAATGCAATAATGCGTTAATGATTCTGTTTCAGTTCCCTGAAATTCTATTCCGTGGAATGTTAGCGGTTGCGGTATATCGCCATACTTTTACACATTCTTATAAATATGTAGACTACCTCGTGGTTTTGCGGTAAAAACGGTGTTACCTAGAAAACCCTGGATCTCATTCTGGGTCCGGCAAAGTGTTATTGGGTTTTCCATTGGAGAATTTTCATTGACAGCACGCAGTCCGGAGTTGTGCTTAATATACGGCAATAGGCTTGCTTCCTCTTCATCATCATCAGGCCATATACGTCCTATTGCTGGCCAGAGGTTTTAGGACTCAGTTTTACTGAGCACTTTTAGTTTCTAACTGCTTTTGGGTACTTAACATTCCCGGATCCTGGGAGTAGCTCTGGTAATACGTCTTATGATTACTTTCAAAACGTGAGTGTACTGGAATAAATTATCCCCACAAGTTGCTTTGCCGACGGACAGAAGATATTGCAGCAGCAATCTAATTTTTATACTAAGTATCTACATTATAGTATTTCTAAATATTTACAAGACAAGACGGCGCCATTCAATTAAGACAATGTCATAAATCTGGACTATAAGAATTTTATTGCGTTATTATACATGGATATCTTGAAAACAATCAGCTATTGGAGTAAGTAAATGGATCAATGTTTTGTTTTGTTGCTACAGTTTTTAATTTATAACTAGCTTTTGCCCGCGACTCCGTCCGCGTAGACTCTAGGGTTAAGTGCAGAGAGATTTTTGCATTTATAACATGTTTATCCCACGGGATTACATTTTCCAGGATAAAATTATCCCATGTTAATTCTGTGAGCCCTACCTACCTCTATCCCAAAAATCATTCAAATCGATTTGGTAGATCCAGAAATACCCATTCCCACGGGAATACTTAATTTTCCGGGATAAAAACTATCCCATGTTAATTCTGTGAGCTCTACCTCTCTCTATACCAAATTTCATTCAAATCACTTTGGTAGATTCAGAAATACCCATTCCCACGGGAATACTACATTTTCTGGGATAAAAAGTATCCTATGTGTTATTCTGATGTATAAGCTATATTGTGGTAAAGTTTCATTCAAATCCATTCAGTAGTTTTTACGTGAAAGAGTAACAAACATCCATACATACAAACTTTCGCCTTTATAATAATAGTAGGATGTTAAATTAAATTTTAAAATTATGTAAAAAAAATTACACACTAATTATTTAGCTTGTTTGCAGAATATATAAGTATTTTTTAAAGTCTAATTGAATATAAATTATTGAACTTGGACTTTATTTGTGATGAAGCCAAATTTATTGGTGCTTCATACAGACCACTGAGCTTTCTAAAGTGCCAATGGATTCATTTATCAAATTAAAACTTTGAATAAAAATTACTGAAACGTTAACCAAGCGATATTAACTTATTTATCACTAAACGATTTCAAAATTTGTAAATACCGAGCACTTTTTCGAATATAATTGGATATTAATATCTGTATAAAGAGAATAGTATATAGTTTTAGTTTATGTATATTGTTTCCATTTAGGATTATTTACTTGCAGGAATTCGTAAAATTTACGCCATATTTATGTATAAGATTGAACAGTTTAATTATAAAAATGGATTCACCAACGATCCTATATCTAATCTCACGATAAGATGCAAATCTGATGACTACGACATTAACCTCATTGATGCGTGGACCCGATTTAATTATTATTAGTGACTGAATCAAGACCGCGATCTTTTAACCACAACTACATATATCTGTAACTGACTATGTAATGCAGTCTGGACATAAAATTACAACTTTATATATAAACTAGCTGTTGCCCGCGACTTCGTCCGCGTAGACTACAGGGTTGAGTTCAGAAAGAAAATAAGTTATAGTCTATTTTACTCCTTAGAGTCCTATTTATGCCCATACCAAAAATCATACAAATCGGTCAAATCACGTGAAAGCGTAACGCGCCGGCCGGCGCCTTGTACATAATTATTGTGCACTTGATAATTATTTTGAAACTGCGATATCTTCTAAGATACTCATTGAAATCAAATGATGTAAAGGGCAAATTTCTTTTAAATTAAATACTTATACTAAATAACGCATTTATTTGGATAAGGATTAATATAAAAATACCTTCATAAACAATGCTTTATTTTATAACAAATTTAGTTAGCATAAAAGAGGTTATAGTGAAGCAACCCTAAAAGCTAGACATATGCTACCGCTGACTTTTTATAGACATTATCAAGCTCTACAACTTTTCTCTAGGACTCAACTATATATCTCCCATGAGAAAGGCAGCGTTTGCAAAAAACGGTTTCGTTCGCCCGTTTTTTCTCCGACTTACTTCACAGATCCTGCTACAACGAAAAAGTCTTATCATTTTTCGGGCAAATATATAGCCTATGACACTCACAAAGAACGTATCTTTCTATTGGTAAAAGAATTTTCAAAATCGGTTCAGTAGATCCCGAGTTTACTTTCTACAACGTCACAAACATACAAACATTCAAACATACAAACTCACAAACTTTACCTCTTTATAATATTAGTATAGATTTATGACATGTAACTAGAACTGAATACGACACCCGACTTTTCTCATTTCCTAGCAACTTCAAAACACTGAACATCGCAACGCATCGCAAAACAAAAATAATTTGCATCGAGGTTCTTAAAGATATATCGAAATTATTATAGACTAGCTTTTGCCCGCGACTCCGTCTGCGTAGACTTTAGGGCTGAGTGCAGAAAGATAATAAGTGAATCTTTAATTTGTCTCATAAGTGTCTAAAAAAAGTTTTACTTTGAAAAGCTATTTCCGCATTTATAACATGTTTATTTCACGGGAACATTTAATTGTTACTTCACAGGGTCCTATTTATGTTCATACCTAAAATTATATAACTTAGTCCAATGGTTTAGGCGTGAAACCGTAACAGATTTACAGAGTTACTCTAGCAATTATAACATGTACCCATACCCACAGGAACACATTTTCCAGGATAAAAGTATATCATGTTTATTTGGGGGGACCTACCTATCTCTATACCAAAATTCATTCAAATTGATTCAGTAGATCTTGAATATAGCGATTCCCACGGAAATACTACATTTTCCGGCATAAAAGTATCCTATGTTACTTTGGTGGGTGCTACTTATCTCCATACCAAATACCATTCAAATCGGTTCAGTAGATCAAGAAATACCGATTCCCACGGCAATACTACATTTTCCGGGATAAAATGTATCCTGTGTTACTTCTGTGGGCCCTATCTATCTCCATACCAAAAATCATTCAAATCGGTTCAGTAGATCAAGAAATACCGATTCCCACGGCAATACTACATTTTCCGGGATAAAATGTATCCTGTGTTACTTCTGTGGGCCCTATCTATCTCCATACCAAAAATCATTCAAATCGGTTCAGTAGATCAAGAAATACCGATTCCCACGGCAATACTACATTTTCCGGGATAAAATGTATCCTGTGTTACTTCTGTGGGCCCTATCTATCTCCATACCAAAAATCATTCAAATCTGTTCAGTAGATCTAGAAATACCCATTCCCACGGGAATACTACATTTTCCGGGATAAAATGTATCCTATATTACTTCAGTTGGCCCTACCTATCTCCATACCAAAAATCATTCAAATCGGTTTAGTAGGTCCAGAATACCCGTTCCCACGGGAATACTACATTTTCCGGGATAAAATGTATCCTGTGTTACTTCTGTGGGCCCTACCCATCTCCATACCAAAAATCATTCAAATCTGTTCAGTAGATCTAGAAATACCCATTCCCACGGGAATACTACATTTTCCGGGATAAAATATATCCTATGTTACTTCAGTTGGCCCTACCTATCTCCATACCAAAAATCATTCAAATCGGTTCAGTAGGTCCAGAAATATCCGGTCCCACGGGAATACTACATTTTCCGGGATAATAAGGATCCTGTGTTACTTCGGTAGGCCCTACCTATCTCCATACCAAAAATCATACAAATCGGTCAAAAGGTTTAGCGTGAAAGCATTACATAGGCAGTGTCATTTTCGCGTTAGAATATATGCTCATCCCACAGGAACCCTACATATTCCCGGGAAAAAATGTTGTTCATGTTACTTCATAGGATTTCATTTATGATCATACCAAGAATCATAAAAATTGGTCGAATAGTTTCAGCGTGAAAGCGAAAGAAAATTATAGGGTTTAATACCCAATCCCTCGGGAATACTACGCTTTCCGGGATAAAAAGTATCCTGTGTTACTTCGGTGGGTCCCATCTAACTCCATACCAAAAATCATTTAAATCGGTCAACTGGTTTAGGCGTGAAAGCATTACACAGGCAATGTTACTTTTGTGTTACAGTATATGCTCATCCCACAGGAACCCTACATATTCCCGGGATAAAATGTTGTTCATGTTACTTCATAGGATCTTACTTATGTTCAAACCAAAAATCATAAAAATCGGTCAAATGGTTTAGGCGTGACAGCGTAAAATAAATATAGCGTTTTATACCCAATCCCACGGGAATACAACATTTTCCGGGATAAAAAGTATCCTATGTTACTTCGGTGAGTCCCATCTATCTCCATACCAAAAATCATCCAAATCGGTTCAGTACTTTTTGAGTTTATTCGTAACAAACATACAAAAATACAAAAATCCAAAAATCCAAAAATCCAAAAATACAAACCTTTCCTCTTTATTATAATAGTATAGATAGCACATAAATTGATACGGTTGACTATTATTCTCCATCTTTTTATTGTTATTATAAAAATAAATAGATTAACCTATGCTGATTAAATCGTATACCTATAAATCCGTATTCTACATCACTCATACGACTCTAAATCAATAATCTTCATGTTAAATTCAATGAAGAGCCCTGGCGGCCACTCGACCGAAACATTCAGTGAATATGACATTTGAGTTGCATAAAATATTCGTGCTTTCGGCAACTCTCTCGGAATACTAAGCAGGCTGACTGGAGGTTAGAAAGTCTGAGCAAATTCAGCATTTAGCAATATCACCCCCGAAAGTGCTCTTAGATACAGTGCTTCGTTGGCCTTACTTTATACATGTAGCGTATGACCATGAGATCCCGAAGCCTGGGTTATGGATAATGATATTAGAAGGGCCACCTCTACCAATATACGAAAGTATATAAATATGTAACAGAAAACATAAATAATAATGATCTATAATTATAAACGTGGTTCGTCGAAATATCCCTCTCGCCCGTTCTTTGTTGAAAAAATCCGCAAACCTAGTTTATCTTATCTTCCCGAATAATCTTCAGAAGCAGATTGCATGATGCTCTGTATTTCATAGTTCACTATTATTTTCAGTCGAAAGTATGGTTTACAGCTATTATTACATAAAGCTAAACTAACAAGCCTTCATATTATTTCTAAAATGTGTATAACAATAGAGATTAGATAGAGTCTATATGAGGCAAAGTGAATAAACGCGTCTCATAGTTTTTAACATTAAATTAATATATCAGTAAAAAAAACAATTCAGAAAGTAGATTTCATAAATAAGTTTGTTACCAACGCGACGCTTTCCACCGCTTGGCACTGTATATTTTAAGGCGAATAAATTCTGGCTGTTGTATCCTCGATATTTTCTATTACAATTCTAAGCATGAACCTCATCATAGCGGCTGTAGAAGCAAAAGTCAATGTACTACTAAATTAGATTACTGTACTTTAAGCCGAGTTTTCATTAGAGCGTGAAATCACCACGTTACACCAAGATGGTATCTCAGTTTAACGTTCTACGAAAATATAAACAAAACCCTTGGAAAACTTAGATTAAGGACATGAATCTAAACAAAGGCAATTCTAATTTACAAACTACTTTGAGTAGCCTCATCTTGGTTGTATAAACATTTGATATTCTCAAATATTTCAGGTATGTCACAATAAAGTGTTCCGAGTACGAATAGACGTCTCACGTCGGAACACGTAAAATAATGTAGACATTGTAGAAACGAACAATTCATTCTTATGCGTTTAGAAACTTAATTCAAACAATAAAAAGTAAAAGTCGTGTTTAGGTCTAATTTTAAATTAACCGATTAAGCTACTTTTTTCTCAAACTTCAAAACAGCTTTTGCAACTGTAGCTACATCGGTCTTAAAAACAAAAAGGAAATTCAATGAAAAATAAGACGAGAGAATGGATTTATCGGCTTCGGCAATTCCATTTACCGAAAGAAACGCAAAAACAAAGCAGTTGCTTTACATTGACTTGTTGTGAGAATAATTTACTCTTTCTCTCGTTTTTGAAAGGCTCCAAAACCCCAAGTACGCCTTCTTAAAAAACGATCACAAAATAATATGGCAATTCTTAGAATAGGTACTTAATCACGAAAAGTTATCAATTTAAAATTCTCATTGCCTATAAATTATCGCTCATTCAATTTTTCTTTGAGTAAATGTGACATATAATAACACATACATCTCATTCCGCCTTTATACAATTTGTGTAAAAAGCATGAATAAATAAATAAAATCTCTTAACTTCAGTTCTTTGTAATAAATAAAACCTTGCCTCTAAATTATATTTTCCTTTCACACTTTTACAAATTAACCTTCCGGTCAATGACCAAACTTTTACCATTCGTTCAATAACCGGGTACCCGGGTACCCACATATAATGTACCGTAGAAAAGTTATTAGTAAGCTATCTACGTGGCATGTTATATAACTATGGACACTATACACAGTTTATAGGCCCCGTAGAAGGTTCTAGACCTGTCAGGGACCTATTTGGGACTAATCGGCCCTTCAGCCCAAACAATAATTTTAGAATCCCAGTAAACAGACGTTGCATGTCGGTACTACCTTAACTTATTGCCAATCACGTTTAAAATCCACTGTAATAGTAAAAATATATGTACAAATATTAATAAATAATAACGTGAAAAAAAAGTTGGTGAAAGAATTGTTAAACTTGGTGGCTCCGTACAAAGAATCGAGAAGGAACATTACTTGGATACCATTATTATTGGATAATAAGTTTACTACTCTTCCATTGGTAAAATGTTTACTATCGTGATACTTGGCGATAGTCGGCATTTTGAAGAAAAATAAGGCATTAATTCCACCAGTAATAGCTTTATCGAAAACGCGAGAGGCCATTATTTACTGCGTTTAGTTTTCATAAAAAACATAACTATGCGCAGTTATGTGCCAAACAGCTACTAAGTACATTATCGTCAATGCATCACGAAGCAAAAATTTGTAGTAGTGTAAAGAAACAACCCGCAATCATAGAATTTTATGACTGGTCAAAAGCTGGAGTGGACACAATGGAGAAAATGGTACATATGCTGCAACGCCTAGATAGCCTCTAGCATATCTCTATAATATTTTCGATGTCACCTGACTGTCACCATATCTTCTGTATAATGAAAATTATAAATGCCTGTTAAAAAATGAGCATAAGTGACGATTATTATATCGGCTATTGGGCAAAGAACTGCGTACTCCTTTCGTTATAAATCGTTCGCAGATTCCTCAAATTTTGAGGCATTTCTCCACGAAAGTGGCTATTAAATCTTTTCCTGGCCGAGCTATCAATCCATATGTGGAATCGATAACAACTGTATAATCAATATCCCAGTATTTTTAAGAAAATTAAAACAAAAACGTCGCGAAAACGAGAAAAATATGTTCTGTATGTAAAACCCTATTGGTGATGAACATGTGTTGGGTATGCGTCATGATATAATTAACTTTTATTTCCGAGTAGCAGTGTATCATTATAAAAAAATAAACAATGTAAATAAATAAATAATAAAAGAAAAACACACTAATATAAATATGACGCGAATTATGTGTTTTTTACTTACTATTTTCGCTATTGCTAATTTAAAAAAATGTTTGAGTACAATAAATTATAAACTATATTATTTTTTATTTATTTTAAAGTCAAATTACCAAAATACTTTAAATAATTAGTTTCTTTAGTGTACTATTTACGACGTTTATGCGTTATATTTTCTATGGGTACCCGGGTGCCCGGTCATTGAACGAAGGAGGTGTCAAGTTTGGTAGTTAATTACTATTATTACATAATTAATTATAATCATTGTTAACAAGAATTGGGTTTAAAACTACTTAAATTTTGGGGATCCAGACGGTTTTGTAATTTTTTTCAGAAAAAGTTAATAAATTCTATCTGCGAAGTAAAAATGGATACCCGGGTACCCGGTCATTGACCGGACGGTTAAACTAAAACTTGTAAATTAACGTTACTGAGTTTATGATTTCCAATTAGGTACTTAATATTTCTTGAAAACAAATTTTATTGCTTTATGCCCTAAATGTTGACGGGCCTAAATACTTATTGAATACCAAAACTCTATTAATCTTAACATGAATAAAGACTCAAAGTCATAACTTACTAATTTAGTTAATTTGAGGCGGAAACATTTTTCAAACTTCCTTAACAAGGTAGAAGTTCTTGGAAGATAATATCAAGTTAGTAAATTCTGGATGACAAGGTTCATGTTACTTTATTTCGCAATTAAATTAAGTTTAAAAAAAAATTTGACGACCGTCTAATAAAAACCACTCTTTTTTTTTTTTTTTTTTTTTTTTATGTGAAAGGAGGCAAACGAGCTAGTGAGCCACCTGATGTTAAGTGGTCAACACCGCCCATGAACACCCACAACACCCTAGGGATTATCGGTGCGTTGCCGGCCTTTGAGGAAAGTATAGGCTCTCTTCTTGAAGGTCCCTATATCGTATCTATTTGGAAATACCGCCGAGGAAAGCTGATTCCACAAAGATGTTGTCCGGGGAAAAAAACCCCGTTTGAACCGCACTGTTGAAGAACGCCATTCATCCAGATGGTAGGGATGGAACTTCAATTTCTGGCGTGTGGTGCGGTAGTGGAATTCAGCAGCAGGTATTAATCCAAAGAGCTCATCAGAGCACTCCCCATGATAAATGCGATAAAGAACACATAGAGACGCAACGTCTCTTCGCAATGAAAGAGGGTCAATTTTGTCCGAAAGGTTCTGGTTATCGATGATTCGAATGGCTCGTCGTTGAATGCGGTCAAATGGAAGAAGCTGGTACTGAGGGGCTCCAGCCCAGAGATGAGAACAATATTCCATGTGTGGTCGGACCTGCGCCTTATACAGCTGAAGGCGCTGAACCGGCGTGAAATATTGTCTAGCTCTGCCGAGCACACCAAGTTTTTTTGAAGCCAGTTTGGCTTTATCTTCCAGATGACCGCAGAACTGGACGGTACTCGAAACATCGACACCAAGAATACCAATACTGGACGAGACATCAAGGGAAGCGCCAAGAAACCGAGGTGATACAGAGAAGGGAGTTTTCTTAGCAGTGAACGCACAAACTTGAGTTTTTGATCGATTAAATTGGACCAAATTCTGCCTGCCCCAGTCTGCGGCTTGGTCCAATAGGTAATCGACATCCGACACAAGCTTATTCCGGCATTCATTGATGTGTTCCTGAGAGGAATTTGCACGGCCAGTATATAAGGCATCCCCGGTACTGTCATCCGCATAACAATGAATGTTATTATGAGTTAACAGGTCATTGATATGCAGAAGGAACAGAGTAGGGGATAGCACACAACCTTGTGGTACACCAGCATTCACAGGCATAGAGTCCGAGCTAGAACCGTCGACTACGACTTTTATGTTTCGCTCTGTGAGAAAGCTGGTGACCCAGTCGCAAAGTCTCTCAGGAAGACCGAATGAGGAAAGCTTGGAAAGTAAAGCTCTATGCCAAACCCGATCAAAAGCCTTCGCTATATCCAACCCTACCGCCAAGGCCTCCCCCTTGCTTTCAATCGCTTCCGCCCACCTGTGTGTTAGATACACCAAAAGATCACCAGCCGATCGACCCCGTCGAAAACCGTACTGACGGTCACTGATCAACTGATGAGTCTCTAGGTAGGACAGAAGCTGGGTGTTTATTATGGACTCCATAATTTTGGAAAGCAAGGAGGTGATAGTAATGGGCCTGTAGTTGGAGGGATCAGATCGGTCGCCCTTTTTTGGGATCGGGTGCACTAAGCCAACCCTCCAAGATTCAGGAACTACACCTGATGAATATGAATGCCGGAAAAGGCGCGTAAGCACTGGTGCCAACTCAGGAGCACAAGTCTTCAGCACGATCGGAGGAATTCCATCTGGCCCACACGACTTATGGATATCCAGGGAGAGTAGCGCTTTACGCACAGAGCACTGGTGGAAACGAATCTCTGGCATGGAGCTATCACAGCGATCGATGGTGGGTGGCGGACTTCCCTGGTCATCCAATGCCGAATTGGACGCAAACAGAACACCTAAAAGGTCGGCTTTCTCCTTTGCGCTGTGGGCGAGCGAGTTATCCTCCCTGCGCAATGAGGGAAATGATGGCTTACAGAAGTTGCCGAGAACAGCTTTGGCAAGAGACCAGTATGCCCGAGTTCCCGAAGGAAGACGTACTAGTCTCTTGCCAATGCTCTCGATGTGTTTAGATTTTGCCATAGCAATTGTTTTCTTGAATTGCCTAGAAGCAAAGTTATACTCCTTTTTAAGAGCACTGGCTTTTGCGTCGTGTGACCTAATAGCCCTGGCCCAAGCTTGGTAACGTTCCTGCTTCAGGTGAGATGCCAATTTGCAGGCACGGCCAAACCAGGGTTGAGACTTGCCTCCGACCGGCACCATAGAACTAGGGATGAAGAGTTCCATACCCTGCTGAACTACATCGGTAACCGAGTCGGCAACGGTGTCGACATCGCTCAGTGAGAAGCAAACCCGCCCCCAGGGGTAGGAAGCGAAGAATGTACGCATCGCGTCCCAGTCTGCTGATCTAAAGTGCCAAACTCGTCGCCAGGTGGTACGCGGTCGTGCAGGACGATCGCACGGCACTTTGCTCTGAATGAGAGAATGGTCTGATGATCCCAGAGGTGCATCGATGATGATTTGATAGCCGTCAGGATGGGACGTAAGCAGAAGGTCTAACAAAGAAGGCGTATGGTTCTCCACATCGGGTACCCTAGTAGGCGAAGCAACTAATTGTGTAAGATCATATGCTAAGGCAAAGTCATGAACAGATCTCCCAGTGTGGTCAGTCGTACGTGACCCCAACCATTCGGCATGATGAGCATTAAAGTCGCCGAGGATGATAATCTCAGCAGATGGGATCTGTTCAAGTATTGAGTCTGTTGCCATCTGAATGCACTCTAAGAGTCGGTCACTTTCAGTGTTACCGCTATGGGACCTATAGAGGCAAGCATAGACGCGAGGATGATCCTGGCAATCTACACGTAGCCACAGGATGGAAAGGTCCTTGCCTTCAAGACTGCTGAGGCGACGGTAACACAGATCCTCTCTGACATACGCACATACTCCGGCTCGACACAAAAAAGCGTGTTCAATGCTATAGCCCGGGTAGCGCAGGTATGTGACGTCTGAAGGTGAGGATATCTGTGTCTCCGTGAGAAATAGCAAGGCTGGCTTATTCGTTTCCAGATGATAGTGAACGGCATCAAGGTTGGAATTAATTCCCCTTATATTGCAGAAGTCCATTCGGAGCATTGAAGGGGTTGCAGCAGTTGCCTTACGGTTTGAGCCTCTAGCAGGTAAGTTACAGAGCGGGATATTGCCCTCCCCAGAATACATAGGGCAGCCTGAGCAAGAGCGCTCAGGGGGGGATTCTCCTGCACATAAAGTGCCGGTACCCCCCTGGGGTAGATTTCTCTTGTATACCGCAGCCATAACTAAGGGAGGGGAGAAGAGTTGGGCCACCGGCGATCCCACAAACCAAACGAAACGCAACAGTTAACTGTTACTTCACGTTGGTATTATGTGAGACAGTGGTACCACCCCGGACGAGCCGGCCCATTCATGCTTTCATAAAAAGCGTGGCTCTACCACTTATAAAAAAATAAAAAAATACTCTAGAAAAGTACAATAATAAAGTGCTTTTGTATATCTTATCTGATGGAAATGTAAATGGTGGGCAAACTGAGCAACAATAGGCTCGTTGATGCATAGGTACCCGCTCAGGAGTAAAAGCCTCCTATCTGAAATATTCCACGCAGGCGCCTACATTTTAGTGTGACAAACAAACAGATTTTAATTTCAGATACAACGTGAATATTCTGGGCGATGTGTCAAAGCCTTTAGTAGAGCGAAATAAAAACGGAAAAGCACGTAACATAGACAGGAAGGCACTTAATTGAAAAATAGTGACTATGCTGCTTCAAGATTAAACCTATATTGAAACGATTATCACTATCAAAGTGGCTAAAGGTTGTGACCTAGCTTACTCAGATTTTAATTTGAAGACAGTCATCTCAACAGTAATAAATACGAGCCCAAAACACATGACAATAATAATTCAAAGTATTTTATAGAAATTATTATACTTCAATTTGGCTTCAAGCAGGCCGCTTCCAATAGAGCGCTTTGGAAGTCTCTGGGGGAGGCCTATGTCCAGCAGTGGACGTCCTTTGGCTGAAGATGATGATGATGATGATGATTATACTTCAAGGGCCAAAGAAAAGTAGCAGTTATGTTAATTGTAACAAGTCTACATAAATCGTAAAAAGACAATTATGAGTTTCCCACAAACTAGCAACATTGTCTCTTTAATTCACTTTGTTACTTCATTGGCGTTTTCCACATAAAGTAAATTATTTGGTTTAATGTTCCCTGTGTAAGTTAGGTACGTTTTATATTTACTAGCATCAATAGGTACACGTGTAATATAAAACCCAGCAAGTCTTACTCATGAATTTTCAATAAATCCAGCGCTTCAGGTAGTTTGTTCGTGTGCCTACAAACCCAATAAGTTATTACGTTTCGTAGGTTTTGGGTCTGAAAAATTAGGATTTTATAACGTCAAGCTTACTTTGTAATTAGTTCGAACAAAACTTCCACGCGGCAGTTCATATTTCACGGCGAATTAAATGAGTTTTCTTACGTGACGCTCATACGAACTGAAAAGTTCTATTTAGCACATTCTGTAATGAGAATACTTCCTCTTTTGTTAATATATTACACATTTTCATATATCACATCTTTTAAAGAAATATTATGAAATACAGAAATAAAGACTAAAGACCTACTTCTGCCGGTTTAGGTGGTTCTTTTCAGACACGTGAGACCGTGTATGTTTGTTCTGATTTTTTCAGAAATTTTCAGAACAATACAATAACCTTTATACTAATTTATACGTTCCTGTTCTTACACAAACGTATCTATTGCATCAAATTCTTATTACCGTCCCTCATTTCTTCAAGTATTTTTTTGCGTAGGACATCATGATTGCTTATCTGATCTGTCAAAACAAAGCGATAAACGCCATTACATTTCCGAAGTCCACCGAAATGCCTCTGTTTATTTCCACAACTGACTCTGTCAGTTCCCGGTACAGTAATAACTCGCAACTTGTACAAGTGCTTTGTTGTCACTTTAAGCTTTTACTTTATGAGTCGTGAATATGATATTGCTTTCAAATGTTTTGCTATTTTCCTGATTTAAATAAAGAGTTACGATTTAGTTAGTTAACAGCAAATTGTTTTTATTTTCCATTTCAGCCTAAGTGTGCAAACTGTTGACAAATTAATGAAGAGATGAATCCATAATCAATTTGGCAAAGTAGTTTTAGCCGATAAAGTAAAGCATGAACGGACATAAGTGACAGATTGATTGAAAGATTAAAATGAACCAACCTCTAACTTAGCCAGTAACAAAGTCGAAGTTAAAGTCGACTTTTACGAGTGCTTTTGAATCATTCATCAGTCATTTTAAAACTATTTTTAAAACTTCTTCTTCTTCTTCATCAACCCATATACGCCCACTGCTGAGCACGGGTCTCCTCTACCATTGAGAGGGTTTAGGCCATAGTTCACCAAGCTGGCCTAGTGCGGGTTGGCGGACTGCACACCTAAGAAATTCCTAAGAACTCTTAAGTGTGCAGGTTTTATCACGATGTTTTCCTTCACCGTTAAAGCAAGTGATAATTCAATGTGAATACACACATAACTTCGAAAAGTCAGAGGTGTGTGCCTGGGGTTCGAACCCGCGACCGTCGAGATTCTCAACCGCGTGCCCAAACCTCGAGGTCATCACTGCTTATTATTTTTAAAACTAGTGCCTAGTATTTTTTAAAGTAGTATTGAAATGACATGTGTTTGTATTTACCAACCAAGAGGATATGTGCTATACTCTTTACAGAACTAAAATAATAGAAATGGTGTTATTAACACAGTATTTATATGAAATCAAGAGTCATGTATTAAACCATTTCTTAAATACCAAAGGCTGATAACGACTCATATTACGGACGAAACTATTAGTGATGTTTTGTATAATTGTTTTTGTTTACATTTTAAAATTAGCCCGAGATAATAGTACCTATTTTTCACTTCAAGAATGTAGCATTTATTACGTAAAGAATTTAAGCAATTCGAACCAAAATTCCTTGTGTTGTTTGTTCTTCCAAATGTTTGTTTGTATAAATTCTTAACTAGCATTCTTAGAAATTTCATTTACATTCACAAACTTGTTTCTGTAAGCCGAAGATAGATTTAAATAAAACAGCAATGTACAAAACATGCAAAAACAATTGTGTTTTGGCGAAACTCATCCATACAAGATCGAACGTGCCAAATTTGCGTGAAGTTGCTCACGTAGCTATCCAATATTGAGAGCATTTCAGGCAAATTTATAATCTTTAACAGAAAATCGCCTTTGTGACCCAGTTTTTTAATGCACATACGGCAAATTAAGAAAACCAACAAAATCTAAGAATTATGTTTATTAATTATGTACGTAAAGGATTAAATTAATTTAGCCTTTAAATTTCTGTTTCACGTAGGCTATTGATACTTGGAGCTCTATCTATCAAAGACAAAATAAAAACAATTAATGAGCTACAGATTGTAAAACATGATCATAAGTAATTTTTTTATTCGATGAACGTGTTATCCATGCTACCCAACTAGTCTTCTTATAGGGAAGATTAGAAGCGACGCAGAATGTAAAATAACAGCTAACTTTGAAGCCGGCACGAAAACTTATTATATACACCTTCGCAACTTTAGGCAGCTTACTGAATGTTTGCTAATTAAAAAAGTTAAACATGTAAAGTATTTTTTATGTAGAAAATATTATCTTATTATTATTTCATTTGTACGTTTATATTACTATTTCATTTGTAAGTAAAACGAGTAGGCAGGCACTTACAAGCGTCTACCCTGTTTTAAGGGGGCATTAGTATCCCACCACGATATCCCCTGCCTTTCGTAGAAGGCTACGACAACTAAAACAAGGTAAAATTACGAGACGGCCGAAACGATTTCGTCTCGGAGGTGTACCAGGCGGCTGCGAAATGACGGTAGGAACATCTCGCCCACCCACCTTGGTCGCCTTACATGACGCGGAGATGGCCACCGGGGGGTTTTTTGTCGGTATGCCGGCATTTTGTTAGGGACCCAGCCTGACATTAAAATCTTTAGGGAGATCTACCCCTTTGCCTCAAGATTGGCGTGAAGTAGAGCCATAATTAGCTTTTCTCTTGAGAAATGAAAAGCCTCTTACAAGCGCGTAAGGTGGCGAGAGATATCTCTCTTAAGACAGCATATTAACTACATAACTTAAGAACAGGCTTTTCCCTTGCCGCGGTACAATAAAAAGATGATAGAACACTTTTATGACAATAACATCCCAAGTAGACGCTTAATGTGACCTTGTTTAAGGGTCGCAATTACAAATATGCAAAAGTCCTGCCAAAAAATGCAGTCTTGAGAATCCAACCCACGTCTTGAGAAATCACTGGAATAACTCGACATAAAAGATTTTAAAAAGGTGTGAATTAATAACATTGAACGTTTGAGTTTTATAAAGTTTTGCCCAGTTCTCTTTTATAGTTTCATCTGTCGTTTGTCGTGTTGTTGTTTGTCGTTTTGTTTGTCTGATGTATATAATAATCAAAATGTATATTTACTCAATTTTTAAAGTTGATATTCTATACTTAAGAAATTGGTATATCTTACTTAATAATCCAACCGTTGAATTGTAACAAATATTTTACGAAAACATGCAAGAAGTTCCACAACAATGCGTGTACGGTCGCCGCCACTACTCGTAAAAAGCGTAATTTACTACAGAATATGTTAGGAGCCACGTTGAAGGCAGATAAAAAATATAAGCTCACGTTGCCAGTATTGTTTTATTTTTAAGCACTCACTCGTGAGTGCAAACAAAACAAAGATGATGTTTTTAATTCCAACGGGATTATTAATAATGCTGTATGATTCCTTATTCGGAAATTTATTGAATTAAATTATGTATGTTCGTGTTTGTTTATATGTTTTGAATTTTAAAATGTGTACGTTGTAAGACAACACTTGCCAACTAATTTAGTTAAAATATTTTACAACGTATAAACTCACTGGAATAAATCCGTAGCAAGGAGACTAGAAGGAGTAAGGTAATAAAGAGATAAATTTAATTCTCTTTCAACAATAAACGACCGTGAGATTCGTCCCTCCATAATTTCGATTTTAATTAACTAATTTTGGAACAAGATTTCTAAAGATTAACAAGAAATTTTACTCTAACAGAATTTAAAATTTTACTCCTTAATTATTTACGAGGGGAAGGTATATAAATGAGAGTGTCCTTGTGTCCTGTCAGATAGTGTGTTACTTTTCTTACGGTTGACTTTTTTATTCTTATAACATATTACCTAGGAAATCTCTTTTAGTCTCACAAAGTTACATTACTTTGTTTATTTCATGACCAAACTTTTACCGCATATTAGGCACTTCATACCAGCTGCCTTAAGACGTCGTGCATAATGAAGCGCCTCAAAAAATATTACACGACTTAACTTAAATGGGTTTTGTGTGAGGCCAAATATATCTTAGTATTGTACACCTTCTAATGATCTATTATTTGTATGTCCTATTAATTAACTAGCTTTTGCTCGCGACTTCGTCCGCGTAGACTACAGAGTTGAGCTCAGAAAGAAAATAAGTACATACATACATATCTCACGCCTATATTCCCCGAAGGGGTAGGCAGAGATGCATTTCTGCACCCACATTTCGCCAGGTATGTATCAGAAAGAAAATAAGTTGTAGTCTATTATACCAAAAATCACACGTATCGGCCAAATTGTTGTCTCCATCGTAATAGATCCAATCTTTAAATTCAGTTCAATCAGTGAAAAATCTTGGAACACACTTACAGCTGAAAACGTAATACACTTGGAATATTAAGAAATGTATCAAAAGTGTATTAGCTTAATGAACAGCTGCCACTTTTACATTTTCCTTAAGGCTGTAAAATTTGCACGAGCTTTCGATAATTAGGAATTTAATTTTCTATAATCTTTTAACTAATTAATTTATTCGGGAACCGTGGCAATTGTTTTGGAGTACAAATTGTAAATTTGAAAGTGAAATTTTGTACCTAATACAAAGAAAATTCCACATTACTCTATAGTAAGTTGTTTACAATTGAAATATTTAAGCTACCTTCAAATTACAAAGTACTTTTCCAAATCTATTGTCGGGTTGAAAATCTTAGAAGACTGGCATAATAAATGTATCAAAAGTCACTTCTTGATTTTCTATTTGACAATACTTACGTACTCAACATCACTTGTGGTATTGTATGAGTCTTATGAGTCCACCATTTCCAAATACAAATACGAAACAAATATCCAATTATATAAATACAGGTAAGTTCTTTATCTAGACAATGAATGTAATAATTATATTGTTTGTAGAAAATTATTACTAGTAGTAATAGATTAATTGAATCAGTTTCGGCAACTTAATTGTTTGTACCTGACCACAATATTCTTTATAGAACGCAATCTACGTTATCGTCTTCCGACAGCCCACTCGTAAATTCTTACATCTTGTGTGCCATTGAATGCTCGTCCAAGCATGAAGCTACCCACAACATAAATTTTGGGTGAATTCTTTTACTGTTTTTAGTCGACAGCACTTTTCATTCCAATTAAGGAATTCGTCCAGCTTTGCCAGATTGGAATTTTTTGTTCACAATAGGCAATTGTTTTCATTCGTACATTCGTAGATTTTCATAAAGGTACAAAAAATTAAAGTAAAAATCTCGTTCAATTTGCTGTTTTTTAAAGTAAAATCTAAAACGGACAATATAGTTACTAGACTATATGTACTATAATACAAATGATAAAGAAAGAAGACTCGCAATATTTTAAATTAAATTGATTGTCTAATATTATGTAGTTTCCCGGCAATCGTGTGCCATGGGGTCTAGTGCTCTCAAGTACAATTCCTGAGTAGTTTAAGTTTTATTAAGTGGTTTCATATATTCAACTTGGAAAAAATCACTATAAAAACGGATTTCAACACTAATAAAATTGGAGAAAAGTTGTCTGAATGCATTGTAGGTACCTACCACGTAGGGGATAAAGAAAACTGAAAATTTTGATTTTATTGACCTACGAATATGTAGGATATCTGTAAAAAGTTAAAGTTGGCGACAGCATCGTGGAGTATACACACCAGTCACAGTCATAGAAATATGACCATGTTTTACTTTACATTATAAACATAAGTAAAACAAATCAGGGACAGACGAGGCTCCGGTATAACCAACTTGAATGTCTTTAGTATTACTCAGAACGTTAACATATTATCATAAAATAATAATATCAATTGTTAAAACCATTAACCTTCGATCGGCGTGTTTGCAATCGGGTAATAAAATGCCATATGGCTGGGCGCACCCGGGCGCCGACTAGACTAGCTTCGCTTTGCTATCATGCGAAATTTTATATCACAACTTGTCCTTCAGTTCTACCGCGTTAAGTTGGGTAAAACAATAAGTTCTTTTTTTAAATAAAAACTAAAATAGTAATGAATAAATATATAAATACACCCAACAGTCACACACATAGCCCTGACGCTAATTTCAAAATTCCGAGCAAGAATTTCGTAATGATTATACATTAGTCCAATGCGACTTGTATCTGGTAGAAAAACTTATCCCACACCCTGCATTCATACTTTTGCCGTGACAGTTAAATTAATAAAATAAATAAAATAATAATTTACTTAAATGCTATTAAAAATACTAAAAATAATCATTGATGTGCACGTGTTTCCAATACACGTCGTTAATTATGAAATCGATTAAAAATCATTAAACTAATACAAAATACGCACGAGCACATTGTAGGTATAATTATAACAAGTGTTATAATGTGCACCTGTCTAATTAGTAGTTTGTGACTTTACATTACTTATTTAGACGTTAGTCGAAAAGAAAGTGATCTTATGCCACCCGTGTTCCATAATCGCATAGACTAGAGAGTCATAGTCCAAATAATTTTTCAACAGGTTTCATATATTTTGAACCGTATTGACTGGTTTAAATTTGAATGACCATAATTTTACGGGTTAAATCTGTTATCCATGACATATTTCAATATATTTTATTCTTCTATATTTTTTTGCTATACTGACATATCATTAATTGTAATATGCGAGAAAAAATCAAGAATACCCGTTATTGAAATGTACATCGACAAATATTTCCTATTCTCAGAGTATCGCTGCCCATTCCTGAACCAAGGTCTCCCCAAGTAGGCACCAACCACCTCGATCTTGAGCAGTCCTCATATTTTATCCGCTACCCGCCAACTTTCTTAAGTCGTCGGACCATCGTGCTGCAGGACGTCCTGGACTACTTCTAAGTGTATTTAAGGTTAAGTACATTGCTTGAATGAAAATATGGGAATTAAAATAACATAAAAAAGCTGTATCCAAACAACTGCAGGCGAAAAATAAAATTTAATGTGATTAAAAATATTTAAGCCTGGCATTGTTTGCTCGATATTCGATTATTTTTTTAAACTCTGGCCGTAGCTATTAACCTCTGATGGGTTTCGCAGCTGAATGAGAGCACGACTTTTGAATAACAATGAATGTCAATGGCGAGTAAAAATAATTTACAGTTCTCCGAAACACAAGACGAATATAGCTTCAAGGTGATAGAATATCCGCGCGGATATTGGTTGCCGTACGCAAGGTGTGAAGTCGAACGTAAAAAGGCTTCGAGATCAGACAATACCTTTAGTCGAAGTTATGTCGACATATAATTTCGAAGGATGATTAATTTTAGCTTAGCCTATTCGATATGTAGTCTATAAATCTGTAAATATCACCTATCCACTCATTTTGAGTAACTTAATATTGTGAAAAATATGTCCCATTCATAGAGTATACCAATTTTTTATTTATAATATGAATAATATACATTTTAATGAAGTTCCTTGAGTGAGTGTACCACTGACCTAATTAATAACTCAATTGGTCTAGTAGCGAAGAAGTAAGTCTAAAACAGTTCACATTCCAGGTACAGTACGAGATAAGATTTGCATAACCTAGATCGTAGGTAACTATCCGACAATTACGTTTCTAGACGTACAATATAGGAGATCTCTCCTAATAAATTTATAATATTTGTAGTATTATGTCGCGCTATGTTTTAATTTCCTCCAAAACGATGACGGGGATAAATCCTATCAAAATTTAATTAATTAAACGTTCTCAACAAAATAACGTTTCGGTGTTTTCGTCTTAATCGTTAATTATAGCCGTGTCTTGAATTTATTGTAAGATAAATGTTCCCGGCAATATTTTGCCGTTAAGGTCTGCGACGGTGACGAGCGTTCTTGAAACGATTGGCCTTCGACGAGTACAATTAATCACAAGAGTTCCAACATGAAGCAATTTAATTTTATCCACATAAGGTGTGGAGACTAACACCCAGTTTCTGACACACTTATCAGTCTTAAATACATATATCTCAACTGTACAAAAATTGATGATACTTCCATAAAAGCCAAAAAGCGTTACCTGCATAAACATGTCTGATTTTTAATTGTTTATTGTATGTTTAGAATATCGTTATTTTTATGTCAAATTACGTTGGTTATAATAAAAATTGAATTGTGTAATAGATATAGTAAGTGAATTCAGCAACACAACTACATGGTTATGGAAAACTATTACAGAACAACATTTTTGTTTTTCAAAATCTTGGTCACGAAATCAAATCATTTAATTTCGGTAACACGAGTGTAACTGGTAACCAGTTAAATTTTCATTCTCCATTTCATTCCAAAACTGGCATGTAACATTATTTATTCGTTGAATGCGCAGATAACCAAACGCTATTAAGCCACTAGTTTGATAACATGAAATTTTATATTTAATGAATATGTACATTCAAAATAAACTATAATTAATAAATACATCTGCGCTGTCAAAAGCAAAACAATTTGCTAATTAAATTTTGTTATCAACAATTTACAAATTTGTTATCTGCCAAGATTTTCGAAAGCGCGCCTTAGGTTAGTTTCGTGGCCATCACTGCTTAAATATACATATGATAAGATAAAATAGTCTCTGTAATCTAGGGATGCAGAATACTGTTAGCCACGTTCAATATGGGATAATAAGGGGTATACAAAGTCTCATTTTTCACTGCAGTTTATTCTTACACGTGCCGCGCTCGTTCCACGCAAACTATTCAAGTGAAATTGGCATACTATTTCTCCACTTACAGTATAAAAGATGTATTTTGAAACCACGTCTCGCTTTTGTGTTCGACTAAAATGAAATCAGTGTTGTATCACCACAACTAACATGTTACAGACTGTATATTGTTTTCCTTAGAAGTATCTTAGTATATTACTCTATGTATTATCCTTAAAGAAAAACGTAGTTTCTACAACGTATTTTCCGCTCTATCGATACATTAGCATCAATTTATATCGTTTTTGAGAAATCAAATACGTCTTCTAATCATGGGATGTTTTGCAAGAGGAAAAATGTGAGGAAACTCCTTTTATAGGCTATGATATAATAACATCAACACACTCAATCAAACATGACATCCTTCAACCCTAAACGAAACATATCCTCGTGAGAATTCGCAAATAACTGGATATTTGCAACAGCTACGCTTTATTACATTACGGATCCCCGAGTTCATTTCCGGAGATTTGTCGATGTGAATAATAAATACACCAGATTATTACGTAACAGTCGACTCGATTCAGAGTAACAAGCTTCTTCTTGTGCCTGTCAGAAACTATGAGAAACTTTCTAGAAGTATCCAACCGAAATATTTGTGAATGACATAATTTATCATGGCTCGAATAACAGCTTAGGCTTAAACCAACTAAAAACTAAGACTGGGCTCCCTGGCTGGGTCCTGTTTAGGCACGGGCTTTTCCTATATTTAAATGCATACTCTAACAGCACATCATCATCGCCATCATCATGGTGATGCTTTTATTTAAATGGAAGGGTGATTAGTAAATTACATTGGTCCTTATACTCTTACAGCACGCACCTTACAAATTCCATACCTTACCATACAAATTTAGATATGTAATGCAGAAATGAGTTATGAGTTCGTTCTTTTTAACACAATTCTTTACGCCTAAATTAATTAATTCATTTTTAGACGAAGATAATTAGTAGAGGTGGTTTTAGCCTATTTATATTTTTTGAAAAATCTTATATTCCTCGTGGATTATCAAAAACCAATAACTGGGAATTTAACTGCATTATTATATATATTATTTGTTAGTTGTTTATATCCCTCTAGGCTCAATTTCAAATAGATCATCAATCTAGCTAAATCTGATATTGTATATTTTAAAAGTTATAGTTTTAACTGTACGCACCAAGTTTATACTATCTATTACGTAAAAGCAGGGCTATTTGATTACCCGAGTTGTGGCCATCGAAACTTCACCGGGCGTTTGACAAATTGAGTGAATGACTTAGCTAAAGTGACCGGCCAGCGTTGCGGACTACGTGAAAATATTCCCGGTCTAAATTAAGTTGTTTACGTCAATGAGATGACCACAGAAATACCATTCGCGCTAGATGTCACGTTCACCCGCCTCATGACGCAGCAGAATTATATACAGGAATTTAATACATACATTCTAGTCTGCATTCTTGAAAGGGTAGGCAAAAGAATATGTAATACACATGATTTTGCGCCTGGTGACATCAGGCATTAGGTTGTGCCGTTGTCTTGAATTTGGATTTTACTGAAAGGAAAATAATTAATATCTATGCTTATGGTGCATACAGGCCTATAATAAAAGCTATAATGTATAGGACTTTCATTTTATTAGTAAACTTCGCATCTGGCAATTACGCTTATAGTTTAAATTGATAAAATTGTCGGCTCAAATTCTATCAGATTACTTACAAAGTCTCAATGCCTTTTAGTTTGCTTTCCCTTTTAACAAGCAGCCAAGGGACTAGATCAATATTATTTATAAATTGGTCAACCTAGCCTATACCAACAACGATGAAATTGTCAAATTTTGCGGTAAAACTCAAATAATGTAATTTCTTATACTGGGAATCTCGTCTTTGTGTTACGTTCGAAGAAAATTAAATTAAAGAATCACTTTGGTTAATTTACTTTACTAACCTATAATAAATTCAGGTTTTCAAGCGACATACACTTGAAAATTTATGGCAAAATATATTACAAAAATATATATATATTACATAATAAAAAAGTGTGATTGGAATGTGTTTAGACTGCTTTGACGCTCAAGGTTTTCAAACGACATATAACTAATATGTATGTACATTGTACACAAATAAATCATCATCATTAATTGTAACTGTTTTGGACATCATGTACTGGTTACTCAGTTGCCTTCCAAATTAGTACACCTGTCTAAGGTGTATCCTGTTCTTCTATATTTTAGCAGTTTTTATGTTCCATCGGGCCTTGAACATACTGCAATTTTTCATGAGCTTTCTTTGATGCTATTTTTCTTTCCTAACTGAAAAATTCAGTAATACTTTCCCCTTTCTTTAAATGGAATCCGGGAAATTAATCCTAAAAGAATTGGCGGAAGGATTAATTAAGGCATTATTAAATTAGGACATTTTACCTTTTTTTCATTCTTGAGGGGAAAGCTGATTATGGTTCTACTTCCCGCTACCACGAAGGGAACAGAAAGCGTATGTCGGGTTCACCGGCCTTCCAGCCCAGCGTGCGGTGACGTCACGGCTGCGTATACGGTAATGTCAGACTGGGTCCCTAACAAAATCCCTGTGGTGGCAGAACCGCCCGGTGGTCATCTTCGCACCAAGTAGGACGACCACGGTGCGTGAGCGAGAAACGCCCACCATTATACCGCAGTCGCCTGGTGTGTCTCCGAAACAAAATTGTCTCGACCGTCTTAGGACATGCAAGACCTCATAATGCGACTACCAGACACTTCAAATCTAAAAAGGTACAGATTTATTTTGCTACAACGTTTGTGTTACTCCCAAGAATTCCCGTTTGAGAAATCTTCGAGGAAACATGATGTACTAAATTTAATGCGATTGGTTATTGCTTGGCTTCTTACAAGAATTTTGAGGATACACAAGAGTTCTATGAGCAAAACATTTTTACGTGGCCATAATATAATTAGACATTTATCAGAAAAACAAATTTGGTCTCCCATTCTAAAATAGATCATTTTAATTTTAACACGCAGTCTCTTTCGGAACATTAAGTTTAAAGAAAAAACCCCTAGCCTTAATATTTATGTTATACAATCCTTTTACCTATATTCATATTTTTTTAAATAAAATTTCTTCACCTCGCCAGACTTTTTTTTTTTTTTTTTTTTTGTTCTCGAGGGGAAAGCTGTTTATGGCTCTACTTCCCGCCAGCCCGGGGGCAGTGGGGGGCGGGAAGCGTATGTCGGGGTCACCGGTCTTCCAGCCCGGCGCGCGGCGACGTCATATCCGCGCAGGTGTTAGTGCCGGGCTGGGTCCCTAACAAAATCCCTAAACCGGCATACCGACCAAAACCCCCCGGTGGCCATCTCCGCGCCGAGTGGGGCAACCACGGTACGCGGGCGAGAGGCGCCCACCGTTAACCGCAGCCGCCCAGTGCGCCTCCGAGACGTAAACGTCTCGGCCGTCTCGGAGTTATAGGGGTGCAGTTGCACCCCCACCAGCTTATTCGGACGCCCCGGTTGTGAATGGGCGCCCGCGACGTACACAGGCCACAGTGCCGCCGCCCCTCTCGGGGTCACTTTCAGTGAGGACGTGCTGCCCCCACAGCACGTCCAGCGACCCCAAGGGCCCCTTTAAGTCGCCTTTTACGACAGGCAGGAGATACCGTGGTGGGATTCTAACGCCCCCTTGCCACAGGGCAGCACCTCGCCAGACTGTCTAATCGCGATAAATTCAAAACCCTCTGAAAGGATATTCAAGTGGTTTTCAGTATACAAGAGTAGTTGATAAGTAATGTTACCATAATAATTTGTTCAAGTTGTTTGTAAATTGTTTAAAATGTAACTATCGATCTATCATCTGAGTAAATTCAACACGCCATGTAAGATGACGATTGCCATAATGCCCTGCAAATATATCTTAAAAGTATAAGTACTGCAATCAAGTTATAATCTTTATTAATTAATTTGTCAGTGACCGGTTCGCCCGTCGGCAGACACAGCCGGCCCACTTCCACTTTAGAGTGCGGATCTGATGGGCAATATCAATAGCTTCGGTTCCCCGATGGGTGACTTTATTACGCATTCTATCCACCAGAGAAACGCATATAAACAAATAATAATAATATCGATTCAAGTCCTTATCACCCTTTATAGGATTCATACTGGTGCCATGTAGCTGACAAATGATAATACACATCAGCTAGCTTTCACTAATAGTCAGCTATATATTACAGACTATACCTACGCTCAATTTGTCTTTGACTTACAAGCTTAATATTCCTATATGTCTTTCACCTTAATCCGTTCAGCAGTTTGATTAACAAACATTACTACGTCGGATATCCACATTACATTGAGTAGAATGGCAATAATGTTGTTAGAAAATAACGCAGCGAAATCTGTCTTCATACACCGACAAATTAATGTATGTTACATTTCATAAAGTCGACAACATTGTGTGTTCTTGTGCAAATCATGCTGAATCTATTTGGGATGCCTCATCTACCCCATTCTTAAGGTTTCGGCTCAATGAACCTTGACCGTTACTCGAAGTATTCATAAGGTTGCATGTCAGGATGAGATTTCAAATTTGAATATTTCATATACAAATTATCTTAGAAACATATTTAAAAAGTAAAATTTGGATGATGAAGACAGTTCATTATAACAGAATACTATTCGTTTTCAATGATTTATGTTTATTCAAAGAGCATTATAATGTTGTACATACCTAAATCTTTGGCAGCATTCATGCCACTTTTGGCGCTTTTGGCTGGACACCAGCGTACTCAGCCAATAGCCGCAGGTTCTATTCACGCGCTGCAATTGTCTCGGCCGAATATTTGTGGTTATAACAACCACGATTATTACTTTTGGTGATTGTGAAACCGAAAAGTCTGTTATAGCTATCAATACCCACGATACAATGTCGTATCTTAGATTGGATCAAGACTATGTATGTTACGGTTGAGTGTACAGTATAATCTCACTAATCCGGCACTTCGATAGATCGGCACGGCCAATAATCCGGCACCCTTTGCCCACGCCTCCCTCACCCCACTATACCTGTGCGCTTTGGTCACTTCGTCGTCGACTAGCAGTCTAACCTCAAAACTTATCACGTGCACGTGCTAACGTATTTGTTTTTATAGTTAAAAATGTACATATGTACTTATATGTTGATTTAAAACATTACATACATTTATTCTCTCTATGAAATGCTTTATTTTATTTATTACCTATGACTTTTTCTGTACAACCCAGTAATCCGAACATTCCAATAATCCGGCACCCTCCGGTTTTCAATAGTGCCGGATTAGTGAGATTACACTGTATTTATTTATTACTTTCTCATACATTCTCATAAGTTTAAAAGCTAGTACAGTAAAAATGTGTTCAACTTTAGTCTAAGCATCTAAGTTTTAGTTAGTTGAGGTGGTTGTTGGATGTCTCATGTAGGTAACTAATGGAGAAACATTTCCCAAGTCATTTTTACGTTCACTATTTTAGTTTGTACTGATCAAAGAATTATTAATATTATCTTTAAAAACGTATTTACATACCTCGGAGTACAGTCAAATTCTAAATTATTGCCTTGAACTTGAGCCATGTTCCACCATTCCGACAAACAGATCTTTTAGGTCACAAAACCACAAAGAACAGCAATAAAACTAAACTGTCTTTCGCTAGGACAACTTACGTTTATATCGTGTGAAACGTACGTTCCTAATAATAATGGATGATCGCCCCTCGGACATGTATGCAACACTCGTATTCCCGGAACGTTACCTGATTTATAAAACTCCTAAACACATTCGTCTACATTAAGCTACCTTGCACTTTGCCTCCTGAATGTACTTTCTCGAGAAATACGGCAACTTAGTAGACAATTTATGGAACTGGAAAGCGCTGAATGTGACTAAACGATATTTTATTATAGAGTTTTACTCGGCTACCTTTAGGTGAAGGCAACGCTTGGGCTAACTTAGGTTTCATAACTCGGCTTTTTGAGGTAAAAATACTGAATGTAATTAGTAATAATAATGTCCTTTGTTATACATTTTATTTTTCCATAAGAAAATTTTCAATACCAATAGAAAAATACCAATCGCTCTTCCCGTCCAGGAATCAAATCCAGAACGTTAGATCGCTAAATTAACCCACTTGATGAAATTCTTCTATTGTTTATGTTATTACAGCCGTATACTTTAGTGTTGTAAGTAAAAAAGTCAATAATAACAATGAAAAAGATAAATTTTATTTCCTCTCGTGTCCCTAGCCTTATCGACACAGTGTTCGCATTACGCTTCTAAGATTAGCATATCACGACAGATTGCAAGCTCCAACTGTTACTACTCTATCAAAGCTTGCACCTCGAACGGAACCATTGATTTGCGTACATGATATCAAATATCGGTCTTATTTTCTAAACTACAAGGTCTTGAATCGTAACGCAGTATCTGGTGCAAAACCTATAATTTGTATGTGTGAGTAGTAATAAAATTATTATGCAATCGGACCGGCGGCGACAGCGGCCCCGGAAGAATACTTATTAGATTCACTGTACGTAGTTTAGTACTATGGACATTTCTAATATCGAATTGTATCTAATTTTGCGTCTGGGTTTTCCTCTGAGAAAGCTACGTAACTCTGGGTATCCCAAGGCAGTGGGTTTTAATAATTGCAACAGCCTTAATATATTGAAACTCACTTCATAATGTCAAAGTAATATACAACGTACCTAATTCATAGCTTAAACTAAATTGTTAAACAACAGTTCTTAATACAAGAGGTATTATATAATTACTGTCTCATGTTCCTGTATAAGTATGAACCGTGCGATCTAGAGCTCTCTGGTTCGATTCCCGGTTTGTTCAAAGTGTTATTGAATTCTCTATTAGGAAATTTTCCTAAAAATCCCTGTAAAAAATCAGGCATGATTATAGTATTATGCCACACGAATTTAAAATTTAATAATTATGATAAATTCCATATCGGGTTTTAAGAGGAAGTTTTACTTAAAGTAAAACTGGTATTATATTCATTGTAATAATGAATTCAAGGGACCGGCTATAAACTTTATATTTAGAGGATAATAGTTCCACGTATATTCTTCGTTGCAGAACACTCGAGTCTCATACATATTCTAGCTTTACTAATTACAATATAATACCAAAGAGCTTGGAGTCGTTTACAGAGCAAGCTAAATGAACACTGCTCTTTACTTTGTACAAATGAATTTTTAAACAAAATCACACAATTACCCTTTTACGTAAAACACAGGAATAAAAGAAGCGAAATAAAATAGAAACTCGTGACCCCATAATACTTTTTATTAGTCTTTATCAGCTCAAATACGTCTCACTGCTGTGTACGTCTTTTGCGTAAGGCCTTAGTCCACCACGCTGGGCTAGTGCGGGTTGCACACAGAAAAATATCGTTAGAATTTTTAGATTTACACGTTTCTTTCACCTTTAAAGATTGTGATTAGGTAAAGTTTGTGATGCTATTCATTGTGATTAACCAAATAACTTCGAACAGCTGACTGTAAAATATCTGAATATTTTACTGCGGTTTAAAAATTGCAAGCGTACATAAACATAATATTATATTCGACCACGCGCCTAAACTTTGAAGCCACCATAAAGTACATAATTTTTTCATTCTTCACTGAATACATAACAGGATTAAATAAACTAGCTTGTGAATTCATGGAAAACCCACTTCACTACATAGTATAAAACAGTCGCTTTCTCTGTCCCTATGTCCCTTTGTATGCTTAAATCTTTGAAACTACGCAATGGATTTTGATGCGGTTTTTTTTTAATAGATAGAGTGTTGAAGAGGAAGGTTTATATGTATGATAACATCCATTAAATATCAGCATTGCACCCGTGCGAAGCCGGGCGGGTCGCTAGTTTTTAATAAAGCAACATAAGTTTCTTCTTTAATAATGTTCTAGTCTTGCGAATAATCTAATACTCAGATACTACTGGCTATGTGCCAGTGAAAATCTTTTATAAAACAGTCCACTTATTTCAAAGATAATTCTAATCCAACGACCAAAGATTTAAACCGTTTTGTAAGAAACTACCTCGGCCGCCATTATATACTATACACTCTCATAGTAATGAAACTAATCTATATCACATCACTTTAGGATAATATGCATGTGTTACAATAATGTAGACACAAACAAGTACAGTTTTTCTGTTTGGTATATATCGGCGTTCCGACGTATGCATTCTGAACATACCATGGTGAATTAGGATATCCGCCAAGTAAGCCGTTCATTCACTATTGAATCTGCAAACTCGAATACTAGATAGATATTAATCTTCCCATTTCTACTTAGGTCTGATCTACACATACATCAAATCCTGTACACGCATTTCTACAAAAAACTTCACAGAAATTGTCATGCACATTATGTCGACGTTGAACACAATCGAAAATACGAGTAACTTTGTTTGCCTGACTTTAATGCTTTTACGCCTAAACCGATACAGACAAAATAATTACCAATAAAAAAGCCAAAACAAAACTATAATGTATTTTATTATACTTCCGTTCGTATTACATAGAATAACACATCCCGAACCGCATTTCCTAATATTAGTTTAATAGTATAGTAATGACATACCTACATTTATTTATACATAGTAAGTTACTATAAGTTATTTTCACACATCTGTTTGCATTTGACAAGCATACTTTATTTTATTTTTATGCGCAATAGCGCTCGTAAAATTTGAATAAAGAACCTAAACTAGCTATTGGACTTCCAAAGAGTGCGCAGTTTGAAAAGTATTGCTCTGTTATTATTTACTACAAACTTCTTGGTGAAACCGCTTCGTATATCTTCATGCATGAGTGAGCACACAATTGAACACAAAATGTGAAGCAGGATTTTACAAGAGGTGTCTGAGAAGACGATAACGTAGATTGCATTATCTACTGGAACATTGTTGTCTAGTAAAGTAAGGACCCTGAACATTGATTTAATTTTACGAAAGGGGTTTTCGCTTTATATTTTTAATACTAGGCAAAGAAATCACATTGGTATCTAATAATGAGTGCAGAAGGTATCGATCGTTGAAAACCATTAGACGCAACATTTCCGTCAAGTCAATATCGGATAACACGTCGATCTTAGAATGGGATACAATTACTTGTCTCATCAAGGTTTGACACCTTTTGTGTGGTTGTTGCTATACGAAAAGCACTCAGCAATATATGATTTCTTTTCCTAAATGCTCTTTTATAGAAAAAAAAAAGTATATAATTTGAAACAGGAGATAGCTTTACTACTATTTCAGTGCAGAGGCGTTCTCACATCTGCATTTGGAATATGAATTCCGCGGTGAATTACGATTCCACGTAAGCCGTTCATCCGCCATTGATCCTGCAAACCCGAATATCTCCACGTTCAATACGCATAGACGCATACTATATACGTATGTACATTGTACATACATAACTACGCACCTATATTTTCCGAAGGGGTAGCTAGATGTGCATTTCCGCATCCACATTTTGCTTGATGTAGCCTGTAGCGTTTTTCGAGTACATTTCCAGACTAAATGCTGCTACTGAGAATTTCCAAATGGAAAAAACTCAATAACATTTTGTCCGACCTGGGGTCGGTCACGGGATCACTATCGCACAGAAAAAACCCAAGATCACAAGCCCGTCTAAATGCTCATAAATCTATTTGACATACAAATTTGCGATCTTCCTTTACAGCAAGGGAACCCTAACAATTGAGTATTGTAAAAGTAGACAAACGTGAATCATTAACCACATAGTGTATTCCAGCTTTAATGATAACAATTAAACAATTACTAAATGTCCTACTGACAAATCGAAAAAACCGATAGATTCTATGCAAAAAGTCGTGTCATCTTGGGATTTTTTTTTATCGGCAAAGAATTCATAATATTCTAACAATACTCACGTCGTAGATGTACGAGTGGGAGAATCCCATTAATGGTTCGCTATCGAACAGGAAACCTTTACGTCAAAATTTTACCATTTATAAACGAAATGAGCAGCGATTCAAATCATTCACAACCCAGCCTTTGTAGGAACCGTATTGACTCGATCGCTCTGCTAACTTCCCAAAATGAAAATTTTCGGTTTATTTGTTATGTTAATGGCTGCCCTAACTTTATTTGTTGGATCTACACAAGGCGCGCCGGAACCAAAGGGCCCAAGTTGGAGCTCCATCAAAAAGGGCGCAAAAGTTGTTGTAAGTATACTTAGGTATATTTCGACAATATCTCAAAACAGAATTTATCTTAGAAATTATAATATTATAAAGTGGGAAGTTTCCTATAGCTTAGCTAAAAAAGGTAATAATAATTGAATTATGCATTTTTCAGAAAAAAGGATTCGGTGTTGTCAGCGCCCTCGGCACAGCCCATGAGGTATACGACCATATCAAAAACAGAAGACACTAAATACAAACGCATATAATTACTTCAAATAAATTATTTTATTATTAAATTTATTACCAATTGCAATTTTTTTTGTTTGCCACACACAAATACCTTTAAGAAATAATACATGAATATTAATACAATAAACTAAATTTCTATACTACAGTGATATTCTATTTAAATGTTTCAAATCATTAATTAAATAACAACGAATATTTTTTCTGGAACATACAAAAGTTTGTATTTATAAACGACACTTAAAGAATTTTATCCACATAAATAAGGTTGAGGATCATTTGAATTAAAAATCAGAACTAAGGCTGTATGAATCTATTTCCTTTGCTTGCTCAAAAAGTGATAGAAGTCTAATTTTGGCGCGAAAACAAATTATCTGGACACTAAATTTTAGAAGTAAAATTTTCTACCGCATTACCTATTGCTACGAAGTGTAAAGCATAACTAAATAGAATAATTAGCATCAACAATATGTTTTCACCACAAGAACAACAAATTGAAATATGTTTACTAAAATCCAATTTAGAAGATATTGAAAACAATTTAGTTTTGCAGGTACGTTGTATGTGTTTAATGCTACTTATTTGTATTGCACTGAGAATTGATTATGACAAATCATTGATGGTTATGTTATGCATATTTCAATATAATAAAGTATGTCTAATGAAAAATTATATGTATATATTTATGCGCCCTATTCGAATTAGTCTAACTCTAAACTCTAAAAATTGGCTTCGGAATATTCTGTGCACATACATACCTATATAGTTCGTTAGTATTCCTTGGAGTAAATTCATTATTGTATGCATACGTATAATTGAAATACTTTAACTCCTTTTTTAATTAAAATTAGTTACTGTCAAATATAATTAATTTTGTGTCCAGCGTTCGGCACTACCAGCATTAGACGCAGAAAATGAACAAAAGTATCGTGAAACAATGGCGGCTTTACGTACTGTACGTTCACTCAACAATGAAATAGAACGGGTAAAAATGGACAATGGTACGTGTAAACATTTAATTTATGATCAAATTACATACATAGTTTTAAAAAAAATTGTGTCATTTTTTAGTTTATGTTCAAATTATACGCAACCTTGCGCCTGCTTGCCTACGGTAGGCAGACTAAAAGTAGGCAGAGACTCTTCTAAAAATTACTTACCTCAATTATTTTTTGTATGCACCTCTTCAACAATAGATCATAAATTGTCTAAGTTATTAAACTTCCTTAGAGTGCGTAGTTTAGAAAATGTTGCACTGGTACTATTTCGCACAAACTTTTAGGTAAAATCGCTTCAAATACATATTTTCTTCGACTAGTAAGCACTCAATTGAGCACAAAATGTAAGAAGGTATTTACGACAGGACTGCTTGAAGACGATAACGTACATTACATTACAGATATATTGAAACCTTACCTGACTTCATATCTAGGGCATTTGGCTTTAATTTAATACATTTACGAAAACTATCTTCATTTTTCCACCAGCATATATTGTGTTAAGTGCAATGCCATCTAAAAATTGCATTGACTGGCTAAAACCCTTTTCGACTATCTTTTAGTAGACAAAACAATTTTTATATAATTAGTCTTACGCTATCGTGTATGTTCCGTACGGTCTGAAGAACCCGGGTCTGGTAGTACTATTGAAGTTTTCTATTAAGAAATTTCCAATAGAATCGTAAAGTCTGAAATTATGCCCGCTACTAGCTTGTGCCGTAACACTACAATGCAGTACCTAATACATACTTTCATAATACTGTGTTTGACTCACTTTTATAATCTTACCATAGAAATAGTTTACACATATTAGAAATAAAATTGTTTAACCACATGGAACATCATTAAGGAAAAACCTCGCGCGCTAAACATTGGCATAAAAAGTTGGTCTCTACTTCACACTCGTAATTTGTAGCACACATTTAGATATACGAACTGCATCGTACCGCCTCGACCAACGTTCAGAGTTAATGCATTTTCGATGATGTACTGATACTCGCCCGGAGACTATTTTTGTATAACGGACCAACATTTCGCCGCGTAATGTTTTGCGATAAGTTAAAAATATTTTTATGAAACATGAAGAAAAACTAGCCCAGCAGTAAGACTTTAAGAAATACAGCAATGCTCCCTGATATATATCAGTGTTATTATATCTTATACATCGAACTATGTACTACTGTATGAGCGCTTGTTTAATCGTACGTGAGTGTATGTACTATGTTCATCTCTAAAAGGACATGCAAAATGGTATTTCTACATGAAAGGAAATTTCTACTTTCTTACTTCTATATTGTAATTTAAGTAGCTTGCAGTAGCAAACGTATTACTCCAGTCTCCGATCTGCTATTTTCTAATTAACCCAACAGTACTTTCGCACAATACCGACCGACCACAATAATCTTTATACTGCAGGACACACGGCAGTTAATTTCTCACAAAAAAAATGTAACATAAAATACAAATTCACTCAAAGGACTTGTTCAAACATTTTGAATAAATTTGTTTATGCATAGTGAGACTTACCGCCAAACGAATGCAGCTTAAGAGGCAGAGTGAAGCTCTCAGTAACTCTGTTGAAAATGCAAGACAAAATCGTCATGACCTAATTCAGTTATTGAAGGAAGAGGAGCGTGAAACTGAATTGCTAATGTATGTGGCTTTGAAACATTTGTTTTATAATTTAAATTCAAAGATTTAAAAGAATTTATATGAAGAGCTTAAAGAAAGTATTTTACTCTTGCCTGGAATCTGCAAATAAAATTTAATTATACTTTTAGAGTATTTAATGAATTCCTAACTTTATAAGCGCAACTGTGTTTACTTAAGGTTCAACTGACTCGAGCTACTACTCCAAAACACACAAAAACTGTAATTATCCTCACCTATAACATTATAGTTTTTAGTTTAATAAACCACATATTCCAAGTTATTTGCATTAGTTATTTACTTTAAAACTAGGAACGAATTTAGATTGTTTTTTGCTGTTGTACAAAATTGGTGAAACGGCCAAAATCGAAGTGCTTGCTGATATTTTTATTTCTATTTTTAAATTGAATTTTCTTAAAGAAAATTACATTGAAGTAATATACGAGATTCCACAACATACCGAGATTTGTTACTTACGTCAGGTAATAAACTACTACAACTCCTAGAAGCGATATAAAAAGCAATAGCCATTTGTTCGGAAATGTCATTTGTTATATTTATTTAGTTCGTTTTCCTTCAGCAATCCACTATTTTTCAAATTGTTTGTTTGCTTTATTTTATTGTTTTAAAATAGAAAAATGAAACTTGCATTATTACGAAGAAATTGTAACCGAAAGGGATGATCGCATTGAATCAGGTGTATGAAATACATGCAACAAGCCGCTGACAAATTAACTTATAAGAGTGTCTTTTAATTTTTATTTATCTATGTTTATTATAAATACTACAGTTTATTTTTAAGTGAACCGAATATAAAGGTTATATGTGATTAAATTTCGCACAATAGCTGTATTAAAAAATATATGAAGCGGACAGATTCATAATGCTGAAAACGACTTTGAATTTATAGGAGCCATTATTTCGGCTCGTTCGCACGTAGCCACTTTAATATGGGATCGGTTTATCTTTATCGTCATCTTATTACAGCCGCCAATATGAGGACTCTTTACAAGAAAAGGCAGATCGTTTCAGAAAAACTCGTGGTTTTTACGTAAGTTAATAACGTGCTTTCTTGTTAAGCTTTCAACATTTTACTTAGTCTAATAAGAAAATAATGGGCATTTAAGGGGATTTAATAATAATTAACACACAAATTAATATTTTAGGCAAGTTTTGTCTTTTCCTGTGAATTACACTAGCGTACGTCTTACACTTAAGACTTCTATGATTAATCGATGAAGTTACGCCACTTCGAGCAGCACCAGAATGTAATTAATTTAATTCAGCCGATAAACTAAACAAATTATGTACAAGAATTTAAATAAGCGCATGACTTATATTTGATTAAATTAACACATAAATATTAGGTTTTATACAACCCATAACTGAGAAACTAATTTTATTTGAATACAGAATGAAGAAGAAGTGACAAAAGATACAGATAAAGTGAATGAAACAATAACCGAATTACAAGAGGAATTGAAAAAACAAAAAGACGTCGTTGAAGAACTGAAGCAACAGCTCGATGAAATGAAACCTGATGTTCCTGAGAATATCCTTGACATGGTGTAAGTGAATCTAAACATATTATAATGAAAAATATTTTCAATTTTGTAACTTTATTAAATATAAAGTTACAAAATTATCTTTCATCACGACATTGTTAAATATGTACATTGTACATGGTACTCATGTATGTATGCATGTAAAATTGACTATGTTTACACAATAGTAATCTTGAATTTTTTGTCCATTATAATACGGTAAAGGATCAGCAAAAGGCACAAATTTCGTAAGCAAAGTTTTAAGCCAATTTTTATATTTAATTTAAGAAGATTATCTTTGTTATGAAAGAAAGATTTACTGTTATTTAATAAGCTGCGTTTTCACAGACTTATAAAAACTTATGAAGGTTCAACTTTTTGCTATAGAAATACCAATATTTTATTTAGTGAAATAAGTTAAAATCAATTATATTATTATTTGGATCACGTACTAATTTGTGATAAATGAAAATTGCGCAAATGGAGCCTGAGACCAGAATACTATTCTATGAAAGAATAAAGTCTTAAG
Organism: Cephonodes hylas; assembly: GCA_030295005.1. Classification (NCBI taxonomy): domain Eukaryota; kingdom Metazoa; phylum Arthropoda; class Insecta; order Lepidoptera; family Sphingidae; genus Cephonodes; species Cephonodes hylas. Next base: position 6,637,731 of record AP025371.1, read on the forward strand.
TGATGTTGCCTCAGTATATGCTGTGAAATACCGCAGAGAAAAGCTGATTTGGCAATCGTACGCCAGAGAAAATTCCCCTTTAAAATGTTCCGCAGAAGACTGCAATTCTTGCTTATTAAGTTTATTGCTTTCTTGTCGTAAATCTCTGGATATATCTCATCTTATTATATTTATTCAAGCAATAATTCTTGTACATGAAATATTACAATAAAACATCTCTGAATGTTTCAAGTATTCTAGATCTGCTTAATGATGTATGCATTTGACATGCACACGATTTGGCTAACGTAAATATCTCGTCTGCCAAATAATTACGACTATAATCTGCTGACCTCAGCTGCTTCCAAATAACAGTCATTAAGACTTATCGGCGAAACCATTAGTTATGTGGTTACATGTTTTGCAAATTACTCCATAAAATGAAAATAGTGGAAAGAAACATTTTTTAATAGCTTTCTCCAAGACAATAGCTAAAAAACTAATTAATATCTCAGGTCAGACTGATAAGATCTACTAAATACACTAATTTACTATATTCTGGTTTAAATACTTTTTATCTTGATGCTACAAAGTTGAATACTCTCGCACTCTCAAGCTGGAGGTGGAAAATTACCCACATTATCTTTGGCACCTAATTGTCGCATAAAACACTTTTGTGCTATGGAAGTACCGCCACTGTGTATGACATGATAAAATAGATAATTTACTTAAACGGCCGATTGATCTTGAATAAGATTCACTTGAGATAGTGTTCCGATCAATATAGATAAAATATTCATCGTCTGCAACCATTTATTCGTCATCTCGTCAGTCTGTGAATGGTTCCTCTTAAAAATGAGGTGAAAAAATATTTAATATCATTAGTGTGCCAGGAGCAATTCAGATAAGATTTCGTTTATCATCACGTAATATCCACGCGCAGTATCATAATAATGTGTGATATTAAACGTCAATGACTGTTAAATTATTCTCCCAGAATTTTTCTGAATTTCGATTTTCGAAAAAGCTTGATGAGGGTTCAAATGAAATCCTTTTTTAAACAAATGTTTAAAATGGAGAGTTTAAATGCAGTCTAAACCTAAAATACTCTGCACACGTACATAGGTATGCTCCTACGGTTAATAAGATGAGGTCGCTTGTAGAATTAAATGCTCTTACTATCTTTACCATTTTGTTTTAGGGGCCCCATACACCTACAATAATATTGAACAATCTTTTTATTGTTCAATAATATTGAACACCCCCTTTGATTCCAGACGTTCAATAAATTCTGTCAATAAAATTGATAAACCACTTCTTCTTCTTCTTCTTCTTCATCAACCCATATACGCCCACTGCTGAGCACGGGTCTCCTCTACCATTGAGAGGGTTTAGGCCATAGTCCACCACGCTGGCCTAGTGCGGGTTGGCGGACTACACACCTAAGAAATTCCTAAGAACTCTTAGATGTGCAGGTTAAAGCAAGTGATAATTCAATGTGAATACACACATAACTTCGAAAAGTCAGAGGTGTGTGCCTGGGGTTCGAACCCGCGACCGCCGAGATTCTCGACCGCGCGCCCAAACCTCGAGGCCATCAACCAAGCAATAAACCACTCTGATCAATATTTTCGTGCGAGCAAAATGTCTGACGACGAAGTTTTGGCGGCAGCCACGCTGGTGATTTTGTTGAAAAGAAAAAAAAAGAAATATATTGCGCAATATTAACCCTACACAGCGCAATAAAAAAATATTGATCAATAAAAATTAAGCTCCATCAATCTTTTGCTCAATCACGGCGCAATGCTTCAATATTATCCCTACACGTTCAATAATATTGTACAATCAGAATATTGATCAATATTATTGATGGTGTATGGGTCCGGTTAGGAACGTTAGCATAGAACCCTCAGACATGCTAATCTCTTAAATGTGATGGTTTTACTCTCGACTTTGCTGAGCAATAAATTAACTACTAGTGACAATTAATACTTAGCTTTAGAAAGTCACAGGTGTGCAGATAGATCCATTCTATTTCTAATCTAAGCTATAGCTTTCTTTGATAAATGAAATGTTATATATCGATCATAGGATCAACGTAAAAAGAGTTAGCTTCTCGGCTACATAAAAACTATTACACTGGTCAACACGATTTTTGGGTCTGGCTCCTGAATATGAAATTTTAGTTTCTCCTATGTCACAAATAAATAAAAAAATATTTATTCCGATCAAAGTTTGCTTTTGTAGAAAATAGAGCAATTTTATGAATTTTAAAAAATGTACACAATTTTTTATCTATTCTCTTTAATTTTATTTAAAATTATAATAAGGTTTTTTTTTATTGAACACAAAAAGTGTTTTTATACAAGAAATATGACAAATAATAGCAAACAAATAGAAAATAACAAAAAGTCGAGTTCAAAAACGATTTTTTTAGTTGATCTTTTATGCATGTATTGGCTTTTTTCGTATGAACCCCTAATACCAGTTTGGACTTTAGCATTAGATAATTTAGGAAAGAATCTCTTTAAATATTTAAAAGCTCCCGAATTATGATCTAGAGCTTTCAAAATTATCTTCATTAGACCTTTTTTTTTTTTTCACGAGAGGAAAGCGCCATAAGCTCCCCTGTTCAGTACCTCGGGGGAGGCCGTAAGGGATATGTCGGGGTCACTGGCTACGCCAGCATACCGACTAAAACCTCTCGGTGACCATCACACGCATTTAGGGCGGTTTTGCGGCATCTCAGGGCCAGAAGTGCCCTAAATGGTCCGCTGCCGCCCAGCGCACCGTCCAATTTTGGACCCCTCCAAATTGGGAGGGCTTGGTATGCCCTCCACTTAATCTATTTGGACGTTCGCCTTTGGGGAACGTCCGCGACAGTTAAGAGGTCACGTCCTCTGCCGCCAATCTCGGGGTTGCATCTTCATTAGACCTAACTTTATACATTACGGTGGTATCAATATATCTTTGGGCTTTACGATTGGTTTAGCATTCATATTATGTTTTCCAATTTGAAATTAAAGTCGATCAGGCCATATACGCCGTTGGTAATGTTTTAAGTCTGCTCTGCTATCCCATAAGCATAGGTGACAAGAATATTTGGTTTATCCGCCTTATCCTTGCTTTGATAAATTCACCGCAAATAAAACAGAATGAATCAACATCTTCTTTACACAGTCTTGTTGCCATTTTCTATCTTAATACGACATAAAAGTCGGTTGTTATAACTGTAATAGATTTTTTTTAATAGTAATGGACAAGTAAACACTCACTAGTGTAATTTAGAAATAATGCACTATTTGCAATTAAGATAATAATCAAAGTTCTACCACCCATTGTTTATGATAATTAATGAAAATCTTCAAACGAACTTATCAACATAAATCAGACAAAAGCAAACTTTAAGACCTAAAAATTGATATCCGAGTATTTTTCGATGTTTGGAATCAGAATCGAAGCATTAGAACAGAAACCCAAAATTTTTTTTTTTTTTTGTTGACCTGTGTTATCAGAGGGATTTATGACAAGATTGATGATGATGAGTCGACTAAGAACGACAGTCGTATCTTAATGCGATTTTATCACATTTTTCTTCCCCATTGCAACGATATTAAAGAAGTAAATTTTCCAATCACAGTTATCGTACTAGACCCTAGCTATATATCGAGGTATTTATTTCAACAGTGTTTATGTTGTTTGTTCCCGTTTATTTTCTCCAACAACAACACGCGGCATTGGCTATTAGGTTTTCTTTAAACTTTCCGTTCATTGGGATACCTGGAAAATATTTTAATAAAATTCTGCAAAAACTGTGAACTATACGACTATTCAGCCTGGAATTCAATTTCGTAATTCTGGAGAATACTCGCGGCTATTTTCTTTTTTTTAACTTGACTGAATTTTTTAGGTATCGAGGCAAATGTAGCCAAAATTACTAATTTTCGTATTTATATATTAAACAGAAGTAAGTACCTACTTAAGTATAATTTTTGGAAATGTACACAAAAACATTGTTACATTAAAAGAAATATTATCTGAAGATAAGAATGTTCATAAATGTGTTCCGTTGACATGGAAACTGTATTAAAGCAATGATATCTCGTTTCTCAGCCCCGACCATTGCTTTGATATTAATATAAATGCGTCGTTGAATTGTCTTACATTAAAACGGAGTAATTTTCGACTTTTTAAATTTTAAAAGAAAGTGCTTCTCGAACAGTTTTCAACATGTTTACGAAGAAATTCCGAAAACTGACTTATTTCAGTACTGATGAAGTTTGTGATGGTATCGAGGTTTAGGCGCACTGCCGAGAATCTCGGCGGTCATAGGTTCAAACCACTGGTACACATTTCTGTATTTTGTATGTTATGTATGTATTAATCGTGATATGATTGCTGCTCTATGCGTCCAATTGTCTTTAAAATCCGTCTTTAAATTGAATAGGTATGCCTTACTTTGTTTGAGCGTAACAATTGTCTTACGGCACGATCGAAAATAAACGATACAGTTTATATAAAAATTGCTCTTAAGATTTTTAGAAAATATCACCTCAGATGGAAATAAATTGCAAAGAAACTGTTCAAGATTGAGGTCATTTTATAGAAGGCTATTTCCACAGTGTATCTTTCATGTTAAATTCAATTGTATTTCAGGGGAAAATCTGAACTAGAAGAAAAAGTAAAAGAAGTCACGAAAACTTACGAAGCTCTAGTTGAAAAACGAGATATCTACCTCCGGCGAAAGAATGATATAACATCTTTTAAGATATTTTAAAAAAAGTTTTAAATGTATTCAAACTATTCTTCGCGGTTAATTTATAGCTTTTCCTTACAACTTCCCAGAGGAAGGAAATTTTAGAAAATTACTTGTGATTTATGATTCAGCGTCTATTGTTACATTTCTTTATGAACGATGACTAAAAGTTTGTTTTGTGAGTAATAATTGTAGACTCGATACCAATCTTGTAATGTGGGTAAAATATAAAATGAGATCTTCAAGCAATTTGTAGTGACAAAAAAATAATATCATTATGACCACTTTGTAACCAAGCCAAGATTCATAAATATTACTTATTATGAACATAGACTAACATTTAACTACGTGTGAAATTTTAATAAAACTATAGCATTAAATTCAAATTTAATTATTTGCGTTTTATTTTTCATTCTGTTTAAATATGATCTGTTGAAAGAAGTGGGGTATAGGGTAAGCCGAGTATGATACATATCGCTTAAGCCGACCCACACATTTTCTCGTCTAAGATGGAAATAGACCTAACAAAGAATAGTGCAATGTATGGGGAACACTACTTTACGGCTAAACTTATTTATTCGAAAAGCTTTGCCACCGGTTGTCGTTCTGTGACATTGCTGCTTTCAGCAACAATTGAATTTTCAATTGTGTATATGTGGATATATATGCACACAATTGGACACGTATGGATGTAAGTGGGACGTATTGGTATTTTTTCAGTTTTACGTGAGTAGATTACCGAGTAAAAATAAAAAGACACTGATATAGTCCTGGAATTTTCGAAGTTTAATCGACTTGGTCTATATCTCTCAAAGAAAACAACAACGACACGTATAATCTATTTACATTATTTTCCTATAATAGTATTATAGAATCAGTTTTTTTTAATGCAGCTTTAATATTATTTATGATGAATTTGCAATCTTATAGGGTTTGTACATACATGTATTTTTGATAACATGTAATAAGTAGAAATTATTTGATTAATTTTACTGTAATTAAATCTTTTGTTTTATGTTTTTTTTAAGTATCCATCAACTGTAGTATTAATATTTAGATTTTTTTTTATATTTATCGATATGACTGTCAGTTGGAAGAAGCATAATTTTAAGATCAAGAAGTTTTCAAAAGTTCCATAATTCAATTGTGTCCTGTACAACAAAAGTGTTGTACGATCGTTATTCACGCCAACGCTCCACTTCCTTTGTTGGCTGCAGTCCAGTTGTTAGCAGGCCGTCTCTTATTTCACTAACATTTCATAGCGTATGATATATGTCACATTCTAACACTATAGAAGGTGTCATTCACTTCTATAACAGGTATTGTATGGAATAATACATATTCCACTATAGAACACATGTAATAATACTATTACATGTGTTCTATATTCAATCGCTGCAAATATCGTACCTAGTTTGAGTTTCATTGTAAAAGGAGAGTTCGCATATGCGAAGGCAATTATTTGTAATATCGCCAACTGTTTTGCGTTTATATTGAGAGTTGAATTTTTGCGATTTAACGACCATAAACTTGTTTCTTAGTGTATTTTTACGCGAAAAAGTAGTACAACAGTTTTGGAATACTACTATGTTAGTCATGATATTAAACAAGAGATAAAATGGAATGAAAAAACCATTTATTGCTGTCACATTTATAAACAATAAATATCTTAAAAAATCATCAAAACACGTGACTGCCTTGTGTTCTCGCAGTACAAGTATGTGCCGTGCGATTTGGACGACCTGGGTTCGATTCCCTACCAGGGAATACACTGCCTACCCCATCAGGGAATACAGGCGTGAGTTTATGTTACTATGTGTTTTCATCAAAACAATGAATTCTTATTGTGCTAGCAAAGGTATCCTCCTATTCAGTATGAGCAATGTTGATGAAAAATTAATAATTGTTAAAAGGCTTTTAACATCAAATCATAATTAATAAAATAAAATCAACAAAGGTCTATGTTCCAAGAAGTGCTAATTTATGACGGTATTATTCGCAAATAAGTTAAAAGGTGCGAGGTATTTCATTACAACAATACAAATTTACATTTAACAGAAGAATTTAGCCTATACAATTTAAATTTCCTAACTGTAATCATTATTTATATGTCCTGTACCGTACGCAATCTAAACATAAATTATTATAATCATTATCGTGCATTCTAGGAACAGGTTTCCCACATTAGAAAGCCGACAGAAGGTTTGAACTTCCTTTAAGTGGAGTCACAATCAATATAGGTATACCAGTTAATAATAACGTGCGCATTGGGTAAATATCGTCCAATAAATTGTAACATACATTAGTTAAAGAGACGATCTTAAGTTTCTCTTTCACATTTTTCTTGTGATTCGAGTACTAATAAATAATTTAATGTAATACCAAAAAAAATACAGTTTTATCATTACTACTTTACGTAGTTAACATGGATTTAATCCCATTGTTGAACAATCAATAAAATTCTCATTTCGATCTGGCAAATTGAGATTCCATTCTCTTATTTAACTTGAGTACCTAGTAACAAATGATAACAAAAAAATAAGATTTATAATTTGGCTTATTGAAAGAATTATTTTCTTAGATAATTTTCTTTATATTTTTAATAATATATTTGTTATCTATAATTTAATGCTTTGGATTTGTGGCACCACCTGCTCCGTGTCCAATTGACTTGTGTTTTCCGCTACCACGAGCGTTCTGGAAGCCTTGCTGTACTGCACCTACCACAGCTGCTCCTTGAAAGAACTTTCCCTGGAAATAAACATAAAAATTAAATTCCTTTACCCTTCAACTAGTAAAGAATAAATAAAACACAATTTTAGGTACACAGATACGCGTCCAATTAGTTTTAATTAATACGTAACAGATCATTAATTATACTAAGATACTATCCCTGATAGAGTTAATCGAAGACACAATCAACAAAGCGTGATTAAGGTTCGATAAACAGTAGTAATATTATTAAACGCAGTTTATAAGTAAATAAAACATTGTATAATGTTTATTGTTATGCTGTGACGATACACACCAAACCATCTTTAATTCTCGTCGTCCAGGGCTTGGCGGTGGTGGTAGAAGCTGTGACATCGCTACCTAACTTAGGCGAATGGTCACACGTAACTTGACATAATTGGACGCACAGTCCTATTACCAATATCAAAGCCAATGTCGGTTTCATATTGCCTCGTAATGCTGTTACGTCAACGACCTACAAGCGATTGAAACTTTCTGTTACCGCTCGCAGTTTTTATATATAACACCTGCAGGAAAAATAAGCGTCGTGTGCCGGCCCCATTAGTTACAAGCTTGAGGAAATTTGTTAGTAAAAACGCGCAATTGAGCTGTGTTTTCCCACGATGTGTCACATTATGTTTTATTGTTTATTAATCGTTTATTGACAGGTAATTCCCGATATTGTCATTAGTTGGGCATACTTATTCAGCATTTGTATTGTTCTCTATCTAGCATTTTGTGGTACACTTATTTGTAGGAGAACGCGAATTCTATAAAAAATATATAAATTACAAAGACTATAGGTTCTCGGATGCTACTATATGCTTTCATATTTTGTAAAATAATATACTTAAAAAAAATCAGTACAGCTTTGAATCTATTGTCGCAAGAGGCATCTAACCAAACGTAAAAATAACTAGTGCCTACTCTCACTTTGCGTCATGAGTTTCAAGTAAGAATTTGACGAAGGAGAGTAAAAAATATAAAATGTATGTTTGTGTTTATTGAAACAATTATGTAGTTAAGACTATAAAAACAATATGAGAGAAAGTAATAAAATGTATAAAAAAGCCTATTTAAATTTCTTCTCGCTTTTACTTCATAAATGATTTTTTCATAATCAATGTACTAAGTAAAATGAAAATGTCAATAAAACCTAAATTACTTCAGAAATTAACAACACATTAGGTAAAATTAGTTATAAAATTATAATTTCTTTCATTCTCAAAAAACCTAATGTATAAGATAATCAAGACATTAATCATGACTTAAATATTCATTAACATAAATTAATATTGGGACCAACTGCGAAGATGATAAAAAAATTGAACAAAATCCAATACTCTCGATATTATTTTCCTTATTATCAATTTTGAAACAAGACAAATCGCATTCTGTATCAAATACCGCGGATCTTAATGGTTAAATAATTTTATTACCTATAATGTACGGCGAAGTGTATAAAAATAATTCTTATTATGGAACAATAGATAAATCAATAAGGAAATGTTTAAAATAAGAACATAATACATTTCAATATATTATTGTATTTTTTTGTAATTAAAACTAATTAGTGTGAGTTCAATAATGGAGTAAAAGGAGATTTAGTTATAGAGACAAGTGTATATTCCAATATTTGCGACACACTTGCCTCCTCCTCCTTTAGTTTTTGACCTTCTAGGTGATTCTGAAAATTGATCTTTATGACCTTGACAGCTATTGGAATTTAAAACAATTTATCTCAAAGGGGAATCACCTACAGTCGTAATATATGAGTCAATTAAGAACACGTTTCTGAGAACTGATAAGGAGTACGAAGATAGAACTAAGATCAACATTACGAAACAAGTATGTTATGTTACGATAACTATTATCTTATTATATCGATGGGTCCTACGTATAAGGGCCAAAATGCAAAATGACAACTTTACAGGAGAGGCTTACAAAGTTTAAACTAGCTACAATTTCAAATTGATAAAATCGACATTTACGAAACTTTGCTTGTTTGTTAGGAGAATTGTTATCTTTATTTATACTACACTATTTTATATTTATATTAATTAATTCTGTTTTTACTGCACATAGGCCTTTTTACGTTAGTTTTTGTTAAAATTATCTTTATATTTAAAAACACCATAAAAGGGCCAATGTGTCAAATTGGCCAATATACGTTTATAATGCTAAATTGCATATGTTAAATGTAACCAAGTCGTTTCTCTGTGCACAATTATTTTCATTTCCCAACGCTACATTCACTAAGTTCTGACTTCTAATAAATTTCTACGTACAGGTATAAATGTCAAACTAGCTGATTGGCCCCAACTATAAAAAAAACGCGCGGGAAAGCCCCGCGTATGAGTCTCAAATTATTCTTTGGACCTTATACGTTTAATTAATAATACATATGCCGTTATACTTTACCAAAAAGTCGTATTTTTATGGGGATATTTATTTGTTTTAATAGTTCACATGATTAATCATATCCTTAGGATGCGTTTTCCATAAAAAAGTCAAAATTGCAAAATTGTTAGTTTGGCCCATATACGTAGGACCCATCGATATGCAGTTCTCACTATAACTACATTACGTATCACAGGCGCGGAAATTGGGGCGTGCGATCAATATTCCTCTGGTTTGATTCCCGGAACGGCCACAATGATATTAGGTTTCCCTGTTAGGAAATTCTCAGTACTGAAAAAGGCCATTTGAACTGTAATGCAATGTATTACTAACCTTTTATTATTTGAAATTAAAAAATTATAATTACACCTAAGGACATTTGCTGATGAAATTTGCTTGTTAAATACATCTGCGTGTTTTTTTAAATATGATGGTAGAATTGCAGAATGTTTAATATTTTTGCTTTCTTTCCCAATTCCCATTACTGGTTGTTGTGACGAATCAGTAACAAAGGTTGTTTTATCTCGTGTTTACAAACAAAGATGGCGTGTTTTGAGACTGATTTGACGATGTAAACAATACACGGTACAGCTCGGTGAAAACCCACGCCCCAAATTAATCACACTTACTTGTTATTCAACACAGTCCTTAACGGTACGGTACGTCTTTGTTTCTTTTATCCTTTAAAATCCTTCTTCTAAATTAAATAGATTATTATCAACGTTATAAATGTATAACCACATACATACATGTACATATGATACAAATAAATGAACACATACTTTATAACAAAATTCGTTTTTTTATATCATCGTCAGCCCATATACCTTCCCCTGCTGGGCCCGGGCCTCCTATGCAGCTGCGAGGGTTTAGGACTAATTCAACCACGCTGCCTTAATGCGGATTGGAGATCTACACATGTAAGAAATTCCTAAGAAATTTTAGGTGTGCAGATGTTATCAAACAATTTTAAAAGCAGTTTTTATATAAATGTTCTCATTGATTCGTATTTTTCATACACCCTCATGTTGTTTCCATCAACTATTAAATATAAAGCCTAGTTTTTTTAGACTGCCATGTTGATTTCGCTACAAAGAGAGCATCATGTGATTCAGAAGTCCATGATTGAATTTCCGGAACGAGCAAAGCCCTGTGGAGTTTTTTCGTTTAGAAATTTTCGGTTAGCTCGCCTTTACAACCACACTATAACGGGAAAATACCCCTGATGAATTGCATTGCGCACCTCTCCCTACATTCCGGTTGTATAAAATAGAATAGATGTGAATGTATGCGTATATTTATCATTTTTTTTAAATAAGAAGCGTTTTAGTGTTTTTTATTTAAAACCTTATTTAGATTTGACAACCGCTGTTTAAGAATTGCCACAAATTTGTTCTCCTACAACCAATGCGTGGTTCAGAAATATGAGTCTAGGTGTTTACGAGACTGAGAAGTATTTCGAATTTTTTTATATCAAAGCGCAAGATTGGAATATTATTGCGGAATTACACTATGGAACTTGAGATGTATTGTTTTAGTAAAATTAAAAAAAACGTCATGTATAATATGTTACTTTATTCCATACAATAATAAATTATTCTTACAGTTAATCAAGATCAAATATGTGAGGTATATTAATTCGATAGTCTAGTTAGTATTCCATTTCCATTGGTATACACCACAGGGCTGATTAACAAAAAAGCCTCGGGTTGTGTAAACCTTATTTAGTGCAAATTATAATATAAAACATACATATTTTTTTTTATAAAATATATATAATATTTATAAATACAAAACATGAAAAATGTATAAATTTACATAATAGACGAAGGTTGTTAACCCTTCGTTTGAATATAAAGTACAGAATAGCTTTTGAATCACTGCCAAAGAAAATATTAGCATGTGATAAATTATTCGAGGTCATATCAAATATGTACATCCATGTTCTCGTTATATAGAAATGGAACGTCCACAAAATTACTTTTGTAAATATTTAAAAGAATACATATTATAAATCAAAAGAATACATATCAGCTTTTTTAAATTAGTTTTCATTGACTGTAGTTTTTTAAATGTTACAACATTCTTAGGTTAAGTATTTTGGAAATTGTTTAGTTACAGCTGGCAGTATTCGATTAGTGTTTCCTTTTCTTCGGTCGCACGGCATTCCAAACATCATTTGCGGTGCTAGCAATATTAATCGCTCGTAGGCCTTTTCCCTGTAAATAAAAAAAATATAAGCAAAAACCCAAGAAGTATTAAGGCAGGAAAGTGCCAAACAAGAATGGAATTAATTAAGGTCATAATGAAGTTTACACACGTAGTAAAACACGTCTGTTGTAAGACAAAACATAAAGAGGGGAGTAATCTTCTTCTTCTTCTTCTTCATCAACCCATATACGCCCACTGCTGAGCACGGGTCTCCTCTACCATTGAGAGGGTTTAGGCCATAGTCCACCACGCTGGCCTAGTGCGGGTTGGCGGACTAGGGGAGTAATAAAGTCTAACAAAGCAATAAAAATATAATGAAAACTATTTGGGTATTCCCAGTTCACTTACAATCGCTCTGCCAGCCTGTTTTATAGCCTTCACGGGAATTTTACCAGGGGCCGCTTCTGTACTTGAGAATAACAGCGAGAACGCGACAATTATAAAAATAAATAAATTAGTGAACTTCATTTTCGCGATGTATGAAACACTGCACGAATATTTTTAGCGACACAATCAATTTGCACTTTTAATACTGCATTGACTGCCAGTTTGTGGGCCTCCGAGTTTTTATACCCGCAGATAACGGATAGGGACTTTACTTCGGCTCGGAATTACTCGTAAAATACGGTCATAATCGTGTTTTACGTTTATTAATACGCAATCCAGACCACGTATGCCATTGTTTCTCGTGAATCGTGATATCTATCAATCGACCCTACGACCTTAACGTAACTTTATATCAATAAGTAATAGTTGAAAATTGCGAAAATCAGTTAGCCTCTATAGTGAAAGTACAAGAATAATTTAATAGATTAATCTAATCCCAATCCCTGATGCGGAAATTTCCCAGTATTCACCAAGGAATCTAGAAATGTACAAAATAAACTACAATAGTTTTTCCCCCTATAACGTGCTATGAGCTTACACCTTTCACACTAATACACGGCGACTAGGAATTCAGATATACACCTTTAACTAGTCTTGTGGAGAAAATTATTAAATGTGTATTATATAAAATAAAGCTATAATGCGAATCTAAATATACTCAAACTCATATATGTACTTCTTGTATGAGATTGAAGGATCTCGATATATCCAGGTCGGGCAATTCTACTGAATTCCAGAGTACTTATATCAATGTCTATACACATCAAGATCAATACAACATCGTTTATGACCTTCAACCACTTCACTGACTGTCTGGATTGTTAAATGGATGAAATTCTTACCACTGGATTACATTATATTCACGTCGTTTTCGGTCTGCTGGCTACATTATTGCTACACAAATTAACTATTCGCGAACAATTGATTTACAGTTAATGCGTTTCCAATAAGCTCTTTGATCCTAGTTTGGAAGATGTAAGGCTGAAGTGATTCTGTTTTGATTGAGAATTCAATAGTCGCAACTCGCAATGGATGCAGCTAATAATGCAGATGCAAATCATTAAAAAAATATTAATATTAGGTATACCTACCTTATTACCTTTTATATCATAAGCAATCTAGCATGAATCTAGTGCTAGAAATAGGCCTTTCCAATTGGACACCGTTTAAAAAATCGGGATTTTTTCATCCATCCTCTTCCAGCATCTCTTCAAACATCATCACTCCATCTTATGACGTGGCTTACACTCAAATCTGAAACAATCTTGTATTTAGCTAACAAGGTATATGATTGTCCATTCATAAATAGTTTTAGGGGCAACTATACCAAATAGGAAGGCACACACGGTAATAAAAGCTGATGTAGGTATAATAATAAATGATGCATTACATAATATTGTGACAATAAATTCATATTAACAATTGACCGCAACTCCCCATAGATATATTGTGCAAAAGCTAACAAAACATTATAGGTATAATACAACATTAAATTTAATAATAATTTAATGATATTTATATATAGCGGAGTTGATATAATTTAACGGAAGGAACTTTAATTACATAAAGTATTGCTAACAAATTATTTAGTAGCCTGAAAATAGAGTAGACACTATTTGTTAGGTTTTTTTTGTTTTGTTATGTGACTGTTGGTTGTTATTTAATTAATAATTAATATTCATTAGGATATTATATCCTAAAAGACCCCATCAACGGCGTGGTACCACTGTTTAATTCAAAACCCAAGGGTCATGCGAGTGTCGCTTATCCTGCTGATGATAGACTACTCATAATACATGAGTTGTAAAATCCTAGACAGTGACTCAGAAATGTATGTCACGTTCTGGAAATACGCCGAGTGCCGACATAGTAGTGTCGAGTGAGTTACAATTTTGTCTTGTTGAGACTATTTGTGACTATGCAGCTGTAATAGGGAATTAAGTTCAGACTACCAAGTCTCATCTCTGATTTGAATAAGATTTAGCAAGTGCGATTATGTTAATGATAAAAAGCTTAGATTTCTTTGAAACTGAACGGTGTTGCACACATATTTTACGGATAAGATAAAAGATAAAAAACACTTTATTGTGCGCCATTTAAACATAGAAACAAACAAACAAAAACAACTTAAATATAGTGGACAATTGGCAGTCTTATCGTTTACAGTGACCTTTTCCAGACAACCAGGCTAGACGTATTTTAAGCCAAATATTAGCATATTTTGCTACAAAATTTAATCAAAAGTTATGCGACATGCTCTTAATTGTAAAGAAGATCACTGACCGATAGTGAGACGTATATAGACTGATATATGTATTGTATGTACATTTGTATGTAAACAGATACATCATCTTATGAAAAAATCATACTCGTAAACGGTGATGTTACAGAACGAGTCATATATAAAAGTAAAAGGTAAAAGCAGAAACCACAATTAAACTGTTAAAAATAGATCGAATAAAAATAAATTTGTTAGTAATATTCGCACGCGTTCGTTCGCGCCAATGCTTAAACGTACACCCACTAATGGAATAGTAAAAACCGAGCGTGTTAACACGTACGGGTTTGGAGTTAAATGATTAAAGTATTTTCATAAA
Source organism: Cephonodes hylas (assembly GCA_030295005.1). Classification (NCBI taxonomy): domain Eukaryota; kingdom Metazoa; phylum Arthropoda; class Insecta; order Lepidoptera; family Sphingidae; genus Cephonodes; species Cephonodes hylas. Next base: position 6,652,794 of record AP025371.1, read on the forward strand.
CAATTTTGTAGCTCCCGCAAGTTTTAAAAATAGAGGCGATTTTTAATAAACCCTGGTTAAATCTGTTTAGGTCCTACAGGTTATTGTCCTTATAAATTTAGTGTCAATAGCCCCGGTATACCTACCTACATAAGACTTTAAGAAATAACTGTTGAATAAAATGCATGATTGTTTTGATAAGTCATATATGAATAATAACCACGTATTAGTTGAAAAATTTAAGTATTAAAAAAAGCGATTTTATATTCAACCGTACCAATCATCAACATTGACAAAATTCCGAATATTCGATTTCCAAATGTACCTAGTACCTACATATGTATGTTGCGAACTATCAGCATCATCAGAATTGACATAGGGTCCACTGCTCGATATAGTCCCCTTTCCCCTCAAAAATTTGCAAAGCATTCGGTCAGTGTTATTTCAAACAACCCATATCTCCTAATTATGCCAAATTTATTGCGACAGCCAGGCGTGCAACTAATATGCTTACCAAATTTCATCGTAAATTCTAGTGTTGTATTATACTAAGGGTTATTAAATAACGGTTATGTTTTTAATTCATAGTAATTAGCTAAAAATGTTTTATTTATTGTAATTTCCATTTTTCGCAAAAAATATTTTTCTATACGGAATTATATCCCCACATACTGCAATATATATTAAAAAAATGACTTGTATGTATAAAACAGAAAAAAAAATAGTATGATACCTCCTTATATTGTGATTCCGCAAGATATTATATGTGAACTTATGTCGTTAAAATATCATGGAAAAATGGGTCAATGAAATCACAACAACTATTGCTGAGCCTTTAGTAGAACGTGTGAAACATTATTAATGTGTTAATAATACTAGGAATGTGGGTTAAACGTGACGTATGAAATATTGGCCGACACAAAACTGCTAATTATTTTTTCCTGCACAAGACAAATACAAGGAAGTTATACGAAGAAACAAGTGCGCATCGGGTAATAAATTAACATTATAATGCAAATCACCAATCTCCTTAAAACGAGTTATTTTTTTGTGTATGTGACGAAAAAGTAAATTTTAGACATTTTCTTCCTTATTGAACTTTTCATTGTTATAGAAAAATCATATTTAATTATTGACCACCGGGGTAATTAACATTATCCGCAGGATCAACATTCTAAAGTGGAAGTGGGCTAGCCATAGCTACCGACAGACGGTCGGACGGTTAGGCAGACAAGTGTTGGAGTAGATACCGCGCTTAGGTAGTTGTAATGTAGTATATCCTGCAGCACGATGGTCCAAAGACTTGAAAAAGGTGGCGAATAGCGGAGGGCTGTTCAAGACTGGAATGGTTGGCGTCTACTATGGGAGGCCTTCGTTTAGCAGTGACCGGGGAAAGACTGGGAATACTTATACGATTGTATATATTCTATTGAAACCACATTAATTTATAAATCTTTATTGTCATACAAAAAATAAACCTTTTTTCTCCGAACTCATAACCCTCTAGTTGGCAGCTTACGATGTCACTTATTATAAGGTCAATTTCGTTTAAGTCTATTTTATTTGAAGCATAAAACATGTTAAATTACGCATCAAATTAAATTTGCTTAATAAAGGACGAAACTAAATTAACGCCAATTAATTTCACATTTGAATAAAGTACGCATAAATAGGCAATTATTATTGACCCGTTGTTCGTCTTATTCATGTATACCAGCTTCTAGTTTCAAATACATCTGAAATGGAATGAAATGATATTTATTGAATTTATAAAAGGTCACATACATACATATACCTACAGCAGGTCACATCTGTCGCAGAACTGATGGCCGTTGGGGGAAACGTGTTCTGGAGTGGAGACCACGGCTCGGCAAACGTAGTGTAGGACGTCCTCCGGCTAGGTGGGGTGACGATATTTGCAAGGTAGCTGGCAACGGTTGGATGAGGAGGGCCGAAGATCGAGCCCAGTGGCGTGCCATGGGAGAGGCCTATGTCCAACAGTGGATGTGAAAGGCTGTTAATGATGATGATGATGATATACCACTTAGATTGAGTGATTTGGAAGTTTTGTTTACCACTGTTTTCTGTAGGCAGTAATGACTAGAGAAGAACGGACAAGAAATTCCAATGTTGCTCTTTGGCAATCAAGAAATAGTTTATAATAGGTATTAATACAAAAGTTCGTGATTACATTAAACAAGAACTTAAACCATGAAAATATTCCTTCCTCCAATCTTTATCCTTAAAACGATGTTGCTGTTTCTAAGAAAAATAATAAACCTAGTACCTGTTCTTAAAAATTAATTACAATAGAAAATACCGTCGCAAAAATACCAAACCACTAATATATTCCGTAATTTGGTACAGAGCACCAATCATTTAGACTTAAAATGCAATTCTGTGCGATTCAAGCAGTTGCAGTAGACTTACAATCATTCCTTTTAATTGTAAATAATGTGCAGATTGCAAATTCTGAAAACCACACACACGGTTCGCGTACTGCAAAGATTTTTCCTGTTGAAAAAAAAAAACGCATTGGGATTGTCCATCTTAATTATGTGCCGTATAAGCATAAGGTGTCAGTTCCATAGCAAACAAAATCGACGCGTCTTATCAGTATTTTGTTCACGTTCCGCGAACGTGGGAATTGCCCGTTAAATTTTGTCATACGCCAAAGGTTTTCATACAGGAAAATGATGTATGCTTAATATTTATGCCGTTAACTAAAGCACTCTGGGTAATATACAAAATTAGAATTTTCTTCACCATATTTTAGAAAACACGGTTGTGTTCCACTGCTAATTAAGTTTAATATGGTTATATAAAACTTAATGTGGTTATATTAAACTGAATTAGCAGTGAAATTAAATGTTACAGGAGTGACGGCCTCAAGTTTTTGGTGCGCGGTCGAAATTTTCGGCGATCGCAGATTCAATTATTTTTGCGGTAGATAAACCGTCGTGAGTAAACCACTTCTAAAACATCTTAGGAATCTTCTTAGGTGTATAGTCTGCCAGCCCACACTAGACCAGCGGGGTGTGCTAAGCCTTAACCCTCTCAGTTGTAGAGGAGACCCGTGTCCAGTAGTGGGACGTATAAAAGCTGATTATGAGCAGTGTAATATTTAATGACTTACAATTATACATACAATCATTTGGTGCCCTTGGCCAATAAAAAACGCGACGGTAAAACCCTACATAGCAACAACCTCCTATAAAATTAACTTCTAATACCCATTGATTCTATGGCTGATAAGTCGAATCTATTTAAGGCGTCTGGGGTATTTACCATCGTATCAATTAACATAATGTATTCGATGTAACTCAATAAATACACTTGCCGTTAATCATTGTGATCATTCGTCTTGCTACTTCAGGCATCTTCAGTCACTATTTGCTTAGATAAATTTAAACCAAAATGAAATTCTTAAGCATTTTCTTTATCGTCATGTCTATATTTGCAATGCTTTCAAATGTATCAGAAGCAGCGCCTAAAGGCGTTGGGTCTGCTGTTGTAAGTATCTAATGTTTACATTGAGTAAATGGAAAAATACTTCATATAATTTAATATGTAATATAAAGTTATTTTGTTAACATGTTAAATTATTTTAAGCTGATTAGACATAAGAGTACTTAAATTCATGCCAATCATACGTTCAAGGACTTTCGTAAAGCAGGGCTTTAATTTATAAATAATCAAGTTGTCTGATCTGTGCATTTATTTCTTTTATCAATTAACAATATTTATATAATATGTATTTCTTTTCAAATATTGCTATTGGATTTTATTATGACTGCATAGAATGTCTCCTTTGACCAAAAATAAACTTTAGATTAATTATGAAAAATTGTGCTCATGAGTTAATGTTATGTTTTTTTCTGCTTATTGTCTAATATTTAATATTTCTAATATTTTGACGTTTTACAGAAAACTGGACTCCGTGTGATCAACGCTGCGGGCACTGTCCATGATGCATATGAACACTTTAAACACAAGAAACAAGGATAAAAAGTATCTATCGTCATTTTTCCAAGGGCTTCTTCATATAAAATCAATGTTAACAATTATTGTATTTAATATAAAAAATACATTATATGAACTATATTTTTTTGTTTTCCTTATGTACCAGCTTTTAAAATCCATAAGTCGTCGTTATTTGTGAGAATTTTTTGTGATTTATTATTTGTGACTTCAAGGTCTTATCAGTAGTCGCTAAAGCTTTAATATAAGTGTAAAATTTTACTAAATTGGCTCATTAGTTAAGGCTCATTAATTAAGTCGGGAAAAAGTTCCAAAAAAACACCAACTTAACTTCACATTAAACTATGCACCCCGTAATTTACGTACGAATCTGTGGCTGTTACTTTTGAAACTTCAGAAGTAATTTAATATAAGTTTCATTATAACTTAAACTCTCTTGTCTAACGGATTACTTATTTATTATTATAGCCTAAGCAACCACCACTACCACTACGAAGAGGCGACATTTACCACCTCAAAATATAGATATATGGTTTAAAATGTATCTGAAATAGTAAATTATTTTCGAAGCCATTTTGGTATGCGTTACCACATTATTCGTCTTGATCAAAATTAGATAAGTTGGTTACTTTAGCTATTTAATTAAAATTTTACAAGCAACGTAATTTACATTAAATATTTAAGAAATGTATTTTCAGCGTACATACATCTTTTCAGCGTTTTTACTGTTGCATACTAATATTCTTCATTTTGTGCCGTACGAAATAGGTTTTTATTCATGTTATCCTATGATGTGTGGATTAATAATGAGGTAACAACTAAAGTATTATTACTGATTCATCTAGAATTGAACTTATGTATCATCACCATCAGCCTATATACGACCCCCGGCTGGACACAGGCCTCCTGTACAACTGAGAAAAAGTCCCAACTCTTAGTTGTGCAGATTTTGTCGCGAGTTCCATCACTGTTGATGTATATGATCATTCTTTTTGAATACACAGCTAACTTTAAAAATCAGAGGTTTAGCCTGGGGTTTGAAGCCGCTACCGCCATGATTTTGACTCGACTGTGCGCCTAAACTTTGAGGCCGTTATGACTTTCTATGTTCGATATATATCTACTTAAATAATGTAAATAAAACTTGTGATAAAAAAACTTTAAATCACCAACACCAATTCAAATGACAGACAGATTACAAGAAAAACAAGAAAGAAAGTTTGAGAAATGTCTATTGCAAAGATTTTATTCAGCGAGCAACAATTAGATAAGTTGTAACTTAAAGTATTTAATGATGAAAACACGAATTAACTTTACAAGAAATTCAACTTTAGATTTATCTTCAGTTACATCTAAAATGTCAAAGTAGACTTTGTGACCAAAATGAATATTTTATATTGTAAAGCCAGTAAATCAATGATTTCTCTATTAGTCTCTGAATTCATTGATTACGACCAAACATAACTTATAAGAATATTCTCCTACAATTTTTGCAAAAAAAAATTCACAGGTAATGACTAACATATCTGAAAAACCCATACGTAAAAGCCAACTGTTGAGCTTGCGACGTTTGAATAACTTCTGAAGCCCGCTTATATATAAATTAGAAGGATGTGCCTACAAGCCATCACTATTACTCCAGCACTTGCCGAAGTACGACCAACCAACCATGAAGCTGTTCAGTTTGTTCTTCGTGTTCGCCATGTTGGCACTCCTGCTGGGAGGCACTACAGAAGCCAAGGGCATCGGCAAAGTCATCAGAAAGGGTGGAAAAGTTATTGTAAGTAATTTTACCATAACTTTACTTTAGGGTAAAGCTAAGTTTGATCTCAATTACAAAACTTAAAGTATACGTATCACGTAGTCTTAAAGTATACCAACTTCAACCATTCTTCTTCGACCAGTACCTATACCTAACTACATACATACTATGTATATCATAATTTCATTAAGTACTTTGTATTTATAATTCATTTAGATACTTATTTTTATTAACAAATTGTTTTTATTACAGAAACACGGTCTCGGTGCCATCGGAGTGATTGGAACAGGCCATGAAATTTACCAAGAAGCCAAAAATAGAGGATAAATATTAGTTAATAAAAATCTTTTTAATAAAAAACATAAAAATTTACGAATGTTTTTTTGTTTAACCCAAAGAGAATGTTTCTAAACCTGTATCACATTTAACAAATATTTCTATTGCATACTGCATAAACATATATTAAGATAATAAAAAGATTTTATAACGATTGACTGGATATTATACAATTATCAACAGCACTAAGGCATCATACACCGTGAAAATTAAAACAAAGTGTTCGCGAGTTAGCACCGAAAATGCTATTTTATTTATACTAGTAGTCATAAATCGTTCACATTCTTTCATAAAAAAAGAAGGCACACAAAACTATGCGTTTATTTATTTACACAAATACTTAAACTCACTTATGAATACTTATGGACTATGTAAACAATTTCTAGAAGTAGTTGTTATGCCTATCCATTTGGATAGCTGCAAAAAATATATATTTTCTATTATTCTAAAAACTTATATACACTCACTGTGCCTTTAGGTAGGTAGGTAGATGTGAATTCTACACCCACATTCGACAATTGTGTTTGGTATTTATTTCCAAGAGTGTTAAGCAAACCAAGTTCGGCACGTTTCCAATCTTCTTGGTTTCAACTATATTTTTACGACACGCAAGTAGAACTTGGTAGACCTCTTAATTACCTGCCGTGAGACCAAGTGGTAGACCAAAAGTTTAATGAAAAAATACGTGCAATGTTACAAAGACCTCACGCCTATATTCCCCGAAGGGGTAAGCAGAGATGCATTAACCCACATTTCGCCAGGTGTGTATCAGTCCCACATAATAGGGGCAAGCCTATTGCCGTTTTTCGGGCAAATTTCCAGGCACTGTACTGCTACTGAGAATTTCCAAATAGAAAAACCCAAGAACACTTTGCCCAACCCGGAAATCGAACCCAGGACCTCTAGATCGCACGGCACATACTTGTACCGTGAGACCGCGAGGCAGTCGTTACAAAGATATACACAAAAATCAAGTGTCATACACATCTGATGTCAAATTGCTCCACAGGCCTATATTAAAACTCTATATCAAGTAACAAGGGACGGCGATCTTCCGTCCTTAGGCATAATAATGCCAATCTGCGTTAATGCTTCTAAAGCCCTGAATAGCTATTATGATACTACTTATAGTAATACTAAGTACGGGTCGCTTCATACCTTTTCTTTGACTACAAGCCTCTTTTATACATGTTCAGGGCCTTATTCTCAATGCAGCACAGTATTCAGATTCATACCTGAGAAATTCTTTACAGACAACTCATGAAAAGAAATAAATGAGGCAATTTTCTTTGTTTCTCGTTGCCTTTAAAGCGTCTTGTAACGGATAGTGAGAAAGTATCCTAATCGTTTTTTCTGTAGCACCGTTCTATTAGAAATGTATTGTATTAATGATCAGTTGCAGACTTCATCACAGTTTCCCCTTATAAAAATGTATAGAAAAATACTCAGCCCCTTTGGGCTTTTATTCTAGACGAGAGTGTTTTAGCATCTTGTTACTTCGGGAGAATTTAAGAGATCATTAAATTCAACTGAAATAATGCGTTATTCTACCCAGAGTTCTACATGGCAAAAATTAAAAAAACGTGAAATTTAAACCTCTTTGACGTGCTCAATAAGAACAAGCGTCACAGGTAACCACAAAGGGCTTTGATTACTTTTGGCTCTTGGCAAATGGTGTGCATGGGGGACATGACCAGCAATTCCGACTACCTGATTTAAAAGTCTCGTACTTAACTATCTCTTACGTTTACGGTTAGTATAAAATACCGGAATTTCTTTACTCCGTATAACTCGGGATACCTGATATAAAAATATAACTGGGCAGTTTATCGAATATACGTTTTTTGCGAAAGTTAAACTTTGCTAACTAGCAAAGTTCTCAACAAGCTCAACTTATGCCGTATCCCGAACGTTATACGAATCCAGACAGAAATAAAAGAATAAAATAGATATGAACTATTCTAAATAAAATATCCGATTTATATGAATATCGCAAGTTAAAGAATTACTTCCATTTCATTTAAAACACATTTGTGTTTCATAGTTAAATGTAAAACACAAACCAGTATTTTGTGTAGACAAATTTAAGCATATTGGCAGGAATTTGAAAAAAAAAACTAGCACGTGGCAAAATAGAGTCAGTTCCAACGAGCTAATTTCTACCATTCATCCATTAATTTCTAATCACAAACCGCAAAAATATTCCTATAAAATTTTCTATTATACAGACCTATGACTAACTCCTCAAAAACCCATACGTAACTGTTGAGCTTGCGACGTTTGAATAACTTCAGAAGCCCGTTTACATATAAATAAGGAGGATGTGCTTCCATCACTATTACTCCAGCACTTGCCGAAGTACCAACAACTAACCATGAAGCTGTTCAGTTTATTGTTCGTGTTCGCCATGTTGGCACTCCTGCTGGGAGGCACTACAAAAGCCAAGGGCATCGGCAAAGTCATCAGGAAAGGTGGAAAAGTTATTGTAAGTTACTTCCTAAAAAAGTCATCGTATCATTATAATCTATTTAATCTTTGCTTAAGTATTCCTAATACTTTTTTTTTGTTTCAGAAACATGGTCTAGGTGCCATTGGAGTCATCGGCACTGGGCACGAGATCTACCAGGAAGCCAAAAATAGAGGATAAACACATTTTAAATGTTATTATTTATTTAAATTACTTTATATGCTTTATGTTGACAATTAAATTACACTTTTAAAACTACATTCTTAGCATGTTTTCTTTACTTTTCAACACCTACACATTTTATCATGTCCATAAATCACATTAAGGACATATTCTAAATCACACCATTAATACAAATGTTCAAAGTTAATTCTAGAAAATAATAGCACAAATTTAACTGGTGTTTTACAAAAGGGATTTTCTATATACATAAATTTATACTTATATATGCCTCTATATGTTCCACTCTTCAGCTCAGCATCTTTTTTTTACAATTTAATGTACTCACAACTCTGCCTAGTAGGCAATTAAATAGTAAAAGGAAACTTGCACAAGCAAACATCTCCAAGTGCCACACCGCACTAAACCACTGTGATGAACTAAGTCTGAACCCTTTAACAACTGAAAGAGTGCCACAACTCATAAGTTGACACTAAAGACGGTTACACGATTCCTTTTTTGTTCTTATTTAATCTACGAGACTGATCACAGATAACATCATACGAAATACACATAATTTAAAAAAGATGCAAATACACTGACTTTTATTTCGTTATTAACTTTTAACTATAGATGCCATCAAAAATAAAATTTATTAATTTTTTTTATAAGGTGCTCTTGCGGTGCCGCGCCGGTATAAATCGAATCGGTGTAACGAAATTTGTTTAACACAATAAAATCTCTGGTCACCAACGCGGCAATATGCCTATTACAACTTTCGATTACAACCTAAAGCTGGTATTAGAGTCATCATGTGATGATCTATTTAGTTTAGAAAAGATTTAGAGATTTAGAATTATCTAGAGTTGTCACAAGCAGTGCCAGAATCCCTTTTCATTTCACACATCGACATATGCATTCTCATTGTAAGACTATTTATACTCGGTTCATTGACAACGCCAAGACAACCTTTTTCAGTTCTCCCTCTAGGTCTTGGCAGCAGTAATACGTACCTAGTTATCGTATTAAAGATAATATTATTGATCATAATGTTCATAAAAAATATCCAAACCGGCCAACTCTTAAAAATAAATTAATAGGTAATAATATACGCATTTCACCATCTAACTAAGATAATAAGTAGTTTCGCGTTCACGTTCTTGGTAAGTGGGAATATTTTGTCATGAACCATAGATTTCAATAAGGAAAATCGATTATATTACCATCCATAAATTAAATTAAAAAAAACTTACCGTGACGTCCTAAGTAATTTTGCCCTTATGATTCAATTAACAAGGCAAAGTATTTGTATAATTATCTACATAACATATTATTACAAACTGATGAAGTCAATGATAACCTATAAAGATGTTATATTATGCAATTTAGGTTTTATTAGTCAGGAAACAATTTAATGAGAAGTAAATCACTTCTTAATTTTTATACGACTATAAGAACTATTGGCATAAAATATTTTTGTCAGCCTTTAGATTTACATTTAATCCCTATAGCCTGTATGAGTTGTTTAATCAATAATAAAACGTTTCTGTAAAAAAGCTACAGTCAAAAACACCTTAAGAAACGATTAATATCTAATATGCATTAATTGAATAATAATAAGGTCAATTTGCTTTAATTGTTCGGGATTTTCTCTCATCAACAATAATTTAACTGATGCCCCTTATATAAGCTCGATAGTGATTGTCGAAATCATTCGTCTTGACGGCACTGTCTTCTCAACAGTATCTTCAACAATTTGTACAAAATGAAATTCTTCAACTTTTTCGCAGTTGTAATGGCTATAGTTGTGTTGCTTTCAACTGTATCTGAGGCGAGGCCTGGAGGCGTTGGCTCCGCTCTTGTAAGTATTTAAAATAAATGTTAAAAATAACTATAAATGATATAAATTTCAAATCGTGTTGTCAATATAAATTGGAGCGATACATTTATCGAATTCTATAGCCGTTTTGATATATTTGTAATGAAATCTTGTTTATGTATCAATACCTTTTGTACAGCTTATATTATACATTTAATGAAAATCTTTAAAAAATACTGTTAAGAATAACTTTGAAACGTGTCATACTCTATTATTATATACAACATTATTAGAAATAGTTTACGTATGTACCAGTACATAATCTACTTAGAAAATATTTTACAACGTCCTAATTATAAATATAAGAAAAATACCGGTCGAGGACTGTTAATATGCTTTTTATTTTAAAAAATGAAAACACCGTGGAACCTGAAATGTGTCCCATTTTAAGCAATAGGTTCTATCTTTTTACATAGAACTTTAGCCAAATTTAGAAATGGTGAAAAATACGTTCCTACCTTCCCTTTCAGAGAAGCTAGCAAGAGCGTATGCATATACATAACAAACACATTGAATTTTATATTTTACTTTTACAGAAAACTGGACTTCGAGTGATTGGTGCAGCAGGAACTGCCCACGACGTCTACGAACATTTGAAACACCACCAGGGCTAATCAATATACTAACACCAATACGTCTATCAACAACAATGTTACAATGTAATTTCAGTAGTTGTTTTACATAAATATATTTTGTTGGTAAACCATATTTTATTTCACAACTATACCTCATTCACGATAAATTGATTCTTTTGGCAGATGTCAATTTTTCTGAGACATGACTTTGAAATAAAAAACGTATTATTTTATTATTTTAATGATTTGATAAATATAAAAAAATACATACAACACAAAAGTCCCTAAAGATATAAGCGTTATCCGAAAATGTTGAGACTTTATTGCTTCAAAGTAAAATTAAAATAGGAATACTGAAACGAATTGACGTTTGTATAATGTTACATCGGTCGGACGGAAAGGGACGTAACATCGTTCATATCGATATCCACGTCGATAATTCTATTGAACACTATGATGATCATGGCTGTGCTCCAGTTTCTTAATAAAAACTGTTTTAAAGATAAAACTATTTAATTTTTCAACCTTAATTTTTACGTACTGCGTTATTTTTGGACCTCCTGTCAACTTAAAATAGGTTGTTTAGACCATGAAACTAAACAACTTTTCCAAAGAAACATGGATCGAAACGTGATAAATAATTCAACCCTCCCATAGAAAACTGCTCACGTGGTCGATTTCATGTAGAAGGTCTGAATTTTTTTTTTCACTTTTCGACCCGTGTTTCTTTGGGGAAGTTTTTAATTCCGTGGTCTAAAACACCTATTTAAATTTGGCGGGAGGTCTAAAAATAACCCTGTTATATTAAATAGGTACTTATTATGAACTTTAACCCACCATCGCTTATCTACATAATGTTTTAAATGTCGAAAGTAATAAAGAATTTCACACATAATGCACTATTTTAAAACGCAATATTTTTGAACTACTCGATATTTTCTGTTTCCCAACATTAGTCGATATGCCAAAAGAATCAACTTATCGTGAATGAGATATAGCTGTAGGTCACAAGGTAACTCCCATTTCCGCATATCGAATTCTAAATGCCGATAATATTAAAAAAATTGCGTCTTCCGTACTTTAAAACTTTCTTCGGGTCTTCTTTAAGAGTAGTGCAAGACGTGCTATAAGTGTTCAGAGTAAAAAGAGACGATTGACTCCATTTCAAAGTCAGAAATATATAAAAAATATTTTTGTGAGTCAGATTTTTATTATAGTAACATGATACTTTCTTAAAACGTACATTTCTAGTGTGTTATACGGCACCTGAATTGATATTTACTGCGATATTATCGGAACCAAGACTCACGCTAAAATTTCGAGGGATGGATCTTAACGAGTGTCAGCCTTATAAATGGTCGTAAAGCTGGTTAAACTACACGGCTTAATTATTATTGATACTATAAACTTTGAATAAAAATCTATTAAGTCAATACTATCCATTCTGTAACTAGTTTCTACAAATCATCTGTAATTATTAATCAAAACTACAAACCACAAGAATTTTCCCATTAAATTTGTCACTACAATAACCATATGAGTAAATCCTAAAAACCCATGCGTACGCACCACCTGCTTCATTTACGACGATTGAATAACTTCAGAAGCTCGCTTGCATATAAATTAGGAGGATGTGCTTACAAGCCATCACTATTACTCCAGCACTTGCCGAAGTACGACCAACCAACCATGAAGCTGTTCAATTTATTCTTCGTGTTCGCCATGTTGGCACTCCTGCTGGGAGGCACCACAGAAGCCAAGGGCATCGGCAAAGTCATCAGAAAGGGTGGAAAAGTTATTGTGAGTTGTTCTATACAATTAATTTATTTGTGCTCACTCGCTCTCTCGTTGTTTTCGAGGTACAAGTGTGACCCTGGGTTCGAGTCCCTAATCGGGCTATCATTGGGTTTAATCAGTGTATGCATGTGGCTAATTTATTTTGTACATTTTTTCCATCTTACATCCAATTCATTAATGGTATAACTTTTTTTATTCCAGAAACATGGTCTTGGTGCCATCGGCATTATCGGTACAGGCCACCAAGTCTACCAGGAAGCTCAAAATAGAGGATAAAAATTTTGTATTATAAATTAATAAGTTATTTAAATTATTGAAATATTTTTAAAAATAAACAATGTTGTAAAACACAATCGCAGTATATGTTCTTTTGATTCATCAACCCATATACGTCCTACTGCTGGGCACCGGTCTCCTCTACCATTGAGAGGGTTTACGCCATAGTCCACCACACTGGCCTAGTGCGGGTTGGCGGACTACACACCTAAGAAATTCTTAAGAACTTTTAGGTATGCAGGTTTCATCACAATGTTTTCTTTCACCGTTAAAGCAAGTGATAATTCAATGTGAATACACACATAACTTCTAAAAGTCAGAGTTGTGTGCCTGGGGTTCGAACCCGCGACCGCCGAGATTCTCGACCGCGCGGCTAAACCTCGAGACCATTACTGCTTCACTGTTCTTTTGATTACCTATACAATAAAAATGTCTACCACATGGTGGATAACATTTTAAACAGATGAATATGGTCATTAGGCAAAAGATATAGGTAGGTACACTGCTAGACGTCGGCCTTCACCAAAGTTTTACAAAGCACAAATGGCAATAACAGATAAATTAAAAAATAGAATTATAAATGCAATACATAAATATAATATACATGTAATAATTATACCTTGATAGTAATATTCTGAATTATTTTACATCTTCGTCATCTACAATACGGCTGAAGGTTAAAGGAATTTGAAGATAGCCTCTTTATTCGTTATTCCTTAGGTGTAAAATATTTCATTCTCATGATTATCTTCATGAAATCAAGCCATTCTTAGACTTCCCAGAGGTTTTACCCCAGCGAGTCGAAACCCAAGTTACGCGCTAATAAAATAGTAGATATATTTGATCCAGTGACGGTTCTTCCGAAGAAGGCGAATAACGGTTCACGATAATTGTGTAATGTCTAATTTAAAATAGTTTATTGTGGGGTTAGGATATTCTCATTTATATTTCTGTTGTTAAACAAAAATTCAAAGCTTAATGATTATATTTTTCAGAATTTTCTAAAGCAATCAACATTCACAACCGTGCTCCTTCCCTTTGAGCGCACGGGTGTATGCGAGTATGCATAATATTAAATTGATGCTGCTTTTTTTAGCAAAGCCTCAGAAAATGAAAAAAAACTCAGGAAGTGTAGCAATTGCTATTGTCCACAGTCCCCACGTTACGGATGCCCCGAATATCTGTTTTAATATTTATCAGAGCCTTCACTAATCAAATGTATTGCTCATTCACTATATTGTAACTTATAATCGTATGGACTTTGGTGTTGTTATGCTACTTTCACTAAAGAATAAATATAAAATCAAGGACCCTTTGAAAGAATTTGCTATGGACCTCGGACTTCCTTAGTCTGACACTGATCTGAGTCTACAGAAATTAGTAAGTTGAGTTAACTAAGTTATAAATTTCAATACAAGAATAATGTTAATAACATTGTCAACAAATACAAATAAGAACCTTATTAAAATTATAAATATAAATTACCCTATTCTCGTCTGATATACAAGATAACTTGGCAATATAATTGCATGCATAATACGCCTGTATTTCTCAAAGAGGTAGGTAGTGGGGCATTTCTACACCCATATTTTGGCAAGTAATAGGGGTCAGCCTATTGCTTTTTTGGGCACATTTCTAGATAAAATAACGTTATCACATTTTTAACATAATCTGTTTTAGGTATAATTTCCAACACATAACCCGTTTTACATAGTTATAACGCACCCCTAAACAAACGATTAATATCTAATTAACAGTAATTGAAACATGAATAAGGCTAATTAGGTTAAAATTGTTTGGGTTTTCTCTCAGCAACATACATTACTTTGTGTATGTGAGATGTCCCTTATATAAACTCGCCGGTGATTGTGAAAATCATTCGTCTTGACGGCACTGTCATCTCAACAGTATCTTCAACAATAGAAATATAGCAAAATGAAATTCTTCAACTTTTTCGCAGTTGTAATGGCTATAGTTGTGTTGCTTTCAACTGTATCTGAGGCGAGGCCTGGAGGCGTTGGCTCCGCTCTTGTAAGTATTTAAAATAAATGTTAAAAATAACTATAAATAATATCTATAAATTAAAAATCGTGTTGTCAATATAAATTGGAGCGATACATTTGCCGAATCCTATAGCCGTTTTCATCCATTTGTAATCATATGTTGTTTATAGTATAGTTTCATTCAAAATCTTTAAATATTAATATATCCGTACAAGATGTAATTTGAAAATATTTCACAATATCCTGTATCGAAATGCCCGATCAAGAAGTGTTATTGATGTTATTTTAATTTATTCAATGTCTATTCAATAACACGACGGAGCCTGCAATTTTCTCAATTTAAAGCTATAGGTTCTATGCTTCTACATAGAACTTGAGCCAAAAAGGTGTGAAATACGTCCCTACCTTTTCTTTCGAAGGAGCTAGCAAGACCATATCAATGTACAAAACATAAACGTTGAAATCAATATTTTACTTTCCAGAAAACTGGTCTACGAGTGATCGGTGCAGCAGGAACTGCCCACGACGTATACGAACATCTCAAGCACCACCAGGGATGATCCTAACACCAATATGTATATCAACAACAATGTTACAACGTACTTTCGGTAGTTGTTTCAAATAAATATATTTTGTTGGTAAAAACCTATTTTATTTCAAAATAAGCTGCAGTCTCTGTAAAGACCAAATTTCAAATCCCTGCTCCTGCCAGGAGAACACTACATTTTCCCGCAATACAAAATTGTTATTTTCCCAATCTCAAGTTCCTATCAATATCCATGTCGAAAATCAATATCCATATCGGAAAAATTGGTTCAGTGGTTTTAGTGTGAAAACACAATAAACTAACCGACAGAATTACTTTCCCCTTTATAATATGAGTAAGAAAAGTTTTGAGCATTTAATGTCAATCGGATACTGGTTTGTGAAGACAAAAATACAAGATACTGCCATTTCCACAGGCATTAAGTCCACCTTTACAAAGATTGTATTAAGTGTAAACAAATAAACAAATAAATTTCCGCATATCGAATTCCGAATACGAAAATATTCAAAAAATTTAGTTTTTCGCACTTTCAAACTTCCTTCGTGTCTTCTTTTAGAGACATGAATTGATATTTACTGATTTAGTCGGAACCAAGACTTAATCCAAAATTTCGAGGGAGCCAGTCTTAATGAGTGTCAGCCTCATAAATGGTCCTAAAGCTTGATAAACTACTCAGCTGAAATATTTTTGATAATATCTATAAAAATTGAAAAAAAATCTATTAAGTCAATACTATCCATTCAGTAGTAACTAGTTTCTACAACTCATCTGTAATGATTAATTAAAACTACAAACCACAAGAATTTTCTCATAAAATTTATCACTAAAATAACCATATGAGTAAATCCTGTTAAAAACCCATGCGTACGCACCACCTGTTTCATTTACGACGTTTGAATAACTTCAGAAGCCCGCTTACATATAAATTAGAAGGATGTGCTTACAAGCCATCACTATTACTCCAGTACTTGCCGAAGTACCAGCACCCAACCATGAAACTGTTCAGTTTATTCTTCGTGTTCGCCATGTTGGCACTCATGCTGGGAGGCACCACAGAAGCCAAGGGCATCGGGAAAGTTATCAGGAAGGGCGGAAAAGTTATTGTAAGTTGTTCTATATAATAAATTTTATATCTGTCTACGCGCCTCCTCGTTAGTGTCGCGGTACAAGTGTGACCCTGGGTTCGATTCCCTAGTCGGGCTGTGTCATTGGGTTTAATCGCGGGGCACACAGGCGTGAATGTATGCGTGTGGCTAATTAGTTTTGTACGTTTATTCAGTCTAATTCATGGTATAACTTTTTTGTTGCAGAAACATGGTCTTGGTGCCATCGGCATCATCGGTACAGGCCACGAAGTCTACCAAGAAGCTCAAAATAGAGGATGAAAATTTTGTATTATAAATTAAATTATTTATTTAAATTATTGAAATATTTAAAAAATAAACTATGTTGTAAATTAAATCTTAGTATTAGTGTTCTTTTACTTATACAATAATAATGTCTACCATATCGTGGATAACATTTTAAACAGATGAATATGATCATTAGCCAAAAGATATATGTAGGTACACTGCCAAACGTCGGCTTTCACCAAAGTTTTATAAAGCACAACAGGCAATAACACATAATTTAATATATAAATGAAATACATAAATATAGTATACACGTAACAAATTACGCGTTGATAGTAACATTCTGAATTATTTTACATTTTCGTCCATCTAACTACAATACGGCTGAAAGTTAAAGAAATTCGTAGATAGCCTCTTTATTCGATCCGTCGGTATAAAATATTTTATTTAAAACAAATTAAGCGAAACGTATTCGCAGAAACGCACCCGTGCCCCTTTGAGCACATGGATGTATGCGAGTATGCATAGTATTAAATTGATACTGCCTACTTTAGCAAAGCCTTTTATATGCATGAATCTTACACGGGACCAGATTAACCACTCAGGAAGAGTAGCAACTGCTATGGTCCTTCGTTAGGGCTGCCTTGAATATTATAATTCATCACAATTTGTTTTATTATTCATCAGACCCTTCAGTAATGAAATGTATTATTTATCCACAATATAGTTACTTATAATCGTATGGACGTTGTTTTTTTTTACTACTTTCACAAAAGAATAGGTACAAAGAAAATCAAGGACCCTTTGAAAGAATTTACTATGGACCTCGGGCTGGCTTAGTGTGATACTGAACTCAGAGTCTAGAGAGATTGGTTAGTTAAGTTACAAGTAAAGTGAGTCGTAAATTTTAATACAAGAAAAGTGTTAATAACACTGTCAGTAAATACCAATAAGAAACTTACCGTATCGAACTTATAAATATAGGTTACCTTATTCTCGTCTGATGGGCGAGATAATTATTTCGATAATATTATTTACCTGCATAATCTCACGCCTGTGTTCTCCTAAGGAGTGGGCAGTGGTGCATTTCTTCACCACGTTTTGCCAAGTAATAGGGGTCGAGCCTGTTGCTGTTTTTCGGGCATGTTTCCAGATAAAATAATGTTATCACATGTTTAGCAGAATCTATTCCAGGTAAAATTTCCAACACATTACCGTTTCACATAGTTATAACATACCTACACAAACGATTTATATCTAATTAACAGTAATTGAAACATGAATAAGGCTAATTAGGTTAAAATTGTTTGGGTTTTCTCTCAGCAACATACATTACTTTGTGTATGTGAGATGTCCCTTATATAAACTCGCCAGTGATTGTGGAAATCATTCGTCTTGACGGCACTGTCATCTCAACAGTATCTTCAACAATTTGAAAAATAAAATGAAATTCTTCAATTTGTTCGCAGTAGTAATGGCTGTAGTTGTGATGCTTTCAACTGTGTCTGAGGCGAGGCCTGGAGGTGTTGGCTCTGCTTTGGTAAGTATTTCCATACATTTTATTAGGTGTAATATAATCAACATTAAAATTTTAAATACAGTCCAGGCTATTAAGCAAGATCTATAGAGATTTGTATCTTTTTTATGGTTTAAAATAATATCCTTATAATCGGACATAGTATTACATAGTTTGATGAAAAATTACTGAACAATTACGTTATCAGCCTATATATGTCCCACTGCTGGGTACGGGCCTCCTCTACCAATGAGAGGGTTATGGGCTATGGCCTTAGTCCACCACGCTTGAGCAGTAATGGCCTCGAGGCTTTGGCGCACGGTCGAGAATCTCGGCGGTCGCGGGTTCAAACCCCAGGCACACACCTCTGACTTTTCGAAGTTATGTGTTTATTAAAAATCAATTATCACTTGCTTTAACAGTGAAGAAAAACATCGTGAGAAAACCTGCACACCTAAAAGTTCTTAGGAATAACCTCTTACCTAAAAGTTCTTGTAGTCCGTTAACCCGTACTTAACAATTACTTTTGGCAAAATGAAATCTATGGTAGAGACCGGTACATATTGAATAGAGATTCAATAACGTTTTATACAAGTTGAATTGATGATATAGAAATATGCGTTTCCAATTTCATAGCTACCATAGAAAATAAATAGATTACTACTAATACTAATACTAATCACTTAAATCAACGTGTTACGTTTCAGAAAACGGGTCTACAAGTAATCGGTGCGGCGGGAACTGCCCACGACGTGTACGAACATTTCAAACACCATCAGTGATGAACAACTGTACACCAACAAGTCTGCAACAGTGAACAAATCTTTTAATAATTGTGTCACTGAAATATATGTTGCTGAAAATAATTATTTCATTTTATCTAGAGATGCGCCGAGTTATACTTTTGCCGAGTAACGAGTACCGAGTTTTACTCGGTTCAATTTTTTTTCAACCGAGTACTCGGCCGAGTAACTCGGTTCAATTAAATTTCCAATTCGCGCGTGGTACATTAGAATTTAAATAGCCTGTTTTCGGAGGCCGATAACGTCTACGAAGAATAGAGGAATAGGCTGTTACCAGAACGTGCAGCGAGGCTTGTGTTCCTGCATCATAACTTCATCATCAACCCATATACGCCCACTGCTGAGCACGGGTCTCCTCTCCCATTGAGAGGGTTTAGGCCATAGTCCACCACGCTGGCCTAGTGCGAGTTGACGGACTACACACCTAAGAAATTCCTAAGAACTCTAAGGTGTGCAGGTTTCATCACGATGTTTTCCTTCACCGTTAAAGCAAGTGATAATTAAATGTGAATACACACATAACTTCGAAAAGTCAGAGGTGTGTGCCTGGGGTTCGAACCCGCGACCGTCGAGATTTTCGACCGCGCGCCCAAACCTCGAGGCCATCACTGCATCATAACTTAGCTTTATCCAATTTTAAATATTAATTATTTTTTAATTTTGATTTTATTTATTGAGATTTTCAAAGATTTCCTAAATTACTAAATAATTTTTGATTAACACAGTTGTTTACGAAATGATATAAAATAATATTTATTGAATCTATAAAATGTTTAATACATCGCTTAAATTCAATCATTTCAAATTTTACCACCCTGTTCACGACCTTGTCAAGGTCGCGGGACGTCGCTGGCTGCAGGAGGCTTCCGATCAAACCCGGTGGAAGTCATTGGGGGAGGCCTATGTCCAGCAGTGGACTTCCATTGGCTAATGATGATGATGATGACTGTTGTTTAAATTATATCTACCGAAATATATTGCATTTCTTAAACAGAGTATACTCGGCATTCAAACCGAGTTATTCGGCCGAGTACGAGTATCAAAAACCCGCCGAGTACGCCGAGTACCGAGTATCAACCGAGTACTCGGCCCATCTCTAATTTTATCATGTGTCGATTATTCTATCCTAAAACAAAATATAATAATTCAAAAATAGATACGTAATATATACAGACCGCAATAAAAATACGTTTTCTGAGGATGTCTTTACCTTTATGTGTAAAAATCTGATCAATATTTCTCCTGCACATCAAAAAATAATAAGATGTGCGGGACGTCAAAAAAAATAATAAGATTTTATACATCTTATGGCCTATCTTTTCTTTTCTTATTACCAATTGGCATGTTTCTTCCTTTCCACTCTTCTATCACTTTCATACAACTTCAATTACACGAAGTATCCAGCAGTCACATGTTCACGCTTACCACAATCCATAGAAATAAAACTTCTAGCCTTTCAAATAACAGGCGTGTGCAGTATGTTGCAAAACATATTTTTTCCATTTGCTGTAAAATCCTTTAGGAATAGCGCGAGGCCATGTCAATAGTACAACGTAATTGTACAGGGTGACGAGGGATGTTTACCTACATAATCTACTTTATGCTCTATCTGTGCAGTAGGTACAGGGCGTTCTATCAGAATTAAATAAAAATATCCTATTTTAAAACTACAATGGAAGTTACTTTGCACTGGGCCTAATGATCAGTGCATAGCGGGTTTCCACGGAATAAAAAGACCCTTTATTATTTTGATTAGTTAATTAGCTTTTAGAATCGATTCAGCAGTAAAATACCACTCATTTAAAAATAGAATTTGTGTTAGTTGTACTTTTAAACATTCTGTAAATTATAAAACATAAACAAAAAAGTGTAACTGATGTGAATACGTGAGTCATCGAATTGACATCCCACGCAAGACGACGCGACTTTTTCCGTTTCACTCCTTACTGCTACTGAGAACTCTTCCTGGTAAAACCCCATGAAAAAGCCTGATGAAGGCACGCGCCAATTTCACGCCACGGAAATAACACACCGATAAATAAACTACGAAAATCCCATAAATTTTTCATTAGAAACATCTGTCTTTATAATGACTAATTTCTTTCAAAAACCCAGACGTAAGAGCCAATTGTTCACCTTACAATATTTGAATAACTTCGATTACCTGTTTACATATAAATTAGGAGGATGTGCTTCCAAACCATCACTATTACTCCAGCACTTGCCGAAGTACCACCAACCAACCATGAAGCTGTTCAGTTTATTGTTCGTGTTCGCCATGTTGGCACTCATGCTAGGAGGCACTACAGAAGCCAAAGGAATTGGAAAAGTTATCAGAAAGGGTGGAAAAGTTATTGTAAGTAATTTTTTAAAAGTCCAATGTGTAAGCTTAAGTTGTATTTATAAATCTTATTTACTTTTTCTTATTTTTCCAGAAACATGGTCTCGGTGCCATCGGCATTATCGGCACTGGTCACGAAGTTTACCAGGAAGCACAAAATAGAGGATAAATGTTATTAACTATTTAAACTATTGTAAATATTCATAAATATATTATGTTTATGGAAAAAGGCATGTTTTATATTTGCATATACCCACATACATAACCTCACGCCTTTATCAGCAAAGGCGTAGGTAGAGGTTGCTTTTTGCAACTACATTTGGATGTATTAATCCCAAGTACTTCGTAGAGGTTAAGCCTATTGTCATTTTTCAAGCATATTTTTAAACTACATGCTAAGCTACTAGTGTATGTTGTTACATATTTACCTCTCAGATTTATACACATCTGTTCATCAAAAATGGGATTCTTTATAAATATCAATAGGTACTTCAATAATACCTTAAATTAAAAGACATCAACGAGTTACCTGAATGGCCTACCCGAGTAGAAATTTTTTCGTGTTCCTGATCTGGACCCGATCAGGAATGCCTGATCGGGTCCAGATAAGGCATGTAACGCAGAACATTGGTCTGGACCCGATCAGGCATGCCTGATCGGGTCCAGATCGGGCATGCCTGATCGGGTCCAGATCGGGCAAGCCTGATCGGGTCCAGATCGGGCATGCCTGATCGGGTCCAGATCGGGCATGCCTGATCGGGTCCAGATCGGGCAAGCCTGATAGGGTCCAGATCGGGCATGCCTGATCGGGTCCAGATCGGGCATGTAACGCAGAACATTGGTCTGGACCCGATCAGGAATGCCTGATCGGGTCCAGATCGGGCATGCCTGATCGGGTCCAGACTAGGAATGGCTGATCGGGTCCAGACTAGGAATGCCTGATCGGGTCCAAACTAGGAATGGCTGATCGGGTCCCAATCAATCATCTGTATCATGTAATACCTTGCCTGATCCAAATTGAGTATGCCCAGTCCGGTCCTTTTAAAAAACATGAATATAATATTATAGTCATGAAAAAATTGTTTGGTAAAAAAATATGAATTGTTATTATAAATATGTTACTTAACATTTTATTATTTATTTTTTATCAATTCGTTATTTATTTAATTATCAATGATTTTATAAATATTGAATATTATAATAAATAATAATAATTAACAACTCAATATTAATGAATTTATTTATTTTTTGTATGGTAAAACATATTTAAACAATAAAAAAAAATACAAGGAATTTAAATAAAAGCTGTTAGTGTCTTTTATTGACCTTCTTAAAAAGGCTTTTTAAGCAGTAACCATCCCAATCGTTAGCTTTATTTAATATTAACGACAATGCTTGCTGTAATTTACTGTCAGGAATATCTTGCTTATTTAGAAATTTCTGTCTCATTGCAGCTGAAATACAAAATATTGATTCAATTATGTTGTAATTTAATAAGTAATAATCTTCTTCTTCTTCTTCATCAACCCATATACGCCCACTGCTGAGCACGGGTCTCCTCTACCATTGAGAGGGTTTAGGCCATAGTCCGCCACGCTGGCCTAGTGCGGGTTGGCGGACTACACACCTAAGAAATTCCTAAGAACTTTTTAGGTGTGCAGGTTTCATCACGATGTTTTCCTTCACCGTTAAAGCAAGTGATAATTCAATTTGAATACACACATAACTTCGAAAAGTCAGAGGTGTGTGCCTGGGGTTCGAACCCGCGACCGCCGAGATTCTCGACCGCGCGCCTAAACCTCGAGGCCATCACTGCTCTAAGTAATAATAATCTATAAGTAATAATAATAAAAAATATTAATATTTATAAAGTAATAACATACAATTAAGAAATAATTAATTTGGTATCAATTAAAGTATCCTGCACTATATAATGATTAACATACTTTTTACCAAAGTGAAAAAAGTTGTATCTTTTAAAACTTTTTTTGGAGTTGCAGCTACATATGACATGGCCATATCTCTTGAAATGTAAAAAACGAATAATATTGCCCATATTATGGGTAATAGTGTTTTCCATCAATGGAAAAGTATATAAGTTTATTCTGGAAAAGCAAATTTATTATTATTTATAATGAGGAGCATTTTTTTAAATATGACAATTTCAATAATATGGTCAGATAGAGCAAATATTAGTTCTTTCATATATTTATATATAAGAATATAGTTTTTTAGAAACTCACATTTTTTTATTGTCTTTCAACTTTTCATTGAATTTATCAAAGTTTTCCATTGTTGATAGTGGAAATTCTAATTTTTGAGCCACATCTGTTGATCCTTCAGTATCTATTCGACTGTAATCTAACAGTTGAGTACTGTTATTCTTTTTAATTTCAGACAGGATTTGGGCAACAACAGCAGATATGCTTACAATTAGACCTCTTAAATTCCCTAATTGTTTTGATAGACTGTTATAATTATGCCTGAAACATTCAAGCAAAGAATCTGTTAAAAATAAAATATATATTAATACAAATTTTTACACTGATTATACATTTATTAAAATATCAAAATTCCAACACTGATGTAAATATAAATATTATAACAATTACCAACACTCCACAATTTCAGAATAGAATCCATATGACCTTAGTTACTAATAATTATTAGATAGGTATTGTAATGATTAATTTGTTTTTTACCATTGGATACAGTATTTTTTGTTGATGATCTAGCTGCTAATATAGTCATTTCAGTTTCTGTTTTGGATTTATTACTATAAAGATGCTAAATAGATTATCAGCAATTATTGATAATGTACTATTATTATTAGAAGTAAAACAACAGTAGTATAACTTAATTATTTGTATCAAAATTAACAATAATAAAAATATGTCAGTTAATATGCTTTGTTAAAAAAAATCATTAGTAAAAAAATATTAGAAATTAATCAACAATATTTACATTTTAAATAAGAGATATTACCTCAAATTTCAGTGGGTTTATCGGTTAACTCCAAAGCTGTTTGGCTGAATATTTTATCTATTTTTAATTGATTCTTTGATAATGCTTTTATTTTGAAAGTTTTTTCAACAGCAGCTGCTTTTGCTTTAGTGGACTGCTCATTATCAGTAGAGAAAGCATAGGGTTATTTTTCCAATCTTATTAATTTTTCCTCTGCCTCTTTCATAGTTTCTGATAACATTAATTGTATAAAGTAATTACTGTTTTATTGTTTTGACAATAAGATATCAATTCTCATAAATCTATAATTCAAATAACAATAAATTACCTGCTGTGCCACATATTTGAACATGAAATGTTGGTCTTGTCGGATCAGGCTCTTCACAATGTTTCACTATTGTTTGTAATAATTTACAATACTTAGTACTTTTTAACAATGATGCAGGCATATAATATTTACATCCAGTACCACTATATTCTATGTAATGATCTAACCAAGAACTTGATACTATATCAATTACTTCATTGGATAAATCATTTACAAATAAAACTATAATGTCATCTGAAAAAAAATACGGATTATTGAAATATAAATTTATAATGAAAAATAGCAAAGAATTGTAATGTATTTTTAAATACTTTTTTACTATCCTTGAATGTTTTAGGTAATTCAATTTAATAACGAAACTTTACACACAACATGTAAATTTTTATCTACTTAAGTAGTTTACTCCACAATTTAGTATTTTATACACAATACACACTTAGTAAATGTCTAGATATAAGTTTATAGTCCTTGATACACTTTGTTTTGGTAAACACACAATATATTAATTATTCTGTAACTACTGTTAAGGCGATTTAGTTTTTGTAATGAACTTATTTAATCTTTACATTAATATACCAATCGGCATATTCAATCAATTCAATCCACTGATACCGTCTTCTTGACATAAAATAAAAATTAACTCCCGTGTTCTATAGACTGTATGTAGAATTGCCGTTTGTAGTAAAAGGCGGGAAATGCCCAAAAGCGGTATTGCATTATTTTAAGTTGCGCACCAAGTTAGTAACATCCGCAATACTTGTTTTTAATTATAATGGTTTTATCACGTATTATTTTACCTAACATTTTCTGGAAAAAAATAAATACGATAATAAGTAACTTTCTATTTATGCACCTAATTCCTACACTTCCTGTTGTCGCCTGTCGGTTTATCAAGTACCTAATGTTGCCATAACAAATAAAATACTTTTCATGCGTTATCAAATCTATACTAATATTATAAAGAGATAATGTTTGTGAATTTGTAACGTTGTAGAAATTCGTTATTGACAAACAAAATTTATGGTAAAAGATTTTTGTAAAATAAATTACCAGTATAACCTGATCTGATGCAAATAAAATTTACACCGTGACATAAATATGGCAATCATGATATGATACACGTCATGAGTTGAGTTTCACCGTTCAAGTCCAAAACAATAATAAGTTTTGAATTGTATTTCTGGAATATATGTTTAAAAGCATCTTTTCTTGCTTTGACAATTAGGATAACGGTATCTGGGCTTGATACTACATGTCTTATCATACTGAATATTTTTTAATACCAGGCTAGCCCTATTTGATCCAGACCTTGGCCTAATGCAGTATGCCTTACAATACTTGAAAACATTTAACATAAGGCTATCCTGATCTGGTCCCGATCTGGTCCTGATCCAAGATACCTTACAATACTTGATAACATTTAACATAAGGCTATCCTGATCAGATCCTGATCGGGCTTGCCTTACAATACTTGAAAACATTTAACATAAGGCTATCCTGATCAGGTCCCGATCTGGTCCTGATCGGGCTTGCCTTACAATACTTGAAAACATTTAACATAAGGCTATCCTGATCAGGTCCCGATCTGGTCCTGATCGGGCTGGCCGTACAATACTTGAAAACATTTAACATAAGGCTATCCTGATCTGGTCCCGATCTGATCCTGATCGGGCTGGCCGTACAATACTTGAAAACATTTAACATAAGGCTATCCTGATCAGGTCCCGATCTGGTCCTGATCGGGCTTGTCGTACAATACTTGACAACATTTAACATAAGGCTATCCTGATCAGGTCCCGATCTGGTCCTGATCGGGCTTGCCTTACAATATTTCATAACATTTAACATAAGGCTATCCTGATCAGGTCCCGATCTGGTCCTGATCGGGCTTGCCTTACAACACTTGAAAACATTTAACATAAGGCTATCCTGATCTGGTCCCGATCTGGTCCTGATCGGACTTGCCGTACAATACTTGAAAACATTTTAAATAAGGCTATCCTGATCTGGTCCCGATCTGGTCCTGATCCAATATGCCTTACAATATTTGATAACATTTAACATAAGGCTATCCTGATCAGGTCCCGATCTGGTCCTGATCGGGCTTGCCGTACAATACTTGAAAACATTTAAAATAAGGCTATCCTGATCAGGTCCCGATCTGGTCCTGATCGGGCTTGCCTTACAATACTTGAAAACATTTAAAATAAGGCTATCCTGATCAGGTCCCGATCTGGTCCTGATCGGGCTTGCCTTACAATACTTGAAAACATTTAAAATAAGGCTATCCTGATCAGGTCCCGATCTGGTCCTGATCGGGCTTGCCGGATCGGGCATGCCTTATTCTATCCTGATCAGGACCCGATACATGATCTGGTTGTGCCTTATTTGATTTCTACTCGGGTACTTGCTAGTCGTGGCATGGTACGTACTGGTACCATTTAGAAATCTGCTCAGACATTGATATTGGGCTCGCCTTCTTTAACAAGGAAAAGTGATTGGCTAAACATGGGTGTCGAAATTCTAACTCCGACTACTATTAATGGATCCAGGATATGGGTATGCGTGAGAAACTACGGTTCCCAGGTAAGACAGGCAAAAGATATGTTTTTGTGCTTCGGGCTTTCATATACAGTATACTCGGGTTAGGGGAGGCCTACGTTCAGCAGTGGACGGCGATAGGCTGATGAGATGAGATGAGATACTCGGGTTTAAGAAAACATAGCATAGATATCATCATTAGCCCATATACATACGTCCCACTGCTGGTCTGGTCTGCTCTCCCATTGATAGGGCTTAGGCTTTAGACCACAATGCTGGCCTAGTGCGGGTGTGTTAAATATTAAATTAAATTAATGAAAAAAATTAAAAAAAGCTTTTTAAAAGACATTTATAGTTTGAACGAAGAACGTGAAGTTTTGTAATGCAAAGCAAGGCAATACATAATTGACACACTGCAAGAACCGCCCGAGTAGAAATTTTTTCGTGTTCCTGATCTGGACCCGATCAGGAATGCCTGATCGGGTCCTGATAAGGCATGTAACGCAGAACATTGGTCTGGACCCGATCAGGCATGCCTGATCGGGTCCAGATCGGGCATGCCTGATCGGGTCCAGATCGGGCAAGCCTGATCGGGTCCAGATCGGGCATGCCTGATCGGGTCCAGATCGGGCATGCCTGATCGGGTCCAGATCGGGCAAGCCTGATCGGGTCCAGATCGGGCATGCCTGATCGGGTCCAGATCGGGCATGTAACGCAGAACATTGGTCTGGACCCGATCAGGAATGCCTGATCGGGTCCAGATCGGGCATGCCTGATCGGGTCCCAATCAATCATCTGTATCATGTAATACCTTGCCTGATCCAAATTGAGTATGCCCAGTCCGGTCCTTTTAAAAAACATGAATATAATATTATAGTCATGAAAAAATTGTTTGTTAAAAAAATATGAATTGTTATTATAAATATGTTACTTAACATTGTATTATTTATTTTTTATCAATTCGTTATTTATTTAATTATCAATGATTTTATAAATATTGAATATTATAATAAATAATAATAATTAACAACTCAATATTAATGAATTTATTTATTTTTTGTATGGTAAAACATATTTAAACAATAAAAAAAAATACAAGGAATTTAAATAAAAGCTGTTAGTGTCTTTTATTGACCTCCTTAAAAAGGCTTTTTAAGCAGTAACCATCCCAATCGTTAGCTTTATTTATATTGACGACAATGCTTGCTGTAATTTACTGTCAGGAATATCTTGCTTATTTAGAAATTTCTGTCTCATTGCAGCTGAAATACAAAATTTGATTCAATTATGTTGTAATTTAATAAGTAATAATAATAAAAAATATTAATATTTATAAAGTAATAACATACAATTAAGAAATAATTAATTTGGTATCAATGAAAGTATCCTGCACTATATAATGATTAACATACTTTTTACCAAAGTGAAAAAAGTTGTATCTTTTAAAACTTTTTTTGGAGTTGCAGCTACATATGACATGGCTATATCTCTTGAAATGTAAAAAACGAATAATATTGCCCATATTATGGGTAATAGTGTTTTCCATCAATGGAAAAGTATATAAGTTTATTCTGGAAAAGCAAATTTATTATTATTTATAATGAGGAGCATTTTTTTAAATATGACAATTTCAGTAATATGGTCAGATAGGGCAAATATTAGTTCTTTCATATATTTATATATAAGAGTATAGTTTTTTAGAAACTCACATTTTTTTATTGTCTTTCAACTTTTCATTGAATTTATCAAAGTTTTCCATTGTTGATAGTGGAAATTCTAATTTTTGAGCCACATCTGTTGATCCTTCAGTATCTATTCGACTGGAATCTAACAGTTGAGTACTGTTATTCTTTTTAATTTCAGACAGGATTTGGGCAACAACAGCAGATATGCTTACAATTTGACCTCTTAAATTCCCTAATTGTTTTGACTGTTATAATTATGCCTGAAACATTCAAGCAAAGAATCTGTTAAAAATAAAATATATATTAATACAAATTTTTACACTGATTATACATTTATTAAAATATCAAAATTCCAACACTGATGTAAATATAAATATTATAACAATTACCAACACTCCACAATTTCAGAATAGAATCCATATTATGACCTTAGTTACTAATAATTATTAGATAGGTATTGTAATGATTAATTTGTTTTTTACCATTGGATACAGTATTTTTTGTTGATGATCTAGCTGCTAATATAGTCATTTCAGTTTCTGTTTTGGAATTATTACTATAAAGATGCTAAATAGATTATCAGCAATTATTGATAATGTACTATTATTATTATAAGTAAAACAACAGAAGTATAACTTAATTATTTGTATCAAAATTAACAATAATAAAAATATGTCAGTTAATATGCTTTGTTAAAAAAATCATTAGTAAAAAAATATTAGAAATTAATCAACAATATAACGGTTTTACATAACAATAAAACCGATATTATGTGCCGAGAAGGAAAACATACAGCATTGCTTTGAAGAAGACGTGCATACTTACGCGTAAACTGCGGACTTCCGGTACACCAAGTCATCCGGTTGTTACAATTTTATGTGGCGGTAGTTTTTTCCCACCAGCTAGAACCTACCTTTGGAGGTGCTGTCATTTTTCAATTCATAGTCTTCACCAGGAAGAACTTCCTGCAATGCTGTATGTTTTCCTTCTCGGCACATAATATCGGTTTTATTGTTATGTAAAACCGTTATATTGATGTGCCTCCGGAAAACATACAGCATTGCTTTGAAGACGTGTTTGTTATCTGCTGGTGATTAGTAAAAGCACAACGCTATGATGATAATAATAAATAATGAATAATCGGAAATAAGATTGAATTTAATGTTATTATTAGTATAAAAAGTGATACCTACTAAACTGATTGTAGACAGACAAAAAGGGCTATCAAGAATGTACTGTATACATAATTACTAAACTCCATAATTAGTTAAATAAAATGTCAATATTTAACTCTTAACTAATTAGGATGGAAAAAATAAAAATACGTTACTACGTTGTTAGTAAGATTAACTCACGACAATGTTCAATAAGGCTTGTGGTAGACGATTTCTGGTGACCACAAGATAAAATCCATCCACTAGTAATTGGCTCAATCTCTAACCCACTGAAGACACTACAACCGACCTACAACTTGCAGGAGGTGGATGAACTCAAATATCTATGTAAAACATGCTTTCCATTTCAATTTGGAGCATGGCTGTAAAGACTGCCTTTACTTTTTTGATAGTGAAATTAAAAGGTTGTTTGTGTTAATTGGTGGTATTTGTGCCCCATTCTGTAATTTTTTATTTATTTCATTAGTGATGTAATCAAAAATACTAGGCAGCTGTTAACAACACAGTGTTAAGAAAGCCTCCATGAAGATTAATTATAAAGAGTATCTATGTTCAATCAAAATTCCGATTCATTATCAAAAAAATTATGATTTAAAATCTAAGTACAGTAAGATCATGGACTATTAAAACTCCCTGAGAACCGTTGAGATTTTTAGGAGCTATTTCAAAACGAGTATATTATGGAGATAGATAAAACGCTATTCTAAAACCACTCTTGAGCCACAAGTGAAAGTACAACTTTTTGGTCTGGCCAACCTAATTACTTAACTGTTTGCTTTATAATTAAATTTGTAATTTTTTCTTGTTCTATATATGGACCACAAAAAGCCAACATTGATAATTTATAAACAAGTATTGCATTATATAATTTTTCCTGAAAAAGAAAACAAAAACAAAACCACCATTAAAAAATTATCAATTTCAGATGGTTGAGGAACTTGAAACACCATGTTATCAGTCGAAGGAACGACTGGTAGGTATGATGACAAAGTGGAATTCTCTCCCGGCTACTTATGAGATGTTCCTTGTATTCTCTTCTCTTTACCAGTATTATTTTGCCCCCCCCCCATTTTCCAACCTATCAAGATTGAAGTATCTCCTTGTAGAGGGGGTAATGACATTTTTGCATCTTCCAGGGTAACTGTGGTTGGTCCTGGACTTTGCTGGTCAGGTCCTCAAAACAAAAAGCATGAGGCAGACTGGCCCAATAGAATGTGGTAGAGTGCTATTAATAATGAAATGAGTATTTTCTCCTCACACTGTACGAGTGCAGGAGCACCCTTGGTAGGAGGTTAGGAAGTGTGAATACTTTTGTTAATTTCAATGTTTTGCTGTAGGCATCTATGTTATCTAGTGATTGGACTCTATGGAGTCGTATTTTCTCACTAAAGCACTTTTCAAACTTGCAAATAGCTCTATTCAGGGTTGGTCTCACTATTGAAAGACTCCTAAAGTCACTTGAGTCTAAAGATGCTATTCTGCAGGCTATTTTTCTCGCATAAACCTGTCTACTATTATATGTATTATACTTCTTTGTGAGATAATAAGTGTATAAATAAATATACTCAACAGTCACAAGCACAGCTCCGACCCCACAGCAGGAAAAAAGTCGTCAAGAGTATCAGACTATAAGAGACTCATCTTGGTCTCACAAACACACAGACCCGAAACAAATATTTGCTCATCACATAAATAGTGGTCGGTGCAGAGAACGAACCCCGCGGCTTTTCGCTAGGCGGTGTTCAACCAAAAGCGGCAAGGGCTGTCAAATGGTTATTTTTATTAATTGTCAACCGTAACTGGTTGCAAATTGGAGCCAGTAAGGCTAGTGACCTTGTTTCTCCTTCCTTTCGTATATATTCTATCAAGGTTTGATCATTTGATTGTACGAGCATAATTGAGAGTTCTCTAAACCAGTCGCTTTGGCCTGGTTACTGCTGTGACTGTGTACAAATGCCTTCTTGTAGCAATACCACCGTTTTCTGGCGAAGTGTCCATGTGCCGGACAATAGGGTTCCGCACCCTAACTCAGATCCGTAGCGTCCGCCGCTCAGAAATGAGTAATTTGAGTATTGATCAAGAGTGGATGGTAGCTCCGCGCTACCATTTCTTGTAACGCAAATTTCTTGGAATATCTTGTGTTTGGTTCGTTTGGCTTTTGATGAAAAGCTATAAAATCTTGGTCGTTGCGCCTTTGTAATCTGCCCTGAGGCACGGCAAAAATGGCAAAATTTAAATAACCCAGCATGCTTTGTTATTTACGAAGATTCATTCGGCTTTATGTTTCAGAGCATCAATCTAAGTCATCGTTGAGAATTTACTCGTTTTTCAAAGGAATATGATGTTCTTTGCCATTTGTCATCGAATATTCAGATATTCCAATCCTGGGTTGGTCCAAAAAATAAAGTTTCTGGTAATGATAATATAACCCAGAAGTTCCAAGTGCCTCACGGCTTCCGCAGCCTGAGTACATAACTTGGAAATGGTCCTGATTGACCATAAGGAAGTCGTCTAGAAACATCTAGCACTCGACATTCCTTCGTGCACAGAGTCGCCGAGACCCTACACGTCAAAAACAGATGTGGCGTTTAGGCTTGACCAAAAAGGCTGGCATATCATTCCAATAAATGGTCTTAACTGATTCTCAAAAAACAGCCGGTGTGATTTTGTTATTGTCACGTGGCATCTAGTTTTACGGCCCAATGCCTCGGTAGCCGAAAATCTTGTACAGAATCGTCTGAAGTCAAATTCATGTCATAACTCGAATATCAGGCATCGCCTTTTGTCAGACAAAAGCATCGCGTTTCTTTTGACGAAAATGTTGCGAGATGAAACTCGAGAATTTTTCTGAGTACTCTTTCGAGAAAGATTTGATTCAAGAGACCTTGAATAATTTATCCGATGTCGATTTCGGTCCAAACGGCTTTATTTCCAATGTTATTTTCGTCAACAATTGTTCTGATATTATTATTATTATATTTGGCTTTGCGATGACAACTATAAACTTGAGACGTCCAAGGCATTTAATCTTCGCAACAGCAATCTGAACATTTAATCGTGTTTTATTGAACAAGAATTAATCGCTAGGAGGTAAACTAGCTATAGACCTTTGAATACCTTTATCGGGTTCGTTTACCGCAAACAATTTACTGAATCAACAGTCCGTCTGTTGAAAAATATTTTATGGAAGCTTCGGTAATATTTATTTACTTATTTTTATTCTTTATTGTACACCATAATAAAACTGCATTGTTTTAAGCAACTCGAAATAACGTAGTGTCACAAATGGGGGCTTTACCGCTGCCAGCGATTTCTCTCAAGCAAATGTTAGATGGACTGGAGAGATCGGAGGCATAAAGCGGGTGTCACTATTTATACAATTTTGCATTATTATTAATTTTTAATTATATACATAACGATAATATTATTGTCAGAAATAAAATCATATGGACATATGTGGGTCCAAATCAAAGATACCTTTTAAACCAGACTAATAATTCTCTTTGATTTAAACAATGCATAGGTAATACCCGCAATTGCTTCCTCGATGGTAGCCAAAAGATCATTTCCCTCATAAAAACAACACATTTCATCGTAAATGTTTTGGTTACAAGAAACCTGGGAAAGTAAGTTACGTAACTACTAATATTCTTGTATATAGAGAAATTCTTGTATAGAATGTGCTACCACAGGAGCAAATTAAAATGCTAAAGATTACGTAATTGTTGCGCACGTGTTTTGTTTGCGGCATATAATACCCTCTTTTCGTCAAAAACAATTTTGCAATTTTAATGATTTAAGTAAATTCGTTGCGTAGTCATTGTTATTTTAGTCATGCTCTTCCATGATATAATTGTCCTTGTATAGATTGTAGACGTAACTTTGTTGTATAATAATAAAATGAGGAGACTCACCCGGGCATATAACTCATCGATACTAGGATCGACGGTTACCTGTGCGACACGACTTCGTTTTCTACGTGGTGATTCATCCCACTCGCTGCACGAGGAACTGCCAGAGCCGGAGGAGTCCCCGTTTATCTTGTTCTGTTTCCTTCTCGGATGCCGGCGAATTTACAAGCATTGGTCGATTGGCCTTGTCGATAATATCGATCTTGCCTTTCGACTAACTATCCATTTGTGATTCACCGTATATTTTTTTAAATTTCAAACTCAACTTTTTGATATTTCTTCTTATAAGAAATCAAAACTATGTATTTTACTATATATGTGGTAACATGAAAATGAACTAAGTAATTTCGTCCGCACTCGGCGAAAGTACACAACGCTATGAATTGAAAAATGACAGCACCTCCAAAGGTAGGTTCTAGCTGGTGGGAAAAAACTACCGCCACATAAAATTGTAACAACCGGATGACTTGGTGTACCGGAAGTCCGCAGTTTACGCGTAAGTATGCACGTCTTCTTCAAAGCAATGCTGTATGTTTTCCGGAGGCACATCAATATTTACATTTTAAATAAGAGATATTACCTCAAATTTCAGTGGGTTTATCGGTTAACTCCAAAGCTGTTTGGCTGAATATTTCATCTATTTTTAATTGATTCTTTGATAATGCTTTTATTTTGAAAGTTTTTTCAACAGCAGCTGCTTTTGCTTTAGTGGACTGCTCATTATCAGTAGAGAAAGCATAGGGTTATTTTTCCAATCTTATTAATTTTTCCTCTGCCTCTTTCATAGTTTCTGATAACATTAATTGTATAAATTAATTACTGTTTTATTGTTTTGACAATAAAATATCAATTCTCATAAATCTATAATTCAAATAACAATAAATTACCTGCTGTGCCACATATTTGAACATGAAATGTTGGTCTTGTCGGATCAGGCTCTTCACAATGTTTCACTATTGTTTGTAATAATTTACAATACTTAGTACTTTTTAACAATGATGCAGGCATATAATATTTACATCCAGTACCATTATATTCTATGTAATGATCTAACCAAGAACTTGATACTATATCAATTACTTCATTGGATAAATCATTTACAAATAAAACTATAATGTCATCTGAAAAAAAAATACGGATTATTGAAATATAAATTTATAATGAAAAATAGCAAAGAATTGTAATGTATTTTTAAATACTTTTTTACTATCCTTGAAGGTTTTAGGTAATTCAATTTAATAACGAAACTTTACACACAACATGTAAATTTTTATCTACTTAAGTAGTTTACTCCACAATTTAGTATTTTATACACAATACACACTTAGTAAATGTCTAGATATAAGTTTATAGTCCTTGATACACTTTGTTTTGGTAAACACACAATATATTAATTATTCTGTAACTACTGTTAAGGCGATTTAGTTTTTGTAATGAACTTATTTAATCTTTACATTAATATACCAATCGGCATATTCAATCAATTCAATCCACTGATACCGTCTTCTTGACATAAAATAAAAATTAACTCCCGTGTTCTATAGACTGTATGTAGAATTGCCGTTTGTAGTAAAAGGCGGGAAATGCCCAAAAGCGGTATTGCATTATTTTAAGTTGCGCACCAAGTTAGTAACATCCGCAATACTTGTTTTTAATTATAATGGTTTTATCACGTATTATTTTACCTAACATTTTCTGGAAAAAAATAAATACGATAATAAGTAACTTTCTATTTATGCACCTAATTCCTACACTTCCTGTTGTCGCCTGTCGGTTTATCAAGTACCTAATGTTGCCATAACAAATAAAATACTTTTCATGCGTTATCAAATCTATACTAATATTATAAAGAGATAATGTTTGTGAATTTGTAAAGTTGTAGAAATTCGTTATTGACAAACAAAATTTATGGTAAAAGATTTTTGTAAAATAAATTACCAGTATAACCTGATCTGATGCAAATAAAATTTACACCGTGACATAAATATGGCAATCATGATATGATACACGTCATGAGTTGAGTTTCACCGTTCACGTCCAAAACAATAATAAGTTTTGAATTGTATTTCTGGAATATATGTTTAAAAGCATCTTTTCTTGCTTTGACAATTAGAATAACGGTATCTGGGCTTGATACTACATGTCTTATCATCTATATATATAAAAATGAATTGCTGTTCGTTAGTCTCGCTAAAACTCGAGAACGGCTGGACCGATTTGGCTAATTTTAGTCTTGAAATATTCGTTGAAGTCCAGGGAAGGTTTAAAAAGTGAAAAAAAATCAAATAATTGCCGGGAAATCCCTCAAAACAGCCCTTTTCTATTTCCCATACAAATGTTTTCTAAATAATATCGAGAGTCAATTTGTAATTTATTACCGCTGCATAAAGTTCAAATTCGCGTGCGCGTTGGAGAATCTTATATCGCGTTCCGTAACAACTAACTTCAGTTGTTGATCTGTCAGATTATATTTTTATTTTTTTGTATTTTACCTTTTTTATATTTGGCAATAGATTTGAGAACCAAAATATAATATGTCAATCCATCCTGTCGCACTTCAGAATACGGAAAAAATTATAACGATATTGTGTTACGATATCTGTGAGTGCATCCTTCTATCTTTGTGGCTACGTGCGCGAGAACTTTCTTTACTTTGGTAATCCTTTGTGGTAGTGACTTTGTGCTTTACAATTTACGATGCCGAGGAGAAGACGACCTGACTTAGGAAGTCAATCAAATGTACGAAGAGCTACCTCACGTGCTAACCGCACTGATGACCAGAGAGAGAGAATTAAAATACAGACACGGAAAGGAAGATTGTTCATTTTTATATAAACAGATTGTACAAATTGATTTATCCATTTTTGTAATACATATTCTCTTCCTTTTCCAATGCGTTTCATTCTACTATAATTTTATTTGGCTTTTTACTATTTATAAAGGCTTCAGCCTTGGTCTAATTACTGAGCCCTCAGTTGTAAATTGTAAACCAGGACCATCTAAGGAGATAATAATAATTAGGCTTTTTATATTTTACACAACAAATAGTTCTGAACGCTGACATCAATGTTTGACAACCAACAAATATGTCAATCCCTATTAATCAGTGACACTATTCTTCATTTTTAAAATGTAAAATATGCAATTATTCGAATATTGTAGATATATGTTGTCGATTCGAAACCTTTATTTAAATCCGTTCTTTAATTTGAGGGAACAATTACCCGCATTGAAGGGATAAATATTTAACGTTTGACAGTGTAGTGTGCTGGAGGACTACTTGAAGTGAAAGACCACTTGTACTGTCGTATGTCGAATGTCGAATGTGTATTTTATTGAGAAACATGCACTCCTTATATACAAATTAGACCAGCGAGAGTGGCGCCCTCTGCGGGCAAGCGCGGGCGAAAAGCGCGGGAAACGAGCGCGTGCCAACGCGCGCCCCGCGTCCGTGCCCCCGCGCGCCCCGCGTCCGCGCGACTCTCGCTCACCTATAAATATTAGACGCGTCGCGGTTTCGCGGTTATTCAGCGCGGCGCGTCGTCGGAAGAATCATCGGGCAGCTACTCGTCGTGTGCGGTGTGCGTCGCTCGTCGTGGGTCTCCAGAACTGTCGCCGGGCCGTGCTGCGTGTGTCGTCGAGCTTCGCTTCGTGATCAGCGGTGATGGCGTTTTCACGCCGCACTTGCTGTGGTTTCATTTGACTTGACGTCAAAAGTATGTGGCATTTTCATGCCGCGCCCTTCCATTATCCAAAGTCTATAAAAGACTTATAAACGTATTATTATTCTACTCGCTGTGTTTTATTTATTATTCCCTCTCTGTGTTTTATTTCTTGTATTCCTGGTATATGGTATATTTGGTATGTCACGGTAAGGTAAGGTAAGGTGGTTGGTCTTGAGAGGTAAAAGGTAAGTATGCATGTTCTCTGTATGTGCGCGTGACGCCACAGTACTCCCCCTCAAGTGAAACGCACGGAGGGTTTCACTGAGCGTCCCGATCGTGTGACGTAGGGCTGCTTTGACGGCGGCGCTGCTTCTGACGATCGTGGCTCCGTGACTGTGGTGTCTGCCGGTTTCTTGCTCGAAGTAGGTGTCGAGGTAATCATGGCGCTTTCTTCGTTGAATAAGTAGGCTGGTTTTAGTCTGTCTATTGATATTATTGTAGTGCGTAGTGGTAATTTTATTTTGAATGTTTTGCCACTACGCTCAAGTACTTCAAACGGTCCGTCGTAGGGCGGTGTCAATGAACTGCGTACCGTGTCGTTCCGAATGAACACGTGACTGCAGGTTGCGAGGTCTTTATATACAAATGCATTCTTGCTTGAGGCGTATGTTTTATGTACTGGTGATAATGTTGACATAGTTTCTGTTAATCGGCGGACGAATTCGTTGTCTTCTATTTTTGGCTGAGTAGGCACAAAAAAATCAGATGGAACTCGTAGGGTGCATCCGTAGGTCATTAATGCAGGGCTGACATTGTTGTCTCGCAGGGCTGTGCGTAGGCCGAGTAACACTGTGGGCAAATCTTCCGTCCAGCGTGTGTTTGCGCCTCTTGCCATGAGCGCGGACTTCAGCGTGCGATGCCACCTTTCAATTTGACCATTAGCTTGCGGGTGAAATGGTGTTGTTCGAATACGTGTAACACCAAACTTTTTCATGAGTTCGTTGAATAGCGCGGACTCGAATTGACGGCCTTGATCGGTCGTCACTCGCGCGGGGCATCCGAAACGTGCGATCCATCCTTTGTAAAATGCGCGCGCGATTGTTTCAGCTGTAATGTCGCGCGTCGGGACTGCTTCGGGCCATTTCGTGCATCGGTCGATCATTGTGACGCAATATTTGTGTTCGTTTGATGTAGGTAACGGGCCGATTATGTCGATGTGCACGTGTTCGAAGCGGCTTGATGGCGGGAATTGACCAAGCTGGCTACTGACGTGTCGATTTATTTTGGCGCGTTGACATCCGATGCATGCTTTAGTCCATAAACCGATATCTTTATTCATTGACGGCCAAAAATATTCTGATGTTATTATCTTCCGCGTCGTACGAATTCCGGGGTGGCTTATTTCGTGTTGCGCTTGGAATGCGGCGTAACGATAAGCGGTCGGGAGGTACGGGCGGGGATGTGTAGTCGTGATGTCACAGGTCAATGAGCGATGCATTCCCGGTAGCGTAATTTGTGTAAATTTTAGGTTTGGTTTGATTTTTAATTTTTGTAACTCGGCGTCGGTGTCTTGGTCTTCTGCTAATTTATTGTAATCGATGTTTGAAAAATTTTCAATTGATTCTATGCGTGATAAGGCGTCTGCTGCGTGGTTCCGGTCTCCGTGCACGTACTTGATGGATGAACAGAATTGACTAATGAAGTGTAGTTGTCTCTCTCTTCTGGGCGTGTCACTGCTACTCGGTGGTCTAGTGAGTGCGTGCGAGAGTGGCTTGTGGTCTGTCCATATAGTCAAATCGTTGTTTCCTTCAATGAGTCGGCGAAAATGTTTTACAGCTGTGTAGATGGCTAATAATTCGCGATCGTACACACTGTAGCGGCGCTGTGTTTCACTCATTGTTTTTGAGTAAAATGCGAGCGGTCTCCATTTGTTATTAATTTTTTGTTGTAGGACGGCGCCTATACTCTTGTCGGAGGCGTCGGTCATGAGACATAGTGGTGCACTAGACGTTGGATGTGTTAATGTAGTGGCCTTCAGGATACTTTCGCGGCATAGTTCAAAGGCGGCGTCGGCTTCGGGTGTCCAATTAATTATTGTCTTATCGTTCTTCTTTTTGTTGTGGAGATATTTATTTAATTCGTGTTGCATTTCGGCTTGATGAGGTAGGCAGTCGCGATAAAAATTTATCATACCGAGAAATCTTCTTAATTCTTGCACAGTCTGCGGTTTCGGATAACTCGATATAACTTTTGTGCGTTCGTCGGTAGGTTTGATTCCTGCCTGGCTAACTTCATATCCTAGAAATTCAATTTTTTCTTTGCCGAATTCGCATTTATTAATGTTGAGTGATACGCCGTATTTGTTAAGGCGTTCGATCACTTGCTCCAAATGTTTTCTGTGTTCTTCGGCGTTGGTGGAGTAAACTAATAAATCGTCCACAAAACAAAAAACGATGTCGTCAAGGCCGCGTAGTACTTCGTGCATGAATCTCTGGAATGTTTGTCCCGAGTTGCGTAGGCCAAACGTCATGCAATTAAATTCGAAAAGGCCAAATGGTGTGATGATTGCTGTTTTGGCCGCGTCGTCCTTTTCAATAGGTATCCAGAAATATGCCATTTTTAAATCTAATTTTGAGAATATTGTTTTTCCATGTAGCTGGTATGTGAAATCTTGAATGCGCGGGATTGGATATCTATCTGGGACTGTTACTGCGTTGAGGCGTCTATAGTCGCCACATACACGTAATGACCCATCTTTCTTCTTTACTACGTGTAGTGGACTGGCCCAGGGACTCTTCGACGGCTTACAAATACCCATGTTGATCATGTTTTCAAATTCTTCTTTCGCGGCTTTGTACTTGTCCGGCGGCAGCGGGCGTGGCCTTGAGTAGATCGGCGCGCCCGTTGTTTCGATGTGGTGAGTGACGTCGTGTTTCGCGGGCGTTTTCAGTGACATCGGGCGTAGTATGTCGGGATATTTAGATAAGATGTCGTGGTATGGATGATCTTGATTTAATGTGAAAACACTTGGGTCGGTACTGTTTGTCTTGATGGCGTTTATATGTAGTTCAGTGACGCTGTCTATTAATTTTCTACGATGCAGGTCAATGATTAACTTATGGCTCTTCAAGAAGTCTGCGCCCAAAATGGATGTTTTCACGTCGGCGATAATGAATGTCCACTTGAAACTTCGGCGTAGTCCTAGGTTGAGCTCTAATGTACGCTCTCCGTAGGTACGTATCGGCGTGTTGTTGGCCGCGAACAATTGATACGACGTGGATTCTTTTGATCGATCGCTTCTCTTGGCTGCAAGCACGGAGATATCTGCTCCGGTGTCGATCAAAAATTTTTCCCGCGTGCGAACGTCAATGACGCATAGGCGGTGACTAATACTAGGAACATCGATACCCGCCGCTATCGGTGTTGTTTCTAGTTTAAATTCTTCTTAGAGCATGGAGATATACACCGGCGAGCTTTATCGCCGAAACGGTAATGGTATCTGCATACCCATTCTCTGTCCCCCGGTTTGATTGTTGAAGCGCTGCGATCAGCTGATGTTATACTTCGCGAGCGCGCGCGGCGGCGAGGATCAAACGAACGGCCGCGGCGTTGTTGAGCGTGGAATGTGTTTCTTTTGGCGCGTAACTCGGCGATTTCGACGGACATGCGCTCGAGTTGTTTTGATATTATGTCTATTTGGCTATCTTGTTTAGTAGTGCAGCTAGGTGAGGTGACGCAGGCGACCGTCGGGCGGAGATTTGTATGCTCGCGTATTTTGTCGGCGATTGTGGCGAGCGTGTCGAGACTTTTTTCCGTGGTTATGGCTAAAATGCTTCGTATTTGCTCCGGCATTTGTCTCAGCCATATTAATTTTAGCGCGTCGTCTGTGAGCATTTTTCTGTTCAGCTCTTGCATACGGCGTAGGAGTTGGCTAGGTTTGTCATCGCCAAGCTCCAAACCGCCGAGAAGTTTCTCCAGCTGGCTATTAGCCGACTCTTGGTAAACGGCTATTAGGCGTTCTTTTGTGCGCTGGTATTTATTTTCGCCGTGGACGTCGAGGATAACGTTGCTGATTTCCTGGATATCTCTCACGTCGAGTGCTGGGATGACAAGCTCGAACTTTTGTTGCTCGCTAGGTTTCGATGCGGCGACGACGGCTTCAAACTGGGCGAACCATAGTAGCGCATTTTGGCGCCAAAATGGCGGAATGCGGGACTGCAGGGATACGGCGGCGATGTGACGTTCTTGATTTTGCATGGTGGAATCTGGATTTCTTGCAGAATGACGATGTGGAATAATCTTCGGGCAAACGGGCAGAGTTTCTTCTAGTCAGATGGCTTCTTTTTCTTCTTGCTTGCTGTTCTTCTTCGGGGTCACCAATTGTAGTGTGCTGGAGGACTACTTGAAGTGAAAGACCACTTGTACTGTCGTATGTCGAATGTCGAATGTGTATTTTATTGAGAAACATGCACTCCTTATATACAAATTAGACCAGCGAGAGTGGCGCCCTCTGCGGGCAAGCGCGGGCGAAAAGCGCGGGAAACGAGCGCGTGCCAACGCGCGCCCCGCGTCCGTGCCCCCGCGCGCCCC
Organism: Cephonodes hylas; assembly: GCA_030295005.1. Classification (NCBI taxonomy): domain Eukaryota; kingdom Metazoa; phylum Arthropoda; class Insecta; order Lepidoptera; family Sphingidae; genus Cephonodes; species Cephonodes hylas. The sequence continues at coordinate 6,695,426 of AP025371.1, forward strand.
GCGTCCGCGCGACTCTCGCTCACCTATAAATATTAGACGCGTCGCGGTTTCGCGGTTATTCAGCGCGGCGCGTCGTCGGAAGAATCATCGGGCAGCTACTCGTCGTGTGCGGTGTGCGTCGCTCGTCGTGGGTCTCCAGAACTGTCGCCGGGCCGTGCTGCGTGTGTCGTCGAGCTTCGCTTCGTGATCAGCGGTGATGGCGTTTTCACGCCGCACTTGCTGTGGTTTCATTTGACTTGACGTCAAAAGTATGTGGCATTTTCATGCCGCGCCCTTCCATTATCCAAAGTCTATAAAAGACTTATAAACGTATTATTATTCTACTCGCTGTGTTTTATTTATTATTCCCTCTCTGTGTTTTATTTCTTGTATTCCTGGTATATGGTATATTTGGTATGTCACGGTAAGGTAAGGTAAGGTGGTTGGTCTTGAGAGGTAAAAGGTAAGTATGCATGTTCTCTGTATGTGCGCGTGACGCCACAACAGGACATTACATAGAACAGTTTATATGGGAAAATGAAATTCCTGTTTTTATTATATTGCCCGCAATTTTTCCATATTTTATCACCGTTTAAACCTTCCCCGAACTTCAACGAATATTTCAAGACTAAAATTAGCCAAATCGGTCCAGCCGTTCTCGAGTTTTAGTGAAACCAACGAACAGCAATTCATTTTTATATTATAGACGGATTCGATTTGTTTGTTTTAAAATCATTTTATACAAAAGTTTAGGTCTTTCATTTATCGTTTTGGCAGTACAAAGTCTGCCGGGTCTCAGCTAGTACTGAATATTTTTTAATACCAGGCTAGCCTTATTTGATCCAGACCTTGGCCTAATGCAGTATGCCTTACAATACTTGAAAACATTTAACATAAGGCTATCCTGATCAGGTCCCGATCTGGTCCTGATCGGGCTTGCCTTACAATATTTGATAACATTTAACATAAGGCTATCCTGATCCGGTCCCGATCTGGTCCTGATCGGGCTTGCCTTACAATATGTGATAACATTTAACATAAGGTTATCCTGATCAGATCCTGATCGGGCTTGCCTTACAATACTTGAAAACATTTAACATAAGGCTATCCTGATCAGGTCCCGATCTGGTCCTGATCGGGCTGGCCGTACAATACTTGAAAACATTTAACATAAGGCTATCCTGATCTGGTCCCGATTTGATCCTGATCTGGCTGGCCGTACAATACTTGAAAACATTTAACATAAGGCTATCCTGATCAGGTCCCGATCTGGTCCTGATCGGGCTTGTCGTACAATACTTGACAACATTTAACATAAGGCTATCCTGATCAGGTCCCGATCTGGTCCTGATCGGGCTTGCCTTACAATATTTGATAACATTTAACATAAGGCTATCCTGATCAGGTCCCGATCTGGTCCTGATCGGGCTTGCCTTACAATACTTGAAAACATTTTAAATAAGGCTATCCTGATCTGGTCCCGATCTGGTCCTGATCCAATATGCCTTACAATATTTGATAACATTTAACATAAGGCTATCCTGATCAGGTCCCGATCTGGTCCTGATCGGGCTTGCCGTACAATACTTGAAAACATTTAAAATAAGGCTATCCTGATCAGGTCCCGATCTGGTCCTGATCGGGCTTGCCTTACAATACTTGAAAACATTTAAAATAAGGCTATCCTGATCAGGTCCCGATCGGGTCCTGATCGGGCTTGCCGGATCGGGCATGCCTTATTCTATCCTGATCAGGACCCGATACATGATCTGGTTGTGCCTTATTTGATTTCTACTCGGGCGGTTGTTTAACCTTGACTGAGTTTCTTGATTGCAATTACCCGCCCTAGCGCGCCCTGTAACATGACTCAGATTATAGTAGATTTTACACGCAAAAGTAAGATTTTATAATACGGATAAATAGTTATTTATCAGTGGTGCGTTAATTGCGTCTAATTTTTGGTAATTGTAATTGTCTTTTTTTATGTGAGGTTAAACCTCATAGCTCAATGTTTTGTGACATAACATTATTGAAACAGGAAAAATTATATATTTTCTTGGTTTAAAGTCTTTTAAAACATTCCGTTAAAAATGCTTACAAAACCAGGCTTTGCTTTGGATACAGTTGAAAGCATCACAACAATAGCCATTACAACAGCGAACACGTTGAAGAATTTCATTTTGTACTACAATTTATTGAAGAGAGATTCTGAGAAGATACATACGCGACGAGACGAATGATTTCAACAAAAAACAGAGACACTATAAAAGACACGCATAATAATAATGTAATTAATTATTGTGATAAACCGCAGGACGGTTTTATTTATAATCCAATTAGTACTTATATACTTTTAATAGATTCTTAATGTGTTGTATGTACAATCTTCATCGTTACTTATGCAACAGCACTTAAACTTAAGGTAAAGGGATGTGCGCTTAGTTAATTATTTATAAAATAACAACATAATTATTGCTACCCCAACGACAATATATGTATATAATGCATTTTTTTAAAGTGCCTCCTTATATTTATTACATACTGTCTGCAGATAAACTAAGTATACTTCCGAATGAAGCAGTGATGGCCTCGAGGTTTATGCACGCGATCAAGAATCTGTGGTCGCGGGTTCAAACCCCATCTCTGTCTTGTCGAAGTTATGTGTGTATTCACAATTAATTATATTACTTGCTTTAAGGGTGGAACAAAATATCATGATGGAATCTGCACCCAAAAATTCTTACGTGTTTAGTCTGCCAACGCGCACTACGCCAGCATGGTGGAATAGGGCCTAAACTATCTCAATGGCTAATGATGATGATGAATACTTGCGAATAAAACTGCATTTATTCCAGCAGGCCCGGCATCTGCGATATCCCTGATCGTATCTACATAGTAACATTTAAAAAAAGTGATCTAATAAGGAGTGCCAATAAATTTTCTATAACTTGCTCGGAGCATATTCAAAGGATTCTAACACGTGTATTTCTAGGAAGCTTCGAACCGGTTTGCCGCAGGAGTTTGAACGCTCCAACTTATGCAAGGTAACTATTCGCACAATAGCCTTTCGATGTTCTAACTTACTAGCAACGTTTTCACACAATTCAGTTCATGTGCTCAGACCAATCACGGGTCACCTAGTTTAATGTGAAAACATCGGTTATTTGAATTTTATAGTGGAAAGTATTTATTTGAAATGTAATCTAAGTGGATGTACGTTTTTTAAATAGTATATTTCGGAATTGGTACAACACAAAGCTCCCTTAGGTAATAATGACGCTATGCTGACACATCCCTTTAAAAATTGCTCAAAAAGGCGACCACTTTTAATTTCGTTTCAAATACCAACTTTCTACGTCTTATTAAGAAAATGCATATAGTCTGAGTTCCAAGCATATAAAGTCACCCAATAGATAAGCCAGTCAAACATTGGAAATACACATTTACTAGTATTTTTTTTGTTATTATATTTGTGTTATTAGGTCTACAACTTTGCTTCCGCCGTTTTGCAATATATGTTGCAGCGGTAAGTGGTAGTCAAAAAAGATAGATCAAAGATGTCATACAATAAGCTTAGGTATGTGTGAACGTAACGCCATCGAAATATTAGTCAATTAGTTTCTGCAACATAAAGTTATTCTCGATTGAACATGTACCTTACGAGTCAAATTCTCGTCATTTGCGGGAGGTTTTAATCTTCTGCCTTAATTTGAAGAAATCTGCGCCTGGGGCTCATCGAATGCTCTGAAATACCAATGGTGAGGCCTCTACTAGTGAAAAAGCATGCCAAGAGTGGTTTCCACGCTTCAAATACGGAAATATTGGCGTCGAAGGCCAGCATGGCGTTGGAAGAGAGAAAGTTTTCGAATGTGCATTATTATAGGCATTACTTGATCAAGGCTCGTGTCAAACGCAACAAGAATTGACAGGATCGTTGGGAGTGATGCACCAAACTATTTGAAATGCTTGAAAGTCAAGGGTATGATTCAGAAACAAGGAAATTGAGTATCGTACGAGTTGAAGGCGAGAGATGTTAAACGGCGTTTGTTTGCCTGTAAAGAGCTGCTTGAAAGGCGAAGACGGAAGGGATTTCTGCTCCGCACTGTAACTGGGGACGAAAAATGGGTTCATTACGATAATCCCTAGCAGAGAAAATCGTGGGGATATCCCATATGTGCTTCCACTTCGACGGCTAAACCGAATATTCACGTTTCTAAGGTCATGCTCAGTATTTGGTGGGACCAGCTCGGCGTAGTGTATTATGAGTTGTTAAAACTGACTGAAACAATCAGAGGCGATCGTTATCGAGCGGAATTAATGCGTTTGAGTCCAGCATTGAAAGACTAACGGCCGCAATACACCAAGAGACATGATAAAGGAATTTTTCAGCTCGCCTCATGTTGCAAAAGTGGTCAAGACATACTTAGTATCGTTGAAATAGAAGTCCTACCCCACCCGCTGTATTCTCCAGATGATACTCCCTCGGACTACCACTTTTTTGGATCAATGGCACTCAGCTTGGCTGACCAGCACTTACGCACTTATGAAAAAGTACAAAATTGGATCGATTCATGGATCGCTTCAACTGAGGACCAGTTTTTTCGACTCGGAATTTGTATATTGCCCTAAAGATAGAAGAAAGTAGTGGCCAGCGATGGACAATACTTTGAATCACAAATGTTAAACCAGTTTTTTACAATAAAGACTCGAATTTCGGAAAAAAAAACGGCGGAAGCAAAGTTGTAGACCTAATAGAAGCAGTGGTTGAGGAATGTAACATGAATTGTATTGCTCTCTATTGCATTACTCTATTCTATTGCATCTAGCTTGCAGATATTTGAGGCAAAAGTCGTCGCCGTGTGCTATTTTCGCTATCGTAACAAAGTTAGTTCTGCACTTTGCTTGAAAAGTGTGAGGTCGGAAATACTTTTATGCTGTGCACTCACAAAATTTATTGCTTATACCTACTGTTATGAAACATGGCAGGTCTATCTTAGGATGAACATAATAGGAACGAAAAGATTTTCGATTCCCTTTAAAGTCATTGTTGAAGAACCAAAGGATTTATTTAAAACAAACTGCGTATTATTAAGGCATTATTTTCCGAAAAATTATAGTGTGTAACTGTTAGTGAGGAGTGAAACTTTGCCGCGCATTAAAATTGCTAATGAAAAATATATCTATAGATAGAACGAATAAAATATTAGGGACATAAGCGCAAATATAGGTGCATCCACTTTTTTAATTGGAATTTGAGTTTGTAAGCTAAATATGAAAAGTAAATGCAGTTACGAATCGGAGTCACTGACATTGCCCGCAGGATAAATACGCTAAAGTGGGAGTGGGCTGGCCATGTCTGTCGACGGTCGGAAGGCCGGTGGAGCAGACAAGCGTTGGAGTGGAGACAGCGCTTAGGCAAACGTAGTGTGGGACGTCCTGCAGCACGATGTTTCGGCGACTTGAGAAAGGTGACGGGAAATGGATGGATGAAGGCTGCTCAAGACCGGTATCGTTGGCGCTTTCTTGGGGAGGCCTATGTTCAGCAATAGACGGCGATAGGCTGAGTATATAAATGCATGCAGCGCATCAAAAATCAATTAACTTTAAATATCTAATAATTGGATTATGAATTAAATCAATTTGTTTTTAAATGATAATGCTCTTATCACATCAATTAACACTGAATTATCCCGTGTGAGTGCCGTATATATAGGTCTCTACTGATTGATGAAATCATTCGTTTCTACGGCGCTGTATACCCATTTAGTATCTTCAATAAATTTTATATCAAAATGAAACTCTTCAACGTGTTCGTTGTTGTAATGGCTATAGTTGTGATGCTTTCAACTGTATCCGAAGCAAAGCCTGGCTTTGTAAGTATTGATTTCATCAATTTGAAAAGAGTTTTAAGATAATGGACTCGCTAGGCTTAAAACACGAATCGAAAAGCTTTTAGGATTTTCTGTCCCCTGGGTGCAACAGAGGCCTGTGCCAATTAGTGAGACTTTAATAGGCTAATATAGATAGATACATACAAGCTCAAAATTGTAAGTTTTTATACAAATGGAGTTCTTATTTTTGTTTCAATAAAAGCTTTATAAATAAAAATACTTTAATTATTTTTTTATGTCTGTGGTCCTAAATATGACCTGTACCTATTACAAGCAAGCTAAAGTTTATTGCCGATTCTAGGCCAGCATGTCAGACTAAGGACTAAACTCTCTCAGTGGTAAAGGAGGTCCGTGCCCAGTGCAATGTATATGAGCTAATGATACACGATTGGATAACATTCATTATAATGTTTCAATATATGCATTGTGTTTCAGGGTGCGCTAGCGCGGGTGATGACAATCAAAAAGCTCAATCAAGGCTAAAAAACGAGTGGCCTACAGAGCGTCTTGCAACGATTTGATTTACGAAACTACGGAATCACCTTCAAAATAAAACATGTATAATGAAGATATTTGTGCACCTTTTTATTTATATTCTTTATATACATATTTATTATCTGTATTCCCAAACCTGTTGACAGAAGTGTGTCTCTAAAACTACATTGAGATATGTAGATTGAGCTTATTAGCGATTTTTGAGCAAAATAGTTAGAACCGCCGCGAAGAGCAAGCTACCCCAACGTATAACAACGCCAAAAAAACACTCTTAAAAAATTCCGAGGCATGTATCTGAAGTTCAATTTGTCAAGTTATGTTTAGAAAGCACGTTAAATTCTTGAAGCCAGTACGACGGCACGATTGTTGAAAGATAGATTATTATCTAGAATTACTTGAACTGAATAGTCTGATATAGCAGGATATGGGTCGAGTGAGACTCTCATTTTGGAACGAGACAAGCACTTTGAAATAATTACAGTGGAGCTCGTACAGACGTGAGTTAATTCGACTATTCAATTCCAGTCGGTTCTTAACTGTGTTTTGTGTAATCAGACTTATAAGAACAAATTTGATTTTGCGATTTTAGAATTTAAGACTCATTGAAAGTAAAGAAAATAGAAGGGTAATACAAAAGAAATATGAAAAAATTCTATAAAAGAATCGATTTTTGTGTACCTTACAATCTCTTATTAAATATAGAAGTATTGCAAAATACAAAAACAGCATTTATTTCTAATATCCAATAATCGGATAATGTATAAAGCCGATCTGCTTAATAGTGATAAGGGTCTTATCAGATCAATTAACATTGCATTGTATTGCGAGAACTTTATACATCCTCACGACTGATCTCTATTCTGTCAAAACTCAATCATTATCTTCAATACATTAAAGTACCATATGAAATGCTTCAATGAGTTTGTTTTTATAACGGCTATAGTTAGGATGATTTCAATTCAGTGATTTGTAAACAATTTACATATATTTGTATAGAGTACCTACATACATAACCTTTCAACTGTATTCCCTGAAGGGGTGGGCAAAGTTTCATTTCTGCCAGTCAATTTTCAAGTCCCACGTAATAATATATATTTCTAGACTAGTAATACTGTGTATTTCTGCTGGAATACCCTAATTACACAACGACCAACATGGAAAAAAAACAAGAGATATGTACACTGCTTCATATTATTTCTACACATGATCTGTCAAACGGTAGTCTAAAAAAAAAACACTTGAAGTAACGTGGATTTAAATTTAAAGATGCATTACTAGTAAAAAATATTAACCATTTATTTTGTTACCGTTAAGTAAAAAGAGGATGTAATTTATACAATCCGCAAATCACAATGCAAGATTCATGATTGGGTATTCATTAATCCACCATAATTGATCACGTCGTGGTTGTTGATTTACGTATACGAGTAGATGCAGTATACGGTTCACAGAGGGACGATAATAAAAAGCCGAATGTTCATGATGACATGTTTATAATTAAATATCATCATCATCATCAGCCCTTCTGCATCCCATTGCTGGGCAAGGGCCTTCATTACTATTAAGAAATTTTGATACACCACGATTATCACCGATTACACTGGTCAACACGATTTTTGGGTCTGGCTCCTGAATATGAAATTTTAGTTTCTCCTATGTCACAAATAAATAAAAAAATATCTATTCCGATCAAAGTTTGCTTTTGTAGAAAATAGAGCAATTTTATGAATTTTAAAAAATGTATACAATTTTTTATCTATTCTCTTTAATTTTATTTAAAATTATAATAAGGTTTTTTTTTATTGAACACAAAAAGTGTTTTTATACAAGAAATATGACAAATAAGAGCAAACAAATAGAAAATAACAAAAAGTCGAGTTCAAAAACGATTTTTTTAGTTGATCTTTTATGCATGCATTTGCTTTTTTCGTATGAACCCCTAAATACCAGTTTGGACTTTAGCATTAGATAATTTAGGAAAGAATCTCTTTAAATATCTAAAAGCTCCCGAATTATGATCTAGAGCTTTCAAAATTATCTTCATTAGACCTTTTTTTTTTTTTTTTTTTCCACGAGAGGAAAGCGCCATAAGCTCCCCTGTTCGGTACCTCGGGGGAGGTCGTAAGGGATATGTCGGGGTCACTGGCTACGCCAGCATACCGACTAAAAACTCTCGGTGACCATCACACGCGTTTAGGGCGGTTTTGCGGCATCTCAGGGCCAGAAGTGCCCTAAATGGTCCGCTGCCGCCCAGCGCACCGTCCAATTTTGGACCCCTCCAAATTGGGAGTGCTTGGTATGCCCTCCACTTAATCTATTTGGACGTTCGCCTTTCGGGAACGTCCGCGACAGTTAAGAGGTCACGTCCTCTGCCGCCAATCTCGGGGTTGCATCTTCATTAGACCTAACTTTATACATTACGGTGGTATCAATATATCTTTGGGCTTTACGATTGGTTTAGCATTCATATTATGTTTTCCAATTTGAAATGAAAGTCGATCAGGCCATATACGCCGTTGGTAATGTTTTAAGTCTGCTCTGCTATCCCATAAGCATAGGTGACAAGAATATTTGGTTTATCCGCCTTATCCTTGCTTTGATAAATTCACCGCAAATAAAACAGAATGAATCAACACCTTCTTTACACAGTCTTGTTGCCATTTTCTATCTTAATACGACATAAAAGTCGGTTGTTATAACTGTAATAGATTTTTTTTAATAGTAATGGACATGTAAACACTCACTAGTGTAATTTAGAAATAATGCACTATTTGCAATTAAGATAATAATCAAAGTTCTACCACCCATTGTTTATGATAATTAATGAAAATCTTCAAACGAACTTATCCACATAAATCAGACAAAAGCAAACTTTAAGACCTAAAAATTGATATCCGAGTATTTTTCGATGTTTGGAATCAGAATCGAAGCATTAGAACAGAAACCCAAAAATTTTTTTTTTTTTTGTTGACCTGTGTTATACATCACCATTTTGAGATATACACCACGCTGGCCTAATGCGGTTTGGCAGACTACACCCCAAAGATATTCCTAAGAAATTGATATATTTGGAGGTTTCATCACGATGTTTTCTTTACCGTTAAAGCAAGTGATAATTAATTGTGAATACACATTGCTCCCAAATGACAGAGGTTATAAAATCATGGCTTATATGTATGTATTACACCTAATTGCAACAATATTTACGTATTGGGTATTGAATCCTTTTTACAAAAGGAAACAAAGAAGACGAAGAGCCCTTCAAAAGATTTTGCTACGCATCCCGTCCTAGATTAATCCGAAACCGGTTTCAAGAGCTACCTGTGCAAAATATACAAACAGGTTTCGTCATAACCGGTCAACGGTGATCAACCTTTTGTGTTGTATATATCACTGGAGGGATTGGGTATAGCGGGGTTGTATTGTCTTGATATAACTAAGGTTGTTAACAAGGACAGGCGTCATGATCTACTTTCCAAGCTTCTAGCATGTAGCATACGACAACATTTGTACGCAGATTTTCAGCTCATCGCCAAATAGTACTTCCTTACTATTATTGGTGTTGACATGAATTATGCAGTATTTATGTAACAGTGATGGCCTCGAGGTTTGGGCGCACGGTCGAGAATATCGGCGGTCGCCGGTTCGAACCTCAGGCACACACCTCTGACTTTTCGAAGTTATGTGTGTATTCACATTGAATTATCACTTGTTATAACGGTGAAGGAAAACATCGTGATGAAACCTGCACACCTAAGAGTTCTTAGGAATTTCTTAGGTGTGTAGTCCGCCAACCCGCACTAGGCCAGCGTGGTGGACTATGGCCTAAACCCTCTCAATGGTAGAGGAGACCCGTGCTCAGCAGTGGGCGTATATGGATTGATGAAGATGCAGTACTTATACTGACGCTAAAACAAGTAAAACATCAGACGATCGCGTCGACTAAAAATGTGCCTTTGTTATTTTTCCCAAATATGTATATTTCATGATCATCATCCACATTATTTAGAGCACGGACTCACGCACAGAGCACGGATTGTTTTCCATTTCTTTCTATTAAGATTTCTCCTATTTATTACATGATATTCCCATAAATTTGTTTACTAAATAATCTCACAATATTCCTGTCCTAGTGACTAACTCAAAAACCCATACCATACGTAAGAGCCGACAGTTTTATTAAGATATTTCAACACCATCGAATGCCTGCCTAGATATAAATTAGGTGGATATGCCTGCAGCTTTCACTATTACTCCAGCACTTGCCGAAGTACTACCAACCAACCATGAAGCTGTTCAGTTTATTGTTCGTGTTCGCTATGTTGGCACTACTGCTGGGAGCCACTACAGAAGCCAAGGGCCTTGGCAAAGCCTTAAAAAGGGGTGGAAAAATTATTGTAAGTTTTTTTTTGTTTCTCATAAGGGCGGATCCAGGGGGAGGGTCATGTGGGTCATGAGCCCTCCCCTGGGGTTCAGGATGTAGGTGAGCCACTAATGACATTTTTTAAACATAATGTTCTCTTCGCCATCAGCCCATTTACGTCCCACTGCTGAGCACGGGCCTCCTCTACGATGGAGAGGATTTAGGCCTTAGTCCACCACGCTAGCCTAGTGCGGGTTGGCGAGTTGTTAATATTCTCTTGCAAATGCATTATTCCACCGTATTTTTAAACACAGTCCGTAAATTAATAGCATTTCTATTTTTTTTACCTAGGTATATCTCCATAGTATCAGTATTAAATTATAAAATCTTGTGACTTGATCAAGACCGTGTGACCCTCACACCCCTGGCGCCAAAGCTGGATCCGCTCTTGGTTTCACTTCTTGGTTGGCTCGAAGCAGTTCAAATTAAAATTTCATCTGGAAATTGTTGCTATACTCCTATAATGATGTCACATAAATTAACATACATACTTAGGCTATCGCCATCCACTGTTGAACGTAGACCTCCCCAAGAAAATATATCACATATATTTAACGAAAACTATATTGTTATGATAAAATATAATCTTTGATTTTCAGGAAAATAGTATCGGAGCCTATGCCGCCGCCTTTAGCGCCATCAACGCAGGACAGGGTTCCTACCAGCAACCTCAATACGGCGGATACATATGTCCCTGTAATTGACTTTAAATAAATTGCATTATAAAATTGAATTCTTTTTTATTATTTCTAATATCAATTCGAATACATTGAAGTTACGCAAATATTGTGTGTGTTTTTTCATAAAGAGCTAATAAGTCGCGATGACCTCAGGACTTAAGCACAAATCCCGGCGATCGCAAGTTACATATATTAATATATTGACAAATTACTTTACTTCTCCTTTGATTTCCACGTTGAAGTAACAAGGGTCTAGTTTAGGGCTAGTCTCATTTCTGGGGCAGTTTTGCAGAGACCCTGCTGCTACTGAATATTTCTTAATTGAAAAACCCAAGAAATCCTAAACGTTCCACTTTTTAGAAAAGCACAAAATAACAGATACAAGCATATCCTAATGGGCGAACTCCCTCAAAAAAACTTTCAATTTGTATTTACTTAGAAAGAATAGAAGAGACGACGACAAATCTTCACTACACAAAGAGTACAAAAAATGGAAACCTTATGACGGTAAAGCTTACTTCTTTCTTCTTTCAAAATTACCAAAGTTGCAGCGAAAAAACAGTTTTTTATATTATGGATTAACATGAAGGCATAATGATAATAAAATGTTCCAAATATCTTTTACTCCCCAATATATAGGTTTTAAACAAATCGTGATCGAAAATTAAAACAGGTAAAATATGACCCGATAAAATATCAAGTTTGCCTAAGCACGATAAGTAGTAAATATTTCAGTTTACGATCACTTTCTATTTACATTCTGTATGAAAGCCTAAGGAAGAGATACATCTATACTAATATTATAAAGAGGTAAGGTTTGTGAGTTTGTATGTTTGTAAGTTTGTATGTTTGTGACGTTGTAGAAAGTAAACTCGCGATCTACTGAACCGATTTTGAAAATTCTTTTACCAATAGAAAGCTACGTTCTTTGTGAGTGTCATAGGCTATATATTAGTCCGAAAAATGATAAGACTTTTTTGTTGTAGCAGGATTTGCGAAGTAAGTCGGAGAAAAAACGGGCGAACGAAACCGTTTTTTGCAAACGCTGCCTTACCCATGGGAGATATATAGTTGAGTCCTAGAGAAAAGTTGTAGAGCTTGATAATATCTACAAAAAAGTCAGCGGTAGCATATGTCTAACTTTTAGGGTTGATTCACTATAACCTCTTTTATGCTAACTGAATTTGTTATAAAATAAAGCATTGTTTGTGAAGGTATTTTTATAAAGATTATATTAATCCTTATCCAAATAAATGCGTTATTCAGTATAAGTATTTATCTATACTAATATTATAAAGAGGTAAGGTTTGTGAGTTTGTATGTTTGTAAGTTTGTATGTTTGTATGTTTGTGACGTTGTAGAAAGTAAACTCGCGATCTACTGAACCGATTTTGAAAATTCTTTTACCAATAGAAAGCTACGTTTTTTGTGAGTGTCATAGGCTATATATTAGTCCGAAAAATGATAAGACTTTTTTGTTGTAGCAGGATTTGCGAAGTAAGTCGGAGAAAAAACGGGCGAACGAAACCGTTTTTTGCAAACGCTGCCTTACCCATGGGAGATATATAGTTGAGTCCTAGAGAAAAGTTGTAGAGCTTGATAATATCTACAAAAAAGTCAGCGGTAGCATATGTCTAACTTTTAGGGTTGATTCACTATAACCTCTTTTATGCTAACTGAATTTGTTATAAAATAAAGCATTGTTTGTGAAGGTATTTTTATAAAGATTATATTAATCCTTATCCAAATAAATGCGTTATTCAGTATAAGTATTTAATTTAAAAGAAATTTGCCCTTTACATCATTTAATTTCGATGAGTATCTTAGAAGATATCACAGTTTCAAAATAATCATCAAGCGCGCAATAATTATATTACGTACAAGGCGCCGACCGGCGCGTTACGGTTTCACGTTTAAATAATTCTACTGATTTGTATGATTTTTGGTATGGTCATAAATGGGACTTTAAGGAGTAAAATAGACTATGACTTATTTTCTTTCTGAACTCAACCCTGTAGTCTACGCGGACGAAGTCGCGGGCAACAGCTAGTTTTGTAATAAAGGTGTAAACAGAGCGACCAGAGATTCATTTCTAACAGATTTTCCGTTAACACACTGGCTTCTAAAAAACAATTGTTGAGGAAATAGAGGTAAGGACAAGTTTAGCACACAGATTAATAATTAAAATAGAAATAATAATTTACTGTAACGTGCTACTATCCATATAATGACTCTTAGAACGTCTACCCTAGCATTGGGGCTTTACAATTCCACCACGATTCCCCATGTCTATCGCAAAAATATGGTAACTCAAGGGTCTTGGACGCACTACGGAGATTTGGCCCAAGACGGAGGGAAATCTCGAGCCGAGTGCGGTTGCAAAATAATAGACGCTTCAACCAATTTAGTATGGGCAATTGCGCCCACTGCAATTTCAAAACGTGACGATTTTCGTCTCAAAGGCTTTCCTTAGCTATCCAACTGTAACTAAGGAATAATCGCGAACTATTCATGTCTATACAACGTAATAGACAAAATGATACTCTTACATTCTAATTTTATATGGAAAATATGTTTCTAGTATACTATGTAAAGTCAGATGTATCAGCATGAGGTTTGAACCCGTGACCGCCGAGACTCTCGGCCTCGCGCCTAATTCTTGAGGCCATCATTACTTTTTCCATCTTTACATATATAAATTATAATTTTATCCTTAAAAGTTTCTTAAAAGATCTTTTAGCACACTTCTTTTTATGCCATAATCATAATATCATCATCGCATATAATTATCAAAAATCTAGAAAATTAATAATCTTGTATACTACCATTCATTCCATATTACACGATATACTGTTACATTTTCCTATAAAATCTATTACAATAGCACGTGTCATAAATGAATTCAAGAAAAAAACCCAGACGTAATGAAATGGGTGTTTTGCCATAGGTTGCTTTTTCCTCTGGGTGCTCGTCGCATATAAATTGAAAGGTAACGCTTCTAAGTTCACCATTCTTTCACGAACCCTTGTAGGAGAAGAGTAATCAGCAATTAATTCATCATGAAACTGTTCAATTTGTTTGTGGTCGTTTTGGCAATGTTGGCAGTCATGCTTGGTGGTACTACTGCGGCGCCTTAAGGTGTGGGAGGCGCAATTAAAAAGGGCGGCAAAGTTATTGTAAGTATAAAAAATATTTTTAAGAGATGTTTACAATACGCATTTCGAACTTCTATCTTACGTTCTTAGGACGTACACGAATAATATAATATGTATCCGGACGTGATATTAAAAAAACATATCAACCTTTGTGTTGTCTGAGTGAAGCTTCTTAATTATCATAATCAAAATCATTTTATTGTCAGTTTTCCTCTTTCAATGGTTTAAAATTTTAAATTTATCTTATCATTTTATAAAACATTATTATTTTAAGATAAATTTTGCATTTCAACGACATTTGTTATTTACAGAAACATGGGCTAACAGCCATTGGTGTCATTGGTGCCGGCCATGAAGTCTACCAAGAAGCCAAGAATGGATAAAGTGTTTTCAAAATCACTTTCATATTTTGTCCAAATATTTATTATTATAATTATGTTATTACATGATACCAAAAATATACGTTTAACGTACTGATAATATTTTCTTTTTATAAACTCTATCCCTAAGATACGTTTCTGGAAGTCTTTGTTAAGATTTCACCCAAGAAGGCCTTGTTAAAGCTTGGTGTTGTACCATGTACATATATATACAGGTGAACCTAATAACAAGACACTTATACATATAAATGATGTGTTAGTGACGCAATCTAATGACAATGAAAAAAAATTGAGCAGAAAGCTAATGGTAATCATAAAAAAAAATCACGAATAAACATTACAAGACTTCGTAATGCTCTCCAATTGCTGGACGCTTCGTTCTGCTTGATAGATAAACAACAAAATATAGTACCTCTAGATGAAATGACTGTGGCGAGCCAAAAACTAAAGCTGTTAGATTTATAAATACTCTTAATGTAGTCCGTAACTCCTTATGCAAAAGATTAGACTTCAAAAGGATTTTCCTTCTTCATGCAAATTTTTTCACTGCCGCTCCGCTTCTATTGATCATCTTGCGAAATAGCAAAATAAACAGCCCTTACTCAATAAATCAGCTATCTAACATTAAAAGATTATCAGACCAGATTCAAATCAGACAGTTGTTCCTGACATTAACGAATTCAAGGAAACAAACAACGTCTTCAGCTTTATAATCTTGTATAGCTTGTAATGAGACGTCTTAAAGTCATAAGTGATCCATCACCTTTTCTCTGTATATACCTAATAGTTATGCCCCAAAAGTGAACATATTTGGATCGGTGAATTTCGTCGGCATATTTTAGCTGTAGTTGTTCCACTTATCATAACGTGTCTGAACGGTCTCTTCGCAATGCCGAGGCAAAATGTAGATATCATCTTCTTATTCCCAAGGAGAGATGAATGTTTGTGCGTAATTGTGAAAATTTGATTGTTATGATGACAAGCTAAAATAAGGAATATGGACATACAAACAGATTGATCAGAAAATTTAACAAATTGAGCCAACTCACCCAAAAAAGTGGCACCCAACAGTGGCACGCACAGATTTTATGAGCAATTGATGTTTTTGAGGGCTTGCTATTGTTTTTAGGTAGGTACATCCTATAAGCATGTCCTTTCTACTACTCCGCTTTGCTGCATTACTTCCCATTTCTTGCAGTAAAGATCCTTTAGACTTAATTTTATCTTGTCTTAAGTTATCTCTAGATAGAATGCCTCTAGTAGTCACAATATCGAATGTATATGCGTACTTTTTGCGGAATACAGATTGTGTTGTAATACAACTTGTATTACACTAAACAAAATTTTCATAAAGCTTTTTAGTGTCGGTAAATTACACGAAAAAAATGTTTTTTCAAGAGCTTTCTTGTTATTTGGAAAGTTAAAAATAAAATGTAAGAAACATATAAACACTCTCACAAACTTTCGTGTTTCAAATATAATGACTTCACTACTCAAGTGTCGAATATATATTAATGTAAAAAATAAGTCTCGTTTGACTTTAGCGAAACAGCACCGACCATTGAGCGTGCGTTTAGGAAAGCATACACAAATACCACCTCCTTCCAAAATGAAAAGAATAAATTGGTGAAAAATAGTTTATTTCAAAACATTATAAGAATATATTTTTATTAAGCGTATAAAAACTTATCAAGTACTTTCACTAATTAACCTCTATTTTTGGCTTCTTGGTAGACTTCGTGGCCGGTCCCGGCTATTCCAATGGCAGTGAGGCCGTGTTTCTAAAAAAAAAATCAATCAGTTAGAGTTAGGTGCAAACTAATAACTTTCTGAGGGGTATGAAAGTAAAAACAGCAAGTGTGATTTTGTTATAGGGTAAGAACAATGCTGCCGAAATAGAACAAAGGAGAAAAAGGTTTTCATCGCTTGAAGATACACAATTTTTTATGCCAACCTGTCTATGTTGTTGTGTTGTATATGTACCTTGTTCTTTTCACGTTGAAAATATCTTGAATTAAAAAGAAGAAACAAGCAGGGTAGCATACTTCTCTAATTAAATACTTACTTAAATATCGGGGCATGATGATCCCGAGTGTTACCCATGAATATAACCAATTTGAAAAATTGAAGTAGTAATACTTACAATAACTTTTCCACCCTTTCTGATGACTTTTCCGATGCCCTTGGCTTCTGTAGTGCCTCCCAGCAGAAGTGCCAGCATGGCGAACACGAAGAATAAACTGAACAGCTTCATGCTAAGGTAATGTTATTTTCAAGATTCCACAACAAAGGTTGGTGTTGGAATGTTAACTTGAAAGCACCGGAGTTGTATTTATACGAGCAGAAGCTTCGCACATAATCTATTTTAGAGGTAAGTCATAGGGTAATACGCGTGGGTTTTTTTCACCTCAATTGACTCACCCAAATTTTACGCACGCCTTACTTGCTTTACTAGGTCTACGGGAAAAAGTCAATTAAATGTTAGAGAAGATCTGAAGATATTTGTTTATGCAATTTTATAATCTGTAATACTAGACTATTTAACTGTAGACTAGCGTCATGGTCCAGCGGCGTAATATCTCATGCATTTCATCTGTTAAATCGTCGTGACGAAAATATTGTTTTTTGCCACCAACATATCATTATTCTAAACTTATTGCAACACTATGGATCAGATAATTCCCCTCCAAAGATTCTCCTCGTATCTTGAAAGTGCGATGGACGCACTAATTAGGTGCGTTATAAGATGCAATGTGTTTTTTTAAACCACCGATGAAAGAAAAAGTAAAATTTATATAAAAGTAATTTTATATAAAATGTAAATACATGATGCAACACGATGTTGAAATCAAATCTTTTTTTATATATTAGAATATAGTTACCTAATAAAATAAATGCTGTTCAATACAAAAGTGAATTACCAAAATTAACACCACTGGTTTCTCAGTATAGTTTACTAGTATGTAAACAAAACCATATTTAAAGTGCAAAATAATATCAATAATTGTGTTAATTTGCTTCTATGATTTTTCGTGGGCCATGAGGAAAATAATAACTTTATTCCTATTTATTCTGCTAATACTTAAAGAAATACGTAGTTTAGGAACAGCGAGAAATAGATCGATTTATAATAATCAGCCCATTTGTGTCCCATTGCTGGGCACGGGCCTCGCCTACAGTTAAGAAGGTCTAGGCCTTAAAGCTTTAAGGGCTGGCGGACTACAGACTTAAGATATTATTAAGAACTTTGGAATGGGCTGGTATAACTGGTAACTTTGGAATGGTTGCCGTTAAAGCATATAATAATTAAAAATGAATAAACACTCTAAACTCTCTCTCTCTTGGCCTCGAGGTTTAGGCGCGCGGTCGAGAATCTCGGCGATCGCGGGTTCGAACCCCAGGCACACACCTCTGACTTTTCGAAGTTATGTGTGTATTAAAAATTGAATTATCACTTGCTTCAACGGTGAAGGAAAACATCGTGATGAAACCTGCACACCTAAAAGTTCTTAGGAATTTCTTAGGTGTGTAGTCCGCCAACCCGCACTAGGCCAGCGTGGTCGACTATGGCCTAAACCCTCTCAATGGTAGAGGAGACCCGTGCTCAGCAGTGGGCGTATATGGGTTGATGAAGAAGAAACACTCTAAAACTTCATCACTTCAAAAAGTCGGAGGTTTGGACCCGCAATAGCCAAGATTCTCCACCGCACGCCTTTACACTCGAGGCCATTATTAATTGCACTGATATTGCAAATTGAAGACTCAATAAGACACCGAATTATGTAAAATATTTTGAGAGTTTTAATAGTATTTAGATTTTTATTATTTTAAATTTAGAGTGAGTTATCAGAAATATCAACTAATATAGAACCAATAACTAATCTAATAACCTTCGTGTTAAAATTAACGATAAATCTCGAAGGAATCTTTTTCCTCAAACATCAACAATTGTTACATTATCCTCTTTTCTTACACATATCATAGATATTACTTCTAATTATATAACAACACACACACGTGTTGAATCTAGAGGAAACATGAATAAAAACTTTATAGATTTTCCATAGCGAGAGGAAATTCTTACTAGTCATTATCAATACCTACTCTCTAACGTACAAAAGGCGAGAGTGGTGATGTTCCTTATTCTAAGTCTTGTAATCGCAAGAAAACGACGAAATGAAATTGTTCGGCATTTTTGTTGCCGTCTTGGCAATGTTCGCGATGATGATGGGCGGAGCCAGTGCTGAGCCAAAAGGCATTGGAAAGGCCCTTAAGCAAGGCGGAAAAGCCGTTGTAAGTAAAGTACTTTTAAAGCCCTTTAAAAATGGTAAAATTATTCTTAGTATTATTATAAATAATTATCTTCTTAACTAAACCAAAATAAATTCTGAACGTACGAAAATCCAGCAAAAGTAATGGATACATTTTTTTACTATGTAGGTACGTTTTATTTATTTATTTAAAATACTTCATATACAAAACTGTATATAGGCGGACTTAACGCCAGTGGCATTCTCTACCTTAGGGTGGTGGAGAGATGAAGTATGGTTGGTGTGAAAAAAAACAGAGATACAAACATATATTCATAATAAAAATATACATAAAATATCTAAGTTATATATATAAAAATAAATATAGATATATACACTTAAATTCAACAAGAAGACTTTGCCAATTAATTGAGAAATAGATCTCGGACTCTCCTTTTGAAAGTATCCCATGTAGTGGACGTCCTTATTTCGAGCGAGAGCGCATTCCAGAGAAGGATAGATTGAACAGAAAAAGAAGAGTGTAGAAAATTTGAAGTATGAGGAGGACAACGAAGGAGAAGATTGTGCGTAGAACGAAGATTTTTGGTGTGGGAGGACCCTAAGAATTGAAAATATTTTTTGCTACTAATGTAAAAATATCATAACAATTTTTACTTATCATGTGCATTCATTTTTGTACGTTGTAGTAACTATGAATCTTAAAAGTATTAAGGCTCCTGACATGAGTGGTATCTGGGAATCTGCTAACTCTTGGGAAAAAAGGGATTATTCTAATAATATTATTTATGATCTTATCACAGAAAGCTGGTATTGGTGTGATCGGCGTCATCCGTACAGGCCACGAGGTTAACGAACATGTTCGTAACCGAGGTTAACAAACTATAATTAGTTAAACCTTTACCTTGAATCTACCAAAATAAAAAGCAGAATAATTTTTTCTTTAACATAATAATAGTTTTTTGGCATTATTTTATTCTTTTTAAATACAGTGTTTATACAGTGTTTAGTAAATAGGGATAAGTACTTTTATTGTTCGCAGCCTCGTCTACAGGCACAGATTCGAATCTGCGAACTGTACTTGTTCCAAAGCAATCTCCGTTTTCAATCAAGCTTTATAATTTAAACTGCGCTGTACACAAAATTTGTCATTTGATATAAATAAGAAAAAATATGATTCGCGTCAATACTGCTGATACCTAGTATAAATAAAAGCAACTGAGAATAGACATTAACCGTTTTATCTATAAAATTAACCCACCTAATTTTTTAACCATACACTTCGCAAACTATTGTCGGTTGGATTACTATTTACTACCCCTGTAACAAAACTTCTAGCTACGCCATTTGTAATTCGGTTTCGGAGACGATCGAAATCCTACTGTACAACTGTGAAGTACAATTAAACGCAATTCTCCAGTTGTCACTGTCGATTGCGGAGAATTTATCTGGCATACTTAGAAGACAAATACTTATTTACATACTTAATTTATATTCGGTATTTATTACTTTAATTGCACATGGGACTTTTTAGCAAACTTCTCCAGCGTCAGATGCCAATCCTAATCCCTGAAGGCAATTCGACGCATTTATTTTGAGTTCCCGAAGACCCTTCAGTGTGCAGAGTGAAACTACCATGGGGTTGATAGCCGGTAAGAGTCCGACATACCCCGTATACCTTCTGGGAGAGGAGATCTAAGATGATTTTCCCC
The DNA here is from genome assembly GCA_030295005.1 of Cephonodes hylas. Taxonomy (NCBI): domain Eukaryota; kingdom Metazoa; phylum Arthropoda; class Insecta; order Lepidoptera; family Sphingidae; genus Cephonodes; species Cephonodes hylas. Next base: position 6,716,409 of record AP025371.1, read on the forward strand.
ATTATGAAAAAAGCAGTCCTAAACTGGAAATAAATAAATACACCCAACAGTCACATACATAGTCCTGACCCCACACTAAGATATGAGTCTTGTGTTGTGGGTATCAGAAACTACGAGAGACATTTCGGTCTCACAAACACCCAGACTCGAAACAAATATTTGTGGATCACACAAACATTTGTCTCGGTGCGGGGATCGAACCCGCGGCCGCTCGTTTCGCAAGCTGGTGTCTAGCCAACTGCGCCTTGAACTGCACTTAAAATTCTGCGACAAATATCACGAATAGCTTTGCGTAGTTTCATGATAAATACAGTTGGTAACTGTTGCAGTACAACATTTTATAAGTCCTAATTGTACGATGGTATTAATATACAAAAAAATGAAACGCTCTATAGAAAAAATATTTAAAACATTGTTTATTATCTTCCACAAACGCTGAATCAGTGTAATGACGTGTTAAGATAGAGCAGTATTAAAATATTTCATTGAAAGTATTATTTGATTCAAGTAGTTACCTACATATAGGGTCTTTATACTATAACAAATCCGCTTTTATATACGTCTATTCTAAAATATAGTTCTTCTATTTTTTCCTTTGTATTTAGGTACACGAGTATAAAATTTTTAAACAGTTATATTCTTACCTATATATTATTTTTATCTTTGTTAGTACCTACACTTAAACGTATAAATGTTGAAGATTAATTTCAGAAATTATTGCATAGGAGGTCTTATGGAATCTACATAATCGTTCAAGTATATGCAATTTCCATCTAAGAAGTTATTATGCGATTGTCCGTGAAGTCCATATCCTATGAGTTTCATGTTTTCGTTATCGCTTCGCTTACAGTGTTTACATGGCGTAATGTACTCGCTAGAAATATCACTGACGAAATCTCTTAGTGTGAAATGTGAATATTTTTGTGGCGTTGAATTAGGTGTCATTGGAATTCGTTCAGAGCTTCTTTCACATGGCGCCATGCATTTATAACAGTGTATATGCATATTTGTTTCCGTTTCTTCGTCCTTCAACGTCCTTACTTCTCTTCTAGATAAAATATTCATAGTCAACAAGCAATTAGCACAAAAACTGCTTTTGCCAAAATGATTTATCATATTTCCACCAAACGGACACGGAGTGATTTGAGTACATTGATCAGAGCTCGTGTTACGATGTGAGGCTTGAACTTCTTTCTCACATCTTACTCGTTTATGGTGATTTTGGAAACATCTATTTTTCTCACAAACCCTACAATTGCATGAGAGATTTGCTAATTGGCGTTTCAATAAGCGCAGTTCTATTGGCTCCCAGTTCATAGGCCTCGGTAGTGGAGTTTTAATCATTTTATTGATTTGTGGCCACCGAGGGAAGGAAACAATGTACCTGGTTGGATACTGCACACTCATCTATCAGTACACCGATTCATGTTTGCTGTAAAGGGATACTCGCTATTTCACTTTCATTTTAATTTTTGCTTAATAATTTTGATAGAACATGTCACTCAGGAAGGGAAGAACATCAAAGGTAATCATAAAGGTATAAAAAATTCTAAATTGTTCTCCTTGATGGCTTGATATTTGAGAGCTATTCCGATAGATGATACGTCATAATATAAACTTCAAAAATAATGTAAGCATGTTCTAAAAACACTAGTTTTAACCAATGCCTTAATTTAGAAATGAAATACTTAAACCGATCTTAAATATTTTTCATCTAGTACTAAATATGTCTGTGTATCACGCAAATTGCAATAAACCGTGTGAAGACCAGAAAAATAAAGACCCAACATCAAATCAATCTAAACTAACATCGAAGGTAAGGAATCAACAAGTAATAAAACTCTGTGTAGGTATATTGTTTATATTACATCTCAAATACCATCAAAGTACAAGTTTTATGTTTAAATTGCATGTTTTGACCATTTTAGCCTTTCTGCGACTGCAATGGCTGCTCATGTAAAGATTGTCCTGATATTTTAAAAATGTACTCTATTACTGTAACTGAAAAATCCTGTCATTTCGGTCCCAAGGTCACTAACGAATGTAAGGTCAGCAAAAGTGAACCAGGACAGCCAGAGGAAACTGTAAATGAGATCAAAAACTTATTGCAAACTGTGAATCGAGATTGTGGATGTGAAGTGGTTGCTCGAGCAATGGCATCAAATATTCACACGAATATGTGTTTAATGCAATCAAACAATGAAGCGAATCCCGAAAAATGTGCTGATAAGGAAGCTGAAAATGGTACAGAACAATAAACAAATTTTGCTTTTTTTTTATTTATTACAATTTAAAAGATGTACACTCAAACCAAGCCATCAATAAGGCAAACCAAAATTATAAATATTAACACCAGCACAATTTTATTCATTTCATGCAATCATAAATCGTCATAACAAATATAAAATCAGTGTGTTTAAATTCTTGACATTTTGTATAATATTCGCCTCTTACAATAAAATCAGTTTTTTTTTTAACATGTCAGTATTAATTTACAACACTGGATTATTTACTCATTTGTATTGGTTACTCCATTAGTATCTGTAATAATTTGTTGCCCTTGATATTTTCTGAATCTTTCACATAGATAATTCCAATACTTGGTTCTAATTTTATCATACTTATTTGCTAGTGCCTCACATAGCTCAATGGCTCTTTGAGCATTGTACAAGCAATTAGTTTCACCCTTCTTGATGGATTCTTCACATATATCTATTATAAAAGCTAGTAAATATGGAGATCTGCACTTATTCTTATAAACTTCTTCACAGAAAGATGTCACTACAGCATTGCCACTGAGACCTCTTTTATCATGAAACAATACACCTCTTAAATAGTTCCATGCACTCTCATTGTTTTTGACAAACTTTATCTTCTCAATTGTGTAGCATATTTCTTTTTGCACTGTCATGTCTGACCAACCAAAATGGCTGTTTATAATAAAGTACCGTTGATTCCAGGCAGAGTTATTGCGTACATCATCTGTGATTAGGTGATCCACGAAATCCATCTCTTTATCATAAAGCCTGTTGAAAAATATTTTTGTTAGGATTGTTTTTATTTAAAAATATTTAGGGGCCATTGAAATAGTCAATATAGTTAATAATATGTCCTTAGCACCAATACAGTGTAAGAAATATAAAAACAAGATGATACAAGGCGAAATATAGTTACACAAACTATAATAAATAATTCTGATCTGCAGTTTGCAATCACATGGTGCCCCAAGTTCATTTCCTAGGTCAGGGAGTGTGATTGGGTTTCGGATAAAATGTCTCAGAAGTAACATTTAAGGTAGATAAATGGAGTCTATAGGCTTGCCCCAATTTTAACAACCTTAAATCAACTGACCTAATTTGAATAATACATAATAAATGCCTACAGTTTGGCAATTACAGGTAGGTTTAACATTTGCATGTTATGACTTCACTCCAATAATTTTGGATACAACTTGCCATTAACAACATACAACACACTTTTAAAACTACTCTTTTATAAATTTTTGCACAAAAAATTTACAGCTTAACCATAACTATTAAGTAAAGAATTAACTGAGAATATCAGATAAATGAAATAGCAACATAACTTTGTATTTTTATACACATAATATTGTACACTATGAATACCTAAGTGACAAAAAATTACGACTCACCCAAAAGTTTTTATCACCCATTGTCTGTGTTGCCAGGCATGATAATTTTTAGGATCTTGTAAAAGGGCATCGCCAGTAAGATCCAATTCTAATGTTGCATCTTGCAGCCACTCTACTAACACTCTTCTATGATGCCACACCTGTAATAGGGGATGAAAACAAAATATTATAAATCCTGTATTGTTTTGCAAATCTTACTAGCTATTTGCAATTGTATAAAGATTTTATTCTGACATACACAAGATGAACATATGTTCAATGACTTATCATCTATATTTATATAGCAAAATCCCTATCAAATAAACAAAGAGTAATCATACTTATCAGCAAAGAAGGTAAATACAGTCTTTATGATTTTCTGTGTAACATATTGAGTATTTTATTCAAACAGTTATATGTATACATTGTAGTGACTTGGCTAAGATGTTATGTATTACTGTTAGTTTACATTACACTGTATGAAGTGGAATGTTGCCTAGTAACAAGTGACTTATATATTTTTTATTTTTTATTGAGGGAATGTAATAGGTGATACTGGGCTAACAAGTTACAATAAAAAAAAAGTCACTGACAACAAAATATAAATAGGCCTACCTGGTAATTTTTTGGAGAGTTCTTTATCACTGCTTCTACATAATCTAGTTCCAGTATTAAATCAGTGTCCAGAGCTTTCAGCAAATCTCTCCTGAAACAATATAATACATTTTATAATTATCCATATTTTTTCTTCATTTTATAATTATTCATATTTAAATATAGAAGTAGAATTTAATTTAATTAATCTTGATACTCTTTCTAGACTTCACTCTACAGAACTATAGTAATAAATTTATAATTTGTAGTGCGCAGTGATTTCAACTTAGATTATAAACAACTGTTTGTTATAAATTTATTTATGTATGACCTTTTTTGCCGTATGTTTTACCTGTATTGCCAAACTGTGTAGTTAGCAGGATTAAGTTCAACAGCATCTTTTGTAAGCTCTAATGCCCTTTGTGACTTTTCATTCCTTTGTAAGACAGCTCGGAAGTAGCTGTACACATCTTCAACTGGAATAGAGATAATTCTGATTTATTTCATTGTTTATTTATTTTAACTAATCATAATTTAGTAATTTAGAAAAATATAATATTTTAACATTAAGAACATAATCCTAAATTAATACTCTTAATTTTCGGTAAAAATTATTCAAAGAACAAAAAACAAATGTAGTTGAACACAATATATTTGCATTGTCAAAAAGTAAACAAAAAGCCTCTTAATTAAAAACTCAACCTTCATAGTTAACCTTTACTTTGGGAGAGGTCGTTGTTATTATATTCTACAAATGGCATAAACAAAGGGCACATTCACAATTGTTTTAAGAATATTTGTATTTTTAAAGCCTACCTTATTCATAGTAATCGAAAATTTTCCACGTACAATTAACTTACATTTTTCCGAGTGCGCTATAACCACAACAGGATTGGGACCGTCTTCCTCCGAGACTGGAGTCACATCACTCCATTCTGGCCTTTCTCTGTACGGTACCCATGCAGTGTCACTATCTCCACAATCCGACATTTTCACTGAACTAATTTCATTCGACTACTGATCTTGTTTTAAACAATTTACAACGTCCTTATCACTTAATGCGTGAAGAACGTGAGTAAACAGTTGTCGCTACTATCTAGCGCTAAGCATTAAGAACTTTATTAAGTACATATAACGCTATAGGGATAGTTTTAAACGAACATTACTAGAATCGATTTAGCAATAATTTTAGCCACGAAAGCTTGGTTGGATACAATTTTGAAAGTATTGGTATGATTTCAAAAAGTATGAATGTCAAATCGGTTCAATATGACATTTTGTTGTGTCACAACTTCTCAAGGTGTGTCATTATAGTACGTTCCAGTTCCATACACTTAACCGCTTATAACAATTTAAACATAGAGTATTATTTTCTAAAATAATAATATTTATTATATTTTTTAAACGTTAACGCGATAAAGTAAACGTAGGTGTCTATTAAAAAATAAGATCAGAAGAGAGGATTGATATGAAATAACTATAACCCGTGAAGCATTAGGTACCAGGTATTTAGGTGGTTTGTAAAATATATATATTTTTTAATTAGAGTTTTAATATAAAAATAGGTACAATTTACTGAATTAAAAAATAATTATTATAAAATTATGGAATGTTTTATGGTCTCTTAGTTTAGGGGTCTGCTGCGACTCTATATCGGATCTCGGCAGTCACGGGTTTAATTCGTAAGCTCATACTTCAAATATATCGTTATTATGTGCTTTCATAATGAATCATCAAGCATGCTCATGGTGGAGAAACCATTGTGAGAAAAATTCTAAAACTTGATAGTTCCCAAAAAACTACAAAATGGATAATACCATAGTACAGGGCTTCCCAAACTGTGCGTCGCGACTCCCTGGGGCGTCGCGGCAACATCCTGGGGGTGTCGCGAGGCGATCGGCAAACATTCGCTGTCCGTATTTTTCTGATAACCTCATATTACGCTGACTACTGCTGTTTTTATTTCCAGTAAAGTAGGTAGTTTTGATGATGGGGGGGAGGGTGCGTCGCAAGAAAATTCACAATTCTATAGGGCGTCATAGTGTAAATAAGTTTGGGAAGCCCTGCCATAGTAAATAGGCAAGTAATAAAAAAAAATGTTTTCAATCTAGATATTTATTAAAACACAAAAATGTAGGCAAATAAATTATGTTAACATCTAACAGGTAATAAACTAAGAGGAATCTTTGCGATTAAATACCATTAATTATTCTAAGATGTAATTGGATTTCATAGTGATTACCAGCCGTAGGCCAGGCCAAGTCCGTTGGTATAAGTCATGTGAGAGACAGTCGTTGCAGGTGAGTACGCCACACCTAACAAACCAGCAGTTGCCACCTGTTATAAAAATAAACAAATGATTACCAATATTCTTAATTGCCTTGTCGATCCTGCACCGAATGTAAGCACCTATGATAAGTCTTGGTTACGGCTTTTGGAAATACGCTGGAATAATGCTAAACATAGCATCTCGTAGGCCATAATAAATAGACGAGAAGTGACTTATATGTATAAAAATCACATATGCCTATCAGGAAGGTTGGTAATTATGTTAAATTATGATAAAAACAGCCTTAAGTTTAAGCTGATAATTAATTAATATAATAACTATCTCTTTCTTATCTCATAATTACACGAGGTTGGGGCCCCAATGTGATAATAAGTTTTATTTTTTTTGTTTAGCCTATATGATATAAAGCCTTTTAAGAATATATATATTTTAAAGGTCGCAAAATACAATTTCTATCATATTAATATCCAAGGACTGAAAGGTTGATATTTTTAGTTTTTTTCTCAAAACTATTGTTTTTTTTCCTTTGCTAAGCTAGACCTTACATCTATATAATTATTAGTCAACACCATAAAATATCGTTGTAAATATTTCCTTGAATTATATTCAATCAAATAATGTAAAATTACCTTAGCTACTGGAGCTGCAATAGGAGCTGCCAGGCCAACATGTGATACCAGAGGTGAAGGGTGAACTAATCCAGCATACGCGGGCGCCACGGCGAGACCGGGATTACTCACGCGCACATCAGCCTTACGAACGCTCGAAAATGGAGTGTCTATCGCTTTTGAATATGTTGAAATCTAAAAGTGTTCGTCTTAGTATAAATAAGTAACACACTTGATGTTTTGTATATTTTTTTTAAATGTCCACGAGATCGAGACAGAGATATCTTAAGAATGTAATTTTAATTGTCTTTTGGCCAGCCAATACATTTATGCACATCTCCCTCTGTTCTAATAGGTTATTGGTTATAATAGGTCCCACACATAATATACAAATAAGTATAGGCACTTTATTTGGAGTACCCACGTTATAATTACGGATTAGACATAAACAACCTTTACAACTTACCTGCCCCAGGTTGAATGGTGATCTATAAGTGTTGGAGTGTTGCGAGGCAAGTGCGGGTTGTGCAGGATACGAACTGTAGGGATTCCATGCCCCATAGCTATAGGGTGAACCATAAACTGGCGAGATCAATGCCCCGCCGTGGACTGCAGCAATCGCACAACATAACAATAGAATCTAAAAATAAAAATATTATAGGACAAATTGGGTAATCAGTGAAAGTGTCGTGTCTTTCTAATTTTCTTATCTGTCTTTAGATATTTTTTGTACCAAAATTAAGGCATCAGCTAATTGTAATCAGACATCATATGAAGGTTGGCCTCATACATTTAGCACATTTGTATCTTCTTCTTGTTGAATAAAAATATTTTTTCTTTCAAAATAGTATGTTATTCCTTTCATTACCTCAATATACGAATTTAGAAGCCAAGATAGCAATTATTATATTAAAGTTATAAAGAATGCTTTAATGTGTCTTTTAAAAGCTATTATTACTATTGTCGTTACTTACTTTCAGAATCATTGTGCGTTCAGTACCCAGAATGTCCAGGTGCTATGTGGTGTCTAAGTGATTTCGCCTAGGCTTTTATACTAGGCTTCATATGCCATATGTATAACATGTGTGTGATAAAGGGATTGTATTATAATATATGAGAGCAATCATAGCATACCGGTCGTTAATCCGTAGGGCGTGCGTGGTCATAAGGACATTTCCAACTGACAGTTATGTCACGAACTACATTTGTTTATTTAATTTACCTCAATTCGGATTATGTTTAATTATCTTCAATAAACAATAGACCAATTTTCAATAAAACCGTTTATTAATTACTAAATCAATAAAAAATACCTTATAAATATAAACAGAGCACAATCTAGAAAAAAACTAATAAACAATCTAATAAACACATTTTATTACTAAAAGTCGGTAGATACTTGCAGGATATTTCTATTTAAATTTTCCATAAACCGGACTTCCATGAAAGCATCGACGTCGCGTGAAACTTTTTCTGTTAATCGCGACAAATGTTGTCTTAAGATACCAACAACACAATAACCAATGTCATTAATTTAGTCATTAAAACATAATATAATTACGGATTTAATGTAAGGCTTACATATTTTATTTAAATAAGGCAGTTACCGATTAAAATTATCGGATGTTATGTTATGACATGGCTTATCCTTGGAATATTCAACGTCATAAGTACATAGGTATGAATGATAAAAAATATGTTAGTTCTAAGCAGGGGTGGATTAACACATTTGCCTCCAATAGGATATTCAAAATTTTCCCTCCCATCAGACCAAAAAAATCTGTCACTTAAAATCTACCATCTTAGGATCCAGCCTACTCAGCCTGCTGGTAAATCCGCCACCGGTACTAAGTACTTGTAAAATGTTGTGTGAAAAGGTCATATTTAAGTCTCATAGATGGGGAAACACCATAAGAACCCAATTCGTATCGTACTTAAGTTATTTCCATTTATCTCAATAATCCTAACCAAATGAACGAAACTATCTTCGCTGTTTAGTCTGGTAACAACAAAAGTTATTAAATAATTAGCGTATCGGCTAAGACAATATGATATCCGTTTGTAAATGGAGCAAGTTCGTCAAGTTTACTTCGTGTAATAAATTATATGTTTTGCAGTTAGTAAGTAACGTAGACAACACGCTAGCAGATTATGTTGGCCCCGATTACGCTCTGTATATTGTAAGCAGTAATTATAGCACTAACGATAAAGGACACGTGTGATATTTATGGCTCATTAACAGGAAAATTAATTTTATGTAACAAAATTGAACGAAACATTTTAATCATACAATAATCTTGCCGATTACGTAGTCAGGAACAGAGAGTTCCGAATATAGAGACTGGGTTGAAGCAATATTGTTAATAGTATAAAATGTACGCACAATCGAATTAATTAGTACATACAGATTATTTGTTAATGTTCCAGCTCAGCATTACGTATCCAGGTAGAAGGTTGGTTATTGGTGACACTGACATACCCTTTTACTTCAACGCTCGCTCTCAATTAAGTGAAATTAACAAAAATTTCCATGTATTATAGATAAATATCTGTTGCAAGGCCGTACAGAAAGGGTGTTTGGATGTAATTTGCTTACTTAATGATTTAAAGCAACCATCGCACAAATATATTGGAAAAACAATGTGTTCATACAATATACAAAATTACAATGAATTGAAGTAACAATGATATTTATTTTATTATCTAGGAACTAGTACCGAGATGGTAATTCGGAATTGAAATATATATAATGTAACACGTGTTACAGCTGTTTTGGGCGCGCCCCGTTTGTCTGTTACTCACTGTAGTTTGAACCACGCGACCTCAACACGTCAGGCTAGACCATTACACATAATTGTAGACATGTCTTAGATTTTATCCTTTGGTACAATAGTACCTACACACACTGCATGTCAATGTGCCCCGCCTTATTACCTAACAAGGGCGTTTAGATTTGCTCTACATAATATTTAAATTAAATTCTCGCTACTGTCTTCTAGTGAACTGACTTTTGAGTGCAACCGCCTTAGTTTAAAAAGTATCTTGTATATTCTTCTACCTACCAAACAGAACTTGTATCCTAGTGTGGATTCAGAACTATGAATTTTGGATGTATTTAGGTATTCATACTACTTAACTCCAAGAAAATACTTATACTTATTGTTAATTTATTAATTTTAGAAAATAGGCACTAACAGTTTTACTACTGCTACTTAGGAAATTTACGGAGACTTGGCCTAGATACGTAGGTAAGAAAGTTTAACACGTGCGTTAATAGGTCGAGTAAACAAACCAGAACGTTTTCTAGACATCTAATTACATCCGTCACGCTGTCCTCATGGCGATAGGCGAAGTGCATTGCCGCATACACCATAAATCACTGTACACCGACACTGTCCAAACAGTAGACCGTTCTGTTTTAACGCTAACTAACACATGAAAGAAATGCTTGTACGTGACAAAAGTAGTGCTACATTTCTTGCGATCATATTCCTTATTAACGAAGAGTTCGGAAACATAGCACCTATAGCCGGTGACACTAAGTTGTCTCTCAGAGTAAACCCGCGATTTTTAGGTAACGATTTTTGGAATCCGGTTAATATTTCCACCGTTGAAATTAAGAGCAAAAACGTGCCACAAACTAATGAACGTTATCATGTGAAAGGAATTAATCAGGATTTATCAAAAAAATTACTTAAGCCTTTTAAATCGACGGCCGTTGAGATAAATAATGTAGAAAACAGGGATGTAACAAAAAATCTACCAACTATGAAGTCATTACGAAAAATGTGTCCAATTCATCCAAGATATTTAAAAAAGATGGCCTCTAAGGAAAGGTCAAGAAGTAGATTTTTGGAAGTGTTTCAAATAGTTGAATTTGAGCACGTCGCCTGTACTTCTAGTGGTGGTTTAGATGGCATCTGCCTTCATGAGTATGACTGTCAAACTTCAGGGGGAACTGGAATGGGTGACTGTGCTGATGGATATGGAACCTGTTGTGTTAGTGAGTACACAAAACTTTTTTTTATATTGCATACATATGTACATGACCTCACTCCTGTATTCCTCGAAGGAATAAGAAAAGTTTACGCATCTGCGCTCACATTTCACCAGGTATAACGATCTTACATAATAGGAGGCGAGGCTTATGCTGTTCTTCAGGAACTTTTACAGACTGCTGCTGCTGAGATTTCCAAATGTAAAAACCCAACGTTTTATCCGACCCAGGACCTTTATGCAGGAAAGCGCATGCTTGTTTCATACGACCACACATTGAACACAATGTAACACTAGTATTTTTTTCATGTCCGCAAATGGCCAGAGTGAGTAAATCCTCTTAGTTGTAAAGGACGCCCATGTGCAGTAGTGGGTAAATGATTTTTATCCTAATAGAGTCAAGTAAGAATTCATACTTTAATTATCAGCTATAAGTAAATAGTTTTCGTATTTATTTCCAAAAAAACAATTTTTAAAGCGTTCTTTTAATCAGTCATCGAACTTTAATATCTCTAGTTGGAACTGAAAAGGAATTCATAAATATAATTAGCGTTTCACTATGTACAACATAGTGAAGTTGAATGAACCGTATATGGTACGGTAAATAGGTACATTGACAGGTCGGTTTATTAAGATGGACTTTAACTACAAATCTCTACTTTTAATTATTTGTTGCGTCTAGAAATCAAAGCATGTCTTTAGGATATACCTTATCATAATGATTATAAAAAAAACCCTACGATACACGCAAGTCGTACCTTGAATTTTTAATACTGAGAGATTAATTTGATTTATGGAACATAACATGTATCGGATTGTAAATCAAAACTATTAAGGCGTTTCTAAAAGCAAGTTTGTATTTGCACCTCCACTTACTTTTTAAGTAAGTAATAGAGGTTTTCATCAATGTTTTGCATTTATTTGAAATGGAAAACGAAGATATCTTTGCGAGGATAAGATTTTTTTTTTTTTAATACTTGGTTCTTTCGAACGACTATAGCTTCCCTTAATATAACAAGTACTTGCGGGTGTGGGCATAGAAATAAGAAATACAGCCATTCTGATCTTGTGTGATTGTGTTTGTGTAAGTTAGTGTTTTTTTACAGCTCAATTCTCATGCGATGGAACTTCTTCTGCGTCTATGGGTTGGCTAAATAACCCTGACTTTCCTTCACCTACTACTGAGCGACTATCATGCACCTTCACTCTAGAAAAGGCATCTGAAGAAATAAAACAACTGCGATTAGATTTTGCTACTTTTGAGGTAAGTTTTAAAATTGTTTACGTATTTTTAATATGTATTATTATCTTTATTATGCACCTTTTTGTTTTAATTTATTTCATTTTTGTTTAAATAACTTTGAAACTTAATTAAACGCGATAACAGGTTTTTATCGCGTTACAAAAGTAACAGTCATCAGCGCCTGAGAAAGTTTTGTCAATTTTGATAAAATAAAAAGAAAATTCTATGATTTTTTTATGTAATTTGACTTCATCACATTTCAGTTATTACCACCTAGTGGAGGAGCATGTTCACAGGATCAATTTGTCATGTCTGGCCAAAATATCAACAACGTCTTGCCGATAATCTGCGGTATAAATACTGGTCAACATGGTAGGATCAGTATCTATATAATAATTATATGAATATTCTAAGAAGAGATTGAAGTTATTACCTGCATATTTCCCGACACATTGAATGCATACAAATGTGGCGATTATATTTTCAAAAAAAAAATATTCCTACCAAATAGTTTTTTTATGTCATATATCTACATATGTGTATTAATCGTAGAAGGAAATATGTTCTTGAATAGAGATCACAACTCGGCAAACGTAGTGTAGGTAGGTACTGTGTAGGTGTAGGCCAATCTCTGGAGGTGGGTTGACGATATACGCAAGCGGTTAGATAAATAAGGCCAAAGACGTGAGAGAGAAAGAAGCTATTAATGATGACGATGATTGGTTGACAAAATTATTTTAATAAATCTATGAGTTCAATTAACAACGTGCTTTTACTGAGAATTTCGAAATTAATGCTGTACCAAGTAAATAAATTATATGTTATTTTTTCAGTATATATCGAAGTTGGAGATGTTGAAGGCCCCATTTACTTCGCAGTTCAAACGGTGTCGGCGGAAAGTAGAATCTTTTCGATAAAAGTGAGTAAAACTCGGTGACTTATTTTTAATCGTTATTTACAATTTCAAACCAGCGATTGTAAGAACACTACTCAAAAACAGAACAAAATGTCAAATGAAGACACTTTGAGAATGATTTGAGGTAACATGTGTTTTCTGTACGAGTAGGTATACCTATATTCAAATGTTTAAATAGGCATTGACTTTCATGTAATCAACAGAACAGTTGAATATTTAAACGACGAGAAAAATAACGCTATAAACATGTTTTAAGTACGTATGTTGTTATACTCTACGATAACATGATAATGTAAATTATACTTTTTTTTATTTGAGTACAAACCCCGAGGGGTTGGTTGGTTTGATTTTTAGCAAAACTTTCGTGATAGCTTTGCGAAAACTCGTAATGAAACTTCTGAAGATGTTCTTCCTAAACCTAATACTAATTATAATAATAAATTATTTGTATGCATTATTATTGACATAGTTGCGCCGAAATATAATGGATATAGGGCACTTAAAAATATGTTCGTAGTTTCATTTTAAAAAATTTGCTCTTCTAAAACCAAACCATCGCATATATTATTTTTTGCCTCTTTATGGGCTGCACCTAAGAAGGTTTTGGTAACTTTAGTACCTAATTATCGGGATCGCCCTACATAAAATGTAATACCCGTAATCACTAACTAAACTGGCGTAAGTACTTGATACACCTATTAATTGCTTCCATTTAACGTTACAGATAACACAATTAACGCAAACAGATGAGTTAGCAGCGCCTTCCGGGTGTCTTCAATATTTCAAGGGCCCTGAAGGATATTTCGAATCTTTTAACTACCGTGACAAATCAGACATTAGCATTACCAGAAATCCTAGTTATTTTGTAAGTATTATAATATAATGAGTCTTTAATCCACTAAGTACTAAGTAATATATTAACCAATGATTTATTTTTATAACTAATTAGGTATTTTAAATCTGTCTTAACTGAACAATATTTTGCTTTTCCAGAACAATCTTAATTACGCTATTTGCATAAGTCGTGAATCGCAAACATGCAGTGTCACATACACGAATGATGACGAAATGCAGATAGTAAACTATGATTCGGGTAAGTACGTATGATATGCATATCCATGGTAAGTATGTAAAGAATTATACACTTATCTTTTGTCCTGACTGGCAGTTCTAGGAGTTATTACGATTTAGTGTAGATACGTTTTCCTTATGGTAGTTGAAATTTCATTTAAATCGTTGTTTTAATAACAAGAACCCAACTAAACTGTTGTTTATGAATTAATGGAATTTTATTATGGAATATGGATTATGGAATTTTTTGTCCTGTCAAGTCCGACTATTCTATGTTGTACAATTACCTAGTTCGGGTTTCCTCATATACCTAATTATGAATTCCTATAATTACATAAGTTTTCACCGAATTGATATTTCTCGAGTTTGTTTTTATTGTTCCAGCAAATATAATTGGGGTTTTTCGTATTTACAATAGCACTCAAAAGTATAGAAGTCACGGCAACCTTTTTAACAGAAAACGAACAGCTTATAAAGCATGTCTTTGAAAATAAATCTCTTCGTCTATAACTTTTTGGCCTCATGAGACTACATAGAAAATAGATAAATATATGATAAAACTTTACAGATGGTCTTCCTATCATTCCTCCATATCAAGCTGGAGTGGAAATATTCAATTGTCCCAGTGACTGGTTGTTGATAGCTGCTACGCGGCTTTGTGGTGACCGACTCAACGATGGATCAGTTTTGCAAGATTTTACTTTGAATGCACCCATCACAGGTATAAACTCAAACAATTATCATAAATACCATCGAGTTTTACAATAAATTTGACTCTCGTAAACTGACTCACTCTGCGTCATTCACCGTAAAGATTAATTAATGAATTTTATTACGGTGATTATAATTACCGTGTACATTAAAACATGTGTTTTTAGGCTGATGACACATTATGATACACTTATCTTCATCATGATTATTTGTTTATATGATGTGTCCTGTTCCGCAAAGGCACTGATGTATATCTAATTTATTACCATGAAAATGTCTTTTTAAAAACAGCATAGTTCCCTTCTTAGAAATGACTTTTTTTCTAACATTACCCAATATATATATTTTTTGTTTACAGATACTAATGCTGGTCCAATTGTGTTGTGGTTCAGATCAGATGAGGGATATGTAGGTCGTGGGTTTAAAATACATTATCAACAAAATTCTTGTCTCAATCCTTCTTAAAATTATATTTATTTTATTAAATAAACAAACAATATATTTTGATGAAGATTTTTTATTACATTTAACAGATATGGCATTTATTACAAATTTATTTTTATTTGTACTTAACCCATTAGGTACCAACTTTTTTCTGTATTGTTTGACATATTTTTCAAAGAGTATATATAATAAGGAGCACATAAAAAAAATATAAAAAAAAATAACAAAAAAAAATTTTAGTCCATCAGTCCAATGTTCCCATTTGGGAACATATTTAAATACAGAAATTCAATAAGTACTGCCATCCATTGAATCAAATTACTAGTTACAAGCTATTATTTAGATACTATTTGATATTATTTTACAATAATTATAAAATACTTACATCGAATTACAGAATAATCAAAATGGAAACAATTGAAAATTTCGAATCTCGTAAAAACTACGTTCTTTGATCAACAACACATAAATGACAATAATTTCAAGTGAATAATTGGCTTGATATTTAGCACCACACAGTGTAGAAACTAATGACATGAATAATTATTAAAACATTGCAGGTAGTTATGAATGAATCGACAAAAAGTGAGATGTCCCAAATGGGAACATTGGTACCTAATGGGTTAATATTATAGATAGGAACTAAATGAATTTAAATATTGTTACATAACAAACAATATACACAATTATGTTTATGTAAAAAAAAGCTACATTAGTTTTGATTTGATAAAAATATAAGAAGGAATACAGAACTCTCTTTGGTTGTAATACCTATAAGACAGTCTTAGTTCAAAGTATATATAATGTAATAAATGTATTAGATAAATTAGTTGATTTCATTGTTATTATTTAATACTTACAACATGATGTTATTAGGGATTTATTTAGTTTTTACAGTTTCGTTGGACTTTTTCATCTTTAATCCACTTCTTACAATATTGTGGAAAGACAGGAAAATTGCAACCATAACAATCCTTAACATACCCATAGAGAAAGCTTGTAGTACTACTTGCTGTACACTTTCTATTGACACACCAAACAGAGTTGTTAGTAGATGTCCTGTCATGCCATAAACAGAATAAGTTTTCCCCTTCTGAAAATGTAAATGAAAAGTAGGATTATTTTGATGTTTAACAATGACTGTTTTTTTAACAGAAAATAAAATGTTTTACTATCAATTATGTAATAAGACAATTTAATCCAATTGGCTCTGAGATACTTGCTAAAAAATATTATATAAAAATGTTATTTGATTTATGTTTAAATTTAGTCTCTTCCATTTAAAGTTATAGAGATAAAATTAGTATAGAGTAGGATACTATGAAGTAAATCATATAACAACCAAGGCTTCGAGTCAAGGCTGCTGATAAATTTGGTTAGTAGGAAATATTATAACTTTTTAACATAAGGTAATGTTATTGCATTATAATGCAAGCTTTTCTATAATAAAAAAAAATACAGTTTTATATTTAAAAAATAAATAATAAAGTGAGCTCAATATCTATTTTTCAAAATGTATGTTACTTACCAGAGCATCATGAATCATTTGCTTGCCAACAAACTCTGGGCTATGCAATCCACCACTCCCTGAAATTAGTTTAGTCTCCTCCGGTTTAGTAAGATCCTCATTCTTGAATCCAGGTGTATCAGTGTCAGGTGGATATGATATCATCATTCTCACATTAGTTCCAACTAACTCCATGTTAAGAGCTTCAGCTAATCCTCGTACAGCCCATTTGCCAGCAGTATATGCACTGTAGCCATAAATACCTGTAATTTGTTTTAGAAATACATATAATTTCTGGTAAAAAATCTGGGAAAATAATTATGGAATTTATTTTTATCTGGGAGTGGTAAAATTGTGAGAAATCTTACATTTCCCCAAAGGAAGCTATTTAACATATAAACACAGATGTTAAGTGTAGGCCCTATTTTATAGTTGAATAATTTACTTATGAGTCCTATTAAATATTTGTTGTTAAATTTTTTGCTTCTGATACATCCAGTATTTTAGGGAAATTCGCCAAATGTGTACTTATATTATAGGTAGTTTAATATGGGGCTACCTTTGGTATAGCAGATATCTTGACTTGGGTATATTGGAATGCAGCAAACTTCAAGGTAACTTTGATAAGCCTATCAGACTGGAATACACTGGAAATATAAATGGAAGTGCAGATTTACTAACCAACAAATGCAGCTTCTGAGCTTACAAACACGATGATGCCTTCGTTCCTCTCCTTCATTCCTCGTAATACGTATTTAGTCGGATAAGCAGTACCGAAATAGTTTAAATCTACCATCTTCTTAATATCGTCGACTTCCATATTTTCAAACTGACCGCAAATACACATACCGGCACAGTTGACGAGCATAAATATGGGCCCTACTTTTGCTTCAATCGACGAGAAAGTACTTTCTATAGTCTTGTAGTCTGAAGTAACATCCAATATCGCATATTGTATCACTTGGGCTGTATTGTTTGGACTTGCTTCAGATATTTCCTTCACTGCCAATTTTAGCCTGTTTTCATCACGCCCTATGATCGTAACATTAGCTCCTAATTTAGCGGATTCAATTGCGGCAGCCTTACCAATACCGCTCGATCCACCGGTGATAACAACATGTCTTTTCTCCAAGTTCTTATATATCACTTTCTTTTCCAGTAAAAAGAATAGTGCTATACTAAGAATGCATATTGTGGCAATAGTAACACCAATAACAATATGTAACATGATTAAATTTAGGAAATATTAATTAACAAGTTAATATACTACCTATTTAAAAAACATGCCTTCCGATGTTACAGTTATAGATTGAAAGAAAATATTCGTTTTCATTCTGTCATCTGTGGTAAATTCACAGATAATATATGGAACATACCATACGCTGACGGGTGAATGTTATGTATGAATGAAATGAGTGAATAAATATGTACCTAGCAGGACTTAGTAGTAGTAGCTTAAAATTTAAATAGTTTAATAAAATATGTAGATAGTTAATAGAAACTACTATCAGGACCCCTAAATTGGTTTAATATTTCTTTTTTGCACAAGGGATACAGTATGGATTATTAGTTATTCGAGTAATCATCGGTTAAATAGGTAGTACAATATTATGTTTTATTACTCTACTGAAGTCTGAAATGTCAATCAAGTTATCGTTCATTTCAAGTCATTCTTATCTTTTAGTGATCGTCATTTAGTTCACTCTTCTCTATAGCTTTTCTGTGTTGTGCAAGTTCTATCGATTTGGGGGTTTTATTTTTGTCCATAAACTGTCATTTTATTATTTATTGTAAATACAGATGTGGAGTGATTTAATTTTATTAATGTATAATCATTCGCCTAAATCACGCGCTAAACACAGTAAGAATCACAATTACTTACAGCTAGTGCTTTTGTTTGTGAAGTAGTGTCGTATTTAAAAAATGAATTATGAAACAAATCGGCTCAATACTTTTTGTAATTGGCCTTCATCGGCGCCAGTCGACCCTATAAGAATAGCAAAGGCAGGTTTTTTCTACACTGGGGAAGGTACGGAGGTGCAGTGTTTTAGTTGTGGAGGTAAAATATCGGAATGGAACTACGGGGACCAGGTGATGTGGAGGCATAGAAGAATGGAGCCAACCTGCGCTTTCGTGGTTAACTCGTCGCTCTCTGGCAATGTGCCGCTCGTGCTAGGTCCAGGATGTCCTTCAGTCGGAGAGACAACTACATCGTGGTCTGCACCTGAAGAGCAAAATGAATCTGTGCAATCTTCCGGAGATTATGGACACACTGAGGAAGATGAAATGTATAAGAGTGATCCTTTGCGACTATTGTCGTTTATCAGTTGGGATGTAAGCACAAATGCCGATATTAAGATGTAAATAATTGAATGTACTAACACGATAAGCATCTTTGTCAGCTCTTATGTTGGCTTCCCTATTTCCTTGGTGAATCATTGCATATTATAACAGATTTTCTGTAGCTCTCATTATAGAGATGTGGCTTCATTTTATTCTTATTGCATGTTGTTAGCATTAAACTATTGTATTTTTCATAGCTATGGTAGATGTATGTATTTCTTCAATTTCTATTTATTTATTACAGTTAAATTCTGTTTTCTTTTATTCCCATGTACTATTAAATATAATACTTCCATTTTAAGTATTGAGAAAACTTTAATGATTCTACATTTTCTTCTTGGCCTGTTTGTGTATTTTATTATATAAAATAAGGGTTATTGAAATTTACTTATAATGAAAGGACTGTTGTCAGAAAAGCCATGTATTTTAATTTCCTTGGAGTCCCCAAGGAAATATGTATTCCATGTATTAATCTGATGCAATTATAATTATTTAAAGACTAAACTTTTGTCCATAAGATAAATTGTTATGCTTAATATTTTGCAGTGTTATTGTAGGAAACAAATTGTTCTCTTCCATAGTTTCTAAGTATTGTATGACACATTAAATAGCTAGAATAAAAGTTACCTTCTATGACATTACTAATTTGAAGGTTGACATAGGTTAAAATCTAATTTAGTGTTATAGTAAAGCTTATGAGGAAAATTGTTCTAAGTCTTGTTTGATGTTTTGATGACTTGATGAGTCATGCATTTTAAAAATGGCATGCTTATTGAAATTTTTTTTTACAAATATTTTATTTATGAAAGCGATGTCCAGAGTACATGGCCTATTCCTTATGAATTCAAATTACACAATTAGAATTTGTATTAGTAATGTGTAAAATTATGCCTATGTGATTACTCAATAATTCTTATTGGAGATATCTATTAATTTACTTTTGGTAGTAAACAAAGTGCTTGTGAAATTACAGATATTTATTTTTAAAATTAATTGTACTAAAAAATTAAAAATCATAAAATAAAATATAATACTTGTTAATTATAAAAAATAGGTCTGTTATGATCAATACAAATGTTACTTAAACATATTTGTATTCTATTTAATTTGGTGTGGGATCAGAACCTATCCATTACTGTTAGTATACCTATATGTATTTTTTCCAACAGGATGAATCTGTGTCTAGAGAAGCCCTTGTGAATGCGGGGTTTTACCATGCGGGTGGTGGTCGGCTTAGGTGTGCTTGGTGTGGCGGTGAACTAGCCCCCTTCAGGTGCTTTGGCTCTTTGGGTCCTCCACTTGAAGTTCACAGAATGTAAGTTTATTTTAATTTTTATATATAATACTCATTAACACCTAACATCAGGTAGAGGTTCTTTTATGTATTCATGTTTTGCCTATAGTGTTTTTTTTTCTTCCATATAAATGGAAAATGAATCTATTGCTGTATTACAGCATACACTTGTGTCGCGAGACCATGAGATAATTACTAAAACTTTAATTGTTCCATGTTTCTGTTTCATTTTATCTACCAAAACTATGATAGGTCGAAATTACATTGAATATACTAACATAGTGACTAAAGTAACAATTTTGTGTACACAAATGAATTTACAATACATAATAATTGTTATGTTTAGTTTAGTCCAATCAATAGATTGACCTTTAAAAGGTTTCGCGTCATTCCAGTTCATAAACAGTTTTATTACATAACATACATAACAGCGATTACGAGTCGCTCGTAGATTGTATACAAAAATTAAAATGTATATGATAATATTTATTGCCACCAATCCGTACTATGCCAGCACGGTGGATTAAGGCATAGACATTCTCAGTGGGGGAGAAGGCCTATTCCCAGAAGTGGGACGTATCGGGTGATAATGATATGATAATTTTGTCGCCTATCTTGATTAAGTCAATACATACATTTTCGAAACAACTCATACAAAATTTTAATTCGTACCAGTAAGGCTTTTCCCTAAAATATTTTTTTAAGCAAACAATAATAGCAATCGTCGGTATGTATAATCGTGTATCACGTGTTGAAGATAAGATAAATAAATTGCAGGTACTTTCCCCTGTGCGAACACGCGGCGTCTCTGGAAGCCGGGCAGCGCAACACCAACATATCCCCGCCTGCGTCACCCACACCTGAAGCACCCATACAACCCGCGCCTGATACCAATGAAAATCAAGTTAATCAATCGCAGTCGTAAGTACATACACTCACATTTGTATCCGTTATAGGGAACCTTCATCGTCAGCCTAGATACGTTCAAAAGGGACGGGCCTCCTTTATAACTGGAAGGGTACAATCCTTAGACCACCACGCTGGCGTAATGCGTGCAAGTTGGCGAATGACAGACCTAATAAATTAATAAGAATTTGGAGATGTGCTGATTACCTCACGATATTCCCTTAACCTTTCAGGTAAATAAAGTCAAAAGTCTGCGCCTGGGTTCGAACTTGCGACCATCATTAACTTATACTTACATAATTTCACGCGGACGTTTCCCAAGATGTATTATAGTTTATACTCCATGTAAATCCGAGCCTATTGCCCCTTTCTAATATTTTTTCCAATCTGAGTAGCAAGTAAGAATTTCTACATTGTCACAACCCAATAATACTCCTCGTTTCATAAATTAGTCTTAATCCTTTCGATCTTATTGTATTGAGGAATAAGTCACAGTCGTTACATTGTAATACATTGTCACATAAGACCATCCATTTCTTAAGTTTTTAAGAAGTCTTATAGGTGTTACTGGCTTCGGTCTTCCTTAGTTTCTATAATTCAGTCAAAAATCTTTATAATATACTTAAAATACATGACTAATATTGCAGTGGTAGTTTTAGGGTTACTTCGTATAAAGTCATTTCTGATAAATATTGAAAGTAATGTAGTTCTCAGTATTGGAAAGATATGAGTCTTTCAAAATTTCTTCATTAGAATTCTTGGTGTTTCTGCAATATTAAATTACATAAGAACACGCGCCGGTAGACCTATTATACTTTTTACTATTGCTTTTTTGATCACATAACGGGTTAGTCTGAGACTCTTTGTAATATAGAAGGTACGCACCCGGTAGTTAACCGTATAACGGTTGATGATTAATCTATGCTGAACTTAAGTGCTAATTGCCATATATACTATGCCACTTTAGTCCATAGCAAAGTAACAAAAGCGTCATATTTGGAGGTCAATTCTTGCGGAAATTGTGTTTTGTATTAGCCGTGTTAGTTCACCTCGAGTGTATTGAAAAAACACACATCTTTGTGCTACCTCCTAAAGTCTTTTTGTTTGTGATTTGTGTTGTGAAGATGGTGCCTAATGTAATAACATTTATTTCCAAAATGCAGAAGTAAGACTTTATATTTTATCATATAGTTTTTTAAATAATCGTGATTAGTTTTTTTTCTATTATACAAGGTGTAAACAGATTGTGATCAAAACAGGTGACAGTTACGTTGATTACAAGCACATTTAAGGTAAAAAAATCACGAAAAAGAAATAAAAAAAATGACGTTTTCCTAATCACTATGAATGTTCATTTACGATCACAGTCTGTTTATACTTACATCTTTAATAACGGCACAGTAAAGTACACCCCATGTGATAGTACAGTGGCTTGCCATATTATTATGGACAGTCACAATTTTTTCATTTTTTTTCTTTGAGCACATTTAACTGTAATCTTAAGTGGTGTAAGAATTGTTAGAAGTCTTTTACACATTCACGATACCTCTTTAACTTAAATTTTAAGTGGATTTCAAGTGTTGGAGCATTCATTTATTTTAAAAATGTTTTGAAAAGCGGGAGAGTCGCAGAATCGTTGGCACGCGTAAAAATAGGAGACGTTAATAATATTATTTTAAAAAGCTATTTAGTGAGTTTTTGTTATAAATATTAATTAAAAGTAATTATTATTTTATTGTTATTGATGGAAAAGTATTTTGGCGTCAATTTTTATCACAATATTATTATTATTACT
The DNA here is from genome assembly GCA_030295005.1 of Cephonodes hylas. Classification (NCBI taxonomy): domain Eukaryota; kingdom Metazoa; phylum Arthropoda; class Insecta; order Lepidoptera; family Sphingidae; genus Cephonodes; species Cephonodes hylas. The sequence goes on from AP025371.1 coordinate 6,739,758, forward strand.
TTTTAATGGTACTCAGTACGAGTCGACGGGTTGATTTGTTTCCAAAAAAAAAAATCTGTGGTTAAAACCCTCCTCCTGCATCCGAATCATTCTCAAAGGAAGATAGCAGAACTTGCCGGAGTTTCTTAGTCGGCTATTAGTAAAATAAAAATAAATTTGGAATAAAATAAGCCACTTTTGCCCAAAGGAAAAAGCAAATGTTGAAGAAAATTGATTACCACGCAATGGTCTGATTGGAAAATTCGGGATAATTGTTTTCAAAACTGAAAGAAAAGTGGTGATCTTTTAACGTTAATGGTTCGGGAATCTGAATACTAGTTTTTAAGAGAACTGTACCGCGGAGGTTCGCAGAGGAAGGTCTGATAAGTTATCGACGATTTGAGAGACGAGTTATTATAACGTTCGTCTGAGAAACACATCCAAAAAAAGTAATTGTATGAATAATTTTGTGAAAAAATTATTTGAGAACATCAAAATAGAAGCTAGTATTAAATCTGACCATATTCCAGTCTTCGAATGGTGCTTACAAGCCCAGGCAAGCCGTTTTTTTTTCATTGCTTCAGTCAAGCGCGGTTTCTCAAATCGTCGATAACTTGTCACCTTCCTCTGCGAACCTCCGCGGTACAGTTCTCTTAAAAACTGGTATTTCAGATTCCCGAACCATTAACGTTAAAAGATCACCACTTTTCTTTCAGTTTTGAAAACAATTATCCCGAATTTTCCAATCAGACCATTGCGTGGTAATCAATTTTCTTCAACATTTGCTTTTTCCTTTGGGCAAAAGTGGCTTATTTTATTCCAAATTTATTTTTACTTTACTAATAGCCGACTAAGAAACTCCGGCAAGTTCTGCTATCTTCCTTTGAGAATGATTCGGATGCAGGAGGAGGGTTTTAACCACAGATTTTTTTTTTTGGAAACAAATCAACCCGTCGACTCGTACTGAGTACCATTAAAAAGTAATAATAATAATATTGTGATAAAAATTGACGCCAAAATACTTTTCCATCAATAACAATAAAATAATAATTACTTTTAATTAATATTTATAACACAAACTCACTAAATAGCTTTTTAAAATAATATTATTAACGTCTCCTATTTTTACGCGTGTCAACGATTCTGCGACTCTCCCGCTTTTAAAAATATTTTTAAAATAAATGAATGCTCCTACACTTGAAATCCACTTAATATTTAAGTTAAAGAGGTATCGTGAATGTGTAAAAGACTTCTAACAAGTCTTACACCACTTAAGATTACAGTTAAATGTGCTCAAAGAAAAAAAATGAAAAAAATGTGACTGTCCATAATAATATGGCAAGCCACTGTAAGTGCAGTGCGGTCTAAATAGAGTTGGTTAAATGAATATTGCTGGCATCGAACCATTTGATTTAACTCAGACAGCTCCCAGATCGCGTCTTTCTTATGTATCATTAATTTTTTATAGTAGATAACTTGATATGATTAGATTCTTGTCTGTTGCCATCTGCGGTTTGTATCAACCTTGTTTGTTAAGCATCATATTGTTATTATCTGTATCTTTGATATTTAAGGGTATTGCCCTATTCGGGCTATTCTTTTGTGTCTTGGATATAATATCTAAATTTTACTCGAATGAGAACAATTTGGGATAGATATTTACATAGCTCGCTTGCATCCGTTTTATCTTCGCACGGTCGAGAATCGCGTGTTCAAAACTGACGCGCACACCTCTGACTTTTCCAAGTTATCTATGTCTTCAAAATGAATTATCATTTGCTTTAACGGCGAAGAAAAACACTGTGATGAAATCTGTACACCTAAAAAATTTCTTAGGTGTGTAGTCTGGCAACCCGCACTATGCCCGCGTGGTGGACAAAGGCCTAAATGTTCTCAATAGTTGAGGAGGCCCTTGCTCAGCAGTGGGACGTATATGGGCTGATGAGATAAAGGCTCATCAACAATACGTACATTTTTCTACCACCCACTCGGATACCCCCGGTTTACACATAATAAAAACATCTTCAGTTATGCAAATAGAACGCTAGCGTGTCTTATTGTTGCAATGTAGCAACAAATTTTAGCGCATTGCAATTTGATACCGAGCAGTTAAAAAAATTGCGAAATATCGCATCCATGCTAGAAGCCATTAAGGAGTTCCATTGATTAATTATTGTCATATTTGACAGCGATAATTACATGACTATAAAGACATTACGGTAGGTGGCTCAAAATTGCGAGCTGACGAGAGATGGAGTAGTAGGGCGGTGACGGAGTGGTGGCCGAGGGAGGGCAAGCGCAGCATTGGCCGACCAGCGGCTAAATGGGTGGACGATTTGGTTAACGAGGCTTGCAGATCTTGGATGCGACTGGCCCAGGATACGGACGAATGACATGCCAGAGCAGTGGGTTGAAAAAGGGTCGCAGATGATGATTTATTCGGCTGTCTATCGTTGATTTGCTCCTAAGAATTGAAGAGTTCCATTACATTGTCACGGATCGTATTATCAGAAGCTAACGACACTCTCATGTTGTGTGTGAGGGCGGGCGCGGCGCACAACTCGCGGCTGCTGAGCGGCGGCGGCACGTGGCGCGCGCTGGGCGTGGTGAGCGGCGGCGCGCGCCACCCGACCCACGCGTCGCTCGCCGCGCGCCTCGCCACCTTCCAGCGCTGGCCCGCCGACCGCCACCAGACGCCAAGGGCACTCGCTGAGGCAGGCTTCTTCCACACTGGGACTGATGATCAGGTACCGTGATAACAGCTCTTAAGTCCACCTTGCCTTAGATAATGCTGGATAATGATCTTTAAGCTTTATTAAACGGGCAGTGATCATGTCGTGATGGAACCAAAGCAGGTATGAGCGATGGTCAATGGAAAAATTTCAAAATATCTATATATTTTTGCTTTCGGTAAAAAAATGTGTTCTTGAATAGTTCCCTCTTTAACGTCACCATAGTATCAGGCAGGTACTGCATAGCCTAGTATAAAGATCTGAAGTGGCGACATATAAAATATAATTTAAGGGGGTCTTCCTATGTTACGGCCTGTTTTTTAGGGATATTTTAGGATTTTTTTTCTACGACCAGTAAATATTTAGAGCTTCAAGTTTTTTATCATTTATTAACACATATTTGGACAGTATAAATATAAAATTTCAGCTAAAAATATTCAGTCAAACTAGAGTTACAGCGCTCTGAACACCCCCGCCTCGAAAAAAAGAGCTCCCACTTCCTCCACGATTCCGGCTGATCGGCTTATCTGAAAAAAAAAAAAAAAATAAACGGCGTTTTAATTTGTAGGCTTAAAAGCACGGAATGACCTATAATCAAATGAATATAAAAAAAAATGGATTTTTGATAGAGATTTGAAATAAAAGTTGCAAATTAGGCGTTTTTTTTTTGTTTTTTGCTATAAAAAAATCGAAGTTTTGAAAATTTTCGATCGATAATAGTTCATTCCATGCGTTTACATATATTGAGTGTGCCCTGTAAATTTCAAGTAATTCGGTCCAGCCGTTTCTGAGATACAATGGAGGAAAGTTTGAAAAACACAGTTTTGAGAAAAACGCGTTTAAAGTTTCAAGTCCGTTAAAAACTATTAAAATATCAACTTACTCTCAATCGGCGATGCCTGGTCCATAGAGTATTCCTTCCTCTTCCTCGTGAAACTCTTTTAAAGCAGATTGTTCAGCTCTTGAGTCAATCCTGGCTTGTTTAACGACATCACTTACGCGCCGCTCAGAACGTAAGATTCGTTTTTCATCCCGTTTCTCAACATACGCTTAGGCTTCACGACCAACAGGGCATCCCATAATCGACGTAACTTTTAAAATACCTTGATAACCTTCATTAAAGATAATAACTGCTAAGTAGCTAGCAATTTCAACAATTTTGGGACCAGAATGAAGATGTTTAGGAGCGAAAGTTCAAATCAAAGAATTCTAAAGCCTAGGCCTCGGAAACTTGATCGCGAAATAGACACGTCACTTTTACAAGTTTTACATATAACTATTTCAGAGATTGCAGCAAATACAGAAACAAACTCCAAAATGCAATATGCGAAATTCGAAGCGATGGGAACCTCCATGTTCATGTTATTTTTAAGTTTTTTGGCCGAAGCTGATGTAAATACCGTATCATTTTGGTGGGTAAAACGGTTTCCACTAAACTTTCTTTTTTTACTACGACCAGGATGAACATTTCCACTCGTACTTCCTTTCCGTCCACTCATTATGAAAAAAAATAATTTGTAGCTGTTGCTCTCTTCGAAGTTCAACCAAGACATTAAAGTAACTTCGGTAAAATATTATAACAATAGAAATTTCTGTTTAAGTCTGTAGAAACGTGTCTAAACTTGTATAAACGGATATATGAATAAAAGGGAGGCCACGTATAAAGCCGACGGTACACAAGTACGACGGTACACGTATAAAGGCCCGGGCTCTAACTGCCAACTCAGCGCTCCGAACCGCTCTTCCTTTTACCTGCTGTATCTTTAAAACGACTTCGAATTTTCTAAAATCGCTTTACTACCGTATTCTAGACATGTTAAGGGAACAATTTATGAAAAAAAAAAAATCGATTTTTTCAACCCATCACATAGGAAGACCCCCTTAATGGTGTTGCAATGGGTAACACATACACCTGAATTATTTTTGAGGTCATTGTCTTATGTTTACATTATTTGAAGACACCATTTGTATTGCGATATCAAGCGATTAGGTAAACACACAAAGTACAGAAATTTCATTCGAATACCGACTATCAATTTTTTGAACGTTGTAATACAATGAAACGTACTATAACTATTGATCTTGGGTGGCCTAGCAAATTCAACCTATTTCAGGCAACTGACTACAGATCAGAATGTGACATGTAAGGTTTTAGTATGGAGGTCGCCGCGTGCCGGGCTGGAAGGCCGGTGACCCCGACTTACGCTTCCCAACCCCCTCCGCCGGGCTGGCGGGAATTAGAGCCATAAACAGCTTTCCCCTTCGAGAACAACAAAAAATGGTGTGACATGTAAGGTCTGAGCATGGAGGTTGCGTGTACGCAGGTCCGTTGCTTCTACTGCGACGGCGGGCTGGGCAAGTGGGAGGCGGGCGACACGCCGTGGTCGGAGCACGCGCGCTGGTTCCCGCACTGCGGGTACGTGCTGCTCGTCAAGGGACAGGACTTCATCGACTCCTGCCGCAGCGTGGCCTCCGTGCAGCGGACGGTGAGTCACACGGACACACATCAATTCACACATACACGCACACGCACACACTCGCACACGCCAACTCACATCAAGCACAATTTATTAAAATAATTATTTAAGCACCACAAAACAAAACTACAGAAACACGATTTAAAAATAAATTATGTTACAATTAAAATTATAATGTGAAATATTGTTTTTATTGTGCAGCATTTGTGAAGTTGATAACTGTAATTATAATAAATTACTGCTGACCGTAAAGTTACATGGCGTGTACAACAAAAGTGACTCCCACAAAAATTTTACAAAAATGTGTTCACACAAATAACTATAATAGCCTTAAACTTTCGTGACGTAAAGCCCTAGGTTGCTTAACTAATTTGTGACTATTGTATAATTTCAGGTGTCGGCAGAAAGTGGTCTTTCTTCAAGACGAAGAAATCCTGGTGTCAATTTCCCTATTACAGAAAGTCAGGTTAGTGTCATAATCAAATTTAGATACAAATGTTTTATTTTTGAAATTATTAATTTTAAGGCAGTGTCTTTGAAGTGAAAGCGCCTTTTAGCCAGGGCGGAAAACAGAAGCCAGGCCTATGGGTATGTATGTGTCAGGAGTATAATTGTAAACACAAGTTCGGATCTTGCCTAGCCCCCAAGCAATGTTTTTGTGATTAGTATTATAATTAAGTAAGCCCTTCTTTAAAAATATTTTTAAATATGTACATCACATTCACCAACCCCCTTCTTAAAAATAACATAATATAATAATTATTAATTTTCGCCGTTTAATTCATTATTTATATATTTTTTGAAAGCATTCGATTCAAATATATACCTACTACGCCCAAACTCTGTAACAAAAGATAGTCAATAATTGAGTGTTTTTTTTCCAATATGATACCAAAGCAGTGAGTAACCGTTGTGTTGGCCAGGTGGAGGAGTGCATGGAGAGCGAGATCGCGCTGGCGGCGCTGGGCGCGGGGCTGGACGCGGCGCGCGTGCGCAGGGCACTCGCACGCCGGCTCAGACTCGCAGGTACGTACTACTACTTACACCCTTCCCTTTTTTTAATGAGAGGAAATCTCTTAAAATCGTAGGGTAATACCACTAGGGAATCCAAAAAAGTATTACCCACTTGGCTCATTTGAGGCAAACCAAAAACCTATCTGAGGGTAAGAAGCCCATTGAGTTGATATCCGCTGCCGCCAAGCGCACCGAACGACTTCTTGTCACAGCTCAGTCATTTGTATGTACTGACCTTTCATAAGTTCCCGTAAAAGACTAACTCAAAGGCTATGGTTGTGTAAATCTTCATTAGCTATGCTCCGGTTAACTGTGTTTGAATGTTATGACCGGAAAAAATATGGTTTTCACGAACCCTGTTTATTTCTTAAATATTTCGTTCTTACACTTTTTCAAAATTGTCCCCCGCTTTGTCAGCATTTTTTCTATTTAACATAAATTCAACAAACCACACTATATCATACCTAATAGGCTAAAGCCTTTATTCTACTTGAAGCATGTGACAGTTACTATATCTTACACTTTTACACTTCAAAGGTCTGCCGTTCCACTCCTCGGAAGCGTTGATAGACGCGGTGCTAGACGAACAGTTGAACGAGGAGGCGTGGAACTGCACGCCGCAGAGTCAGAGACTAGCGCGAGACATACTGGCTGAGACGCTACGGGACTTCACGCCTGGGTAATGTTATTACAACATACTAGACTCCAAATCTCCATTCGGAATACTCAGTAATTCTTCTGGGTTGTCTAACCCTGGAATCTTTAGGAATTATAATAACAGAATAACTAAACAGCAACTAACTTCTAACTCGAAAAAGTCGAGACGCAGAAGTGTGTGCCTGGAATTGAACCCGCAACTAGCAAGTATCAGAATCGCTTGTCTAAACCTCTAGGCCATCACTACTTGAGTAATAGGTACATAATATATCCTACGCATCAATATTAATCTTATTATTGAATTCAAACACTATTAATAAATCCGTAAAGAAATATAGCCACGTTACTCATTTACCTGCTTTAAAATTCTAGTATAATACCAACGAATTGGGGCGACAGGCCGGACAGTGCGCGATCCCAATCCGACGCGACGTCCCGGTCGATGACTCCCGAACCGGAGCCGCCGAGACCGCAACCGGTACAACAGAGGCCTCAACCGGAACCCGAAGTCGTAACAGTGGCGCATGCGAGAGTCGAACCCAAACCCGAGGCGAGTGAAAGCCAAGAGTCCTCTCCGAAGAAGGAAGCAAAGCAGCTGTCATTAGAGGAAGAGAATCGGCAGTTGAAAGAGGCCCGGCTGTGCAAAGTCTGCATGGATAGCGAAGTGAGTATGATCTGTTTTGTGACTTTGAAATTTATACTTTTCTTGTTCACCAGTTTGATACTCAGAAAAGTAGGTCGTATATGGCCTGATTATGGTGGTGATGTTTATATTGGGTCTCTCCAAAAATAGTAATAGTTAAGTAGTAATAAAAGTTAAATAGTAATAGTGGTAATATAAAGTTCTTGGAAATATCTTAGGTGTGTAGTTTGTCAACCCGCACCTACACCAGCATGGTGGACTATGGCCTAAACCTTCCTAACGGTAAAGAAGGCCCGTGCAGTGGTACATATATGGGCTGATGAGAATTATGATGATGTTAATAATGATGATGTTAATAATGATGACGTCGATGATGATGATAATGTTGATAATAATGACGTCGATGAAGATGATAATAACTATGATGATGATGACGACAATAACGACGACGATTATGACTGTGATGATGCTAAAGATGATGATGATGATTCTGATGATGCTGACAACGACGATGATGAAGATTATGCTTTTGATGATGACGATGATGATGATGAGTTTTAACAAATCGCATGTGTGTCCAGGTGAGCGTGGTGTTCCTGCCGTGCGGGCACCTGGTGTCGTGCGCGCGGTGCGGCGCGGCGCTGGGCGCGTGTCCGCTGTGCCGCGCCGCCGTGCGCGCGCTCGTGCGGGCCTATCTCGCGTGACTCACCCGCACTACTACGGCCAGGTAATTTTTTGGCCAAGATCACATCACATACAAGGTGAATTCAGACCGTGATTATAACTAAGCCAGGTAATAGCAACGTTCCAAAAAAATCCTAACAATTTGAATTAAATTTATGTGGTTGGGAAAGTCTCTTTTTGTTTTTTATCGAGATTTCTTTTTACTTAAGAAACCTAAGTTGTACAGACGGTAACAAAAACATCGTGAATATAAAATATTAATGTAAGAAGACTATGACAAAAGTACTTGAAAAAACAATTGCTACTATAGCTATGACAGGGCATAGTGTGCTTACTTTAATGCGTAATGTAATGTTAGAATGTGGTTTTAAAAAGTCGCAGTACGGCAGAAAAGGTAATAATAATAATTTATTTATTTAGTTAGTTACACTTTTTAATTTAAAAAAATGTATAAGTGAACTTAATACCAGAGTCGTCAGGAGATGTTTGGTACGGACCAAACAAATCTTGGTGGTGGAGAGATGAAAACCAAAGAGTTGTTAAAAAATTTATGATATAGGTACTTCATAATAATGGTATTAATGCAGATACACTCATCATAGTGATTACAATGATTATTTTATAAAATAAAAATATTTAAGTTATTGTAAGTATTCATAAAGTGGTATTTTATTTCACAGAATGGCTGGAGACCACAAATTATCCACTTACTTGAGACAAAGCAGACTATGACCATAGCAGGTGACACCAAAACTCATCGTCCTTATGTTGTAAGCACTTACAATATTCAATTAGCGAAGGTAATGTTACTGCTTAAAAATCTATTTAGATTAAGGCATATACAATTTACCTACATGTGACAAAAACGAAAAAAAATGTTCAAGATAGATAATCCTTCTTAATTTTATGCTGTTTAATTTATATGTTGGTGTTACTTCTGAATGTAATTTAAAGACGTATGATTGTTTCATCATTCAAGTTTCATATTAAATTGGAATCGCGTGAAGCATTGCATTTATTTTACATTCATTCATCATATTGACATAAGTGGTAGCTATAGTGTGATGGGTAACACTGTAGAAATTGAAACATCGAAATCTTCCAAATGTGACTTGGATAAAAATGTTCAGAAATTTAAATTATAGAAATGCTTGGGTAATTGACTAGAATTATAATACCAAAAATGATTTTCAGAAAAATAAATGTTACAAAATTCTATATAAAAAAGATTGTATTCAGTATTTGAAGTGTGTGATAGTGCAAATATTGTGTCACTGTCCTATTAACACCATTTCTATAAATAATATGCAACTTATAAACCTTTTTATTTATTTTGCATGATCATACCCGTGATGTAGGATACTTAATTATGTTTATATTCACACTTGAATAAATATCATACAACAAATGCAATGAAATATTATTGGCTGTGAAAATGCCATGAAATTGGAGGATACATGGTGGTTGGTTATGAACTATTACTGAATGCATGTTACAACTGAACTTAAAGTTACGAAAATTATAGTTAATTACCCAATAAAATTTAATTAATTTACGAGTATGTAGCTTAAATATAATGTTAATTTCGTACATTAGATTTTTATAAAACGATCCTAATCTTAGTGTACTTATTAAAAAAGTTATTACCAAATGTGGGTATTGTGATAATATTAATGCGCATTATCAGCTACAATAGATATACAGTCGACGGCGATAGATAAAATGTCGAAAGAAAACTTCTTTATAAGAATATTTTGTAAGGGCTGTGGTGCAATTGGAAGGTTATACCCTTGAAGTAACGTATAACAATAGCTTGTTAATATGTAATTATTTCAACATTAGTATATACTTAATATGTTCAAATGTTGCCTTCCAGATTGTTGTAGTATTAGACGTAATTATAGAAGAATTTAAAACGATCTGAGATGTCAACGATGATTGAATGGTGCCTACACAATACACTTGTAATTATTTATCTCTGACCATTTACTGGTAGTCAATTGACTAAGGTCTGTCTAGCATTAAAATCAACATAAGTTTAAATAATAATGATATTAAAATCTAATGTGTTGTTCCAAAATGGAGCACATTGTGAGTCATTGTGTAATCTATTATATAATTCTCAGAACATGTTTATCGTCTTTGTGATTCATAATGTTAAGTAACATATAAATGTCACGCTCACGTCAAATATGTAATGATATTTCGTGGGAAGCTAAAATTTACATAGAATAATTTAATTAAGAAATGAAGGCCTTAATTGATCAATCACTGCCGATGGTCAGATTGTGTGTAAGCGCCATAAGTAATTTTATAAAGTTATGAAACTGTTGTTAATATTATTAATATATTGATCGTAATCCCGTTACTTTAAAGTTAGCATAGCAGACATCAAGGAATACACCGGTTTAAAACCAATAAATTACCATTGTTTTATTGTTTACTAAATATTTATCCCCTGAATTTCAAGACATTTTTATACTAGTATAACACCTCTTATAAAATTTATACCAACAAAGTTTTACAGTTTTAGATGCTGTTGACAATTTTATAGAATTTTTGTTTTTTTATTTTGTGATTTCTAACTAGCAAGGCATTTCCTAAATCTATCCATAGAAGACACCTAGAGTAAGCCAATATGAGCATAAATTATTTAGGTCTTGCTATAAGGAAAGTTGTAAAATACTTTCGCTGAAGTGTAAATGGGTATTTCTTATCAAATTTCGAAATTTGATTCCTGGGTCATTGCTGCTGAGTCACATGAATTAATTATGGATGTAACTTTTTTATTTCAATGCAAGCTGTCTATACTACTATTATTAAAAAAGAAAACGTGATACCACTAATGAAAAAAAAAATATGGGCAGTTTGTTGCCCTGAAAGTCATTCCCTCACTTGTCCCTTAGTCCAATAACGTTTACTATAAAGCCTGCTCATCTCAAATAAAACAATATTTTTATAAATTAAATATTGTGAACATATTAGAAAGATAGTGTTATTGTTTATATAAACTTTCATTGCACTGCGACGAATACGTAAAAAAAAATACTATTTTACATTATGTCCCGCAAAATAAAATCATTCCCTCACCGTATTACGGATTCTCGATTTCTGATCGTATCGAAAGAGATTTATCAACGCAACCTTAAGTTTTTTTAAACTGGCAACACTCCCAAACGTTTCAATATGGCGATTTCTTTTCATCAATAGGTGAGTTTGTGCAAAAAAAATATTACGTTCAAAATAGTTAAGCATTACATTTATGGCGGTCATTACCTCACGTTACATTTATGTAAAAGGTATTTTAGTACATGTGTTTATGTTTTGTGATTTTTATGCGTTTTTGGGAGTAAAATAATATCTCAAAACGTTAAAAGCAAATTGAGGTTATGTACCGGTGTTTTTGTAGCTTTAGTTAAAATTCGTCATTCCCTCACGGTCATTCCCTCACTACATTCAGGAGTGAGGTAATGTCGGTCGTATGAGGGAATGCTTATACAGTATTCTTTTAGATTATTTTATTTTTTTCTTTCGACTTGTGCTTCACGGCATTTCATTTTAAACAGGTATTGTATATGAAAGAAAAATGGCACGACAAAATAAGTTGAGTGATGTAGAAAAGAAATTGAAAAAGAAAGAGTATGACAGAAAAAGGCGAGAAAAAATGAAAAATAATACGGAATCTTTGGAAAAACTGCGGGAAAAGGAAAGGTTAAAATATATAAAGAAAAAAGAGAAGGGTCAGGTAAAATCAGTCGTTGCTATGAATGCTAGAGAACTTAGACACAAGCGAAAACAATGGAAAAAAAATAGTAAAGTGTATAGGGATAAAAAAGATATAGCACGCAAAGATTTACAAAGAGTACTTGATGATACACCTCCACAAAGTCCATCTGTTTTGCAGCAAAGTAGAGAAGATATAGCTGCTCGTAATAGACGTCAGATGCGAAGACGACGAGCTATTTTGTATGCAAGGGTTGTTAATTTGGAAAAAAGAGTGAAGAATACAGTTAAGTTAAGCGAAAAATACAAAAAAAGATATTTGAGACTGAAACAGCTTGATAGATAATGAGAATCACCAAGTATCTCTACCGTCTTCTTCGCGCATTCAAAAACCTACTGATCCTTCTGACAGCCATCTGATTGTTGCTATTGGAGATTATGTCCTGGTTAAATGGGGCAAGGCAAGTTATCCCGGAGAGGTTCTTTCTGTTTTTGAAGATGGTTTAATGGTAAGGTGCATGAAGCGAGGACTGAAGTTTTGGAGATGGCCTACGATTAAAGACGAAAAGTTATATAGCTGGGACAACGTTATACAGAAAATAAAGACGCCAAAGTTAATTAAGGGGGGAAATTACGTCATTACAGAGTTACATGACATTGCAATTAATAATGATGTTAAGACTGAATAATCTCTTATTTAAAATACCAAAAAATACATGTGATTCATAAAGACTAATCAATATTAATAATAAGTAAAGCTTAAAAATTTGTCTAGAGATGATATTTTTAAGAGAAATGTTAAGTACTAAGTTTAAAAAGTTTAGTAGTTTGATCATTTGTTACCTACTGTTATTTTCTTTAAAATAATTTAATTTTGTTTTTTTTTCTTGACTATAAGTACAAAGTTTTGAGTTACATTTGTTTATAATATGATACTTTAATGTTCAGTATAATAAAAGTTACATAATTTCATATATAATTATTTGTTTCAATATTATAAATATTTAAAAATCATTCCCTCACTCCCTTAATCATTTCCTCATTTAATTTATTTTTGAAACTCATTTTATATAGACTGTGGACAAAAATATGGAAGACGACTGCTCATAAATAAAACTCTTATAGCTACATTTTAGATTTCTGCAAAAAAAAATATTTTATATCAAACAAAAAAAAAATTTTAATAATACCTGCAATTTCGAAATTTGATAAGAAATACCCAAATATAATCTCAATGTTTTGAATATTGGGGGCAAAATGCGTTTTGTTTTTCTTACGTCTGATTTCTTTAGCGTGAAATGTGTTTGAAGATTCGGCGCGACGTACGTCTTGGCATCTGGTAGGGTTGCCAGATAATCAACATTTCTGGAAAGTTTGCATATCAAATCTTTGGTAATCACCAAAGATTCCTTTGTTAGACGGCCTTTGTGACGCAATATATTGGGTACAGGCTTGCGAAACAGAACCATGCGATAGTAATTTTTCTTACCGAAAAAAATGTTGGTATGATTTAAAACAAAATGTTTTTGTATTTTTAGGATCAGGAAGTTTTTTTTCGTTTCTGATGATTACTTACTTGAGATGTGTATGTAATTGTTTGTCGATTTTTATTTTTTTTACAATATAATCTTTCTGAACAGAAATCCTTTCACCCCCCTTTTCTTCCTCTCTTCTCTTCTCTTGATACCACCTCATAGTATTTTACTGTTATCGAGCCTTTTCTATTTCAATCTGTTTCTGAAGCTTTATCCGATTAATTCGTAATCCCGCCGTTTCGATTCGGCCACGTGGTAATCCTGGCGTCTGGCCGGGAATAGCGCGGGCCTGCGGACAGAAATAGCGCAGACGACGCCGGCTCCCGACACCACGCATTTGGAACTATATTAATATGCGAATGTCCCGCACCTTCACACATATGCTAGACGTGTGACTCATGCACATGATACGCCAGACGCGAGAGGATTATCACCACATTTTAATCTTCAGGAGTATATCATACGTATATGTATGTGTATATGAATTTACAGCCGAATTCCCCAAAGGGGTGGGGAGAGGCGCTTTTCGTACAAGCATTTCGCCAGGTGTGCATCAGTCCCATGGGAACGAGCCTATTGGCATTGAGGGTACATTACCAGACTCAGTGCTGGTACTGTAAATTTCCTAGTGAAATCCTAAAATACACTGCCCAACCTAGGGCGACACCTCTACTGCCCTGTGGCAAGGGGTCGTTAGAACCCCACCACGGTATCCCCTGCCTGTCGTACAAAGCGACTCAAAGAGGCCCTTGGGATCGCTGGGCGTGCTGCGGGGCCAGTGAGTCCTCACTATGAGGACTATGACTATGAGTACTCACTATATGCGGACAGTTTGTTTCAAATCAATTTATGATGAAATCAAATTGTTATATCAAAATAAAATATCATTCCGCATTCATCCCTCACTAGTGGTGCAAATTTCTTGGCATCAGGTTTACCTTCTAGTCACGGGATTATTAATTGAGTTCACTTCTCAATAACTCGTAAGCTGGCTTGACCTGACCACCAGCAACCCTGATAATTCCTAAGCGTCGACCAATATAAAGGGTAGGGGTGTGCTGTAGAATGCTTCAGACTCAAACCACAGTATGAGCAATTTCTGCGTTTGATGTTCTGGAAATCTGTCGTTGCATTAGAAACCTGGTGAATTGATAATGCTAAGAAATGAGGGTCGACTTAGACGGACCCATGACAAAGTCGCTAAGGTTTTAGTACTTGTCATATGTGCCAAACTCGTCGAGATCCTCGAGGAGGATCGAAACTCGCGAATAGAAATTAAGAGCTTCCATAAATATGTCTAGACAGAAACATAATAATAAATAATTTCAATCGTTTTTTGATAATCTTGGACCGCCATTTAAAAATTGTTGCATGTCATTATTCGTAACAGCAATGTCGTTCTATATTTTTGATGATTATCTTCTTATCTAAATAGGGTAAAACCCCCAATCATTGGCACTCTACCAATTTATTGGCATGCTTCCGTTTTTTAAGAAAATTAAGATTTCATGTAGCCAAACTATAATTTTTTTAGTAGAAATTAAACAGTAGTATCTTTCTTTACTCAACTGACAACGAACACTTTTTATTTATTAAAATATAACGGCGCAATAGCCATTTGTTTGACAAGCCACGACCTGTGCGTCAAAAATATTCAAAATATTATTTTTTTACTAAGGTAAGAGCTATCAGAATCTTAACAAAAATTGCAAACCTGTTATGTTGTTCCTATATATATTCATTGTGTTCTATTGTTAAATATATTAACTGCCTTTTTTAAGCATTGCTTTACAATTTAATCGCAAACATTTAATTATTTGTGGGGTGGCAACATTTGGTATGCGTAAAATCTATTTATCCATTTTATTGGCACTCATGCCAATATAAGGGTATTTAAAATAATTTGAATTTGTTAAAAAATATACATTGTTTGTCTCAAAATTTAATGTAAATTGCATTTAAAATATTTTCGAAAGTTTTAGGTACACCAATCCAAATGTTGACCCACTGCCAATTATGTAAAATCCATTCAATGGCACGGGTGTCAAACATTGGTTACAAAGGTGCCAATTATTATTATTTTCTCAGCCACAAGTAGTCAAGAGAAAAAAATAATAAAACATGTTTTAAGATTAACACAGAAGAGAACCTCCAAAAAGCTTTACACGAAGTATCAAATGGCATGACCTTAAAACTTACTGCAAAAACCTCCAGCGTACCGCGGACTACCATACAATTCAGAATTAAACATCCTGACCACGGCTCTAAGAACGGTCCGTCTACAACTGACGAAGAAGAACTACTTTTTGTTGACTGGATAAAATTAGTAGCCAAAAAGGGTTTCTAAAGAGAAAAGAAGATTTGATAAAAAATGCTTCAAACTTTCTTAAAACATTGTGATGAAACCTACACACCTAAAAATTTTTAGAAATTTCTTAGGTGTGTAGTCCGGGAACCTGCACAAGGCCACCGTGGTGGACTATGGCCTAAACCCGTTCAATGGTAGAGGAGGCCCGTGCTCAGCAGTGGAACGTATATGGGCTGATGAGATTGATAAAGCGAAAAGTCACGCTTAAAAAAAAAAGTTGTTCTAGTCTTTTGTTTAAGCTTACAAGGTTTTTTATTTGTTTTCTTTTAATATTTAATGAAATGTTTAAAACCATATTTAAAAATAAGCGGTACAACTGATATGCTATGTTCCTATACAAGTAAATGTTATTTTCCTTTCAACAAAGGCTTTTATTTTGTTTATTTCAAATTGTAATTGATACATATTATCTTTAAACAGGTATAGATATCGTAAATTACATTTTAAAAGACTTATAAGACCTAGCAGTTATTTTTTTGTTTTTTAAGAATAGTGACAATAATTGGTAATAATCACTGCCAATGAAAGGTTTGACTATGCCAGCAATTGGTATTTTAGGCACTTTTTTAAAAAGGTACACTTAATTAAATAAAACGATTTAATTTATTACTGACAAGTACTTTATAATATTCTCTAATGATTAGAAGACACATAGAAATACTTTTTTCTTTGTTTAATAAATATTTCACATACAAATTTTACCGATTTTGTTAAGTAGCTGCTTAAAGTGCCAATAATTGGGTGGTTTACCCTACATTATCGTCATCATTATGCGTATATAATTTACCGAAAATTTTAGTCAACAGGAATAAGCTATCAGTTGATTCATTTCCGTACCAGTTATAACAATTAATATTAACGACTGTGAATTAAATGTCTATGTTTCCTGTAGAATGACTACTTCACAAAGTATAAACTAATAAATTAATTTTTTTTCGTAATATTCTATAAAGAGCTCAACTTCATTAGCATATACTTTCTTTAACGCCGTTTTGTTGCTTGATACGTGAAATTATTATTGCGTTTACAATGAATAGTATACCTACCTTAAAAATTTAGTTTCCCTTGTTAATTTTATTGTGAGATGTACCCAATTTGTTTATTAGTACATTTTAAAACAATCAAATCAAAACATCTCTATTTTAGTGAAAGAACATTTTGCTAATTATTAAAATCCCCCATAATAAAAAGGTTCTCAAACTCCGGGCTAAAATTGAGATGTTAGTAGAAAAGCATTAAGCCTGTACCTAGGACCTAGTATTGACTAAATAAATTAAAATAGATTTCTAAATTTCGTATGTACTGACCTCTTCACTTATCGACGGTGTGAGGGAGGGGAGAATAAGTCTGTGGGATAGAGACAAATGTAGACAATCCATAGCCTCTCACTTGCACAATCCTCACAGTACATTGTCGCACACACGGTACACACTATCGCAGTCAGAGACGGTATAGACAAAGGAACAGTCGTAGTGGCGAGTTCTTTTGTTTTATAAGTAGTTTTTATTCGTGTTCATTTCGTTTTGTTTTCGAACGCAGTGGATTGAATACAATAAATGAACTTCTATTATTTTTCTTTTTATTTCGTCATTTTCATGCCAGTGCGTACATTATTGTATCCATATAGGGCAAAGGTTTTATTGTGCATGGTTTGTAACAATTATATTCAAATTGATATTTAATTAAACTACGGAGCAATATTATCATCTAATTAGGTTTTTCCGAGACGTTTTTAAGCTCGTTGTTTTGAAAGTAATGGTAATTAGGTTTTTCTAATTGCGACTGACATTTCGTAGAATATAAAAGTGATATTATTTTTACATTTAAGGATACTCTAGTTGAAATAACTCAAAACATTGAGTTTTGTCAGTAAATCATGCTGGGAGTAAATTCCCGGAAAACGATATGGCAAAACCCGTTGGTGACTAAGGGGAAGTCTGTTTTTAGATTGTGTTTCATCATTGTTAATAATGTGTCTTGAAATTTGTGGCTGTCTACGCGCCTTTCATTAGTATTCTAAAGCCTTGTTGTGCATTTTTAACATTCCAAACGGCATTGTATGTCTTGGCACTTTTTCAAATTTCCTTCTAAACCGCTTGGATACGTGTTAGCGCTAAACGCCAGTGTTTGAAGACAGAGGTCGCTAGCTGGTGCTTTGTACATTTTAAACCGTCGTGTAATAACCAGATGGTGGTTGCGGTGAGTCACCGCGAAGGTAGAATTAATTAACGATAGTCGCCGCTGCATAGACGTCCTTGCAAGGCTGCTGCGTTGGCGATCACGTGCCGTGCGCCTGCGCAACATCCTTTCTACGTACCTAGACGGCAGGCTTCACTGCATCTCCACATCGCTTGTCCCTTTTCAATTGATGCAATAACACGAGACAACGAAAAATATGTTTCCTTTATATAGCCTGGTCGTGCAGCTTCGTATGTTAGTTAGTACCTTTCGATCTTGCGTCTCTGCGCTTAGAAATATTTTTATAAAGGAATGAACCTAAATCCTGTTTATAAAACTGGTATACGTCGATAAATTTAAAAAAATATGCGATGCGTTTGCGCCAAGTGGCAACGAATTGAATTTTGTAAATATTTTTCTCTTTAAATATGTTGCATAACTCACTACGTATGTATATTAGAATGGATGCCCTGTTTACCGATGACTTGCGAAACTAGTATTAAGTGAATAAAAATGATACTAAATACCATCACTAGATGGCGTTACTTGCTTTTGGTCGTTAGCATTAATGTAGAAATTTCACAGAAAAAATCTTGCTTGATTGTGTTAAATATTATCTTATCAACTTATTTATAGAAATAACAAAGGCGCTTACAGTCTATATGTTTGTTTTTGGTAAAAGTTAATCCAGAACGAATAGGGTCGTCCGCCCACTTATTGGCGGCTTCACAATTACAGAGGAGAGTGGGCGCGTGGCGAATCATCGGCGCCGTCGCAACCATAACAGTCATGAATTAAGAATAGAGACCCCTCGAGTACTTACTTTATTTGGATGATTTGCTGAGGAATTAGTTTCACTTTATGATCCTTTATTTGCACTTAGTGTATGCGCTCACTGTTTTATTATGAGCGTTTTGTAAAAAGAAAATGTTAATAGGGGTCCGGTGGCGCTATCTGTCGTGTAGAATTCAACTTTAGGGCTAGGCGTGGGCGCCGGCTGAGTCACAGGCACTCCTTGACATACCCGCCTCGTATACACAACCCACTCGCATATACAAGCTTTAATTGTCTACAACAGTACACATTGTTCTTGTGTTCCAAAATTGGGTACAAAGAAATACAGACTTTCTATGTGTTTTTTAATCACAGACAAAATTAAGAGCCGGTACAGTTAGTAATAAAAATTAATTTTGTAATGTAAAATTAATAGTTTATTATTTCAATCGTTTAAAGTCTTTTTAGGTGTGACCTGGTAGAGCATCCCACTAGGCCCTCATAAATCATTCGAGTAACGATGGATAGATCTCTAAGTTATTTTTTTGGACTGCACCTGACTTGCAATTTGGTGTTGTTTTGACAGTTTGTGTTGCGCTTTGTAACCTCAAATATGCTCTGCTCCTTGTCCCTTTATGCACCTCCTACGGTCGGGATATAATCTTGGTGGCCGCGGGGTCAAATTCCAGACACACACATACTTGTGACTTTTCTAAGTTATTGAGAAAAATATTTGTACGAACTAGATTGTTGGTGCTCAGTTTAGTATATTTTTGAATATCACAACCGTAACCTTACTGTGTACTCCTCATACAATATTTTCTAGATTTTTAAAAGCAACAAATCAGTTATTGCTGAAAAAGTTTTATTCGTGTTGTCTATAACTATTTTACCAATAAAATTATGCTGTATAGTAGGTAACCTCGAGTTTGGTAAAGTTTGTTGAACCTTTATTGTGACGGCTTAGGAGCGATCTGACAAGGCCAGGGGCCCCGATGCGGTGAATATTACTAGCTGTATTGTATTACTGGCACGCTATTTCATGGATTGTAGTGCTATAACCCTGTTAACATGCAAATGGTAAAAGAAGACTTGAAGAAACTAAAGATGTAGGTGTTATATAACCTTCAAGAAGTTTTCTGTGGACAGTAGCATCAAAAAAGGCGACAAAAGCTGTTTTTTTAATGAATAAGGTACGGACAACCAGTGGGGCCCAAGACTTCACATATCTTTCCCAACCAAACCCATAACACTGGAAAGGCCTATTAGAAGATTTTCTCTCCTTAAAAAAGGAAAACGACACGGTAAATATACTGAGACAAGGTATGTATTCCGCTTTTTCTGAATACACTCATTTGTTACGAACATGACGTGACCATACCTATAAGATATGTATCATGCTGTTCAAATGGAGCATCAAGTGGCAAAAGACTTTCATTGTTATTAATAGAAATTTCAAAATAAAAGCTTAGTAAGCTAAAAGATCTCTTGTTAACGATTTTCGTCAGATGGTAACTGGACACACCGTTATCGAGTAAGACCATTGACTACATTAGAGGGTATCATATTTGTGGAAATAAAGTTTAAAACTGTTATAGCACAATTCTATAAACTCTTACCCCTTATTATCCAAACATACAAAAATGTTGAGGTGATAGGGAGGTACTGAAATTAGGTTTCATTGGATTTCTACAGCTGAAGGCTATCGTGATAAAGTCAGTAATGTATATTGTTTTATGTTATCTGTGCATATTATTGAATTCTTATAAAGAAATCATGGAAATTTTTCTGATTTTAAGTTGACCGAAACGCCGATGAAATTGCATTTTTCGTGGTAATTAACCTATATCTAAAGCGGATTCAATGTTCTATCAGAATTAAATGTCTTGTAGATAATATCAATACCTATATTTCTACGTAATTGTGCCTTTGGATCGTAGAATAGTTAGGAATCAAATACATTCGTCAAGTTTGTTAAGAGTTAAGCAAAATGATGGGAAAATTCTTTCAATTCATTTTATTAAAGAATTTAAGTTGAATAAAATTATACCTGAAAATCGCATCGAAATGACCCTATACATAAATTTCTTGTCAGCAGAACAAATTTTCCCTTTATCCTTTAATGTTACTGGCACAATAGTTTGTTCCCTATAATTGATAATTATGTTATTTTTTTTTGTACAGTTAGTAGATTTACATTAATATTATAATTCATGTTTATTTACCAAGTTAGTCCCGCTGCCAATGAGTGTTGCATAACCAGTATTCAGTCTTATCTTAAAAAAGGGGTTTCCCTGAAAATCGATTTAATAATAAACACTTGTAATAATAGCTATCAACATTTCTAAAGAAGAGACTTCTTGGATATACTGATGATTGAACATTTTACAATACATTTTATGATACATGCCAGAAATAATGTAGAAATTGTAATAAACAATATTTAATAAGAATACTGTTGTTTATTTAAAATGACCTATTTGACTTGTTGATATGTATTGCCCTTCACAACGTTTACTTTTATGATAAAACATAAACAACGCTTACATTATATACCTGAGTAGGTAAAGCAATGGAAATGTACATAAAAAGATATAAAGATTATCGTGCCAAATTCAGATTGGATACAGATATGAAACGTAATTGCCAGAAATTACTGATACACAAATGTAATCACATAATCGCAAGATATAGAATCTTATTATTCCCTCGAGGGAATGTTGATGATTTGTTATACCATTTAGGTAGTTATTTAATTTTTTTGTAGCTTTTATTTTGAAGTCAGCTGGCACCTCACTCCAAAACTTAAAAAAAGTAACTTTAGGAAATAAAGATCACAACAAAATTTTTAGCTCTAGCAACACCGTGAAAAGATGCTTGAAATACTTTGTATCTTTTCTTTATTATGAAGGAGTTGTGTAACTAGGAGTCATATTTTATAGGGTATTTCTTGAAAAATTCCGTCATGATTAAAAAGAGTGGTCATTGCTTTTTACACATACATATATTTTCCGCTAATTACCACAGTATGACAGTTATTCCAACATTTTTAATACATATTTGTTTACTTGTTAATACCTTTGAGTTTTTACCTTATAGGTCATTCACGTCACGCTGCGTCAACGATTTTCCCTTTACACAAGTGTAAATAAGCCCTTATATGTTCTCGGAACCAGTAACATTTGTGTCATAGCCGACTTATCGACTGGTCAGAAGGAAATGGAGAAAAAGGTATAGTAGAGGAAGGATGTCATAGCATACTTGCACGCCCTTAAACAATAATATCACTTTGTTTGTATGACATCAGCCATTGTAGTTGGAACAATATATGCTGGCGCACGCGCTCGTCAGTCACGCGCTGATTCACACACATGCACATAACTATAGTTAGTTAAGAAACTGTACATGTTAAACCGTAGTGAAGGACCACGGTGAATGGCATTCAACATCAAGGAATCAACCTCCAGTCACAAACATACAAACGTTTACTAGCTGTTATTCGACAGAGATTGGAATAAAAAAAGAGAAAGGAATGATTTCGAACTTCTTAAAAATGAAAAAATAAGTATTTCTTTATCGAAACATTTCAAAAAGTAATAGGTAGGTACAGTATTATCATATATGACAACAAAGCTGCCATTTGCTTAAGATTAAAACCAGGATAGTAAGAGATTTATTTATTTATATAAAAAGACAGTAACAATTTTTTACATACATATAAGTATAGTGTATCATAAACCACAATAGGTTTTTCTGTAGATACACTTAATGACTCGTTGACATAGTGATAATTTAATGCAATACAAACATTTTATTAATAGGTAACAAAATGAGAAAACAAAATACAATAACAGTAACAATATTTAAAAATAAAAGTGAGGGTAAGGTAAATATCCAGTAGGTTATAGTGTTACACAGTGCGCGCGCATTACACGGTCACGAACCGAGCAGATGATTTTGGGTTAAGTTTTACTGCTTATGATTAGCAAAATGTATTCGTTTTTTTCATCCTTTCTTCTCGAAAACGTTAATAGTGGAAAATAAACTTTTTAACGCTTTCTGCGCCCGCTTCATAGGTACACCAGTTTCTACTACAGCGTATCATGTCCACGTAACGAGAGGCTCGTTTTGCTGGTTTTCATTGGAAATTTAAAGTGATGTAATCCTGAGGTTTTCTACTATCGCAATTGACGTAATATATTAAATCCTATTAAAATTATGCAATGCCAGCAGTTGTAGAAGTCCAAATACATCACATTTGGAAAATACAATTAGTTAATATAACATAAGTCTCTTCGAAATTCAATGCGTTTTCCCAGATTTACAGAATGTAATATTTTAATTTCAGTCATAATGAAAAATGAAATATTTAAGCAAATTTTGTATAACATTTAATTATGCTTTTTACGCCTTTGGCAGGTGGATAATATGTTTCTATAGAAAGATTTGCCGTCAATCGTGTTAACAGACTAATCGCCCATTAGCTAAAATTCTATATGGGATATCTGCACGACAACTATTCTTTACGATTCGATTCACCTTCAATAAGTGATCTTATATTATTTGTTGGGAATTTCTGGACAAGACTCTCGAGGGAAAGACCTGTAGCCCGCTGTTATTTTCCCGGCTTTGATTACTCGTACGTTATAATGGTTAAAACATAAGGTATAAATAATTCTCCGGTTATAAACACTTATGGACGCACAAACCGAGGTATGTAGTGTTTTATTACATGGAAGAATTTGCTGATGACGTTAGTAATTGTATGTCGCGACTGCAGCTTACTGGGCTGAGTAAACGCTAACATTGCAAATAACTTTTACTGTACGTGTTAAATAAATTTCAAATACATTTACATAGGTAAAAATAGTCATTTCAATAGCATTTGGCAGCGAAAAACCTTTACACTCCATTTTCAAAAAGTTGTCGGCCTAGTCTATGGATATAAAAAAAGAATTTATGTAAATAAGCTGCCTAAAATGCTCATACATGCTTTATTAGCTCTTTATATTCAGGAAATGAAGTCTCCTCTTTGATATAAACCAAGTTGATGCACTCAATGGTTGCTGATAGTGTCTGCCGGAAACGTAAGCTGGTGCATGCGTCATTGCGCGAGCTAGCTCGGCTGTACCATAAAGCAATCATAGTTGTGATGAAATGAGACAATCTATTGGTTTATTTAATGAACACATGCCAGCAGTGAGGCAACTGGTCGGATAAAGTTGGTACCCAACTTTGGTGTTGCAACTTAAAGCAATCTCGACACAATGCGTGGCTTTCACTGCGAACTAGAACGAACTAGAAGTACTTATATAACGTTAAACCGCGTTTTATGTTGAACAAACTGATCATTGACACTTACTCAAACATTGGTTTTACTATCAGGGATGTTTGATGAAAATAGAAGGTGAATTGTATCTTTCTTTAACATGCATTAAGTACATCCCATTGAAAATTTATAATACAAATCACTGTTTTTCCACTGCTTTTACAGAGAATCTTCTTTTGAAAGCTTTTTAGGTATGTTCTTTGTAAAATAGTGTAATGCAATTGTAATGAGTTGAATCAAACTACCTATGTTTTTCGATTATTCTAGACGTAATCTGCTTGAAATTTAATAATGGGCCCCCTCTTTAACTAACGTTTTCAAGGTTTTTAGGTTTCATAGTCTGTAAAACGCTAAATGGTTACCGACCCTTAAATTTTAAAAGACTTACTAAAATTTGGTTACACAAGAGTCAATGGACTGTAATTTTGGAGGCAGGAAACGTTTGATAAACCGTCAATTGTGAATCAATTTAGTCGCCATATTGTTAAACGTTAAGGACAATTTTTGAATTCAAATATAACTGATCAAAATATTTATCCCCGTATCTTTACAATCGAGTCTTGCAGAACTCAAACTATATCGTACATGAATGTTCATTGATGTCTCTATATCTAAGATATTCAATGAGCTCGTTTAGAACAACGTGCTTTATCCCCGTCAACGCTGACTAATACGCTCAAGAATTCAAAAGCTACACAATATTGTCTAAGACATGGACAAACTTGGATATGTCCACTGGCGCCAAGGACACGTCATCCTGATTACATACGCAATGGCTCATTCCTTACTGGGTGCGGAGGACAACGCTTTGCTTCTTATTATTCTTATACTCTCGCTCCTCGTACAAGCTCGTCCTTTGTTGATATTGCTACCAACTTTTATATTAATATTTAGTTCTTTTGAAGAAAACTCTACAATGTTCGTTATTAATATGTATTAAAATTCTTTGACCTATTGGTACAGTATATTTATAATTTGTAAGATATGTTTAACATGCGCAATTCAGTCATTTTCGTTTCCTTCCTCAATTAAGTTCTATAAATGTTTCCTCTTCGACTGCAACATAAACTACCTATATCCATTAGCAAACAGGCCCTAAACATAAAATTTAATATTTGTCGCTTATAAAACCAATAGAATGTAACAGATAAGCGAGATAGTATAGGGATGGTAGAGAATTATGGATTTTTTAAAATTCTTCAAAATGCAGTACCTATTTCTAGTTTCGAGAAGAGATAAAATACTTCTATGGCGGTCCATATTCGTCCCACCATTAGGCGTAGATAGTATATTCACTCTATTTAAATTTGATTTCGAAGTACATGGAATTAATAATATACCTAGGTATACAAAATTTGTTTAAGTGAAACATATGTAAGTACGTGCCCTTAAAATCTTAGTGCTTACCTGCGAATTTAGTCAATTATCTCTGAATTAATATTCATTTATTTATTTTATGTAAATACCACTAGTGCTTGGGAGCCAATAAGTGGCAAAGTTTAAAACAAGTTCGTTGCAGTTCAGTAAAAGTATATTTCTACATTAACTTTTTTTCCCTCACATAAGAACAAGACTATTTTCCAAACCATACTCATAATCGGGACTGACTAAGATAATATCATGCTTATTCAGCATGCCGAGGGAAGATCCATAGGCAGCAGACCTTCACACCGAATTTTTAAGGTGTTTTAATCGTTACTCGTGTATGCCAGAAGTACAACGTACGACGTTGTATCAATTTACCCTAATTTTATTATATCTTTTTAGTTTAATAACGTTAATAGCTTTAATTAGGGTCTTGATTACGCATAATGATATCCAGAGGCAAGTAGGTCTGCGACATTTTAACGTTGTTTATACGCAGTGGATTGAGGACTATGGACTTTTTGATAAATTGGACGGAGTAGGTTAATTCTTGCTATGACTCAAACATGCGCAAACAGTACTTTTGAACTAATGACTTAATCTTGCTTCGAAACTTGAGCCATATGGTTTCTTACATTAATGTATTTTAGCAATAACTGGCCACTTGATTGATTTAAGTCTTTGGATTTTGTTTTAGGTAAAATTAAATGCCATCGTTGAAGCCCAGGCAACCTCAAACTGTTGAGAAATGTATACAATATACATATATTGGTTTTGTCGCTTTGCCATACCAGAATCGAAAGTGACATCATCATCATCAGGCGAAAGACGTCCACTATTGGAAATAGAAAAAATACTTCTAAAGAGCTCTGTCGATTCGACATCAAGCATCACATTTAGCATAAGCAGATCGTAGGCAGTTCTCTTTCCTACTGGCTAGTGTCGGGCAGCAGCCGGACAAGCCGGGCAGCGCTCGCCAACCCGCGTGCCGAGCGTGGCGAGTATTGGCAACCCCCTTTAACATTAAAATAATATAATAAATGAAATATTTTTGCCAAATATGTTTATGTATATATAATAGCCTTTATACATACAGGGTGTATTCAGATCGTCATCGGAAACTAGGGCATGTAATAGCTACGGTGATCACAAATCCCTTGGGTTTTTGATCACCGTTGCCATTACCTGCCTTAGTATCCTATCAAGGTCTAAATACACCCTGTAATTAGGTCATAACTAGGAATATGTTGATTTTTTCTGTTATAAATAGGTACAGTATCGCAAACACATCACAGCTATAACAAGTATATATTTTTTAAGAATTGGGTGGAGACAGACCATTGGTTGGAAAATGTTATTAAAGAAATATTATAAAATTTATTACTCATTTAGCGGTTACAAACTTTGCAAAAGTTATTTTAAATGGAGTGGCCTCCATCACATTCACAACAAGAGCTCCTTGAGACAGATCACGCGGAAATGCAACCGCGAGATAAATACTTGAGGACTATTGACCTTTGTCTTCATACGAATACTCATCTGGGTGACTTTCAAAACAAAGCTTTGTTTTACGTTTGATAATTTCTAGTATCTACAAATTATTTTTCCTTTCCCTTCATTTTTTTGTTCTATTTGTATTATTAACGATATTGTTAGGTTACCTGATTACGTAATACCTGAAGACCCTTAGGTCCATTAAGTAGGAACTGAATAAATTAACCGTCTTGGTATTAGAACGATCTCATAAATTTTGAAGAATTGAGTTTCAAGAGTAGTTTTGTTTTATAAATTTGTTTTTGATGGCATATAATGGCAATAGCGTGATCTGCAAGATGATAATAAGAACAGAGGTCATTGCTATAAATTAGGTTTAATATATTCCGTTTCTCGTCGCACTTATGCAGAAATTGTGGTTGAGCACGCGCCAATGCACCACTGCGCAGGTGTCTAATGTTTCCACCACCGCTACAACCCGTAACCACTCTTTTACTCTTTCCACGGACATTGCCAGAAACGCGTGACGTCTGACAGCCAGGGCGGAAAACTTATTCGAAACTCTAACTAAACTATCACACACCTTAAAAGATATTGAAGCACTAGACAAGGGAACACAGCGTAACATCGCAAACAGCATTAAAACGGCTTTGATTAGATTTAGGCTTAAATTTTTAGATGCCTAATACTTTTGGCCAAGGCTGTACATATGATGTCAGTGCTTGGTCTGTGTATGTTAAAATAAATGACATTTATTACCACGAGACAGTCTATTCATCTCTTACAAATTGGATATGTGTCATTGCACCCTTTGTCTCCCAAGAGAATGGAAATAGCATATAATTGTTGATCGCTATCTTTGAAGTTAACAAATTTTACGTTGACAGCATATAAAACATATGCCTATAATATTTCCTGGAGCACGTTGTGTTTAGGTGCTCAGCCATGTGTCACATTTGGACTTGATTTATTATTTGACAAGTGAAACCAACGATTTACGTGATTCTACATACGCCAGATATGGACATTCTTATTTAAGGAAATACGATCCGAATTTAAAATTGCTGGCTGGAAAGGTAAAGGAAAATGATGAGGAAACCTAGATAAACAGCAAAGTGAGATCTTGACAAGTTCTATAAAGATGGACTTTAACAATAACTTCTAAGAATAGCTAGAAGGTCTTAATTCTGAATTACTTTGTTATTGGTAGCGCTGAACTTGCCGAGCGTTCTCATCCAGAAAATAAGGTCTTATATTAGCCAAATCTTTATCTGGATGTGTCCTTCATTGCAATGGTTATCATTTTCAGGAGCTTCTTCATCATCATTCCACTATGAATTGCTGGTGTGGGTATTTAGATAAACACTCAGCAAGACCGTAGGCACGAATCAACTGAAACTAAAGCTGGAGCTGAAGGTAAGTGGCAAGCCAAGCACGTCGATTCCTGCAAAGATAATGATACTAGTAAGATAGGTAAGTATATTGAAATACATACTCAATTTTACGCTTGCATCAACGAAGATGAAGGCAAAGGTACATTTCTGAGATTTTCCTAACGAAAAGAGATAATAACACTGGCCAACAATCAGATCATTGTACCAAACATGAAAAATATAATAATAATTTTGTCGGCTAGTTTTAGGATCTTATTCTTTTATACATATACTCATTATACAGAAATTCTACTTGTATTATATCATACACGTATCGGAATTCATTTTAGTTATATTACTCATGAAGCTTTTCGGAATATAGGTACCTATGGACTCACCCACCTCTACAGTCATTGGTTGCTATGTAACTATTTGTTTTTTATCGCAAGTAATCATAAGAATAAGGAAATATTGTTGCTATGCTTTTTTTAACCAGAATAAAGTACCTTGTGCTCTCCTTTCGATCTCCCTGAGCACCAATTATTATATTGTGATCTCCGACTTTCCCAGTTGATCTCTTGGAAGATTTTCCAGTTACATGGTTTTGTTCCTGATCAAGAGCTACACCAGCAAGTTGACTTAAATAATTCAACGGCCGTCATGCGCCTTATGGCTGTGCAAGAAATTCCAGAGCTCTCAGAATTTATCCTCGCCCCCACCTGTTAGTCAGCCTTTGCGACTGGCCAATATACTCTCACTTATATAATAAATTGATTTTGTTAAATAAGGATTTAATCCTTAGAGATTTTATCGGAATTTTGTAAGGCAAATAGGGCTTTTGCACTTCTTCGGCAGTAACGCGTTTGGTGTAAACTATCATATGTGTGAAGTAGCAAACAGTTACGCATAATGCTGTGTAACAGTCCTTTAATTTAAATTACAATTTTGATAGACTACCTCGTGGCTGTGACTTACCTAAACTAATGTTCTCATTAGTTTAGGTACATCACACAACCACATTTGCAGTATTTTTGCATTTTTACCTGTATGCTTTATTTTTTTCCGAGTTTGTTATTTCATATTTGCAATCCGATGTAAATCGAAATAGCTTCTAAACCAAAAAGGAGATAGAGTCCTCCTATCCTATCTAAGGACAGTAGCCCTTATATATCAGCGTCAAAATTTGTAACATGTGTTAATACAATGTGATGAGACTAGATGAGATCAGCGTCAAGGTATCGTAGCAGAGCATATATGTAAATATGTCGGCAACAAAATTCTCTTGAGTCGTGGCGCTGTTCGGACCCTCAATTTTTTTTTTCATCTTTAGTTTAATTTTCTTATTTTTTCCACAAAATAAATTCAATATTGTTAAAGTGTGACAATTACTATAGCATATTCTCATTTAAAAATAAACGCAATCCATAGATGCGACTGTAAGCAACGATCAGCTCGGAAATCTACAACACAAAAATTTGATCCAAATGGCTGCCACTACTAAACAAAGAAACTTTATCCCGAGCATTGTGACAGGGATGAATGATCCCACAGGAAACATGAATGGTCGGGAACACGAGTCAATGACGGCACAGTGGGGCTAATTGAGGCCGCTCGTTCGTGCTCGAGTAATTATCACCGTCGCCACTAAACATTGTGCCCGGCTGAATTTAAACCGATTCTGTTGTCGGCTGCAATTTCATTGTAAATGAGAAACATTTCACACTTTTGAAACAAATGGAGTGTTTTTTGCTATCGTGGGTAGATTCTACTTTTATGTCATGGGAATTGTCAAGTAGCTCATGTATTTTTTATGATTACCTTATATACTTGTCAAGGCTTTATTCTGGGTAGGTAAATACAACTGATCTTATGACGCATGTTGTAAAAGCCATGGCCTTCCGACGTCATACGCCGTGGTCGTTTCTAGAAACAGGTAGATCGTGATTTTTAAATTAAATAATTATGAATATGTCAACAGATAAGCACATGATTCTGTGTCTATATTTTGATTATTATTGTGCCTGAGATCGATCGTAGAGTTTAGAGTCGAGAGTATTTGTAATAAACCTATGCCTAGTAATCAGGATAATTCTCTTGGAAAGTATTAAAAAATAAAAATTTAGTTATTGATAATAATTAATCACAAAAGGCAATTCAAGATTCCTTGCTTTGGGTTGTTACTTTGATCTCCGAGGGAGAAGGACAAGAAGCGTAGAATCTCGGTGCGAAAAATGGAAACAGAATTAGTTTTGATAGTTTGTTTGTACCTCAACGTTCTTAAAGAAATATTTGAAAAACGGTAAACTAAACAAAAGATACTCTTAATAACACAAATATGTTATTACATTTTTGTGATTTTAAGGTAGTCTTCGTAACTCTAAGCTCAGTCCGCTCCGTGCCATGAAACACACGAAATGGCGATAAAATTCGTAAATTAATATCACTTTAAAAAAAGTTGCGATAACAGTCGTTTCTGGTTTATTAGTATCGACCATGATAAGGAGTGTGTCATGTTATTTAAATAAATGCGACAATTAAAACAATAATAAGATACATCTTGGTGGAGTTGAATTAATGTCTGTTCGTGGTGCCCGTGGGTGGTTAATCTTGCTGTGTCGGCAGTCGCTACACAGGTGCGCGCAGTATCATCTAACTTGGAATGTTGCCGTGAGCTCAGTTCGAATCAAAACATCAACACATCTACTAATCCTTATAAATAATCATTATTTCACACGTAAAACTACGCCTTAATCTAGTTTCATATAATATTAGTGGGTATACTATCAGTGTGTTTTATATCGGGGATTAACGAAATATTGGGCTTTGTTATATTTACATTAACGTTTTACCTTCGTCTTTGCTTTGCTTCAGTGAACTATTCTCCTTGAGAGGAGTAGAACAAAGATATTATTGTCAAAGTAAGGTAAAATGGAATTGAAACAAGTGTCAAATATTAACAAAATATTTGTTGGGGCGGGAGTACGCCATCAATACTAACCTTTTTGAAAGATTGAAGAGTGACTCTATGGTCAGCGTCACTCTGACGAAACGTCGTGTCTATGACAGCGGGGCGGCCATCTCAGCGCACCGTACTTACGACGGATCGCTATCAATCAGTATTTTGTATCCGATACATTTGTGAAAGTAACGATTGTTCTCTGTTAGTTAAATCTAATTTGTAAGAAACGTAAAATCGATTATCTGGCTCTGATTCCACGCCCACACTATTGAAGAGGACTTTGTATCAAAGACGTCAACATCAAACCATCGATATCTCTTGTGCCTTCACATATCAATAAATTCGTGGTGTTGTTAGCTCAAAGAATACTTCCGAAGTCGGAACATAATTTTACGCAAACGTAGCTTATTACAGAATCGCAATACGAGTGTATCTTATGATTAAGTCACGTTAAGTTGTAAATAGGAAAGTAAAAACAACTTAAAAAATAATAAGATAAAACTGGCGCTTTGCAAATGGTACGAAAACATTTGGGTCAATAAGTACTAAGTAGGCAAGACAGATAGCAGCTGTTAATAAAAAGTGCTAATTATTTTGTTTTTTTCTCTTGTTGAATCGATGTTTGTCTTCGCAACTATGTAATACGGTGGAGGTTACGGTAGAATTTATTGTGCCCCCCTTTTTAGTCTTGGTAGGATGAATACAAATGTATCAACTAATAAATACAATTGATAAAAGGCGTGAAAAGGCGTATCATACTATAATAAAAGACTTTAATTACATTCTACGCGGATTATGTCTTGAAAAACATTCACTTCATTATTGTTGACAGCAATCATAAAGTTAAATAAACACATTGTTTATGTATTTAAAAATTATTAGTAAAGCCGTTATTATTAAAAAAACAAAGCTATTAGGTTGTTATGGGCACTTAATTAAGAAGATACTTAGAATAATAACTTCTATTTATAATTGTTTATTGTTTCATTATTCTAAGTACTAGTTATTGGCACAAAACCCAATAAATCTGTAGAAATATGCTCAATATTTTTTTCCAAAAAAAAAACTGACGAGCAGCGCGGAGTATGGCAATAGATCCATCTTATAGCGTGGGTAATACCTCCGTTTACCCATTTTGTATACTTGTAAAATAAATGTACTGTAAATCATTGATGCAGGCTATAGTAAGTATCGATGAACAACTTTCCTAAAACTCCTAAGTAAAAATCGAAGACAAAGTCAAATCATCTTTATTCAAGTAGACTTTCACACTAGTGGGCACTTTTGAATAGTCACTCTTAAATTATTTTTAAAACTAACTAATCGAAAACTAAGCCTACCTAAAAGTAAATAAAAATATTCAATCAATTTCGGTCATTCACCTGTAAATCGTTCCGTTATGGAGTTTATAGAAATTGTTGAACGTGAGGGACGATAACACGGCGCGTTCTAATGAGTAACACCAACAGAAAGTAGTCAAATAGTGTGATGTGCTCGTCACGAGCTAGTACAGTTTAGAAACACGCCAACGGTTCATATTAGGTGATCGTTGCATCACATGATATTAACTATTGATAGGGGTTTTTTAACAACGAAAAATTCGGAATAAAATGTGATTATTTCCATGTCAAATTATTTGTGTTAAAGTCTTGCTTAGAGCTCTAATTTATCATCGTTTTTCAAGCACATTTCCAATGCTGCTAGTAAGGATTTTTTATGGAAATTTTAATGACACTGACCGGCACGGAAATCAGGCGCAGGACATTACCATCGTTCAACATACCTTCATATTTTTATACGCTCTTTTCTCGTCCTTAAGACTTCTTATTACAAATTATTGTAAATAAATAAACATGAGATATATTCGGGGCAGCTTCCGTGACCTTTCATGGCTGCCATAGAACGCCAAGCAGGCCGTGGAAGGATACGAATATCCGCCCGGATGCCGACTTCCGTACACATGGTGTGAAACCAGTCGGTATTGGTCTGTAGTATAAATTGTGTCAACAAGCGAAATATAACCAATAATCATGTACAGATACTACAGTTACACACGTATATACAGTCTTATGTAACAACATTGAAAAAATACCAATACATAGATAGAAATAACTACGATTATCTTAGTAAAACTTACAAATAATCAGTACTAGGTAAACGACAGGTGTTATTTCGTCCCGACAATGAAACACAAACGAGGTAAAATTAGTCATTTATTAAACATATTTGGTTTGTAAGGAAAATTTAAATCGTCACAAAAACCCCCACTATTATTTAACGCTATACAATGTAGTTGAAGAACAGATGGCTTAACCGCAGCGAGATTGGGCTTCAGTGCCTAATAGTATGCACGAAGTCGATACCAAACATATTTAACACATTAAAGACACTGACGAAAGTTTGAAACTATGTAAGTATGAAAGTGACGCGGCGACCGCCCCTTGATTGTTTTGTCCTAGAGTGGGCGAAATTTTGCGTAATCATAAAAAAAATGACTTAAAAAAAATTAAACTCTTAAAATTACAGGCTACAGTCGAGATAATTCGCAGTACTAAAGGCGGGAGCCTTTAACGCGTTAAGTGTGCGTTGCTTAGAAGTGCTGATACAAATGCCAGCCGACAGAATATTTCCGTCAACAGCAGTTCATATCCGGCGAGGATGCGCGCCGCTGCGTTGCTAATAAATAATAAACAAAGGGTCAAAGGAACTTCCGTTCCGAGCAACAAACACTGCGCGTTGCTCCGCATCACGTCGCAACATTAAAGCATTTTAAATTTAAATACACGTATTTACATTAAATACTACGTGTTTCCTTGGCCGCTTTCTTTTGTACCGACAACCAAGGGTTAATCTGCATGTAATTGTATCGAGAAGATATTTTAAGTTATATAGTCTTTACTTATATTTACTAAAAACCCTTACATGTTAAGTTAGATTTTCTGTAGTGTGAAGTTAAATGAGCTAAAACTATATTTATGTACGAAAGTATTGTATAAACAAGATTTCGTGCGTCACGCGATCAGTATACTCAGAAACAGGTGAAGAATACACAACACTGGAAACCAATGTCCTTGCCGAGTGCAGCAGATTCCTAAACAAAAGACTCATGCTAACAAGTACTTACACATGTGAACTAATTTAAATGAGTTCACCGTGTCAGGGTGACCGCCACTTTGTCACAGTAAAGTCCCCAAGAATACACGAAACAATAGAATTCTTTAATGCAATTCTTTGAATAAATTGTGACTATAATTTAACTCACACGAAACAGACGTGGTCAAAAGCCACGGACTTTCGAGGGAATACTTTGATAACACCGCCTTTTTGTTACACGTAAGAAGTGAACCTTGTGATGGACAAAGGGTTTAGCCGATAATCGTTCACATGTCCATCGGGTCATCAGTCAGAAATAAGATGAAAGCTCGGCCGGTTGGAAACGAATGGTAATGAAAGCCGCAGAGCTCATGTGACAAATGAGTCTGTCGGCATTGTTGGATCAGCATTGTACTAATGATACAGATCGTCGGCAAATGTAAACTTTGTTTTGCGGTTACTATTAACTCGATACGGCATTCTACTTTGCCTCATTTTAACCACCGAGATGTGTATATTTCAATATCCACCTGCCTATATTCCAATGTTTAAATGATTTCATCATCATCATCATCAACAGCCAATATTGGTCCACTGCTGGACATAGGCCTCCCCCAATGACTTCCACCGGGAACTTAAATGATTTACTAAGTAATAAAAAATTGCGCGATAAAAGCATTTTTTTGAAAGGCTCTTAAATGTAAGAAGATAAACTTAATCATCTAGACTACAGGGATTCTTAAAGCTATTTAATTATCGAGCAAAATCAATATCTACGCGAAGTAAACTAATATAGAACTTGGCATTCACACGCACATCCTGTTTATTACAATTTACATTGCATTTAGATCTAGTTTCTGCTTCATAGCAAATATCTCGTTAAGATATAAGATAGCTTTAGTTTCGCATCAATGTTGATGTCTGTCCGGCGCTGGCTAGTGGTTTATCTGTATAAGGCAGTGAAAGCCCGTTATGCCATTCCTAAAGGCTAGAGTTTAGCTGGCACGGCCGGCAATTTCACGGTTTAGCTAGAAACGTCCGCATTAATGTCGCCAAATTGAGATTATTTTATTGATATGTCATCTTTTAACAGTTTTGCTATGTCATCCTATATAATTTCATGTTATTATTAATGTAAGGCGCATTATAGCTGGATTTAAAAGACTTAACAAATTACTTAATACTAACGATTGGGGTGCAAAATATTGGTTTCAGTAGAAGACTTAGGTTAAAAGCAGTTTGTTACTCCTATATTGTAACGGAGCGCCACCAAAATATATTGTATCAATATCTTTACAATCTGAATTAAAAAGAAAACTAGAAAAAGAGTCATAATGTCAGCCTTAGATCCAAAGTGTTTAATAAGGTGTTTGCACCAAGATTCCCGCAATATTTCCATGTTTCAAAATTAGATGCGGCTGTGGCTGACCAGACATGGCCAGTACCAAATACGGTAGAGAGCTTCATTCCCAGTTGTCTATTATACGCGGTGATAATTGATCAGATGTGTGATATAATGATACTGCACATTGCGACTGCGTAATACACCAAACAGGAATAGTTCTTTGTCCATACTTTAAAAGGCGGGATATCTTTAGAATTTTAATATATTATAGAAGCAGTGATGGCCTCGAGGTTTGGGCGCGCGGTCGAGAATCCGACGGTCGCGGGTTCGAACCCCAGGCACACACCTCTGACTTTTCGAAGTTACGTGTGTATTCACATTGAATTATCACTTGCTTTAACGGTGAAGGAAAACATCGTGATAAAACCTGCACACCTAAGAGTTCTTAGGAATTTCTTAGGTGTGTAGTCCGCCAACCCGCACTAGGCCAGCGTGGTGGACTATGGCCTAAACCCTCTCAATGGTAGAGGAGACCCGTGCTCAGCAGTGGGCGTATATGGGTTGATGAAGAAGAAGAAGATAGATGTTTTGGTAAGTGTTCATGTTGAGAATATTATTTATGATATTTATTAAATATCCAGTCAGATAAATCGTGCACCTGATAGAAAAGAACTATCATGCAAGAATGGATTACGTCAGTCCACAGATCGTGAACATTCCACTGCAAGCGCTTTGAGAACGTCATCTTCTAAATGTCAGTAACTTATTAGAAATATATGATTTCTCTGATAAAATAATTTACGTTATTTCCTATTTGATCCTTGTATTTTCACCAAGAAGTCAGGAGGGTAATCCATTAATAGATTCTGGAGTACAATAAGAATAAAAAACTTTATCAAAATCGATCACATCGAACAGACTTCTGCTGCCTCAGTAATAGTAATCGGTTTGTGATTTTTAAATATTTAGTTTTAAACTTAGAATGGCTTTAAGAAAACTCATATTATGACGTAGCTATAAATGAAAGCAAATGATCTTAATGTATTAGAAGCACATAGCTTCATGGTTTTATCACTTTTTTGTCCGGATGTGAAGAAATCATGAAATACTTCAAAAATTGTAGCAACTGCCTATTAATTAGTAAACGCTGAATATTTCATTCGTTGCCAATAAGTGATTAGTATCGTCGGTCCGATCATTTGAATTGACAGGTTTAATTAGAACCTGTAAGTCAGATATGTTGATGTAGATTCTGGACTATTTTCCTTAAATACTATCATACAGTGTATGCCTATCGTTTGCTTACTTCAAGGTAATTCTAGTGAAGTAAATGTGTGTTAATTTAACTATAAACCAAATATAATTTTAATTTTCTGTTACTGTCAACTATAGTTAAATTAATTACACATGTAGGTACTTAGTATGGTCGGTTAATTTGTCGATAATGAGACATACGTGTCCTACATTATCTAATGCAAAGTTAATATTTGTGCAAACAGCTGCGGTATCTAAACTAGTTTCTTTTCTGTGTCATGGAGAGCAAACACATTTACTAACTACCAAGATAACCAACCATTTAAGGCAGTAATTTAGGGACTAAATGTATGACTAACATATTTAAAAATTTGCTGTTGCTATAAAACTGCTGATATTTTAAATGAGAAAGGACATTTGGCATTGGCATAACTAATGTTAATTGGAATGGAACGTTTAATATCTATTAATTACATTTGTCACAGTTTCAATTGACCTTATAAAACGCCTATTAAGGCAATATTTTATTAACAAAAATCACTAAGAGTTGGAAGACTCAAGGCATAATATTTTTCAATAATAATTGTGCTAGGGATCTGTAGTTTGACAATATATATCTACATCCAATCTGAAATGTAAACTATATTAGTAAAATAAGCAAACGGTACGTCATTTATCCAAATTGAGTGATAATGCATATTGTCCTTTTTTCTGGGTATGACGTGAACAGTCGATTTGAAAATCTTATGAACATTGTGCAAAACAAATAGGCATTACTCAACAATCTTACGCAAGGTTGACAGATGTAGAAGAAGAAAAAAACGAGCGTCTGTTTGACAGTCATCATCATTCTCTTGCCCTATTCCCAATTCTAAGTTGGGATCGAGGTAGTATGTTTTAACCTTCCAAACATCTCTCATCAGCCAGCAGTTATGAAGACAAAACTGAAAGGGGTGAATGAAGACTCCTTTCCCTTTCGTATCTTATCTCACGCACTTCCACTATCTCTTCTTTGATCTTTATCTGCTTGTCTATCCCTCGTCTTTCATATCCATTAATTTTATAGCAGCATAATATGTTTCAACGGAAGGTTTCCTTTTAGCTAATCTATCACAAGAGCCATGTTTCATTTCTTATCCTTTAAAAAACTGAATTATTTTTATATTAAAAGGTTAATCCTATTAAGTATCTGTCTGAGGAGGCGCCCCAGGCCGACCTTGTCCTCAAAGGCGGTATTCAGCCGGACCTTGCAGATATCTCGAGCGCCACCAATTACATTAAAATGCCTTACCAGCTGACTACATGTTGCGTCGCGTTTAACATTACTGGGCAATTGCGGATTTGCAACTTTAAAAAGTGTGTAGTTTTAGCCAGCTGTTGCTGATTTCTCTTCAAAACCCGTTCCATTTTCCAACACAAATGTGTTTTGTACTTATATTTTGCTGTAAAAAATGCAACTAAAGAAGCCATTTAATTGCAATAAGAGACAGAAGTAATATTGCCGAGGAGCTGTTTACAAGATGAGGCATACGCGGATGCTCGATGTTCTGTTGAAGTTGTAACGAACATACATAGTATTTACATTAGTGGTTAGTTAGAATACGTGTTAGTGCAGACTGCACATTATCTTCAACATTTACTCATTACGAAGCAATGGAATCAGCGACCGTGAAATGCCTTTTTTATCTTAACTCTTTTTGTTTTAAGTGTATTTTTTACCATAACCAAACCATGACTAAAATGCTTGTTGAACTTTTAATATGTTTACCGCATTCTATGGAAAAATTGTAAACTTCTATTTCATTATTGGATGAATAATTTTGTTTTATAGATATTTCCACTAATGCTTCACTGATTCAATACCTAGAAACAGGTTTTGCAAGCAGGTAATTTAACTTATGGGTTAACGTGATTACCCTTTTTAATTTTTCATTTGGTATCCCAGGTTATTCAAGGCTTCTTATACCTAGCAGATTTGGGTCCATTTACTTTGAAGTCCTATCAAAATGAGTTTTATTGTCAGATATGTTATTTAATTTTCCTATTTGTCATATGTATACTAGCACTTGAAACGAAAGTCTTCCATAGACAACACTTGTATAAAAGTATATAATCTTCAATTGTGAAGACAAAACCTAAACACTGCAACAAGGGACTGCGCAGTACTTTGTTTTATCAGTTAAACACCTCTTTATCGTCCATTTCAGGCAGTTTATTTGTACAATTACACATTATGTACCTACTCAGAATTGCTTTTGTTCTCTATAGCACAATGGAACACAATTAAATTATCCTCAACTACAATAAAAAGGACGTACATTTAAAAAAACTTGATTGCCTGTTGTTGCATCGTGTTTATGAGTGGTTCTCATGACAGTATTCAATCGAGAAAACCTAGAATCCATAAACTCTAGTAATGCCAAATAAATTAAATATATTCCTTTAAAGGATATAAACTAGATAACTAAATAGATACTTAGGAAATTTTGGGATAAACCACAGCTTGAATGAACAATTTTTCCTTATCTTGTAGGTAACTACGATCCAAAATTTCGATTTCACTTATTACGGCATGTGCAAATATACGTTTTCATAAATATATTCGGTTCTATAATTTTTACTATATAATAATATATTAATAGTGTATGTATACATACATAACTAGGTACTTGGTTGATATTGTTTACTTCGGAAACCCATAATGCGCGTTTGATGATAAGCGTTCGCGACACATCAGGATCTTTTGGGGTCACTATCGGTGCTGGTGCACCGCAGCGCTCTTTGACCCTGATAACCCTTTTATGTCGCCTGTTACGACGGACTGGAGATACCAAAGCAGAATTCTTATGCTACGTCGCATCGACACAAATATTTGGTGTTTGTACGTCTTAAATATTATTAAAATGATAACAAAGTTGATATTCAATATTCCAAAAGTTGTTTCTAATTAAACTCAGACAATCTATATCTTATTTGGAGTACTTGGAATAGGATATAGAAAGAAGGAAATTTATTGAATTGCCTCGATCAGACATGGAAGAAATAAAATGTTTGTTTAAATGAAAATTTCACAAATTAAACAAGTTAAAGTCGTGGCACCTATATCGGGATTAATCAAATCATTGACAACGTTTTAATTTATTAATGTCATGTATTTGTAATTTGTATGCAGTACATTCTCTTGTAGACCTCGTATTGCAGTAGCCTCGTAGGTCTCTCATTGTTTGTGGCATGTTCGACTACGCCCGCTAGTTCTTTGTATTTGATGCCATTATTACCCAACTTGTCAATATCCACTAAAGTGCAGTTTTTTTTTTAAGACACGGGTAATGGATGTTGATGTGTGTTTGCATAGACACATGAAGGCTAGAACTGTGCCCTAAAATTGGCAAAAAGCTCTTCCCTAGCATGGGGAATAAAACATACTTATCAAAAAATTGCTGGCAATACAGACGCGGAAGTGTGGGACATAATGTCTAATTTTCAGAAACCTGCTTCGTTTCCTTCGATGAGTGAAAACCACTAAATGACACCATAGTGTGTAGGTATCCAATTTTTAACAGGTTTCATGAAATTTAAGTCGTAAATTCGTTCTGTACATTAAATCAATATATTTTTAACCAATGATTTTAATGTACATTTGAAGTGACTCATCATACTCGTAAATTAAACCTCTGTATATACAATATACGTATATTAAATATAATTTTAACCCTGTATACCTAACAGATATCCTTTTCTTATTTACCTATGGTAGGTTCATCTTATTCGTCATTGGTCGATGCAATGATACAAAACCTAACCAATCGTAGACGCAGATTGCGTAGAGCAGTGTGAAGTGTAAATATCTACGTATATACGTAGTGTCTACGTATAAATATTTTTTATTCATTTTTTAACAGGTTATTGTTGTTTGCCATCTGGTTATATAGAACGCTAATATTTTCTCTTTTCTAGAATTTTCTGTAGACATTATTAGAAGTGGAAGTAAAGTTTTAAAGTTATACCAAAATCTAAATTATACATATACATTCGATCATCGAAATTTGTTTAGACTGTAGTTTATTGAAGTTAAAGGTTTCTTTAAGATATAAGTGGTACTTCCTTAGACAGAAAAAAGAGGAATGAGTGAAGGGCGATCTTTGATAATCACTAGGATAGAAACACTCACCGCTACTTGTCTATACAAGTAATAGACACTATTGTCTAGGAATGTAAAAAAATAGCGTATTTCTTTGTGTTCCTAGTATCCCCTGTCGTCGCATTCTTATAAAGCATTTTATATTCTATTAATAAAATGTTACACAAACCACCTGCTTAGAATTCTTCATCAAAAGTGGAGGTGCCCCAAAAGCGAAGCACATGGCGTTCTATATTTAGTTAATCGTTTCCTGTTTAATCCCAGTCGTAAACGCACTAGTTTGTTGAACAAATCCACGTACATATTAGCGAGCTGTTTTTATTTTGTAAGAGATCTTTTGTTTCCTTCTTTATTAATTATTTTCTATAAAATTTCTACTCCATTTTCACCCCCTTAACTAAATTCTACTTCGTAAGGTTCTACTGACGAACTCAATACTACTGTTATGGACCTCTTTTATAATGGAATCGATAGTTTTTATCAGGTAGATTTACCTACATACATAGATATGGGAATATAATTTTGCATAATGCTTTCGCAATACTTTCAAATGTTTTTAGGTAATTTCTAATAAACAAATCAACTTTTTCCAAGCTTAGGAGCTCGTAATATTAAAACTATCTGAGAAATTTATTTCAACAACAGATACATCTACGATATTGCACTTTTAAATCTAGTTATGAACATATGTTATTTGAGATTATTTTCTTCAGTGTTTCATCAAAGGAAGCAAGCTATTGCTAATGTTGACGTAACCACAGTACTGAAGAGCCATTGAAATAATGACTATTAATTCAAGATAATTATTGCGCCTTCATCCTTGGATGTTAGGCAATGGTGTTCTAGGAATGGAATATTCATAATTATTTTAATTACGTAACCTTTCTCTCTATGCAAAGTTTGGAAATGTTTACTAATAATACGTTTATTTTCGACACCAAGGGAACTGACGATAAATATTTTTTATCTTAGAAGTAAATATGGTATTAGATCTTAGAATGGTACCACCACTTTAAAAAAAAATGGGAGGGGTCCTGGATGTTTAAAAAAAACAGTACAGAATTTTCAGTCTCTAAAATACATAAATATGAAGCAAATATTTCTGAAGATATAATTGGGCCCTTTTTATATGAATTTAAAAAGGTAAATTATCTTACAGGCGCTTAACCAGAGTATATATGAGTACAAGTGATTAAAATCTACTTGACATTATCGTGTCAAAACAAAGGCTTAGGCTCTTCAAATGCTATCGCAATAGATAATACTTAATACTCATATAAAAAAATAGGCAAGCTCTGTATGATTCTCACTTTATTTAAATAAATTGGTAAGTGCCAGGTGGATATGCTCGCCCCTTTATATAATATATGGGACTTAAACGCAATTGACGAAAATTTGATTCAGATATATACCTCTGCTAACAATTTCAGGTCTGCAAGATTTAAGTGATAATTATGTGTACCTACACATTGTAGATTTTAGTGCCTAAACCCTCTCAGTTATAAGGCCCGTGCCCAGCAGTCAATCAAATGATTCGTATTAACCCTGAGAAATTTAATACGACCCATGGAACTGGTGAAAGTCAGCGAGACGTTTCAGTCTGTAAATTGGCATGACTTTGTTAGTTTCTTCTTCAGCCCGAAAATACAAGATACTGTATTAATGTTCGTATGTAGCGAGCTTAATTTTTGCTTATAAACAAGCCTAAGATGACGGCGGAAGATGAGGTTGAGATGCGTAGACCTAATTTTACGAATGAGATTCATGTGCAAGGAAGGTGCGAGAAGGAAAAATCGTGAGGTACCGTAAACCTAAACCTTAGAAAGTTCTTTGTAATTTTTTAGTTGTGTAGATCGCCAATCCACCCTAGGCTTTCGTGGTCAGGCCTGGTGGCCTAAAGACCTACCAGCTACCTCTCAGCTAAAAAGAAGTCTCGTGAAGAATATAGATACGTGAATATAATTAACTGACGTTGGTAGGTTGATGTTGAGTTTATTAAACGGAAAAAAAATATCTGGCCATATTGCAACCCAGATCAGGATCAATAGTCTGTCTGCGTAAGTGCAATATTGAAACGGCCTTTTGATATGAAAAGCTGTTTGCGCCGCAGCTGCTTATCTTATCGTGACAACATCGATATCACATACGTCAACCACTCATGGATAGTTTATAGTATCAAGTCCTTCTGCCTTTCGATGGGTAAGTATTAATATTTGTCTAGTCTAAATTTTGATGTTGGCAAAATAATGATGTAAAGCAGTAATGGCTTCGATGTTTAAGCACGCGGTCGAGAATCTCGGCGGTCGCGGGTTCGAACCCCAGGCACACACCTATGACTTTTCGAAGTTATGTGTGTATTCAAATTGAATTATCACTTGCTTTAACGGTGAAGGAAAACATCGTGATAAAACCTGCACACCTAAAAAGTTCTTAGAAGTTACTTAG
Source organism: Cephonodes hylas (assembly GCA_030295005.1). NCBI lineage: Eukaryota > Metazoa > Arthropoda > Insecta > Lepidoptera > Sphingidae > Cephonodes > Cephonodes hylas. The sequence continues at coordinate 6,783,320 of AP025371.1, forward strand.
GTGTGTAGTCCGCCAACCCGCACTAGGCCAGCGTGGTGGACTATGGCCTGAAACCTTCTCAATGGTAGAGGAGACCCGTGCTCAGCATTGGGCGTACATGGGTTGATGAAGAAGAAGAAGAAATTACTTTACAAATTTTAAATCTTTAATAAAAAATTACAATTTCCAAATTTTCCATCCAATACCAAAAATACCTATGCTAATTATTCATCAGTTGGGGCATCTGCTCATTTGTTGGACTTAGAATCGTGATGACTAAATATTGCATCACAGTTAGTTAAACAACTATGATGTTGGTGAGCTCACCAGAAAATACGCATAATAATGGCATGGTGCTCTTTGCACCCTTTATCTCCATTTCTGCGAAAGCGTCTGGTATTTGCCAATCATATATGGGCGAATGAGAAATAAAACATCCTATACCATTAAACTGTTAACAGCTAATTGCACTAGGTTTTTCCACGAGTGATAATGCTGTTATTAAATAACAATTAGATGACGTAGAAAATATCTGTAGGTCATCATTAGTATACTTAATGATCTAATTTTCTTCATTTTAAAAGGGATATACCTTGATAAGAAACAATGATAAGAACTGGTGTCACGTGACGTCACATTTGAAACTGGCGCCGGTGTTTGATAAGTCTTCGCGTGATTGGCACCTACATACATACATGCAATGAAAGCGTGTCCCGATAAAAACGATAAAAACAAACTCGTCACCAGTAATTTTAGCCCAAATTGAATGAAGTTTCAGTGATCAATAAATAAAGGCGAGCTGCCAATTCAATTGAGAGAAATGTATTACCCTGAGTTCAACAACAACAACTTCAAAGGCTATGATATAAATACACCTCATTTCAGATGAGAAAAAATATCTACTGATTTTTTTTTTTCAAATGAAGAGTTATTTCCGTTTTCTTACTTAAACTTTGTCTAAATAAGCTTGTTTCATAACTTGCAATACAAGATATTAATTAATGCAATTCCTCTTAAAATGTTCATAACTATCGATATGTGGGCAGACGTCCAACGCTTTCATTCTATCAATTTATAGAGCTGTAACATAATATGTTCAATTGTACCGTGATAAGTTACTAAAACATTCCCACGTTGGAACGGGAACATAATTCTTATTTACAAAACCAAGAATATGAGCCAGTAAATAATATCTTGAACTAGAAATAACAATTGCGTGTGCTTCATTATGAAATATGAACTTAACGAACACCATCCTCTTCGATGGGTACCTAACGTGCAATTATTTAGAGTAATGGAGATGAAGTGACAGATAGAGAGAGAGAAAGGCAGATATGGAGGGATAGAATGAGAGAGAGATAAAGAGAGACTGAAACTAACTCAACTTTTTGACATCTAGTTCGTTGTTTGCTATAGCAACACAGGTGTGACTGTTACCGAGATATGTATCACAACATACTTCTTCTTACTCTATCGCCGTCTACTGCTGAACCAATGAATCTAGGCCTCGCTAAGTAGGCACCGACCATCTATGGTCTTGAGTGGTTCCTATCATCCCTTACCGGCTACTTTTCTCAAGTCGTCGGGCTATATACTATCTACTACTATACATTGCCCAACATTCTGTTATTAACTAAAAATTCTCAAGAAGAGTTTGATTGAAGTAGGAAATTGACGTTCTACGGTTGCAGCACCTAAGATTAATTAGCTGCCGAATTGCGTGCTTTGAATATGCAGATAAGAAGGAACACTCTTCGAAGATGCCTTCAGATTGGAGACAATGTGGCGGATTCATCGCCCCCCATGGCACTGATTAATATGCTCTGAGGGATAGAGTTTAGCCATTTTGCATTTTTACATACAATGAAAGAAATACTCTAGAATAATACTCTTGATCCCTATTTTGTGCATTGATCCCTGAGGATAAATATCCTCAGTGCGATGACTATTAACTTTACTCAACTTGTATTTTGGCTTGTCAATGTTGGTTTTCCTTAAAATAAATAAATAAATGATTCATTTACAGTGTAAACTCCCTCAAGGAACCATTATGCAACGTGAAATCCGAGAACACTAAAATGGAAAGTGGCGCACTAATGAATTGCCAATGGAAGTCTGTGGTCGCAATTGTGTAATAGTCTTTTACTCATATTGGAATTAGGTAACGATGATGCTTTGGCAACAAAAAATCGATTTTTAGGATTTTAAAGATATATATGTTACAGAAAATATTAAATGTTTATTTTTGTGCTTAAAGACTAATAATAAGGGATTTAAATAAAAATTTTAAACAGGCAAAGAAACCCAGAGAATTTAGCGCTTATCGTCAAAATGTGCTTAAAAGGTTTATCAGGGTCGGCATGGACTTTCCCATCGAAAGCAACCCTAAAAGACTAGATACCTGGACATTTATCTCGTCATGACTGTAATAAGCAGGTGCGAAGTTTAGGTAATTTAAATCAACTTATAATGGTCGATTCCTCGAACTGATTGGTTTGGATTTCAACGATATGTAATCTGAGGTACGCCAACCCTGAAATATAAAAATTTCAGATAAACAACGAATCAAGCGTAAAGACATAAATGTAAAGATCCGATTTGTGAAAGAAATTGAGTTGGTGCTTATAAGAGCGGTTATAAAAATGGTTAAACGTTACATTAGGAAAGTAAATTTAGTTTGTGCGAATATTTAAAATGACTAATTCATTAATATTGCTAGCGGAACCCTGCATATAAGCATACGCCTACATATGTATTAACGCAGTCAATCTAGGTGAAGGAGCACAGCGAATTTTGTGAGCTACTATCGCTTTTCACGAAAAGTTGGTGACAATTAGAATCTTCACCAAAATTAATTAAAACATTAGCACACTATAATTCGTCCGCAAATGATGTAGGTATGTTAGTAGATTTAAGAACATTAGCAAAGCAAGTTTCCGAGCATCTGAGTGTGTCTATTTTCCACATCCAGTTTTGATATGAAATCACCCTCTAACCATAATTAAAACACGGCTTGCTACTCAACATAAACTAGTAAGCATCTAAACATAAAACTTTGTCATCTTTGCAAACATTTATATGCGAAAACTTGTCTGTTTATAAATAACCGGTGACGAGGGCTGTAGATTTTGCAGTTCGGTTGCCATCAATAATATAATCTTTAAGGTGTGCCACTCACTGTCCGAGATTACCTTTATGTTTATCATCGATCTCAAAAGACTTATCTAAATATTTATCTCGACGTATCTCCATGGCAATTCTGAAGTATTCCGAGAAATTATCGTTTCAGAATTAAGATAAACCTGTATTTGTAGCAAGAACAAAATATTTTTTTCTACCATTTTTAGTGCTGACAACGCAAAGGAACTACTTCAGCACCTAAATTAACATTGATATTTTTAAAAGTGGGATTAAACTTCGATTTTTACCTCTTTTAGAATTTTTTTAACATTTGAAACACGTATGGGCAATTTTATCTGTTCTAATACAAAATCATTTACCGACTAATGCAACAACTGCAACGACGAGCACAAAATATATTAGATTTGTTAAGTTCTATTACAAATAGGTCGAAGTAAATGAAACTTCATCGGCACTTTATTGAGATATGAGGTTATTATGTACATCTCTACAATTACGTCTTTACTCTTCCTCGTTCCAATGGATAATGCCTTTGTATTTTCACAGGTTATTATAAATTCTCAATAGCCAATTCTCTCAGTGTTGCAAGAGTAATTTCATTTTAAAAGAATCAGAATCTTAACCGAAAAGGATAACAACTGAAAGCTTCTAATGATGTTGGTTGGGGCTATTGGTATCAACCCATTAGTATATAAGAGAATTAGGACAAAGAACAGCAATTACGTGCTCAAGATTATTATTATTTTGTAAAGTCACTTAGGCTTATCTCATTCATGCTCATAAGTAATATTAAAATGGTTTGTCAAGAGACCAAATGGATCAGCAAACACATCAGGGAGACTAGACAACATCATATTGGACATTCATAAAAGCTAATAAAGAAAATAGAAATGTTATTGCCAAAATCGATCACTTTGTTCTTTTTTCGTAGTACACGTTTTTTATTGATGAATAAAGTTGTCGAATGTTACTTTTTAATAAAATCATAGGCTTGTTGGCAGCAACAGTTATATATGTGACAACGGTCTAGTCCCAATGTAGTGTAGAATGACTTTTTTTCTATAGCTGACTCAAGCACATGTTGCTAATATGGACTTACCGTAGACGCAACAAGATTACACTGAAGCGTTAGCTGTTGTTGAATGAACTTGGCTACAGAGCAATGTCCATGCAAAGTACTCATTATACAAATATCCCAAGATCGCCAAGATACCTGATTAAGTCATCAAGTCGGTTAATGTCAATGGTACCTTACTTCAGGATGGACTTTTTCTCGTTGTTCTTCTTAGTTGTTATCAGTATTCACTATTCGATATGCATAAGGGTACAGCGTAACTTGACGGTAGAAATATATCTTTTTCTTTTCTCTCTGCCACCTATGCTGGATCTAAAAGTTTATTAATGAATCTGATTTTATAGCATCTGTTGTAATAGTTACAGATGTATTAGGTATATTTACGAGTAAATTTTACTGGTATCCGTCACTTTTTCCAAATTATTAGTTCACTAAAATAAGGATTTCCATTTTAATTGTTTGAAATGGGTAATTTAGTGAAGCAATAACAAATTTAATCAAAATTTATCGTCTTTTCTTCACAGCAATTTCATTAACAAATAAAAATTAGGTTAATTATTTTGAGGTCAGAGATTTCCCTAATTTGCTGATTAATAGAAACTTCTCATAAACACTGGATGTTCAATAAAGTAAAATACCTTCAGAGTTACTTATAACAACTTCAAACATTATTCAAATATTTTGAACGATTAAAAGTGGCTGATAAAAATGCTTCAACGGTATTCAAGTTTTAATGGGAAAGTATGAAAGGCAATTAATTTTAAAATACTCATAAAATTATCTTTATGCCCGAGCCTGTTTGCAGACAACATTCTAACTGCACAAGAGTCACAAAGTAACGCATTCATCAAGCATGCAAGTTGCCAACATTTGCTTCAATTAAGATTCATATTCATTGAGTATGAGTCAGATACGTCCCGGTCATTGAGAGCAGTTGTCATTAAAGCTACCATTAAATCGTTGGTAATAAGAAATAGAATAAAACATGGTTTTGAAACTAAAAGCAACAAAAAATATTTGAAATTGTTGTATCGTTTAAATTAGTACTTAGAATCTAAATAGTTGCCACATCATGATGATAGTGAATACTTCAATTGTCATTATTCAACAATTAATCACAAATTCAAATTTGTAGTACTTAACAATTTGCACAATCATTGGGTTTGGACTTTTTGTATGAAAACTACATAAATTCTTAGCAAAAAGGATTTTATAAAATCTGTTCTGAAATTAAATTCAGTATTTTTATACCTGGCAGTTAGAATTATGTATGTAAAAAAAGATGCACAACGGCGTACGAGAGAGATAGAAATTATAAGCGCTGTGTTCTCGCTGCATTAACTTTTAACTAACTTCAACCTACGTTTTACAGCAATGATTATTTTTAATTGAAGTTGTTACACTTTATAGGTATAATCATGGACAAAAATTAACAAAATAAACTACCCTACGCTTCTTCAAACTTAACTGGCAATAGTTAATGACTAGATCCCTGGATGATGCTACGGAGATACGTCTTTCATTATCCTGTACTTGTAATAAGACAAGGCTAGTGTACAAGCGGTGGGAACGATTTGTGAGTTATTCCATGCAAATTGTCGTTATTTCATTAAACTAATGCCTTACGTCCGGCGAAACGTGTCGCCTTCGCGTGCCGACGCCATAGCTCATTGTAAACAATCCGCTTCTAGTAACTGGATGGTGATATAAACAATTTGCTGCAATGGTCAAGGAAGCTGGGTATTTAATTGTTTCCTTCTCATAGGCATTTTTATTGTACCGTTTCTTATAACCACATATTTTGGTATTTAGAAAAAGAAAACGTGAACTAAAAATGTCGAAAATATCAATAGATTTTGGGATAGTAAATTATTAGTTGTATTTTGTTTTGAATTTGGAAAGAGATAAATGGCTCAGATAATCAAAGTAATCGTGGATGAGTTGCTGTACATAAGAAAGGCAGTTTTAAGAACGATAGCTAAACTCTGAAAAAAGCTTACTATTGCTCTTTGAAGCTTCTCATCGTATTTATCCTCGATATTTCGCATATCAATTACTCCAGGAAGAATGGTTTCTTTTTAAATTTCCAGGTAGCTGTATGTCGCAATTAAGACGTTGGTGTTTGTATGTACTTTTTTGTAATTTGACAATAATTTATTTTTAAATAAAAGGTTATTCCTCCGTTCAAACAAAGCCAAGTACTGAGTCAGCAGCCGCTGCGTAAATATTTTTATTTCGGCCGAGTACTGCGCTCTTTGTTTTGCAAATGACTTGCCATACTTCCACTGTTTACACTGAAGGAATGTCTTGAGCTAATCCATATGCTCTTCTGCTTTGACACATACCTTGTCATATGCAACGCACGAGTCACGACGAACGTTTGCAATCATTGTTAAGGAACGTTCTTGTTGTTTATTTTTCATAACGCAATGTATAGCGATGCGAATTGTCGTAAAAACATTATGCTGGCTCATATTGTCTGGCTCCGCGAACCAAGTGTCGTTAATGTTTAAAACATATGAATTTCAAAAAAGGAACATGTGAGTGGACGGGAGTCTCGACCGATTATAATATCGGTCTGAAAGAGCCCACATGTTAAAAATATTTATTTGTAGATCGGAGACCACTGGGGATGACGCACGAGTGTTTACCACCAGGGAGAGCGAAAATAAAGCATAACGCACAATGAAGGGTTATCGTACAAACGTTTCACTTGGGTCAATGATCCAATCGACATTTCTCTGCAACAACTCTTTGATAAGGCCCTAACGTCCCTATCGTCCCAGTGTTATCGTGCAGAAATGCATGTATTGTTTGATACTAGAACAATAACCGGCAGTTACTAAGAATAATGCACACTCATGCTGCAAGTACTTCTTACAGTACTTTGCTTTCTGAACACTTAAAAATTGCAAAGAAAATAAATTGAAATAACTCTATGTGCAGAAAACTAAATTCGTTTAACATTCACAATTAGACTTTATTTAAGAGCATTGTTGATTTGTTTATAAATGTATAAATTTGCATAGTTGGTAAATACACTGTTCCAATTGATATTATTTGCTGATTGATGTAAAAACTGATGCGTTTAAACTTGTGTCGCAGTAGCAAAATTGCATGTAGGCATGGCTGAGGAATAAATTGCTGTCATTTACACATAAGCGGACAATAAACGAGTGCTGTCTCAATAAACTGATGGAATACATGCTAGTACCACGTGACCATTATATTTCCCAAGAACGCTTATGTAAATCCGAACAACATCCCACGTCCGTTTTTAAACAATAACGTAATAGGATTGTTGTTTACACAATTTGTTGTTGGGTGCGACAGGTACCCATTGTCACAGTACAATGAGCAGTAAATCAAACACAAATACGTGAAGCATTTGTCCCCTGGGAACACAATTATTCCTATGTTAATAAAATACTCAAAAACCCATGCTGTATCTTATTTCTTCTGTATAAAAAGATATGTCTGATCTATTCTGTAAAAGAGGAAATCTGTATAAAGACTTTCTGTACTTTTTCTAAATGTTATATTAATTTGATTATTTTCGTTTGAAGTTATCTAACTTTAGCAATTTTTTTCTCGAGAATCAATTAAATTTCTACCATGAATTTTCATGTACACCTAATGCAAAATTTCTCATTAAATGTAACAAAAAAGGAAGAAATTGAATATAGGTTTTATTTTCAAAATAAGCAGTGAATATATACAGAAGATATTCATTGCATGTTTCTGCACTGTACTGAGGTTCGGAATGAAACGGCCGCATTTCAGCACGCACAGTTCAATCTAAAACCGTTGCCATTTAGCACAATGTGTAAACATCAACATAACAGTGTTTACGCGTTAGATTATTTTTATGTGAAGTTCGCTTGACGGCTACATGGCTGTTGAAACCACAAGAGTGTGGCGAACAACTTTATGATAAAAGGGGGAAATTGTTGAGTCCCGCAACACGGGATTAGGACGTTTACATATTGAAAGCGAAATAAATTTCCTACAAATGTTGTTTAATAAAAATATTTAGGAATATCATCAAAGAGCCAAATTGTGAATGAAGGTGAAACAGGGCTTTTCATGTAATTTTCCAATAAATAAAAATCGCTTGCTTCATTGCAATACACGCATCCTAAGGATCTTCCATAACTGAGGTTTAAGATGAAAAAAGAATGCGTTTGCGCTAACCAAACCAATTTTTATGCCTGTGGAGAGAATTATGATTCCCGGAGGAATATTAGTTTCTCGAAGATTGCTACCACCGCCCATAAAATTTAAGTGTTGTGTTCCCATTATAAGAGACCTAGCATAATTGTTCCATCTCTTAATGCTGAAAGGTAGATGAAAGACAAGTGCCTGGTCATAAAATCATAAGCGGTCTGTAGATTTAAAGTTATAGTTACGCAGCCTTCACAAAGGAATAACATAAGTAGAACAGGCATATATCCTTCTGTGAATGATAATCTCAGGTATTGTTTTTACGAAACATGTTAAAAGATTCAGTTTTATGTAAAACATTGAATCGGCGTACCGTTAGGTAAACGACGTGATGCCCGGTCATTGTGTGGATTCATGACTTCATAATTTCAAAACGAGAGCATGAGAACAATTTGTGTCAATCACTTGACGCATTGACCATTTTCTAAATATACTTCATAGATATCCGACTACAGATTGGTCTAAGTAAGGGTTCACTTCCCAATTTCCTTAGCCTTGCCTTCGTTGTTTAAAATCCGTTGGTCTTCCTTTCGCTCGTAACGTTTAATTAGTTGTTTTAGAACGATCGTGAAGTCTCTATCCCTTTACGCTAAGGCACATATTGCAAACATTTTCTTGAGACGTGACCAAACCGCTTCAAGCGACATTCCTGAATTTATCAGCCAAGTTGCGGTCATCAAGGCTGCCGCGGATGTATCTCTTGCGTTTACCATTATATTACAGTATTAAAAAGCTTGATTAGTAGAAATTAAAAAACAGAATACAAAATATCAGATATTTAAAATTCGATATTTGTGAGATAAATTTCATGTTTTATTTTAATTAGAGAGGTTGTAGATTCAACAATTTGTGAAACATTAAAAGTTTTATTTCTATAGAATATCTCGAACTACCCTACGTTTCTATTAATACGCGTTTTGCTTCATCTCTAATGCCATCTTGTTTACTGCGCAGCATTTACACTAACAATTCATCATTCAGGCAAGAATAATGGCTTCTTCACTGTAATATTGTTGGTCATTCGCTTTTATATAAAATATTTCGTAAGCAAATAAGTTAAAGTAGTCATTTATGTACACATGTTGGCAATGATGCGCCGTCGCTTAGCGTCGAGGCGAGTCACTCTTTCTTTTGGTGCAAGCGATAAGACCCTGACTGGAAATAGCTTTGGATATGGGTTATTAGTCATTGCTTTAATCCAGAACGTAATACAATAACTAACAGAGTAATTCTATATAGTACTTTTATTAGTTATCCTTGTTTTAGTTTAGGTGTAATCTATATCGAACTATAACTATCGAATGCATGACGCATTTTGATGAGACCGACTACCAACCAAAGTGACCAAATACGACCCACTGCTGGCCACGGGCCATCTCTACAGCTGAGAGGACATAGACCTTAGTTCACCACGTTGGCATCAGGCATTCTTATGTATTCATAGATTAAACAAGTGAATTTATGGATTCAGAAAACTCTCATTGAATTGAAGAAGCACAGAGGAAAACTGTATCCCCGATTTCATCATGATTTTCAACATACTGACAAGTCAAGATTGATTTCCCCGTAAAGTCATCTTCCAAATATTTTAAGCAAGCGTGATGTTGTCACCCTCTCGTCATAAACACCGAACTTGTCAGTTCATAGTTTTCACTCAAATACTGAATTTTATCTTATGAAGGAAATCTACCTCTTCAATAAAAGGTTGGAGATAGGCATAGAATTCTCAGGACAAATTTTCAGCCCACACAATGATCTCTTGCAATATTAAACGTTTGTCTACTCTGCATCACTCGAAGGTTGATTAGAAGAGAATAGTTATAGCATAATGTCTGACTTATACATAGCCCAGTACTTTATAGCACTAGAAGTAAAGTAGAACAACTTTTCTGATTCAACATCAAATTCTCTGGGGGTCAGCTTGTATAGAAAGGCATATGCATCGTAGACCATACAACGCCTGCATTATATCACAGGCATAGAATATCTGGACCTTTCCGGTCCCTACTGTGTGTAGTCGTTGAACAAAAGAGTTCTTTCTAAGAGTGCTTTTCTTTTCTTCTGAAATTCTGACCTACGAGAAGGAGTTAGCAACGGCTGAAACAAGCTTTTCTTTAGCGTAGCGTATTACGCTACTTTTAGTTTAACTATCTCCGCAGATGAAGTTGGACGATGAAAGTCGGGTATCATATTCATAAACGATTGACTGGTTTATTGCTCAATTATATGTTAATGATTATGGTTAGTAAATAAAATTGGTATTTGAAGTGACAGTGTATTAATGTGGATGATAGGCCGGCTCTCCCGGCACTCATCGCGTATTCCACAAGCGGTATAAGTGCGGTCCACATTCCTTCGCGATCGTCCTCGGCATAAACGGACGTCTCTCGCTGATCGCCGCAAGTGGCTTCGTTTGAACACTGGGAATGTTGCGGTCTGCCATTTCACACACGCCGCTTATGGCCACGGCTACTTTTTAACACAATTCCCCTCCTATTATATCCAAGGCTTAGATTAAATAATTGATGGCGTACATTGAAAATGCCAATTTATACTTGCGCTACATCGGGCAGTAAATTTCGGCCGCGTTAATCGACAAAAAAAAGCACACAATTTGATACGAATAAAATCTGGTTTCTCGGCATGCAGACATTATCTCCTGTATTTTTCTTTGATAATATTAACATGTTGAGTGTTTAAATAAGCCGTTGTTTTTATTATCCTAAAAATGCAACGGCCTGTAACCGTAAATGCATTTTTAACTCAAATAAAAGAAAATAATTTTTATTGGCAATTTCATATTTAAAATGTCCAATATGTGGAACTTGTGTCCAAAACGTTGTGTTCAATGGCAACACTCAGTATGTAGCAGTAAATACAGCATTTGCAAACTGAGCGACGTCAGAAACCGTTATCTTACCACGGAGTCTATGGAATGGGACCAACCGCTCTATCGGTACACCTCTAAGAATGGAGCTCATTTCTTTTATATCATTTTGGCTGCATATCATATTAACGCGAGACTACGACCACGGCAATCCATGTTTGCTGTTAAATATTTTCAATATTACTATCTAATTAAGTTTCATTTGTCTTTTATTTCTATCTAATGTCCCAAAAGTTATTTGAAAGTTTTATTATTACAAACTATTTGTTAGATGATTAAAGTATTTACGACATATTTCTAAGTACCTATTAGAGTACTCCAACAATTCATAAGAAGATAAGTCCCACGTGGTTACCCTTGGCCACGTGGTCGTTAAGTCAATACTTGAATGTGGCAATATTTTTAGGTTTTTAATATCATATATCAGAAACTTAAAATTAGGGATAATATATCAATCGGTACAATTTTAAGGTACACTAACGATATATAATTTAAAAATTGATAGATAGGTTATACCATCACCTAAATACCAAATCATAACGTCTATATTCTAATCTGATATAAAGATAGACCTGGATCTATTTTAGCTCATCATTGCTTATTTTACCCCACTCTATACCAACAAACATTTCTGCCAGCTTTCACATAGCACACTTAAAGAACGTATTGCAAAATACGGCATGAACGAGTAGAAAGTCTGAACCCACAACATCTATAGGTTCCGTGTTGTCGGTAACAATAATTATGCGCTTATGTAATTAATATTTTATTAAGCTACTGGCCAGTCACGCTTCACGAGACAATGGGAACCGATGGTGACGTTAATGGAAGCGTGAGCACGAATTCTACAGCTCCTGGGATACCACACATTAACTACGACAACTCGCATTTAATCGATTCAACATTTGAATCGATTAAAATCACTAAATGGTAGGACTTCAATAGCTCGCATTATAAGTCAATAAACAAGTCTTTTATGATGTATGAAATCGACAGACGTGTTTGTGTGGTTAATACGCCCAGTTTTTGTACAAAAAAACCGCCAGATAAGAATTTCCGTTGATTAATAATATCATTGGAAGCGAGTATTATTATTCCAAACAGCAACATTACTAAAGCATGTTCAAAATGTGTGTGGCTCACACGATTTTATTATTGTAATTTCTCAATCCAACACCCATCTGCGACCCAGTTGTTGCTCTAAAAAGGTCTGCTAACAAAAACATTGAATTAAATATGAATGGAAACTGGATTGAATGTATTAATACGTAATTTGGTACGGGCCCAGTATTAGGGAGAGGAATAATGGGTAGCGAAAAGTTGAAATCGTGCACAGAATGTGTGACCCCCTCTAATTACACGTGTGTCGGACAAGTTTCGACATGACAGAGGCCAGATGTTCGTGGACCCCGCAACCGTTTACGTTCGGCCTGCTGCTTTCATTTAATATAGTACATAAAAATATTTTATCTCAAATATACGCCTCAAAATTCTCAGGAGTAAACAATCCATAAGTATTTCACCTTTGATAACTTATTGTACCGGCCACAGCAGCCTGTAATTATTTATATTAATGTTATAAAAACGAAGTATCGATAAGCCATCACCTTCATAATAATCATGGTATTATTGCTCGTAAAACTACAAGGGACTTGGGAAAGCAATTATTATCGTAGAGGTTGCCACTTTTTATAATCTGTGGGGGACCACTGTTTTATTTTAACACCTATTTTATGGCATATGGGTGCATCCAAAGAATTCTTACATGACTTTATTGCTAAATCCATAAAACATGCTTACTCGATTATGCCTTTGCGTGTATATAAAAATACTTGTGTTACACGCTTGAACATTCATCATGGAACATTAGTGTCGGTTTATATCGAAATTACTGCGTTTAAAATTAAACAACACGTCTACAAAGGTATTAAATGATTCATCAGCAGTAGATTGTTAAGAAAACAGACTTAAGAGAAATACCTTGCTCAGTTATTTTTCTCAGGTCCTAAAAAGGGTGGATAATAATTAAACTCTTAATTGAGATGTAACAAGTCAACAATTCAAAGCGTATATGTGATACGGTCAAAACGGTCCTTTTAAAAGTGTCATTGCTGTTTTTTATTTCCACCAAATGCTTCCAACACTTGATCAATAATGAACGCTGGTGATCTCATGGCGCCTCGTCATGCCCCGAGTCATGCTACTAAAATAAACAGGCATCTGCAGCCCTCACACAACTCCGGAATTGGACCTGGCAATCTTATGTAGGTGGATTTATACCTACCATTATTTAATTTGCATCTAATTCAAGTTCACCTCTCATGCCATATAAGATGTACCGTTTATGGAATCTTATATAGGTACAAGAATAGCTTGATCCTCAATTCAAAGGACCTTTGTTAATCAGACCTAAATTAACTCAATTGGTAAATGTTGATTTTCCTCGGACTTCATTTTAGATGTATAAATTTTGTTATAACTAAAGCATCGAAAATTTTTCCTCGAAAGCATTTGTTTCGTAGCTGAAAGACCATTTCTGTATCTTTATTAAACTGGCACCATTTTTAACTAGTCGCACAACTGGATGAATCACAGTAGTAGATTTCATAGACATGGTTTAGTTTGAGGTCAACGGCCGTGTCGCAGACATCCGCTAACTTTTTTGGCATGACTCTATACTAGTCCTGCTATATAGCGGCCATTCCGTTACTTTCTTCTAAAATTTGACCAGAAAGTATACATTTTCAACTGTTAACGAGTGCAAAACCTTTGTGACTCATATCAATGATGTTTTGAAGATTATAGGGATAATCTTCTATATTCATTTGAGTCTGGTTCTCATAAGTTTCATTCACCTGCCATTAAACGGCACTGCGCGACTCAGCCAACGCTTCGACATTCTTAAGATGTCGGAAAGTAAGTATTAATAAATTTGCAAAACACGACAATTTTGTGTGGCTGCAAACTTATATTCATAATTCACCAATATGTTTCTTTTCTCACAAATATGTAAGTGTGATCTATTGCAGTCGATTTGGATCCAAGGAGTAACTGTAAACTCGATTAGATCAGGCCACTTCTTAGGTGGTCATCTAATAATCCGCTTGTCGCTTTTGTAGCGTTCACTCGTAAACCTTTTTGCTTCAGCGGCTATCTATTCTGTGAGCTTTGCTCCGCCCATTATCAGTTCATTTTCATGGCTGGATATCTCATTACACTTGAACAACTTCAAATTCTGCTTCAAAATCAGCATGGGCAGTTCTACATCTAATAAATAAGAAAGAAAATGCATATTCGAACATCGAACTTTCACTAAATAACATTTTAGATTATTTTCTTTGTAGTCGTTAATCAAAGTTCATTCAAATATTTTAAATATGCTGAAAGAAATATTGAAATAGGTACGTACAATTTTGTTGTCTTCTTTAAAAAGGAATATTGTTAGCATGGTGATATTATGTATTCGTTTGGTATTTTTTTCCAATGTTCCCGTTACGTGACTATCGAATGTCGATAACAGTCCCAACTGGGTTATCAGCACTCAGTGTTGTTGCTGGCAACGATACTAGCACCGCAATATTAACTGATAACAGTTCGTGCTGTATAGGGGACATTTTAAAAACTTTCTGGGTTGTTTCGTTGTGTCTAGTAACTGCAGTATCTACGTGAACAGAAAGCTCGGAAAACATTTTTTATTAATTACTGAGACCAGACTAATGTTTTGGATGTCGTATTCTTAGGTAGTATGCAATATTTGTTTATCCATTTACCATCATCTTCATCAGCAGCAGCAGCCCTTCTTACGTCCACTACTGGACACATGATCTTCGGCCATCCTCATCCAACCGCTGCCCTGCGAATATCGTCATAGGTGGTCATTTATACGGTCTCACAAATATCATGTAAGTTGGGTGTAACTTTCTTTAAGACATTCCCCTCCTGTCGTAGAAGTCATTCTACAGAAGCCATTGGCAATAAAAACGAAGGTAGAGGGAAGAACGAGTGGTTTCCGTTGTCTATGCAATGTTAGAGGCACTTATACCTCTAAGATCAATGTGTTAAAAACACAATAGTTCTATATGTATCAGGTATAATAGATATCATGTTGTCTCGCTTGTCGATGTAAATTTAAAGTCAGAGTCTCGTCTTCACTGACAGACTTTATTACCTGTTTCAGCCACTTTCGCAGCATTGGAAGGCAACTTATGCATTAGTAGCGTAAAATAAAGGGTTTCACATGTATATGAAACTGTTTTAACATCTTTACAATACTTAGTAACACGAATTTCAAAGAAAATAAAGGATGTTTATTATGTCAAACCCTGCACTACAACTAGATGCCGACTTCTGTTAGCCCGTCTTCTGAAGGCCCATGTCCAACTGTAAACGTACCTATTGTCAGTAACAAGGGTGATGACGTCAATTGTTACAGCAAAAAATAATTAAATGATATAACTTTATTGAATCATAACCAATATAGTGATTAAATACAAAACTAACTTACCATTTGTCACCACAAAATAAATAACTAATATTGTCGAACGGTTCTGAAACATGTGGCTCACAAGACTTCCATACTTCTTAGTACTCAGAATTCCACAAATAGGAAATTTATAGTTAAGTCTACGTCAATATGTGGTGATTAACCAAGGTATTAAGTTTGTAACAAAGTCATAATGTTGGCGATATGCTCACGATTTACATACAGTGGAGGACTTCTGCAAAAGACAGGACATTTTTAAAAGGTGTAAGAAGCAATTAGTGTCCACGTTATCAGATGTTTATACGTAATCTATGTTATAAAAGTATAAGAGATAGATCTAAACCAATTGCGTTTACAATAGAAGGTAAAATAAAGCAAGCCAAAGAGAAAAAAAAATTATGGAATACGTGATGCTGTATTTATTTAATGATAAATGTTGTGTTTAAATTTCTGTTACGTGACTACAAGTTGAAAAATATTTACTTATTACTTTTGAAGCAAACTTAATCTATGTACGAGGCGGCTTAATATCAAGATGAGATTTTATATGAAACTTCATTTTCTCGTGATTATCCTTTAAATGTCGCTATGAATATGTTTGCATAAAATTTTTACATTGAGCTGTTATTAAATACATACTAGGTACTATTACATTGTAATTGTAGATATATTATAATATTGTGGTAAATTTTATTAATTCTATGAAATTTCGCACGAGCAACATGAGCATCACTCCTAAAAGATAAGATATATAAAATAGTTTTTTTTAGGGGGAGAAGATGTCCTTGTTATATACATTTTGGAGGGAGATTTTTATTAATCAAGTTTAATTTTTTGATTTACATTTTTTTTGTAATCCCTATTATGCCGCTTCTTATAATCGTTGAGTAATCGCATACTTATTTAAGAATCTTATTCCCAATGACATTTCGCGGTTTTTTTTTTTGTCTTTTAGCCTTTGGGTTGACGATCGCTTATTTACAAAACTGGTTTGGGTTTTCCCCACAGTCGGTTGTAGCTAATTTCCTGTTCATATCCAATGATCTCACTATGCTCATAATTATCTTATTTTATTCTAAATCAGTACAATTTGCCAACATCACCCGGGTGAATTTTTTATTAATGTAGGTACTCATACCACGAGACTAAAATTTTTCGGTATATAAAGTAGAGTATGTTACTTCTAAAGCTCCGATCTTATCGCTCCACACTAAATATTATTGAAATTGGTTAAGTAGTTTTGAGGTAAATCTTTACAAACATACAAAAATACAATCGTTTCCTGTACATATAATATTATCATAAAGATATATATAAAGCTTGTATAGAAGTTAGCTTACTTTATACGGCACTTCATATTAAACTGTCAAGGAAGTGAAATGTCCTCGTTGTGAATTGACTAGTGCATCCCAACGCGGCTCGGGATAAAAACTCGATGTTCCCGAGGCGGTAAAGCAGTCGCGACCAAAAAGTCGACGCATTCCATTGTTGATTGGAAACGAGTCGCGGTCCCGCACTCCAATGAGAAAAGTCGCACGGTTTCGAATCTATGAAGCAATGCGCCTCTTGGAGAAGGCGACTTGGTTAACAGAAATCAGTCGCTTTTCTCCGTAAAGTCTCTCAATTTCTGCCACTGACATAAGCCATATATCTTATTGTAGAATGAGAATTATGCATGACTCTGCTGGATGTATTTATATACTTTTTTTTTTTTTTATTTCTGCTTATGGCTCTACCTCCCGCCAGCCCTCAGAGAGGGGGGCAGGAGGCGTATGTCGGGGTCACCGGCCATCCAGCCCGGCAGATGTTAGTGCCGGGCTGGGTCTCTAACCTACCCTAACCTACACCGGCATACCGACTAAAACCCCCCGGTGGCCATCTTCGCGCCAGGTAGGGCGACCACGGTGCGTGGGTGAGAGACGCCCACAATGGTTCCGCAGCCGCCCAGTGCGCCTCCGAGACGAGAGCGTCTCGGCCTTCTCAGAAATGAGTCTTGCCACAGGGCAGGGCGCCGGGTCTAATTATCTCCGTTGACCCGGCGCCTCCTTCTTCGACGCCTTTGGCTGGCGTGATCATTCCTTTCATGATCCCTCTCCGCACTCTCCTTCTGCGACATGACATGCTCGCAGAAGGAGAGCATCGCTCGCCACGACCTCGGACTCCCGACCATCGACAAGACGACTGCCGGGAGTGAGAGGTCTCCACCTACTATGTATTTATATACTTGCATCTCCTCGAAGGGGTAGGCAAGGCTACCTTGATACACCCACATTTTGACAATTGTAATTAACCCATTAGGTACCAACTTTTTTCTGTATTGTTTGACATATTTTTCAAAGAGTATATATAATAAGGAGCACATAAAAAAATATAACAAAAAAAAATAACAAAATAAATTTTTAGTCCATCAGTCCAATGTTCCCATTTGGGAACATATTTAAATAAAGAAATTCAATAAGTACTGCCATCCATTGAATCAAATTACTAGTTACAAGCTATTATTTAGATACTATTTGATATTATTTTACAATAAATATAAAATACTTACATCGAATTACAGAATAATCAAAATGGAAACAATTGAAAATTTCGAAACTCGTAAAAACTACGTTCTTTGATCAACAACACATAAATGACAATAATTTCAAGTGAATAATTGGCTTGATATTTAGCACCATACAGTGTAGAAACTAATGACATAAATAATTATTAAAACATTGCAGGTAGTTATGAATGAATGGACAAAAAGTGAGATGTCCCAAATGGGAACATTGGTACCTAATGGGTTAAAGTTCTAAGAGATAGAGGGCGAGCATTTTGTTCTTAATCAAGTAAAATTTTAGACCGCTTGCTGCTCTTGAGAACTTCTTAAACCCTAAATTTAATTGCCCTGTTTCTCTTCAGTCTCTTCGTCAATCTTCAGTGTGGTCTAAAGATGCCTCTTTAGTTAGTATTGCCAGATGCCGAATTGCATTGTGAATTGTATGTATTTTATGATTAGGTTGTTATCAAAGGATTGTGTATAGTGGATAGCATGTCCACGGTTGCGGGCTGCGTGTGCGGTGGTGGCAGCGACCCAGTGCAGGGCGTAATGCGGTGCAATCACCGCGCGTTCCCGTGAGAACGCGACCGGCGTCGAGCGCACGCCGTACCCAGCCCGGCCACATACCATGTGCACCGAAAGGTCATGAAGAACGTTAACTTTCCACAATTATTTCCGCGTATGTTCGCTATATTTTTATCAAACTAAAAACAATAGTCATAGAATATTAGAAAAACTAGGAAAAATTAGACAAAAAGCTAAAGATACTAAAACAGGTGTCTCCGTGTGAAATGGAGCTGGTCAAAATATGTAGCCATTTAAATGAACAATAACTTATTCCGCTTAGAATGAATCATGAAAGAATACGTTAGATTTTTTACATTTTCAAGGTAACAGGTTGCCGAAAACTTGTTTTATGTTTTTATAAGTACCTACGTGTAAAACATTAGTAGAACGCAACCCGACTACGGCAAAAACTTCACCTACAGTGTTTTAGATTTTCCTTCAAACCAACGTGTCTCGGTCTATGGGCAAACTAAAACATTTTGTTTCTTCTCGCGTTTCTCTTTAGATTTGCATTTCTTACGTTAAACGAGCCGTGCAATTTTGCTGCAGTTCGGTCCGCACCGATGGCAAATATTTTGAAATATCAACATTTTTAACATTCCTATGCTTTGTACAATGACACCCTAAATGTAAAGCCGCAAATGGTAATATAATGTTTTGTCAACCGGACTTTATTGGGTAATTAACTAATATAATTTTAATAGTCTACACCTCACATACTGCAGATATGAGACGTATTACATTTATACGTACTGTTTTGTGTTCCAACTAAAATCTTACGAAAGATTGCATGTATCATAGGGACATATACCTTCATAGATGTCAGTATCTTTGATATATTAGTCTATGAATCATCTGATTTTCTCAGAGGAAATAATTTTCCCTATCTTACACAACGCAAAGTAACAATTGCGTGTGAAAACTTCCAACATCTTGAAAGAGAGACGGTTCTTAAAGAAACAGCCCATTGAAGATTTGCTGCTGCAAATTAAGAAAGACCTCCCGCGTCTCTTGAACACAATCCAAACTACGAATATTAAGGGGCCTGTGAATACATTACCAAAGCTCTATATTATTTGGACGTTCCACGCACATGTTGAATCCATTGAGGTCCCTTCACACGGACAAAAGCGACAAAAAATAATACAAAAACCGTTACGATCCTAAAAAATATTCCCATAACACACATGAATATGTCATTGAGAAATGTGTACTGTGACCGTAGATAAGATAACTGGGTTGGTAAATAAACTAATGATGTTTATGCGTGTATCGTTATTTTAAAAATTATCGCATATATTAATTGAGGAAATATTCTCATTTTAGTTCTATATATAATACCACATTGTATAATACATTAATATAATATATTTAATACAAAGGTTAGTTCAGCTCCTTTCATATTATTTACAAATAAGTTCCTAATATTTTTTATGTCTAATCTATGCCAAAACTTTAAGGGTTATATAATTTTTAATGTTAGTATCACAAAAAGTAAAGTTTTGTATGTTTTAAAAGAATAAACTCAAAAGCAAGTAGAAAGAGTCTACTTTAATCATAAAATTGGCGCCGATCGCTATAAATCGTCACACAATAAAATACGAAACTATATTTTAGTATAATAAAGGTTAGTGGGTGGGTGCACATTCCGAAATCGTACACCTCATATCAAGTGAAAAAATGCGCTTGGTAAGATATGAGCCACTGCCACACACGTATTGGCGTTGAGCTATCAAATAGAAATTTAAAACAATGTGTTTTAGAACTGCGCAAAAAACATCTTCAGATTTCGAATCAACAGAAGGTACACTAAAATATTTTGCCTTATATTTAGACAAATAAGTTAATGCTCAATAAGAAACCTCCTAATTAATTCCATCAAATGAATTTATAATTTCATACAATATTATTCCAAAAGAGATCCTTGCTCTTCAGTAGAGGGTATTATGTAGACACACATGGAAGACATATGTGCGTGGGACTGAGAATGAAGCGTATTCCGTGAATGGAGTCGAGACATGTGACCGCATCCCATAATCTTTCTCACGGTCCAGGCGAATAAAAACTGTGATTTCCTCTGACGCTGTACAGATATTAATAGTTAATATTACCACAGACGTACCTTTGGCGGCATATCGTATTTACCCTTTATTAATGTCTCGACAGAGACAGCAAGTAATCTAGTACTTACAGCAAAAACTGTTTTAGCTTTGTACAGACATTGATATCTATTACTTTAGTTGGTAATGTTCTACTCTTTAGTAATTGGAGAATCTGATGCATAAAAAACAGCTGCTTTTTATTCGCTGTAGAGAATACTTTAAGATTTTTTCACTTATAATTAATATAAGTAGTTTGATATATTTAGAAGTTTGTGAACTGATACTGATAATATAACTAACTAAACAAAGCGGCAACGTGAGCGTGTAACAGCCTTGGTTATCTGAGGAGAAATGCCACAGAGGGTCGCCTTGATGGTGCATTAAGCTATCATTCCATCAGCGCGTCCCGGTCTGGTCCACATTCTTGGGCCGGGTCCGGTGTCCGCCTCAAGAATGTTCGCAGCCGCCAGCCAGCAACCCGAGACGGAAGGAGCAGCGGCGGAAGCGGTTCATGGAATTAGATCATAACATGCTGTAACATCTTAAAAGCCAGTCAGCTTCACGCCCATGGAAACTTTAAAGCATTGACATAGACAGTATTTTCGTATCCCTGCGCACTGGAACATATCCAGAGCTACAGATGATATTATATTTCATGTATTCTGGTCCTTAATATTTTGAATTAAGGTGCACAGCGCGCAATGTGAGCGTTGACTTATACTCTTTCACGCTGGCGTGTTCATGTTGGCGCAACCGTCTCGCTCCAGTGTGCCGTACATCCTGCCAATACAAATGTAGGTAAGTTTGCAAGTACTTAATAAACTCCATTTTTTGGTACAGTTTATTTTTGCTCAAGCTCTACTAAACAAGCTACGTTTCTCAATTCATGCATGATAGTGCAAAAAGCACTAAACCCATAATAACCAACGTAAAGCAAGGTAAATGCAATTGTAGTTATTTGTGAGCAGAAATTATAGTGTATTGTTGGGCCTAAGGTTATCTCTGACTAATGAGTAATATGTACCTACACATTCCTATTTTTAATCTCTTAAGGACAGCCCTGTTGAATAATTTCACATCAGGTGTTTGTTCTTGCATTTTCCTGTTCCGCTGTCAAGATGGAGACCTCCCGTGAGGCGAGCCAGTGGTTTTATTTTGTAAACCTCTAATGGCGTCACAAATTGTTCCAGTCGATTGTTGATTAAACAATTGAGCGGGCCCCGCATGCCTCGTCCGTCTCAATTGTAAACAGTTATTGGAAATCAATTGACACTAGCTAAATTGACTGACGACTGACGGCTTCGATGAATAACGTTTAAGTACCCAATATTTATTTATCCAGTTGATAAAACGCGCGAGTTTATTTATTTAATGAGACCCCTCTGGAAATTTTGATGACGTCGCAGTACGGCGGACAGGACCAGGACCCACAATCACGGCGTCATTTACGGGAATACAATTCAAAGTTCTCAGAAAGATGATTTACATTCAATGGAGTCTTGATTCAAGTTATTTTAAGGGAGTTTTATAAGTATTTTAGGTACAAGTATTTTTAGGGCCGATTTATTTCAAAATCAAGATGGTCCTTCAGGAAAATAAGATAAAATCCTCGTAAGATCAAAAATTCGTGGGTTTGCAAATATTTGTCACAGTTTTCACAGTATTTATCAAAAGTGTTTGTAACGCGTCTATAGTAAATGGGGGAATCTCATACAGAGGGTAAAATGCATATTTTAAGAAAATTACCAATTAATTTCTTAAATGGAGATTGTTGGTATATTAACAGAAGATATGGGTTTTCATTATAATCTCTATTGGTGTCGAAGAGCTGCTAGTGAGGGAGTGAAAGTGAGGTCGCGACGCTTTCTATCCGTTACGAAGTAGCATTACTCAGAACGAGATTTGCGAAAGCCATCAGCTGTCTCGCAACCACATAGATTTTTTTAAAGTTTATTCCAAATGCACCACTAAACAACCATCAACCTAAATAATCTTATTTTTAATTACCATAAATAAAATTAATTAACTAATTCGATTAATGAATGAGATGGTAATAATAAGAATACATTGCAGTAGTAAATTCTGTGTGATATTTTGGTCCATTTTATTTTAACGGGCCTAGACATTTACACAGTGGTCTAGTTAAAGTACGTCGAACTCAATACAACAGCCAACTTCTGACTCTAGCGAAATACATTACTGAAATTGTGTATGGTGTGATGTAAGCATCTATTATATCGCTATATTACAAATTTTGTATTTCATATTTTTAATGAAATAGGGTATACGTTTTTACTCATTATTTATAATCTCCTGAATTATAATCCAGTTTTTTTTTCTCTGTTCAATATGGAAAAACTTTTCGAATTCACGTCTACTTGCGTGATAATTTATAATTCATATTGTCGAAAAAGGATGCAAAATGTTGATGTTGACGTCATCGCCACTTGAGTGCGCGGGTAAGAGAGAGATAGCAAGATGTCCAAACTGCCGAATGACCGAGCGCGATTTTTAACAAATAATAATATTTTTTTAACAATTAATTTGATTGTGGGGCTGTTTTTGCAAAAGAAATTGTTTGATCTTTCATAAAATCATGTACTAAAATACATGTACATACCTACATAGAAAGATGAACATTATTGGTTAAATCTATACAGCCGTGATTTTGCTTTTAAGTCGAAATGACTTGGGAAAACTATGGCCATCGTGGTACTATAGTTTATGTAATGCTTTTCTTCATATTGTCATTAGTGTCGTTGGTACCTCCGATATACGTAACTTTTTATTTCAATGGTACATGCTCAGAGAAGACGACGTCTCATTTTTCTTTTTGGAGGCATAATGCGACCTCTAAGTTTGACATGCTTCAACCTCCAGGCAACGTAACTGAGGTAAGTCACGTCGAACATATGCTTATAAATACGTGCATGGATTATAAAATGTATTTTATAATTAAAATCGCCTCAGTCTACAGTATATTTTCCATACTCATAAAAATTTTAACAATGAGGTATTACGCTAATTCGTGGAAAATGACAGAACATAACTTCATACAATTTTCAGTAGCACCGCTGAGTTTGAAAAGTGCCTTGCTTCAAATATAGCTGGCAAAAGGTGGACTGTAAAACCTCTGTCTACCCCTAATTGGACGCAGCAGTGACAGAACATATTTCAATATGACAATCATAAAACAAAATTCACATATTCCTTGTTACGGTAGCATGGTGTATTCAGAAAGACCTAAACCTTATACCAGACAAATATATAGATCCATATCTGAGTAAACAATTCTGGGTATATAAGCCGCCTCTGTTATCCTTCCCCAGCGCATCTGTGTTTACATTGTAAAGGCAGAACTGTGTTTTATTATAATTTACATATTGCGGAGGCATTCTTCTCGGCAGCCAAGCGAACAGACAATATGCATTGTGCAACGTGCAGAAACATTGCGGCCTGAAACGAGATACTCGCGCGTATACTGACGACTAATGCACGTACGCACTGGGAAACCAAACTCGTAACCTATTCACATACCAATATTAAGGCACGAATTGTTTGAACGGTGTCTGTATTTTACATAGCCATTACAGCATTACCAAGTGGGTTTTAAGCAAATAAATACATACTATATCAAATGTGTAAAATGGGAAACCTTATTTATATCAAAACGGGGAAGACTGAAGTGTGTTAAAAAAAATTTTTAAAGTGTAAGAAAGACATCATTCACTATGACGTTAACGCCCTTACACTACGTGTGTGTGAAAGAGATAAGAAGACTATACTCTAAGTATGAACTTCGGACTAGTTTTAAGGAACTAAATACTCGAATTTCACGGTTCAATTGAAATTAAACCCAACAAAAATTGGCACAATTGCAATATACTCGTATACCAATTGCCATAACAATAGATGTCTTACAAACACTTTGTGTCGCATGAGGCGACTTTGTCCGTTGACAATAAAAAAGACGTGATCGTTCTTGGCCAATACTGTATCAGTTTTGTAACACACGTCCGAGGTTCGATACTTTATAATATAATGATATACATTGAAGCTTTTGTATAGCTCCGTTTCCTAAGAAGTGGTTTGCGTCGCACAAGTGATGTAATACAGTTGGTAAAAACAAAATCCTTGAACAAGCTACACAGATGACGTCATTCAGTAAATTTGGCAATGCCAGGCGTTCGACCTCCAATACGAATAAGCCGTAATGGCGTCGTGGATTAAAGTACCTTCATATATGTATACTGCGCATTAGTAACACGACATCAAATCAGTGAAAAAAAATATGAAGCAAAAAAAAACTTTTGGCTACATTATTTATTATGAACGGTTAGCATACGATGTCATCGTATTATTGTAATTTATAATTCCACGGCTGTTTTCTACTTACATAGTAAATTATGAAATCATTGTGCCATAACACCCACAGTACGCAATTCATTCAACCAATCCTGGAGAAAAAATATTTATTTGTCGTAAAGGCAGGGATAATATGATCAGTACAGCAATAAACACTCCTAATTTAAAAAAAAGGTTTATTAAAGAATCACTATTGGTATTGGTTATTTTTAAAATTCCCTAAAAATCCCTTTTTTCCAATTTGCTTTTCATATGTGAACCTCGAATAGACTATCAATCAGCCTATCGCCGTCCACTGCTGAACGTAGGCCTCCCCAAGTAAGCGCCAACCATCTCGGTCTTGAGCAGCCCTCATCCATCCGTTTCCCGCCACCTTTCTCAAGTCATCGGACCATCGCGCTACAGGACGTCCCACACTACGTCTGCCTAAGCGCGGTCTCCACTCCAACACTTGTCTGCTCCACCGGAATAATTGAGGCAGACCGAAGAATAGGGCTAGGCTGGGCGGCATTCGGGAAGCTGCGTCATATTTTCAAGTCGTCGATCCCTCAGTGCCTGAAGACGAAAGTCTTCAATCAGTGCGTCCTACCCGTAATGACATACGGAGCCGAATAGACTATAGAGAAGCGTAATTGTAGTAAGTAGCTATCTGGCGTAGTAAGTCTCGTAGGCTTGCATGCGCCACTGCCACCTCGGGGTTACGATCTATAATCACACATCTATTGTACTAAGTACTTTTTAGATCCTTTAATAAATATTGGGAAACGCAAGAAAATATCTCAAATAATATATTTACGGTCTCTTTGATATCCATTTTCGAGATATACATAAATAGCACCTTTTGAAGAAAGAAGATTAATAAAAACTGAAATATAAGGATACATATTAGAAGTGAATCTACTGGAACTGAACGTATAATGAAGTTAATATTGCAACAGTTTGTCAAGACAAACAAAAGTATAAAAAACACCTGTTTCACGAGTTAACCTTATAACGTCTTTAGAAAACATAGAAACGAGTTCTACGTAATCTCATTATCATAAATATACGCAAATTTGGAGGTTTGTTGCACTTTATCTCCTAACAGCAAAACGAACCAAGCGATTTTTTTTAAGGAAGGCTAGGTATTTCATCGAAAGGTTTACGATCCTGATTTTTCGTCATAATAAAGGATAGGGAGTATAAGAGGAGCCCAGACTGACATAAAGAGATTTTACATCTACACAGGGATTATTGCAGAGCTTGTTTCTATAAAAATAATACCTACGTCATCGGCACAAACACTAAAATGCCACATCTTCTTTGCGCGATGTTTGACTACTGAAATATGAAGAGGAGAAGATTTCCTCAGCCACTAATTAATCTGTGAATCCAAAGTTATTTCAGAGACAGAGGAGACATTTATAGGAGACTGCTACCACTGGACAAAATCTACAACATATTTATCTATAACCCTCTTCAGATTCATTATTATCAATATAATAGCGAGGATGAATCTAAAACATGACAGAAAAGTCGTTATACAGTTCCTTTGATAGCCATTATCAAAATACAATGTTAATCTTGAATGCGAATAGACACATTTAAAAAATGGGAAGGAATGTTTGCTGCAAATTGACAATATAAATTCAGAAACATATAAAAGTAATTCTATGAAAAAATCCTATCATGACTTCGTCTTCAGAAGGAACAGAAAAATAAAAATAATAGCAGTAAAATAGTTAACAATCTAGTGATTTAAGAAAACATAGAAACAAGTTCTAGATTGATACATGTAAGTAATAATATTTGTAAGCTTGAGAAATGCCAAGCAACTTACAATAACAACTAATTAGTTGAATTAGAATAACAAATATTGTTTTTGGTGATCAAGGTTAATATCTAAAGTATGTATTTATGTTTGTATGGCACATTAGGGTGTCCCAGCTTAGTAGGGCGATTTTTTTTTCTCGAAATTAGATACGCATACCCTCTATATTTTTTCTAATTGACCCTAATAACTCAAATACGAAATATTATCGAAATAGGATAGCGGTAACCCGTGCCGACTTGATGGCAAAGTTTTAAGAAAAAAATTGTATGGAAATTGTAGAGCACATATAAAAACTCAATTTTTATTTTCAAAATTATATCCTATTTCACCGGTATTATATATTTATTATTAAAACAGGAATATTTGTGATATTTTAATTTTAAAGTTTTTATTTTACTGTTAGGATAAATCACAGGAAAAATTGCTTTAGTTTCCCTTTAAAGGTGACTTTTTCACGCAAATGTTGTATCAGTATAACTGCAATTTGCAGTATCACTAGCGACTTTTAGTGTCATTATATATTTCTTAACTGCTTGAAAAGAAGTATAACTAGTCTGTGAAGTAAGCAACTCATTGAGAAAAGTGTCAAAATTTTTAAAACGATTGAAGAAAAGCAAGACTAGTTTTTGATCGAAATAAAGTCGTTTATATCTTTCTAAAAAAGGAAATCACGCAGATATCTTTCCAGGGGATATGAATTGATGGATCCTCTTTAGTTAAGCTTTAAAATAATATCATTTTTGGTTCCTGGTCTCCATCATAGTGATATAGAGACAAGACAGCTACTTCATGAACCAAAGACCAAAAATGCTGAAAAATATTCTGTATAGTCATTTCTGAGTTAATTTTATTGACAGTTTCCCAGGGTTTCAAAGTATTAAGCAAACATAAGTCGTGGTAAGGTGCCGTCACTGATAATATACAATGCATCCAAGCCTTAACATGGTATATAGCGATGCAAATCTAGATGTCTAATAGTGCGACTTTTTATTAGTAATTTACAATTAAAAAATTAGTTACGACATTTTTAATCAATTAATTGCTTCGGCCATCATGGTGTCTGGTATATAGAACTTGGAGATCGAATTGTCAATTTTCTTTCTGTATCACCACCAAAGAATATGATTATAGCTATAACTGTTAATTCTTGATAGCCAACCCTTAAATTTCCTTCATAATTCTGTCCGGTAAAACAATGTATATATATTTATATAACTATATCTATTATCTAGATTTATTTTTATCAATTAAAGGGCATTGGCGTGTGCAACATACAAAAAGTAGTCCAAGCTTGTAACAAACTCTTGACGACACTGTACGAACACATCTTGCGATTTTTCCGCATTATTTGTTGATCTCTTCAGAGTCGGTATAAGGCAACTTATTTCTTAAAATTTGTTTATTAAAGCTTAAATAGGCATATAAGCCCTTTAACAAAAAATAATTAATCTCGAATAGTTAGATTTGCGATTTACAAAATTCAATTTTACTACACGAATTTTATTAAACAGAACTGCCAATATTTGTTCTTTACAGCGAAGTTTTAAGCCGTTATTTTAATGTTTTGCACCCCCCTATTAAAATTTGCCTTTGAAATCTTAATCTGACATATTGATTAAACAAAAAGAGGCGTTTACCAATACAATAAACAAGCAACCACGAAACTTCCATGGGAATATTGCGACGCGCCGAAGTTCATGCAAAGTATGTAAGTACTGAAATACGTGAATGCAAGTCGGCACGGGTTGCAGTGGTCCTAAGTTCATGAAATTTTATTTATAAGTGTTTTAACACCATTCGAAAATAATTAGAGGGTATGCGTTGACAAAAAAAGACTTTGATTTTTTTGGGACACCCTAATGGCACATAATAACAAAATATACAAGTTGTAAAGGAAAACGAGACGGATGAATCTCACAAGTCATTATCCTACTAGCAGCTTAATGACTTTGTAAACATATTTTATTTGTTTTTCAATTTCAAACAATATGAATCATATGACATCGAAGAGAAATATATAATTTGACATTTTAGGCGTCTTGTTAATTGTCCGAAAATTTTATGACATCGAGTCTAACCCAATGCGAATTACATTGAGGTTATTGTCGTCAAATAACGTGACATATCTCTTCCTGTATATTCGAAGTACTGTCGCTTTACAAGCCATACAAAGCACGTTCGTGATATCTGGAGATTTAACAAGACACATATTACATTCGCATATTAATCTCTCCAATTATTGTAGAGTTATCAAAACTACTCAACAATGAAAATGAAATTATTAGAAATTACACAATTTTGTAACAACTGCCAGCCCAAGGTCTTTTGACGTGAATAGGTCTTCCAAATTGCTTCAATGAAGATGAATGAGCTTGAAGAATTACAAAATTGAAACATAAATTTTGGTATTATAACTAAAACTTCAATTACAGCGTTGGATTGCTAAAAAAAACAGAAAATTTACTAAACTAAGAAACAACTGTGAAGTGGCCTGCGCTGGGGAGGGGGGAACCGCCGCCATTTTAAGATCAATAGAAATGCCGCGTATCCAGATTTTCATATAGAGTAACTTTTGCATCGACGAAGCTATGACGTGCCTTTAAGTTTTAATGTTTTGATCTCGTCAAAATCTATTTTTTTTTCTAAAACTGTGACAGTGATGGTATAGTGGTGATTAATAAAAAAATATGAAGTATCCTACAAATACAGATTAATCCGATTGTATAAGCTTGGAAAGGGCTTCTCAGGACCAATACCATATTATGCACATACATAATAATGTATTTAATATAGAAGTTATTAACCGTTATGAGACGTATTCATGTACTTATATGTTATAACTCCGCCATGTCCACGAGACCGGCACACCGCATTTTTTGTCAATGTTTTAATTAATCCATTGATTGCAGACTGCTTTCATTAACAATCGTTAGTAATAATATGAAAAATTATATAAAACAATAAATTATGTTTTAAAAAGAAAAAAAGGTTGTATCGGTGAAGTTATTAACAAAATTCGAATCGAAGTTTAATTTTTCCAAATTTTGTTTGGATGGTTTGAGATTAGATCTAAAAACCCAATTGTTATTGCAATAACATTAATTTGCTTAATGACAATTTTTTTTTCAGGTATAATCCTGGACTTTAATGATCAATCAAGAAAATTCAATTCTTAAAGAGCGCCATGTAGGAACATTCTACAGAAGAAAAAAAACAGGGTTTAAAATTTGACAACTCCAATTTGTTTACAACTGAAACCACCAAGGCAAATTACATATAAGGACCCATCCAATTACAATGAAATATAGATATTAAAACGAATGTACATCCAATATAATTGTTTGGGAAATATTACCGGCTATAAACCTTTTGTTCTCTTAATGCATAACAGACAATTGTATGAACAAAGAAAAAAGCAAAATAAAGGCGACGTGACTAGTCCATCAGGTCTTGGGATGCGGGCTTTGTGATATAGAATCAGATGCTACACGCCAAGCTTCAACTGGTTACGTAAATTATATTTAGACATTATACCTAAGGCAGTATGCGATAATACCTACATATTACAAAAATTAAAAATTGGAGATATACCTAGTATCACTTAAAAAAAAAAAAAAAATGTGAATTTCGCAGTGTTATGCTTTATAAAACTTAATACATTTAGTTTTTTAATGTATTAAAACTGAATAGTAAGCAAAAGCTTTGCTTATGAGTATAAAACATAGTTTTAACATATTTCTAAGCAATGCAATAATTTATACTAAGAACTCTGTACCAAGCGTGGTTTATATCACGGAGGTAGGTACACATTTCCAGATGTAAGTACACAATAGTGAATTAAATGTAGGTACCTATAAATATTATATTAGTAATTATTATAATATTTATTTATTTAGTTAATAAATAAATAAATAAAAAAATATCTGTTAAATAGCGCCATAAAATTATAAGCGCCAAAAATAGTAATTCCATCCGTTTGATAAGCCAAAACGAGTCAGCAGTCAATAATAGTTTAAATCCTTTCATAATATTTAAGTAAGTACATAAATATACGATTTCTTGGAAATAACGTTTATCTTTCTCGGACTATCTATGATAACACAGCTACAAGTAACGAAGTAAGTATTTAAAATTCTACGACGATATACATATTATGACAATGAAACTATGTTGGCGGTCGTGTGATAGCCACCAAATAATAGTTTTGATGGTAAGAAGAGTACTAGTACGTATACAGTAACTAACTCATTTTGATAATAAGAGGTTCTTGAATTGAAGATAAATAAATTTAAAAACTGTGGTGTTCTTCTTAACATTTTTCTTTAAAACTCATTCAAAAATTTCCAACAGTTTATCGCAAATGGTTTAAACTATATAAAATTAACATACGTTTCACAAATTCTATAGAACAGGAAATAGTTGATCACTTAGATAATACTGCGTTCAAGTTTGCATTAAACCTTCAGATAGGGAAGGGACTAGATGGCGAATGACTCAGCTCTGTGGCCCAAATTCCTTACTACACCATCCGTAAGAGATGTTTTTCAATGAAATACCAACCGATTCCTCAAGCTGTTAAGATCAGAATGGTTTGTGCCGATACAACCAAAGCGTCGTTGTTTCTCAGAGTGCGTTAAGCAACATTAACGTCCAACAGATGGTTTGTGTGAGTTACTGCATTTTAAATAGTATTCGTTGATGCTATTTTTAAAACAATAATTGCAATTTTTACCTAGTTAATGCCTTACTTTTCTGGTTTAACACAGCTCTCAATGATATTCTCGTTAAAGCATGCAAAAGGGTCACGATGTATGTTGGTATCGGTACCAAATCGGGAGCTGTGGATGCTTTACTACGCCGACATGGGCGCCAAGAGAACACACAATGGAGGCTATTATTTGTGTATTAGTGAACTCGACCTTCAGGGTTGCGGGTCTCGGGAATGTCCTCGCTTCCAATAGTTTAATCTTCCAAGAAATTTGTTATACTCGTATACCCTACGCCTTTTTACGACACTTATAACTTGGTACATTGGTAAAATGGTACAATACCAAAACCGTCTTGATCCTAGAATTTTTAACAAGTTAATTTACTAATTACACACGAATTGATTTCATTAACGTGCTTAATTTTAAATTTATTGCTTTAATACACAACCTACAAAATGCATCTCTTTATTAAAATTCAATCGTTAACCCAAACGTTTTTCTCAACTGAACTAAATGTTACAGAGGCAGGAATTCGATTTGTTTAAACGTTCAAATATCAAATTTCGTCGCTCGCAGTATAAATTCCATCGTGTTCTTAGCGCCAGCCTACCTGTGGTGTAAAAAAAGCATTCTGGCTGCAGGGCCGCGTCGGCGCTTTTGAGATAATTTATAAGGCTCTGCCTTTCTTGGAATTTCGAAATCTCGCCGAGATAGCTTCGTGCTCCGCGGCCAGCTTGCGGCTCAGGGGAATGGAATGTAACGGATTTGGGTAGGAAAAAATGACGTATTGTAGAATCAGCCATTGTAGTAATAATAGTATATTTTAGTAACGTTTTCCAATTTAACGTTGAAAAGATCAATCTAGCGCATGCGGGTCCAATTTACTTCTTGAGCTGAAAAAACATGTAATTGAAATATGTAATCACACTTCTTCTCTTTCAGAACAAGTAATAAATTAAACTTAAATAGCAATTTAAGAGCGAAAATCATCAAACAGCAAAAGCCTTTATATAATTTCACGTAAAACGAATTTTTAAAAAATTGCAAAAGACATCGTATACATACCTCATATTCCTTTTGGAAATGATGAGTGTAAAAGGAGCGCATGCGTAGACATAAAACCAAACTTTTAAACGTGTGCCTTGAACAAGTGATCCCGTCCCGCGGGTTGCGGCAAGCGAAGAGTTCTGGGAAAAGCAGGCCGCATACCACGCCGCGGGCTGCTATTGGACCGCCGCGCCGTGTGCCCGCCTGCGCACAACACAATGTGCCCCACAACTGACATACTAGCACTTGTATAAAACAATTCTCTTATATACAATTTGATATTACATACCTTCATAAGACATCCTCATAAAGTAAAGTATTACCTCTTACCTTATACTTTATGTTGAGTCAACTATTATCGAAGATAGAATTACATCTATTGATATTTTCCAGAATCTACTGGAGTACCCTGGTATCTTGCGTTTGTTGCTTTATCGTAGTAGGTACACTTGATGACTATAAATCTTATTTAATCTTTGAAAAGCACTTCATACAACAACTTTTCAAGCAATAACATAGTAATGTGCATTATTGGTGTAACATCTCATTACGTGTAAAAATATTTAATAATACTGTCCAGTGTCCATCTACCTACATATTCCGAACACGTGTCACTGTCAAGTCTTGAGTCTATTGATATGTCCTTGGACTTCTTAAGGCATAGTTCAATCGCTACGTCTTTATAACGGGTTAATTGAATAATATTGTGGAATGTGCGTTTGACGTATGAGTACCTATTTTAGTCTTGTGAGTTGTGACGCTACTAACAATTATTTTATGATCTATAACTTCGAAAAATTAGGATTTGTCTATCTATCAGTTACTGTCACTTAACGGACAACGCAAAAAACCGTTGAGATACGCTCACCATTGACCTTAATAAAATTAGCAATGTGAATATTTGATTATATGTAAAATAGTTAGTAGAATTATCAATCTGTCTTCTTCTATGCAAATTGGAACAGTTCTGAAAAGCGATTAGAGAATAGTAATTGATAAAAGTTAGACGAAAGAAGACGTAAGCTAACGGTTATCAATAAGCCGTACAGGCAATAAGATCAGTTGCCTAAATCTCCTCTGTTTTTGCTTTTCCCTTATTGTTGTGTTGTAATTGTTTTTATTTCATGGATTAATACTGATCGTATAATGCCTCTTTTCTCAGCCTCTGTTAAATATTTATCGGGTGAAAGAAATACAAGAGTATTAAGCATTACCACGTGGTATGGGAGCGACTTTTAGATGGTTAGAATTCAATGAAAAAGGATCGTAGTAACAAGCACTCTAGGTGTCTCCCAAGCAAACAATATTCTTTCCCTGCCAAATTTCATAATGAGGCCAGACTCTTCACCAAAAAAACTTTTATCTTTGTATCGAAGAGTATTTATGGTTAATTTATCAATGTGTCAATACCTAACAAGCCGATTGCGCAGTTGTATTTGCATTCTGTCATTAGGTATGTAAACAAAACATGAGTCTATTTCGTGTCAATAGATGTTGTCGAGATGATATTTCATAAGAAATAAATATCGTTTTATGTACTTTATATTTGTCACACTAACTAGCCATATTATATAAAGAAGAAAATGATTATGTTTGTTAGACTATCACAGTTAAACAGGTAACTTATTGTACCGTGCAAGTTTTAATTTCTTGAGGGATTATTTAATATAACATGTGACAAAAAAAGGCGTAGGCAAAATTATCTATATTTTGAAGATTAGTGATGATGATGAATGGAATCGTACTGGGCGCATATTGCTATCTCTTTCGCACGCCCGCCCTTTTGTAGCGATGACATCATTGCGGATATTTTACGTCCTTTTTTAACAACTTCAGAATTGTCCCCGCCGCATTATTTTAAATCGTTATATACAATATCTTAAGGAACCATCTTCTCTAGCTCATGAGGGTACTAACTCGTACCAGTGCAGCGTGGTCGATCGAGGCCAAACCGTTAAAATCGTAAGGTATGTAAGTAATTAAAGTTAAATTGCGTACCTGAGGTGCTGCAGTAAGCGAAGTAAAGTTCCTGCAAAAATAAAATTATTAATCATTTAATTCAAATTCAACCGTAGTCTCCTCGATTAGTTCATTAAAATAACATGAACCTGTTGAAAAAAATAAAGTAATAAACAAATTAATTACAGTTTTAGTAACTCAAGTACAGTAAATCGTCCTATGAGGGAAATAAAGAAGCTACAGATCTCATAAGAAAAATTTGGTATTTCAATATCACATACTAAATTACATGTTTTTTTTTGAGAATAGAAGTATAGAAACATGAAGTGATATACTGCATTTGAGTATATAGTACTTACTTTACTTACATTTCATAAATTTAATTCAACCGGCTCCTTACTACGGATGGATGTACTTCATAACATTCGGATTTTTTACAATGAAATTGGGAGAATTGTATTACATTGAGGGGGATGTATTGAGGCGAGGGAGGTGGAAGAGGCCGACAGCTGCTGAGCACGTGGAACGACAGCTGGCTGATCTGATGCCGCCCGCGCACGGGCAAGCTGCTAGCACACCTGCCAAACGCCAAACATTGCGTTTTTTGTACCTACTGCCCTTATTATGATGCACGCTGCCTTCTTCCCTTCAAAATACCTTAACTGCCTAAAATGTGTTTAATAAATATTATAATACTGAACACACTTTTCTGTCCTGATCTCTAGTCATTTAGTTTTGAAGTAGTCAAGTATTTTAATGTAACAGACATATAAGTACTTCTGACACTATCTTAAGATACAAGTCTTTTGCCAAAATCTACCAAGACTTTTCATCGATACTGACACACCCAGACCTGTCTATCGCGATTTCTGATACCACGACACAAGACTTACATCTTATTGGGGAATCAGAACTAGGTACCTATGTATGAGACTGCTGGGCGTTTTTCATTCATGAGTAGGTACTTAATTTAATACTTAATATTATATCTATGCAACCTACGAGTTTTACAATGATGCATTTATTCCTTTAGAGACGTAAATGACACACGGTTTAAAAGTTACTTATGTACCTTGATTACTCATAGCTATCAGTAGGTCGGTAGATCTGTTTAGAGCTCCAGCGCACACCTATTATTTACGTTCTGATTGTTTATCATCATAGCCATTATATCAGCCTGCTTTAGTAAGCCACCTTCTTGCGTTACGAACTGTACTGCCCGCGTATATTTTTTCACCTAAATAAAACTCAAACTTCATTATCGAACATGTGTCTATTAGTAATGAGTGTTTTGTAGCTGTCAAAATTGTGAAATAACCTATAAATTTCATAAGAATGTAAAGCGAAATATATCATGAATTCGGCTAAAAGCAACATGGGTTCCATAAGTGATTTTATTATAAGTGCCTCATACTGACGATGGATAAAAATTCAGAACACAAAGGAAATCCTGAAAATGAAGCTGGTACTTCAGGAAACGGGCTCCCAGGTAAAAGTTTTAATAATTTAATTTGTCTACGTGGTCCGTGGCTATGATAGATTACTAATAATAAATATAAACTTGTGGCGGGTAACGGATGGATGAGGGCTGCAGAAAACCGGGATGGTTGGCGCTTTCTAGGGGAGGCCTACGTTCAGCAGTGGACGGCGATAGGCTGATGAGAGAAATATAAGCTTCGATGAGTTTTTAATATAATCCCCATTGCGTTAGAAAAACGATCTTAATAAAAATCCGATTAACCATAACCCTTACAATGCAACGATACGAAGTGATATGCTAGTAAAACTGTAAAATATATTTATATTTTGAATAATTGTTATTAAACTAGGAAAAGTGTTTTAAATTGCTTTGACTATTATTGCGCAACTATCAGTTTTGTTACAATAAAAAAATATATTTAACATTGCGTATTAGTTAAAGAGGCAAAGAGAGAAAATCTTTTCTATAAGCTTAAACGTCGACTGAAATAAATATCGAGGATGTACACCTAGCCTAGTACCTAATAGTCATATCACATCTTAAAGTCGTTTCTGACGAGTTAACAAAACCGCTGTTGCAATATAGTTACCCATGTAGTTGATAAAATAAATGCAGGTTTAGCACAAACATCACCATAACACCCTGATATCTGTATCCCTGTAAAATTGAATATAAATTCAATTAGAAATAATTAATGAATCTAGAGAAGCGAATCCCTGCACCTTTTTCATCGTGCCATCGTTAGAATTAATCTTAGACTAAAAACTTTTTTTGGTCTAAAGTCGGTGATATTTTTGGAGTAGTTTTTTATAGTCACATTCACATACAAATGATAGTACTGACACTTGGGGGGATAACAGTACCCTTATTATCAAATATACGCCACTAACTTCCTTTAATAGCTTTGGCGGAATTGGATATTTACTTTACAAAAAATATTCAACGGTGTAGTCATACGAATGCTTATACCTATTTATTACATAGGTTTAATAATCATATTATTTCAGTATAAAGGAAAAGATATTTTAGTGATTTTTACACCAAATACTTTAATTCTCCTAAATAACTAGTTTCCAAACTGTAAAATTGCCTATTTTTTTATACATAGGTAAGAAGGACGCATGAAGAAAAATATCGATACTATCGATATTTTCAAATGTTGCTGATTTTTTTATTTAATATTTTCAAAGCTTAGGGGCTAAGTTAACTCACCACAAATTCATGACAATATGTATCGATAATTTTTCAATAACATGGATATTTAGATTCATGCCTTAAAATGATTATCGATATCATTAAATGATCTATAAAAAGTAAAAAACTGCTACATATATATATTTGCTTGTTTGCACTCTCCTTAATCCTCACCCTTCGTAGACTTCGAATAAAATGCCGAAGTTTGAACTCTAAATTGTGTACTCTTATTTCCCTCATAGCGTGCCAGTCCCCAGTCTCAGCCCTCGAATGTTGTTTGTAAACGTCACTTTACTGTGCGCCTTTGCCCGAACGCGACCGTCTGCTCAGTCCGTCGACTACGAACCAGCGTCGCAAGCCGAGAATATTAATACAGCGTTTAGTTTAGTTGCGAGTGCCGTGCTCATGCGGGCAGTAGATTAGTTGTGTTTCATGGATTTCGTTTAGGAAGTGAGAGTGAACAATATAAACTAATAAACCTATGGATATGTTCAAACTGCTGGCTGTGGATAAAGAACACGAAATCAAAATGGAAATAGCAAAAGGTAAAAGTATTTTCGTACGTCACCTTCTCAAATCCATATGTTCGAGAATTTGGAACATGCGCGACGTCAGTCCATTAATTTAAATTATGGGTCGGTAACTGTTAGATTTTTATAATTTTACGGCTAAGTTTTGTTTGTGTCGGTACACATACATGCCTAAAAAAAAAAAACTTTAATACACTTTAAGAATCCATAATATGGATACTTACGTTAAATTCGCTTTTAGGTAAAAGTGGGGTTTAAAAATCGATTTAGGTGTGGTGGTCACTTCTATATTTAACGAAGTAATTAAAATTATTGATACGATTTTGTAAGAAGTATTGATAATATGACTGGACAATTAATAATCTGTAGTAATTAAAAAATAATAATTGCTAAATAATAAGCAAATAACAAAAATACAATTATACTAAATATTAAGGATCACTTTTATGCTACGCAGAAAATTAGTCATATGATTTTATTATATATTTACTTTTAAATATGGTTTTAAAAATAATTATTTCTGTAAAATAGTATGTTTTTTAGGTTAACGAAATTTACAGAGAAACATGCATATGTGATGGTTATAATTATTATTGTTGAAACAAGAACATACGGAAACTAAAGTATTTTTATTAACCAGCTTCATTTGTAATTATTGTTTTACTGTAGGGTTGAGATTCATGTAACGCCATCTATGGAGAATCCCACTAAAACTATTTGTTAGTTTTAAATACAATTCTAAGTTATAAAATTCATATCAGTGACAGGAAAAGTCTCATACTTAATCACTAATTGGATATAGTCTATAGATACAAGAAAATAAATTTATTAATAAGAATGCAACACATTCTTGGTATTATTCTTGGAAGTCATTAAGGAAAATATTAATATGATGATGTGTTTTGCTGTTAAAAGGAATTGGCGTCACTTATCGTTATTTATGATACCTTATCATCATGTCAATATATAATTTAAGTGGATTTACAAGTCATACATATAAGCATTTACCAACCATATTTTAGTTCACTTGTGTTTGTGTAACACAATCAACATCCTTACTTGTGACTATTCAGTGTTCCCTTGTGTTGAATTCAAACCCATCAGGTGCCTCTTTGATTTCCGTGGCAAGTGCTTGACTTAAATTTGGCAATGACCTTTGAAGGTATGTGTCAATTTGTTCTTTTATTATTGTTAGAGCATGTGTTTACATAACACACATGTTTTTTATTTATATATTTTTTCACTGTAACAGTGTGCAACTTGTCTTTGTTCTTTATATAATAAGGAACATCAATTATTTCTTGTGAGTACTAAGTAACATGCAGCGCCATCTATTATCATCCAATCAACTAAATTGTTGTTTATTTATTAATACATCATGATGAATATTTTTGTAGAAATTGTTACTATTTAAGCTGCATTTCTTTAAACTTTTTGTTATAAATTCAGAAGTGAGTGTTAATCATAAGTAATTGATATTTCCTTTAAACGGAAAAATTATATGTGCAAAATGTATGGAAAAGTATCTTTTTGGCATAGGGGAATATAAAATCTTTAAAATATTACCAATTAAAAGTAAAACTAGAAAAATGTTACATGACATTATTATCCAATGGAATATTAATAATTAAAAAAAAATACTTTGGTGTGTTAATGACATTAATATGATAAATATTATATAATAGATAATATAGTCTAAACATAGAATAAAAGCTTATTCTTAGCAAAACTAAAATGTGTCAGAAATTATGTAAGTCATAGCATTAATAAGGTTATTGAATGCAAAAATGCTATATTCAAATAATAATTTTTGTATTAGAATGTCCTTTGAAGCATTAAATTATCCAATGTTGACCAATCAGCACACCCCATCTGGCGGATGTTCCCTTCCCGCCGATACCGTTTCCGGGC
Source organism: Cephonodes hylas (assembly GCA_030295005.1). Lineage (NCBI taxonomy): Eukaryota > Metazoa > Arthropoda > Insecta > Lepidoptera > Sphingidae > Cephonodes > Cephonodes hylas. Next base: position 6,823,328 of record AP025371.1, read on the forward strand.
TTGATAGTTTGTTTTTTTAAAGCTTTTATGATGAGAGCATAAACACATTCATTCATAGTTTGGTTATAGTTGTGAATGATACACGAGCCTGTAGCGCGGGTATACTTTTAAATATAGAACGGTCAGAATAAAATGTTTAGTTTTACTTGTTTTGTTTTGTCTGTAGACTGGAATAGCTTAGGTAAGTAGATTTCAGTCTAGCGCGTAGGCACCGCGGGCGAGGCATTGGAATTCGAAAGCCGAGCGCCGACCACCCATTGGCATGGGAACATGGCCCCGTCTCTTTCCCCACGCTGTTTGCTCTCCGGGCGCCGTCTCGCCCTTTTCTTTAACTCGCATTCTTAGTTAATAGTTTCCTTTAACTACCAACTTTTAGTAGAGGTTTCTACATATTGCTCATAAAAATCATTGATCTAAAGAGTTTCCTTTGTGTGAAATTACGACATTACCCGCATTATAAATATTTTACTATAAATTAACAGCATAAAATATTTTTACTGAGATGTCACCGTAATTCATGCCCGGAGATATTTTAAACACTGCCCGCATTCCAAGCAACAACTTTGGTCTATTTTTTATTTCGTATATTAGACCCGCCCAGCAGTAAACTACAGCCACATTCCTTAGGCCCTTTCTTACGCTGTGTGGTCGCGGTTTCCGTCGGAGACGGCAACGTCGCGTTTGAAATATGAATGAAACCCGGTCGGCTTGGCAACGTCGCTAGAGTGTGTTGCCTGATTGAGAACTACATCTTTCCCGCGTTGTCCCTCCGCACTCCTCCCTTATTTATTCTATATTACTTTTTATGGTAGTAAATGCTTATTTTAATTCTCAGCCTTAATATGTAAAAATAGGTGTTACTGATTCGCATAACTTATATGAACTCAAGACACCGCGTCCCATATAACAATAAAATTGTTAACTCGCACAGCTGTACGTGCACCCCATAACTGCGAGCCTGAACCCTCTAAATTACGCAGACATGCGCATTGGGGTTACAGTACTATAACGTCGCCAGTCAGTGCACGAACCGCCAACGATGGTTCATGTTAGTTTCAAGCTATTACTTTGTTTTCCTAATATTATTTAATTTTATTGGCTCAAGTAAGAAATGTGTGTTCAAACTGTTACCTAAAGTGGTGAAAATCTTGAAGAAATCAGAATAGTTAAAATGCCGCTGTTTGTGAACCTTACCAGCGTGAATGGTAAATATCGATCCGAGGACACTATTCGCCGCCATTATCTATATCGTATAGTATGCGAGTATGTAGGTTCGAATTAACTTTTTAAGAAACATATTAGCGACACTACCTTATTGAGTTGTTAATCAATACCTATTTAGTTTCTATACAGTAAAGCATAATACATAACAAAATGTTTTTAGGGGATTTCGCCTGCGCTGTGTCGTTATTGTCGTTTCATTTTGTAATTAACAATATCCCAAATATCTACCAACAGATTCTAAAACAAACATTTTATAATAAAAATATGTTATCGATATCCAATTTCATAATTGCTATGTAATTGAAGGTAATCGTTAATTTTCGTAAACATTCGTTATTTGATTATCTTATGTTTTAGCAATAATTGCATATACTTATTAATTAAGTTGTAAAGGTTTAGAGTTTACTGAAATATGTTTACACTTACAATTATTATGCGAGTAATTTGTTTTAAGCCGCTAGGATTGAAGCTCAAAAGGCTGTTTATACTCGGGTACCATAAAAATAAAAATTGATTGTAAGCTTTGGGAGCATGCGCATTGAAAACAAGGCGTGAGGCATGAGGTGCGGGGGAAGTTAGCCATTGGAATGTTGAAGACGCAGTCAGCCGGGTCGAAGGCGACGGACGCGAACTTGTTGTTATGTGAAAATGTTTTTGAACTCACTTGTCGTAAACTAACTGCTAATAATGAACAGTGGTTACTATTCTCTCACTAAATTTGGTGAGAGTACTATCTGTAAGATATATTAAAAAGCAGACAGTGATAACTATTTTAGGCACGAATTAAATGAAATAATCTTTTTTATTTTCTACTCATGTCACGATTTTAAGAAACGATCCCAACACCTAAGACTTTTCTTTGATAAGTAACATGTTTTAACATTTGCTTTCTTTTATTTTCAGTGGCAACAAATGGCGCTGCATCTACGGTTGCCTCGCTTTTCAAAAACGTTCCTTGTGACACCAAAATTCGACCCCGCGTAAGCCCTTTGAAACTACCGCCTTGCGATACCGATTTGGGTCCGTCATCTGCGTCTTCGTCGTCTTCATCCACTGACAAAACTGATAACCATGATACTTTTGGATTCTTATCTGACATGCCAGATATGCGTCTCGAAGAAGAACGGTTAAAGACCTTTGCAAAATGGCCCGTTACATTTCTGACACCAGAGCAGCTAGCGCGAAATGGTTTTTATTATCTCGGCCGTGGAGACGAAGTCCGTTGTGCCTTTTGCAAAGTAGAAATCATGCGATGGGTGGAAGGCGACGATCCCGCTCATGACCATAAGAGATGGGCACCACAATGTCCATTCTTAAGGAAGTCAACGAGTGCATCAAATGGAGTCGGAGAAGGTAGTTCCGAAGGGCGCGATGAATGCGGAGCGCGAGCGGCGACTCGTGAACCTGTGCGAATGCCTGGACCCGTTCACCCCCGCTTTGCGACAGAATCGTCACGACTAGCTAGCTTTAAGGACTGGCCCCGTTGCATGCGTCAAAAGCCAGAAGAACTTGCGGAGGCCGGATTTTTCTACACTGGACAAGGCGACAAAACGAAATGTTTCTATTGCGATGGTGGTCTAAAGGACTGGGAAAATGACGACGTACCATGGGAGCAACACGCGCGCTGGTTCGGTCGCTGTGCGTACGTTCAACTCGTCAAGGGCCGCGATTACGTTCAGAGGGTTATATCGGAAGCCTGTGTGATACGTGCAGGGGAAGAGGAACACGCGCCTGCACCTCAGCCTACTCTTCAAAATACCGCCAACGCTCCCGAAGATAACTCGTTAGAGGATTCCAGAATTTGCAAGATTTGTTACTCGGAAGAACGAAATGTATGCTTTGTGCCTTGTGGACATGTAGTTGCCTGTGCCAAATGTGCTTTGTCAACTGATAAATGCCCGATGTGCCGTAGAAATTTCACAAATGCTCTGCGGCTGTATTTCTCGTGAAAGGAACCTTGATTTGGATTTGAACACTAGTCAATTCGAACTGCGACCCGAGGCGTCCTGAAAACACGCCCCGATATAAACCGCTTATCCTGTGATTTTTATTTTAATTACAAATTACTAAATCGATAGCGGTGGGTCGAATCCCTATTTCGGATGGCCCGCGAGTTTGACGAAATGCAGAAGCTTGTATGTAGACAGATGTGTTGGATTTGAATTATTATTTATTATTTCTAAATTATACGATGTGTGTATAATCTGGAACTTTAAAATTGTGAAGTAGCTATTCATTGAATTTAATCTTGTCAAAAATCAATAATAGGGTAGCAGATGTAGAAACAGATTATTAATTTAATGTACATATGTTAGTTAAATGTTTTGTCCCACCAACAGAGATGAAAATATGTACATATATATTAACTCCTGGTGATAGTGAACTAGCAATATTAAATGAGAATAACAGTGATTATTAATACTAATGATTGTACAAGACTAAAATGATCACTTCATGTAAAATAGAGATGTGCTATGAGGTCTACAATATTATTTTATAGAGCTGCACTGTGTTATTTGAAAGATTCATATTAATTTCAAAATTACCAAGGTTAATATAGCAAAAAAGTGAGAAAGAAGCTTTTTGTTCTAAGTTTAAAACTTTACTGTAATAGTTTATATTTGGGCATAAACAAGTTTGAAAGGTATAATTTTGTCTATACTTTTATTTATATCGACCTTTGTATGTGCCCCTTACACCTGGGCATTAGTTTCACATATCTGAATGTCTGGTGCAGAACTCAGGTATGCTAGTTTAATAACGACATTCCCCTTTCACTTCCTGAAGTGAAGTTTACTTGTTTACGAATCTGCAACGACTATATCAGCAGCTTTTGTGAACTAGAAGAGGAAAACGTATAAATGATCCTCATAGGTTCAGTCTGACAAAAGAATTCTGGTGAGTTTGGTTCCCAGTTCTATTATTGTGCTGATGGTGGATATCATGAGGTTGCTCACCGGTACTAGACCAGCAATCGGTTTTGCCCTTCCTAAAACAGATGGTGACCTAAAATAATTTTCCCCATAAATAAAAAAATAATGTCAATGGGATTTTTATATCTTGAATTGTTGTAATGTTTTATGCCTAAATGTACACTCCCATTTATTTTAAGTATAGAACTATTCATTTTGGAACTGACATATAATAAAAATAATTTAATTTGATCATGAAACCGTCATATCATGCTGTTGTTCCCGTAGAACAGTATCAAAATATACTTGTATTAATTTAAGCTTTATTGTTAGCTGTACAAAATTGTAAATAATACATAAAAGAATTTATTTAATTCAGAATTAATTTTGCCAAGATATTGATTATTTCAGTCTGTTGAATGTTACAATTAAAAATGTTAAATTATGAAACAAACCTTTTATTTGCACCTGATTCCCACATTAGTAAAGCTATAAAAATGATAAGCATGTGATGAAATCTAAAATCCATTTACCAAATTAAAGTTAAACCTTAAGATAAATATTATAATAGATGAGAGTATCTTAAAACATTGATGAACATAAATAAATTCGGTATTAAAATCTTTGCCAAATTTATAACTTATGAAACAATAACTGCCAATAAATTGAAAGGTCTTTGGTTGCTTTAGTGTTAGTTTGTATACTAACTATAAATTTTCTTGTAATTTGATTTGATCATTAAACAAAGAAGTTCACATTAGAAAATTCTGTGAATACTTAAGTGGGACTTAGGAATTACAACTAGAGAAATAAAAAATATGCCTCTGCTCACACCTTTTGTGCGTCGATATGTAAAGAAACAAAGTATATAAGGAGTTATATTTTTGATATGTAAAACAAAGAATAAACCTAAATTACCTCCAATAGATGAGGAAAACTGTGATAGTTACCCATTGTTTATTCTGTGTTAGTGCCAATAGCACATTGAATAAATAGCAATACTTAATTTTTGCTACTTACTGTACAAATGGGTTGCAAGAAATATTCAATACTGCTACTTAAGAACTATCATTTTAGAAGTACAAAATTATAATATTTTTAAAGGATTTTTACATAAAGATCTAAAAATAGAGTAGAGCAGAGGTGGTTTTACAGATCGGGCACTTTCAGGATAATCTATCTGCAGTGGGTTCAAATCTCAGGCGCACTCCTGTGGCTAGAATTTCTATATACTTATGCTTATTATGACACACTTCAGAGATAAAAGCATGATTATAAGTAAATTGATATGTCTATTTTCTCAAAAACGATTTCATATAAATTTACCACTTGGCTCTGGACAAGTAATTGCATTTATATGAGTGGGCTGCTAAAAACATTTAAAATATAATAATATGTTAATAAACGTATAATTTGCACTGCATTATGAACTATTTATAAGAAGTTTTCTTATTAATAACAATTATTTAATTAAAGTACAAAGTAAACTACAAAATTTTTGAAATTTATTAATGTAATTTTTGGGTGTAGCAATTTATTTATTAATTAACATACTTTATTATAATATATTTAAAACGACGTAGTATTAATGGTAATGTAACATACAAATTAATGGATATTTTAATTTAAACTTTACCATAATTTGATGTGCCCTATACAGGGTGTATTCAGACCGTAATCGGAAACTAAGGCAGGTAATAGCTATGGTGATCATAATAAACCCATTGAGGCTGAAAAAATATCCCGACAAAAAATAAAAATTTTGAGGTATTCCATAAAACCATCGGTATTAAATTTATGTGGTTTGTATGGAAAACGTCCAAAATTTCATTTTTTGTTGGGATTTTGGGACCTTAGTTTTCGAACAAGTTCTAATACACCCTGTATAAATAATTTATATATGTACTATTCTTATGTTATTATTTATTTTATTTATTTAAGAATATTCATACGCTAAAACGTAATAAATCAGTAAAAAAATTAAAAATAGTTTTAATTACTTAATGTACAGAGTATTGTTTGTAGCAATTGCGGGCTTTTCTAAACATTTAATTACATTTACTAACCATTACTACATTCTAAACATATGTAATATTATTCAAACATATATTTAAAACCACCTTATTTAAAAAGTAATATAATTGCTTATCATTGTATGTCCCACTGCTGGGCACAGACTTCCTTTAAAGTTTAAGGGGAAGTTAGTCGACAGCGTAATTCTAATACGACTTGGTGGACTACACACCCAAGAAATTACTGAGAATGATTATACGTGCGTGCATAAAAATTACCTCACCGATGGTTCCTTTACAAGTCTATGACGTGAGCCAACAATTTCCATACCAAAAACAATAACTACACAATTAGTTTGGGTAAATAGCATAAGTTTTTACTTATTATACTTATTATCATAAAATAAATATTTGAAATGATTGTCAGTAAAAATTAATATAAAACAACAATTTCTGGACAAAAATATTTTATTTAGTGCACTTAACACTATGCCATTAGGGACTCTACATACTTATTGTTATGTTTCAGTAACTCATCTTTTAATCGACTTATTTCCGCAATCATAGCACTATCCGATGTATCGGATTCTTGCACTTCTTTACACTTTTTTAAGAACTCGGCAATCAAATGTTGCCCTTCAGTTGTTTCTTGAGATTGCAAAGTAGAGGCGATTTCGTATATATTCGTGTCCAACTGGCCTTGTTTTTTCTCCGCATACTATACCACAAAAATTCTTCGATAAGTCATGATATCTACGCATGCGCTTAAGTGACTATAGCATGGCGAATTTGTACGCTACACTCCCAAAACTTGTGGGCGACGGGAGACGAAAAAGGAGTATCTAAGGAAGAACTATTTTGAGTTTTGAAACCATATTTTAATAACCTATGTTTGACAAATCAGTGATTCTCATGATCACACGTAAAATGAGGGATATGCATGTATATTACGCAGTTTTGGCATTACTTAAGTGATTTAATTCAAAATTAAACCCCAAAATTCAAAGTGTGACTAAAAAAATTACTTTTTCCTAACAACCATAGTAATTAAACGTATGTTGCTGTTAGGAAAACTTATATTTTATTTTTTGCGTTTTTTTTAACTCCAATGCGTTCATAATCACCGTAGCTATTACTTTACTTTTCAATCGCTGTCTCAATACAACCTGTATATTAGAAAAATTTTGCATAACTTCTTGACTTTTTGTTCAGCAATCAATAAAGAAACCAGAACATATTACAAACGTTTGTCGCTATGTCATCATGAGAGAGGAGTAAGGCTTGTTCACTTTCATTGACATGATTCTACTAATTTATAAAAATTGCTTTAGCAAAAAACAAAGGGCTGTACAAGTTCTTTTTTGCAGCGGTGAAGGTGTACCAAACGTATTTTATCATCGTCTCTTATCACCCGCGTAGACTGTGGGAAAGTCACAAACAAATTTGCCAAGCTATACTCATAATACTACATACAAAGTGACAAAACCGCACCTGATAGTAGGTGCGGCACTGTCCAAAGCCTCAAATAAGGAGAGACTGTTAAATCTCGTCACTCGATACACACATGACGGTCCGCTAATATGTCGCCAACACAACGCTACGTTTGAATCGTTTCATTTGATTTAACAACACATTAGCGTTCAAAAAATTTGTTGAAACGAATAGGCTAGACAACTAAGTTCTACTATACTAGTTGTTCTACATACAAAAAAAAAAACTTGAAAGCCGCAACGAAATCGTTTTAAAAATGGGGAAATAAAATTTAAGTTTATATGTTTCGAGTGTATTGCTTACACCAAATAGCGCCAAGTAAGTGTCAAATCCTCCTCCTCTAATTTCGAGGAGCCCATATTTAGGCAGAGTGCTGAGCAGTAGCAAGAAACATTTAAGTGCGCTTCATCATGGTGATTATCTCCCAATCTACGTGAAAATACCGAGGTCAGCCCACTCTCTGTAAAAGTGCATCGTTCCCGCTCTGCAACAACCGATCCTAACAGCCTCTATGAAGCTGGGGAAGGGAGATAACATGCTGTAATTCCGACGTCTCCCTTTTTTTTTGTTCTCGAAGGGGAAGCTGTTTATGGCTCTACTTCTCGCCACCCCTGGGGAGCCGGGGCCGGGAAGCGTATGTCGGGGTCACCGGTCTTTCAGCCCGGCGCGCGGCGACCTCACATCCGCGTAGATGTTATTGCTGGGCTGGGTCCCTAACAAATTCCTTAAATCAGCATACCGACTAAAACACCCCAGTGGCCATCTCAGCGCCAACTTGACCGAGAGCGTCAGAGTACGTGTGGGAGAGGCGCTCACCGTTATCCACAGCCGCCCGGTGCGCCTTCGAGACGTTATTGTCTCAGCTGTCTCGGAGTAATAGGGGGCGCAGTTACGCCCCCACTAGTTTGGTTCGGGCGCCCCGGTAGTGGATGGGCGCCCGCGACGTATACAGGCCACAGTGCCGCCGCCCCTCTCGGGGTCACTTGCAGTGAGGACGCACTGCCCCTACAGCACGTCCAGCAACCCCAAGGGGCCCTTTGAGTCGCTTTGTATGTCAGGCAGGGGATACCGTGGTGGGATTCTAACGCCCCCTTGCCATACGGCAGGCTCCCAACTACTTTAACAGCCTCTATACAGCAGGGGGACAAAAATAACTTTGTGGAACTCCGACGTCCCACTGCAACATAATACTATCATAAATATCGAATAGTATTGTTATTATCATTCCCTTGCCCTTTTACCTGTAATAATATCGTAAGAGGCGAGTAATAGGGGAAAGATCCGTAACCTCTGCACGTTCAAGAAAAGCATCTCGTAATGTACAGCAGACTGTCAGTGGTGTAACTATTTCATCTGAGGCCCGTGGAAAATTCTTTGAATGGGGGAATATTGTATATTTTGAAGTACGTCCCCACAAAATTGAGTTTGTGGCCTCTTAGACCGGGCCCTCCTAGGTCCAGGGCCTGTAGCATTTTGCCAGCCCCGCCACTCTGTAGTTGCGCCATTGCTGAATGTGTGGCTACGTAATCATCATGAAAACAGTTAACGACTACGCGCCCGGATAGGGTGAAGCGGAGGATATCTACTTCTAAGCTTGCCCCAACTTCTCTTCCATTTTGAATAGTCCACGTTCAGACATTGGACCAGTGAGACAGTGTCAACCAGATCAGCAAATCATTATCATCCAAATGCACATGACAGCTACTGAGAGGTTTTAGCCTATAAGCTGGTATTGCTTTTTTATGCACCAAACTCATCTATGTGGACTGTTGGCAGGCCGGAGACACCAATATACCCATTCGGCCTCTTTCAAGGTACTGGGCGGAAGGTATTCCTCTCACTAAAAGTGTCAATGCTTTCACCCGCCATTTTCCAACCCTCATTCATTGCTATGCAGACGATAGCATAGAAGCAGTTAAGCCACTGACTGCATGACTCACAGAAATTAACTCAATAAAGTGAGTGTTACCGCTAAAGTTTAATTAAAGCGCGTAGTCTAGCTATTTTACAGTTCAAAGCTGATCCAAAAGTAGAAAGTATTAGTCCCAGCCTAGAACGTGAAAATTTTCACCCGTTATTCTATTATTAATGGGACAGTTTTAACAGTAATCCTATAGATATATCAGAACTTCGCAAACATACTGATGGTAGAAATACAATGTCTTTTTTTTACGAGAAGAAAGCGCCTTAAGCTCCCTGTTCGGTACCTCGGGGGAGGTCGAAAAGGGTATGTCAGGGTCACCGGCCTTCGAACTCAACGTTTGGAATTATTGTTCGCTTGGCTGAGTTGGGACTCTAACCATAATTCTACGCCGGCATACCGACTAAAACCTCTCCATGGCCCTCTTGCGCATTTTGGGCGGTACGGTAAATATAGGGCGGGCGCCCTTAATTATTTCCCGTTGCCGCCCAGCGCTCTGTCTAATAGTGGACTTCTCTTAAGTACTTTTGTACTTTTTGGACGTCCATTAATGTGAGCGTCCGCGACATTCACGAGGCCATGCGCTCTGCCGCACATCTCGGTATTGTATATCTCCTTTTATCCCCCACCTATTAGTACGTCCGTACTAATACCTCCCTTGTGATACGCCTAACAATCCTGGTGTCCCTATTAGTCGTCCCTTACGACAGGCAGGGGATGTCGTGGCGATATTCTTACGCCCCCAACCATAGGGCGGAATACACATTGTGTGGGCTGAAAATATACAACTTATATTTATTCTGAACTTTATGACTCGGAATGTCTGCCAATACTTATCAATCATTTCATAACATCATTGCACTACGTTTTTGTGCATACTAAGTGACATATTTATTGATGTCAACTTTCAGCAGTGAAGAGCACAACTCCATGTCCAGCGCGAACTATCTTTTCTACATTCAGGTATAACATGTACTTAGTCCGACAACATTAACTCCAGGTATCAAGGTTATTATCTAGTGTTAAAAGCAAATGGTATATACAGATGAAAATGTATGATTAGCAGCATATGACAGTTCCGACCTGTATGATGGAGTGCGGCAGGTCTGCCAACCTGGCGACGTGCAGGCCCAGCGAGGCGGCGGCGGGCCCGGGCGCGATGCGGTGCAGCAGCACCAGCTGGGAGTCTAGCACGTGCGCCTGCGCGTGCCAGTTGGCCACGGCGCGCGGGTGCGTGCGGGACAGGCGCGTCAGCTCGTGGTAGTGCGTCGCGAACAGGCAGAAACACTTGCACACTGTCGCTAGCTCTCTGCAACATAAAAACAACACGTATAGAAAGTAAGAAAATATTTATTACATATTCAATTATTTAAGTTTATACACAACAAAACTAAACTGTATAATGTATATAGGCGGACGTAATGCCTGTGGCTTTCTCTAACAGTCTAACTTAGGGTGCTCAAAAAAATGAAGCATGGTTAGAGCGAAAAAAAAAAGGAAAAAGATACATGCATAAAAAATACAGACGAATTCATAAGCTCCTCCTTTTGAAGTCGGTTAAAATAGAATTATTAAGTAAACAGAAAAAAAGCAATAAACACGTCAAATTGCACCAGCAAAGGTACCTCCATTAAGCTACATGCTGCAGAAACTGCAGCGCTTACATACCAAGTAATTCTTATATACAGTCAAAACGGGTTATAACGACACCGTTTATATCGACGGACTAGGTATAACCGACTGGTAAGTTCCAGGCGGAATGTATGTAATGTAATAAATATCATTTATCACATCTTTCGGATATAACGTCCAATAGATACAGTTCCCTCAATGTCGTTATACATACGGTTTAACTGTAATTGCATAGGTAATAAAAAAAATGAAGGGGAGAAACCGCTTATCTTTATGGTAGGTTAAAATGTATTTTTTCATCCAAATTCCTTGCTAATTTCCTAAAAAAACTTTTACACTTTGTAAATCATAAATATGAAGCACAAGATTGCAGTCGCGACATAGCGTACAAGAAATCAAGAACCAATAAGGCAGTTTAATAGCAGGGTTAATAATATATGATGCGATTTAACTCACTCGGCGATGGCCCAAGCTATGCCGCAGCCTTCGTATGTGGACGTCCCTCGGCCCAGTTCATCGATTAACACGAGCGAATCTGGTGTCGCTGTCTGAAAAATATTAAATTCATCTATAAGCATCTTAAATATATATGTCAAAATGGTCGTAATATTTAAATTTCGCATCAGACCATTTCGTTGGTTTGTGAAACGTTTTCTTTTACCAACAAGAAATGCGACTACACAGTTAGGTGATGCGAGGAAATATAAAAGTTTATGAATGAATTAAAGTCCTATAATACGGGTTATTGTTATTCCTGTAGGTCCATAATTCTTTTACATGTACTTACAAAATACCTCTGTAACGTTTAAAAAAATATGATTTTATTGCTTTAATGGTCCCATGGCACCACACGCGACCTGTAAAACTAGATACACGTTTTAACAGAAATATATTCATAACCATTATGGTAGGTTTTGATTGGTTTGAAATCGAGCAGCCAGTAAGATTAAACAAAGTGCATTTTTTACATATTTTTCATTTTTCCTATTAAAAAAGTAATGTAAAAAAATAATGGTAATTTTTATACATGGTATGAGTTATAAATAGGTTGGATGAGTAGAGTCGAAGATCGAGCCCAGTGGCAAGCTATAGGAGAGGCGTATGTCCGACAGAGAAATTAAAGGCTGATACCGATGATGATGATGAACACTAAAATTCCTGAGGGTTGGCGTCAGGCAGGCGGGTGGTCGTAAAACACATGGCAAAACCTGTATGCAGTATGAAAAACATACTGCGCCGACTTCAAATAAACTGGGAACAGGGCAAGAAGAAGAAGGTGATGATGATGAAGGTGATGATGACGTAGGAGCGGTACCCGGATTATGGCGGCGGTGTCGAGCATCTCCCGCATGAAGGTGCTGTGTCCGCGCTGCTCCCGGTCGGCGGCGCCGATGCGCGCGGCCAGGGCCCGCAGGCGCGGCAGCGTGGCGCCGCCGGCCGGCACGGGCGCGCCCGCGTGCGCCAGCAGCGCCGCCGCGCCGCACGACCGCATCCACGTCGACTTGCCGCCCATGTTCGCGCCCGTCACTATTTGCAGCGTCGACTCGCCTGGGAACAAACGTATACTTAAAAAAAATAAAAAAAGCTATTTATTTCTTGCTTATTCGACGTAGTTTCAATAACAATCTTCATCAACCCATATACGCCCACTGCTGAGCATGGGTCTCCTCTACCATTGAGAGGGTTAAGGCCATAGTCCGCCACGCTGGCCTAGTGCGGGTTGGCGGACTGCTCACCAAAGAAATTCCTAAGAACTCTTAGGTGTGCAGGTTTTATCACGATGTTTTCCTTCACCGTTAAAGCAAGTGGTAATTCAGTGTGAATACACACATAACTTCGAAAAGTCAGAGGTGTGTGCCTGGGGTTCGAACCCGCGACCGTCGAGATTCTCAACCGCGCGCCCAAACCTCGAGGCCATCACTGCTTTTATAATAACAATGTGCATGCAAAATTATTCACAAAAATGCAAATATTTCCCCTATTATTTATTATTATTCTTAGCCCTTTGCCGTCCACTGCTAAACAAACGTCTGCATCCCAGTGTTCAGCAGCCCTCATCTTTTCGCTACTTTAACCCACCGGCCGTCCAACCGTCGCCAGATATGACCGATCCACTTCCAATAAGATTGCGTGCTTTACAGAGAATTTTGTTAAGGAAAACCACAAATCGACCCTTTTTTCATTACAAAGTTGCTAATAAAATAAATCAACAATCAAACCTCGTTTAAACACCACGTCATTGGGTATATAGGAGACTCCTTCCTGCACCTCTAGACAGGGATGTCTGAGGTCTCTGATCACAAGTTGTTCTAGACTCTCAGTGATGACAGGTCGGCAGTACGGGTATGGCGCCGTCGACGCCGCAACCGCAAATGATACTAATACATCCAGTCGAGATAGTATGTGCGACAGGCAGAACAGGCATTCTGAATATCCGGCTGAAATTAAAAATAAAGTTACTAGTGTCTACTGGTTGTATTGAAACATTTTTAGCGTACTATATATAATTAGCTTGTATAATAAGTCTCATATACAGGGTGTATTCCAACCGTGATCGCAAACTAAGGTAAAAAGCTAAGGTGATTACAAAGCGGATGGCATTTTTTTTCTATCATAGGTAGGTATAATACGTATATGGTTAGGTAAACGTCAATTTTTTTTTGGCGGGATTTTCTTTTATCACGATTTAAATACACATAAGTACCTATATAAGTATGTAGGTAATACCGAAATAAACGGAATAATATTCAAACGTTTTATTCATACCACATTCAAATTTAAATTAGGTCTTACCGGCAATACCGACAATTTCAGACACCACTTTATCCTGTTCTTTTTCATAGTTAGATTTGGTTTGCGTGTACTCGTCAGTAATGCTTTCTAAATTGCTTGTTTTGAATCTGACTCCTCCTTTCAAAGCATCTATAATGATGTATTTCTTATTTCCACGCAATGTTTGTTCTTCTTTCATAGTTACTCTGAAATGTTATTTTATTTATGTAAAAGACCTTTGTATGTTGCCCTGTAAATGACTAAGATAATGCATTTACATTTATACATACATACGAGTGAGGAATGAATACGTTAGGGGAAGTTTGAAAGTAGCTCCTGTGATAGAAAAGATGAAAGGAAACCGTCTGTCGTGGTATGGGCACATTATGAGAAGGGATGAATCATATGTAGGAAAAAAGGTGATGAATATGAAAGTGGATGGATGGGCGGGCCGAGGAAGGCCAAAGAAGAGATGGATGGAGTGCGTGGCTGAAGATATGAAAAAGAAAGGGGTGAATGAAGACATGACGGCTGACAGGGATGTGTGGAAGGAGAAAACATACTGCGCCGACCCCAAGGATTAAATTGGGACCAGGGCAGGGGGATGATGATGATGAATGCATTTACATTTAGCATATGAGCCGTTGTCGCCCTGATTAAACTAATCATACAAATACATATACATACAATAGACAATTAAAAGAAGTTTTAATAAAATGACAATACCCATAATATATACCGTCAGGTATGTAGATAGGAGTGACGTTATTGTTCTAGAAAGTGATAGTTACGAGAGCAATATTTAATTGAACGCAAATGTACGCATGTACTATGTCCGTGACAATTGTTTACGATTTACGATCGTGTTCTCAGTAGAGATAAGTTCGCGCCGGGGTCGAACAAGCAGGAAACACTATTTATTTAAAAATACATTCATATACTTGGTATATATAGATTATCTTATAATGTAAGAAATGCTTATTATTCTCCTGCTTGTCTTTGTGAAAGGTATATTACTCACAAAAGTCATCATCATCATCATCATCAGCCCATATACGTTCCACTGCTGGGTACGGGCCTCTTCTATCATTGAGAGTTCTTATCATTACAGTCTTGACACATATAGTAAGGTATAAGCATCAATAAGGTTTTATCATTAACATACATATTATGTAAGTTAACCCTCTCGATATAAACTTTCTTCGGTGCATTCGCACTCAACTGATTGAATTATATTGAAGAAACATGACCTCCACCTATTAAGATTGTTTATTTTTATTGATATGAGTATGTATATACAACTTCAATCTTGTCTGACAATATTTTAAAGCATATTTACGAACTCTACTGTGAGTTTTTAAATGGAAAAACTCAATAACACTTTACCGGACCCGAAAATACTCCCGGGAGAGTTCCTGGGCTGATCTCGAGAGAAAAAAGGGAGGTTCTTAGGCTTCCTGCAATTTTATCTACAGAACGAAAAAATAACATTATACATAATCGCAATTCTACGTACCTGAAGAAGAACCCATTCTGTGGATTATTGTCCAATTTGATCGATTTCCCCGCGTCGAGACCGAGATCTCTGGCCGCCTTTTTTAACTCTTTCTCTGCAGACGATTGTAACTCTTCGAGCTGTTCGCTTAAGGACTGAAGTTGTTCATCAAATGACGGCTTCACTAAATAATCACCTAAACCGATATTATGTATTTGTTATTCAATTGCTAAGGAGAAATAATATATAATCTGCTTTTTAATTATATCCTACTAATATTATATAAAAAAATGAATTCATCCAAGCACATACATTTGACATAAACATAGCCCTGATCTTACACTAAGTTATGAATTTCGTGTCGTGGGTATTGGAAACTATGGGAGACATCGGCTTCACAGACACTCAGACTGGAAACAAATATTTGTGTACCACACAAACATTTGTATGTTAAGATGTTTATTTCAGAATGATGTACAAACAGATGGATCAATTTGGATGTAGTTTCGACTAACGGATAGTGGACATATAATATTATACAGGGTGTATTTAGACCGTGATCGAAAACCGAGGCAGGTAATAGCGATAGTGATTACAAACCCCCTGGCATTAAAAAAAATCCCGACAAAAAATATTTTTTGCGGTTTTCCATACAAACCACATACTTTTAACACCGATGGTTGTATGGAAAACGTCAAAATTTTATTTTTTGCCAGGATTTTTAATATCGCCACTAGGTTTGTGATCACCCTCGCTATTACCTGCCTCAGTTTTCGATCACGGTCTGAATACACCCTGTATATTAGTTGGACATATTCAGTGTTATTTTTACACGATTTCTTAAAAGTTACCTCTTTCCACAGCTTCCATGTCCATAGTAGCCTCTATCATCTGCAGGTATTTGTCGAGGTCGTCGTTGAGTTCCGATATGGGCTCGGTGAGAGAGGAATGCACCGTCGCGTTGTTGGCCTCCGTCAGACATTGTAGCAATGAAGGCAATCTTTTTATCGCCTGCAATCCAAAACTTAAAGGTTTGTAAGGTGATCTGATATTTTTTTAAATAACGGCTTTCATATCAAATCAATCATATCAATAATAGGGGACACAATGTGTATAAATATCCTGAATTTTCTCAATTGGTCCTTTAGGGAACAAGTAGCCTTTATATATAGGCTCTTTATTACATCTGGTTTTATCAACAGTCGGTACTACTAATGAAATAGTCTAGAGCTAAAACTAAGATACAGCGGACTTTTTGATCTCTCAAATAGCAAAACCGATCATTTTATAGGTGTATTCAGATCGTGATCGAATCCCTGTATATCCTGTTGCAGGCGTCATATTCCCATCCGAAATTTGGATTTACCATTTCAAGTAAAAATTAAAAGAAAAATGTTGTTTTCATGAACATTCTGGTAGCGAATAATAACTTCTAAACGAATTTACCTGGTAAATTCTGTAGCAGTCTTGTAAGTTAGCCTTCTTTCTAGTGAGTCGTCGTGCCAAAGCCTGCAAGTCGGGGATGCGTCGCAGATGATCTTCGTGCAGCTGGAGGCGCAGTTGCGAGTTATTCATTAGCAGTTCAACCACATCCAGACGTTCGTTGATCAGATTTATATCGCGCAGCGGTTGTCGAAGCCATTGGGCTAAAAGCCTGGAAAAATAGAAATAACTCAGGTCAATCCAATGTTGATTTAAATTAAACTGAAAGTAGTTTACTACTAGGAATAGTAAAAATACATAGTTAATTTAAGAAATAATTATCCATTGTGAAAGATTAAATAAGATATTTTTAAATCTATTTATTACAAAGAAACCAAGCTGCTAAATACATAGTAACATCGTTATTTTTTTACAACCGGCGTTCGAAGAAATATAAAAATCTTGGCACTCTTGGTTTTGGCGCTTGACGATAATTTTAGACCTTATGTTAATGAAAAATCTGAAACACAAGAACTGTTGGAATATTGGACATGTTGTATAAATGTTGGAATTACTGAAAGTGGCATGATAGATTTATAAGTTTTTTTATTTTATTATATTATGTCATAATGAGTAAAGTGAATTAGAGTAAGAGAGAGAGAATAATTAAATGTTTTTTGTAGCAAAATCAATCTTGTTTATTTATTTAGTGTCAATCTCTCTTATCTTTTCCACGTTAAATGTACGGTAAAAAGAACTAGAGATGAGTTGAAGTTTTAGTTATTTTTGTTCCTTCCCCGACTGAGTTTTGTCACATGATAAACAAATGACGCGCGGAATATTTGTTGACATTATTTTCGCGGTAAACAATTGGGATTTTTTAAACCTATATGACTAGGTGTTGTATTATTAAAACTTCTTACATCATAATATACTTCCATGATGTTACGTGATTAATGGCTTCTTCTTGGAAGCCCTATGTCGCTGCAAGGGTAAGCATAAAAAATCTTCGTGATTTGTAATCACGGATGATGAATTTTTCGAAGTTCTTGCACATTATTTAATGTTATGAAACTATAATACAATAAAAGTTAAAGGATTTTAATGCATGATTTGTGCTACATACCATTACATTGTTCATTACAGAGTTTATTTAGAATGAATTTCGAGCATGGAACATTATATTGATGTGTCAGTCAAATTGTGGTTATTTAGTGATAAGAAATTTGTACTTAATTGCTACTAAATTTAAGTAACTAGGAATGAATAATATTGTAAACCAACTACATATACTAGCTAAGCATTTAATAATTTAATCTCTCGGTAGAGGGCGTTAATGTAAATCCCTTTTTATGAATATATTTTCATTAAATGTAAATTAATATTAAGCATCAAATTTGAAATGACTACCAAATGAGTTTTACATTTGGTAGTCCACGTAGTAGTCACATAAAAATGCCATTTTTTTTACATATTATCCTTAGATTAGATGCTGTCTCGTTGATAATGTGATATTTAAAACAATTACCGTTTTCCCTGCTGAGTGCGACATCTATCGAGCAGACAAAACAAACTTCTAGAAGGCGAGTGAGTGTTGTCTCCCAGCTCTGGAAAAACATTCAACGCCGACAGCGCCGCCGCGTCCAAATGTAGGAAACAGTCGGTTTGAATGGTCGACAAACGGAACCTGTAATAAATCCTCAGTATAGCTTATGCCGTCCAATAAGCCAGTAGTCCCTTTTTATGTATAAAAATGTTTTTAAAAAGTCAGCACGACTTACGGTTGCGAATTGAGCGAGACCTCTTTACGAAATATCGTCGATCATAACTCATAGGTTAATTATGTAGAAGCATACTATAAGATTCCTAATATTATATTAATTGACGATTGATTGATTAATTTTTCATTCAAGATAAGTTTTTTATATTTATGCGGGTGTCCTCAGTAGCCTGCATTATTATATAAGTACTTAATATTCAACTATTATTGCATATAATAGTTGAATCGCATCCAATGATCCAGTATGATGACATCGTTATGCAATCCTGAAGATAATATAGATAATTGCACTTATATGGAAAATAATATCTGGATGCTGGTTTAGTGTTCTGAGCCTAACAGACTTTAAGTTCTTATTGTCGAAGTTATTCCCTCTCTATAAACACAGTACATGACATCATAATTTTCGTAGCTATTGGCCGTGAAAGATTTTTTCCTCTCGCGATTTGTATTCTCTGATCATTATTACTTTGTAATTGTTACTAACAACAAGGTATGAATCATAGAGCTTGTATGGTCTTATAATTGCTTGAAGTATTGGAATGTCGCTATACTTCTTCGTTACATAACCTGGACGTTTATTATTAAAGAGTAATCTGTAGAGTATTCAAATGCCGTAGAGTTTCGTAGACACATTTAAAGCGGGTTGAATTATTGATCTTTGAAAATACCAGGTTTTGGTAACATATTTCTACCAACATAAATACATAAGTTATAGAAACATAAAGCAAACTAGCTTCTGGATTCTTCATGTTCGTTCTCCTTTACTTCTACTATATCAATTATGTAAAATATATGAAATATTTCATGTTACGACTGCGCGAATATTGTTACGTCATGATCAATATAACAATTTTTTACAAAACCTCTAAATTTTCTGCACTACTATTTTTTTTAATAGAATGGGATTCCAATAGGATTTCCATTCATAAAAAACCTTTATACTACACCTACCAGTACTCTATACTTGCGGCTTCGAAGTTTATGTCAAACCTTACTCGACTCAAGTTTCTTGAAGCAACACTTAACTCTATTTTCTGAGTAAGTAAATAACACACATATGTAGTAATAAATAAATCTACACAAACCCTGCTTGTATAAATGAATTAAACGTAATAAACCTGTGAAAGTATCATTGTAACGGTCTAGACCTGCGCACGCGGCTTACTAGTCAGTCGTCCGACGCCATTTTTGCACCGGCCGGCTTTCACTTTTGAACATGACAGTCTTGTTTCGCTTATCGCCATTGCAAATTCACGATAGCAGTTCATTTTACGCAAGAAAACTGCATTTGTATGCATTTTAATATCATTTGTCTTTTGTTTTTTATATATCTATATCTATACTAATATTATAAAGCTGAAGAGTTTGTTTGTTTGTTTGTTTGTTTGTTTGTTTGTTTGTTTGTTTGAACGCTAGGATCTCAGGAACTACTGGTCCGATTTGAAAAATTCTTTCACTGTTAGATAGCACATTTATCGAGGAAGGTTATAGGCTATATATCATCACGCTACGACCAATAGGAGCGGAGCAGCAATAAAGAATGTTTCAAAATCGGCGACTTTTTTCCTTTTTGTGAGCTTCCGCTGCGTACGCTGCAGAAACGGTTAAAGTGTCGCTAAAATAATGTATGACAGAATTGTTCCCCTTTAAAAATTCTAAAAAAAAGTCCGCGACAGCATATGTCTATCTTTTAAGGTTGGTTCACTATAACGTTTTTTATTCTAACCAAATTTATTTTTAACAAAGCATTATTTGTGAAGGAGTTTTTACAAACATGATATTAATCCTTATCCAAATAAATACGTTATTCATTACAAGTATTTAATACGAAATAAATTTGTCCTTTACATCATTTGATTTCAATGAGTATCTTAGAAGATATCGCAGTTTCAAAATAATGATCAAGCGCGCAATAATGATACTCAAGGCGTCGACCGGCGCGTTACGGTTTCACGTTGAAACAATTTGTATGACTTTTGTATATTTAAGTAAATGGGGCTCTGCGGAGTAAAATACTAAAACTTATTTTCTTTCTGAACCCAACCCTGTAGTCCACGCAGACGGAGTTGCGGGCAAAAGCTAGTTAATATTATAAAGCTGAAGAGTTTGTTTGTTTGTTTGTTTGTTTGTTTGTTTGAACGCTAGGATCTCAGGAACTACTGGTCCGATTTGAAAAATTCTTTCACTGTTAGATAGCACATTTATCGAGGAAGGTTATAGGCTATATATCATCACGCTACGACCAATAGGAGCGGAGTAGCAATAAAGAATGTTTCTAAATCGGGGACTTTTATCCTTTTTGTGAGCTTCCGCTGCGTACGCTGCAGAAACAGTTAAAGTTTCGCTAAAATAATGTATGACAGAATTGTTCCCCTTTAAAAATTCTAAAAGAAAGTCCGCGACAGCATATGTCTATCTTTTAAGGTTGGCTCACTATAACGTTTTTTATTCTAACCAAATTTATTTTAAATAAAGCATTATTTGTGAAGGTGTTTTTACAAACATGATATTAATCCTTATCCAAATAAATACGTTATTCATTACAAGTATTTAATGCAAAATAAAATTGCCCTTTACATCATTTGATTTCGATGAGTATCTTAGAAGATATCGCAGTTTCAAAATAATGATCAAGCGCGCAATAATGATACTCAAGGCGTCGACCGGCGCGTTACGGTTTCACGTTGAAACAATTTGACCGATTGTATGATTTTTGTATATTTAAGTAAATGGGGCTCTGCGGCATAAAATACTACAACTTATTTTCTTTCTGAACCCAACCCTGTAGTCCACGCAGACGGAGTTGCGCGCAAAAGCTAGTTATTAATAAAAAAGCAGTAATTAACATACACACGAACATGTATACATTTTCGAAGTTCTCAGAGTTAGGTAGTCTATTGAGTCTCACAAACAAGGATCAAATTAATTATTTGCAGTAATTAATTAAAAATCATTATTTGTAACATTTATTGGATTAATTTAAATAAATATGAATCATATTAGTCTATCATTATGTATGGAAAGGAGCATTTTATTGCTGTTATTAATATCGACAAAAATTATAATAAATAATACACTTGCGAAACCGTAGAAACCTGGTTCCTTGGCCTTATTAGCCAGATATAATTTATCCTTTATAATGAAAGAATTGCCATCGAAAGCTTTGCTAAAAATTAATCTAATCAAGAAAGGAAGTTCTTAACAGATTCTTATATGATGTTTTAGCCGAAAGTGTTCAAATTTTTTAGATGCGCATAGCTTTAGATAAAATAGGCTTTAAAATTAAAATGTTTTGGTGTAACAGTTTTTTTTAATTCATTCAGCTATATTATTATTACTAGCTTTTGCTCGCGACTCCGTCCGCGTAGACTACAGGGTTGAGATCAGAAGGAAAATAAGTTGTAGTGTATTTTACTGCTCAGAGTCCTATTTATGTCCATACCAAAAATCATACAATTCGGTCAAATTGTTCAAACGTGAAACCGTAACGCGTCTTGTGCATCATTACTGCGCGCTTGATCAATATTTTAAAATTGCAATATCTTCTAAGATACTCAGTGAAATCAAATTATGTAAGGGGCAATTTTATTTAAAATTAAATACTTGTAATGAATAACGTATTTATTTGGGTAAGGATTAATATCATATTTATAAAAACACCTTCACAAATAAAACTTTATTTTAAAATAAATTTGGTTAGGATAAAAAACGTTATAATGAGCCAACCTTAAAAAATAGACATATGCTGTCGCGGACTTTTTTTTAGAACTTTTAAAGAGGAACATTTCTCTCATACATTATTTTAGCGAAACTTTAACCGTTTCCGCAGCGCACGCCGCGGAAGCTCACAAAAAGGAAAAAATGTCCCCGATTTCGAAACATTCTTTATTGCTGCTCCGCTCCTATTCGTCGTAGCGTGATGTTATATAGCCTATAGCCTTCCTCGATAAATGTGCTATCTAACAGTGAAAGAATTTTTCAAATCGGACCAGTAGTTCCTGAGATCCTAGCGTTCAAACAAACAAACAAACAAACAAACAAACAAACAAACTCTTCAGCTTTATAATATTAGTATAGATTAGCCACCTTTTCATTTCGAGATATTTGTGACTTATCCTGGAAAGCTACGTTTCTGGGGACTTTAGTTTGACAACAAAGTGAACTCTATGTAGTTTTACTCATCAAATTTACAAATATTGTAAACAAAGCCATATTTTTCTGGTTTCATCTATACTAATATTATAAAGCTGAAGAGTTTGTTTGTTTGTTTGTTTGAACGCTAGGATCTCAGGAACTACTGGTCCGATTTAAAAAATTCTTTCACTGTGAGATAGCACATTTATCGAGGAAGGCTATATATAGGCTATATAACATCACGCTACGACCAATAGGAGCGGAGCAGCAATAAAGAATGTTTCAAAATCGGGGACATTTTTTCCTTTTCGTGAGCTTCCGCTGCGTGCGCTGCGGAAACGGTTAAAGTTTCGCTAAAATAATATATGAGAGAAATGTTCCTCTTTAAAAGTTCTAAAAAAAAGTCCGCGACAGCGTATGTCTATTCTTTAAGGTTGGCTCAGTATAACGTTTTTTATCCTAACAACATTTATTTTACAATAAAGTTTTATTTGTGAAGGTGTTTTTATTAATATGGTATTAATCCTTATCCAAATAAATACGCTATTCATTACAAGTATTTAATATTAAATAAAATTGCCTTTTACACCATTTGATTTCACTGAGTATCTTAGAGGATACTGCAGTTATAAAATATTGATCAAGCGCGCAGTAATGATGCACAAGGCGCCGATCGACGCGTTACGGTTTCACGTTTGAACAACTTGATCGAATTGTATGATTTTTGGTATGTACATAAATAGAACTCTAAGAAGTAAAATAGACTACAACTTATTTTCTTACTGAACTTAACCCTGTAGTCTACGCGAACGGAGTCGCGGGCAAAAGCTATATTGAATATTTTTGTTAGATTTTATTGCTTCTCTGAAAACCTATATAAGGCAGACAGAATATTGTAAAAGTTATTTGCAATTAAAATTTAGCGAGATGACAAATCGTAATATTCCTATCAAATAATAATGGCCATTAGGAAAAAAATATTCGTTTAAAAAAGCAATAACGATAAAATCATCACAATTGTCTTCTTAATCGGGTATTTGAAAAACTTATGACTCACTAACTGTTATTTCGAAATATATATTTCATTATTAGATGAAATAGTCTCGTTAATCTAATGAAAGTGAGTATGAGTTGATCTAGTCTTAAAGAAACTGTTATAGAAAAAGAAAACATAGTGTATAGTAGTATACTTTCCACTTCATTTCCATGTAAAAATAAGTTTTTGCAGTTTTTTATACGACTAAAAACAATATAAGTTTACTTATAAAAATGTTATAGAGATGTTTATTAACTTTTCTAATTCCGATAAATCCTAAAATAATGGTAGAGATTGCATTCCGAGTACTTGACGCAAACATCTACGCTTTTATGGATCGCGACAACATTTCTACGTAATATTATCTGTGCAATACTGGTTACTACAACAATTATAGATAAGAGGACCATAAAAAAAAGATTGATAATAAAAAAATAAACAAACATTTTCGATGATATTAACTTAATTACTAATTCTTTTGTCTCTTTAAACGATTTAACTCTAGGAAAGTACCCCATTGGATGATGCCCTATTGCGTAACAAATAATATGTTCACAAATTTATAGCTTTGTTGAAGAATCAAATTGTGGAATACTTTAGTCCAGTTGTATCCGCCTATAGATGAATTTAAAGCTTTAGTAGAGTGTATTACACAGTCAAATGGCAAGAAAAGGCATGTATATAACATTAACCTCACGCCTGTACTGCCCAAAGGGGAAAACAAAAGTGCATTTCTGCACTGTCATTTTACAAATTATGTTTTTAACATAACATTGGGCGAGTTTATTGGAGTTTGTACTCCGAGATGCTATTCTTTCATTAGATTTTTTCCCTAATGACAAAATCTAATACCATACCCTAAATAACCCAAATCCTACATAAACTAATACTGCCCCACTCGGGAATCGAGCTCAAGACCACTTAATCGCAGGAGATGCTTGTACCGCAAGTCCATGAGGCAGTCTGAGAAAAGGTCGTGAACTGAATATGAAGATTAATATAACCTATTGGAAAACTAATAAATTCCTAAGTTTAATTACAAATGGGAAAAACACGCGGTAGTCAATTGCTAACGCTTTTATAGTTGGCTACTAAGAAGTCTTGCCTATTTCAGAGACCGTTGCATAATAAATATTTAATAATACATACCTGGCAAAATTGGTACTTTCTGAAAGCAGCGAGACGTATTTAATCGCAGCTGCTAAGCAAGTCATGGCTACTTCTTTCCTTGTCTCTTGAAAAGCGTTGGCGTCCTGCTGTTGACCCTCTTTGAATTTGAGCAGTCGATTCAAGTCTTGAATAAGACCCTCGGTTGAGAATTCTGTCTTTTTCAATTTTGTGACGGTTACACTAGTCCTTTCCATCACTTTCTTTAGAGCTTTATACTGCAAAAATCAAGTTGTCTTGATTGCACTAACAAATCGGGATAATTGAGTGCGAAAAATAAAAATCTTTACATCAATTACAAACACCAAATTACTTCTATGTACTCGTAGATAGATAATTCTAAAATCAAAAGTTACGGTTTCCAAATTTCTGCCTTTAGTACAAGACATTTCATTATTGTACGAGATCAAGGGAATGTAAGTTTTCTGTGTTGATTCTTTCGCGAGTGGTAAAACTTGCGGCATAATTGGCCGTACTTTTTTGATGGTAATAACTTATGATGTTTATTATATAGCCATATAAACAGCTGTCATCATACCGTGACGACTACTGAATAGGTACCTACTACTAATACGGAGATCTTTTTTTTAATTTTACGAATGATTCTATTTTATTCTTTAAATTTCATGCTTTGATTAATTTCCTTATATAAACAACTCGTAACAACAACTCTGCCATGAGCAAAAATATTTACGGGAATACATTTAGTATTTACAATTGACGGTCTTATCTCTTCAAGCTTTTACCGTGGGGGGACAGAAGGAGAGAGCCAACAAATACAGTATTTAAATTAATCATTCAGTTTTATTAAATACCTTTTCGTTTCTTATTTCTGCCTCGGAGAGTTTACGTAAATTCTATTAGTGAGCAAACAACTAACCAGACTTAATGCGCGTGTTGCTGGATAACTTGCCTTATTTGGCGACAGGTCATTTGTCTGACGTCATCTGACGCCTGAATGTAACATACCTTTTCCTAGAACCTGGGTCCAGTAGATCGCACGCCAGTCTATGATTTATATTGGACAACAATCTATGAACTTACCAAGACCATTCTAACATTACATACATGCTTAAATATTTACACTTGTATTCACCGATGGGGTAGGAAGATGTACATCAAATTTATTTATTTATTTACACTTAATACAATATCAAAATTGTAAAGGCGGACTTAATGCCTGAGGCATTCTCTTCCAGTCAAATTTCGATATGGGATGAACCTATTACCGTTTTTATTAAATCTCTGATACCCTGAACCCAATAAAACTACTCGACTTTGGAATAGAAACTTGTGCCATATTATGAAGGTTACATTGTTCCTGCTTAACACTTATCTACATTAATTTATTGCACTCCGAAGAACGCTTGATAAAAAACCCAAGACTACTTACGTCGTCATTTTCACTGGTCGGGACCAAACATTCCGAAGGCGCCATTTGTACTGTGATCGTCTCTAACTCAGTGAGAAGATCATCGTCAGTGAACTCCGCTACAGACATGTGATAGTCACCAGCTGTAATACATGCAACACCTAGAAGACGACCCTGCAAGAAATATGGGTCTGGATATCGGCTTCTGATTCAATTTAACGAATAAAGAAAATATTTTTTTTAATTGATATAGTTCGCAGTTGTAATTGTAGCAACTTATATTTTACACTCAAAATGTATAAATGATAGCGAAAATAATAGAGATTTAATATTATTTTCAATTACATGCATTATCCTTATTGGAAATAACCAAGACTTAAGTTATCAACCTAAAACTATTATGACGACTTTAATTTCCTACCCCCGCAACAACAAGGGTGCAAGATGGAATAAAAGAAAAGAAACTGTTTATTCCTCCCCGAAAAAAAAAACTTCAATTTCAATTTGCATGCAATAATCAAACAGTCGCAAGAGTTTAGTAAGTATTACTCAATAACGTTACCTTAGTAACTGGATCAGTCTTTATATTAACTGCCATCAAACAAGGAGTGTTTCCGTCGGCGCCGCCCAATCCATCGCCTAGCACCTCTTCCATTTGCGACAAGCATCCCGGCGAGCCTTTGTATTTGACTGCCCAGTCGCTTCCCTTCACTGAACCTTCGGCCACGTAAATTTCAACTCTGTACCTTCGTACCTGCGAACAAATTAATGTATTAAAATAATAACGCCGGTGCCTCAATAAATAGACTTTTCTATTACATTGTTTATTTATATCTAATTTCCCCTATAATAACTACGTAATAATAATGCATTGTTGGTCGGTAAAAGAAATCGCGTTTTACGGCTCTTCTAAAATGGCAATATTAAATCAAATATGTTCATACATGTATGAATGTGTGTAAATGTTTTGTGCGCTCGAATATTAGACAGGCTTCGACTAAAATCTTGGTTGAAGGTTTAAATGCCAAAGTTTCCGAAGTCATTTCTTATACTTAAATTGTTAACGGTAAAGGAAGCCTGCAAAATCAAAAGTTCTTAAGTAGCAATTTCTGAGAGATGCAATCGACCGACACTAAATATTAACGTGGTAGAGTGACGCCTCTGCTGATATAAAGCTTGTCGTTATGTTCTTACAGAATAAACAGGTGTTTAAGAATTAATATAAATCATATTAAAAATACTAGTCATGTTTAAGAACATTTCAACACAACGGCCGCAATAGTCACTCCGTCTCAGGGCGCTTACGTAATCGGATGATACATATAATTGCATTGCGTTTTTTTGCGTCCGGTTGAACGCTGTCCTTGATTTATGATTTAAAACAGGTTCTATAATGTGTCTCGTTCTATGCAAAAGTATTTTAGTAAACAATAACAACTCATAAGTAAGATTGCCTAGTGGTACCGCGGTACAAGTATGTGCTGTGTCACGTACAGGTCCCGGACTCGATTCTCGGAACGGAGAGTGCTATTTGGTGTCACTATTAGAAAAATTCCCAGTCTCCGGCACATAGTCTAAAAATGTGCCCGAAAAGCTCGCCTCCATTTCGTAGGACTAATACATACTTGGCGAAATGTGGGTGCAGATTGAATCCCTGTCTACCACTTGGGAAAGACAGGCGTGAGGTTACGTATCTTATGTATCGTACTTGTGTGTTTTTATAAACTAATTCGATCGCAATCGCACATTTCTTCAATATTTTTGTTAATGATGTTTCTAAAATCTCAATAGACATGTTACGTCTCCTTTCTTTCTGCTCTTTTATATTTTTATTAAAGGCAACGTAACTGCGACCTCCAAATATTTGGTGTCAATGGTTCGCGTTGATAAATTACTATCAGGTGACTTGTTTACTTATTTGTCTTACCTATGCAATAAAAAAACATATCACGAAACAGCAAAACAAAAGTGCAACGACTGTATATACTTTTTCATACAGAAATGGCATGGTGACTACACTGCACTTGTTAGCAAGTATGTATAGTGTAGTTGAAATAGAGACGAAATGCAAAAAATGACAACGAAAGTTTTGCAATTGATATAAAAAGGCTTGATTCTATGGATTTGTCACCGTGAAATTGTAAATACCGTTACATTATAATCTATCCTGCGAGATTATGAAATGTGAATAATAACCTAAGTGCAGTATATTCTTGTTTCTATAATGAATTCGGAGTAGAGATTCTTTTTGACGAAGTTAGTTTGCTATTAACGTCTTGGCGAATTGTACGTAGTATCTCCGCAACAAGAAGAAAGCCAGTGACACTTTTTTTTTGTTCTCGGGGGAAAGCTGTTTATGGCTCTACTTCCCGCCAGCCCGGGGGAGGGGGGCGGGAAGCGTATGTCGGGGTCACCGGTCTTCCAACCCGGCGCGCGGCGACGTCATATCCGCGCAGGTGTTAGTGCCGGGCTGGGTCCCTAACAAAATCCCTAAACCGGCATACCGACCAAAACCCCCCGGTGGCCATCTCCGCGCCAGATTGGGCGACCATGGTACGTGAGCGAGAAGCGCACACCGTTAACCACAGCCGCCCGGTGCGCCTCCGAGACGAAATTGTCTCGGCCGTCTCGGAGTTTTAGGGGGCGCAGTTGCACCCCCACTTCTTGGTTCGGGTGTCTCGGTTGTGGATGGGCGCCCGCGACGTACACAGGCCACAGTGCCGCCGCCCCTCTCGGGGTCACTTTCAGTGAGGACGCGCTGCCCCCACAGCACGTCCAGCGACCCCAAGGGCCCCTTTAAGTCACCTTTTACGACAGGCAGGGGATACCGTGGTGGGATTCTTACGCCCCCTTGCCACAGGGCAGAAGCCAGTGACACTAATATAACTTTACAATATTTCCTCCAGAGAGGGTAAAAACAAAAAATCTTAAATCTGTAAAAAAGGCAATTGATCCGTATTCAGTCCATACCGAGACATATGTTTTTATTTCATCTATTTTTAAAGTCATTCATAGATCCGATTTCTATAATATTTGTTTAATTAATTATAGTTATTGTGAATTAGCAGCAATGTTATTGGCAGTGGTTATAGATAATGCTCGTGCTATAGATAACCAATGTTTACTTCTGCGTATGCAACGTAGATTAATGCAAGTTCGCGTATATTGCAGTTCGATTTTACTCCGATAACTGTAACTAAAAGACCATCAGAGATTTATTAAGAGACGTAGGTACTGAAATTATGGTTATGTCAAAGCCAATTTTATAGACATATTTTTTTCATGAACATTAAACTAGCCTATAATCATAACATACTCACGTACTCATTAGTCAATGATAATTAGTTACATATATCTTAGTTATAGCCGAAGAATAAAAAACAATGTTTCGAAACAATTTAATACATTTTTAGGCTTTTGTATTAAGATTTTTTAGTGCGTCGGTTTTCTTGTGAATCGCTGGTGAGTGATGGGGTTTGAATCGCAACAGTCGAGCGTGACTCGACCACGCGCTTAAGCTCCGAGTTCATAACGACTTTTTTCAGGCTCCTCGTAAAACGTACACACAGTAAAGAATCTGTGTTCCAATTAACACAAGTATAAATATTTATACATTAAATGTACAGCTTATAATCTCATATTTTGTTTAATAATGAATAGACACAATAATATTTACTTACATATAAATTAAACGCGATATCCCAGAGTCCCACTTTAGCATATGGCCAATCCTTCTTCTATACGAAATAAGTGCATGTGTGTTTATCGCTAATAATAGGGTTGTAAGGGATCAAAGGAAATATTGCACACAAGATTATAGTTTGGATTATATCCACTGCAAAAAAAACAATTTTGGTCAAGGTTTTTCAAAGAAGGTATTGACGTGAAAATTATCTAAAATTTCAACCATTTTTCGGATACGCATGTTTATTTTTCTATCGACCCATTTGTGACGTCCATGTAGACAAAATTGCGAGCAAAAGCACCAATAAAGTCAGCGCATTTCTCAAGATACAGCGATATCATTCAATGTCAATATTCGTGACCTTATGTGACGGATCTGTTTCATTATCGGCCTGCAGCATTAGAGTTGACACGAAGTTCAATGTTCTTTAAATACACGCATGTATTGATGAATTTTCAATGGCAAGTGCGTAAACATTGATAGGCTGGAGACGCAAGAGGATTAACGGCAGCATTCTTAAGTAAACATTTGCCACAAAATACAATTGTGCTATTAATCTCAGAATTACCTTACTTCCCTTTATTCCCTTTTGCGAATATCTAACGGGCCTGGCACCAGATGGTAATTGCAATGTTGTGGATATAGTGTTGGCCAGCCTTTAAGCATGATATTTCAAAAGTTAACACAATTATGATGACCAGTTATGAAATAATATGTAATCGCAGTTTACGTAAGGCTATTAATGTTAAAGCAACGTTACATGATAATGATTACTCTATCAAAGCCATGAAATGATTAAAGGCTAGTAGTAAGTTTAAGGCATTATAGCCATCTGATTAACTTGAACCTATAGTAGCGATCGTCATGAGCTATAAATACGTTATTCAAGTCCGTGTGCTCAAATATTATACTAGAGTAGTTAATAATCCTTGTATATTTCGATTATCTCAAAAAGTTTCCCATTGAAATTATCGAGTTATTAGTTTATAAGAAAAAAATAAATAAAAAGTTGTGCTTTAATTATTATAAATATAACAATGTATATTTATGTAACGAAGATAAAATACTTTTGTATGACGAAATTAGTTGAAAGTTTACTTTGATATAAAAGGCCACATTACTGGGTCCCCTACCAAAAGTACATGTGTGTGGTGTTTTGATTCTAAGGTATGTGAGAACAAAATGTCTGATATATGTATGGGTATCACAAGGACTTTACAAGTGGTCTTTTAAAATGACATTTTTGTTACACTGTACTGTAAATATGTAAATTATCATCTTCCTTGAATTAAGCAATTCCGATAACGCTAAAATAAACAAAGCTATAAAATCGTCAAATCTATTTTAGTAGTCACTCATGAGTCATGACGTAACTTTTTAAATGAGAATATTTTTTATAAAAATATTTTTAAAGGGTATTTCCTTGATAGGCCCAACCACAAGATATAATTATCTCCTAAAGAAAAAAACCTACGTGGGACTAAAAAGCAATCGGCTAAATAATTAGTATTACACTTATATTCTCAAAATTGAAAAATCAAAGATTTTTCGGTTGAAAATGTCTTCCTAACAACGAAGCGATACTCCCATACAAACGTTTTTCACCAAATTTCCACTCAATATCATTACCTCAATTAAGTACAAAATTATCGTTCTTTAAACAATCAAAATATTCCTTACCAACAATAGTTTCTTCACAAGTATCTCGAAGTTACCCTTCGAGAGGACGAGGTAGTCGAGCAGATTGGGTTCGAGCCCCATCCGCTTGATATTTGATACAGATGAGAAGACCTCGCGAGCAGCGGTGGTTGCGTCAAATCCATGGACGCTGTAGTAATCATTGCGGTCGAATATACGCACCGTTGTAGCAGGTTTCTGCGAAAAAAGCAAATTATTTAACCAACCTTAATACTCAGAAACTATTTTAATGGGATATCTTTTAGAGAATAATTTGAGGAATTATTTTTTTTACTTTACATCAGAGTCAATAGTTTGTGTATAGTTAAAGTTGACAAAGCATTATTAACAGCAATAGTTTTTACGAATTACAATATGAATGAAGTATTATATAAAGACAGAAATATTTTTGAGTATTTGAGTTTTATTACTTTTGTTGGTGTCGATTTGTTTGGAATGATTGCTGATTAGATTTAAATCTTCAACGCAAGACTTAAATTGAAAATGCGGTTGACAAAGTCAACTTCGCAAAATAATCTTGGATACTAGTGGTAGTAACCCAACGCGAAAGCCATCAAAGGTTTTATAGGAGTATTGTCAGGGCTAAAAAGGACTGCATTATTGTGAGGTAATAAAAAAGACATTAATTAATATAATATAAGGCCTAAACGGCTTTGAAAATTTTGCGATGAGTTTCAATTTTTAAACTGAAAAGAAATTACAGAGAAACTAATTAGCTTATCTTTCTATTCGCATTTGCAGTCAAATATGTAATTTATAAAGTACTATGAATGGATATGTTGATAATGACATGAAGATATCCAGTATTTCCTTGCACTGTCCTTAACCGATATGACGTCAAACCTTATGACGAAGAAAATACGATTTCGGGTTTCCCATTCACCTTTCTTTCTGATGCAGACTTTTAGGAATAAAAACACAAACAACAAAACGCTCTGACAAAGTTTTTGAATGAATACGTGCTCATAAGAGTAAATAAATACATCTATAAGGAAGTGCTATCAATCTAAGTAATTACTGTTTGCCCAAAAATAAAACAAA
Organism: Cephonodes hylas; assembly: GCA_030295005.1. Classification (NCBI taxonomy): domain Eukaryota; kingdom Metazoa; phylum Arthropoda; class Insecta; order Lepidoptera; family Sphingidae; genus Cephonodes; species Cephonodes hylas. Next base: position 6,856,125 of record AP025371.1, read on the forward strand.
TTAAGTATGTAATAGGTGATATTATGTGTATTGTGTATAATTATTCCATGAAAGCGGAATAATGAACCAGTTCAAATAAAGCTTCTAGAAAAAAATTCAGATAACGTTAACAATACAAACATGTAATTAATAAGAACTGATTAAAATAAAATATTATTGACATGGTCAAATGGTCACAAGATTTTCTTTTGAAGTAATTATTCTGATGCCCTATTTCCATAACAAGGCCAGGGTGGGATTTATTAATTCCATATAAAAATCATACGATAAGACATGTATTTTTAATACGAAGATATACATACATATTATGTATGTATTTCCAGTACCGTTTCTAGAACAGGTGAATAATTATATTCCATTGCATTTTATTGCTTAATTTATTTTAGGATTGCCCACCTACCCCAAGAACAACTCATATTATAACTTAAGTAACTTTCATTATGTACAGGTATATTGTATAATTATTGTTATTAAATTTGTCAAAATAACATAAAAAAGTATATTGTTAATTACAACACAACTATGTTATTATTTTTTATTACCCCTAAAAAAATCTTTGGATTAAATTCTAAAGCCAGCGTCAACGAAAACTGGAGTATTAGCACGGTAAAAATATATATACAGTAGCTTATCTTCATACAAACGGGCCAAAATCGAGTTATACCTACGCGCCCGATCTCGGCACGCGCTCGGCATGCAGGCAGTCGCGACTGTGCCGCAGTGACGAACGGACGGTGTCGTTTTAGCAGTAACCGCGCGATTTTTAAAAAATATGACAAGAAGAATATATTGTGCTGTGTATGGTTGCATGAATTCTTCAATAACGCACCCAGATATAACTTTTTTTAGATTACCTGGAAACTCCGAAAGGTAAGACTATACAATGATTATACTTATTAGTAGGTAAGTAAGTAATTTAAGTGTTTTTAAAGGATGATCTCCCCTTGAAAATAAATAAGCTAGACATGTAGTTGAAATGATCTCCGATTAATGTATTTCTGTTGCCGCTTTAACAACAAATACCTCTAAATAATCATACAATAAATATGTAATGGTTGCCGTTTTTTTCTCGGTACTAATATATATTTGTTAAAACACGAACTTGTTAACGAAAAATTCAAAAAACTTTGCAACTCTATTTACATAGACATAAGATTGAAATTATTTTGTCTGCTACTCACTCTAGTAGTGTTACGTGGCAAGCGCCGACGACCCAAGTCCCTTTGATAAATGCCGCCGAACTCACCGCGCTTGCGGCACGGTAATTCGATGGCTCCAATGAACACTCCTCTAACTCAAAATTTTGAAATTTTCGTTTTTCACGTAAATTGCTTTACTATTTAATAGTAAAGCAAATTTCACTTAATTTTCATGTACGTAATTTTCACAATTTCAATTAATTTCCACGTAAATTGCTTTACTATTAAATAGTAAAAAACGAAAATTTCAAAATTTTGAGTTAGAGGAGTGTTCAATGGAGCCATCGGTATTACCTTTTTGAGGCTAGCGGTGATTTCTTGAAATGTTTGACTTGATGTCAATTTTATTAAATACACTAATAAAAAATAACATGCATTTTTATTGAACACACTTCCATTCACAAAGTATTTCATTTATTTAGATAGAAAGTCAAAGGAGGTAGATTTATTTAAAATGTTGCGGTGCGCAGCCCTATCGCATGTTTACGACCGCGCAGCGGCAGGCCTTTGTTTTCAAAATGTGGCGGAGTCAAAATACTGTATGTAATATTTTTACCGTGGTATTAGGCTAGTTCAAAATGTATTTTTGGATATCGTGGATAAAGTGTCCCTCAATAATATAATAGCATATTTGTAGCTCTTCATTATTTATTTTTGTAATCTTATGATAATGTCTTTAGTGCGTTAAATTGTTAATTAAAAAATAATGACATATTTTTAAATCTTTCTAAAGGCAATCTTACTGAAAATAAAAAACTTAAAGTGAGAATGGTTACCATCACTCTTAATTTTACTTTTAATTTAATTTTACTATAAGTTCTGATAGAAGAGTGGGGATTCTCAAATATGTTCAATTGGCAGCAAGTTTCGGTCGATTTTAATAATCAAAACATGGGTATAAAATGTATAGTTTACAGCTTTGAGCATATTCTATGGTTATGCTTATCTTATGAACGTGTATGGAACCCAAGATTTATACAATCCAATTAAAGGTTTTAATTGTAGTACATGAGTACCACCTATAAGTATTGATGTGACATTAACCCATCACAACTATGAAGTCATATGCCTGTGAATCATTTCCTAAGCAAAGAAAACTGAATGTTGACAATCACCGACTTAAATAGCTACGCGGTCATATGGACACATTCAAGGTCTACAGAATTTTGAATTACTATATAATAATGAAGCATATTTTGCACAGCCGCAGTTCTCGGAATGACGATCGCTCATGACCGGCCAAGAGGTTATCTCCCCTGCGATAGAAAATTAAAGCACAATAAATTGGCGTGTTCTGATCGAGCAATGTCAGTATACCACACGCCTTAGTGGTGCGAACTGTTTTATTGTGGTGGTTAGTTTTTAATATTAGTTGGTAAGTGTTTATTTTATATTAATAGTGTTTATTTTTAAAGTCAAAGAGTGAACATTTCGTTTACAAGTGAAAACATATCGCCGAAGTTTTTAGATCCAATAAATTCAAAAGTTAATTTATAATTATAACGAAATTTCACATCCCGTTTACACATATTACAAATTATACTTTTTAGTATTTTTCTAAAATTCCCGTATAGCATTCTTACACTGATTAATTATTTTTTACAACTTTTTATATTGTTTCAATTTTCAATTTCAGAGCAGAAGAAACTGGAAAAATGAGGCGGTTGATTCTATTAGCCACAGTGGCAACCTTGGCTATAGCTAAGCCAGGCACGTACAGAGAAAAAGAGGACTTTCAATATTCTAGAAGTTCTACCGATGAGGGGAGTAAATCTGGCTTCTACGGCGCTCAAAGAGGAAACATGGGCGGAAATTATGAACGCGCTCACAATATGGACGGACTCGCACAACATCAAATGAGTGGTTTAGTGCGACAAGTAGAAGGCGAATTAGGAGAGGGGTCCAAAACAAGAACGGGTAGTGTTTTTACTGCTGCTAATTCGAGAGGTATATATGGTTCGGGACATTACGATCTTAGTAACTTACAAGGCCGCAATTTTCAAGAAGGCGTGACGTATGGTGATTCTCAACAACAATCATCGATGACTGCAGAATCCGGTTACAATGCACACTCTAGCGCCGCGAATAGCGCCGCTTATAGCAGCAGTCACTCTCAAAGCTCAAGACTTCAAAATGGATATAACGGCTACCAATACTTAGGACATAATGGGGTTCAAAGCAATTTACAGCAAGCAGAAAATTTGCAAACGGCCAATCAGTATGATTATGGTGGCCAAGCGGCTAGCGGCTACTACTCGCAATCTGCATATGATTCACAAAATGCATACGATCACACCAGATCAAATGTTCAAAGTGCAAATTCTTATGGCTCAAATGGCCACAGAAAAATATTCACTGCAATACCAGTGAAAGTTGTACTCAGACCTGGAGCTACTGTAGCGGTTCCCATTGCTACGCAGACTTATGATTCCGCACATAGTGCTGCATACGATCAGAACTCAGTTAGCTCCAGCAATTCTATCAATCAAAACGCAGAAGCTGAATTGTTAAGCAATCAACATCAATTCAATGGCTACAGACCTGCAGGGCCTAAACATTATGAATCATCATACAGTTACCGAAAAGAATGGGAAAAGCACGATACCAAACCATTTACTGATTTGCCCATCGTGGTACCTGCAACAGAAGCAGTCCCCAAAAATAGTGAATTATATGAAGATGCCCAGTCACTCACAACGGGTCAACAATATGAATCAACTGGAGTAGGTTCTCAGAGTTCTCAACACTCTCAGTCCAGAAAATACTACGGAGGATACAATACAAACGTCAATTCAGCCTCGTCAAGTCAGTCACGCCAACACGCTGCGTATAATAATCAACATTACAGCTCAGCTTCTTCTTCGGATACTGCTGCTTCTTCACAAGGAAACTACAATTCCGGTGTTGGCGTCGATTCAACTAACCAAATTGAAGACGTTAATAGCAAACCTAAAAGTTACCATTCATCGTATTCATACCACAAGTCATGGGAAAGGCAAGGTGATCCTTATGTAATTAAGCCCGCGAGCAGTGGATACGACGCACAAGCATCACAAAGATTAACTGCAGCGTCGACTAATCAAGGAGCATGGACTTCGCGCCATTACGGCAGTCAACAATCACATCAAAATGTATTGAATTTAGAAGATTGTGATTGTGATGAGTACGGTCATGCTCGCGTTGCACGTTCTTACAATTCAAATCAGTTTGAAGAACAAAACTCGTACCAGCCTGACCAACAATTTTTAAGCCAACAGTCACAAAACTTGGAAGACTTATCACAACAAACACAAAGCCAATGGGATAAATTAGTGGAAACTGGACAACAAACACAAAGTCAATGGGACAAGCTGGAAGATGTTGGACAACAATCCCAAGCTCAATGGGGTAAATTGGAAGATTTAGGACAACAAACGGAAAACAAGTTCGACAAAATCGAAGATTTAGGACAACAGACGCAAAATAAATTCGACAAAATAGAGGATCTCGGGCAACAGGTGCAAAATCCATTTGATAAATTAGAAGATCTGGGACAACAAGCACAAAATTCATTTGACAAATTAGAGGATCTAGGACAACAGACACAAAATCAATTTGATAAAATAGAGGATTTAGGACAGCAAACACAAAGTCAGTGGAATCAGTTTGAAGACGGCGGTCAACAGACCCAGAGTAAATGGGACAATTTCGATGGACAACATACTCAGCGTAAGTGGCACCATTAAAAAAATAATTAAGTTTTTATGTTGTGAATAACAAAATAGTTTTAGCGATCGTTATATTTGTATTAAAAAGTCTGTTTTTATATATAATTTATTTTATAATTTTGGAGTACTAATGTTATGTTCATTGAATGGATAATTCATGTATATGGTATAGTTGTCAACACGTGTATTTGTGGTGTGGGCTTTGTTCTTAAAGCTAAAATTTGAATAATATAGTATCTAACATAAACTGCTAACAGTATTTATTTTCATCACTGCTTATACCATTCTATCCTGCAATATAAAGCGTAGATAATTAACGATGACTATTTTGTTCAGATATTATATATTGTTTACCGTATATACGCATAACAATATATACGAGTATAAAGATATTAGCGTTAATGTTAGTACTCATATTCTAGATCAGTAAACTTGCTCTTTTAATATATAATAAAAATGTTTAAAAAAAAAAGGATTTTTAATATATATAGACATTCAGTTTACTACACTTTCCAAAATAGAATGGAGCTTCCAAAGACAGTAGAACTAAGTCTAGCTTACTATATTCTTCTTCACCTAACATTAACCTGTTTCACATCTACATTAAAACACCATTGTTTTTGTGTTGCTAATACTGAAATAACTGCATATTAACTGGAAACACAATAACACATATTATTCACTGTGGATTGGAATAAAATAAATGACAATTACATTAATATCTTATGACTTTTCCATTTAGTTGACGGACAACAATTACAAAATACGTGGAACCAAATGGAAATCGGCAATTCGGCTGGTGTTGGGCAAGAAACACAGACAAACTGGGATAATACAAATATTCAACAGCAAGATAAGTCGATCGAAGGTTTTACACCGAAAAGTGATGTAGCTGGTTTATCAGGACAAAATAATAATAATAAACCTGGAATTCCTCCAGAAAATATTCCTGGAGTATTTAGAAATCCATGGGACCAATTAAGTAATAACAACAATCCTGCACCAGTGTACAATAATTTGAATCATCCTTGGCTTAATAACCCACGAAGTAGTGAACAAACACCAAACGGATATTATAATCAACGAACATATAACTCTTGGTCGAATCACGAGTCCTCATTTTCTGATTCAACACGGAGTAATTGGCATAACTCTTATTTTAATACTCGTCCCACAGCAACAATGCCTCAAAATACAGCTCAAGACAGCTCCACGTTATGGAATTTATGGAACAAGGTTGATACTATCGAGAAACAAACAATTTCTTCAAAAAATGATACTTCTACTGTACCAGACAATAGTTTTAATAATCCATACCCATGGCTAGACACAGGAATTATAGGAGCATCTTCTACTTCCACACCAAGACAGGAAGAAACATCTACTGTGACTCCTACCACAAAAAAGGATAAACCAGTTTTAGATGAAAAAAGCAACCCTTCTAATGTAGGACGAGGTGATATTGGACCCGAGGATATTACTCCTGAAATAAATGCAGAGAGCGACGAAACTAAACCAAAACCTGATGAATTTATTCCAACAGTTGAGCATAAACCATATAAGACACTTGCTGAAATTGAAGCCCTTAGTCAAGTCATTGACAATGGAAAGACTAATTCTAATGTCAACCACATTGCAGAAACAGAAAATAGTACCGTGAATGGAGATACTAGTAATGCTAACCTCGATTTACACCACAAAAATAATCAATGGCCCTACTATTTTCAACAAAATGAAAACAAAGAAAAAAGCATAAGTACGCAAAATACAGAAGGAGTATATCAGAATACTGGTTCCTATAATGGAAGCATAACAACTATTGAAACAGGTAGAAATAATAATGATCATATGATATATGGACAACAATCATTAAATCAATATGAACAAGGAAATGAGAATCTAGAACAGCAAAATTTGCACTCACAATTTGAAATTTTTGGTCAATCAGGTGTCTTCTCTTCTATGCAAAATACCAATATTTCTAAGGAAGATGTTTCTACTGAAAGTGTTATAACTACTATTCAAGAAACTCAATATTTACAAGGAACTAATTCATATACAGCACCAGTAATACATGGTTTAAATTTTTTTAGACCTAGACCAAATAATGAAACTGTGAGGAAACTAGAACAAAACACTTTGAGCAGTGTTTTCGTAGGTAACGATAATGTTGTTAAAAATCTTGACAATGTGACACTACCAGATCATGTTGATGAAAACTTGGAACCATCAAATAATGGAAAATCCCCCTCAACTAATAATATTTATAATGATCATTGGTTCAACCATATGTCTCATCCAGCTCCAGATAATCAAGAAATCCAAACGAATAACTTTTATAATCAAAAACCAGATATGGACAACTTCCAGCAATATGAACATTTTGGGGATCAAAATAATATGTTTTATCAACAGAATTCACAGCAAGAATTGGAAAGTTTTCAACAACAAAGTAATAATTCCGATCAACAAAACACAGATCAACAATTTGATAGCTTTGACTTACAAAATGGAAAGGAAAACATGAACATGGAACAACAATTTGAAACTTTTACTCAGCAAATAACTGCACCAACAACAAATGACACTGTGCCAAACTTTGACATTACTGTTCAAAAACCAGATCATGCTTATAACATAGAAAGTATTCATACCAACCAAAAATCATCCACTGACCAACAAACAGAACAAAAATATGAAAACTTCAGTCCTGAGGCTCCTGTTGAACAAGTATTTTACACTGGGAATGAAAGAAACACTTATAATTCTTACAATAAGTTTGAACACAGTACTGAAAGATTTGATCAAACAAATTGGAATCAAGTTGAAGATTTAACTCAACAAATTCAAAATAATCAGCAATCCTATGCCAATGAAAAACAAGATGTTCAAGAAACACAAAACTTAGAAGTTATCCCAGTATATAACCGTGAGTTTGAGGCTATATTAAAACAAGATAGAGCTCCAAAATTACAAAGCACAATAAACATGGATACAACAACACTTAGCATAACTACTGTAGGTACACTGCCAGAAGCTGAGACGGAAAAGCCAGGCTTTTGGAAATCTGTAGGTAGTAAATTTGTTAGTGCCAAGGATAAAGTAGTTTCATGGTTTAGTACTGGATAACTTATTCAATATTTAAAAAAATATATGAACTAGAAGTGTCTCAGAAAAAATGAATAACTAGTCATAAACACAAATTGTATTAAAATTTAATGTAATAAATTTAATTGAATGATTATTATTTTCCTTATTTCTAAACCAACATATTAAGATACATATTTAAGTATAGCTTACCTCTGGCAATGAATTGAAATATTTGATAAAAGCTTGTTGTTGGACAGAATCTGTAATAAAAAAAAACATGTTATTTTTTTTCTTTCTATGAGTAATTAACATTGCCAGATGATTGCAGCATTTTCACATGATATTATACCTCTAAATTTCACCAAAACACAACTCTTACACCAATTTAAAAAAAAATATTTGTGAAATTATTTTGCTGTAAATAATCTAAACATTAAATATTTCATACAACCAAACATAATGAAACATAGCAATGGCAATTACAAGTAAAATAGGTATATTGGTATAAATATATTATAACATGCATTATTGGATTTGTAGTTCTGGTATAATTGAGGTAAGGGTAGTGTTGTGAGTAGTGACTACAGAGCTTCCACAATGAGAGTTTATTGCCATGACATATTCTTCTTCATCAACCCATATACGCCCACTGCTGAGCACGGGTCTCCTCTACCATTGAGAGGGTTTAGGCCATAGTCCACCACGCTGGCCTAGTGCGGGTTGGCGGACTACACACCTAAGAAATTCCTAAGAACTCTTAGGTGTGCAGGTTTCATCACGATGTTTTCCTTCACCGTTAAAGCAAGTGATAATTCAATGTGAATACACACATAACTTCGAAAAGTCAGAGGTGTGTGCCTGGGGTTCGAACCCGCGACCGCCGAGATTCTCGACCGCGCGCCCAAACCTCGAGGCCATCACTTATTCTTATCTACTATCATCCATGACATATTCTTAAGTCAAGTAAAAATCTAAACATATTCCTGTTATAAGATATATCAATTTCTTAATTATAATAATTAATTAATCATACTAATATAACATACTGGCAAATCTTAGAATACATTTTATGTCTATACATTTCAGGAGAAATAAAGTGTAATAATAAGCATAATAAGCTTGTCTTCTCCTATATGGGATTAAAACACAGATAGCAAAAAGGGACACCTCATCAGGCAATAAATAATAAAGACATGACATAGATGGCTCACATGCCAATTAGTTCAATAAACATCATCAGCCTCAGTGCATTCCACAGGTGGGTATCGGCCTACTCTACAATAGGGATGTTGCGGATTCAATTTTTTTCACATCCGCGGATGCGGATCTGTATACAATTGATCGATTGGTTGATTTGTATAAAATGTTATTGCTTTCCTATTGGTCAATCAGCACATGCGGTCAACCACTCGACATTCGAGACCGACACGCGCACCTCGCCGCCCCTCACCCCCTTCTTTCTTTTCGCGATCTGCTACACATCCGCAACCGCATCAGCTCCGCAGCGATTTATGTGGATGCGGATGTCCAAATCGATGCGAATGTTCCGCATATGCGGATGCGGATACGAATATTCGCAACATCCCTACTCTACAATGGAGAGGATTGAGGCATCAGTTCTATGTGCTGAAATAATATGGTTTGATGGAGTAAATTTAAAAAATACACAAAATTGGGAATTTCTGATTAGTTTAATCAACTGCAGAGGGATAAACGAGAACCTAAAAAGTAAATTAATTTAAGGTATTCTCACAGCTTTCAAACAATTACATGAGTTCATTTAAAGTATATTAGGTTTTTCAATTAAATATAAATATTTGTATACGAAATGTGAAGTCTTTTATAAGGCTTCACGTGCTGCAGAAGCAAGACGTCCAAGTAAGTAAGTTAAGAATAAGCATAGTATTGTAATATTAAAAAAAAACATCATTTACCTAAACTTAAAGCTTGTATAGGTTGCAGGGAAGACATTTTCTTCTATTGGTTAGAGTTCTATATCTACGTACTTTTATATTTTGTCAAACAAGTCAGAAAAGTCAGTGTTTTTCTAAAGTTTTGAAAAAGTTCATCTATAAACTTTCGCAATATTCAAGGAATTATCTTCTGTTGTATCTCTTCGAAAACGACACAATTAATTTAAGGAACCACTTTAACTAGATTTTCGAATGACAAAGAAACTTATACCACACGATTAAAATATTCGCGCGAAAAGGCAATTAGAATTCTGAGTCTGATTATGACATTAAATGTCATTTTGGCAAACTGATTCAAGTTTACCGCAGTTTTTTTTACTTCCCTTCTACAGGAAAGGCAAAGGGGCTAGAGGACATAGAGCCCTGATCATTGTTATTGTTGCTCATTAGCAACAATACGTTTTATTAATCAGAAATGAGATTGAATGTGAATTGTGATATTTTGTGAAGTTTTTTTCAGTTTTTAAGGTCAAGTTCGAAAGGTGCAGAGCAATGTTTTTCTATTTGTTTAACTTCTATTGTTACAAACTTTAATGATACCTAATAGCAATTAGCTCTTAAGTTAATAAATATTTCGTCTTTGTGGCAAAGGATGGGAACATGACATGGAACTGTGATCCAATTTTTTCTGCCTTCAACGAAATGATCTATTGTAAGTATGCAAAAAAGGTCTACAACTTTACTGAGGCGGAGCAAGAACTTATTCTTTAAGACTAGATATTATCGTTGGCTCGGAAAATAGCCATTAGTTATAACTGATGCCAAATCTAGATTTTCAAAATATCGCATTACAAATGCCGAGGCTATATAAGCTAAAGTCTTTGCCTTCCTTGTATTTGGAAGATACCTATGTGAAACATTGGCGCTGAAAACGTCAAATAAACCTTCAGACTTCAGAGTTCAGAAACAAGAAATGTCAAATCAAACTACAGCTGCTCGTACTAGACAATTTTATTTGGCAATATCACTCAATTAAAGCATTTTTAACATTTGTTTGCGAGCTGTAATGCTAGTTTTCTGTTAAAATATGTTGATTTTCAAGTGCGGAATAGTTATATTATCATCTACGTACATTTTGTCGTAAGTACAACATAAATATAAGAGCATCGAACCAGTGTTTATTTTTTTTTTGTTAATAACGTGTTACTAGCTTTCTAAACCGAAGCAAGATAAAGAAAATATCTTGTTATGTTTCCACAATAGCTTTTACATTGTTTAGTAAGTAGTATTTAAAAGGAAAGTGTGTAAGCGCAGTTTACTTTCACATTCGTGTATGGTTTTATAATGTACTCCAAAATACGTCTTTATGTTTTCAGCCTTTGTTTTCAAGTTGCCAAAGAGACAAATTCCTTGGATACCGGCCTTGCTTTTTTGTACATTGCCAGCGGAGCAATTGGTGAGAGGAACTTATGTTTTGTTATGTAAACTCAATTTCGAAATGCAGCAATTAGTTGACTGTTCCGCTCTTGTTTGTAAAGTTTCAACTAGTTATAACTGCATATTGTATTACAAAAATCATAAAATATACTTTAAGATGAAAAATTAAAATGAGTAGTGCACAGTATTCTTTCACAGTATTTTTCTTGAGTATTATAAACATTATGGAACGGGAATGGGCAGGTCATTTGGCAAGGAAGAATATTGGTGGATGAAAAAGGTTATGACAGAATGGTAGGTTTAGAAATGTGTAAGAAAATGGGGGAACCACTCTCTAGACGGTCTGATGACACAGTGCATGTAGCTGAAAAGCTATGGATACCAGTAGCACAAAACCGAGAAGAATGCCAAGAATTTAGGGAGGCCTATAGCCTGCCGTGGGTACATCTGGGCTTAAAATGATCATAATGAATATTAATATTTATTTGATAACTACATACATTCCATTATTATTTGCAATTATTAACTACAGGTCATTACTAATAACAAGCATATATCATTTTTTACAGCTGGCAAAATCATATACGACAGATACCAGCAGATACACATACTCGGCTCATTAACACCAAACCCCAATGTGACTTCCTTTGCAAATCGGATTGCTTCCTTTTCAGCCTCATTCTTGTCTCTGGGCTTCCTTGTTTACTTCTTTCTGTTCTTATTTAAGGTAAGTGTACCAAAAATCTTAATGAAAAGACATAGAGTTATTGATTTTTATGCATAACAAAGATTCATTGACCATGATTGTTATACTAGACAATTTCAATATTCATGTTTATATCTCAAATTGTATGATACTTTTGTGCTGTATTTGTATGGTAAAACAACTACAATGACACATTGGTAAGTCATCATCATCAGCCAACCCAATATTGGCTTATTTCGAGTGTGTGTATTATTTTTTTATATGGTGTGATATATTAACATATAAAGTGTCTATTTACATTGGGTTATTCAATATTTTTTTGTTTGTCACTAACTTCTTGTGTGTTCTTTTGTTTCTTAATAAATAAGTTTGTTTTATCAATTGTAATTTGGGTACCTGTAAAATTTTCATTAAAAAAAATTTATGCTCATAATAATCAAAAATTGAGCAGTTGAAATATACTTTATTTTTATCGCAAACTGAGACAAAAGTATGTCATAGTAACATTTGCCTTTAAAAAAGAGATCAATCTAATATAATACAGGTAACTTGAGCTACACCTTTGATATGTTTATACAGGTGTAGGAGCAAGTAACTTTCATACTACCATCAGATCATGTATTTCATTAAGATTTCATTTTATAGGAAAATACATAAAACATCTACTAATTTGACTGACAAAAGGATTTCATTATAAAACTGTCATTTGTCATCACATATAACATTTTATATAAATTTGCAGGTAAATAATAATTGCCTAACAGCACTAAATATTTTTGTATGTGGATTTGGTACTTTATATATATGGATGCAGGTATGTTGTGTTTTTTTATATATTAATATACTATTGCTCATATTATGTTTACAGTAAATATCATTAAATTTAAGATCATATACAATACATTAGTTTCTCAGTATGCTTCAGAGATCTCTTATGTTATCATGTGAATGCTGTAAAATACTGTAATAATTCTGTAAGTATAGTGGTAAAAATGAATTATCTTCAATTAAAAAGTAAAACTTTATAATAAAAATGTTGAACTAAGTATTAAATCATCAGCATTAACTTGTATACAGAATTTGAAGTTAACTGATTTCAAAATGTGTATTATTGGTAATATTCTCATATGTATGTTAAATATTTATGTGTACAATTTGGTTAATGTTATTCATGTTTGTGTGTTTTAATACTTATTACTAAAAAGATGGGACTGATATGCATGCGTTTTTCTGAAGTACTAACTTTCATATAAAATGTTTTGTGTTTAGACAATTTGTGTATAAATCTTTTTTTTTATTTCAGTGCATCATAACAACTTATATATCAACCCTATTCTATGATAAACATTTATTAGTGCTTCGGCAATGCCTGGCCAACGTGAGCTTCCTAATTTTAATTATAATGGCAATATTTGGGACTATAACAACATTTTTACCATTGGGTAAGTTAGAAATATTTTATACATACATATATTATATTGAATATTATACCGATAACCCTGAAGGGTTTACATGAAGGTGTATGTATTATTATAACGTTTGGACAGTTATTATGTTGGACAAAATTTAAGGTATGTATAGATAGATTATATTTAAAATCATAGTTTGGTGAAAAAATATACAATTAACAATGTGCAAGTACAACAAAGTTGCAGTGGGCTCATCATAATTTGTAAATAAAGGTTTTTATGTTAAAATGTGTATTGATTTCAGGTGGTTCCAGTGGAATTTACTTCTGTTTCGTTGTTACGTCCTTATGCAGTAATATATTAGCAGCAATATTTTGTATATTCATATTGTCTTTTGAGAAAGAATATGAATATTTTTCTGAGGTGAAATACAAATAATTTCCGTATTATTCTTTGAATGATTTCAAAAAAAATATATAATTTAACTGAGGGACTTGTTTCAGGGATTGAGATCTGATATGCTGCTTGACGACGAGTGCTCACTAAACAATGCATCACTGTCGGATGTAGATAGTTTATTCAGGGCCCAAAACTCAAACTCTAGTACAATCGTCATAAAGGGTAGTATTAGTTGTGCGAAAATGTCTTGACCCGAGGCTGTGCCCGACGCGGGCACGCCACCAGACATAACGAACCAAGCTACAATTTCGCCTTTATATGGTAGCTTTGGTAATACGAATTTAAATGTAGTTGTAAAACAAGAAATCGAATGTGACGAAGGTCAACAAGAAGAAGATGTAGGCGAAGATAATGATAGTGGAATGTCGTCCGAAGAAAATGACGACTCTCTTAAAGTTAATCTAAGTATTAAGAATAGTAGTAATAGTGTTGATAAGATTGTTAGCTTACCTTTAAATGATAATTGTGAAGTAACGACAAAGTGCCTATCTATTGAATCTCAACGTGCTGAGCACCTATATGAGATTCCATGTTGTTCGACAGACTTTAGTAATATAATTCTTAACGTGGAAGACGATGCCAACGACTTGTTAATTCCACATAATGCGAACGATTTTAGCAATGTAAGTGTAACTATGGAAAACGATACAAATATACTGCATTTGCACGGTACTGACGATGCACTTATTGAAAGTAAAGTTCCAGATTTTATTGTGATAGATCTGACATGTGATGTCGAAAACATGTGTGGATTAGACGATGACGACGTAGTTTCAGGTACAAATGAATGTAACGTTGATTGTGATTATTCGGGTATACCTTGTGTTGAAGCAACCCAAAGTTTAATTCCTGTGGAGAGAAATGAGATCGCGAACACTGAAAATCAAAAGCTCCTTAGCTTATCACTATCTATACTCCTCGCTGCTCTGTTGCAGGCGATGCGCTGTTTCGCCCAATTCTTAGAAGATATTGTAGTACCACAACGGAATTAATTGATTATTGTGTTCCTTTTGTATATTGGTGCAGTATTTATTAGTTATATTGTAAACTACAAAACGTCAATAACATTATATTTAAATACATTTTAAGTGTTGTTTTATTTGTTCCAATAATAAAACCAACATGTTATAATAATGATTTAATAAATTATGTTGAACAATTACACAAATGCTATTCACACACATCAAATAAATTAATGAGGTTAAATAGGTCATACACTAGTTTATTTTCTATTTATTGTCTCCTTGTTATTTCACTAGAAGTTTATAACGATGCCTCATTGATCACTGTTATCAGTCTATTATTAGTATGGCACTTTTTCTTCCATTTGATAGAGTTTTTTGAGTGAATTTCTGGAGACGTCGGTTGTTCTTGAACGGTAGACGGTTGCGGCGAAGAGTTTGCCACCACGATCGACCAACGTCTGCCGCGATGTTCGTTCAAGTTTGGCAGTTCAGCTATCAAGTTGTTTTCATATTCACTCAGCATTAGGTAGTTCTCCACCTGGAAGTAAAAACAAATGAAATCATTAGTATGTCATTTTGATAAAATGCGACTGTATTTAATAACGTAACTACCCCAGTTCATACGAAAAGATATTCTATATCAACGACAGAAAAATTTTGGCTTTATAAAGTTTTAATCTAAATAAAGTTTTATTTTTACAAAAGGTAGCCTACACCTTTCTCTCATAGCCTTAATTACCTTTATACTAAAATCTATCGGTTAGGGTATAAGGCATTAGAACATACAACTTCTTACTCCACCACACAACCGTCGGAGCAACTCCTGCGCTCAAGATATCAGTCTTACCTTATTACAACTAGTGATACAATCACCGCCGCAGTCTAGGTCCTCGAGCAGATGTTCTGGTATATCAAGGTCTAGATCTAGGTCGAGGCCTCCTTCCTCACTGATGCAGGTGAGTTCCGGCGGCACGTTGGGCGGCGGCGAGCCCAGGCTACCAGGACCAATGCTGTCAAGCAAAAGGTCTCGACCAGCTCTGTCTGGCGCGACTAGCTCTGCTCCTAGAACTAAATTTATATTTCCTTAGAAAATGTTACAATAAAGGACGAAGGTAAGTACCTACGCAAAATATTCATGTCACAAGATGAATACAATTATTATCAAAAAACATAAAACTGACCAGACTAGACCATAGTTTAGCATAACAATCATACTAGATAATCGCAGAGAAAGTGCTCTTGTTCTATGAAAAAATGAGATACCGTAACGCTGATGCGAGTTTCATAGAGATAGCAGTTTGTTTCTATTCAAAGCTCAAAAGTAGGTACTTGCGAAAGCTTCTTCAAAAAAAGCTTACTGCGAGTTGAATTGACTGGTTCTCTTCTAGAATATAGGGATATTTGGGGATCGAATTGTATACATAATGAAAAAATAGGACATGTGTATATGGAGAATTATAGAGAAAGTGATATGAGATATATGTAAATAAATTACCCACTTATAAGTTACATGCACAAAATACTATAAATATGATTTTTAATTATAAACCTAGTGCAGTAGCAGCTCCGACGGCGGTCCGAGCATCTCGCTCGCGACTGTGGCTCCGACGCGTTGGACCACATGCTGGGTCGCATGACGCCGTGCCTCCATTTTCTCTGTAAAATATAATCATGTTTTTAATAGATGTCTTATTAAAGAAATTTAATTTATGGACACTGTTAACGCGGGAGTATATCCGAGGCAAAACTTTAAGTGGATTTAAAACCCTTGTTATCTTTTAACAACGAAAACTTGTTTGGATTTATTTTAACTTGTTTCACCCAATATAATAAAAAATTCCAAGTAGTAGGTAGTAGGCGAATCAAAATGGTCTGACAAAGGGCGATAGCTTTAAGCGGGTTCATGTCCAGACTAAGTGCTGCTACTAATAATTTTTCAAGGCCAATAACGTTTTGCCTAGCTCGAGAATTCAGTCCAGTTTTAGTTTGAACCTTTCGACCGCACATAACATAAGATCAGTCTGGTACACGTTATTGCGCATAAACAAAATTTGCCGGCATTTGATTTATAAGAGACTAAAATTGTGTATAAGTTCTTACTTGGTGTGTTTCTGAGAGACGCTTCGTCTATGTAAATCAATGCAGAAAAGTGACAAGGAACCGATGAGGGAGCAAGTCGAGCTAAAGTAGTATCCTGCCTTGCCTCCGCAGCCAACGTTAATGTATCCTGGAAATTAAATAGTATCTTTTTATTTAATTGACCTGCTTAATAAAAAAAAAATACCGTTCAACTATTTACGATGTGACGAATACACGCGAGACTATTTTTTTAATAGACCCACAGTCACATGTGTACGTAATTCTGACCACAAGAATACAAGTCCTGGGTCGTGGGCATCAAATTTACAAAATAAAAATTGGATCACACAAACATTTGTCTCGGTGCGATAATCGAATCCAAAACCACCCGTGTCGCAATCTGTTCAACTGGAAATCTAGACAACTGCCTCATAAAGATCTCAGATCTTTTAAGTTTTAATTAATCGTTAATGACCGTATTTGTTAACAAATGTTATCACAATTTTGAAGTCTATTTTATTTCATGAAATGATTGAAGTGCATTGAAAAGTTGCTTATTGTTAGATTTCGTGAGTCAATATACCTGATAAGGGAACTCCGATTGCAATAGGTACTGCTTGGGAACATTGCACGAAACCCCACGTGCGTGCAAAATTTCTAGATCTAACACGCTCATACGTATACATTTTTAATGAGTAGTGATAGCCTCCACAGAATATACCTGGAAAAAAAAACATTTTAATAAAGCTTTCAGTAAAGTAAGTAAACCCATCAGTCGCACATCTGATCCCACGATAAGGTCCCACAACTAAATTCCATAATAAAAATTTAAACCCAGCCTTAAAGTCTTAAATCTCTTGTCCTTAAAAATCTAAACTAAATTAATTTATATACTTTGTATAACACGAAATAATTATTTTGCCCTAATTTTATTGAAATGTTGACGTGCAAATTACTGATAATTATAAATAATATAATGATCGATCATTAAATACTTGAAATATATTCTGAGAGGATGCACAACACATGGCGGTTAAATGCCTTTAATTTCGCAATTAATTACCGAAGGTTGTGGATCTAGTCACGACTTTTATGTGAGCGTCTTGAAATTTGTAAACTGGATTGTATAATTGCAACATAAACTTTGCACTTAAACTTTACAGTGATTTTAGATATGAACTTTACGATAAATTGCTAGTTCGTAAACCTTAAGTAATTATGTGCCGTCTTAGTCTTAAAAGTTCTAAGGAAATTCTTGGGTGTATAGCTCGCCAACCCGCACTAGGCCAGTGTTGTAGACTAAGGCTTAAACCCTCTCAATAGTGGAGGAAGTGCTCAACAGTGAAACGTTTATGGGCTGATGATGATTATTTTCAAGAAATAATAAAATGTACAGTCAAAATAGAATACGTGAATACAAAATCCGCAAACTCACCATATATCCAAGCAAACATAACGTATCCCCTATAAGACCCCTCGACAGCGGTCAGGGCCATAGTAGCCAGACCGCAGACGAACACCGCAGCTTGCGTGAGATACTGTCGTGCGATTCTACATTCGGCCGAGTTTTGTCGGACTAGCAGGCCGAACGCAGCACACCCCACAGCCCAAGCCAGGCCCAGATATGCTTGCAGCAACTCCGCAGTGTCGCCTAGACCTGAAGATATTATAATTAAAAGGTTTATTGAACTGCCTGCAATATATTGAGATCAAAGTTGGGATAGCCTAATTACTAGCAAATGATTTGCGCTTGAAGATTCTGTCAACAAGAATAATTGTTGTGGTTATTCCGCGTGACTGTGCCTATAGACTAAGTCTAATATTGTATGAATAAGTGTATGTTCCATACATCAAAAGTTCCTAAGTTCCATGTTTTATCGCAAGTCTGACAATGCCGCTAGGGCAATGTCTTTTATTTGTTTAGAAACAATTTTTTTTTTAATATACATTAGAATCATCGACATTAAGCTTCAAACGATTTCATAAACAGTAAACCTATTAAGTACGGTTGAGAGCTAAAAGAACTTTCGTTAGCTTTTAGTACGACTGGCAGCGTAATCCAGCAAATCCGTCGGCAATCTCCGTTTACGGAACTTTAATAATTTGTAAACTTCTGAGATGAAGTTAAGATGGTATCTTAAATAAAAAATGCCGAATCTTTCTGCAGTTAAGATGAACAAAATTTTTTTTAATAATTTCTTGCTCAATAAAGTAGTGAAAATGGTGGAAATCAAGATTTAAAATTCTACAGAGATTGTATCTATAGCGTAACTGTTATCTGAAGCATATACTTACCTTCCTCCTCAGCATGATAAGCTAGATAGAATATGGGCGTATTTATCCCAAATGCAGATATTCCAGTCGACATTAGTAATATTCTGACTGTTTTTGATTTCAACGTGGAGAAATCAAAGAATGGTTGCCTATCATCAGTTTTGTTCCGGTCCTTCATCTTCCGCTTGATTTTGTTTTGGTTCTTAAGGTGCAATATCGCTCGCCGTTGTGGGTGGTACAGAGATGCTGATCGGTAGAATGTGCCGAGTATGAAGGTCACGAACACCACTCCTGTTACAGCCTGCAGACCTAGTCGCCAGCCGATTGCTCTGAAACAAACATTTACTTTCGTAAAAACGATGAAAGAACTCCACGATTTTTTTTGACGTAAAGCAAGCATTTTTGGCATTTTAAAGTTCTTTTCGGAAAACCTTTGATACATTGAAAAATTTGATTTGATATTTTTTTGATACTGTACCTTATAGCGCCTTTGATGAATGTAGACATGACCGCGATCCCGAGTCCACTGCCGCTCACGATGAATATCTCCACGAGTTCCCGCCTCCGCTTGAAGTATTGCGCCACCATCAACGTCGAGCAGTCTCTTGTTAGCCCCACGCCGACACCTACCACCGTGCCTAAAGGAACGTTTAAAATATTTTAATTAATGATGACAGTTTTATATTTTCAGCCTATCGTCGTCTACTACTGAAGAAGGCATCTTCAAGTAGGTGATAATCATCCAGGTCTTGAGTAGCCCTTATCCATCCGTTACCCGCCACCTTTTTTAAGGAGTTGGACCATCTTCCCTTCAACATTTGACTGCTCCAATGGCCTAATGATGAGAAAATTCGCACAAAAGTTCGGTGCATTCAAATCATCACTTCCAACAGTAGGGTACAAACATTTTGTTACCGATATACCGTACATCCTTTAAATATTAATATTTTTTAAATATTCCGTTTAAAATTCCTTTCTTACAACAATGAAATTACTTGAAATACAATGGTTCCTCGTATTTATTTGTACAAGCTTATTTTTATCGTGTATCCTCGCATACAGAATTCTAAAATTATGCAAAATTTGTGAAAAGTTTGTGGTTATCAATTCCGAATGCAACGTTGTGCATACAATGGGCTCGAACTTAACTGTTCCGGATGCAAGTACTTATCAAAATTCGTCGCGGTCACTCTGATTTCACGTGCGATAAATGGAAGCCATTATTTTAACAAGTGCCATTGAACGGGTATTTTTCGTTCAAATATTGCGAAAATATCCAAAAAGAAATCGCATCATAAAATTTCTTTTGTATGTTTTCAATTTTTTTTTTTAAATCTGCTTACACAGTTAATTCCTGTACAGCCAGTATTATGAATTCAATATCGATCTGTTTTTATTGCATTCGATGTGCGATACTGGGCGGGTATTAGACATTGCAATCATGTTTATTCAGCACGAGTCTTTGCGAGATAAAGCTGCATCGGATTGCGGCGAGGATGTCGTTTATTTCGATTCCAACGCGTCGATTGCCCAGCTTTATATGGTAACGCATTGAATCACTAATATATCGTGTGCTTTGAAAATATTACCACATAACTGGTATTTGAAAAAAAGTGTGGATGTTTCTGTACAAATTGACATCGAGTAGTAAACGTTGACAAATATACGTTTTATATTGATACAGCCGAGTCACTGCATAGATATTTATTGGTATGTGCAGTGTGGTGTAAATTTGCGTCAAAGTTCGAAAATATTATTAAAATATTACTTTAATTGTAATGGTAAAAATTATTTATTGTATCAGGAAATCTTACTAGTAGATGCCGAATATACATTAGGTGAAGGAGCGGCTCTCTCATTTCTAAGAAAGGAACGACAAAACTATATGTCATCCAGTCAAACTTAAAAAAAACCACCTCTGTAGTCCACAAGTAATGCCTGAAATTCAACATAAAAGATCTAAGCTTGGTTGTAAGATGATATTCAGGCAAAGTGTTGTATGCTAAGAGGACGGAAATTTATAAAATAAAAATAAGAAAAGAGTGCACCCGCAGGTGTAAGAAGCAGCTCTAGATTTGCGATTTTTCTATTATAACACTAAAGATGTTATTTACTCGTATATCCATCATTTTGATATTCTATGCAATACCTTCCAAATAAGTTTATATTAGTGAGATCGACTAATAATCGCTTCACATTCTATCCGTTTCGTTAATTTTCAATTATAAATATGTTCGCTCTTAATGCTTTAGAAACATAGAACGGGATATAAACGATGGAATCTAATTGACGGAAAAATCTTTTTAACAATCGTTTTAAAACGTAAAACAACTTACAGTGCTAATAGCGCATAAATAGGTTTACAGACAGACGTTCTCACCGTACATTTGCAGAGCGCAATGGCTTTACGCTCAAAAAGACTAGTATTAAAGTTTTCTTAACGTGCTGTTGGAAAATGGGACATATTATTTACATTTAGTGTCTTTACACACAATAAACGTTGATTTTGGAGCGTTATAGCAGTAAGTATGCAGTATATTTTATTTTCAACATCGATGGTTACATTGAGTTATCTCTTACATTTATATTATGTAGATAATAATAAGAAAAGCTTCTGGTCTCGAGGCATAAATATCTATTGTAGGATTTAGATAGATCGGGTCCAGTTCGGAAAAGTATCATTTTACCAATGGGAAATTAGCAGCATATTTAAAAAAAAAGTGCCCGAAAAGCGACAACACTTTAGGATCCTTCTATAATGGGCTTTAAAACCAAATGGTAAAAGTGGGTACAGAAACTCATATTTGCCTTCCCTGTTTAGGATAGAGGCGTATAAATGTATGTAATATTGATAATTGTCATCAACTCTTTTTTACTGGCAAGAAATACCTTTGTAAGAAACACTAAGAATCCATTCCTCGGTTATTGAGCAGATACACCACCAATTACTTGTAGAAGTAGGGGGAAGTCGAGGCAATTTACAAAGCAATTTTCCGATGTTGCAAACGTCGTCCTAATTTATATGTTAATACTGCTTGCTATGGGGACAAAGTATCTGTGCACGCTAGGAGAGCTTACTGAGTACGCTTATGCGTTGCGCGAAGTTTGGCGGTAAAACTCTGTGTATTGTTGTGTATCTACATATTGTGCAGCAAACATTCCCACATTATTAAGAAATTTATAATTATAATTGTCACATCAATAATATCAATATCACATTTAATGTAGTCGGAGTTAAGCTGTAATCGGATAATTTCAGAGGTTTTGTTTTTTAGGTAACTACATATTACCTAACATTCTGAATCTCGGAAAAGGTAGACAAAAGAGGTTAAAAACCCACATTCTTCTCCTTGTATTTTTGAGTCTCATGTTACCTACGAGCGTTTTGCCGCTTATGTCGTTCTTTTGTCAGCTAGGAAAGTTTCTTAAAGGGAAGAGAATTCATCCTCCCAAGCAAGCCAGCCTGGAAGCTCTCAATCGCATGCCTCAATGTATGGTCTAAATCCAAGAAGTCAGCTAACATTATAAATATAACTTTTAGCTGTTTGTTCGAATTTATCGGTATCCTTAAATTCGTGTTTTGATATTTGGAATCAGGTATACGAATATAATCAGTATTGGTTCTGACTTAAAGCTACTTCTAATGTTTATACTGCATGATACTACTATAGGCTGATAATTTAATGAGGATTTAAATTATTATTTATTCTTTATATACACAAAACAGTATTGCCAGCCCAAATAAATATTCATGAAAATTTATGCGCGGCAACCATATCTGGGAGCCAATTAACGGTTACCTTTGATGTTCTGAAACAAGTCTCGGATATGGATCTCGTGAAGCAAATTGAGTTGTCGGGAGCACGTGCGCCCAGTTTGGTGCACTACTGTCCGGAATGTTAATATTGCATTAATATAATTCGGCGCGGATACTTCGTATGGGCATCCGCTTGCAGTTTATTGGAAGAGGTGATCGTAAAGTTCTTGCAATGGAGAACAAAAGCGAATGAATATTTATTAATGACGCATAGTAATTTATTGTTGGCAGGTATTTTTTGATTTATAGTGATCGTAAAATTGCGGATACCTAAGTATTTTGTTTAGCGAAGATGTAGGTGATGCTTTTCATAATGATCTCGATAAATATTACCATTTATTTGAACTTTTTCTGATAAAGGTCGCGGGAAGCCGCTGGATGCAGGCCGCTTCCAATAGAGCGCTTTGGAAGTCTCTGGGGGAGGCCTATGTCCAGCAGTGGACGTCCTTTGGCTGATGATGATGATGATGATGATGATGAACTTTTTCTATGTCCCTTATATTTTTTTTATAGTTTTATATCATTTGTTGGCATACTATTTTAATATAATACGATAAAGCTACAATCATTTGTTTATCAGTCAAGATTGAATATGGTATTTATGTAGGCTGGAATCATCAGTCAATGGTATGACATTACACCTTAATTAAGATGCTGTGTTGCGTGTTTCTATTGGCACACTATCCAACCCTTAAAGGCTAATACTTCTTACCATAGCTGAAGAAGAGCTGATGGAATTGCGTTGCGAAGGACGTGAAGAGACAGCCGAGGGCTGCCACCAGCCCGCCCACAACCGCCGTCACCCGAGTCGACTTGCGGACACATAGTGCTACTGTCACCGGCGATAGTGCGAGCGCCACCCCTGCTGACAGGGCGCCGAGGCATCCTGCAAATAGAAGTGAGTTTTAGTATGGCTGTAACACGCTTCACTACGGCTTTAGAAACTTGAATATGCGTAACAATACTTTGATAATTGTGTACTATAAAGTGTCGTACGACATTATAGCGAAGTTGCAATAAAGGCGTCTTTGGGGAGTCTGTGTCGAATATTTTGCTTATTCATCAACGTTTTTGATGCTGTGTCCTGAAAATCTTTAAAGTAGCACCCTTTCCTATTATATTAATACACCACATTTATCTGGAAGAAATCGTATTCGGCGATAAGACCGCTATTTGTTGCACTTTAGCGACACGTCAAATAACCTATTACCAGAGGACGATCAAGATCCTTCTAGTGATACCCTCATTTATCCAGTTGTAATTACTTAGTAGTAGACTGCAGAGGAGCTATAAAAGAACAAATGGGCATGCAAACATAGCCTGTGAAAATCATGTAATACCTTCTTTTAGCTCTGATGTATTCAAGTAAAAAATTAAGGTATATTTCTATTCGACTGTTCGTGGAGACATTACGGAGTTTGCCAGTTAACTTGCGGAAAATGCAATTCTCACGAAAATAACGCTTCTTTGTGTTACTACAAATCGTGTACCTGGTTGAATTTAATAATCTCTTCTTAGCTTTTAGTGAGTGAATCGAGTTTTATTTATAAAATTAATTGCGATAATAGCAAGTAGATAAACGTTTAGAAAGTAATAAGCACGACAAGGTACAGTTTCCACCTTTAAAAACCCATACGATTGTAACAGTGGCGTGCCTAGGGTCTCAAGCTAGGGCAAGCCCATTTTTTTTTATTATTGTAATTTTACCTACTGCTGGTCTGCTGGTTACAATTACATTCACGATATGAGCAACCGTAATTTAGTTATCGTATTGGTGGTACCTCGATGTTTTTTTTTTCAAAACTCGTTGATACTTTGTAAATGCAATCATACCAGCTTTTTGATAAAAGTAATTTGTGACAAATAAATGATGATCCCAAAATGCAACACACTCGTTTTTTATTTTGACAACAACGAATATTTTTCTAAAGACAACATGGGTCACGACAATTTTGTATATCGAATAACACAATAGTATTAATTCACTACGATTTTCTGAGAGAGAGCGGCAGTACTCTGGTTGATCTTATTTGACCAAAGTATGAGTCTACCTCATAAAAATCCAGATTTTTAGCATTTCTTAATTTCTAAGGTACAATAACTTCTTTTTTCTCTTAATATCAGAAATAAGTCGTATACAAAATGGTAGAGCAAACGGAGGTAAAAGTTAGTAGCTCTACAGAGCTTTACTACAGTAAATTCTTCACAAAATAGTAAACCTAACTGGCTTTTTGTTGATCCCGTAGTTAAAGACTAGTTTTGTCTCACATCTTAGGATGTGGGTCTAAGAGCTGTTTGATTCTCGGGTCCGTTAATGTGTTTATAAAATTCTTGGAGCAGCTCGAGGTCTGGCAATGTGCCCGAAAAAGACACTTATAAATACGTGACTTAAACACAAACAGTGAAACGTGGTTTTAGAAATTTCACTCTACCTACCCATTAAGGGGCACATTATAATGCACGTATACACCAAAATGTAGTATAAGATTTAAAGATTTTAAGGTTGAACGTAAACAATTTATATGTTACACTTAAAAATAATTCTTTACAAAATACTCGATATCCAGTAGTCTTCCAAACAGGAATTACTGCCTGGTATTGACTCGTTGCCGATAAAAAACACTTCCATGTCTTCTAATCAGTCAGTATCAGCTAATACCATTCGTTCACCGTGTAAACGACAGTGGGGCCGCAAAAAGAGCGATGTTTATTGTGATCAGGCGCCGTAAAGATCCGCGCGCCACACCACCCGCCTTGTACGGCTGTTGGTCGAATAGGGCTGTCGACGTATTACGTGATGGAATTTGTTGTTTTTTTTTTTATTGAAAAAGAAAGCAAACCAGCTCGTGAGCCACCTGATGTTAAGTGGCCAGTACTGCCCATGAACACCCATAATACAAGGGGAATGATCGGTGTGTTACCGGTTTTTAAGGAAAATACTAGTATAGGTTCGTATTTAAGTCTTCTTGATGGTCCCTAAGTTGTATCTGTTTGGAAATACCGAAGAGGCAAGCTGACTCCACAAAGATTTTTAACATCAGCTTTTTATAATTACGATAGGTGTTTCTCATGGCTAAGTCCAGCTGATTTTACACAGTAGAATTCTTACCAGAGAAGTAATACCCTACGTATTTTATATGGCATGAATTATTTATGGGGAAATAATTAGTACATAATAAAGTATAAGTAATAAATCCAGTAGTAATATCCACACTTAGAAAAGCTACTTCTTTTACAATAATTTCGTTCAATACTTGCTTCTGGTTTGGACAAATTTACTGCCATATATCACACTTAAAAGGCTGTATAATGAATAAATAATACATTTAATATAAATCGGTATTTTTTTGCACGTACAGTGTGCATGTATCATTTATAGCAATACAGATAAAGTCTGATAAATGAATGCATATAAAGTAAACATTCTAATATTGAAAGACCCAGTGGCTAGGGAGCAACTTATGAAGCTAGAGACCGCGGTTTCGATCCTCACTCTGAGAAAAATGTTTGTGTAAACTACCAACATTCGTTTCGGGTCTGCGTGTTTGCCTGCCGTAGTTATTGATAACCATTACACAACAATTATATCTTAGAGCGAAGTCAGATATAAGCATGTCGGTTGGCAGTATTTTATTCATTTATTAAACGCATATAATGTTGGCAACCCTATACAGCTACATCACGGCAATGACAAAACTTTATGTGAAACTTGACACGTCACTTAAATGAAGATTATTGACTGACTTATAAGGCTTATTATTATCTGAATAGCCTATTAAAATAAACGATTATCGCCGTAAGCGATAAACGGATTCGCGTCGTTAATAATGCAAATAAACAAATATGGTCATTTTGCTGTTACGTAAAATTTACCTTATTGAAGGATGAAATATTTTAATGAAAGCCCACGAGTTTATTAAATTATAACCTTTATGATATTATCATGCCTTTGGTTTTTAAATCAGGATAAAATTACTATGTAAATATTAATGGTTTGTTTGTTTGGTGCCATTGAACATGATCGGTGATTTAACAAGTGAACTTTATTTTTTATTTATTTGGAAATATTGGGACATTTTATTTAGTAATTACATTATTTCCGTGCCTCATATGCCTATATAGTCTCTATGGTAGTTTTCTGTTCTTCATAGGTTCAAAGGTTTTATTGGGGCATTTAACTATTACTAATATGTGCAGGATACTTATATTTACAATTTTTTCGCAAACATAAATCTCAGTGCGTGAATCGAGCCTCCAGCCTCATTTCGTTTGCTGGTTTTCAGTTGATTGTTCGACAAAATCTGCATCCTAACTATTGTAGTTGATCGTATTCAAATAATTTAAGAACTCCCATCTCTCAACTGATTTGTTCCAAGTTACAAAATCACATAAGTCCGGATTCAAAGAATCGCATCAAAATTCAACGCGAGTTCCAACAATCAATCGCAACTGAAGTCCTGTTGCGAATTCAATGAATAAGTAAATTTTATGCAATTGAGTTTGTGCAGATGACATTCTCATCGTCCAGCGTCGTAGGGGGCGAGTTATTTGTAAGTTTTGTCTCAAGGGCCTGGCATTGACAAGGCGGACATTTTGTGCCGCTTCGGACGCTTTGATAACATGTTCTAGATATCAAAAATACATATTCTGAAATTATTTGCCGTTTTAAATTTATACAATTATTTTTAAAAATATGTTAATGCAAAAATTTAATTTTAAGAGTAAACGGGAAGAGTTGTCTTCATTTTTATCACGTTAAAAATACGGTATTTAATATAAATATGCCGTCGTTGTGCACAATTTACTTATTTTTTTCATAATAGGTTTTACAAGTATTTCGATTCTTTATACTATGAAATCAAAAAAGTTACAATAAATAGCCCTACCAAGTTTAATCCGATTCCCTAATACAAAGAACGTGCAGTTGATTTTTCGCAAAAATAAAGCGATATTAAACGGCAGTAAAGACGAAATATAACGCAATAAACAAGAGTTGGGCTTCTTCTTAAAATGTTAAGAGAACGTCTGAATCAAACGTTCGGCCGCTCGTCTCAATCGAATTGATATAAAAAATGTGCTGCCTCATCGTCTTGTAAATAATCGCATTGTCTGACTTTAAGTTTATACCGAGTTATACAGCTACTGTCGGCCAACACAATAAAGTTTAAGATCTATGATTAAATTTTAATACATTTGAACTTAATTCTGAATGTCGGTTTCTGCCAACCGTTGTTGGTTAAGATCTAACTGTTTCTAACTTTAGAGCATGTCAATTTCAATAAGTTGATTGATGATGCACAGAATCTGTATGAGATGGTGGTGTAAGTTATATTAATTATATGCCACAACACAACTAATTAATAACGCAAATTGTATACTTCAAATAAATATTTCCTAATTTCAACTGATATTCTATTTATATTTTTAGATATTTGAAGTTCCGAAAACTTTAGTAGGCCAAAGTAGTAGAGACTATCTGTACTCAGCAATAGAAGACACCCGTTTCCGAAAAAGCAGACGAAGATGAACAATCACAATGTTTTTTTTCATCATCAGCTATGTGATCTCTTTGAAGCGGCGTGCATCCAGCTACTTTTATCACATCGCACATAGAATTTTTACTTTTTTATGTTTCAGTTTGTTATTTTTCGAACAGTGCTAGCAAATAAAATCCAAACTTTGTGATACCAGACGCCAGCAGTTTGGCAGTTTTCGATAGATTCGGGATAGTGTTTCATGTTCTGTGCTGTTGTTAACTTTACACCAGACATTTTTAGCGACAAACACTCTGTTATTTTGATCTGAATTGAAATTTTTGAATTAACAATTTTTTATTAATTTTATTTTCTTATCATTTTTTATCTTTTTGACTGGATAAACACTAGCTCACTAAAAGAGAGGCCGATGAGACACCAATATTTGCACGATCCACAGGTATCTATTTCGGGTCTGGGTACTTGTGAGAGCTAAAAGCCTCTGATACTTTCTGGTACCAACGACACGAGACTTTCATCTTAGTCTGGAGTCAAAACTATTTATGTACTCATATGTGTAAATACTCATTATTATCATTTCCTGCCCTATTCCCATTCGTTATTTGGGCTCTTTATGTGACTACAGATGTTTTGTTTAAATAATCCTATGTCTTCGAAGGTGTAGACAGAGATGTATTTCCAAATCTGTCACTTTTTGCGTCCTGAATTCCACTTTAGAGAGCGAGTAGTGCTACTGCGAATGTTTTTAAGGAAAAAAATTAACTTTGGCTGACATAATAATCGAAACCGGAACCGTAGGATCCCACATTACTAATATCGCAAAATCAGTATAATTTTAATATGCGCTAAATGCGTACGGTAATGCGTCTGATGTTAATTTACTACTGAATTTGATGTATATCCGAAATACTGACAGCTTTTGGCTGATATTGATAACGTCACGTTTGTATTGTAACTTTTATTACAGTTTTGACATTATAAAATAAGCCCAATAAATACACTGTGTCTCGTTTGACACGGTTGTGTGATAGTTAAATTGCAGGGATAAAAGTCATAGTGGGAGTCGGCTGCTAAATCACTAAGAACATCTTATTGCAATGTACATATATAAAATGTGAGGCCACTTAAGTGTGGTTTAAGGGAGTATAAGAGGGTAAGAAGAATATAAATTGTGAATTAAATTCGTATGTAAAAATCTGGACGTGTTTACAGATTATACAGTGACCGCTTTTGAAAACAAATTATAAAGACAAAAAGCTGGCGAGTTCAGGTGAAATCAATGATTGTAGTGGAAATTAAATAGGTTTTCCATAACTATTGACAGCTTTGTTGCAATAAAAAAACAGATTTTATTATCGTCATTACTTCATAGCAAAGCATAAATTCATAATATTCTCTTTGTTACTTATTATATTATTACCCTTTTGCCCAGGAAAAGTTCCATTTACGTTCCATACAGCCAAAGCTATAATTCATCGCGGTTTCTTGGAGTGAAAATGATTGACTAAACTATGATTAATGTCTTCTATATATACAACAAAATAAAGTGCGAAAAATGTGTTAAATTGTAATCGCTCGTCATGGCGACGAGGCGTTATCACGGCGCCTGTCACGCCGCCGAAACATATTAAACGTCCTTTGAGATGATAAATGTATGGACGACGTACATCATATCAACAGGGTCATATTAAGGTAATATCTGATTTGCCGTGTTTGCAAGAATTCTAGTTTAACTTCAGCATTTCTTGAGACGGTGTCGGTATGATATAATCTAAATGCGCAGTTTTAAAAATTGTACATATATCAATAGTATTTTTTTTTTACAATTTTTTTATCGTCGTTGAAAAATCGTCGTTCGCGGACGAAAATGTATTATTCAAATAAGACTTATTTATATCAATGTAACAGATTTTAACTACATTTGTAATACAATGATTCCTCTGGCATTGTGGGTGTCCATGGGCAGTGTTGATCACTTAACATCAGGTGGCTCACTTGCTCGTTTGCCTCCTTTCTCATAAAAAAAAAAAAAAATTATGCCACTGTAAAACTCGAGTAACGGAAAGATTTGTATATCCAATGAGTATTTGCTAAGAGTATGTATTAAGAAAAATTCCATTATTTACAATGTATTTGTTTTACTGCGACACTTTTTCCTAACTTCCGAGTTCGCTCCTGGGGGCTGGTTAGTGGTGTGTCGATCGTGTTGAAGCTAATAAACGATTGCCCGTGATTGACATTCGAAGGCGACACGCTAGCTTCTTTGGTAGCAATTTCTATTTTTAGTCAAGATTTGTCATTAATGATAATAAGTCGACGGGTGTTAGTAATAATGGTAAAATCTAAAATAGCTACCTATCGGGAGAGCGCACAATAGGAAAAGACTTTCTCATCTTGTTCATTTCAAACCAAATTTGTTAAAATTTTTATCAAACGACTGCCGATATTAATGAATTTTTGTTGGAAAGAAAATGGATTGTGATAGTTATAGCCCATTCTCAATAATTATTTAATGTACCTAATTCACAGACCAATGATAACGCGGGTAGAGCCGCGGATAACAACTATTATTGCATAAATTTATGGTAAAAACCATTTATTTTACTTTCAATTAACAAATATTAGCACTTCCATTAATTACGATACTTTAGAATAAATAAACACTTTTGTGTCCCAATTGATAATTAATTACTGCGAAGCAAATTAAATACTCAATTTATTAGTATTGTTATGATTCTGTTGGCTTGGGTTTTATTTATAAAGCGTTGAATTTAATTATGCTGAAATTAGAGCTAAATGGTAATGGAATAGGTGTATTTAAAAACTAATTTTAAATTCTTCTAAAAGCTGATACGGGGATTTACAACTTGAGGTATTCTTAAATAATAGTGGAGTTTGACAGATTCACTTTACGTTACACAGGGGTAAAGTTTTCTTCGCTAAGTGGTGGTGGATTCTATCTCCTTGCCAAACAACATTTGCGTACTGTACAAACATTTGTCTTAGTCTGGGTTTTTTCTGCTTGAGAAGTTGAAATCCACCAACGGTAAAACATTAATGTGGTACATCTAGGTGTAAGTAAGTAGGTACCTATGCTAGATTTAAAGTGATAATATGTCAATATGACTGGTGTTCTTCTTATTAATTAATGTTATATTTTTTATGGTTTATTACATAGTGTTCATAAATCTAAGTGTCAAATAAATAAATAATACTTATTAAAATTATAGTGACTCTACATATGTAGGTACTAGATACTAATCGTTTTTTATGGTTTGTCTTTAATATGAGGTATCAATAAGTATTCATGAAAAAAGTGATATTTATGAAGTCAGTAACACCATTGTTCCAGTGTAATAAATGTACGGATTGCAGTAAATTCAAAAAGGTACCCAATAACGCAAGGATAGACGACCTTAGAACTGACTAATCGATTCTTGACGATTCCCGATCACATTATCCCCGTTTATAGACTGTTGCTTTTATTTCTTTTTGGCAACACTGCGCTTCAGCACGCGATACAAAAAGCAGCCAAATGAAGCATGGACGCTCTGAAACTGAGAGCCAATAAAAAGTTATTATGCGATAGAACTTTACTGTTGGGTCAAATTGACTTATGCGATAAACGGCACGCGTTGTTTTCCTTTTGAAGTTAAATAAGAATTATATGGGATTAGATAAGGACGATGTTTCAAGTTGCGGGTGAATCATGGGTACAATTGGTTAATCCCCCGAGTCAATGCTCTTTGAGTTAAACGTTTAAATTGTGCAAAGAAAGTGAGTGAATACAGCGAATTACTCCAGACTGGATATGATACATTTCTCAACGTTTGCAAATTTTCTGCTTGACTGACAATTCTTACGAGACGGGTCGTATTGCCAGTTTTATTAGCAAATTTTGTATTAATCCACTCACGCTTAGACGTGGATTTTCATTTCGTTTGAATTTACGAAATGCGCAATGAATAAGAGACGATTGGGCTGGAAGCGTAGCGAGCTGATGAGATGGAGTATGTACATTGGAATACAGATAGCACCCGTCCTAATTTCTGAAATTTACCAACTATTTGTAAAAGTTATTTATGACCTTAAAAAATCCAAATAAAATTTAATAAATTCTTTTATCTCTGCACCACCTAAGGTTGTACGGTAAGAGAATGCCTCCGGCAATATGTCCACCTTTACATGTAATGCATGAAGAGTAAATAAATAAATAAATTCATAAAAAAATATGAATAAATGAAAATAACTTTTTATGCTCGCAACAATTACTGTCCTTTTTCATAATAGCTCAATGAAATTAAGACATTGACAGATATTTATTTATCACCATAATATCTACTACTTATTGCCTTCCGATTATGCAAATAGATATTTAAGGGTCTGAATAATATGTGTAACATTATTTCATACGGGTGAACATAATTTGTTAAAAGATATTCAACACAGTATCAGAGCGTTGAACTACGAAAGAGGACGTCCGAAAATGTAGAAAACGCTGAGACTGCAAACAAATTAGTCCCAACGATCACTAACATTTCAAGTGTAATGGGTGCAATCTTCCATTGTAAAGTTTTCAACCTGGTAGACGAAGTTTTTTGAACAGCGGGCCCCCCTTTTGACTCCATAGACATCAGACGCATTACTTATCATCAACTACAAATAGAATTAAAAACTTTTCATATAAATTAGTAAAAATATGACTTGAATGTAAACAGTTAGAAGGCATTAACCTTCTTGATGTTTATTTCCATTCTTTTGATGCGCGCCCATTCATTAATAGTTTTGTAGGAAACATGTTTTTGGATGTAACAGAGAACAGCTGAAGTAGTAACGAAAATACTCGTGTGTTGAATCACATCAGTATTTACAGTAGTACGTTTTTACATGGAATTACTATAAAGTAAACATTATGTGCACGGTACTCGTAAACGTAGAACGTAGATCTTATTAGAGGCGTGCTAATTTTGGCAGTGAAATAACATGAAGCACCTTGTGTTCATTTCTAAAATAGGTACTATACTTTTACAAGGGATTTTTTATAAAATTTTTATGAGAAGAGTCTGTGATGTCTATGATGTTAAAAACATAGTTTTCTTCAACTTAAATTAGTAATACCTGCTTGCATCCGGACTTCTGGGCCAAATCGTCGAACAGCTTCGACGGCCAGCACAGCGGCAGCTTGATGGAGGCCATGGGCCAGTAGCTGAGCAAGGGTTGCTGCCAACGCCACGCCCCAACCCCATCCCCCCTCCGGGTAGTAGTGGCGAGTGAGAGTGAGTAGCTGGCGTGGGTCTAGCTTGGTCTGGCGCGTGGGAGGCCCGCCGCTCGCCGCCTCCAGCACCAGCGGGAGTGACCTGGTGCGCAGCAGCGGCGCGCCGCCCGACGACCATGACTCTTCCATTAATGCGCGCGCGCATCATGCGCAGCCCTCATCACCGCCGCGTCGCACATACACAACACTCTCTCATGTCCGTGCACACATAACACTATCAATATATCCGGTTTGTACAATTTCAAAGCATTTTTCAAGGCCGCGCACTGGTTCTCTGTACGAGTTGTAAATAAATTGATTTAGCGCAATCGAATTGGAAATGAATAATTGACTAACGTTATGAGGGTATAAAGTGGCCATTTCCGTGTGGAGTATCACCATTTGATAATGTAATAAGAAAAGGACGTGAATGTTATCGTTCTGTGCCATCTCATAGTGCCGTAAAATATAACCGTGCAATAAAAACTGTCGCGTAAAGAGAACGAGCCTATTGGCTTTATATCGATGTACATATGTCTCGAGAACGAGTGGAGAGATAGAATCGTGCAGAAGAGTAGATGTCTGGCGGCTGAGACATAAATCTCGTAGAAGTCAAGTGTCACTGTCCTGTGGCACTAAATCTTCACAAACTATCTCTGCATTAGCAAGGTTATTGTTCGAATGAATTCATTGATAGTTTGAAAAACTAACAAATACTCAATCCAAGGTTTTTCTAATAATAGATAAGGAAAGTTTGGACTATATAAATTCTCTTTAAAGAAAATTTATTTTATTGACGAAAATACTTTATGAAGTCAAACTTTTCCTTTTTTGTGTAGTTTATGACAATAGTTTTATATTGTATTGTTATTCAACTTAAAAAACAACAACATCCATTTGTCTTTTTTTTTTTAGTAATTATTGAATCCTTTTCGGAATAAAGATTGCACATTTATTGCGAGTTAACCATTCGAACATGTATCTCGAGGGAATAAAATAATACGAACAAGAGTCATTTCGCTTAAATTAATGTTATTAAGTTGTCGCATCTCTGAGATCAGCAAACAAGCCCATCTGCCTCGAGCAATCCATTCACACACCTTGTTATTGACAGCATTAAAACTCATAATTATATTGAAATGTTTAAATAAATAACGAAGAGGATGATTCATTTAAAATGAAAATGCGTTTTTAATGAGTTATTTTGTTTCGATACAGACGACTTTACGCGAGACAAAGTAGAGGGTTTGGCGGCATAAAGATGGAGGTTGAAGGTTCGATACTGTAAATCAGTTGGTAACACAACATATATACTAGGAAATAGGAATAACGATACTAAAATATTAATAAAAATTAAAATTGCTTTTTAACTAAAAACTAACATTATCAACTATTTGCAAATCAATTTTTATCATTCAGTTACAGTAGAATCTCTGCTGAACAAATATTTTTAGGCAATACAATATATCTGTTATGTAATTGCTACTTAAACTTTATTAGCGCCAAAAGCTGTCTTATCCACAAACTTAAAAGTTGTCTTCATATCCCCTTTCTATAGAATAGAGCTCATTAATTGTAACTGGTATGGGCTGAGATAATATTAACGTAAGAGGAGTATATAACGTTTATGGCTTGCTAAATGGCTTGGAAACTGAAAAGATTGTTGATAGGCAGTTGCGACCGAGATCTTCTGCCCAAGTCAGTAGATTGCAGGCTTGTTTTGTTATCCCAGATTTATTACCATACACAACTTGCCAAAAAGTGGGGAACTTCGCATTTACTTTTTTGTTAACGCAATGGAAGATAACAGTTGCGAAATCTTAAGTTCAAGTAACACGGGAAGTTAATTTTCGTTGAAATATCAAGCGACAAGTGGCATGACATGCTGACATTTTTGATTAAAGTATTTATTGAATTGTATTTATACCATTGGAACATGTGGTTTAATCACGTGAAAATGGTTTGAACTTAAAAATGATAATGAGAAAACAATTATATTGGTCACTATGGTCTCTTTTTGTAATTGATGGGGCGATGTTAAGTAAATCATATCGTTTCTTCAGTAATATTGTACTTGTAGTATTATGAATGAATTCCCGTTAGGCTTGAGAAGTGAACTGTTTATTTTTCAATAGTTAGAAAATATTAAAGCTAATTTAATATATTTATAATATGTTTTGTTCAGGAAATTATTAAAGGGTCAACAATACTTCAATTACCCTTCCTTATTAATTTACCTTTTGAAAGAAAATGTTCTAAGGAAAAGCTCTTTATTATCATAAGGTTTATCGTTTATCGAATTTAAAATTAAACATTCAAATACATTAAATATTACGTCTCCTAGGTTACTCTACTATAATTTCTAGGAATCTGGAGCTTACTATTAAAGAAATTAGAACACATAATATTATGCAGTAAATTATTCCAGAATGTCATTATCATGCTATTTGCAAGACGACAGGGTTAATTTGGAGACAGTAGTGTCAACGATCTTGTAATGCCTAATACGCTATACACGAGTCTGCCCACTACGCATCTATTGAGATTCGGATAAACAAGCTCGTAAAACAAGAACTCGTTATATTTCCTGACAGGGGTTCGGCCGCTCTCATACAGACCTCCGAGCCCTTAATGTTTCCTTTAGAGAAATTCCCGTATTTATTTCTTTACAAGAGTCTTGACAAAGTATCGTCATATATAACTTGCGGAAGATATCTGTGTTATGGTGTATTAGATTTAATAGGCGTTTTTAGTCAACTCGGGTTGATTTGCAGGGGGATTTTGTATCTAATTTTATGATAACTCTAGTGGTACTCGTATTTATTTGGTAAAATTAAAACTGTTTAACTAATTAAGTTAGATAATTAACTGTGACAAATTAGAATTTGGTTAGACGCTTTTTCTATCTTCAAATGCATTATTTACGAAGTTAAAATTATTTCGACGCACTAGGCCTTTTGAGTAAGGTTTTCCACTTCTTCTTCTTGTTAAAATAGTTTACATGTCCAGTAGAGAGTCGTAAAAAGCCCGATGCAAAAAGAACTTGTTAAAATATGTAGATGATTTTTTTTTTGTCAATAATGCAACAAAATATATGCAGTGGCGCCCACGCTTAATGACAAAGACAGGATAAATTCTAGACCAAAAAGAGCGTCAAATAGAGTATATAAAACCGTACCCAACAATAAATTACCTGTGCTTCTAAAACTCCTGTCACTTCCTTCCATGTATCTTACATTTCACTGAGGCAATATTTTTCAACGGGAATTAATTAATGAAACGGCTGGGAATGTCCATTAGTGTCAGTTTTATTACTCACATATCATTCGCACAATTACATAACACTCGGAAATCCTTTCCACATTCTTGTCTTTTATTAATGCGCTCTTACTCTTTGCTTAGGTGATTTTGTTGAAGTTTACATATGTTTCTTAATTTGTTGTGATTTTATTTTGATAGATTTATTGGCAGTGATGGCCTCGAGGTTTAGGCGCGCGGTCGAGAATCTCGGCGGTCGCGGGTTCGAACCCCAGGCACACACCTCTGACTTTTCGAAGTTATGTGTGTATTCACATTGAATTATCACTTGCTTTAACGGTGAAGGAAAACATCGTGATGAAACCTGCACACCTAAGAGTTCTTAGGAATTTTCTTAGGTGTGTAGTCCGCCAACCCGCACTAGGCCAGCGTGGCGGACTATGGCCTAAAACCCTCTCAATGGTAGAGGAGACCCGTGCTCAACAGTGGGCGTATATGGGTTGATGAAGAAGAAGAAGATTTATTGAGATTTCTAAGTGAGATAAGTAAGGATTTTCTCGACTTTCAGCGTACATCAACAAGTTTGTGAATACTTTAGGTGTTTTGCTCTTTGAGAGGTTTTTCATAGTATAAGATTTCTTAATGGCTTGGCACCGATAATACGTATAGATCGTAAGCGCATTGCCCATCATTGAAAAGTTAATGTGTAAGGAAGCGATAAAGTAGACAGATTGAGATCTTATTGGCAAAGTAATTCTCCAAGTGTTGAGGGTCAGGGTATCTGCTTACACTCTTGCATTTTAGTAGAGCAACTTCGATTTTCGAGCCGACCCTACAAAATTGCAGCTGTGAAAAATTTATAGACAAGGTTTAGGTATCTACTTAAGTAAAAAATGCGACTACGGATTTGATACGGTAAAAATGTAAGTATCAAACAAATAAGAATCATATTAGAAACCAAACTTTGGATTAAATTTAAATTAGAAATAACTTTACATAACAATATCACCAAAAAATAAAATGGATATAAACATAAAAATATTCTTGGAGCGAGTAAACGAAAAGATTTTCTTCAGCCACATCTCACTAATGAAACAGCATTAATTTTTCCCGTCTTCCTCAACCATCGTAATGTGTATAAACATGAAATGAAGGCAATTGTGACATTTTTATCCTTTAAAAGATTCGCAGTTATGATGCTTGGGACGATTTAAAGAGCTTTTTGTGAATGTTAACAGCGCTTCGCTTGTACTTTGATTACCCCCGTTTCGTGTCGGGGCCTTATTAAGCGATCTGTCGCGACATTCCCGTACCATTTTTTGCATGCAATCCGAAATTCACTTCTTGTTAATGATTTAATGGATTTAATTTAATAAATTCTCTTTGCAGTCCGTTAATGTGTTACCAAAATAAAACAGCTCCGTGCCTTGCAAGATTAACTCACACCTTTTCTATTTCCTCATTGATATGTTTTATGTGAACGAAGGATTTATTTGCTGTGACGTTAATCACGTAACCGTTCCTTGTTTCGCATTTAACACTTCATAAATATTTTTAATGTGATTATAACGAATCTCTACGTCATTTCGATGACGTGAAATGAACTATTTAGTTAATTAACACCGCTGTTCCACCACTCATAAATGTCACTTCAACATGTAAGATAATTCTTTCAAGCCATTCGCTTTTGTAAATATATTTGGAACAAAGGAAAGGAAGTATTGCTTGTATTTTTGTATAAGCACGATGAGTTATGTTATGGACAGTTTAATATTAATTTATAACATGTTCGACTGTGTAATCAAAGAGACTGTGACTCACATTATAGTTAGAAGAATTCTTTGAACTTGTATTTTCTTTTTGTCGTTCGAGTAGAAATGTATCAAACGTAAATATTCTTTGATATTTATTGAGAATATTTTTATTATTATGGGAAAGTGGAAAGTTTGGAAGTTTATTGTTTATTCAAATGTGCGATACAAAGTTACTATTTTTAAAAGACACACGAACTATGCATTAAATTGTTGAACATTGAAATATTAACAAGTATTTTTACCCGCGGATTCACCCGCAAAAATATATTGTCAAAACTTACAAAGCGTGTGATTTATTTAGTCTCAATATTAATAAATGAATCTAAAAGTTCAAACCTACTTCTTTTTTTTTCTTTCCCAACACTCAAAATAAATACTTGTACTAAAACAAAAAATGTAGTATTAATTTTTTTATAAACATTTGTCAAGGCAGAGAGATCGAACCCGCGTCCAATCGTTTCACGACCTGGTGTGGAGCCTACCACGCCACGGGCCTGTTAACATTATTATTCATATTATTCGTGAGGATTGTAAGAATGCATGGTTTTAGTACGTTATACATGAATGGATGTGTTGTTTTTCCTCTTATCTTTATGCCACATTTCGTGAGGTCGGCGCATCACATTTTATGCACGGAAAGATTTGACTTTATGATTTTACGACTGCCACCAACCCTTTTGGGAAATTATCTGATCCCAAACGAGTGATGTTTTCCCAGTGATAAGCTTTTTCAAGTCACCATTCCGAGTTGAAAAACAAAACCGAATTGCACATTTACAAATTAAATTATTTTCAAAACGCTAGTCGCTGATGTTAATATGTCTGTACTGATTACGTATTATTTTGTTTTTATATTCTCAAATTAAAAGTATGAAATAAACTTATTTTAGATTTTCTGAAGTTCGGTACCGATGTATTAGCACATAATTGCTCAGTTTAGCAATGAAGAAGAAATCTACAAAGTTGAAAAATTTTAACGTGCAACTCACAAAAATCGTCAAAATGTAGGGGCTACGCCAGCTTCCACCCTACACATTAACGTCTAAATTGTTTCAAACGAAATTTGGCGTTAACTTACAGGGACTACAATTCAATATCCTGTATCAAAATAGTTACTATAATAAGCGTTGTCAAGAGGCTTTCTAACGTGTCTGTTAATAGTTTTATCCCCCAATAACACCCTTACGACGCGCCGAGAGTGTAATAAAATTTATGTCACATTTAGGTGTACGAGCTATAGAAATGTTATGCGCGGATTATTCAACCATTGCTGTTTAAATTTCTAGAAAATTAAAAGACAATTTTTTTTTTTTTCTTTTTAATCTACAAGATAATTATAAGACTTGAGATCTTTTAATTGCTCATCGCATTCTTATGTTGCAATAACATCGGTGTAGTCCCGTAAATACATTGTTATAATTTTTGAATTTTAAATTATTTTAGGACACTAAATTCCATTATATTAGAGAGTCATGTTTTGACCTTGCTGCTTGCTAAACACAAAATCCCTTCATCAGCTAACTTTTGGTACATAGCGTGGGTAGCTGTGTCGTAAACCTGTGCTACTAAATCTGATGTACGTCTGCGCAGATTGAATTTGTTTCGCCCTTTATTTTAAATATAATTTGAAATTTACAGAGACTCATACTTATTTACATAGAGTTTAATATATTTTATGCCGTAACGTAACTATGTAACTTTATTCTTGATGCAAGTAGTCATTGTTGATGACTACAAGTATCATTTCTGTCTACTAATTGCAAGGTCCGGCTACGGGCATGATTATTTAATAACAAAACATAGCATATAAAAAGTGTCTATGTATTTGTAAGCTCCTTAGTGGCGTCATATCCATGAGCTCAAACATGGAGTGAGCTAGCATATACACAAATTTATTTCTATGACGTCAGAATTGTCCATCCCTTTTATGAAATGCGGTGAGATCATAGTATTTGTTTCGTCGCCAGAAAGATTTTCCTTGATAAAATTGCTGAGGTTCCACGAATTTTGAAAGAAGCTGATAACCTGGAATTGATTCCAATTCCCAAAGGTTAATTGAATAGGTTGAACCTCATTTGTTGGAAACGTGAGGAGGAAGAATAACGCAATCCCGTGTCTATTTCAACTAATTCTTACAAATGACAAAGATGAAGAACAAATGACTGATCATCATTGACATTACATAATTCGACTTCAAAACAGCTTTGCTAATAACCCGAATCGTGAGGGAGAAGCGTAATGATGCTGTTACTGCATTCAAAGACGAAACTTGTGTGGCGACAATTTTCATAGAAATTAATAGAATTTGCATAGCGCATATGGCCCATACATTTATTGAGATTGACAGGAATGAATTCAACGGACAACTGATGGCTAGGTGCGGGTACTAACGCATGCAACTGGGTCGGCACATTCTACCCATTAGACCACACAACGATCAACTTGATTGCACACGTGAGTGATAAACTTTGATGATTCTGTGACTCGTTCGAGCTCATACCGGCCCACATGTTTCGCCTTATCTGATAACCCTACTAAATTAAACTTTTGGAATTATCGCCGCATTGGAAGTATAATTTTGCTTATCTGCACCTGCCCATAATGAATCTATCGTAGTTTTATTAAGTGCTATTATTTTTTATCTTTGTTTATTTTGAGCTATATTTTTTTATTTTGTAAGATAAAGTAGAAAAAAATATTTAGAAATTTAAGAAGAATGGCGAAGATGGCGGGATCTACGAGTCAAGCCACTGTTAGTAGGGTCCAAGAATTAGGAACCGCCTCATGATGCGTACCGTGTCCAATAACACTGCTTTTAGTATTTTGCTTTTAACTTAACAACCAATTGAGCGCCTCCGAAGATGTTGGTCGAGGCTCTGAGATCTCAACACATTGACAGTAACGTATATCGGTACTATTATTCGTATTTTG
Organism: Cephonodes hylas; assembly: GCA_030295005.1. Classification (NCBI taxonomy): domain Eukaryota; kingdom Metazoa; phylum Arthropoda; class Insecta; order Lepidoptera; family Sphingidae; genus Cephonodes; species Cephonodes hylas. The sequence continues at coordinate 6,897,932 of AP025371.1, forward strand.
TCATTATTTTGTGGCAGCTTAAGTATATTTTTAAACAAAATTAAATGAAAAAGAATAATAAGTACGAAATAAAATTCAATCAGTAATGTGTCATGTATTATGTACATTTCCAATCAATAAATTTGTTCCATAAATTTAAATATTATCTGGAATAACATCCGCCCGAATATTTCATTTCAAGCTTTTGTGCCGATGTGGCTATCAAAACCATTATTCAGTAACATTATAAAACTTGAGAAATGTTATCACCTCTTAAGTGATTTTCAAGTATTAAGAAAGAAATACAAGGTACATTAAGTGTATTTAAAAACTGCTATGTTTTAAATAAAACTTCGTCAGCGAACATTTCATTTCTCCTTTACAACCCCAATCGCAGAGCCTGTTAAGCGAATGCCTGTTAAGCATTGCTCTCTACAATTGGCTCAATAAATTTATGACTTATAGCAGATATAAATTATTCGTTTCTTCGACTGAGGGAAAAAAGCGATAGAAATGATCATAAATAACAATCGGGTAAGTTTATACCGCTGCGATGTACATCACCTCGCAGACAGAATTTCAGGTCCCGTCCCATAATAAATATTTTCGTTTTTCTCCTTGATATTTAGGCAGTTAATAATCGCATGAGTCGTTAAACTTGTCAGTCGCAAGTGCCATAACATGTTGTGGAATATAAATTCCGAATTGGTATCGGGGTGTTAAAATGAAACTGTTGTTCGGATTTCCAATACAGAGACAATGAATTCTAGTCGGATAATAACGTGTTACGCAGTTTTCTGTTCGACATTTAAAGGTTTAAGAGACACGTCGTGTAAAATCAGAGTTTATTGGTAATGGGGCTTGGCGAGTACCCAAGAAATTACAAGCGTGATCGGAAACACTTGGAATTGCCTATTCATGAAGCGCCCGTATGCGAAAAACTTTTACATTGGCGCGCTGTGCTTAACACTACTTTAAGAGTTGCAGAACCCTTCCATGGGTCCACTAACAAAAGCCAAAGTTTATACTTCGTCTACTACTACTACTAACGGAGATTCAATATTTTTGGTACATGTCCTTTTACCCAAAACAGAAAACTTGTATCTTAGTATGAGGTCTGAATTGTACTATTGGGTGTATTTTTTGAAGATATACCCAAAAGTTGCATTTCATCATCAACAGCCTTTCACGTCCACTGTTGGACATAGGCCTCTCTCATTTAAATTAATTCTCATTTAAGTTGCATTTAAATTCAAGAAATATGCGGTCTGAAGAGTAATCTATTTCCTTTCAGGTTTTTTTCTATCTCTGCGAATACGACAGAAAATATAAAGGCTTTATGAACAATATTACTAAGTTTATAAAAATAATTGAAAATCTACAGTTTTCGAAATAATTCAGCTTTTGCTAGGTTTTAGTCAGTTTATTTGCGTAACAATACTGACTAACAGTATTTCCGATTGTACCGAACGGTGCTTTATATACCCTATGACCTGATCATTTGTCTTCGTATAACCGGCCTAAACAATACAATAGAAAATATTACCATAATAATAATCGCATTTGAATTGTATGTTTGAAATAACTGATTTAACTGAGTAAACTGCTGTAAGTTTGTTTTGATAAACGATTTGTTTAGTAAATATAACTTTTCATCTAAAATTATTAATAATAATCGAACCTGTAAATTTTTATACTCTTTTTTATAGATCCTTACGTTACATTAAAAAAAAAAATTTAAAACAAGTTTTTATTTACTGTGTGGTCGGTTATTCCTAATTTTTGTGAGAAACGAGCGATAAAAAATTGCATATATTATAACACACTCAAATGACAATGCACAAAAATAACCACAGTGGTCTAGTCGCTGAAACATGGCTTTCAATCTAGTCAACTTTGAAAATTAAATCTTATTAGAATAATAGATACAATATGTACTGGAAAATTATTATAATTCCATTCGAAATAGTTAAAAATATTATTGATTTTAATGCAATTTGAGACTAGGTTACATGTATGTTTTTAAAATAGCAAAATACTATACTATTCATATTAAGTACTATATATAAGCGAAAGGTATCTTTTATCACTTAACCAGTCATCCTGGTCTGCGGAAATATTGAAATATATATGGGTCTCCAACTAGAGAAAGACGCAAGAGGGAAGAGAAAGGAGATTTATAAGGAGGGTTACACTTAGAGCTGAAGATAAAACGAAAAGGTTTCACGAAGCTTAAAGTTTCACTTGGCTTTTGAACTATATGTTTTGATGCTAAGTGATTACAGCTACATGATACATGCTAAATAATATTATATAAGCCCGGAAAAGAGGGATTTTTTTAATTATAGAGGTTTTCGATCAATGCAGATATATTGGAATGAAGGATTGAATTAATTTAAAAAGGCGGAGACAATTTACAACCGCTTATGGCAAGCGTTTTAAAGGTTTAAGAAGAGTTTTTGTTTGTAACCCGTGCTTAAGCGTTCTTTAAGAAATCTGGGATACGCCAACGGGCATTAGACCGTCTCAATGGCGCATTGTAAACCCAGGGCTGTGAAACGTAAGATCGCGGGTTTCATTCTTGCAACGACAAAAATATTTGTTTTCCACGATTTTGTGTAAAAGAACTGTCACAGTACTCTTTGATAGTTATGATAAAAGTTAAGAAGTATATGTGTGGGTTTTAGAATGCAATATTTATTTCGGGTCGATCGCCTATTATGATAGTTCATTGATGCGATAATTTTTTTCTGGAAGAATACTCGCTTTATGAAACTTGCCAAGACTAATCCTGAATTTGCTGTGGCGGTACTTCTATGGAAGCTCACAAGCGTTAGACGTTATTTGTCTAATTTATACCTGTTTAGGGGTCAGAATATTCTCATTTATATGTCAAATTGCTTTTGTTAAATAAAAATTTAACTTTAAGATGATCATTCGAAATTTTATGAGACAATCTTGGGTTTTTGGTATCTATGGAATTACCGCAACTGGTAATTTGTACAAGCATACTAATTTAAAGTATTGTCAAAGTTGCTCCATTGCTTGTGGCCATGGCCAAGACATTACTTCTAGTTTTGTCAATTTGTTACAATATACAAGCACAAACATACCAGTGACGTCATACGATGAGAACGGAAATTAATTGACCTAGTAATATTTAACTTGTCCTGTGTACTTCATATCTATTGCTAAACAGCTTTGAGTTTGTACTCGTTGATTAATGATATAATATTCTATGTTATAAATACGTAAATAAATAAATTTATGCCTCGACAATTTGTCTTGGTTTTGATAATTCTTGATTTTCATTAATCATGCGTTGAGCGTTTAAAACATTGGTAAGTGGTAAACACTCGTCGGGTATATGGTATCTTATAATCTTGTTTGACTTTTAATGTAAAAGCTGTTTGATAATGTTTTGAATTATATTTAAATGTGCAGACTTTGATAAAAATATTTTCAAAGGCAACCTTTCCTTAGTATTTCGAAATCATTGATAGTGTAATGTTAATAGAATTAATGTAGGCCGCATTTTTCAATGTTTATATATTTTATATCAGCATAAAATAATTATTTAATTTTCTTAGGGTTTAATACATGTAATTTGCTTATGAAAAAGAAATAGAATTCTTTTTTACGTGATTATAATAACGATATAAATCAATTCTTACCTTCCTCGCCTTATTTATTAAAATTACCAGAAAATATTTGTTGGCATTTCTTAATGAAATGAATAGAACAAAAACAATATTGATACTTGTTTGATATCGTAACGTCGCATTGAAAGTTACAACCGTGTGTGTTTGCGTCAGTTTTAAGAGCAAATCAAGTTTCTGTACCTGATTAGGTGTGATGACTAATGTAATACTTTCGAAAAACAGTTCAATGCGAGTGTGAGATGATTAAATAGGTGAAGTGAATGGTGAGCCTCCAGACGGTAATAGGCACACGTGCTCGCTCGTGATTCTATTCTGCACGACGGACGGGCCACGGCCATATGTTCTCGAGTTACGCACCTACCGGCAGTATGACACTTTTCACTTGGGTTCCCACTGGTAAGTTAGTCAGGCCCGGGCCGGGTGCAAAGTTTGGCTAAGCTGAGGTAAAGTTGTCGCGGTGGTTCGCGAGCGGACGGTGGGTGGCGCGGGTGCGAGCGCGCGACCGCAGCGCCTTGGTGTACAGCTTACACTGATTTTTTGTCGGAGGCATCGCCGCTTGCCGCCGCGTGCTCCACATTCGACGACCGGTGTGATACGCGGCTCAACCCACTATTAGGGCTGCGATCTTGATAAAAAGCTTCGCCTATCTCGCTATTTTTTTACACCAAATTATTACTTATGGACGAAAAAATGATTTATAGCCTATTTAAAAAAGCATTTACTGAATATTTTTAAGTCAACATTTCGTAATAGTAAAAATAGATTACATCCCTATCCATTGATATTCGCATAGCAACGCATTGGCAGCCCTGCAACAGATTCACAACTATTACCCGCCGTAATTAGAGGTGTGTCGATATCCAGCTAGCCACTAACAGCCAGTTAACTTCCACACTCGGCTGGATTACCGCACTTACCTGCCGGGTACGTGTCCGCTACAATTACGTACTATTATGATTTCGCAACGTGAACCGAACAACCAATACTCAGTCTTATTAGTTCCAATAATAAAGTAATGGCTACGCTGCATTGAGATTAGCCCCCGAGCGATCCCCGCTTCGGAAGTTGTGATTACATAGGACAAGCTATTACGTACTCCACAATTATAATATCATTTTGATAAATAATTGTTGTTTATTTTAAGCTATATGTGAACTATTCGCACTATTGTTTTTTTTAGGCGGAATCGTGTATTTTTAATTATGTAATTCAAGAGAGCGCCGTCAAAGCTCGTTTTATTTTTTATTTATGGAATTAGGCACAGACAATACTCGTACCCAGACCATATGACAACATTTAAATTTATTAGATTCTGTTACACTAATAGAATTACTCATATGTATTATGTACATATTATGTTAACAATCAGAAAAGTCGTTGATTTCGTCTAATACTGAAAAGTAAAAATTATGGTTAGATGGAATAACAAAATTATTGTATTTTCAAAATTCAATAATATAGTGATTATGGCCAGATTGCATTTTTGTATAGAATATTCAAGCCGAAGCCATGTCAAAAACGACCTAAATTAGTTCCATGGTTTAAGCGCGTAACCGTTAACATATAGACAGGCATTTAAATTATTTCTGAGTTATTAATACCAAATCATAGTGGAATTTATCTATATATACAACTTCACATAGATTGTACGTATTTAAGATCTCAAGGCATAAAAAACAGGATCATTCAGGATGAGAAACGATTAGTTCATACATTGACGTCATTTTTAGGTGGAAATAATATTTATCATCAGGTCGAATGTCAAAACGAAGTCGTAGCTGTTCGCAGGGTGATTAAAAGTCTAACTCTTCTTAACAGTATAAGCCCTACGATTGAACTTATGTGGGCGTAAATATGGATGTTGAAACACCTTATTTCACCAAATCTTATTTGAATTCCATTAAAAGTTTCTTCAAAGAAAAGTTAATAAACGAATTCCGTATCCAGCATACTTATTAAAGGATTGATATCAATATATTTCAAAACTTTTGATTTTGGTTTATTATAGGTACCTACTACCTACACGGCTGTAACTTTTTTGAAAAAAAGACAACAAAAAAAATGTGACTTTACTTCCCGTACTCGTGGTTTTCGAACTCGATTCTTTTCTAGGGCCGATTATGTCATCTTTCAAGACAGATAAATATGATATTGCCTTCTCTGGCAGCCCTGAACTAGTAGGCTTTTTAAATGCGGCTTATGAGAAAATTCTTATCTCCGAATGCGTATAAAAATCTAACCTGGTTGACAGCTGGAAATAAATCATTAGGATATAAATAACGATAAAATAAACGGTATAAAATATATAATTTAAATGTCTGTAATTATATACTATTAGTGCTTGGATAATTGAAATTCATGTTGTCTATTGAGTTTAAAATGTTGTGGAAAAGGTGTCAGCGCTCTGTGCGCAATATTTGTAAATGTCTCTTGCAGTGACTTTAAACTATATTTATTCCAAAGAATTATGTAATATAATTTGCTTATATGTCAAATTTGTATACACGTACACTTGGGCCGATAAATATTTTTGCACGCATGTTCCAATGGCTATTAAGTTCAATGTAAAGAAATTGAGTCTATTGTAGTTTGTCAAGCATATCTTCGATTCCGCGCTGCTGCTAATTGGCCAGCTTGTTGGTTCCATAGCAAGGATACCCAGAACGATCTAACGTTTTGATTCATCATCTTCATTATCATCATCAGCCCATATACGCCCCATTGCTAAGTCCGGGCCTCCTCTGCAACTGAGAGGGTTTTGGCCTTAGTCTACTACGCTGGGCAATGGTGAGCGGACCAAATACGTAAGAATTTGTTAAGAATGTTAGGTGAGCAAATTTCCTCATAATGTTGTGTGTATGAATACGCACATCAGTTCGAAAAGTTATGGGTGTGTGTCTGGGGTTCAAATTTGTGCCCGCCGAGATTCTCAACCCCATGCCTAAACCTCAAGGCCATCACTACCTTAAGTTAGGATTAAAAGTGTAGTTAGTTTTTTATTAGACATTTTATTGCAGCACGGAGTTAGAAAATGTAACTGTAAATGCAGGTAATTAAGTATTAACAGGGATCGCCTGCAATTAATGCGGAGAAAAACACGACAACTGTGTGTTCCTCTACCTATCAAGGCAGCTGATGGATATTCATTTACCCTTCCTCTTAATACTTATGTTACGTATTTCTAAAAAAAATGATTCATAACATTTTCGCTGTGAAAAATGCTTTAATGTACAAGCATTAAACATGATCGCGTGTGATGTTTTGTCAAACAAAATGTCACGTTTAAATGTCGATTAATATGTGGATATTTTTCATCTGTCACGAATGAATTTGTGTCGCCAGTCACTAAACACAGTGAGCTAAAATCGGAAAATCTATATATAGAAAGGCTGATTTGCCCTAGTTTTATTATTTACAATATTTATTTTTTATTTTAAGTAAGAGCTTAGTTGGATAAAGTTGTCGAGACGGGCACCATCAAATTAAATTATGGATTTTAAAATTACCTGTATATTAATAAGTAGCTAATTATATTTTACATCTACGGTAACTAAGAACATCTTGAGGTTATATGTATGGCTGATAATTATCCACGAGGAATTTGTGATATGTCAACTCAACAAAATTGGAGTAATTTATTTGATAATTTAATTTATAGAGTCACTAATAAGCAATAATGAATTAGTATTATATAGTAACGATAACGTAGTATATCGTATGTGTGACGTCAGATATCGCTGAGGATAAAGTTATCAAGTAAAGAAGAAAACGCAGTATGTATTTTTTTCATTGGTAGGTATGGCAAAGTGAGCGCATAGGCAGCGTGGTTTATAGACTGGCGATATTCGAAAAATTGTTGTGAGTGTTTATTACCAGTCACCACAATTATTTCTTGATTCTGCTGAATAAACTTCGGCGCGTGAATAAAACTACAGGCACGCCTTGTGTAAATAAATTAATTAAATCTATTTGTATATAAATGACAAACGCATTTAGAAAACGAAGAGAAGTAAACGAATATGTATTATGCACGAAGATACATTGCAAGGAAGGCTCCCCCATTTTGAAAACTCTCGTAACTTAATTTTATTAGCAAAAGTTGTAAAGTATTTTGATGTTAAAACTTGAAAGCGTTGCAGCAAGCGGTGGAAGACGAAAACATCAGTCAAAATATTTGCATTTCATATTTTTATGGACAAACGTAACAACATCTGTTAGCGGAAGATAATGCTACCGCATGAAACCTGTTTTTGCTATAATGGAATTCTATCCATATTCCATTCCAAATTTTATAATTTTGACAATTATGAAATAAATTGTTTGTTAAGCTTGATATGTTGAACCGATTTGGTTGAAAAAGGATTCATATCTTAATCAATATTGTGTTCTTATAAATAGTCACTTGTCATTTCCGTGGTATTTTCCTAGAGGCTTATACAGACAAGGATGTATCTGTTTTACTAAAGAATATTTACCCAACTCGCGACTTAGGTAGTTTACTATAAAATCTTACTAATATTCTGCGGACCATCCGACATACCATCTTCATGATGTGAAATAAACTAAAGAGCCAGAATAATACATTAAGCCACACGAAAGTATTTTAATCACGTCCCTTTGAGTAATAGTCGTTCTCAAATGCATTGTTGAGAAAGCGAAGTCAGCATAGGAGACAAAGACATTCGCTGAAACAAATTACAGTCGTTTCATTAGCAAAGAAATGTGCGGTTACGAAAATTGGACACCATTTTTCGTTGTAATACCTCGGGAAAGATCTCTATTTAATTTCTGGACAAGGTTCCCGCAATAATGAAAAGTTCCGCGTACTAATTGCTGAGACCAATTAATTCATATAAATTAATCTTCAACTTGAATTTGTTTTGTATTTGGTAGGGCGTGTCCGAAATAATTACAATATCTCCAGACGTTTAAAATTTTAATACAAAAAGAAATGATTACTGAAGCAAATTGCTAAATTTTATGGTCAATTCCCTGTTTTTCCTAAATCAATAAACGAGTCTTAAAACAGACTATACTTACATGTACTAATTTATTGAAAATTAATTATTCTAATGATAACAGTATACTGCTATCTGCCTTCCAATATGAATATAAGTATAGATGATAAAACTGAAACCCTCAAAACGACTCGCAAAGAGGAAGAAATCCTCTCAGTCTGTGGGTGGATAAACTAATTTAATTAAGTGTTTCTTAATGTGACCACTTTGAGGAAATTCTTGCTGCGGAAGAACAAATATCTAGGGAGCAATTTTCAGGATGGTAATCTCGGGAATTTTTATAAAAGATTTTCCTAAAAAAACAGGTAGTTTTATCATGATGATTATGAGTAGTCTTGTATTGCGATCTAGTTGTTTCCCGTGAATTCGTCTGTTTGGAGTCTCTTAATGATGAATTAAACATTAATAAAGTATCTTAGAAATATTCCACGATCTTAAAAAAATTGTGAGCATTAAGTTGCCTGGTTTTGTAATATCCACTTTAAAATAAGTCTAGAATTTATTAAGAATAAAAATAAATATTTGTGCAATATAATTATTGCTTAATGAACTAACTGGTTGGAACAAATAAAAACATTAAAAGAATTTGGTGCGTTTTTCTACACTGTGTGCAAGAAAGCAGCAACTCGCAAGATAAAACCGAGCTTCCCAGACTATAATAAATATTAGCAATCGACCGCCCAAAAAGAAATTACATTAAGGGCCAATAAAAATCGCACTCAATTGTGAGTTTTAGTAATTTTATTGTAAGTGACTGCAACGCCCCACGTCGAGATCAACGCATTTCAATAACATTTAAGTATAGCAGTAACATTGTAAAGGGTAATCCACAAAATCTCATCTCTGGCAATAATAATAAAGAAGTATTTGTCGTGCGCGCGTGGCGAATTCAAAAACGCGATTTAGCCCGCGCACCGCACCTCGGCGGATTTTATTAAATTTTCACAATTTAAAACCCGCTGTCACAGGTATGGGTCTAAAAATCAATGTAAGCCCAGGGAATGAAGATAATATTGTTTTATATGTGAGCGTTTATTATGAGATAAATTAGTTGTGTTGACATGAAAGATAAAAAAAAAAAACAAATTAAAAAATGCCAATATGTTGTGGAGGTTAGTAGTGATTATATTATAGAAGGTTTAGTCACACATAGGTTAACTATATTGAAAATAAAAAATATATTTAGAGACAACTCAAAATAATACAAAAGTTCTGAGAATATTCAAGTTTATTAAATACCGTAAACCTGTAAGTAAATATTGGGTAAGTATGAACTATTTTTTATGGAGAATTTAAAGAAATAATAGCTGATGCATTTGGCTTTAGTATCGCATTTTACCTATCAACACGTAATTTATTACAAACTAAAATAACTTTATTTCCTTCTCAAGCTGTCGTAAATTCGGGCAAAAATCTTATAACATTCTTCAAGAAATAAACCTTTACCCAAATCAGCGCCTATTTGTTATCTCGACACGGACCCTAATTTCACCGAAACCCGCTCACCTAAATCGGAAGTCATATTTTTTCCTGAGAAACAAACATGTTATGGATGTTCTTTAGATAGAAATTCTTTTTTATATATCCAAGGATGTTAGGCCGCTTTCATTAGGCTTGGTTCGTCCATGTTTTGACTCGCTACAAACTTTTTATTTATTACCTACCAACATCCTGACGGCCGGATTATCTTTCCCAAATAAATACGCAAGTCTTGGTATAAAACGATAATTCACACTTTTGTAAGAGAGACTTGTGTGTACTCGGAAATTCCGTTTCCTTGTAAATAACTATTAGTTCTGTCGGTATAGTAAGATGTACGCGAAAATGTTTATTCATGAGCGACGAGCGTATAATATTTTATTTTTCATTTCATTCATTCAATCACTCTAGTAAATATTTTCAGATAAAATATGCACTATGTTTTGAAAAGTGAAATATGAAAGCCTTAGATTCCTGGTCATTGAACATCGTCTTGGCAATTAATTGCTAATAATGTCGTTCTCACTGCACTTTAAAAGTAATGTATCTAAATTTAAAACCATTATTTCGGGAATGTTTTATTTAAAAACAATCTGTTAGATCAGTCTTGTTCATACATTTAGACAAGCCGTGATCTCTTAAGTGACTTATATTAATGAATGAGTTTTAAAATTCTCAGCGGAACCGACGGATGGGAGAGCGTAATTAATTTCACCAGGGTTCACGCTCGCTTGTTTTATAAAGAGACTGCGGGCTACTGCTTGCAGACTTTGTGATGTGAACTGGATCTAACTCGTTTCCAACTACCAACTACTGAATATTCTAGAAAATTAAGAATAAAGTTGTATTAAAGTTGTAAAGTTGTAAAGATTGGGCCGTAGCAATACGAGCCAACCACGTCCAATCTTATTCAAATTAAATGACGTGCTTCTTCGAGATAAATTGTGGTCTTCTAAAACTAATCTCAAGGGTTCAGGAGTCACATTATCTGAATTCCTCACAAAAACGCGACATGACATTTTTATGGCGGCGAGGAAAATGTTTGGAGTCACCAAATGCTGGACACGTGAGGGCAACATTTATGTTCTTGGACCCGACAACGTGCGACATCGTGTCAACAATACGAAGGAACTCGATGCTATTGCGCCTGTGAAGACGACAACACCTTCCAAAGTAGCAACAGGTGGTCGTATGACAGCTCCAATGAAGACTAGACGAGGCGCAACAATTAAAAAATAGTTGCGTATTGTTTTACAATTAAATTTTATCTCTTGTTAAGATACTTTGTGATATCTCGTACTGATATAACACATTACTGGCGAAACTGACACTTCTTGTTGTTATCAACAATTTTTTTTTTTAATTACCCTCATTTATGTGTATTAAATATTTTGTGTTTCATGTCATTTCATGTGAATGTCAGTTTCTTAGCATTAAATATTAGTTGTTCTTTCTTTTTAACTAGTCAGTACGAAAGCATTTTTTTTTTTTTTACTATTTATATTTCTATTTTTTTTTTTATAATTATTTTTATGTGGTTTTGTTACATTCTTTTTTTTATATTTTAAATGTTAGCACAACTGGCAGGTGAATAAGTGTGAATAATTTTGAACTATTTATTAATTTATAATATAGTAATACTTTAATTTTACATGTTACACAGCAGCAATTTAAATGATAGCAATGAATATTTGTCCTGTTCCTCATCAGTTACCTCAAATGAAAGCATTGATAGTTTTAGCAGTATACCCTCTCTTGAAGACTCAATTAACTCTGTGTTTATTGATGGTCTAAAAAATTTCAATGTACTACATATCAATGCTCAGAGTATTCCGGCACATTATTCCGATATGCTGGCATCGTTTAATCATAAAAACATCCATGCCATATTGATCTCAGAATCATGGTTGAAACCTTGTCTTCCTTCGACGTCTTACTCCTTACCAGGTTTCCAATTGATACGTAATGACCGGGCCAGTGGTGCAGGTGGTGGTGTAGCCATTTATCTCCGTGCTAACATACCTTTTTCAGTTTTAAGTATGTCTGCACAACCCCCTCCGCCTAATGCTGGAGAGCATCTTCTTATTGAAGTGACTCTTGCCCACACCAAAATTCTTCTTGGCGTATATTATTGCCCGTCATTACGTGTCAATTTTTTTTCTTCCTTCGAAAAACTACTAGAGAACTTCTCTGGTAACTTTGATCATACTATAATTATGGGAGACTTTAATACTTGCCTAATTAAACAAGATTTTAGGTCAAATTTATTGAACTCTGTCGTGAAAGCTAGCAATTTAACTATTCTTCCTTTAAACGCAACTCATCACTTCCCTAATTCTACACCTTCACTTCTTGATTTAATTCTTGTCTCTTCTTTTAATCATGTTCATGTGCATGGTCAATTACCAGCTGATGCATTTTCGTATCATGACTTGATTTTTCTGTCATATAAGGTTCGACCGCCACGAAATCGCCCTAAAACTATACTCCAACGTAATTTTGGTGATATTGACATGGAGAAATTGCTCAGTGACGCAGCTGAATTAAATTGGTCAAATGTTTTTAATGCGACCTCTATTGATGACAAAGTCAGTGAGTTCAACAACATTTTAGTTACGTTGTACGATGCACATGCTCCTATACGTCCTGTTAAAATTAAGCATTCACCAGCACCTTGGATTACAGATGATATTAAGGCAGCAATGAAAAGAAAAAACAATGCAAAAGCCAAATTCAAGCGTTGCCCTTCTGATGATGCTAAAGCAAAGTACATGAAGCATAGAAATCACTGCAATAGATTGTGTAGGGATGCACAACGCCGACATATTCATGAATCTGTAACTAACTCCGAACCTGCAAAAGTATGGAAATTTCTTAGATCATTGGGAGTTGGAAAGGCACGTAAAAATAATATTCCTAAAGATTTAAACATTGATTTATTAAATCAACATTTTTCCTTATCTACTCATTTTGACGGACCTTCTAAGTCTGTCACTTTACAACATCTTTCATCATTGCCTGCTCCTAATTTCTCTTTTTTTGATTTTAGTCAATTTACAGCTTGTGATGTTAAGAAAAGCATCTTGTCAATTTCATCTAATGCAGTCGGTAGTGACAATATTAGTCGTAAGATGGTTAATCTCATTCTGGATGAAGTCGTCACCGTTATAACCCACATCCTAAACTACTCCATTTCTAGTGGAACTTTTCCTTCAACGTGGAAAGACGCTCAAGTTATTCCCCTCCCTAAGAAAATGAACCCTTCTAACTTTTCCGAGTATCGTCCCATTTCTATTCTTCCTTTCCTCTCTAAAGTCCTAGAGCGTCTAGTACACCAACAACTTTCTGTTTTCCTTACTAAAAACAACTTACTCAATCCTTTCCAGTCCGGGTTTCGGCCTGGTCATAGTACCGTTACCACTCTTGTTAAAATAACGGATGACATCCGGTCTGGAATGAGTAAGGGCCATTTGACTGTGCTGACACTACTCGACTTTAGCAATGCATTTAATAATGTTGATTATGACATCTTGCTGGCAATTCTCGGTTCTCTTAACATATCTCCAACTGTAATTGACTGGTTTCGTTCTTACCTGCAGGGACGTCGGCAGCGAATACGGGTTGATGACACCTATTCCTCTTGGTGTAATTTAACCGCGGGCGTTCCGCAGGGCGGCGTTTTATCTCCTTTATTTTTTGCGATTTTCATTAATTCTATATCCAACAAACTATCTTCTTCCTACCATCTATATGCAGATGATTTACAAATCTACACTCAGTCTCCTTTGCAGACATTAAACTCAGCGATTGAAGCCACCAATAGAGATCTGGATTGCATTTTAAAATGGAGTAAATCATACGGCTTGCTTGTAAATCCTCTTAAAACACAGACCATTATTATTGGAAGCTCTCGTATGATTTCGAAAATTGACTGGTTTAATCTCCCACATGTAATTTTTGACGGTGTTCATATTGAGTTTAGTGTTACAGTAAAGAGTCTGGGTGTTGTCCTTGATAGAGAACTATCGTGGAGACCCCACGTATCAGAAATCAGTCGAAAAGTTTTTGCATCTGCTGCTTCCCTTAGGCGACTCTCTAATTTCTTGCCAATTATCACCAAAATTGACCTAGCTCAATCTCTTCTACTCTCTCTACTTGATTATGCCGATGCCTGCTATCTTGATTTGTCAGAAGACCTGTTGAATAAACTCGAACGACTTCAAAATTTTTGTATACGGTTCATATTTGGTTTGCGCAAATATGACCACGTTTCTGAATTTCGCAAAAAACTCGAGTGGTTGCCTATCCGCCTTCGCCGAAATACTCATATCCTATCTCTTCTTTATAAAATCCTTTTTGATCCTTCTGCTCCTTTCTACCTTAAAGAACGTTTTCAGTTTCTGTGTGTCTCTAATACTCGGTCACTGCGTTCTACTAACACCTATCAACTTAAGACTCCTATCCATTCCTCTTCCTTCTATGATAATTCTTTTTCTGTACAGGCTGTAAGACTATGGAATGCACTGCCTACTTATATAAGACGTGCTGATTCCTTTCATATTTTTAAAAATCTTTTAAGAAAACATTATTTATCTTTCACGTAATATAGTATATTGCTGCTTATTGTTTAATATTATTATTGTATTATCACTATAATTTTCAACTACTTGTATATATATAGTTATTGGTACTTATTTATATTTATTTGTATTGTATGTATGTATATGCACCAACAATTATTCTGTTATATTCACCTGTCTGGTTGGTTGTCTGGTAGAGATCGCTTAAAGCGATAAGACCGCCTTTTGTACGTACATTCTGTTTTTGTCTATGTATAGTTTTTTTTTTTTTTTTTTTTACTATTATTATGTCTTGTTGTGTGTGTACAATAAAGTTTTATTCTATTCTATTCTATTCTACAATCTTGGGTTTCTCTTAATTTTAGTTTAATGTTATTGATAATGGAAAAGCCCTTCATTGTAAATATCATTACTTGTTAATTATACTACATATATATATTTCGGGACTATGTGTGTGACAGTTGGGTGTACTTATTTATATGTATTTATTTAATTTGGGTTCTTTAAAAAATCTTGTAGTAAGTATAATTTTAAATTCAGATTAGTAAAGTCGAAGAACATTGTTGATTATTACATTTAATTTTCAAGAAAGGACACAAATACATACCTCTAAAGCCGCGTATTAAATGTTAAAAATATTCTACACACAGAATCACAATCAATTTCTTGAAATCGTATAAACTTACAAAAAGCTAAAGTAGTTTGAATATTTTTTATTCATTTTAATATTTATATGGAAAATTGATTCTGAGTCAAATTTAAAACCTTTAAGGAAATTTTAAACTGCAAAAGTCTTTTGAAAGCTTTTAAAACTATTTGTTTACCTGATTTCATACAAAATTTTGATAGAACTTTTAAATTTTAAAAAATCGAAGATCATTTTCCTTTGCCAGATTAAAATTTGTCTTCATACCTAATGAAATATCAATAATAGTATATTGTACTATTTTAGTGCGTCCTATCAAAAATGTTTTAACAAAGTTCTCAGTAATCCTCCGTTGAGAAAATTGATTTCGTTACCCCACACTGTAAATATCATAAGTTTGTTGAGAAGTATGTAAGTTATTCACTGCGCGTTCGGTTTTATTCTCAAGGCATGGTTGCGAAGATTTATTTTGTTTATATTAAGTGCATTTATTGGTACCGGGGAGACATCACGTCACCATATTTTAGGGCGAAGGGAAGAGCGCAAGTACAAAAAATCGCTTGTTCAGCCTTATCATATTTCAAGGGGACCTCCTGCGTATATGGTCGTAAACAATTAATCTTATTGCCAAACTCACGCGTGCTCGCAATCAACACGAGGATGTGCTTAAATTTATCGCTTCATCTTGTTGGGGTTTTGTTATTTTTTAAATTTTAATAAATCACCGGCGCCACCGACCGCCGGCCTTGTACAATATTGCCTACTTACTGAATTTCCAACATGATTGCAGTTTATTTTTGATTAAGGACAGATTTCAATATATTAAAATTATGTCCGCGTTTTTTGGTATAATCGCACGCTGGGCATTTTATTAATATTGCAGTATCGGACGCATTAAGGATTGCATTCGTTTACTGCCCGGTTAATGTTTGTTTATTTTATTGTATTAATTTATTGTTGGTTCAGACAAGGCTTAAAAGGTGTTGTGCTTTTTAAGACATCATATTAATTTTCCTCGGATAAAATTATAAAGCTATTTCGTAAGTAAAGATTCATGTTTAACATTACTGTTTGGTTATGGGAACATAATTTTCGGAAAGATGTTTAAAAATAATTCATGTTTTTTTAATAGAGCGCAGAAGCGCAGTTCATAGATATTAATTACTATTTCTTTCTGCTAATATTAAGTTAATAACAGAGTAATGTTGCTTCAATTGTTTCTCTTTTTAAGGAAAAATATATTTTAGTTTTTTTTAATGATTCAATTATTCAATTATTGCTTAATTAATTAAGTTAAAAAATTAGGATTAGGCATATAATTTTCTCAAATATTTAAATTAGTAATTTTAGCTATCATCAAATATATTGTCTTAAAATATTGGAAGCCAAATTTTTAGATCTTACTAAACGTTGCCTTCGGAAGATCTGGTTGGTGCTTAAGCAAAAATACTAATTTTATTTATTTTATATGCTTTTATCGACGCTCAACCTCGAAAAAAAGGATATGCTCACAGATTAAAACGTTGTGCTAGTTTAATATTCATAAAGATATACTTATCATCCTGCATTATGTTAATATAAAAAAAACGTTTGAAAAAGTATATAAAACAAAGTTGAATCTCGTCTGTTTCCTATGAGAAAAAAAGTTCGTAATAGATTATATAGATTGTGTGGCGACTTTACACGTCAATCAATATATCTTAGCACTCTTTAGCACGTACATTACCTTTATTTGCAATCTTAGTCCTTTAAACAATAAGTGATCGTCATTATTTTCAACTTTGAAGTATGGGGTACATTCCATAAAAAATAAATGACTAGCTTTAAAATGTTGGAAACACACTGAGAAAAAATTTCTTTATGCAGAACCTAATGTGCATATATTTTCGACCCTTGGGTATTTTGCATCGTCTTTTGTATAAATATATACTTAAGAATAACAATAAATTACTTTAGTCGTTCGAATCAAGTGAATTATGTGGGATTTAACGGGATCAGTTTAAATTATCCGATGAGAAATAACGTGACTTTCCAAGATTGGGCATGGAAGAAACATTCAAAGAAATATTAAGACATTCGCTGATTTATTAGATATAAGTATTTATAAGGTCTCGGTTTCGGCTGTTCCTTTTAAGGCAAAGATTTTTAAAATGCATATACTTTTAAGTCTATACATTTTTTATCCCTTGCTTATGTTGGGACAGGTAAGTATGGTTCATTTATTTGATGTTTAATGTTTATTTATATTTTCATAATTCAATCTAAGCCCAGAAACGATATAGCTTCGCCGTAGAAAAATAAAGTGTTCACAGAAAAAGTAGAACAAACTGACTTCTCACTAGATGGAATACCAGCTGTCCAAACAGACCATCGAATGGCGGGAGTCTATATTTACTGTATTTAGTAAAATTTAGTTGAATATTTTTCAACATAGCGGTTAATGGCCAACTATTGAAATCACTGTAAATACGTATGAATAACACATTGCCCTAGACCACTTTTTCAACACACAAAAGCCTTTGAAATGCCTTCAACGCGTCCTTTTCGTTGTACACGTTTCACCTTTACGAGAGGCGGTAAGCACTATGAATAACTGTTTCCTTAGTTGGGGGACTGGACAATGAAATAAAGAATCTAGATCCTTGGGCAATAAAAAGGCGGGTATTTTTGCTAAATATCTGTTGGCTTTTAACCTAAAAAGGGTGAAGTAAAGGTTTTTTTTTTCGTTGGTAAATACCAAATAAATTTTCATTTTTTAAGCAGTCTATCCCGGTTTAACGGTTTGATGCTGGCTTTAAAAGATGGATGGCTGTTAATGAATCGACTGAGCGGTGTCACAAGTTCAAAATCGTGGCGTCAACACAATTGGGCCTAAACTCGTCGTGATTTGGCGCAGTTTTTAAAGCGATCATTTTTCATATTTTTCGAACATTAAGGACCGCTTGGCGTTGTTAATAATGAGTTGTGGAAGCATTTAAATTAATCTTCTTTTGGGAAAATAAGTTTAAAGGGTTTATCGCCCCATCTTAGGTAAAATTTTAATACAGAAGTGTGCCAACATTTTATTTCCGTAAATAATAGATTAATTTTCCGGACATAAACCGCAATAATTGGAGAGGTGAATCTTAGTTTAAAGGAAGCAGTGTAGATGTGGCTGACTTCGTACAAAAAGGATACGCTTGTACCAAAACGGGACGCTAGTTCAAAAAAGTCTCGTTTTTTTCCAATGTTTCTAAACATTCCAAAGGTCCCGAAACTAAAATAGCTTTGCCATCCATTTTTACGCTTTCGGAATATATTGAGTTAAGTAATTTTAATTAGCTTCTTGGTTTCTTAAAATGTCACAAATGTCCCTGCTTTAAAAACAAAACAACTCCTTTATCACCTTTTCACTTTTTGGTAGCCATCTTTGAAAATCGTTATAGTATGGTAGATTCACATTTTTTAATAGTTTGGTTGTGTAAAAAAATGTAATCAGTCTTAAAACTTCGTAGCCGGTTATAGTAATTTCTCGTCTCTCTAAACACTGTCATTTCATATTGCGGTTGATGCGACATGAGCACAAATAAAATGCGCGACAATCCATCTTCCTGCCATATCCATGTCAAGGATCGTTTATGATTTATAAATCGATGTTGTTCTTGCATGAAATTTATTGTTTATATTTTTGATTATCCACATCGGATGCCATATTTGTATGAGATTACCTCTAGAATGAGATGATTGATCACTTCGTACGTTTTATTTATTACAGCCGCAGTACTTGCGGTTAATATATTTTAAAAATATGAAATTATTGTTATTATCATTAATATTTTTTTTATTTAGTTTTATGCGAATAATTTGATAACATACCTAGAGATTAGAGACAACCATAGGATGGATGTTAAGAAAATACAAATGATTTTTAATGTAAGTTAAATGCACAAAGTCTTATTATATTGTCGTTTTCATTGTTACCAATAATTATATTTGTACTCATATAACATAAAAGGTTATGTTTTATAGTAAACATGTTCTTCCTCATTTTCGTGTTTATTTGCCGTTTCAAAGGGAGGTGTGTACGTCATAAATCTAATAAAATTTATTGGCATGTTTTTTCTGATCTTACCTTTTCCTCACTGATGGTATATTACTTCGGTTTACTGTGTTAATAAAATGAAATTGTTTTCCTTCTGACACAGAACAAGATGTTATTGCTTAACGACTGAAGATGCGGCAAGATTAATGATGATGCAATTTTTTAATTACACATGCAATATTATTTTGCATTGCGCGTTCATTTTTTATTCTTAATTTATGTCAATTAATAGTAATGTGTTTTGTTTGTATGTTACTTTTCCGGAGGCATGATTTTTAGATGATAGAATTTGCGAAGTCTACAACCCATTGTAATTATGTAGGATCTAGCCAAAGTTATATATATGATAGTGTAACGTACGAATGTGTGTACTATAGTGTGTTGAGAATATAGGGGAATCATTGGTATTTAAAAGAAAAAAATTGATTAAAATTAAATTCATTCGTTATATTTATTAACTGGCATAAAACCAGACGCCCCAGAAAATGTTTTAATTTTTTTTATTCTATGTAATATATGGGTCAATCAACTTTTAACTGTCCTGTCTGTACTATGTAAATTTGTCCCTCAGTAGGTTAGTACAATGAAACATTAATTTTTCCAAAAAAATTATATATGGCAATCCATTACAATGAAACATAATTATTAATTACAATATCTACTATGATGCTAGTAAATAGATTTTGTTTGCTTTAAAACCTTAACGACCTTTTTGCATGTTTATTTTAGTCCCTATTTTATTTTATTATTCTGACTTCCACCGGACAACGGTAAAAAAGTTACAAAATCCAAACATTTATGACGTGACTACTGCTTGGAACTCAAGTCGATTTATTTCGTGACAACATTCATCCAGCCCCGATTTTGATTTCATCTTTTCCGCGGCGCCAGTCGACCGAGTGTATTTTGAAAAAGAGCGTGGCTTTATTGTGTGTCCACTGGACAACCAGCACAAAAACTTTTGTATTTTATATATTGTAGTAAATTAAAGTGGAATATATTCAATTTAATGTATATTTTTTACTGTGCGTAAGACCTAATTCAAAATATTATTATTTATTACCAGGGAGCGGAAAGACTAATAAATATCACCACCAGTCCCTTGGACATCCAAGATTGTTGTCTGAATTATTCAATATTTTCTCTTCTAATACTGATAATTATTTTCAAATAGTTGTTTTTTTATTACATAAAAGAAGAAATACAGGCGATTTTCATCATAGAGTCCCCTTTGGACACCCAAGTATTTCCTATGAACAAACGTCTATGTCCACTGGACAACCACTTTTTTCTTATCTCCTAAAGACACATTATCGTCATTTTTACTTTAAAAGAACAGTAAGGTTTTTCAAATATGATTCTAATATTTAAAAGTAAATTAACAATTTGACTGAATTTTTAAATGTCCAAGGGACTATCTTAACTACAGTCATGTGAATTTTTGAGTAAAATTTACCATAAATTGTTCTGCTCTATTTGAATTCCTTAAATATAAATAATTATCAACAACAAATACGTATAAAATATACAAATTTAAGAAAAAAAAAATGATATATAAAATCTATCATTAATGGTACATTTAAAAGTTGATTGACCCATATAATCTATAATATGTATAAAAGAATTAAAGCCTCATATTTATTTTCATGCGTTCACAGTTTCGCTGTGTCATGCTCGTCATAAGGCACTCTTGCATAAAATGTCTTAAATCATTTACGCTGACAACATTATATGAAATTATCGGGCTTATTTCACACCCTCCAGCGTTTAAATAAATTGATAATAATTATTTATAACGTAAGTCTTAAATTTATAATTTATTCTCAGACATGTATTCATTTTTTGATACGCTAGACTTAAGTAGACTATGAATCATGGATTAAAAAGCGAAATGGTGCCAATTTTTCGTATCAGGGAAAAAGATAATGACAAACCTTTACGGCCTGTATAATGAAAGTAAGGTATAAAATAGGCCGTGAATATAATTATTTTATACTTTGTTCCAATTAAGACATAACTGACTGGATAATAGGATTTTTACATGTTGACTAAATTTTAACATTGGCACCAGTGAAGGATGAAAAATATGTTTGGATAGGGTGTAAGAAATGTGTAAATAACGTTTTAGAGCGACTTACTCAAAAGATTAGTTTTATAATTAATTTAATATTATTATTAGCAAATCAAAACGACTTTTATACTTTTTGGTGTAAGGAAAGTCTGCTATATTAACAATAGAAGTACATCTATTTCCACTCTTAAGCAATCTATGAGGAATTACATTCTGGGAATTAAAATATAGTTAAAATTGTTTGCAAGTGCAAACTGTATTTTTCACTGCCCCTACCTTTAGATGTAAGTACGTTGTCATTGCCATGGGAGTATTAAAAAAAAAAAAATCCCGTTCATTTTGCAGCACGGCATGCCCACATACTTGACAAGAAGAAGGATTAGCGCGCCGACTTAACTTATCCACATGTGAGTTATAAATCGAGTTTTTACTATTGGTGTCACCTTCAAAGAGCTTACTGGAAATGCTAGTTGATGTACTTAATCCATATGCAGGGATAAGCTTGACGAGTTCATTGCGAAAGTATTACAACAGCTTATAATGATCGATTGTTTTGTTAATAAATTATGAATTATTAAGTAAGTAAAATACCCAATTTTACATTCTTCGTAAACAAGTTGAGGAAAGAATGATAATCGAAACTGGAAATAAATTTAACCTTGTACTAAGCAATTTTAATGTAACGTACTTTGCTCAACCCTGTGGCAGAAGAATCAAACCTTATACATCATCGCAATATTCCATTTCAAAATATATATTATGTGTATCTTGAGGAACTTTTACTAATTAAATAGCTGTCACGAAAATTGTATCAAGCCTTTTCAAATTACTGTAGACTTCATAAATTACACGAAAGCATTCACTTTATACAAAATAAGTTTAGAAGCCATCGCGAAATCTCAAAATAATTACTGCTATAAATATTGGTGGAGGGTTCATTTATAAATGAACACATTATCTGTACGACAGGTGTCATTCACTCTGGCACATGGCTAACAGTGTACGTTTCATACCCACTTGTTATCTGATGGAGAGTTCAGTTTATTTGGTAGTAAAGTTACTCGTTAATTTACACTGGCGTTCAACTGACAGACAAGTCTTTATAGGGCGCCAGAGATCGTAAACTGCTGGTGCAAATACATCGAATAGTTTACTGCTAACTATTTGGCAAGATTGTATTTGGAAAATGCAACGGTCAGTAAAAACATAAAAAAATATCTTGAGTTCCATTGATGCTTTTTACATTCATGGCGATAAGATTTTTTGAAACAAGTATTCGAAAATCGTATCTGCGTTTGTTTTTATGTAAGGCATTTATCGCAGCATGTCTGTGTCCTTATTCTAGATACGGGAAGTATCCATTACTATGCAATATCGATTTTATTTCGGCTCGTTTTAAAGTTTTGCTTTAATCCTCTGTATAATGATCGCTATCAAGATAGAAACGAATATTCTAACATAAGAAAATCTTGCTCTCAAGATCCTTACTTTACTACTACTTTATTTTCCTTTTGTAAGAAACAGAAGCATCATTCCATTCGCGAACCAGTTAAATCTTCAAAAGTCATTAATTCTAACATCGCTATTTACTTAAAAAGCAGTAACGACCTCTTGTCGTTTTATAAAAGACAAAGCCGAGCTCCCAATTGACAAAGCATTTTAAGACCTATGGGTCAACTAGATACTCTTTGAAAATGCTTAGTTAACATTAAAAAGATAATTACAATGGGAAGGCACTGTGAAATCAATTTTAATCAATGTAACTATTTATCAATAGTTCTACCTCGAAGAAATAAAGATAATCGCAAAACTATCTCAGCCAAGAGCCACTGACGTAAAATAATAACTCCCATTACGATCCATACGATCGGTTCGACCCAATCTTGCTCCTGATAAATCACAACTGATTCATCTTTCACGCCATAATACCTCCGTAGTAGCTGTGGTTAATCTTTTCTACCGTCCAAACTCATTATGACAACATCCTGTTATATCAGCAGTATTCGGGCACACCTCACTGCTTTGAATGACTCGACTTATTCGCTTATTTCGTTTTTTGCACCGTCCAATCTGTTTTTTCATGCTACTGGTTTTATAATACTTATTACTGCGATCTTGTTCAGCGGACTAGTGATAAGCCCCAGATATTTATGTTTGAATGTCTCTGTCGTGCGTCTTACAAGTTAATTTCTTCAGACTAATAATTTGCTTTTTATTTTGACACTAATTCCGTTGGTGATATTCTTTGATGGGCGTAATATTTTTTGTGTCTTATTTGGGGTTTGGTTAAAGTGGTTCAGTTAATTTGCATTTTAATGAAGTCTGGTGGTTTTGTTTATGGGATGTTGCTAGACTAAAATTCACTTTAAGCGAGTATTTACGCTTGAACACATAAAAAGTTCTATTCATTTTAATAGACTTTCCTTTACATAAGGTTCTCTTAAGTACGTGAGATGTTTTGTTATATTTACAAGTAGAGTACAAAATCATTAATGAAGTTATTTTTTATTATATTTTTACATTACATAAATCATAATTTTGTTGGCACTAGCGATATTTTCCAGTAAACAACTCAAATCAAACCAAGTATATCGTATCAAAAGTCAGAACTTCAGCAGCGAGACAAAAGCAAGTGATCGAAGTAATTATCCGGTTTATAATACAGCAAAGAGATAAACACGGAGAGCGTCGGGAGATACACTCATAATCTTATTTCCGTGCAACTTTTCTTGTTAGCAAGTTTGTTCGGAAATCGTTAGATGCAATCCAGAGATTTCACTGTCGGATGCCCCGCTTGCATCGCTATTTTATATACAATGGCTTTATTTACACCGGGTCGTGTTCATTTCACAGTTTTATGTCCTTATTCTTGTAGGAGAGCGTTGGATGTCGAGTTTGTTCCCGTTATTTGACTCCGCTGATTTTGCTTGAAATTCGGTGTTAAGTTGAGCGACAAATGTATTCTACAGAGACTGAACGGAATTCGAAAATTGTAGTATACGAAAAACTATTTTATACAAAAGTGGTTAACAAAAGTGGTAATTTATATGGACTAGACAGGTCTTTAATTAATTGGAAGAATGATATTATTCTAAATATGAGGTGCCATGAAGGTTCTTTAAATTTATCAATTATCAGTTGACTTTGTTTTAGTATTTTAAAGATAAAGTTACATTACATACATCACATAATACATTTTCAATTTAAGAAAGGATTTTGGTAACAAACTTATACGTTAGAAAGTTATTTATTTATGGATTCATCTTTCCACTAATGTTGATATAAATTCCCATATTTTTATTTTATACTTGCGTGTTGGTTTTAAGAATTTATAAGGAAAAAATAACCGTAACAGACTCCATGAACAAAAATGTGCGTTGGCCGGGAATCGAACCCGGATCAACTGCTTGGAAGGCAACTATGCTGACCATTACACCACCAACGCTTCGTATTAGGTAAACTATCAGAGCTACAAGTTCTGTCGACATGCTCTTCATTTTATTTACATTGGCCGACTTTCGACTGGCCGTTACAAAAATAAAGAAAAAACTAAGAAAATTGATAACAATGGTATGTATAAAACTATACAATTTGTTTTTTTCTCTCTTTGGATATATATTTAAGAGTAAATATGGTGAGCATATATTGTTTTCATGGAGTTTGCACATCATGTTTTCATTATGGCGAAAAGTAACCCCACCGCACTAATTATATATTAATTAAAATGTTGTCCAGAAATTCAGTTAATATTACACATAGTTTGGTAAATTGAGTATTTAGGTATCCATCTATGTTTAAGTAATATTATCACAATACACCTACCGAGGTTCATCTCTGCACTCCCCTAAGGTAGACTGTAAGAGAACGCTTATGGCATTAAGTCCGCCCATGTACTATCTAGTATATGAAGCATAAATAAATAAATAAATTTAAGTAACCTTTTTGTCACCAAAAATAAAACAGGAATAAAACCTCCTTGAGGGATATAGGCGTGGAGTCTATGAATTATAGATATAATCTTTATTACCTAGAGTAAGAAATAAGGTACAGAAATCCATCTCACTATTCCACAGCAATTATTTTTGCGGTTTATGCTCTATCACGATAGTAATTCGAATTACGTCATCGTGTACGTGTTGTTATTCGATTTCATTAGTTTTTAGCCATTTGTGCAAACATAAAACGAAGTGCATAGAAAATCTAGCTTCTACATCAGCGGCGTTGGTGGTGTAATGGTCAGCATAGTTGCCTTCCAAGCAGTTGATCCGGGTTCGATTCCCGGCCAACGCACACTTTTGTTTTCTGGAGATATCATTTTGCACGATAGATGTTCCTACTAATGTCGATTCTGTAAGTGTATGTGTGTAAGCAAACTAGGAATTTGTTGGTAGTAGATTTCTCAGATCCGATCTTGATTTGTTTACAAACAACTGCACTTTCGTAATTCAGTAAGAAAAATTAATCATCATTATTTTTGTTTAGGTTAGGTTACATATACACAATACATTCGATAAGGCAAAAGAAACTCATTTCCTTTTCCCAATCCCAAACGTGAATCGGAAGTCGTTGCGACTCTTGAATATGGTACCCTTTTTTGAGTATCAAAGAATGTGCATCTAAGCTACATATCAAAAAATATCCCGCGTAGGTAGCTTTGTGAAAGTGTCTTGGGAATAATAGAAGTAAATGAAATCTCAAGATTGCAAATAAAGGGATCCTACTTTGTAAAGAACATAAGTAAGGTTGTTAACATGGTAATGAACATAAACAACAATTATTGTCTTTAAAATGTTATTAAGTAGCGTGACTTGAAGATTTTTACAAATTAACATTGGACAAATTTTACTGTTATTGCATTTTAAAACGAATGATGTTTTAAAACTTTTATAATATTAACAAAGCCATTTTGAATTTTTATTAAACTTGTTTATACCGTTTGTGGCCAATAAAAATCTTTTATTTCTGTATCGTTCGCGTATATTACGAATACTTTTGAGAAACATCTCCTTTTTCATGAATATCTGTTATTAAAAGGTATTAAGAAAAGTTTCCCATTTAATGTAAAAATATTAGCTTGTCCCATCGAAATAAATGTAGCCAAAAGTCTTACATTATTAAAAATAACGCATAAAAACTGTCAACAAAATAAACGTTTATTGTATAATGATTCAGCATCTAGTTTTAAGACCTCAAAACTCAAAAATTAACAAAATACTGTGTGCCGCAACTTCAATAAGGGTCCTACATGTTTGTGGGATTCATGTCCCACTTTTGTATAAAATAAACAAGTAATAAAACGGCAAAATCAATGAAATTTATAAATTTTTTCTAACCCATTTCATTTCAAATTTACTGCACTTTCTGTGTGCCTTTTATAGCTTGTAGTGCTCAACTAAATTTTCGAACATATTCCAAAGCACGCAATGCTTGTAAAATATTAATGATGCGATTATATTTTATTATTCGTTGCAATAAAATCCAAAATATAGGTGTCAGAAACAATTGCATTGCATATTTATGAACTGTTTCGCAAATTGTTATAGTTAATAACTTTGAGTCAGCGTGGTCTTTGAATAAACTTATTTACATACTTTTATATGTTGTATCATTAAATATTATTTATGATGTATGACTTCTCTTTTTCTTTTTTTGTATGTAGTTACTGATTTATCTTAGTAAATATGTAAGTATATACATATGTATTTTGTTAATTGGTCTATTTACAATCGTTTTTGTTTATATTGTTTTCGCTTTATGGTTGTTTTTGCACTTACCTTTTACTCCTGCATCACCTTAGTTGGCTGTTAGAGAAAGCCTTAGGCATTAAGTTAAACTTTATTTACCACGTGCGTATTCACATTTAGTCAGTACATTTAAATGGCTGGGTGTATTAAAAAAATTGTATCTTCGTATTTCAATTCTCAAGTATTATTTTGTCATATCACTGGGTCCCAGTTTCTACACTGATGAACCCGCATTCGGCCACATCAAGTGGAAAGGGCGGAGTGGAAAATAATGGAAAAAAAAATATTACTGCTTGTGAAGGGTCATCGGGCACAATTCTTCTGCTTCCGACATATTGACATTTTAGATTGTCATTTACTCTGTCCTATTTCCTTGGAATTTATAGTCATGGAGTTTCGCCAGAAATTGCTCATTTAAAGTTTTTGGTTCCTGAGTAAAATACTAACTACCTCGTTATTCCGGGACACAAGAATCTACTGAACACAAAGGGGTCCGGATTTCGATTTCCGATATTTTTTATCCATTTGTGTTGCAACATAAATACTTGAACTTGAGGCGATTAATATTTTTTTTAAAATATGTAGTTGGTTCTTCAATAACGAAATTTTACATAAATAAAAAATAACCGGACTATGCCTATTAACACACAATATAATAAAATGTACTTAAGAGGTGCAGAAAAACTTCGTGAGGAAACCTGCATACCTAAAAACCAATTTCTTAGGTGTGCAAATGTGTATAAATGGGCTGATGATGATAATGATAGTATTTCATTATTTTTATTTTCTTTTCAGCTTGAACAGCTCTCATCTTAAATCGTATAACAGAAGAATGTGACAACCCTGTCGATGAATAAATGATGTTTTTTCTTTGCGATCAGATAGCAAAATGTCTGTTATTATAAATGGTGGCGTTCGAACGGAATTTCGAGACCGCGTCTTAAAAATTGACGTGCTACTGTTATTATACAGTGATATAAATCTTGCGACGTGCTTTGACCACACGCGCACCTCAGATAAATTGTGATAATCACTCTCGAAACTTGTGTGCGTAATGATTTTGAAATTACATAGGTTATCGACGAATTTGACACCGAATGTCACTGTTTTCCTTCGAACTGTCGAGTTTCAAGAAATCAATTTAACCCGCCGCTTAATGTGTTTAAAGCTTAAAAGTACTTTTGATTTTGATGATGCCGTTAACACCTTTTTACGCGGAGAAATTATATGGGAGGTGGTAATGGAATGGAAATTATATGGTGGTCAAAAATGGTTTCAATATTTTCGTTGCATGATACGAGGAGGCGGGATAATTTCAACAGATTGGAAAAAGTAATAATAATAACTACTTTTATTTTACAATCTATAACGTTAATACGTATAATTTTAATCCCTACATGTATTTTTTAAGTTAGTATATTGCTTATTGAAATTAAAACAATTATATAAGTTATTCTACCGAATGATTGCCTTTTAGATATTGAAGATCTATCAGTTTGCTAAGGAAGTAATATTGATTCTAATGCCAAGACAGTTTATAATTGTGACGTTTTTTCATGCCATCGTGACTCTTACGTCGACTCTATAGGCGTACTTCTTAAATGTTCTTAACATTTTATAATAATACCTTTAAAGATGATTCATTTATTAGGAAAATCGCGTGAAAGCAGTACAGTATAGTTCGCTTATAATGACATCGAAGGGAATTGACAAACACGTCATAATAAGCGGACGTCATACAAAGCGTTTTATAAAATAAAACACCTTTTTTATGTAAATATGTATGTAATTAAATATTTCAATAAAGAAACATAGTTATATATGTTTATGTACACTTACATGTTAAATCAAAATCAAAATTGCACACATTTCCGGTGGTGCTAAAGAATCTGAAGTTAGGTTTCGTCACCACAAAGACAAAGGAATGTCGTCTTCTTCATCAAATTCATGTTCTGATATTTGAATAGGTAAACCGTCGCGGCTTTTAAAGAATCCTGTATGTTTGAAACAGTTATGAATGGTATTTTTTTTGTACCGAAGGTGTAATGAATCATGTCGGTCATTATAATTGGACAGGATTTATTAAAAATGGGTCATAATAAGCGACATGTCACTGTAAGGGAAGTCATTATATGCGACTTTCTATAAAGAGCTTTATATGAAAACCAAACTTTGTAGTGTAATTACGTCATAATAGCCGGTTGGTCAATATAGGCGGAGTCATAATAAACGGATTCTACTGTATTTACTGACTAACGCCGACGTCAACAAATAATAGTACAGTTGATTCGTTTTCATCTTACTATTCTGACATTAAAACGAGTAAGTCTATTTATTCCGATACACTTTCGCTTTACGAATGCAAACATTTTATCGACAAACACATTACCAAGTAACTTCAAATATTGGGGTGATATTAAATTTCTTTAGTACCGTACGCAAACTTTTCACAATGAAAGGCAAATCGGGCGAGCCCATTAGGGCGATGTGTAGCGCAAATATATCTCGTATAGACACAGTAGGCGGAACGAAAGGATAACTGATAGCGGCGGGAGGGTTCATTGAACCCATCAAGGGACGCGACAGCCGCGGCGTGTACACAACCCTTCAAATATCCTGAAACACATTTTTTACGAGTTTTCTATAGCGAGTAATACCGCAGTGTTTTTTGTGCAATCACGGCAAATTGAGGTGGGTAAAATATTCTGTTAGGTGAACTAAATAAAGGGTTTTCTGAAGAGAAAAAATTATGATTATCTGTGACCACTTGCCACAATTATTATGGCGTGGTCGCTGGCTGCAGGCGGCTTCCGACCGTTCCCGGTGGATGTCATTGGGGGAGGCCTATGTCCAGCAGTGGACCAAAATTGGCTGATGGTGATGATGATTATGGCGTGCTGAAAACGAATGTACCCCCAATACATAGTTTACCTATACGGCGGATTTAACACTTTATGCATGGTCGAAATACGTTTATAGCACCTATGTACATAAACAAACCTTTTGTTTAAGGCTGAATAATCTTATAAAACACAACGCACCGGATGAAGCGTCGCGGGAATTCGCGGTCACGCTAACATCTATTGCATGGCTAGTAGTCATATCATAGTATTATATCATCATATCTTTTTCCTCTGTTCGGTACCTCGGCGGAGGCCGAAAGAGGTATGTCGGGGTCTCTGGCCTTACAATTTAGCTGAATTGGGTACGAGGAAACTATGCCTACTATTTATTAAATCAATTTCTTGTTGAGGAAGTTACTATAAATAATGATAAATTAAAATAAAATAAACATAACACAAATCTGTTTTTTGCAGTCCGCTATTCTCTCTTTAATCCTTTTCATCATACAACTATGATATTAGAAAACAAAAATGTGCGTTGGCCGGGAATCGAACCCGGATCAACTGCTTGGAAGGCAACTATGCTGACCATTACACCACCAACGCCACGCGCAGTTTGATAAAATAGCGCATCCAGTTTGTCGCTGCAACGTCACTACTCATTAAGTCTATTGTTAGTTGATTACACAACAAACCGTTTCATTATCTTCAATTGCACAGCAGTTGATAGAACAAAAGGGTCATTAATGAGTGTAGGTATCAACGTATTTTTTTTAAATCAATTCATTTAATATACGTAATTGTTCTTAAGTAATTGATAACACTGGTAGCTTTAAATGGTATGGCTGCGATGTAGTCAACTAAGACTGATGAATAGGCCGTTTCAATCTATGTGCCGGTTATATTTTACAGAAAATCGTAATATTGTAGCGTTCCGGTTGGTAGGATACTGCCAGAATCGTATTTTGTTGGTGGTTCGCAACCCTACAGCCCTTTTTCAGTTTCCGAAGTCAAATCCGAAACTTCTCGATCATGCCAATTTAAGCCATGGAACCAGAAGGCAGTAAAAAGTCTTTTAATTAATGTTATGACGTCCTCTTCTATTTAAGTTTTCCAGTGAAGTTCTGTTAATAAGTTACTTTAAAAATAAATAAGAGGATTTACTGACGTAGTTCGTGGAATGTTGGCAGACTTGCGTTCATTAGTTGCGAACTTAGAGAGGTCGCCCACGCGGCCCACACACTTTATACGAAAATCTATTAGTTCTCTTTAGCCTTTAAAAGGCGTCGTTATTTTATTATATTTGCTTTGATGTCGCAAGACTTTTTATGGAACTGCATTTTTGTGTTTATTCTGGATTCTCGTTAAAAGTTTCATTTCAAGAACTAAATGAAAATAAGTTAAGTAAATCTTTCACAGAAAAATAAGCAATATAATTACATTGTTTATAATAATATTTTAATTAATTACGCAATACAATAAACTTCTTAATTCCTTTACACTTATGGTTTTTCTATTAAGAGGTCGTCTATTTTGCCGTCATAACTTATAGAAAAGAGGAAGGTGTGAGTGTAATATAAAGTAGTATATCATCATCATTAGCAAGAGCTAATGACTAATAAATGACGTATAAGGATACGTCCCACTGTTGGCACGAGCCTCTTCTACAACTGAAAGGGTTTAAGCCTTAGTCCATCACGCTGGCATAGTGCAGGTTGACAGTTGACTGACATTATTTGCAGAGTTACCACAATAGCACCTGTTGATATTAATAGTGCATAACGACTATATCATCCTTTATCAGACGATACAAATAGCCTGAAGCTAATTGGATATAATATATAAGTAGGTCGATTATAGAGCATATTCACATGAGTATTTATGACCATTGACCAGTATGAAATCTTATAAATGTTTGTTGCTGTCGATCTATTATAAGGTGAGTGACTCCCATTTCTTTATAATGACGTGTACGTAATTAATAATTTTTATTATGTGATAAAGAAATAATCATGTTTACCCCTTTTATTATTTACATTATCACTCAAACGAGCGTAAGTCATGGAACTAAGTAATTCCTTGCATTTTATTCGCAGTCGCCAAAAATAACTAAATCAGTGAACTGTCAAAGCGCAATTTACACGGCTGAAGGAATAGAGCTATTGGGCTCAGGATGTATGGATACAATAAAATGCCCCGCCATAGGAATGCCCATTCGCGCTTGAAGTATTGTTGTTTACTTCGCCTACGTGGCTTTTGTTTACAAACATGTGAGATTGATCGCTGATTACTCCTGACTAGACTTTCGTTGGAAATCATTCGATACATCCATTAATGTTGAAGTAATTAAAGATGAGTCTATTCGGCCGATAAAAAAAAGAGATTTATTATGTTGAGCAAAAATGTATTCACTGTCAAGAGGATGTGACGCCCAATACCATCAGTATCTTCTGTAGTTGCTATATGAACCAAAATTTTTCGATCTCGAAACATTTAAGTAGTGTCAAAACTAAAAATAGTACATTAGGAAAAAATCTAGCGGAATATTCGAGCACAAATCTATGTATGAGATTAATGGGGAAAACGCCAATAACTATAACGTACGTAAGAAGAAGCAGTGATGGCCTCGAGGTTTAGGCGCGCGGTCGAGAATCTCGGCGGTCGCGGGTTCGAACCCCAGGCACACACCTCTGACTTTTCGAAGTTATGTGTGTATTCAAATTGAATTATCACTTGCTTTAACGGTGAAGGAAAACATCGTGATGAAACCTGCACACCTAAAAATTCTTAGGAATTTCTTAGGTGTGTAGTCCGCCAACCCGCACTAGGCCAGCGTGGCGGACTATGGCCTAAACCCTCTCAATGGTAGAGGAGACCCGTGCTCAGCAGTGGGCGTATATGGGTTGATGAAGAAGACGTAAGTTTGACATAAATATTTGCAATACTAAAAATATTCCACAGATCTTAAAAACGAGTCCATTTTACAGCAAATGGCACCAACACATTTATTTCCATGTCCTGCTAAATCCATGTCACAAAGAGACGAGTGGGTGTCGTCTGAATGGTAGGCTGAACAATAGGCCCTCAGACACGCCATTCTTCTGTCACAGACTATTTGCAAAACTATTTACGTGTTACTTACATGCAAATCTGCGTGCATCATACAAGGTACCGTGTCCAATTAAATGTAGTAGGTGGGTTATATAAATTTCGTATTGTATTATGGAGGCGATAAGTAAAAGGTATTGTGTAAGTATTTCATTAGGAGAATGATTCTGGTTAATAACACATATTTAAGGAACTGGTTCTTTGGTACCGTACATTGTGGGATATTTTCGATTTTGGATCGGATATAGTATAATTGAGTTTAACTTCGATTTTCTTTAAGAAGACATTATGTGACATTTTAAGCATACCTAAGTGTATTCTATGACTTCTTGGCTATCACGAAAAGCCAGATAGGATAGTAATACCAGTGTCTTAAAATAATAAAACGGGACAAATTTGTTTTTCCACTTTTAATTACATTTCTCCAGATTTATTTATTTGAAGTGAATTAACGAGATAATAATTTAAAATAGGTACTTTTGATCGTCTAAAAGAAACATGAAGTGTTATTAATTAAAACATTAAGTTGGCTTAAGCATCAAGATAAATAATTGTTTACGGAAGACAGATCTAAGAAAATGAATAATCTGTAACATAGGGTTGGGCACAGTTTGTCAATTATCTTTGATATCGATACGTGAATACATTAATAATGAATTGGAAATGTATCTTTAACAACCAAGTAAATGCTTTTATATAATTTCTTTGAAAATGAAATTTCTTTTTTAAAAGCGCGATTTTATTTGGCATTAATTACATTGGACAATTTCTTCCGGTCAACACAACTGTTATATATTTAGCTGCAAGCCTATTAAGGTGACAGTAAAATATGATATACCTGCAGTATCTCACTCTTAAAAACAAAAACGAGTCGTAAAGATACATACAACAGTGTTTGCGATATCTGTAACGATGCCCGCAGACATTACTACAAAGAAAACCCGATTGTGGCAAAGTGGCGACGTGAAAAATTATGCAAACAGTGGCGCACATCTGAAACGCTCGTTATTTCGCTGACGGGACAAAAACTCTGAGAAAATGTATTAAAAAAACGTCGGCAGCGGCCCTCGCCCTCCGTATCGCGTCTCCCGCCTCTCTTATTTGATAAATAACCGCCCAAACTATAAATCACTCCGTACATTCGGGCCGTATTAAAAATCTATGTTCGAGTGACCGAGTGGGGTGTCTCCGTCGCGACAGGAAGCCTAAACGACACTTTTCATTGGGTTTTATTGCTTTTTGTTGTTTCCTTGTTTGTCTCGATCCCGTCGAATGGACTTTATTGACCGCAAGATCGCGATATGAATAGACAATCGTAGCAACTAAATAACAAGTTGTTCCGGTGTACTGTTATTCAAAGCGTAAAAAGACAGTGATCGAAAACTGAGACGGGTAATAAGTACAGTGATTACAAAGACATTAACGCCGGAAAAATGTCGATTTCTTAACTTCCATAAGTATTATACAAATTGTTTAGGTGTGGTGATAATGAGACTTAAAAGTTTAGTCTTTTCGATAAGACTGTAGAATCAGCATGCACACACTTACGACCAAGTTTTATGGTATTAATAAACTCATTAGAACTTTGTGAAAAAATTATACTTAAAATTTGTCTTACGTCATAGTAAATGTTTCGTTACTTTCAAATATTTATTGTATTTAAAATTATGTGGAATATGGATAATGGATATATTACAATTTTGCCTTCTCTGTATACAACTTTATTACCTTTCTCTTTTAAATAAGATGTAGTTCAAACACAATTGTCTGTAAATTAAATAAAGACTTGATAAAATTTTTCTTCAATCTATTTTGCGCCCTTATTGCTTAGACTATAAAGAATTTTTATAAAAATACCTTACTTTATTACTGCGAAATATATCTTTGATGTCAAAATGAAATACAAATTTATTTTACTCAGAGTTTGATTGAAATAAATTTTACCTAACTTATTGTAGTTTATTTTACGAAACTAAACATGTCTTGCAAGTTTTGTTTAGTCTAGATAGTTGGTCAAATCCGTATCTATGTGAATGATAACGTAAGTTTCGGCTTGTGAAGAATGACTTTGTTGATAACAGTTGTTTGGTGGAGCTAAACGTACTTGTGATGACCCTTGTTAGTTCTTTGGAATTGCAGACTAGTAAACAAACCACATTTTTGCATTTTTTCGTAAACTGAATTGTTTTTCTTTGATTATTCAGTTTGAGTAGAATTTTTTTTTAAACTCAACAGTTCGTTAGTTAATTAAGGCATGTTAAATATACCTATTCATTAAATTTTCGTAATTTAAGTATCCTTGGTCAGGCTTTAGGTCCCCAAAAAAAGTCAAAGAAAAACTTGTAAATAAATGTAATATAATGTAGTAAGGTATTTAAGTTGTTTTTTTTACTTTAACATGTAGATGTAAAAGTCAGTGATGTTAGTTACCACTACTGAGCTTAAAGCTCTTATAAAATTGATAGATTGCCTTTAATTAATTTTTGGGCGTACGAAAGTCGACAAAACTGGACAAATGAATTCTCATTTACTACTACTCATAACTATTTTTGTTTCTCGCATGTCGGTATTGTACCTATATTATGGACCATGTGATTATTAGACCATATTATGTCGATTGCCGTGGTAATAATATAAGTAGAAAAGCTAAGTAAAAGTACAAACGCTTATTTCGGTCCGTACATAAGTTTACAGGTTTATGTAAGTGAAAAAAAAAGTATGTTTTCCGCATTAGAACGTAATTGATGAGAGTACGTACAATGTTTAAAATCAGACTGTGAGCGCCATCTGTACTTACTTACTTACAACTCATGAAAAGAAAGTTCGGTGGAAGAGC
Organism: Cephonodes hylas; assembly: GCA_030295005.1. Lineage (NCBI taxonomy): Eukaryota > Metazoa > Arthropoda > Insecta > Lepidoptera > Sphingidae > Cephonodes > Cephonodes hylas. The sequence continues at coordinate 6,933,979 of AP025371.1, forward strand.
GCTCACTCTACATAAAGATGTCTAACTTAAAGCAGTATTACTTTCAGTATGAGCGTGTAGATGGCGCTGTGCTAATAAACGAAAAAAAATACGATACTAAATTAATAAATAATGCATTTTACTTTAATTTCGTCGTAATGTTGATAGAATAAGCTAAAAAACGCAAAGGATAAAGAATAGGAAATAGAATACAAGTGTCACATACCTACTTAAATTTGTTTCCCAAAGCATTAGCGAAAACATCTTGCGGAATAAACAGTCCGTCTAAACCTTTACTTATCCCAAATGCTAGGACACTGGAACAAATGGACTCATCATCTGCAAAGTGCACTCAACATTGTACTCTTTAAAACTAACTGTTAAATAACTGACGCTTAATTTTTTATATTGCAAACGGGAAAATATCCATAAAGAAATTTCTTCTTTTCCTCGCCTGAATCATTGGAGTTTCTATTCCTGTATTGAGTAGGAAAGCGGCTCGTTGCCGACAAATTGCTTTTTGAAGTCGAAAAATAATGAATGCTTTGTTAACCAGCTATAATGATGGGAGGATTGGCACAATTTCAAAAGATTGCTTCCAAGTAAAAAAATATTTTGTTAGTTTCGCACAACAGTTTCTAACAGAGTAGCACATAAAACAACAAGGTGTTGGTTGATAGATAATTTGCACGGAGTCAAATATTACCTCTTGCTATTAGGCGATTTTTTATTCTTATAAATAATTTATTTTTATTCTTTCATAATTATTTTGATGAATTTCGGTTTGAATCAAAATAGAACTTCATCACTATTGATGATGGTGTCTCAGTAGTTACTAGTTGTACGTATTTACTGTGTGTAAAAAGGATTTTATCGAAGTAATTTTAGTATACAAAGTTTACTTTTATAATTTATACTAATACAATATCTAAGTGTTTAAAATGCTAATGTGCAGTTTATTATACTTGTATACGATTTTCAATTATTAAAAACTTAAAGCTAAACATATTACAGTTATATGAAATTAAATGCCAATATTTGTGAAACATAACAAACGATGGTTGCTTAGGCCAGTTCTGTCGTATGATTTATATACGATAATTTGCGAACTTTGCGGGTTAAACTTGGCATAATTGTTTTTGCTTGTAATTTATTAATTTCTGTGAAATTTTGGGATTTATAATTCCAATTTCAATTTCCGTTCATAATTTGTATTGTATGAACCCGTATGTATTCTCTTATTGTAGATTTAACAATGGGTGAGAAAAATTAACAATGATGCTATAATAATGTACCTAGTCCGTGACAAAAGTGTCAAAAGTGTATTTCAGTAACCGTAAGTCAACTCCATTAAGAGTTTCTCAGTATTCTAAGATACAATATATTACAACAGTGTAGTAATACTACGCCGGTATTTAATAATCTAACGGTCATATCCTTCACTAGGCGTTGGTATTGAGCTTACTTCATTGTATTAAAAGACAAAACCTGACAAATAGCTATCCGTTTGTAATATAGAAACAAAAGGTCAGTGAATATTACGCAGAGCCGTCAGCTGCGTAATAGTTACTTTGGTATACTGGTATGTATGTACTCGTATATTAAAGGCAGTACTTATCCTATATCAAACAAAATATTTGTGTATTGGTTTTGTTTGATCATTCATTTGATATAATTTGAATTTTATATTATTTTTTAACTTGGTATTTTTTTTTTTATGTCCGTGAAAATTAGTTATTGAATATTAAACTGAACGTTTAGGCATATTGTAACTTATCAGTTTAGTAATGATAAAATTACATTTTTCCACACCAATTAAATAATAAAAGTGGGCACGGTGTATATCTGACCACAACTTTCGCCAATTTTAAATTAACGAATAAAATCTATTTCCAAATATTCCGAAACAAGTCAACTTGAAATGTAATTGTTTCACTGATTTAATTTGATTCAACGCCAAGTTACTAATCAAGTACATATTGTATCCATTCAACCAGAATCCTTAAAGAGAGACAGATCAAATTACTTAGCTCTTCACAATAATAGCTTTATTATTAAGCCTTAGTTTTAAAAAACATTTCTCTCTAAATCTTAAAAGTATCTAGATAAATTAGACCACCCGATGAGCTTAAATTGAACGGAAAAATAAGTTAGAAAACCTAAACCAATTTACTCTTGTTTATGTCTCAGGACCAGGTATTAGATTTAAACAGAATTAGTAGCAATTATTTTTATGTAAAGTTAAATACTGGAATAAAAATTAAATAATAGCAAAATTGTTTGTATTATATTCAGCTCAGTTCTAAACGTATCAGATATAAACAAAAATACTGACAGATAATGAAACAAAAAGTTAATAACAGCAAAATAGTAATTATTATGTATTGCATAAAATTATAATTTAATTCTCTAATACTTAGATAAAAATTAGGTAACACTATCATTATTAAGTGGTACACATATTCAATTAAAAATTAGGTTATAATAACTACTTCTTAGTATTGATGATAGCTGTCCGTGAAATCTTAAAGTGATTAAGCTACTTATTCATTTAGAAATGATGTTTATCCTTGTCCTATTGTCCTATTCTTATTAATTACTCGATGATGATTGATATTAATCTCTCTCTCTCTTTAATAGCTAATTTTAATTTTCTTTTAATATGAATAGACAGCTAAGTATTTTTTGATGTTTTTCCATAATCTTCTTAAATCTTTCGAGACAGCCTGGTTTAATTTATAAGAAGGATGTTGAACTATGTATAACAATTACATGGATACAAAAGAAATGTCCTCAATGTATTTTAGAGGATTTATTTTCAGCAAGTCGTTTACATTTGTTAAGTAGAGCTAAGTGAGTTCTAGTTTAACATCAATCAAATATTATTAATAATTCATGTAAGGAAAGTATTTTTCCAGAACATTCCATTCGTAAAGCTACGTTTTAGTTATGAATATTGAAACACGAGCTCATTTACATTTGCGTGTCAAATTATCTTTAGTATTTTCGGGAATTTCTGAGAACGCGCCACTTAGCAAAGATGTCGTTTAATCAAAATTATTTTCAAAACATAATTTCTGTTTTCGAATACAATTGACTTAGAATTTGTAATCAATTAGTAATAGTGATGGTCTCTTTTAGGTGCGCGGTCGGTAGTCATCTCGGTGGTCACAGGTTCGAACCCCAGACACACATCGACTTTTCGAAGTTGTGTGTATATTCACAATGAATTATCACTTGTTTTAACGGTGAAGGAAAACGTGATGAAACCGGCACACCTAAAAGTTCTTAGGCATTTCTAAGATACCTATGTAGTCCGCCGAACCGCACTAGGCCAGCTTGGTGGACTAAGGCCTAAACCCTCTCAATGGTAGAGGAGGCCGGTGCCCTGCAATCGGACATATTTGGGCTGATGAGGTTGATAATCATCATAGAGGAGAGGCATGTTCATCAGTGGAATGTAAATAGGCAGATATTGTATAGTCTGATTAACCTAAACGAACCGGCTACACAATCAATGTAACCATGTTATACGTCGTCACACTTCTAAGAATTCCCACCAGACTAGCATAGTTGTCTAACGCCTTGCCGCTTCTTTTCCGTAAGTTACTGCTTATCATACTTTCTTTATTTATTTAAAATCACTCTTAATCATAATAAAATGTTCAGTTCGTGATTTTTTTCCTTTAAAAATAAATAATCTACAAGCGATTCCGCAAACTGAAACCAGTACATGGTAAGAGGTGGACACGACAGCTTTACGACGACAAAGAGCTGTTTCGTGTGGGCGTTGAAACTGCAAACTGCAGGCTTCTTTGAAGTGCGCGTTTAAGCATAGATGGACAATCATCTTAAATATGAGAGATAAACTTAATATGTTTGTCTTCTTTTACATGATTTCCTATCCATTAAATAGTTGTAAAAATTAAACGGCGTAGATATAGGACTATAAAAAATATACATGGATAATCTATAAGTATGCAGGATACTTAACAACTTAATTGACACATTGTCATATTCATAAGACTTTAATGGCATATAAAATATTCAACTAAATATTTTCAATTCAGCGTTTTTAAAATAAAATGATACTGATTTCTTTATACCTTACAAGATAAAAACTCGTTACTAATTACGTTCGGAGATCTAAATAATGAAATAAAAACATCATCACCATTCTACGAAGAGGCATGATCCAGTAAACATCAACATATGAGAGCTCAAAAGGTGTTTATGTTAGCTTGCCACTTTCCTGCTTTAAGTAGGACAGAATTAACGACACGTGTCTCAGTGAAATGTGTCAATCGCTAATGGAAATGCAAAAGTGTAAACATTTTTAACATACACCTTATGTAATACACCTACGAAGGAACGAGAGGCCAAACATAACGGGAGACTTTGATTTATGATAAAATTTTTATAGGGTCAGTATACACGTGACTTAAAATGAGCTATTTATTTATTTATCTTCTTTGTGAAACATACAATACATTTTTTCTTATAAACTAAGTTTGAAATAAATAGGTATAGGTATAACAAAAACTTTATTTTTACTTATAAACTAACATGCTAAATAAAATACTTTTGGAAATAAACAAATGCTTGAATTTTTTTTCCGTTCCGATAATAAAGTTTTATGCCAAACAAACTCAATACGCTCTATTTATTCTGAAATAATTATTACATTTTTCACATGTAAAAGTTCAGTTTCTCTATGATTGAATTCGCAAATCCTTCGAACTAGGTAAAAACTATTAATATATTTTTAGAACATTTAATTTTTTCTTTAGCAAAAAAAAAAAACTTTAGTATTCTTATTTTTGCAGAATTTTAATATTTCTTTCGATAAAAGCACTAGATTATCATCATCATCATCAACAGCCAATATTGGTCCACTGCTGGACATAGGCCTCCCCCAAACTAGTCTACTGTCACTAGATTATATTCCAATAAAATTTGTCTAAATATATGAAAAATACAACGAGAGTATTAACATACTCTATGGATCCTTGCTAATGCTGAAAAAAGCGTGGCCCTATTTATTCCCTCATAGTTTAAAACTCAATATCAAATATGTCTTTAGATATACAGACATACACGATACACATGCACCAAGTTTCCGTGAAGGATAGCGGTGCATCTACCGTTGGACAATGGTTTTTACACCCACGTAATATGGTGTGAGCCTTTTGGCGATGCCTGCTACTAAGAATTTGTGTTGAAGACCACGCGGCATTAAAAATACTCCTGTCATAACATAACGTGTTTGAAATATACAATATATCCGTTTCCATCCCAATCTGAATATTACGGAATTATTCCCAGACTTAATAAAACAAATGACACAAAATATAAACTTTGAATTGGTCTATCGATTCAAAATTGTTTAATTACTCGTACACTACACAGAATCAAAATGGCACCGAATGTAAATAATTTTAATCTCATCGGACTTTAATAGAAGCAATCACTATTGTTTCTTTAATCAAATAAATTAACTAAAACTGAGGATTAGTTTAGAGCTATATAAATATTTGGAGAAGTTAAATGGCGCCTGCTTGGGTACTAATTGGTTTTTGCCCTTTAATCCGGCGATGCGTCGCAGCGAACCTCGCACAACAATCGTTCGTTTCATTTCTCGCAATGACTTTCCTTCCATATGAACGCTCTCGTCTGTCGACACAAATCCGGCGGTATTTGGCGTAAATTTTTCATTTGCTAAAAGAATATGCATTTTAGCATGGAAATTTTGGACATTGTTTTTAACTTACGGTCTGCAATTGCCGAGGTTGCAGAAGGGGTCAAGGGGTAGAAAATATAGTGCATGTTGTTAGGGAAAAGTTGGGTTTATTTTGATTATCATTTTAGCTGATTAATTCCAGAGATTTAAGGACTAAAATACTTGTATTACAGTGATCCAGAAACTTAGAATTGACTTTATAGATTTTAAGTTTCGTTTATAAATTTCATTATCTTGAGATTAGTTTAAGTGAAAAATTCGCTTGAAATCTAACATATTACTTTAAGTGTGTTATAAAATGCCAAGACTTATAACGTCTAGCATAAATTTTCAGCCTACAGGGAGCTACATTGTAGCCGAACCCGAATACTCGTCTACAGAACCAAAATTAAATTGAAAATGCTTTATGAGGATTTAGGGAGGTTATTTGAAGTTTAGGACGAAAAAACCTATTTAAACCACAATTTGGTCTTAAAATAAGAGAGCAATATATTTTTTGCGCTTTCTTTTGGGAATATGTTTCAGCACCGGAGACCTTTTGTATGTTCTATTGTACGCACATTAAAGCACCGAAATTATGTTTAAAGAATGTTTTTCGTACTCATATAGTATAGTCATAAAATCGCAACTGATGATAGCGCCGTGCGAAAATGATGAAAAAGACTCATCGTAATCATCATCATCAGCCTCCTATACAAATCAGTACAATTATGGTAGCTTGCAATTTTTATTGTCGACAAAACTATTCTTTATGGTTAAGTCACGCGAAATATCGGAGATATATAAGTAGGCCTCATTGACTTAAGTCACTTTTAAAAATGCCCTAAACTGAAGTGATTGTCGAATTATAAACAGTTTTATATACTAAATACAATTTAATTGATAAGGAAGTAATAAAAACAATGTATCTAGTATTTACAATAATAAACTCTGAGTTTCAGGAATATTTTATATACATTTATAAAATATTGAGAATCCCAAAAACAAACTGACAACGGTTGTTATTCGATAGAGACAGCGCGAATCGCTTAAATTTTAAACCATTTTGCTTTAAAAATGCACTTGACACTTCCATCGAAGCCATTTTAAATCCAATTTTCTTTTCAAAAAATATTGGGCAATACGGCGAGATATTGTAGCTGTAAATTAGTGAATGAAAATCCGACGCTCAGGTAAAGTTTGGAGGTCGATTACCCGCTCTGGGGAGTTCGTATCAAGAGGGAATTCTGCAAATAGTATTTACAACTCGTAAATTTTTGGTGGGACTTGAGGCGACGCGCTCAACCAAGACCCTAAGGCTCTGGCCCTTTTTGAATAACGCTTTTTACTTGGTATTTTTTATACTAAGCTATTCTTCACCTTAACTTTATTGGTGTTTAGTATTATGATATTTGAGATAACGTACAAGAGAATAGACAATTTTCCTTGTTGTGATTGCGTTAGATGTTGAGGGAAATTTGTAATCTTTATCAGTAGACATTTTTTATTTTTAAAATACATTGCCAGTGTCACTATGCCATACGAACAAAGCCCTAAAAATGTCTGTAAATATCTTACGTCAGACTGAAGGCATATGTAGCACATAATATGAGTGTGCACTATCATATTGCACACCGCATGGGTAGCAGCTACGCGTGTACACAGTTGACAGTTTGTAGATAATATTAAAATACTTTATCAATATCTTGTGGAACATTGACAGTTTTTATACTCTTATTGTAAATATTGAGTAGCTTTTGTTAATTTGGATGAAGGTATAGATCATATTACCGTTAGCGAAATCGATTTAATTTTGAAATTTCAACACAAGTGAAAATGATATTCAGTTTAAATAGGAAAAATATTTCTTTTAAATAAACTTACAAAATTTCACAAACGCCTATAACATTACAATATTAATAATGTATAAATATGAAGCTTCTGTGGAATAATAAATACATGTCGGGATTTTTACCGCTAAGGTTTAATTTATAGAGGTTCTATGGATATTCGGATGTCAGAAACAAAAGACTGGGACAACATACTGGCACATAAAATACGCATGGTCTATGACACGGTCGTTTAATAAAAAATAATTTTATTTTACAACTCTTTCGAGCTTAGAAAAATCCTTACCAGATTTCACTTTCATTTCAGATATGTCTGGATAAGTATTTTTATCAAGGGCACATTCTACGGGCTTAAACTTAAAAAATGGCTTTGCAGATTGAATTAAGCAGAGTGTAGAGCTTGCTGGATTTAAAGGAGAATATTTTATTGGCGTGTCACGTTTAAACATGTCGTTTTCGCATCGTCGCTTGCACGGCGTATAGCTGGCTTATAAATTCTGCAGCAATTTTTATTCTATCGTAAAACATAGTGAAAGAATATTTAATCTAGAAAATCACCTTTGTTAACAATTTACGGAAAGGTGTTCATCAGGAAACGTAAAAAATGCTATTAGAAAACTTATTTTCCCCGTGGCGCAGTTGGCTAGACACCAGCTCACGAAACGAGAGGCCGCGAGTTCGATCCCCGTACCGACACAAAATATGTTTGTGTAAATCACAATTATTTGTTTTGGGTCTGGGTATTTGTGACATCGAAAATGTCTCTCTGCTAGTGTCTGATACATTTATCTGATTAATACTCTGTTTACATTTTATGCTTCTCTCTTTGTTCTCTCTTTTTATCCTAAGGTGGTCTGGAAAAAAATAGAGCACCGCCTCGTAATTTTTTAATAGTTTAGTTTCTCCATTTAATTTTGTTTATACAAGAAAGTGCATTTTAATAAATAAATCGAATCGACAGTTGTTTAACATGCGCAAAGCTATTCGGAACGAAAATAGCATGTTACAATTGATTATGTAACTTACCACAATATTATTAGATCGCTTGGAAGCAGTTACGTAAACTTTTGACGCAGCTACATCAAACATTGTTTGGTCAAAGCATTCAATTAAATTTGCTTGGGGTCTTCTTTGACATGTTAAGTGGTAAAAAGGTTGGAAGTTTATAAGAGCACATAAACATACAAACTTATCTTACTTTTTTAGGGATCATTAAAATCGTAGAATATGTCATCAGCAACTATATAGGCGTAGAGATTTGATATTTTAAAGTATGTTTATTTCATTTGGGGTAACTTTAGCGACAATTTTTTCAACAGAAAAATAACCTTGGCCACCATAATACCACAACTTTTAACGTCCCTCATTTTGAACATAAGAATCTGTGTAAATCGAGAATTACAATATAAACTTGAAAATTTATAAATAATTTATTTGAATGTTTCCTTGTTTGAGTATCGTGTTTATATTATTACAATAGCTTTAGTATACTTTTTGTCTTCTTTATCTTACTATAAAAAGCTCTATGTATAGTACAGCCCATTTATAGTATAAGCTTACATCGTCTTTGCATCGATTATCAAGTGCACCATTATGCGTAGACCACGTCGCACGTGACAGGGAGACCGTCTAGGGATTATGGGAACGCTGCGATACCCAGATATGTGGAGATTGCGTGAAGCAAGGTACATGTGGTCGTCATGATCCGAATTATAACATATATAGATATAGAACAAAAACCGTACGATCTTTCCAGGAAATCTTTTGATGAGGAATAAAGATATTGGTCCATGTAAACACATTATCAATTTTGTATCTCCAAAGAATCAGCTAAATGTGTTCTTTTGTACCTACTTTACCTTTATTGTAAGTTTTGAGCATTGAGCACATACATATATCTAGACTCCGTATTGGGCCTAAGAATATCCTGTAAATGCATAAGGGTTGTATATTTGACAAATATAATTCTTACGCCAATATGCTCATAACGAGATAGTGAAAAAGAAAACTATGCCAATAAACACTGTCTCCCATTATAAAGTTTCTAGTAAGCTAAATTATGATCTGAAATAGGATAGAAATTCTAAATAAAAAAATCCTATTAAAATGAAAATAATCCTTAAGAACAGCGAACTGTCTATTTGTGTTCATTTTACAAGAGATTAGACGACAAAATACGCTTTTCTGCTTTATCACGTTGCTATTAGCCATATTAGGGAACCGTTAATCGCTTACCTAAACCATCCATCAACGTAGACTAGTCATTCGGGACCCACAGATTACTGAATTTCTATCTCCTTAATAGGGAAATTTGAATGGCAGGTACATTTACAACGGGAACATTTTGATCAAAATTCAGAGAAGAGCCTTTGAAACGAACTCATTTGATTTTTTTATTATTATTATCATTTGTTCTACATCTTTACAATTAATCGCATCGTTTGGTTTGAGAATTTATCAGTAATAAATTAGTGTCCTGGTTAGAAATGGAACTAAATTTATTGGCTACTGTTTATTTAATATTTTACACAGCCACTAGGCTTCGTGGTAATTAGGTGCACTTAGAAGGATTTAAAATAAACAATCACGTGTTGAAATATGATGTCGCCGTCCATTGAAAGATATATACTGTTCTCAATTCGATAAGGCAATAAGAAATCTTAAATCTAATGGAATGCCATAAATGGCACACTCAACCTCCCGATAATGTAGTACTCTTTAGAATTCTGTGATAATATCCCTCCATAATAGGATTTTAAGAGTTTGTTGGCCTTCCATCCATGATAGTAATGCTTCAACTGGAAGATGGACGGAATAATAAAATGTCACACTTAGTTTCAATTATTTCAAATAGGCAGAGGATCTCACGTTTTACACTAACATATGTTTCTTACTTAACTTATATAAGTTCCGGCATCTACGTGACGCCAATGTTTTAAGTTCCTTGTAAAAAGATATTTTTCTAGACTCTACTAAATTCGTAACGGAAAATTTTCAGATAATTTTGGCTGATGCGGGAATCGACCTGCAGATTTTGAGTCAATTTATTCAGAGGAACCATTTTCTATCCAAACTTTTTCTTTTATCTATTTTTTTTATTAAACAACGTGTACTAAAAATATTTTTTATTATTGTATTCATTAAGAAATTCACGATTAATTCTACACTTGAATATAATGTTAGGGGCTAAGGCATACAATATTTTAAGCTGGAAAACTATTACTTCCCCTTAGAATAATGAACAACATGCATGCAAACTTGCCGTTAACGAAAGCTCACCATTAGCAAGATTAAAGCCATTAAATTGTATAAATTGTCATATACCTTTGCAGCTAATTGTTTAATAAGTATTTTTTTCAATCCCCTGAATTTCCTATAGTAGCAAATTAAACTAATTGTTAACTTTCAACAACATTTTTTATATCATAATTTGATTTTTGAATAAAAATCTCGTCAGTATTAATTTTGTGTCGAATAGCAAACAATAAACTTTACATTCGACTAACGTTAAAATTGCAAAGTTAGTTCTATTGGGTGCAATACTAAAGTTAAGGAACTTTTTTGCATAATCTTCGGATTCGATCGAACTGTTTTCAACACAGACGGGCAACAAGAGAAAGAAATGTGTAAGTCAAGAAAAATTCTAAGGATTGTGCTATACGAGTTTTTTTAACATTTTGGAGGATATTAGAGATTTTGATAAACGGAATGGGTAAAGGTCAATTGTAAAGCAGAAATTTACTCTTTGAATTAAAGTATGAATGAAAAAATAAACATACTTCAGCAAGATCTTAAGACTCTTAATATCTCTGAAGTACTTATTATATTATAGAGAGTTATCACTAGAAGCGGTGGCTTAGCAATGCTTACTTGTCATCAGACCTATTCTATCAGCCAGGCCATATATATAATTAAGACCTTATGCTATGCTATGCTATGCTATACTGACCTGATTCATATTTTCGAACTTCATATGCTGGATGAACAAAAATGAAATCGGATTAAAAAAATGGATCTACCTTTAGACTTTACCTATCAGCTATAAAACTAAAGGAATCATGTTAGTTTTACTACCTAGATTTGGTAAAGTAATTTCCTTTAGTCTGAGAACGTGTTAATTAAACCGGTGAGCGAAATTGGAATGACAATTTGCTTTCTACGCCTTTCTCATTGTCACAAGTCGAAAATATCTTGATAAAAGACCCTTACTTGGTTTATCTCGGTATAAATTTGTACGATATAATGGGTGAGGGTTTTCGATTAGATGCTTTTGTTCCTAGCAATTGGATATCATGCATGAGGCGTCATCATTAATCTGATCATTATATCTGTTTCTTTCTGTTTTAAGCTTTTTACTAGAAAGACCTTATTCTCTTCGACCACATCGGAATTATTTCAAGCTAGCAGCGTAACAAACTATGTTTGCAGTCTAGTAAAATGTATGTTTCGTTTAGAAAACATCTTGTTTACCAATAATATTTCATTGTTCTGGTGATGAAGATTTCTGGCAATTTCCATGTAAAATTTATCATGCCCATGGATGTACTTAAAGAATTAAAAAAAATAACCTATTATTCCAACAATACAAGTATCTCAACCCTCTTATACCGCTTATTTAGGAGAGCTCTTAGTTATGACTTATTAGTGGTGTTACACGGCCTGGTGCTATGCCAAGCAGGTGCTTAAAGATAATATCAGTAATAGTTATAATAGGCGCAGGATTATCAAGATTGCAAATACATATATACATACGTTCATATGTATGTATGATTGTGTCTAATTGTAATATCCTCGTAGCGCCGTCTTAACCATTGTAAATTTTTAAAATGAAAAAATAATAAGTCTATGATAATAAAGAAGAATAATGTAAATATTATAATATAACTTATTAGAATAAATGTACGTCCATATTATATAACACGTATCATGTAGGTACTAAAACTGAAATATATTTTTTGTGATTTTCTTTATGTGTACTTTCATCATCCTCTTTTTTGACTTAATTAGTGTTTTACCTGCTATATTAAGCTGTAAGGAATTAATGTTAATAAATACATTTACGTGGGAAATGAATGAGTAGCGTGGGCATTGAGGCAAAGGTCGTATATTTCTCTAATAATAAAGTTATTCTAAATCTGGCAAGAATAATTTTTATTTCATTTTAATTTTAGTATTAGCTATTATAAAGCGAATACCTACAGTTTTTTATTCTTAGAGTCATTATTGATCGTCATAAAATAATCCACGCAAGGAAACTTGAAAACGCTATCCTTAGGTGTTACAGCGACAATTTTTGCGCCCCTATAAGTAGAAATAATGGTTTAATTATTATGTTTTGAAATGAATACTCCCAATGTTTACGAAAAATTGATAACAAAACTAGTTTTCAGCAATAATATCGACTAACTTCGCGAATGATTGACCGAATGCAATTGAAAAAGCCAAATCTTTCACAAGCCTCGCAAATCACTGAATGAAAATCAAATAAGAAAACATTTATCATATATATTTATCATATATAAGCATCTAAAATAGTGCTAAAAATTTACATACAATGTTATTGAAGCTTACAAATAGTTCTATCTAACGCCGGACTAAAACACAAATACTATGAAACACACAAACATTTGTCTTGGCAACACTAATTTTTCTTCCTTAAAGGTTCAGAACAACTGGATGGTGTCATAGATATACCTTATTTATTACTTTACTTCAAAAAACGTTAAGGAGATAATAATAAAATGGCAAGCGGCACGTTTCTTTGACATTCTAATACGATGCTCGCATGTGACTTGTGCTCAATGTGGCGAAAAGTGGGCGATCACCATAAATAACTTTGTAACGATTTATTCGACATGTTGCTTTGTGAGTCTGACCTTTCCTAACTTGCCGCGTGTTTGATTCATAAACAACCTTGAACGTATTTTATTCTTCACAAACTTTGGCCACGACTTGCACAGAGATTAGGATTAAGTTGAAATAAGAAAAATCGATGAGAATTAAAGACGTTGTTGTATAATACGATATTTTCTTCGTAAACGTTTACGATGAATATGACACAGTTTGTTGAATATCACACCCTTTGACGAGAGGCCGAGTTTTATTTTCCCACCAAAAGAAATATTTGCGCTATCTACATAGGTACTCCTATATACTAAATCTTAATGTTGGTAGGTCTCCAGTTTCTGATACTCATAACACAAGAAAAGTAGGTATTTAAGCGTGCTGGCGAAACTGCATCATACAGCACACTGTTGGTAGTATTTTTTTATATATAAAAACTCTCATTTGTTTTGCATGGTTGAAACGTCCATGTGTAAGCTTGCGACGCTCTTTATTAAAAGTTTTCTCTCTATTGGAAATTGGATGTTGAGCTCCCAATCACTTATTAGAAAATGTGTTGGTGAAAATGTTGGCTTATTTTACATACTTTTGCTAATAAAGTATGCGTTGGAGATTTCAGAAAAATAAAATGACATGAAACTAAAAAATCACGTGAAGACTGATTTTCAGGGTAACAAAATTGACAATATTTTTGTGAGCAGAAATTCTCAGAAAAATGCAACAATTTGCTTTACGGTGTCGATTTAAGGTTTTTATATTAAATGTTTGTGCCCACCAATGGGAACTGTATGGGCATGGGTTAAGACACATATACATGTTGGTTTCCAATTATTATCTTAAAAAAACAGCAATATCACGGCATGACTCGACATATAACCTAACCATCCGTAACACTAATGGGGTGAAATGTTAAAGGCTTAATTAATCCTTATTAAGACGGCTCTTTACACCCAAGTTTATTAGGTGTAAATGAATTGCTTCAGTACGGCCGATGGGAATTGCTTGTGGATACGCAACTCTCCACAGTTGATGGGAGAATCAGCAGCCTGTGGAATACGTAAGCAGCTTGCTGTACGTAACCTGGCTATTCCAGTGAGCTAATCACGTTTAATAAGTTAGCTTAGTCGTGCTATAGCCTGTAAAGTTGAATAATATATGTAAAAGTCGACTTTTTTATTTATGTAAGACTGTTGGGTGTATATTTTATAGCATTAAAGAAACTCGTAAAAGTAAATAAATAAGCTTAATTTTTGCCAACATTTGACTTGCTATGGTATTGTTTATATATTGGTTATGGTATTGGCAACCACGAATATCCTTCATCAATATATGTATGTACATATGTATAAATACATATCTTGGCAGCAACCAAAGCCATATCGAAAACTATAGGACCCTATTACTTTCTTAATTTAATGGGTCAGTTGTTATATCGGTCTAAACGGCGTTTATTGTGAGGCAACAATGTATTAAACTTTATGCAAAGCAGGTGTGCGGCCAATAATATCGTGTTGCTAATCCGATGGCCGCCATTACCACGTCTGAGATTCAAACCGGGTTGGCTTCGGCGCCGCATTATCATGTTTTATACATAAATGCTACAAATCCTTGGAGTAATCTTGCCGGATAAAATCTGTGATTTCGATTACAAATTGTAAGTATTTCTTTTGTTTCTTATGATGATTGTGTCGTTGTCTTCTAGCTTTAGTGTATACCGAGTTCCCGAGCTGGTTATTCGGGTGCCGTACATTGGCTTTCCCTAGTAGGAAATCCCGTATACCACCGTTTTTGAATACTTCCGAAGAACGCCAAAAACTGGTCCGATGTTTCATCAGACTTAGCACAAAGCTGATAAATTGTTGTTTTAGATATGCATATGTATCGATCGTATTATATCTATAAGAAATCTTTATATTGTGTAAGAACACTATTTTAATAGTTATCTCACACTATAATTAAGTAGTATAAACTTTCAGTGGCTTTTAAAGTGAGATTGTTAATACCATCTTACATCATAATTAATTAAATACAAAATTACATTATCTGATATGCAGAATGCTCCATTCCTTTGCGGTGTATGAATGACAAATGCTCAATACTAAACTATCTCTACGTACATTGTAGATTATTGTCGAATTTTGGTCAACCACAAACTAATGAGACATTCTATGCAGCAAGTAATATGTTCACCATGGAGCTGCATTGTAGTTGAGTGTTTCCAGTAATACGGCTACTTATTGTATTCATCTTCCTCCACTTTAAAATTAGTAACGATAACACCTCGAACTTCCTGTTGTGGTGTCTTTATGTTTTTGATTTGTATATAACCAATTAGTGAGACAATAAAGAAGTAATAAATTAAATGATTAATTTTCTCCAATTTTTATTGATTCATTTACTAAATATTAATATACATAGGCTTATATCTCCCAAGGATTAGGTGGAAGAGTATTAAGTATTATAACCACTTTCCGTCAGTGTTTTTAAAAACCCCTATTAAATAATCATAATATTTCATATTACTTACTGCGGTTAAAAAAATCCTAATGGGTAAAATTTATAACCCTGCTTCATCTAGACTCAAACCCTGGACTTAATCGATCAAGAACCACAACGAGAAAAAAGTTTAATGTCGAAATATGTACAAATAAGCCTACACCGACAGTGATGCGAGCGTGAGTAAATGTGCGTATATTATGTTAATATTATGAGCCCGTAGCAAATGCGTTGCGGTTGAAGCTATTAGGAACTAATAGGATTGGATTGTTTCAGTATGGACGTTGAGTGTCGCGATTATCACAAGCCCACAATATCCCTAAACAAGCTTCGATTTACTTCTTAGCAGTTTTTGAGGCATGGTACATTTTTTTAATCAATATCTATTTCAGCAAAACAAGGTGTTCATTTTATTATAATAAAAGAGATTATTGTTATTTTAACAAAAAATAAAAACAATATACAATTTTTTCGTATAATAAAGACCTATAGTAGATTAACCTGTTTATTGACATAAGCGCCTAGAGTCCAGCTTTAATATGGTCATTGGTCACGTCTATTTATAAAAAAACACTCGAACTCGTCCGAAGTGGTGGTGAACATAGCACGAGTAAATGACGGAAAGATAAAGTTTTCTTTCCTATCCCATTCATTATAAGAAAGTAGACTATAATTTTTATGGTACATTGGCGAATGTTATAAAATCTTATATCATGTATCATCATCAAAACAATGTTCAAGCTTGTACAATGTTCAGTAATACTGAACGATACTTCAAAGTCCCTTAAGACGAGGTTCTCGAATTCAGCTAGAGTTAAAGTTTAGAAACTGTCCTTAAACACAATTAGGGAAGACACTGTGTCCTTTCGTCTTTGTTGGAAAAATTAAAGTCCCTTAAGCGACCACAGGAGCCCTATAGTTGAGACTACGTTTTACCGCTTAAATCTGCAATCTTTTCTATTTGTGAATAAAATGCAGTGATCTTAAAAGTAATTTTGAAATAATGAATGAAAGTATAGTCGTCGCGAAAAACAAGTTTGTTTCTTAGCTTCTTTTATGAAAATAGAGATATCTCCATACAAAATCATGAAGAATCAGATGCATTTATTTATATTTAGTACATAGAAAAATTTATACTTGTAAAGCAGTTTGTGTCCAACAGTCGAAGCTATAAGGGCTGATGATAGCGATGAATATCTAAAGTTGTGAAGGAATAGTCGGTAACACACATATAGTAACGATTTAATGCAGTTAGGTAATTGGTAAGTAACTTCGGAAGCGAAAATAAAAATTAACTTATACCATGCATAAATCATTTGTTCCTAATGGTTTTCCGGTCCATTGGATTCATGGAAATTATATTTTATATTCTAAGGAATATACCATTAAGTTACAATCAAATTAATTACATCTTTTGATAGCGTAAAAATCATACGAACATTTACACAACTTTTTTCGAAAATGTTAATAATATAATAAAATATGATAACATTATTAAACCTAAATAAGCTCGTTGGCCGCAAAAAAGGCCGCTGAGCTAATATAAGTATAGCCCTTTCTGTTGATACAACGTTTTGTTTTTATAGGACACTTCGATACGCCATCTAAATTATAGTTTTATCGGTTTTATCTGGCCGATACATTTTATATTAAACCAGCAGCAGCGGTTTTGTTTAAGCGTATTTTATGAATATAATATATGCCATACACACGCGTATATTTGTATACTTACAGCCATTGAATATTCTCGTGTCCAACCTCGAAGAGACGTGAGGAGGAATATAACTTCACTATCGTTTCGCTAGTTGGGTTTTTACAGCTTCATATACTATTATGTATGTAAATTGCGATTTACAGATCACCATATGAATTGTTAGAGTTAATAATTTGTAGTCACAATTCGTGATTAATCAGCCGAGGCCCCATCGAGGCAATGATCGTTTCGTCATATATTTCTAAACCTTCTATGTTCTAATTTATGTATATTATATGATACGTACTGAAATATCCCGGTCACAAACAATGAAGAAACTTACAATACATAACAATTCAGCACATTTGAATTAGTAGGTTTCTTTCTTTGTCAATTCGATCAAATCTTTTTTCTTTCTTTCTTAGTGGAAAAAGTTTTCTGTCAATTTGACTTATAATTGACGAAAAATACGATAAAAAAAATTGGGTTTTCTTTAAGAAAATTGAAAAAAACGAATTCTAAAAATTTACCTTAAAAGGGATGTAGTGTCGCTTCCAACATTGTTAAAGAAAAATGGCGAAACGTGAGAGCATATCTATTATTTGCCTACCTTTATAGGGATGCAGGTAAATGTGTACCTAAATGTATTTTTCTACCTGTATTTATGCCCATAAATTTACGGTATACATACATACATACATATCATCTCTGCATCACCCAAGGTTTGACTGGTAGAGAATGCCTCAGGCATTAAGTCCGCCTTTACAATATATATTGTATGAAGTGTAAATGAATGAATGAATATATTAGACATACATAGATAGATCTACTTCCTCATGAAAATACACATATTTGCCGAGTTACTGTCTTGCATTAACCACATGCTATTTATACCGTGTTTACGCTTCGGCTAACATTTGGCGTAACGAGACGATCACGCCAATATGTATTGACTAGTTTAATCTGAACACGAATTTTATGATTTCGTTTGATCTACTTACAAGAATTAACGAAGCTATCCGAAAATAACCACGGGCATCGAGTTACATGGTATTATTGTGTCCAAATCGATCAAGACTACGTAACGTGGTGACAACCGAGTATTGACAACTCATCAATCATAAAATTGCAAATCATTTTCAAAAGTTTACGACGCTGTGACCTAGAAGATTCGCATTGTTATGGAAAATGTAAACAATACCGAGTAAAAGTGAAATGTTTATATAAATTTATTTCCGAAAGCCATTGTGGCTGTTAGTATTTCGAGAAGAAACAAAGGGCAATATTTCAATTTGATAAACGTACTGGTGACTGAAAAGTGATTATTGCCAAAGAAAAGCTACAAATATGAGGATGTTATTATTGTACGAGCTTTTAGAAAATGCATGAAGCGCCGGACCGAGAAGTAATTGATAAAAACGGACCGTATTCAAAGATATTTGGATACCAGTACCCGCCATAAAGTGATATTAAACACCTACTGTCAATGAGAGAGTTAGACTATTTGCAGTCAGTCAGCAATTATAATTGCTAATTTCTGAAAAATTTCTACTTGAAGGAAGCTTAACAACAGTATTCTATAAAGAAATTGAGCCGGATTGAATCTCCCAATCTCGCGGTACAACTATGTGCCGTGCGATCTAGAGGTCCTGGGTTCGATTCCCGGGTCGGGCGAAGTGTTATTGGGTTTTTACCATTAGGAAATTCTCAGTAGCAGCAAGGAGTCTGGAAATGTGTCCGAAAAATGGTAATAAGCTCGCCCCCTATTATGTGGGTCTGATACATAACTGGCAAAATCATCATTCTCCTGGCCTGCTCCCAATTTTATTTGGGGTCGGCGTAGCATGTTTTGTCCTGCCACACATCCTTCAGTCACCTGTCTTCAGTCACCCCTTTCTCTTTCATTTACACAACTGGCAAAATGTGGGTCCACGCGTGAGTTTATGTTTGTATGTATGTATTTCTTTTTTTTATTATTTTTAGGTTTTGTACATAACACGTAACGGAAATAATGCCTCAGGCATGCTCCAAAAGTCGAACCTTAGAGGCGTAGGTGCGATAATAATTTAATTTAATTTTAAATGTATTATTAATTATTAATGAGTCATTTCTCTTAGATGACAGTTTAAATAAGGGGCGTCCCCGTAAGGTAGGCGTATATTACCGCAAGAATATGAAGGTAGCGTTGTGTGAAAATTTTTCAATGAAGCGTGCGACACAATAGATACATTAGAGATGACCCGATTACGTCGTGTTGAAACGTGTCTAATATTAGATGCTATTTTGTGAAATTTAAGCGACAGTATTATCATCACTATTCATGACGCTGCGGTATAAAGTAAATTTCGCTCTCTGATAAATTGAGAGTTATAATTTCGGTTCAGGGCGGCCTGTAGCTTCTAATTTTAGCGTATTGTCATATTTACGGAGGTGAAAAAGGGGTAAGATTGGCTGGTATTTGGATAAACTTTAGTGTGTATACGATTGCCAGAAAAAAGGCCAACACCGCACGATATAGCAAAAGAACTGCTCGTAAGCAGTTCTACAAAGATACATTCAAGAGAAGACAGTTAATAGGAAAAGAAAATAGAAGTGTTTATTGCAGACTATTTAAAGCTCCAGTCTCGGGGATCAAACCCGCAGCCGCCAGTTATGGAAGCGGTTATCTACCCAACTACGCCACGGGGCTGTCGATTTATTTACATGTGTTGTGTATAGCCTTTTATTTCTATACACCACCACGTCTATTTTTTAGGAGTGAAAATGTATTGGATTACTCCTGTTGCCGGTTTAGTACAAGAAATTGTCCCATGAAGTGCTTTTACAACTCCGCTTCCCTACATAGAATTGCTATAAAACCCATTACAGTTTTTACATTGAATTAAGGCATTGCAACTGTGGGAACGCCATCGAAATCTATTCAGCAGTTTTTGTGATGTGTTTACAAAGAAAACATTCTTTATATGGGGAATTTCTATTCCCACCATATTTCTAAATTTAGACGATGATTTCCGTTACATTGCGTTGTTCATAGCAAAAAGTGTACCGAAGAGATAGGATCAGTTTTATTTTGACTCACCGATAAGCTATTATCTACAATACAATGAGGTAGGCAGACGGTATTTTGTGAGTTCCCGTCTGCATTCCCTAGACCCAATTCAAAGGTTGGGGATAGTATTATTGGGTTTTTAGAAAAGTAATCTCGGAAAATGTATTCAATAAACACAAAAGACTCACCCCAGGACTCTTCACTTATCACTCAAAATAGCTCATTAATCGTAGGTATAAATCCACTTATTGTTACATTTGCTCAAATGTAAGAAGTAATGTTCTACTGGGTAAGGGCCCTCTACTTAATTAAGCAGCTTCACCCCATAATTATTTGTTTTTTACATAAACGTATTTCCTGCTATACAAACATTTACATAGGATGTTCCGGGTAATGTAATATGAAAATGTTTATATTACGTAAATGGTTATTTGATCGACGAAAAAGTTGGTTATATTCAGTAATTTCAGGAAAGTATCAATTTACTTATGGGTCTAATGGGATTTGCTTCGCACCAAGCTTAGTATATATTCATATTACTGGGAAACTGAGTTAATTTGGTTTGAATAACTTCGTAACAAACAGAAGAATTCAGCTTACGAATTCGTAGTGACGGAACTCATTATACAAACACGAAATAATTCTTAAGTTTAATTGTTTGTGCAGAAATAAATTACATCGTTGCTAACTTCTGGTACCTATCGCCGAATTTAACAAATTACAGTCATTAGATGAAAAATTTCAGTGATTAAAATGTTTTTACGTGACCGAAAGACTTTATAAACAGCTGTTAAACATGGGTATTTAATGACTCATGTATTTGCTGAAAGATTTACTCAATGAGCGATGTGCTAAAAATACCCATAAATTTCTGATAATTGCGTGTTTATCCAAAATACTTTTCATCTATAACAAACATACAACCGGCTGGAATTCTAAACAAGGCTCTTTGACTAGAAAAATTGTAAACTATTACAGACCCTTATTTCTCAGTATCGGAGACTCATACTTATGGGGGAATTATCAAGTTAAGAAAAACCTACGGTATTTAGCCGAATATGACACTGTATTCGTTCGTGTGTTTCTAAAAAACTATTTGTCGCATATTAATCATTCTTTTATTCGTTTTCATTTTCAGCCGTGTAGCTGGCATAAAAACAAACTAAATACTCTATGGATAGAGGGCAGTTCTACTTTGTCGCAAACACACAATTCTCAAAGAACGGGCATAGTCTAACTTTCAACGGACTAATAATAATTTAGAAACTTATGAGGGTTGAATCAAACGATGTTTAAATTTAGGATGCATTATTTTTGCAAAGCGCCTTTCTACGGTCTTAAGAATTGTATAGGTGACGCATGAATATGTCATTTTTTATTTATTTAGTATCTCTGGAGATCCAGAGGAACGTCAGGGTTCATGAAATAAGTAAGTACTAAAAACATGCTGTTATTAGTATAAAAATAGTAGCCCAAATAGGGGCCCAAATGGGCGAGGTTTAGGTCTCTGAGAAAATCTATCCATCTATGATGGGAATCTGCATATTTTTTTCTTACCGATATTGTACGGTGTAAGTATTGTACTAAATATGCAAGAAGTTGAGATATGTCTATTTATTACAACTCACGATTGATTGAGCTAGAAATAAAGTTAAGAATCCCATCGCGGATCTCGTTTAAAAGTAACAAGCTCTCCGCAGATTTTATCACGCAATGAAATTTGTCCCTAGGGAATTTTCCATTTTTCCAGGAACAAAGGCATTGTGTGTCGCTTCACTATAATTGGAACGCATATGAAGTTTAAAACAGGTTGTATTGTTTAAAGTAGGATATAAAAATATACACAGTGTTTTAAAGAGTAACATAAATAATAAAGTGATTTTGATTGTTACTATTTTGCGCCTACGCTTTTAATGCATTTTGCAGTGATAGAAAGGACCTTGGAGTTTGTTATTGGCTATTTTTGACACCAAAAAAAAATTATCTAAGGCGAATATTTTTTTATATCGAACCAATACCGGAGTAGCTCAAAGAAATGAGTTTTATGTGGTACTGTCACGTCAAGCGTCGACCTGACGAAGACAAGACCAGAAAAATGCTCCTATGAGTACCAGAGTCGGGACCTAGGAACTGACGCAGACTACGGTCTACATGGATGCCAAGTATCAGGAAATACCTCAGGAAAAAGTGAGTGGACCCTAATTTTCAAGAGTTCATGTATGGACAATGCAGGAATTAGGATTGCTGGGACTAATTAGGTAAGTAAATGTGAAAATGTGAGGACCATCTAAAAGATCAACATACCTATGTCGCCCTATGTCAATTTTTATTGTAGGTATATAATAATCCTATGATTATCTTACTGGATTGACTTTACTCACACAATAATCGGATAGTTGGTCCCAGAGTTGAGAGCGAAACATCATAAAATTCTCAATAAATTATCAAGACATCGCTTAAGTCAGGAGATTGCATATTTCACAATCTTACATACCATTTTAAAATAACGAAATGAAAAAAAAAATTAAGCCTCATTAAACTGGGTTATTTAAAAAATGCCACAAAAAATAGTAGCAGAGTTATATAAATTTCTCAGAAATATAATTTTTTATTTAGCTACCACTGAGTTACTGTTAGCCACGTATTCCTAGGCAAGAACTCGTTTATACCCGCCGTAAACAGAAAGAATATAAAACATAATGACAAAAATGATACTTTCATTTAAAAAAATATGTATCTCTTAGGAAATATAACATAGAATAGGTTTCTTAACACAATGATGTTGCCTGTCCTTTTTATAAATGGTCTATAATAAAAATGCGTAGAAAATAAACATCTCAATGCTTTTAGTTCCTATGGACAAGTTTTTATAGATTATTAAAAATACTATTTAATTCCATACATACATATTCTGAATAAATAAAATATAAATTGTTACATCTAACAGCCACATACATAGTTCTGACTCTACATTAAGATACATGTACTAGTATCGGAAACTACAAAATTTTTGAACAAATCACGATAGTAAAATAGTTGATGGATGAAGTAACGCAATAAAGAACAATTCTGAAAACAAATTAAGCTGCGCAGTCCGTTGCCTATGCTATTCGCAAATTCAGTACGCTGTGTGACTTACGTTAGCTCTTCGACAGATTTCGAGTTTCATCAATCACAGAGAGACATAACATAGTGCCACTGCTTTTAGCGCTACATAGAACTTGTGAAGAACATAAAATTTGAAAAATTAATGGTTGTACGAGTATTTTTACTTTCAATATCAAAACATGGCGAATAAAACTTGATATCCGATTTCCATCAGGCATAATTGTGTTAACTAGTGATGGATGATGATATATTTTCTTGGCGTCGACTCTCTGTTTAGAGGGCTCTGAAGTAATTTGTAGTAATCTTGTCACTTGCTTGCAAATAAAAGAATGTACAAAAGTAAAATCTGAATCGATTCAGCGGGAGTCAAGGAGGACTGCAGCATTTCGAATACTGTTTTCTGTAGTTTGAGCCGTGCTGACCCAAATAGCCAAAACTGACTGCAGCGAGGCTCTACTTACAACCTACAGGAACAAATTAAAAAAGCAATCGTGTTCAGGTAACGGAGCGTGGGGAACGGGCCTAGTGTGCCATGCGATGTTTTGCGCATCCAACGCTCGCATAAAACGTGCATGTTTACACGCGTCTGGAAACATTAAACGCAAGCCACTTGCAACACAAACGGCTCACACAACGTCAGTTTGTTTAGTAATGGGGAATATAAAAACACAGAGCGTTTTGCAAGCAGTCAGCACCTATTCTACGACGGAGATATTTTTTAACTGAGCGATGTTACGGTTAAAAGGATGTGAAGAGCCAAACACCTTCCAATATTACCACTGAAATCTGGAAGAAGTAACCTGCATATAACGGTTTCCTAATTTTTATGTTATCATAATTAATTCTTGCTTTAGCCAAAACGAGAAACCGCGAGAAAAGTGTTGATCTACCCGAGTTGATTTTTTTTACGCAAAAGACTACTGACTATGCCTTCATTGATAAAGGTTAAATTTCCTCAACCGTCGAAGAGAACCGAGCTTATATAGCAGTTTATTTGTTAGTTCAGATATATGTACATCCTTTTATGAGTGGAATAAAATGAGAGTTAAACGACAGTTGTACAATTTCCATTACACCGTAATTAACTCACCGAACCAACATGTAAGATTAATGGAAACATTTAATAACACTCACTTTACTACGCAGGTTGTACGTGAGTTGAATACAAAAGAGAATTCGGTGTAAAACGGGTGAATTTTTACCGAGACAGTTGTTTGGAGAAGGCCTTGCTGTCAGCCAGGGTTTCACAGCACGTTCTTAATATTCGTACAGCGTGATTTGTCGTTATTGTCAATTTGATTTATTTGCACGATACACTGAGACTCCGTGATCGGATAATGCGATAAACTTTGCAGCTTTACAATGTTTCTATTTTGATAGACATCCATTTTGTTTCATATTTATTTGAAAATATATTTCGTGCGGGTAAATTTAGACGTTTATTAGTCGTCTGCTGAAATACGTTTAGATTTTACTATGAAAGCAATGCTATGTAAGATTGTACGAATCTCATTTATAATATACTTGTTTTTCATATATGACATATCAATGCAAAAGTGTCGATTAGTCTTGTCGTACAATAATCGTATGCTCTTGGATAGTCAGTTCCCTCCATAATGACATTCTAATGGATTTTGCTTACGTAATACTGATGGTATGAATATAAATATCTTTTTAAACATAATTATCATCAGATGGAAGGGTCACATTGTTACATATGTCTCAATGCGAGAAACAAAGGGTCGGTAACAAACCTTTATACTGCAATGAACCTTTATCATTCAACTGGAACTAGAGAAAGACCTTTACAGAATAATAACAAAATAATAGCATTAAAAGACCAGCTAAGTGCGTCTACTAAATCCTTGTTTATTTAATTTGCATGGGACAGTAACTGACGACGCTCCACTATGTTCGCAAATTAATTTAAGTCTAGATATGTAGCGAGCCTGGCATGTGTCTGAAATGCTTCATTAGTAATATTATATTACGCAAACCGAGACTTGTGATGTACATTTTGTTCTATTTTTAAATTTCTTTTATAAACACAACATGTTTTTAAATCGTTTGCAATAACTTAATGAATTTGTTTGAAAATAAGACCCACTGAAATTCTTACGTCAAATTTATTCTCATAAAAGTCATAACAGAGCGGTATGTAAATACAGACCGACTGAAATACCGTGGTTCATGTTTAATGTCTTTCTAAAAAATGAGCGTTATACGAAAAAAATTCTTTCGAGTATTGGAAGCTTTAGACGTTTCGCAATCTGCGGCGTCAGATGGAAAGATCTTTGGGATGAATGCGTCACGCCGATACGAACTTTTGTGAAAGGTTCTCTTGTGGAACGGTGCGTGATAAATTAGCTGCTACGTACTTCATTAATCTTTAAATATCGACGTATCATTGTGTAATTAATTCTATATTTCAAATCCCCTTACATTTACTTCCATTTTGTAAACAACTAAGAAGGTCGGTGGTGGATTAATAAAAGATGAATTTTCTAAGAGCAACGGACGATTAATCGTCCCACGCAGAATTAAACGCAGATATATTCAATTAAATATATCTGAAGGAGGTATAATTTAGTAGAATTATCTACAATTGTAATAAATTATACACAGTTTATATAAATGGAATTCGTTGTATTGGCAGCAGACGTCGAAATAAATTATTCTAAAATAAACTTACCATGTGTGTATAATGGTGGTACTCGGTACTTGACCGCAGCGGTGCATGCTATAGCGCCTGTGCCGCCGCCGAGTTGCAAGCCGTGTGATAGCACTTGCACTATGGTACCCACCACGGTGATGGTCCATCCCCAACCACCTTCAGGATAATAGCGGCGGGCGAGGGTAAGCGCAGCTCGAGCGCGCAACGCAGCCGCCGTCTCAGCGCCCACCGTGGCACCAGCACTCGCGCACCTGACGCATCACAACTAAAAATAAATCGCTGACAAACCACTACCAATACACTTGAACACCACCATTTCATGCCTCAACACATTCCAATCACAACACTAACCGGCGAAACTGTGCCACTTCACGCGCCGCCTCGTACCCTACGCTTTTGGAACGACCTCGCTCCGCGTAATTATTGCACTTGTCCGGAGGGTTGAGCCGATTTCCACTAGCACCGCACGTGCACAGTAAATCTTCGGCCCTGAGCCGCGGTGTGGGACGATACTTGGGCTCATACTTCTCTCGACAGTCACATGTCGGTGTTCGCCAGGACAGCAGCCTTTGCAGCAAGGTCCTTCGGCGTATGGAGCTAGCTCCTCTTTCAATAGCGCTCGTTTGGCCTGTATCCAGAGGAAATGACGAGCACCGGTCTGCTTCTTTTGAATTGATTTCAATTGTCCGATTATCATAAGTGATTTTCCTCCGCGCCTCTCTTTTGTTGCATGTGAACGTAGGGATGAAATTGGGCGTAATGGATTCTTTATTCGGTCTACGGTCTGTTTGATCCCTTTTTGCGGTAAGCCCATTTTTTATGTTCTTGACGTCCGAGTGAAGGGACTTCCAAGTCGCAATAACTTCTTCTCGAACTAGTGTGTCACTGAAGTTAGGGACGGTGCTAGAGTCAGGGACCTTTTTAACTTCAGGGCGCGTTTCGGTTTCAACTGTGACAGGTAGAACCCGGAGTCGCGAGGGCAAACTGTCAGACCGGCGGAGCGTCATTGTCGCTGAATTTTAGGACTCTCATTTTTAAAACGCATCAATTCTCACACGCCACTTGTCCTCATTTTACCTGAAACAATATTTTATACGTAAGTTAATCTCATACGTCAACAGAGCAAATTAGCTAAATTATAGGAATCACTCATGGGGGTAAACATAGATCGCAGACACGCGCCATGATTAACACGCTTCTAACTTTGGGGTACAAATATAGCCTCGCACTTTGTGAAATTGAACCGCAGCAATCAGAGCGCAACCTGTTAAATATCCCTCATAATTGACAGCTCGTGTAAACACGTGAGTTGACGAGATAATATTGTTTCTTTGTTGAATAAAATCGAAGCCAAGGCATATTAAAATTACGGGCTTTTTACCCATTTTGTGTTTATATGAAATATTCATAAACTCGCTAACTGTTATGTAAATAGAGAGATTTGCGAAAATGAAGGCGGTAAATGTTGGCCCAATAGACGCGTGAGAGATCCGACCGCGCAAAGTGTATGCATAAAATAATCCACGAGACCTTGAAATGATTTATTGCCTCTATTTGTATTGATATTGAGGGGATGATATCATAATCTTTGCGTGTCCGTACTCAGTTGCTACTTGTATTGTACGAGGAATTCGAGAAATTTAATAGGTTAGCTTAGTAACAAATTTATTTGAACATTGTGTTACAGTAAATAGTAAACTATTTAAATACAATGTTTGTGAAATGATACCGCATTGAATTTACACATCTTGTACAATCCAAAACCATTTTTGTCTGAACATAAAAATAATTTGAATCTACTAATCAATTTCATCTATTCATATTTTTTTTACCTCTATTTTTTGTAATTGTACTCACGCTGATTCAATGAGATTTTATACTTGTAATATTATTTCTACTGCAATATTAATTTTCCCTAATATACTTTGCATTTCGCACTAGGCCAGCGTGGTAGACTATGGCCTAAACCCTCTTATTGGTAGAGGAGGCCCGTGCCCAGAAGTGGGACGTATATGGGCTGATAGTATACTTTGCATAAAGAATAAATAAATACACATTGCTACTTTCTGCCCGCACCTGTCGATAGCCTAGTTGTGCCGTCAACGTTACAGGCCACCACCCTTTGCTCTTTGTAATAAAAAATGTCGGGAAACTGTCTCGGAACAAGTTGAGGCGTCGGTCAGGTTGTTGCCAAGCGGCAACAGCCGGCAAACACAGTAAAAAACTTTTAACACTAAACTCGCTTCTATTTATATACAACCTCCGATTGTAGTATTTTCTTTGGTTTATTTACTTTACTTAGAATTAAGGACAGATTTGTTCGTTTATAATCCGTGACGCTGAAAAAGGTTGTTCTGAGTTTATTTTGGGATTAGTGAAGATAATAATCTGGCATTGTACGTCAATTAGTGTAACGTTTGAGTGAGACATTCTTGTGTTCTTGTAGAGAAGTTTACGCAACTTGTAAGTTGTGTTCATAATGCAGGTGGAAACAAATGTGCTATGACTGCAGGTTGCCTCCGGAAACCTCAATCACGAAGGGAACCGCTTTTATGTTACTTAAGTTCTTTTTAAATAGCATTTTTAAACCAAAGTTATATACCCCGTATCGATAAAACACAGTAATTCGATTTGTTTTTTTTTTTTTTTTAATTGTTTATTAGTACAGTAAAGTAATGTGTGGTGTTGTGTGTTGTTGAAGTGTTAAGCGTTGCTCGCGACAGGAAGGTGAATTCGCTATTTGATACGGTTTCACCTTCCTTCGCGAGCATTTAGTGTATAATGTGTGGTGAAATGTGGTGTGCTTGAGTGAGTGCTGGTGTTACATATTTATAAAATTTTGATATTTATACAGAGCAAGTAAATAAATCTATACACAAAAAAAAAACACAAAAAAAGAAAAACACAGCGAGAAAAGTACAATTCTTAAACTAAAAATAAAATTAAATAATAACAATAAATTAACAACAACAAAATTAAAAATACGACGCTAAAACTAACTCAAATAATTACAGAAATAAGTGACACAATAAAATTAAATTAACAAAATAATTAACAATAATAAAATTAATAACATGACGCAAAAATTAACTAAAATAATTACAAAAAGAAATAGAACAATAAAATTTAATTAACAACAAAAGAATGAAAATAAAAATATTACATATGACTCTAAAACTAACCATAATAATTACAAGTATTCGATTTGTTTGATTATAGTTTCTGAAAGATAAATCATGTTAGACGACCTAACATTGATATAAGCAAAAGCTAGAAAATGTTTAAAAATGTTTTCTATTTCATTCGCTAATTAGTTTAAGATCATCAAAGATAACGATCAAATAAACAAAGCTGTGACAACAGAGATCGCCCACGAACTTAGCGAAACAGCCACCCACTACTTCGCAAAAAGATTAAACGTATTTCAAGCTACATTGTTTACCAAAGCAAACTACACTGTAAGTTTACTTTTAAAACGGATCATGGTTTAAATAATTAAAAAACGGACGAAGTATAATTAATAACATCTACCTCACATACATATATCATGGTAATATTATGAATTAGTTTCCAGAGGGGAATTGAAAGAGTTCGGAGTTCGAATTTAGAGTCTGGAAGTGTTACGAAAAAATGGATTCGTTTAGGATTTTTTAATATCAGATCAGGAGACTGATAATGTTTCTTAAACTAACTGAAAAATTCGAGAACTTTCGGGATACTTGCGTTTAATATATTATGTTGAATTACAAAGTACAGTATCAAAATATACGTAAAAGTAACCGTCACTTAATTAAACTTAGCAGAATGAACTACAAAGACTATCTTCGATTCAAACCTGTGACATTTAAGCATTAGCATAAGATAATAGCTGCAATAACCAGTCTAATAGTCTTTATATAAAACTAGTAATGCATTATTCATCAACGCATATCTTCCAGCTTTCATACGATTTTCATCGCCATCTTTTCCATTTTTAAAGAACTACTCTGTAATTATCCGATTTCAAATCTCCCAAAAGTTTTTACGACTACAGTGCTTAAGTTAAATAAAAACGGACCGTCTTTGTTAATAACTAGCATCTTCGACTTAACGAGTGTACAGGATGGGAAAATTAAAATTGAATCTGAAGAGACATTAAGGGTGATGTGCCGAAGTTTTCAGACTTCATTCCATTCTGTTGCCCATTCATACTCAGTAATTACATGCGCCAATTCTTTTGTTGCTTTCACTTTGGCAGACAATTGAATTTCAAATCCGCTCTTTTGGTATCCTGAGATGATCCCCAGACATGCTTCTATCAGTGGCATTTACGGGCGATCAACATATCTGAGTGTGTTGCGTCCTTGGAGCGAAAATGCTGAGTGTAATATGTATTAGAAATACGAAGCAAAAAATTTTTGTATATTTTTTTTAAGTTTTGCCCATGTGAGTAGTGTGAAGTTGGGATACGATTCTATGATAAAAAGTTAACCTATTTTTTTGAAGTTTTCATGGCACGTTAAGATTTCAGTTACTATCACGTTTAGACGTCAAATAGAAGCACTGGTACACCTACCACAAGTGTCAAAATCAAGTTTAATTAATGACTAAAAGGAACATAAAGGATTTTTTGAAATAAGACCATAAAAAGCATTTTAGATAGAATTATACGGGTCGCTAATAAGGTTATAAAAATTGGATGAAGGTTACAAAAATGTTATTTATATCATAATGAGCCAAAGAAAATACAAGTTATATAGATTTTATCTGTTATTTGGGACTAAGAGGGGTAACGCGATGAAGTATTAGTATTTTCAACTAGTTGTTATTGGCGACTATTCAAAGCATACGACTTGATTGCTACAAGAATTCTTATAACTTTCCTAGAACATGGTTTCTTTTGCGTTACGCGCCGCGCGCTAAACTTAGTTCGCGCTGGGAATTAAATTATTCTACATTTTTATTAAATTCCTTAAAATTGGTCTGTTGATCAGACATCACAGTTATACTTGTTACACCAAACAATTTGACTTTCTCTTTTCTTAAGAATTATGAAAAAGAAAGCCTCACGATTTTTCTTGGAAACATGTAAAAATACTAACACAAGAATTACAATTTTGAATTTTACAGCGTTTTTATCCAATTAAATCATTACGTACGCATCGAGACAACATATTTTATGTGTACTTATATTATAAAAAAATAGAATTAGGTACCTCGTTTCAAAGTGCTAATTATTTTACCTAAAGCTTATTAACTTTCATGATATCGAAGTAAGTTTCGGCATAAAATAAAAGTTTTAGCTAAATGGTATTAGATACAGCTGTTGCAATTTGAACTGATTCACTCAGTAAGTATTTGAAGTACAAGCAGATAAATATGACTTTGCTTTTTTTTCACCTCCTTTTTTGTGAAATCTTGCTTAAATACAGTTTAAGAAAATTTTCACCTTTATATAAAAAATGTACGCGTGTATTTATAATATTTTATTACATTCTAAATTCTTTTATTCAATGTTTTCAGAATTCATATATAAAACAACTCTACACGTTTTTCATGTAAGGATAACACTTCATATTCCAATATTTGACTTCTTTTTTGCTTTGGAGCGAAGTAGACTTTTTTAGCATATACGTAATATATCGGTTTTATATATTTCGGTGGTCTGGAAGAAATCATATTCAGCTATAAGACCGCCATTTGTTGCACTCTTTACATTTTTAATTTTCAATCATGTTTATGTAATTTTTTGTGGTGTACAATAAAGTGTTATAAATAAAAATAAATAAATAAATATATCCAAATTCCTTACCTTTATACTAATTCGACCCTTACGTTTCTCGTGCCTGAGATTACATCAAACAAAAATAATCAACTATTTTGGTCTTGCATTAGTTACTTATTTTTTTCAGTCAA
Source organism: Cephonodes hylas (assembly GCA_030295005.1). NCBI lineage: Eukaryota > Metazoa > Arthropoda > Insecta > Lepidoptera > Sphingidae > Cephonodes > Cephonodes hylas. The sequence continues at coordinate 6,966,286 of AP025371.1, forward strand.
GAAATTTAATAATAGACATCAATCATTTGTTCAGTTAAGTGGAAAAACGTGCTTAATGACAATGGGATCGCTGCTAATCCATCCTGCGGGGTTCTGTGTCATATCTATTCATTATTCAAACAAAATGGGCCGTTTCGCTCACTGGCATTCTTGCTGTGATTAATTTTGATATTTAAATTACCGGAAAATTAAGACGTTGTGTAATAGTATTTGTTTGTATATTTAGTAATCAACTTTATATCATATTATGGGAATAAATTAGATGTTCGCGACCATCCGTATTTAAATGGTGACTCGGCTTATGTCTGATAGAGCGACTGCGCGGTGTAGGGATCTTAAATTTTAGATGCTGTAGTTTCCTTGAACTATGATTTAAACGAACCGTCTTAATTAGACTTGTTTCACTGCTTTCTGTTTATTTATTGAATGATATTACTGGTACCATAATTTAATGGCTATAAGATAATCCCTATCCCCTAACCCTACTCTTGTCACGCACTTTCGTCCTATATCTATCCTCCCTTTCCTTTCCAAGGTGCTAGAAGCTAGTGCACACAGGCAACTTTCTGCGTTTGTACACTCAAACAAATTATTGAGTATACTTCAGTCTGGATTTAGACCTTGTCACAGCACTACTACCGCACTCCTTAAAGTGATTGGCGATATTGGGGCAGGCATGGAGGATACCAGAGTCACTGTGTTGGTTCTGGTAGACTTTTCGAATGCCTTTAATACCGTCAATCACGACATCCTTCTATCCATCCTCTCCCATCTTAAGATGTCGTCTGAAGCATTGGACTGGTTCTCATCATATCTTCGAGGTCGCCAGCAGTCCATACATATCAACGGGTCATTCTCTGATTGGTGTGATTTGCACTCTGGCGTTCCTCAAGGCGGTATTCTTTCTCCTCTACTTTTTTCTATTTTTATCAATCTCATTACCCAAAACCTTCAATGTGCGCACCATCTTTACGCCGATGATCTGCAACTTTATGCTCAGGCTGGGGTCGACAGTGTGGCTACTGCAGTCGACCAAATCAACAGAGACCTAGCCTACATTAAAAGCTGGTCCGATAATTTCGGCATTAGCGTCAACCCAACCAAATGTCAGGCTGTAATAGTAGGTAGCCAGCGCCTGTTGTACAGATTGGATGTAGCGTCTGTTCCACCAGTCTTGTTCGATGGGTCTGTTCTCGATTGGTGTCCAGTGGTGAAAAACTTAGGCCTGCTTATTGACTCCAGCCTGAACTGGCGAGCCCAGGTCACCTCTGTGTGTCAGAGAGTCACAAATACACTGCGTGCACTTTATCGTCTTAAGAATTTCCTTCCATCCAAAACCAAGACAATGCTTGTGCAAGCCTTAGTTTTTCCTATAATCGACTATGGTGATGTGTGCTACTTCGACCTGAATGCAGATCTTCTCAATAAACTCGACCGCCTTCTCAATAACTGCATTCGATTCATTTTCAATCTCCGTAAATTCGATCATGTCTCTTCCTATCGATGCAAACTAAAATGGCTACCGATTCGACAGCGCCGTAGTTTGCACGCTCTTTGTACACTTTTTTCTATTTTATTTTCTCCTAATCCACCTTCTTATTTAACTCCATATTTTCAATTCTTGGGGTCCTCCCACACCAAAAATCTACGTTCTAAGCACAATCTTCTCCTTCGTTGCCCTCCTCATACTTCAAATTTTCTACACTCTTCTTTTTCTGTTCAATCTATCCTTCTCTGGAATGCGCTCCCGCTCGAAATAAGGACGTCCACTACACGGGATACTTTCAAAAGGAGAGTCCGAGATTTATTTCTCAATAAACTGGCAGAGTCTTCTTGTTGAGTTTAAGTGTATGTATCTATATTTATTTTTATATATTTATATATATATATATATCTTAGATATTTTATGTATATTTTTATTATGAATTTATGTTTGTATCTCTTTGTTTTTTTTTTTTCACACCAACCATACTTCATCTCTCCACCACCCTAAGGTAGACTGGTAGAGAATGCCACGGGCATTAAGTCCGCCTATATACAGTTTTGTATATGAAGTATTTTAAATAAATAAATAATCACAACCGTACGGACAGCGACTATCATGTGGCGCTCATAAGGTGCAAACTACGTCGCAGTCCTGGATAATGAACAGACCGGCGTTATAGTCTTGATGGACATGAAATATTTGTGAAAGGTTTTCGTGTATTTGCATCACATTGCGTCTCCTTAAGCTACCAAGTTTATTAAGTTTGCTGATAAAAAAATGAATCAAATGAGAACATCTAAACATCATTTAGATGACAGTCTATCAATGTTCGATTAATAGTCTTAAGTTGTTTTAAAACTCCTGATATATCCTGATACTAAAAAAGTAGAATCCTGCGACTAGTATGAAGAGTGTTATTCTTAACGCCTCACGGAAAATATCAGCGACCGCATTTTTGATATCTCATTTTCCAATTCACGACACTGGTCGGAAATTAAAATATTCGTCCTTTATTTTTTGCGTAAACTCGGAATTTCATTGTTTGAAACGTTAACAAAGTTAGGATGGTCTTTGCCAGTTTAAATTAGTTTAAAAATTGAGTTCCCAGGGCTTCTATAAAAAAATAGGAATAAAATAAAATTACACGGTTTTGGGGAAATTTAATTACCTATCTTTTAATATTTAGTTTCCAAAGTTTTATTAAAATGTTTTAGCGTTAGCATAGATTTATGGGTACCTAATTATTCCTATTATTTCGAAATAAACATCAATTTTATCACTTCAACGTCCTTGTAAGGTAAAAAGGAATAATATCCCTTATTAAGAAAAAGGTTACTCCTTAGATGTGATGAAAACAGTATGACCATTATTTTCTATTTTATTATTAAAAATAAACCTTTTTTTCTACGTGGCTGGTAAATTTAAAAAAATGGATAAGGGAAATCTGAAGAGAACGTTAAGGGAACGTTAATAGATGGACTATTTATCAATTTCTTAACGCCTAGTTAGGCTAAGGCGCTAAAGAAATATTATAGTTTAACCGAAGTACACGCGATCTTATTAGCTTCAGCTTCAATACATTGATTCTATTCTTCAATCTGCTTTTTATTGTTCTCTTTACGGATATTTATTTCGGGCGTGAACAAACTGACAGCCAAAGGAAAATACTCCCACATATCATCGACTTACGTCAAACGTAAGTGTGTGAAATATATGGTCAACAAAAACCTCATTACAGTCAGCCGAAGTTCAAGGGCGTTGTGGGAAGCCAATTTGTTTCGCAGTGTCACTCTTATTATGCCCATAAATTACTTATGGCATTACGCGAAAACCACGGTATTCTTTCCCCGTGAACAACTGCGGGTAATGTTTTATGGTACAAGTTGAGATCCATGGTGTCAGCTGCGTGCATATGCTATTTCCGAGATAGGTATTATTACGGATACAAAAGTTTGCGTTGCGGCTATAATAAACAAATTATGTTCTAACAAAAGACGGTGGATTGAGCCTTTCGAATATAATGGAAGATACAAAAATACCACCATCGTTTTTAGAAGCTTAAGTTATTTTAAAACAATGCTATTGTTGACTTTTGTTTTCTATACCGTGTTGTGTGGCTCGTAACAGACATATAATGAATTGTGGGGCTCCAATTATTTCTATGTGGAGGATGCGTGTTTATAATAGCCTTCTAGTAACCTTACTTGGCAAAACAAAACGGTGAAGTTGATCTTAAAACAAAAATCGAGCTATGCTACTCATCACATACTTTTAGGGAAACCCACAATATTCTAAAGTAACTCCTGTGTTGTTTTACTACGTATGAGTACTATGAGCAAACGTAAAATGTGATGCAGAATTAATTAGGTCAGCGAAGTGTTTGACGTGCATACGTTTATCAACAGAAGCCATGTTTATTGAAATTGCACTATCAACATCATGGATTCTGTGATGAATGAGTTATTATAAAAGCCGCAGTTGGTCATTATATCATGCAATAAATTACTTATTGAGAACAACTTTACTTTGCGTAAATACAAAATGTTATAAGTATAATGTACTTCTTACATAACATGTACATTAAAAGGAAATGACAATAAAGATATGTATGTATGGAAAGTAAATCCAAAAATGAACTAAATATAGATACTAAATATAACTGTAAAAAAGTTAAAATAATAATAGAGCACATATTTTTAATTCATCATCACACCGATATCCAATAGGGCTTATAAAAATTAGTTCAGGATGACAATTTTCTTACGACAACAAAATCCTACCACAAAAATGTTTACGTAAATAAGACACAGACGTTTCTATTTCAGATTAAAACAAAATGCTTGTCTCGGCTGTCTTGTGGATCTCTTGGATTTTTGTAGATTCTTGTGTGATTTACAGAACGGAATTCGGTGGTTGGTGGTTGGTCGGCGCCTTGTTCCGAGCTTTTATCAGTATTGTCATCGTGACGGAATTGTTTACTACCACCGTCTCAACTCAGCGCAGACGTCAGTACGTCAAATATTGTTTTTTTTAATGAAATGGAACTGTTAGTTTCATATAAGGCTAATATTCCTTAATAAAGTTTTAGGGGGTTGTGGAAAAAATCACGTAAATCTAAGCGTTTTAGGGCAAAGATGGGGTGCTAATATTTGGAAAAGGACTAAAAGAGCAGGGTTTACTGTGGTAATAAAGCTACATTATGTATGACTCGGCGATCGTATTTAAATAAAGCAAAAAAAATATAAGCAAACCTTAAATTGTTATTTTTCTAGAGGATAATGAGCATAATAATTATGTTCTCCGAAATTTCAGATACGTCTAACGGATTTAATAACTTTGATAACACTTTTTCGCCCTTAAAATATAGCCTTAAGTTTAGAATAATGTAATTAGAATTTTCCTGTCAAAGGAACGATTTAAAGAATTTTAGACTTAAAGGCTATTATAAAACACTGAAATTATATCAATTACGGATTACCAAGATATTTAGTAGAAGTTTTGAATAAAATAAAAAATAATATTGAAAGAAGTGAAGCGTTGAAAGGTTTGATAAAAGAAAACATTTGAATTCCACCAACGGAATACCAGATCAAATTCCATCCTGATTGAACAAGTTTGAAATGTAATCTGGATTTGTTAAATGTGGAATTTTGACTGTCGTCCATTACACAGAGGTTGTTGATAGGTCAAAGAGATGTAACAAACGGAACTGAAAGTTCGACGAATGGCGAAAACAACGTTGAAAACACATGTTTTTAAGAATTGAAGTCATAGACGACATGTTATTGATACAGTAGAATAATATAAATCCGAATGTAGCTAAAGTATTATGGAATTTTCTTAACATTTGTTTGTGGGTTTATGTTGTGGATAGATGAATAGCAAAAGTTGTTCAAGCACTGTAATAGATCTTATTACTAACCGTATTATTGACTGCATCAGGTCGGCCATAATGGTGGGAAATTGTTTCACTTTCTGTTTTCAGATTTTGCCACTACATTTTCCTAGGAATGTTTTAAAGATTTGGGATCAAAGGCAACGTTGACTTTGTATAATATATTGAATCAAAAATAGAAAACAAACAAACTTGTTGACCTTCTATAGGTAACACATTCTTGTCATTTAGGTCAATGATTCGTTTCCTTGTTAGATTCTTATTTAAAATATTGAATAATATTAACTTTTAGTTGTTTTATCATTATTGTTCAAATATAGTTTTTGGTGATCGCAAAATTAACCGCAATAAATGTCATGGGTTCCGATCACGAGTTATAATATAAAATCAGTTCACTGTACAATATAACATTAAATTACTTGACACGGAATTTTAACAATGTTCTTGTTGTCACACGCCAAAAATTTAAACGAGATAGTAATTTTTTATGCTTAAAAATAATTAAAAAAAGATAAATTTGGAAATAATAAGCCGGTGCAAGAAATATTTAGTTACATCATAAATAGAAGTTGTATCGTGTACAAAAATACATCACATCCGTCAGCATCCGTAACTGTCTGGTCTTGTCTTGTTTCTCTATATCACCCCTGTGGTAATAATACATTTTCTTTTCATTAAATATTACATACGACGGTGGCTGGGGCGGAAAGGTTCTTGAGTGGAGGCCACGTACTGGCAAGCGCAGCGTTGGACATCCACCCACAAAGTGGACCGACGATTAGGTCAAAATCGCGGGAAGCCTACATTCAAATTTCGATCCAAGGAAAGTTTTATTGGGTTTTTCTTTAACGAGGTTCTTATTACGGTACGGAGCCAAGAAATGTGCCCAAAAATGACAATAGTTTTGTTCCTATTACGTGGAACTGATACTTGGTGCCAATGACACAGGTCATCATCATCATTATCATTATTAGTCCCAAATTTTCATGTAGCAGAAAGAAAGGAATTATTACTAATATCCACGTATTTTCTATCACTATATTACAACTATAATACCAGTTAAAAGAAATTTTTAGTAGGTACACCTTATAATATTATGATGAAAGACATTAAACACTCACCCTTAAAAACTGCCCATACGCTGCCAACGCATTTATATAAACACACCATATACAATGATGTAGGCGTATACCCACAGTACGTTTCCATGAAACAAATCCCTTGATTATACTCGGCTGAAGAAAAAAATTATGAAACTTCAACAAGCAATTTTTAATCCAAAACCAAATCTTTTAGCATGTGGATGGTATTGGCAGCTGCTTGTTTTGTAGCGTACACGTTTGACAGCCCATCTTGTACCAACAAGCCAATATTTGATCAAATATTCTGTGACGATGTATTATAAAACGTAAAAGCCTCAAATAAATACGGAGAAATTTAGTTATTTATAAATATGAATGGCAATTATTTTTATATAAAATATAAGGGTTAAAAATAATTTGTTTTTTAATCTTTAGGTATCTCAAGTAAAGAACAAAATTAAAAATTCTAAATAAATATTGAACAACACAAATACAAGTAAGTGGACCAGAAAAATGTTTGGATTATGCAATACAACTTGCTGAGAAAATTAGCAAACTTACAGACAAAACTTTAGTGGTGAAGGAAAACACAAAAATGTGTATCGAAAATGTTTCATAATATTCTGAAAAGCTGTCAACTTGTGCAAATTTAGAAGACTAAAGCAAACTGACTTAAACGGTTGGCCTCACGCACGGAGCCCATTCTTTTCTAGTAAAGATAGTTCGATTACGTATTTTAATTGCCAATAATATATTTATAATTTATTATTAATATAAATTATAAATTAAATTGCATTATTAATATTAAAAGTTTACTTTTACCATTTTTGTAAAAACTATAAACAATGAAAGGCCGAATGAATTGATTAAGTTATCAAAGACCAGCTAGTAACAGACGCGAAAAGCCGTAAATATGCAAATACACGTTCATAAGCGCGTGAAAAACCTAATAATAACTAACTTGATGACGTTAGCCATCTTCGTGGGCGAAATAAAGAGCATACCATTATACGCAGAATTTATGTTACTAGAGCTACAGATGTAAGTGGCCCAACTTACTTTTGGCCCGCAGCCAATCACCGAGCATTTCTTTAAAACACTGTCGTAAATAAACATGTATCAAATAATCCCACTGAAGGTGTGTAGTGAATCATAGGCAGCCCCTTTGAGGAAAGCATATGACAAAAAGCCTCGTAAATTATAGGTATTAATCTAAAAGCGGTTTTCACCTCGGCATTTCTGTTTTTCCCATTCGTTTAATAAAAAAGCGAGAGCTAGTCTACTGCAAAATAAAAAATAGAAGTTTTACTAATGTAACAAAATGGTTTTGGGAGTTAGACTAAGACGCTCAAAGTGGGTGGTGATCACTTTCCAGTATGCAGAGTATATATTCATACTCAGAGTATATAAACATAAACAGTAATTAATGTTGTATTAAATTTATTAGTTTGGTTTGGTTTTTACATTACATAAATTTATATTCAAGATCTATTTAAGTTGGTTTTGATCATTTCTTTCAAACTATAAAAAAATAAATTAAAATAAAGAAAAGAAACATTAGAATTTCAAGATAATAATACCAACTTGTGAAATATACATATTACATACAGTAATAAACATGAACCGGAAATTCTAGCCTCGTCGATGAGCTAAAAAACTATTATGTTAAATGAAAAATGCAGTTAAATAGCCATGACAAACAGCGTTGGGCTACGACGACCACAAACATGCCTTCTCGCGTTCACAGTTAGATTCCAAACGTTGAGAAGTAAAAAAATATTTTCTACCCCTTTTGTTACAGAATGATTCTGCACTTTGCTTGTAATTAAGAAAATTCTTCTATTTGAAGAATTTCTACAGAATTCACCCATCTTATAAGAGACAACATCGCTTTACGTCGTTTTTTTTAACAACAGCTCCAAATTATCTACGGCGTAGCTCTACCATTTACTAAAAGTCTCTCTCTTAGTACAACGACAAAGAAATTATTTTGCAAAATTTAAGGTAAAATTCTTTTCAACAAAGCGACATTTTGCAACTGCTCAAAATCACATTTCTACTGGCAGCTTGAAAAGAAATAATTCTTTAAGAGATATGCCCTTATCACGAATGCAGGATCGTGGATTGTTGACGGGTATTAACGACTTCCCCCAAACCCACGTATAAGGAAAGGGTTTTAGAGTAAAGCGTCATTAAATTAGGTTTCCAAATGTATTTGAGTTGTTATAGCCATCAATGTTTCCTGTCTGAGTAAATTTATGAGAATTCGCGATCTTAGAGCGGGGTATTTTTGGTATTTTTTTTTTTTTTTTTAATTGCCCTAGCAGGCAGACGAGCTGACGGCCCGCCTGATGGTAAGCGGTCACCGTCGCCCATGGACTTGGCAATGCCAGGGGCACAGCCACGCCGCTGCCTACCGTGAGGAAAGTACTCTTTTTAAGCCTCGTTTGAAGAAGGCCATGTCATAGCGCTCGGGGAACACCGAGGCAGGGAGTTCATTCCAGAGCTTGCACGTACGTGGTAAAAAAGACCTCTGGAAACGCACCGTACGCGTACGGTACGTCTCCAGGTGAAATGGATGAACTCTACTGCGGTGACGGGTGGTGCGATGGTAGAACGGCGATGCCGGTACCAACCCGAACAGTTCCTCGGAGCACTCCCCATGGAACAACCGGTAGAACACACAAAGAGACCCAAAGTCTCTTCGCAGTCCTAACGGCTGTAGTTTCTCCGTGAGATCGGGATCATCGACGATGCGAACAGCCCGTCGCTGTAAGGAGTCAAGTGGGTCGAGCTGGTATTTTGGGGCACCTGCCCAGAGATGCGAGCAGTACTCCACGTGGGGCCGGATTTGCGCCTTGTAGAGCAACAATCTGTGACCCGACGTGAAGTACCGCTTGGCTCTGTTCAGGATACCCAACTTTTTACTCGCCAATTTGGCTTTGTCCTCCAAATGACTCCTAAACTGGACTAAGCTGGAAATTTCAACGCCGAGGATCCCAATACTCTCGGAGATCTGGAGAGATACTCCTTGGAACTGTGGCGCCATGACGAATGGATCCTTCTTCGCAGTGAACGCGCAAACTTGTGTCTTCGTGGGGTTGAATTGAACCAGATTCTTTTCACCCCATTCGAGAGCCCGCCCCAGAGAGCTCTCGACTTCAGACACAAGTTGTGACCGTCTTTCCCCAACGATATAAAATATTAACAATTTTAGCGCCAATGATTATTTCGTCCATACATATGTAATAAGTGCACAAAATCAGTCTGTGTGTCGGTTACATTTGCACGGCTATACCGCTTCATCGACTTAGAAAATTTTTCGTGCGTACACAAAGATGAGATCTCGAAAATACATAGACTATATATATTATACATACAATTACATACATTGTATGTTAAACCAGAGACCACACATTACGGCATATTCAAAATGATTACCACTTACCGTAACGGGAAGGAAAACACTGTAAGGTGACTTGGACACTTAACAAAAGTCCTTAGGAATTTCTTAGGTGTGCAGGCCGCCAATCCGATCTAGACTAGCGTGACGGACTAAGGTCTAAACTCTGTCAGTTGTAGCAGAGGCCAGTGCGCACACTTTTACTTCTAGATCAAAATATTTGTAATAGCACAAAATATGTAAAAATAAGTATGTTCACTTTCTTAAGTTTCGTTATTATATATCGATTGGTTAATGCATTAAGGGCATAATATTCCCAATGGCGACTGAATGCATGATTTATATCAAGACGCTAGACTACAGCTAGAATTTTCACGACACCCAGGAGACAACTACTGCACTTATACATATGTAGTATACACTATACATGTACAATTTTGCGAAAATTGTTTGTAAAATTGTTACATACACATTTACCAAGATATTTTTTACCCTGATTTGCCATTAGATATTTATGTTTGAATAAGAAGCAGTGATGGCCTCGAGGTTTGGTCACGCGGTCGAGAATCTCAGCGGTCGCGGGTTCGAACCCCAGGTACACACCTCTGACTTTTCGAAGTTATGTGTGTATTCACATTGAATTATCACTTGCTTAAACGGTGAAGGAAAACAGCGTGATAAGACCTGCACACCTAAGAGTTCTTAGGAATTTCTTAGATGTGTAGTCCGCTAACCCGCACTAGGCCAGCGTAGTGGACTATGGCCTAAACCCTCTCAATGGTAGAGGAGACCCGTGCTCAGCAGTGGGCGTATATGGGTTGATAAAGATTTATGTTTCAAGAATAACGAACTGGTACAATATTTATAATAAATTGCACACATCATCTGCAAACCCCAAAAATCATACACTAATATTTTTATCAAAACTAACTGCTGTTTCATTACCGACAATGATAAATATCTCTAAGTAGTTGCCAAATTTTATCTCATGTGTAATCGAGAGCCCATCTCTCTGCCATCGGTACTTATATTAATAAACAGAGGAGTGATAAGGTGGCCCTAATGCGGCGCAGTGGTCTGGTTAAACATTCCCGATGCAAGTATGCAGACGATATGCGTTGAAAGTGGAGCAAACAGATCGTCCGCCTCTAATGAACCACCTCCAAGCTTATGAGTGTTTGCTTATGACGATTCCTCTGCGTCATATTGGGTTTAATAGGGGATTGTAGCTCTAAATGCTCTACTAATGAACTTTCGAGCCAGTCGGAGATCATTTATTAATATATGATATTTAAAATATCTTCGTTATTAATTGCCTTATTGTTGTAAATAATTTTAAGCATCGATTGGTTTTAAGACTATAAAACGCTTGTCTAATCTTGTATGTTAAGTGACTCGATTAGGCCTAGGAATAATCATATAATAAGAACATAATTTTATAAACATATTTGAAATTATACTCTTTCATTGAGCAAAACTAACTTTATAAGTATGTCCCATTTTCACCACTTCGTTAACATATCGCATTGAGATCTTTTATCAGAAATTGAGCAAGACGATTCAGTATCGCAAACACTCTGTTCTGAAATACATATTTGTCTAACTCATAAAAATTGTGTCGTTTCAAGCCTTGAAACTACGGGTGCAAACTTACTAGTAATGGAGTCAGTATAAATATACTCACTGTACTACGCATGTACTAGAATATTCCTTTAAAAATCTATTATAAATCATTCACAGGATTAATATACGGATTAAGAAAACCTTGATCAAAAAGTAAAATAGGCAATGGTTACGGTTATTGTCAACACATTTACGTTAAAGAATCTCGAAAAAATATGAAATATATCACCATCATCAGCCTTTATTGCGTACACTGTTGGACATAGGCCTCTCCTATGGCACGCCACAGGGCTCGCTTTTCGGCTCTCCTCATCCAACCGCTTGTATGTAACATGCAGTAGGTAAATAGAAGAACGTCAAAAAAAAATCTTTTCGTTTTTTTCCCCGTAACTATTGACTGTCTATGTTTTCGATCACATACTTTATTCAACTTGTAAAATTATAAGATGCAACGTATGTACTCTTACTCTTCTAGCTCAGAATCCGAGGAGACCCTTTTTCCGCCAATCAATTCTAAAAGGTGTCTGTACATACAATTTTACCCTAATGACGAGCGAATTCCGTCACGATATTTTCTCCCTACCAAATATATTTGCGTCTTTTGAACTGTCATGCTTACACTCATTTACACTTACATTGTTATGTTGCTCACGACATTTTCTATATACATACCTAGTGGGGCGCCGTAAGGTTTATACCTCGGAATCCAGGGCCAGTCAATGAATCTTAATATAAACCTTAAAAATATGTTTTTAATAGTATATAGAAAAATGTTAAAAAAAAATTTTTTCGCGCTCTCAATTTTTTTTTATTATTATAAACATTTATTAATTTTTTGGAGTTTTAATTGATTTATATTAGTCAAAAGTCATATTTTAAAAATAACAACTATTACAAACTTGAAAACTTGATCTTGGATCTTTAGGGACTGCAGGTATACCGATGAATATAAATAAATACACTACTGGAAAAAATTAAAGGATCAAAAAATAAATCCAAATTTTTGGGCCGTAACTTCGAGAAAAATGGTCGTACAGGAAATTTAAAAAAAGAAAATTGTAGCTCCAAGTTTCTAGTTTTTGGATTAACACATTAAAAATTTGTAGCATCAGTGGTTTTTAAGTGATCTTAGGAAAAGCAGCAACAAAACAATTTCAAAATTTTTAATGCTTTTTTTTTACATACGGGCGTGGAGAAAAATGTTCTTGCTTAACCCTTATAAAGATCGGATACTTTGTTTATTTAGCTTTAATTTCTATCTTTTAACACCTCGATATGTTTAGTTCTCGCCGAGATATCAGTCTACAAATGGAAAAGGATTCTTTTGTCTTTAATTATCGATATCTCAGCAACCAATAATTGTACACCAAGTTTATGATGCGTTTCAAGAATTTGAATAAATATCGTTTAACCACCAGCTATTACTTTTTCGAAAAAACAAGAATTCTTCTTGTTACATGAATTTGAAAATGCATCAAAAAATGAGCTTTAGATGGCGTTTTGGAAAATCGAGCGCTGGATCGAAAATATTGTGAAAACCAACAATGTTAAGTGTGCGTTTTACAGTTCAATATGTCCACAAAAATCCTACAAAGTGCCAAATTAATCCATCCAGCCATTTTTTTGTTTCACTCAATCGAATTTTTGAAAAAATAAGGGATCACGTTTTTGCTCTGCAAAGCTCATAATTTAAGAAATGAGAAATATTCTTTTTTAAGAGCTTTTTTCACATTTTGTTGTATAGATTTGTTGTTTTGGGGCAACTTGAGGAAATTCAAGTCACCAACGCCAATATTGCCCTTTGTTGCTATTGCGTGTGATTAAGGTATTTTCGAGCAACAATATTCGCATTGACGAAATATTGAATTAATTGGGCGTTTGTACTAAAACTTAAAAGAGTATTTTTGCAAGTTCAAACATGGCTTGGAATGCGGAATATTGATACCGCAAACAATGACGCAACGACCAGCTCCAGAATCTTTATTAAAAATTATTTTTTGCTCATGCAAATCAGGATGTGGAGCATCTTGTGGGTGCAGGAAAAGTGGATTAAACTGCACAGTAGCTTGCTTAGAATGCAATGGTGAAAGCTGTGAAATGTACACGATGCAACAATGTGAATAGTTAATGATAATTTTTTTTTGTAACTTATTTTTTACGGTAATCTAATAAATTAACATTGAAGTTACTCTGCACATATAATTTATTACAAATAAAACTAAATTTTTCACTATAAAAAAAATTTCTCCCTTCCGTCTCTCATTTTTCAGTAAATTGTTGTTAAAATTGTTGTAAATCGAGATCGGTCAATTTTTTTTTTTAACTTTTTTATTTGAGGTTTTAATAATGCAATCTCATACTTGATATACAGATTCATTGACTGGCCCTGGGTTCCGAGGTTTGACCATTTTTATGCCTTACGGCACTCTACTAACCTGCCAACTATTGATTTTTAGTTTTTGGTATCGGTATATTTCTAATTCTAATAGTTTATGTGGACACGTTTTCATCAATGGCACATATACTTTCTATTGCCGAGTACGGATGTATATAGCTAACAGAGGCTAGGCCGTAGTCCACCAAGCTGGCCCATATCCAGTTGACGAACAACTTCAGGATTCCTACGATGTTTTCCTTCACGGTTACAACAACGTTTTTTTACTGTTAAAAAAGAAAGTTATTAATTTTTTAACAAATATAACAGAACATATAATAACAAGTTTAAAGTTAAGTAATGATTTTTTTATATTGCAGGATATAGGCCACTGTACGAAACTATGGCCTAGACTTTCAATCGCAGATCAGACACATACTCAGCACTGGTATGTGATACAGAATAATTTTGAATGGAAATACAAACGTAGAAACTTCAAAATATTGCTTGAAACAATATACTCAAAATAATTTTGTTTGCAGTTACGCTCCATTGTTTGCAAATTAAATTTATCAAGCGAGTACGGTCCATTCGCAAAGGGTTTTATTACATTCAGATATACGACACAATTTTGAGTTTTGCGGTCTCAAATTTAGTACAATCTCTAGGACTTCCTAGACGCACCCATAAATTATGATTCAAGTACGTTAATAGATAAACACAAACGGGTATTGACTGTTTTTTTTTTTAAGTTTATAAGACAGATATCTTTATCTAGAACTTGGATTTTATGGTGAATTATCAAGCGAAGAAAAATTTTACGTACATATATGAAAATATTTAGCAAAGAGCCGTTTCTAGATTTACACTTGACTTGGCGAAATGTTATCTGGGACGGAAATATCATTGGCGAAATAAAATTTGCATCGCACGTCTGATTCCCAACACAAGCCAGACAGTATGCTCGTAATGGGTGGGTATGTTGCGCCTTCCAGTTTCGTATGTCTGACTTTTCCTCGGGGTCACGACATCATAATAAATACAAATGTATAAGTTTTGTCATTATGCTGACATTGAAGGTTAAAATTATTTTTTCATGATTTATATTACCCGGCACATACATAGGAGTATGTACTCACAGAAGCAGGTATAAAAACATCGCCAATAAATCCTTTATTTATCAAGAGAAAAGCTGACTACAAACCTATTTTTATTATTTATTTTATTTTATTCATTTACTATAAAAACTGGATATCTGAAAGTTCTTATACAGTTTAAGGTCTTATTAAAATTGAAGTGTTATGATTTTTAAACGATGATGACATAATGTAAGCAATGTATTCACTGTTTATCTAGCTAATTTAAGAAATAAAGTGATTAGGTGAAAAGGAGCAACAACGTTTACCTTTTCCCGTCTATGAAAAGGAAGTGAGCCTTCGCAGTAATTGTGTTAAA
This sequence comes from Cephonodes hylas, assembly GCA_030295005.1. NCBI lineage: Eukaryota > Metazoa > Arthropoda > Insecta > Lepidoptera > Sphingidae > Cephonodes > Cephonodes hylas. The sequence goes on from AP025371.1 coordinate 6,981,604, forward strand.
TAACGCTTACTAAGCAAATCACGTACTACAAGATTATGAAACTAAGGTTCGCTTTTGCATCGAGGATATGGCAGGTAACTTGGTAATACTTCGTGTAGTTAGCCTATTTATTTCCAAGATTTATTTTCAAACGCGATGTCATGCGATCTCATCATACTTTGCTATCCGATCCACTGGGATTCTGTTCTATTTGAACAACTACGGTTATCATAGAAATTCTTAGCATACGGCAATTCCTATGCCAAAGCTTATTTGAATAAAATAATTCCCGTGAATAGAAATTCTAGCAGAATATCATCAGAAGGCTATCGTATGGTTATGCTTTTTTATGGTTGCTTGTTAGGGCAAAACTATAAATATCTGCAACACACATTATTATTGTCATAGGCGTGGGCCTACATATGTGTATATGTCCCACTGCTAAGCATGGACCTCCTTTACAGCTAAGAGGGGTTATTCCACCATGCTCAAACCTCGACGTCAATGCATACTATATTAGGCTTTCTATGAAAAGAGTCCCCCTTTACAGTTACAGCGGCCTGCTGAACAATGCTTAGTCACGGTACGTTTGAAGAACACATGATAATTTGAATGAAGGAATACGTGACCAGGCAAACTATTTCGCAGCTAAAGCCTAAGAAGGTTACGACACATATCTGTTCATAAAACGCTTGGTAAACATTTTATATATATCATTAAACTTTCATATTAACTTGAGTATTTCACAAGATAACACACTTTACACGACACCGCAGCATAAGTATGTAATTTCAAAGCCTCATATAAACTTTTCATATCGCGAAGGTACACGTTTGCTTTCACAGTCAAGCCAGACTGTTCAACAATGTTTTTGTAAACAATTTTTCTCATTTATCATCGTAAACATACGGTTAAAACTCCGTAACAAATGGACACAATGAAGTTAAATTTGTTTTTTAATCCTACATTTTTCTTTGTAGAGGTTAACTTAATTCATGTAATTTGTTGTATGCGAGAAAAGAGATGTAAAAATAAATTGAGTATTCATCGGAGTCATCCGAAACGCTCAAGGCTAACGGATGTAGTTGCAATAGCTATTTCATGTTTCTCGTTCGATGGATGTTTTCCATTCAGTCTGTTAGTTGGAACATCAAATTGCTTTAAAAAAGACTAATAAATTCGCTATATGAATTAGTCATCGAATTCTTGGTATAAGGTAGGAGTTAGAGAGTTTGACTGTGTCCGCGGCGTAGTTGCTCAGACGTGAAACGAGGGGACGCGGGTTTGAACCCCGCACCGAGATGAAAGTTTTGTGATTCACTAATATTCAGAAGTTGGTTTGATTTTCAGACTGTAAAACTTTCGTAGTTAACATAACAACGAGAAAAGAAATGAAACTTAGAACATATTTTTATGCTTATAAAAACTAATATTAACTTGGTTGATTATCTTGTCGTTTACGAGTATTTTCACATACCGACAGGGAATTTTTTAAAAGTTGTCAAGAAGAGAATAAATGAGGTTTATTTTTAATGTGAATACTTTGTCTGCAAGGAAACATAAACTTAACTAAACTTAATTTGACATACATGTAATATATGTGCTAGGATAATATTCGTAGCACAATACGCTTAAACGTGGGTTTAGTCACTTTGGGTACCTTTGTTTTAAATTGGAATAGGACCTTTTTGCTCGTACCGAACGCTTAATTGGCAAAAGTTTGTATCCACACTCTCGCAGACCTTCATTGGGATTATGTAATATATATTGGAATCTGTTTCATACTGAAAACATGACTTGAAGAATTAATTGTCCCCTTTTAATTACCTTTATCACTTTTAAGTTAATATATGGATTAAATGATGATTTAGAACAACTTTCGCATTCATTTGTCGTATTTTATACATAAGATGTTAAGCTCCCCGTATTGACTAACATAAGTGGTCGTATTTTAAATACAATCTCTGTAGAGTAAGCAGAGGCTTCTCCTTTCCACATTTCGCTATTTAGGGTTATATTAAAGGCAATACATAGGGATTATATTATGCTCACTACTAGGCGAATTCTCACACTACGCGTTGTTTTACCTAATTTCGTAAAAGAATATTCAACAGTTTGACTCGATATGAAATGGACTTCCCTGCGTAACAATAAAGCTTTTTTTTTAATAGCGGCGAAATCGTCAACCTTTTAGCGAATCTACATACTTTGGTTCGAAGCGCATGCTATTTACTACTACGAACGGTGTTGCTACTTTGCCAAGCTGTTATAAAGTCATTTAAATCTAAGAAATCGTAATAGAACTGTAAACGCGAAAAATAATACTAAGCAGTCCGTGATTGATTTACTCGGAAGTAGGAACGAAACGAAATGAAACGCACTTTTTCATTATGACGAAGGCGAAGGAATCAAAACATGCAGCCACATCAATCAACCGAAATAATTAAATTATATTTCATTCTACACCTTAGCGCTGATACTTTAGGTAGAAATTTGGACTTGTTCAGAGATATGAAGAGATGCAGTTTTTAAATGAAGTCGTTTGTTAAGAATGTCTTAAGAAGGTAATTGAAAGGAGTTTGTTTTACGTTCTCTACCTTGACATATTTTGTCTTCCACGATATTTTGTCCTGTATTCATCTCATTATTACAAACGAAAAAGTACCGTCACTTTGTTTGCTTTCACGCAGATAGCGTCACATCTTTTGGGTAGGTCTGTACCTGAAAATACAGTGTTTCTTATAAGTAGGGAATTCAAAATTTCGCTCGATCGGAGCTCGTCATTGTAGCTTATTAAGAAAACCCATAACACCTAAAAACTATAGGTACATGTTTAGTGAGGATTTCCAACTGCTGAGACTTTCAGAGACCAAAATAGATTGCCCTGTTAGTCGACACAATGTTATGCAAGGATGATTATTATCCATTTTATAATCACGATTGTTGATTAGATTTTTAATTATTCCCTATAACAACAATCAAGAGAACAGTAGATATCCTCAATGGGTTGAAACTTTAATTAGACCGATAAAAATACCACTTCGCCACGATAACAATAGCCCTCGTCCAATAAGGCATAGTGTGAGAATTTCATTTTATTCCGCGTTTGGAAACATCTGCTGCAAAACTTGTATTATCAAAACTTATTTTTATTTTCATCAAACTATTTGAAATATTATAAGATTTCAGAAAAAGATTTTGTTTTATAAAATAGTATAAAAATATAGACGGTAAAATTTATGTTCCTATTATATATACCTATGTATAGCTGTAGTTTAACATCAAATTTGCTTAGAAACCAACAAATTACTTTTCTGCACAAATAGTATTGCAGATTCAATTTTCAATGATGTAATCAGCTTTACTTAAAAATATTTGCAGCACAGAAAAACTAGCGACATTAAAAATTAAATGTTTGTCGACCCTTTCATTTCATCATAAGCCCTTGTACATCCACATTTGTCCCACTTCTGGGCACGGGTCTCTTCTACAACCAAGAGGGTTTAAGCCTTAGTCCACCATGCTGGCCTAATGTGGAAAAAATTTACGAATAATAAGATTGGCTATGATGTTATAGATATATTGGCTGTTATAAGCTAATCAGTCGTTTGCCCTTACCTTTGGCAAACTTAATATTTTTCTTGATAATATGACAATCTTTTGGTTGGTTGGCTCCGTCCGTCCATTTGAAATTTCAACGCTTATTCGCTATGCATTCACTAGTGATTTTCATTATATTTAATAATGGAATAGATTAGGCGAACCGGCAATACAACGAGATTTGATGATAATGTAACAAATCGAACGATTATCGGTAACTGTATCGATACTAAAATCTGATAGTTTTGTTTACAGAACGAACATTAGAGGATGTTTGAAGTTTAATGTGGTTGTTTTAAAACATTGCTCGAAAGTATACGTGTAAATTGTTGAAAGGGATCAACAATTTAGTCCGACGTCGCGCATCGTTCGCATTCGATAATATCGTGAAACTCCAAACTTGTGCACGCATTAAACTTTTATTTTACAAACTGATCGTACATAACTTTATATTGTGTTATTTTTGTGAATTCTTTCAGTAATGCGACACTTTGCGAGAAATATAGGAATGGTTTCTTATCTGTGTGAGATTTGGCAAATGGCGCCGAAGGTACATAGGTTGGTGCCTCGTTAAATGTTATATTCGTTGGAAGAATTGTTTCGGAAAGTTTAATATCGACATTAATGCTTATATCGTTGAGATTACTATCAGATTGTAAGATTGGGTGTGTTATTTTTGTACACGTACTATTGATAGGCACCATGACTTTACATTTGTGTTGGAGCATACCTTGTTTTTATTTTGTTTATTTCGGAAGATTTACAGCATATTAACAGCAATGAAAAGAGAATGCATTAAGTTTTTTGCCAATTACAAATCATGACATGCCATTAAAAATTAGTCTTTAGTGGTAAGCTAGGGTTTACGGCCTTCCAGCTTAATGCGTAGGCCAAATGTCTGCTTGGATGAACTGGGTTCCTAACCACAATCCTGCGCCCCCATGCCCACTAAAATGTTTCGGTATCCGAACGGTAACGCATCCCAGGACAAGGCAGGTCCTAAAATATTTTCGCTTCATATTATTAAAACGAGTTTCAGGACACAAAAAAATCCCAAAATCATTTTTCGACGACTTGAGAATCGAATCTGAGCCTGATAGATAGCACGGCAAACACTATCTACTGTTAAAATAAAAAATTATCAAATGCGAGTTAGACTCGCGCACGAAGTGTCCTGTACCATCATTATTAAAAAATAAAAAAAATTATGTCTGTTGCAGAGCCCCGCTTAAATATTTATTCATTTAGTTTTTTAGGATTTATTATAACAACATCATCATCCGTCAAAATTTTAACTGTCTAACTATCATGGTTCCCGAGAAAGCCTGGTGTGAGACGAACAGCTAAGACATAGTACCTAGTAGTGTCCCGTTTGCCCTTTGTGTACGGAACCCTAAAAATACCACAAAACTACGCACAGACAAAGTCGCGGTCAACCGTAGTCGTTAACTGATTTGAAAAGCTTTCCTCGATAATCATAATTAAACAATCATAAAATTCCAGCACGACCGTTTTTCTTTTTCCGATTCTTGCAATTCTAGGCTCCGTTTGTCACTGCATACATTAGCGTTGCTGTATAGAGACCGCTTGGCAGGTGTCGCAAATGTAATAATTTTGGTGGGGCTACGAGTAGGGCGACGAGTGTCACACTCACCCTCTCTTGCCTACTTGACTTTTATTATATTTCAGCCCAGTTCGATTTGCTTTGAGAATAAAAGATTCGAGGTCTAGGTGGATTGTCAAGTGTTTGAGTTGTGTAATATGAAAATCTAGTACTATTGAATACAGGAGAACAAAGTCTTGGTGACGGCAATGGTTGATACGTATTGAATGTAACAAGTCGGTGTCCTGAGGGAAATTATGGAAACGATGGAGTATCAGTACTAATTCAAATACGACATTGTAATATGTTAGTACAAGTTAAGTTTTAAACTAAGTATTGTAGAAACTTACAAATTAACAACTTCAATACTGCGAATTTATTTTAAGCAATTTTTTGCAACTCGATTTTTTTGCATATAGCATTGATGTTTTTGCGTTTCTATGAAATATTTATGATTTAGGCAAAATCGCGTAGTAAAAGCAAATAACATTTGTTCGATAGTCATAAACAGCCGAATAAAATATTAATGGGACATCAACACCCTCATACTAAAAGCGCCCGTGTAGAAAAAGGGAAATTTTCAACTGTTTGTTAAACCGGAAATCCGTTTCGTTTATAAAAGTAACTTTTTAACGAAGTGAAACAATGAAACAAGAATTACAGAATTTGAATAGCTAATAAAACTATAGACTTTGCTTATATGCTAAATTGTTAATATTACAATAAACATTAACGATAAAGGAAAAGATTGTAAGATATTATGAACATTTAAAGAACACACCATTATATGTCATTTTTATACATGAACTAGGGGAACCGCATGTTACAAAAAGCCCTTTCAATAGTACATAAAGATATTCCGCAAAGACGTGTACTTAACATGTTACATCTTTGACCTTCAACCACTGTCACGCTCTTGATTAAATTATTATGGAGGAGGAAAATGAGCCTCTGGAAATAGTTATGTTTTTATTTTGCCCTCGCGACAATCGAACCATTTACCTGTTCCATAAACAACTGCACCGTTTTATCGCAGCACTAACAAACTAGTCAAATTCTTTGTTTAAATGTACCATTTTATCTAAAATAAAATTTAAATTTAAAATGATTAAAAGACTTTTTTACTTTTTGCATTAGAAAAAAGATCTGATTAAGTCTATAGAAAAAACCTTTAACTTTTAAAACTTTGCTAAGATATACTAATTCAGTTCAGATTGAATGGTCGAGTGGAATGTTTTCAAGAATTAAACGAACACAAACTCTTTATAACTTGTTTAATAGCCTTAATTTTCAGTAATTAATTGCATTTTTTTTAATTTATGGTAAAAGTTTTAATTCTTTTGTTTTTTATAGGCGTAAAGGAAAATTTGTTGTCACACCAAAGAACTTTGCATAAAAATAAAATGGTATGAATGTACAAAATTTATACGCGAGCACATAATAAGTGGAATGGACTAAGGGTAAGTTTCCGTAACGATAGATATGAGACTGTAAGGGGGTACTAACTATAAAAAGATTGATTGTAAAGACTCTACGTAAAAAGGATTGGGCTACGTTAATCCTATAACTATGTATAAATGACACTATTTACTAGTTAAATGAAGTTTTCGTTTCCTACCTTACCTTTAATTAATTTATTAAATAGCTGGTGATAATTTGTATAATATTGATTAACACTACGCCTTGTTATTATAATTAAAAATATTAAAAGCTGTGCCTTTAAAATAATGACATTAAACTTATTACCTTTTGTTGTGACTTTAATAAGTTTCCGGCTGAATTAATTTGTAAGGGGTTGAAGAAATTATCAAAATAGACCTTTATCCCTCTCTAATGAGTCAACAATGAAAATGTCTAAGAAACGCAATTATATTTATGTGCATATAAAAATAACTTAAAATATTTATTTTAACAAGAGTAAGGTAAAAATTTCCAAAACCAATATACACAACCTAAAACCTAATAAACACAAAACAAATCCAATATTTAAAAAAATTGGTGTCATCTTTAATTTTCTTAACCAACTTATCGCAACTAAGAAACAAGTTTTCATTTTCGTAAATAAAATTATACAAAACACCTTCCTCTCGTTAATTTATATAGAATTATAATACACTATTAGCACGGGCGAATAAATTGAATTAAAGCCTAAAGGTTTAAACTTACCTTCATAAAAGTAAGTCACATTTTCCGATCGCGCGAACTACAAGTCTCACTGAAAGTCGACCGCGCGTCCGTCGCATGCCAACATCGGCTAGATACTGCCTCGCGCCTGATAAAAACCACTGATAGCGGTCGATCTCTACACAGATTTATCAAATTAAAGCATACGTAGATATACAAGTATCACTAATTTGGTTATTGATACATGTTCCTGATGTAGCGGCCTTTTATGACCGTCAAAATATTTTGAGATTTCTTTGATTTGTACTAACAAAGAGATGTAATGAAAAGTGAAGGAAGTTTATAGAGGGCGTCGAGGGGAATTACTGTTGAAAGTTATCCTTCACCCGTCTATATGATTGTTTGGATGTTCTAAGGTTGATTTTGGGATGCGCTATCTAGCGTATGCTACCCTAGCGGCTCTTACAGTTTTTGTATTGTGCTTCATGACAGTCGAAATATATTATATTAAAAACTTAGGATGAAATAAACAAAATCACAATAGTTACATATAATAGTTTCGTCGGACGCGGATCTAACTGTCAAGACATTATAAGTTGCAAGTTTAAGTCTTAGCAAGTTCTTTATAAACTTTTGAATAATTAATTGCTTACCACTTATTTATTTCAGAAGTACGTATGTACGTTAAACCTACTTTACACTGTATAGAAAAAGGCAGAGTGATTTTTTCCAAAAGATATTAAAGATGCCCCAACCTGCATTCATTTGGCCTACGGATTTAAAGTTGGGGAGCAAGATCGAAGCCATCCGTGACAGGCATACTCTATGTAGTGTAATATCTTTTGGCGTGACAATAAAAAACAAAGCATCTTTGAAGTATTACGGCATTAAAAATTGAAATAAATAACCATGGTCTTTAATTTAATTGTTGTATTTGGTAAAATTTCTAGAAAAACCTATTCTGTAAAAAATTAAAAACAAAATTGGTCAATTATAATGATAAATATTGGCACAAAACAAATATTTACCTTTGAAATTGATAATTATCAATATTTCGCGAACAGTAGGTATACGTCAAACCAACAATAAATTACGAAGGCTTATTTATGGCTATATCATGAAATATAAAACTGATTGGGCACCTGATATATTAGGGGTCACACAAATCATGTAATTCGATAGGTGTTAGTACATCGTGCCATAATTTAAACACACCTTTGTCCTTTCATTTTGAATTAATGTTTTCAGCCCTCATACATTATCACGTCGTATTGAATATCCTTATATTTATATGCAGGAGGTATCTATAAGGGTATACTGAGGTTATAAAATTGATAAGTTTGCACCGGAATTTTTGTAAGTTATTTTGCTTCATGTTCAAAATAAAGATTGATATTATGTGGGTATTATATATTGAACAAAACTATATTTGGTTTTAAACAACACTCGCTGGTTTGATTTAACAGTAACAAAACTTCTGTTACTATGCATGCCGAACCGATGCCAAAAAACAGTAACCAGTTTTTCCGGATTAACAAACAAAATACACATTGCCATGTGGATACTGAATAATTATTATTATAAGATTTTTTTAAAGTTGTCATGTATGAGGAATTTAGAAACACAACTTGCCTTAGTTTTCCAACCACGCTGTAAATTATAAATTCTGTCTTGTGTTATGGAAATCGTTTAATGTATGCAGTGTGCCAACGCTTCAATGGTTTGAGTGAAACTTTAATTTTGAATGATGTCGCGTTTGCGACCCCTCCCGGTACAGACGCCCGACCAAATTACATGATTCACGGTGAAATTTAAATTGGTTAATGGTTTTAAGGCTGGCAGTGAGTGGATTAAACAAGCGAAAGGTCTGCTTCAACAGTAATCTAGATGTTAATGTTCGTAATTAAGCCTTGAATTTTAGGCAAAAATTAGGTTTTAGTACGATTATTGTACTAATATAATTACCAGGAACATCTTCTTTAGCTGTTTAAAATATAAAGTTAACAGTTTGTCACTTATAAAAGTTGGTAACAAAATATAGTGTTTTTTCTATTTTTTTTTCTCGTCATTATGTGTATGATTTTGTGCGTTCTTTATATTATTGTTGACGTAGATAGCAGAAGTTTTTAGGACTGACAAAAGGCTATTATAATTTTAATAAGGTTTTGAGGACTCGAGAGATAAATTAAACGTAATACAGTCTATAAATTTGCGTAATTTTCACTATATATATTTCTATAAATTACATTTTAATTTTAACCCAATTTTTGTAGGTAATATTCGCTAAGTAAAACCACCCGTATAATTCTATTTTTTATAACTTAAAAACACGCAAATATCACGTGATCCACTTATTTTTATTTGCATAATTTGATTGTGTCTAAAGTTCCCTCAAGCTTTTATGTTTGTTGTAATATCAAATATCAATGAAGACGAAGAAAAACGTTTATTCCCGTGTAACGACTGGATTAGTTCTACCGGATAAAAAGTATTAATGAGCGGAGAAATGAGGCTGAAAGAACACAGCTGTTTCCCTTCGGGGTTCAAAGGAAAAAATGTTACCTCACATTGTATCAAGATATAACGTTTTGGGACGAATATTAATTAAGTGCAATCCAAGTATTGTATCCAAGCAATTGTTGTATGATCCAAAAATATTTGTTTAAAACAACCAGACCCTGGTTGTTTGTGAGCCCGAAAAGTGTCTCATAGTTTGCAATACCTACGACACCTGCCTCGTATCCTATGGAGTCCGAGCTATTTATATATGTAACTATTGGGTGTATTTATTTGATACGTGCTGACTAACAGGTTGAGGCGCAGTTGAGTCAAAGTTTCTGGGGTCGCACCGGCAGCAGAACTTTTTAAGATACGTGGTATGTTCACTAAAAATTATCAAGTACTGTAGCAGTGAAGAAAAACACCGTAAAGAAACCTCCACACCTATCTAATGTTTAAAAAAAATTCCGTGAAACAAAACTGTCACGTTTTGTCCGGTGAGTGAGTGAAAATTGTCAATAGCCCAATATTATAAACTGTGTATCACAATTATGTGTATGTATGAACTAATATTTGTCACGTGCATTTATAAATAAACGATGAAACCTCTGCCTGCCACTCTCGTTTATAAGCTGTATGTTTATAGCGCTTAAAGTGTTTTTAACCGTGAAGAGATTTTACGTAAACTGCTTTAGAAAAACCTACATTGTTCTGCCTGAGCCGGTAACGACGTTCTGCTAGTTGATTTTATTTAGAAACTAATTACCTCGGTGATTTAGTGGCGTACTACAACAGCCAGCTAGCTTTGAGCTCTCGTACAAGCCACTTTATGTGCAGTCAATCGTTTTTTAATAAAAACCCTGGTGTTTAATTGAACTGACGTCACACAAGCATCGGGTTTCGCATGTTGCATGAAAAACGAGCGAGTGAATCGCTTGATAGTTATTAATCTCAACAATCCATGGTTTCCAGTGAATGAAATTTGAATGGTATAAAAACGGAGGAAAATTATCCTTTTGTTATTCCTAATCTGGATCTTCGTGAAAAGGTATATCAAGGTCAAGGCAATGCTTATGTTCGTTGGATTACCTTTATTATTTTAACATGCTAAGGAAACATGATAGGCAATAAACTCCCCGAGTAAGACAGATAATAAGTATATATAGAGATATATATGATTTTTTTTTTATTCTTTATTATTTACATGATTTTTACATTTGTTGAAACGATCTACATATACATTTCACAGTTGCTTTAAAACAAATAAAACACAATCCAAACCATACATTAAATAAGTTCTGCGGCTATTTTTGAAACTGTTTTCGGCATACCACGACAATTAGTTCCGTTCGGGTCAGTCCCATCAAAATTCTACACCCGTGCATACGAGTATGACAGAATTAGGTGCGTGATTGCAACATTGTTATTAAATACAATTTTCAAATATTTTTCCATTTATAGTAAAGACAATATGGCAAAAACTCTTAGGACAACTCTTAGGACTTATTGTTTTAACTGCATTTTAGAATCTAGAAATGACTAAAGAAAAATTAAATTTTATAATACCAAAGTTTCGTTAGTCTTAGCCTACATATATCCATTTCCATTTAATAGACAAAAAGTAAAGATTGAGCATTTGCACTCCGATTCTTTCCAACCTAACCGCACTAAGCCCATTTTCCTTAACTCCAGATTTTTTATCCACTTTTATTTTAGTACCACCAGTTGTCTTATCAATAAACAACTTAAACAAAGTATTCTACTTCCATTGACAATCTCCTTTCCCTTACAATAATATTATTATTGGGTATTATTATCCACATGATTTTTAAACAAATGAGTCTATAAGGCAACAAACTCTCTATACTAAGCCAAGCCCAATTTGACCTAATTCTCAATTTGGAAAGGATCCAGACGAGTTTGACGATTGTGTGGCACAGTTTAATAACTTTAGTCACCAACTGCTTTCCTAGCAATCGTGGCTTTGTGGATTTATTACTTGTATTCTATTAATTTATACTTATTTAATTCAATTATGGGATACGATTTTTCGTATGAAAGCTATCTACCATTTATTAAAATTAAATATGAAACAGGTATTTTTGTACATAATCCCTGATTTATAGACAAAGTTACGAGTTATACAAAACACGATTTTAAATTCTTCGAATAAATCGTGAATTGTTAAACCGATCACAGGAAATTGGACAACAACTCATAAAACAAAAGAATGATAAATCAATAATATCCAGTTATACAATTTTAGGTGAAATTTCATGAAGTTTTACAGTGAATCTCAATTGCCAAACTTTTATTCTCCTGCAAGAACAATGCACGCATTATGCAAATGGAAAATCAAAAACTAGTTTAATGTATACTTTCGCGTTGCAGATGTAGTGGAAGTAACCGTATTAGTATAATAGACGAAAGCCAATTCTGCGTTAACAAAATGTAGCGATGCGGCGTAATCAATTTTAGTACGACTCATTTACAACTTCTGCCTAATCTGTGCGAAAATTCTGTATTTATACGTGTAAAAATAGACCAATTACTACAATTTCAGACCAGATCAGATGCTAATATTAGCTGCCAGCATTTATTACGAATTTTAAGTTATGTATTAATCTGTCTTGCATTATTAGTCATGGCGTCAACAGTAATATAAGCCTTACCCACGAACTTCCAAAAGCACATGGGGGAAATTTATTTTTATTCTAATGATATGCATGGTTCAACATAAATAAACTCTCATCGCGAAATTCTAATCTGAATACCCTTTTTTTAGATGCCTCTTCACGTCGAAGTAAAGAATCCGTAAATGTAGAAGAATCTGCATCAAATGACATCACCTATTACTCATCATCTAAAATTCATTCCCTCAATGTATTATTAGACGATCGACGCTTTCGTTCGTTGCCTTTCGTGATACATTTATTCAAATAAAAAGAAGACATATTCAGCTTATCGCCGTTCACTGCTAAACGTAGGTCTCTTCAAGAAAGCCCCAACCGCCCCGGTCTTAAGCAGCCTTCATCCATCTGTTTCCCACCACCTTTTTCAAGTCGTCGGACCATCACGCTGCACGACCTCCCACACTACATCTGCCCAAGCACGGCCTCCACTTTTACCAAAAGAACTCACTTCAATAAAAAGGATAATAACTTATATTTATTCGTGATCACGTTTCGTTTCCATTTGAATTGAGTCCAATTATCATCAAACTCACACTGGTGTTTCGCAACATGTGATTGCCATTTCGCAGCCCCGCTAGTGCATTTTATAAGGATGTTAACCATTATGAAATCATGCTGTTTGTATTCTGCACCCATCGCTCACCTACTTACAATATTTTATTGCGCGTCCAGGGTCGATTGTAGGGAAATTTTCGAATGATATTCATCTTGTTTAAGTATTGACACTGTTTAGAATTTTAGTATTGATTTCTGACGCATTATTTCTATAATTTCCTAGAATACACGTACCTACTTTATTTATACAAACTAAAATTTATCAAAGTAAAATTACTTTTTTGTTCTTGCCGTGGAATTGGTTGGAACCTATTTTCTAACAAGAAGCGGCCGGCTCCTCTTTCGGTCCTCCAACTGCGCCGAATGCTATCCAACAATTTTAGACCCCGCGCTGGTTTGATTGCTTTAAGATTATGAATTCGTAGTTATCATCTTTGTGAGAGTTCAGGGATGTTCTTAGTATGGCACATAGATTAGTGAATAATTTTGTGTAATATTTTATAACTAAATTGACACAGACATACCCAACATCTGGAGAGGTACAGTTATTTTTTTTACTTTGCGATATTTTATTATTTAAATTAAACGAATTGTCCAGGTTAATCGAATCCACGCACGTATCTTTCCATTTAGTCGTATCATTTTGTGATCATCATCGACTCTTGTTACCGAATTTAAAATCAAATCATCGTTTTCGATTGCTTTAACTGTGGAATACATGGGCTTGTTTGTCAATTGATCCGAACGTAACTGCCTGTTTGCACAGAGGGCTTTGTTCCCTCGGACGTGTACAGCATGTGTGATAGCATGTAACTATCTTGTGAGATTGAGTTATTGGTTTGGACAAAACTTGTATTGCTTAATAAACGGACGCCTTCAAAATCATGATGAATGCCAAAGCTTCTCTCGTTTATATGGGAGACACCTTTTAAATGTTGAAACAATAATAATAGAAATGATGGGTTTGGGGTAATAATCTAGTATTACATTTAGCTAGGTATGTATCAGATCCATGTAATATGGGGCGAACTTACTGCGGTAAGATGATGTGCTTGTAGATAATGATTTCCGGGATTGAAATGTATTAGATTTATTCAACGATTTCCACGGCAATATATTCCTCGAATAGTGTTCCTGTGTGTAATTGGCACTCATACGCTCTTGTTGCAGCATGTATGGAACATTATTCACTAGAAATTTCTCTTATACACCGAAGTATTTGAAGTTGTTATTGGATTGGAAATCCAGGTTAATATCTTTCTGGTACTTTTTGAAGCTTCATAATAGTGTTTTATGATACATTGGTCGATCGACAAACTTATTACTTTTTTAATGGGCTGAATAGCTTCAGTTACACGGGTACGCGTGTAATTTTTTGTACACAATTCTTTGGCTATCGGTCTAATTTTATGGTTTTGTTACAGAAATAAAAGACCAGGGTGGAATTTAATACAATTTTAGATTTTTTTAAATGTTAACGATATATGACATTGACTTTTGTTTACAAAATAATATATGCGTGTTTTTTTTGTTATCCCTAATTTTATAAATATGCTATTCTTGGCCACTAAAAATTTGACAAAACTTTCCTAACTCTATCTGACTCTTAATATCAAGTTTTTGGGGGGTTTTGAAAACCTTGTTTTCCCAGGCAAAAAATTCTGAATTCAATCTATGACAAAATCATTTTCAGATTTATGGTCATCCCTCGTTATTTAAACCATTTTATATTATAGAATTCTTAGGTGTCCAAGTGTCCTCATGATGTTTTCGTTCACAGTCACATTACCAGTATTATAAATTAGTATAAAGGTTACCTTTTGTCTTAGGTATATACGAGTATACAAACATAATAACAGAAACTGCGATAAATCTAATTCGTGAAGCATTGGATTCATTGATTCTTTACGACTCATTAGCGAAGAAAACAACGTTCTTGTCCAGTGGTTCTATACAATAAACATTAATGTTAAGGCGCCTTGATTACTCATAATTGTAATCGTAATTGTAAATGATAAATGTGTATTAATATAACATTAATACTTTTTTAGACGTTTAAATATAGGTACATTAACCATTAGGATAGGATAGGAATCATGGGATCTTGCTAAGAGACTCTTGACTAAATTGTGCAGTCACTTTCAAATAATTTCTTGGATTGACAAGTTTTATCGTACACTCAGACCCGAACCAAATAAATCTAGATAACACTGACATTAGATTTACAAATCGAAATCTGCATATAATTTTAAAAGATTGAGTAATTTAATCAAAAGCACAACATGTTGTTATACATTACATAGTTACAATTACATTATTGAAAAATCTTTAACAGGTACAAAAGTTTAACTACCGGTAGCGAACGAATGATTTACTTTCATTTGTTTTTCAATTCAAAATGACAAATGAAACAGGATATCCAAGAAGTTTGCAGGAAACTGTACTACTAATTCATTGGATAAACTTTTTTAACCATCGCCAACTGTAAAGACAATGTCGGTTGTTGCATAGACGGATGAAGTGATTGACCCACATTCGAGTTTGAGGCAACCTGCTCGATATTGTCGAGTTGTTGTCGAGGAGTCCGGCATACCGCCTTAGGCCGCGCTTACACTAGTAAACTGCCTTGCATGTTCACCCCGATCAATAGATGTCGTGTAAATTGTCCTCTAGTATCTGCAGAGATAATACCATGGTTATGTAGTATTGGTATTGGTAGACTGTGCTTTGTAATTTATTAAGATAGTTTCAGATTAAGCGATATGCGTTACAGGCTCGTGTTTTAGTATGTGAATATACTGGTTTGCGACTTGTAATCGACAGATAAACGAAAAAGTAAAAGAATAAGACCGAAAACAAAGTCGTAGTTTATGGTATTCACAGCACAAGACTTGCAACTTAGATTGGGGTCAGAACTGTCTATGTGACTGTGGGACGTATTTACTTATTTAAAAAAAATATTCAAACTTAAGAAGATTGATTGCATACAAATTTCGTGGTAGACTTAAGCATAAACCCTTTCGCAGAGGAGACCTGTGATCAGCAGTGGGACGTATGTATATGATGAACATTACAGAGATGATATCCCAGTTCATATACGATTTTCTCCCCCATTATCCTTGCTAAGAATATAAGTAAAAACAATTCCGAGCATTTTTGTTTTTGTTTGCAACATCCTTCCCGCTTACATCCACACAATAACACTTCGTATTCATTAACCAAAGTACACATGTAGGGCACTAAAAGACCCAAAATAAATACTTTATTAAATAGTTACGTAAAATTACTTAGCAACGGATAACTCTCAGAAGGGTTGGAGCTTGTCATGCTTAATTAATTAATCATCTGTGTTTTCTTACAGGGATCGAATAATGAATCAAGGTTATAAATAATGGGTATTTTAATTTATCTTTTTAAGGTGCGTATGGTGAGCAAAGGCTTAGTCGGTGATTGGCACGTTTGAACAGCTCATACTTGTCAAATTTCGTAGTTGCTTGTATATGTAATCGTATGATGCAGTCCATCGCTTTGTGTTAGTGTAAATATTGTCAAGTGGGGTTTTAGAAATGACCGCTAGAAAGTTAAAATTGTGTACTATTTTAGTAAAGATTTAGTCTGGCTTGGAGAAATTTGCCACGAAACGTATTATTTGGTATTTTTTAATTGTAAAGTTGCGGATATAACAATATGAAGAATGAAAGCATTAAATGAGTTACAAAAGGCCTAAATACAACTAATGGCCTTTCACTAGTTCAGTTTTCAGAATTTACATACTAGCAGCAAAATTAATCGGCAGTCTTTGGGACACCGCCGAATCCCCAAATGAATTAATTCCAAACGGACATTAATTACGTTTCAAAATAAATTAAGACAGGTAATTAAGGGTCGGAATATTTAAAGTGTGCGCGATATGCCGCTCATGTTTGTGAAAGCTTCAAGTCCACATTTTTGGAATAAGTTCAATTAATTTTCGGCGTATGTGAGTACATAATTGGAGGTCTCACATAATTTATAGGTATATCTGGTGCAATGCATTCGCAAAACTGGTGTTTATTAGCTTTCACTTCTCTTTTTAAACCTTTTCAATATTCGGTACTATATTAAACCCTGGATTTTACTAGATGCTGCCAAGGAGGTTGTCATCAGTATTAACCTTTAACGTCACGGGCGGGGTCTAAGCAGACCCCACGCGCTCTTTTTTAACTGTATTTTTTCAAATTGACAAGCTACGATCGCACCATTTTGGCTAATCTCAGTGCGCTG
This sequence comes from Cephonodes hylas, assembly GCA_030295005.1. Lineage (NCBI taxonomy): Eukaryota > Metazoa > Arthropoda > Insecta > Lepidoptera > Sphingidae > Cephonodes > Cephonodes hylas. The sequence goes on from AP025371.1 coordinate 6,998,920, forward strand.
CCGACGCTCTCGACGGGTGGACTTACGTGGTGTTGCCGCTAAGGTAAGTACCTTTTTTACTCGTGCGGGGATACCTGTGGACCCCACCCGTGATTATACGTAGTAACTTTTTTCACTTTGCTAATTTTTCAATTTGTTGTTTTTTCAGAATTACTGTTGAAAACTGCAAAAATGAGTCACCAAATATCAGAAGACGCCAAAGATTGCAAAATAACCCCAATTTGACCAAAGATATTAGAGCTATAATATGCAATTTGATCGACAAAGAAGAGCCTTTGCCTAGTTCAGATGAGGCTGGTCCTAGTGCTCCAAAAATGAAGCGGAGGTGCTCTATTTGTCCAAGGTCTAAGGATAAAAAGAGCACTATTGTTTGTAGATCATGCAAAAAAAACTATTTGTAAGCCTCATTCAGTAGCAATTACTTATTGCTTACCATGCCAACCAAAATATTTTTTTTTTACTTTAGCGCCCGACAGTAATATTGAGGGGTTGTGATTTTTTGTATTAGTATGATTATTGTTTAGTTTTCCTTAGATTACGTTTCTTTGTTTCCTATTTTATTAGAAAGTAAGAATATATTAGTCAAAAGTTGATAATTAAAAGAAATTTAAGAACATTAGTTAGTGCCTTAAAAAATTGCTATGTACAAGATGTTATTTCGATAAATGTCTTTTCACTATGTAAAGACTGATTGTTTTGCTAGTAATAAAAACTTTTTATACGTATTAATATGTCTTTTCTTTTAATTTAAATTAATATTTATGAAATTTTCAAAAATACGGAGCATAAATGTAAAATACTTATGGGGATACTTCCGGACCCCACGCGTGACGGAACGTTACCATAAACAACGCGTGTACTTAAAGGTTAAAAATAAACACTTTTCAATAGAAAATTAATTAACAATAATTGATTGCGTTTGTAAACATTGTTTACTTTTTTAATATATGTCCTTTAGGTTTGTAATTCAATAAATAAATCATTAAGCAATATTTAAAATAAGCGATGAATAAAGGAGCATTTATTACTGGTAACTGAGTAATTTAGGCATTGTAATCTGTACAACGGGAAGAGATATAAGGAAAGTGAGGAAACTTTTATACATTTTTGTTACCGGTCGTTTTCGCTAACTATTGACAACTTCATTAATCGCACAATTATTACTAGTAGAGTGCCGTAAGGCATAAAAATGGTCAAACCTCGGAACCCAGGGCCAGTCAATGAATCTGTATATCAAGTATGAGACTGCATTATTAAGACCTCAAATAAAAAAGTTAAAAACAAAAAATTGACCGATCTCGATTTACAACAATTTTTAACAACAATTTACTGAAAAATGAGAGACGGAAGGGAGAAAATTTTTTTATAGTGAAAAATTTAGTTTTATTTGTAATAAATTATATGTGCAGAGTAACTTCAATGTTAATTTATTAGATTATCGTAAAAAATAAGTTACAAAAAAAAAATATCATTAACTATTCACATTGTTACATCGTGTACATTTCACAGCTTTCACCATTACATTCTAAGCAAGCTGCAGTGCAGTTTAATCCACTTTTCCTGCACCCACAAGATGCTCCACATCCTGTTTTGCATGAGCAAAAAATAATTTTTAATAAAGATTCTGGAGCTGGTCGTTGCGTCATTGTTTGCGGTGTCAATATTCTGCATTCCAAGCCATGTTTGAACTTGCAAAAATACTCTTTTAAGTTTTAATACAAACGCCCAATTAATTCAATATTTCGTCAATGCGAATATTGTTGCTCGAAAATTCCTTAATCACACGCAATAGCAACAACCCTCAATATTGGCGTTGGTGACTTGAATTTCCTCAAGTTGCCCCAAAACAACAAATCTATACAACAAAATGTGAAAAAAGCTCTTAAAAAGAATATTTCTCATTTCTTAAATTATGAGCTTTGCAGAGCAAAAACGTGATCCCTTATTTTTTCAAAAATTCGATCGAGTGAAACAAAAAAATGGCTGGATGGATTAATTTGGCACTTTGTAGGATTTTTGTGGACATATTGAACTGTAAAACGCACACTTAACATTATTGGTTTTCACAATATTTTCGATCCAGCGCTCGATTTTCCAAAACACCATCTAAAGCAAATTTTTTGATGCATTTTCAAATTCATGTAACAAGAAGAATTCTTGTTTTTTCGAAAAAGTAATAGCTGGTGGTTAAAGGATATTTATTCAAATTCTTGAAACGCACCCTAAACTTGGTGTACAATTATTTGTTGCTGAGATATCGATAATTAAAGACAAAAGGATCCTTTTCCATTTGTAGACTGATATCTCGGCGAGAACTAAACATATCGAGGTGTTAAAAGATAGAAATTAAAGCTAAATAAACAAAGTATCCGATCTTTATAAGGGTTAAGCAAGAACATTTTTCTCCACGCCCGTATGTAAACAAAAGAAGCATTAAGCATTTTGAAATTGTTTTGTTGCTGCTTTTCCTAAGATCACTCAAAAACCACTGATGCTACAAAATTTTAATGTGTTAATCCAAAAACTAGAGACTTGGAGCTACAATTTTCTTTTTTTAAATTTCCTGTACGACCATTTTTCTCGAAGTTACGGCCCAAAAATATGGATTTATTTTTTGATCCTTTAATTTTTTCCAGTAGTGTATTTATTTATATTCATCGGTATACCTGCAGTCCCTAAAGATCCAAGATCAAGTTTTCAAGTTTGTAATAGTTGTTATTTTTTAAAATATGACTTTTGACTAATATAAATCAATTAAAACTCCAAAAAAATAATAAATGTTTATAATAATAAAAAAAAAATTGAGAGCGCGAAAAAATTTTTTTTTAACATTTTTCTATATACTATTAAAAACATATTTTCAAGGTTTATATTAAGATTCATTGACTGGCCCTGGATTCCGAGGTATAAACCTTACGGCGCCCCACTATACTTCTCGTATGAACCCCAACGCTTCTTATAATGGTATAAACAATAAATCAACATAAATAACATTTAAATTTATGATTGAACATTTTCGGGAGCTGAATCTAGTACTTTACTTTGATAGCGGAGCACCTGGATGGATAGGCATGATAAAAAAGGTTTTTCAATGTGGATGAGTATACCTAGAATTTTTAAAATGTAAAGCAACCAAATTAATTCTGAACAACCTATTAAGTGACGAGATGGATTTAGAGTCATCCCACTCACTGTAAGAAACCTGAATAAAATTTATGATAACAATACAGGCAGACGATAGGCATAAAACAAGCTCCCAGTTTGTTTTACGACAAATGCTCACTTAATGCACCATTATCACGAACCACATTTAATAAACGGAAACTGTGTCGTAACCTAAATATTGAGAGTGCAATTAAATTTTACTACATCACACTTAATTGATTCTCTGATGGCTACCATGTTGACATGGCTCTTGTTTACATGCTATTTTGGTACCCTTTGTGTTTATAGCACCTGTTTTTCAACCAAAGAGAAAAACCAATAAAGGAAATTTCGGATAAAATTTAGATGGTAATACAGGAGGAATTGTAAATTGTAAGTCGTGATGACCTTAAGGTTTAGGCACGCGGTCGTTAATATGGGCGGTTGTGAGTTCAAACACACAGCCTTACCCCTAACTTTTCCAAGTTATTCACAATGAAGTATTACATACAAGTACAACGGTAAAGAAAATCGTCGCGAGGACACCAGCATATCTAAAAGTTGATAGAAGTTCTTAGGTCTCTAGTTAACTACCTCGCACTGTGTCAGCAAGATAAGGACTTAAACTGTCCCCGTTGTATAGGAAGCCCGTGCCCAGCAGTGGGACGTATACGAACTGATATAGATAGCTGAATTTAGCAAGCACATACCTACGACTTACGAGGTCCATTCGGGTGACAAATAAAACGATAAATAAGTTTTTTGAATAAATTACATATAAAAACGGTTTCTATATTTGAATCTCTTCTAAATCGTGGAGTGGACTGTTCATACGTGAAAAATTCAATATTTTATTATAATTTGTGAATCGCCCCGACACATTGCGACTTGTTTTACTAGTTCTCAAATTCAATTTCATTGAATTATTCAGGATCGTCGGCGAATCTCAATTTTGTTGATATAATGACCTGTCTCGTTAGACAGACGAGAAGATCTTTCACTCGATATATATATAGAGGTTATGTGTTCTTTGGCTGTTTTACATATATTGTTTTAGAAAATTAGGAGCAGAAATTGATTTATTTATTAATAATTTCAATATCATATTAGGGTGTATTTATTAGCGTTGAATCTGCCGCCGTCCGCTTGTAAATAGTGAATCATTACCGACAATACAAAAGTATATTAGTTTAAATGTATATTAAAAATGAAACTACTTTTTTAAAGTAAAGAAAAGAAAAAGAAATTAAAATATTTTATTTTTTCTCAAAAAACAGTTGACAAACGGAGTCAATATTGTAAACCGAAGAGTACGCCGCACCCATTTTATATTGCATTTTGCAGGCGAGCCAACGCTTTGCATATAATCAGGCTGAAAGTGTCGCACAGGCATGCCCTGAGCACTCTAGGCTCAGGCCATAAGAAGATTCCAGAACACCACTAAATATCATCTCGGATAACTATCGTCCCAACATTATTCCTTCGAATTGATTCTATATTTCCAAGCAATACAATCTCAGATATTCAATTTGTAATGATAGCTCCGTTTTAGGATACCATCAAGATACTTTATATTGCGATCGTAACTTTAACAGCATTTGAAGTGCTTAAAGTCCTGTCACAAACTAAAATCGTAAACAGAGCGATAGAATTTCAGTGCTTATAGATAATATCTGTGATAAAAGTGCACGATGCAAGTGTAGTCTGTGATAGTTTTGGAAATGACATCAAAAATATTTACCCTCGTAATTGGTCGTTTCGCGATGTTTGCTTGAGTGAGACCTGGAATCTTACTAATCTACTTCTGCAAGTATGAGTCAACTTTATAGCGATTCTCTTAGAATATAAAATGTCTTCTAGGAATAAAGTATAAAACTGATACGTCGATATATGCACTATGATATTGTAATAGGTAAAGAAAGTTCGCGCTGGCACAACACTGAAATGTGCTTTGAAGAGGTCTCAGCACCGTCTAGACATAAACATCAATGGCACCCAACAGAACACGCCACGTTTATGATGAACAGCCAATATTAAAGTCTTTAGTATCAGTATCACGTATGACAATCAAGCACGATAGAAATTTTGCAATTTTGAAGTCATAAAGTTTACAAATAATTTAAACAAATGTCACTTGATTGGATATCAATCCAAATTTTAAAACCAAGCCAATTATTTATTATAGTAGTATAATTTTGTAGTCCAAGAAATGAAAAATACGTTGCATAATGCTTTAAAAGTACCACAGACGAGATGGTCGCTCTAAATAAACTTTTCGAACCATGTGAAGGAAAATAAGAGACGATATTCATCTTATCCTAAGGAAGACATATGTTTCAAGAAAATATTTCACAGCGTTTAGGAGTATAAATGGTATACACAGAAATCTCGTTAACGTAAGCGCTTAAATGAAAAGCATTTTATCTGCAATGGAAACTTTTCCAATGGACGTGTGGTGCTTCTAGGCAATCAATTAATTTGTTAAGAGAACAATGAATGCACTCTTTCCCTTTTCCATTAATTTCCTTTATTGGCTTAACGAACTAGCACCCTCATGCATCCGTTGGCATTCCGATAAATATTTCCATTCCTTCTGTATGCTTGTTTCGATTTCACGACTGAATTAGCGTCAGCTTGTGAATTTTGTTTTTAAATCGGCTCTTACAGTACAAAGTTGTTAGATGTGGGAATTGTCCTTTTAAGAAAAAAGCTTGATTTGTTTCTTTTTTGACGGAACCTACTATATTTTAGACACTTCCATATCTTAGAATAATATAGTAAAAAATATAAGCTTTATTTTTTTACATAGAAAAGAAAGAAAAACAAACACAAAATGGAAAAACAATTAGTAAAAAAAAAATACATCAGTCTTTTTTTAAAGAGACTTTGATAGGCTTACTCTCGACAAATTATAAATAAATCTATCATAATCACACCATGTTTTGAAGTAATAATATTTTATAATTTAGATGTCACAAATACACTAGAATAATGAGGTTGTTTTTACAAAGAAAGTAGTAAAAATATAATATTTCTATTTGCAACACGTTCCTTCAATGTTAGTGTCCATTAGTAGACTTTGGTATGGGAGTCATAAAGTTGGGGTCATCGACTCAATTTATGAACGATTTATTTCTCCCTATCGGAGACTTGAATTTGCATGATCGTTTACTGAAATGGATTATCCTTCATGATGCACTATTGATATTTGCAATATCTACACTAAATTTATGTTTTCACTGCGCATAAAATCGTATAACTTTTGATATTTGTCATATCTACTTTGAAGACAAAATTGCACATTGTTTTTTTGCGTGCTCATATATAGAAAAAATAGGAGATTTATTATTTTAGTTGTACTAAAGGTTACAATGATTAATTAATAATTAATTTATTCGTCCCAATCGTTACGTTCTCACCAAAAATGTTTTTATGCAAAATACTGTCAAGACGAGGCCATATGGCTCGCAGAGTCTCATGTGGAGCCATTTTTACAAACTCTACACCTAAGTAAAAACTTTTAGACGTAACCGCTTTGCAAACATCACAGGGGAATAATGTCAAACTTTTATTTAATACTACACAATAGTTACATATCCCGAAGTGCGCGCTACCGAAATCCCAAACAGAAGTTTAAAATTACCTTTACAAATAAAACCTGTGGGTATATTGTAATATGGAACAACTGTACATAACCGTATAGTGTCGATAACGAGGTCCTGTTGCAGGACTGTTTAATTTAAAATGAAGTGCTCCGCGGCGACTATTATCGGGGGAGCACGCGAGACCTGGCGGACATATTAAATCCACTTCCCGTCTGTATTGCAATCTGCTACGACGAACACACCGCTCCAATCTTCAGTCAACCATCTATATAAACCCATGAAGTGTCAGTTCTAGGCTCCGGCCTCCTTACAACGATATTATTTAGTATTAAGAAATTCCTTGACAAAAAATTTTAAGCCTGCAAATTTATTCACGATCTTTTCTTTCCACGCTAAAGTGTGTGATAATTCATTTTGAAAAGTTGTGTGTCTGGACTTGTACTATAAATTAATTAATTTAAATAAAATAAAATAAATTAATTTAAATAAGTAAATGGCTCCTAAACAATTGCTTTAAGCTAGGAATTGAAATTTCAAAACAATAACTCATGTCATAGATATGTTGATTAAATTATATGAATATTTACTTCTATATTTAACCAGTGGTTGGGCCAATATTATAAAAAGGAAACATACTCGCTTCTGGTAATGTTGGCTAAATCCAAAAACAGTGTTTTCTTATTGTTGTGTGTCTGCTGCAGAAATGCTTAAATTACGCAGTACTTACCAATAGTTGACCCGCTTGTTGCTAACTGCCCAGAGTATTTTTATAATAACCACCTATTTTAACATCTTTCTGTACATATCCTGCTGTACAGCGGTACCCTTATATAAAGAATTATATACATCCACTCTAATGTTTTTATCTTTGAAAAGAGAATCTGTATTTCTACTATGTTTTGCCAGTTATAAACAAAATCTTAAACAGTGAAAATTGATATTTTTTAGTCCAATTTTAATGAACTCACAGGACGGGAATTTAAAAAAATAATAATTTAAGAAGTTCATTTTTGGAGAATGGACTGTGGAGCAATGTAAGGCAACGGCGCTTTCTTCCAAATTTCGGAATGGCGTCTGCCAAGCAAAACGGATGGCCGGAGACAGAAAGAGGGTTCCAAGCCAAATACCTCCAGTCATCTAAGGCCTATATTTTGCTTCTACTAAGTAGGTAGATACTAATAACTTAATTTTGTCTACCAAAAATGTCTTATGCCCTTCCCGTCTTGCCTAAAGTATGATTGATATTTCAAAACATTCAGGTAGCACTGGTAGTTTGCAAAGGAATTAATCTCAATGAAAATACCTTGTGGCGGGCAACCTTTTAAGCTCAAGCGGGCTCTTCTTTCGATAAATTGAATTGAACGGAACCACGCGAGACGTTTAGAGAGCAATGTAACCGATGACCTCGATTCCCGGTAAGTGTTTTAACGTTTTCACTTCTATTTCTTATATTAAGTCGTTGTGTTGGGACAGGATAGAAATAATACTGGCTGCTGAAATATTTGTCATCAGTTATGACAACTGCATAGTCGAAGTTGGTTATTTAAGTCTAAAGAACAAGTGACGATCGCACAGGATGTTTAAAAATGATGGAAGATGTGATAGTGTGTGTACTTTAGTATTATTGTACCTAAGATTCGAACTTATAATGATCCTTTTAGTATCGCGTGATAAACAAATCGCTCTTTTACGTTAAATACATTAACGATTCCCGTAGCAATAATGTTCATATTAATTTGTGACCGAAAGCCTCTGCCACTACAGTTTTATAAATAAATAATAATAAACATAAATTTTACTCGGGGACATTTCTGTCAACAAACTTGTTTACATATGAAATTGGGGTGCTGACATTAAAGAAAGTATTTTTATTATTACTCGTAAAAGTCGATCTCGTTACCGATAATAAGAGCATATTTTATATTAAAGAATTCCAAAATTAGGTATCGTTAGTTTTATGAAGAGGTATTAGTTTATTATGTAAATTATGAACAACTCTTATTCTCAATTATTCTCTCTACTTCTTTTTGTGATCAGACATAATGGCGACATAATAACAATCGAATAATAATAATAAGTTGTAGTAAATTATACAAGTCCCACTTTCAGATATTACTGATTTCTGCGATTGAGGATAGATGTTAGATGTAACTGGATTGGTGCGGGTTCACATTAACATTTTATTTATTGTTAAGGCCATATTTGACATGTAAACAAAAAAACTTCGAAGAGGGTTGCTAATTCTAGAACTCAAACCTGTGTGTAAGCAACACCAAAATCCAATTAGCGTATGGCGGAATGGTTAAAAGGCTTGTAATGGACTTAAAATGTTTTTGAGTGTTATTTATTAAGCCGATTTAATGTCAGTTCAATTAAATAAAACATGTTCGGAAATCATGTCGTTCGATTAACTATATTCGACATTTTACATTCTTTTTATGGGAAAGTAATTGAAATAATTGACTTAATGAAAAAGTTGTGCGAACATTTTTTATCGCATACGTTCGGCAAATGAGCGGTACTCTTAATAACAATTGATTTAACGACGCCTATGGAATCCTACAATAGCGGGAAGCCCATTAGGCATTTTGTATAGTTGCATGCAAAAAAAATTAAAAATAAGAGAGTCTATTGAGAGTCCAGAAAAGTCAACGGATAGACTAGCTGCTACATTTGATTGTTTATATATTTACAAACTAAATGTAAGAGTATATAACATTTGCTTTATGATATAGAAAACTACCATTTCTCAGCGATAATACTAATTTTGATTATATAAACTAGCACGTACTCATATAGTATACTATTGCAAAAAACTGCGATTAAAGATGTTAAGGTTTTGTTCTGATATCCATGTTGCGGGACGCTCTGCCCCGCATAGTACAAAAAAAAATAAACAATGTGGTAATGTGGAAAATAAGCGACATTGCCGCGTCGAAATATAAATCGGATATTATAAAGACAAGTTAAATCAATAATTATTTTTATTATTAAATTATGCTGATTTTTTACTTCCGTTACAAAAAAGGGAATGGCATGATTTTAGGACATTAATAACACAAAAGTGTGATATAGGTATCAGTAATTCACTGTTTTTTTTTGTAGATTTACAGAAGTAGTTCCTTCATGGATTTGGGAGACGAATTTATAGTAGTACGTATACGTATTCGTCCTAAGAGCTAGATTTCAAGAAAGAATACCCAACCGCATTGGAATGTCACTCACGTGCGCTTAACAATCGATGCGATCTTTTATTAGATACGGTTCAGATCAAAATAGATTATGATTAACTCTGGATTTTTGCACCTCCCTTCAAAACTACACAATCTTAAAATGAATATATTCATTCTATAATTGTACTGGAATAACCAATAAATATTTTTGATACACGGCTTAATTTTTAACAATTCCACCGAATATAGTCTTAATTTAACGACATTTCGTATGAATATGAAGCAAAGATGGAACCGAACTTATTGCAACACAATTTCCCGTAGAATATTTTGTTGTCACAATGCCATAATGATGATCAATACTTTGTGTATGCGTAACTAGGTTTCGTTGATAACAACATCTCAAAATATGAGGCTATCAATCTCCTCCTACCTTAGTGTTACACGCGTTCGCTCCTACATAATCAACTTATTGTTTGTATCTTCACGACTTCTCAGAGCCAACCAAGGCGGACGAAGAACATTTTATATATGGAATTCTTTATTCGTCAATGCAGAGTAATATAAAACTTTTCTGAACAGCGTATTCAATGGGCCAGTTTTTTAAGCTAAACTTTTCGTTATATATCTTTGAGTAACCCTGCTGTTTAACATGCAGCGAAATTAAGTGTATAAAATACATATAAGTTTAGGATGACTTAGCAAGATACAATTGTATAATTTCCCTCAAGAGCCAGCTTGTAACAAGCTATGGTTTCTCCGTAAAATTGATGTTAATTTTTTCCTGTACCAGTACTAATAAAGATGAATAAATGACCTAATGAGCGAGCTATAAAACATAACTCCAATAGTAATATTGTAAAAAATAATAGAATAAACCATTTTTTCCTGTTTGTGGTGTCTATACGTTGCAACTTGCAGTATCGGCCAGTGTAAACAAAAAAGTTTCGTAAGTGAAGTCGTAAAGATTTTATTGTGCTTCATTGATTGGGAATTTTGAATATTCTTATGACGTTTCGTGCGAATGCAGACGGGCGATTTTTTAGTGTACCATTTAATTATATCAATGAAAATTATTATTTTATATTGTTTATTAAAACTATTGCGCTAAAGATTACATAAGAGGTTAAATTCGCCTTAATGACGTTTAAGTGTTGAACACATTTCGTTCCAGTATAGTCTGCATATTGATACATCGGGTTTTAACAAGCTAGCAATGTTTTCTTCTTGTCAAACAAACAGCGATTATTGTCTATTTATCAATCGATCTTATATGAAAAATAAATCCACCTCATTGTAGTCGTGTATTGCTATATATGTATATTATTTAACCGCGAGACTGTATCGGCAATAACATTATGTTGAGCACGTCCAGTGAGTCAACACTCGCCACTACCGGCGTACATACTAAAAATCTTTGCGAAACGCCAAATTACTAGGTTTATGGGCTTCTGTGTCAAAATAACGCGCGCACATTTTACTGTCAATAACAGTTTGAAGAGCAATTTATTTAATTGTCATCTTGATCATTTTTTATTGTTTACTGTGCGACTATTCATTAACGGAATTATTCTTTCCAACAAAAGAGATATTAGGCGTTTTATAATATCTTCATCATCATCATTGTCAGCCAATCGTGGTCCACTGCTGGACATAGGCCTCCCCCAATGACTTCCACCGGGATCGGTCGGAAGCCGCCTGCATTTTTATAATATGTTGAGTAATAATGTTATCAGCTTAAATTTTGACGTTCTCAGTTTAAATAGTATGTCGTTTTATTGTCTTATTCCATCACGTGAAACAGTGAAGGTTCGAAGATAGAATAATTATAGTTTAAAAAAGAAATCTTAAATTTAATACCATATTAACTTCCTTAAAATGTGTTCAAGCTTGATAACACCTCAAACTACTTCGCATCAAAGACGCGTATGTACGGGATCTTTAGAGAAAAAAAACATGTGAGATCTCATATCTACGTTTGACAACATAGTCTCATACGTAGTCCATTTTTCTTTCTATAAATTTGTAAATCCCACAATGCAACATTCTCTAGTTTTTATTATAGTCAAACTAAGAGATAAATAATTAAACTTCTATTATTAACCTTATAGTCAATGCGTAAGGTTGATATCACAACAACCCATCATTATATTCCGAGGAGAGAAAAGCAGTAATACTCTCTTTTGTTAATAACCTCAGTGTTTTGTTTAATGCAATTAGTTCCACAACGTTTCACAAGCGCAGTCCTGTTTATAGCTCGACCCATATTAAATAATATTCTCAATTGTACTGCTTGCGAATGCTTTTCAACGATTCAGAAGTTTGGCCTAGAAAAATCAGTGCTGAAGAAGCATATGAAGTTTTGTCGGTAAATCTTAGTCTCGTCGACCAGACGGTATTGAGATAAAGTGTGTCGTTTTGTGGAAAACTTGTCCTAAATATAGTTCGGCGGATTATTTCTGAAGCGTCATGTCGCGAGCGCCGCCGTCTCAACACCAATCTAAACACATTACCCAAACTCCGGCTAAGCTCTCAACGTTTATTACGCTTCTGTTTTAAAACATTCATTAACTGTACTATACATTAAAATGTGATGTACCCTCTGCGGTTCAAGTGTCCGTGAATAAAGAAGTGAACCCCAATATAAATGGGTGACGGTTGTGGTTAATTTAAAATGTTGCTGTTATTGTTTATATTGTTGCAATCACCATGTGCTTTTACGTACAACAGATTGATAGGTGTGTATTTTTTTGTATTTTATCAAGATTTTTATTTAATTTCAAATCACGTTCAACTGATTTTGTCATTAATTAGATTACATTTTTTGTTTATAAATAAATAAAAGAGTTCAATAATTTTTTTATCAAATTTCATATGAATAAGATTCTTTAATTTCTGTTTGTGTGAGACTTTATTGATTCTTTATCGATTTATTCGACTATATCAATGAATTTATATGCATGCGCCTCTTTCACTTTTTTTTAAGCAGTCATCCAATAACCCCAACAACGCACATAATATTGTGCTTTAAAATTATATAGTTAAAAAGCGGCTTGAACTTCTAAGAACAAAGTTTATAACCCATAAAAATCATAAATAACCTAACGGTGTATGCATGATCGATTCTTTCTATGAAACGTGCGTTATGAGCGATAGTAACTAGGAGAGACTTTACCATCCTGTAATAAATGTGCCTAGAAAAAAATAATCTTGAATTAGGAGTACCACAAAATATATTCTACTACTTTCTGCTATCCTTCCAGGTGGTATATTCTACAAAGATGCGAACGACATGCAAGTTGCACTGAGAATAAGCGCCTCAATGTATAATTACAACACTTCTATCAAAGAAGTTTCCAAACGGGGAGAGATATTGGAAATTAGCAAGCTCGTATGCGAACTGGCACAGGTACAGTTTCTCATTATACCGTCAATAGGCACGAAGCTAACAAATCGTGACATTGCATACCATTGGCTGTATCGAGCCGGGAATTAAGTATCGTCAAATGGTTTTAATCCGAGAGCCTTCTTGAATCAGAAAACACGCTTAGACAGTCAGTCTGTTCAAATATTTTGAGATGTTGATTGGGTTCTGTTGTTATTTTGGTAAAGTTGGTAAACGAAATGCTACATAATTGAAAAATATTTTTCATGGCTTAAATTTTTCTTTAGTATACTTCTTTTGCATGGTGTTTTGCCTTAGTCCATCAGTCTAACCTATTGTAAGATGAAGAAATTTGCATGCTATTGAATTCCATGCATCGCAAGTCCAGAAATCAACTATTTGACTATAAAAAATCTTTATGAGGTTTGAATATGGGTAATCCCTTCCATTAAAATAATAAACAATTCCACGTCTCCAATTTGGAAAGTGCATTGTTTAAATATTTGGCACATAGACGATTGCATTCACAGAAGCCATAACGCTGTCCATCAAATTATTTCGTCAACAAACATTCATGTCACGCCTGCATATAAAGGATTATTACTAATGCACCCTCTATTTCGTCTTGAAAAATTCGTAGCTCGCAATCATAGGGCCTGGCATTGCATACTAAAGTAATAATCTCTAATACATTACACATTTATTTTAAAACAAACTTATCAAAAATTTACTATAATATTCATAATACAAAAATGAAAAGGTTTCCTAGTTATTCTTGATAAAAATCAGTTTGATATAATTACACATATTAAAATTCACTAGGGGTGCTAAGCTAGTACTCGTAAGCTTGTTTTATGCAATTCTTTGTAACGTATATGGCGTGATCTTAAAACACATCTAATAACACCAATCTAGCTTTATTATAGGAATTAGTCTTCAGCACTAATCAGAATCATGCTATCTACACTAGAAAGTACTAGGTATATAAAAAAGTCATTCATAAAAACACACCCGTAGGCGTATAATTTTCGAATTTTAAACTCATACAATGAAAATGAATTTGTTCATATCCAAACCCAGTTAATACTGATTATGATTTGAATGATTTCAGGAAGGTGTGGTGGGTATAATTGACGGCTTGGGTGGCCATGCTAGTGAGCACATTCAGGCCGTGAGCGACATGTTGGAGCTACCCCACGTAATAATCCAACACAATGACATGTACGCTCAAAACTGGTCCGTACTCAACTTGTACCCCAGTCCCACAGCCTATAATAAGGTGAGAAAATATATATGTTATAGGCAATGTGTATAATGGAGGCATTCTTTACATTTCCTAGGTATTGTATAGAATGCCGGGGTCGTTCAGGCAATGTGTAAAATGATATTGAATGTTCAAACTATTTTACACTTTACCTAGGAAATGTATGGAATACCTAGGCATTGTATAGATTGCCGGTTGACGGATAGGTAATGTATGTAACGTGTTTTTTTGCGTAGACAGCGTTTCTCACATAGCAGTTCCCTTCGGATAAACATTTACATTTACAACGTACAGTCAAGTGCCCGTAGAGCTTTACATTTTGACATTTCCACCTCTCTTATCTTCTGCGATATTAGGACAAAATCGAATGGCAAGTGTAAAGATCTAAGTGTACTTGACCGTATCAAAAAATTGCTGCAGAAAGTCGTCCTGTTCATTTCTTACCACTTGATTATGGAAATTTGATCATGATACAAAAAAAAACAACAGATTTCATTTAAAATAAGCTTTTATTATACTTTTAATAAACTGTGGGTAACATAATTATAATTTGAAAGAAAATAAAATCTTAGAAAACATCTTTGAACAAACTAAAATAGAGTAATATTAAAATTGCAGTATAGTTACTACCTACTTGTAGGTACTTAATAACAATAAGAAAGTCTTCATACTCATATGTGCAGTAATCGACACAAAATCTATGCGCTGCGCTATGAAAATAATAATAATTATTAAAAAAAATACCTAGGGTGAAGTTTGTTTACACCGTTCAAATTCAAAATCAACATTATCAAACTTCAATACAAACATTGCCCTGAATAATATAAAACTCTTATAAAGAGGTTTCATATGTAGGTACATGTGTAGGTAAACATGTGTAGTCAAGTGCAACTTGTTTACGGAGTAGTCCTGCACGCCGCGCACTCGCCTCCTTCCTGTGGTCGTTCATTATACACATTACCTGATGCGCTTCGGGCATTTTACACAATACCTAGGCAATGTATGAAATGAATCGTATTATACACATTGCCTGAACGTTTTAGGCAATGTATACAATGCCTAGGAATTCTATACAATGCCGGATTATACACACTGCCTATAACATATACACACTATTATATGGTTTTCCCATAAGAAAAAATATTGTATATATATATTATATATAAGAAAAAAATTCAATAGTAGCACGGTGGCAATATCGTAACCAATAAGGTTAATCAGACGTGCGATTATTGCTAGGCTTTTCCTCTATTACGTAGGACTTAAATATACCTGGTGCAAATTTGGTTCAAAAATGCACCTCCGCTTGTCTCTTCGGGAAATATAAACGTGAGGTTATGAATCTACAATTGTATAGAATTTTTTTCAAACTAAAATTTTGTGTTACGCTATAGTTACCTGGATTTGTGTTTGAATACATTTTATAAATACGAATTTTTATTTAATGTTGTGGAACTATTAAAATTTTGCTCAGTAGAAACGTCAAGCGAAAACAACATGATTGTTTTACGAAATATCGCGATTAATATTTGAAGATTTTCATTCCGCTGTCCACATGACGAAGCGCTCCCTACCGTTTTGTATGTAAATAATAAACTATGAAGTTGTGTGGATTATGCAACGTTGCTGCGCAGCAGAACATCGTGTTAAACATCGATGTACTAAATTTTCAAAAAAATAGTCTATGTTTCTTCCCAAGGTTCTATCTATGGTCATATAAGAAAATGGTATGGTCATAATAATACTAATCTATATTAATATTATAAAGAGGTAAGGTTTGTGAGTTTGTATGTTTGTGACGTTGTAGAACGTAAAAATTCTTTTACCAATAGAAAGCTACGTTCTTTGCGAGTGTCATAGGCTATATATTAGTCCGAAAAATGATAAGACTTTTTCGTTGTAGAAGGATTTGTGAAGTAAGTCGGAGAAAAAAGGGCCAACGAAACAGTTTTTTTGCAAACGCTGCCTTACTCATGGGAGATATATAGTTGAGTTCTAGAGAAAAGTTGTAGAGCTTGATAATGTCTACATAAAAGTCAGCGGTAGCATATGTCTAACTTCTAGGGTTGATCCACTATAACCTCTTTAGGCTAACTAAATTTGTTATAAGATAAAGCATTGTTTGCGAAGGTATTTTTATAAAGATTATAGTAATCCTTATCCAAATAAATGCGTTATTTAGTTAAAGCATTTAATTTAAAAGAAATTTACCCTTAACATCATTTGATTTCAATGAGTATCTTAGAAGATGTCGCAGTTTCAAAATAATCATCAAGCGCGCAATAATTATGTATAAGGCACCGACCGGCGCGTTAAGGTTTCACATTTGAATAATTTTACCGATTTGTATGATTTTTGGTATGGGCATAATTAGGACTCTAAGGAATAAAATAGACTATAACTTATTTTCTTTCTGAACTCAACCCTGAAGTCTACGCGGACGAAGTCGCGGGCAACAGCTAGTTATTTATAAACCCATACGAAAATCATACATTATAACTTAGCTATGCACGTGTTATGTTTAATAGCAAGATGTTAGAATAACACTGTAGAGACTTCTTAAATATTTTAAATGACTTATAAAGATAATTTTGTCTGTTTAAAATGTAAATAAACGTTAAATTTAATTATACTCAATTTTATTTTGAACTAACCTACTTCGTCGAATAGCTTCATAAAGATTCCTTCGAATTAACAACTAGCTGTACAAATTTCAGCGCAGAAGTTTTTATAGTTAAGGAACTTTATTCTGAAGACTATTATTATATTCCTTCAATACTTTACCGGTGTTCAGATGTAGTCTACGATTCCATTAAACCATTCAGAGAGCTGGAAAATGTAAAATATAGACTTAAATATTAAACGATCATATCATTCCCGTTTTATGATCTCCAGGCGAGATTAAATCTGTTGAAGATCTTTGTTCCGCCTATAAAGTAGACAAAAATATCTTTCTTTAGAGTATTGTGAAGCACATCGAACAGACTTAGATATAGATGTTTTTTGTAGTATTTAAATCAATCCATACTAATATTATAAATGCGAAAGTAACTATGTCTGTCTGTCTGTCTGCCTGTCTCTCGGTCAATCTGTCTGTCTGTTACGCTTTCACGTAAAAAGTACTAAATGGATTTTAATGAAACTTTACAATAATATAGCTTATACATCAGGAAAAAACATAGGATACTTATTCCCGTGGGAATGGGTATTTCGTGATCTACCAAAGCGATTTGAATGAAATTTGGTATAGAGAGAGGTAAAGCTCACAGAATTAACATGGCATAGTTTTTATCCCGAAAAATGGAGTATTCCCGTGGGAATGGGTATTTCTGGATCTACCAAACCGATTTGAATGATTTTTGGTATAAAGGCAGGTAGGACTCACAGAATAAACATGGGATAATTTTATCCTGGAAAATGTAATCCCGTGGTATAAATATGTTATAAATGCAAAAATCTCTCTGCACTTAACCCTAGAGTCTACGCGGACGAAGTCGCTGGCAAAACCTAGTATATAATAAAATAATGTCGCAAAATGAGCGTGGGCAAAATTCTTTGTGATTATCTCGGGAAAATACTTACATAAATTTTATGGAAGGTATTTATTTATAGTTCAAGAAATTCTTCATAAATTTTTATAAAGTCGCCTTTAACATGAAGCATCAATTAATATTGTGTTAACTTTTCGAGCATAATATTTTTAGCTTGTTAATTTTTAAGTTAATCAGCCTTTGGTATGAGTTTACCACTTTATAAAGTGTTAACAAACTGTATACACTTTGTATGTACATTCAAATTAAAACAACGTGCAAATAACAAAAAAAATATATTTATTTTTCAGGTGTTGAAAAACATAATAGAAAAGAAAGAATGGACAAATTTCACCATCTTGTATGAGAAGGGACATAGTCTTTTGAAAGTGGCTGATCTATTGACCATGGGTAATGGCACGGACAAGCACACAGTCATAGTGAGAGAGTTGAGTGGAGATGATTACAGGTAAACATAGACGGATTAACGCATTTACCGTCAGTATTAAATTGTTTCTGTCTCATCAGACTACAAAAATATTTGTTTTTAAAATAATCTATATCTTATGAAAAGTAAGGCAAAAAAATGGGGCAAATTGGCCGCCCCTAAATTCTGCTGTCCTGTTTCGCGTAATATGGGCGAGTCTACTGTCGCCTTTCGAGGATGTACCTATATACAAAATTTTATCTAGTGGCAAATTAATACCCGACAATAGGTATATGTGAATACACACATAACTTCGAAAAGTCAGAGGTGTGTGCCTGGGGTTCGAACCCACGACCGCCGAGATTCTCGACCGCGCGCCCAAACCTCGAGGCCTTCACTGCATTGAATTATCACTTGCTTTAACGGTGAAGGAAAACATCGTGATGAAACCTGCACACCTAAAAGTTCTTAGGAATTTCTTAGGTGTGTAGTCCGCCAACCCGCACTAGGCCAGCGTGGTGGACTATGGCCTAAACCCTCTCAATGCTAGAGGAGACCCGTGCTCAGCAGTCGGCGTATGTGGGTTGATGAAGAAGAAGAAGAGAATGGTATATAGGTAATAGAGTCCCAGATTTCTGATCACGGGTAATAATATAATCTAGTTTATCGAACGTAAAGGACGTACAAATTGCTTATATAAAAATATTTCCATTAGATAAGATTATGTAAAGCTTCTGGAAAACACTACAGAAGCAAACGAAAGAAATTATCAAAGAAATTGCTTATTTTCCATCCATTGTCGCAGTAAATGAATTTTTCTCACAAATATTTTTCATAAGCCCAACATAAAAGCACAATACTAGCCATAAACTATGAAAACTGGTACTTAAATTTAGATAATGGCTGCGTCGCAATCTCGGCCTGATATACGTTCAAATAAAACCTAAAACATCTTGAATTCTTTAATAAAAACAAATAATAGCTATAACAGGCCTTTATTACGTATGCAAGCTTAAGACTTTGAAATGAATAACTTTCCCCATATAATAAATGGCTAAACAACACATTCATTTTTTCTATCCAAACCAGTAGTTCCTTTTCCTGATATATTAAGCGCGTTCAACCAAACAAACTATACGTATAAAACGTGTTCGTAATATAAATTTTAAAACTATAACGGCGCGTACTTTCAATTCTGGATGCTTAAAAACTCTTTCGTCGTGCTATTTAAAAAAAATCATTTCAAATTTCGATTTGTTATCGGGTTTCTACAAAATGAAATTCTCAAAACCAAAATCTTACAGTTTCTTCTTCCATAACGTATAATTTAAATACAGTAAGCGAACTCTGATTGAATATACCCCAGTCTATCTTAGACTAAATTGTATTTTTATTGTTGTAAATAATACTTGTTTACATGTAATCGTTTCTATGGGATTAAGTCTAGTTGAATAGGCTAGAATTTGCTATAACGTCTTAATGGTTTTATCAGTCCAGTTCTTTGTGGTTCTAATACCATGTGGGCGTTTTGTGCACCTGTACCTGTATTTTTAAAATCTTCTTTGTGAATGCTTTTATTTTTCACGAGTGAGTGCTACTTTCATGCTCAAGGGTATACAACTGACAATACATTTGCAGCAAAAGTGTTTAAGCTTACAGAAAATGATACAAAATATCGCTGAAAACTTTAATCCTTGCACATCCATAGAATATGTACAGTTAGTAGGAACATAATTTATTATTTTAAAAGAAATAGGTATGATGGACAAATGGAAGTCTTTCAATGCAGGCACAGTTATGTGCCCTCAGTGGCAACTGATAGTATGGTTCGAGACAAATACAATATTGACTCGAACTCTAGCTTTAGCTTTAATTATCTTGCTGGGTAGGGTGGTCCAAGCTTGTATGGCGAAAAATTTTTTTTCGAATATAGGTTTTGCCACCCTCTAGATTTGTTATACCTACTACTCCTATTATGCATGGACAATTTCAGCCCCCTATCTTATATCTAAGGGGGTGCTCATCGAGTCGGAAGTTTTTAACAATCGTGCAATTTTAGGTTTATCAATATTACAAGTATTTTAATTTAATTAGTATCCAAATTATTTAATTTTAACAAAAATTGGGTAACTAAGCAATAATTAACATAATATCAGCCATAATTTCTTAAAACCATGTTTATTAACTTCTTTTTGGAAGTTTCAATAGAAACGATTTTTCAGTTTTCTTTAGTGATGTGATGTAAAAATTGCTTTTCTTCCTCTTTAATAAGCATCGTGTTATAATGAACAAATAAATGTAACACCTTTCTTATAAATATATAGTATAATTACGGGTACGCATTTATTACCTTAGAGGTGTTCGATATTGCCGTTCTGGGCGTCAGGAGGTAATTTCAAAAAGAGTGACGAACGCTACAAATGAAATTTCTAGGGTAAGCTTGAGCAGATCTGTATGAGAACGAAAGCAATACAATCACCTCGTAGCAAACGTTTACCGCTATCAGAATTATTTTTTGTTTACAATCAGATAGTTTGTCAGAAAACAAAGCAACTAATTCATCAAGCAAATATCATTAGTGGTGCTTTAAGACACCCATAGCTGGTATAGCGATTTTAGAATTAATGTCTTCGTATTTATTAAAAGCTCTTCCAAAGAAATAAGCCATTTACTGGTGTACATGCTGCTAAATCACTACAAACCCATCTTTCGACTTTTCCTCTAATACGCTAACATTACATGAAATGCGACAAAAGCTTCGCTCAAGTTCTAATTTTTGTCACGCCACAACCGAAGATAACACATTACTTTTACCGGCTATTTCTCTAAAATCTTCAGATATTTGTTTCCGTGGAAGAGAACTTTCTTTAAACCTTTTGTTGTAATCATTTTACGGTCTCCACTTTGATCAATGAGAAATGCTTTGTCTTTCGCAATATTTATCATATTCATAGAGCTTACATGGACAATGTCAAAAATGTATGGTCTAGTTTTTTGTACACAATCCTCTCTCTTCTTTTGAGCTTCAGAATTTCTTCTCCTACTTTTCTTCAAAAGCAGCCAGATCTTATAAAACTAAATCAGTTTTTTATCGCAATAATTTTCTTGTCTGTTGCTGTAATGTTCCGAACATTAGATTTGCTCCTTACTTCTATTATTTACTAGTTCCGCGGAATTATACACATTTTTATTTTTATTTTAAGAAGTGGTGATAACGGAGCAAAACTTACTGAAGAGTTGGGAGTTGGTTAAATCTCAGTAATGACTTAACATTTCGAACCACAAGTAGAAAAATTGCGCCTTTTTTTCGAGTAGACGAACATATTTTATTACCCTAATTCACTCCACAATCTACTAAATAAGTATCAAAACTATTTATGTTTTATTATTTAAATTCAATAATAAAACTGATAAATAGTTTATTTTAATATATATTTACTAGTTTAGCAAATGATTTAATACAAGAAGCTGTCCTGTAACAGGAAGTAAATATTAAGCATTTTGCACAAAAAATCGAAAACAGCACTCCATTGAGCACCCTGTTATACTTGAGCTATCTTCTTGAAATTTTATTACGTTATTACTATGAGTACGTGTAACAAATTCATGGGGTGGCCAAAAGAAAAAAGAGAAAAAAATTTTTTTGGACCACCCTATTGCTGGGCTATCTTCGAATATAACAGAGCTATAATGTAATATGTAGCAACGTAATCATTCAGAAAATATATCAATATAACAATGTCCCCAATTTCGTAGTACTTACAACACAGCTGTTTACACATGGATTAACAGATAAACCTCTGCCTATAATTTTGGAAATTAATATTGGGGTCAGCTTATGGGTTTGCATTTATCGTTAGTGTGGTCAAAAAATTAACCATCACTAAAAATTTACTTTGAAAACTTTCTGTTCGAAGAAATACTGTGACCCAGTAATTTAAAAAATAAATAATCTCGCAATCAGCAATTCATAATTATTATGTTTAAAAAATAATTTCATAACCACTCGGTCGTGACACAACAAAATTAAGTTTAAGAATGCTCATACAACTTTCAATCGCAAGTAGGCCAAAGCTGCCGGACATAAATTTGTTTAATATGCACTTGTATAATTTCAGAGACGTGTTAATAAACGCGAGACAGAACGGCTGCGTGAACTTCGTGGTAGACTGTCCGTCGAGGAATCTGGAGCAGTTATTGAACCACGCGCAACAAGTCGCCTTGATGGCGGAAGAACATTCATACATATTTTTATCACCAGACTTATTTACGTTGGATATGGATCCGTACAGATATGGTGGAGTCAACATGACTGGTATGACGAAACATTACAGAAAATGTTTACTGATGATTGGATATTGGCATCCAGCGACCATAGTACATAATGTGTATAATATCCAAGTTTCGTCGCTATCCGGAATCAGCTCATGTTTATTCGTTTACAATTAGACCTAGTCTATCGTATGTTTGCTAATTGGCGCTGACTGTAGACATGTCTTGACATTCGACATTTTGTTTTGAACTGAAATGAATCAATCAGGTGTAGTGTGAAGCTGCCCTGCCAGTACAAAAAAAAAAACGTTTGCAATAATTTTAGTACTTAATGATTATAAATATAAACATAGATTGTACTATGGAATAAAAAGAGAGAGATTAATATGCATTTTTAAAATGAATACGCTACTACGGTAGGACTCTATAGGCACCTATCTAATGTTATTATAAATGGGTGAAGTTTGTAAGTTAAATGTAGGATGTTTACGAAACTATTGAACTAAAGGCAAAGTTATTGCACTAATGCAAAGATATATAGGGCATTTATTATTCGATTTCATTTTAGTAATTTTATTTTATAAAATGTAATGCAGAATTTTTCTTACACAAATATCAACTGTGATCTAAATTATAGTTGGGTTGCTTTTTGATGGGATATTAAAACAAAGCCATGATTTAATTAATATTATTAGCAAATAGAAAATTATCTGAAAAAAGGCTACAGGCTCGTCCCCTGTAACTTGTGACTGATTATAACTCTTTGTTAGAAATGGGTGCGGAGTTGGATTTCTGACTACCTCTTCGAAAAACATATCACATTATAATAACGAATTCCAAAACACGCGGTGGTTATTTACCTACATTGAATGAGGCGTAAAGTAATTACTTATAATCTTTTAAAGAGATTTTATTATTGGCGTGAGTTGATAAAAGAGACACTTACCTAAATATTAGAAAAAACCGAAAACATATAATAAATCATGACAAATCTAAGAAATTCTAATAAAATATAACAAAAGAATTATATTTTTTTCAGGCTTCCGCATGGCAAAAACTTCGAATGAAAAATTGTGGGAGTTAACAGCAAAATTTAATGAAGATACTGGAGAGACCTTAGAGCCTGACCAAATGAAGATACAGATACTATTGATACATGATGCTATATTAGTTTTCAATGCAGCTATGAATAAAGTGAACGTTACACCCGCCGCACTTGATTGTCAAAATTATGAATCTTGGACATATGGATCAACGCTGCTTAATTTCATGAAAACGGTAATATTTTGTAAGATAGAGGAATATTCATCGCAGAATTAAACGTAACATAACGACTAATAAATAAAAACTAAGGATTATATATAGACCCCATGACATCATCATCTCGAAAAAGTGAAAATGTTTAAGAGAGGGGACTCTTGTTGCACTAATCTATTTGTATTACAATCATAACTGACTACTATATTACTATCATAGCTTAGCCCTATCATTTTAACAATAAACTTTACGCGTTTACTATTTCAGAACAAGATAGAAGGATTGACGCGGACATTGATATTTGATGGATTCGGGCAAAGAGTGGATATCATAATGGATTTATTAGAACTTACCCCAGCTGGTAATCAAACTGTTAGTACCCTTACATTATTAGCTTATGATGAGCCGATTGTCATATTTGGCTTTTAAATAAATAATATTATATTTTAGATAGGAACTTGGGAGAGCGAAGTATTGGTAATAGATAGACCAATTGTTCCTGGCGCAGAAATAGGCGAAGAGTCAATATTGAAAAATAAAACATTAATTGTGCTCACGTCAACGGTAAATCTTCTATTTTAACTATTGCCTAAGCGTTTATGTACATGTATATACGGATGAATAAATACTATGGTTAATTTCCAGACTCCTCCTTACGGATATGTAAAAGCATCGTCGGTGGAGTTAGAAGGAAATGATCGCTATGAGGGTTTTGCTATAGATCTGATCGAAAAACTGTCAGAAATATTAGGATTTAATTATCAATTCGTTATTGAAGGAAATTACGGCAGTCGTGGCGAGACTGGCCAAGGAGAATGGGACGGAATGGTGCGAAAACTCATGGATGATGTATGATATTTTCATGTATTTTTTTTTAAATTTTCCTTTATTCCACTTACAGACAATTCTTGGCTTTTGCCAATTTTAATCCTGACCATGCCTGATGATATAACAACTACTACGTCCTACTTATGAATTCAATGTGAATACAATATTTTTTTGATGGTTTTGTTACAGAAAGCTGACCTAGCCATCTGCGACTTAACAATGACAGCGGAAAGACAGACCGCCATAGATTTTTCGCAGCCGTTCATGACGTTGGGTATAGGTATTCTATATAAGGAGCCCAGCAAACAACCGCCTGAGATGTTTTCATTTATGGCAGTATTTTCCAAAGAAGTGAGTGAGCTAAAACAACATATTGTATATAAATAATAACTAAAAAAATACACCCAACAGTCACACACATAGTCCTGACCCCACATTAAGATACGAGTCTTGTGTCGTGGGTATCAGAAACTACGAGAGACTTCGGTCTCACAAACACCCATACCCGAAACAAATATTTGTGGATCACACAAACATTTGTCTCGGGGATCGAACCCGCGGCCTCTCGTTTCGCATGCTGGTGTCTAGCCAACTGCGCCACGGGGCTGTAAAAAAAATAACAATATGGAGAAGATATTTTACTACATACAAAGAAACCAATAATTAAATAATTACGATTTATCCGTTCAGGAGATTGACGGAAAACCTCATAAATGTCTTAAAGAAAATTGCCACTAAAATTATTTTTTACAGGTTTGGATCAATATGATGTTAATTCAGTTAGGACTGGGAGTGATTATGATTTTCGTTGGGCGTATTTCAAACAAAGAGTGGCAGAACCCCGTACCATGTATCGAACAGCCTGAAGAACTTAACAATCAATTCAGTTTTGCTAATTCTGTCTGGCTTATTATTGGATCTGTGATGCAGCAAGGATCAGAAATTGCACCTATGTATGTTATCAGTTGTTCGGAAACAAGTAGAGCTGTTATTACTTTTCTTTGTATAATTATTTCATTTCATAAAAATAATTATTTACGTATTAGTTGAGTTTGTTTGAATAATACTAACTCCTATTAATTTCATGCAAGAAAAATGTAAAGATGAATGTTAATTTTCAGTGCTTTAGCCCCGCGTATGATTACCAGCGTATGGTGGTTCTTCACAATGGTAATGGTCGCGTCATACGTCGGGATTCTCGTCGCTTTCTTGACAGTGGAAAAGAACGTGTTGCCTTTTCAAACAGTCGAAGAACTTTATCGACATAAGTCCATTTGGTATGGAGCTAAAGATAAAGGATCAACTATCGACTTCTTTAAAGTACGTTCAGCTTATACTATTTTAATTGTAATGACAATTGATGAAAACGTCAGTTATTTCCAAAAGTTTTTCAATCATAATCATATCCATAGTTAAGTAGGTAGTCATAATAAAATAGTCCACAAAAAATCTTAACCAATATGTATATACATATTTGGTTCAACTCAGTCAGTGGTAAAATTTGTAATATAATTTTCTGTTTTAGAAATCTACAACACCTTTTCACGTCGAAATGTACAAGAAAATGAAAAGCCGTGGGTGGCTCGTCAAAGAAAATGACCATGGAGTAGCATTGTGAGTACATACATTACGAGTATAGACATTATCTTATAACACTGCCTCGTGCTCTCCACGGCGCAAGTACGAGTCACGAAATTTAGAGATCTAGGTTTGATTACCGGGATAGGAGAATTATTATCGGGTTTTCATTACAAATATTGACAGTATCATAATGAAGTCTAGAAATACGTCCGAAAACCACGTCAAAAAAGTCTTAACAATAAAAAAACAGGGGCAATCTTAAAACTCGTTATAATTTTCAAATAAACATTGTATCGGAATTGTTTCTACCAAATGTTTTATAGGGTCCGTTTTTACAGGCTTAGGATATCACTTAAATCACATCCTGTTTGTAAAAATTTATTTACGTAAAATGTTTACACATTTAGGATGCCTTAATGCGATTACGACCACGAAAAAAAGTTACATGACCCGTGTCAATTCTTCTTTTGTGATTTGTCGAGTGTGCACATACAGATACACTATATTATCAAGTTTCTTTTAAAGTATATTTGTAACGTAATTTTTTTATATCATATTATTTTATTTCAAGCAAAAATCATGTATCGTCTTAGATACCGTAATTATTATTAGGTATTCGGTCATTGTTTTACAATTACAAACGTGTGCGTAAAATTGTTACGTGTCTATGCTAAACTTAAATGATTTTTTAAATCTTTAAACAAGAATCATATGATCGTACCGTTAACGAGCGCAAAAAATATGTTGCAGTAAAAAGACCTAATTTAATTCGTGAATTTATTTAAGTGCAGAAAATCATTATTATGGTCACCAAACCCAAAAGTATAAAAAATAAGAAGTAGTTCATGAGAGTCTGACGGGTAAGGCTACTTTTTCGTATGATTTATATCTAATAAAAAACAAAATTTTCAGCGCTGAAAATTCAACGTACGCATTTTTCATGGAATCAACATCGATTGAATATTACAAGGAGAGACATTGCGATTTGCTTCAAGTAGGCGATTTACTCGACTCCAAAAGTTACGGAATCGGAATGAAGCGACGTAAGAACATTTATTAGTGGCACTAGAAAATAAATGTACTAAAATGCATATTTACGTAACGATATTGAATTACAGAATCACCGTACAAAAGATACATTGATGATGCACTTTTAAGATTAAAGGAGAAGGGCGAAATTCAAAAATTGAAGGATATTTGGTGGAAAGAAAAACGGGGTGGCGGAAAGTGTGGAGTAAGTTAACTTAAGAAATTTATATCTATACAAAGCCAGGGGGATAAATAGACCCTTCTCAAGAGTAATGGAATGTCCTGCCTCACAATAAGGGCACGCATGGAATGCAAAAATGAGTTTTAGATAAATATGCCAATGAAACTATTATAATTTAACACAAATTAATTATTATTCAATTACATGATTTGGCGGACGATATTTGCTTCTCTCTTCTTCTTCTTCATTAACCCATACATGTCCCACTGCTGGTCTCCTCTACCATTGAGAGGGTTTAGGCCATAGTCCACCACGCTGGCCTAGTGCGGGTTGGCGGACTACACACCTAAGAAATTCCTAATTAATTTGCTTAGCCGAAGCATTTTATCTGCATTATAAAAAAGGATCTTTTTTCGATCAATGTTAATTTTGGGGGGAGTAGTCTATTTGCAGGGCAATTAGAGTTTTCACTTAAAAAGAACTAAGACAAGTACCTCGACGGACAAAAGACTTGAGTTGACGACAATGTATGCACTTACCTCAGCTCGTTACTCCTTGCCTCGTACGTCACATTCGTCCCAAATTGAATGGACTTATTGACAAAAATAACTAGACAATTTCACTTATCTTGGTAAAGTTTGTATAAAAACATACATAGTTTTCAAAACCTTTTCTGAAGTCCAAACACACATAAAACTGAATATTACAACTGAGATTAATTTAAGCAACGGCAATACACAGCTCACAATCTATGACTTTTGACTACCCCAAACTTTGAGAAGCTGGAAATTATTAAACATTATACCCTACTATTAAAAATATACAATATTTAAACTACACCCGCGCTACGTTAACAAATTAATGAAACACAGCATAATGACTGTTTAATATGACGACATATCGTGGGTTATTTAAACATTCATTTGCTTGTCCAAGCTGACTAAAGTAATGCGCGCTGTATCTATAAACTTCAGTAGAATCGACTGCACTTAATGCGTAATTTGAAGATCGCATGCAGATAATAGGCTTGTTCCACCTTTAACTAAGAACATAAATTCAATTCAGTTGTAAGTAAATGCACCTATTAAGAAGGTAACATATGTCCACCCGTAACTTTGTTTATTTTACAGTAATTACTAAAATAACAGATAAGGAAAATTTATCAGGGCTCTTCAACTTGTATACAAACTAACTACGTCGATCTATTTTACATACAAGAATAAATTCCGTCGTTTTATGTCTTAAAAGAATAAAGTACTACGAATTAGCCTATTATCAAGAAAAATACTATAACATACTGTCATACATTGATACATAAGTGTACATTTCATGCCAAGTCAGAAAAAAATATTAGGATGTGGAATTGTGTTCAAAAATAGACTTTATTATGAGAAACAAAATCACGCCTGGCGAAATTCGAGTGCAAAAATGCATCTCCGCTTTTCACTGAGGATACGGGCGTTAGACATGTATTTTTAATAAGGATTTTTTTCGCTTGTTTTAGGAAAAAGATGCCGTAGAGCAAAAGCAATTGGGAATGAAGAATATGCTTGGAGCGTTCGTTGTTTTGGGCGCGGGAAGTCTCATTGGTCTGTTTCTCTCTACTCTCGACATGCTATGGGGAGTTTTCAAGCGATCTGTTAAATATGGAGTAAGTGTTCCAACATTTTAATATCACAAGTATTTTTTAGGATTCAAATGTGATATTTGTAGGTTTTAGATATGCTCCTACAACTCGCTATGTCTATAGTAACATGATTTAAACTCGTCATTTTTAGTGGGAGGATAATAATCGTGAAAGAAAGTCAGTCTAATCAGTTAATGATTCTCAATACATATTTTTCGATGATGATATTATGTGACTAATTCTTTTTAAAGTAGTTTTTTATTTGTTTTAACTTTCTATCCAGACAACCTTCAAATACGAGCTCGTAGAAGAGTTACTTTTCGTTATAAAGTTCAGTGGTAGTGTCAAGCCAGTGAAGCGACACCCGAAGGATACTAGCTCAGAGGCGCTTGCTGAGGCTGAGAAGAAGGATGAAGTGTGCTCCCTCAAGTCTATTCGGTCAGGCCGATCTATAAACACGCACAAGTCACACCATTCGCACAGCTCCAGACATTCTTCTAGAAGTCTGAGTGTCGCATTTGCAAGGAGACGAGAATATACGTAACATTTCGACACATACTTTGGGCAGTATTGATCTTAGTTCTGGAGGAAAAAGAAACACAAAATAATGTGAATAATCATGGTATTTTTAAATAATACGTTTTGATAACGGCAAATAACAAATATCATACTCACAATGGAACCAACGGCTATATTGAAATAAGATTACTTTTGTGAAACTAATTATATGGAGTTTACAATTTTTATATTAATTTTGTTGTTATTTTTGTATCTACATAATATATCTATTTATTTAATAAATGAATTAATTTATTTAACTTAGAATTTTAATTTGGTTGTAGTTTTCGTATTTTTTACTCAAGTAAAAATGTAGCCACATTTGCAACATAAAATACGATTATTGGCAACCATTATAAAAAATAAGTCGTACAAAATGCTCCGTTGTTACAGCTACGGGTCAAGATTCACTGAACTCGATCTAATGAAGGTCTGTAATGTAAGGCGTTTAATTAAAATACGTCATCACGTGTGGGCTGAATACAGTTTTCTTTGTTATTGCTAGTTGTTAAAGAGATTTTGGTAATGAAGTTTACGAGTACTATAAGAAATGGCTTAAGGGTAAATTGCTAATTATTGCTCTTTTTGTTCGAGAGTATTTTTTTACTCGTAGCGTTATTACAACATATCCTTACGCCTTTTTAATTGGAGTAGACAGAGACAATAGAGTGAAAACATTAGCAACACTGTAAGTATATAAATCGTTAACCCTACAAAATTTTATAAACGCATAACATTTTTACGTAAAAACGATATTTTTATTACTTTCTCAAAGTGTTATATTGAATCTTTGCATATGAATAAATGGAGAAGACGACGCGTCAAATAGACTTGCAAATATATTTTATGCAAAAAATCAAATCTATTTTTGGCATGAATGTTATTTTCATCCAATCTTTATTTTCCACTTGGAATACTTTGATATTCATAACACAACGTGTCGTTGCCTTTATGACGCTCGTCGACAAATTGCATTTCACCTAATAGTTTTAGCCTGCGATAGTCTTCGAATGACAAATTCTTGCTTGCTGTTTATGTTAGCCTGGTACTTTTATTTTTTTATATATAGAGTATATCCTAAAGATTTATTTCCTATATTATTTCTCAAATTTGTAGAAAATGAATAAAAGTATTGCGGTCTAAAATATATTATAAATTGTGTTACAGTCTAACGCTTATTTTTGGGCAAAGAGAGCCAATAAGGACAGGTTTTTTAACATTTTATCTTTTTGTCTGGTATTCTACATGAATATATTTAAATGTTTTTTTTGTCATCAAACACAAATAAATTTAAATTCAAACAATTATATTTAATAATTATTATTCTAATAAACTATTATTCAAACTAAACAATTCATTATGTTTATCGCAAGTGTAGCGTTAATATATAATGTGAGGGAGATTCTAATACATAGCTCTTCTGGCATAAGATTGCAGTGTCCATTATTCTAGTGTTCGCCGCGAAATGGACCCCGACCTCCGCGACCACAATCTTTCACGGAGCCTCCATTAGCCTAACAAATTGCTCGACAAAAACTTATAACTTTATTTACGTTTCCCGCTGTGACACAATGAGACGCTTGGAAGTTTTTTCCTAATACATTTTATTTTTGTACTAAAGTTTTATGGCTATTTTTATATTGGACATATTATCAAAACGAATACAATGTAATAAAAGTAAGTTTCTTTTATGTGTTCACGGTCACACAGCTTAAACAAACTTGAAATATTTTGGCATGATAAAGAAGGAAACTTTTAGTACAATATATTTAGTCCAATTTTTGTCCAAAGCTGGTTCAGTATAGAACAAATAGAAATCATTAACAGTTTTAAGAGGCCTCACAGAGCGTGCAAATCTAGCTAGATTTTCCATTAAGGATTTTATCGAAAGTATTGCAAAAAGTGAATTTTGAGTAAAAGTCACTAGCTTTCTATTAAAAGAAATTTATTGCTATTGCTTTGTTTTTTAATTGAATTGTATTGTACAAAACCATGAAATGACAGAGCGAAACAAGAATACTAAATTCCCTGATGAAGAACTTTATTGCCGAGTTCGAATTTGTAAAGGATGACGAGTGATCGGCCTTTTCAATCAGCCAGCGTTCATTAGCACACCCTCATCAATACAGACACACGAGGAAAGACAGCGACCACTTACTCGAACCCACTACTAATTAACCGCACGACAGACTCGCTAACCTCCGTCCGAACCCTAAAATGTGTCAGTACAGAAAAGCTTGTAAAATTGTTTGTACCCAATTTAAATCTTTACCGGGAATAGTTGTAAATAGGGATTACAAGATGATTGTTTGATTGACTGTGTAGGGATTGGCTTGTGTGACTCCGGTAAAGAACTGACGTGTGTAATAATAGAGGACAAGTGAATTTTTATTTACTGGTAAAATGTATATTGTGATAGTAGAGTAAGTGATAATTTTCCTAATGTAAAAGCTCTTATTAATAACAACAAGACATTCTTGAGCGTTATTAAAATAGTAGTATTAATGTATTGTATAATACTTTTGATTATAGACAAAAAATGTTTTTTTGATGTACTATAAAGATAAAATGCTGAAATATTTTATAACATATCAAAAAACAAATACTAAACAGGTAACCCTTTGGAAAAGATGATGTTTAAAATTTTAAGTCGGTTACAGTCCTAAATAATTTTATAACGGAAACCCTTATTCATTACTCATGTCCTTTCACTTGTGATGTCCTTACTTTCATCTCCTAAAATAACATAAATGATTGTACCTACTTACAAACTTTGGGAATTATTTAAATTTCATTGAAAATATAATAGCTATTAGGTTCGTTTTTTTTATGTAATTTACTACCTGAATTGAAAAATTTCTTACACTAAAATCAATTAGGGTATTGATATTTTGATGATAATTTTTCTATAGTACAGATATCCGACAGATATAATAGAGATTTTTTATTTAATTGCTCATAAATGTTCAATGTTATCCACAAATTGCTACTGAGGACTGAAATAATATCGCCAACATAATGCTGTTCCGTAATAATTCTCCCAAGTGACATCAGGTAATATTTACTTCGTTAGTAAAACAAAACAATTTTTCTTAACTTATAATTCCACTTTAACAACACAGATAAATGTTCATTCACTAATATTTATTTTCATTCAAAGATTGTCGAGTTTACCAAATGATTGCACCTTCCAGCTAGATCCTAATTAACACCTATAGAATACTCCTACCGCTGTATTTTCGCATTCGCGCCATCTGCACAGCATTACTCTGTCTTCGGCTGTGTAGCGTGTGGTGAGAATGCGACGATCGTTCTGATCGAGGTGTTGGAGCCGGGTCCAGTCTGGTGTCATCCACAGATTCAGCGTCACCATTCTCTTCCTTACTCTTCTTTGAGCTTCCAGACCCACTTGCACTGGGCTCTCTGTGTCGCACCGGCTTCGTGTCCCCGCTGAAGCTCAATATGAATTTCAGTTCGGCAAGCAATTCTTCCCTGAATGAAATCTGTAATGGTTTATAAGATTTAACAATCATTGCGTCCTTTGATAAGTGAAAGATGTGCACTGCTATGAAAGGAAGGTGTGGGATTAAAAACAGTTTTATCTTCATTTATAATTCTTAAGGTGTAACATACGTAATATAAAACCATTATAAAAATACGATGCTTGTATTTTAATCTTAAATGCTATATTAGAAATAGGTGGGCTGAGTGATTAGTACAATATTAAGAAACAATATTGTACTGATCAAGTACAATATGGATTTGATATAAGTAAAACTTTATGTAAACTTTGTAGTAGCCGTATGAATAAAAGTAACGATATACAAAACAGAATTAACAAACGAAATAGTCTCAAGCACACTTCTACGAAAAAGAATGAATATGCATACTTACCAATGATAGTATTGATGATGGTAAATGCCTGGACACTATATGTGCAGGTACTAGTTTGGTTGGGAAATGGTACACACTGGTTCATGCACTTCTGACAAAAGGAAACAATGTTTAAAAATCGACGGCAAAATTCAAACAAATAGGAAGCCAAATAAGATGTCGACTGGGCGATTGTAACTTACCTTAAATTTATGAGAGATCATCCAGACATCAAAGATCATTTCTAAAAAGGCACATACTACTGCCATACCGCAGCCGGCAACAAGCACAATAAATACTCCACCCACGTTTGCCAAAACTAAAGGCTGTCCCTCGCCGCCACCTACATCGTCGTCCTGTTTAAAAATAACAAATAAATTTCATATTTTTATACAAAGTCTTGCAGTGTAAACATTTCTACGAGGATTATCTTTCATAGTGACGTCACAATAATAAATGAAGCTTACAGTACAAGCTCCGCCTCCTCTTTTTTCCTTCCACCACTTATCTTTCATTCGAGTTAGTTTACCTTCTTCTTGTAATTGGAGTATTGATTCGCTCATTGGTTGACGATACGGAGAATCTACAATTCAAACTTTTAATTAGTCTACCTCAGATAAACTGGAATACTAGGAAATTTAAACATTATATCGATGATGAACTATAAACGATTCTTGAAATATTGAATTTCAGTAAATTTAAATTGTTGCGTGGTTGGTTTCTTTTATAATAATTTGTAATAAATGGATATAGCTGCTCATTGACTTTAATAAAAGAAAATCTATTTGAAATGGGTACTTTAAAAGATAAGTAGAAAAACAAACTTACTCTTTTTCATAGCAATTCCATAACCTTTATTGTCCAATAGTCCACCAACTTGCGCTACATCACAATTTCTTTCAACCATGTACTCAATTGATGTGGACTCCATAAGAAAAGCATAGTTTTCTTTGTCCGACTTAACTCTGTAATATGTGATTAAACAATAAGTGTATATTAGAATAAAATGAAATATTCTTGACATAACTGAATTGAAATTACCTTTCAAGACCTTCATCGTTTGTAGCTGTTTGAAATTCAGGGTGATCTTCCATATAATGATACATTTTTTGATACAAAATATTGTCCGATTCCTAATCAAAAATGAAATTAAGTACAGTAGTAATAGGCAGTATTAAATTATTTATACCATAACGTTTATTACCTTGAAGAAACTAAACGTAGCGCCACCTTTCTTAGCACCGTACGTCATGTCATAAGGGTTCTGGGCCAAATCTTGGACACTCGTGATAGCATAAAACTTCGATTCAACAGTCAAGAAAGCAGCAAGATTAGCCGTGTATGACGCCACCATGATCAATGTAAAAAACCACCACATACTTCCAGCCATTCGCGTCGATACCGCTCTGTAATATAATGAATATTAAATATAAAATTCCTAGTACTATCAACAGATCAAGAGTAACAACTCTTGGTTATAATTTAAAAATTGTTACATTGGTGCAATTTCCGAGCCCTGGGTTAACACACTGCCAAGGGTAAACCAAAATGAATTTGCCAATGTGAATTGATTATCTAAAGTCTCGGGCTCTTCTATGCATGGATAAGGATTTTGCCATTCTTCTGGTGCTATTCTTCCCAAAATAAACAAAAGCACCGAAACGCCAACATATGCTCCCGCTAACCAACTCCACACCTAAAATCAAGATTTTTTTTATTAGCATGATATCGAGTAGTAAAATAATACTACTAAAATAATTTTATTTATCAATACATACACCAGAAGAAAAGGGGGATACGAAGGAGAACAAATTTGGAGGTTCTTTGGTAGGTTTCTTATATAAAATAGTAATTCCTAAATTCATGAAAGGGCTGGTAAAATCCACCGCCCTTTGACGAGCTGCTGTTATTGTCAAATCGGTGATAGCGAAGTCCGCCCGCTGAAAGCAAAAACGTTTTTTTACTGAAAATAATTAACTTAGTAAAAAATGAATAATGTCGTACTAGCAGAAATTAAGACACGTGTTTGAAACATGCTCTTAGTATCACCCACATTTTTGTATTGGTATTTAATAACACATCCAAGATAAATGGCGTAAAAAAATATTGTTTAGAATATCAATCTAATGTAAATGTCAAATATTTTGCTTTCAAGAAAGCACTTTACGCGTAGGTAGTTAGTTGTCAATAATTTAGTTGTGATTTAAACATAAAGACATTGTTTATGATGTAATGTGGTTATCCACATGGTGATCAACATTATTAATCCGAAGTGGGTTATCCATCACATTGAATAACCGAAGTATAATAAGTATAATATAAAAATTCTTAATCCTCTTTGGACACAATATAGTAAATAGTTACACCGTCCATAATCTTTTCCATCATGCCATTCCATTTTTTGGTCTTCGAGTTATAAGAGCCGTAGACGCCGTCTGCCTGTATCTCAAATGTATAATTAAATTCATTCATTTTTGCTAGCTCTTCAATTAATTCTATGCCAAAGCCCTCGTAACGAGCATTTCCATCCAACTTTTTTGCTGACTCTTTTAACATTCCATATGGTGCACTCTGTAAAAATATTTTGTAATTTATGCAAAAACTCAGCAGTGAAAATGGATTTTTTTATGTGGGTATATCCTTACCAAAGCAGTAAGTATCAAGAAATGTTTTCCTTTCATTGAATCGGAACCTTCCTGTTCAGCCGGCGGAATCACAGTTCTAGTTTCCGTAAAACCATCTTCAACACTCCAAGATCCAACCTTGATTGAAAACAAATAATAGACTTCGCGTCCAGTGTTGTTGTTTAAAAGATTTACAATAAAACTACGTACCTTCTCAAAACCATGGCTCATAACTTCCAATACATCGACTTCGAAATCAGAACGAAAACCATCGTCATCAAATTTTATAATACCTGTCAATCCATCTACCTCCATCTAAAGCATAGGTTAGCAAAATGATTATTCAGATTGACTCAATATATAAAGTACTGTATAATTTTGTGAGAAACTTGGAATTAATTTAGAATAACGCTGAGGTATTATTAATTTTTAAATATGTGTAAGTTACTTTCCTGTGTTGAATTTTATTTACAATTTGAAATTATGCATTTACGTCAAGGTCACATAACAATATCTTACAAAATTTTTAAACTTACTGTTCTAATGTAGTTAATGACAGTAGATCCAAATTCCCAGCTTTCATTTTCTTCACAAGTAACATTAGCACCTTCTTCTAGCTCCATCGCATTTATAGCCGAAGTGTACAAAATAACAGCGTCATAAACTAAAGCCAAATCTAAAGTTAAAGCATCGTCTGCAATTGCGTTCGTTATCTGACCCTCAGATAATTCCACTACTTTCTCATTTAGAGACGTAATGAAGGTTTGAATAGCCTCTAAACTAGGATCGAATAAGCGTATCCCTGCAAAACAGTTTTATAGTCATACAAAATTCTCAAAATACTTTTTGATGATGCACCAAATTAGTGTTCACTTCGTTACCCGTTATATTGGATCCGCCATGTTTGTGAGGACTTATATCGATAGTATGGAAGTCAGGATTCATTATAAGATAGCTGTGGTCGTCAGACATGATTCCAACTTGCATTGCCTGTTCTAATAACAACGGTAACGATTTGTGGCTGCAGTTTATTAAGTAATTCACTGATCCAGAACTTTTTACCGTCTTCAATTGCGATCTAAAATCAAATCACCCATTGTAAGATTCATCTTGTTAAGTGAGTTACCCAAGTACGTCATTCATGTACCTGAAGTCGTCTCCATCAGGTAATTGGACGACGTTAATCACAATCTTCTGACCGCCGTCTAAATCGTGGATTGTGAGTATATTATCCAAAAACGGTAGAAGTTCAGTGCCTTCATAAATTATAGTGAATTCCGTCCAACTTTTTATTAGTATAAGGTCGGCGAAAATCTGAAATGTGAAAACTTTGTTCACAATCCGTTAGTACTGGCAAACTTAAAGTTGCTCATACCTGGGAATATGCAATGTGATGTGGATATAAATTCACCGTAGACCAATTGCGCGTTTGTGTCTCTTCTGGCTTGATTATTATTTGGGGTATTTCTAGCGAGTCCGTTACTGACTGTACATGTTGTAAAGTTCCTTTTACTGTCGGGCCAAGGATTCCATAGATGCTATTCTAGAATATATTGAAAATAATTGCAACTTAGTAAGCGGGTAATAAAATGAAAGCAGCAAGTGTAATAGAAATTAAAATTATACACGTGTTTAATTTACCTCTAAAAGTTTACAAACTGCTCCCTCTGCTTCCAAAATATCCCCTGGTGGCGTCTTCACCACAGTTCCAACAAAAGGATCTTCTTGACCTTCAGACGCAGCAGCTAGGGCTACTTGAAATGCAGCTTCGAATAAAAATGTACCATCGTCGAATATGGCACCTACAACAACACATTATCAGATTAGTTACAACTTTAGTAAATTTAATGAATAGAATATGTTTCGTACGTACCAATATTTTTGTCACCATAAACACAGCTTAAGCAAAACATACACCATAAGCAAAAACTAAGCTTAGCCATTTTACAGTAAAAGGCCGTTGTAGTTGCTGTTTAAAGTTTACACCAAACTACACTTTTAATCATGATTTTAATCTTGATAAGAAAATAGCTCTGTTCTTTTATGTGACGATTGCATTAAACTGTAGTCTGGCCTTACTTTTAAATATACAGACATACTGCACTCAGTAATATCTAACCAATGTGTTAATTTTAGATAGTACGATCTAATTTTACAAGGTGCATAATGGATTAATGCAAGCAGCGTTTAGGGCTGTTTAAACGTTTTGTTTCCATTTTTTCTTTTAAAAGGTCTTTACTTGAATGATAATATTATATAATTTGTAATTCTTTATTTTTTCATTCATGTTTATTAAGGACAATCGTTGGTAGTACAATTTTCTTTAAAAACTACGTTTTATGCCCTCTGTTGTCAGAGATTTGAACTACATAAGATTTCGGTTCAGCATGTTTCCTCTAGCAAATATCACCGGTTTTGGTTTGCCGGTTTGATTTTAATGATTCCAAATGGAACTAGATGGAGCTTATTTGGTTTTAATGATATTTAACTTTGTCATGAAAAGAAATATAGTTTAAAATTTATAGATCCAATAACATAAATATTTCGTTAAAATGTTTCTTTTTTATATAAACAATTTATTACATTAGCATTAGCAAAATTATTACATTAGCAAATTATAAATAAAATATATTCCCCTAATCTGCTTAGATGGCGCCTCCCCAAGAACCCAGTTAAGAGAAATAATAACACGGTTGGGATAATTTTCCTATAAAATGACGAGTGCCATTGAGAGTAGTTGAGTGCGCTACCTTAAACAAGGAATATACATAATATAATGTATGTATGTGTATACCTGATAAACGCCAATATTTAAACTGAGCCAATAAATTATGTCGCCTACTTCCTGATCAAGTGGGCGAGAATTTTGTGTGATGTGTTTAATATTGCGTACAGTAATACCTGTAATTGTCAATTATTGCAATGCAATGTATAAACGATCTGACAGTGCGAAACAATTCTAATTATTTATTAAGTACAAATATTCTTCGTATTTGAAGAATGTAATTAAATACTATGTGCAGCAATGGACCACGATTGGCTGACAATAATGATGATGATGATGATGATTTGAAGAATAATATTAATACCTAATATTGCCGTAAAAGTTCCTGACTAGCATACGCGCTAGTTTGAGCATCCCTCGACTCTTATATAAGCAGGCTATAGTTTGAATTCAGAGAAGCGAGATTAATTTCCTGTTAGTGAAATTACGGTCGGAAATTTAATTACGAGCACGCTGGAAATGCACGGTGAAGGCTAGGCATAGTCGGAACGTACTTGGTGTGACACTTATTTTACTATAAACATAACATATTCTATTCTTTATTTACTTACAGCTATCACTGCCTTCAGAACTACTTCAAATCAAGTCCAATGGAGTTGGTTACAAATACAGGTGAAGTTATTAAAAAGCGTCTAAATATAGAGATAGAGTAATTCGGACCCTGTCTACATGCCAATGTACATACATACATATATTACGTCACGCCTGCGTTTCCCGAAGCGATAAGCAGAGTTGTATTTCTGCATCGTCATCTTCCCTGGTTATATTGCCATGCTTTGAGTCATATAATCAATCCTATATAGTAGAGGACGAGCTTAGTACTCTTTTTTCGGGTTCAGACTCTGTGCAAAAGTTCGAATAACACTTTGCCCGACCTAGGAATCGAACCTAGAACTTCTAGATGTGCTGTACATATTTCAGGCAAAGAAGTACAAACTCTCTTTGGTAGCATAACTAAAATTTAAAAAAAAACTCTAATACGAATGTTTTCATTATTAGCATTAAATTCACATTTACGTACTTTTCACCATGATAGTTCACAAGTTTGTTAGCTATAATTCTCGGCTGAACTGCCTAATTTCATACAAGAATAACATTAATGTTTTAGTTACAATATTAATAAAGTTTAAGCACCAGATGTACATTATTAAAGCTGATTTATAGGCTTAAGGCCACTCTGCAGATTTTTTTACAAATTAATGAATTTATTACTCTGTGTGTAATGAGATATCGTTCTATATTATACATAAGGTTTAAATTAATTAAATTTAAATAGTATTGGTCATGGTTATTTTTTTTAAATAATTCAGCCAGTCCTGTTTGAGGTAGACATTACTTTCTCTCTTTCATTGATTAGGGAATTCTAATCGCACCATTGTGGTAGTTGTTTTTTTTTTGTTCTATGTTGCCGTCGTATCATCAACACATGAAATTTTTCGTGATAGGTATCTTCTTAATTGTAATTATATGTCACTTGAGCCGACCGTCAGCTCATCTCATTCGTTGAGAAAACTCCTCATTATGGCAACTACAAACAATTTCAACTTCGTTTATTGAAAGGCCTTGGTTCTCTAAAACCTTCATAGCCTATTTGACAGCTTTCTTACTCGAGCCATTGCCATTTGCCATTGATGAGAAAATCGGAGAAAACATGAATATTCACCGTCTAATTGCTTCCCAAAATAAAAGTAAGTTTCGTACAAAAAACCCAATTCATGTACGAATTGAAAGGGTAAGGTCAACTGGAAAGTCAAGACAGATGTCATCCTGTTTTACATGCAAATGCGTGCGGATAGGTCGTTTCAACCCAAATATATCAGATGTTTAGCATAAATTGTTATGGGCCGGAGACAAAGAAATTATGCCAACATCCTAAATGGACGGGGTTGATAAAAATCTAGCTGCATTAATATATCTTTTGTCATACTTCCCATAACAGAGCGTTAGGATCAACTACGGTTATATAGTTTATAATTAATTTATGGTATATAAAATTCTAGTAGAAGCTTATCTAGTGCCTGTTAATAAATTTGTTATAGCCAATAAATTCTTAATAAACAAACGGATACGCAGAAATGAACTCGATGTTTGCTGTTTATGTGCCTGATAATTTATGTTATGGGTTTATTCAAATATCTATTTGTCCTTTGAATTGTCTATTATATACTTTAGCCGACAAAAATAATGATAAAAAATAACATTAATGACAGTACTTATCATTTTTTTCTTAATATTTCCTCATCCAGTCTAAAAAAAATAAACTAGGAATTTTCCAATACAAAGTATGTATTAACATTATTACAGTTTGTTTTTTGAAAAATCTGTCATTATGAAAGTAATAGGTTTTTATTAGATTCATCATCATACTTTATTTGTTTTATAAAAATATTTCTTAGAGCTTGGACTTAGAAATGGAGAAAAGGAAAAATGTGATACATATTTTATAAGCGTGTTCTCTCTATTGTAAAAGTAACCTTGTTCTATATATCACGCCGGTTCAAAACGTACATAAAATTTATTCCGAAAGGTTGGTGATTTTATTAGTCAAATATGAAAATGCAGTGTTAGAACTGGTATTAACAAATCAGCAGCCCAAAGTTAGGAGGAAAATGCTAAAAGTCATAAAATATACAATAATATATTAGATTGAATAATTTATACATGACATTAAGGAGTGTAAACATTCAGTTCGAGAAAGCGACATTTTTCAACCTAAGCCAGGTTATGGAGCGTGTTAAATTTATATGTTAGATCTGAGTATATAAATATAGGTATATATCCAAGGTAAATGGGAAACCTCATAAATGATATTCAGTAAGTATAGTCCATTGTTTTATTACAATATTATTTACAATTTACAATATTACAATATTACAATATACATAATATACATAATATAATATATAATATAATATATTATCCATTATCGTTATCGTTATGTACAATATACTATTATGGCTAACAGTATAAGGAATCTATATAAATAAGGAAATATACTTATCTTAGTCATTTTATAATACTGCTCCAGCCATGGCCACTACCAGACACGAACTGTCTGTCGTTCCGATCGAGCTTGCTTTTATAAGGGTCTGCTATCCCCACTAATTGCAACAGGTAGTCGGGTAGTTACAATAGTTTTATTAATCTACCGACTAAGATATTCAATAATTTACTTAGATATACCATATAAAATAATGGATATATCTAACAAGCGCGTACGACAAGTATTATTACTAAAACTTTATTGCCCTAATATTCTGGATAAAATTTATAACGTAGTACTAAAAATAATTTGTTCATAAAACTTCAGTGCCTTAAGGATTAATGGCTAAGTTAGTTTTGAATGATACAACACGCCGCTTTTGCTAAGGTAATAATGATATTAATATTTTAGTAAAGTATTGGTAACGAATGATCAATTTGACTCTTACAAATATATTCCAGAGAAAATTCCAAAACTTCATAGTTTCGGACTCTCATAATCGTATAAAGTATTTTAAACAGCCAAACAGTTTATTTTCAACAATTAATAAACTTGGTTTAATAGTGCAAAGTGTTCCAATAAATATAGTGGGATTTATTTCTTGAACACCCGTAAAAATAGTATGAAATTTCACTTTAGGCAATCTATTGCAAAAACATTTACACGCAAATAAAATGATAAAGCCGTTACATATATTTCAACCATTTGCCAAAACAAGGATTACCGATATTGCCAACAATTGCGAAGCGCATTTAAAAAAAAAAAAAAATTGCTTTATATATGTAAAGGTACATCTGAACGACAAAGAGACAGTTGTTCCATAATGCCAGACGTACATGAAAAATGCATTATTAGCTATTTACTATTCTATGTTAAGCTGCTATGACAATATTAAATTATAACATTACACCTACAGCGGCCGTGATGATTGTGGAAAAAATATTTAAAAAACATGTTATGGATTGGTATTCAAGATTAAAACAGGGTAATAAACAAGGATTTTCTTTTTAAAATAATGTCAACGTAACGTCATTTCCCGCACGCGGCCTTTTGAAACGAACAGCAATAATACCGGGGTCTACACAGCAGATAGTTTTTTAATGGCTTTTTTTGTGAAAAGCTATTAAAATTGCTCAAAAATACAATGTCAGTAATTTTTGAGTGACATTTATTCGATCATTATCTATTCACGACTACTTGTTCTTGTTATTACTATTTTTTACGTTTTACTTTCAATACTTTTAAATTACGATTGCCTGGCTAGTCATGCGTGGTTATACGTCGCACAACCAGGGATACCCGGGTTTGATTTCTGGATCACTTAGTATAAAATGCGTGATAACAGCGCAGAGTCTATAAATATGACCAATAAAGGGCAGTGACCCTCTTAGAACAAAATTAATAGATTTTACTTTAAAACTTTTTCGTAGTTGAAACTGATAAAAAATGAGATTTTTGCGCTTTTTTAAAATTATATTACATATTTTTTTAAATGTTCAGGTATATTTAACTGAAAAGACACCATGGCATAGATTTTCTTCTTTCAATTTAAAAGTAAGAGCATGGAAAATACGATATACGAATATTTACATAGAATTATATTATCTCTGTCCCTAGCACTGCCTCTAATCTTCTTATAAACCCACAAAAGAATAACGAAACGGGTATATCCGCAATACTCAATAATACTAAATCTAAATCCTTTATCAAAAGGAAAATGATTTTGCAAAACGTCCTAGTTAAAACATTTTCATTTCGCCGCAGCTTTGGATCATACGCTCCAATCATCTATGGGAGGAGCTGACACGGAATATTCATGTATGCTAACAACATTGCCAGTCTATCATCTGAACAGGATAATCACCTTAGTATTGTAATATATAATTTAATATATTTATAGAACACTATTAATGGAAATTTGATACAAACGAACACAAAAATCCTTGCTTAATTTTGGTGAACAGCTTTCTTGTTTTAAACACACACAGCCACACGCTTGCATATTCGGAGTATGCATAATCTACAAATATACTCGCTTTTAGGAAACATAAATAGCTTTGCTGATTTTAGTGTAAGATACAGGGCACACACACTGGATTACTAATAAATTCAATTAGGTATGTTTTTATATTCTGGATATTACATGAGATGAAAAATTTGCTACAACCTTCCTGCGTAACATAATATTAATGTCCGCAAACAGTGTAATGTGAAGATTTATTTTTTCTGTAAAAATGGTTACATTTTGTAATTTTATTCTGTTCGAACGTGATCCTACGTGATATTATTGATCTGTTACTAAGCCGGCTACGGAATAGCTCTACTTCTTCAAAACAAAATCAACCTGTCCAAGAAAACAGCGCTACGAAGCAGTTGATTAAAAAAATTATTCATTATAATTTTTATACACCTAACTGATTAAAAGCCGATGAGCATTGTTTATTTATAAATCCATTTTAATTCCAACAATGTAGCAGAGCAACACTAACCTAGCCAGATGCGTCCAAACCTCTCCTACAATACAAGCTGCGAACGTTGCAGTTGTACGTGACTGCGCCGGTTGCGATGCACAATGTCTTATTTAAACTTACACGGCAACAGTCTCTTACACACTGTTAATTCTACTAGCTGGTCTCTGTAGTGTTGGGTACAGACGTGACATACATACAACTTCCTTATCTTGCTTTTGGGAATTGAGAATACCAAGTTCTGAGACGTGAATTGCTGGTAGCAATCTCTTTGTCTA
Organism: Cephonodes hylas; assembly: GCA_030295005.1. NCBI lineage: Eukaryota > Metazoa > Arthropoda > Insecta > Lepidoptera > Sphingidae > Cephonodes > Cephonodes hylas. The sequence continues at coordinate 7,043,792 of AP025371.1, forward strand.
TGAGAGTAGTATGGTATTTTATATTAAATAACAGTAAACGGCTTGTAAAACTGTGTTCTAATTTGTTATTCCAGTCTTGACGGAAGACGCCTATCTTGTTTACCTACGCTATATAGTTTACCTAAGCAATGTTAGTAAAATGAAGTAAAGTCACAAAATTAATGTAATCAGCTTGTTGTGGGCTAAATTAATCGATAATTCTGTAAGCATCTTTTGCAAATGTTTAAAATGGAGCAGTCATATTCTTAAAATGGTCTTAAACCAAATGCTAGTATAAAGTTTCATATAAATTCTTACAAAACCCGCGTTTTAACGCTTCCTGACAGATGACGTATAGCCCAGTTGGTGTTTTGTTTATTAGCAGCGAGCGCACAAAAGGGCAAGACAATATTTCTACTTTTACACTGACAAGGAAAAATAGCTTTACGAATGCTGGAAACAAAACAGTATGAAAGGAAAGAGAAAATCTAAGAATAATTAATGAAGACAAGATTTGTTGAAGAACAACCTACTAAAAACTAAGCCCTCATCTTACGAAACAGTCTTTTGAGATCAATTTTTTCCCGGATCTCAGCGATTCTTAATTCGGTCGCCATTTTATTAATTCCGTAAAACGTTCCAAGTCATTGAATCTATACCAAATAAGACCTTGATTCAAATAAAATAATTACGTGGAATGAAGTGGTTTTCTTAATTAATTTTCTCTTTATAAAGTGGCCTTTTTATTTGAACCAATTTAATAGGAAATTAACATCTACATAAATTAAGGGTTTTCTTTGATATTATTGCTGAAATAATTAAAATTGATCGTTGAGAAAAATACAATAAGTATATGTGTATTTACTGTGTTGCTCAGAGATTTGGTACCTATTTTCTGTTATGCTTTGGGAATGCTAATTATCTAAGCGTATCTTTGACTGTAGGTACTGTTTAGTAGGCAAACAAATGAAGCTTTGAAGCAAACCCACAAGTACCTAACACAAATATCTTACAATATAAAGCAACGTTAGATATGCGTATACATTCATCAAGAAAAGAGCCTATAAGATTAATTCTGATTTTTTTAAGCGGTACTACTAGTCTTGATACTACCATAAAGATCCATGCACGTCATATTTACAACGATTTTAAGTAGTAATTATAATTAGTTATTAAACGTCTACGTATGTTTTCCGCTTTAAGAAATTTTGAAAATTATTTATCTGACTTTTTTAATTATTGTTTTTACTCAGCCTACGATGGAATGAGCTTGCCGAAAGGAAACCGATTTACTTACGAAACTTATGTATTTAATTTTACAATTTAAAAAAATACCTCCTTTTTTAGGTACTACACAAGCTAAACAAAAATTTATAAAAATTCACATAGGTCAGAAACAAGTCAGATTAATCCGACACACGATTGGCTGAAAATCGGATGCACTCGCTGGATATTCTTGAAAATAAAAGTTCTGAACGTGCCGCGGATAATCCCGCTTCAGGCCGGCTTGTCACTCGCGCACCAATAGAAACGTGCAAGCGTACACAAATAGAAGGATTTATAGGAGGTCGGAAACTACATTGACTTTTTAGGGTTTAAATAATCTGAATATTTTTAAGATTCCGCGATGACTGCTATTCGCACTCTAAGCTTGTCAGTAGTTTCAGTGAAAGAGGTAAGTCAAAAAAGGTAGACTGGGCCAGGATATTTTTACAAGGCGATTAAATCCTTTGTCACAAACATTAACTTGAAAAGTGGAGTCCCGAAGTTTGTGAACCAAGAGACTACACAGTTCATGTTCGTATTTGTTTCGGGTCTGGATGTTTGTGAGACCGTCAAATCTCTCGTATTTTCTACCTTACCCACCACGATACAAGACTGGTATTTTAGTATTGAGTCAAAACTATGTATATGACTGTTGTGTATTTATTCTTATTCATTACTTTAGCCAAGAACCTGATGCCAAAAAGTCCTTGTCTCCTCATTTCCCGATCCAAGGCAAATATAGTCTATTCATATTCAATCCTCGGTCATCATAATTCAGAATCAATCTCGCCCATTGAGATTATTCCACTACATTCAGAGGATCCGTGAATTGTAGAAAGTAGGTTATACGTGAACTAGCGAATTATTTTACAAGTCGTACGAAAAGGAAAATGAACACGCGAACCTTAAAAATTGAAACTTAACTTTGTAATCGATTTTAAACCGTATAGGTACAAAAGTTATGTTCATATAACATATAATAATATATGTAATATTATTACATATGGAATAACATTAGGGATGCTTATGTATGATGCTCATATTACACTTGAGTTATACAACGGTCAAATATAAATAAATCGACTATTGTTGTTCTGAAAGGGTTCAGTATAGTGAGATAGATACATACATACAACTGAGAAAATGCAGTAATTTTGCAGCGTTTTACAGCTTGTATGCCAAGATCAAGTCATATTTTGTACCTAGTTCTATTTAAAAATAGTAGATTGGTTCGAACCAGCACCTTTCAGAGCTAAATTCTCGCTTACTACGCCATGAATTCTGGCCTAACAAACAGTACGTTTAAAAAGCTATAACGCGTTCATCAAATAAAGGATAAAAATGTATATTTAAATATTCTGCGTTCGCAAAGCACATTCGTATTTAAATTTAAAGACTTAAGTTACCTTTAACGAATATTTAAATTCCTCGGCAATACCATAAAGTTTTTATACAATGTGATAAAAAAGTTTTAATGCTATTCTTATATATATTATTATTATTTACAATATATATATTATTATTATTTACCACTTTTATAAAAAATAAAAGGCTTATGAAATAAAGGATACAGTAGGTGAGGCAAGCGTATAACTTTGTGCAGATGTCAGATATTTCTAATTTCAACTGTCTCGCCTTCATTTCCTGACTTGCTATTAAAAAACAAACAACCTCTATTTACTGTAATCGAACTTCAGACATCGTAATCGTATTCGACGAAAAATAACATTGCGCCTACACAATCACTACGCCATTTTTACATTTGAAAAATCATCGTTTTTTGTAACCTTTTAAATTATTTCTTTTACATCTGAACAACTAAAGCAATAACAACTAATATAAAAAATAATATTTCAAATGTAAAAACATTAGTCACTCATGAATTTAAAAATGCTGGCTGTTACTTCCCAACTAGAGAAAATTGCGATCAGTAGCAGCGCTTAAAAAAATAAATAAGTTTAGTTTGCCTGACATGATAAATTGCCTTTACAAAACACACAAAGATGAGCCTGAAGCCATATAACTAATTCAAACGTCTTATACATTGAAAAGATACGATCTTGATTAAAAACGAATCTAATAAAGAAATGTACTGAATAAGCGCTCTTCATTTGAGGAGTACGTTTCGTCTACACGTTGGAATTTATTGAGTTAATTTTTGTTTTTCGCAGCACCAATTTACTTTACACGAATGAAAAGTGTCTTTATGCTCAGCACGTGATGACGTCGGCTAGACTTGTCTGTGGTCGTGAGTTTAACCCTACACTGCATTCAGTGCCATATATGTCACAACCAATAAAATTGATATATTTTCTAAGTTGAACCTAGGGACGAGATCTATAATTATGATAGCTTATTAATTATAGTCAATGACAATCAATTAGTACCTTTATTCGAGTTAGATGGCAGTACCCCCTCGCTCAATTAGCCGTTTAACTGAAAGAATTGATAATATGCCGTGGGCGGTGCGAACGATATTTAAAAATACAGAAAAATAATAATTATTGACGGAGTTCAATAGTGAAAAAAATGTTTTTATATCGAGAAAACTGTGTACTAAGCAAATGTAAGTATTATTTTTTGATTTGACATTGTTTTGATACTAAAATTTTATAATTACTGGTTGTTCCCGATATGTCACTTCATGCAGTGATGGTCCAAATTTATGTATGTATAATAATGTCGATATGTTTTTTTTATTTTCGATAATGGCGACGAAAAGTTGATCTAGCAATCAAATCCTAAATTATTTGACAATACCATCAGGCAGCGAAGACAAACTAGACTCCTTTGAGGCTGAAAGTGATGATGATATTGCTGCAATTCGAACTATCGTCAATCAACTTTGTGAAACGTTTAGCGATGCTGATGATGAACAGCAATATGATTCTTCAATCAGGTATGATCTCGTTACACCATTATCAAGGTCATATAATAAATAAATACATTCAATAGTCACATACACAGTTCTGACCGCACACTAGGATACAAGTCCTGTGTCGTGGGTATCAGAGACTACGAGGGACTTATTCGGTCTCACTAACACCCAGACTCGAAAAAAATATTTATCTCGGTGCGGGGAACAAACCCGTAGCCTCTCGTTTCACAAACTGATGTCAAGCCAACTGCACCACGGGGCTGTCAAATATAATGATGTAACTGATATGCAGCAGCATATTTCAAACCTCTGGAGATTCAAGTCCTGCAGTTCCAATTACGTCTAGATCAAGTGCTATACAAGCACGGCAGGTTGTGAAAGAAAGAAGTGGTACTTGAGGCTTTATTGCCATCTCCTCGATATCGCCACCATAAACAGTTGGTTGCTATATAGAAGAGTTGGGGAGATGCGACAAGAAGCAACGCCGCCAAAGTTAAAAGACTTATAGTTAGGATTGGCAAAAAACCTCTTCATGAGTGGTTAGTCAATGAAAAAGAAAAGAGGCCGACCGTCTTCTGCTAGTAAGGACTTGATAGAGAAGAAAAGAACGAGAGCCAATGGTGCGAATCTTCCTCCTCGTGACGTAAGGCGTGATGGTTATATGTAAGGACAGAAACACCAACAATGCAAGTATCTTTGCTGCAAAAGAAACTCATTTGTTTTCTTCGAGAAATGCGGGGTCGAACATTGTGCCAACAAAGATAAAAAATGCTTCCGTCTCTGTCATCTCTAGTATTGTACTAAACATACATCGGTAGGTCAATGCATGTTGTGCCATATATGGAACAAAATTAAAAAACCGTTTTTTTCCATTATTATTTATGATTTATTTTTTTAATTATTTTTTCCGTATTCTAGACCAAAACTATGAGTAGATAAGATTTTTTTTCTTTCGAAAATAAAAATCATGCAGTGTAGGGTTAAGTCGAGAGCATTATACCTCTTGCAAATCCTCTAATGATCTAAGCTACTCTTAGTGAGGTGAAATAAAATACCATTAAAAAGACCGCATCCTAAAATGGTTGTCACAGTCATTAGATCTAAAAAACTGAAACTCTACACTCTAATAGAGGGTCGTCCCCTATTGCGGGATTGTACAATGTACATGGCTTTTAATACATTTAATGATTTACTGACTCCGATATCAGCCTGGAGCCATTGGCCTAGAATTACCTTTACTAGGAAGATCTCGTTATAAATCGTACATGATTCCCATTCCAACATCAAATTATTGTAAATTAAGCGAATACGTACAAGAAAGTGAGAATAAATATCTCCACCTTGAAATAAATAAAAGACCTACTAATAATTTAAACATATTCGTTACAAAAACTAAACTAATCCGCTGAACTTTAAATATAGCCCCTTTCTAAAAGCGAACATAATATGAAACCCACTTAATCGTATGGTAATGAAGAAAACAGAATGTAATTATCATAAGTCAAGAGTTCTCAAGTATTCATTAAGGTGTTAAGCCTTTTGGAAAAGTTTCCAGCGCACACGGATTGAGATCACGAACGAGCTTAGCCGCGATCTGTCCTTGACTGGATGGGAACGTTTACCGAGAGAACGGTTCATGCATAGAAAACACCTAACTAGGAAAATTTACATGCTTTTAACATTTTTACAAGCTGAGATTTTACGTACTACATTATACATATTATAAGTCAGAATATACATGTATTTATAGACTCTTGGAATAAAAAGACTAACTTTCTCAATAACTCAATTGTAACACGCCTATGTCGCTAGAATTTTCCGTAAATACACTTTCGTTTTCTGTATTGTATATTGACTTCATTAATCTTATTTAATGACACATAAAAAAGAAACGTTTTCATGTGTCCCATTAACGAAAGCGGATAATTTAAAGAAAAAGATCGCATTTAATATGAAAATTCTATTCAATTCATCATCCATCGTAGGATGGATGATAATAATATGGATGATACCTGAGCCTTAATAATAACATCGTACGCATCATAATCCGTAGCTTTATTTTCTTTCATATTAGCTTACATCACAAAATTACAATATAGAAATAAAAGAACGACGCGGATTCAATCAGCACAGACAAATGGCAATAGAAAAATCACGTAACACAAATTAATTAACAAGCAAACATACTCGTAGATAGGAGCAAAAAGCAACTATTTATGTAAAGTAAGGCGGGGCTGAGCGAGCTTAGTGCAAATGTACGAGCGTGTTATTTATTCATTAACGTTGAGCTCGACGCATCGTTGTTTCCGCCGGCTGATGTGAAATCTCATATTAACTTGTCTACTTTCAGAAACTCGGCGAATTTATACACCGTGCAAAATTGTCCTGGAGCTGTCTTGATATACCGCTTTATCGTATTTCATATGCATAACGTTTGTTTACTGCCAACGAAACATCTTTTTTATTCTTTACTTTTAAATTTTTATGTTGCAATGTGCAGAAGAGTATGGCTTTATGCTCATCCTTTTTATATATACACTTTATTGCAGACAAAAAATAGACGTCAATTTTGCTGAAATAAAAATAGCTTAATACAAATTCGTAGAAATAATATAAGAGAGATTGTATAACTTATTCTAATTTTTCTCCGTTTATTCCAACGTAATTAATGTAATATTCCAAAATTTTCTTAGTAAGTAAGAGTACTTAGTAATTTCTTAGGTGTGTCATCTGCCATCACGCATGAGGCCAGAGTTGTGAATAAATGCCTAAATCAACAATTCTAAAATTATGAGCAATTTTAGCAAAAATTGTAGATGAGGCCCGTGCCTGGCAGTGGAACTTACATGGATAAAAAAATATTTTATCAAGTTAATTCATTACAATACAACACCAATTTACTGTTTAAAATTCTTCATCATAACAATCATAGCACCAGACCAACATGACTATCAAAAATGTTGGTACAAATACCTATTCAACCCTTCAACAGTGTCTTAAATACCTAGAGGAAGTTAAGACGAGGGTCAAGTCGTCATTAATTAAAGGAAGGCCGGGCTCCTAATACCCTCTTCTTACAAGCCACCGGGCGACCTCACAGGAAGTTCCAAGGGTCAACATTACCATCGAACATTATACATTATTGATCATGTTGCTACGTAATAACCCCGTGTTGTGAGATTACAGCGAAAGGGTCTTGTAACTTGCGATAATATTCCCATAGGTAAATACCGCTTTTGCTCTATTCATAGTTTATGAGGTATCTGGTTTGAAATCACGTTAAACTTATATGGCACGATTGATGCCGTAAAATAGAATGAAATATAATGCTACTTAAAAAGTTTGACCAGAAATATAAATTTTAATTTAATGAAGTAAAAAAGTTTATATGCCTAGAATGCATGCAATGTCATAGGCTGAAACCCCAGGGAGGCACCTCTGATTTTTTTTGTAACTAATGTGTGTATTTACGGTGAAGAAAAACGTCGTGGAAAAAACACACACGCAAAAGTCTTTAAAGTGTAGGTTCCAACGTCTTTATCGCACCGGTTTTGTCTCAGACTTGCGAATTATTTTAAAAAATGAGTAATAATATTATATCAGTTACAAAAATGACAACGTTGTTAAAAAAAAGAAATTTACATTTAATATAGAATGTTAGTCATAAATAGAACAAATACTCGGTACTAAAAATACGAATACCATTAAGTTAATAAAATCAAGACGCAATCTGTCGGATCCAAGCGAAATGCTTTCTGATTAAATATTGAGTCATCAGCTAATGGCGGCAGAGATTATCGGAATTATTTAGGGCACCTAAAAGCAAACACTTTAAGTAAATTAGCCTGAATGAAAGAATTTAGGAAATTTAGCGCAATACTTACTTTATTTTTTATAATATCTTGGATTTACTGGCTTATAATCATTGACGTTCCATACATTCACTAAAAAGTCTCGCGTACTATTTCCGGGTCAGGGATATTTTTTCCCTTGAGGAGTATTTTCTTAATAGCAGAATAGAGCCTACAAATGTGCAAGTATACGGCAAAAAACCTTCTTTAAGAAAGTCTTAATAGATTATAAAAACTTGAATCTAGAAATTCTTTCTCTTAATGTAGATTTTCATTTAATACTGAGACCTAGATTTCAAGTCTGCATTTTATTTTGAAAAATAATACAGAAATGTAATATGCAATTTACTTCGGCAACGTCATTTTGCGGGCTGAATTAAAAATTAGAGTAAAACAACTTTCCGGCCTACAACTTGGTATTAGAGCTTGTGCTCTAGTTCACGCTACATAGCACTCCATTCCTTAACAGTTTACAAAGTCAAAAAACCTATTTCGTACAATGACATACTTTATGAAATTCTTTGTGAATATTGCGTAATTATTTGTACATACTTAAGTACGAACATAACCTCACGCCTTTTTTCCCCGAAGGGCTAGGTAGAGGTGCATTTCTGCACTCAAATTTCGCGAGGTATGTATTAGTCCCATGAAAAGCGAACATACATACCTAAAATCGGACATTGTCTTACGTAATGCTTTAGAATAAGAAAATGCGCATAAAAAAATATTGTAGAGAACCCTTCAGTATTTAATTTTAAAAATGAAATACAAAAAAGTCAAATTAAAAAAAATGAAAAACAAAAAAATCAAATTAAAAACAAAACAAAAATTCTTAAGTACTTAAACTATATTTTTTTATGTAAAAAGGAACCGCCTTCAAAAAACCAACTGAAAAGAAAAAAATAATTTTTATTATGAACACCTGTATTTCAATTTTGCATAAGCAAAATCATGTATATAATCAATCAATCAACAAATAAGAATATAAATTAATAATTAACGGTTATATGTAAGTATTACTTCTACTTTTTGAAATCGGTGCCAAACAAATTTTCATGACAAAGAAGAACGCTGGTTTATTATTATTAATGGCTCCGCCCGGGTGGAGTACGCCCCCCCCCCCCACCAGCATATGTCATACTTACCTATAAATATTTTGGTTTTGTTGGTTTGGCACCGACTTCAAAAAGTAGAAGTAATACTTACATATAACCGTTAATTATTAATTTATATTCTTATTTGTTGATTGATTGATTATATACATGATTTTGCTTATGCAAAATTGAAATACAGGTGTTCATAATAAAAATTATTTTTTTCTTTTCAGTTGGTTTTTTGAAGGCGGTTCCTTTTTACATAAAAAAATATAGTTTAAGTACTTAAGAATTTTTGTTTTGTTTTTAATTTGATTTTTTTGTTTTTCATTTTTTTTAATTTGACTTTTTTGTATTTCATTTTTTATTTCATACTTTTTAGTGATTTAAGTTCTTTTAGTTGGAATAGGAATTTAAGTTTTTTTGGTGAATAGTGATATACTATGTAGTGATACACAATTTTTTGTAACCTTTCCTTGTTTTGATATTTAATGATATATTGTTTGTTTTATATTAATTATAATTAAACTAGCGACCCGCCCCGGCTTTGCACGGGTGCAATGCTGATATTTAATGGATGTTATTATACATAGCTTTTGCCCGCAACTCCGTCTGCGTGGACTACAGGTTTGGGTTCAGATAGAACATAAGTTGTAGTATTTTACTCCACAGAGCCCCATTTACTTAAATATACAAAAATCATACAAATCGGTCAAATTGTTTATACGTGAAACCGTAACACGCCGGTCGGCGCCTTGTGCATCATTATTGCGCGCTTGATAATTATATTAAAACTGCGATATCTTCTAAGATACTAATTGAAATCAAATGATGTAAAGGGCAAATTTCTTTTAAATCAAATACTTATAATGAATAACGCATTTATTTGGATAAGGATTAACATAATCTTTATAAAAACAACTTCATAAACAATGCTTTATTTTAGGACAAATTTGGTTAGCATAAAAGAGGTTACAGTGAACCAATCTTAAAAGATAGGCATATGCTGTCGCGGACTTCTTTTTAGAACACTTAAAGGAGAACAATTCTGTCATACATTATTTTAGTGTAACTTTAACCGTTTCGGCAGCGCACGCGGCGGAAGCTTTCAAAAGGAAAAAAATATCCCCGATTTTTAAACATTCTTTATTGCTGCTCCGCTCCTATTGGTCTTAGCGTGATGTTATATAGCCTATAACCTTCCTATTGAATCACTCTATCTATTAAAAAAACCGCATCCAAATAGCTTTAGCCAAACGCGAGATAATCGCGGACAAACATACATACATACATACAAAACAATCGAACTGAGAACCTCCTTTTTTGAAGTCGGTTAAAAATACTAATGGTTTCTGATACTACCTGGTAAATGAAATATTCTTTGAAATTTAATGCTTGTGTCGTAAATTATGTGTTACCGCGGAATTGCTTTCCAAGCAGTTTAATCTGGCACCTCGTGAAAATTGCAAGTATACTGGAAAAGGTATAATTTTATATTCCCATTATCATACACACACAATAGACCAGACGTAAATAAAATACAGAAGTAGGTTTACGATGGCCATGTAATATATGTGACGATTTATTTTAAAGTTAGCGTTTGGCTGGTACACATTTCATTTTGATAGTATATTTTTAATTATAGGTAAACTCATTGATCTTCTGTTGTCGCTTTAACTGTTACATACAAAAATGAAGTAATAAATCATTGAAGAGTAGATAGATAACAGTTGATAAAATATTTACACTGCTATGTCGTTATTTTGGGATTATTAGGGTCACTATAAGATTTAATAAATATTTTTGTGACGAAATTTCTCGTGGAATGGTTTTAGGTGGCCGCATAATGATTTTAATCGTCAACGTGCTAATATAAAGCTTAAATGAGCTGTATACAATGTAGTCGCAATAAATACAATTTCAAGATAAAAACAAATTCTCCTCTTGAACAACACGAGTATTGATATATTAGATTTTATATGAAACGATGGATGGCATCCACGGCGGCTGTACGATATTAAATTCCTGACTAAGCTCCTACTTCTCCACTAATGGTTCTTTCCTTTTCGTACACCAAAAATAATATCAATAAAATTAATTCAATTATCAAAATAATAAGTGTAGTGTGTACCACATGTTTTGCCTAAAATGTTTGATGTTTATGTAGTAACAGGAAGCTTTCTAAAATTATGATCTTCACTATTTCACGCAAAATGAGCCTATTTATTTAGAAGCGATGTTGTAACATTCAGAATACTTTTTATATGCTCATATCTTTACTCCTTACAAAACCTAAGCGCCCCAAATGTTTTTAAACGTGTCAAGGATTTAAAACAATACATACAAGATTACAATGTAAATTTAAAGCTTCTACCAGTGATTTAAAACCTTGACTTCCTTACCAGTCATAATGGATACAGTAGGTACAGTGGACGTGAATATTGTGCCCGGACACAGCGCATTGCGCGCTCGTAACTTCGTATTCGTGGGTGTAAACTCCCCACTAGCTTGTTTACGACATCCCACATCGCTGATAACTTGGCATTGTTGTGTCCATTTGCAATCAAATGTGTCTTTACATTTCAAATTCAGGTAGTAGTGAATATTTCGCTTTATACCTTCTCCTACCGTATCGATTTTATAACTACCAGTTATAGCATAAACTCCGTGCCTCACAACTTGTAATTTTTATCGGTGAGAGCGCACAACCCCGACTTTACGTCCAGGAAACCAATGACCCAATTCTTGTCGCCTTTACGACCGATACGGTATTATTTCGCCACTTTGCTTGGCGGAAAATTAGCTAGCGGAATAGTGTCTTTAATATTACGTAGGAGTTTCATAACTGACTAAAAGTCAATAAACGAATACATTCGCCTACCTTCTCAAAGATCAACATTATTTACCTAATATTTCCTAAACTAATTTATGGAATTAATGTGCCTAGTTTTAGTTTAAATAAGTCTATCGCTTGAATCATTACAGTAATTGAAATTCTTGACGCAATTTTCTAATAGTACCGATGTCGATTAATCGTTACAAAGTGATTAGCACAAGATCTTTGTGTCACAAGCAGACTGAAATTCAATTGTTACAGTTTCCAAAGTGTATAATTCACAATGACTGAGTTATTAAAGTCAAAAGGCAAGTAATGGCAGCGCTGTAGGTACAATTTGAGTAACTTTAGCTGTGACAGACTACATAGGTCACCGCGTTATTTGATTCTTATATTGAATAGAAAGGTCGCGAACAAAAGCTTTGTTGGCGGTAGATTTATTGCTTGTTAAAGTGAAGACCATTACCTATTTATCAAATACTTTTATTAGTACTGTCACATCACGAGGTATTAATATAATCATCATCATCAATTATAATAATCAAGTATCAAAATTTAGGAAGGGAAGCTTTAGATAAATCTGATGAAACTCTCGCGACCGGAACTCATTATCATGCATGAGATGACGTGGGCATTTTTACAGACAATTGAAAATTGGAATAATAATGATTTCAATTTAAGCAGTAAAGTAACGCAAGCTATTATATTTAAAAGAAATGATCTAGTCTTTCCAAGTCGATTACCACATTAATTCGCTGATAGTTTCACTCAAACGTTTGGATTTCTAGTTGTCATCGCGCAATGAAACTTTACAACCGAAACTTTTAGCACTTTGCAAGTAAAATAAACAATTCTTGTGGAGTGCTCAACTGCATGCACAAAGAGGCTATTCCCAACAATACATAAAATTATGGTCGGATTGAAGTTGAGAATTTTAAACAAGAACTTTGCGTTTCGCTGATTGAAAAAGACGTAGTACTTGCAATATTCATAGTATTTAAAATGTTTTAAACGGCTTTAATAATAGATTTAACTGAATAATTTTACGACCTATGCAAATTACATTGTTTGCAAAGGTTTTCATTTTACAGTATTTCTCCATCTGCACATGTAAATAAATTTAAATTAAATATTATTAAAATTATTAAATAAACAGAAAAAAAATGTTTACAGCGTTTGAATTTTCCGCTGGATTAAACAGCATTAAAAGTTAAAGAAAATTGATAAACCGTCATGTTACATACGATTGGTGCGACTGACTTGATTTTTATCTGTTGGATAAGAGCCAGAACGAAATTGGTACTCAGCTTTTCGTGTAAGTTTACTGCCCCCGCAGTCCTATTGAAAACTGCTTATAAAAACTCACTTTTACGACTTCTGTACCCGAAAAACACCACTTAACCAATAAATTCCCTTGGTTTCACAGATTCTGCGTGATCTGATTTTCTGATTTCCTATTATCATAATTTGATTGATGGTGTTATTTTTTTATATTTCTCGAACGCCAGCGCTGCCATATACGTACCTATTTCGCTATTGCTGAACATTGACGCTTTTCAATTTTGAGTCTTAGTCTCAGAAAGTTTATGACCACCGCTAAACGTGAGTGGAGGTAATATTTAGAATTTTTCTATTGCTTCCACATATCTAGTTTTAGTTTTTCAAACACGAACATCTTTTTCAAACGTAGTCATAAGACGTCGCAGGATATGACAGTGATATCTTCCAAAAGTTTGAGTTTTCTAATTGTGTGAAAGATTACAGAGCTTTTGTAATGTACGATTGCAGGTGGTTGTATAGTCTTATGAAAAATTACATTCATAACTTATTCCAAACAACACTTATAAGTTCTGCCTCGTGGATGAAATTTAAGGAGATTTTCTAGTCAAGGAAACAAGTGAACATGAAAAAAAAAATATCTCCGAAGTCATCATTTAATAATATTTTTGATGTTCTATTCGTATCCGGATTTTATCTCCCTTTTGTAATCTTTTCTCCATTGTGTTGTAAAATTTTGAATGTTTTTATTATTTGCCACAGAAACGATTTTGATGGAGTTTTCCGCAATGTAACAAGAAAAGCTGTGAATTATACGATTATTTCAATTTATTCATTTCCCTGCACCGTTTCAATTTATGGAATCACTGATTTTCCTTTTAGGGAAAAAGGACGGGCTTGAAGTGCTTTGTTCCATTGACCGAGATTGCTGCTTCAGGAAAAGAAGTCATAAAGTACCAACAATTCAAATCAAAGAAAATTCTTGTTGTATTTCTAGTTAACTTTTTCTGTTGGCTCCTCTACATTACTTTTATACGAATTATACAGGCTCTTCTTAAATAAAAGAGTTTAAAAAAACGGCTCATTCTTTTCAGAGAACATTAAATTTTGCACTTAATCTAGATTTATCTATCTACTGCCAAAAACTTAGATCCACGCCACGTAGAAACCGACCGAAAAAATAATTGTTTCGTGTTCTATTTTACCTATCTATCCTAGTTTTACTAAAACCATTTCATTCGTCCTAACGACCGATGAAACTATGGGCTCTATTACTTAAAAAGGCAGCAAGCACCTAACATAACAGCTAATTAGGCTACATTTGGCCCATATGCTAAAAATATGTTATACCTCTGGACTTTTGGAACATGAACGTATTCTTGTTGCAATTTGGCAATGGATAGAGTCATTAAGCCACGTCAGAAACCTTATGGTTCGCTTGAAGATTCTTATATTGAACCGATCTCAGCTTTACACTTTTGGTCTGAGGTAATGTATCAAGGCGACTTTTATATAAAGAAAAAATCGGCTATATTGTATTAATATTGTTGACGGATGTTGTTATCTAGATAGAATAAAATTACAGCATTTCATACGAAAATTAATCGAGAAAAGCAATATCAATTTCTGTTACGAATCGCAAATATTTCCAACAGTAAGATAAAAATATTCTACGCGAAAAATATAGTACAGATTACTTCTGTCGAATATCTCTTCGAGTGCCGCAAGGAAATTGAATGTGATGAAAACAGGAGCCCCTTTCCGCTTAATATGATTGATTGGCAGCAATAAATCGTTATAGAAAATGTTGCGTAGACATGTTACGTACCTACTCTACAAATTAAAGTACTACAAGTGGGATTAAAGTCTATATTTCATTGATTGAAACTTATACTGTAAATATTTATTTCCCACTGATAATTAAAATATCAAATCCTATGAATCAAAATGTTGTTTGAAAGTCATCTCAAAACAATATTGTTTGACTGCACCCTTCAAAGGCAGGTCTGTAAAGACAGAAGCCCCGCAAACAACAAACTTATTCTATTGCATCCACAATTGTGTGGAGTTATCCCAACCTTGAGTACACTGCATTCTCCTGGACTCGTCAAAGAATAATCGCCGTGTGAATAATGAAAAGACAATTTGCGTTGACGATACGAATCCGCCGCGAGTTCAACGGACGTCGGGTTGCGTACGAGAACTGGGAGACAGGCGGCGTTTGCCTACCCGCCCACACACTAGTACGATTTACTACCTCAATTTATACTTTTTTTTCATAGGAATATATTTCTATGAAGCTTCAATCCGGCGTAAATTTATTAAGATATTATTAAATTTATAAGATTAAGCTTGAGAATTTACTATTATATCAAGTAACAGTTAGTATGATAAAAATGTATTTTTACATAAGATTCTAAACTAAAAGCAAAAACTTACAAGTAAATGCACTGCCTAATTAATTTTTATCCTCGGATTTTAAAAATTGACATCACATGCAACAACATGTTAGATGAGGAGGGCTGAAGATCGCACCCAGTGGCGCACCATAGGAGAGGCCTGTGTCCAGGAGTGGACGTCAAAGGCTGGTGATGTTGATGTGATGTAGCAATACCTATAATAAATTTATTTCGTTTATTCTGAGTGAAAAAGGCAAAGAAGGCGTCAATTTTCATTTGATAAACAAGTTACTGTGTCGACTCACACACGCGGCCTATCTCAATAGTCCACTCTATTCGGATCGCCACTTATTGGGTGTCAATGCAGCCCCCACGGTAGCCTTATAAAAAAAAGATTTTTAAAAGTGGAAGAATACGATGAGTGTGGATGGGTAGCGGGCCGGCAGAGCGGCAGGGTGTATGCGCGCAGGCGTGGTGAGGCTTCTACCCTCGTACCCCGCCGCCGCCGCGTCCGACCATCAGCTAGCTGACAGTGTTCGCGCGGGCGGCCGCCCTTCGCTCCACCGGCCCACATATCACAACTCGATACACTCCAATACAAATCGATATTTCTACATTTTCTGTATTACCACGGATCACGTGTTAAACGCGATATTTAATAAACAATCGACGAACAATTCCAATCGGTTGCCCCGGACGCGATAATAGCGACGTCCGTTTGTCAAAATGAGTACTGTGATTGTTATAAGTGAACGGTGTGCGTAGTTTATAGAAAGTTCAATTCTAAATGTGACTACCTGACACATGTAGCTGTTTACGCGTGTGACATCCAGCGTCAGGTATGTATTTGTTATTGGAACCTTTCTGCACACATTGTACGACTATTGTGTAGCAATTAGATTATATTCTATAAAGTAAACAAAGTATTCAAATATAAAAATATTATATTTATAAACGATGTAATATTAATACTAAAATATCTTAATTACGGCACGGCTATTATATTGAAGAACCTACGCCTATGTTATATATGGTAAATTAATCTTAAGAAACCTAAGATAAATCCTCAAATATACTTACATAAAATATATTATAGTTACATAAATACTATAAACCTAATTAATAATAATTAATTCCACTCACTGCTTCGTAAAATATTTACTCGCGTAAAATATCGCAGCGATGCGGGAGCTAATATTTGTATACGTTACTTAAGAAAAGAGGTAATTAACACGACAATGTACATTATAAAGGGAGATATTCCCAGCATATTTCGGGAGTGTGATAAAGTTCCTTCGCATTACAAGCCATTGCTAAACACAACCTAATAACCTAGATACGTGATAACGTGAATTTTAATCCCGCGGCGTGATGCGTGTCATTAATTTTAACTCACACGTTGTAAATGTGCGATCATTTATTATAACATGACATATTAGATCACTCAGGGATTATTAAAAGCGTGTTTAATATATAGCAAGTCCAATGTATGATTGTAGATAAATCAAATCACAACTTATGTGGTTCGGTCTTTGTTTCAGCACAATAGGATTTATTTTAGGACTTTGTTTTGTTTTCTAAAGCTAGATCTAGACAATTATTTTTTCCATGCAGATATTGAAGTCTCATATAATATTAACAGAGAAACCAATTAATTTCGCATTGTTCTCCAAGGCGTCAAGTGTAAAAAATCCTTAAAATATAAAGAAAAGTGGAATTAAAGCTTTTTTAATTACATTTCTATGGTACAAACGCCTTTGTAACTTGACTCTGGCATTCCCTCTATCTTTTTTTTTATTAAAAAGGAAGTTAAAGACGACATTTTTCCCGAACAAAATGTAAGGCTTCACATTTTCTTTCATTTTAAGGAAGACCGGAATATTATTACAAACTTTCAATGAAAAAAGAAAAGTTAAAATGAAAGTTGATGAAATGTTGCAACGAGATTTTCCATTAGTATATCACAATAAAATCATTTTTGAATAGGCAACTAGTACTTATAACAAAAGGCAATTGCTTTTCTTCAAAGAAAAATACATTCAACTCAAAAATTACGTTTTATTGGTCAATATTACAAACATATTCGCCGTGATGCCAACAATAACACAATATCAACCAAGTCATTACACCGTAGGCTAGCAAGTTGTCAGCATAATTTATAGTCTTAAATGAAATTTATAACACCACCATTATTATTATTATCAGCCACAAGGCTTTTAATCCTATGTACCATTGCTGCATAGGTCTACCTTTATTATTCAGAGCGACCTGTTGGAAGCCGCCTATATCTAGCGCCTATTATACATTGAAATATATTTTTCTACTATTCTTACATTACTCGCAAATACAGATCTAGTGTGAAGAAGATTTACCGTTTGTTCTTATAGAGAACTCCAAGGTTCTTGGAACAAAATCGTTTTGTTTGTCGTATAAATGAATTACCAAGATAGATTGGGAAAGAATTGTGTGTAGGACAATCAACAATAGCCCTAAGAAAATTGTGCAAACTGTTTGTTGATAAGCAACTATGTTTGATGCATTTTTTTTAAAGATTCCTAACAGCGAGCCTCGCAACATTTTATATTCTCTCTGAGATTATTTTGAACTCAATTATGTACAAGAGTATATTATAAAAGTATAAACGAAAATGATTTTAAAATAGTCGGCAGTTCTTTCAGCCCAAGTACATGATAGGGAACTTGAAGAAAAAAGGTCACGTTTTCCTCAAAACCCGGCAACACACCCACGGTTCGGGCGACGGTGACTATTTAACATCAAATGCAGAATCAACTCGAATGCCTTATATTAACTACAACCAAAATGTTATATAGCGATCTTTCTTTGTTTTCTTGTAGAAACCATCGAGAATTATCGCTCATGACATGGTGGATTATAATAATTATGAATTTACAATCGCTTTGTTCGTAAACTCTCTTATAATGAAAGATACTGTTATTTGATAATGATGCCTAATTATTTTTATATATTTCCCAAATAAACGTAAAATAATATTTTGAAATATTATGTTTCTTTGACAACATCTAAAATCTAAATTTTAAAGAAATAAAAATTATTTGTGAATTACTTTACCAGACAGCGCTTATTTCCCTCAAAATAAAAAAATCAAATGCAAAAAGACAATCATTGTGTATTTGATATTATTGTATTTATCCCTTATGAGCACTGCCTCAAAATTTCTAACAATTCCCCAGTAACATAATAAAGTACAAGTATTACAGGCACATTGTTACAACATATATTGCTTCCTATTACCGTTAGTTGCCTCTACAAGCTGGCCGCGCTGCGACAATGGCAATTTGCTTCATTCGCGAACATTAACTTGCTTGTATTAGCTTGCCTTTGTAAGAGCCACCGGCCTCCTAATGACCTTACACAGAAAATGTTACATAAAAAACGAATGTCATTCTCTTCCACAATGTTTTTATAACGTTAAGTAATGATGCTTCTTTTATGCTGTCTTGTATCTTCATTTTGTAAGGGAGTCTGCGGTCCTTTTCATAAACATATTCGCAGATGACAAGTCAATTTCATTTCAACATTAAAATTGCTTAAAGCTACCCTATTAATATTTATCAGTTTTTCATACATGTCGCAGAAATAAAACTTGGCTTTTTAGTATTTTTGTATTATCATTACATTGCTTCAACGGGTCCTAACTATATTTTTCTTCATTAAAATTTTATTTTGCATAAATGGCAGACCTTTTAAATTTACAGCATTTTTTTTTTCATAACAATTTTGAAATCGGACGTTGTTTGAATTCATATTTGATAGCCATAGGTTTTATAATGAGAATTTCTGTCGTGGCTGTCCTGACTCCTGGCTCA
This sequence comes from Cephonodes hylas, assembly GCA_030295005.1. Taxonomy (NCBI): domain Eukaryota; kingdom Metazoa; phylum Arthropoda; class Insecta; order Lepidoptera; family Sphingidae; genus Cephonodes; species Cephonodes hylas. Next base: position 7,063,221 of record AP025371.1, read on the forward strand.
CAATTATTTACTACTGAAATTACCAAAAAACAATGAAAAAATTTCTTATAGAATCATGTTGAAACGATTTGTTTAAAAAAAACGTCTTCTTCCAAATCAAAAACTATAACATAACCATGAAAAGCTATTTCAGAAATGTAACTTTGAACTACTTCAAGTTATAGTACCTACGGTACTACGCAATACTTATTTACAACTCGGCAGATATTTGCAAGTGCGACAACGCTCCCTACGCTATTGTTTAAAACTCATACAGACCATATTTATTGCTACAGGTTAAAATCTTATAACTAGTCATATTAAGAGAGGTTACAGCAGCAGAAATTATAACTCTTTCTTCATTTGTTTAAGGATGAGAGGGGCTAAGGCGATATTCCTCATCCTCTTTTTCGGCCATCTATCAGCACTGCCAGACACCATACGTATAGGTAAGTTTGCAAACCAAGACTCGGTTACAATACAAATTACAATTTAATTCGGCTTAAGTTTGATTTATGCAAAGCCACTACGGTTCCAATATCAATAATCGATACAGCAGTAATCTCAATTTAATTGCCTTTGTAATCAAATGGCTCAAAGGTTTATGGCAGTTCTTTGTTAATCTTGTTAATGGCTGCTAGAACTTTCCTCAGTGGATATTCAACGAGCAAACTGATACGAGTATGTAATATTGGGTAAAAGTTTTTTAATCTCATAGACGCCAAAACATATGAGTTCAGTTAACTAGGAAGTTTTTTTTTCGGCATATACAATATTAAGTAATACGTGCTGTCAAAATGCCTTTGTAGCTACGCGAAATTTATTATCACCTTTGCTATTAGTATACTTCTATGTACAAGGTGAATTTATTTTTAATAACATAATGAGTAACATGGTTAAGCGTATTGTGTTCTAAATAAAAAGCTGAGTAGCAATTTATGAAATTATGGCACCAATTAGATATTTGGCATATTTATTATATCATACATTTTTATCACCTATTTTCAAGCAATTTTACATATGAATTCAATTTTATTTACAATAAAGTAGTTTTATAGTTTTCGAGCGACAATAAAAAATATATAGATACATACTACTCCTTATTCAAATACTCGTGGTATATACGATACTCTTTTTAATAGACCCATAATGTACAAGTACCTAATCAATATATAGTTTACAGTAGTAACGTTTGATACAAAACGTTCTCTAACTGATATTTATTATTTAACAAGCGTAATCTAGATACGATGAGTAAAAGTATGTAACATATACTGGTTAAACAATTGTTATGTCACTTAAAATGCTATTCAAACATACAAGAATCTTTATGTTTATTTCAGCTAATTATTACGCAAAGTTTTTTGACCCAGAGTTTACCAACTTTTAGCACAAACGTAACAATGTTTCGTAGGTGGCCTCTTCCACCCTGAGGATGATAAGCAAGAGGTGGCGTTCCGCTACGCCGTGGAGCGAGTGAATGCCGACCGCGCAGTGCTCCCCAGAGCCAAGCTACTGGCGCAAGTCGAGACTATATCGCCGCAGGACAGTTTCCATGCGTCCAAACGAGGTTCCAATTCCACTTTAACAATTTAGATGCTTGTTAATTCAATGCTCCTATTGTTTCCAAACTTAGATTAAGTGCTCTGTCTGTGTTATGAATAGGTGAATGGGGACGTTGTGTAAAGGGTTATGTTTCACGTAAAATAGAGAGTTTATTGGAATAGTTGTTTTTTGGTAAACATAGACGTGTCAATCTCTTTCAAATAGATAAATCAATACTTTTACTGAAACGATGTAAATTTATATTTGATAAAATGTCTAAAACATTGTAAGAATGATAGCTTATTTATATTTTATTACAGCCAAAACGCAAAGATTTCGCAATCAAAAAGTTAAAATACCATAGACGCGGAAATAAGTAGCAACAATAGGGGCGAAATTACAAAAGAAGCGTTTTTTCTTGTTACAAAAGTCAGACAAAAAATTCTTCCGTAATCAGTACTTAGCGTGCACAAAAGCCTCCGTCTTGTAGAATATATTATATACACTAGGTCTAACTCAGGAATGCTAAAATTCAAGGATATTTTTGTCTGAATTGCTCTTGGTTTGAATACTTTAAGCAACTACTGTGGTGAGATATGAAATAAGTGTTGAAATTCCGGTTTGCCAACTTAATTTTAAACAAAAACTTTAAAGATTTAACATTTCGTTAATTCTTTGCTATGCATTTTGGGTACTCAGTCTTCCCACATTTACTGATTTTATACAACTCTACCAATCTCCTGCTAAAATTTCAGGTAACTTTCTATATACATATATTCTTCGAATTTTACTTCACAAGTTTCAAATAAGTTAATCTTAAACTACGTGCTTAGTTTCCTTAAAATAATCATTTGTCTGAAACTGCACGGAAAATTATTAATATTTTCTAAATTTAAACATAGCAAGACAAATTTTGAATCTAGGACACTGTTGCCGACGATAAACAGCGCTCCTAAATTAATGAGCCGGCAAAGTTGATTAGAGCACTATAAACAAAACAAAACACGGTAGTGTAACCAAAGACTAGTGACGTAATATTTCATGCGAATTTTGCAGCACCACGCGACAATGTACCATATTTAGAATAAAATACAAACCGATTTGCCATAGCATCTAACTTTGGTGCGTAAGTATGACATTGTATGATCACAAATGTTTTAACATAAACGATTGCCCTATTTATAAAAGGTTTACCAGCCTGTTACAACCGGATGAAACGGATCGTTTTGATCCTCTCACCGAACGACACAAAAATGAAACGAAAGAAAAAAATGACAGGAGATAATCCTGGCTGAATATATTTTTTATAACGTTAACTAATGAAGAAAACAATTTTTTAATATTCGGTAAGCATTAGGCCGACACAATTAAATAAATTTAATCGTAAAGGTTTCCATCTATTAAAAGATGTAATTTTGCCCTACGTAATAGTATGTAAAAACTATTAATTACAGTGGACTGTAATTGTGAACAATTCAACCATAATTTGTGAAGATTAAATAGGTATATTTTTTGTTACTACCATCTGTTTCAATACCCTAACAATGCAGCAGGGTTAAATCTGCAGCCATAAAATGTTAATATTTATGTCGGATCTTCATTGTAGACCCAATTTTTTTTATGATTACGATGTAGTATGTCACCTACTTCGGAGCGGGGTCGCCGCCATATTTGGACCCCAGTCAGCACCCGCGGCCGCCCACGTTCAGTCCATATGCGATACAATGGAACTGCCCCATTTAGAAACCAGATGGGACTACCGTACACGAAGGGAATCCTGTCTAGTAAACCTTTATCCGCATCCAGCTGCGCTCAGTCGGGTAAATTCATATTAATTTTTGTTTAAGTGTTTTGAGATTAGACTAAAATTCATAGTAATAACATTTATCTCATTTATTTACTTCTAGCCATATAGTTGAATTTCAAATAAAGTTCAGTATTATTTTAGGTACTTTTCAATACCTATTTTGATGAAATTATTTACACTCTCGAGCCTTCAAAAGCACTCTTTATTTTTGTTTTAAATGAATGATGTATACATAGAAAATGTATTAACTAAGGCTGAATCAAAAATAAACAAGTATAAAATATACGCATAAACTTCTAGAAAATAAGAGGACATAAGGGATTAACTACTTTTCGATCTTAATATTAGACATAATAGAAAATAAAAACAGTAACATAATATAACAGTAAAACAAAAGAAAATCCCATTACAGTAATTTGACAGTACTTATTACCGACACAATATTACAAAATTTAGAATTATATAACTTAACTGAAATGGAAATCGTCCAAAGTTATGAAAATTTATTCCTTTGTAAAATATCTCTCCTAAGAATACTAGATAGGTATTTGTTTCCATATAAAACCAACAACTTTTTTTTAACAATTCCATACATTTATTTCTTTAGTTGAATATTGTCTTATTCAAATATGTCCTTTTAGGCGTATGTAGATTTGGTAAGAGCTTGGGGGTGGAAATCCTTTACTATAGTTTACGAAAACAGCGACGGCTTAGTGAGACTTCAAGAGTTGCTCAAAGCTCACGGCCCCTCGGAGTTACCTGTAGCTGTGAGACAGCTGCCGGATTCACATGATTATAGGTAAAAATCTCCTTTTTAATGTATACAGTACACAAACTATGAAATCTTTTTATGTAATTGAACATTTAACGTTTTGAAATAGTTTTATGTGTATGTCTTTATGCAACATGTACGAGTATTAAAAAGTATAATAAAATTTGGAGTAATAAACTATCATCTTTATCCTGAAATTACCAATAATGGACACAAAACAACACTTTGCTATTCCAATAGCCGTAGATAAAAAATAATATAAAAGAGCTAGTTACGTAACAATAAAAGGTATAAATAATGAATTTAAAGTTCGAACAAAAGATTTATTGAATCACAAAGAATTACTTAAGGTTTCCTTTTCAGACCTCTTTTAAAACAAATAAAGAACTCGGCTGAGTCGCACATAGTTCTCGATTGCGCGACGGAAAGGATAAGAGATGTGCTCCAACAGGCACAACAAATCGGAATGATGTCGGATTACCATAGCTATCTTATCACTTCTTTGGTAAGTTTGTACGTACAAGTCAAACTGTTCAACTTTCCCCCGCCTCTAGACTTTACACATTTCGTATTCAACAGGATCTTCATAGCGTTGACTTAGAAGAATTCAAATACGGAGGAACTAATATAACAGCTCTTAGGCTACTTGATCCAGAAAGGGCGGACGTACAACGAGTCGTACGCGATTGGGTTTATGATGAAGCGAGAAAAGGGCGAAAACTACAATTGGGTCATACAACCGCAAAAGTAATTAATTTCATATTATGTATTGCCTATATTTTATTCACCAGTGTAATTAATTAAAAATTAAATTGTATTTTGTTTACAGGAAAACATGACATTTATAAAGGTGAGTTCGAAGCGAAAAAGTAAATAGGTGTTAAAGTCGATGACACTAAGTAAATTTACAAGAATCCCATTACGTTAATGTTTTATGTATTGCTTTTATCGTATCATCCTTTTTGTCTTTGTACATTTTTTACCAACAGTTGTATCATTAATATTTATTCTCGCATTCAGACGGAAACAGCTTTGATGTATGACGCAGTACATTTGTTTGCAAAAGCTCTGCACGATCTTGATACATCTCAACAAATCGACGTTAGACCTCTCTCATGTGAAGCCGAAGACACTTGGCCCCATGGATACAGTCTCATCAATTACATGAAAATCGTAAGTGAATTTTGCTTACTCATTTATCCAATCCCTTTTATTCACACATATAATCACACCTTTAGCCATCGTGGCAATGTAGATACAGGTATTTTTTTATTGAAGCTGAACATTTAGTACAAACTGAATAAATATAGAGACAATGACTTGCAATAGAATGATGGTAACTTTAGCGCACAAGTTCTTGAAGAATTAACAGCTTTTTCAAATAAACTTAACCAGAAGTGGCCCGCTCAAATACTCTACAGAAGTGCTGAGTTTTTGGAAGTGTATTTTTAAGACAAAACATGGTGAACTAACTCTTTTAATCGTGCAGCCTTTTCAATATATTATCCTGTTTTCACTCTGAATATTTTTTCAATTTACAATTAGGTGCGGTGTTACCATTTTACCGCGCTTTTTAAAAAGATATTTTTAATAATTATTTTTTCCGAAAATAATCAGCTCGACTTAAAATTAAATACACGCGCATAACACAAAAATGAAATTTGAACGGCACTAACAACGTTCTGAATTGTGGCTTCAAGTGAATGTATGGGAACCGTATAATTACAGCACAGAGCATCAATTAACTCGTTATGTTTTATTATAAATTGATGATAGTAGGTTTGAGTAAAATTTGTGATGCATATTTAACTTATTTATTTCAATGAACAGGTTGAAATGAAAGGTTTAACTGGGGTAATAAAGTTTGACCACCAAGGATTCAGAAGCGATTTCACTTTAGACATAATTGAATTAACAAGAGACGGGCTTCAGAAGGCGGGCACTTGGAATTCCTCGGAGGGTGTAAACTATACACGATCTTATGGCGAGAATCAAAAACAAATAGTGGAAATACTGCAAAATAAAACACTCATTGTTACAACAATTTTGGTAAGCAATAAACAACTTCTAAGACGCGCACATTAATCTAGCGAAAACATTTTACTGCTCTCTTGCGGCTCACAAAAGGAAAATTAGCGTATCGTACAATACATGTGTATACGAATGTTCTCCCGGGACATAAAACTTGGATTTATGTAGACTAGCATAAAGTAAAAATATATTCCCTGTGAGGGAATGTTCATGCGAAACACATCCGTATTCATGACTTGATACTGAGGCTCTGTGTCTCTTACACAGACAAAGTGTTAGTATAAAAAGCTTCTAAATATTTTATGGATTCCCAACATGTGTATGTAATCCCAAAGAAGCATTAGACGTTTTTCTTATATTGTTGAAACCATTTTAACATCTGCGTACACGAAGATAAATCTTTTAATTCTCTAGAGTGCGCCGTATTGTATGAGGCGGGAGGCCAGCGAGAAGTTAACAGGCAACGCGCAGTTCGAGGGCTACGCAATCGATCTAATCCACGAGATATCTAAAATTCTGGGCTTCAATTATACATTCAAGCTGGCTCCTGACGGTCGATACGGGTCGTACAATCGCGAGACTAAAGAGTGGGACGGAATGATAAGGGAATTGTTGGAACAACGCGCCGACCTCGCGATCGCGGACCTCACCATTACTTACGACAGGTAAACTCAACAAATAACTGTTAACGAACCGAATTTATCGCTTTCACCATTCAATTAACTATAGTTAGAATTAGCACGTCTTAAATCTGTGACAAAATTTATTGTGTTGTATTAGTTTCAAACTTAATTTTCATTAAACGTATTATTGCGCGTTTCCAATGGAGTCTAAGTGCTCTTAATGCGCTACGAGCTGCATATATTGAATTGGATTACTCCGACACCGCGAACTAATATCCATATTGTTTGCATAGGGAACAAGTTGTCGACTTCACGATGCCGTTCATGAACCTCGGGATCTCCGTACTGTACCGCAAGCCGATTAAACAACCGCCGAATCTGTTTTCATTTCTATCGCCACTGTCATTGGATGTTTGGATTTATATGGCGACTGCGTATTTGGGAGTCTCCGTTCTTCTGTTCATCTTGGCCAGGTAAGGTATTTAGACAATATTTACGTTTTAAATTAACATCAATTAATTAACTTCAACATGGATAATATTAACACTTGAGTACATTATATACAAGATAGAACACGAACATTGTAACATAAATGTTGGTTCTGACAATATTGTGTTAATTTATGAAAATTCGGTTGGCGTTGACTGCAAAATTAAGGCCTGGCAACTATAACGAAAATATTTCATTTTACAATTAAGAAATGTTTCAACAACAACACATGTTAATCAAACTCATAGTTTATTGTGTTAGTCAAACACATGCCGTAAAATGTATTGATTCAATAGGTTCACTCCATATGAATGGCATCCAACACATTCGCCCGAAGGAGAAAAATTGGAGAATATTTTCTCCTTAGCCAACTGTTTATGGTTTGCCATCGGATCTCTGATGCAACAGAGCTGTGACTTTTTGCCCAAGTAAGATACTAAAACAAAAACATGAGATGTTTTAGAAGGATTCTAAACAGTCGTCTTGTTTAGCTCCAGAAATGAAAACTTAATTTAAGCTTAATTAACCCATTACCTTTCCTTAATTTAAGTAACATTCTTTCCAACGCCATCGTCTGGGATTTTATAATTGAAATGTTAGATATGGTTCTCATTTCTGGCTCTAACTACAGTGAACTCAGCGAAGTCCACAAGAAGAACAAAAAATAAATTTGAATAAAATTACTGCGCGGCGTTGCGAAGTTCAGTTCAGAAAATATTAATTTTATAAAAGGTCTTGCAATTTTAAATCCTAATTACATTTTAAAATAAAATTGAAGATTTTTCTGTAATATGGGCAAAAGTAAATTTGAAATTAATTTTCAAAATTGTATAGAAAGGAACATTTAGCCTACTGTTATAGCTAAAATCATGTGCTATAATAGGCTAAGTCCTGAAAATGAATAAACCATCCGATTGGCAACGTATTCATATTTGAATTTGGCAATAAATGTGTGCAATAGCCCTGTAAAACAAATGAGGTTCGCATGTGAGAGGGCATGTTTGGGCGCAGGTTCAGTCCGTACGAGTGGGACAGCCCCAGGAACTGTCTAGACGAGCCGCCGGTGCTGGAGAATCAGTTCACTCTGTTGAACTCGCTGTGGTTCACTATCGGATCCTTGATGCAGCAAGGTTCGGATATCGCACCGAAGTAAGTCCCAAACGAAGCCGCTCTGAGGGTTACAACTCCGGAAATTCCAGCGAACCTTTCAAATTGTCATTCAACATGTTTACAAAACAAACCAACCGTCATGTTTCCCCTAGTGGACCGTCAATAAGCAAAATTAAATTGACTTTAAGGGCAGTTTCTCTGTAATTTCAATACGGAAATGTAGCCTTCATTTGCAGAGCTTGGACAAAGAACTCCCTTTCACTAATTAGTTTCAAAGCGACCACAGCCCTTTGTGAATTTCAAGCATCGGTAGCCGCCTTGAGCGTCCATTTTAAATAGAGACGTGTTGGCAATTCTAAATAGCCTGGGTATCAACCCCACTACATCTACTTAATGACTTCGTGATTTAGTTGCTAACTAAATAACTAGAACAATTATATTCGGTATTGTGCACCCGAAAATAAATTTTGCTTGTATTGTATCCATAGCTTGCTGCATCAAAGTTTAACAAGTACGACTAGATAAGTGTTACAAAATAATTGATTTCACATTTTGTTGCGGAACCACACACTCCACTACAGCATACTGGTGTTACATTAAATATTTCATTCAGACATTCAAGGATCATCATATATTCGTTGTGAAATCGATTGTTTAATAAATATGTGTTACAATAAGATTTACTTTGCGAAATAATGGAATCGAATTGAAACAGACAACAGTTAGCACACATGCACGAACACACGCACTTAAACTAAGTAGGCAATATAATCTTACATGTAATAAAGTGAAAATTCACACTATATTAAATTTAAGTACTGGCACATATACACGTAGACCATTAGCTTAAAGAAACTCACAAGCATTTTGTTAGCGTTATAATTCATGGATGTAATTTGAATAAATCTTCGTAGTGCATTTTGGTTCTACAATGGCCTTAACGGCCGTAACCCATGCAAATTTAGTAACATTTTAAGATTGGCGTTACCTAAACAAATTATAGTTTAAAAGCACTTAAGCGTATTGCAACAAAAATGCATAAATCAACGAAATGAAATCGATTCCATTATTTATTAACTGTTTCATTGATCTTATATTGCAGAATTTGAACGAATTCAATGGAATCCTAACCTTGAGAGCGATGAAAATTACTTAAGTTAAAAATAATTTTGAATTCGTTCATTAAAAAAATGTTTTACTGTTTACCAATAGTTAAAAAGAAAATAAACCTAAACTTTTAAATATTACAACCAGAGCGGTGTCGACACGAATGGTGGCAGGAATGTGGTGGTTCTTCACCTTAATTATGATTTCATCGTACACTGCCAACCTGGCTGCTTTTCTTACTGTTGAAAGAATGGATTCGCCCATTGAAAGCGCTGAAGATCTCGCTAAACAAACGAAGATCAAATATGGCGCTCTGAAAGGAGGTTCAACGGCAGCTTTCTTCAGGGTAGGAATTTCAATAACATTTTTTTGATTATAGGAAAACTGTTATAATTACTTTGTATTTATCGAGAAGCTTTGCATTCGTTGAAATGTATGCTTGAAATAATAATGTTGAGACAATAAATAAGGAACATGCCGCATTGTAAAATTATTACGTTTCATGTTATATGATTGAAGCAGTGATGGCCTCGAGGTTTAGGCGCGCGGTCGAGAATCTCGGCGGTCGCGGGTTCGAACCCCAGGCACACACCTCTGACTTTTCGAAGTTATGTGTGTATTCACATTGAATTATCACTTGCTTTAACGGTGAAGGAAAACATCGTGATGAAACCTGCACACCTAAGAGTTCTTAGGAATTTCTTAGGTGTGTAGTCCGCCAACCCGCACTAGGCCAGCGTGGTGGACTATGGCCTAAACCCTCGCAATGGTAGAGGAGACCCGTGCTCAGCAGTGGGCGTATATGGGTTGATGAAGAAGAAGAAGATGTTATATGATTAATTTCAGTCAAACGTAACCTAATACTTAAGCTTGTACTCCTGCCATTTTTTTTACATTTAAATTAAAGTTCTATGTGCAATCAAATATTCGCTCAGTTCGGTTTCCACGTTCGCTCTTAAGCATAAGTTTTAACTTTAATAGGACTCAAACTTCTCGACGTACCAGCGCATGTGGTCATTCATGGAATCGGCTCGGCCATCTGTATTCGCAAGCAGTAACAAGGAAGGGGAGGAGCGAGTGGTGCGAGGCAAGGGCTCGTACGCATACTTGATGGAATCGACCACTATCGAGTACGTGGTTGAGAGGAACTGCGATCTCACTCAAGTCGGCGGAATGCTCGACTCTAAAGGATATGGAATAGCTATGCCACCAAGTAAGTGATGTACTTATCTGTTTTTCGATGAGAGATTGAGATTAAAATCGATTATTTAATCCCTAAATGTATTTATAATGGGTACAATAAATAAATGTCAACAAAGAATTAGATGTCATACAAAAAATTGTAAAAAAGAAAAAGTATATTAGGTATATAAAATACAAAACTTCGCCATCTCGTTCGAAAATGTAATGAGATAAAAATCGAGTTGGGTCGCAACAATTCCGGAATTCTTCTACAATTAGTTCGTCACAAGATTTTGCTCAACAAAGCTTGTTCTTGAAAGAGTAGTTGTATAAAATAACGAGCAAACTTTGATACGTTCTGTTGGAAAGAGATAGGAGACCTTCGTAATAAAGTTTAATAACTACAATCCACGAGTGCATGTGACCTGTTTATACGATAAAATGTCACTTCTGCTTAAGAATTTCGAGGACTGCAACTAATATTTCAAAATTTACATAACAAAATAGGAGTTCATTCCACGTTTTATAGACTCGCCGTATCGCACTGCTATAAGCGGAGCTGTTTTGAAACTGCAAGAGGAAGGAAAATTGCACATTCTCAAAACTAAATGGTGGAAAGAAAAACGTGGCGGTGGTTCTTGTAGGGTAAGTGAAACGAAAACAAAGGACATTGTTATGATTTTATCATTGGTTTTCACATATACTCACTCAATAGTCATGTAGAATAGTGATTCAAAATATTTAAGTAAAAGAAAAACGAAGAAAAAAATCCTTCGATTAAAATTATTTTAATATGAATCCGTTTAAAGTATTCTGAATAGACTTATTTCAGGAGTTACAAAGAATTTGAAATTGATTAAATGCGTATCAAAATATTATTTTATACATAGTCTAGACAATCACGGTGATTGTATAATATTAATATGTAAAATTTTGTTTGAATATTACATTTGGGTTCGTCAGCAATCACAATAATGAAAAAGCCAGTCCCAGTTATTTGACCTAATTTTCCAACTAAAAGTGAATCTATATTCGTTTTTTCCACTTTACCATTGGCTTTGAATATGGTTCTCGTTAGCCGCGCTACAATAGTGTGACCTAACAATGAAACTTCCGTCCATCACATCGGCGAAACTCGAACAAACTTTATTTCCAGCCTGTGCCATAACCAGTCTATTTGAAACAGACATCTTATCTTTGTTTCATTTATTTTGCTGTCATCCTACGTCGGATACAGAATTGTGTTCGAATATCTAGGTCTTATGTATTATCGCACATGTAACATACACATGGGGCACGTGTTAAGAGATATTTTCAATAAACCAGGATGATACGTCGAAATCGTCTTCGACGGCAAACGAATTGGGACTGGCGAACGTGGGCGGCGTGTTCGTGGTATTGATGGGCGGCATGGGCGTTGCATGCGTGATCGCCGTTTGCGAGTTCGTGTGGAAATCACGTAAGGTCGCCGTCGACGAGCGGGTGAGTTATTGCCAATCCTTATTTGATACCGTTAAGGTTACGTCTTGATGAAATCACATCTTTTACACAAACTGGAAATGATACTGTGGTACTTCAAGTTATTTTACTTTACATACATTTTTGTATTTGTTTAGTCGTCATTTTTTAATGTTGTATTTTTCCTAGCGACATACGATCAAGGAAAATTAACGTAGTACTCATACATAATTACATATAGGTAGCCAAATCCATAGGTTTCATTTGATTGCATGTTTCACACATGTGATACTTGACATCGAGTTCCTTATTGTTTATTTTATTTGTTAATTATATTTTATTTTGTTCTAGGTTTACTTTTAAGATTAGGTAACGTCATTTTATGTTTTAAGTAGTCCCTAGTTAAAGCAAATACAACTTCACCAGAATGCACTCTTAGAACATACCTACTTGAGAAACACACGTACGCTCGGACTAATCACAGTATAATAGTTTTCATTAAGTCTTAGATTGTAGAAAATATTTGCTGCTAGGAAATTAATACTTAATAAAACGATATTTTTTCATGCATTTCTTCGGTCGCTGCACACGCAGAAGGAGGAGGTACGGTTGTTCTAATTACATTAACCCCTATACACTATAAATTCTACCATCGGTTCTCTATGATCAGGCATCACTGTGTTCGGAGATGGCGTCAGAGTTGCGTTCAGCGTTGAAGTGTCCTGGCAGTGCTGGCGGCGGGAACGGTACTGGGAGCACGAGAGACGGCGCTGGGTCTCCCTACCTGCATTACGGGTTTAGTACCAAGAGTCAACTGCACTAGCGCCCGGCGCCCGCCTCGCCGCCTAGCGATGTATGAGAAACCATCCTGTGTGGTGAAGGTGCGGAGATAGACTTGCTCAATTATACGTGAAGAGTGACGTAACAGCAAAAGTGCATTAATGTGTAAACGATTCACAATATTGACCATAAGAAGTGTTGGAACGCTATAAACGTTTTAGTTCAAACGTTTGGAATGTTAAATTGCTAATTTGATAAGACGCAATACAAATGCAATGCATAGGTGTACGTTTAATTATTCTGATTGACGATTAATCTACTTGTGAGTTTCAAAAGTATATTGTAAATAATTCATATCTCTCAACCTAGTTAAGATATTGTGACTCTATGTATCCTAAAAGTGGATGCAAGTCTTGATATTTAAATAAAAAGTTGTGAAGTAGTTGTGATCTCATGCCAAATAAAAAACGTGTGCCAAATCGTAAATTTCTAAAGTATTGTCATAAAAAAAACATTGATTTTGATAATCTTGTGTGTGAACCTGTAATGATTATGCCAAATTTATAATGGATAACATGTAGTGCTAGAAAGTGACGATAGCATATCGCTTAATGATTCTAGACATAAAATGGAACTCAAAGTTATTATTTGGTTTTAATATTTCAAAATAAATTTGAAATTTTCAAGATAAATAAATGAAGCACGTAATAATATTACTTACCATTTGAAACTTTAAAGTAGGGTAGAGTTATTTACGTTAGTGATAAAACATCAATATTTTTAACAAGCCATCATAACTTGACCTAGCGGCGGCCTTTGTTCTATCGTCACTTTCTGGGACGCCTTCATACTAAAGTTTTATATAACAATGGTTTTAGGATATAAATAACATTTCATAATATAGTTAGGAAATTTAAATGTAAATAAACATTAAGTTCAGTACGATACTGCCATAAAAATATTAGTTGAAATTGCAGTAAATAATTTATTAAGTTTGAAGTTATTGACTGGTATAGTTTATTCCTTGCCTATTATATTAAAATATATTTAATGTAGATTTAAGTAATATTTATTAGCTAAAATAAATTGACCACATTGTTTAGTGTTAATAAACTTACCTAGTCATCACCCTGTCACTGATGTGAAACCAAAGATGTATCGGCTCTACATTGTGCCAAAGATTCTTGGTCTATTCTGTAATACGTTTTGTAAGTTACATTTAATACAAGTTTAAATTATTAAATCATTTTATTAACAAGATTTCGCTTTTTCTTTTTACTCCCAGGACAATCCAAACGTTATACAGCTTTTAAAATCACTATTAACGCTCTCCGCCTACGTTTCTAAGGGATGGTGGTCGCCATAGCCTACTAAACTAGACCTAGCCTGTTTAATTTTATTTTTTATTTATTATTTCATTTCAGAATGGCAATAAGTTTAATAGGATTAGATAGTTTCTTACACGTTGATAACTTTAATAACATTTTAATAAACGCAGACAATGAAACCAATATAAATAGGACAGTCAGCAATTATATTCCAACGAAAAGTTACTTTAAGAAATCAAGGAACAAAATAATAAAGTACTAAAATTGTTTACATAGTAGTGAAGTAGTCTAAATACATATTAAGTGTCGGCTATAAACGCAAGAGTCTACGATCTACCATAATGTTCATCATAATAATATCCAAAAATATACACACTTAACCTTACCTCACTCTAGGTATTAAGTTTTGCTACCCAATCTCGGACACCAGTCAGCTCTCAATATTCTGCTGATCGAATCCACTCAGTCGCGATGGCCACGAATAATATGGGTCAAAATGTAACATCAGAGTTGAATACAGTTCACACCTTATGTTCTATTTTTAAAAGAATCTGTGCCCTCTACACGTTTCAATGCGTCTTTTGCCCCGAAAATATTTAATATTAAAAAAATAAACCGCCTATATACTGTTAAAGCGTTTGCATAAATATCATTTTAAAATATTCGGTACTTACTAAAATATAAATCAAAAAATTAAACACTATGTTAAATGCTGTCGCTACTGCGATTAAAATTTAACCCTTGCTTTTTTTAAAAGTAGTCACTAACAAAAATTCAACACGTATTTAAATGTCTTTGTTATTATTTATCGGTAATAAACATATCATATGAATAATCTTCCTCTCTAATCGCTTGATACACAACAACATCCTAACCGAAATATTCCATTAGAACAATCACATCCCTTTTAAAAAAAAACAAATGGCCGAAGTAAGAAATTTCCGTTCTCTATCAATTTCGTCCTTCCAATTACCGGAATAAAAGTTTGCAGCACTCGCACTTTAACTCTCGTGTAGGTACATATTTTCCAATTAGCAAAAATGATTAGCTTTCATAAATCACTCGGCACTTTGCTCTATTAATTTATCAACATTTGAAGTTATATTGATGGAGAAAAACATTACAATGAACATGGTTTTTCTCCAAAATACTTAAGTATCAGCCAATCGATAGGTCTGAACAAATGACACGAGTAATTGGGACAATGTAATGAATGAATCTTAGTTGACTACTGTTTTATTGCATTTATACGGTTCAGGTATATCCAGTTACGCAATCATTTATACTGCCAATCGTAAAATGTTGCTCGCATGAAATATTACTTTGTCCCTTCGACGATATTATTCGTACTAATAGAAAATATATTTACAATACGTGTATTGTTATTGTATCTCACTTTTATTGAAGTTATAAAAACGTATTGACCTTAGCAGAAATAATACTTTATTACTATTTCTTGAGAGTGAAAGATAAATTGAAATATCTTTCTTTTGATGCTGAAATGCATTCAATTGCTCATACTTTAGATTTTTTACTGGTAGATAAGAGAAAAACTGGAAAGTGAGGACAAAAATGCGCCCCTATTTATCACTTTAAATATATAGACATAAAACATACAATACCAAAACAATCCTAAAAATACTTCCCAAACCCTTTAAATATCACAAACGCTAAGTTGCTTCTTACACAAATGAATAGGAGTAAATTGGGTTACAACACAATAATTTTATAAGCCTAAGTATACACGTGCCGAGTGGGCTTTCCTCTCAATTAAGTAATTATTGTTCCTGTTCTCTTTTTCTGCTAATATTACAGCAGCGTAAGGAATTGCCGAAAGTAACTCTTCAATGACCATTCTAGTGTAGAACGATAGGAGTTTTATTTTCTAGTTAAGTAGTGCCAATAAAGCAGATAGAACGCCTTAGAGAACAGCTGTCCTTGAATTTAGATTATAAATTGAAACAATGATAGAGTAGATGGGGTATCGGTTGAATAGTTATGACATTTCTAAAAGATAGTAGTTTGCTTTAACGAAGCAGCGTACGTGCACTTGAAATATGCTAAATGTTTTAAAAAAAGGACATGGGAAAACTTAGCGAGTTGTATAATAATAACGCCTATTTAACCTTTTGTCTGTGAAAAAAAATAACAATATATTTGCAAGTAGTTACTCTAAAAATAAATAAAAATGTGGTAGCTCTACTTCACGTCGCTCATTTGCATAGTAAACTCGAAAAAAAAGAATGTCTGTATCAGAAGAAGCCACGGATTTAAATATAGAATACAACTGCAGCAGACGTCATAACAGAAAAAAAAAACAAATAAACAATTTTCCCGCAAGTAAAAGACGCGTGTAAAACAAGAGCCTAAGGGAGTTGGAACAATCCAACGTTAATTAACCAAAACAAAATGGCGTTGTGTTTTTGCGTGTCGCGTCGCACGTTGCGCTCCGTATATCTACAATGTACAGGCAACATAAGCAAGCTTCGTATATCATATTTTATAACCATCTGACACTGCGGTAGAAATTTTATACAGTTGGCTTTCAAACTGTCGCTATGTTGTTTTGTTTTTGCAACAAATTGGAGGAAATTTTACCCTTTTTGTTTTATGACGTATTTTTTTATATAAATTAAAGATATAAGCAATCAAACGGCATTCGTTTGAGTTATTTCAAATAAATTAGTATTTCAAGAAAAAAGTTAGCAGCGTACAAGTGGAGAAAATATTCTCTTAAAATAACCTACACAATATAAACTTATAGAACAATTGAAACTGTACACAAACTATAATGCCTATAGCTTTTATTTGACCTCTTCATTGTTTTAAAATAAGTAAAATGTTTATATTTACATATTATGAAAATCGCTCACCTTATAGTTCTCATTGAAGACTTCCTAACTCCCACATTTTGAAATCAATGTAATCTTCGCATTTCATTCAAACAAATAAACAAGCAACAACGTATTTCACATTCGACCTACAGCCGTTACTGACCTCTTTGTAAATTTTTCCCGCAAAATTCGCCTGCGGCAATACCTACAAAAAATAAAAGTATAATAATATAACGTGCAAAACCAGCGCACGCTTTCGAAATCTCAATTTTCAGCGATTACCCATTGAATGTAGGGTTTTCCGGTTTCCGTTTAGAGAGGAAAGCGTGGGTGGGATCGCGGGACAGAAACCCACGCATAATAACGAGAGTGGAGGCGTCACGGCCCACAGCACCTGTTACGGCTGTTGAGAAACATTTTGTACTGCCACAATATTGTAAGTACATTTAGATTAATCCCTCCTGTAATGAGAAAAATGTATACGTATAAAAGGTATAACAAAGCAACTTCATTGAGTTTAATTTGTAAGGTATACATTTTTTATTAAGATATATTTTACTTGTTATTGTACTTCTACGTTTTTAAAGAAGGGAAACTTTTAGCCTTTGTCTAACTATTGGCCTTATTCAACATTTATGCATAAAAAAATCCATTTTTCGATACATAGTGGTTTTCACATCGTGCTCGCCTTCACGACTGTTCGTCATATGACTTATAATAGAAACCCAAGTCAGGTAACATACTCGTAGTTTTCTCCAATAATATTACTATCTCCAATAGTATAAAAATTTACCTAAATACATGCCACAAACTTCAACGATTTCAAATTACTAACAAGCTCCACTGATTACGCCATCGAACCCGCCATCGAACCCAAGCCCGCACATCGAACCCACTAAATGTAAGTAAACATGGTTAATTCGGCAATCGGAAACACAATGTCTATTAGCAGAAGGTTTACACGCAATTCAATACTATCAATTCCTTGTTGGCGGTAAACAAAGTCGAGAGGCAAATTTGTTGGAGGCAAATTGAAAGCAAACTACCGTGTACGTAATAATCGAGCGGTGCAAATGATAATGTGGGGGTGGATGTCGACAACAGCTCTTGTTTTATACTAGGGAACGTACGTAATGCAAACAAGCTTCATAATATCGACGGCGGAAAGCAAAAACGTCGTAGTCCACAAAATGTGAAATTTTTTTTTATTGCACTGTTCGAATCAGAAAAAAAAACTGCTTCGAATGGTCCCGGTCCCATAAATCTAGGATGAATAGATTAGAAATTAACATTAAAAAAAACAGGTTTTCACGTAAATGCCTGCATTCAAAAACGCTGTAAGCTACAGAAAAAATAGTAATAAGTTATACTATGTTGATTACAACAATTTCGCTTTCTGTAAAAAAAGTTACATGTTGATGATGCGGTCAGTAATGCTGCGTTTACTACGTTTTCGTCGCTCGTGTTTTTATGTATCTTGCATTAAGGACGTTTTAGCGAGTAGTGGTATAAAGAACCGAACCTATTACTACATTTGGTACGGTTACCCCAAGTTAATTACCTCAAGTCAGTAATTATTGTAGTTTACACCAAATCTAGGAGATGGGTTTCATTAAATAACCACGTTTACAACGTTCAGTTGAGCAGCCCTAGTTCAAGTATAACTGCTTACCACGTTTTCGCTTTCCCTAAAAAATGTGTTTGACCCATCTCTATACAACTCGATGTGCATTTACAGCATTTTAGCATTCTGTAAAAATATTTCAAAATGTCGTAGTCAACAAATTTTTGGCAAATAATTGTTAGAATGAGATTTGAGAGTTAGAATTATATTTAGAAAAAAATAACATGTCTAGTGTCCAAAAATCATGAGTCTAAGTTAAAAAACACGCGAGTAATGATTTTTTGAAAAAATATGTAAAAGTTTTTTGGCTCTGGTGAACATTTCCATTTTTGTGGTTTACTACGTTTTCGCTTTCTGCCGTCGATATGCTCTTACTAATGTATGAATAAACTGTTTAGACCTTTCTGTTCTGTGACAAGTGATACAATTTTAACACACACGTACACATTTTTATATACACTATTTCATTCTAACAAAATAAGTAGGTTAAGATATCTACTACTATATCGTTCTTTATATAATATTTCAACAGCTATGTTAAAGATTGGTACCTAAGGTTGTAAAAGTTATAGCATTAAGATTTACGCACTGTTACAGATTTGCGCGCTATAATACTACATTCAAAGGCATAATATACACTTATATTCGGTCGTTGTATAAAATCATTCATAACTGTTCTTCAAATTAATTAAATATACATACCGTTAATGCTTGACATACCTAAAATCTCTTTGAAACCTCAACCTTCATTTGTCTCTTATCTTGTTCTCGTAAAACTAATTACTTCTCGCCGTAAATAGTTGAAAACATCAGACTAACTTATCCGAACTTCTTTCATTTTGGCAAAAAGTTTGAATAATTTTGGTTTAAGTAAATTATAAAAAACTCAGTCTAAAGCGGCTTTTCAACTTGCACGTTAGCGTCGTAGCAGTACACTAAAAGAAAAAAAGATACTCATTTAAAATTTCACCATTTGAATTTCGAACGTACTTTCTCGCTTGCCAGGACACCTCATTACTAGCCTGCGGCATATTCCAATTAATAAAACCTTTTTAATTATACATTTTTTTTTACCAACTCGGTAAAAAGTATAAAAAAAACATTATTATTTTATTTACGTACGTATTTACAGTACGGAGAACATGATTTTATCGATAAATGAATAAAATACATGATATTTTATTCATGAATCTCATAACATGAATTAAGCGACTAAAGAAAAATAGATTTTAGTTGCGCAAAAAACTGAGTAATATGTATACAGAAAACCATAAGAATGTAGTAATGTAGACTAAGATTAATATAAGTATGTAGTATACTTAATATTTCATCCCTATTAAGCTTCACTTACCACTAGATGCAATATTGCCTCTTTGCTGCGTCATTAAATAAAAATAATTATTCTTACGCATATTTTTAGAGTATTTCTGTACCTTTAATTATTTCATTTGACTTTTAAATTCCAAACTGAATATAAACAAAGCAGGAGGATAAATATTCAAAAAATAAATTACAAAATATTTGACAGATTTCATTTTCAACAGTCGAAAATAACGAACTACCGACACTATGTGAACATCGAAGGCGCGAAATAAAAATCGCGTTGAAATTTCGCATATAATATTCCAACAAAAGCGTTCCACGTAATTTTCTCGCGTCATTAAGGTTGCGCGGATGCCCGCCGGCGGAATCGTTTTCATCGCCGAACCAAAATGTGACAGCGTGGTCGCCATTGATCCGGTTTATTGCCACAGAGCGGCTGTAAGCCGTAACGCCCTTGCCCGATTCAGTTCGCAATGTTCTAGGTAAGTGTTACGCTATCGCCAATGTCTGCCTGCTATAGCGCGATAGGGGATCAATTGCTGAGAGAAAATGCGAAAGTGCGCTTTCTACTTAAGTTTATACGAAAAATACCGTATTTTCATTTCAATACCTAGAACCTAATGTTGCCTCAATACATTGGTTATTTTATCATAATTATTATTCGACACAAAGTATTTACGAGTAGGTATAACTTAGTATAAGTACATTTTTTTAATTATAACTTTATTCAGCAAAGTCTTGCACCTCCAGTAATTTTAAAAAAGCCAAATTATTTTCTCAATTCTTGTTCTTTTGTAATTTTATTTATTCAAATATTTTCCAATTATTCTAGCAAATCCAAAGTTTTTTACGATGAAACGTAGTCTACAATCCGTATCTATCTCTTCAAAATAGTCATTTTCACATTTATAATTTTACTTGGCATTTCATAGTTTAAAGTTGTTTGAGTTATTTACAGCGACGACTTGTTTCCGCAATTTCGTTTTAGACAATGCAACGTAGCAAAAAGTAGCCTCAGTAATTTACAACCCGAGGTTCTGTAGATGGCAGAGTGCTAATAAATTATGTAACAATAATTATATTATAATAACAAAACATTGTCTTAACACCACACTTCATATTTCTTTGGTTACAAGACTATGTTTGCATTTGATTATCTTCATAAAACCACCATGCGTTTTCTAAGGTACTCATAGACTGTCAGATCAAGCCCCAGGTATTAAGTCCGCCTGTATTATTATTATGAAATGTATATTAAGCTCCAATAAATAAATGTAAGTTTTCTGTTTGAAAACGGTAGATTCTGTAGTTTTTTTTTTATTAAACGGAAGTTCTATTTGACTACGGCAAGTCTCGTCCACTAACAAAATCGAAATAATTTCATGCTGTGTTCCAATTAATAATAATAGCAAAACTAAAAACATAAAGATAAATTGTTGCTTTATATTCCGATGTTAAATATGCCGGAATACGTTTTGTCAGATACAAGACAATTAAAACTGCTGAAGCCAAATCTTTTTTCTCGGCCGTCGATTCTTTTTACAGCACTTACTCTCACGTTTTACGGTCGCTTTGTCGTCCCACATAAAAAAATAAAAATCCTCTCTCATAGTCGCAAACAAAACTCGGGTACTGTCACCCACTTACTAACATAATATTTAGCCGTCTACACGCGCTCAACATAGGCGGCGATTGGAGGTAGATAGGGCACGACCCTCTATTCACCTGTTTACCAACAAAAACATGTCGACTAGGGACAACCACTCGCCCATGTAAATAAATTACCTACTACTATCACTTTGAAGTGGTTTTAAATTTTATAAAAAAAAGGGTTTACAAAAAATACACATGTCTAGCTATTTTTTTAGAAACCGCCCAATTAGTGAGATTTTTTTGCCAAAATAGGTTTGACTCACAAATTTAATACCCTGTACTTTTATATAAAAAAAAATAATACAATAAATGTAAAAAAGCTATACAAGTTTCACACATTCCTTTAAATATACATGCAAACGTATACACGAAGATAAACCAACAATATGCTTCGTCGGGTTAAATTATTTTTAGAATCTAGCGATCCACTATCGGAGATATACATAAATCTCTGATTGTTCACCTTGAACTTGATCTTCGGATTTGATATTCTCACTAGCCACGCCGTCCTTCAATCAAGTTTCTTGGTGACATTTTCTTGTGAGACCTACATTTTAATTAGTCATGATAAAACTTAAAATAGGTAGGTACAATATGTTAGAAGTTAGCCTAATAAACTCATTCACGCATTCATTCATTCAAGCGTTTGCTCATTCGTTCTCAAATGTTTATTTTAAGCGCCGGTAAATAAACAACTTGCTCTACTTATATGTAACGAAGAGCTTAAGGTATTTTCCCCTCGCAAAAAAACAGTAGAAAATTCTATATTTTAATAAAATAATTGACATTAATACATTGCTAATGCAAAATAGTTGAAAATTGAGACGAAAACAGTTTTTACTGATATCCAACAAACAAAATGTGTCCTAACACTATGCGCTGAAATTTTTAGATTTTTGTTTTCTTCTTAGAAGTAATATAATCGCCTTAATACTTAGTAATAATCTTTAAACTAGTAGATACGCATTTCCAAAACATACTACGAGGGAACCCCAATAAGCATTTCATTATTTAATACAAGCAACATGTTTGCTAATTTAATAATTAATACAATATGAATCCTCGGAGGAGCTAACGTATATTAGCAAGTTGCTAATGACGATGTATGGCTAATGAAGGCGTCACAAGGGAGAGACGCGAATTAGAATCTCACTATAAATCACTGTGATCCCACGAGTCATAGGCAATAACGCCCGCGACCCTTCCTTTGATAAATTATGCATATGTCACGCCTTACGCCCTTACATCATCGATGCTGTGACGACTATATTACATTCAATTTGCTTTATGTCGCGTAAGAAGTGATGGCCTCGAGGTTGACGCGCGGTTGGGTCAAATCTCGGTTGAAGATTCGAATCCCAGGATAACAATTCTAACTTTTAAAAGCTATGTGCATATTCATATTGAATTATCCAATGCATGAATGGTGATGGAAAACACCGTGAGGAAACCAGCACACCTTAAATTCTTAGGTTTGTAGTTCATAAGCCCCCACTAGATCAGAGCGGTAGGCTATTATTTCAAAATTATCTTCATTATTTTAAAATATGAGGGCTTCAACTGAAATTTACATACCGAACAAAATACACGGAAAAATCTGTTTCGAGAAAATAAATACGTTTCACAAAAGAAAAGGTTCGATAGCATTACATATTCATTTAATCGCTTTAATTTTAATAAGTATGTTCGAGATTCAAGGTACTTACTGATCACAATGCAAAGGATTTCAGACTAACAAGGTATCTCTTTTATATAATGCAGGTGTGGCCGAGTATACAATATCAGAATTTATAACACGATACAGAAAACAAAAGTATTCATTATGACTTACTAACCAAAGAAAGTCAAAAAGGGTGAATATCTTAATAATACTTACTAAATAATAACAAAATACTCGTACAATATATGCTTCAAAATTTCAACTCAGACCTGAAACGATTATACCCCAGGGCAAATGAATGTAACTTTAGCGTTTCAATTAATTGAAACTAAATTACACTATTAAGCAGTGCCATGTTAATATGCATATTCATCATTAATTAGAATATAATATTAGCGCAATTGGCCTGTCACCAGTGTGTATTCGATCTCCGCTCGGAGACAAATAATTGTAGGATCCAAAAATATTTGCGGTCTGTTTGTATATGAAATCGATAAGTGTATTCTAGGTTCTGATTCACGACACTATATTTACTGCTTAGTGTGAGGTCAGAGCTATGTATACGATTTTTTTTCGTATTGATATTTATATATTTATTCAATTAACCATACTTTACAACGATATCAGTCCATAAAATTAACAAAACATACTTTCATACGAGAATATAAATCAGTGTTTAATACGTTTAATATCTTATCAATTAAAATAACGTAAATCTTCAATGATCCTCTTCAAGGCAAAGTATACATAAAACAAACACTTCGCGTTTTAAAGAATACACTACTGGATTTTGCTTCTAACTCGAAGTGAAATTTCTTAACTCGTAACTGCTTGCGTTGAGAATTAACAGGCACAAAAAGAGTTGAGCTTCGCCGGAGCAAATCGCTGCGGAGTGTTTATTCAGTTCAACGTTCATGAGAACTCGCAAACCAATACTGTGACAACGGAAAGACGTGCAAGGATTCTACCTCGATTCTGCTAACATACTCTAAATTTACAACAACCAGAGTTTTTAAAAAAACTCTAACTGAAAATCAGAATTAAAATTCAGATTTTTTTTCCGTTAATTTAAATCTTAAACGCTCATAATTAGGACACGACGTCTTTTATACATAGTTGAAAACTCGAGGCCTCAGCAAACTCTAGCCTAATCCAGTTTGGTGCAACTACTAAAGTTGATATTTTACAGTTATATCCCGTAATGTAACGGCGCAATGGAAAAATAATAATGTTAGTACTATTCTTCAACTAAGAACGTCCTCGTTTGTCTTCGGAAGGGATTACGCGTTAGTCCACCGCAGTCTAACAATATTACCTCCTTAGTAATAAAATAGGGTTTCATTTATAACAACGAATCCATCACATCAATGGAAATCAATCGCATAAAATATCTGATTAGGGTTTTGTAATACCAAGATAATTATATTAGAAGGAAATGCTATCAAAGGACGAGATATTAAGATCGATTGATACCTTTTATACAACGGAGACGGTTCAGATAAATCAGTGTAAATCATATTTTATGGGCTCGCAGTGAAAACCCGCATGGGACTTTGACGAAAGCGTGTAAAGGCGTTATTTCCGCGTTGACAACTACATAAATATCTCCAACATTATAATATTTTATACACTTGAACACATAAAAGCCGAGCGATAAAAGCTAGAGACAACGTGAATTTTTATCGTAAAATTTTCATAGCTTAGTCCCACGTCTTTTCCTTGTGTGAAGATTAAATTAACAAGCCAGCACTTTATATGAGCATTTTTATAGTAAGACTTAAAATATCGTATTTGGAAGGTTTTTGAAAATGAGCAAGCTTGAAAACTTAGACCTGCTATGCTGTACTAAGAACTTTTATACCTTTTCCACATTATGTCTAGGTGAGTAGGTACATTAGAAGTTAATTTGCGTACTTTAACATTATTGACATAATATTATTTCCAAGTAAATAAACGAATTTAGATTTGAACTTACCATTAAAGCTGATAAGTATTAAAGTAGAGACCGCGCTAAGGTGGGCGTAGTGTATGAAGTTCTACAGCAAGACGGTCCGAGAGACCGACGGTTTAAAAAAAGGTGGCGGGTAGTACTTGGATAACAGCTGCTCAAGACCAGGATGATTGGCGCCTACTCCTTCAGCAGTAAACGGCGACAGCCTGAGAATAAAATTTAAGTAAAAATGTTGTAAGCATATCATACAATAATTATTGAATAAAAAGTGCATTATCGAAACCCTATTAATTATTAAATTATCATCATCGTCATCCGAGAGACGTCCACTGCTGGACATAATCTTCTTAGACATGCACCTAACATGCACTTAACAATTAAGATCAAAATATAACTGTCAACTGATGTTAAATACCAAAAGCGCCATAAACATGCTCTTTGAAAACAGATACTTGGTTATTTTCAGTTTACAACAGTATCCGTTTAAGGCTTAAATTTAATTACCGCTATCAAAGTTGAAGTGAAGTATAATAACCGCATTGGAAGCAGTTTGCTGTATAACAGAGTTGCCGTCACAAAACGAAGTTTCAAGGCAACATTTTATCTGT
Source organism: Cephonodes hylas (assembly GCA_030295005.1). Classification (NCBI taxonomy): domain Eukaryota; kingdom Metazoa; phylum Arthropoda; class Insecta; order Lepidoptera; family Sphingidae; genus Cephonodes; species Cephonodes hylas. Next base: position 7,089,085 of record AP025371.1, read on the forward strand.
ATTAGCTCAGTGCCGAAACTTAAACGACAATTTCCACGGGAGCAGAATTCCTTAAACAGTTCTCGCTGTTTCTTCGGCAAAAATCCGGTCATTATTTTAAGCCGAGCCCAATGTAAGCCTTAAAATAAGTCGCCTGGCCCTATCTAAACAACAATTTGTATACAATTGGATTTTAACAGGATCGTTACGGGGAAAATTCACAGAAATTGTACAATACACTCTCACTCGCTCATAAGTACATGGCTATGAAACTTGTTGAAAATATAATAGTGTACTATCATTTTGTATAAAACATATAAAATCTGCGTACTTTTTGTTCTATACAACCTATTTTTGGCCAGTGCGGTCATTTTGCGGTGCTAATGTAAAAAAGATTCAGAGTATTTTTTATGAAATTGTCTCGTTGACGCTATCTCAGCTGCCATATCACACGTCTAAACTTCTTTGTGAACAGAGCACACTCCCTAAGGCGACGTCGCTGAGTTGATCCTGTCTCAAACTCCGTCCCAATACAAGATATAAGCTATAACAGCTTAATACATGTCTTTGATATTAAATTTTGTTGCGTATATTTTATCATATAACGGATCTTCAGATGATAAAACTCAAAGGTTTACAGTCTATATTTCGTGTTTGAGTTGCTTTTTCTGCATGATCTTTAATTTTAAAACGTCATCATAATAGCTATGCAAAAGCATCAAGAATTATACATATACAAATATTATATACCTATATCAGTACAAACCTGTATAAAATTATATAATTAGTAACATACACTAGCCATCACTGAAATCCAAAACAGATTTAGGTCCAGAAAATTTCCAGAAATAATTACAAAAACCCGAACATACTGACGAATGCCGCATCTTCAATATTGTGTGGCCCACCTCTCAGCGCCGAACTCGTTAAATCTCACAAACTTGTCCGCTTTTCTCAGCATTTCAGTACTGCGTCCCGAGGGAACGCGCCGATGCCAGCCACGCTTTTATGTCACTCCAACCGTTCGGCATGACGTATTTATTGCATCACTCATGCGGAGAAGTGGAGATATGTTCCCGCCTCGACATTCCCAGTAATGTATCAAGTTTAATGATCCGCTAATGAGATCGTCGCTTATGCAGGCTTGTTTCAATTTATTTGTGTACATTGTCATCATAATGAATTTTACGAGTCATCCTTGATAACAACACATGTTGAATTGAAAATCGAAACACATGTGTAAGGAAGTTTTACTTATATAAATCCCTATATACACAGCACCAGGATATGCGACGGATTCTTAATAATGTTTCAAGACTTTAATTAAGAAGAGATAAGTTCTTGTTTTTCAACAAATAGGTCAGAATTGAATTTGTTAGCATGCCCTAGTTATCTTAAGCAATGAGGTTTTTTCATTTATAGAATCACTCCATTATTGAGAATTTGAAATGTTACCTTTTTTAACCATACATTAAAAATAAATTCTTACACAAATTGAATAATTTACCGACATGCTTGACCTCAACTCTTTTGCAAAATTAGGTTTTTAAGAGAACCAAATAGGTTATGCCACACTTCAGGCTATACTTGCTGTTTAAATGCTATATAATTACGGAGGCACTACATTACACTCAGAAATAAATTTTGTATGATGTAATTAATGCTGTCAGAGACCAATTAGCACCAATTAGTAAGTAGCACCAATTAGCCGCAGTAGTTAAACCCATTTACGTTTTCTTTCCAGCGTGTCACTTCAAAGATTGAAAAATGAAGCCCATATTTCTATTAAGATAATTTTAATAAGCCAAAAACAAACTAAAATCTATGGAACCTGTGTTCGAAGGAACTTCACACCAATTAATACTACTATACAGACTTTATGGGATTCAGGAAAATATTCCGTACTTTTCAACGTTTTCTCATGCCTATTTCTAAAAGCTAACATGAGACCTCGTACTATAGGTCCCATTTAATAACATATACCTATATGCTATTTACACATAGTGCGTTAATTTTCACTAATTGTGATTGTGAAGGAGACAAGTTTTTGTTTTCCAACTCCTCCTTTACATATTTTTATTAACTTCGTTGCGGGATCATGATAAATTATGTTCCCTTAGATTCGCTTTAGCGCTCGGCATCAATACTATGCTTGTCAGTTAATCCTGAAGCACAGGAGTTACCGTGACGGGCAGGTGGTGGGATAAGGCCAAAAAAGGCTCGAAATTGTACAAGAAATTTATATTTCCCGAGCAGTCTATTGAGTTAATGGCGGTTTCAGTTTCATCCATTTTGTACGAATGAAGGCGTGATGAATTCGTCATATTAACGAAAGTGTCTCGCAAAGGACCGGGAAGTTGGGCGCTTCCTTTGGGCATTAACAGTGATGTATCACTCGAGATGTATTTCATTATAATCTATAAATACACTCACGGTAATAACTCTGACATTTTTATTTATTTATTTATTTATTTACTCTTTATACATAACATGTACAGGTGGACATAATGCCTGAGGCATTCTCTTACTGTCGAACCTTGGGTGGTGCAGAGATTAAAGGCGTAGGTGCGTAAATAAATTTATGAAAAATAAAATATACTATTATGTAGGACTATAATATACATACAATATACAAAACATAAATATCTTTATAATACTAGTAGATTAATACATACATACATAAATATATATAAATACATATATTATATACTAGCTTTTGCTCGCGACTCCGTCCGCGTAGACTAAAGGGTTGAGTTCAGAAGGAAAAGAAGTTGTAGTCTATTTTACTTCTCAGTCCTATTTATGTCCATACCAAAAATCATACAATTCGGTAAAATTGTTCAATTGTCAAATTGGCGCCTTGTGCATCCTTATTGCGCGCTTGATCAATATTTTAAAACTGCAATATCTTCTAAGATACTCAGTGAAATCAAATTATGTTAAGGGCAATTTTATTTAAAATTAAATACTTGTAATGAATAATGTATTTATTTGGATAAGGATTAATATCATATTAATAAAAACACCTTCACAAATAAAACTTCATTTGAAAATAAATTTGTTTAGGATAAAAAACGTTATAGTGAGCCAACCTTAAAGAATAGACATATGCCGTCGCGGACTTTTTTTTAGAACTTTTAAAGAGGAACATTTCTCTCAAACATTATTTTAGCGAAACTTTAACCGTTTCCGCAGCGCACGCAGCGGAAGCTCACAAAAAGAAAAAAATGTCCCCGATTTTGAAACATTCTTTATTGCTGCTCCGCTCCTAGTCGTCGTAGCGTGATGTTATATAGCCTATAGCCTTCCTCGATAAATGTACTATCTAACATTAAAAGAATTTTTCAAATCGGACCAGTAGTTCCTGAGATCCTAGCGTTCAAACAAACAAACAAACAAACAAACAAACAAACAAACAAACAAACAAACAAACAAACAAACAAACTCTTCAGCTTTATAATATTAGTATAGATATATACATATCAATGTGAGGAATCTGCTATTCTGGTTGACAGCAACTTTCGAACTCTCAACTTGAACGAGTAACGACTCGTGCACGTCCTGATCTCTGAGGGAAGCGCATTCCAAAGGAGTATCGACTGCACTGGAAAAGAGGAATGGATAAAGTCCGAGGTGTGGGGTGGGCATAGAAGAAGTAGGTTGTTTGATGACCGAAGATTTTTCTCGTGGCTGGAGTGTAGATATTTAAAGTAGGAAACTATATATGAAGGTGCATTAGGAGAAGTAAGAAAAGAGAATAGTGTAGTAAGTGCTCGTAGATTTCGGCGCTCACGAATGGGCAGCCAGTTAAGCTGGGACCGGAAGAAAGACACATGGTCGTATTTACGAAGATTAAATATGAATCGAATGCAGTTATTTAGAAGGCGGTCGAGTTTATTGAGTAGATCTGCATTCAGGTCAAAATAGCACACATCACCATAGTCAATAATAGGAAATATTAAAGTTTGTACAAGCATTGCTTTGGTCCCCGACGGTAGAAAATTTTTGAGACGGTAAAGAACGCGGAGTATACCGGTGACTTTTCGGCAGACATGAGTCACTTGAGCTTTCCAGTTTAGAGTGGAATCAATATTAAGTCCAAGGTTTTTTACGGTTGAACTTAATGCAATTACCGCGTCATTATATGTAATAGGAGGCAGAACAACGTCTTCTAGCTTACGCATTTTCCTGCCGCTCAACAAAATTGTGGAGATTATCCTTACTTTGAATACTTGAAATTGTCTAGATTAATGTTGTTCTTCTTCTTTTAATAAATTTTGACTTTACTGCATGACACAGTAATTTTGCCAATGTCAAAATCTAAAAAAATGTCGGAATAAAATAAACCAATAATACTAACCAAGAAAGGGGGACAGCCACACCAGAAACATAATAAAATTTCAAAATACTAAATAAATAAAAGTAGATCATTAAATAAAATAAAGATAGAAAGTGATTAAAAATTTTTTCTTATTCAGATGATAATATTTTTATGTTTACAGGGCGGGCAAATATTACTTACCTACATAAAGCCATAAAATTTAACTTACCGTATTTGCAATTTCATGAAAGTGTTAAATATTTGCAATGTCATAAAGGTTGGTCTCATTGAGTGGCTGAAACCATAATTATCTATTGACCCGTGCTTAGCTGTAAGACATATTATGTACAACGAATTACATAGACATATATTAGGCTACTGTGAATTAAGCGACTCATGTTGTCACCAAAGAAATCACCAAAAAATTATTATATATTTGGGAACAGAAAACCCAAAAATGTTTGATATAAATGGGTAAATCATCCGTGAATAAATTGGCGTTGCAGCGGCGAACGCTGTGAACTTTGTTGCGATTTGCATTTAAAGTACCTTTTAGCGATAACAGTTTGTGGGCAACGCGTGGTTATTGCGCTTGAAATAGAAGCTTTTCAATTATACAACGTTACATTTAGACGCGTCGTCGGTAAACAAGATTAGAACTAATTTAATGCTGTGTTTACATGCTTCTCTCGCGAGCATAATATTTCCGTTTTTCTAATATTGCACGGAGTGGGGAGTTTTGTTCAAAGGCTAAAAATTCTTTATAATTAAGAAATACATTCACTATGATAGAATAGAGGAATATTTTTTAATATTACTAAACAGCAGAAACAATAAATAACTCTTTATCATCTTCTAAATATCAAAAATATAAATAAAAACGGTTAACAGATATTCCACCCTTATCCCTAAAAGAGATCTCTTCAAGGACTTTGCACGGAGAGGAACAGAACAAAAGAACGTATGCAGTATGATGACTTTTAACCTTGCCCCGATTCTCTGGCCACTACTGCCGTATCGGACTTCATCAAGTCATAGCCACTTTAGATTCATTTTGCTGAGTTTTAGGTGGATCTTTACCTTATCCTGGTTTATATACACAAAAAATTGTATTTGAGTAGACTGGAATATCTCTATTGAGAGAAAAATATTCTACTGAATATTTGGCAAGTATCGATTGCTCTTGCGATTAAACGACCATTACTCATTTTATAACGGAACTGTTGATATCCGGTTCATTGTAGCCAAAGCAATCACAATGTGCTGAAGTTAAATATTTTGTACACTGGTAGAATTATACATATATGTATTAGTGCAGTATTGTTTTTATCCTTAATTGACTGAGCGTTAGCGAGCACTTCAAGCGAACAACAGAAGATATCGTTAATAGAGAGACTAAATCAAATTCCGATAACTCAATTCGCCTCCGTCTATCTTCCACATTATTTGACTTCCTTTTGTATAAATATATCAAAAGGAAGAAATAAAGAAATACTTTTGATTTACATTACATTAACAGAAGCCTTTTATCCTTAAGTACATAGTTCAACGCGAATATTCTCTCCCCGTTCTCGCCACATTTTCCATTGCTGCTCCGTTTCTATTGGTCGTAGCGTGATTATACATAGCTTATTAATGGGCTATCGAACATTGTAAGAATTTTTCAAATCGTAGTACATACTCGTCCGAGTAGTTCCAGGGTACTAATTTTCGTTACTGTATTAGTAAAGATTTATAAGATAGTGGTCGGGGGCCAGAAGAGGTCACTGGTTTCTTTCCCAGCTTGAATTTTCTTAAAGAAGTTCGTTGGAATAACTTAGGTAGACTAATTTTATGCTCTCAGCAAGTATCAGATTGACTTTTAAGAAATCTGAATGTAGATTGATTTTTACGTAGTTAAAATAAAGAATTATGTAAATCTCCATGGAAAATACAACCCTTAAATAATAAAAAAATATCTTTAATTTAACCCTTTTAAGAGAATATTCCTTACACAGTAGCGTATACCCAAACACTTATAATAACTCATATGTACTTAATTAAAGCCTTGGAACGGAGCGAGCTCATGTTTGTACGAACATAAACATACCTGGAGAATTTATTATTTCAATTATATGCAGATATGCTTACCGTTTGACCGTAACACAAAGGCTACGAGTGGCGCCACATTATGTGTTGAATTTACTTCGGCAATCCTCTCAGTTTCCTCATCTAGAAACTGGTTGGGTGTAAAGCTAGAATTTTGGGATATCAATCGAAAGATACATTATGTACTTGATTTTAAGAAATAATAACTACTACTTGAGTAATACTGATCTTATCTAAAGTGACCTTGAAATTAGCGAAAGGACTTATAGCCTCATTTTTTGCTGATAATCAACCCACAGTCGGATAGAGCGAAGTAGAAGGCATCTGCGCTCCTAATCAATTAAATTATTGTGGCTAACCTTAGGTTCTAGGAAATCACAGACTGTTGGTACAAAGGCCACTCAGAAGTTTATTTTATTTTTAGAAACCAAGCTTCTTGGAAGATGGGCCCCCTAATCAGCCTACAAAGGTAACTTAAGGGCTTTACTTTCGCAGAAAGGTATACTTCGAAATTTTCCATGTTCATTAGCTTACGCAATCTCTTAGAAACGCCTAAGTGATTGAATGTTTCCCAGGAAATAAAAATACATATGAAAAACACGTGTACGGTACGCACTCGTCTTAGGAGTAACTACGTCTTACATATATTATTCATAATTTAACAATTAACATTAAATTATATTCTGTTTAATTCATTCTAAAATACTAATATTTGTTATTAAAGACATACATAGCAGTGGCGTGCCTAGGGTGTCAAACTAAGGCAAGCCCAAATGTTTATGTAGTAGCAGCATATTTTTTTGGTACGTAGGACTAATAAATACCTACCGGTTAGTACTCACATTCACGTTTATAGCGTTATTTTATAAATAAACAATCGTTAAGTTCGTTATTCGGAACTATGTAAGGCAAGTCGGGCTTTCGGGCTTCTATGGAAGTACCGCCACTGATACATAGGTATACCAATTCAAATCAAAACACCAGAAAATACGGCGTGTAATAAATGTGATCAGTCCGTGTCTTTTAGAATGACATTAAGATTATTTAAATTTTTTACGGTGTCATTAAAACAGTTTGTCCCAGTACACGTTCATCAAGCGGTGGTTTAATTAAAATGTACTAGTCTTGTCTCTGTACCCACAGATTCCCGCCAGGTAATGTTCGCAACAACGCGGCCGCCATTGATTCCTGCAAATCCACATTGCAACGCGTCTGCAAATGATTCTGTGTTTTTTTGCATTAAACTATATGTGTATTGTTTATATTGAAAATACTTTTTGCGTCACGCAAATAATGAATGCTTCGTTTATAATTTGTGTTTGAGCAAGAATTGTTGCATATGTTTCTAATGCTTCTGACGCTTAAAAAGCTTTTGTAAATCTTTGTTCAAGAACTTAAAACATAATATTACACTTAAGCTAACTATAAAAAATCACGTTCTAAATTCATATTTTTAATTTATTTAGCAATCTAAGAAAGGCATTGTCTCATGTGACTGTCGTGTAACACCAACAAGTGTTTATTGAGGTTTTCTTAACACAAAAAAACAGCAACAATATTTATGACTATCAAACGCAAACAAAGTTCATGGTGTACTCCTCCAAACAATGATTTACTTTAATTATTGTGGTTCTCTTGCCGAAACGTATGCGGAGTGATGAAACAAGTTCTTAGTTGTTGCTGCGGTAAAAAAATCGAGAAAAGGTCTTTGTAGTAGCAGCCCTGATTATACAATCAATATCATAGTTTACATTTAGTATTAAACATTTTCATCAAATTACTCTAAAAAAATCAGCAGTTTTGAACAATAAGGAATAGTACGCAAAATTTACACGGCTTGTCCGATTTAAGCCAGTTTGGCGATTTATTGGCGTCCCCTATATTTCTGGCTCGAGCTAGCCACTGCTGAAGTTTCACATGAACCGTGGCTGACATTTTCAATTCGCATTGCAAATCGGGGCGCATTGCATAATGTTGGACTCAAAAATATTGACAATAAAACTCCTATACAAAATATGACACCGACTTTCGTAAAATTACATTAGTGCTTTATTAATTTTAAATATCTGTTTCTTTCTGAATATAAAAACAATTTTTTCAATTTGAAACTATTAATTTATTATTACGAAAATAAATTTTACGCAAACCGAATATCAAGTGTCAAAGATTGTTAAAGTATGGCTATTCTGAAATTACTATAAAATAACCGAGTAATCCGTTGCATACGTGCTACAGAAAATTAAAGTGATCTTTAAATAATAGTAAATTTGAATTATAAAAACAAATATGTCTAAGCCATATCGAATACACAATTATTATCAAATTTAAGCTCAATGAAATCGATCGTTGAAAGTAAAGGTGACATGATTGACTTTCGTGTAAACTCTAACCCAATAACTTATCCTAATACTTCGACATTTGTTCAACCGAACTACCAAATTACATTTCGCCAAACCTTACTAACATTAAATTGCGAATGGATGTAAAAGACACAGACACATCTTATCCTGATAAAGAAATAGATAACCTTTTATATCTACAGGTATAATTTATTAAATATTAAAATAGGACTATTTTTACGGTGATGTCCAAATATTATTTTAGGTCGAACAAATTTAATTATGGGGTCCATAAAGGGTCGAGGGTAATCTTTGGTGTAGTAGAATTGGAAATATATCAGGTAAACATTCTAATCATACGTTATATTTTGTGTAAGTTAGATTTATCATACTTATTCAAAAGTAAGATCGATTAATGAACGACCTTACTTCGATTTGATTGTCTAAAACTGTTTTCCCTTTACAAATCAATTATTTTACCCATATAGTCCCTTCGGCCCACGGCGTCAGTGACCGGGGACAATTGCAGATCTTTTAATGACAGTTTGATACCAGCAAAACTATTTCACGTCTAAAACATTCGGCTTAAGGCATATAATTATTAGTGGAAACTGTTCTGGGTTGTGTACCACAATAATTGTTGTTTTTTTTTTCTAAAAAAAAACAGTATGTATTTTTAAGTACATTTTAAAAATTCATACTGTGATACTTTATTTATTGTTTTTGTGCCGAAGTTAATTTCGCGACCCAAACATCCAGGAAGCTAGAATAGAGGTCAAAACTAAACGACAATTGATTGTTTGTTGTCGACAGGACGTCCTAGTTGCCTGCACTGAGTTGTATTTCACGGTCAATCTGTAGTTAATGTAATGATCCTAGAAATTGCTTTGTTTGTTCCTTTCAATTGCAATCAACGAACTCCTAAAGAGGAAACTTTTAGATGACTTAATATTACTGTGAACACACACGTACATTAGCAACTGTGTTTACTAAGGCTGATGGGTATTTCTGCATCCACGTTTCCCGTAATGTATTTTATGTTTATGGAATTATTAAGGTTCGCCCAAACTTGTATACAGTCATAAATTACGATAATAAATAAAATATAGTGTAGAAAAAAAACCTTAATGCAACAATCAAACAGACAAACACCACTTGCACCATTATAGGGAGTGAACCTAATGCCGTTCTTCTTATACCAAAGGGGCAATGTTACGGTCACTTTACCTCTAACATCATTGAGCAGCGCAACCCGAGCCGAGGTCTGTTATTCGATTACAATAAGCCCTCACCACTTAACACAAAGGTATAGGTAATCGGATGAACACAGGCCGGTACTACAAGGCGACAGAACCGCCGCTTTGTGATTTCAGATTTAACACCGTAGGTACGAAAATTCTATCTAAGCAAATTGGACCTTGGCAATCTCAATCATCGAACGAAACGCTAATATTCAGCTATCGTGAAACATTCACATGAATTTTCTGGACGAGTTAATTAATTACTTAGTCTACGCATGTCCTTTTACACATCTTTAAACAAATGACCACTATATTTTAAATGATATGGGAGAATTCGACAAAAATAAACAACACATGTGGCTAAATATTCGAGTAGAATAATAAAATCCATCATTTGTCTGTCTTTATTACAAATAAATATCGTAATGGATTGATGAAGCGAATTCATGATATTCATTTTATATGTATATTTGACGGCCAATTGAATATGGAACGGTGTCATAAACTTTTTTCACATCAATCATGGTTAAAAAATGTTTGAATAATGTTTTCTCCCAAGGGTTAGGCAGAGCCACATTCCTGGACTTATAATTAGCCGACCCATTTCTAGTCTCAAGTAGTAGTCCATACATAGAATTTCCCGATGGAAAACCTAATAACATTTTGCCTTTTAATTATATTGGCACAAATTTGAAATCTACACAAAACTAAATAAGAGCGATACTGTACGTGGGCGAATATTACACTAATGTGTGTAGATGTGCAAAAGTGACGTCATCGTTAAAGTGCATACGAAAGGAAGAAATAGCAATCCACAATAGCTAGCATAATATTTATTGTTGTATCCAAAAACATTAATGTAGAAAGCATACACATTCTTTCTAGTTCAAAACGTATAATCCACTCCACTTCAATAAAAGTAATAAAAACATATTTATAGGTGGAAAAATGAAAACGATATACCCTACCAGTACATAAATAAGGTCGCAAACCCACGCTCAATAAAACCAGCAAAAATAATAACCGCACGCGAGAAATAAATTTTTAAACATAAACTTCACATTATTTTTATGAAGGCAGCTGTCAGCAGTTACAAGCATAAAATGTACACCGCAGTCTTTTCCAAGTGTCTGCCTTGTTTATAAATATTTATCTATGTATCGGAATAAAAATGTGAACAGCTAGATTTCGTTGCTTTTGTTCAAGGATATTTTTACTATTCATTTTATGTAGTCTACATGGAAACGAAAACTATACTTATATAAATTCAATTTATAGTTATTTTATTTTTTGAATTTAGCTTCGTACATACAGTCTCTAAGAATCCCAGAACTAAAACATATGTCAACAAACACATATGTATTATTTCACAGAAACATGTATATCAGTGCAGATACCTAATGCACGGTTGTTCGTTTTATCATCTATTCTTAAGCTACTGTCTATATTTCACTATATCTCTTGAAAATAAAGTTAGCGACAGTCTCGCTACAAACTAGAGACTTCGCAACTTCTAACTATACTTCTAGGCGACGATGGACCGAGCCAGTAATATTACTACGGTTAAAAATACCTACGATAAGGGTAGAACCATTGTAGACAGTAGGGATCGCAGCAATAAAACTCTAGGTCAACAGACCAATGAAGCATTTGGAGAGTGATATTCCCGGAGGTACAATACAGTGTAGAGCTCATTTGAATAATACTACGTTCTAATCCTAACACTACCGCCCTGTATCTATCTAGTAACCCCTAACTAGCTTTAGTAGGTCGAACACATAGCTCGCGTTTTAAATAATGGTCACAAATGAATCCAGCAAAAATAACTATCTCGTGGTCTCACCGTACAAGCGTATATCCCAATCGAACTTTTTTGAATGTTATTGAGTTTTTCCATTAAAAAATTCTCAGTAGCAACATGGAGTTGCGTGGGAATTATACATACCTGGCGAAATGTGAGTGCAGAAATGCACTTCTGCTTACCTCTTCCGAGAATACAGCTGTGAGGTTATGTATGTGTGTATCAAAATAAAGCTCACTCAATATCAAAATATACCAAAGAACTCTGATACGTAAATAGAATTTCGATCATACTTGATTTCGCTTTGTAAATACCATTCCGTATCTTATGTACACAAAATGGGGTCGTGCCGTGTTGGCTGTTTGAGATGACAGCTGTCAAGTGTCTAAACGATATTTTATTTCGTAATGTCTCGGGACAGGGAGCGTCGTTTATATGCGTGAAACTAATGGTGTTGAAAAGATTTATACACTCCCGAGCTTTTAAAGAGCAACCCTTACGTAACCTTTCAATAGTGTAGACGCTTTGTTGTAAAATTATTTTTCAAGTATCACACTTTATACAGACATCAAGTTACAATATAATTTTACTGCTGCAACTTTTGCCTCGTATGATCCTTTAGAATATTCTAATGTAAGGACTATGTCATAACATAGCTTCGAGGTTTAGACGCGCGGTTTAGAATCTCGGCGGTCGCGAATTCCGACCCCAGACACACACTTCTGGCTTTTTGCAGTTATGAGTGTATTTACAATGAATTACTACTTAATTTGACGGAAAGTGTTTTGAAATTTTCTACGTGTGTATCCCGCCAACCCGCACTAGGCCAGCGTGATGGACTAGGACTTAACCATCTCAGTGATAGAAGCTCGTGGCCTGTAATGCGACGTACAGACATAACGGACTGATGATGAGGGTTGTGTGTAAATATACCGCCCTTTCTTCTTACTTTTTACTTTTATTAATACGCACATACATTACATACGCGTATTTTTGTCACCTCTATTTTATGTGTGACTGAATTTATATAATTTCAACGATAAGGACGAGCGTGAAATATATAATATTAGAATGGAAGCCGCGAACTACTTAAAAATACTCATAATAGGACCCATGTCAATAGAAACGCCTCAGTTTCAATGTGAACTAAAACATTATTTCCTAAAATGGCTTGAGAGCTATTATGTGTAAAATATCTAACCTCAAAGTACCCTCGCTTTCCTAAAACACAATGGCCCATTTTCTCTTATATCCCTTCTGAAAAGTAAACATTAAATTATATCTATTTCAAAGAATAATTTTCATTTATTATTCTTCTAATTCAAAGTTAAAAGGAATATTGTCATGAACTGAAAGAATGGACCGAGGGATAAAATATGAATAATGTAATGATATCCGTTAAATTTTACATTGATATATACTGTTTTTCTTGACCAATATTTTATGCAACATTGTAAAACATTATCTTCCTGTTTTATACTATAGATTATATGCAAGAGAACTGGACTATGATACGCTGATTGCAGGTTTTAATATCAGGACGCACACTAAATAAATTCTAACTTTGTATAAATCACTTTTTCATAAATTTTAACATCCACATAAATATATGCGGGATACTATACCATATTAATGGTGAATAATGTACGGAAAACTAAATTACTACCAAAACTCCCATAAAACAAAGGATTCTCAGAAAGCCAGAGCAATGCGGTGAAATATACGAAGAATATTTTAGAACTAATAGGTATTTCAACAAGAGATACCATTGTTACTTGAATAAATAACAATACCCTCTACCTTGAAATGAAATTGCGTTATATTTTAAAAGGATTTCGCGTTGCGTAAGAATTACGGCAGTTTTGTTCGTCGAGTCCTGAGGCGTAGAACGAATCGAAATGAAGGTCACTAAGGTCAGTATAATTGCGAGCTTTGGGGATCTCCGCTTTTAAATAAAATAAAACAAACAAACATAACTCACGCCTATATTCCCTGAAGGGGTAGGCAGAGATGCATTTCTACACCCACATTTCGCCAGGTATGTATGAGTCCCACGTAATAGGGGGCGAGCCTATTGCCGTTTTTCGGGCACATTTCCAGACTCCGTGCTGCTACTGAGAATTTCCTAATGAAAAAACCCAATAACAATTTGCCCGACCCGGGAATCGAACCCAGGACCTCTAGATCGCACGGCACATACTAGTACCGCGAGACCACGAGGCAGTCGCTTTTAAATACAAACAAAAATTGGATTCAGGAGGAAATATGGATTAATGCTTATACTTAATTTAACATCGAGTAAAACGAACCCCTGGAGAAGAAGGCTGGAAGGGTCAGAACCACTAGTTTTCAGCTACAGTGGACAGAGATGTCAAATTCCATGAAAGACCGGGTTTGATCGAAGAAATTAAGGTTTCGAAACAATTTAAAAAATAGTCCAATTTAACTGAAATTACAAAATTATGTAAAATTAATTTAATATTAATTATAATATTAATTTAATAACTGACACATTTTGTTCATATTTAATTATAATTGAATCAAGTTAATCTTACTAACTAAATCTCTGGTATCTCGATATCAAAACTTATGTTTATTATATCAACTAGTATCACGGCATCGTGAAAGCCAATATTGATCACAAAAAGTAATATCGCAGATAGCTTTTCTATTTGTTTTGTGAGCTGAGAAACATATTGAAGATCGTAAATGGTTGAATATCGATGAAAGATAGCAAAACAACCAATCTGTTTCAAAATTGGATTTTAATATATCTTTTTAGATTCGATGTTTGATATAAAAACACAATATTTTATAACTGTAGAAGAGAAGTAATATTATATATACTAAAATGAGTAATAATACTTTATATCTATATATATAAAAATGAATTGCTGTTCGTTAGTCTCGCTAAAACTCGAGAACGGCTGGACCGATTTGGCTAATTTTAGTCTTGAAATATTCGTTGAAGTCCAGGGAAGGTTTAAGAGGTGGAAAAAATTCAAATAATTGCCGGGAAATCCCTCAAAACAGCCCTTTTCAATTTCCCATACAAATGTTTTCTAAATAATATGGAGAGTCAATTTGTAATTTATTACCGCTGCATAGAGTTCAAATTCGCGTGCGCGTTGGAGAATCTTATGTCGCGTTCCGAAACAACTAACTTCAGTTGTTGATCTGTCAGATTATGTTTTTATTTTTTTGTATTTTACCTTTTTTATATTTGACATTAGATTTGAGAACCAAAATATAATATGTCAATCCATCCTGTCGCACTTCAGAATACGGAAAAAATTATTACGATATTGTGTTACGATATCTGTGAGTGCATTTCTATCTTTGTGGCTACGTGCGCGAGAACTTTCTTTACATTGGTAATCCTTTGAGGTAATGACTTTGTGCTTTACAATTTACGATGCCGAGGAGAAGACGACCTGACTTAGGTCGTCGCAGTCAATCAAATGTACGAAGAGCTACCTCACGTGCTAACCGTACTGATGACCAGAGAGAGAGAGAGATCAAGAAAATAGTCGTATTGCTATGTCAGAATTGCGTTCTTTAGTGAGTGACAATGTAGTAGATAGGCTTAGAATGCAACGAGTTCGTGCACATATAACACATCAACAGCAAGCTCGAAATAATGAAATTGAGCGAATCCGAAGACGTTGTGTGTTGTTCTCATTGTGGGAGAAAATTTTCAATCTAGAGATATTGTAGTGTGATCTGTGACCATGACTAATATCACGTAGTGTTAAGTATAGATAATGTTAAGATAGTCACGTATTAGAGTTGTATCACGTAATCTAAGTATAGATGCATTAAGAGAAGCACGTAGCTTTACGTATATATAGTATTGTTACTTGAATAAAGGGACACTTCGTATTAGGTATTGGTTACCTTAACCATACCTGCAGATGTAGTTCGGTGTTTTATTGACACGTCTACCACTCGACGACCCTACCTGTCGGAAGGTTGGCAAGCCCAACATCACATGGCGACCCTGCCAGCGGCCCCAACATCACCACCGACGAATCACCTGCCAGTCGGCGAGAACATCACTTCGGCACCATCATCGTTGGAGCGGATGGCGTAGAAACATCACAAGCGGCTGGACGGCATTATAATTACCTAACCTGGGACTGTTCGTCATCGCAATCTCCGCGTTCCAGTTAGTAAGCGTCACTTTAAGATAATCCAGCCATGGGAATCACGTCATCCAAAGAAGAAACGATCATCGCTCAGACGGCATCAGGAGGATCAAATGGCGCGACAGTATCACAGGATCAGTTGGCAATAACCAACTCAGTATTGTTTTTTATCGCCATTTGCTTTTCACTAATAATCATTGGCGTGGCAATTCGGTTGTATAGAAGATGCCATCAGAACTGGATTGAAGAAAAAATACGGCAAAGTGAAGTACAGAAGGTAGTGCAGACGGTCTAAATAAAAGCAGATGGAGTGACGGAAAGGACGGAAGTAAGTGATTAAATTGTAGTACGTGTTGTGCAAATGTGGACTATTATTAATTAGAGACAATAAGTGTTTTTTTTTTTAAATGGAAGTAGAATTAACGACGCTTTTTATACAGCTCAAATTATTAAGAGAATCTATTGTTAAATTAGGTCCCAGTAGGCGACAGGGACAAAACTTTGAAAAAAAAATAAGCGAAGCAAGAGCTCTTTATGTTAAATTTAAATGTATAATTGCAAAATCAAGCAAATTATCAGAGGAATTAGTGCAATTAATAAGTAAGATAGAGAGTTTATACAAGGAGACTATAAAGTTTGATAATAAGATTGATAACGAACAAAAAATGGCGGCTGAAAAATTTTCTTTGAAAACGGCGGTCAGCTTACTCCCGAAAATGAGTGGGGATGAGCAAGTTACTAAAGATTTAATCGATGCCATAGGATTATATAGCTCAATGTTAGACGAAGCTGATAGTGATCTTTTGATTAAATTTGTACTAACCACAAGACTCACTCAAGGTGCAAAAATTCGGTTGTCGTCTAGTTACGCGTCGGTAGACAGTCTGTTGTCAGACATGAAAAAACATTTGCTGACGGTAGAGTCAGATGTAGCTGTGCAAAATAAACTTTTCCGCGCTAGACAGAATGAAAAATCAATTTCCGAATTCGGAACAGAGATAGAGAAATTGATGGTTAATTTAACTATTTCCCAAGCCGGGGAAAATTCGGAAGCATATAAAATGTTACAGCCATTGAACGAAAAATTTGCAATTAGGAAGTTTGCTGAGGGTCTTCGTAATCAACGCCTTGGTACGATAATAACAGCACGGAATTTAACTTGCTTAAAAGATGCTATTAGGGTAGCAGAAGACGAAAATTGTTCTTCGTTCTCGCAAGTCATGACGTACCAACGCTGGCCCACCAGGAGTAATTTTTCTACGTGCAAAAGAGGTCGAGGACATGGTTTTAGGCAGCACGCAGTAGGAAATGCACACGCGCAACGTACGCACAAAAATGTCAACGTATGGCAAAACGGGGGAATGCGCGGTCGCAGCAATAATGCTCATCGCGGACGCCAGACTCAGCAAGGTCGAAGGCGTGTAGCGTACTTTGATCATGCACGGGACGATGCGTCACGTAATATAATAATGTCACGAAGTAGCGAAAGCGGTCAGTCGAATGAGACGCAGTTTTTTCGAGTCTAAGCATATTTTAGCTTATGATAGTATTAACTGGGTTAATTTATTAATAAATAGTATAGATACAGAATGGCTAATAGATACGGGTGCGTCTATATCAGCCGTGAAAAGTTATTTTTTGAGGGATAATGCTTTGAGCTTTAAGGTAGTTAAGGAAAAGTTAGTAATTAATGGTGTAGGAGGTAGTTTGCAAGCTGTAGGCTATGTATATTTAAAATTAGAATACAGACGGTGTTCATTCGTGCATAAGTTTTATATATTTGATGATTTGCCTTGTAAGTCAGTTGGCATATTAGGACAGGATTTTTTGCAGAAATATGGTGGTATCATAGATTTTTCCATGAACAGATTGACTCTTAAAAATCGTGATCGGCAGTTGATTTCAATGCCACTAAATACCTATGATTTCTTGTTAACTGTACCTCCGCGTTGTGAAGTAGTAAAGTATTTTCCTGTTAATAGAGCAGAAGATTGTGTAGTAATGAGAAAAGAATTACAAAAAGGAGTATTTTTAGCTAATGTGATAGCTAGGCCTAGGAATGGGATGATACCCATTAGAATTTTAAACACAACCTCTGAGGAAGTTATGTGTAGTATGTCGAATATAGAAGTTTTTCCATTAAGTGATTTCGATTGTTGTAATTTTTTAAAACCAGAAATAGACGTTGAGCGTGTTAAGAAAATATTTTCTTTGCTTAAACTTGACTATTTGAGGCCCGAGGAGCGGTTGTCAGTTGAGCAAATATGCGCGAAATATCCAGATATTTTTCATGTTCCGGGGGATAAATTAGCTATCACGAATGTATATGAGCAGTCGATACGATTAAAAGACAATGTTACTCCAGTCTATAGGAAACAGTATAAGATACCATATATGCAGAAAAGGGAAGTTGAAAGGCAGGTACAGGAGATGTTAGAGAATGGTATTATTGAAGAATCTGTTAGTGAGTGGTCTAGTCCTGTACTGATAGTTCCTAAAAAAGCAGATCGTAGTGGTGAGAAAAAATGGCGCATAGTGATAGATTACAGACAGTTGAACGAAAAAATTCAAGATGATAAATTTCCTTTGCCTAATATAAATGAAATCCTGGATTCAATGTCAGGAGCTGTTTACTTCAGTCATTGCGATTTATCTCAATCTTATTATCAGTGTAGTTTATCTGAGGATAGTCGAAAGTATACGGCTTTTACTACAGATAAAGGTCAATATCAAATGTGCAGGTTACCTATGGGGTTAAAAATAAGTCCAAGTGCGTTTAGCAGGTTAATGACTGTAGCCATGTCAGGATTAAATTATGACAAATGTCTAGTATATTTGGATGACCTAGTAATTTTTGGAAGGAATTTGGATGAACATAACAGAAACCTTATGTCAGTTTTTTCGCGTCTGAGAGAAGTAAATCTTAAACTTAATCCGTCAAAATGTGAATTTTTGAAAAAGCAAATACTTTATTTAGGACATGTCATTTCATCAGAAGGTATTTCACCAGATCCAGATAAGGTTGTAGTAATTAAAAATTATCCGCGTCCGACAAACCCTGAAGAGGTCAAACGTTTTGTAGCGTTCGCAAATTATTATAGAAAATTCATTCCTAGCTTTGCTAGAATA
Organism: Cephonodes hylas; assembly: GCA_030295005.1. Taxonomy (NCBI): domain Eukaryota; kingdom Metazoa; phylum Arthropoda; class Insecta; order Lepidoptera; family Sphingidae; genus Cephonodes; species Cephonodes hylas. The sequence goes on from AP025371.1 coordinate 7,108,131, forward strand.
GTTATTCCAATGAATAAGTTATGTAAAAAGAATACGGTGTTTGAGTGGACCGAACAATGTGAGGAATCATTTTTATTGTTGAAACAAGCATTGATGAATCCTCCAGTGTTAGATTATCCAAACTTTTCCGATAGCAATACATTTATACTGCAAACAGATAGCTCAGGATTTGCTGTAGGTAGTGTCTTGTGCAATGGGAATGGAAAACCTGTTGCATATGCTAGTAGATCTTTGAACAAGAGTGAGTTAAATTATCCTATAATAGAGAAGGAATTATTGGCTATAGTTTGGTCAGTTAAGTATTTTAGACCATATTTATATGGCAGAAAGTTCATTGTAAAAACTGATCATAAACCACTTTTGTATTTATTTAACATGACAGATCCTTCGAGTAGGTTGACTAAATTTCGTTTATGCTTGGAAGAGTACGACTTTGAGGTCGAATATGTAAAAGGAAAGGAAAACGTATTAGCAGATGCTTTATCCAGAATAGTGATTTCAAGTGAAGAACTAAAGAGCATGCATGAAAAAACTATATCTGTAATGACCAGAGCGCAGTGCAAGCGTTTAGGTAGTTCGGATATTCGTAAGGAAGACTTTGCGGTTAATAGGACTGATCACCCTAGGATCGTAGAAGTTCTTAAAAAACAAGGAAATGACATAGAATTACTACACGTAGGTGTAGATAAGTGGAAAAAATTGTTACGTAACAAGAATGGTAGTAAGATGATATTTTCAAAGTGTAGTAAGTTAATGTATATGCCAGAAAACTCGAGTATTTATATAAACTATGAATCTTTATCGGCATCATCGCGAGACGAGTTGTCGAAAGATATAGTTACGTTTTGTATGGAAAATGGCATAAAAGAAATAGTTATTTTGAAAAATTTTTATAACAAAGGAATGATAGAAAAAATGGCCAAATATTTAAAAGAAAATGGTAAATCAATATGTGGAGACTTTAAAGTTTGTATAATAACGGGTGTACGAAGAATAGACGATATAGATGAAAGAAAGATCATTATGAATGACTTTCATATTTTACCCACGAGTGGACATGCAGGAATACGTAGGATGGTGAATAATATCAAAAAGTATTATTATTGGTCATCTATAGAAAAAGATGTCGTAGAGTATGTTCGTAAATGTGACAAATGCCAAAAACAGAAGTATCAGAAAAACATTAAGGAACCGATGACTATAACAACCACAGCATCTTCAGCTTTTGAAAAGATTTATTTAGATATAGTAGGACCTTTTGATAAGGACGAATATGGGAATGTGTACATAGTGACGTTGCAATGTGAACTTACTAAGTTCGTTGAGGCTTATCCGTTAAAAACCAAATCTGCAAACGAGGTAGCAAGAGCGTTAGCAGAAAATTTTATTTTAAGGTATGGAATTCCAGAAAGAATAGCGACAGATAGGGGTTCTGAATTTATTTCAAAAGTTATGGTAGAATTATGTAGTATCTTGGGCATCAGTAAAACAACATCAACAGCATATCATCACGAAAGTATAGGATCGCTAGAAAACGTTCATAAAACTTTAGGTGCATATTTGAGAATACAAACGAATAACAGTACAACATCATGGAGTTCTTGGATTCCGTATTGGTGTTTCTCATATAATACAACAGTTAATACCGTAACCAAGTATACACCTTATGAATTAGTTTTTGGGAAGATATGCAGATTACCAAGTAATCTACAAGGTGCAAGTGTTGAACGATTGTATAATTTTGATAATTATCCTTTAGAATTTAAATATCGATTACAAAGAGCTCAAGCTGACGCTAAACAAAATTTAATAGCTAGTAAAATGTTAAGAAAAAAAGTGTTATGATAGGAATATAAACCCAATAACTTATAAAGAAGGCGATTTGGTGTTATTAAAAAATGAAACTGGTACTAAGTTAGATTGTGTATATGACGGACCGTTTGTGGTAGTCAAGGATGAATCACCAAATGTTATAATTAAGACTAAGACGAATGTAGATAAGGTTGTTCATAAAAATAGAACTAAGTTATATTGTAAAGTGTAAAAAAAAAAAAAAAAAAAAAAAAAAAAAATTGAATTATATAATTATTTTTTTTTTTTTCCCTTTGGAAGGGTGATGTAGTGTGATCTGTGACCATGACTAATATCACGTAGTGTTAAGTATAGATAATGTTAAGATAGTCACGTATTAGAGTTGTATCACGTAATCTAAGTATAGATGCATTAAGAGAAGCACGTAGCTTTACGTATATATAGTATTGTTACTTGAATAAAGGGACACTTCGTATTAGGTATTGGTTACCTTAACCATACCTGCAGATGTAGTTCGGTGTTTTATTGACACGTCTACCACTCGACGACCCTACCTGTCGGAAGGTTGGCAAGCCCAACATCACAATATTGTGCTTCATCGTCGGAACAGTGATTTAAAACGTATTTCTGAAACACATAGGAGTTATGGTGCACTACAAAATCCTTTGATCTTCTGGCAGGGGGAAGATGAATTCCATTTTAATATCAAACTTAATTAAAACTTACTTAATTAACATTTTAATGTCGTCCTGCCCGGAAAAGCTTTAGGCGATATGCCGACAGCAGCGCCATCTAGCGGATCCAACTGTTTTGAAATCATCTAGGGACCCATAGATATATACATAGAAATTTTTATCCCAATCGGTCCTGTCGTTTAAGAGGAGTTTGAATGACGGTTGCGCCACCTGTCAAAGTTGGTCGTACCAACTCAGAAACCTTCATAATAAAGATTATCACATGATCAAATGTATTGTTTACGATTCTATAAAAGAAATACAGACACAGAAAGGAAAATTGCTCATTTTTATATAAACAGATTGTACAAACTGATTTATCCATTTTTGTAATACATATTCTCTTCCTTTTCCAATGCGTTTCATTCTACTATAATTTTATTTGGCTTTTTACCATTTATAAAGGCTTCAGCCTTGGTCTAATTATTGAGCCCTCAGTTGTAAATTGTAAACCAGGCACATCTAAGGAGATAATAATAATTAGGCTTTTTATATTTTACACAACAAATAGTTCTGAACGCTGACATAAATATTTGACAACCAACAAATATGTCAATCCCTATTAATCAGTGACACTATTCTTCATTTTTAAAATGTAAAATATGCAATTATTCGAATATTGTAGATATATGTTGTCGATTCGAAACCTTTATTTAAATCCGTTCTTTAATTTGAGGGAACAATTACCCGCATTGAAGGGATAAATATTTATCGTTTGACAGGACATTACATAGAACAGTTTATATGGGAAAATGAAATTCCTGTTTTTATCATATTGCCCGCAATTTTTCCATATTTTATCACCGTTTAAACCTTCCCTGGACTTTAACGAATATTTCAAGACTAAAATTAGCCAAATCGGTCCAGCCGTTCTCGAGTTTTAGTGAAACCAACGAACAGCAATTCATTTTTATATTATAGACGGATTCGATTTGTTTGTTTTAAAATCATTTTATACAAAAGTTTAGGTCTTTCATTTATCGTTTTGGCAGTACAAAGTCTGCCGGGTCAGCTAGTATTATACTAAAATGGCCACGTCTGCCGACGGTCGGACGGCCGGTGGAGCAGACAAGTGTTTGAGTGGAGACCGCGTTTAGGCAAACGTAGTGTAGGACGTCCTGCAGCACGATGGACCGACGACTTGAGAAAGGTGGCGGGTAGCGGATGGATGAGGGCCGCTCAGGACCGGGATGGTTGGCGCTTACTTGGGGAGGCCTACGTTCAGCAGTGGACGGCAATAGGCTGAGTATATACTAAAATGAGTCAATTTAAGTTTGTGAAGAATTGTAGGTAATGAAATATCCCTCGCAAGATCAAATAACCCAGTCCCAATATGTTGCACCACACAACCTTCAGCCGTAAGACCAGCATAAAACTAAAAAAGAAAAGGAATCATCCCCGACATAATCCCCGCAGTTTAACCAAGTTTAATTTATTTTTTCGGCCTGAAGGCGCAAAATTCTTTTCCTACCGAGGCATGTGCACTTCTGGTTGTACGCCACTTTGAAGAATTTTACAGTTGGCCCCGGGCTGCAGCCAACGATAAATATTACTAGTTTACCTTACTTTGGTTGAACCAACCGCGCGCAAACAAAAACTAGTTCAAACATTCTCGCCAATATCGCTTTATTAATGTTCAACTGAAACTTGTTTCTCTTATTTAACTTATAAAAATGGGTCGTCGATATATCTGCTTGTTGTTGCAAAGAAACTTCCAAGTTTCCAATAAGGGTATTTTATAAAATTTAATATCGCATTTGCTAAAGCTACAAAAACTAAATTAAGAACTTTTTTCCTTCGTTTCTCTGATTTTTATTGCAAATGTTTCTTAATATACATAAAACGCCTTCTGAGTCAATGTCTTATATTATTTTAAAATAATAACCATAAATGGGGCATTTCACGTGAAGCGGACAGGGAAAAAAAAGTGAGGTTCTGAAAATCGTTCATATTCGGCCCATTTATACTTCTAGTAGGAATGAATGTGGACACAAAATATTTTTTTTGTATATTAAATATTTCACAAGTTATGGGCTTCTAAAGAATTGCCGTAATTGAAATATCAATTTTTTAAAAGTCGTTTATCGTATTTAACAAATTTACAATAAAATATTTAACATAGCGATATATATTGGAAAAATACTGTTCTTTTTAATGATGAAATAAAATTTTAAAAAATATTTTTTTTTCATGTCCTAAACCGGAAGTAAACTTTTCAAACCTGAATTTCAGTCACTTCGGCCGCTTTTTTTTTCTTCATTTTTTTTCCAAATATAGCTTAAAGTGTACTAAAAATACACGAGAAAATTGAAAATGGAATCGCTATAAGTTTCGGAGTTAGAATAATTAATGTACCATCGCGACGCATTGGGCGTGATATCTGACGCTTTTAAGGTCGAGTATTTTGCGCGATATTGCATTAAAACTCGCAACTTTATTAAAATTTTATCTCGTTTCAGCGTATTTAAGCTCTAAAAAAAATATGGAATAAGTAATTTATTTATTTATTTATTTATTTATTTATATACACTTTATTGTACACCAAAAAACAACAAATAGAAAATAATAATAATAACAATAACCAAAACATTAGGTACACAATAGGCGGTCTTATCACTTACTGTGATCTCTTCCAGACAACCTATTTTACAAAATTAACATAAAAGAGGAGATGGTGCGGGTAATTCATCACAAAAACAAAAAAAAAAAAACATAAATGATGTACATAAACAAAACAAAAAAAAAAGCAAACAAAACGACAAAAAAATTTTACAAGTAAAAACAGACAAAATAAAATAACATAATATATATATTTATTTAAGGGGGTAGATGCACTCAGAAGCGTAAAAAAAGGCCTATTTAAAAAAATTTTTTTTTTACAGTAATTAAGTTTATTTTACAAAATAAATTATACAGAGTTTTTATACAATGCTTTAACTTAACATTTATGAAAAAAAAAAAAAAAAAATACATATTATTTATTAAAATATCGCCATATCGGTTGGATCCTCTCCCGCGAGTAGTACTTCGCGGTGACCATCACAACAGCCTTCTGGATCATCTGAATTCGAAAAACCAAGGTGAAACCTTTAGTTTAATAATAAATCCAGTCTTTAATCGAAGCTTTTTTTTTTTTTTTTGAAAATTTACAAAATGGTGGCATTCGAAACTTTGGACTCTGATTTTCGATAAAATGTTAAAAGTTAATTGTTTAAAAAATATAGTAATTGTTAACAAAAATCAATATCCTTCGATTAAAGACTGGATTTATTATTAAACTAAAGGTTTCACCTTGGTTTTTCGAATTCAGATGATCCAGAAGGCTGTTGTGATGGTCACCGCGAAGTACTACTCGCGGGAGAGGATCCAACCGATATGGCGATATTTTAATAAATAATATGTATTTTTTTTTTTTTTTTTCATAAATGTTAAGTTAAAGCATTGTATAAAAACTCTGTATAATTTATTTTGTAAAATAAACTTAATTACTGTAAAAAAAAAATTTTTTTAAATAGGCCTTTTTTTACGCTTCTGAGTGCATCTACCCCCTTAAGTTAAACACTGGAAAAAGCCTCATCTATTATTTTTGCGAATAAAAGATTCTGATGAGTCTCTTAAATATAGGAAGTGACTTAGCTTGTCGTATTGGCAGTGGTAATTCATTCCACAAGCGAGCTGCATGTACCGTGAAAGAATGATTTAGGAAAGATGTGCTATGCCTAGGTATGTCTAGCGTTAAATTCTCTGCGGATCTTAGCGGTCTAGCATGCGTGTTGCTTAAGAATTTGAAACGATCCTTGAGGTAACGGGGAGTAGAAGGAACGAAGAGGACAGAATAGAGGAGGGAAAGAATGCGAGTATTCCGGCGATGTCGGATAGAGAGCCACTTGAGTTTAGTTCGAAATTCGGAAACGTGGTCATATTTGCGAAGGCCAAATATAAACCTTATACAGAAATTCTGAAGTCTCTCAAGCTTTTCAAACTGGGCCTCGGTGAGATCAAGATAGCTAGCGTCACCATAATCAAGAAGAGGAAGTAGAAGGGACTGCACGAGCGCAATTTTCGTAGGAATAGGTAGAAAATTCCGATAATATTAATAACAAAATTTAATCAGTAGTTTTTCCGTGGAAGAGTAACAAAAATATATTTCATTCCATACTCTTACCAATTTTCGCTTAAGTAATATTAGCAGACTATATATATATATTAATATTATGTACTTAACCCAAATAAAAATTAATAAAATATTATTAAAGAATAAAAACATTTTAAGGAAGACACTTACTACTTACTTACTTACGCTGCAGATTGCGTTTTTTATCGTGTTTCGCAAATAATATTTTTATCTACTGCTTCCTTAAAATGATTTTATTCTTTATAATATTTTATTAATTTATATTTGGGTTAAGTACATAATATTAAAGCAGTGATGGCCTCGAGGTTTCGGTGCGCGATCGAGAAACTCGACCGTCGCGTGTTCGAACCCCAGGCATACATCTATGACTTTTCGAAGTTATGTATGTATTCACATTGAATTATCACTGGCTTAACAAAACAGTGAAGGAAAACAACGTGATAAAACCTGAACACCTAAAAGTTCTTAGGAATTTCTAAGGTGTGTAGTCCGCCAACCCGCACTAGGCCAGCGTGGTGGACTATGGCTTAGGCCCTCTCAATGGTAGAGGAGACCCGTGCCCATATGGATTGTTGATGTCTATGATGATGATGATGATGACATAATATTAATATATATATATAGTCTGCTAATATTACTTAAGCGAAAATTGGTAAGAATATGGAATGAAATATATTTTTGTTACTCTTCCACGGAAAAACTACTGATTAAATTTTATTATTAATATTACTTATTCCATATTTTTTTTAGAGCTTAAATACGCTGAAACGAGATAAAATTTTAATAAAGTTGCGAGTTTTAATGCAATATCGCGCAAAATACTCGACCTTAAAAGCGTCAGATATCACGCCCAATGCGTCGCGATGGTACATTAATTATTCTAACTCCGAAACTTATAGCGATTCCATTTTCAATTTTCTCGTGTATTTTTAGTACACTTTAAGCTATATTTGGAAAAAAAATGAAGAAAAAAAAAGCGGCCGAAGTGACTGAAATTCAGGTTTGAAAAGTTTACTTCCGGTTTAGGACATGAAAAAAAAATATTTTTTAAAATTTTATTTCATCATTAAAAAGAACAGTATTTTTCCAATATATATCGCTATGTTAAATATTTTATTGTAAATTTGTTAAATACGATAAACGACTTTTAAAAAATTGATATTTCAATTACGGCAATTCTTTAGAAGCCCATAACTTGTGAAATATTTAATATACAAAAAAAATATTTTGTGTCCACATTCATTCCTACTAGAGGTATAAATGGGCCGAATATGAACGATTTTCAGAACCTCATTTTTTTTTCCCTGTCCGCTTCACGTGAAATGCCCCAAATATTAATGGTCCAGCGCATCTTTGTACAGTGTTGATATATTTGCTTTTGTCTGTCTCTAAGTTCCTTGTAAAAAGCGGGATGAACCTCCCCTGTGTATTCAGTAATTTGTTCGTTGATTTACGTGGTTCAGGTGTAAAGCATTAACAGTTTAGCAAAAGTGTCTCATTAGACAGGCAGCAGCGTCGCGCGCAGCACGTTCACATTGTTTAACGTTTCTGAAGACTCTACGCCCTCAAAGGAATCGCGCAACCACCAACTTGAAACTCATTATAAATAAACATTTTTTTTTTCGAAATTAAAAACAAACCTCGAAGAAATATTATTTTTATAAGTGCTTTACGCAGTAGTACTCTATGTATTATATTTTAATCAAGAAAGGTCATGATAATATACACGAATAACAGACACACTGAACATTTTTTCCTAGTTTATGTTCTATTACACCACCACACTCATTAAGATTAGAAATATATACCCAAGTGATGGATAAAAAGTGTATTGAGGTGATCGTGTGTACTCAACGTAAGCATAGATAATGATGATACTGACTACGATTTGATATTTGTATTTCATGATACAGAAACTTTTCCGCAAGGGGTTGTGAAATTATACTGAAATCCCGACATAGCCAACCTCACGTTACATAAAGTCCACTCGAACAAGTCTGCAGATTCACGAATTTATAGTTTTCAATCTGAGCACAATCGTAAAGTTTGCACGTTCTCACATCTTTACTTCTGCTCCAGAAGTTTCTGCCAATATGTTCTTATATAATACTCCAAAAATGGAGCGTGTAATAACATAGCCTTTACACATACTAGGCGTACTTTTTACCTTTGAATGTAAGCGTTGTGAATATGCATTTGTATTGTTAGTTGTTACATTTAGCTTTTGTGGCTTGTTTCTTTACTAGTAAAATGTATCACTATTTTATAGGCATTGCATATGTATATGTACATAAACTCACGCCTGTCTCCTATTCGGGTAGGCTGATAATTATTTAAAGCGCCAAATGCTACGTTCCAAACACACCTCTGTCGCTTTCTCCACTGACATTATTGTCTTTATGCATTCACATCGGTTTCAGGGACTCTTTATATTACCCTTTTTGAATATTAAATTATATACTATATACTCAGCCTATCGCCGCCCACTGCTGAACGTAGGCCTCCCCAAAAAGGCGCCAACCATCCCGGACTTAACCAGCTAATAAATTAATTAAAATAAATTAAATTGCTGTAAGTTAATAAGATATAACATATGTATGTAAATGTCTATTATATATGACATTAATCTTATTTTAAGTATTTAAATATATTTAGTCTTATTTGAGTATCTATATATATAATAAACTGAATGAACTGAAAATAGGAGAAACTCTTACCGACCACGTTCAAAAATGCCTTTCACTTAAAGTAAAAAATATGTATGACAATTCACATACGCTTAACTGCACATAAAAATAAGAATAATGTCCCTACATGCGGTATAGAGAAGGTTAGCATAACCCTCATCAAATTTAACGATTGTGATGCAATATTATACTGTAATTATTGCTATAAAATTGACATTAAACAATTAATGGGTGTGGTTATTGTTTCATAAATCAATTAGACTTAACACCATGATAATATCCGCATATTTAGCTCGGCTAACGGTAACGTAATCCGCTTTATAGGGGATATATAAAATATTAAGCTTGGAAGTTCTCTACCCACCAGCTTGTAAAACGAGAGACCGCGTGTTTGATATCCGCACAAAGAGAAATGTTTTGTGAGATCGAGAAATCTCTTATAATTTCTGATACCCCCGACACACTTTTCTTGTAGTTTCCGTCTGTTGGGTCTATTTATTCATTTTATTTACTTTTGCAAACAAATCGTACGCAAATATCGTTTAAAAAAATACATGCATGCTATTAGGTGAAATCAACGCAAACGTTTTGCCCCCAAATGAAAACAGAAAGCAAGCATCAAAAGGTTGGCTCTCTAAAAAACCACACAAAACGTGGTCCGTTTATAAAAGTCATATTTCAACCGCACAAATGCTGTGAGCGGTAGATATATCCCGAAACCAGGTACGTACGTTGCTGTGAGTGCGGTAGTTCAAAACTAGCATAAAAATGAGAGCAATCGTATCTCTGGCCGCGGTCCAAACGGTCAGACCAACTTCCATGTCAACGGCAAAATTGTTTATTCCCCCTTTTTATTCATTAAGCTATTTCATAAACGACATTTAATTGTACGGACGTTGGAACAGCCGCCATCTTCTTTTATTACACCATCACAGTATGCGTACGTAAAATGCGATTGCGTTTTTAAATTCTACAAGTCTAGACGAAACTGACACAAAATGGTTAAATAAAATTTCATTCCATTTCACACGTTGCGTTGTCATAACCTTATTTTGAAAAACTCAGTTCAGAAGCAATTTTAATTTCCACTATGTTTTCATGAATCAATGTTTTAATGTGTTTTTGATGTACCTTAAACTATATTTGAACTGGTTCGATAAACAACACATTTAGAGTTCGTAAGACAACAGTTCTGGTTACAACAGCTTTAGAGTGTGTGGCGTGAAATCCGGAGTTCACATGTTCAATCCCAAGTGAAAAAAAATTGAACTGAAGTTTTTCCTACAAAAAATTCACAAAACATAATGACATTTACAAAGTTTATGTAATTTTCAATACACCTCCTCCCCCAAATAGAAAGATTGATGTAAAAATATGTAGCTTAGCCCTCTGTTTAGCCCTTTCTGAATGTAGGCGATAGCGCCAGCTCATTTAAAGTGACGGTTTATATTTTTTACTATTTTTTGACTATATACTTATAACAGTCTACTTAAAGGTTATTTTGACTTTTACTTTAAGCGTTAATATAAGTAAATACACCCAACAGTCACACACATAGTCCTGACTCCACACTAAGATATGAGTCTTGTGTCGTGGGTATCAGAAACTACGAGAGACTTTTCGGTCTCACAAACACCCAGACCCGAAACAAATATTTGTGGATCACACAAACACAAACGTTAATGTAAGTGTGTCAAACAAGCACGTTTTTATTACGGCTTACACGGAACATATTTTTTATACCTTGTCAGCTATAACTCAGATTGAAAAGCCAGTGTTAAACAGAAATTCGACAGACGTGAGTAAGACGAAGTGCCACTCATTTTAATGAATGTGTATTAAAGTAAATGTACTGGAAAAATGTTACGAAAGTCTGTGAAGTGAATTTACCTACGTCACCGAATTGGAAAACAAAAGAAACTGAAATTGTTCCATACAAAAGCTGTTTACTAAGGATAATATCCGTGTCAATCGGTTATTACCTTTTACAAGTACTCGCTGAGAGATGTTCGTAAAATGACATTACATTGCGAATAGAAAACAACAAATAAAAATAGCAAAGAGATAGATAAAACATTTTTGTTCCATTACCATCATCACGAAAAATGTACTTATGATCAATCATCTATCTGAGAGATCTGGAAATTTGTATCAATTAATAAGTCATAAAAGTTTATTTATTCTCTGACTTTGTGTAGCTCTTTAAAACTGCTTTTATTTTAATGCAATAAAAAATAAAATTTCATAATTTTGTTAATAAAACAAGTTCACAATTCCCTTAGTCACCTCATTCCTAATTAAACTTTTTGAAACCAGCGCCAAACACGCTTGAAACTATTAACTATATTTATTGCATGTTGTTTGCGTTGGATTTAGGATTCAAACCGTAACGTGAAGTCTGGCACGTAGTTCCCTGACTAAATATTATCGTGTTATGTAGCTACCGTACACATCTCTACATGTTATTACATGAAGAGATGTGTACGCTAGGTATGTTGGACACTACATTTAAAAACACGTACAAAATAAACAACATAGTTTTATGTAATATCCTTAATAAGTGCCCCATCGTTTCTCGGCACGTGTAGGTACCTTTCAATTTAGGGGCCCGGGTTTAATTCCCAGCCATTTTCGAAGATCTAAGTATACCAAATGAAATAAATAACACACGCTGTTTGCTGCGAATGAAAACATCGTGAAAATTCACTTGACATAAGATACTAGGTTTGCGTGGCTGTTTTGATATAACAATTTAAACAATATAGAAGAGCGGTAGTGTACGCCAAGAGAAATTAGAACTGTGTGACGGACCCAGTTGAATCGACAACATACAAACTAATATTATTCACATAATATTTTGAAACAAATAGTTTTTTGAATGACGACATACTTTTGTAAAATCAACACACAGAAATCTCCCCAAATATTTTATTCATCAGAGGCGATATTTAATTTGTCGTAAAAAGGATCAAGTCTCATTTACTTCGCTACAACATTTGCTTTATAGAACTTATTGAATGAGGGAAATGCTTTGCGGTTTGAAAAAGATGTGGATTTCCACCTTAGGCATTAACAAATTCTGAAGAAATTTCTTCTTACGTAAATAATAAATCTTAAAATAATTTTCATTACCAAATAGACGAAATCGATTTTTTATACTTTTTCTTTACCAACATATTATTGTCTAGTGTAACAACGACTAGAAAGACAGATAAACTGAAGTGGCTGGTTTCACGCAGGCGCAATTTCATTTTAAAAGAAAGTCGCCTTCAGTCGTCTCCAGGGTACAATCTATCTTCAAACAAACAAGCTCATTACACTTTTAGATACCCAATGCCCGACTTAAAAGCATTGCTGTTACAAAACACATTTTTTTTTAAATCATCCAAAAAGTTGCGAAGAAAGTTCGGGAACTGAAGATTTCCAAAATTCAATTCAAAAGTATTTGAAGAAATCAAAGCGGAAATTAAAGGCGACCACAATGAAATCCTTCATAAAAAGCTGTCAGTCCAACAAAGTATTTTCTAATCAGTGAGTTCCAATATTTGACACTGTGTAGCGAAATGGCCGAGAAACATGAAATGAGAAACGAAATTGTGGGTTTCATTCAATCTCAAAACGAATGTTTATGTGACCTATAAATTTTTCCTCCCGGTCTTAGTATTTTAGGACTGTCAAATCTGTCTCGTGCACTGGACACAGTACGTTCGTACACGGCTCGTACGAGTATTTATGTATGTATGTAGATATTTTTGTACGCGCTAAAGACCATAAGATATAGTAAACTATGTATCAGAGATGGTTGATGGTTCTAAGATATATGATATAAGATTTGGTGATTTTTTAGTTAGCCGAATCATTCTCATTATTATAAAATGATATAATTTTATCGATAAATTTTATCATATAACCGCAGGCAACAAATATTCATTTATCAACATACTTTAATTACTTTTAATCCCTCAAAATCAAAGGCCTGCCTCAAAAAATGTCTAATGTTTGAATTTGTAATACCTTACTATCGCAATCACGGTGTTAAACCTACGAAACTACTGAACACTGACAGTCAGTGGAGTTATCAGAATCAAGTGGTTATAAGTTTATGACACCCCGACGCCAATTTCAGACCACTTTAATAAATCTTCCCAGCGCTCCACTGAGCCCATCTAAGGCTCGGGTCAACTCATTGCTGCTTTTCGCTTTTAGAGATCCGTTGTTATTCCGTTGGTTCAACTTACTATTGATAGATATAGACTTTAAAATTAATGATGAAATCACCAAATATATACAAAATATCAATAAAAACTAGTCCTGTCGCTTAAAAGTTCAATAGCATAACACCATGCTACATTCGTAAATTATACTATACCCGTACATTCAAATGCTATAACTATGGGCGGGTTCAGTGATCTAACGGCCACGTCTCTCTGATAGTGAATTCTACCTGTTCATTCAACTGAATAATAGTTTCAAAGAATGTTGGATTTAGAAATACGTATATTTTGTAAACTTTTTTTATTTCAAGCTTTTTTTAACACGCAACAGAGCGCATTCGTCACCAAATATTTGGTATTATGCTTTTCCTTCATCGGTTTATAATTTCGAATAAGTTCCAAAAAAACCATGCACGTATAAAGGAAAATTATAATTTTTGGACTTTCGTAGTCTCGATATACTCGTACTAAACCGCTCAAAAGTTTTTGCTGAGTAAGTGTTAAAGAATCATGAGAATGTACTTGAAATATATATATAGATGTATATACATAAAATGTATTTTTTTAACTTTCCTCTCTGCATGTTCCGCTTTAAAAATATCGTATTTACTCTTATTGGAATATTTCGAATGTACCGCTTAACTCATTACTGCATAATAATATAAAAGTAAAGCTTTATAAGCGGAAATGAGTCGTTCCCCGCTCCAGCGCAGTATGGAAATCGTTAAAGTGCTAGGAAATTGAGTTACGTTGAGTTATGTGCGCCGTTCAAGAGAATCACGTATGTACACCTGCTGTATCATACATTACACTATATCAAACAGTTCCGATGCATTATAACTTGGAAATTGTATGGTTACGCTACATTGACGTAACCTACCGCTTTGTTCCAGAACCTCGTTAGTATCTTCGTTAAACAAAGCGATTTTGGCTGTAATCCACTTCAAATAAAAGATATTAACATGTGTTGCTGAGTACTTTTCTGGCATAAGGCATTCTGACGTGTTGTGTAACTGATGGCTTATGTTTCCATTTTAAAGAGTACGTACGATAAACATATTTAATAGCTTGTATTTATATGATTGATATGATGAGTGCTTGTATTGATTAATCTGCATCATCAGGCTTCAAAAAGTCTACAAATGACGACTAATTCATCGTAATTTTAACGAGTAACCTATACATATTATAACACACAGAAGTAACTGCATGGCCAAACTCAGTAGAATAGCTGAATGGATTTCTTAATACAAATACCTTATAACAAAACTTCTATCGTAAAACTATAAAAACAATTCCGGCTTACATAAGGGTTAAAACATTCTCTATACGTAAATAGGCTCTCGATGACTATTTCGCCTGTGTTACGGTAAGCATCATTAAAAGCTATTCAAATAAGAACGCAAGTAGACTCCGGGGCAACATCGGAAGGAATAAATACATCCATTATTCAACAGGTAAGGCTGAGTGTACACTGGAGATAGATTTCGATAGCTCTCGTCGATACCTGGTGTTCGAGCACTGGCCCGGCGCCAACGACTGACGCAAAACGTTTTACGTCTCAAAACGCTCAGGGCCAATCCTATTCCAATTTTACGTGTAGTACGAAACAATATGCTTGATACCCTCTTGTATCCGCAATAAAGTACAAATTCTTGTTTGGTAACGTCGCTTTTATACTTTGGTTCGTATGAATTTGATTGGCATATAGCTTGTATTAATAATTATTATTATAATTAATACAAGCTTAAGGTATTTAAGGTATTCCTTAATGGTCAAGAATAATCAAACAAAGATGATTAATTATTTATTGTAAATACGTTTTCTTATAAGTATGAACAAACGCTTAAAAACGTACATTTTTCGTCATACATGTCTATATGCAATTTCACATTTAAATGAGAATGTCCTAACCCCACTCACTATAAAGAATTATAAACTAAACATTTCACAAATAACGTGTAACGCTTTTAATGGAAATACTGCCACTGTTATGTATTATACATTGTAGTCATTCATTCCGCTTTTGTACCAGAAAATGAAACGAAAAAATCATTTAAAATTTAACGACAACCATTTAAGAACAATTATTGTTATAATTTCAATAGCGTTAAAGCCAGAAACTAAGCAAATATATCTCGAGCATTTTTTATAGAACTAATTTGTAGACGGGCCATAATTCTCAATACTATAACACTTATAATCGAGGATCGTCGGGTTCGCTTCCTGTTATATTGATTGCTGCTTTGTAGATATTTCTCGGATAATCGCTGCAGAAAGCCACATGGCCGGAGATGTAGGGTAAATAAGAAACTAGCTGTAAGACCCGGCTCTGTCCGAGAGATTATGAATTCCGTACTTATTCCCAAAGAACGCTGCATTAAAATAATGAAATAAATTAAATACACCCAACAGTCACACACACAGCTCTGACCCCGCATATTTGTTTCGGGTGTGGGTGTTTGTGAGACCGAAAAAGTCTCTCGTAGTGTCTGATACCCATGATACAGGGTTAGGTTACAAGACCTGTATTAGAGGATATATAATATATACATAAACAAATATTAGTAGATCACACAAACATTTGTCTCGGGGGTCGAACCCGCGGCCTCACGTTTCGCAAGCTGGTGTCTTGCTAACTGCGCCACAGGGCTGACAGGCTGATTACAGGGACTTAAAGTAGGGTACTTTTGTCCTTTTCTAAGATCCTATCTATGTCCAATTCAAAAATCAGTCAATTGATTTAGGCGTGAAAGCATGGCAGAGTTACTTTAGCATTTATTTTACTAGTATGGTTGACAGAAACAATTGAGAAAAAAATGAATGTCAACTACATTTTATTTCAATCGTACCTATAGCAATATGACCTAGTCATATGAATGCTATTTTTTTAAATATAATAACTACATTTTCGTAAAACTCCTTTTTCGAAATGTGTCCCCAAATTTTACCAATTACAATTCAACTAATTTGAGTCTATACAAGCCAGTTTTTCATCTCAACTACCGAGTAAAGTTTTGCATCAATACCAATGAAGCTGTTAAAGAACGTTCTAACTTGCAGCCATCTGTGCCTCCAACTATTCCGCACCTAGCTGCGCCGAACTCCGACAAACTTGGTTAGTAAATAATTTATTTATTGTGTGAAGCTTAACGAAACCTCGTGTATATTAAAATGTTAATTTTTTATTCAGGTTATTACTGCCGACGGCAAAGACGATAATGTTATTAAAATATAAAATTACAAGCGACGGTACCTCTATAGAACCTCAAAAGCTTTCATGCTGTAAATGATTATTTAACAAAAGCAATTTGGCATATAAATGAAATTAACCTGACCTCATAATAAACAATTATAAACTAAACATTACAGATTAATGAGTAACGTTTTTAGACGTCTTTTGAAGTTTAACCTCTAAGAATAATATCAAACTGATCCGACACGGTTATAAAATGGTGTGACAAACCAAACCATACCGTTTGTATTGGTACAAATGTGCAATGTGATAATAAAAAAAAACATTTGTTACGTTTCTGTGTACTGCAGGACTAAAGTCGCTTTATCGTATACAAAAAATGGAATGGTATACTGACACCAAAAAGTTTACAATCACAAAAAATAAAGCTTTATAGATTCGCCATATTTATGACCTGCATTGTCCGAGTTTAACTCTGTATCAATAAACATTGTAGAATTCCTATGAACTAACTGTATAAATTCTTAACTATCTTTAAAAAATTGTGAGAAAAATGCTGCCTAGGAACATTTTTCCGACTTGGACAAAGCTCAGGTTACGAGAGTCTATAAAATTTTATGTTACAATATCTAGGTTGGATACGAACGGATGCTTACCAAGAAAATCGCTCTTAAATAAATTTACCTTTAAAATAAGTCTCAGGAAAGCTCATTCTTCTTACCTATTATGCAACCTGGTATCTCACATTCCAAGGGCATTGAATAATAGATTTCAGTTTTAGCAACTTCCATAGCGTGGAGATATTATGTCGACTACGAAACAAGTCAAAGACTGCGAGAATTCGATGTCTTAGCGCCCAAAAGTTTCCATTGATTTCCGAACAGCTATTCGACTGACCGACTGATTAATTACTAAAATAAGGAAATAAGCCTCTATTTATATTTTTAAGGACATCTGGCATTTGACAGTCAATAAATAAAAAGAATAAAGTTGCACATATTTAGAGATTTTTTTTCCAAAACACTAACCAGTCGAGACAAGATTAACCTAACACTATCCGGCTTATTTAAATCGCATATTCAGCATAGTTTAAAAAGAAAAAAAAACGAATAAAAATGTCTACTATTTTAATAGGCTGAGAACAATATAACACTGTATTTCTTTATAATCATCGTATAAATGCAAAAAAAAGAAATCTCACATGAGAAACAAATGACTTCCTGTTACCATTCGCCTCTTAGAGGAGCACGCATTTCATCCATTGTACGCGGCGCACGTGCATTAAGCATTGAAATATACCACTCCCTCGGGATTGTTTGTTTGTCCCTTTTTGTATTACCGAGTGAATCATATTGAATATTAAAGCAGGACAAATGTGAGGGGCCTTACCTGGCCTTCTTAGTGCTCGGTGAATAATAGCATTTTATGTGTGCAGATCTCTGCGTTTTGCAAATCTATGGTATCTTTACATTAATGTATGTCACAAACATGTTTCAACAGTAAGTAGCATGGTGCAGTTGCATGATGCTGATCTAAAATATTACGGGTTGTCTGCTGTAACATCAAGTTGGCATTCGCGAGTAAAAATCTCATAGATATTTTTTTATATGAATTATTTTACACTTAAATTGTAAGAGGATTTATATACAGTATGCTATGTATTTACTTAGATACACGATACGATTCGATATCGATACATCTGTATATCAACATCATCAAAAACAAACATAGAACAACACAAGCAAACATGAAATATAATCCTCTACCCTAAAATCTTACCGTATTCGTTACATTTCCACAATTTACATTAGCGCGAAACATTTAAAAATACTTGAAATTCTTCTAGCCTAAACTTAAACAACAATTCAAACAACAAATTGCACTCCTAAGTACTCACCACAAAAGGATTCAAGCAAACAAAGCGAAGAGTCGTTGAGAACTCGAAGAAATTAACGCAATTCATTAGGACGACTTTAAATTCTATACAAGTTCCGAAACTACCGGTCGTGAAAGGAGGCGTCACGGAAAACGTACCAGCTATACGAGAAGGGAACGTAACGATTCCGTCACGTGATATATTTAAACACACACACGTATATATTTCTACACCACGTTTCGCTAAGCGTGTTTAGAAGTCCTGTGTAACAGCGACAAGACTGACCATTGTTTGGAATCATTTCTACACACCCTGCTACTACTGTAAATCTCAAATGGAAAAACGAAATAACAGTTTTCCCGACACCGGAAATTACTTCTTTGTTATAATATAATGTGGATAATATAAAATTAATGTGTATATTGTTAATAATGTAGATTTAATGATAATATTTATTTACTGGCAGAGATTTTCCCATTGAATTATATCTATAACATAATTCAAAATATAATAAACACTATGTCAAAAATTACCACTAATAATATGAGGTAAATTAGCCATTTCCCTTATAAATTAGAACATTCACAAAAGCATATTTTTGATCATTAATTTAAAACAATTGAGAAACTGTAAATCAACGTGAATTATGAACAAACCTTTGTGGTACAAACTATTACAAAGTTTCTTATAGTCCCTTTATTATTTTAGACACGAAGAAGTTAACTACCGCTTTCAGAGACGGCCCCAACTATTTCCGAAGCGCGACCCCGTCATAATTAAGTTCGTGCTTCTTACACTTTTACTGTGGACAATGGATAGAAAAAAAATAAAGATTTAGCATAACTTTTTGATGTTAGATAAACTTTTTTTTACGGATCTTTTAACGAGAGCCAAAGGATTTAATTTGTTTCTTCAAAATATAAACTAGCTCGGTTAGGGGTAACAACCGCGACAAAATTTAAGTAAAAAAGTCCCTTGTGGCGTTCCTGTGTGAATGAAAAATATATCTTTAAACTCCCATATTTTTAATTGTAGAATCTTGTTTTTCGTCGTCATTTAAATGATATAGTGTACACATAACTGAACTTTAGCTATTCAAAGACTGTACCTATCGCCTTCTCTGATAACCAGTAATGTACTCGTACTTTCTTTAGTTTGTAAAACAACAATAAAAACATTCAAATACGAACTTGACCTACATCTATTATATAAACGTTATGGTTGGATTTTGTCCCACACTACTGACAAACACTTACAAACTAGAGAATATTGGCGACAATAATAGTAACACTGGTAATCGGCCATAGAGCTGGAACACTGCCAATCGGATTGACCCAACGGTGTCCTATTTTGTCCACCTGAGATTTGATTGTTGATCAAATGGATTATTTTCCATGAAAAGATGTTTGGAACAATAATATCTATTTTCTGGAATACTAGTAATACTATTATTTCCTTTGGTTAGATCTATTACTGTTTTATAAGATATAATTGAAACTAAAATTATCGTAATATAAGAAGAAAATTTAAAAAGAAACTAATACATAAATCTAGCTAGTAATAATGTTAAGGATTTTAATGTGTTATAATATATTTTTTAAGATTCAGTGTTAGGTTACTGTGAATATAACTTTTAAAACTTGGGAACCATAATGTGTAACTTTGATGTTACATAATAAGTTAATTACTAACTATTTTTATAGCGCTGTCATGGTAAATTATTGGTCCATTAAGAAAAACACAAACACGAAATATAAAAACGCTCTTGCTCCTAAGACATGTATTTTTTTGAGCGGGTGTAACATTCCAAGTAGCTCCCTTCATTTACTCTTCATCAACCCATATACGCCCACTGCTGAGCACGGGTCTCCTCTACCATTGAGAGGGTTTAGGCCATAGTCCACCACGCTGGCCTAGTGCGAGTTGGCGGACTACACACCTAAGAAATTCCTAAGAACTTTTAGGTGTGCAGGTTTCATCACGATGTTTTCCTTCACCGTTAAAGCAAGTGATAATTCAATGTGAATACACACATAACTTCGAAAAGTCAGAGGTGTGTGCCTGGGGTTCGAACCCGCGACCGCCGAGATTCTCGACCGCGCGCCTAAACCTCGAGGCCATCACTGCTTTTATTTTTCTTTTGCTTCATTTACTGCTCATCGTTAAATAATAGTACTTCTTCTTATTTCGCGAAAATATATAGATTTGTTTACTATGTGTTTCATATCTTGAATGATTCACACCTGTATCAAAATGTAACTGTCTGACCTATTGGGATCTTCTATTTCTGCAAGTGCAACACTTTGCACTACTAAACTGTCCCACTTGCCTATCATCTATTTATAGCAAATTCAGTTGGCAAAACATACGCGATAATGAACGAAAGCTTTCAAACCAACACAAGTAGAGAGCGAGGTGGTATGTTCAGTGGAGACTTGTTTATCTCGAATGTGTTGCGACTGCTAAGTAAACGGGGGCGTACAAAGTTGTGATGCGACAGATGCGTTGAATCCCGCTTCCTCCAACCGTAGTCTGAGTTCAGCTATCTACAATGACACAGCTGAAAGGTAAGTTTTGTGTAATGTTATGTTTTCCTCACAGATACTCATTTGCGACAACATTTAAAAACATACACGTAATTTGCAGAACGTTTGTGCTATAAACCTAGGAAATGTTTAATAGATTAGTAGAAGCCTGAATTTTATAGTTCGCCATAATAATGTTCTTACACAGTAATTCCAAACTGTTAAGATGATTAATTGTTTCTAGTCATTAACCCTAACTTTTCACAAGTGATTTTGACAGCAGTTGTATTTTTGCAATTGAATGTTAACAATATTCTGGCATTTTTCGGCTTTAGTAAAATTACCAAAAAAGTCTATTTAATCGCAGGTCTCAGGTTGTTTTAAATCGATCGTATTATAAAATATCGAATGATATATTTTGTAAACTGTCCAATCCTGAGCGTCCTACTTTAATGATGTTAATGACACTTCTCTGTATGAAATATTATTCGTACTGTTGGTTGATTAAAATGTTATTTAAATTACCTGTATAAATATTTATCATTACAGGAAAACGTATAGCAATATTATTGCTATTACTTTTGGGAAATGCTCATGGATTATTTCGGAACTTTGAATCCTTGAAGACGACGGTTAATATTGGTAAGGATTTTATAGTTAAGAGCTATGGAATCAAGTTACCCAGGTAAATAACTAGGAAATAGATCTTTCACGTTATTTTTTGTGATACATTGTCAGCCTGACCATTTCATTGTATAGTTTTAGACTACATCTATCTCTACAATGTCCTGAGTTCGATTTCGGTTCGGACAAAATATTACAGAGTTTTTCATCTGGAACTTGCTTGTAGCTGCACGGAGTCCTATGACTAAATAATTGCAGAGGGCTGACCTCTCTTACGTCTTATTTCAAACAGCTGGCGATGCTAGTAAAAACCTCTGCTAACTACTTAGATAAAACAAACATTTCTTTGCCCACGCCAAACATTTACGCCGCTGGACTCAATGCAGTTTTGTAATTAAATTAAGAAGTTTAATGGCATAAATCAACCTACGTAATATTCACCTACGTTCACAGGAGCAATTTTCCCACCGAACACAGTGACAGAAGTAGCATTTGCGTCGGCTCTCGCACGTGCTTCCATGGAGAGTGAACGTTATCACTACGTAATGAAAGTTGTGTACGCTCCGTTCGGCGACAGTTTCGCCGCTTCGAAAGCCGGTGAGTATCAGACGCATATGGCGAGAATTTTGTTTGTTCCACCAAAGTTTCTGTTAATAGTCGTGACAAGCGAAATTTCTAGAGTTTGTTTGAAATTGGCGAAAATTGAGTCCGAAAAACACAAGAAACAGAACTAAAGAATGTTGCGGCTGGAATTAATTGAGTAACATCTGTAGTGTATTAAATCTATACAACTATTTGCTTGTAGGAGAAGCAGTGCTAAAAATAAAACAATAAGCCAATAATATGGACATGAAAATTAAAAACATGACCATTCTGATAAAATGTTCTTTGACAACGCCACTTTGCTTATTCGATTTAACGAGTGGATTATACGATGTATTTACTTGTGTATAAAGGTCATACTGTCATTTTACAATAGAAATATATCTGTTTATCTATCACAGTTCATGAACTACACCCTAATGACAGACGGACAGACGGAGACACGGGCGGACAGGCAGACACACAGCGAAGTCTTAGTAATAGGTTCCCGTTTTACCTTTTGGGCACAGAACCCTAAAAAGAACCGAATTATACAACAAAATGCTAAATGTTGCCGTAAAAGTAACTTGAATGTAAACCTTTTTACTAAAATAAACATAAACGGCATCATTTCCAACACATTTGAAATTTGACCATTGATACAGTTAATATCGAAATCATTAGCATAACGAACACAAATTCAATAAACAATCCAATACGCTAGATTTGCTTGCCATCATCGCATTATATTTGAACGAAGCAATTTGTTTACAGTACGCACAAACATTCTATTGGCATTACGATCATAAATCGAATGAGTTTAAAAGCGATGTTCGATGCAAATATATTAATGTTAATAATTATTGAAAGCGCTCCATCGATTTGATTTACTGTGTGTAATTGCAGCGTGCGAGTTAATATCTAGTGGAGTGATAGCTGTATTCGGGCCCACTGACCCAGTTTCTGCTTCGGCTGTCGAAGCGAGATGTCGTGCAGCCAGGATTCCTCATATACAGGTGAACGTAATTGCTTTCCATTCATACCTTATGCGATAGCGGATCGAATAGAAAAGAGAACACAATTTTCTAGTTACACCAGTTCAACCACTCGTGTTTTGAAACCGCATGGAATGCTCCAGCTCACAGAATGTTAAAAGGACTGAAATGAATTAAAATCCGCGAAAACTGTGTAATTTCTGTAGTCGCATGATTTTACAGGCAACATGGCGCCCACCCCCGCCCCGAGGAATGGAACGACCGACTCCTCCTGGCATCAATTTGTACCCTGAAGCTGTAGCTCTTTCAAAAGCCATTGCGCTTTACATAAAAGACAGCGATTGGAATAGTTACACTTTACTCTACGATGACGATCATGGTATTCACTTTTTTTATTTGGCATGACACAAAAATGAATGAAATATTTATTCATTTGACAATTTTTATTTTTTTGGGGCAGGTTTAATGAGACTGCAAGAAATATTGAAACATGCAGACAAAGAAATAAAATGGTATGTGAAAAGACTGACACCTAATGGAGATAACCGAACTCTACTAAAGTCTCTGAAAGCTGCTGGAGAAACTCGGGTTATAATTGACTGTCCTGCCGACAGGGTACTATATTATTTGCGTCAAGCCAACGAAGTTGAATTTTTCCAGGATTATATGGTATGGTACATTCTTTCCATATTGATTTATTACAATATTCCATATACGACACTATTTTGTATCCTTATTTTCAATATGGCTACTAATGTTCGAAAGTGGATGTAAAAACGACACACTTGCTTGGATAACATTAATCTTTGAAGGTTTTTTTTTATTATAGAAAATTCTGCATTTCATACAGAAATTTAGCTGGACTTTACGTTGCAGAGCTACGTTCTTATGTCTTTAGACGCTCATACGTTGGATCTAGCGGAATTGCGATATGATCTTTCAAATGTAACGTGCCTTAGAATATTTGATCATTCGGATTCTAGAACAAGATCCTATTTAGCTGACTGGAAGATAAGAACTACACCTGCAGTGAAAATACCAAGCCAGACACATGAGATTACGGTTAGTAAGTAATTAAGTTGAGATTTATTAAAACAAACACTTTAATAAATCTCAACGAATGTAATTCATCTTACGTTGTAATATAGGTTGAAGCTGCTTTAGCCAGTGATGCTGCAAACCTTATCGTTAAGGCAGTAGAAAGTGCTCCGGAGGAATTCAATCTAGAGGCACAGCCTATCGAATGCGGATCAGAAGACAAATGGGAAGGAGGAGAGGATTTTATAAATCATTTATTAACTGTAAGCGAATGATAACAACAGTTATTTTACTAATATGTAACTCATTTCAGACAAATATTTTGTTTTTCAGAATCCTATCGTAGGAATAACAGATAAAATATCTCTAGACAATACTACTGGAGAACGAATTAACTTCAATGTAGAAATATTAGAATTATCCAACAGTGGATTTAGCAGTATTGCAAAATGGAACCCTGAAACTAATTTCATTTACGTAAGATCAGCATCTGAAGTATCCGAACGCTTAGCTGAAAAGTGGCAAAACAAAACATTTAAAGTTGTAACTCGCATTGGAGCCCCTTATCTAGTTGAAGTAAAACCCAAAGACGGTGAAGTACTCGTTGGTAATGATCGGTACGAAGGATACTCTAAAGATTTGATCCATGAAATACTGAAAGAAACGCTTAATTTAAATTACGTGTTGGAGATAGAAAATGTGTATGGATCTTATAATAAAGATACAAAAAAATGGGATGGTCTTATTGGATATCTTCTAGAAAGAGTATGTGAAATACACTAATTTATACTAAGTAGTAATCGTTGAATGAAAATTTTACACAAAAGTAAATTTATATGCAATTTTTCCAGAAAGCTGATTTGGCAATCTGTGATTTGACTATAACTTACGAACGAAGATCTTATGTGGATTTCACGACACCTTTTATGACTTTGGGCATCGGTATTTTATACACAAAACCCATCCCTCCTGAGCCAGAGCTATTTTCATTTCTCAAACCCTTTTCAGTGGATGTATGGATTTATATGGCTGCTGCATATTTATTGGTTTCCCTATTACTTCACATTTTGGCTAGGTAAGTAATTTTATGATAACCAAATAAAAACAACTGGATTTGTAAAACCTATGTTAATGTAATTTGTTACGAATGTCGTTTCAGATTAGCTCCAAACGACTGGGAAAATCCCCATCCATGCGATAAATCTCCCGAAGAATTGGAGAATATTTGGCACATTAAAAATTCCTGCTGGCTTACCATGGGTTCCATCATGACTCAAGGATCAGATATATTGCCTAAGTAAGCATTTTCATACATTATAGTCGAGAAGCTAAAATATCTAATCTGTTTGTTCATTTAAGCAGTTGAAACATTAAAGTGTAATTTTATTTATATTAAAAATTACTACATAGGTATGCTTATTACAAAAAAATATTAACTATTTTTTAAAATCATGCCTCACAAATAGTTATTTTAAACAGAGACAGGTAAATATTACAATTTTTATCTAAGCATATTTGGCATATCAGTAACTCGTGTTATTTTTAATTTGTTTGTAGGGGTTATTCGACACGATGGGTGTGCGGAATGTGGTGGTTCTTCGCCCTTATTATGTGCTCGTCATACACCGCTAACTTGGCTGCTTTCCTTACCAACGCGGCTATGGATGACTCCATAAAAGACGTTGAAGATTTGGCTATGCAAACAAAAATCAAATACGGAACTATAATCGGCGGCTCTACGTACTCTTTCTTCAAGGTAACAAAATTGTTAAACTGATAATTCCTTAAATAAAATGATAACTTATTCATAAGAAGGTAAGGATTATAGTATCTGCCTAACCCCTTACGACAGAGTCGCTAATATTTTTCTCGTGAATGTCTATTCAAAGATTGTTTATTGTGTTCTTAGTCGAGTTTTTAGGAGTTTTCAGAAGTCATATGAGTACACTTCTTTACTCTGTTGTGATATTACATACATCGAAATATTTATTTTTAGCGTTCAAACGTTTCGACATATCAAAAGATGTGGGGCGCCATGGAGTCAGCCCGACCTTCGGTGTTCGTTAAGAATAACGATGAAGGCGTTGAAAGGGTTCTGAAAAGCAAAAGGACTTATGCATACCTAATGGAATCAACGGCCATTGAATACCAGTTGGAAAGGAATTGCGAATTAATGCAAGTCGGTAACTTGCTCGATTCAAAAGGCTATGGAATTGCTATGCCATTTTGTGAGTACTATACCTACTATTTACAGATTATTATGTATTTTATTTCTCAATTATCTTAATTCGAGTACAATAACATCAAATACAAATTAATAATACACCAAACTACGTCGCTGATCTAGTTACATAGGTACCAATAACAGTCACCTATTATAATTTCGAAGCACTGATCACTCATGTCGTTTGAACTTATAATCCCCGCTTCGCTTCCCGAGTCCGGCAAGGTGTTTTTCATTTTCCATTAGCAAAAATAAGTAGCAAGATAAAAACGTGCCTGAAAAATGAGTACAAATTAAAATTCAAAGCATTATTTATTCAAATAGTCCTTTCAAGCTCTTCTGACTTTTCAGGAAACATAAATTTTATAATTACTTTATAACATAAAAATTATCATTCTTTAGAACATGCGGGATTAGAATCCCGCATTTTATTAGAATAAAAGAACGTTGTATATTTCGGTATATTTATCGATCATAAAAGCTTTATGGACTGAAAGCTTACTGGTAAAATAGCACATAGCAAAAATCGAATGACAAAAGACGCAAAAAGTTCGTGTCATAGAGGACGGTAGTCCCAATTAGATCAAAAATTATAAACGCAATGATCGATTTCCGGAACTGTTTCGACTGAAAAGTTTTAACTTCTAACTTTAAACAATGTTAAGACGTAAAAAAATAATGATAAATTTCAGATTCATCATATCGTACGGCCGTCGACAACGCAGTGTTGAAATTGGCTGAGAGTGGAAAATTAGTTGAAATAAAAAACCGTTGGTGGAAAAAACCGGGTGGTAAAACTTGTGTCGTAAGTATTCGTAATAACATTAGCCTTTATAAGCTCAAGGTTAAGCATAGGATTCATGGTCTTAGAACATCAATGATTCCACCAAATGTTTTATTTTACAGTCAATAGTTGTGATATTTTTGTATATTAAAATAATCGTTAAAAATTATTATTCTTTACTATAAACGTATGTGTATTAAAATATCATTGTAATTTGAATAACTACCCACAAACTTCTGACTGACCATTCTAGAAATCTTTGGAAAGGCTTCCAACAGTGTTTATACGTTAAACAACACTCGCATTCCATTGTTTCATTTAGATGTCAATCATTATCAAGTCAATAATTAGTTCCTTTCTTAAGTAGCTGTATTTTTGTAGACTCAAGCAGCCGTTGACGACGGTGCTAGTGCGGAAGAACTTGGCGTCGATAACGTGGGCGGTGTGTTCGTAGTATTAGGAGCAGGCTGTGGAATGGCTGCCGCAATGGGAATTTTCGAATTCCTTTGGCACGTGAGAGAAGTTGCTATCGAACAAAAGGTAAGAATGAACACTACCTAATTTTGATTAAGTGCTCAATCTATATATATAAAAATGAATTGCTGTTCGTTAGTCTCGCTAAAACTCGAGAACGGCTGAACGGATTTATCTTATCTTGGTCTTAAAATGTTCGTGGAGGTCTAGGGAAGGTTTAAAAGGTGAAAAAAAATCGAATAATTGCCGGGAAAACCCTCAAAACAGCCCTTTTCTATTTCCCATACAAACGTTATCTAAATAAAATGGAGAGTCAATTTTTAATTTAATACCGCTGCATAAAGTTCAAATTCGCGTGCGCATTGGAGAATCTAATGTCGCGTTCCGACTAACTTCAGTTGTTAATCTGTCAGATTATTTGTTTATATTTTTTGTAGATTTGACAACCAACTAATATGTCAATTCATCCTTTCGCACTTCAGAACACGGAAAAAGTATATTATCTATATATATAAAAGAAAGTCGTGTTTGTTACAACACTTATAACTCAAGAACGGCTGAAGTGATATGGCTGAAAATTAATGGGGAGGTAGCTTAGAACCGGGAATAAAACATAGGATACTTTTTATCCCGTTCGACAGCGTTCCCGTGGGACTTTTCATTGTTTTCTTTATCCATACAAAAGTTTCGTTTTAATAATTAAGTCAATTTGAACTTTAATACAATACAATAAAGTTAAATCGTAGTGGAGGAGTTCTTATGTTATAAAAATGAATTGCTCGATGTGTTCCTAAGCGCAAATCTCGAGAACAGCTGAACCGATTTCGCTAATTCTTTTTTTATAATATTCCTTGAAGTACGAGGATTGTTCTTACGGAGAGATACATTTTAATAATTGCCTGAAAAGGTCTAAAAATAATACTTGAACTTTAATATCATACAAAATTTCCTGTCATTTAATGTTTATCCCGTCGATGCAGTTAGAGGCCCTCTCAAATAAAAAACGTATTAAAATAAGCATTTTGAATCGATAATATGTATCCATAACATTCGAATAATTGCATATTTGAGATGTAAAAAATCCAGAATTGTCATGACAATGGATTGACATTTTTTGGCTGTCAAATATTAAGGCGTGCGTTCAGAAATTTATTTTGTCTAACTAATCTCCTTGGTTGTGCCTAATTTTTAAATTTTTATTATGCTTGAATATCTAAAATACTCTAAATCTCCTTCAACAAATCTTATTAAATGGTCAGGGGATGCCTTTTCCATTTATCTAGCCAGTCATGGAACAGGGCTACGAGTACGCGACCTCGGCCCCTCGAGCTGTTCGAGTCTCCTACTACTTCCTTATCCGGGACTGTAGCATCCTTACCATCAGGCGAAATATCCTTACCTGCAATATCCTGTACCTAAACACACGCTATCTCTACTCCATTACCAAAACAATGCCCAGGGCGTTCCCCGTAGGCGACGCGCATGGGTAGCAACCGACTCCTGTGAGAAATGGGCAAGAGTTGTTGCACCAGCCCGGGCGGGGGCAACATAAGCCCGGGAAATGAGATTGAGGTATGCAAGTTGGAATCTAGGTACCACGAATGGTAGGTCAAGGGAGCTAGCAGCTGTGCTGAAAAAGAAAAAAAATGGCAAACGAAGAAGACTTACGTAAGACGACTGCATGTAGCAGAGATGCGAATGTTGCGGTGGATGTGTGGTGTAACACGGAGTGACAGATTGAGAAATGAATATTTTAGGGTAAGTCTGAAAGTAGCTCCTGTGATAGAAAAGATGAAAAGAAACCGTCTGTCGTGGTATTGGCACATTATGAGAAGGGATCAATCGTATGTAGGAAAAAAGGTGATGAATATGAAAGTGGATGGATGGGCGAGCCGAGGAAGGCCAAAAAAGAGATGGATGGAGTGCGTGACTGAAGATATGAAAAAGAAAGGGGTGAATGAAGACATGATGGCTGACAGGGATGTGTGGACGAAGAAGAGATACTGCGCCGAACCCAAGTAAATAATTGGGACCAGGGCAGGGGGATGATGATATACCTAAGTAATTAAAATTAAATTCTGTTAATATGTAACTAGACATTCATTGGCTGGTAGGGCGATACGAAGTTTGCCGGGACAGCTAGTACAAAATAAAAAGCCCATATTACTATGTGATGGTAAATAAAGGGCGAAAACTGAAGATTACCTCTCACTAGACTACATGACAATAAACGAACTTCATCAGACCCCAGAATTATAGTCTCCTCGAAGCCGGACTAGGGATGTTGCGAATATTCGCATCCGCATCCGCATATGCGGAACATTCGCATCGATTTGGACATCCGCATCCGCATCCGCATAAATCGCTGCGGAGCTGATGCGGTTGCGGATGTGTAGCAGATCGCGAAAAGAAAGAAAGGGGTGAGGGGCAGAGAGGTGCGCGTGTCGGTCTCGAGTGTCGAGTGGGTGACCGTACGTGCTGATTGACCAATAGGAAAGCAATAACATTTTATACAAATCAACCAATCGATCAATTTTATACAGATCCGCATCCGCGGATGTGAGCCTCTTAAAATTCGCATCCGCATCCGCATCCGCGGCTAATAACATCCCTAAGCCGGACATAAAACGTTTTATGATATAGAGCTTCAAACTATATTTTTCTACACAGAGGTTCACAGAGCTACGACTTTTCACCTACTCTTACCTCTTTTAAGCTATAGTATAGTATAGTTCATTAAATGTTGTGAAAATATCCCCAAGAACTCATTTAAAAATGTCAAAGCTAGTAGACACAAGTTTCAAATCCTACATACATAATATGTATATACCGTACTCAGAATCAAGCTATATACATCAATTTTCGATCATTCCGGCATTAATGAAATCGGTCGGTACATTATCATAATGATTACAATAGTATACGTTGCTCGCACAAAATTTACCAAGCAAAATCATTCACACTCCTTTGAACCCTATATGAAAGTGAAAGCCTATGATCAAAAGAATATAAAAAACATGTTTTGTTTTTTCTTACTACATCAGTGCTTTTCTCCTTCATCAGATGACACAGGCAGAAGCATTTTGGGCGGAATTGACATTCGCATTGAGCTTCTGGGAGACTGAGAAACCAGTGAAGCACTCGCGACCTTCTTCTTCTGCGTCAGAATCCAACGCTGCGTCCAGAGCCTCGTCTGTGCTACGTTCAGCTGCCGATCTATTCCACCTCGATATATTTAACGCCAACCAAAATGATTCTAAATAGACTATAGTCTAATGCGGACTAAGGCCTAACCCCTCTCAACTGTAGAGGACTGAACGCAGCAGCGGATAGATAAGTATAGATACAAGATGTTCATATAAATATTTATGAATTAAATAATATTTATTTGTTAAATTGATTTTCCTTTCTGTATTATTGCGATATTTATGTGCATGGTCTCCTACTATGCTTTACTAATCTTTATCATCATCATCATCATCAAAAGCCAATACTCGTCCACTGCTGGACATAGGCCTCCCCTAATGACTTCCACCGGGAACGGTCGGAAGCCGCCTGCAGCCTTATAATCTTTATAATCTAGCAAAGATTTTGAATTATGAAAATGGTCTTTAACCGTTGATTATATATTTTTTTCATTAATTAACTCATCTTAACTAATGCATTGCATTTATCACAAACCTAAATCTTTTAAATGAATGTTATCCTATGTTGCATTTGCCCATCATTATTATGATCCGAAACATGTCCACTGCTGGACATAAGGCATCAAAGGATAATCACACCTATAAATAAATGGGCCATGGGTGTATTTCATAAAACAAACGTAATGAATCCAGATTCGGGCACATAATAAGCTAAAATAGTCTTCAAATGATCATCATAAAATGAATCTGTAATGAACGAGAAAAGAAACTAAAACAAAGTTTTTTTATGGTGTCATTATTAGCATAACACAGTGTCTCGTCATCTCCATCTCAACAAATAACTTACTATACTTTTAATTACATAACTCTACCTTAAAAAAACTTTAAAACGTAAAAATATTACAAAAAAGCTTGACTAGCCATTACAACTAACAAAAATAGATTTACCCTATGAATCCAACAAAAAAATATTATCAATTTTCTACCGTTAATTATAACTCAACATTATTATATAAATTAATATTTCCTTAATATATTTCATCAAAATTGATGAATGAGGATGCTGCTCTAAGCACGGAGACTGCTCGAGATTGCGATCTCTCTCGATGCGGCGACGGAGTTGCAGTAGAAGGAGGTGCAGATCTTGGCGGAGCTGCTGGCTTGTGAAGATTCCGAGGATTAAGCGAAGCACGCCATTCACTCAACAACGCTTCGCGGAAGGTAACCTGCAAATATAAAACTTATTAGAACTGATATACCTACTTTATATCAAACACTACATTAGTCCTCTTTGTCATTCTCAATGCCCTCTAACAGTAATTCTGTAATTAAGTAGAAATTAGACGAAAAATAGGGGAAAGGAGGACCGAAAGACAAACCCAGGGACAATCTTTTTCAGACAGTAAAACATATCCACAATTATCATACTATCTTAATAATGGAAATAGTCTCTATCTAAACATGCCTCGTCTAGTGACATTTAGTAGGTAAAAACGATTTCAATAATTTAGAACATATGAAGTTAACGTAATATTTTATTATTATTGTTATGGCTATCAAAAACTTGAACAAATATGAAATGACTACGTTACTTACCCGCTCCTTTACACTTATTTTACGAGCGTGGAACAAGAAGTCTATAACAGCTACTAGAAGACCTAGAACGCCACCGACCCCAAGCACCAAAAATATTCCACTCGTATTTTCCATTTGAAGTGAACCATTATCATCTTTCTCTGATTCTGACTTCTGAAAATTAAATACAGTAATAAAAAAAAAAATAAAAATAATAAAATATTTATTTATAAAAAGCGATTTTACACATAAATGAGAATATCCTGACCCCACAACTAGCGGAGTAGAGTAGTGCACACAGTAGAGTATTTGAGTATCTTACTCAATTTTTGTTATTTTATCCCAAATGGCCAAAACATTTTAATTTGACCATTGCCAGAAAAATAGTTATAAAAATGTAATAATTAATAGTAAGTAATAACAATTGCCAGTAAAGATAACCATATGCCGATTAAAATATTTATTATCTGGAAAATATTAAAATATACGAACAAAAACCACGAGGTCATTTTATATGGCTCCAATGCGCTTTAATCGAGATAATTTAGTTGAGTCCTCATCGCACAAAGGAGTGAATACCATTTTTTCTCAACTGATATTTTTTGACATCCAGGATATAGGACGTATACATACAAACTATGTCTAATATATCACTAACAGATATTGAATCTAATAGTTCCTCTTACATCACAATGTTCAACGATGTCTTCCTTTTCCCACCATTTTGTTTTTAATCTCGTAAGGTCTCCTAATTGTTGCATAGTCAAAATAGCGTGGTCAATCAAGCCCTTGTGCGGATAATCTGTAAACAATGTTGTAGTAGCAATTATAAAAAAGTGAAATTATTCGGTAGAATTATTAAAAATTAAAATAAATTCAAAAGAAGTTAAGCTTTCAGTTTCTTAACCCGCAATAATACTTAGCATTTTCTATTTTATGAAATTAGGTTATTTACTCATTTCATTTTAAAGTCGTACAAATTCTCCTCTTTCATATTAGTCAGAAGCGAATAACTTAATAAACGTAAACAAAAATGCTTTCCTTAAAAATTCTCCGTAACCTTATTCGGCATGACAAATGTCACAAAAGCTATAATAAAAAAACAATGATCAAACGTAAATAAGAAACTATTTAAATTCGAAATTTCAATTAAAGATCAAGGCTTCAGTAGCCCGGGCACAAAATTTTCCAATTACCTTTGTAGCGTCATCACGGCAATACAAATAACTTTTATTGACTAAAAAGCTAAGACTAAAATTAATAAATCACGAGGTATGTACTTAATACTATTTTCTTGGTACATACTATGTAACATATTTACACAGAACTCGTAGGTAATTGGTATTCATTGAATGCATAAATATGATTATTCTACTACAAACATATTCCTTCTTGGAACGGTATAGCAATTACATCAAATCATATCTGTTTTATTGTGGACATCAGGGCTTGATTAGTAAGACCTAATCAAGAAATTCTTGGTTTAGGAAATTCCTTTCGGAGAACTCTGAGGTAATCTCGGGTTTATCATATCTTTTCCTTCACTGTTTTTATTCATTTTGCAACATGATATTAATGTAAGCAGAAAAAGACTTACTTTTAGGCATAGCAATGCCATATTCTTTAGAATCGAGCTTAGAGCCGACCATTTTTAGGTCACAATCTCTTTGTGTATAATATTCAATAGCCGTGGACTCCATGAAAAACGCATATTTTCCTTTACTCTTCGAAACTCTGTTCATTCCCTCTTGATTACTGGAGGTAAATACTGTGGGCCTTGCCGATTCCATTACTGTCCATATTTTCTGATACACTGAATCATTGGAAGACTAAAAGGCAACAAGAAACAAAACTTATATCTGTTTTCCTTTATCGAACTAATAAATAATAACAACTACAAAAAGTTTGGAGTAGACATAACAGGTATTGTTCTTAACTTTCCCTCTAATCGTAAATAGTTCGGATTATTTCGACTTACTTGGAAGAACTTGTAGGTTGATGCATTGACTACGGCGCCATAGGAAATTTTGTTTTGTTCCGAGAGTGCTTTCACGTCCGCAATGTCGTTGCTACGACGACCGTTACTAAGGAAGGCGGACATGTTCGCAGTATATGAGGCCGTCACAATTAACGCGAAGAACCACCACATTCCTGTTATCCAACGAGAACCTGCCGCCCTGAGTAATAATATGTATACATATTTATTAATATTTTGCAGTGTGCTGAATAAATAACAAGCAATACATTATATATATATATATATAACCTCACATGTATGTATGCAACCATACATATGCAGAAGTACATTACTGCATACAAATTTCGCTGGGTATGCTTCAATTCCACGTTAGGGCAAGTAAGTAGTTAAAGGGCACGTTGAATAAATCTTAAAAATATCAAGTTCATCTCCCTCATACCCAAATTATGTGCCAGCTAGCTAGGCTAGCAAAGCAGATAAATTGTTTCCAACTTACCGAGGCAAAATATCACAACCCTGAGTCATAATAGCGCCCATCGTCAACCACATGCAATTATATAGACTCCATATATTTTGCAAATTCTCTGGATGTTGGTTACATGGATGAGGATTTACCCAATCGTCTTGACACATTCTAAAACATAAAAAACGTTATAAAAAATACTCTACTCTCAAAATATATTAGTGATATTATCCAAAAAAACTAACCTCGCGCAAATGAGTAATATAAAAGACACTATAATGTAAGTTGTAGCCAAATACAGCCAAACATCCAAAGCTAATGGTTTTATGAATGAAAACATATCTGGCTTTTCTGGGTCAGGTTGCCTAAACAACATGCTTATTCCCAACGTCATGAATGGTACAGAAAAGTCCACGGCAGAAATACGCTCCGATGTTATTGTCAAGTCCCCCACGCCGAGTTCTGCTTTCTGCAATAAACAACTATAAGCAAAAATTTTGGAAAACACGGTCAATAATTTATAAAAAGCATGTAAAAACCATGATAAGTAAAACGTAATGATCTTCTTGCTTATTTAACGCTATGTAAATAGCGCCAAGCAATTCATCCAAAACCTTTAAACAACCATAACATGTCGATTTTACGCTGTAAACGTATATTCCACCTCGTTATTTTTATCAAGTAACACAACATCAATTTTACAATACTTTATGTTTTGTATTTATATTAGCTGTCATCCTCGGTACCACCACAAAATGAAAAGCGACATAATTACATGTTCCATCAAATCTCCTATAAGCCCTCCCCAATTCTTTTTCCCGGGGACGGGATTTCCGTAACTGTTGCCGGGTGCTCGGTAGAATTCATATTCAAAGTCAAGGTTGTTATCCATTTTTATGCGTTTGAAAATTGCATCTATGAGGTCCACTGCAAAGCCACGATGCCTCGTCCCGTTAGGAGTGTTTACAACCTGAAAGTAAGGCAGCCCCTCTATTGTAGCAATCTGAAAGAGATTCAATTCATTAGAGCGATTAACAATTGATATTTCACCTGCGTCAAAAGTTATTGTTCAAAACAATCTTTGGACTCATCCTCTCATTTCGCTCCCTTAGGAATTTATAAAACGCTCTTCTTGATGCGCAATCACCTGATTGTACTTATCACTTGTACAAAATTTTACACTCCTAGATCTATTTAATGACTCATTTCAATAAATCAAATTAAGTTTGTTAGTGACGCCCTCAAACACTATAATTCTGTTACGTTGCTTTACGTTAAGATGGAATTAGATTTATAGATAGAGATCAGAATTCTTTATTGATATTAGTCATTAGTCATCCATTAGTAAATTTTCTATAATATGTTTGTGTATAGGTAGACTATTTTTATTACCCGAAGTTTAGAATTTGATTTCACTGCTGTTGATCGATCTTTGACCATTCTCTCGGTTGTGATCAAGTTCGTTCTAGAATCCCAATGTCCGGCGTAAATAAACTCACTGTCTTTATTCAACTTAGAATACAGTAAAACTATACTTTTCCTTCTGCCGTATTCATCAAATTCAATTTTACCGGTAAAACCTTCCGTCTCGGTCTGTGAAACAAAAAAAACGTTCTTAATAGTCCTAAAATCTACTTAATCATATTATTTAGATAGTAGACTTGCTGTTCTGCTTCTTACCTGTAGTAAGGAGTCTCTTACACTTTGACCCAAAGACCAAATAGAAGATTCATAATCTGCTTTAGAGTTCTGGATACACATAGCAGGGGGAGGAGGCAGTTTCGCAGATCTAATTAAATAACCTTCAGAACCATTTTGCATGGTTGCAAGTGCCTTTTCTAAGTGTTTTATTGAGTCTGCTACTAGTGCTGCTTCTAACTGAACAAAGAATTTTATAACTAAGATTTTTTTTCGAAATATTGTTGAAGCGTAATAGTATACTTTATCTCACGTACCGGTACAAGAGCTTGGTCCTTAGCCATGCCTAAATCAATCCATTTAACGTTATTTTGTCTTGTTAAATGTAAAGTCGATACATTTGCCATTAAGTCTGGAATGCCGTCTAATTTAAGTGTATACGCATCGAGACTCGTTAGTATGAAACTCTGAAAACAGAAAACAATATTTTTGCTAAATGTTTTTAGAACGGAGCGGCTCAATAAAATAGACGTAATCGTCGTTAATAGTGTTAATACATTTTTTTGTATTTCTTTAGTAATACAAAGGCCTTTTGTCTGCAAACCCGCAATAGCGTAGGTCTTAGCCCAAGCCTAACTTCTCTCTAAGAAAATGTTTATTAAAATATAGGTATATAAATTAGTATACTACCTGATATTCTGTAGAATTCTCAACTTGTACAATTTCTTTCATGTAACCCAAAATGTTGTTTACATGACAGTCTAGTACGTGGTAATTCATACGAGCTTCTTTAAACACATGTTTGAACGTCTCTCTGTTGTCTGCATCGGGATCAAGTTTTTTAAACAATATCGGTTCCATGGATATTGGCCATGAGTTTATAACTTCCTGAAGTCGAATAAAACCTGGAAATATGAGAACAATAAATAAATACACCGCCCTAGGATACACATTAAGAAATCTTCTATCAAAAACTACGAGCGACCTGTTAGATCTCATAAATACCCAAACCCGAAATAAATATTCGTAGAGCACACAAACATTTGTCTCGTTACTGGGATCGAACCCGTGGCTTCACGACTAGGGGGGCAGAAAAATATGATAAGACTCGTGGATGCATTCGATTATAGATAAAGTAAGAAAATAAATATTGTATATATGCTCACTTCCATCATCTTCGTAAAGGATTGTGAATTTATCCCATTGTAAATCCTTTATCAGCGCTGCGTAAGCTTTTGATATCAACTCAGGGGGCGGAAAATATTGAATTGTGAATAAATCGCTTTCCAAGGTGTTCGTTGGCTCCCACCCCAGGGAGAGGTGGGGTATCTGAAATAATACGAAAAACATTATAATAATAATAAAAACACAAGTTTCACATTAGTAAATACCGTAGTAAGAAATTATGTTAAAGCGCTCAAAACCTATCGATATAATATAGGTAACACGTGCTCTGAGCATGAATAAATGATGTACCATAGCTACATAGCAACAGTCACAATAGGTACACGTAAGAATTTGTACATAGTAAAGGGGTATTAAATTATATAAAGGTTACTTACTCACATTGTATTTGTTACATAATAGGCACGTTGTATCACAAATTCCGTTTGTGGGTCGAGCATCTATTAAAGCTACGACGCCTTTGTCATCTGAAGTGTACGGACAAACTGAAAGGAAATGAGACAAGCGAAAATCAAAACGTTATTTCCAATATCAACATACTAAATTAAACTCAAAAAATATTAAATCAATAAGAATGTACTAAAGAATAAATTATAGGTATATAATTTTTTTTTTATGAAAAAGAATAAGGGACGGAGAACTTGAATAAGACTGCCTAAATAATAGTCTTGACTCTTGAGTTCCAATTAATAGCACACGCTTTAATTTTAATGCCCCCAGGGGCAGGTTTATGAATGCCTAAATAAATATCAAAATGTATGTAGGTACATAAAGTGAAGAGATAGCTTAATCGACCCCTCTGCACCTGTTCGGGAGTATTCCCGTATGGTGTTAGTATATTTATTTTCAGTAGGAACGTAATCGAGGTTCTGACCATTTTACTGTCTCTATACAAGCAATTTGATGACGCTGAAGTTGTTGTGATTCCTTTTAAATAATAGAATACTATGTCCTAATTTAAGTATTATGGTTCTATTAATTTCTGATATAAATAGTGTTATAAAATACTGTACTCCGGTAATTCGGGTAACGGAACGGTTACATAAAAAAAATAGAATGCCTTATTGCGAGAAAAAAGGATGCCAATTTTCGCGCGGGAAAGTAAACGTCAGATAGACAACTGATAGTATATTTTTTAATGAATTTAAATATTGTCTTGCTTAATTTTTTTTTTTTTAAACTGTTTTTTAAAAAGGGTTATTACTGTGGCTGAATATTCACTTCAATATGATATTTAATTAAAAATACTGTTATTCATTGTTCACATAACGCATGATGGGTTGAAAAACATGTTTTTTTTAAGAAAAACATAACCTGAACTTACGTTCTAAAGCCGTAGAGTAACTGTCTACTACATCGGCCTCCAAGGCTTGTCCGTGAAAAGCTCTGGTGCCAGTCATATTCACCAATTTCGTAAAGACTTCCAGAGAACTCGGCAAGGTCAAGTCATTGAATAGCCCTCCTGAAAACAAACATTATTATATCAGATTTTGTCTACCAGTGAATGAGATAGACGTACCAAACGTACCTATGGGAAAACTGACACTTCTAGAAGCATCTGTAGCAATTATACTTATGAGTAAAAGTATTGATGTCTCCGTGTTTATGAATGCCATTGTTGTTGAATGATAATGGTTGGAGCGTGATGCTGGGGCGGCACGCGGCGCGGGGGCCGCCTATACAACGTCTGGAGTATTTTAGGAAAACAATTTTAGGTCACGTTTGCCGGCGACGCCGGGCGCCGTCAAAGTCGCAAACACGTC
Source organism: Cephonodes hylas (assembly GCA_030295005.1). Lineage (NCBI taxonomy): Eukaryota > Metazoa > Arthropoda > Insecta > Lepidoptera > Sphingidae > Cephonodes > Cephonodes hylas. The sequence goes on from AP025371.1 coordinate 7,147,779, forward strand.
GCGCATCACTAAAATATTTTACCAATGATATACTCTAAAAACAGTTCCGTTTTCGTCCTCTTCATTAGAGTGATTGAACGTTAATGCCACAATATTATTCCATCTAGTCTAAAGAGCTTCTTATTTACGAAAAGTTTTCAACATCGTTTATAATAACGCAATGAGTACGAGTGAGTGACAGAGTTAGGCATAAACTGTTTATTTTGGAAAGGATATCGCGTATGAGATTCACGTTAACCTGAAATAGTTTGCCTCCTCCACAGCATTCTAGTTGCACGACAGTTTAATTTTATTTGAGTGAACGGCTACCCAGTTGTTCATTCGCTTTAATCGTGCAACCGCAAGTTTCTTTTTTATGGGGAATATTTCGCAACTATTTATTCCCACTTTTAAAAACTGTGGAGCGAAATGTGGCGTTTATTAACTGTGTTGTGTTTTTTTATTCATAAATGCAGTGCGGCGTATGTTTACTCTGAGAGCACTGAAATTGCTTTTCAAATCGGTGAGTAATGTTCAGTGCTTATTATTTTAAAAGCCTTAGTTGGTAATAACATATTTTATACAAGGTAGTGGATTAATATACCAAATACTTGATGAAATTTTACGTTAGCGTATTTTCTTTATTATCTCCTTTTTCTACGTTGCCTGATATTCCACGGTAATAAATTTGATTCCATTACAATAGATATACCATTTTCAATAGTAAATTACAAATAGTTTTTTTTATTATACGCCGACATTATCGTTATTCATTTATGAATGAAACATGTATTTTTTACGTGTGTATAACATAGATATTTGTACTATTTTCAGCGGGTATATTCGAACGGAATGCTTTGATTCAACAGAATGCTTTCAACGAGACTATGTATCATGTTCATCACAATTCTATTAGACTACAACCTATAATAATGCAACCTTCAAGGACTGACAGTTATTCAACATGGAGAAGTAGTATGTATTTTAAAAAAGATATTATACACTAACCAGACAACATAAAAATGAGGGTATAAAAAGTTATAGCCATTTCTAAGCTCTATCGTCATTGTTAACTACTTCCCGCCAAGGCGCAAGCTTAGTATTGTACATGCGCGAATAAATCTACTTCTGTTAACATGTAAAAAAATATATAGGTACTTTGTAATCCCTGAAAATTGACATTGGGACCGTTCGCCATTTGTTGTCAACCAACCCACATATAATTTTTAAGGCATAAATAGGTAAACCAAAAAACGGTATACAATATTCTAAATAACTTTGAATTTAAAAAAAGAATATATTGCATGCTCGTTCGTCGTTACAAAAGAAATTGAAGACATAAAGCAAGAATATTTAAGATTCGTCTCAGTTTTAACTTTTCATATGAAAAACGTTAATGCGTAGGTATAAGAAAACGTTAAATAGAAAACAACATTCATTTTAATTTCAGTGTGTGCAAATCAAGCAATGCGACCTGTCGCTATATTTGGCCCACAAAATCCAATATCAGACGGTGGAGTACGTGACCAATGCGCTATCGCAAACATACCCCACATACAGGCCACGTGGAAACCTTTCAACCCAGATCTCGCTCTTAATGAAGAAACTGAAATTGAGGAAGTCGGCGAAAATGAAATAACTGAACCTGACGAAGAAAATGACGAAACAGACGCAGAACAGAAACCACCATTCAAGAAGATATCAATAAACTTCTATCCTCATTCAGACGAAATATCGCTAGCTTACGCAAAATTGCTTAAATATTACAAATGGGAAAGCTTTGCAGTTCTTTACGAAGATAATTACGGTAAGAAGTTATTGAAAGTTTTTTTTAATAAATATAATAATAATAATAAGTTTTTACATGTTTATTTCAGGATTACAGAGAGTACAAAAGATACTTGCCGAGCACACGGACAAATATCCAGTGACTGTACACAGACTTGACCCAGAAGGAGACAATAGGAAGGTACTATATCTTAGATATGTTATCAACTTCACAATGACTAAAAATTTATCTCAGAATTAATCTATGCATTTTCTTTTTTCCATATCAGATTTTCAAAAAACTAGACGTTAGTCGTAACGATCGCATTTTATTAGACTGTCACGTAGACCGCGTACTGAAATACATGGATGAAGCTTCACATTTTAAAAGACTAAATCATTATCAGGTAAGGAAATATCATTGAAAGCCATCAGCCCTCGAATGGGTCACTCTGTAATAGAAGTAACTGTCGCTTTTCGTTCAATAAATAGAATTCTATTTAATATTTACCGCAGACCCCAATTTACTGGTGGTGGAATAGCAACCACCTTGCATATGTTATAAAATAAAGTTAAAAAAATAATAGCTTTGAGTACGGTCTCCTAATAGATATTGGTCAAAATTACTTCTAACCGCTTTTCCTTATTAATCGTTAAATTTTTCAGCATTACACGCTTGTAACATTGGATGCATCTATTATATCCGAAACTTTAATCAAACTGCCGATAAATATAACTTGGCTTAGTATCACCGAATTTGATACATTAAAAGATGCACAACACTATTTGTCATCGAGAGTTGGAAAATGGATGGGGCCCGAACCTGACCGCTCTATATCCGTCATCGATATGAAGGTAACAATTAAAATTCCGAAGAAACATATTCATACAATCTCACTCCATTATTCCCAAAGTGATTTTTTTTGTTATTGAGGGGAAAGCTGTTTGTGGCTCTACTTCCCGCTAGCCCGGGGGCAGTGGGGGGCGGGAAGCGTATGTCGGGGTCACCGGTCTTCCAGCCAGACGCGCGGCGACGTCATGTCCGCGCAGAGGTTAGTGCCGGGTTGGGTCCCTAACAAAATCCCTATACCGGCATACCGACCAAAACCCGCCGGTGGCCATCTCCGCGCCAAGTGTGGCGACCACGGTACGAGGGCGAGAGGCGCCCACCGTTATCCGCAGCCGTCCGATTCCTAAAGTGATAGGCAATCATTGATTAACAAGCAATTTTTTTCCATAGTTAAAACATGTACCAAATGAATTTCAAGATACGTCAGTTATCAACATAAAAGTCTTTGTATGTACATACGTCAAGTCTATGTACTCGTACACAGACCAAAACACTTCGTCTAACAAAAACGCTTATGTCAGTCAATACACAGCCTAGGTTTGTAAAGGTCGAGGGGATACTTCCAGCAATTGCTCTTGAGATTAGGTATAAAAGCGGGCATCACTAACAGCCGAATAAGTCTCGCCAAAGACAAAAAAATATAAGGAATTCATATACCTATCGTTAGTTTGAAGGCGAACCTTTACCTTTTTGAATAGTGACTTACAAATATTCTGTAGTATTTTTGACTTTCTAAATTAATTTAAGTAATAAGGTATACAGATCAGATGCAAAGTAAAGCATAATATAAGGAAGATGCTAATAATGAACCGTGTCCTATAATCTTATTTGTATCACTGGATCCAAGTACTACCCTACGTAAGATCATCCAGCTATTCGACAATCTCACAGAAAATTTCAATCGTCTATAACGTTTATTTTCGTTCGTTCATGTTCAGAAGTCGCATACTTTGGGACATAGGTACATAATACATATTACTCGTAATCATGACTGATACTACTTATTTTTTATTTTTATCAGACCGATGAACTTCTGATGGATGACATTGCTAATCACGTCGTCAAGGCGCTTGAAACAGTCGAAGAAATTGAAAAACCAGACAAGTTCAGTTGCGACGACGATGCTAAAGCATGGGCTTTTGGCTATCAACTGCAACAAGCTTTACTTGATGTACGTTATTTGAAACTTATTACGTGTCATGAATTTTTTGCTTATGTCAAATTTTTCTAACAATCCGACACTTTCGTATCAAACTAATAGAGGCACTTTCGCGAATAGACACTTCACCTGTATAGCAAATAATGAATCGATATACGCTTTGCGCTACGATGGAAAAGGTTTTTCACAAAATTTCACAACTTTTAGAAAAGGAGAAATATATTTACCTAAGAAGGATGCGTTATCCGTATATTGAAATAAAACAGAATTAAAAAAAAAGCAAAGCGATCGTTAATTATATTAATGAAAAGGTATCATTAAATATTTAAAATCTTTAATACTATTTCATTTTGCAATATTGTGATTCTCTTACAGACAAAAACCCTTGGCATTACTGGGAATATAGAATTCGATGAAACCGGTCGTAGAGTAAATTATACTTTCTTTGTTAATGAAATTTACATGTCCAATCGCATGACTGTTGGTAAATGGGACTCAGCCGCGGGCGGAGACATCATCGAAACCAGACAAAGTACAAGCAGATCCGAAAATAAGCAAAGTAAACATTTTCTCGTGAGTGAAACTTATTTCCCTATCTAAAGTAGTAAAAAATCAGAAATCTTAGACTTATTGTGGCAGCAGTGATGATATACATTTTTTTTTATTTTCTTCGAAAATCTTAATACGTTGTTAACGTCAATACAATATTAAAATATTTTAGCTGATAATTACAATAAGCCAAGTATCGCTTATATAATTGCAGGTGATATCTAAAAAACAAAAGCCATACTTTTCCGATAAAGTTATTTGCAATGAAACTGATACGGAATGTGTGGAAGAAACCGCAGACGCTAAATATGAAGGATTTTCAGTGGACCTAGTTAAAGCAATATTCGATATACTGAAAGAAGAGAAGTTCAACTACACATACGAGTTTATTTACGACATTAAATATGAACACGGTGCATACGACGCAAAGGAAAAGAAATGGTTTGGTGTCATGGGTGCATTATTAGACAAGGTCAAGTGTTGTAAACCAACATATTCTTGTCTTTTAATAATAATGAATGATGCTTTTTCTTATCAATTTTTATTCCCCTAGGAAGCGGATTTGGCTGTTACGGATTTGACTATTACTGAAGAAAGAAAAAAAGTAGTAGATTTTTCAGTACCGTTCATGTCTCTGGGTATCAGTATACTGTTCACTCAAGAGCGTAAGGTTGCTCCCGGAATGTTTTCCTTTCTTTATCCTTACACTGTGGACGTCTGGATACACACGGCAACAGCATATTGTGTCCTTTCAATGATCCTTTTCATATGTTCAAGGTCAGATTATTGCTAAACAATATAAAAATATATTGCAAAATAAAATATTTTATCTAATCATATCTTCTGCTATCAGAATATCACCAGCTGATTGGGAAAACCCCGAACCGTGTGAAAAAGATCCAGATGAATTGGAGAATATTTGGACATTCAAAAACTGCGCTTGGCTGACCATGGGTTCTATTATGACACAAGGATGCGACATTTTGCCAAAGTAAATTTAAAAAGTTTAAATAATTTCTATGATTTTTAAATTTAATCAATTCTTAAAACATATAAGCACCAATAAAAAACAAATACAGAATGGTACTCATATAATAAATGTGAACGCTTGGATTCATGTTTATTACTCAATTACATCAAAAGGGATTTGAATGAAATCTGTCACAAACGCGGCTTATAGTCGGGATTAAAGTTTATGTATCTTTTTTACCGGAAAAACGTACGGTTTGATCTATTAAATTTGACAAGGGTAAAACCAGTATTTTTTTTTACAAGCTTTTATTTAACTTCACTTTTGTATGTATGTATGTATGTATGTATGTTTGTATGTTTACAAATCTTGCAATGAAGATTTGAACCACTTCCAATAGACCGATTGTGCTGAAACTTGGTATACCTACGTAACTTGGATGACAATACAATAATATGGTACCATGGAGCTGGTCTGATGATGAGGTTGGAAGATGACCATAGTAACATCGGTTCTTGTGGACCGATTGAGTTGAAATTTGGTATGTCTTTGTAACTTCGACAACAATACACAAATATGGTATCATGGTGCTGATCTGACGAAGAGTTGGAAGATGCCCATAGGAACTTCGATTTCTATGGTCGAATTGAGCTGAAATTTTGTATCTCCTCGTAACTTCGGTAACAATACAAAAATATGGTATCATGGAGCTGATCTGATGAGGAGTTGGAGGATGCCCATAAGAACTCCGATTCCTATGGTCAAATGGAGTTGAAATTTTGTATCTCCTCATTATTTCGGTAACAATACAAAAAATGGTATCATAGAGCTAATCTATTGAGGAGTTGGAAGAAGCCCACAGGAACTCCGATTCCTTAGGACCGATTGAGCTGAAATTTGGTATACCTATGTAATTTCGGTGACAATATAATAACAAGGTATCATAGAGCTGATCTGACGAAGAGTTGGAAGATGCCCATAGGAACTCCGATTCTTGTGGTCCAATTGAACTGAAATTTGGTGTGTCTTCGTAACTTCGGTAACAATACAAAAATATGGTATCATGAAGCTGATCTGATGAGGAGTTGGAAGAAGCCCATAGGAACTCCGATTCCTGTGGACCAATTAAGCTAAAATTTGGTATGCCTTTGTATTTTCAGTGACAACATAATAACAAGGTATCGTTGATCTGGTGTCATGAAAAGTTGGAAGGTGCCCATAGGAACACTAGTTTCCATGGACCGATTGAGTTGAATTTCGTTGAACTACGAAATGGATAGACTTAGAAATATTTCCAACTAAAAAGTTAAAAATAAATTAACGGTGAAAAACATATTTTAAAATCAAGCTTTTATTATGCACGAAAAATTAAAAAAATAAACTAAGTAAACATTCATAAAATTCGTAGTTTTTTAAAATTAACAAAAGTGTTCGGTTTATCAGTAGAAGTATGATACATATACATATATTATCTATAACTAGTATATTAATATTCTTAAGTGATTTAAAAGCTTGTCGCGCAATTTCGTTAATGCAAAGACCTCGGCCGCGACGAGCTTTTAGATCACTTAAGAATATTAATATACTAGTTATAGATAATATATGTATATGTATCATACTTCTACTGATAAACCGAACACTTTTGTTAATTTTAAAAAACTACGAATTTTATGAATGTTTACTTAGTTTATTTTTTTAATTTTTCGTGCATAATAAAAGCTTGATTTTAAAATATGTTTTTCTTTTTATAGTTTTGGTGTGATATCTAACTGAAAATAAATATTTGTTGGTTCTTGAATCATTTTACGAATAGAATATATAAACAATTGATGTACATACAGGACTCGATATAGTATTTATGTTTGACATTTTAGAGCTATAGGCACTCGCTGGGTATGTGGGATGTGGTGGTTCTTCGCAATGATCGTGTGTCAGACATATATCGCTCAGCTGTCAGCATCCATGACATCGGCCTTGGCGGACGAGCCTATTAACAGCGTCGAAGATTTAGCCAAGCAAACAAAGATATTATACGGAGCTATACAGGGTGGATCGACGCTGGATTTCTTTCGGGTAAATATTATGATATGATATATCATCTTTACTTCCGCAACCAGACGAGTAATTGATAAATATGGTTAAAAATAGTATTAAACTCTTTTAACTGATAAATAGAAAAGAGTACTTCAGCATCAGTTGTGTAACATATCATGAAAGTGATTGAAAAATTACATAGTATAGTATGACTGTTTTTAACAAGACATTCTTTTCATTTCAGACCTCCAAAGACAAAACATTTCGTCGCATGTTTGAATTTATGGACGCAAATCCAGCAGTATTAGTCAATACTAACGACGAAGGCGAGAAAAGAGTCCTCAACGACAGGCACAACTACGCCTTTCTCATGGAATCGTGCGCGATTGAATACAAATTAAAAAGAAAATGTGAATTGAAGAAGGTGGGCGGTGAACTTGATAACAAATATTACGGGATCGCCATGCCCGCAAGTAAGTATCGGAGAAAGTATCAAATAAGAGTCTTTTTGTTTGAAATAGTTTCTCTAAGAGCTATCCGAATGACGTATTGAATGCCTCACGTGTTACCGCAGTACTAAAAATCCCTATAATACAATCCATTTCTAAATATTGAGATTTATGAAAAAGATTAATAGAATCTTCCTATCTTACATGCAAGCATATACAAATGTATACTTTTATCCTTAAAAATCTTGGAATGATATTTAACGAACCTTTTCAGACTCTCCATTCCGTACCTACATAAATCGAGCAATTTTAAGACTACAAGAATCGACAGAACTAGATAAAATTAAAAAGAAATGGTGGAACATGAAAGACGGCGCGGGAAAATGTGATGACGTAAGTCTCAATTATTTTTATATTATCACTACTTTAGACTTCGTAAAACTGCGTACTGGCAATTAGGCAAAACCCATGAAATAGAAATAATAATTTCAACAAACCATATTCTATTGTAATACATACCAAAAGCATTCTCGTACTATAACAAAACTCATAAAAGCCTTCTTCATACATCACTTAAATTGTGCTGTACAATACTTAGTCGGAACCTTTTCAACGAAAAATCTTTTTCTATTTCAATTCAAAATTATAGTTCTAAGCTCCGTGTAACACACGGCTCAATCGAATATTCAAATGTGGAAATGCTTTTTTTAGCAAAAAATCGACGTCAATGACGTGGAGGGAGATCTTGAAATGGAAAATTTAATGGGCGCCTTCGTTGTTTTGATTGTCGGGCTTGTGTTCTGCCTTTTTATTACCGCTGCTGAATTCTTAAACGAAGTGCGCAACATTGTTGTTCGAGAGCAGGTTAGTTGCCCCAAAATGTTTAGTATTTTACCTTATAGCGTGTACATCGTATTTTTTACAAAAGCGAAAATTCCTTTATCTTATCTACCGTTATCTATATACGACATTATCGAATATAATTTATTCACTGATTACCTGAGTCACAATTATATATGTATTTTAATAATAAATCATAAACAAATCATAAATCTAAATTATCTTTTTTAATTAGTGAATTGGTTCACTGATTTACTGGAACAACGTTTTTTACAATGGTGGATTTATAATTCGAGATGTACCTATGCAAAACTTCAAACTTTTGAGTTAAGACTATGGTCTTGTAGAGGAAACAAGCCAACAGTTTTCACACTGAAATTTACAAAACTAAAAAGTAAAAACTTTAAGCCAAATGATTCCTAGATCACCGAAGGCTTTTTTGCTAATACTTACAAAATTGTGTGAATGTTTTAATAATTACACCGACATTTCATATTATCTCATTCAAAGCAAAAAAGAAATAGGACACAAAAAAGTTAAGTCCTTAACGCCCTTTTTTAAACCACCCAATAAAAGAAAATTAAGAAATACGACTGAATTTTTACAGGTGACGCATAAAGAGGTCCTCATTAAGGAACTGAAGGCATCGCTTAACTTCTTTCAACTGCAAAAACCTGTTTTGAGAAATCCGAGCAGAGCGGCTTCCCTTGCCGGCTCTCAAAACTCAAGTAACAGCGAGGAACAGAAAGAAAAACGCTATAACAATATCGAAAACTTCCTTGAGCTCGAAAAGGAAGTACAGTAACGAGTATTCATGAAATACAACGGTTATCTTAACTGCAATACATTCGTACAACGATATTGTTACTTCTACAGTTTCAAGATTAAATTGGAATAAAACTATGTAACACATTTTAGTCACGTAAAAATTATTGTAGTTTGCAGAACAATTTTAATGAAAATGAGAGAAAGAACAGAAGTTGAAAATCAAGACAAAGTGCATAAATGACCTAATGCTATTGCACACTATATTCTCTTAACAAAATCCACTAAAATACTATTGCATTATACGCTTATATAATACTAGTGAACGCTGCTTTATTTGATAATAATAATTGCATACGACGATTCATGAGCCACTTATGTTTATTTTGTCACGGAAACCATTCTACAATTTTAGATTTTCGATGGAGCGCATAAACTTGAATAAATAACAATGGTTATAAATAATTTATGTTAATTGCTTTCATACCTAGAAATAAGAATTAGAACACAAAATAGTTCTGAATTTGTTTTTGTGAGTTAAAATTTCGAGACGATTTCTTAAAAAAAGCAAATATTTTTTACTTATAATCACATTTTTTTTATATATGTGAGCGTATATAATAAGAATATATTAAGTAAAACCCATGCGCAAAAAAAAAGGAAGAAATTGTTGGCCAGTGTAATCTATGATCACCTACGACTGTATTCCCGAAGGCTATATGTATAAATCAGGGTTGCTACTAAAAACTACAAGTCAAGAATCGAACCCGGAACTTTTCGATCGCACGTCGCACATGTTCACTAAAGGACTAACGGAGATAATAACAAAATCTTTATATAACTACATACATTATTGTATTATGTCGTCATCATTACGTGCTTTGTTTACAATAAATAATTGAGATATCATGTAACGTAGATTTAAGTAATTATTATAAATTACAACAATAATAATCACACACTACATTCGAAGTACATATTATGTAGTATGAGAGTAATTCTGCATTGTATCACAATGTTTATATAATATAGATAAGTTATATAATTATTTGTTTTCATTTCGTGTGAATGAAGTAACAATACTCTCACATCCTTCGTCCCATTCGAAAGTATTCGGCTTGTGGAAACAAAATTTTATACCACAACTGAAGTTTGCCGATATTTCAGTCTTAAACTTAGTAATGTTGGTAAACAAATAGAAGAGAGGAACTGAATCTCGTAAAAATTATCGTAATATTCGCCATAACCAAGACTATTCTACTGTTATGTTTGCGTAATTAAAAAATATTACATGCATGGTTTGACCTGAATGAAAAATCCTAGGTTAGACCCCTTAATTAAAGTATTCATGCTATATAATATGTGCTATATAATAGAGTATAAGGAAATAATATAATTTATATCAACACGGACTAAGACAATAATTTACTATTTGAAGCTAGCGAAAATTGAATCTGATATTATCCCTGGTACTTTAGTTAATACATAGCATACCTACATAGGAACACACAAATTCACAAAAAGCAGACTTATATACTTAGTTGAAGTCACGCCTGTATTCTCAAAAGAGCAGACAGCGTATTGCAATATATCTCCATTTCTGCAACCATGTTTAAAATTAACGCGTAAGTATATGCCTATACAAACAATGAAGTAAAGTGAACCAAAACTTCTTGTAACCCTATTTCAAGGATTTTACTGAAATTGCTTACTGAAACCATTTTTGATACGCCATTAAAGGATAAGAATCCATCTCTGAAGGCATTAAGTAGATGGAAGCTTAAAGTCGACTACTTTAGCATCTTAAAAATAAGATTAAAACAAAAAGCAGAGAAAAGTTTCAAGGCAGCGGTGGTTTGCATAAAATGAATGAATATTGCACTAGTATAATCTATCTGAGTTGATGAAACCACGTAGAAAGAACTCAATGCATAAGTCTGAGACATTACCTTCATTTTTCTTTGAAAAAATCTGAGGATGTTACGGTTATTAAAACCATCAGGTACTATAGTTATGTGACTTCCACGACAACATGTTGTATGTATGTACTCGCTTAAGGTGACAATGGAAATTCTTCATTTAATAAGCGATAAATCTACTCGCATTACACTTAAGTGAACAGCAACAACCCACTTCATAATATTTGATAACTATGATATTTAGTTGTTTCTACCTATGAAATAATACCCAATTTGTACAAAAACTAGATTTACTTACGATTCATAATATTTACTAGTTATATATAAAAATATCGTGAAGATTACTTCTATTTTAATACCTTTTTTATCGAAATTTGATTTACTAAAACCTAGGTTTGGTGATCTTCTTGCACATAGAAAGTTCTAACGGCTTTCTAAGGTACAAGTAGTGTATCGTAACAAACATGCGGTATGATAAGAATAAAGAAATTAAAATAGTATTACATTAATACCGACTGTGACTTTATCCTAACATTGACCTGAGCTAATAATAACCCACACAATTCTATATCAAGCAACGTTTGTTAATGAAGTTGCTTGTAAACAAAACCTGAACTTGACCTGTTATTACGTACCGACTGACGATAGGCAACTTTTGAATAAATGACTAAAATTATGTTTGGTCAGTAAATCTTTCATTCTTTTTAAGGTAAGCGGCCTCAAGGCGTAAGCTCGCGGTCGACTCAAAACCCGGCAGTCGCGGGTTCAAATCAGGGCACACTCCTCTAAGTTTTGTAGTATTGTTAGTCCGCCAACCTGTACTAGGCCAGCTTGATGGTCTAAAGCGTAATCCCTCAGAGCAGCAGAGATTACCTTTGACAGCAGCGACACAATTAATATTAAATTGAATTCCAAAAACAATATTCTTTGATAATAAATGGGCAACGTTGTATATAATAGCGAATTGAAATTCAATTTGGATTTTAATAACTTTCGCAAAATTGCTGATGTGACAAAAAAACAATATTTTTTTTTTAAAGAAATATCAATCGCATTAGATATGAATATTTTACTGTAACTAAAAATAAACGAAAAGTAAGTACCGGCTTTCCTCCATAATTCAATTTTTCACTACGTAATGCAATTTCACGCTAGCGCATTAAGCAGCTGCGTTGAAATTGCTTCACCATTATATAGTGCCTATTGTAAATTGTTCATCCCTTTAATAAAAAATATAAACAGTTTGTTTATAAAAAAAAATTGAGTCCAAGAGCCTAACATAATAATTATCGTAAAGTTCAGAAAAGACAGTGTTTTGGTTAGCTCAAATACTTTTCTTAATTTAACACAATATTTAATCCCGGAAGTCTCTAACCACAAACCTGTTTCTATTCGATTTTAACTATGATCGAATCATTTAGGTAAACTTAGGAAAAATCAAACGAGTTAAACATTTTACTAAATAAACAGACGTTTATGCAATAGTTTCACTAAACATACGTACAAAGAGACGGTCCCATTGACGTAAAAAACAAGACTGCATCTATGGCGGTAAGGATTGATAAGTCACATCCGCTATTTGCACGTGCTGAACAGAATACAGTCGCCTCTACGTCGCACGCGACGCCTCGTCGGAAGTGAGGGTTCTGTCGGAAGCCCGCACTACTATTATCGCCTTCAAGCAGCGTCACTACTCTATTGAACATTCTTATGGTATGCCATCCATTGCCGGTTATGTACCACAATCAATAACGTCTGACCGAGCGAAGGGAGCATCGTATTTTTTTTGTAGTGATAAATCAGCGTCCGTGCTTCTGTCATACTGGGCAATCAATTGTGGCGAAAGAACGCCAAATCTGCTGGTTGATTTAGTTCAGTGGCGCGAAAGCCACAGTGTGAGATGGCCGTGTCGTGGTACGCTGTGGCTGTGCTCGCAGCTACAGCGCTCGGAGCTTCCATAGCGCGTGAGTTTCAACAGAATTTTTCTTTTTTTTGCTCCTTTACTTTTTTAATATTTTCAAAATTTGTTTTCCAAATTTAACACATTTTTTTGTTATAAGATTTGAATTTGTGTATAAAAAACATACAATGAAAAACTATTTGCGTGTGCAATACAAGTTTATTTACATTTATAATTGCTCAATATTTCCCTATTCATCGTGTGGCTAATAAAAGCTAACAAATTACGCGAAGAAGATTGCTCAAACGAGGACTGAACATGATGAAGTCTATATGAAGTAACTTAGCTTCGAGTAAGGTAAAATGCGTATCGACTACTTCCGTGTAGGGTGACCAAGGTCATTTACAGGTCGTGTTTCTATTGTGTTCACTCCCATTATTCATTGGTCTGTCAAATACAGGTGTAACCTGCACTACCATACAACCAACCCAACAGCACCTACATTACGAACAATGAACAATGTGAATTTAATTATTGATTTGATCAAGTTTTTTGTTGCAAATGACTTATTATAATCCTGTGAATTAAATGATAAAAGGTCGATACTGATTTATTGCCGTAAGTTTACTTCAAAGAAATTACGAATTAAAAAATTGACACTATCTAAATCTGATTATAACATGCAGATACATAAAAAGCAATAATAAATCATCAGTCAGAAAACACAACAGTAAATTGATAACTCTGATTTTAATCATATTACTTTGCAATGTATAATTTAAGTGGATATTATTACGACGAAAATATTATTCGTCATAAAAGGCGCATCTTCTCAAAGACAGTGTTACAATCGACAGACGCGTGGCGCAGTGGGCTAGACGCAAACTTGTGAAACATGAGGCCGCGGGTTCGATCCCCGCACAGTAACAAATCTTTGCGAAATCTAGAAATATACCCATGTATCGGGTCTAAAGTTTGTAAGACCATGAAGTCATTCGTAGTTTTTGATACCTACGACACAAAACTTGTATATTAATGTTGGGTCAGAAATATACATATACGTTATGTAACATTATTTATTAGAATATAAAACCACTTATCAAAGAAACGCTTTCTACAAATGCAGCATTAACAATGGAATGTCATTGTATGACTTCAATAATGCGATTGCCGATACGTGACCAAAAATAAAAAAACAGAAATTATATTGTTTTCATTAAACCATAAAAATTTTTGTTAGTATCAAAACGCATTGAACGCGGATGTTATGTCGAAGTGAACCATATTACGCATTATATAATACTGTTACCCACAATCTCAAAAAGGAACTGTGTGCGGTTGTGCCAATATGCGGAGTGTGCAACCGTTGCGTCAGCTCACCAAAAGCAACTGCGCTAACAATTTTTCTAAGAGTATAAACGACTTAATAAAAATCTGTATAGGAAACTTCTTCTAAATTATGCAAATTTATTCGGTATTAAGTAAGAAAATTCGATAAGGACGGCCGGTGATCAAACCCAATGGCGTACCATAGGAGAGGCCTATGTCCAGCAGTAAACGTAAAAAATAATGTGTATAATAACTTTTCAGATATGGCAATGCCACGCCAATTTCATGTTAAACAATTTACGACTATTGTAACTCAAATTATTGTTATTGGTTATAGAGTTCCTGATAATCACTAGAAAATCTTTGTAAGTCTCATATTCAAAGCAAATCCTTCATACAATTTCACTGCAATCGCAAATTCTAGAAAATAACAAAATTACGCCTCACGTCTCGGCATTTTGAATAATTCCATGAATTAAGCTTCTTCCTTTGACATGTATTATCAGAATACGAATTGACTGCGAATCACACAAAGAAAGAGTTCCAGCACTTCACGATTTTCTAACTCTGTGACTACACGTTGCATACTAGGTAATCGTGAAATGACAAGAACCTTTTACGTATGACACTTTCCTAGAACCAAAAAAAAATGTTTAGTGTAAGCCTTATTTCTGAAATGTACTCTAGATGTTGAATATCTAACAGCATCCTTTACTTTCTTAAACTTTAATGAGAGCATGATGTGACTCATACGCTAATTCACTAATAATAAAAAAAAATATGAGTATTTTTAAACGTAACGTAAACGTCGTCACTGCCAGATACAAAATAAAACAAAAAACTCAAAAACAACTGACTGCCGACTTTAAGTATTTCCCACTAGAGGCATACATAATATGCGTGCTCATAATCATATAGGTGATCCCGGAACACGTCACTTGCGTAGGTCACTAGTGCGAGTTTTGACCTCAAGTGTAGTTGTCGCTATCCTACTACCTGCTATGTTAAAGTGCGAGTATGATTGGTTAGTGACAAACCTTTATAAAAGAGAAGGAATATTACGCATTCTATCACGCCATATTCTCAAAGGAGTGGACACAGATGCAACCAATTCACCCACATTAGACCAATGCTAAGGTAGAAACAATGAGACTATAGTATTGGCTTATTAATGCTTATATTTATTCCTCGGTCTCTTTTTACCCGTTTCCTCAAGTAACAGTTTTAAGCGCCAGCGATATCTAATAAATATCTTGATCTACAATGTAATTATGAGATAGTCAATTGTGCTATGACGAAATACATACATTATTTTGTACCTACTTTGTATAGCTTACTACTGCTCATCAAAGAGTTGGTTAATTTATAAAAAACACATTTAACTATACATATTATGTATAATCAGCTTTAAAATATCAGTATTATAAGCGGTAGAATTAATCTTACAGACCGTTGCAGACGACTAACATGATCAACAAAACGTGATTTAAAATTTCTTTAATTAATTATACAACACTCTGTACATCCCAAAAATTAAATTTCTAAATAAGCAACGAAGTATTTTACTTGATTAAATTAGTTTATAACAGGATCTCATATATTCACTTATCTACCGAAATATAATATCTTAATCGATTGTAATTGTTATGAAAGAGAGAACATCCGACTGTGATCACTTCCTTGACAAGCAGGAAAACTACATTATCATCACTATGACTAATTTTCATAACCAATACGCCGCCAACATTATGATGAACTAAACAAACATGGCTCGGCGAAAGGAAAAGTAGGTAAGTAGTGGAGCGTTTTACTTACAGCTCACGTGCGTTATGTAAGGCTACATCGCGTGTTTCAAATTCATCATGTTTACAAACATTGCTCGTGGATTATGCCTCTGTGCATTTCATTTGTCATTATACTGGGTCCAACTAGCATTTTACGTTGAATCGTAGTATGTACTTATCTTCCATGATGGTGCTAACTTACAAATACATACATACACTGACGCCTTTATTGCCCGAAGGAGTAGGCAGTGGTGCATTCCCCAAATCTCGTGAATTATGTTATTGGCTAACGTAATAGGGAGTTAACCTATAGCCGTTTTTCGCGCACAATTCAAAATGCTCTGTTGCTACTGAGAAATTTTTAATGGAAAAATTCAATACCACCTTACCCGACCCGGCAATAAAACCCTTATGACTTCGAAAATAAGGTGTACTTACGCCTGGAGTTTGAACCGACCACCGAGATTAAGACGCGACCCCACGCCTAAACCTTTAGGTCAATGTGAACCCACTGTTTCATCACCCTGGAATATTAGCACATTCTCTTTAGTAGTGCCCATATGAAAACTGACAATAACCGGTAACAATTAAGCAAACATGATTGGATCGACTGGAGAGAGACACTCGCTGTGAGCCACAAACACTATTTCGACCACAATACATTTACTACCAGTATCATTACGATCGTACCAGCAAAAAATACTGGAAATGATAAAAGACAATACTGGCTTATTTTAGAGAAAGTAAAGAAGGATTATGTCGTTCTTATATCTGAACAGTCTGAATTTAGTACTGGGTATTTCTTCAAATCCCTATTGTTTTATTGTAAAGACCATAAACTACAAAGGATAAACAATCTGAGCGTCAAAATCTGTTTATCAGATATATTTTATCACAAATTTGACTAAGTATACAAATAAAATAAAAGAAAATCCGATTGATTTCTTCGATGGAAATTCGACAGCTAATTACTTAATTATCAAATTAATTATCCTTTTATCAGACTTATGATTTATAATGATAAATACCAGGTTGGCTTAACTGTCATCGTACGATACATTGAATCATAATAATTATCTCGTTACAATCTGTTTGTCGCGTAAAAATCAGTAAAAAATGATCCTAAATTCATTTTTAATGTTCCTATACCTAAAAGGTCTTTTTGGTCTAATGATTTCTGAACAGCAATTTTATTTAGTACCTAATTTACATACATAGTACTTTTCTATTATACATTAGATCCCTGGTGTTTGCAGATCACTAATACCATTTCTAACATTTGATACTATTTCCTTTTCGCATTGACTTAAATTTTCCATATTCTGCACAGAGAATTTGGTGTCGCGCATAATTTTGTATTACAAATTTGTTTTTATTGGTTCCATGTTTACTACTACTTTTTTCGATCGCACGACAACATACGAGTCAATGGCCCTAAAACAGGAAAACCTGGAACGCCAAGTTAAGTACAAGAAAAGACGCCGGAAGACTACTAATTAGTAAATAATACCATAAATAAGCTTGCCTTCCCTAAGGAGAGGGCAGAACCTACACCCAAACTTTGCCAGACATTGCCAAGGATAACATCTGAAGAGGCAAGCCTTACCAGAAAGTCTTACAGAACTTTACTGGGTGAATTTTCAGACTGCATGCTACTGCTGAATAATCGCCACTTGAAACCCTATAACAATTTCTCCGACCCGAAAATCAAATAGGGAAGTCAAGACCCGTCACTCAGAAACAGTCTACGCAATAATTTGTCATATTCGTCGGCAAATAAGAAAGGCTGTCAGACCAGGAGCTATGTAATATTTGTATATCGCACATTAAGTGATACTGAATTTTGTCCGGTTTTCCTTGTCGCAGGATTATTCGGCTCTTCTGCATTGCAGTTGTTACAAATTCGTTTTACAGTATTTTTAACTAAACCAAAACTTTTATTATATTTTTCGTTATATTTATATTTAAAAAAATGTAATGTAAGAGTGTACGTACAATTACATCTGTAAGTGGCAAGTGAATTAATAATTATTGCTGTCTTAGGGTATGTGTGGGTGATTTCATGCAAAAATTGCATATAAAATTGACGAACACACGTTTTCAATTTCATATAATTTAAACGTTCCTTTATTCAATATTGGCTGTTAATAAAAGTTCCTTTTTCATTAAAAGTTTCTAAAAGGTCGGTCGTAGTTTAATTACAAATTGATGAAGTTTAAATTTTCCATTCACGTTAACGTCGTATTTATTCATAATTGGAAAATGTCATTACCATAATTGCATTTCAATTGTTTTGTATTCAACCTCATTTTTCAGTCACGCTCATTCTGTCCCAGCCTCCCGCTCCGGATACTGCGGTAAAATCGAGTCGCATTATAAGGACTCTTAAAAGTGTATGTACGTAAACTATATTTAAAATTAAACCACAACGGTGAAGGCTGCACTGAGTACTAACTCGAAGAAATTTGTAATAATTTACCACTTAACACGTAATGGTTATTGAAATTGCATGTACATTTAAATCACGTACATGGATAAAGGATATCGTAGCAGTAAATCGGTAAATATTGCACACTATAAAATTTGCTATTTACAATAATTTATGGCTTCCACATATAAAAGGCTACGGTATTTTTATTTTATACACCCATGTTTAATTACTTACTTCTGACATTTTTTTCTTTTATAACAAAGAGGTAACAGAATTAATTAAATATTATGTAATGTTGCAGACGTTCATAAATAGTATGCAGACACCCATTTTTAACATGTAATACAGCTATCTAAAGAGTTTAGATAAAATTGCAATGAGAAATAAATATTATATTGAGACATACGCGTCTTCACTTTATAGATTACTTTATCTCGAATAGTTTATCGTACCGATGATCACGACAACAGAATCGAGATAATATTTACACAATATATGAATCATATTATGTTGAAGAAGATACTACTTTACGCCTGGACTACTATAAGGTGTAAGCAAACGTGTTCTACACCAATTGCAATAGCGAGTCTACATATTTTACTGCGCAGACATCAAAACAATAGAAGACTGCTGATAATTACTATTAGAAAAAATAACTATAACATATAGACTGATCTGAGAGTTGGATCGAAGACCACTTAATTGCTCTCTAAAATTTATTCAACCTGAAGAAGTAGCTTCAGATTCCAAGAAAAATTAACAAAGTCTACACGATAGCAAAGACCTGAAAAATTATGAAACCTTTTTTTCGCTTTTAAATTAATAATATTTTATACATTTTATAGCGCTGCAAACCCCAACTAATTAATTCATTAAGTATTTTTAAGTATTCCATTTGCTCTGTTAACGTTTCAGGGCGCTTATTATAAATTACAAAGCACTGCTAATGTAATTACTACTTGAATACTTCAACAGTATACAAAATTAAAAGCACAACCTCGAGAACAAATAAGAAGAAACTTCTAAACGAGCTGTGTCTAGCAAGGTTGAGATGTCTAGTATTTAGGGGTATATTTGTGGTAAACGGACGCAATGGAATGCTGGTGTAGTCGATAGTACTAGTATTTTTATACTGCACCCCACAAGTAGACGTTATTACGTTTTCATGTTGTTAAAAATCAATTTCTATAATATAATACAATACTGTAAGTCCTTCTATTTTAGTTTTAAAGCAAACTACATACATAAAATGTAAGAATAGTTTAATAAATAATTTCTCTAACAATGGAGAAGTACTTGTGATTATATTTCTAAGATAATGATAATGACAACATAATCCTGAGTGACAAGTTCATGTCATAGTAACAACATTAAACTAAAGACTGGCAATTGTTTGTATTAACTCTCGCGAACTGACACAGACAGCTGGAAAGATATGCCAATCAACTCCAACCATAATGTCCATTTTGTAAATATAAAGTCTTTGTTTCATACACAATCACGCGTGTAGTCCACAAGTTATAAGTAAAGGTGCATTTTGACACTCAGGTTTAGCCAATTTTTCTCCCCCACAATCAGGCTCCGTACTGAGAATACTCCGTACTGACTCCCTTATGCTCATAAGTACATATATTGTAGACTGAACGAGCAAAATTGATTTGTCGTTGATTCACAGTAAATGAGAAAATCTCCACATAATATTTCCTACCTCAAAAAGGTTATATTCAGTCGTAGAGTTATACCGTGGTCTTGATTTGACAAATTATTGGCACCACTGATTCAGGAAATGGTCTTAAAAAAATACTGGTGTATGTCGTTTGGTGAGTGAGATTGCGGAATAGCTAATCGGCTAGTGGTGGGATATTCATATTCCCCCGAATAGGACCCAACACCGTATTATCTCTGTTGGTGATTTTGAGTTCGGGAACAATAACGACAACCGCAACACCACTGTATATAAAAGTGTCATTTTTTTATAATAATACGAATAATTTGTAAAACTTCTAATAATGTCAAATGTCTAACACTTATTACTACTACTTACTAACTTCCTGCGATTACGATTTACGTAAGTTGAATGTATATGTCTAATCTGTAATAACACATCTGTGTCTAATTTAGCTTTTAATTAATGTACATATACATCTTAAACAACATATTTATAAATAACTATAATAATAATATGTTGAATTATGATCACGAAGAAACCACATCCAACTCTATTCTTATTAATATTTTTCAATTGACAGCTGAGAGGCAGGTGTTGGAGAAATCTTCTTGTGGCAGAGTGTGGGTCACTGTCCATTCACCAGAGATCCGTCAGCTTTCTGGCAGATTAATAGACGCCCTGGAGCTCAATTGGGACTTTGGTGGCTGCTCAACTATACCCAAACAAGTAAGTTCCAAATTATACACATATATATGTATATTCATTAAATCAAAATTATTGTTTTACTAGTGCAAATATATTAGGGCACATCAAAGTAGTAAGGAATGCATAGGGCTAGAAATTTCGCTGTGTCAATTTTTTTTTATTGTAACACTACGAAAATATATAAAATCCAATTACTTGCATGTAGAAAATAAAATAGATGTATCAACAAACATTTCGAATCTAATAATTATAACATCATTTCTACAAGATAGTAAACAAGAGACTCGCTAGAGGATGATAACAATACATCATCCAATTTAACTTGAAGATTCCAACCAGTATGTTCACATTATTCCTTTGTTCCACACTTCGGATACTAAATCTGTCTCGGTAAATGGATCTTTAGTGTAGTCATTGAGCCCATGATATACTTAAGAATGATTGCCTTAACTCTTTGTATGTTTCCCTTTTTTATGAATGTGTCAGTTATAATCTATTGAAGCGAAACACATATTACTGAGTCATTGGTAACAATAATAATTCTCCAGTCTTTTTGAGATTTTAATAAATTTAATAGATTTTATGTTAGGTAGTTGTAACGCCACCAAATAACTACATAAATCCTAATCCCAATATCCTAAAGTACCTCCTGCAAATTAAACTATCATAGGAATCATAGTTTTTTATTTGCTTTCTAGTTAAAAGATAACCTCGGTAGACCCGTCCTATCCATAGCCCAATCAATCCCTTATGAAGTCCGTTTATTGCGCTACCAATGCGATTGTTCAATAAGTTATGCGTTTATACGAAACAATAAATTACCTATTATTACTCCTACATGTAAAATTACAGCGTTGCACTACGTTGATATTTCCTTTACTTACGCAAGGCAATAGGACGGACGTGACATTCGACCACAGTGCGTTCTATGTTTTCGCATCATTCGTCATAGAGGCCGTCTTCAATTGCAAAACCTAATACTTCCGTAACATCGTGGCGCTTTCTATTATATACTGAAGGTTTATAAGCTTCGTTTTGGTTTTGTGGTTAGTTTGCGGCTATGGCAACACTTATATTAATGGTATGTGTCGTAATGTCTATAACTATCGTCAAAAGGTAGTTAGTAATAACAAATGGAAGATCACGAGGTAGAAATAAATTATAAAGCTTCTGTTTAAGAACATCTGATTCCTCATCATCAACTTCCCCAATCATGGGCCAATGTTCCAATAATCGCCGCGCCTCATCCAATTACTGGTAGTCGCCTTTCGCAGGTCGATGCTCCATTTGGTTGGGGGACGTCCTACACTACATTTGCCACTCTAAAACTCGTTTGCTCCCCTTTTTTATTCATTTGGCTCGGCAAAGTGGCTAAATTGTTCCTATCAGGAACAGCATAATCCAAAAAAATCTGTCACGAGGTTCGGCAGTCTATTAGTAATCAAAAAAGAATCGTTAACCATAATCTACGATAAATGAAATTTGAAATATTATTAACAGTAGAAAAAGAAGTATTTGAGACTTTCTCAATTTCTTAGTAATTTTTAAACCAAAAACTTGATTTAATTCGTTATTGCTTTATTTGACAGCAAAATCATTTATTAAACACGCTACAGATGTACTAATATTATCTAGCAGACACAGGAAGTTGTCCCAACTGAAAGCGTAATCCGGATTCAAATATAAATTATATCATAGCAAATTTCAAAACTTTTCACATAGCATACTTTTAATATTACATACGTTACACAGAAGTCCCGGGGTTAGTCGCATTAACAAATGCTTCGTCTCCAAAGAACTCTTATCTTTTGGTAATACATCATTCACTAGACTAAGGAACGTATGAAGTGGAACATAGTTTTGTTCGTAATTATCACTGTGCCAACATATATGCTGACTCTTGCAAACGTATATATTATATCGATATGGCAACGTAAACGTGGAACGTCATCACAAATACCTACAATATAGACCAAATGAAAAGTAAAACAACGACAACGGTTATGGTATTTTGTATCGACCTGTTTTATACAGGATACACATAGATTGATCCCGGAACACTACGCAATTACGTGAGTCACGATTGTGTTTTGGGGTCACCTACATACATGTCCTATTTGCCCATTGCCGGCATGAGCCCAATACAGACCTATATATTCCTTCGTTTAGTAGAAGATCATTGGTTCAAAATTTAATGGTTATCGATTGCCCAATCTAACTGCTGCTTTTTTAGTCACCTTCTACCCCATTCATATAATCCCTTAATATCGCAAAACACGTAGAACATAATATAAGCTGTTACTTCGTCTGCATAAACCAAAGAAGAAAGAAGGCGACCCTATACACAAACTGATATGCGATTTAATAGTTCGTTAATTTCGTAACACAATGTAATACCGATAGTGTTAGGCGATTTATTGCGCATAATGTATGGACATGAACAAATCATTAATGAAAATGAGCATTGCGTGAAACACCGCTAGTAACGCGCACTCAGGAAATATTCGCATTCTGTAATATGGTCCATAATATCATCGTCCATCGACGTGTTACGTATTGTTACGAAGAATTTGCAAATGAAGCTATTTGACGATAACACCTTAGACTAAGTGCGTTAAAGAAAAAATCGCATTGGCAGTAGAATTAAGTAATCAAATATTATAATAAACAATCAAAATTAAGCTTAATGTCATGGCTAAAATTGTAAAAATGAATCGTGTGTATATTTCGCATAAACCAATTTCATTGGTTGCATTCATGATAATAGACCACGTCACTTAAGACGATCTATTTACTCTACATCGTCGCTCTATCACATATTATTCTCTCACCTAACATATACTGAACCATCACAAAAAAAATTACGTTTTATATTTAGAAAGCAAGAATTGACGCGAAGACTTTTGTGTGAATAGAACAACCTATTGACGTACGAAAAATATACATACATTTAAACAACAGCGTTATAAATTGTTATTACTGTGAGGCTTACTACACACAAGAATAAAGTTCTAGCGATAACAAGTTCCAATAAAAAGCAATTCTCTAATTAAATGTGACCACACCTCAAGTTAAAAACCCTTATGGTTAAAATATAAAAGGGTCTTTGATAGACCATAAGCCTGGTTCTCCAAAATATCAATCAGTATTTACTAAAACTCCAATATATTACAAATTCATTTTTCTTATGTTTACAGATCGGTCTATTCGACCACCGGCCGTCGTCATTGAATAACGCCCTAGCTTTATATTCCATAGACTCTGTAGAAGGTTATGTAATCACCAACGTGTCGCTGGGCACCGGATCTTTGCCAGCTGGCTGGGAATCTGGCACTGGGCTGAAAGGACCACATTGTTTGTGGCCCTGGGTAGGCGCAGGAGACGCAGTTATTGCAGCCTACAACTGCCTCAAAATACAGCCCACTTGGATGGAAGACAATGCGTAAGTATCAACAGTGAATATTACCGAATAATAAAGAAAACAATATATACTCGTATAATAATAATCAAAATAAATTATAAGATCCATTAAACAAATCTTCAATGGATCTTATAATTTAAAGATTCCCACAGCGACTTATGAAAATATACATACATATATCAAAATTATACATGTAATATTATTTAACGACTACAATTAATAGTAGAAAACAATTCAATTATTATCTAAACTATAACCCAATAAACCATACGAGTCCCTTTATTATGCCCAACTGAGGTCTGACCTCCTCTAAAACTGAAAGAAGTACTGATTGGCTGATAACATTACTTAGGAATTTTCTGAAGATAGCTATTAGGTGTGACGGTTTAACACATAGCTTCAAAAGTCATAGGTGTGTATTGGATATTAACCCTCGTTGCCTCGAACCTCTGACTTTAGCCCAGAAGTCATCACAGCTTCTGTCCAAAGAAACCTCATTAATTCATTAAATATTTATCCCAAGAATATACAATATTACCTGTCATATTATTATTATATTATCTGTCAACTAGCATCCTTTAACCTATGGTTTGGTGCCAGACTATATTTAATATTTTCCCCTTTATAAACTATACAGCAAATTTATTGTTATGTGTTAAACATGTTTTTTTTATCTACGTTGGCTGTAATCGAGAAATTATTTCGGATTGAGGTCAGTTATTCTACCTTGCGAATTAATAACAAATGATATCAATTACTTTTTCAAGGAAATTTGCCTACACACAGACCTATAGAAAAAAAAATGGCCTAAACAACTAACTTTAACAAAAACAACAACACACTGTGCTTCTTACTTAAGAGTGCGGCCTCTTAATAATTCCTACGTAAGCTGACCTGCATGACGCTAAATTTACCTATATTATGTTGTCCAGTGACAGTATAAACAAGCTTCGGATCGGAGAGCTGGCCCTGGCTGGTACCCACAATGCAGGCGCGTGGCGATTCAACACTGAAGTCAGCAATTTGGCTAGAGACAGCTTCGTTCTTTGTCAAGACCGTTCCATCTGGGCGCAGCTCGTTCATGGCATCAGATACCTCGACTTTAGAGTTGCTTATTACGATTTCTATGATAGGGAAGAAGATAGGTGAGTAAACTTCATACCTGAATACAACAAATAGAATTGAATTCTACTAATCTATATCAGCAGTTCAAGCACTTAGCACAACAGCGCAATACATGTCTGTATGTGGAAATTCTGAATGCAAATTTATGCTATTGTTAACGCTACGTGTATTAGGTCTTTGGTGTATAACATCGCTTTTAGTTAGATTATTCCGCACTATACTCCTGCTGGGTCATGCCAGTCAACGAGATAATAACAATGTTAAACCATATTCAATAACGAAATCATTTCGTATTTAATGTACATTGTACATATAATAAGAAAAAACATTATTTTTATATACAAATTGTAATAAAAATATAAAAGTACCAATTCCAATCGATAAACACGAACTTAAAAACGAAAACCAACATTAAGGCTACTGAAAAGAATCTTGTCATTTGTTTATGATGTTGCCTTTGGTTTGTACTGGAGTTATTAGTATCTTTATTAATACACATAACATGAGGCTTAAGTGTCATTGGGTCAATTATTTTTAGTAGAATAATAAATTAAATATAAAATTGCTTCTACAAAATAATGTCTCCAAGGAGTGATACAACTCATAATGTAGCATAATCTCTTCATTTTCGTAACTATGTATGAACCATGGCGTACTGAGTTTCTTACTTGCAAATGAACAATAAGTCAAACATGACAAAACTCTCTCGTGTAAGTCACGAATAAGGCAAAGTTTTGCTCATTATTACGATTTGATACATAGTGTTGCCCTCGAGTACTATTTGCATAATGACACATACATGTTTAGGAGTTTCCTAGCATAGTGATAGCATATTTGAGGAGAGTAATGAGAGTGTACGACCTCGCTTAATCAAACCCTTTTGTCTTCTTTGGCCGACAGTTTCCATTCAATCAGCTTTTAGTAACTTTTTGTATTGTCTTCAACTTCATAGGCTCATAGTATTTCAAATTTATTCTATATCCTTAACGAGGTTCCTATCACGAGTGACAGATGAATAAAATTTTAGTACAAAAAGGTTATAACACTGTTGATATTATAATTCTGCAGCAAAGACACATTAGAGGCGCGGACGATCGGCGACCGGTAGCGGTTTCGCACGGCTTCCTCAATAATGTTGCATAACCGTTATGACTGTATTGATCTGTTGTTCTTGAGTATTCAGAGCGGAGTGCCATTATGCATGCAACTCCTGATAATTACGTATTATTATGTACTCACTTTGTTTCGTTTCTTACGTAATAACGATTATAAGTTTATTAGCCTCTGCCCACCTATTACTAGGAAATTTAGTTTCATGTTATGTCTGTTTAAATATCAACATAACCTATTTGCCGAAATCTGTCTACTCATTACAGGTACTATGCATGATATACAATGTGAAAACTAATAAAACTTGTATTTTCAGTTCAAAGTTATTAGCGCCCATGACAACCTACTAAGTAAATAAAAAAATATGTCATATTGCTGCAATATTTAAACTTAATAAAAATTTCAGGTACTGGTTGAATCATAACTTAATAAGAGTCCGGCCATTAGTTCCACTTTTACGGGAGATAAGAATATTCCTGGATAGCACTAAAGAGGTAAAAACTTTTAACATTTTTGTAATAGCCGGAACTCATAAATATATTTTTTGTTCCTGTATCAAGTATTCCTGTATTCCTTCTTAGGAATTTCTTGGGTTTGTAGTCCGCTAACCCGCATTAGGCCAGCGTGATGGACTATGGCCTAAACCCAATGGTAGAGGAGGCCAGTGCCCAGCAGTGGGAGGTATATAGGCTGATGATGATGATGATGTTCCCTTATCGATTGACTTAGACCCAGTCTGCTGTGTCTGGAAAATCGAGTATACGAAGGGCCTAGGGGGATGCAAAAAATAAAAAATGTGGTAGTTGTGACTATTACACTAAATGCCTTCACATTATGTGACACAATTGTAGTGAATGCACATTCAAATATTTTTCTAACAATCCTTGACATTTTTAGGTAATCTTCCTTGATGCTCATCACTTCCCAGTCGGATTCTATGAACCCGATGGAGCCCCAATTAGAAATGTTCACGCTGGTCTTCTAGAACTGGTCCAGAGGGAACTAGGACCACACATCGCACCGGCAAATAACTTCGCTACAGGAACGGGTACAAGAGGAGCCACGGTTCAAAGTTTATTGGAAGCAAATAAAAGACTTGTTTTTAGCTACGTAGACAACAGTATTGTTGCGGGTAAGAATGATTTTCTTTCCATTCACTTAATTTTTAACAAGATTAAGTTTCATAAATATAACTTAAAATGTTAATTTCGTTTTATTTCTAGCAAACAACTGGCTTTGGCCAATCCTACCTCACTTATGGGCG
Organism: Cephonodes hylas; assembly: GCA_030295005.1. Taxonomy (NCBI): domain Eukaryota; kingdom Metazoa; phylum Arthropoda; class Insecta; order Lepidoptera; family Sphingidae; genus Cephonodes; species Cephonodes hylas. Next base: position 7,175,798 of record AP025371.1, read on the forward strand.
AACACCAACAACCCAGTGCAGCTGTTCCATTACTTAGACCAGGCGATAAGCGCCTCACCATTGCCGTCCTCGCGGTCGCCCCTGCACTCAGCGATGGCGCAGACCACGCCCACAGTGCTCGATATCTTGCTCCTGCGCGGCTCATTGCGGGACAACGCCGATGCTGTGAACCGCAACGTGACTGCGCGCCTCGCCACCCGCTGGCGCCCCAGCGCCAACATCATCTCCACAGACTTCTTCCTCGCCAATGACGTCATCGATGTCTCCATAGCGATCAGCGTGGAGCGAGCCTCCCGGTTATGACGTCGACACGGTCGAGCCCGAAGCGGAGGTTTACACGTTAGCGTGAAAAAGCGCGGCGGTAAATCTCTTTTGTTTCGTCGCGCCCCATGGCTTCCGCGCTGGCGTAACCGCTCCGAACCGACTCGCCACCGGCCCTCACACGACCAATTTATCTAGTTACCCGCTGATCGTGGATATCCGTCGCGACTCTAGCCGTCGAGTCCGACTGACATTAGTGAGATATATTTAGCTAAGTATTTTATTTGTAGATGCAAACTAGTCCTACGACATGTCGCCCTTTAAAGCGAATTTTTGTACATAAAAGTAAATAGAAACAAAGTATCGTGCCAAAGCATTTCTGTATTTTCATTTGTGCGTCCTCGAGGTAGCAAAACAATCTGTTTTAGGTACGCAATCGACTCTTTACTTAACATAAATATTACAGCGGGGAGCCGAACAATAAATATCTAAATGTCTAAACGTAAATAACATACTAAACTTGTACTTGCGCAACAAAAACGAGGTAGATACAACGTGCTAAACATAGCACAAAATAAGTCCATATGACTTAGCGTCACGAATGTGGTGCCAGGAGAGGGAGTAGCTCTGCGCGGCTCATGCGGGAGAGCGCACGAGCGTCCAGCCCCATCTCCGCCGCAGCACCGCGCACGTCCAGCCCGAAACTCTGTAGTAGTGCCGCTAGCGCCACCTCTTCACCGGTGCGCGGATCGCGGAGCCGTGGACACGAGCCGTTACACTGCGGCCACGAACATCTCTCCACCAGTCGCCTCGGTGCACACCCTCCACGCGCTTGACGTGCTCTTCCATTCCGTTCCAATCTTCGCTCCCAACAGGCCAAAGCGCGTGGTAAAGGCACACCTGACACATTTATAGCGAGCCACTCCGGCCGCGCGAGAGAGCCATGTGCAAGGCAAGCAGGTGCAAATACCGCGCGCACTGGCCCGAGGCTCGCTCGCAACGCAGCGCCCGTGTTGTGAACTGCATCCCATTGGGAGCGTGACCGCGGCGTGCGCACTCCTTCAGCTGCTAGTTGCGCCGAGTCGAATAAATATTGAAACACAAACAACGGTGTACGAACGTGCGGGTAAAGCTTGTACCCGAAGTAACACTGCCACGGTTCCTTTGGATAGTCACGAACGCACGAATTTGGCGGACTGCCACGCCACATAGAATGTCCAAGGCGGGCGATTGTAGACGCAGGAACCCTCCTGTCCCGAGCAGGCCGATCTAGAAACCAGCCGGAGTCGGCTACTGCTGCCACCCGTACACCCCGAGACCGCAGCGCACGTCGGGCTATATCGGCGTGGAGCATGGCGCCCGCGCCTCCAGCACTCGAGCCGACCAATAGCAATCGGCCTCGTAAACCAGCTCGAAGTAAGTCAGTGAGTACTGCTCGCACGATGAGTCTTCCAGTAAAAGCAAATCCGGAGGCTGAATGTGGAATTCTTCTTGTGCCCACCCACATATCACTGGAGCAATAAGGCAGCAGCACATGGTTGGATGCGTGCCATAGAGGGTTGGCCGCGGGGTCAGCAGACAATAATGCAGGTGCACGTCGCTGTCGCGGCCACCGTGACGACGACATCAAGGCTGGCCGGCGCCGCCATCGTGCGCGACATGACACTGTATCCCAACAGTATCCACCTCCTTCTAGATACACTACCCAGTGATCGTTGTTTGAACCTCGTCGGAAATAATACCTAGAACAGAAACGTTTCTTATTATAGAATTTGAAATATTGCCTTACAATAAGTTCGAATGTAAAATTTATAATAGTCAGGCAATCACTATTTTTTTTTCAAATTCATCTTAACGACAGCTCATTTAAAATAATTTCAATGTCTCATAGAGAAATGATGAAAAGAAGCATTATCTACCACATCTCGTTCAATACAAGAAGGCCCTATGTGTATTCTCACCCTTGTCCAAAAATTACAACCCTCCTCAACTACCCCAAAACCGATTCAGGGCGGCGAAAATGTTTCTACAACTGGCGAGCTACTTAACATATGCTATTTAAGTGCGACGAGAATTACCCGGCTGGAGTGCCGTCGTTGCACGTGAGCGTAGAGTTAGAAAGCCACACTAGCTTCAGACTGTCTGGTGGCGCGACGCTCTCGCTCACTGACGTCAGCACTGCCTGAAAACAATAGAATTGTTAACAAAACAAAACTCGCCACCGCCGCGAACTCACTTTGTACATCATTGAGAATCTAGATCAACATATTTACACTAGCAGATTCACCTACAATAACTGGATTGAGATATTTATAATTATGTTTTTTTCTTTGTTTGGTAAAAGAAGATTTTGAAGCAGTCTCGCTTAACGTGGATTTAGTAGCCGTCCTATATACTAGAAATTATTTGAAAATATCTCAGGCAATAAATCCTTCTAAGGATGTTTTCCTTTTACACTAAAATGAATGTTCTGGTTTGGCCTGTGCCGTCCAATCGAAATATCTACTGCTCCAGCGCGATTTTTTTTTAATTGTTCATTATAATTCCATTTCCTTCCTCCTTCTTTTATTATGATACCTATGTTATAAAACAAACAAGGAGTCAAACAGAGATACATTTTGATATTTAATAACATATTAAATTTTGTTTTCTAAACAGAAATTAGCATGAATTTTAATACGGCACTTTGTTACTTGTTATCAAGTTCCTAGGTAATAAAAACGTGTTTCACCCGTGTAAAATCCATTATGAAAATTAGTATTTCTTAACGACAACCATTAAAACATTTACGGTGTCACTATTCACAATTTATAGTTTATACAGCAATTTGAAAAGCAGCGTGATTCTGTTAATTTCATATAAAACGTACAACAAAGTAAGATTTACTAACTATCGACTTTTCGTTATACACTGCCCGGATTTTGTTAATAAACTGCAAAAACGAGTCGAGGTAAGGCCCAATACAAATATTTGCCGCAACGTAAACTTATAAAATTGCACTGAATATTGCTTTCGGAGCGATATGAACACAGTAATATGACTATAAATAACAGATTTTCAATTTAGCGCACTGCAAATATAAACAGACAAACATAAGCAAAGGCTTAGTTATTGAGAACTATGAGCTATTTAAAGAGAGCAGTACAATGTATCGACTATTTGACTGGTCTTTATGGTTCATTTATTTGCTATTTAGACCGAACTGCATTTGTGAGTAGTTGTCATAGCTCATTACAAATACACAGTACGTAATACATTTAAAGATATTGTAGAAGAAAGAGAATATTTGCCTGAGTTTAAACTTCCTAAGGCAGTCTTATTAAATAATAAATCCTAAAAGGTTCAATTCCCGGTTCCCGCACTGAAACTAACATTTGTATGAACCATTAACATTATTTTTGTCGCTGGTTGTTTATGTATCAAAACTACATAATATCAATTTGACTTTAGGGTTACATTTCAAAATGAAAAATAAAACAAAAATACTATTTTTCCCCCAAGATTTAGGTTACTATTACAAACACATTTGTGGGAAAAGCGCTTTTATATTTGAAGCAAAGACGACGAGACGTCTAGTACGCCCCCAGGCATGTTAGAGCAACGACCCGCAAAACCAACTTGTAGCGTTCTATGTGAAGAGGAAGGGACTAGAGGCGCCCTCTGGGGTAAGTTTCCACAAACACCAAATTTCACAAAACATACAATGTATGTATGTATATTATGTACTATACGCCTGTATCCTATCTTGTATCGCAACTTTAACCCTGACATGCCAATTTTCCTTTCTTTTTTATTTTATTCATCTGTTATCGACGGTTCCATGTACTTTTGAGGGATTATCAAATGAGCTTTTTATGCTATGGTTCATCTCATAACCACTAGATGGCGTTTGTAACATTGCCGCAACTATATTATAATTACACCTAAAAAATTAGATAGGGATTTGTCATCCTAAAATTTAGATTTCGATCGAAAAGATCGAAAAGATCGATTTTAATCAAATTGGCTCTTCTTTTAAGAAAGCGAAGAATTGTGTAATATGTTTTGGAGTCGCAATGATAGAAAGTGACGCTTACTAAGACTTCAAAAGAAAAACACTGCTCTTTACGCAAGGGTCGAAAAGGAAAAACGATGAATGTAATACATGAAAAAGAAAATCTTGACATTTTTCTTACATAATAATTATAATTAAATAAAGTGCAGATTTCAAAATTGTGTAATGGCCATTTTATTTTCATAACAAGTTTCATTTGGAACCGGTGGTAATCCAACCGCTTGTTTGAATTGTTAATTAGCACTGCAATGGAAACAAAAAAAAATATTTTGTTGTAACGTATTAATATAGGTGTCAATTAAATTTTATCAAATGACTGACGGTAAAACCGCGGCAATACACTGGCAGATAATTTACCTGTGAACCGTGTGGTCTGAGGTGCGATTTCACGTCTAGCAATTCTTGTATGCGACTTTTAATTAATTAAAAAATCAGTACCGTTTTTCAATTTCAGACTATTGAAATAACAGATCAAACCCAATTCCTATTGTTTTGGCAATTCACCGACTTACAAATAAAGTTTCGTTAATTTGACTGTTACTTTAAAATGTTTTGTTTAGTTTTCTCTAACTCTACAGGTCAATCGAGAAAGCAACCGCATTTTTAAGCAGTTGTTAAATTAAATAACGTTTATATTTAAAGCCGCAACTTTTTCGCAACTGCACCTCAAAGGCTGTCAAAGGAATGTATTTATGAATTATTATTACTGATTTTATTATTGTTTACGTTCAAAAAAAGTTGAAAATGTGCATATATATGTACCTCTATAAATAATAGCAAAATTTCATAGACCCTTTTAAAATTATTATTTTGTAGTGTTAAAGAGTATGCTTATGTAACTAAACTTACGTATATTAGCCAGTCAACGTAGGATAACAAGCAATCAATAGCTATTTTCTTTTTCGATGAATTCGCAAAAAACGATTTAGGCGAAAGCTTTGATCTTCCCTCACGACAAGTGTTCGAGGAATACTTATAATAAAGGTTATACGTTACGAAACTTGGAAGAAATAATATTGTTATTTGTATTATTCAATGAGAATATCAGTGTGCGTTAATAAAACATTACTTGTTAACAATCTTGGGTGTTGTACATAAAAAAGACATTTTGTTGGAATATACGAACGATTAAGTAGAGTTCTTATTATATGGCAGAGTTTAGATATTCCGCATTTTTCTATGGATATTGTGGGACCGAAAGTCTTTTACCGCCTCAAAGTAGAATTGTGATATTGTGGGATTTCTGAATACATTTTATTATATCTTAATTTGTACTAGAAAATATAACAGAAAATCATTCACCCATTCTAATTTCGAAGGATACGTAAGCAACATATAATATCTACCAAATAAATAAACGAAATTCATGTTTATCAGTATACCTACTAATTCAGAACTCAGATTCAAAACATAACGTGAAGTTCGAACCCACAATTTCTCGTTTCACAACTGGCTTTAAGCCAACTATACCTCAGGGGCTGTAAGTTTACTTGTTGGTTGTAAGAAGTAATCTACAAAACAGCTGAGCCATAGTATCTACCTACATAAGAAAGTCAAAACAAAAATTCAAATATTTTATAAATGTGTAAGCTATGTAATGACGAAAACAAATGAACATATTCTAATAAAATTTTGTATTCAAAATTAGTTACTTCAAATCCTGGTTGGTTATTGTTAGAATAGAAAAAAGAATAAAAATAAAAGATTCAAGGACGCCTTAACAAACAATAATATTAACAACAATGTATCATTATAAACTGACTGTGATGATGACAAAAGACATCAGCGAACGAAATTGAAAAATTACTAATTAATATCCTATTAATGTAAAAGTACGAGTGTTTATAACAAAACTACTGAAACGATTGTAATAAATTTTTATTAGAAAGAACATTAGTGACATTTAGTTACAGACCATGAAAAATGTTGCATTCGTAGATTATGCATCTTTCTACACGCAAGAATGACAGTTTATTATTTTTATAGATAAAGTTAATTTAATTGCCTTAAAAAATCTCTAATTTAAACACTACTTCGCTCTAGTTTAAATCTAATATGATTTTTTAACAACGGTCGGCCTCTTTATATTAATGCTTAATGTTTGTCAATAAAACAAAAAGTACTACGATTGAGTTTCTCATCTATAATTATTAGAGACTACTGTTTGAAGTGTGTGTATTGTTATCTTCTTACAAGTACTCGGCAGAAATACATTAAAAAAAAATTAAGACAAAATGAAGGGCGTTGATCTTGCAAATTATTTGGACCTAATAAAGATTGAAGTTTACATTATGCTGAGAGTTATTTACTTAGGGGAGAGTCCTACAGTACCGTCACCTTAAGGTTTATCAACAATATAATCGAAATGCCTAAGGTTACATGTTCAATGCTTCTTGTTACCTATAAAGAAACTAATAAACTATCAATAAAATGAAAAAAATATAGGTATTTTTAGAAATAATCATCTTTATTATTACAATTAGAAAATTAGGTATAATCAGACTTTAAAAAATTGGCCTCCAGTACCGGCCACTAACGCTCTGGTGTTATATATATCCATTTTTATTAAACAATAATCACAAATATATTGAGTTGATAGCTCTGATATATTTGCACAAGCCTCATGGATCCAAGCCTTACAATTTCCACTTTTACAATTGTATCCAATCCTCATTATGAGCTTCAAGACATAAAGAACAAATAGTCTCTTCATTCGGGTTATCAGGAGCAATCAGGTTATCGATTTTATCTTTCTTCGATTTCTTGCTTACGACTCGTCCTGACAGCAAACTCTAGCCCTTTCTATTAGCTTTTGTTCCTGGAAACAAACTCTTACTTTTCTTTTAATATCTTTACCGTATAGAAAATTCTTCTAATTCTAATTCTACTGATATGTCTTCGCGCTCAGGTAAGAAAGTCTTGTGAAAACGACCCATAACTGACTTAATAGATATTTCTTGATTATTATGAATAGCCTTGACTCGATCAATTAATGTAGTTCGTGGTACCTGACAGCGATCAGCGGCTTGACGTGCACTCATTTCATATGTCAGCACCAGATCCATGGCTTTATGCATGTTCATAGGATCCCAGGTACTCTTTTTTTTCTTGGTCGTGCCCTCACTCTGATCTTTTTCCATTTTTTTGTATCTACAAGTTAGATAAATCTATTAAAAAAACAACTTAAAGAATGGCCGGTACTGTAGGACAATGTTGTGGCCGGTACTGTAGGAAACAAAATAAACAATATGTCTGTTTATTGGCAAATAAATAATGCACAACGGTTTATTTAAAATACCGTTTTGGTAACCACATAAATGTGTTATACATACCTGGATTCAGTGGTTTTGAAATAGTTATTCAAACTCTGAATATCAGCCATTGAATTTTAGCTTCGCAGCGTACGTCCTTTACACGCAACGCAATTCATTGCAATGACAGTAAACCTGTCGCGACAAATCTACGCCGTTTTGATCTTTTCCTTCGATTAGCGTCCTGCCCAAATAGCGATAACAGTTTCAGTGCAATCTATTATAATAGCAGAGAACTTGCAACTGGCCGGTACTGGATGCCGGCCGGTACTGTAGGACTCTCCCTTACCTTTACTTTACAGATATTATGAAAATATCCACAAATTGATTAAAAAACCTTATGATACTAAAATTACTAACGTTATTATATTAAAATGCAAATAAATTAGCAATAAGGCGCACATACCTAGCTTGACTGCATAAAATATTATATGTATTGGCTATTTCTATTCTAATGCAGGTACTTAAGTCATAAACAAAATAATTACTATGCTTATTTATACAATTCGAGTTAAAACACGAATTCACGTTTGTCGATATTACTTTCAAGTTGTAAAATTTAATTAGCTTTAAAGCTGTATGGTTAGCTTAATAATTATTTGACGTATTTTCAACTGCTTGTGCTTTTTTTAATTATAAAATTGTACCTTAATATTTGTTACCGTTATTAAAATATTTTTCAAAAAAAGGCAAACTTACAAAAGTTTTACTATACCTACTTGAATTAATACACTGACTTTAATACAAAATATATAATTATATTTATGTCATCCCGCAAGGCCATGTATTCAGAAATTTGTCAACACTAACAGCGACCGCGATTAGCAACACTGAGCACTGAAATTAGAATAGATAAATGTATTTCCATAATAGCACAAAATAATAATGCGTACACAAAGCGTCCAAGTGATCCAATTCCAAGAGGTGCGGCGAGCGGAGCCGCGGCCGCAAGTCTTCATCGCTTCGGGGAGCACTTTAGGAACGAGCGCGGGCGCCGGCTGCCAGGACGAGCACACCCCATACTGGCGGGCGCGCGCTCGCCACTGGCACCGCGCGCCGAGCGAGCGGCACACGGGCAGGACGGCGCCGCGGCCGCGACCCGCGCGCACTGCGAGCGCTCCACCCGCTCGGGCGCCGCCCGCCTGCGCCTGCACCCGCGCGCACAGTAGCGCTCCCGCTGTTTACAAAATACAGCCTCTATGTGGAACGAGGGCGAAGGGCCGGACGCGGGACGACTCGCCGCACGGCGTTCCACCGAATAAAGGTAACCGAGCCGCGGCGGCTCGTTTGTGAGGCAGGGGCGGCGGGACCGGCTCCGGCGGCAACATCAAAAGCGCCGTAGATCAAAGGAGCCGCCGCGCGATCGGCATCCGTCATTATTATTATGCAAGCATTACGAGGCGCGCGTGACTCAGGCGAGAGGGCCACGCGAACAGCGCGGGCGCCGCGCCGGCTGCACCGCCCCCCGCCGCCCCGCGCCGCGCCGCCACCCCGCCCGGCGAGGCACCCTCCACCTGCCAGCGACAACGGAACTGAACAAAACGACCGCCCTCAGGCTCCCCGGCTGATCGCTCGGAATCTGCACCGACAGCCGCGATGATTAGCCAGCCCTGTGTCAGTACGGTTCGCGCTGTTATGTTTACACTTTATTAATGACAATAACGGCATGATGTAGTATAAATTTGCTGCTTTTGATTAAATTCAAAAACCAATCAAAACTGCTGGTTTATTACAATCTTTTCAACAAAAAATAAAATAAATTTAAGCTTCCATAAACACTCCTGTAGCTTTAGATAGCAGCTTAAAAAGCTCATTACAATGTCAAAAATTGCTAATCGCTTAACACAGCATTTCTAATTGGTGAGGCGACATTTCATCATGCAAAACGAGGTTCCGATAATAATTGTTTACCGGTGTTATTTAAGGGCATCAACGAGTAGATCGGATGATGCGGTGCGTACGCCGTATACGAACGTAAGTAGAATATAATTGGCAGGCGGCATAGCGAGCGTTCAAAGCCTTACCTGCCTGTAAAAATGCCATCATAAAGCCGAGCCGCCACAATGAGCCCTTTGACAGTTGGTACCCACCTTTATGATGCCGACTCTGATATACGACCTCGGTCTCATTAAAGTTATTTTATCGACTGCCGATACAGCATCTTCGCGACCCGACACTAAATCAAGCCTTCTAAAAGGAGTGCGCACTCCCGCTGCCACCGCACTCAAACAGGGCGGAAAGAATAAACCATTTAGTTAGACCATTCAAAATCTTTATAGCTTATTATTCAATCCCTTTAAAGACTTAGCGGGACGGCCTTTTTAAAAGCGTTCTTAATATAAAAGACCATTATACAGGCCATTTTCCATGACAATGAACGTAATATTTTTTAGTTCAGTGTAGTCGTTAAATCTCTGATTATCAAATTATGAGCAGCGGAAGGTATCTTTACAATTTGTTTATTAAAGTCGTAATACTAAAAAGCTTTTACTTGTTTACCAGTAAAGGCGGGTACATACTTAGTACTGACCTACGGCAAAATACTCTTTTTAAATTTATGACTCCTGATCGTGTTACTCGGATTGCGCTTGTGAAACTGACTTTGGGTAGTTGGGCACGCATTACAAACATCTCCTCGGCGTAGACGTTTACAAAGGTGGTTTATGAGGGTTTGTTATTCGATTTATCTTGTATAATAGACGCATTGACGTATAAAATGTGAAAGAAACTTGATCGCGGCAGACGTCAGCGTGGCAGGTAGCAACTAACAACATTGTAGGGAACAATGGCAACAAGTAATAAATCGCCAGTCACCTCGCGTAGAAGCAAGTAATAACGAGAGGTTTTTTACAGAAGCTTTCGGACGGCTACCGGGGTCCGCACTGATGGGAAAAAAATCGTGTGCTCGTTCTCGACTACCACGAATGAGTACAATCTAATACGTAAATGGATCAAAACTCTACTGTATATGCGACTAACAACATAGTTACAACGGAGGTTCTGTGTTTCTTTTGTTATTCATGAGGTATTTCGAAATATACAGACTGCTCCTCTTCTTGATCAGTCTTTATCCACTGTCAAATCTATCTCAACTGACTTCTGCAGCTTTTTTAGAAACGTCTACTTATCTTTTCGGTGCGCGCTGTGTTTACCATTGTAGAAAATCCAGTTAATTTCCCGCCGTGAGCTTCATGTGCTTAATCAGCTAAAAGTCCATCTTAAATTATTAAGGATTTTAAGCATATTAATGCTTAAATTTGTGTTTTATTTACATATAAATGTATCGAGATATGTTTAAACACAGCATGCTTGCATTCACGTTTTCATGCCTACATACACTCATGCCATCTTGTCGTAATACTAAAAAGCTTTTATTTGAATATTTCGGCAATTTTATTTTTGTGTCCCAAGTAATAATCTATTGCTTTACCTACTATCTCTTGTATCGAACCCGGAATGTACGAAATACTGTTCTACCAAAAAACCCCTATCCAGTCCAAGTTTACAATTCTATCTTACAAATGTAAATCGAATTACAAAACAAGATCGATTTTTCGACATTGGAAGATTGGTATCCGACCACAAGACTGCGGGTAAAATCTTTCAAATCTAGAATGTTCCTTTCTTTATTTTAATTTATAATTCCAGAAAATATTTGTTAAAAGTAAAACTCTAAAAATATTTTGCTTTAAATTTATTACTAAGTAGATGTAAATGTAGGTATATAGAACAATGCAATTGAAGTTCACTTATGTAAACATCAACAGTTTTACTTTCAAGCATTAAACTAAATAGTAGACAACTAGAATATAGGTGCGTTAACGAAATCATAAAAAGAATAAATCTTAAGAATTTACTTAGGTACGCGTAAAATATACCAACTAGTTTTGTGTCGTTAATAATAATATTAAATTATAGCTACTCAAATATCAAAATCAACATTTATCACAAACAAGTTTTTTCTAAATTTAAATTCTCGCTGAGAAATGATTTTGCATTTCCGCATTGAGAAGCTTTATTATACCTATTATCAAGGTGAAGGAAAACATGGTGAGGAGACCTACACACCTAAAAGTTCTTAGGGATTTCTTAGGTGTGTAGTCCGCCAACCCGCACTAGGCCAGCGTGGCGGACTAATACATAAACCCTCTCAATGGAAGAGGGGGCCCGTGCCCAGCAGCGGAACGTATATGGGCCGATGATGAATTATACCAATTATTAAATATTAAAATAATCACTGTTTCAAATCAATCAATTTCGTACTCGACAGTCCGTCGTACAAGTCTCGTAACGTAAGCAAAGTACGAATGGTCGATAGTAGTACGTAGTGCGATTCTCGGCCCAGAGCCCCCAGCCTCCGAATCACAATAAATCTGAACCGATAAATAGTCGGGCGGATTGTCGGCGCGGCGCGATCAAAGCGAGGGGAGGAACATGAAAGGCGCCGCCGGCCAGCAAGACGTTACATTCGAACCAGATACCCAGTAAGGTGGGACCGCCGATTGTGAACTTTACACTGTATATAGAATGTCGGAAATGTTCAAATAATTCAGTTAAGGAGATATTAGGGTGTATTATTGATTTTACTTTTGTTTTTGGCTGAGCTTTTTTTTAGTTCTCCTAAACATATACGATAAAATGACTTACGTGATATTTAATGGAAGTTAACTAAATTACCCAACACAGACAATATGTACCTATAAAGCCAGTAGTAATATAAATACTTTTTTATAAAATAATACGAAGATACATTATTCTGTAACATAATAGTACATTTGTTATTCTGAATACAGCCCAGAGTGTACAAATCGTTTCCATTCCACCACCGGTCGTCACGTGTAATTGGCCCTTTGTTAAGTGATATATTAATTAATTTGATTTTAATTTTGTACGACACGTTTACTTCTGACTGACGTGACGAAGGTCTTCATATTTTCTATTTATATCCAAACTGGAATTTTATATCCAATGACGAGTATGCATAGGAAACATAAAAAATACGTCCTAAATATCATGAAGAAAAAATAGCTTTCTTATAAGTAAACTGTAAAACCTTACTAAAACAAAACTTAGGACACATTTCCCTGTTTATTTACAGTTTGCTTATGACTCTCAGTTGGAAGAAACCGACGTTTCAAAAGTATTTTAAACCCCAGACCCCCAAAGAATTCCAGAGTGAGTAAAACGTATTAGTCCTGAGCTTAAGAAATGGCTCATGGGTTAAAGACTTAAGGAGGCCTGTATCTAACTATAAGATGTTTATGAATGACTTATAGCAGTATAATTATTTGAATAATGCCATTATGCTTGCTACACGAACCGGTTCCCCTGATATAAAATAATATTTAATCGACTACTCTCTTGTAAAATAAATGTTTCTTGGGGGACCAAATGATAATTAGAAATAGAGTTATTTAAGTAGGGCATTAATTTTGCTATTACGAAAATAAATCGTCGATTGACAGCTGCTCTCCATTTACAATTAATAAAAGCAAAACAGTCGGGCAAATGTTCAAGCAGGTGCGTTTATAGGCCCGTTTTTGTACGAAGCAAACATGTGAATTAAATTTAAATTTAGTGAGTCCATTCTATAGGTCACATGTAAGCTTATAAATAATTAAATTGTACAGAAACGCATAATATCGCCTGAGATTCTTGATAAGAATATAAATAGAGCACAAAGAAATACCGTAGAAGTATAATAATAGGAAATATCGTTGAAAAATGTAAGCTGTCGGTCTTCTGCCGTAACCAATTGAGAGTGATACTTATTCCCTGAAGAATTGTGATATTATTTACAAACACATTACTTTAACAATATGTTTGTCTTTTTTGACAGCCCTTTCCAGGTCCTTAAGGCTTTAACATACTTGTATTCTTTAAACATTAAAATATCTATTATAAGCATGACAAGAAACAAATACTGGTCATTCGCATTATTGTATACTAATAAATCAAGGCGTTAAATATATTCAATTTGAAACATCCAAGAAGGTATAATGATCTTAATAAGAGGACAAATAATAATATTTGCCTTTTACTTCTCGATGCAACGCTTAAGACATCGGCAAACAAGTGTGATCACGTGTGAAATATAGTGTTCATTTGCATATTTAACGATCTTACAAATAAGGCATTTAGACAAACATTCTACTTGATGCTGTTGTCTGGAATCTGACTGATTGAAGTAGGTACCGGTTGCCTACGAAATTCATAAATCTATATTTATGAATATCTATAAAATTAACTCGTTTTCACTAAAGCCAATCATGATTGGAGCCCCCGTTTCTTTAGGTATTAACATTCGTAGCTAACATTGTTATCGTCACTACATTTTTATTCCAATACTCAATTCAACTTTTATTAAATTTAAAAAGAAACGGAAGAGCTTAGGCGGATAAAACTAGTAGGTAGTAGAAGTAGAAGAAGGTGTTTTCGTAAAGAAGTAAAAGATATTTGCAAACTCGTTAGATACACAAGTACAGCAGCTTACAATTATCTTTAATACGCATATCCCCCTTCAGTTTTGCGTGCCACACAATCTAACAATACTTATCCGTACCAATCAAAAGATAGGAATAACAAATGCACATAAACTGGATTGCGCGTTATTTAGCACCAACCTTGAAGCGAAACTAGTAAAGGCACTAAATATCGTGCCGTGCGTGATAATGGATCCGTATATAATAGGGTAGTGGTTGTGGCAGTTATTACTTTATATGCATGAAGGCATAACGACGTACCCGCGACTCAAGCGGTGCGCTTACTGCCGGCTCTTGTAATTAATTTGTCATTAACAACTCAAATTACCTATTTCTCTGTATTTCACGTTTATTACATAAATTATAAGCGGTAGATTAAATAACATTTTAGCTTGTACCGACGCCCGGACCTAATTGCTTTTGAAGTAAAGGTATGCGCGTACTTGTGACTGTGTACTGACTAAAATTGGTATTTATGAAACGGACTAGTTAATGCTGCAATGTATACTCAAGTCTTTACCTACTTACATTTACATTAGCCCTTGTAACTTCTCTGTAAGTAAGAAGTGTCGTCCTCATCCACTGACGTAATGAATGTTGCTCGGCTCCCAAAAAGAACTTAATATTGCTTCGAAGTCTGCGGCAGAAATGTAGATATATTTTTATCATTTCTGGGTTTTACAAGACAAACAAAAATTCCCCCGCATGTTAGAATGTCCATATAACACAGTACTTGACATAGTGCTCAATATATTTGTCGATAATAAACTTTTGTATCTAAGAATTAAAAGCGTATTTGTATTTCAATGTTTCATAAATTGTGCTTCAAACTTAAAAAAGTTATACTTATGCAAAAGCATAACATTATTTACATTTTTTAGTTATTCCTTGTCCTTTGCGATCGTGAAGTGGCACTCACACTGTTAACAATAAATTTATAATAGTCTTTTATTATTTTACGGTATTTTTAATGTGCTTCTGGTCGTTTCAAATATTTTTTATTGTTATAGGTGCCTGTAAAAGATAATCGCCCAAATAAATTACGCGTTTTACCGGAGAACCAAAAATCCAATAAAGCGGTCTATAAAATGTAGTAAAGATGACCATCATAACTGATTTATATCAATAGACATTAATAGTTAGTTTTATGACCAAAAAATAATGAGATGTTGGTAAATAAAAGATAGTTATTATTACAAATGTTTAATAGCATTAATAAATATAATGTAATCCGACATTACGTGAAAACATTTCCAAATATACAGGAAAAAATGATAGGATAAAATAAACATTTGAGAAGACGAAAGTGGCAAGCCGTAACATAAACCTAATCGTTGAACAAAAAAATTTTAGAAGTTTGTTAAAATGACTCTATAGAAAATAAATAAGGCACGATTTCTTATCACAGAATAGCGTCTACTTAATACACATCTACATACATTACATAGTTGGTACATAGCAATACACACTTATTTACAAATTATACCTTTGTAAAAACCTACCCCTAATCTAGTATGAAAACGTATTTAAATATCAATATTCTTAATTTGCGACTTTATCTGAAGGTCTTCCAATACAAGTTTTTCATATATAAAAACTAATATTGCAAGTAAATACATAATAGTTGATATCAAAAATATTTCAAAACATCGCATACATATTGTCCATGAGATCTTAAAAGTAATGGAACATTATTAAAGCCACTAAATTACATTCACTCTATACTCGTTACAATTTATTGTCACAATCAAAAATAACCAAAATATTGCTCGAGATTCATTACACGCAATTTTTTATTGTACTTAAACAACTCAATTTTGTGTACTTTAAAACAATTTACTTAAATACTCTAACATATTTCATATTTCTAACAAAAATGTTTGAGACAATTGTAAACTAAGCGTTTATTTGAATTGAAAACCTTAATTTCAACCAAAGTTTTATTCATTCCGAGTATTCTACATAATGTAGTCAAAATATCTCTATGAGAATATTTTAAGGTTCAACCGAGTGAGAAAAACTGCTTACTAGGTAATTTTTGTTTTTGCTTTTTAAGGAACTCTCTGGCTTGCTTGTCTCCTTGCCTTGACTCCAATGCTTTGATGGCATCGCCGTCTGAAGAAATAAGATAACTTTTATATTTCGAACTCTATAATAATAATAGGAAAAAACATTAATACAATACATAATTCTGATCCCACACTAGAATACAAATCCTGGGTCATGGGTATCAGAAACTACAAAAGACTATTCGATAACACAAACATCCAGACCCGAAAAAAATATTTGTGGATCATGACAATCATTTGTCTTAGTACAGGGATCTAACCCGCGGCCTCTTTTTCACAAGCTTGTATCTAGCTGCTTCACGGGACTGTCAAATTATCCAAATTTATTAATTTTTAGAACGATTCCGAGATATACATAGATCTACATTAAAAATGGCGGTTATACTGACCAATATTGGAAGGTCTGGAGAGGGGCAAGTGTTGTTGCGGCAGGCTGCCGATGGGCGCGGGGGTGTCGGGCACCTCGCTGAAGTGCAGGTACGCCTCGCCCACGAACGTGTTGCTCAGGCTGAACGTGTCCTTGTCCTTTATCACGAAGTGCAGGATACCGTCCGTCACATTCCGCTGCTCCGACGATAGAGGTCTTGAATAAAAATAAAAATTGGTAAACATTAATCAACTGATTTAAAAAAAAAAATTATCAACAAATTCTGAAAATCCCGTCAAAATCGGGAAAATACGTCATATTATTCGTTATAATAACAGTCGTTTGTTTAAGTAAATAACGAGTAAATAGATATGCATTGAGTAACTTTATTAGTAGTGATTTATAATTTAAAAGCAGCGCCTAACTTTTTTTATAATTAAAAAAAATAATCCATTGTCAATGTTTGTTATAAAAAAAATATTACATGTTAAAAAAAAAACTAAAATTGACAACTAACGTAACTTCTCATTTCAAATTGCATGTTCCTTAATTTGTTTACTTCTCTAGCAGGATATTATGAATGAACAACTCACATGATAAACATTTCGTCGTAAAGCGGGAACAGATTCTTGCTGTGTGTCTGTGTCTTCGGTTTTACGACGTTTGCGAACGAATCTTCCGGCAGCAACGCCACTCTAACATACGAATCGCACAAACCTAAACAAACATTACTTCTAAAATAACAGTTTACAATAAAAACAGTTTCTAAAAAGTTGAAGTCGTTTGAAAACTTTTTGTTACTGGTGATTTTGTCAAATTACGCCAATGTTTTTTTATTTATTTTACATTAAGCAAAAGAAATTCGTTTGTTTTTTATCTATGCAATGTATTGACAATATGTTGAATTGACAATCGTCAATTACACCATAGACATAATTTAATCAACCTTTCACATTATCATATCTATTTAATAATACATCAAATAAAAAATTTAATTATGGCGTACTTACCATTAGAATCTGTCGGCATCAAATTCCTTGCGTTCATAACCTCAACTTTTAGGTTGTCGTCTATGAACTGGGCCCGAACAGTCAACATGCCCATCTTGGGTTCCGTCATCGCCTGTTGTTCTTGCCACCTTTCTAAGTGGTACTGATGAATAAGCTCCCTAGTCTCCAGACCATGTAGCTTCAATAAATATTCCACCCTTTTCAACGTATCAGAAGTGTACGTTTCCTTATTATCTTGACGGAAAGATCGAATCATTATCTTAAGACAGTCGTGAAGGTTCGAGAAGAAAGATGGTGGACGACGTTTCTGTAATTTTAATGATTTATTGAAAATGGGTTGATTGGTAGATATTTACGATACATAGGGTTGCTTCATCATTTTTAATCAATAAATGTTGTGGTGAAATATAATACAATTATAAGTGACGTATAAGAAAAATACAATAATGAAACAATCCTACATATTTGAATAACATAAAATAATTGACCATCACCACAGTACAAAACGGTACACAAGTCATTAAGTATTATTATTATGATACACACCATCACCATGCATATAATAGAAAGTTGGCTAAAAAATATGCATAAGATATTGTAGTAACATGCAAAAAGGACATGCGATGATAGGTATTACTTATGTATACCTACAATCCTAAATATCCTTTGCATTTTTCTTCATAATAACTCAGCTCTTTATTGAGAATCTTTGAACAACATTTCACATGCCACAACAAAGTTTGGAAGAACGGACGTCGAACTATTAAAAATATAGTTGCCTAGGTTTTACATTCACAATTGGTCAACACTGTACTAATTTAAGCTGGACTTTTACTTCGCTATCTGTCATTCGGTAATTTTAGTTCACGTACTCAAAATAAAAATAAAAGAATGCTCTGTAATATAAATTAATATTGAGATGCAATTATTGTCTCTTTATACAAAAAATATGAAGAAACAACAAATTTGGCGACATTGAATTAAAATTACCGAATATTACAATTAGAACTAAGCTTTCAGATTTTATCCTAATCTTAGACCCGTTTTAAAGTATAAATTTATTTATTAAAAAATATCTAAATATTAGGTAAAATGACTGAAAACTTAGCGCCGGCTAATAGGGCGACATGACATAACAAGGTGCTTCTACAATGTGTAATGTTACCGCATCTAAGTTGGCGGCTGCCTTTTTGCTCAAGCGTCTCGGGTCGATATATCGAGTTATCTTTGCCCTTCGGTGCTATCAAACAACAATAAATTCAAATAAACACAAGTATTCTATAAAACTATTCTTCTATAAACAAATTGCTGAAAAGATGAATAGAAGGAATTGTGAAAATTCCTTTTTGATGAGAAAATAAAAAACAAAAATGTAATGTTCCATAGTGCACACGTCTATAATGAATTGCTTGGACGTGCGTTATAGAATGCAATTATTTACCCGAAATAATATATAGCCAGGAGATACTTTATTTTTTCCAAAAAATCTACGCCTAAAGAAGCGGAAACGGGTGGAGAGGTTCTCTTTCTACAAATGAAAAGTATTAAATATGTTAGTACAACTCACTAGTTAAAAGTTGTCGGAACCAGTGAAAAACTACTCATATTATTATTCCCATTATATTTTATCTAATAATAACCAGACACATATTGTGTTTCAATAAAATAACGAAATAAAATAAGTACATAAATAATTTGTGTCATGACAAACATTACCATCATAAAAAAGAGTATAATATTTTTAAATCAGCAAACATTTGTATATCCTCTTTCAAATTCATCATGCAAATAAGCTACGCTATCTAAACCCACATTTGATTGACCTACACAAGCTTTTCCACTGGTTCTATATAATTAATCAATTAGTAAATTTTTGAAATGAAGAGTTAGTTAAAACCAATTAGGTACTTGAAAAATAACTACGCTACTATACATCTATTAATGATTATTACAAGAATCTCAAGTAACAACATTTTTAAAACTTACATCAATATTCGCTTGTATAAGTTCGAAGAGTACTTCTCCCAGTTGTTCCCACACGATGTCCAGAGTTCTGGAGAAGTTTTCGTTGTTGAGATGTTGGTACAACGTGTCCAGATTAGCTTCGAGGTAGCGCATCACGCGATCCATACTCGAACAGTCCTGATGCAGTAATTCCGCCCCCTCCATCAAGAAACGGGTGATTGATGGCATCATCTGAAAAAAAAAAATAGCTTTAAATTCGTATTCTTAATCAATGATTTAAAAATATACGAGTACTTATAGGCCCGCAAAGTGGACCAAGGCTTCTCAATCGTAAAAGAGACATGTGGACAGTTGAGTATATATACATGGTAATTCAGAATTAATCAAGAAGAACATAATGAAAAATCTTCATTATCATTTAGGTACCTTTGCAAATTAGAATTTATTGGTTAGTAGTACAATTGTAACTAATGAAACTAATATGTTTGCTTACCTTCTTAATCATAATTTCTAATAAATCTACGATTTTATTCTTGACTGTGTCGATTGCGTTTGCGATTACATTCTGCAAAGTTTCTTTACATCTGAAATTAAAAAAAAAACATAGTTTAATTAAATTACATTATTACATATAATCAGCCTAAATTACATTATTACATATAATCAGCCAGAAGCTTTCTACATAATATGGTCGATTTAAATTTCAGGTATAAGAGAAATAAACAAAAATCTTTCCCTTCATACAGCCACTCCAACCATTCCATTTTCGGTTGTTTTATTTAGCAATTTCAACGGCATTAATGTAGATTAAATTAAACTTTATTACAATAATAACATTCTTTTCACAATGACCGAATACCTACTTTTTATGAGAAGCAAGAATCCTAATCCCCCTTCTAATACCCTGGGAATGGCTGTAGTATATCCGGTTCATCGTAAACCTATCATCATCATTATCCATCCATCACTTCTGGCCCAGGTCCACTGCTGGACACGGACCTCTCCCAATGACCTCCACCGGGATCGGTCGGAAGCCCCCTAAACCTACCGACGATAGAAAATTCCACTGACCTCTGCGCCTCAATAGGCGATCTGGCCTCGCACATCTTCTGTATGATGTCGTCCATGCCGAGTTCCTCGACGAAGGGCTGCAGGCTCTGCCGCACGTAGTCGATGTTGTTGATGGCGACGCACCACTCGTGCGTGACCTCGAACCGCTGCTCGTACACCGTGCTCACCGCGCCCGCGCTGCCCACGCGCCGGGACATCTTGTCCGAGTAGAACACGCAGCAACGACAGATGTCCTGCAACACACATGCTAACAACGTTACTATGAGGTCTTAAATCATCAATTATATAAACTAAAACAAATATTCATTGTTCATGTTTATTTGGATAAATGGCTGTAAACAGATAAACAGACGAAGATACCCACGTGTGATTCTACAAGGATTTGTTTTTTTTTTTCTATGAAAGTAGGGAGATCAAATGGCAAAGCGTTATTGGATAATTCAATTAAAAACTTCCAGTAGCAACACAAAGTTTTGAAGTATATTTGCTTATTTAGTTAAGCTCTCCCTTTCGTAAAAAAAAACACAGTAGACAAATAAAAACATTATAATTGAGAGGGTAGTGTATACAACTACATTCATGGTACTCAATTTTTAGTCATTTTAATTAATACTTACATCGATAATCTTAGCGACAAATGTATAACATCCTTCAACATCAGGCCACGCCAGTTGCTGCCAGAATATTTTGATCTGGTAGAATATTGCCAAAGTGTCGACTCCGGAGCTGCTGTACTTGACGTTAGAGTCTACAGGAACTAGGTTATCTAGATCTACGGCCTTCTCAATGCGCATGAGTGCCTTGTACGCCGCGATGTCGAGCCACTGCGCCACGCCGCCGAAGAACCACGAGTGGAACTTCGATATGGCGTAGGAACTCCAGTCAGTCTCGTTCAAGCCTTGTCCAAGCCTGAAAGAAGAACAGATTCAATATATTAGATGCTTACTTTAATAATAAATTAAATTTTCAATACATTAATAGCTTAGGGCAAAGGTAATGAACGTAATGCAATGAGGTTTTTTAAATATAGTAGTATTTTTTTGAATTTATAAATATATATGGATTAAATAAATTTCCAATTCCTTACTCTATCTTTTTTTTAATTTGTAACTGAAAGTAAAATTTTCCGAAACTTTTAAAATAATAAAAGTATTAAGGAGAAATTTATAGATTATACTCACATCAAAAACCTTTGCAGCGCCAGATAGAGTTCAAACAGCGTGGTTCCCATAGCCAAAGGTTCGTTGGCTACCTGAGGAGCGCCCATTCCAGTTTCCCCGTTGAGCCCACCCGCCAAATGTACACTGTTTGTAGACCCCTCATTGTACTGCAAACGCTTCAGACTCTTGCACACTTCTATCACGTCAGCTTCGACCAAAGACGCTATCTTGCTCTCGTACAAGCCGTACAAGGCTTTTGTGTATGGGAAATTCATGGTCCTGAAAAATGTACATTTTACGTAAATTAATTACTTAGAAGTTAGAATGTTCTTATATCTATGTGAAACTCATAAAAATATAAGAAGTAGCGCAATATTTCAAAAATGTCATTTTTAAGGTATATATAATCCTCTAGAAAGTCATCTAAATCTATCGAATTGTAAATCATAAGATCAATAATATAACAATAACAGACAAGTAATAAGTATTTTTAACGTATTGGAAATAATTCTAAAAAGAGATTATAAACTTAACCGCAATGCATGGATTGTAAACAGAAGAGAATGTAATAGAACAATGTACTTACTCAACAAACACCCTGTCGTAGAACTCAACAGCTCTTTGCAGATCCGATCGCACCAACTGAATCACCCTGATTAAATGCTGAAGCCTCGCTTCCTCTGTATTGTCTTTGCATTCGTTATTATCCAATATATAAACGAACCAATCGGATGCACCTTGAATAACCGCCTGATTTAGAACTTCGTATATATTTAGCTTTTCCCCGTCGTTCCTCAACCATCCGTATAAGTTTTCAGGGAACAAGTTTACTGTCTCAGGGACATCTAAAACTGATAGCTTATACAGGACTTTAAGAACTTCTCTTAGTGTTTTCATGACATTTTTATCACCAGCGGTCTTCTTTCTCAGCTTTCTGATGTGGCTGTAGCACATTGGAAGGAGTTTTTTGGCGCCATCCCAGAACAGCTTAATATCCTCTTCGCCGACGAGACCTGAAAATACATTTATAGAGTTAAATACTAAGCAAGACTTTTCGGTCTCACAACCACCCAAACCCAAAACAAATATTTGTGGATCATTTTATTTATTTACAGAAAACATGCATAACATCTTCACAGCCGAGGCCAACACGACGCTATATCAAATAAAAGAAAATAACTCTAAAACTACAATGAATTTAAAAATAAATGAAAGAATAAACATTAAAAATAATACTAAACAATTCAAACAAAAATAAAAATTTAAACAATATAAACATAATTATTATTCTAACATTCGTAACATTTCTCTAAACATTTTTGTGCCACTTCCGTGAATTTGGGCAGACTGCAACAATTGAGATCAATGTCCTGAGCAATGGTGTTGAGAAGTCTTACAGCGCGCGACAGGGGTGCAAATTTTAGTATATTAGTCCTAAATAAATTGACGTGGAACATCAGCGGTTGGCGACGAGTGCCGACGCGGCTGACGGGTACGCACAGCTGTAGCGCCGACAACACCTCTGGGTGGCGCACCCACCCGCGCCACATTTTAAACACGTACTTGACGATACAAGCATTTGTCTCGTTGCGGGGATCGCGACCACTCGTTTCAAACTACTCACCAGACTGCAAGGGTTTAGTGATTTTATCGAGCAGCTCGTTGAAGAGGCTGAAGCTGAGGGGATGGTCTGGCGTGACGGCGCAGTACACGGCCCACTGCACCAGGCTGCTGTCCAACTGCGTCAGCCCGCTTTGGGCGATGTGCTGAGTCAGGATCGCCTCAGCTGGCCCGCTGAAGTTGCCGTTCCACCAGTAATGCGCCACCTAATAATCAAATTTAAATACTTATCCTTACTTTATGCATTACACTAATTTTCCTTGGACTTGTGTTAACTTAAAAAAAGAAAAGACAAGCATAATATTGTTCGACTGTTGAGGAGAACTTTTTGTAATTTCTCGCCAGTTCGTCGTCAATATGATCTAAACAGAGTAATTAAGTTTTTTTTTTTCGGATTATTACAATATTTTCCGATCAACGAAGAATTTGCTCCTTAAAGAGCTAATGGAATACAATGATAAATGTCCCCAAAATATTCTAGATTTGAGAAAGATTTTCGGATATGACGTTTTTCAACTACAAAGTATAAAATGACAAGGGCGGACCACCTTTCGCCATTTGACACAATTATGTCATTTTGCTGGAGTAGGCATACACAGGCTTTTGAAATGTAACACACAACGTATACGAATAACCTTATACCAGATTGCAAATTTTCTAACATCAATAAATACAACTCTCGTATACTACGGTTGGAAACAAACTTACAAAATACATTCAGTCATAAAAAATATACTTGGAATTTAAAACAAAAAACCATAAATTGTTTTAAATGCCTAATAAAATATAGCAGATACGTATAATAAAACACTACGAAATGGGAAGAATAGAAGAATTCTTGACGGTTGAATTTGGTTATACGAATGATGAATGCCGGCATCACACAATGACGAAAGCTCGTCTGTTGTGTTTTATTATTATAGCATTTTATGTTTGTTTTCAATATCACCGGCAGTTCATAAACATTTCATGACCCCGATATACGATTGTAAAGGAGATAAATTTCGTATAAAGTAGGTCACTATAGAAGAATGAGTTTCCTTACTGCATAGGTAAATCTCAACATTGTCACAGTCGGCGCTATATTTAGAACAAATTAAGTATCTGGACGAATAAGAAATCCTTTTGCATCGCATAAAACGCATTATCTTAAAAATTGAATAAAACCCTAAAACTATGCCTTCCCAGTGGCAGTTGAGAAATACTTTATCCATGAAAATATTCAGACATTTCAAAGATATTAGACTCGTAACCTTAATATATGGGTCAATGTACCAACCTTGGAGTTTTCAAGCTCGTGCAGCAGTAATATTCGAAGTAAATGCCTGTGCTCCTGAGCTGCGACCTGGTTATTCTTCTTCGATGAGAAATTGAGACGAGTTTTTATCACACCCTGCTTCCGCAACTTGCTTTTCTTGCTCAAGCTATACCATGTAGTCAAACCACTCGCTGGAATTGACTGGAAAATCAACAAAAACCTCCGATAGCTCATCAGAAATTCAATAAACTCTAACGATGTACGTATGCCTTGAAAAGGCTGTAAGAATTTAATTGATTTAAACATTATTTTTGGAGAATAAAAACTGTTGTTAAAAATTTTGGATTTTTAAATACTAGCTTTTGCATGTTAATTGTTTACGTCAAAGACACAACCGTATCGTATCATTCGCCTTAAATAATATAAAAATATTCTCTATATTTTTCTTTATATAGCCAAAAAATTATAAAACAAGCTAGATTCGGTAATATTTCTTAACTTTGGTGAATCATTTACAAGTGGTTTGCCCAACAAAAATTGGCTTAACCCAAAATTTTGTCCGTCTACATATTTCGCATTACCAAGATAACTACAGGTGACGTCAACTATTTAATTATAGTGCTTCAATGGAATCGCAAGATTTTAGATTACATTTTAAATTTCAAACGCTTAAGTTAACGATTGAAAGGGGTTCTTTCGAGAATTTCGGAATGATCTCTAAAATTTACCACTTCAAGTGAGAAATTTCCGGTACAATATTTTCTTGCGGCGTAGACTACATAATAATTCATTATAAATACAATCGTAACTTTGAAGTCACAGGTGATCGCTTCAGTGCTAACACGCAATTAGAAACTCAGAAATACTTTCCGCAAGCAATTGACTATCCTGCACAATATGAATATGTAGATCAATAATATAACAATGCATCATATTATGATGCATCATAAACTAATGCAAAAAAAATAATCACGCGAAATTCTATAAACTCTTCAAACCTTCTAAAGAAAAGAAAACCGAATAAAAATGAAACCTTAGTATCAAATATTTTTGCAAGCGTAAAGATCATACTTTAAACCCGTTCAAATATTTACAGTTAATACAGCTACGTCTCTTAATACATACAGACATGCTAATTTACAGCATCTTACAAAGAATATATTAATACAATCATAGTATTCTGTTATTTAAAAACAATGTAAAATATGGTGGAACCTAAATGACGCTTTTAAGTAAACACTGCCCGGCGATACGCGTCAGTAACCACGGCACAAATTTTATGGAGCTAGCGAACCTCAACACTACAGGTAAATAAGGTTTATTTCAATCTTCGAAGGTGAATTCAGTGTAACGTCTTACCTTGATTAGAATATTTGTAGTGCCGATGAGCTCATTATCATGCTTTCCAGTAGACGCTGTAATTGCGATTTCTTTCATCAATTTTCTAAGACCTTTTACGCCCTTCACATCGAATATCTTCGTCATTTTTTCTTTAACCGTTTCCGCGGGGTCAAAGTCCCTGGAATAACCGTTTGTTAATAAACCTTCCTTATAATGCTGTTACACTTATGAGAATTAAAGCGTTTTATTCAATGTCGACGTTTTATATAGTGCACATAGCAATTATATTGCATACGTTTTATAATTCTCAGAATTTAAACATGACATATTTATATACAACACCATAAGATTATATTTTTTACATAAATGGTATTTTTCTTATGAGCAACATATGTAGTATAGATAGGTATTTGTACTTACCACACTTCCAAAATGAGTGAATCGTCTTGGAAATTTCCCGGCATCGGCCTGAGAACAAAGTTTTTTCCATATTAATACAATTATTTGGTACTGTACTGTAATAAAGGTTTATCCATAATTTTTAAATGCTTTAGAGTTTAGCTCACCAATAATATAATACATTGCATGAGTAAGAAGCCAATGCTCTAATAACCTCCCTTTACCATAATATCTTTATATTTAAAGACTGGCATGCACTTACAGAATGTTACATACTAGGGGTATACCGGTGGCAACCGCATTAGGTCAGCCATTCACTCGTCTAATCAGCATAATAAAAAACACCCGTTTCATTGTAATTTACACGGTTGACCGCTTTTTATTTTCCCCGCCACACTTAATTATGTTATAATTTCCACCAACTAGCACGGTCACTAACCCGCATACCTAATTTTTGTTAACAACGTCACGATCAACCTGTGGTGTACTAAACAATAACATGACTGGGTCACGAATCGTGTTATGTTATCAAAATAAGTAGAATTCTTGGAGTATTTGTTTTCCGATGTGAAAGGTCATAGAACCGATTGATGGTTCGGTACGGTTAATAAAATATTTGTACTACGTTAAATAGGCCTACGTTCAGCAGTGGACGGCGATAGGGTGATGAGAATGAGATGAGAGGCTTCATCCTGTAAACTACTATTGAATAATTTTAAAAAGTATTATAGATCCTTGTTACACTTGAAATTTACACCATACATAATACAATAACACAATGCAAGGACACTTATATAATTAATAAAGCGCGTTAAAGTAATGCATGAATATATCTATATATAATCTAATATATAATTCCATCAATTAAAACTTTTCCGTTTGCAAGTGATCTATGCCTGTTCTATTCCTATGTACATTTATAATATGTTAAATAATTGTATATAAAATCAATGGCGTACAGTATTATCTGTAGCTTTTTGACTTAGGAGTAAATTGACTTCAACATACATATATCGAGCAAAAAATAAAATAAGACTATGAAGATCATCATCATTATCATTGTAGTAACAGAGTTAATTTTTCATACGTACTTTAAATATTACTAATGATAGTAATTTAAAAATTACTTACAATGAAAAGTGCTCCTCCCAAACCGGATTTAGCGTGCCCGATTTCACAGACGTGTTGTATCGATGAGCCGAATTGGACATTAGATATATAGTAACAAACGGATCACTCAACCCAGTTGGGTCTTTAGGAACAAGGTCTCTGGCTTCAACAATCTCAACATTCAACATCAATTCGGGCGGTTCCTTCGCCTCTGCCATCGTGAGCAGTTGCGTATGCTTATCATTGGAGATTTTGAACGCTTCTTGCACGTAGGAAAGCATCGCATCTTGTTCCACGTCGCACTTCACGTCACATCCCCCGACATTGTGCAAAATCTCGTAAAGAATCTCCAAGTAAAGTTCATCGATCTGCAAAAAACGTTCAATTAGAAGCACATACAACAAGGATAATAGTCGATGTCATTGTATTATTACGTCAACTCAATCATAAGTTGCAATGCTAAGGAAAAATTGCTAAGTTGTCGGTATGGATATGCTTTAGTATCATTACATTTTTGCGGTGTTTATAAATGGATGCGGGTAAAATTCCAATAAAATATGTAAATATTATTGCTCTTTCATAATAATCTATTTTAAATTAAAGACTGAAAAAAATATTGCCGCACTTAAAATCAATCAAATAAGAACAAACATATCGTTTGCTTTAAAATCATTTCACTATACATACTGATGAATCGTAATAGTATCTGAATTGCATAAACCGATAAACAAGCACTCGTAGCCAACAACTACTGCACTGCAGTTAAAAGTAAAAAAGAATGAATCATGTCATCGAAATATCGTTAGGGGTGTCGGGCAGGAACTAAACCGTAGGAAACACGACTAACTTCGAACGGCATGTCAAAAACTAGTGGAGCTGTGTTTGCAGCTACCCTCATGACATGGTGGGGTTAGTGCGCCGTCGTGGGAACCATATCGATCTGATCGCCTCGACGTGGTTTCGATTAGTCGCGTGCTTGGTCGCGATGTATCTGCTTTTATATTTGTTTATACCGTGAGCTGATACCTTGGGAACTATACACGATGAGTCACCGGCCTTTTGTAAATTTTGCATCTGATACCGCGATCGCAAAGAATTTGCAAAAGTTAATGCGCTGGGAAGTTCGGAAGAGGAAAACCCGCAACATGCGAATGTAATTTTATATTCATCGAGAATGATAATATCTACTCTATTTTAAAACATTTATAAAGGTGAGGTTTTGTAAATATAGCTCACCAAATAGATTATAATCAACGTATTACTATTTTTTCATTCAACTTTTTAAAAACATTGAATATCATGAAATTTATATTTGTTGTAATGTTTTTTACTTTTATTTCATTAAATCTGTCTACAATAAGCTGTAGACAAAAATTACATCTACTCTATAAAATATATTAACAATATAAAAAATAAATTTAACTCTATCACTGATAAAAGTTGTACAACAAACCAATCAATTGTACACACGGTCATAGACTGTATCATGAGGCTGGTCTGTCTCTCCAGCAGCTCTTTCTTAACGCCTCTGAACCTGGTCCGAAGTGTCCCCGTATTATTCATGTTGTTATGTCACTTCACTACAACACTAGTCAAACTCACGTACTACACATAACTCCTTTTATCAACAAACATAACCCATATATTCACTGTGGCATAACTTAAACGCGAACTTGTACACGAAGAATTTACATGGTGGTGAATTTGGTGAAACAGAATGAATGTGGTGAGAGCTGCCAATGCACTGACGATGTTCGGCCGGGACTCGAGATTCAACCCGCACTGCCGCCAAAATCTATTTTTGCAAAGCGCCGCCAACGAACACTAATGCGATCTCAGCTAAATAATAAAAAAAAGAATTGTCCAAAATATTTTAAAACACCACACACGGTAAAACGGGAACGACATTTTTAGAATGTCTACTTCCTGCGGCAAGAGCTCGTTGAGTTATGAATGTAGTATAAATTCATAATTAAAAACTCAAAATAAACAAATGTTTCATAATTACTGCGGGTTATTCCCTCTGTGGTATATGGAACACTATAATCTATTAGTCACTCGTAATGTATTTGCTAATGGAGATTTTTGATTTATGATCCTCTTGAATCAAAAAAATATATAGCACTACATTATAAAAAGTCTTATGGGTTTATGGAGATAAAGATAAAATGAGTAAATTTAAATCACTGTGTACTTTGCATTAACACACACTCTTCATAGTGTTCTCCCTACTGTTACATGTATTTTAAAAGATATTGATATAAAATACTGACTAAAATAATTATAAAGGAAAATATAAAAAATCACCATCTCAATATAATGAATTTCAAACGCCATCATAGAACCACGAATTAAAATTTCATACGCAATTTTTTTCCGAATTCTTCACGCCTTACATTAACATCTTACTCAGAAGATGTTTATTGTAAATTTAAGTAGTGTTTCGAAACGTGTATAGGTAAAATCAAGGTTTCTCGTTCGTCAGTTCACTGAGCAACAAGCGGTTGAAACGATTTATTTATTTTATAAACCACGTACGTTTACATTCGCCTAGAACGGAAACTACTGTTTTACGTTAAAGCTAATTTAAGAAAATAGACTTCACAGAGAATTCACAAATGATAATGATGTTCAATTGTAAAAGCACAACATAGCATCGGACACTCGAAAAGTTAATCAATGGCGTCATTCTGATAAAATGATAATAAAAGTACTTAATGGATGTTCTTCGGCGCCGGAGCTTGTTGAAGAATTACTTAATAATAAAAAAATATAAATTGCAAATAAAACATTAATAAACTCATGAACATGATATTCAACCATTGTCTATATCAGTAATATTCCAGTAAATTGAATAATTTAATCCCTTGATAAATTACTATAAATACAGTCAAAATGTATGTTCGTATTTTGCGAAGACAGAAACTAGCGTTACGTTAAGATTTAAATCCACAGCCCGCGCTATTTCAAACATTAATTGTGTATAAGGAGATAATTATAACTCACTTTGTAGATAACCGATTCAAGGCAAAATGTGCATGCCTGGAAATTCTCTTCTATTACGACGTACCCGTAGAACCAGTGCATTCAGATGTGGGGCGCACTCAAATCGGCATTTTACTCAATTTTATACACATAATCGCATAAGAAAATTAAACGCATAAAAATGAAAGACACGTTTAAAAAAATAATAGCTTTAAGATTTTTTATTAACCCACTTGATACTGTGAGACAAAGACCTATCTCCTCTACCTAGGGAAAAAATGAATACCGTCGCGTTGGTATTCCAAGGTACATGCTCTACTTAGTTTAGAAACAAATCAATAACATTCAGGTCTTACTATCAAGCTGCCTTTGAGTTGGCCTATGCATAAAGAAAAATTTCAAAAAAAGGTTGCTGCGGACTTTTTCCTACTATTCTACAAATCAAAGGCATGTAGTCGGAAGTCAATGAACTTTATTATTATCTGGCAGCGCCAGTAGTACATGTCTATCGAAAGGTTTCAGTTGTTATAGTGAAAGAGAATATTGATTAGGGTCCCAGTCAGTCTTAGAAACGTAGCTAAAGGTGAATCCATTCTATAAAGAATAGGTACCCTTGGGTTTGTTTTTTAATAAATAGATGTTACAGACATGAAACGTAGGCATCAAAGGCCCGTACTGTAAGGGACTTTACAAGATATAATTGCATGACCCGTTTACCCAATCGTTTTACAGAAAATCCCTCTTTACATTCATCAATGAATAGATATAAATGGAGCGTTTGATTCACTAATGCATCTTGAAAGATGCCAGAACATGCACGCAATCAGATAAATTACCATACGTGTACAATTGCGTTCAGTTTCATCTAGTCTAGATTACTTGAATACGTCGGATGTCCTAATCTTAAAACGTCGGAGTAATACAATTTACACTCAAGTCTCTGTTGGTCGACACGTTAAGCAGAGGTACGTAACGTACATCTTTATACTTAAAAGGTGGTTAATCTGATGTTTTTGTAATATTAATCCTTTAAATTTTAACACGAATCAGTATAAATATTGTAACAGTGAATTAAATATAAACGGCCATTCAGAAAAACCTTGGTGGGGAAGTTGACAAGTCAATTGGGGAGAGGTAAAAGGCTTGGCAATTTGCCATGGTGAAAAATGAGAGCTGCGCTCCCAAACGGTGCGCAGCCCACCAGACTTGCATCAAAACAACTAACAAACGTCATAACTTGAGGCCATGAAATAATATGCATGAATAATTTATGGTGTATACACAAAGGAATCTTTTGTTGGAATACGAAGTTGATTTATAATTGGATAGATGTGTCATAGGAATATTAAAAAGATCGCGTCTACTGCGGATGTGTATATGTTGCGTCTAGTAGAAGTTATACAGTTCAAGCATTCCTTTGGATTCGAACCCACAAAATTCCACGGTTAACGCCGCATCACTACGTGGCTGACAATACTAACTCGTTTTCCTAAAAATAATTTTGTCTCAATGTCTAGTTCAGTTTGTAAGTTACAAACCCAACCTGTGTAACGATCTAAAAATATAATAGGTGTCGTAACACACGGCGGCCCTTCGATCGTAAGTGCGAACGCAATCAATATAACGATGAATGAAATGTTTATAAATTCAAAGTACAACGATCCGTTAACGCGTGATATATAACTAGAGCGTGTTATGAAATGAGAAATGGTAGTCTGACGTTGAACGATTTAAGAAATTCTCGCAAAAAGAAAATAAAAATCTATTATTCAAAACACTAACGGAAAATAATCTGCCGCTACCTTAACAATTACCTCCGAAAAGTTTATTTAAAAGTGAGCTCTTCTCGATACAATTACAACTGCGTATAAACTAGTGACATAACAATTCAGTAGTTTAAATTACGCGGAGTACATAAACAAAATTGCTGTCAAGGCCTTTATATAAAAACTATCAGCTTGCACGTAAGTAAAACGTCACAATTTTACGCTAATGTACATACATACGTAAATGTATTAAACGTTTTTCAACAATTTCTGACAACGTTTTATTTATACTATGATTATACCTTATCTTAATATTAAAAATGTATGAAAAAAGATAATAATTTTAACTTACATTCCAGCCCACGGCTTCAACATAACGATCAATCTTTTCGTGTTCATCAGGCTCAGAATCGGTATCCAATAATGTCTCGTTCCCGCTGTCAGAATCTCTTGTTACACCAGGAACTTCGCTTTGGAGTTCTGCCTCTGTTTTTTGCTCTCCATCCTGTTCTTCTGCTTCTTTTAAAGGAGCTAATGGTGTTGTTTCTTCTAACGCTGCCCTTTGTGAAGCTTGTTTTAATATCGAACCAAACTTCTCGAAAAAACTGTCGTCCACTTCTTGTATCCTGTAAAGAAAAATATTATGAATTAATTGGTTGAAAAAACATAATTTATTGCGTGGTAAAAATCTTGTCCAAATCTTCTCAACTCTCAACTTCATATAATCGTCGTTAACGCAAAAAAAAACAAATAATTTCAATATAATGTGGTAACGCAATGCAATGAATATCCTACAGTCACTATAAAATAATTTATTTCTGTCTGTATATAAGCAGCGATGATTGTGAAAATGGAGAAGCCTTTTACTTTTCTTTCTTTCGTTCCACTGCTGGACATATTCTGTAACAGGCCCTATTCCCTCAAGCTGGCCTAGCTAACTCCTTGTCCAAATAATTCTTAAAAAAAAAAATAGTCTGATATTCTCCTTCACTGCTAATGTTTCTGGTAATTATGATTACACAAATTTCTTCGAAAAAACACGAGGCGACTTCCCGAGGTTTGGTGTATAAACCGCCATAATTGTAAACTCGACAACACGCACCTATAGAACTACATGACTCCTTGTATGTCTTTTGTGTCTATATTTTTAATTATTTTTATTTATTCGTGTGTTAACGATCACGGAAAAATGATATTAAGTAAATAGGAAGCCTAAACTTTCGTATATTTAAATGATATTTATTACTTAGTTTAGTAGCATTAACTTTAGAATGATTAGGTACAATTAAATAATTTCTTTAGCAATATTTATTAAGAAGATATTCATCTTCCCCCTGCCCTGTTCCCAATTAATTCCTTTCTTATTAGACATACTGCATCAAAGTTTTGGCAGATGTTTTACGGCCGGCCGCCTGCCTGACGCCAACCCTCCTCAGGACTTACTTACTAATTAAGAAGATAGTGTCAGTTATTATTTCCTGAAAAAGTCCTGAAGAAGGACATACGAAATGAGAAATAGCTCTTGGGTTTGCCATACTTGTGATAAGAAATTCTTATTCTACTTCATTTTTTCATAGTAATCTGATAGGCTTAAAATCATCACCACTTATGTTTGAGTTTTGGAAAACATTCATCTCTTTATATTTTTATAAATAAAAAAGTACATAATTAAAAACATTTATTTCCCAACAGACAAAAATTGAATAAGAAATATTTTTAACAGGTTCTCTATATTAGACACTTGCTATATCTAGATTATGGCACATAATATTATTATTCTACAATCACAATTCATTGGAAGACTGGAATGATGATATATTCTACTACAAAGATTAAATTTTTACCATAGCCATATTTATTTTTATCACTATAACATAACAAATGATTTGAATAATTTGCAAAGTAAATGCAATTTTTTTTATAAATAAAATATAAAATAATATATTTTACACTTAATTGTAGTTTTGGTAACCATAAAATAATTATCATGCATAATAATATAAATGTTAGCCTCCTTTTAAAATGCTTCACTTATCTAAGCCAGACATCAAAGTATATTTTATATCAGTATATTCTTCTGCACCATGTAAACTGCCCTCTCTGCCAATTCCAGACTCTTTAACTCCTCCAAAAGCAGGCTCTGCTGCTGACAAAATGCCATCATTTATTGCCACCATACCAAACTCCAACTTTTGTGACATTCTGAATGCCTGTCCCAGATCTTTAGTAAAAACATAAGACGCAAGACCACTTCTGGTACTATTAGCAATCTTCAAAGCTTCCTCCTCACTTTTAATTTTCAAACAGGTTGCAACAGGGCCAAATATCTCTTGAGT
This sequence comes from Cephonodes hylas, assembly GCA_030295005.1. Classification (NCBI taxonomy): domain Eukaryota; kingdom Metazoa; phylum Arthropoda; class Insecta; order Lepidoptera; family Sphingidae; genus Cephonodes; species Cephonodes hylas. The sequence continues at coordinate 7,210,363 of AP025371.1, forward strand.
GAATATGTCCATATCAGGCTTCACATTAATGAGAAGTGTAGATTCATAAAATTTATTCCCAAGCTCTGTAGCAAACTTTCCACCAGCTAGAACCTTTGCACCCTTGGATACAGCATCATCCACAAGCGCAGAAACCTTTTTAGCTTGTTCCATGTTGACAAGTGGGCCACAGGTGACTCCTTCTTTTGTACCAGGGCCTAGGATGCACTTGCTGCCAATTCTGGACTTAAAGCCTTTCACAAACTGATCATATACATTCTCATGAATCAAAAATCTGTTAGCCCCAATACATGCCTGACCATTGTTTCTGAATTTGGCCAACATGGCTTGATCTATGGCATGCTCAATATCAGCACTTTGGAAGACAATAAATGGTGCATTGCCACCCAATTCTAATGCAACCCTCTTGATTCCCTTTGCTGCAAGTCCATACAGAATTTTGCCAACATGTGTCGATCCAGTGAATGATATGCAGCCAATACTATGGTCCTCGCACATAACTTTGCCAACAGCGGGTGCATTCTTCCTGCTTGTAGTAACAATGTTGATCACACCTTTTGGTACACCTGCCTGATGTGCTAACTCAGCTGCAGCTAACGCAGAAAGTGGAGTATCTTCGGAAGGTTTAATAACACAGGTACATCCAGCAGCCATGAGTGCACCAACTTTTCTTGTAATCATAGCAAAAGGAAAATTCCAGGGAGTGATTACCGAAACCACTCCCAAAGGTTGTCTTGTCAGAAGTATCTGCTTGTTGGGCCATGGACTAGGAATAATTTCTCCATTGATATGTCTAGCAGTATCAGCAAACCAGTCAAGGAAAGAATTTCCATAAGCAACTTCGCCTTTTGCCTCCGACAGGGGTTTACCAGACTCTGCAGTTATTACTTGCGCCAAGTCGTCGGTGTGTTTCTCACACAAATCAAACCATTTTCTCAATATACGAGATCTCTCCTTAGCTGTAGTATCCCTCCAAGTCGTAAAAGTCTGAGCAGCTACTTGCACAGCGTTTTTGGCGTCTTGAGCATCCATATCCGGGATCTCAGCAATTACGCTATCGTTCGCCGGGTTTGTCACCGGAAATAGAACATTACTCTTCGAGTTCACCCATTCTCCATTCACGTAGGCCTGCTTTCGTAATAGGTGCATGCACCTATATTGCATAATATAGGATTTATAGCTTTTTAATAAACCGGTGCGCACTTGCTCCATGTTCACTTAAAAACACCGACTTCGGAACGATAAAGTATTATGTCGCCGTGGCTCAGTTATATCACAATTGTTTATGACAGTGATAACAGTAAAGTACACTCTTCTCGTTGATATGCCAAAATCACATATAACTTAAAACTGAGCGTATTGCCAAGGCATAATCCAATTTGATAAATCCAAATGCCGAAAACAATGTCCGTCTGACAAGAGACTTCTTGACACTGACAATTGCGCAGTACGTTCCATTTTACGCAACATGATTTGGCGTAACTATTTTCGTTTTATAAATAATTAAATTGCTTAGGGTTCGTATTGATTCCTAATAAATTCAATACATGTATGGTATACATACTCGACAAATTATAGTCAATATGTTCTAAGTCCAATATACACAATACTTTTTGGTCTTATTTTAAGTTATATTCAATGTTTAGCTGACTGCCTTGGTGGTACGCCGTACACATTACAATTTTGAGCCATGCGTTCGAGAGGTCCCTAGTTCAACATCTGGATTGAGCATAGTGTAATGGTTTTATTCTTCTGCGAATTACTCTGGGACAGTACAGAGTTTAAATTGCAAGAATAACGCCAATGAGTTGTGCTATGAAACACTACTGTTTAATAGTATTGCGGATGAAAACTCGTGATTTTTTTTTATTTATTAAGTATAAACAATAGCCACAGTAATTAATAAAAAACCAAAAAATGAAAACAAAGTATTAAAGTAAAACAATATTAAATATCAATTACCACAACACGGTGGATTAAAGGCTAAACCCTTTCACTGGTAGTGGAGGCCCGTGCCCAGCACTGAGACGTGTATGGGCTAATGAGAAATATCAATCAAAAGTAACTATTGTATTTTATAACATATAGAAAGAGATTCCTGAATACTTTCAAAAGGATTGAACTTAATTATAATATGTAATTTACATTCAATAATTAATTTCACAATTTTATTTTTAGACGTTGCTATGTTAGGTTAGCGGTTCATGATATTTCCGCATACTCTGAGAGCAAATACTGGTTTAAAACTTACTTGCTATCATGTTCTGCATCCTCAACAGATTTTTGTTGTTGCAATTTTTCATAAAAACCTCTCCACATTGATTCTTCATCCATTTTGTATAATTTTGTTAAATAACACTAAGTATTCTAGTTATTTATCAAGTTCACAACACACATTTAAAGCTTATCAAGCCCGATTGAGACCCTATGACCATAAAGATATGTAGATACCCCCAGTCATCGAATTGTAACAAGAAGCGTGAATCACCGGAACATTACGAGTCATATGCTCTCAGAAGCAAATGACGTAAACACTGTAAACTAACTTTGAAATCTTGAGAATGCACAGATCACTAAGCTCCAATACTAAGCCACAGATTGAGAGAACACAATTTCACTCCACATAAAGGTCATCGACTCCTTTTTTGCACAGCGTTTGACACATTCAACGATAATTTTAGCGTCTGCAACGTATAATATATAGAATAAACAGGTCTATAATCGTTTGTTTTGGTTTTGTAGTGAGTTTCCGAATGTCGAGCCGGGCTGACGTAATTCAAGGCGATTCGACACGGTTGTGGACGGTCGTTGCGCACTCCACACCGCGACTCACGGCAGCAAACTAACAGATCTGTATAAGCACGCGTTCTTTTGTAATCATGACTGTCGCTTAACCAAACAATAAATATTAGAATAACGATAGTGATCTGCACAGCCTTTGTTATTTCAATGTGCAATTTCTATTTTCGTATGTACCAGTAACAGTTTAAAACATATTTTCATTTCCGTGTTTATGGCGTGAGAAATTCAACAGGTATCGGGTTAGCAAAACGCAATTATGATATACCTGTTACATACATATACGCACAACCCCATTCGCCTAATTATCTTAGAAGAGGTAGTTATGTGTGGCGGTGTATTTAAGCTTTGACCACCATGTTTGAATATTACGGGTTAAGAAAACGGTAAAAGATGAAATTATTGACGTTTTCAGGGCTTGTTTTCAGCCTGCTTACTAACATAGATAAAGAATTTCATAACGGAAAATAAAGCAGGTTTCGCGGCGTGCAGATTTTTCTCCGATTTTTTTATTGTAAGCAGTAGTTGTCGCATGAGATCTAGTGAAACTAACACAACCTTGTAAAATTTCTAATTAATAAAGAATAACATGAATTATACAAAAAAATAAAACATTGATGTGCCTCTGGAAAACATACAGCATTGCTTTGAAGAAGACGTGCATACTTACGCGTAAACTGCGGACTTCCGGTACACCAAGTCATCCGGTTGTTACAATTTTATGTGGCGGTAGTTTTTTCCCACCAGCTAGAACCTACCTTTGGAGGTGCTGTCATTTTTCAATTCATAGCGTTGTGTACTTTCGCCGAGTGCGGACGAAATTACTTAGTTCATTTTCATGTTACCACATACATAGTAAAATACATAGTTTTGATTTCTTATAAGAAGCAATATCAAAAAGTTAAGTTTGAAATTAAAAAAAATATACGGTGAATCACAAATGGATAGTTAGTCGAAAGGCAAGATCGATATTATCGACAAGGCCAATCGACCAATGCTTGTAAATTCGCCGGCATCCGAGAAGGAAACAGAACAAGATAAACGGGGACTCCTCTGGCTCTGGCAGTTCCTCCTGCAGCGAGTGGGATGAATCACCACGTAGAAACGAAGTCGTGTCGCACAGGTAACCGTCGATCCTAGTATCGATGAGTTATATGCCGGGTGAGTCTCCTCATTTTATTATTATACAACAAAGTTACGTCTACAATATATACAAGGACAATTATATCATGGAAGAGCATGACTAAAATAACAATGACTACGCAACGAATTTACTTAAAACATTAAAATTGCAAAATTGTTTTTGACGAAAAGAGGGTATTATATGCCGCAAACAAAACACGTGCGCAACAATTACGTAATCTTTAGCATTTTAATTTGCTCCTGTGGTAGCACATTCTATACAAGAATTTCTCTATATACAGGAATATTAGTAGTTACGTAACTTACTTTCCCAGGTTTCTTGTAACCAAAACATTTACGATGTTGTTTTTATGAGGGAAATGATCTTTTGGCTACCATTGAGGAAGCAATTGCGGGTATTACCTATGCATTGTTTAAATCAAAGAGAATTATTAGTCTGGTTTAAAAGGTATCTTTGATTTGGACCCACATATGTCCATATGATTTTATTTCGGATAATAATATTATCGTTATGTATGTAATTAAAAATTAATAATAATGCAAAATTGTATAAATAGTGACACCCGCTTTATGCCTCCGATCTCTCCAGTCCATCTAACATTTGCCTGAGAGAAATCGCTGGCAGCGGTAAAGCCCCCATTTGTGACACTACGTTATTTCGAGTTGCTTAAAACAATGCAATTTTATTATGGTGTACAATAAAGAATAAAAATAAGTAAATAAATATTACCGAAGCTTCCATAAAATATTTTTCAACAGACGGACTGTTGATTCAGTAAATTCTTTGCCGTTAACGAACCCGATAAAGGTATTCAAAGGTCTATAGCTAGTTTACCTCCTAGCGATTAATTCTTGTTCAATAAAACAAGATTAAATGTTCAGATTGCTGTTGCGAAGATTAAATGCCTTGGATGTCTCAAGTTTATGGTTGTCATCGCAAAGCCAAATTATAATAATAATATTATAAGAACAATTGTTGACGAAAACAACATTGGAAATAAAGCCGTTTGGACCGAAATCGACATCGGATAAATTATTCAAGGTCTCTTGAATCAAATCTTTCTCGAAAGAGTACTCAGAAAAATTCTCGAGTTTCATCTCGCAACATTTTCGTAAAAAAAAAAACGCGATGCTTTTGTCTGACAAAAGGCGATGCCTGATATTCCAGTTATGACATGAATTTGACTTCAGACGATTCTGTACAAGATTTTCGGCTACCGAGGCATTGGGCCGTAAAACTAGATGCCACGTGACAATAACAAAATCACACCGGCTGTTTTTTGAGAATCAGTTAAGACCATTTATTGGAATGATATGCCAGCCTTTTAGGTCCAGCCTAAACGCCACATCTGTTTTTGACGTGTAGGGTCTCGGCGACTCTGTGCACGAAGGAATGTCGAGTACTAGATGTTTCTAGACGACTTCCTTATGGTCAATCAGGACCATTTCCAAGTTATGTACTCAGGCTGCGGAAGCCGTGAGGCACTTGGAACTTCTGGGTTATATTATAATTACCAGAAACTTTATTTTTTGGACCAACCCAGGATTGGAATATCTGAATATTCGATGACAAATGGCAAAGAACATCATATTCCTTTGAAAAACGAGAAAATTCTCAACGATGACTTAGATTGATGCTCTGAAACATAAAGCCGAATGAATCTTCGTAAATAACAAAGCATGCTGGGTTATTTAAATTTTGCCATTTTTGCCGTGCCTCAGGGCAGATTACAAAGGCGCAACGACCAAGATTTTATAGCTTTTCAACAAAAGCCAAACGAACCAAACACAAGATATTCCAAGAAATTTGCGTTACAAGAAATGGTAGCGCGGAGCTACCATCCACTCTTGATCAATACTCAAATTACTCATTTCTGAGCGGCGGACGCTACGGATCTGAGTTAGGGTGCGGAACCCTATTGTCCGGCACATGGACACTTCGCCAGAAAACGGTGGTATTGCTACAAGAAGGCATTTGTACACAGTCACAGCAGTAACCAGGCCAAAGCGACTGGTTTAGAGAACTCTCAATTATGCTCGTACAATCAAACGATCAAACCTTGATAGCATATATACGAAAGGAGGGAGAAACAAGGTTACTAGCCTTACTGGCTCCAATTTGCAACCAGTTACGGTTCACAGTTAATAAAAATAACCATTTGACAGCCCTTGCCGCTATTGGTTGAACACCGCCTTGCGAAAAGCCGCGGGGTTCGTTCCCTGCACCGAACACTATTTATGTGATGAGCAAATATTTGTTTCGGGTCTGTGTGTTTGTGAGACCAAGATGAGTCTCTTATGGTCTGATACTCTTGACGACTTTTTTCCTGCTGTGGGGTCGGAGCTGTGCTTGTGACTGTTGAGTATATTTATTTATACACTTATTATCTCACAAAGAAGTATAATACATATAATAGCAGACAGGTTTATGCGAGAAAAATAGCCTGCAGAATAGCATCTTTACACTCAAGCGACTTTAAAAGTCTTTCAATAGTGAGACCAACCCTGAATAGAGCTTTTTGCAAGTTGGAAAGGTGCTATAGTGAGAAAATACGACTCCATAGAGTCCAATCACTAGATAACATAGATCATCATCATTCTCTTGCCCTGCTCCCAATTTTTATTTGGGGTCGGCGCAGCATGTTTTCTCCTTCCACACATCCCTATCAGCCGTCATGTCTTCAGTCACGCCTTTCTCTTTCATATCTCTTTTCACGCACTCCATCCCTCATGCTGCATAAGTGTTTTGGCAGATGTTTTACGGCCGGCCGCCTGCCTGACGCCAACCTTCCTTAGGACTTTATGCCTACAGCAAAACATTGAAATTAACAAAAGTATTCACACTTCCTAACCTCCTACCAAGGGTGCTCCTGCACTCGTACAGTGTGAGGAGAAAATACTCATTTCATTATTAATAGCACTCTACCACATACTATTGGACCAATCTGCCTCATGCTTTTTGTTTTGAGGACCTGACCAGCAAAGTCCAGGACCAACCACAGTTACCCTGGAAGATGCAAAAATGTCATTACCCCCTCTACAAGGAGATACTTCAATCTTGATAGGTTGGAAAATGGGGGGGGGGGGGGCAAAATAATACTGGTAAAGAGAAGAGAATACAAGGAACATCTCGTAAGTAGCCGGGAGAGAATTCCACTTTGTCATCATACCTACCAGTCGAAGGAAATAGATAACATGGTGTTTCAAGTTCCTCAACCATCTGAAATTGATAATTTTTTAATGGTGGTTTTGTTTTTGTTTTCTTTTTCAGGAAAAATTATATTGCAATACTTGGTTATAAATTATCAATTTTGGCTTTTTGTGGTCCATATATAGAACAAGAAAAAATTACAAATTTAATTATAAAGCAAACAGTTAAGTAATTAGGTCGGCCAGACCAAAAAGTTGTACTTTCACTTGTGGCTCAAGAGTGGTTTTAGAATAGTTTTATCTATCTCCATAATATACTCGTTTTGAAATAGCTCCTAAAAACCTCAACGGTTCTCAGGGAGTTTTAATAGTCCATGATCTTACTGTACTTAGATTTTAAATCATAAATTTTTTGATAATGGATCGGAATTTTGATTGAACATAGATACTCTGTCAGATATATATATTAATCTTCATGGAGGCTTTCTTAACACTGTGTTGTTAACAGCTGCCTAGTATTTTTGATTACATCACTAATGAAATAAATAAAAAATTACAGAATAGGGCACAAATACCACCAATTAACACAAACAACCTTTTAATTTCACTATCAAATAAAGTAAAGGCAGTCTTTACAGCCATGCTCCAAATTGAAATGGAAAGCATGTTTTACATAGATATTTGAGTTCATCCACCTCCTGCAAGTTGTAGGTCGGTTGTAGTGTCTTCAGTGGGTTAGAGATTGAGCCAATTACTAGTGGATAGATTTTATCTCGTGGTCACCATAAATCGTCTACCACAAGCCTTATTGAACATTGTCGTGAAGTTAATCTTACTAACAACGTAGTAACGTATTTTGATTTTTTATTTTTTTTTCCATCCTAATTAGTTAAGAGTTAAATATTGACATTTTATTTAACTAATCATGGAGTTTAATAATTATGTATACAGTACATTCTTGATAGCCTTTTTGTCTGTCTACAATCAGTTTAGTAGGTATCACTTTTTATACTAATAATAACATTAAATTCAATCTTATTTCCGATTATTCATTATTTATTATTATCATCATAGCGTTGTGCTTTTACTAATCACCAGCAGATAACAAACACGTCTTCAAAGCAATGCTGTATGTTTTCCAGAGGCACATCAATATAACGGTTTTACATAACAATAAAACCGATATTATGTGCCGAGAAGGAAAACATACAGCATTGCAGGAAGTTCTTCCTGGTGAAGACTATGAATTGAAAAATGACAGCACCTCCAAAGGTAGGTTCTAGCTGGTGGGAAAAAACTACCGCCACATAAAATTGTAACAACCGGATGACTTGGTGTACCGGAAGTCCGCAGTTTACGCGTAAGTATGCACGTCTTCTTCAAAGCAATGCTGTATGTTTTCCTTCTCGGCACATAATATCGGTTTTATTGTTATGTAAAACCGTTATATTATTACAGAAAAAAAACAACATAGCCTTGATCGCATGTTGGTAGCGTTAAATACCTACTTCATCAAATTCTTGCCTAGTCGGTAGCTAATTTGTAACATGGCTCGTTAATTTCTTAATTTCAACGTATCCATACATGATTCCCTATAATAGCCAGTATCTGGATATCAAAGCCGGTATTATTATCAACCAGCTACAATCTACATACATGCAAGTAGGTATATTATATATATCCTCAGGATGTTATTCACATCTCCTTGTTATCACTTAAAACCTTTATAGTTAATTTGCTTGTTTTTCTTCGTCAACAGCGTTATAATTGGCTTTCATCACGAGAGTCTCATTTACTACCTGCTCAAATTAAATATTTTGCTACACTCAGACTAATTGTGTACCAATTACAAGGTGCCATTTCAACGAAACAAAGAATCTGATATCACGCAAAATTAGTCATAATTGATGCCATTCGTAGCGCGCGCTACAGGGACGACGCATAGAAATATAAATCACGATTGCATTCGTTAAAGAACACGGAATTGCATAATTGATGCTACATTGCAACTATTAATAAGCATTAGTACTATGTTACTTGTATTACACATACTTAAGCGTAATGTCAACAAGGAACCACGCGGTAACCGAAGTCATCAATGTAATGAGAGATTTTAAGAATTTTGAAGATTTTATAAAGTTTTTGATAAAAGTAATGATATTTCGAAATTCCACATGACGTCAAACTCTGAATTAATTTATTTAGGACAGCTAGCAATGAAAGTGTAAGAACCTTCCTACTTAATTATTAATTCTACGATACATCCTACGATACGATACAACCTTTAAAGGCCGGGCCCTTATGTTGCTCAATTTTCCTAATTAATAATCTATTGCTGCTATGGATAGCTCGTACCACAAAGCTAAGTGCGTATGGTATTAACCACTGATAAAAATTTAAATGCAAAGTGCTTATAGTTACGAAATATACTGACAATGGTAAAACTAGCAGGTAAATGACCGTCTACTATGTGGGCGGAAACTAAGAAAAAAAACCTTATTGAGTCATTGCTTCTAACAATGATTACTACTTATAGGTATACGTTTAACTTACTAATGAATTAACGGGTAAATAAGTCAAGGTATGAAAATTTATTGTAGTCTTTTTCTGTTGCTTGTTTCATCTATTGCGTATTTTTCACTTAAAAAATAATGATTTAAAAAATAATGATTTTATAAAGCAGCGCTATCAACTGTAAATAAAAGATAACGTCAGCAAGAAGCGACACGTTAATGTGCGATGTACACCGAAGCTTAGCCAAACTTCGTTCAGCGATATCAAGGTCGAGGAGGTCATTTGGATCAATACGCAAAACCTGTTTATACGCCCAGGACGCTCTCATTAAATGGCTTCAATGATAAACGCATTGTAGGTGTATTATATTTATAACTGTGAGTATATTTGGGTTAATATTTAAAAGGAAACATCAACTATAGCAGAAGTAGAAATGCCAAAAGTTTTGAACGAAGATTTAAATATAAATGTTTATTTCTGTTAAGAACGTATATACACTTAAAGAGTGATACTGTTACATTGTTATGGCAAATAATTAAATAGGGCATAGGTGCCATTATGTGCTAATATAGTTGCAGTATTCATAATAGTTTTAGAATGAAATTCTATAGGGAATGATGAGGTAATAGGGAGAGAGAAAAAGGTATATCTACGAGTCGAAGAAAATGCGTCTAACGACAACGATGCTGCAGTTTTAGATCGATTTCCTAGCAACAGCGCAATTCAGATCGAAAAAGCTGCATACCACATTGGAACATTCATATCCAATTGAACCTGACATTATACAATCGGACGAATTATGTGGAACCGACGTTCTGTGCGTATGTAAAACTATGTTTTTAAGCAAATTAAACGTTTGAGTCAAGTGAGAAAGGCAAGGCTTTGCTTTAACCACAAGTAAACTAGAATGTTGAGTTACAAATTACAATTATTCATAACATTCAACACGATTTTCCTAAGTAGGTACCTGGTTTAAATAATTGCTGATTTTTCAAGTAGAAAAGTCTCAAAATACAAAACGATTAACTCATTATCACAATGTTCAATGAAAGTGTACACGTACAGTTCATAAATGTAGAAAAAGTTATACTTTTCGTGTAAAAACATTCTACTTCGAATCTCATACAATTACATTACATTCCAGCTACCTTAGTTTTTAAAATAAGAAGTGGGAGGTCGCGGATTTGTGAAACCCGCACATATATTTTTGTTTTATCAAGTTTTTTTTCTTATATTTGTAGGCACTACCTCAATTTCATTTTTAATCTTAAAGAGAAGCATTCTATGCTGTGTATTGTTACAAAAATCTCTTAATGAAAATGATAAGATCATATTTGCGAATCGAATCCAAGACCTCACGTCAACTCACGATAGCTTGTCACGCTAACTGACGTGTTCCGTTATAACTTTGATAGACCTTAATGAAATGTATAAAATTACTGTATAGATAGGTGTAATACAAAATACCTTTTCTCTAAATGTCTACTTGTTTACAAGGGACTTTGTACGTAAGCACTTACAGTTAACCAAGTCACAATGCGTTAACGAAGTAGATTACTGCCCAACAGCGCAACCAATATGATATTATTCAATTGAGAAAAGAAAGAAACCAAATTCAAGAATATCAAGGAAAAAAGATTCTATTATTAGTAGATCAAACTGACCCAGAAGTCAAAACCTACATGCTTACAATGGTTTTCTGTTTCCTATAATTATTCTATTGTCTTCGCGAACCCGTTCATCATGCTTCTTGGCTTTAGCATGAGTAATGATAAAGAATGTCTTTGTAATTCCGTTGAATTATGTTGTTATTGTCCTTGTAAATTAAAAAAAGTTTTTTTATAAAACAGGTAATATTTTAAAATAGCAGGATTATATTTTGAATAGTTAAGTAAATAATCTAAGGGCAATGATGGCCTGGAGGTTTAGGCGCGCGGTCAAGAATCTTGGCGGTCGCGGGTTCGAAACTTCGAACCCCAGACACACACCTATGACATTTCGAAGTTATGTGTGTGTATTCAAATTGAATTATCACTTGCTTTAACGGTGAAGGAAAACATCGTGATGAAACCTGCACACCTAAAAAGTTCTTAGGAATTTCTTATGTGTGTAGTCCGCCAACCCGCACTAGGCCAGCGTGATGGACTATGGCCTAAACCCTCTCAATGGTAGAGGAGACCCGTGTTCAGCAGTGGGCGTATATGGATTGATGAAGAAATAATGTAAGACTTTTTCGTAAATTTTTGGTGCTAGGAGAGAGAGTCTTAATTTATTACGCTTTAATACATAAATTATAAAACTGTTTTTAATGAACGACAACTTGAACGTAATTATGATTGGATGGATCGTTAATCACCGGAGCATAGCCATAAACAAAAAGTCGTAAAAATGTAGATGCATTGGTGCGGTTTTGAAAATTCTCTTAAGATATTTCTGACCTACCCCAATCCTCATCATGAATAGAATTGTATTAGTCACGCAAATACTTGAAAACAATTTAGTTGATATTAATGTTAAAAGATAGAGCTTATGCCCTTGATTCATGCCTTACAACATAGTTTTATCGTAATATTTTTTTTGCAGCAACCTTAATCTTTTCTGGATAATAATTAGCAAACTTTAGAAACAGGCATTAATGTTGAATATCACTTCACATTCATTCAGTTTTTTTTTTTAATTAGATAGCAAAAACAGACAGGTAAAATGTGTTAGCTATATTTGTTACGTACAATATTCACTGTCAACTATGTTATGGAGTAAGTCAACGCTCCTCTTTAGAAATTACACTATAATCACATTCGTTTATCAGTATCGATTAATATATCTAATGAATATAATGAATAATTAATAGTATAACTATATAAATAATAAGACTACCTTCTTAGAAGTGTGCGGCGAACAATCAGGAAGTCCGGTTTTCTGTTTTGAAAATTCTTTTCAAAAGTACAAAGTCCTACAAATGCCCGAAAGCCAGAATAAACCAGCTCTTTATAACATGATCCTAAAAATGGTAAAAACTACATGTGAAAATGAACTTTTTCCATTCAAATATAAAGGTCCTACAAACAAATGTGTCTGCTAAGTGGTGACAAAAAAAAAATTGAAGACATAAGTGCTTTACTTATTAAATAAATCTATTATAATAGAAATATGCATTTGTTATTGCAGTTACATAACACTTATACTATACAGTTATTGACAATATCTGTGCACTATTTTTATCGCAAGTCGACCCTGAACATTGCATAGATTAAACGTAATTATTATCCATCTTGATTAAATATATCACTAGCGATTTTCCTAAATTTTGTATAAAATACTTTTTTTATCCAATTATATGTTTATAAATCCTTTTCTTTAAACTTTAATGTTGTTTTTACTAGGGAGTAGGGACCCATGGGCAAAATGTTGTGGGAAATATTGTATGATACTTGTTTATTTGTTTTTAATAGCTCTGCTTCTACAAACAGTAGTTAATAGTGGGCGTAGAACGTTTTTTTTATCAGTAAATGATTGTGATTTATTTTCCTGGGTTAGGTACAAATTAATCCCTAATCATTTCTGCGATATGTTCAGTAAAAATTCTTTACATAAATGCAATATTAAAAAACTGAGTTCTGTCCTGATAAGTTAATAGGTACCTACTGCTTGCAACATTTTGAAAATTAGCTAGCATTAATGTTTAGATTATGATACGGACGATGATCAGGTTGACATCTAGTGAAAAATATATTATTATAAACATGAAATCATATTGCATCGATTCCACATCATGTTGGGATAAAAGTAAGTAGCAAGAGATAATGAAAAAAGTCATGAAACATAACCATATCAATTAATAAAGTTCGGCAAAATTTGGCAAAAATATTTGTGAGTTTATCACATCTTTCGTTATGCTTCGTTAAAGTAATACAACGCTTGAATCACGGAAATTGAATTCATTCTGAAAGTCATGCAAAAACTAAATATACACACTTCGCAACCAGGTCGATTTTTATGAGTAACATTTTTGTCCGCATAACAGCCGTGAAGGCCGTGAATCCAGGTTTGCTGTTATTGATCTTATCTCAATAAATATGATAGACTACTCACTTTCTCCTGCTGATAATTTCCTTTTCTTGCAATTTCTTATAAACGAACATCCATAAATCCCCATTATCTTTGTGTTGCATTTTGTCAATTTCACACGTACAAAAAAGCACTTAACACTGTATATTAATTAAAAGTGTATAAAAATCAGTATAGAATATAAAAATGTGCACTGAATACGATATGTCGCGTAACAATGTGGCTTAGTTCAGTCCGCGTTGTCAGCTACAGCCCGACTGAATTGCGATGCAGTAAGCTCTGTTTGTTAGAGGTTTACCTCTTCAGTTTTTAACGTTCTAACGCCTGGACGGGGGAAACCTTTAAACCATTGTACGTAATTAAACAGTGTGACGAACATTTAATTATTATTATTTCCCACGACGCTGAAACTAAGTAATTATCCCGTTTTAATAGCTAACATATTTCAAATGCTTACTAAGGTAAAATGTTGAAAAACCATTGAAGTGATGCAATTAGCATAAAATCTAGTTAAATTATAATATGTCATCATAAATCTTTGATTATTAATTTATTTCAGTTTTTTTTTACATTTTCATCGTAAAAATAGATAAAAGTCAACCTAAATTTCCGTACATACCTACATATATGGACTGGAAATTCCTAAGCTTTATGTTTACATACACCTGAATCATTAAGTCTCCAGTCAGCCGAGTGACGAGTATGATAACGAACGAATGTGAGCGGTTTTAACTGTCTCGCACCCACATGTTCAACAAAATACAGTATGAATAACATTTTCATCACCTGTTCGCAGAAAAGTAGTGTTTGCCTGGATTTGTGGTCCGAATAATGTAGGTACCTATATCCTCTTTTATGAAAAACACACACACAAAGAAATAACGTACAAAAGAAATCAATATACCTTTCAACAATTGATTCTTTTTTTAATCATAAAGCTTGTTTTAAGGGATTTCCCGTAGCATATGTATATTCCAGAATTTATCACCAATTTCTGTCTTCAGAAACGATAAAATAGCATCCGTTATTCACATAGTTGAAGAAGTAACTTGAATTGTTGGTACGAAACCTAGTGCAAAGTTTATGTTATCTAACAATACGTCCTGGTAATAGAATATTCTTCGGCTTATCCTATGGACAGACCACACTTTCACAGTAAGGCCGTCTGTCAAGAGATCATGAGATTAACAAAAAACGTAAAGCTGGGATTAATGATAGAAATCAACTTTTTATTAGAATGAGTTTGTTTTAACTAAGTGCAATATCGTGAGAGAGTGTTATTCATATTGGTTCTTAGAAACAGTTCGGAGTCTTAACCCCTATCCCACCACACACCCGCCACCGCAACTCCTGGGCTCCAGAATCGAAAGCGGCACGCACAGTATTGACGCCGAGCAATGAAGTTCAGGGAATCTAAGGGTATCTAAATTGTCATAATCCCGTAACGTAGTTTATTTGAAAAACAGTACGGAGTCTGGGTATGTGCCCAAAAAAGGAAGAAACGTGGATGCCGAATTGCCCCCTACCTAGCCCTCTACAGATAAAGCCATTTATGTTTCTTTCGAAATGTGCTTTAATTTCATTAAAATTTAGTTTACATTTCATTTGAAGGTGCTGGTACATGTTTTTAGTTTAAATATACTCATACTCAAACAAGTCTAGATACTGCTATAACAAAAAATCATATAATGTCATACGTTATACAAACTCACGTATAATCTTGATACATGTGGTAATGAGCGTAGGCAGCCGCTTTGCAGATTGAGAACTGGCTATAGCCGTTTTTAAATATGTGTGGGCATGTCTATCAACACAAACATAAATACATACTGGATATATATGACAATAGGGTCTCGGCTCAATCGCAATGTGGAAAATACATAGAAACATAAAAGTACCATTAAATTTTAAAAAATATTGAAATGAATGTTGAATTGAAAATAGTATCCGCGGTAATTAAAGAATGCATTCTTATTTTCTATGCCCATGGTTTCAAGGCATTTATATAGCCGCACATAAAGTAAAAGTAACAATATTATTAGGTTTCACGCGGACAGTGAGATTGTTACAGGTCCAATTTGCTGTTAGTAGGATATTTAACTTTTCTGAGTAATGATTATGTACTAAAATGTTTCAGGTTATTTACAAAAAGTTTTTATCGTAAAAAATCAGAGTCAGACATTTATTTACAAAGCAGAGCCCATAAGAAGTCAATTACACGAGTACAAATAACAACTACCACAAAGATTAGAACCACTGTGGTCAGATTTGTATATCACGATGATATCATAATCAAAGACTTCTAATACCTATGGAATACTCTAGATACCTATGTTTATCCTTATATTTATACTGGCACTAAAATTAAATAAGTACTTAGGCAACAGGGAAAAAATATTAGGAACATATTTTGCTCAAGTTATTGATCGCATTCGATCAATATGAAATAATTTTTAAATCAGTGTATTCGCGGCACAAATATGTATGTAGATCGGGTCTGATCCTATGTCTTATTTTTTCATTTAAAAAAATCTCAGTAGCATAACGGAATCTGAAAATGTGCCCGAAAACGGTAACAAGCTCGCCCATTATAACATGGGAATCATCAATAAATGGGAAATATGAACGCAGAAACGCAAATTGAGTGAAACCTTCGGGGAATACAGGCGTAACGTGTGATTGCGTATTTATGCACGAAACAATTCTTTAATATTCCCTATCTCTTTCATCCAGCCTTGAAATCTTCTGAGTGGGAAAATCAGTAATAAGTAATTAAATGATATTTTCAAAACTATGACGTCAAACACCACATACAGTGTTGTTTTGTGGTTTGTATCATCAACAAATATTTTTGTGCAAGCAACTCATTGCTCTTTAAGTTAACACTTTACCACACATATATTTATTATTATTTGCTTTCCAGGGTGCCCAAAGATAACTTAATAAACAGGGTATTTCCATTTTCCTTGCCATTCTTTCGGTCGACAAAGTTCTAAGTACCAAACCGGTATAATGAACAAATAACCCACATTCTATTGTTGTTAAATTGCTGCAATTTATATGCATTTAATCTGAGGAAGCTGGCTGTTTATGAAAACTATGCGCAATCTATTTACTTTAAAAAGGAAAAGACAGATAGAGAAGGAATTCAAACTAAAAGGAATACAGTCGCGAAGTTTGCCCTGGTCCTTAACAAAAGGAATGATTGTATTAATGACGACATGCGTTCTGGCAGTATCCGTGCATATAACTACAATCGTTTTAAAAGAGCTCAGTTCATTGGCATCTTTCACCGTTGTCTGTAGACCGCTACAGTGAGGCCCATAAAATGTCGAGTATTCTTGTTAACTAACTGATGAATAAACGATTGTCCATTCGTTTCAGTTTTCGTATTACTTATCTACTTTGACAGTATTACGAAATACAGAAACAATTTGATGTTGTAACTTGTGAATAATTAGATAAGAAATCAATATCATACGTTGGCATATTAGACCTTTTTGGTAGTATACATATAGGTCCGGATAATATATTAACAACCAAATTTATAGAGAACAGAAACTAAATCCGTAACTTTATAGGTATTGTCTGAGGTTGTCTGTATAATGTTCACAAAGAAATGAGCCGTGCCAAGTATTGATTTCTTGGATCAGCTATCAACGTATTTTTATAACAATACTATGACTGTCATGCCTAACTATATCGTTTATACATAGACAAAAAATTAAAAATGGTGCCATTTTAGACAGAAATTCACTGAACCATAAACTTAACTTGCATGTATTACTAACAGCAGAACAATTAACGTGGTTGTGTAACTATGCGCAACTATGAACCGTATCTATCTTGTACGTAAGTACAGTGTACTATTGGGTAGATGGACAATCTCAGGGTCACGGGTTAGTCAGCCAAACAGGTGGAAGTGTTAAGTTCAAAACATTCCGTAAAAACACATTAAACGTAGCTTGGTTAAAACGTGATGAATACCTACATCACTTTATTTAACACATTTCTTTTCGTATTCCAAATCTAATAGATACACATACATAACGCGTAAAATGATTATTTTTCCAGTATAGCGCCATCTCTTTTATATTGCTGGAACCTTATTAAAGTTGTAGTACCATCATTTTCCGTATCAAGTACTAAGCGCTAGTAAAACTTTATCGGGGAAAACCGACTTTAGAGAGCACAATTTCGACTTTTATCTTCTTAAAAGTTCCTAGTATAACCGACATCATTTGCAAAAATAAGTTAGTGTTAGCAGGTTCAAATTTCTGTCCATTTTTAATTCACTTACCACACAATATTATTTAGAAAACAAGTGAAAAGTCACAAAGGAACCGCGCCGGCTTTAAATTTTCTTAAGAATTGTTTAGCGCAAACAAACGCCAAAGAAGCGCTGGCATACGAGCTCCGTTAGCATTGTTAAATACAATATATTTTTTGAATGATTACATTAGGTACTTGCTTTTACACAGTTTAAATACTCTTTATCGTATGGGAGGTAGATTAAATTCTCTTACTTGTCTAAGAAAAATCATATTGGTACCCTGGTTCTAACAGATAAACAAAAACTATTGTATTAAAGGAAATGGGAATTGTCATAATCATAACAAAATTATATACAAACGTGTACGAGCTAATGCCGGGCGCGAGTCTCCTTAACAACAAATAGTTGTTTAGACATTAGTCAGCCACTCTGGCTTAATGCGGATCCACGGACTATACATCTAAGAAATCCTTAAAAACTTTTAGCTGAAAGAGCGAGATGTTTCCTGATGAGATGTTGATAGAAATGAGAGGAGAGATGAGAGAGTTTTTCTGAACCTGCAGCCGCCAATTTACGATTTCGAGTACAAATAACAAACAAACAAAGTAAAAGAGAATACAAATACCAGCTCGATAGAACTGGGAAGATGTCGAGAAATTGAATTGGGGGTGATTGTTTCTAAAATTCAACCCAGCCGTCTATGTTGAAAATTTTAATTACCATGGACATTCAGTTAAATATATTGTTTGTTAAAGCGTTAAATTTGAAACCTCGATAAAATAGACCCTTCACCAAATAAAACAAATTTTGCAGCTCGATATTACAATTTTAGTATAAACAATTAGATCTGCGATTATTCAATTAAACGGATGTATGCAATAATATGGGTGTATCTATTAACTACACGCTATGTAAAGTCGTGTCTTTTTGTACCAATCAAGCATAAAGTAATGGCGCACAAAAAAACTAGAGAAAAAGCTATCAAATATCGATGTTATTAAGTAGAGACTGCATGATCCATTGAGTTGCTTACTCCTACATTATTTACGTGACTAAAAATTTAACTGATCTTTATTTAATCAAACTATAACGTAGCATTTAGTATCATTGTGTAGTAACTGCTTTGAAAAGCGCAACACTGGAGTCTTGCCCTTTTTTGAGAAATCTGCTTTCAAAATCGGCTGGTAAGTAATATTTTTTTACATGTCTAAACTCTCTTGTTAACTAACTACCGACTTTTAAAGTAAGTTAATAATCATTAAGCGTGCCTATTGTTTTTCTGGACATAAAAATAAATGTAAAAATACTGAAATGCGTCAAATACTGAAATGCGTAAAAATCTGGCATGTTTATCTGACTTCATAGGACTTGCCGCAAAAGTGTGTCAAGCTATATTTAGGTCCCGAGTAAAGTAACATATTATTAGATACTATCAAAATTAGGTTTCTTTTAATAGATTTTTTGGTAGCAGCACGAAATCAGTGTATGTACGCGTAAAACAGTATTGAGCTCGTTGCATTGAACTGTGTGGGACTTAAAAATTGAAGCTTCCTCTTGAAGCTGTTTTATACAGACCGGTGCGTATTTGCGTGTGTGAGTACAAGGTAATATTCTGTAATATACACTTCGACATAGGAACGTTACCTATTTATCATTTCGAAATATCATTTCCGTTACTTGCCATCTGATGGCGACTAATCAATTGCAATATCGACATTTTCATCGTTTTTTGCCTTTTTAGGGCGGAAACTAGGTGGGCTACAACGATTTATGATCCTGCCTAAAAATCGGTCATATTAAATGAAGGTTCTTTTTTCCGACGACGTAATTAGACAAACTAGTGATGACTTTAGATTTCGAAGACGGTATTCAGTTTGACTATAAATTATTTTCTCTTAATATTTCTTTTTTTCATTGGCCTTGACCCAAGGAACTAAGTAGTATTTTTCTTTTGATAATTATTTGTTTAAATAAGGCGTGCTTTGTTGTTTACATTGTATCATAGGCCTTCTGCGTTTAAAACGCATCCAGCGACCCCCTGCGACCTTTTCGACGAACAATTAAATGATAACAACATTACTGCGTATACTAATTTCCACAAATTATTCTCGATAAAATAGACAAGGCTTACAAAGAAAATTGCAGTTGACAAACATGCAAATTTTTTAAGATTTATTTCCTTTTTCAACAAGCGGTCATAGGTATTAGAGTCCCATAGAAAATCTAAGAGACAATTTGTTTTGTCATTCCCTTTTGTGACGTTAGTTCAGCTATTTATTTATATAATAAACATGGTCCATAACCTGCAAATGCTTGACCAGAGCTCTTAAGAAAAAGTATAATCTATATAATTGGACATAATCCACGATGTGTGGTAAAACCCGAGATATATTTTATTATATTTCTAAGGATTTCTAGGGATTTTCAGTCATGATAAGTATGTATTTTTGAAATTATCCAAGAAATGTAAAGTATATGGTGTTACCTCTAAAACACTATACCGAGCGGGCTCGTAATTTTGCTTTTAAATGATCGCAATGACAGTAAGTGTGTAAATTCGAACAACGCTCGTTAAAGATATCGATATTGTTATAAAAACTTTCATATCAAAACAAACAACAGATGTTCTAGCACATGACCTAGTAATCGAGTGTTAATTCTCAGTACTATCTTTCAAGAATTAATCATTACATTACATTAACCTAATTAAATCAAATAATTTTCATGTAATGCTGTAGGTACCGAAATGCACCTCTGTCATTCCGTTTCGGGAGTATTCCCGATTGTATAGTTGCTAAAATCCTACCCATTTTACCCCAAAATTTGTTACCCATCCAAATACATGTTATTTAGAGGAATTACTAACCTTGTGGTTAAGAAAACATATTTAAGACTGCCAAATAGATTTGTGTATATTTAAAAGTTTAAAAGTAACTTGCTGGTTATCAATTATTCTTATGATTAAAATTAATACGCAGTCATTAAATATGATGTAATTAATTTTTGATGACTAAGACACTACTTTAGTTATAGATATATTCATATGTATGTGTATCATAAAAGATCGGCCCCAGTGGCGTGGCATAGATGATGGTGATGATGGTAAAAAAGTATATAAGCAGTATAGACTCACCTAGGAGAGGACTCCGACCTCTCCTTTGGTTTCTTGGGTCGCCATCGAAGCAAACAATCGAATGCCCCCTTTTTAAAGGGGGGCTTAAGTTGCCTCCACTTTTTTCTCCAATCTATACTTTTATTACTGTCCAACGATTCCTTGCTCTCTGCACTAAGTATATCTGGTTCGGAAGAACCCTTTCTGAGAACACTAATATCACTCGAGTATTTAAAACACTTTTGAAAACCGAAATCCAACGCGTTGCTTTCGGACACACACGACTGTCTTTTTGTAATGGGGGTCGATGTGACGAAGTTTGACCTAATTCTTAACTCTACACCACTGTCATTATGCTCTGTAATATCTTGCACATCCTCACTGATACTTCGCAGCTTTAGTCTTGGATGTTCTGTCACAACTTTTGCGTTCAGTATACTGTGTTGTTCGAAGTTTTTGCTTTTTATATTTTGATGCACATTCACAAAGGCAGCTACGTCCTCACAACTTTTATTGTTGTATTTGGATATGTTGAAGTGTGGTTTCCTCGTTTCCGAGGGTTCTGGATGAATCTCCATGTCTCCAATAGTTGCTAGATTATCTTCACTTTTAGAGAGTACTTTCAAATAGGACGACAGTTTCTTATTGCGAGGCGGGCGCGTCGGCGGAGGATCGTCATAGGCGGCGCGGAGACAACACGGTTCGTCCGTCCTCTTGTAGGGTTTAGAATACTTTGCTATAATTCTGTTTATTTCAGCGCTATTTTTGCGTCTATGTGTGTGACGTTTGAAGTTGAGTGGCTGCTGATAAGAGTCGGCCACGGTTGCGCCGGCGACCCGGGCTGACCTCTCGCGCCATTCCGTCACTTTGTCTTCAATCAGCCTCTGCAGTTCAAGCGCTCTCATCATAGGTCCTAATTCTGGCATTTTATCAGTTTGCGCTTCTCATATGTAGCAATTATAATGACAGTAAATAAACGTGTTTCGATAGTAGCAAATCGTAATTTAGCTTGCTGATAAAATAGATAACCTCAGCGGAACTGTAACAAAGAAATTATATAATTGTACGGCATTTTTAGACAATGACAAAAGTACATATCACGTGGAACATTAATTAATGTCCGTGCCAGCGGCAACCCCTCGGGGCACTTTACATTATTGACCTGTGTGCAGGTTACTAACAGGACTAACGCTACATAAAGCATTTTTTATCGACGGCTTTATTTACAAGCAATTCAAACAACGTGCTAATGTGTTTATCTGATGACTCAGTTTGTTATCCTCTCTATCACATATGTTTATAATATAAAAAAAAAAATCTACAAGTATACAAGGCACCATCATTTTATTCTAATTTCAAATTCATTATGTAAATTATTAAAGGTGATTTGAGCTTTATTTCACTCCCTTAAAAAGTTATTGACCGCGTCTATTTAAAACTTGTTCAAAGAGTTGGTTAAATTCATACATGCCATATTTCATTCGGCAATAGAAATTTCTATGCGGAGATTATTTTTAAATCCATTACCTAAGCCCATCCATTCATGGGTCAGGGATGCTCCTATCTAGTGGTCATGGTCTGCCCTAGAATAGGTGCTACGAGTACGCGACCTCGGCCCCCGAGCTGCTGCAGTCACTATCAACTTTCCCTTCCGTGACTGCAGTATCCACTCCTACAGACCATACTTTCCTCTCCCATAGCCTCCTCTCTCATTCACTATTCCCTTCCCCCCGCTTGATGACGGGCAGCAGCGTCATCAATGCGCTTCCCCTACTGCGCTCGCCAACCCGCCTGCCAAGCGTGGCGAGTATCGGCAATATCCCCCTCATGATCGAGACTAGGACCAGGCCCCCAGTCCCCGGCAGCCCCACTATTCCTGGCTACGGTAGCGGCCATGGTAACGGTGGGGCGGGGGGTGCTAAGAATCCCCGGGTTGGCCCCGGCTACCACCCCCGACGACGACTGGCCCTGGTAACACACAACATACGCACGTTGAGGACAGACGAGAAGATTGTCGAACTGGAAGAAGAATTGAGCGGGTTACACTGGGACATTCTGGGGTTGTCGGAAGTCCGCAGGATTGGGGAGGACACGATAACCCTCAAGTCCGGTAACCTGCTCTTCTACCGGGGGGACGACCAACAGTCCAGAGGAGGTGTCGGATTTCTCGTCCGCAGGTCTCTCATTAACAACATCGTATCCATCGAAAGTGTGTCGAGCAGGGTAGTGTACCTGATACTCAGAATATCCAAAAGATATTCGTTGAAGGTCATACAGGTATACGCGCCGACCTCGACACACCCAGATGAAGAAGTAGAGGAGATGTATGAGGACATAAGTCGGGCCATACATACTTCTAAAACCTACTTCAATGTTGTTATGGGAGACTTTAACGCAAAGTTGGGCATGAGAAGCGATGCGGAGTTGAAAGTGGGGCAATTTGGACATGGGCAACGGAACCCCAGGGGTCAGAGGCTGGCTGAATTCCTGGAGAAAGAGGGACTCTTTGCGATGAACTCTTTCTTCCAGAAGCCGCCTCACAGGAAATGGACCTGGCTGAGCCCTGATGGTTCCACGAGAAATGAGATAGATTTCATCTTGACGACGAAACGACGGATATTCAGTGATGTCTCTGTGATCAACAGGGTGAAAACCGGTAGCGATCACCGAATGGTTAGAGGCTCATTGAATATCAACGTCCAATTAGAAAGACGTCGCTTGATGAAGTCTACGCTACGACCTACTCGCGCCCATATCCAAAACCCCGAGAGCTTTCAACTCGAGCTGAAAAATCGCTTCGAGTGCCTGGAAGAAAACCTTGCCGTGGACGAGTTAAACAGCGGTTTGGTAGAAGCTGTCCATGCGGTGGGATCTAAGCATTTTAGACCTCGCCGTAGAGATAGACCACAAAAACTCTCGGTCCACACTCTTGACCTTATGGCCGAACGTCGATCTATGGCGCTGCAGTCTTCCGAGGATGCCGAAGCATATCGTCAGCTCAATAGACGGATCTGGAAGTCCTTGCGACACGATGTCCGTGCTCACAATACTGTGAGCATTAAAGAGACAATAGAGCGGAACGGAGGCTCCAAAGTGTTTGCAAGAGACTTGTCTATTGGGCAAAGACAGTTGTCTAGGCTGAAGACGGAGGGCGGCCGCGTAGTGTCGACGAGGGCAGAGGTTTTAAGGGAGATCGAGAGGTTCTACGGACAGCTTTACACCTCGGTTGCCAAGCCCGCTGTTCGCTCGGCCGAAGACCCGAGAGCCGAGTTGATCCGCCACTTCAGCGATGACATCCCGGACATCAGCCTGTGTGAGATTGAGATGGCCCTGAAACAACTTAAGAACAACAAGGCGCCGGGTGAGGACGGAATCACTTCAGAGCTTCTGAAAGCGGGCGGAACGCCGGTACTTAAAGTCCTTCAGAGGCTCTTCAATTCCGTTCTCCTCGAGGGCTCAACGCCAGAGGCATGGAGCAGGAGCGTGGTGGTACTGTTCTTCAAAAAAGGTGACAACACCTTGCTGAAGAATTACAGGCCCATCTCGCTCCTGAGCCATGTCTATAAGTTGTTTTCGAGGGTCATCACAAATCGTCTCGAACGCAGGTTTGATGACTTCCAGCCGCCCGAACAAGCTGGTTTCCGAAAAGGCTTTAGCACCATAGACCACATCCATACGCTTCGGCAAGTTATCCAGAAAACCGAGGAATACAACTTGCCGCTTTGTTTAGCGTTTGTGGACTATGAGAAAGCCTTTGATTCGATCGAGACGTGGGCGGTGCTAGAGTCTCTCCAGCGGTGCCACATTGACTGTCGGTACATCGAGGTGTTGAAAAGCATATACAGCAACGCCACCATGTCGGTCCGAGTACAAGATCAGAGCACGAAGGCTATTCCACTACAGAGAGGCGTGAGACAGGGAGATGTTATATCTCCGAAACTGTTCACTGCCGCGCTGGAAAACGCCTTCAAGCTCTTGGAGTGGAAAGGATTCGGCATCAACATCAACGGCGAGTATATCACACACCTTCGGTTTGCCGACGATATTGTTGTCATGGCAGAATCGCTGGAGGACCTTAGCACTATGCTCGAAGACCTCAATCGAGTCTACCAACAGGTGGGTCTTAAAATGAACATGGACAAGACGAATATCATGTCGAATGTCCATGTTGTGCCCACCCCAATCGCAGTTGGGGGCTCGACTCTCGAAGTTGTAGACGAATATGTCTATTTGGAATAAGTGGTCCGGTTAGGCAGGTCCAACTTCGAGAGAGAGGTCAATCGTCGAATCCAACTCGGTTGGGCAGCGTTCGGAAAGTTAGGAGACGTCTTCTCGTCCAAAATACCTCAGTGCCTGAAGACAAAAGTCTTCAATAGTTGTGTGTTACCAGTGATGACTTACGGCACTGAGACGTGGCCTCTCACTAAAGGCGTCATGGGACGGCTCAGGGTCACTCAACGAGCTATGGAGAGGGCTATGCTCGGGGTTTCCCTACGTGATCGAATCAGAAATGAGGAGATCCGTAGGAGAACTAAAGTAACCGACATAGCCCAACGGATTAGCTCGTTGAAGTGGCAATGGGCCGGCCACATGGCGCGGAGAACTGATGGCCGATGGGGCCAGAAAGTTCTCCAGTGGAGGCCACGTACTGGCAAGCGCAGCGTGGGACGTCCCCCGACAAGGTGGTCCGACGACCTTGTCAAGGTCGCGGGACGTCGCTGGCTGCAGGCGGCTTCCGACCGTTCCCGGTGGAAGTCATTGGGGGAGGCCTATGTCCAGCAGTGGACCACTAATGGCTGATATGATGATGATGATGATGATGATGATCCATTCATGTGGCCCTGGCTTTGTATCAGAAATAATGTATTTAAACCAACAAAGAGAATCTAGGCGTGTGTACTACTGATTCATACTATTTTAAACCGAAAAACTGGAATAAAATTGACATAGATCATATTTATGACGTATTATTATTAGTTGAAAAAGTATAATTGAGACAGAATCGAGGCCCTTGCGTTTGAAGTAGGAGGTGCATCGTTACGGCACTTGGCTGCGAGTGCAAAGGAAGTACAGACGATTTCTAGCATTGTGTAGGTACCTACTTGCCGACGTCCTTCCGAAATCCTCGTGTAGCCAATACATCCTATCACCGGCAGTCCGTTATTATATTAATACATCTTTATTAAACGCTGGCGGAAACGTGAATTCAAGAAATTCTTAATTTCCAGAGGTCATTGGCAGCGAAAAACAATGTCAACGTTCTTCTGGCAACGATTCAATTTTTATATTTCCGAATAGAAACGTACAAACAAACCTGGGTTAGTTATTCCACAATTCACTTCCATTATACTTAACCACTGTAACTAAAAGGTGACAACTACGCTACTGGCCTCAATGTTTTGAATGAGTTGTCCAATAACAATATTTCTATAAGCACACAGATACGTGCATGATAAGAGATATCTCGGGAGATCCGAGATAAACGCAGACATTGCGAAATGTAAGACTCTACAATGCCATCTAAACTTTAACTTATTTCAAACATTCGTGAAGAAAGGAAGTAAATTACGGTACACGGTATTATCCTATACAAATGACGTAACAGTTTCGTTCTCATTGAGTGAATATGTAGGCCTGCTGTGTTTCGGTATTGTGTAACAAAATCTCCATGCATATCTAACACCATTATTCTTAAAAAATATCTAAAATTAGGTTTTTCACCTTCTATTCTAGAAAATAAGTTGAACTCAAACAAGTTTAATGCCCCTATAATAAGATTCATTAAAATCTTAGATATCAATATATCCCAAAAAGTAACGCCTTAAGACAAAAGACGTTTGCATGAAGAAAATAAAATTATCCAACTCACATTATAATTATTCATGACTAATTCGGCATCGTTTAGCCGCTGTTGCGCACACACTTTCCACCAGGAACAACGCACAAAACCGCACTGCGTAAAGCGTTTTTCTTTAGGCATTCATCTAAGCCCTGTAACTGAAGACTAGACCACTGAGTAATATGTACGTAATGTGAGTTATAGTGCGTCAGCGCACGTGTGCCGACACCACGTGCAGATTCCACAGTGAGCAGCCGAGCGTTCCAGGCGAATAATCCTGCACTTGACAACACCGGTGCCCATCCTACACCACAATGAAGTTTAATAGGCCATACACCATGCATCATTGTTGTCGTATTCCATAGACGATAAATCTGTGCCGGTTACTACAGCTATTTTACGCATATTACAGCGTTAGTATTTTAATCCGATGAAAAAATGAAAGAAATGGAAAATGGAACTTTCCTTTCGAAATTGTTGGAATTATTTTAGTGTGTGAAATACTGAGAAGAATGACCAATTTATTACATAAAGTTGTTTCATGTTAAATAAGTACTAAATAAAATTATAAAATTATTTTTGTAACTCGACCCAAATCATTTATTAGATTCTCTTGTACGCCGCTTATTTGATGTATGCAGATTGTAGGCCTCGTAATAGATTCCCAGAATTATTCACAATTAGTAACTTTTCACTGTTCCAAATACGAAAAATGTTAGTATAGATATGTGTATAATTAGGTGGTGCTTTGTTTGTAGCTGCGGGCGTGACAACTGCTTCCGCCAAGTTCATTGTCGTGCCGGCGTCGATGTTGCTCGCGGCTCGCGGCTCGTGTCCCGAGCTGACCCGCGCTTATTACATTTTCCGATAGAGTTTTGAATGTGTCCTCAGGTTTGTCTTTCATAACGATAATAGTCATCATTTTGCTTGCTTTTTACAAGATGTTCTTTTATTTACAATAATCAGTTGAGTAATATCCAACCCCTGTAAAATTATCTTTTTATAGGTATGTAGCTTTTTAAAATATCGTATAAATCGATATTTTATGCTGTTAGTTTTTCGGAATGTATAATCTTATCATAAAAGATATCTCCAAATAACTAATAAACTCACACTGACTTACTATTAGGGATAACCCATAAGGATTTATTTGATTGTGAATTGTGTGTAAATTGTGATTCGAAGTTTTTTCCTAAATAGGTATCTAAGGAATTCAAAAACATATTTTTCAACAACGAAGAGCCAACAAAACATTACTATGAGATTTGGTATTACCCATGTTTTTATTTATTGCATCAACGTAATATATTAGTAATAATTAAATAATAAATAATGTAGTGCATGACAAATTGTCGCAGATTCTACGTCATTTTACGTCATTTGTTACGCATAATGTTTTACATTGACAACCAGTCCCTACTATCTAGTTGCTACGTAAATATTGCATAGAATTATCCTAACCACAAGCCTTAAAGATAGTTCGTGACGTATTTTGACTGATAACATAAGGAAAGCCCGGATCGATTTTTCCTCGTTTATAGGTTTGTACGTCAAATACATCAACACGAGAGATGTATTCAGAACCAATTGTGGATCGCTTATTATTAGCAATCTTTGACCTATATCAAGTACAAGTGCATTCTGCCAAAATTTATCCTTGTATCGAATCCGTAGCGTTTACGTTCGAACGTAGATATAAATAAATGTAGGTCAAATTTTATTTGACGAAACTTAAATATGGGGAGATGCGTGTTTTTCCCACTGATTTGAGGATTTATCCTAAACATTTGTTGATCCAATCATCTTTATTGTGACTTCCCCGATCGTTAATTTGTAATTTATTTTCAGAGACTTAGGATCATTATAGAGGCTGTTCAAACTTCAAAGGTAGAGATGTACGTGTCACTGCCCCAGCTATATAATGTTTAGGTCTGATGGCTTGGCATGGCCAGCATGGTGAATACTGGCATAGCGCTGCCCATTGGGCTATACATATCTAAGCCATAATCTAATACCATATTAGAGCTTTTGATTGGCAAAATTCGTTTAATTGATTTTCTTTGTGGGAAAAACGCCCGAAAATCCATGAAGAATACGAATCCATCGCCGTCATCCTCGTAACTAACTCCCTATGATAGAGGATATTAATTTCTTAGAAGATTAGATTGATCATGCTGATTGATGAGACACATCATCAGTCAGATCGTTCGCTGAAGTAATTAAAAAATATTCAAGAGGAAATTCAATAGAAAATGATACATTGCAACATTTCCATCCACATTCTTATCAGTTTAATTAATTCAATACCTACCGCTAATTAGATCGGCCTGACACCTCTGGTAATGATACGTTAATTCTGTCAACACAAGATTAATTGCAAGGTCATATTTATTGTCCAATCTAGTGTATATCATTAACACGCTAAATATAGAAATTACAGCATTAACTGTACAACAGCTACGTCTAAATTTTCCACTAAGATACGGATTTGAAACATCAAAGCTGAGATTTGTGTTTATAGCAATCGATTCAAACCCGTTTGTGGTTAACAAAGTTTATATAAAGTTCTATGAACAAATTAAATAAGTGCGATCATCAGTGTCAAAACTAATCCCCAATGTTATTTTTTTCTTTTTAAAATATTCCATTGAGTAAGGTTTGACGCTAGTAAAGCTTTAACAAGATGAGGCCTAATAATTTTATTCATGCTCAATTACAGTCAGTTTTCATGTAAAACAAATATTAAAAAAGAAAGATGAATATGTCTGGTCTCATTCCCTAAACTTACCATTTCCAAATATAACATCTCGGCGGTGGACGGTGTACTGCCCTCTCCGGACTAACTCAATTGCTTGAATTGGTTTAAATTAACGGCATTGTGATATACAGGATGGTGTAATATTA
Organism: Cephonodes hylas; assembly: GCA_030295005.1. Lineage (NCBI taxonomy): Eukaryota > Metazoa > Arthropoda > Insecta > Lepidoptera > Sphingidae > Cephonodes > Cephonodes hylas. Next base: position 7,240,165 of record AP025371.1, read on the forward strand.
TATTGATATTTTGTATCCTGTGTATATGCAATAGTCTTTGGTAAAGTGGATCTAAGTGATCTCTGTAACAAGCAACAAGGTTCAACATTTGTATTTTATTCATGTTTTAATTAAATATATTTCATAGTTAATTTATAATGCCCAAAAAGTTTATCAATATTAGATTCTAAAATTTTTTTGCAGTTTATATAAAATGTTGACTTAAATCATGTTTTACCATGTGACGTAGATATAAAAGCTCTTGGTTTTACTTACCATCTTTAAATATGGCGATTTTTTCTCGCCCTATATTGACAAAAAACATTTATATATTCTTAAGTAGTAACCGCATAGGACTAAATTCATACAATGAAATCCTTTTTTGTCGTGGATGTATGCTCCAACACAGTTAAAAATACCAGAATATGTTGCTTCATAAAAATAATTCCATCTCAACGTTTAAAAATAAATACAAATAAAAATTGCCGCTCCTGTATAAGAAATAACACTATAACAATTGATATAAGGATAAGTTCTTGGTAATTAATATTTATCCCAATATTCTTAGAATCCATTAAGGAAGTTTTGGGAATAAACATGTGTTGCAATTTATGCAAATTGCCAAGAGAAAATAATAAATTTTGTTTTGAAGACTAAGATTGGAATCCCAACGCTAAAGATTAAAATTTCGGGGCATACTAAAAACGTGTCGAAAATTCTTAAAAAGTGTAGGTATCTATAAAATTAAAGGTGGTAATGCGAAATTCAGTAGTGGGTCATGAAGGTTGATTCAAGTTTTCACAGGATGGACCTTGATCCGCCTTGTTATAATTTCGTACGAAAAATCAGCCCATGTTTGTACACAAAATCGGATCTAAATGTACAGTGTACACCAAAAACTTATTCGTTACAAAAACACAAACGGATCCACTTTATAATAATAATAATAGTAAAGATAAATATGATATCATTAATCCACGATTAGATTACTTCAAACGCAAATTCATTGCAAATAGTACAATAAAAGTCGCCTTTTACAACGCTAATCAATGCTAAGAATACAACCTCTAGTAACCTACAAGTGTCATCTAAGCTTTCAAAACATTCCTAAACCCTAATTTCTTTAACATAAATCAATACTAATAAGTACGTACTTTCAAATACTTTCCCTTCGCGTCCGTGCGACTAACCCCGTACATACCAAGTATGGGATCGTCACCCAATTCTTTAATTGTTGTACAGGCGAACAATGACGTATCTGCCACTACATTAGTATGCAGTGTCTGTCATTACGGTACCGTGTGTAGCATTGTTTGGATATCAGGTCTTGGCCTTTGATCAACAACTTTATTCGGTGAAAGTGGAATTTCACCCAAAATTGCGAAATCTTATACTTACCCTACGTAATGTGAGGAAAATAATCATCTGGAAATGAATGTCACTAATACAGACAGATGACTTCGACAAGAAGCAATAACTTACCTGTATTAGAGCAACACTAGAGTTTCTTGCCCGTTCTTCTCTAGTGATGACTGCCTTCCGAACAGGGTGGTAAAATTTGAAATGACTGAATCTAAGTGATGTATTTGACATTTTATAGATTCAATAAATATTATTTCATTTCATTACTTTTATTCCCGAAAACTTTGCCTTTTAGGCACACACACTCACGGATGTAACTATAGCATTCTATATCCACGAGCTGATACTGAAAATTTGGTAATGGGAAACCCAAAAACTCTTTGACCTGTACAAAATACAAACATCGAAATCAGGTTCTCTCGGCCGCACGCCATACACTTATGCCGCAGGATAAAAATATAGTCACACCTTATCTTTGCTGGGATAAAATTAGCTTACAACGAGGGCAGGATGCCATCCATCTGTATACAAAAAACCATTTCGCATTTTATAACTTGAGATGGGTAATTATTTTTGCTACACATTATACTCACAGACATAAGTGCATTCTTCATGTCTAAAAGATAAGAATGGATGCTAAAAATGAAAAATTCATGTGTCGGTGAGTCAAACCCTTCATCGTGCCGCCCGGATTTGATAAAAATTGATTGATCGCCACTTGATTAAAGCGGATAAGCACTTTATAATAGATTTATGCAAAATTCTTTCTTTTATCGTGGAATTTCTTTAAACAAATTTTGGAGAGGTATTAAGAAATACAATTTAACAATTTGATTTATTTATTAAATAACAACTATCTAATATAAATTAAATAAATAATAAAATAAATAAATATTCCTAGTTTGTCAGACTAATCCCGATGGCACCGGACTTTGCTCCTTGGTGATTAATAAACTATTAGTCGGATGAAAATGCATTTGGTCTGAAAAGAAGAAAGTTGATACTGTATTAAATAATAAAGGTATCATTGAGAAGGAATACAAATTATCAATTAATATAAAATGAAAACCTTAACAATATTTTTTTGGGATTTCATCGTTGTTGAAATAAATTAACTATTTTTAATAAGTTCGGACGATTTAAATAGTACTAGGATATTTCGGTAATAGGTACGTAATAAAACATTCTATTACAGACTATACTTCAGATGGTATATGACTACTCTTCATTTAGTAGGTAGAGTTGGCATTAGGCTATCCTAATCCTTTTTGAAAATCTTAAATTATACCTTTCCTTAGTAAATATTAAACTAATTATGACATCATAGCGCAAACCATAAAGTAAAATAAAACATTTTTATCTACATTAAATACATTCTGCATTTTTATTTGAAACGTTGAAGTAACCAAACTAGTTTTTAATTGTAGCTTTGAACAATTGCAAATATCTATCGTCGGTCGATACATTGCCGGAAGACTGTTTCCAACAGAAAAATTCCGGAATGCGACACACTTGCACGGGTCAGTGCCATGGATTTACACCTAGAGTACAGTGACCGGTATTTAGGCTATTAACTTATCGTCTGAGAGCTGATCATCATCATAAATAGCCCTCAATTTGTACACTGCTGGACATAGGCCTCTCCTATGGCACGCCACTGGGCTCGATCTTCGGCTCTCCTCATTCAGCTAATGAGAGCTATTTCAATGAAATGTGCTTCAATTTTATCCATTAAAACGAAACCTAAGTAGTACCTATTACAGCGTTTGCATCACATGTTATACTACAATATGTAAACTTTGCGAGCGATAAAACATCGTTCCTATTGTTGATGTCCGGTAGCAACGTTTACTAATGATTTGTATGCCTTTTTAATGAAACTCAACTGTACTCACCTAAGATAAGGTTGAAATTCGTATACATCGTCGAGTACCCTCTGTGCACGACATGTCAATCCACAGCTTGGCTCCTGCCTCCGATACACGGAGATGGCGCGTTCCAACAATTGTTGTACTGATGTCAACTCCTCAACTGAAATATTTGTAATTAAATTTATCTATTGGCGACATAGCGTTAAGCCCATACAGTAGTGTCTACGTGTTGAGGGTAACGTTAACCATTATAATATAAGGAAATACGGTACTAGAAGTAACTAGGACCCCGTCAAATATTTGTATAGATCACGTTGAATTAAACGCAGTCTTTCGTTTCACCGTCGTTGAATCACTGTTTTATTAAAGACAAAAAAGTAATGTCAGATATTTTCTGGGTAAGAATAAATAGCGACATAAATATAATTGTTAGGGTGGGCAATTGATGATTATACTTCTTAAACGAAATCACTAAAATCATATTATTCCCGTTGAATTAAATCCCCACCTATATAAGCTTGACTACAATGGAGGTTTTACGACTCAGTTACAAATGTTTCTTGATAATTTTAATATAAAAGGATTCGATAAAGTACAGTCCGAAATTTTTCATGTTATCAGACATCTCTTTCAGATTTCCTTTACGTCCATAAACCACTTAATACGTAAACTTCTTAAAAATATTATTAACGTTATAAAATTATTATACGTGTAGATGATATTACTAGGGTCTGAATTATTTTTTACCTAAATCCCAAAATTTTTAAACATACAGTTAGTTTACAAATTAAACTAGCAGCAGAAATCCCATAAACTTGAAGATGGTTTATATTAGGTACATGTTCTCATGGGATTCTTGTTAACGCTGAACGTAAAGCTCTAAAAAACATAAAAGACTCAACAAGCCCGTCTGTTTTCGAGTTCATCAGATTTCTATTTTGAAAGTTCTGAAGACAACAAAAAATACAGAAAACTAAAAATGAACTTACCGTTACTGCGCCCGAAGCTGCGCTCGTCGTCATCTTTGTTAGAATCATCACCTTTCTTGAAAGATATAAGCTTAGGTATCACAAGCAACATGCACACAACCGCGAGCATCGTCACGAGTTTCTTGAATATCAGAAACTTCAGTATCAACTTTCCAATCGTGAGGAGATCCAGTTTAAACGCGAGTTTGTCAAAAAATCCTAATGACGGCGCTCCATATGGGATTGGGTACGACGGCTTCATAGGCGGCCCATATATGGGAGGTAATGGCTTGTGGGCCGGAGGTCCGTACGCCGGCGCGGGTGGTCCGTAGGTATGCGCGGGAGGACCGTAAGTTTGCGCCGGAGGGCCATAAGTCTGAGCTGGCGGACCGTAGCTATGCGATGGAGGGCCATATGTGTTTGGCGGCGCATCATACGTGATGTCAGATTCAAACTTCACAGTAGACGGACTGTAACTAGATGAAGGCAAGTAACTACTGGACGGTCCAGACGAATCGGAAGATCCGGACGAGCTGAAGCTGCTGTCGCTTGAGTACGACGGAGTGTAATCATAGCCAGAACTATACGAGTCGTCGCGGTTCGAGATCTCCTTCTCGCCGTCCTTTGCCGTCACTATAATAACACCTTGCTTCGCCTTCTCGGCATCGATTCGCGACTTGGAGTAGGCATCTAAGTAAGAATCCGCCTTAAGAGATGCGGACTTTGTGGAATTCCCCGCAGGTCCGAGTATCGCAGCCACGCACACACTCAGCGCAAGCAGCGCAGCACAGTGCCGAATTATCGCCATTATTTTTAATCCTCTAGTACAGGCAGAAAGAAGTTGTCGCCATCGATCGCAGCTGACGAATGACAAGCGACGTTGAGTCCCATTCGTTTTCACTTTTGAGTTACCGTAAAAGAACCTAAATATGATAATGGAACACAATTAAATTCTCCGAGTGAGCCGGCGCGCTGCACATAGCCCATGGTAAGTAGGCGCTCGTGCCGCGGCTCGCATGCTAATGTGCGCTCCGCCCAGCGAGCCTTCTGCCGCACCGCGCCGACCTTTCATCACATACACACATCTTTTATAGGCACCAATTTATCCGTGAAAGTCTTATCGTCATTTTTATCGACTGTTACAAGAGTCATAAAGAGCCCTTAAAAGTACTGACGACATATCATAGCTCTTCTCTTTATAGAAATGCACCTTCGTCACGTGCAATTTATCACCCAAATGCAGTTCAACAACCGAAAACGCGACGATATAACAAATTCCCAAATTGTTTTAGTATTGGTGGAGCGCCAAGATGATAAAATACACATTGTATAGCGAGGACACGACGCCTGCATAAATTACTTCCGATTTCTACTGATCAGCGATGCGCCGCAGTCTCATTTTTACTTGCAAATATAAAGTAAATGCCTTTCATCTCTCATTTAGCATAACAATAATCATGAGCCCTCCGAGCATAACCAAGCAGCAACACCGGCTATTGTTAGAAAACTAGTTCACACATGCGCACCAGACTTCACCAAGTGGAAAGACACTATAGACTCATACTAAGCATAAGGAAATACTAAACAAAAAAATATAAAACGACCTATTGTAAAATGAAACACATGAATTTATAGATTAATCGTAATTTAATGGAACAATATAATACAAACATTTATTTTATTAAAGCCTTACACACTGGTGATGTGTTAAAGTTCAATTTTGCTTGCGCCGGCGGAACGATTAATAGAAACACGTCTTTCTTTCACAAATGTTTATTGGCAACTAAAATAATTAATTTAAACAATATTTTAAGTAGTGGACGGCGATAGGCTGAGTATATACATATATATAAACAATATTTTACGTACAACATTACAAAACAGAATCACCATAAGCCGCCCACCAAAGGACTACTGAAGTCCTTTAAAAATAAGTAAATCAACAAAGTTTATAGCTAATCACATGTTTTGAGTTTCCTTCTACAACAATAACTAACGTATCGGTACATGGTGCGGTCAGAAAGAATTTATACATAGAACAACAATAAAATAAATGTTAACAACTATATAGCACTAATCTATTTCTATCGGCAACGCACATAATTTGGTTACACATCGCTTTGTTATTTGGTCACCGCTCTTTACACTATAGACTCTAGTAAGACCGTCAGGGCCAGGATGCTTGTCGGTTATTCGTCCCATAAGCCACTTTCCTGGTGGCAAATTGTCTTGTTTTATGAGGACAATGTCTCCTATCTTAAATTCGTCTTCGCGTTTTAACCATTTCGGTCTTTGTTGTAATCGTGTCAAGTATTCCTTTTGCCATCTTGACCAGAAGTCGTTCAGCAGTTTTTGCGTGTATTGCCAACGTGTCAGATTGCTTATTTTAGCGTCCTTTAGGTTCACATCAGGTACGGTTACAAGGGCTTCACTTATCAGAAAATGACCGGGAGTTAATGGTTCCAAAGTGTTGTCTTCCTGCGGGCACAGAGGTCTCGAGTTCAAGCACGCTTCAATTCCACAGAGAACCGTCGTAAGCTCTTCGTAGGTAAGGTTAGTGTTAAGGATTCTTCGTAGATGGTGCTTAATAGATTTCACGCCCGTCTCCCATAGATTTCCAAAATTTGGAGAGTAGGCCGGGATGAAGTGCCATTGTGTTCCATCATTAGCAAGTAATTCACTAATTTCTCCATCAAATTGCAGGCGAGCTTCCTTCCAGGCTTCAACCAATTCTTTGTTTGCACCAACAAAATTTCTTCCCTGATCACTCCACAGGTTTGTACATCTGCCTCTTCGTGCGCAAAATCGTTTAAAGGCACCAATGAATGCAGCTGCCGTCAGATCACCAACCAATTCCAAGTGGATTGCCTTCGTAGACATACATACAAAAATAGCTATGTACGCCTTGCCAGTTTGGGCTCCTCTGCCTTTTTTTATTAAAATTTGTATTGGTCCCGCAAAGTCGACACCGGAGTTAAGGAATGGCCGAGCTGGTTTTACTCGAAAACTTGGTAAGTCTCCCATTAATTGTGTTTTTATTCTAGCCCCATGTCTAGCACATATCAAGCATCGATGGATACACTGCTTCACTAGGGACTTCGCGCGGAGTATCCAGTACTTTGATCGCAGGTAAGTGAGCATTAATTGCACTCCTCCATGCAGCGTCTTCAAATGTGCTTCTGCGACCACTAAATAGGTAAGTCTACTTGTATGACCCAAAATTATTGGATGCTTCACTTCATTAGCTAGTTCAGAGTTCCTGAGCCGACCGCCCACCTTCAGGATACCATCTTCGTCAAGGTAAGGATCTAGTGCTTTTAGTTTGCTTGTTTTCTTAACTCTCTTTTTTGTCTTTAACGATTCTATATCTTCTGTAAATTCTTCTTCTTGTGCTCTTTTTATACAGGTTTGCATCGATACGTGTAGTTCTTCAGTTGTGATTTTGCTATCTATTTTCTCTTTTAATGTTTTTTGTTTCAGGAATCTTCGGCAGTATGTGATTGTTCTAAGTAGCTCTAATAGTGTATCAAATTCTTCAAATTGTGTAAATAGTCTCTTCTCTTGTTCATTTTCGTTGTAAGTTATTTTAAAATTTTGTATTTTGTTCTTTTTCCTTTCAATCTCTGTTTGCATAATGTTTGGTCTAGTGAACTGTATCTTCGATTGTTGTAACCAGTCTGGCCCATGCCACCATAATTTACACTTTTTCAGATTTTCTACTAACATCCCCCTGGAGCCAACATCAGCTGGATTATCTTGAGTTTGGACGTGATGCCACTGACTGCAGGATACATTGGTTGTAATTTCAACAACCCTGTTGGCCACAAATACCTTCCAGTTGTTTGGATCTCCAAATAACCACGACAGGACAATGGACGAATCTGTCCACGCATAAATTTGAGTTGCAGGTATTCTCATTGCTTGACCAACTTGCTTAAGCAATCTTGAGAGTATCAACGCGCCGCAGAGCTCCAAACGAGGTAAGGATATTGTTTTTAACGGAGCCACTCTTGTTCTTGCTGCGATAAGCGTCGTTTTGTTTGTACCGTCTTTGTCAGTCACTCTGCAATACACTACAGCGCTGTATGCTTGGATGGATGCATCGCTGAATCCATGGAGTTCTATGGAATCTCTGTTAGCGCATGTCGTTCGTACCCATCTTTCTATGTAGATTCCATTCACATGTTCAAGGTCAGATCGCAACGTAATCCACTTGCTGGCTATTTTAAAGTTCAATGCATCGTCCCAGGCCACCTTTTCAAGCCATAGTTCTTGCATTAATATCTTTGTCAGAACGATGCTAGGCGCAATCCAGCCGAGTGGGTCAAACAACTTTTGGATGTCAGACAGAATGCTTCGCTTCGTGATTACTTCATTGATTAAAGGTAAGTTTAAATTATACTCGAATCTGTCTTTTCCTAAATTCCATTGTACGCCAAGTGCCTTTATTGTTCCATCAATCTTCAATTCCAGATTTGCATTAGACGATCTATCGCTAGGATCAATTGTTTCCAAGAATTCACGGCTGTTGGATGACCATTTCTTTAGTTCGAATCCACCCAAATGAAGAAGCGCTCTAAGATCTTGACTATTTTTTATTGCTTGTTGCAGACTGTCACTTCCAGACATTGCATCATCTACGTAAAAATCTTCACGCAGTATTTTAGCAGCCTCTGGATACCGGTAGCCTTCATCTTCTGCCAATTTCATTAGGGTTCTTACGGCGAGATAGGGAGCAGAAGCTGTTCCAAATGTAACAGTCAACAATCTGTAGTCTTTGACTTCTTCAGATTGGTCGTTTCTCCATAAAATTCTTTGGTAATCTGTGTCTTCTCGGTCTATCCATATCATACGGTACATTTTCTGGATATCAGCAACAAAGCAAACGGCGTGAGTTCTCCATCGCATTATCAGGTTTCTCAGATCGTCTTGCAGTACAGGACCCGTCAACAGTTCGTCATTGAGAGAGACACCGTTGGAACCCTTGCACGAGGCGTCGAATACGACACGAGTCTTCGTGGTTTCTTTATCATTACGAATCACGGCGTGGTGAGGTAAGTAGACTGATTTTTTATTTATTTCTTCTGTAGGTACTTCTTCGATATGTTTTAGATCTATGTAGTCTTCAATTACCTTCTTGTATTCTTGTTTTAATTCTTTGCTTTGATTGAACCTTCTTTCTAATTGTATTAGTCTCTTCATTGCTATTTCTCTCGTATTCCCTTCTGCTGATTTAGGTTCTTCAATGTTGAATGGTAATTTGACAACATATCTTCCACATTCATCTCGCTTCTGTGTTTTAGTGTATATATCTTCACATAACTGTTCCTTTTGTTTTAGGTATCTTTTCGTATCTTCATTGACTTCCCATATTGTTTTCAGTAAATCTTCTATGTCAACTTCTTGCTTCATGACCGTTAAGGATTGTTCATGATTCTTGACCTTGATGTCAATTCCACCCATAAGAATCCATCCCAGGTATGTATCTTGTGCGCATGGTGTACCTGGTGGACCTTTGATCAATCCCTTCTTCATAATGTTTACATACTCATTGACACCCAACAGCAGATCGATGTTACAGGAAGCGGAAAATGTTTCGTCTGCCAGTTGAATGCCAGCAAGGTGCGGCCAATCTCTTCTTATTATTGTGCCTGAATGTATGTTAGAGATCAAGGGCTTCTTCATCACGTAGGCTTTGATAGGTAAAATGAAATTGTTCCATCGTGATAATACATTTACATTCACTTCATGCCTGACTCTAACCTTCGTGGACTCAAGTCCAGACACGATAAGATCTACTGGTGTCTTGTGTAGTTTCAGGATCTGAGTTGCCTTCTCACTTATAAAACATGCTTGAGATCCTGAGTCTATTAGCGCCTTCAATGCAGTAGTGTGTCCACGTTCATTCCTTAAAATTACTATTGCAGTGGCTAATAGTGAAATTGTCTGTTTCCGCCCTGCGTGATAGTGTGACGCAACCATCGCTTGAACTTCCCTTTCTTCTACATTTGCTTGATTGGATGACATCGGTTGATTAGCTACAACATGAGAAGCCGATGCCTCCCCGTAGTTAGGTAGATGTAGAAGAGTGTGGTGACGTCTCTTACATACACGGCATGATGTTGACAAACGGCACTTAAACGCCGAATGTCCAACCCCGAGGCAGTTGAAACAGAGCTTGTTTGTTTTGACGTGTTCCCTACGTTCGTTTGGTGACATCTTGGTGAATACGTTACAATGGTATAACGTGTGCGCATCTGTACATAAAGCACAACTTCTTTTCTTTGGTCTTTCCGTGGTTGTAACGTGAAGGACTCGTTCCCTGGTAAGCTTCGTAGTAGTGGGGGGGTTTACTAATTCCAATGTTCTGAATTTTGCCTCCAAAAACCTTTGCAGATCCCTCCAAGTCGACAATTCCTGGGAATTCTCTGAGTAAGAATTTTGTTCCCATTCCTTCTGGGATTCTGGGTCCAACTTCTGTGCAACCAGAAATATAATTACTGGATCCCAAGAATCCGTTGACACCTCCAGATTTTCTAAACTCTGTAATACTTCGTTGGTGGTGTCGAGTAGAGATTTCAGTTGGGTTGCGGCTTGGCTGGTACATTTCTTCTGGGCAAAAAGTCGCTTCAACAATGCATTCACTATTGGACGTTTGTTACCATATCGATGGTTCAGCGTTCCCCATGCTTGAATATAGTTAGCGCTTGTCACTGGAATGTGCTTCAATAAAGTCGCTGCTTCACCTGCCACACTTGTTTTTAAATAATGGAATTTTTCGACGTCACTTAGTGTCATGCAATTGTGGACGAGTGATGAAAACAAATCTTTAAAACTGGGCCATAGTTCGTACTCACCCGAAAACAGAGGTAATTGTATAGCCGGGAGGTGAACTTTCTTACTTTGCAGGTCTTCAGGTGGCGATTGTGTAGTTTTGGCAGACTCGACTGCCGCTAACATGTCTTTCAATTCTCCCAACATACACAAGTACAAATCTTCTTGTATGAAAAATTCTTCGTTTTCGAAATATGGCAGCAATTCACGCTCGTCACGAGTAGTACAGGTCAATAATTGTTTATGGGCTTCTTTGAAGATCATCCAGTATTCTTCAATTGTTTTAATTCTGGTTTGTAAGTAGCCCACTTTAGCCAGTCGTTGTTTAGGGCATTTTGATAAATTGATCTGAGTTTTCTTCAATAGTAGGGCTGTATTTTCTAGTATACTGATCGCTTTTTCGGTTTCCGAGACCATATTTCACACGTAACAGTCGAAATCTTCACATTAAATTTGTAAATATTGATTCGTCGTCGGCGCTAATATACCTAATTGTCTTTATAATTGCACTAAGCTTCAACTCGGCACTCGCTTGTCGCTCAGGAATGCAGTCCTTTTGTTCTTCAGGTAGCCGGTCCGATGTCGAAGTGTGCGGCTCGAAGTCGACCATATGGTGATGTGTTAAAGTTCAATTTTGCTTGCGCCGGCGGAACGATTAATAGAAACACGTCTTTCTTTCACAAATGTTTATTGGCAACTAAAATAATTAATTTAAACAATATTTTAAGTAGTGGACGGCGATAGGCTGAGTATATACATATATATAAACAATATTTTACGTACAACATTACAAAACAGAATCACCACACACTATTCAAAAGCATTGCAAACACTCAAATGTCGTTCTTCGAAAAACTTGTGCCTTTTTCTTTTCTTCCCTTCTTCTTTTGTGGGTGAAAAGAACGAGCTAATTGATTTTGTGGGTTTTTTGGTGGCTCCTTCATCGTCGACTTCTTCAAATGTGCAGGTGGCAGCTTTCTCTTGCAGCATCAGTTCAGCGGTGGACCAACTGAACCGAACCAACAGCGGGTACCCGAACACATTGTCTATCTGCTCACGAATAAACTTCTTTGTCAATGGATCTGTAAAAAAAAATAAAAATAGTTAATGTCTTGTAATTCGGGTGGTGATGGACTCGAAGTTTGGCCACGTATTGTCTTGTAATTTAAGTAGAAATAGCCTTGAGTTTTAGACACGCGGTCGGGAACCTTAGCGTTCGAGGATTTGAACCCCAAGCATCCACCTAAAACTTTTCGAAATTATTTAAATAGACGTACTTTAACGATGAAGGAAAACATCCTGAGGAAACCTAGACACGTAAAAACTTAAGAATTTATTAGGTATGTAATCTGCTTTTTTTTTACGAGAGGAAAGCACCTTAAGCTCCCCTGTTCGGTACCTCGGGGGAGGCCCTGAGTGGTATGTCGGGGTCTCTGGCTACGCCAGCATACCGACTAAAACCTCTCGGTGACGCGCATTTAGGGCGGTTTTACGGCATCTCAGGGCAGAAGTGCCCTAAATGATCCGCTGCCGCCCAGCGCACCGTCCAGTTATGGACCCCTCCAAATTGGGAGGGCTTGGTATGCCCTCCACTTACTCTATTTGGACGTTCACCTTTTGTGAACGTCCGCGACAGTTAAGAGGCCACGCCCTCTGCCACCGATCTCGGGGTTGCTATCATAGGGTACCGCCCCCGCAGTACGCCCAGCCACCCCAGTTTCCCCTGTTAGTCGTCTCTTACGACAGGTAGGGGATACCGTGGCGGAATTCTTACACCCCCAATCCACAGGGCGGGGGTATGTATTCTGCTAACCTCCAACCGAGGTGGTGGACTATGGCCTAAAACCGTCTCAGTAGTAGAGGAGACCCGTGATCAGTAGTGGAACGTATGTGGGCTCATTATTTTTTTGTAATTAATGAAACAAATTGTATATCAATAAACACACAACAGATAAACAAATATTTTTGACCATATCTATCATTGGTCCTACGACACCATACATGACTTATCCAGACTTATTTCTGTTTAAAATCTACTGTTTTTTTTTTACCATGGAGTCCAAATATCCTATATAATCCTTCATTAGGAAATTATAGCTAGCGAGTGGGCGAAGGAATCTAACTCTAATCACTCTAATCTCTCTCTAAGCAGTGATGGCCTCGAGGTTTAGGCGCGCGGTCGAGAATCTCGGCGCTCGCGGGTTCGAACCCCAGGCACACACCTCTGACTTTTCGAAGTTATGTGTGTATTCAAATTGAATTATCACTTGCTTTAACGGTGAAGGAAAACATCGTGATGAAACCTGCACACCTATAAAGTTCTTAGGAATTTATTAGTCCGCCAACCCGCACTAGGCCAGCGTGGCGGACTATGGCCTAAACCCTCTCAATGGTAGAGGAGACCCGTGCTCAGCAGTGGGCGTATATGGGCTGATGAAGAGGAAGAAGACTCTACAGGACATGCGGATGTGAGACAGTATGCATATGTATTTATGTTTATAGTAACGAGGAATGCAATACACTTGAGTCAACTGGCTTTACAAATCAACGTAAAGGGAATCCTACCAAGTAAAATTAATATAACAGAACATTTTTTTTTTAATAAAATCCACCATTTTTACTATTCTTTCATTAGCCTCATAAGCAAATACCAAGGAAACTCACGATTTCAATACCTAGAAGTACAATAAATAACTTTCGTTCCATGCGACATGTGTTTATACATATTTATATAGCACAGTATTCGCATGGCCTGTTCGGAATATCTGCATAAATCGCGATTGTTCTGATAAATATGTGCAGTGTGTACGAGTGGCTTACAGTCTCGAAATTCATCACTAATTCTATCGACAGATTTACGCTACTACGGAAGAGAGAATTACACGAATTCTTACGTATTGCTATTTAAAATACTGTTACAAGTATCCCCAAATATGGGGCGGAGCCTAGTGACGTCACCATCACGTATATGATCTACTGATCGGAAAACCCAATATCACTGGGAATCTAACCCATGCCAAATAACTCTTATAACCCGGACTTTGGGTTGATAACCGACTGCTCTATATCAAAATTAGTAGTGTTATAATTTCTCTCTAAATTTTTTTTTTTTCTTTTTAATAAAATCTATTAGTATTTTACTCACCTCCCGGATATCCGCTGCCGAATTCGGTGTGATCCATTTCCAACCCTTCGAGAAATCGCCACGCTTTCAACGCGTGGTCTCTCGTCACTTTGGCCACGATACTCGCGGCAGACACTATAGGGTAGATAGAATCAGCCTTTTTCGCCACCTGGAAGTTATTAAATACATACATATTATAGATTTTTTCATAAAATATAATTTAATAATTGACTTAGTAATAATTTAATTACAAAAGAAAAAGTGTAAAGTTTGAGAGGTCTATATCATTCATAAATACAACAGATCTAAAAGATGAGAACTGAGCTATTTCTTTCACCAAACGGAACACGATAGCAAAGTTAATGATTTCAGTAAAGTTTCGGTGAGAATGCGATAGGCGCCTATAAATCTTCCTCATTGGTAATTTTATATCTATTAAAAGACTTTCCTTTGGACAAAGTATAGAAGAAAAGTTATATAGATAAATTTAATTGAATACTCACAGTTATTTTATAGGAAGGAAATATTTCAGATAACTTTGCTTGGTACTTTTCAGGCGGGCCAACCGTGTCAACATATACTTCAGTAATATTCACTCCACTCTCAGCGACTTTCTTTATTAAATCTATGGCTGAATTCATTGATACCTAAAAACCATAGTACATACACAGATTTAATACATTTCGAATAAAACTTAGAAATACCTGCTGGAATAGTAATAGCCCATATAGGTCTCACTATCGGGCACGGGTCTCCTCTACCATTGAGAGGGTTAAGACCCTAGTCCAACACGCTGGCCTAGTGCGGGTTGGCGGACTACACACCTAAGAACTTGTTTGTTGTTTGTACTTGTTGTTTTCCTTCGTCGTTAAAGCAAGTGATTCAATATGAACAATACACACATAACTTCGAAAAATCAGAAGCTTTTTGCCGGGGGTTCGAGCCCGCGACCGCCGAGATTCACGACCGCACTACTAGGCAATCACTACTTGTTGAATGCGCATGGAGACATAATATTCTTGAAAATTTTCGGATACTGATATATTGTTCTAATAAATAATAATTATAGTACGTAAAAAATCAACACAATGACATGAAGAAATGAATGGGCAATTCCACATCATTTCACCTAGAATAATCTTATTGCGAAGATTTTTAGTCGTAAAAGTTATCATGCGATTAATTAATTTTGGTTCTCGATGATAATCGCACTAATCCTATCATTGATTTAAAATGCAAAATGTTTCAACTGTGTGATAGCGAAATATCGGCTAAACCGCTGTCGATAACATTGAGAAACATCGATATGTATAAAGCATTACTGATATGATGTATGTTTGCTGAATATTGCTGATAAAAATACTATTGTCACAAAATTTTGTTTTATTCACTTGAAAAATGTTTGAACAAAGATCGACATGGGAGTCTACTAAATAAGGGTAAAATTATTTTTTATTGCTTATTAACGTTAGTTGGCAGATTTGCATTTATTAAAGTATTATTTTATTTTTATTTATTGTTATCGGCTGCCTCGTGGTCCAAGTGTGTAGGGTGCGGTCTAGAGTTACCGGGTTCGACTCCCGGGTCGGGCAATGTGCTATTGAGTTATTTCGTTTAAAAATAATCACAAGCAGCATATAGCCTGGCAATGAAGCTTAAAAACAGCAAAAGGCTCACCACTTCATGTATTGGAATTTGGTCGAAATTGGCGACATAATTGTAAGTAATGTATGTATTCGTTTTATAGGTTGTGTTATTATTCCCTACATACAACAAAACATTATCTGTATTATGCCTGAGATAATTGATATATATTTCTCTGTATATTTGTAAAATCAATGTTTATATTGCTTAATACTTGGTCAGGTGGTAGCTAAGAAAACTATGTTAAAAATCATAAAATCAATTAAACCTATTATACCAGAGAGAAAATAAAAACTTACCTCATTTAATGAATGCTTAGCTCTTTTGTACATTGAATTCGAAATATAATTTGGAGAGATAATTTCAGCGGCCCATCCAACATTGTTTAGTGAATCTTCTTCAGTGAGCATTTTTGTTAGTATTTCATCTCGTTTCGCTTCTGTCAGGGCTTTCGAGTCAGCACAACCAAGGGCTTCAAGTACACCCTTTTGGTTGACTGGACAATATGCCACACCATAGACCATAGGACCTGTAAATAGGTCACAAAAAAAGATGTAGTTTCTATTGCAAGTATCTAGTTTATTCCTGGTGTCATTACTAAGTTAAGAAACTAAATATTCATCTAGATTTTATGATTATTAGTAAGTCATCTAACAGTTTTATGTCTAGGTCATATACCAATACATAAATTTCTCTGCTTGCCTCAATTAAAATGTTCATTGTACATAGACTAATCTTAAACTTATCAATTTAGTTATAAGTGAATGAATACAAAAAACTAGTAATTTAAATTTAAAATTAGCAGATGCCCTTCCTTATTTCTTATTATGTTGTTAGTACAGTAAAAATCCAAATCAATCTATTTTTAAATACACCAATTAATGGTCACATTTATAATCATCACATAATGACTTCCATGTTTATTTGGTTACATGAATAATCATTTACTTTATTATGTTTACCATCTACATGTGATTCAATCATTTTTGTAAATTAAAAATTTTGGCACAAAAATTCATAACAATGATTGCCCAATGTGTCAAATAAAGTATAACTAAAGAGCTATAGAAAGTTAAATAAAGTGTATGTCACTAGCCTATTTCCCTACATTTAAAACTAGATCATATTTCTATTATGAATATTAAATACCAATAGCAATCTAGTTATGGGCATGAAGTTTCTATTGAATTACTAAAATTGCTCTATATATGTCATGCTGTTTGCAATTTTACCCCATTTATTAATTTCATACTTTCATTGATAAATGTCAATAATCGGATGTAATCTTTAAATGTTAAAAAGATAAGTTTCTTTTAATTTTAACTTAGGTAATGGTTACACATAAGGCCCTTTCTGTCATAAAAACCTGTATTTACTTCTCTTTTGTATACTACATAAATAACTCAATTATGTAATTAACTTATACATATTTTGGCACAACAAAACAATTAAGAAAAATGACAGGCATTAATTAATGCCAATTCATTTATTTTGTATCAATTCATTATGAACTAATTGGTTTAATTTTTTTTTAAACAAACAACACATTACCATTCGTGCTAATGATGTATAACAAACAATAGTAAAATATTAATACTCACTTACAAAATTGTTGCCAAAAACTTAAAAACAAGTAATAAGAAATAGTAGCACTTAAATCATCATCATGACTTCAACAACCATATGATTTTAATTGTTGGGAGTAGGCATCCCAAAAGATTATGAGTGAAATACTTTAAAAGCGTCTTGCTTAAAGAGATTATTGCAGCGACATTGATGCTAAGGAAATAGCACCACTATTATGATCCCAATCCCCAAAAACCAAAAAAATCAAACTCTACATAAAAAATTGGCTTAAACTATACATTTAAAGATTGATACTTACCTAAAACAGGACCCCGACCTGCTTCATCAACTCCAATCATGCATGCTTCAGACTTACATATTGGAGGAACTTCCGAAGAATTAATAAAGTTACGAAAATTATCCTTAGATTTAATGAAATTAAGTAGATCTTCAAGCGATTTCATATTTTTATGCAATATTTTATTTATTTATGCAGCCAATTGCAATAAATATTATTACAACACGCAAAAACAAAATTTTCTATGACTGCCAAATGTCAAAACTCCCTCCAAATTTCTAAAACAAACAATTGTAATTAATCGGTCTCTGTTTGCATTACATTGCTTGTTTACGATAAATCGTTTTGATGAACCTTGGTCATCAGTGATATTATCGGGAATAACTAGCGGATGTTATTTCGCTCACTATGAAATTAAGACAAAGGGAAGATCAGATCCATAATCTGTGCTTTAGGCCATAAATAATCCATAAAGTCCATAAAGAGCAGTGCCAGTGCATAGCATAATATTTTTAGATGTAGAAATCAAAGGTGTCATCTAAATATTCTTAAAATATTGTTATTGGTCGTGCACATAAAAGGTAATGTTTTGATTTTATACTTAATTTTTAAGATCTAAGGTTACAAGCCAGTAATCGTTAAAAACTCATTTGTAGGTTAGATTAGTGCGATCTAATATGCAGAACAACCCCCAGGAGCTTTCATGGCAGGCGATTCAAGCTATCGTGGGGGTTAAACTTCCTTCAAACGTGTTGCGATTTGATGATATCGGACTCCACTTAGTCAATAATACGGTTTCAAGCGCCGAAGATTCTGATTCGGACGTAGAGATCGTAGAAAATGATTGGGAATCAGATAACAACGTATCATCACGACCAGAGCACTCGGACAACGAAAAAACCTCCCCTGACCGGGACCAAAGCGAATCGCCTGTTCTACATCTCGTAGAACCAGACAATAACAATTCAAGTAAAGAGATGCTAGATTATGGACTCTATGAGAAAATGGATACCAAAGATGTATCGGACAGAGATCAGATGACACAGGTTCATATCGACGATGCAGACAGTTCTAATGGTAATGTGTTATCTATAGAGAATTATCTAGAAGTGACACTGTCTACTGACTCTGAAGCTAGTCATGTTTGTAGTCAGTGTAATCAAATGTTTACTAATGAACAGTTACTCGGCTCACACCAATGCAGTTCCAAACCCACCGATGAAAGAAAATACCCATGTCGCATGTGTTCAGAAAAATTCCCCAGTTACTGGGAGCTACGGAAGCATATGAACAGCCATTTCCCTGGAATGTTGGATTCAAAATCCAGTTTTTGCCACCTCTGCCAGAAAGACTATACTAAGACAGGATTTATGAACCATCTTCGTAAACATACTGGGGAAAGACCATTTGTGTGTGAACTTTGCCACAAAGCTTTCTCACAATCTAGTTCACTGTCAATCCACATGAAATTCCACCTCAATGTCCGCAAACATGCTTGTACAGTGTGTGAGAAGAAGTTTGTAACTAAAAGTGAGCTTTCTCGTCACATGACTGTGCACACCAAACAAAAGTCTTATTACTGTGGTGTATGTGACAAAGCTTTTACCCGTTCAGACAATATGAAAAAGCATGAGAAAACTCATGGATAACTTTAATATGTTGTAGGGAATGTAATACTAATTAATGAACTGCATCACAATACTGTAAATACTTTTTGCTTCTATAAATATTGCATATTGCATTTTAGACAAAAATTGACATTGACTTTCAGTGCTAGGTTACTTTATATTTGCCATTATAATATGCTACTGGAACAATTTGTGTGATGCTTTTCATGTAGTCTTGATTTCTTTTTCTCTTATTGCCAAAAAATTTAGTTGTAATTTTTATTAATGAAACTTTGTTTATACCAAATCAAAATATGATCTAGTTCATAATTTAGTCATTATGGTGTGTTTATGTGTTTATTTGAGTGTTGACACACTCATGTGTGCTGCTGTAGTTGCTTTTTTTATATAAGGATTTTATTTATGCAATTTTTCACTATGCATGTTTGGGATAATGATAGATGGTTAGGAAAATGCCTTTACAGGTGCTTTATATTAAGGTCTCACATATCTCAATCCAAAGTTGCCTTTTAAATATGATATAGTGATATTATAAAATGTGGATATAGGTCAAATGTCCAAAGATTCCGATAGCCTTATTGTAATGTTTACATTAGATAGAGAAAAGATATGCTACAATAAAACTGAAGTGTTCCACAAAATTTATGTCACAAAATTGTATACTTGTTCCTTCTTCACTTAAGAGCTTTAATATATTATATTTTTGTATACCTTTTTTTGCAAGGTACTAAAATACCAGTTATAAGGTGTACTTTTGCCAAATTTTAGATAAGTATTTCAAGTGATTCTAATCGTACTGTGTTGTAACCAAAGCAATAACATTTTTAATGTGCCTATTCTATACACATAGACTACAAATATACCAAATAATTTAGATAATAATGTTGATAGGGAATAAGGGACATGGTAATACCTATAGGTGTGCCAAACAAACAAAACTATAATGTCTGTAAAAATATTTCACAAACATCCACCATGCTTTGGGGTGTTTGTGGTGCAGATGATAATGATATGCATAAGTGCATTAAATTGAGGCACACATTTCTTTCTTGATGGTCTCGTAATAAACAAGGTTGATTATAAGTAATTTCGAACAATTAATTTTATGCTAGACTTAAGGTTGTATAGTAGAGCAGAGTTTAAAACCGAGCATCACAATTATTTAATTCTGCACATATTTATAAAGAATATAAACCTAACATTATAATAGTAATTTTATATGATATATATTATAAAATATAATATAAATATTTATATATTGTTCTGAAATTATATCTCTTATTAAAACTGAGATACTTTCAGACAAAAAAGGTCATTGATATCCCAAAGATATATTTTATTATTCTATTGATATACATGTGTTAATTGGCTTTTAAAACCAAAGGTATTCCTTAATTTTTTTCATTTGTGCCAGCCTTTTACTATAAAAACTAATTGTATATAATATCAAGTGAAACAATGTCTAATTTTTATAAAATTATAAGTAGGTAATAATAATATTTTATTATATTTATTGTATTTAATGATTTATATGTTTAATTTGCATGACTTGTTTGTAGATAAGTATTTGATATTGAGCCAAATGATAAAATTAAACAAAATCTACAAGACTGACAATAATATTCAGAGTAGATATTAAATCATGCACAAAGGCAACCTAGATACCTTTTTATTTATTGACACAGTGAATTACAAATTGTAATATTTATCAAAAATGCACCTTGTTATAGACTCATCATGACAATTAGCTTAAGGTCCGTTTGGTTTATATAAAGTATTTTATGGAAAATGTAATAATAATTTTCAATTTTATTAAAGAGTTGTTTGTTGCAAAAACATCTTTTATTTCCGACTAAAAAGTAATTTTCCCTTTGTTTTAGGTTACGCTAACGATGTCGGCAAGATTGCGTAATCTTAATCCATATGAGTTACATAAATATCTTATTAATTTATACTCTCTCAACACGAAAGGGGCCACAGAACGCTTGAAACGAGATACATCCAGGGATAAAACAGATCTCGATGTTATAAGGGAACATCATAAGTTTCTATGGGAGGATGATGATGTAGCAGACACTTGGGAAAAGCAATTAGCAAAAAAATATTACGACAAGCTATTCAAAGAGTACTGCATTTGTGATTTGAGCCGTTATAAAGAGAATAAAGTAAGTTTATATATCCTACTAGTCAAAAGTTGCAATGTTTACTTAAATAAGAAACCGCTTTGGTAATAATAATAATATTTGGATGTATATAAATATACGTTAGGATGTAGCGCATGCCATGACTTATCAAACAAACTTGTTTACTGTTACACGCAAAGTCTAAAGGCCACATGATAATTCATACGAGTTTAATGCGTTCCCCTAACTTAAGGCTCGGATGGGGACGGTCCCCTATTTAATTCAATTGCCTTTTTTGCCCGAGAGACCTTCTTTTGTGTGATATACTGGGGAGTGAACAATGGCCGTACTGCCTTTCTGTAGGCTAAATATAGAAGCAGATATTCACCCCACTCTGTTATACAGTAACGCACATCTGTCTGATCCATTGACGCTATTGTAAAAGATCGACGACAAACGGTTCTGTGTATGTGCGTACAACAAAGTCTAATAACGGTTATCGGAATATACGTAAAGAAATATCTTTTCAATGCTTGTTTTTAAAACGGGCTTTACAGGTTTCATTACTTTTGGTTGAATATTATTATGATCTTTTATTACGGGCATTTTTATGTGTAGTATAGAGAAACGGTCATTTATGTCCAATTGATACTCCATAGTCCATAATGTCATTCCCACAACGCATCCTACTTGTACAATTTCGGCTGTTTTACATAACGACGCATCACCACATAGCTACCGTAAAAGATTTAGGTACTCCACGCGCAGTCATACGTCTAGAATTCAACTTGCAACCGCCCACACTTGCCGCGGTAATTCTCAAAGCCGTATATGGTATCATAAATACCATATTATTATTTCTTCTGTAGCTCTAGTCCTTTAAATTACTTAATTCCTGTATCAGGTAGCTCTTCGATGGCGTATTGAGAAAGAAGTTGTTCTGGGAAAAGGACAGTTTCTATGTGGTCACAAACCATGCAATAATGATCGCGAATTGAAATCATGGGAAGTCAACTTTGCATACCTCGAAAACAGGGAGAAAAAAAATGCACTGGTAAAGCTTCGTGAGTATCTTTAATGCAGCAAAAATAGATATAGCAACGGCCTTAAGTGAAACTTTTTTTAATCGGTAGCGTCACAAGCGATAGTACACAAGTACCTACAGCTTTATTTTATCATAAATTATAAAATAAACCCCAGGAACTCAACGTTCTTGATATATAAAGATGGCCTATAAACCGAATGAGTGAGTCCGTGAATCTTTTCTATTAGAAGCAACATTTTATCAAAATCAGATCTTGAATTTGTCTTTTGAAGTAAAATCACATAAGTAAAATATACTATATTTGCAAATATAATATAATATTTGCAAGTATTATGCTGCGCTGAATCTTGCCAAATAGAACCCATAACGTTTCCAGCGCAGTAAGATAACTTTATTAGACTACAAATCCACTTGGTCATCAGTAAAACTTACTACATAATAGTCACGGTTTATCTATGTACAGAACAAGTATAAACCAGTTCGGCTTAAAATTACGCAATCTGAGTGACTGTGCGAAACATTTAAGAAAATTCCGCTTGTCTGAAATCGACAAATAAATAGATAGATATCAGTATAATCTGTTGAATAACAACTTCAAGAAAAAACAAAATTTAAAGCATTTTTCATCCAATTTTTCCGTCTCAAATATCGCAATTGATAAAATCGTGGCTATCTTAATCCATTGCATGTTTGTAATCAATGTCTATAATTTATCCATTCATATTATTATGTTGCAATATCGCCACGATATAACAATTGGCAAAAAGTTGATGTTTCGAGCTAGTCAATACGGTAGGACAACGAGGGGGAATGGCGCTCACTTAAGGAAAACATGGTGTATTTCTTTGAATGATTATAAAAAATCAAAATAAATAAATGTAACTAAGTCTCAAACCCCCTTAGATTCGCTGAGCTTCATTGCTCGGCGCCAATACTGTGTGTGCCGCTGTTGATCCTGGAGCACAGGAGTTGCAGTGGCAGGTGTGTGGTGGGGTAGGGATAAAATAAGTTTCAAACTATCGAGTAATCAACAATTTAATAATAAAAGCATATATCTTTAGAGTCAGGGGTAAAGCCGCTCAGGGTTAGGGGAACGACATTTAAAAATAATTATCAGATCTACTTTATACGATAAAAGCAATGTCTATAATCACAAATTAGCCTCAAGTATTTGTATGTCAGATTAGCTTTATTCAATTTCACAGGCAATTCAAACAGCACGTAACCAAAAATTATAACAGCGCGTCCACAAACTAAGAACCGCACTCCAAGGTCGCAAGACGTGCGCTGACTGACCTCTTGCATCGCTGTCTATTAGAGGAATCCTCTCCGCAAGTCTCACTTGGTGTTTTGTGTTCCTATGGTAATATTTTACAGAGTTATAGAGGTGAGCGCCATTACCCAGTGAGCGTCATTCCCCCTTGTTACCCTATCTGGATAGCGTAGCATTTACTACCAAGGGAAATCAATTTGGTCTCTGCGTTTATATTTATTTAACCATTAACTAATTTTTCTTATGTTGAAATTAAGATGTGTCTTAAAGGTTTTCCACAATTCCGATATGATGTATATATCTAAAGGTACATACCTTTAGAACACCACTATATCAACGATTTTAACATTTTTACGAAATTGGATACCAACATATACGGAAACATTCAAATTCCATTCAGTCTATATCCATCTCATTTTTCAACAAGATACATTGTCATCATCATCATCATTATCAGCAGCCAATATTCGTCCACTGCTGGACATAGGCCTCCCCCAATGACTTCCACCGGGAACGGTCGGAAGCCTCCTGCAGCCAGCGACGTCCCGCGACCTTGACAAGGTCATCGGACCACCTTGTTGGGGGACGTCCCACGCTGCGCTTTCCCGTTCGTGGCCTTCACTGGAGAACTTTTTGGCCCCATCGGCCATCAGTTCTCCGCGCCATGTGGCCGGCCCATTGCCACTTCAACGAGCTAATCCGTTGGGCTATGTCGGTTACTTTAGTTCTCCTACGGATCTCCTCATTTCTGATTCGATCACGTAGGGAAACCCCGAGCATAGCCCTCTCCATAGCTCGTTGAGTGACCCTGAGCCGACCCATGACGCCTTTAGTGAGAGGCCACGTCTCAGTGCCATATGTCATCACTGGTAACACACAACTATTGAAGACTTTCGTCTTCAGGCACTGAGGTATATTGGACGAGAAGATACATTGTACCTACAATAAAATAATTATGTCCCATAGGTTTATGTCCTGAGTGTTCAGATAAGCTTAACTATAAGTCTAAGAAGCGGGAAGTGAAGCGGTTGAAAAGGAGTCATAAGAAGAAGAGAGACAGGAACAAGGATAGATCGGACAGTGATGATGGAGTGGAGTTGTCTCCCCGCACGCCCTCCCCGGAATCTTTAGACGAACCTTCAACCTCCGCGGGAGACCAGGGCCAAAGTTCAACCAACGACCAGTCATTGTGGAAAAAAGGTTTGTTGTTTTTTACGTATCATTTTTATTAACACATGTTACATATCTAAAGTCTCCAGCATATCTCTACATGATTCTGCGATAAGAGAAACGATTAAATGTTAATACTTTTATTGATTGTTTTCTGAATTTGTCTGAATTGTCATTGTCTGAATTTCATTTCAGGTGTTCAAGAAATAGAAGAAAAATCGCGAGAAGAGGAATTCGAAGACTATTTAGAGGACTTATTGCTATGAGAGGAAATAAATAAAAAACTAAACGTGAATTTTAATTTTATTTTTCTTCTAAGTTTGTGTTATCAGGTAAAAAAATGAAATAACTATTGTACTGATACAAAAGATACCTACATATAACAATTAACAATATGTTGCAGCTGAACACACCTACATCGCATGCATTCTTAGGACACAACACAACCTTAATATCTTGACCGACAGAGCCGCTCAAAAATTATGAGAAATTCCATCTCCTAGAAACAAAAGCACAAAAAAATCTTTAAATGACTTATTCTTGTTCAACTCTGTCGAAATATCTACACAAAAAACAAGTAAGTTTCTGACATACTTATTGACCAAAATTGCATAATCTGAAATGTGGTGCCTTGGAATACATATTAAAAGGAATGGTGCGCTATTTTTATACATCAGAATAAATTAATCACATCATGATTCCATAATACAGGAAGCATTTTAATATAAACGGTGTAACGCTATAATATAATATATATACGCTATAATATAATACCATAGGTGCAATATTTACAGAGATAATGCACCAAAAATCTTTCTAATATTTTATAAGCATGCTGACTAAGTTAAAGCGCACATTATTACAGTTGGGCAATAATCGCTCAGTTTTTTTTTTTAAATAATGCGTTGAACTTAAATTGTAATTATAAAAGCTTTCTGTTTTTGTTCTACATTCAAACTAAAGTTTGATTATAGAAACTGCGTAAAATATTACATATTATTATGATGCAAGCGTAGCTGTAGGTAAATAATCTCCAATTTTGTCAAAACCTCAAATAAAATCAGCACTATAATAACAAAACATAAAGTAACGAATATAATTAACAACAAAATATTTTTTACTTATTTGCTTTGGCGAATAAAATTTAGAACCAGTAGCATTTTGTATATTGACATAATAATTTAGTTTTAAAATCGGTTACCGTGATCTTGTCATAAGTTTAAAAAAAACGCAATCTATGACAATTATGAGAATCGATAACAATCACATTACTTTTTTATCACGCACCATGAGTGTATGGTAAAAATGTTTAAATGTTACTAATAACAAAGGCTCTTTTAAACCGATGTTTTATTAACAATAAACAACAACGTTTATAATACATTTACCGACGCCTATTCCGTATTATAAAAGAACGGAAATTCGTTGAAGATTCTCGACGAAACCTTGCACTTTTTAATTTTTTTAATTAACCATGTTCATGCGCGGAACGATCGATTTCCCGCAGCAGTGTGAAGTGTGCCGCGCTCACTTCACTTCATTCGTATCCGTTGTGAACAGCTCCGGCTTTCAGTTGCCGATGGTGGATTTTAGGGGGGCGATGTTTTGTTACGTGTGTTGCTAGCATGGGGCGGGATGATGTTTTTCGTCATCGTCGGAGCAGTCGTCATCGTGCGTGTGCGTGAGTTGCCTGGGGGTCTCTGGTCTGGCGTGCGGTACTGACGCGGTGGCGCCGACGCCTGCGCCCCCTGCGGCCCCCGCAGCCCCCGACAAACCCGCAGCCCCGGCAGCGCCCTGTAATACAAACGCCATGCATATAATTACACATCAAATTGCTAATTGAAATCAACTCGGTAGGGTAGTTGCATTTTTTTTTGCCAAAAGAAAAGCTGCGTAATCTCTTCATCTGATACCTTAAGGGTAGTTAAAAGATGTGCAATGGGAAGATTAGAGCAATCGCCTGCAGAATATTGTACGTGATATTACATATTAGTGATATTACATACTACACTTGCAGTGTGCAAATGCAAAAAAGCTGAACTATGAAATGTCATATTGACCTTTCCATCGGTAGCGTAGGTATTGTGATTGACGTATTCGTCGGACGTGTCCTCTGCGACGCACACCACGCTGTAGCTGCGCTGCGCACTCGAGTGACGAGACCTGGCACACAACAATATTTATTTGTATTACATTTATTTCAAAATGATTTAATAAAAAAATTGTTGGTGTTGTTGTTCTTGATGTTGGTAGTGTTGTTGTTATTTTTAGTGTAGGTGTTGTTGTAGTCATGATTGTTGTTAGTGTTGTTGTCGTACCTGTCGATGGTGGGCGTGTCGACGGTGAACCTCTGTTCGTGCGCGACGGTGGACTCGTGCGGCATGAGCATGGCGGGCGCGCGGAACATGTAGCAGAACGGGTAGTACATCAGGTTGAGGAACGACGCCGCGTACAGGTCCGCGTACCTCACCACCTGCACCACATCAACCGATGTATACTGACACGTTATGTAGGAATATGGTGATATCTAGTTATGTAAAAATAAAAAAATCCTAATATGTATCTTCGCATCGACCCTAGCAAGGAACCAATCAGGTTGACATTTGATTTTTGGTTTACAATAATTAATCGGAAGGCATGAGTCAGATTTGTTTATTGAATTGGAATACAAGATATAGAGTGTATGATTGGAAACTAAGACAAATAGTAGTAAGGGTCGATTAAAAAAAGGTATTTTTATAGCGTCAATGTGTTTGTAATCATCCTCATCATCATCATTACCAGTATAAGAGAAATCAATAATACAATATATATAGGAGTTAATTTAGAAATATAAATGCGTTTAAACGAAACTATAAAGATACATAAAGAGTCGAAAAAACAAAAAATATATCATTATTTGTTGTCTACTTTTCACATGTAAATTCTTTGAGTACTAAAATTATCTATATCTTAGATCTCTTGGCATAACCCGAGAGACCGATAAAGTTACATCAATAAGCTAAGAAATTTTCTATAATAGCTAAGTTCAACAACATTACCTGTGACGAGAAGAATGTCTGCCTAGATCCGGATCTGAACAGCGATCCGAGCATGCCGTACGCGAGGTCCATTTTGTGCGTTACGTCGCGAATCGACATGCGCAACTTGGAAATGTCCGGCTTCTCCTTTGTACTCGAATCTAAATCTCTGAAATATTACAAATACAATTTAACACATATTTATATCAAAACATTCGCATTACTAAGCAACTACTAATGATTAAACAGAGTTTCAATATTTTGTCTTCTGTAGACATAATTCAGTGCTCGTAAAGTCACAATTATTTTTTTAAGAAGCTACAAAATACACTACTTTTCTTTTGTAGAAAAAAAAATCATTATATCAATTTCATAACACTATACAGTGTACATATTCAACAGACGTTCAGCCTTCATCCCAGAAGGCAAATCCAAGGTTTACTACAAACCCTTAAGATTTTTTCCTATTTCCATCCATAAAGGTACTCACTTGTACATATCCCCCAGCTGTACGTCCAAGTTCTGTAGTTGGGCGAAGAGCTGGCACTTGTCGGTCCACACGTGCAACTCTTGCACCAACTCGGGCACCACCAGAAACGTGCGCCACCCACCTATCTTCTTCGACTTCAATATGTCGCCGAATATGTGGTCGCCGATGTACAACACGTCCTTGCCTTTGGCGCTTATTAACTCCGTGAACACGTCGCATGAACCTTTAATATATAGAAAAATACATTTATGACTTATGTGTATATACAGAGTGATTAAACGGTGAAGGGAAACAGGACGAAAACTGTACCCCCAAAATGTACATAGGAATTTCGTTAACTTAAACCCTTAGTTGTAGAAGCCTCTCGTACCGAGCAGTGTATATGGGCTGATATAGTAGATAAAGTCTAAAAAAACAAATGCCGTAAAAATATTTGATCATACAATTACTTTTCTTTTTTATTTCTATACTCTTAGCTGATAAATAAAGTTTATATTTGAGAAATAATTTTACAGAAAGAAAAACATCGCTAAAGGAGAAAAAATATATATACAATATCTACATATATGTGGATTCACCCATTTAACTATCGAAACACTTCTTGACAACAGAGCATGAGTAAATAGGCCACTAATTGCATCGCAAAAAAAGACTCGACCTATTCATAAATAAATCAAACGGCACATGTAGATATATTTTGATGTTGATATATTCATTGAAGATTCATAACAATATGAATCATGTCCATCAATTATCTGTGAAGTGTATTTACTCAGACGTTTCTGTATAAATAATGAATAAGCACTGTTGATGACAGTACGATGCGAATCTATACTAATATTATAAAGCTGAAGAGTTTGTTTGTTTGTTTGTTTGTTTGTTTGTTTGTTTGAACGCTAGGATCTCAGGAACTACTGGTCCGATTTGAAAAATTCTTTCACTGTTAGATAGCACATTTATCGAGGAAGGCTATAGGCTATACAACATCACGCTACGACGAATAGGAGCGGAGCAGCAATAAAGAATGTTTCGAAATCGGGGACATTTTTTCCTTTTTGTGAGCTTCCGCGGCGTGCGCTGCGAAAACGGTTAAAGTTTCGCTAAAATAATGTATGAGAGAAATGTTCGTCTTTAAAAGTTCTAAAAAAAAGTCCGCGACAGCATAGATCTATTTTTTAAGGTTGGCTCACTATAACGTTTTTTATCCTAACCAAATTTATTTTAAAATAAAGTTTTATTTGTGAAGGTGTTTTTATAAATATGATATTAATCCTTATCCAAATAAATACGTTATTCATTACAAGTATTTAATTTTAAATAAAATTGCCCTTTACATCATTTGATTTCACCGAGTATCTTAGAAGATATTGCAGTTTTAAAATATTGATCAAGCGCGCATTAATGATGCACAAGGCGCCGATCGACGCGTTACGGTTTCACGTTTGAACAATTTGACCGAATTGTATAGACATAAATAGGACTCTGAGAAGTAAAATAGACTACAACTTATTTTCCTTCTGATCTCAACCCTGTAGTCTACGCGGACGGAGTCGCGAGCAAAAGCTAGTTCCTAATCAAGCGGAAGTTGCGCATACGAAACCAGATATTATCTTACTGTAGATTACCTTCACGTACTTTACATGGTTTGTATTTCTGTATTTCATTATCAACCCTTTTGAGGACTTGACAACAACATGTTTCTACAGCTTCGCACGCATTTATATAGATCTATTAGATTCATATACTTCCTACTGCTGGACGTAGGCCCCTTCTACAACTGAGAGGGTTAAGGCTGAAGTCCAATATGGTGACCTAATACGGGTTGGCGGACTCAATTTTTTTTTTACCTCAATAATTAAAAAATACCAAAATTCCTCAATATTATAATGGCAATAAAAATTTACCCAGTAAAAATAATTAACTCGATTAAATTTCATCATTTGATTCATCAATCCCCGTACGTAATCACAATACAAAGTATATTATCAAAGCAACAACGTACAAGAGGTTGCACTGCGCAATTATAATAACGATATAACACTTTAATTGGTAATGTTTTCGAATACAATTATAAATCAATACACAAGAGAATATACAGTTCATAAAATATAGCTCCCGTCCTTGAATAAACCACGTCAGTTCCAACGTGTTTATTATTCTTAAGCCAATATTTAATCGACGCTTTTAACGGGTAAACAGTTCAAACCAATGATAAAATCTTTCGAGACAAACCGAACGGCCTAACGTAAATAGAAACGCAATTGACGAGAAAAAATTGCGTATATCTGTTGGGATTGTCAAACAAAAACAATTCTTATCGCTGCATTTCTAAGACACAATAAAAGTTCATACGAGTATGTCCAAATATATCAGTGCGACATAATGCCTAGTTGTTCTTTGTTTATCTCTATAGACTGGATGTATGCCCTGATAGAGAGAAACTAACATACTTACTTGCTAAACTACTTTATCATTAAAACTGGGCACGGGTCTCCTCTACCATTGAGAGGGTTTAGGCCATAGTCTAAACTACTCATTAGCAAACATTTATCATCATACACACCTCCAGAATACACGAGGCCCTCATGTAAGGGTCCCACGTGATGTCCCATTTTGAGAGCACCGGTGCGCGTGTCCACTTGTCTAAGAGTTGTACCTTCGCCGAAAAACAACGGCTTCTTCGCGTCAACCACTATCCAGTCGAAATAAGTCTTCCAGTTCCTGTGAGGCTCTCCACGCTGCAAAAATATCCAGAATATATAGTTAATAAGATGTGACCTCATTCAGTGAAGCAATAAAATTATTTATTGTTAAAGTGTGTTTTTTTAAAGAAGTTTTTTTTTTTATAATAGTTATTTTAGTTGCGTATGACAAATACGTAATGTATTTACTTAATAGGGCCATAAACTTGATGTAAAATAAAACATGCCATATTTATCACTAGACTTTGTATTTTTATTGCGTCACTTTTGTTTATGGCCAACGATCTCTGTATGAAAATATTTTATAGACACAATATGTTTTGCTAATTACTTAATTTTATTGTTTATTGTAAATTGTGATAGTTAACCGTTTGTTTGTATAAATTATCGCTTGCTTTGATTTGTTTTAAAAACAAAACTGCACAATCTTTCCACTGCCATGTTTGATTTTTGCCGCAATTTTTTATTGTTCTTTTTTTCAGAATCACTAAACGTAATATTGTTTCTCTAACCTAATAATTGTTATAATGTAGCAATAAACTTACTTTGGCACCATGTGGAAAATCAAACAAATAGTTCATAATTTTATCAGTAAAATTGTAGTCGCTGTTGGTCAATATGAACAGCTTAGCACCACTTTCCCGTATCCTGGACAAGAACATTGGAAGCCTCTCGTCTTTCTTCAGGTACAAGTCTAAGTTCTCTGTTGTTTTGCTCTTGAGGTCCCCGTGTATGTGCACGTAGTCCACGGCACTTCGCACGTCTTGGAATATTGATTTGAACGACATTGCCAAGTCTCCACATCGTACCCCGGTCTTTTCCCTAAAAACATATATAAACTCATTGGATAATCTTTACCATGTGCTTGGCAATTTTGAACTCTTATAGCATTGACTTAATAAAATTAGAAATAACATAACTTAGATCTCTCCTAAACAGTAAATTTCATAGGTATTTTGACTGCACTGGGAAATGAGAGTAAATTATTTATATTAAAGCAAAAAAGGCCAACATTGCTGGACTAAGAAATCATTCAAGAATACATCATGAATCAAACTATAACATGAAGTAGTAATTGTTAAGTCATCGATATCCAATATCTAATGTATGAATGTACATCGCAAGAAACTAAGATTACCTCTCCTACTTAGCCTCATTCTATGTAATTAACAACCAATTGACAAGTTCACTCCTCAACCGCAAGAGCATACAAATGATATGAGATCACGTATCCATTACCAACAGAAAGGTGTTTAACGATATGTGTTTTGGTCACGACTCGACCATCAATTTAATTGTTCAATGAACATGAATATGTAGTACATTGAAAATCTAATATGCGTAATGAGAAACATAATATTCCGTTCACTTCTCAAGGCGGGCAATAAGCACCAACGCCCACGAATTAACATGTTTATTCATGATATAAACAAAATTCCAACAAGTTCAAGGAAAGCAAGCTGATAAGTTACTAATCAGCACAGTGATTATTGCAATAGTAACAATTTCTACAATCTACCCTTATCGAACGATGTGTTGATTGTGTATCTCGGTTTAATACACAAATGCCGATTAAAATCTAAATATACAACGTTAACGTGAAACGAGATACTCACGCCAATATTGATACAAGCTTGTTACTAATCACGAGGATTGATTACTTTCATACACATTTGCAACAAAAATATATGATTACTAATTCAAGTGCAAAGAAAATTAACAAGACATCTGAAATGAATTACTATACAAATTCAGAAATTGTAGATACTAAAAACACATATGTATTGAGACATACATAATAAACTAACATATGTCTAATTTCCATCTTTAACACTTCAAGTCTTGCCTACGTACAAATGATAGGAAATGTACAACCCAGAGGGAAAACAACAATATTAAATTGTAAACATCCTTCCTCTTTGCGAATTGACAAAAATAACCGAGGCGACGGCGCGTCTGCTTCAACAGCGGAAATAAGTTGTCGCCGTTCTTACCTGGTGTACTGCGGTGTATTTGTGAAGAAGTCTATCAGACACGCAATCAAATACGTTTCCGGCAAGTTGAACAATGTGTTCAGAACGTACACTCTCGACTCGTCTAATGTCAAGAATTTGTTTGGATACAACTCGTATACTTGCGAACTGAAATAAAATGTAATATTAATATTTGCGACCATTTTATGGATTAGGGTTTTATTATGGATTAAGTGTATTTTTTTATAATTTACTGGTTTCAGTGCTGAACGATGAGTACCCGTAACACAAACTGCTTCTCATTCATTTTCATTAGTCGGCAATTATTATTTATAAAAGACAAATTTGTTTACATATTTATAAAAGACAATATTATTTTGGTAATTGATATTATCCTTGTGTCCAATAACGAGAATGCCGTTGATGTTATTTTCAAAGTATTATCGGAACAAATGTAAATTGCCACAGTCATCGTCCAAATATTGCGCAGTGGGCACATAAAAATTCGGTTACACGCACCGAGACCTTCATACGACGCAAATCTGACTACATGAACATGCACACACTAAAAATAAACATCCTTTATACAGTCTCACATCCTGCAGCTAATGTATCTAACGCAAACACTACCAACATTAAGGTACACTCCAAGAGTTTTTGCACAAGTACTTAAATTTTGACATGATTTTTTAAATTATTCCAATCATTACCTCACACAAGAATTTCTTATAAAAAACAAATGTGATTTAGATGTAAACAATCAATCTTTAAAATATTTACAGATGAAAATATTTTTTGTACACAATGAAAATCTATACTTTAAAGAGTGAAAAGAAAACTCGTACTTTGTTCAACAATTGTATCGTAAACAATATCTTTAATAACGTTTGAACCAGAAGAGAAAGTTCACATTGATTCTTCGGTGCAAGTATTCGTCATAACTCGGATATTAGTAAGGTCGTGTTCTAAATAGTTTATGACATTTATAGCACAGGGAATTCCATTTTAAGGTCGCGGCTATACGTTTCAAGACAGGTGACAGGTGCATTAATAACCAATACGAAAGTTACCAAAGCTATCGACATATTCTAATACAACAAATTCAAATCGATACTCACTGCTTTAAGAATTCAAATCCGTGAACACACACCAATATGTTTCCATATGCGTCTACTTTTAATAAATTTCCGTATAATGTGTCGAACCACAAACCTCTGAAACAAAAGTGATAAATTATAAATGCATGTTCAGCCCATTTAAATCTTCATTTTTCGTGTTGTGGTCACCGGTTATACTATTAGGTATCTTCTTAGTGTTTTTAGTCATAAGCTAAATATTACTATTTACCTTTTAAAGTCTTAATTGTAATGTTGATTTACTTAAAAAAAAAAATGAAAATATTAGTATTTTTATACATTTTTACACATCAGTCATATATTGATAGGATAAGGCAAATAAGTGATGATGTTCTAGGGTTTATCATCTTTGGCCTATAACAAAAATAAGTGAACAGATGGAGAATGCAACGTCTAATTTCCAAACACAAGCAAAGATAGAAAGACATACTTTAGTATCAGCTAAGCAGCACGGCTTCGGTGTTATAAAATAAATGTTTTATCTTCAATATTTTTTGGAAGCATAATACTTTGAGATATAATCTATTATAATCACATATAAAATCTGTTCATCAAGCGTATAAACGTGTTGCGAAAAAAAATATTACGTTATCATTTAAAAAAGTAGACTTTAATCAATAACATCGAATATTCAAAATGATTTGCCGAATTCCGATGTAATGACGTGTATATCGCGAAGTATTGTAAAATATGATCGTAACAACTTACCTCACTGGAAACGAAGGATCATATTCAAATTCTAATATTTCACTTGGATAACCTTTGGCAACTAATCTCTCTTTGGTTAGATTGAATCCTAATGTCTCGTACTGCGGCGATTTGTATTCTGAAAACAATAATAACACACTTAGCAAGATAACCACAAAGAACAGCGTCTTGTTACTCTCTTATAAATAACGTACCAGCCAATGTGTAGTCCATATCAAAGCCGTAAAACTTCACATTTTCTAAATGTAGCGACCTGTTTACAAAAATTCTGGAACAAAGAGAGCATTGACTTTAAAATCAGATTTTTTTATTATGAATTCGTTTGGTTGGCATGACGCATCGCATTGTGTGATCTACGATATATTCCACGACTGTCGGAAATCACGAATAATATATTATTTTGGAAATCGGAGCTTATTATGTTATTCATCATAATATGTATATGGGCTATCGTTACGCCAATAACATGTTTATAATTTTTCTCTTGGCACATCTTTAACAAAAGAAAATTACTAATACTATAAAATAATCTTCATGAATTGTTTTAAATTAACCTTTTCATCTTAATTCACAAACCCGTAAGCAAACTTGAACGGGTTTGGTTTAATGTTTATGCAACCTTGGACTCAACTAATTGGCTCACTAGTTTTATCACACATAATGAAGTTAAGTAATAACTGTGTAACCTATATTGTTTCGAAAAAAAAATTGCCAACAGACATTATTTTATCTAATGTCGAAAAATCGTGTGTCGGCAATAAGACTTTTATACCCTGTTTTATAGTCGGTTAAAAGGAGACTGAAATGGGCTGGATCATTGCTTTAAAATGAGTATATAAAGAAAATTGCGATTTTGGTATGGTAACCCCTGCTCACTTGAGAGTCAGGGTTGGTAGGCACACTACAAGGGTGAAAGCAATCCCAAAGTGGATGGCAGGACAATTGATGGTACACTGCCGTGAACATAAATATGTACATGTTAAAAATGATATTTCTTAGTATGCGCGAAATCGGAAACACTCTGCGCTACCTATATAAATTTATTAACATCGAGTCATAGTTTAATATAATCTCGGCAATGATCAGCCCTTTGGTATTTTTTACGTGGAGTGATTAGGAGAGTCACCTAGAGGTAAAGTTCGGCATGCTAGCGATGGATTTTTGGAAGATACTTCAAAATAGCACCTTTCTACTTGCTAGGTAGCAAAATCATAGTTAAGAAGATATCATACCTGTTACACTCATTGATCAAGGATGGCGGAATAATCTAAAGTTTATTTCTTAGAAGGTAACAATAATCAACATAATAATAGATGTTCTAGGTTTCTGTAGAACGTAATCTATACTATTATAATAAAGAGGAAAGATTTGTATTTTTGGATTTTTGGATTTTTGTATTTTTGGATTTTTGGATGTTTGTTACGAATAAACGTAAAAAGTACTGAACCGATTTGGATGATTTTTGGTATGGACATAGATGGGGCTCACCGAAGTAACATAGGATACTTTTTATCCCGGAAAATGTGGTATTCCCGTGGGATTAGGGATAAAACGCTATTTTTATTTTACGCTTCCACGTCTAAACCATTCGACTGATTTTTATGATTTTTGGTATGATCATAAATGAAGTCCTATGAAATAAGATGAACAATATTTTATCCCGGGAATATGTAAGGTTCCTGTGGGATGAGCATATATTGTAACACGAAAGTAACACTACCTGTGTTATGCTTTCACGCCTAAACCATTTGACCGATTTGAATGATTTTTGGCATGAAGGTAGCTGGGACCTACCAAAGTAACATAGGATACTTTTTATCCCGGAAAATGTAGTATTCCCGTGGGATTAGGGATAAAACGCTATTTTTGTTTTACGCTTCCACGTCTAAACCATTCGACTGATTTTTATGATTTTTGGTATGATCATAAATGAAGTCCTATGAAATAAGATGAACAACATTTTATCCCGGGAATATGTAAGGTTCCTGTGGGATGAGCATATATTGTAACACGAAAGTAACACTACCTGTGTTATGCTTTCACGCCTAAACCATTTGACCGATTTGAATGATTTTTGGCATGAAGGTAGCTGGGACCTACCAAAGTAACATAGGATACTTTTTATCCCGGAAAATGTAGTATTCCTGTGGGATTCGGTACAAAACTCTATATATTTTTTTACGTTTTCACGCCTAAACCATTTGGTTGAATTATATGACTTTTGGTACGATCATAAATGAGATCCTATTATGTAGCATGAACATCATTTTATCCCGGCACTATGTAGGGTTCCTGTGGGATAAGCATATATTGTAACTCAAAAATGACACTGCCTGTGTAATGCTTTCACGCCTAAACCATTCGACCGATCTAAATGATTTTTGGTATGGAGATAGGTAGGACCCACCGAAGTAACATAGGACACGTTTTATCCCGGAAAATGTAGGATTCCCGTGGGAACAGCTATTTCTGGATCTACTGAACCGATTTGAATGATTTTTGGTATGGGGATAGGTAGTGCCCACCAAGGTAACATATAATACTTTTATCCCGGAAAATGTAGTGTTCCCGTGGGAATGGTTATTCTCTAGATCTACTGAACCGATTTAAATGATTTTCGGTATGGAGGTATGGAGATACATAGGTAGAACCCACCGAAGTAACATAGGACACTTTTTATCCCGGAAAATGTAGGATTCCCGTGGGAACAGCTATTTCTGGATCTACTGAACCGATTTGAATGATTTTTGGTATGGGGATAGGTAGTGCCCACCAAGGTAACATAGAATACTTTTATCCCGGAAAATGTAGTGTTCCCGTGGGAATGGGTATTTCTAGATCCGTGAACCGATTTGAATGATTTTTGGTATGGGGATATGTTGGACCCACCGAAGTAACGTAGAATTACTTTTATCCCTGAAAATGTAGTATTCCCGCGGGAATGGTTATTCTCTAGATCAACTGAACCAATTTGAATGATTTTTGGTATGGGAATAGGTAGGACCCACTGAAGTAACGTAGAATTACTTTTATCCCTGAAAATGTAGTATTCCCGCGGGAATGGTTATTCTCTGGTTCTACTGAACCATTGAAGTTACATCTTATAATTGCAAGAGTAACTTTGTATGTTTTTTACGCTTTCACGCCTAAACCTTTCGACTAAGTTATATTATTTTTGGTATGAACATAAATAGGACTCCGTGAAGTAACAATAAAAATAGTCCTAAAAATAGAAATAAACATATTATAAATTCGAAAATAGCTCTTTCAAAGTAAAACTGTTTTTGGACGACACTTAAGAGACGAATTAAAGATTCACTTATTATCTTTCTGCACTCAACCCTAAAGTCCACGCAGACGGAGTCGCGGGCAAAAGCTATTCGAATATAAAACTGGTTTTCATGTCCTTCGATTGAATGTCATACATTAACAACAATGGTGCCTCCAATAATCTTAACAATGTTTCTATTCTAAAAAATATTTTAGAAATCTTCACGTAACAAAGGCAAGCTATTCATCATCATCATCATCATCATCAACCCATACACGCCCACTGCTGAGCACGGGTCTCCTCTACCATTGAGAGGGTTTAGGCCATAGTCCACCACGCTGGCCTAGTGCGGGTTGGCGGACTACACACCTAAGAAATTCCTAAGAACTTTTAGGTGTGCAGGTTTTATCACGATGTTTTCCTTCACCGTTAAAGCAAGTGATAATTCAATTTGAATACACACATAACTTTCGAAAAGTCAGAGGTGTGTGCCTGGGGTTTGAACCCGCGACCGCCGAGATTCTCGACCGCGCGCCTAAACCTCGAGGCCATCACTGCTTTTGCTAGCTATTCGCTATTCGCTTCGTCTTAAGTAAAAGTACTTAATTTCGTATTCATAATCTGTTTAGCATAACCTTAAGAAGTATGCAAATTAGTAATTTAAAGGTCAAATGAATAATGTTGTTGATATGATACTGTCAAATTAATGTTACCTATCTCTCTTGAATTCCTTACCGACTACAGTTAGTTTTAAGTGACCAGAAAATATGGAAATTCTTACTAATATTATGGAAGGGAAAGTCAGTTTTCTTCTAAGAATCGCTTTCACGCCAAGACTGCTTAATTAATGTCGATTATTTTTAGCACAAGACCAGAAAATTATTTTAAACGAAATCCAGAATTAATATTCTGGATAAGATGGACTTCTTTAGACCCCATTTATTGGCAAAGATATTATATTATAAGATTATTACCCCATTTATTGGCGAAACCTGGTTTCCCATAATTGACTTTTATAATATGTTATTTTTATTGTTAATAAAGGCAATCGTAAACTAACCAAGTCTAATCGTAAATGTGTACCCCGACCATGGACGTCTACAATGCGTGGAATATCGACAAGATATTGTCTACAATCCACTGCAGACTTTTTTTACATCTCGTTTTATAGAAATTGTTAAAAATGAGGCTATTCCAAGCTACACGTGGAAGAAAAAAAATATACGTAATCCAATAGTAGTTATAGTTAAAGATTTCATACAAATTCCTTAATAGTTTAGAACCACTAATAAGATAAAGAACTTCGTACTCTACGTTTTTCAAAAATTAAAGTAATAAGTCTCTACAAAAATCCAATGTGTTTGTAGAGCTGGTTTGTAAAATTCACAAATAAAACGCTGTATAATTTTTTGTACGAAACACTTAGGCACGTAGAGATCTTAAGATGTTTTAAGATGATAATAGAGCTTCAATATCTAAAGCGAAACTGGGTTAGTTTCATTAAAATTTAAAATGTTTAGCATTAAAACTATGAAATGGAAAGAAGCATACACTGACACCATGTATTAGGATGTCAAACATTTCATTAGGTTTAACAATTTAATCCCAGTGTGATCAGTGTTACTGCGAACAATTTAAATTGTAAGCAGACAAGTAGTGCAGACACGCAAGCATCGCATCCTAAGGCTAAGTAGATAAGAATTACGTCAGGCCAGCAAACGGACGATAACATACTTTGCACATTGTGATGTATAAGGATATTTGGCCGTGCCAATGCCAACTCATTGTGGAACATTTTCCACGGACATAATTGATTAATCGTGATGTGTCTGTGAAGAATCACTTCATTGACAATATCACAGTAGATCACAAGTATTACTAAAGTATTGAACATGACGCACAAGGAATTCATCAACATGTAATTAAATGTCACAAACAGCGATCATGGAGTTTGTTTACAAGTCATATTGGTGTGACTGAAACACGCAGTTTGCCAAAAAGTCACAATTAATCTAACAAGAAATAATGTAAACAAACACTTAACGTCCATATATTTTGTTCAAACTTGCGATGAACTATGTGCGACATTGAGAATTAGCGTACAAGTCAGGTGACGACCCAAAGTATTCCAGTTCGGCGCCAATAGGTAGGTATCCGTATTAATAATGCATTTAACCGGTGATAGATTGCGCATGGATACTAAGCGAACATCACTCTCTCTGGAAGAATCCCAGTCCGATGCCAATGAGCTGTCTACCCGTTTCACTTTTAATTCCAATATTCCAGTGCTGTCGTCATGAAATATTTTAAGAACACTAAAATATTTATATGCATGTCAACAGCATAGATCGAAAACTCTTTGCATGTTAAAATGATTCTTATATCCATCAATTATCATATAACTTCGTTTTATTAAATATAATATAATTGTCAGCGCCGTTTAAATTCTTACGTGAATGGTTTTAATTTCTTTTAAAATAATGTTTATTTCCCAATTCGCAAAATTTTAAATGAATTAAAATTTGTCCTTATCGTGTAGAATCATCATTCATCATCATCAGCTCATGTGTAGAATAACGTGAAATTATAAAATTTTTAATTGTAATTTTAAAACGTGAAATTTCGTGATGAACTTAAAAATGTTTGGTAAAACCTGTAAAGTTATCAATTGGCTCTGCTTGACGCACCTCGTTAATAAGCCAACAACGAAATAAGGATGCAAGTAGTAGTACCGCCAATGTATCATATTAGCTCAAAATGTAATTGACTAGTTGGTTTAAAGTACCATTAACAACACGGACTTTGGAAAATTCCATTTTTCCGATAGAATCGTACGTAAAACATCGCAATGTAATGTTAATTTGCACCGAAACAATAATTCACATAACTTACTCGTTCGGTGCGGCTGTGTATCTGTCACCTTTGCCATATGATGACCCAGTGCCATTGACATGCTCCTCAAAATGTACAGCAGTTCCATTTTCCATTATATGTTCCTTCATGATATATCACTCTCAATAAAACCTTACTTTATTGCCTAACACTCACAATTTTAAATCAAGTCTAGTACCGACAGGAACTGGTAAAAAAAATATTATGTGTAAATTCCTGCTTAGCAGCACGAAACGCGGCTGCAGACACATAAGGCATCAAATATTGAAATATTTATCCTTGACAGTAACAAGATGAAGACCTACAGATTATATTTTTTATATAAATATATAATCGTGAGAGCTCTCAAATTTTCAAAGTACCAGTCCATACACCAAATAAAGAAATCAAATGTAATGAATTAATATTGCACTTAGTAGCCGACTTCTTAGCACACATTAGTATTTAGTGTTCAATATTATCTACAAAACAACGCATGTTTAATTACGTAAGCACAATAATTAGGCTCATTTTTTCACATAATCGTTATCATATACTTTATTTAGTTAAACCCGGATCTCCACTAAAATATAGAGGAACAAAAAATATTTTTGTCTCTGTCTTTTGTTACGGTATATATAACAATATACAAGTATTCTGACGAAGTTCAAAGCATCCTATATGATTATAATACCATATAATAAAATCACCGGATGGGTCCAGACGACGTATTAAGCAATCATTGAATAAAATGGGATGCAGCAGGGCGCATGGGGGAAAGGCTGCCAGGAAACTGACCAATCAATATAATATCGCAAGCACTCATATACATCCGCATTCAATAGGCAAACGTAAGCTTTTCAATTAATGTCTTCACCGAATAACTGATGATACAAAACAAACATAACATATAAAATTGATCACGAACAAAATCTATTAATAATTCGGTTTGTTTTGTCGTATTTATTGCACCAATGTGGGCAGTGGTTTCACTGATTTTATGTTTACATTTATTTGGTATGGCGTCTTCATAAATATAATCCATTTATTTTCTTATATCTGCATTATTGTTGACAATGAACCACACGTACAAGAACGGTAACAAAGACTTACGTTGAATAACATATGGCATGACTAAGAAATAATGTCTTGTAAAAACAATTAATTTAATTTCACATCATTGCAGATCGGTAGACTTAACAACAAAGACTACTTTTTACGCGTTACTTGTATGTATTATGCAAGAATGTTATAGAAAAAGTAGGCCAATATAACTAGTTAAACTTGAAGTCATCGCTTGCACAACAAACGCCAAACTATGAATAAACGTTAGACTCAAAACAAATAACTAAACATCAAATCATTGGAAACAGTTTATGTTTGCAGGACTGTAAACAACCTTGTTACTGTAAAGGATATTTTTTTTATGAAAATGAGCATTTAAATGACGACACAAATACATTAAGTCGAACACTTTAGAAAAACAAATCTTATGGCACTCACATACACTTGGTATTTGAAACACTTTGTTTTAAAACTGCCTAATACCCGAATAGTGATCGACACGGAAATCGCGTTGATAAAGTTGTATCAATTAGTGTATAGAAGCGTGCGATACGGTGCGACGAGGGCGTCGCGTGTACTAACGCTGTGTCGACTGACGTCGGTCTACCTACAACTACAGCACAATCACTTCCCCCACGGACGCACCAACAGCTGATTCACGAAGGCATTCAGCGTGTTGGACGCGTGAATTTTCTATTCAATAACCATTGTTTCGACGATCAAGCTAGAAGATTTATCCCAAACATTGATAACAAGGTCTTATTAGGCTACAATTTAATTAACCTAAATATTCCTTATTTAGAACGACTGATAAATATTGAAGTTTATTTTTTAGCAGTTATAACATCTCAATATATAACATCTTTGGAGTATATTAAGATTATTTTGGCCTACACAGTGGCTCTTCAAAAGGCTTTTTATCATTATTTAAATTGACTAAACAGATCTTAAACAGATAACGTAAACAAGAAGATGGAAATGCTTTCCTTCCTCTTTGTTTCCTTATTACGCATACAACATGTCTTTTAGATATGACAATATGTACACGGACTAAGCTCGCCAAGATAAGTAATGTGCAACCAGCATTTAATTATTCAATAATTAATTTTTTTTAGTGAGTATTTATCAGCCATTGCAAATTTTTCAATACAATAGATTCCCGCACTGCGCGGCAA
The DNA here is from genome assembly GCA_030295005.1 of Cephonodes hylas. Classification (NCBI taxonomy): domain Eukaryota; kingdom Metazoa; phylum Arthropoda; class Insecta; order Lepidoptera; family Sphingidae; genus Cephonodes; species Cephonodes hylas. The sequence continues at coordinate 7,283,461 of AP025371.1, forward strand.
AAATTATAAATTAGTTTCCAAAAGTTACTTTTAATTAGATCTACATTAAAAAATTAAATAACAAAACAAAAAGTAAAATAATAAGTTTAAAGCTCGGACAAGAACTTCAAGGCCACAGACTAACATCAAATGTAACACACAAGCTTATAAAACAATCTCAAATAATTTTATTCATATACAAGGCCGAGGAAAAAATTAATAGTTATTCATAAATGTAAATTTTACGAACATAATATGTAAGTATAATATTATAACAGATTGCTGTTTTCTACCACTGCCCTGCCCTAACACCGGTTCCGCTGACATATCGCACTTATCGTACTTTGTAGCAAAATATGAATTCCCTCTACTGTCTATCTACATCAGTCTTTCCCAAAGTGGGCGATAACGCCCCCTAATAAAAATGGATTTTCTAAAAATACTAATGAGCGGAAATGTAATGAGTGAGTTATTTTCATTACAGTTTCCAGGAAAGGTTTGTAATGTGGACTCATAGTACCTATTAGATTCCAATGATAAAGATATTATGAGATATTTATGAGATGTTTATTGAAATAAGTAACAATGAAGTCTAAGTTTTATAAAATACTCGAGTAAGTACCTACACAGCATTTTGCATAATATTTTATTCATTCATAATAAAGGAATTCTTGGAATGGGTTCAATTTTTTTTATAAAACACGTGTGTGCTGTTTACGTACTACTTACAAATAACAATGTAGGAAAAGTATACAATGGTGCCACTAGATAATACAATAACGAGTATTTCTGATACTTAATATTTATACAAAAAGTATTGTAGGCCCGCGCATAGAATACGTCTTTGACAGGTTGCGATCGAAATAACTTTATAATTTCAATTTGTATAAGAAAAAAAACGAAGAAACAATTGATAAGCTTCATTTGCTATAATACCAAATCCATAAATATCATGACTACGCTATATTTTATCATTAAAAAATAACAAGCAAATTGTAACGTAATTTAAATAGTTGTTGAGAAAATAATGGTTTTTTCTTTCGATTATAGAATTGACGTACTAATATTATTAAGTTATAGCTTTTGCTCGCGACTCCGTCCGCGTAGACTACAGGGTTGTGTTCAGAAGGAAAATAAGTTGTAGTGTATTTTACTTCTCTGAGTCCTATTTATCTTCATACCAAAAATCATACAACTCGGTCAAATTGTTCAAACGTGAAACCGTAACGCGTCGATCGGCGCCTTGTGCATCATTACTGCGCGTTTGATCAATATTTTAAAACTGCAATATTTTCTAAGATACTCAGTGAAATCAAATGATGTAAAGGGCAATTTTATTTAAAATTAAATACATGTAATGAATAACGTATTTATTTGGATAAGGATTAATATCATATTTATAAAAACACCTTCACAAATAAAACCTTATCTTAAAATAAATTTGGTTAGGATAAAAAACGTTATAGTGAGCCAACCTTAAAAAATAGACATATGCTGTCGCGGACTTTTTTTTAGAACTTTTAAAGAGGAACATTTCTCTCAAACATTATTTTAGCGAAACTTTAACCGTTTTCGCAGCACACGCAGCGGAAGCTCACAAAAAGGAAAAAATGTCCCCGATTTTGAAACATTCTTTATTGCTGCTCCGCTCCTATTCGTCGTAGCGTGATGTTATATAGCATATAGCCTTCCTCGATAAATGTGCTATCTAACAGTGAAAGAATTTTTCTAATCGGACCAGTAGTTCCTGAGATCCTAGCGTTCAAACAAACAAACAAACAAACTCTTCAGCTTTATAATATTAGTATAGATTGCATTTAATGTTTGTTACTTTTTCATGCTAAAATTATGAACCAATTTAGATACTTTACTTTGGTATTAAGTAGGGAATGCAATCCCGACTCGAGATTGCAAATTCGAGATCCCGCGGGATTAGAAATATCAATCCCGCGGGATCCCGGAATTTTCGGGATCCCGTCTAGTTTTAAAAACATAATTAATTTGGATGACTAAAAAAAACTAATAACTGCTTGTTTGTGATAGTGAGGTTAAGTAAAATAACATATTAAAAATATGACCACGTCTCTGAATTTCGTGATAAACTCAAGTGGGTATCTATGCGCCTTCGCCGGAATACTCTTATTCTTTTGCTACTCTTTCAAATTTTATTCAATCCCACTGCTCCCCGTTATCTTAAAGATAGGTTCCGTTTATGCACGACCGCTTAGGTCCTCAGAAAATTTAACACTTGAAATTCCTCAGCATAGTACCAAATTTCTTAATAATTCTTTTACAGTCCATGCTGCACGTCTGTGGAATGAATTGCCACTAACAATTCGTAAAGCTAAATCGCTTTCCACTTTTAAAACACTTCTCAGAGCTTACTATTCTTAACTTTATATTTTATTTAGTAAATTCGTATTGGTATATGTATGTCGTTTAGTATTTATATTCTTTTATTAATAGTGTTGTTTTGATTTCTGTAAATTACTCATGCAATCTTTACACCAATATCTTCTATGCAATGTTAAGTTAACATATCTTCTTTTTACATTCATGTATGTTTATGTATGTATTTGTTATTGATATACATTATTAGATGTTTTTCTGTTTCTTTTTTACAATTCTGAAGACAACTGCCAGAACTACGACCTTTCATTTCAGTCGCGTAGGTTGTCTGGAAGAGATCGCAGCTAGCGATAAGACCGCCTATTGTGCCTATATTGTATTCGTTATGCTTCATTAATGTTTTATATTTATTTTATTGTATAGTGTACAAAAACTATATAAATAAATAAATATTACTCGAAAGAAAATAAAAACCTTTACTCTTTAATCTTACCAACCAAAAATAATTATCAGGTTTTAAGGAAATTAACATAGGTAAATTAGGTGATCAAAATAATAAACATATTTCAAAGGAATTAGGAAGTAGTTACCTAAAACGAGTGATTTTGAAAATGACTCCTTAAGAAACAAAGGGTATTAATAGTATCATCTGCTAAACGGCATCTAATGTCCTTTGCTATGTAACGCGCTGCTGAGAATGCCCTCTCCGACTCAACACTGGTTGGCAATAGCGTGGCGAAGCAATTATATGCGAACTGCAAAAATCGCCCCCTTGTTCCTCCACACTGAAATAAATCCTGACTACTGCCGCCCAATCCCGTCAATCTCGAACGGGATCTCGTCATATAATGCGTCGGGATTGATCCCGAAAAATTACTCGGGATCCCGCGGGATCCCGATCTCGCGGGATCGGGATTGCATTCCCTAGTATTAAGGTAGCGGACACCATGAATTAAAACTAAGGCTACTGTGTTTCTCGAAAACGTATAATTTTCGCGTGGATTTACTTTGGCATTCAAAATTCCTGCCAAGTAGAGCTAAGCCTCACTGCGACTATCGCATATAAAGTGCGCAAAATACAATATTAAATTCTTTATTTAAGTACAGACTGCCTCGTGGTCTCGCGGCACAAGCGTGTACTGTGCGATCTAGAGGTGGTGGGTTCGATTTCCGGGTCGGGCAAAGTGTAATTAGGTTTTTCCATTAGGAAATTCTCAGTAGCAGCACAGAGTCTGGATATGTGCCCGAAAAACGGCGATAGACTCGCAACCCTATTACGCGGGACTGATGCATACCTGGCAAAATGGGGGTGCAGAAATACACCTCTGCCTACCCCTTCGGGGAATACAGCCGTGAGGTTATGTAACAATAAGTAAGTTTCCTTTACATGAACTAGACATAAAGAATTAATTATGATACTAATATTTCCCATCACCCTTAACATAAACTATTAACAAACTTTAAGGATCGCGCTCTCTAAGCGCCATGATTATCAATCTCATTATTAGCCGTAAGACGTCCACTTCGGAATATATAGAGCTTTTTCATAGAGTGCATTATCAGATGCAGCCTGAATTCAACGGTTTCCCGCCATCTTTTTGAGATCATCAGTCCATGTTGAGGCTGCGCTTATCCATATACGGTCTCTTCTATTAAACGTCTTTGCGCCATCGGTGATTGAATGAACAAGAAATAAATATTTCCTCAAGTAATGCTAACGGCATATTATAACTTTGTAGTTTGTAGATAATAAATATGTGAAAAAAAAAATTTTACATGTAAGCTGTCTCCCGCGGTATTGCTTGTGTCAGAACAGATTTTCCAGAAAAAATGTTTATTTACCAAAACCGTTACCAATAAAAATTTATTAAAATATTATTTTAGAGAAGACGAGACAAAGCATATTTAAGACATATTTATTTGACGACTACGTCAAATCAACAAACTTTTACAAAAAGGCAATAAATTAATGAGTTAAAACCATCCTTTCAAATATTATCATTTATTATAACACAGTACGACTTTTGTCTATTTATATTACACGAAACAGTCTTGTAGCAAAAATGCATCTAATAAACAGCAAATGCTTTACAAAAGCAACCTTGATGGCGACTATTACATTCTAAAAGCTGTTTACGATCGCAGTTCTATTATCTTAAAATATATTTGTTGTATTCGGCAGATAATTATCTTGGTCAGTAATTTTCCATATATGTATGTGTACTGATTTCGTAATATATGTAATAACGATAATAACTATATTAAATAAACAAACAAGGACCAGTTATCTACGTAAGATTTAAATTAGTTAAGGTTTTGTTAATACTTTTAATAGACATAAATATATTGTCCCTACAATGACAGCCTTGCACTAGATCGTCTACATATCGACCCAGTGATATCATTGTGAATTCACAAATAACTTAAAAAAAGCAGAAATGTGTGCCTTAGATTTTGACTGCACGGCGCACCTAAATCTCGAGGTCATCATGACTTTATGGTCATGTTTATTATATTAAGTAACTAACTGTGAGGCCTATAATCGCTCATATACAATTTTATAAAACAAAATACAAGCTGTGTCCTTCGACAAGATCTTATTATCTCCATACCAATGATTATTCAAATCGGAACAGATTTAGGTTTGGAAACGTAACTAACAGAAAGTCAGAGTTACTTTCACAGTTATATTATTATTAATGGATTTATGAAATTTACGTGGCATAAGGGAAAAACTATCGCAATAATTGGATCTAAAATTACTTACCTATGTAAATAAATAATTCTATACAATCATAATTTTTGTAACCAAAAGATTGTTGAGAATTTTTTTGTCAACGTATTACTTACGTTTTAAAAGAGAATTCTTTATACAATTTAAATGATATAAAATTCACATAAAAAGTCACAATTTATAAATGCTGTCAACCACTGAAAAACTCAGTTGACAGTCACAGTAATCAATAATATGTGCATTGCGAAAAAAATGTAAAGCTGAAACATTTTTAAATTAACAATAGATTGAATCATTGAACTGCCGCAATTAAACGTGACAAACGAGAAAATTTTATACCCCTTAAAGTTACTAATACCGTAAAAATACACGATGCAATGAGATTGCAAAGTAGATATATGGTCGTCTATAATTTTTAATGGTTACATTATTTAGTAAGCCCACCTGGTCTTATGTTTTGGAAAATTATAAATAATCAAATAATGAACTGTAAGTCTTTAGCAATATGTGTAGCAAATTAGGTTACAGTCATTCCGTAGGTATATTTTATATGTTTTGACTTCGTACAAAATAGATGAACTGATGTCAACACGTAACCACTGTTGCCAGACACGACATAAATTAGGACAAGTCAAATGAAAGGTATTGACGACCAACCTACGCAGTGTAAATACATACCTGTGCTCCAACACGCGTTTATCGAACCAAGTACTGTGCATGGTGGTCAAAGACTCCGCAAAACAGTCCAATTCAATTTCGCTTCTATCGATACGCGCCAGTGGTTTGTCCACACCGGATTCGGATTTGTCTGGTATTTCCACGGCTTCATCGCCAGCGAAAAACTTAATTATCGGGCGTTTATTCTTCGACGAGGAATTTGCGCGTGCGCGAATATCTTGCGGGTTCAACGAAGGTGAAAGAGGGTATGCACTTTCAAACGCGTCAGGCATATTGGAACGAGTTCTATATGTAAAAATATACCGTTTGCTTTAGTTTCCAAACTGTGACTGATGTGGACAAAACAACTCTCACGCGTAAATCGCTTGGCGCCGATAACAATGACCCCCAGCAGAAGCAGATAACCTAAGTCGCCGAGTGATGCAAATAGTGCTATAAATTAGGAGACGTTCGCTAGGAAAGGCGATAAATAAATAGTAATGAGCATGTAAAATGATCGCGAGAAAACAGACATACCGACGCGTAAAGCAGTGATTCATATATAAATCTGGAATATATGACCTTGTAATAAATATGTGTTTAGCATGAAAATAGAAATGTATGGCCATGCACATATTAAATATTTACTGCATAAAACACTTCATGTACCACTGATTTGTTACACTTGATTGTTCTCTTACAATAATTACCCATAGAATTGATAAGGATTTTCTTCTTAATCTTTTTCTACAAACTGCACATTTTTTATCTTAGGTTCAATTTGCAACCATTACTGAATAGCATACAACATATTATGATACAATTAAAACATAGTTATAATAGATCAAAATATTATAACTTTGTTTGAAACTTCAGAAGAAGAACATACAGTTGTAACTCCTCATTCTATGTAAAAAAAAATTACATACCTGTGCTCTGCACGCCGATAATACTTCTTTGATAACACAGGATTCTCAGGAATTATAATACACTCCTTGTTATTTAATGAGTCATCCATTTTAAATCTAGATTTTCTAGTGTTGTACTTAGAAAAAATATAAACAAAATTAATAAATCTTTGGCTCTCCCTTGGTCTTACAAAACTTGTCAATCTGAACATGCAATTGCGGTGTTTCTTCTTCTGTATCTACCTACAAAAACACAATAAATATACATTACAATACATTACACACAGGATATGACTACTAGGAATGGTTTTTAAGTATATTATAGAATGTAGTTTGATGAAAGGCAAGTTTTTAGCCTGTGCTTCTTTATATGATAGGAACTTATACCTATCAGGAACAAGGGAACAAATTGCCTATTAAAAATTCAACTAGTTGATTTTTATCAATAATGCCTGTAACATACTCTTATAATAGAACAAATCCTGTCAACCTCTATTCCAATATTACCTGTGATAAAAATTGAATACAATAGTACTCTTCAGTATGTTTCTATAGGGGTATAGAATCTTACATAGATACATCCCCTGACTAAGAAAAAATAAACAAAATGTACCAAAGTTAAATTACCGAATATGGGTCTTGTCATATAATCGGGGAAGTTAAGCTCAAGTTTCAATACCCATTGAAAATATAAAAGAAAATTTATTTTGAAGTTATTATTCCTAGGAAATGATATATCTGTAAATAAATGTACTGTTGCTTTACTTTTTAATGGATTCATTTTGGAAACGAAATAATTTCGTCATTTTCTTAGGTAGTTAGTATGATGAAGTGGAAAATTTCAAGTGTGAATCAATGAAATATTTATTACTGATTACATAATTTATACAATTATTAACGTTTAATAAGATATTTATGCATGCACAAATTTGTATTTAAATATATTAATATTTTTTCAAATATATGTAACTAAAAATAAAATGGATGAATAAAACCTTATAATATTGTTATAACAGCATTAAGTATTGACTTGTCTTTTTTCGTTTAATAACAGAGTTATTTATTTAAAGACAAAAAACGCAACTACCTTATTACAAGTACTAAAAAAGAGCCAAATACTAAATTTAGCCTACTGAACACTACATTTCAATGACTCACGATCGAAAAATATAAACGGTATTTATGTTAACTTACCAATAAATTCACTGTTTTCACTAATTTATGAAATATACGTGCAAAATATTAGACCACACAATCAGTATTAATTCATATTCTATATCTGCAACAGAAACAATCTCTCCATTTCTTTTCTTTACTTTTATCAGCTGTCAAGTAGCAAACACCTAAACAGACGTCATTGTGACGTCAACGATAACAACAAAGAGTTAAATTTAAGAAAATAAACACTGTTAAAGCGATAAATAGAAATTATAAATAATGAAAGATATATGCAAATCAAATAATTTTAGACCATCTACTTTTTGTACTATTAACCAAAAATTGCTGCAAAATTCAACTTATATTTGTAAAATTTTAATTATTTTTAGAAAATATAACATAATAGTCAAAAAATATCTACATAAAATAAATTTATAGCATTAACAACGACATTTAAAATAAATTAAAATGTTTGAAATTTTGAATTTTCTTAGCATTCATATAAAGCACATTACTAAAACGTAACCCAACAAGACGTGTCAAAATCTAATAGCATTAGATAGTTACCTATGTACTTAACGGCTCGTTGAATGTTTATAGTTTGATTATTAGAATCATACAATAGGAAATAATATAATTTAATGCGACTTATCATAGTTATCTCAGTTCATTGCGCCGGATATGCTATGGTATAACATTTAGAATGGGAAGCTTTGAGGTATAGTCGAATCCGTGGTGTTGTGATGATTATGTTAACACAATCATCACATCGCATTTCGATCTCATTAAATCTCTTATCCAATCATTATGATAAGTCAATTAAGCTAATCTAGTTGTCGCATCTCTCAGCGTTCGCTTTCGGCAATTATTTGTTTACACAGCGCAGGTTACATTCAGTTGCATCTTGGCACAATATTGAGTTAATACTATGAGCCAGTGTAATAGATTCATTATCATCATCGTCACCGGTCTTTCACGTCCACTGCTGGACATAGGCGGTAGGCCTCTCCTATGGCACGTCACTGGGCTCGATCTTCGATTTAATAGATTGCGCCTGAGTTATTAAGTTGACGCAAAAAAAGTACTGCACTATGTGTGTCTAATTCGCTTCAAAACCTTTGGCGTCGCAAAACAAAACAAAAAAGATAAGTGAAATAATGAAACATCAAACAGACCATGTGCAGCTGGCATAAATCTATGTTAAAATTTATAGAAATAACAGTTATAAATTTTCCTAACATATTAATAATAATGCATTTAGTTATAAATTAATTATAAAAATATTTACTACAAAGACTGTATCCTAGTAAAGTAAGTGAAAAATATATATTATATTTTAATCTGTGCTAGTCGCTAAGCTAGTCACGTGATCAAGACGTCATCGGCTGTACATTTTTGTTAAACTGAATAATATTTTTGTAAATTATTATTATATTTGTATAATAATCTTAAAAAGAAAAATTTATTAATAGTAAATTTTAAACCCATTGATGTACTTTATAAAGTAATGGCTTACACGGAGAAGGTGTCACTTAGTGGTACTGCTTTATCGTTTTTGTTGTATGAATGTGTAAATTCGGGAAACAGTCAGGTACCTATTTATTACAAAAAGATCAAATTATGTTATAAGTAATGCACTGCCAAGCTATAAACTCTTTCTTTCGTTGACAGGAAGGATTTCTCATCGGAGACGTGACTTCTGAAGTAACTAATCACATATCTGACTCACAAAGCGATAATGCACGACTGGATACACAAATCGTTATTAGAACTGTACTGCCCCTACCGTCAGTTTCCTTATTCTACTTTCCGACGGGAAAGATAAAGGAAGATGCACTCTCTGACTTATTGTCAAATACAGCCAACGAAGTGGTCGGCTGGTATAAATATAGGAAAAACACTAACATCAAACCTACTTTTAGGGACAAATTAATAGCAAAAGGATTACAAAAGTATTTTGAGAAGTATCATGGCAAAAAGACCTTTGTTACATGCAATCTTTCAAATAGATCATCAGCAACAGGATCTACACATACATTTATGTATAGATTTGGCAAAATAAACTGCTTTGACATGTATGAGTATATTGAAGATGTTACAGGCAACTTGGGTGAGAAACATATTGGCTACAAAAGAGCACACAGATTATCACCACACTGCATATTTAATAAAATTGTAAAAGAAACTAATGTACAAAATAGCAATACCAGTGATGCTATATTACGCATACAACAAGCGGTTGACATAAGACTAACCAATGAAGCTAAAATTGCAGCCAAAAACGAAGCCAAGATTAGAGATCTAGAAGCAGAAATTAGAGAAATGAGTAATATTTTATCTGAAAAACATTCTTCAGAATTGAATGCTGCATATAATCAAATTGTAAAGGAAAAATTGACTAATAGAGAAGCTGAAATGGCTGAAGCATGTGTTGAAGCATTGAAAAAACCTCTTAAGTTTGACATTTTGAGTGGTAAAAATTTAGCACTGGGGAATCACATATCACAACAGGAAACAAACAACCAAGCAAAAGATAATGATGTGAATAGCAGAAGTCCTGATGTTTGTTTGATAACATCAAGTCCTACCAAACCAACACTTAATTACGCAGCTGCCCTGAGGGGTAATCCAGATATGGGTTCAACAAGTGTAAGTATATTTATTAAATATTTACACCCAACACTTACTTCTTTATCTTGAATAAATTCTAAGTGGCAGAAAGTTAGTTAGTTTAAAATTACTGTTTTTGCTATTAATTAAATTATTAATATACTTCAAAAACCTAACCCTCTAGGATCTCAACCAATAGCTGTCTCCAAGTTTTGTTTAATTCTTGGACCTATTTAGATTTAACAAACTCACTATAACATTAAAAAGTATACATGGAATATATAGTGGAGTAAAAAAATATTCGGAATTATATGACATTAATTATGTTGTGATTTCTGCAGAGTTCACAATATTCTGCCACATACCATTAGATCAGTTTTTCTGCCATGGAATCTTATTAAAAATGTACTTTTTTTTACAGAAGGCAAATAATTACAATGAAGACTTGATCACATTTGATGTAGAGGATAGAAGAGTAAAAAAGACAATCATAGTAAATGATGATGTAAAATGCATTGGTGACAGTTCACCAGAGTACTGAAGTGCCTTCTCAAATGTTATCACTTTTTAAGTTACCATAAGACAACTACTTAATTGTATAGTTATATATTTGTCTGTTAATTCTGTTATTGATTGCAAATACTCATAAACCAAACAATATATTTAAATATTTGTGGACAGTACATTTATATGTATCTGATTTTCAAGCATTTATTTCAAACAAACCTACCAAATACTATATTATTAATCTTGGTAAATAGAAACATAAATGCATTAAATAGAAATCTTGTCATTATATTGTATATTTGTTTCATATAAGTAATACATCATGAATATTTTTGTATAGTTTTATGGCACACCATTACAAATTTAATTATTTTGTTTAAGATCCTGAATATTAAATGAAACTCCTGTATAAGACTACATAGCCCCTAGAAATTTTAACAGTTTGTAAATACTTAATCCATTGAGTTGGCAAAGTAGTAAATGTGTTGTTAACCTTTTTTGTGATCATCTCCACTGTGTGTTAAGTTTTGTGTATTGTTTTCAAAATCACTGTGCTTTTCCATTATTTACTAGCAGCCTACTACTTAATTTGTATATCAATCAGTTATGTTAAATTGTTTGGATTAGTAAATAATACCTTGTACAGATTATTTTTGTAATAAAAATATCAGTATCACATGCATTATTGTTTTAAAGTGAAACAAACTTGTCTCCGGACAAGGTCAGTTAATATAAAAGATAATATGGATGATTGCCCGCGACTCCGTCCGCGTAGACTACAGGGTTGAGTTCAGAAAGAAAATAAGTTGTAGTCTATGTACTCCTCAGAGTCCTATTTATGTTATTAGTCATACATATTGGTCAAATTGTTTAAACGTGAAACCGTATCGCGCCGGTCGGCGGCTTGTGTGATACATCATTATTGCGCGCTCGATCACTATTTTGAAACTGCGATATCTTCTAAGATACTCATTGAAATCAAATGATGTAGAGGCCAATTTTATTTTATATTAATTACTGGTAATGAATAACGTATTCATTTGGATAAGGATTAATATCATCTTTATAAAAACACCTTCACAAATAATGCTTTATTTTAAAATAAATTTGCTTAGGATAAAAAACCTTATAGTGAGCCAACCATAAAGGATAGACATATGCTGTCGCGGACTTTTTTTTAACCTTTTAAAGGGGAACAATTCTGTCATACATTACTTTAGCGAAACTTTAACCGTTGCCCCAGCGCACGCAGCGGAAGCTCACAAAAAGGAAAAAATGTTCCCGATTTTAAAACATTCTTTGTTGCTGCTCCGCTCCTATTGGTCGTAGCGTAATGTTATATAGCCTATAGCCTTCCTCGTTAACTGTGCTATCTAACAGTGAAAGAATTTTTCAAATCGGACCAGTAGTTCCTGAGATCCTAGCGTTCAAACAAACAAACTTCAGCTTTATAATATTGGTATAGATAAGTCTCAGCTTCTGCTAATGTGGGAGTTGGTATTTTTCTGATTGCTTAAGACTGGCTATTTTATTTATGTTAGACATAATAATTATAAGAGCAAGAATATACACAGGAATACAACTCTGTGTTGCATCACAATATACACATGTGAACATGATAGATAGTTTAAGGTACTATCTATAATTTTTATAGTCACACAATTCCTACTTTCGATATTGAATTGAAATACAACAGTAAAACACAAATGTTATACAAAGTAGATTTAATAAAACAATACAAGAAATGGCACATAAATTTTATCAAACTTAAAATATTTACCTAATAGATATATCATTGTAGACAACAGTGGTCGGCAACCCGCGATCCACAGGACAAATGCGGCCCGCGAATGTCTTAGGCTCGTGGATGTTTTGAAAATAAATTAAAAATGCCTAGTATATGCTTTTCATTTGCCAGATGAGCATTTAAGAGCCATTCTAGGAATGACAACTACAATATGATAGGTAATATACAAGAAATTTGTATGAAATTGCTGAGTTCTTAGTAGTTCCTTTGTAGTTTTTTTTAGGAATCTGTGGTAAATATCGCAAGTGCGGCCCGGCCCGACTTTTGTTTTTTTATTAGGAATCTGGGGTAAATATCATAAGTGCGGCCCGCCTATCATAATTTTGACACATTCTAGCCCTTGCCTGCCAAAACGTTGCCGAACACTGGTATACAGCATTAACAATAAAAAAAAAAACAACTATTAACCTTACACTCTACAGAAATCACATATTCTGTCTACATAGTTTGAAACAATAATAAAATTATTTGACTATCATAGTATTTTAAAAATGGAATGTCTAAATACTGTCATTATCTGGCATTAATTAGGTACTTAAAGGTGATTATTACTTAATCAGTGATGATTTTAACCCATAAAAGCAAATTCAGAACAATTTTTTTTGTTCTAATTCTTATTTCTAGGTATGACAGCAATACATAAAATATTCACAACCCGTGCGCAAAATTTCTATAGACCGGTGTTGTGACTAGGTAGGTGTCTAGAGTAGTTCGGCGGCGACGGCCGGGTTGTCCGCCAGCTCGTGCACGGTGTGGGCCAGGCGGCGCGCCTGCTGCACCGCCGTCGACGCGGGCAACAAGCCCAGGTGGATGCATATCAACTCCTTCATGTTCACGCCTTGGGTGTCGTTGGGAAAAGCTTGCTCCAGCAATTGTCTGATAAGCAAAAATTAAGATTAATAAAAAACTAAGTGAAATAAAAAATAACACGTACATTATACGATAAAATTTTCATTAGGACCAGGGAGCTTTTTGGAGATGATTTACAGAAAAATTTGGTGAAATATTATTTTTGCTGGCATTGGCAAAAGTAATTCTTTTAGAAGGGACAATAATGGCATGTGGAGATGACCAGCAGTCTAGTTCAGCATGAGGATACGTTTCATTTGCTTCGATTTCAATGGCGGGTGGGGTCCATAATAAAATCACCCATATCCTTATCTTAAAAAAATAAAATCCCGGCCAAGTAAATATGCGCATGTGACGGACATAGGCCACCTTCCTTTTGTTACTTTTATTGAGGACGCATTGTGTTTGTGGCACGCACAGCGATCTCATAGGCTATGATCGCTCCTTACGACTAGTACGTATGCCGTCGTGGTAGCTGTTGGCTTCCCAGGTGTTTCACTGACCTGTAGAAGGAGCCGAGTATGTCCCCGGGCGGCGGCAGCGCGCGCAGTGCGGCGACGTGCGGCGGGCGGGCGGGGCGCGCGGGCGCGGCGCGGCGCTCCCACCACAGCACGGCGCACGCGTGCAGCGCGCCGCGCCGCCACGTGCCCGCGCAGTAGCCCTCGCGCTCCACGCACAGCGCGCGACTCACCGCCGACCGCACCTGCACACATACACTGTACTTTAACTACATTCAGCAAGCTTTCTATTACAGCGTTATATATTACAAGTTTAGTACTTTTTTAGTTATGAATACCCTCTCAAAAGTAGAGGAGGCCCTTGCCCAACAATGGAACGTATATGGACTGATGATTATGATGAGGTATGAATACTACGAAGTTCCATATAACTCGTAAAACCTCTTAGTATTCATAACTAAATAAGTGCTAAAATTGTAACATAAAACCTTGTAATAGTCTGTCAACGATTTGTGTGTCATCATTCCATATAGGCAGGGCTGGGCAAAATACATGCTTAACTTTAATTGAAATACAAAATACAAAATACTTTATCACAAGTAATTAAAATACGAAATACAAAATACTTTTAAGTAAGGTATTTGAAATATAAAATACAAAATACAGTATTTTAGCTATTTGTAATTAAAATACCAAATACAAATTACAAAATACTTAATAAGTAATCTGCATGGTCTGGAAAGATAAGGAAAAAAAGATTCATCATCATCATCATCATCAGCTTATTGAAGTCCACTGCTGGACATAGGTCTCTCCCAATGACTTCCACCGGGATCGGTCGGAAGCCCCCTGCAGCGGCCCCCCTCTTTCGATAGCGGTCACATCCCTTCTCTCCAAGGTCATGAAGCGAGTTATTAATACTCAGATCCTGAGGTACCTTGAGGATCGCCAGCTGATTAACGACCGTCAATATGGCTTTCGACACGGTCGGTCAGCTGGCGATCTTCTTGTGTACCTCACGCACCGCTGGGCGGAGGCCTTGGAGAGTGGGGGTGAGGCTATTGCCGTCGGTCTAGACATTGCGAAGGCGTTCGACCGAGTGTGGCACGGCGCCCTTCTGGCGAAGCTTCCAGCATATGGGATCCCCGAGGGACTCTGCAAGTGGATCGCCAGCTTTTATGGATGGTCGAAGCATCAAGGTCGTCGTTGACGGCTGTTGCTCCGAGACCATGACCATTAATGCTGGCGTTCCTCAAGGTTCGGTGCTATCGCCGACACTCTTCATCCTGCATATCAATGACATGATGTCTATCGAAAGTATGCATTGCTATGCAGATGATAGTACGAGTGACGCGCGATACATCGGCCAACAGAATGTCCCTCGGAGTACCGTTGGGGAAAGACGGTCACAACTTGTGTCTAAAGTCGAGAGCTCTTTTGGATATTCTGAGTATGAGGTACACTGCCTTGTTCAACACACTTTCATCGGATGTTGTTAATGAGAGACCTGTGGATGAGAAATCCGACTCCTCCTCGGGACACCGGACTTCAGGGTTGTCATGTCCTCCCCGATTTTTCGGACTTCCGACAAACCCCAGTATGTCCCAGTGTTATCCACTCAATTCAATCAACAATCTTCTCGTTTGTCCTCAAAGTGCGTATGTTGTTTGTAACCATGGCCAGTAGTCGTTGGGTATGGTAGCCGGGGCCAACCCGGGGCTTCTTAGCACCCCCTGCCCCGCCCTTACCATGGCCGCTACCATAACCAGGAATAGTGGGGCTGCCGGGGACTGGAGGCCTGGTCCTAGTTTCACTCATTGAGAGGATTATGCCGTTTCTCGCCACTTACCACTATTGCACTCATGGTGGTTAATTGTATTTTAATATTAATGTATTTTAAAGCCTCAAGTATTTAAAATACTAATTACAAAATACCTTGGCCTCAGGTATTTGAAATACAAATTACAAATTACATTTTAAGGAAGTAATTGAAATACAAATACAAAATACGTATTTGTATTTCAATTACGTATTTTAATTACAAGTAATTAAAATACTGCCCAACCCTGCATATAGGTACGTCCCGCTGCTGGACACAGGCCTCGTTTAAGGTAGAGAGGGTTTAGACTTTAGTTCACCACGATGGTTCAGTCCGAGTTGGCGGACTACACACCAAAGAAATTCATTGGAACTTTTAGGGATAAGGGTGTATGCATGAGGTTTGAACCCGCGACCACCTAGATAAGGAGAAGGCGCACTGTTGAGGCCTTTACCTCGAGGAGATTATTACTAAAAAATCAACTAAACCTTTTTCAATCAACATCCCTCCTGTTTGTATACAAACTTCGATCAATCATACGCCAAATTATTGTACATTTACCATACTTTAAACATATGTTTACTGACCATATCTGGAGACAACATGTCGGCACAGTCGGCCATGTCAGGCGCCAGGAAGCGTCCCGTAGTGCGGTCCACGTATATGAAGTGTATCAGGCCGGGGAACTCTTCCACATACTTGTGCAGCGTTAGGGAACAACTCACGTCTGTCTCGCCCGTGCACAACCAGCCCACATTAAGCGAAATAATCGATCGTAACAAGACACTTATCCACTGAAAACTGTTCCTTGACCTTACATGAATATTAAATTTATGAAAAATACGTGTCAAAATAAAACTTCTATAAACTACATTGAGCCAAGGAACATTTTCAAGAAGAATTATATGATTGTAAAAAGCATGACTTTCAAGCGAATTCAAAACAAGTTTTAAAATCACTTACAAAACAAAAACAAGGCATTATAATTTTTAAATATAACATCACGTAAATGGGTCAATCAACTTTTATCTGTCCTATCAGTACTATGTAAATTTGTCCCCCAGTAGGTTAGTACAATGAAACATTAATTTTTCCAAAAAAAATTATATATGGCAATCCATTACAATGAAACATAATTATTAATTACAATATCTACTATGATGCTAGTAAATAGATTTTGTTTGCTTTAAAACCTTAACGACCTTTTTGCATGTTTATTTTAGTCTCTATTATATTTTATTATTCTGACTTCCACCGGACAACGGTAAAAAAGTTCCAAAATCCAAACATTTATGGCGTGACTACTGCTTGGAACTCAAGTCGATTTATTTCGTGACAACATTCATCCAGCCTCGATTTTGATTTCATCTTTTCCGCGGCGCCAGTCGACCGAGTGTATTTTGAAAAAGAGCGTGGCTTTATTGTGTGTCCACTGGACAACCAGCACAAAAACTTTTGTATTTCATATATTGTAGTAAATTAAAGTGGAATATATTCAATTTAATGTATATTTTTTACTGTGCGTAAGACCTAATTCAAAATATTATTATTTATTACCAGGGAGCGGAAAGACTAATAAATATCACCACCAGTCCCTTGGACATCCAAGATCGTTGTCTGAATTATTCAATATTTTCTCTTCTAATACTGATAATTAATTTCAAATAGTTGTTTTTTTATTACATAAAAGAAGAAATACATGCGATTTTCATCATAGAGTCCCCTTTGGACACCCGAGTATTTCCTATTGACAAACGTCTATGTCCACTGGACAACCACTTTTTTCTTATCTCTTAAAGACAGATTATCGTCATTTTTACTTTAAAAGAACAGTAAGGTTTTTCAAATATGATTCTAATATTTAAAAGTAAATTAACAATTTGACTGAATTTTTAAATGTCCAAAGGACTATCTTAACTACAGTCATGTGAATTTTTGAGTAAAATTTACCATAAATTGTTCTGCTCTATTTGAATTCCTTAAATATAAATAATTATCAACAACAAATACGTATAAAATATACAAATTTAAGAAAAAAAAATTGATGTATAAAATCTATCATTGATGGTACATTTAAAAGTTGATTGACCCAAATATACCAGGACGGATATATAACAATATTGCAATACTTAAAATAATACTTGTAATAATGACGTGGCAATGTAACGACGTTTTATTAAAGCAAAATCTTGCCAAAACAAAAAAAAAGCATAATGTTTTTTGGGTACAACATAATATATTTAAAAGGATATGATCCAAGGCTGAAGTATCTCATGGCTTTGACTCGTAAGAACTCCACATATGGGCCAAGAATGGTTTTTAAGTCTTTTAATGGTTGGTCCATCTTGAGGCTTGGTATGTCTGGTTTGAGTTGTTCGACGACTGCTTCTAATGCGGTGTGCATGGCTGTGGCTGTAGTTTCGGGGGTCAATGGCGTGGTGGTGGTGCACGATTTGCGCAGTTCCAACATTCGACTCGTCAGCCGAGCACACAGATTTGCATTCGCCTTGTTCTTACGAAGTGCGTCTGTCGTCTGAAAAAAACAATTGATAGTTGCAAACAAACTATAGTGAACAAATGTTCGGTCCGGTTCTTGACTCCAGGTTCCTGTTTGATCTAGTAACTAGTTGGTAGTGGGACCGAAGTTTCTTTCTTCTATGTATATTCTAAGTTTCATTCTATGTGTCCTTTAAATTCTACATTTCACCGGCGTGGAAGAAATCGCCGACAGCGATAAGGCCACCATTTTATTTACCCATTTTGTTTCTAAAGTATTATTACCTTTTTTAAAGAAGTTTCCAAGTTATCCAATGTGCTTGGTAACACGTCCAGGTTTCTTTGTAAAAGAAGGCGTCTCAAGTTTGATAATATCTGATTAGACATGTGAACTGCAATTCCTACTTCCCTGGAACACATCATAAACGAATATATAATAGCGTAATTTAATTAAAAGACAATTAAATAAGATAAAGGTTGTTTGTGTTCTTAGTCTGTACTCTAATTAAATCAGCAACAATTGTAATGATTCGGTGAAGTCATAAATATATTTCTTAAGGTATAAAATGATATGAAATAGACTAAATTAAGGAGTTCCAGTTACGCCCGTGAAGAAAGCAAAATGGGCGTTATTTCATTATAATCATTACCTCATATCCATGTCAACTACTACAGCAAACACTATACGAGGCGCTACTTCTGCGATGTGCATGGAATGTGGTGCGCAGGGACTGTATGAGGGGCCGGCACACAGGTTCACTATGGCGCTGTTTTCCTTTGACAGCCCTGGAACATTATGTTATAATATTAATTTATAAATAAATAAATAAATACACCCCACAGTCACATACATAGTCCTGACCCCACACTAAGATACGAGTCTTGTGTCGTGGGTATCAGGAACTACGAAAGACTTTTCGGTCTCACAAACACCCAGACCCGAACAAAATATTTGTGGATCACACAAACATTTGTCTTGGGAATCAAATCCGCGGCCGCTCGTTTCGCAAGCTGGTGTCTAGCCAACTGCGCCACGGGGCTATTTATAATAGAAAATTGTCATAGTGCCAACATTAACAATTATTATTTTAATGTGACTGTCTTTAACAATAGTTCATAAAATATATACAGTATAATTTAAATATTAGCCTGTAACTAAAAGTATCATATTAGAACAGCATGTTGTTCTTAAATTATTTTTTTACATAGTTTAAAATGAAAATGACTTACATGGTAGGTTAATTACGTCACCATCATATTCTTCAACATCAACATCTTTCCAATACTCCTGTGCAGCTATACATTGAATACTGAGCAGAATGATATCGGGAGGTGACAAGTCCTCACTGCCACGGCTGTAATGTACAATTTATATTAAATGTGGGTTAAGCATTGAACTATTCTTCAGCCTTAATGTTTTAATTTTGTGACAAACTACACATATTTTTTTCTTTACATTTATATATTTCTTCATCACTCAAAAGCTACTCTTAAAATTACTAATGTTTAAAATGACAACTACTAACATATTGAGATAAAAACACAAAATATGTAAAAATATTAACCTAGAATAAAGTGCTAGCAATTTGTCACCAACAAAAAGCATAAGGTGGTAATGTTGGTAGGGTAGTTTTATATCCTTCATAGCAGATTTCAGGGCACTGAGTGCAGCGGCGGTTGCACCACTCTCTCCAATCACACCATTTGCGCCAGGAATAGAATCGCCTTTGGTACGCGAATCTATCAACTCCGAGAGCCATTGCTTATAAACTGGCGAGTGCAAACTGAAAATCACAACCCTTTAATTATTTGCATTGAAACATAATTAACAACAATATCCTATATATTAAAAATTTTTTTGAGCTTTTCCATACAAACCACATATTTTTAACACCAATGGTTGTATGGAAAACATCAAAATTTTTATTTTTTGTCGGGATTTTCTTTAATGCCAAGGGGTTTGTTATCACTATCGCTATTACCTGCCTCAGTTTTCGATCACGGTCTAAATACACCCTGTATTAATCAACATCTTTAATGTGTATCTCCTTTTGCTGTTACTGTCTGTGACTTGAATATAGGTTACTTCATCATAATCATCAGAAAAAATATAAAATATGGTTACCAGAGAGTTTATGAAGGCTGAATGTTGGATCAATCAATCAAGATATTTATTGTGTCTGGACAAACATTACTTTTGGTTCTAATGATGTCCACATATGATTTTGATCTGACCTTTGAGTTTCATTAACTTTTTGATACCCTCTATGATCATTTAATCTTAGTGCAGAGTCAAAAGTATATTTATATATAATTAGGATGTTTTATCTATTACAATTAGTTTGGATTTTAAAGCATATTCAGGTCAAGAACAAACTTGATTATAAATGTCTTTGAAGAGACATACTTTTAAATATTTTAAAATCTTACAGATTAATATTTTGTCCACAAATGTGTTGAACCAATGTCTTGCAGTCCAGTAACTCTCTGTGTGCATCATCCAGTTTCTCTTCACTTACTATCATAAAAACATGGTCAAGCCACTGAAATAGGAAAATTAAGTCTATATTAATTGATGGGTAACTGATATTTATATATGTACATTAATTTTAATCACTCAATAAATATAAAAGTTACAATGTCTTAAAAGTGTAAAGGATTAATCTTTTGTAAGAATTTAAAACATGATGTACATTAAAAAAAGGAAGCTTAAATTATTATTAATTGGAAATTAAGTAATTCTGCGATCAAAAATCTTTTTCTCTTCAATAAGTAATTTTGAAATTTTAAACAAATTACAGCAATGTTTAAAAGTAAATATAACATACCTCATCAAATACAATCATTGTGTTATCTTTACACTGAATGGAGGAATATGTATTACCAAACTGGGCAGCCATCACACGTTGGGAAGTTATGATGGGTGCAAGTAGTTGTGAGACATTTACATAATCACTGATGTTCTCCTCAATTTCCTGAAATATTTGTGAGAACAACAATTTTTACTTCCATTTATTTTTACTTTTAAAAATAAGGTCTTTACGAGTTAAGCATTTCACTTATGCAATTGTTTTATATTTTCATTCACAGCCCTTTTTCATCCCACTGCTGGGCATATGCCTCTCTTCTGGCATGCCATTTGTCTCTGTCTTGGGCCAGAATAAAATCTGTTTTATATTTATAAAAATAAAACTTTTAAAATTTGAAAAAATTAAAACTTTTACTTATTTTATACACTTATACAAACATACATTACTAAATCCACCTTCACCTATTTATTGTAAAAAATTGCTTAGATTATATACGCAAAATAACATTATTCAATATATGTTAATACTCTTAGAGATACATATAATATACTAACTGCAATTCCATTAAATTGTTTAGTTTAAGACAACTTTTTTATTACATGGAAGACAATATTTAAAAATTATTTTCAAATCTTTTCTATCAAATCTATTCTAGTAAACTTTTTTTTTTAAATCTGACCTGTCCATTGAAGTTTTTCATGCGTTCTATGAAAGAATCGTCCCATTTGGCGTATAATAAATCATTAACACTATCAAATATTAATATTGCTTTCATCTTGTCTTCCTCGTAGAGTACTGGACCTGGTCAATATCTATTTTTCAATGTGCCTGTTGAACGGAAATATTACCATTTGTTTAACAATCTTTTATATTGTTATATATTTAACTTTTTATTCTAAAAACACGAACCTGTTCCAATATAATGTAATTAATTACTTTATTTCAAATATCAATTGATGAAAATGAATCTAGAAGAAGTAGACAAATTTATTCGGAGCAAATTCAATATGTAATCAAATAAATATTATTTATTTAATAATAGGTACCTACCTATATAGTATTAGTGCCTACTTCCTAAGTAGGTACCCCATACTGTTAGTTACTTGACAGTGACAGGTAGGGTTGCTAGTTGTTATATAATCAAAAACAAACATATAAAATCGAGTAATTATCCGAGTTCTAGTATTATTATATTTTAGTATCTTTTGTGTAGCATGATAGTTTTACCTAACCTACGGTCGACTCGAGGATTTAAATCTCTTCGAAGTTGGAAAAGAAAGAAAACATCACTACGCAAACCTACACATCCTACACATCTAATAATTCTCCATGAAACATAGGTTTTATTAATTTACCAGATATTATTTTTATACATCACACCTTTTGGTTTTCGTTCAACTCACCGAATAAACTAATCATTTATAGGAGCTCGACTATAAATTATTCCTCGATAACAACAAAATGATAACTGCATATGGCTAAATGTAACAAAGATTCAACCCAGATACCTATTTTGATTTTTAACCTTTAAGTCTCTTACGAGTTACCTATCATCATTATAACTGGGCCTCTGACATCCTCACTTATCACTTATCGCATAAATCGCATCAGCCTGCATTTCCTCCAGTATTGCTTCATGTTGTGTCGATTTTTAGTAGTAAAAATCATTTGATAATTTTATAATCTAAACTAATATTATAAAGAGGTAAGGTTTGTGACTTTGTATGTTTGTGACGTTGTAGTAAGTAAACTCGCGATCTACTGAACCGATTTTGAAAATTCTTTTACCAATAGATAGCTACGTACTTTGTGAGTGTCATAGGCTATATATTAGTCCGAAAAATTATAAGACTTTTTTGTTGTAGCAGGATTTGCGAAGTAAGTCGGAGAAAAAACGGGCGAACGAAACCGTTTTTTGCAAACGCTGTCTTACCCATGGGAGATATATAGTTGAGTCCTAGAGAAAAGTTGATAGCTTGAAGCTTGATAATATCTATAAAAAATTCAGCGGTAGCATATGTCTAACTTTTAGGGTTGATTCACTATAACCTCTTTTATGCCAACGAAATTTGTTTTAAAATAAAGCATTGTTTGTGACGGTATTTTTATAAAGATTATTTTAATCCTTATCCAAATAAATGCGTTATTCGGTATAAGTATTTAATTTAAAAGAAATTTGCCCTTTACATCATTTAATTTCGATGAGTATCTTAGAAGATATCGCAGTTTCAAAATAATCATCAAGCGCGCAATATTTATGTACAAGGCGCCGACCGGCGCGTTACGGTTTCACGTTTAAATAATTTTACTGATTTGTATGATTTTTGGTATGGACATAAATAGGACTTTAAGGAGTAAAATAGAGTATGACTTATTTTCTTTCTGAACTCAACCCTGTAGTCTACGCGGACGAAGTCGCGGGCAACAGCTAGTATACTTACACAATAATTGTAGTTCTATTGTATTAGCATATTTCATAATAAAGTATGATAAATACACAAATCAATTGTGTAAAATGTATTCGCATCTCTATATCTGATCAAATGCGATTATTGAGATTGTTTGGTAGCAACCCTACGAAACGAGAAAAACTGGATCATTGTGTCAAGCACAGTGTCAAGAATCAGTCAAGAATGGATTTGAGCATCAAAGAATAAGATATCATCAATTAAAGTTTAGGTTGTTTTTATTAATGAATGTCAATTAATTAGTACAAAAATATGAGTCGCAGAAAGGAGTCGTTGGTATGGTATAGTTTATTTTTTGTAATTAAAATAACAATGTTTACATTTAATTTAACTTGTGGATGTTTTTAATTTTTCAGAGAAAAATTAAGTCGCTATGCTACGTAACCCTCGGTGGATCTGTCGCGTATCAGTACATTTACTTTAAGAAAGATTTCAATGGTTATTACGAGAATGTGCTTCAGCCTTTCAGTCATTACCTAAGTCCTGAATTGGCCCACAGAGCAGGAGTAGCAGCTATCAAATATGGAATATTTCCAACAGTACACAAAGAGGATCCTTCAGTTTTGGTAAGTTTGTTTATATTGTGTCTGTGTCACAAAGGAGAATTAAAATTGAGATTATTATTATTTGAATTCTTTAAATTTTTGAAATTGGTTTGTTTTTTTTTTTCAGAAAACAAAATTTTTGAATTATGACCTAAACAATCCAATTGGCATTGCAGCAGGTTTTGACAAACATGGTGATGCTGTGATAGGGTTGAAAAATCTAGGATTTTCTATAGTTGAAATTGGGTCTGTCACCCCTCAGGCACAACCAGGCAATCCAAAACCCAGAGTATTTCGCTTACCTGAAGATAATGCTGTAATTAATAGATATGGCTTTAATAGTGAAGGTCATGATGAAGTTTACAAAAAAATTAACAATATTGAAAAGGGTCTCCTAGACAAAGCTCTGTTAGGTATAAATTTAGGAAAAAATAAACTATCAAATGATGCTGTACATGATTATGTTTTAGGGATCAAAAAATTCTCTGATCTAGCTGATTATTTTGTAATAAACATAAGCAGGTACACATGCATATTCCTTTAGAATAACTGAAAATCATTGTATAGAAAGACTCTTATCATAATTGTTTTTTCAGTCCAAATACCCCAGGTCTGAGAACATTACAAAAGAAAGAAGAACTTGAAGAACTTTTAAGGGAAGTAAATAAATCACGAAAAGAACATTCTACTAAAAATAAACCACCACTGCTACTGAAACTTGCACCAGATTTGAGTTATGAAGAAATGAAAGATATTGTTTCAGTAATAACAAAGAAAGAAAGTAGTGTGGATGGACTTATCATATCTAACACAACAATTGAAAGAACTGGTCTCAAAAATACAGAATTTAATGAGGAAAGTGGTGGTCTTAGTGGAAAACCATTAACAGATAAATCTACAGAAATGATCAAAAAGATGTATATTTTGACTAAAGGTATATTTATAATTACCTACTTTAATCATGTTATAATTAGGCATTTGCCCAGGAGAGGTAAAAGTTAGGTTAGGGTTAAAAAAATAAGCCAATTATCACTTGTAAGATGAGCAATTATTAAATGGATTGCCCCTGTAAAACACACACTAGAATTAATTGGATTGGACATCATTTGTTGATTTTGTAAATATGTTTTTGAGGATAGGTATCTAAATTTACATTAAAAAATAGCTGTACTCAGTAAGTAAACACAAAGAAACATTTAAAATAAGATAGATCTTGATAATTCAAGAATAATGTTTTTATTTTATGTTGAACAACAAGTTACAAAAAGCTGACAAATAATTTGGTTTCTCATAATTAATTGTTATTTATGTATATTTTTAGGTAAAATCCCTATTATTGGAGTTGGGGGAGTATTCACTGGACAAGATGCATATGAAAAGATCCTTGCTGGTGCAAGTGCTGTTCAAATATATACAGCATTTATATACCATGGACCACCTATTGTTACAAAAATAAAAGCACAACTAGCTGATCTTCTTAAGAGGGATGGATATAGTTGTGTGAATGAGGCTATTGGCAAAGGAGTCAAGTAACAGCAAATTGATTTATAATGTTCAAATTTACAAATTATATGAGTTGGAGAAAAATTCAGTTGTTATTAAAATTAGTGTTAAATACACAAGAAGTTATTATTTAAAACAAAAGTCAGTTTGCTATTGATTTAATAATGTCATAAATAATAAATATACTTATTCTAAATAATCATGAATATATTTGTGTGTGATGCCAGTTCAGAATCAAAATCAAACAGAAAGTAGTTTCCAAAGTATCAGTATATAGCCTCTATTTTACAATTTGGCAAGTGTGCCTTTAGATATTGTACACACTCATGAATTCTAGACACATTTGTTAATTCAAATAGTACCAAATTTTCAAGTTTATCACAAACTTTAATTTTCTTGAGTCCAGCATCAGTAACATTATGGCATTTTGATACTTCAATATAAGTCAATGTGTTTTTTCCATATGCCAAACCCTGCAGTGCTCGATCATCAATGTAACTACCATTACGAAGGACAATTTTCTTCAGCATTGTTAGTCCACCTAAAAACATCACATTATTATGTTAATATATTTTATTCAAAAATTTGTCAGTTGATAGTTTAATATTTTTGGTACATCATTTACAAAACATGAATATGGCTTGAACAATGTTTGTTACAGCTTACATGAAAACAATAATTTAAGATGTTCTAAATATAGAAATGACCTTATTCTTACCAATAAGTAATATATTTCTTTTATAATTACTAATATGAATGTGTTGAAAATCTTAGCTATAATGTGTGTGTATACAAAACGTAAATATGTAAATCAAATTACATAGATGAGGGAATCCATAGTGTGATATAGAAGAATCAGTGCCATCAATTTCCATTACATTCGGGACAGGTCTATCCTCTGACGGGAGTAAATTATAATCGGCGAGTATTGTGCCATTTGACCATACAATTTTGCCTCCGTTTCGTAATACCCATTCAGCACAAGCTCTGTCTGGACCAAGAGCTTTAATTCTCTCAAGGTCGGGTTTATTGAACATCATGTTTACAAATTCCCAAAAATTTCGTTTATGATTGGTCAATGGCATGAAGATTTTGGAAGCGATAGTAGGTTTCTGAAAAAGATTTTATGTTTTACATTGTTAAATAAGAATGTAAAAAAATGAAGTCATCGTGAAAATAACTTACACAAATGAAAACTTTCAACATTGTAATTTTCTATCGCGAATACTTCGTTACACAATAACAAATAAATTCAGTTCATTTCAGTTCCCAGTAAGTGGCTTCTGGGTAAATAAAGTTGTTAAAAATAATCCGGTCAGAATATTTACATGAATGTCAGAGGAATGACAGTTTCCATTCCTGTGTTACCAGCGACTGAACTTCATTTTTAATTCGCGAACCAAAGAACGTTTGTTTTGACTTTATAAATTAAGCCGATGGCAGCATTACCTACCGGTACATCATCAGCCCGTATTACTTACGTTATTTGAATTAATCTTTTATTAAGGCAATAGAGGGTCAATTTAAAAATAATTTTCTGTGCTACAAAAATATTATTTGCTTGTTTGCGTGTTTTAACATAAACAATGAAATAAAAGTGATGATAGCAAAGCCATAAAAAGATTGGTTTAAAAAAAGATGAGGAATAGAGAAGAAGAACAAGAGAATCATTGTTTGTATAGAAATAATTCACAATACAATGACGTTTGTTTACTATCATGACTGTTCCTATTGCACACTTTAAAAATCACTTTATATTCTGTTAATAATAATGAATGTTTATAGTTTGTGTCCTTGTTTTTAAATATAATAAATTGTATATTTATTGACCACAAGACTTCTAAATCAAAATATAATGAAACGGCTTAAAGGACTAATTGTCAATCATAAAGAAAAAAATGAATACAATTCGATACCTACAGCCAGCGAAAATAATGTAACTTGGCATATTTATATTGCGTTTTTACAGATTTGTTATTCAATTGAACGTATCTAAATCTTTAAATTAGGAGAAAATTGTATGTGAAGCTAAACATGTCGGAGTCCTATGGTATTTATATCCTGATAAGTGCATTACATGTTTAGTACCTTTTACACGCCTACATATTTTATTTATGTTCCAGAATACTTATTTAAATTCCTAGTCATTGGAAGTGCAGGAACAGGAAAATCAAGCCTCCTAAACAATTTCATCGGTAACAAATGTACGTAACAATTGACCTATTCATAATTATTGTTATTTGTTGTTGTAGATTCCAATTGTATCGCAACTATAGTTTAATTATTTTATTTATATTGGTGGTTTATTGTAAATTTTGAACTCAACACAAATCTTGTGAACATATTGCACGATGAGATTTTGTTTATGATCATAAATTGATTATTTTGTTACACTATATCAAAAACAAATTTACACATAGTCATAGATCACATAGTGTTGAAAATATGCTGCCAAATAATATTTTTTCTTAATTTAATACAAAAATTGTTACTTTTTGCTGTTGTAAAAATATTTTTCTAAAGTTGATAATGCCATTGCTGAAGAAGCATGTATTAAGAAACAATACAATCATTTGTGTGAAGCACAAATATTTGTTTTTGGTCTGGGAGATTGTGATACTAAATAATTTCAATAAACAGGACTTGTATCCTTGTGACTGTTGGGATTATATTTTTCGTTTTAGTTGTAGTTTCGTTTCAGCTTACTGGCACATATCTCTCCTAATTATCCTGAGTCTTCAAAGCAGTTTTAAAAACATTGTCAACAAGCCAGCCTCTTTATATAGAGTAGCCAACCCATGCCCATTTTGTTGGATGGTAAACATTTTACTTGTGATAGCTTATTTGCTTGCATTTTTTGTCCATGTAAACTTCACACTTGAATGCAGAAAGATAATAAGTGAGTCTATACTATGTCTAGTCAAGTGCCTAAAATGGCAGTTATTGAATTTCGAGCAGGCATCTGTCTCTGGTCTATTTTTTAAGGTTCCCCTTTATCCATACCAAAT
This sequence comes from Cephonodes hylas, assembly GCA_030295005.1. NCBI lineage: Eukaryota > Metazoa > Arthropoda > Insecta > Lepidoptera > Sphingidae > Cephonodes > Cephonodes hylas. The sequence goes on from AP025371.1 coordinate 7,312,126, forward strand.
TGGTTCAATGGATACTTGTGCTCTGCTCAAACAGTACAGTACTTAACAACAGCTGCAGTGTTATTACATAAATATAAAAACATTTTTAATTCTACATGTATATCTAAATTCACAATTTGTCACTTTTTGTGACTATCTTTGAGAATTGATATTCCCATACAAATAATGTTATATATAATATAATGTTATATATTATTTTTCTAGTTAAAGAAGATAGGTGCCACACAATTGGTGTTGAATTTGGTTCTAAAATTGTGAACATTGGTGGGAAGTCTACAAAGCTCCAGATATGGGACACAGCTGGCCAGGAGAGGTTCAGATCAGTTACAAGATCTTATTATAGAGGAGCTGCTGGTGCATTGCTTGTATATGATATAACATCTCGAGATTCATTTAATGCACTCTCAAATTGGCTACGAGATGCACGAACTCTTGCTAGTCCCAATATAGTTATATTGCTTGTGGGAAACAAAAAGGACATGGAAGAATCCAGGGAAGTAACATTTACAGAAGCTAGCCAATTTGCACAGGAGAATGGTAACTAATTTCAATATTTGCTTCCATTGTGTGATAATTATTGTGTGGTAATTTTTTTGATGTCCTTATCCAGTACTACTTGTCTAAAGATGATGGAAACCTTGTTTTGGTCTTCAGAATTCTTGAGCAATTCTAATAAGACTATTTGTTTTCAGAATTGATGTTCCTAGAAACTAGTGCTAAAACTGGAGAAAATGTAGAGGAAGCATTTTTGAAATGTTCCAAAACAATACTAGCAAAAATAGAGACTGGTGAACTTGATCCTGAGAGGATAGGCTCCGGTATTCAATATGGTACAGGCACATCAAAGAGATTAAGCGCCACAAAGAAACCCGCCCGAAATCCATCTGATTGTGCATGCCGTGTTTAAGTTTTTATATAGGCACTATATCACAATAAGTTGTCATTTATTGTAATTATCTTGAATCCAATTCTATCTCTGATTCTCCTTAATTTGTAGTGTGTAGGTAAGAAACTAATAAAGGATTTAAATCCTTTAAAGTAAAAAATGATCTAATTTTGTATGTGATATCTATAAATTATAAGACTTTGTATGAATATGTAAAACATTGATATTGATATGATGATGATTTTCATTTGTTTAAGTTAAATGACAAAAGTTTATTTACCTTCTAATTTGTAACATTGTTTTGTTGATATGGATTATAGGATCTGAAATCATAATCATATGAACTTATTTTTAGTATAACATTTATGGATCAAATTGTATATGTAAATTTCTGTTAAAAATGTTTCATATTAACATTTTAAGCTAATGTAATGATCGTTTTAGAGTTTTAACTCTTTGCTAAAAAAAGCAGTAAGTGAATTTCTTTAAACCACTATTATAAATATTAGGTGTAGTGAAACTGAAAGAGGCTTATACTTCGTCGATCTTAACGTTGAACCTTTTAAAAGTGGTAATAATATCTGTGTCTTAATTAGGATGGTTGTTATAATAAAAATATTCTTTTTTATTTCTTAATTTGACATTTATAAAGGCTGTTATCTCCATTGAGATACTATTACTACGTAATAATATACGTAGTAATATTAGCTCAATGGTTATCTCTTTTAAGTTATTGTGATTACATACGTCTCCCACTGGGTATCTTTTTTCCTTCTCGAAAATTCAAAAGTTCACAACGATTTTTGTTAAATGGATACTTGAATGGATTTTGATCCAAGAATATTTAAATCTTTAAATACATACGACAGTAAATTTATATTCATAAGTGTATGTTCATATTCCATAAAACATTCTAGTAGTTTATCATTTTAGATTATTTTATGGTTGCGCCTACGAATCGAATCTGACGCATGTATTATTATTTTTAAAATCTGTATGTTCACCATTAAATAATGAAGTAATATATTGTGTCTTATCTATATGTAATCCTTTATTTTTTTTATTAAAAATAATATAATATTATATGAGGTAATATGGAAAATCATTATGTTTTTCATATAAATTTAATTCTGTGATAACATTTCTAATCGCTCTTAAACAGATGGGAACTAAGATTCATTCTCATTGTAGTTTTGTTTTTTTATAAATCAACACAAAGTAAGAGCTCAAATATTATATAATCTGAGTTTGAAAACGAACATATAAAGAGTTTCAAAACAACATAAAACGCTATGCTAGTTATTAAACAAAACTATGACAGATAAAACGCTCGAGGCCGCAATGAACCAAACGTAGAAGAAACATTGTCTGATATGTGAAATTTTAGACTTGTAAAGCCTTCCAGATGACTTTTGGAATGTTGTATTTCTTTAATTGATTCCATGTATATCTGTCTTAGTTCCGACGTTACAAGGAAAAAACTACACAAAGACGACATATCAGCATAAATTTATGTTGTGTGAAGAATAAAATTCAATGATTGGGAATTTTTACAATTTGAGCAAACCATAATTACGACGTAAAACCAAAACATCTTAACAACTATAAAATTACTCTAAATTATATAACTTTACTAAGTAATACCACGGAATATTTACTAAGCAAATAAAGAAATTCAATTCATTTAGACATGTCCAATAAGTTGGTCACATAAATGTATTCTTTTATTTGTACTATTTTATATATTTAAGTATTCGTTCCTCAATATTAATTAAATTCATTAAGTATCAGAATAATTTATTTCCAATTAAAATTATTTAAGAATTAAAAGCAAACACATTTCTTTTCTACAAATAATAATAGAATACGTACAATTTTTTTAATAAGTATTTCAATTGTGTTTAAATCTGAATATAAATATGACTACTTATAGATCGACAATACTTTATTATGTTGAATTTAATTCGGGGAGGTCTCCCTTTCGTACGTATTCTTACTGATTAAGCATGCATATAAATAAAACTAATGCACATACTTAAAATTAAAATGCACCTATTTTTAAAATTAGGAACTATAATATCATTTTATTGAGGCGCGATTTAAGACACAGTGTTTTCAATGATTCAAAATCAACAAATGTTTTGAATTTTCCAAGAAATGCGTCAAATATGTGATTTTGATAAATAAACCATTATACTTATATGTTTTATTAAGTTCGCCATTTAAGTGAAAGTAATAGGTAGGTACGAAAGAAAGAAATCAATAGAAAAGAAAATATAGTTTAATAGTTTTAGGTCTATCACAGTAAAATATCAAAACACTTATGCATCTTCTTTAATTCTAATATGTCTCCAAAAAGGTATTCAATGATGGTATATCGAATATAGTAACCATAAATTCCATATAAATATTAATTTGATACAGTGTTTCATAATCTTGCCATCTGTATAATATATTATTTATCAGTTGTACATGAATTATACAATTTGAAACATTTAAAAAATATATATTACAAGATGGTTAAAATGGTAGTGTTGAAGGTTTTTCATTGCTTTGATTGCAAAACATAATCGAGTGTGGACTGTTGATGTAACAATGTCACAATACAAAGTGTTTATATAACCTATGTCTATATTCACTATAACGATATTTAGTGAATGAATTTGCTTTGCTTGTGATCCACTAATGGAATGATCAAATAATGAGAACTACACAAAAGGCTGCGCTTGTGCATACAGAACAACTGATACTGAGATTCATACTAGAATGCTACATGTATGCAATTATTTTCTGTGAACGGAGACAATAATAGTTTAATGCCGCTAACCAATATACAACATAAATTATCATAAATCGCTGTATAAAATATTCTTTACAAATAAACAACAATGCATCTAAAGAAGTAATTCGCAATAGGGTGTTCTTAATTAATTAAATACAACTTCATTTACTATTTTAACAGCAGCTAGGTATACAAAATAACATACCTATTTAAGGCTAAGAGCTTTCTCTCCGTTAATATTCACAATGCTATAAAACTACTTATTGCTAACATAATAAAAATTAGTCACTGAAAATAACATTTCTGGCCTAATTACTGTGTGCTGGCTAAGATAGGCACTTGAAACGAAATATTTACTTTAATTAAATAATATCGTAGAGTGTGACACTAAGATCAATATGTTGATTTTATGGACCAGCATTAAATAACGCAAAACATGATGTTCAGATACTTAAAATCAGTCTTATATATAAAAGATTTACAAACAGCAAGAAAAATTAAATATTTGTTTCGTTAAGTATTCAACGTGCTAACGTCGTGATTTGCGACTAGACTAATCCGTGTAAGTACAAATAAACCATACTTCGGTTTAAAATTGATTCTTAGTGTCTATATTGAACGGTGTTTCCTATCTCATTTATGTGGAAACCAAGTAATAGCATCCCAACAGAGAGCATATTTGTAGAGCTGTCCGATCCTAGCACACAGCGGCGAGTGAAGACTAAATAGAACAGTTTTTATAGTCTTATGAACATAATAAACAACCTCAAGCCGTAATGCTTCATTTCCGCGTTTCATTCCGCACTTTTTCTATCTACATCACAAAGACAAAACTCGTAATACATAATTAAGTCAGGCGCCAACCAGGAGGATCAGCGCGCACTAAAATAAGGGCCAGCCTCACATTCTCGCCAACCTCGTAGCATTTCGACTAACAATGAATTCTACATAAGCGAGGAACGATGACTCAATACAATTCACATGCCGTACGTAATAGTGAAATTGTTTCAAAACCGAGCCGTGGTGAGAAAATGTTGAAGTAGAAATATTTTATGGTAACGTTTAAGCACAAACGTAGAAAGGCTTCAGGCTGTACCGGCGTGCGTGTCGGCGCGGTGTCGGCGTGTTGCGGCGCGGTGTCGGCGTAGTGCGGCGGCGTCGGCGTAGTGTGTCGGCGAGCGGTGCCTACGCGCCCTGTTGGCTCTGGCGACACGCGACGGCCGCCACGAGCGCGGCGCCGCGCCCGCTGCCGTCCTCCGACAACATCAGGTCGAACTGGAACACGCATACAATCATTTTCACCACATTTCTAATAAATATCAACATCACCTAGAGAGTAGGTGCCAATATTTTTCAATAATAATTTAGTGTGCTGGGTACGTAATGTGGTGTAATATGAATGAAAGTTGTGTAATTTCTATTATTGAATCATAATACATCGTCACCAGCAGATATTACGGTCTGGCGATAGACTGATTTCTACCGATACACCTGACATTATATCGATAACGTATCGTCTGACGATAATGAGAGCTTTGTAGCACCGATTTCAGATATCTGTAAATTGTGATTTGCAGCAGCGCGTACAAATAATAGTTGTCTTTAAAAAGTGTTTTCCTGTATACAAAGTACCAAATAAAAACCTATACACGCGGAGAATCAACTAAGGGCTTCTTTGATAAAAAAAATAAAAAATAAAACAATATTGAGATCATTCATAAAATGAGATAAGCACTATAGTAGTATCCGGTTGAAACGACGTTTGTTTGCTAATGAGATAAAATATTGTTACGCACGAAGTCCAACATTATTCTTTTGACAGCTATAGTAAAAAAACATAATTATCTATTGGACGTTAAACCTACGCATTTGTTGTGTAAAGGGGCTCGGCTTTGACATTCGTACAATTATCATTTTACAGATAACGGGGTTAGAGTGTTCACGATAATAAAAACATAAGTACCTACTCCTCGTCTACAATGAGCTGGCTTGGCCGTATATTTAAAATTTTCTATTTTACTGATAAAAATATGTCAAGTCATAAAAACGTCATCAGATTTTGGCAACAAGATTCAGATTTTCCACCTTATTTTCGTTTCGACTATTATGCAACAGTCTTATATATTTTGGCTGATGACTGTCCAAAATTAGACGTTATTTTGTTTTTATTTAAATGATTGACGAGTGGAAATTTACAAAGTTCATGCTATTCGTAAATATATTGCGATGGAATATTTCAATCTTTTTTGTATTACCATCGTGTTATTATCTATATAAGTTTAAGTTAATACATATTAATAATGTCTCAAACGCATTCGTAAAGTAACCACTTAAATATTTTAATGAATATTTGTACTCAGTAATAACGAAATGTATATTCGCGATTTCTATGAATAATAAATGTCACAAATTTTAGCCTTGGAATTTTGTCTATCAACGCGGTCGTCAGCGACTACTATCGTCACAAATAGCTCATCCGTTTGCTAATTATCGGCATAGATGCGGTCACAGATCTAAAAATCGTTCGGGCTAACGTATTATTTTTCTGGCCTAAATATCATATTATAGAGTATAGACTATTTGAGTTTAATAATTTTATTTTTGTTGTTTTATACTTTCTTTGTACAATCATTGCAACTTGTAGTCACATTTTGGTAATTAGGTTACGAAGGGTCCTGAAAAAAATACTGAAAAAAAAAAAAAAATACCTAGTTCACTATGCTGAATAATGTTCGCCTAATATAATGGATACAATCAAGTTAGATTTTTGTTACTCTAACAAAAAATATACTGCATGGTGTCGAATTAACTGGATTTCGACTGGACGCATTTTAACTTTTTAAGGCCGTGAGACACTTTGGTGCTAGGATTTTTTGATAGTGTTAATACATATTCGATCTGTTTGTTTGATCTCTATGTGTTTTAGCCAATGGATATTTGTATTTAGTGAGCGGTGTTGTGTTTTAAACCTGTGTCATGACGTCAACCCGCACATACATGTGGATCAACAAACATTAGTCTCGGTGCGGGGATCGAACCCGCGACCGCTCGTTTGGCAAGCTGGTGTCTAGCTAACTCCTCCTGGGCTGACGATTGTGTGTGTACCTGTATGCCGGGGTTGACGAGCTGCGCGATCTTGTCGCACATGAGCGCGTGGAAGTGCGGGTGGAAGCGGTAGACGGAGCCGTCGATGCCGACGGTGACGCGCGGCTCGGCCATCTTGTTGAGCAGCGTGGCGATGCCGGCCGACACCAGGTGCGCCGCGCGCCGCGACACGCACTCGCACACGTGCCGCACGCCCGCCATGTCCGCCTCCGACGCGTGCGACAGGCCTGCGCAATATTATACATTCAATACTCTCTCTGCAATACCACACATAGTCTTGCCAACTATACTGTTTCAAACAGTTGTTCACCACGTTATACTTTTAGTGTTGAACAAAAGCTACATAGAATACTGTTTCCAGCATCAGAATGCTTAACACCCAAGCGTACAGCGGGGCCCTCGGTTAACCAACCGAGTAATAGAGTGTACACTCCCTTTTTACAGTCGAGATTTTATTGAAACAGTCCCTTGTTAAAATAATTACTTTTCGTTTAAATATGCATTACATATCTGGGGATCCACGTAATTGAATTAAAATATTTCTACAACCATCGACAATACTTCTTTTATGTAAAAAAAATATCTTCTAACACGCGTTAATGCCTAAAAGACCCTGGATACTTAAATATATGAATAGATGTAAAATTTCAAAACCTAACTGCCTCGCTCCGATGAAAAAATATTCAGATGCAAGAATAAGTTAAAGTGACCTAGACATTCAATTGGTTTTATCTAAATAATATTTAATTAATTCGCTTCTTTATCAAATTACTCAATAAAGAATGTTGCTACGAAACTAATCCAATACATGACTTTTATATGAATTGTGGCACAACGACTAAGACCAAACAAGTTTGAGAACTTGACATAATCGGCATTAAAATTTGAACCGTGGTATTTCCGCCAAGGAAAATATGTTCTAGCCTGTGTAACTTATTGAGCAAAGTTTTACGGAGTTAGCCGCGTCTTAATTACCGCGCCAAACCAGCACAAGGCTTCTTGACATTTAATGTAGTAGCAATAAAATTATTTATTAACATGCTGTTTGTTGTTTATTGGCAATTTCATTATATGCCATCAATTAATTCGCCAAAAACCAGAATGCAATAATTAGTAACTTGGCTAAAATGACCAGTAATGGAATATAACATTAAAATATTGTACACTTTATGATAACTTACAATTAATTACTTGCGGTTGTTTTGTCTGCAATATTTGATAATTTGTAAAATTAATTACTAATTATTGATGGTTATCAATGATGAAGTAGCATTATCTAACCTTAGTTGACAATATCAGGAAATTAAATGTCCGTTTTGATTTGTTTTTATTAATACAAGGCCGACTAGACGTCATTACATACACATTTAATTGAAATAATAATAAGTTGTATCAGAGTATGCAGTACATAGCATTCAATTTGATTTCGAAGCTCGACTACATTTTTTCATATAAATTTAATACGTAATAATAACTATCAGTGACCTTGATGAGTACTTGGTTCTAATTACGTTAATAAGGTATTAGAATTCTTTATTGTTGACTAACACGACTAAAGTCTTCGATATGCATTTCTGTATCAAATTACATTACCCTTTATTTCCGCGAAATTGGCTCACTAAGTCACAAACGACGATTTGATTGTAATAATTTCAAAAACATGTTCGTGGTAAATATCATTATATTCTCACAACATCTACAGCAGTCAATAAATGTATGCTCATAAGGCGTCGTTACATAATTTCAAAAAGCAATACTGTAGTACCGCCAAAAGTTGTTACGTAAAGTGATGTAACCGTCAAAGTATGAGAACAGAACGATTTAAAAATCACTTGTCTCAATCGATAGATATGATATCTACTTCTATATTTATCTGAGATTTGCGAACATCTAAATAAAATCAGCTAAAAATAGTACTTGTTGTGATTAGACGAAATTATCTATAAACCTAAACAAGGATGATCTCCATGATTTTTCATTCGACATTATCACTGATAACTTATATCATTATCATTGCTGTTGATGATGCAATACTTTCCAAGCCTACGGTATATGACTAGCGTTTTTGTTAATGTGTTTATATTTCATTTAGCCGAGAGAATCACAATTTCTCTATTTATAAAAGTCAATATTCACTGACATATCTAGTTGAAATTTGATACGCAGATAGTTATGACGCAAACATACTCCAAGAAAGTTGAAAAAAGTACCCCTCAAGCTTATGAAAAAACATTAAGGAAACAGATATCACTTCTACAACTTAGAGGTTTTAGGCCTTAGTTCACCCCGTTGGCCTGATGGGGGTTATCGGACTACTCAAAAATTTCCTAAGACCTTTTACATGTTCAGAATTTAAACCTCGAAGCCCCTACTAAGGAAAAGTATACAAGAACCTAGCTTCAATATCTTAAAAAAAAAAAAAAAAGGTTCAATATCTTAACCAAGAAGGTTCAACACCTAGTTGTCACTCACCGAGTTCCTCCAAGACCTCCATGCAGCTGGTGAAGTCCCCGTGCTTGTCGGACTCGATCTCGGACACGTACTTGGTGTAGAAGCTGCCGCGCTGGAACAGCAGGTCGGAGCCGTGGCCGCCGAACAGCAGCCCCATGCGCGTCAGCTTCACCAGCGCCAGCCGGACCAGCTCGCCCAGGTACATGCCTGATATCATCTTCTCTTGGCTGCGGATGTACACGTCACACTTATACAGGGTGTATTCAAATATATCTATGGTGATCACAAACCAACAAAACAACAAAATTGAATTATCACTTGCTCTGACGGTGAAGGAAAACATCGTGATGAAACCTGCACACCTAAAAGTTCTTAGGAATTTCTTAGGTGTGTAGTCCGCCAACCCGCACTAGGCCAGCGTGGCGGACTATGGCCTAAACCCTCTCAATGGTAGAGGAGACCCGTGCTCACCAGTGGGCGTATATGGGTTGATGAAGAAGAAGAAGAATATCACAAACCTATTGGCGTTGAAGAAAATTCCTAACAAAAAATGAAAATTTAGGCGTTTTTCATACAACCAACAGTATTAAATGTATATGGTTTGTCTGAAAAAAAGTATTTTCGTTTTTTATTTTGTGGTCTACACGTGTGTTTATATACGTTTTTGTTTGTGACCGTCGGTGTGCTTTACAAGCACGTGTTTACATTACAATATTAAAGTCTAAAGATTTCTAGAGCTGTGGACTTTGTATTTATTGTTTGTATAGTCTTGTGACCCCAAACAGATTGCCGTCAGTATCGACTGCAACCAATATTATTGAAATAATTATAGAGGCTGCAGGCGGAGGTCTCAAAAAAAACCAAAATACTTAAAATTAATTTATTAATTAAAGTTACAATACTAGATTTAAACTAACTGTCTTGTTCGACGATCGAACCTGAAGTGACTGTCGTGATCAGGAATGGCTCATGGCTGGCAGGCTCCCCTCCGGTGGCTTCCCACGGTGACATGGTGGTCGCTTCGCAGAAGCGCTTGCATGCTTTGTGTTGTGGTGACAAAGACGATGGCGCAATAAGGCGATGACGATGACGATGGTGCAATACATTACTTAGGTTAGCCCATCGTAACACCTCCCCCCGTAGAACAGCGACTATTTGCGAACTTGGTCGTAAATTGAGCTGGGGGTTGATCAATGATAGCAACCCCTGTAGTCCTTGGTAAGGCTTGCATTGTAGGGCCATTTTCAGCTTGTTCTTCCGACTTTGTCCGCCGTTGCTTGCAGTAGTAAAGGGAACAAATAAGAGCTCCTGCGCTTATTACAATTACATACATAGGAATAGTGGTGTGGTAGATATTGTAATCTATATTTTTCTCTAGTTTTACAGGATCTTGTTGAGAAATCTTCGTATTTATTTGGTGTAAAGTATTGAGATCGATGGTCTTAAGGATGAGTGCTGATTGTGTAGATGTTGCGGCGGAATCGGTATTGTTAGATAAACCTATTATCTTGAGGGCTCGTCCTTTCAATCGATCATTAATATTGGAGATTGTGAATTGCGGAGTTTCTAAGTAGCATTGGTGTGGTATTATAGCGAGATAGCTGCCTTGTAGAGTCTGGTACATGTGTTGTCCACAGGATAAGTGAACCTTGGTAGCGCCGGGAAAGTTAATGGTATAGTGTTTTTCGTCTAACTCTTCATAGGCGGGCTCGTCTAGCTGTATGGAGATAGGCTTGCAGTTTCCGTGTCTTTGCTGGCTGGTAATTAGCTGATGGATACAATCTTCAGATGTTCGTCGTTGTAAGCCATGCTTTTCAGCGCATAAATACCACTTGTTGGTCTTCGGGCATTCAGCCTCTATGTATCTGAATTCTTTCTGATGGATTACTAGGAATGGATAGGGGGGAACAAGAATCTCATTATGTTTATTAGGGACTATAGAAAGTTTAAACAGATCATATAAAAATGGGGAAACTATTGGAAATCGATAAACTATTACTACATTATTACCTACATAATAAGATCCTAACTTAATTATATCATAGTATTCTCTTATATCTAAATCTACTAATCTATCTCTGCTATATAGTCTGCTTAACTTGCTAACCATAGCACGTATCGCAGACAAATCCAACACCGAGTGATGCATAGTGGAGGTCCTTATGAAGGCTAAGATGTTTTCTAGCTTTCCTAGTTCCAGTGATATTGAGTCTACGTTATCACTTAGAATAATTAATGCTTGGGAAAATTGTACGTATTTTATTAAGTCATTATCCCTTGCAACTTCGGTATTCCTAATCTCATCTAACAATTTAGTGATCTTATTTTGGTTACTGAGTACACTATCTAATACTTTGGAATATTGGGTGGTCCAGTTCTTAGATAAACTGATACCACTGTTTATTTCTATTAACAAATTTTGTTGATTATCCTGAAGGGTTTTTAAGGCTTCATTAAATCGAATAGCATCGGTATAATCTAGGTTACCGGTTACACTTTTTATAACAGATCCAAGACCATCTATAAGACCTCGCTTTACGCGTTTGGGTTCAAAAGTTTGTAACTGATTTAAGACATTATCAAGCTTGTTTCTGAGGTATGTTAAATGGGGTTGATATAGGGAATTATATTTATTATTTAACTCGGAGCTAACATAATCTAACTGGGTGGTAATTGAAAATATTTTATCCTTTAAGTTTGAGAGACTAACAGGTTGCAGAAAAGAATGATAATGAGAAATTATCCTAGCACGTCCCAATTTAAATGGCAAAATACCGGGCCCATCTTGGAGGCTTTCAAGTTTTATTTCTTGCGCCAGGGTTGTTGCCAAGAGAAGTTGGAGGATCAGCAGCACTCTGGAACAATTGGGCTGTCTTAGGTAATCTCTTAAGCCTAGCTTTGGCGACTGGACCTCGCCTCTTCTTAGTATAAATATGAATTGGGAGGTCGGCTATAACCACGTCGTGAGTATATCGTGCCGCGAGTTTTTGTCGGCCAGCTAATGGATTTTTAACAAAAATCTGTTGCTCCGGACTATACTCGGCTTCTGGCTCTCGATTTTTATTTCGGTTGTTAGTTAATTGCTCACGTGAGGCACTAGAGAGATCGTGTATAATTCTGTAGGCTTCGGCCATTTTATCCCTATGGCTAATAACGTATTGTTGTAATAATCGGGATGAAATATCTATGTCAAATGAATCGCGAGGGTCAAAGTGTCCCGTTATAACGTCAATGGGTTTGCATTTTGTTAAACTATGAATGCTACTATTATAAGCTAGAAGGGCATATGAAATTAGGTTAACCGCTGACTCTGATTTATGACTAAGTTTCAATATACGAAGATGTTCTAGCAAAGTTGAATGAAATCTTTCAACTATTCCATTCTCGTTAGGTGCGTGCGGGGCTACTTTATGGTGCTGTATCTTATGAACTCTGAGAAATTCCGCAATGAGTTGGTTAGTGAATTCGGTACCATTGTCAGTAACTATCGTTATAGGAATGCCATGATGGGTGCAAAAGTTAAGTAGTGCCTGCAAGACACTTATAGCGGTTGCGTCTCTTAAATGATAAGCTTGTGCGTATTTGGAGAAAGCATCTACGATCGTCAAATATTTCTCGCATTCTATGGTTAATAAATCTAAGTGCACTAATTCGAAGGGTTTAGTAGGGGGTGGAACGAGTTGAAATTGTTGTCTAATAGGGTTACGGTCATATTTGGCTTGGCCACACACAGTGCATTCATTTATAAATTTTGTTATATGCTCCCTCATTTTCGGCCAAAAGTATTTATGAGACAATGCTAGAAACGTTTCGTTAATACCCCGATGGTTTGTCTTACCGTCGTGGTACTTGTTAATTATATCTTGTTGTCTTAAATATTCCCGAACGTTCTCTACCTCGGTTTTGGTTAACGTTATATTCATAGCTGAGTTTTTGAATGTATTTTGAATAATAGGTATTATTCTGAATGAAGCTGAGTAAGGGATAATTAATAAGCCAGTTTTAATTTTAGGGTTAACATATTCTTTGATAGCGTTAATAACATCTTCCTCAAGATTAGACTCGGAAACTTGTACAGTTATTCGCGTATGGGTCTCAAAGGGTCTTGTGGTTATTGATTTTCCTTTTATGTCACCTACCACATTCATAATTAATTGTCTAGTAAATTTATTTAAGGGATAGTCTGAAATAGGAATATCTAAAATAGGATTCTCGTCATCAGTATGTACAGTGGCAGTTCTAGAGCTATCATTAACTTCCGAAGCCGTTAATGTCCTAGAATTGTCTGACGGTTCGTTTTCAGATGGATTAACTACGATCGACATAAACTCCTCGTTATTAAGTTCAATTCTAGACAGGGCATCTGCATTAGTGTTATTTTTCCCTTGCTTGTAGATAACGGTGAAGTCGTACTCGCTAAGTTTTAACCGCCATCTCGTAAGACGCGAATTAGGCTCTTTGAGATTCATTACCCACTGTAATGGTTTGTGATCGGTTACAATTTTGAATTTTCGTCCAAAAAGATAAGGCCTAAAGTACTTGGTCGCCCACACTATAGCTAACAACTCTTTCTCTATGGTACTGTAGTTACACTCACTAGCGTTTAGTGTTCTAGATGCATAGGCGATCGGTTTATCCGAGCCTATTGAACCCTGAGATAATATGGCACCAATAGCTACGTTAGATGCGTCTGTAGTGAGTATAAAGTCTTTAGTGAAATCCGGATATTGAAGTATGGGGTCATTTGTTAAAAGATTTTTACAGTGTTCAAAGCAGTCTACATACTTTTTATCTAAATTAATTTTTGAACCTTTTTTCAGACACTGAGTTAGTGGTTTAGTCACACGTGCAAAGTCCGGGATGAATTTACGGTAGTAACCTAATAGTCCAAGAAAGCGTTTTATTTCGGTGGTAGTTTTCGGTAAGGGATAGTTCTTAATAGCATGGATTTTATTAGGATTCGGTTTAACACCTTCTTTACAAATAACGTGCCCTAAAAACTCAGTCTCTAACTTTAAAAATTCGGACTTGTCCATTTGAATTTTGAAATTGGATTCCCGCAATCTTTTAAATACTTTTTCCAGATTAACAATGTGCTCCTGAAGGGAGGTACTGAAGACTATAATGTCATCAAGATACACTAGACACACTTCATTTTGAAGGCCTCTAAGAACATTATCCATCACGCGTTGGAATGTGGATGGAGAATTTTTCAATCCCATGGGCATTCTTAAAAATTCATAGTGACCGTTCTCAACATTAAAAGCTGTCTTGTGTATATCCTGGGGGTTCATTTCGACCTGATAAAATCCGCTGGCTAAATCAAGGGTTGTAAAATACTGACACCTACCGAGCTTGTCAAGTACGTCCGTAATATTGGGGATGGGGTATTTATCGTCAATGGTTTTCTCATTTACTTTTCTAAAATCTACGACAAGGCGCCATTTAATTTTACCGGAAGCGTCTGCCTTTTTAGGTACTATCCAAATAGGGGAACTCCACGCGGAGTCAGATGGTCTTATAATGTTCTGCTCTAGCATTTTATTAATCTGGTCTCTAACCTCTTGTCGATGAACGTAAGGATATCTATAGGTTTTTGTGTGTACCGGGATTTCATCTGTCGTTTTAATATTATGTTTTATTTTATTAGTGAACGTTAGAGCCTCTCCCTCAATATAGAATACATCGGAATAGGCTACGCATAATCGTTCTAAGTTAGCGCGTTCCTCGGAATTTAGATGGTCGGTACGAAGACGGGAAATTACTTCTTTAGCACGATCGGATAACTCAATACACTCTGTTTCAGTATTGAATAAATTAGCTTGAACTGGTCGATCCATAGAAAAAATGATGTCATTATTTGAGGGGTTAATAAGTTCAACCCATGCACGATTGTTAGTTACTTTGGTTAGGCAATTTGATATAATACAATTACAAATTGTTTGAGTCTCAACTAGTACATCTCCGTTTAAGGTATTCATCGGCAATCTAACTAGCCTAGATGAATTAGCTGGAATAATATCCTCGTAGAGATTTGCGTTGCGAGAGTCGTACATGTTAATGGGTATAGTCGCGTTGCGAGTAACTAACTGTTTGTTCCTAAGATCTATGTTAGAATTCCATGCGTCTAGTAGATCGAACCCTATTAATCCGTCGAAGTAGTTGTGAAAATTATACACATACAACGTTATATCGTCCTGCTCACAAAATTCCGGGAAACAAGGTAGTGTAATTGAATAATCGTTTTTACTTGTGGCGTGTACATTAGTAACTTCAAATGGTTCGTAATTTAATGGGATATGGTTAAAATATTTTTCGACCGCTTGGGGGCTGATAAATGATTGATTAGCCCCAGTATCAATAAGTAATTTTAGTGGTGGATCGGCTATTTGAATATAACCTAGCTGTCTTTGAATATGAAAATTCAATTCTATTTTGGCTTTTCTAATTTCGAATCCTGCTGAAAATTTTCATGCTCTGAATTAGACTCCTGGCCTACTTCTTCCACAGTAGCTGATTCAGCGCAGGGGTACTGCTCCTGATAATATGGATATTCGTAATAAGGGTAATTATAATCTAATTGGTCATAACTATCATAGTCGTTGTCATAGTAATAATCATATCCACTATCTAACTCGTTAAAATTCATCTCCCTACTCTTAAAATACCCGGTAGGGGGTGGATTTCCGAATTTACGCCAATCGTGCCCTTGCAAAAGGGGTGGTAAAGTTTTAGGTACATAATGACTGACGCCGCTCATTGGTACTGGACGGGTCGGATTACCTGAATTAAACGACTGTTGCTGTTGAGGCTGTGGTTTATTAGGAATTCTAAAAACATTACTGTGCGGGTTATAATTTTGTGGAGGCGCACGCATAATTTGCTGAGTGCGAGTAGGGCCTCGGGGCTGCTGATAGCTAAAACTAGGCCTCCAACCCTGGTATGGCTGGGGTTGTATTGGTGGTAGACGCGGTGGACCGGATACGTTATAAATCGGCTGACGTGACGGCGTGCTAAAACCAATAGGTTTTGGCACAAAACTATTAAGCGGTAAATTTAGATTAAATGGATGCTGCGTATCTTTCCTAGCGGGAGTACTATCGTTACGCTGCTGCATATATAAAGTATTTAGCTCCTCTTGTACAAATTGTAAAGCCTGTTCTATGGTCGCGGGACGCATGCAACGTATCCTGCAACCTAGAGGATCCTTTAAACCTCGCAAATAAGCTTGCAGTGTTAACTTTTGATATAAATTACGTTTAGCTTCTATGGTAGTACTAAGAGTCTCGTGAAGTGAAATATATGTCATTATGGTACTGAATAAATTCTGACACCGTTCATAAAATTCCTGTGGGGTGCTAGAACCCTGCGTTTGCAATGACAAATCGCTGTAAAGCGCGGTTTCATCGCGATGGTCTGCGAAATTATTAATCAACGCGCTCCTTATCCCCTGCCAATTTTCAGGAATGCCATTAGAATTAATAAGCCTAGCCGCAGGTCCTGTTACCTTATTGAGGATACCATTTATTAGAGCTAAGTTCGACAGCTCATATCCTCGCTCTGTCTTGAAATGTTGTAAAACTATTTGGTCGCATAAATTTATAAATCTAGTTAAAATATTCGAGTTACCATCAAACTCGGGCAAAAGCCTAAGGGATTTGTAAATTATGTCTATATCAGTTTGAGCCATGTTGAAACTATCTACCTCTAAATTCCTACGTTCGTCTAAAGCGCTAAGCCTACTGCTTACTCTATTATTAACACCTAGCCTACTGTTACGAGATTCTCGCGGATGGAAAATCTTGAATAATTAATTAACCTAACAGTTTAATAAAATACACTGAAATAAAATACACAAAGTACACAAAATTATATAAAATAAGGATCAGGAAGGACTTGAAAGAATCAGATCACTTACTGCATAGTTTTGGCTTATTCTGACGAATCGATTTCTGGATTCCCTCTGCCCGCAGCTCACGTAGGATTCGCGTAGACACCGGCCGTGAACGATACACTGACTCTACTTGTCTATCCTACCGACTGCGCCAATTATAGAGGCTGCAGGCGGAGGTCTCAAAAAAAACCAAAATACTTAAAATTAATTTATTAATTAAAGTTACAATACTAGATTTAAACTAACTGTCTTGTTCGACGATCGAACCTGAAGTGACTGTCGTGATCAGGAATGGCTCATGGCTGGCAGGCTCCCCTCCGGTGGCTTCCCACGGTGACATGGTGGTCGCTTCGCAGAAGCGCTTGCATGCTTTGTGTTGTGGTGACAAAGACGATGGCGCAATAAGGCGATGACGATGACGATGGTGCAATACATTACTTAGGTTAGCCCATCGTAACAAAATAGATAAGAAAATATTTTCTTGAAAACAGATAAGCTATGTTCTCTAAACTGTTTACAAATTGAGTTATATGAAGTCACATAGTTCATTATTTTTACAGTTGATTATCAAACCGTCCGTTTTGTAATTAATTATTATTACAAAATATTTTTCTTTTAATTAGTGTTAAGATTAAGTAAGCATTCATGGCAGGAATGCCTGATGCATAATTACTTTCGTTGTTTAAACTGGTATCTGTAAATGTTTATATTTTTAATCGCTTAGCTCGATAAAAAAAGTCGGATAATCATATAATTTAATATATACATTTTCTTTTTCGGTGGACTAAATACAACAATTGTTGTATGATTATGATAAATCAAATTACGAAATGGCTTCCAAGTATTTAAGAATTTATCACTCCCTGGGTCAAGAAGTTAAGATCTAAAGTGTCGTAACGGAACCAAATCGTATAAACTCGTGCGTACAGTAATTCTAATCAAAACACAGATAGATAACACTTAAATCGCAGTGAACGATGACTGTCTCGTCGATAAAGAACATCATTATCTTCATAGTGCTGAGTTTCTGTATGTTGTTTGAGGAAAACTACCGAGTAACACACGAGGAAAAGCGGTTAACCCAAATGCAGCACGCGCCACGTAGTCACAGGGAATCCCAATAAATTAACCAATAACCTGTTATTCGGTTGCGTCGGATTTCACTTGGGACTATTACATGACGCATGGGTATAAGATTTTTTCCTTACTAAATCCATCATTAGCCCATTTACGTCCCATTGGTGGGTAAAGTTGCTCCTTTACCATTGAGAGGGTTTAGGTCGTAGTACACCTAAGGGTGTAAAGTAGGGTTGGCGGACTACACATTTTAAAACATCCTCAGAGCTTTTTGGTATGCAGGTTACCCCCAATGTTTTTCTACACCATTAAAGTGAGCGATAACTCATTTTGAATTCACACATAATTTCGAAAAATCAGAGTTGATCCCACTACCGCCGAGATTCTCGACCGTACACCTAAACTATTACAAGATTATCCTTTACAAAAAATAATTCTTACATTTGCTTTCCAGGGTTGATGGAGTTGGAGTCGACTTCGCGGTCGAATTCTGTTCGTATGAAGTCCAAACTGCCGTCGTCTCCGAACGCGCCCCACTCAGTATTAATAAGCAGTTCATCCTTGCCGGGTTCGCCATCGAATAGCTCGCAGTTCTTAGTTTTCTCCACATAGCAGGCATTGCTCCCAGTACCTAACACAAGGCGATGTATCAACATTCCAAAGGCTCTAGATGAGAACATAGGTCATGTTTCAGTGTAAACTTGAGCTTTGTATGTTTTGCATTCAAATGCACAATGCATAGCAAAATTGAGTATATTTACTTATATCTTAAGGCAAAAAAGCTAAATAATGATGCAATAAAAAGCAGCAAAGTTTTTTTTTATAGCATCCAATAACAACCTTAAACCGAAATTTTGAGCGCAACCACAATAAAACCATGTTCAGCGATTAGTAAACACATAATGACCAATAAATGTTATCATGAAGCAGTATGGCAGTTTATCCCATGTTATAAGTCCACAACAAAAGAATATTTCAAATATGATATCTGACAATAAATAATTATTGTCATTGCAGTCGGGATTACATTATTATTATATTATTAGTACATATTACAGGATAATCAAACAAAGCATAAGTTAGTAATAGCAACAGTGAGCATACAAATACCAAACTATTATTTGATATATGACATAGTTGCTATAGGCAAACACAATCTCGGCAAACGCCAACAAATATTTGAACCTACCAACAATGAGTCCTATTTTGCAGTTGTGATTTTTCCACGCGCAGGACATCAAAGTACCCGTAGTATCATTCAGAATAGCACATATGTCAATCTGAACATCCTACAAGAGTGAGAAAACATGCTTTTTAAGTAACGAAAAAGGTACATCAGCATCCCTAGAATGGAACTTAGTTAGTACCCCATGTTTATGTTGAAGATGATTGAGTGTAGAGGCTTTCAAAGTGGTAATAGAGACCATGCCATTACGTTCATTAATAATATTGTCCGAGAAACAGTTTTTAAGAAACTTTTTCATGTCAAGAAACACACAATTTACCTGGATTATTAGTTTCTGTAAGGTTTACCCATATTGTAATGAAATTTAATGGAACACCAATTTACACCATGAACACCATTTTGGTGATTTTCTTTTCAATTTGGAAAAAGTAATGAAATCATATTAAATTGGAAAATAAAATTGAATCTCATAAGAGAAGGCAAGAAAAATGAAAATTATTTTTTTGTGTACATAACACATGCAATATGTTAGAAAAAATGCACTTAATCTATACTTTGATAGTAATGAACATAGCAGCCCTAGCATCACATGACTCGAAAACCTCTACTTGGCTCTCATTTTGGCTCCGTTCATGCCTTAAGTACTAAAAGAGAGCTGGCATCATCCACAACTCACCAATAATGACCCCTATTCGGCAATTATGGTTCTTATGTGCACAGGACATAAGTGTGCCCGTGGCATCATTAAGTATGCCCATCACAGTTAATGAAAGGTCCTGGAAAATTTCTCTTTTTTAAATCACCTACTTGGAACTTGTTTGATTTGTGCAATACATATTTTATATTTTCTTCTTTTTATTTAAATTACAGATTTCAATGAAAGATATAAAATATGATTTTCTAGAGTAACTTACCCCTCTCCTAGCAATAGCATCCTTAAGTCCTTGTACAACATCTTCACCAACTACACCAGAACATGAAAATCCTTTTGTCCAACGCTGCAAGATTCCCTTTGTGAGTCCCAGTTGCTTGAGTGGGAAACTGAATGTGAAACCAAGGGCTAACCTTTCCTCATAAACACCATGTTCCTATAAGAAAATACATATATTTGTATTCATACACAAATACTATGTCTAAAAACTACTAAGTGTATGTATAAAATACACAACATGGGTGTTTAATACAATTATTTACCTTCATAAAATTAGCTAAGCATTCAGCTATGTGGTCAAAAAGAGCAATTCCAGTGCCCGTCATTATATGATTGGGAATGGCATAAATTTTTGACTGCATATCAAAGTGATTCTCTCCTAAATTAATAATTAACACTCTGAAGTTAGTGCCTCCTAAATCTAACGCCAAAAATTTACCTCTTTCTGAAATCAATAAAATAGTAAGAATTTGATTACATATTTAGTTCTTGTAAAAACATTTTTTTAAATGTGAATTAGACAGGTATATACAATTAAATAAAATGTACCTTTTCCATTAGGTAAATCTTGTATGTATGTGATCCAGCATTTGACTATGGATTTTTCGTGTGTGTCTTTGCCGAGACCCTTGAGCAGGTCATTGTGGAGCCTGTTCATGATCTCGCGGATCTGTTTGTCGGTTATGTGAAGAACTTCGCATTCTTCACGAATCTGCAATATTTACATAGCGTATAAGTAAAGCTATAAATCTACGCGCCAAAACCACCGGAACATTGACGTGTAAAGGAAACGAGCCATGCGCTAATTTTAGACTTTTTTGAAACCGGTATTTTTTTGTGTCGAAATATTAACTAACTATCTATTTCTGTTTCATATCTTAGTTTACATAATGTCTTACTTCGTTGAAAGTGCAATTGTTGTCAGCACTTCTAAGGGATTTAAGTATTTAAAAATAGACATGCACGCTTCAAACATCTCCCGAAGTATTTACGCGAGCTGTAATATCGCATCGATCTTGTATTTAAAAGCACTCGTACAATATGCAATCTTTACGAACAAACGAAACAGTCAAGTTATTCATTATCGCGAGCGAGTTTCACAAGGTCAAAGCGGTCATTACAACACTACCGTTGCTTTCCAATAGTAAGCCGGCTATTTAATAAAATATAATAAAAAATATTTTTTAATAATTTTCACTCACCCGAGGTAAATTGTTAATAACTATGCCCATTTTGTTAACACTGATTTGATTTAACTATTTTTTTTATATAACACAGCAATCCTATTTTTTAAAGTGCAACACGTCTTGCCAAAGCAGCAAGAAAATGTAGAATACGCCTGGCTACGAGCGACGACCGAACGTCGCGTCGCCCGCTAACATTGAATGCGTTCATACTAGGTTTTTCATTCATGATAATGAATTATAGTCATCCTGCTCTGACATTACTAAGTTGGAGTTTAACAGAAGAGTACGAAAATATAGTGCTTTTAATATTTCTTTTACCATAAATAAAATTTTGAGTTTTGGTATATTGATTAGTAATATATTAAGTATACAAATAGCTAAGCATTATTTATAAAATTTCAATTTATCAATAAAAAGTTTATCATTATCCCCAAGGCGCGCCTCTTGTTGTTTGATTCTGATTGGCTGACGCGTGGGCTCGCTCGTGACGTCACAAACATTCCTCGTCCTCTATATTTACATTAATGCATTTGTGGTGGTAGCCGTTTTGCGTGTCCGGAAAGTTGCTACTTACGAGCAACCTCAATAGTGACGTGTTTGCTCATTAATTTTGTAGGTTTTAAGATGGGCCATTTAAATATAGCATCTTTAGATTATAATAGTTTTAAATTTATGACAATGCCACACTAACTTGGCTACAGTACTAACAGTCAAGCCAACACGACTTTTACAGGGAACATGTGAGAATAATTTTTAAAAATTCACAAAATATTGAAATTGTACAAATACGAGTATTATTTTGTTTATCGTGTTACATAAAGACTATAAAGTCCGGTTATTTCCAGTATGCAGTGCGACGTTCGTAGATATAATATTGTAGGTATAGTGTATTTATATACACATATACAGCCCCCGAGGCGCAGTTGGGTAGACACCAGCTTGCGAAACGAGCGGGCGCGGGTTCGATCCCCGCACCGAGACAAATGTTTGTGTGATCCACAAATATTTGTTTCGGGTCTGGGTGTTTGTGAGACCGAAAAGTCTCTCGTAGTTTCTGATACCCACGACACAAGACTCGTATCTTAGTGTGGGGTCAGGACTATGTATGTGACTGTTGGGTGTATTTATTATTATTATTTATTTATTATTATACAATGTATACAACTTTAAATTATTAGCTAGATACTTATTGGAACTTATTGTACATACAAACTGCACAGCTTTTTTCATTGACTTTTTGTGATTTTGATTTTATCAGCAATTATCGGAAAATATTTTGTGCTCTACTGCTGATTTTTTCTCTGCAGAAAAGATATTAAAAAAAAATTGAATAAGCTCATACAGTCTCGCAGGCATTGTAATGTAAAATCTATATTTAACTGTTTCAATTCGCGTTAGGACGAACGCACGCTTTAGCATTCTCTTGGCATAGTGTATATGTTTATTTTAGAGATGTGTTCTTGTGACGGCGACGCGTTGTGGATCTTCGCCATTGACGCAACTTGAGTGCGTTTGTTTATTGTAAACCCAAAATATATCAACTAAATTAACTTGTTCGGCCATATTCGGCATCTCATTAATATGCATTATTTGCTAAAAGATAATACGAAAAGGTATGTAGACGGCACCGTCATGCTACTTCAACTTGAAGTAGACTGATAAGCGCGATATCAGCCCTCAGATATACTGTAGTTTGGCTGAGTCATTTTTTACTCATTGTGTACTGGAGTAGAACATGTTTTATTTAAAAAACCGTTTATGAAGTTTTTGAAGTTTTATCAATATATGCATAGTAATTTTAAATCAAGTTATTGGCGATAAATCAACCTATGCATCGAATAAAGTTATATGTGCTTTTGCACAACTTCTCTTTCTCAGCGATTTAAACTTAATTGGGCACAAAATTATCAGTAAATTTTTATGTTCTTCAAACAACAACAAAATGTATGATCATTATTACTTTACTAGTGCAATATATAAACAATTTTAACTCTATTATAGACATAAAAAGTACTTTGGTGTTATAGTCATAAGTAACCTTATTCGATGATAGGTCGAAATATGCGCAACGACCAGATCAAATAATACTGATATTAATTTTCCGAATTCTTTATAGCAAATAATGTTCTGGTTATTGTTTACAGAACATTTTCTGAGTGAAAGAATTGTTATTTTATTATACAACGGTCATGTTATGTTAAATCTGTCTATCACTTTACTAGTCATTAAAAATTATCATATTATAACACTTTACATCTCACAAACCCCTCATATATTTTCCTTAGGGTCTTAGACCTTTCTAAGTCGTCATCGTCCCCGCCACGTGAATTAAATAAATAAATATAAATATACACCTAACATTCACATACATAGTCCTGACCTCACAATAAGATACGAGTCTTGTGTCGTGGGTATCAGAGACTTTTCAGTCTCACAAACACCCAGACCCGAATCAAATATTTGTGGATCACACAAACATTTGTCTCGGTGCGGGGATCGAACCCGCGGCCGCTCGTTTCGCAAGCTGGTATCTAGCCAACTGCGCCACGGGGCTGTCGTGAATTGAAGGTATCACAATTCTGTGATAGTTTATTTACGACAAAGCATGTAACCTTGATACCGGACATCTCAAGATAGAGAGAGACGGACAGACAAGGAGCGACAAAAATTTCATATGCGGTTCGGTAAGGACGACGTGAGTACGGAACCCTAGAAACCGAATAACAAGATAAAACAAGTTGAGCACGATCCCTTCCGTATACATGAATGTAAAAAAACTTCCTACACAATTTGATATTATACCACTAAGTATGTTTATAAATGTTGATTTCTTTTTAATAAACATAATCTATATATCTATAGAGCTCTATGATCTATAGAGCACTAAATTTCCATTGAAAACAATTAAAATATTAAAATATTGAATAGGATATTTGTTTGAACAGGCACAAAAATATTACGTTTGAGACAAAAGTTGTCGAGTTTAATTAATGTGGTGATCAACCAAAAATAAATACGCATCCAAGGAACTCACACTGCGAATAATGATAATAAATTTGCACGAGGTTTTTTTTCTAAACCCCAATTTAACAAAATTGTTATATCATTAAAACATTCCTTTTTATTTGTTCCTACAGACTTATGATAATCATGATTTACCTTATTTTATTCAAATTACACAAATATTTTAGATCAAAAATGTCATGGCCTTGAACGTTCCTACCAAAATCTTCGGCTACAGGATTATTATATATACAAACTGTATTTGAAATATCTACTCGGAGAACATAACTGGTTTAATCTGACCAACATGTATGTTAATATGAATGTGGTAATTTATACATTATATCGTAAATAACGTCATCACGTATTGAAACTCATGGCAAGATATGGTTTGTGTATGTCATTTGGATCAAGAAAAGGAAAATTTTTTATCAATATATTAGTGTTTGTTGAGAAAATTTCTCAATTTGTGAAAAAATCTACCTTCAATCATCTGCTTTATATGAATGAGTTACAATAGGTACAGTACTTATATATTTGAAAAAATACATTTCAATAAGCTTACCCGATTACGAGGATAATATGTTGTTTAATTATTTGTAAAGAATTTTCTTAAAACTTTTCTTTATCATGATTATACGTTACATATTATATGTATGTAATATGTATGTTAATATCGAGTGTAGTATATAAAATTTTAATTTACATCTACGCTTTTCATCTCTGCATCTCCTAAGGTTCGACTGGTAGAGAATGCCTCAGGCATTGAGTCCGCCTTTACATTGTCTATGTAAAAAGTGTAAATAAATAAGTTATAAATAAGAATACTTATTGAAACCTTTTCAGTGAAATCCAAAATTCAGATAGATAGTTTCGACCTCATACTAAGATACTACCATGTACATTTCTTATCGGTGCGAGGATCGAACTCACGGTGTCACGTTCGACAAGCTGGATTTATTGCGCTACAGAGTAGGCAACACAGTAAGTTCTTATTGGAAAGTACAAACCTACAGTACGTAAATATGACAAACATAGAGCGAAGTTTGTCTTGTAAGATGATTCGAGCTCAGTAGAGACTGAGCCCACACTTCATAATTAAATTATTAGTTTATTTATTTTATAATATTCATTATATTGTATCCATGTTATGGACAAAATGCATCTCGTGTTAATCTTGATATCTACTCACCTATTACTTATATAAGTTATGGGATGAACAATGGAAGCAGAGCAAAACTTTCCATATTATTTTAGTGATAGTATTCAATGTACATGAATACAATGGTGCCCTTATTGTTTATATGTTTAAAGAAGTGTGACAATATGATGTATAAATTAAATATTAATGTATGGAATATAACAGATGTAAACACAGGTTTCTCAAACACTGTTTCTTGTTAATTTACTTCACAGAGTGATCGTTTTAAATATAATAATACAACAAATGTATGAAAAACGTTAAGTATCGTAATTGTTAAATGAACTAGTCTAGCTGATACTGAAAACGTGAGCCACACGTCATACGCTGTGTAAATGTGTTTTCCTTTGATAAGATTCTTAGTTTAATGCGCATTTCAGGTTTAGTAGATATAAACTACACGACAGATATTGGAAAAATATATTTTTTATCTATATATGTACAGTATTGTAGTCATAAACGAATGGAGCCATTTCTTTGAATTGGGCTGTTTTGAAAAACATTCTTGTAATTTTATACAGAAAACAAAGTGATCAATAGTAAGAAATCATAAATCGTTTTTTTATTATTTCAAAACGGAAGAAAAGATTGTAAAAGGACTTTTATAAGCATTTTAATCTTTCTTAGACGACCTTGTAAAATACATGCATTCGAGCATATGTATGTAGGTAGCTATGCGAAGTTTTAATGGCTAGTGTGTGGAACAGTAAACATTTTGTTCAATAAAAAAGAAATTAAAATTCATCATAGAATAAGTGATGACAATTAAAAAAAAACGCTTTGCCTCAATGTTTAAAAATGATAAAACAATAAACATTGATTCTATAAATATATGCCTACCTACATTTAACAACTCCAGTAGGAATGTTCATTAAATTAAAAGGCAATTTTAGTAACTGACAGAAGATTGGAAACAGCAAGTCATATTTAAATACCAAGAAAAAAATATGAAAAAGGTTCTGAATTTTATCGCTTCGCCAGTGCAATATATATGTATATTGGCCTGATAATAACATAGTAGAAGGGGGAAAACCGCGTATGTGCCAGTCTTTTCAAGTGACCTCGTAAGATGACCTTCACGGATAAACATTATAGTTTTGTATTTAGAGTCAATTAACGCCGGCTTGTTTACGGCTTAAGAGATTATAGTCTAGTCAACATGTTCAAAAACGTGTTAAATAGAAATAAAGCTCCTAAAAATATGAGCGATGGCTCATTCGATTCGGAATGACGTCTAGAAAAATGTTTTTGAAGGGTATATTAGCACATAAAAAATTGCAATTGTTATTAACAAAATAAAAAAAATAAAAAAGGTATTTAGTTTTTCGTTAATAACTTAAAAAATAATAATATTTAAGGAATTTTGAAAAAAGATCCTGAAAGAGGAGAAAATTTCCAATAAAAAAGAATTATTTCCCGGAACTTTATCTATATTATTTATATTATTTTTTTTATACTGAAAATAGAGCTCCGCGAGGGCGTTACGGCATAGGCGCCGCCTAAAAAGCCGGTATATCACCTAAAACAATTTATTTTTAATATTAAATGACAATTTAAAAATTTGAAAAAATTTTGGTGTAAAGTAGACACTTGAACGAAAAAAACCTCGGTGACAAAATTTTTTTTTGTCGATTTTTCAAAAAGTTACATCATTGTTAATTAACTAATTTTTTTCCAATCTCTGTTTTTATAAATTACGGCATAACATTTTTAATAATTGATCTAAAAATCTTTTCGCTTCGTGGAGCTCTTCATGTTTATGTACCTTATAAAGTTATGCAAAAAAAAATAATTTAAGTTAATTATTTTGTTAATTATAATTTTTTTAAATGAACTAAAAATGAAATTTCTAAAAAATGTTATTAAAAAAAAATTTTTTTGGTAATGTATTATTATTGCTGTTTTTGCATCTAATATAGGTATTAATTATCATCGGAAATTTTTTTTTAACGTCATTTGTTAAGAAATTATTTATAAACAAATAGACTATTTTGGGACTTAAAAAAAAAAATCTATATACCATATTATAGCATAGGTGGAATAATGATTTTTTTTAAAAAAAATTTTTCTTAAATATTTTTTTTTTATATTTTATAATCGATTTTTTTATATTTCAATTGTTTAAATAATTAGTTCAGAAATTATATTATTCTTAAAAATAATCACTGACCCTTTTCAATAGAATAACAGAGAAATAATTTTTTTTTATAAATAAATTAATTGCTTATTAATTTAAAAATTTGTTATAAACAAATAATATTAACCGTTATATTTTTTTCGAAAACTTCAAATAATTACAAAAACAACCATATATAAAAAAGTTTAGAAAAAAAAAATTGTAATAAAATAAAAAAAAATACAAAAAAAAATTTTTTCTTAACTTTTTTTATATATGATTGTTTTTGTAATTTTTTGGAGTTTTCGAAAAAAAATATAACGGTTAATATTATTTGTTTATAACAAATTTTTAAATTAATAAGCAATTAATTTATTTATAAAAAAAAATTATTTCTCTGTTATTCTATTGAAAAGGGTCAGTGATTATTTTTAAGAATAATATAATTTCTGAACTAATTATTTAAACAATTGAAATATAAAAAAATCGATTATAAAATATAAAAAAAAATATTTAAGAATTTTTTTTTTTTTTAAAATCATTATTCCACCTATGCTATAATATGGTATAAAGATTTTTTTTTTAAGTCCCAAAATAGTCTATTTGTTTATAAATAATTTCTTAACAAATGACGTTAAAAAAATTTTTCCGATGATAATTAATACCTATGTTAGATGCAAAAACAGCAATAATAATACATTACCAAAAAAATTTTTTTTAATAACATTTTTTAGAAATTTCATTTTTAGTTCATTTAAAAAAATTATAATTAACAAAATAATTAACTTAAATTATTTTTTTTTGCATAACTTTATAAGGTACATAAACATGAAGAGCTCCACGAAGCGAAAAGATTTTTAGATCAATTATTAAAAATGTTATGCCGTAATTTATAAAAACAGAGATTGGAAAAAAATTAGTTAATTAACAATGATGTAACTTTTTGAAAAATCGACAAAAAAAATTTTTGTCACCGAGGTTTTTTTCGTTCAAGTGTCTACTTTACACCAAATTTTTTTCAATTTTTTAAATTGTCATTTAATATTAAAAATAAATTGTTTTAGGTGATATACCGGCTTTTTAGGCGGCGCCTATGCCGTAACGCCCTCGCGGAGCTCTATTTTCAGTATAAAAAAATAATATAAATAATATAGATAGAGTTCCGGGAAATAATTCTTTTTTATTGGAAATTTTCTCCTCTTTCAGGATCTTATTTCAAAATTCCTTAAATATTATTATTTTTAAAGTTATTAACGAAAAACTAAATACCTTTTTTATTTTTTTTATTTTGTTAATAACAATTGCAATTTTTTATGTGCTAATATACCCTTCAAAAACATTTTTCTAGACGTCATTCCGAATCGAATGAGCCATCGCTCATATTTTTAGGAGCTTTATTTCTATTTAACACGTTTTTGAACATGTTGACTAGACTATTATACATTATACTGTCTTCAGCTCAAAACGATCAGGTTTTTATTTTTTATAATTACAAAAGTTCAACGAAGCATGAATGCAGATTTTATACTTTGTTATTTATTTTTCCTTATCAAAGGAGTTATCGACCGGTTTACTTATGCAGCATTGGGACGGTGCACCCACCTACAGATATTAATTAAATCGCATTATGGCATGCACCTGCATCGGAATAGGTAGTAATTTCAAATCGGCACGACTTGATAAAAGTGAGAGGAGATTGTTTCGATAGGAAAAATTTTAAACTGGGTAAATATTTGAGTTCATGAGGTACTCACAACATCTCTTGCTTGACGCATATCGATTTGTCTTGTCAGTCGCGACGACTGAGATAATACGTGATGAACGAGGAGCGTCGGTGTCCACAGCGTGTTGTCATAAATTCCACCGGGCACAGAGACAAATATTATATCCGCGTTCAGGCAAATACCGGTATCAGTGACCGCGTAGTCGTGCAGAAGTGAAAGGAACAGCGTACAGTGCCGCGAACGACGCAGAACACTTGCTCGGCAAGTCGGGGGTCACCTTGAGACGACGCGGGCGGCGGCGCATGTGCACCACACCCTCGGCCTCGCCGCCGCCCGCCGCCCCGCCACCCGCCGGTCGGCGCGCCGACGAGTGACGTCACGCGCGCCTCCCGGCCCCTTCGCAGCTCGCGGGCCGCGCCGTCGTACCCTTCGTTCACGTGACGCCCTTCACGCAATACCGCGTCAACTAACGCAATCGCTGATAGAGAAATGTTTGTGAAATTATACTTTCGACTACTCGACGCTCCGCCTAATGCAAACGTTCCTTCAAGATAGAAGAGCATCAACTACACTTGATATTTGATTAGTAATGTTAGCTTATAAGTAGGTACCTATGTACTAACAAAAAACAAATATCATAAGTACCTATTATTTTGAATGAAATCTGTCTAACGCGATAATACGCAAAACCGATTTTTTACCGTCTATTCTGTAATAAAATATTAATTAAATAAACATATGTATGATTTAGCGTTACTTAGTTCTGTTTACACGTTGCTTTATGCATGAGTTAAATTTGGTATCTATAAATAATACTCATTGAGCTCCTATTTCATATTTACTTACAGTTATTGCTAATGGCAAATTTTCGTCACGTTTGTTAATGATTTCTAAATGATTGTCTCTAGACAACAATGTAAAATCTATACCACTTTTAACAAAACTGATGTTAGGAATTGACAACTAATGCATAAGTTTATAAAATATTTCATAATACAATATGTATCCAAGAACGCATGTGATAAACATATTCTAGTAAATGGGCATCACAAACGTCGGTCTAGTCATAATGTAAAATGAATGATGTGTACAAGCTGGAGTAGAACTAGAAACATAAATTGTGTGGTAACTGGCAACAGACCTGCGGCCTAGAAAAGCTTTGACGTAGTGACGTGCCCCTAACCATGTTTGTTTTTGCCGTCTTCGGTCTGTAAGCCGTGATTCGCCTCACGCGCACACCAACACGTAAACATTATGCAAACAACCTTTCCATTTACTTCTTTCGAGTGAAATGATTGTAGGTGGTGTTCATGCGTCAAATATGTATAATAATTGCTTGTGCGTTGCCTAATATTACTTAAGACATGTATATCTACGGCATAGATTATACAGTATTCAGATTGAATTCATGATAAATATTGTGCAATAAGGCACTGAACTTCTGCGCGATTACTTTACGATTATCACTTTTCGATACTAGTGGCACATAGACTGAAGTAATGGAATAATACTTCGGTAGCAGGGTAGACTTGCGAGATACTATGTAAATATGCATTTAGGTTTATATTAGTTTGTACAAACTCTTCCAGCGTTACACATTTGCTTTGCAAAAGGAAGATATAGCAAATGTAGCGGCCATATAATATGGTAACATATTATGGTACATATATTCAACCATTTTTACCCACAGGAATCTTACTCATCTTAATTATCTTGTTGGATTTCCCAGTGGGAGTAGTATACGTTCTAATTTGGCTTGTTGTTTGTTGCAGAACAATCCCTTCGGATATGAAATAATTACAAAACAGGTAATTATTTTAAAAACGTATACAATTCAAAACACTGCCGTTTTAGAACTATATTTTATTTTGTCTTATTTTTAACCACAAATGAAGTAGAAGAGCATAAAATTCCTCTCCTAACGACATTTATATGACTATGAGTATTTGTTCAGGGGATTACCCTAAGCCGTAAATAATACCTCATTTGTAAAACAATCAAGTAATGATAATAACCTACCTAGATTTGCTAGAAATAAAGTATATTGTCTTTTATCTCGGTTATCATACGATTAACATTTTTTATCATTCGGCAAGAGGAAAAGAACAGCGATTTCAGGTTAAGTGTTTTCTTTTAAATTTAAGGGACCGTCCCGTTTTTTTGTCCAATATACAAATACACACACACTTATTTCTTGACATTTCTTAGTTTTTCAGGCATCTAATATTTACACACATATTCTATTTAATCCAAATTTCTGATCTATTGCAAGACATCTACCGTTATATGTATGTCACTGGTATAACACTAAGAAAAAATACCATTGAAATAACAGGATACTTGTTTGCGAGTCACTAATAAAATCAAACTGTTGTGGGGGCGTTGTTTTTGTATGAGACATTGGAAAACCAGTAGTTCGGTATTACTGACTCAGCTATCAGGAACAGACGTATTAAAATACCATGGCAATATATATCTTATGACATCTCATTTTTATTTTTTTAAATAAACATCTCATTCTAATTTACCTCCATGGCGAAATGTAATATAAAGCCAAATGTCATATTACATATTGTTTAGGACAGATAATTTTCTTTAGGAATATTGAAACTTAATATGAAAAAGGTAAATTTTCATTATTACAGGCAAGTAGAATCAAATTAAGACTATTTTAGGAACAACACTATCTCAACGGATGTAAGCGTAAGGCCGTGGCAATACTGCCATAGAAGCACAAAATTACACGTTCATTGCGTTATGTCTAGTTTATAATTGTTTACTGTGGGGTCAGAATGTTTTATTTATATGTCAAATCGCCTTTGTTTAATAAAGATTTAAAGTTTAAATATACTATATACTCGGAATTTCGTTATTTAAGCTAGGCTTTTGGGTTTCTACTTTCTATGGAAGTACCGCAACTGGTGTAATCTACATCATAATTTATTTAAGTCAGAATTTACTATGTTTTGAAAACTACATGTTTGGCGCAGTTTTATAAAAAACCCAGCCTTTGTTACTTTCTAAAGTCTACTCTATCCATACAAAAAATCATCCAAATTGGCTAAGTAGTTTTTGAGTTTACTTGTTAAAAACATACAAACATTTCCTCTTTTTTATTAGTGTCGATTGCTTTAAATGAATTTGAGTACATAGATACACATTTGTATCTTTATCTGGACATCTTTGAATGTTTTGATAACATTGGTTTATAAAATATACGGTTACAAATTTTAAGCATAGGTACCAGTTTATTGTCCTAAGCGTTGTAAAACTGTCTCCAATCACATTCTAAGTAACTTAAGGCTATTTTTCGGAACTAAGCTAATATGATTTTAGCGACTCTAGCCGTTTTTCATTATGGGTCATAGCTTATAAAGTCACCTAGATCTCTAGCAATGGCTCGTTTCCGGTACAACGTGTTGATCAAATTCGCAAGTTGATGAAACATAGTGTTAACGAAAAGGTATTCAAGTTGTGTAATCGGTTTTTTATCGGATTTTTAAATGTTGTATATATGTGTATATTTGTATGTGTTGATTTGGGTATTGAATCCGTGATCTCATAGTCATAACTAGCTGCTTGGCCACTGAGCCATGGAAGCTAAGACTATTTGAAATAAATTTATTTCGCTCAATTCTACGTCGGGCGTACACTTAGTATGAACATCAGTCTCATCTAATGAAATAATTCTCTATTTATCAAAAGTTACTGATGAAAAATATGACATTTAATAATTTCATTGCTGAATATTTTTGTAGTACAGAACTACAACGATATTTTATTGGCAAATGTTCATAAAGTTATACGTTTAAAACAAACCCGAAAATAAATTGTGGATGTTATGTAATCAATTTAAAAACAATAATTATTAATGTGTATCAAACAACTATACTATACAGAATTACATAAAATAACGTGGAATGTTTACCTTGTAATGAACCAGATCGTTGGCCATGCTCTTGGGTTTTTTGGACGTCGAGCAAAAGCCCCTGAACGCACTCTGCAGCACTGTTAGCATGGAAATGAACTGTCACCGTACTCCGTCTTGCGTTTTCTATGCGCCCTTATAATAAAGTCCTTTATCTCAACGTTCACTGTAATATAATCTTTATCTAAATTGCGACCAATGAAATGTCGCAATTATTATATATTTGTATTATAAAATTAACGATCTATTGTTTTAACTTAAAAGCGGGGGAACAATAAAATTATTCACTTTCATGTGCCGATGAATAGTCGTATTGTATAATGCTGGTGGTCTTATGACTACTGAAAAGCGTATTCCGCGGTTAGATAACGAGACACCCCAGGTCAGTCGTCCCCTTGGCACGTGAAACTTGGATCAGTACCAAATCATTGCGATGTTGCTTCAAAAAACACTCTAAGTACCCGTGTCCAAAGGGTTTATTGACATTGTACTACAACGCGAAAACAAAAATATATACTAAAAAAGAAAAGTACAACACAAATAATGAACAATTATCATTAGCTTACGTTCTCTTGCCTTCTTGTGAGTGGTTTGACGAGAGCTGAAATTCAATATTTAAATGATAACTGACATACTGTCCAATTCATTAAGGATATTTTTTTTCGTCTGCTTATTCAGGTGTCGTGAATTTTAATAAGGCATTTTCAATTTCTTTTTCAAAAATTTATAAAATATATTTTATTGTATTTGTAACAACTAGACAATGTAATATGACTACGGAAATTCAATTTGTATTATCATCATTGATGGCGGTTGTTTGTATAGTGTGTTAGGTATATGATGGCTGCAATTAAAATTTATTAGGGGAGTGTTATAAATTTAAATAACAAAAGCAGAATATTTACAGAGTTATAACTTGTAAACAACTTTTCCACTGAAAATTTGGGCAATGGAAAAATAGTGATTGAAATTATTTATTGATTAAAATGAATAAGATATTCTAGGCTAGATTTTGAAATTTAGGTTTTCAAGGTTAGGTGATGACCAAGATTTTAAACTACGATCGTAAATGTTACTTAGAACATATTATAATGAGCGGTAGAGCTCAGACTTGTCAAGTATTCTGTAGAATTCATGGTAGAATTGCAATGTTAAATTCAAAACACAGTGATCAACCTTAGGCAAGTGTTATTTAACCATTGAAGACATACCTATTCCGATTGTGCAATACGTCTATAAAATCTTTGTAGTTTTACTAGTATGATTTACGTCATCATCATCATCATATCAGCCATTAGTGGTCCACTGCTGGACATAGGCCTCCCCCAATGACTTCCACCGGGAACGGTCGGAAGCCGCCTGCAGCCAGCGACGTCCCGCGACCTTGACAAGGTCGTCGGACCACCTTGACGGGGGACGTCCCACGCTGCGCTTGCCAGTACGTGGCCTCCACTGGAGAACTTTCTGGCCCCATCGGCCATCAGTTCTCCGCGCCATGTGGCCGGCCCATTGCCACTTCAACGAGCTAATCCGTTGGGCTATGTCGGTTACTTTAGTTCTCCTACGGATCTCCTCATTTCTGATGATTTACGTATTTTAGTCTATTTAAAAAATTCTGGGAATTATTATGTCCCTTATTTCAATCATGGCGGTTTCCATGTTGTTGTTCTAAATTAAAACACCCGCAGTAAACAACTACCAGTGTTGGTACCAGCAGTTCTGTATGCCTGATACAAAATTACCTAATTAATTTGTAATCAGGACATTGTTCACCCGTTCAGACATAAATTATTTATGTAATGAATACTATGTAGACACATATTAACTAATACTTATTGAGAACACTGGAATCAGATCACTGGATTCAGTGGATTATTCAGATGTACGGGGCTCTTCACAATATTTTCATTCGCCGTTAAATTAAGTGATAATTTGGTATCAAGCTACACTCATAACTTTGGATAAGCAGAGGTGTGAGTCTGGAGAACCTGCGACCGTCGAGATTGTGTCTCGACCGCGCGCCTTATCTACAAGGTCATTTGCGACTTTCAACATTTTGAGATCCATTTCGCGATTCGGAATATCTGTAGACTGTACCTACTATAATTAACAATAAGATATTGACAAAACTTAAGTTATTTTCACGTCAAGATAATTAGGAGATAATGCATTGACTATAGCTGTAAGGGAACAAAGTTTTGAAACTGATTATAATTTAAAAGTTCACAACTAGAAATGGATGCCAAGGACGAAGAAAAATAACAAATCGAACGCGAAAGGCTTGAAGGCAATTTTTACGTGTCTAATAAATAGGCTTCTTTTTATGTTGAAGGTCTGTTTACACTCCGTAGATTCCCGCTTAAAACAGTGAAATTGTAGGGTTCAAATCCAACTGAGGGTATACAGGGTGTATTTAGACCGTGATCGAAAACTGAGGCAGGTAATAGCGAGGGTGATCACAAACCCAGTGGCGATATTAAAAATCCCGACAAAAATAAAAATTTTGACGTTTTCTATAAAACCATCAGTGTTAAAAGTATGTGGTTTGTAGGGACAACCTCAAAAATTTTATTTTTTGTCGGGATTTTTTTTAATGCCAGGGGGTTTGTAATCCCTATCGCTATTACCTGCCTCAATTTTCGATCACGGTCTAAATACACTCTGTATAAGTGACACTAAATTTTGGAATATTATTTAATAATGGAAGTCGAGCTGCTAAAATTTGGGGCTACAACATAAACTACTTTACCTTTGCTTGCTACAGTTTATAACTACATATAAGTACCTAGATAATACAAGAGAACATTACTAATTTGTTTCATATGTAGAGGTCAAAGATCATGATACGAAATATTCGCAACTTGTCAATCATCCAACGCTTGTAGTTTTGTATGAGGAAAGAGGAAAATACGACTGAAATTGTATGACGCGCTTTGTACTGTTTGTTCACTTGACTCATTAATAATGAAGTAAGTGAGTATGCATGCATATTTGTTTACTGTAGGAACAATATCGAATAGTATCAGTAACGCCACCTGTAAATACAGGAGGGAATCATTTTCATATTGAAGAAAGCCGCAGCAAGTGCCATCTATTTAATAAGTTAGCGATGTACGTATCAAACGAATGTTACAATACTTGTAGTATTGCGTGAAGTTCACGCTAGATGGCACTACTGATCATTGTTACTCTGATCAATGGCTGATGTTTTTTTCTTATTTTTAAAAACTGTTGAGGTCGTAATCCAAATGTGTTCGATTAGGTTTAGCATATTCTTGTAGACTATTCCAACGTACGAGATAAATAGAAACTTATAAAATTCAACAAAAAGATAAATAATAGGAAACAGCATTTGTAATGACTGTTAATTTCTAACTTAAAAGTTAAAATATAAGTTAAAACACTTAACTCGGTACATACAGCCTTACAGCCAGGATTTTCTAGGAAGAGCGAGTTATGATTGTACAGCTTCGAAATATCATGAACATCTCTGACTATTTATCTATACCTAAATTAACTCTATCACCTCAAAAAATTCTATTAAATTCTACTCAAAATTGCGAACTCATCTTCAACTTCGAATATTCCGCTACACTAAAACATGATTTAACAGACAGTATGGATATTATCGAATTAACGGCTGTTGATGATGATGATGATGACGATGATGGATATTTAACATTTAAATATAGAAAACAAAGCTTTTTGTGAGGTAAATAGGCCCAATGTAAGTTGGCGGTACATCCAGGCGGCAAAGTTTACGTAACTTTTTTTTTAGACAAAACTCTGAGTAGTTACCTAAGTAGTTGTAGGGCGGTATGATTCGGTTTGCACGCGAGCGACGAAAAAGCTAGCTGCGGGCCTGGACGTAATTAGCTTTTCCTAAAGATTTCATAGACTAACTTTATGACAGTGGTACCCAAACTTATTTTGTCTACTGCCCACTTTGAGAATAAAATTTTTTTAGCGCCCTCATTAAAACGCGCGAAACCACAAATGAAAATAAAATAAATATAACATTGTTTATATGGGAATGCTTAAGTAGACCATTATTTATTTAACAGTCATTCCAAAAAAAAAAACGAAAAAGAAAAAGAGCCACTCTGGACAGTAGTGGCCACTTTTCACCTCTTCTTCTTCTTCTTCATCAACCCATATACGCCCACTACTGAGCACGGGTCTCCTCTACCATTGAGAGGGTTTTAGGCCATAGTCCGCCACGCTGGCCTAGTGCGGGTTGGCGGACTACACACCTAAGAAATTCCTAAGAACTCTTAGGTGTGCAGGTTTCATGACGATGTTTTCCTTCACCGTTAGAGCAAGTGATAATTCAATGTGAATACACACATAACTTCGAAAAGTCAGAGGTGTGTGCCTGGGGTTCGAACCCGCGACCGGCGAGATTCTCGACCGCGTCCCAAACCTCGAGGCCATCACTGCTTTCACCACTTATTACCCAACATTATTCTAAAAAAAAACAAAAAAAAAAAAACAAGAACTGTATACAATGTTCATGTATATTGCGATCTAATAGCGATTTTGGGCGCGTATCTACCCATTTTTGTCGCTCCTAGCTAAATAAAATTACAAATCACCCCCCAGGCCTCTACACAACGCCCCATTTTCTTTCTGGGTCTCTTACCGCCCCCCTTGAGACCTGCAGCACCCACAAGGGGGCGTTATCGCCTACTTTGGGAAAGACTGCTTTATGAGGTATTTGCTACTCAAATCCTCTTATCTGTTAAAATGAATTTTCAATATTTAATCATACAAGACAAAATTGAATATGCTAGTCCGCTTTACATAAATTATTAAATCGTTTTAAAACTAGAGACGATCGTATATTATAGATAAGTTATTACAATTATTAATCATTATGTTTTGTCTCGAGTCGATGTTGCGTAATACTACAATCGCCATGCTATGTAAAATGTTTATATGCTGTCTGACTTCTCATGACACGTTCAGGCGCTCTCCAATTGGAATTTACCGTCACTCCGTTATCTTTGTATGGCGCATGGTATGACGGATTATCATCTAGACTTTAAACGTGGATGGTGTATCCTCACTACAGGTGCATCCTCACGCATAAAGATTGTAATAGGTTCTTTCAAAATGTTATCGAAGTGGAGACCGATGAGGCTGTTGATCATAACTTATCTAATAAATAATTCAAAAGATCAGTTTAATCAGTGGTATACTCTGTTCATAATTGTCAGCCAAAAGAGGTCCCCTTCTGGAAATAGGCCTCTCCTAATGACTTCCACAGTCTGTTACTCTTAATTAACCAAAATCTCTCCTTTCCTCCAGAAGACGGTTCCGTGTATAATAATTTGTGGTAAATAATTATACCTTTAATGCTCCTGAGGTTTGGAGCATCTACTAAGAAAATGGAACATTCCAGTCGCATTCAATAAATCTATAAAGTTCTGCAAGTAAACATGAAATCATCTCTGTATGGAATGTTGTGAAGGCGTGGGAAGTGTTACCTAGCACGCACGGAGTTAAACTAATTGAACGTTATTGTAACGAGCCATTGATGCCGGACATCGTTGGGCGACCTTGTTGCTTTCTTTAATATATTGCGCTTTAGAAATTAAACCACGGATCAAAGGGTTAAACGGACAAAATTGCTATTGATTTATTATTCGGGTTAAAATAGGATTAAAAAATGATTTATGGTGTTTCGTTATTAAATATTCGTACTTTAACAAACTCTCATTATTGGTTAGCCAGAGTAAATTTTACTACGTTCCTGATGGTTTAAATGAACCTATCTCTTTCAAATGCCAGAATAAATCTTAACATAATAATTTTAAAACGAAACTATTTGTGAGTGATCTGTTGCTAAAGATTAACTCGAGTGGAATACTCACTGAGGTTTCTAACGTATTTTATTATAATGTTTTGGTTTGCCGCGACCATAGGTATATAATTTTTTTTGAACGGAGATTCTTTCTTTTGAGCAAAATATACTTTGTATAATTTAATATTTTGTACTTTTAATTGGATACCCGGGAAAAACTTATTCTTACTTGAAGTACACGCGTACGAAGTCCGGTGTAAAAGTTGGTTAACAAGCATAGTTTCGACTTTAAAAAGCCCTCTCTTGTGAATCTATTAGTTTGTATTGTAGCCGAGATAAATCAACGTAATTAAGGCTCATAATCTGATTTGTCGTGGGTCGATTCGTATTTAATACAGAATTACGGTAGCAAGTTTATTTACTTGAAAATGGATGAAATTTAAGCGGTAGAGCCACACGCCAATAATATTGGAACATAAAATTTAGGGATCGTCTCTACCAGAATAGTACCTCAAAAAATCCTATAAAAGTTTTCAGGGTTTTGTTTCTGTAGTTCTGAAATCAGTTTAATCGCACTCTTTCAATTTTCATTTTTAAAATTACTTCTTGTCAAAACACAATTAAGCTTACTGCGCGTTGCACCAGTCGAATATAAAAGAGACACATCTCATGAACGTAAAAAAGAGCCGTATATTGTTGTGTAAATATTATGATAATGAACATACGCAAGTTAGCAGTGCAATTGTCGTGTCGCAGACAGGTAGAGTTGGTAGACATTAAGAACATAATAGGCGTAGCGCCCAACTGTAGCGTCCTCGGGCTCGTAGCGCGTGCGTCGGCGGGCGGATGCGTGCGCCGCGCGCCCGCCGACCGTCAGTACTACTGTAGCTTTGGCTGCGTACGCGCATGCCCTTATACATGCATGCTGTCGCACAGCGCGCTTTTCAAACTGCGAGCATGTCGACTCGATCGCGGAGTCCCAAATCGAACGGGTACCCATCCATTTGATTCTCAACAATCCGAATAACATAATTCGCTATAAGACTGATATTGTAACGGTTAATGACAAATGGTGTGATACATGCCAAGTATGTTGGATGTAGTGTTGTGAGGGTGGGCACCA
This sequence comes from Cephonodes hylas, assembly GCA_030295005.1. NCBI lineage: Eukaryota > Metazoa > Arthropoda > Insecta > Lepidoptera > Sphingidae > Cephonodes > Cephonodes hylas. The sequence continues at coordinate 7,352,526 of AP025371.1, forward strand.
GTGGGCTCGGCGACGTTGGTGCTTGCCGAGCGGGCACAATGAGCGCGCCAGTGAATTGGCACAAATGGCTAGTGTTGTCGGTGCTCGGATTGGCTTTGTCCGCTCGCTCAATTGGCTGCGATTACAGCTCCATCACCGAGAAATTTGGAGCGGAAGCTGTCACACGATGTAATGAAAAATGCCCGTTTCAGGTAGGAATATTGGATACTTGTCTATCAGTAAAAAAATCGTATGCATGCCATTTAAAAGTAATTAAACATTTTTTATACTTTACGATATTTCCTTGCAATTACATATCTGCGTATTGTTCATAAACATGTTCTTATGTAAATATTATCAAAAATTGCTCCAATATCTGCACATAAAAGTTATTTGCGTCAAATAATTACACTATTGTTAACGACTTTTAATTACTACATAGTCTATCTGGTCAACTCGTATTTAATCTAAAATGTCAAGACCATAACGTTCAATAATATGAGTAATAAAGAATAATTTATTAGGGCTACAAGACTCATGTGCGCTGCCGGCAATTACTCATTCGCAATAACATATTGCTAACTTTCATTGATAAAGCAGCCATCAATAGTTTATTGTGCGGGTGAACCGATCATCTTGCCTCGTAGTTTATTTGCGGCGAATGTGGTGCAGGTTCAACGCACATCTAAGTAATTGTCGACAATTAGCGACCCATTGTAATCAACGCAAACTCGCTAAATATAGATCAGCGTGCCTAAACATAGTGAACATTGTATACATACACTTGTAGCTGTCAAATATTATTTATCATTTTTGCTAGTAACAATAGTAAGCAGTAAATAGATTTTGTTATATATTGTCGCTGTTCATTCGCTGCCGCATTCAACTTATTTAAGTTTCAGACTTGGTTCAATTTACAAATTCCGCTTAAGTACTAGTATTATTTATTTATTAGTAAATACATAGTATTTGAAAACAGCATTTTTACTGTAAAAGAAAGTTTTGACTTCAAAATATTTAAGTTTGTTTCTATAAGTAGCGAGTTTTTTTTATCAATTATGTTTGTTTTGATTTATGAATAAGATCATTTAAAAATTACATACGAACTAGCCCTTACACTTGTTTCCTCGAAAAGTTAGATACTAATATGAATTATATCACCAAAAAATAATAAGACAGTTTGAACCGGGAATCTACTCAACTCTCGATCATAAACTCCACTCATCTCGAAGGACTAGCGACGTTGACTTTGGTTTCGACTATCAATGACAAGTTTAACCACCAGAAGAAATCAGCATACATTGACACCATCGCAGTATCGCTGGGTTATAGTAATTATATCACGGTATAAAAACCAAAATTCCAAAAATAAAACCGCAGCTATCACATTTCGTCATAGAAGCCTATAAAGTGATGCCAGGCTGGATCCGGTCTCACGGTTGCTAAAACTATGAACAAAACATTGTATGTCCGTTTGCCTCTTTGTACGAAAATTAGTAACATGTCTCACTTTTTTTTAAACCAGTACTCAAGGTAACAGTTTTTGTGTCCGTCGGAGGTGGCCATGGGCTGCCGACCCTAAAGATGTGGTCAACTGTTACAACTCCGGTTATTCAACGAAAAACTATATACCAATTAGATATAAATATTTTAGTATTTAAAATTGATGTTACCTGGACAACGCGGTAACCAGGTATGCAAATATACCCAAGGTTTATCAATGGGTCAATTATTAACCGGTGATAAATGTCCACTCGCGTTTTCAATATACTCTGAATGATGCTATATTTTCTTATCACTATTGTGTAGTAAAAGGTATTTATATTATGTTTCTTAAGATATATACTAGTGGTACATTTTACCTCGGACTAGGTGAAATATTTTTAAAAATCGTAATTATACTGTAAATAAAGATATTTAATTAAAGATGACATAGAGACTATGTAATGTAGTTTTTTGTCATGCAGTTTTAGGTATTTTGCTTACCATACCTATAAGGTGTCGCATTAGGTTAAATATAATAATTCCGCTCATAATATATATGAAAATATTATTTGTTAAATAAATCCTTAATAAAAGTAGAATTTTTACGGTTAAAACAGATTTTGAGTTGGGGATCACACAGAGAGTATAAAGCAACTCACCATGTCGTTTTAAAAATGTTTAAAATAACTATAAGGAATCCGATTGGGTTCAATTTACGGTATTCGCTAGAAAAAAACTGATTTAAAATAAAAATTATTTTGTAAACAAAGATTTTGACTTGAAGATATGTATAATCATTCTATAGTTATTTTGTATGAAGTCTAGTATAAAATATGTATATGTACAAATTTCGCAATTCGTTAAATGTATCGACGTTTTTCTGTTTTGATAAGATTCTAATTAAAAACAATTCATACTGTAATTAACGTTTTCAATTGGACATCATACAATAGCAGTTTTTACCATTTTATTTTAAAGATATTGTTTAAGATATCTATTTGATGTTGAATTACCGTAAACATACTAATTAATAATTACTAATAAATAATTGAATTACTTCTTTTCTATTTAATTATGAAAATATAATTTTTAAAACTATTGTAGTTAAAAAACGCATTTATAGTAGAAACAAAGATTTTAAGTTGAAGATCAGAGAATAACATTATTTTTATTGGCGTATTCATTCATAATGTCCCTTAATCACAAGATATGAAATGGTGAACTGGTATTAAATTCAAGCGTCCATGTCAATCTGTAGATACAGAGCAGGTAGATGTTGTCGCCAATTTGCACGGTTGGGTGCGCGCGCGCCGACACAGCGGAAGCTATCACAACTGTGACTCCGGTGAACATCCCATAATGTAACCTGTTCCGTTCAATGTGGAGCATTACATCGCTTTATAATTGACCTCATTGTTTATCTTTTCGTGTCCCACTTTACAGCCACATCTAACTAGTAGATTGATATGAATCTAGTGCAGTATCGATTAATGTAAATAGTAAGGCGTAAAACCCGTCTTAAGAGTTTAATGACTTATAATTAATTAGAAATATTGTCAAATTTCTTAGCAACTTCTTTGCCGTTGCGAAGATTTAGCTCCAATTGATAAAACAATTAGAACAAAAGTTTACTTTTAAATAGTAGTACGTGGAGAGGTATGAAGACTTCATTTACACCATTGATTACATGACGTGTATTGCAGACTTGGCAGAGGTATCGGTTCCCCTTGAATTTTTATGCATAATATGACACCTATTGTAGTCTATACACACTCACTCTTGTATTCCCGAATATTTGTTATAGTTTGCAGATTTTTGTTTAAGCATTTACTTTGTTTGTAATAAGTTGTACTACCAAATCTCTTTGTTTATTTTCAGCAGAACCGGACAGAAGATGGACATTTTGATGTGAGCTGCGGATCAGATTGCTATGTTCAACAAGTAAGTCAACATTTCAGTTTATTTTTGATGTTCGTTCTATCCAAATTTAGGCTCGTATTGTTAAGCTATTAATAGACATCTAAACATGTCACAAAACCATTCCAACGAAATATAAATAGCATTTAGGATAATTTTATTCATTCATAATGTTCCACATTTGCAGCGCAGTAGCCCACCCTAAATAAAACAAGAAATCAGTGTTGTTACACAAGTGATGGTCATAAAATACGATGAATCGATAAGAATGTTATTGTATATTTACATTCTTTTGATATTTGGTTAGCAGCTTTACAGTTTACGGAAATTAGGTCACATAGCAAATATAACGACAATGTTTGACTTATTTTTAATAGAACTGAGATTCAACATTCGTCAAACCTGGCGAAAAGTGTCATATATTTAATTATTACCTGCTAACTGTAAAAAATCTTTCCGCGAAATAATTATCACGGGCGAGTTTCATGTCTACAATGTTTTATGTGCAATAATAAAGTGGCTTAAAAAAAAGGCACTTTGGGTGTATATTACGTTGTCATACTAAAATAATTTACAATTTATAATTACTGCCTGATAAATCACATCAATTCACCTTTGGCCTTATGAAATGATAGGGTATTTAATGAATACTGTATCAGACAATACGATAATTCACACATTAAGATTACAAATATTTACAGTATAACACTTGCTAAAATATAACTCAAACATAGTTGCCAATTTAGTTCGTGTATAAGTATTAAGTATAACCAAAGAGTAACCAAATACTTGGCTTACAAAAAATCAATATGTATCAATTACGTCGAAACAAACTTTGATTGTGTATGGGTGTTGCTTTGCAAAGCTTAAAAGTTATGTCCATAACGTTATCCATCATTTCTCCCCATAAAAACTGACATAAAACGGAATGTTCCCGCCAAACCCTGACAGTTACTACTGGTTTATGTCAAAATTATCAGTTATAACCAATTTACGGGCCTGCGAGCGCAAAAAGTTCAAGTGGTAGGAACGATGCAGCGGGTGCGCACCCTCCGACTTTACTCAAACGAAATAAATTGACTTGTTTCTATTCGTTATTTTTTCATGCACGTCTACAACAACGTCGATACAAATTGTAGCCATTCAATATTTTGAGTGACCATAATTTGTGTGAAGTTGTGGTTCATTTTATTTGCCTCTTTACAATTAAGAAAACTCTGACAAAATTTAAACTTCTGCGTACATTTTAGTAGATGATGAATCAATTTTACATCACTTAACTTAACTACCTATTTATATTGTTTTTATTTAAGAGGCAATCAGTGTCAACGGTCTTTTATTATCGTTATAATATAAAAACAGCATCTTAAGATTATTATATAAAAACAACTTAACTTATCACGTGAAAAGAACAAACAACAAAAGATTTCAATAGGTATAAAAAGTTGAGGAAAGAAGCCACAAGGCTTCTGGTTATCTTTTTGTATACCAAGACAAAACTCACGACAAAGTTCCCATGGCTAAAACGACTAAGGGATGTTGTATTTACTTAAAGAAAGTTGTGCATTGGTAGGGATCACTCATCGAGAGGTAAAGGTGTGGCAAACACTGCATCGCAACACATCTCAAGTCTCAGCAGTTCCCTTTTTACGAGCTTTACATTTGTTTACGTTTACATAATTCCTGTTAAGATGTTCCTCGGTTTAGTTACCTATCACTTTGTACGTAATTAAAGAGTGAAATATTTAGATTAACGTTCCTGGAAGTTGGTTTCCGCTTTTGATCGCAGGGATTGGAAAAATGAAAGTAATAACAATTTGAATTGTGAGTTATGGTCGGTGATTGTGTGTGCAATGAGTCAAGTGGTGTATTGGAGCGAGGTGCGGTGGTCATCCACCATGGTCGATGGGTTCGGTGGCATGGCGAGGGCGCAGGGGTCGCGTGAGACTCGACGCCGGATGGACGCAGGAAGGAAGCTGCTAGTTGCCAGCCTGCTCCCCTCGGATCTATTTTAGAGTTCATTCATTTTATTATGTCGTTTTATACAAGCTCTTGAATAAAGAGTTAAACGGTATTTCGGAGCTGGGGATATTGTTCCAACTCATGCCAATTTATGACTGGCGAATTTCCTTGTCAACGCTGAACTTAACCATATTGCGTTTATAACATTGTATCATCGGGGGAATGTAATACATAATATGAGGCATAGAATTGAGCACGAAAATGCCTGGTAGGTATTCATGAACGGATTTAGTATATTTTTTTTAAATATCTTCGAAAGGTCAATGTAGTGAACATTGACAATTTATCTGAGGCATAGGTACTTATGTATTTTTTTGATACATTTGATAAGAATAAATAATTTCTCCAGGAAAACCCGAAGAATCGGAATTTTATAAAATTATTATTTTGTACTTTATATAACCAACGGTGATAAGGAAATATTTTCGTAGTTTCTCTATAATATAGTTCACAAACACATTGTTATACACATTTAAACGTTTAAAACAATAGGTGTAATTAACATATATTTAGTATTTACAGATTTAATATTATATAAGTAGATTATCATCATCACTGAATGAAACTTAGAGTATAAAAAATTTAATTTAGTAATGAACAGACCCTTTTGACACCCGGCACAGTAATTTCATATAACGAACGTACTACTTTTTTCTGTCTGCCGTTTATTTGTATAGATAAGATGCAAAAACCTAATCAATATATTTTTATGTATCAGAGAAAAGTTAATATGCCGTTATTTTAAGTGTGGGAAAATCATTCAAACGTAATTAGGCACTGAGTTATTTGAATAATTTATTCATAAAGCCACTGGAGCAAAAACATCAAAACAATGAATTTAAATGAGTGTCAGGGTGGCAGATATACGAGTGTAGTGTGTGTCTGTCCGTGCACTGACTTACGTCAGGTGCAATCATGAATATTCAGAATAATTTTACCATAACAGTTACCTATGTGTAACAGCTTGCTCAATAGTGTAACGAAAACTAAAATAAATTCAGGTTTTGAAGTTTAGTCGCCTCTGTTGATTCTTCTTATTATCTTTTAAAACAAATTCGCAGTTACTTACGGGCTCTTAAAAAAATTAATATAAAAAATGTATGACAAATCTTCAATAACAATAAATATCCCTTCAAAATTTTCGATTAAAAGAGTTTCTATTATTTTATGTCCATTTTGTTCCTTAAATAATTCCACATCATTTTTCAGTGTCAACTAATTTGCAGTCCCCTTTCGCCGTCACGTCGGTGCATGTACATAAACTGTTCTCGCGTGAGTATTCATTGGGCGACTAATTGAAATATGTGCGATATCAAGCCGCCAGAGGCCTAATAAACAATTAAATAATTTGTTTATTCTTCGAATCTCTCCGCACTTGCAAGTTGCAACAAAGGCATCATTCCGTCCAAGACAAATGTCTTTTTCGACCCGAATTAAACGTCCGTGTTAGTTAACGTCCAAGTTGGTAGGCTAAATTTAGCCGGAGCTATTTCTAGAGGCTTAATTTAATTGTTTCTAATTACCCATTCACACATGAATGTAATTTATACGAAAATTCCTGGCTGTCTAGCAGCTAGCATCAATTGAAAGCCAGACGGTGACTTTTCAACGCACTCTATTATGTAACTTACAATGCAAATAAGTATCTTACGGGAATGTTTCATCGCTTTAATCCTGCGTATTAAGATATTATGGCCGTTATATCAATTCTATTGTCACTATTAAAACTATCACGAAAGGGATGCTCGATAATTTACACGACATACCTAAAGAACATATAGGTACTGAAACACTTAATCATTTGAAAAACAAAAATATAAAAACCCTTCGAAATATCCTTTGAGTTAAATGATATTCAATAAGAAGAAAAAATTACCAGTATAAAATAGCTACTTATATATAATAATTATTATTTCTTATTTATACTTATTTGAAATGTAAACATTATACAAAATTATTACAATAATTATTTAAACACAAATTATCTTTTCCTAAATATAATGTTATATTCTTCTTTTGCGTCAATGGCTTAGGATATAAAAGTAAATCGTGCCCGTTCAAAACCTTGTCACCTTTAGGGATATGTATTAAAACGTAATTTATTTATAAATCAACAGTAAAAAATGTTCAGATTATGATAAATCACAAAGAATGGTTGAGTTAACATAAAGATGTAAGTGCAGTGAGCTCCGTTGTCCGCTAATTCTTATTTCCTCATTAGGAGGGCCGCTGGCAGCGCTCGGCGCTCCCCTGCCCCGCCCGTGAGTTACTCTGGCGCTGCGGTTATAGTCTGCGCCCATTCAAATTCTACTCCCACCTCGCCCTCGACGATTATCCTCCGCGCCCCTCCTCCGCTCCATGCACAAAACTGTCCAGCGAATGCACAAACTGCAATCATCTTCTGGGAAGTGTTTGATTTATGCTCTATTTATTGGATACTCGATGACCGCACGAATCAAATAAAACTAAAAATATGTCACCTAAATGAGGATGTCATTAAGTTTATGTATCTGTATTTGCGGATGACGCTATTAATATGTAAATATTTATATTAATAGCTATGATAACTTGGATGCAGGTTTAAGTTTTATGATGAAGCAATGAATTGCTTCCTCGCTTTTACGATTGGGTGTTAGTGGCTGTAAGCGTTTGGCTGATAAAGGCTATCGGCAAAACACTACACTAGATAGAGAGCAGAGGAGAGCCCTCGAACACGACTGCGGCGGGAAACACTCCGGTGGGCTCCAATTTGCCTCAGCATTATCCAATTGCCAGAATAAAGTGGTTGGCGTGGGCCAACGCGTGACCTGCTTATGTATTTGGGATCCCCTTGGAACATTCAGAATTACTTATAAAACTTGATATTGACCGCTATTTTCAATATACTAAAAATAAGGCAGGCAAAATTTTGCTGTATCACTTCTAGCAACATGGAATGAGACTGATGTCTTTCTGTTTTGTCGTATTTACCTGTTTGAAACATAATGCCTTCTAAATATTTTATAGACATATGTATGTTCATTTTTGCCTACAAGTTGAAGTTACGGCATTAAATATTAGTAACAAATTCGTATCATTTTAAAAAGTAATAGCAATGTACATCAAAACAAAAGTGCCTCATTGGTCAGGTGTAAGAATGTGCCGTTGGATCTAGGATTCTTGACTTACTATACTCAGTAAAAGCTCGGAATCTGAAAAATAATTTTAAGGACAGTCCCAGTTACGTGGGACCTAAAAAATAAAGTCGACGAATCGTGGACACAGAAATGTCTCTTTTGTCCATCCCTCAGGGATATAAATATGAGTGTGTATGTGTGCGAATTTAGAAATCCACTACTGTATATGGATATAAGTAGCGCTAAAATAAGTTTAACTCTATCAAATTAGATTCATAAACAGTTCTCAATAAAGTTCTTCTTCTTCTTCTTCATCAACCCATATACGCCCACTGCTGAGCACGGGTCTCCTCTACCATTAAGAGGGTTTAGGCCATAGTCCACCACGCTGGCCTAGTGCGGGTTGGCGGACTACACACCTAAGAAATTCCTAAGAACGCTTAGTGTGCAGGTTTTATCACGATGTTTTCCTTCACCGTTAAAGCAAGTGATAATTCAATGTGAATACACACATAACTTCGAAAAGTCAGAGGTGTGTGCCTGGGGTTCGAACCCGCGACCGTCGAGATTCTCGACCGCGCGCCCAAACTTCGAGGCCATCACTGCATCTTCGAGTTCATCTCAATAAAGTTATATAATGAAAAAAAAACATAAAAGGTTATTAGATTTAAACCATTTTGCTGAGCATAAAAAGTAGTTGGATCTCTTTTGTTTTGTGAGCTTTAAGTAAATTTATTGCACGCACGTATTTTTATACAATTATCAAACCCAGATTAAAGAAAATACGCAATGTTATTTTATTGTTCTTTAATAAATTGCCTATAGGAGTCATAATCAAATAAACATTGTATTATACTAAAAATACAGAAGTGGAGCCCACTTATGAAATTAAGTATGAGCATGTATGTACAATCCACATACATAATATACTTAGTATAGTTAGTATTAGGAGTTATTGCGATAGGAGTTAGTCTTTTTTTAGGTAAAACTAAAGCGGTATAAGTATTCATTGAGAATTCATTGAGATTCATTATGGGTTGTAGATATGCATGTTTTCGTCGAAGTTTTCTTTGTGAAGTAATTACTAATTATGTTACAATTTATATTAAATACAGGAAATAAGAGTGTCTTTTGAAAGCGAGTAATTAATAGATTAAAGGGATGCTTGGTGACAATTTTTATAAGTGGTCTCTCGTAATTTTTTTTCGGCATGGCTACCATAGTTACTAATAAAATAGGTATGCCATGAGAACTTTGCAAGCTTTTATTATAAAAGCTTTCATTATTTTATATGTCCTTTAACTTTTCTATCTGAAATTTATATTATAATTAACCATTGATATTTAAGTATATTTATTTATATATGTAGCTGCAGGAGGCTTCCGACCGATCCCGGTGGAAGTCATTGGGGGAGGCCTATGTCCAGCAGTGGACGAATATTGGCTGCTGATGATGATGATGATTATTTAAGTACAAGTATGTATGTGCTGCGCGATATTGAGTTTCTAAGTTCTGAATTAGGTAGTGTAATTGGGTTTTTCTATTAGAAAATTCTCAATAGAAATACGAAGTCTGGATTTGTCTCCGAAAAATGGCAATAGTCTCAACTCTTCTTATGTGAGACGAAACAATTGGAGAAATGTGGGTGCATAATTGCTCCTCTGCCTAGCACTTCGTAAAATACAGGCGTGAGGTCATGTGTGTATGTATGCATGCTATATTTTGGTCTAAAGTTTTGTTATTTTGCGATAGGCCTTGATACTGTGCTATTGCTTGGCGATGGTTAATGAGTGTTATTTGTAAAATATTAAGTTGTAAAGAATATGAGATTATTTTAAGTGTAAATCGTGGACGTCGAAGTAGAAATGATTGATAGCTCTCGCTTCATACTTTACAGAGCTGATCAGCTCGTGAGCAGCGTACATAGAATATGTTACTATAAACAATTTGTGAAATAAAGTGGAATATGCTATCGTAATGTTATCTGGGGTCAGTAACGTACTGGAATTAGAAAAACACCCATAATCACTTCCACTGGCGCCTATATAGAAATCAGTGCCTCTGATATGGCAATTACCTACTTACTAACTAACTGCCTTTTATATTTAATAATAAAATATTCTTTTATAATATAATTATTATTATATAATATATAATTAAGAATATATAATAATTCAGATATTAAGGATAATTTTTTTGTGTAAGTATTAGGGTGTCCCAGCTTAGTAGGGCGATTTTTTTTTCTCGAAATTAGATACGCATACCCTCTATATTTTTTCTAATTGACCCTAATAACTCAAATACGAAATATTATCGAAATTGGATAGCGGTAACCCGTGCCGACTTGATGGCAAAGTTTTAAGAAAAAAATTGTATGGTAATTGTAGAGCACATATAAAAACTCAATTTTTATTTTCAAAATTATATCCTATTTCACCGGTATTATATATTTATTATTAAAACAGGAATATTTGTGATATTTTAATTAAAAGGTTTCATTTTACTGTTAGGATAAATCACAAGAAAAATTGCTTTAGTTTCCCTTAAAAGGTGACTTTTTCACGCAAATGTTGTATCAGTATAACTGCAATTTGCAGTATCACTAGCGACTTTTAGTGTCATTATTTATTTCTTAACTGCTTGAAAAGAAGTATAACTAGTCTGTGAAGTAAGCAACTCATTGAGAAAAGTGTCAAAATATTTAAAACGATTGAAGAAAAGCAAGACTAGTTTTTGATCGAAATAAAGTCGTTTATATCTTTCTAAAAAAGTAAATCACGCAGATATCTTTCCAGAGGATATATGAATTGATGGATCTTCTTTAGTTAAGCTTTAAAATATTATCATTTTTGGTTCCTGGTCTCCATCATAGTGATATAGAGACAAGACAGCTACTTCATGAACCAAAGACCAAAAATGCTGAAAAATATTCTGTATAGTAATTTCTGAGTTAATTTTATTGACAGTTTCCCAGGGTTTCAAAGTATTAAGCAAACATAAGTCGTGCTAAGGTGCCGTCACTGATAATATACAATGCATCCAAGCCTTAAAATGGTATATAGCGATGCAAATCTAGATGTCTAATAGTGCGACTTTTTATTAGTAATTTACAATTAAAAAATAAGTTACGACATTTTTAATCAATTAATTGCTTCGGCCATCATGGTGTCTGGTACATAGAACCTGGAGATCGAATAGTCAATTTTCTTTCTGTATCACCACCAAAGAATATGATTATAGCTATAACTGTTAATTCTTGATAGCCAACCCTTAAATTTCCTTCCTAATTCTGTCCGGTAAAACAATGTATATCTATTTATATAACTATATCTATTATCTAGATTTATTTTTATCAATTAAAGGGTACTGGCGTGTGCAATATACAAAAAGTAGTCCAAGCTTGTAACAAACTCTTGACGACACTGTACGAACACATCTTGCGATTTTTCCGCATTATTTGTTAATCTCTTCAGAGTCGGTATAAGGCAACTTATTTCTTAAAATTAGTTTATTAAAGCTTAAATAGGCATATAAGCCCTTTAACAAAAAAGAATTAATCTCGAATCGTTAGATTTGCGATTTACAAAACTCAATTTTACTACATGAATTCTATTAAACAGAACTGCCAATATTTGTTCTTTACAGAGAAGTTTTAAGCCGTTATTTTAATGTTTTGCACCCCCCTATTAGAATTTGCCTTTGAAATCTTAATCTGACATATTGATTAAACAAAAAGAGGCGTTTACCAATACAATAAACAAGCAACCACGAAACTTCCATGCGACTATTGCGACGCGCCGAAGTTCATACAAAGTATGTAAGTACTGAAACACATGAATGCAAGTCGGCACGGGTTGCAGTGGTCCTAAGTTAATGAAATTTTATTTATAAGTGTTTTAACACCATTCGAAAATAATTAGAGGATATGCGTTGACAAAAAAAGACTTAGATTTTTTTGGGACACCCTAGTAAGTATACATACATACATATTATTATTTTAATATATTACGACTGAACAAAATAATTGCATAAAGAATATAAGTCTAATATTGTTGGTTGAAGAGGCTTTTTATTTTTTTCTATGACGCTCAAAATGAAAACAAATATAATCAGAAATTACAAAGTTTTATCCAAATACATGGACTGAATCTATAGTTACTCATTTCTCAACTAGTCAATAGATTCCTTGAACCACCAACGTTATTCAAAAATTTCCTAAGACATTATTTCCCCGACATTAATTTCCATCAGCGTTAATAAGAATGTAGTAGATAATAAGCTCGTAATTATATCAATATGTAAAACGCGTGCATAAGATAATTGAACATTCGCTTTGATTCATAGAAATAACACATACGCAACTTGTATAGTGATTATTCCATTAAGCGACGTATGTCACGAAAACATGTAGTAATTAACAAGTAAATTAGTAGTGAGCGCTTTCACATAGCGGCGTCCGGCGCATGCGCTCCCAATTGGACTTCCGAAAGCATTTCCGAAATCGCTCTCGACAACTAACCGCCGCGACGATTTTAATGACTCCAAAGGGACTAGTTATTGTTTTGTTATTATTACGGCACGAGACAGGAAACTGACTAATTAGTAGTTAATTTACTTAGTTGCTTTATTAGCTTTTGTTCATCGTTTTTATTTTAAGCTCGTCTGTTCAAATTGAAACTGACCGTACCAAATTTACCACGGCTTCCAGAACGTTTTTTAACTTCATATGAATGAAAAAAACGTTATGGTAGTAAATATAATCATAAAAATTTTGTCTGGACCAAGTAATATTTTTTGAAAATGTAATTAATATTTCGTGTTATGAGGATTGACGCGTTGTGTCAACCGAATCAAGTGGCGATTGGCGCCGAGGGTGAAGTCGCGGGGTCTGGTGTTGTGACAGCCATGGCGGAAGAGCCGTGTTAGCAAGGGCAACCCATGCCGTAGTAAATTGTGGCATTAACTATGATCATTCACATAAAATATTCATGAGTATTGCAAGCAACTGTACCTACAATAAACAAGATATATTCAAGGCAACCACTCTATCAATGGAACAATAAACAAATAAACTAATTAATCAACCATTCGCTTGTAATTAGGTATATATAGATATACCAGTATTTTGTTTAATAAGCTACAATAAACATGTAGAAGTCCTGGCTCCGAAACGTTCATCTGAATCTGTTAATATAATAGAAGCGTGTGATGGACCATTTTGTCATTGAGCAATATTAAGCGTTAAATAATTTGGTTGAGCACTACCGCTAAGCTTATCCCGTCCCAGTTGTATTGGCAGCATGAGAATGCGGCGGCGCAGGCGCCCAGGCCGCGACCCGCAATTAAACAACCGAAACAAACGGCACAGATCGCGCGCGCTCTCGTACGGCCGCTGTCCGTTTTAATTGTTTCGCGTATCGTCACATCACTGAATGAGAGACGCACTGCATGACTCAAATGTATGAGATCAGCGTATGCATTCTGGCATTATTTGTCGGGAACAACAGGGAACCTTACGTGCATCGTGACAACCATATTTTCCAGACTATGTTATTCTAGGAATTAAATTATCTTTGCAGATTCTTCACCTTTGATTAGATAAATGTTCGCACATTTTGTTTACGTCAATGTCTGCATTATTAGCTGATAATTTTCAGACGTCATGCGTGATCACTTTGCTTAACAACGTAAACGTATTTATCTATGACACACATTGCTACGTTACACTGTTCAGACAGAAATTTCCTACACGTTTTGCGAGCAATGAATGCAAAATACGAGTATTTATGTACAATGTACATATCACAATCAAAAAAATTAACATTGGATTCTAATTAAACATGGGAAGGTAGAGGTATATGGGCTGATGATGAAATGTTGTCATCAGGACCAACTGAAACGGTGGCTACAATTAATTACTACTAACTGGGAGTTTAGTTAAATAAATATCATATTTGAATGAATAATAAGTGAGATTGGAAAGTCATAGGGACAGTACCATGTCTTAATAACATATGAACATATTTATTTTATTATTGTAAATAAGTTTAATTTTAGAACAAATTATTATTAGCGTTTCAAAATCACGATCACGTTTATAATTGTTTAGCAATTCACTTATCATCATCATCATCATCACGTTTTTGTACATCTAGGTATTAAAAATGTCATATAAAACAAATTACTTAAGATCGTTATGTAAGATTTTGTTTTGTTGGGTAGAAGATAACATGTGATTGGTAAAGTCGGAAAAGGACATCCGAAGAAGACTTACACTAACTTTACAAACGATCTTCTTCATATGGGGTGAATTATAAACCCACTATAGAAATTTTAAACCCACTTACTTATATTCCAAGATGTATAATTGTGAAAGAAATAAATAAGACATGTCGGGGACGTAGGCCCGTATTGCACTAAATAATATCTCTATCTTTCCCTATGGGAAAAAGGCGTGTGTGCGTATGTATTTATATTTGTTTTACATATGAGTGATCCTGAGTCTAAGGGGTGGTTGATGGGAAAATGAGTTAAAGGACTAAGTTATACGTAAGACGTTGCACCTGCGACATCCGGTCACCATCACCAAGCGTAAAGGACGCCGACCGACCGTGAAAATCCGTTACTATTTCTTTTATTCGTTGAGCTTCGTGTATTTGATATGTTTGTACTTCCTTTTTTTTTAATGTCACGAGTTCGCGCGGAAATATGTATCGTGCGATCTATAGGATAGATAGAGAGAGATCTGAGTTTGATTCCCATGTTCAGCGAGGAGCTATTGCGTTTTTTCTTAAAGTTTTTTTAGGAACAGTTCGAAGTACGGATTTGCCCAAAAAACAGCAATAGTTTGCTGTATCTATTGAATGAGCTTAGACTATCCTTAGCAAAACGGATGTGTATAGAGACATCTCTGTCTATTTGGAGATACACTTGCCAATGTGTGTTTACATTTTTTGCCCAATTCCCATAAACACAATTTCTAATATTGAGGCGAAAAATGATGTAATCTCGTTGTTGTCAATCGTATTATACATAAATTAAATGTGTTTACAATAAATATGTAAGCTTTGACATTGTCATTGTCATAAAAACGACAGTGAAAAAACGTGTGCATTTTCTTTTAGTTATTTTATTTGTATAATATATTGTAATAGTTACGCATGAACACTTTATTGTCGATTCTTTGTGTAGATGAATCTAAATTGTGTTATGCTAAATAAAAAAATTCAATAACATTGGTCTTATAAATCGACAATTTCATACATGTGAAACAATTGCTAATCTGAATTCATCATGGAGAAACTAAGATTTGAATTCTTTGTAAAACCAAATCCGGAAGATATTAAGACCAATATTGCTATAACCTCCATTACGGATACCAAAAACCAAACTTTTGCTATGCCTAAAGAATACCAACCAGTGCAATTCCATAAAGAAATATTAAAACACGATATATTTAACAAAGTAAAAAAATCTCTTCAAAAAAGGCATGATAAGAGACAAGTTTGGATAACATTAACCAAAGAAATGAAATCAACATATTTAGATGATGACAACTTACAATTTGATGGGTTTTTACTTGAAAAATTAGAGGAAAGTCATGAGTTGTTATCAACAGAACAAACATTGTTTAAAAAAACAGAAAATAGGACAAGATTAGTAGCAGAATTTTCAATACAAAAGTTTTCAAGTAACACGACAAATGTTCAACAATGGCTAAATACTTTTGAAAGCGAATGTGCACGATTACAAATTGATACAGATTTACAAAAAATAGAAATTTTAAGATTACTATTGGAAGATAATTGTATAAATTGGTACACCTCGATGATTATCAAACATACTATAGATTCAGATTGGTCTGTATGGAAAAAAAGTTTAAGTCAAACATTTGCTGATAAAGGCTGGTCACCAATCAGGTACGCTATGAATTTTAAATATATACAAGGATCAATGTTAGAATATGCTCTTAAAAAAGAGAGACTGTTACTAGAAATAAACCAATCAATAGATACCCAAACTCTAATATATTTGATTGCCACCGGTCTACCAAATTTCATAATGGATAGAATAGATAGAGAAAGCCTTAATGAAGTAAGTGATTTATTTAACTGCATAAGAGGACTAGAAAGTCTAACACAGAAAAGCTTAAGCACAGGAAATAAATACAATAAACAAGAAATAAAACAAACTGAGAAAAAATCTTGCAAAATTTGTGAGAATAGAGGAAAGTTAAATAGGATTCATCCAGAGAATGTTTGCTGGTATAACTATGAAAAAAAAAACACCAATGACAAAAGCCTTAATTCTAATTCAATATTAAAAGTTGAACTGAGTAATGAAGATCAAAAAAACTAAAATTCCCTCCACTAATTGAGATTACAGTAATGTTAAATAATACATTAGAGGCCAAAGGGCTGTATGACCCTGGTTCTCGAGTAACATTAATTAATTCAAAATTAGTCGAAGTGACAAATTTGAAGTCAAATTATTGTTATTATACAATAAAGACAATAAGTGGAGGGGGGAAAACTAAAGGGTTAGTTACACTGGATGCGGAGTTATTGCATAAGAAGATGAAAATAAATGCGTTTATCTTTGAAAATGAAAATTTTGAATATGATCTAATACTAGGGTTAGATTCAATACTTAAATTTGGGTTGACTCATGACGAGAATTTAAATATCCAAATACATAGTAAAAATATGTTTAAAGATAAACAGAATGAAAACATGGAGATAAATATAGAAGAAAAAGGATATGCAGTTAACTTCAATGAAGGTATAGATACAAACAAATTTGTTATAGAGACAGAACACTTAAATACTGATCAAAGAAAACAAATAAATATGTTATTAGATGATTACATGGAAATTTTTGCTAAAAACAAATATGATACTGGAAAAGTGAGAAATTATGAAGCTTGTATAGATTTGCAAGTTGAAAAATATTGTTATAAAAGACCATATAGATGTTCAGTCCAAGACAAGATAGAAATAGAAAATCAGATAACACAACTATTAAAACATGAATTAATTGAGGAATCTTACAGTCCGTTTGCGGCACCTGTTACCTTAGCTTTTAAAAGGGATGAAGGAAAGAAAAGTAGGTTATGCATAGATTTCAGAGATTTAAATAAAATAATTATACCTCAATCACAACCATTTCCTCTCATAGAAGACCTACTAACAAAAACAATAAATTGTAATTATTTTACAACTTTAGATATAAATTCTGCTTTTTGGTCCATCCCATTAAAAATCACAGACCGATATAAAACTGGGTTTGTAACTCAAGAAGGTCACTACCAATGGACATGTTTACCTTTCGGCCTTAAGACATCACCAGCCATATTTCAACGGATTTTGGGAAATATTATAAGGAAAAATGGTCTGTCAGAATTTGCAGTGAATTTTATGGATGATATACTAATTTTCTCTAAGACTTTTGAAAGTCATATCACACACCTAAAAAAATTGCTAGAGGCTATTCGAGAAGAAGGTTTCAGGCTAAAATTCACAAAATGTAAGTTTGCCCATGACACTGTAAAATATTTAGGGCATATATTACAAAAGAATACGATTACACCTCTAAAAGATAATTTGAAATCAATAAAAGATTTTCCTGCTCCTCAAAATAGAAAACAAATACGACAATTTTTAGGAAAAATAAATTTTTATGGAAAATACATTCCAAGTGCCTCAATATTACTTGATCCTCTACATAAATTGCTGAGAAAAGATCAAAGCTTTAATTGGACAGAACAGTGTGAGGATGCTTTCAGGAGAGTTAAAGATTATCTTTGTTCCAAACCAATACTGGCCATTTATGATCCACAAGCACCAATATTGATTTATACAGATGCCAGTGCCATAGGAATAGGAGCAGTTTTGAAACAAGTTCAGCACAATGGCGAAGAAAAACCGGTAGCATATTTTTCTAAAAAAATAAATGAATCACAAAAAAAGAAAAAAGCAATATTTTTAGAATGTTTAGCCATAAAAGAGAGCATTAAGTTTTGGCAACATTGGTTGATTGGAAACTATTTTACTGTCTACACAGATCATAAACCTCTAGAGAAGTTGAATATAAGAAACAGACCTGATGATGAATTAGGGGATATGTTGCATTATCTGTCACAATATAACTGTGAAATAAAATATTTTCCAGGAAAAAATAATACAGAAGCAGATTGTCTTAGCAGAAACCCTGTATTTGATAATGATGCAAATAATGAAGATAACTTAAGAACAGTAAATAATATTGATATTTATGAAATCAAATATGATCAAGCACAAAATTCACAAATAAAACCAATTGAAAAAAACATTATTTTAGAAGATGGAGTTTATTATAAGAAGGGGAGGAAAAATAGAAAAAAAATTATTCTAAGTGAAGATTACAGTAAAACTATAATAAAACAGACTCATGAAAAATATTGTCATACTGGAATTAATCAAACAGAATCAATAATAAAACCCTTTTATACTGCTCCAAATCTATCAGAAAATATTAAATATATATGCAAAAACTGCGAGATATGCATAAAAAATAAGACAAGGTTAAATAGAAAATATGGCTTTATGTCGCAATTAGGTCCAGCTAATAAGCCCTTTCAAATAATGTCACTGGATACAATAGGAGGATTTGGGAGTCAAAGATCAACAAAAAGATATTTACATTTGTTAGTGGACCACTTTACTAGGTACGCATATATTTTATGTTCTAAGAATCAACATGCTCGAGACTTCATCAAACTTATAGAAAAAGTACCAAAAGAAGAAACAATAGAAATCTTACTCTCTGATCAATATCCAGCTATTAATTCGATTGAATTCAAAAATTACCTTGAGAACCGAAATATTCAATTAATACTTACAGCGGTAGACGCACCGTTCTCAAACGGTTTAAACGAAAGACTAAACCAGACAATTGTGAACAAAATAAGATGCAAAATGAATGAATCAAAAGAAAAAACAAATTGGTCAAAAATAGCAGAAGAATGTAGAAATAGATACAATGAAACAAACCATTCTGTAACGGGATTTTCCCCTAAATATTTACTCTCAGGTGAATCTACAGACTTGTTACCACAAGAATTAAAAGTAAAAGTAAATAAAAACAAAAATTTGGAAGAAGACAGGAAAATAGCACTCCTGAGGTCAATAAAATCACATGAATATAATAAAACTTTATTTTCCAAAAATAGATTACAACATGAATTTAAAAAAGGAGATAAAGTATATGTTGACTATGGAAACAAATTAAACAAAAAAAAGATGGACGAAATTAGAATTGGTCCCTTTGAAATTGAAGAAAAAGTATCGGATTCAGTTTTTAAAATAAATACCGGGCGTGGCCCAAAATCTATTGGACTATATCATGTAACAAAGCTTATACCAATGCATAAAGATTTTTAAAATTCTTCAGCTAAATTTTACGCAACTAAAGTTCATAAAATTTGCATTTCAAAGGGGGGTGATGTAAGCTTTGACATTGTCATTGTCATAAAAACGACAGTGAAAAAACGTGTGCATTTTCTTTTAGTTATTTTATTTGTATAATATATTGTAATAGTTACGCATGAACACTTTATTGTCGATTCTTTGTGTAGATGAATCTAAATTGTGTTATGCTAAATAAAAAAATTCAATAACATTGGTCTTATAAATATAAAAGAAACAATATCTCGATATGCAATTGTTTTTATAAAGCAATCCAAACAAATGCTCATTAAGACACTCAAGATTATTGAAGAAACAAAATTCAATTATTGAAGATGATAAATGTATTTTTAAATGTAATTAAAACTATTCACTGTTAAATGTCTTGGTAGACAATGTGTCTCAATATTTATCTCTTTTAAGAGCACTTTACGAAGCAACGTGGTAATATTTATACGATAGACGTAAACACTAGCGAATCAGTTCTTGCGATACAATTTACAACATCTGAAAAAAGCTATAAAGCTGTCGTGCCCTACTTATGTTCTGCGCTAAGAATGTAGCATAATGATTCACGGGGAAGATGATAATTTACGTTACTTTATGGAAATTAAAGTCAATTTGATGATATCCAAACAAAAAAATTGGGAAGTTAACTGCAGTGTGATAATTGGATTAGAGCCCGTAGCTTTTAATGCTAATGTATTCAGCTTATCATTAAATTTATATTTATTTTTTATTACGTAACTGTGGCCGTTGACCGCTTCGTGCATAACATTTACTTACATTATTTTACAGACACAACATGCAATGTTTAGCAGATTTGCGATTTGAGATTACGTAACAACGTTTAATAACATAATTATTTTTTACTATTTGCAGTGCAAGTTGGGGTGCAGTCTTTGGCGTAAAGGATTGGAAAAATCTTGTCAAATTGTTTGCGTAAGTATTTAATGTTATAAACTAATTTATTTTTATCTATTTTATGACGCTAACTTTCATTTTATGAACATTTTTGCAGAATGTCACTTCAGAGACAGTGTTTTCCCGTGAACTGTACTGCGTTATGGGGTGCAACGAAGCTTTGAATACATATTTTCAGCAATTAAGAGGTTTGTATACTTTTAATGTGATTTCTAGATGATATAAGATCAAAACCTATATAATTATTGTAACGTATTCAAACCGTGATTTATCTTTCAGAATTAATCGGGACTCCGCCGGCGCCCGCATTAGTCGCAGATAGCCAAACGGCGACATCATTATCATTAGTATGGGAAACTCCAAATTTAGGCAATATGACCTATTTAGTGCAATGGCGGTACGAAGAATTGGCGAGCACTTGGCAATACTATTCGAATACAAGTCATACCGAGAAATCTACGAATATAATTCATGTTGAGAATTTAAAACCCTATACAAAATATAGAGTAAGTCATTTTTAAGTTATCAAATACTTGTCAGTATGTATTAGTATTACCTACTGTGATGAACGTTGTCCGAGAGCCTCATTCAAAGCGTACCTTTTTTGTTATAACGTTATTTCGCTTTTATTTAGTGTTCTTTCTTGATTCACACGTCTGTTGTACGGACATAGGTAAACCAATATTTAAAAAAAATCGCATTCACCACCTACACAATTTTCACATGGTAAAAAATCTCCAACAAAACAATTAAATTGCTTAATCGATTTACAAATAAAATAATGTCTAACAACCATGTTTGGTCATTAATAACAATTATTTTGTAGTTTCGCGTGGCGATCCTCCTATCTGGCCGTAGTGGGACAGGCGAGCCGGTGTACTCGGCGCCGTCCGTGGTTATATCCACGTTAGAGAGCGGCAAGCCGAGCTCTAAGCCGACGGCTCTCCGCGCCGCCGCGCCGGACCCAAGCCGGGTAGCCATATCTTGGGAACCAGGCCCCTTCCCCAACGGACCTCTCATATCTTACGTGTTGAGGTTAACTGACACAGAACCCAACACTAATGACGCACTAGAGGTATGTATTTATGATTGTCTTTACTGAATTGCAAATGGATTTAAAAGTATTAAGTAACGAAAGTAATATCTGTTTAAAAATAGATGCAAAATAAATTTATTCTTAGATTAAGTAGGTATTTGAAATTAAATATTTTTTCAACGTGTCTCAACAAAACAACATATCGATGGTCTGTTTCGTCGGAATATTAATTTTAAAGTAAAATTTGTTTCCAGGACATGCCAGCTTCGAACAACACTCTGTTTTACATGTTCCAAAACTTAGCGCCTGCTCGTGAATACGAAGTTTCTGTAGCTATGCGCAATGCCGTGGGTGAGGGTCCACGTGCATCTGTTAAGGTGTCGACCCCTCCTCTACCGAAGTGTAAGGATTTATGCTGTTATACAGTTTAAAAAATATTGATAAAATGATGAATTTCTTAATGAATTCAGCAATACATTTCTAACCTGCTACGGATAAGTATTGTTAACGCCGGTAATAACCAGCATGAATTAGTTTTACTTAATCGTCTCTTAATTCAAAATGTAATTTTGAGTCGTGTTAGAAAAAACGGTAAATAAAGTTACAATAAAAATTTTGGAATAAAGTCCTAAACTTGATTAAAATTAGAAATTCTCTTAAGAAATTAGTCAATTTGAAATGTAATAATAGTAGTGATGTATTTTTAAAATTGCAGCGGTTCCAAGTCAACAACCTATTTTAATTCTTGGAGGAGAGCACAATATACTAGCAGCGCCTGCCAATGACATGCTTTCGGATCCTGTCGAGCTCTATAGTACTGATCATACAATTACAGGTAACGGATTAAAATTTAAACAAAATAATTAATTAATACACTGTTTGTATCTAACCATATTAATGTTATTACAGGCGTGGGTTTAGATATATCTAGTGACTCCATTTTTATATCAGTATCCAACGGATTTGTGTACAGAAGTTCCTTGTCAAAAAGAAGCCCTTCGGAGTCCATATTAACACCAAAAGACATAACATATAAACCCCTAGATCTTTCCATAGACTGGTTAAATCAACATCTTTATGTTCTTGGAGAAGTTTATCACACCAAAGAAGAACTTACCAATTGGGAAATAATACAATGTGATTTTGACGGAAAAAATCGAATTGTTGCCATGTCAGGGTTTTATACTCGTCCAATACACTTCGAAGTTGATGCTTATAACGGGTAAGTTACTGGTTACTGAAAAAATACATGGTGCAAAAATACTATGACTAAATTATGGATATGCGCTGTCATATTATTTTTAATTTAATTTAATATTTTTATTGACGTGGAGCGTTATGGCATTTTGTTGACGTTATATTATTTTTAGGTATTTGTTCTGGGCTCTTCAAGGGGTGGAGCGTGGTGGACTATACAGATTAGACTTGGCAAACATATCAAACGGAGTCCGACATAATACACCCCCAGAGATTATTGTAAGGGATGCACATCTAGGTGCGTTCACTGTAGACCACGCTGACTTTAGGATTCTAGTTGCCCATCTCAGAAGAAATACTGTCCTCGCTGTGTCTTTAGACGGGTAATACAAATTATACTATTATTTATACTAACACCAAAGTTTACAACAATCACACTCAAATCGACTGAAACTTCATTGCCAAATGTAATCTTCCAGGCGCGAAGTAAATGACTTCCGAAGTAACACCCAGACGCCAATGTTCCAATCAACACGTTCCATAGCATATGCGGGAGGTCTGTTCTATTGGACGAATGGCAGAGAAATGCTCACAGAGGAATACCACGCTCAGAGTGACAGCTACTTTCATAACGAATATCCTTTGGCGTACAACACAAAAATAATAAAGACCAGACAGGTTTTAGTGGCTTTAAGAAGCTGTCAACCAATACCGGTACCAGTAAACCCACCCTTAGGAGTTCAAAGTGTGATGGGTATCAATCGTGCCAAAGTTTCGTGGTCACCGCCACATCTTCTGGGACATCAAGGAAGTGGTGCTTGGCAGCAATGGACGTTCCATTTGCAGTTAACACAAGTATCTAATGGAGACACTATGAATATGTATGTTATTTTTACGATTACATTATTGTTTTGTGTTTCTGTGAATTGTGCAAAGATTTTCAGTAATAAATTTGCAGAAATAAATATATGACTTCTTTTTCATTTTCAGAAACAATATCACTGAACCTCTTTACATAGTAGAAAATCTTCGGCAAGATACCGAATATGTAATACGAGTCGCAGCTGTCACCGAGTCGGGTTCAGGTATGAATTGAAAACAATAATAATGAAATGACTACAGATAGGATTTAGTATTACGTCCATGGGATTTAGTAACAATGAAAGTTATATTTCAGGTCCGTGGTCTACCGAATTTGTAGGTAAAACGTTACCTTCATCGCCCACAACACTTCAGAGTACTTTATTGTGGTCTGGTCCCGATGGTCTTTTACAAACTGATTTGAGTGGAGATAATTTACAAACATTAATACACAGGTAATGGGAATCACACGACGCTTATTATAGTTTTGTTTTAAGGTATAGACTATAGACGGTAAATTTACATGTTTTATTTTATTACAGGGGTCACTTCAGATATTTCCACATAATAGACATATCTTGGTACCGCGATAAACTGTATTTAGTGACCAATGCTTCAACCGTGATGTGGTATAATACAACTGAGAACAAACACGGATTGATGCCAAACATGGACAACGTTGGCAGCTTAGCCGTCGATTGGGTTGGAAAGAAAATTTATTGGTCAAACCCTAAGCAACAACTAGTAAGTAATAAGTAATTTTATAAGATGACAAAAATACTTGGTAGTATGTACCACTTTAGTATGATAAAAATGTAATCTATACGCATTTAACTTAATTCTCTTTTCGTTTATTTTAAGATAACCCGAGGAAATTTTGACGGCACCAATAGAGAGCCTGTTCCAATTGTCACTGTTGCTAAAGAACTAACTATTGATTCATTAGGCGCTTACATTTATTGGAGTACTGGGCATGCGGTCGAAGCCGCTAGACTGAATGGCGAGAATAAAACCGTTTACTACCCAGCGCAGCTATTTAGTGGCAAGCAAGGTAATATCTACGATAATATCAGCTGTTGTTAACACAATTCTATTAAAAGAAAGGTTAAACTAATGTAAATTGCTTTCAGTAATGGGTGTTACTGCTGACCTAGAGCAAAAATGGCTTTATTGGCTCGTTAGAAGTTACGATGGATCTGAGCTTCATCGAGCTCGCACGGCTGATCAGTTTTCTCATGGCGTCACAGAGGTAAGCATTTCGTTACCACATATTTTTAAACGTAGTTTTTAGCTAAATAAGCCTTTCAAATAAATTTACTTTTTAACATTTCCCAAAATTTTCTCACAGGTATCGAGTTCATTGGTTGCACGCTTACCAGGCACGGCTACGCTTGGACCGCTATGCTATTTCAGCGGAAGACTAGTATGGGTTCAAGACGCATCTCGTGCAGTAGTGTCAGACTTAGCTGGAAGATATACTGCAGAACTGGTACCTAGAGTTCATGTTATAGCTGTGAGAGATCCTACTCTACACGCTAATAGTGGTATGGTATTTTTTCTCTTACTGTTTCAATAAACGCCATAATTTGTATTCTTATGTCACCGTGATTTGTTGCAGAATCTTTGATTGCCATTCCGGAGACTATAAACTCATCATCTATATCGGTGTCAGGACAATGGAACAGGTTCAACGTGACATGGGCGCCAGCGGAGCGCGTCAACATCAACAATAGTAGAGTCTACTACGACGTCAGCTTGAACTTTGTTGGACAGTATAAAATAGAGGTACTTAACTCTAAAAATAAAAATGAAATATTTGTGTCATCCACAATTTCGAACGTTCTCTTTGTTTTTGATACTCACTACAGAATTATCAATGTATGTGACCTTTGGGTGTATTTATTTATTAAAAATGTATTTGTATGTAAAGACTTATTGCTTACTGTGTGTGATGTGGCATTGTGCAGCGGACGGTGGACGTGTCCCGCGTAGAGGTAGTGTCGTCGCGTGCGGCGCCGTACAGCGCGCTGGAGGTGAGCGTGCGCGCGCACACGGCGTGGGGCGGCGGCGCGGCGGCCAGGACTCTCACACACTCCCCGCAAGCGCCTCCTGACCAACCACTCTCGCCAAGACTCCTCGTACAGCCAGCAAGAAGGTAACCTACCTCTTTCCTATTATAACCTTTATGGTTTGCACCATAACGCTCAATCTTTTTTATCGTGTTAGTTAAGTAAAAAAGCTGAATTCTACGATGATAATAATATGGAACTGCCAGAGATTGCGTACTTTAAACTTTGATAAGTCACAAGAGCATCTTGCCTCCAATGCTAAGGTCTGAGCTACTAAGTTCTGACAGATGGAAAGACTTCTGATTATATATTTATGCAGATTAAAAGTATCCCAGTGTTATTATTGCAATATAAAAATATTTATTAACAAGTACTTTCCCGCAAAATTTGATTTAGTTTTATAAGGAATGTGCTTCTATACAGTGGAGGATTACCATCAGCGATATTCCGTTGGGCGGCGCCACAACGTGCGAACGGCGTTATACGGGGGTACGAAGTGCGATGCTGGACATTGAGTGAAGGCGATGGTTCAGATAACAAAAAGCCCTCCGCTTGCGCCGACGCCATGCTCTCCCCCGCACATACGCAACTCATGCTTAAAGACCTCGTGCCAGCAACTACGTATTCCTTTGAAGTATGTCAAAATTTCTATACCGTTTATTTATGTTAGAGATTGAAAAATGTCAACACCTTTTTATTTATTTCACCTAATAGCCTTATTAAGCGTCGTGTTCAAACGAAGTCATATACTTTTTGAAATAATTATTGATCAGAGAATGTCACGAAAGCAGAGAGGAGAGAAGAGGAAAGCCAATAGAATACACGTTTGGCGTAGCAGCTAAGCCAACCACTACATGTGTTGCAGTCCCATGTGACCAACGTGACTCTACCAAATGCATACTCGAAGAGCTAGCAATACTATATAAAAAATTTGAAATTGCTCATATATTTAATAATGTTATTATTCATAGGTGAGAGCTTACACCGACGCTGGTTTTGGTCCATACTCTGAAACAGTCTCCGCTCTGTCTGACGACATTAACCCAATTCCGAGAGTGATGCTGTCATCACAGGAATTCTTCAAAATTGTTGATTTAGATTCAGAGGAAAGTGAAACAGTACCTAAAAGTACCGGAATACCTGTCGACTTCGCTTTATCTGTTGAAGAGAATATAGTTTATTGGGTCAATGATTTGGAAGAAATTTTTACATCAAGAATAAATGGCAGTGGTCACTATAAGGTAAAACATTTTACAAAGAAATATTTAATCAATACTTACTTGCAATAGGTACAAAAATGAAAATGTGAAACTTTGCCTGATTTCAGTTAACATCAATTAACGGTTCTGCAACATGTATCTGCGTGGACTGGGTTAGCCGTTCAGTATATTGGACCCAGTTAGAGATAACATCTGTTGAATCTTATGTAACTTATAGAGCGGATCTCGGAATACCTAACTCACGGCCACACATCAGCCGTGTGTTTAGTCGAAAAAAGCCTGTGTATAGTTTGCAAATAGCTCCACTACAAAAGTAAGTAGCCATTGTTTCAATCTCCATTGTTTCAAATTATTGTCTTCGTTTACCTTTACTGTAATATTTTCTTGTTGAAATTTCAGGTCACTGTATTGGTATGAGGAAAGCGGGCACCCAGGATTGGGTACATTAATGACATCTAATATAAACGGATCTAATATTAGAACATTTTTCAATCACTCGAGTGCTGGAGGGCGAAATGACTGCAATTGTCCAGGGAATCCTCAAGTTTCTAAGACATTTGTATTGGACATGACTAAAAATTATAAAGAACTTTACTGGGTAGAGCCTTGGGTTCATCACATCATGGCCAGCGATATGCATGGGTGTCGGTGCAGAGTAATCGTGGATGCCTCAGAGAAAAAGAAATATGGTTTTACCCCTATGTCAATAACTGTTGACAGCAAATATGTATATTGGTTCAATTCTACTGATAAAGAGATTTTCTATACAAACAAACATAACAAATCAAA
Source organism: Cephonodes hylas (assembly GCA_030295005.1). Lineage (NCBI taxonomy): Eukaryota > Metazoa > Arthropoda > Insecta > Lepidoptera > Sphingidae > Cephonodes > Cephonodes hylas. The sequence goes on from AP025371.1 coordinate 7,380,585, forward strand.
AATACAACATGTAAAAACATCTTATGGATACAAAATCATGGCGCTTGATTCTGGCAACCAACCATATCCGGAACGAAAATGCTTGTTACCAGCTATTGATAATTTACAACCTAAAGTATTATCTAACTCGGCCTACAGCCTCACTTTAAAAATGCCTGATGCAACCAAACCATATCCATGTCGCCATTTGGAATATGAAATGCCATTAACAGAGTACACAATATTCTACAAAATTCAAAAGAAAAATGATACAGTGATTTGTGACAAAGAAAACTGTCCTTACGTTGTATCAACTAATTTAGGGGTCGTTCTAAGTGAGCTGAAGCCATTTACAAATTACACTATTTTGTTGGAGGCTACAAATTACTACGGAAAGTTACATGAAGTTAAACCATTAGTTGGTCCTGCTATCATATTGCAGACGGCTGCTGAAGGTATAATTGCAATTATCTTTTATTTTTCGAGTAGTTTATAGAGAATCGCATATAATTCGATGGATATAATTGCAGCTCCATTAGCACCCAAAGATGTAAAAGGAATCGTATTAAGCCCAGTTTTGGCTCAGGTAGAATGGACTCCAGAACCCGGAATACGTTACGAGGTTCACTGGCGGACGGATGAGTCACTGTCTTTACCTAACAAGTATAAAGGTGAGTATTAATTTTTTTTATATATAGGAAATTACATAACATTATAACAAGTCACAGTCTCGTTCTTATTTCGAAGATTTTATCACATAAATTAAATGATTGGCACTAAGTTTTAAAGCGAATCGATACTCCTACCTTCTTGTATATACTAGAATACTGATTCGCTCCACATTGTCGTCAGAGCACAACACGTTCGACGTGTCCGAGGGCGGTCGCGCGAACCTGACGCGGCTGTCGCCCAGCACGCGGTACAGCGTGTGGGTGCGCGCGCGCTCGGCACACAGCGCGGAGGGCGCCGACTCGGCCGTGTTGCGCCTGCGCACCCACGCGCCGCCCGCGCCGCTGCACCTCGCCAGCCAGGCGCCCACCGCGCTCGTCGTGCGCTGGCCACAGCCCCGATACAGACTGCACCGGTACGCTATATACACAACCACTAATTTCAAGAGGAGAAATCCTTGTACATATTAATATCGACTGCTTAAAATGCTTTTAGAGACAGCATTCTGATCATGTACCTACTTTATTTTTTTGGCTCCACTTTTACATTTTTCGATGAGTTAACGGAAAGCTAAAGGAAAATTTATTTCCAGATATAAAATTGAATACACTGAGGCATCAAATTCAAACGGCAAATGGTTGAACTGTACGAGGCAAGGTCGCGACGAATGGACAGCAGCGGATCTTCGTCCATGCACGCGATATCGCTTTCGATTACAGTTGCAATATGTTGCTAACGCACCGCCTTATTACTGGCCCGATGACGACCGTTTTACTTACGAAACTCTTGGTAAGATAAATTAGAATTACAATGTCATTTCTAAGTTATTTCTTCATCTTCATCAACCCATATACGCCCACTGCTGAGCACGGGTCTCCTCTACCATTGAGAGGGTTTAGGCTATAGTCCACCACGCTGGCCTAGTGCGGGTTGGCGGACTACACACCTAAGAAATTCCTAAGAACTTTTAGGTGTGCAGGTTTTATCACGATGTTTTCCTTCACCGTTAAAGCAAGTGGTAATTCAATTTTGAATACACATAACTTCGAAAAGTCAGAGGTGTGTGCCTGGGGTTCGAACCCGCGACCGCCGAGATTCTCGACCGCGCGCCTAAACCTCGAGGCCATCACTGCTTAAGTTGCTAAGTTATTTATTAAATAGAAAATGCGATATCACAGGCCTAAATTAATTTTTCCTTTTATAAAATGAGGAAATAAACCAAAAAACGTTGTAAAAATCAGATCAAAAAGTAAATTACTAATCCTTTCAGTAGCATAGCTAAATTTATCAGCATAGTTGCTGAAGCAATCCCTTATAACAGTAAAACATAAGAAGTACAATAGAAGTCAAAGGTCCTATACTCACCTGAGTATTGGACCTTTGACTTCTGTTGTAAGTAGGTACCAGCTCTGGTACCTACCAGAGCTGGTCAAAAAGTTAAATAAGCCCTAAACAAGAGGCCCGTATCCTTATATACCTACATATAATGTAGTGGTAAATATATAAATTTTTGTGTGTGTGCAGGCGACGTGCCTGGCGCGCCGGGGCCCGTGCGCGTGGAGAGCGTGGGCGAGCGCATGGTGCGCGCCAGGTGGGCCGAGCCCGACGCGCGCGGCGCACCCATCACCGCCTACAGGCTGTGGGGCGCGCGCCCGCACAGGTACTCTATTACCTTATATGTTGCCATAAGGAAATATTAAGATTTCCGTGTTTCTATCATCTATTTTACGGGCGCTCAATTAACTGGAAGCTTGATCACCTCCGCGCAAATATCGATCTCAATTTGCTACTTTTCTAATTACTTTGAATACCTTAAGTAACAATTTGAAATAGATCCCTATCGTCATCATCATTAAACAAATATTATAAAATTACAGGCCCAGCTTTGACAGCGAAAATCGTACAAAAAATATTAGCGAGCTGTTGCCTTCCGACCTACCACCAGACGTAGACGACGACATGAAAATGCTCATTGTACAAGAAGGATATGAGCTTCTCCACAATGGAACAGGTAAATTTGTTTTCTTTCTTCTCAACTTCTTTTCTTTTCTATGTTTCAATGTAACGAAAATACTTTACTTAATTTTTGCAGATTCTTACTGGCTCATCGGCGTTGGTGAAGTTCCTGAAGGATACGTAGTGCGCGTGCAAGCTCGCAACAAGCACGGCTGGGGGGAGTTGTCTCCTCCCCGAGAGTTGACAGCTCCTGCCCCAGGGCCCGCCAGACCCCCACCTCTAGCACTTGCTGCACTTCTAGCACTGGCCGCGTTGCTTGCACTGGCCCTTGCCTTGGCAGCTGTTGTATTCTATGGTAAGGAAATATTAGAAAATTCTTATCAGATATAAGTCAGATATAATCTATAAATCACTGAAAACTGAACAGAAACTCATAAATATTATTTGCCTGTGACCTTAGCTTATAATCATCGCACGAAAAAGAAGACTGCAGTCGAAATGCAAAATCAAATGAATGCACCTAGACCTGATATGGAATTAGCCACATTGAGACAACTACCAATAAGACATTCCACCAATATTCTCTATAATCAGGTACGAATTTAATTAATTTATTACACCGAACATTAACTACTAAGCTTTTCGGACTATTATTTATACAAAACTAACTCGCCCCAAATATATAAATCCGACAGCGAATTGATTGAACAACTATTTTCAGTTTGCGTAACCAAAATGGCCATAAATCGGAATACGGTCCCATCGTGTACCTACAATGTTTGAAATTATGTTAAATCGTTAATTTTTAGGGCGTGCATTGTCCGACTGACGCAGAACTGGCTAGTCTTCCGCATATTCGACGAGAACAAATAACACTCACGAAATTCTTAGGCTCTGGTGCATTTGGTGAAGTGTTTGAGGGAATTGCTCGACAACTGAATGGAAGCACTGCAGATGCAAAGGTGGCTGTAAAGGTAAACTTCACATTGTATTTTGTTTTTTTTTTAACGGTCAAATATATCAAAATATATTTCACTCATTCATATTTATTTGCAGACGTTACGAAAAGGTGCCACAGATCAAGAAAAAACGGAATTTTTAAAAGAAGCAGCACTCATGTCGAATTTTAAACATGAACACATTTTACGACTTTTAGGGGTTTGTCTTGATAATGATCCCAATTATATTATAATGGAGTTAATGGAAGGTGGAGATCTTTTAAGCTACTTAAGAGCTAAAAGAGCTTCCTTGGTAAGTAATATTATGGTAAATTTTCCACGGCTAAAAGAAAATAACCAATTGGGTTCATAATAATTGTTGCCAGAAAGATTCTCATGAAGCATGCTTTGTTTTAGTATACGCCTGAATCCCTGACTTTACTGGATTTATTGAACATGTGCGTGGACGTCACCAAAGGCTGTAGATATTTAGAGGAAATGCATTTCGTTCACCGTGACCTCGCTTGTCGGAACTGCCTCGTGGCACATCGATCTAACGGACGAGTTGTGAAGATTGGCGACTTTGGACTCGCAAGAGATATTTATAAAAATGATTATTATAGGAAAGAAGGAGAAGGTACGTATTGGGAAGATCTTGATTGATTATTTTCCTATTTAAAGACCAATATAATTATTATGGTTTCCTATGATCCAGGGTTATTACCAGTACGATGGATGGCCGTGGAATGTCTAGTAGACGGTGTGTTTTCTTGTCAATCGGACGTATGGGCATGGGGCGTCCTATGTTGGGAGGTATGTATCATTCATTCAGTACTTCTTACTTTATATTTATGTACTCTACCTTAAAATTAATTTTGGTTGTAGATATTATCTCTGGGTCAGCAGCCATATCCAGCGCGAACCAATCGGCAGGTTTTAACTTATGTAAGAGCTGGGGGAACTCCTGATAGACCGCCAAATTGCCCTTCAGCTTTGTAAGCGACCTTTATTTTTTTAACGTATATTAAATCTAAGTTGTTTTTTTTACATTGTGATGTTTTATTTTCTCCTTAATATTTTTCAGTTATGAGTTGCTACAGAAGTGTTGGAGCTACAGAGCCGAAGAACGGCCATCATTCCGCCAATGTTTGGAAGTTGTGGCGGCGTTGCGGGATAAGACATCCCCCAACATCACGCTCACCGCCACAGCCGCGCCGCCGCCGCACTACCTTACGCTTCTTGGGGACGGTACGACCATTTCTACTTCACAATACCTGGCGGGTTGAAACACTTGCTTTTGTGTTAATCCGTGCATTAATATAAATGTAGCTTTTGTATATTGTCCAATGTTCATAAAATGTAGCTGTAATACACATAAATCAGCTTTCCTCATATTACGATTGTCATAATTATTTAGCATGAAAGAAATAAATCACACTCGGTTTGGTTTATAACTTGCAATACCAAATCAATATATCTGCGCATAATCATGGATCACATTTATTAACCATAAATTGTAATTGTGCATGACCCGCATGTTCAGACGCCATCGACAACCGCACGTACCTGCTGGACGAGAACGACAACGCCTGCGTAGGTTTGTTCCGTAATCACCTATTTGTTAATTTTTATTCGTATTTTTACTATTCATTCGAGTTGGAAATTGATAAGTTTGTATGATTCGGCAGACGAAGACTTCCCCGAGCAGCAGATGGAGCCGTCGCGGCTGCTCCCCGACCGCGTGCCGAAGTACTTGGAGCTGATGTACGACAGCGACTCGGCGCCGGGCACCGTGTGCGACGGGTACGAGGTGCCGCGCGCCGCCGCCCTCTACGTGCCGCGCGACCGGCACTGGGCGGGCGCGGGGGGCGCGGGGGGCGCGGGCGCGGGGTGCCGGCCGCCACTGGTGCGCTCGCAGTCGCTCCGCGCGGCCACGATCGTGCCGCTGCGCAGCGGGCGCGCCAAGCGGGCGTCGCTGTGCCACACCGAGCGCCGCGCGCGACACGACATCGACAAACACATATTCAACACTCCATTCTGATCTGTGATATTGACGAATCTCTTAGCCGTTGTGTACATTTTTCCACCGATTTGTATCGATAAGTTGAATATTTTTAAATTATTTATTTTTATTCGAATCTCTGTAAATAGAATTTAGCCGATCGTTGTATATATTAGTTTAAGCTGTGTATATCTTGCGGACGGATAGAGATGTTGATGCATTTATTGTGTACTGTTTATTTAAATATTTTGCATGGAAAACTTCTATTGATTTGGAAGTAAAGAAAGTGAGAACTGTAGTCAAATTGCTTTTATTTATTTAAAATACCTACAATATGCTTGTATGGCATTATACACAAAAAGTAGTGCGGTTTAAATTGAACACGTACTACGTATTTATTATTCTACTGAAGTCTTAGTATAAATTAAAATTAATAATATATTTGCTATTGCATTTCTTCACTGCGACTACAACTTAGCGTCGATGTCCGTATTATTAATCTCCATCTTCCACCACTTCCTGTTTCATCCTTTTTTCTTGTTTAATTTGCTCTGTGGTGGTGATGTTGCCGCCGATCACAGGTGGGTCCTGGTGGTCGTCATCTTGTGCATCGTCTTTGCTGTTCTCGTGAAGAAGCACGTATTCGCGTTGGGAGAAGCCGAACTTCACCACATCGCGCTCCAGTAATTCTACATAGCGACGCGGGTCGATTTTTTTGTTGTTCACAAACGTTCCATTGGCTGATTCTGAAATCAAAACATATTTAAATGCAACAGTTGTTTCATATTTGTTTATTCAAAACATCATTATTTTAAACTTTCATCTAAACAAACAGTTTGGATGTGATGTTGATAGACATGGATGTAGTAAATATATGTATGTATATAAATAGTGGACGTCCACCCGCAAGATAGCCTTACAAACTGGCAAAAGCCGCAGGTCGTCGCTGCAGGCTGCCCCACCACATCATAAGCCTATGTTCAGAAGTAGCCTTCTCTAGTCTGATGAAAACTCACCAAGATCGATAATATAGGGTCGCACGTGTTTCCCCTGCGAGCCGTCGGGGCGCGTGAAGGCGGTGGCGCGGTACTGCAGCGCGGCGTGCTGCTTGCTGATGGACGGGTGCTCCAGCGATATGTCGCACACCTTCTTGTCGCGACCGATGAGGAACGCAGACTGACGGTGGATGTACAGGATTGGCAGAGCTTTGTCGCCTTTGAATGGATAGAACCTGGAATATAACATGTTGAATGTTAGTTTGAGTGGATTATGACAAAGGCAGTTTATTACATACAAATTAAGGATAGGAAAAGGCGATAATATCTTGTAAATAACTTACTTCTATCTCTTAATAAAGACATCAATGAAGTGGATATAAGAATAACCTTTTAGTCGTATAGAAAGTCAATATCCCAATACTAGGATTTACGACCTAATCTAGATTGTTTATAAAAAGTTATTATATAAGAATTTATTACCTCCATCTTCGTTTTGGCTGTTTAGCGTCATCAGGTTCCGAGTACTTAATAACGACTCCGTTCACAGTGTTAGTCTCGGCCGCCAGCTTGCCAGATAGACCAAAGTTTGGCTTCTCTTTTTCACCTTCCTTGTTGCCACCCTCTTTTTTGCCATCTGATTTGCCCCAAGCATACTCCTTATTATCGTTATCAGTGAATCTGTAATATGCGTTGAAAATAATTAGGTGAGCAGCTATTACACGCAATTCTTTAAATCTGTTTATGATTTAACACTACGGTGGTGAATTAAATTTTTGTATTTTATACGAATTACGGTGATTTCGTATATAAAAATAGTACAACACAATTTGTACTATAGTCACATTATATTTGTATCAGTTTACCTGGATTTTCTTTCCCGCGATCTTCTCTCAAATTTGACATCACGACGATCAGGCTTGCGCTCTTCACTTCTAGCGACTCGTTCCCTTCGATGATCGCCGCGGTTGTCCATACGTCCGGGGCCGCGAGCCTCGCCACGAGCATCGCCGCGTGGATCGCCACGAGCGTCGCCACGTGGATCGCCGCGAGCGTCGCCACGAACATTAGCTCGGAAGTCCCTGCGAGCATCCGAACGACCCTCGCCCCGAACTTCGGCACGATCTTCGCCGCGATAGTCTTCACGAGCCTCTCGGTAGCGGCTGTCTCGTTCATCCTTCGGCTCCGCCTTGACGCTATCTCTAAACCGCTCGGCACTCCTAGATCTTGAATGTTCCCTGTGAAAAGCACTATTTTCTTTATTATATTTTATCAATTACGTTTTAAAAAATAGTTACCAAGTATAATACGCTCCAAAGGGATTTAATAAACAATACCAGAAATTTATATTTTACTTTAACTGTTCATAATTGTGTCAAATCATTGGAATTCATTATACTGTATCACTCATCTTTATTATTATTTTGTTTTCTAGTTTACAATAATAATTATGGATAAGTGGTAGAATATCAACGACCATCATTTTTTGATCATTGAACACAATTAATTCATGGGAACAAATAAACGATTTAAAAATTATTTAAAAAGTATATACCAAAGACATAAATAAGGAAACAAAAAGCATGAAAATCTTGAAGGTGAATTTAATTATTTAAAGTTACCTATGGTGAGAACTAGACGGCTTCTCTAATCTGCCAGATAGCTTCTCGTGGCGAACGTCGCGTGTCCTGTAATCGATAACATTACTTGTATTGGTACATGTACAATAATAATTCTTATTAGCAAGGGCTAAAACACGAGACAACAATTAAAACACATGAAAAAAATCAATTATGAAATAATGCAACACAAATGCATAATTTTATTTTTGGAGTTTTTTTTTGTTACAGTATTAACTCTCGTATGCATGTTTCCACGCAGATTCTTTTACGTTTCGGTCGTAACTAATATTTTCGTAGAATAACCACGATGAAAAATAAAAAAATATATATTTGACAAAACTAAAAATCATGACTTTAAAATAAAAGAACAGGCGGGCAACACGGAATCTTATTATCAACGTATAGATTAGCTGTACAATCATTAAAACTGTCTTCGTCACGAAAAACCAATTACTTTGACACTCCTTTAAATCTTACACTTACCGTTACTCATGAATTAATCGATGAATTGAAGACATATATAGTTGAATACCTACTCAGGTATATTATCCAGTCGTGGATTTTTCAAACATTCTTACTCTCTAATGATTTAATCTATTCTCTTTTAAGATCCGAAAATTCTTTATATAAACATCATGTACACACACTTATTTGATGTAGAGGAAAATCAATTTGCAGTTTCATTCATGTGTGTTTAAATCTTTAATCCTTACACTCCATCAGTATTTTCAATATATAGTGATGATTCTGTTGGTACAAAATTTTTCTGACACATTTACATTGTTTCTTGTTTTCATAATGGACAGGTCAACCAAATTATCCAATATCTCATGTGCCTTTCCTTTAATCACATATGTTAATATTGTTAACTTTCCATTTATTATTCATTTTCTTTCCAAATTCCGTGAATAAGTGACCATGCGTCTATGTGGTGTATGTTGGCAAATCAACTTGGAGTGGTGTGATAGATATTCAATGTTTGATAGCACTTTTCATGTTGTAATATGTAAAAGTGGAATAAAATGGTAATTGTAGTCTGAACACTAGAGGCGCCTGAATAACTTTCATTATGTTATGTTTCACCACATTGAGCGCGTGCGGTTATATGCATATTGTGGCAGTTCTATCGTTCAATATTTCTTCATTGACAAATGGTTTTCTGTTTCTCAGTTTGATCCATGAGACGTTTGACATGTATTGATTTCTTAATACTCCAAGATCACCTTCTAAAAACATCCAAATTGGAGAAAAAAAAATCTATTTTCTAACTGTAGAACACCATCAGATCTTGTTCTTTTCATAGTTATACATGTAAGTTTTTTGAAAATTATAAAACAAAAATATCAACTGAAGGCAAAACAATCTGTCACAATTGGCTCTCCTTTTTTTCATATTGCATATTTCTGTTGCCATTTCTATTCTTCAAGTCTTTCATATAAATAATTCACTTCTTGTATACTTTCTAGTCTCATTGTATACACTAAACATGACATAATATAAAAAATATTCAGGAGTAAGTCAGCAACTCAAACTGTATTTCCTATTTATCTTGTTTTATCATATCTTGACATCTGTAGTAATAAATAATCCGTACTTTCAATCTCTGACAAATTCGAACATATTTCACACATGCCTACAGTGATAATCATTTAATGTGCAATAGCTAAAATATCTTTGCAACACCAATATTTTCTGATCATTATATTTTTCTGTAGAGTAGTCACTGTAAAAACAAATACATTTATTTAACGTCGAGGATCAAATACAAAGTCAGTGCATGAGCATGCAATGTTTGCTCCAAACAATAGTCTATTTTGAAATGATATTTTAATATATGAATCAATTTTGACTATTGCACTGACTTATTGATCATTAGGATGATTTACACATGTTCAATAATACGTTGAAACTCTTTTTACCTGTCAGAAGGTTCCCCATATTCTTCACGGAATCTGTCCTTCTTTTCTGGCATGTCCCTCTCTTGGTAACGGTCACCCTCGGGAACACCACGCCTGTTGGCAACAGTTTGTCGATAAAACGTAATAAGTGGAGGAAGCAGAATGGAGTGCAATTTCATAACTTTGCTTAATTTTTATTAAATTGTTCTGAATACTAAACCTAAGTGTTTAAGGTATTGTGTTACTTTTAAATAAAATTTAATGTTATTCTAAAATTAAAAAAAGCTTATAAAGAACTCAAAGCATGATGATGAGATTCTGACATAAAATAAAATTAAAGTAAATTAGGTACCTTTCTCGAAAATCTCTGTTGTCATAATCGCGTCTTTTGGCACCTCTGTCTTCAAAACGGTTATTGTGTGGGAACCCTTTAAAAAAAAGATAGTGATTACTACATGGAAGCATCAATATACAACAAGTTTTAACTAACATGAACAATATATACTGTAAACATTATTTGCTTTACAATTAGAAACTAACCTCTTTGATCTTGCCTTGAATATCCTTCTTCTCTTGGTCTTCTATGATAATCATCATCTGGAGGCCTATGATCATCATATCTTGGGTTTCTAAAAAAATTCTTAATTTAGTGACTTTGATGATTAAAGAATTATCCTTATATATCTTTTAGCACAATTTAATATCTTATAGTCATATATATCTATGTTAATCAAAGCTTTTTATACCTTTTGTATTCATAATCTCTTTGCCTTCTTGCATGTTCATCATTGTAATCATTATATGATGGATTTGGTGCTCTGTCTGTGTCATATTTATTCTGATGATATGTTGAATATCTGCAATATTTTATTCATAATAATTTAAGTTCTTTATTCAGAAACTTCATTATCCAACTTAGAATTTAAGCAACTTAAATAACAGTGAATATATCCAACAATTAATCTGTAGCCAATATGCATCAATAATATTTTGATCTCTACATTTTTTATTATTATACTTGTTACGTGCGACACACATACAAGGATTGCTGATGACCACAATGGCCCGGTTACCCAAAATCGCTGATGCTTCGTCGTTCCACATACGGATCAAGGCCGCGTAAACGCCGACTCCGCGACCTCAATTATTAGTTATAAGTTTACTATATATATATTGTTATTATTGTAGAAAGATATAATTCTTGTATCTAACATCGATCAAGAAACTAGTATCTAGTTAATAAATTAGTATTATAAGATTTTTGGTTTTTTTAAGTCCTTCGGCTGTGACTAACGTAATTGGCGCAGTCGGTAGGATTCTAGAGTCAGTGCGTGGCGGTCATAGGTATCAAAAATCGTTGCCTAGCTTGACTCCGCATAGTCGCTGGCGGGCTCTTAAGCCATCGTCTGGAATCCGAAACCTACGAGGGCACGGCCGGGGACGTACTCAAACATCAGTACAAAGAAAAACCAACTTATGTAAGTACTCTGAAATTTTATCCTAAGTGTTGCCTCCTGTCTCCAAAATTTTCCATCCAAGGAATAAAGGGGAGGAATCTGTCTCTTCAAGACAGATTCATAGGAACTTCGCTTTAGATAATAGTAGGAATTTAGATAGTAATAGAAATTTAGGAAGTGATAATAATTTAGATAAAATGACATTTGACCCGGACAATATCTATAAGGCCCTACGGCCGGTCCCTGAGTTTGATGGGAACCCAAATGTCCTAACTAGGTTTATACAAATCTGTGACCAAATAGTGGCACAATACATGAAAAACGAACCGTCATATCAATTAAGTAATCTGTGTCTCATAAACGGAATTTTAAATAAAATCACGGGTCCTGCCGCCAGAACAATAAATTCTAACGGCATTCCTACAAACTGGCTAGGTATTAAAAACGCCTTGATAAATAATTTCGCAGACCAAAGGGATGAAACCGCCCTTTATAACGATCTTTCTCTCGCAACTCAAGGCAATGATACACCTCAAGAATTCTACGACAAATGCCAGACCTTATTTAGTACAATTATGACATATGTGTCCTTACACGAATCAGTTACAACCACGATAGAGGCTAAACGCGATCTTTACCGTAACTTGGCTAAGCAAGCCTTCGTAAGAGGGTTAAAAGAACCCCTCGGGTCACGTATTCGATGTATGAGACCCGAGACAATTGAAAAGGCTCTGGAATTTGTCCAAGAAGAGATTAATATAATGTACCTACAGCAGCGAAATGATTCCGTACCTGAGCGACGTAACACTCCAGCACATCCGAGCACACCACATAAGGTACCATCCTTAGGTTTTAATATGAACATGCCTAAAATGTTTAGTGTACCTACCCCTAGTCCAGCGTGGCCGAAACCATCACCCGTATTTGCGCACCCTTATACATCGCAACAGGCACCCCAATGGCGTCCGAACGCCCAGATTTCTCATCCGCAGCAACGCATGCTTACATATCCCACGCGTACTCAGCAAATGTTCCGGGCGCCGCCGCCAAATTATAATCCGAATAACAGTTTTAGATTACCTCCTAAAAATGTACCAGTATATAATGCCGGGCCGAAACCCATGAGTGGTGTAAGCCATTACGTACCGAAGGTATTACCACCAACCTTAACGGGACGCGATTGGAGAGTTCACGGTAATCCTCCGCCATCAAACTATTTTAAAAGTAGGGAGATGAATTTTAACGAAATTGCAGATTACAACGATTATAACGATAGTTATTACGGCGAGTGTTATTATGAGCCATTTACATATCCTCCTTATTCGGAATATTACTGCGACATGAATCCGGAATATGAATACGCTATCGATCAGTCTCAATACGATCATACAAACGCGAATAATGTTACCGACGCGGAAGCGCAAAGCCCGGTTGATAATAAGCAGGATTTTTCCGAGGGCCGTTCCACGAAAGAACCAAGATAGAATTAAATCTACATTCCAAAAGGGAATTACGCTACGTACAAATAGCGGATCCCCCACTTAAGTTATTAGTTGATACCGGCGCGAATCAATCCTTTTTGAGCCCTGAAGCATGTGACAAATTTTTCCCCACTATTCCACGTGATTTTGATCCTTTCGAAGTTACTAATTCGCGAGGTACTAGCATACATGAACATTCAATTACCATCCCGCACTTTCAGGAATTTAATGAACAAAGATATGCGAAATTTTTCATATATAGATTCCATAATTATTTCGACGGACTTATAGGTTTGGACTTGTTAGAAAATTGTAACATAGATTTAAAGAATAATTTGTTAATTACGGAACATGCTTCAATACATCTCAAGTGCTATAAGTGTCGAAAATCGAACCCGTACGAAACGATCCCAGCCGGCTCATCCAAACTAATAAACGTACCGATATATGACTCGGAAGGTGACGTACATGTGCCCCAGCAAATAGTTTCTAATTGCATTATCCATGAGTGCGTTACTAAGGTCTCGGACAGAGTAGGCACGATTGAAATCGAAAACCCCACCTGTGACGATATTACTATTAAATTTGAACAACAACCGCGCATACAGGTATTTAATATCGAATGCATAACGCCAGGGCCGGATTCGGAACGTGTTAAAAATGTTTTAAATCGTTTGCGAACTGATCACTTGAACGTAGAGGAGAAATGCAATTTGGAAGCTTTGTGCAGACGTTACGCAGACGTATTCTATCTCGATGGCGAACCCTTAACGTTTACGAATAAAATTAAGCATAGGATTAGGACAACGGACGAATTACCGGTATATAGTAAAAATTATAGGTATCCATTTATTCATCGTCAGGAAGTTAGGGAACAGATTACTAAGATGTTGGAACAAGGCATTATTCGGCCATCCGATTCCGCCTGGAGCTCACCTATATGGGTAGTCCCTAAGAAAGTTGACGCTTCAGGGAAGCAGAAGTGGAGAATAGTTGTTGATTTTAGGAAGTTAAACGACAAGACCATAGACGATAGGTATCCGATTCCTAACATCACGGATGTTCTGGATAAACTAGGTAGATGCCAATACTTCACGACCCTGGACTTAGCATCAGGATTTTATCAGGTCGAGATGGACCCCGATGATATCCAAAAAACAGCTTTTAATGTCGAACATGGGCATTTCGAATTCTTACGAATGCCAATGGGCCTAAAAAATTCACCATCCACATTCCAACGAGTGATGGACAATGTGCTTAGAGGGTTACAAAATGAAATCTGTCTAGTTTACCTCGATGATATTATCGTCTTTAGTACATCCCTGCAAGAGCACATAGTAAATCTAGAAAAAGTGTTCGACAGGCTACGTGACTCCAATTTCAAAATCCAAATGGATAAATCTGAATTTCTGAAGTTGGAGACACCATATCTAGGCCATATAATTAGTCGAGAGGGTATAAGACCTAACCCTGATAAAATAGCGGCTATTCAAAAATATCCACTGCCTAAGAGTAGCAAAGAAATTAAACAATTTTTAGGACTGTTAGGTTACTACAGAAAATTTATTCCGGATTTCGCACGTATAACTAAACCGATGACTAAATGCCTCAAAAAGACCAATAAGATAACGTTTGACCCCGAGTATATCGATAGTTTTGAAAAATGTAAGAATTTATTAACAAACGATCCGATATTACAATACCCGGATTTTTCGAAAGAGTTTAATTTAACAACGGATGCCTCTAATGTAGCGATAGGTGCCATCCTTTCACAAGGACCGATAGGTTCAGATAAGCCCATATGTTATGCGTCCAGAACTTTAAACGATAGTGAACAAAAATATAGCACAATAGAAAAAGAATTGCTTGCCATAGTTTGGGCAACCAAATATTTTAGACCATATTTATTCGGTCGTAAATTCAAAATTCTAACGGATCATAAACCCCTTCAATGGATTATGAATCTAAAAGAGCCGAATTCCCGGTTAACTCGCTGGCGGCTCAAGTTAAGCGAATACGACTATACTATAGTCTATAAAAAAGGCAAATGTAACACAAATGCCGATGCTTTATCACGAGTCCAAATTAATAATGAGGAAACAGACTCGATGCTCGTAAACCCCTCCGAGAGACCACCTAGTCGCGCTGATTCGTCAACTGAGACAGCTCACACTAGTAATGAAAACCCGATTCTTGAAGTTCCCATTACCGAGGAGCCGTTGAATAAGTTCCATAGACAGATTTGTTTTACAATAGTAGGTGATATTAAACGACGAACAACAGCCACAAAACCATTCGACACACACACCCGTACTCACATTCAAGTATCAGAATCCAATTTAGAGCAAGACGTAGTAAATGCCATAAAGGAATACGTTAATCCGAAAGTAAAAACTGCCCTTAAAATAACACCCCCATTAGGGATGTATTCCATAATTCCGATCATACAAAATAATTTTAAAAGCTCTTCTATGAATTTAGTCTTAGCAAAGACTGAACTAGAAGACGTAAAAGAATATTTAAGACAGCAGGAAATAATTAAAAACTATCACGAGGGTAAGACTAATCATAGGGGAATAAACGAATGTTACTTATCACTTTCCCGGCGCTTTTATTGGCCGAAGATGAAAGAGGAGATAAGCAAATACATTAACGAATGCACAATTTGTGGACAGTCGAAGTATGATAGAAACCCTATCAGGCCACAATTTAACATCGTGCCCCCAGCCACCAAACCCTTTGAAATAGTACATATGGACTTATTTACCGCTCAAGCAGAAAAGTACCTAACGTTTGTCGATTCATTTTCTAAGTACGGGCAGGCTTATCATTTACGCGACGGAACTGCAATAAGTATTTTACAAGGATTATTAACATTTTGTACTCATCATGGGCTACCTTTAACTATAGTTACAGATAACGGTACAGAATTCACGAATCAATTATTTGCCGAATTTGTAAGATTACATAAAATTAACCACCATAAGACTTTGGCGAACTCACCTAATGATAACGGCATAATAGAAAGATTCCATTCCACTATAATAGAACATTTACGTATATTAAAGTTAAAACAAAAAGATGAACCTGTCGTGAACCAAATGCCCTATGCGGTATTAGCGTATAACAGTTCAGTTCATAGTTTTACTAAGTGCAGGCCTCATGATATCATACGAGGTCATTTTGACCCCAGAGACCCCCTAGATATAGACCTGACAGCTCATCTTATGCAGCAGTATATTTTAAGCCACCGGGACCAGATGAAAGTAGTATATGATCTTATAAATAAATCCACCACGGTAGATCGCACTAACCTAATGAATAACCGTAATAAAAATAGGGAACCGGAAGAACAGTATCAACCCGACCAACAAGTATTTATAAGTAACCCGTTAGCGAGTAGGCAAAAATTAGCGCCACAATACACACAAGACACTGTACTTGCAAACCTTCCGATTCACATATATACGTCTAAAAAGAAAGGACCCATTGCAAAGTCTAGACTTAAACGTACATGTAAGTCATCTCGATTGTTACAGGATTCGACTACTACTAATAGTCCAACTGAGTCTGGCGGCCGACATAAGACTTGAGAGTCTCGACGATGGACCGGGCCTCTTACCATTTAATCTCGGACCCACAAAACTTATTACTCATTATCATTCTTTCTTACAGTATATTGAATTATCCGATATAGAGGACAGAATTGATTCTGTTCAAAATCAACTTAATTATTTTAGAAATAAATTAGACAATCATACACTAGCCCTGTTTGAAATACAGATAAGTTATCTTAGCAATAAATTAATAAAATTGAAGTCGCAATTAAGAGGATTAGAACCTAACCGCGTCAAAAGAGGTCTAGTTGACGGACTAGGATCCTTAATAAAGAGTGTGACCGGTAACTTGGACCATTCCGATGCTGAACGGTACAATCATGCTATTAATGTCTTAGAAAATAATGAACATAAGTTGTTATCTGAGCTGGACGAACACATAAGTCTCAATAAAAATTGGATGACGCAATATTCAAGTTTAATCGCACATATCGTTGATAATCAGGAAAAAATTAACAACACGTTAGAAATTTTATTAAACAGAACCGTTTACGCAGATTACACATTGATTAAATTTGCCAAATTTGCACAGTTGCTAACTATTATAGGCGATAACGTGAAGGATTTATCTTTAGAGTTAATTAAGTTAGAGAATACCTTAGCATTTATAAGTGCATCGAGCACTCATCATAGTATGTTAGAAATAGAAAATTTAGTTAATATAATAGGTAAGCTAAAATCCTTATACAACAAGGATCAAATATTGGACGCGGAGTTAAGAGAATATTATAATATAATTAAACCAGGATTCTATTACATAGATAAAAGAATAGTCATTATTTTTAAATTTCCCATAGTCTCCCCAGATAATTTCGAGTTGTATAGGCTTTCCATTGTTCCTAATAAACACCACCAGACCTTTATCCCTTCATATCCTTTTATGGCAACTAATGGGATAAGTTTCATGTACATGGAGGCTGAATGCCCGAAGTTCGATCGTCGACATCTTTGTGAGGAGAGCATCAATCATCAGCCCCGAGGCCATGCCGACTGTATCCAGAGTCTCATCGGAAACCAGCCCCTACATAAATCATGCCAGCCGACGGAAATCGTTCTCACCAGAGAAGCTATGGAGCAGCTAGATGATCAACACTATACAATCGTCATCCCTAAACCAACAAAGGCTGAACTGAAATGTAGACGCCAGGACTACGTAACGCTAAGCGGAAGCTACCTCGTCACGATTCCTCTGAAATGTTCGCTGCGCACCGACGAATTCACCCTTATTAACATCAATGGACAAATTAAAGGACAGCCGCTGAAAATAGCAAACATACCGAATGGCTACCTTACAAGAGATGATACCAGCATCCCTCATCTTGAACTAGCATCAATCAACTTGAAAGGACTACATGATATTGAAGATAAGATTCAAGCCCAGCATCCAGTAAATTTGGACCATGCTATATATAATACCACAATACCTCTCTACACTGTGGTACTAGTTATAACCGCAATAAGTATTGGAGTTACTGCACGCCGTTATCTCAAAAAGTCTAAAGGATACAAGCCCTCACTATCTGAAAAGGACACCCCATCCAGCGAGGATCAAATATATGCAACCCCTGAAACAAGAAAAATTCAGACATCCACCCCAGCAACATTTTCGCTCAACGTTCTCAAATAGTTGCTGATCTGAGGGGGGAGGTGTTACGTGCGACACACATACAAGGATTGCTGATGACCACAATGGCCCGGTTACCCAAAATCGCTGATGCTTCGTCGTTCCACATACGGATCAAGGCCGCGTAAACGCCGACTCCGCGACCTCAATTATTAGTTATAAGTTTACTATATATATATTGTTATTATTGTAGAAAGATATAATTCTTGTATCTAACATCGATCAAGAAACTAGTATCTAGTTAATAAATTAGTATTATAAGATTTTTGGTTTTTTTAAGTCCTTCGGCTGTGACTAACGTAATTTACTTTATAAATGTAGAGATTCAGTATAATAAATTATTTTCAATGATAATAGAAAAAAATAAAACCTGTCAGGGTGATCTCGGCTATATGGTTCTTGTCCTGGAGCCCTGCGGTCTTTACTGGATCCACGGTAAAACCTTTGCACTTCGCGTTCCCTTTCATATTCAGCTGACATTGATCGTCTATATTCCTTCCTAATGAAAGTCATTAACAAATGAGATATGAAACTGTTACTTCAATATCACTTATTAAAAAAACTCCTAATTACTTTACATTAGCTGATAAATATCTTTAAAGATCAAGTTTTTCTACTTTTTATCATAAACAATAAACTCATAAGTAAAAAACATAACTTAATCAAGTGAATAAAAAAGACAATGTAATTGGCCATTACATGATGTTAGTTGTTATATAAAATTTACTGTC
Organism: Cephonodes hylas; assembly: GCA_030295005.1. Classification (NCBI taxonomy): domain Eukaryota; kingdom Metazoa; phylum Arthropoda; class Insecta; order Lepidoptera; family Sphingidae; genus Cephonodes; species Cephonodes hylas. Next base: position 7,399,554 of record AP025371.1, read on the forward strand.
ATTTTAAACTAAAAATAAAGAACTACAAATAATTTTAATAAACTTGCCATTTTATTTGTGTATCTATTTGTGTTTACTTTTAGCACATGTACATGGTAGGGTACATGCCCAGATAAAAACCATAATTAGCGTGTTGTAAAACATATCCAATTAAACCCAAACGGGTTTAATTAACCGTTAGCTAACAGAAGTATTTTTGAAATGGTTTCACAATATGCTTACTGATAATATGTTCGTGGAGGGTGGCTTTCTTCATCTGATGATCCGCGACGTTCCTTCACTACGCTGTGTATTCGTCTCTGCGCACGATTATCCTCTATGAAAAAAAAGCAATCATTATGCGTACATGTTTCAAGTTAATGATGTAAAGTGAAATAGTTTTAAACATTACCTATTTCGCTAGCTGACGTACTACGGTTACGTTTATGCTTATTTTTGTGTTTCCGTTTCTTTTTGGAAGATATCTCGCCTTCGCTAACTGACGATGCATCTTCAGCATCAGAGGTGCTATCGTGGACAGAGTCGGATCGACGTTTCTTTTTACCGTGCTTCTTCTTCTTTTTCTTATGTTTGCGTTTTTTCACACGCTTCTGATTATCAGACTCGGATTCAGATGCAGAAGAATCAGCACGTTTACGTTTCTTTTTATGTTTATGTTCTAGCGTTGAAAATTCATCACTGTCGCTGTTAGAACTGCTGGTGCTTTTGACACTTGCATCGGATTCCCCAGTTTCTTCCGATGATACACTGTGGTGGCGTTTTTTGGACTTCATTTTAAGATTCACGCCAAAAAATAAACTTCACGCACAAGTTAGTCAAAAACAATGCTAACCAATAACTACACCAACTATCAACTAGAAAATGTCGGACATCGGATGTCCACAATGCGCATCAAAATCGATTGACAGTTGGTGTTGCCATAAATATATAAGAGACCAAAAAAATGAAATTAGTTTACATATGGAGGCTTATTTATTCATGCAACATTGATTCATGCAACAGTTTAAAAAAGTAATAAAATTGTAATAAACTTATTTGACTTTGAATCCTCACAGGGAATTTATAAGTTTTCAAATTAAGCCCTTTTTGATATTACATGGGTACCTAGGTAGTACTACCTATATTTTTTGCTTAAATTTTATTTATCTCCTCAAGTAGGGGTCCATGTACAGCAAACATGTTAGGTTTAGGTACCTACTTACTTTATACAATGGAAATATTTGAAAACACGAAAATTAGATTTTTAAAATCATACAATTCAAGACATTATTACTACTACTAGTTAGTAGTAGTTCCAAGTACTACCAGTACCTGCCTACTTCAAAATTCCAACGTAATAAAAGTCGCCGGTGCTTTAAAGTAATAAGATAAGACGTGTCTCTGTGTTATTTACTGTCACTTCCAAAATCTGTAAACGACATTGAAATCGACGTTTAAAAATCAGAGACAGTTTTAAGTGAAAAAGCTACTATTGTAATTTGTATCTATTCGCGTATTTTTCGATTGTTTCAGTTTCCAAAAAACTTAATTTTCATATACAATACGCTCACTAGGGGATTGTGCTATACATTGGTTATATTTACTACAGGGATATTATAAATATTTACAAAATAAATAAGCCAAGAATTCTGATAAGAACTGAACTCGTGAAATATTGATACTCATTTGGAATTTGTTAAGTATTTAAAAATGGCAACGAGAAAAAGAAGTGGTTCTGGATCAAAAAGACATTTAAAAGAAAAAGTGGTCCAAATTTACGAGTCGTTCTTTAGAGGTGAAAATTTAACTACAGACAATCCCACGTTTTGGGATGAATTTTTCCTCTTGAAACCAAAAATACCCCAGTTGGAAGCTGAGATACACAAACTGTCTGGTGAGCAATTGATGAATATGAAAGAAAGTATGAATTTATTGGTGGGACAATGCATAGAAATGCTGGGACAAGAACACCATATAAGGTACTAAACTATTTGGTAAAATGTCTGGTTTATTTTTTTCTGTCGAATATAACAATTCACTCCACTAAGGGGTCTGTAGTACTAGTTGTAATGTATTTGTTTAATTTAAATATATAATTCTGATTTTCTAAAAGCTTCTACTTCTTTCACAACTCCAGTAGTTCAGTGATGTGCATTACATTTTATCATAATGTTCATTTAATATGAACTGTATATTCTACTGTATATGTCAATATAATGGATATTTTCAGGCTTGTGTATGCCCTTCAAACACTAAGTGCTCTATTGATTACAATGTATCAAAGAGTAGGTCAAGACTCCACTATAAATATTAAAACCATATTAATAGGACAAGAGGATGCTGATGGAAAAATGCAGAAATTGTTTGAATACTGCAGTACTATACTGTCAGGTAATTATTAAAATGTTTATTTAGGTGCAGATTTTAAAAAGGACTTTTAGAAAAACATATAAAATTTTATGTTAAGGCACAACTGTACTCTGTATTACAATTTCTCTCACATTATAACAACATTCTAGTATGTTTCCTAAAAAAATTGCCTTTGCTGTTAAACTCATCATAATCAACATCTGCCTAAATTATATAACTGATTCATTGCTGAGCATTGGGTTCCTCTATAACTAAAGAGTTAGCACACTGGCCTAGTGTGGATTTGTAGACTACAAACCTATAAAAATTCTAAGACCTTGTAGGAGTATAGTTTTCTTCACCATTAAATGACAGGTTTATTCATTATGAATACAAACATAGCTTCATAAAGTCAGATGTGTGTGCCTGAGGTTTGAACCTACAACTCTAAAATTCACATACTGTTCACATAAACCTTCAGGCTGTTAAAATGATCACTGACAACAAATATAACTTAGAAAGTGAATACTGTGTCATCAATGGTAGAATTGGGCACTCACACTATTTGTGCAGGACAGAGCAAAATATTGCTTTGTCTATAGTCATAATGTGCACGACGGAACAAAAAATGGGTTCGTTAAAAATAAAGTAATTTCCAAATAAAACAAAGCGAAGTAATACTTCATGTGAATAGTTTTGTATAATAGTGAATAGTGTTTTAGAATCAGGTCAGAAAGGTCCTTCCGAGAAATAACTTTCTCGGACCAGGAAGACCCTTCCGAGAAAAAACTCTCTAAAACCGGGATGATCCTTTCAAGAAAAGGCCCCGTCAGGCCAGGTAGACCCTTCCGAGAAACGCCACAGATCGGAACGCCTACTTCCGACCAATCAGGGAAAAACGGGCTCGACCTATGAGAGGGCGAGAAACCCCATAGTTTCAACACAGAGGGCGCCACCGCATCTGACGGCTTAAAAGGCGAGCGCCCCCTGCACAAAGGACCAGTCGGGACCGGTCGCACCAGTCCCCAGTCGCACCAGTCACATCGGTCGCTCCAGTCGGCGCCAGTCGCCAGTCGCGATCAGTAGCTACCAATCGTCGGGAGGCACAGGAAGAAGGAAGACCTCAAGGGAGACATCAAGGAAGGCAGCAAGAAAACCTCATCAAGTGAGGAAAGAAGACTTCGGGACGTCGTTATAGTCCGTACCAACTGGGTACGTCAACGTCACCGTCGCCGCCGCCAGTTGTGATCACGCCGCCGTTAATACCGGATCACCGGTACACACCGTCGTACACAACATCAGCTGCAGTAAACGCTGAAAGCCGAGTCATCCCGAGTGCCGCCGACATCGCACGCCGTGTGTGCATCACCGAGCCGACGCGACGTCAGGAAGATTCGTCCGAAACCCGTAACGTCGTCGCGGTGTAGACTGGTCATTTAAAATCAAATGTTAAATCTTACGTGTTAATCCCGCTTTATAGATCGTGTGTTGATTTTATAGTTCACCGATATAGGGTTCGCGTATTCATGTACAGTCACGAGCATAAACATGTTCCTATGCGAAGGTTACCAAAAATATCTGACCCATGATCGAGTTCAATAATATGTGCCTACACGTACGCAGCAAAAATATGTGACATTATCTGGCTGCATAATGCAGTACCGTCAAAATGATGTGATACACTCACGAAGCATAAATATGTGACACCACTAGGCGGCAAAAATATCTGACATAATTTTATCTTCAAATTAATATAAAAATTATACGAAATAATAAAAGAAATAAATTTTATATTACATTGTTACAAGATGGCTGTACTTTTATACTATACTAGTCGGCCCGCGCTCGCTTCGTTGGGGGGTAAACATTTTTACTTGCGATTAAATTGTGATTTTAGTTCGGTTAACACTGAATGCCATAATTTATTTTCTGACTGCCAAAAAATATTGTATTTATCTATTTTAAATGAAAATATCACTAAATAGATTACGGCACAGTCGCGGTTGCATAACTAGGTCAGTATTATCTCTTTAACCATTCGTGCAAATTGTATGCAGTTAAAGAAAAAAATATTTTGTTTTAAACACTTGAGAGTATAATTATAAACTCACTTATTTTAATAAAAAATCATAATTATTGATAATATTAATCAATTAAGATGAAGTAATGATTTAAATTATTCTTCAATATACAAAACATTTTTTTTCAGTTATATTTAAAGTTAGACATATGCTGGCGCTGACTTTTTTATAGGCATTATCAAGCTTTACAGTACTGGGCTCGAGGTTTATGCGCACGGTTGAGAATCTCTCCGGTCGGGGGTGCACACCCCAGGCACACACCTCTGACTTTTCGAAGTAATATCTGTATTAACAATGAATTATCACTTGCAATAACGGTAAAGGAAAACACCGTGATGACTCTTGCACACCTAGAAGTTCTTAGAAATTTCTTAGGTTTGTAGTCCGCAAACCAGCACTAGGTCAGCGTGGTGGACTAAGGTCTTAACCCTCTCAATGATAGAGAAGGCTCGTGCCCAGAAGTGGGACATAAATGGGCTGATAATGATAATGATGATCAAGCTCTATAACTTTTCTCTAGGACTCAAGCAAATATGGGGTAAAGCAACGTTCATAAAAAACCCGTTCGACTGTTTTTTCTTCGATTTACTTTGTAAAACCGGCTACAATGAAAAATTGTTATCAATTTTCCGATTAATATTTACCCTATGACACTTACAAATAACGTAGCTTTCTATTGCTAAAAGAATGTTCAAAATCGGTTTAGTAGATCCAGAGATTACTTTATAGTAGTATGTTAGTATTTGTATAGATTTCTGTCTAGATATATTCTAAATCACGACCATATAATATTCATTAAGGGATTGTTATGTTGTGTTAAACGGAAGCGGCTTTTAACACGATTGCTCCGATTAATTTATTATTTATACAGTTTATACAGTTAATTGATTTTTCTTAAATTAATTTAATTAATTAAGAGACCAGATTTAAATCCCATTGAAAATCCGCTTTTATCTGGGTTTAATGGTCCAGCTATGGGATCCAACTCGGGCTCCAACCCATGATTCTCTATGCTGATTGGCTATACTCTGTTTAAATTCATCTTTACATATGTAATTTTTTTCTGTAAGTGTAATGTTCCCAAACTCCTCCGAAACGGCAGGACCGATTTGAATGATTTTTAGTGTGTGTTTAAATGGACTCGAGGATGGTTTAGATTTACAAGTCAGTTCAATTTCAATTGCTCTTTTTTTAATTATATGTTTGTTGATTTTTGATAATAAACTCTTTGGATGATATTTCAGAGCGTGACATGAGTCACAGTTCACTTTGTTTTTAAAACAGACATCAGTGACGTTTCCCTAGAGTGGCCAATATGCAGCCAGTAGCACAACCATATCGCATATTTACTAAGTCCAATAGTAAATGACACTAAAGGTATGTGTCTTCGACCAAATGTATACTAGATTCAAAAATAGCCCGGAAATAAGCGCACAACAAAAATTGTGGTCTTATTACAAATTTGGAATGTCCAATCGTCGCTAACGCTAAGACGTAACAAGAAAAAAGTTGAGTAGAGCATTTTTTAGATTCCCTAGCAGAGTTTTGATAAATTTAAAACGAATACTACTGAACTTTGTGAAAAACTAGACCATAATTCAAATTCAGATATAATTCCACAAATAATAATTGCTGGCTTGGTAGTGAGTAATATGGTAAAAAAATATTTGTAAATACTGTAAAACCGATTATTGCGCAAAAAAAAACTATGGTTTCTTAAATTAATAGATTTAAGAGACATGGCTGATTTAACTTATACATAGTTCAAACGACGTATTAACGACTATCAGACTCTGAACGCAATTGCATTTTTCTTTGTTATAAATAGTTCTCAATACCAAAACTTGTGACGTGAATGATAGCGATTATTACTATTGCTACCGAATATTACTCGTATACACTTACGAAGTAAGACCAAACAGAATGAAAAAATAGACACTTTATGACATAATGACTGTTCGAAGTGAACGCACTAAGAAATATTTAGTACCGAAACAACGTGAATTCCAAATGTGAACAAATAATTTCCAATCTTATTACTTGCGTGTGACGTTTATTTTAAAATATTTGTCCTCATTTATTAAAGACATTATTTTAAAATGACATTTTTATTTTCTGTATTTTAATGTCATAACGTCTTAAATTCAAATTTATTGTAAGCTATATAAAATCCAATTGCAAAGATTTAAGGTTAATTGCAACCATGAGTTGTCTTTAATTTAATACATTACAAATTGAAGTCTGAATTACAAATGTGTAAATATAATATCATGAAATATATGCAACCGGTGCCACTAAGACAAGTGATTTTGTTTGCGATCTTCAATCTAGTATAGGTATATTTGATCGAAGGTGTGTGTAGTATTCTCCAAAACGATATTGGTAAGATAGTTTAGTGAAGAACAATTTAACGATCATAATTACTATTTTAACGAACGAAACGAAATAATTAAAGAAATATTGTTTTCAAGTTAAATTTCTTTATCGAAGTAATACGAGATAACTGGTCGCCTTAACAGCGTTGAATATACAGGAATTCTTTCAGACATTTTGATACCGACAAGGCATATCAGCTATCCTGATTTAGCACCTCTTTATGTGGTGCAAGACAACAGCCCATTCCAGAACTCACGAATAACTCGTGAGTGGTTTAATACGCATAGAGAGACGATAAAATTAATAGATTTCCCTCCTAAAAGCCCTGATTTGAATCCTATTGAGAACCTGTAGGGTTTAATAGTCCAACAATGGGATCCAAATCAGGCTAAAACTTACAATTCCCTGCGTTGTCACACCTTCGACATTTGGGAGTCACTCCAGGGCTCTCAAGTGTGCACTAATATTGTCTCATCCATGCGAGAGAGGCTACAGGATGTTATTAATGCAAACGGGGGGTATACTTGATTTTAATTTATAATGTTTGCATATAAAAAAAGAATTAAACTTATTAATTAAGATGATTTGATAAATTAAAATATAAGTAAATATTTAAATGTAGTCGTGATTTAGACCATAATATCTAGACATAAATCTATCTATACTAATATTATAAAGCTGAAGAGTTTGTTTGTTTGTTTGAACGCTAGGATCTCAGGAACTACTAGTCCGATTTGAAAAATTCTTTCACTGTTAGATAGCATATTTATCGCGAAAGGCTTTAGGCTATATAACATCACGCTACGACGAATAGGAGCAGAGCAGCAATAAAGAATATTTCAAAATCGGGGACATTTTTTCCTTTTTGTGAGCTTCCGCTGCGTGCGCTGCGAAAACGGTTAAAGTTTCGCTAAAATAATGTTTGAGTGAAATGTTCCTCTTTAAAAGTTCTAAAAGAAAGTCCGCGACAGGATATGTCTATTTTTTAAGGTTAGCTCACTATAACGTTTTTTATCCTAACCAAATTTATTTTAAAATAAAGTTTTATTTGTTAAGGTATTTTTATAAATATGATATTAATCCTTATCCAAATAAATACGTTATTCATTACAAGTATTTAATTTTAAATAAAATTGCCCTTTACATCATTTGATTTCACTGAGTATCTTAGAAGATATTGCAATTTTAAAATATTGATCAAGCGCGCAGTAATGATGCACAAGGCGCCGATCGACGCATTACGGTTTCACGTTTGAACAATTTGACCGAATTGTATGATTTTTGGTATGGACATAAACAGGACTCTGAGAAGTAAAATAGACTACAACTTATTTTCCTTCTGAACTCAACCCTGTAGTCTACGCGGACGGAGTCGCGAGCAAAAGCTAGTATATGTATATAAAAGAAAGTCGTGTTAGTTACACCACTTATAACTCAAGAACGGCTGAAGCGATTTGGCTGAAAATTGGTGAGGAGGTAGCTTAGAACCGGGAATAAAACATAGGATACTTTTTATCCCGTTCGACAGCGTTCCCGTGGGACTTTTCATTGTTTTCTATATCCATACAAAAGTTTCGTTTTAATAATTAAGTCAATTTGAACTTTAATACAATACAATAAAGTTTAAATCGTAGTGGAGGAGTTCTATATTATAAAAATGAATTGCTCGATGTGTCCCTAAGCGCAAATCTCGAGAACAGCTGAACCAATTTCGCTAATTCTTTTTTTATAATATTCCTTGAAGTACGAGGATTGTTCTTATGGAGAGATACATTTTAAAAATTGCTTGAAAAGGTCTAAAAATAATACTTTTCTGAATTCCCATACAAAAGGATCGTAATGATACTTAAGTAATTTTGAACTATAACACCATACAAAATTTCTGTCATTTAATGTTTATCCCGTCGATGCAGTTAGAGGCCCCCTCATATAAAAGAACGTATTAAAATAAGAATTTTGAATCGACAATATGCATCTATAACATTCGAATAATTGCGTTTAGATGTTAAAAATGCAGAATTGTCATGACAATGGATTGACATTTTTTGGCTGTCAAATTTTAAGGCGTGCTTTCAGAAATTTATTTTGTGTAACAAATCTCCTTGCTAGTGCCTAATTTTTAAATTTTTAGTATGCTTGAATATTAAAAATACTCTAAATCTCCTTCAAGAAATATTAATAAATGGCCAGGGGATGCCTCTTCCATTGATCTAGCCAGTCATGGAACAGGGCAGCGATTACGCGACCTCGGCCCCCCGAGCTGTTGGAGTCTCCCACTACTTCCTTACTGCAAAATCCTTACCATCAGGCTAAATATCCTTCCCTGCAATATCCTGTACCCAAACACACGCTATCTCTACACCATTACCAAAACAATGAAAGTCCCAAGGAGAGTTGGTGTCAGACAGGCGGCCGGCCGTAAAACATTTGCCAAAACATTTATGCAGAATGTATAATAAGAAAGGTGACAGGGCCTAGGGCGTCTCCCGTAGCCGACGCGCAGGGGCAGCACCTGGCTCCTGTGAGAAATGGGCAAGGTTTGTTACACCAGCCCAGGCGGGGGCAACTTAAGACACTAGCCCGGGAAATAAGATTGAGGTATGCAAGTTGGAATGTAGGTACGATGAATGGTAGGTCAAGAGAGCTAGCATCTGTGCTGAAAAAGGAAAAATAAGGTTAACGAAGAAGACTTACGAAAGACGACTGCATGCAGCAATAATGCGAATATTGCGGTGGGTGTGTAGTATTATAACATGGAGTGACAGAGTGAGAAATGAATACTTTAGGGTAAGTCTGAAAGTAGCTCCTGTGATAGAAAAGATGAAAGGAAACCGTCTGTCGGGGTATGGGCACATTAAGAGAAGGAATGAATCATATGTAGGAAAAAAAGGTGATGAATATGAAAGTGGATGGATGGGCGAGTCGGAGAAGGCCAAAAAAGAGATGGATGGAGTGCGTGATTGAAGATATGAAAGAGAAAGGGGTGAATGAAGACATGCCGTGTGCGGAAGAAGAAGAGATACTGCGCCGACCCCAAGTAATTAATTGGGACCAAGGCAGGGGGATGATAATATACCTAAGTAATCAAAAATTAAATTCTTTTAATAAGTAACAAAACATTCATTGGCGGGTAGGGCGATACGAATTTTGCCGGGATAGCTAGAATAGTATAAAATTACAGCCATATTAAAACAATGTAAAATACAATTTATTTCTTTCATTATTTCATACAAATTGTAAATTTAATTAAATTGAAGATAAAATTATGTCAGATATTATTGCCGCCTAGTGGTGTCACATATTTATGCTTCGTGAGTGTATCACATCATTTTGACGGTACTGCATTATGCAGCCGGATAATGTCACATATTTTTGCTGCGTACGTGTAGGCACATATTATTGAACTCGATCATGGGTCAGATATTTTTGCCAACCTGCCCATAGGAACATATTTATGCTCGTGACTGTAACATCGAAAAGTCAATAGTGTGTGCAATAATACTATAAATAAAAATCCAAGAGATGAATATGCTACTGGAATCGTTTCCAAAATACAGTTCTCGAAATTATCCCATTTGAAAACCATAAATTAAATTACTGCTATTTTAAGTCGAATAATTTTCGTTTGTACAGTCACGAGCATAAATATGTTCCTATGCGAAGGTTACCAAAAATATCTGACCCATGATCGAGTTCAATAATATGTGCCTACACGTACGCAGCAAAAATATGTGACATTATCCGGCTGCATAATGCAGTACCGTCAAAATGATGTGATACACTCACGAAGCATAAATATGTGACACCACTAGGCGGCAATAATATATGACAAAATTTTTATCTTCAATTTAATATAATAATTATACGAAATAATGAAAGAAATAAATTTTATTTTACATTGTTTCAAGTTGGCTGTACTTTATACTATACTAGCCGGCCCGCGCTCGCTTCGTTGAGGGGTAAACATTTTTACTTGCGATTAAATTGTGATTTTAGTTCGATTAATACTGAATGCCATCATTTATTTCCTGATTGCGAAAAAATATCGTATTTATTTTTAATGAAAATATTTTTAATGAAAATAGATTAAGGCACAGTTGCGGTTGCTACGTATAACTAGGTATAACTAGGTCAGTATTATCTCTTTAACCATTCGTGCCAATTGTATGCAGTTAAAGAAAAAAATATTTTGTTTTAAACACTTGAGAGTATATCTATAAACTCACTTATTTTAATAAAAAATCATAATTGTTGATAATATTGATCAATTAACATGAAGTAATGATTTAAATTATTCTTCAATATACAAAATATTTTTTACAGTTATATTTAAAGTTAGACATATGCTGTCGCTGACTTTTTTATAAGCATTATCAAGCTTCACAGTGCTGGGCTCGAGGTTTACGCGCCCAGTTGAGAATCTCTCCGGTCGCGGGCGTACACCCCAGGCACACACCTCTGACTTTTCGAAGTTATATCTGTATTAACAATGAATTATCACTTGCATTAACGGTAAAGAAAAACATCGTGATGACTCTTGCACACCTAGAAGTTCTTAGAAATTTCTTAGGTTTGTAGTCCGTAAACCCGCACTAGGTCAGCGTGGTGGATTAAGGTCTTAACCCTCTCAATGATAGAGAAGACTCGTGCCCAGAAGTGGGACGTATATGAGCTGATAGTGATAATGGTGATGAAGCTCTCTAACTTTTCTCTAGGACTCAAGCAAATATCTCTCATGGGTAAAGCAGCGTTCATAAAAAAACGTTTTCTTTCGACTGTTTTTTCTTCGGTTTACTTTGTAAAACCGGCTACAATGAAAAATTGTTATCAATTTTCTGATTAATATTTACCCTATGACACTCACAAATAACGTAGCTTTCTATTGCTAAAAGAATGTTCAAAATCGGTTTAGTAGATTCAGAGATTACTTTATACAAAGTCACAAGCTTAAATTATTTGTATAGATTTTTGTCTAGATATAAATAAATAAATAATAAATAAATACACCCAACAGTCACACATATAGTCCTGACCCCACATTAAGATACGAGTCTTGTGTCGTGGGTATCAGAAACTACGAGAGACTTCGGTCTCACAAATACCCAGACCCGAAACAAATATTTGTGGATCACACAAACATTTGTCTCGGTGCGGGAATCGAACCCGCGGCCTCTCGTTTCGCAAGCTGGTGTCTAGCCAACTGCGCCACGGGGCTGTCAAATTCAGAGATATATTCTAAATCACGACCAAATTCAAATATTCATTTAATACGTAGATATATTTTGCCTACGGCTGCTGTGACATTAAGGAATTGTTATGTTGTGTTAAAGGGAAGCGGCTTTTAACACGATTGCTCCGATTAATTTATTATTTATACAGTTAATTGATTTTTCTTAAATTAATTTAATTTTTTAGATTCCCTAGTAGAGTTTTGATAAATTTAAAACGAATACCACTGAATTTGGTGAAAAACTAGACCATAATTCAAATTCAGATATAATTCCACAAATAATAATTGCTGGCTTGGCAGTGTGTAATATTATAAAAAAATATTTGTAAATACTGTAAAAGCGATTTTTGCGCAAAAGAAAAACTATGGTTTCTTAAATTAATAGATTTTAGAGACATGGCTGATTTAACTTATACATAGTTCAAACGACGTATTAACGACTTTATTTATTTATTTATTTTTTTTTTCGAGGGGAAAGCCTCCTTATGGCTCTACCTCCCGCCCCCCTCTGGAGAGAGAAGCAGGAAGCGTATGTCGGGGTCACCGGTCCAGCCCGGCGCGTGGTGAGGCCCGCGCAGATGTTATTGCCGGGCTGTGTCCCTAACCTTTCCCTAACCATCACCGGCATACCGACTAAAACCCCCCGTGGCCTCCTTCGCGCCAAGGAGGGTGACCACGGTCTGTGGGCGAGAAATTCTCCATCATTAAACCGCAGCCACCCAGTGCGCTTCCGAGACGAAAAGCGTCCCGGCCGTCTCGGTGAGATAGGGGGCGCAGTTGCACCCCCACAAGCTTTGTATGGGTGCCTTGTTTACGACTGGGCGCCCGCGACAGACAGAGGCCACCGTGCTGCCGCCCGTCTTAGGGTCACTTCCATTAAGCGACCCCAAGGGTCCCTATTAGTCGCCTCTTACGACAGGCAGGGAAGACCGTGGTGGGATTCTTACGCCCCCTTGCCACAGGGCAGGGCGCCGGGTCTAATTGTCTCTGTCGACCCGGCGCCTCCTTCTCTGACTTCTTTGGCGGGCGGGATCGCTTCTTTCGCGATCCCGATCCGCGCTCTCCTTCTGCGACATGACATCTTCGCAGAAGGAAAGCATAGCACGCCACGACCTCGGGCTCCTGACCATCGAAGAGACGACGGCCGGGAGCGAGAGGTCTCCACCGACAATAGCGCGGAGAGCGCTGCGTTGCACTTCCCAGGCTGGACACTCTTCTAATGTGTGCTGGGCTGTGTCGTCCAGACAGTTGTCACAATGGTGACACACGGTCGACTCCTCCTTCTGTGCCACCCGATACAGGAAGTGGCCGAAGCACCCGTGCCCCGACAACACCTGCGTCAGGCGGAACGTCGCCGCACCGTGGCGCCTGTCCACCCACTGGACGAGGACAGGACGCACTGCCTCGACGGTCCAACGTATTAACGACTGCCGTACTCTGAACGCAATTGCATTTTTCTTTTTTGTAATTAGTTCTCAATACCATAACTTGTGACGTGAATGATAGCGATTTTTACTATTGCTACCGAATATTACTCTTATACACTTATGAAGTAAGGCCAAACAGAATGAAAAAACAGACACTTTATGACATAATGACTGTTCGAAGTGAACGCACTAAGAAATATTTAGTACCGAAACAACGTGAATTCCAAATGTGAACAAATAATTTTCAATCTTATTACTTGCGTGTGACGTTTATTTTAAAATATTTGTCCTCATTTATTAAAGACATTATTTTAAAATGACATTTTTATTTTCTGTATTTTAATGTCATAACGTCTTAAATTCAAATTTATTGTAAGCTATATAAAATCCAATTGCAAAGATTTAAGGTTAATTGCAACCAGGAGTTGTCTTTAATTTAATACTTTACAAATTGAAGTCTGAATTACAAATGTGTAAATATAATATCATGAAATATATGCAACCGGTGCCACTAAGACAAGTGATTTTGTTTGCGATCTTCAATCTAGTATAGGTATATTTGATCGAAGGTGTGTGTAGTATTCCCCAAAACAATATTGGTAAGATAGTTTAGTGAAGAACAATTTAACGATCATAATTACTATTTTAACGAACGAAACGAAATAATTAAAGAAATATTGTTTTGAAGTTAAATTTCTTTATCGAAGTAATACGAGATAACTGGTCGCCTTAACAGCGTTGAATATACAGGAATTCTTTCAGACATTTTGATACCGACAAGGCGTATCAGTTATCCTGATTTAGCACCTCTTTATGTGGTGCAAGACAACAGCCCGATCCAAAACTCACGAATAACTCGTGAGTGGTTTAATACGCAAAGAGAGACGATAAAATTAATAGATTTCCCTCCTAAAAGCCCTGATTTGAATCCTATTGAGAACCCGTAGTGTTTAATAGTCCAACAATGGGATCCAAATCAGGCTAGAACTTACAATTCCCTGCGTTGTCACACCTTCGACATTTGGGAGTCACTCCGGGGCTTTCAAGTGTGCACTAATATTGTCTCATCCATGCGAGAGAGGCTACAGGATGTTATTAATGCAAACGGGGGGTATACTTGATTTTAATTTATAATGTTTGCATATAAAAAAATAATTAAAATTATTAATTAAGATCATTTGATAAATTAAAATACACAAAAATATAAGTAAATATTTAAATTTAGTCGTGATTTAGACCATAATATCTAGACATAAATCTATATATGTATATAAAAGAAAGTCGTGTTAGTTACACCACTTATAACTCAAGAACGGCTGAAGCGATTTAGCTGAAAATTGGTGAGGAGGTAGCTTAGAACCGGGAATCAAACATAGGATACTTTTTATCCCGTTCGACAGCGTTCCCGTGGGACTTTTCATTGTTTTCTATATCCATACAAAAGTTTTGTTTTAATAATTAAGTCAATTTGAACTTTAATACAAAACAATAAAGTTTAAATCGTAGTGGAGGAGTTCTATATTATAAAAATGAATTGCTCGATGTGTCTCTAAGCGCAAATCTCGAGAACAGCTGAACCAATTTCGCTAATTCTTTTTTTATAATATTCCTTGAAGTACGAGGATTGTTCTTACGGAGAGATACATTTTAAAAATTGCCTGAAAAGGTCTAAAAATAATACTTTTCTAAATTCCCATACAAAAGGATCGTAATGATACTTAAGTAATATTGAACTATAACACCATACAAAATTTCTGTCATTTAATGTTTATCTCGTCGATGCAGTTAGAGGCCCCCTCAAATAAAAGAACGTATTAAAATAAGAATTTTGAATCGACAATATGCATCTATAACATTCGAATAATTGCGTATTTTAGATGTTAAAAATGCAGAATTGTCATGACAATGGATTGACATTTTTTGGCTGTCAAATATTAAGGCGTGCTTTCAGAAATTTATTTTGTGTAACAAATCTCCTTGGTAGTGCCTAATTTTTAAATTTTTATTATGCATGAATATTAAAAATATTCTAAATCTCCTTCAAGAAATATTAATAAATGCCCAGGGGATGCCTCTTCCATTGATCTAGCCAGTCATGGAACAGGGCAGCGATTACGCGACCTCGGCCCCCCGAGCTGTTGGAGTCTCCCACTACTTCCTTATCCGGGACTGCAACATCCTTACCATCAGGCTAAATATCCTTACTTGCAATATCCTGTACCTAAACACACGCTATCTCTACCCCATTACCAAAACAATGAAAGTCCCAAGGAGAGTTGGTGTCAGACAGGCGGCCGGCCGTAAAACATTTGCCAAAACATTTATGCAGAATGTATAATAAGAAAGGTGACAGGGCCTAGGGCGTCTCCCGTAGCCGACGCGCAGGGGCAGCACCTGGCTCCTGTGAGAAATGGGCAAAGTTTGTTACACCAGCCCAGGCGGGGGCAAATTTAGACACTAGCCCGGGAAATAAGATTGAGGTATGCAAGTTGGAATGTAGGTACGATAAATGGTAGGTCAAGAGAGCTAGCGTCTGTGCTGAAAAAGGAAAAATAAGGTTAACGAAGAAGACTTACGAAAGACGACTGCATGCAGCAATAATGCGAATATTGCGGTGGATGTGTGGTATTATAACATGGAGTGACAGAGTGAGAAATGAATACGTTAGGGTAAGTCTGAAAGTAGCTCCTGTGATAGAAAAGATGAAAGGAAACCGTCTGTCGTGGTATGGGCACATTAAGAGAAGGAATGAATCATATGTAGGAAAAAAAGGTGATGAATATGAAAGTGGATGGATGGGCGAGTTGAAGAAGGCCAAAAAAGAGATGGATGGAGTGCGTGACTGAAGATATGAAAGAGAAAGGGGTGAATGAAGACATGCCGTGTGTGGAAGAAGAAGAGATACTGCGCCGACCCCAAGTAATTAATTGGGACCAGGGCAGGGGGATGATAATATACCTAAGTAATCAAAAATTAAATTCTTTTAATAAGTAACAAAACATTCATTGGCGGGTAGGGCGATACGAATTTTGCCGGGATAGCTAGAATAGTAAAAAATTACAGCCATATTAAAACAATGTAAAATAAAATTTATTTCTTTCATTATTTCATACAAATTGTAAATTAAATTAAATTGAAGATAAAATTATGTCAGATATTATTGCCGCCTAGTGGTGTCACATATTTATGCTTCGTGAGTGTATCACATCATTTTGACGGTACTGCATTATGCAGCCGGATAATGTCACATATTTTTGCTGCGTACGTGTAGGCACATATTATTGAACTCGATCATGGGTCAGATATTTTTGCCAACCTGCCCATAGGAACATATTTATGCTCGTGACTGTACAGGTCGCGGTTGACCATAGTTTCACGTGTCAATTTGATAGTTCACGTGTTGATTTTATAGTTCTTGTGTTGATTTTATAGTTCACCGATATAGGGTTCGCGTATTCATGTACAGGTCGCGGTTGACCATAGTTTCACGTGTCAATTTGATAGTTCACGTGTTGATTTTATAGTTCACCGATATAGGGTTCGCGTATTCATGTACAGGTCGCGGTTGACCATAGTTTCACGTGTCAATTTGATAGTTCACGTGTTGATTTTATAGTTCGTGTGTTGATTTTATAGTTCACCGATATAGGGTTCGCGTATTCATGTACAGGTCGCGGTTGACCATAGTTTCACGTGTCAATTTGATAGTTCACGTGTTGATTTTATAGTTCGTGTGTTGATTTTATAGTTCACCGATATAGGGTTCGCGTATTCATGTACAGGTCGCGGTCGACCATAGTTCCACGCGTCGACTTGATAGTTCGCGTGTTAGTTTATAGTTCATGTGTCGATTTATAAGTTCGTGTGTTTATTAATAGTTTAAGTAGTTAATTTGTATGATTTTTATCGATCTCTTGCGTGTAAATAAATCCGTTTTTACCAATTGAATTTGTGTTTTGACATCTCTACCTCACTCGCAGCCGGTGCTCATTATCGTCAGGGAACACAACCGCCCTTAGGACATATAGAAATAATAATAGTATACAGTCCACTTATTTTGTTTTGTTTTCGTATTGTTGTCACTAACTGAGGGCGGTGCTGTTCACTATTCTTTCCAACAAGATATTATGATTGACAAATTAAGTCCATCAAGATATTGCTCACAACCAATTTTCATATTATATTTACAGGAGATGTACCAGATAGTCTTAAGTCAATGGTGTTAAAACTGTTGCTGGTTATAGTAACAGGCAAGGAAAACATTGATGAGAATGCTCTAGTTGAATACTTTATGCAAAACTCCTTATTTGAACCAATGATACAGCTTCTCTGCACATCCACAGAGAGGCAACAACATGGTAAATATTTGATTATTTAGCTTTTAGCAAATCCTAATATTATATATTTCTTCTTTTATTGGGTCAAAATAGTTATACTATACACTGTGTTACCACAATATGACATAATTCATTAACAATCATTATATCAACTTGATGCAGTAATAACAAATTCAATTCTCATGTAAGGAATAAAGATAAGAGTTATCTAATTGTTATATCTGCCTAATTGAAACTATGTCAGTTAAAATACTAATGTTGTTATTTTCAGGCTATGATGTTGTTATGCTATTAATGTTTTTGGTAAATTACAAGAAAGAAGAATCTGCAAATCCATATGTTGTTAAACTTTCCATACTTGATGATGAGTTAGCTTTAAATGGGTAAGTACATCTGTCAAAGGCCATTAATACCTAGAGTATTAATTTATTCTGTAATCTAATTAAACACATTTGACAATTACTTGGTGATTAGACCAGTTCTTTATAGGAAAGCCTTGAATTGGTGCTATGTTTACCCATTCTTACTAAACTACATAATATATAATGCTATTTATAGATCTTAAAACATGAAACTCAAAAGAAAACTAAGAAGCACACAATAGTACAATAGGATGTAGGTATTCTCTCTCTTACAAACTAATAATGCATAACACAATATCATGTCCCAGACACATACATATTTAACACTTGCAACAATACTAGCTGATGTCTGTATAGCATGAATTGTTTCTACTGTATATGCATAGGTGTGGAATATATTAATCTGTACTAAGCCAGAAAATATAGCTTAGTTAGGAGTTAGTTAAGACTGGGGTCTAGTCTAGTCCCATGGTGGTTACATATTCAAACCCCAAGTAAACATATCTAATGTTTCAGAGTTAAGTTGACAGCCCCGTGGCGCAGTTGGCTAGACACCAGCTTGCGAAACGAGCGGCCGCGGGTTCGATCCCCGCACCGAGACAAATGTTTATGTGATCCACAAATATTTGTTTCGGGTCTGGGTGTTTGTGAGACCGAAAAGTCTCTCGTAGTTTCTGATACCCACGACACAAGACTCGTATCTTACTGTGGGATCAGGACTATGTATGTGACTGTTGGGTGTATTTATTTATTATTTATTATTTATTAAGTGTTGTGATGTACTTTAGTGGTAAAGGAAAATGTTCTGTGGGGACCTGCACACTCTAAAGTTTTTTGGAATGCCAGATTTGTAGTCTGCCAGCCTGCAGCAGGCCATCATAGTGAACTAATAGCCATATTTGGGCTGATAAAATACCAGCAGTACCACCCCTAGAGTCTTGGTATTATTTCCACAAATGTTGTCAGCTTTTATTGTAATTATCATATTACTAAGTAAAAGAACATACACTCACTCACTTATATTATTGAAAGGATGGCAAAAGGTATATCTCTATAGCCATACATGGCTGTTACCATATCTCAGTCATATTTGGTGTTGCCCCTGCAACCATTATTTTTTGTTCTTAGTTAATTAATTTTAAATATCTCTGTTCCAGCTATGGGCAAGTGATCACAGCAGCTTTGAATGATTATGTTTTATCAGTATTTGGTGGCATGCAAGGTGCTGGAAGTGGGGGCGGTTGGCTTTCATCCCTTACCAGTATGGTTGGAGGGATATTTCTAACCAGTGATGACACACAGCCAGTAGTGAGAGGACAAAGGAACAGTGGCGGGGAAGAAGGGATGCTACTAGCACTGTATGAAGCTGCACATTTAAACAGGAACTTTATGACCACATTAGCACATTCATCATCGGCAGCTGCTTCTTCAGCGCCTCCATCACCACCGGCCACTTTGCCTCCACATCAGGTATAAATATACAATATGTCAATACTACTCTTAGCCATAGAATATATGACTGAAACCGTGGTGCATCCTGCCGATCAGCGAACGAGGCTCTGGCGACCGACGAACGGCGGTATAACCGTTCCGTAAGCCACACAGACCAGTGACGGGCAGCAGCGTAACTGGTGCGAGAAACCACTGCGATCGCCAACCCGCCTGCCCAGCGTGGCGATTATGGGCATCACCTCCAATGGCTGAACACGCAAAAAAGAGCAGAAGATCGAGCCCAGTGGCGTGCCATAGGAGAGGCCTATGTCCAACAGTGGACGATTAAAGGCTGATGATGATATGACTGAAACAATATATTTTTATCTGACTTTTTTTTTGACAGCCCCGTGGCGCAGTTGGCTAGACACCAGCTTGCGAAACGAGCGGCCGCGGGTTCGATCCCCGCAACCGAGACAAATGTTTGTGTGATCCACAAATATTTGTTACGGGTCTGAGTGTTTGTGAGACCGAAAAGTCTCTCGTAGTTTCTAATACCCACGACACAAGAATCTTAGTGTGGGGTCAGGACTATGTATGTGACTGTTGGGTGTATTTATTTATTTATCTTTTAGACTCCACCAAACCTGTCACAAATACAAGCTCTGGACAATGATCAACCAACTAATTTACTAGTCACATTCTTTCAATATTGGTAAGGATATACTTATAAACTCATAATATTATTTGCATTTCTTTATTAATCAGATTTTTATTAATATGTTGAAAATTTCAGTTCTATAGTAATGGCAGACACAAGAACAGAGGCAAATATTAACAAATGCAGTCTCTGTTTCATTACTCTCACTTGTATTGTAGAGGAACAATTTGCTAATTCTATTATGCATGACCAAAATCTTACATTTAAGGTAAGGGAATGATAATTCTAAATTCACAATTATTTTATCAGCCTGTACATAGTGAATGAACTTATTATTTTAATTTTATAGGTTCAATTATATAGGCTTCCAATGAGACATAGAAAGATAGTTCCTGAAGAACCACCTTCACAACCTCTAGCTTCCACATTAATTGGTAAGCAGTACACTATTCAATTATGGAATATACAGTTGCAACATTCCCAATCTGTAATAAGAATATGAATGTTTTAATTAATTTTACAGATCTCCTAGTGGAATTCATAATGTGCCATTTGTTGAAAAAGTTTCCTGGAGAGCTGTACCAACTTTGCTTAGGAGTATTATTAAGGTTGCTGAGCTACCAAAAACGTTGTCGTGTAAGACTAGCTCGCGACTGGCGCCCCCTGTGGGCAGCACTTATAGCACTATTGAAGTTTTTAGTCGCTAATGAAACTACATTACTTAGGAGACACAATATTTTCCAAATGGCACAGCAGGTATTTGTAATTTCTTTATAATATGTTGTTTTCAATTATTATTGCACAACCACAAACAAATATATATTGTTTGTTTCAGGTTGTAAATATTTTTAACTTGTTCATTACTTTTGGTGACACATTTCTTCCAACTCCAGCATCATATGACCAACTGTATTATGAGTTAATAAGGATGCATCAAGTGTTTGATAATCTCTTTTATATGGGTAAGATCAAGAAAATTATCTTCGAAAGTGAAATGCTTTCACCTTTCTAATGTTTAAAAAGTGTTGTGTATTTTTAAACTGTAACTATTTCAGCACTTCGGTTTTCAACTGGGGATGGCGAATTCAAAGCCGAGGCGTTGAGACTTGCGAATTGTCTAGTGAACGTGCGGGCAATTATACAACATTTCTCCCCTAAAATAGAAGCGTGGCTTGCATTACAAAACCTTTCAACGCCAACGGAAGATCAGGTAATAACTACTTTGGTTTCTGTCAGTATTCGTGTACAGGCGTCAAAATCAAATCATTCACACCAAATACCCTCTATATATAAGTCAAGACATTACTTTCTGAGTGAGTGTCTGGACAGTTGCAGAATCATTTTGGATACTTACCGTTCCAAAACATAGCCACTCTCCTTAATGTGAAGGATGCCGGTGGTTAGGTTTTAATCAATATGCTGGATCATATTGGATATCTAAGACGTTAAAATAAATAAATAAAAAAAAAACAATAAAAAGGGAAACACTAGTATTAGCTTGTGTCAAAAAAGAAAATGTTACATTCAATCACCGTTATTATAATTGTTGCAGATTCTGGAAGTGGTGCGCAAGAACTACGACAGTTTGATCCTGAAGCTGCAGGAAGGCCTGGAGTCGTACGAGCGGTACAGCGAGCGCGGGCACCGGGCGCTGCTGGCCCGGCTGGTGGCGGCGGCGCGCCTGCGCAGTGACGCCGCCGCGCTGCACCACCACTCGCTCGCCGCGCTGCAGCACTACACCACCATATCGTAGGCGTCTGGCAAAGGTCTTACTCCTACCATTACTACTGGCCAGTAACACCATTCGAAGTCCTTTGACAATTGCCAAATCGTATGACTTAAAGGAGGTTTAAGAAAAGAGTCTGTATTTTCTGCAAAAGCCGGTAACGCACCGATGATTCCTAAGGTATTATAGGTGTTCATCGACTATATTAAATAATCGACTATATTAAGCCACCTTGGACAAACAAAGTCTATTCTGCTTGTATCTCTATTGGAACTATTTTGGCTCTGGCGACATGACGCCTTTTCTGGAATACATTGGTGATGAAAATGTTTGTAAATGGCTCGTGTACGCAGACATTGATGACAGATGTATGGCCGTAATCGTTTTTGTGACCTTTACCCTCTGATGAATTTGATTCCCAGGAAGTGTTACGTGGCAATCTTCACAATTCTTTAATTCATGTGTATTTGTCAGTTTTGACAAAAAAATCTATTTTTTATACACTTAAATAGGTGTCTTATTAATAAAATTAGCGTATAGAAGTCAGCATTTATTGTCATGAAATCGGTTTGATGTGTATAACTTAAGTATTTGATTTCGTTTGAATATGGCATTTTATTGTCAAAATCATTGTTACCATTGGTATTTTCAATAACTAACACGTCATCAGCCTTAGTTTAAGAAAAACAAACTTTAATAAGTCAGATATAACATGTTGTTAACCTTGTCATTTGTAATGTATAATGAACTGCTCTGTACTTTAAAAAAAACCTCCTTTATTTATTAATGAGCAATATGAATTTATATATTGTTCCTTTGTTTACCATGATTTTTTTTCTTTCATTTTATTTGCCACAACTTCATGATATCTCGCCATAAATTGATGTAGATGGTAGTACAGAATTTTATATATTCAGGAAATGATAACATCCAACCAGATTTAGTGTAATTGTTTTTTTTTTTTTTTTTTAATTAAATATTTTACATGATATGGTATTATGTCTTGCAATATTTTTGTCTTCTAATTTGCGTGTAGCAATAACCATGGTTGTTGCAGTCTTCATTACATATCATGTTAATTTAACATGCTGATATGTATCATGTTGCTTATGTGTGGTAGAGTTCAGATATTTAGAAATTAAAGCCCTTAGTAATTGTTTCCTTTACATATAAATACTGGATATGGTAATGTGTAGAAGACTGAATGTATGGTAATAATAGTGTTTATTAATCCAAATTATATTAGTCATTACCTAGTGTCTATATTATAAACACCATATTATCAAGGTAACTACTTCAAAAAGTAGAACAAATATTTAACATAAAAAATAAATATGAGAGTCCTGTAAAAAGCTTATGTTTGTATTGTTACATTATATTGTACAGGCTAAATAACCATTATATTTAATAAATTATTTTAATGTAAATTAGATTTTCATTTAAAAGTAATAAAACACCAATAAGATTATTCAATCTACATTTGATAAAGCACACCTTGGAGTTAAATACATATACAACTGTAACACAAATTATAACTAATATGATATGACAAACATGATACACAAATATTTTTTACTTGGTATATAAACTTTGGTTCCAATATCACAAACTTATAAACTTCACAATAATAAACAAACCATTTAAATTATTATGTCTTTGACTATTACCTTGACTATAATGTTATCATATAATTTATTTAGATAGATTGTATAAATAAATTTATATTGCACAAGTGAAAATACTGTTTAACATTAAATATTATTCTATAGGCTTTAATTCAGCTAAAGCCTCTTTAACCAATTCCTCTAATTCAACTGGTAGAATGGTTTTACTCATGGTTCTTGTCTCACTATCATGTTGACTATTGTTGCCATAATTGACATCTGGATCGGATGATCCAGTGCTGTTATCTTTATTTTCGTCATCACTGTCGTAATATTTGCCTTTATTATCTGAAATATCCTGTGACTCGTTTGAGCTCTTATCTTTTGACTCTTCTGATTTAAGTGATCCTGAATCTAAAATAAACTCATGTAATATTTGTGATGGAAATATTTGTATGTGCTTCTGACCATTGCCCCAACTGTCCAATGTTTTTTCTAAGTCAACTATTCTGTTGGCAAGTATTCTGAAATTCAGAAACAAATATTATGTTACTTTTAAAACATATATCAATTAACTAAAAATATCTTAATGTATAGATAAAACATACTGATTAGTTTTCCTTTGATGTTGTAGAGCTATTGATTTATCATTTAATGCTTCAAACAATCCTAGACACAAAGATTTCATTTCAGTTTCAGAACTCTGCTTTGTTCCTCCTTTCATATGATTATCTAAAAATTCTCTTACTGTAAATCAATAAAAAAAATGTTTAAGTATTAATTGTTATATCATACACACTCTATTTCATGGCTGTTCATTTGATTTACTCTCTCCTCCATTTGCTACTATGCTTTAGCCCCTACAACATAATTGTAAGTTTTAATTTATTCAACTTTTAGTCTTTGAGGGCTAATTAATAGTTTTATTCTATTAGACACTTCAATAGAACCATACTATTTATACAATCTAGGTTCTATTGGTATTAGTAAAACATAAAATATTGCTGTTAATGGTTCATTATAAATATTTATAAAAACAGCAAGGTAACAATTTACCTTGTTTTTGTGTCATAACATCACTGAAACCCTTTTTCAAATGCAAAGAGTAATTTTTGTTTCTGTTATGAAGCAAACTCTGAAAATAAAAATTACATTTAAAAATTTGCTCAAATGATTCCACATCCCATTTATAAAAATAATATAAATACCTTATATTTATTAAGGCTCTGCTTCAATATTTCCTTCTCAACTTGTAATTGAGTAATTCTCTCATGTAGATATTTATTTTCAGTAATCAATGCATCAATATCAACAATAGCTTTTGGTGGATCAACATCATCTGAATTTGGCAATTGACCCCTATTAGTTAGTATATAGCTGATTTGATGGTTTAGCCTTTGTACTTTACTTTTGTAGTAATCTCTATCAGACACCAATTCTTCTTTCTCATCTAGTGTTGCTCTGTAATCTAGTTGTATTTGTTGGTACTACAAATAATAAATTACTTTATGTACTTTATATAAATTCAAGTAAAGAGCACATAAAAAATATAAATTTTTTACCTTCTTTTTAATCTTCTCTAGGTCTTGGACTAGTTGTTCATAATCTTTATTAGAACAAGTGAATATGTTTGAAGATTTTCGGCTGTTATTAGCATCATCAATATAATCCTTCTTTTGCAATTGCTTTCTTAAAGCTGTAATATCTCCTGTAGCTTCTTCTAATTTATTCCGTAACATTTCCACCTTCAGATTTAGTGAAATAAAAAAATAGGTTAAGTTAAAATAATAAATTTAGTAAAAACTTGTGTTAACATAAGTGCTTCACAAGTTTTACATTAGGAAAAATTTCGTTTTTGTTATCAGCATGTTAAATTAATATGTTCTGCCATATGGGCCAAACATAAAGTTTGATAACAATTTAATATTTAACAAGATTAATAAAAGTAAACAAATTACCTCTAATTTCAACATATTATTATGATCTCTTGTCTTGGCAAGCATGTCTCCACCACTTATAGTATTTGTTGGCGTAAATTTGTAAATTCCACTGCTATTTTCATGGTTTTTTAAAGAAACACTTTCTTTGCATTTTAATTGCTCCACAAGAATTTTATATCTGTCTCTTTCCATGCTGCATTTATCTAATTCTTTGCTCATTATAGAAAGTGCATCGATTTTGCTTTGTAGTTTACTTTTCAAAACGGAATTCTAAAATTAATTAATTTTTATTACTCCGAGTAGTAAAATTGCTGTGAAATATTATTGAAAATTTTATAGTAATAAATGCAACAAACTAAATGGATTATTTTGTACCTCCAGTAAATAATCATCCAGTTGTGTATCCTGAAATTTCACTTTATTGTATGAAGCCTTGTTGAACATTTTGTGAATGAGTGTGATGTGAACTTGAGACAAAACAACGGTATTTATAGGAATATTGATATTTCTAAATACGCATTGTCGTACTTTATAGTTTACCTCTACTTCTATAACCAAAAAGTCAGCATCAAACACAATACGAAAAAATATTGATCGACGTTTAGACGGACTACGCAAACACCGAATTTTAATTTTTAGCGCTTTGAGATCTGTCAAACAAATTTGACAGTATATGTTTGAAGCTTCATTTACACCTGTGTACCAAGGGAAAAGCGACTTACATAGTGAAGTTCAAGGCGTATGTGTAAAGTAATGATGATATCCGCAAGGTGGCTGGCTGTGGTTGGATGAGCAGAGCCGAAGATCGAGCCCAGCGGAGTGCCATAGGAGAGGCTTATGTCCAGCAGTGGATGAATTGAGGCCTGTTGATGATTATGATGATGTGTAAAGGCTATGTCTAAGTAGGTCCCTATTTACGTGGAACATTGTCCACAATTACAAAGATAAATATGTGAAGAAATTATTAGTGGCAAAACAATGAATTTCATTATTTTTACTAAATAATTTGTGTGTATTTAACCTAATTAATCTGCAGGATTTTCATCTACAAACATAAAATAACGTTAACACAAAAAAGAAGTCACATGTACATAGGAAAGTGTAGTATAATTGCATATATTTATTGAATTTTCAAAAAGATTACGCATTCAAACCTACTAGGTATCTACATGATGAAAAGTTTGTCACTTTTAGAATTTGCCGCACAACTTCAGTGGTAGCGCGTATTTACTGCGAATTGTATTTTTTCTTTGGCAACCCCGAACAATATATGTCACTCTCACTATATTTGTCAACGATGTATATAGTTGAAGAGTCGTTCGTGGTGGTTGTGTGAATTTCTTTTGTCATAAAGCAGATGTTGTGTGGTTTTATTACTCGTATCAATATTAGGCATTGCTTAAATGCGATGCGTTCCAATCAAATACAAAGAAGTAGGTTTCGATCATCCTAACGCATGGCAAGAATGGCTGCGTCTGGTACTGAGATCGAAGACTTCTTGAATGGACCTTTAGTTTCGTGGGTGAGTGCACAACGATACCTGTGTTACTTTGTGCGTAAGAATGAAGAAATCCGGAAAATGTTACGGTTCCGAATGAATAAAGAGTAATTATAACAGTAAAAGATCTCATGAAACAAATTTATTTCTAATCATCACAGAATCTAGATAATCATCTTATCGTTACATCAGCGGTCATTCACCACTGATCAAAACATCTATACAAGTAATTTTTTTATTGGTATTATTTGTTTTTAAAATGACTCTAAGTTATGATTGAATAGGGAGATATTTTATTTATGTTCTATATTATTAAAAATTATTAAATCAAATGCCAAAATATTTTTTCGCTCAGTGTCTCCAACTGAGTACTTCTTGTTTTTGTATTTTGGCAATAAAAGTCAGAATAAGCACCTGAAGATGTAAATGATTTTATTTGTTAATGGTTTACTATCTAAAATATTTGCATGGACTATGGTATCTAAATAGAAATTTAATTTCAGCATTACTTTAAAATATATTAACATTGCAGTAATTGGTTAACAGATCTTATACTTATGAAACAAAATACATATGTTTTTATTTGAAATTGGAACATTAATATTTTTTTATGTATAAAATTTCTCTTAAAGTAGGGCAAAGATGATAGCAATTTGAAGAAAGTTCTATAAATAGAAACAGATATTGGTGTTTTCTTGCGTATCTCTATTTTATATTGTATTACTTAGTTCTCAGGTGTGGGAAGCATTGTTTGATGTGCACTCTGTGAAAGGAAACTAGTTTTAAGGCACCATAGTCATTATTTATTTTCATACATATTAGTCTCTATGTTATTGCCTGTTTATGTAGCAAGGTTGTTTATGTCTAAATAATTATTTCAGATAAAATCATGCATATCCAATCCAGAAGTTATAACCGAATATGGCTCATTGTTCAATGGAGAAATCTTGCATCAAGTATATCTTCAGATAGACCCAGAGCCATCTTCTCATATAACAAAACTGGCAGGTCTAGAAGATCAAGCTTTGAACCTGGGTAGAGTGAAGAACTTTGATGCTATAATTAAAAATGTAAAGAGCTTGTATGAAGAGGAGTTGGGTATGACATTGCTGGTGGTACCTGAATGTATATGTTTAGGGAAAGCTCCTGAATCAAGAGAGGGATTGGAAAATATGAAGTTACTGATTTTGCTGCTTCTTGGTGCAGCAGTGCAGTGCCCTAACAAAGAGTTATTTATAACTCGCATCAAAGAGTTGGATGTTGAACTGCAGCATAACATAGTAGAATGCATTAAGCAGGTATGTTTCTTTTTACTTTTATATTATAAAAGATATATAAAAGAATGTAAAGATTTCTTTTTGCATGTAAAGTATGTATAAAAAAAACAAACTCACTGATATAAAATCTGGGGACAATTAAATCACAAAACAGTTTGGTCATGTGGTAATTTAGATCCTTGTAAAATTTGCTAATTTTTGATTTCTGTCTAATTTCACTCTACAACTTCTGTATAAATTACATAATCTAGCTATCAAATTATCTTTAAGTAAATTGAGATGTTTATGTGTCTTGAGATACAAACAAATATTGCTTAGTTCCACGAATAATATCCCAAAAATTGTAATATTAGAAACACAAAAAGGTAATTTGGGTAAATGCATGATAAAAAAAAAAAAATATACATGATATATATGAATTTTCAGGAGTGTATAATAAAAATAAAAATGATATCTTCTAGGGAATTATGTATTATTTGCTTATATTTTTGATCTATTTTTAAACCGGTGTTAAATGAGCTCGATGTACATACTTGATTACGAAACTACCGTTAATTTCTCCTATAATATTATCGAGTAAAGTAAAACGCGTCGTTGACTGAACATGTCACCTGCGTAGAGCCGACGCTATGGGAGTCAGCCAAGCGTTGCAGTATCAGAGATAACAATCAACTTGGTAAAAAGTGCGTGTGTAAAAGTGCAACAGTTACTTTAAAATAAATACGTTTTATTTCACGAATAAAGCTACTTTTTTTTTTCAAATAAACATACTATTTATGTTTTATATTTTACGTTAAATTACGGAATATTACAAAAAAAGTAGTGTAGCAAAAAGTAGTGCATTTATTTTATTAGTTAGTAGTATATCATTTAGCTGTAAGCGAATATTAGGTATGTTTATAACATTTATTTGTAGTTCCATTAAAATGCGCGACACGTATTTAAATCTGCAAAGCATAGCTCTGCTACGGAAAGAATTCGTGTGTAACGTTTTGCATGAATGCTTATGGCGCTTATTTTCGGCCAAGATGGTTGTCCTTGGTGAACGAATTTGTGGGCTTATTAACAAATGTTTGTGAAATTTCACAACTGTTTTAGGTAGTACAACCTTGACAGTTACTTTAAGTTTCAATTTGAAACTTCACTACAGTTTTTAAAATCTGAGAAACTGGACAATAGATGGATAGTAGTTAGGTGGCACGGCGGTAGTAATGAAGTGAAAGAATGCAATGTCTTACTGTCGCACGACTATCATTGTTCGTTTGAGCACACCTTATGAATTACTTGATGCAAGTGACATTGAATTAAATATATAACCATCCTAAAATACACTATTATTATTACTAATTGTTATTCTAACGCGTGAGTCATAACATTGATGGTTTAATTATGTTAATTTTTTATTTGTCACTCGTCTTTCGTTACGTTTAACATTAACGGCTTTACTCCTAAGTTTAAGTTAATTTAACTTCTACTTAAACATGTTTTGTTCAGTTACCTGAAACGTCATATTCCAATCAAAAGATCGGACCAAAGCATAATAAAGAAATGGTTATAGTAACTTAATTTTAAAAGTGAATATAATCTTTTGCAGGTAACAGATATGCAGACAGTCGTCTTAACACCAGATGCCATAGATCTTTTTCAATCACCCACAATGTTTAATCACATGCGACGTCTAGCAAAAGAACGTGACCATTATTTACAAAATTGGGCTTCCTTAGTCCTTCATGAAGGCCTTTGTGAGAATGAAAATGACAATAAAAATGGTAAAAACCGTTCCACGCAAAATGTAAATCAAACAAACGGTGACAGTCAACATTTGGCTGTAGAGTTGGCGGATTGGAAAGCGCGCTTGCGAAAGCAAAGGCAGGAATTGTAAGTAGAAATATTAATATGAAAAGAAAAACCTTAATAACTCATCCGTTTATAAATTTATGAAAATGATTTTTATAACAGGGAGGAGAAGTCGGAACAATTATCCGAGTGCCGTGAAGAATTGGAGCACACAAAGCTTGTATTAACAAAGTTACGCGCAGATAGTCAAGAATGGTTCAATGAAGCAAGAAAATCGGCTGGATACAGGGATGAAGTTGACGCTCTAAGAGAGAGAGCCGAACGTTGTGATAGGTATCGTTTTGAAACACAAGTTACATTTATTTTATTTTTATATTTGTACCAATAAAATGTTTAGACTTTACGTTTAAACGACTTACTCCTAGTTTTGCATCAGTTTTCGATTCCTAGGTCAGGCTAAGTGCAGATGAGACTTTTCATACGAGTATTCAAAGAAGCAACATGGAGTATAGAAATGTATAACAATAACGATAATAGGCTCGCCACCAACAATGTTGGTCGAAAACTGTTGGTGAAATGAAAGTGCAGAAATGTACCTTTATCTAGTTCTTCAGGGATTA
The DNA here is from genome assembly GCA_030295005.1 of Cephonodes hylas. Taxonomy (NCBI): domain Eukaryota; kingdom Metazoa; phylum Arthropoda; class Insecta; order Lepidoptera; family Sphingidae; genus Cephonodes; species Cephonodes hylas. The sequence goes on from AP025371.1 coordinate 7,430,249, forward strand.
GGGTATGAGTAAATACATGTAATTTTAAGGAATAGTGAGATGTGCATTTCTGGAAGTATCGAAAGGAGGCCATCAATAGTAATAGGGGACGAGCTTATCGCCGTTTTTCATGTCCACTTTTCCTATTTCCGTACTGCTGATTTCTTTTATGGATTTGAAATGCGGCTAATACAGTTGTGGATAGATTATTTTTATTTATTTGTTGAACTGGTTGGTTTTCTAGATTGGAGCAAGAAATTCAACGGTATCGCGATCGACTCGCAGATGCTGAGTATTACAAGACTCGCGTTTCGGAATTACGCGAGGACAATAAGGCTTTAATGGAAACGAGGGACGCCCTGGAAGAACAGTTACAGCGAGCGAGAAAAAGGGCAGAGCAATGCCTCACGCTCGAAGCAGCTATGATTAAATTGAAGAGGGAGGCAAATGATTTCGCATTGGTATATTTTTTATATTAGTATATATTTTGTGAAAATGTTTTTGTATGATGTTGTGACTTGTGAAATACAAATTTTTCTAGGAAAGAGATGCAGACCAGCGAAAAATTCAAGAACTTATTGAAGAAAACAATCATCTTCAGTACATAACTAAGTCAATACTCAGTGAAAGTAATAATAGTAATCTAGATACAGATAATGAGTGTGAGAGTACTTTAGAGTCTGGCGAAAACAGTTTATCCGAACAACTAACTAGTAACGCTCAAGCAAGGGCTCTGAAACTCGAATTAGAAAATAAAAGACTTCTGACAACTATAGATAATTTGAGAGAACAATCTTTCTTAGAAAGCAGTGACAAAGTGTTGGAACTAGAAAAGGAAAAGAAAAGATTAGCCCTAAAATGTGAACAATTGCAAGAAAATTATAATAGGATGGTGCAACAAAATTCGGATTTAGAAGAAGTTTTTAAAAATGCTTTAGAGGAAAACAGAAAGTTACAAGACTCTTTAGATAGTCAAAAGACTTTTATAGATAGACAAGCTATAGACAGAGATTCAGAAAAAAACAAATTACAAGATTTCGAAAGGCATTTAGAATCATTGACTAAGGACAAACAGCGAATACAAATGTTGTGCGATTCAATACAAAGGAGAGCTGACGATCTAGAAAAGTCTTTAGATGCGAGAACTAAAGAACTCAATATACTTAAACCAGAAGCTGACAGAGTAACAGGGTTGATTATACAAACAGAAGAACTAAAAACAAAATTAACATACAGTGAAAGGGACACGCATAATCTTCAAAGAGAAGTAAATAAATTAAGAGAAGCAGTTGAGGAAAAAGATGTAAATTTAGACAAAATAACTGCCGAAATCGAGTTAAAAAAGAAAGAAATAGAGAGATTGGCAAGAGAGTTAGAAGCAAATCAGAATATAACTACCAAATTTCAGGATTTGGAACAGAAAACACAAGAATTAAAATCACAAAAAAAAGTCGATACGGAAACCATTAAAACACTTCAACAAGATTTAATTTCAGAGAAAGTTAATTTTGATAAATTAAGAAATTGTATGGAAAAACTCGGAATTAACGCATCTGATGTGATTAGCAAGGAAATCAATGTAGAAGAATTGTTTGAGAAAATCATATGTAACAGTGATTATGAAGGACTAATATCAGATTTTGCTGCTAGAGCGAATTTACTCAAATTGGTTCCTTGTGATTGCAAACATGCAGTAGAAAAGATAAAAGAAGAAGTAGTTAATCCACAAATTGAGCAACTCACGGCAGATCTCGCGTCATTGAAGACTTCGTTGGAAAATTGTCAAGCTGAAAACGCGAAATTACAAGTCAATTTAGCTACATTAAATTCACAAAATGGATCATTAATTTCGCAGCAAATGACATTACAACTTGCTAATAGTCAATTAGCGGCTGAAAAAGAAGAAGTAATTAAACAGCTTGAAGTACTCAAAGACCAACAAGATAATCTCTTAAGAGATCAGGTTGCCTTACAAACCTTACATGAAAATTTAACAGCTGAATATGAAATGGTTTCAGATGAAAGGGAAAATTTAAAAGCAACAATGCGAGATTTAAAACTTAAAAATAGAGAGTTAAAAGAAAAAATATCCACTTATGAGAAAAAAGTAACAGATTTTGATAGGGAGCGCGAAACATTAAAAATTGAGTCAAGGAATTTGACTAATCTTCGAGCTGAACACTCTAAGCTAAAGGATGATTTTAGAAATCTTTTTACGACAAGTGATAGACTGAAAAACGAGTATAGAAGTATGCAAGAAGAGTATAGAAATCTTCGAACTGAAGTATCACAATTGAAATTACGTAATACAGAGTTGTCTGAAAAAATAAATACTAAATTAGAAATAATTACCGGTTTGGAGATCGAGATTAATAAAACTAATCAACACTGCGAAATGTTGGTTCAAATGAATAAAAGTTTAGATTCTGATAGACGTTCTTTGATGGACCATGTGTCCCAACTTCTGACGCAATATCACGAATTACTCGCACATTCATTGAAAGATAAACAGCATTATTACGAAGAAGAAAAAATGTTTGCCGATAAAGTAAATGCTTTGTGCCGCCAAAAAGAAAAATTGGAAGAAAAGATAATGGAGCACTACAAAAAATTAGACAACTGTACGCCCAAAAGACGCGGCTTTGGGGCTTCTTTTGTGAAAAGAGTTCGAAAGGCCGGTACAGATTTAATTAATAAGGTACCGTCAAGGCACAATAAACGAATCGAAGATGCGAGTAGGTCTAAATCACAACTTACACTTGCCGGTTCGGAATCTGGTGAATCAGATCCAGGTACACAAGAATTGGAAAAAATATCCAAAAATTCTGATCAAGATCAAGGTTCATCTAATCCAAGTGTGGAATCGCCCAGACACAGTTGTGACTCCAATTTCAGTAGAAGATTTGATGACAAAGTTTTAAAAAAATCTGAAAATTTTGATGTTACCGGTTCCATTCCCAGCCTCGACTCTTCAAGACTACCCAGTGAAAACAATTTTGCTAGAAGGCTATCTACAACTTCAACGCATAGTGGAGGTGGCGATGATGCTCTAATTCGTGCCTCTTTGAGAAGAAGACCCCACAAGGGAGCGCCCCAACCGCATCGAAACAGTTATCAAGGTTCTGAAGTCGATTCCAGTTTTGCAGCAGGTATTTATGATTATTTTAACGGCTATTACTTAGAAAGCTTACTTAAAAATTGAAGAGAATGGAAAATGTCAAAATATACATTGATTATAACGACAAGATTTTAAAATGAAACATTGCTACATCTTTGTTCATTGGAAATTGTAACAAGCTGTAACAAATATTATTAAAGCAAAATCTCGCCGGATGCGGGTTCTTATCCTTAGCCCCTCTTGATGTGTATTCAGTAAGGTGCATTCGGGTGATTTCGAATGAAAATTTGATGAGTTGACTATATGATGGAATTATTGATTGTAAATCACAATTGGTATATTTTCTGTTCACTGTTTTAATTATCTAAATAATTAATTTCGAGTATTTGGCCTCGAGGTCTATTGGTAAAGTTTTTATGTAATGTATTTGGAGGCAATAAATAATCATGTCTCAAAATATATATTTTTTTGTTGTGATAGTATAATTACGAATTATGTTCGGCTAATTTCCGATAATGAGGAAAAAACCCCGAAAAAAACAAAATAAAAACGTGTTTGATTATTTTAATCCTACTTAGAGGTTCATTACAACGCTAATCTATTAGAATAAGTGACAATAAGTTCAATAATTTACCAGGTTTCACAGTTACTGTTCAGGTAAATCTGAAAACGCAAAATATTCCCTGTGCACATAAAATTGGCTGTACGAGACGTGCTTTCACTCGAATTGTCCTTGGGCAAATGAAGCGGGGAGAGAATGAAATTCGCGTTTAGATGAGTGTCGTCCGAGCCCGAGGTATTGCTGCGTTTGTTTGTAAATAGGTATTATCGGAATATCCCGATTTTCGGCAATACCCGAATGCACCTTATTGACTTTTATGTGTAAACAAAATAAAATTCTTAGGATTATAGTTCGCCGACTGGCACTAAGGACGAAAAGAAAGGCCCAAAGCAGTTGCAGGGGAGGCCCTATGACCACTGCCCTGTGGCAAGGGGGCGTTAGAATCCCACCACGGTATCCCCTGCCTGTCGTAAAAGGCGATTTAAAGGGGCCCTTGGGGTCGCTGGACGTGCTGTGGGGGCAGCGCGTCCTCACTGAAAGTGACCCCGAGAGGGGCGGCGGCACTGTGGCCTGTGTGCGTCGCGGGCGCCCATCCACAACCGAGGCGCCCGAACCAAGTAGTGGGGGTGCAACCGCGCCCCTTAAAACTCTGAGACGGCCGAGACAATTACATCTCGGAGGCGCATAGAGCGGCTGTGGTTAACGGTGTGCGCCTCTCGCTCACGTACCATGGTCGCCCAACCTGGCGCGGAGATGGCCACCGGGGGGTTTTGGTCGGTATGCCGGTTTAGGGATTTTGTTGGGGACCCAGCCCGGCACTAACACCTGCGCGGATATGCCGTCGCCGCGCGCCGGGCTGGAAGACCGGTGACCCCGACATACGCTTCCCGCCCCTCACTGCCCCCGGGCTGGCGGGAAGTAGAGCCATAAACAGCTTTCCCCTCGAGAACAAAAAAAAAAAGGCCCTATGACCAACAATGGGAATGGGATAGTACGTATATGATTTATCAAAGTTTGTATACTTGTTTTTTTTAACAGCATCAAGTGCTTCACCGGTGTTCGGTACGGCGGGCACGCGACGCACAGTTTACGTAGCTGATGACGACCCTAATATCACCCTGAATTCAAAACCACAGAGCACTCCAATTAAAGAAAATCCAACTTATTTAGTATACAACAGAATATCTACGGTTATTGGGGACGGCGCTTGCCAAAGTATAAATGATAGACCCGCGTCAGAACAACATCGCCCTGTGTCGGAACAGTCTCGTCCCCTCGACGAACCCCTACAGGACAGGGAAGATAGACGGCCACCGACTCGCACCGAAAAAGCAGACAATTCTAAGGAGTCCGCAATATGGTATGAATATGGTTGTGTGTAGTGTGTTTACTGACATCTTAAGGTAAAGTGGATGGATTTGAAGAGACTGAAGAGATGCCTTGCATTTTGACTTTTTCAATCATAATAGAAGACGAATGTTGTGCCGTTGTAACTGTTGTTTTTTGTTAGGATTGGCAATTGTGATAGATTTTACTACAGGCAGTATTAGTCCGGCATTTAAAATGTATAGCACAAATTATGTTCTCGAAAATATCAGTTATTATAAAAGCTTGTGCGTGTTTAAAAGCTCCTGAAATCTTACTATTATGTACTTTTGAGGCTATCAACAATGTAAATAAATATATAGTATAAAACAATATTTTTTTAGTTGGTATTGTACAAGAATGACACACAAAAGATATTAATTATATCTTATAATGAACACGGCCTTTCCAGTGAATGCAATTTTTTAACAAATTTGGTTACAAAATTATGGAATAATAATAACATAATTTAATTTGCATATGATTAATGAATTGTTTAATGTAATATGTAATGTATATCATACTATTACACAGACAAGTATCATAGTTTAATAAATATTTTAATACTTATCAAATCACAGGTAAATATGTTTCCATGTGCAAAAATACTGGTAAACATGACGATTCTATTTTAGTACAAATGAATTTGTTATCATTTTAAGATTACATATTATTTAAATGCTCTCATATACCTTTAAGTTAAACTTAAGAATAGACATATTCGCAACAATCACAAATTATTATTTAGATGTAAAACATGGCTCATAGTTTTGGCAGCTCTTTCTATTATAAAAATGTGCCACTTAAATTTATGTTTTTTGCAAACTATAATATTTTTAATTTTGACAAAGTGATAAAAAAATTCTATCAGTATTTTCATACTTTATTTATATTGTAAGATTTGTAGTGCCTTTGCATTTGTATTGATATTTAGATGCATAATATTATCTGCTAAAAAGCATACTGATTGTATTTTTTTTTTTTTTCGAATAAAAAAGTTATTGATATGGTACTGTTATCTTGGTGCTATGAGGTAAATTCGAGCTGGCTTAGGAACTATTTTGGTTTATAATTTAGTGTATATGATCAACAAGTAGAAGTAAAATTAAATCATGATAAATAACTTTTATGCACATTAAAAAAGCTAATGGTTTGTACTTTGTGAGTAGTCATGCCCACATTTAAAAATGTCAATTCAGTGATATGCAACCAGTTTGATCTTTCAGAGTATTAGCAGGTATCAAGTTCCAATTCATTATTTGTATTCCAGCACAAATGTGTATGTATTTGTAGATACTTAATTGCCTCTCACCGAATTTATATTTTTTTTAGCACATGTATGACTTGCAAAACACAGGTCTATTGAATAAATAATGAAATATCTTGCAGTGTCTTTATTTTATGATGCTAAGTCATTTTCAATATAACACTTTTTAAATGGTACATAGAAACATGTTACTTTCACACCTAATTCTATCAAAGTTATAAGGAACTTTTAATTCAACTCAAAAGCTCCTCAGCAATTGTACTATTATGCCTTATAATTAATGTAAGAAAAATATGAATACTGACATGCTTTATCATGCAAACGTTATACTGCTTTCATACACCATTTAGCAACAAACATAAAATTCATAGATTTTTACATTTACTACTTAAAAATATTCTACAGAGATCCATTACATTGTGGTAGAGTATTCACTTCCCATTGCACAACAGGACAAGGTTGCATTGGCACTTTAAATGGATAACCTGATACAACTGCTTTGTGTCCGGGCTCCACTTTTTGGGGTAAATGTGAAATAATACACTGCAAGAAAAGTTTTGCAATTAATAATAATTAAATTTTTCTAAACATATTTTAAGGAATAAAAATCAAAATCATTACCTTTGGTCTTTCATTTTCAGTAGACATATATCCAATGCACATGGTTTTTGTTGTATGGCCCCAAAGTAATTCCCCATCACCATTTTGTGGGTCAAACCTCAGTGCTAAAGTTCCACCTAACCTATCTGACACATCCCATAGGAAAGGGGACTCTAAAAAATGTTCTTTAAAACATTTATCTAGACCTAGAACAGGTGAAGGCTCTAATAAACTTTCAGCAGTGTTCTTTGCTAACTGTGTCCTTATCAAATGTTCACCGCAGCCAGATGTACATGCAGCTATTGAGGGTTTTAGACCATCTCTGCTCATCACAGCCCACACTCCACTGCCAAATGAAGCAGCCTGTCCAACTCTACCCTCATGTTTCAAGGAAACTCCTCCAGAACTTGCTCCAGATGCAACCACACCATTTGAATCTACGCAAATGGCTCCAACAGTGTCTAGAGGACTGAATTTTACATCATTTTGAATAGAGTAACGTTTTAACTTTCGTTTACAATGTTTGTAGTTGCGAAATGCGCGAGCAGAAACCATTTTGTGATCATCCACAATTTCTAGTCCCATTCTCTCTGCCCATGATCGGGCACCATGACCTGTGAGTATACAAGGTGGTACACGGCCTAAAGAAAGGTTATCACACTGTTTCATGCAAAGATGTTTGGCTAATGTTATAGGATTCCATACATTAGAAACAGCGCCACAGGCTCCGAAATGTAGTGTTTGACCATTCATAAGAGAAGCATCACATTCAACAGTCCCATTCCAGCTTAAATTTGATCCATAGCCTGCATTTGTTAAGGGGCTGTTTTCTAATTCTGAAAAAAATAATGTTTATTTTTCTAAATCACCTTAATATGCAATATATTATTCTGGCAATGACATCAATGCAGTGACAAACCTATGATAGCTTTTTCAACAGCTTCCACAGCGTTTCCTCCGTTTTGTAAAGCTTCTGCAGCTTTTCTACAAGCTACATAACAAGTTTTTTGATATTCTTTCTTAAGAGAATCGCTATGATAACCAGCTCCTAAAATGAAGTGATAAACAACAGTTAAAAATATGCATCAATATATTTGGCATTTTTTTCGAAACTGATATAATAAAAAAAAATATGACTTACCGCAGTGAACAGCTATAAAACCATTCATGGTTTACATTATTTTATGCTAAAATCTAAACGTGTTTGGTTCAGGCTAGATTCGTCCCGTTCACGGCAAATGACATTTATTTTGTTTATTACGTCCTTGTGTTTTAAGAAATTTTCCCATTTTAGTCAAAGGAAGCAAGGCTGTACAGCCAATTACAATATTATTAATAAATTTAATTTATCAAAACCCTCGTTGCTTTTGTAACGAAGCTAACTTAATAGTAATAACTTGTTCATAATGTTTAATGTTAACGCAGATTCACGCGGTTGAAAAATATCGTGATAAAACACCATACAAAACATACTGCGCCGACCCCAAATAATTATTGGGAGCAGGGCAAGAGAATGATGATGTGTGAAAGATTTGAGATATTTTGATTAATTTTAGGATCTTTTGTAACATGTAAAAAAAGCAAATAATTATATTGAAGAAAACTGGGGTGTTAACTTATTCATTATTACACACATACCATTTTTCAATTGATAATTTAATTTAACAACCAACTAAAAAGGTATTGATGTCATTAATATACTAATACAATACTTTATTAATATCAAGCCACAACATATTTTTAATGAGACTAACATGAGTTGTTTATTGAATTAAAGCTAATTAATTATTGCACTGTTCTTCTTTCTTCATATTATATAAAAGAAAATTTGCTTTTTGAAGAATCAACTATAATAGTGATGAATTTACATGAGTAACATGTATGGACATTTAAAGTCTACTTTTTACATTTTATTACAGCTAAAGCTTGATTGAGTAGTTATTTTATAGTCTTCCCAGCAGTCATCATAACACCAACAACAAGAGCTGTTATAGTGAATCCTTGTGCCAGAATCCTAACCCGCATCATTTGTTGAGATAATTTTGTTCTTCCAGTTCTGAAGCTCCACAGTCCAAATGATAATGCTGCTGCTGTTGCTAGACATCCTAAAAATAATGTTTTTTTTTTATTAGTATATTTATTAGTAGATCTAGTAGACGAGATTTAAGTTACTTCCTAATTGAGCATTTCAAGGAATTACATAATTTAAAAATTTCAATATTTTACTTGAATTCAGTGCTTTAAGTCACATCAGTTTAAAACAAGAAAAGGTTTAATTCAACTGAATGTTATGGCAAAAGATGAAGAGAACGATTTAGTGACCAAAGTGTATTATTATTATTTTATATGATTGTTGTCTCAGTGATTATGATTCTACATGAATTTAAAATTGTAATGGTTGCCATTTCATAAGGAACCTTATCACAGGGGAACATTTATTATTATACATTAAATATTTTATAAGTAATTACCTATCGGAACAAAAGGATTTTCTGTAATCTTTCTTCCAAATTTCTCTTTCGTGGTCTCAACATGTTGAACGGCTCCCATTTCTTTACGGAGTTGTATCCAATCCAAATCAGTTGGCTCATTTTCAGTGGTCATTTTGATTGAATTCGAATATCAAATGGTGTCCACAAAATATGTTTTTATTATTTGTTAAATTACATGTAGGACTATATTGCTTACCAAAAATTATAGCCTAAAAGTTAAAGCTGTCACCTGTCACAATAAGTTCCATGAATGAATGAGGAAGTGTTTAACTTAACATCGATATAACAGCACGATATTTAAAATTGTAAGTATGCAAACCATTATACATAAATTAAAATTAACAGAACTCAATGAAATATTTTGCTAATAAACACCCAATTAGAATTAGTGGCGAATAAGTTGCTATAGCCATTGTTTTAACAATTAACTTTTTAGTTTTTTCTAACTTTATGACATCACTACGTGCCCATTTGTTTTTCAATGAATATTTTAAAATTTAATATTTTCAATGTACAATTAATTTAAGACGTTTACAATTGTTTAATATTTGCCATGCCGATAATACTTTATGCGAAACAAAATTAGGTTCTCCTTCTGCTCTATATACTAAAGAACTGGTCCAATAAAAGTCCCTATTCGTTATTGTTTTGATACGTAGACGTTTAAAGAGTGCAACATGTATAGAGGCACTACTATACTATACTAAGGCATATTGAAGCTCTTTACTCGAATTACTAAGGTTTCTACGGCGAACAGCGAGATGATAAACGCCATGAATTGAAACTCGTCTCTGTCGCGTACACTATCTGATGACTGATACCTATACCCTATTCAGGGAGCCGTGAGATAAAAGGTAAACAAACCATTAAAAGGTATAAGGTCGCGATTGATAAAGTAAATATATTTTATAAAAAATGTACGAAAGTAATACGCTTACAACACTGTAAATTATATTTTAGGATGATGTCTGTAACGCTTATGTAATCCTTTCAGACTTATATGAATTCGAATACCATAAATGCCTTAAATTATTATTTTTTCGTTTAAATTAATTACTTATTAAATCGTTTGCATGTTAAAACACCCAAAAACGACTCGATTCTCAAACTTTAAACGCATTTCATCAACTTGTTGGATCGACAGTATTTCTGTTTAATTCATATTATTCCGTTGTTACATTTGGTGTTTTATTTCGTTTCTTGCTCTCTTAAGTTCAAAGTTATTGTTATGTTTTAACTAGTGCAATTATTTGTACATACATGAACTATGTGAATAAGATAAACAAAGTTCAGAAACTAAATGTACAGTTTGTTTTTATTATGGAGTCAGACTTTCAACATAAGAACAGCACAGTTAGCTGCTAGATGCACAAATGAAAAAGTCTTCATTAAATTAAATAAAAATTTAAAAAACTGTGAAAGAAAAGTTTAGGAAACATTGTTTTCTTTGTTTACATTTTGTCTCAAGCCCCGATGAATAGGGTATAGTAGGTAAACATGATGTCGACTCAAAAATCCTGGTGAGGCTTAATATTTTCAGTTTTTAAGTATGATTGATATAAAACTGCTTGTGTTCTCTAGAGTTGGTCTATTTAAATCTTATACAGTTTAAACTTAACGGAACCAAAACGTTTTAATTGAATTATATCGATAAGTCATTGAGATCTATCGATATGTTGGATAAGGTACCTAGTATCTACCTAAACCTTAGTCGTCTACCATTTTGTTTGTCAAATTACGTATTAATTTGACATTTGTTTCTAAGCACTTTGTACGTGAGTGTTTATATAAAAAAAGATATAATGGTGCATTTTAGTGCTACAAACGCAATTGAAATGGTAAATATTATTAATATAAATATTACTTGAAGCATAGTACTTTCTTTTATTTCGATATAATAGGTTCGGTTATACTTGTATAAGTTTCATTGATTCCTATTATTGTACCTATAGGTACACATTACACGTGATTAATCAGTATGTATGAAGGACAAATTACGTGTTTTGATAACTCGTTTGATGGCTAAATTTAAATGATGTTATTAAATTTCGCATAGGTCTGCAATATGCTCTATGCGTGTTCTCCCAGTGATATAAATTAATGCAAAATTAGTCCCTGTATTGTTTGTTATTTCTTCGTTAAAAATAAACTCCGTTTTATTTTATTACTTTTAACGTTCTATGTTTATTATATATCGCCTTATTTTATAATGTACACAAATTATCAGCTTATGGTTTTGTGGATATGCATCCACAAATAGATAATTTAAAGTGATCTTGATGTTTCGTTTCCATTTGATTTGTAAATGTTTTGATATCAAACAATGTCTGAATTTGCTTTTGTTTTATTTTAATGGAAAATCTAAAATGGCAATAATTTATGTGTTTTTAAATGTTATTTTACAGGCTTAAACTGCTGACATAGTTTTATTTGTTTATCTTTGGCATTGGCAAAACATGTTAACAAAATAAGTATCTTTACAAATATCTCATAAGTAATGTTTTTAGTTGAGACCTTACACAATAAGATTAAAGTATAGTTGACCTACAATCTATTTCTTATATCTTATTTAGAACATAAATGTAATTAATAAAATTCAATAAATAACCTCAATTATGCTTATATGCAATCTAATCGAGTTTCCACAAAAATGTCATTTATACATTAATAAAAGACACAAAACAATGAAACAAAACTATTAGTAATTTGTTTAAAATTAATGCACATTGTTTCAGATGGACTCGTCAATATTATCCTTGGAGTTGAGTGAATCCAAAAGGGTGTCTTGAACACTTTTAAACCTTAATTTAAGAATTTAGTTTAATTACATCTCTACAATATTTAAGTTTCTTTATTATTTAATTTGCCCACTATTTTTGTTCTTAATATGTCATCACTCAATATTTTCAGTTGAGACAATCTTATCATTTCTGCTCAAGATAAACATTGTTTCAACCATTCAGTGTTATATTCCTTAGCTAACCACTTGCTTTTTTTGTGTTATCATATTTAAAATTTATTAATTAATTCCCCAATCTCCAAAAATGGCTTCAAGTGACCCAGAAATTAAGGATGGATTTACTCTACCCTTGTGGATGAAGAGCAAGCCTACAAAGTAAGTAATATTCTATTATTATTTTTTAAATTTTAATCTTCTTGGATATATATTTTTATAGAGTTTAATCATTGGATTGAAGAATTCAGTGTATGATAGTAAAACACAAGTGTTTGTTCAGTTTAGAAACTATTGAATCATTAGCCTGGCATTTTTTGAGACTGGTGTTATTTATTTGTAGACATTGCTTTGTGTTTTTACGTAAATAAAATGAAATTATCCAATCTGGATTAGAAATAGAAAATGTTTGATGATGTGGGTAATAAATCTTAATCAGTTTTTTTAGCATAATTATATTAAATACACTCATAACATAGTGTCATAAAAATATTAGTGGGCCAATTGTTCATTCAGGTTCATTGTTATGTCAATTATCCTCGGTTTCTCCATGGTTTGAGATAAGATTAATGAGTGAGGTTCAGTTCTATACAGTTTGTATAAGTATTATAGTATAACAACATTTTGTTGAATATATGCTTAAAATTATGTTAATCAAAGAACAAAACTGATAATTTTTATCATTTTTCCAATACTGCTAGCATTTTTACACTTACATGTAGTTTTATAGCAAATAAACTGTAGGGCTGGGTATATGACACATTTTATCTAAATAAAGATTTTGGTGACTTCAACAACATGGTTCAATAAAATAAAAATGGTCCTTAAATTAAAATGTGATGAAGAAGTAAGGTGCAGTAATATGCTCTATGCTGTAATTTGTTGCGGGCCATAGAGAAGGCTGATGCTAGATTTTCCAAGTACAGGCAGTATTTTAGAATTTTCCTGTTGTATAAAATTAGTTCTGACGAAAAAATACACCCCAAGTCTATGTTCAATTTATTATGAATATCTAAAAAAGCTAGGTGTAGGTGTTCATGGGTAAACATATTTCAAAGGAGAGTACCCTGTAGTTTCCATTTACCTTGATGCAATAGAAAACGTGCTACGTAAAGTGTACATATTCGGTGTGCGGAATGTTGTCGCATTGATTTATGAATGTTTGTTCTAGGAAATGTTGCAGTGTGTGTTGTGCATTATACATATGTAGGTATTGAACATTCGAGGTATACGTGAGCAGTAGAACAACGTAATGAATATAATTTGTATTTGCTAATTTATTTATTGCGGGAGTGCTTGGAATATAACACACAGTTTCTTTCTTCTAATATTAGTCATTGGTTTCATAGCAAATATTCATTTATTATAATGTATAGTATACCTTTATAGGTCAAAAAAAGACTTTCGTAGGATATATATAATATATTATATGGTTGGTTGGCTGTTTTCTTAGCCACTTGCAAAGTCAATTATCAAATGTTTTTATGTGTAAGCTATTCTGAGTAATTTAATAATTTATTTTCTGAGATTTACAGACTGGCTCCGCCTTGCGTCTATGTAGTTACAAGTTACCCTATATACTTTCTACTTACCCTATTTTCTTATTCCACCCCCCAGTTCAAGTGCTGTTGAAAGTCTCTGCGGGTAAAAACTATAAAGTAATCGTAAAGCAAATCAGCATTAAATGATTCGCTAGGTCTTCGGTCACTGGTTGCTTAGTGATTGTTAATATTTCTCTATTTGGTGTTTTGTCTAGGCTTAAGTTATTAATTGCACTATAATATTTATTTATGTAAACATAACAATAACATTCTTAAAAATCACAAAACACGTAATGACTGTTATATTTTTAGCGAATATTATTGTTTACTTTTGTTATTGTCGTTATTGTACAGCTCATTTTAGCCGTGCCTATCAATCATTTCAACACGAATATTTGTGCATTCATTAGCGTGTTGTGAATTGTGATGTCGCAAACAGCGTAAGCCATATTATGTTGTGTTGACGGCTAGCGACTAGTGAGTGGTGAACGTTGTAGAGGCTTGGCCGTGACGTCATTGCTGTTTATTTGTGTTACTTATCGCCGTAATCAACCTAATGGTAAATATACAATGGATTCCAAAATTATCTATGAGAATTAAAAACATTAATGGTTGCTCCTCCTTATTTAGAATATGTAATTAATAAAAAACTTTCATATTTATTACTAAGTGTCTGTTTTTCAATATGAAATATTTAATATCGGCTTAATTTAATATCTCAAATGTGAATGTTCTAAATCTGACCTTGTCGATTCGAATGACGAATTAATCCGGTACACAAATGTATATAAGCAGATAAAGTACGTTAGTAAAAGTCAAGGTTAAATAAATTGTTTTTATATTGTCTATTCTATATATTTATTCTGGTTTGTGGAATTATAAAAACAATGCTGCATACTGGATTCAAGTATGATCTTATGGCTTAGAAGAAGTGCACTGATTTATCCAAGTTTTGCACTTTATTAAATCCCATTGAAAAGGGAGCAGGCTTATTGTCTATCTGATGCATTTCTAGACTTTTCTTGCTTTTCTGACTGGAAATCCCAATATAGGTATCTTTTTTTTTTTAAGTGGCCGTCTTCGCGCCAAGTAGTGCGACCACGGTACGTGGGTGAGGAACGCCCACAATGGTTCCGCAGTCGCCCAGTGCGCCTTCGAGACGAGAGTGTCAAGGCCTCCTCAATTTGAGGAGGTGCAGTTGCACCCCCACTAACCGGCGCCCGGGACTAGATCCGGCGCCTCCTTCTTCGACGCCTTTGGCGGGCGGGATTGTTCCGTTCACGTTCCCGCTCCGCACTCTCCTTCTGCGACATGACATGCTCGCAGAAGGAGAGCATCGCTCGCCACGACCTCGGACTCCCGACCATCGACATGACGACGGCCGGGAGTGAGAGGTCTCCACCTACTACAGCGCGGAGAGCGCTGCGCTGAGCCTCCCAGGCTGGACACTCCTCTAGTGTGTGCTGGGCTGTATCGTCTGGGCAGTTGTCACAATGGTGACACGGCCGACATCTCCTTTTGCGCCACCCGCCACAGGTAGTGGCCGAAGCAGCCGCGCCCAGACAACACCTGTGTCAGGCGAAACGTTGCCGCGCCGTGGCGCCTGTCCACCCACTGGACGAGGACAGGACGCACTGCCTCAACGGTCCTAGCACCAGCACTGGGATTCTCCAGCCTGGTTCGCCATTCCTCCACGGCGGCCGCACGGAGGGAGGCTTTAATTGCCTCGACCTCTCTCGTGGCCAGTCCGACCCCGCGACTTGACGCCTCCTCTCGCTGGTGGTATAAGAGCGAGAGGAGTTTAGCGTCAAGGTCCCATGGCAGGGACCAGAACGCAGGCCGCCTCGTATGAGATCGTGCGGTAGCCCCTGATCATCCGCTGCGCCAGCGCTCGTTTAGGCTTGCGCAGGAGAGCAGCGCAGCGGTTGTTCAGAGACTCTGCCCATACTGGACTTCCGTATAGCGCCATAGACCACACGCGGCACGACTCCCATATACATCTTTCGGCAAGGGATACCTGCACCTTCCAGGTTAGGCAGCAGGCTAGATAGAGCGCCTGCTGTCCGCAACAATCGCGGCTGTAACATCTTAAAGTGGGCGCGGAATTCCCATCGACTATCAAGCATCAGCCCCAGATATTTGAGCTGCTTGCCGATGGGAATTCGCACGCCCTCAATCACGATGTGGGCCCCGTCAGGTGGCCCCTTCCGAGACCGGTGGAAACAAATAGCCTCGGATTTGTGGAGGGCCACCGTGAGGCCCAGCCGCCTTATTCTCCTCGCCACGTTGCCAGTGCCAACCGCGGCGAGGACGGCGGCTTCCTGGAAGGTGCCGCCCGTCGCAGTGACGAGCGTGTCGTCGGCGTAACAGAATACGCCGACACCCCGGGGGTTGGCACCACGGAGCACCCAATCGTAGCCGATGTTCCACAAGAGGGCCAGCGAGGCCCAAGAACCGATGTTCACCTGTCAGCGCCCGGATACACCACGTCTCTGTTGGACAGATACGAGTGCACCAGGCGCCAATATAGGTATCTGCCCAATCCGTTGATCGCACCGACACTTTCTGCCGTGCAAAAAATGCAAATGATGCAAAATGATGCCACGGCAAGTCAAAGTAAAATAAAAGCCTATCGTTTTGAATAAATTTTACAATGACGAGATTAATGCATTAGACAATCTGGAATCGTAGTTACTGCCAAGGTCGACTTGCTTTAAGGAATGTGAACGTGATTATTATTTGGACATTCGTAGAACCTATTGTGATTGTTAGATATTGAAAATATTACTTTAAATTCAGCTTTGTGCTTTGTTGTACTCTATCTCACGTGAGGTAAATAAATAGATTTAAAAATTAAATTAAAAAAATATTTAGTTCTTGAAGTGTTTGCGGTAGATGTGTGCTTCTTTAGAGAAGCCAGAAAATCTTGATAACAATATGATTTTGTTTTATATAGTAGGGAACAAAATATTTAATGTTTAATAAATAATAAAGATACGTATACGTCAATCATACGTCATATGAATTTATTAAGAGGCCTTCTTTCTTATTATATAGATCGCACTTATGTAATTGTGTTTATTTATATAGTAGAGTGCCGTAAGACATAAAAATGGTCAAACCTCGGAACCCAGGGCCAGTCAATGAATCTGTATATCAAGTATGAGACTGCATTATTAAAACCTCAAATAAAAAAGTTAAAAAAAAAAAATTGACCGATCTCGATTTACAACAATTTTTAACAACAATTCACTGAAAAATGAGAGACGGAAGAGTGAAAATTTTTTTATAGTGAAAAATTTACTTTTATTTGTAATAAATTATATGTAGCAGAGTAACTTCAATGTTAATTTATTAGATTATCGTAAAAAATAAGTTACAAAAAAAAATATCATCGTGTACATTTCACAGCTTTCACTATTGCATTCTAAGCAAGCTGCAGTGCAGTTTAATCCACTTTTCCTGCACCCACAAGATGCTCCACATCCTGTTTTGCATGAGCAAAAAATAATTTTTAATAAAGATTCTGGAGCTGGTCGTTGCGTCATTGTTTGCGGTTTCAATATTCCGCATTCCAAGCCATGTTTGAACTTGCAAAAATACTCTTTTAAGTTTTAGTACAAACGCCCAATTAATTCAATATTTCGTCAATGCGAATATTGTTGCTCGAAAATTCCTTAATCACACGCAATAGCAACAAAGGGCAATATTGGCGTTGGTGACTTGAATTTCCTCAAGTTGCCCCAAAACAACAAATCTATACAACAAAATGTGAAAAAAGCTCTTAAAAAAGAATATTTCTCATTTCTTAAATTATGAGCTTTGCAGAGCAAAAACGTGATCCCTTATTTTTTCAAAAATTCGATCGAGCGAAACAAAAAAATGGCTGGATGGATTAATTTGGCACTTTGTAGGATTTTTGTGGACATATTGAACTGTAAAACGCACACTTAACATTATTGGTTTTCACAATATTTTCGATCCAGCGCTCGATTTTCCAAAACACCATCTAAAGCTCATTTTTTGATGCATTTTCAAATTCATGTAACAAGAAGAATTCTTGTTTTTTCGAAAAAGTAATAGCTGGTGGTTAAAGGATATTTATTCAAATTCTTGGAACGCACCTTAAACTTGGTGTACAATTATTTGTTGCTGAGATATCGATAATTAAAGACAAAAGGATCCTTTTCCATTTGTAGACTGATATCTCGGCGAGAACTAAACATATCGAGGTGTTAAAAGATAGAAATTAAAGCTAAATAAACAAAGTATCCGATCTTTATAAGGGTTAAGCAAGAACATTTTTCTCCACGCCCGTATGTAAAAAAAAGAAGCATTAAAAATTTTGAAATCGTTTTGTTGCTGCTTTTCCTAAGATCACTCAAAAACCACTGATGCTACAATTTTTTAATGTGTTAATCCAAAAACTAGAGACTTGGAGCTACAATTTTCTTTTTTTAAATTTCCTGTACGACCATTTTTCTCGAAGTTACGGCCCAAAAATTTGGATTTATTTTTTGATCCTTTAATTTTTTCCAGTAGTGTATTTATTTATATTCATCGGTATACCTGCAGTCCCTAAAGATCCAAGATCAAGTTTTCAAGTTTGTAATAGTTGTTATTTTTAAAATATGACTTTTCACTAATATAAATCAATTAAAACTCCAAAAAATTAATAAATGTTTAAAATAATAAAAAAAAAATTGAGAGCGCGAAAAATTTTTTTTTTAACATTTTTCTATATACAATTAAAAACATATTTTCAAGGTTTATATTAAGATTCATTGACTGGCCCTGGATTCCGAGGTATAAACCTTACGGCGCTCCACTAATAGTCAACATCTAAATATGCAATCGATCAATGCGATTGGCTCTCATCGATAATATATCATTGGCGTCACACTCAGTCAACGACGCAGATTTAACATTCAAATACTTATTTATATTTTTTGCATATGTTATAAACTCTGAAGGACTTATGACGTCACACGTCGTTGATAGCAATGATCTATTACCGTGATTATGTGGTATGATCGGGCACATTCAAGTACTTTCGAATGAAATGTGTAAACTATTGTTGAATAACTCTTTGTTTTGACACTCATTAATTTAAAAGCAACTTTTTTGTATTTTCATTATATGTGTATCAGTTACGAGGATAGGACGAATCCGAAACTAAGAAAGAAATTATGTTTAACGAACTACAAAACCCGGCAGGAGCGTTTTTTACGAAGCAGGGCTTAAACGTTAGTCAACACCTAACAAATAATCAAAAACTCACATTTGTAACATTCGGAACTATTTGTATGTGGCTATTTGTTGGATTCGAAACCAAGTGGTAATATAAAGCAATTATTGCGATCATTATTCTACAATTTACAGTTCATTCTTTCCCATGTCCATGTTGGGATGGGTAACGCTTAATAAATGTATGAAATACTAATGTACAGAAAATGATAGGGAGTCGAAGCCTCGAAATATTTTTATAAATAGAATTCTACAATTTTCCTCTAAAATATCCTTTTGTAGATAAGTAACGACTTATTTTTATCAATGTATTTGGAGTCTTATCGAATTAAAAAGTATTGTCGTTATGTGAATGCTTTGTGCATTAAAAAGTCAATAATGTATTTGATTTTTACTAAGGTTAATTATTAACGTTTTGGCCTATGATGGTAAGATATCATTTGTGATAGAAGTATGTAGGATGTAAAGCCACGCTGATATTGACGTATCTAATCAACATGGATTGTTTTATTCATTCTATATATCCAGTGTACTAGAAATTCGTAGGTTTAAAATCTTTAAATCAAGGAAAGCTTCTTCCATCTTGCAAATTTTGTGTGTACATTATTTCTCATAACTTGCTTGTTTAACGAACCTATGCCATAATAATATTATTATCCACATAATATACAAATATGTGCAGAAACATATCTTTGTTTGCACTTTTATGCTACCGATTCCCGACGCGCAATTACTAAGATAAATAGACCATAGAGAGCGGGCGATCTCCCCAGGTGGCTTTAGTAATAATATTTACGTTACACGCTATTACTTACACCACGCCGTTACGTAATAAAGGACACAGAAGATTTATGGGCCTAGAGAACAAAACAGCAAAATGTTCAATACCATTTCAGTTTGGTAATGGTATTGGTTGGGTTAACAACCTTGGTAACGTCATTTCCTTTCATTGTCACCTATAAACTAAAGACAAATTTAGAAAAAAAAAAAACTTGGAAAAAGCCCAGAAGAATTAGGTTTGTTGGGCCTACCGCAGCTGGCATATTATCTCTCCGAATAAATCCCGAAAGTTGACCTATTGTTTAATGTTGGTTAATGACACTAGTGTCACCCTGAACTATTTGATCCCTTTACATTTTAACATGGTTGCAGTTTATCTTTATTGGTACTAGTCTCTTACCTAAAAATATTGTAATGTGTTTTACGTAAAAAAGAAATGCATACCTCTACAAATATCTGATATTTCTTTTAATACCTGACAATAATAATAAGGCAACAGTCATTGGTAAGATTGAAAAACAACTCACAACAAATGTTATCAGAGATATTTTTATTTTAGTCGTCCCTAGCAACGGTTATTATGCTAATCTTAATGTCAATATTTTTCAGTATTCACGTTGCTGGTAATACCTACTGACATCACCCCACACGTATTGTATTATCGGCCTTTGTTTTTACACAAACTTTGTTTTGTGATAAGCAATCCTTCAAGAATATATGTATGGAACACATTTTTCTGTACGGATATATACATATATATTTCAACATTAAATGGCAAGTGTGTGTATTGAAATGCATGTTTATAGTGGAAATCGCCACATGTTTATTTTTAGCAACACGATACTACAGATATTTCTAATTGTATGTGCCAGTTTTACAATATGATAATGTACTAATTCACGGAAGTTTTCGTAGACACGTATAATTTTAATGAATGCCAAGATCACAATTACATGGGTATTTATAGTTTCTGTCTTTAACCTCTGCGCATACACGCTGTCATGTGCTTTCTCGGCGAGGGAGTGTGCTAATGAATTAGTGTCATTGGTCGGCTGAATGTGACGTCACACCTTCGAGTAAATGTTATTTTCAACTTGTATTCGATGCTTGCTGTGGACATTATCGTGATAAGATTGTACTATACTGCCTAGAATCTTCGTATAAAGAGCAAAAGAAAAGTTAGAGCGCTTTCAGTCGTTCTGTAATTGTTTGGCATTAGATACGTACGCTGCGTGCGCCCTCTTTTGTGAAGTCGAAGTGAACGCGTTGCTGTGTGCATCCATCGCGATATAAATAAGAGTTGTTGCAGCTGCATTAGGTGAATTAGGTCGTGCTCATTCTTTAATATTCTATTTGATAGACATGTTCAGAAGGAAGAGCCTTGTGTATCAATTTAACAACATGCTGCTAACGTGAGTAGGTTTGAATAGCGTTATATGTTTTGTTTCCGTTTGATTCATGTTTGAATCATTGATGTCTATTACCTAACATTCTTCATACTTAGTAATTCCATTGATTAATTTTTTTACTACTTGGTTAAAGAGGTATAGCACGAAGAGAAAATTGTTTTTTATTACAAGGTAATTAAAAGTTTCTTTTTTTGTTAACAGAGAATTCGAACCGTTTGCGGGATCGCCACCAGCGCCCGAAGACTCCTTCTTCTACATCCGATACCCTAAAACAGATGTGCTATTTGGACAACAGAAGAACATTCAAGATATTTCGAAACTCACCGCAGAAAACAAGGAGGTGACCGCTGCCACAGCTTACAATATCGTCAAAGAGAAAGATTGGTCGAAACACACGAAGCCCTGCCAAGACGTGCTGCACGGCATCGCGCCAATCAACACGGCCGGTAAGACTCCTTTGTGCCATCTGCACGAACGCGATACCAGAACAATGTACATCGCTTTTTATTTTTACCAGCCGTGTATGAGTAGACAGGATCTGCGAGTTTTGTTACTATTTCGAATGCAAATATCATTGAACTGTAGCAAGTGGCCGGATCATTAATATAACAAAACCATCGGTTGACATTTTTTGTTCGATGTTTATTTTTGATGCGCCAAATTGTTTTTTTTGAAGGCATCTAAAAGTTCAACGTATTGTTATGATAAGCAGAAATATAGAACTTTATATAAAGTTGAATGTTTAGCTGAGTATGATTGTTACTCATATTAGTATGAGTAATAAAAATGATAAATTACTTGAGGTGAGGTCATAGGTAAATGTTGCGATATGGAACGTGCAAGAGTTTAACTCGATAGTAACTTTATTTTTTTGAAATAAAGAATAAATATTGCGTCAATTAGATGAGTTGTAAGACCACTGAATGTATACAAATTCCTTAGGCACAACGAACGACAATCGTATGTTTGCATAACTTTATAACTAAAATAATATTCTCGTCAGCGATTCATTCGACTGATAAAATCTCTAAGAAGGGCAAGTTCAAGTAAATAGTGTCATATACATATGTATCTACGCTGAGAAAAAGAATTGACATATTATTTTCTATCATGTTTAAAACCTTAGTCATATACGACATTCATATAAAGAAGCTCTATATACAATGCATTATTGGGTGCTAATGGGTTTTTACGAGTATCTATTATGATACCTGTGCAGAACACATTCTAATTACTTACGTAATTTATTTACTGTCTACGTCACATGTTTTCATACCTACGAACAATGCACTGTAATATTTGCTAGGACGATATCGTAGTAATTTAGGAAACAACAAACATAGTATTTGATCTATTATTATACTTGCATTAATTAATAGATATTTTAGAGGCATTCAAAGTAGAAACTATAAGCCATGCAAACATTTTAGTCATGCAATAGATCAAACTAAAAACCAAGCTGAAATAACCAGTTAATTCAGCCGTCTGCCATAAATTACTGAAAGAATTGAACAACAAAAAAATCCAAAGGCTCAAAACATGGATATTTGAAGCCACGAAATTTAAAAATATATTCCTAAATCAACGGGCGTGTTTGATCTAGACTTGCGCTGATTAACAACGCAAACTTCGTTGAAACCTCCGAGCTCTCTCTCTGTATACTGTGGGTTTAATTGTGTGTATGTGTCAATTATTGCAGTGAATTCGGTGACGTCCAAGCCGAAGCCAGCGGGCACTGACGACGGGTTCAAAGGCGAGGGCGCGGCCTGCGGTAACTCAGTTGTCAAGGTTAGTTGGTCGAGAGGTGGTATGATGTACCACCGACGTAAATGTCGATGCACGTAGCGTGGTATTCACCTGCAATGCGGTACAAAGTCGCTGCCCACTCAGTAATACGTATACTTCACGTGCCTCAGTTACCAATATGCGGTCTTGTATAAAGCGGTATACAATTGAGTCGAAGTAAGAAACGGTCATACGATGTTTAACGTGTGCATGCAGGTAAATTGTGTTGAAATTGTCATTTTTGATCGAGAATATTGCTTTGTTTGGCAGGCTTTGATAGACATTAACGCGCGATAGCAATTTTATGTACAGTAGCTTTGTAGTACAGTAGTAATCGTGTTGTTTTGATGTGTGTAAAAATATTTGGTAAACAAATTCGATAACGTATGTAATTTATCCCTGTAGTTATTGCAGTGATAGAAAAATACTTGTCATTAAATTGCAATAATAATTATACATGGTAAAGTATATTATAACTATTGATCCGAGCGCAGTGGAAAATTCATACAAACGATAATTTCGCCTTGCACATAAAAGTTATAGTAATGAATTTATTTTGCTCTGTAATTATACGATAACCTTCTCAGCGGGCGTTCAGTAACAAGGAAGACATCTGGAACGTATCACCGAACTGAACTATCGTGATACAAATAATTAGTAACTATCTGAAGCCTATTTGGTCGTTGCTCATTAATACATTGATAAAGTTTGTTTTTATTGCATCATTCGTGCTATGTGGTCGTTTTATCTTCATATCATATAAAATGGTAGTAACCTCAGTATTTTGTTTATGATATTTACCTTTTATCATTGAATTTGTATTGAAGGTGTTGTAAATGTGATTGAAATGTAGTCGCAGTATCATAATACTGTTGGGCAAGCGAGGCCAAGGTATTAATTTCATCATAACTTAACGCTTCTACGCAACTCAAATGTGAATGTTACTTCGTTAGAAATCACTATTATTATATTTGAGAGCTGTAGCATTCGGTAATTTGTATTGAACATATATCCAGCATTGTATGTCAGTGTTCTCGTAATGCTCAATTTTAATATGAATACCAGTGTGACGTATTTTCAAATGACTAGTGTGAGTCGAGCCAATGCATAAATATTATGTTCATCCAATTCAACTTGCATTTATTTACGTCCAAATACATTTTGTATACTTTGAATACTTGGAAGCATTCTTCGTTTTATTGTTGTTAAACTTTGAAAATGTTATAGGAGTGTTACTTTTAGCATGAATTAATTGTATGTAAATATTTTTTGTGTATATTGTTATAATTTTTTTATTTAACATTGTTATTTTGATGTCTTATCTGGCATTTTATTCAATGTAACGTAAGAAAGCTACTTTTTTTTACAAGTATAATAAAACCAATGATGATCTTTTTATATATGTTTAAATGATACGGATTGTACGTAAATTGATACACGTAGGCTGGTTCCTAATACCTGTACCTTATAATCTCTTTAGTGTCGTGTCGTAGTCGTAGTTCTATGTAACGACATAGAATTCACACTGCAATGTGTGTTTGTATTTCGCGCCAGTAGTGTCTCATGACGTCATTGTTCGCTTTAAGTGGCAGTAGTCCATTGTTATGACGTCACCTTACGTTTGTAGTGAAGTTCACATCCCCGTTCACAGGTGGCGCACCAGATGATCTCGTCGAGTGGCTCCCGCGGGTTCACGGTGGCGTCCCCGGCGGAGTTCCCGGACGAGGAGGGGCTGGGCGCGGGGTACGCGGGGCGGCGGCGCGGCTCCCGCAGCCTGCCCGCCACGCCCGCGCACTCGCCGCCCGGCAGCCCCGCCAGCCGCCGCAGGAACCACGCCAACCGGTAAATATACTTGTTAGATTTCCCTTTAAAACGTCAAAGGTATAGGTAGTATGTCAAAAGAGGAATAAGGGGGTGTCGCCTATGAGTCAACGCCAACCGGTAACTACTGAAAGTAGGCCTCCCCAAGAAAGCTTCAACCATCCAGGTCTTGAGCAGCCCTCATCTTTCTCAAGTCATCACTTTTCTCAAGTCTTACAGGATCTCAAACATATAGTTAGCTAGTTATCAGCCCATATACGTCCGATTGTTAACGGGCCTCCTCTACCATTGAGATGGTTTAGGCCTTAGTCCACTACGCTGGACTAGAGATTGGCTGACTACGAAATTCCTAAGAACTTTTTAGGTGTGCAGGTTTTTGTCGCGATGTTTTCTTTCACCATTAAAGCAAGTGATAATTCTATGTGAATACACATGACAGACATAACTTCTAAAAGTCAGAGGTGCGTCCCTGGCGTTTGAGCCCGCGACCGCCGAGATTCTCGACCGTTCGCCTAAACCTCGAAGTCATCACTGCTCTGAAACATATAGGCAGTATGTCAATACAGGAATAAGGGTGTGTCGCCAATGATTGCGGGCTGCCAACATCACGTGGACAACGGTCCGCCCACAGAGTTGGAATCAGAATAAATTCTACGTCAATATAGTGACGCTACAAATTCTCGTTGGGAATCAATGACGTCCTGTCTCGTTCAATCTTTTTTTTAAATATGTGTTTAGAGTCCGTGAACATTTGTGACAACAAAACTTGTTCCGTAATTCCTCGTTCTTCAGCAAAGTCTCGAAGACTTACTTTATCAAAATGCTCTCATTCAAACCATCGGTACATTTGTATGAAATATCAAAGAAGTATCTTTCAATCTGTAATAATGAATACTTTGAGGCTCACTAACTCCTATGTTTAAGTTTTTTATTTTCTTATGATTTAATTGTCGATCAAACATAATTATGTTAGTAAAAATATTTGTACAATAACAGAAGTCAGTTGATAATGCTCCTTGGCCTAGTTTTTTTTATTATAACGCCGAAAACAAACATGTTGTTTGCTTAATACCTCGTGAGCTCTATAGTACTTTAAACTCACCGTAATTATTATCACGTGTTAGCACGATAGTGCAGTGCTCGAGACGTGATCGCTTCAAAGGCTGATAACACGCAATTAAATGAATTACCTATTTATCATTAACAACATCGAGAGTAGGATATATGTTGACAAATCTTTATAAGATTATTGTTTGTATAAGTGGATACTTGAAGATTGTTTTGCTGGTCCCACGGTAGAAGTGTAAGGCGAGCGATCAATAGGTTGCGGATTCGATTCTTCAAAATTTTCATTTTTCCCGTTTGCTCCAAAATTTTAATTGAGAACTTAGTGACTCTGAGATTTTAATTAGGTAATTTTCTGGAAGGATATCGCTATTTTTATATGGGTAAATTAAGTATGTCGAAAAATTACCCATTACGAAATTAATATCAGAGGAGCATATGAGCGGTAGATAGCAACAAGAGGTATATAATGATATCTTGATATATGTAATTTCTTATTTTGAATGCTAGTATAACCACATATATAACAAAACGTTTCTTTTTTTCAGTTATTTCACAACTCCTTTCGAGCCCGTAGAAGATTTCGGCAGTCGCTCGTGGTTGTCTATGGCTCTGCTGGGCTTCAAGAAAGATCTGACCACTTCTACATCAACTCTCGCCGAAGAAGACGCGCTAGAAGTGAGACTGCAAGGTCAGTCCAATATACATGATTACACACTAAAATATAAGTCTTGTGTCGTGGGTATCAGAACATCGATAGACTTTTCGGTCTCACAAACACAGACCCGAGACAAATATTTGTAGTTGTCATTCACATTTGACACATGCGGGGATCGAACCCGAAGCCTTAAGTTTCACAAGCTGGCGTCAAGCCAATTGTGCCACGAAGACTGTCAATATGTCTTATTAGTGATGTCCATTTATCGATACTTTCGTAACACGGTGTCGTAACGTTGTTTGTATTGCACGCGAATTACTGTTAAACAATACAACAAATAGGCCTATACCCAGCAGTGGGTGCATGTGGGCTGAAAATGATGAATACAACAAATGCATGCCATAACCACACTAGACATTCGTAAACAGAATGGACACAAGTGTTTATTTGCGCACGTGATTGTTTATATAATTGTCGATATCTAAGTGCTTGTGGATAGGGATTAAATCATTTGTGTAAAGCGTGATTGAGGTATAGCTTGGCGATTGTTTATACGGGTGCAATATCATATTATATCACCGGTTTTTACAATCACGCTAAGGAGAAATAAAAGTATTTTTATAGTGATTTTTCCTGGAACGTGATGTGCAAGTGAATCATAGTAGTTATCGCCCTTATCGTTGGTCGCCATCCGGTCGAACTATCAACAATCAGAGAAAAACAACTGTTTTCTATGAATGTACATTGAAATTGTTTATTCTCTTTCAGGTGGCACTTTAGCTGAGTCTGTGGAGAGTTTGGGTCCATTACCGAGAAGCAAGGAGCCGCAACTTGTGGCCCACGAAGTGCCGCCACAACCGAAGCCAGTGAAGCAAAGCCCCGGCTTTCTGCCCAAGCCTTCTGAACTGCGCGAGATGAACTTCTGGTCGCCCACGTCGATGTGAGAGACTCGCGCGGGCTACGCTCTATAATGTTATCGATAATTTGACATTCAGTTGCGTAGTTCAGTGTATGTTGGATATTTTCTTTCTCGCACGTGCTTCGCCGTGTACTTCACTTCAATCTGCAAAAGTTTGGAGTTCAGGAAATAACGTTGCTTACGGAAACGGATGTAATAGTGGTGTTTATTTCTTTGAGCAAGATAGTCGATAATTTTTTTATCGACTTTCTCTCTCTGGTTATGTAATTGTAAACAAATTCATATGAGATCTGGATGCAATTTGAAATAAAACTGACTGTATGAAATTTAACTTATCAGCTTTATTTTCAAGAACCAATGGTGTTTCCAAGACATACAGATGCATGTGAATTTGTAAGGAATGAGTTTGTATGACAGGCCTTGAATCTTTTTTATTGAGATATTCCATTAAGGTTAGATGTAGAAGATGTCTTTCGTTTACTTAATAAATATTAAGGATACTTTCATTTACTCGTCACAATTAAGTTCATCCATTGAAAGTACACATTTAAATTAAAATAACGTGGTCAGATAACGCTCATCACGCATAAAAATAAGCACAATACATTTTTCACACTTAATTAGGCATAATTAAGTGAATACATTATAAATATAAGTAATGAAATATCAAATGACAATCATATAGATCTATGTGATATTTATGTAAGATGGTCGAAATCTTTCATTGTTTTATTTGAAAGTATTATTGGATAAAGACTTATTTTTAATATTACAATGTATTTCCACGAATTAAGCTAGTTTTGAGCAGAACTAATAAGATTGTATTTTGTTAAGCATTATTTAAACTCCGAATTAACTAATAAATATTGTTGCCTCTTTCTTCTAAATGTTGTTTTATTTTTTTATAACAATTATAAATTATATGACTAATCATTTTAATACATATACATTATACTATTTTTTTTTATTTATCACATATTCGCTATCAATTGCAAGTCAAGAATACCCCGAGGTGTTTTGTTAATATATTCTCGAGGTTTAGGCGCGCGGTCGAGTGTCCGACGATCGCGGGGTCAAACCCCAGGCACACACCTCTGACTTTTCGAAGTTATGTCTGTATTCACATTGAATTATTACTTGCTTTAATGGTGAAGGAATAAAAACATCGTGTTGAAACCTGCACACCTATAAAGTTGTTAGGAATTTCTTAGGTGTGTAGTCTACCAACCCGCACTATGCTATCGTGGTGGATTAAGGCCTAAAACTTTTCAATGATAGAGGAGGGCCCTGCCCACCAGTGGGACATGAACAGGACATGAACTGATGATGATAATATTGGTAAGTAAGACAACCCAGACGATCTTACATCGTAAATTTGTTAAATAATATTTTATCAGACTCTTCTTACCTATTCCTCCTAACCCCTCTCAGTTCTAAAAATGGTAGAGAGTCTAAGTACGTTTAAAAAATCATATCTTAATTCATTTTTAACATCTTCATTAACCCGAGCATTTTTGACAATCTGCTTTATGACACCTATTAAGTAGCCGATCATATTAATTAAAATTAATACTATACCTTGATTTCAAGGCATAAATATGAGTCATACTATTTAGGAAATTCTTCGTAGCAGCACTGAGTCTGGAAATGTGCTCGAAAAACAGTAGTAGGCTCGCGTTCTTTTACGTGGGACACAACTGAGGACATGTGGGTGTAGAAATACACCGTGTCTACCCCTTTGATAAAATAAAGTTGTGGGAGTGTATATTATTTTTACATATTTTTTTACTGTTATTGCGTTATCAAAAAAACTACAGATTAAAGTAAAGCCATTTCGCAGTAAAATGGGAATCCGAATTTACCAGAGTTGTATCTTATTGTCTTACGGACAATTGAAGTAAACAGATCATAGTGGAACACGCATTCCGCGATCCAGCCATTCTCACTCAATTTATTATTATAAATTGAGTATAGTCATGCATTATTATGCATGACGTGTGCTATAGGAATTAGAATGGAATTATTTTATTCGGTCCATTCGGGTTCATTTGAGTTTTCTATCTATAATTTCAATTCAATGAGTAAAGTCATTAATATTATTTGAAAAAAAAACATGTAGTGTGGCTGTACCAAAAGTCATACTTCACCATTTGTGAAACTCACAAATTAATTCCTGTAGGCAGTTAATTATTTTTACTTTGGTTGGTAATACTGAATTGTAAATAAATGGCTGTTAGAGAAGTCTTGTTTTTCCACAATTTTTCTTCTGACTTTTTAATTAGTCTCCGTTTCATTACTCAAATCCGATTTGCGTCGGCGCCCGTGGCTCTTAAGGACTGCCTAATTTTCGCCGTCTAAATAACTGAGGGTCGAATTAAAGTTTTTTCTTTTAAAACCCGAATGACTCCGGTTGCCATTTTTAATTTGCGGGAGTGAAATCAGGACTTTTCTTCCATAGAAGGAAAAGAGGGATGTCAAAAAGTGATTTCGTTAAGTCATTCAACTATTCAAAGCGTTTATAGGCGTGGTACATAATATGTGTATGTGACTTTTTAATTTTTTTAATTCACATAGTTCACGGAAAAAAAGGTAAAAATTGTAAATTCTAAATTGTGTGAAAAAAACAAAAGGTTTCAAATTATTACACAAAACACAAATTAGCGCTTTTTTATCATAATAAGTGCGTTATACCTACTGTCAATCAGCGAGCAATATCATTATTAGATGTAAATATTAACACGTCTGTAGTCCCAAGGATAACGAAATATGAGATACGTGTTTCAAGATATGGTGATGTGTTTTGCAACAGACAAAAATTAATTAGCACGACGTGAGCGTAATATCAGCGCCATATTTTGTTTTGTATACATTACAGATCACCATTGTGGGGCTTCCTCAGCACGACGGTTGAGTACACAATTCATCTTAATTTTACGTGAGACTAGTCCTTGCTTGCGGTTTTCCGTGAGGGATTCATCGATCACTACTCAACGATATAACCTTTTCACTAAGACAATATTTTAATTTTTGCTATTCAAACCCGTGTGAGTAATTTATATAGATTTTTGTGGTAAAATTTGATTTATGATTTAGGAAAGATATTTAAATTTAATACACAACATACGCTTACACATTTTAATCACCTTATCCTAATGACCCCATTAATTGTATCTGAAATTAAGTTTCTTAAATATTTTTATGTAACTTGTGTTCAAAAAAGAATATTCCGAGTTAAATCTCGCCAAAGTTTACAAAAGCTTTGGACGACTAATATTTAACTTAATTCAAAAAAATATCGCCTGAAAAGAGTTACATATTCATTTATATATAAAAAAATGATTGCATCGCAGCGGTATGTACCCTCAACAAACAGTGAACTATGTTTTATGAGAAATTACTTCCGCTCTTCCAATAGAAACTCCCACTATACTAAGGGGTTTTGATATCCTTTCTTAATAATATTTGAACCAGCTGTTCTATATTAACCCTATAACCGTTTAATTAATTTTCACTTCGCTAGAGTCAGCGGGGTTAGCATATGTATTTATATAATATTATTATATATCATACATAGAGGATTCGATCCCGGTCGATTTTTGTGATCCCGGGATTATCAACAGTTAATCTCAGGATCCCGGGATAGTCCCGGGATGGTATTGGTAATAAAAATTGGTAAGAAAAAGAAAGTAAAACATATTAAAAATCAATTTTTTATTTTAAATCTTTACTTAAATATTCAAAAACAATACAAAATTATAATTTCTTCTGATAAAATAAACAAACTAAGCCTTTTTATAACAGTTTCATAAATAAAAAAAAGCTTCTAAAGATTTGTTTATCTAAAAAAAGAAACGCCATTATACCATAGTATAATAAAAAGACTATGCAAAAGAGATCAATGTATTTTAAATCAAACATAAATGTAAATATAGGAATTAGGAATTATAAATTACTTATTTAAGAAATGAAAATAAAATCTTAGAAATAACAATGCATCCAACGTTTCCGAAAACGTCTGTTCCGAAAGTATACCTACTTCTTAATTTGTTGCACAAATATGAAGCAGAAAAAGCGCGTTCAGGCTGGATGGAAGTTGGAGGGATCGTCACTAATTTTTATAGGTCTTATCCAAATTATAGCCTCGTGTGAAACTAGCCTCATAAAGAGTCATTTCTTGTTTAATGATCTTAGAAAGATCAGTTTCTTTGTATGCTTTTGGAGTTACAGTTTTTGTACTCTTTTCTATTTCGTTCTAAAGCTTTTCTTTTAATTTTAAATCAGTTTTATTCGTAGGTTCAATATTCATGTCATTTTCTTCATTATCACTGATTTTAATTTTTTCAGTCCATAAAATAATCTATTTTTTTTTATCGTCATCTGGCTTGGACTTGAAAATAACTCCTTTACATCCCAATCAGTCTCCAAATTGTTACTCTAAGTCTTCTCAATATGAGGATTTTGTAGATAGTTTAATACTCCACTTAACTCATTTCGAGACGATCTTTTATGCGGTTCAATAAATGTGTCTTCAATTTAGAAGCCAAAATTGAGTCCTTGTCACGCAATTCTTGAAAAAGAAACTTAAGTGTCGCATCCGCTGTGCACAAATTAGCATCAGAACGACAAAGTGCTTCTACAGACAATTTAACTGTCGCCATACCTTGATTATCTCACTAATGAGTTGAAAATCTGATTCTTCAAATTGTACAGGGTTATTTATATTGTAAACAAGATGGCTGGCAAATTTTGACGTTTGACGGCAAATAAAAGTACCTAAGTGTATTGCGTTTCACGCACATTTTCATTGACTTATATTATAAATATATCAATCCCGAAAGTCCCGGGATTTATTGAATTTAATCCCGAAAATTTCGGGACTAAAATATGACCGGGATCCTGGGATCGATACCTCTAATCATACATAATAGTTTTAAATTTAGTACTAATATAAATATGATAGTCTACTTTTTTTTGTCTTTAAAAGTTTTTTTAATTTAGAATAATAATACTAGACTAGACTACAAATTATTTTTAAGCTCAAAAAAAAGATAATGCAAAAAGCTGTTTCGGCGTTAAATTAAAATTGCCCAATGAAATTTAGACCTAATCGCAAATTGATTCGGGACGATCGCGTCGACCGCACGAGCGATCCAATTCCTGCCGACTCCGGTCACGTAGCGCATCACATAATGTAAGTACATACAATTTGCTCCCCAGTACATAGTCAGGCGAAGTGCGAGCGTTTATTATTGATACAATTTTCTAATTAAACGGCGGTGATAAACTCTTTATTGCTCATAGCGCCTTAATTAAACACCAACGGCTTATACAAAGATATAATATTAAGAACGGTGATTAACATTTTATTTTATGCAGTGGTGTTATGTTGAACTTAATTTAAAAATTGCATTCAATTTTACGATTAATAAATGATTTTAGAGCATTTAAATAACACCTGCACAAAAAAAAAAACGGAATTACGATGAAAGGTATTTTGTTTGAAAAAAATATTTGTCACTAATAAATTTAAGCTATTTCAATACTTCCGGTATTTGTAGTTTAAATAAGTACAGTTTAAACAAATGTGATGCTGTCATTCGTAACGTTAATGAACAAACAGTATTTTAAGGAGGGATTCGGTTATAGAACTGTCAAACGCTGTCGAATAAGTTTCTGTTGCCCCGCCGTTTTTAACCCGGACACTTAAATAAATGTACCCCTCTCAGTTTTGCAGCAGAACACATCAGTTTAACTGTCACTTGGCGCTATTTCTGACTCGAAACAATTCCAGAAATGAAATATTTTTAAAGCCATTAGCTAGAAAGCCTTCCGGCTAGGGCTAGACTCAAGTTTATTTTTTATTTATGTGCTTATGAAGATGGACCACGCTGAAACGGAGTAAACGTGCTTTGTATTCTTGAACTTTGGTACTATGACATACAAATGTTTGATGCATAAGTGATAAAACTGATTTCATCCATATAATGCATTTTTTTTAATACATATGCAAGTATGTCCGAGTAAAGTGAAAGATTACTATTCCGTAAGACTAAATTTTGGATGAACCCCTTTGTATACCTTGTAAAGGGGATCCACGCGAAATTCATTTTTATACTCAGTTAAATTGTAGTATTTTAATTATACTACATTTTACTTCGTTTTAAGGGTCATTTTTGGCGGATTTATTTCCAAAATGAATTAGTCCAAAGTGGCGAGATGTTAATTAGTGGAATTATTTGGTTCGTGACGGCGTGCGTGAGTACACCTACGGTCATTAACATTATTGAAAAGCAAATAAGGGCGTGTATAGAGCGGAAGGGGTGCGGCGACGCCACCGAACCGGTCAATATGGCCGGATTACTCGGCTTTGTTCTACTGATGAATAATTGTGTCCACCAGCCGACCGGGATTAAACCGCTTTCTGCTGATTTAATTGACAATCCTAGTATAATTGTTAGCTATTAATAGTTCAAATAGAGGACGACGGTAATCGGATCAAAATGATGTTTCCGAGATTATTCTAAATGGCGTGATGTTTATGTCAGTGGACAATAATTACAGATACTAATAATAATAACAGGGAAGGTTGGACGAAACCGATGGCTTACTGTTTATCCACGATTAGTGTCAGACAAATAGATATTGAGTGTAGTCCCGAGCCGTCGATATCCGGATAACAGGGGACGTCCTGGTTGAATTACCGGCTTTATGTGACTGATGACTCATTGTGTCTGACCTCGTAGACTGTTATTGGAACTTTTGTTACTCGGGACTCTGTTGTGATGCCTACCTCTGTCAGACACTGTATATCATTGCCTTTTCAAGTTTTAAAACCTTTTTTTAAACAAGTATTTTTAATATTTAAAACAGTTTAAAAGTAATGAATGGTGCAATACAATACGATGAAACTTAATGTTTCGCTATTGTTAAACTTACAAAAGTTACTTTACATTCAAAGGTTTCTTTAAGGAAGTTTCGGGAGAACGCTATTCATGCACATTTATGATATAAACTGTTTTCCGTGATCAATAAATTTGGTCAAATGGCTAATTAAGTTGATAAATTCAAGTGAGGGTCACTTGCGAAGAGTCATCATGGTTGACGAAATATTTGCGTTAATTGCCCTTTAGAATTCGGGACCAGGCCGGCGAACAACTCCAATGTAACTAGATCTGCGTCATTTATTGTCGCATTGCGTAAACAACCAGCTCTTTCATTTACTTCTGTTTATTTATGCTTTAAGTTCTTATGTCTAATTTCATGTTGTTACAATTCTCTTATTTAATACTTATTTATTTATTAAATAATTTAATTGTCTGTCTATGAAAAGATTAATGGATTCTATGGACAATATACATGTATTTTCGCCCCCAATTTAATACCAGAGGCAAGCCCGTCGGGAAGGTCTCGTTAAACCGGCAGGGTTATAACAATACTATTAGCCGACCCAAGACTTGTCACTGTGACCACACGGCCCTAAAACAGATTCCTGTCCAAATCACCCCGCTTTGATTTCCCCACTAAACTACGCAACGTTTTAAGCAAATGAGAAAATCAATATCGAATCCCAACAAAATTTCCTTGGTGATTAATTAATCGGTAATGTAGTATCTATCGTTGGGCTGTTGGCATGTGTTATAAGATTTATCATGTGGGTTTAATATCTATAAGCCAACGGTGTGACATTTTAGGAAAGGGTGCTATAATGGATGGTGTATGTGTTTATGTAATATTAATAACATTTTGTTGTTGGTTTAATAAAGCAGCAGATTGGTACTGCTACCCATATGAATTATTCTCCTTCGAGATTAACATTAATAAAGTATAAAGGCAGACTCAATGAGAAAGGCATTCTCTAACAGTTAACATTTGGGGGATGCAGATATAAAAGGTGAATGCATTAACATCGAAAAGGTTAAAAAATATACTAAAAAAATATGAAATAGAACAATCAGCAAGCAACAACTATATATATTAGCATATGTACACAGATAAATAAATAATAATATAGGCATATTAATTAATGTTTATTACAATCCATTGATGTATTTTTATTTGTGCATGAAACAGTTGATATATTTCAAACTGAGTGGATCGATTTTGATTCGAATAGAAAGGGATATTTCAACCGAGCCGCGTCACTGATTCGCCCTCCTGGCTTTTCAAAGCGTGACCGCAACATTC
Organism: Cephonodes hylas; assembly: GCA_030295005.1. Lineage (NCBI taxonomy): Eukaryota > Metazoa > Arthropoda > Insecta > Lepidoptera > Sphingidae > Cephonodes > Cephonodes hylas. The sequence goes on from AP025371.1 coordinate 7,465,994, forward strand.
CTGAAATGGCGCGCATTCTCTGCTACAATGATTTTAATTCAGAGCTTTGGCGATATAAATAGAAAATATATGGTGAAAATGCATTTATATCTGTAATCTGTCATATATATTTCTGTATGAACAAAAACACAAACAACTTCCAATGAGGTTGACGTAATTAGGAAAATTGTGGTTAGTTGTAGTGTACTGGGAGACGTTAGAGGTTGTACGTGTATAAACTCGTACTAAAAGTGGTTCTGGGGATTGAAAAAGTTATTTGTAACAATAAAATACAGCACTCTGAAACTTCTTGCTTAATTATTGTTTTATATCCTATTGAGTTTCCCAGTAGATTACCAGCTACAGACATAATTAAAAGATGATATAAAAACAAAACGAAATAACCCCTATAAAAGCGTACGTGTAACATAAATACATGGGTTTAAAAATTCCACATGTGATCGGATGACCTGTTCATCTTTACGTTCATTGTGAAATGGATGTATCTTTGTCCCGTCACATAAGCCTATCCATCCCATTACATCGGCAGAATGTCAGTGGAATTAATTCAGATTGCTCGTGCTCTGCATCGTGTTCTCTTTTAATATTTTTATTAAAACTTCATGACTCGTCAAAAGTTGTAAGCTATAATACCAATAGAAGCACCCTGAACCACTGAAGAGCTATCGCATTTCAATTGCTTTTAGCACAGCTACCGTGGGAAAGAAAACTGGTATCGAATTCACAAAGTTTAACATCTTGGCAAACTTGATACGCCGTTAATTTTTATTTACGTTAGTGAAATAGAATCTTTTTCTTAAAGTATATAGAAAATCAAGGAATTTTGATAGGTGGGTATGCTTTTGCCATTTTTCAGGTATTTTATCGTTTTCCGTGCTATTATTGATATTATCGAACCTAAGGATCTCTAACACCCCTGACACATATTTGTGCCGCGAGTAGAAGGCTAGGCTAATGAGTAGAACTTTAAACACAACTATCAAACCGTAGTTGTAGGATCTTTGGCTACCCCTACGGGGATTTATGAATCATAAAGGAGGGAGATATAAAGTGGTACATAAAAATGTCCACGTAAATGAAATTATTAATTTATCCACGTATATTTTGAAATCGCTTTATGTATTTAAATTATATGTTAAATCATTTTGAATGTGATATTTGGTACCAATCTTTATTTCCATCAAATTCTTAACTTATTTTTAATGTTTTAAACTTCACGTTTGATACGATTGTTCAAAACAAAAGTAAATAATCGGAGCTCCACTCCATGAGTGCGTTTAATTAATTTATAATCGAATCAGGGACGACAGTAAATTCCTAATGCAAAGCTTTAATTACAACATCCGAAATCTTTGTCGTTTATTCTCGCACACTTTACGAAGCTCTAATTTGTACTTTTGTTCTTCTAATTAGTACGCTTTCAGCGGAATCATGTCTGGAATGAGAATTGGTCGAGACGAGCCGTATCCACCCACTCAACCTATTAGTCGTACGTATCTTTTTCTCTGGTTCCTTTTTTGGTTATTACCAAAAAAGGAACCAGTAAGTGTATTCACTTGTAGATTTTTTGCTCTACATGTGTAGTACTCTGTTTTGAGATAAAAGTATTACAGATAGCACAAAAAATTGTTACTATAACAATCGCAACTACTGTTTGCGTATATATAGTAAGATATATTCATTTGTAATTGTTATTATTGTAATTGTTCAGTATATTTTCCAAGGAAATAAAATAAATAAATATAAGAATGGTCTATACACCAAGATCTATTAACTGCTACATAGAACATTTTGTTCCTATTAGTAATGCAACATGGAAATAAGAGCCACCTGGCACGAAATGACTCCGATTATCCTGACAAGATTATCCCATTATCTTGGTAAGATAATTTTATGAAACAGGGAAAGCAGCCCGTCAACCCGCTCCATTATTAAGATGACTACAGCTTGGCTCTGTATTGTTTTACTCTGATTTCCGATAAGGTCGGCGTTCAGTAATTTTTTATCTAAGAAATATTTGCCGGTTAGCCTGAAGCGAATATTTAATTACTGGTTAAAACATTTATTTAAAAAAAATGCAAATATTTTCAATCAAAGATACTGTTTTTACGTAACATTTATATCAGGTTAAATATTTATTTACGCAAAGAAGATACGTCAATTTCGCAAAAGAAACTTTTGTGTCATTTGAAAAAAAAATCTGAAAAAACGCATGGGCTTCTAAATACGTTTTAAGTTTCTAAAACAAGAAAAGGAAAAAGATAGCAATTAAAGCTGCAATTTATTTAAGTATAACAGTCAAGACATCAAAATTTCGACCAACAGTCTTGAGTACCCAATAAATTAGTCAGTAAAATATTCAGAGCTGACCATTAAGAAGCTTGCTTGGTTTCGATTCCAGATAACCGACATTACAAAATTATAATTGAAACGACAATTTTAAGAGCAAATTATCGTTATATTTGCTGTAATTTAAGGCAAAATAACTAAGTAGTTTTTATATCTAGTTACAAATTAACAACATTACTCAACACGAGAATGTTTAATACCAATTGGAATGTAGCTATGTAACTGACAAAAAGGATTTGAAAATGAAAACGCGATAGTAAAATCCTTCAGGTACGGTATGACATGGTTGAATTAGGCGTGGCTTGCATGTCGTTGCACCACTGATTTCCCAGCAGGCCAGTCAATTCCTCTGAGCAGGAATATCACTGCACTCAACTTGATTACAGGCGTTAACCCGCGTGTAATCTCATTTTATAATATATTTAATACGTGCGCTGTAATTAAACACACTTTTTATCACGTCTCATAATCAAACTTTATATTCGTTTTAGTAACCGACCTGGCTTGTTATTTTCTAGTTTAAAAGGTTTATTGTCTAACTAAATTTTATTGTGACACTATAAAACAGAATGCAATTATATTTAGCTAAATTCTGTTTACCAAAAACAGGTAATACAATTTCAATAAATTTTGCATGACCTTGCATTTGACAAAACTAGTTGTTTTGGTATTATTAACGCGTATGTCAGTTTGGTAGTTCTCTTTAGATTCGTTTCATACCAATCGACATTTACGCTATCGTATATTATATTATCACAATTTTATTAATTCGAGCTTATAATAATATTCAGAAAATCTTTCGTCGGAGACTTTGTAACATCTATTCAATGTATATAGAGCTGCCCTCTACAAGGGACCCAGTAAATTTGTTCAGATACCACTCAATCAATTAAGTTTATCTCGTACCGCATTATTGAATTCATATTCATCGAGGTCCGTACTCCATTAGTCCATTGTATTACTATAGATATTTCCCTACGTAACTACTCGTGTACGGGTATGCTGCGTTAAAAATAAGATTATAATAAACTCAATTAATTTTCTGTAACAGGCATAATATCATTTATCAGCAACTCCACGCGCCAAGAGTGTATGATACTGATTTTATAGAAATGTGCATTTTCTAAAATGATTATTGTGCCGGAATCAGAAAAGATCGCAATTCATCGGAGTGGGATTCCGATTTGCTCATTCATTTCATTTGTTTGTTTTTCATTTTCCTTGGAATACATTACTGTTGTTCCAGTTTGTTTTCGTAGGATGGTTTGTGTGTGGGTTATAGTTTCCATATTTGATTTTCACATTATGTTATTGGTTGGTGGAGCCACTGTTACATCATTTTTTAAAATGTCAAAACATTTTTAGGTAAATATAACGGCAGCAAGTTATAATTTGATGTTGTTTGTAGAGAAAGTATATCATATTCATGTTATTAATAAATAAATAGAGATTATACCGTTGCGTAACGCGGTTACAGCGTCAAAGCACCAGGGTAACAGAGGTTAGATGGCGGTATCCAGTTAATTTCGTTACGATGTAGATAGAGCACGCTGCCATTTGCCTCCGGCTCGTTTCCTCTTGCCACCTTTTAATTTCTGTTTAAATGTGCTCGCAGAATAAATATTATGAAAGTGAAGGACTTTTCTCTAATAATAGGCACTGTCAAAATGGAAACAAGTTCCAGGCTAATGAGGTTAATTTTAAAAGTATTCAAAGTTATACATTGTGGCAGTACACTGCAGAGAATGAGAGAGACTGACAAAACACTGCCGCCGGCGTTTGTCGTAAAGACCCCTTTCTGTAGCGGGTTGTTACTGTTCCAGCTAAGTCCATAAGGTTCATATTAAGCTTGACATACATTTCACTTTTGGCGGCTAGCTTATGGTATCATTAATTCCTTGTATTTGTTAGTAGGGCTGAACGTTTGTGTGTTGTGACCTAACTATTTAAAATTATTTTGATTTTTTTTGTAATGTTTTGCAACATGAACGAAATATCATGATTACTAATAATGAACAATGCCAGTGATTACCTGTATTAATATTTGCTATATTATTATTTGAATTATTTTTAACACATGTTTTCAGCTAAATTTAAATAAAACTTCATGGCCCAAATAGGTTTTAATGTATGCGGTAACTGCATTTGGGTGTTGCTTATGCTTGAAAGGTGTTAGTTAACTAGTTTAACTAAATTTTATTTTCAAATATTCCATATAGTTTTTAACGGATCTAATATTATAATTAGGAAATATTACTTATTGCCTAAGCAATTTACATTGATTTCTTTGAAAATGAATAAAAATTCGAATTCTGTACGAAATGTCGAACTATATTACCTGTACAGAATAAATCATTCTGAATATTTTTTATTCCCTTATAATAAGTCAAAAGACAAATTTTTCCGCACCACATACTGACACCCCTCTGAAAGTCATTGACATATTGGCAAAATCTTATTTATATTTTTTAACGGGAGAAAACCTATTAGCACCTTTTACTATAACTACAATATGTTAAGCTCCCTGTGTGGCCTGTCGAGATGGTAAAATTTAAATATGCCAATTTAGATTCAAGAATTTCGAAATAATTGTTCCTGTCTTTATCAGTCCATATGTAAATCCCACTTCTGGGCACGGGCCTCCTGTACACTTCAGAGATTCTTAAGAACTTTAGATTCTACGGTTTTATTTTTCTCCGTTGGCGGGTTAAAATTCCAGGCGGGAATAAAAATCACATACTTAATTTTTCTCATCTAAAACTCACAATGTTCAAAATTCTCGATTTTATTACGTTCTAATGACCTTTATTTATATGCATTTATCTTGTTTGTTATAGAATAGTGTTATTAAAATGTTTTGGTCTTTTTTAATAACAGCTGCGAGGTCTATTAGTTTCTACCGAAGGTTAATTTTTTTTTATGAATCCTACATTTGTTGAATGTTTTTATGCGTTCAGTGACAATTGCGTTCTAAAAAATATACTAAAATGATCAACCTAATTAAATTGCAATTTAGCTTCAATTTGTGAATATGTTGGGACTAATAGAGTTGAATAGTTTTGTCTACAGGCGGCCTATTCTATAATAACATAATAGAATTCGAATCTTGCTTGTAGTCATGATGTTCATTATGATTCAATGAATACCATTAATGTACGTAACCCTGTTTATAAGTTTAGGAGTAAATTTATTCCGACGTTTTATCGAGCTGGATCCGCGGCGATTTTTACCACAAGAAATTACAATTGCGGTTAGTACTTTATTAAGAAAAACCTTCCTTAATTTTGACACCTACTTGGGATAAATCTATTGCTGATTAAATTTATAGGTATAAGCATAAACATTCGTTTCCCCATACCATTAATTAATCTAAGAAGGTGATCGTAATTAAAAAACGTATTATCCAAATTCAATAGGGCATTGTGTGGTCCGCAGTTAAACTATGAGGCTCTGGGGCTCCATAACAACGAGGACACGAGACATTACCGAGGTATAATTAATTATCTCACTTATTAAGCCTATAGCAGACCCCATATTGACCGTAAGAGGCTTGTTTGTTCCTCAATAGCCATTCAGTATAATTATTAACGGCAGTTATTGGTTCCGACAGGGTTTTTATGTGTAGTACGGTAAGCCCACTAAGGTAAACCCTGTTTGATATTTTTACCGGTAATTTTGTTGTCATATTAGTAATAAAAAAGGGTTAAGATTAGTTGGAAATAGTTGTTATTTAAATATTCAAGGTTAGACAACAGTGATTGAGTCGGTTGTTAAATACGAAGTGTAAAAAAACTATTTTTGTGGGGTTAATCCATGCTCAATGATAGTTTTAGGCCATCGTGATGTTATATTAAAATTTAATGTCGTATTTATTTCATTTTCAAATCATGGTATGCAGTTAATGTTTAGAAGATTTTAGGATTGCTAATTCTATATCTGAGATGTAGAAATTTACTAAACTTTTGTTTTTAGGAAATGCTTAAAAAAATAAAATGAATTTTATAAACATTTTTGCATTTTATATCAATAAACAAGATAATTATAAAAAAATTATCATATTTAATTAATCGCAGCTTTGAATTTCTATTTTTAGTACTTATATTTTATTTTCGCAACCTTATTGTCTTTTCACCGACTTTGTAACAATTTTTAAATGCGGAACAGCAAAGTCAAATGTAAATCAGTTTCAATGTAAGAAACGTTTCGTCTGTCTACAAAATCGTACAGTGTATCGTATTCAGCTGAGTAGCACGGACGGGGAAGTTTGGAAAGGCATGTTCAGCGTCGGTGAAGTACAACAAACCGATGGAAACAAGACTTGTTCGGAAGATCTCCGTGGATGAAGTTGTGAGCGGAGGGGCATTCAATGATTCCGAATGTACGACGCGCCGTCACCGTGCACGCCGCTGCGCCACAAGTCTCTTTACCGTCACCTAACTTATGTATTAGCTAGCTACAACTCGAAGACCATATATCAGTAAAAAATAATAAATGTTATGTTTTGTGGGTCCGTTTAACAATAAGAAATATATCTTCTTGAAAGTTAAATATAATTATGAACCCTAAAAAAACTTTTATTTGGATTAGCACAGTTCATGGCGACGACACACGGGAATATTTTCGTGAGTGAGTCCTTATCCTATTCTTTCTGTCATACATACGAGTATGACACAATCGTGCAATGTTTTTCTGATTAACTCAATATATAGCCGCCGTTTTGGTGAATTATAACAGATAATATACCCCAAAACTGAAGGTAAGGCTCTGTGGAAAGCAAAGTTTATTTTAATACGTAATTCTATGATAATTAAAAAAAAAATACGCTAGTAATAATTTAACAAGGGCAAAAAGCGTTAAAAGATATTATAATGTAACCCAAAATGCCTGGACCGCAAGGTATGGTATATTCAAATTTTCGAAACTCCTTCAAATACAAACCCTGCCACTTGAACGTTTTCGTGAAAATGAAAGTGAGCTCATTAAGTAAATATCCAAGGGCTGGAAACTTTGTACAAGTTCGTCTTGAGTTTTTCCTAAACAAAGAATAAAAAAGTTTTCCATTTTAATATCATCATTTATTTCAGTAGCAAATGGTTGTAAAAAAGCAAGTAATATTCAATAAGTACTATTCAAGTAATTTGCTTTAGTTTTTTATTCTGGGACCTTGGTCAAAGAATTAAGATGTCCCTCGTGTATAGGTGCGCTGAAATATGAAGGAATTATCTACCCAGTAGATACTTAAGTAATTATTATCATGAATTGATTATATCGATTAATTCATTATATTTACTCATTCACTATATAAAAGAAATCAACCATGATGTGGATACTGTGGTACAGTTTTACGTCGCAAAATCAAAAAGAGATATTCTCTGTTCATACTTCAAGACGTATTTCTTTCTTTATTCCGTGATCGTTGAATTGGAGCACTGATGTATGGTTTGGAGGTACTTAAACATACCGTAATATCAATGCCTACAATTTTTTTGTAATTAAACCATTACAGTATGATAAGTGTAAGTCTGCACAACGTGTGAGGTTTGTAGTTTCTCCATCCTCTAATTAAAAAGCTTATATGATAAAAAAAATTAAAAGTTGTTTGATTTTTGCGTATTATATTGTATAATATTTTAATTTGCGTTCAGTATAAACCCATTCATGAAGCAATAACATTTTGAAAACAGTTTATAACCAAATAAACACATCTAAAACTTCATCTATTTGGTATGCAAGTTTCCTTCTGATATTTCTGTCAGCAATAAAGCGAGCGTTAATTAACTTCGAATGCACTCATAATTTTAAAAGTCAGAGTTGATTTCAGAGTTCAAACTCCCGACCGCCATTTCAGCAGTATTTTTCGCTATCAACTAAACTATTGCTCAGAAAAATTCCAACTTAATAAATACCTCAAATGCCATACTTTATTTTTATTTCATAGGATCACGAAAACCTTTTAAAAATGCCAAACAAATTTCACATTTGGTTATAAATTAAAAACGGGACAGGTAAGTCCGGAAATAGAGTGTGCATTGTAACTGAGCCGCTCTGAATTTCAATTCAGATATAGAACCACGTGTCAAAATCCATTTTCACATTTACAGGTCGCTGTTTGCAGTTTGGATAGCATTTTATATATCAGAACCCAGACGAAACTGATAGAAAGTTCGGGAGCTAGGCAATAGAAAAAAATAATCGAATATTTTTATTTTTGGATGAGGTTTTTCTCGCCAAGTCGCTCGCCTCGCTCAGTCATTGGCCACTCTGCGATCTGTATTTTTACAATTGATAAATCGCAAATTTTTGTATTAATTTTGATGTATATTTTTTTAATTAATATTGAAATTATAACGTTGAAGAATGAATATGATAAATAAAATGATCATTGATACTTTCATAAAGGTAAAAATAAATTCCACACAGTCTATGGATAAAATTCTTTTATTCCTTAGGTCCAGCAAGTATGTTTCAATAATTTAACCATATTATTTTAAATAGTACTTATAAACTAAATTCTTTACATTTTAATACCATTTACTTTCAGATGTTTTGAGTGGTTTATCAATACCGCAATTATGCTCAAATATAACCTCAAATTATGCTCGTAGATCATAGAAGCGAAGTTTCATGGTAGCAGCTGGATTAGAAAAGCTATCGGTAACAATTCTGCCGTAAAGGCTTTCTGATATTTTGCAACAGTTTCGTATTGTGGCTCCTGGTGCGCCGCGGAACATTCTATTTGAGGAGCAGACAGGTTTGTGCAAGTGTGCACGTTTCGACCTGTCCAGTCGCGACAGGCTAAATGCAGCGGAGACTGCAACGACACCGATTTGCACTTTGCAATCTGAATCTTTAATGGCGCCAGTTTCGGAGTGATATGGCTAATTAACTTAGCCCGTTTATTTCGATCGAGCGTTAAATAAAAATCAACTGAAAGCTTTGTTCGCTTTGAATTTCAAAACGTTCGCTCTGCATATAAAGGTGTTTTAAGTTCGTGATTTTTAGTCACAATATAGCCCTCGTTTTCCTTCTATAAATTATGTTCAAAAGTTAGGAATATCATTGATACTTTGTTTTATTCACAGTTATAAAAAACACTGGTTTTATTTCTTTATTTTTTTAATTTTGTGTAGGTACGCTTGATTTTCGTCCTGCAACAATAAACATTCATAACTTATGTATTTTATATTTTTTTTTAACGTGATCTCGATAGAATAGCTAGAATTTAGCTGATTTGTGGTAATATATGATATCTCACATTCATGATGTGCAGTTTTTGTTAAGGACAGTATACACACATAAAAAAAAAACAGTGGAAAATTTCTAAAGTTATTAGATAGTGGTAGGAGCCTAGTTACTCAATGACGTACTTATGATAGTTCCATTCTTAGCCATAACAAACAGATTAGTTATTAAAGGACTTTAAAGAATGCTTCATACAATGAATGCATATCATTTAATTAATACATTTATTAGGTCTAAAAACAAGAAGAAAATTAAGATGAAAAAAACAATAAATTACACGCATATAAATCAAATTGAACAAATTCAAACACACAAATCATATTATTTAAGTGACTTCTTCTTCTTCTTCTTCATCAACCCATATACGCCCACTGCTGAGCACGGGTCTCCTCTACCATTGAGAGGGTTTAGGCCATAGTCCACCACGCTGGCCTAGTGCAGGTTGGCGGACTACACACCTAAGTAATTACTAAGAACTCTTAGGTGTGCAGGTTTCATCACGATGTTTTCCTTCACCGTTAAAGCAGTCCGAAAAGTCAGAGGTGTAGCCTGGGGTTCGAACCCGCGACCGCCGATATTCTCGACCGCGCGCCCAAACCTCGAGGCCATCACTGCTTTTTAGTGATGTAAGTGACTTTACATGTTAATATTGCCAGTAATAATTAAATTTATTTTAGTACTGGAAAGATCTTGAGGTTAAGACATTTAAAAAACATTAGTATCTGTCAAACTATAGTATTTTTGATACTGTTTTTTTAACATCATCTCTACTTCTTCGTTCATTCACAATTTAAATAATATAGAAAGAACATTCGTGTTAATTGTTATGTTATATATGTTATACTGGTATACTTACACTAGTAAGTGATGATAGTAAGTAAGATGATAACTATATCATCTTTGTATATAGTAGGATAGGCCTTAGTTAGAGGGTCTTTTATAATTAATTAACTACATAAAAGTGATATTTACAGATGCTTCTCTGTTTTTGAATTACGGAACACTTTTTATTATACGTTCAACAAAGATTATTTTTTACCATCACTGAATAATGCGAGACTTAATTTTAATCTGATGCTATAAGAGGGATTAAAACATGTCATACTTACGCATTTTTCATTATCGCCGTGATACTTTTAACCAAATGCCTGATGTTGTACTTAAACTAATGGATTTTGCATCGTACCGCAGCCGTCTTTCAGTTTTTTCACAAGGTTCCACTTTAAATCTCAAGAAAAACGCAGCGATGCCCATCATCATTTGTATTTCTGCCAATCGAACTCCTGAAAAATTTAATCATTTGTAGGCTTCGACAAAGATTTGGTAGTTATCTCTTTTTATATCGGAACAAATAATTTACCTATACAACTACGGGGCCCGATGCCAAAAGGTGAAAACAGATACTGTGGAATATTCTTTTTATTTTCAGGAGAGAATTTTTCAGGATCGAACTTTTCTGGATTGTGAAAGTATTTAGGATCGCTATGAATACCAGCGGTTGAAATCAAAATAGAAGTTCCTTTTTGTACAGTTAAATTCATTTGTGGTACCAAGTAATCTTTCTCTGTATTTCTTATTAACCATCCGACTGTGGTGTTTTTCCTTAATGTTTCGAACAAAACCATTTGTAGGTACGTCATTTCTTTTAGAGTGTCCATATTTAGTTCACCACCGTGCTTGTTTGTTACATACAATATTTCTTTGTGAAGTCGATCTTGGATGTTTTGGTGAAAAGCAAGTTCGTGAGCTAAGAACGCCATCGTCATTGCTGAACTATGGTATCCAGCTCCATAAAAGGTAAGTGTTTCAGTTACAATTAATTCATCCGTGACTTTTAAGGGCTTGTTATCATCACATTCAGCAGCATCATCAGATTGTTTCAAATCAATCATAAGGTCCAAAAAATTCAGGTTGTTTAAATCCTTGCCCTCGCGACTACGATAAGCATGGTAGAGTAGTTTGGAAAAAAATAATTTTAATTTAAAAGTGGGATTGAAGTTACCCAATAATTTTTGAATACCGGGGATAACCGTTCCTATTCGATACCATAACCAGGTTAACAGGGAAAGAGAAAAAATTTGTGCCCCTTTCTCCTCCAGATTCTCCGTGTCACCGTTGAAAATATCCGTTTGAAATCCAAATAAACAGGACATTATTGCATCAGCTGTATATTTTGCCATGAATGATTTTATGTCAGCATTCTTTGTTGAATCTACAGTACTTTCTACGTGTTGCATAAAGTTGTCCACACTACGTTGTATAGAAGGTAACATGCTTTTCAGTTTTTTTTGAGTGAATAAAGGTGACAATTTTTTTCTTAAATATCTCCATGAATCACCTTCTAAAGACAACAAGCTCAAGCTCAAACCGGATTCTCCAGTTTTGGTTCCTCTATTTAAAAAGTTTTCAGCATCAGATATAAGCATTTGTTTTATCAACGCAGGATCTCTTATTAAAAGTACCGGTGAAAATCCTTTAAAGAGTCCAACCACTTTTTCTTTGGGATAGTCTTCATATATTCTTCTCGTGAAAACATCCAAAGATTCCTTGAAAAATAATAAGGGTCCAAAATTTCCAATTATGGGAAACGGTGTTGGTCCATTAACGCCTCTTATACGCCAATAACTAAATTTATTTTGTATAATCACAATGAAATACACTACTAAAGCTAATAATATTATGAACGCTACCATTTTCAGAACAGTTTATCAAACACTAGCTGTGAATAAGCAACATACGATAGTCTATATACTTTCTATTATGTGGTGTCATCAAAGTGAATACAGAGATTGGGTTGAATTAATAACAGCTGGCTATGTATTATTTTACTTTGAGTCAAATAAAGTTACGAAATATGAATATTATATAACCTCCTTTCAATAGCTTGTAAAAACAATTATTATTTAATAAACTCTGTAAACAATAAATACAGAGGCGGACCTTATGTCAAAGGCATTATTAATGTATCTTGTATTATAATGTTTCTATTCTGTTTTTCAGGAGAACAGTGGTATATAAACCATATAAATAGAACCAAGGCACAAATTTTAATTCTTTAATCGATTTGCCCTTTAAGAAAAAAAAAAAAACAAAAATATATAAGAAAGAGTTTAAATTTAATTTAAAATAAATAAATAAATTATTATCGTACTTCATCTAGAATTTTATATTTGGTAATTTAACATTTGTGAACCATGTCGTAATTAATAAATATATGATCGAAAACATGGATCGGATACTTTGAAAACATGGTTACCTAAGAAAATAAATGTATTAAGCCAATGTGGATAAATTATGATTACAAATTACCACAAATAAACTTATTTTTGTCTTTATAATAGTTTCAACGGAGCCTATAGTAAGGATTAGTATAAATTCTTTAAAATGAACGAGGAATTTGTCTATAGCTAAGAGGATAAGAATAATGTGAACTTCTATAAGTCAATGATAAAGGTGACTTTCAGCTTACGGATTAGTTGGGCATACTGAATTGCTAACTGATTTATGTATATTAATCTGAATACTTACGGATCTGAAGTGGCAGTGAAAGGGATGTCCTTTTCACTGTATGGCGTAAAAGGACTGTGATTTCAATCTCACAACTTAGTTGTTTTATTTTTCGGTCACACTTTTATACATTGTATGTTGTATTACATATAATAAGCACATCTTCACGAAAAACGAAGTTTTGGAAGATCTCCCCTGATGAAAAATTACCTTTACATTGGCGGACTGTGTTGTCTTCGTTCGTAATGTATTTGATTCTTTCATATCAGATCATACACGAGCCACTGCTACCTTAGTTCACCACGCTGTCCTAGTGCGGGTTGGCGATCATTAATTTATATTAGTTATATTAATGTTTTTTTTGAAAATTGTAAAAGGCTATTTCTGTTTATATGAATTCTATTATTCAGTTACAACTATTTGTATCTGTAAGCAGAAAATTGTACGATTGTGCTCCTAGTATTTAATTAGCTTCTTTTCTATCGAGAGATGGTTAGATGCGATATCTCTATTATTAAGCGTTGCCTCAAATGTTTTTGTCTGATAATACTTTTGCCCACAGCACAACCAATGTGTATAATTACGAATTCTATTTAAACGGAGCGCAGAGAGCAGTTACATTTTTGAGAAAGCGCCCGGTGTCGACAAAATAACGTATAATGAAATCCAATTTCAAAAATTACTGTTATGAAAAAAGTGCGCCAACACCGCGTTATCCGAGTAACCATCAAAATTTAATTTCGTAGAAAGCGCACTCCGTGAGTAATGTATGCGGAATGCGGGAGAGTTCACAGTTGGACCCGACACCGACACTCGCGGATCTTGCTAACTGTGCTTTGAATAAATGCATCCAACCATATCATTTCTTTTTGAAAAAATATTTATATAAAAGTAAACTTACAAATTTAAAATTACTGTAATATATATTCACGTTAATCACATTAGGATTTCACAAAATAATTTGTAAGTAGAAAAAACAATTTAATAATGATTATTTACTAAAATAGTTCTATTTCCATAATAACATTTTTTTAACCCAATATAAATAATAATAAGCGGCATAATATATACAATATTAATTAGCTCCTCTATGTCCCAATGTAAACAGAAATTACTATTTGAACAACTGTCCAAACAGCTCAACAAACAAATGAATATCGAGAAGGTTGGTAAGAATATAAAATTCTCATGGTCACCGCACGAATAGAGTTTCTCGAATCTGACTTAGATTGAAATTTCCTTTTCCTAATCGATACTAATTCACGTTACGTTCAGCTACTTACTGGGCTTAGGGAGATGGGAAGGCAAAGTGGGGATGTGCGCAAGAGAGGGGGGCAAACGATTTATGGTAGCATTAGATTCGCATTTGTAGCGCAGCGCGGAGCCGCCGTCGAACGTGGAGAACGCTGCCCTCTTGCATAATATTAATTCGATGGCTATTGGTGGAATTATTAGTGTTTCTTTACGGCCACGCCATTAACTTGACCCTGCATGGGTATCAATCGTACTCTTAGATGGTAGACGTTATTAGAACTGCTAATATACTTAGATTTAGATCGATACGATCCACGTGTAGCATGCTTCATCCACCGATGATGTCCGATTTGAGGCTTTTTACAATTACTGAGGCATGACTAGGTTTGGTTAGAAATAGATTAGCTCATTTGCCACAAACTTACATGTGTTCAGGGTTTCTAAAGGCAAAATACTTCTTTCTATGGTAAAGTGGAATTCTTTATCATCAAATATGGATAGGTGGACAAGAGATACAAGGCAAAAGGAATCGTTGGAATCACAATAGGAAGTCACACCAGTCTTCATAATTTCTAGTTGGTTAAAGGCAGATACGGTCTCAGGTGACATATGCAATATGATTTTATTAAAACTTACCGTAAAAGCCATACCTCTGTCAAGGAAGAAATTTAATAATGTTTATTAGATTTTGTCGCGCCTGTACCCAAGCACAGACGCCGAATGCAGATTATATCTATGCCTGTTGAATTTTTATTTTAAACAAACTGTATGTTTATTTGAAAATACTAAAAAGTTGTTTGACTTGTATTTTGTATCTTTGGACGAATTTATTTGGCATAAATATTATTTATTGGTAGAATTATATAAGGTGAGTAAATTAATTAGTATTCTAAAGCAATGGTGTATGTTTTCTCCATAAAAAACGATTAACAAACTTTCAAGGTGTGGTAATTATTTTCTTACATAATACATAATATATGGAATACAGAACTAGGCAAATTTTAACGCAACTAAGATTTTCCTAGTCGCTGCATTAACAAGTCTCAATAATTCCATATTGTTTTTTCCACATCTAGCACATTTAGCTACATTCAATAATGATCATGTCAATTTGTCAATATTGTATGAATCAAAGCAATTGTACTGGCTGAAGATACAGTACACACAAGGCACAATAACAAGGCGATTCGCCGGCCGCTACATTGTGTTCCGGTGTTGCATATCAGTGCCTAATAGCAATAATAATAGTTATGTCTGGCTTGCGACCGCATCAAATGTTCCACGTACTACTGGCCAGATTTGCCTTATGATTTGGTCTAGTTCGTCTTGTACATTTGCTCTATACTATATGTATGTCATATTGTGCGTTTGAAATACGAGTACGTTCAAATTAAAGTAGGTAGTAGTCAAACAAGTAGCATCTTATAATAGGCATCAGACACTACGAGAAAATTTTAGCCTCACAAAGTCCTAAAACCGAAACAAACATATGTAGATCATACAAACATTTATCTCAATGCTAGGATTGAACTCGCAACCTCTCGTTTCACAAGCTGGTGTCTGGCCAACTGTGCCAATGTCAACCTAGTAATCCGTGTAGGTTAATTGTAGATGCATGCGGTTTTTAATAGCTCACTGTTTAGATTCTGGGAGACATGCCCAGCGATGGGCATTGTTTGTGAACAATAATAATAATCATAAGTCCAAACATGAGGAGAGAAAAGAAGAAAGGATAAAAAAAATCTCAACATCTTGACTTAGGGAAAGGTAGTCATGACAACCAAGCTTCGACTTGGGCGATGGTGATATACCTCATACTTGTACCATAAAAAGCGGACAGAACGGATGTATTGGAGGGGCTTGCGTATTAAGTTTTGAATTGCATGTGCGTCATAAAGGGAACTTGTGTGCATACGTACCGAGGGTAGGACGGCAACGTTTTCCGCGTACCTCTTTCCTTGCTTCGTATTTACTGGAATTTATGATTTCATTTGGTGTCGCATATTTCAACGCAGAGGCATTTTGCATCGAAACGAGCCGCAATAACGTACCGCATTCCCTTTGTTGTTACTTATAAGCTTAATAAATGACGCGTTATGGGAAATTTGCTTTGATTTCAATATATGGAGGGATTATTAAAGAAATTTGTAAGAGCCGCGTTAGAATTAGAAGATATTTCAGTAACAATAGATTTAACTTCAACTCAATATAATATGGAATTGGACGGTGCATTTGTTGTGACTTTATTGGGAAAAAATCTGACATCAGCGAAGATTACTTAAAAAATCTGAAGAAAATGAAAATGAAGAAAAAGAAAAAAATACCCAACAAGTTTGAAACATGTTGTCTCTTAAGTAGAAATTACATAGAGAGGTAGTTTACAGGGCGATAAGCACCTACCACTAGCACTCTATAGAACACTATGATACGAAGTGGCAGGATATAAAAAAGTGAAGTTCAGCAGGCTTCTTTAAGATCGTAGCTTAATTGTTAGGTGCAGTTTATCCGTACTCACAGTAAGATGTCGAAACTATAAAAAAATGAAATTATTTTACCCTACAAAGTTATTTTTTAGTGTTCCTTTCTCAAGCAAAGCATAAGAAAGGTTTGTGCACGATTTCATATATTATAGCTACTTTGAATTTTTCCTTGCCATCAAATATGAATCCAATCTATTGATTCTTCGAAAGTGTTGTCTTTATATTATAGGTTTTAATTTAAACACCGATATCATATGGAGAACAAAAATATCACTTCATCGGCTGACTGAACATAATTGTTTCGAGTTGTGAAGTATTTTGTTTTGCAGGACCAACCATACTTACCATAAGTTTCTATAAAAAATATCAGCATGATTCATGCGCGGGTAATGGCTACGAAACATTTACTGTCTGTGGTTATTCTCTACTGTTTCTTTCCGTATTTTCCTGTTCGCCCTTTTGGACAACCATTACGGAGAAATTAAAATAATAATATAATTGCTAAGCTATTAGCCTGCATTATACCCCAATTGTCTTCAGAAAGTGGAAAGGCCTAGTGAAAAGCTATGGAGGTGTGGTGGCATAATACAGATTAAATTAGTATAGGTATGTGTATTTTATCTATTTATTGTCATGTGACTATTTATGTTCTACGTTCATTCAAAAGTTAAAGATTTTTAACATAACATATTCAATCTTTTGTGCACCGTTCGTCTAAAGGAGTACAGGAAACCCTCCTATTATAATATAATAATACCTACTTGATAAAATGAAATAAGGCAAAGAGTTCGTAACGGGATACAGTGAAGACTCGCGGTATTTCAATTTTAATATTGGTTGAAAATTTATGTTTTTTTTATAAGGCGGTATAAACATTTTCTTTTAGAATAAGTTCCTATGCTCTTTTTCATTTATTCTATTTCATATGGAAACTAAACTGCAGAAAAAATCCACTTTGACCACCTTTGCGAATACTAATCCGCGACAGTTATTTTACCAGTTCAAAAAAAAAAAAAATCAAATTTTAAAAAAGAAATAGACTGTCATATTCGATATATCTGACTGATAAAACTGAATAAGGATGTTAAAAACTCCTTAAGGATTGTGGACTGTATGGTATTTGTTTCCCCACAAACGCAGCTGGTTCATAGCTAACCTGTTGTGAAGTTTTTAATTAAGTACGGAGGTCGGCTTGCATAATGCTCCTGTTTTGCTCTTTTCCACCGCTGAAAATTGCCTGTTCCCTAAGCTAAGAGCTAATTCTACATCCACTCTATAACACAGAGTTTTTAATTTTTTTAACACTGTAGCAACGTTTTTATCTGGAATAAAAGAGATCTAGATTGTGTAGCAAGAAGTAATTACGCGTGATATGTTTGCTGGATATTCAAGAAAATTTACGTTATTTTTTATAGTGGCGCTATTGGTTAAAACTAACTTGTGAAATCAGAAATATTAGACAAACATCTAGTTAAAAACTGTTTTCGGTACTGGGTGAAAATCTCCTGCACTTTTATTAATTACAGCGTTAGACATTCATCGTTAAGTCCATGTATTGTGTGTGACTGCTAGGTATACGTTATTACCGATCGTTCGTATAAACACAAAAAAATAAATTGTGTAATATAATAATCCACATTTCATAAATGTTTCACCGCTCATGTATATTTAATATTTCAAGCTTGAGCAACATTAGTAAGTGAAAATCAATATTTCGAAACTTCCAATTTGTTTACCATCAATCAACTTTGAAACTTCTTGCGTAAATCTTGTTTAGACTTCGTTGAGCGTTGCGGCGGCAATAAAATAAAATGCGTGGATATAAAAAATAATAAGAGGTGTTTCAATTGCAGCGGATATTGTAGGGCGAGCGCGGGCCACAGGAAGTGAGCCGACTGCCATAATCGTAACTCACGGAGCGCCTCCGTCCAAAGTGATGTTACGTGCCTAATATTTATGTATCGCCGTCCTGGATTGATTACTATAAATACTTATAAATTATGGCAATTTTATGTAACTTGCGTTTCAATTCGATGCACGAATTGCTAAAACGCGAGCAGGTCATGAGACACGGCAGACTTGAATTATCGTAAATTATATTTTAGGGGAGCGGTTTCCCCCTGAGAGGTAAGTTTGTTTTGTGACTTACCTGGCAAACTCATTACTTGGCTTTTTGTGTTAAAATATAAAGCCATTTGCAATAAAAGACTATTATTAGGTGTTTTAATGTCACGATATCAGTCAATGTACATAACATGTTGCGGTTAACGGGATTTTCGGTCCGTAAACAATCATTGCTTAGAAAATGTTGGATGTACTTATGCCAATTGATATATCTACTTATATATTTCGCGTGAATGTACTTATATTTCTTTGAATTTCGTGAGTTATTCGACAGTCAGCCATCTTTAAATAATACATACAGTTGTTATCATATACATTATAACAACTCTACTTACAAACCAACAAGCAAGCTCTTATTACTGGACTGAAAGAGATCAGTGCTCAAGTTGAAGTATTTACTCTTCATCAAATAAGCTTGTAAAAGCAACAGCCAATTGTTTTTTCACTTTAACTTTCCCCTTATGTAGTATACGATAAACAAATTCAAAATAATGTAATCATATAAGATAAATCTAACTATCAATCAATTTATATCCTAATCTAAAAATCCGGTTACATTAAATGTCGATAAAAATCATTAAACTAAAATTATTTATTAATCACGTAGGCGTATATGTACTTACTTATGTTCTTGTAACAATAAACTTTGATAAAAATCGCGCGAAAGTGGGTCATTACACTATAATACTGTGTTATGGGAGCTTATTAGTTATAGATAAAATCACTGATCTATTTAGAAGAAAAAGTCAGATTTTGAAAAAATTTTGACAAATCATTACTACTTTTTTTCTCTCTCTCTTGTCAAGTTAACTAAGCGAGCTAAGTTGTGAATGAAGACCTAGTATTTTTAAAACGTCAAACCTCCCGTTTTGCTTTTCTGATGTGTTTAACATGAAAACATGATCATAATATTAATATTTTTATTCCCATACAAAAATCTGCAAAAGCATAGCTATAGAACTGGTATGTTGTGAGTGAAAATTTCTTATGTTACGACTTTACTCAATCGTGTAACGAAATGTCTAATAATATTACATTCGTGCGGTATTCTTTTCTTTTATAGGATACAGAATTATCGTTTATGATCGTAAGAATAATCACTATCATAATTATATTATTTTTTACAGCTATTTTGATTGAGGCTTGCTATTCGATCTGGCTTCAATTTCCGGGTAAAGCTGTGTTTATTTATTCGAAAGCTCTAAGTAGCTGTATGCACAAGGCATATATTTATCTATATCAAGTGAGGCTCCAAATAAACTTATATTTTAGTATGGGGTTAGAACTATGTAAGTGGCTGTTAGGTGTATAAATATCATCGCAATGAAAAATGTTTAAATATTCATGATAATGATGTTGAATGAAAAGGTCATATACTTAATTGAAAGAGTTTTTAATTGTTTCAATTTTGTATTGGGGTTGAGTAATCATATATGCTCGTAATTGCAGGCTTTATTAGGAAATTTTAGGACTATAAATATTTTTTGAATGTATGGGAGTTCTGCTTCTGTTTGAAAGTAAAATCCTTAAGCCAAGGTTTTCGCACATATACGCGAGCTTTTGTAGTTCAATCCGATTTTTTACTATACCTTCATCATTATCGTCACCATCACCATCAGCAGGGGTACTGGGCATGGTCCTCCTCTACCGTCGGGAGAGTTTAGGTCTTAATCCACAAAGTTGGTCTAGTGCGGGTTGGTACACACCTAAGAAATCTAATTTGCCTTTCATAATAAGCTATTAATCCCTTATCTACAATCATTTATTATCTTTATCATACATGTGTAAACCCCCATAGGATTTATTTGTTTATACATTTTCTTGCGTAGGTATTTATCAATGGTATTAAATGGATAAACATTGATAACTACATATAATATTAAGAACATGCATGATATGCAGAAATCGTTTTATAGTGTTTTATGTCTTATCGTAATCGAATCACTCCAAAAATTCCATTCTTTTCTCTGGAAGTGATGAATACTACTAGTACTAGTATATCAATATACTATAAAAAACACAACTTTTGCGATTAAAGTTAAGTAGTTAAGTATGTGGTGGCTGTACGAAATAGTTGCAATAAACAATAGCTAGAGGGTTTAAAATGTACTAGTACTGTTGCTTATAACGTGATGATACTGTCAGTAGATGTTGATTTAGTACATGAATATTATATAGGTTGTGATATCTAGTCGTTGCTAGTGTTGACGTTATCTTTATTTTATAAACAAACATTTTAAAATCAAATAAAGAATTTAAATGTGAATTCCTTGACCAGGGAGCAGCTAGTTTCAGCATCATCTAATTTATATTCCACTATTCCATAAATAAAATCTACAAACATCATACATTCGTGCAAATATAATAACTTTACAATTTCATAGTATTAGATATCCCATCGTTATATTTCATAAAGGCGCGCGTCTACTGAAATGTAATTTTTCCCCGAGTGTACCATTAAGTATCGCGATTCCTTTAATATTTGCACCAAGCACTATCCAACACATCTGGTGTGCGTAATCTTGTTACGAAGAAAAACTTTCTTAATAAGAACGCTGTTTGGTTTCCAATTTCCCTATATCGTGTGGTGAGGAAACTATGAAATAATTACTCTACTGTACACCGTACTCTGCGAATCTACGGGCTTAAGTTTTGTTTTATTGTAATTGTAAGGGCTCCAATTCTAAAATTTAAAAAATAGAACCTTAAAATAGAAGAATAAAAAAAAAGGACACTTTTTTGTCATTTTGATACTGTTAAGCCACATTAACTTGAATTGTAACCAAGAAAAAAAATATCTGTTTCGGTTTAAGTACATGCATATGTGATCGAAAAGACATCGGAATCATCATCAGCCGGAATCATTTGTCTTAATGTTTGATATCTATTTAGGTATCAGTTCCTATATTATTTTGTTTGGAAAATGACAGGTCCATATTTTTATGATACAAATTTGACAGACTTCGTGCTATGTCGTCAGCTTGTATGACATAGGCTGCTAAATCGAAACCTCGGAGTCTAGAAATGTGTCCGGAAGCGGCTATTAGCCCGCCCTCTGTTGCGTAAGGTGTATTTGTATATGGGTACAGATATAACATGTGTGTTATTGAACTTTATTATAAAGGTAAATAAGTTAGCATCTATGTACATATGTTAATAGGGAATATAAAAAAATAATCACATACAGAAATCACATTGATTTAATAATCAACATTAACAAAAGAATGTTATCAAATATTATCATGGCTTAAAACATTATCATTTGAGTGGATGAGACATTAAATACATTGCCAATTAGATAGCAATTTGTTACAGGTGTAGAATATGCAGATCTAAGATTTTATTTTGCAACATATTGTTACAACCCCACTGTCTTATCACAGTATAAACATAAGTCAATAAATTGTGGACTTATTCTCAACTCAGCTGAGAAATTAGTACATATTTTTTTATTACAAGCTTAAATATTAAGAATAAATTGCTTGTAATAATTGTTACAAAAATCCCTTTGTAACAAACACGATGTTTTTACCTATTCATTTACGCATCAATATTATTAGGAAAACTTCGTAGTCAAATAGAGTTAGCGCATCAAGTGTCCCATCGGTCCGTGGGGATGGTGGTAGTGTGGTGGTGGGTGATGGGGTGGTGGCGGTGGTGGGGGGTGGTGGTGGTGGTGTGGTGGCGGCGGCGGGTAGTGGTGGGGCGGTGGCGGGTAATGGTGCGGCGGCGGCGGCGGGTGATGGTGATGCGGCGGCGGCGGCGGGTAGTGGTGCGGCGGTGGCGGGTAGAAGTGCGGTGGCGGCATCGCTGTAATGAACATAAAATTTCAATTACAGGTAACAAAAATTATAGGTTACAAAATATCGTATAAATTCTTAAACGTTATAGCACAGATAAAGTTAAGGGGATAAAAAGCTATACGTATACATGCGCATTTTCTATAGGTAACAATTGTATCGAGCTTTCTGTTTTTTTTAGTACATTTTCAGTATACATACTGCTATTAAAATTTCCTAATAGGAAAACCAATTAACACTGCCTGATCCGGCAATCAAGCCCGAGACATCTATACAGAACAACACATTAACGTACAACGATACTATGAGGCAGTCAGACTAATTGAAGAAAATGGTAAAAATAGATCCATCTTTCAGAATAAAAAATAATAAGCAAAGATGTTGCGTAACAAAGTATACGTACTTAGAGCTTTGATAACACCAATAATTCCAGCCATTCTGAACAGTTATTTTAAACAAATGATTTCCGTTGTCTAAATATCTCACCTTAGTTTTTTGTTCTGGAACAACGGAGCACTATTTAATGAGGTATTTACAACTGTTGTAAACGTTGGAAAAAATCCGAATGATAATGTTTCGATCGTTGTTTCTATTTATCGCGGCGAAGCTAATCTAGCTTCGGCGATATCGGAACTCTTCATAGAACTGATAACAGGACACGTGATCTCGTGAATCATTCGCTATTAAAATACACATATGACTTTGCATTGTTTATAGGAATAACAAAGCGTTTCTAACGGACTTCTAATTATTGCAGTGGTGGTACTTTAATTGAAGCCCATAAGCGTTACACGCGTTTTGTAATGTCTCGTTTATAATTGATTATTGTGGAGTCAGGACATTCCCATTTAAATGCCAAATTTCGTTTGTTAAAAAACGATTTAAAGGTTAAAGTTATTATTCTGAATTTTGAATGTCAGACTGAGTTATTGGGCTCCTATGGAAGTTCCGCCATAAGGATAGGTAGGTTAGTAAATGAGAAACGAGTGAATAAGAATACAACTTAATGTTTTTGGATTTTTGTTACATTATTACGCCAAAACAGTAGAAGTCAAGGAAGAAATTTGAAACTTATTATAAACCAATGCGTCCAAAAGAGCGGATAAAAGATAGAATAACATTCGCAAGATATCTTTATACTTGATAAGCTTATAATATATTTAATGCGCATAAAAGAAATAAGAGGAATGACCTTTCTGCAAAACAAAAGAGTTAGTTATTATCAAACCACAGTATCATATATTTGCGGTGCTTGTGGTAGATCATAGTTAATTAATCTATAGCTACTGATAACTAGAGTAAAACAATTAAAATTCCATTAATTTCACCTTATTTAATTATTTTTGGGGTCAGTGGCAAAGCGCACGATGGTATCGAAAATTAGATGCATCTGGCATTATCCCCGTAGCTATAGTTGAGAGTCTCTTAATAAAAGAGTATCTGTATGGGCTATCAACATTGATTACGTCAGCGTGGTGGACGATAGACTTTCTCAATTGTAGAGTGTGCTACCTCAGAAAAAACACGTGATACGATAGATTTTCGGGTGCAGTTGTGGTGAAAGTGATATTTGCTATTTTTGTAAGAAAATTCGCTACAGAAACACTGAGTCTGGAAATGTGCCCGATAAATAACAAAAGACTCGCCAACTAATACGTGAGACGTACTTATTACGAGCTTATTGTCGTTTTTCGAGCACCGGTCGTGATGCCATTGAGAATTTACTAATTGAAAAATCTAATAAGACTTTACATTACTACATACATACTATGCTTATTGTATTGATATACACTTACTTGAAAATGTAATTTATTAATCTATTGTGAGCTCAAGTAATTCACGTTTCTCGTCATATCTTTTGTTTTGGTAAAATTTGAATTCAGTCATAATAAACATTCGTCAATTTTCATTGAATTTAGTCATTATCTATCTATTTAGTAAATTTGACAGATTACACCAATTACTCAGATGTGACTCATTTATTCCGGTCCCCAATACGTTCGCACATCCGGGACTATTAAATTACTAATCGATTTATCTATTGTGCGTTGTACATTTTCTGAAGTGATTAAGTTGTACATGTATTGAACCGCATGCACACGCCCCAATCAGCCTTTTATCACAGGTTCGAA
This sequence comes from Cephonodes hylas, assembly GCA_030295005.1. Classification (NCBI taxonomy): domain Eukaryota; kingdom Metazoa; phylum Arthropoda; class Insecta; order Lepidoptera; family Sphingidae; genus Cephonodes; species Cephonodes hylas. The sequence continues at coordinate 7,490,882 of AP025371.1, forward strand.
TAAACATGGCGTCATGCGATACCGTATCAGCTGATAGTGTTTATCCGATACGGCGGCATACTAAATATATAAAGCTTTGCTGATGAATTAGTTCATTTCCTAGAATTTAATTGGTAAACACAAAGTATTGTGGTTGACACCTGTGATAATTTATCGCTTACATAATATTAAAAAACTTACAAGACTTTTTTACCTGGGGTGCTATGGGGATGAACATAAGATGTGGGGTAGGACGAGTGGTCGTTTCACTGTTTTGGACGTTCAACCTGGCTGATGGTCTAAAATAGAAGCGGGATGTATATTAGAATTAGGTAGGAATGGTATCATAACTTCTGAAAAACGTTGTTGGCTATTTAGAGGCTAAGTTGTTTCGAAGCGTTAAGTTGAAATGTAGAAGACCCCCAGGCTTTTGGTGTGCTCGCACGACATCCAGATGGAAAAAAACCTACTTCTGCATGTCGTAAATTTGTGACAAAGAAGGGATCTTATTTGGTCAATTAGTTATTTATTAGTGCACAGCCGCGTATTTGTTAGTAAATGACACAACGGAAAAATGAGTTATAACTGAGAAGAAAGTAATTGGTATGATTGACAGTCCTGTCGCGCAACTGGCTAGACACCGGTTTGTGAAACCGAGACAACTGTTTATGTGATCAACAAATATTTGTTTCGGTTCTAGATGTTTGTGAGACTGAAACGTCTTACTTAGTATCTGTTTCCCATGACATAAGACCCGTAAAATAGGTACGTAACAATGAAGGTGACGCTTGAATTTATTTAATTACTGTGAAATTTGTAAGGTAATTGAATTCAATATAAATTACCTAATTAGTATTATGACCAAATTGGCATGGGGTAGGTAAGCTACATTTCTGCATCCACAGTTTAAATAAAAAGTCTAATAATATAAATCGAAGATCCAATAACACTATATTGGACCTAGGAATTGAACTAGGATTTCTAGATTGCATGAAACATATTTGTGCCATGTTACTTTGTGCCAGTGTTACTAACCATTTAATAATTGCCTTAGTTCTTGTATAATATGGGTTCAAATTCTTTTCCAAATACATACCTATCTCAAAAACGTTTGATATATCCATTAATACGAGATATGGCAATATGCAACGAGATTGTTGGCTGAGATATGCGCGATATATTTAGTAAACGTTTAAATGATAGCTTAAATGCCATTATTGATATAAGATTGTAAAAAATCTATTCGAAAACATTATAATTATAGTACCTCTTATTTGGATTCATAGTTATACTTAAATTGTTTGTATCATATTTATGCCATATAGGTATACCTAAAATAGGAGACCTTTCCCTGTCCCACCATAAAAAATAGGAGACCTATGGAAAACTAGTTACGTAATGCGGACCTTCGATAGTTCGCTAATCAAGATTCATACAAGTCGAAGTTTTGTAGCAAAGCGCTTGCCTCATATCTGTAGCACCAAGGTCGTATTGACTTGAGGGTTGCTCAAGTACTGAGCTTGCACTGAGCACGAAATATAGCGCGGTCTCAAACATTAATATAAGTAGAAATTACTGACGATTGACCCGGTTAATAAGGGCACGATTTTAAAGTAAAAAAGAGCGTCTTTTAAGGAGCCTTTTACGTTTAAATAGTCTACAGATAACTTGCTATCCATTTGTCTTTATAAAAATGGTGTGTGATGGATAATACAAACAATTTTCACGAATCCTTTGACTGATAGAATTTAATTCAAAGTGGTTAAAGTGGTTTCAGTAAAAGTGGTGGTGGTAGACTAGAGTAGAACAAATATAATCTATTCTATTACGAAATCAGTTATTTTGTGTACGTATTAGACGTATGGATATTTGTTGAAAAAAAATGTAGCGCTAAATTGTATGTACGGAAATAGGTTTTTTTTTTGTTTATGTTTGTTGTGTCAATTCGGATATATTGTGATGTAACGTAGCATTGAGTTTGATCCCCGACTTATCAGCTAACGCCGTTAACTGATAATGAAATGGAAGGGAAATATAAATAAATCGATATTCCGTTGATACTTCAGTCATCAGCGATACGGCCGAGCTGCCCAGTCGGATTTGATTACAATATTTTGTAACTTGCTGTTTATTATCAAATAGGTAAGATAACTAAAAACAATTATTTTTGTTTCATTAAATTTTATTAACAAACGTGATTAGCTATGTACTTTGTCACGTTTCTTTGTTAAGTTTACTACATTAGAGGAAGTGAGAGAAATGATAGTTGATTTAATTACTAATTTCATTATCCTAATAAGCTTTATACATAAAGCTCATTATGTTAATGAAACATATTTGGGGTATCATATGAATCAGTTTCGACGAAATTCTGTGGAGGATTTATAATTATATTCGCAGTTTAATTTCTATATATTTCATATCAATTTTGAAAAGAGGATTTCGGAAAGTAGAGTCTAACGTATTAAATATGTACAATGTACATACTTATATAAATAAATATAATACTTTCATATACAAAGTCCCTTGTTAGTTGGTTATTTAATGTTTTAATATTTACTGTCAGCTAACAATCAGCAACTACATATTTTGAGATAGCAATTGTTTTTGACTGGGTATACGAATATATTATGTCACGCATATAAATTCTGTAATCAATTAAGATTGTATTATTTTTTCAGAAATGTCGCCTCCTCCAGGGCCTCATCACCCACATCACCACCCGCCGCCGCCTGGACCTCCGGGTCACCCAGGACCACCAGGGCCTCATCACCCGCCGCACCACCCACCGCCGCCGCATCACCCACCACCGCCTCATCACCCGCCGCACCACCCACCGCCGCCACACCATCACCCACCCCACCACCCATCACCTTTCCACTATTGATGGGAGATGGCATGATACAAAGGAACTGTGATTTTTTGAACTAAAATGAAGGAATTGTTGTTAAAGCAGCATGTTAAATAAATATTTGATAATCTCGCTTTAAAATTTATTTGGTGTTTATTGACATTATCTTTTCGGTTGTATAAGGCTAAATATAGGTTTATTTTATGTACTGAATTAAATATTCCCTTAAAATTTCCAGGACTTTCTCGAGATATTTTTATAAGGTCTATGACATGTTGTATACATTATGTGATTAAACTACTTTAATTTGACCGTACCCAATTTTACAAGAAAAGATTTAAATACGAATAAACAATAAAAAATAGATATAGTGAAACTATTTGCACAATCCATAACCGCATCGTTTTAGTGAGACGTAACATCTAAACAATTGTTCAACCTCAAATATAAATGAGGATATTATTTCGCCATAAAGAAACAGCAATCCGTTAAAAGTTGTTTCGAGTTTTTCATCGCCCGTTTGTTTTGAAATTTCCTCAAAGCAGAAAATGCTATTTACTTATTGCGCTTCGTTTACTTACAAGGTATTTAGGTTTGTGTCGTCTGTTCTCAGTTTTGTATTTGGAAAATGGAATTTTCCTGTCGGGATGTAGTAGGGGAGCAATTCCCAATCGATTTTGAAAAAGGATGTTTTGTAATAGCTATTTGTGTTTTTGTTTACACTTCTTTCGCTTTTGTACGGTTTTAAGTTCTACTTGTATTTTCGTATTTATACTTACTACTAATGTTCGTATTTATACGTACTTTAAACAATGTATTTTTCATTTCAAGTACTTCAAATAAATATTTAGAAATGGCACACAATACTCGTATTTGTTGGACAATTGGGATATAATTCTTATAATTTGAACTGATGTAAATAATAAAATTTAAAAATCATACATTGGACTAGTTAAACTTATCTTAAAGGCTTTGAAAAGTAAATATCATTTCAATGCCGTGGTTTTGCCACGTCAGAGATCGAATATCCTATAAATAAATAATATTAATATATATCTGACATACAGTTTTGTTCCTCTGAAAAATTATACAAAAATATTCCCAAACTTGTACTTTATATTCAATTAATAAACATATCTTGTAAGAACGGACTGAAAACTTTTCCATCTTACACTTTTGTTTGCCCATTTATAAAATGTTGAATAAAAGATAAGAGAGAATATTTTATTGAAAAATATATGTACCTATTAGCGCAAGCGGTCTTGTAATGCTTCTTTATCATCATCAGCCCATATAAGGCGCACTGCTGGGAATGGACCTCCCCTGCAACTCAGAGGGCTTAGGCCTCTCCTCCACCACCCTGGACTAGTGCGGGTTGGCCTTGTGCTTCTTATATGTTATGAACTGTGTGCTGTAGACGAGCAACTTTTGTTCTTGTCTGATGAGATGAAACAAATTTGTTCAAAAATTAAAATAAATTCATAATATTCTTTATAAAGTGATTTGGGGCTAAAATGACAATCTTTATTGCCTTTGAATTATGTTAAAGATATACGTTATTGGACTGAATTGAATGGCCTTGTTAGGACTTAGGTTGGTATTGTTTGATTGATTTAATTCTAATGAATAATACCACAGAATAAGCTAGAACTTTAGGTGTAGCTTAACAACTTTCACTCTTTGGACTGTACTCCATTTTCCACTAAATGCCAGTGAGGCAACTTAACCACGTTACAGGGCGTAAACAAAAAGCAAACACTTATTTCTTGTTTCTTTATCACTTATTTTTATTTTTTGATTAAACAGAACTGTTTATACGTGTAATACTCATAAGATAAAAGGAAATACCTACATAGTGCATACATAAATAGATTTATAGTTCTTCATTAGATTTTTTGGGCGGGTACTCCAAAACTGGCGCTAGGTAAGAAGCGTTGTGTTAGAAAATTAAATATTTGTTCATCAATGTTTCAGTTAATCGGGATTTATTTTATGTGAGAAAATATTTTTGCCATAAAAATGAAATTATGACTTTCTCATACCTTTGCAAGTTTACTTCGCCTTTGTCGGAGAAACTGTGTTAACAATTCTTAATTGTTTTATTTCTAAAAAATTAAATACGTGTGAGTTAATCTTGCATAGATGAAGTAGAATTAGTCACTGCAATGACAAGTTTCTACATAAATACTTTATCTTCATGATTTATGAATGACTTGGTATCAGAACTAATCTAAGAGGCTTTAAAGCCATTGTATAAATGCCACAATAACCTTATTATGTGAAAAATATAACTGCTAACTTTTCATTTTGCTAAGGTGAACAGAGAAAGATAAATATTTTTAAGTTAATCCATTAAAAAAGTATTTTCATTATTTTTTATTGATGACTGAGATGATATACCGAATATTTCATGTACTTATAAGACACTGGAATTATGTAAATTTTTCGCTGAAAATGTCATTAAAGTCTATACCAATCAAATCGGTTTCTGGATTCAGTCCGTGTACGCATTTAAGTTTATCACAGCCGGTGTAATTGTATCAATCGGTAAGATTAACTTGTCTTGTTTCTGCCAATATGTATGACGATGTATTTACTGTGAAATCAATTTCCATGTCCTTAAATATTAGTTTTATCATATCTGTCACTCACTTAGTAAGTCTCAAGTGATTTGGGTTTCCCCATTCGATCTTTCCATTCCAGAATTGCATCTAAAGGCATTGCGTCATCGCATTAATCATAGGTAAACAAACTGTAAATGTATTATCACGTTTGGATAGCAATATTTGGATATCAAGATAAACCATTTATTTGTACCTAGAAATTTGTGATAGGGCGAGCAATAAAGAGTATCGATTACGATAACAATACTGGTATTTATATGCAAGCACATCTCGATGAGAATGTTATAACATTCCTGCTCTAGGACAATATAGCACAAGTGAGTATTTTTGTTTGATTTTTTATACTCGGGTATTGAATCATTACATCGTGCAGGTGTTTTTTTCGGATTACTATTTTAGTTTTAATTGTTTAGTACATAATTTTAGTGAAGTATTTTTATAAAATTTTAGTTTTTTTTCATTTTATTAACGATTGCGTTAAGTGTTGTATACCATTCCTATGCTAACTTTTTTTTAAGTTATTACATATTTGAGGTATATTTAGACATTTATTTTTTATCAGCTAAATTACCTATTTCCTTGTTATATAAATACATATATGCATATATAGTGACATAGCGAACACATCTATTTAAAGAAATTTGTATCCTTTTTATCAACTATTCCTAGTTTGCGATAAACCTGCAAAATGAAAAATATTTTAAACTTTCCCCTGGCTGAGTTAAGTGTGAAAGTAAAAGGATTAAGTAGAAGGCGGAGAAGCGGACGCGCGACAAGGATGTTGAACGACGAAGTTGTAAATGAACGCGCGGGACAATCTAGTTAATAGAGATGGACAGATAATACAAGGAAATTAGCCTTGAGTGCCATTTAAACACGTTTACTCATTTTTCTCTTAGCTCTTATGGTTATTCAGGTGATAACAATATGGTAGTATTAAGGATAAATTATGATGTTCTAGAAAAACATATCTGCGTGGATTTGGAATAAGATTTTGTTCTTTATAGTCACCTCTTCGCGGTCCCAGTATTTATTATTCGGTTTTCATTTAGTATGAATGGTCATGGGCGAAGATGATCAAAAGATTTTGTTGGCCGAGTAATACTGGTATTAGTGGACATTTCCTTAAGAGCAACCAGCGTTGGTTTCACCTAGTCGTCATTTTTGTATTTCGGTATTAAATTTTATCTAATTTATGTCATAGGAGCAATTAATTAGGAACCTACCATGTAACCTATGTTCTACTTCTTCTACAGTTTTTATAGTCCTTCATTGGTATGTTAATATTTTAATGGTCTCTTTTTTCAGTAATGCCACCCCCACCACCGCAGCCTCATCACCCGCCGCACCACCCACCAGGAGGGCCACCACACGAGCCGCCACCACCACACCACCCACCTCACCACCCACCACCACCACACTGATGGTCAGGTACCATCAATTGGGTGTTATGGTTGCAAGGTTACACGTGGTGCAATTTATGACGTAATGTGGAATATATATTTTTGAATATCCTTTTTGTCCTTTTTTTAATAATGAATATGTTTTTAGACGAATTAGAAGACGCATAATATAAAAAAAAACTCCTTGTAAGATTTCTTAGGCGTGCAGGTTAAGTTTTGATACTTTCCTTGATACTTAAAGTGGCACAACATATAGGAAATGAGCCTGGTAAAGGGTATGAAGTTTACCAAATTTTTGCGGGGTATTTTTCAAATTTTGAGAGTACGTATGTCACTTACAGTGCGCGGCAGTGTACTTTTGCGTAACATTTGGTCCTTAAGCACCGCTCGAGTCGGTATGTGTGCGAACACGCACACTGGAGGCAAGCGCCGCCCGCCGACCCTTCACATGAAATATGTCTCTTTTTGTGGATATTTCTTGAAACGGACACAATACTATTTTACGGATCGTTGCTTTCGGCAATTTTGAGTTTTTCCCTATTCCTCTGTCCTTTACTGTTCCGTTTTCGACATACATTTGCTATTAACATACATATATACTAATAATAAAACATTTGGTTTTTAATACGCGAAACATATTTTTTATTATATGTTAAATGCTGGAGAATTAATTGCTACCTCATTGGTATTAAAATTAATTGGTATTTATTATGATGGCGGTTAATTTTCAAGTATTAATGAAAAATATATAAACAGTTAACAGGTTTTTACATTGACACAACAAAGTGCTCGCAATAAAACTTTTCATTGAAACCTAAAATTACTTGTTTTGCAAGACTAAAAAATTATCGGAATCAAATAAAGTTTAGTACTTAAACGTCTACAGGTATACAGGCAGCTAGCCCAAATATATTTTTCTCACACCATAAACATTCGAAGTGTAAACAGATATAATAAACATAAACAGTTTTATAAACTCCATAATAAATTTTGCTATAACAAAAAAACAGCATAACGCAATTAAAGCTCTAATAACGGGAATAGCGTTGCGACAGTAATAAAATGACGAGCGGAAGTGGAATATCCGGAATACGGCCATTTTTCCCGGAGACAAACCTCAATGGGGCCATCAGGCGGCTGTTACTTAATTAGGAAAGAAGTCGCGAGCCGGAAGGAAGGAAATTAGGTGTACTGCGGCCTTCCCGGATGGGGTGCACTTATTGACCGGAAGTTCACAGGAGCACTGTCTATCTTTACTTTTCATTAGTGCTCTCTGTTTGTTTGCTTTATGAACGTTTATTGAACAATTCTCTTTTTATCTGGAACGGTTTTCTATTTTCGTTTGACAATATAGTGTGCTTCATTAAAACAGTCAGATCATGAAAATATGACTCTTAAGACATCTTACATAAGTTTTTCGAGGACATTTTAAGGATAAGGATCAATTTTAAAATTTAGTTGACTTTAGCGTAATTACCAAGAACTGAATTATTCTGCTTGCTCATATATTTTGTGCCAAACTTATAATCTAATAGAGACGTGATGAGTAAATGAAAGAAACATTCATAATTCCCACCTCAATTTATTCTAAAACAGACCAGAGTGACATAATTCTAAACAAATATTTGTGAAACGCAAACAATTTACTTAGTTTTAAGACTTAATACCAGCGTCTTTTTCACAGTCGAACTTACCCACTTTGCCAAAGAAGCTCTCCGTTAATTCCAATTAATACATAACAATATTGACGAAGGTATAACAAGAATGTAAAGTCGCGTAACTCGAAAATCAATGTCTTCGCCGACTAAAGACTTGTCAAATTACGTGCCTGATTAGTCGACCTTCCGTCAGCAGAGTTCTTCATTTAAATTCATTCAGTTAATTGGTCGGACCGGCCGAGTCTTATTGGTTCCTTGATGGATTTGTTTTGGCGAAATTGGTTGCATAATTTTTCAATGGAGTTTTGATCGAGTCCCGTTATTTTTATAATTTATGAGGATAATACTAGTTTTGTATTGTGAAATGCAATAGGAGAATTGTTTTAAGCCATTAAATAAAGTTCGGTAATTTTCAGTCCAAAGCTAAAAACCCTAATGATCATAAAATAAATCTAATCCAGCTTACATTAATGACAAACCGATGCGTTTTAGGTACACAGTAGACAAATTGTGGAATATATGAACAATTGTAAAAAACAATTTTGGTAATATCGCACTACTGCACTATCCTAGATTAATAGACAGCGTATAATCTTCGTCATCAATCAAATGGCAGTACACCGCAAATAGAATATATTTATACACTCGCAATTTATTGATATATACTCGTATGTATTATATATTTATAAGTGGTGATGTTCTCGAGGTTTACTCGAGCGGTCAAGAATTGCGGCGGATGCAGGTTCAAATCGAGAGAAAACCTAAATATTTGTGGTTTCTTTATTATTTTTTTAATTCACAATTAACATATTGTTAAATAAATGAAAACTGTGTTATATGAACACACTTACACTACGTACACAATATAAACTAGAACTGAACTTTTCACCGAGTGAATCTCAACTCACTATTAGGTACACGAACAAGATAAACACTGAGTTAGTTTACGAACTTGCTACTTTGCATTTACGTATCGAGAACGCTACGAGCTTATACCTACGAAAGATCCGCTACGTAAAATGCACCTACGATATTTTAACCTGTGAAGTAGGAAGCACACCAGGGACGGACGCTACAACTTTGTTCCCTACGAAGGATGCGCTACGGATATCTAGCGTATGGTATGGGATTTGAGCTACATCCGCTACGAAGTACTACGAATTTGCTACGTAAATGGTATTTAAATTTTGTCTGTCTTATGACAGATGTGAGTTAGTTATACTTTCACGCGTAAACTATTGGACCGATTTTGATGAAATTAAGAGCATTGGTAAATTGGTTATTGGGAAATATTATGCAATTCGTTAACATAGATGGCAAAAAAACATTTGATTGAATGAATGTAGTTACAAAAAATATGCTTAAAGTTAGTGAATTTACCGAGTAAAAGAATAAAGTATAAAATATTTGGGTTATATCAAGTACAAAGCAGTGGTACGGCTTCGTAGCCGCGGAGAGGCGCTAAATAAAATGCATATTTGTTGGCGGCCGGATGCGGGTGTTTGGGCGATGCATTTTATGAGGGCTGAGCGTACAAGCCGCTGCAGTATTCCGCACCAATATGCAAACATATTTTTATACACACGTTTTATAATAATAAGAATCTAAATAAATTTACATTACACTCTAGCCTATGTGTATTTTGTATTGGGAAATAATTATCTCTTGAACCCAGTCAGAAAATATTCCATCCTATATCACATTCACGTGCTGTCTGTTCATGTGCTGTTATATGTGAAACGAGAGGATGCGGGTTCGATTGCCGCATTGAGACGGAGCTTACTGTGATTCATAAGTGTTTGTTCGGGTTTAGGAGTTTGCGAGACCGAAAAGTCTTCCATAGCTTCTGATATCTACTAGACTCGTATCTTAGCATAGGGTTAGAAATATTTGTGTGATTGTTTAGTGTATTTATTTATTTTATAAATTTAAACATTAACCGATGAAAATAGTTTAAAAGACAACAGTATTTCAAACCTCGATGCGTTTGGTGTGATATAGGTGTCGATATATACATACTAGGTTTGTGTATTGAAGTAAGCCGATAGTCATGCTTCATTTTCATTAAACTGGAATGTTGACGATCAAACGTCAATCGTAGTGTGTGCCGTCAAACGGAAAGTTGATTGAAGGTTTTGTTTATTTTGTGAAGCTAAATTTGGGTTTCATTGATTATTTCTATGAGAATGTTCCGGAATAATTCGAACCGAAAATGTTTTAGAAATACAGGATTATGAATACTATTATTGAGAGTATTTCCCATTAGTGTATTGCTGGCAGGTTTGTTTAATCCCACCTGCTTACCAATAATAAAAAAAATCTGACTTAAGAAAACAATTACAAAAAACCGACTCAGGAATTGAACTAGCATTTATACTGGGCTATTTTTAATAGATTACTCGTATTTACAGATATTGGATGCAGGTAGATGTAATATTTAATTGTTCAAGTTTACGACCACTACATTCTGGAAATATATCCATTATTAAAAGGTTAGATCCAACAACCATTGGCATATATTTTTTTTTTTTTTGGTAATTGTAATTGTCTTTATTTAAGTGAGGTTAAACCTCATAGCTCAATATTTTGTCACCCGCTTTGCTGTGGAGGGAAGTGGACAACTCTTTGTTTTCCAACTCCTCCTTTACATTGCTTTTCTGATTAACTTCGTTGCGGGATTTTGACAATTTAGGTCCCCTTAGATTCGCTGAGCTTCATTGCTCGGCGCCTATACTGTGCGTGCCGCTGTTGATCCTGGAATACAGGAGTTGCAGTGGCGGGTGTGTGGTGGGATAGGGACAAAACCATTGGCATAGTGAAGGCGTAGCTAAGTTAACACTATCATTTATAAAAGAGTTCAATAACATCTATAAACCTGTGCACTATTCAAAACCCCGAAATACTTTAATGTAAAGCAAAAAAGGTTTTATCCCAAAAAAATCAAAGGTTGTCTCAAGATAAATAGCATCAAACGCGACAAGCCTTCGGTAACAATAGCCCGTGAAACTCGAACGAGTACTGTTCACAGACCGAACAAGTTTAAAGGGCATCACTACGTGTGTACCGTTTTAAGCCACCGTTGTTTCCACATCTTTATAGCCCGAGAAAAATAACCTTGGTGTGAAATAAAATCCTCTATTATGTCTGAAACGGGTCGGATTTTTATAACATATTGTCTGGGCGTAAATCCTACCACCTGGTTATGAGTTACGGTGGGCCTGTCCACGTTTTACAATGTACCGACGAATTAAATTACGGCCTATAGCGGCGATGGCTCGGGTTATAGCCCGCGGGTTTTATGCCGTTCAATGTTCGTATTAACGTTTCATGCACGCTTAGTATCTGCTATTTATGATATAATGTTATCTGGAGATTGCACTTAATGATATGATCGCCATCTTGATATTTTGTTTTGCCTACTTTTAGTGTTATTTTGATAAAAGTATTTTAAAGTAGTATGTTATGTAATGATAAAGAAAATATTTAGTACTGCACGATAGTAAATAATTTATTTAACACAAAAGATTATAATTTTGATAAATTAAATTTTTAAGAAGTTTAGGGTGCTAGTCGATTTAACAAACGATTAGGTGGCTTACCACATGATAAGTGGTCACTGCTACTCAGGGACAAATGTAGGTGCGTTGGCAATCTTCCACAAGATTGGGAACGGAGATAGAAATATGAAGGCGGTTGGGGTTAAGACATGCAAGCCCCGCCAATTTTTTTCAATCATCCTCCACAGATTATTTGCAAGACTTTGTTATTAATCTCTTTAACTTGCTTCATTTATATTGCCTGTTATACAGAATTGTGGGACATTTTTTATATACAGGCAAAACAAAGTGACAGCACCGTATTTGATGGTAAGCATGACGATTTCTAAATAGAGCATCAAGAGGCGATACACCCGTCTTTTGTCTCTCGATACCCGCATGTCTACTTACTAGTTTTAAAAAAATAGCATAAAAAATGACGATTCAAAAGTGCTTGTAAAAGTCTATTTGAATAAAGGAGATTTGACTTTGACTTTAATGCCGTCACTGTTTACAAAAGACCACGGACTTTAAGAAGGAGAGAACATAAAAGGCTAATAAACAATTTAAGGCTTTTGTAGTACGACAGAAAAGAATGAAACATGATAGCAAAACAGTAAAATAATGCCACAACAAATATGCTAATTGGCATTCGAATGCTCTTTTGCATTTAACGCAATTAATTTCTAAAGGCAAAATACGAACACGAGCAATATTGGTATAAATCGTGAATAGTTGTCGCGTTGTGTAAGAATATAAACAGTTTGCAAGTGCTAATATTGAACTGGGTCTTCGGGGAGTAAAGCGCGTGAAATCACCACCTGGCAATAAATTACGAGCGACTCTTATCCGCTCGCCGCGGCCAGATACAGGCGCATAAATTAAATTACTTATCGAACATTCAATTACCCATTCAATTATTATGATAAGATGCTTTAAATATTTTAAAGTATGTAAGGTAAGTGGCGTATTTAATGCGCTTGTATTTTTATCAACTTTGCTTTACAAGTTCATCAAGTCATATTAATTGAAATTTTATAGGTTATTAGTTCAACACTTAAAACATAACTTTAACATAGGACACCAAGTTATGTAATTTTTACTTGTAATTTTGTTTAAAGTCTAAAGACTGAAAATATAAATAAATTTTAATTGCGTATTTTATCATTGTAAAAGAAAATATATAATTAAGCCACTCATTGATGAGGCCTTAATTTATAAGGACGCATGAGGAGCTCCAACGATAACCCAGAAGACTATAGAAGACTAGATTCCCACACTGAATCTCGGGTAAAACCGCGGCACATGACTAGTGAAGTGTGTAAACAAAATTTTGTACCAGGATGAAATAATTTATTCACGACGTTTAAATTTCAATTGCGACGTTCCGTGACTTTCATGACAAGCTTGGTTTTATGATTTCAGCGATTTATTATAGGATCATAAAAACCGTTTTAATGGCAAATAAGCATAATGCGCGTGCATCATTCTTGACGTAATATGAGTTGACATTATTAATTTTATTTATTACAGTACATGCACATATTCCGCTGCTCTCCGCGAGGAATATGGTTTTCGCGTGGAAGCCATGTTTTGCTGCTTATATAGTGGCCTAAGTGATTTCATACAAAAATTAGGAAAACCTGTCCTTCAAAATTGCTTTAGAGCAAAATAAGTCAAACATTAAAACTATTTTTAGTATAAAATTTTAACAACGGTGCAGTGCGTCGTATGTGGACTGGTGATGAGGATGATGATTATTCAAACAATTGAGACTTGAGACACAATGACTCAATGGTACACGAGTATTATTTAATCTCTCATCAATGTAACATTAAGCACGTGTCCAACCTAGTTACAGAGGAAAAACTTTTTAATTAGACACTTCGTTATCTTTCCCGCTATCTGTTGGAGTTACTAATGTATCTACTTAATTGGAGTAACGTGTGGGCCCGCTGAGATGGACCTAAAGAGCGGAATTTTTTCCTCAATTTAAGCATTTGGTTAAACGCTTTTTCTTATTAATGTTCGGACTTATTCTGAAATAATTACCAGTATAATTTTATACTTTAGCGGTTAAAAAATGTGGCACGTTTTTATAAGTGGACGATAGGTCAATCGGGAATGGAAGCTAGTTGTGGTAGGGAGACGAAATGTATTCTCAAGAAAGGTTCATAATTAACCAGGATAAGACTACATCAGAGTTTCTGGAAACTTTTACTATGCTAGTGTGGTAGATGAAGGCGTCGATAAACTTAGTTTCCTTCATTCGAGAGATGTCATGTGTGATGAGATTGTCCAATTATATAAATGTAATATCTTTATTATTTTCTACAGTCTGAGTCAAAATAAAAATATTTTATTTTCTAATAGACTTTTATAAGTTATTTTAAATTCTCAGTTTTGAGTTATTTTCTCTTCGGAAAGTACTATCATTGTAGAGAAAATATAGTAATGCAATTTATTTATTCTCAGGGCAATCATATACAAAACACTACACACTTATAACAACTGAAATAAATAGATAAATTTTCAAGAACACTTACGCAGTGAGATATAAATCACAAGTAATTTAAAAGTTTATTTAGATAAAGAGACAATAACTTCCATAATGAACAATTACAAAATCTAAATAACTATGACATTAAATAAACTATAACTCGGTAGCGCATTACCCTGCTGTTACGCTCATAATGAAGCAAATATTCCCCGCCATAGAGGGACGTTATAAAGGCTGACATTTTCGGTTGAAGTATTGTAACGTGTACTTTGAATTAGCGGGCGATGTGTCGAGTTCATAACATTGTTAGCGACTCAAGACCTCGTATTAACAAGCCAGCGTTTCATAATGCGCGCCCAGTTAATGACCGTCACTGGCCGCTTGCCTTAAGTGCGGTAGACGTGTTAGCAATTGTTTTTTTGCGAAATTGTCGAGATAAATACATTAAACGTGAGTCTATTACTATCCAATTATTTAATTAATATTACGGAAATGATTACTATAAAACATCATCTTTTTAGTTTTCTGTTTGTAGTCCGGCTACTCTGGCTAAAGCTTTGATTAACATGGACGAAACTTTAAAAGGCTCGTAGATACATTAATTTTCAATATAATTAACATTTGCATTAATTAGGAAGTATTGCTTACAGTGCTGTTAACAATGACAATACGCCTACAAAAAAATCCTTTAGCCTAAGAAAATTAAATACTATTTTTTTTTCAAAATTGAATAAGCGAATTTCATTACATTAATTTCTCATGCGATTCACGTATCGTAAATTCTGTACGTTTTAAATACATTTTCCGTTTGATTGATGTTGTGGCATCACCGTTCGTTTGATTTGTATTGAATTTATCGGCAAAACATTTCATATTTTTAGGCTAAAACATGAAAGGGCACACGTGACGGCTATACGTTTCGGGCCACACCGACTCAGTTGCTGAATTTTACACAGCAAATATTGCCTGAACGTGACTCCAGCAGTACTTTAACACACCTATACGTGCACACGTGTTTTATGTCCGCATACATTGTACAAACCTTGGGAGTTTCATTGAAAAACATTGTGTATTTACACGTAAAACTAACTGTGTGTACATGACGTTAATATTTTAATTTGTTCGCATTTCCTAAGCCTTTCCCAGCGGTAGATACCGCTTTATTCATGAAGCTGGTGACCGACATGGGACCGGTTTACGATCGTCGATTTGTAAGTGTCTGGTTTGATTCCCGATGCAAATACTTTCGTTTTACTGCCGCACAATAAAAGCGCTCGCGTTCATAATATATTTTTCTTATAACCCTACCCGCCGTTGCCAAGAAATTTATATTGCTAGTGCAATTGTTATCAGGTGACATGTTGCCCGAAATCGAAGGGTAAATGCTTTCCGGCGGTATAAAGACGTTTGGAGCGTCGGACAAAGTAATACTTTTCATTCTTTGTTTCTCTTACATTTCCGGAAGGTATATTGGAATTATTCTATGATACGGCGTTTATTTTTTTTTTTAACTTGACATTCACAGGATTGTAATAAATATATCTAAAATTAAGGTTGCAATGTAACAAACATTCAGATGAGCGTAAATGTTTTTTTGACCTCTTGTTTCGGAACATTTTATGTGATTAAAAAAAAACAACCAAAATAGTCAAACGCACATCACAACTTTAAATTTCTTTTTAAAGAATACTTCTTCTTCTTCTTCATCAACCCATATACGCCCACTGCTGAGCACGGGTCTCCTCTACCATTGAGAGGGTTTAGGCCATAGTCCGCCACGCTGGCCTAGTGCGGGTTGGCGGACTACACACCTAAGAAATTCCTAAGAACTTTTTAGGTGTGCAGGTTTCATCACGATGTTTTCCTTCACCGTTAAAGCAAGTGATAATTCAATTTAAATACACACATAACTTCGAAAAGTCAGAGGTGTGTGCCTGGGCTTCGAACCCGCGACCGCCGAGATTCTCAACCACGCGCCTAAACCTCGAGGCCATCACTGCTTTTTTTACTATTTTCAGTAGAGTAAAGAATACTATTTTCAGTATTATGTTGTATGTGACACCTTTACTATAATCATTGGATACGAACTCGAAGGATTTCTAATAACTATAAAAGTGTATGAATAGATACAAAACATTATTTGGTACCGTCTCGATAAATGCCGTGATATTGTAGTTTATATGTTTAGTAGAGTATGCAAGTTTCGGTCACATGTTGTTATAAGGATAACGCCAACGGGACGTAATTTAAGCGTACACAGCGTGCACCACGGTGGGCGCCATTCGCACTCGCACCTAAGCGCCCACTAATAAACTACCAAACTTTGCGTTTAGTTCGAGCACGAGCGGCACTTGTTTTTGTGGGAACCGCTGCGTTTGTAGGCTTATAAACGAACCAGTAATTAATTATCCATCCGAATTTTTCGTGCCCAATACGAACAGCTTACAGCAAATTTTGATGTATGAAAAGTCATCAAGAGAAAAATCAATAACAAGAAGAGTCCTTTGTAGGAAACAATTACAATATCGTGGATGAAATAGCAAACGAAAAAGGCGGACAGAAATAGCGTGTATTTTATTCACGAGCCGCCAGTAAAGCTATCAGACATGTCCAAACTTCGCTGAGTGCAGTTTGCTTTATTTCCGTTTGACCTGTCTCGTTCGACGCTATTCCTGGAATACCGCGACGACCCAGACATGTTCATTCCGCCGACAAGCTGAATGCAAGTCCTGACAGCGGCGCGAGAGCTCACCGATGCACCGACACGCCTCTGCACTCGCAAATTTGAATATTTAATTGCGATTATTTTAGCGCAAGCCTGGAAATTAATAAAGCAAATTGACAGTGCTGGTGGCCGAACACCGGCTAAAGCGATATTCCCTCCTCGATATTTCCGTACTGAAATGAATCAATTGCATTTTAAATTCTGAGTATTTACATAAAGGTTCGCCGGCGGCTACTTTACGATTGCAGTCCGGTTTCGTATTCTTTGTTTGGTGTTTTATTTTGCGCATCGCAAAGAGAGGTGAGTACGTGATACGACCCGCCTCGGCGCCAGTATTCGCTTCGCTCTTTTCATAAAATATTTTCAATTGACATTGTAATACTTTGAGCACTGTCCACGTTATTTACACTTTTGTTTGCTTAAATTAAACTTCATTTATCATTTTGCTTAAGTTATACACAGCGGATTAATGCTTTTATGCAATGGAAAAATGAGCATTTTGTTACCAGTTTTTTCTCGAATCGTCACCGGAGGCACATAGAGTACGGCAATAACTCAGCCTGTCGCCGTCCACTGCTGAACGTAGGCCTCCCCAAGATAGCGCCAACCATCTCGGTCTTGAGCAGCCCTCATCCATCCGTTACCCAAACTAGTCAATATTTTACACCTAGCTTAAATGTACAACCTCCAGAACGGTCTCTGTACGTATAAGTAATCTGTGGAAATTCCATAAAGAATTTACCGTTATTAAGACTATTCTGCGACTTCTAATTGTAACGGTTCTTAATTTTAATTTAAAACACTTAATAACACTTAGCTAGTATTTATATGTGATATCGTAAATACATTGGCCCTCTTGTTTGAGCAACACTAAATCAAATAAACAAATTTGAGAAAGCTCTTAAGAATACACCCTTCCTCACTATAGTTTTCTAAATTGTTTAAGTGTATGACGTTAATTACATATCTATATAATCCACGTTATTCGTAAAAGTTACAGACCATGCAAATCCAACCCGTAGCGTACGACCTAAATAAAGTTTGAATTTAAAACTGACGCACAATTCAGGTGTTTTTGTATAAGGGTTTTCTATTCTAATATACTGGGTCTATGGATACCGTGATCGGAAACTGGTCAGGTAAATCCAACGTTGACTGTGAACACACTGTCCCTATAATAATCATGAAAAAAATATGCTCAGAAAGTTTTAACTAGCGCGTGAGCACTAATGCTAATGTTGCACTGGGGTTATAATACTCCGATTGACGAATTTAAATTATTAGCTTATTTTGATATTTATTTAATCGATCGTCAAAGTCTTATCGTACTTCGCGCCGCGTTTTTTATTGTTGATTTGTCGCGGCTCGCGGCATCGCGGCTGACGGAGGGGTGGTGGGGTACGGTATTTAGTTTTCACGCAGGGCCAGTGCGTTGACCTCTAGCGTTAGTTGAAATCTTATTTGCATATTATTGCGTTGTTCAAAAAGAGAAAAGAAAAATATTATCTTCATGAATAATCAACGTATTGTCGCATTTGATTACGATTATGTATAAAAAATAAAAAAAGTTTTTTTATATTTTTTTCACGATTTTTTGGCGTCAATGTGTTCGCAATCATCAAGTTTCCCATCATGATTTAAATAAACCCGGTATAAATAAATGATTACTTAACTGTTGATTATACGTTTCCAAGTTGGCTGAGTGTCAGACAGATGTCCCAAGTTTCACGCGTAGCTGCGTGCTTGTCAAGATAAAGTCGAGACACTCGAACGCGTTTGAATGACAGATAGATTCAACTTACCTTGAGATATTGGTTTGCATTAATTGTCACAGATGTTCAATAAATATTGCAATGAATGCCACTTTTGTGAAACTGTTTTGTGATGCCCTGAGTACTATTCAATGGAAGTAAGGCTTTAAAAATAATTAAATTGTGTAGCTATTATAAAAACTATGAAAGTGATCGGTGTCACCAGTGCCGTAACAAGCCTTTTATTTTATTGTTCATAATTAAATTTCCTTTTTCCATATAAAATCAGTCAAGAAATTCATTAATAATTAAGAGCCTTATTTACCTTCGTCGTGCCGTTTAGCTCGCACCGTAAGCCATAAAACATAACTAGACAACTGCACATTTATGGCTGACTATTGCGACGTTTATGAATACGACGGTTAGACTTAGTGAAACACTGAACAAATTCGAGCACTGATAAAATTTAAAATTACCCACGTTCTTTTCAAATTAAGTTCACTGGTTTAGCGTGAAAAAACAATTTCTTTTTTAAATTTTTTGGAAGCAACAATTTAATATTTCAAAAATAATAATAACTTATAAAACCGGTTATATGTTTTCACCCACCATTAAATAAACAATAATTAAAAGTGCAACCGGCATAATGTTCACAATATGTTGGTGAACTCTAATATTCCGAGCGCACTCCATTCATCCGAGGCCAGCGGTGCGTGAAAAAGAGTTGAATGTGCGCCCGCCGGTCGAATGACCACTGCCAATGAAAACCTCTCGATTGAAATGTTTATTCAAACACAATCGGTTATGTGAATTGAACTTTCTATCAAAACACGGATTTTTCGGGCGCGATAGGAAATTCACTCGTGCGTTCCGGCTTTAATAACTCTTGTTTAAATATCGGCAAGTGCTGTAAAACACTCGTTGGCTCATCGGAATATCATAAAAACTTTACCCATTTCAATAAAATATAGGAAATGTAATTTTTTGTACTAACACCAAGCTCTTTATGAAACGTTTTAATCAAACTGTAACAAGTTATATCTAGGTCTCTTTACGTACATATGTACATGTATAATCATGATATAGGGCACGAGTCTTATCTGTTATTGAAAAGGTCTTGGTCTACCACACAGGTTCTAGGGTAATTTTGTGGTTATTTATATCTACAATACGGTCTTAAATACTTCAATATAATTAATTATATTATTAAATACCATACCGGATTTTCTGTATTAATCAACTTCCCTTTTCCACTTACCGTTGTATCACTCAAATAACTTTCGAATTACCGGTTCACTGTTAATGTTCTCTCACCGTATGCGAGCCATACATTCGTCCTCATAAATACTAAGTAGCAAATTCATAATTCACGCTAAAGACAATATAATAACTCCGAGAAATCATATTTATGTATCAAAGGTGAATGTTTCACGAGTATATTATGCTTTATATTAAGCTTTCTTGGAAATGTCTTGCGATTACACAAAATCTGAGCCAGTGAATCAAAATGTGCTATATAATTATTACGATCTTCTTGGAATTTGTAAGCTTTGGGCCATGAATATTAAATAGATTAATTGTTAGACATGCATCGGGTGTTTGTTTCATGGATACGTTTGCCGAGATACTGCTACGCAAGTGTGGAATCCTGCATAAAAGAATTACTGAGAGGTTATCATGACACCGTAGATTTTTAATAGGAACCTAGCTTGTTTGAAACTTATCTTTCGTACCCTTTTTTTTTTTGGCCCTATCCCACCACACACCCGCCACTGCAACTCCTGTATTCCAGGATCAACAGCGGCACGCACAGTATTGGCGCCGAGCAATGAAGCTCAGCGAATCTAAGGGGACCTAAATTGTCATAATCCCGCAACGAAGTTAATCAGAAAAACAATGTAAAGGAGGAGTTGGAAAAACAAAGAGTTGTCCACTTCCCTCCACAGCAAAGCGGGTGACAAAATATTGAGCTATGAGGTTTAACCTCACATGAAGAAGACAATTACAATTACCAAAAATTTGACGCAATTAACTAGCGCACCACGGATAAATAACTATTGCTTAAATTGGACCTAACGTGCGAACTGTTATACAGACTTCCAATAATAGGCATGGCAAAATCGCTGAAAGGCACGGAAATTCCTCCTAGATTCAACGAGGTCTGTGTAATAAACAACACCAGACGTTACATGCATACTATTGAGCATACTGTTACGCTCATCCGACCAAAGATTGCACTCCCAAAGGATATGATGTGCGGACTGTTCATATTCGCAATCATGTGTTGAGCATTGGCACATAGGAGAATCAACCAACTTAAATGAGAATAATTTGCTACGAAAATTGCCGTGACCCGTTAGAAATTGCGACACGTAATGATCAATCTCAAGCCAAGTTTTTGCCAAGCGATCGCTAACCGACGGAAAATATTGATAGAGATGACGTCCCTTTACAGACAGCTTCCATCGGTTCTGCCATTCTTCTATTAATTCCGAGTAAATCTCGGCGTATGGTTTAAATAATCGAGTTATTTTTGAAAAGTCGCGCGATGGAAGGAAATCCCTATCAATACTTTGCTTGTTGGTAAAATATAACGCGGCGCGACGCTGTACTTCCAGGTCGACTGGAAGCACACCCGCAAGAACAGGTAAAGCCTCGGTACTAACGGTTCTGTACGCCTTGCACAAAAATATCAACGCCAAACGCTGACTCTGGAGCAATTTCCTTCTGACTGCGCCGACAGTTGCCCTATCGGCCCACACAGGAGAAGCGTAACAAATACAACCCAAATATGTAGCTCCATAAATTACTTTTAAGGTATTAAACGACAGACCCCAGGTTGACTTTGATATCCTCGTCAAGGCATAAAAGTTGTTTTTAGATTTTTCACCGACGCTTTTTATATGTTCAATAAAAGAGAAATTTCGTTCTAGAACAAGCCCTAGGTAACAAACCGATTGTTTACTTTTGATAAGGACGTTATTAAATTTTATACGCGGCGGGGTTTTCAAGTTGCCTTTCAGCAGCAAGTGAAATGATTTTTGGGGAGCGAACGAGAGACGGTTTCTTTCACCCCAGTGAGTAATTAAACGTAGACACGTGTCTGCTAACTTTTCTAGACCGGACCTACTATTCGCGTGTATGAGTAAGAGTCCGTCATCCGCATATCCTATTAAAGAACAACACGGTGGTAAAGGAATCGCGAGAAAGTCATCAAAGCCTAGATTCCATAAGTAAGGGCCGACAACAGAGCCCTGGGGGCAACCCATTGTCAGTGACTTCGACACTGCGTGGTGACCTAAGCGCAATTTAGTTGATCCATGGATAAAATAAGAGTTGATCATAGAAAATATATTCCTTGGGCAACCACGAGATTTTAATTTCAGAAGTAACATAGGCCACCAGGCATTATCGAATGCACCAGAGATATCTAAAAATATCCCTAACACATACTTATGCTCCGATTTGTTAACCGCTCTTCTAACCGATAAAACTGCGTCCACGGTTGATTTACCAATCGTAAAACCGAATTGATTATCGTGGAATTTCGGTCCGCCTGGTAGTAAGCGAGGCACAATAAGGCGTTCAAGTAGCTTGCCCAACGATGGTAATAACGTTATAGGACGATAGGATTTTGGGTCTTCAGGAGGCTTATTGCCTCCTTTTGGTATAAGTTTAATGAGACCACACCGCCAAATTCGCGGAAAAACACCCTCAGCTATACATCGATTAAAAACGCACATTATAGCGACACTGGACAGTTTACACGCTTCCTTTATCATCTTGTTGGAAATTTTGTCATCTCCAGAAGCTTTATTAAGCGGCAGGGAGCTAACTACTTCTAGAAATTCGCGAAGAGATGGGCTATCCGAATCAGGAGTCGACGGTGAAACGGAGGCCCATAGTCGTACTTGACTATGATATGCGGAATCGTTATTAAGGCTATCGTCCGGGATAAGTGAGTTTAATAAGGTTTCCGTGGTCTCCTCAATACCAGTAGTGTATGTTCCATTAACCTTTATGTTTTCAATATATGCTGAATCAATTGATTTATTAGCTTTAAACTCATGGTAAAGGGGGGACCAGGGACCCTCAGCATTAAGACGGTCAACTACTCTTCGCAACAAATCGCCTTTTGCTTTAATAATCGCGGCTCTATAACGCGATCTGGCTACTTTTAGAGAGTTATAAGCACTTTCAAGTAAATCACTATTAATACACTTTTTCCTAAGCGAATTGAACCTCCTACGCGCTCGACGAAATAGTTGACGAAGGTGGACTAAGGTATTGTTCCACCAATCACATCTGCGAGTATTAGTTACAAATGCACGACCGAAAGTCATATCCGCACAGTATGTAAAGGTATCGGTCATAATTTCAGCGCAAGCTTCGGCTGAAAGTTCATTGCGAGTGAAATCTCTGGTATGATTAGCAAAAAGCGAGCCAAAAGACTCCCAATTAGCCCCTCTTAATTTATATCTATAGTTGTAATAATTATTATGATGCCCTCGTGTAAATCCAGGTAAAAACTCGTACACTATCAGGCGGTGATCACTACAAGACGCGTCAGGTATAACACGCCATTTGTCGAGATGGACGTCTCCACAGGAAAGTGTGACGTCGATTGAAGATTCGCCCATAGGACTGCTATACGTAGGTGGTGCGTCGGGTGTATTATGAATTACTAAATTTAATTCTGCAATGAAGTCTTCGACGGCACAGCGTCGCTCCGAATCGGTCGGTCTTAATTTGCCATACCAAAGAGTGGAAGACGCATTGACATCCGCGCCAACAACTATTTTATTTCCCGAAAGAGACCTCAGGACATGCCGCAAATGGTATAAATGTGGACCCACGGGGTCCGAGTATTGAAAATAACAGCTCACAACGTATAATTTAGTTGAGGGAGTAGTAACCTCCGCGACCGCACAGTGTGACGTCATAAGATTACGCACTGATGTGACTGTAAACACAGAACTCGACACGTAAATGCCAGCTCGCGACCTGTTATCCAGTTGTATTAATCTAGTACGTAACCGAGCGTGTTGGTACTGCTCTTGGACGAGGACAATGTCGAGCTTATATTCGTTAATTAAGATATTTAACTCCGACGTTGCCGCCCTATCATTGTGTAAATTAAGCTGTCCGATCGTGAGACTATCCATTTACAATCAGTAATTAGTTGAAAGTAATAAAATCTGCAATTTATGTTTGTACGATGGACATTCCTGAGACCCGCACCGGTGGTCGTGCGGTTTGTTAAACTTCTTGCACGTCGCGCAAATAGGTTTGAACGCGGCATCACCCTTATGTGGGCACGATCTCGAATCGTGTTCACCGGCACACAGAGCGCAAGTCGGGGATTTCGTCGTGCAGAACTTATGCACATGTCCGTACTGCTGACAGTTAAGGCACCTGACTAGTTCGACGTCGTCGAAGAATCTACATGTCGCCCAGTCAATAAATAATTTGTCTTTAGTGGACATAAGATGATTTCGAACTTCCGAGTCCACTTCAATTCCGACCCATTTGCGACCGTTATCTAATACACGCCTGCGGACTACCCTAACTGACTTAGCAAAATCCTCCTCTTTTATGGGGAGCTCCCCCTTAATATTTTGCTTGTACAAAGCACTGACGAAGACGCGATCTTCCATTGACGCCGGTACATCCTTGACTAAAATACGTGGTCTACGCCCTTTTGGTTTTTCTAAACGCAAACCGGCTGATTTTATTGCGTCTACCGATTGGAGTTTCCTAATTTGAGACTCGTTCGCGACACGAAGTACAACTCCAGATTTCGCGGTCTTTTTGACGCCTACAATTTGAAAACCGTCGTCACTAGGCTTTATAACTTTCATTAACGCCTGCTTCGTCGCAGACGATGACGCAAAGTCAGCTGATCGTTCGGCGGCGGGGTATGCGACAACACAAGGCGCAGCGGCGCGCGCGACTCAATTGCCGGTGTCGGTTTTGCTAATTTGAGCTTAACGCGGTCCGCGTAAGACGCATTTATCGGTGCAGGTTCGCGCACATTTTTACTGTTTTCAAATTCCCGTTGTAAATTTGCAAGTTTGGTCTCGTTGCAGGACGATTTAATTGCTAGTAACGAAATAATGCCTGTGACGCGTTGTGTAAGGTCCATAAAACACAATTTTAAATGCGCAGTGTCACACCGTGTCCGCACAGTACGCGTGCGCGGAGGGAAGTCGTATGAAGTTCGTACCCTTTTTATTGAAGGTAAGCTAATTACAGTTGTAGTTCCCACCACCCCTGTGGTTTGGGGGCGGGAGGTGTATGTTGGCGACACTGGCCTTATCCACCTTCTGGTTAAGATTAATGTAGTATCTGATCCTTGTGCGTTTTTGGCTGGAACACCAGAGAAATCGACTTACCCCTTTTTCATCACGATGTTTCACCGTTAAAGCAAGTGATAATTCAATTTGAATACATGTGCATATATTAGAAATTTATCGATGAATAGTCCACTAGATACGAGGCTACAAATGAAACTTAAAACAAGAAGTAATGTTTGTTGGTGTTGTTGAAGTAATGTTGTACATTATTGATTCTTTTGGGCAAAATTATATTAAATACCAACTAATTTTTCTCCAACTCCATGGCATTGTGCTAGTCTTTATTATTTTTAATTCATACAAGTAGTAAGTAAGTCACGCGCTTATGAATATCAAGGGGTGCTTAGCAGCATAACAGTAATTACTTTATAAATATCTAAGTGTCCCTGTTTGCCGGTGGGTACGTATATGAGGTGTTCCAAAAATAGAATATGAGCGTGCATAAAGTGTAAAACACGTTCTAGTAGCTCATAAAAACTCATAACTAAAATGAATGGATTATAATATTTTATAAACCACAGCAAACAGATTGTTGAAAGAAGACATTAAGTTAAATATAATAGCTAAAAATTGTTAACAACTACTTTGCATTTTTTTAAAGAAAACAATTTATCATATTTATAACTGGCATGATGAAAATCTCACTTCCACTTGCAAGGGGCGAAATACCAAAATATCTTTTAAAGTCACAGTTTTTAGGTGCTCTACTGTTCTTTGTGTATATTTCACTCGCACGTCGTTAATAGGCCAACCTTTCGCAGCTTTCATTCCGGCGGCACACAAAGTGTCCCTGTGTTGCGTCAAACTAACTTCACGCAAACGGGATTTTATAGCTCGTCACTGTTCGGAGCAAAGCTCTTCCGCTCTATATAACCTTTGGTTACCAGCAAAAGAAAAATGGAATTGACACATGCATA
Source organism: Cephonodes hylas (assembly GCA_030295005.1). Taxonomy (NCBI): domain Eukaryota; kingdom Metazoa; phylum Arthropoda; class Insecta; order Lepidoptera; family Sphingidae; genus Cephonodes; species Cephonodes hylas. The sequence continues at coordinate 7,517,182 of AP025371.1, forward strand.
CATATCCACCCTCGCCTCATATTGCGCGTATGCCCTATCCACTATATTGATACATAATAGGCCTATAGCTATTTCATCATCATCAACAGTCTTTATTTCGTCCACTGTTGGATATAATGCCTCTCCTATGGCAAGCTACTGGGCTCGATGTTTGGCTTTCCTCATCCAACTGTTGCCAACCACCTTATGGATATCGTCAGCGCGGTCTACTTACAATGGGTTGAAGTAATTTAACCACAGTAGTTCAGCCAAATAATATACATTATTTGTATCCTTTGAACTGTGATGCAATTTTAAAGACACACATGTGTACACAGATGGCGCTGATTTATCAATAATAATGATGAATTCATTATATTATTGAGATGGTCCCGGCCTTTGTAATAAAGTAAGCAATTATGTGAATGTCAATAAAGAAATAGCCGAGAATAAAAACCGTTTTGTCCAGGCAACAGCGGAAAATGCAGGAGCTTTGATAGAAGTAATGAGAAACAAACAACGTTTGAAAAAAGTGCAGACGAATCAAACAAAGGTACCGTTCTATTCATTAACTGTAAAACGGTGGTGTATTAATATTCCCTTTTGGCTCTGCACAGATGAGTAAAATATGAAACATCATCAAAGAAAACTCATCTGAATTGATCTTTGTATTAATTATCTTCTAAATCATTTTCGGGGATGGCGAATCTTTTATGTCGATGTCCGATAAACATTTCGTGACCATTTTGAAGATTCATCGTAGAAAATATTTAGTTATGTCAAAAGATTTTATTTTATTCTTTTATATATATGTAAATACTAATAATGGAATTATATCATCATGATTTGCGATTCACTTAGTCTTTGACAGAGGGTTATGTACAATAACATCGTTTTTTAAAAATGCTTGTCTACTCACAGTTTTAATTTTTTTTATTATTTATATTCAAGGAGGCAAACGAGCAAATGAGCCATCTAATGTTAAGTGGTCTACACCGCCCATGAACACTTACAATACTACTATTAGCCGTGTTATTAACACCTCTAAAATTAATTAATAGATCGCATATAATTCGACTCTCATGTTAATGCATCAAAAACAGCAAAATCAATTGAGTACGGAGTCCTTTGTATTATCAATACAAACATTAAACAATAACTGCTGCTTAACAGTACCATTTGTATGCTTTAAAACCGATTATCAATGTAATGGCCTGCTATTATCTAAGTAGAAACTGTTTGCACAAATGACTGCCGGTTGTTCCCAGCTAGAGTTGAGCGTCAATAAATTATCCAAACGATCGCTGCCGATGCAATTTTATTAAATGAAAAAACAAACTTGTTATTTCATTATCTACCAATTGCGCACTGTATTTATTCTCTTGCGCTATTTGCGATACATTTTACTAACAACGGTTTGGTTTTATTTGTGTTTTTGTTTTCTATCCTGGGCAAATTGGATTCTTTCTAATATGAATGCGTTTGTGAATGAAATATTGTATTTATTGCACAGATTTTTATATGATCACTGTTTATTTATGATTTCATTGTAGTTTTGGCGTGCGTTCGCGAAATCTCAAAGACTCTTTGATAGATGCATATATAGGCAAGTTTGTACTTATGTGCCTATACAAAATTTAATATACGGGCTTTGAAAGTAGAATATAATATACGTATAAAAGTTAAGCCCAGTGATGTAGCATTTTCAATTGAAACGTCTAGGTAACTTTCACATGTCAATCTTATAGGACAAAGACATCTATAACATAGGTCATAGGTAGGACAATTGAGTTCAACCTCCATTCTTCAAAGTGTGTCCAAGGTAATCGTATCCAAAGGTAGGCGTGTTCAAAGTAGGTCGGTCGCAAGGTATTTTATTAACTAGTTTACTGGTACTGTAAAATTTTGAACAAAATTTGAAATTGTTCTTGAAATAATTAAGTATGTAATTTTAATATAACTGTTTCTTTACTTTTGGCATGACCTCATTTGATTACTAGCAGTTTTGGATATTCTATGTCTATAGAGATACGATATACATTTAAAAAATTATGGGCTAATCTTTGTGATGAAGTCTTGAAAGATATGTAATTAATTATTGTACGGCGAGAAAAGTGCTGAAGTTACAGTTTCAGAAGAACATTATTTTTCTTCGGGCGTTTAAAGTAAGTGCTTTGCTATACTTCTAAGAAATCGGGAAAAATATAATAGAAAACTGGCCAGCAATGAGTATTGAGTTTATGGTCATTTCGAAGGTGCTTCAGAATGTGAACAAGATGGTTTCAGAGGCGCAGAAGCTGAGTGTGAAGCGAATGGTCACTGACTTCATGATTCCAACCAAACAAATATATTGTACTTAATTATTCTCAGGTATTTGTTTCACTTCTGGGTCTAGTGAAAAGAATATTTCAGATAATTACGGACGTATAATCGAGTCCCATGCATAGACAATATGATTCTTGTATGATAAGTATATTTATTCAAGTTACAAAATTAGTAACAACACTATGTAATCTAACCTCATTTCCTTCTAAAGTGAAATTGACTCGGCCTCGATTCTAAATTTGTATATGGGCGATAAAGGTCTTCGGTGAAAAAATTCTTAAATAGATTATTGTACGCGTTACCCATTTAATGATAAAAAGTATAACATATTTATATCTACTGCTCAAAGTTATAAATACATTTAATAAGTATTTTTGACGAGCGAGAGAACGTGGGTGACCTAGGGAAAGATAAAAAGGCGCCTCGAACGTTATCGATCCCAATTCTAGAGAATTACCCATAAAGAAGACTGATGTAAAGTATATAGTGGACATGTCAATTGATCACAAAATTGACCAAGGATAGTTATCTTGAATTCTGCTTATATATTTGTGGATAGCATAATTAGATCCGGATTAAGCTCTAGCTATATCCCACTGTTTCAAATGGGTAAGTAATTTATCTTATTTTTTTTTGAAGGACAATGTTTTAATGAAAACTGTGTACTTGAGACCTCTACAAAAAGGTTCCTTTGTGATGTAAGGTTTGCTAATCCGCTGCGTACCAGCTTTTATAGGGCTCACAGCTATATAAACACTGAACAAACTCATAGCTACTGCTTCGATTCTTCTAAGTTCAAAATATAATTAAACCATAAAGGTAATATCTCAAAGGTTAAAAAAAAACAATTGGAATGTGTAAAGTATTAATAAAAAATAAGTTAAAGGGCTAAAAGTAAGGACGTTCAATTTTTGAATACGGTAGATGTAATGGAATTCATGATACAGACTGAGGCCGCTTTATACGGTGCCCGGACGTGACGTCACGCCCACCATTACACGCGCGCCTGCTACTCCTGTCCTTGTACCAAGGGCCGAACACTCACAATTGCCACGAAAGAAATCAATCCCTAATAAATGCTAACGATGATTCTATTAAACTTTAATTTACAAAGAAGTTATTGCAGTATGACTGCGTCATATCAGTTAACTAAAAGTAAAACAAATATATTAATTGTATTTTTAAATAATAATAATATTTTTTCTTAGAACCAATGTTTTGATTTATTGTGTGATAGAATACGTGATCGGAAATTGAGATCGATAATTCTGATTGGTAGTAAGGAGAGCGAACTTTTTTATCGTTTTCGTTTTTTAGGCTGTTTTTGTACCTAACCACCGTAGCTATTACCTAGTTTTTTTTATCTGAATCTATTTGCAGCCAGTATATATTTTGTTTATTAATTTCCCGGATAAAGTTTACCTGTTAACCCTACGCACGCTACTTGATATTCGCGCGCGCACTCTACCACATTTCACCGTGGCACCGGCTGGCCTTACTACGTTAGATTTTGTTATTTCACGTACTACCCTTTTCTCCTCATGCAATATTCTCTAGTCATGTGAGGATATGTTAAATATAGGGAAACCGTTAATATGCTATGACCTATTCGATAAGGTCTGAAGTATAGGGCCATAATAAGGATTGAATGTTGTTTGATGCGACGTAGGTATATTTTCCGCTTCTCTTAGTTTGAATATAAAAAGCGGTTAGAATTACTAGTTTGATCGCGGATACGTGTCAGTACAGGTTTGACATAACCATGGGAAATAACAAAAATAAAGATATTCTATGCAATGATTGCTAAACCGTCCACGAATATTGAATCAATTGTATTCCATACATTTTATTGGATGTTTTGTAAAAACCGATGTCATGATGGTCCACTGCGTGTGATTTGTAGCGTTCATTGTTGGATACAATAGATCGCTAAAAAGGTTATCTAAAAACCGCTGTGTCGCTGGACGTCGAATTGCGAATACAAGCTTAATGATTTGTAAAGTAAACATGGATAATAATTAAAACATTCCGATGCAGTTGTTCGCAATTCTCCATTCCGAAACCCGAGCAAACATGTAAACAAAGCTTTCCAGTTAACCCCAATTTTTGCCGGCCGCATCCTCGCGCTTTGATATATTTTTTTTAGTTTTGAGTTGATTTGTGAGCTCGGCTTTCGCTTGCTCCGAACTTTGCAGCGTCCATGAAATTCATAATAGCGCGCTGTTATAATTAACTTTAACCAGATTTAGGAATTAGCTTATAGTTGGGATTTAATTATGCAGTTGTATAAATAGTTTTATGTTATGTTATTTGAATCCATTGTGGAGCGAATTAATTATGTATATAATTTACTAGTTATGTAGTTATTTTATTAAAAATGTGGTCCCGACTCTGACTCTCGAGTTGGGTGGTGTGAAATTATCACTCGCAGTAAGATATATAAATATCTCAAATATCGTGAGTGTAGCAATACATTAACCACTGGATTTATTTTAGGGTTTAATGAGACTGATATATTTTTAAAAAGGTAAAGTACACTTTTACTGTAATAGAAGAAGGTAAAGTAGCTACACTGTTAGTTATACAATAAGTGTATTACGAAAATATTCCTTACATTCGCAATTCGTGTTTAATTTATTAAAGCACATTGATTCGGCAGTGGATATTCCATACGGATTGTAAAATCCTTTATCAGTCGGTAAAGCCCCAAAGCCTAACATAATCAGTCTAAATGCCGTCCGCAGTGTCACACCAGTTTCGCTTCACGCAGAGTTAACGTTATCCTATTAAATTCAATCAGTATTGAGTACCGCCTTTAGACATTCGTAATTAGAATAATGAGACTTCGTTTTTTTAAATGCCTGTTAAAAGAGGTTGGGCCTTATTTATTCATGTATGGGATAACAACACCTAAAACTTTTATAAAGCGCATAATATATGAAACCTACCATCACTTTCTACGACTCATACAATCTCAATTATCATGCTTCCTTCATACCTCTTTCTTGTTAGATTCGGTCATAACATTCAGTAGACGTCATCCTTTATAGAGAAAACTATTTATCACTCTACATGGGCGTAGTGAGAGTCAAGAAGGCACACTCGTTTCAGACAGTTAAACATATACAAGAATTTATTTTTTATAGTCATACGTAAAATAACCCGGTTAGTAACGAGAAATCTTGAAACATTGAATGTCCTAAATAACAAAAAACGTTAGCAAAATACGTCAAAGTATTAAACAATACTTCACCGACACTTGACTCGTAATTGAGTCTCTAGTCGGCAATAGGCGGCATCTCAAACATCCTTAAGCCAGTGAGAAAAGCTTAGGATTGTTCTTGTATCGACGAGCAAATAAAGATTTACGAAGTCGAAGTGAAGAAGTTAAACGCCTCTAAATTTAGTAGGAGCAATCTCCCGAGAGTGCGATTCGTTATGTAAAGAGCTGAGACATCCCTATAACACCCGTTTTACAAGATAGAAGCGTCGATAAAAAATTCAACACGTTCTCGATTCCGTTTTTCAGTATCACCCTGACCTTTTTTACGGTACGAGTATTGTGCGTTATGTTCGGAGGCGCGGATGTGCATGTTTGCATTCGAACGTTGTGCTCATCATTCCGTTCTTAGTACTGAGTGTAGCGTAGGTGTGTTTAACAATCTTTTGGCTAGATTTAAAATTTATATTTAAGATTTTTTATTGGAATAATATAACACTAAAAAAAAATGTAAATTTGATTATGGTCATTGTGTCATGTCATTGTCATTAATAATAACCTAGTCATTGTGTTTATGGTCATTTATTATCATTAATAAGGCAATTTAAGTATGTAAATCGTAAATACAGAATAATGGAGCACTGGATATAGTGGTAAGTATGGTGACTAAATGGCATATTCTTTAAATTTTAATACAAATGGGGAAAGAAAACGGAAAAGGGTAAAGTCAAACTTCATTGAATCAAACCCGATGTCATAGCTGCCTTTCTACGTCGCAGTTGCTCGCATTTGGCCACATAGCAGATTTATAGGCTTCGTAGATGCCCAACTATTTCAGCTGAAAAGACCTTATATTGTCATGCTAGACTTATACCGATATAATACGTGGCTCAGTAAGTAGAGTCGACACATAAATAATCCATAATGTTTGGCGATGGCTTATCCAGCGGTGTATCGGGCCGGTTACGCAACATGTCGGGTATGTAGGCTCAGCAGAATTTTTCATAAGCTGCGGCACACGAATGTCGCCCTCTGTGACGCACAGAACTTTAATTTCGTTTCTCAACTGGAAGCTGTGCGGTGAATGTGCTCGCTTTCAAACTTCTATGCGTAAACTTCGAGAATTACAACCGTATACAGCTTCTAGAAGTTAATCCTAGATTTTGAAAATTAATAGACCATACCGCTGATATTCAATTTGGAAGTATCATTTACAGATAGTCGGTTTCGTTCAATTATTGTGTGCAAGATTTTTTGTTGAAATAATATGTGCTGGTTCGTATACATTACCGCGCAGTATGTGTTCAGTCATGCGTTGATTGGAAGAGTTTCATATTTAATTGAATATTCAATAATACAGCTACACTTGTACTGTACATACTCGTATTTATCGTATTCATATAAATGGTATTTCAATAATTTTAAAAAGAACTGTTGATATTTCGTATTTTAAAATTTAAAAATGTCAGTTGTACTACGCGTATGTGTAGCACATGTCGCAATAAAAGGAATTTTAAACGGATTTTATCCCCAAAATTAGGGAATACCTATATCAATCGAATCAATTTCACAAGTTTATCCGGAGAAATAATCCAGCGGAAAGAGGGCTGGCATCTTCTTTCATGTGGTAACATTTTCACAAACATCTGGGACATGTCTTTCACATGTCGAGGAGGCGAAATGATACGCGATTTATCGGATCAACGTTCTGTTTTCACATATGAAAATATCCTTCATTTATAAATATTTCATGTCGCCGGGCTAACACTGCTTTGTTAAAAATATTCTCATTTTGGTGAATTTAGTCCGACTTTTCAAAGAAATAACAGTTGTTTTTTCCAATTAAAATATTGATTTGCGATGAAACTTGATCTGAAAATATGGAGTTTAATATTTCTTGTCTTTATAACAAAACAGTTTGTTAACTGTGTCAGAAATACTTGAGCTGTCTAGTCCATCACAAAGACTGACCTGTGGCTACTAGTCAAACGAAACTAATTGCTTTGTTAGCTGGAAATTGTTGGAATGTTATCCTATTGTAATATATACAATCTTCGGAATTAATTAATTCTCAGGTTTATGGAGGCTTTTGTTCGCATTGTGTTATATTACAGTTTTGTATATCTTCGGATTTTATCCGTTTTATTTTGTATTTTAAACCAAGGTTATTGATGAAACTATTGTTAGATTTTGATATTTTCATCAAAAACGAGGTACACCTTAGACAAATTCATGAAAGGGTTATTAGTATATGAGCAAATACACTTGGTTAACTTTCAAATTTCCTTTCTTAATAGCTGTGATGAAATTCATCAATAGTTTATTCAGTAAACCAATGGTATGACACATTACTTTCAAATGTTTACAAAGTTTATTTAATAACGCGTATGTTATATTTGTGTAATAGACAATAATGTATCATTAGGATAATAAATGTACTGTGTTGCAGCCAATTTACATAAAAGGATTTTTATTGTTAACTGTAGCGTCGTTTACATTGAGCTCTTTGTTGTAACTATTAACATTACTTTGTCATGCTTACCTCAGGCTATTTCCTTTTGTCCCTTCACAAAAGAAAAAATAAATACGAGTAAATTGTGTGATCCTTTTACCTGCTCGATCTTTTCCGCGACATTTTATTTTTACAAACTTAGGTACTTAACCTCACGCCCATTTTCCATAAAAGAGTTGGCAGGTGCATTTCTGCACCCGCATTATGCCAGGGAGACAATTATAAGTATGCATATATCTATATCCTACAACTGACCTAATAATCTTAGAAGATTTTTTCTTATCTAACTCTTGTAACAATAATAAAAATATTTACCACTATACATTCTTGAGGTGTGTGAAGTATACCAAGATCCTATCAAATGTTGTGTAGTTACCTGATATAAAACTGACAAAAGGGCAATATCCACATATTTACTTTCAGCTGGTGATGTTAAAATACGTTGATACCCTTGATCCCGTTGCGAGTATAATCCTTACAAATGTCAGCTCGCGCGAGTCCGAAGTAATCACATAGATTACAAACAGATACATCCCAGACACGTTGATTAGTTGCCAGTGATATTTCCGTCAAAACACGAACACATCGAGTGAGAGTTTACGATATCCCTAAATCCTATATTTGAAATGTGTTTGGGAAAGTTATGTGACGGTTTGCTAGTAATATCTTGGCCAAATGAACAATAATTATATTAATAATTTTTACTACATTAAAGTCTTAAACTAATGCAATGAAAGGACAGATAATGCTTTCTTGTATAATATATTGAATATGTGAACAGATTTATTTTAAAGTTGTTTAGTGGGCTCAAAGAGAAGCATTCTTTACTGTGTAACTCCCATACAAGCCCAGATATAAATTGTATTTATATTTCAGTAAAATACCGCCTGAAAACACAAATCTGTTTTTACTATCATCTCGTGACTTTATTTTAATTAGTCCTCTTAAAAAATGATTATGTTAAATGTGTTTATTTATTAAAATTTATTTTATAATAAAAATATTATTTGCAATTGAGATTTTCAAACGCCTAGATTCTGTATTACACATTGTATTACACTTGATGTTGATGTTATTTGCGTTTAATACTTGTCTGTCTAAAGGAATAACCAGCAGTTTTTGACCTGAAAGTAATTTGATGTCGCCTGAAAATCGACGCAAAATTAAAAGATACCTCGAAAGCCTGGAAACCAGTCAGATACTGGCAATACGCCAAATTTTATTAATACTCTTTGTTATTCGTAACTGGCGTGAACGTTTAAGTGATTTATTGAAAGATACGACTACACCGGATTTTTGTATTAATTATTATATCATAACGGCAATTAAAACTCAAGGATTGTTTAAAGTGAATTTATGAGGATTTATTTAACACTTACATAATAAAGTGTTAGTTTTATTTTGCGAATCTATCGCATCCAGATTAACAAACCTTTAGTTTTTAGGATTTGCTAGCTAGAAAACATGATTTTACCTTAAAGACTACATATATGTGTAAAATTACCTAATGATCTAACTAATCCTCGTAGAAAAGTACAACTAACTTATATTAATAAAATGAAGCCTCGCTGGTTTTTGGAAAGGTGTGACGTCAGACAAGTCTTTACGAAAATTTTCATGTTCATAAAATATGTGCACTCGAACTAAAATTTCTACAATGTTTGAGCTTGTAGAATTTATGAACGAGTCGATCAATTATTAAAAGTAAAGAGAATTTACATTTTAAAAATGTGCCATTACCTGCCTTAGTTTCCGAGCACGATCTGAATACACCCCACCGGGTATAGTATACCTACTTATCATAGCTATTTACGATTTTCTGGATAAATGTAACAATCATAAAAGAAAATAACCTACAATACTTCGGGAAATAACCTTGTAATTATGTTAAATGAATTTAGTAGTCTATATTATCTGTTAGCATTCGCTCCTTTATTCCCGTTTTCTTCTTTATATACTTCGTCAAAAACCTGATGAATAGTACGGAATTAGAATTCTTTCCAGTGAGATTTATAAGTCGACTCTAGTGCAATTGACATGGCTTAACGACTTCGCCACGTGGCAGCTTAACAGCCTCGTAGAGGTACGGGGGTCTCGAGATTTTCACCATTATACCCCATCAATCATCGGAACATAGGTATTTAGAATACACTATACATTCCTACAACAGTGAATATATAATTTCCTTTTTTAAAACTTTGCAGCATTAGAATTGGTTTTGTGACCATGCTTATAAACATGATTACTACAAACAAACTTCTTTGTAAGTACCTTTTTTCGAGATCAATGACGTAATCAAAGTTCTCATTTTAAAATAGGAGTATTAAAATCATTCTATTTTTATATTTTTTAAGTATCATCTTATTCCTGCGTGTAATGATAATGCAATGAAAAATATGAAGGAAGTGTAGAAGAACATACCTATCAGCCCATATGTCGCTGGTCCTAAACAAGGTTTTAAATCGCTCTACCAATCCAAGTAAGTGTTTTCAATACTAGACTATTGTTATAGACACAGCCAATGTATTTCGTGGCAAACCGTAAATGTGACAGTAAGCTTGCGATTGAGACAACACAGTATCTTTGCAACTAAAATGTAGAATTGAGTTACACTTTTCTTAAAAGAGAACTTGGACCACACATAGTTTTTTCGCTACCTACAAAAATTGACGTTTCGTTAACCCTGGTTACCCACAAATTAATGTCATCTGTTTCTAAAGATTTGTGTGCCGTTTTTGCTTTTTATAATTTGTATTTTGTTTGTAAGTTGAAAGAATTAGGGTTTTAGCAGTAGTAACACGGGTTTAGTACCTAGTGCTACTGCTAAAGATAGCAATTTAAGTGTTTAGTTTAATTTGTTGTGTAATAGTTTAAGTTGTTGTATAGTTTTAGTTGTTGTATAAAATAAATAAAAATAAAAAAAATAAATAAATAAAAGAAATGATACCTCGGAATTGCTTTTATTAATGTACATGGTTTTGAGGTTATTTATAAACAGTTCGGTGAAGATTATATTCGCAGTTCTTAGGCAATCAGCATCTACTGCAGTTAAAAACAATAAGAATGCACCGCCAACCACAATTTACTTAAACTCAATTAAAGAAACAACACTTGCGCGAACCATTTTAACGAGTGCTCGGAATGGCGTCTAGGCAATTTGTACAGAACACTAAGTTCTTTTAAAGTTGTTTCCCTGGGGGGGCCTGGGCTAGGAACATAGGCGCCGCAACTTCCCGCGCTCATGTGAAATACGAACAACACGGGGGATTTCAAACTGTGATTAAACATTAACGTGGACGCAAACACGGCGCCTTAATTTTATGACGGAATTAACTGTACTGAAAATCAGTTTCACGTTGTAAGTGGCGCCACATTATAGAAATAGGTTAAAAATAAAAGTAAAAAAACTAACTAAATAATAATCTTTTATATTAAGTACTGTTGGACAACACCATTCACTATGATTTGATTTAACTGATTTTTGCTGTTTTAGGTAATATAGGTAGGTACCTATTATTTTTTTACATACATATTTTTTTACATACCTATTATTTTTTTACGTACTTTATTTATATAGGTTTTTTTTCTATAAATGTAATATTTTTTTTTCTATATAGATTAGTTTTCAACTCGTAAAAGATTTATAAGTTTTATTTGTTACAAAAAGTCAGAAAAACCTACAAAAGATAGATAGAGTTATAGACAGCCCAACTAGATAGAGTTATGTAGACTAGAAAATCTGGCTCCACGCTTGCTGCCAGATAAATTATATTCAAATGCTCAACTTTCATAGCTCGGTAATATGATATTAATGATATATTAGTGTGAACTAATTTGGCCAACCCCAGAATGAGGTCGCACTAAGTTTTAACTGCCTAAATAATTAGCAGCGCTCCGGTGGCTCTGGGCCTTAGAATGGATGGTACTGAACCTTTTAATTAGTAATGTGTACGGATAGCAGTGCAGTGTGGGGACACATTTTAAGTACTCGCTTTAAGGTCGAGAATTAAGCATAGAGAATTTTCCTTATCCATGTACTGATGCATGTTGTAATTAGGGCTTCTTTGAATGCACATATACAAAAAAAAAGACACTCAGTTGCCCAGCAGTCGGTCGTATTAGAGAGATCATTGGTTAAATGATAGTCTGTTGTTTTTTATGATATTGATCGAGTCATGTTGTTTCAATGTCTTAATTGCTAATCTTTTTTAGAAATATTATGTAGTATATGAAATATTAAGTATTATGATCTTCATCTAGTAGATGAAGATTAATGTCTGCTGCAGGTTTGCTTCTTGGGTGGCTCCTTTCTCCAACGCCGACGAAGATCAGGGTTGTCTCACTTTATTTGTGACAGAAGATATACTATTTAGTTGAAAATAATATTGGTACAAAAGAGTTTGTTTATTTGGGAGTTATACTTCTATGTTGTAGATACTAAGAGGAGTAATAGCTATGTTTTTGTTTGAGGTGTATTTTTTTTAATTATTACCAACTCCTCTTCCATTTCTTTTACACATACAAACATAACGTCATGTCTCTATCCAGGAATCTAGGCAGAGTTTTTCTAGACCCTAATTTCCATTAGTATTTTTATCTCATGTAATAGAGGGAGAGCCCATTGTCTTTTGTCGGACACAATTGCAGACTCCGAATAGCTACTAACAATTTGTTGAATAAAATTCCAATAACACTTCACCCGACCCGGGAATTGAACCCGAGGCCTCAGATGCATGACGTACTTGCTCCGCGAGAAATCAAGTTGCCTCTTTTACTCTCCTTTTTATAAGCAATTTCTATTTAAGATGAGGAGAAGAAGATAAGTTGCTCGAGAAGCCTTTAAAGAAAATATGTATATCTTTTTATTTCAGAATTATAAACTGTTTTTCATGTGTGTTATGAATGTGTAGAGTAAATAATAGTTATTTAATTTAGCCAAATCATTGTGTATTAACTTGGCCACTTACCTAAATATTATCTGCTTTCCACATGTATATCTTATGTGCATATATGTATATTATTAAATTCATCCTCAGTTCTTTAATAAGTTGTTTTATTGTTATTGTATTTTTCCATTGTTAGAAATAAATAAACAAGAGTTTTAAATTGTCACATAATGTTTATTCCCAATCTTTGGACCCTATAATTCTTTAAAGCTAATAATAAATACAACACTGCAATATTTATTTAACGAGGCTTTGTAGAAAGCCATTGCTTATGTCTTTTTATAGCGATTTACAAGATGTAAAATATAGACTGTAATCAAAAATCTAAGTCTCACAAACCGGACACCGCCAACAGAATAACAAAGTATTTATTTTACACCTTGTAGGAAAACATCATTTCAAAACACATGTAATATTATTTATTATTAGAATTTAACTTTTCAGAATAATTTCACATAAGGACGTAGGAAAGCAAATATTTCTACAAAGCAAGTAAAAGCTCAACTCTCAATAATATTCTAATTTCATTTATCCTAAACTACGCCTATGAATTAATAATAACAAGAAACCGACGGGCGTACCGTGCCGTTCCGTTCAACATAGTCGTCATGTCTTTAGGGAAAACGTTCCCGGGTTACGTAAGAGAGTTTTAGTAATATTTCATTACATTATGTTAAATGTTAGAATTCACTGATATGGCGTAGCCAAAGTGTGTAATAATTCGCTGCACATCCAATATATAATTCTTTGGAGACAAAACATGATAATAAAAAAATAACGGGGTGAAGAGACGAATAAAAACTTCGATTGAGGATGAGCTCAAATTTATTTGAATTAACAATGACGTCTCCAATGCCACAATACTCCATGAAGTAAGAAAAAGAAAAAGTAATGAACATCTATAAAAGTTGTAATAATGATAATTAAGCTAAATTTATCACTATTTTTACATGTCATTATGTTTTCTCTTAAACCACAATAACACTTTACCACTGCTCTAAAAGCATTTCAAATAATCCGATTCACACAAATCTAACAATTATTTACTAACTATATTGGTTTTATGGTATATTTTGCTCGATATACAAATAAGTCCCAGCAACGCACTAACTTGTCACCAAAAATAAAAACAAAGTTATTTAATACTGAATCCAAAGCGAAATGTTAAAAATAATTTGGTAATTAAGCCATAATCGTACATTAGTCTAAATATATTAACAATAAAAATAACATATAAATACTATAGCGATAAGTAAATAAATGGATACTTGCGCGACACTACTCGGGTACTATGCATTATGATACTTAAGAATTACGTTTCCTCCATTGAAACACAATCTAATCGATAATATTATTTCGTCAAAGTACGAAAACAACACTTAGCTGGTATTAGATACTCCGAAAGATTATTTTGTCTTGTTTATTTCTATTCATATTGTATCTCTTAGAATAGTATTTAACTAAATTTATTAAGGGGCACAGAATTGATATGTTTCCGATGCACGGCGTTTGTGTGATACCGCTTCACTTAACCTAACTTGCAAGGCGACGCTACACCCCTACTTCTACCCTATCACATGCGGGCCAATGTCACGCGTCTTCTATGTACGACGACTATCCGAACACCATCTACTCGATTTCACAGTAAACGTTATGAAAATATCCATTCCGGTTAACTTTTGTGGTTCAACAGTTCAAAAAACAACTCATTTGAAATTCCAAGCCGTGAACAGATCGAGAAAAAGACACAGAGACAGCCAAGCGAATAAGTTGGAAACACAAACTATGTGCGTATAGCGTGACATACAGCCGATTGCATTATAAGTAGTAGATGAGAATACAGAATAAACGTCTCTATGAAACCGCTCTTTTACTTCTAAATACACATTAAATATTACACGATGATATGTCTCGAGTAGTCCCGCAAAAGGTGACGTAGCCGTGTCCGCAGCCACTGGACGTCTCTTACTCGCTATCTACTGTTGTTGGACGGAATCATGGCGGCGTCGGCGTCCCTCACGCAACGCGCTCGCTCCCGCCGCCATCTTGTCTACATCACAATTCACATTCTATACACAAAATGGCGGCCGAGAACTACGCGCGGAAATCAAAATGTCAATCTTTCGATGGCTTTAGACCTCGGTGTATGCACATGATATTAGAGATACTTTAACAGAGAGCTTTCATAAGCTGCGCAATGTAACCGTCCAGAGCCATCGAAGAATCAGTTGAGGCAACAGAAAAATAACTTTTTCGTTGTATTCTTTTCATGCGAGTAAGGACGCCGCACGCCGAATGTATGGGAGATCACTACTACATTATTACACAATTACTTACGTACATACGAATTAGCATTATATCGAATTAAATAAGTAAACATTGACTTAGCTTAAATATTAAAACCGATAGTAGATGTAGAATATTATATAAGAGAATCTCTGAATTTTATACGTGGGAACAAATTTATAACAATATTTAAAGTAACTGATAAAGTGATGAAAAATAATCTTTACAAATAATAATATGTACACACATAAGTGTCACGTTAAAATTGCTTTATAGTTTTGGTTCCGAGAGGAGTAACAAAATCTTTATTCATTAACAGCATAGCCTTAAAAATGGTGACTTTACATTCCATAATAAATTTAGGAACAAAACGAAATGTTATTAATCTTTACAAAACACTGTCTCCAGTACAATTTGCCTACAAAATATAAGTTTGGTACAGTCTGAGGTTAGTATTAAAATTATGTATATGCTTTATTCTTTGGTCTATGCCACGTTCGGTTACATTATGAAAGTTACAGTCACTATAAACAACGTATAAAATTTTGCTAAGTCAAAAATTGACGAAATTTCTATTAAATATTGACTAAGAGATTTTCATAAGAATTCACATGCGGTATCTGGAGAGCCGAGCCGCCGACCCCGGCGCCCGACCACTACCGTGCGAGTACCTCAATAGATTTCTGTCGCGTCAACATTATAACCCAAATGTCCAAAACCTTATCATTATAGCCTAAGCGGGGATTTTTTTTTACGTTTTTTTTGTATAATTTTACATGTTACATCAGCAGAATACATCACTAGGTACTTATAATAACATTAATGTTCCATTTTTGGTTTATTGCTATCTCGCACAGTGTACTCGTGTACTCGCGTACTCGTGTCGTCGCTTGTTACCGCTCGATCGACACACGGTAACTAAGTGTTCATCTTGTATGCGATACACAACTAGCTAAAAATAAAAAATATATTAATCTTCCATTTGATCTGATTAATTCTAACACTTCAGTAAATTTAAATTTCATTACGCTAAATTATTATTATGTATTAATAACTTCCATTTTATAAGTAATGTAACTATGCTGGTTGTCTACAATAAATACCCTTATCTAATATTATTCGCCTAAGGATTACACAATAAAAGTAACTACTAAATTTTAAATTAGATTATTACCAAAAAGCTCGTCAAAGCATGCAGATAGTAGAATAATTGATTCACTATTCAGCGTGGGCGCGCACGTCGCCGGCTCATTAGTCACTAGTAATTAATAATATAATGATTACATTTAATTATTTAACTCTCATAAGGCCAAGGCTAAATTCTCGCAACAAGAGTGAACCGAACGCGGTTGTGACGCGTCATTCCGACGCGGGATCGCCGGCGACGGACAGCCGACACCCGGCAACCGGCAACCGGCGTGTCCGAGGGAACCCGTAAACGTCTCACTGCAAACACTGCCGACCTACAACCAAACTCTCCAAGTCGAAATGGAACCGACGTATTGAATCGTAATCACAATCATTGGAATAGTATCGAAAAGTTAGGATTTATCCGCAAGGCACAAGAAATTTTGGTGTCATCTAAATAGAGGGTCCTAGAGAAGGAACGAACGTGGGGGACTACCGCTGGGGTGGCAGGGGATCCGATAAGAGTCCGCGACGAGTGTTGAGCGATGTATTGCACTCCACAGCATGCGGCGCCGAGGCGTCTCGGGCCGTCGGAACCAACGTAATATAACATTTAATCTTTATAATTATTGCAATAGTTCCATATACAGAAAGGATCGTAAGACCAACACTAGAGTGCCAGCGCTTTAACGAGTGATTGAACATTATAAAAATTACTAAGAAAGTAGGTAAATATAATTTGAAATAGGAAATTTATTTAAATACGCTAACATTATCGAGGCTAAAACAAAAGTATCGTAATTATTACATACAACTTCATTTAAATCATTCAACTTGAAATATTATTTAACAAAACGTAATCTTTCTATGAAGGGCACCTTTGGTTTTTAGCTTATTCGAATGAGATATATCCTAAAATGTTTAATTTCTGATAATACACTATATTCATAACAAATCCTCTCAATTGTATACATCGGCCTTGTAAAAATAAATATACAAAACTTTCCCGTACAATAAGTTAGTTGTAAATAAATCTTATATTACACAATAAAAGGGAATAATATTAAATAAACAGATTACATTATACGAAATTAATAATTTTACACAATTTTCTCATTAGAAAGGTAAATAATCAACCTGGAATGTTAATATTACAATTAAAACATGATCAATTTGGTTTAAACAAACAATAACAACACCACATCCCCGACGCTGTGAAATAATGAAGAGGAGATAGAGCACATCGCGTTACTGTTACACACAATACATAGCTAATACAACGCGACCAGGGAATCTTGATCCGCCGCGTTCACCACTAATGTGGGTATACATATACGTTACAGAAGCCGGTGTGTGCTCCATCTCCTGTTGGTGAAGTTCCGATGCGATTTAGAGGATCAAGATTGCGCGTCCCTCAGTTAGCTGGTTGTCAAGTGCCGAGAGCCACGAACGAACTAATGCTGTTCGCTCTCTTCTCCGCTTTTGGCTCCCTGTGTGAACGCAAGATTCATATTAGTATCACTTCCATAGTATTGATCAAGATGTAACACTGTGTAATGTTGGCAGGCATAATTAATAGATCTAACGGTGCGAGGTGCATGGTGAGACATTAGTATCATCTAAGTTTAGACTTGTGCCAATTTGAATAGAATAATCATCAAAATTTTATTCTATGTTTTAATTCATAAATTACCACTTCTTGTCAATCTGTTAAGGGATAAATATCAAATACACATATAATAAGATAATAAGCACTAGATTGTTAGTTTCCAAATCCTGTATTCTAATGGGACAAGACATCGTGAACTTTAAAAAAATATTAATGTAATGAAAGGAATGATTAATATAGAACGAAAACAGTCTTATTCAGTAACTGTGAGAGCGAATGCATTTGTCCCAGTAGAATATTACCCCGTATAAAAGATTATGCGCGTGCATACTTCATGTGCGAGTATCCAGCCGTTGTGTGCCATCTTATGCCTCGCATATTCGAGGTGGATGGCCCCCTCTGAGCTGAGAAGCAGGGCTCCCTGCAGGCGTGCCAGAGCCGCGGCAGCGTCCGACGGACTAGCGAAATCCACGAAGGCTACTGGGCCAGTGGAGGCACCGCCGCTGCCGCCGCTCAGCAGACGCAGGCGCGCGAACCCCGGGCAGCTGTCGCGAGAACCCCGCAGCACGGTACTCAGTGGCGCCCGCACTCGTACCCCCGTCCACCAGTGTATACATGAATCGCTTGCCCGAGCGCCGCCACGAGCGCACACCGCTCGGGCACAAGTCTGTGTGGCGGCTGTCGTCCACACTACACATAGCTTAGCGCCACTACCATAACGAATCGGTGCAACACATATTGCTGGCTTGCGAGTTGTGTCTAATTTACCGTGTGGTTATTGTGTGGCCGTGGCGGCCGTCGCCATTCGCCGTGTTCGCTTGTGTTCAATGTGCTTGTACGACTAATATGCGGCAAGAGTAACAGTGATGGTCATCATGCTGAGGGTGGTACGGGTGCAGGCTTCAGTGCTCACGCAAACTATTTCAACATTCGACACAGATGTTACAACGGCCCATTCGAATGAAGATACGTTTGTGTGAGACGTCACATAAACATAACATTAACATAAAATCTTATAACGGAAGTGTTTAAGTGGACGACATTGTGATATTCGGTGCGACATGCACTGTGAAAAGTTAATTATATATTATAATCTTTGTAGCTCGTTTCAATGTCAACACATATTACACTTTCATATTTCAATTGGTGCGTGAACATGCGCATAACATTGTGTTTATAGTTTTCGACTGGAAATAGCACCGATAATTTGATATTTATGTTATAAGGACCTTTCGTTGTCTATAAAGTTGGATCCTTCGTAATTTTCAGTCAAAAACTTTAAGCTTTTCGAGACTTGGGGTTAAAAAATGGTGAATGTACCTGCTGAATATTTCCTTGAGCTCATGCTCGGACACGAACTGTCCGAGGTTGGCGACGAACAGCGTGGAGCAAGGCGGCGCGGTGTGCGCCTGGTGCGCGGGGTGCGCTTGGTGCGCGGCGTGCGCGGGCGGCGCCGGCGCATGCGCGGCCACCCCGCCCGGGGACCCCAGCGCCGGCGCAGGCAGCACGCACGCGCCCAGCGTCAGGGGAGTCTGGACACATAACGCAACTTACTACCACCACGTCTGATGAGCGTCGTATATGACGGCGTGGCACTTAGCTTATAATTCGCGACGATAAGCTATCTGAAGTAATATTATTTTATTGATGTTAAATAAATAATATATGTGTTTAGTGACAACTACATACATGAGACATCAAAACCATATGAACTTACGTGGTGTGGCCTATCGGCGGCAGCTAGTCAGAGGTAAGAACGCACGGGCGCCATCTGCGGGTGGATGGCGGGGTGCACGAGGCCGTGCGAGAGCGCCGGCAGCTCGCCGCCGTACGCCAGCGGGTGGTGCCACAGCTCCGCGCCGCCGCCCGGGAAGAACGGGCTCGCTAGGTCTGCGCAACACACAACATGCTATACGCCCACGCGCACACCATCTCAAGCGGCTGTGTAGTGTGTCCACGGTATAACGCAACTATGTGAATTACAATACTGCTATAGAAAATTATTATTTACAATGTGCCTTAACATGTTTTCACGCTTACATAGTTTTCGAGGTAAACTAAAAACAAGGGTATACCAAAGCTTTTGTTAGATCTGATTGTGCAGTATTACTGAACAGATACAATATAAGCTTATGAAGACCTGTGAAAGAAATAGCATTTGATTATTGTATTGTTCAATAAATATAATTGATATTCTTAGTTTAAACATAGAGTTCAGTAAGACGGGACAATTTTACAGGACCTATCGGCATGAAAACATGTGCAGTTTGGTAATAGTGGTATAGAACCCGATAGATCATTTGATAACAGTTACGCGGAGCTAGGCCTTGCGTGGTACGTGTAAGCGGTCACAAGTACTTGTCGTTGGCGGTCGCTCGACGCCCGCCCTACCTACCCCGCCCGAGTGCAGACTGGCGGCGCGCGACGGAGCGCGGTGGTAGCCTGCGGTCGCGCGGCGCCGGCCGGCGGAGGAGCGCAGTGTCCGTGAGGAGGTCGGTACACCGTACGTGCTATTAGTGTGTCCGAGGCATGGTAGAGGTGTGAGGCGGGCGCGCGCCGAGCGAGCGCCGGGCGGTGTGTGCGTTCGGCGGTACTTACGTCCAGTGAGTGGGTGCATCAATGCGGGGTGTGCAGCTGGCGCGGCTGTGGCAACTGCCGGCTTCGGCTTGCTGACCTTCGTGTTGCTTTTAGCGAACTCCAGCCGAATCGTTTGCGGCATGTCGGGGTCGAACCGGACGCCCTGCTGTGAACAGCCGCGAGCGGTGCGGCGCTCCGATATAATGACGGAAGGGTCGGTTACGGTCGGCCGCCTGCTCCCACTACGTGTCGCACGGCGGCGACGCTGGGAGCAGCGGTTGTCGCGTGTGCGGAACGGGAAATGTTAACGCTTTATGTTCTCTTGTTGGGACGGTCCGCGACGTCCCGGTCATTTTACATTGGACAAGAAGAGGAGACAGAGAGCTCTTTAGATTGTATGGTGGATAAGACAGATTCCTCATATTATGGAACCGATGGGACAGAAATGGCATCGAAGCCCGCGCCCGCGCCTCCTAGGGTGTCCAAACACAGTGCTTGGGACGTGACATCAAAATCTGTCAAACGGTGACATGCATTTGCGTATATACACTGTTACGATAACACTCTGGCGCCCCCGGGTATCGGGTGGCGCAGTGGCGCAGTTGCTCAGGGGCACAGTAGCACCGACTCGACGACCCGCTGTGGTCTATTCGACATGTGCATGGGTTTAGCATAACTTACGATGCGGTTACACGAGTCAGGAAAATGTTATTTCAAGTCTACTATGAAAATATTAACTATAGTGCTCGTTGGCTGTGTTAAGGCATGTGATGAAAGAGGTTTAGTAACACCGTGCGCTTATATGTTTTAGTATTTACATTAGCGTATTAGACTCCACATGAGTATCTCGGTCTTTCATTGAGATATTGCCTCTGTAGTGACTCGTGGTACCTAACGTACTGTGTCCGGAAGCCATACCATAGAGTTTAGGCGATGTGTGTGGCGAACATTTCTCCTTTCATTGTTACTGTGTCATTTTCCGCTCTGTAGGAACTATGTGTACGAGTATTTGTCATTTTATACTTCTTTTATTGGACCCAACTACGATCAATGTTCTTTTATTGAGTTTGTTCCAATTGCACATGAAATATAATATGATCTACATTATTGAATGCATAACGCGTTATTATCGCGTGTATATTTCAATTGTAGCATTGGACCAAACCCAACTGATTGGAAGTAACCGTTAGATATTTGTGAGACAGTTTGTAATTTTTCCGATACTAACCTGAAGA
Organism: Cephonodes hylas; assembly: GCA_030295005.1. NCBI lineage: Eukaryota > Metazoa > Arthropoda > Insecta > Lepidoptera > Sphingidae > Cephonodes > Cephonodes hylas. Next base: position 7,538,999 of record AP025371.1, read on the forward strand.
TCTTGCTTTGCTGCTTCGGCGCCGGCTCTAGTATGGAACGTGACGAAGCCGACGGGCTGCAAACCAAACATTCATAATGAGTAAATTGGAGCTGTGCGGCGCCGCCGAATCGAACGCATCATTTGCATAAACTCACCGAAGCTGTTTTCCCGTTCTTGCTCGTAACCTTTAGCAGGGAGCCCTCATAGCCCTGCGCAAACAAAATTACATTGGTTATTTAACTCGGTTATCTAAACAGTTCGCCTCTGCACGCTACGGAAAGTTTTCCAACACTCGTCGTATACGCCCGCACGCGTTACACAATTACCCCGATGTCATTCATGTCACGGTTGAATTATGTTCACACAAAACACCGTTTACCTATTCGAAAAATGGTACGTTTTAGTGGCTGGCACGGGGGGCGGCACGCGATGTCTGCGGAGCTACCCTCGGTTAACTTTAGCCACCTTTATGTTTGCGGCGCCATCCGTGCCAGCCGAGGATCGAGTGTAATCCCCCATATCGGTAGACGGAATCGATTCAATCCGAATATTACGAATCGGGCCATGACATTTGATATTTACGGCGCGGTAATCCGGCCGGAGATCTAGTCTCGTCGCGTGACGGCTCTGCGTGCACCGCGGTACACTTTTATCTTTATGTCCATACCGTACGCACGCGGGTTTATTCGCTTTTGCAGGCAGGCAGATAGCCTTCGATTGAATGACTACATGAAATAAAATCTATTCAAACGTTTTGGTGATGTAAGACTATTGTAAAATCTGTAATGTCTCATCATATTAGATATTTTTTTTAGTTTGACATCAAGTAAATTTTAATGGTATTTAAGGATAAAATTTGATAAAATTACATAAACTGTGTAATTGAATAAGCTCATTATTTGTAAATTAGAATGAGAAGTCATCGTCATCATCAGGCTGTATACGTCCCTATGTTGGGCACGGACCTCCTAAACAACTAAGAAGGTTCATGCCTTATTTTACTACTCTGGCACTATGCGGGTTGGCGGATCGAGAAGTATTAAATCATTAACTATTCCGCTGGCCTATTGTCTAAACTACTTTAGTAAATAAAGCAGGTCCGCCTTCAACAATAGGACTGATTGCTGATTTACATTGGTAGAATAATAATAATTATTATTATCAATACACACCATGTGAAAACTACGGGATAAAATCTCGGCAGTCGTCACATTTATGAAAGCTTACTACAACAAGCACTCACCTCGTATGCTCGAAACAGTAGGTAGAGTTCCCGAGGCTTGGCGTCCATCGGCAGGCCGCTAACGAACAGTGTTCGCACCTGAAACAATCGCATTATATCAACAACACTCGACACGACACAATAAATATGATGATTCAGTTACAACAGGTGTCGCAGTGTGCCATCGGAACGTCGACGCCCGGTATTCCTGGCCGTAATTCTTTCGTTCGCCGTCCAATTACAATGTGATTGGGAAAATTAATATGTACAACTATGTTAGCACTATCTATTAACCGTTTGACGTTAACATTTCACATATCGAACAGTAAATCAAAGTCTTTTGTATGAGGAAGTGATTATTATTCACGTATGTTATACAAGAACATTTAAATCGCGTATCTTTCGTTTTATAAGTTTTATTTCACAGTTGAGGAATCCCAACATTTTATGGATATTTGTTCGGAGTGAAATTCTTAATCTGTAACATTTTTCTACAATTCTTCACTAATGATAATATAAATTAGCCTGATGGTGCTAATTCAGTTACTTATTCTAATAATTTCGTTTTGTGAGCTATCGGCATAGTTTCTAAACTTCAACGCTGAATGCGTTGATTAAGTGAAATAATACAATTAACATGCAAAACTGCGAAAAAATCCGTAAAATCAAAACCACGAAAACATTTTCACCGACCAAAAGACTACCATCCAGTACAGTAAACAAAAAAAAAACAAATCCCCACTAACAGGCGGCAACAAAAGAAGTGTGGAAAAATCTTTGAAAGCGTCCGTTTTCGATTCTTTCATTCATCGGCTTTGTAAACGGTGCGGCGCATTAATTTGACGGGTCTATTTAATGAAATAAAACAGACGCGTATAATGGCGGCGCGATTTGGCGCATGCGGGAAATGGAGATTAATTGCTGGCAACACCAGCGGCCGCCGACGCCGCGCCGCCACCGACGACATCTTGTTGCTCACTTTATTTATGCGACGTTCATTTTCTGTCTTCGTGCGAACATTTTTATAAATAACCCACGCGGTGTAATTAGTGACGTGCGCCTTTGGATTTTTATCTGCGCTTGAGTGTTGCTTCTCTATTAATTATGGGGGACAATGAGTGGCGTCGTATTAACTAAAGAACGTAATTGTCACGTCGCAAGATTTACCGCTTTATACAACTTTAGCTGTTCCATGACATTGAGCTGAATGGTTGATAGCAATTAGCAATAAATGAAAAGATTAGACTAATGTATGTACGTAGTTTAAATAAGTAGAAAAGTTCGTAGAGAGAGCATAGTGTTGATTTATGTAGTTTTATCAATTCGGATAGTTGTGCCGTGAGGGTGTTCCTCTCGTGTGTATTTTATCGCCGCCGCTGGCCCGGTCACTACCGAAATGTCGGACCTTTATGTCGGCTATTTTCCGCTCGAATGAACGGGAATTCCCCGTTTCGAAGATACGATATTTTTACTGCGGTCTCTTTTAATATAAACTCTTACATATTCTTTCGGTACGTAATTTTTATAGAAAGTAGTGAAATTCAAAGCAGCGGACTTTGTGCGGACGAACTTAAAGAATACTTTGTTGTTTAACTTTTTACTTTTAGACTTGGCTGTTTAATGCATTACGTTGGCTACTTCTGCAGAAATGGAACCAATGTCTAATGAATATTTTGCAATATTTTGTTTGGCAGGTCAGTCTCTAGTCTGCTAACCGTCCATATCTTTTAATTTTCTTGGAAACGCTCCTATATGGCTCTGAATATCATAATTAATATTTAACAATTATTGTTAATTCTTGAGTATAAGTATAGTTTCTTAGTTATTCATGATTTTCAGATATAATTTTCATGTTTCGAACAAAGTCAATTAGTAATTCCGACAAACCCAGAGCCTTTGCCTTAAAACAAGGTATCTAGCTTGCGTTTACAAAAAGTGTATATTAATTATTCTGTTCTACTTTTATAATGACTCTTTTTTTACAAAAAATAGTGAATGTTAATTATGAGTAAAGTGTCCTCCTGGTGTAATAATTAACAAAGGCAAGCACATAATAAAAATGCTGATAGCGCCCGAAAGCGCTGCACAGCTGCAACCGCATATTTACGCAATATTTCGAAAAAGCAAACGCGAAATGGGAACGTAAGCAAAATCTCAGGTAGAAGCTAGTATTTTGTGTAGTAAATAATTTTAAAGCGCGGTATTTTGTTCACAGTTTATACGTGGCTTTTATGCCTGCTATTTTCCGACCGAATGCCTTGTTTTGCCGGTGGAAAATTTTACAACTTATTGACGACATAGAGTTCCACTGCACGGTTTAAACACACCACACGAAAGGAATACATCCATTTTATAGGTTTTCAATCGCCAACAACCAAATTGGGAGTGCTTATACTTTACTCGATCCTAGTTTTATAAATAGTTAAGATTTGAAACTACCCAAAACTTTTATCTAAACTACACCAACATGGAGAAGTGTAACAAAAATCTCGACATCACTCGGCGAATCGTTGCGCGCGGCTACGAAATCCATCACAATTAACCGGGGCATAAACAAAAGAATGTGTTGGTGGCGCGGCACACGTGACACACCTCGCGTATATCATCTGAAGGCGGGCTGGCCGATGCCCAGTCACTTTGAAAATGCCCCTCTGTGTCGACCATTTTACAGTCGGTTGCGCGCGAGCCCCTATTGAGTTATGTTTCATACTCATCCGTGATGGCAGGAAAGGGAATTTCGCCAGAATAACTCGCCGAGTAGAATGGTTTGTTTGCGGCGATAAGTTTTTTGTTACGTTTGTTACAAGTCTGGTCGGCGGCGAGGTCGACTAATTTAATTAGTGCAAACGGATTTTCGGAATGAATGAGCTTTATTCTGAGCCGCGTTCAATGAATGTGTAGTATGTATTTGTTGTGACAAATGTGTTTTTGCGTAATGAATTTTGGAGTACTTTCAAGAATGCTGAAATACCCATACAACGGAGATGTAAATCGACATTATATAGACATGAAGTTCCATATCAACTTGAAAATCTATAACCTGAAATTCTTTGTAGCTTTACGATTTATGAAAGAAGTAATATTTTATGAAAAACTGGAAACATTTCGTCGTCTTATATCAAAGAGTATAATCAAAAACGATAAAATCTATTCCATTATATTTATGAACAAAAAGTGTGACACGATAAAAGTGTAGATAGTATTTTTAATGCTCAACTCAATTTTACGCGCTCACGAGTCAGAAAGCGAGACGAATATTTGATCCGTCCAGGGAGGCTGATAACATCTGCGCGATGACATTAATGCGACAAAGAGGAAAAATAAAATATTAAGTATTTCCCCGGCTGTATAAAAGAGGCATTTTTATTGCACGTGTATAGGCCTGCGAATGTCAAACCTATCATGAATGAATGATCAAAGTGTAAATGCGACGCGTTCTATTGCATCCCGTGGGTGGTGTACAAATGCCATGGTGGCTACGTAATATGTGGAGCGGATTTATATTAGCGACGATGTTGCGGTGCTGCGGACCGCGCCGTACATCAACATGTTAATACATAAAACATATTTATTGCGACATTACGATAGTAAAAATACATTTTAACATTTATTTTAATCGAGAAACGTTCGGCCCGTCGTTTTCGCTGGTGTTGAATGTAAGAGCGCGAATATAACGGAAATAATTATTAAAAAAACATTGAATTTTACATGACGGCTTACATCATTGTGAGCACGCTTTTGCAATAATAAGATGCGATATCATGGTAAAGCAAGTTATTATATTCGAATACAAGGCTTACGTGCCTAACATTCCATTAATACTGTTTCAACTGGGTGACACCTTATACAACGGTGATCAATATGTAAATAATTAATTTGTCTTTGGAATACTTATGTAAATATAAATATATTTCATAATATAATATAAACGTAGACTGATTGTTATTGTTATTAGCCGCCCATCACGTTTTCAACTCATATAGACCAACAATATAATACAATAATTGAATAATAATTTCATTGTGAAAATAATGAATGGGGCGTATCACTTACGTTAACAGGGCCGTACGAGTCCGTCCAATTGTATGACAATTGTGAAAGCGCGAACAAGCGTTCGGCGTGGAGAGCGACAATCAACGATCACCGTGCGTCCGACCATCCGTCCAAAATTAATTTAACGCCGACGAGTGCAAGTGAATATAATAATTGTAATCGCCAACACTGCGCCTGCCGTTCGTTAATACGGCAAACATTCAAACTAATTAATAGCACGCCCGTGTTTCGGTAAATCGGAATAGAGTGCGCATCCATCGCTGGGGAATTAAAATGCCATACGGCCGTAACGTGTTACTGCTGTATTGGGAATTATGTGCTTGTTGTTTTTGCCTATTATTTTGCGCCAATGAGTTAATTTTTTATCTGTGCTCAATTGGTTATCCGTTAAATTAAGGCGATGAGCAAAATCGTAAGGTTTAAGACCTTGTGCCTATACGACCATCAAAACATAGTGGTTGCTACATATTTATTTTATAATTGTAAAGTACGTGTATCATATCTAAGAAAATTACAGAACTCAATGTCGCGGAACACATATTCCTTTCAATTATGTCTATTACCAAGCCCTATGGATATTCTCGTATTTCACGCTATCTCGCAGTTTTATTACCTTAAAAAAATCTATTAAGAGCGTGAGTAAACAAATGAGAGCAAAAATAAAACACGGATAAAGGTGTGTTCATAGGATCGATCGCAGGGGCGTGCATCCGAAGCGATTGGAGCGGAAATACCCGGGGCGATGCACAGCGAATTTATCATACGCGCTCGCCTATACGTAGCTAACTCCCGACCTGGCTCACGTGAGCCGTATTGTGTTTGTCTTTGCTAAATATAATGAATAACAACTAAAAAGGTAAAATAAAGAGTCCCCGAAAGTGTTGAGAAAGCGAAAGAGGTGAGCTTGGACCGTGGCATTTGGCGGTTCAGTCTTTGCCTACCCTAACGGGAAACAGCGGTGAGTTTATGTATGTATGTTTATATAACTATTAACGCGCTGAACACACGACGATGAAACCTACGTGTCTGTTTACTCTCGCAAATGAAACCTGAGCCTAGGCAAAGAGCTCACAGCAAACAATAACAAAGTTACCAATGTTTTTGTAGGTAACCGGGTGACATTTTGTTTATACATTGTGTAGTTGTGTTTTGGTTGCGGAGGTGGTATTAATTATTTGAAATGTAACATTCACGTGGGTACGTCTAAATAAAACATAAATCGTATAATCTTTTGACCTTTGCCAAGTGTTGATATAGATATTGAAAATCGGGTTCTATCTATCCGTGTACAAACAATCATTAAAATCGATTCGGCAGCTTATCCGTGAATAAGCAAAAAGACTCCTCTTGTGTCATTTAAATTATGATTTTTAATTTCGTGTAACGTAGTCGGATAAAGCATTCATACATACAAACAAAAGGTCCCGTATTACACGCGACGACTGAATACAAAATGGAAAAGCATTTCACCCAAAAAACAGAGGGTTAATCAAATTGATCCTGTCGTTTGCCTATTGGCTGTGGACGTATCATTTCCACTTGCACAAAAAGGACAATAATGAAAAATGCCTCCACTTTCCGAAACACGGCCCCACAAAGAGGAATTGAAATTAAACGTCAGTCGGCTGATGGCAATGGAGAATAATCAACAATATATTATTATTTACCTAGTGTTCTGGATGATACCTTGTGACCTATGGGATTCTTTGTAAGCCGTGTCGCTATCTAAAAAATTGAGTTTAGTCATAGATGTCAGCTCGAGTAAACACAATGTTACAAAACAGAATGGGACTTTTATTACGTCGTGTATTTACTGACAAATTTTAATATATTAGACGCCAGGCTATAAATAGGGCGTTGAATATTACCACGAATTTTTATGCTGGATATACCTATATTTTTTTGCCACGTCGTTTAATGTCATTTATTCATATGTATTCAAAGGTTAATAATGCATTATCAAAATAGCTAGTTTAAGTTTCATAATAGTATGTATACCATAAGTATAACGAATTAATATTATGGTAACCCGTTACAAGTACAGCTAGTGGGTTTAAATCGATTGGATTGTATGTATAAATCAATTTGATGTTTTCGCTATAAATATAACCGTAAAGAATTGTTACCGCGATTGATTTTAATACACTTCAGTAGTCAGAAACTGAACGTTTTCTATTTTTGTTTCCTTACTTGATTGAAACAACGGGTCCGCTGAATAGAAAATCGGTGGTTAACTTCTACACCGGCCACTGTAAAATGAACTCTGTTTATTCATTTTCTTTTTCCAATTTTGTACCGCACGCGGCGTAATGTGAGCGCTGTATAACGGACCAAATCACGCTGGTTAGGCTAACTTTGTATTTTCACGTCAGGAAATGAAGTGACAGCTTTGAATTTGTGATGTTTGCTATCTGTGTTCGGTACGGTGTTTTTTCTATTCGTATTCAATTCATTTCCATTATGAATGTTGGGGGAGGACGTAAGTAAATCTGTACAGCAGACATATAAATTTTGCGAATAACACCGCCATGCATCAATTTGTGCTTTGAATGTATCGAGTGTGGAAAATAACATGTGGAGCAAATTCCCCTTTTTTAAGAATTTTGTTATTTCATATTTCATCGGATTGTTCTGTTTGTAGATTAGATGTACGAATACTCGTATTTGAATGTATTATAGGGCGGACTTGTCTTTCGAGTAGTAATTTAATGTCAATAGAATTATGGGAATACCGTCATATTAGTCAAAAATAATTACTATCAGAAAGATTTACTATCAGACTTAAAAAACAGAGTTCAAGCTTAAAAAAAAGCTGGTAATAAGAACTTCAATCAATAGAAATAGAATATTAAAAAAAAAAAAAACAATTTATCAAATTGTGAATCAATTGAATAATACGTCAATGTATTGTCAGTGCTGCCCAATAACAGATTGTTGTAAACTTAACTTGCAAACTTGACTGGCGAAACTTTGAGGAGCAATTTTTCTTCGGCGCGTCAGTGTCAGAGGCAATAATTCAGAAGTTCCCTTTGCGAGAGGGCGTACAGATGTGGGGTGTATCAAAGTTTTCAACTCTCAATACCAGTATATTCATACGTCCAAAGGTCGCTGGATGCCACTAAGGGTTGAAACGATAAAACACTTTTTATGTTGCCAGCGAATATAAAAAAGTTCCACTCATAAATTATTACATTACTTCGGTAAAATTTTTGCTATAACAAATAAAACAGTTTTAATTAGATTTTCATAATTAAATCGTTTATGGGTCTATGGTATTCATAAACTTCTACGATCCAATATTAAGAAAGACATAAACGTAGCCCGCTTCACGACTAACACGCAAATGTATTCAATAACAATTTATATTTCGAAGTCTGTGTGGTTAAACGTAAACGATTGGCTCGGATACAGATATTTCTAATTTTTCGGTCGACCTGCGCCCGCCAGAAGACAGTGCCACTAGAAAAATAGATAAAACGAACGTAAACAAACTGGAAAACGGCAACAAGGGCTGTGTCTGCTCGCCCGACAACTGGATTGTATCAAGTAATTGATATCGGATTCTTTTTTAAATGTTTATTTTAAGTCTTTTATGCGAAAGAAGAATTATGGACAGTAACAAGCTTCAGACAATTCTATATATCGTTAATGCATCAGGTGTGAATTAACCTGAATAAAACCAATATTTTACAGAAAATCTACTTGAGCTAATAGCTTTGCGGTTGCTTATAGTGAAGGCCTGATAATTCCAATTTCATCACATACTTTCTAAATTCCTATATTCCTTTTTCTAAACACTTGGGAAGACTGGTACGACCTATATCTTCAACTCAATATGATATCGATGATTAACGTAGTAAATTTAAAACTAAAGAATAATGTTCACCTACATTTTGTAGTTGCCTATAATTAAGTTACCATATAAAATTAGAATGGTTTGACATATACTAAGAATGATATTTGGGCTGGTATAACGTTTGTTCTAAAATAATATTTTAACACAGCTCTTCGCTACAACATTGTGTTTAGAAGATCGTTATTGAGGTTGAATTCACGCGTGGTTGTATCTTATAAATTATCTGCTATTTAGAGACATTACGTTGTTACCAAAGGTGTGCCTTTAGAAGACAAAAACGGAGCAAGCACAACTAATTATAAGGAATAATTAATGACATTATCGGTATCCATTGTCTCTCATCAAAGTGATGTACTCTTGCGGAATCCCTTCCAGCGAGGCAAAAACGTCTATTTAACCACTATCATTAATAACTTCGTCCTCAGCGGTGATTACTTGCAAGAAACACTGGCAAGGGGCTAGAGCTACATCGACAAAAACACAATAGAGAGATATCTGGACCGGTTCGAGATAAAAATTTAACTTACTGGTAAAAGCACTTCGCATTTCGACATTAAAAATGATGAAAGATAAAATAATAGGGATCGTGTACTTTATTAAATTACAGACTAAATATACACGTATAAAACTGTATAGCAGTAGTTCGTTTTTAAGAATCCTTTAATACAAATACTCTATTGGACTATGGTAGAAAACCATACCACCAGCCGACACAATCTTTTAATCACTTATACAGAAAACACTACTACCTTATATATGTATTACAAATGAAAAGAAAGTTTAAAAACAAAAAATGTATGCGTAATTGTCGCCCACTTTGTAATTAGCATATCGAGACAAATGAGTAGAACATTTAGGCGCACGTTTCCGTCCAAATGGAGCGAACGTGAAACAATTTCATTTAGATATCAAAGCGGCGTCTAAAGAAAGAGTTCCAACGGGGAGCAATATTGTCGACCACCTGGCCCGCAGAGATGGGGATGGTAATGTTAATTTAATTAAAGGACTAATCTAAATTGCAGACGACCCGACACTCCGACGGCCATTAAAAGGATATTTCGTTGGCGACAGTAAGTTGGGGAAAGTCGCTGATTATAAATATCTTGGAAAACAAGTGAAGGGAGAGGATTTACAGTAAAAACATCGAGTAAGTATCAAAGTTGGCGAAGTTTAAATCTTTTGGGTATTCTGTTTTGAGGATCGCGCCACTGAGTTTGTTAAAGTTTTTATTTTTTATTTATATTTTCGAATGGCAATTATTTTTGCAGAAATAAATTTTTCAACTCTTTCGTGTAACTTTTGAGCCACTTCGGAGTAATGAGAAAAGTACTAATGAATATAATGCTAACAGAAGATACAGATCAATGTCGGTGTTAAAAAGTCTAAGGACATTTATACCAGAAGTAATAACACCGATTGACCTGCAGATGTAAATAGTTGCAAGAATGAACAATAAAAGAGTCATATCCGTCGTCCTACATTTTATAATTGTAGCAATTTAATTATGTCGAGTAGGCTACTTATCTAAATTGCAGACGGGCCCGTTTAAGTTTCATTAAAAGGGGTTCTCCATCCGAGGCTCTACACAAGGAAGAAAAAGTTTGCCGGCGATAAAGATGCCTTTCGTCTTGGAAGTAGACAAAACTTGTTGGGCGGTCGGGGGCGGTAAAGCAATTTTGTTATTTCCCTTTGATACTGGGGAATGTTAAAAGAATTCGCCAATTTCATTCGAAATTTTACTATTGCTAATTCTCTTTTTAAATATACATTGTAACATTATCAGCTCATATTCATTCCATTGCTGGGCACGGATCGCCTCTGCAACTGTGAATTGAATATTTATACGGAAATAGCCGAAACCTTATGTATTTAAACATCAATACGGTATTATGTACTTATATATACATACATCTCAATTATTATAAATGTCGTAATAAGCTGCCCCGTTGGTTTCACAGTTTATTTTTGTGGTGAAAAATGAAAATTTTACTCATAAGTAAATTTTTACGACTGCTTATATTGTCGCATTCTATATACTTCGATTGATGAACATTAATGAATTATTATTTTCTTACCTTAGAATACTCACTTTGCAAGTATAAATGTGGGCTATGTTAGAATTCGAGATTTGTGAAACAATTCCGATTTAAATTTTTTATTCTTCAATAATATGATAATTTTAATATAATTAATCAATTAAAATGCTTGAAATAATAGAGGGTAAATACTGCGATGAAGTGACGCACGGGGCGATATATCAATTGGAATCAGACGGAGCGCTCGGTCACAGCAGTGGCTCACTGGTCCGCCCAAATTATGTTCAATGGATAATTAATCGTCCCTGTTCACTTCAATAACAATGCCCGCCGCATCGAGATGATCGTTATAAACCTGTACCGAAGGGATCATCGGATAATGACTTACGTATTTTGAATGGATTGAAAAAATAGATTATATTTTCCGAGTTTTAATTACAAATACATTAATGTATGTGCTGAAGAGTGTTCAATGAGTTAGTCAGAGTTGTTTCTTCTGACATGTTCGATATTAGTGTTTCAGTCAAACTTAGAAGTATCAGTCAAATATTGATTGAAGAAAAAAGGTCAATAAAAGTTTGCCTCATCCCGGAATGAAACCCGAGACCCTACTTTAATTGCCTGCCCGGTAGTTTTAAATGCTTAATTTGACGTGAATTCAGGTGTAATAATGAGTAAGATTAATAAAGTATAATCCGCAATTATAAAGACATAGTCTGCCATTATAAGACTCTAAAAGCATTTAAACTCTTTATTTGAATAAAGGCACATTTTAATATGACATCCAGTCTGGCACAACTTTTGATTTCTTACGATTTTTATCATGAAAAGAAAAAATACTTCAGTCCTGTAGTGTTATTTTAATGGGCCCCTCGGGAGGGTCGCTCGCAATTAAAATTTTCCATTTTATTAAATTAATGAGCAACGGAAAGTGCGTAGAGTAGGCAGTTTGCTCAGCTTTGATATCAAATATTAACGATTTTACTACACATTCCGAAAGGAAGCTCGTAAATACCGACTCGCCTTTGGATATTCTCGTTTGCCGAGCACATGTGAGCTCTGCGATCAAACAAACTGACAAATTATCTCCCACGAGTGTATTTTATACAGGAAAATAAAAGTTCGTGAAGAAATTGCCGTCGTGTCAGGACGACTAGGCTGTTGAATATGTAGAATTTATATACATTCAGGCATGTTACCTCGAAGGGGTAGGTAGAGTGTATTTCTGTAACTATGGGTTTTCCAAACGAAATGGAGGGTGAGTCTATTACCGTTTTCCGGACAAATTTCTAGATTCCATGTTGCCATTGAGAATTTCATAACTGAAAGCCCATTAACGAATTGCTGTACTGTGATGAAAAGAATTCACTATACCAGAAGTGCATTAAATACACGAAAAACCTCACGATAATGAAGCCAGTGACGTAAAACGAATAGACGACGATGTCAAAAGTCAGAACAACATTGTATTAGTACAAACATGCGAACACCGACCGCTTACATTGATGTACTGCTATAAATCAGTCAGCGCTAAAACAATTATGGAGGGTTATTATTCAACTGTATCTGGGAATTAGTTGGGGCGCAATATCATCCCTTCGGTGACGTCAGAAGTACGAAGTACTGTCGCCGAAATCATTGGTGACAGGCAAACAAGCGGGGTTACAAGGGAACTGGATGCATCCACATCTTATTTGAATTTCAGATTCGAAAGCAGTTGAAGAGCCGATTGGGCTAAACTCGATACTTGCAATTTATATTTGCCGATCTTAATTAAATCTAGTTTCAGCTGTGTTTACACGCTTCGGCAGCTACTGATGGAGTTGGGAATGCTTACATCAGTTCTTAGGGAATCGCTAACTACTACTTAGGGATATTGATCAATTTGCTTAATCGATTGGTGTTGTAAATGAATCGATATTTTTGCTTGTGTCCAAATTCTATAAATGTTTATATGCGTAAAAAAGTTTTGTTAACCTTTTTCGATACTCGTCGATAGTAATTAATAATTATTTTTTTTATTTCGGGAGAGATTCTCAAGCTACCTCTATTTCTCAGGCCGCATGTTTGAGATAATGTTACTTATATTTGTTTCTATAAAAAAGAAATAAAATAAATATTTAAGAATTAAGCGTTGATTGAGGTCGATCACTTTGTAAAGATTATTAAAAATGGCAGATGATACCATTTTTGGAGTCCAATGAATTAAGTATACAAATACGAATTTAGATTTGATGGCAAATTCCGCCTGGTGGAAGTAAAATTCTTGAATAGACTAAATAAGGGTATATCTACATCGGTATAAGGATTATGAACCATTTTTGGATTAATTGATTCTCTTATACCCATGTTTTTGCAACTACAAATAAGGGATAAATTAGAATTTTAGAAGAAATTTAGAATTAATTTGAATAGTTGTAAGTCTTTGCCGATTTTGTTAGAATTAAAAATTTATACTTGTAAATCTTATTTAACTGTGATTATATTTAAATGACGCGATTGCCAATAATATTAGAAGGATGTTCAATCACGACTACTTCGGAATTCGCGTTCAATCTCGAGTACACTTGTCGGTTATTGTCTATTCATATTATGAATTAATTAATGAATGAATTAGCAGTGGACCACGATTGGCTGACAATGATGTTGATGATGAATATGAATTATCAAACACTTAAAACGCTGGAGGAAGACGGTGTCAGGAAACTGCGTTGCTGAGTGTTCTCCTCAAGGAATTTGTAAGGTACGTGAATTCCACCAACCTACTAGTCTGTCGTAGAAGTCTGCGGGATGTGAATAAATTTGACGTTAATTCATTCTTGTCTAGTAGATTTTCCATGATTATTAATGATATAATGGCTTATGAAATCAATAAGTGCGATACGACTGGACTAAAATATAATTTCGAAAGCAGCAAATAATGCTAATTTCAAACTTAATACATATTATATTTTTTTTGTGTCTACAATTATTATTTTGTCTTAGGCTTCTACAGCTTACCGATATCAAATTAACACTTGAATACTACACATAACAAAGGAAACGCAAGCAAGCTATCCGCCAACAACGCAGGACACAATAAAAGATCGCAGCGCTAATTGTTCTCAATTTGTGCGAAAATTTAATCAGCTACATTCTTCATTAGTCGAAGATCGACCTGTCTTGAGGTATCGATTCTTTGAAAGACATAATTAGGAAACATTTAATATCTATTTGCCGTGAACATCGTATACACCACGTAAAGATAAGTAATAAATAACGCGGCTTTAAGAGCGATTAAATTGAAGTTCTCGGGGTAAAGAGTGGGGGGGAATTCCACCAGTCGACGTCTACATCCATGGCAATTTTTCACAACTCGCAGATATTCGTCTGAGCTATGCGCCGTGCTCCTCGCGATACGAGACTTGACGTGGATTTAGTGAATACTCGCCGGCAAGAATAAGAGGTGGAATGAAAGTATTATTTGTAAATAGATTGCACCACTTGGGTGTTCAAAATTTATTACCGCGCATTTAAACTACGAAGAAAATGCTTGAGAGTTGAGGTTATCTCAAGTATATCAGGTTCGCCACTGAGCCTTTGGGTAGCCGTCAAGATATATATTTATACCTAAGCAATCTCCTCAAAGAAGTCGATTTTTCAACCGTAAACATTAAATAGTAATAAATTCCGCTGCCACCCCTATCCGTGTGTATCCTCAAACACAAGTGTATAAAAATGATGTAAAACTGTAAAAGTAAATTTAAAGAGCGAATTCAATCAGTCCAAACAAGCGGAAAATCGAACTCCAAATCATCCAATCGTAGTAAATCTCAAATTCCGAGTACGCAGCTAAGGAGCCGGCCCGTCCCGACCAAGTCCCTGATTTAAATTGCAGATGCCCCTCGGGAACGAACGCCGACTGCCGCGATATGCTAATCATAGTCAAGCCAAGGATTATCCCTGTTTACACTCAACAAACTCACTTAATTTCGCACCGACCGATGTCTCGCAATATATTTGTTGTTGGCAAGACGACAGACCAGATTGACGGAGGCATTAAAACACCCACCGAAGCTGCCGCCCGAGTAATCAAACGAATAAACGCCACGTCTATTGTACAGGTGCCTGGGACAATCATCCGCCGCCTATTATTTATGCAAGCTCTTTAATTGTTGAGATGTGTCGCTGACTTACCGGGAATTTGTAATTACATCAATTGTTCGTTGATGAAAATTCTGTGCACAACCATCACTTTGTTTATGTAAACCTCTAAATTAATGATAAAAACATTAGGTTGATCGTGTTTTGTTTTTCTACACGATAATATTTAAACTTCTGAAAAAAAATGCCTTATAAGTGGTGCCTTGATTGATTTTTATGAAGTCTACAAGATTATTTTTTTTAGTAATTCAATCGCCATCGGTTTCAAAAAAAACGGTGCGATAATATTCTATTTGCTATGACCATAATATTTTTGCGAATGCTAGCGAGACTCGCCGACATCGTTAACGATGTCTTTTCCACTTAAAACTTCATCTTTGGACGAAAACTAACTTAGACTTTCGCACTTCTGAAATGAATTGAACTTGAAAACGTTTACATCAACTATAATGTTATCTTAAACAAAAATGCACTTTAATATTGAAAACAATGTTCCTAACTTTATTGAATAAAGTTTATTTTTGTTCATAAGCCGATTAACTCAGCAAGACAAGTATTAGGACGATAGTGTCATGTCATGTCATACTATAGAAAGTGCTTTGTTAATATCCATTGATCTTAATAATAAGGATAAAGAAATCTCCGTTTGTGTATATAAAAATATAATAATCAATTGTTTATCCATCCTCCCTAAAGGTTTACTTGAAAGTTATGTCCATTATGGGCACCGCAGTGGTGTCAGTTGCAAAACGCAATTATTTGTGTATTTTCAGTAAACCTTTAACGTGTCGGGTAAAATATCTAGTGGAAGCAATAAGCGCGTTGAGGCGTCGTAAAGTCGACCTGAAGTGGCACTAATACGAATTTATGTCGATGGACCCACGGAGGCGTCTTGCCGCCGATATCGATCCACCAATAACCTATAAATGTTTCAATTTTCAAACCAACCATTTTATGTTAACCATGATATATTTTATATCGCATCACCGCCGCGAAGAATGAACTAAATTATCGTGATGTGTTACCATAAAGATGTCTATTGGGATCGAACCAAACGGTTTATTTGTAAATATGTGTCGTAAATAAATGTACAATGTTATTCAAGGCTGTCGTAAAGTGAGGCATATATATCCTAACCGCGTGTATGAAGCTATATTACGTGAAAGTGAGTTGAGACGTTGTGTACTTGATTGACAGCCAAGTTATCCGATAGATGTTGACAAATAAGAGCACGTAACCCCGATGTCACCATTTAACTTATAGATCGAGTTTGGAAAGGAAATCTCGCCGATTTACATGAGAAAGCCGCGTGGAAAGAGGGCTGCGCTCCTGCGGATGTCTTGGGAAACGTTCTTCTAACAAGGGACGGGAATGTTTGAGGCATCTGAGGCAGGCATGCGGAATACGACTAGAATATTTGATTGAAATCGCGAACGTGTTTGATATCGAATATTTCAACTGAATTAAATTCTTGCCACGAGTTGTAAGGCGATTCCGGTTTGCACATGAAATAAAAATCATTTATGTACCCAGCACGGCGCGAATTATTTATGTTTAAACTACAAATAAGGTTACACATAGTTCGCTCGGCAGACATTAAAAGATAAATACAGTGGCGTAGGCACCACGTTGGGTGCCAAAGTTCGCGATATGTGGTCTGCCACACGAGTAGTAATTAACACCGCTTCGCGAACACCCCGCGGCGCCCCCCCCACCCCCCGCCCCGCGCCCGGCATGCCTGCTCCCCCTCCGAGCCCCCGTTCAGCCGGCACCTCTAGCCTACAACCCGACATGTTACCCCGTCGCCGAGTTTCCCACCCTCACAACACTCAGTGGGGTACACCGATTGAATTAAACTTCGGCACGGTTGTTGTGGCCGGGATCCGAGGTTGGTTTTGTCGCCCGCGTTTTGTGCAGCTGCGATTAAACTACCGATACTCGTTCGGCATTTATTAGTTTCACTGGTAACATTTTGCGAGTGCGGGTTATGTAGCCAAATATAGGATATGAACGTTCATGCCGCGTAATAAGCTGCCAGCAGTTTAAACCGGCGCGAGTGTTATTAATTAAAAGTGCATTTGGCGATTCTATTCATTGCCCTTATCGAACAATTATCGCATTTCCCAAATTGAAAACTGTATTCATCCCATAAACAAACATACACTTGCTCTCTATAAAAGTGAAAATATGCAAGTGTAAAACACAATGAGCGCGTCGACTTTCTGCAGACGGTTTTGAAAGAATGAGCTCTTTTGTAAGGAACGTTGGGTCTGTATAAAAAATGGTGGCAAAAATACGTTGCTAATGACGTGAAAAAAAAACTAGAAAACACAATTTAAAGACGGAGTCTCCTTTGAACCCACACCGCTACGTAGCGTATGAGTCCAATGTCAACAGTTGTGAAGTTTTTTCCTCCATACAATAAATCTCCGAAACAAGGAGTCGGTGCTGTAGGTCACTACACACGGAGAACGCGAGTAAGCCAAGTTTTTAGTCCCACGTGATTTATTCTTCCAATATTTGACTTTAATATTGAGTTTTTGAACGCTTTCAGGAACTTTTTATTCCGTGTTATACGACTATTATATTCTTAGGATTTTAGGCAAGAGCGCCTTTACTAGTTAATTCGAACTTTTTGCTAGATAACATTTTAGTTACTTCAAGTCCTTCATATTAACTTACATAATAACGTACTAAAGTAACACTTGTCAATGTAATTTCAAACGAGATTCCAGTACCCAACTGTACACTTACCGAGAACAATCCAAAAATGTAATATTAATTCAAAAAAGGAACGTAGCAAGTAGCAACCCAGTCTCGCGTTCAAACACAACACAAAGACCGTCAAGTTGGTATTTAAGGCGCAAGTTTATTTAGGATAATATGGCACGACAAACTAGCATACTGTTGTCTCCGTGTGTCGCTGGAGGGTTGCTAGGGGTGGTCTGGCCCCATCTAGAGCACAATTAGCGCGCGGGACTCAACACGACTTGAGTTTTAACAACGCCGCTCGGAACACTCGGCATCATTCACGCGACACAAGCTCCACCTTGTGGGACTCTCGTGCGCTAGATGCATGTTAAAAGGACTGTAACGTTATTTCAAAATTTAAGTGGGTATTCGGGTTACACGAGTGAGACGCGCGGTACGCACTCGAAATGGTGAATCTGCCTCGTGTACGATGGGATTTTGTTATTCCTATTTAAAAAGGGGATGGGATTTTAAAAGGAGCATTAAACGATACATAGTAACCTAACTATTTATAAATCTAAATTCTAAGTGACATATGTATTTGATAAATCTTTTTTTTTTCCATTTATGTACCTTTGTCTTTACATAGAGACAAATGTACATTTGTGTTGTGGTAATAATTATATATTTACTATCGCCTTTTAACTTGTCGTTTTAAAAACGATCTTCCCATTACTACGTCACGAAAGATGAGTCATTAACACCAAATATTAATGTATTCAAAAATAAAACCTAACTTTAATAATCCCTCTCTCGTTTAGCATACCGCTGATGCAACTAAACGTTACAATAATCTCCAGAGGCAATTAAGGAGATAACGAGATATACATAACCTCAGCGTCCTCAACGAAAGCTCTAAATCTTACTTGGTAATTAACACCAACTCTACGAACAGACTGCGGGTGCATGGTCGTACTCGCAGCGCAATATTCAACTCAGTTCAAATTATATGAGTTGAATTCAACCGTGCACTAACAGTTAACACGCACTGTAATCGGGAGAATTAACAGTACATACTTCAACTATTTTATCGCACATTTATTATCTTAGATATTAGCGCGAATGCTTAATAAATATATAAATTTTGCAGTCATACTTGTATCCCCAAAATGAGCGGGCAGAAAAATAGTAGTAGTCCTATTTAGTAGGGGTAAGTCACATATAATATTAAAAAATAATATTGACAAACTGTATTATTGCTTATTTCGAATAAAGTATTTCTCCAACAAGTTCATGTATTTTAGAACTTCACTTTTAAATCAGCGACTATTTTGCTTTAAAAACTAAAATCTTCAACAAGCGCAGATGCCATACATAAGCGATTCAATACCGAGCCAATATTCAACTTGGAGGAAATTATATGCAACCGGTTATTGAGTTAAACAAACCTCGAGCATTATAAAATGTATTGCCGGAACATTCTGAACTGTTCGTTTTCATTCTGTCTTACTTTTGAATATATTCTTGGTGAGCATTTTTAATGGTAAATTATATTGGGAAATTTGTTAGCATAGACTGAGATTGTATTTTATTGTGTGTCTAAAAACGATGAAGAAACCACGTGGTCATCTAAAACAGAGGGAAAAAGGGCAGATGTAGTTAAAGTCAAAGTCAAATCTTCTTAATTCAAATAGACTATTACATGTACTTTGAATCGTCATTTTTCAACACTTTTGTTATACTATTTTTTAAAACTAGTGCTGCTTCGAAACGTGTTATCGCTGTTAGTTCCAATATTATCCAGAATTAGTAGCTTTTAAGGAGAATAAAATAGGTCGCGGCTTATAATTGTTGACATATGTGAGCATTACTGGTTTAATACAACAAGCAGGAATAACGGTAATGTGTAGGAAAACTAAACACATTAAAAACTTGAAGAAATGATCAAACAAGTATTATATTTTGAGAGAATTCCAAGAAATCTACATTCGTAACAAAGCAACTTTGAAACTAATATTTTTGTAAGAACACATGAGCGAAGTTTGAGAAGTGGAGAAGAAGTAAGTCGACAATAGTTTCTAGTGAAGAACGTAACATGTGTTCTGTATGTAGGTGAAGTAAACATTGTTCTGACTGTTAGTTTAGTACTCTTTCTGGTACTCCAACCACTGAATACAATTCAAAGAACTTTATAAGGTGCCTACACTGATATTTGGAACTTTAGAACACAAATTAATGATATGTACAATGTACATTATTAGATTTTTAAATATAAAATTACTGAAATTAGATAGAAACCTCCATTCAATAACAAATGAATACAAGAATGTAACAACCTTTTTTCAGAGAACCTTTGACCTACGACCAAAGTCTTATAATGAATGAAGCATGCCATTGAAAGCTATTTATGTATGTATATCATAAAGAGAAGAGTGTACGTCGCCGAGTGTCAAACGCGTATAGCCCTCTTTATGAGGCACTCGACGCAAAGGCGGGGTCGCCGAGGAACTTCACTCCCTTACAAGGTGACTAGAAACGCTCACGGCTCTTATTATGAGCTCTCAGTGCCCGCTCATTCCAGCGAAACATTTTAAATATTATTCTGTTTCACGTCTATTTTCACATGGATTTCAGTTTTGTATTCCTAACTGGAGAATTATGGGGAATTCCTTGTTTTATCACTTACTTAATGTTCAGACATAGTTTGCTTTTGAAAAAAGTCGAATAAACTAAAGTTTTTTTTTATGAAAGCAAGCAACAATTTTTTTTCGACTGTTGTAATAACTAATTGTCCAAGTATTCATTACGTGATGTTATATCTACGAGTCGAGAGAATATATGAATGGTACATTCGAAATGTATAATCCAATTTAGAATGAACACTTCTATAGATTTGTGTAAAGCGTTTCTAAATGTAAAACTGAATTGGCAGTCCTCGACACCAGACTATCAAACGAGAAGGGTTCTCCCAAGACGTCTATTCTTTATAATAACTACACCGATCTGCGCTTCTAATATCGCTGGCATTCAAATCGCCGTGTTAGCATTATAATATTTGACCAAAAGTATGAAATCTTCATATGGTACGGGTCCGTGTGCCCACTCCTTCCCCCGTTCAAATAGAATTCCGATACGCAATAGTTCCCAGAAGGGTTTGTTTGCGAATACCTTGCGCGCATTTTGATCTCTCGGTTAGTAATGTTTACTATTAAGTCTACACACATAACGGGAACTTTGATTCGATATTATGACCCTGTTTATTTTAGTATTTCTACCTGGGCTTTTAGGGAATTTGAGAGTTCTTTATTGACATTATCAGTGAGAAGGGTCTAGGTCTCTTTCAGTCCTAACTATGTATGTCTATATTATTAAAATGCTTCGATTCACCAAAGTGTAGTTGGTTTTAATAGTTTAGTTTTACTACATAATCCGGGATATCTCAAATACGTTTTCCATTTAATGTGGTTAAAATCTTCAAAGAGTTATTTGTATATTGGAAATATTTGTTTTCAATGTTGAAATTGAATCAAAACTTCCCGAAGCACTTGGTTCAAGCGTTTATTGAACCAGACCCAAATTGAAATTTAGCATCGAGTCTACACTGGAAATACAGACTGAAAAATGTAAGAGAAAAGATGCGCAAAAGGGAACATTGGATACGTTCGAGTTCAACTTTCGTTTCGTTGCCTTCAGGTTTCGTATGGGATTACTTAGACATACTCCTTTCACAGAAGCTTTTCTATTTAACTATTAAATCAGCCCACTCCGGTCAACTAACGTATTCATGACTTGGAGAATACCACCCCGTATTTTACGAGCGGTGGTCGCACTGAATCGGAAAGGTAACCTCTTTGGACCCCGGCCTATGTGAAATATCACGCTATCTCATGCTACATAATTGGAGGGATTCACGAAGGTCTGTCGTAGAAATCAGAACAAAAGGTACGGCCACGTACAAAACTCACCGTAATAGTAAACATTAATTTATGCCAACGTTCCTATAAATAATAGATGTTGTTTATTTTTATTAGGCAATATAGACGCTCTTTGAACAACGGCGCGCGTATTCACTTATGTTGTGTTTACCATTCCCTCTGAGAACACACCGCAGACTAGTATTTTCAATTAGATATTTCTCAGAATACCAGCAAAAGAATCCATGAATATTATAACAGTTGTGATCCGATGTTTCCAACGGGAACAATTCAATCTACACACGAGTCGGCAACAGATGTGGGCGTTGTAAAAACCGTGCCGGCTCACTCGTACGTGCCACTCGTCTTTTCCCATCCGTCTCGTTGCATAAAGTCAGCATTTGTATTTGGGACAACCTGTCGACCAATTAGCCCGCTTTAAACTCGAATTGACAGTTCGTGTTGACACTCGCCAGGTGGCGCTCTTTGCCGAGGCATGTCTCGGAAATCGAAGTGTATATGAGCGGCCATCGACATTTAATGATCGTCTTTGAAGTGTCACAAAATGATCGTAAAACTATTTCAGGCGCCGACATGACGACTAGACGACGTTTCGGTTGAGAGTGTTTTCATAACATGTCGCGTTGTTCGCTACTCAATCATAGTTGAAATAAAAAATTTATTGCATGCAATTAGGGCGCGTAGGTGACATTATTACACTGAATGATGCGCGTTTGTTCTATTAATATAGCGGTAACAAGCAGGAACGTGGCGTACAATATGTGTACAGAGTAAAAACGAAAGGTTAACTAACTACGGCACAGCAGACATCTGTCTGCGGCCGGATTTATCTCGGGACAAATTGCAATGCCCGAGTCGACATAGTGGCGCGGCGAGGCGCAATCCTTTGTGCAAATGAGATTTAACAATGCCGAAAATTGTTTGGCTAAATTAATACGCCCCATCTTATGCGACGAAAATTTAATCACGCGGAATAAACGTTTCTAAATGAAGTGGAGTACAATAAAACTTTTTCTATACGATATTAATTTTAATTGCACGAAAAATTATTGAAGTTGTAATTTATGGAACAATGGTTGAGTCCTACAATTTCTTACTAAATTCTAGATCTGCGTGTCCTGTAGAAAAATAATAGATATATAGTGCATATTCTGAGACCAAAAGAGTCGGAATCGTAAATTGTTACACAAAAAAAGCCACGCTAGCTTGCTGTCACGATGTTACGCACAAAAACTGAGAACAACAGACACTTGCATTTCCAACATTAACAGCTGAATTAAACTCATTTGAAGCAGCACATGGCGTTCGTTAAGAAAACGTCTAATTTCCATTAAAACATCACGCTATCGTCTGGTGTCTGCGAACAAGACAAACATAAGTCACGGGCGGACAGGTTGACAAAATTCATCCCTTCAACTCGGTTTGTTTGGACGTTAATTACGGCTTTATTTATGTTAGAAATATTCTAATTTACAGGCAGCTTGAGCGAACATCGACGCGAACTAGAAACGAGACGAGGAGAGCGAAGAGAGACACGACGGCGCTACTATGCTTATCTGACAGGTGTCTACGAACGATGGGATTTATTTACAGATAAATCGCAAGGACTATGCTAATACCTCCGCGTATTATGTGCCGGCTCGTTTCGATGCGAGGATCTATATATGCAATTGTAATAGAAATAATTATATCACGTGAATCTATATTTACTACGAAACTATAGAGGCGTATTTTTACTTAGTACAGGCTCGATGAACGTTAACAATTAGGGTCTTAAAAGTCATAGCATAAGTGGCTCAAAATAGCATTTGTTTTTAATAAACACAACAGTTCCGTAACTTCATTGGCAAGCGGCGAGTTGAGTCGTTAAGCATCAATAAAATAATTCCTGTATCCACGTCGGAGAAGGGACAGTTCCAGGGGTGCCGCCTCCTCAGCCGACTGCTTTGTTTTAAATATGCATTACCCCGTATCAGCCCTGCAAAGTGTCTCAAAAGTGGCGCGGGGCTTTTATTAATATTTAAAAAAGAAACTCCAATCGAGACGCAATTTCGTTTCCGAGCGGGTACGCAGTCCCCGTATAATTTCCACGGGCTAATGTCGTGCTCGGGGGGCGACACGTGTATCGGAATCTACCTACGTGAACTTTGTATTAACAAACATTCTGTTTACACGGAGTTCCCTTCCACTTTTCCTATTTGATTATTAATATGCAACATTAAAAATATATTGCCTCTTTTCGCGACCTCGTGTGCGAAATTCGAAATTGGATCTCAAGAGAAAAGCGTAATACAGTTGACTGGAACAGTAAACAATTGTAAAGGACGATTAATATCTTATATCATTATGTAATGTTAAATTACTAAAGCTTCAGAATTAAAAGTAAATAACTTTAATTACTACAATGTTGTAAAATCCGAGCGGATAATCTGATTCTCATATAATTAAAGGAACACACTGGGTTGATTGCCTTTGTAATTAATTAGTAGATATGTAAGATATTATTAGCACGGTATTACCTACTCACAAATGTTGAAGAACATTTCTCATGCTAGAAATGTTTACATTGTTCTGTTCAGATATTTATGACAAGAAGAATCGAGACAAATTATGTATGTTAAATTTTATTTAAGTATAAAATACCCTATCATGACGAACGTAAGTGAATCTCATTCAGTTACCAATTTTCAGGATTTCTATTATTTTATTTAAGAAATAAATAAGGGTTCCGATTTAGAAAAGGAAACATTGTGTCAGTATAGACATGACTCTACACGTGGATTGTTAAAGATTTTGAGCTTGTCGATTGGTAATTAATTAAGCAACATAATGCATACCAATAGGTAATTATGTACATACTTGATTGTGCTCTTGGGATGGTTTTCGATAATCCACATGACAACCACTAAATAATTAAGTCAATAGTGATTGGCTTGAAGCATTATCGAGTTAATTTTATTATACAAATCTGTCGCTGCATTAAAACGGGCGGCATCGATAAGTGCCTCAACGTTTCCCTTTGAAATAAAACCGCTGAGATAAAGCCTCATTTCAATCGATAATCGGTTAATTAAATCGTGCCGTTGTAAATTTTTGTCGATAGTGTCAATGCAAATGATGTTTGCGTTGTGATTTCGCATGCGATGGAAACATTTTGCAGCGTAAATGTCAAATATTAAGCTCACAACGCGTTTATCACGTGGCACGTTATTTAATGAGCTGAAAAAGTAAGCCGATTGTTTGTTCCACTGTAGCAAAGATAATTAAAATTGTAATGGTAAATGACTGCGTAATTATTGTTTTTGTTTCGTACATTTAACAGTACGTAATTGTGTTTTACGAAAATACAATGTTATGAAGTTAGGATATCCGATTGTATTGTCAACTTTGATTATATTTTGTTTTGGCTCTTCTGGTATGTAGGCGTTGGCTTAAAGAACACTTTGACATACTCTTGACAATTTATCATAGCAGTAGCTGATATTTTGACACTAACATATGTATTAGGTTGGCAACTAAGTAAATGCGGATTTTACTAATAGATGGCTTCAGTTGAACTTTTAGGTTTGCTGGCGTAGTCCAAGTGTAAAACACATTTTGTTATTTGATAGTTGGTAATTCAGCTATCAATCAGTAAAAAAAGTTTTTTGATCGGTTGCCTAGTTTTCGTTTGGTGTTCGTTGAAAAATGGAAAATTAAAAGGAAAATTATTGTCATATTTTGCTTTTTAATTTCGCAAAGGGAAAACGCATCGCAAGCTCACAAAAAGTTATGTGCTATTTATGGTGACGAAGCCCTAAAAGATCAGCCGTGTCAAAATTGGTTGGACAAATTTTGTTCTGATGATTTTCACTCAAAGACGAAAAACGCTCTGGTCGTCCAGGTGAAGTTAATGACGACTTTATCAAAGCAATAATCGATTCGGATCGTCACAGTACAACTCGTGATACTGCAGAGAAGCTTCATGTATCACATACATGCATTGAAAACAACTTAAAAAAACTTGGCTATGTTCAAAATCTTGAAAATCCGCAATTAATTACTTGCCAACCCAGGTTCGTCGCCATACACAGCACATAACTGTTTGTGAGCTTGCGATGCGTTTTCCCTTTGCGAAAAAAAAATGAAAAATATGACGATATTTTTCCTTTTAATTTTCCATTTTTTAACGAACACCAAACGAAAAGTACGCAACCGATCAAAAAACTTTTTTTACTGATTGATAGCTGAATTACCAACTATCAAATAACAAAATGTGTTTTACACTTGGACTACGCCAGCAAACCTAAAAATTCAACTGAAGCCATCTATGAGTAAAATCCGCAATTACTTAGTTGCCGACCCAATAGTTTAGTGACGACATTACAAATTGGAGGCAGTGAAACATTCTTGACTTTGTCATTAAGATCGTTCGTTTTCGTGATGTGAGGGTGAAAGAACTCTAGTTGTTTAGAGAATTGAAAGAGTCTCAAATTTAAACTGCTTTACTATGTTCGATATAAAATAATTCATTTTAGGAGACACAATAGACAAGTAAAATTAAATCAGATATGTAATGTGTTTCGTATCTTTTCAAAGCGTAGGGAGAACCATACACAGAAGTAGAATGCATTTTGCAGTTACAAAATCATACGGTAAAATATAATTACACGGACGAGATATTTCGAGTGAAAAATGTAGTACAAGATTTAATGTATTAAAAGCGAATGCACAGCAAAGAGGCATAAAATAAAGTGAAGCTAATGCTGTAATGTGTCGCGTCGCCGCGCCGGCCGTACGTACTACACTCAGCGCCGAAGCACCAGAGAGTAGCGAAAGATGCAATCTGCATACATTAGCCTAACGTCTCTTAGTTTTGACACCTGCTCGCCGCTCGCACTACGCTTGTTGCCATCTGGTAGATGGATGGCGCAAACACGTCACGAGTAAAGACACTTGTTTCAAACTTATAGTTGTAGGGGAGGGGGGTACCAAGAAAATGTATTGTTTCTCCCACTGCGGGGAGTTTGTGAAGACTTTGTTATGAGCGCGGCGCTAGTAAATCACTCGGATGCAACCTGGATTTCATATAATACATTACGCATGCACGGAACTGTTTGTGATGAATGGAACGTGTTTATAAAACTAAGTATATTGAAGAGGATTCTAAATGCATTAATGTGCTCGTATTTCAATCCTGGTTGTTGTAATTGAATAAACACAAGAATGGCTTTGAATCCGAAATGCGTGTTCAGTGTAGTTGGTATCCGTCCAAGTTAGTCATCTTTCACGTATCGCCTTTATCATTTTATTGAGAACTGCAAAGTTTAAACCCTCAGCATTGAAACACAATAGTTTTATTTTCAAATCCTCAGTGTTATATTAATTCGAATATGTTTTATAGCTACGGTCTTACGGCGTAATATAATAGGAGTAGCCACATCTCGCGTAATTCCCTAGCTCATATAAAGCGCGACAAACTATTACGACGTAGTTTGAACAAGAACAATACATAATTTGAGCTGGTTTCAAAATTGTTCCACTTCCGACTTCGTAAACCGTTGGCACACTGTGGCAAACACCTTAAATACTTAACAGCTCAGTTACGGAGTCAAGTTTAAATGGCCGCCGAGGTCGAGAGGGTTGTCACATCAGAGCACATTTTAATAATGCACCTGCTCGTTTAGTATGAAAATTAGCCGGTGCGCGCCACTCCTGCTCACGCTGTCACCTGTTTTATTGATGGCGAAGTGCACCACGCCCCTATCGGCCGTTGCACGGGTAATTAATGTGCCGTGAATCGCACCTCTGCTCAATTCCGTCGCTGACACCAGTTGCTAAATGCAACCACTTTGACTTGTCAACGTAGCTCCAACCGTCTGTTACGACATTTGTACTATTCGATGTGTAACTAAAACATCGGCGATGATCAAACTTTCTGCTACTAAAATTGTAGGTACTAAGTATCAAATTATTACTTCATAGCATAAATCGTTTAAAAGAACCATAAGACATTGAAAACTTTCATCAAATATAAACATCATAAAAATGCTAGTTGTTTTTTATAAGTTATTAAGTTCTTTTTCTGTAACTCTCTTTGCTCAGTACTTCATAAATAACGTTGTTGTTTTATTTTCTCTCTCCATTTTGTTTCACATCAAAAAGGCTAGTTGTTACAATCGCTTTGAGCGTTTTTAATTATATTTGTAAGGCGAATGAAATCCTCTGTAAACACATTACACAGTTTATGACTTTTTAAGGTGTAATTTAAAATTTCATTCAAGTTTTGAGCTCTAAGCAAACGTATGTACGCAGCTCATGAGCTTTTCCAACTTGCTCCGTGCGTATCTGCCCAATGTATCTGTAACCAATCGCGAAAAAGTACCTTCGCGCTTGCAAACCCAATACGTGACTTGATTTCTCAGGGATAATCTTCGCCAAGTTGTTTCAGATGAAATGGAAAACGGTAATATGACCGGGGAGATACCTCTGTAAGTAAATAGTGTAAGGGGTGATATGAAACACAAATTGCTTTTAAATGCGCGCGATTTGTGACCGTCGGATAGTTGGGATCGCGCCGTCACGTCTGCGGGAAAAATACACGACGCCCAAGATTACACGAGTTTTATCGAGTCTTATCTAAATTCCCCCGTGGCG
This sequence comes from Cephonodes hylas, assembly GCA_030295005.1. NCBI lineage: Eukaryota > Metazoa > Arthropoda > Insecta > Lepidoptera > Sphingidae > Cephonodes > Cephonodes hylas. The sequence goes on from AP025371.1 coordinate 7,567,552, forward strand.
TGAGTGTCGGACGCTGAACACTTACTCTTTGAAAATTGTTTTCAATGGATTCGAAAAGAGCAAAATATGGCATGTAAAGCGTAATCTTACTCCGTTGTTGAGTCACATAATATTGTTAAGTTTTTGAACTAAATTTCTTATCTTTTAGATAGTGCCTAACTATTCCATAAACCCAAAAGCAACCACATCTGGGTAATTTTTGGTATTTCAAAGCACTCTATAAATAGTTTTAAAAGTCTATTCAGTCTGTACCTACGCTTATCTATTTTAATATATCATATAGTCCGAAGACCATTGTTACACGGCAAAACAAAATCTTATGAAATGTCTAATATGTCTTTAGTAAACCTATGTTAGGTTTAGCAATCTAAATAACGGATCGGAATTTAAAAAGAGGCAATATTAATTTTATTTCTTAAGGTAGGCGTACAAAAATATAAAGGCGGTGTGCATAAAATTTTTACTACTTTCCAGATAATATTGCCGGTGGCGAATTGCTATCCGAGCCGGAACACCTAGTCCTACATTCACCTCCCCTTTAAGCTTTACATGGGCTTAATTCATTTGTTCAAAACTACATAAAAGTAGGAGCACATGTTTACATTACGAATGTTATGCCCCGACCGAGGGAGCACAGTTTTAAAGTCAACAACGAGGCTTTGAAATATTCACCAACTGGAAATTCAATCTGAAGACTTCGCTGCAAAGTATTAAGGTAGTTCTGTTGTGTTATTATAGTCGCCGTCCGGACGCAAGTCAATTGAAAAGACACTTTTAGATTAATGAATTCACCACTGTCAAGTTTAATTCATAACTCTTAATGTAATTTATTCGGGTAATGGGCATTTCTTTTAAAATATTCATAATTGACTTGGATTGCTGTATTAAATATTTTACTTTTTGTCTTATTATATTATGGTCTCAATCTCGAAAGATTTTTTTCAGTCACAATTTGTACTTTAAAAGTCTCGTAAGCTTCTTTCACTTTAATTACAGACATTTTTTTACAATTTATGAATAAAATGTACGAGAGATTAATAACAATAAATTTGATAAAAATAAATCCAAATGGAATAATAGTGACTAAAAGAAAATAAGTATCATCTATTAATTCTTCTTCTATAAAGTTGTACTATGATTATTTACTATGAATACAGATTTGAACAGGCAACTAATATCACTTCAAGACTAGATATATCAACATAATAAGGTAAGTTTGGTACATGAGATCATTAAAAGTATTCCGAGAGCCAACGGGAGCGCACCTATCGAGGCGTGTTCGCACGAGACTTTTTGCCGGGTAAGTGCCGTTGAAAAATGTATTGTTACAGCCCGGGATGAATACACCATAAAGTAGACATTTTTCAGTTGTCATCGGGTCGGCAGCGGCGACTCGATGGCGACGCCGGCAACCGATCGCTTCGCATAAATCAAACAGATTTGAATGCAGAGCGCGGTGTCGCGTCGCGCGGATTGTTACCTGTGTAGTGCCCATTAAGTCTCATTGATTTATTCCATTTTTATCTGTTGTTCGACGTTGTCAAGGTTTTTTCACGTTTCTGGATGATTTTATTTTGTAAATCACATGTGCGAAAATGGACGAAGGAAACTACGAGATACTTTTATTCAGATATGGGTTTTGAAATATGCGTTTTGAACGGAATTTTATGTGAAGACTAAACCGTTATAATCGATATCAATTTACATCGTAAAAGTACTCATTAAATTATATAGGTTAATGAATTGAAGGACCTTACGTTAAATATTTAACGATAATAAAAAGTCGATATTTCTTGGAAAAACTTAATTCCTTGAAAGACTTTATCGAAACTTTTTCAGGTAAATTTTTGTTTGCAATATTTACAATCTCTATACAACAAGTCCGTACTTGACATCAATCCTTCGAAAAAAAAAGGTTCCACAAAAACGGTTATTTATTCAGTAATGTAACAAGAGTATGAATCATATTAACTCGTATGCCACTTATAGCCACAGATCTCCTGTAGCATTTAAAAAGCCTAATACTTATTCCGCTACACTTGTCTAGCGCGTACTGGCGGATTTCAAATACTATAGAAAAACATTTATACGTAACGAGTTATCATTTACTAAATAAGAACAATCAAAATTAAACCTTTTTTGATGTATTAAAACAAATTACCTAAACCTAATTAAAATACAAACAAAACAATGTTCGGACATAGTTGACGTTAACGAACTCGGCGCGAAGGTTGAACGGTTCGACATGGCGTCGGGAATTTTCCGGGTTCTTTAACGGGATTCATTCATAACTCACGGCCGAGTGGAGCCTTCGAATATTTCAAGCTGCAGAAACCCCACCCCTATAAATTCCGCGCGTCGGGTTGCCAAATTAGGCGCGAGAAACGCAGACTTATTCCCCCCCATTACCCGGCGACCGGCCGGCGAGAGTGGGACTTTTGAGGAAACTTTCCACGTGCCGTCGCAGGTGTTGTAGTCATAAATAATCATTCCTCAGCTCGTTGAAATCGCACGGCTCCGATCGGGAAGTTTTCAATCGGAGCGCTTGTTGAATAGGAGATATTTTTTTATTAGGTTATTCAATTATCGTTGTTTAAGCATAATCCAATTAATTGGACCACAGTGTTCACTATCATGCGTTTAATCAATAAAATTCCATCTATGCTGTGTGAAAAAAAAGAAATGGACACACAAGTGTGTGTAGTGTAAAGTCTCTGACAATTAAAAGCAATTGCGATTTACAGCTACAACAGCAATTTTCTCAAAAACCTACATATTTTCTAATTACCTTAATTATCCGTCGAAATAATTTGGGTCGCATATTTAGCCGGCAGAAAACACATTTACACTAACAATCGAATGAACTTCCATCCAATTTAATTTACGTGTAAGCCATTATTTTAATTGCCTCACAGTTTCAAAGTTGGTAACCAGCCTCTAACCGACACACCAATGTGAACTGCGCAGAACTCACTCAAACACAAATTACGTACATGTTTTTTTTACTCCAAATAATTTTTAGGATCTATATTAAGATTTCATTGTAGTGTTTAAAAATTATTTAATGAATAATCGATAATCTTACTCATAATTATGGTTCATTAATTACCAGTAGATACCTAGTACCCGCAATAAATACGTTATTAATTAGCAAAATATAACGGATAAAATTGCGCCATCGTTGACTTTCCAGTATGTTTCTGGGATAATTGGATTGTGATGGAATGAAAACAATACGCTCTTGGTATGAAAAACAATATCTCAGCGACATAGGATTGCGGCCAACATAATACGAAATAATAACAAGACTTTATACGCATATATTTACAATAATAGCTATATAGGAAACCATATAATATTTAACATGCGAATAATGATTTGTTTTTGAGAATCAAGAGCTTAAATATACATTAATAATTGAATGAAAAATAATAAAATATCGGCAAAAAAAATAAAACTTATGTAAAATTAATATCAATAACACACAAATTACATAAGAAAACCTCATAAAAAAATCCTTCATCGTTTTGTACTTCATCAAGTATGTACTAGGTAGTTGAAAAGGTTTCAATGTTGTTTAAGTATTCACGTGAACAGTGAAACAGCACAAAAGGAATCCTTTCATAAACTTAAGAACACGTTTTACATTCGTCAAGGCAATAAAACACAGGGAAAGGCGATACCTCCAACAGAGGTCTGTTAAAACTTAACATTTGTTGCGGGAGACGAAACAGAGCAATTGAATTAATTCAATCGGCACACAACTTTGTATTCAACCTCAAAGACACAATTGTTTCCATTCACTTTGGCAAAATAAAGGAAACCTCAAAGGGTTGAGCCGACGATACACAAAATGCTTGATGGATACGACTGAGACGGAAATTCGCCTTTATACGTAATAGCTCCGGTGACGGCTTTATGTATCTAAAAATAACACTATTAGACTTCAGTAGCGGTGTAAACACAAAACGAATACGTAGAAGAGCAACGCATGCATCAACAGACATTGTTTTGCCGGCACTTCCAGTAGAACATTGAGTCATATCTCGTCCAATTAACGTCTGTTTGTTTTGCATTTCCAGTGCGTCTCGGAAGCAGTAAGGACGTAATAAAACGGTCACAACAATGCGGATCACGTCACAGCAGAATTATCTCGCAGCGCCAGTGACGATCAATTACACTGACAACGAGCACGTGGAAAAAGGGCGGATGGCTCTCGAGGAGGTTTTATTTTAAACGTTTCCCTCCAATAACAACCTTACGTTGGCGTATTTAAAACTGTTTTTGGTTCAGAATGCAAAATTCCCGCTTCGGGTGTTGTAATCGTAAGACCAATTAGGCGTAGTAGGAGCGAGTCGGCAGTCGTTTCGCTTCCCCTCTTAAATTCTCAACCTCTGCCTTTATTACTACCACTGTCATGGTTATCTTCTATATTATGTTCATTGGCTACAGTCTTGTCTTTGGTGAATACGCGCTTAATGTTCGTGGCTTCCGTGTTGTGAATCATTGCACTGACATTTTGGATGGTTTGGGAGTCACGCGAAAACCTCATTTGTATCTGAATATTATATACACCAAGGCGATTGAAAACGCTGCACTGTATCAAACTTTATTTGTTACTTATTGTATAGAAAAATGCTTATGAATCTTCAAATTCTTATATCTCAAATTGAGCTTTTTTCTAATATATAGAGTTCATATCACAAACTCATCAAATGGTATGAAAAAAATATGTATTATCCTTTCCTATAGTTCAATGTTGAACAATACTAAAATTCATTTTAATCCGCTCAGCGGTTTAACCTGAAAACGCAAAATTATTTGTTCAAATTGGTGTATTAAATTAAGGACATTCCGAACTTAAATTTACATGGAAATAAGCAAGTGTACCGATAGATTTATTCCTGGAATCACATGCTCAAACACTTTCATTTCAACAGTCTCAAATTTGAAGATTATGCAGAGCCATTTCCACAAACCGGCTCCCGCAGAACACACAGAGCAAGCAATAAAACAATGACAAGGGGTGGGATTGGATTGAACCGGAACCGAATTATATCGTAGAGACGGTGTAGATCAACTTAACTAGTCCATGGAAATTAGAATCCCACACTCAGCTTACGACGCGGGAAAGAATTAAGAAACGAATGACGTTGCAGGCCTTTTACATAAATTAGGCTTGACGCTCATTGAGTGGTAATGGAAGATTAACGTTCTTTTGAATATCGTTTTGAGAATCAAGACTTACTTTTCGTGAATTAGATCTATAAAGGAGTATGGTTTGAGAACCTTAAGGTTTTAGATATAACTCTTTTATACGATGTTCAGTATCATGATTATTTAAAAATTGTGAAATTTTAGGATCAATTTTATGCGATTTTTTATTGGTAAAATAAACCTCTGATAAAAGGTTAACCGCAAAGTAAAAATTATTTGTACCTTTTTCTTATTTTAGACGTTCTTAAAACAATGTTCACTGCGTTTTAAACTCATATCGCAATTAACTCAATTCACCTACATGTATACAAACTGTCGATTCATGTGTTCGTTTGAGCTTCCTCTCATTAAGGTAATGCATCCGTGGTAGTTGAGTGAACCTTCACGAGCACGCAGCAGATGACGATCCTTAATCTGCTATTTTGTCAATCTCCTGATATGACTGACTATGAAGTCAGTCTCTAATATGAATTAGAGTACATTATAATTGTTTCCAGCTTCGTCGATAGCGTGTTGGCTTGAACATTTTCGATCCGAAGTGGCCAAGTTCACCGGCAAAGACAAATATTTGTTTAATTATGAAGTTAGGAAGCGTTTTAATCCTAAGACTAGCAAAGTCGTCAAAGTTGTCAGTCAAGTCAATCAATGAATTGCACTGCAATTTTAGTTGGTGGCTTTAAATATTATTGAAAGTTATGTTAGTCCCACAGAATAAATAGATATGTAGGTACAACGGGCGGTCCCGGATTCTATTTTGAGAGAAAGATTTATTTGAGTTTCGCTGAAAAATTCCCGGAAACAGTAAGGAGGTTAGAAATGCGCCCGGTAAAAAACTTTATCCACGCCCCCAGTTGCTTAAACATAACTGACGATACGTGGGCGTAGAACCTTTGCCTTTCGGGGAATACAGGGGTGACTTTATGTATGTATGTATATGTTTAAATTTCTATGTCACGTTTATCCATGAAATATTGCCATAAATTTGATCATCACCAGAGTTTGTTTTTGGCATACAACAGGAAACCCATCTGCATCGAACTCACGTACTTTTATCGTCAATTTATTTGCGTGCCATATGTGATAGATGGCTAACATAACGACGCGTCAAACGCCAATGGCACACACATTTTTGTTAGGACAGCACACAGATTTCTTCCTACCATCCAATATTTTGGATTTTTCATTAATCAATCAAAATATTTATCAAAACAGAACTCAATCAATACTGAATGGAAATATTTAACGATTGAGACCGAAATTCAGTAACGAAGCATTATATAAAATTAAATGTGCTTGACCGAAAATAATTTTCCGTACATCCGTGCTGCCTCCAAGGAATAGGTTTTGTAATAAGTAATTCAGGGAGAGATAACATTGTCCCGAAATTGTTCGTCCCTATACTTTCGCATCCCCGATGTAACGCTGTGTTATTCTCAGCGGACCGTGGAATGATTACAGTAAACCTTAATTGTGCGGTTGATTATACCCATTCCGAATGGCAAATCGAACGGCCGTCAATTTTGTTATTGCAACACAATGTTTTAGCATAAATTATGTAAATGTAAACGCCGGGGATTTTAATACAATATTTTGCATAATGAAAACCCTCAAAAGGCATTAAAATTTACTTCGTACCGAATTAATAACAATGCGCGATGATTTGTTGTTTTTCACGTCACAACACAGTTAATACGGATATTTATTATTTTCACCGAGTTATCTACAATTGATAATTATTTTGTTTCGATATTTCTATATTGTGTAAAATCTATAACGCTATAAAGGCATTAAACCACGTGTTTCATTTAAACACGATAATACGATCTTCTTAATGGATTACTTCGTTCATTTTATGTAAAAAATACCTTAATATTTTCACCGGTTCATAATTCTTTTGTGTCCCGTAATGTATTTTCATTTCGTTAATCAGTTTAATTAAAAACCTCGGTTTATTATAATCTTTCTGGAACAAAAATGAATATCTCGTTTATCCGTGCGGCTGGGTAGCTTTATGCCCGGAAAATAGCCACACTACACTAAATTAAATCTTTTTTGTACTGTTCAACATTGTTGCCTTACAATATAAACATCGCATTGCGGCATCAATCATGTTTTTCTGGAGAAGTAAATAGGGAATTCCACATGGATTTCTTTTAAGAAGCCGTAAAGCGGTTGCTCACAGATGCGTATAATTTTCATTAATTAATTTAAAAACTGTGCTCGTATTCCAATTAAATTCTCATTACCAGTTGCATGCCTACTACGGGCGGTAGAGAAACGCGGATTAAATACATAAGCATGGCGATTACGAAACGGAGCCGACCCTAAGGCGCCATTAAGAATTCAGCAAACGAATTGGGGACATCGAATCGACAAAATTGAGCTCGCCTCATCTTTTCTTATGTCGTGTGTTTTCGTCCCCCAAAGACAGATATTTTAATATTTCCCCGACTCCGGGGAGAAGACCGCTGTTATGATCTACAACTGGCGTAATACACATTTTTTTAGTACAAACAGTGAATATTCCTTTTCATTTCTTTAAGACGCATAACTTCGGGAGTAAGGATGAACAATGCGGCATTATTTCGGAGTAAAATATTTTGCTTGATTTTTGAACATGTGGAATGTTTTATGACTTACCGTCTCGATGTTAGGGAGTTAGGATGGGCTTACTATTTCCAATAAAATAGTTTTGTAAGTTACCTGAAACAAAGATAACCATAATAAGTTAAGACTCATAGCTTAGGATGTATTTAAGAAACAAAGACAATATTATAAACATCAGTTAGCTTAACCCATTTGTGGCCAAGCAGAAACTATAAGAACAAATTCAGAAATTTCTTTATTTAATCATAGTTGGGGATACAAATAAGTATAAAAATGAAAAAAAAAATAAAAATTATTTATAATTTTGAAATTATAGGGGTGTGCCCAAATTGGCACAATGGCCACTTAAGGGTAAAATAGTGTGCAAGTCTATCGGATCCTATTATAACGGATAAGTCCACCAAAACGCTTTGGAAACTTTTTCTTTAACATATTCGCTGCCGTCCAGTTGTAACCATTCGATGACAATGATATCTGACGAGTAACATGATGATGAGGTGATTGTCCAAGACAAAATGTCGCTATACTTCAGCGAAAATATAACTGATCCATTACATCTTCTTTAGACGTAGCTGTAATGGTCACGCATTTGGTAATGCCACATCTATCATGTGTTTGAACGGAACCCACCTCCATTTGTTTGCCATGGACTTCAACTCCATACAACGATATTGATTGGGCCATTTTCAGCGAACCTAAAGTATCTCATTATTTGTATCAAATTTATACTCGATCTCTGTTCTTTCAACGTTTCTTTCATACTACTCTCGTTTAGTAATTGGTCAATCGATGATGGATAAGTCTAAGGATAAGAAGGAGCCAAGGAGGAACGATCAGCCTGCCCTGAGGTAAAGGGGGCTTTGAATCCCAGCACGGTATCCCCTGCATGTCGTAAAAGGCGACTCAATTGTTCCCCTGGGGTCGCTGGACGTGCTGCGGGGGCAGGGCGTCCTCAAGTGACTCCAAGAGAGGTGGCGGCACTTTGGCCTCTGTACATCGCGGGGCCCCCACCCACAACCGGGGCGCCCGAAACAAGGTAGAGGTTGCTTAACTACGTTCCCTTTGACTCCGAGGCGGCCGAGACAAGTACGTCTCGGAGGCGCACCGGGCGCCTGTGGACAACGGTGGCCGCCTCTCGCTCACGTACCATGGTCGCCCAACTCGGCACGAAGATAGCCACCGGGGGGTTTTGGCCGGTATGCCGGTTTAGAGACTGTATTAAGGACTCAGCCCGTCACTAACAACTGCGCAAATATGACGTCGCCGCGCGCCGGGCTAAGGCCGGTTAAGGCCTGTGACCCTGATATACGCTTCCCGCCCCCCACTGCCCCCGGGCTGGCGGGAAGTAGAGCCATAAACAGCTTTCCCCTCGAGAACAAAAAAAAGGAGGCACAATCAGCACTGACCAATTTCGTCCAATCGCAGGTACATCAGGTGCACTAGCGGTGGTTTAATATTTGCAGTCTTATGTTCGTTGCCATTGGCTGTTCACTATCACTGCTATCCTCATACTCAGAAAGAGTATCTACATTATGAACACCTAAATACCTCGATTTCTCCTAGAGCATGAATTGGCAATATTGAAGACATTTGTTCATTATCAAAACCACCTCCTTCGTCAGTATCAATAAAAAGTTCCAATGGAATTATAGCCAAATCATAGTCCAAGCCGTCGTCACAATCTTCGAGGATTGTATTTACCTCTTCCTCTTATCCACGGCAATTGTTACTGACACTATAACGTCGTTAGCAGTTCCTCCTTATGATATGCAAAAATAACACTTGTGGCCAGTGTACCCAAATTGGCACAGCAATGTTTAAGGTGCTATAAAATGGTAAAAAATGAATAATTATTTTTTAAATTCTGTTTATAAGATAGACAATTTATCGTATTTTAATAATAATAACTATTTACGATGATAAACTTAATATGCAAAATATAATAATTGCAAACAGTCGAGTACCTCGACAGGTCCTTCAAAAGCAAAATTTGACCAATTATTGTAATAAATCTATAATATATAACTAAATTGTTTAATATTATATGTAATCACCACACTTTCAACTATCCAATAATGTGAGAATTTATTAACTTACATAAATACTTTTTTCATGTACCCTCAAAAAGTAAGTGTTCCCAAATTGGCACGGCGGTCAAGAATGGGTTAAATGAAAAAGTCACGCTTTGAAAATTGAAGATGCGCTACTCAATATTTTTTATAAAGTATTATGTTGGAAAATCACTTTTAAATTTTCCTTTTAAATTATATTTACCAGTATAAAGCTACGTCTCCGCTATAAAACCTTGATAGCCATCTTTTCTATTTGGCAAGATTTAAGAAGCGAGAGATTTTTGCGGGAGAACCGCTATGAACTACACTCACGTAGACTACAATATCTAATTTTCCACACAATTTACTTCAATAGAGTGATGGACGGCGCACAGATCAATCTTGGCGGAATAGCTCCAAATATTCAAATTGAATATTGTATTATTACGTCACGTGGATACCTTTCCCATATTTTCCCCACCATTACAGCGGGGCAATATGTAAATGTACACATGACATGCAAATATATACTGAACCCTTGTCTTTTTGTATTCAAACATTCAACGTATTTACTATTAAGCTGCTGTACACCGGACTTGTTCGAATTTGAAGCCAATAGATTTTTGAAACCGTTATAGTATCAAAAAGATAAGATTTTATATGTATATTTTACTCTAACAATAGTAATTTTATTCTAATTATATCATATAAATACTAAACATAGTCATACAGCTTATACGCAACGCAACACTACGCAATACGCATTTATAGAAACACGACATTCCCAAGCAAGCCACTAATAGAGTTAAATCGCTTGTCCGTCCGTGCTTCATTGACCCTCGCATTGCATATCGGGCCACCTTCGCTCGGGTCAAGTGTCTTAATTGTCTACGGTGGTAGGCTGCGGCGCTTAGAAGCCTGCGATCCATAATAGATACTTAACTACATACATTCTGTTAACGATTGGACTGGTGTGATGTCGGTTGCCGCCTAATTGCGTACAGAATTGGACATTGTGAAAGAGATTTCTCAGTGCGCTATTATGTGTTGCTAATTTTGCGTGGGTTTTTTGCTTTTGCTGATATGTGAGGCATATTTCTTACAATAACATCTTGGAATTGCGGACGGGAGTCACAGGCCTATTCTATGGAGAAGAATTAGGCATGAGTCGACCACGCTGGATTAGTGTTTTGCTTTTACAAATACCGTTTAATATTTGAACAGAAATACTACAGTTATTTTTGAAATATTCAAATAAAGAGAGCAGATCGTAAAAGAAAAATATCCGTATGTACACGTGTTGAATTTAAAACACGTCATATTTTAAATGTTGCCCACGAGGCTTCCCCTGGGACCCGTGTTCCTCGCATTCTCAGTTTTTGTATCGAAACAAAAGCGCTCTTTTTGCTCTCAACAGTCGCGCGTACATTTTACAAAAGGAACACATTTCCCTTGAGCTAACTTACTTTACAATAACAATGAGAAAATTGGTGACAAAAAGCAGCCCACATGATGTGTTGTCAACAAAGATAATATATATCGTGGTATCGGGGCGTCTCCATCGCCATTGTTGGCGCTAAACGCGGCCGTGATCCCGGGATCGGCGCGCACACTCGTTTGTCCGGGATATCCTTTGGCAAACTTCGACCAAACCCGAGATTCACTAGACCTTTACATAAGTACTTTGTTGAGTCGGCGGAGGGCATGAAATATAAATAAAGTTTTTTTCCCTCTTAACACATATTCCCGCATTAGTATTGAATGTTAAGATTATTGCTTGATATTGTTATAACGGAGGTAATCCTATTACTTGTTGGAATGTTTGATGGATGTTCAGTGTTTGTTCGAGATCTCTTGTCTTATTCATGAACCAAATTGTATTTGTTTTATTTGTATCGATATTTGTTGAGATCGTATAACAATTACTAAGTTTTATTTATATTGCTACTTTTCTGAGTAATAATATATTGACTTGAGTATGTAGACAACGCAAATCCACACACAATTCAAACCACAAAATACCTAGAACATTTTATAAGTTATTTCAGAAGCGTTTCGAGATCGAGTCGATTCTTCAACGAGTGGTAAAAAAACGATAGAAGTAACTTTGCTCGGAAACATCCAATAAAAGCAAGTGGTGTAGCAGGAGCATGCTGGTTGCACGTAAAAACTAGTAGTTGCACGTAAGTGGTGCGGCGGTGCGGCGGTGCGGCGGTGCGGCGGTGCGGAGGCAGGCAGCTCGCACGGGCCGCGCCACGCGCCGCTCCCGGCACAACTTCGATATTAGTTCGCGCGTGATCGATTTAGCAGGCCAGTTTGACAGTTCAGATGGTGACAGATGACGCCCGGCATCCTATCGCACGGGTGATTTGTCTTCAACTTCACCTAAAGACAGTTGTTCTCCGCTGTCACTTTGTGAAGATCGCCAAATTTATATAGTTTTCAACGTTGTAAAACTTCGGTCAATAAAAAGAACAAGTTTTCACAGGCAACACCTGTGTTGTGTTGTGCCGTTAAAAATCTTTAATGGGCGGTTCGGCAGGCAGGAAAGTGTTAGCGCCTTTAGTGTCGTTCCAATGATTAATTTGCGTCTGGACTGTCGCGCTAATGGGCTAAAATAATTTAGTGGGCGGCGGCTCTGATTTATCGTCAGGCTCGCCGGCGAAGGTTAATGACACGATTTATTGACAGTCCATAAGGAAGACAATCGTGTCGTGACCCGATAAAGTGAATATTTTTTATTGTTCGTGAGGGCGATGAGGCGTGTGGAACTTGTAAAAGGCGTACACAAAGCCGGCCGTCACAAAGCGACTGACCCGAATGGTGTTATTAAACATGTTTCAAGTGAAAATGATACTTTATTTCTTTTAAATATGAGGCATAAACACTGAAAATGAATCAAAGCAAAGCGGAGAATACGTGCAAAGGAAAATATACACATTTTTTGGTTTATTCATAACGTTATATGTAGGTACACATACATATGCAGTCTGAAAGCCTATATAAATAATAAAAACACTTTTTTTGCTTTAGCCGTTGCTGACATTTACAGTGCCGTGTGTTTGCAAGCATTTTGGGCATTTTAGCGAAAACACAAAGTGCCCGAAGGACACCACTCGGGGCTGCCGAAAGCAAAAAATAAAGAACGAAATTCAGACATTGTGAATAAGGCAACGTTTGTTGTCTCGTTTCTTATTCCGTGTAGGGACAAATAATACCTCGCATCCTGGTATATATGCTTACAATTTGTTATATTCGTATTTTATGATCGTAGAGACGAATTTTGGTAGTACTTCTTTACTCAGTTCACATGCAAGTAAGAAAGTTGTAACTATAAAAGTTGTACTATTGTGCATTCAATATGCAAATCATATAGAATAAAGCTGTAACAAGTTTCCCTGTTCTTCTTGAAGCTGGGTCAGATAATTAATTAGGTGTTCGAGTGATAACGATTTAATTAGGCATTGACGAGACTTAAGGGATCGCTTTGTAAGAGCGGGAATTTGCGGCATAATTGAGAAAAAGACTTATGCTATAAACCAGAATTTTAAAGCCATCTGGGCGTCGTCAGTTAGTAAAATAGGAAGACATATGTACATGGAGTTTGCAATTGAAATAGATACCTATATACTTGAGAAAAGGTACATGTAATTTTTTTGTTTTCTCCCGGTTAGTGAACTTTTTCATATGATCAATTTTATATGATTGTAAATCCATCTATGGAGTACATCATGCGTTAACAATGGACAGTTACGTGATCAATGTGTTCATGCAAATTATTATGATCACAATGTGTTTACTTAGGTCGTTACCGCCGCAATACAGCTTTACAGTATGACATAGCACTGATCGAAAGCAAACATCATCAATCGACACACTCGCTAATTCATCTAAAACCTAATTTCGCTCATATCATTGTTTAAAACTACACTTTCATTAAATTTGTTTTCGATTAAAACCATTTATAAGTATTTTTATTAATATATTTAAGATTAGGAAATACATTTCGCCCTCTATATTTGTGCGTATATAAAGTTAGATAAAACACATGTATTTGTTAGCAAACAACCATTCTATTCCAATATAAGCCAGTTGTGAACGGCGATGAAAATTCACACGGATTTAATATTCGGCCGCCATTTGTATGAGCGTTTTTAATTAGACAGATAAACAAGTAAACAAAGCTCCATTACCCGGGGCCACGCGAGAGGCATTTCGATTCCGCCGAACCATAATTAAAGTCTCAGCGGATAAAGAACAAACTTGGGTGGCATCAGCGTCACGCAACAGCTAACTTAGAAGTGAAAAGCCGCCAGGAATACGATGTAACTTGTCTGATTTCAGTGAAACTTGGCTCAATCGGCCGACTTGGCCAAAACTTTGCACACGGCGAATCTAGGGGCGAGCAACAATGCCCCCGCGAACAAAAGAGCTCTCCCAAATACTGACTCACCGCTGCGATTAGATTAATTGCCTGAAATATTAGCGGTTCGCGCTGTTCAAATTTAATCATTATGTATAAATAGTCGATTTATAGTACGCTTTGGGCGTGATTCTATTGCTATTTATTGGTATTAACGGAACCAATACGCTTGTCATTTTGTTATCTATTTGGGTAGCGTATTACTTCGAAATCAATTTACTTTTGACTGAATAAGTAAAATGTTACACGTGCGTAAAATAAAGTATTTTCTACATAAAATATCTAATTTTATTTAAATGTAATACATTACATTATTCAAAAAATAAACTATTTTAACGTATTTAGTAAATACATTTTCTCAAAATAATTTCGCTAAAATTAGGATGCCATTATCATATAAGATTAGTTTCGTATGAAGCTGCTGGTATTAAGGGAGCATCAAGTTTAATTTTAATAGTATTAGAGGCGCCTTAAAGTCTCTAGAGCGTAAAATGTTTCATTTCGCTCAAGTTCGGATCAAACCATTCGCGCGGCGCCAACTTAAGAATCTTAGAAGGTGTAATTTATTCCGAAGTGGTTTCGCCGCTTTCATGTATTACCCGCGTATGCCGAGTTAAGTAGCAACACAGATACACAGAATGTTTAAACAAGCCAAATTAAATTGGAGTCGGTGGCCACAGGTGCTTTTAAACTTAATATTTCTGCGTTAGACGGCTGGCTTCATCCCGACGGCGCAATAACACCTTTCTCGCTCTTCACTCGGCTAATTTCTCCTCGTAGAATCTCGATGGTGTCGTTCCACAGGTAGGTATGCGTTAGATTAACACTATAAAACTGTTAATCACGCACGTTTAAATCCCTCTGCTACAAAGACAGTTGGCCTTGCTATTTCCACCCCGACTGGTGCGCGTCCCCTAAGACCCACAAGAACGGCTTAAGCCGGATTTACACGATCGATGACTGTGAATTGGTATGTACCGCGCTGACTTCAAAGTGTCGGCATTCTATCGCCACAACGAGCCTTTTTAGGTGAGGTGTTACGACGAATGAATAGAAACAAACAATATGACAAATTTTTAGAGACTTACTCAGTCGTGTCTGTATCCCCTTGCATACATGTGACATAGAATGAAGTACAGATTTTACTCCATTTATGTAAATTGTACACATATGTATCTCGCGTAATGCCAAACTAAAAATTTAAGATTTAGGTACCGAAATTTTCAAGCTACTTATACCGTCTGCTTTCACGACAATAACAATATCGTTTGAATGCCATCTGATATCCGTTTCAATATGATATTCCTTACATCGTTAGCAGATACAAGAGCAGTAGACATGAAATAAAAACAAAAGGCAAATTCTAACAATACAGTCGTCGAGGTTTACAATTTTAGCTGTACCTCGATATTGAACGTATCATAGATGCCGAGAATACCATCTGAAATACAAGTAGAACATCGAATAAACAGAATTGTTATAAGTGCGGTGGTAAAACAAAACACGCGAGCGTATCGCCGCGAGTGCCATTCGAAGAAACAACGTGATTTTTCATTATATTTTTCCAATACACACAGGGATAATAAGGCGGGTGTAACGCGTTTGTAACGCGCCATGCCAAATATTCTAAGGTAATTTCTCTCGACCCTTGTTGGACCCGGCTTAGTGGAACTTGTGTTGGGATCGATACCCATCCTCTGCGTGTACTTATTTCGCTTCGTTACAATGCTCAACAACAATAAGTGTATTCACATAAAGGCTCAAGTCAGAGTTGAGCGGGCTTTCGAGAAAACCGGCCGTGTTAAAATGTGAATGCTTTTCTTGTAATAGACAGGCTATTAATTTGTTCATAAACATTATTACTTGGGTTTTATGTGGGCGACATTGGGTTAATTACACATGAATGGCCTTACCTACATTTAAGTTAATTTATATACAACTTAAACATGATTTGTTCTACTCTATTTATTGACCTGTGGGTAAAAATATACTTCTACACAAACGATTTTTCATAGATAGTCTCGAATACTATGTGGTAAAATCAATTCAATTATCCTTGATACAAAAAGATTACACATTACCTCTCGTAAAAAATTATAACATTAAAACCTCTTTATCTTTAAAATACAACACAATGTAGTTTCCCTGATAATTCTTCTAATTAAGAACGTGATTAACGGCGGTTCCCATCGCCGCGTTACTTACCCCGGGCCACTTTGCATAGCATTTTTGCAATGGCGAATTCACACGTTCCACATACTGCGACCAACAAAGAGCACTTGTTCGCACCTTAATGACACATTAGCTTGCATACAGAAGCTTAAATAAAACGAGCTAGACGAGATACTAACATTTTATGGCGATTTTAAAAACTCTTATGACACCTAGCGCTTTTGTAAAGGAGTCAAGCGGATTTTTTGAAATAATAGCACTTTTACCAACTGTGCTATTGCAGTTTCAACGCAGCAGTTTTTAGATGTCACATCGTAGACTAGTTGTTAAAGTAGATGTCGATAGTTCGACTATTTACTTACAATTACAAGGTAAGGAAAGATCATGATTTGAGGTGGACTTCTGGATTTGGGCAGAGCAACTATCGGAAATATAGTTTAATTAGCCAACTCGCACTAGGCGACTAATGCCTTACCCTTTAGAAGTCAAAAAGGCACATACCCAGCAGTCGGACATATACGGGCTGATGATGGTAATTATCAATGTAATTTTAATACTAATGTAACGCTGATAGCCATCATAAAATATGAAGCGTTTTAGTGAATCTCAGAAGCCTCATGTAATCCAGTGAAGGAGTTAAAGATCGACCGCGCTGTAGTGCGCTCGAGACGCAAAAAGTAGTTCAAGCACATGCCATCAGATGACACTATTTTTAGGCAAACTTTAAAAATCTTTGATGAAAACATCTTAGAACACACTTCACCGGCTTTTTTAAAAGAATAGCACATACACTGGACAAATGTATGCCCTATCTTAAGCATTTTTTGGAACGTTCGTAATCATGATTTAATAACACAGTGTCGACGAGAGTAGTAAATACTAAATGCTATCAAATGAACAAATAAGCGAAAGAAACTTCAACCCTTATAGGTCCCACTAACGGGCATGGGCCTCCTCTAAAACCGAGCGCGTTTAAGTGTTAGTCCACCGCTAAATTAAGTAATAATTCATTTTGAATACGCACAAAATTTGGAATTGTCAGAAGTGTGTGCTTGAAGTTTGAAATCGCGACTGACGTTGTTCTTGATCGCGCCTAAACCTTGAAGCCATTACTACTTAGCCATGTAGATTAAAGCCCACGTTCTTTTAAACTACCAAAAAACTCTAACATTGGATTCAATCGATCTACTATACCTCCACTACGCTATCACTAACTTAATAGACGTCATATAAAAACAAAGACGTGAACGTGAACATTTCCAACGATATTTCATATATTATGATTTGCCGTGCAAAAAATTCGCATTAAAACCCTCGTCGAGCGCAATAAACTGGGCATATGAATAGTTTCCATACGACGCGACGTCGTGTTTCTGGATAATGGACTGGCAAAGCCTATACATGCATTTAAAGCTTCATCATATTACAGATGTTGTGATTAAAGGATTTTGATTGTGGCGTAATTTATCACGTAAATTGAATACGCGCTTTGTCCGCTTCCGTGTAACGTTCGTACGATTCAGCGTGAATGGGCATTCATGTAATGTTGCCAGCAATCTGTATAAAATTTCACAGTTTCAGTTGAGTTGTTCAATATACTATTTACATACATACATATACAAAACCTGTTTGCCTGTATTCCCCGAAAGTGCTTATAAATAGAGCTGAATTTCAGCACCTATATTTCAACAATACCACATATTATTATATTCTTTATTATACATAAATAATATATCCCTTCCCCCCGGATCACTGAGGTGTTCAGACGTGTTTTAGGTTCACTGCGTAAATTAGTTTTTTATTTAAAACAGTAATATTTTAAAAATTATAATTCATAATTAGAGAGAAAGTACTAGGAATACATAGACAGTGAGCAAATTACTGAGTGCGCGTGACCTTCGTCGAACGAACAATATTAATAAATTAAGAATAAGTAGGCGAAAGTGAATAACAAAAGTGCATCAATACAAAAAAGAGACAAAACACCGCTTTCACCTATGAAAAAACAGGACAACTATATGCCGCATTAATCACTCGGCAAGACAACTGCCGCCAATCATAGAGAGGGACAGATCGCCATTTTTACCCTCAAAAAAGAAAGGGACAACTATACGTCGCATCAGTCGCACCGCAAGACAACAGCCGCTAAACTATACAGAGCTTCCTTTGGTTTCTTGGTCGCCTAGTACCTTATTATCTAAAAAATTATAAAATGCGTCGTCGCCGTGCCCATGCGCCGTCTACCGCTGACTTACAGCAGGAACAAGAGTCCTCCGGCCGTGTTGAAGTGACTTCTATTAACGAAAACGAATCAGATACTCAATCGGAGAGGAGCGAAAGTGAAGATTTGAGACCCCAAAAAAATAAAGTTTTAGATCAGAATATTGAGGAACTTAAATGTGAATTGAAAAGTATGTTTTCGAAATTTACAAACTCTGTGGAAAAACGCTTTACTGAAATTAAAGAACAAAATAATGAATTACAAAGAAGCCTAAATTTTATGTCAGATAAGTACGATACCATTCTGGAACAGCTGCAACACCTGGATGAGGAAAAAACCAAGGATAGAAAACATATACACATGCTCGAGGAGAAAATAGAATTATTAGAGAAGAAACTTAAGTCAACAGGGTTAGAAGTTCGTAATGTACCAAAATTAAACGTAGAGAGTAAACAACCTGAAAATAAAACAGAAATGTGCGAGGTCATAAAAACCTTAGCAAAAAATGTGCAGGTTAACATCCAGAACTCGGACTTTAAGGACATATATAGAGTAAACTCTAATAAAACCGATTGCAAGCCAATTATAGTGGAGCTTAATAGTGTAATTATGAAGGACAAGTTGTTAGAAGCTATCAAGATCTTTAACAGGCAGAAACCTAAAGGTGAGAAATTGAATACTAAACACCTCAACATCCCGGGTACACCTAGACCAGTGTTCGTTTCAGAAACACTTACAGTTACTGCACAAAAGCTATTCTACTTGGCTCGGGAATTCGCTAGAGACAACGATTATTCCTATTGTTGGACTTCAAGGAGCAGGGTCTACCTTCGAAAATCTGATGGAAAACCATTTCATCACATCAGCTCCGAAGCTGATCTTCAAAAACTTAAAACTACAGTATGACTATATTATATGCCTTTGCGACGACACGTACAAACTAACGCAATTATTCGTTTTCTCATGTTTTTCACAACTTATCCCATAACAAAATTACATATTTACAAATTATATTATATAACTCTCTCACAATTTTACCCATTACACTTACAAAAACACACTTATAAACGATACCTCCTGTATATCGCCTTAGATAACACTCTTTTAGCTATAATTATAAATATCTCAAACGTATTTAATGTTAGTGTATACTTCAAGCAAAGTTCCATAACTATTTATTTTAATACTATTATTAAACAAAAATACAGTATTGAAAAAATGCTCATAAAATCAGCACGTAATAAATATTTTAGTAACATTCAATTTAATAAATAATAATATAGATTTAATTGATGACCTGACTGTCTCGAGCTCTAAATCATGTCAACCCGAAGATTGTTTACAGTTGCTTCCCTGTAATGGGAGTAATTTAAAAATCATTTCACAAAATATTCGCAGCATTTCAGCAAATTTGCCTGGATTTCTAGTGTTATTAAATAGGATTAAATTACCACAAGACATAATAGTTCTTACGGAATGTTGGCTTGCTCGAAATCCACACATACCCTTATTAGAAGGATATGATCATTATTCCACCAACTTAAATACGAAACAAAATGATGGCATTGTTCTATACATAAAAAACGACATAAAGGATGTGACTGTGACAGAACAAGTACTGATGGATGCTAACTGTATGCTTATCAAGATTGGCAATGATATCGGTATTCTTGCAATCTACCGTACACCCTCAGTGAATGATATTACATCATTTTTAACCTCCCTAGACGAAACGTTGTCATCCATAGGATACTTAAGAAACATATTAGTTATTGGTGACATAAATATTGATATTAATGAATGTAATACAAGTGCTAAAGCTAATGATTACCTTAATTTATTGGCTTTTCACGGTCTCTTGCCTGCCCATTACTTGATAACCCACGATAAAACATGTATAGATCATATTATTCTTAAATCCAACTTCAAAGCAACAGCGTTAGTAATAGAGTCAACGGTTACAGATCATTTTGCTGTTATGTTAGCACTTCATAAGATAAAAATTACGACAGCGAGATCCACTAAAACAAAATTAGATCATCTGAAACTCAGCAACCTGATTAATAATATTGACTTCTCTCATCTATATCTCAATTCCAATGTAAACAGCGCATATGAACAATTTAACCAATCTTTGTCGAGAGTAATACAAGAGTGTACTACTACCGTTACTGTACCGCACCGGTTGCGAATAATTAAGCCATGGATTACCCCCGGAATGCTGAGGTGCATGAAAAATAGAGATAAGATGTACAAAAAACTAAAACTAAATCCCAATAACGAAATTCTCAATATAACGTTTAAAAGGTATAGGAACTTTTGTAATAATATATTAAAAAATCTTAAAAGGCAGCACGAAAAAGAATTAATTGATAAAGCCAAAAGCAATCCGAGGAAACTTTGGAATGCTATTAAAGATGTGACACACATTAATAAAACTAAGACAGATGCAATACAGTTACTTAACCTTAGAGACTCACCCTATATGGCCGTTAACGACGTTAATTCATATTTTATAGGTATTGGTAAACAATTAGCAGAAAAAGTAGCACCATCCGAGGGCATTGTTTTTTCAAACACAGATAGTAATATACCAAGTCAGAGTAATTCTATGGTGTTCCTCGAAAGTTCAGAAGCTGAAGTGGAACAAATAATTAATGGCCTTCGTTCTGACTGCGCTATTGGAGTTGATGGGATCTCTGCAAGTATATTGAAGCAATTTAAAGATGTTCTAATCAGTCCCATCACTTATTTGGTCAATCTGTCTATATCTGCTGGCGAATTTCCTAATCAGCTCAAAAGAGCAATGATACATCCAATTTTTAAAGCGGGTAATAAATCTAATATGACTAACTATCGACCTATCTCAGTCCTACCTACTATATCCAAAATCTTTGAAAAAATAATGAATTCACGGCTTAAAAAATATTTAGAAACCTTTAATATTTTATCCGCTAGACAATACGGTTTCCGTAATGGGCGATCTACTGACGATGCGGTTCACGACCTGGTGAATAATATTGTTAGGGGATTAGATAAGCAAGAGAAATGCATAGCTATATTTCTCGATCTGGCTAAAGCTTTTGACACTGTCTCCGTGCCCCGACTATGTTATAAACTCGAGAAACTTGGAGTAAGAGGTACTCCACTAAAACTCTTTCAAAGTTATTTATCCAACCGCACCCAACGTGTAAAAATCAGTCAATATACCAGCGAAGAACTAACCGTCGAATATGGTGTGCCCCAAGGCAGCATTTTAGGTCCTACCCTATTCCTGGTATATATTAATGACTTATGCAACATAAATTTACGCAATGGTAGGATAATAGCTTTTGCGGATGACACAGCGCTCGTTTTTAATGCTTCTACGTGGGAACAAGCGTTTCAGTTTGCACAAACGGGTTTTTCCTCTGTTTCTAACTGGCTTTCAAATAACTTGCTATCTCTAAATATTGATAAAACTAAATATTTAACTTTTTCCATAAGAAGTCTTAACGAACCAATGTTATCCCAATTAAAAATATATGCCCACAACCATCCACCTGATATTCCGTTTAGTTGTAAATGTAATGAGTTAATCAAGTCAACCACAATAAGATATTTAGGAATTATCATAGATGACAAGTTATGTTTTAAACAACATATAGAAAACCTAGCAGGTAAACTACGTAAGCTCATTTTCGTCTTTAAACATCTCAGACATGTTGCCGATTTAAAGACTATAAAAATGGTTTACTACGCAATGTGTCAATCCGTTTTGAGCTACTGCATAACCGCATGGGGAGGTTCTGCCAAGACGACACTGCTAAAATTAGAAAGAACGCAGAGAGCAGTTTTGAAGGTGTGCACCTTTAAACCTTTCCGTTTCCCCACCAAGGAACTCTATAAATATTGTCAGGTATTGTCTGTAAGACAATTATTTATTTTACAAGTTATTTTAAGACAGCATAGTACCGCCCTCAGCTCTATTTGTACTTCTTCCATCCAAAGCAGCAGACGATTAGGTTTAATTCCCCGTAGTAATATATGTAAAACTCATTTTTCACAGCACTTTTACTATTTTTTGGGACAGTATTTATACAATAAAGTAAATCATATTTTACGAATCATGTCACTTAATAAAAATTCATGCAAAAGTGCAGTTTTCAAGTGGCTCTTGAAACTCTGTTACGATGAAACAGAGAAACTATTAATGGTAATACACTAAAATAAATTACACTGGTATACTTTTACGCGCACTCTCACACAATCACAAAATTATACACTTACATACATACACAGACACTTTTATATGCAATTGATTCAAATTTAGATATTTTTTGTAACTAGTTTTTATCTTTATTTTATATCCTTGTTTTATTTATTTTCATTTTCATTGTTTGCAATTTTGATTTTTAATATTGTTTTTTAATTTTTAAGTATAACTTTTTAATATTCTATTTGTCTGATCTCAACCTGTTCAAACGGAAGGATGCTGGTACTTAAAGTTCAGGGTTACCTTTTTTAAGTACCGGCGCTCAACTTTTAGTGATTAAGATAGTTCATAAGATAGTTCATAGGTTTTTGTATTTATCATAAGTTTTGCTTAATAAATAAATAAATAAATAATAATAATAAATAATAATAATAAACATATGACAAAGTGGTTGCACTGAACCTAATAATTAAATATTATTACGATAACGAAACTACATACCAAACCGATGTTTGTGTATAGCAATTATTTGACTGTGTATTTGTCGTGAGTAAAGTAGAAGAAACGTTGGACAGTAATCATATAGAGTGGACAACGGAAATAACAAAATCAATATATGGCGGGACATCGGTCACCTGACGGCCGTTGCTTAGCAACCGGCTACAAACACAACAACCGCTAAACGCACAAATTATTATTAGTAAAGTAGGCGAGTTCCATAAATTACTCAAGTTTCACCATTACTTAAATGTTGGCTTCAGTTCATTTCGTTTTATGCCCGATTTACTATAATACGTCTTTAGGTCACTGTTAAATGAGAGCGTATTTTTTCCTCGCATTATTTGAAAGGTCGGTCACATAATTTATTGACTCGAAATTACGATAATGTCCCATTATTCCAAGGCTACTCGTGCTAGTAACGACATATTGTTTATTAAAACTAAAGGAAAGATTATATTTTTATCAAATTTTATTAGGCATAATTACGTAATGTTATTGCGTTGAATGTTAGTCGTTAAAAATACATTGAATTTTAAATTAATCGATAGCTATGTCATTATACCTACTACATAAAAAAAGAAATGGTGCAAAACCCACCTTTTTGAACCATGCAAATCGCGGCGTATAGTTTTAAAATCGCCAACAAAATAATATCGATTGAAGGATACATAGAAATAAGTTATTATATATAGTTTTAAAATAAAACGCTCTAATTAAATTCCACTATACTTAAAGTGTCAAAGGAGTCGTTTTTAGTACTAGAATTAGATTTATTTCGAAAGTCAGACTGTAATTTCTTAAGCTGCGTTATTCGGCCAATTTAAAATGAGTATTAGTCGCAGTGTATAGTACGCTGTACATTTTCGGATTCGTAGAGAGGAGCGAGTGCAGTTATTGCTCCCCGTTGTTTAGTTGATTTACAGTAATTACAGCGGGGGCGGCGTGGCACGCGATATGCCGTGTCTGCGCGTTTCAAACATTTCAAAGGAGCGTACTCACATTGCCGATGCTATTTCAGTACGTGAATTTCGTGTTTAGAAAGCAATACACTAGAAAACCGTGAAATAAAAGGAGAAAGGTGCTCCGTCGGAAATCCACCGGGAGCTGGCTCGTGTCATCTGTGTTTTATGTGACCGTATGTTACTTTGAATAAAGCGAAAATAGTACGCTTATATCGTGTTTTATGGCGCTACTGTGCTCCATAGTGTTTATCCATAATTCAAATGTTTATTCGAACGCAGTGAAGATAGCAGGCGAGAGATTGAAACCTGCATACTTAGATATGTTATAGTGCCCTGAAATGCAAGCGCTAATTTTGTCAAGGGTTACGGTTCTTGTTTTACTTCACTCTTATACATGTATTTTACATACTGCTTGTTTAGTAAAAAACCACTACAGGAAAGATCAACGCGCGCTTTCAGATCACAAAACTCGACTCTACTGATAAGAGAGTATGGATGTCTATTTGTCCCGCACTGGACTTCCTATCGTGAGAGCACAAACTCCGTTTCGCTGGTATAATAAAACTTTTTAGTTCAAACAAGCGGCGCCTATTCAAAACGCCAACATCTCCAACAATGCGAGTTCTCTAAAGAGGTCCGTCATTAAGGAGGGCAAATGAATTTGCCACTCAAAGCCGGAAAGCCAATGTGCCCTTATCTATACGCGGCCTAATACAACAAGCGCAACAATGGGGAGTCAAACGACAACGTTTATACTATTAATGAACTTTCCCCAACTTGTTTTATGCTGTTATTTTTGTGGTATATATTTTTTTATTGTCGCCAAATTGATGTCATTAGCGTCGTACAAATGTCGTGCGAGCGAGAGAATGGTTGACTTGTTAAAGTTTTATGGGGTGTGTTAAAACGTTTAGAGAGTAACCCACTTGACTATAGGACATTTTGTCGTATAATGTCATACACGTGGGATGAATATGGATGCATTTTAGTGGGAAAAAACGTTCTATACAGAAAAACTCAAACCGCAGCTTTAATGCAAGTTTCTCTATTTAAATTATATACATACATACCTAAACTCATGCTTGACTCCCGTTGGGGTCTACAGAGCTTCTAATGCTACGGCCCAAACACACTTCTTTTTCTTTCTCCATCGACATAATTCTCTTTATGCACGCACAGCGATATATTTAACCAAACGTATATTATACTTTCTAGAAAAAATGCGTGGTTTTTTAAAATATCATCATTAAAGTCTCGATAGTGAACATTAACATTAAGGTAACTGTACCCATTAACAGAAGGTCGCATTAACTGTGTAAAATTATTCATTACACGAACGAGGCATTAACCGAATTAGTAATGTGACTAACACACGAAAGGAAATTGTTTTTGAGCGAGTAAATATTAGCCAGACGGGCAAGATAGCCAATGTTACCTTTACAGAGCTCAATAGACACACTCGTCTCAAAGGCGCAAAAAGCCATGCCCATTACGGGACACACGTTGCCGGAAACCACAAAAGACCCAATTATTCTGGCGTGTGAAGCCAAAAAAGGGTTGGACCAAAACCAAGCCGTCGGGCCGGGCCTCCTATTTCACTTTACCGAATGCATAAAGCGGAAAATAAGGCCCATCCACTCAATGTTCATTAGGTGAACTTATTTCATTCAGTATTTTAAACCTATTGACGTTTCCGACGAACGAAAAGAAAACATAAAACGTGTCAATTTACAAATATAATCATGACTGACAATATCATTCAGGTTGAATTAGGGCGCATCGACAGGCGCGCGTCAAATTTATCACCTTCGTTTGATGGCAGGAGGTGGAGGCGTAAAATATTCTAAAGAGGGAAAAAAGATAAATTACACGAACGAGAATCGGTGTACTCCTTATTGAACACGGTAATACTGAAAATCGTCGGCGGAACGAGGCTGATGTTTTTATATTTAAAGTAAAATTGTTTCTCGGTATTGACGAAAAAAGGAATATTTATATTATTACAGCAATGATTTTACAAGGCACACATAATTGTTGAAGAATTGCTCTTGTTTTTTTCACCAGCAGCAACTTTGACGATTGATATTGATAGGTTTTGTGTATTGATAGACACCGCTAAGTAAGTAATACAGAAGTCAGGAGCGAGAAAAAAGCAATACATAAAAGCTTTTTATTCATTCACATAAATGGCTACAGGAAGCCCGTTGCGTCTATGAATTTTATTCCAATAATAACATATTCGCAAGCAACTCTCATTAGATCTTTCCACGTGTTCCTATTAAACATAATTACGGCAAGAACAAGAGAATCAATTTATGCTACGCCGCACAGTTTATTAAAGATTTTAAACGATTTATCCGGCAGCAAGTTTCATAAAATTTGTTCAATATGGCGCGTGATTTAATAACGGTCACATGTGGTTTTAAATTATCAAAGTTGTTCAGAATAATGGCCGCTGAAACAAAAGTTTTTCTTGCCAGCGTAAGGTCAGGCATGAGCGTCGCCGTTCAATATCACACAACTTTGTAAAGTGTTTTAGAAAACTTCAAAGCATGTTGTCCAAATAATCTTATTGTTTATACTTTAATATACTTTTAAAGTTTATTTAATGTTTTTGTAGGGAGAAACGTACACCTACAAAGTTCCCAAATTGACATAATGGGTGTGTGATTTTGTGCTCGAATGCAAAGTTCAAATTTCAGAGTGAAATTTGGTGAAAAAATAACGTTCCAAAAATGTCGATCGAATTCGCCGAAACATTGCATAAGCGACCATTATCGTGTTTCAACTTTTCGCCACATAAACTTTACTTAGTAGTGAATAAATCACGGGCAAACTTTGCTTGAAACAGTGGACCAGGCCGAGGGTGGGAAAAATACGCCATTTTCATAAGGAGAAAAACAATAACTCGACGCGCGGAGCAAGGGCCGCTTTTAAAGCACATAAATCAAAACACAGGCGATATTTTCAGTATTACGCGCGGTGGGCACTTTCACTGCGGGATTTTTCGGGACACATCGGGATTAGTGTTGTTTTTACGATTCACTTGTACTTCCTTTTGTTTCTTTATAGGTGTCGTAAAAAGGTACTGATTTAAGGGGTTCCCTGTTTTACATCCGCGGACCTTACGGATTACAAACCGAAGTTGTTCGTAAAAATTGACGCCGATGGCGTTTCGCCGTCACGCAACATTGTGAGACAATCGAAACGTGAGAAAACTGTTGACTTGAAGTACTCAGCGTAGCAATCATCTGCCGGTTATATGGAGGAACGGAATAGGTAAACCTGAAGTAATTTACTTTATAGCGTTTGATCTGTTCGCGTCTTGAACATGTAACGTCGCTGGTTTTAGAGTGACGCTAGGGGCGCGCACGGGACTGGATTCTTCCTTTGTGCCTTCGCATTTCGCCCACCTCATGAAGTTTCTGAGCACGCTAACAGGATGCCGTGTCGTGCCTTGGTAGATTAAAGCCATTTCTAACTTAACAGATTACAGTCGAGTATGAATGGCGCACAACATGGAACTAACTAATGCAATGCTCTGTCACAGCACATGCGAAATTCTGCATTTAGCAAATTCCGTCGCGGTAGCAAAGCTGATAATTCAGCATAAACGGATTTGGTTGGAGTGCAGACCGAGATGTATATTGTTTTATGTAAGTGCACAGCGCTGTGTGGTGAAGCATACAATATTTGTACTGAGTAACACGGTTTAAACAAACTTCATTATATAAAATGCTACATAATATAATGGTTATATTGGCATACGAATACTTAGAATAAGGTCCCAACATAACAATACTAAAAAAATAAAAAAGAGATTGTAGATCAAAATTCACATTTATTTGTTAAAAGTGAAAAAAAATGTATGTAACTTCGTGACACTATCCGTAGCTGTTGCTTTACGAGCCCGCGCACGGGGTACATTAATATTTTTAATAGCGGGTAATGTCCTTGCGTGTAACATTTTTACGTGTTGTATTTGTGGAATGAGTCCTTTGGGAGTGTCTGGGGAGTGTGCAGGGCACGGGTCAGTACGCGCCGCACGCACGAAGTCTCATACATAATATACCAAATATTTCGGCGCGGTATATCCTCGTATTTCTTTCACTAAGCCCCCTGTGCTTATATAAGGTCTGCGAACCTCGGCGAAGAAGACGTAGAGCCAAGAATTCACTGCTCGTTATAACGTAATAAATCGACGACAATTTTTCCCCCCGAAAGCTGCAAGAATTAGCGTGATCAATTGCGTTCTTCGGCATATCTAACTCGACATTTTTTCGCTCTTGTAGTTAAGCACGTATAATTTTTGGTAATGGATGCTAACTTATTTTTAATTAAATGTGCGATTTTTCTTTATTCGTATATTACACAATACAATTTAGTCCTTGTATACTTAAAGGTCACTCCGTGAAGTCAGAATAGAGCACTCTACTTAATAATTACCATTTTCGCGTATATTGACAATAGCTCTTAAAATAGATTGAAATACTGAGTTTCGACGCCAAATTTAGTTACTCTTTGTCTGCTAATAGCAAGATTTGAAATGATTACTGGTTTGTATGTCCATAATAATTTATCTGGACACTTATTAAGATAAATTTCAATTGTACACAATTTATATAAATCAGCTAACAAACACACCAACACAGTATAAAAAAGCAACAATCAACCGGGAATAATGACTATAAGCATCAAATTCCTATTTCTGCCCCGAGAAAAAGCTAAAGCAAGTAGTTAAATTACTTGTTGGCTCCGAACATAAGTGAAAAGAGCATGCCAACTACGGGCCGGATTACTTGGCAAACTTTAAACTGTGGGAGCTAAATAAGAGTAAGTCGGCGGGAAGTGCAGATTATTGTGGATGTACTGTCAAACTACAGCCGTTGTTGGTAAATAGTTCGCGTCGAGTCAAAGGAACAACTTTTGATCATTCGTACAAACACAACTTAGTTTGTACGTATTGATATCGGTCACCGTGTTTAATAACAGCTGATTGGCTTTATTAATTATTAGTTATATTTTAATTTTAAACATAACCAAAAGCCACTCACAGTTTTAACTTCGCGTTTAGATACAGTATAGGGTATATCAAGAATATGAGTATGAGTCGTAGAAAAAATAATTCCTTAACTCTCTTTGAAGATAACAATTTTTCGAAATGCGAAAATCGAACCTGCAGAGTCTCTTTTCACAGCGTGCAGTCTAAACAAGGGTCCCCACAGAAGCTGAGTGTTAAAAATTATAATGAGAATGAGGGGTCGGTTGGCAGCGGAGTAGATTGTTGACTGCATATTATTAAATCTAATCGATCTCTGAAAATTAGAATACATTTTTTATCTTATAGGCGGGTTATACGACAGAAATGGAAAAGTAGTTTAGACAATATAATCAAATTTATAAATAAAACGGAAAAGAAATGTACCTACATATTTTTTCCATTTCAAAATACAATCGAACCGTCAAGCGCGAGAGTATTGGGTTGTCGCTCATAACTCCCGGTGCCCTGTGGTTGACAATTATGAGAGTCCTCAGTTATGGATAACCGAGGTTTACCCCGCCCCGGGAGCCTAGATAACGCAATTACCGACCGTTATTAAGCGACAGCTATTATTCATTGCTGAGACCCTGTATTCATCAAGGGGACTTCGGGTGAATTTATTTTTGGCTGGAATAATTGTAAAGTTTGTTGATGGAAGAAGAATATGCTAACGGCGAGTGAAGAGTTAGGACTGTAAGATCTATTTAAAAATAGAATGAAGTAAGAAGAAAGCAATGGAGGATTGCTCATATGAAACAAAAACTTGAATAGTATTTTCATTCTCTGCTATTTGTGGCTTTTAATTCCCCATACCAAATTAATGATTGCGAACATTTTTATTATCTGTCGTTGCTTTACGATACTAATTATTGAAGGTATAGTAAGGTGTTATCGTCGCAGCAAAGTTTCAACATCGGCACATAACACCGCTCGCGTCAAATCTGAACAACTTAGACTCTTGTTGAAATAGGTGATATAATTGGAGGACGCGCTGTCGCTACGAACAAGAATGTAGACTACGTGCGTTCGAAGCACAGTTAATTTACAGTGAAATTATCACAGGTAATTTATACGAATAATTTTAATACGTCTATAGGCAATCGAGCCGCAAATTAATCAACCGCAGATCGACAGAACATTCCAATCCGTTATGGATATACGGACGGTTAATTACCCAAATGTTATTGGAGTAAGCTATACGCGCGGTGCGTGCTCCTCAGTTATTTGTCTGATTAAATTATTAATTCCATTGTGGCCGACGACTAATGTTCTTGACACTTGATTATTATCGAAAATTAATTGTACGTTCACATGATTTCAATACTTCATAATTGAATACGAGACTTGCTGAAGCGAACTTTCGATGCCTAAAAGAAAATATAAAGATATAAGCAGTATCCTGAGACATACATTTATCAGGATCTGAAGTGTCAGAATAAGTAACGTAATTAATGTCTTATGCATTGACCCAACAAAAAACATTATTCAAACGGTTCCAACAGATTAGCAATGAAAGCGTAAAAAACAGATATACAGCGTTCGCAATTTATAATATTAAGAGAGATATACAAAGAGTACAAGTACCGTGTATTGAAACCATGGCAACCCTACAGCACGTTGATATACAGCACAGCTACGTCGAAGCCTCCGAATTATTCACGTAAAGCGTATTTCTTCGCAGCTATTTCTTTATTACATCCATTCACTTCGCCTCCCAGCCTTATTTCACATGTTTTTATTGTTCTCTTTAAGGTTTACTGTATACAAACGGCTCGGGTCTTAACATTGTAGCGTGTTATTCATCTAGCTAATGTCATTATTTCATGTTATCCTGTTAGTCTCACTCGCTATTACTTATATTAAATAAGTTAGTTTCTTTGATTACTTCTAATATGATACGTGACAGACAATTTTACTTCATTCAGCTTATCGCTGTCCACTACTCAACAAAGGTCTCTCCAAGTAGGCTCCAGTAAAGTCCAGGGTGCATTTTTACATCATACATTTCAAGACTCCGTGCTACGGCTGAGAATTTCCTAACTTAAAATATTAATAGCACTTCATCCCACCCTGAAATTGAGCTCTTAACTTTATGCAATTAATTATGCCACGAAACAAACGAAGCAGTCTAACATAAGTTCACGAGAACAATAAATTTGTTTATGTAAACCTAGATTTCTCTAGAATCTAGAATGTATTTAAAATTAACATACATTTAGAAACCTGACTGCATTTATTTGTTTAAATTGTACAGCAAAACAAATTCATTAACATTAATTGAATAATAAAAGCTGATGATTTCGGTGGTAACTTTACTGATGTATAAAAGTGAAACGTTGTTTTGTTGTTTGAGCGTTAACAGTTTTCTTATCTGGCGTCGCGACGCTCCGGGGAACAAAGTGGAATTTATCGCCATCGCCTTGTTAACTTGTAAATGTATTGCACCTTGTTAGCGTTTGGATGTTATCGAAATGTTACGTGTACAATGCGCGGCTCAAATGGAACGCTTTTTCATCTACTAATGTTATTGCAGTAAAAATTGAATCGTGTTACAGAAAAGCACAATTTGTATTTTATTTCTAACTAAGCAAAATTCACGCAATATAAAGATGCAGTATTTTTCGCACACAGCGGCAATAAAATCAACTGTTTGCAATTTACATAATTTTATACCAAAAAAATACAAAATCATAAAACTATCGCTTTCATCTACTGCATTATTCATACATGTCAATACCATTCAGAAGACAATACGTCACAAGAGACGCGAGACGAATGTACCTAAACATATTGATATTCCGATAACCATTTAAAATATAGCAGACAAATAGCTGTCAGTGTGCGCGGGTCGGGCGCCTCAATCTGTCGGGCACAGTGTAATAGAATCGATAGAGGCAGCGGTTGACCACCCGCCCCCGGATATGACCTGTCATCCGGGTAACTGACAGAATTGTGTAAGGGGTGACATAGCCTGTTTACTCTCCTTATTGTGTATAAACAATACTTGACTCGGCTGTAGGGCTGCGATGAAATATTGTTCTAAACATTGCGCCCGTAGACGTTCGATTTTCGGACGTTTCGCTAACTCGCTTTTTGACGTGAATAATCGATCGCGGGTCACGGGGAAACTGTTTGAAGTCAGTGGGATGGCTTGTTTGTTCATCGGTACAAACAATTGAAACGAATTACTATAAGTCCGCCTATATACTGTTGTGTATATGAAGCTTTATGAATCAATAAATATAGGTTTTTTTAAATTTAGGTTTAATTTAGTTAGAACATGTCTGTCAGTTAAATCAAATTAATTTCAAGAAATTGTAAGAATAGACTATCATATTGGTCGTAATGAGATACGAAAATTTCTAGTATCATATCATCCAGCCCAGCAGAAAAATCTAACCAAAGAGGACTACATAACTTTTGCAAATGCTGAGAGATATTTGTGATCGTTTTTTTTTTCGTCATAACTCTATTTAGGGGGACCAACCTTGCCATTTTAGCATAAAAACTATCGCATAGTATTAACACGGGGAAAAAAACAAAGCGCACTTAGCAAACTAAGCCGTGATTTATTGCAAGAGTGAAGTCTAATTAAGTTGGTTACACTATGACAATTTGGGGCAGTTAATTGTTTGCGGAACTCGCTCGGCCACACAAGGGGACAACTACAGTCAGCCGATGTCACTACTCCGCTGTTAGACGAGCTCGCTTGTACTGGACGTCGTTTAGTATAACCAAACGTACGTGTAGAATCGGGGGCTAAATTACTAACCGAGGGAGGAGTGCATGTTCCTAGGGAACTTCATTAGGGAATCAATTTCGTGGAGCTGACATAATTTGTTTTGTTGTTTTTGTGAGTTTTTTTTTTAATTTCTATAATGTGTGCGTGTGTCAAAGTGTTGGGGAATTTTGTGTTGACAACCTATAAAAGTATAGGAACATAAAAGGCTATGCACTATGCATAGTTAGTCGATTTTGTTGCAAACATAGTAAAAAATAATTTATACAAAGAACCAATGCACCTTTTATTAAAACCTAACGTTTATCCTAAACGAGAAATGTCAGTCTTTCAGTCATATAAGACTAATTTACTTCTTCAATATGTACAGTGCTTGTTTACATTACCAGATCGATGTCACACTCAATACACTATACATGCAGTCAACTTACCTGAAACAAGAAATTGAACAGATTAAAATAAGTCCAATTTAATTAATGTATCCAATTAATCCGCGAATTTACGTACAGGGGCGTAACTTATTCGAATAATCCCGTCTGAACATGGAATATGATTAAACGAAAATATAAGGTTAAGGACATCTGTTGATATTTATATATTATTCATCGTAAATATCCCCTTTTGAGGAACATTTGTTGCCGAAATCAAAGGACGATAGCCGCAAATAGACTAAAAGCTTTTAGCAGCTATTTTTACAACGTTATAAATTCATCACTTGGTGAAAACTCGCCCAGTGAAGGTAAGCAGACAATTCAGTTACTTGTTTTTCGTAGAAAAGATAAATTTGGGAGAAAAATTAATTCAAACTCTCAGGAGAAATCATCTTTATAATGCCGGAATATCTGTTACAAAAATGAGAGCTTCTGACATTGTAGAGTATGTACCTAGCGGTGTCTGTAAACTTGTACATTTCTAGCTTACTAAATTTGCTTGCAACTTCCTAAAATTATGTTTTATTTTTATAATCCTTTTATGGAATAGGACTTGCCATGTTAACATCAACATCATGATTGTTAATTTTCATGGTTTTCTTTTGGGAATATATCCGAAAAACAAAATTAACAGTGTTGAAAATTAGTGTTTTTGTTGTTAATTATCTCATAAAACATAGGAATTGATAAGAGCCCACTACTATTTAGATATTACGGGCACTTCAATTCCATTTGACCAGATCGTCACATGTTGAATGAACAAAAAAAAGGAACTAGATAATTGAGTGACGTGCGGACAGAAAATTAACCGAGCACATTTGTCAAAGTCGGCAGTTGTCCGGTTGTTGGAAATAGAGGCTTCTTTCGCCCATCCGTCGGTACACTTGTGTGTACTCGTTGATCCCTGGCGAACAGTGTGTGTCAGTTGATTGGACAACGGGCCTGACGTGAGTGGATTGATTCCGGCCCTCGGCTTCATCTAAACCCCCCGCCCGGCCCGCACACCCCGCGGCCCCAGCGACAATGCCGCGACAAATGTTATCACACACACTATCCCCAACGATTATTGACCCACTTTTACTCATAATTTCATGCCGATTCGTATATTGGGATGATTATTGGCAACAATAGAGATGTTTTTTTCTTTTTTTTTGTAATTGGCAAATTGGTAAGCAACTGGCTACGATACGTCCGTTCAAAAAGTAGCTTTCTATTGGCCCTTAAATCTAATACAATTTTTCAATATCCAACAAAATATTTTAATACATCAGTGCTCGGGATAATTGATTGATTGCTAAATGAAATTGACGTTTATTAAAAAGTTAGCCTGCGACTTGTTTGATTGATGAGTCTTCAAAAATATTGTTAAAGAAAAATGGCATGAGACTTACGTATAGCTCATGTCCAAAGCAATTTAACAACATTTAACTTCAAAGTAGCCTAGAAATTTTAAATAATGTCACAAAAAGGGACATGTGATTAATTGAACCACTAAATCGTTGTAATGTAAACAGCACAATTTCATTTGCGGTATATCAAAACATTTCCCGCTCCGCTAACCAATAAAAGAACCTTAACTACCTGTAGGAGCGGGCTTAAATGAAATGAAATGCATACCGCTCACATTTCGCCGTAATTTCCATTGGCCACCCAATAATGAATATCGGAGTGGGCAACAAAAACGCCCACAAAACAGACTGAAAAAGGGGAAAACAAACAAGCTCAATT
Source organism: Cephonodes hylas (assembly GCA_030295005.1). Taxonomy (NCBI): domain Eukaryota; kingdom Metazoa; phylum Arthropoda; class Insecta; order Lepidoptera; family Sphingidae; genus Cephonodes; species Cephonodes hylas. Next base: position 7,602,840 of record AP025371.1, read on the forward strand.
TCGAAGAGCGCCGAGTGGCGGAAGTCGCGAACTTGATCTGTTTCATTAAAACTCCTATCTTGCTTCTATGGGCTATCTTTCCTCACCACTCGGCGCGATAAACTCTTTCCATTTCATTTATTTTACACTGAATATTGTTTATGAAATTAAACTGAGTGCTCGCTCAAGAGTTTGCTGTTATGATAATTGTTTTATAAAATTTTTGAATTCAACGAGTTGAAGTATTCCTTGTTGAGAAGGTAAACGTTGAGCCAGCAGCTAGTTGTAACGTCATTAGCCAAATCTCGCTGCCAAATGCATTTTAATCATATTGCGATGGACTTTTCAGATTACACAAGATCTTTAAGTAAAAAAATCTTTGTAAGAATTTCATAAGTATTTATTTATAAAATTCAAGTTTCATAATGGTTTCTCAAGTTTTAATTTGGAATTTTTTGATAGGTAAAGGATTTTTTGTTTTTTTTAAAGAACAAATTTCTTCCTTTAAATTTATTGTATCATAAGATACTATTAAACCATCATTACATTGGTTGTCCTTTTCTGCTCTGTCTCTCCAGAGACTCAGTTACTTTTCCAAGGTACCTACTATTATAGTTCCCTGGAGAAGTGACCATTCTATCTCAGGAGACATACTCGTAGACTCCTTGGTATTATTTATTACATCATACACACTCAAAGGCAACCGCGAAGATTTGTTTGATACATTTTTATACATGTTAAAATAGCTGTTTACGTGACTAAGTTTAGTAGTATATTTGTTTAATCTTTTAATACAGAGTGTCAATTCATAACATTTTTTACCTTTTTATGGACGACAATGTGATAATATCGCGATTGATATTAAGCAAGAAGCCTTTTTTTTTTTTTTTTTTGTTCTCGGGGGGAAAGCTGTTTATGGCTCTACTTCCCGCCAGCCCGGGGGAGGGGGGCGGGAAGTGTATGTCGGGGTCACCGGTCTTCCAGCCCGGCGCGCGGCGATGTCATATCCGCGCAGATGTTAATGCCGGGCTGGGTCCCTAACAAAATCCCTAAACCGGCATACCGACCAAAACCCCCCGGTGGCCATCTCCGCGCCGAGTGGGGCGGCCACGGTACGCGGGCGAGAGGCGCCCACCGTCAACCGCAGCCGCCCGGTGCGCCTCCGAGACGTAAATGTCTCGGCCGTCTCGGAGTTTTAGGTGGCACAGTTGCACCCCCACTATCTTGGTTCGGGCGCCCCGGTTGTGGATGGACGCCCGCGACGTACACAGGCCACAGTGCCGCCGCCCCTCTCGGGGTCACTTTCAGTGAGGACGCGCTGCCCCCACAGCACGTCCAGCGACCCCAAGGGCCCCTTTAAGTCGCCTTTTACGACAGGCAGGGGATACCGTGGTGGGATTCTTACGCCCCCTTGCCACGGGGCAGAAGCAAGAAGCCTGTCTGTCCAAATAGCGTATTATAACCATAATACGTTATTTTCACCCAGCACAATGATGTGAAAAGAATACGGCGAAAGTAATTCATTTAAAATTAGAACACACATTCAAATAACGTACAATCCCTGACGTCATCTCTCTCAAAGCGACAGTTCAAAATACCCTCGCATCATATTTAGATGACGCGTGGTACGCATGAAAAAAAAGAATAACAATTCAATTCGTCGTGATGGAAGGGCGCGCTCCGCATCACCTGCGACACAAATCTCACAGAATCCCGCGGAATATCGGCCGTGTATCAAAAGCGTGCGGCATAAATCACGAATCATTTTACTGGATGGGACGTCCATATTTCACTTGCCGCCGTTTCCTGCGACTCGCTTGTCGACGTTATGGGAAATATTTGCGGAATCAACGTGGCCGCGCGTACAGTACGCCCCCATACGTAATGTGACGTTTTGAAAGGTGATAGTTCCGCTTGATTGTACTTTTCTACATATGTGCAGACCAAAGCACAGATCATCTATTATTAAAGTATGAAAATCATTTACCAAACTTTGTCTTCATTATTTAATGATAAATAGTACAATATAAATTAATATTCCAGTTTCTAATTAAAAATACCAAATAATCTTTCATACAAAAACGTTAGCAAATTAATACAATGCCCGAAATCAATCCAATATCGCAACTTATCTCTATACACGTTAATAAGTCCCACACAATCGGTATCTCACAAAGCGAAGTGACAATTGGTCACCGCAGGTGTCGGGCGGGCGGCGGCGCCTTTGAACCGAGGTGAAAGGCGCGCCGCCCAACGCAGCGCCGCATTTTTACCGACGAATATTCTAAAATAGACGTGTCCCGACTCACGCGCCTCGGAAGTAATGAAGCTTACTTTATAAACGATTTCAGTGAATTTCATACATCGCGGCGTTTTATTGGAAAGGTGGGGAGGTTACGCTCTCCGCCCGCCACGACTTGTTACGTACTCGAATGTGAAAGTGTTTAACGTTTTATTTTATTGTTCCTGTATTTCCGTGCTTTCGATGTTATTACGCTTTTTGCGCTTTTTATGCTCCCCCGGTATTCGCGCTCAAATATAACACTCTTTATATATTGCATTTTTTGATATAACGACCGCGCATATAATTCAAAATGCACGATTTTCTACAACTTAGGTAACTATAGTTAACAGTAATTAAACTTTCATATAACGAAATCATTAATCTCACATACAATTAGGAGGATTCATTACACGTCGAGGTTGTAGCTTTCCAATCACTCAGCACGGTGAGTGGCAAACTCAATTTGTGAGTGTTTAACTTCTCGTGTATCAGTGGAGGCGGTGGCTTACGGGCGAGTTTCGTGACCCCGGACCCCGCGGCACTTCAAGGTCCATCTCGCGGACCCCACGTACAGGCCGAGTACGTGACTCCAATGTATTGCAACTTGTCGGCTACGTCACGTGCCGCCGACCAAGTGTTGATTCCGTATGCACAAACTGTCATACAATATCTTATTCGAGGACTACTGGCTTATAAAGCGTAGCCGATGGTAAAGCCTCGCATATCTGCACGCATATGTGCAAGTCTTGTTAATGAGCCGTATTGTTCGTTGTTACTATCGACTGTGAATGTATTAGACTAATAAAATCGCGTTCTTAATAGAGTTATAAACGCAGAAATGTTGAGGAATGGAATGTTAATGATTTGGCTCGACCAGGATAATAACAACGTCTCAATATAAACGAACCTGCCCCAACAGTTAAAGATATAATGTCGTAATTTAACGACGAAATTATCTTTCAGGCATCTTGGTTCGTTCTTCAATTGTTATAGACAGCTAGATAGCTGTCTAAACTCTAGCGTAGATACACTACAGTCTAGTGATTGGTTGCCATCAAGGTTAATTAGATTAACATGAAGATCATATTCAATTCAGTATTGATCAATATTAATAATGGTAACATTTGATCAATACAATAATGTCATTTTTTGAACAATGGATATGCTTAGTTTAAAGCCTTTAACCAGAAAATTCGAAATTTCTTAATGAATTAAAATTAGCTTTTGAAGATAGTACAACAATTTTGTACGAAATCACAAACTTCTAAAAAAACACAGTCGTCAGTACCGAGACCCTGTACACTATAAACAGATACTCACAGCCCTCCCTCAATCACATTTCTTCCACTGTAACACGCACACACACAACCTCCACCCATTTCCTAATTACAATATATGGCGGCCGTGGCGACACTTATCGGGGTGACCACACGCACATCCCTGTTTACTTAGGCCTGTTGTTTTAATGGACATGGAGAGTGTTATGTCGTCGGTTACCACCCTCTAATTGTTAAATCCGTGCGGATGAGCCGTGTCGTTTTAATATCTTCAAGTCTCGAACTCGGTAAACTGCTTACGTCACCGTTTAAGCGCACACCAAACTATATGCAGAAATAGATAGTAAGCGATGTGGATTTTTAATATTTCATATTTTGAGTGCAACGGAACGTTCTACGTGGCTGTATGCAATATTCCATTGCTTGCTCTTCGCAAAATCTTTATTTCTCGTTGTTTATTAGATGAAGAAGGTTTCAATATATTCTCTTCTCTTATGGGAAATAATATACTGTAGCTCAACATTGTACTTATTGTACTCTATATCAGAGTAATATTTGTAACTGGTATGTCAGAAATATTGTAATATAGTATAATTTAATCGAAGGAAAACGAAGAAGTAGCATAGTAGCCTGATCAAAATACGGTCGGTATACGTAATGTTAAGGAGCAAGATACATGTGGCGCACATTTGCATTTACGGTGAACTATTTCCAATCCGTGGTAAGTTACAAAGGAATCCATTAACCTGTCTGGTTAGATTTACCGATGCATCTTGGCTTTTAATCAATTTACTTAGCGGCTGATAGTTGAGACCGAGTGTTGTTACACAATATTATTTAATAGTTAACGGGCTCCACTCCGCACGAGGTAGAGACAACCACAAGTTGATAAGCTACCGCATAAGTACTGGAATAACACAAGATTTTCGTACTAGAGATGTGTATTTGAATTTGTATAAAGTTATAGTTTAAAAAAGCACATGTTGATGATAACTTCAGTCTCATTTAGACAAATATCCACGTCAACCACAAAGCTCTTAGATATTCAGGCACTTTAATCCGAGAATACCATTCATACATATACTACCATAGTTATGCTATAGAGTAAGCACTTACATATTAATATGTAAATCCCGACTCTAATTCACGTAACCGACAACAAACAGTCAGCTGGAAAGCCGATCAATCTCTATCTCAGTTTGCATTTCGCCAGCACATCGGTAACCGTCTGATACAGCGCTGAATCGTATGACGCATTGTTCCGATAAGTATGCTAATTCTATGAAGTGGTAAGGCAAGGCGAGGTAAGGCGTCGACAAACGTCGGTGACATACAAAACTGCCGATCCCGACACTCGCGATACATCCCCGATCCCTAAACACCGCCCTGCTGCGCGCTATTACTTACTTATAGCGCGATCGAATCGTCTTGATACTATTTGTTGAAGATCGGAGCACATTTTCGCTGTTAGGATAAAGTTATAATCTAAAATGAGTTTACGTATGAGAATAAGTTAAATTTCAATTTTCACTTGTTCATTGTACAATAGCATATATTATATGTTAGTGGATTAGACTATACTGCGAGATTAGCCTTTGGAAAACCACTGCATTGTTTAATAATTTGCGTTTTACCTAATGAATGGGTACAGATTAAATATTATTTATAATCTTCGAAAATAACCAAACATCGACATGCGGCCTCAACAATGCGATTCATACGAGAAATTATGTAAAAATATCTAAAATAATTAACAATATTGCAATCAGAAACTATATCAATAGCTCACAATTGATTAATTTATTTGTTGAGATGTCTAAGCGTTTAATTGCATTGAGGAAGGATTTACAAACAACTCGCCGTGAATTCAAATTATTTGTGCCTATGATTGTTTACTTCCTGATCGCACATTGCATATAAGATATACTTAATATATTATTTTATTCACATCATCATTTAATCAAATGACCCTTAGGATTAATTGTATGCGTTATGCGTAGGCACAAGGTAAACATTTATTACACTGCTCTATTTAATGAGGTCTTTATAAATAATACTAAGAGATCTTTGTGTAAACCAGCGGCCGTCTTCTTTTTTTTCAGCAAAAAAAAAGAATTATTTGAAAATGATTTCAGTCTCCCTCAATTTAGTTTTCTTTAGGGTTTAGGTACGCAATAATTCATTATAAACACAAACAAAATTTCATATCGCACGCTTAATAATATAGTGACCTAATTCAAAAAGCCGAGTGTAAGTTAAGTAAATGGGAAAAAAATATTACTTCGTCAAATACATTTTAAAGAAAATATAAAAAATCTCATTATGTTTAAAAAATGTATGTACTAAATAGTTACATTACATACATTAAAATTTTATTATTTAATCCGAATATAATTTAATCACTAAGTGAATGAAGGTGATAATACAAAATGTTGAATTAGGTCACTATATTTTTAAGCGTGCGATATGTTAAAAACATTGCACTTAGGTTTTGAACCTAAGGTCATTAACCAAGTTATATTGCATTAACTTCACATAGTGCGGAAAATATCAAATACACCGAACGGCGTACACGAAAAACCGATAGATAAGAATCCACAAGTTCTAGAAACCGCAGACTACAACTCACGCCCACACGTACACATAAACAGAAAACTGCTTGTTTGCGCACACAACCACCCCGGTTGCCATGACAACGCGCCCGCGATCCCTCCGGAGTGAGCAATAACTTGCGCCTGGTTAATAGGGTGTCGTGAAAATTAGGGAAAAGCTCCGAGCCTAGCCCTAGCTGATTAGAAGCGGCAGAGGCGGAAAATTACTCAACACTCGATGACATATGAGGTCGCGATATAAATATTTACGTACTGGCCGTAAAACGTTCGTACAGAGTTTGAATTAACGACGACGAGTAAACATATGTTGCACTAAAAGAATTTTATAGTTGTTCGTAAAACGCTTTATTTAAAACTGTCCTTTGGTAATAAAAGGCTGCGGAACAAAGATCGAGTGTGGTGGAGCGCCTGTTATCGTCTATTGAGCAATTTGTATCGCGGCAGTGTTGTGTTAACTTATTGCTACAGGCACTGGCTGCGTCGACTGGCGCGTTCAATATAAACATTTAATATTTCCACTCGGCGCAATAGTTGCCCGTTTTACATGTTTATTGTTTGTGACGTCAAATGGATTTTATTATTAATTTAATTACTCAACGTATAGAGGAGTTTTGTAGATTTTTTGTGAGTATATAAGCTAACTTTTTAGATCCAATACCTAGATAAGGTTAATTGTATTTTGTTTTTTTTTTCATGGATTCAAAGTCGTTACTCTTAATTTAAAAGTGCATTAAATTATGTATTACGGAATAGGGTAACATATGAAACCGCTGCAGTAGTTTGAGAAGTTACTTCAATAACTTTGAAAGGATTTTGAGACGGCACCGACAGTCAAATAAGTTTCTAAATGGAAATTTACTTGAATTTTCTCGTGCAGGAATATCTGTACGAACTCGTATCTATTATATGAATAGGATACGTACTACATCTTATTTCAACAAACTTTATACTTGAATCAGACCTTCAATTAACTGAATGACGATTAAAGTCGACATTGGAAAGTTTATCCGGACTAATTTCTACTTGTGGTTTAACAGCAGTATCTTCATCAACCCATAAGCGCCCACTGCTGAGCACGGGTCTCCTCTACCATTGAGAGGGTTTAGGCCATAGTCCACCACGCTGGCCTAGTGCGGGTTGGCGGACTATACACCTAAGAAATTCCTAAGAACTCTTAGGTGTGCAGGTTTCATCACGATGTTTTCCTTCACCGTTAAAGCAAGTGATAATTCAATGTGAATACACACATAACTTCGAAAAGTCAGAGGTGTGTGCCTGGGGTTCGAACCCGCGACCGCCGAGATTCTCGACCGCGCGCCCAAACCTCGAGGCCATCACAGCAGTATAAGCTATTTATAAAAATAATTTAAGAAATTTACTATTAGCGTTTTATAACGTTGTCAACAAATTACAAAAATGAATAAATTATTTCAATGCCGCGTAGCTGAGAATATCATACTTGTGTGTTTAAGGTAAAAACACTGATGTTCGTAACTTCTATATTAAGACATCTTCATTTTTTTGTTTCATTTTTACTAAACATGCTTCAAATCAATTTTTTAAAAATCAAAACCTTAAAACTTCCTAAACGGAACAAACTAAACACAAACTGTCCCTGCCTTTCCTAAACGTAATAATAAGCAAACACACGCAACTTAATGTAATTAACTAACAACTGAAAATTATTCTAAACTTTTGACGACCCCTCTCCTTTCTCCACTAAAGCACAGCGTAGAAATGTGTTTAATATCAAATACCCGACGTCACGTTTAAACCTTTAAACGCCTTCCTAATAACAATAATTACTCGGAACAATCTAGGTAAATTTAATTTATTACGAACGCAGCCGTCAGTGTAGCGGCGAGGTATTTTCGCAGCATAATACATTTCCCCGTTTCTATTGAGAGAGAAGATGGATTAATTTCAACGAGTCAGGATCTGTGGCAGTCGCATTCAGGATTTGTGCCTTCAAGAATACTACTTTAGCTCGAGTCTCGAAACTGAGCTCGCATTGAAACTATAAGATGGGGATGTAGTTTGACGGCAGGTTTGCGCCCGTGAGAGTTGCCTTGCCAAATTAAAGTAGTCGTGCGTTTTACATTAATATTGAATACCCTTTGAACAGGCGGTTTAGTTCCCTAATAGCTTTCAACTTGAGTACTTGGAATCGGTTCGCAATTAACTGTCGGTTACAGTAATTTAGTACTTGCCAAACCTCTTTTGATTGCATGTTATTGAAATATTGGGTTTAATAACAAGTAATTGTATTTTTTTAAATCATAGGAGTTGAAGGCAAGGGTTTAGCTCTAGGAGACAATGCTTAAAATGCGGTGTAAATATGATGTTAACCGATATATATTATATATGTATATCTTATAATTAAAACTCCCGTTTTTGGAAGTACCTACTGGCAAAATAGAACTTAACGGAAGGTGCATATTCGCATGCACAAATCGGTTAACGAAATGTAAGTGAAATACGCTTACTATTAAATTCATGTTTATCGATGAAATAATGCTGAGTTCCGTAGTATTTTATGCTTATCACGGTTGTAGCTATTTAATACAAATAATTTGTCTGCTTGTAAAAGAATTTTGAAAGTTTGCTCAAAGCTTCGAATTTTCAGACGTGGAATCTCATTGATTTAGTGGATATTTACGAATTTTTCTTATCATTTATTCTTATATTCAAAAAGAAAATATGAATTAATTTTGAATGATATAGCTTATCCTCAACACTCGAAAGTCTCAATATCAAACATGCGGCTCAATATTTTTAATTTTGTTAAAACCACCAACCCTGTTTCTTTATTACTCATGAAAAATTATGGAAAATATTCGATACGCTTGCATGTATTTTGTATATTCTGCAACGGTAATTTATATAATAAATGTATGTTATATACATTATTTTACATTATTGTAAGGAGTACAATTCATTTATTTCCATATTTGACAATGCACTTCCAGTTGACTCTTTCATGTATACTGTCACATAATTTTAGAAAATTAAATGACTTTGAATATATATAAAAAAAGAAATCGCTTTTCATCACACGTAACATTTATTATGTTATCCGTTTAATAAATGCGAAAGCTTATATCACACAACGGGCTATATTTCATTTTTTATCCACTGATCGGTTGTAACTAAGAAAATGTACTCTATAGGTACCGTGTTCCCTTTTTGACCTTTTCGGGGTACAGGAAGGAAATGCTTCTTCCTTTGATAAAACGAAAAATAGCACCTTCAGAATACAACCTGGTCCACCCTCTGTAGGGTGAGTTTGTGCAAAAGGTTTATGGGGTTGTGAGTACACGTATTGTGTTGTATAAGAGTTTGTTATACACGGATAAGTAACGAGAAACACCCTCTCAGTAGTCAGTATAGACCACTTTATCTTCAAACTATACGGGTAATAATATAGTGAAACAATAATTACGTTGTTATGTAGTTACGTTGTAATAAAAATCTTTCTCTCACAATTGGGCAAAAGATTCGAGCCCAGTTAGCAAGCAAAGCTGACCCAGATCTTGTAGAATTCATAAAGGAAATTATTTAACAAAGCTCCACACTCCGAAGGAGTATAAATATTATATAAGTAGACTTGAAACCCTCCGAGTAATGTTGATAAGTCAAACACTATTTCTGAATCATGCGACCTATTTTTGTAACGAGGTTTTAGTGTGCTAATTTTGAAGTCATTAATACGCACAAATTTTATTAAGTTTGGACCTAGTATTTGGCGTTCTATAGTCTCTGTCTAACCTAACGGAAGACAGGCGTAAGTTTATGTATGTATGTAAATTTTACTAGTTGTATTAACTGGATGTTAACAGATTGTAAGAGAAAAAATACCTAACTAATACGTAGGTATATTTCAGCACAGAATGTTCGATACTCGTGGCACGGGGTCGGTAGTAAGTGTTGTCATCAAAAGCCCTTAGCCGTGACTCGCGAGTTAACAATGCGCCCGACCCCACGCCCTTTGACCCGCTTGATGCCGTGTCGCCGAGAGCACATACAAGATGACATCTCACTGTACAACGTGTCCGTGCGGATCACTCGTACTTACGTATGCTCGGGAATACGTCACACTTTTTGTTAAATATACGCGGTATTTACATTACTTTTATTTTAGAAATTATTTCTGGGTATACATTTGTAATTAGTTGACTTTAATCATGAAATCAGAACAGAGGCATCTGTTCATAGCATTGGCACATGTGTTCGGAAATGGGATATAAATAGCTTAGGTATGTTATGTTTTTATTAAGAGCTCATACTTAAAGTAGAACTGAGAACCTAACTATTTATATAAAGGCGCTTAAAATATGTATATCATAGATTTATCGTAACAATTTTAAAATAGATACTTCTTTGTAACCTAATTAGGTAGAAGTGAATCTTTGTGAAAATGTTCATATCCAGTTTTTATTCTAAAACAAATACGTCCTTACTATCAGGTTAAACTGCTGAAATTTTTGTCTTTCCTTTTAAAAAAGCTTTTATTTATGTCTTCTTTTTACACAGCTTTTATTTACAATTTTTATAGATATTATAGAAGATATAGCAAAATTATTTTCAATAATGGGCCTCGAGACCAGGCGAATGTTAATGTCTCACCCATATCGAATAAAAAACGTATAATTTTGCATAAGGCGCGTTTATACTCGTACTTTCACGCAATATTTATCTAATTTATGACAAATTGTGGTTATTTAGTGGAGTGAGAGCATTACTCAGGATGATTTACGTAACGCTGAGAATTCATTAGTCATTTTGAAACTATTTTGCAGAACGTAACTGCACCTACAATTTATGACTGTGGTAAAATTTATACATATACTATATGAAAGTGAAAATATTTTTCACACAAAAGTAGCCTTACAAAAACGTAAAAATAGAAATTGTTAATATGCGTTGTATTTCCTGAGTGCGCAGAACTAATTTCGCTTGAACATCGCCAAGTGAAATTAATAATTCCCAAACGTAGTTACAGTTCAATTATGTTATTTCGGCAAGAGCCACCCTAGCGCCACTCATCTCGCCCACATTATTTCTATATAAAACTTACACAACACGATTTCAAAAGAGAATGACAGAAGTTTCATGTTTTCTTCGTTAACTCGGCAGACTTCGCAAAGAATAATTTTGCCCGGGGCCGTATAAATTCTACGTCAAATGTGTGCTTTATTGTAAGGGGCCAAGGGTCGTTGTGACGTGACGAGATTTTTTTTTCATGTGACGCAAATCTTTACTTTGGGCTCTCTTTACAGTACTCCTGAATGCGCTCAAACGTAAATATCCGGTGTGTTAAAAAAATCATTTCTGAAGTTTTCGGGATGGATGTTACGAAGTTGTTGCTTTCATTTCGTACCGTAATTACATGGAGTATACTTTGCTTTATTATTTTGTTATTTGTGATTATCTTGTTTCACTTGACTCGTATTTGATTAAGATCACGAGTGGGAAATGTGGAAGCTTTAAAAGACGTATTTTACTATTCAGTTCTCACTCTATCGCCGTTTACCACTAAACGTAGACGTTTCAAAGTATGCGCCAAGGATTCGGGTCTTGAGCGGAGAAACTAGAGAAGCTACAAGCATTACTCGCTCCATGGCATGGTAAAAGTGTAACGTAAAGGTAAGATGTAACAGTCATCAAGTTAAGGCAATACATTTGTAAAATTGAACAGAGGGAAAAGTAATAAGGCATAATGAACCGATACTATAACTCTATTTAGTAATAGAAGCATCACTACCATAGATTACACGTATTTATATTAAATAAAAAAGGTTAGTGTTTTTACATCAAAAGCTTTTTAAAAGGCAACTTGTATAATATGTGTGTTATATAGTATGTGTATTATTTTTGTACCATTAAAAAATTACTATTACAAAAGTAAATGTGCGTCCATATTATCAAAATACGTAACCACATCACGTTCAGTGACTTTATATCAAACATTTGGAGGCGACAGAAAACATGTTTACAAAACCGAGTCGCGACGCGAACAGATTACATATTTTATCCTCGCAATCATTTTATGAACCATGAAAATAGTACAAATATTATGTGTTACTCGTAGATTCAACATTTGTAATCCGTCACACATCTCACCAGATTGAGAAATTGCAGGTGACTTAATAAACCTGATATATCGGTAGGTACTAAACTTTTGGCCAACGTTTTGCTAGGATTAATACTGAATTTGTTGAATGTTGTACGTAATAAATTAATCTAAATATTATATTGTTAAATATTTGAGTAATTCCCAGTCCAAAAGCTCTTAAAATGGTGTTACATTTAACGTTATTTTAATCAGTATAAAAAGGAGCATGTTAGTTTCTATGAAACCTTCTCATGAATTTGTGGCGTATTGTAACTTCTGAATAGTCTTACACGGCTTATTTTATTCACTACAACTTTGCTGGAATATGCGAAATGTAGGTTTACGAAGTGGGTCAAGTTGGTGAATTAGGACTAAAACTCCTGCTTTCGTGAATGGGGCTTGGGGCGCCGCAGAGCACTGCGTGTACCGCGCTCAGACACCAAGTGTGACCTACATTAAAATACATTGCATCTTTAAAATCAAACCTTTGGCAACTTGAAAATTATAAAACGAAATTTTAATCTCACTGTGTATTATTTTATACTTACAACAAAGTGAGTTCGTTAGCTATTAATAGTAAGTTAGTGCTGTCTAAAAGACTTTCTCCAAAAAAACGAATTTTCAACTGAATAAATATAATATAGTTTTAACAAATTAATTAAATAAGTTAATTATCGACTTCCTACAAAATTCCTTAGATTTTAAAACCCGAAAAGCCACCACCCAAGTAACCGGCAATTTCTTTTTCTGAACTCCGTAAATTCTTACAACAACGAACGGCACATGCCTTGATAACGACGTCAAAAAGCCATGTTATAACTCAAAATTTGTCACTTACTACCCCTGTACTGCGGGGAAATAAGGGGCGCAAGACCGTGGGGTGGATGACACATCATCTATGAAACTCATTTTATACAATTAGGTTAAGTTATACGATACGGAGGGTGGTCATCGAAGAGAAAGCCAGTAAAAAAAATCAATAAGTTTGTGCGAGTTTTTAAATTTTTGCCTAAATATTTGTTTGTTTACCTTTCATACATTACATGTAAAGGTGGACTTAGTGCTGAATAGATATAAAGAACGGTACATATCTCAGTGCGCAAATTGAATCTAATCCTCAGCAAAATTTGTCCCAGCCGCATTCATAAAATGGATATTCGTATTTAAACAGGAATCAGTGTATATTCCCATACATATATTATTATCTTCACTGGTTTTAACGTTCCATGAACAGAGAAAAGTTTGCGTAGCCGTTTTAATAGTTTAAATTTTATAGCGCTTTATGATTTACGATCCATTTTTATGCTCATTTTATCACCTTAACAGCTACACCGCTTTCAATAAAGCGGGCGCACCTGCTAAAGCGATGGAATGGAACAATCAGTGCTCACATTGGAAGAAATATGCTCCACTGTTGTACCAACATGAGATGATTTATATCACGACTATATCGTTTTTATTAGGGTTGTTTGTCATCAACACATACTGAAATTATATACACGTATATAGCCAACATTATCAAACATACTTTGACGTCACAGTAAATGTAGTAGAGCAACAATGTTAGATTAAACTTTAGTGAGCTAGTCCGATTAATGTTACTATAGTATTACATCGGATTCGCAAGTACCTAGAGGAGGTGATGGCAGTCAGTGTTCTAACGTTTAGCCTAAAATACCTAAACAAACAAATATCGTCCTAGGAGAGTCGTTACGTGACAACTCGCATTAAATACATACAAAAAATTAAATACATTTTGTGTAATCACCCGAATTATCAGTAAACTTCAGGCGATCCAATATTTTACGTTCCTTTCGACATTCTTTTGTTCTGTTCATTTGAAAATCGTGCAATGAATTCCATATGTCTTAAATGATAATCTGCAAACTATTTGTTCATATGAATTTTTAATTTAAAAAATTGTTTTGTTCCTGTGAGCTTGGAATAATATTGATTTATTGCATATGGTGCAAAATCCAAGCAAGTTGCGTTTAATATTTTAAAAGCGAGATAAAGATTACCTATATAATTATTGTAAGGCAAGTCTTTTTATCAAGTATTATAGTATTACTTCTTACAGTACTTTACTGTTAAAAGGCGTTAAAACTTGAAACAACTGTTTTAAGATCAGGAACATGGTACACCAACATACCGCAACACCTAAATAAAACGAGGTACCACAACTTTATTGGCGGGCGAGTCTTTGCTGTGGTTGTTGTACGTAGCAGCTCGCTGATTCTATAGATATTGCTGTAGGTGCAATAATTGCTGAATTAAGAAATATGGGGAAAACATGTGTTCAGGAGTTATGTGTAAATTGCCGTTTACCAGATAACTAATATTATGTTTTAAAAATTTTGAAGTCCATAATCCAGTGAATGGAAAAACAATGATACAGTAATTGAAATACTCATTCGACTTAATTAGTAGATAAATATGTACTTTACGTGTAATAGCTACGTTTAATAAAACACGTACAGTGATGTACTTGATTACTGTCCGTAAGTGAAGTCAAATAAAAAATCGTTGACCAAAGATTCTTATACCCTCATAATAAAGACATATTGAAGAAATCCTGCTGCGAAGATGGATAATGGTACATAAAAAGCTATCCCTCGTATTTCAGCGTAAATAAATCCAACAGAATTGACCACCTATAGAAAATCTATACACCTAAGAGATTCCGGCACTCAGGTATAACAGTAATTTATAACCCGCGATATTCGCTTGGCTCGCTATTGCTCTGCTGTAAGTGCCTAGAGGAGGGGCTTATTGGAAAATTCCCGATAATTCATTACATCCTTGATAAATGTACCGTTCCGTGGAACCATTCAAACGGAGCCCTTTTTACTTTAACGGTGATACGCGAAAAGGGGTAAAAAGGGGACCCAAGTGGAAAAGGGGATGATATAATCAATCTAGGGTCGTCCTCGCTCACCCCCAGACGAATCAAGATGAAATGACATTTATAGAACAGACACAAAACAACTGTGTGCTGTGCCCCGTGACAAAGGCACTCATTCATACTTGTCGTCCTGCGAAATACCGATATTTGCTGTAGCGATTTCCTACTGGAATATGATGTACGTTCACCAGTATATACATATATACCATTCTATTAGTTTGCTTCTGCTCTTCGACGAATAATGAAACAGAATTTTATGGAAAGTATATTTAATTTTTCCATTAGTGTTATTTTGATCAGAATATTATCGACGCGGTTATTACCCGTACATTAATAAGTAATAATTACCTTTATCCACGTTGGTAAGTAATAATAATAATCTTATTTATCTATCAGCTGCACTTGGCTATGGCCGTGCTTTGAACCTTCAAAGGGGGAGAAACGAAGTCGTTGATTCAAAATAATAATAATAACTCTTTATTTATTCACACCACATGTACATAAATATTACATAAAATAAATTAAACTAAGTGAGACAAATTGGCCTTATCACTAAAAGCGATCTCTGCCAGGCAACCTTGCAGGAGAGGAATATGCAGACTGGAAGTATGGCGGTGCTATGTGAATAAATAAATATATATTAATAATAATAGTAATATTTATATCCGTCTTTTATAATGTAAGTTTTTACTTGAATCTTGAAATAGAGTATAGCATTTGCTAGAGTTCAGCATTTGAACTATTCCCGTAAGTTTTATGCAAAAATGTGGTGACTAGAACTTTTGTGCTAAAGTCGAAACTACATTGCCGGCCTACTTCTTCTGATGTAGAGTACTCCAGGCGCAACAAGTCAGAAAAACAGATTTTTTACTGCACCGAAATTCCTACTGAATTTGTCTAATAACTAACTAATGTCATCCAAAACGTCTAGCACTGGATTTCTGATTTTAAATTTGAATTCTAAAGTATATTTAGAACTAAATTACTGTTGGTTATCTACATTAATATGGAGACAACCGTTTATATTACTATCCAAAACATAGCCCGGGCCGTCTAACCGTACAGAAGCGCTGTTCCTTTCAAAGCGGCAGAGTCGCTAGCCACGAAATAAACAGGCGACTGACATCGACTATCCGTGCTTAATTTCGAGCAAGACACGAACCCTGAGTGATAAGTCCCCTTTGAAGACACCAGCTTTGTCACCCTATATTGTAACTTGAAGCTGTACGGCTAATGTTGTAAATCTAATAATATATTTCTAACCAAATTGGTGTATTGGTTTGAGAAATTTGAAGCCTCGTATTTTATTTTTAGTTCGTAAATGTCATGCTCTGCTTTTTTGAAAGTCTTAAAAAATAATATCGATATCCTCACGTTAATGTGACTGTTGCAATATGTTTAGCAGAGAATATTGCAAATTTATGATTTAATTTATTTTATTTCTCCTTAAAAAGAATAAACTTCCGGTATTTTCACTGCCTATTGTGGCGAAAAGTTTAAGTCGCACGTTAGAAATTTTAATAATGAGCTAATTAAAATAATACAAATAACTTGATAGCGGAGTGTGTGAAATCATAAGAAAATAATTGTACAATATATGTACATCTAAGAATTAAATATGATTTTTGGCTGGAGAATTTGGAATATTTTAATTAATCCGTTACTACAAGGAGCGATACAAATATGTCGGTCATTGAACTCTTGATATTCTTGTACCATCAAATTTTTTACTGATTAATTTTATTGCAGAATCTTATTGCAGAATTATTACAAGATTGTAAATGATAAAAAAGTAGGTATATTACCATTAGAATATCCTCAACTTATTTCTTTTCGTCTTGTGATTATTCATTGACGCAAGCAACAATGGGGGCGAATGTTTTACACACTGCACAAATTCGTTTTTAACGTGAATGCTTTAAATAAAACCCTTGGAGATCTCAAATCGAGATATTTCATCGTAAACATCATTATGTAAATTTGCCACTTGAAGATTTTCCCTCGTATTTCTTAAATTTTTATGATGATTTGTATTTCTTGCGAAACGACATTAAATAAATTTTATTATGAGTTTCATAATAGCTTTTTGGTTGCTCTAATCGGTTTTTACCATCTACTGGCTATTTATACAAGGAATTATTAAGTGTATAAATGGACGGTCATGATAAAAAATAAAGTACAATCATCGAACAATGCTATTTCTTTCGTTTCATCACGAACGTTTTTTTATCTATTACTATTGGCTTTACATACAGTCATACAACAAGTAGAATATTAATAATAAAAAGAATACATTTTTTGCATCAAAACTAAATTTAGGCTAACAAAAACTATGTTATAAAATTACGCAATCTCGCGTTGTTCTTTCTGGCACGAATCGAATACAATTTGCATTAAATTGGCTTTCTATTCATTATTTCTTTCAGAAGCGTGCTTACGGTCGCCGGTTTCTTGTTTCATGTATATGAATGTGTGATAATATTTATGAAGCGTCATTCGACACTGTAAATTGAGCGTGTGTGACTAATGTATTGAAATTAGTACGCAACGTTAAGTCAGCATGACGCGACCGCAAATAAATCAGTGCGTACACTCAAAACTGCATAGCGGTGGGATGTGTTCGGCAACATGTCGCCGGTGTCGACAAAAGCTTCGCACTCGGCCCAGTCCTCCCACCGAACTCCACATGTGATGAAACATTAATTCATACTTTTATCTCTCGTGTGAAACGTGCCTGTGGTACGTACACCACACAAGATACGGTAACTATAACCGCAGAATACTAAAGAGTACCTACTACGTAACATTATGCTTTATGAATAATTTTCCGTGTCGTTGCTTTCCGTGGAACACGAGAAAAATGGATCCCATTTTAAAAACCTCATAATAAACTTATATATTCGTTCGCTGTATACATTGGTGTAAGTGAATATTAAAATAATTTATAATGAAAATTTCATATTAGGGTATGAGAAATAGTTTCATGAAATATTTTAGCGTCTGTGAAGAGGTTCTTTAACCGCGAGAGATGCAAGGTTCTTTTTCATTACATAATTTAGTGCCGACTCGACTATTATATTGTCGCGTCATATTTCCCAGAGTTATTCATATAAATGAATTGCTTAATAGTATTTATTCACGAATCTTTTTTATACTTTAATGACAACCTCGGCTGCGTAGTTTGTTAGAGGCCACATCTATAAAAACAAACCACGAGTTAAATTTTCATTCTGAGGCAAATACTTTTGGGATTCACTAATACTTGTTTCGCATCCAAAATAAGGACCTTATCTGATTTAAAAGGTCATAAAGAACCAGAATTTCCTGGCATAAGACAGTTGCAAAGGAAGCCCGTGTCCAGCAGTGGGACGTATAACATACATGAAGACTAGTCGGAACATTGTCTGTAAGATTTGTACAATATGTATACATATGTCTGTTTTGGTTCCATTTGGAAATGAATCGAACGAAATTAGTTCGTTTGTGCAATGCGGGTTTTCGCGAAACAGTATTGGCAGTGAGAATTCCACCATTGATGCGAGTAATCGTACGACCCGCCCGCCTGCCGCCGGCCGTGCCGCTATCTTTAATCTCGAATACTGTTACATTTTAGGGTACCGTACCCGAACTGTGCCGAATGGGTGACGCCGTCTATGGAACGTTTCAAAAAACCTGTGTATTGAAGTCTTAGTCTCTGTGTCATCTTTGAGTCAACTGAAATTTTCATAGAATTTTGCAATATAAAACAGCAGACATCAAAATTAATATACAATTTTTTTCATTAGATACACTTCGCAAATGCAATCAATTATTATCAGCTACTGCTGTGAATTGCTTTGTATTTGGGTCAATCAACTTTTATCTGTCCTGTCAGTACTATGTAAATTTGTCCCCCAGTAGCTTAGTACAATGAAACATTATTTTTTTCAAAAATATTATATATGGCAATCAATTACACTTGCACATAATTATTTATTACAATATCTACTATGATGCTAGCAAATAGCTTTTGATTGCTTTAAAATTTTAACGACCTTTTTGCATGTTTATTTTTGTCCCTATTAAATTTTATTATACTGACTTCCACCGGACAACGGTAAAAAAGTTCCAAAATTCAAACATATATGGCGTGACTACTGCTTGGAACTCAAGTCGATTTATTTCGTGACAACACTCATCCAGCCGTGATTTTGATTTCATCTTTGCCGCAGCGCCAGACGACCGAGTGTATTTTGAAAAAGAGCGTGGCTTTATTGTGTGTCCACTGGACAACCAGCACAAAAACGTAATTATTATATATATAATAGTAAATTAAAGTGGAATATATTCCATTTAATGTATATTTTTAACTGCGCGTAAAACCGAATTTAAAATATTAATATTTATTACCAGGGAGCGGAAAGACTAATAAATATCACCACCAGTCCCTTGGACATCCAAGATCGTTGTCTGAATTATTCAATATTTTCTCTTATAATACTGATAATTATTTTCAAATAGTTGTTTTTTTATTACATAAAAGAAGAAATACAGGCGATTTACATCATAGAATCCCCTTTGGACACCCGAGTATTTCCTATGGACAAACGTAAATGTCCACTGGACAACCACTTTTTTCTTATCTCCTAAAGACACATTATCGTCATTTTTACTTTAAAAGAACAGTAAGGTTTTTCAAATATGATTCTAATATTTAAAAGTAAATTAACAATTTGACTGAATTTTTAAATGTCCAAGGGACTATCTTAATTACAATCATGTGAATTTTTGAGTAAAATTTACCATAAATTGTTCTGCTCTATTTGAATTCCTTAAATATAAATAATTATCAACAACAAATACGTATAAAATATACAAATTTAAGAAAAAAAAAATTATATATAAAATCTATCATTGATGGTACATTTAAAAGTTGATTGACCCATTTAACAGCGCGCAAGGAACTTTCAATAATCAAAATTCGAATTTCAGCCGACATATTTATAAACAGCCAGTGTGGTATATGAATATAACCTCCTTTTTGAAGTCAGCTAAAAAAGTAAATAAAATCGACGTACGCGTGTCCGGCTCGTGTCACTTTATACGGGACCTTCGGTGCGCGAGACTGGCTCGTTGTTGTTCGTTTTTTCGCTATTTCCCTACATCCGTGGCGGTGCGACATAAGCGCTGTGTTCCCACCAATTGTTCTCCGTCAGTTGTATCATAGCCGTGTCAAAAGGCTCAGGTATTACATGCGAACCGATTGACATGACATTTTTTTAAATGTTAGTGCTTTTCTACATATGAGTTTTATTGTTCTGTTACGACAGTGTAAGAACACCATACAGATCACAGACAATGTTATATAGAAAATACAGAATTACGTCTCAATAGACACCTTCATTGGTTCCGAAGATCGAGAGATGAATATGAATCCTTTGTTTCGGTCTCTTTGTGTTATTCAAGTCAAATTGTATCTACAAGTATGTATTGTATTTTATCAATGCTCATCAAGAGTCTAAAAGTGTGTTCTAAATACCGTTGGTCAAATTGTTTCGTGTGAAATAGAAAGTGAATAGTTTTGATTGTATCGTGATAGTTTATCTTGGTCCAGTTTGCGACTTTGGATCTGGAATATGGTTGCAATGCAATAGTTGAAAGTACAGCGATAGGACATGATACGAATCTGTATGCAAGAAATCCCAAGATCGTATAGGTTTCGTAAGCACAGTTGTATTGAACGCATTAGTTTATTTCATCTGTTCAAAAATATCTGTTAATAATATTTGCGTCATAACAAGGCGAAAAACACACAGGAAATTTTATCTGAATGTGTAACCATTTAAAATAATATCGAACTTCAAGGAAACCACTTTAACAGAACAAAACAGTGACTAACCTCGACATTCATTTCTTAAAGCACATTTCAACTAAGGAGTCACATCCCGTTCTACACGACAGTCAATCCGTGCAGAGAACCGAAGTAAAGTTGCGCGAATAAAATTCCTGACACGTAGTATTAGTTTCACCGGCCATTATGACGACGGAAGAAAAGTTTTCGCGCTGGAGCTGCACGGAGGCACTCGCGAACGCTCACCGAACACATGTCACTGTTACATTCACAGGACTAGTCCACTAAACGCGTAACAAATTGTCAGCAATAACACTTCGTCATTTCGAATCACGGTTTATTTTAATTGGATGACTAACAAGTTGATCGCGACTCGCGCCGTCCCGATATTCTCAGGGTCGACATCGGCACAGTTTAATTACTCATAATCTCAACTAATTAAACGGACTCCTTTGCAATTATATCGGATTTATTACCAGGGCGTTGTTTTAAATTATTTGAAATTGGAATTTCATTTTGGGTTTCATTTTTTTCTTTTATACAACAAGGTCCCTGTTGAGATTTTCTAACTTCATAGGTTGTTACACAGCCAGACACAAGAGACATTACAAATGCCCGTACGCCGTCGTTAAAATGAAATTCCCGGTATAAAATTGCTCACATCATTACTTACAGGAATAAATTGGAAAATTGAAACTCGGCAAGTCATCGCTAGGATACTACATGAAACTTTAGATTGCAGTTTGATTTCGTAGAAATCTTTTGAGCATTTCGTCAAAAAAACATTAAAAAAAATCAGAAAAATTCGATCATTTTTCTTAAATAAATTTTCAATAAATATTTTTGTCCCTATTATAAAATTAAGGTTAACCGTGATAAATTAACAATATTTGCAATAAAACCAATTTAACACCTCGTGAAAGAACACTAAAGTGTGGTAAACAGCCGTTATTACACAAAATCCGGTGATATTTGGAAGCAACATCAAACGACGCATAAATCAACGGAAACAAGAAGCGGGCCCAGCGCCTAGCGCAACGCACCTGATGGCTGATCCACCACTAAATATTGTTCATAATATATCTGTCAGGACACGCGTTAATGAGGATACCAGACCCATCTAATTGGTGCGCCCACCTCGCCCACGAAACTGGGGCGAATATGCAACGTGCATCACATAATTTAAATTTGTACGTAACGCAGAAATTGCGTTCGGCACAATGTTTGACATTACATTTTGCCAGCACAAGTTCGCGTTGCTCATATCTATACGTACGTTTCAGGTTCAACTAAATTATAAATTTCAAATTTACAACTTCACATTAAAGTTGGCGAAGTAAAAAGCAATTAATTATGTAGCCCAGTGAGCAAAGAGATTTTTTTTAGCTAGAATTTTAAACAGGAGCTGAAGTTTCAAACAATTTCGCCTGACGCGTTAAAAATTCATTGTTAATTACGCCGTGATTATTTTAACACAGGATCGGACTATTCGGTGTGAAAAATTAGTTTCATAGATCGGTGTCATGGAAAATAGTTATTTTATATGATTACGTCAAATCACTAAAAATACTCGACGAATGGAAACCAGCGTAAGATCTATCTATATTATCATCATCGATGTAATTCTGTCATCGGAGACACGATTAGACACGCGTGATGTAACTTCACCACGGAAAAATTCGACTGTACGTGTTCGATGTTGAACAAAAAAATAATACAGCAAAAAAGCGTATACCTAACGGAATCTAAAAACTCAATACAATTTTTATTGGAGCCTCTCATCGAGACATGAAATGTTTCGTCATTTAATATTGGTATTAATGCGAGCGACATGAATTCTTTTCATTACTGTGTAATAATGTAGGGATGCGTGTCGGGAATTCATTTAATAGGATTCGATGTGATACCAATGCGCTGTGGAATTTAATGAACAGAAGTGTTCGTCGCAGCGAGACCGCACTTTGGATACCGAACTACGGCATAGAAAAGCATTTTACGACTTCCTGTGTCGTCGGCGCGGTGACCAAAATCCACCACGAAAATGTTCTAAATAATATCCAAGAATACATACAACGACTAGGTGTCGCGGACCACTGGACATTATAAAAACTGCCGTCAGATGTGGAGTATTCGCCGTCCCTGCAATCTAATTCGGACTACAGGCCTATTCGTCTTCAGATAATCCCCATTGTCTCGTAGCTATTCTGCGCGCAATTATTTAACGTGAAATTATTCACGGACAGTTGTGTGCGCGTAAATTATTTATTTTTATCTACCTTCGTATTAAATTAAAACCGTCTTTTATCCGCGTCGCGTTTTAATTATCGATGTCAATCATTTGTGTCAAAATGTTTACGTTATTTTCTCATGTTTACTACATATAAAAATGTTGAAGATAGACGGTATATATAATTACGTAGGTAAAGCACGTAGACTTGAACGCACCGGTGAATCATGCGCACACTCTGTCATGTCATGTTACTGCGACCTCGGACGATAGCTAGAGACGTCCTTAGCCTTTGGCAATTTGTATCGATAATATGTGTTAAATTTATTTGTTCTCCTCCCTATATTTTCGAAATGGTACGAGGCGTAGCCACGTTTTGATTGGGGTGGTGGGCTTTTCCAGTGTATTGGGCGATTCTCAGAACCTAATAATACTGAAAAAAAAATCAGGACCTCGCTACAAAATTCACAAATGAATAATCACCAGAACTTACAAGGTAGTCTTAATTCGCAAGAAAAAAATCGAGAAAATTCCACGCAACATGTTTATTCTCTTGTATGTTTGGTGTTATTCAGTTTCGCAATACAACAATGTGTTCACTAAACGCCGCAAGAGTCAATAAATTGCATTCCCAACACACAGTTAATACAGTTTTATTGTGCTATTAAATACATTGCTGCTATTGCACGACTTCCGTTAGAGCCGCGTTAAAAGTTGAACGCGAGACGTCAGTTACAAATTTCGTTTGGCTTTATTATTATTGCCATAAACATTTTACGCATAATGTTACTTAACAACATTATGAGTGTACTCGAACATCGCTTTATCATACATTGTTATAAATACTGCTTATATTTAAACAACAATTAACGGACTCAATCCCCGAAACGAGAGTAAGTTGTGATGATTCTTGTGAGTCTGGTTGTTTGAGAGACTGAAAAGTCTTTCATAGTTTCTGATACCCACGACACAGGGTTCTATCCTAGGTTGGAGACAAAACTATAAATATAACTATCATCATCATCTTAGTTATCAGCTTAAAGATGTCCGGTTATGGACCTCCTCACAAGATTTACAAAATGTTCTATCGGAAGCGTCCTTCACGCGTTATTTGCCAAATTTAATGATTTTCATACAAGAGCTTAAGGAGCGTTTTGTACTTGCAAAGTAACGTTGGCCAGTCGATATTTCGCTGGTGGGTATTATATCACTAGCGTTATGCTAATCTGCGGCTCGGATGTCATCTTGCGCAACAGGCGAGCGCCGGCAAGTGTGCACCCGGCTCAACTCCGCGCCAGTAAATGTCCCACTTTGACTCGGCTTAAACCACTGTCATCAACGTACGCCCCCGTTGTATTTTATAAAGTAAATTACGGAGACACCGAAATTACCGCCATTATCTATATGAATTTACGTCCTCTCAACAATGTTATGGTATTTACGAAAGTTTAGACACGCCACGCTCTGTGGTCCGCGCCGGCGATGTAAGTGTACTTTTATATTAGCCATTAAAGAGCATTCTACATTAGTTTTACGAAATGTTTGTAAAAACACTAGTATAGAGTTATCCTAGTCAAGTTACCTGCTGATATTTATTATCGAAACATAATTAGCATGATTTCAACAGAATAATTTTATTTTTTAGGGAAAATAATGTAATATTGAATCACACTCAAGCCATGAACCTCATAACCTACTAACAACTCGTTATTTAGTAACAAAATAAATCTAGAATGTGACCCACTAAAAACTACGAAAAATTCATCGCTAAAATCCCGATGGCAACATAAAAGTAAACCTCCATGGCACCTGACGGTAATGTGACGGACACACAGCGCCGGAAGTGAGCAGTTTGGGGGCACGCCCCACTTCCGGCGGTTGCGCCTCGCTGAATGCAAATAACCAACTGTCCGTCCGTCCATCCACAGGTGACGAAAGCAGGCAAAGAAACGACAAGATATAATGCCCCATACATCACCCGAACTGTATGTATACTGTAACATTTTTTGTGGCTATATTTCTACCCCACCTACGTCACGAGATAAGGCTCGTGGAGAAATACTTAAATCGGTGTTTTGTGTGTGGGGACACAGCCGGATAAATATTACGTATAACAAAGGGAGGGGAATTTTTTTTTCTACACTCTAATATGGACGCTTGATTTTTGTACGTACATTTTCATGTATGTTTGTTCGTTTTTGTGTGCTTTTTTGTCAGAAAAACGATTTTTGTTATTTTGGTACTGATATTGGGTGAATTTGATAATTTATTCATACATTTATTTTTCGTAATACATATTTAGGACTTCTTACCCTATAAATTTAATTTTCAGATATAGCAGACGAGTAACACCATGTGGGTCAACAATCAACATATACGCCTACGGAGTTAGATAATTACATACACATAAAAATCCTTTCTCCGTGCAGCCTAGCCTAGTAAAATATCGACACATTTCCTAGTGATTACGAACGCTGTCGTAAGTTTACCGCAGTGGCGATATCCTGCTCAGTGTTAAGAAACATTAACACTGGATTAGGGTTGTCACGCTCCAACTTCCGCGTAGAATACCGTTGTACGTGTAGCATTGAATATTTTATTTTCAATTATTACCCTGGATGGGTATTTATCCGGTCTATTTAGTGCGGTGTAGTCGGTGAGCGATCGCGTGGCCATCGGGCGTGACGTAACGGTTCTATACCGCACGTTTGGATTTTTGTTTAATTAATTTTAACTGTACTTTACGTGCTGATCGGCGATTTGCTGTGGCTAGATTTTAGGCTATATGAAAATATAATAAAAGCGTGATTAACTGTTTTAGGTTTAAGGCAATTGTCTAGAATGACGTCACGCAATCAAAAACCAAGTAAGGTTTTCACAGACTTTCCAATGTATATTAAAATATAGAGAAAAAAAAGTACGATTGTGGCAATATAAGACCTAACATATAAACGTTTTGCTCGAAAAAGTCCTTAAATTGCATTATAATTACCATGAATTTCAAAAGTGAGAATATTTCTTGATATTCAGAATATTCAAAACGTATATACGAAAACAATCCGTGCAGTGCATTGCAGGTCTAAGAACTGCAATAAAGTTTAACCTTAGTCCGCAGCCGCAATGACACACGCCAGTACAAAAACAAACAATTGAAACAAACCGAAAACGTCTGCGAATAACGTCAGTCTAATACAAGTTAACAAAGCAAAACACTGCAGATTATCTTTCTGCTGCAAAAAATTGCCGCAACAACGACATGGCCGTTGCGTGCAAGTATCTGGCGTATAACAATGGCCGGCCTTGAGGCGAGGCGTTGTAATCACAGCTCTCGGACGATGGAGCACAATGCCAACCAAACTAGATTCGTTCCTTCCACTATTTATTAGTGCGCGAATCATACTTGACACTTTGTTCTAATTATTCACGCTGGCGACATTCACTTGTTCTCATTCTGTTCTCAATTTGAAAAATTCAAATTTGTTCGGCTCGCGTTTGGGCAAATGATTGTGCATGTTCTGCTTATTGGATACAACTAGGTTTTATTCAAGCGAACAATCATGGTATGGAACTAAACGAGCAGAAGTGTTGGAAAAAATTGCTTTCCTACTAGAATGTGTGAAGGACTGGTTTTCTATTATTAATGTTCCACGCTTATTAAGGGTGGTAACAGACCGTGATCAAAAACTAAGACATATAATAGATATGGTGATTACAAACACATTGACGCTAGGAAAATCCAAGATAAAAATATAAAATTTGCTATTTTGCTATTTCTTTTAATCTCCAAAACTATTATCTTTTGATTATTATCTGTTTTCACTCTGTATAGAGTGCGACTTGAATCTAACACTCCTTTTATAATTATAATTTCCCTTTCAACTAAGGCAACAAACACAAAATCCCGACAACAACACTCGAGACATGGCTAAATAACTCTGACTCTGGTTTAGCCAATGATTGCACTGTAGAACAATGAGTTAGCCTTAAGGCGAGTCGAGTAATCACTACACTAGGACGGCATAACACAATGCTGCGCCAAACTACGTAAGTTCTTAGTGTGGGCCTGTTTGTTCTTGTCGGATTGGACGTAGCACGGGTGTGGGGTTTTAGATGCGCGGGCGAAGCTTAGACAGATTGGTCAGTCAGACAAGTGACTTAGATTTAGATTAGACGTGGGATTGCATTAATTAATTATAAAATTTTGCACGCGCGTGACTCGGTTAAGGATGGTAGGATGTTGGTTTACTTTCTGACTTTGGCTATTGATATATTAATTAGTGTAAGTCAGTAGGAGAGTACGGGTAGGTAGACTATGCAATTCCTAAGATCATGTAGATGTGCAAGTTTCTTTATGATAATTTCCTTCACCTTAAAGTACGTGATAATTTATTGTAACATAATTTGAAAAGTTAGAGAAACCTGGGGAACGCGTGACCGCCGAGATACTCTCTCGAGGTCTAAACCTCGAGGCTATCACTGCTTATTATACCCTTGTGAAATATTCGGCATATATTACAAGTAATTACGTAATGATTTATAATAACAATAACAATAATTTAAAGACAATTTGATATATTATTTTAGTTCACGTAATGAATTTAATGACAAAAATATCACACAGAGTCTAGCATTAATTACAGCAGGTAGAATTGCTTTTGTTGTAAAAAAATACACCGTGGGAAACCTAACAAGCCAATAGCATATAATTGGCTTGTTACATTTAACAGATAATGTATGTTTAGTAATTCGAGTTCACGACGTAGATATTACTCGATAGAAATTATAACTTATCTTGCATGATACTGAATCACAAATTTAATTAATTAAACAAGAGGCGCTAGAGGTTTGTATAGGGACCATTCTTGGTATTAAAAATTTGTGAACAAACCAATTTTGGGAATTTGAGATCAATTAAATTACCCAAGACATTAAGTGGAACATACATTTTCAATTTATAATAGGTACATATGTAACTATACTCACGCTTGTATGCGCGATGAACTAAAAAATATTAGTTTAGTCACATTTCACCCAGTTCTTAGACTATACAACACTTTTTGATCAAAAAACCAGTTAACACTGTCCTGTGAATAATCCACCTGGGAATAAACCAAGGATGATACGTCGTAAACTAATGCCGTGGGACCGCCTAGGCAGTGCGCAATTAATATGTATGTTAATAGTGAAGTTATATCCTCTGTCCTCTGTTAATTAATAAGTTATATGATTTATAAATGTTCATATTATTAAACGTAATTTAAATATATAAATAATATTGATATCCGTTATGTGGTCCTTGTTTGTATCCGTCCAGATGTGGACATTAGCTCAGGTGTAAAATGCGTCACAGTGACCCACAACTGCTTGTTATGTTGGAATCAGCCAGTGCATAACCAGTTTCCAGGATGCCGTCGTAATTGCGTCGACGAGAGGATTAATCATTTCTTGCACGTAGTTACTATAGGAAGAAAACATGGCATTTGTACTTCCAATGGTAAGAAATTTCATGGAGACACAGTTACGACGCATGCTCTTAAAAAAATCTTTTTCCTTTACCCTTAAAGAAAGTGAAAATTCATAATTAATACCTTCGAAAGTTTCGAAGTAGATCGTCAAACGAAATAAGTACAGATTGAAAACCAGAGATCCGGGACCTAAATAAATATTGAGTATATTTTAATAGCAATAGAGCGGACGGAAGAAATTTAGCAAGTAGTTTCAACTATAAAAAATAATAATATCAAAGGAAATGTACGCACTAATTTGTCAATACGAGTACATACAACATTTGGAGTCAAGATAAAATCCTTCAAGAGTCGACAACCGCTTCCTCTATACATGACGCAATAACAGGCTAGTTTGTAATACATTGTTATGAGCGCGTTAACACGTCCACACAAACCTGCGGCAAATAACAGTAATTTAAACCAATGTCGTGAGAAACTCGGTAGTTGTGTAATGAGTTGTAAGCGTTGAACTAGTTCACAGATTAATCTCATGTTAATCTTAACAACTATCGTTAAGATCCCAGGTAAGACGAGGCTTAGATCGTGATCGCAACTCGACGAGCCGTGATAAAATTCCTTTATTAATTATAATTATAGCACATTATTTACGAGCTTTATAAAGGTTATGTAATATAAATTGTCACGTAATTTATAAGCGAAGGAAACGTTGCACATCTTTTTATAACTTATTTTCAAGTTTTCCAAACGTCTGCAATTCTTGAACGATCAATCATGGGCTCTTTAAGCGTAGTGTGAAGAAGTACGCAGCTAGACCGTGATTACCGATGCAAATTGCAAAGCTAGAAAATTCTCAATTGTTACTATAATAGGTATATAATGATCTTAATATGTATTTCAATAGAAAACCGGAAAAAAATGTTATGTGGTTTATTATGTAGAAAACTGTACTGCACCTCGCACTGATGCGTGGTCACATAATAAGGAGAAAATGTTATAAAACAGTAAATTTCAACATGTATCGTTTGGTGTAGTCGTTTAAGCTGTCTCGTATGTACATAAATTAAAAACATTTGGAGTAAATCATATTAGACCTCATCGTTAGGTGCGATAGACTCAAAAGAACGATACGACAAGCATTCAAGAGCATAGCTAATCTGAAACTCAATCAACGCGCTCACAAACTGGACACGGTCCAATCGCCGCGCGCTGGTGAAATCGAGACCGCACTCCATGGTTACAGTGGATATGTCAGTGAAACCGTACACTATGCAACTTCCGTCCACATAATGTTGTTAGATATCCGATGACTGGCGGACGACAAGGTACGCGTTGCGGTCGGCTGCGTCCGCCCTATTTACTGCCATGTCGCATGGAAATTAAATTAAATATTTCATTATGCCACCAACAATAGAACTTTGCACAATGACGCGCACAATTTATCAATATCCAAAATTATAACGGCTCATTTGTAACACAATGATCAACGATTAATAATTAACATCGTCATATTATATAGTGTCTTTAATAACGACAGTGCAATCAGTCAAATTTAATTAAGTGAACACCACATTTCGCAGCAACAACGCGGAGACACTATAATAAATTCAAGAAACGGAATGTAGTTCTTATCGCTGGGTATTTCGCCGGAGTAAGAAAAGCCGAAATACAAAGAAAAGAGATTAATGCGATTGTAGACTTACGAAACCGTAATAAAAAATACATAAGTAAGTGCTGGGGGCGGCCGGACAGAACGCTTCACGTCGCTCCAGCTCCTCTGGGAGCGATAAAAATGATATAAGGCTTGCAGCACTGTCGCAACTTGAAAATCAATAGATGAAAATGTCAAAACAAGGACAAACCGCGTCCGTAGGGCTCACGATGTTATCAAAACTTTTAGTTCTATGATACCAGTTTGTTAGCGTCACCAGTACTTTCCAGATTTGACGGATAATTACTTACGTCGTTATGAAGAGTAACAAGGCAAAGTATTATATTACCTGAAAACAAAAAAAAACTTCATTAAAAATACGAGCTTTATAAATAATAAGTCATTTTGATCTATCAAATAGGGAGGCTATGAAAAGGATGAAATATGACCAGTCCTAGTTGGACTGTTATGTAAATCCTATCGGCTATGCTAAATTGCAGTTTCGCATCCACAGCCTGAATGTAGATTTGATTTGACACCCGGCTCAAAGACGAGCGCCGTTCTTAGTTACTTTGTTAATCCGAGCGTCGACTGGATGACAAACTGAACGATGCACTTGCAGTTAATAATGTTGATCAAAGTGCAATGTCAGTCGCAATTTAGCGCAACCTTGATTACTGTTTGTTTTGGATGCAGCAGGAACGGATGGTACATAAGTAATGAGAATTGTATCTCGATATAAACCTGTGTGATAAGCAATTGGCTGTACTCCCGGTGCAGTACCACGAGTATCAACAAATTAGACACCGCCGTACGGTGCTCGTGACAGATTTATATTGCGCGCGTGGGATGAAAGAAACGCTCCCGCTTATTGCCAATCAATTGATTAAGATATCTCGGCTTGATGATAAGCTACGACATTTTGTTGTTCATGAAACATTTGTGTCTCTTTTGATTGTATTTTGTGAAACAATTATATTAATAAAAGATTTGAGTATAAGTACTGAATGTCACAAACAAAAGCAAAGCCTTGATTTAGTACTTGCCAAGACGACTGCTAAATGATTAGTGTGTTTACGATGGAGTTATGACAGCACGAAATGAGGAAGTTATTCAGTGCGCTAATTAGATCTATTAGTCACTGTAAAATGTGTGTGTATTATATGATTCCGATCATATATTACTAATAACTACTTGAAATGGCGACAAACATTCTCAAATAATTAAGGCACTACATTAGTTTAGCAACTACGTATAATATATAATAATTTTGTCGCTTTAAAGCCATAAATCGGTATTATGGTACCACTCAATAAGCATCAATTACCATTATTAAGGTTGAAATGGCAGTAGACGGAATAAACGCGTTGCAATATCTTTATTTAAGTATTAGTTAATGTAAGTGTCCACGAATTTGCTGTCTAAATATAATTTAGTCTAGACAATTTCTATAAATATTTGTTTGTACTGGCAAAGTTTCACGATAAGACCATGTTTTACGAACTTAAGAAGTCGTAACGCTCGTATTTTGATTTCATGGTTGCATTTATGCTACTTTCATTATACATAATTTTTCATGGATCACGGTCGGATCAACATTCATGCTCTTATATATAGGGGGAACAGTATAGTTATTGGCCCCTGTACAGTTATTAGCCATTTCAACTTTGCTACCAAAAAACTAGCAATAATCTATACTAATAGTAGATTTAAAAATTATATAATGGCGACACTTTTATTCTCTGTCATAAAGTCTCATCGAAATTCCGCTAGGTATGTGGTTTGTTTGTTTTCCGATGTGTAATGTTTTGCCGGAGGGAGAAATTCAGTTAAGCGATTAAAAATAAAGTTAAGACTGCATATTTTTTTGGCGCTATATTTTGAAATGAATATGTAGTTTGTCAATGATTTATACTTCGCAATAGATGGTTTTTTTATGCGTTATAACCATATTAAAGGTGCAATATAACCTTCTTTCTTTATAACTACTATGTTATGGCCAATTACTGTGATTTTGAGATTAATATTTTTGAGTTCACACTATTCTTACCATGTATAGTAAAAGTTTATATAAAGTACCTTCTTTTGTAGCACATTAACAAAGCAACATAATGTCGTGAGTTTTATTTATTTTCAGTAAGGATATAATTTTTTATGTGTTTTTGTTTACCAACTGGTCGCTTAACTGGCCAATAACTATACTGTTTCCCCTATATGGTATTTTTAAAGAAGAATTTGGGTGGTATAGACGTTAGCACACAAATTTTATTTGACCCATAAGGTTATAAGTGCTTATAAGCATGAAATAAGGGTACCAACACACAATAGCCACGGTCTCTAAGGCATAAAACCTCCTTTAACTACAGAGGAAGCCCGCAACTAGCAAAGAGACCTATATAGGCTGATAATAAAAAGGGTACCTACTAGGGTTTTGATTAGGCAATGAGCCATTGACATTATAAACAGAAGAGTCACAAAATTTTAGTGAAGCTGTTGGAAAGTGGTCAATTTTTTAAAATTATAAGACGTATTTAGGCGTCTTGCAGCTTACAGACATTATTGATTATACTTTCCAGGCGCCACGTGTATCGACATGAGTCAAGTTTCGGATGTCATCCGCGGTGACACAGGGCATCGCTTCTTTTGTGGCCAGGAAGTTAGGATTTTTTATTATTTTAATTAATGACTTCCTAGTACAAAGGTAGCGGAATTGTTCATTGCAATAATATGGTTATTGGGGCACGCTCTAGGTAGGGTGACGATATCCGCAAGGTGGCTGGCAGCGGTTGGATGAGGAGAGCCGAAGATCGAGCCCAGTGGCGTGCCATAGGAGAGGCCTATGTCCAACAGTGGACGAATAAAGGCTGATGATGATGATGATGATGATAAATAATATGATAGATAGGTATAAAAGTCACTCATCGTCATCAGCCCATAAACATCCCCCGAGGCACGGGCCTCCTCTATGACGAAGAACTTCAAAAGAATTTTGTTAAGTTTTATTGTATATCTTCTAAACTGATTTTGATAAATTTTGGAATCAATGGTAAAGAGATTGGTTTACTTGTGCGAACATATATATGTTGGATTCTCAGCGATTTGCTTATAACATGCTTTTGGATGACATACCTTATAATTAAGTACTAAAATATTATCACGCAGTACATTCAAGTGAAAGCGCCAACACGAGTGATAACAATACCCTTGAATGATAATTATATTATACAATTGCATTCTAATGACTATTACTTAATGAGCAGTAATCTGAGCCGCGAGCGATAGATTGCGCTGTACAGCCCCGTATCCATTACGTCATCACACTAGAGTGACATAGAGTGACGTGCACGAATACTTTCACCCAGAATTGATGGGAAAAACTTTAAACCCTATAGGCATTTTAAAAGCTTGGATAAGATGTAGTTACAAAAGTATACGAACATAATATACAGCTAGCATAAGTAACCAAACATTTCGTATGCTGTTTCAAGTCAGTCTAATAGAGAGCGAGCCTATTGCAATTTTTATGCAAATACGGGACCTCCCGATCGCTTTGCACACATTTATACCACAGGACAGAATAGACAGTCTTACAGGATTAAGGAAAAAATACATTTCTACTTACGACTCTGAGGGTACAAACGTGAGTGTATGTTGAAAGAAATTCATCATACGTTTATATTACGTAGAACAAAAACAGTTTCATTCAGCGTGTGTCAGTTCGCAATATAATCCAGCGCGTTAGGCTACGCGATGTTGCATTATGAAAAACAGAATGCATTTCACTTGGAGCGCTCTCAATATACAGTGCTGCTTTCGCTTTTTTTATGCACATTTTTATCAAGAAAGTAAAAAACAAAGAGCGGGAAACAAGAGTGACTGTAAAATTTCAACGGTGGCTGTTTACGTCCGACCTTTCTTTACGATGTTGTTTAAACTGTTGATTCTTTTTAAACATCTGCGTCGGGAACTGTAAACTACATTGTTCGCGGTTTGAGAGCTAAAATGACGCTTCAACATGCATTCACGGCCCCATTAAGTATCAGTCTTGCATTTGATTATTCTTTAGCTGCAAACAGCTCAGGAATGTTCAGCGAAACTTTTATTAAAGCCAAGTGGAATTATGCTGTGAGCAGTTTCGACTGCAGCCCGAATTTGTTCGTATAAATTGGAGTTTTATTCATATTCAACAGCAAAATGATGAAACGGATCTGTTGATCGTTTGGACAATCAGAATAACATATTCCACAGTATTATTTATCTGTCCATTTTATTTTATACTTCGTATAAACTTACATGTAACTATATCCACAATTATCCAAGCTTTTGGATTTTCACTAGCATCTTTTTATAACTTTTACAATTTATAAAAAACATAGCAAAAAAATATCACTCAATTTGTGCAGTCCACTGTAATTGAAGACGAAGGTAACTTCATTGATGTTACGTTTGTATCCGTTGAAACTGGCGAATCACTGAAGCAAAATCACTCTGGCACTGGCAATCTATCTGAAAGCATTGACAGCTGAAGAACGCCATCGAACTGTAGTCTCCGGGGGAGTAATATACCGATGCACATGTCATGCGAATGGTTAAATGAAACGTCAGCAAGGCACGAATCACGGTAGTGTTTGCACAACGACACACAGTCAAGTATTACACATCGATCAACGGAGACCATTCGGCCAAACAGTCCAGCTGAAATAGGGACAAGTCTAATAGCCTATCTACGACAACGACAAAGATCATTGATAGAAAAGGGAATTGTTTACTTAAATGACTGTTACTCTCTTAGCAAAACGCTTTAGGGTGATTTAAGTATGACATTTTGATTTGGCTACTATAAGTGTGTAGATGATAGTCGCAAGTATGTATAGTTCCGAACTCACACTGAGATACAAGTCGTATGTCAAGAATATTAGAAATATTATATGAGAATTTTCGGTCTCACAGAGTTCAAGACTTGAAGTAGATGATGTTAGTTGGAAAACATTTTAGTGAAAAAGAAAATTGATATTGTACATTGAGGTAATTTTTAATTTATATTGGTCACCGAATTTATTATAAGACTGTTATTACAAACTTTTATAAGAGCTTTAAGGCAATACCTAATTGGACCATTACTTAATTCAATACATAATTGGACAAGCGACTTCTTAAAATTTATTTTTATTTACTTTACGAACATTTTTTTTGTAATTTAATAATCCCGCACAAATTGACAAAAAATATAGAGAGCCACTTCTACGAAAATATACCAAATTCTTATAGTAACAAATAACAATTTTATGGGCATAGTAACAGTAACATTTTAGCTTCCCAAAAATATGAATAGTTTAAACGTCAAGACACACCAGAGTCGCCATTTTATTAAGTGAAGATTGACAAGTTGTTTATTTTATGAAGGAAAAAATTTAGAGGAAGTCTGTGGTCGTAACCACTTTAGATTAGGGGTGTGACGTGTGAGAAAAATCTGTTTACATTTACTGTGTGAACAAATGTTTGATGTTTATTAGGAATAAACCTCCCTATTTAAAATTCAAAAAGAATTAATTTTATAAGTGAATAATACTTAAATTAATTAGAAAATGTTTTAACTAATTACATTCTAGATAGAATTCTAGAAAGAATAAGTATTAATACA
Organism: Cephonodes hylas; assembly: GCA_030295005.1. Taxonomy (NCBI): domain Eukaryota; kingdom Metazoa; phylum Arthropoda; class Insecta; order Lepidoptera; family Sphingidae; genus Cephonodes; species Cephonodes hylas. The sequence continues at coordinate 7,638,826 of AP025371.1, forward strand.
AACAATAAAGAAACGAGGCCAACGTAATAAGAAACTCTTTCAACGACAACAACAAAATAGTTATAATTTACCATTGTTAATCATTAAATTAGATTCAATTAATTAAAATAATTTATTCTGAGAACCAAAATTAGCCATTTGTTTTGTTAAATTAAGCAACGTAGTAACAGTGTAAAGCAGATAGAGATCTCATAAATTGTGAACAAGTAGAACAAGAAACGTTCTCAACAGAACAACATGCCTAAAACAAGACACGAAACGAACTCTAAATCCAATGAAATCTTCTGCGAATTAGACTACTAACAATAAAATGAACGATCTTTAGCGCAATCGATTATTCGCACAACTAATTTTCTTTTCGCGCTGTTACTGCTCCGACGGAAGCCTTAATCGCCCTCAGCATCGATACAATTTAAATCGGAATAAAACGAGGAAAGCGAATCGATCTCTATCCTATCGAGAGCAAATCGCACGACTAAAGACGCTCTCTCGAGCGGAATGCTCCGAGCTATTGGAAATACTTGTGTCTGAATCTGAACTTTTGAAACAAAAAAAGTTAATTGGTGCTGTTTTTGTCATTTGCACCGTTCCGTTAGGTATCCACTTCGACTAATCTCTCTATTTTCTATTGGAACGTCTTTACCTACTTTACACCGATTTAGCAGCTAAATTGCGAAAGTCTGTGAAAAATGGCACAGAAACGTTTCTATAGCTCCGTTGCCCGCCATCTTTGGAATAATTTGAAATCAAATTAACAACAAGAGCGTTCGTAATTGAAACCATGAACGGAGGCGTGAATGTGCCGCGATGCTGAATGTAATAGAAACAGTCGACCTTCCAATGCGGATTACAAACTACTACAAGTACACTTAGAAGCACGGAATATTAGATAATGGTTGTAAGCGATTTTTAATAAGAAAAGACTACTCAACGTAAGGTCAACTTACTTATTTAACAAAATTTACATTTTATAATCTAACACATCAATTTCAGCTTTATAAAAGACATAAAGAAACGAAAAGTAAATTATTAATAACGTCATTACACTCACACCTTAGACAACAAAATCTCACGCTAGAATTAGAATTTCATAGACAAAATGGCATGGAATATTTCAGAAATTGAATGATTCGTCGAGTCGCTGAATAATAAATCATAAGCCGGCTTCGCTGCGAATTTCAAAGGGGATCTTCAAAGTGCTCACTTAACAGTGTTATTATAGAGCCGTGTAAATGTGAAGTTTATTAAGCCAACCGCCATGTCTCGGGGTTCTGGGAAAACAATTTCATACGCACCCATAATGTCCTAAGATTTAATTCCACACATGCCCACAAAATGTATGCTAGTGAAATGATAATCTGCTTGGCGGTGTTTGCTGTTTGGCCAACGGTTAACTGAATGTCCGGCTTGTTGAATTATTATCAGGGTAAATACGACATCAAATAAAACTTGTTCGCGTAAACTTTGCTTTAACTAGAGTGTACTAAACAAGTATGTTTAATTTTTTATTCATAAAAAATAACTTGCCTAGAATTGTTTTCATGAATTGCGGTTTATTAGACTTAATTTTTTCTTTAGGATATTATTATTGTTGGATTTATTACACTTGGTACATGTTTCTTATGCAATCTAGTTCGTTCTACTCAAAATAAAACGTGAGTATTTATCAACATAAATTTGAACATTCACAGAATTACATTTGGACTGTTAAAATATGACGCCATTTTGTTGCACGCTTTGTTAAACAGCACAACAATACACACGCGGATACAACACGAGTCTTGTCTTCGAATTCGTTTATGATATATCATTCCGCATAATGGGTAAACGTCGTAATTTACTTACCAACTGTTGTGCGTAGGATGAGAATATGACGTGCGAAAATAAAGAAAATATACGCATTTTCGAGATTTTCCCGCGAGGTAACGTTGTAATACATTTTTATTGGATGCGTGTATATTTCTAGTTAAATACAGAAACGCTTTCATGAAATGAATATGACTAACATTATAAGATATATAAAGAGTTTCGAAAAATTATTTAAGTATTATTAACAACCTCTGTCACAACTCAAGGAAACGCGCAATCCATAAAGCCTAACAAAATAAATACGGCGCTGAGAATTAATTGCCTCGTCCTATATTCCTTCAATACATTTTTCATTGTTTATTTCCGAATCAGTTCGGGGCGAGCGACACGGCCTGATTATATTTTCACGTCACTGTCAAGCTCAAACAAAGACACCGAGAGAAAGCCATCAGTCATTATCCGGAGGAACAACAATAAAACGGCGAGTCACGGTCGTTAACCGAATTCACCTTACAATTAGGGAATAGGGAACCCTAAATACTTGGTTAAGGTTACGCAGGAATGTTGCTAAATCTGAGCAGTCACCGCCGCCTTTTGCCGCCGCGATAATTAGATATTAACACAATAAGTTACAAAATTTGTGCCCGCTCGTGATGTTGCTCAATGGGAGCTCTGGGAACAAACGACTTTAGTTTGCAGTTAGTTAAAAGGGTCTGCCGAGAACTTACGGCTATTAATCCAATGATGCAGCAAACTTTGTAATGATAAAATTCAGCTTTTTTGAATAACAAGCAAAACAAATATATAAAAAAACACCATAGCGTTTAAAAATTTAATATCGTTCTAAAAGAGCATTCATTTTCCCCCGATATTCATTTACGGTAGACTGATGACGAATTTTTTTGTTGCTCTCCCAATCACGCGTTTGTAATAAAAAGTACGACGGAAAAAGGTTTTGTTGCACAGACGCTTTTAATAAAATCATAAGCCCGTAGACATTATGTCTATATAAACGTACAACGTACACATCTTGGTGAAGTTGCAGAATACCATCATAAGGAACAATGTTTGGTTTAACAAAATTAAGTTGAAGGGCTCCGGAATTACGCTGTCTGAGTTCTTAACGAAGAGTCGGCATGACTTATTTTTGGCTGCTCGTGACAAGTTTGGCGTCTCCAAGTGCTGGACCAAAGATGGAAACATTTTTGTGCTCAGTGGCGGTGCCCGACATCGAGTGGTATCAATCAATCAACTCAGTCAGATACCATTGGACCCAATCAAGCCAACTTCTGTGACGAAACCTTCCGTCGTAGCGAAGTCCAGACGTGGTGCGACCTCGAAAAAGTAAAGTAGTCTTTCTCAATCTCTTTTTATACTGTTTACTTAGTTTTTACTCCTAGTGCTTAAGATATATAATGTTATGCTTCGATTTCACTTTACTTCAACTATGTTGTTTATTAATTTATTTGCTTTTAACTTTTTGCTCATGTTTGTAAACACAAATTACCGTCAATGCATTATTTGATTTTGACAGATGTCAGTTTACTTTTAATTTCTAAGGCTAAGGGCGAAGACATACTGCCTAATGTGGATTATTTCTTATGTTAACTTAAAATTATTTAAAAAAAAAAAAATTCACATAGTTGATATTATATCAAATTGGCTTTACCGTTTCTTTCTTTTGTCTCCTTTTTTCTTCTTCTTTTTCTTTCTTGAACTTTTCTTTGAGTGGACTTAAAATATTTGCACTTCGCCCTTGGTTTCGCCTTTCTGTTCAATTTATTTACTTTTTTACTGTCATGTATGCAACAATTGTTTGCCTGTAACTGTAAATTATTATTTGTTTCATAGTGCGTTCCCTTTCACTCAACCGGCAGATGGATGTATTGGATTTTGTTTTCCACTTTATATATATTTGTATTTGCTAATAATTTTATTAGTATTTATTTTTATTCTATCTTAGCATATTTTATTTTTTATTTAGTTATTTTTATTATTATTATTTTTTTATATTTACTGTTTTTAAATATGTCATCCTTAGGTGATTACAATGACAGCGACGATTATTTCTCAGCATGCAGTGACGATAGTTTTGTCAGTATCTCGTCTCTCTCTGATAATCTATCGAATCAGTTTTCTGATGTACCCAAGAACTTTAATGTAGTTCATCTCAATGCCCAAAGTATTCCGGCTCATTTCCCAGATATGCTGGCAAGTTTTGACTGTACTAATTTACATGCAATTCTAGTATCTGAATCTTGGCTAAAACCCTGCCTTAATTCAACTGCTTATACTCTCCCTGGTTTCCACCTCATCAGGAATGATCGCTCGGCTCGCGCTGGCGGTGGAGTTGCCATCTATCTCCGCAATTACATTCCTTTTTCCGTTGTAAGTATGTCACCTCAGCCGCCGCCACTCAATGCCGGCGAGCATCTATTCTTGGAGGTGGAATTCTCTCTTCAAAAACTTCTTCTTGGTGTATACTATTGTCCTTCGCTTCGTATAGACTTCTTTCTATCCTTTGAAACACTTTTAGAAAATCTTGTCCCCTCGTACAGTCAAACCATAATCATGGGTGATTTTAACACCTGTATCTTAAAAAATGACCATAGATCCACTTCCCTTCTTAATGTTGTCCACTCCTGTAATCTTTCCTTACTCCCTCTTTCTGCCACTCATCATTTTCCGAACTGTACTCCATCTCTTCTTGACCTTATCTTTGTTTCCTCCATTGATCATGTCGCTAGATATGGTCAATGTTCTGCAGATAATTTTTCCTTCCATGACTTACTTTATCTATCGTATCGTATCCGTCCACCTAAACCCACTACTAAAACTTTATTGCAGCGTAATTTTCGGGGTATGAATGTTGAGGATCTTCGCAAGGATGCTAGCAATATTGACTGGAGCTCACTCTTTGGTGCTGATTGTATCAATACCAAATTAAAATTGTTTACGGACAGCCTCACTAAGTTATATGATACACACGCACCCTTTCGTTTCATTAAGCTGAAACATTTACCATCGCCGTGGCTAACACCTGAAATCAAAGATCTTTTAGCTAAAAAAGCCCAAGCAAAATCTAGGTTTAAACGCCGCCCAAATGACATGAATTGGCAGAAATACGTGGCTATTCGGAATCACTGCAGTAAGGTGTGTAGGAACGCGCAACGCCGACACATTCACAGCTCTGTTGAAAACGGAGATCCAGCGAAGGTCTGGAAATTTCTACAATCTCTGGGAGTTGGTAAATCAAAACAAAACAACATTTCAAGAAGCATTGATTTAAACTCATTGAATCTTCATTTCTCAACTTCACCTGCGTTTGGTCGGGCAGTCAAAGACAATACTTTAAAACAAATTTATACCCGTAAAACTCCTGATTGTTCTCCTTTTAACTTCAATCAATTTGCCTGTTGTGATGTTAAGAGGGCCATAATGCAGATCACATCCAATGCCACTGGTAGCGACTGTGTCAGCCGTAACATGATCCTTCCTATCCTTGACGAAATCCTCCCCATTATCTGTCATCTGCTTAATCATTCCATCCTTTCAAATTCCTTTCCCACTGCATGGAAAGATGCTCATATTATCCCCATCCCTAAGAAAAATAATGCTTCATCCTTCACTGATTTCCGTCCAATTTCAATTTTACCTTTCCTTTCCAAAGTCCTCGAGCGTCTTGTCCATGCACAACTGAGCGATTACCTATCTAGAAACAATCTACTTAATCCTCTACAATCCGGTTTTCGCTCAGGCCACAGTACTTCCACTACCCTTACACATGTTACGGAAGATATTAGGTCTGGCATGGAGGAAGGGAAGTTGACTGTCATGGTTTTACTTGATTTCAGTAATGCCTTCAACACCGTCGATTTAGATATTCTACTTAGTATTCTGGGTTCTCTTAACATATCTCCAACGGCAGTTGAATGGTTTCGTAGTTACCTGTGCGGTCGCCGGCAACGAATTTGCGTCGAAGATTTTCTTTCTTCTTGGTGCAACACATCTGCCGGCGTACCCCAGGGCGGCGTCTTGTCTCCTCTACTTTTCGCTATATTTATTAACTCCATTAGTCTTCATCTACAGTCATCCTACCACCTTTATGCAGATGATCTCCAAATTTATGGACAAGCCACCATTGACAGAATCACAGAGGCAGTGTCTACGATAAATGGTGACATTGCGCGTATTTGCGAATGGAGTAGGTCTCATGGTCTAATGGTTAACCCATCCAAGACACAGGCCATTATTATTGGAAGCCCTAGAATGATTGCCAAAATCAACTGGTCTGATTTGCCCTCTGTGTCTTGTGATGGTATTCAAATTGCCTACAGTGAAACCGTAAGAAATTTGGGGTTGCATATTGATAGATTTTTGTCCTGGGGTCCACAACTGCGTGAGGTTAGCCGTAGGCTTTTTGCTTCAGCGGGATCCTTGCAACGATTGCGCAACCTTCTGCCCATTGCAACGAAAATTACGCTTGCGCAAACACTTCTTCTTCCCATCCTTGATTATGCGGATGTCAGCTATCTAGATCTCTCTGAAGAACAATTAAACAAACTTGAGCGTCTCCAAAATTTTTGTATTAGATTCATATTTGGTTTGCGCAAATATGATCACGTGTCTGAATTTCGAACTCAGCTCAAGTGGTTACCTATTCGACTTCGCCGGAATACCCACGTTCTTTCTCTTCTTTATAACATTCTTTTTAATCCTCTTACTCCTATCTACCTAAAAACTCGTTTCCAATTCTTACATGATTCTCATTCAAGGTTCTTGAGGTCATCAGATAACTTGAAACTCAAAACTCCAGTCCACACTTCTACTTACATGGACAAGTCGTTCACTGTCAAAGCGGCTAGATTGTGGAATTCTCTTCCAGTTTCCATAAGACTGGCTAAATCACTGCCATCATTTAAAAGGATGCTAAAAGAGTATTACTTATCCTCCTAAATGAAGATATGTTTATTTATGTTTGTATGTATATATGTATGCATGTTTGTATGTATGTATGTGTGTATGTATGTATGTTTGTATGTATGTATGTATATATATGTGTATGTATGTATGTATGTTTGTTTTTAAATATATATTTTAAAGTTCTCTGTTATCTACTATTATGTCACCTTTGTACACTTATAACTACCTTGTCTGTACCTGCTTTTCCATACCTGGTTGCCTGTAAGAGATCGCCCTAGGTGATAAGGCCGCCTTTTGTACCTATCTATGATATTGTACTTCTTTCCTTTATAATTATGTGTACAAAAAAGCTTTAAATAAATAAATAAATAAATAAATAAACATTTCGCCAATTATTTTAAAAACATAGCTATAAATTCGAATTCCTATATGCCAGCCGGCGTGCGTGTGTTCGCATTGTAGACAAAATCTTAATCAGGAGTATTATTGATGGGACTATATATTTTATTGCATTGGAAGAAAGACTGAAAATGGTGTGTACTTATGGGGATGTTTACGACATTTCCCATACGAGACACGCGTCAGCCGTCGGGGCCATTAGAGCAAATGACTGTACTGCGAGCAGCGATGCTGACACGGCCCAAGAATCCGTGTGAACCGTTACGTTATAAGAGATTTTCGTGACTAGATCTCAGGTTGGAGTAATTGCTTGCCGACATTACAGAAGCTACCGGCTTTACGAAGATACGACCGGCACTTTCAATGATTTCACGTTTTCCAATTTCTATTAGCAAATGGATTATTCGACTTTTTCGTAGCAATCTTCCGAGGAATGTTTGATGAGCACATATGTTAATATGTAGCGAAATGAGCTAGTAAGGTTAGTGCTCTTTTTTATTAAAAGGTGTTAAAGAGCTTGAATCCATTGCCTCAAAAACGAGTAGGGAAGGAGTTTCAGGTCTTAATGAATAGAAAACCACCAAGTAAAGTAAATCTAATAATCCAAGGATTTTAGCGCAAACGCGTAAATAGGTACCGTATGGTATTGTATGGTATGAGGAATTTATCTACTGTGACTATACCAGTCAAGCGGAAAAAAACTTAATCATATTATAGTCTAGGAGACATACATAAATGGGCAGATACAATGCTAGGGATAGTACTACAAGTTTAATCCACCATGCTAGCTAAGTCCGAGTTTCTATTTCTCACATAACATGAATAGAGCTCAATATGATCTAGTACATACATATAACGAGGCATCAATGTTTTTACACAACTGCGGATCCAATTAGACAGACGGTAGAATTAAACCATTTGCTTAATTGAATTGGAAGGGATATCGACTGCGCCGCTTTTATATTACCCTTGTGATCCAAACGGTCAATACACATCCAATTCCTATTATTGCTTGTATTCGTGGCGCATTTTCTAGTATGAAAATGAATGCACGAATGAAATAACACATTCCGTGCGTGAACGTGGATAGACTTATAAACATTTTTATCACAGAATGGGATTACAGGATAGATAACAGCGTAATTGCTTATGTCAAGTATTGCCTATTATTTTTGAGGTAAAGTACTGTGACGTTAAACAACACTATTACCCACTCAAATTTTCGTAGGATTAGTCATAGACCAGGGAGTCTAAATTATCAGATTGGTGATGTCTTGTTTGTATGATGATGTATCAGACTTACTGTTGGGCATCGTAAATGCGGTGTCTAGACGGAGAATTATCGTTATAGGAGATTATTAAAGAATTATTACTGCTCGGGCCTTTTAGGAAGCATCACAGCACTGCGCCGGCGTGATTGAGTAGAGCGGTGAAAAGATCATCTTTTGCGACTTAATATGTGTTTTTTTTTTACCTAATTATTTAAATATTTTCATACATAATATACACATTTTATTATTACGCAAAAAGTCACAGAGGAGTATTTTTACACCCGCGTGTTTATGTATATTGAATATGTATGCTATATTGCCCACGTAACTGGAAATGAGCCTACAAATCTGTGTTTCTAGGACTTACGGCCGAATACTGAAACACTACTTAATTCTAAGTCGATAAAGACCGACTAAAATAAGACGGGATTAGACGTTTAAGTTCACCTTAATTTTTAAGTTGCGGTTCAGTATTTGGCCATAAGAGGTTTTAGAATAAGATACAACTCATTCTTGCCACCTTTCAATCTCACCTGCCAATTATGCCAGAGACCCCAGTGTAATAATACGTAACTCCTCTAAGTATTGCCCAACTAAAAACAGTCGAGATACATTCCGATTCCACCACAGAAATAATCGGACAATAATCGTCACGCTTGAGGCCTACGGGCACATCCAGCGGCCGGCATCGCAGCCACAATAACAACTGCACCAGAACAAGTTTCGACATCACGCCATCTCGAAAAAAAACAGCATCAATCATCAGAGCACTTTCTAAACTCTTTGTCAGCATTGTTGCGTTTGATTCCTTTGTGACGGTTCCGTTTCGAACCACTCCAGTTTATACAAATGGAAAATGAACATTTACTATTTACGGCGATTTTAATTAATTTATTGTGTGTGGAATTGAATTTTTTATCGAATAACATCTAGGGTACAGTTGAGCAGGAAAATGTATTATGCTTTTGTGTTTTGTTTGTTATAATGATGCAAAAAGAATACATCTGCAATGACCTCTGCTACGTCAAAGACAAACGAATTATGTATGCACGAATCTTTTAAAGTCAAGTAAATAATGCATCATTTTATTTATGTCCTAGCCGGGGATAATGTTTTACTAATTTGATATGCAAGCTACAACTAGCTTTGAGGTCATTGGCATATTAATGTTACAAGAGGTCGCGGGCTCCATCAACAGGAGTTTGCGAGGCAGTTCTTTCACTTCTCTCGTAGCTTATCTCATTTCAATTGAGGTCGGGTTTCTTCGTCATTCTTCGCCAGATGGTTCTATACAGGGTCATTGATTTGGCATTACTATAGGACATCCTAGATAGGTGAGATCTACGGTGTTCATAATCAGTACTTCTCTAGTAATGTGCCCTTCATGTCGCCTTATTACCCTATCGGGTCCGACACTGGCTCTTGGTGGCAATTCACAACCAGTCTAAAAACATTGTATTGGCGACGAATGATTACAAATACGTCTCAAAACTGTGGGTTGAAGATAGGTAACTAGGCACGGTCATGTCCAAATTAGTGTATAGTTGTCTGGTTTGACCGCGGTAAGGGCGCGGGTCGTTGCTCTGCGTAGTCGTAGCTAAAGCGATAGTGGATAAGGAACAGTCAACACGCCGCGGCCAAACAAAGGACGCACTTGTTTTGTTTCATTTCGCAACGTAGCACATTTTATGGCCGGCTTTCCGGTAATTGTATCGTTGTATTTAACAACAATTCGTTTTGTATAGTTGCTTTACTGTGGGAATATTCACCATGCTAGCCAAAGTCTTCATTTCAATTGAGAAGTCTAGGTTAAGCTCTACTTCTATGACTTAGCATAGTTTAATGGACCAAACCTTAGGAAACTTCTTCTTAGTTGTTTATGAACTATCATTACTTAACGCTGAAAAAATAATTGTTCCTTCATTTTCCACTCCAAACCAATTGTAATCGTAAATATCTCTTTCGAACAAAAATATTGAAAAAGCTTTAAAACAAATTACTTGTTAATCCTAAAAACATTTTGAATTGCAACGTGGAACGCTTTTAAAAGCTGCCTCTCTCACTGCCCTACTAAAGGCTGCAACAAACAATTGCTAAATGAATACAGAATAATATTCCTCAATTTCAAAGAAACAAAAAGACCTTTTAGTTAATTCGATAGTACAAGATTCAATATCAGATAAGCACTGATTAGAAGTGCATATCAATTGCTTTTCCATTTACATTCTTTTTCCAACAAGATCTCTTTCTTTGCTCCGTTGAGTCGAGAGGCAATTTGTCGTTTAAAGTCCCATTTCAATACAAATTGATAAATAGGATTTCTGCAAAAACTTCTGAATAGATGATATCTAAACTGCTTTAACAAGCAGCACATCGTTTTTCCTATTGAACTATATAAATAGATCGTGAGTCGTGCAATTTTAAAGCAGATAAAATATTGTTATAGGCCTCAATCTCCAAAATTAAAAGTGTGTAATAAATGCACTTTTTCCAGGTCTATAATAATTCCTAATAACTACCTCTCGACACAACAGAAAAACATGAACGTATAGATACGTTAAAAACGTAGTTCGACGACTTAAAATATGATTATTGTAACTACTCTACTATTCTCTACATTTTATTATACTATATTATGTATCGATTCATTCACAGAACAAACGTATTCTTACATCACCTATATAAACTAGATATTTTTAATGACCAAAACTACAACAATTAGTGCAGCCGACAATCAATTAATTACAAGAGCAGCTACAACGGACCAACAAAACAAAAGATTATTCAAAAAGCCCCCCCCCCCTCCCGGCTCCTCCCCCCGACGCCCCCCAGCCCCTCAGTCCCCCCTCACCTCTGTAACTCAACACAACACGGCTCATTAGAAGCGGGCCGTGGGAAGCGCTAGTTTCCTAGTGACAACGGTTGAACTATCGATAGAAATTAGAATAAAAAGTGCGATTAATTCATTTTGGGCGATGATAAGAGTTGCGTTGCGAATTATAACCGAGATATGGCCTTATTTTTTTTTCGTAAAACTGGTCATTAAATATATAGAATCTAACACGATTCACTTTAATAATGATACTAAGCACTTTTTGAGAAAAGATATTTTTTCACTATTTATTGAATGCTTCGAGCAGTAAACGTAAAAATATATGGACGATTCCGCGCGCGAATAAAACACGCATAGTATTATATTGCATGGTATCCGTTAACAAAAACTCGACGCGTTGAAAAATAGCACAAAGCTTTTGTCCCGTGGCGACATTCACGTCCGCGTGTCTACTATAAAACTATCGATGTTGTTTATGCGTCTAAAAACTCGATATGCCGCAATCACTAGGCAGATTGCAGAGCAACGTTTACAAACAACGGTGGCTGCGAACGAGTGCGCGTACATACGTAGCTAACGTTGTGAATACAGACTCTTTACTTTTGACGTGCACCGACGTGGGCATAAAGAAACTTATTTTGACCTCGCATACATAGGTCTTTGTACAGAAACTTAGAAATTAACACCTCGAGTAGTTCGAAATTTGAATGTGTTCGATTAGCAAGTTTTTTTTGTGGTAACTGTAATGAAATAGGCCAGTATCAAATCAAAGATTTGTGAGGAATTAATTTGTTAAAGTAGAGCCTCTTCGTTCTATATTAATACTGGTCGTAATAATAATAACTATCATATTATTATGGTTATGGAAAATCTGAGTAATACAAAAAGTATACTGAAAAATTTGAGAAATTACATAACTTTAGAAGTTCAAAGCTTTAACAATTTGAGAATCAATTTTAGCAAAAACACGCTGCCAACCTACATTACGGAGAGAAACTGTCTCAGATTATCATGTCCAAACAAAAGAATAAGTTTAGTAGTAGAGCCTACCGCTATGATGGATGTAGGGGCAACGACCTTTAAAAGGCAGATGGCAGCAACGCGTTATAATAATAGAATTTTTTTTTATTTTATTTAGAAAACCTTGAGTGTGGTAACCTCAAATGTAATGGAGAGTAAACATATGACAGATATATACAGGAAAATTTACACAGTTGCGTTGGTAGTACCCATTGAAATAGTATATATTTATAAATGTTGTTATGACCAATCAACCCGATGAATGATTTATTACTTTACCAAACGGATAGATTAATGTTGCTCTAATGTAAAAGTCACGAATGAAAACCAGCAACTCCGCACATTCTGACTGCGAGCAAACAAACACAAAAATATAATAAATCCCAGACGGAGATCTCGACTCGTAAACGAATAAAGATGCCATGGTATTTTTTTACCCTATTTATGTCATAATATTTCACTTGTAGAACACATTTTCGCATCGTTCAAACGGTTCAAACATGAGAAAAAGAAATAATGAGAAACGGTACAACACATCACCTGCATTCCCATGACGGCGTAGCGTGTAGATAAATATGTGATGATAACAGATAAGTATTTACCTCGTAATGGTCCGCCCGAGTCAGACTTGGCATTGCACGTAATTCTTACTGACTGACCAAAGACTTTCTTGTTTGTCCGGTCGGATAAAATTACCGATCTTTGACGACTCAAAAAGTGCTGAACTCGATTAGAAATATTTTAGCGAAATTGAAAATTATCGCAGTAAAGAAAGGCTTGTCCTGTAATATAGGAGAAATACATGAGAGTATATAAGCATGTATGCAGTTTGACTGAAATAAAAGCATTTATGAAAAACTCATTAATATTCCTTGCATGTCCACTTTGAGTCAGGTGTATGAATACGTTAAGCGCCACGTCATTATGGCGTCACAAAACGCTCGTCTATAGTATTCGACGAAAGCCTTAATAAGGCGTGTCAAATATTTTTTGTTTTATGACTGTAGTCTCGACGACTGGAGTACAAATTAATATAGCTTATGTAGCTGAAGTATGACGTTTTCTTCTTGCTTGCAGCTATAAACGACCAAGTCTATTTATTCATATTTTTGCTCAATTTGTTTGTGTTAATATTTAATCATATTAAGAACAACATTGTAAAGGGCCATGAAATTATATCACATCTCATTTGAATCAATTTATAAGTTATATAGCTGTGCCCTGTAGTTTCGACACACTAGTACATAGATGCAGGCCATTGACAAATATTTGGCGATACCCTTCACTTGCTTGTCAAACCCTAAATTATAGCAAAACGTTCTACAAACCTTTGGCAAACATGTTATTGACAACTAGTTTACTTTTACTGCAAAGCAATTACCCAATATGAGCAAATAGCGTAAGAACACTGCGCGCTGTATTAGTGGTAGTTAGTGAGTACCAAAACATTCAACACAGGTGTATAAGAAATAAATACCTCCCCGCTAAATACTTATAGGAGTAAAATAATTTACATTTATAATGTAGAACTTATTTTGTGAAGATCGCGAATGAAAAAACTAATGCAATGCAAAAATCAGCCATAATAAGCCTTTAAATCAAATATTTGAACCAAGTCTTTAAATTTTTGAACAGTAGGTGCCTCTTGCCAGTAGTGGGACCCTTATGGTGGGATACAGAGGACTAATATGGTATTATAAATGTTGAATAAAATGAATTAGGTACAAACGTAATATTTCAAATGACGGCGAGTATTAAAAGTCAAGTTCACAAAAATGTCACTCAACTCCCAATGGCTTCGCATAAAAGACTTGAAGCGTAAGATATTCTCGTGAAAACAATAATTGTCTAAGAACAGTTGTAAAGCAAAAAAAAATCAGCACAAATAAAATACTGACCGACAAAATGCTCAGCAAAAACAACACTAAGAGCCAGCGAGATATTTAGAAGTGTTTTTTCTAAAAATCTTCACGGGAGCAAGTCGTCAGGGTCCGAAATGTAGTTATATTAGCTCGAAACGACGTTACAAGGAATTTTTTTATCTTGTTTAAGTTAAATCGTAAGTTTTTATAGCGGTCGGCCGCGGGCTCGCTACGCGCACGATTTTAAATAATACCGTATGTGAGTGTATTTGCGTAAAGATCGCTATGATAAACCCACTAGTTTATTTATCGTGATTGTGCACTTTTTAACTGCATTGCGTACGATGAAGTGTCTTTTACGTTACCGTTCTACATGTTTAAGAACTAAATCGTTGCGAAAGTCTACATTCTTTTAGTATTAGCATAAGTTCTGTAAATTATGTCATGCAATGGATGCAGTCCAATTTTTTATTTTAAGAGAAATAAATCAATACATTTTTTGTTTTTGTTTACATACTTGTTAATAAAACACGTGTTTAAAGATAGAAGAGACGTGAATAAATTAATGTTACAAATGATTAATTTATTTAATCTCATTCTGTCTGTGTTTCTTCGGGGCTGCCCGCAAAACGGATCTTCGGTTACGTGATATCCGCCCAATGGGTGACACAAACCGCGCCTAAAATTAGAAATGGCGCAAGCGAAGTATTACATTTTACTTAACTTTTAACGAAGTTTACGAAATAACTGGGCTTATTTATAAATTGAAATTTCAAGTTTGTTTACAAAGTAGAGAAATGAAAGAGGGCAAAGATACTGTAAAAATAACACAAATAATATTGCAGAGCTGCCGATTGACTTGTAATATTATGGTGTGTAACTAAACATTTTATGGAAGGAACTTTAACGTAAAGTTATAAGTAAACTATGAGTATGGAACCTAATAGACGTAGGTGAATGTGTAATAAAAATATGATGCAATTACACATTAGTTTGTGTTATTTTCGAACATTTCCAAAATATTAATTAATATATATTACCTAAATATGAAACCTACTTACCTAAAGTTCTTTAATGAGGCCTAAACCCTTCAATTTTAGAGGAGGACCGTGCTGAGCTGTGAACATATATGGGCTTATAATAAAAAATAATAATGGAACATAAAAAGTTTGTCCCGAACATTTGAACGTTACAAGTCAGTCGGAACGCAAAGAGATGATGTAATTGAACTGTTGGATATTGAGCTCGCTGGTATAAAAAAATATTCGTATTTAACCTGAATACGAATATTTTCTACTCTTTAATGTCATAAGGAAAAAATAAAACCAATTGTTTCGTAGCAAAAATAAATCAATGCGGTAATATGACAGTGAATATCAATTTGTATAATATTGGAAACATTAAGCTGCTACTGAGATGTTTCTTATTTCATTACTTTTTAAACACCTTTCCTTAAAATGCGATTTATCTTGTACCAGGATCGTACAAATATTCCCGATCTTACGTCCTTTTCTAAGGTCGCATCTATGATCCTACCAAAATATTTAATCCGTGGTTTCGCAGCGCAAAAATAGGTGGTGGAGATATTTTTTGCAATAGTTTTTACTCAAATTACAATACTCATATAATAAATGCAGGTTTCACTAGAAGTTTAAAAATAAATTCAAAATGTCACATAATAAAACCTCCTTAAGGAATTAATCTTCGCTTTGGTTAACTCAATCTGACACGGTATTGAAAATATATTACGAACATAATATTTGTCACCGCTCGAGCGTTCATGCACTGACTTGTTAATGGAAGCGTGTGCTTGGATATATTAATAATTGTGGTAGAACCTTGAACAGTGAAAATTCTGTGCCTTTCTATAGAGTAGCTTAAAATCATTTTTATTGGATGCATGCAAATGGCTAGAGTTAATTGGAATCAGTATAGAAATATTAGGCAAAGACTTGTATAAGGTGAAGGATGTTTGTTAAAGAGGATGGAGATTGTCATTATGATTTTGATTTTATTAATATAGATGAAACAAAATTATTAGCTGAATTTGACTGTTTTTTTACTTGGTACCGATGCTATGAAAAATTTGAAAAGTTTAGTAAAGTTTATTAATCTATTTACATCTGTATCTAAAATTATGAATTAATTATTTTCTGACCCTGAAACTACATCTTAGATGGTCTTTAAGAGTCTCATATATTCTAACATTGGCTTGGATCCCAAAACTATTGGTTATATTCTCCAAGGAACTATTATTTAAAGATCTCGTTACCTCTCTCATTTAAAAACAAAAAATAAAAAATAGCCCCTTTTGTTTTTTATCTAAAACAAAAGAACACAATTATTATTCTAATGTCGCTCGCTAATGATACAATTTGTACAAGCAAATACAACTCGAATTATTTGCGTTCAGAAATAATTTTCTAGCACACGAACGCGAGAAAATATCTGTATTATTCACTAATCTCGTAAATAATTTTAATTCCACACGAAATTATTTTAAAAGGTGTAATAAATATCGTGGAAATGTTTTTTTTCACACCTGAATTGTGTTGGAGCGTGTCCAAAGATTACACGGAACGGTGCGAGCGCATATTTCGCGTAACGCTCCAACCATTGATATTTAAGCGTTATGAAACTGTATGATTAGCATTAATAGTTAGGATTACTATAAAGAATAACATTGTTCTGAGATCGTTGAGGATTGAGATCGGTTATAACATCGGGGAGAATTTATCAAAAGCTTAATTTAATCTTATATATTATACAATAATTTATATAAGCGATATCGTTGGCTCGGGGCTGTGTTACAAGAAAATAGTATTTTTTTAAGGTGAATCATTAGAATTCATAATATAATAAATCATGATTAATTAATATATAGACTTCAGCAGCAACTTTTGATTACTAACTCTACCACTGTAAAATTAAAAAAATAGTGAAACACAAAAATCTGCCTTGTTCCAAGGATTGCCTAGATGCACCCATCAGCCCTAATTATGTCCATTGGTAGGAGATTGTCGTTTATAATTCTTGTTAGCAAGACTCTTTTGGATCGCATTATACCCAACACTGCATTTACCCATTCATTTCTATAGTAAACTGCACTAATGTCAGATATCAATGCGACCAAAAAAAAACTATTACCGCGATCCTATTCTAAAGTATGTGAAAACATCGCAGTAACTAAAGATACATATCCATAGACGCATTAGATCGAATCCAACCATTGGCTCGATGTATAAAACTCTCCCAGAGCCATTAATGTAATACGTTATGATATAAAATCGTACTCGCCACTTGTGTAATACGTCTACCAGAGTGACTAGTTATTAATGTTATCATGAAAGCACAACTTTCTATCTCGACAGAGGCGAGGTAAAAATGTTACCGGTATTAAATCGCTGCAAGTTTAAACCTCTATTATATTAAACGGTTAAGTTTCATCAGTGGTGTTAATTAATTGGTCTAATTTATTAACACTCACGCGTTTATGTTAAACATTATTAAATTTAAATTTAATAAATTATGCGACAAATTAATAAAATCGTTTTATTGGTGCCTAATTACTGATTAATTAATTTCCTAACTTTGGTCCGAAGATCTCAGAAAGACAGCAGATATTTAGTATTTTTTTTGCATGAAAATAAATAAATAAATACACACCCAACAATCACATACATAGTCCTGACCCCACACAAAGATACGAGTCTTGTGTCGTGGGTATCAGAAACTACGAGAGACTTTTCGGTCTCACAAACACCCAGACCCGAAACAAATATTTGTGGATCACACAAACATTTGTCTCGGTGCGGGGATCGAACCCGCGGCCGCTCGTTTCGCAAGCTGGTGTCTAGCCAACTGTGCCACGGGGCTGTCAAATGGTTCCAAAATCTTTCGAAGAAGACTTTGCCTACCCCGACAATCGACATGTTATTCAGATATTGATGATGACAATTTTCGCGGTTTTTGTTTTAATTTTCGAAAAGTGTGTACAGACAGTATTTTATGTATGAATGTGGTATTTTGAATCGATTTGATAAAAACTCGAATGCACTATTTTCTTCGCACTATAATATTCCACCTCACCCCTTTAGAAATCGTATATCACGAGACATAACGATGTTAACGACACACTAAACGTCCCACGGATTTCGATGTTACCCGCAATTTAAACTATTATTACAGACGGTCTAAATTTTAAAGCTATAATTTATTAATAATTTATTACTGTTTTCCTGCATTAACTTTACAAAATTAGCTCGTAGTAATATGCATAAACATCTATTCATATGTGTTTTTCTATAACAACATCATACATTTAGTAACACGTTTTGTTTGTTAGATTATTGCCACCCGATGGATATTCAAAACCCCATGCTTTACATTAAATAGACATATATCAAAATAAAATGTCACATCGAATCTATCCACTGGCAAAAGGTAGGTTGGGTAGATAAAAAAGTAAAAAAACATGTGGGCCCTATCGCAGGGGACCGCGGCATATGTCGGACATCAAGACGTTATGGCGGGCAATTCCGCGCGCGTCTACGAAAAACGATCGGGTGTAGCCCGCACACATCGATATAACATACGAACAATACGAAATTCCCAACGAACATGACTGATATATCGCCAAATATCACACAGGTTTTTTCATAAATAAACATCACGTTTTCAATTCGCAGCCGGCGCAGTTGGTACGGAAAATTCTACACCGTTCGGTGCGCCATTCCGATGGGAAGTAAGATTATAAGATATGAAACAGCTGTCAAAATTGAATACATTCTAGCTACCTGTACCGAGTGTTACACCTAAATACGGGCAACCTTGCGTTCGATTTACACAAACTTCTGAGAAACTCCGCCGTCTGACGCAATTCCGGCCATGGATCTCGAGTTTGCCCGCTGCGAATTCGTAGCTCTTGGAGCTAATTTCCGAACGCCACTTTGTTCTTTATTCAATTTCCGATATTGGCTATTCAGTTTTCCAATTTTAAATATTGTTTCTCTCTAATTAATCGTTATACGAGAAATCGGAATGAGTATCGATACGAATTAGAAACAGCCTGTATTTAATTAATAATGTTTGAAGAGAGCAAAAATAAATAAAATAAAAACGGTGAAGCTACAATATTCGCAGGCCTAAATTAAATTCCTCGCGGGATTAACGTGAATTACACAATTAGGGAAAATAAATTACGATTAGGATTCCGGCGAGAAAGCGGCCGGGCACTGTACCGATCGGGAGTAAGGCAGGCGGGCGGGCGCGGTGACCAAATACGATGCAGGCGGCGAATATTAATTGATTCATTTGCTCAACCGTTTACTTTGCTAATCGAATTATACGAAATATTATAAATTGGCATGATCTGGGCGCATTAATTAACTGCCTCCTCCGTCTAACACGACTATTAAGATATTGAGCATTTCTCTTTAGTAGAATAAAGTATCGAAATGTGGTGCAATTGATTTTACTTTTGCTAGCGAAATTAGAGGCCGCAGGTTCAGTTCCATATGAAAGTAAAGGTTTCTATTAAATACAAGTATTTATTTTCCTGTTTCAGTGTTCCGTAACCGAAAAGTCACGTATACTTCCTAATACCGTAAACATAAGTAACATGAAGACAATAAAAAAACTGTATGTGACGTTTTGCTTTACTGTTACAAAACAAACATAATAAAGCAAACATCTTCGTCAACATAGTTAAGAAGAAACATCGCAGGAGGAATATCAATTTTGCGTAAATCAAAACGACAATGATTGATACAAAGGAGCAATAAGAAAGAAATCTCTCCACTGTGAAACGCCGACCGTTCCTTGTCTTCCTCAGCCATCATAACAGACGTCCCGGGTGAATATTAAATTTGCTTCATCATGAAAAAGTGACTACACCTCGCAATATTGTGACTTTTGTTTGCGAAAATCAACTACAGTTGTTGTTTATAATTTCGCTCGGACAGTATTTGCTGCGCTCATTCATTTAGTCCGCATTAACCTTTGTTATTGAGAGTGGAATTATGTATTTGTGGAATGGAAATGAATACAACGTATTGATTTTTATTAATCTCACATAGGTGTAAGAGTATTTGTACATTTACTTTTTGCTATCTTTCTTAATGTACTTTTCGGCAAAATTCCAAAACAAAAATTCTGTTATGAAAAGTATTTTGAATCAAGAAATTTCATTCCAACTACTTTTTAAAACTTAAAGTGGAGGCTTTAGTACTAAATCCTCTCTATTCTGGCATATGTCTGTGCTAAACTTGTGGGTATGGTGATGTGTGTATGTCAGTAAATCATGGTATCTTTACCAGGCAAGCCAATTTAAAGTGTCTAAGTGTCTAAGTGTTAAAATGCACATCTTTTCCTTGATGCCTGTGAAGGCTTAATAAAAACTTACCAAAAACTTCACAGTAAATAGTCATCTTTAGCTCGAACTTACCTGAAAGAAGAAAAGAAAATATTTATTATACAATGAGTAAAATCTTCCTACAATACATAAAAAACATTAAGGATAAAGATTAATATCGTATCGTATAAACAAAAAATATCTTTTTTTCTGAAGCCTCGTTATAATCAATACATTCTATACAGCAGTAATTATTTTTGGTGCACAAGTCCAATTACAATAGTGAATGTGAACCCCATTAGAATTCCGTTCACGTGACGCCATATTTCGTAGTCGATCCCTATGAGGGAGGGTAAAACTATCAACAGCCGCATACGGCAGCGCACGTGGTTATAATCTGCTGACGGACAAACTTTCCTTCCGGTATTTTTGTTTGTAACTATTATTAGATCATTTTTCGTTGGGATGTGTAACTTATGTTTTGTGTACAACCTTTATATTATATACAATTAATATACGTAAGTATATGTTAACACACTAAATCTTGAAGTAAATTGGCTTAGAGCAAGCTTATTTCTAACGTCAAATTTATTTTGCATTACTATATGTTGCGCAGTTATGTAACAAACCATAACCGTTCCAGCAGTGTCAGTACTGCGAAATAGACAGCTACACAACTAACTATAAAAGACAGTAACATTTTTATGAGCTTTGTATTTTCCGGTTAAAGTAGTTCGCGATTATGATATAATCCGTCGGGGGGATTGGTACGTAAACTGGAAACGACTAGCACTAGCAAGTTAACTTCGCCGACGCTGAGCTGTCTTAATCAGGAGCGGGTTGGAGCCAAATGCGCGGAAGCACAAACACTGTGTCCAGACGTAAAGACTTGAAAACCGCTTAATGAGGTGCACAGAGTATCTAAATTAAGATGGCAGCATTCCATTAAGTGTAATCTTTGTGGTACAGTTGCCCGTTCCGGGTGTACAAAGAGCCAATCATCTAGTCTGTAGCTTCAAAGTACCGTCTGGTAATTACGTGCTGATATTGTTTAGTAAAATTGAATTTTGATAATATAATAGTAAAACGAGTTTAATGCCTGTAGTAACCAGATAGCATTTTCATAATGGTACTGATATGTAGGTCAATATCTCCTCTAAAAACCACTTTTTCACATACATACGTACTCGTACATACCTACATAATATGTATGTATAATTTTGTGATAAAATTTGGAAAAGATTTTTTCTGTGCAATAATTAATCAAAGTTAAATTAATAAATGAGTCTTAATTTACCTTGGTGATAATAAATGATTGGTGATAATAAATTCCCGTTTATATTTATGCAGAGATGTAACAAACATTTACAAGTTGACAGAGCGATGTACTGCGCACACGACTCCCAGCGACAACACCGTCCATCCACGGAGGGGACCAACTCGTTCCGGTGCGGAACACCACGCAATAATTCACCACATCCTAATTCCGAACAAGTCCATTAGCCACACAATCTTGCCATTCGTCTAAGAGTAGTATTGATTAAGGTGAAACACCCAAGTTAGTTACGCAAACTATCTCTGAAAATTTCTCAACACCGCGCAACTTGTGTAAGTGCCGTTAACGAAACATATTAGAAATTAGTTATGTTACTTACCCTAATCGACCTAGCGGTGAGTTTAACTATCACTTTGATGGTTCGCACCCGACAAGTTCGCCCGTGCCCATGTTTATACGAGCGCTGCCTTTACGAGTGTATAGTGGAGCGTCTCAATGTGAAGTTGGATCCGACATGCTGTATAAACGGAGTTTATCTGCGGACTTACAACTTGTGTACTCGTAAGTTTGTGCTTTGAAACATATGTGCGTCAGCGATAAGGTACGCGAATTTATGTGCGCTTCCTAACATACGCACTCACATCGTAGCTTCGAAGGGGCAGGCAGAGGTTCATGTTTTTCAAGATGTATATTCTTTAAGCCCACGTAATAGAAGCAATGAGATTGCCTCTTTTGTGTCCATTTCCACATAACTTACTGTTACTGAGACTCGGAACTGTTGACCTCTTGACCTCAAGCCGCACATCTAAACCGCAAGATCTACGGGGCAGTTGTATCAAAATATAAAACACAGATTGTTCGAATTACTTTCATTACTGCTATTTAAAGAGTGTTACGTGTGATTTCTACAAGCGACGTCACAAATACATTTCTAAATGTCCCCGGCCGCCGCAGCGGTGCAGCGTAATAATTGTGGTATGTCTTCAATGTGATTGGAATTGATGCGCCTTGGAAACGCCTACGTTCCGTATAGCACTAGCGTCAATTTAAGCGATAAAATTAAAATCATAAAAATATGCTCTGGCCACAAAATTATAGGGGAAATTTAGTAAAAATCATTGTTAAAAAAAGTTAAGTTCTCAGATGGTGGTATGGCCTTTGACGCCAAAGATCTGGAAGTTAATCCATATGTAGGGGCGATGAACTTTTGGCGATAACCGTATTGAAAGATTTAAAAACAATATTATTTTAGTGTAGTTAGTATAATTCTAGTCTTATAGTGGTTACGTTTTGAAATTTATAAGATCTTGTAAATAAAAGATTTTTAAAGATCTGCTTGCTGTAAATTATTCTAGACACGGCAATTTATTTTATTGTAAGTACACGTTAACACTTTGTGATAGGTAATCAATTTTATGGAATAATTCAACACACATCAAAGAAATCGTTATGAACCATTCACGTCCACAAAACAGAACAAATTTATTATCCACGCATCCACTTATGCTTTTATTAGCACCATAAATAAAACTAACACTCTTTCATTATCTGTGTTAAATGTTATCTTTAGTTTGCACAACTGGCTGTTTTACAAACACTGAATCCAAATAGATAATTAAATGAAGAAATCTTGATACTTCGCAACTATATAACAACACTATAGTGTCTTGCCCATTCTTCTCAAGCGAAAACTAAATTTAGAAATGATTGCACCTAAACTGAAATTTTATAGATTTAATAAATAATATTTCATTTAAATCTCCAATTCAGTTATACAGACTGAATTCTGAATTCTAATATATGTGCAATTCGCAACAACATCTAGTGGAGAATGTATCACGCAAATTATCTAATATCAATTAAACGCGGAGTCATGTTCGGCACTCAGTGAAATGAACTGCTCGATTCTGCTCGCGGCAAGTATTTCAATTTGAGGACGTCATTTAAACTACATCCAATGTTACTTTGACAGTTTGCTTAGACATCACTCCGCTGGCGGAGTTTAAATTGAATTGAAGCCGTTGTTTACGTGTTACGCGATATGGGTTAAAGTGACGTGGTAATGTAAGGGAGACAAGTGCGTAGGTGAATGGCGGGGAAACACCCTCGCCGCTTTATGTATTTGTATTTGTTTAAGTAACAGTTACTTGAGAACCAATTTGGTATCGCGATGCAACGTGCCCGTGCACCGTACAAAATACTTTCCAACGTCATTCCTACCTGGCTGTGTTTTAGTTGTTTGCTTTCTTATTGCTTTGTAGATTCAGGCAAGTTCTGAAAGCTTTTGTTATTACAGTTCTTTGAAAAACGAAATAGCTAGATCCGAATGTTTTTTTTTCCGTGAATCTACTATAAATTCAATTAAAAACATTTACTTTGTAATCACCATAATATTATGAAACGAAAATGAAGGGCTCGCAGAAAGTTTCTATTTCACCTTCAAGACTGAAATCTGGTATTGTCAATGCTCTCAGGTTACAATAAAAAAGATCAGCACTTAAAAGCTGAAAAGGGGAGTCCAAAGAAAATAAATAAACCCATCACGGGCATGCACATCGTACACGATTTGTGCATGGGAATGTAAAGGCTATTACAAATAGAGGTGAATTAATAGCATGGACGAAAGATTGCGTGTGTCTCTTGCACGCCATTTTGTTCAGTAATCTAATAGTGGGGAAAAGATAAAAGCGAAAAAGATAAAAGGGGTGGTTTAATGGAATTAAACAACGCCGGGAGGGGGGCGAGGGCGCGCGCGGCGCGGGGGGGTAGGGGCAGGCGGCCGCTCGCGGTCGGCGCCGTAAGCCGGACTTACGGAATGTCTTTGTTGGGATTGCTTTATGTTATAAAACATTTGGCTCACAACTTAATTTTTGCTGGAACTTGTGGCGGCTCGCGTTTTCTTAGAAGTAAATGAAGAATGTTGCCGCTCGACTTGCGCGAAACTAAGTTGCCGCAGATAAACGCAATATTGTAGTCGTACTGCTCGGCTAATAAACTATTGTCCTCACAATACGGCAACAACATTTGTATTAGAATACAAATTTGTATTAGAATTAAACATTTGTATTTGTATTTAACATTTGTATTAGAATACAAATGTTAGTTGATTTTGACTAAATGTTTTTTTTTAACTTGTCAAATGTTGTGAATTCATAACAAAAAACATTTTATGTTTTAAAATTTAATCATTTATTTATTTATCACACTAATGAATGCGACAGTTATCAATCATTTGATTTTCCAAGCCTCCATGACAGTGCCATCTATTGGCGCGTTTTTATAATTACTTCCTTACGTTCGAAAATCAATCAAGCGGACACTGACAGGTAGAGCGTGACGAATTGACAAATGAAAGTTCCGTAGACAATGTGATCAAATAAGATGCCATGGCATAGAATTATTTTGAGGCTTTAGGCGGCGACGTTAGACTATTTAGTGAGTCGATTAGCACGCCGACTAGAAGCGGCCGCGCTGTCGATAGATCGATTATTCAAGTAGGGCTGTCACGCCTTATTCAAATGATCTACTTTCACTGTCGCATATCCTTAGACAACATTAAATGGCAACATTATAACATTTGTCGTAAATTATTCAAACGTAATATAAAAATTTCTTTAATTTATTATGAAAAAAAAAATACCAATTTGTAAAGCCCATTGCCAATAATTGATTAAAAATGCTACTATATGTGATAGACTTTTGCGCAGGTACGTCTAACAAATTTTAATTTTACTTATTACATTAGGACTTGTTCAACAATCGATATTGCAATTATCGTGTGGATAGCTCATTAGTCCAAGAGCAGTTGTGCCGGACCGGTTACGCATTATTTGCACAAATTACGTCCAAACTATAGTGATTAGTGATAATTGCTCGGTTTGCTAAATCGTCGGATCTGTGGGCCTTTAAGAGGATATAATGCACCAATAAATTGTAATTAGTGTAGAAATGCGTTTGTATCCGGTCTGTTCATAACGGTAATGTAGGTAGAGTATTACAACATTTGTGTTATAAAAAAGCCACGATTGGCGCACTTTATCAACTTTAAATTAATTATGACTACACTAAAACGTCAATTTTAATTAAACATTTTCAAAGCAATGACACATTTAAAACACATGCGATTTTAATGGGCAGGTTTGCTCTTCACAATGAGCTGTTTAATGCGATCATAATTGACCGTCACGTGAACGTTTCAAATGAGTTATGATCGGCGGAGTACAACATTATCGTAATAGTGTGCAAGGGCTGGTGGCGCGACATCCCGGTGTTTGACAGTTCGTTATTTAATTATTGAACGTATTCACGGTCGCGCCAGCCCTGTTGCCGCTGCACCTGTTCCGATCACTCATCGCCAACATCTGTTGGATCCATGCACTCCATGTTTTTTGTTCTTCAATAATTTTTCTATCCAGTTGCACGGCAACAGGCGTAACTGATGAATTACGAGTTTGTGATATATTTAAAGACGCTTTACATTAAAGAAATATCTGTTGTTATTTTTATAAGAAACACTTGGTTGTCATAACTCCTTATTTTGATCGGATAACGGTATTTGTGAAGGAAAATATATTTTGTTTGAATATTTTGATAGTGCATTCAATTATTTTATTTTTTATTGTATCTATTTTCTCTTTATTTTTTCTTTTTTATTTTATCTATATAGTTGTCTCTTTTTCTTTTTAAAAAAGTCGCATGCATTGTACATTTAGCAAATTTATTTATAATTAATATATTTCAAATTTAAATATCGAATTCCAAAACAAGTTCCACGTTTAAAACTCCTCATTTTATTCTAAGACGACAAAACCCTGACAACACGCAAATAAATAAAAACGGATCATCGGCGCGCTTGCGTTGAGCGTACGCATCTTGTTTCCAATACGATTAATGTATAAGTTAATCCAGTCCAATAAGGATTAATTACGGTCTGACACACAAATGCTATCGGTCGCATTCTTGCTGCGTCGCTGGCAGCGAGCTGGCAAAAACACTAGGCGCATGCGGCGTGTCACGCGTCTTCACTCATGGTTGCCACTCTTATGATATCATCCTCACTGTTAATGTATGGGAGCTGCCAATTCGTGGATTTTGAGATGGTCATCACCCTAGGCCAGCGACAAGGAAATGTGGTTATGGATGAGGGCTTCTCAAGACCGGGATGGTTTGTGCCTACTAAGAAGAGACTAAAATGATTTCTACGAATTTTCATTTATATCTATAAATGGCCGCAGAGGATGGTTATAGGCAACTTGTTATATCGAAAAAATGATTGAACCTTGAGTGTATTTGTTGTAAGAAGAACACTAAGAGAATACCCAGTATCTGTATAGATAAAAAAAGTATATTCCAAAGCAATTTTCTTAACGTAGATTTTATACGGTATGTCTCTGACGAAATTTTATTGACTTCACTTCTAAATAGTTTAGTATCGCTTCAAAAATGTTCATGAAAATTATATTTAAACATATTTTTTTTCTTAATCATTTAACTTTTAAAACTATAGCAAAGATGCTGAGATACTATTTAATTATGTTTATTTGCATAATTTTTCATTATTGTAAAAATATTACAATGGTGTTATCCACAGTAGAAATTTTGTGGCACAGATAAAAGAATGAATAATATTGATAGAAAGGCGCGAAATTTAAATATTATCCTTTACTATAAAAAAGGTCCTATCACCCTCAAATACCTCTCAAACAATCAAACGTTCTAAATTCAAACAGCACATACGGCCTGTACTAGCAACAGCCAGCAGTTACGCAAAAAGTATTAACTCAACACACGACGCAACCTCAACCCTACGGCCGATAGATAGCTGTTGCGTTCCATGTGCCATATCTGTGTGGACGGTGGACCACTCACTTTCCTGCGCGCGCGGCGAATCGCATTGACTTAATTACGCGCTAGTGCATGGGCCACGCAACGCATGCGCACTGCCCATACGAATGAGTTACGAACGGACACGAGCCACAGGACGTACGTGTCGGACACCTGCTCGTCACTTGTGGCGTGAGGGTCCCGTAATTAAGCCGCACAGTTAATCCCACTTAACGGATTTATATTGCGTATGCTTTAGAACAAGGTCAATTAATGTGGAGTGCGATTTATCAATGAGCTTGGATTGAATGAAACGGTTTGAGTTGTATGAATTTAAATGCAGTGAGGTCAGTAAATAATAAAGCGCCTAATATTATCATTATGACTCGCTATCCGAAATCAGCTGATTGTCTTTACAATTACGGGACGATGGATATTCTAAAATATCCTACAATTAAACAATGCATTAATGTAATCAACCTGCTAATGGATTGGCGAGAGGTCCACACAAAACCAACACATATCATTAGTTTGCAATAACAATCGGACACCGTACGCTTTCCGCGCCATTATTCCATTCTATCGACCTAAAAGGGTATTATTTAGAGACAAACAATCGAACCACCATAGGCGAGGCACAATTAATCGGCAGGAGTCAACCCCTCTGCCGGTGACGCGGGCGTTTTGTAACCCTTTGTGATCGAAATCACTTTGATCGGAATACAATTGCGAACGGAGGAATGTCGTAATCAGCGAACGATTGTGACAAAGTCGCGTTTACCGCATGAAATATAACCATAGGAATAATCAATATCCCCCGCCGGCTCACCTACCAACACCTCGAGATCACGCGAGCGTATGTCATCGTATTTTCTGGAAATCGCACTAAATTAAACAGAAGAACATAAAGGTCGTCTGTAACACTCAAAAATCCTTTCACATTTTGATCCGGCCATATTTTTTACTTGGGCATTTTTCATGGCCAACTATATTTATACTCAAACGAAAAAGCTCTTATCTGCAGTTGACCTGGCCCCTGACCAATCCCTTTCGCATGTATTACCAACTTTCGATATTGTAAGTTTCCTTTAATATATAATCCTTCATCACTGTCTTCAAGTTTTATTATTACTGTTAAACCTGACTCAAAAAATCATCATAATTCGTTACGCCATTTCATCACCAAACCAAGGTTTGACGAACAAAGTTACTGATAATATAGTATGATCATTTAAAACCATTTATGGGGCTATACCTATTTTTTTTTACAATTCTCCTACAAGTTCTAAACACATGAAGCTCATAAGGAGCTGAACACAGTTTCCACGGGAGATACATGGTGATACATTTGCGTGTTAAAGGGTGCCGTATGAAGATCCAGACGCGTCGAGCTCTCGCAGATAGAAGCGGAAACAACAAGATTTATGGATGCAAAGGAAACTTGCATCCACCTCACTGTCAATATATTCAAGTTAGCGGTTACCAGAATACAACGAGAATTCTTTTGCAAAAGTATACTTGAATGTCTGTTAACATTTTGCCAATGAAAAGTTTCCTTTTGATACGTTTATTGTTGAGGCGTTTCCGAGAATCTGGCTCTTTGCTTGTTAGTAAATATTTTTTATTCGTATTTTTACTTTACAATTTGTGGTTTAAAATATTTTTGTAGCGCTTAAACGTTACGCATGAAAGGATAATATTTTTACTATTTATGTTAAAAAATAAAAAAATATTCTACTTTGACATCTAAAGAACCATAAAGCCATATCTAACGTGATACCATAAATTTACATACATATTTTCATACGACAAGATTTGTTTTTAATAAACATTACCTTCAGCGAAGGAAACAAGTTGGCTCCACCGACTGCTAGAAACGATAAATACGTCTGAAGCGCTCCATATACACAGTTTAACATTCAATTACAAACAGTTTAATTTACGTTTACAGAGCGTATTTCCCCCTTCTGCTCCGCGCTCACTTCAAACAAGATATGGAAACCAATTTGGCCCGAGAGACGTAAATGTATTTGACACTTAATATAGCTTTAGTAGACCACCAATTACTTATAAAAACGTCCCTCTGCCATTCCCATTACCGCCACATCCAATTTCCATCTGTATGAAATGACGGCCTTATTACAAACTACGTGGGGTAAAGCAGGGGCACGCCGAAAAATCCTTAAAATGAGGGACAAATTACTCGCATAATACTATCTCAGAAGTACATTTTCAACTCATTTCTTTAAAGATTTAAAAGTAAGAAAGTGTAAACGATGTCACAATTAACTTTCAATATGTTAAGGATAATGATTAACAACTCTAATTGAATCAAATAAGCGTTATTTCTATAGATTCAAATCCTCATTACTGACTTGATAACTATTTAATCAACAAAAATATTAATTTTCTACAAATTACAATTATGGAGCAATTGAGTAAAGCAATATTATTCAAACCTTGTCAGCACGCTAAATGGGTGTTTCTTTAACCTACAGATATCCTTGGGCTGTGTCTGTGAGGCTTCTGTAGTGAATCGTTCCGATCTAATGTTGCAGCGTCATGCGTTCTATATAATAGCCGGCATTCAGCGGCGTTGTGTGCTGTGGTGGGCCTCAATCTGTTCTGATTGAAACGCGCCAATGTGCTTGCTACGCGTTTCGCTACTGCTGGGGACTTGATGAGCCACAGATGCATTTCAAACGGTGGTAAATCAAACCGTCCTTGAACGTTATGGGACATTCGGATATTAGACGCGAACTCGGCACTATAGTTTTGTTACATCAATTGTATAAAGGAGATTACTTGTATTACTGGTTGCTTGTTTACACTGTAAGTTATACATGATTAGGTTTTTATACCATGTTTTTGTTTCTAAATTGAGATTAAGGCAGTAAATTATTATCCTGATTAATTTTGATAAAATATTGCCCTCTTAATAATGATATAAAATTAGTGACAACAAAAGTACAATAAAGATAATTTAAATCTCATTCCGAAAGGTTTATGTCATTGATATTTAAATCACAATAATCGTTAACGATTCCATGATAACTCCATGAAGAGACCGTAAAATAAATTAAAATGGAGTGTGCCCGACCCGCAACGTAAGTAGACGGTGCATTTTAAACTCGTTTAAATATCATTAAGTTTGGTGTCTGAAATCTGCGCGATATCGCCTAAGTGGCGGATAGTTTATTCCACATCCGAGGAAATGCCGATGGACCGATCGAGCGGCGAGACACCCCTTAATCCTTTGATGGATTTCTACCCTAGACGCCGGCAGAAATGCGGAAAAGTGCACTTGAGATAGAAATAATACAAAAAACTTATCTCTTAAGGGCTTCGTGGAGCGCGGGTGTCACACGAACTAGTGTCTGAGTGATGGATTGTTGCTCTCTACACACAAGCACGAAATAGGCAACTTTCATGAACACATTTTACAGAGTAACGCTTTAGAAGGTAAACTACAAACAAAAAACATATTTTCATACTTAAAGTCTTAACACACGTTTCGCATTCAACACATTAATCCCTTAGCGATGCTTTGAAACACGTTACGCTAAAAACTAAACATCACTGCCAGGTCGGCGCTCATTAATTAATTCACTTTGAAAGGAGAGAATTTCAAATTTTAAACCTCTTTAATAAAATTCCTTCAACCGTTGGCGAATGTAACATTTTTTGTATTTCCAAGTGACCAATAGAAGTGTGTAGAGCTATGTCAACGACCGAAAGAGCGGGCAATCGCAGCGGGCATGACGATCTCTCCAGCGCTCGTCATCCGAGACAAATCGATGTAATTTCGTTTTCTTTTGCTTGTCACTAGTGCCGGCTCTTACAAATTATTCGGAGCGACGCGGATGGCCAAGGGAAAAAAACACTTCCTCACTACAGAAATGTAAATAAAAATGGCTAAAACACGGAAAAAGTGGCCAAATAAAACAAGTCAACGTTACAGATCGGGAGATTTAAATTGAACGGTTTCTATACTACGGTTGAGTTTAACAGGAGGTCGCTCTAGATGGGCATTGAAAAGCAACGACGTGTTGTGGTTCCCGACTTAGCAGAGCAAAAATGCTACGGTCAGCCATTTGTCACAGTCAAGAATTGCAACGTGGATTTTTATATCGCACCTATTGTTTCTGTGACTGACAGAGTTATCCTTCTATTTTCCACTTTGATTGACTTGGAATTCTTGTCAATGATAGAATTTATTAAATTACTTAAACATTCTACTATGTTTAGAGTTTTAGACAATGACTTACATGGGATATCGTGTAAAACTAAATCAAACATTAACGTTCTGTCTTAAGCTTCAAATATGTCCATAATTTAGTTACATTACATAGATAATGAGAGCAGTACAGCGTTTATAATACGGCGAACAGGCGCGTTATTATGAAGTTTCAAATATAACATTTAATTATGAACGGCGAGGCCCGTCCCATCTCACCGTAGCTAGGCCGTATTCATGCATATTATATTATTCAATTTATACACGGAGGTGGGCGTTAATACAGATGTGGTACCATTGTACGTGTAAACAATTAACTGGGGCCCGCTGTACCACAGGCATACGTTTCAGAACACTGGGCATGACCACCGAGCATTACCAGCGAGTACTAATGTAACAACACTATAATTAACTTGGTAACGGCAGATGCTATAATTATTATGCTATACGTTCCACATAACCGCTGTGGACTAGCTTTAAGCTCGGAATGCTGGTAACAAGAGAGCCACCCACTGCTGTAATCACTTTTAGTCTATTAAATTTGAAACCGAAATGACGAGAAAAGTCTTGTTGGAAGTGAATTGAAGTGTAGCAAAAGAATTTCCAAAAATTTGAAATAAGAAGGCATAAACTACCTACCCTTGAAAAGAAAATTCAAATCATATTATTAATGTTCATCTTAATTGTAGTTTTAACATATCACGAATTTCAAGTGCTAGGCGCTACGTCATTTGTGATTAAAAATCACAAATTAAAATTGCGAACTAAAGGGAAGGGGTAGGTAAAGGAGCCTTTCTGCAACCATATTTCGCCAGTAATGTACTAGTACCAGTATTAGGAGGCGTACCTATCGCCATTTATCGAGCTCATTTGCAACTTTCACACATATTACCAAAGAAAATTATAGAAACATCAACGTCAAGCAACGATTCTATATGAAGGTTTAAGTCATGTGTATGCAATAGACCGAGTAATATATCCCTGCTTAATAACTTTTTTAGCGTATAAACGCCTAGCATCTTATAACAAAGTTGTTAATTACTTGTGAAAAGGTCGGTTGTGGAAATATCATTGACAAGGGAGACACGACGTCTCTCATATGCTCACTTTGTTACTAAAATATTTACAGTAAAGTCTCTAAGACTTTGCGTAAATAATGTGAACGAAGCAAACAAATTTATTATACTACTTATATTTAAATACAAATAACGACGAGCATCTAACAAATGTGTTGGGAGAAATGATTTGTATTGGAAAAATATAGTTTGATTTGAGTTAAAGGGTTTTCAAAGTTTTTTAAGCGTTTTTTCATTTGATTCATAAAAATTTGTTAATTTCACTTTATAACAATATTTTTAACACGTATAAGCGATCCTTATTAACTTTGATTCATATTTCGACAACAGCTTTAATGAAGGATTTGCCAATAATATTAACTAATAACGTCCAAATAAAAAAAAATCAGGACGCGAAATTTAAAAACAGTTTCAACGAAATAAAATAAATTAATTTAGGATGATTAATTTTATTTAATTTCAACATACATACATAGGTACATTTTAAATTATGCTACTGACTCTGCACTAAGCGAAGCTTGTATCGCAGAGATATATCTCCAGAGAAGATTTCCTCCTATGCCGTAAACACACTTGTAATAATTCCTTGAAGAGTACGCCGAAAATTACAAGACAAAAAATAAGTAATGGAGCGTATTCTGTTTTCGGTAACATTGTATGAAAGAGAAACATTGGCACTACGCAGTGACGAAATACGGTATCCCGAATTGAGATCGTGGAGCCATCGAACCGCGAGGCAAACACAAGACGCCATCAAAGACAGACAGCGTGTTATGAAAACAAGACATTGAGAACAAACACAAACAACCACGCGAAACAATTGACGAGAATGGGGCGAGATGAGGACACGTAGGAATGCTGTTTATTCTGTGTTCCTACATGATTTTTCTACGCATGTAATACGATTGCATTATTTATATGTGGACGTAATGACGTAATATGTGCATGTATGAAGCTTCTTCAATTCCGATAAAGATAGAGATTCTTTGCTCTTTTAGAAAAAATACATAACCCAAAACTGGCAGGGATAACTCTATGGCTTTTTTTCTATTTTATTGTTGAAACTATTTTCATATAAAAATTATCATCATAATAATAGGTTATTTTTGCAATAATAAAACAACACGTCGCCGTATTTAACAAAAAAACGTATTATCTAACGCGACAAATGTTTCGTAACAACCTGTAACCTGTCTATTGAGCAAACAATGCCTGGGTGATAGAGGAAAATAGGCTTTAGTTGTATGTGAATAAAGGTCAAAGGCGTGTGAAGCAGATGCCATACAGCGGTGTGGCAGCGACTGGCGACGCTTATCGGCAGAGGATGTGGCGCGTCGAATGAGACAAAATTGCAAATTGCGTTTAAACTAACTCGATAACGATAAATTGTTCGAGAAGCTTTTTCACGGGTTGTTTGTATACGTATACATACCCACTTTTACCAGGCTATATGAAAAATACGATAATTATTTAGATATCAACCATAATAATAGTTGGAGAAATTCCTCGTTAAGTAATAAGTCAATTTCGTTGGTTGCCGCGCTTATAGAGAATTTTAAATATTAAATTTAGCCTTCATCCACTGTGTATGTTTCCTAAATACGAAGTAATTGAATAAAAGGTAGCCGCTTCAAACTCACTGGTTTCATACTACTGCTTATTCCAAAAACACAATAAAACAATAACAAGTTATTTCAATGAGACTAAGAAGGCAAGTATGGTTCATCCCCTTACCCTTGACTTTGGAGGCAACGCACCTGGCGCTTTGATACTTGGCCTAGCATTTAAATTACATAAAAGCGACCACCGGTAGTCTCGCACGGAACTGTGTCATAAGTTATTTCTATTAAAATATCCTATAAAAGATTAACTAGCACCCATTAAAACGTTGAAGAGAGCCAAGGCTTAACAAGCAAGGCGGCCATTCGCAACGTGGTGGACATCATAACCTCACTTTATCGAGTCCATTTGGCCGTAGCTACTCTTTTTAATAACGTGCTTTAATTTTATGCCTTTTTATCTCGGGGATTACGACACTTAATTGGGGTTTTTGTGCACATGTTTATGTAAAAATCACATTAGCATGAAAATTATTTTTATCATCTCGTGTTGTTTGCTCGGGTAATTCGCTACGTCAATCATTTATTTAAATAAATCCGACTATAACTTCAGCTGAATATAGTGGGCACTTGCCACACTCGATTATTAAACTAATTGTCTTCATAAATTAAGTAGGGAGAGACATTTAGCACGTACTAATTTTAGCTATCGTTCACAATTAATTTGCAAATTCCAGCGGTTAGAGACGTTTTACGAGCCAAATTCGCACAAAGTCCTAATGCTATAAAACGATCTTTATTAACAAATTAAAGTACGTTAACGAGTAGCCCTAAACCGATACAAATAAATGAACTCACAAAGGCTATAAAAATAACAGGGCGCCCGTGGTGAACGAAGGTGAATTTAGGTGAGCGCAGTGGGCCGCGCCGCACCGAGTGCCGACTAATGAAAATGTTTTAACTATTAACGTCGGCTTGATTGTTTTCCCTGCCAATGAATTAGCAATAAACGCTCCCACACTTCTCTATCAACGTTCATATGACACTGCTTGTAAAACGCTATTTACTACATTAACATAAAAATTTTAATGGTCTTTTTCCAGCTGAGGCTTTCACCATGTATAGTTAAATACAAGTTTTTTACATAGCCCGTAAATCTAGCGGCGAAGTAGTGATGTGATCTACCTGTGGGGTCTTATTTCCAAAATTAATCTTAAAAAATACCAAGTGGAGTAGCCTAAATTTTTAAAATGTCAAAACAAATTAAACGCTACTACACAATAAAAAAATGTACAACTTCTTCAAGTTCATCGGTTGTACCTAAAGTCAGATAAAAAGACGAACTAAATCACATTCGCATTTATTACATAGTAGTACGCCTACGGTGAAACGGTTACACCGAACGAGACTATGTACAGTACCATCCAAATATAGTATCCAATTATGCCAGTCTGCTCCGATGCTTCTTCACGCTTCGCCTGAAGAATCCGAAGTTGTTGGATGGGGGAACTCTGGCCTGGCAAACTATTTACAACTTAATAGTACCTCGTTTAGCTTCATAAAGTTGTAACTAAATTCCATTTAGATAGGTACATTTGTTGCCTGTAGTAAATTGACATAAATAATCACTTCAAGAAATCCAGAATACATAAAACTTCAAGCTAGTTCGAATTGAAACGTAAACAGTGGCAAACAGACATAAACACAGGTTACATTAACGTCAGAATGGAATTTTAATATCCTATCAGCACTTCTGTTAAAGCTCGTGTACAACAGTCGTAGAAATACTGGCGCAAGTTGACCTTGTTACATTCATATATTTTGTTATAGTGTTAGGCGGTAGATACATCGCCGGAAACGTTCGTACGTCAAGATATGTATGCATACACAGTGCAAACACGTAACTCGGTTCAAAGGCGGAGCCGGGCCGGCGCGGCGAATCTCCACGAAACGCTATAAATTTTTACTAAAACAAACAAAACGGGAGTGAGCAAACAAACAGTGGCGCATGCGCCGCGTCTCGTAACCGCGAGGCTTATGAAGCTTCGCAAACCAAAACAAAATGCCTGATAAATATCACAAAGCAGCCGAATGGCGGTTCCGAGCTTCTACCGCGCCGCTTATTACCGAATACAGACTTATCGCATTAACTCCTAGGCCGGTTTTGATTAAAAATTAATTCACTTTAATCTTTAGTTAAAACCAATTTAAAAATGGAGAGTGAAGTACATAGTAAGTGTAATTTATTTTTATTTTTTCAATTTAAAAAAATAAATTAAGAGCGTCTCCTTCATCGTAATTTTTCACAAGAAAGAAATTGGCACGTAAACTACGTTAGCCGACTTAGTTGTCGAAAATGTTAATACACTCTTAATATAAAATGTTTCGTAAGTTTATACGTAGCTGGGTGGCGTGTTATTAATCTCCACATCCCCTCTCATATTTTGAATGCACTGAAAGGAGCCGGTAAGTAGGTTTTCTCTCGAAACATCTTGACAAGCTTAACACGCTGGGGGAACTAAAAGTCCGTCACAAAGTTTACAACTCCCACGGCAAGTTTAAACCAACCGCGGACCGTCTTAAACTCGCTCTCCTTCAAAATTGCTTCAACATTTTTAGACTCATAAGACAAGATCAGTAGATGGAGGTCACGATTTCCATTAAAGTACTGAATACAGAGAGCAGATTTATTTCAACATTATTTTCATTGGAGAGGAAACATCCCACGCCTCATAACTTTAAGTCGATAAATCATAATATTAGACAGCTCCTCGTGGAGGGTTCGAAGGAGCGAGAAATAAAATCGTCTTTCATCAATTACTGCGAGAGAAGGTTCTCTGCTTTTCTTATTTATTATTCAAAATTCACGATATCGATGGCTTTCAAATGCTTCTGACGAAGTATTTCAACGAAATATAGAGCGAGTTATTATATTCTGCGGTCGCAATTGAAATGAAGAATTCAGTTATTTCTGTAGTAAGACGTGATATTAAGATTAGGTTCGATGAGATTATTAAAATTTATTAGTTAGATATGTCTAACTATAGGCGGGATTTTTTATCCTATAAGTGAAAAATTGTTAAAGAATAAGAATTTTTATTTTTTGTGACCACACGCGTATTTTAAATGTAATTAACTAACTTAATATGTAAATGCAATGTCTCAGTGTCTTAGTAATTATTTTTAATATACTAGCTTTATACCATTAGCAGACTCAGTTAACGACAATTATGATTAATTCATTTTTGCTGCAACCAGTTTTAGCAACTGTTTTTCCATTGTAAATATAAATTAATTCACTTAACATGAACAAACTTGGTTCGCAAAATTAATATTCTAGAAGAAGTTATATTTATTCAAAAATGCATTAGTTAAATTAATGTTGTTTTTGACTCTTTCTGTTTTTCAATTAAGTTAATTGAATACTTAGAAAATAAACTTACAGTCGAAATATCTTTTTATTAAATTGGAACTACTTATTTCTCAGTCAAGTATCATTATCATAGCTCTCCCTAGCTTCGTCTGGGTGAATATTTCACTCACATTCAGGGCTACTTTAGAAAAAACGATGAACTTGGAATTTTTATAAGTTTGCTGAAATATAAAATATGTCAATAGCAGCTTTGAAGGCATTCATTTTCTATTAGGGGTAAATCAAAGCCTGTTTAGAATTTGAAAAATCTGGAGTCTGGAAACATGCTCGGAAAACGGAATGGCCTCGCTTTCGATCACAAAGCTGGCGGAACTTGAGTCTTGACATACTACTCTTTCTATATTTTGTTGAATTAGGTGTGACTAGAAATATTTATATGAGAAAGTTTCTACTAATTTCGCGAATCATCTATAGCAGTGGTCGGCAACCCGTGGCTCGCGTTTTTTTTAGGAATCTGGGGTAAATATCACAAGTGCGTCCCGCCTATATTTTAATTGCCACTTTCTGGGCCTTGAAAGCCAAAACGTTGCCGACCGCTGGTCTAAAGCATCATGCACAACTTTGCGCCGTTATCAGCATCTCGCGAATCAACCAATTCCAGTAAGCCGAGTTTATCTTGTCGGAATTAGTGTCGCGTGTTAACTGTGTGACATCATTGTGTGACCAATGTTGGATGTTGTTCCACTGATCAAACATAATACGTGGTAACATTCAATTACGTAGCTCGGTACTAAACATAATGCATTAATAATGATGTTGTTTTCAATTCGCTGTTGAGATCAGACGTGTCGTCATCGTGAGTCAACCTGGCTTGAGCCCCCTCTATAGCGTCTACCATTTTTAGGGCAGAGTTTAGTCCATGCTTATGTAATGCGAATTATTTTTAGGTACTTAAAAAGTTATTGAATCAGGAAGCCTCGATATTGGTTTGTGTGATCCATCCACAAACACTTATATGCTAATACTTATATACTTATAGAGAACATTTTAATTTAAAATATAGAACATAAAAAGCTTGGTATTATAAATCACAATGTATCTAACGTATTTTAAAGAACTCTGGTGCCCAAATAAAGATTTTACTTGTGTGATATGTCACCAAGAAAGCACAAAAAGGCATTACACCTATGTAGGTATTTATACTATAAACA
The DNA here is from genome assembly GCA_030295005.1 of Cephonodes hylas. NCBI lineage: Eukaryota > Metazoa > Arthropoda > Insecta > Lepidoptera > Sphingidae > Cephonodes > Cephonodes hylas. The sequence goes on from AP025371.1 coordinate 7,677,850, forward strand.
CTATAAGCTTAAGATTTGTACTAGCATTTATGTAATTATAAAGTTGAAGCTATGTATGTAAATACCAAGTATTTACAATTTAAAATAACATTACGCAGTCACGTTTATCAAATTTAAAAAGTATTTTAAAGCGAAATTTTCAACGCCGCAAAATGAGTAAAGTATACTAATTACGCTGAAGATACAATCGTTGTAGACAGTTTTATATCACGTGTAGTAGAATCTGAGACACGTCCCTGTGGATTCGGCGCTTGCAACGAGGTAAATATTTGTGTGGTCCGTAAATATTTGTCTTTTGACACCGCATTCTCTGGAGCAACGCCGAGCGAGCCGTACACTATTTTAGTTAAATCGCAAAGTGTGATAAAACATCGAATTTATTTCAGTTCGTTACTGTTTGGCACAGCTTGTTTGTGAAAAGAGAAACTTTGGCGGGTATGGGATATTGACTATATATGAAGTGTAAAACCATAGTGACCTACACAATCCTATTATATTCTGGGAATAATAAGATTTCCCGAGTAAAAACTGGATGACATTATTTTAGCAGTAAAAATAGTCGTAATCATTGTTAATAATTCGACACTATTTCAATCACACTGTAAATATGACCACGTGCTACAACGGTCACTATGCCGTGTCAGTAAAAAATGAGTATGAAAGCTCGTAAGCATAATTCCTGCACCGGTACGCGATATACCCCGATAGGTTTATTTACCTTTTTTTAAATTACGAAAACACGGCTGTATATTACCTGGTTTCCAGTCCACTTACCAAACGTCGGTATTTTTTTTTATTTGCGCAAATATTAAAATGGAACGATGGAGTCTTTAATAAATTTATTCGCGGAATAAAAAATATTTTTTAACCTATAAACCGTGAATATAAATTACAGATTCTAAAATCGCGAACAAAACGTAAAATGATAAAAAGTATTTTTTATAACAATTAGCCATAACGAAATTAAAAAACGTGGAACGTCCCTCGGTGCTTTATATAGAATGTACCCTCATATCTTGACGTCGCAGGTGACATTTAATACAGCCAAGACGGGGGTGTAGTTTAAGGGGGTTGCAAACAGGTGACCCTGCATATGCCTCCTTTGAATGTCAATGACCCTCTGCTCACCCTTGTCTATAGCAGTGCACGCCCGATAGGTTTCCAAGCTCATTTTGTAATTATTTTTACATTGTCGTATTAGCGAAATTCTTTACTATGTCGTCGACAAATTCAAACCCTATTGGATTTTTGGTCCAATTTTTTTTATTAACTATCATATTAAACCAGAAACTTACAACCTTGAAGATAATTCAAATCTAAGAAAAAAACATCTAACACTTTCCTATAAAACGTTAACAGTTTGACTTGCCTTACTTTTTAGTAAGGCAAGGTAGTTAGTAAGTTTGGTTGTCTTCTTTACAATGAAGATTCTAAACATTTTAAGCCAATCTTTACTATTTTAAAATAATGCCATTTGTGGTTTTGCGTCGCTAGACACAACCCATCGGAACTCCGATGTCCAACGAAAAATCACACTTACACCAACAAATCTACTAAACTGCAAACGAATTCCGTTTATCCAGCGAAAAATATACCAATATTTCAAAATTCAAGTAAAACGCAGCTCAAAAAATAAACGTAAAACTGGAGTGTGGATTTTTGCAGAAATTTCTTTCGGCATGATCGCAGTAATCTCATAAGGATAACGTGTTTAGTGACACCGCACAGCTTGGGGCGAGTGCTACGCCGATAATATCGATACACATTTTTTAACACAATTTACTGGACACGATTTTAATGAAGTTATACATGTTGAGAAGTGTCGAGCGTGGCCGAGATTTTCGAATATATTTTTATTAAACCACTTTAGAAAACTTTGTGGAAAAATTTAAAGACTATCATGGAAACATTTAAAACTGGTATTCTCAGGTAAGATTAGCAAATCGCTTTAATTACGAACTGTGCTTTTTTTAATGCAATCGTCATCTCCAGTCAGTATCAGCATGAAACCTAAATAGATGTGGAGTTGAAAAAATAAATATAATCCACAGTTAACCGGGCGGTACCAATCTAGGTATAACAAATATTATTGAATGGAAAATTTGATACAATGCAAATTTCCTGCGTAACGTAAATAAGGATATGATAATAATACAAAAACAAGTGCGGAATAGCTTACAGAATGGGTTATACTGACGCTCCACTGGATAGCATCACAAGATCTGTTTGTATGTTGAGATGTATAATAGATAGTAGAATTTAGTGGGTTCTAATAACATTGTTGAAGGCTAATGCAAGTATCAAAATCAAACAACACACCTACGGTTATACTCGTATATTCGAAAACGGTTTCGAAAAATAACTTACAAATTAATTCGTATGAAAGCATACTTTCAAACCATTTCCGTTCTCTTTTTTGATTTTGTTAAAGTTTATGTTTCAATGAATAAAACAGATTTGACATTTTAAATAATAAATTTACTAAAACATTAATAAATTATTCAACGTGCATTTGATATTCTATAACAAAACTATTATATCAACCGTGAACCGAAAAATGTAATAACCGCACTTCAACAAATTCGCACACCACACACAACCACTCAACTCATTGGTGTACTTTAAAAAACATATTAAAAAATGTAATGAAACCGCGTTGAAAAGGTTTAAAAAGGCGCGTCCGATAGAAGCCGGATGCTTACGGTCATTAATTAATAACTCAGTTAAGCCCCGTGGCAAAGCTTAACACATCAAGCCGGGCCTCTGCGAAACTTCCGGTCAAATCCCGCGCTTCCCTACCGCAAGCACTTCCGGTCAACGCGACTCCCGGTTTATACAAAATACTTGTAAAATGCGAACATGTTCGGAAATATGACAGCTTTAACATTTTACCAACGTGTATTTACATGTTAGGGTTACCGATGCGATTTTGAGTTTTCACTGACAAAACCTTTAATGTAGTCTGAAAAGTTTGATGTGCCGGAATAGATTACACTGGCCGTACCTACTCCAAAAGAAGCCCAAAGCGTTTCACGTTAATTGTCTAATATCTTGTTTATAGTTCGACCTATGCGCAGAATAAAGTTATATGTGCTTTTGCACAACTTCTATTTCTCAGCGATTTAAACTTAATTGGGCACAAAATTATCAGTAAATTTTTATGTTCTTCCAACAACAACAAAATTTATGATCATTATTACGTCACTAGTGCAATATATAAACAATTGTAACTCTGTTATAGACATAAAAAGTACTTTGGTGTTATAGTCATAAGTAACCTTATTCTATGCATAGGTCGAGTTGTTCATTGTGGTGTCAGTATATTTATATGTCTAATTGCTTTTGTTAAATAAAAATTTAAAACTTAAAGATTATTATTCCGAATTTTGAAATGAAAACAAGACTTTCGTGTATGAAATAATAAGTAAATATAATGTAACAGGCATCCATAACGTAGTTCAATTACTGAATAATCTAATTATATTGACCCGTTTCTATGGCGATAAGTCCTCCTTTATGTACAAACGTCTTCAAATTCAAAACCTAAATGAAATACACATAGTTTGCCTTTTTCTTTGACTTGTAAACGCTTAATCCGGCATTATTTAGAATTCTATTAAATAAATTAACCCGTAAATTAATTGCCTGACTAAAAATTTTATGCACATTACTTTATGCACTTATCTCATGTCCATATTGGTTTTGTGGTCTTTTATATTAATTGTCATGAATTATTGCTATCGTTGCGATATCGGTACGAGAGCAAAACGCAAAGTTTTTAACAATAACATTGAATACCCCCGACGACGCGTGAAACCTCGGTTTCGCAATTTGAATGCGAACAAATTACAATATTGGCAGGAAAATATTGAATGCGGATTGAAATAATAATCGTTTCATTGGAATTTGAATACTCATAAAGTTGAGTAGTTGGTGGTAGATATTCGTATTGAGGGATATTCCTATTTGTTGGAGAACGTTTTACATGTTGACCCATATATGCCGCTTGTCATGTTCGCAGTGCAACCTGATTGTGTCGACTTTAAAAAGATATTCGCAATGCTAAATTGAACCACAACATTATTGCTTTAAGGTGCAGTGCCTAACGTACTTAAAAGTTATAAATCATAATTATTATAGAACTTAAACAAAATGAATGTACGGACATATTATTGAATTCAATTTTTTTATAAAACCCTAAAAATTGTTCGTGACATTCTGATATAAAATAGGTCGATAGATTATCACGCTCAATAAAATAACTCTGCATCACTAAACAAATGTAAGCAAATACCTAGGAAGGAGCTATGATAAATTTACGAGGGTGACATGACAAGAAATTCACTTTTACATTCTTTGCCACCCCTCTATTTGTTACGAAGGGTTGAACCGCGGGGGATGAGTCATGTTTAATATGTTTATTTTAATGAGCCCATGCAATAAAAATAGCTTCGCAATTCAACAACGTACGATACGGGTAATTAAGATTTCAAAAAAGCGTAATTACAACTATTTTAACCTAAAAATCATTACTTATATTCGACCATCAACATTACAAGTCAGAACTGCCAAAAATTCGTGACAATTGCGACGAACAATGTTTTGTATAAGAGACTTACAAATTATACCTACCCTTAATTGCCTACAAATTACCATTTACGGTGATACAAAATTGGTACTAACTTGAATCGGACTAAATGCCATAGTAACCACGTGCGTTCTAGATTTTGAAAGCATGCAGTAATGACAGAACGGACTTACATTCCAGAATAAAACCTAAGTTTCTTTAAGTGTACATTTATTTTAAGATTTAAAAAATGTTTCGTTGAACTAACACAATGAGTAAAACACTGGTCTAAATAGAACTTTTGCGGAGATATTCAAAAGATGTAAAAAAAAAATAACATGTCCAAAGAGGTTTCATTTGAAAATATCATTCATTTCAATCACACGAAGCCGTTTAAAACAATATAATTCATGCAGGCTTTAAGTTGACAGCGGTCATCGCGCAAAAGTTCGCGAGAGTCGGCGAGCGGCTGCGGTGCGCCGCCGACCCCGACTGGGCGCGGATTACCGTCGGATGAGTGAAACGTCTACGTAAATAAAATACTTTGGATCTCTTACACCGCACTTGCTTTACACTAGGATAATGTTGGGTGTAAGAGCACGCGGATTGATTATGACTTTTATGGTGCAGGGATAGATGGAGCACGTGTAGTTTCTTTGTATGAGCCATATAGGAAAATAGGTTATTGATATTTAGAGGCAAACAAAAATGTTAAAATGTGTCTTGAAGTTCATACTAAAGACAAGAAACTATAAAATTAATGCATCAATTTACAAAATACAAAAAAAAATTGATTGACGGTTCCATAGCCCAATGTGACCAAGAGTCACAACTTGATATATAAACAAGTCATACTTTTAAAAAATATATCCAAGTAAACGAACTTGATCCACGTGACAGAATTGCTTAGTGATATCCAAAAGCAAGAAAATACGAGACTGCTCAAACCAACGAGATAATAGACGAAACACAACTGAAGCTGAGTAAAAGCACATACACGTACACGGTACACACGTTCCGTTATAAGATCGTGGTCGGTGCTCTAAGCATTCGAGATAACGCTATAATTACGTGATGCAGCAGAGCATTTCGATATCTTACAAACAGCTATCTGCAGTACGTTCCGCTGTTATTTCAACTATAAAACGGTTCATACACAGCGCGGCAGGTTTTAAACCGAGTAGGTAATTAACAAATACAACGTGATCATTAATATTGACTAATTAATTCTCGTGGGCGTCAATTAAAATGATTCATTAATAAATAACTACACTTAAGTGCTTTAGAGTACTTATGGATAATCTATCATGATCGCAATTATTCTCTCGGTTGTTTTTAAGTCTGCTTTAATGCTAGTAAAAATTTACTCATAGAAAACTATTTTACGACACATTCTCAACTTCAAATTGGAATCCAGTGCTTTTCAATCCACATTCCCACCGAACCCAACAACGTAATCTCGCGATAATTATAATTGATACAATTAATCATAAATAATAACGCATATCATTCCAAGGCTGACATGAATGATAATTGAATGCGTTTTAATGACAGCCTTTAAAATAACGGGTGACACCATAATGCATAGAGACTCCTTGCACCTGTTACGGTCATGACATAACAAGTCCACGCGACCTTTAAAGGTGAACGGCAGCGATAATAGGTTCAGAGGAATGGCCCGCCAATGCATGCGTGCGGCAACCGGTTCTAGCACAAACACAGGCCGTAGTAAATTCACCATCGATTGTAAAATTTACTAGGCCTCCGGTGAAACATGTTCTTGTATTGGAAAGTTAAACTGGCGATTACTTTGTTACAGGCCTTTGTGCTGGTTTTGGTATCAGACCAATTTATGTCTTGATAGTGATATCAAAAGTGTAACGATACAGTTCTAATAGGAATACAGTAAGGGAAGTGAAATTTATACCTCCAACTACTTTCCTATGAAATACACCGAATGAGATCTATGTATCGTGTGGTCGTACACTGGAGAATAAGTCGTAAATCATGCAAATATTCGTATAGTGAACTGATTTCACACTTCTCATAATCGTCAGGTTTTCATTCTACCACTGAGATGTTTCTCCTTTTGCTGACAAACTGCCAGTGGGTACTTGCATTTTAAGCTTTTATTAAAATGTGCAAGTCAAGTTATAGACGTTCAAATGCTAGACATGTCAATAGTCGATTTGGTTTTGCCATTTATTCGGACTGAGATCAAAATTCGGAAAGTTTCGGAAATTACGACTCTGATGTAACGAGTATGAAGACTATTGGAACCTTAACTCTGTATTCCACTAGTGGCTGAATGTCTTCTTTATGATGAGATGTGATACAAATTGTAATAACATTTACAAAAATGTGTGATGAAATTATGAGAGACAAATGACTGGAGGAAGTTACAAAATTATGAGAACTATAAAAATTGATGAGCTATACTATCACAATCATTCATAACAATGAGACATATAAATTTACGTGACACATCTGTTGCAAAGGCAAGCAGACGTATCTGTAATGGTACAACATAAAGTTGTTGTTCCAAATCCAATCACAAAAAAGTGATTAAAAGGGAAAACATGAAAAGTCATTTTGTAACGCTATAGGAGTACACACAATGAAGTACTGTTACAACGTCAAAAAATTCCAAACAATTCCCGTATTCATAGTTAGAACTGCACCCCGAAAAAACCTAATCAAATATGGACAGTTCCCCACACCAGGTGAACTCTGGCAGGTGTAGCCCAATGTAGCGTTGTCTCGCTCACACCCACGCATTCACCAAATGCCACTCTTCGCACGGCCGACATTAAAGTTTTTTGTGCAGTATTAGGTCTTTTCGTGGGGAGGGAAGGGGGAAATAGATACGCATCGGTTTGATATACCGGTGTTATGACTTTTCATCCGTTCGCGTCATGCATTTCAAAAAAATTGGCTTTTGAGTTAGTCTGGGCTCATTGTCGTTTTGCCTCGTTCCAGTTTCGCGTCACAGTTTCCGCATGTTTCAGACATCCGCGTGCTAACTATGTAGGTTAAGTTGAAAAGTTTTTATGTTAATTAAATTGGTGCGGACCATTATGTGGGGTGGTTTACATGATTTTGCTAAATTAAGTTTGACTTTTTTGTGTGTATGTCGGTAACACTATTATTTTGCAAGTTGATTAAAAGCAAGTTAGTCAAAAAGTTATCAAAATAACATATTAAGTAAATTTAAATTTCCAATATTAGTCAATTGTTTTAGAATAGTCATCCATACTATTTTGTTCCCATATTACAATTTATAATTCATAGCATTCTGCGTATCATATACTCGTTGAAAACGGACACAAACCCGCCACATTGTATTGATATAAATGCGAGCGATAAGCTTATCAACCGATCAATAAAGAGAATTGTAGCTTTTGTTATATAGTCCGTTTGAAAAACGTGACACGCTATGGCCGGGTAATAAATAACCAATGCAACCGTTTGTACCAAGTTTTTATTTATACGACAACTTTTATAACAAAAAATGACTACACCAAACTAGACAGCGAATTTGTTGCGTTTTCCAAAATTTTTCATACGTATAAATCATAATCCATATTTATATATAGTAGTTATTTTGCTGGGATTTAGTTAATGTGAATCTTTAGGCTTATCAACGATCACTTAACATAAGTTGAGGAATATCTTTAATGGAACAAAGTTGGACGATTGGCAAGTTCGTATTTGTGCTGTAGATACTCGAGGTGTGGGGTGACTAGAGACGGACTTTTCTCGCCACTTGATAAGACTATATTTTAGTTAGCCAATTACAACAAATGAAATTCGCCAAAAGAAATATATATTTAATTTCATATTAAACATAGGTTACGGGCTAAAAGACATGAATCATAAAAATGGAGCTTTAAATTTAAAAACTTCGCGATGATTAGTGAAGAAATAAACTAAAAAATAACAAATCGTCTTTCGAGTACGTTCCTATTTCCCTACGTATGTATTGCTTTTATTAAAATTATGTTACGATGACTTATAACGCTAATGATATTAGCAGAGACCGTAAGCTACTTAGCACTTGCAAATCGCGTCAAACTATGATTACGTGTTCGCGGGAACACTTAAACACAAACAAATACTTTGCGTTCAATTGTGAAATATGTAAATATTTATTTTAACATTTTCGTTCCGATATTAGACTGGTAAATAAGTAAAATCAACCATTAAAAAAAACTCAAAATTTGTGAAGGTATGGAATGATCTTTAAAGAAGGGTTCCCTGGAGAAAGAAGGGAAAAGAATATGACTGCCGTCTAACAGAATATAGCTCCAGATTAAAGAAAGGTACGATGATAAAGTATTATTGCCTGTAGCTGGAAAAACTCTGTGTCTAAACCTTGAGATAAAGATTTGAGAAAATATAATTACCAAAAATATATAAATTGAAATTCTAATCCCAATTATTAAGCCGAAATCAATATGGGCAGAACAATAATGAGGTAAAAGGAAACAAGTAAGAATTTTTGTGGCGCCAATTTTGTATGATAAAATTGTAAGAGAGTATCTGAGTACACCGTAAATCAATATCCCTGTATAGCTTTAAACATATAAAAAAATGCTGTTGATATGCTGACACTAAACATGAACTGTGTAGAGCCCTTTATAAACATAGAAGCGTCAAGTTCAATACTAGGTGTAAGAAGAACGTACATAGGTATTACATAGGAATTAATAAAAAAAATATGTCTTCATAGTAATTTACTAAACTTTAATAATTCTTTGCTTGACAAGAGATTTGAATCCAGGACTTCTAGATAGTATAAAACTCAAATACAGCAGATACGATACTACGATGTTTTCTATTAAGGTTATTATTTCTTCGGTCCAATTAATTCTGAATCGTACCGTTGCCTGAAGGAATTATTCTACTCCAAATTTAAGGATTTACATTCCCCGCCTACAACGTAATTAACTTAAGGTAATAAAAATGCCCGATAATTGTATAAAACAAGGCAAAATCTTGAAAAATCTCTTAATGAGAAAGATAAACAGAAACAGTCCGGGAGCTTTATCTTTTTAGTTGGGGCAGTTCATTATGAAGGTCATTTAAAAGTTTTCTTCCTCAGCGGCAAGTAATAAATTGTTTTTGAGGCTTAACTAACTAAATAACATTTAAGCGAAAGAGTTAATTTCCTCTATCACTTTGAATAAGACAAAATATTCCAACAGAACTGTCTCCTACAGAGACACTTTGATGTTCGCATTATTTTTATATCTTTGATACTTATTTTAAGATGTCATAAAGGAAAAGAAAATGTAGAGATGTGTCGAATGTCCACCGACTAGATAATCAAGGACAGCAAGTTCCATTCTACGACAAACTTATTTTGTCTATTTTCTTCTTTCAGATAATATATTTTTAATACATACTGTCACGTCACCGCAAGGCATATTTTTTTTACAAAGATGCATGAAATTATATAAACTAAAACGTCTTCCCGCTAGCAATAATCACGTAACCTTACTAAATTGATTTTTACGAAAAAAAACTATACACGGTGATACACACATAATTAGCCCACTAGAAATGAATCATTAAATATATCATATACCAGGTTCAATAATATAATTGGCAGATAATTTAAAACTGCGCTCCTATAACCTCAAAATTTTCAGATCGCCGTTACGACCTCCATTGCAATTAACGATCAGCTATTAATTTAATTTTATCGACATCGCCGATTAACAGGCCACCGGACGGCGCATCACTACAGACACGTTCTGGAACACTTTATATATCGTCTATACGTTTCGATGCGAGGCGATATTTTCGTAACTTTTCACTTTACGACCCGCTTCGCACTAAATAATGCTGTCGCGGCGAAACATTTTTTCTGTGTCACCCGACAAAGTGTCATAAATGTGGACACGTCACTTGCATATTATATGAGCCCGCGTGAAATATTGCTGTGGCTAATGGTGTGTTCGCGTGTGGCCACACCTTTGTTAAGGACGCAGCTTGCTCCACCCGACCGACACACCACCATCAATCCCGTAAGTCAACGGGGCTACCGTAAAAAGATTAGCGAACACTATCACGATAAGAGATCATCCTTTGCTCCTAGAAACTCTAGTGGTGTAGCATCGAATTTACTATACGATGCTATAGTATGTATGTACTGTTGTCATTTTCTAAGGATCAGTGATAATTCTACAAGTGAAACAAGAAATGAATGCTGAAATTCACAATGTTTAGGGAAAAACTTTGTTCAATGAATTTCTATTTGCGACATGAAGTTCATCCTCAAATGAAGAGCGGTCATGTTTCGTCATATCTCAAATATCGCCGTAGTGGAGAAAAATACGTTAGACTCAACGAATCGTGAACCTTTAATATGAGTAGGAATTGGATAAAAATATATTTCACATTTTAATTCGAACGTAAATCCTTTATATAGCAATAAAGATAATTACTTTTTGCTGAATGTTTTCCATTCCGTTGGTAATAAAGGCATGCGCATTATTATTACGGAGCAATGAGTAATAACCACCTACGTTGCCACCACTTAGTGGGCCTTTGAAGTGTGTTGTGTGAAAATAGATAACGCTATTCATAAATCACGTTAAATATGCCTCGCTAGACAAAACGTATCACACGACTACCATATAAATTACATCTTTGTTTTATAAACGCTAATAACTCTTCAAACAACGCTGTAAGGCCATCACAGATTCGAATCTAAATTGAATTACGTTGCGTTGTTTTTTCACACTATTGTGTCAATTCATTCATTGGCCTGTGACGATTTATGGGCGCGACACACGAGCGCCGCGACCGCTTAACATTTTGGCACCGACTACAAAAGCTTGCATCTTTAAATTCAGTCTGAGGAAAAATTATCGTCTCGGAATACCAATGGAGTCGAGAGATTCAGGAGCCTAAAAAAGAACGGTATAAATATTATAGCAATGCTAGATATGTTTCAATTATCGTTCCAATTTGGAACATGGTCAACCAATTTGTAACTTGTCAACAAACAATTTGGTGCTAAGAATTTCACACGCTTTCAAACCCCCGGAGCAATGATGCAATATTGTACAAAAGGAAATATGAAAACGGCGTAGATGGCGTTGAATTTGAACGCAAGAAGTGAGCCAAATGAAATGGAAATATTTCACGGGCGTTAGTTGAGATTCCCAGGGCATTGTTGCAAAGCACATTGTTGTTGTTCTTGTGCAATATTGCTGAATTCGCAACGATTGTGAAACACATGTGTGCACACGTCCGTTTGTCCGTATGTTTGTATTTTTGCATTGTCATAAGCTGTGGAATTTGTAAACGGCGCTTGATTGTTCGTGAGGTACAATGTGTACTTGGAATGTTTTAGACCATTTAGATGCAAGCGTGAAATACTTATAAGGTACCTTGGAATTCTTTATTGCGATAGAATTGTAAATCTAAGTAATATAATTCTTATCTATCTACCATAGCACTTGTATTTTTCTGTTAGGCTGTAATCATTGAGAAGAGTCGGGCCCTAATGCACTAGCCACAATACGAATTAATAAACTAAAATTCTATTTTTCCTTACTATTCAAGAATAGTACACATAATCTCTGAAAAGCAATAGTCTCATGCTACAGATTAACCTACCAAGGACCGTCGCGATATAATTCTGGTCCACAAATAGCTCACAGTGATACAATTTTCGACAAATGCCAGGTATTACAAAACACACAGGAGCCGGCGATACAGCATTCAAAATAATCTACTAGCGCATCGTGTGGCGTTAACAAACGTGTAGGCTATAGAATAAAGTGCCATCAAGCTCGCATTCGCTCCAAACAATCCGACAGACGACCGGCAAGATGTTTTAAGTGCATCGTATTCGATATTTACAACACGTTTGTTTCTATCGATGTGATCGTTTCTATCGCCACTTCTATTGCCCACGCTTTACGAGCTTGCATCGCGCAAACGCATTGATTAGGGTTGCTCAACTAGGAAACAGTAATGTATACAGTAATTAACATTCAGAAAACTATGTAAGGTGTGATCACTTACTTGTTTGTAAGCACTTTTCGCAAAACTATTAGCGATTGCTATGCACAGATTAATATGTAAGAATCTGGGATTGCTTGACAAAATTTATTAAATCTCTATAGTTTGAGTGTTTGGCTCTGATGACTGACTGAAAATATTTTTTGATTTTGCGTGTGGGGGACACGCATTTTAATGACTTATTTACTAGCTCTTTTTAGGCTTGTGGTTTGGATTAGTCTACTGCTCCAAGGGCTACTGAACTTTGTGAGGATTGGAACTTATTTCTTAAATATAGTCATCCAAGCAAATAGAATATGAAGAGACTTAGTTGAATTTAGTTTTCGTTTTATATTAGAAAAATTAGACATGATAATTTAATGTTAAAAATCCTGCGCAATAAAAAATCTCTGAACATTAAATGCACTAACACAGCTCGTATTTAGCCTTGTAATACGGCAAAATAAGGATTGGATTTTTTAAAAACGCGCGTGTTAATTCATGATTCATAATTATCATAGGAGCGAGCTCGCGAAACGGAGTACATACTCGTTAATAAATGTACGTTGCTTTCTCATTTCAAACGCTCTCGTGCTAATGGCGTATGAATAACTTGGTAAAACATAATGGTGAATATAGAACAAGCCGGTGTTAAGTACAAACAATGTTCTGCGGGCCGGTGAGAGCGCGCGTTAACTTTATGAACAGAACCAAATCCGCAAAAACAACGTTTACAACGCATCCCCGTCTCTTTTCCTCTCACACTAGTCTGCATAGCTCCATCCTTGTCTATGCTGACCAAACGTACAGGTTTTAATGGATTTGTACGTACCATAACTCAGCTCACGGTGAATAGTGATTATGTTTTTTGCTTACCTGGAATAGAATAAAATTATTTAATATCACAATACACATCCATATCAGAGTCTTAACAGAATAAAAGATAAGTTATTTTGTATCATGATAAATAATTGACTATCTGAAGACGAAGAATAAGCTGCTCACAAAATGAGAAAATTGAATAGATATCTTTACAAGATAACTTAATATGAGAAATAATCTGTTTCATATCATTATAGTTACAATTGTCAGCCTCAGTGACGCATATGGTTGAAAGTAGATTTGATCATCATTATCACCCCCTACGACCCACAGCTTGGCACGGGCCTACTTTACAACTAAGAGACTTAAGGCTAGTTCCACCACGCTGGCCTAATGCGGGTTGGTAGACTGTGGACATAGCACTTTTAGGTTTCTTCAAGATAGTTTCATAAGCTGAGACCAATTTTCCAACACAATTCTTTTGGCTGTACTCTAGCGTTACGAGCTGTTCCAATTGGAGAAAAAGCCTTAACTCAGCAAAAGCTACATACAAGAAATATATAGACAGATATACGAAGGATAAATATTTACCAGAATTTGGATATAAAAAACGCATCGCAAATATAAAATGTAACCTACACGACATATGGGTGTCATATAGTTGACATTTTAATAGCCACTACTCATAACAGAAAAATAAACACGAAAAATGTCTGCATCATCAAAGAGACTCGTTAAATTTTGTCAATAAATCCTTTCGGATATTTTGAGTTTGGTAGAGATGAAACAATGTATAGTTGCCATAAACAAAGATCTCTTAATAAAATGTGTTTGTAAACGAAAATAGTTCTACTTTATAATATATCGTTCGAGTAAAAATAGTAAACGACGGCACTACACGAATGCCTAATAAGATATTTCAATGGGAATTCATGTTCGAGAAAATTTATGGAAATACTACTACATTCAAAACTTTATTTACTGTGATGTTAACCATATACCGAGGTGACAAAGTTGAGTTCTCTTATTGGCTAGTGGAAAATTATTAATTTACTTAAACTGCTATGTCTGATACCAAGGTTCAAATACAACTCAATATAATCTCACTTCAGGTGGCAGCATGATAGCTGATCGCGGCCTGATTAAATACAAATTGATTCCAATGCGACACACTTATTCGACTCATTATGGTGAGTTTCACACTTAATGACGTGTATGTATTTATCCTAATCCAGTCATACACACGTACGCAGGCTACCTCCGGCTAAATAAGGCCAGGACCACACAATTCACGAATGAATTCGAAATGGGGCAAATAAGCAATTATGCGTTCATGTTCGGCTTCGATTACTCGATGTTGTGAATTTTCGCCGCGCCGTGGACATGTGAGATCGCCAGCGGGCTGTAGCTGTGACTGACGTGACGTTGCCAGACATTCAATTAAAGTTTAGCCGATTCCGCTAAATAAGCCGTGGGGCCCGTGGGTAGTTGGACGTTACTAAACTGTGGCCATATATCGGTTCAATATATAGGTACGTGTATTTACATGTTTGTGTCTTAAAGTGTTATGAATTGGTATATATTCTTTTAGGGCGACATAAACGCAGTAGCGACGGAGCACTTCAAAATTTTATAAACAAAAATCTCGACTTATATGCGACGATTGAACTTCAGCATTCTACTTAAGAACTCTAGCTGTGGCAGACAAATACAGCTTTTATTAAGGCAGTAAGTCAGTTATTTGTATCACTACTTAACGATGTTAAGTGTTTATGGATTACCAGTAAGACTCAGTCATGTGTTCCATAAATATTATTTTATTACCTATAGCAAATTATGTTTCACACCGAGGTTTAGTATTTGAGCAACTTTATAGTTGCACTGAGAACAATAGGTTTTCGATGTGAATTTTTCCATTTGTGAACAACAATTCAACAATGGGATCCTCATTCTCGCGAGTATGATAAACTAATAAAATAAATTAACATACATTACTGTTCAACAGACTTAGCACGTAATAAATACCTTCCACAAAACGCAGTACAATTTAAAATACTTCTCATTGCTCTGTGTAATCGACTCTACATTACATCTAAACTCTATATTTTTACCAACTACAAAATAAATACAACCGCTTTAAACAACATGCGGCAGAGCTACAGACATAATACAAAAATTGGTATATCCATCGTCACTTCTCACAGTATTATAGTAAATATCTTTGAATATTCGGTAACAAATCAGCCGCCATAATTGTGCCAATTAATAGAAACCTCACATTGTCATCATAAGCCATAAGGCGTCCACTGTCCAAAAAATCATCAAATAAAAATGGCCTGCATCTAACGACTCTGTGCATTCACAGTTTCTGTCAAGTACATTAAATTCATTTCTTATTTTTGCTCTAGCGCCACGTTTCGCCGCTTGCAAGACGCCAAACCTTTCTGCGAAGTTTAGTACCATTATAGCGGTAAAATTAAGTCTTGGCAATTCAATCCATCAGCGCGTGTTTAGAGGCGAACAGTTTTATCAACAAAATACACGAGGGGTCAAATTTACATAATAAGCTTCCGCCCGCGCGCCCCGGCTGCACCCCGCCCGCACCCCCGGCCGCGTCCGCGCACGCAACATGCTACAATGTATTCAGATTTTCGTTATTATTTCACCTCATTCAATCCGCACGAAAATTGTGTCGCCGAGGGTTGACGCGGAATGATAACAGCGGGCTGCATTTAATATTCATCGGAGCTCTTGTCGGCCAGTAGATATCGTAGATAATAATATTTGTGTGCGCGCACGTGTTGATCCCGGAGTCGAATTCGTTTTGCGCAAGGTTAATCAGAATTAGCAAGACTGCTCTTAAAGGAATGACTCAGTTACTGTTTTGGTACAGAACTACGTTTTGCGAGACGTTTATTTTAGACACGTGTTTGTCTCGGTCGTCTTTTATGTGTGAGAACATAGATAGTCAATGTATATAAACATTGTATAGTTATGGCGCTATACTTTAACTAGCACTGACTCATACCATTTACAATGAGTGAAGTGCACTTAAAAACGCTGCTTGGAATCAGCGAAACATGACTGTATTTTATATTGTTGTGTTTGAAATATTTTGTCTGAAAAGGACGACTGTATACACATCGCCATGAGAAAAATTATATTATCTAATCACTTTTTTTGTAACTGCACTCGCAGTAGGCACTAAGTGATCTGACTCAAAAATATATATTTCAAAGAAGAATAGCAACATCATTATCATTATCAGCCCATATACGCCCACTCCTCTACCATTGCCAGAGATTAGGCTTTAGTCCATCACGTTGGCCTAGTGCGGGTTGGCGAACAACACACCTAAGAAATTCCTAAAAACATTCAAACGCAGCTCCCATTACGGTATTATATAAAATTAAGAATATCAAAAAAGTTCCATCTCCAACCAATACTACAAAATATGCGAGTATTTTCATTTATTTGTAAATAAAGGAGGCTAAGGACTCGAGTCCAGAGGCACATTGAGCGCGGCGAGAGAGCCCTCGACCGGGATCTTGAATACTAGCGCATTCACTATATTATATGACGGTACATTAAACGACCTGACCATTTTTATTTACTAGAATATTTTATGGGGAAATACTTTTTTTCTTTAGATAACCGAGTTTAAGAGCGGTGAGAGCACCTGAGGGTTCCAACATAAGTATCTTAGATGGTGAAGTCTAAAAAGATGTAGGTTTGCGAGATTTACTTCAGACTAAATCTAGTTTAAACATAATAGAATTTGGTGGAAAATTCATAATAATAGACAAATTCACGCTCCCTCTCTCATTTTGGTTCATAAAGTAACACTTATTCTAATACTTTATTACGGTGAGTTAATGTATTTATCTATGCTTAGCGTGATATTTGTAGGAAATTTATTACCAAAAACAATATATTTTGCAGCGATAATTCGTTTCATACACTACGTGTTCAGAAAATTACGACAGTGTTTCTTTGATGGGTTAATTAACCATTTCCAAAATACTGTTAATCGCACGGTATAAAAAATCTATAGTCATAGTTATATAAATCGTATTTGCAATTATTTTATGTAAAAAGACAATTATTCCGGTCTATAAGTTTTACGACTTACAAATATGTTTAAAATGCACAAGGAAATCAAGCGTATTAAAAACACGCAATATAAATTAATTTGTTGAACATTCTGTAGCTATATTATATTTTGCCTTTTTACCAGTTTTATAAGTCTAGGAGAAAGAACCTATGCTCACAAACACATAGAAATCAATCACGTTTTCCTACATCTAATGGAAGTTTATGGGACAGTCTTCCATTTTTCATCAAATAAAGCCTGTTTTCCCTTAACAAAAATGAAGTCCAGCTGAATTTACTGGAACTTCTTTAATGACCAGTGCTATTTTATTTATTTACAAAAACCTTAGCAGACTTAAATAAATTAGAAAAAAAACACTTATAAAGCAGAACTAACTATTTGCACTTATCGCAAACAAATCACTAACTACATCAACGGAATGAATAAAAACATAAGCAGCAAATTACGAAATTACCCGTTACCGTGAGAGCAATGCAAATAAACATAAAAGCAACACGCGCGCAACATATAACAATTACAATTACATTAGCTCACGAGATTGAGACCGTAATGAACGTAACGTAAGAATCTTGCAGCAAATTAAGCCATACTTTGCGGCAATTTGCCCAGTAAAGGTTCTGGTGATAGCATAAAATAAAAGCGAACGGGCAATGGGCAGCGACACAGCGTTGGTCGGCGGCCAACTGTCGCCCGGCTAGGGTGGCCAGGTGATCAACGCAGGCGAGGGGAGACTTTTGAGGCAAATGTTAAATGTTTAGGGTGAAGTGTCAACGGGAAACACCTACATAGTTCGAGGGCAGCGTTTCCGAGAGTTGTTTCTTGGAAAAATTTTATGTTGCGTTCAGTCTAATTAGAATGGGTAATGGGCTATATCTGTTAGGATTTTTTTTATAGCCAGAATGTATTAGATGCGGTTACAGCAAAGCTGGTAAACTCTGCTTACTTATTGGTAGATGCAAGCGTGATTGTGTGTATGAAGTTTAAAACCGAAATTTACATCGAACACGATTTAAATTTACGAAAGCTTAATATTTATTTCTCCACGCATAAACTTCCCTCGTAAAATAACTGAAGCAAAAAATATTGCCTATGAGAAATTTGAGATGCATTGAATTCATGCCGCAGAATTTTTATTCGTGTATTAAAAATGAATAAAAACGCAGCAATTTCTCCCAATACAGCTGAAAATTTTCTTTTAGCTCGTGTAGACTCGAATGTGATTTGGTAAATAGCTTACTCTGTTAAATGAACTGTACCGCAATGCTGCAAACGTTATTCGCAGCTGTATCCCAGCCAGACGGAGATTTTAGGATAGCTCATCGTTTAATATTATTCGCATAGCGCTACAAACGATAGTCGAGTGCTTTGCTCTTCCCGCTGTGTCGTGAAATAGAGACACTGCGAGCTTTAGCGCCAGACCTCGCGCATACCATGTTTGATCTGCACAGCTCATTCGCAAGATAAATGCGGACACATTCATCCCAAAATATCATTTACATATTCTTTCCGTTCGTAAACAAGTACGATATTAATATTACGATTTCGCAATGTCTCTTAGTAAGCACTATTGCGTATTATAAACAATTTTCGAGTCATAAGTATGTCTAATATTAGTTCGCGTAACATATGGTTTGTAATAAACATTGCCGCATATTCTTGGTCCAAGCAATGCTGACACACACAAATGTATCCACGTTTCAACTGAATGTTTACAAAGTCTTGTACAGATCAAATATTTCTTAGAGAACGTTCCCTTCATAACGTTCTTGCAAAATAAAACAGATTTTATATTGCGTAGTCCTCAATATCTAGTGCAAAGAGTTTACCGCCATATGCCGATATTCGATAACTATTTAGAATCAAATATAAAATTGTATCCAAATATTTTCTTAAAAAGCTGGTGAAAAAGAAGTATACCATTTTAATACGAATTTTTATGTTTGTAAAATTTAAATTTGAGGAATACTCGCACTTTCAGTTGGAACATAATTTGGACAGTCGTCGGTTCGATTCCCAGGCTTAGCACTCCTAAGTTTTCGAAGATATTTAGGACAGCGTGAGTTTACCCGCATACCCAGGAGTTTCTATGTATAATGTATTTGCCAGGTACATATATGCAGTGTGGTGGACTAAGGTCTGACTCCACACTCGCTAAAGTAAGCCGTACCTATAGTCAAAAAGAAATAATTTGTTCCTAAATACGATTAAAAATAAAACAATATATCACTGTGTTTATTACCTATCCACGTAAATATTCTAGAAGCACGAAATACTAGCAATGCGTCCGAATAAAATAGCTCGGGTACATTGAGGCGTGTGTCGCGTCCTTCTTGGATTAAGCCGTCTAAGCGCAGTGCCAGATGCGTTACGAATATTAATGTGTACTCCCACTTTGAGCGACTGCAATGTATATGGGCACGGACAGCTACCAACCTATAAATCATGCTTCCTTTCCGAGCCACATGTACCTGCACATAATAATTAAAAGAGGCACCAATATTTCGTGTGTGTAACTTTCCATACTTGTACAATCTTGTGTCGTCATCACGGCGCGCTCTGCGCCTTAAAAGGCATATCCTTCCTTGTTTTGACGCGATCACTCCGGCATTAAAATGTGAAGATCGATAAAAAATATACTCAGCCTCCTATCTACGCTTTCGTTATTAAATTGTTTCATAACACCCACATGTGACTGACAAATAAATAAGCAAACAATTTTCTCATAAAGACAACTTTGTCAGCAAATAATATTTATCTAGAATCACGAGCGAGGATATTGCAATTTCTTTATTTGCTCGTTGCTGGCTGACACACATACGTTACGTTACGTTTACGTTTGTATTATTTTAAAACGCTTGCTTCTTTAACACTGGCATCACAAAACTGATCGCTGATTCTTTATTTAAACTATCGACAAATTGATTTCCAGCCAGTCCTATAGGTCATAAACCTATAACCTCATCTAATAATAAAATCGCAGGCGTTTCAAGTTTCTCACGCATCGCACCGACGCACAGGCATAACATTAACAGGATTACCGGCGGACTCGGCTACACATGTACGTATTATATCGACAACGGCATTCAGCAGGGAGAACAGGTACAGAGTACGTGAGCGAAGCGCCATCGGAAGGATTCTCTGCTGCCATAACTCCAGCCCGTCCGTAAATCACAATAGATTAGAATTATTAATATTATTACCGGCCGAGCGCCATGATCCACCAATTTGTTCCGGATTATGAAACAAGTAACGCATTCAAAAGTACGAGGATCAGGGCTTGTTTAAAAGAAAATAAGGTTTTACGATACAATCCTGCTGCGGCCAATTTGGGTGAAGGAACGGGAAAATGCGAATGAAAAAGGTCGACTTGACATTTGCATGACTTTTGCCTTGTAAATTGTTATTAACTAGCTTTTGTCCTCAAGATTATTAATAAATTCAAGCTAGATTACTATCTTCAACATGGTTCTTATGACGCATTACCAATTAAGTTTTACTCTAATGAATATAAATAGAAATAATCTTCTTCTTCTTCATCAACCCATATACGCCCACTACTGAGCACGGGTCTCCTCTACCATTGAGAGGGTTTTAGGCCATAGTCCGCCACGCTGGCCTAGTGCGGGTTGGCGGACTACACACCTAAGAAATTCCTAAGAACTCTTAGGTGTGCAGGTTTCATCACGATGTTTTCCTTCACCGTTAAAGCAAGTGATAATTCAATGTGAATACACACATAGAAATAATAACAACAAATAATTTAATGTTATCCGACGTGGTTAAGGTCTTCATCACTTATAAGAACATAATGTATCCTTAATATACTAATTGAAGACATATTATTACAATATACATATACATTCTACCCGTATTAAGGAAACTGTAGATGTATTTCGAAGAAAGACAAAGGTTAATTACGCCTTAATTCTATGAATAAACGAGTTTTGCGAAAACTAAATGAGAAAGCAGAATGCTGTGCTGCCTTTTATATACGAAGCTGTAAATTATAATAGACAGATAACATTTTTATCAATTTAAGAAATCTATCATATAGTATAGTATAAGCCAAAGTGTAATATTTAACCTTCTCAGTACCAGTAGCCCCGCTTTAATTTTTTGTCCCCTTGTGTTTGACATATTGCGAAACTGTCATAATAGTAAATGCGAGATTAATCCACATCACCAACAAAATGCATTATATTGTCTTCTTAATTACGTTCCAATTAATTCGATAAACATTTAATCTACAACAAAATGTTTATACCAGAAATCATATAATTGATGACCGAAGACATGAATCTCGTGTCAAAAGTCACAATACATAGTCCTCGCATCCGCTCAATTATGCAACCATACATAAGAAACGTATCGCAATCTAAACAATAAATAAACACAATAGGTGGTATGACCTCATTTATACCATCAATAGTTGATCAAACGTGATGCATTGAGCATTTTAATTGGCACACTCGATTGTGTTGCGTCAATAAAATTACGAGCAGACAATTATAAACAGAACGCAACTTATCGCAGTTTCAATTTAACAAATTGTTGCGGCGATACGTTTTATGTGCGCGCGTCTTCACACACTCCATTACACAACGTGCAGGAAAGTCTATTCCGCGAGGCTGCCTTTTGACAATTAGTTCGTGCGAGCCGATTTTAATCGATAGTTATTAAAAAATATTTTTTAATCTAAACATTATATATTATGTATTAGTAATCGATGATTGGTCGGTCTATGAAAATAGAGCTGGCCATCAGAATTATAAGTAGTTAAATGTGTAATTAAAAAAAAACATTTAAAATATGAGACATAAAAAGGGACAGCAATGACCAACGGCTGGGCGTCTTAATGCTCATTCTCAGTCCAGTAAACATTTGCGAAACTAGAGCCACTTGTTTGTGACTGGTAAAAGTGCGTTAACCTGCCCTTATTTCACACGATTCCAGCGGTTATATTCTTCGATCATGTAACATTAACTACTCCGTTGTCGATTGTAATATGACACAAAGTCTACACTTTTTGCAAGCTATTACTTTTTAGTTTACTATTAAATCAATAAGCATTGATATCAAATCCAAATAACTTTCTTCTTCAAACAATATTTGAAGACATACATCGTAGATTTATTGGCTCATCTCAATACTAACCGGTACGCAAGCACTCAATTTATTTACTATCTGTCACTCGACGCCTTCTTTCAACGGCTCTTTCAACCTATTAATAATATTATATGAAGCTAACATTTGTAATATAAATTTTAAATCAAAATATATCTCTTGTAATGTCGTAATGACTTTAAATATTTTTATGAAGCAATCTACTTATGTCACCTATTTTTTTTTAATCGACTTGCAGAATAAAGTAAGAACTTACACAAAACGCTTACACAAAGAGATTTTTCGAGAACATTGTAGTATAGCATATACTTACATTGCAGTGACCAAAATTTTATTTATTACCGTTCAGAGTTACGCATATGTTCCGCAGATTAAAAATGGCGATGGTGATAATAAATCGAGAAATATTTAGCGCAAATTCGTCCGGTTATGAATAATGTTAAACATGTGCTATAAACAAATAAATTAATGGGCGCAACTGCTGCCGAGCCGATACGGTTTGACAGTACGTAGGTCTCACAGACTGGTTCTTACGATTGCGTTGTGTTAGGAAATATTAGTTTTAATTTACGCAAGCGACATACATATTTCCTTAGATCCATTGAACAGGAAATGTAGCTAGTTTCTCTTATGACTGTTAATTTAGTAATTCATTTCACCGGAATAATTTCATTCTCCTATTCCAAACTAGAATTCTATAAAAGACAACCCCGTGGAAAATGTTTTCTGTGTCTTTCGGGAATAGGTTTGACTATACAAGGTTCTGTCAGAGTAACTCGGTTTCAAAAATTTAGGAGCTAAACGTTCTCATCTGAAATTCCATCCACGTAGGCTCATTCAGTCATCTTCGCACACAAAATTTCAAGGATATTACCGCGCACAATATTGTCACTTTTCTTATCCTTATTTTATTACCATTGTCCAATTCCTGTCATAATCCTTTGTCCATCTATTCTATATCAATGATATTAAATTTTATTTTTTTATTTAATAATGATCTATGATTTTGTTTTTAATTATTTATTTTTGCCTTTAGAGTAGCTTCAAAAGGTGTAATAATAAAAGTGAAGTTGTTTGAAACTGGCAGTTGTAGTCTGTATTTGCATTCCAAAAGCATTTTAAATAAATATACAAAAGCACTTGCGAGTGGATTGTCATTGAGAGAAAACTTGTCTGGAGCAAAGTCAAATGTAAGAAGTCATAAAAGAATTTGTGCATTGCATTATGATATGAATAACTTATGAAACTTAGTGTCAAAGGGTATTTTTATAAAAATTATAAGATAAAATAAAATTAAATGTCCATGTAATATTGGCTAATATGAATGTAACTTTTTTAATTTTTTTTATAAAAAATAAACAAAAACTTTCACAAGAATATAAAATTTCAAGTTCCGACTCAATGCTATGCATTATAGTTCTTTATCCTCGCTTTAGCAATAACACCGATCGTCATTTGAATAAATTCTCTTCATATAAATTTATAGTATTTTTTATCCGGTCATCAAAATCGTGACACATAAAACGTGAATTCCAGTACGACCGCTTGTTTACAAACACGCGCGACATATCTGTTGCACATCTGCCCTTGATTCTCCTTTTATGTCGCGTTGTCATCTCGTGTCAAATCGTCCTTCTATCTTTATGCTAGTGCGTGAGGCATTCTCAATTTCTTTGATGACAGCCTCGTGGCGCAGTTGGCTAGACACCAGCTTGCGAAACGAGTAGCCGCGGATTCCATCCCCGCACCGAGACAAATGTGTGATTCACAAATATTTGTTTCGGGCGGGTGTTTGTGAGAGCGAAAAGTCTCTCGTAGTTTCTGATACCCACGACACAAGACTCGTATCTCAAAGTGGGGTCAGGACTATGTGTGTGACTGCTGGGTGTATTTATTCTCGACATAGTAAAGTCAGCTTCACACGCAATAAACGGAATACAGGGCGACGTACGACGGCCGTCGGTATCCGGTGACGACCAACAGTTTCTATTTACAATACAGGTGTGGTTGCGTTTATAGTTTTTGTATCGATATGAAACCTCCTTCGTATGACATGAAACTTATTCGGTATTTCACCGTTGAGCTCAATAAATATGGGAGACCCGTGCTTAGCAGGACGTATATGGACTGATAACGATAAGGAAGACCTCAATAAACATAATTCTACTGGAACTCTATTCTACTGAGTGAAGGGATAAAGTTTTAGACATAAGCGGTTGCGTAGCCAAAGCAAACCAAAATTTCCAATTAGTGCGGACCTTCTGCTTAATAAAATATGTGACTTAGAAAGGAGCTTGATGAAATTATTGTCATTTGCTATTGCTTGATCCGTCTGAACTACTACGATCTAAAGTCTCACAAAAAGATTCTATTTAAAGGGTTCTTGCAAACATCGTTAGTCAACGAGATAAATAAAAGACCAAGGTACTATCATTGACGCTTATATTGCGTTTGGGCGCGAGAGACACAATCCACCGTAGTACAGCAACTCATTTCTTTAAAAGTGTTAATTTTGTAAACATTTAACACCGAGAAAACATGACTAATTTTAGCTTATTTATTACATTTTCAAGATTCTAGAAAGATGTTTTTTGCATCTCCTTTTTATTTAACGGATTTAACTACACCAAACACATCATACCTTGAATATATATACTAACTATCAG
The DNA here is from genome assembly GCA_030295005.1 of Cephonodes hylas. NCBI lineage: Eukaryota > Metazoa > Arthropoda > Insecta > Lepidoptera > Sphingidae > Cephonodes > Cephonodes hylas. Next base: position 7,703,162 of record AP025371.1, read on the forward strand.
AATTATCCCAATTTTAAAAAAGGAATGTACATATACGGCCGCTTTCAAATTACATCCTGGTTGATTTTGATAAAAAAAAAGTTGTTGATATGAGCGCGGCGCGCGCGAACCGGCCCTAAAGCTAGGCGTTTAGTGCTCCGCGCTCAGTTATTATCGGTGCGGGACAATATGCATGACCCACTAGCGGAGGCGGTTTAATATTCAAGTGTCGCCCGGCCGCGGCGCACGCTCCGATGTAATAAAAGCACGCTCCGACGCTTAACGAGCCAGACCGATGAGCTCCTTCGTATTTCAAACAAGGCGACCCCGTACGTGACCGCAACCAGGCAAGAACTTAATTTGTGCAGTAACAAGGAGATTGTGAATTATTGCCTGTGTTAATGCTACATGTCTACCGCGGGCTTTGGTTGTGAGCTCGCGGACGCGGCCCGCGCGCGGCGAAAGTAATGGCGGTATCGATCTCTTTATATCAGCAATTAATCAATTGAGCACTATATTTTGCAACTTTTATGATGCAAAGAAATTAATCAACTGATTTGAACTCGTTTCGTTAAATTTATTATTATTTTGTATAATTACGAAATGCATCAGTCTCAATCCAATCGACGTTCCAACTTTCACTAAATTCGCGTAACTTTTAAATTAATCATAGACAATCCGCAAAATTCGGTTCATCAATCTTAGAACACAACTGAGAACAAATAAGCAAATTGAAAGGGTATTAAAATAGATGTCTCGTCGGTAGTTTGGAACTTAAACTTCCTCCAGTGCAAAGAAAGTTATCAGCAATCGAGGGGCCATTGATTGCGCACAAAGAGCCTTTCGTCTTGCGACATCGGAGTTCGATTTTCCGCTCACAATGCCGGCGTCGATTTTCGTCTTGCATCCGAGATTATACTTCCACGGTTCGTTCGGTTCCCTATATTGTTCGGGCCGGCCGGTTCGGTAACATTACGTCTCGAGTCTCGACTATTATTGCACTCTTTTGCCCCGCGAATGATGTCATTTGTCAAACCCCGCATAACAATACCGGAGGATTAATACATTGCTAGGATTCATAAAGCTTTAGAATACGTCCATTTTGGACGGCGGCCAAGTTGCTTGCACAATGCACAATAAATACCTACTAGTGCGACTCTTAATTACTTCACTCCCATTAAGTGCTTAGTACAGCTACAATGACCATGGATCGTAAATAACCGTGTGGAAAAAATATATCGCGCGTCCTGAGGGATTCTACAGCGACGGCAAATTTACTCAATGACCAATACTCTCAGACTTACTGTGATAAAAGCGAAATTGAATCTTTTCTAAGGTTTTAATGCCTAAGTATTTAAACAGATTCTCTTAAAAGCGAACATAAAAAGATGGAAACCTGGAGTAGATTATAGGCATTTTTTCTAGAACATCGACTGTTTTGCATAAACGTGAGCGAAACAGTGGGCCAAAAGCAATTTATTAAAGAAATTCGCAAGGTTAAAAGCTTAATCTCGACATTGAACTATCTAAAGACCGCGTGTCTAAGGACATTATAAATCATAAGAAACAAGATAATCCAGCGACGCGACAACGCATTACATTAGCATTTTAATTTCAAATGAGAACAGTTCCATTAACCGCATATAATGAACGTATTGTGGCGTCTCAAACAAAAAGCTCGCCAGCGTCACAAATGGAGGAACGTTAAAAATAACTAATAAAAAGCGAGCTCATCGAACTACGTGGATAATTAACTCTTTCGTTTTAAGCCTCCTTTTTGCACTTTAAAACATCAAACGAGACCTTTTTTTCCCTATTTGCTGGAATGGCGATTGCCGGTAATCCGAGGTGCAAAGCGATAGAGGGGTGCTCAGTGCATTGGAAAACAGTTATTCGATGTGCAACGTCTCTGTTTGCGTGTCCAGTCTAGTGTACTCGCCTAAACTCCATGTTATAATGGTGTGTTGTGCGATTTATAAGCCCTGTGTAAGCACACTTCAGATCACAATGCTCTCTCACCATGCTGGATACGAATGAACGCTTTCATCCAGTGTTCATTAATTAAATTGTAATTTCATAATTGATTCTGCCACTTTCAAAGAGAGTTGTAAATACCACAATTACATGCAATAAATACCAGTTTCGCGTCGTTAATACTTTCATTCAACATTTAATATAATATGGTCACTTTGACCCAATGCTCAAGTTACGCAAACAGGTAAAATTGCGAGTGGAAAGTTGCCAAAAGCGTTACCTAAAAATTGTTTTAAAGCCTTAACACGGCGCCGTCAAAAAGCCAAAATCGAGCAACAAATTCAATTAAAAGTTTCCCGCGAGCAACTCAAACCGAGGAACATTAGATAAAGCTCGATTAATTATTACTCCGTTAATGGACAAAGGGAACCTCCTCGCAGCGGCCGACAAACAAGACTCCGATGAAACTAGACAAAAGCCCCAGCGTAAACACCAATCGCTCATTCAAGCGATCCGTAAACGCGAACCTCGGAAAACTATCGCTCCTTCTCGCCCACTTAGTCGGAATATATCCGTCTTTATCATTCCGCAAGGGAGCCTGCGAGAGCTATTTGTTTTTACAACGGAGCGCCGACGAACAAATTAGGTGGACAAACTGTTGAAATGGCCGAGGTGTCTATATTCCACTCGGCGGAAATTCTTCTCTTAAAATCGTTCCGCAGAGAGAATGTCCCCGCTATTGAACTCGAGCGAGGTAATAATTTTCTCCTCGGCTCCCATGGAGATTTTGTTCGATCTGCGTATTATTGGCAGATACTTAAAGGCTTTCCCAGAACTAAAGTGATATCCTCGGTGTGCAATTCTTGGCTTCTTTTATATTTGCTTTTTATGCGTAAATCAAATTTAACTTAAGTGTATAAAGCTTAGGCAAGAAAATGCAATCTTAGGAAATTTTTAATATCACAGTATGTAATTATCTCAATAATTATAAATTTCCCTTCTTGTACAAATGTATTCAAATTTATTAATATACATTCTATTCTAGCTTTTAATCCCGTATTTAAAATGAAGAATTAAGGGCCAAAATCACGTATCGGGAAAAGTATACCTTTCTTAAAAAATATATGCAAATTATGGCGCATTGTTTTAATATTTTGTTCAAGTATGACATGTAAAAAATTGATCACCGATCTTTGCAAGGCTGACTGGGAAAGAAAGACTAAAATTCTAAAACTTTCTTTGTAGGCCCCATTACTGTATGGATAATATGAACAATTGCTTCATTTCTATTACATATTCTCACTTTTTTATGTAAATAATGTGAAGTAAAATACAGAATTCAAATAATAATATTAGTGTATTGCGCAATTATATGAACTGATCGACAAAAAACGATCAACGACGCAAATAAAAAAATCGAACAGACTTTTTTATGTTGAGGGCGATAAATCAACTGGATGGTTATTTTTACGGCGCGGAATTTAACCATTATTTGTAGGAATTTAATATATTTTACGACAACCGTCTAAAAGCCATGGCAATTGATTGGATGAATTATAGCTTATCGGTGGCAACGATGTGGGTGCAACCGTGAAATCTTATCAACCATTAATGTTGAATTTATTAGTGGAGTGCGTAAGAAATTAAATATTTTATATACAATACTCTAGCAGAGTGAGTAGAAATGCATTTCTTTGAGTAATCCAAAAATAAAATTAGGTCCCTTAGAACAACAAGGCGCTAGAAAGGTGTGATGGAAGAGAAAATTTAAATTAATTAATTAATTTTTCAATTTCACTTATTTAAAATTTGCCTGAAAATACATTGAAGGCCTATATGGTATATGCATACAATATACATTTATAAATAATTTACTCGTTTATTCGATAAATCAAGACATTTTTTGATTCTAACGACAAAGTATTAATATCGAAAAGTTACAAATCAAAGTTATCATCATCAGCACCCTTACGCCCTCCATTGCTGGACACAGTTCTCCTTCAAAAAAGACTTCCAAAGTTTTCTGTCGAATGAAAGACAAAAAATCTCAGCCAGTAAAAACTAGGGTAACCGTAATTAGCATGGTGACATTTTCCGTGCGGTTTGCGCAAGGCTATTCGGACGTAGCGGCGCGCCTCGTGGGAAGCCCGGCTTTAACTCGATTCGTGGCCACATCCGTCGCACGTCTGTTCTTGTTATGAGTGCTCTTTGCCCATTAAACCTCGATAATTGCCCGCCTTCGCCTCGTAATTTGTTTACGAAAAACTAGTCAAATTTATAAACTGTATCTTGTTTTATCTAAGATTTACCTTATATTTGATTTGAATCTATAATAAGGTTATGAAGATTAGAAATTTGAATTATTCAAAACATATTTTGTAATGTAAATAAATGATTATCTGAAAAGGCCCTAGAAACATACTTCTTATCCCAAGAAAATTTTATTGACTAGAAATTGCTAACAATATTACAGTTAGCTAGTGGGATATTCATACTCGGCCGGATAACCAAAGTAAACAGAGTTAAATCGTCTAGGTGGCAACCCATTCACGTGGGTCGCATTCCAAAATGGAATTGCATTACGTATCCGTTTGACTACAGGGCGGCAAAATTAGGCATAGTTTGGCAAATTGGTAAGAGATAGTCGTATAAATTTTTGGAAATCAGCGCCCATACATCCACTGCGCTTAAATACAGGAAAAAAAGATTACTTAACTGTAGGTACTTTATGTAAAGTTCTACTATGCAACATGACAGGAAACCTGCTAAATCTACAATATGCAGAACATTAAAACGAAATATAATTAAAGTTCGGCTGTAGAGCCATTCAAAATCACATGTTGCTCTAAAAACAGGCTCGACAAACTTATGTGAAAAACTTTTGCAGACAAAATGTGAACGAACTCTGAAACAAAAGTAGTTACAGGTTTCAGGAAGCCGTAGCGGTGTTGTCTACTCGGACCATTACCCGATTCGGGTAACAGATCGACGGACTGGTCGGCGCACCGATCGGCCGACCTTGTTGAACCACTCGCACAATCAATAGGCACATCTATCAGGCTTATGAGAGATACTATATTGTCCATCATTTTTGCACGTTCCATTTCAAAGCCACGTCCACTTTTAAATAAAACAAGTTTATTCGATTTACATAAAAAAATAAACAACTGTTATTTTTCACCATTTCGCCATTCATCACACAAGGGAATATATGAAATTCAATAATATTCAAATGCAAGCTACAAACTCAGATTTATTTGCTTTAAAAGTTATCGATTTTTTATTAGAACTTCATTTGTTTTTCCGGAATATTTAGACGAAAAATGATGCTAATAAATCGAATATAGGCTACGAACCCAAATAGACTAAAGTTTTCAAAAGCTTTTAATTAATGTTACAATATTTACTGAATCCAAACATTTGCATCATCAAGTTGGCCATTCACGATTTGCTAGCTTCAACGAGTAAACATGTAATCAAATGAACAAATACCCACATGTTAATGTATTGAAGCGTCAATAAAAACTGATTCAATCTATCAATAATAATTTGAATGTTTTGATATTTGCCCCTCAATCATGCAAAACAGCTAAATTATTTTTGAATGCTACAAATAGTTCATGAAATTCTGCACACATTTATTCCGCTAAATAGCACAGCATAATATGTGTAGGGACGTAGCTGTTCATACATTTGGTTGATAATAGTATAAAACGTAAATTTTATGTTTTTAAAAACATACCTCACGCCTATATTCCCTGAAGGGGTGGGCAGAGATGCATTTCTGCATCCACATTTCGCCAGGTATATATCAGTCCCACGTAATAGGGGGTGAGCCTTTTGCCGTTTTTCGGGCACATTTCCAGACTCCGTGCTGCTATTGAGAATTTCCTAATGGAAAAACCTAAATTAAATTTCCTAATTTTATGTTTTTGTATAGACTAAATCAGAAAATCGAAAGCCTACCTTGCCCTAAAAAAATCCGAATAGTCTTTAAGCTTTAATAAAGTGAAGGAAGTCTAAGGTAGTATTTCGAGAGAGCATTACTTGTAATGACAATACTTATGGCTAATTATGTGATGTAATGAAGGTGATATGTGCTAAAGCATGTTTAATTACTTACATTTATATTAAACGTTATATGTATTCATATTTTTGAAACAGATAACGATCTTTTAACAACATTCTATGACATATAATTCGTGTAAAAGTAACTTAGCACGAGAATTACTTAAGCAATTAGTTGAAATGTACGTAAGCAAGAATGATTGTCAAATAAACACAGACAGGCTTGGGCGAAGGCAGACGCGACGGCGCCGACTTCAGTGCAGTCGCCACACCGTCCGACAGTCTTATGGTTGCCACTTTAATACTTTTATTACTAACTAATCTGGAAGGTTTACGCGCGTTTATTGGTACATCGTGACGAAACCAGCGCATCTAAAAGTTCTAAGGATTTCTTAGGAGTGTAGTCCGGGAACCCGCACTAGGCCAGCGTGATGGACTAAGGCCTAAGCCCTCTCAATGGTAGAGGAAGCCCGAGCCCAGCAGTCGAACGCATATGGGCTGATAAAAATGAAGAATGTGAGATTGGAGCTACAATTTAGAATATAGTAATACAGTTACACATACGATATATAGTTTTCGTAAATTTGAATTTATGGACTAGATTTATTTATATATGCAAAATTTTATTACATTGCATCATATTTCAAGAAAAAAGTTCTTATAGTATCTACCGATTAATAACAACATAACACCAAAAATAAGGTGTTACGTTGTTTATAAATAGAAATTATGCGATAGTGGTGCATCAGAAGGGGGTCTAGTAGACATCTGTAAACTTACCGATTTACAAGACGAAATCAGAATTGAGAAGTGAATTTTAAAATAAAAAAAAATAAATATCTTATATGATAAAATTGAATTTCAATAAAAACAAATTCCCTTTAAATTAGTACCAACCCTAATCAGTAGCCTCGCAGACAAACCGGCAACGGTGGAGCGCCTCGAGATTACGGGAAACGACACAGATAGAGGTTGCGATTGTGTTAAACATGTAACATGAAATATTGTTCCAATACCCGAGGAGCGGTTATAAATTACAATTGGAACGATAACATCCAACAAAGAACGAAAGATTGACGACTTTCGAATCCTTTATCGTTTGTACTATTTTCTGGAGTAATGGTCTGGCAATAATATTAAGAATTTATATTATTATTTTATAAGTGTATCTCGAATATAATAGAAATACCTGATTTACTGTACTGTATTCAGCATCCATACAGGTTTATGTATTTGATTAATTAGAACTATCTTTGTGAATAAGTACATTACTTAATCATGAAGGTTGCATGAAGAAAATTCGATGTAACAGGAGTAAAAATTTTCTCTAATAATATTGACAAGGAATTTTACAAATTTTTCGATATTAACCTACTAATGCTTGATAAAAAAATACCTTATTAATCTAGATAAATGCTAAAATCGCACGAATAGTTACAAACATTATTCCACTGCAACTGTTCCTCTTTACATTATTATGGATTGCCCTGTCTTCGTTACTAGAAGACAAAGGACGACATATCGACATGGAAGTCTCTTCGCGGAGCTGGGAAAAACTTTTACGCAATACATCGGCGAGTACTAGCGGGCTGTCTACGGAGAATAACTTAGGAGCAGCGCTACAGCATCCTGGGACCATTGTATCATTGTTATTTCTCATCTCTTTAGAACGTTCCCGAGTTAAACTTGAACTTCTTCGGCTTGAGAACAAATATTCAGATGGGAAAATATTTTTATGTCGTTGTTTTTGTTCACTATCTATGATTAAATCTTGTTTACTTCTTATCCGGTTTAAACTGGAGAATATAGAGCACATTTAAAATGTCCTTGTTGAATTGTCTGATCAGTATACCAAATTTACTTTTGTTTTCAAGAGAACTAAAATGGATTCACACAATTAAAATATACGACTTACAGTATAATGTGTATTTTGTCAATATTTTCAAAAAGTTATTTTTTATATGAATTCTTGAAATGTTATTAATTTTAAAAAATATGCGACATTCTTCCCAGTTTCAAGTACCCCGAAGTCAAGATAATAACAAATATCTTAGTGTAGATATTTGCATTCTTGAAAATTAATTAGAATACCTAGAACGGATATAGGGAATAAAATAGACAAGTCGATTGGAGAATAGGTCAATTATCTGACTTCCAGGGGTGCTAAATCACAGCACGGAATAGGCTGTACGATGAGAGCATAAAGACATTCGTACGGCAGGCCCCCAACCCCCTTACAAAACAAAGCGAGCGCTACGCGAACGCAAACACGAAGTTGAATGAAGCCAACGCATGTACGATGATGTTATTCGCTATTGAATCTATGACATATACACTTGTGGCCACGGTAAGTGGACGCAAGCAGTGTCCGCATGAATGGGTGCATCCACGCTATGTGAGCAAAGGACCTTGTCTATAAACGCCCCTCGGGCTCCCTGCATGAGTTCACATCAAAGAGAGGGAAATCAACATTAACTTACCAAACAATCGTATGAATACTGGCCACAACAACATACAATTCTCTATACAATTTCTTTTATTTTTTGATATGGTTTAAAAAAAGAATTAATCTTATATCGAATCTTATATTTACATGTATCTAAAACTATAACTTAATATCGAAAATATGCCGATGTCGCATTCCGAACTAGTTGACATCAGTCATAATTAAATCAATAAGTAAGTTGTTATTGTAACAGTAATTATAAAATGTTACATCATGTCTAACAAAGATGCCCTTCAGTAGCAGGGCATAGGGTGCGGTTTTATTTTTATTCGAACAAAATAAAAAAGTTATAATTGTTGGGGCCGCAAACTGCGTAAAAAGGATGGAATAATGTATAAAGAAAACAAGCTATTTATAAAGCTGTCCGTGGACGAGAGGGACTGAAAGCGCTGAACCGACGTCTACTCTATTTGTCTCGACTAACACAACCGCTGCCCACTTCTCGTCGCCTCCTCGTAGTTTGCGTTAAGGATTTTATCGCTATTTCTTTAGGGTTGTTACTTTGTTTTTTAGGTCGACGCAATGCTCTGGTATAGACAACATGCGGATTGCTCCCGGCCAGTTTTTCAATTGCATTATTTACACTGAGCGTTAATGATGCAGCCGTAACGATCTGTTTGCAATCACGTCCATTCCATTTGAACATATCTTTAGAATTTGCGACCGATGCGTCTCTGCTCTATAATTTATTTAGGGGACTTAATTTGAAAATCACTACGTGTGCAGAAAACAACATGCGATTCCGCCCGGAAGTGACATGGCGCCACGTGCCCTATAGTGTTGCCTTTGACATATGAATACATGTTACTGCAAATCGACCTTACTGCCAAGACATAAAATCTAATTTCTAATACCGAATATGCGACATATAATCTTTCGATTCTCAGCCGTCTTTGTCGCGAGGAAAATTTCCTTTTATTGTGTTAGCGAATGCTTATTGTATATCCGAACGTTTTCCCCATTGTAACGGCTTCGGAGTCGCACCTCTTCGGTATTATTTCACAATTGTACGATGACAAATAGCTAAAGCGATACATTAAGACCTCTTCGAAAGGGGAATTCCAATTTCTAGTTCTATTGTTAATTTATACGCGCCGTGGAAATGAAAGGTACAAAGGGTCCGGATTAGAGGTTGAATCGTCGCAATAATTAATTACGCTTGTGAAAATCGGAAAATTCCCTAGAAATGTAAACTTTAACGTACATAACCAATAAAGGTTAATTTTGTGGAATATATAGAAGAGAAATAGAGTTAAAACTGACCTCTTCCTCAGTGGTGGCCGTGTTGACGGAATCCATGCTTTGACAAAGCGCCAGCTCCATGTTCTTGTGTTGAGGAGAAGCGGCCCGCGGCGAAGACTGCTGCGGCGGCACCAGCGCGCCCTGTGTCGCTCCTGCCGCCTGCTGCGCGCCTGCGCCGCCCGTAGCCGCGGGACTCTGTGCCGACTGGAGCCCTTGCGCCGCCTGCAGGCTCTGCGCCGCTTGCAGACTCTGAGCTGCTTGGAGACTCTGCTGGGCCTGCAGATTCTGTTGCGCCTGCAAGTTCTGCAGCGACTGGTGGGCCAGGTTCAACTGGTGTTGCTGCACGATGCTCTGTTGCACTATACTCTGCTGCACTTTGATGTGTTGGTGCACGGCGAGCTGGTGGATGGGGTGGAGGGAGGCGGGAGGTGCGGGGTACGGAGGGGAGAGCCGCTGGCGCTTCACTTGCGCACTCTGAAGCGCTTCGTGCAGCCTCTTCACCGGGAGGGGACTTTGGCCGAGGTTATCCACGGCTGTGGCGGGGCGTGCCGGCCGAGTCACGTGACTCTGGCGAGCACCGACGGTTGCAGCGACAGGGGAGGTACCGGACGCGGCGCGACGCGGTATCGATATCGGCGTATCGACTACGACGCAGCACTCGTGCGTAGCGGTACGAAATCCCGACAGACAGTTTTCTTCAACTTATCAAATTAACAATTATACGCTTAATAGCGATTGTTTATCAGTTTTCAGCGCCTGAGCACTTGGGTCTTCATTCGTGTACGTTGATATCTACTCGTGAGCCACTCCTGAAACAAACAAATAGAAATATATTAATGAAGAGTTAATAACAATACATACCAATACTTCTATGTACAACGTTAAATGAGAAATGAAGATCATTTACGAAAAACCGTGTACAAATAAAAGGCAGCCGGATTATTGCAAACGACAAACAAAATTATTGTATTTGATGTTGTGCGATAAATAATGCCATATATATTTTCTAAATTCGCTGACTCCAATTAGGGATCGAATCCTCTTACGGCGGCATCCTTTATGATGTAAATCGATAAGGCACCTCAAGGATTCACACGAAAAGAAATGTATGTTTTATTCGTAATGGAAACCGAACAACAAATGACAAATGTGTTTCTTAGATTATCTGAATAATTGCCAAAAATTATATCGGGGTTCAGGAATGAAGTAATTTATATTCGTGAGATCAACTATTAACAATATAAACTACAATTTGCCTTAAGACAAAAAAATGTGATGAAATTTAAATAATTAATTTGATCAAACTTTTTTTATAGTCGTAGTCGTAAAATCTTAAAATTCCTCAATAAATCAGTGGATTGAGGTCAACATTTTACATCATTAACGAATGAAAATGAAAATACCAACAACACTCGTAACACAGTAGCAAACAACGTTACTGCTATAGAGAGCTCCATGATTTATCGAATGTGATAATGTGACACTTGTGGCAGAATTATGGATTCTATTTCTATTAATGTAAGGCCCAGTGTGGTTCGTATTAAAATCATTATTTTTATGTCAAATAGTGCCGATTACAGTGTGGGCAGTGAGCAAACGTTTAAATGGTTAGTCATCTCAATAAACATCTAGAATCGTCTAAATTAAGGACTAGACCGATGATATCAGTAATTTTACTCGAGTTACTAGCATTACAAATAGCCTCTTTACTAAAATTTGTTCTTAATCTATCTGTGTCCTTATTAGCTTTGAAATAGTAACAAGTTTAAAGTGCTCTTTTATATAGCTGAATAAAAGAAAGCTAATAAAAGACCTGTTTAAAGAAACAGGTCTTTTATTTTTTAGGTATAAGATCTACAAATCTTCGTTTTAAGTGCAAAAATAATAGCACTAGTAAATACTTTAAAAACGCACATTGCTTCATTATACTAAATGTACTTAAACATCTATGTATTCATTTCAATATCAACATTTCTCTTCCTACGAATCCATATGTTATGATGATTTAAGCACGGCACGGAGCACACTCAGTGAGGCCAAAGTTTGTTCGCTAGTTGTACGTTATTCAAATGAGTAAACAACTTTAGTGCATTGCCGATCTCCCTGACCTTGTATCGCAATGGAACATACTTGGGATTGTTACAAACTCATTGCTCTGCTTTTTCAGCCCAACTTCAAACAAATGAGGTTCGATCAAAACATTTTTCAATCAAGAGCGTTATGTTGGCTGCATGACATACTGCTTGCATTCCTATGATAATCTCCTGACGATACACGTGCGCTGATGCTAATATTAATGAGTCAAGTCCTACGCACGCATAATGTTTTTTCCATGATCAGTTTTATTATACTGGCACCATAAATTAATTTATTCTACCATGAATGCTAAAGTTATTGTTATCATGTAAGCGATCATGTATTGCCGATCGACGCAATTATGTCGGTCAAATGTAAACCAGAATAAATAGCGTTACGCTGAGAGCTCGTCAAATCAAATATCCCGGAACGTTTGCGAGGGCCTCTTTTACACCTTATGTATGACATCCGAACGGATACGAATATCCGGTCAGCTAATTATCATTAAAATTATATTACTATGATATATCAACTATATTCTACGGGCTTTTATGTCAATTCAATGTCCTGATTGTAAAAATAAACAAGATACGTAATAATCGCTCATTACTACGCATAATGGAGACGTAAAAAAACGCAATCACGATCCAAACAATATAAACGACGTCAAGAATCATGTACTGAGTTCTTGCCGTGCACAAGAAACACAAATTAGCAGAAAAAATAAAGTGAGAAGGTGAGTCACAGGCGTACTGACAATTAGGGTTCTACGACTTCAACCGATACTACTATTTTAAACTAGGGTACGGGCGTTTACTCTGGTGCAATTTGATAGAGACATGTAGGCTATGCCTTTTCCCAAAATTCCATTGGTCCGATGATTTAGGTGTTAAATTAAAGTTATTAACTTTTTAAATAAAATCAACCAAAGAGAATTACGTCACGATCAAGAAAGCTAGGATCGGTTATGAGCCATGACACATCCTAATTGATCATCATCACAGACAATAAAACACGATTTTATATTGTGGTCCTTGATAGCGTAGTAAAAACCAAGCAAAAACTGCTGAATTAAAACGAATGTTTATGAATTGTATGACTGGACAATGCATCTATCTCATTAATGTCATAATGGATCGTATCCAGTGGTAGAGTACTTGCGTGCGTGTAAAAATAACCCATTCGTCACCCATTTTAATTCACAACGCACCAAGTTCAAATTGACAATTAACAGCACTTTGTAGACCAATTTGATACATTGTACTGGCAATATGAAATAGGACTTGTAGTATACAGAAGGGCATATCCTCAAGCATTTTGCACTATATCCTGACCGGCCCATTGGATGATGAGCATAAGTGGCGTGCTTCTGCTACGGAACACTAACTAGCTAATTATTTCACGTCCCCTGCAAATGACAGCAAGCCAATGATAAAGCCGGATGCAAACTCTTAATATGTAACAATCACGTGTATCTACCATTAGGCGTTTCAAGGTTAACGCTTTTTGCCTCGCGCCGGCGTGACTAAGTTGTGCATAGTTTGTACTATTGTGTATTAAACGCGCGATTACTAGTAAGGATGAGCAATGGCCATATCTTTTACCATGTGTTTGCAGCGCTAGTATTGATAAAAATGTTAATATTTACAACGATTATTAAGACATTTTCTATCGATGACATCGCATTTGACAGCAACTAAAGTGATCACACTTTCGTGTCATTCTTAAAAAATATATAAACGATGTTCATTGAAATATGAGTTTACCAAAAACACCAGATAAACTATACATTATAAGTAGACTCAATGTTCATACTAACTCAATCAACTATTATGAGTTATTGTTAGCAACTTCTAATCACTAACAATACATTAAATAGAAATGCAACAATAAATTTATGTTATTGTTCATTTTAATAGCTATTCAAATTGTTTAATTAATATTACACAACAAGATACATTAATCTAGAGCACGAACAAAACGCGCGATCTGATTGTAACAAGTAAAATTAATTCGATCCTAACACATTGCCAACTTACGGAACCAAAATTGATTAGTGCATTACAAGCTAATATATAATAAAGTTTGCGTTCAGAGATCGCATTTAATAACGAACAACGCATAAGAAATAAAATAATGCTAAATATAAAAGTCGGAATGGAAGTCAGATTAAAAGTTTATGCTGCTCGCAAACGACGAATAAAGCATTATTTATTATGCAAATGATGAGTTTTCTTCACTTCTTTTGTTCGTTTTGAAATTAAAAACTCGATTTACCTCTCACCGGGATGTAATCAAAACAAGCCCGTGTTTTTTCATAGTGGCGTGTACTTAAGTCTTTTTCACTTATTTTTGTAGCATCAAACGTGTTCCAATTCCGACTGGTATGGCTCCATAGGTTGCAATGACATCATCCAATTAGACTGCTCCAAACTATTCAATGGCATCGAGTTTAAATCCAGCGGAACGTTCAGAAATTGAAGTATTCATATTATAATATAGACGCATGGGCTTTTGCATGTGACTTTATAAACTTTTTTTTACGGATTTATTAATACTCAACTGCCTTGATTTTCAAATAGGTTTGCAATGAAAAATAGTGCATAATTTTTCAAGCCCTAGCTGTTGATTGCAGTACTTGTTTACTCCTAATCAATGTAGATTAAATATGATAAAATGAATTCCTTTTAAGAAAAAATACCGTTTTGTGAAAAAAAATCCCTTCTTTATTAGACTAATAGATTTCTAATGCGTTTGTGTATCCGACTCTAACTCAATAGCAAATATTACGACTACAATAAAACCTAAAAACAGATTTAACTGCCGACACGTACTGTTAGCATTCAAGTCCTATTCAAATAGCCTACTAAAAGTGACTTTACACTCTTGTCGCGAATCAATTCGTCAAAAAAAACGCGAATACCTTTTCGTTCATACAATTCGCCAACAGAATAGCCTATGCAGTAGTAACAAAACCCGGTGTCTAGACATAATGTCTATTGTTATCTTAACTGCAATTGTCGCTCGTTGCGTCAGCATTATTATGACAGACTGCTTCGTTACTCAATTACCAGTTGCGATAATAACAAAAAGAATTAACTCTGTCGGTACAAACTCAACAATTATTACGGTTTGACAAATAAAATTTACGGTCGCTTGCACATTTTCTTACCCAATCCGAATTCGTTCTGCAATTATATTCTAATTAGAATTTACAGCGCAATTATAGATAAAACGACTCTGATCAAAGACAAGACTTCCCCACATTTTAACTAAACACGTGTTTACTTTTAAGTGCGTCCCCATTTTTTAACGCTGTCAAGGCAAATAAATTTGTGACTAGACGCATAAAATATGCTGCTATAAGTAAAATCCAACAGTTACTGAACGGTTGATGTTTATGTATATAAATACTTAATTATTAATAAAATTGGACATTTTAAAAACATGTCAGCAAACCTGCATATTTAAACGTTCCTCAAATACCTTAAATGAAGCCCCAACCCTTCTCAATAGGTAAACCTTGACTTGCGGAATATATTATATTCAAGACAAAATTCTTGGGGCAATCGTCGAAATAACTGTAATCTTGACTGCAGCTTCTATTCCTGAACCGAATCAAATCAGATTAATATTAGAATCTCGTTACGACAACAAATATTACTGTGGAGCGTAGGATGTATTATTATTAAAAGGATACTGATAAATATTATGTTGTGATGTATGCGATAGCGTCCAATAGTTCGCCCACGCATTCTCTTCTTACAATACCTTTGCTCTTCGCAACAATAATTGAGCAGTCACGATAATGTAATCTTTATCAAGGGAATTGTTCAAAATTATATTTATAGAAACTTGAAATGAAACCATTGAATCTTAGATACATCCTAATCTTTAACAATAAATTAAATATCATTAGAATCTAAATGACTTAGGAGTTATAGAAAATGAAGACCATAAACGAATATTACGCTAAGTCATAAAGCTAACGCATGCGAAACACAAACAAAATATTACGACATACAATCTATCTTACATCGGTGAATACTTTAATCCAGTTGTGTTTACTCGGACAACGTCGGTAAATAACTGCGGTCTAACTCTTACAGTTTCCGCTTATTTTGCTATAAGTACTGAGTCCCGAGGAATGGGCGGTACGAGTTGCGAACAAACTGATAAGTCGATGCTTGTCTGACTTGAAAGAAGGTACTTGAACGTGATCGTAAAACAAATTCTGTTAAATGTAAACAATGCGTTGGAAACAACTTGTAGGCTAGAACAGACCTTCACAGAGTTGAAATCAATGTATACAATGAAACACATGTGATTCACGCACGTCATTTTATTGATATTTATTTTGACTAATATATGGGTCATGTACCGCATTTTAAACAGAATTCATTGAGCTTCGCGAACCTATGTCATAGACTTGTTATCGTTTTGCACTATCCCAACGGAAACTGCGCCTTTACCTAGTTTCCATATTGTACTCCCAAGAAATAATGACTAATATTAGTTACATTAATGTTACAACATCTATTCTCGATTTTTAACTTAATGTTTGCATGGATAAATTAGTTTTTTCCAGAATCTGTACCGTTCAATCCAATGCCGCAAAGCTACGTCAACAATCAATAAACAGATGTAGATGAGCTCATAAGTGCCGACGTGGAAGAATAATAATGTTGATTTTGCTCATGATCGAATAAATATATCTAAATTTAACTTTCCTTCACTCTGTTAATATCAAATTCAGAAAACACGTTGGTGCGAAAATGCAGAAGCCAATGAAATTTGCTAAAATGAAATAACGTGATTACAGATACAGCTACACAACGTTGCTTATTTAATTAACCTGTAACATTCAAGGCTACTTATTGTTTGTCTTCATTAATATTTATGTAATTAAGCGAAAATAGAAAGCCGAACGGAATGTACCGTTGTTACTGAAATTAAAGTTTCATCATAATTACGTACGTTCCTAAAACTTTGATTATTTAAAATACCACGAATTCCACATATGAATACACTTGCGTTAAATGGGTAAAAATATTCCAATCAAAATTCCAAAGCATAATTCAGCTAAAATTAATTTCCATAAAAAGCCCCTCGATTGGCCACAAATCGATACAAAACCCATTCTGCGGTTCATACTATTCGTGTAACAAACTTTACAAACTGCCTTAATTTAATTTCAAAACTATGATGCTGGGCACAAAGAAATAGTTCGGTGGGTTAGAAGGGGCCATATCAAAGACTGTGAGTTGTAGTTAGATAGGAAATTTGTAAAACTGACAAAAACAATTATTAAATTCGAAATGAAAATGGCTCCGAGCAATCCGCTTTGAAAAGTTTTACAGATAGGTTGAGATAGAACATTTACCGATTGAAATTATTCCAAACACATGCCATTGAATTAGCGCAGGCATAATTGAAAGTTATCGAGAACTTTTAGCCGGTTCATTGGTAGTCATAAATCAATAAATCCAAAACCTAACAGACAACAGTCAATGCTATTTCATGAATGTGCCTAACAAAACAAGCCCATTCAATTAACTACATCGTTCGGTCTGACGACCAATAGAGGGATTCGCGTAATGAAATTTGGCGGTACTTTACCAAGCTAAAGCTATACACTTCCAACGTTTACAAGCGGAATGCGGCCTAATCGTTAAAAAAGAAACATAAATTGGGGACACTCAGAACAAGTTCAAACAATGGAACTACCATTTCATAACATAATTACGGATTTTAATTCATAAAACAACATTTCCACAAAGTGCTTCCTCCGAAACAATATTTGCCTAATTAGAGAGATTAACGTTAAAAATTTGTCGGACGGAGGCCGTCGAATTCTAGCTAATTTTGAGAGAAATGAACCTTTGTTACACGCGGCACCATATTCATAGTGAGCGAAGCGTCCCGCAAATTGAATCTAATTGCCGCAACGAAGTGTTGAATCAGTCCGACGGGTCTGCCGGGTGGTGGGGAGGGGAGGTGGCCTAAATTGTGCCTATTTACCCACTTAGGACCAGAATCGGAACACCCACAGACCACCTGTTTACCAGACGTTTTTACAAAGTGCTCGCTACAGGATTCTTATGTACGTATGCTTCGTTTTAAACTTCATTTCCTTTTCTTTCGATTGCTGCGATTAGCGATTATTGATCTATTGATTAGTTTGAAGTATACTTTCCAGAAGTTAAAAGGTTCATTTTGAAAAAATGTGTTAGATTAAAAATACACAAAGCACTTTAACCGTTCACACTCATTACCCGCAGGCTGTGTCAGGGGCTAGTGGTAGATGAAATAAGGTAACGTATATTTTGGTAATAAGGTCCGTAAACAAATGATTGCTCATTCTAACGAGACACATTAGGTGGCGCAAATGTAATTTAAAACGGTTTTGTGAGTATTTTTCATGAGTCGGGAGACGGGCAGGGCGCCGGGCGGCGGGCGGCGCCGCAGCGGTGCCCGCAACACACACGTCATGTTACATTTAATTAATCACCCAAATAGATTTTATTGCGCAAAATATTTATGTTTCCCGTAAAGTGAAATTTCAGCAATCGACGACCACGTTCCAGTTTTATTTTTGCAAGATGCGTGTATCCCAATGTTTATTTTGTATCAAAGCGCAGTTGATTATAATAGCGGATAAATTAATATTTTTGAACGCTTCTAACGTAATACGGTTACAGCTGTTGCAAGAGCGCTGTTTAAATCGTTTACGGATGAAGTTACGGTATATGATTAGTTAACTTGTCAAACTTGTTTAATTACGTTATATGTACATTGTACATCTTAACCTTATTTCTAACCTAAGTCTTATCTTGTATTAAGTATTATTATGATAGACCAAAGATATAGGAAATTAATATGAATGTACAAAATATAATTTCGGTTATAACCCATCTGAATGTTGGCTCTTGTGAAAAGGCTACGGAGAGCGTGACAAAGCAATATTTTTTATTGCAAATCAATGCCATCCGATCGTTTTCCGGAACACACAAAACAAATTGCTATTCGGTGAAAATCCTATCGGCGTTACTTTATATCTATGCAGCGCGTGGTGCGATACAGCTTCGATGCCGCTGTCTTTTGTGTTTAAACTTTTATTATTTACAGTACGGTCGAGTCCGTACTCTCGTCTCTAAGTAATAACTACAATACGGCGGCAAGGCGTCTTTCAAGCACAACACCCTTTGTACCGTGAAATCTTATTGTAAAGCTCTTCCATTGAAAGGTTTGTTTCAATTTATGAATAATTTGTTGCAGTCTTTTGATAAGTGGCCTGATATAAGATCTAAGAAAAAAAAATCCCATGGCTAATAATTATTTTAACTGCTGCCATTAGCCGCTATGGAAATCCTTGGTCATGTCGTGACGCAACTCTATGGGTACAATAGCAGACCTTGGTACAAGCGGCCGTTCCAAACGGACCCAATACTTATTACTGACGAGTGATGAAGAATAGGAAAAAACAACAAAACCTGCACGAGATTGGGGTCAATATAGCGGCTACAATAAATATATTTATGTTTGTGGCTAAACCAAATTATATTGCAAATATTTAAATAATAAAAATAAACTGTTTTAACATACCATACACACTTTACGAAAGGGTCGAATGTACGTAATTTTATATAAACAAAAAAAAATTGAAAACCATTTAATTTAGTCACATACAAGAATATATGCCTTTTATATAGAATAACCGATTCCAATGATCTAATCGAGCAAGAGAATACTACATTATTAAAACTTATTTCCGAGTAATAATATTGAAATGCAAACAGATTATTTTACATAGTTTAATGTATATCGTTAAATGACTTGCAGTACGATAATGAATTAATAATGAATGGAACGTGGTTTTACAGAGGATTATAGACAAAACTGAATTAAATATGAAGTATTCCGATGAAGTTAATTTCCGCCGTTTCGAATATTTATTATTGCAGTCAGAACACAATTCAAATAATTGATATTTAAATATTACTTCCCATTATATTCAATGTTGGACTTAACATACTAGTGAAACATTCTGAAGGAATAGATTAGCTTCACCCTGACAAAGGTACTCAAGCATTCTCTTGCAAGCCAAGAATTCTCTGATTAATCCAATTAACCTCTTACTTCTGTGGCACCCTATCTAATGTTCATACACTAATTGTAGAGGTCATTTTAATTCAGGGAGTTCAATTAGAGAGGGCATGCTTCTTTAGAATCTTTCGTCAGTCAATAATTGTGTTTCTTTCCTCAATGAAAGTAGCGTTCCGACAGAATAGAAAATACATTTATTTATGAATTCAACTGAATGAGTATTCGAAGTGGCGATACTTTTTGAATGATTATGCACGGGGTTGCGTGTCTATCTAATAACGTTGACGATTGGAGCGTAACGAGCGCAACTGCCGGTCATCTACATTTGCCCAAGCACCGAGCGTGAAAGTCAACCGTTCGTGTTTTTCTGGATTTTATGTTAGAAATATTTCAATTGTGTTCGATTCAATTATTTTACTTTTGGCTAAAATTTAACATTGTTATTACGGATTCTATGAAAAAAAGACTTTTCTTTCGTAATTGCACTTATTACAAATCTCGCATACATAGTTTTATTAAAAATTTAATCAATAGTATTGAAACTTTACAAAAGTGCAACAGTTTCAAATATTTTGAAAGCGTTTATTTTATTATTAATTTACTTTTGAATGCTTGCAATGTTTTTTTGTATGTTACTTTCAAACTTCTCTAGAGAGCGAACGATTCTTTAGCGCCAAAAATTTGTTACAGTGCTGAGTCGTTTTTGAACATTCGACTGTTGAGTTTTTGTAGTTCGTCGTCCAGCAGTCACGCAAACCAATTGGTAGACGAAATGATTTCAATAATACAGTTCCCGATTATACGCTTTCTCCAACCAGCTAAATTGTTGCGAATAATTCAATACAGTTTTTATTATTTTTCGAGGTTTGCGATTTGCACTCTTTTGCATGAGCAGTCTCGTGAAAAGTTTCTTTTGTGTTTTTATTGTGGTGTACTATTATTTTCAGAGTTTCAGCTGCATTGTTGACGGTAAGTATTTTTTCATTTATTCGCTGAATATTGTGACAAAGGAGCGTGTACGTCTCGATGTTTGGGTTGCGCCGTTGCGTACAAAGTGCGATGCTTTCTGAAAGTGCTCCTCGATACTCCACCGTAATTTCTACGTTGCTATTGTTGCGTACCCCTCTTTTGTGACTTTTGTGTAACATATGAATGTCTTGACTTCGTATGTTTCTCATTCCGGCCCGGCATTTCCTGGGGAGCACCATTTTCACTTTTCATTGTACTAACTATTTCACATCTCCTTTAATGTTTATTAATTACAACGCTTCATTTTAGCTCTTAGTCGATTGAATATATAATCTAGGAAAGTATTTAAATATTTTCTTTTTCTAGTTTTATAAACCATGTCCGAAATTTTATGACATCATTGTTTTAGCACAAGTAACATGAGCGCTAAGGCCACTATTTACAGTTCGTTAGGCTTATCTAAAGTGGCAATAACGATTAAACAACCATAAATGTGCACATATCGTGGCAGCAGAAGTTTTCCGTTTTAATAAAAGTTTGATAAACTACCTTTACTAAACGCGCAAACTCTCTTTAAAAGCATGCAAATACTAAAGGAACATTTATATTTTCCTCAAGTGATTTTAAAAAATAAATTAGAAATAATTAAAAAAATAAAAACTATCATAACAACTTATGTGAATAATTAAAGCGCATCCGGCTGCCTCTTATGAACATTGACCGTCGGTTACCTAGAAAACAATAGCACATTTCACAAGCACACACACCGCTCTGGTCGGAAAACGCACATACACAATTTTCCGAACACCGATTACGGACACTGCGTCGGTCGCGTCAGAGCAAAAGGCGGCACATATGAGCGCTGCCTCTGCGCGCGATAGACTGCCGCCGCTCGGCCGCACCGCCGAGCCGAGCGAGCGGGACGCGCGCGGCGGGCGGGCGTGCCGCGTGTGAACACATTGCGCGCGCATGCGCCCTCTCTGTCGCACTCGCGCCTCGCGTGTACGCCCGTCTCGTTCCCGCGGGCCAAAGCACACCTTTCGTTCCCGAGACAGGTGTTCCTGCGCCTGTGTGCGTCCAGATATGGCTGACCGCGGGTGTGTGCGCACTTCCTGCGGCGGCGGATCGTTTTTTATGCCCGGCAGAAATTATAAAAAGTAAATGGAGGGAAAATTAAATAAAACGTTTACAATGAAGCGCTTTCCTGTAAGCTTTCAATGATTCAGTATGCGCTATTTTTGAGGGTGGGAGGCGGCGGAGGCGCGGACAGTGGCACGCGCGGCGCCGGCTGCTATTACGGTGCTTTTTACGGATGTTTGAGTGATGTAGGCGGGCGTAATTAGGCACGGGGCGGAAAGGTATATTGATTGCGGTGACGTGGCTTTGTGGAAAAATCGATATTTTTGTATTAAATGTGGCACGCGATGTGTCCAGCTAGTGCGTCCGCGGATGAGTAAGCCCCCGCTATCGATCCGAACAACTTTCGACCCTAGTTTATGGCGCGCACCATACTTCAAGCACACTTACCTACGGCCTTCATCCACCACCCTTATGCTGTATAGTTGGCTTATCAAAAATCTTTGAGGCTTCACCCTCACAAGAGAGATGTACGAACAACGTGATCCTGAATGTTAAAACTTTGGAAACTTTTAATACTCTGACTACAAAAAAAGTGAAAAACTGGCTTTAACTGGGTCGAAGCAAAAGATAACAAACGTAAAACTCAGTGCCTAGAGCTAACCCGAGTGTTAAGTCTACGAAATTCATCCTCAGAATTTATACTATATTACATCATGACACGAATATGAATATGTACCATTAAACCACAACATTTTTTATAGATGAATATTGATGATCAAAAAATTCGAAACGTTTCTAAAACCTCGTACGCAATTCCAATCAACACATTCTTCTTATCCAACTGAGGTTATAACGATTCAAAAACAAAGTCCATATTCACCGCAAGGCCTATTTGACTATTTCGCATCAACCCGTCGCTACAAACATTGTTCTTGCCCAGTTCCGACGGATTATGCCATCGGTCCACTTTCAGAAGCGGATGATTCGGAACCAACTAAATAGACCTCCCAACCACCTTCACGTGGTTTTATCCTCCCCCCTCCTCCTTCTTCATTCCCCCACCGCTAATCTACTTCAGGTGTTATTAGCTAACTGACATTTAAACATAAAGAACTTTATATCCATCACCGCAAAGTTTGAGCAATAAAGCCTTCCTATTTTACGGCACGTTTCGCTTTTAATGCAAACATATTTGTCCACAAGTTTCAAGATATCTATTTTATAATCCACGTTAAAAGGTAAGTTGTATGAGATCTTTAGGTGATAAATATTAATGTTTTAAAATAAATTTTAGGGCATTGGTAAATACTCGTATATAGTACTAAAGCATAAGACACAGTTGTTAATATATTGGCTGTAACACATTTTATGTATCAGTCCACAAATATTACACTGTTGGGCGAAGAATTAAAATGTTTTGAAACTGCTTTATTGAGGTCGCTAGAGCGTCAAGTCAAGAAGTGATAAACTCGAGGATTGGTTTCGCTGCAAAGACAAAATCTGGCCGATCGCGACTTGACCTTACACACTTCTGGTTTTTTTACGTTATTTGGGTTTTTACAATAAACCATCCCCCATATCAAGGAGCCGATAAACATCTTGAAGAAACTTGCAACCCTATAAGTTCTCCGCAAAGAATTTCTTAGTTATGTCTTCGTTTACCCGCATTAGGCCAGCTTAACTTTGAGGAAAAGTCATAGAGCACTATGACTTTTCCTCACTCTTACTGTCCCCTCTTACTCTCTTACTCTCTCTCTCTCTCTCTCTCTCTCTCTTACTCCTCTCTTACTCTCCCCTCTCAGTTCCAGAGCAGGCCCATGTAAAGCAGTGAGACGTGTGTGGTTGTAAAGATAAATACGTTTCACAATATGCAGCTAAATTTCTTTACATTAGCGAAGTTATATACATATACCCTAATTGCCTCAAAGTAAAGAAGATCTATGCTCATTACGAGAACTTACTTTACGAGTTTTATGTAGAAGGTCAAATTAATGCTATGAGGTAGGTACACTGTTATCACTTTGTCGTGTCAGTATGAAAGAAACTACATCACCGGTTGTGAAATTCTTCTTCACAACTATAAAGCTATATTATAGTTGTAGTCATAGTCGGTACCATTTTTTAGTCAGACTATATTTTGTTATTCTATAACAACAAAGTCGGGATAACCAAGGACTAATAAAATTTTTAATTCAATAACCACAAACATAATTTGTAGGGGTGTGCGAATAGTGTTCGAATCGAATCGAATATTCGAATTATTCGAATTTTAAATAATTCAAATAGTGTATATAATCCGATTAAATCAAACAGTCGTTTTCTGTTGATAAACTATTTTTTATAAAAATTACTTTATTTTATTTAATTTGACTTAACAATGACTTCATAATTGTTTGATAGTACGATCTGCTTATCAAAATACGATTTGAGTCAAAAAGCTCAGTACTAGGGTATACATGCATTATATTACTTCAATGCCTTGATCAAAGTCATTATACATGAAATATACAGAAACTCTTCCGTGATCTAAATACTTTCAATAAAAGTGAAATAAAGATGAAGAATTTTTATCGCTTTTGGAACTGCTCGACAGATTTTAATGAATGCTTGGCATAATAAATAATAATAATAAATACACCCAACAGTCACACACATAGTCCTGACCCCACATTAAGATACGAGTCTTGTGTCGTGGGTATCAGAAACTACGAGAGACTTTCCGGTCTCACAAACACCCAGACCCGAAACAAATATTTGTGGATCACACAAATATTTGTTTCGGTGCATGGATCGAACCCGCGGCCACTCGTTTTGCGAGCTGGTGTCTAGCCAACTGCGCCACGGGACTGGGGCATGCACTGAGAGACAGAATTTATTCTGGAGAAATAAAAGTAATAATTAATTAACCTTTGAACATTTTTTTGGTAAGAAAATGTTTTCTTCTTTTTTAACAGTAAGTGTCTTCTCTGGATTTTTTTTTTATTTATTTAAAACAATATAAAGTTTTATAACAAATGTTTTCCTTTACTGAATTATATCTTAATTATTAGGTAAGAATTAGTACTATTTGAATTTTTAATCGAATATTCGAATTATTCGAACCATTGGAATAATTCGAAATACGAATCGAATAACTCGATTGGAATTCAAGGCGAATAATTCGAAAATTCGAATATTGGCACACCCCTAATAATTTGCCATCACATTAATTAATGTGATGGAAAATTATTAGGGGTTTAATAATTATTAAACCTAATTAATAGTACCTACCTTGCAAAAAATATATTACCAAAAAATTTCATTAGATGTTTAATTAATTTAACTTTCTTTTAAAAATATAGATTATGACGAAGGTATTCTTCATTAATCAAACTTTCAGACATGCACGGTTGACACAACTTTTTAGATCTCAGTAATTGTCTTTCGAATAAAAGAATATACTTAAAAGAAAACACTCTCATAGCAACCAACTAAATAGTTGAACATCAAAAAGTTTGTGCTCGCCATTCATAGGTCGGTAACATTAAACGCAATAAATTATACTCTTTCTGAATAACATGCCCCGTTTCGTCGAGCGTTGCAATGTTTTTTTATTCCAACAAACTGAAAAAACGACGAAAAAATCTTTTAAGTCAGCGACTAATGTGCTGTACCGGATGAAAATGAACTCCGATGGTATTATGCAACACAATTATATTCAGTTTTGTACGTTCATACCAGTCTGAGTGGTAGGTATTGATTTATGCAAATTACATTTTTACATTTGTCGTTCGCACGAATTGCTATTTTACGTAAGTTCAAGTTCGTACAAGCTTTTCAAAGTTATGTGTGTAATAACCAAGTATTATTTTTTTAACGGTGAAGGAAATTATCATCAAAAATAAACTGACTATCATAATGTCGACAATGAAAAATTATTATGAATTCCATTGGAAAATTCTTAGAATCGCACGGACTCTAAAGACGTAGTTCTTTTAACCATTAGTGAAACGTCGGTGTTATGATAGACCTCTGCACATCCTTTCAGGGAACTAAGAATGAGTAATGTGCTATAGACATCGTATATATGTCCAAGAAGAGTATAGGTGCAAAAAATATGGTGGCTAGTAGAAAGCATTTTTTTATTTTCATTTTTCTTTAGAATTTTTATAGCGGTACTGTCTTTGCAATCTCCGTGCCTATTAATCGCCTAAGTTTGCGATCACGGTCTGTTTATAACCCGGTATAATGGTTCTCGCGTCTCACGTCCCGAAGACGCCCCAAAAATGTTTACACACACTTTTGGAAGCCTGGTGAACCCTAAAAAGGAGAATAATGCAGAAGATTGTCGTACCAGAACTCTACCAAAGCTATAAACAATAATATTTTATAAGCAAAACATCATATGACAACAAGATTCATATCCTTATAGCGCAAACATAACTGCTTCAAAGGGTTTATAGATTTACATAATTCCAATCTATACAACTATAGCGGCGAGGTTATTTAAACTGTCCAACAACAACAACCAAAAATCCTAATCATATTAGAAAGTATAAAAATTACAATAATTAGCAAGATAACTAGTCATGTTAACTCTACATACATATACATATATCCAGTCTCATTACCATTTTGCCAGCAAAATGCTACTTAACCTAAACACTCATTTCGTAATTAGATGCCTGGCAAGCTGATCTCAGAATGATAGTATCTTGCCTGGGTCAGTATGGTATGCTTGTTTACTGCTGCTATCCGATCAGATACGAATATCCTGTCTCAAGAAAATTGGACCTGAGAGAACAGGTACATATAGAGGTACTCAGACCGTGATCGAAGTCTAAAACAGGTAAGGCAGGTTACTACGAACCCAGTGGCGTTAAATAAAATCAAAGCAAAAATAAAAATCACATACATTTAATGCCTATAGTTGTTAGAAAAACGTATTTTTTTTCTATTTTTTGACGGGTTTTTTTTCAACGCCAATCCTTTTGTAATCATTGTAGCTACTAGCTATTACATGCTTTAGTTTCCTATCACGATCTGAATACGCCCTGTTTATATTGCGAAGAACGAAACAGCTTATCTTGCCCAAATATTTTGTAACTGTAAAAGGCGTGTGTGCACTCAATCTTACTGTGAGACTATTTTTCATTACCGTCACACCTGTGTCTCCGTTGATGTCCCTAGGGACTAAGCGGCAACGTACGGTAATGTTTCGTCACTCTCGGTTGACTACTTTCCCACTTTTACATTATATTATTAGCTTAATGTTTAAAGGATACAGAAAAATCCTATCTTCAACTTGACTCGACTTTCCTTTTGCCTCGCGACAAAAGCAAGTCAAAGATGGGATTACAGGGTCGGTCTAGGTAATTCGGGTTTTTCATTTGGAAATTCTCACTAACATTTGGGACATGGAAAAACAAATTGAACAGTGCAATATCAAAACATACATTTTTCCACTCTTGGTCTCAACCCACCTAACGAATACATATCAGAATTATACATCACATTATTTGTCTATTGTTAAATTTTTTGTAGAACGTTGTAAACTTACTCATACTACACATACAATCAACCCAGATACAATTCAGATACAAAGAGCACTCATAGAATATTCTCCAGTCTCTACTATTCCGAATAAGGACACTTCTAATTCTTACAGTTATACAGTTATCCCGCGCTAAGTAGCGAATGTTTATTATCAGAGAAGACGTAACAAAGATAATATTTCACGGGTCTTTGTCATCGTAATAGTATTCGGTTGCGCCCAGATGTTGAAGCACTTAGCGGCTTGCACCGGTTTTATTATGAATAGCAACGGAACTAGTATTTTGCGGTTTCCCTGTGGAGGCAGACGCAAATTAATGCCCCAGCTTTCAGCTAGAAATTAATGTAATGCACCTAGGTTACGTAGCCAAATTGTTGGCATTCAGTAAATTTTGTAGAGCGTCAGTGAATGTATGGCAAATTTTATAATTGAATTTTTGATACGGCTATGTGTGCGGCTGCGTTCAACACAGGGTACACCACTACATTAAAACTTTTCATCACTATATTGTATGAGCATTTTTCAAACGATTTGCATATGATGCGTACGTGTACATAAAATATGAATAGTGCTGCATGACGAGTAAATCTTTTTTAGCATACTCATCAGCATAAGAATTTGATATGCATATTCTGATTATTTAGCCCGGGAACGAATAATCACTTCAGGGCTACTAGAATAAAATAATCTAGGAGCCAAAAAAATATTAAACAATCGTTCGCTTTCTAGGACGGTGGTAGGCTGAGGTGCATTTTTGCACCCACAAGTTAAGTTTTTTCTTGAGTTGTAACCCTATTTTTCTCAACAAGATATTAAACGATAAATATTACTCAAGTGTGTTTTTGATCAGAAATGTATTAGGGTCAGATAAAAAATTAAGTGCAAAATACTCGAGAGAAGCATTAATGTTTCGTTTAATTATGTATAGATTCGCCCGTCCCTTATCTCACAAAGGGGTGCTTGAGTTGAGGTCAGATTAAGACATCCACTTTTTACACCGCTCTATTTAAATCCGCTGTAGACACCGATCGATTTGCAATATGCTTAACCTCCTTCACCACAAATATCAGCAATTTATTTAATAATATAATGATGGGGTGTAATTATGGGTTTTAGCACACGTTCTAGTACATCTCGTCGGTTGCAGGATCAAACTCTAGGAATACACATCTAGCTTTTAACATATTTTAACGGCATAGAAAAACATAGTGAAGAACATTTGACACCTAGAATATGTTAGAAATTTCTTAGGCGTATAAGAGTCTGTTTTTATGAAAGAAAAGCGATTTAAGCTACCCTCTTCGGGACCTCGGGGGAGGCCTTAAGGCGTATACCCAAACTAGTCCAGTTTGTAGGACAAAAGTTTAACCTGTCTTAGTTATAGAAGAGGCCCCAGCCCAGCAGTGGAACCTATGACCTGGTGATGAAGTAATTTAAGATAAATTATATATGTTTCCACGTCAAAACAATTGCGCTAGTATATGCTGGTAAAAGCAATAAAGTTTATGGCCAATTCGAAAACTCGTGTGTGATTTCAGCTGCTGAACGAAATGCTATAGTGATAATACTCGTCTATCTTTCTTTGAACTTGGTCAC
The DNA here is from genome assembly GCA_030295005.1 of Cephonodes hylas. Classification (NCBI taxonomy): domain Eukaryota; kingdom Metazoa; phylum Arthropoda; class Insecta; order Lepidoptera; family Sphingidae; genus Cephonodes; species Cephonodes hylas. The sequence continues at coordinate 7,732,291 of AP025371.1, forward strand.
AGCGGATATATTCATAAGGATATGCGAGGCTCTACCACTTGTTAAAATATTATTTTCTGTTGGCACATCTTAAGCTTTTTCATTAAATGCAAAATCAACTAAAACAAATGAATAATATAGCACCGCAAGAAACGATTAAAAAATTTGTAACCTATTGAGTAAAGATGTCATAATAATTAACTCAATGAGCACATTCAAAGGATCAGATTAAAATTTGGCAACACTTAACCAGTTGAACGAGGCTTAATACGGACCTTTAGAATTTGTTAATCCATATCCAGCCGAAACTGTAGCAACACTTAAAGAGATTAAAACGCTTATCGTGTGAGCTCCTTGCTCGTTTCTCATTCTCTTATTTAAAAGCTTTTACTTTTCTTTCCGTTTATGTGATGTGCTCTACTAAGAGATTAAAAAGGCCGTTTCTATACGTAACGCAATGATTTTAAAAGCAACGCTCTTTACTACTTCGAGAAGTGTAATAAAAATGAGGGTTTAAGCTGCGGTTGAAATGCGCTAACACGGACATTAGTCTTTTAACAATCGGAACTACTCAATGTTGTTAGATTTTCATAACAATTTTAACTGGCTTGGGAACAGATCCGCTCTTTAGGGCGCAGCCGATAGTAGTAAGTAGAATTCAGTTTCCAATAAAACTGCTATCACTGAAATTCGACAAAGTTCTGCAAGTATTCGAAAATCGAATTACTTAAAAACGATTATACGTGCCTGAAAAGTAATACGGGAAAATTATTGTGATGGAAGGCAAGCCTGCATTCGACGCATAGCAAGAAAGTTTGAGTTGGAAAACATTTGGAGCACGGTGGCCGCGCGCTGGTGTTAATAAACTTGTTAAAATATTTCGTCAACGAAAACAACGTGTCAGCGGCGGCATAGTACCTCCCACCGTCGCGCGGTGACCAAAAATTGTGCAAAATTAGTTTAGACATTAGACTACAATGTAAATCCATGGAAAGTATCCAGTTTACTTTAGCCACATAGAAACTGCTTCACCAAACGTGTAAAATACCTGCGTGTAGAATTCAAGCAAACTCACACACAACATTTAAATTAAAACTAATCATAATCAGTTGATAATTTGTTTTAAAATCAACAAAAACTGCTGGTACCATTACAAATAACTCTACAAAGTTCTAAACAAACCTTGCCATTTAAAATGGGCGAGCGAGTTCCCCAAGAATCGCAAGCAGATCCCCTCTCAAAACTTTCACAATAATATAAATGATTTCAATTTACTTTTAAAGAAGTAAAACGAATATTAATGAAGGCAAATGATAAAAAGAGCTGAGTGATGCAGACGGCAGCGGCACGGAACATTAATTAAGACGGTAAGATGGAAGTCATCACCTCGATATACGGGATACTTAGGAATACTATTATAAAAAATGGGTATACTTTACGAGTTATAGTCTCTTAGTTTATGTGATTTCCCTATAGGTGTGTGGTAGCTCCACTTTGGTTCCTGTGCATGTCATTATTCGTGGACAAGATGATACAATATGATTCTTGGTGTTTTTAATTCGACTGGAGAGATAAACCTAGCCTGGGCATATCCATTATCATTTTAATGAGTGTGAGCGTCCTCACAAGGTAAAGTTTGCATATCGTCAGTGGATTTATTATGCAGAAGGCACCTCAATCTTGAAGTCTCAGTCTTTAGGTAAGTCTGCAATTGATGCAACTCTTCAATATTTGAAACTAATAATAGATAATAAGGGACATCTACGTCATCATTCTGACATGTTCTATTCCACATTTTATCGTAAATCATAAAAAGGATCATGTTATTAATAGTACACTGTAAATAAAGCTAATTAGTTCAGTGGTGGCTTGTTGTAATGTTCCATGCAATTTTTAGCAAAGAAAAAAACATGAACAAAGTGTGGGTTGAAAAGTAAGCTTAGAACACGTCGGGTTAACAAAGGCGTTATAAATGCGATAGAAAAACATTGCTGGATAAGAGGAAGTTCCTTGAATATCGCTCAGAGCGCAATACAAATCCCGCTCATCGACCCTTTTTTATTTTACTTATTATAATTTCCTGCGAAACATTTAACTTCATTTCTTGTATAAAGCCTTTAGGATATGTTGGAGTGAAATGGAACTGATTATTCTGTATTTGATCTTCGTATCTGGAGAACCGCTTCATTATTAACCCTTATGGAAATAGAATATAGACGGCAATGGGACAACTTTTGAACACGGGTAAGATCGAGAAGGGTTAGGTCTTAGTCCACCACGCTTGCTGGTAGCCATTAATCTACTGAATTGAGACTAAATTCTTCGTTGCACAATGACGTCATTTTCAAACGTTAGAACTTACACTTGCATATTGTCTTGACTTCCAGACAGAGCCCAAAACCAAAACAGCAATTTCGCAATAACTTTAGTTTACTTGAAAACACCTTTCTCATTCCCCACATATCTTTACAAACCAATTTACGTAGGCCATAACAAATGAATATTGGCACAATAAATATTGTCCACGTTGAGTCGTCACCGTGGCCAACGCACAATGGCCCGAGAATTTCCCAGTAGCTAATATGTTGTGAAACCGTCGTAGCTCGGTGTATGGTAACAATTTTAATAAATAATTATCCTGGCCGGTGCCCGGATAAACAGATACACGCTTAATTCGTGACCAGCACACCCACTTAGCGGGATGCTTTGCATACGCGATGGATACACTTATTCCATTCCGGCTACATTGTTGTAATTATTTGAGTGACGCGCAATTGGATTATTTTTCACATGACTTCTACGTTTTTTGTGCAGTAGAATAATTAATTTTGTTTAATAGGTTAGTTTGAATTATAAAATTGTTGCATCTAGTTCGTAAAAAACTTTAACAGTTTGAAAAATACTTATTACTAATCTTCTTTCTTTACCCCTCTGATCTACCATTTCTTATGCTTAAAACTTACGACGCAATGAAAGAACTTGAGGAATCAATGCACCCATCTCTAGACTTTGTTTATCAAAACTAAAAGAAGCCTTTTCGATCTCACCAGCACCAAAAAAAATGCTTAAAGCGTCACAAAAAAAAATAGTGTCGATGACCAAATCCATGAGCACATATTTCACTGGTTGCACATTAACCAACTACGCCACGGGAGCTCTCATTAGGTTTATTATGACACAAATAGGCCAGCCCAATTATGCCGGATGTCTATCCCGACTTATCACGCTTGTTAGTTACTATAGGTACTATAGTAATAACAGTCATAGCATACTAACTCTAACACTAATACTACTCTTCATCACAATATTCTATCAAGGAAAAGAGTGAAATGTCATTCCCTCAGCAAAGTTAAATCCCAAAGTTGTATAAACAGTCATCAAGGCCAATACAAATTGTATGGACAAACTCAACCGCGATTATTATAAGTTGGAGACGCAACTTAATGTTTTTCCGTTCGTACATCAATCACAGCCCACGTGAATTTTTTACTTGACTTTTAGCATGTAGACATTAAACAACAGAGCAAAAAATATAAATAACCTCGTAGTCAAATTGTCTCCTTGGCGAGCCAAAAATATGCGCTTAACTAATCGAGGCTCATTATTAGTTAGTACAGATACAATAAGTATATATAAAACGTTCGCCAATTTTGGAAGCAAGGGCGGAAAAATATTTGCACCACGCTCCACTGGACACTCCTAAAAAGCTAGAGCTAATTGCAGTAAGATACCGTCCTTTGCTAATACGATATGTGTAACACGGGGTGAGGCTACAAGCCAAACATTTGAGACACAAACGACCCAAAAGGCTTCAGCAAATAAGGATTTAACCACGCAGAAATTACGGTTGAAATTTGTATAAAACATTTAACATTTCAGCATTTTCTATTACGTAGCGCCTTAATGGAAATTGTGAGCCGTGCCCGTGTCGTTACGCGCTGCAAATGTACATAATGTGTCGTCAAAAGGGTGAAATATACTTTAGTAGGCTGTGATTTCGTACGTAGCGAGCCGGGGCTTGGCGGCTTTTAAAACTTTCCCCGATTTGATCCGTGTTAGACGAACGAGTGCGTTCTCGTTCCGGAATAGGGACACGCCGTGATGCCGAGTCAAGTTAAACAAATTATCACAAATTTGCACGGGACCATTTTATCATAAATCTCGGGAGAATTCTAGACAAATTGTTTATCTTTGTTCGGTGCGAGATTGGTTAGTCGTACAGTTCAGGTAAGTTAGTGTTCGATTGTGTTGTATCACATACGTCGGCACCGTTGCATAAAGCGTGTGCTATCGAAAGGTCCTAGATACGAGAGGCGTGTCTGGTAAAAGTTATGGCATTTTCCATGTAGTAAATTCTCAACATCGGTGTAGAGGCTGAAAGGGCTTATATCCTTACTATGCAGGACCTGAAACAAAACTATTATTAAAATATTCGAATGCAGAAATAGACTTCTGCCTACACTTTCATAAGCATGCTACGACTGATAATAATATGTATCTTGTTTGTCACTAACATATCATAATCATAAATACATCTTCTAACGTATTACATTTTTATCAGCTGAGAAGTAAACCTTTAACAGCCACCAGAAGTTACGTAGTCTTTTTCTAATTACACAACAAAGTTCGACGTTCATTTTGGCCAACGTAACATCATTAGGTTTTTTTAATATTGCGTTTAATTTGCTTTGTGCAAACAAAATGTGATACTCAAAATATGACGCTTTTATTAAATTCTTCTTACGTTTATTAACTTGAGGAAAAACGCTCCGACTTGTTGCGAGGAAGCTATGAGAAAGAAAAAAAGTTTCGCGTGTCTCGACTAAAGAATTTTATTAATGTTTTCTGCACAGTTGCCGGCAAAACATCGTATTAACGCCGAAACACTGTAAGGCTGCCATTATAACGTTGTACAAACGAAAAATACACAATGTATACTTGAATAAAGCGACCACTTTTTAATCAGTCTGTGTTTGGCCACAGTTGGAAAGTAAGAGACGAGTAAAAAAGAAATAGACTTTATTCCTGCTACAATCTACATTTACTAATATTTTTTCTCAAAATGTAAAGACTCCGAAAAAAAGGCTAGAGGCTGTACTTTCCCGAACTATGAATTTGTTATGCCGGAATTAAGCGAGATTTAAGTATAGATAGCAGAAATACTCTGAAGATTGTTTTAAAAAATCCATTGATGGAGCTTTAAATGCTTTACAAATTTCTAAAACTAACCGTGTACCCCATGTCACCATGTAAATGAGCAAATTATATCATCTCATAACATTATTACAACAAGATTGTTTTACAACAACACCGCGCCCACTGTAGCATTATCATTTATTATGCAAATAAACATTACATCACGCGAAAGGCGACCTCCATTATTAAAATTGTATTAAATATTAAATTCTTGCAATTTTAAACGAGACATGAAGCCGCAGAAGGGTTTATTTTGCTTCTTTTTACATCGGCCACTAGCCTGCGCTGGGTCACCGTTATATAGCTTTGCTTGGAAGGAAAATTTTGAATAATAACAGCTGTTTGAGATTTTTTTTGTCCATCAGTATATATAGATTGACTTAGAACTGTTTACTGTAGCTTACCTAAATTTCGTTTAGAACCTAAGCACCCACATTTCGCCGGGTTTATAACAGTCCAACCTAATAGGAGACGCCCTACTGACATTCGTGTTCGTGAGTTCGTGCTGCTACTAAGAATTCTCTTATGGGAAACCCAATAACACTTTCCCCGACATAGGAATCTAAGCCGGGTACCTTAGATCGCACAGCAAATCCTTGAGTCAGGATATCACGGTGCAGTCGTATTATTGACATCAAATAGCATTAGTCGTATTATTGACATTAAATAGCATTATACGTTAACCAATGAGATTCGGATGAAATTGTGTATTTTAACCGTCCAAGTAACAGTTGACTAACCGAGTTTAGCTACCGTTTTCTTACGCACAAGAGAAACACAAAACATATAGAAGAGGGAAGTGAAAATAATAAAGACAGTTTTTTGACAGGTCAACAAGAGCAAATAAATTCGATATGATAAACTCACCCTGTTTTTTTTTTATTTTGTAAATAATGAGTCTGTTTATCTTAATTCTTTTAAATCTATTTTCAAATGTAATGCGTATATCATATCGGTCAATCTTTTTCTTTCATGTACACGTTCACGATTAAATTTATTTGCAATAACTTTAAGTGTTTTTTCGAAAGGCGCTCTATCACCCTCTAAATAGGATTATTATGTTTGTGCGCTATATTTTCTCAATTTACTAATTTTTTTTTCATGTAGCCTCCACGGTATATTAAGAAACATACAACTTGTCGAGAATGCGCAAAACAAATGTGCTTAATATAATGTTAGAGAAATAAAAATTCTTAAAAAGTTGTAAATTGGGGTTTTTATCGCCTACACGCAAAACAAAAAAGCAAAAGTAGATTTTCATAAAAACAAACATACACTATGAAAGAAAATCTTCTTAGCGCTTTTAAATTATTCATTAATGTAGGATGAAGAACAGCATTATTGTTCTTTACAAGCCTCAATAAGATTTGAACGCGTTAGAATTATTCAAAAATAAACCAAGCCTCAAATCTCAAGCGAAAATATGACTCATTGAGAATCTAAAACCATATCGATACGTTCTTAAAGTGGGCAATTATTGCAAATATATCAACACTCAGCCATCGATGTCTCTTCAACCCACTCTGTAATCAAATACCTCGTGTTCCACAAATAGAAACACCAATACAACTTAAAATGAGCCAAGTTGGTATCAATCAACTAATCACAAAAGATCCACGCCGCTTCATCACGCCAAAACCACTCGTGCGTTTAATGTGGACACCCACACGCGTACACGTTTCCAATTAACGTGCACTGTGTCTTTTTTGAAGCTGCCTCGTTGGTGCGTGGCTTTAGAGAATCGAATACAGGTATTCGATTCTCTGTGCTATAGACACTTTTCACTCGAAAAAAATCTCTAGAAATGTGTCCAAATACTGGCAATTTACTTTTGGGCATAAAACGACTTGCAACCCGTGTTTAAAGATACAATTTACCAATCCCTTGGAGATTCATGCATAAATATATTTTTTATAATATATATTGAACTATGAAGTTCCATAACAGCAAGCAGTGCCAAGTGCGAGGTGGCCGAACAGCAATAAATAAACAGGCCACAAGCCCAGGACGCGATTTTTCACACTTATCCTGTTTCGCTTACGTAGTCAACGCGCACGTACCCCGGTATATCACCACTCTTACAAACAACTGTAAGCTGGTAATGTTCCAAAAAGCCTATTAAGGTTGCAGCCCAACACGCCGGCCCGGTGCGCCGTATGATAAATGTCAAAAAACTAGCCGCATTGCAGAATGCAGGATAAAATTCAATACCTCCCTACGAGCTTATTGCCAATAAAATGGTACACACTGTAATTCTTAGTTATTCGACATCGATAGTTAATTATAAGGAGGTGAAATTTGCTTTATTTGGCAGAGTGAATATCTTGAATCACTGAACCGAGCCTAAAGTATCTTAGCTACATGACATTTGAGAAACATTGTATTTCAAACTCGGCTTATACTCGATAAAGAATGTATAAAAAATAGTCAAAATTGCATATTGGTAAGTTTAGTCATAAAATAATTATCTATTACCTTTCTTGGTCTTTAATCACGGTCTTCTTACATAAGGTAAAATATGGAACGACAAAATCTGAAAACTACAATTTCAACAAGCTATATTCATATAAATTACTTTCTAAGTATATTCGAAATTTGCAAACGACCACGCTTGTTTTGAAAATCACAACTTCTAGAAATGATACTGAAAGGCCAACTATTTTAATTCGGGAACCTCACCACCTCAGGTTAGAAAAAAAAAGAAGTTAGACCAACCAACTATTGGACTAAAATTTGCCAATAGAATAGAATAGGTTGGTCGAATGCATTTTTACATGCACCTTGTATTATATGCACCTTTACATTATGTGTCTGCTTTTAAGGTATCTAATATTTATATTAAGCCTACCAATGATAGGGCCACACTAAAGTCAAGTAAGACTATAATGTTTGATTATCCCATTATGTAGGTACGTTTATGAAGAACGATGTTTTTAAAATATCGATCCTACAAATTATTGTTTTTTTAAAGCAAGCATCGATTAAGAAACAACGAGGGGCTTTTAAATGTCGCAAAATGAACAGAAAAAGTTGTATTTCAATACTGTGTAAAACCTGTTTTAATTTTAATAAAATTTGTTTACCTATTACAGCGTGTATAGACATAAATGCAATATAACTATAAATTAAGTCAATTATAATGAAATAAGGCATACTTAACTGCCTTCTACGTGAATTAACTCGCAACTCTACAATCTCTCCACGCCATCTATCGACGATGGCCCGAAACAACATTTTACATTTAGAATAACCGTTGTCTTACAAAATATATTTCCTTCTTTATTCCGTTTCGACTTGAATTTAAAAGGAACCACTATCCGGGATTTTCGCGCGGCGAACACATTTTTTAGGATTTCCTCGCGTAATTTTATTTTAATCCCGTCGGGGTGTCGCGTATTCTTCGTGGAATCCGTGGTCTTAGTCCGTCCACGGTGTAATACCTACTATAAAATGGCTCGGGAAATTGTTTATTAAAATTACTATTATAATAATGGTCGTAAAGCGGTAACTGGAGATACTGAAGTTACCGTAGAGCTTAAGTCGTCTAAATGAAATAAAAATATCGTATAAAAATGTAAATAATGAAGTTTTTCCTTTCTGTTGCCTTGAGTCATTATTATTATAGCTTAAAACTATAAATCTATCGATTTACATTTGTGAAAAAAATCCTATTCTATCTCGTCAATAAACGCTAATATACCAATCTACACTTTCCACTTTATAGAGTTCGCGACATAAACTTGTATGGTGCAATCGAGTAGTCCCAGATTTGATGCTCAATTCAGGCAAGCTTTTTACCTTAATCCTTGCGTTCAGCAGTGGAAACGCATAAAATATAAAACAAATAAATCAGGGCTTAAAAATATTTCGCACGACACACAACTGTTTTTTAGTGTGACACTGGTGAGACACATTGCATGCGCCAGTTTTACTAACAAAAGCTATGAAATGCGTCAGAACATGACACGCTACGTCCCAAATAACGCACAAAACAACTGAAAAATAACTGGCGTTCAAGTTATATATACTTTATTAAGCTGGTATTTCAATAAATCGGGCTCTTTTAAAACTTTTTTATCGATGTGACAATAGGCTCGCCTTTTACGCGGAAATTCAAACATACCTACGTGACGAAACGTCGCTGCAGAAAAGCATCTCTGACTCTTCCTTTAAGGATACACGCCTGTGTGCAGTGACATACAATTGTTTTTTAAACTTATTTATTAAAAGACGCCATTCAAGAAAACAATTACTTAAATCCTCTAAAAGATCACACATCAATCACAGTCGGCTACAAACAAGGCGCGTGGGCGTCACATTCAGAAGTCCTTCACAACACCTACATAAGAGCACCTTTAAACCAAATTAAGCCACGATGCATTGTAAACTACGCATACACCGTCAGATAACACTTACATAATGGAAACTAAAGCGAAATTATCCTTTTGTATATAAAAAAATGCTTTGAATAAGCTGCCTTTTTCATTTTTATGTAGGACGCGGCGTAACCGTTGTGATTGCGCCGCGAATACACACTATTGAGAAAAACAATGTTGTTTTTATTACACATTTTAATATTTTACTAGTGGTATGTTTGTGAACGGCTGAATGGCAACTAAGACCATAGGTATCATTCTAAAATAATATCTAGTCATATGTAGTCTTTTTAGCGACTTGTCCATAACTCCCATAAACTCAAAAATAGGAAACAAAAATTTTTTGTAGACTACGCAAACGTTTGTTTCGTTACATGGATCGATTCTGACTGGTAAATGTTGACTGTGTTAAAGAAAATGTCATATAAATTCTAGGCCATGACATCAGACTTTTTTTGCACCTACATATATATTTTTATGTTACCGTTTTTATGTAGATTTGACAAGAACGCAAAACTTTTCCGACTAACGACTATTTATACATTTAAATATCCTGTAATACATACCACGTATTTAGAAACCAAATGAAAAGAGGTACAAACATTTAGTTACACCGCAAAGAAAATGATATATTCTTATTCACATAGAAATCCAAAGATGAGATGTGAAAAAGTTCGAAAGCAAATTTAATGATGAGACGACATTGCCGAGTAAACACTTAAGGTACGAGCAAATTCATATTTATAATACACGAAAATATAAATTTGCATAAAAACGAGCAACTTGCTCCATAATTATCCCTTTGATCTCCAACACGTGAGTCACCAGCTCGTCTCCGGTAAATGTTAAGCGTGGTTCTGTACAAGCTATTTTTTATCTACGTCGAATTTAACTTCATATTTTTCTTTTGATCGCGACAGTCTGTCGTAGTTATAAAGATAAAAGATAGAGAAATTCGTTTAGAGTCAAGTGATTCTGAAACTATTGAATCGAGTTCAATAATTCTCCATTTATTAGCAAAAATATATGTATAAAAAATACATGAAATATTCTAGTTACGCCACACTGCTGAGGCGTCAGTCTTATTGTACTGACAGTAACTCGAAATAAATAAACATTGCTTTGAGAACTTACTTGAGTTGAGGAAATATTGAAGGTATGCGGGATGTTTATGATTTTAATTCCTAAAAAATTAATCGATGATTTTAAAATTAAAAAAAAATGAATAAGTATAAATAAGTAAACAATCTAAAGATTAACCAGATTAATATCTCTCATCAGTGATAACGTAAAAGTTGCGAGAAGACACTTTTTAATTGATTGAATTTTATTGCTTTAGGTATGTATTTTTTTTTAATTATCACATATTTCTATACAAAAGTGTATGTTATAACAAGCTAATTAAAACTGATTTCAAAACAGGCAAAAAAACACCATCCAAAAACATAGGAGACAATAAAAGATCCGTACTTTGGGCGGTAAATACTGCACCAAGGGGAAAGGGCGACGTCGTACAGAACATTATAAAACGGAAGAAAGCATAATAAGGCTGACCTTTCCTAAATTGTCCACCAAGACATTTAGTACTCGCTGCGTCTGTGTCTTTCTTTGTATTAAAGTGTACAATATACAACGCGCAACCGACTGAAGTATTCATCATGTTGAAGACATCAAGAACTTGACACCAAGCTTTGCGCTAGGGATGCCGCTCGCACGATGTTGGTTAAATTTTCATATTTCTATACTTGGAACATCAACATAAAATTTTCTCGGTCAAACAACTATATTAGAAGAGTATTATGCAGCATTCTATTCAATATCGCATGCAATATACGAAAGCTTGAATAAATACTTATCGGTGTAGGATTCGCATTAAAACGTAATCGCAATAAGAATGTATCAATTCAGGGTAATGGCATTATGAATAAATAAAATCGTCACGATTGAAAAAAGCGAACGGTTTTCAGGTGAACCTCGCCCGTCCCTAAAACACTGACAGTGTAACGAGTCGTCACTAGAGGTCGGAGGGTCAGCTGAAACAAGGGGTTGGCGGGGACGGTGGAGCGGTGCCGCGGGGGTGGCGGGGGGGAAAGTGCTGTGTGTGTGGGGGGGAGAGGACACAGTGCGGGCGCGCGGCCGTGGGAGTGGGGGTGCAGGTGTTGTCATGGCAACCGCGCCCCACAACACGCCGTGGCGGCGCCGACCACGCTACACACACACACCTACACCGCACTGTATATGTTTTATGTGTTTGCTGGTTGTAACTTGGATTGCAACAACATATACATAAACACGTATGAGTAACACGTGCGCATGGGAAATAGAACGTGTTTTAATATTTAAAAAGCAAGATACACCCCCGCTACGAAAATGGATTGTACACGCTGTCATATTGATGCAGTAAACGCTCAGCGACCTTAGCACGCGAATACGCTAATTTAAAAAACATAACACAAACTTCGTGCTTTACTCGGTTGTAGCCGACAGAAAGTCAATTTGCGGAACATCATGAAAGGTTTTTTTAAATATTTGTCATGCACACTGTGGAAAAGTTCCCCCCAGTGCAAACAAGCAACAAAACTCTATACAAAACTGTGTCGCATCATTCGACCCCAACGTAAAAAGCTGACATTCTCGTGTCGTTGTGCTAAAGTCCATTTAGATAGCGTACATATATTGTTGGCGATTGCATCGAATGATTTCGTTTACAGCTTACAACGACAGTACTATCACACGACACATAGTCACACCATTTGCACGAAAAACTAAACAGACGAGAACATAATGTCAAATACAATTTTGTATTCAGCGGCACACATTTAAATGACGCGATTTTTATTTTAAAATAAACTCAACTATTAAAGCCTCTGCGAATCTTACCAAGAGCAAAAATAGCAATATTTCACTCTACATCGTGTTAACTACCTTATAACAAAACATTAAAAGATACCAAATATTCGAAAACCTTGATGTTAAAATACGTATTTTAAACACACAAACCACACTTTATACTGCCCTATTTTTTCTAGAAGAAATGTATTAAGACTAGAGATCCAGCGCCACAGTTTCCAAGCTAGTCTAGGTTTTTCGACTTAGCCTAATGAGTGCTGCAATTAGACCAAGCATGGCCGGTTGCTTCACGTGCTCTCCACTCTACGGTCTCGAGATTTCCCTCACTAAAGTCGGTACGAAGATGGTGGCTGAATATTTATAATGTGGCACACATAGAAAACACATAGAACACACATAAATACTGGTAGAAAATTTGATTCAACTTTGTAATTAGAAACCTGAATCATGATCTTGTATATAGGGTCTATTTAGACCGTGATCGAAAACTGAGGCAAGTAATAGCGATAGTGATTACAAACCCCCTTCTTCTTCTTCTTCTTCATCAACCCATATACGCCCACTGCTGAGCACGGGTCTCCTCTACCTTTGAGAGGGTTAAGGCCATCCGCCACGCTGGCCTAGTGCGGGTTGGCGGACTACACACCTAAGAAATTCCTAAGAACTTTTTAGGTGTGCAGGTTTCATCACGATGTTTTCCTTCACCGTTAAAGCAAGTGATAATTCAATTTAAATACACACTTAACTTCGAAAAGTCAGTCGTGTGTGCCTGGGGTTCGAACCCGCGACCGCCGAGATTCTCGACCGCGCGCCCAAACCTCGAGGCCATCACTAGCATTAAAGAAAATCCCGACAAAAAATAAAAATTTTGAGTTTTTTCATACAAACCACATACTTTTTACACCGATGGTTTTATGGAAAAGGTCAACATTTTTATTTTTTAATATCGCCACTGGGTTTGTGATCACCCTCGCTATTAGGTGCCTCGGTTTTCGATCACGGTCTAAATACACCCTGATTATATTATATAAAATATTTGGTTAGTAAAAATTGACACTGGCATATCGCCACTTTTATATCGACGAAACAAACAAAGAATAGTCAACTTAATGACAGAATAGCTACTTAAATTGGATCTCCCTTTCTCAAGTTATAAACAGTCAAAGAGACTGATGCACAAGTATTCATAGATTTCAATTGTCATAAAAATATTGTCATGAGAACGAGGCAGCTGTTGTAGCCAGTAATTAGTTATCAAACCGGCTGACTATTCGAAGACAATAATAACATAGGAGCTGCCATAGATACACTCGCTAGTAATGACTATGCATTTAGGTAACATTGTCTGCGCGCCACCGCAACGATTGACGGAAGATAGTAGTAGACTCTAATTTTGATTTGAAGAACTTCATATATCTAGACCACATATTTCATTTCGAGAATTTTTTTTTAATTTAGTAACCAGTTTTTTAAATTTTCAAGACCGTATAACCAGATTATAATAATTTAAAAATTATTTCACGAAAGAAAGGAAGAAACTTTAGATCGAATATTTTCTTCGATAGACGATCGACTTCTCTGAAATAAAAAATAGTAAAAATATCTCACTAAAGCAGCAGACTGTCAATAAAATTACTTTGGAAGTAAATTTTACGATTTCTGACGCAATCTCCATAAAGTCCAAACATTCTAGATTCACCTTCAAACATATTCAATGCCCTACAGAAAATTATTATTAGCGTAAGGCAAATAAATGTCAAATAACACATTGTGATGCAGCAAAAAAAACTAATTGTAATTCTTTTATTACACCATTGAAAAGCAGTAACAAAACGCGAGGTAACTTAGTAACGAATTACATTAATCAACACAAACCTACGTATGTACCTCTACTACATATAGTCACTTGCCGGCAGCCTGTTTGCAAAACATAAAGCAAATGAAAGAATATTCGTATTCCGTTTCCGTAGCCTTCTCTACATATTGGCTATTGACCACATAAGAATTATTTCAACCGAAACAATAGTAACTATTTCTGAGATAAGCTAAAAAACAAACAAACTGCTTTACATATTAAGCATTGATCTAGGTCTTAAGGAAATTATAAAATGTAAACAATCATGAAATTCTACATCAGACCAAACAGGAAGAAATAAAATTGCCTCTACCAGTTAACAATTACAAGCCGTCTAAGTATTAATTACGTGCGCAATTATCAGGAAAATATCCAACGATATCGGCCAGCACATATTCGGAGAAATTACGGTAAGGTTGGATTAGTAATTGATGCCATAAACGGTGGTTACCCGGTACGAGCGATATTACTACAAATTCTGTGTGTAACTGCTCCATTCACGCAATGCGAATCTGCAGGTAATGTGAGATTGCGGACTTTGGGTAGCCTGGTATGAATTATACATAAGAGCTATCTTCGATTATATTTGGCTCCCTTTGTATCGGCTTAGACTATACTTGGTATTGCAAATATGGATCGAATTTAGCCCATATCCTCTTGCTGGTTACTTCTCGATTCATCATCATGAATATCAGCCTATATACGTCCCACTGTTGGGCACGGGTCTACTCTACAACTAAGAGGTTTTAAACCTTAGTCTACCACGTTGGCTTATTACGAGTTGATAGACTTCAAACCTAAGAATATCCTACGGTTTTTTTAGCCTAAATAAACAGTTTTCCTCACGATGTTTTGTTGATTAAGTTCTGCTTCAAACTTTTGTAATAATGCATCAAGTTTCTGTAGAATTAAATTTACGCAAAAAGATAAACCACCTGGATGACCTTAAAGTCACTACAAGTTTCAAGTAGCTCTTAGCAATTTTTCATAGTTGATGTTAAACTATTATGGTTCCTCTAATCGTGCCATTTTGCTTAAACCGAACGTACACACGTCATTTAGGCATAACCACGCCTTGCGTATTACTAACTTATTGACATCAGCATTGGGAATTGGGGATTTTAGTTGTAATTCGCTAAAGAATTCATAAAAAAATATTTATAATGATATTAGTACCATCGATACAAAGGTAAATAAATAATAAATAAATACACCCAACAGTCACGTACATATCTCTGACCCCACACTAGGTTACAAGACCTGTGTCGTGGGTATCAGACACTACGAGAGACTTTTCGGTCTCACAAACACCCAGACCCGAAACAAATATTCGTGGTTCACACAAACAAATTTGTCTCGGTGCGAGGGGCGAACTCGCGGCCTCTCGTTTCGCAAGCTGGTGTCTAGCCAACTGTGCCACGGGGGCTGCTGTGTGGTATGTATGTAGATATATGCAAGCAAATAAAGCAGGTTTAAATGCACACATGTGTTATTTATATCTCACAAACGAAAGTAAAAGATACCTTACATCGATTTTTCCGAGACTGGTACTACCCCTATACGGCTAGACTGCCGGCCTATTCGTGTCTAAGTCTAAACGCCTACAACGTGCCTCCAACACTTCAGGTATATTGTATGCAGAACTAGTTATTTACTAGTTCATATAGCTAGACCTGCAATTTGGAATGCATTTCTCATTCCTCGGAAAAACTACTTTCTTTCGGTTCAAAAATACTATGACTAAGATGACTATGACTTGCTATACCTAAGTCGTATTTATGTCCATGTCAAAAATTTTTGAAAACGGTAATTGAGTTAATTATTAACAAACATACATAAAAACCTACTTTTTACTCTTTGTATAATAAATAAATATTATATTAGTACAGATAACTAATGGAGTATCTTTCATATAGTTAAGTAACTTTTATTGTCGAATGTACCAGTTTGATACATTCCTGATGTGTATAAATAAATGCAACATACCTCCATAAGTCATGCCCCATAGTCACCCTCCGCTAACATTCCGATAAAAATATATAGCTCTTATACATGTTATAAGCATAATAGAGTGCTCAAATGAGAATATATGAAACTCGTAGTTTCTAATATCCAAGACATAAGACTCATTTCCTACTGTGGCGACAGAACTTTGTATGCAACTTTTAGATGTATTAATAATTCATTATAATATAATAAATCTACACACCTAAAACGTACTACGCACTAGTCCATAGCGGTAGTTCTAACTCCTAGTTGTAGAAAAGGCCCAGTTGGACGTAAGGACCGAAGATTCATAAATGAATTGTGCCATAATAAACCTTTATTTTATGATCCTGCTAATATCGCCATGTCTACTACAGCGTTGCAACCCCAAGCAAAGTTCGTGTCATATAAGAGGGTTGGCGAATGACTTTCTGTGCGTGATGGCCGCTGGTGTACCTCCGGGCCACCGGTTACTAATTAACCAAGTTATGACGAGAATTTAATATGTGTTTTGAAGATGTGATCACACCTCGCACCGATGTATAACGCTCTACGATTTAAGTTGGAAGTAACAATAATATAGGCCACTATGAGTGTGTAGAAAAGTAGAAGTAAAACATGGTGTTATTGGGAGCTCCATAAAAGTCTTTAGTATGGACGAGGCACTCTATTTGTAGTAAAAAAACAATAAGTATACACTTATGCTCTTTGATCTTTATGATATAAGTTTCAAAGATTTATTTAAACACTGAAATTCTTAGACTGAACACATTTTAATTGTCTATAACCAATATAATAAATAACTAATTAGCCTATAACCGTCACCAGTGTTCAAATTACTTCGATACTAAAATTATTTTCTTTCAAATAAATGGTTTATGTGTTAGCGTAACAAACAGTGCACTAATGATACAGCGAAAAATAGTTTTTACTATTTGAAAGCTATCGATTCTAATCTTAAACGCTGAGGACATTTCGATATGATGAAGCTATCACGATTTCATAGGGTAAATCTACATACTGCCTCGAGTTTTTCGGGTCTTTTATTAAACCCTCAGAGTCATTAAAAGTAGGGACAAATTCATCACGCTAATTACATTATTAATAAGATTTCTTATCCCTAGTGCCTAATGAGCGCCCATTTATATAATAAGGATACTAAATTAGAGCCTTATTCTAAGGAAAAGTATGTAATTTTATTAAATTAGCTGTATTTTATTTTGTTTATTAACATTCGCGTCCTAATTTTCTGAACTTGTCTTTTTCTTATCTTTTATCCGTAACCATTAATTTATCTGCATTCCTGGATGAATAAATGAAATTTTGTTAAAAAAAAATCCCTTTCGTCACTGATTTGGAGGCAATAAAAATCCGAGAGACCAGGTTGTCATAAGGAGCGAATAGAAGGAACCTTCTGGGTTGCTTAGCTGTCTAAGTCTAAAGTACATTATTAATATCCTGCAACAACGGAGCCTTCACATACACATCACCCCGCAGCAGCGAGTAGTTCCGATATTATTTATCCAACAAACGTTTCTAATTTACATACGAAAGCGAAACGCCGGCTAAGTTACAAGATTCGCGCAGATGGCTTCCTAAAACCGCGCTAAAACAATCTACTCAGATATGTAGGTACATCGTTGGCTTAAGTTACGATCTTATCACAAGGGGCTATGCAGTAAATTAGGAGGAAAATCACCGGGGAGAGAGAACGGTCCTTACAAGGGGAAATTCGCTCCGTGTGTACCGGTTAAAACCTAAAACGTAGTGTGTTAGGGCAACGCGGGTAAATTTCGCAGTACAAATTTTGCTTTAAGAACTAATCACATGCTTGACAGTTGGTATTGAAGCATCAATGGCGAGACGTACTGAGATAGGTTCGCGTAATAGACTCGTCCCTTCTGAAATTGCCTACTTTACTCACCTACACTAGTATTTTGCGGATTGGGATATTCATATTATTGACAATATTATTCACAAAGTGACAAATAGTAAGAGTTTAAATTTGTATCCTTCTTTGAATAACAAAATCAAGAAAATAAGATAAAACCTTAAAATGTACGTACATACAAAGTAAAATACAGTTATTTGTGATTTCTGAAAAGGATTTTATAACTTTGATGACGCCCCAGTGAAACCGTTTATTGTAGCTTTAGCTTTTAGCGCATTTCATTATTTTCTAGCCGTTACTTCTCTTGAAATTGTATCAATAATATTGTCCAATGATTACTAATTTCATTCAAAAAAGATATAATTGTTTTTAAAAATAAGAACTTCACTTAAAAAAAAACTTATTTTTTAAAACAGACATTGCAACAGCTGAATAAATATTGCATCGTTCTTCGCTAGCATGTCAGTTTGCATAAGTACCTCGAAGAAACTCGAGGATTTTATTTAACGCGATATAAAGTTTATGCAGTGGGTGAACACTGAACATGCAAGATCAATTTTATCTTGATGTGCCACCAAGTTTCCGGGGCGATTATCATAAAATCCAAACGAAAATAAAAGGTACTCGGCGACTGGTACAAAACATTACGACTGTTCTGGATGAATTGTTTCAAATACTTTATTGTATGATTCACAGCCCCTATGGTATAGTTGGTTAGACTCTAGCTTGTGGAGGGGTCTCGTGTTGGACCCCCAAACTGAGACAAATGTTTGTGACGACACAAGATTTCAACTTTATTATGTAATTCAAAGACTTATACATTTCGACCTTGACAGCGGATCATTGGGAGCTTTTGAGAAAGAAAGTACAGTGGTGGTGGGATATTTTTATTTTTATTTTTCTTGACTTACATTTGCAACTAAGGTCTCTCATCAGCTCATAATAAGAGGCATGTCACCATATTTTCTCCATTGTTTTAACTTTTACCTGCGCTTGTTTAATGAGCAACCCCGAGCGGCTTTCGAACTCACGCCACTGCAAAGCGACCGACGACGGTTCAAAGTTCGCGTGTCAATATGGACCCCCGTAAATAATATATTTTATTTACCCCTCGAGTATAAAAAATGCACACCCGATTTTTTTCTCGAAACCTCGTGTTATCGTGTCAACGTACGACAGTTGGCATGAAACTGCGTGTTACACGCAAAATCTTAAAATCTTTTCATACCAACAAAGCACGCAAACGAAATAATAACCATTTTTTCTACATGAAAAATTTGTTTTCAGCAATAAATCCATATTACATTGTTGTTTTATTACTGAACGGCCAAATCCTTTCACAAAACCACTGAGCTTATAAATGTAATTGGTCAACTTCATACTACAATTTTATTGCGGTTGGCAATGCACGACTCTGATTTAAAAAATCTTAGGTAATAAATAAAAATAAATGATAAGCTGTCGTTGAAGTAATGTACATACAGGGTGTATTTAGACCGTGATCGAAAACTGAGGCAGGTAATAGCGATGGTGATTACAAACCCCCTGGCATTAAAGAAAATCCCGACAAAAAATAAAATTTTCGAAGTTTTCCATACAAAGCACACACTTTTAACACCGATGGTTGTATGGAAAACGTCAAAATTTTTATTTTTTGTCGGGATTTTCTTTAATGCCAGGGGGTTTGTAATCACCATCGCTATTACCTGCCTCAGTTTTCGATCACGGTCTAAATACACCCTGTATATTATTTACTTTTTGAGAATCGTGTATAAAATTCTCATGCCAACCGATCGTCTGTCGGAATAATAATACTAATATCCCATAAAAGAAGAAAAACTAAAAAAGAAGTTAATTTACGCCTCTCTTCATCCCCTCTAGTGTTTTTCTTCTCTCCTTCTTTCTCAATTACTTCTTTATACCTTTTGTAAGGCCGATAGTATAGAGCCGGCCGGTTCCAATTTGTAGGCCATTAGGGGAAATAGGTTAATTGTTTTTCGGACGCATGCAGCAAAGTCGTGGTGGCTCCGATGTTTGATCGTCGTACCATAATATAGGCGGTTGCGGGTTCAAGGTACTGATACGTATATACTAAACTTATTTCATTGCCAAATTGTTTCGATTATTAAAAGACAATCACATCAAAATAATATTCAGTGTAGTCACCTTACTGTGTCACTATAAAATTTTCTACAAAATCTAAGGTGGCGGAGCTTCTCTTAAAAATATAGGACATTAACATACAATATATCAAAAAATTAAACTTACTTTTCGGTAAATTATTATCAAAAATAACATTATGACAGATTACGTTCAGATCAACTAGGCGACATTTTCGTAGAATCACATTAACTATGTAAATTATTTTTACACAAAAAAACTGTTGCGGTGTTGTGTTTTCACCAAAAA
The DNA here is from genome assembly GCA_030295005.1 of Cephonodes hylas. Taxonomy (NCBI): domain Eukaryota; kingdom Metazoa; phylum Arthropoda; class Insecta; order Lepidoptera; family Sphingidae; genus Cephonodes; species Cephonodes hylas. The sequence goes on from AP025371.1 coordinate 7,752,833, forward strand.
CTTACTGTAATAAAAATTCACGCGAAGCTACCACATCAAGGATATTGAGTATAAAGACTTTTTGTTTGCTTTGTCCATTCAATACTTCTATTCTTTTTATATACGTTTCAGCGTTTGATATTTGCCTCGTGGAAATATGTCTGTGAGCTGCAAATATTAAAGCAATCGAAGAGCACAAAGGGAAACCGAATCAAAGAAGAACGGCGAGTCCAGATTTTTTGCTTTCAAAAAGCGGACTTCACAATTTATTAACAGCTCTTTCTGCGTTCGCTCAGGTACTAAAATAGATTAAATAATTATGATAACTCTGCCATTCACAAAGAGCTTAAGTTTTACAACAAATATTTATAGTATTATTGCATTCACTGTATAAATAACTTTAAATACAGCAATTATGCCGCGTTCTGAGCTCGGAATAGAAGCATCTGTTGCCGTAGACCGAGTAACATCGAAGCCCATGGACAGACAACATGGACAGAGATATCAGAATTTTATAATGGAAAAAACAATACTAACATTTTTGTGCAGCAGTTAGTTTATAGCAGTGATGGCCTCGAGGTTAAGGCGCGCGGTCGAGAATCTCGGCGGTCGCGGGTTCGAACCCCAGGCACACACCTCTGACTTTTCGAAGTTATGTGTGTATTCAAATTGAATTATCACTTGCTTTAACGGTGAAGGAAAACTACGTGATGAAACATGCACACCTAAGAGTTCTTAGGAATTTCTTAGGTGTGTAGTCCGCCAACCCGCACTAGGCCAGCGTGGCGGACTATGGCCTAAACCCTCTCAATGGTTGAGAAGACCCGTGCTCAGCAGTGGGCGTATATGAGTTGATGAAGCATTTTTGTGCTACCCGGGAAATGTGCCCCAGAGTTCCCGATCACGCGAGACACTTATATTACAGATTCAAAGAGGTAGAGACTAACAGAATATTAATAAATTCAAAGGAAGTAAATACCAAGCATAGCCTATATTGAATCTGCCTTTATGCTATTAAGTACATTAAGCTCCACAGTCTATCATAAGGAAATAATCAATAAACAATTATTTATTATTCCGTAATAGATATAATTTATAAGCAAAACTACAATATAAACATAACCTCGATACAATAATGGCAGCAGTCGGTAGCCATAGTAGTGTCGGCGGAAATTGGCCCACTGTTCGGGTCGGCGAGCGCGGCGGAAATGAAATCGCGTCGATACAACTCACTGCCGTTGTATTGTGCGATGCGCTTGCGCATACGCCTAACTCGCCCGGTTAATGGTTTGATTTGTCAATTTCCCTTTCTAGTGTAGGTACATATGTAACAGTGTCGAGTGTTTTATATATTGTAGTGTTGCTTAGTAAATGCTTATTGACTTAATGTTCAAATAGTTTTACGCCTCACAAATCTATAATTTAATTAAGACGTATTTTGAAAGCCGAATGTTGCTTAATTACAGCCGATTAATTTTAATTTACCAAACGCTAATTGTGGCCTCAAATAAAATAATGTCAACTACTACTATTTACGATAAGGCCGTTAAAGAAAACAGTTTTCGAGAGTTCGATAATTGTAATTACTAATCGATCGCACCGGCCCGGTTACGGCGGCATGCGTTCGCGCCGGATTTGAAATCGCAATCGGACAATTAGGGCGCGCTGTGATGCGTTGCCGACAAGTATCCGTTGTTGGTTAACTATTGTGAAGTAATTAATACACCTTTAACTGTCACGTCACTTGTATTTCCTATAACGAAACTAGTAATCAAATAAAGTGAAAGTTACTACGTCACTTTTCATTAGTAAATCTAAAAAACACAGATCCAATTTCAACTGTTTTTGGCATTTAGATGGATAAAGACTTGGGTGACATAGACGACTTCTTTTTAATGACATTATCAGATATCAATAAATCATTTGTTTCGCTATTCGATGTAGGCGATATGGGATCATAGATAGAAACAAGCCTACTACCGCCATCTAGTTCGCAACGAGAGCAACATTGTAGGCTCAGCCATTCCTTAGCTATAGGAAAACATTCTATCGGCGTACCCGGGCAAAGCTACAACGGAGTCTTTGTATAACACGTCATGATAATATACTGACGAAGGTGGCCCTGAGGAATACACGTTCCATAACGTTTACAAAACATGAACAATACAAAATTAACCCGACATTATTGGAAAATTATATTTGTGAAATTCTAAGAACGTGAAAGTAGTATCAGATTTCCGAGAATGCTCATGAAAATAATTAACATTGCTTTATAGAATTTCAGTTATCCTCTTTGAAAACAAAATAATCCACTTTCAAATTTTCGAGGTTTCATAACGCTACGTTTTTCGTTGACATGATTAAATAAGGTGAAATTAATGAAAAGCTATGAAATAATAAAAATAAAACTATTGATAAACATAAATCGAATAAACAGCTAAGGGAAGATATTTCGTAATGCAATACACTTTCAAGCCATATTTACTGTATTTCATACAACAAAACCACTTTCGCGTAACAATTCGAATATACATTTGTCATTCTACGAAAACAATGCATTTTTTTTGTTATTGCGTAAATTTTGTACCAAGCAGTTTATGTATTATACGCATCGTACTCTATAATTGTCTCTACACACGTATTTATATTTTTGCTTAATCGAAGTTGTAGGTTAAGGTTCATTTCAGCACGGCCAATTGTGTTCTGTCCTAAATGAGGGAAGCGAGCCTATAGCAGTTATTTAGGCAGAAATACAGCCACCATGCGGCCAAAAAAGTACCGATATGCCCGACTCAAGAAGTCAAGTCAAACCTCTACACACATGGTACGTACTTGTCCAGAGAGATTAGTGCCCAATTTTTTATGTTTGATTTTTGACATATCAGTGTCATCATTATATAGACCGGTAAAGGACTATGGTAACGGATCTACATTTTATTTTTTTATATTATGTTTTTATATTATATTTTTATATTATATTTTATATTATGTTAATAGCAAGCATGATTTGACGTTAGGTTACTTGTTTGACAGATCCTTAAACTTAAAGCTATATCTTCTAGAAAAAAATAAAGAAAATTTACATATTTACAATTCCAAGAACAATACTGAAACATTCACATTCTACATTCGAAATAACATTAAATATATGAAATAATTCCACAATTATGTGACATTAATAACTGAAATAATTGTACGACACACACGGGCTCAACGAAAACGGCCTCCATTTGGAAATTTAGGAAAGCACGAACGTCAATATCCATAATTGCCCAACCGTATACTAAAATGTGGAAAAATGTAGGCAGTAACTATACAGGTCGGATGGCAAACTACCGCCGGCATGCAAGGGGAATGCTAGGGGCCACGAGCACGCAAGCCGCGCCCTACCTACCCATATAAATCGACATTTAAGGTTTGTTCATATCAAACGGCTAGGGGTTTTCTAAATTTAGAACGTTACTCAGATTGGAGATTGATCATGATGGGAACCATTTAGTGATAGTTCGGCTACCGAATCAATGTCTTCAGTCCTTCAACTAAAATCACGTTTTATATGATATTCTTGGGGTGTGTTACAAGGGTTGACGTTGTAGAGATGGTTCTTTACCAAATGACATTTATAAAAGCATTGTAAAATAGAAAAAAAACTGTATTTTTTTTAAATAAGCAAACATTATAATGAGGGCTGTTTAGGACCGGGAGGGTTGGCGCTTACTTGGGGAAGCCTACGTTCAGCAGTGGACGGCGATAGGCTGAGTATATAAACATTATAATTACTCTTAAAGGCATCCAGGATCTTCGACCGCCAAAAAAGAGCACTCCATACTCGCCCATATTGTACTGACGCACTAAATCTTAGCCTATCACGCCGGACTTGCCAAAACACATTTTAGAGAGTGTAAAGTTTACGGATTTCTTACGTTAAGAGTTACATTTGCATATACTTGAAAAAAAGGAAAGAAATTAGGCCTTTAAGGTAATTAAGACATCATTGTACAAATATATTATTTACGACATTGACATAAGATACCTAAAGTATAACCTAATCGAATTACTTACACAACAAAAACAATATCATTAATATTACACTTGATGTCTTTCAAACCAACGTCAATTGATGTACAAAGCCTGCCATAAGTAGGACGCGGCAAAGAATCCCCTGTTATAATCGTATTACGTCGGCTGACGGCTCCCACCTCTCGACGGGAACACGTCCTTGTATCCGAGTGACCCCATCAGGACCGCAATCGCAGCCGCAGTGCCGGAAATATTTCAGCCGCTTTTAAGCAAATTTACGTTCTCGAGCGTGATTCTATCGTGCCACTTTTCCCCAGCAATGACCTTACATAGTACCCACTTCCCTTCTAACTGGAGCGGCATGAGCATCTAACTTGCATGGTAACCTTGCGTACGTATGTAGGCTGCCATGATATGAAGTACTATTAGCAAACTATTATATTATAGATAGTATATCAATACCTGATGTAAAGCGAATGAGCCAAAGTTTGACGGATCACAATGTCTTCATTTGTTTTTTTTGTAATCTCCGTTTTACATTGGGTATTACTTAATTACTATTAGTTAACAACGAATGAAAAGATCGTAAAAAAACTTTGAAGTCTAAGCGATAGGTCATGACAGATTTCAAAATAGTAGAGAAGACTTTTTCTAGGGAGTCTACATGTAGTAACTAATATAAAACCTCGTTTTAAACTAAAACATACGAATCGAAAGCAAACGAAAAAACTAATGTTATAACCAATTGACATAACATTTTTGTTTGCTCACTGACCAAATTGAATTAGCATAATGTTACCAATTTAGTAGGTCGGGGGAATTGATCGCGCGTGTTCCGATCTGAAACTCAATTAGTTGGCAATGACTGCGAACGCCAATTAGTAAAAATGTCCACTGAAGGAATATTTTAATGGGGAGGTGTTTAGTTGCTAAAAGTCGACGAAATAAAAGAAAATCATACTTATACTATACTTATTTTATAAAATAAGTTTTTCTCTTAACAGAGACTGAGTTAGTTATGTTTATGATTGCCATGCAGACATATCTGACGCGATTGATTTGATTTATGCCTCAAGGGTGAAGTGAAAATTTTTTCTTTATCTATCAATCCATACATGTTTGTCTCTATCTGCTATTAAAACTATTGTAAAAGGCCAAATTCGCTATCAAAACAAAAAATTTTTGGAAACAGCAAAAATTTTTGTCGGATATTTATTACAAGGATAAGAAAAACCCAAATAATTGATTCGTAAACAATAACAACAGTTTATAAAAACGACAACATTAATAAACATACCTAGACGATATAAATTCCACTCTGACGTCATATATCTGCAGAAGGACGGACGCTTCTATTTCATGAAAGCTACCATGATGTCATTAAAAATGTAGGCAATGCGGGAACAATATTATTTGCGTGATGTTTTTAAAACGGTTTACCTCCAACCGCGGCCAACACGAAAATACGTAATTTGAATTCACTTAAGTCGTCTTACCACACCTTTGTTTGGCTTCCCGTCATAATTTACCGAGTTTATATTTTGTCAAAGAAATGAGGGACCGCTAATGAAAAATATTATCGTTTGTAATGTATCACTAATTGGAATTTGCGAACGCAAAATATTTGTGCGAATTTTTAATTTGTTTCTTTTATCATCATCAGCCCATATACGTCCCACTGCTGGACACGGGCCTCCTTTACCAGGATGAGAGTTTGGGCCATAGTCCGCCTCGCTGGTCTAGTGCGGGTTGACTGACTACATACACATGAAATTCCTCGAAACTTTTTTTAAGGTATGCAGGTTTTTCGCAATATTTTCCTTCCTGATAAAGCAACTGATATTATTCATTATGAAAACTCACATAACTTTCAACAGTCAGAGATGTCACCTGGGATTTGAACCTGCGACGATCGAGATTGTCAATCGCGAGTCTAAACCTCGAAGCTATCGTGCTTTAATTTGGTTCTTTATGGTTACGTTATATTATTGGTTATCATAAACTTCATGACAATTTACATAATGTTTAACTTAGAACTGGACGAGCAATTCACTTTATATATAAGTTTTTTTACTATGTACAGTTTTAAGACCGAGTTAAGACTACCGGAAGACGAAAGGTCGTAAAATGAAACTGTAAAACGTACAAAAGTGTCCAGTCATATTTTAGGGTTACGGCAAGTTGATAGCTTTTATGTTCATTCAACTCTATGCTAGATTTCAAAAACTAATACTGAAGTTATTTACCGTTTCATTTTCTCATACACAGAGTTCGAACCACTTTTAAGCCGGAGGGAGACTAGACTTAGTCGAGGTACCTACTGCGTGATGGTCGAAAGTTTTGAATTCACCAGTTGATAGCGACAATACTTGATATTTCCTTTCATAGTATTAACCGGAATGTTCAGACAAAATTTCAAAAAGAGTCTCTCGGCAAACTTTTACCCATTGAAGCTGTTGCTCACTATGTTTCTATCATTACAGTTTGTATGACATAATTCACAACTGACATAAATTCTCTTAATGGTAATATCTTAAACTACGGCGAATATAATTATTTATAATGACATACAATAGGACCAGAAAGATGTACGTTATCATTTAATATTAACTAACTGGTAGAATTCAAATCTATAATAAAAATACTCCAAGTATATTAAAAAAAAAATACTTTATTTCCTCGTAATTGTATAATAAGGCTGCAAAGTTTAATTCCTTTGAAAGTATTGGACGTGTGGATATAGGAAGGTAAAATTACTTGAAAAGAAACGGCCCTGTCAAACGCATAACAGGCCTACATTTTACGACGGTTTCTAGTTTGACAACGCATAATATCTATTCTATTACACGGCTTATTAACTACTGAAATATGCAAATGTAAGTTATAATGTATATTCTTACCTTCAAATCTTCCTTACGACGTATGGTTATGCTCGATTAAGCTTCACTTACTAGAATGTCTATTAATATATGTATAAATTAGCTATATTTAAAATTGCAATAATCTCAAAAATGATTTAAGAATTATATTAAAATTGTAAATATAAGATATGTTTAGTCTACAGGCACAACAATGATATGTATTTAATTTTGATAAGATTTACGTGCTAAGTCATAGGCTACACATAGCCAGCTTGTTTTTACAGCGTGTTTGTACCGAGGGGCCGCGGAAACGCCACGCAATGTGCACTCATGTCAGTTCATAGGTTATCACTTCTCAAAGCATTGTTACATAAAACTCAGAGTCACTGTGGATTGTCATATTGGAAATTCACTGTCCGAACAAACAAAAAACAATAATTTACAGTTATTTGATCGAGTTATGGCGACTCGGTCTATTTGTAATGACGAAAAGCGTTTGTAAACAACCACTAAAATTGATATAACGCTACGAATTTGAGACACTTGGTGGCTTGAAACCCCGTTGAATGCGCCGCTTTTCTCACTGCGATGTTTCTTCTATGAACTGGGTGTTATTTGCTTAAGTTTTCTGGGGTGTATTACTTCGCAGTGATTTTCTAAGCGTGCCTGAGAATGTCAGAGCTGTCAAAAGAGACGCACATGCGCACATGCGCGGTAGGAGGCTCGCTGACAAGTTGCGTACACCTACAGTAGCGTCGATAAAACAGAACCTTAGGTGAGACTACGTGAATACGAAATTTATCAAAGTTTTGCATGTAGCTTAAAAATTTATGAGTATAATTAATTAAGGCACAAAATATTGCTAATGTATTAGATAAATGCTTTTTAAATACTACTATGGCTGCATAACTTTACTTTGCGAAAAATAGTAAAAAAATCTATATGAGTCTGATTTTAAAATCTTAAAAAATTCTCACCTAATTAAAATGTATTGAAGCAATTGACACAAAAGTGTCGAATAGCGAAATCCAATACCGTCAATCGATGCTTTGCTGTTCATACAATTGCAATTTATCATGTCGGTCCAGCAAAAACTAAAAATGCGACGTCCTAATTTAGCATGCCATAGTTATATGCAAAAACGAACTTTGAATAAAGGTTATTTGTAAATTTTAGATACAGCACCAACATATTTTGATACATAGGTGACTATCTCGTAGTCTTTCGGCTCAAGTATGTGCCGTGAAATTTGGACATCCCGAGTTCTATTCCTGAGTTGGAGAAATTGTTACTGGGATTACTATTAGTTGCAGCACGTACTCTGCAAAAACTGTCAATAGGCTCGCACATGAAACTGAGATATAATATAGGTGCAGAAATTTATCTCTACCTACCCCTTTGGGGAATACAGTCATGAAGCTATGTATGTACATTCAATTACGACAAAGGTGAGTTAAGCATGAGGTACCAAGGTAAGTGTAATATACGAGGGCCATATTGATAGGCAAAATAGAACGAATTGTTCACTAGCTCGTTTGCCTGCTTTTTTCATTAAAAAAAGGTCAGCAGCTATTATGGTCGGGTTTACCATTCCGTTCTGACGTAGCCTGGACGGTAGTCCGCGTTGACTAGTACCTAGTCTGCTTAACTTGCTTACAATTTGATCCGACTCGGTCAGGTTAGTACCACTATTCTTCAAGAACCCAACTTTGGCGATAAAGCGATTCATTTGGTAAGTGAGATTCCTGGAGGCCAAATTTCATGGTAGTAGCGTTTTTGTATTTTCGTCGGGGTGGATAAAGTACCGTCTTATAAAAACTGAAAAGCACGTCATAGTGTCACAGTGTTATTCTGCATATATTCGGTTTGCATCGAATCGGGTTAATTATGTCAACTGGTAAAGGATGATTGCAGTCACTTCTGGCTACGCTATTTGATCCGCACTGCTTTTGTCGTAATATTTTGACAGCCCCGTGGCGCAGTTGGCTAGACACCAGCTTGCGAAACGAACAGCCGCGGGTTCGATCCCCGCACCGAGACAAATGTTTGTGTGATCCACAAATATTTGTTTCGGGTCTGGGTGTTTATGAGACCGAAAAGTCTCTCGTAGTTTCTGATACCCACGACACAAGACTCGTATCTTAATGTGGGGTCATGACTCGTATCTCAATGTGGGGTGATTATAAACCAATGGGCGTTGAAAAATAATCGACAAAAAATTACGTAATCCTGAAAAACCCATAAATTTAGTACCAATGTTTTTAATTTTTTGTCAGGATTTTGCATATTAGGTGTGCAGAAGAGCTGGGTTTGAAATAATCTTTGCATGAATCCCATAAAAGTACACTTCTGAAGGCATTGCATTGCATGTAACATGTGCGTACCGCATTGCGACGACCTCGAGTTTGGCATTAACATTCGTGTTTTTATCGAGAACGGAATCAAAGTGAAATATTAATTAATTCTCAGTTTCAGGTTTGGGCTATAAAAACAATGGACATTTTTTACTTAGAACCAAAGTTTCCAAGTCGCTAAATTGGTGTATTTCCAGCGCTTGTACTGTCTCATTCTAAGTATCCAATGTATTTCAGGTAGACTACAAGAATTGCTCTTAACAAAACTATTTAAGTTATTAAAAAAATTAGGGCTAATATTTTTGCCTTAGACAATAATAAAATACTATTACGTAAAATTGTTTTTATAAATAGCATATACGAAAATTCGATCCTTAAAAGCAATATTTTTCCGTTCGTTGCTGCGCGACTCCTATTGCACATGGTAAAATAATATATCACCTATAGCCTTTCTCAATAAATGAGCGTACGTATACAATATACATTTGTAAATAACTTTTCAAATCAGAACAGTTCCTGAGATCAGCGCGTTCCAGCAAACGAACTCTTTAAGTATTTTAAAAATATTAATTTAAATAGTACCTACTACTAGGCAAATGTCACCGTAACTACAAATACATCAAAATCGATATTTCACTGAAAAGACTAACGCCCATAGAGCATGTTTCTTTTAATATTTTATTATCGTGAGTCGATTTATATTACCGTTGACCCAATTGAAAAAAAAAACGCAGTGCGCTATTTGTGTATGCATAGCGTGACGTTATTCTACATTTCTTATATTTTAATCGTTCTTTATTGGAAATGAAGGGAAAAAAGTTAATAAAAACACGGCTTTGTGACCACAATCCACAGCCAACGTCCTTAATTCACGCAACTTATGATCAATCGCCACAGAAATGTAATAAGTTTAATAGCATTATAACATTAACTTGGAGCTGAAATAACAATTAAAAATAATAAGTACAAGAAAATAATTTGTTTTGTATTTTTTTGTCGTGTACTAACTTTGAAACTTACAATATTTTATACGGTGACCTTATGGATAACAAAGTACTGTTTATGTGAATCGATATTGGCTCCTAAGACCAATTCGGGACTAAAAGAGAAGGTAATAATTTCGTCAATTCCACTAAAATTCCCTTAACTCAATAATATGATTTTAAATTTATCAATAAGTAATCTTATTGCGTGATAGGTTTGATATAACATTTTACTCTAGGCAGGTATCCGAACGAGGTCAATACTGTGGACTACGGCTTAATCCTTATTAGACGTATTTTATCACCAGCAGTGGGACGTATTCGCTAATATTGTTATATGTAAAGGATTAATTGTTATACGATCAGTACAGTCAACACATGTTTCGACAAGTATTTAATTCCCGACGCAGTACAAACGCATTGTTCGGACGCTATATGTCTTCAAATTAATGGTTTATTGTTCTTTGTTAGAGGCCAATGGATCGGAACCTACAACGTTTTGTTACGATACACAGTTATCATAATGATTCCAGTTCGCTTTATCGGGCTCGTGAATTAGGTTACTTAGTTTTACGACCTGCCTTATTTGTATCGATAATAACATTTGTATTATAATGGTATATTTATTGCCCGACCAGTTCGGTATATCGAGACTTTGCAACTAAACTTCTTAATTTTACCGTTACTGTCCATTTTACATATATAGTCACGCTGTATATTAATAGGGGTAGAGAGACGTAAATTTCTGTCCTTAAGGATCGAGATTGTTTTTTTTAACCTGCTTTATTCGGGGCGAGAGTATTGCCGCTTTTCTGAATATCATCATCGTCATCAGCCTAAAGACATCACTGCTGGAAATACGATAGGTTTTTTTAAGGGGTGATAATAGTGTTACGACTCTGGAGACAGCATATTCGTGCTATATCTATGTGATTACGTCATGACAACAACTACATATTAGTTAGATGTATTTTATCACAAAAAAACATCTTCTGTTTTACAAACACCACGAGGCAAACACATAAATACTTAATAACCCGTTTTTAATTATAGCGAGCCCCTGTATACTATTTCCCAAAAGACTTTGAATGGGTAATTTCGTATCATAAATGCACGCAATCATGACTATTTAACTTGGCAACTGGCATATTTTTTACCAAACCTTCATGTCCATTCTCTATAAGGTTTATTACCAGTTAGTCATAGGTATTTATGTATATAACCCAAATTGACTTGACGGTACGGAAAGCGACGATAAGGCTGCATTTTCAGTCTTTCATCACATAATAAGAGTCTTAGGAGTCAAATAGGTATCTGCTCCTGTGATATAACTTTACAAGATTGGGAACAAAAGACGAAAGAATTAGGAATTACTTTGATAGAGTTTCCGTTAAGTATAAGCTATGGAAGCATAATTTCGAAATGGTCGCAGTCAATAATTATGCCCTTAAAATACGAGACCAAAGAATTATATCTACTATTCCAGGACTCTCCATCAAATTCCTGTCAGGAAATATATATACAGTCGCAAAAACTCATTTTATATTACATTACGGAAGATGCTTAGGATGTATGAAACATTCGCTTATTATAAAAGCGAAAAGGAATTCTTGAACATCAATACACGCCGTATTCTCAACGGAGCGAGCTATTTTCATACATAAAAAAGCTCTAATGTTAATGCGAGGAACAAGCACGTCCCAAAACGCCTAAACAATTTACATTTATATAAATATTGAATAACAGTCAAACGCCCAAGTTTCGATACAAAAATGGATTTCCACCGGCCGCGGCCATTTTACAACGGATCAAAAATAAACTAGCCTTTTGATTGGTCGGAATACCTCGCGAGCACTTTTAGACGAAGATTTTTAGACAAATATAGACCTCTGAAATGTCACGGCTTAAATAAATGTCTTTACGAAACGTGTTGTCTTGGAGTGAGTATCTATAATGTAAAATCAGGTTATTGAATAACATCATAGACTTTTTTGTAGGTTGTTAGGAAAAGTATGTATTACGAATATAAGTTTTATTTTTTGAAGACTATTTTAGAACAAATTAAGAGGTTAGTGCATGGTAGGTTTTTGGTTAGGCGCGATCTACCGAGACCTTTGACACTATTTCGTAGTCGTATATCAATTCCGAAACACCAATTTTTTAACGATATACATACATATGTGTAGGTAGTGCTGATATTTTATAATACGCATTACAAGGATCATAAAATTATAATTTCATCGCTAATCTCATACGACGCAAGTGATCGATGGGTACTCCATTTGACTTTCACTTGAGCAAGGTGTTTATTTTGGAAATCTTTCAGCATTAACACAGAGAAAAAAATACCCTAGGTTATTAAGTCCACAAAACCTTACTAGGCAAGGCAATTATGCAAAGAATAGCCATAGTATACCTGACTTAGGTCAGATCGTAATATTACACGTATAATATCTAAACGGAATGTCACAAATGAGCTGGAAAATTGATATGTCGGAATATTGAAACACGAGGTTTTTGCTGTAATTACGACTGTCGTAAGTAATTATATCAGAATCGATGGCAAATTACACAGCGCGGGTTTAATGGTGAACCACGGTGAATTATCGATAAATCCATACGAGTGCTCCAATAAAAAATTAATGCCAGATAAATTTAAGTTGAAGCAGGTATAAGACATAGCAAAAGCATGGCGATTAATAAAATACGTATCGTAGTAAACAGCGCCAGGCCAGCGTGGTGGGCTAAGGCTTAGACTCTTTTATTGGTAGAGGAAGCCTGTGCCCAGCAGTGGGTCGTATTTGTGATGATGATGATGGTGAAGGTAAACCCGCAGTCTTTCATCTACAGCCTGTCTCTAAACAGTTTCTCCAGTCTTATCTCCCTAAACAGTCAGCGCGATCTCTTGACAATAAATGCTTCAGATAAAATAAAAAATAGAACAAAAAAGTATCAAAAATCATAAAACCCATTCTACCTTTGCGTACTAAAATATTTATATTATAACACTAGCTTTTGCTCGCGACTCCGTCCGCGTAGACTACAGGGTTGAGATCAGAAGGAATATAAGTTGTAGTCTATTTTACTTCTCAGAGTCCTATTTATGTCCATTCCAAAATTCATACAATTCGGTCAAATTGTTCAAAAGTGAAACTGTAACGCGTCGATCGGCGCCTTGTGCATCATTACTGCGCGCTTGATCAATATTTTAAAATTGCAATATCTTCTAAGATACTCAGTGAAATCAAATTGTGTAAAGCGCAATTTTATTTAAAATTAAATACTTGTAATGAATAACGTATTTATTTGGATAAGGATTAATATCATATTTATAAAAACACCTTCACAAATAAAACTTTATTTTAAAATAAATTTGGTTAGGATAAAAAACGTTATAGTGAGCCAACCTTAAAAAATAGACATATGCTGTCGCGGATTTTTTTTTTAGAACTTTTAAAGAGGAACATTTCTCTCAAACATTATTTTAGCGAAACTTTAACCGTTTTCGCAGCGCACGCCGCGGAAGCTCACAAAAAGGAAAAATGTCCCCGATTTCGAAACATTCTTTATTGCTGCTCCGCTCCTATTCATCGTAGCGTGATGTTATATAGCCTATAGCCTTCCTCGATAAATGTGCTATCTAACAGTGAAAGAATTTTTCAAATCGGACCAGTAGTTCCTGAGATCCTAGCGTTCAAACAAACAAACAAACAAACAAACAAACTCTTCAGCTTTATAATATTAGTATAGATTTAATATAAAACAACAATTCTTAAAAAAATATTTAATAACGTAAACATAGACTAACATTTAGTTTCAAAAGTGAAGCAAGATTTAACAGTGAAAGATAACAAAAGCAATTAACACAAACAACACCTCGAGGTAGTTAATGCCGTATTATTAAAACTCCAACCTTAGCTCTTAACAGATAACAGACACTCTTCACACGAAGATAATCCGAAAGATTGATATAACAAAATTACTGAGCATTTTAAACGTTTCGTTCCAATTAGAACAATAGCCGAAATATCTGATTTCAATGAAGGCCAATGCAATATTAATATCAATCTGTTGTTATTATCCATTGTTTATTGTGAATAACACCAGCCTTGAGTTTGCGGAGCCGCTAAGAGAAACAATTAGAAACTGACTCAAACACGTTTGCGTGATGCCGAAAACAATTAGTACTAATATCTAGGCTGCTAGGCCGTCAGCCAGTTAGTAGCATTATCGTTTCCCTGTGAATCTGTAGGTACAAAGATTTCGCTTAGGTGACAAACATACCTTTACAATACTATGTACATACAATCTAAAAAGATCATTATGAATGTAATAGCTTCCTCGCTAACCCGCACTAGGGCAGCTTGGTGCACTAAGCCGTAAACCATCTTAACGGTAGAGGAGGTCTGTGGTCAACAATATATGGGCTGATGATGACGATGATGAGCTTTCTTATGATAAATTAGTGGCTTTATATTTATCTAGATAAGTATCCAATGCACCATATTCGAACTCCAATTGGTGAGACGTTTTGACTTTTGACCTATATGTTTTATACATATATCTTCATCTTCTTCTTCTTCATCAACCCATATACGCCCACTGCTGAGTATATACATATATATTTTCCCAAATTCTAGACATTTACTATAATGCCTTCACAGTTATAATTGTCCTTACATAAAAATTATGTGTCGTTTTAATAGTTTCTCTGCACACAAAAACTTAAACCCACGTCTTCGGGAAATATGTAAATAGTAAAATACTAGGATGATTCTAATAAGTTTTTCCCTTCACAAATGATTTAAGTAAATGTGATCCCCCCCGCAACACTTTGCGAGCTCGAAGTTACATGATTATAAATTCGTTGAAGCATGTTCGCAATGTCTTGTCTGCATCAAACCTTTCACTTTAATTCCACAATTAACTACTTACATTAGCCCATAAAAATCACATTCCTTGCTTAACGCTTTACGCCTTAGAGAGGCAAGACTTTGGATCGCCATACTAAACTGTTGTGACTCAGGTTAAAAACCATGTATAATATCATTAAGAAGAACCAATGAATATTGGCGATATAAATGCGGTATAAAAAAATCAGTCCCCATATTAACAAACTACCCTTATTGTATCCGGACGAAATTACGGCGGCTGGTTGGCTATTAATAACTCATTATTAAGCTTTGTTCATATGTAAATAAAAAATGTAAGGGAATTTAAATAGACCTGTTGATTTCCGTTGATAATCATCTGATCTCTGTGGCCGTGCATCTGCCGCGCCGGCGCCTTCTGGCCGAACACGCGAATCGCACCTGCTCTATGGATTGCCGTTAGAATTGCGCTTATTACCCTGAATAAACACGAACTGCTATTTTATCGCACAACTGTACTGGTGACTGGAAACATACTGACTGATTAGATCCAATGTTACCGTTTAATAGTTGGGTTATATTATATCCTTTCTATACATTTCATTGCATTTTAGAAATATTTGAGAGCTAAATGCAACGAAACACAATTTTAAGTGTAAAATATACAGAAGATAATTTATTATCAAAGTGAGATGCTATTGCATAAATAACTAAGCATATTTCGACTGGATTATGTGTTAGAATAATTAATGAAACATAATAGAGTTTAACGTTTCTATTTGTTTTCCAAAATAAAAAGCAAATTAATATTTTGCGTGTTTATTACTGAACACACATATCATGGTGTATGTAATACATGAGCCAAAAGAATCTTTCTATTTTGTCTTTTCTTTCCCCCGTCTTCGATACTGTCTGTGATAATTTTTATGGTGCTCTTTACTTGCCGTAATTAATTTCGTCAAGTAAAATAAATTAAATTTTCTTCAAATTGGAAATTGAGAATCGAAAATTTTCTATGTGTTTTAAATTATGAACCAAACCACGTGCAGTAAAATATTCTGGAATTATATGGTAGAAAACGCTAAACATTCTAAACAAACTAGTCTGGTTGGCAGAGATGATATCAAATGAAATGTTTTCTATTTATGTTGCTTAGCATTGCAACCTTGATGACGCAAGACACTTGAAGGAGGTGATTACACGCTATGTATCAATCCTCGCACCATAACAATCCTAATTCAAACAACTGACACGTTAGCTCTTCTGTGCCTAATCACAAACCTTACTTACCTCAATACGAATGTGTAAATGCGAAAGTAACTTTGTGTGTCGAAAATATTTTAATATGATCTATGATATAGAACCTTGCAATTGGACATTTCAAATTCTAATTTAATATACATACATAACCTCACGACTATATTCCCCGAAGGGGTAGGCAGAGATGCATTTCTGCACCCACATTTCGCCAGGTGTATCAGTCCTACGTAATAGGGAGCGAGTCTATTGCCGCTTTTCGGGCACACATCCAGACCCCGTGCTGCTACTGAGAATTTCCTAATGGAAAAACCCAATAACACTTTGCCCGACCCGGGAATCGAACCCAGGACCTCTAGATCGCACAGCACATATTTGAACCGCGAGACAGAAAACGTATTTTCTTACACAGAGTACCATCGTAGTCCAAACCAAAAATCAAACAAGTCGGTTAAATAGTTTTAGAGTTTTTCGTCACAAAAAATGATTTTTTTTTTTTCACACAAACACATACTATATTAATTAAATCCTTGGTAATTGTATTTTAACAATCGAACCAACATGCATTTTGGGTTAATGGCATTGACATTGAAATGAATCATAAGTCGTCGACATCACCCCGCGTTGAGTGTTGATTGTAGACACGATACGATTGTACCTAACTACATATTTGTTGTGTTTAATAACATTCATAAATCTTTGAATTTAAATATTTTACTGCACTTACATGTAAAATATAATACAGTTCGACTTAATTTACATACCTGTAATTGTCTCCCTTTTTTCTTCAAACTGCCACGGTAAAGTGACCATATCTGATGGTAATAAAGTGCGGGCTGACTAGTGTCACATCTGGCTAAGAAAGATTGTTTACATGTCGAAGAAATAAATCGATCGCCTTAATACTGGGTAAGTAGATATATGTATGTGTATTGTTTTTATATCTGTATTTCACGTAAGCAAATCAATAAATACACCCAACAGTGAACATTGATAGTGAGACTTCATATATCTATTCCTCGTTAAAATCACTCAATCATTCAAGAACGTATGCTTAATCCAATACCTAGTTAAAACCATTAAATAAATACACCCAACAGTCACACACATAGTTCTGATTCCATGCTAAGATGGGAGTCTCGTGTCGTAGGTATCAGAATATAATAGAGACTTTTCGGTCTCACAAACACCTAGATCCGAAACAAATATTTGTCTCGGTGCGGTGTCGAACCCGCGGTCTCTCGTTTTGCAAGTTGGATGTCTAGCCAACTGCGCCACGGTGCCGTCAAAAAGTAACTATTCTAAAAGAAGAAATCTCCATCTTGTTTGAATTTGTATAGGTACTCAAAACAGAAGTGCTAAACAGACTCCAGTTTGGCTGAGTAACTCTACAACATAGAGAATAACAATTTTCCAACATGACGACTTGCTCAACAGGTATAGCATATTCAATTCACAATCATTTCGACCGGCGACCGTAGCCATGTTGCAAAACCAACTCCGAAATAGGGAACAAGGATATCAAAAAGTAAAATAGATATTTAAATAAAACTGGTGAGCATCGAGTATAATAGTTGTACGTTATTTTACCGTATCACGCTCTAATATTCTCGGCGTTTAACTGGCTTACAACAATGGCCGCAGTCACGCCCGTCGATTTCTCTGCTGCGAACAATGTTTATGTAGAAAAAAATGTTCGCGCTCTGCCGCCCAACCGTAACGGACATGGCGTGTGCGCTGTGCTCTATGCGCCATCTTGGATGTGCTGAGCGCGGATTGTGTTGCGCACGCGCACCGAACAAACCATATTTAATTGAATAGGTACTACTGGTGTACTCAGCTACTTTGCTTGTAAATGTACCCTAGACTCCTTTAGATGTGTTGAATGACGTACGTGCCATGCCATCGTAAGACGACATTACTTAACTTAGCTCTGCCAGTCATAATAATCAATATATCCAAGCTTATATGGTAAACTACCTTTACAGCTTTATTGCAATATATATGCTGGTTTGGGTGGTTCTAGATCGAAATAATGCTTATGACATGATGATTTTATTTAAATCTGAAAACCCATGCTTAATGACTACAATCCTAGTCACATTTAAGTATTTTCCAATAAACTTAAACTTCCAGAAGTGCACTGAACTTAAGATAGGAACTCCACTATAATGGCGGCTCGTTATTCATAATACCATTCGTATCACATCAGTTTCGGCGACACTGGTTCTTAAATCACGAAACCTTTAGGCATTGTAACGCACGGAGTATAATCAAAGCGGTACAAACACCCTGAAGTCGGTTTTTATAATATTACGGGGCTCAACCAGGTCGATCTGAACCAAGTTACTGTTATCGACCATGCTTTTTTTAATTTTTACTTCTTCTTCTTCATCATCAACCCATATATACGGCCACTGCTGAGCACGGGTCTCCTCTACCATTGAGAGGGTTTAGGCCATAGTCCGCCACGCTGGCCTAGTGCGGGTTGGCGGACTACACACCTAAGAAATTCCTAAGAACTCTTAGGTGTGCAGGTTTCATCACGATGTTTTCCTTCACCGTTAAAGCAAGTGATAATTCAATGTGAATACACACATAACTTCGAAAAGTCAGAGGTGTGTGCCTGGGGTTCGAACCCGCGACCGCAGATTCTCGACCGCGCGCCCAAACCTCGAGGCCATCACTGCTTCTTCATTTTAATTTATACTATAAATATAATATGGCATTTAAGCTAAGTATTAAGCACAGCGATGACATATTTAGTGAGCATTTCATCATCGCACTCAAGCGTAAACTTTATGGCTTCAGAGAACACCTAACACTCTTTCGATGAAATAAAACAGCGTAGTGCTAAATCAATCAAAACTACAACACTCAGAGACGTAATTTTAATTCTAGTTATAAAACATCTATACCATGGTACCAACAGTACCATCGTTAAAACATAATATGTTATGACTTTATATGGAGAAAGAAATAATTATAAATACACATATCAAAATGTTTGCTATTATCGCATTGCAATCATTAAAGTAACGGTTAGGGCAACCATCTTGCATTGTTCGAAGCGATAACCAAGTCTAAGTGATACTAATAGTTAGTGTGAACATAAATTCGATCTAACATAACTGGTTGAATTGCGCGCATTAGTGTGGCTTACATAAGCACTTCCCAATCGAGCACTAGTCTTAGTTACGTAACGTCCCATTACGATTGCTTTGGATCAAATAAATTACATAACACCATGACTTGTGTACCCGCTGGAATTTTAACTATTACTTTGATCCCTCCTTTGAGCGAACGAGTTTGTCCTCTAAAACGGGAATAATTGTAAATTCTTAGTAATACCACGGAGTTCTGTAAAGAGATGTCAGCATTTTTCATTGGTATATCTCTTAAATAGATATGTGTTAGTATGAGATGACATCGCTAATCTTTTTATCGAACTAGAAAGCTTACAAACTTAAAGCTAACAGTCCCTAGAAACTCTCTAGTTTTTTGGCATATCCACAATTTGTAATAAACCGATCTTTAAGCACCTACCCTCTCAAATTGTAGAGGAGGCCCGTGCCCAGCTGTGGGACGTATATGGGCTGGTGATGTTCATGTTGATAACGAAGAAACACTACGCTATTTAAGCTCTACATGACCCATTGTACTTCGCCATGGCCTTATCTATGTCTAAATAAAAAATGGTTTATCAGTTCAGCCGTAGAAACCTAACAAACAGTTTCATTTTTGGTACAAATATTTCATAGCAAATATATCACAATTGAAAAACGATACAACACATCAAACAATTATCAGAGCATACAACATTACGCAACAGTACACACGTTAGTTGCATTCGACGTGACGGCTTCCTTCAAAACCGGTACGTTTATCGTTTCCTGTCGATTATCCTTTGTTTGGAACTGTTGAGGCGCATCTATTCAAATTACCCGATATCGATGCGCATACGCAACGAGCCCGCATGTAGCCGCACCTCATTAAAGAGCTACTGCCAAGACGACCAACAGTATCTATTTAAAAGAAATAATTGTTTAGAGCATTGACTCGTTTAGCATATGTTAATGAAACAATTTTGCCGTTCAAAGGCATGCAATTACAGCAGAAAATGAATTATCCATAAATAATATCTACTCATCGACGCTAGGCGTTACGTAAGTATGTGAGTATACTGACGAAATTGGAAAAGCTTATATACTATTCGCCACGGTTGACACGCAAAGAAATGACAAAAAAAAATTGTGATAAAAGAAAAGAAAAGAAAACCTAAATCTTTACTAAAGTTTGATAATTTAAATTAAACACATTCCCATCGACTTCAGTATACGAATAGCATAAATGTATGTGTTACCTAACACACTGCGGCAGTCCCAATACACTACTTTAATCTTGACGTCACATGGCCACTAGTTATTAACGATCGATAAACGAAGAACAACTTTAATAGGTTCATGTGTTCGAATTCCCACCATCGGCAATCAATTGTTCATTAACAATTCAACTGCCAAGTAAATGTATCCTTGGACGTTTGAATACGCCTATAAAACATAGAAACGAATTGTATTTTTATTTCTCAAAGAAGTTGCGGCTTGTCTACCTTATTGTCTGGTCGTGTGAAATTGTGTCAGCTTTAATCCTTCTGTGTGGCAATCGAGCCTCTATCTAGGATTATTAATTTCCCAATTATGTCTTTTCTTACACTGACTACTGATCTTTGTTAGGTCTAAACAGATACAACATAAAATGCAAAGAACAATAGCTATGTTTATATCATTAATGAACCTATTATATAACATGAAAGACATAAAGAGGCCCTGATCAGTGAAACGGACTGAGTCTTCAACAGTCCTGAGACTCTTTAGAGTTTATGGATGGTCATTCTTTTCTTTTCTACATTGTTTAAAACCACCAAGATTTACTTAACCATCTCTCTGCTTTTTCCGTTTTCGCTTTTTTTTTTTTACATCTTAATATTTTTAATTTAACCAGGTAAAATTTTATTACACAAAATATGGTATCGAGCAGAAGGGCATATATATGGCAACTGATAAGACGTAGATAATATTTGTCTTTACATTAAAGCTCCCCAATTAACGCGATCTTCGACTGATCGTCTAAACATATTTACTAAAATAAATAATCGTCTGCGCATTGCGATATTTTAGAAAGATTTTCACAAAACCAAAACCTTTAGAAAATATTCTTCAAATATTACCTAAGTATATTATTTTATTTGCAGTCAAATTCGTTATCCACCCTGTGGATTGGGGGTGTAAGAATTCCGCCACGGTATCCCCTACCTGTCGTAAGAGGCGACTAACAGGGGAAACTGGGGTTGCTGGGCGTACTGCGGGGGCGGTACCCTATGATAGCAACCCCGAGATTGGCGGCAGAGGGCGTGGCCTCTTAACTGTCGCGGACGTTCACAAAAGGTGAACGTCCAAATCGAGTAAGTGGAGGGCAAAACAGCCCTCCCAATTTGGAGGGGTCCATAACTGGACGGTGCGCTGGGCGGCAGCGGATCATTTAGGGCACCTCTGCCCTGAGATGCCGTAAAACCGCCCTAAATGCGCGTGATGGTCACCGAGAGGTTTTAGTCGGTATGCTGGCGTAGCCAGAGACCCCGACATACCCCTCAGGGCCTCCCCCGAGGTACCGAACAGGGGAGCTTAAGGTGCTTTCCTCTCGTAAAAAAAAAAAAAAAAAAAAAAAAAAAAGTCAAATTCGTTATAACACTTTTATATCCACTATTTAATACTTCTATTATATTTATGTTTTTAAAGTCATAGTAAGATTCTTTTTTTCAGATATGACCTGACCTTTCCGCCCACATAGCTCAAACTCGCACCAAAGGTGTAGAATAAATAAAATGTAAAATAATTTTATAATTAACTACGTACACGTATCACAATTATGCTCAGGTAAAAGGTGACTGTACCGACATTAAGCGCAAACATTCGTTCTAGTTTGATAACACCTCTAACAATACTTTTCACTCGGTTGTTGTACTTTTTATTCGAGGTATGAACACGCAAGAATATTTCTGTCACGAATGCATGCAATCCGTACAGTTTGAAAAAACAAACCGTTAAAACATAACTTCTTTATAAAGCAAAAGCTGAAAACGGTTTTCTTTCATACGTATATCGTTAGTAGGTTGTGGGCAGTTCCATGAATTGAATACTTTAATCGATTCATTTGTTTCAAATGTAGCATTATTCTAATTTACTATAATATTTATGACTAATAAAATTCATTTAAATCGGTTTACCGGCTTAAGTATTAAGGCGTAAACAACAAAAAATAACAACTTACTATTTTTTACAGATTTGACTTAGTATAGGTAAGTATGTTAGCTGAAAGTGCTTCGACGACATCCAACCTTATCTTGGCAAACAATTGGAATAGCGGCAATACAAATTTTTTTTATATTTATGTATGTAACGACTGCCTCGTGGTCTCGCGGTACAAGTATGTGCCGTGCGATCCAGAGGGTTCGACTCCCGGGTCGGGCAAAGTGTTATTGGTTTTTTCCATTAGGAAATTCTCAATAGCATCATGGAGTCTGGAAATGTGCCCGAGATACGGCAATAGGCTCGCCCGCTATTACGTGGGACTGATACATACATACCTGGCGAAATGTGGGTGCAGAAATGCTACCCCTTCGGGGAATATAGGCGTGAGGTATGTTAGTATGTAACTGTTTTGATCTTTACAAATGCCAAGTGTTAACAATGTCAAGATACTCTGAACGGCCCAAAACAATGTCGGTACCCGGCTTATGTTCAGAGCTATCCTACTAAAAAGTATATTGTCAATTTCAAGTATAAACACGTCAGAAAACAATTTATAAAATTTTCATCATGTTGATGTCATTCACCACGTCCCACAAAACTCCATGAAAAAAATTACGTCATTCTCTTCCCCTTTCAAGGATATTATAATAAAATTAATGTACCGTTTCTCACCAACAAGTGGAGTATCCGCGACAAAATGGCTGTAGAACGTCGATATCTTTGAATGTTTGATACGCTCGGCGCCGCAGTAACTCGGCGCAAAGGGGCGATACACGGGTAGGTACGGTGCTGGCTACGTGCGCGACGACAAACGTCTTTACAATTATTATTTTACATAGAAGCACTACTAAATGCTTTCTTGTAATACCACAAATCGATATCTTGCCTCAATACAAAATTACATTAATGCACCTGACATTTCGTTACTGAAACAAAAGTAATCCAACGTATGGACCTGCCTATCAAACCGTTAGTCAAATTCGAGCTGAGATCGAATACGTCACTTTAACAGTATCACGACCAAAAAGTGAAGCCAAAATCTCTTAATTGCACGGTATCTTTGAGACAGTATGAATTCTGTAATAGAAGATTGATATTAAAATTCCGTCCGAGATGAGTTGTTAGGTTTAGGTAAAGTTATTACACACTTACAATAATAAACATTTATTTAGTAGTTTAAAAAGGGGGGCAAAACGGAATATTAATAATTATATTGATTATGGTGACGCTAGCTATCTTGATCTCACCGAAGCCCAGTTTGAAAAGCTTGAGAGACTTCAGAATTTCTGCATAAGGTTTATATTTGGCCTTCGCAAATATGACCACGTTTCCGAATTTCGAACTAAACTCAAGTGGCTTTCTGTCCGCCATCGCCGGAACACTCGTATCCTTTCTCTTCTCTATTCTGTCCTTTTCGTTCCTTCTACACCCCGTTACCTCAAAGATCGATTCAAATTCCTAAGCGACAGGCATGCAAGACCTCTGAGATCGGCAGAAAATTTATTACTAGATATTCCTAGGCATAGCACATCATTCCTTACTCATTCTTTTACGGTCCATGCAGCTCGCTTGTGGAATGAACTTCCACTGCCTATCCGACAAGCGAAGTCACTTCCTGCATTTAAAAGACTTGTCAGATTATTTTATTCACAGAAATTATAGATTAAGCTTTTTTTTTTTTGTTTTTATTGTAGTGTAGCTATTTATTTTATTATGTTTTTTTTCTGTTTTACTTGACCTTTTTTCCCTTTGTTTTTGCTATTTGTTTTTTTTTGTTTGTTAAGTACATCATTTTTTTTATTTATCATTTGTACATGAATTACCCATACCATTTAGTTTTTAATATCCTTTTTGTAAAATAGGTTGTCTGGAAGAGATCACAGTTAGTGATAAGACCGCCTATTGTCCACCGATTGTCTTTGGTTATTGTTTTTATATATATATATTTTTTCCTTTGTATATTCATGGTGTACAATAAAGTGTATATAAATAAATAAATAAAATTAAAGTCAACAAACTCCCTATGACATGACTACATATTATGTTAAATATTAACAATGCGACCTAGTTTATAACGTCCAAGGGAGTAGTAGCTTTATTACAGTAATAACAGATGGTTTTAATTTTCTTTTACCACAAAAAATTGGTATTGTTAGTATTTCTGTAGTTTATTCGGCCCTAAAACATTACGGAATGAAGTAAAAGATCGGCGTCCGGGAAAGACTAATGAGAGCAGTAAGCAATTAACTAATCCTAGAGTCTGTAAAGCTTGCTTGCTACTCAGATTTGAATTGATAACTTTCTTATATCATTTATTCGCATTCTTTTAACCCCTCGTGTGCCTGAGTCGCGCTCGCAAAAAGTACCGTCGTGTGTCCGGCCGCCCGAAATTCACATCAACTTAGCTTTATGATTTTTTACATTTAATTCCCGCGGCTCAATCCTTCACTCATATTCACCAGAGACACATTAATTCATTACACTTTCGATGCAAGTTAAATTGGATTCTTAAGCTTAGAATTTAATAAATAAAATCGTGTGTAAAATGTTTGGACGTGGATCTACGTCCAAAGCACACAAGCGACGAAATTTATTGGACGTGGATCCACGTCTTAGGCACACGAGAGGTTAAGGCAGAACCTTATCTTGCATGTTACTTTTTTTAACCTTATTCCATCCGCGCTTTTTGTATCAGAACCACGCTTGCTGGTTTGCAAAGTCACTGCTTAAAAACTCAGAACGAAAGTAAACATTTCGTGATGAGCTTATTTATGTCCGATTAAGAAACTGTCTCGGAACAGGTTGATAGTAATCATTTTCTTGCCAATTAAGCTGCCAAAACCTACTCTTAAGGTTAAAAAAAAGCTTTAGTTATAGCTATACTTGTTTAAAGAGCTTTGATTATATCAGTAATAGCGATGACTTCTGAATCTTAATTTTTTATCTTAATTTTTTTGAGAAATCATCGCACTGCCAAGCTTACTAAGCTTACTAAGATTGTCTGGAATAAATGTGTGTAAGTACAAAAAAAAATCTGAACATTAGCACCATTACGATATGGTTTGCCGAAACATAAAAAATAAAGGACTCAAAAAGTTCAAAAATACATGAAATTAGCTAAAAATATGCTTGGTTTTTCCTTCCTTTCTACAGAATCTAATAATCTTTTAGTCTTATATCCAAATTCTTTGAAACTCCGTCTTTAATGAAGATAATGTAATGGTCGAATAAACTGCTATATTTTTTTATTTTTATCATTAAGGGTTTTTAATAATAAAAACACTTGTAAATATAATGGAGCAGCATTTATTGAGTCAAAATCTTGAATCGCCTTGTCAACTATGTGATGAGATCTCTCTTCAGCATTGGTCACTGAACCACCTTAAACTATGTCACACATCGACAAATATTTCATATTAAATATACAGATTTAACAAAATATTTACAACATGGAAATTCCGTGAATAAACAAAGCTGCTTTGATTTAAACTTGAGTAACATTTATAAATTAACATAATTAATACAGACTAGATGGAGAAAACCATATCGTCAATAACAATTATTGCTAATCATTAAGCTACAATAAATATGTAAAACTGTCTTTCTGTGCATGCAGACTTAACAATTAACACCCACCCATACATTATACCCGTTTATGAATGGGCGTAAAGTACATTAATGATATATTTCTCAATCTGTAATACATTTTTGGACTGTACGAAAATTTTGAATTAACGAAAAAAAGGACATTCATTATACAACCACATAAAATTTAATCAATTAAAAAACCATGGTTGGATCTTCGAAACGGTAGGTAGACCTGTAATTCTACAGCTTGGTTTCGCTTAGCAACAGCTTTTTTGAAGTCCCACATTATAGGGGGCGAGTCTTTTGGTACATAGGCTATATTTGCAGACTTTTAGAGAAAAGTCTTGAAATATTGAGAATTTCCTATAGGAAAAACTCGATACACTTTGGGCCCACGAATAAATTACACCTCGGTACACTTCGACCAACGATGAATGACATACAAGAAATCATGCAAATATAACACAAAGTTTGGTATTAACGCATATGAATATAGAATTCAACTAGGGCCATTTCCGATTATTACGAGTATATATACTGAACCAAAAAATCACTTTAGGAATCGGACATTTGGCATAAAGCCGGACGTTTTATTCGTGCTTTATTTGAGACACTATAGTTCAGGGTAGGCGAACCTTTATGCATCAACGTGCCATTTTTTCTAAAAAATGTTTAATGGGGTCATTGGCGTGCCATCAAATAATTTTGACTTTCTGATTATTTGGAGAATAACAATAATAAATACTATCAAAACTCTTTATGAAATAAAGTAAACAAAAGAGGTACATTTTGGAATGTTTTTATTACACGCATAAATTAAATTATTGTAAAATTAGTGTGACTTCTGTGTGATCGGCGACGTGCCCAAAATATTGTGTCGCGTGCCATCAATGGCACGGGTGCCATTGGTTCGCCTACCCTGCTATAGTTCATACTCAATGACCGAGCACTGACAAATAATTTAGAACAATAACAAAATTGGGTAATTTTAATCTTTTACAAACTTTAAATAATATGTCTAATAATCACATTTACTAGAGTTAATTATTGCTTATTTTACAAGCTATATGCATTTGTACTGTTCATATGATCCTATATTAAGAAATCAAGTTGCAATTTATAAACTGATACAATATTTTCTCTTTTATATTTGTTTCATATATTGTTTAAATAATTAAATTTTCTGTATACTTTTACTTGATCATAATTATTTTTGCGCACCTTCATTAATTATAACATAACTACATATTTATAACTATTTATACATACCCCATACATACTCTTCCAGCCTGAATCGATTTTTTTTGTATAATTAACTTTCTTGTAAAGTTTTTCAAACATTAACAATAAAACACACTTTATTTTACCACTTTTGAAATATGACATCAAGGTACATACATAAATAAAGCCGGTGCTTACTTTACCTAAGTCCCATGTACTTTTCCTATGATCCTAAATATGTTTGGGGAATGTTTATGTTTTTTTTAAACATACAAGTTAACAACTTGCCATTAGATTCATGGCTCAGTTTAGCTGTAACGTCCATACGGGTGACAATATTAAATTGAAGTTAAAACAAATTTTCATAAGTCTGATTTTGCTGACTTTTATTTTTCAAATATCTGACAATATGACCTTTTAAGGGTTATTATACTACAAACACTATGGCCGAGGGCAGAGGGAGTGACGCGAATATGCGTTGAAGGATCAACTAAGTATAAAAATGGGTAGACTAAGGCCTTACTCCTCTCGATTTTAGAGGACGTATATAGGCTAATAGTATTATCTTTAGTAAAACGTAAGATATTTTTCATGCCTTTATGAAGTTTTTTTATCATAATATATTAAAAAATGGAACTATTTTCGAAAACACTGAGTTACTGACATTTCCAAAATTGTAACAGTCAGTTTAACGAGATTCTATCGACGGTTTTAAAACAAAAGATGAGATTATTGCGTTTTGTGATCGCTTCTTAGCAATCGATTTACTATTTTACCACTTAACCTCATGGGCCAGTGCAGTCGCATACAAACTATAACAATCGACTATGATCGATGGATGCATTGTACAATTTTAAATGAATATAGAAAAGATATAATATGAACTTTTTTTTGCTTGCGATGAACTTGATAAACCATTGAAATTATTTAATAAAATTTTGCACACTTAGTACAGTTCTATCCAATTTGAGAGATATGGATTATTTATATGGCGTATTTTTAATGCAAATTATTTTTTTAGTATCAGACGAAATTTATTATTATCTTTAAAATTCCGTAAAATGCTAACAGATGGCGGTGTACTGGGTTTTAATAGAAGACAAGTGGTACAAAATTATGAAACTATGATATACCCTACTAGTATCAGTAACTAAACAGATTAAAATTAGATATAATGTGGTCAGAACTATGTACTGTTGGGTGTAGTTTATTTATTTTTTCCTTATTATTTACACCACCCTTAAATGTTTTGCGTGTTTTTGAGGAGATAATGAAAACAAAATAACTATATAATGTTATGCACAAACAGGAGCAATGTCAGCAAAGTAAAGGCAATATTATCATAGAGAGCAATATCACTTTATAGTATTTATATTTGAATCTTAAAAGATGGTCATTTTTAATGATATTACTTTAAATTTACATACACTGCGGATATTTCTGGCCAATGATAGCCTATCACCATGATACCCAGGGTGGTTGGTTCATTTTGCTCATAGGCACATGAGTCATATTGATTGGTAGGTTGACAACAGCATAACTCTTTTTCAATGACCTCAATGTACGAAGAATCGTGTAACCACTCCGCCCAAGAAGAAATGCTGCTGGTATGTTCACATCTAACTCCATTCTGAAAATAAAAATATATTTCTTTTATACATTAAATATGACTGGATTGTTTGAAAACATTATAAAGAATATTTTTATTTCCAGAAATAATATGAGTGCCAAAACTTCAGCAACAATTTGTCTATTCCATATTATGTCACAATTGTGCCATAAATATTTTTGTAGTAAATACAAATATTCAATTAATTGTAACTTATATAATATTTGAAAATAAAAGTAGAAGTATTAATTCATATTAATTCAAAAAGTATATTCAAACATTCTTATGGATATATTTTGGAGCCAATGAGTATTATGTTATAATTTTCTTAGTAATCTTTAATGTTTTTTCCATGTTTTTATCCACATAGCAAATATAATAAAATTATTAGTACAATTTCCATTCATCACTGTCCATCTATACATAATACATATCACACAGCTAGGCATGAGCCTCCTCTTCAACTGGTAGGGTTTAAACCTTAGTCTAACATGCTACTCTGGTGTATTTCCATTCATTTTGTTTGAATTATAAATACAAATGTTTACCTATCATCCACCATTTCTATAAGATGATCCAATGACTCATCCCATTTATCAATAGATTCCGTTATTATAACAGCTCTGGCTCCAGCCTGCTGTGCTTTTGCTGATTTGAAAACAAATGAGCATTCACTGAAAAAAAATCAGGAATAAAAAAATGCATTGGGATTGTGACAGACAAAGTAATAAGTTATAGAAAAATAATTATGAATTATTTAAAAAAGTAACATTGTGATACAACAGAAGCTTACCCTCTCTCAGAAAGTGCTATGTGGCCAACAATTTCTTCTTGATTCACAATATCTGAACAGCTATGTAAAGGTATTGTTGGAACTAAGCGAGCATTTTTGAAATACAAGCTTTCATTCTGAAAAAATAGAGAAAAAAATATTTTAATTTTTATTACCTTTGACATCACTCACAGCAACAAACTCTAATACTTTATTATTTTTTCATGAAAATTTTATTAGAACACTTTTACCAACCATGTTTCATGTTCTTTCTCTAAATTTGTTCATACACAATATTAGCTTTGACTACACTTGTTGTATTATTTAGACTGTGTAAAAGTCTCATGAAAACGGGTTAAGCTGTGAGATCTAGAAGTCCCAGGGTTAATTACAGAAATACTAAAAGTATTAGTAGGTTATTTTAAAGATAATTTCAGTAGCAGCTGGATGTCTGGAGTTGTCTCCAAAAAATGGCATTGGGCTCACTCTCTATTACATGTGCCTGGAACACAATTGGGGAAATAAGAATGTAGAAATGCATTTCTATCTACCTTTTTGGGGAATGGTAGTATTAAATGTGATTAATTTACTGTTAGGCAAAATTTACTCAAAATTCATAACCTTACTTAAAATTCATAACAAAACGTAAATAATGGAATTGTATCAATTCATAACATTTACTTTTAAAATTTGACATAAATA
Organism: Cephonodes hylas; assembly: GCA_030295005.1. Classification (NCBI taxonomy): domain Eukaryota; kingdom Metazoa; phylum Arthropoda; class Insecta; order Lepidoptera; family Sphingidae; genus Cephonodes; species Cephonodes hylas. The sequence goes on from AP025371.1 coordinate 7,783,358, forward strand.
GTGAGATTTTATAATATATTTGTATACAATAATATTATTTATTATATTTATATTTGTTTCGGGTCTGGGTGTTTGTGAGACCGAAAAGTCTCTCGTATTTTCTGATACCCACGACACAAGACCTGTATCTTAGTGTGGGGTTAGGACTATGTATGTGACTTTTGGGTGTATTTATTTATAATATTAGTTATACCATAGTCATAGTTATATGTATCAAATTTTAAACAGAATGTACTGTAAATTAGATTTTTACTTACAAATGGAGCTCCAAAATCTTTGGCAGGTCTTATTCTATAAGTATATCGGAGTTCAGGAGGATCCAGTATTTCGAAAAACACATCACCTGCTATGACATCTGCAGGAGAGGCACCATCATAAAAATGCAGGTCATTAGCTGAAATGAAAAAAAAAAAACATTGCAGCATATATTTTTCTCTATGGCATTATTTGTATTTTAAATTTCTAACTACTAGAATCATTTTCCCCAATCATTTTGAGTTTCTAATGTAAATTGTCTACAAAGAAAAACATCTTATTATACGACACAGTTTACTTACCGCCTGGCGACACTGGGGAAATAAAAAACAATAATAATAAGCTAAGGGACACGGTATGCGCGTTATTACTAGGACAAGTGAATATCTTTGCAAACATAATTTTAAATAATAAAATTGGGATAATACTAAAGCAAAAATAATATAAGCACCTCCCACGTATTATGTACACATATTTATGAATATAATAATTATCGATTATTTTTTCACCAATGCCCTATGTGAACTATCAACTGTCGAAATTGCGAAATGTCAATCTGACAGATCATTTTTCATGAAACGAGCAATGGCACTAACGATTAAACAGATTTGTTGATCAAAATATATTTCTCAACGTTAATTTTCATTGTATATAAATCTATATTTGAAAATATTATAGTCATATTGTTTGCTGTCGCTACATAGTTCTGTGTCTAAACACCATAATACTGTATAATGTGCAACTCTTCAGTCAAAGCAGAACGAAGACGCATCGCCTGCTGTGTCTGAGGTGCACCATACTATTGTATTATTATTGCACAATCTTTTTATTGTTCAATAATATTGAACACCCCCTTTGATTCCAGACGTTCAATAAAATCTGTCAATAAAATTGATAAACCACTCTGATCAATATTTTCGTGCGAGCAACATGTCTGACGCCGAAGTTTTGGCGGCAGCCACGCTGGTGATTTTGTTGAAAAGAAAAAAAAAAAGAAATATATTGCGCAATATTAAGCCTACACAGCGCAATAAAAAAATATTGTTCAATAAAAATTAAGCTCCCTCAATCTTTTGTTCAAACACGGCGCAATGCTTCAATATTATCCCTACACGTTCAATAATTTTGTACAATCAGAATATTATGCTATATTATGAAGGTGTATGGGGCACCTAATACTTTAGTCTAGTTTCAAAATAACAGCTCCGCTACAGACCTCATCGTTAGCCATATCGGCACTATTTCATATGCAACGAATATTTTTTTCAAATACATACCTCACTAAAAATAATATTAAATATAAAAATAGAGGTATAATTTACAAATAAAATGAAGTTTGTACCTATGATATTCACAGATAATAAAGACCTAAAAGTGATGGATTAATTCAGGATTAATTAGGTCCACACTAAGGGATTTTTTGTTATATTTTTTTTTCTTTCACATCAGACATATAACATATGTATACAATGATTATTATATTATGTTATTCATATTTTTATACTTTCCTATTTGGCCTCGAGGTTTAGGAGCGCGGTAAAAAAAATACAGTTGCTGTCAAATCCCCAGTCGCCTGGCCACCTGACAAGACTTGACTGACTGAATTTGCGACGCTATGTGTATTTTTGCAATGATGTATTAATTGTATCGACTAAGGTCAAAACCCCATTCAGTTTTAAAGAAGGCGCATGCTAAGCAATGTAACGTATGTATTTATATGGGCCAAAGATGAGAATTATTATGCTTGGGAGTAAACATTTGTTTACTTAAAACACTTTTAACGGACTAGTTTCACATTTTCGTGCATAACATTAGAAGAAAGATTAATCTAATAATAAGTTTATGATAAATGACATTAACGTAATTCCAATGCAAACAGACTTATAAGTTTTGAATAGGAAAACTCATTATGCTTGTCTATACTTGGGATTTTCACGATGTATACTACACAGCGGGGGCCACGTGTATTAAGTTTGCATTGTGGCCAAGGACATTACCAAAGATTATTTTTTTTACGTTTCGTTTCTTGCACATAAGGTAGGAGCTAATTAAAAGAAGCTCTTCCATTAAACTATAAGGCATTCTTACTGGTAAAAAGGGTTAAAACTTTAAAGTATTCGTATGAAATAACATTATATTGTGTATATTAAAAATCTACTGCGTGATATGGAATATAAAATGTCAAAATGACATTTTAATGTTGCAACTTATTAAATATACCCTATGCTTAGGGTAAAATTCCTATGCATATTTATAACATAAAATAAAATTATAAGAATGATGATAACGCAGTTTTTAGTTATCAGGTTTGAAACAACTCACCCCTAAAAATACAATTCTCGGGTAAAATATTGATCAAGATAATGGTTTGGCAAATTTCAATTTTGACTTTTGATACGTAACAAGCCATATATTTTTGTTGTAGGATGTCTTTTTGTGAAGTAGGGTAATTTAATTTTTGCTTTTAGTTAAATATTATGTTGTACATGACAACATTCGTGTTTTCGCCGGTTGTTTGCCTGTGCGAACCTGTCTGTAGTTGTCAGATGCTATTGAGCATTGTTGTGTTCTAAAATTAATGTAAAAGCACATCGTAACTCGGCTTATTTTAATATACTAAATAACTATATTGTTTATACGTTACACCGTAAAAAGTTTATTCTTACCCAAGTAGAACTTTCTTAGGTGAGTAAAACATTTATTATTGGCAAAGTTTAATTTTTTATAAGAATAAGAAAACAAATAGTACTTATTGAAAACAAAATATATTTTATTTTTGTATTTGTTTCAGATTATTAAATTAAAAAGAATATTCATTTTATTTATTAGTCATATAATTAATGAAAAATCTGTTACTACAACATATAACTATATATTGTTGTATACCTATACGACCTATGTGGTGGTGTTTAGGTAGTACACATCAATATTACTAAGAAAATTATTTTGAATAATTTTCATGTTTGTAAGAAATGAATATGGCTGAGGTTCAAACTATGAAGGCAAGGCCTTATCAAGCTTTGTTAGAAGAAATAGCAATTGAAAAAAACACCATAATACATTTGCCAACAGGTAATTTTTTTTTACTTAAAATATTTATCTTTATACATTGTTATGCATAAGTGGATGTCATGCTATGTTAAGTACTTTATTATAAAATATCTTGAAAAAATAATCTCGCTAATATTTATTTAATTGCAGGATCTGGTAAAACATTTATAGCCTGTGAATTGATTAAAAAGTTCCGTAACTCATTGCTGAAACCTTGGGGAGAAGGTGGTAAACGCACCTTTTTCCTTGTCAATACAGTTCCTCTGGTATTGCAACAGGTAAGGCTTATTATTTTTTAAAATATAGCAAATTTATAGTTTTATTTTATATATTACAAACAAAAAGAATTTAATTTTAATGCTTATGTTACCAAGAGATTGCATCATCCACTTAATGACTTCTTTCTTCTGTAATGCAACTTTCAATATTGCATCACTTATTAGAAGAACCAAAACTCTAGTTTTTAATAATATATGCTTGATGCAACCATTGTTTTATTAATTAAGATAACATATTCTGTCTTTTCATATTGCAACTTTAAAATTGCAACCTTCTATTTTTGTAAGAATATCTAACACCTTAAACAATGTTGACTCAAATTTGATTATTCTTTTAATAAATGACTGAAATGACAATGACAAATTCACCAAAAATAAAAATTTGTCATCTTGTACTGTTTTTCTCATTAATTTAATTTTGCAAACTAGCAGTTTATAAAATACTGTGTTATGATTTCTTCTTTCTTCTTCATCAACCCATATACGCCCACTGCTGAGCACGGGTCTCCTCTACCATTGAGAGGGTTTTAGGCCTTAGTCCACCACGCTGGCCTAGTGCGGGTTGGCGGACTACATACCTAAGAAATTCCTAAGAACTCTTAGATGTGCAGGTTTCATCACGATGTTTTCCTTCACCGTTAAAGCAAGTGATAATTCAATGTGAATACACACATAACTTCGAAAAGTCAGAGGTGTGTGCCTGGGGTTCGAACCCGCGACCGCCGAGATTCTCGACCGCGCGCCCAAACCTCGAGGCCATCACTGCTTATGTGTTATGATTTACTGACAATTATCCTATGTTCAATCATTGTGACAAGACATCCCCAGACATCAAGACAGCCCCCGTGGCGCAGTTGGCTAGACACCAGCTTGCGAAACGAGAGGCCGCAGGTTTGATCCCCGCATCGAGACAAATGTTTGTGAGAACCACAAATATTTGTTTCGGGTCTGGGTGTTTGTGAGACCAAAAAAGTCTCTCGTAGTGTCTGATACCCACAACACAGGTCTTATAACCTAGTGTGGGGTCAGAACTATGTATGTGACTGTTGGGTGTATTTATTTATTTATTGTATGATTTTTGATTCACAAAAAAGAAATGAACACTCCTTAAAATTACTTCAATCCAACGAAAAATTTCATTTCGCTCAATTTCAATTAGTTTACCAACGCAAAAAAAAACTGTTACATTTTGTTGACACAAGAATCATCAACAATCCATCCCTAGTTTAAGCATGTGCCTTGTCTTGCTGACTCTTATGACGCAGGTCAATTTATAGAGCAGGCGAAAGCATTCCTTCGGTATTGTGGGTGTTCATGGGCGGTGTTGACCACTTAACATCAGGTGGCTCACTAGCTCGATTGCGTCCATTTCCATAAAAAAAAGCATATTTAAGTAGCAGTTAAATTTTATGTTTTGTCCTTAAGTAAGGCTGGTAATATAATAGTTTAGTTAGTTACTTAGTTTGTTCTAAAAAGATCATTTCTGGAAAATTCCCACTAACATTGTAATGAATACATATGACATTGTTGTATAAAATATGCAACTATGTAGTAACTTCAAATAAACTGGGCTCTACTAGTTATTACTAGTTATCTTGAAATATTTGTTCTTTTTTCTACGTTATTTTGCCTTATGGTTTCACATTCACAAGTCTGTTTCAGGTTTGATTCCTTGATTAGGCTAAGTGTTATTGGGTTTTTCTACTAGCAAAATTCTCACATAGTCTGGAAAGTTGCCCTAAAAATGTCAATAGCCCATATTATGTTGAATTGATACATGGCAATATGCAAAAATGCACCTCCGCCTACCCCTTAGAGACTGCAACTGTGTTGTTATGTATGGATATATTATTCAAATTTAAATTGAAATGCACTGTGTATTGAGGTTTCAAAAATACTTGTTTATATATGAAATTTAAATAAGACATGGAAACAAATGAGCCACAAACATACAGATGGTGAAAATCATCATTTTTTGTGTTATCAACTCATTTGTTAGCATTGTGTTAGTTTATTGGGGTGAAAGGCTTTGTTGTTCCAAGCAATCCATTCGGTTATGTTATGCTTTACTGTGATATCTTGTAAGATTATGTATGATTATTTTAATGGGCTCTTTGTAAAGGAAGTGTGGTGTACACTCAGCATAGTCATCGAACCTAATCTAGGTCAGAATTTATGTATAAATACCAATAAAGATTATTCATACAACGGAGTCACGCAGAGTCACCCATTAGCATTCACCAAGACAAATCGTTTTATATACCTCGCTGCTACCTTACCACATAACCACACACGTGTACCATAGCTGTACCAGCATCGGTACACAACGTGAACCTGTCCACTTACATTGGTGACCCCGACGATTGAAAGCAGCCTTCGCAGAGAAAATTACCCGATGGAAAAGAATACCGGACGTCGAAAAGCAACCTTTGCAAGAAGAAAAATACCCCGAAGTCCGCTAGCAACCTTTCAGCGAAGAAAAACCAATAAACGAAAGTAACCCTCACGATGAAGATTACCCGACGTCCGAAGCCCGACGTGGTCAACAAAATGGTGACACCGAAGAAAAAGAAAAAAACTCCACAAAATGGTGACTCCAAGAAAGCAAATCACATTTAAGAAGACATCCGAAGAAAACAAATAATGCCCATCTGCCCAGAAAATTCTCCAACATCCATTTTAAGAAAAATCCAGTACATCACCGTCGTTTTACAGGTAATCCAAGTCAATAATTCAGCAAGCAAAATTCAAAATACGTGGCAACGCCTAGAAGAGGAATAATTTACAAAGATAACGCACACAAAATATACGCTGTAAACTAAACGTCAATATAAACACATGAGTAAAAACGCTGACTATGAATTAGAATATGACAGGACCGTGCAGACAGGTGCATGGAATTTAAATGTGTTGATATAACGCACCCAATTCAAGCCGCCGATTTATTTTTAATAGAAAAACATAATACTTCGCTGGACATTCTATACAAATGGTTACAAGATGGCAAGACTCGACTTTAGGAAAATAAAAAAATATGAATTCAAGCACGCCCACACTCAGGACGATCAAATCTATCGGAAACTATGAAGAAATTCCGATACCTCGACGCTTTAGTCCTGCCGAAATATGACGTACACTACACGCGAAGCGACTTTCGAGTATGCGGCAACTATAGAAACCTAAATGCAATCACAGTACCCAAACAACATACTACAAGTAGCGACACATCAAGACGCGAAATGAAGATGAATAAAAGAAATAGCTCCTAAGAAAAACAACAAACTGAAATCCAATGGACTCCCAAAGCACGAAGAACAAGCACAAGAATCCGATCAATGTAAAGCAAGCCTAAGCGACGCCTTTACATTGACGTCACCAACACTACAATCCCCGCTGTCGCGCATGACACATACGCCTCCAAACATGCGTTGGCGCTGTTCTTCAACAGCATGAAAATTTCACGTGGATAAAGAACCTTACAATCCAAACCCCAGCACAAATGGAGATCCGACTAGCATATATCTAGAGCAAATATCCGTTTATCTGGAATGGATATCGAGCCAAAAAAGCAAAACACATCACCAGAAATATTTACACGGACACTACGAAGAACAATGGCCAATCAAAACCCGTAGTAACACGCATTATTGATCGAGGTTCGAATAATCAAAAATGCGACCTTCGGAAACATGTGCAACTGGGACGGAAAAGGCGAACGAACCTTTAACACAATTACAAGGCAGCAGCAGCAACGATGTCAACAACCGCAAGAGTGCTGAGCTCGCAGACAGCAAGTCCACGCTGACGATAAAGCGATCGGGCCGCATCATACGTCCAGTAATGCGTTTCGCAATAGATCTAAGCAAATCAAGAAAAAATTTTTGAATGTTATTATGTATACAATTAATATGTATTTAATATTATAAAAAAGGGGGAACTAATGTGGTGTACACTCAGCATAGTTATCGAACCTAATCTAGGTCAGATTTTATATATAAATACCAATAAAGATTATTCATACCTCATCACATAACCACACACGTGTACCATAGCTGCACCAGCATCGGTACACAACGTGAACCTGTCCACTTACAGAAGTATCTTAGTTTATTTTTGACTGTGACTGTATGATTATCATATCTCACCACTTTGGATTTTATTAAAGCTTGGATAAAACTGAATATGTCCACTAACTTAATATCTGAAGTGTTCTCATTGTTATTTATAATACTACCTTCAATTTTTTATTGAACGTCTAAAACAGTAGCTTAAATTTTGATGTTTTGATGTTTAAGAAAGAGTTCGAACAGATTATGACTTGGCGAAAGACGCGCATCTCTCGCTTCATACACTCATCCCCACCTACTGAGTGCATGAATTATTAGGAAATATTAGTAGTGCTTTGTTGAAACAACTCAGAGTTAAATATAGAAACGTTGTAGTTATGATCCATGGTGTTGTTTACACAATATTCCCAGGAGTTTGGTGCTGATAACAGAATAAGATTTCATACAATGAGCCATTATTATCAACGCGGACAAGTACTTATCGCGTTGACTATTGTACAGTTTTAGTACGGATGCGAGCATACTTAAGTGTAGTATGAACATAAGTTCCACTTCGTACTGCTTCTAGAAATGTTTACTTTGGCGAGCCAAGAATCGTACCCGAGGCAATAAAAATAAGTACAAGAATATGATGGTTTGAGAATGAAAAGATCAAGTATAAGTAATTATATAATGCATAACTTACAAGTGGTCGGACCAACCTTCAAATCGCCGCAAATAAAAAAATGTGTAGCTTATGGTCTATATCTCAAAAGCCTACCGTATAAAAATCATCCCTGAGGTACCTACGATTAACATGAAAGAGTAATTGATAGTAAATTAATGAAATAACTACAGTATAGTCCGCTTATAATGACATCGAAGGGAATTGACAAACACGTCATAATAAGCGGACGTCATACAAAGCGTTTTATAAAATAAAACACCTTTTTTATGTAAATATGTATGTAATTAAATATTTCAATAATGAAACATAGTTATTATATATGTTTATGTACACATACATGTTAAATCAAAATCAAAATTGCACACATTTCCGGTGGTGCTAAAGAATCTGAATTTAGGTTTCGTGACCACAAAGATAAAGGAATGTCGTCTTCTTCATCAAATTCATGTTCTGATATTTGAATAGGTAAACCGTCGTGGCTTTCAAAGAATCCTGTATGTTTGAAACAGTTATGAATGGTATTTTTGGTACCGAAGGTGTAATGGAATCATGTCGGTCATTATAACTGGACATAATTTATTAAATATGGGTCATAATAAGCGACATGTCACTGTAATGGAAGTCATTACATGCGACTTTTTATAAAGAACTTTATATGAAAACCAAACTTTGTAGTGTAATTACGTCATAATAACCGGTTGGTCAATATAGGCGGAGTCATAATAAACGGATTCTACTGTACATAATCTACAAAGTACAGTATACACCCGAAATCCGCAAGATCCAATCCTAGGTACCTCTAACATTTATAAGTACATAATATAAATTATTTTAAAGCATTTCATACATTTCCATAGTAAACGAAAATTTTGAGAGAACACTAACAAGGATTTTATATAATATAATACAAGTGAAGTCCGCCTAACTGCTCCCAGCCAGCCTCATAGACTGTAACCTAAACCCACTCTTAACTCTAGACGAGAGTACGCCATATAGATAGTTCAAATATAATTGATTGATTAGAATTCTTGGATGTACTCATATATAATAGATAAATTAACAGATGGGTCTAGTTATGTGTGACTTATATTATTTATAGAAAAAATACATCGAGAACTTGTGTCCTGTGGGCGAAGTTGGTGCATACAGCAGTGAAGAAGGCGTCGACTACTGGAACAAAGAGAAATGGGACCAGGAATTAACAAAACACCAGGTATGCATTAAATAATAATAATGCGTATTTCGAAATCCTTCACTGAAGCCAAAACTCTTAAAATTCTATACTGTACTTATGTAAGAAGTCACCTTGAATATGCCTCTGTTATATAGAATCCATGCTACTTCAAGTATATTGATCGAATAGATAATATTCAAAAGCGCTTCTTGAGATACCTTTGTTTTCATCAGGAAATCCCTTATCACTCTCAAGACTATTTAACAATATGTAAACGCTTCCACTTTTTGCCACTTGTTAATCGTAGAGAGATTGCTGACTTTGTTTTTCTTTTAAATATTATTAAAAGTAATATCGACTCCCCTGAGCTCCTTACTAAAATTTGCTTTAATGTCCCTAATAAGCCGCTCCGTGTTAATCCGCCCCTGCGCGTCCCGCAAGTCTCCAGCAACTATAGGCAAAATAGTTTCTTTTTGCGAGCATGCGTCAATTTCAATAGACTTTGTTTAGAGTTTAGACCATTCTTTAGACCCTTTTTCGGTGAGTGCTGCGTCGGCAAGGAGATGTTTGAGCCGAAATTTTTTTGTTGAACCTGAACTATGTTTGTAATGTGTTTGTTTACGTCCTATTTAGTGGTAGCTTTATTCGACTTTTTTAATTTTATTTGTATTATTTATCCCTTAATGCACACTTTTTCTTTTTAGTTTTAATGATCTGTAGCTATAAGTGAAGACTTTTTGTTGGCTCTTTTGTAATTTTTCTGTTTTTTGTCCCAGTTTAAGGTAGCTGTTAGTCTTCCATACTGAATAAATAAGCATTCATCTTTTTTCATAATGTAAATGTGACTTAATGTAAAGCTCAAAGTATTTATGATAAATGAGACAACTTAATGAGTATAATGAATAAAATAAAATTAAAAACTTATTTCGCAACACTTTAAAAAGCCGGGTTCGATTAGGAAATACTCAATAGCACACGTAGCCTGGAAATGTGCCTGAAAATCTACAATAGACTTTCACCTTTTATGTGGCCGATAAATACTTGGAACAAAGAGGATGCAGATATCGACCTCTGCCTACCCTTTCGGGATAAATAGTTAAGAGGTTTACGTATATTTGCATCAATAACTTATTAACCCCTTTCAGGTTGTCGTAATGACATGCCAAATTCTAGCGGACATGTTGACACACAACTACATACGTATCGAAGATATAAATCTATTGGTATTTGACGAGTGTCACCATGCGGTCGAGGATCATCCTATGAGACTTGTCATGAAGAAATTTTTTGGTTGCCCAGTGGAGAAACAACCGCGAGTTTTAGGTAACTTTTCCTTTCCCAATTTGTTTTTCTGTGCGTTCTAAAAAAATAAAACAAAAAATGGCCAACTATATAAGTTCTAATAGATTTCGTGATTTTGAATCAATAAATAGAATTTCATACAATAAAAATCGATTCTCAATTACTTTTTCATTAAAAAATCGTTATCTACTTATTCGTGCTTCAAAATCATTTTTTCGTCATCTGTGGGTTTATTGTAATTTTTTATCAATGTTTACTGGAGCTGGAATAAAAAATAAATTTGTTGCAACAATTATACTGCAGTTAAGCTATTTTTTGCAAACATTTTATATTCATTTTTAAATGCTAAAATATATCTGTTGTTGTATGGAACACTATGTAAGTTTTCTAATAATATAATATTGTACTTTTCAAGTGGTAAAAATATAGCATTTTGTTTCAGGATTGACAGCAACTCTGTTAAACGCAAACGTTTCCATCCACAAAGTGGAAGAATCACTTAGAGATTTGGAAACTACATTCCACGCTACTATTGCGACTGTCAACGAACTCGGAGAAGTCCTTGAGTAATATTTTTTCCTATCAATGCATGAAAAAGGCTTCTTCTCTGACCTTTTTTGTTACATTGCAATAATAAGAGCCGTTACCGAAACACAAATAGAATACATATTTATTTATTTAAACTCTTTATTGTACACATTTACATACAAACATACAAAATATATACAAAATGTAGAGGAAAAGTACAAATGGCGGATTTATCGCATACATATCGCATATACTTTTTTGTTGTAATGTTTTTTTTTGTTATTTGCAGTTATTCGACAAATCCAAGGGAAATAGTCCAGTACTATAGGATGCCGACTTTACCCCAGGGCGCAAAAGAAGTTCAAAGGCATTTGTTAAATTTGCATAATTTTGTATTATCTGTAAAACTTCCAAAAAAGAACATTTCAGATATTAAACTGAAACCAATGCAAAATGTTTTAGTTAATTCGAATCAGGTAGTTAGTTTTAATTATACTTCTTTTTATCTTAGCATGTACAAGTGATAGTTCCAATCATTAGTAGTTATACATAACCTAACGCCTGTTTTCCATGAAGTGGTAGAAAGTGGTGCATTTCTGCACCCATTTTTCTCAAAGTACTAGTAAGGGGCCAGCCGTTTTTTTTGTTTTTCTTTGTGAAAAATCCCAATTAATAAATAAATAATAATAAATACACCCAACAGTCACATACATAGTCCTGACCCCACACTAAGATACGAGTCTTGTGTCGTGGGTATCAGGAACTACGAGAGACTTTTCGGTCTCGCAAACACCCAGACCCGAAACAAATATTTGTGGATCACACAAACATTTGTTTTGGTGCGGGGATCGAACCCGCGGCCGCTCATTCGCAAGCTGGTGAACTATATTATATATAACAATTAAACTATGTTTATAGATTACGAAATCAGTGAAGAATATGATAAGTTCGGTGAATATGTATTTGGAGGTGTTGGGTACATATGGCGGCGCGGTGGCGGTCGTCGCCTACGTCATACTGTTGGAGCAGCTCAAACGGAAATGCAACGTCAAAGAGCTCGAACTCTTCTACACTACAGTCATTACGAGTTTGGTTGAGTAAGTTTGTTTTTTATTATTCATCTCCCTCAACAACAGCTATCATAGTCTAGTCAACATGTTCAAAAACGTGTTAAATAGAAATAAAACTCGTAAAAATATGAGCGATGGCTCATCTGATTCGGAATGACGTCTAGAAAAATGTTTTTGAAGGGTATATTAGCACATAAAAAATTGCAATTGTTATTAACAAAATAAAAAAAATAAAAACAGGTATTTAGTTTTTTTTAATAACTTTAAAAATAATAATATTTAAGGAATTTTGAAAACAGATCATGAAAGAGGAGGAAATTTCCAATAAAAAAGAACTAACTCCCGGAACTCTATCTATATTATTTATATTATTTTTTTAATACTGAAAATAGAGCTCCGCGAGGGCGTTACGGCATAGGCGCGCCGCCTAAAAAGCCGGTATATCACCTAAAACAATTTATTTTTAATATTAAATGACAGTTTAAAAATTTGAAAAAATTTTGGTGTAATGTAGACACTTGAACGAAAAAAACCTCGATGAAAAATTTTTTTTTGTCCATTTTTCAAAAAGTTACATCATTGTTAATTAACTAATTTTTTTCCAATCTCTGTTTTTATAAATTACGGCATAAAATTTTTAATAATTGATCTAAAAATCTTTTCGCTTCGTGGAGCTCTTCTTGTTTAGGTACTTAATAAAGTTATGCAAAAAAAATTAATTTAAGTTAATTATTTTGTTAATTATAATTGTTTTAAATTCACTAAAAATGAAATTTGTAAAAAATGTTATTAAAAAAATGTTTTTTTGGTAATGAATTATTATTGCTGTTTTCGCATCTAATATAGGTATTAATTATCATTGGAAAATTTTTTTTTACGTCATTTGTTAAGAAATTGTTTAAAAACAAATAGACTATTTTGGGAATAAAAAAAAATCTTTTTACCATCTTATAGCATAGATGAAATAATGTTTTTAAAAAAAAAAAATTTCTTAAATATTTTTTTTTATATTTTATAATCGTTTTTTTATATTTCAATAGTTACAATAATTAGTTCAGAAATTATTTTATTCTTAAAAATAATCATTGACCCTTTTCAATAGAATAACAGAGAAATATTTTTTTTTTATAAATAATTTAATTGTATATTAACTTAAAAATTTGTTACAAACAAATAATGTTAACCGTTATATTTTTTTTTCGAAAACTTCAAAAAATTACAAAAACAACCATATATAAAAAAGTTAGAAATTTTTTTTTTCGTATTTTTTTTGTATTTTATTAAAAAAATTTTTTTACCTTTTTTATATATGGTTGTTTCTGTAATTTTTTGAAGTTTTCGAAAAAAAAAATAACGGTTAACATTATTTGTTTGTAACAAATTTTTAAGTTAATAAACAATTAAATTATTTATTAAAAAAAAATATTTCTCTGTTATTCTATTGAAAAGGGTCAATGATTATTTTTAAGAATAAAATAATTTCTGAACTAATTATTTTAACTATTGAAATATAAAAAAACGATTATAAAATATAAAAAAAAATATTTAAGAAAAAATTTTTTTTTAAAACATTATTTCATCTATGCTATAAGATGGTAAAAAGATTTTTTTTTTTAATCCCAAAATAGTCTATTTGTTTTTAAACAATTTCTTAACAAATGACGTAAAAAAAAATTTTCCAATGATAATTAATACCTATATTAGATGCGAAAACATCAATAATAATTCATTACCAAAAAAAAATTTTTTTTATAACATTTTTTACAAATTTCATTTTTAGTGAATTTAAAACAATTATAATTAACAAAATAATTAACTTAAATTAATTTTTTTTGCATAACTTTATTAAGTACCTAAACAAGAAGAGCTCCACGAAGCGAAAAGATTTTTAGATCAATTATTAAAAATTTTATGCCGTAATTTATAAAAACAGAGATTGGAAAAAAATTAGTTAATTAACAATGATGTAACTTTTTGAAAAATGGACAAAAAAAAATTTTTCATCGAGGTTTTTTTCGTTCAAGTGTCTACATTACACCAAATTTTTTTCAAATTTTTAAACTGTCATTTAATATTAAAAATAAATTGTTTTAGGTGATATACCGGCTTTTTAGGCGGCGCGCCTATGCCGTAACGCCCTCGCGGAGCTCTATTTTCAGTATTAAAAAAATAATATAAATAATATAGATAGAGTTCCGGGAGTTAGTTCTTTTTTATTGGAAATTTCCTCCTCTTTCATGATCTGTTTTCAAAATTCCTTAAATATTATTATTTTTAAAGTTATTAAAAAAAACTAAATACCTGTTTTTATTTTTTTTATTTTGTTAATAACAATTGCAATTTTTTATGTGCTAATATACCCTTCAAAAACATTTTTCTAGACGTAATTCCGAATCGAATGAGCCATCGCTCATATTTTTAGAAGCTTTATTTCTATTTAACACGTTTTTGAACATGTTGACTAGACTATCATGCTATTAACCTAAAATATTATTAACAGCAAATTTCTGTCATCATCAGTCCATATACGTTGTTGTTTGTGGTATCTCATTACTTTTTGTAGACAGCCCTACTTTTTTCCTTTTTGGTATAAGACCTTAGTCAACCACGATAGCCAAGTGCGGGTTGGGGGACTACACCTAAGAAATTCCTAAGATTTTTTTTAGGTGTGCAGGTTTCATCACGATGTTTTCCTTCACCGTTAAAGTACGTGATAATTTTTTGTGAATACACACATAACTTAGAAAAGTCAGAGGCGTGTGATTCTCGAAATCGTTCCTAAACCTAGGCCAACACGGCTTAATATGCTAACCCCATAAATTTTATCTTGGCGATTTAGGCATTAAAAGGTAACTGACAGAGACAATTTGACCGTACAGAATAGGTGTAGTATGTTCCAAACTACATACATAAGCATAAACGAAGATTATGTTATGAGAGCTTTATTTAGCATTTTCACCAAAAAGGATTTGAAGTCCAATTATAATTACATGCTCATTTGTGTAAAAAAAGGACCACTTTATCTAGTGAAGCTGCCGTTTATTATATTTTTACCTCCTTTTTCCTACTTTTTCAATGCTTCTCTGTTCCTATTGGTCATAGCAAGATGATATAATAGCCTACATCCTTCCTCGATATTTTTTTATCTAACACTGAAAGAAAGCGCATTCAAGCAAACAAACAAAATCTTTTCGGCTTGATTCTAGTAAAGATACAACAATTCTACTACTATCGCTTTAAAATTCGTCTTTTTTTATATACAGGGCGCGGATGACACTTTTAAAAGTCATGGAAAACGAAACGGGCTACGATAGAATCGTGAAGCATTCATCGGAGCAATTCTTACAGCTGCTAAATATATTGAAAGAGTATAACCCAGAAGTTATTAATACTCCTGGAGGTACATATTACCTTTTATTCTACTTTCTTCTAAGTTATCGTCATCATACGTCCCATTGTGGCGCACGAGTCTCCTGTACAGCTTAGAAGGTTAAGGGCTTAGGCCACGAAGCTGGCCTTAAGAGGATTGGCGGACTACACATCTGAAAAACCCTATGAAATTTTAGTTTTTTCTCACCCTACTTCTTTCATCCTTAAAGTATATGGTAATTTATTGTAAATACACATATAACCTCAAAAATTAAAAGATTTGAAACTGCGACCACCAATATTCCTGCCTGCGCGTCCAAACATCGATGTCATCACTACTTTCTCAAACATTTATGTTAATAAAGAACCACATACTTTCATATGGTGCCTTTTAAAAGCGAGAAACTTATTAACATAAAATGTAAAAATGAAACACCTGGAAATAAATAAATTACATTTTAATTCACATATCTAAGTCAATGGTTAAATACAATGTTGTGTGGGCATCAGAAACTACGAGAGATTTATCGGTGATAAAAACAATAGTGCCTTACGCCGACGAATAACGCTTCTTGAATACATAATCTTATTACCAATTACTGACTCAGATGTCCTTTTTTCAGTGTTGTTAAAAATTAATCAATGCAGAAAGCCGTTGTCCGCTATAATTTTCACCAAACAACGGTTCACCGCAAAAATTTTGTATAACCTCTTGAAGGATGTGAAAGAAGCGAATCCAAAAGACTTCGGCTTTTTGAATCACGATTTCATCGTGGGATTTAACATAGACCCAACGAAGAATACGCGGGAACAATACTTCACTAAGAAATCTAGCCAGAAAGCTCTGCTGATGTTCGCTAAAATGTAAGTTTATTTATCATTCGTAAAAATTAGACAGTCTACATAATGGTAGCGCTTGGTCTTACAGCCCTAAGTTTGTGACGTACATTTTATTAAATCTCAAAGTCAAAAGACAATTTGTCTTACGAAATTGGGGATTATAATCTTTAAGGTTTAAATCTTTTTTTAACAAAAGCAATTTGACATTTTAATGTGACTGTCGTAACGCCACTATAAACAATTAAAAACTAGATATAAAACAATTAATGTGTAACGCTTTTGGGTTTCTATAGATGTTCTGTCATTGTTTGTTAGCCAAGCAAAGTTATTAAGGTGTTCAATTAGGAAATTCTCAACAGTAGCACTAAATTTGAAAATGTAGAGACTATAATTTTGCCCCTATTTGAGACACAAGCACCAATGTGTATGATTTACATGATGATATTATATGTTTAAGGGAACTGAACTGTATTATATCAACAAGCGTGATAGAAGAAGGCGTGGACATACCACAATGTTCGTTGGTAGTGCGTTTCGATGTACCATTGGAGTACAGATCTTATATACAGAGCAAAGGTTAGTGATATCTACAATATTTTGTTGTGGTATCAATCCATTCACGCAATTCTTCCTCTAATTTCTTCCTCTAGACAACACATATCTAGGTGAATCCAAAACTTAAATGTTCTGAACACTTCTACTAAGATATTTTTCAAAATAGCGCAGATGTCGAAATTTATCACTAAATAAAATTGTAAATTTTAGGCCGATCAAGGAGTAAAGAGTCCAGCTTTGTGATATTAGTCAATGAAATAGAAAAAACAAAGTTTCTAGCTTCATACAAAAAGTTCCAGAATACTGAGCAGCACATCTGTAATGTGAGTTTGTAGTTATTTTTTTGTATGTCATAGTGTAGTATATTTTTTAAACTTATTGTCATACTTAACTGAAGAATTCAAAATTAATGCAAATTCAGAATCTATAGACTTATAATGAAATTAAATTTTTATTTTATTTTTCAGTTGTTGGTTGGCAAATCGGGGAGTAGAACAGCGCCATCAGTGGACGAAATTCAAGATAAATTCTACGAAGATTTAATTTCGCCTTATGTGACCTCAAACGGAAGTAAGTGTTTTTCTTCATTCTGGTACGGTTGAAATACCACACTGTTTCCGGTGGCTGCAATGCTTTAATACGGATTTTTATTATTTGTATTTTATTGATAAGAGATTTATAAAAATACCTTTTTAACATTAAAGTAGAAGTTCAGAAGTATTGAAACGGACAATGATTTATATACTTACAAAATATGAATTTAAATATAAGAAATAATTAGGTTTTAGTATATAAAACAAATGTAACAAAAATGTCATCGTGCGGGAATTAAACTCGTGGTTTCATCTCAGAATCTCGGCTTTATCCACCTGCCGAATACAATATCAATAATATTTCATAGAAATTTTACATACGAGTACATAACGTGTTTATTTTTGGAAGAGTTAGCCACAGGTGCATTTCTGCGCACTCATTTCACCGTAGGTATATATCAGCCTTACGAAATAGAAGGCGCGCCTATTGGCCTTTATCGGGCATCATTCCATAATTAATGCTGCTACTGACAATTTCCTATCGAAAGAATCCAAACACTGGTTGACTCGGGATTCGAACCCGTAACCTATAGCACGATGCATGTGCCGAGTGACTATAAGGCAGCCAATTTCGAATCGAGTGGAGGATTTTTTAATTTTTTTTTTTATGTTTCCAGACAATTTATCATCAGTTTCGGCTATAAGTTTGTTGAATCGTTACTGCAACAATCTGCCTCACGACAACTTCACGTCGATCTGTCCGATGTATCTCGAGGAGAATGTTCAAGGGAAAAATAATACGGCACTGCGGCTCATTTCTGTTGTGATGCCTATAGGCTGCCCCATCAAGGAACCTATAGAGGTATGTCCATGGGCGTTGAATTAACATCAACCGTTGACAGTGAAGAAACGAACGAACCGTTGATGGATTTGAAAAAACTAACTGAACTCGTACACGCCTTAATTAAGGCATAGATGGGGTGGTGGTCGCAGAATTGTAGCTTAATAAAAAAAAACAAAGCGAATTCATTCGCTAACATTATTAATTAGTTGACGAATTCAACCTAGTTAACCAACGCAAAAATCTTCAAAGACCCATCCCTAGTCCATGTTCATGTTATTAAAAATTGTTGTTTTTTAACAATAATAAAATTTCCATCTCCCTTTTTAAGGGTTGTCCGATGCCGAACACAACGCTTGCAAAACGATCAGCCGCACTAAATGCATGCATTAAACTGCACCAAGTTGGCGAATTAGATTATGAAACTTTGTTGCCTCATAAATATGCGTACGTATTCGTTTTGTTTAATAATTGTACTGTAGCTGGTCTATGGGTACGGATAAAAAAATCCGAACAGTCATGGAGACGACTATGGTAATCGACTATAGATATTTTTTTGTCGATGGTACGATATTCATACCCAAAAAATTTTTGACTTAGGTTTTATCATTGACCGCAAATGAATAGATTTTTCCCTCTGCTAGGCACTCAATTTGAACCGCACTGTGTTAACAAAAAAAAGTGTTTTTCGACTTAATATCAATTATTATAACTGTATTGTGATACAGGTTAATGTCTTCGTCGACTTACAATAAAATAAAAAGTATAAACCTTTTTAATTAAATTTCGATTATTTTTTTGCAATATGAATTATTTTATAAAACTGGTATGATGCTTTTACTAATTGTTGAGTTTGGCTTTCTTTATTATTTCATTGCTGAAGTATTGAAAATAATATAATTATTATGCATTTCATAAGTACCTATGATGAAATAATTTCTGATAATTTCAAGCGTAGAGAATAAGTCAGTTAAATCTGTTATGAAATTTGATAGTGGCAACTATATTAAATGAGACTTGTTTTTTTAATGTGTATATATTTTTAGGTAAAACTTATTTATATGTATTCGTTGGATTGCATAAACTTGTGTAATACCTATTGTAAATAACTTCAAAATATTTAGTTTAATAGTAGTTTTTCAAGCCTTTAAATCGAAATATTATATAATTCAATATTGAAATATGATTTATATTTTCAGCACCGTTGATTATGAGAGTTTAGATATACGCTCATGCTTTCCCAATTGGCCCCAAGACGAAGAACAGAAATCCCCGAACTCGGTTAAAGATGGCTCCAAAAAAGCCATGCGGAAATATCCAATACAGGTGACAATTAGATATAAATTTTAATATTATATTTCATAAAAAAAAGAAGAGAAGAGAAAGGTCCGTGCCCAGCAGTGATGGGCTGATGATGACGGTGATGATGATGATTGTGATGACGATGATGATGGTGGTGATGATGATGATAATTCCTTGCAGTTTCCAAAGTACCTCGACGCCGTTCCAGAGCAAACTTTCTATTTGCACATAATAAATATGTGTACGGCGTTCGAAAAGCCGAAGGACACGCGCAACGGAGCTTTGTACGAGTTTCTACAGAATAAAGATGGCTACGGGCTAATAACCCAGTGCCCTTTGCCAAAATTGTGCAAATTCCCAGCCTTCACGACCATCGGCGAAGTCACTATAACACTAGAGGTCAACTACGCCGTCATAAAATTAAACGAAGCATTACATAATCTCATGAAAAAGTAAGTAAAACGTAAGGTAAAACGTGGTTCTCTTGTAGAGATAAATTAGTGAAAATAGCGTGATGGAACATGGGTATTTTAGAATTTAAATGTAAAATGAGTATAGATTCAAAATATTGAGGTCATAGATTCCGCCACCAAATGAAATAAATAAATACCACCTAACAGTCAATCCATAGTTTTAACCCCACACTAGGATACATGTCTTGTGTCGTAGGAATCAAAAACTGCGAGATACTTTTCGATCTTACAAATATTCAGACCCGAAACAAATATTTGTAAATCGTGCAAATGATTGTCTCGTTGCGAGGATCGGACCCGCATCCATTCCTTTCGTATGCTGGTATCTAACCAACTGCGCCTCGAGGGTGAAAAATATTATAATTACAAAAAATGGTATCCTTTCTTTTAATTTATTACAATACATATGTACATACTATACACATAGTATGTCATGTTAAATGCATGCATACATTCATATCTTCATCGATTTATTTTGCCCCTATCACTATGGATACAATTTGAATTTTAATATTATATTTTTTTGCAATTTTTAGGTTCCACTACTTTCTCTTCGACCAGGTACTGGCTGTGGCTAAAAAGTTTTTAGTATTTGAAGGTGTCCAGAACTGTTTGTTTGTGGTACCTGTTAAATATGGTAACGGTTACGACATCGACTGGACGACGATGCAGAAACACGATGAAGTCAGACCGGTTGAACAACCACAAGATTCGGTGAGAAAACTTTTTCAAGTTTTTTTTGCTTTAGTATTTAGTTCCATATTTTCGTATTTGTAATATTTGTAGCGGAAACTTAGCAGACAATGTTCTTTCTTTTATTTATAATAATATTATTTTCTTTCTCGAATAAAAGAACAAAAAAGAAACAAAATGAAAATGGGAATGGAGAAATAGTAGAAGTAAACTTCGATGTACTTGTCGTACATATTTCTTCTTAAACATTGTTAAAGTAGTCTAACTAAAACTATGTACCTATCTTTACAGGAAAGGTTGCATTTGAAGGTTGTTAAAGATGAATATGTGAACAGTGTAGTAACGCCGTGGTATCGTGGGTCAATGCTACCAGAAAGGTATGAATAACACTATGGTCTATAGTATAGACCCTATACATAGGCGATTTAATAGTTCGTAATTTATTGTTTACTATACCATGTTTGGTTCACTATTGGAAACCACATTTTATTCTAAAATTAATAATTTCAGAATTCTTTTCAAAATACCATGCATTCCTTTCGTTCACTCCCAACAGTACCTATTGCATGTAAATACATCATACGTTGAAGAGTTGGTGATAACAAAGTAATGTGTTGCAGGTACATAGTGTCAAATGTTCTCGAGTACATGACGCCAAGTTCTAGTTTCCATTCTGACGCGTTTTACACTTTCGAGGCGTATTATTCAGCCAAATACAATTTAAAAGTAATAGGACCCAAGGACCAGCCATTACTCGAGGTAATATTTTACATCATTTTACTCGATCTTGTGTGTAAGTTATACAAGAATGCATAAAGCCTATAACAACGAATTAAATTTAAAACCACCACTCCGTCAGCATAAATGGGCCTAGGTTGATGACCTCACTGAATAATATGTATATCCAAATGAAATGCTATTGTGAAAGCCAAAGATGAACTCAGTAGCAAAACTGATCTTCATTTTTGGAAGCAGTCAGACTTTTCGAAGTTATGCGTGTATTCACAATGAATTATCACGTGCTTTAACGGTGAAGGAAAACATCGTGAAGTAACCTGCACACCTAAAAAAAAGTCCTCTGGTATTTCTTAGTCATGTAGTCTGCCAACCCGCACTAGGCCAGCGTGGTGGACTAAGGCCTAAACGCTCTCAATTGTAGAGGAGGGCCGTGGCCAGGAGTGGGCGTATTTGGACTGATAAGAAATGAGAGAGAGATTTCTGTAATGCCTTACAAAGCTAAATTGAACTAAAACTAAACTAAGACTAATAATAAATGCATTATTTGTTATAGGTTCGCAATATCAGCACAAGAATGAATTGTCTTCTACCTCGGGCGGTGACTATAAAGTCGTTCACGGACAAACAGCAAAGACTGGTGTCGGCTTCCCAAGGGGACGACAAGCCGAAAGGCTTTGCCGAAGTTTTCATACCGGAGTTTTGTCTCAAGTACGAATACCCGGGCATGTTGTGGTACAAAGCCACGTTGATACCAAGCATTGTTCACCGGTTAGTTAGTATTGAATTTTTTTTAATGCGGATTTTAGTGGTATTTATAGTAATTTTATCGTAGTCCAAATTGAATGTCTTTTGAAAAGTAAACTACCACTCATATAGGTATTAACACAAAATTATTATTATTCATATTGCGTCATAATTTAAATAAAAATTTTAAAAACACAGTTTGCAAAAAAAAAATTCCGGGCAAAGCAAGAAACGGGGCAACTAATTCTAAAACATTATTAAAATGAATGTTCATTTTCAGCTTGCACATGCTGTTGGTGGCTCATGAGCTGTTAATGGAAATTGCGGTCGGCACTAAATATGGAAAACCAGTTTTGAAAGAAGGTAATATACATTTTGTATTCAAAACAAAAAACATGAGATCAAAATAAGTATATCGATAGGATGGCAGGCTTGGCAAGCACAATTTTGTGCCAAAGTACTTTAAAATATATATTTTTAGGAAGGCCAATTATAAACGGGGGGTCGCTTCTAAAGAATTGTCACAGACCTCCGATGGTATAATTACGCCTCTGATGTCGATACTTTCTTAACTATATAAAATACGTAGTCGACGATCTACATGACATACATATATGACAGTTCGAGTCTAATATGTCAATGTGCTATTAAAAAAAATGTCTACCCCAGTATATTTTTTAGATAATCTTGTTTACTAACATTCTAGAATCCAAAATGAAAATTTCATACATTACATAATATGTTTGGATTATGTAGAATTTTATGTTAACAAATGGCATGTGGCAATTTTTTATTGCAGTTGAGGAGTGGCAGCCGATCACTGTGAATTATGAAGTATCGGTTAAGTCTCTACTGGCGCAAATCGAAGGACCAAATCCCGTCAATACAATAGACAGGTATAAATAATAAAAGAAATATTTTTGTAAATAGTTAAAGCGTAATTTTCAACAACAGCAAAATGTAACTATTATTTTATTCACACAAGGTGATTTTAACATAAGGTTTTTTGCCAGTAAAAGTACATGTATCTGACGAATTGTTATGCAAACGCACTTCAAACAAAATTGTGAAAGCCATTCCGTTTGGCCATTTCACGATGGCCTCGAGGTTAGGGCGCGCGGTCGAGAATCTCGGCGGTCGCGGGTTCGGACCCCAGGCACACACCTCTGACTTTTCGAAGTTATGTGTGTATTCACATTGTATTATCACTTGCTTTAACGGTGAAGGAAAACATCGTGATAAAACCTGCACACCTAAGAGTTCTTAGAAACTTCTTAGGTGTGTAGTCCGCCAACCCGCACTAGGCCAGCGTGTTGGTCTAGGGCCTAAACCTTCTCAATGGTAGAGGAGACCCGTGCTCAGCAGTGGGCGTATATGGGTTGATGAAGAAGAAGATTTCACTTTTATAGAATAAATGTGGCGAGCGACGGCGATTCAAGTGGACCAAAAATATCTTCAATGAAGGAGAGCTTGTACCAACTGCAGATGAAAAAAATCAACAGGGAATACCCGTGGGATGTAAGATAATTATGTTATTCATTTAGTATAACTTATGTTCCCCTATATATTAAAGAACAAATTTACTGATTTATTTTCACTGGGTCACCTTAGCTTCTTTCCATCGTCCATGTTACAGGAAAATGTATTCTCTCTTTATTCTCTCTTATTGTATTTTCGTCTCTCTACATTAATTCCTTTGTAACTGAAAGTCGCCATAGGCCAGCATGTTGGACTAAGGTCTGAGCGCTCTCAATCATAAAGGGGCTGTTGGGGCCTGATAAATAAACACACTCAACAGTCACACACGTCATGACCCCACAGAAATACAAGTATTGTGTCGTGGGTATCAGAAACTACGAGAGACTTCGGTCTCACACACACCCAGACTGAAACAAATAATTGTGCATTACACAAACATTTGTCTCGGTGAGGATATTGAATCCAGGCCGCTCGTTTCGCAAGCTGGTGTCTAGCCAACTGCGCCACGGGGCTGTCAGAAATTGGAAATACTTGGTATTTACATTACACAGATCTTAAGCTTATAGTGTTTACTGTACAAATACATAGGTAAAATGCCAACATAGGTGCAATCTCTTTTTGTAACAGACAAGTTAAATTTTAATTTGGGCACTAGAGTTCTTAAAAATACTTTAGATACATTGCGATTTATAATACATGCTCTTTATGTTCTGTATTTGAAATGTAAAGCCAACTGCCGACAGGGCTGCCGAAATAATGATGATATCGATAATGAGGATGATGATATTGATGATGGTGGTGATGATGATGATGGGTATGTGTGTGGTGCAGGAGCTGCTGGAGCCGGTGGACATCGAGCGCAACCTGTCGACGGTGACGACGATGGACATCGCGTGCTACATGGAGTTCATGTCGGCGCCGGTGTCGGTGCGCGCGCCCCCCGCCGCCCCCGCCGCCCCCGCCGCCCCCGCCGCGCCCCGCGCCGGCCCCCCCGCGCCGCACACCGCGCGCGCCGCACTCTCGCCGCTGCCAGTCAAGTTAGTACACACGGTATTATATTGGGTAAATGACAGTCTGCTCTGTTTACAAATGATTGTGATGTACGTTTTTTTTTCAGGTTATTAGTATAATTGCTCAGGCAAAATAAATGGAGATCAGAATAATGGAAATGTCTTAAAAAAAGTTTAGCCCCACAGCTGTATTGAGAGAGGCCTATAAGTTACAATTGAAATAAATGAACATGAAAAGTTGTTCAATAATATGACTGTTTGCTATTCATGCAAATATCAAATTTGTAGGTAGTGATGAAATTAACCAGCCATGAGCCGATTAAACCGGCCACAAACGTAAATCGATGATTTCGATACAAACAAACTTACGAATAAGCTGATGTTACGAGTAGCAAGTACGAATTCCAGAACGTTCCACCCGCAGGTACAACGATGTACTGGCCCTCCTGCAGAAGAAGCCCGTGGGTCGCGGCCCCGAGCTGCGCGACGTGCTGTCGGCCCTCACCACCATCAAGTCGCACGACACCTTCGACTTAGAGTCGCTTGAAACCCTCGGGGACTCCTTCCTCAAGTTCGCTGGAAGCCTATACCTCCATCACAAGTTCCCCACACTCAATGAAGGACAACTCACTAACATCAAGTGCCGTTTGATTAGTAACAGGTATGGATGTTATATGATTTTGTTATTTTATTGTATTCTCTAGACTGAAGCTTGGATGGATGGAAGACTTCAAGCCTTGTGTGCGATAAAGCTTTTCATCCATCATCATCTTCTTTCCCTGTTTCAAATTGTTATTTGGGGTCTGCGAAGTGAGTTTTATCCTTCACACATCCCTATCAGCCGTCATGTGTTCATTAACCCATTTCTCTTTCGTATCTCCAGTTACGTACTGATGAAGCTAGAAGCGAGAAAATTAAATTTTGTGGGGTTAAAATAAAATTTTGCCACCATGCCTAAATTAAGACGTAAAAAATCTTTTATTTAAAAACATGTTAGTTTGATGGATTTAGGTAGTAATAAGAAGCCAGACCCAATAAAAAGAAAACTGAAAAGGGCACAATGATAACAATACACGGCCTTGATACAGTTTTTTTTTCATTTACCAGAAATTTGTACTACGCGGGACGAAAAATCAATCTTGGTGGACGTATGAAAGTGGAGGAGTTTAGTCCAAGGAAAGACTTCTTAGTGCCAGGTTTCTTCTCACCGGCTGCAGCAGAAGAATTGATAGTAAAGAAAAAGGTTTGTTGTTTTCTTTTATATTGACAGGCTTCAGGATACCTGATGTTTTAAATAGGGCAATGTTGTAAAGTTGCAAATAGTTTATTAATTATCGGCCCAAATACATCCTAATGCTGGACGTGGCCCTCCTCTAAACTGCAAGCTGAAGTAATAATTTTACCAAGGTAGTTGCTATCCGACTACTAAAACTAACTGAAGACCACTAAAAGGTAAGAATGGTTGAACCAATGAATATCCATGGATCTTTTTTTATGACTCGTGACTACCAAGTTCGTCTGGGTGCTCGTCAATTCTCTGGATCACTTTGTCTTAGTAGATATTTGACTAAGGATAGGATAAATGAAATTTCTGTCCTTTCGCAAGGGGCCATTTGAGTCCCACCACGTAAGTACCATAAGTACCCTTTCCCACTAGGCAAGGGATTGGAAACAGGCGAACAGGGTAGGCGGAGTAATTATGCGTGCATTATGTCTACTCATCGGCCATCTTTACTCGATTTTTTTTATTAAAAACGTGAGATGAATCTGGTTCCTTTTTCGAGGTAAAATGGGACGCTGATTACGACAATCGCACATTTGTACACACAAATACAATAGATAGTAATAAAAGAGGATCTTACAAAAAAACTTTAGTTTACTAGTCAATTTCGGATTGCATGTTTTTACAAGGAGACACATAATAATCACTGAACATCACAATATTACTGGTCATATTTCATCACATTTTCCACGGATGCTATTCATACGAGATCAACACGTGGTATTGTATTTTAATGCGACCTTGTCTATTTTGGTCCAATCTTAACATCAATCCTACTCGTGATTTTACACATCTTAACATAAACTTACATTTAATCAAAACTAAATTAAAAAATACGAATTATTTTCTTAACACAGAAAATGTAATTGTTCAAAGTTGAGTTTTGGTAATGTACAAAACAACCAGTCTCATTTAATAATACTAAAATAACACAATAACACTACATTTTAAAATCAAATAAGTCTTATCATTGATTTATTTACGTCTCGACAGTGATCTAAGGGCCTGAAATGTTAGAAGATATTACTTATCTTTATTCCTATCAGCGAATAAATGTTGGTTTTCGACGTTAATTTCATCAATATTAGAATTTCATGGCATCAATTTATTCACTGGGATGAATAAAAATCGGTAATAGCGCATAAAGTTAAGGCGACTTGCAGTTTATGAGGTAATTTATACTATAAACGTACACATAAAGTTAATCCACGCTAAGTTAACGTGAGCGGGACGCGTTGCGTGTATGAAAATGTACCGATTTTATGAGTTCTTCACGTAACCTAGTTTGGATCAACTTTAAGGCTAAAATAGGATGTTCAGTTCCTTTTGTTAAATATATTATCAATGTCGCGTCAACATTAATCCAAAAATGTGTTGTGCGGTAGATATTTAGAGTTTTTATACATCTTAGTTCGTTTAACTAAGCGTCTTAGAATAATATACGTTATATTACTACTTTTACGATCCCATATTACAGTCATTCAACGCACAATACAAATTTTAATTAATGAAGGCACGACACGCAACATACACGTCACCATTTACTAACGTTATAGGCCTTAAAAAATTAAAAACATCAACTAGATTTGTCTTTTTTTTCCTTCGCGTCGTGGTATTTTAAGAATTCCACCGCTGAAGCGAAAATGTCGTCTACGAGTGCTTCGGGCGTGTGCAAAGCGGCAAAGTGACCACCGAAGTCTAAAACTGTGGACCTCACTAGATTAGGGAATTTGTCCCTTAGAATCCAGTCGGGTTGGTACATCACTTCGTATTTGAAGTTGATAGCTGCTGTTGGCACTATTGACGGTATTCTGTGAAAATAGAAACGTTTTTTAAATGATATCAATATTGATGCTCATTGCACATTCACAAAAGTGCAGTGTAAGATTTGTAAAGGGTAATGTTTTATTAGTCAAAGTTTCATGTCAGATATTTAGCCCTAATATTTAACAATTGCAGTCACATTACATGGATATTGAGACTCCATTTACCTATCCCTCGTTAAAATCATTCAATAATTTAAGAACGTATCCTTAATCCAATACCTACTTAAAACCATTACAACAAGCACAAACTGATAGAAATACCGCATATGCCTTCACGGGATTTTAATTCAAAATTATCAGGAAATCGCACCTATATGATCTATAATAATTTGCATATAAATATACTACCGTACACTTACCTGTGGACCACGTGCACTTCAGGCCACGAGAATCCCTCAGCGTACAAACGCATTGAGGTGACGATGCAGTTGTTGATCCAAGTGATAGTGACCGTGTCTAGTACGTCGTCCAAGTCGAGATTATCGAGGCCGCCGTGTGGCGTATCTAATTGGTCCCTATTACTGCACACTGCCATCTTCTCCATCAAATAACCGGCGAGACCCGCGGGAGAATCCGTTAACGCAACGCCTGGAAATCAATTTTATCATCATTATTCTCTTGCCCTGTTCTCTTTTGTGGTCGGCGCAGTATGTATTATCCTTTCAAACATTCCTATCAGCCGTCATGTCTTCAGTAACCACTTTTTATTTCATATCTTCTCTCACGCATTCCATCCATCTTTTCTTTGCCCTTCCTCTGCTTGTCCATTCTTCGACTTTTATGCCCATTACTTTACTAACATATTATGTTCCATCCCTTCTCCTAATATGACCATACCATCATATCATATTACATTCTTCAAAATTTATGGTCGGTCGCCGTCTTCCTCAGTTCTTAGTAGAAATTAATAGGAAAATATTGAAGCGTGATAGAACAGAATTTTATATGTTTTGATTACAGTATGAATGGGCTGGTTCATTCGTAGTGCCATTAGCTCACATAAAACCATTATAAAACAGTTTTGTTGCGTTTCTTACAACGAATGGTATAACGAATGGAATACCAAGACTAGTTAAAAGCAAATTGTTTCGGCATACATACAAGTATGTAGTCATACTCTTATACAAATATACTATGCAAACATTATTATCATATCCGAGAACGTCAAAGCTATTCATAAAATTCTGTTCGTAAATTCACTTTTTGATTGTCCTCACGAAATAGTGAGTTTACATATTATTTACTTACCAATAGTGTCAGGTTTGGTTGCTTGAATGTGGAAATATCCACTTTCTCTATAAATGTATTTGATCAGATTTTTCAAAGGGTAGATCCTGCTCTTGTGCTGGGCATCTACAGCTAGGCTTGGGAACAGCGCACCGAGAATAAGCTTTACTGTGCTAAGTGGTCTTGAGGACAGTGGCATGTTGCTGTGTAATCTGAAAACACATTATAAATATATTAATCACCACATTCAAATCTATTTACAAGTGCATGGTATGAGTTTCTTCTATAGAGTTAGGGGATTGCATCTACCGTGCTAAGTAGGGTAATGATTTTAAACATTATTCGATTTCATTGCATTTCAGAAGGTTTTTTCTTTACTTCTCCGTCCCTGTTGGCGGAGGTTCAATAAATATATGGGTTTTATAAAACGAGAAGTAGCAATTGATTGCATAGTTTATAAAAAAATTGTGCCTATAACATTGTGACACTGAAGTACAGTAGAATTAAAAGAGTCAAGGAAATTTTATATTTGGTTATGTTCTACAAAATAAATAAAGAAATAATTACGGTATTATATTAAATTGATATTGGGATGACAAACATCACGAAAATAAATAACGTAATAATATGGAATATATCTAATAATAATGGCTGAAACTTATGGGTGTTTTGCCGACCCTTATAATATGTACTTATTTTATCGTTATTATTAAGTGTGTACAAAACTATTAAAGCACGTCTTCTATAAGCCATTTATAACCTTGCAATCGACGTCACTCTTATTAAGTGCTTGACATTGTGCTTCGTCTGAGATAAAAAAATTATACATGCAAATTTAGTTACTCAATATTATGTCAATACTTTGCATATTTGAATAACATCAATACTTTATTACAATTTGATATATGTAACGTTTACATCATTTATATAGTCTGTCAGTTTAATTTATAAAGACACTTTGTTATTTGTATTCGCAGATTTTAATCCAAGCAACCGACTTTATAGAAAATTCTAAAGGCTTTTTTTTATCCACGCACTTCGCCAGCAGTATCTTCCACGTCATAGGTTTCAAAGCTATTGTTTTTTTGCCCACTTTTCAATATTCTGCATTATTAACGACTGGGAATCAGAGTCAATGTAATTTGTAAAGTACTGATGGATCGCAGGCTCAAACCCCAAGCATAAACAAAAAAAAACATGGTAAGAAGCTGTGCACACTTAAAGTTCTTAGGAACTCCTTAGGTGTATAGTCCGCCAACTCGCACTAGGTAAGCGGACTAAGATCTTAAACCTCGCAGTTGCAGAGGAGGCCCTTGCCCAGCAGTGGTGATACGAAGTAATGATTAATCGGATCCATAACGTCACAATAACACGCCGCACTTTTAAGCCTCAGTTTAATTTTTACTGTCCTTTAAAATCGGGACTAGTGAATAACTTTGTATAAATACATTTTGACTTACCCCAACACCTGATCGGGGAACAAGGTAGCCATGTGAGTTGCGCATTGTGAGCCCCAGTCTCCCGCCTGTATGTAGAACTTTTCAATGCCGAGTCTTAACATCAAATTTCTCATCATGACGCCCATGTGTACCGGGTTCAGTCCCGGCTTGCTGGTGCCCTGGAACATTTAAATCTACTATTAGAATCCCGAAGTATCGTCGATTCTCGAATGCTTTAATAATTTCGCGCTATCAGTAAATTAATGTTTTTAATCTTATTATCGTCTTAAGAAATCTTTTATCTTCGCCAATTCGAATGTTTATATTTACTCGTATACGTGCACAGCTGTGATGCTACAGCTCATATATCGCACCTCCGTTCAAATAGTGTCACAACTCAAAAAACCAAATTGTGGAGAAAAATGCATTTGAAATTTACACTTTCATACTTTTTTACTTTTCTGCTCTTATTACGAAAACAAAAAAAAAAACTGTAATATGTTCTAAAAAAAGGTTTTTTTTTTGTTTTTAAATAGCCATAAAATGGTAAAACGTAATGATGGAATATAAGAGATTTTAAATTTTTTTGAGTTGTGGCAGTATTTGAACGGAGGTGCGATTTGTTAATTATGCAAATACTACAGATATTACCTGGCTTACAAATTAAACATTTTATTTCTTATTAATGATATGTCATTAATAATAAACAATTTATGTTTTCATATATTAATTCCGTAAAGTTTTTATTTTCCTCTAAACACGTCTGCGCACGTGAAATTGCGACCAAAAACTAGTTCATAAAGTTTTAAATTTGTAGTTACTTTATACAAATTGGACATGACATGTGGAATTGGTAATCTTTTTTCAATATAGTATAATGCGATACCTAGTAGCATAGTGTAACAGAATAATTGTCTACATAACTGCAGAAAGATTAACTTGGAGTCAGACAATAAGCGACCACGGTGGTCGTCCTTCGTCTCGGTCCGTTGGGTGCAGATAATACGAGATGGAAGGATAACTACAGTCAGACTATCAAAAAGGCCGTAAGGATACGATGCGAGATAATTATAATAGCGTGAACTTGGCACATGATAAAATGTGGCACGTGTAAGTGACTGACCCCCGCGTCGACGAAACATTATTCAGGGTACCGTGATTTATAAATAAAATGGGACGTTGCTTCTTCAAAACGTTGATGTTTTTGAATAATATATGCAATTGTTAACTTATCTATAAATACAATGCCAATAAATTAATTGCATAGTTATTGTAGTGTCAAATAACAAAGATAAAAAATAGGAATACCTCGGCCAAATAACATGAGAAGAGAAAAAAAGAAAGATGAGTAGTTATTACTTTGTCAGTTTAAAGATAATTTTAAGAAATCCAGAATGAAAATAAGAGTACTGGTAATTTCATATTAATCTTACGAGAAAAACTAAAATTGATATGTTTGTTAATTTCTCTAGATATAAATAAAAACATAATAATATAAATGTAAATTCCATGAGCCATGAAGTCGCAGCCATCAGCTAGTATATAATAAAAAAATATTCCAAATGATTTACGTAAACATGGCAATTGTTATAAACTTTGTGTTCATTTTATTACCCGATTATGGTTTAACATTATTTTTTACTCCTACAAACAA
Source organism: Cephonodes hylas (assembly GCA_030295005.1). NCBI lineage: Eukaryota > Metazoa > Arthropoda > Insecta > Lepidoptera > Sphingidae > Cephonodes > Cephonodes hylas. The sequence continues at coordinate 7,815,755 of AP025371.1, forward strand.
GCTGTTTATGTAAATTTTATCTCTGGTATAATTAGCATTAAAATGTCTAAATTAGCGAGAAAAGCAGGTCATCCATGTTCGGATGAGAATTTTATGAATGGCTGGCCTTGTATACTCTGACATGTTGCCGAAGCTAATCTTAACAGTTTTAATGATAGATTTTTTAATAGCAAATTTTCGGTAGTCTAGACATTGCAGCGGTATACAAGCAAATATAAGGTTAAGATAACGTCTACAACCAAAGCCAGTATATAAAAGACTTAAAATATGGGAGAGAAGAAATAAACCTTACCGATCAGAGACGTGTTAAATATGTACATATTATAAGTTTTACTGTCAATAAAAACAATGTCAGTTATGAATGCTCGTACATAAAAAGTAACGTCAGATTTCGAATCCATCAGACTCTTAAGAAATTGACGTTTCAATTTATTTACTGAGACTTAATTTGCAAAGCAAATAATGTATGACAGTAACACTGACCTCTGAAAATCCGTACCCTGGTAGATCCACTGCTATCACTTCAAATACAAAGTTGTAACCGTCCTTCGGTGTAGTTAGAAGAGGAATCACTTTATCAAACTCCTTCGACGAACTCGGCCATCCGTGCATCATTAAAAGTGGTAGAACTTCTATACCTTCCTTAACTTCGGGCTTGACTCTTATAAAGTGTAAGTCCAGCCCTTGTATTCTAGTCTTAAAATGTGGAAATTTGCTTAAGAGTTCAGCTCTCTTCTTAAAATTATATTTGTTCAGCCAATATTCTAGAACAGTCTCCAAGTATACTGTATTCATTCCGTACTCCGACTGAATGCCTTCAAGCGGTTTCGTGAATGGTCGTCTGTTTCTTAACCGCTCTTTTAAATCTTGAATCATCTGTAATGACGTGAAAACTGATCAAATTCTTTATATTTTTCAAACAACATTCTTATTTGGAAACTGTTCCAAGTTTGTTGTGCGCTAGTGTAAAATTATTTTCATAGCAGGATTTGAATACTATTAAACCAAACAATATTCTGTCACTTCTATAAAAACTTACGATTTGTACTTCTTTTGTATCAGGCTTGTTTTTGTATCTCAACGTTCATAACACTGACGTGGTTACACTATTTATGCATTCCCATGTACAATTTTATGGCCAACATCTTTTGTAACATAATAAAAACGTTGTCATAACCTCCACTTAGCAAAACGTCGCCCACTTTTTATTTGACGGAATGTCTAATATTTCCATAGAAAACACCGACGACTGAGACATCCGTCATAAAAGTTAGTGTCATATTATGTAGCATTGCTTTAAGATACAGAATTTGATTTTATAATCGTCATTTATTATTCAAAGCGTTGCATAGTTTTAATTCAGCCCATATACGTCCCACTGCTGGGCACGGGACTCTTGTACACCTGAGCACCATGCTATCCTAGTGTGGGTTCAAGTGTGGTCCAAGTTCATCTTATGAACCAATTTAGAATACAACATCTATTGCTATAGCATTTATAAAAATTTAAGAAAATTTAATTGTAAATTTTAGTTATTTCTGTCCCAAAAAGCATTTATTAAAGTATTGCACCGCCATACGTTTTATATATACAAAGTTACAATTCCGATGACAAGTTGGTGAAATTGGTATTTTAAAATTGATTAAATAAGGGTCAAGGTTCCTATTGTAAGTGATTAACGCGATGAACAAGTAGACTTACCGTATCATTAAAGTCTATACTGAAAGGTCTGATAGATCTGTCTTCTTCTCTTCTTTCTCCGGTGCCCCACCATCTCTGTAGATCCAATTCTGGAGGGTCGGGTACATGGTAAAGAACGTATGTGATTACCAAACCGGATCCTATCGCAACCGCGGCTACGAACGACGACAGTATTTTATACATCTGAAAACATTAAAAAAACACTTTCACTTGCGTTCAATAGGCTCGCCCTACCGACTTGCAGACATGAAACGTATTCGCCAGACATGTACTTTCACTTGAGGAAATAATGGAAGACATTTCTCCCATTACGATGCTATTGTGGAGCAACATTATGTTCAGAAAGATATTGTTAAATTTTCTGTCATTATTCTTTTACTATTTATGTAACTCAATGAAAAAATCCACAACATACAAAGACCTAAGTAATCAGTAAGCAACATAATAATCTACAGATTATTTTTTTTTTCTCGGTGCGGTAGTTAAATTTGCCTCTCTTCTCACAATCGGCTTCTTAACTCGCCATCACTCGCGCGATTTGACAAGAATTTTTTCTTCAATTATGACCGAAAAAATGAATTATAATTTCTATGGTTACTCATTCACTTATCTCAGTATCTTAAAGTTACCTTTACGTTCTTCAAGGAAACTTGAAAGTACTGGTACTAGCAGATAAGTTACCACAGAAATTATGCTCTTTATTTTGGTGAAATATGCGTGGGGTATTGACACCCCGCGCGAGTGATGGTGGGTTATACACGTGTCAAGTTAAAGATGCGCAAATAGATGATGTTTGATTAAAAGTTCCTCCTAAGCGTTGATTGAAGCTCTAAATTAATCTCTTGATGGATATTTAGTGTCATTAGGTGAAGGTTGGGTTATTTTTTTTGGCCAATAAATATTCCTCATTTAAAATGTATGCGTAAGTAACTGTTGTTACTTGCGTTCTACCGCTAAATCAGTGTTGATGATATTGTGTTGTGGAAAACACACTTTTATTTTTCAACCGAGACATCGAAAAAAAGATATAAATGTACTTGAGACTTTACTATAAAACTCCTCTAACATAATATGTTACGTTTTTGAAGCGTATACTACCCGTGGTTAACATATACTTCTAATAAACGGGAACAAAAAACGGGTAAATGGTACAACGGTACTTAAAAAGTCTTTACTTCCGATTCATACCATCAGGATAAAATGCACCTGATATTAGAATTGTGTTCATCAATCAAAAACTTTAGTAGAAAGAACCATTTTTCTCTTAAAATATTCAAATACCATTTCTATACCGAATGAATTTCAGATAGATCTTTAAAAAAATAAGTGATATCGTAGTACATTAGACAGGTAAAAGAAGGTACAAACAAGATAATGTTCAAAATTAAATTCAATAATCGGCTGAGATAAAAATGGCAGTAGGTAGATATTATTTATTTACTTTTTTATTGGGTTTTTAATTATAAATTTTGCAATCGAAATTATCATTTCGATATCACATATCTACATTATTACGTAATAATTTGTAATTTTTCACACGGACAGCCATCTGCCAATTGGATGATTAGTTGGCTTATTAATCCCGCATAGAAAATATTTTAGGTATATTATCGAATATGGCTCTGGGTCTGTGCATACATACAGATATATATATTTTTTTAAATTAAAACCCGATAAAGTTAAGTGGTAATATTGACTTTTTGGTTTCTAGTGGTTTATTGTTTTAATATTAGTTTGAGTTTATAAATAATTTCGCATCAGTCTAATTTTTATTGTATTAAAAAATAATAATTGAAAGCTGATTTGTTTCAAGTATTTGCAGATTATTAAAGTCTTCGATGGCAAAATAGCAAATTACTATAATTCAGTACAGTTTATTCGTATTTTTAATCATCTCTTTCTTCGCGTCTGTTCGTTTTTATGCTTATTTGTGCCCGTCCTTGTCGCTCCATTCAAATTTGCAACCACAAAACGTTCATACAAACCTTTGAACTAGAAGGCAAAAAACATCGTCAGCGTCACAAAATTATACCGAAACTGTGCACTATTATCGTATTATATGTAACTGAAACGAAGAGGTAACTATATACACCGGATACGAACAACGAAAAGCAGTTACAATTTTTTTTTTGTTTATAACAGAATAACTGGCCAAGTAAGTATATAAACTTCATATTTTGAAGTAAACAATAAGTTACACAAATCACTATTTATTTAACTTTTCATACCCCCCAAGTGGCGTATTCCGATTACAAATTATTAATATTATTAATCGTGTCGACTGATTAGAGGTAGATAATCGGGCTTTACCAATCAAAATTTACTTACACCGCATAGCATAAAAACTATGGATGGTGCTCCGACTATGAGAGCCTACCAATTTTTTTTAAATATACTTAATATCGTAAATACTAGCTGTATTTACTATATTTTGATAAAAAAAACCTGCAATTGCAAAAAAATTGCTGAAGAAATTTTAGGTGAAAAAACGTTTTTCTCACAAAAATTATTCTCAGTTATGTTTTACTTTTGGTCATCTTGGAACATTATGATGTCATTGCATTAAACGTAACAAGCGAAACGGAGTTTCTTCGTATAATATATTAAATAGTGGGTAATAAATCACTGTTTTACGCTCAAACGCTTAACAATCACATCATATTAATAATTTTAGATATTTTAACAAAGTGCCACTGCACGGTACAGTGACCTGATGGCAGGGTAGTTTAATTAAGTTACAATTGAGAAAAGACGATAATTTGCAATGCGACATTTGCGACATTTTTTACTACTTATGGATCGCAATTCGTCATCGCTATCCCGAAGATTACAGATATGTTATTCGCAAGTATTCGACATTACCACAGGCCAAAGGAAATGAGCTTAAATGAGCAAAGCAACCGTTTAAGATTCCCGTGTACTACAAATTAATATATCCAGATATAGAATAATATATCTAGACGATACAGATATACTTGCCATTCATTAAAATGTGGAATACAAATGGCTTACTTTTTGCTACTTTTCTCACTGTAGTGGACTTCGTAACAAAGTATGTGATAGACAATATTTTTGCTGTGTTCATTGTGTTAGTAACTTTACACCGTTTTAGATTAATAAAACCTGCCTTGTACATTTTTATGTTCTCCTATTACACGCACATTACTATGTAATTTGATTTCCTACTTAATTTTCGTGTATAACTATTTTTATAATCGATATTTTTTCAAAAAGTGTTTTGGATTACGCTTCAATAATATTTCTCTTTTATATGTATTTTTTTAAGAAATGAAATTTTTATGTAGTATAACTAACTGCAAATTATAAGACGACCGGTAAATCGAAAGTCGCATCTTAAAACCCCAAAGTTTATGTGATCGACACATACATATATTTTATTCGCAGCTGGCTGTTATACAACCGAAAAAAGATCTCAGTGTGGCGAAGATGACTTTGCATATACATTTAAAAAGAATCATCAAACTCCAATAATAGTGCGAATATAATCAGATAGGGGAAACATTTTAATTAAAACTAGCTTGTAATCTTCCTCCCACCGGACATTAATGTTTATAAAAAATATCAACCTACCCAGTTTGTAGAAATATAAAAATAGGCGAGAAGATTCTATGACTATGACTCTCACATGAGGGGCAACCAGAGTATTGTTTTTAGGTTGATAAAAAATGATGTTACTTATTCAAATTACCCTATTACCACGCAATTGAATAACCAAGAACGTGTAAGCACATAAAAACTAATCAATATAGGTAAAATTATGTTTTACATAATATTGATATGTCATTTCATATTATAAATTATTATTTCAGTACTGTAATCAATTTTCGTCACGTACTGAGTCGACAGTTACTGCATTATTCCGACTTGCACTTAAAAAAGTAGGTCATTTTTTATTGAAGTGCGTGGTGACCACTTTCACTCCAAATTCGGGATAAAAATGGATCAAATATACAATTGTATATACATCAATATTTATATTCAGCAATTTCATAACTTATTTCGATGTAACAAGTCCTGAATTTTATTTTTATATTCTTTACAACCCACAAATTTGCTAAACACAATTTTCCGCTAAAAATAAAACTTGAGAAAAGTAAATAATTACCTTAAAATCTATGGAGAACGACACTTAACAAATGTCACACTGTTACGATAATATTCACGGCTCACAGTAATTTTTTCCTACATTAAAAAGCACGTGCATTTACGCCGACGCCGAGCGCCGAAATCGTTTTTGTCGGTTGTATTACGTAGTACGGTGGATTTGCCGTCACTGTTTGGATACGTAGATAATATTCAATTCTCGGCCTCGACCTTAAAGCTCGTGTACACTGTTGAGCTAAGCTATGTTACATTTATAATTTGTTTACAGTTCAACAAACTCTGATAATGAATAGTGATGAAATGATCGCGTGAAAATAATTCTGATAAAAAAGGGTGTTGGGATATAAATACATGTAACCGTTTAATTCATAGCCTTGAAGATTGTATAAGGAAAAAAATATCAATGATTTATGAGATTACTGAATTGGAATTAGAAATTGATTTTATTGCTAAATACAATTTGTTGAAATGGTTTTCTTCGCTGACTTTAGAGGGAGACTATTATGGGGTCGTTCTGACATTTTACCTCGGTTTCTATGCCCGATTTTTGCAATAAAATCTGGTTGCTATTACAGCGATAACATTGGAGATAATTAACAAATTTGAATACCCATCGTTTATAAAATACTACTAAATAAACTCGAGACAATAATGTGTTGCCGTAATTCTAGACTTACAAACGTGGTTATAAATGATAGCCAAGATATGGATATATTTTTATTGGATGCGTGACTTAAACGCTAAGGAATCGTACCTTTTATAGCTGGTATGATTACCCTATTTTGAATATTTATCAATAATTTATAGTGGAATATTTGTGGGAATATACTTGATAAAATTGAATAGTTAAAATGAATTTTTATATCTCGTATAAGAGCGATTTGAGATAATGGCCAATGTGGTTTCATTTAGCTAGTTTCGGTTACTACCCACTCACGAGTTACTTGTTTAACTAATAGATTTAGTACTTTAGTATGATACAGTGTTGTGCACGGTCATTTACCTCTGGCGTGTTCAGTGGAAATTTTGTATTTTGCAGTCGTATTCACTATTGTCTGTCCGAATACTTTTGAATGAATGTTTGTAAATCTGCCTTATCTACACGCGTTACGATTGTTGAGAGTATTGCAGCTAAAATTATCACAGTTTACGGATTTGTTTAGTCCATCAGTGTGACTGGATATCGACCGTGATTGTCTTTATTAAAATATATTATTATTATAGCAATAAAAACATAGATAGTAAAATGGCATAAATATTTTTAATTAATCATTTGTAACAAAGTGATGGGACATGGTTATTATAATCCTAATTGAATCCGGATTTAAATTTGATTCCGTTATCTATCGTAATAAATTTTGGTGCAGCGGTAGATGAGATCCTGGAATAAACTCTTGTTTTAACTTGTTGACAAAACCTATATTTATGCGGGTTAGGCTGTGGACGAAATCTAGTACAATTACTATATTTGGTTTTATTTATAATTGTCGTAAAATCATAATGTATGGCCCCGAGCCCAATAGTGAGACGTATTTGTATAGAAGAAAGTAAATTCATATCTCATGTCCAATGATTTTATCGAATATTAAATGCTTCAAATATTTGATGAATTTCTAAATTACATTATTGATTGAACTTGAAGAGTTTTGGATAACTTCTGGATACTGCACGCTTACTATCATTCTACCATTATCTGCGATACTAAGGAGATTTCATCAAATTAAGAAATGTATTAAAAAATTCGCGATATCTTTAATACGGATCTAATTGCTACTTTGGTTTTCAATGCTACATTTAGCGACGTAGCCTGAGTAAAGTTATTGTGATTTAAATAATATACAATATGTTCTGAACAAGTTTTAACTTTGAAAGCCCTTTTACACTCAGGGTATGTCTCTATTATATTTATAATACTGAACTTTCAAAGATTCATACGATTTTTTATCAGTTATTCATTTAACTAAAATATTAATTAATACTTTTTCTATTTTAGTATGGAAAGCTTTTTTCACTCTGTGATGTAATGTAATAAAAACCGCTATTAAATAATAATCTCCCATTTTTGAAATAAAATGGATAACACGTTCTCCTTATGAGAAAAAATATAAAAGTCTTTTTTATTCATAAAGAATTCAATGTATGTTTGTATGTATATTCTATTTGATAAACTAATCATAACATCGACACGTGTTTACGTTAAGGCTGATTCTAGTGCAATATTTATTTTGCGTGTCGCTTGTGTAAATAAAATAAATGCTTATTTTACAATGCTATGTGTATTAAGGTTATTACTTATGTCAAATAACAATTTCTAAATAAGAGAACAAGTACTTAGTAAGGGTCTCGAGTTTACGCTCGCGGTCGGGAATCTCAATGGTCGCGAGATCAAGTGAAAAAAACTTAAAATGTAACCCAATTGCCCAATAATTTATTAAAATCGTAATAGTGAAGGAATGATGTGCATTCGTGGAAGTAATTGAAATATTCCATGTATTGCTATCGCGACGAACGTATTTGATAGACAAAATTAAGATAACGAAAGACAACACGAAAAAAATCGCGATCGAATATCATTCGGGTGAAGGATGTGTGTGTGAATCGATATTGTATAATTTTATCGCAACAAATTGTTAGCATTCCGTAGGAATCAGCTAGTATTGCCCTCAATAACCCTGCGTCAGATGTACGCTAAGTTATTTAAGGTCTATGTCAATTCAGATTAGGTCAAAATACTTCCGTAGTACGGTTCAGTGAACCTTTATTTTACTAATTACCTAAATAATGATTAACATTATAATCTGTTGACGTTTTATAACATAACATGAAGAGTGAAATGAGTGTTTAAGTTTAGGCTCAGGGCTGCGCGTGCGCATTGAATGTGTAAAAATCTCATTCATGAACGATGCCTACTTGCAGGTGTATAGGGAGACAAAACATACAGTTATGACAGCATAAGTCTATGTTTTGTCTCGTTTTTTCTTGCGTCTTGAGACATTAAACATATTGATATAAAACACTGCTAAGATATAAAGACTTAAGAACCTTACGAATAAAATGGAAAAGCAACAATTTATATCTTCTACACATAAAATCTTAAAAAGTTTTCAAATGAAATACAAATATCGACATAACTTGATCATAATAAACCGAGTAAAAACGCAACTTCAAAATTCACGTGTTTTTTTAGTTTGTGAAATGAATGTTTTCTTGTAGAAACTAAACAAAATTATGTTTATGGCGAAGTGTGAACGCCTTGTAATCATTTGTGACGACGATGATGATCTTGATAATTTTTTATACTTTTGCAGTATATGTCTGTGCAAATTTCCTTAATTACTAAAATATTCACATAAAAGCTAAGATAAGAAGCCTTATACCGAACCAATATGCAGTTTCGTTGTTAAAATCTAAGAAATTTGCATGAGTATCTTATACGTTCAACTTTATTATTCTAGAAAGTTATAAGGTTGTTTCAATGAAATAATTTAAATAATTTTTCCAACAAATTATAACAATTACAAGTAACTTTTGAATATTGATTTTATAATTATTATTCCGTATAGTGGCATCAAAGGACCACCCTGTGTCTCTTCCCCGCATTGTTGCGAAGTTCAAGGCGACATTATCATATCCGTGGCTGATTGACACTTTGACATATATTACACGTTTCTATCCGCCTATGGAGAATTAATTTATTAAAAAAAATTGCTTGCTTCAATAGGCTGGTCTTACAGCCCCAATCTCAACATCGAAAAGATAGGTTTTTTTCTTGACTTCATTTTACCTTTACTAATAATACTTACCTATTACTCGTATAGGTATATATTCAGGGGCATTTCTTGTTTTCTTAACTGTCAATGCAAGCTTAAGTCTGTCTGTACTGGTCTCATGGGTTTATAATTTCGAAAACTATTGCCTCTATTTGTTAAATCATTTTTTTATTTTAAAACTCTTTCGCTAAAAACTATTTAAAATTATTGCTCGCCCGTAGCTTAGCATGCGATGACATAAATAAAAAATTATCAACAATAATTAATAAATAAGCTTCTTTTTGATAAAGGGGGTTGAATCTGGAGCACTTGTTAAGCAGGCCAGTATTGAACTAACTGCTGCTGGGAACTGACGATATCTATAACGTTATATTAATAGCTTTGTGGCATATGACGCTTCATAACAACATAATTAGCAATACATGCTCCGGATGCTAGAAATTTACCTCGATTATCGTCATTGTTATTCGTGGGAAGTTTTTATTTCGAATATTATTGGTACTGTTTATCACTGATAACGATTTATAAATAACCTGCGCTCTAAATAGTTACATCCCTGTATTTATAAAATTTTGATAACTGATATAGGCGTGGTGGCATCGCAGGTAGACTGAATATTCTTGACTTTTCACAATCTAATTGAAATTAACAAATAAATACAGAACGTATGAAAAATGTATGAAAAATAAAGCTTTCGTAATTTGAAAAGTCAGAGATGTTCTTAGGATTTGGAATCGCGTCTACCGCAGACGAAAAGTCGTTCGCACTACATATCCACATTAAAAACGAAGATAACAGATTGCTTACGCCTAGATTGGGGCTATTTTAACGGGTATTCTTGTCACCATGCTATTTAAAGTGTTTTTAATTTGTCAAAAATGGATTTAAATATTAAGCATAAATTTTATTTATTTTTTAAATTGTGCTTTTGATAAGCAATCTTTATGACTTCAAAGAAAAACAAAACACGCAGTTATTTTTAAAAAAATATTGATTTCGAGATACCATAATGGTGCAAATATTATTCTAATGAATTGAGATTTGTTGATGGTGTGTTTAAAGGCGTACGGAACCCTTTAAAATATTGCATTGTTGTCGTCATGTCGGTAATTGTTGTCAGCCGCTCATCGCTACACGTGTAAGGTATCTAGCTGTGTTTCGAAGGGCAAATGTGCGAGTAAGCTAAACACGATACGCGGAATAATGAAAATGGTATCAATTATGAACACGTTTCCCCTTCAAATGTAACCCGCATATAGTTCTTTAACGCTTGTATCCTTCGGGGCATAAAGGATGATGATGAATTTCTACACCGAAGATTGAACGGTTATTAGGGACCTCGAGAATTTTTTTACCTTGAGTGTAAAAATCCTCAATAAGCCCCCTTTTTATAGACGTCACCAAATTAATTGACTAGAGAATAAACTACATATTACATTTAATAGTTATAGATATTTGTATTGGATTTTAGGACATAAGCTCATAAAACATTTATGGTCGCTATTTAGAAGCATAGCAAAAAAGAACATACAATTATTATGGGTATGTAATACTTATGGGTTCCATTGCATTGGCTGTTGGTGCGTGTGATCTAAAGCTTGCAGCTTCAGGATCAGACAAAATTAAGATTAAGAAATTTTTCAATTATGATATCGTTGTCTGGAAATTTATTAGTAAATCTACACGGGTTCAAACCCCAGGCACACACCTCTGAGTTTAGTTATATGTGTATTCACAATGTATTATCACTTGCTTTAACGATGCAGGAAAACATCGTGATAAAACCTGCACACCTAAAAGTTCTTAGGTGTGTAGTCGGCCAACCCACCCTAGGCCAACTTGGTGAACTAAGGCCTGAACCCTCTCAATGGCAGAGGAAGCGCTTGCCCTACAGTGGGACATATATGGGCTGATGATGAAGCCTAAACTCGGTCCCTCTATCACTGCACAAATATATCTACTAAAATGCCTATGTATACATGCAGGTCTCTCTTTGGGAATACAGGACTATAGGCGTGAGTGTATTTATATATCCAACTCAACATATGCTTTGCATTAATAAATTTGGAACTCGCATGTAAGTATTACATTTCAGCACACTGGTGGCACCATTGTCGCGTTGTCAACCGAGATACGCTCGCGAAAGTCTTATCGCTTTCATTACCTTTGTTGAAACTCAATACCATTTCTGAAGAGAAGAGCTATATTTGCGATGCGATATGTACTATATCGAGTATCGAGCATTTGTACTGCTAATCTCAACAAAAATAATTTTTTCGCCGTCATAATGCAACAACGCTTTACGTGAAATTACGCAAAAACAAGATCATTTGATAAGATTAAATTATATAGTATATGGGTCAATCAACTTTTATCTGTCCTGTCAGTACTATGTAAATTTGTCCCCCAGTAGGTTAGTACAATGAAACATTGATTTTTCCAAAAAACTTATATACGGCAATCAATTACAATTGCACATAATTATTTATTACAATGTCTACTATGATGCTAGCAAATAGATTTTGTTTGCTTTATAATTTTAACGACTGATTTGCATGTTTACTTTGGTCCCTATTATATTTTATTATACTGAGTTCCACCGGACAACGGTAAATAAGTTCCAAAATCCAAACATATATGGCGTGACTACTGCCTGGAGCTCAAGTCGATTCATTTCGTGACAATACTCATCCAGCCGCGATTTTGATTTCATCTTTTCCGCGGCGCCAGTCGACCGAGTGTATTTTGAAAAAGTGCGTGGCTTTATTGTGTGTCCACTGGACAACCAGCACAAAAACGTAATTATTTTATATATGATAATAAATTAAAGTGGAATATATTCCATTTAATGTATATTTTTTAGTGCGCGTAAGACCTAATTCAAAATATTATTATTTATTACCAGGGAGCGGAAAGACTAATAAATATCACCACCAGTCCCTTGGACATCCAAGATCATTGTCTGAATTATTCAATATTTTCTCTTCTAATACTGATAATTATTTTCAAATAGTTGTTTTTTATTACATAAAAAGAATAAATACAGGCGATTTCCATCATAGAATCCCCTTTGGACACCCGAGTATTTCCTATGGACAAACGTATATGTCCACTGGACAACCACTTTTTTCTTATCTCCTAAAGACACACTATCGTCATATTTACTTTAAAAGAACAGTTAGGTTTTTCAAATATAATTCTAATATTTAAAAGTAAATTAACAATTTGACTGAATTTTTAAATGTTCAAGGGACTATCTTAACTACAGTCACGTGAATTTTTGAGTAAAATTTACCATAAATTGTTCTGCTCTATTTGAATTCCTCAAATATAAATAATTATCAACAACAAATACGTATAAAATATACAAATTTGTAAAAAAAAATTTTTAAAATAAAATCTATCAGTGATGGTACATTTAAAAGTTGATTGACCCATATATTTCGAGGACATTACCTTTTACACACTAATTATAAAACGAAAGCACACGTCCAATGATTGACACATAAGTTTGGCACTCTTTTAACACACATCCGATTCTGTTCTTTATAAGTATTTAAACTGCATTCACGATCATAAGATGACAATCGGTTACACGTGCATAATTGTTACTGTAACGATTAGATAAACGAAATGTTTTTGATAAAATACACACTTAATTGTTATTCAGTGCATGAGTAATAGGTTAAAATCACTTAACGGTATTATAATAAAATATTTATAATGTTTTGAGTTAATTCATTAAATATCATGTTACTTTTTTACTACTTAATAGTAAATGTAATAAGTATAAATATACGATAAGGCAGGATTTACTAATTACATGAAAACCGCGACATGTAGCGGTTTTACTTCCTACGGAAATAGTTTCCTATTTGTTTGTACTAGTTTATTTTTAGTGTTCTTACAAAAAAGCCGCTACAAATTGGTTGAGAAGTAGCATACAATTGTTTTTATTCTCGTGAAGGCCATCTCTAAACGTTTTACAATGAATGAGTATTGCGTAATATATTGAAATTGAATCTTTAATAACTTGTCTTAAAATCGCTTCATTATTTTAAAACATAAAATATCATGTGAAGTTGTGGAATTATCGGTTCCGTGATCTTATGCCAACAACCAGGTTACGTTCTTCTTTCTACTTGTTTACTTATAAACACTGAATATACAAATACAAAAAACACTTATATTTCTGTTGATCCGCATTGAAATCGGACAAGAAATGAAGCAGTAATTGATATGTTTTATACCACTCACCGAACTCAACATCCGTCTTATCTTCTACTATTATCTTCGCAAGAGTTATCTTTACCTGCACTCTAAAGAAAAAGCTATTCAACATCTTCAGCTTAAAAGGTTTTCCTACTATTAGTAAAGAATTACTATTATTATAAAGAAATTAAATTCTTTTGGAGATGAAGAATTCGGTCAACATCCCAATTCGGTCGCTTATCATTGTTTGTTTATGCCTGTCTGGCCTTTCCTCACCGCGCTCGTGTAATAATTAAAATGCTCTAAGATGACTCATGAGAAAACTTCGCAATCGCACCTCATAATTGCTACTTCTTATTTTAGTTGTTTTGCTATTTTAAATGATTTAGGCGGTAGAAGCGTTGAAATAAAATATTACTTAGACGACATTAATCAAGGATTATGTATGAGGGTCGTAGTAGTTAAGTAAGCGAGTCTATGTTCCCCTCCTGTCTCCAGCTGCGTTTATTGTTGACCATTGTACGGGGAGAGTCTACCTTTTTCGGTCACGTCTTCAAACTCCGAGTTGCTATTGAATAAAATAAATAAATATTTTTGTTTCAGATCCGTCCAACGTTCCTGATCGGTATGTATTTCTCACCAGAGGAGATTATGTCTGGTAATCTGTCAGAGGACAGCTTGAACATGATATTGGAGCGGTACAGCGATAGCGATGGCGTGGCTGAGTCGGAACCAGAGTACGGCGCTCAGAATGCTATGCAGTGCTACGTGCACTCACAGGCCGTGGCCGACAAGGTAATATAATTAAATTGCTTTTTTTAAACAAACAAACAAAATACATACCTTACGCCTATATTCCCCAAAGGGGTAGGCAGAGATGCATTTCTGCATCCACATTTCGCCAGGTATGTATCAGTCCCACGTAATAGGGGGCGAGTTTATTGCCGTTTTTCGGGCACATTTCCAGACTGTGCTGCTGACTGAGAATTTCCTAATGGAAAAACCCAATAACACTTTGCCCGACCCGGAAATCGAACCCAGGACCTCTAGATCGCAAGGCACATACTTGTACCGCGAGACCACGAGGCAGTCTTAAGTCAAGTTTAGTCTAGCTTTTATTAAAGAGAAGAAAGCTGTTTTAATACCCTTCTAGTAGTTCGAGGTAATTGGGACAGGAATGTCGTTGTCTCTGCCCTTTCAACCTTATACCAAAGAGGACTTTGAATAGGCTGGTTCCCACCCGTATTGATTGTATTGTAGTATTGATGATAGCATAAAATTTATATAAATACGTTCATTTTGTTCTCAATTTTCGAATTGAGATACGTGTTTAAGTATATTTATCATAAATCTGGTAGTTGAATGATATTAGTTTGATTTTTTGTTGAATTTACTTTTACTTTTATCACTGAAAAGATCGCCATTAGAAAATATTCTTATAGGAAATTACATACAAACCCATTTATCCAACGAGTGATAGAAAGGGAAGTGTTTCTGTATCAAGTCCCACACAATGAGAATCGAGATCATCAAACCTCTGTTTGCCCACTCCGGAAAGCGAATCCATGATGTTAAACGGAATACACTTGAGCCATGACCTCAAAGAGGCACTTATAAAGAAATCGTAGTGATTCATTTACTTTAAATTGGCCGCGATGAAATTAGCAATCTGGACACGTGTAATGTTTTTATGCAAGTATAAACTTTTAAAATATTCGCAATGCCCGTAATAAGAATTACAATTACGTCAATGATTCGAGTCTGATCATTATTGGTTTCTCATTGAATGTGTTTCATACCCTATTCCGCCCGTAGACTACATATTTTTTATGATTTTCAAAAATAGAAAATAAGGACTTTACATCAATTAGGTCAATTGATACTTGCTATTTTTCCCCAGCATTATCACCTATTCCTATCCACGTCCCACTACTAGGCACGGGTGTAGTTTACACCTAATGCGGGCTCGCGGACTACACAACTAAGAAATTCCTAAAAATTTAGTGTGAAGGTTTATGTGTCTAGTTTTCTCAAAATGTTATCGCACATAAAGGTGTCAAAGTACGTGATACTTCATTGTGAATACCCACATAATTAGGAAGTCAGAGGTGTATCCCTGGGTTTTGGACTTACGAACCCCGAAACCTCGAGACCATTACTACTCCTTTCCCCAATTTGTAAATGCTTTATTATGTGAAAGAAACCAGGCCACCAACCAGAATGATCCTTTTAAACATTCGCCGTAATAAAATTTCTTATAATCAGTTCATTCCGATCGGTGTCATTGACACATTTATGATTCAATACACGCGTAACACTTACACACGTCGCTTGAAATAATTTCATAAAAGCTTTCTATAAAAATTTTTTATGACGTCAACGCGGCGAAACCCGTTTCATCTTACAAATGCCTATGAGAAAATAATTAGCATCGTGTCGGTCTGACTGCACGTGCCGGTTTCCACTTACGGAGCAATGTACTTCATCAGGCAGCCTAAACTGCTGACTTCCCTGTACACGGTAATGCTAACACAAACATTACATTTCGTATTAGCCAGTACTAGCGGCGTCGCTCGCGATATTTATTTCCATCACTGAGTTCTGTACAATTTCACGATTAATGAAATTTCTTATTGATTAACCCATTAGGTACCAACTTTTTTCTGTATTGTTTGAAATATTTTTCAAAGAGTATATATAATAAGGAGCACATAAAAAAAATATAAAAAAAAAATAACAAAATAAATTTTTAGTCCATCAGTCCAATGTTCCCATTTGGGAACATATTTAAATAAAGAAATTCAATAAGTACTGCCATCCATTGAATCAAATTACTAGTTACAAGCTATTATTTAGATACTATTTGATATTATTTTACAATAATTATAAAATACTTACATCGAATTACAGAATAATCAAAATGGAAACAATTGAAAATTTCGAAACTCGTAAAAACTACGTTCTTTGATCAACAACACATAAATGACAATAATTTCAAGTGAATAATTGGCTTGATATTTAGCACCACACAGTGTAGAAACTAATGACATGAATAATTATTAAAACATTGCAGGTAGTTATGAATGAATCGACAAAAAGTGAGATGTCCCAAATGGGAACATTGGTACCTAATGGGTTAATCTGTAATAATCTGTAATTCCTTCTTCTTGTTTGAACTCTACAATAAAAGTCACAAAAAGTTTGATAGTTTTCGGTATATCCTAAAATACGAGTATAATTAGTTTCTCATATTATAATTCAAGTAGTAGAGTTCAAGATATTTGTTACTAATACACACCTGTGCACTATACTAGTTGTGGTGTCCTCGAGGCGCGGTCAAGACTCTTTGCGGTTGCGAGTGCAAACTCCAGGCACACACCTTTGACTTTTCGGAAATATTGTGTATTCACTATGAATTATCAAGAACTTAACGGCGATTGAATAAATCGTTAGGAAACCTGAAAACCTAAAATTTCTTGGTAGTCCCGCCAACCCGTACTAGGTCAGCCTGAAAACCCTTAGTTGAAGAAGAAACTTGTGCCGAGGAGTGGAACATATATCCACTGAATTTGAAATACAAACATTAGCCTATAGCAACTAAATCGGCTCACGTCATTCATGAAAGTCTCTTAAATTACTCGTAATATACGAAGTGTAATCTCTACATATGTATATAGCAGTGGCGGTACTTCCATAGAAGCCCGAAAGCCCGACTTGCCTTACATAGTTCCGAATAACGAACTTAACGATTGTTTATTTATAAAATAACGCTATAAACGTGAATGTGAGTACTAACCGGTAGGTATTTATTAGTCCTACGTACCAAAAAAAATATGCTGCTACTAAATAAACATTTGGGCTTGCCTTAGTTTGACACCCTAGGCACGCCACTGGTATATAGGTACTGCAAGTTGTAAAAATTGTCACATATTTGCAATTGTATGTTCATTACAGTAATGATAATATAAATTCTCGTCACGTGGGATCAGAGTGTAGTTATTGATATGAAGTATTTAATTGAGGAAAATATTTGCAATACATTTTTTAATTATAGTTTTATCTGGTATAAGGTATACCTATATCGTTACTTCGCTTCAGGTGTACAATAGCTTATAGTTAGACCAAGAAGTATTATAATAAATATTTAAAAACTGCTTCGTTGGCTCCGCTGCTCAAATATGCTGGATGTGACTGAAATGTCCTAGGTTCCATTACTGGGTTGGGTTACAAAATGTTTTTTTAAGGACGTACTGCTAATGGAAGTTGTTATTTTTTACTCTATCAGCTCATATAAGACTGGGCATGGATCGAATGTACAATTGAGAGGAGTTTAACTTTGTCTACCACAATTGTCTTGTGTTCAATCATACCTTCAAAACGCCTCGTAGAATTCGCCCAAAATGTGTTAGTTTCCACAGGATTTTTAATTTACTCCTTGAACGATGTGTAATAACCATCATATTTTCTAGGTGGTGGCAGACTGCGTGGAAGCTCTCGTTGGCACGTACGTAACGAGCGGTGGAATGTTGGCCGGAGTAAAAATTTTGGAGTGGCTCAAAGTTTTACCACCACAGGTAATTTATACCAACAGGAGTATGACATGTCATCACCAGCCCATGTATCGCTGGCTCACTATTAAAAGGTTCTATGTTACAATTTTAATACTTATTTAGTTATGAATACTACTATGTTCTATGATGAAACCAATAGTATGATAGAATAGGTTCTATCATAGAACCTCACAGTATACATAACTAAGTCTTAATATTGTAACATAGAACCATGTAATAGTGAGCCAGCGACATATCAAACTGCTGGATAAGGGCCTCCTTTACAATTAAGAAGGTTTACGCCATAGTCCACCACGCTGTTCTAGTATGGGTTGGCGGACTATACTACTGATAAAAACTGTAAATAAATGTACTAGATACAAACTTGATGATCAGCATATTTAGGCACCTTCGGTATTTACCATCAGGCACGTTGTTGATGCTTTGGCGTGCCAGCATAGAAAAAAACATCAGTCATAAATTATATATTAAACCCCCGGCCTAACGTTTCATAAACAACACGAGAGCTGTGTGATTAAAAAAATAAAAAAGATATGTGATTGTAAATATACTTAGTTGCAGAATTAAGGCGATACATTATTATTTTATATATTTCAATTTAAAGCTCTGAGAAATTACTAAGTATATTTAATGAAATCATTGATTTCAGGACGATTTCTCATCGTATCTCAACAAGAAAGTGCCGACTGTCATCACGGAGAACAAAGCTACGGTTGAAGAGGTCGAATACCTTCTGAATGGATACAGGCCCGATTTGGAACGAATTCTGAACTACAAATTCAAAGATCCATCGATTTTACTGAACGTAAGTATTAGCGCGGCAATACGGCTCTAATACTTGACATGTGTAAGGCGGTCTAAAATCTAAATAGTATCTCCTGCCAGGAAACTGAAAGAAATGCGGACATTTATGCTGTACCGTTCAATAACACATATACAGCCATTCATACATACACATTCGACAGCCCCCGTGGCGCAGTTGGCTAGACACCAGCTTGCGAAACGAGAGGCCGCGGGTTCGATCCCCGCACCGAGACCGTGTGAACCACAAATATTTGTTTCGGGTCTGGGTGTTTGTGAGACCGAAAAAGTCTCTCGTAGTGTCTGATACCCACGACACAGGTCTTGTAGCCTAGTGTGGGGTCAGTACTATGTACGTGACTGTTGGGTGTATAAAAAAAAAAAATACATAGGCTTTGGGTATAAAACTACAAGATTATTTTATAAATATAAGACGTTGATTGATGCTAATTTTTTTTTCAACCAATTTCGATGCGACTTTAGATGGCCAATTGTCTCATAATAATCATATAATTTTAAATGAAATTAAAATCCTACCTAAATGAGCTTTGATTACCGCCAATAAAACTATTGTATCCTTTACTAATATACACAAATATTCGCTATGGTCTTTAAAAATCTTGAATAATACAGAAAAATACGCTTTCTTTTCAGGCAATGTCACACGCTTCGTACATCCGAAACCGTTTGACAGGTTCGTACGAGCGGCTAGAGTTCCTCGGCGACGCCATCTTGGATTTCCTCGTGACGTCACACATATACGAGAACTATAACAAGCTGAAGCCCGGCGAGATCACCGACTTGCGATCGGCGCTCGTGAACAACGTTACATTTGCCGCATATACAGTAAAACTGGGACTGCATAAGTAAGTTCAGTTGTAATACGTAATATATTTCCTGCTTACTCACGAATTCAATTTCTGAGTAGAGCAATGCTAATTAGTTAGCGCGGAAATTTCTGATGCCGAAATTTGGGTAAAAAAAATTACTTCGTCCTATCCCTTTCGTGACAGTGACCTCAAATGACAACTTATTAATAAACAAAAAATCACGTATTTATTTATTAAAACGTTTATTTAAAGGGCAATCATACTTTAAAGAAAAGTGTCCGATGCCCTGATGGTAATAATACATTAATTTATTTATTTTCAGATATCTATGTTCAGAACTAAATCCGACATTAAGTAAGGCGATATTGAATTTTGTGGAACATCAGCAAGAGCACAACCACAGTATTTTGGTAGACGTGTTGTATATGATCGACGAGGAGGAATGCCAACTTGCCGAGTATGTCGACGTGCCGAAGGTAATTTGTCAAATCCTAAACACTTCTTTTTGTTGGAAAATATCGACATTAGTAGTTGTAGTCCCATCTGGTGGATCAAATTGTAAACATAAATTACTCAATCATCTTACTCATATCTATGATAGTCAGCTCTGTTGGCGGTTGAAGGCCGGGACGTTTACGTTCCGGAGGCGCACCGGGCGACTGCGGTATAACGGTGGGCGCTTCTCGCTCACGTTCCGTGGTCGCCCCACTCGGCGCGGTGATGGCCACCGGGGGGTTTTGGTCGGTATGCCGGTTTAGGGATTTTGGTAGGGACCCAGCCCGGCACTAACACCTGCGCGGACCTGACGTCGCCGCGCGCCGGGCTGGAAGACCGGTGACCCCGACATACGCTTCCCGCCCCCCATCGCCCCCGGGCTGGCGGGAAGTAGAGCCATAAACAGCTTTCCCCTCGACAACAAAAAAAAAAAAAAAGCTCTGTTGGCGGTAATTAAATTTTCCAAAGTGGTTAGTGATCTATGAAACTGCAACTTCACGTTGTCAAATCAGTTTCCGTACTATTGACCCCCACACATAAGAAAGTGTGCCGCACAAAAATTACAAAATAATAATATTTTATTATAAAATCTATTTCTTCTAATTATTTTTTAATACACTTAAACTTACAATATTTTATATTACACTTATTTACTTGTGTTATTTATTTGGTCAGGTATTGAGTGATATATTCGAGGCACTAGTGGGTGCCATGTATCTAGACAGCGGCGGCGACCTGCAAACTATCTGGTCCACGGTTTACAGCATCATGCACAAAGAGATCTACATGTTCTCTATCTCTGTTCCTAAACAGCCCGTAAGAGTTCTGTATGAGAACATACACGCCTGCCCTGTGTTCCAGTAAGTATGAATATCAGTCTACACGATTTGAACAGAGTTTTACTTGCCATTAGATATGGTGTTGTCAATTTGTCGTAAAAAATTAACGATTCCAAAGTACCTTTTAAGTAAAACTAAAAGTATTTTTACAAAAAGTCGAATTTACGTCGAAGTCGATTTTTTATTTTTATTTGTGTCTCTTTATTTTTTTTTTTATTTGAATTCGTCTAGCTACTTTCAATACTACTAAAATTACATATATCAATATTTTTTTATTTCACAGCAAGGCGGTAGTGGTGGATCCAGACATCCCAAAGGTGAAGGTGCAAGTGACATTCACGAAAAACGAGAGACAGCACTCGGTATTCGGTATCGGGAGGAACAAATCTCAAGCGAAACGTGCTGCGGCGAAAATGGCCTTGAAAGTCTTGTATGCATGAGCCCTAGGCTTGACATGATCTTAAGACCCGGATTTGGTTTTCTGAGGGCTTTACTTAAAGATTATGTTATTTTTGTTTTTTTTTTTTTATTGCCATTTAGGCAAAGATAATGACGGCTGTTTAAAACGACATCTTTGCTTAATTCAGTATCAGCTCATATACGCCTGACTGCTGGATACACGCCTTTACAACTGAGAGGGTTTAGGCCTTAGTCCACCACGCTGGCCTTGTACATACACGCTTAAGAAATTTCTAACAAATTTTAAGTGTGCCGGTTTCCTTCATCGTTAATTTTTACCAAAAAAAAGTTTGCTATACCCTGGTTTCCGAAACGAAGAACTAATATTTCGTTCATGTTCATTTTTAACTTTATAAAAATATATATGTATATATAAGGATCGTTTTAGTTGCACTGCATTCGAAACAAGTAAAATGATCCTTAAGAGTTTTGATAGCAAAGTTAAATGTAACATTATTCGCTTTATGTGTTAAATGAGATTAGTTAATCAAAGTCTTTTTAAACTGGGAGCATAGGTCGTCCTTTCATTTACATTGTATTCATTTTAAGCCATTAAAAATAACATAGAAAGTGCTTAATCCGGGTCAGCCTAACTTATACCAAATTATTGTTACGTCTGTGATGAACGAAGTGAAGTTTGCTGCATATGCGTCAAAGTAGGATGATAGGACCATATATTATTTTTCGTTTGTAATAAATGAAGACTGAATATATAGTTTCTAATTGAATGGATGTTAACACATAATGCGGTGATAGTAATGTTCCTTGCGAAGTTGTAAATATTGCAAACAGTAAAACAACATGATAGATTAATTCATAAGATTTTAATGGAAAATGTGTTTGCTTTATAAATTCGGTTTTGACGTGTATTATTTCCAAAGCTAAAAAAATTACCTATTCAACTACGTGTATTTACTTTAACTTTGAGAAAAATCTATCTTTTTAATATTAAAAAACTGAAAACTTCATATTGAATAAAAACCCCGTCATATTATGCGTAAAAGACCATATCAGCGTGTATGTCTTTCAATACGATCGTCATTTGATATTATAAAAATTACATAACCTTATTAAGGATACATTATAATGTAATTTTTATAAATGATTAATATTTTTAAATTCATAAATACATATACATAGGTATATCTAGGGACAAATGAGTATTAGAGTAACTACGTCATACCACGCACAGCTTCATTGCAGCGTTAAAATACATATTGAGTGTTCTTTTAAATTTTACCAAATTAGTCTAATATTAAAAAATCTCTTTTATAAATTTTATACTTAGAAATATTTTTATATTAGTGTAGGGAAGGTCACCACTTCTACACCTTATGCAAGGACTAACTAGTAGGGCTTTTAATACGGCATTAACAGTTTATAGTATCATAGAAAAGTTGTTTTTTCATAATATAAAAAAAAACCCTCCGAAAATAGTTCATTCCGATTAATTTTTATTGCTGAAAGATTGAGAGGAAAACTTTGAGTGTTTGAGGAAAACTGTTATTGGATTAGGTTAGGATGAGTTATTTCCTCTTACAGTGCGAAGTTGGTGAATTATGTGGAATTGAAAAGTATCTGTCGGCATGTCCGTATACACGGACGGCGCCTAAGTCTATCTCTTTCGGGGAAACAAGCTTGAGGGTAGTTAGTAAAAATTATAAGGTTGAGAGGATAACCTAAGGTTGAGAGGTTATATACATCATAAACGTCCCACTGCTGGGCACGGGACTCCTCTACCATTGAGAGAGTTTAGGCCATAGTCCACCACGCTGGCCTAGTGCGGTTTGGCGGACAGTGAGAGGTTATAATTGTTAATAATTAACATAGGTAATGTTAATAAACATAGGTAATGTTTAGTTTGAGAGGCTATGATTTTTACTAATTCTTTTACGCCGTAAACGGAACTCAGCTCTTATCCTATTTTTATAAATGTAGACAATTTTCGGACCTCTCTTTGTGAGGAATAAAAAAAGTTTTATTTAAAAAAAAATGTTTTTAATATAAAAAAGCGTCAATACTCAATTCGACTATGTTTGTTATCAATTTATTTTTATTTATGTGATATAAAAATTGTAATTCGTACGATAAAGTTCAATTAAAATATGAAATAATTAAATGTTGATATGTTTCATTGTAAATCAGAATTTACTAGCATGTAAAAAAATAGTATAAGTGTTTATTTGCTTGTTAAGTTGACCTGTATCTTTTAATTTCAACTTTACTCATTTTTCATGGCTTCATTTTATGCTTTCCACTCAATAAGAGATAAAAAACGACAACAGACAATGAATTAAATATAATAATATCCAATTATTCCCATATTTTTATTATTATATTTTTATGTAGTAATTAGAATAAATGAGATTTTTATTTACTTTAAATAAAATTATAATGTGTCCATTTTTAGTTTGAGACGGAATGTACCTAATATTGGTTTTGACATTTCGTCTCATTCTGTTAAGACTAATTATTTTAAAATTGTAATATCAACAATATATGCATGATTTTTTTAAATAGTGTTTTATTTATGGTCTTAGATTGCCAATTATACAAATTATTACTTTAAGCCCTTACATCTGATTGATACTTACTGGGATAGTTTAATTTTTGAAAAAGCAATAGTAAATGTACAAAATATATAAACGCCTAAACTCTCTATACCTCATTCACGATAAGTTGATTCTTTTGGCAGATGTCAATTTTTCTGAGACATGACTTAGAAATAAAAAACGTATTATTTTATTATTTTAATGATTTGATAAATATAAAAAAATACATACAACACAAAAGTCTCTAGAGATATAAGCGTTATCCGAAAATTTTGAGACTTTATTGCTTCAAAGTAAAAATAAAATAGGAATACTGAAACTAATTGACGTTTGTATAATGTTACATCGGTCAGACAGAAAGGGACGTAACATCGTTCATATCGATCTCCACTTCGATAATTTTATTGAACACTATGATGACCATGGCTGTGCTCCTTTTTCTTAATAAAAATTGTTTTAAATATAAAACTATTTTATTTTTTAACCTTTATTTTTACATACTACGTTATTTTTGGACCTCCTGTCAACTTAAAATAGGTGGTTTAGACCATGAAACTAAACAACTTTTCCAAAGAAACATGGGTCGAAACGTGATAAATAATTCGACCCTCCCATAGAAAACTGCTCACATGGTCGATTTCGTGTAGAAGGTCTAAATTTTTTTTTACTTTTCGACCCGTGTTTCTTTGGGGAAGTTGTTTACTTTCGTGGCCTAAAACACCTATTTAAATTTGGCGGGAGGTCTAAAAATAACCCTGTTATATTAAATAGGTACTTATTATGAACTTTGACCCACCATCGCTTATCTACATAATGTTTTACATGTCGATAGTAATAAATAATTTCACACATAATGCAGTATTTTAAAACGCAATATTTTTGAACTACTCGATATGTTCTGTTTCCCATCATTAGTCGATATGCCAAAAGAATCAACTTATCGTGAATGAGATATAATGAATAAACTGACGCTATGTAATAGCGAGCCTTTTGCCATTTTAGACACAATTCCAAAACCCTTAACTTCTTATGGATAGTTCCAAATGAAATATTTTATTTCCGACAAGATCTCTGCCCTAGAATCGGTACACGGCCTCGCGATTCCCTGCCGCACATTTATGTCGTGGTTACTGAGGTAGTGGCAAAAAAATATTCAAAATGAATTTCTTACTAGTCACGGGAACAACTTGTTACAAAATGCGATTGCGTATTTGGATATTTCGCCATCGACCCAAGTAGTGTCACATACGAAATTTGGCCATCATTATTTTGTATTGGATGGAGATACGTAATTCAAACATGGTTCTGTTACGGTTGCAGAGTAGTTTTACTTATATATTATCTAGCCTTTATTACTGGCAGAAATAATTTTATAAGTATAATCATAATTGTAAAAAGTAATGTGCATTACTTTTTGCAAATATACCTTATATTTAGATTTCCGGACGTATAATCTCTTTTACTGAAATGCCTAAGGGCCGGCGCTCACTGACGGCATGGCACGGCAGATTCTACTGCAGCATGCCGTGGCATCCTGCAGCAAGTCGCGGTATGCCGTGGCATCCCGCTGAAAGCCCAACCACTCCGGTATCAGTTTTGCTCCGCGCGAATTCGAAGTTGCTTGTGTCGTTATGGTTGACTGGAATTTAATATTAATAGCACTTCTACCTGAAGATGAAGAGAGGCAAATAGGAACTGCTAATTTGAGGAAAAGACAATTCGAGGTGCATAATTTGTGAAAAACAAGATCTACAAATAGCGAATTTAGTAACTTGTTTAATGATTACGACATGCGAAAATTCTATGATTATTACAGAATGGACTATGAAAACTATAGTCGCGGCGCGCCTTTTCCCTACCTTGCCCCCGCGCACCGAGTTGGCGAGGCAGTGGCGCGCCACAGGAAGCTGTGGAATGACGCGGCATGCCGCGTCATCGCGTATGGAAATAAATTAACATGCATTTTAACTTCCTTGAAATAAGATTCAAAGTAGCTTTATTACTAAAGAAATGCTTTGCTATGCCGTGCCGTCAGTGAGCGCCGGCCCTATGACAACAGAAACGCTTGACAACAAAGTCTAGACAATTTAATTTCCCGGAGGAAATTATCGATAATTACGGCTCCTATTCTACTCTCGACTAAGAACAGACGCGACACTAAATTTAGTAATTAAAATCCTGGATTGAAAACTCATTTAGAAAGGGTAACTAATGAATAAAACGTCAATTTTTTTTTCCCACATTATGTGGAGGTTAATATTAAAGTCGCATACAATAAAACTACAAGAAGTATGTGCTGGGTCTCTTGTAGGCGAATGTGTTGAGGCGCTTGTAGTGGTGCACGCGCTTGGGCAGCGGGAACCGGATGGTGCTGTTGTGGAACTGCTTCACCTGCGGCCGGCGACACGCCGCCGCCTTGATCACCTCCACCTTGATGATCTGCACAAGCAAATTGTACACCATGACAAACTGAACTGTTCAAAAATAATGTACGCCTAGAAATATTTAAATATTTTTTGGAGACACTGACAAACTATACAAAAAATTATCTAGGACATGTATAATTAAGGAAAAATCCTATTTTGGACATTCTAGAGTAATTAATTTGTTGTTTTTATCCAAGAGAAATATAATACCTAGCACTGTTAAAAATTGACAAATAAATATACAACATACATATTTTTGCTTAACATCAAAACAATTTTATATTCCTTTTTTTTATTTTAATCAAGGGTCATGAACACAGTTGGTATTATCTTGAAGCTATACCCTATATGACCCTTTGTGTTACACATCATAATGAAAAAATTAACATGTTACATAGCCTGATCTTGTAACATTTTTTTGAAAACAACACAATTTCATAAACTGCCCAACTACTTATATTTGTCAAGTTTAATTAGCCAAAAGCAGTGATGGCCTCGAGGTTTGGGCGCGCGGTCGAGAATCTCGGCGGTCGCGGGTTCGAACCCCAGGCACACACCTCTGACTTTTCGAAGTTATGTGTGTATTCACATTGAATTATCACTTGCTTTAACGGTGAAGGAAAACATCGTGATAAAACCTGCACACCTAAGAGTTCTTAGAAATTTCTTAGGTGTGTAGTCCGCCAACCCGCACTAGGCCAGCGTGGTGGACTATGGCCTAAACCCTCTCAATGGTAGAGGAGACCCGTGCTCAGCAGTGGGCGTATATGGGTTGATGAAGAAGAAGAAGAAGAATTAGCCAAAGAGACTTTATGTTACGAAGAAGATGTAAAATCTACTTACGTGGATAGAGTGAGCACGCGCTCTGTGCCTGGCTCCCATGTCTCTATAGCACTGAGTGACGGCGCCGCCGACGGTCAGGTCGCGGTACTCGCGGTACATGTTGTGCACGCCCGAACGAGACTCATAGCGGAGCCAGATGCCGAAGTTCTTGATCTTTACTGGGCTCTTCTCTGGGATTTCCTGGAATATCAACATTAATAAGTTTAAAACAATCGAAAATAACAGCATAACAATTAAACTTAACAAAATAACTACATCCGCCTTAAATAATATATGGCAAACCATTTCAACAGCTTTTTAAAGTCCTACATTGTACAGGCAAAACTTAAGTTTTTTAAACACATATAGAATTCTTGAGCTTTTAACATTTGCCCAATGAAAAAACCCATAAATTTTGCCACCCTAAGGAAGAGACCTGGCACCACTTGCTTACTTGCTGGACACTTATGCCTCAATTTTGTACAAATAAAAAAATGATGGTTAAGCTAATATGAAAACCCACATCAATCATGATTAGTTTAGACAGACCAGTAATTAAATATTGCATCAGAATCACAGGCACCAAATTAGAATCTTAAGGTTGCCAGTGTTGATTTATTTGTTAGCGATATCTTTAGAATGCATTGAGTAGGAATATGAACTTAGCAGAAGTGCCAAAGAACTTACAACACAAATGTTCAAATTTATTTTTATCTTCACATTTAAAGGTATGTATTGATGTGCCTGTGAATTACAGAATTTGATATTCGCTTTTAGTTGTGAATATTAATTTCTTACTTTAAGAGCCCTTAAAGACACAGGAAATAATATGAGAACTGTGATAACTTAACCAGTGGAAAAGTTATATATAGTGTTTTGAAATATTTATACAGCTAAATGACTGATCATGCATAGGAAAAATACAGGTTTACATATCTCAAGTCAGGTATACAAATAAATATCATATAAAACAAATACATATGAGCAACCCTCTTAACAACATAATTTAACTGGCTGCACAGAGCAGCCACAACTTTATATTATTTCTGTTTTGTTTCTTTCCACAATTTGGTTTAGATTTAAATCACTGAGGTGATCTAAATATTTTAATTATAATATTTTTTATTCTCACTTATTTTGCTTCTAAACATCATGTTGAACCTAACAGTGAATGCAACTCATGTTGCACTAACAGTCAACCACTAATAGCTAGTTGATCACATACCTAATGTGATCAATTAGGTGTGTGGCTTATTAGGTATGTGATCACCTAGGGAAGGTATGTTTATTTATTTATGTAAATTGGAGGCAAATAAGCAAGTGAGGATGTTAAGAAGTCAAAACCCTGAATACCATAGTATTTTGGGACTGTTCAATGGGACTACAATTTCCCACTGAATTCAATGTGTCACATCAGCCATACCTGCTATGGCAGAGTCCAGTTCCTTATAAGGGCATTATCAATTTTTAACAGTTTTTTTTGGGACAAGGCTAGCTTTTGACTTCATTTTTTTTTTTTACTTCAAATGGCTTAGATATATTTAAGTCAATAATTAACAAGTTTAAAAAGTATACAAAAAAACATTCATCAAAAAAGGTTGACAAAAGGTTAGGAATACCATGTATTGGAAACCAGGCACTTGTTAAGCACATAAATATATAAAGTATCAATAATTTGTAAACATGATTTTTTAATCTAGTTTGAACTACAGCATTCTTCACATATTGTAAATAAATTTAACTTACCCTGATGGAGACAATTTCACCGGTGGTCTTTTTGAACTTTTTCAACTGCCTTAAGAAGTACCAGAAACGAGACTTGGCGACGATGGGGTCTGGAGAGAAGATCCTCATCTTGTACAGCGGCGGCTTAGGCTCGCTGTCGGACGGGAGCTTGCGTCCAATGACTTCATATTCCTTCAACTAGAACCGAATAATTCCTCATTTTACCACTGAACCCTACATATTCAATATCACTATTTTTTTTATCATGCGAGGTTAGTTGAGAAAAAAAATATATTTATGGTTTTGATTCCTCGATATCAACAGAATAAACATGAGGATATAATGGTCTTGCACTGAAATTAAGTAGAAATACTTTATCTAATGTACAATGACAAGTATCACAACATGACCGACCTAACCTAAAAAAGTACATACATATTTTTGTCTTCCAAATTTAATTTTCCCTTAGGTTCTTATAATTAATAACGCGTATAATATAAACGAAATTTAGAATTGATAGTGTTGGTATATATTTTAAATATTTCGAGTATATTTGCGTGCTAAAGCGTTAGTGCACCGCGACAACGTGTACGGTACACACCACACATGAACATCACCAAGTGCACTTTTATACACCATTCGATGCAGTTTTCCATTATGCTTCATTTTATCACGGATGCGATACTTATTTTCACTTATTATTCACGAAAATCACTAAACTTACCTCTCCTTTAGCCTTCATTTTGGGAAGTTTTGGACCGAAAGGTCTGTCAACGGAAACGGAACACAGACGCGAAAGAGAGATGACGTTTTCAGTGTTGCTGATTTAACATAAGTAGTTAAAGGTTGCAATAGTAAAAAAACGAAGTATACATTTATATTAATTCCATAAGAAAAGAATATGTACTTGTTATAAAGTTAGAAATCTAGGAAAACTATTTGGATTGTGACAAAAAAAATCTAAAATGTAAAATTTTAATAAGAAAATGACTATAATCCATTAATTAAATAAACGAACACTAAAACTATAAAAAACTTACCTAAATTAAAAAGAATACTACCTATCTGCAGTACCTGTCTAGCCATCTACAAATCATATTCACTAAATAAATCTTTACAGGGTTATTTGACATCGAAACAGATACAATACTATATTTCCTATTGCAATCTAATGAGAGTACATAAAAGCTCTTCTAGTTATGAATTAATAATTGACAACTTTACAGATAACTTCTGAAATTTAAGCATCAAAACAAAACATTATATAATTGATTGTGCTACCTCATTTGTTATTGAAATTATAAATGGAAAAGAAATACATACAGTACTCACTTCTATCGTATTGTAAAAGCAGCTTTATAGCTATTTCCCTTTAAAAACACGGAATTATTATCAAAGAAGTTATTCCGAATATAATGTTATAAGTGTACTAGCTTTTACACACTACAGGGTTAAGTTCAGAAAGAAAATAAGTCGTAGTCTATTTTACTCCTCAGAGCCCTATTTATGTCCATACCAAAAATCACACGTATCGGTCAAATCGTCGTCTTCATCATAATAGATCCAGCCTTGAATTTTAGTTCAAGCAGTCGAAAATCTATTGATAGATTTCTATGTCAGTCAACCTTTTTCTTATATGTATATAGATTGATTCTTGGGTAAATGTTTACTTTACTTATGCTAAAATGGAAACGGTCGCGGATATAGTATAGCACCATTACGAAATCAATTTAATTAATTAATTCATAACAGCATAACTAAGGAAATAAAGTATATTCAGACCTTTAGTGCTCAAAACAAAATAATAATAAACTGTGAGACGTGAGGCAAGTAACGGTACTCAGTCGATACTCGAAGCGCATATGTAAACATAGATAATATTTTTTTACGCAGTTCGTACAATGACTGTGAAAGTTATAAAATATCCCTAGTGTAAATCGGCATTAATTGGTGTCAGTCGTCAGACGACTCACGTCAGTCAGGTCAGACACTATGGTCAGACAGCTCCAGCAGCTGTTGACATTGACATTGTAGACAGATCACGAATTATTTGCGTGCGATTTTAAAAATGATAGCGTAGTATAAAAGGAATATGTAATAATTAGATGAAGAACTAATTGTCAATATGTTCTCGAGGAAGTTTGCGCGTGTTTTTAAATACGGACTATACGGCAGTGTCGCTATTGGTGGAAGTGTAGCTGCATTGAATCTGCAAGAAGAAGACTATAATTCCTATGCAATCGTCAGGATTACCAGAACAGCAGTTACTGCTGTGGAAATCGGCAGGACCTACCAAAGTATGCTCTATAGCAAGAACTGGGACAGAACATCGAGTGAATATTTAGAGGTTAGAAGTCAAGCTCACCAAATTGGGGCAGAGAAATTGCTTGAGCTATGTAAGACAAATAAAGGCGTGTATATAAAAGTTGGTCAGCATGTTGGAGCTCTCGACTACTTGTTGCCAAATGAATACGTATCTACGATGCGGATATTGCATAAAGACGCACCTAAAAATACAATTAAAGAACTTTATGCAGTTATTAAAGAAGATCTCAATAAAGATGTAAGTTATTATTATTAATGATTCTATTTAAAACAAACATTCAATAACTTTTATTGAGACCTGTCAATTGTCAAATTATTGTCTTTTATGTTTTCTGGAGTAAAATTTTTGAAATGTAGTCTAAATTCATTAAAAAAATATACTAATTTCAGTAGTGTGTCTGAATCAGCGTAATTTGAGCCTGCATGTTAATTCCTTTGTATTGTCTATGACCAATTGATATTCAAGTCATGCTTGTGTAAGGAAGTTGTCTCATATGTATAGTAGTTGCTTACTTGAATAAAAACTAACTTTAAAATGGTGTATGTTGTATGCAAATAAATTGGTTATATTTTTGTTGTGATTAATTAATAATTAATTTTGTAGCCAAATGAACTGTTTGATGATTTTGAACCAGAACCACTTGGCACAGCATCATTAGCACAAGTACATAGAGCTAAATTGAAAGATGGCACTGATGTTGCAGTAAAAGTTCAACATCATTTTGTAAAGAAAAATGTTAATATTGACTTAAGATGGATGGAATTTATATTGTCCACCATGTCTAAGATATTCCCTGATTTTCAAATGCAATGGTTAATTGATGAAACCAAGAAGAATATATCTAGAGAGCTGGACTTCCTGCAAGAAGGTCACAATGCTGAGAAAGTGGCAACATTGTTCAGTAACTATAAGTGGTTGAAAGTACCCAAGATATTTTGGGATTACAGTACTGAGAGGGTACTTGTTATGGAGTATGTTCAAGGAGGACAAGTTAATGATATTGAATATATAGATGTGAGTAATAAATGCATTATTATATACTTAAAATACAGTATAGTCCATTTCATGTTACATGTTTATATGATTTACATGTTATACATTTAATCATGCTAAAAGCATAAATAAATTACATGTAAAAGGTGCAAACCATGATAAATAATGTTAGACAAAATATATCTTATACATAAAAAAAATCCAATGTCACACTTGTTATTAATACATTAAATTAAGGTAGATGATAAACTTATTTATTAATGGAAATTACTTTGCACATTGAGACTCAAAATGCCAAACTTAATGAGTTTGAACTAAGTTGAAGAACAGTATTGATTAAATGTTCCAAGTTCCTTAAAATGCTGTCAATTATCTTTATTTAACCTTCTCAATTATAGGGTTGGTTTTAAGATAGTATTTATTATGGGATTTCGTTATGTCCAAAACTTGTAAGAAAAAAAGGGAAATAAAATATTTTTTCATATTTTTATTAAAGACCTGGCTTATAAGGTCATGTTCTAAACAGCTTTTATGATTTTTGTTATTATTTACTGGATACAGCAACAATTTATTTTTATTTTTTCATTTTAGAAACACAAAATCAACAGATATGATCTATGTAGGAAGCTTGGTGATCTCTACTCGCACATGATCTTTATAACTGGCTTTGTGCACAGTGATCCGCACCCTGGCAATATCCTGGTGAGACATGACCCAGGGGAAAAGGATGTCACTGTCTACTTGCTGGACCACGGTTTGTATGCTGTAAGTTATAGATAAGTGTCCAATTGAGACTGGTAATATTCTATTCAAATGTGTTAAGATTATTTCTTTTCTTATTAAATTTCAATAACACACTTTTTGTTTCAAATAGGCCAAAATCCTTATATCAACTGGCAAGATAAATTGTAATTGGTTTGTCCTTGCCTACCCTAATTGCCAACCTGAACCACTTACCATATGTGGTCAGTTTTTGCCCTTTAAAATGTTTTGTTTATATTATTACTGCTTTATAGTTTTCCTTATTAAATAAAAAATATGCCCAGTGATTTTGAGAACCATCATTTTATAAAAACGAAATCAGTAGTTTTGTTAATGCATGTTGTTTTAACATTTACAATTATCTTTCAGCAACTCACGGATAATTTTAGGTATCACTACTCTAAACTGTGGCTATCGATAATCGATAGAAATCGTGAGAGCATGAAAGTACATGCGGAAGCGTTGGGAATAAGGCAAGAGCTGTACGGCTTATTCGCATGTATGGTAACTGGAAGGCCTTGGGATTCAATAATGAAGGGTATCACCAAAACGAAACCGTCGAATGAAGAGGTATGATTTTTTTCTTGAATATCTATTTTTTTTATACAGATTGCCACTATAAGATTACAACAAGCAAAGACACAGATCTTTTATTGCTCAATCCTTTTTCTGAATTGCTTTTTATTAATTTCTTTTTTGGGTTTTCCATTTACCGTGCTATTTCTAACTGAGAATACGTTATCACTTTCGTCGACCAGGGCCCTACCTCGTATATTATGACAGCGAGATTTTTAATCGATTTTCACATATTCTTTTGCAGAAATCGACATTCCAAAACGAACTACCGAACATACTACATTTTGTTACTCAGTGTTTAGAGCATGTTGACAGACAGGCACTGTTAGTGTTGAAAACTAATGACCTGATCAGAAGTATAGAGTATGCGCTGGGTACACACGAGAGAATGTGTGGTTTCGTCGTCATGAGTCAGTGTTGTGTACAAAGTGTGTATATGCAGGACTACAAGGTGAGGGAACTTTCATTGTATCCATTGAATAACCCTACAGTAACAAAAGTGACTACAAAGTGTAATGAAATACAATTTATTACAATATTGAATACAATAACAGACTTGTGACATATTGTGAGGTCGGAACTTTTGATTTATTTAATTATTTGTCTTATTAGTCATTACTAATTATATGCACGTACACTGATATGCACTTTCACGGTATACTTGTTTGTTTTTATTCTAAAAGAAGTGTATGTAAGCAATTTCCTTTAACGGTCAATGGGTGTACGAATACGAATGATTTTAATTTTTTTACATTTTGTCAGATAATTCTATTCAAAACATTGAAGTAATAGATACTTATCGCAATGAAAAAGCTACCATTCGAAGCAATGAATCATTATTTTAAACTATTTAATTGTATGAAATGCATTTTCAGAATTTATATAAAAAGGATGATTAGTAATATTCCCACAATTAACATCTTGCGAAGTTATCTTAGTGAGAAATTTTGCATATTCCATAGATGATATAATATAAATGATGATTTAATGAAATAAGTAATTTAATATGCAAGATCAAGTTAAGTTGTAACTGCGGCTTCTAACACGTTCATATAAGACCTAAGTATAAAGTAAACAGTCTCAACTTGTATGATTGTGATATTTTTTAATCGCTTTATATCGTGAACGAGTGACTTCGACTAAGAAATCATGAGTTAGCTTTAAGTTCTTTTAATAAGGACAAAAGAATCCCTTCCTATTATCATGTTATTTTTATTAACCTTTTGACCGCCACGCATAAAAACACTCGCCGTGTCCCCCACGCCAAGCCCTCAAAACTGCATTAAATACCTAAAAAAATACAGGGATGGGAATCGCATGTCGATAACGTTTTATTTTCTAATAAAAATAATGTGCCTAAATCTACCAACATATTGGAAATGAAGTTTTTTTTTAAACCCACATCAAACTAGTAATTTTACATAGCAAATACTATGGCTACAACATACAACGCTACTATATACAACGATGTTTCTTGAAGATAAATACATTAGTCAAAATATAACACAGTAACATTACCCCAGCACTACTCAATAGATGTTGTCGGCTCCAGCCGACATTGGCGTAGTCGACACGGTGTTTTCATACATGCTCGCGGTTCATTATAGAGATGGGACGCGCGCGGCACGGTGCACGATATTATGTATTAGCATCAAAAATTAAATAAAATATTAATCCGACAAAGATTATTTTAGGAACTACATTGAATACAATTACTTATTTTACTTACAATGTTTCGATGTATTGTAAGAAATTCTTTAGTAAAAGCCGCTTTTGCAAAAAATATATCATAATCTTTTATTTTTGTTACTTCTTTGTTACTATTACAAAGAATACACGAGTGTAATAGTAAATCATAAGACTACATACCAATTGCTGTCATAAACGTTCATTTAATTTTAAATAATTCTTCAATTAATTAATCAATAATGAGTTGTTTATTTTATTATAAATATCATATAATATTTGTTTTATGAAATAATACAAAAAAATTATATTTACTTCGTACATTAGCGCACAGTTTGCTTATTATTTATAACAAATTAGCACAACACTAGCGGTCGGCTCTTGCCGACAATGGCGCCTGGAGTCCATCCAATACGGACTTTTTTTTGGCATCTTTTCTCTCGTGGATTTCTCACATATAATAAATATTTATAGGTAGGTTTAAGGTATATATGAATTATTATATCCTTGTTACTTCAATAAATAAGATACGATAGACAGAAACTCATTTATTGAACAAATTTATCGTTAAATAATAATGCTACTTTTATGTCGGCTATAGACGACCGTGGCGTAGAGTGCACGGCGTTGCATGTCGGCTATAGCCGACAATGGCGTTCAAAAGGTTAATTGGCATGTCAGATTTCATGTTGTGTAATCCATAAATATTTGTTTCGGGTTTGGGTGTTTGTGTGACACAAGATTTGATCTTAATTATTATTTATTTCAATTTTCCTTTGAGTAAATGGCTATTTTTTCTTTTTCAGAATGAAAATTCCGTCATAAAACGGCAGCTGATAACAATGAAATTTGGTTGGACCATGCTTGTGTTGTATCTTTATAGTGTGTATCTTAAAGTTATGGATCAATTGACGTTATAAATGCATTGAAAATGGACAGAAATATTGCAGCTGCTGGTCACAAATTTGCTTTAATAATTAATCTCTTGCAATCCCTAAACAATAGGGTATATTGGTCAATGCCAGTAAGGTACTATTTAGTTTAAAGGTAGATCTTTGTTAGTTATACTATGTTGTACATTTTTTTGTTTACCTTTAACTCAGACTTCCTATTCAGAAGCATTGGATAAAACAGACGAAAATTTCAGACGAATTAGAAATGTATACAGTACTTAATTATTTGTCTATATGGTTGTTACTAGAGATGCGCCGAGTTACACTTTTGCCGAGTAACGAGTACCGAGTTTTACTCGGTTCAATTTTTTTTCAACCGAGTACTCGGCCGAGTAACTCGGTTCAATTAAATTTCCAATTCGCGCGTGGTACATTAGAATTTAAATAGCCTGTTTTCGGAGGCCGGTAACGTCTACGAAGAATAGAGGAATAGGCTGTTACCAGAACGTGCAGCGAGGCTTGTGTTCCTGCATCATAACTTCATCATCAACCCATAAACGCCCACTGCTGAGCACGGGTCTCCTCTCCCATTGAGAGGGTTTAGGCCATAGTCCACCACGCTGGCCTAGTGCGAGTTGACGGACTACACATCTAAGAAATTCCTAAGAACTCTAAGGTGTGCAGGTTTCATCACGATGTTTTCCTTCACCGTTAAAGCAAGCGATAATTAAATGTGAATACACACATAACTTCGAAAAGTCAGAGGTGTGTGCCTGGGGTTCGAACCCGCGACCGTCGAGATTTTCTACCGCGCGCCTAAACCTCGAGGCCATCACTGCATCATAACTTAGCTTTATCCAATTTTAAATACTAATTATTTTTATTATGTACTAGGTATAATTTTGATTTTATTTATTGAGATTTTCAAAGATTTCCTAAATTACTAAATAATTTTTGATTAACACAGTTGTTTACGAAATGAAATAAAATAATATTTACTGAATCTATAAAATGTTTAATACATCGCTTAAATTCGGTCATTTCAAATTTTACCACCCTGTTCACGACCTTGTCAAGGTCGCGGGACGTCGCTGGCTGCAGGAGGCTGCCGATCAAATCCGGTGGAAGTCAT
Source organism: Cephonodes hylas (assembly GCA_030295005.1). NCBI lineage: Eukaryota > Metazoa > Arthropoda > Insecta > Lepidoptera > Sphingidae > Cephonodes > Cephonodes hylas. The sequence goes on from AP025371.1 coordinate 7,853,451, forward strand.
TGGGGGAGGCCTATGTCTAGCAGTGGACTTCCATTGGCTAATGATGATGATGATAAATGTTGTTTAAATTATATCTACCGAAATATATTACATTTCTTAAACAGAGTATACTCGGCATTCAAACCGAGTTATTCGGCCGAGTACGAGTATCAAAAAACCCGCCGAGTACGCCGAGTACCGAGTATCAACCGAGTACTCGGCCCATCTCTAGTTGTTACCAAAGTTGTGCCTTGTATTAAAAAAAAAACTTCATTTGGCTATGGTTTATTTTTGTTGTTTGTGTGTTCTAGCAGTACCAAAGTTTTGTTATTTGGTTTTTTAGTCACGAAATTGTTAGTTTGAAGAAGATTCCATCTGGTCTACTAGTCCAGCGAATATACCTCATACTTACCATAATGTATTACGATCTATTTGTATATAAAGTTTGTTATGGAGTATTGTAAATAATACTAAAGGATTTTACAGCGGATTTGCAATCACATTTGTTAAATAATTATGGAGAATTAAGTTGTAATATTTTTGAAATATATTTATTATTGAAGTATTACGTGCATTTATTTCTCAAGTATTCATTCCTGTCCACTGGGTAAGAGTGTATGAAATCCCCCACCGCATTAACTTTTATCGAAAAAACATGGCTGATTTCATTCCAACAGCCTCGCCCTGAAAAACAGAGTTACTGGCCTTCGTCTAGATGTGAATTTCTGGCACAAAATCGCAAACTTTCTTAAGAAATCTTAAGTACTAAGTGCAGAGCTGCTAAATACAAGGACTATATTGTGTTCCGATTGTGACCAATAATAAAATATTTGATTATATTAGAAAAATAAACATTAATATTTTCTTACTATAAATTTAATTACATAAGAACATATTACAACAATTTCAATTCGGTATTCGAGTTTCTAGATTGGACAATTTGGTGCTCAATGTACACAGGTCACTTTGTATCTTCAGCAGAATATTAACGAAGTTATCACGGCTTTTGCGACCACCAAGTTTAAACAAAGAAGTGCTTGATATTCGACAGGAGATGTCAGATTTAATATAATTCTCATAGTTAACATTTATTCGGTTGTTATCCCCGTGTTTATAAATTTCTGGTGTTTCGTTTATTTGCTCCATTGGGGATAGAGCTGAAAAGAATTGGTATTTTAATGATGCAAAATTGTTGCTATTTTTCAAGTTCGTCTATTTGTGTTTCAAAGCTAAACTCATATTTTCTCTAAATTTTAATTAATCATCAGCCCATATACGTCCCATTGCTGGGCACGGGTTTCCCCTGCAACTAAAAGGGCTTAGTCTACTACGCAGGTTAGCGGACTTCACACCCAAGAAATTGAGATTTTATTTTAAAACGGTTTTTCATAAATTAGGGCCAGCGAGTAGACAAAAATAAAATTCTACGCGTAAATATAGAATGTAAATATTGTTTTGGGACAGCTTGCTACTGACGCAAGAAAAAGGTGTGAATGACGGAAGTCTTTACTATTCGATGCCTACGACCAAAACAGTTTTAATTTCTTGTTTTTTTTTTGCAGGCTTGTCATAAGTTAAAGAACATTCACTTGCCCTTGTGACTAAACGTAGCTTTGCAAGTAACTGCAAAGGGTTTTAGGAGACAGGAACAGTATCGGATTGACAATTTAGCGGAATGACAATTGCTACAGGCAAAGCGTCTAAGGGGCCCCGCGCTATGTCAAATAAACGTATTGAGATATTATATTACACTTTAAACTTAAGAATCCATATTCGATTAAAGGTTTTTCAAAAATATATGTTTCAGACCTCACGTTCGCTTAAGCCTGCACTGACGGGAAAAGTTGCCTTAGTTTTATTTACTTTATTTCACCGAAAACTAGAAGATTATTTTTTCATACTGTAACTCTTTATGTTGAGCTATTACACATAGACTAGGCATGATTTATTGGATTATCATTAATAATATCCCCTGTTTAAAATATATGGCATTTAGTTCTTGCTCATAATACTCACGGATAGAAGTTAATTTAGGTTTACTTGGCTTTTCTTCTTCTGTGTAGGTATTTGTTTTGCTTGCATTATGAATTTCACCGTCACCTATGGTTAGCATATTATTGTGTATTGTTGTTGTTGCTGTGAATAGTTTAAACAATGGCTAATTAGCTTTAGTTTACCCATAAAATACATATAAAAGAAAAAAAAAACAGGAAACAAAATTAGAAAACAAGCAATTGGCAGTCTTATCTCATGATGTCTACTCGTATAGACAACAATGGAATAGGTAATGGTAATTAAACAAAGTTTTATTTTTCTTGCTTCTAAGATTTATACAGTGCATGTTTCAATATAGAACAAATAGACTGTTGAGAATAACAATCAATGTTAGCCCTTAAACATTCCATTGCTGGGCACGAGCCTCCTCTACAAGTGAGACAGTTTTGAATAACATATCTAAATATTTCTTCGAAAAGTTTTACTTCATTAATTCTAGGAACTGTAATAATTTCAACAACTTTTAACACTTTTCTAAAGCTGTAGGGAACCAGGCTTAAGTTATACTACTCATCAGCAAAATGAAAACAAAAAAAAAAAACTTACATTGTAAACTATTAGGGAGCCATACTTCTAAAAAGTATGGGTGTTGGGGATCGTTCCCCTTGCGAAGGTCTGTGAGGGGAACGGGAACATTGTTCGGCGACTTAAGTACGATGATCTCTTCGCAATAGTCGGGCAGATCTAACAAGAACCACACTTTGTGCCGCAGAACAGATATCGACGATGAAGGTTTCACTGCTATGTATCGCAATTTCTCTTCTAGGACTAAAAGATACATAGGTTACACATATCGAAGAGTTTATTGTGGACTAGCTGTTGCACCCGGTTTCGCCCGAAAACACTAAATACAATCAGGGTCTTACTATATACTTCATCATCATTCTCCTGCCCTGCTCCCAATTCTAATTGGGGTCGGCGCAGCATGTTTTCTCCTTCCACACAGGAAGGAAGGACAAAACATGCTGCATAAGAGTTTTGGCAGATGTTTTACGGCCGGCCGCCTGCCTGACGCCAACCCTCCAACTATATACTTAACATACTAAAAATTTAAAACGCCTGTTATAAATTTCTGAGCAATATGTTTGGTGAATATGTCTGTTGTGTGTTGGAAAGGACATAAGGTACTTTTGATCCCGGTAAAATGTAGCATTTCCCGTTAATAAGCACGGAATCTAAAATTGCACCCGTACCTACAATTAAAATTCTTATATGTGGGAGGGATCAATTAAATATTTTTAAGTCAAATTTTCCCTGCAGATGAATTAAAATAAAATACTTACTTCCCAAGTCATATCTTCGTATTATGACGAAAGTTATGATGTCTTTTCTGAATAATTTAATAGGTGCTTTTAAGAGTTTAGTTAGGGACATATCCCCATCTACCCTTAAAAACACGTACGTTAAATTAATCACAGCATAATATTTACTTTAGCTCTCAAACATTCTTCCAGAACGTCTTAAAAATATATAATTAATAAAAATTGTAGAATAATGACAGATTGTTCGGTCGATGTCATAAAAACAGCGAGATAGCAATAATAAAGTTAAAAAGAAGATAATGAAGTAAAGAGGTTTCGCAATATCTTACTTACTTAGTACATAAAATGACTTCAATACTAAACTAAACGTTGATCTAAAACACAAATCCATACGTATATTCAAAAACAGAAAATTCTTTTAAAATAAAAAAATAAAATAAAAATATAAAAGCGTTTAATGTATGGTTTTGCATGTAAAATTTCTCATTTCTCATCAGCCTATCGCCGTCCACTGCTGAACGTAGGCCTCCCCAAGAAAGCGCCAACCATCCCGGTCTTCTGCAACCCATCATCCATTCGTTACCCGTTGGAGTTTCTCTGGTGGATAGAATTCGTAATGAAGTCATCCGCCAGAGAACCGGAGTAATTGACATTGCTCGCAAGATTAGCACGCTGAAGTGGAAATGGGCCGGCCATGTCTGCCGACGGTCGGACGGTCGGTGGAGTAGACAAGTGTTGGAGTGGAGACCGCGCGTAGGCAAACGTAGTGTGGGACGACCTGCAGCACGATGGTCTCACCACTTGAGAAAGGTGGCGGGTAACGGATGGTTTAGGGTTGCATGTAAAATTATTGAGATTTATTTATATAATGTGATTTTTTATTCAATCTTGGGTACGGTCTTCTATATTATTAAAAGAAGCGATTAGTGAGTATTTATGTAGGAGTTAATAAAGAAAAACAAAATGCAGACACGTTATTCAGTATCAATAAAAGTCGTATATTTTAATGAATGGTAAATATAACAACAACACATTTCCCAAAACCTTACTCTTTAACACATATATTGTTTAATAATACTACAATTAGAACGTAACTTACGACCCGTAATAACGTGTGACAAATATTTCCATGGCTTCATTATTAAAACGTAACAAGAATACATATTCTATACAGTGGCGGTACTTCCATAGATATCCGAAAGTGTTCATTGTGGGTTCAGTATATTCTTAACATGTCAAATTGCTTTTGTTGAATAAAGATTTAAAGGGTAAAATATCCGGAATTTTGTAAGGCAAGTTGAGCTTTTAGGCTTTTATGGAGATACGGCCACTGATAATATACTACAAAATTGTAGTTACTTGAAGATTCATAGTGATATTATAAATATTGAGAGAGACATTTTAGTTCAATTTCACAGCTTGCAAAGCGTACATTAATGACTGTGAACGGACGAATTCCCAAGAATTGGATATTACGTGGTACAAAATTCCGTGAACTAATTCCACTTGGCAGTTATCTGTAACAAAAAAATCAATAATATTAACACTAATATGTCCCATAGGTGGGCATGGGAGCTTCCTTACAACTGAGGGGGGTCAGGATTTGGTTTACATAACTGGCTTGTTGCGGCTTAACTGATTACATTTTTAAGATATCACTAAGAATTTTTATTTGGGCAGGTTTCTTGTGTTTTTCTTTTACTGTTGCAGTACGTAATAATAATTTACTATAAATACACACTAAAGTCCGAGATACGTGCTTAGGGATTGAGGCCACGACCGCCAAAATTTTTGACGACACGCGTAAACCTACATTCAATAACGTATTTAATTACGCGATTTAAAAATGATGTCTCGCCAATTTGCGGAATGATTTTTTTTGCTTAAGCCTTATTTAAAATTAAAAAATCGACAGCCCCGTAGTGCAGTCGGCCAGATACCAACTTGCGAAACGTAAGGCTGCGGGTTCCATCTCCGCGTCGAGAAGAATATTTGTGTGATGCACAAATCTGTTCCAAGTCTCTTGTAGTTTCAAATACCCACGTCATGACATGTATCCTACTGTTGCTTCAGAACTACATATATAAATATGACTATCGGCCGAATACTGAAACGCTACTAAATTCTAAGTCGATAAAGACGGACTAAAATAAGACGCGATTAGACGTTTAAGTTCACCTTAATTTTTAAGTTGCGTTTCAGCATTCGACCATATATGAATTTATTCATAATACTCACTTCTCTCCAACATAAAAGTGAGTTCATTGGGCGTGATAAACTTCTCGTACTGGTGTGTGCCTCTCTCGAGCAATTTGAGCACATTCTCGGCGAGGTATATGACGAACAGCTGCGACATTCTAGTCCTGTTTGGCGTCGTGAAGAATATCCTGCCTCCAGGCTTCAACACATCCACGCAACTCTTCACAAAGAGTTCTGGGTTGTTCACATGCTCTATCACTTCGGAAGCCACTACCGCGTCGTAATGGTTTCTGTATGTTGACGCGTGTTCCTGGAAACATTTGTGGATTTTCATCCCTTATTTTTCAATTTTCATATTCAAATTTTAAACCTATGTTCGGCGGCAAAATGCTCGTAGCGCGCCCACTCTAAGGTTAAAGTAGTAAAATAGGAATATTGCAATATAATCAACAATAAAATAATTCATATACAAAAATAAAATAATTCATTGTGAAAACACAGATAACTTTGAAAAGAGGCGTGTGCCTGGAATTTGAACCCGATACTGCCGAGCTTAGACTCTACCTTGTGCCTAATCCTCGAGGTTAACACTAAATGTTAAATAGGAAATTTTATATTTTATTTTATTAGGAAAACAAACAGTCACTTAAATATCTAATTAAACTAATACACAATTTGCTTAAAGACTAATAATATGTTTTTGCATATATAACATTATGGAGAACACTCACTTGACTTACGTAGGTCATGATGTTTGTAATGATAACTGAAGTGCGTAACGATTAATAATGATTAAAAGAATCCCTTTAAAATGTTTGTAACCCTTTGACATCGAACTTAATCCGCAAGGCATAAGGCCAAAAGCATCCACACAATAACTCATGTAACCTTATAACATTACGTTAACTGGTAGAAAATATCATACTTTTATTTTTACTATCAGGTTTGTATACAGATTTTTTTTAAGTTTACGGAACTGAATAGAAATGCTAAAGAGTAGTCGAGCTTTGTAAATGGGTTTCTAGTGCATGCAAATTATTTGAAAAAAAAAAACGGAACAATATTGCGATCTATGCTTCGATCAGGTTTTATTGGAGTCTCTATTAATTTCGAAAAACGATTTGACTCAAAACAAACAGTCAAAGAGCACACAGTCAGGCACAGACAGGCAAACAGTCAAAAGAAACACAGACAAATACCTATTAAATATTCATGTGCATTTTTAAAAATCTGATACTTTATCATAACTTGTTACTTTAATATTATTTGTATCAATAATATATAATCTTAGCAGTAAGAAGCTTGAATTCCGAAACATTTCATTTTTCAAAGATCTAATCCAGTGGTAGCCAAACTTATTTTGTCTACTGCCCACTTTGAGAACAAAACATTTTTTAGCGCCCCCATTAAAACGCGCGAAACCACAAATGAAAATAAAATAAATTATTTATTTAACCGTCATCCTAAAAAAAAAAAAACAAGAACTGCATAGTATGGTCATGTATATTGCGATCTAATACCGATTTTGGGCGCGTATCTACCGATTTTTGTCGCTCCTAGCTAAATAAAATTACAAATCACCCCCCAGGCTTCTAGGCTCTACACAACGCCCCCATTTTCTTTCTGGGTCTCTTACCGCCCCCCTTGAGACCTCCAGCGCCCACAAGGGGGCGTTATCGCCCACTTTGGGAAACACTGATCTAATCTATTACTAATCATCATCATCACCATAATCATCAGACCATATGGGCTCCACCGTTGGGCACGGGCCTCATCTACAACTAATAGGGTTTAAGTCTTAGTCCATCACACTAGCCTAGTGGTGGTTAGCGGATTTCCATTCTATCTATATAAATATCAAGAATCATTTAAATCAATTCAGTAGTTTGTGATAACACAAAAAAAAACACAAACTATTTCTTTCTAACATTAGGATATATCATATACATAATGCCTAATATATAATGTGCCTAAATAGTATTACCTCTATAGTCGTGGCGTAGTACGTGGGTTTATTGTTTGCTATCTTGGGGTCTACATTCTTGTGACCTTCAGCCATGGCTATGAGGTCTGCACTGGCGTCTATACCAGTCACCGTGGCACCGATCCTCGCTAGACCCTGAAATGAAAAATAAAATATGTTCTATACCGACATGCTATACAGGGTGAATTCAGACCGTAATCGAAAACTTAGACAGGTAATAAATACGGTAATCACAAACCCACTGGCGTTAAAAAAAATCTCGACAAAAAAAAAAAATTGATGTTTTTCATACAACCATCGGGATTAAATGTATTCGGTTTGTATGGAAAGCCTCTAAATTTTTATTTTTGGTCAGTATTTTTTGACAAAATCATTAATATACAATATAACTGTTGTATTAAGACTAGAACTGACTTGACGAGAACTATAAGCAAGGATTCCAGTTACTTTTATCTAAGTAAATTATTTAAAATGAATCCAAATTTAGATCAATGAAATACATATGATTCAACGAAAAGAAAAAGTTATTCTTGCCTCAGACAATATGCCTCCTCCGCAGCCGACATCTAATATTTTTTTATCTTTCAATGGAGTGGCGGTTCTCTCTTCAGGCAAGCTTTGTACGAGACCATCTCTGACGAATGGAACTCTGAAATAAAAAATAAATTAAAGATGACAAATGTATTTACGAAATGCAACGAATGTTGTTGGCTAACAACATTCTTTAATCATTTATTATTATTCATATTGTTTAAGAATGAAATTTCTGCATTATGAAATTTGTATTTGTGTGTGAAAATTTTATGATTGCGTAACTTTCTAAATAATAGTTAAGAGCTCGAGACCAACTGATATTAAATACGAGGTTATATAAATAATAATTATTGTACTTATCATAACAATAATACAAATCCCTATTTATTGATCATTGCCTAATCAAGCATTTTTTATCATACCTTAGACCAGGGGTTCCCAAACTTATTTACACTATGACGCCCTATATGATAATTATTTTTCTTGCGACGCACCCCCCCCCCCCCCCATCATCAAAACTACCTACTTTACTGGAAATAAAAACAGCACTAGTTAGCGTAATATGAGGTTATCAGAAAAAATACGGTCAGCAAATGTTTGCCGATCGCCTCGCGACGCCCCAGGGCGTCGCGACGCACAGTTTGGGAAGCCCTGCCTTAGACCAAGCTTTAAGTACAGGTTGGAGGTCAAAATGATTTAAGTAAAAAAGAATACATTAATTATAAAACCAATAAGTATTTTACTATGGCAATGCATTTTATAGAGCTTTGGTAATACATTATAAACAGCTTAAGGCGCTTACGCAAGTTAAAAACACATTCATGTGATTTTTTACAAAAGCTTCCAAATTCATTTATGGTCTTTAAGGGGGTAGATGCACTCAGAAGCGTAAAAAAAGGCCTATTTAAAAAAATTTTTTTTTTACAGTAATTAAGTTTATTTTACAAAATAAATTATACAGAGTTTTTATACAATGCTTTAACTTAACATTTATGAAAAAAAAAAAAAAAAATACATATTATTTATTAAAATATCGCCATATCGGTTGGATCCTCTCCCGCGAGTAGTACTTCGCGGTGACCATCACAACAGCCTTCTGGATCATCTGAATTCGAAAAACCAAGGTGAAACCTTTAGTTTAATAATAAATCCAGTCTTTAATCGAAGCTTTTTTTTTTTTTTTGAAAATTTACAAAATGGTGGCATTCGAAACTTTGGACTCTGATTTTCGATAAAATGTTAAAAGTTAATTGTTTAAAAAATATAGTAATTGTTAACAAAAATCAATATCCTTCGATTAAAGACTGGATTTATTATTAAACTAAAGGTTTCACCTTGGTTTTTCGAATTCAGATGATCCAGAAGGCTGTTGTGATGGTCACCGCGAAGTACTACTCGCGGGAGAGGATCCAACCGATATGGCGATATTTTAATAAATAATATGTATTTTTTTTTTTTTTTTTTCATAAATGTTAAGTTAAAGCATTGTATAAAAACTCTGTATAATTTATTTTGTAAAATAAACTTAATTACTGTAAAAAAAAAATTTTTTTAAATAGGCCTTTTTTTACGCTTCTGAGTGCATCTACCCCCTTAATAAAGGATCAAAAAGTCAGTGTTATCTTTTAATTTTTTCTCAAAATTATAAGTTGATAGTTTTGGGGGATTCATCTATTGGCTTGAGCAACATATAAATCTCATCACTGAGCATACCTATGCATTACGATCTACGAATGTTTTAATATTTCGTTTACCAACCTGAGCAGATTCATTGAATGCAATGGTTTGACTGGACCATTTGTATCCCACCAATCATTCACTTGGCTTGAAAAGAATTGCACGTCTGATTTGTCGATTGTACTTGGTTGGGGGCCGTCATCCTTCTTTGCAGCATTAACAGAACTCGCCCATCGCGATTGTTTTAAACTGAAAAAAAGATGAATTATAATAGTGGCCAGGGTTGGGCAGTATTTTAATTACTTGTAATTAAAATACGTAATTGAATTACAAATACGTATTTTATATTTGTATTTCAATTACTTCCTTAAAATGTAATTTGTAATTCGTATTTCAAATACCTGACGCCGAGGTATTTTGTAATTAGTATTTTAAATACTTGAGGCTTTAAAATACATTAATCTTCAAATACAATTAACCACCATGAGTGCAATAGTGGTAAGTGGCGAGAAACGGCATAATGCTCTCAATGAGTGAAACTAGGACCAGGGCTCCAGTGCCCGACAGCCCCACTATTCCTGGTTATGGTAGCGGCCATGGCAAGGGCGGGGCAGGGGGTGCTAAGAATCCCCGGGTTGGTCCCGGCTACCACACCCAACGACGGCTGGCCATGGTTACACACAACATACGCATTTTGAGGACAAACGAGAAGATTGTTGATTGAATTGAGTGGATAACACTGGGACATGCTGGGGTTGTCGGAAGTCCGAAAGATCGGGGAGGACATGACAACCCTGAAGTCCGGTATCCCGAGGAGGAGTCGGATTTCTCATCCACAGGTCTCTCATTAACAACATCGTATCCAATGAAAGTGTGTCGAACAAGGCAGTGTACCTCATACTCAGAATATCCAAAAGAGCTCTCGACTTCAGACACAAGTCTTTCCTAAACGGTACTCCAAGGGTCATTCTGTTGGCCGATGTATCGCGCGTCACTCGTACTATCATCTGCATAGCAATGCATGCTTTCGATAGACATCATGTCATTGATATGCAGGATGAAGAGTGTCGGCAAGAGCACCGACCTTGAGGAACGCCAGCATTAATGGTCATGGTCTCGGAGCAACAGCCGTCAACGACGACCTTAATGCTTCGACCATCCAAAAAGCTGGCGATCCAATTGCAGAGTCCCTCGGGGATCCCATATGCTGAAAGCTTCGCCTGAAGGGCGCCGTGCCACACTCGGTCGAACGCCTTCGTAATGTCTAGGCCGACGGCAATAGCCTCACCCCCACTCTCCAAGGCCTCCGCCCAGCTGTGCGTGAGGTACACAAGAAGATCGCCAGCTGACCGACCGTGTCGAAAGCCATATTGACGGTCGTTAATCAGCTGGCGATCCTCAAGGTACCTCAGGATCTGAGTATTAATAACTCGCTCCATGACCTTGGAGAGAAGGGATGTGACCGCTATCGAAAGGGGGGGGGGCGCTGCAGGGGGCTTCCGACCGATCCCGGTGGAAGTCATTGGGAGAGACCTATGTCCAGCAGTGGACTTCAATAAGCTGATGATAATGATGATGAATCTTTTTTTCCTTATCTTTCCAAACCATGCAGATTACTTATTAAGTATTTTGTAATTTGTATTTGGTATTTTAATTACAAATAGTTAAAATACTGTATTTTGTATTTTATATTTCAAATACCTTACTTAAAAGTATTTTGTATTTCAATTAAAGTTAAGCATGTATTTTGCCCAGCCCTGATAGTAGCTAGACTTATGTTATTACAAAGGAAATCATATGAACGTTTTTTTTAGTATTTTGCCTTGAGGGGTTTCGGTTCGGGTAAAATGTTATTGAGTTTTTCCATACGGAAATGATTAACAGTAGCAGTACCTACGTATTCATGTATGAGTTCACATCACTTGAAAGATGGTAGGTAAGTAAAAAGGCATTTTATATTGAGCATTGGCTGGCGAGTTACGATTTTTTTGGCCCTTCCGCAACTTCAGACCAGGGATGTTATGGAGCTCCGTAACCGTAACCGAAACAATCGGATATCCGAAATAAAAATATATCCGTAACCATATCCGTATCCGATTTCAAATTTCGGATAGTTTCGGATAAGGGCGGAGTCTAAATAAAACAACATGTTTCGACAGCAGTATCTTGCAGTTTGTTTGTTATTTCTATTCATAACCTCTTTCATAACTAGTTAAAACCTATATGTAACGTAGTGTTTGTATTTATGCTGCCTCGTGGTCTCGCAGTACAAGTTTGTGCCGTGTGATCTAGAGGTCCCGGGTTCGATTCCTGGGTCGGGTAAAGTGATATTGGGTTTTTCCATTAGGAAATTCTCAGCAGTAGCACGGAGTATGGAAAAGTGTCCGAAAAACGGCAATGAGCTCGTCTCCTATTACGTTGGACTGATTCCGGGTTGCGTGGTATGAAATATGCGACCGGTCACTCAGCTGCGAACCACCAGATAGTGAGTGGAAACTATGTTACTGGTGATCGCACGAATACGTTGAAAAGGAAACTACGCACCTGGAATGTAAGAGGGCTTCTAAGCCCGGGAAAATTGGAAGTCGTAGAGAGAAAGATGTCCAGATGCAATATTGATATCTTGGGAATAAGTGAAGTTCATAAAAGAGGTAGTGGTCATTTTTCTACGAACAACGGTCATACTATGTACTTCGCAGGTGCAGAAGACCATAGTCACAATGGAGTAGTTTTCATTGTTTCAGGAAAGTTGCGTAGCAGCGTAAAAGGTTATGTTGTTCTTAATGACAGAATGATTGCTATAAAACTTGATGCTACCCCCGCGCGAACATCATCCAGGTGTATGCGCCTACGTCACAATCAGACGAGGAAGTTTCAGACAAATTCTACGCTGATCTTGACAACCTGCTACGCACTATACCATCAAAAGAAGACATTATTGTACAAGATGATTGGATTGCTAAGATTGACTGCACTTTGGGAGATCCACTCCAGGGCATAATTGTCGGTGAATATGACCTGGAGATACGAAATGTCAGAGGTGAAAAATTCCTTCAATACTGTGTGGAAAATCAGCTTACTGTCATGAATACGTGGTTTCCAAACCACCCCAGACGATTGTACATGTGGATTTCTCCTCAAGGCTATAGAAACCAGAAGGCTATAGACTTTATAACAATTAAGTCTAAATGGCGATCATCAATTACTAACTCGAATACGCTCCCGGGCGCAGACTGTGGAAGTGACCATATAGCTGATTTCAGACTCCGTCTAAAATGCACTAGACCAAAATCACGAAACACTCTAACACTTGACAAATTAGCTTTAAATCACTTTCGCCAAGTAATTGATACTAATATTAGTCTCCGTGAATGGGATCCTTTTGACTCTAGCGAAGCAGATTAGAACACTTTGAAAGATACTGTTTTAGATACAGCGAAGGAGAGTAACGATTTAGACCGACCTTTAAAAACAAGAGAAGATTGGATTACTAAAGAGTCGTGGGCGTTAATTGAAGAAAGTATAATGGTGAAGCGTGGAGATCTTAAGACATAAACTGACTTAAGACATTGACCAATCTTGATAACATCTGGAGGAATAGAGAGCATTCGACGTGCAACTAAAGTGCGGTTGACTCGAGCTCTGGTATTATCCACATTTATATATGGTGCACAGACGTGGACTATGAAAAGCCGAGATTGCAGTAACATCGATACCTTCGAGATGTGGTCTTGGCAGAGACTGCTACGTATACCGTGGACCGCTAAGAAATCCAACGAGTTCATACTTACAGAGCTATACAACAAACGACTCTTTGCAGACTGCCAACAAAGAACCCTTCGTTTCTTTGGGCACATTATGCGATCACCAACACGCCATTTATATTTGTGTTTATAATTTACTTCAATCCAATATCCGTAACCGAAACTATCGGATAATCCGAAATAATTACATATCCGTAACCGAATCCGAAACCGATATAATTTTATTCCCATATCCGTATCCGTAACCGGATCCGAAATATCATATCCGGAACATCCCTACTTCAGACTATAGGATCAACAACGACACGCTCAATACTGACGCCGAGAAGTAAGGCTTAGCGAATCTAAGTCGTCATGATCGCGCAACAAGTTCAGATACTTTCCTTAAAAAAATAACATTTGACAACATGTCACGAGTCACGACTATACACTCCGAAGGTATCACATAATAGAGGGCAAGCTTAATTCATATTTTCGTACTGCTGAGAATTGTCCTAACAGTAAAAGGCAAAAACATTATTCATAGCCGGGTATCAAGTCCAGGATTTCATTCGCCACATAAGTATTTGAAGAGTGAGACTATGAATATGAATCAAATTACAATAAGGATCATAATAATCGCATTTTGGTCCTGGTGCCGTTCACTCAAACATTTTTTTTTTATTTTGAGATAGTCTTAAATATTAAAGCGATCGTAGTGGGCAACCTTGGTTGGTGGCCATGAGAAATATGATCAAAAAAAGTTTTCCTGTTCGCCTATATATAATATAAAATACACTATCAGATATTCACATTCCTGAGATCTTGTTGAAGTCACATATTTTCCAGGGTTATAGAGGGTCGACATACCGTAGTAGTCATCTGCCCTGTGGAAAGGGGGCGTTAGAATCCCACCACGGTATCCCCTGCCTGTCGTAAAAGGCGACTTAAAGGGGCCCTTGGGGTCGCTGGACGTGCTGTGGGGGCAGCGCGTCCTCACTGAAAGTGACCCCGAGAGGGGCGGCGGCACTGTGGCCTGTGTACGTCGCGGGCGCCCATTCACAACCGGGGCGCCCGAACAAGCTAGTGGGGGTGCAACTGCGCCCCCTATAACTCCGAGACGGCCGAGACGTTTACGTCTCGGAGGCGCACTGGGCGGCTGCGGTTAACGGTGGGCGCCTCTCGCCCGCGTACCGTGGTCGCCCCACTCGGCGCGGAGATGGCCACTGGGGGGTTTTGGTCGGTATGCCGGTATAGGGATTTTGTTAGGGACCCAGCCCGGCACTAACATCTGCGCGGATATGACGTCGCCGCGCGCCGGGCTGGAAGACCGGTGACCCCGACATACGCTTCCCGCCCCCCACTGCCCCCGGGCTGGCGGGAAGTAGAGCCATAAATAGCTTTCCCCTCTATAACAAAAAAAAAAAAAACCGTAGTAGTCATAGTCAAAATCATCTTTATTCAAATAGACTTTTACAAGTTCTTTTGAATCGTCAATATTTACATTTTTTTGTTTTAAACTATTGTCGCTTCGAAACGTGTTATCGCTGTGGAAAAGAAAATGCCAAGAAACTCCCTCAGCAACACGAAATGTAATTCTTTTTTTAAATAAATTAAAATTACATTGACTACAATTCTTATTTATTTATTTATTTTATTTTGTTAGGGAAATCAACAGAACAATTACAATTTAAAATAACATTTGTTAATGTTGTATAATTTGTCATTATACAACTTAGTTTTAGATATGTCATAAGGATACAAATTATAGCAATATAATCTCAGATCAATTTCTATAGTGAGCTTTTTTGAGCATATTTAAAGAATCAATGCTCTGAACCGATATGTACCACGACGGAATGTAGAGTCGATACAAAGCAACGGTGTTTGTAGTACTTACATCGTTGTGTGATTTTGCCAGAGGCCCAATTTGCTAATGGGAGTATTCTCGTGTTTGGCCGGGAGGCGACCACTGCTCATAATGTACACTGTACACGTTCCGTACAAACATATTTGGATGCTTGTTTTCGCGTTTTAGATCGCCATGGTGTGAGACGTTTGGTTATCTTTTTTCCAATCGACATTTGTATTAGAAGTTAGACCGTACTTATCATCAGGTCAGTATGTTGAACAGATAATACTCTTTTGCCTTGTGGTCTCAATAACAGTACTGAGTCTGGAAATGTGCCTGAAAATTTGTAATAAGCTCGCCCCCTGGTACGTCCGACTAATAGGTACACACCTGACGAAATGAATGTTCAGAAATGCATCTCTGCTTACCCTTTTGAAGGATACAAGCGTGAGGTTATGGACCGATATCTTTTTAATAGGTTGTTTTTGTATAATAAATATTTTTAAGGCAAACTGATTGAACTAGCTAAAATTGTAGAATTTTGCAACGATACTAAGAGATGTTTCTTTACGTTAGCAATTAAAAATAATTGTAATTGCTCATTTGAGTTGCAAATTTAATTGAATGTTATCAATTACATTTGTAATTATAAATTGATAGCAAAACAGGTTGCTTATTTTTATTTTGTTTCTATTAAATACGGATATAAATTTGTTACTGATAACGTAATGCAATTATTCGATTGTTTTATTTAGTTGTCTTTAAAGGTAATGAATAATTTTCTAAAGAAAAAATATTCACGACATTTTAATTTTAATTTTACATAAACTCTGCCCTTCCGTGCATAAAATTGCATGGATAAGTATTGATATTCACAGTTGACCTAGTTTGTCTAGTAACAAAACAGGCACACACTATCAACTCCCGGGTTGCAATCCTCAAGGCTTCCGGGTTGCAATCCTGAGTCGAGACAAGCGAACCATATTGCCATTAGATTTAATTAAAAATTGCGTTTGATATTGAGAACTGGTCAAACAGGAAACACCAAAGCCCGTAGACAAAGAAATTTTGATAATCGAAATCGCTAATAAGTAAAAAAAAAATTACTATACATAATGTACAAAAAATCGCGTAATCATTTATGACTTATGTCAATTCCAAGCACTTTTATTTTCTCTCTTAGCAATTTAGATTGTCGTTTGAATTAATTAGTCTATTGTCTAAAGTTATCTTCTTTTATACGCTAATATGTGGACATAATTATACCCTACTGTTATTTTGTTGTCGTTAAAAACAATCAATTTTATTATTACCTTAACTTTGTGGTCAGGCTTAACACGAGGGGCGAGTCATTAAGGAAAAAACCCTATGATTTTAGGCTTCAATATTCAAAAGGCAATTAATATATACTGCTTAGTGCCCGTGATTCCGCATGCGTTTTCTTTAATTTACTTAGCAAAACTTAAAGTGATATTCGGAAAATTAATATACATTGTTTTTCTGAATGAAAAGAAAAATATTTTTTATAGTAAAAGATCCCAGTGCCCCCAGACATTATCTATTTTCTGACGGACGAAATGGTGACCATTAATTGGGTAGTGTTAGTATGTACTATTATCATATGCATACTTGCTAACTTGGTTGAACAGCCAATTTCCAGACTCCAGGTGGTCAAGACACACACATATTGTTCACATGTCGCCTTTCAGAAAATTGGTGACGTCGTTTTCCTTTTTATTTTTTGAAAATTGTTATTTCTATGAAATTTATAACAAAAATTAAAACATTTTTGTACTAAAGATATTAAAACACCAAATAAATTAATTAATTTTTTAAAGTATAATAATTAATTTTAAACAATCCAATGACATTCAGAACATTTCATAATATAGATGCATTACAAGGAAATTCCAACATTTAATTTATGGAGATACCAGCTTTACACTACACAATTATTTTTCTTGTGTAAATACCTTTATAAGTACTTGCTTATGTTAGCCAGCATGAATTAATTATATTTTTTCTTGATTTTTAAAACTCTATGGGTTTTCTGACAAGTTTCAAAAGACATTTAGCACAGTTTAATTTATTTTGAGATTTTATTACATCACTACATAGTATAAAACAAAGTCACTTTCTCTGTCCCTATGTCCCTTTGTATGCTTAAATCTTTGAAACTACGCAACGGATTTACATGCGGTTTTTTTTAATAGATAGAGTGATTGAAGAGGAAGGTTTATATGTATGGTAACATCCATTAAATATCAGCATTGCACCCATGCGAAGCCGGGGCGGGTCGCTAGTAGATTATATAGATATTTAAGGAATCATAGATGAGTTGTGATTTTAAAATATTTTAGACAAGAGGAGGGAACAACATATGTTTTTATGGTATAAATTTTATCAATGGGAAAGATTATAAACCAGCGATTAGTACTATAACCTAATACCAAAAAAGTCCTGTATAATCCATCATGGTCTAATTTATTCACAAAACAATATGTCAGTATTTTCATTTTAGTGTAAAAATATTACTAGTACTCGTAAAAAAATATTGAAAGAAGACATTTTTTTTCATAATTTAAAATAATAAAATTCGAACTGAAAAAGTGCAAAATATAAGTATGAAGATAACAAATGTTACTTTATATCAGGATTTAAGAATTCATTGTGTAGAAAAAAATAGCCGCATGAAATGTGGTTTTTATTTTACTTTATTTTTTATTTTACTTTATTGTTACTATAGTTTGCAAGATAAATAACTTA
Organism: Cephonodes hylas; assembly: GCA_030295005.1. Taxonomy (NCBI): domain Eukaryota; kingdom Metazoa; phylum Arthropoda; class Insecta; order Lepidoptera; family Sphingidae; genus Cephonodes; species Cephonodes hylas. The sequence goes on from AP025371.1 coordinate 7,871,502, forward strand.
GATATATAAAAATTTACAAAATAAAGTTTTAAAGGGAATTACATCGCACTCTTTAAAAAAAGATAATAGGACTTTTCTCGAAAAAAATAAAAAAATATTAGGTATTCCTGTTATCTAAATCTGATAGCATTATGACCATGTTTACGGAGCATTATCAAAATATAATACTTTTGCCATTTGTTTTTGTGTTAAGTCATTAAAATATTTAATTTTAAAGTGATAACAATGTTTAATAAATATTTTCTATTCCTATTGTAACTGGAACAATATTTATTACCACTGACAGACAGGTATTTTTGGCTTAAATCTGAATAACATTTTCACAATTTTTAAGTTTATTTAACTAATAATAAGGACGCTTATAAACACAAAATCTTGAAAATTAATGCACTTACATATTTTTGTTGAAAATACTCTGGTAAACAATGCAGGGAAGCCGTAGAACTGCTTTACTCATTGTAAAGGTTACTGAAGCGACGGTAAAAAAAAAGGTTTCTATAACACAAAGAAAAGAAACAAATTTAGACATTTTTCAAAGGGAGCAGTACGCACGTAAAGTTAAATGGTTCGTTTTTAATTGATATTTACTAACCGGCAGAAGCTCTTATGTATTCAAGTAACCTCAATGAACGTCACTAAGAAGTCAAATGTCATTGTCAGCTGTCAAGTGTCAAATTCATATAAACAAAAAAAAAGGTGTGATTGTGTTTCAGGTTAACATTTTTATACATGTCTAGCATTGAAAGATCGGGTAAAATAGTGATAAAGAGATTTTATTTGTATTTATGTTTACCGCTTTGCTAGTATTCTTATATAAAAAATAAATGTATATTTTATGTACAATACCTTTTTAAAAATAATTATTACTTATGACTTTTATGCATATTTATGAAAATAACTGTTCTTGGAATAGAAGTATGGTAAGCCAGATTCCAGTACTAAAATATAAATCTTTGAGCACGTATTTATACATACAATACAGATTACTAAAGAGTTAGTTCATCGAATCATTCAATGGAATTTGGGGCAAGCCTATTATCGTATGATGATATGTATAATTTCTTTTTTATTATGCCAATAACAACCCAATATTAATTCTAACCCGAGAATCGAACCTGCGATCTTTAAATACCACGACACAAAAATGTGTTCCGAAACCATGATGTATGCAGAAAAATAAATAGACTCTTTTATATTACTATAGGAGGACCGGGTCATTTATAATAATATGTATATTTACACTGCTAAATATCGTACTTAAAAATTTGCGTCATAAAAAAATAGTTTATTTATTTATTTCCCTCCCGTCATAAGAGTCGAGGGAAATAAGATTTTTATGTGCCAGATTGTTAAGGGGTTATATATACAGTTATGATTTTCAAAAAATCTTTTTTTTTTAAATTTTATTTTCTATATCTACATATATTTAAGCATACACACAAGAAATTTCAAATCGATCCGGCAAATATTTTCGAAGTTACATGCACATTTGTAAAGACGTTTCGGAGCGCTTGGAAGTATAAGGCCAGAGTATGCATTGGACATGTACAGAAACGAATGGGTATGCGACTTCAAGATTGTGTCAAAAAAAAATGTTGAGACTGTTGAGAACACAAAAGGAAAAAAATACAGAAGAAAACCCTCGGTGGAAAAGGCAAACTTACTGGAAAGATGATTGATAAGTTGACAGTATTTATCCCATGTAAAGTGCATTCCAAACTTTAAACGCGTTTTTCTCAGAATGGTGTTTATAAAGTCAGTGACGACTATAACTCGAAAACGGCCGAACCGATTTGTCTAAAATTTTAACACAAGCTTCTTGAATATATTTTTCAGTGATTAATCGAAGGTTTTATTTTTCCGATAAATACTTTTTTTTTAATCTTCTTCTTCATCAACCCATATTCGCCCACTGCTGAGCACGGGTCTCCTCTACCATTGAGAGGGTTTAGGCCATAGTCCACCACGCTGGCCTAGTGCGGGTTGGCGGACTATACACCTAAGAAATTCCTAAGAACTCTTAGATGTGCAGGTTTCATCACGATGTTTTCCTTCACCTTTAAAGCAAGTGATAATTCAATGTGAATACACACATAACTTCGAAAAGTCAGAGGTGTGTGCCTGGGGTTCGAACCCGCGATCGTCGAGATTCTCGACCGCGCACCCAAACCTCGAGGCCATCACTGCTTTTTTTTTAATAAACAATTTAAAATCGAAATTTCGCTGATAAATTGACTTTTTTCTTTGAGAAGGCGCCATTTTAACAAAAATTTTTTTTTTGCTTATTCCTTAGATTAATCACTAGATTTAACATTACTTTAATGAAATCTGTTTGGTTTTTTAAATTCAGATGATCCAGTTCAGAGATAGAGTGGTCACCGCAAGACGTCTTTTTTCAGAGGACCTCCTGGAGATCAGCTGTAGCTCTTCTCCAGAGAAATATTTTTACTAGTTATAAGGATTAAAATATTGTTTAATAATACCATAATAAGTATGTAAACTTTTTGAATCAATAAATTTTAAAGACTTCGAAAAAAAAATCTTAAAATTCGCTTTGTTTTGGCCCATTTACTGTATATAACCCCTTAAATGCGAATACGACATTAAAAAAAAAGAAATTCTTAAGGCTTAAACATAAATACTTTATAAATTTATATGCATATGTAATTGTAGGTAGATTTTAAATCTATTTCCTACAAAAGTGGCTGACAGTGGTTGGATGAGGAGAGCCGAAGATCGAGCCCAGTGGCGTGCCATTAGAGAGGCCTATGTCCAGCAGTGGACGAATTGAGGGCTGTTGATGATGATGACGATTCCCTGCTAAAATAATATACGACAGTTGAAACAATGTAAGTTGCTTTCTAATGCATCTTACATCGCAAGCTTTTACGTCATGGACCCGCTTTTATTGTTCGAGATTCTGAGCTAATCAAGTTAATTATAACAAAGGACTTTTATTACTTTAGCCGACGGAAAGTCCCTGAATATTCTGACCGGGAAGCTGTTACAAAGTTCTTTGTGTATCACAGTAAATAAAGGATTTTACGACAAAACCACCCACATTGTTCACTTTGACATGTGAGCACCATATTATTTACAGTTATCTATTGGTTAATGCTCTTTGTGTTTTAGAGTAAGTCAGTATTTGTTTGAACCAAATCAATTGATATTGTACGTAATAAATGAATAATAATAGATTCATGATTCTTTCATCTCGTGAATCGTAACTGTTGCTTCGGTGGTACAATTCGATTTGACTATAATTACTTGGATCCGTTTTATTATTTGCACCTTAGATTATTCATTTAACATAAATCATTAATATACCATAAGTAGATAATGTTTTATGACTTATTCTTGTAATCATCAGTCATTAAAGAGCATTGTGAAATAATACAATCATAAATAACACAGGACAACAAAATCAAACTTTTTTTTATGTTGCATGAAGTTTTTCAACTGTTGTTTACTAATTTGGGTGCGCTGATTTCATATCAGGCCTCAGATTTTTTGTAGCAGCTCTAGTTGGTGAGATACAGGTACCGTCTTGAATTTACCTAAGAAGTCGATAATTTCTATCAATAGCGGTGTAAATTAACTATTTCCTTTATAAATTTCATTATATCTTCCTCAATAAGGTGTTTGAATAATCCTGATTGTTTTTTGATTATTTGTGGAGAATATATGTTCAAAAATTTCGTTTAAATGTGTTGGACTTTGTGAAAAATGCATATTTCGACTACTTTGGGTTTCCGTTGCTATTAAACGCTAAATCTTGGATACCAAGTTTAGTACGTAAAAGTTGTGTTGAATCCTTGCAACTGTAGGCAAACAAAGAAAAGACCCACTTTCAAATACAAACCTCCTATGATTTGGTGTGAACTATCCAACCATCATGACGACTGTTATTTCTGTGTAACGAAAATCATACATTCAAACCATAAAAAATGCTCTAAGTGGATATATCCAACTTAAAATCTGGCATAAGACCAGTCTTCAGTGTTAGTGACAAATCATCACCACAGCAGTCATGTCCATCTTCGGAGAATCCAGACCAGTGCAGTGGACAAACCAAAAACGACGACGGTGGTAATGACAGTGATTTTATTTCCTGCGGTAGTCCCCAACCACTAAATGATGATATAAATGACTTAATCAGGAACCTTGGACTGTCTAAAACGGCATCAGAAAGCTAAAACTTCCCGATTGAAGGAAAGAAACATTTTGGTCAAAAGGATGTCTGACGGCTGCATTCAGCACCTTGAACAGTTGCTGATACACTTCCAACGGCTTGGATGGAACATGAGTATTAAGCTTTACTACTTTCACAGCCATCTAGACCATTTTCCTGAAAATCTCGATGACTTCTATCCTAGGAACAAGGAGAGCGCTATACCAGAATATTCACACTATAGCGGAGAGGTGTTAGGGGTACTGTAATGAACATATCACGGTTGACTATTGTTGGAGCATTTAAAATTGTTCTCATAATACATGTGACTCTAGAAAATCCAAAAAAAGGAAATTTTATTCAGAATTAATATTTATAATAGATTTTTTAAACTTAAACTACGTGCATTTTCAATGAAAAACCATGTTACTTCATAACTCCAAAACTAGAGCTGTTACATAAAAACGGCATATATTTTTGAAATCAGCGTGGAAAAACTATTCAGATTCATGTATAAAATCTCATGCAACAGATATGCTGTTTTCCAGTGTAATCATTTAAGCACGCCCACATCTCGCTAATGACTCGGTAAATATTCCATCTCGCCTGGTTGTCTGGAAGAGATCGCTCTAAGCGATAAGACCGCCAATTGTCCACTGTATTTAAGTTGTTTTTGTCTTTTGTTTCTATGTTAGATGGTGCACAATAAAGTGTTTTTTATCTTTTTTATCTTTTACAATAGTCATCATAATCATCATGTCAGCCAAATATGGTCAGCCAATATTTTATATGAATAGTAGGGTAAACCACCCAATTATTGGCACTTTAAGCAGCTACTTCACAAAATCGGTAAAATTTGTATGTAAAATATTTTTTAAACAAAGAAAAAAGTATTTCTATGTGTCTTCTAATCATTAGAGAATATTATAAAGTACTTGTCAGTAATAAATTAAATCGTTTTATTTAATAAAGTGTACCTTTTTAAAAAAGTGCCTAAAATACCAATTGCTGGCATAGTCAAACCTTTCATTGGCAGTGATTATTACCAATTATTGTCACTATTCTTAAAAAACAAAAAAATAATTGCTAGGTCTTATAAGTCTTTTAAAATGTAATTTACGATATCTATACCTGTTTAAAGATAATATGTATCAATTACAATTTGAAATAAACAAAATAATAGCCTTTGTTGAAAGGAAAATAACATTTACTTGTATAGGAACATAGCATATCAGTTGTACCGCTTATTTTAAAAATGGTTTTAAACTTTTCATAAAATATTAAAAGAAAACAAATAAAAAACCTTGTAGGCTTAAACAAAAGAGTAGAACAACTTTTTTTTTAAGCGTGACTTTTCGCTTTATCAATCTCATCAGCCCATATACGTTCCACTGCTGAGCACGGGCCTCCTCTACTATTGAACGGGTTTAGGCCATAGTCCACCACGGTGGCCTTGTGCAGGTTCCCGGACTACACATCTAGGAAATTTCTAAAAATTTTTAGCTGTGTAGGTTTCATCACAATGTTTTAAGAAAGTTTGAAGCATTTTTTATCAAATCTTTTTTTCTCTTCGGAAACCCTTTTTGGCTACTAATTTTATCCAGTCAACAAAAAGTTTTTCTTCTTCGTCAGTTGTAGACGGACCGTTCTTAGAGCCGTGGTCAGGATGTTTAATTCTGAATTGTATGGTAGTCCGCGGTACGCTGGAGGTTTTTGCAGAAAGTTTTAAGGTCATGCCATTTGATACTTCGTGTAAAGCTTTTTGGAGGTTCTCTTCTGTGTTAATCTTAAAACATGTTTTATTATTTTTTTCTCTTGACTACTTGTGGCTGAGAAAATAATAATAATTGGCACCTTTGTAACCAATGTTTGACACCCGTGCCATTGAATGGATTTTACATAATTGGCAGTGGGTCAACATTTGGATTGGTGTACCTAAAACTTTCGAAAATATTTTAAATGCAATTTACATTAAATTTTGAGACAAACAATGTATATTTTTTAACAAATTTAAATTATTTTAAATACCCTTTTATTGGCATGAGTGCCAATAAAATGGATAAATAGATTTTACGCATACCAAATGTTGCCACCCCACAAATAATTAAATGTTGGCGATTAAATTGTAAAGCAATGCTTAAAAAAGGCAGTTAATATATTTAACAATAGGACACAATGAATATATATAGGAACAACATAACAGGTTTGCAATTTTTGTTAAGATTCTGATAGCTCTTACCTTAGTAAAAAAATAATATTTTGAATATTTTTGACGCACAGGTCGTGGCTTGTGAAACAAATGGCTATTGCGCCGTTATATTTTAATAAATAAAAAGTGTTCGTTGTCAGTTGAGTAAAGAAAGATACTACTGTTTAATTTCTACTAAAACAATTATAGTTTGGCTACATGAAATCTTAATTTTCTTAACAAACGGAAGCATGCCAATAAATTGGTAGAGTGCCAATGATTGGGGGTTTTACCTACTTAGTAAAATCTTTTTCGATTCAGATATTTACAAAAAATATAAGCCGAGCTGACAATAAACGTCATAACACGGATATTGAAATATTAACATCAATAAATCAGAAGCCATGAAAAAGAAGCTGAACTGAACATGAATAAAAATTCGCCGACGAAGGCAGTTGCTTTAGACCGTTCTAATTTCTTTCAAAGTTCCTTTACATTAACTTTTGCTGTAGAAGTGGTTGGGTTGGATATATGGCATGATTGTAGCGAAGGATGGTTGGACCTCGGAACATGCTCATTGGGTATGAAAATCCAGTACCTACTGTACCCCGGAGTCCCGTATGATGTAGACATACTCATATGGCCCCATGTAGCAAAGGTACGTAACAAGATTATTAAGCAACGAAGAACATTGTCGGTTTTCGAACGCTAAATAGTTCAAAGTTTCCGTTCTTGCGTAGGCCTAATTAATGCTTTGATGTCTTTTACAAGACTGTAAGTAATTTAGTTTCTGAAAGTAGCGCAAAATTGTGTTATTTAGGAAATAATTATGTTGAAAGCAATTTTAAGATATAAAGTAAAATAGGATAATTTTATACAGTGTTTTGAATTTAACCTCAATTTGTTCATATGAATATTACTTATATATACTTTTATTTTTAAAGAGAATAAAATATGTCAAATTTTATCAACAGATATGGTCTGGAGCTCAGTATGGATGGGTAAGGACTTGGCAGTTTTTAGAAAAGAGATGGCTCACCTTTACTATTCGTCACCTATTTCCTGTAAGGGTGGCGGACCTGCGGTACCATGTGGTTACAATAATACCAACCGTTGGAATTGGTTCTCTTAGCGCCAAGTATGTTTTTGTATTCACTTCAACCACTCAACAGATCATTAAATTTATTTACATCATGTTGATAAAAGTACTTAAAAGCTCAAAGAGTATTGATCAGGATAAAAGCTGTAGTTTTTATGAGGCCGTATTTTATATTATCTTTGAATTCAGTGACTACAAATATTTTGTGTAAGTTATTGATCGTATTTATAGTTAAAAAAAGGGGGGGGGGGGGTAAATGATGCTGCAAATTCAAAAGAACGAAAATGATGAACATCTGGTTCCATAGCATTTATATACGGCATCGAGAAGCTTTATTAAAAAGGCGATATATTCGTTTCCCGGAACAGGCTGATTGTTATTGATTTTATTTGTAACGAAATCCTTATCATGATTACGAACTCTACTGAAAACTGTTATAGTATGTGAGTTGTAATTAGGGGATTCGATCCCGGTCGATTTTTGTAATCCCGGGATTTCGGGATTATCAACAGTTAATCCCGGGATCCCGGGGTAGTCCCGGGATTGTATTAGTAATAAAAAGTGGTAACAAAAAGAAAGTAAAGCATTTTAAAATAAATCTTTTATTTTAAATCTTTACTTAAATATTAAAAAATAAAACAAAATTATAATTTCTTCTGATAAAATAAACAAACTAAGCCCTTTTATCTAAACAAAGAAACGCCATTGTACTATAAAAAAGACCATGCAACAGAGATCAATGTATTTTAAATAAAATATAAATATAGGAACTATAAATTACTTATTTAACCCACGAAAATAAAATCTTAGAAATAACAACGCATCCAACGTCTCATCCGAAAGCATACTTCTTAATTTGTGGCATATGTAGAAGCAGAAGAAGCGCGTTCAGACTCGATGGAAGTTGGAGGAATCGTCTATAAATTTTTATAGGTCTTCTCCAAATTATTGCCTCGTGTAAAACTAGCCTCAGAAAGAGTAATTTCTTGTTTAATGATCTTAGAAAGCACATTTTTATTGATTTTTATTATAAATATGTCAATCCCGAAAATTTCGGGACTGAAATATGACCGGGATCCCGGGATCCCGGGCTTCGGGATCCCGGGATCGATACCTCTAGTTGTAATACTTACTGAAATGTGGGGTTGAAAAGCGTACTTTTACGCTTTTTTAAATAAAGCACTGCATTCTAAATAAACAATGCAGATTATATTAATGAGTCTTAATTGAACGACAAATTAATTCTCGTAGTAAAGTCTTAACATCTAAGTGAAATCCTAATGAAGTGTTGATTATTCCCAAGTGCGAAAAACGATAGAAACGTGGAAGTTTATTTGCCGTCGCTTAAGTTTGGAGAGCGGCGATACTTCGGAACAGTGATGGATTCTGAAGAAGCTCTGTTGGATTTTGTAGAAACCTTGATCTGGAGTGCAGTGGTAGATCATATTCCATTGTCATACTTAGATGGAGTTTTTGATGTTCCCGAGCCGGTTCGTGGTTAGTTTACATTTTAGAAAATATTTGTATTTTTATCAGTATGACTGTGTTAGGCCGTATATAGGGGATTCGATACCGGTCGAACTGTTGATAATCCCGAAATCCCGGGACAGTCCCGGGATTGTATTAGTAATACAAAGTAGTAACAGAAAGAAAAAAAAAACGTATCAAAATCAATCTTTTATTTTAAATCTTTACTTAAATATTCAAAGATAAAACAAATTTATAATTTCTTCTGATAAAATAAACAAACTAAGCCCTTTTATCTAAACAAAGAAACGCCATTATACTATAAAAAGACTATGCAAAAGAGATCAATGTATTTTAAATCAAATACATATAAATATAGGAACTAAAAATTACTTATTTAAGCCACGAAAATAAAATCTTAGAAATAACAACGCATCCAACGTCTCATGCGAAAGCATATTTCTTAACTTGTGGCACAAATATGTAGAAGCGAAAAAAGCGCGTTCAAGCTCGATGGAAGTTGGAGGAATCGTCAATAATTTTTTATAGGTCTTCTCCAAATTATAGCCTCGTGTAAAACTAGCCCCATAAAGAGTAATTTATTGTTTAATGATCTTAGAAAACACATTTTTATTGACTTTTATTACAAATATATCAATCTCGAAAATCCCGGGATTTATGAAATGTAATCCCGAAAATTTCGGGACTAAAATATGACCGAGATCCCGGGGTTCGGGATCCCGGGATCAATACCTCCAGCCGTATATGTTTAATTAATGTATATGTTAAATTATTATCTGACATGTGCACAACATGTCAGATAATTTTTCCTTCGACTAAAAACCTGTTATACATTTTTAACATTCCATTAAATTTTATCAATTACTTCCGTTATAAATACTTAATTATAATTGTTGGGTTATGTTGACAGATATAATGTATATTACAGATATAAGACATCAAGACGCAATTTTGTATCACGTCCGTGAAGCCATTTTGAACAGGAATCAACCAGAGGAAGTTGAGGAGATGTTTGAATCAGAGGAGAAGGGTAAAGACACACAAGAATCAAAACCAATAAAAGAGAAGGAGAAGAAGAAAGCAGCAGAAGTACCTAAAATAAAATATGAAATTAAACTCTCTGGGAGCACTATTTTAGCAGGTCACTGAATATAAATTAGTTACCAGTGCGATAAAATGGTTAGAGTTTATCGTTTCATTTTAATTGTTTTTGTACAGTTGTTTTAAATTTGTGGCTGCGATAGGTCATTTGTTGTGGTTTCGCTAAAGCATATCATTTTATATTGAAAATCTTTTTTTAGACTATTTACAAACAATTGCGCTTGAATTTCCCTTGGGTAGGCATCTGTTATTGTGTCTAGTCTGTATTTAGTAGGGCGACTCTATTGCAGTTTGTCAAGCACATTTTCAGATTCTATATTTCTACTGAAAAGATCCTCAGGGTAAAAACTCAATAACAATTTGCCCGAAAGGGCAATAGAATTTCAAGATTGCGTGACACAGACTTGTGTTACGGAAACATCGAAGCAGTTAAATATGATTTATGTTTTGACGACATCGTTTGAATATTGCGATATTTATTATCGCAGAATATTTTATTGAAATTCCGTAATTACGTTATCCCCGAAGGACGACTGTTTCACATTACCCAAATCTGAATTTATTTATAGTTTTTTCTTAATAAGTCAACGTAATTGAAAAAATGAAGCTTTCTTGACATTTTTAAAGTGGTATAAACCCTTTGTGTGACTTCTTCAATCAACAACACCAAAAGTTGTAATTTTTAAAAGGCTACCTATGTTGCCTGTCCATAATGATATTGGAAAAGTGAATGTGATCCATAAAAGTTATGCCAGGAAAGTTGGTTAAGCATTTCTTAATTTATGATCAATTTTGATTAGTTGACTTGTTTGGTTTATTTAATACAAAAGATGGTTTCAAAAAACTGGAAAACAGTTGTCATCATTTGCCAATGCTTTTCGATGTTTTTAGTAACAACGAATACGCTGCCATTTTAACTGTTGAGTCATATTCGATTTTATTGTTTATATTTAAAGGTGCTGGAAGAATAATTCCTTTCGAGGTAGTTGGTGATAGACCGGCGGAAGTGGGTGAAATAATTGTTTTGATTAGCACCAACAATCTTCCTGCGCAAGACGATCAGCCCATAGTCTTTGTGAACATAGACCACCTATGCGATGCTCCAATTAGAGATCTCCGGAATTTGGGGTAAATTAATTCAAACATAGTTTTACACTTACAACTTTTTTTTTTATTTGCCACCGATATATTACAAATTAAGCAACAGAAAAACACAAATGTTTTTTAGAGTGTGTGTTGCTTTTGAATGATAAATATTTTTATGGTAATTATTTTGTCTATGTTTGTATGGAGAGTTGTATCACTTCAATATATTTCGTAGTGGCAGGAAAGGACTGTATTTCCTTTCTGAATCTCGATACGATCTAAAGATAAGCTAGTATTCCCTAGTGACTTAGTGTGGTTTGGTCAGTAAATTTCAGTTTGCACTTGTCGATAGCGGAATGGTCTAAGTTACTGCGGTCTCCTGTAATTTTCGTAGAAGTTGCCTCATTATCTATGTATAGGTATTGACCGCAGCCGGCCGATTCCGATAACTGAGATGAAAAGTCACAGTAGTTTTGCTTGTAGTATTATTTAACGTCTATAAATCATAAAAAGTATTGAGTCTTATAGCGGGGAGGGTAAAAATTAAACAGGGAGCAATCCTTTTCGTTAAAAGGTAAATGAAATAACTTGAATAACTTTAGTTATCTAGGTTTTAATAGCCGTCCTTGGTTAAAATATCACCTATATTAGACTACGTTAAAATGTGTATATAGATATTTTGCCAGTAGAAACTATTTTTTTTCAGAATCACTCACCTATACACTAGGTGGAAGCTAGGAGCTGAAGTCCATGATTCTCTGCCACAAGCTTTGAGATCTAAAGGGATGTATTTTAATGATCATCACGTATTACCGCTCGAGTATGAAACGGCATCAGAAGTATGTTCTACTTTTCTTGATACTCCATACGAAATTGAGGTAATAATAGGAATACATTTTTAAAATCATTACAAAGTATGAAGGCAATAATTGATTTTAGAAATTTTCAGCTACGAGCAATCCGACAAATAAAACCGATAAAGAACCCAAAATTCTTTGGCTACGAAAAAAAAGATCGCAATTTCGGTTCAGCGACACCACCTAAATTAAATACCAATAAGGATACTGACTTACTTGTAGCAGTTGCTAAAATCGACTCTGAGGTATTGGCTAAAGGAAGCAATGGGTTTATTAGGGGGGATTATCCTATATTTCCACCTTCAACGAACGTAGAACCTTTAAATCGCGAGAGTTTTTGCACAAATGACATAAATGCGATAAGATCTGCAGTCAAACCACTTCTGGTTGTTCCCCCTAGCGTTATACTACAAGCTCAGATGACTTTAGAAGTGTCTATCGGTTTGGTCGGTTGCAAGCCACCAAGATTGAGTCCATCTTTTTCACGGTTGTACGGGCTCATATCGGATTCAGAAGCCATAATAGCGATATTAAAGCAAATTGCCGAAATAAATGAACAAATTTTGGTGAACGGCAAGAGGGATGATTTATTAACAGGTTTCGCACTAGATACAGGGGCTGTTGTTGTGTTATTTCTTGAAGGCCCGAAAGACGGTAAAATATTGGAAGTCTGGAACATGACTGAAGACTATTATCCAAAAGTGAAACCCATTTTTTCTAGCTGTGCGAAATATCCTTCTAGAATATATCCGGGTGAGTACTAATTAAATAAAATATGCAGTCACACTATTATCCTCATAGGTAAACTAAGGTATATTTCAACAAACAGGGAATCTCAACTATATTTTTTATCTTGAGTAATAGCGAGCGAGCCTATTTATTTTTGATGGAAAAAATATGATACATCAATTTCAGGTACATTAAGTACCTGTATCAGTTCATAAATAATCTTCTTCATCAACCCATGTACGCCCACTGCTGAGCACGGGTCTCCTCTACACTTGAGAGGGTTTAGGCCATAGTCCACCACGCTGGCTTAGTGCGGGTTAGCGGACTACACACCTAAGAAATTCCTAAGAACTCTTAGGTGTGCAGGTTTCATCACGATGTTTTCCTTCACCGTTAAAGCAAGTGATAATTCAATGTGAAATAAATAATAGTTGTCTTAAATGTTCTTCTGAAAATTGTAAATATAATTCTAATAATTATCTGATGCTTTTAGTGTGTTAACGGTTATAACTGACTCTTAAAAAGTCCGCTAAAATATATATGCTATAGTACCGATACGTGTAATGTTGTTTTTATCCACAGAATTGTTGCTAGCTGCTATGATGCCGTTTAATGTGCTGAAGATGTACGTACCGTTGACGGCGCTCTTGGCTTGTCCGCCTGTGTATGCACTACCCGCATTACCTTTACCTACTAGATCAGTTAGTAAATCATTCACTACTTAAATTTTATGTGGTGTTTCATTCATACTTATAAATTTGATTGTCTATTTTACGGAAAACGTTAGATTTGATTAGCATAATATTATGTGGTATTGGAACGGCAAATTAACAGGTTATAAGAATACTAAATTGCTCGCCTATACTGGGTTTGTAGTAGTGGTGTTTTTCGTTTTTTACTATTTGAGGTTTAGCACTTATGTATAGTGGTTCCTATTCGTGTAGGTGCAAACATTCTTCTATTACCTAATCGGGCTTTAGGTAGTAAGTCTCACACCTACGAAAAAAATTACCATTACAAATTATCATAAATTATGACTTATTCACCTATGAGGCATGTAAGTTTTCTTACGCTGTTTGCACATACGACTGTTGCCACTGGAAGTTCTGCTAACTTAGATGTGCTTCACTGTGGTATTTCATGCACCCGATCAGTATTCTCGTCACACGACTTTGATATTGCAGACCGTATTGAAAGTCGGCCATCTCATAGCCAACAAGTTGGACACTGCCCCGACTCGCCTCCAGTTGCCTACTGCTGCCGAACTCAAAAGTTTTAGATTAGAACTATGTGTGGCTCCCAGACCGACGCCCTTCAACACATCAGAGGGACCTTTGGCGAAAATTGGTAATATAAAGTTTGTAAATTAATTTGTCGTAGGTTTATACACCAGTATTTTTTGTATTATAATGTAGGAGTAAGGAAATGGATTAGATATTGATTAAGATTTGTAGTAAGAAGTGATCTCCCACATATACGAGGTTTTTGTAAAGACATTTTCTTGATATACATATTTTCTTTGGATTTCATATCTGTCGTTCATTTGTTCGGAACAGTGACTAAGATGGTGCTATAATTAACGAGACGTTAACATTCACATTGAGTTCACATTGACGAGAAATTAGTCAATTTGAGAAAATTTCTCTGGAGACAAGGAAGTTCTTTTAAAGTAGCAGTAATAATAATGTTATAAGAATGGAAAAAGGTTTCCCAACACCCCATAAAAGGACATATTAAAGATAATAAAAAAGTAGATAAAATATTGTTTTTGGTTGAATGAAAGTAGTCAGCAATAAATCGTGTTTTTTTTGCAGTTCCTGGCAACCAGGAGCTAAGACCATCACTGCAAAGTGCTACGCATATCAACTGGGACAAATAATAAATTTTAGTAAAACTTCTGTTATGATTATTACATTTATATGTTATTATTTAGTATGATCATTATTAAATTATGTGAAACATACTTTTCAATATTTAATTCATTATTATAGTAAAGCTCTACTCGTAAACAATTCAGTACGTTTCATAAAGCTGGATAGATATACATACCGTTGGATTTACGGGTATCTAGAAAAAATACGACTTAGTGCGAGTCGGACACGCGCACCAACGGTTCCGTACCATTATTAATAAAGAAATACATCATCTGTCAAAATATCAACTATCTATCTATCACGACTCATAGAGATAACATGTGGTGGCAGGCGGACAGGGCAGCAAAGTCTTCGTAAAGGGTCCCGTTTTACCCTGTGGGTACGGAACCCTAAAAATAGCATTCGCACCAACGTAAGCTAGCTGTTAAACACGTGATTCTAATTTAAATTACCTCGCAAAGGTTGGAAATGTTAATCATTTTACTAGTAATTGAGCGTTCAGGTTGCTTAGTTCAAAGTTCACGTAGCTTGCGTGTGGTTTCTCAGCTTTTCACTAAGCAAGGCAAAGGAAATCAGGTCATTCATCCTGCAAACGTTTTAAGCTAGTCTATACGTTTTAATTTAAATTTATGTAAATGCCCTAACTCCGAGTGGTTTGTGGTTTCGAAAAGTAAATCATATTTTTTAGTCTGTGGATTTATGTACATAAAAGTATTTTTGGACGTCTGTATTATTTTAGTGTGAATTGTTCAAAAAATCATTTGATGGGTTTTGGTAATATAGCAGTGATAGCCTCAAGGTTTAGGCAAGGGGTCGAGAACCTCGGCGGTCGCGGGTTCAAGCCCCAGGCACACACCTCTGACTTTTCTAAATTATTTGTGTATTCACAATGCTTGCTTTAACGGTAAAAGAAAACGTCGTGAGGAAATCTGCACTGGAAAAGTTCTTAGGAATTTCTTAAGCGTGTAGTCCGTGGCACTAGACACCGTGTGGCACTAGGAAGCGTGGTGGACAAAGGCTTAAAACCCTTACAATGGTAGAGGAGGCTCGTGTCCAGTAGTGAGACGTATATCGGCTGATGATGACATGAGTATTAACTAAATAAAGCCGCATTATAGCCGTCAAGTATTGCGGGTATCTGTGCTGAGTCCAGGGTCGTAACTTTCACCAACACCATCATCTCAGTTTACTTAGTTAGGCTTAGTCATACCATATTTGCATTCAATCTGCTCCTACATTTTACACAAGGAACATTTTGACAACGATTAAGAACACGGAAAATATTGTTCATTGTTCTGTTAGTAGATGTATGAAGAATGTGTATGTTTACAACAATAGGCATAGTAGGTAAAGCAATGGCCGAGAAAAATCTAGCTACAAGATGACAGATGTGACGTAATGAGGCTATAAATTAAATGGATCTGTCACGAGCCGAAATATCTAACACAGCCTATTAAAATTTGATCTCGCGATCATAAAAATGAAATAAGCGGGCATTCGCCAGCAGCAATAAATTTTGTTGCCATAAAAGAAAACGGCGATGCAATAAAATCTGTCGTCTTAAGTAATGCTGTCATGTTTTAGGCTTATCTGTTAAGAGAGGCAGAAATCTTCGCACTGTGAAATTGGTAAGATGTTACCGTGAAATTTATTGCCCCCGGCGCCGAAGGGAATTATCTATCCTAATTAAATTAACTCATATTTCTCTACGTTTGTAGGCGTTTTAATTTTGTTACCTGTAGGTGTATGATTGAATCAGAATGGTTTGCTTATTGCACCGATTATTTTATTATACATAATAAGAGTTTGTAAAATATATCCGTGTTCTTTTTGTGCAAAATTTAACTGTGAGCGGGCTTTTAAAATGTATTTAAAGTATTTTTCATCTCTGTAAAATAAATTAAACAGTTGGCTGACAGATTATGGAGAGTGGTACAATTATAAATTGCAGATCGGAGCTTGACTTTATGTCGCCCTCTCTGTAAAAGATTTTCATATTTTTGCTACATTATTTTATCGCTTTATTATCGTGGCACATGAAATGACAAATTTAAGGCCCTGATTGTCCTTGTCACAAAATTGACTTAAATTGAATACAGTTCTTATGAGTAACTTTACGAGTTTCAGAATTTTAATAAATAATTAACTTTTAACGTTGCGTTTTATATAGCACGTCTATTTTGTGTAATATGTAATTTGCAATTTTAATTTCACTATCCAAGAAGGAATTGTTAGGATACATATTTGAAACTATTTTTGGCGTGGAATAAATTTGTTGGAATATAGGCGCTTAGCGGTAACATTGTTTCCTATTTATAATTTTCAACGAAATTAATCCAAATGTAAGGTAATTACTTTGACGCAGGTCAATAAAATATAATTAAGAAAAAAAAGTTAAGAATGCCTCGTAGGTCGAACGGCTTATGAGGGCGGCGTGCTATCGAGAGGCCACGTGTTTGATTCGCGTGTTAGTCGTTACTACTTTAACTTTACAAGCTTTTCATATTAAGAAATACTCAATAGCAGCACGGAGTCTAGAAATTATCTCGAGGACAAGCAACAGGAAGGCTATTGATATGACACTTAACTACGCATATGGCTAAATATATACCATACATGACTTCAAAGACGCGGAATTGCGTTTAAATATACCTTTAATTATAAATTTGTTAATCAAATTCACACAGATACCAACTTACAAGTAATGATTGTTGTTTACTCAAACAAACTCTGGCATTAAACCTCTTCGTCGTAACTTGGTTACTACATTTCGCACACGTTGTTCGTGGAATGTAGTTAATTACACAATAATTTTCTTATACAACTCAGTCAAAGTTTTTAGGAAGACAGCCGGCGGTGTTCTGGAGTCTATCTTTCATTCGAATGCCAACTTGGTTAATAAAATTAGTGCCACGTGTTCTAAACACCTTTGTAACTTTCTAAGTGTAATCCTGGCATTGTAGGCGTATGTGAATTATTTTACTAACATCTCTTACTGAGAATATATATGTCATTGTGTAATTCTATTATTAAAAATGTGTAAGTGAATTATTTTATGAAGACGTAACGCGTTAAACTTAATGATAAATTGTATGTGGATGGTTCTGAGTTACCTTTTCTATTACATAAAATCCGGGTTATATCGGGCTAGTGCAATAGCGATACTATATTTGGAATCTGATGATTTTATTTTTATCTGTTTTTTACTTTTTAAGATATAAGTTAGACGAAGAATAGAGAAAAAATCGCTATCTTGAACCAAAAGTCTTGGGTATTTGCTAAAATATATAAATAATATGAAACAGGTACATAACACACTTAAAAACTACAAAATTTTTACCGACCTTTTGGTCCCACAAACACCCAGACAAATATTTGTATCGATTTTAGGGATCAAAACCGCGGCGTTTCGTTTCACAGACAATCTTTCAAATTACGTCACGGAGGCTGACAAAATATTTGTATGTAAAGTATTATTATAACACAAGATGTTTTGTTTTTGTTGTAACCAAAGGTGGTTGGGAATAGATTACGTTTGGGTCGTGGTGTTGTGCCGCCGATTTATTTTACGTAAATATCATCTTTTTATGTGAGGTATTACAAAGGATAAAACCATTATAGTACTTGAGCGTATATTCTTGGATTCTAAAATGCGATTTCCAGTGTTTATTTTTGGTTACTAACACCGTTATTAATTTTCTACTCTTAAAATGGTCCTAAAACATAGCGCAATAAATTTATAGCTTTTTAACTTGATCTGACAACTCTTGGAAGTTTAAATGAGTTTACAATATTAAATGAAGCGTCGCTCCTCGATTTCCGTAGCAGTTAATTGCTGAAGATCGTTCAATTTCAATTTATAAACATTTATCGGAGTCTAGCGACTCTTGGCGACTTGGGACTTGTAGAATGATAGCTAAACATCCTCCACTAAGATTAATTTGAGTTTTTCGAAGTAGATTTATGAAGTAGGTTGGAAAACACCGAACGCACGGACGCGTTCGTGGACCGTTCATTTCGGACGATCATTTGTCAGTGTCCCCGCTTTATCTGATGCGAAAACTGAATGATTTTCGGCAAGTTGCTCAGCTTTATTTGGATAGAAAAAATGTTTGCCGTGTTTGATGTATTGGAACATTAGTGGAGTAAACGTTACGTCGACCGACCCATTTAAGTGTAAAGATTTAGAAGGTTTGTCTTCCAATGACTTGACAAAATTAGGTTCAATGTAGCTTGAAACGATTAATACGATACGAAAGATTGATGATGTTTTATCTTTATCTCAGGATTAAAAGCGAATTTCAGAATTGTTTGTTCTAAAATAAACAAAGGAGGTATAATTTCCTTAAGTTCGTTAATATTCGAATTGTGCGTACGTAACGTTGGCTTCTAATTTTGTTCAGCTCAGAGTCAGAACCGTGTGTGTGACTATACTTCTAAATAACCATCTCTTACTATACAGTGTATTTTTTTACCCATTACAACTTGTGTTGGCATCGATGAGCACGCAATAAAGGCGATAAAA
Source organism: Cephonodes hylas (assembly GCA_030295005.1). Classification (NCBI taxonomy): domain Eukaryota; kingdom Metazoa; phylum Arthropoda; class Insecta; order Lepidoptera; family Sphingidae; genus Cephonodes; species Cephonodes hylas. Next base: position 7,890,620 of record AP025371.1, read on the forward strand.
GCATTCCGTTAAGCCAACGAGAATTAGTATTAACTGTAATGATAAATATTTTTTGCGATCACTTTATAAGCCCATGTTGGGTTAATGACAATTTTAGAATGTATCTAAATTAATGAGTGTATAAAGTTTTATGGTTTGTGCGGCTGTGTGCTGTGGTTGGATTACTTTTGTTTCGGTGTAACGGGTGTCGTATTTTGGTATTACAATGGCTGGTAGAATGCGATATAACAGCGCGCATACTGATGTTAAAGTAAATTTATCTGATTGTTACGCTTTCACGATTTCAACGTTGAACCGATTTAGTGTGTTTAGGTACAGCAGTAACGATAATATCCATAAAAAACCCAAAGGCCCAGTTTGCCTTATTATATTCCGAATCTAGAATCTTTAAGCTTTTCTTATTAAACAAAAACAATTTACCAATATCCTGACACAATAAACAATTTTACAAACCAGACATTACAAATTTAATGTATAACGCTTTTGACGAAGATGAAACCTGAATACCAGTTCTGCACTTCTATTTTTATAAGTATTTTAGAAAGAATATGATATTAACAAGAGTGTAAAAAACGCGCACAGGCATCCGATAGTCCGATCTAAGCGTTTTGATTGGAGTGTCAACGCCAGCTGAGTCGTTTATTCCAACACTTTCAAAATCTGTGTTGTTTTTAAAACACGACACTTTTAACTTTGATCGCGACGCAAGATTTACTTCTTATATTTGGTGCCTGCTGGATACAGGGCCCTTCTGATAGAGCATTTGAAATGTCTTTAGGGGAAGACTGTGTTCAGTAGTGGACGGCTTTCGACTGATGATGATGACATGGTTCCTACTGTCCCGGGAGATTCGAATATTGATCGCCAGAAAAGATGATTCTTCTATTAATTATACTTTTTACAATAAAGGTATGCAGCTATTTTCAATTAAAAATATCTACAAATAGATGAAAGGCAAGACAATTGTTCAGCAGGGGTTTAAAAATATTACAAGATTTTCGGTTACAAAAATAAACTGTTAGTAATAATTCATAAAAAAGCAGACAATGTTATCATATAAACATTGTATAATACATAACATAAAATTTTAAACACCACAGCAGTAATATTTTTGCCGTATTTTCTATACAAAAGCACCTTAATAAACTTTAACTTTGAATTTCATGGTACTTTTACGATAATAGGGCGGAGTTTTCAAAAAATATGTGCATAAAAATAAGTTAGATCCCCAACGACATCAGTTTGAATAAGGCAAGTGTGGCATTATATATTCAAGAAAATTATTTATTCTCCTCGTAAAATTGGGAAGGCAAAAAATGGCGCTCAAATTATTTTGGAAGAGTATCTACATATCTCCTACCAACTTGCGCCCCACAAGCTAATGCTTGCTTTGTATTCATATGGTTATTTTGTTAAAACTAAGCTTTATTTATTGATTAAATGTGAAGCGCAAGAAGCACAAAATACTAATTAAAAAAAATATGAAATCGAATACTAAAACTTACTGACCGTTATCGAGATATTTGATTTAAATTATTTTTTACAATAAAATCTCTAAGGATTTCTAAAAAATCTGTTATGGCGCCTCTTTTGCAGATGTGCCTATAAATATTTGCTTTACATCAGCTATCCAACGAGATATAGGGTATTATCTAAAGTTTGTAGTAAAAACTTAGTATCGGGGATACAGATGTGTGTGCGTATGTATATTTTTCCCTTAGTTTGCAAAACTTAAAATCAAATCTTAAAGCACATTCTCAGAATATTGATATGTACCTGTTTATGCTTATAAATCCAAATAGCAGCGTCTTCAATTTATCAGTTGTGGAAATGTTTTCAAACTTCCAACGATGCATTTATTTCTTTTGAAAAATATTGGATGGAAACTCTGTGAAACGAGGACTCATGGTAATATTTCCTAACGACAAATAAGCTATCGATGGATATTGTGTCTGCGCTTTTTTCAATAACGTCTCAAACTTTCATTTTGTTTTTTAATTTGGAAATATCTGACACGGAGTCGAAATCAAAAAGCTTTGTGCAGCAAAAACGAGTGAAAAAAGCAAGCTGTGTGTCTATTGGAAAGTACGTAAGGTGTATGAGGAGTTGCTATAGTGATTTACGATAGTCTAGAGCATTCTTGATTTAGCTTTTGGTTATAAATTTGATCATGTAATTGTAAAATGTTGAGTGGTATTTCGATATTGCATTTGAGCCGCAGTTTTTGTCAAGGATTTTAGCGTATTGTCGAGGAAATAGAAAAGCTTAGCAAAAAATCCGTTTGCATTAAAAAGTTAATGGTGGTGTACATAATATGGCGAAATATTCTGAAATATGTAATAAAGGTTAACACGATAGTAAGAATTAGTAAGCTTAATTGGCAGTGGGCAGGTCACATCTATCGCAGAACTGATGACCGCTGGGGTAAACGTGTTCTGGAGTGGAGACCACGGCTCGGCACATGTAGCGTAAGACGCCCTCCGGCTAGGTGGGGTGACGACATTTGCAAGGGGCCTATTAGCGGTTGCATGAGGAGGGTCGATGGTCGAGTCCAGTGGCGTGCCTTAGGAGAGGCCTATGTCCAGCAGTGGACGTGAACGGCTGGTGATATAACACGATAGGGATTTGCATTCTCTTAGTAAAAAAAAATGCATTTTTTACTAGTGCATTCAGACCGCAATCGAAGACTGAGGCAGGTAATGGTATACACAGCTTATTATAAGGCAAGTCTTGTGCTGTGAGTATCATTTTTCCTTCAGTCTGTGACGTTAAGTTTGCTACTCGTGTAACCCTAATACTTCAATTTTGAATTGTAAATTTCACCCTGAATGTAGGAAATTATCAGATCGCATTGTTTTTTTCATTTACAATAAAAGAACCGTGATATAAATTATTTATTAATTGACTCGTTACCGGCAGATGGTGTCGGACAGTTCCTACCACAATTATATTGTAATATTGTCCTGTGGTTAAAGTGTCATTGGTATTAAAATATTTATTGCAATTGAAATTTAATTTTACAATTTTTTTGCGTGAGACTTTAAACGCAATATATTTCTTCCTGCCCGATATAGAGTAAGTTTTAACTAACTTCTTCATGTCAATTCTTGATGTAAAAATCATAGGCCACCTTTTGCCAAACAGGGATTGCCAAATGCTCAAGAAACCTTAGTTCCGATATTTCATTGCTCTATTGAAATGAATAAGAATCTATTCACAATTAGTAAACGAAGCGAAACCAAAAAGTCAGTCGCTTTTTAAAAAATACTTTCATCTATTCTATATAGAACAAGACGAAATAGAGGAGCCTGAATTATTTTTACGAATTTTACACAGTTCATTACACTTTCCCCAAGTACTTGCAAATTGAACTCCAGTTTCAATGCTGCATTGTATCACTAAGCAATTTGTCAGTTTATGTGGTAAATTATGAGCAAAATTAAAGTTTGTAGACAGCATTGTAGCGTTCAGCGCTCGGACGGACAGCTCCCTCGGATAGTAAAGCTTTTAGAAATTTAACAATGTCTGAATTTTTAAACTGTCTAATGCTGCATAATAAAGATCCGCAAAGCGACGGTTAAAAGCAATTTTAATTCTGTTACAACTAAATACATGTACTTAAAGCTACATATAAGACAGTGATAGATTGTACTGAGGGTCACAGGCAGGCTAAAGTGTGTGGTGTCTTGCTCCCTTAGGGACAAGCCAGACAATGGCGCCAGATCTCATTATAATGATATGCAAGTACTAATATGGAAGAGATTGTTTGGTGTAACATATGTATGGATGTAGGAATGTAGAGTAAATGGTTTAACGCGCAGAATATTGAAATATTATTTGGTGATTAAGATGAATAGAGACGTGATGAAATGGTTTGCTGTGCAGATGATGGTCTGATGAAGAAAGGCTAAAATGACTTTCTTTCATCTAACTTTATTTTACAATCCAGCGCAAGATAAACAGTAGAAAGTATTTCAAAAGAAAAACCCATAAAACAAATAAGTCAAACTCGCGCAAATGGTGGCTAATAAACTCAAGCACAGTGATACTAGTTAAAACTAAGAGCCGAAGCTAAGTAACAAATAGTTAGTCGACATTTAACAGCTCACAGTAATAAAACCCGTATTAACACTAAAGTCAACAGAAACTAGAAGCTTAACTCGTGTCGCACGAGTGTCAACAACTCGTAAAAGGGAACAAACATTACGGATGCACACCATCGTTCACAATAAAATTGTAAAGGCGACCATTTCACAGTGATCCCGCTTCCGAAGCAGATATTTGTGGTGAACTTTTAAAAAATGTTGCGTTCCAGATTCTCAGCTCTTTGTCCGAGTCACGATCACGTCCTTCGGGAGCGTTCTCGAAACAACGCTTACGGTCAGTGTTTGTGGAGCCAATGGGTCGCTTCACATAATATTTTATGTATTATAATGCAATTTCATCAGAAAAGTACATGCTGTAACATTTTTAAAGTTAAGAATAATGAATTTCAGTTATTTATTACATGTGTTTAAAATACGACACTGACATCTATCAGCAGAAATTTTGTTTATAGTGTAGAGTTTTAGATGTTCAATTTTTCACAGATCCGTTTTTTTGTGAAATCGTTTTTAATTTGCTTGACATTTCATAAACGCATTACTTGATGACCTACGACTATCACTGTAGATGGGGATACTTAAAGATGATATTGAAAAAAAAATATAAAAAGGAACACTGATTGAATGCATTTTTTAATCGACGTTCGGAATTGTTTGCGAGTAAAATGATGTAGCAGGAATTTGTTAACAGCCCATATTATTCACAATATCCATTATTAATTAAGTACGCATGAGATTCTTTGACATGCAACGCTTTATGAAAACTTGTTTCCAACACGCTGACGCTTCAACTTTTTCATTACACTATCAAAACTTATAGTCCGGTCTATTTAAGCCTAAAATCAGGAGGAAGGTTACATAAATTCCCATAAAGCTGAATATTGGCATAGTTGTTCAAAACATCATTATAAAGAATATCTCAAAAGTCCTCATCGTTCCGAGGTGTGCTAAAAATTTGGCACGGGGTCAAAGGTCAAAAAAATGAGTTTTTTGCGATTTTTAGCGAAACGGTGAGTTTTTTCGCAAAATTACCCCAGTACAAAATTGTAGATCACGAAATTCTCTACAAAAAATATATTAATAATTTTTTTCCTAAAAGCCACCATTTTGGAGATATAACGTTCCGAAAAGTTAGATCAGTCGTAATCCCTCTATTTTGCACACGTACGCCACATATGAAAGTCACTAAAGGTGTAATAGAACTAAAATAAGTTCGCTATTATTTATTGTAACTTGCTTATGTAAAATATAAGTTAAACTACGAGAATCTCAGGTATAATGAAACCCCGTTCCTAAATTTGTACGTCAGTATAACCTTGGGATAACATCTGTCTTTTATTCTATTGTCCGCGTGGCTAGGGTCGTATACCTGCTTTATGTTGGCATGCCCAATATATGAAATACATACCGTTAGTCTTGAGCGCCACTGCGTAGGGAAAACATGTGCTTATCTTAACCTATCTTTTAACCTATTTTGTGCGTTTTAGATTTTTATAAGAAAAATGTCAGAATATTGTTTTATTTGTACTCATCTTTTAACTGAAAGTGAAACTGTAACTGTTGATCGTGGTATGAAGACACTGATTAATGCAAGTGCTGAAAGAGATGATGGATACTCGGAATTTCTTAAAAAACAAAAATCTGTGACAATACATAGCAACTGTCGTAAAATTTATACGCGGAAGTGTTCTATTGCTGCTGCCATCAAAAGAAAACGCGAAGAACAAGAAGCTAACACATCTACAGGATCTACAGTAAGTAGTCCTCCTCGTACTAGATCCCGTTCAAGTGATTCAGCTTTTTGTTTTAAAAAACTATGTTTATTTTGTGGCAATAAATTGAATGAAGAGTTGCAGAGAAAAAAATCCTTAGATCGTCGCAGTAAAATTTGTCAAGTAAGTACACTCCAATTCAAACATTCAATTTTGGAAGTAGCACGAACTCGTTCCGATGCTATATCGAAAGCTGTTGTTGCTCGAATCGAATTTGACTATGATTTAGTTGCTGCTGAAGCAAAGTATCACCAAGAATGTTATACTTCTTTTTTGAAACCGACTACTGGCGGTACAGTTGGTCGTCCTAAAGATGAAGCAACAGATCTGGCAATGCAGGAAATATTTACATACATTGAGAGTAGCAATGACTGTCAGTTTACTTTGGCTGAGTTAAAAGATGTTAGCAAAATTTTAACTTTAGATAACAGGACTATTAAGCTGCGACTTAAACTGAAATATGGCGATAAAATTATTATCACTGAAAAACCGGGAGCGTTAACATTTGTATGTTTGATAAACAGTCACCATGAAATTTTAAATCAATCTTGGTCCGAAAATAAAAAAATTAATAAACAAGAAGAACGATTAAAAACTCTAGAAGCAGCAGCATCTATTATTCGAGAAGATATTCAATCCTCGGTATTTGATAATTCCTACTACCCTCCACCAGGTCGAATGTTTGAAGATTTAAATAATGACATCCCACAGTCACTGACATTTTTTTTTGAGCAAATGATCTTAAAAAATAAACGATCAAATTTCGATCATTTAAAACTAGTATGCACCAATATTTGTCATAGTATCATGACTGCTATTCGACCAAGATCGTTCAAGTAAAAATAATAAGACATATAAAATCTCAGCAGACCCGTGGAATAGGCCTACTGGGGAAACCACGTTAATAAAAACGCGCTTTGTACACTACCTCATAGGTGGCGTGGAAACGTGTGCAAAATAGAGGGATTACGACTGATCCAACTTTTCGGAACGTTATATCTCCAAAATGGCGGCTTTTAGGAAAAAAATTATTGATATATTTTTTGTAGAGAATTTTGTGATCTACAATTTTGTACTGGGGTAATTTTGCGAAAAAACTCAACGTTTCGCTAAAAATCGCAAAAAACTCATTTTTTTTACCTTTGACCCCGTGCCAAATTTTTAGCACACCTCGGAACGATGAGGACTTTTGAGATTTTCTTTATAATGATGTTTTGAACAACTATGCCAATATTCAGCTTTATGGGAATTTATGTAAACTTGAATGTGTAAATAGACCGGACTATTATGTCATACTGCTTTTCACGTTTCTGCCGAAACATTCTACGACTTGAGTTCAAATATTCCAGTATCTCCATAATCTGTTGTGTATAGCTTTCTTGATGAGACAGGAGTCATATAAATATTGTATTGAGTGGTGATACGGAAACTGAGGTTTTCATAACTGTAGTGTTTCGGATCAACCCATGATCGCCGTAATATATTCTGCTAAATATTTGGTCTCAGCAGTTTGTTCAATTACTGTTTTCAACATAAATAAACATCCATGTGTCCCCGTGTGATAAATCGTCAAAAATGTTTTAAGACCCACTTAATGCAGCTCGCCTATTGCTACGCACACTTTTGATGTGAGAACACAACTAAGTATAATTAATGATCATCTTTTGTAACCTTTTTAATGAACAGTTATTAAAAAAAATACCTCAACATTTTTTGTTACAGTTGATAACAGAACCTTTTAAACTAATAGCAGTTAATACTAGACAAATTCATCTCTAAAGACACTTTCCATTTATCGCTTCATTGATTTTGTAACAACGTTCAAGAACTGTGAGCCAGGAAATTTTATATTAGACTAAGTTTGGGGATATTTGCCTTGCTCTTTACTTTCTTGACACAGAATCATCATCACCATCACCAGCCTTTCTTTCGTCCACTACTGGACGAGGGCCTCTCCTATAGCACAGAATGATTCAAAGTTATACGTTTTTAACATCTATCTATCTATACCAGCCCATATACAACCCATTGCTGGGCAAGGGTCTCCTCTTCAGCTGAGAGAGTAGGCTTTGAGCTAACTCCAATAATCTAAGTTATTGGTTATGGTACGCCACGCTGCTGGCTTAATCCGAGTAGTCGTCATAATTATTTATAACCACTATCTAATTACCGCTATCCTGAAATGTATGTTTTGCCTGACTATATTATCATCTACGTAGAATTTTAATTCCTAAAAACATAGGTTGATAATATTGGTCGTAAATATGGCACGAGCCCTAATTTAATTATTTTCCAACAAAAATATTTGAATTACTTTAATTTCTCAGTTTCACAGCAACAATAGCTACAGATATTATTTTCACTTACATATGGAATACGTACAGGATGTATTCCATAGTCTCAGTGGAATTGTCTGTATTTCCAAATAAATCTCCTTTAATACTTCGCTTGATGTAGGTGTAAGACGAGATGCTCTTTCTACACTTCCCCCTTCCCTTGTAGATGTCACGTACTCGACTTTTATAAAATTACGTTTTAATTTTGTTCAGTCTTGAGAAAATATTACCGGATTGCTTCGTATAACTAAGAAAATAGAGAAGCAGCTATCCTTAATATATTAGTTTTGACTTCAAGGGGCAGGCGTCCGCGTGAGACATTTCGGAATGACGTTTGCGTTTACAATGAGTTATTACATACTTCAATATTGAAAGTAAACATTAGAAGAAGTTATGGTCTTCTATACTGGCATGCTGGCTCTCACTGATACAGAAGGATTGATTCATTCATCACCAACCTCCCTCACGATTACTGCTAGACATAGGTCTCTCTTATGGCACGCCACTAGGCTCGATCTTCGGCCCTCCTCACCCAACTGCTGCCAGTCGCCTTGCGGATATAACCACACCTAGCCAAAGGATTGATGGATAATGGCATAATAGTGGAGATAAACCCACAATGGGAGAAAAAACTTTGCCGTACCGCAGAGCTGTAGAATAATTTACCAGCCTACGCTTTTCTTCCTATACCTAGACTTCTTCTAACAACGCTATAGTCTTCGAAAAGTAAGTTCTAGTGATTATTCTTCTTAAAGTTCTATTCACCTAAATGCAATTCGCTTGACTGTTTAGCCGTTCATGGAGACATAAATGACGCTTAGGAATCACTTGCAGACAATAATAGCCCATAAAATAAACATCTCTGATGCCATCGTAAAATTATACGGTAAGTTTTTTATTTACCGTTTCTTTTACTCACACTAATGTCCTGTTTCAAGTATTTTAAAGTGATTTACTTTTAATTTGTGAATTTAAAAGTGCAGGCGCCCTTGTTCATTTATACTAAATAAAGATGTTTTTATGAGAGCATGATTCAATGAGGTTATTTCCACATTCAAAGTACCTATAGGAAAGTGCGGAAGTACTCATCATAAAAAAAACCCGCAGTAACGCTGAAAAACTATCGGAAAATATAATAAAAGTTTTAGAACTGGCACAAGACTTGCTTATTTATTAATATTGTTGTCTAAAAGCCACATAGACAAGTAAAGAAATACGTTAAGTATTCGAAGTACAAGATAAGGGTTAATATACCTTAATACATGACATACAAGTATTATAATATATATAATTGTAACAAACAAAGCAACCAATAAATAATACGGAAAGAATTTGAAAATAATAATAAAAGGGATTAAAAGTCTATACCGATTATAAGTGGTTACATTATATAATGTGTACATTGGAAACCACTATGTAAATAAAATTAAGACACTGAAATTCGCATACCAGAGAAACTTCCTCAACGAACGGATCGTAATGAAATTTTCATTAACGTCTGTATTTACTAAAGAAGTTGTCGCCGTCAACTTATGTTGCTGAATTAATTTATTTACTGAATGTTTCCTGGTTTCGCTTCTTAAGAATGTGCCGTGCGAGCTGGAAGCCCTGCGTTCAATTTTCGATGTCAATTTTCGATGTCAATGTTCGATGAGTGGTATTTGGCTGATATTTGTACCAGCAAGAAGACTTAATTTTTTATCTACAATGGCAATTGGTTCTAGTTCTATGTAATTTCTGCCTATCACGTTGCCTACCCTTTCGGGAATACGGGTGTGAAGTAATTGAATTAAGAAAATTCTAATGTACTGCCACTTTGAATAAAACTGTGCATAAATGACGTAAGTGTCAAAAACGAAAAATGTGAAATTTAAGAATTCGTACATTCTTAACATTTTTAAGTTGATATAAAAGCAAACCTAGCGGGTGATTTATTCAAAATGATTATAGTATTTGTAATGCAGCAAGGCTCTTGATAACATTTCGAACTACTGTAAACATAAATTTAAACATTACAAATATTCAAATTTTGTGCATAATAGATTTGGGCATAGGGGAATTGGCTCCCGACGTATGTACATACGTAATCGTATTTGTTACTTTTTTTTTTAAATAGACAAAAATAGCATTTAATAGCCCTGTGGCATCGTTGGCTAAACACGCTTATGAGACAAGAGACCGAGAATTCGATTCCGTCACTGGGACAAATGTTTGTTTCGGGTCTAGGTGTTCGTGAGACTGAAAAGTCTCTCGTAGTTTCTGATAGCAACGAAAGCTTCAAAGTTTTGTATGTACCTAACTGTTGGGTATATTGATTTAATTTTTGATGTCGTGTTGTAGTAGCTATTACTTTTTTGAAATATTTTCTTAATAAGTTCCAAGAATAAGGATAACTTAAAAGTACTAAATCGGAGAAAATTTATTACGAAGATATTCAAAGTGATACAGGCTCCCCTTTGAACATTTCTCGAATTATGATGCCATAAAAATGACTTATTTGGCTACAAAGAGCAATCATTTTTCTTTAATTAAATATTAATAACATCGGAATGATCAAAACGATGCCATTTCAATTCCAACGTTACGTCTTAAGATATCTTGAATTGTAATTTATTAAAATTCGTTTCAATTTGCATGAAATAACGTTTTAATTAAATGGCCTCCTTTGAAATATCAGAACTTTTTAAGCGATAAAACATATTAATTAAAATTTGTAATACAATAAATGAATTATTTTTGTTTTTATCAATGTAAATGTGACCCAAATAATTTTACCACCAAGTTGTTTTACAGGCGATTACAATTTAGGAAAATAATAGGGTACTCTTTAGTTCTTTTTCGAGTATTAATCAATAAAAAAAAATACAAAAAATGATCTGAACTTTAAAAGAATTAATCTTCATTATTTGTATTTAATAAAATCTATCATGTGATGTGGAACGCTTTGAGACTCCCCTAGGGACCAGTTTCGAGTAATTAAACGCCAAAAAAAGATATTAAAGGTTCAGATAAAATTTTTAGGACTCATTATAATCCATCAAACCTTTTTGGGATTCAATTTAATTATTCAGAGGTTCCATGTTTTAAAATAATGAACATTTTGCACAGTATTAACTTTGAATTACTGCTAAAGAGACAAATAATTTCCATTTGGACGCCATTTCAAGAATAATTAAGATACTATATATCTCTAATAGGTATATTTGAACATATTTATCAGCGTATTTACAATGAACTATCACTTGCTTTGACTATTGACCTAGGAGTTCTTAGAAATTCCTTGGTTTTGTAGTCCGCCAACCCGCACTAGGCCAGCGTGGTGGACTGAGGCCTAAACCCTCTCAATGTTAAAGAAGGCTCGTGTCAAGTGGGACGTGTAAAATCATCAAAGTTTTGTAGCAATTTTGGCTATATTTGACTCCTATTACTTAATTGTGCAAGCAAACATAAAAACACGGTACTTCCAAATTTCATAAATTTACTTTACTTTGCTACTTTCTGACTGACCGATCATCAAAACTCTATGGCACTATTAGCGCCATAAAGAAGCTTCTCGGTTAAGAGGCTACAGTACATATATTGGACATACATATTACATATTTGTATTTATCATATTATACAATATACATACCAGTAGTGTATTTGTGATTATGTATATAGAAACTAAGAAACAAACGTGACTGTCTGACTTTTCTTAATGTGACTTGTAAATTAACATTTTGTCTTCGATTTAAATGAAATTCAAAATCATTCAACCGTGTTTGCGGGTTCAGGTAATTAACATACCAAATTTCACATCGACAATGGTAAAAACATGAGTATGGAAATGGTAAAAAATAGTTAGAATTGAGTTGAGAATACCAAATCAGGTATTGGAAAATTTACGTTGCTCGATAAAAGACATGAAGAAGAAACTAATAAAAATCAGGTATTTTATTTATTCATGATTTATGTGAAGGATTGAAGGAAGTTATTTCTCACAAGAGATTCGACGATTCACAAAGTTCGGTGCAATTATATAAAACCAATGCCATCGGTGTGTAGATTTAGACTAATAATGTCCAATAAATCTATTATAATTTTCATTCTAGACTGGTATTGATTTATTTACATAAATACCTATATTGGAACTTCACGATCCTTCCTATTGAAATTTGAAGTAAGGCGCACCGTACTCAAATGGAAATGGAATAGGCTATCGTGTGGGACCTTGAACGGAGCTGTGACGTGTTGTTATTGCGTTATGTTTGGTGAGCCAGATTTGATATTTGACCTAGTTTAATAGAAGTAGCTACACAGTAAGTCTCATTTCATAACACACTGTTCTATTCCCCGATTGAGTAGATAGAGGTGCATTTGGCCAATTATATTCTATGTCACGTATTCGGGGGCGAGCCTATTGCTGGTTTTCGACAATTTCAGATTTCAAGTTGCTGCTGAGAATTTGCAAAGGAAAAGACCATTAGCATTGCCTAAAGCGAACACGAGACAAGTATATACATAGATATGCACGACACATATATATACGCTAGACTACGAGTCAGTCGTGTCTAATTCTACGGCCAATACCTTGACATCAGAATAACCTCTATAATAGTTATGTCTCGTTTTGCCAGTAAACACTTTTCACACTATCAGAGCTGTCACTATTCAAGGGAAGTAAAAATTAAAATCAAACTAAATATTCCCAATTCTTCTGGTATTAAAAAACATGATTCTACTCGATTTCTAAGACGAGCCAAGAATCTCGATCGTGCTACCCAATTCATATATGTAGTTGAATGAGCCATTTTATTCTCCAGACATCAATAATGGTAATACAAGTAACCCCTGGGAAAGCTTACTTATGTAGTCGACTTCCAGAAAAATATACGAAAGAAAAAACCCTTGAAGGCGTCTAGATTTTGCAAGCTATTGCTTCGCGGATTACATAAGTTATATTTATTGCCTCCAAATCCTAATCTCCGCAGGTAAAATCCCTTACCTTTTTATTTAAAATTCAGAACCCATCTCCACCCGTATGTGAAGATCAGAGATAACGCCAAGGCTTGAAAGGCGCCTTTGCTAAAGAGGCCTTATTATCCTTTTTAGAGGTACTTACCCTAATGGGCTTTTATTTGAGAAAATTTAATATCCCAGCACATTATGGGAGATACTTAGCTTTATTGGCGAAGAAATTTTTGAAGTGAAATCATCTAATGCACATGTTGAAATGAATATGTGAGCCCGGGTGTTCAGGTAATAGCTGTGACGTGTCGACGATATTAAGAAGTTTTTTCCACCTTAGTTTTAACTTTGATATACGAAAGAATCGTAAAAATCGCAGCTTTAATGAGTACTGCTATGCACGAATGTAATGTTGGGTCTTCCTTCTTCGACAAGACCAGAGTAAAATAAATATGGATTATTATATTTGCAATAGAATAACTAGACCTCGACCCATATGGTGATTGATTTAAAGAATTCAAGTCCCAAAATACATCCATTACTATAAAAATAAAATCTGCGAATGGACGAGCGTACATTTTTACAAAATGATATTGGTGTGGTCTCACTAGCAAGAGCCAATTTAGTATAAAACCAGTGAATTAGAGAAACTGGGAACCAAAACGTACTCAACTCTTATAACCAAGTCAATTTTTAAATCTGTGGACGTTCTGAGTGCGATTTAGATTCAAACGCAGCGAAAAATCGCGCTATAACCGATGTGAATTTTTAAATTTTTAATTCGTGTTATTGAACCAACCAGGTTAAGCTTCTGTTTTTTTTAAATATTTAATACCTAGTTGAAAGATGCATTTTTAGTCATCACTTTGATGGAGTTATTTGGGTAGTAGAATGCTTGATAAGAAATGTGTTGACTATAGAATTAATAGAAAAAGAAAGTCGACGATCGAAATCTACTTATAAAAAGTATAAGATAAAACTCTTACAATAGTTTGGAGGCATTAGCAACATAATTTGCAATGATGATGTAACTAGAAAGCAAAATATTTTATTTTACGTTTTATTTTTCAGTGATAATCCTTTATTCAAATAATAATAGTTACAGCATACAATAGAAGAGTCAACACAGTTGATAAGTTAAAATATACTGCTCTCTTCAATTTTCTGCGAAATATGATAAAATATTAGCTTTCCGGGAATAAAATTTTAATATGTAGATATTTGAAAACAATGCTGATATTTGAAAGCATAATAATATCTAGTACATTCAGACATTCAATGGTTAAAATAGAACTACAAACTATAAGATTCGTTGATCTTAAGGGTTTTTTGGTGTAGTGGTCTTGATTTGTGTAATCCAAAAATCCCGAAATTGATTCCCGGGTCTGGCAGTGTTATTAGGAGGTTTTTCGATTTGTTCATGCGCCATAGTTGCCTTGAGTCTAGAAAACATAACAATAAACTCACTATCTATTATGTAGGATTAAAATATAGCCCACCTCACCGACTTCGGTGTTAGCTGGCAGAACGTGGTGAAAAGATACAATTTTCCCTCGATAAACGCGTTAGTTTTACATAGTCTGTAAGCTTTAACAAAATTCATATCAAAACAAGGGCAAACCATTTGAGAAACTTATCTCATTAAGTATTTATCTCATGCGCGCCGAAGTAGTCCATCAGAATTTACTTCTCTTTGCACGGGTTGTTTTTCTTTGAGCCAACTCTTGCGTGTGCTCGGCAAGTTTCCGCTCACTCAATCCTCAGTTACGATAGAGACCAGTTCAAAACTACAACTGTTTTTGTTACGAATCGCGTGAGTCTTATTTTATTCGCAAAAATTGTGTGTATCCGTGCCATGACGATTAGAATACTGCTTTTTATGCTACGTACAGAACGGTCCCAACAAACAGCATAAAACAAGTAGAGAGAGAATAAAAATATTTACTGTTTTGAAAACGAAAAATCTCTATTCATTATAATATATAATACTGAATTGTACACAGTTATAAAATATATACTTAGAGAGGGTTACAATTAGCGGCCTCATCGGATACGATAATTTCAAAACAACCATAGGCTGGATATTCACTATTCGAACTGATCAAGGTGTTACATTTAAAAAATGAATTCGTTAAAGAGCTTAAGAGTTTCTTTGTTTAATTGAACGCGCTACTTTCTATTGAATCAAATTGTTTTTTTTTTTATTTTGAATCGTGAACATCATCACCATAATATGAGAAATAGAAGCGAAGTAGCATTAAAAATGTGGCAATGTGGCATAAACGAAGAAAATAAAAAAAAATCCTTTTCGTATTTCATATATACGGAAGTATACGGAGTTACAAGCTAGCAGGGCTGCCAGCAAATAAATCGCAGCTATACGGTTTTGTATTTGCAATTATACAAAATTAGATCGCATTATACATAACCTTTGCACCATATGCAGCTCTTGTTTTTTTTGTTTTTTAGGATAACATAGTTAACATAGTCAATCAAATGGTCGGAAAATGGGCCCACCAAAATAGTTCTTGTTTTTTTTTTTTAGGATGATAAATGCACAAATAAAATTGATAAAATGTGAACATATGCCTTTGTATCGTATTATACAAAGTGGTCATGGATACAATACCCCATCCGATTATACAAGATTTGTATCCAATTATACAATCTGGCAGCCCTGCAAGCTAGAGTCAGGCCTAGAGCAAGTCTTCCTACGATTTAACTAATGCCAATAGACAATACAAAAGGCACATTTTATGCCAAAAATAATAAGTAATCTGATTACATCATTTTTGCAATGCGAGTATAAGGAATGCTTTCGGATAATAGTGCCACACGCACATAACATGTTTCTTAAGGTATGTTTTCAAAAAGACCTACTGACATAGTTATGTTATGAGAAGCATCGGAGTCATGTCGAAGAAAGTTTCCTTTGAGTAATGAACCCTGTGAACGCTAAGTGAATTGCAGCCTTAGAGGGTTTCATCGTGGCGCGAATGAATCCACTCATTCCCTCTACGCTTGTAACTTCGAACGGATATATATTTGAATTTCACCTTCATATTATAATTGTGACGTAAATTTGTTTAAATAACTTAGACACGACTTGCCAAGGATTAAAGGGTAAATACGAAAAACAGGAATGTTCAGAAGGGGAATGAAAAATCTACTTATGATGATGATTTGAATATTTAGCACTGTTGATTGTAACTATTGGATTAGACAATCTGAGTTTCGTACTTAGCCGAATGCAATCTGGAATACGATTTATGTAAGCTAAAATACAAGCAAAACATATACAATACGATAAGCAATATATTATACAGATACCCGTTATGCATAGTTATTAATGAAAAGTATTTTTGGGAAATGAGCCCACGATCCACGCGTCATCATGTGTGATCCAAGAGTATATTTGTTTCAATAAATCTCTTAAAGATAAAACATACAAAAATAAATTACAATTTTAGTGTCGTATCGTAAAACTATGTGATTTTACAAAAAGCTTAAAAATACGAATAATATTCTCATAGCCTAAAATCCCATCCCGAAAATGATTGGGACGCGGATTAAAAAGTAAAGAAATATAATACCTTTCCTATAGAGTGGGGTGTTTGCCTACAACGGGGACGAAGAGCACTCGTATCATGTTTAGGAAATAGAAACGTTAAGAAAACCGGTAATCTCGGGCGAGCTTGACACGTGTCTACACGTCAATATATTTATAAATAGGTTACCGTAAAAAACAACATTTCCTCACAATAAAATTAACTATAATATAATAAATAATGAAAAAATAGAAAATAAATAATAGTTTAAAAAAACTAAAAAACACGCTTTTTATCGAAAACCGAACTAAAAAATAGAAAATAAGTTTTAATAAATTTAAATTAAGAATAGTATTAAAAATTTCAATAAATATAAATTAATAATAGTGTGAATAAAAAAAATATTTTATTTTTAAAAAAGCGTGGGGTGCATGGTGTCAATAGTTATAAATATTTTATTGACAGATATGAGTAGAGTGATTATCATTTTGATAATATCTTAAAAAGCACCCCACGCTTTTTTTAAAATAAAATATTTTTTTATTTACACTATTATTAATTTATATTTATTGAAATTTTTAATACTATTCTTAATTTAAATTTATTAAAACTTATTTTCTATTTTTTAGTTCGGTTTTCGATAAAAAGCGTGTTTTTTATTTTTTTTAAACTATTATTTATTTTCTATTTTTTAGTTTGGTTTTTTTTTTATCAAATTAGTGTATTGTCATCGGTCCTCGATAAATCTACAAAGTTTGAACGAAATCTAGTCGTTTAAAGTGGGTCAAAATCGCGCCCAAAGAAGTCGGTTACAAACATACAAACATACATACAAGTGAAGCTAATAAGAAGCGTGTAAAAAATAGAAAAAGTACAGGCAGTGGCCGTACTTTCATACAAGCCAAAAACGTTACACGTTAATTGCGTAATGTCTAGTTTATATTTGTTTATTGTGGAGTCAGGATACTCTCATTTATATGTCAATTTTGGTTTGTTAAAAAGATATTTAAAGCTTAAAGATTTTTATTTTGGATTTTTTAAGGCAAGCTCTGGACTTCTACGAAAGATCTAACATAAGATCTTCTTTTATCTGAGCTCAGGGTACTACTTTTTTGGTAATTACCATAATTTGTTTCCGCGTAACTAAGTTGAACAACAAAAAATATTCTTTGACATTAATTATTTATTATTTTTGTATCTACATATATCAGCTTATATAATAATTATCACTGCTAGGTACCTGCAGCGGCGATACTCGTCCTCATACAAAACACTGTTTATTTCCCTTCTATTGAACTGTTCTTTAAAATAGCCCCATTAGAGAGCACCATATAAAATATTTAGCTGATAGCCTTAATCCGTATACCGACCGTTAAGTCATCGTGGCTTGATCCCCTTTATGCGACAGGAAATGTTCCCTACGCAGAGATGTAAGTCTGTATAGACTGATGCCATAATGGCTACACCGATATAATCTACCGCCTTAATCGTAAGAGCAATCGGCTATTATGCTGAGCCTATTGTTCCTATTGTTCCAACGATCTCGAGATCTAGCGGTTTGTGAAATGTTAGAGAACAGACCCATTTAAATGGGCCGGAAATTCTCACTGTACATTTTATGGTAGCCCATATAGCCCCACTTCTAGGCGTGAACTTCCTCTACCGTCGATAGAGTCCAGTGCTATCTGCTGAAGTGCAGCAATAGCTTAGATATTGCATAAGATTTAAAATAGTAAACGAGAATAGTTTACAAACTGATTATTTTTAATTTTAATTTATGTTTAAATAAATAAATAATTAAATATAAGTATTGTATGTACAGGAAATCTATACTTATAATATTATAAAGCTGAAGAGTTTGTTTGTTTGTTTGTTTGTTTGTTTGTTTGTTTGAACGCTAGGATCTTAGGAACTACTGGTCCGATTTGAAAAATTCTTTCACTGTTAGATAGTACATTTATCGAGGAAGGCTATAGGCTATAAAACATCACGCTACGACGAATAGGAGCCGAGCAGCAATAAAGAATGTTTCAAAATCGAAGACATTTTTTCCTTTTTGTGAGCTTAGGCTGCGTGCGCTGCGGAAACGGTAAAAGTTTCGCTAAAATAATGTATCAAAGAAATGTTCCTCTTTAAAAGTTCTAAAAAAAAGTCCGCGACGGCATATGTCTATTTTTTAAGGTTGGCTCACTATAACGTTTTTTATCCTAACCAAATTTATTTTTAAATAAAGTTTTATTTGTGAAGGTGTTTTTATAAATATGATATTAATCCTTATCCAAATAAATACGTTATTCATTACAAGTATTTAATTTTAAACAAAATTGCCCTTTACATCTTTTGATTTCATCAAGTATCTTAGAAGATATTGCAGTTTTAAAATATTGATCAAGCGCGCAATAATGATGCACAAGGCGCCGATCGACGCGTTACGGTTTCACGTTTGAACAATTAGACTGAATTGTATGATTTTTGGCATGGACATAAATAGGACTCTGAGAAGTAAAATAGACTACAACTTATTTTCCTTCTGAACTCAACCCTGTAGTATACGCGGACGGAGTCGCGAGCAAAAGCTAGTGTAATATAAATTGATTTTGGGAGGCCGCAATTGTTTTGTGTTTATTTTTAAAAAGTGGACATTAAGTATTAATCTGATACTGAAGACGTTGAATTTAAGTTTGTACTGTAGTCGTATATCTAGAAACAAAGCAAATATGATACTGTACAATTTTATTGTTTTTATTTATATTTCATCCTTTTTAAATTATTAACTGACATATTTCTAAACTAACGTACGACGCGCTAACGTGACTTAAATTAGCTATATAAATATTACTGAAAAAAAAACTATCGTATAATAAATATGTTTATTATTTAAAAACCTTTTTGATACCTTTATAACATATATGGGATAAAAATAGATTTATGGCTAGTCTGCGGTTATAATAGGGTGTGTTTTAGAATGCTGTGGGCATTGGAGTAATGCGAATTTTCCGGTATATGTTCTATACCACTAACGATTAGAATTATCACTCTCCACAATATC
This sequence comes from Cephonodes hylas, assembly GCA_030295005.1. Taxonomy (NCBI): domain Eukaryota; kingdom Metazoa; phylum Arthropoda; class Insecta; order Lepidoptera; family Sphingidae; genus Cephonodes; species Cephonodes hylas. The sequence goes on from AP025371.1 coordinate 7,910,375, forward strand.
GTTGGAAGCATTTTGGTCGTCTGATATTTATATATGGCATAATATGGCGTCACATTAGATTTTTTACAGTGTCCTGTATGGAATATAATATTTACAATATTTATTCATTTGAAAGCATAACATATTTGGTAAATGTATTGTGTGTGAAAAAAAGGTCCCAAGTTTCATTTCCAATTCGGACAGCGTTGTAAGGGTTTCCTGCTTGTTAATTCTCAGCTGTTTGGAGTATATATGACCTAAAATACGACACTGGACTCACTCTGTATATTTTATGCATACACGCACGATAGTGATAATGCCGTACTTAATAGTACTCATGATTTAGTCCAAAAAGTGCATGTTTCATATACACAGTGTATTACACACGTTATAGAGTCACGTCGCAAATGTAACATATCTTTCTCCTTACCGACGTTATAAGCCCAAAAATATTTATTTGAATATTATAAAAAGAAACGAGTTAAAAAGGATTATTCCTTCGAGGAATGCGATAGTTGTGACGAATGGAGTTCGCATGTATGCTGCGAACTTAATGGCAAATATTTATCATCTTGCGTCTGAGATATAACCTGTCAGACTGCCAAAAATACGTTCTTAATCGTGAATTGAATCTTAAACAGTTTTTTGAATATGTCTATCGTTTATGTGAGCTAATATATACCATATTTATTTCTTTTATAAAACATTATGAAAATTCAAAGAAACGATATTTTTTTTATTATAATTTCAGATTGAATTGGGCGATTAATAAAACAGTAGAATTGGTTTAAAAATTTACGTCTTAAACAAACAGCATTTAAGCCAAGGTTAAGATTAAATTGTGAAAGATGCCCGTGTCTAGTACTTGTTAGAACGTATATTATATATTATTATATTAGATTGATATAGATACAAAATACAACTAAAAGTAAATCAAAACAATTTACATAAGAAATAAAGCTTAATTTCAGTACCTATTGTCACGACGTCTAATCCCCATCCACATATCAAACAATTACATCCTCAGCGAAAGTACACAACGCTAAGTCGCCCATTGTTGTAAACTTTCAGCGCGATCCCAGAACATCTATACTGTCTTTATTATGATAATTAACCGCCGTGGAATAAAAGAACGGAGTCCCGGACAAAGGCAGTGGGCAAGTGAACAAAACACAGCTTGGTAATAGATACGCTGACGACTCTATTTGTAGCAGCCACCGCGACGGATTCACGGTGGCAACTCCAACAATGCTTTAAGGGGAATGCGGCCTTTAGTTCTCGAGCCTGAGGTCTGTATAACTGTAACGGCGACACCGCGAAGCTTTGCCGTGTTTGTGCAAAAATTTGCCAGTATTTTTGAAATTTATTGCCGCGTTTTATCAAACGTGCGTTCAATTCGTGCCAGTATTGTGGAGTTTCGACAATGGTGTGCGCCAACACAACTGCTGTTTATGTTGGCAATATGTTTGTTAGTTTCGTAGCTCTTGATTTATTAGTGTCATCGTTCAATAGAGTATGCCGTCGATTTAATGCTTCTTTGACAACGGACTTTGATGTTAATTGTACGATTTACATATCTGCTATTATTTTTGACAGCTGGCTGAACAGCTTGCAATACGAACACTGAGGCAAATATAGGTATGTGTATAATAATAAATAAATACACCCAACAGTCACATACATAGTCCTGACCCCACACTAAGATACGAGTCTTGTGTCGTGGGTATCAGAAACTACGAGACTTTTCGGTCTCACAAACACCCAGACCCGAAACAAATATTTGTGGATCACACAAACATTTACCTCGGTGCGGGGATCGAACCCGCGGCCGCTCGTTTCGCAAGCTGGTGTCTAGCCAACTGCGCCACGGGGCTGTCAACGCTAGCGTGATCCGCAATACTTATACCTGTTTAACTGCAAGCCTCTTCTTAAATTGAAAAGTGCGTAGTCAGCCAACCCGCTCGAAGTCGTACTGGCGGACTAAGGCCTAAACCCCCTATAATAAGTTACAATAGTATTATTTCATAGCTGGAATACTACATACTCTATACAGTTACAACTACGTATGTTTATATGGACGCGTCGCTGAACTTAATCTTCGACTTGCTTCATCCAATTACTGTTGATATGCGCAGCCTGTAATTTCAGAATCCTTATCCACTGTGCAACAATGTCACATATTTGCTTATCTACTGTTTTCCTTTCTTCTGAGTCAAGGTCGAATTTGAACCTTCAACTATATGCAATAATATAAAAAATCTAATGATTTCTGTCATTCTTTCTAGTCTAAATATCAAAACCAATATGGAAAACTCTTAACTAAGATATATATTGGTCCTTGAAAAACGAAATAAACATTGTTTTTTTTTTAATTGCGCAAAGTAGTAACTAAGTCCTACGTTCCTACTTGATTCTATTAATGTTATTTTATTACTCCGGCGGTCTTATTGTTTGACGTGCCATCCAAAGGTCGAAGGATAATCTTCTTGTGATTTTCTTTTACAAAATTCTCGTGATAGACTGCCTAAACTGTTTCAACTGTTTAAAGGAGGCCCGTGCCCAGCAGAACGCAGATGGGCTGCTGATGATGAAGATTAGGTATATACGTAGGTATCAGTGGCGGTACTTCCATAGAAGCCCGAAAGCCCGACTTGCTTTACATAGTTCCGAATAACGAACTTAACGATTATATATTTATAAAATAACGCTATAAACGTGAATGTGAGTACTAACCGGTAGGTATTTATTAGTCTTACGTACCAAAAAAAATATGCTGCTACTAAATAAACATTTGGGCTTGCCTTAGTTTGACACCCTAGGCACGCCACTGGTAGGTATGTATATGGAAAACCATAGGCTCGTTCAAGGGGGCCACCGTAACATATTATGTGGGTGATTATTAACCCATGTATTTATATGACACAAATACAACTTTGTAGATACTTGCGTAAGTATTCAAATAAAAAAATAGCAGTTAAAAATACCATTCTATTTACCCAAGAATAATACCAGTGTAAGACTATAAACAAAACGCTTATGCAACATTTAAAATGTTCAACGTGAATTCCTTTGATAGCCATAGTTTATATTTACAAAAAGAAGCGTTGAAGATGTAAAGCCGCAGCTGCTACAAGGAAACTTAAAAATAAAAGTTTACGATATAAAATTCTAAGTGAGTAATATAAGTACTTGTTATGAAACTCGACGGACGCGCGTACTACGAAGACAGCCTTTAAAAAGTATACAAAGAAATGCTGTAGCATTTTTCAACACTACTGGCTTTACGAAGGCACAATGTAGTAAAGAAAATAACTTTTTTTAATACTTACTGTGTGTTGATTATGCTTTCAATTACTCGAACAATTTCGATTAGTTTGATGTCAGGATAAATGGAATCTTGTTTAACGACAAAGGATACGTTTTAGTTAGTTTCATTCCTCAAAATTTGTATAAAGTGCAAAAAAACATTCGGATTCATTATTTTACTTTGTTTAAGTCAAAGGACTGAATCAATGTTATGAAGTTAGACGTATGTATGTCAATCGGTATTGCTATGTTCAAAATTCAAAAACTGCTTTTTGATATACGAGGGGAGTACAATTTAGTTGCCAGCTCAATTTATCATACTTTTCCCTATAATCATTCCTATATAGGTATTATCTATTTATTTAAGTAATATAAGAACGAAAGTGTAAGAAATAAATAAATTTACTTCATACGTATGGTGTTGGATCGATATTTCGTGGGTACCAGAATTATCTTATACAGGACATACGCCTTATACATATTAAACAGTGATTACCCTGTGATTACGATCTCTTTGATTCGAATACAGCGGAAGGCAAATTTGCATTTCCCATATTATACCAATGAATGCTTCACACATCCCCTCATCGATCGAGATTTGAGCTACCACATCACATATCAAACTGTGTTGCCCTTGGTTTACTGTATTAACTCTCAAAGTGGCAAATTGTGTCAATTATTCTATATTATAGCCCTAAGGTATAAACTAAAATTAAATGTTCATAATAATAGCAGAGATAAGGGTTGCTCAAGTTCAGGATAACCATTACTTAGGAAGTCCTTCGTTCGGCAGTGGTCGCCGATAGGCTGAGAAAAAAGAAAAATTTATCCTTGGCATTTAGGTTTGCGTATAGGTAAAATACATAAGAAAATTGAACAAGAATGCAGTATAACGAGTTTTACAGCCTTTACTAAATTTATATGGCATCTTTGCAACTTTCCATTTTGAAATGTTTTTAGTGTATCTTGGAACAATAGTTACACTCAAAGGAAAAATAATTTAAAAAAATCTGAGTTTTGATTCAGGAAAAAGTGCTCTTTAGTTGAAATTGTTAGCTTAGTTAGAAAAAATAAATACCTACATCAACTTCTTGATATAGGTGGATACTGGATACCTATATGATTCAGTTGTCAAAAGTAGGATTTTTTGACATTAAAATGGTAAAACGAGTTGTAGTATCATAAGGCACAGTAAATTCGATCAGACTCAACCGGAATGGAAGCTCTGTCAGACAGAAAGCCGACGAGAAGTAACTTCATAGCTGTCGCGATTCGTGCGGCGAAATTTTTGCCACTTCGCCTGTGACACAAAAATCCGTGTGCCATTCTGGTACTTGCACTCTCAGCTTTTATAATATTTTCCAATTCCCTAGAATGCACTTAAAAGCTGTGAGACTTGCCAATCTTTTCGTTTGTATTTGTATAGCCTCATTGTTTTAGAGATTTAGTATTAATTTAAGAAATCTCTTCAACTGTCTTTCATACATGTATCACTGGATCAGTAGGTATACATATTATATTAAAGAAAAATAGGGTATAGTTTTGTAGTAGAAGCTACGAGAGCAATTCTAACTTGGTATATAAAAAAAAAATATTTGTGGATTTTTATATCAGCGCACCTACTGCTGGCTACCAGGCCTCCTTTACATGCTACTACAGTGCAGGTTGATATTAGGAACTTTATTTATTATTTGTATCGCTGCTGGAACTAAATGCCGTCATGTCGTTTCAAAAGCTAGATTTTAACCAGTAAGTTTGTCAAACATATATTACAACAAACATTTAGATCCCGGTAACTACGTAGCAACGCTAAACACACGACCCTCGTACATTCATTTAATACATGCTAAATAACACACCAGCTTTGCCGGATTTAAGCGGAGACAATGCATTTTCGCGGCCATTAAGTTACATATGCAACGTTGTAAATGCCTTAATGTACTGTAACAATGCTGCGGTCGCACTGACCTCATATTTTGGTCAGCTGGTCATATTTAATTAAATTCAGCCGTTGGCATTTTGCAAAGCTATCCTTATGGCCCGACTAATCAACTCTAGTACATTTGTGTCTAGGTGTAACTTTGTTCTGTTTTATTATAGTTCATTCTGCAAACTTTGTTGGCTGTTCCTACGTTTTGTGGTGACATATCCAATTTTCCGGGTTGCGCTTCTTGTTGGCGGTACAATGGCTCAACGACTATTGTCGGAGACCTCTCTCGCCACTTGCTATGTGTTGCCTGTGCTGTATGAACTTCGGCACCGTCGCCTTCATTTCAGAGCTCTCGTTTAGTGTTGATGGCTTTCCTTTATCTGCTGCTGTCTATGTTTTAATATACTTATTATTATTTATTTTGTAGAAGTAGGAAAATTCTTTTTAATTTTATCGATACCGAGGGTAAGGTAGTAGACTCGCAGCACTAATGTGTGCCGTATTCGGATGTAGCGGTTAAGAGTTCAATTACCGCGTCAGGTTAAGTGTTATTGGGATAAATTAAAATTTCGATAAAAGTATAGAAATGTGGAAGTAGATAGCAGAACGGAGTCTAGAAATATTCCGAAAAACGGCAATGGGTTTCCTCTTTGATATGAGGGATGAAAGCGCAATTGGCAAAGAGTGGGTGCAAAAGAACACTTTTTTCTATCTATTCGAGTAATACAGAATAAGTACCTGTATAAAGATTTGACAAATAATAATTTATTACCACTCTGTATACACAGTCGCCTTAAACCAGATATCAGTATCTCAAAAACCTCCATCCACTTACAAGTTAACCAGATAGAGCAAAATGTTATCAGATCCGATCAAACTGGATGCATAAAAATTCTGCATCTGATTCCTATTTGGTTTATACAAAAGAGTTTCACACTCAGTTCCAGGGGTTATCTACACTTTAAATCTATGCTGGTTCCGGAATGCACTCACTTTAAACATATACATTCTCTTCGAACCTCTTTTGTTTTTATCTTAAATTTCGTCTTGAATTTCAAGAATCACATTCCAGAATCTTGAGGTCATCGAAAAGCTTGAAACTTAAGCAGTGCACTTCACGTTTTATGGGAAATTTCTTTACTGTCAAAGCCGCTTGAACGTAGGATTCAGTCTCGTGGCAAATATAAAGGAAAAATGTTTTGCCATCTGAATTAAAAGTGCTTTTAAATATTGAAATACTTTATTTTAAGCCGGCGTTAAAGAAATCAATGTCACTAATGCCCTTGATAATTTAATTATATACATCTTGTTATAAAATATATATGTATACGTTAATTAAAACCATTCTGATTACAATAGCGAATTTGACAGCATAAAGGTCACACTTTGGATTGGATAGTTCTTAGTATTATATTAATTTAAAAATTTTAAACATTATTTATCCCGTATTTAATTTTATTGATAAGCGCAATACTCAAATAAATTTAGAATATTAATTAACATAAAAAGAATGCCATTCAATTAAAGTCAACAGGCATTTTAAATCGTACTTGACCTCTTTATTCCCAACTCTCGTTCACGATATAAATTTCGCAAGGATCATCAGGAACTAATCCTCTAGGAAAATGTATATACTTGTCTCGTTCTATCTTCTTTTAAAAGACAGAGAGAGAATTAGAATTGTCATGCTTTTAGGGTTCAAAACAAATCCCGTTAAAGAAACTTTTTAGTCCTCTAACCTTAAAAGCCAATTTATAATTAACGGAGCGATCGTTAATAACAAAATAGGGCATAGCTTAAGTGTCTTCATTACGAGGATCTTACGAGAAATTTTAAATAGAGGTGATTTCAAGGAAAACTTTACTAGCAAGAATCTGACTGTCTCGTGGTCTTGCGGTACAAGTATGTGCCGTGCGATCTAGAGGTCCTGGGTTCGATTCCCGGGTCGAATTGTTATTGGTTTTTTCAATAAAGAAATTCTCAGTAGCAGCACGGAATCTGGAAATGTGCCCGAAAAACGGCAAAAGGCTCGTTCCCTATTACGTGGGACTGCAACATACCTGGCGAAATGTGGGTGCAGAAATGCATCTCTGCCTACCCCTTCGGGGAATATAGGCGTGAGGTATGTTTGTTTTGTTTTGTCAAGAATCTGAAATGTAGAGTATTTTATCACGAATTTTCTTTATAGAAATAAAAATATTTTGATTACTATTATTTATTTTCAATACTTTACAGATTTTGTTATTGACATCTTCATTAAAATGGTGCCTAATTGCATAACATAAGCAGTCAAATGTCGTCGTTTGTCGTTCTGAGATATAGATGCGCACCAGTTGTCGTGGTTATTAGGATCTTTTCACGAATATTTAGAGACAAAACATTAACGATGCACACTTCTCTTTAATTCGAGGTTCCAATCCACGCATTCTAACTTCGTAAGGAGATCAAAAACGCAAAGCGGGCTGCATATCGTAAAGATATCATATACCTAAATTGAAGGAAAACCATTTCAACGATTAAATCACGATATATATGAAATGGATTATGGTTATTTCACGACGTTGGTCTATCGAGGTCGAATACGTTTCTTCGCAACTCCAACTTAAGTAATGACACTTTTTTTATCGCAATAGTACCTATTGAAGGAAAGTGACCTTCTGTCAATACAAACCTAAAGTTTTGGTGTAGTTATATGTAGTGATCGCTTTAAGGGCGTAGGTATACTTATTGCGATTCTTTTACTTTTTAATAATTTCTATATTAGCGCGACAAAGTATGGCCCACATGGAGATGGTAAGTAAATTGCTATTGATGTCAAGTATATCAAGAAATAGAAATATTATTAGATTCTTTCATGGCCTGTTTAGATAAATAGTTTTTTATACGTCACTACAAATATACTATAAGATGAGAAACCTGTGGGGTGCTAAATTTTTCACAGCTTAAATTAATGTAACACATTTTTTCCCCTACCGCTACCGAATTTGAAAAATAAGTTTATCTAATTATGATCGTATTCATCACGAAACTTAGTACAAATATTTTCTCTTTTATATACGAATATTTAAACATATATTATATTTATTCTGTCGGGATACAATCTTAACCGATTCAAATTATTTTCGTACACAAGACCTTTGCGGTACAAGGATTAACATTGTTTTTGGTTTATAAAATAACAAGTTCGCCTATTTTGTGTTCTGGGAATTAGGAACTACATAAAAATATTGGTGTCCTCACGACACCCAAAACAAACGTGTTTAGATCACGCAAGCATTTATTTCAAGCTCTTTCCGAGCTGGTACAGGGAGCAACTTCGTCGCCTTTTCAAGTTTAATATACACTTATCACGACTCATCTCCACTGAAACAACAAGAATTATAACCATTTGACAGCCCTGTGGCGCAGTAAGCTAGACACCAGCTTGCGAATCGGGTGACCGCGGGTTCGATCCCCGCACCGAGGCAAATGTTTGTGTGATCTACAAATATTTGTTACAGGTCTGGGTGTTATGTCAGACCGAAAACTCTCGTATTTTTTAATACTCCCGACACAAGAGTCGTATCTTAACCCATTCTTGACCGCCGTGCCAATTTGGGAACACTTACTTTTTGAGGGTACATGAAAAAAGTATTTGTGTAAGTTAATAAATTCTCACCTTATTGGATAGTTGAAAGTGTGGTGATTACATATAATATTAAACAATTTAGTTATATATTATAGATTTATTACAATAATTGGTCGAATTTTGCTTTTGAAGGACCTGTCGAGGTACTTAACTGTTTGCAATTATTATATTTTGCATCTTAAGTTTATCATCGTAAGTAGTTATTATTATTCAAATACGATAAATTGTCTATCTTATAAACAGAATTTAAAAAATAATGATTCATTTTTTACCATTTTATAGCCCCTTAAACATTGCTGTGCCAATTTGGGTACACTGGCCACAAGTGTTATTTTTGCATATCATAAGGAGAAACTGCTAACGACGTTATAGTGTCAGTAACAATTGCCGTGGATAAGAGGAAGAGGTAAATACAATCCTCGAAGATTGTGACCGAGGCTTGGACTATGATTTGGCTATAATTCCATTGGAACTTTTTATTGATACTTGAACCAAGGAGATGGTTTTGATAATGAACAAATGTCTTCAATATTACCAATCCATGTTCTAGGAGAAATCGAGGTATTTAGATTTTCATAATGTAGATACTCTTTCTGAGTATGAGGATAGCAGTGATAGTGAACTGCCAATGGAAACGAACATAAGACCGCAAATATTAAACCACCGCTAGTGCACCTGATGTACCTGCGATTGGGCGAAATTGTTCAGTGTTGATTGTGCCTCCTTTTTTTTGTTCTCGAGGGGAAAGCTGTTTATGGCTCTACTTTCCGCCAGCCCGGGGGCAGTGGGGGGCGGGAAGCGTATATCAGGCTCACAGGCCTTCCAGCCCGGCGCGCAGCGACGTCATATTTGCGCAGTTGTTAGTGACGGGCTGAGTCCTTAATACAGTCCCTAAACCGGAATACCGGCCAAAACCCCCCGGTGGCCATCTTCGTGCCGAGTTGGGCGACCATGGTACGTGAGCGAGAGGCGCCCACCGTTGTCCACAGGCGCCCGGTGCGCCTCCGAGACGTACTTGTCTCGGCCGCCTCGGAGTCAAAGGGAACGCAGTTAAGCAACCTCTACCTTGTTTCGGGCGCCCCGGTTGTGGGTGGGGGCCCGCGATGTACAGAGGCCAAAGTGCCGCCACCTCTCTTGGAGTCACTTGAGGACGCGCTGCCCCCGCAGCACGTCCAGCGAGCCCAAGGGAACAATTGAGTCGCCTTTTACGACATGCAGGGGATACCGTGCTGGGATTCAAACCCCCTTACCTCAGGGCAGGCTGATTGTTCCTCCTTGGCTCCTTCTTATCCTTAGACTTATCCATCATCGATTGACCAATTACTAAACGAGAGTAGTATGAAAAAAACGTGAAAGAACAGAGATCGAGTATAAATTTGATACAAATAATGAGATACTTTAGGCTCGCTGAAAATGGCCCAATCAATATCGTTGTATGGAGTTGAAGTCCATGGCAAACAAATGGAGGTGGGTTCCCTTCAAACACATGATAGATGTGGCATTACCGAATGCGTGACCATTACAGTTACGTCTAAAGAAGATGTAATGGATCAGTTAAATTTTCGCTGAAGTATATAGCTACATTTTGTCTTGGACAATCACCTCATCATCATGTTACTCGTCAGATATCATGGTCATCGAATGGTTACAACTGGACGGCAGCGAATATGTTAAAGAAAAAGTTTCCAAAGCGTTTTGGTAGACTTATCCGTTATAATAGGATCCGATAGACTTGCACACTATTTTACCCTTAAGTGGCCATTGTGCCAATTTGGGCACACCCCTATAATTTCAAAATTATAAATAATTTTTATTTTTTTTTTCATTTTTATACTTATTTGTATCCCCAACTATGATTAAATAAAGAAATTTCTGAATTTGTTCTTGTAGTTTCTGCTTGGCCACAAATGGGTTAAGGTGGGAGCAGGACTATGTGTGTGATTGTTGGGTGTATTTATTTATTTATCTACACTAGATAATTTTCCACTATACTTGCTCGATCCATTATCCAGTTGGTAAAGTTTAAATAATAATTTAAAGTGACAATGCCAGTCCGATCGTATGCTGTCAGCCGTCAGTTCAACTTAGTTAATAGGATTAGGCTACTTTAATGCTCCAGAGATGCAAAATTAGCATGAAAGTGTCAGAAATCTATGCTCTAACTTAAACAGGTCTTGACAGAGCCAAGATTGTATTTCTCACTCAGGATTTCAGACATCTATATACCAGATTCTGTTAAAACATAATGATTTATTTTTATTTGGATTCATTAAACATATAAGCATCAATAAAATTACGAAGTTACCCTGAAAGGCATAGAAATATATGGAATACTATACGAAAACAACATTTATAAATTGATGATTTATATAATTATATATTATCTCTTTAAATTTCAAATAAGATATAGGTTTTCGTCGTTTATCTTACCTCTCGTAGGCCCTTTGATGATCATGTAAGTTTTATGCGGGTACTTAACTTTACACATCACGTGATAAGATCAAATTATGTGATCTACTATTATTCGTTATTGTTTCTTAGTTTCGATCTCGTCTCTGTTTCTTTAAAAAAATAACACAATCTATAATTGGATATATTTATCTATGTGTGATAAAAAAATAAAGTACAACGGTAGGATACAAATCCTGTGTCGTGTGTATCAGAAAATACGAGAGACTTTCGGGTCTCACAAACACCCAGACTCGAAACAAACGGGGAAACAAACAACGGGGATCGAAACCGCGGCCTCTCGTTTCGCAAGCTGGTGTCTAGCCAACTGCGCCACAGGGGTGTCAATACTCCGTTTATCTTACGTAACCGTAAGTAACCTTAATTTGTGCTCGATATCAGTAAAACCTAGCTAGATATAATTCATTTCTCCCCTTAAATGTCTTTAAACGATTCTTATATCACCAATTCAAGAAAAGGTTTTCTCACGGAACTTTTCATGCTTTCCTTTATTCTTTCAACTTTAATTCTCGCAATAAGAGGTAGGCAATCCATGATTATCTTAGAAGTACCATCTATTTCGATGCCAAAATTGAAGAGATATTTGAACAAAACATAGTTTCCTTGTAGAGCTTTGCCCGAAAAAAGACGATAGTCTCGCCATCAATTAATTACATACGTGGGACACAAAAATAACACTTTTTCACAGCAGAGGTATAATATAGGCGTGAGATTATTGTTTTTATATGTTTATTCAAATCTCCGGCGTGCAGTAACCAAAAATGCCAGGTCGAGAATAATAAGGTTTATTCTTGCATCGCCAAGTGGCAGTGTTACCAAGCACCTAGTTACGGCACTACAACCCAGCCGAGTATCATACAACTGTATTACAATTCGCCAAGCGGAACCGTCCACTGCTAGTTCCAACCACTTCGGAAACTTTCTAAGTTATAATCCTCTTTGAGGCCGAGAGTCCGAGAATACCTCGACCCACTGGAAAATGTCAGTTAACAGGGTTTGTGTTGCTTTAATCGTCCGGTTAGCTTAGTTTTAATTAAATTAATGAAAGACGAAGTATCGGGTACGTATAGGGTAGACGAAGTATATGCAGATTACTCGGTGAATTAAACTAAAAACATTATTATGTAATTGGTTTTCTTCAGATAAAGCGACCGCATTACACTACGTGGTATCGTGTGTATTTATATTAGCCAGGTATCTGATGTTTATAAATTAATAATCATTGTTATTAGTCTATAATATATGTACCACTGTAGGGCACGGACCTCCTCTGCAAATAAGAGGAGTTAAGACTTTGTCCACCACGCTGGCCTAGTAACATGACTATTATTAGAATTCACAAGTAAAGTCTAGTAAAAATTCCAATAACCGAAAAACAATTTCGCAAATAATTCTACCTACATAAAGAAGCTTATTTTGTCCTTTGATCTCGTAAGATTGACTTCCTCATAAAGGACGTAAAAAGAGATTTTTCCTGTTTTGTTCTCTATTTTATTGATTATATAAATTGCTAATATCCTTTTTAAGACATTGATTAACGTTCGATCTCCGTTGTGAGGGAAAACACCGTTATGATATTTGTTTCGTCGATTTATAACTTTATTGTTTACTATTTTTCGTGCCCCTTATAATATTACATTTCACGGTTGGATGATTAATTCGCTTTTGATTAATTTTTCTGAATTATCTGGCGACAGAAGGGAAACAGGTAAAAACAATATATATTATGAATTACAGGATGTATTCCACAACGATGTAACTGTTTGTGTGATCTACATATCTCATAAAAATAGCAAAGAGTTATAACAAAATATGTATGTCAAATGTAGAATAGCTTGATTTTCCGTTTTGGAGATATTATTTAAGGTGTTTAATAATTATGCATTATTATTATATTAAGAAACCAAACAACTAGAGCATTTAAAATTTAGCCCCTGGAAAAAATGTTATTAATAAGCAAGATTTATTTTTTTTATTCACACTACTGTATTATTACTTAAAAGCTACGTGTTACATAATTTGTACATGTAGGTTCAATTCATCGGGCACAATATGAAAAACTCATTTTAATAGAAAAAAACCGGGTAATTGTAAAAATTGGGGGCATTACCAAGGGTGTCTAACCTACCATTATATATTTACCAGGGCCCCTTCTTAGTTATTTGGGTTGCATGTAATATGACTTTTATAAATGTGTACTGTAATAACTTCATTTTTGTTTAAATTTTTTATTACTGAATAGATGAATAAATTTTATTGAATTTCCCTTCTAATCCCATTCACATTTTCTAGGCTCGAAATGGATTGTGTCATTAATTATAATATGACTACCTCTTTTCAGTTAATTACGTTTCTTTTAAACTATGACAAACATTCTTAAATCTTCTGTTAGCAAACCATTAATTGATTGAGGAGAAAGGATGTAAGATAATGAAAATGGAAAGGGTATAAGATAATGGCTTCCTTTTATTAATTGTTTTGTTCCTCTATTTCATACTTTTAAAGTAAAATAAAACATTTTTTAATTAATTGATAAATCAAAAAGAAAATTAATTGTTTATAGCAGACTTTATCTAACAAGGACGTAAAGTAATATTCAACATTTTCATTAAACGACTCTTTTCAGGTTGAAAGAAGTGTCTCGTAAACAATGTCTTTTGGCAAGTAATTTTATTAACCAATTTCCTTATTACCGCTGGCCAAGTGTTGGTGGGCGAATTACATTCCTAAGATACTCCTACGAACTTTTAGATGTGCAAGTTTCCTCACGATGTTTTCGTTCACCGTAAATTTACTTATTTACTTCACTTGCCATATGATGCGTGCAAAGTTTTTGCCAGTTCAGTGTACGCTGTTACAAACTAGACTATTTTTACGTCACGTACACATAGGCCTCTCACAAAGATCCTCAGAGCGTTTCTTCCGATGCGGCCTGCATGCAGCGGCTTTCCGCGACTGTAACCAAATCGTCAATTCACCCTGTCCACAATCATCTTAGTATGTTATTATTTATGAATTATAAATTATCCATCTCCAAAGTATTTGTACCACTAGTTCGTTAAAACGAACTCATTAATACTACATAATATTGGGACCTGCTACCTTATATCATACAACAAATATTCAGACTTAAATACAGCAATCAGTCTTCGCCGTATGTTCATATTACAATCGCCGTAGCAATGGTGTCAAATAGATGTTTACATGATATATTACTATACAAGCCGGACACCATCGATACAAGATGACGCTCTACTTCAATCCATATTAGTGTTGAAATAGTATGACTTGACAATCGCATGAAAACCTGATGTAGGTACTTACTTCACTTTTAGAGCGATTGCCAAGTCAAACTACATATTTTATATAAAACATAAAAGATTTCACAATTTTTTTGATAGAAGGATTGAGTTGCGAGACTTTGGGTTTTTGACAAGTTTTGTTTTTTATGGGATTAAAAATTAAATTAAATTAATTACTATGTAAGAATTTTATAAGGCAGCTCTGCAAAGTAATAAGGACGAACAGTCGTATACAAAGACAGTACACAGACTTAATGAAACTCAGATTGCGCTCAGCAAGGAACTCAGAATAATGGTAGAATCATAGAGCATTAAATTTTACTTATAACAAACTGCTGCAAAAAGACTATAGAACTTGCAACTACATAAGTAAAAGTTCATTTACCCTAATAGTAAAATTATTTTTACTCCAGCCAAGGCAAATTCCGGGAAATATAAATTAAATTAATTTGCATAGAAAATATACGCAAACTGTTATACTACCGTCACCTAGTTGCAAGTAAAGCGCCATTTCACTATATTTTTAATATTCGCACTAAAGTATATGTAATTATTCAAGCCTTTTTCATTGTAATGGACCCTTGTATCGTGCACAATAATTTTGATTCGGTTGCATAACTGCCGTATGATTTCCATGCAAGCAGCTTACGTGAAAGCACGCCATAATGTAAGCATGCGAGAACTACTTGCATATTTGCAAAGAGTAAAGTACGAGGATGGTTGAGTAATTGAATTTTGCACAGTATGGTCTTTAGCATAAATACGCCTTTGGGGTAATGAATAGAGAATTTATAAAAAATTAACGGTGAAAAACACATTTTAAAATCAAGCTTTTATTACGCACGAAAAATTAAAAAAATAAACTAAGAAAACATTCATAAAATTCGTATTTTTTTAAACTTTACAAGTAACAATTTACAAAAGTGTTCGGTTTATCAGTAGAAGTATGATACATAAACATATATTATCTATAACTAGTATATTAATATTCTTAAGTGATTTAAAAGCTTGTCGCGCAGTTTCGTTAATGCAAAGACCTCGGCCGCGACGAGCTTTTAGATCACTTAAGAATATTAATATACTAGTTATAGATAATATATGTTTATGTATCATACTTCTACTGATAAACCGAACACTTTTGTAAATTGTTACTTGTAAAGTTTAAAAAAATACGAATTTTATGAATGTTTTCTTAGTTTATTTTTTTAATTTTTCGTGCGTAATAAAAGCTTGATTTTAAAATGTGTTTTTCACCGTTAATTTATTTTTAACTTTTTAGTTGGAAATATTTCTAAGTCTATCCATTTCGTAGTCATACCGAAATTCAACTCAATCGGTCCATGAAAACTAGTGTTCCTATGGGCACCTTCCAACTTCTCATGACACCAGATCAACGATACCTTGTTATTATGTTGTCACTAAAAATACAAAGGCATACCAAATTTTAGCTTACTTGGTCCACAGGAATCGGAGTTCCTATGGGCTTCTTCCAACTCCTCATCAGATCAGCTTCATGATACCATATTTTTGTATTTTTACCGAAGTTACGAAGACACACCAAATTTCAGTTCAATTGGACCACAAGAATCGGAGTTCCTATGGGCATCTTCCAACTCTTCGTCAGATCAGCTCTATGATACCTTGTTATTATATTGTCACCGAAATTACATAGGTATACCAAATTTCAGCTCAATCGGTCCAAAGGAATCCGAGTTCCTGTGGGCTTCTTCCAACTCCTCAATAGATCAGCTCCATAATATCATATTTTTGTATTGTTACCGAAGCTACGAAGACATACCAAATTTCAGCTCAATTGGACCACAGAAATCGAAGTTCCTATGGGCATCTTCGAACTCTTCGTCAGATCAGCACCATGATACCATATTTGTGTATTGTTGTCGAAGTTACAAAGACATACGAAATTTCAGCTCAATCGGTCCACAAGAACCGATGTTTCTATGGTCATCTTCCAACCTCATCATCAGACCAGCTCCATGGTACCATATTATTGTATTGTCATCCAAGTTACGTAGGTATACCAAGTTTCAGCACAATCGGTCTATTGGAAGTGGTTCAAATCTTCATTGCAAGATTTGTAAACATACAAACATACATACATACATACATACATACATACATACATACATACAAAAGTGAAGTTAAATAAAAGCTTGTAAAAAAGTTTGACTTTAGAGGATTTAATGGTTTTAGATCTCTGTTATACTAGTTGCATAATTAAAGGATCTAAATCATATACATCGGCAGTAATATGACGATGAAATACTTCTAAGTTATTATTTTAGATTATCATCAATAGATATACCCGAAAATAAGTAAGAAAAAATAACGATTCACATTAATTTCACACCTACCCGTGAATCGAACCATTTTATTCTCATGGCATACATATGTCGCTAGACCACGCGGTAATCTGGATCAGATTTAGACAAGTATTTTTACATGCTTGGTGTACAAAACATAAAAAAGTATTAAAATCAATGTCACATGCTCAATATAGCGATGGAGGCGACGAAGTTTAATGCTACGTAAAAAGAAAATGTAGTCAAAGAAAGCCGAAAAATGTAGCGTTGAAGGCTACATTATGGTGGATGGAACGAGATGATAGGTTAAAAAAGTCAGAAAAAGATATTTTACTAGATTTGAAATTATTGTAAAGAAACCTGTACACTTACAAATTCTTAGGTATTTCTTAGATGTGTGGTACGCAAACCCTCACTAGGCCACCATTGTATACAAATGCCTAAACTCTCTCAATCGTAAAGTTAGCCATTGAATATGATTTTAAGAAACTTTATTATACATTTTATTATATTGCTTTTCTTTAGTATATTTTTTATGTATTCTAAATACATCTCTTATAATACTAAGCTCATGAGTTTTTAGTTCATTGCGCTGAATGCACCAATCCTAGGAACTTCTAGTTCAAATTGATTTATTTTTGTGTTAAATAGCCATATTATCAAAGTACGCGTATGTTAGAGAACTATAGCAGAGGCTATAGTAAAGCTCGCCATTTGACATAAGTTTTATCGATATTTCAAACAGTATTGATGACAAAATAACAAAATTGATATCTTTTTATAAAGTTCCATCAAAGGAATAAATTGTTAATAATCATGCAACCATTACAATTTCCGAGCGTTGTCCTTGTCCGGGTCCCTTATAATTTATTACTGGTTATTACAGGAAATTTGTTTGTTTTGATTAAGTATTGATAACTTTGTGGTCTTTTATATACAATATAAATATTTATTATATAAATCATATTATTATACACCTCATGGCTGTATTCCCCGAAGTGGAAGAGATGCATTTCTACACCTATGTTACGCTAGTTATATTTATGTCCCATGAAATAATGCGCGCTATTGGCGTTCTTCGGGTATCCATTCCAGATTTGATGCTACTGAGAACTTTTAACCTCAATTCCTCATGCCTGATGGAAATACCAAATACTTCATTATGTCGATAGCGGCTACGTATTTCCAGCGTAAAATTCAGTGTCAGTAAAATTGGAATAAATTTCATTTTATTAAAAATTTGTATAAAGATTCCTGCAAAAACTACGCCCGGGGTAAATAAAAACGATATGAAAACTAAACGGATAACGTAAAGCTTCAAAAGCAGATGTAAAACGCTGAATGGTGAATAGAGCGTTGACCATTTAAAAAAGGAATGAAAATAATATTGAAGTGGAAACTAACAAATAGACTTTGAAAGTGTGATAAAATTGTGTAGAATGAAAGAGAGCGTAGCACAAAAATCTGACAAAGATATTGGATTTGTCATCTTTTTATAACAAAAATATCAAAATAAAATAAGTTTTTAATGTATTTTTAGATTTTTCATTAAAAGTTCTTACAAAGTCCGTCAATATCCCCGAAGAAAGTCAATAGTCTCTCTCCCTATTAAGTGTGACATAAAAAACAAGTGGCAAGATAAGATTTAGAGTAAAATCTTTTTAGTTTTGTGGAGCTCAAGTTAGACATCCTCCTTAGACATTATGCTATTTTTATTTATTTTTAATTGCTATCCACACTTTTGCTTTAGTGATATGTTCATCACATCAAGATCACTTATATCAATTTAATGACGTCACAAATTATCTGTCATATCGAGCAATTCCCGTTGCTTGATATTGTACCAATGAGTTTTAATTTAAATACCCATTCCATTTTCAAATTAAAGTTTCATTACGTCTGGTTAGAAACTTCACACCGCCGAACTCTTCAAGTAATTCACGCAATTAGGCTGGTCAGCGAGCCCATGGAAGGTTATCTAGATCCAGTCTTAGTACCCCTATCTTCAACTTGTGTCCGTTGTTAGCAAGCTTCAATTTAACTTAGGTAAATTCGCGCCAATTATGTTGTTTAAAGCACGAGCCGCGTTTCAAATTTCCAAGGAATGTTTCATTAGTTACGGAGTTCAACGATGTTTACCTATTCAGAGGTGCTTGAGCAAATTCTGTGATAAATGGGAGAAATACTTTTGACCGGAATAAATAACGCCATTTGTTAAATATGATTATTGGACGTTCCTTCTTCGCGTTGCCATGACAACTGTTATAGAAATTTTGTCATCATTATTCGTCCGTGGCTCTTCCATTTATTTTTATCTACAACTTTACAGTAACGGGACACGATTTTCTATACATGTAGCTACGACTATAGACATTGTGCGTTTTGTTACAGATATTTCAGTTAAATGCATGTATGCAACTAAGTTTCGCTGGTCGTAAGTTCAAAGCTCAGGCACACACCATTGCCTTTTCTAAGCTAGATAAGTATTAAGAACAAATTTTTACTTATTTTACGGTAAAGGAATACATCGCGAATTAATCTACCGGTCTAAGAATTCTCCACGTGATATGGTAGTTTATTTTTTTGACCCAGATAATGGAAAGCGACCTCTAGACCGTATGGCATATATTTACTGCGAGACCACGCAGTTATGAAGTATGAAACAAATGAAGAATGACAAAAGTAAGTTAAAGACATACTCGTTGTGCCTATCTTCAAGGTTAGCGATATACATTGATCGCAGTGATTGAGCAGCCCGTTCAGCCGCTGGGGCAAGGCTATTTGTAGAACGATTTATAAACTGCCAAGTGCCAAAGTCAAAGTTCTCAGTATAAGGCGCGCTGTTACAGTGGCTTATTGGATACTAAATGTCTATCGAGTCTTGTTGTATGAATAGCTAAAATATTGTATATCCTTCTACTTCCTATGATTCTATAGTCACGTATACAATGTCTAGACGCAACATGTTGTTTTACCATTTTTCTAAGAAAACTTCAGTATTTCAGGCTCCTTCCTCCTCCTTCTGTGTTCCAAAAAAATAAATTATTGTGTAAGTTTTCAAAATGTTACTAATTACTGAATAACGTCCCCACGAACATTTTTCCAAAATTTTCACTATAGTAGGGACAGAAAGCAGGTTTGAAAATTCAAAATGTTTATCTAAAAATTATACTTACTTACAACATATTCCTCGTACATAGTTGTCCTAATAATATGTCGTAAAAAGTACGTTTTAAGTATAAAGACAAATGATATTAAAAACGCGAATTCTTTTTTCTTGATTAGCAAATCTTAATGCATTAAATGTTGATTTAACATGAGAAATTTGTCATATAAATGAGAATATCTTGACTGCACAATAAACAATTATTAACTTGACATGACACAATTAACTTGACGATATTGGGCTTTTATGGAAGTACCGCCAGTTGTCTATATCCTAGAGGCCACTACGACTTTTCCACAATAAATCAAACCTGCGTAATTGTAGCGAGACGTTCTCAAGACAAATCGAAAACATTTTCATTGAAGTTTCGCTGAAATATTAATAACAATTAAAATGTTAGATTGCTCTGTAAAACTAATAATTCAACTTGAGACACTAAAAGCTACAGATTTGCTCGTTATTAATGGGGTGAATCAATGTTGAAAGTTAAAGACGTCAAAACAAAATTAGGTAAAGGAGTAATGTTTAAAATAATCGAGACTAATTAAAATTAATGCTCTTGATGTTTAATGGCCAATATTACTATTTATTTTTATCAAGCGAATCAAGTTTATTGTAATGAAGACAAATATGTAACTGTGAATATGGTCATGATAATTAATACAAGTAACATAAAACATGTTTACAATAAATATATAAGTATTTGTTATAAACAAATTACATAGAATGTAACGGTCGCGACCATTGATGAAGTTTGAACAGCCAAATGTAACCTTCATATACGCAAGTTAATACAATATCTCTTATCGAACCTACTGGACTCACTAAAAAAAACAGTACAATTTTTCCAACTAACAAACACCGACAATAAACTCTTGTATTTTGCAAAAGCGTGTGCTAACAGATCTGAATTGCTTGGCGTCTGTGAAGTTCTATTGTTATGGAAGTAATCCATACGCCGCATCGTGGGGTGAACTATGATTAAAACCGTAAGCGCCATAAAGGCTATAGAGGAAACCCGACAACAGACACTCGATAGTAAAACCCCAATAACTCGAAGATCATTGAAATTTAAATTTAATTACGTAACGGTCTGTACGTACGGTCTGTATTCGCTTAACCTAAACCCCTTGATCACATCTGTCTGAAGTAAATATAACTTGAGTCTCACTGGCATTGTAGGTAGTTCAGTCTACCCAGACAAAATAATGCTTCGCTAAGCCAAACGAATTACTGTAGGGCTCAAATTGTTTCAATGGCCGAAGATAAATAAATAAAATAAATAATTACACCCAACAGTCATACATAGTCCTGACCCCACACTAAGATACGAGTCTTGTGTCGTGGGTATCAGAATCTACGAGAGACTTTTCGATCTGACAAACACCCGGACCCGAAACAAATTATTGTGGATCACACAAACATTTGTTTCGGTGCGGGGATCGCACCCACGGCCGCTCGTTTCGCAAGCTTGTGTCTAGCCAACTGCGCCACGGGGCCGACTATATGCTTCATCCTCTGAATGAATGAATGGCTCAACGACAAAATCATGATACATTTTTACTCTAAAAATACATTTTAATGCTGCACATTTTAATTCTTGGGTGTAAGACGGTAAAGGAAGAAAAAGAAATCAGGAAGATTTATTTGCATTCGATTCGAATCCTTAATCAGTATTTGAACCTTGTCCCGTTCTCTACCTGTAACATGATGATAATAAATAAACCATAACTATATAAATGGAATTTATTACGCCGCTAGTCATGCCGGTACGATTTCCTGAATCAAATAGCAAAATAAATCGAAGACCTCACATATCCTATAAATCCGAACGAAGCCGCATCCTGATAAAAATATGTTTTACGGCGTTTTATCCCCGCCGCGGAGAGGAGTCAGCGCTGATATTTAGGTATACGTTTTCACTTAAGATAAGCCCCCTTTCCAAGCCCGTATTTCACAAGATTAAGTCATCCTAACACCCCACCCTTTGTTTTAATCCGCAACGAATCCGGAGATAAAACGACCACGGCTCCGGATATTTTGGCCGATTCACGAAGGGATAATAAATATCTAAACACTTTTTGGTGTTGCGAAAAAAAATGATTTATACATCCCGTTGAAAATTAAAGCGGAACACAAAAACTTAACGGGACCCAGATGGAATTACAATCCGAAAAGGAGATTATTCTGCGGTGAAGTAAAAAGTGCTTGTTGTCAACGATAAAGTAAAAAATAAAATTAATGAGGTTCCTGCCCGGTCGAGGACACCAAATCCATGCGCTATGCAAAAACATCTGGACTTAAGGTTCAGCTAATTATACTTTTTTCGTATCATCGCATTGTGGGAATAATTTATCAAGTATTTTTTTTCTTAAAACCATGAAATAAAATCAGAATGAAGAGATGAATTAAATTACCTGGGAATATAATTTGGACAATATGTAAAAGAGAAATACAATGAAGGGCTGGAACTTTAAATAACATAGTATTCATCGAATATCATCATTTCATCATCAATATTAAAGTTAAGAATTAAGTTAAGAAGTAAGAATATTGACGAAACTTTGATTGATGGAATGCTGAAAAGTATAAATTTCTATCACGAAGGCGGATAGCGATTGGATGCGAACTGTATAAAACTGTGATGGTTGGCGCTTACTTCGGAATCCCTCAAGTAATGGACACCTCACACTACTGCTAGGCTTTACAACTGAATTTTATTTAATACGACAGCGCAATGGAAGTTCTTCCGACAATTTTACGATTCAATTGCAAAAATGATTTTATAGTAAATTTGTTCACATAAAGATTAACTTTTTTGATATAAGGTTCGATATGAGTAGGTCACCCGAAAAAACGGCACGGGACAACATTCTATTAATAATCATCAACCCATATCCGGCCCACTGCTGGACACGGGCCTCCTCTACAGCTGAAAAGGTTTTAGGCCTTAGTCCTTAGTCATATTGTAAATATTAATAGAATTATTTTTTTACATATTTAAATACTACACCTTTCAAACATACAATGTGATGTTATAATGGATTTTGATGTTGCACACAATACAGGTGCCCCAGCCTATCACATCCGGTACTGGGAATTACAACGGAAGGCTGACCGCGCCTCATGCTCTCCGAACAACACATTAATATTTATGTGCAAAATGAACCGCATCGCACTCTTATTTATGCACCGCCTATATAACCCTTTGTTATAAAATATTGCCATAACGTTATGATTTCAATAATCATTGTTGTGCATTTTGCAGTTTTTAAACATGAAAACGGCATGAACGAAAAGAAGAAAGTATTCAATCCTTGATTAAATTTGTAAACGTTTTCACAATAAAGTAAACGAAAGGAAATAATATTTATTGAATCTATAAAATAGCAAACTCAATCACTTAAATTAAGTCATTCCAAAATTTAGTGTACCACCTTGTTTGGAAGGCAGTCATCACTAGAGAACAGGCAAGAAACTCTAGTGTTGCTCCTTTTGAATATAGAGTTAGTTTACAATAAAGATGCAAAAACTAAATTTCCCAAATTAGAGCAGTTCATTAATACAATATAATTGCAGACTGTTAATGTATTAAGAGTAATATGTTTAACCCCCCTCACTGCAACGTAGTGCAGGCGCGGGTTTAAATGGAATACTGAGCGTATCTATGGAATGGTGCCGCTAAATACCTTTCCGATGCCTTGGATGGATCGAAGCGTCAGGCTTCCGTATTGTCAATAATGCAAACGTTTATAGCCGCTTGGAACCTTTTGAGTTGAAAACTCAGTACATACCGAATAATCGTGAGTATGATGATGAAGGATATAAAGTAGAGTTAGTAATTCCGTGTATATTAATTTTCGTCTCTCTACTGGTACGGGCCTTCTCTGCATCTGAAAATGTTTAGTCCATTGTCCACCACGCTGATCTAGTACAAGTTACGGATAATGAAGAAGACAATTAAAAAAATCATCACATAAGTTTTAGTACTTATTCGTTCCTATTAGGTACATTCGTAGAGCTATACTTTATTTCATTGTTACAATTGTCCAGGTCATATGTTTTAGTAGGGAAACAGCATTGTTTACTTTTAATTTACGTTCTCCCAGGAATAAGGCAGTAAAACAATAGTAACGAATAACAAAAAAGTTCTTTTTTTTTAAATATGTTTTGAAAGTGTTTACAATGTAACCTATTATTTCGAGGATGTTTGCATTATAATGTTAATATTTTTAGTTAAGGATATTTCTAAAATATATTTTTTCACTACACTATAAATTCTGTGTTTTTTTTTTAAATAAAATCATCACGTTTACGATAATGTGCAAATTTCGAGGTTAATGAATTACCATTAAGTAATGTATTTGAAACCCTCTCTGTTGTAGGCTGATAATAATTAATGTATTTTTAATATTTTTTTTTAAAGTCAGGCTGCCACATTCTTTTTAAATATTCAAACTAGAGCTATTGGTCACCTTCGCTTATTAATACAAATTTTGGTCATCTGTTTCCGAATCGACATGACCGCAGAGCCAAGTCTCGCTAAATGCCCCAATTGAGTAATAACAGGCAAAATTGAGCACGTTTATTGAACAGATTCAGGTCGCAATTAAACAATCTGTTAATAGTTCAGGCTATTTCGGCACTGGAGAGGTCATCCAGCGTTATGTAACTCAGCCAGATTACCTATTTAGTGAGCATAAGTTCTTCTATACTATAATACAAGTCTTCAGGAGTGAATAACAGAAGAAAACTGCCGTGTAGTAAAATTTTAGGCAACGGGCTCTAACTTCAAGTAAAATTTGACCAAACATACAAGTTAAACAATTAAGTACTTCACTCTTATTTTTAAACATGTTCCTTTTTTTGTTGAGCACATAGACTGGATTTAAAGAGTCAATAATCTATGTGTCTCTATTTATTTTAATGGGTTATAGATCACGAAGTTAAAACGGTTCCAGACGCTTGATATTATGGAATAGGGTTATATAAAATGATTTCATATGGCATGCCATCTTTGTTCAAAATGTTTTTATTAGCTTAAACTAAATTCATTTAATTCTAAATTTATTCTAAACCTGCGCAATAAACACCGTTATTCTGACTATTTCCACCCAATCGCCGCGATCTAAGACAGACCTATTGTGAGCTTCCTGGCAATTATCTAGGTAATTTAACCTGAATGCAAGTCAAAGGTGCTATGTGGGCGTTGACTGCGGGAAACGTTTTGACACCGGATTTATTACCGACTGAGTCAGAACACGATGCCATTATGAGATTATTCATGCAGATTAATTCCGACCCTTGAGGAGTTGCCTAGAAATCTTCACATGGATTTCACATGAATATTCAGCGAAGTCAGTGGCGACTTTAAATTTTCATAACTCGTGATGTTATCGAGGGTTCGTGTGGCTTCAGGATTTTATGTTTATGGAAGACTAGCATTTGCCCTTACTTTATATATACATTTTCTATTGCTGCTCCGATGTTATTGTTTTGATCTTATAATTTATCATCTCCCTCGATAAATGGACTGCTTAATACACAACTAATTTTGCAATTCGGACAGTATTGTAATAGTTCCTAACCCATTTAAGACCCAAACTCTTCAATTTATGTTATTAGCTTGTTGTTTCCAACAGCTCCATATGCGAAACATTAAACTTCAAAAGGAATATTCTTTCCCAGTTTTTGCCACATTTCCCTGCTCCGCCTGTATTGGTCGTAACATGATGATATGTAGCCTCAAGCCTTTCTCGATAAATGGAGAATTCAACATACAGAAGTTTTCAACTCGAACCAGTAGTTCCCGATATTAAAACGCTCAACGGTACAAACAAACTCTTCGGCTGTGTAATATTAGTTTAGGTGCGGGGGCTTAATCACATATTTATTACATTTTAACAGCTTCCGTGGTCTTATGAGTTTATCTCTAAAGCCGCTGAGTAAATACTTAGTGAGTGAGTTGTTTTATCGCCGGTTCAAAGGTTATATATTATGACAATATATAATTAATATAATACGGTAATTGTATTATATTAATTATACATATAAACATATTGGCTACGCGTTCAATCTTTCTTATGCTGGTGATTTGTGGGATTAAAAATAGTTTGGTTTGTCGTGGAATTAAAATGTTAAGTAATTTATGATAGCCATGACGTAGTATGTGTAATGAAGATAAAGTAAGTTGGATATTTCTTACTCAGTAAGTGCTCAGCCTATCGCCGTTCATTGCATAACATCCCGGTCTTGAACCGAACTCATCCATCAGTTACCCACCATTCTTACTCGGACTATCCTGCTGCAGGTCGCCCTACACTAGGTTTAACCTTAACCTTTTTAAACG
Source organism: Cephonodes hylas (assembly GCA_030295005.1). Classification (NCBI taxonomy): domain Eukaryota; kingdom Metazoa; phylum Arthropoda; class Insecta; order Lepidoptera; family Sphingidae; genus Cephonodes; species Cephonodes hylas. Next base: position 7,936,825 of record AP025371.1, read on the forward strand.
ATTTTAATTAATGACATATTCAATGTCCCAATCTCACTATAGCCGTAAATTTTGTGTCCTGTGACTGCCGCGAAGCTGTTGCGATAACACAGATACATCGCGTGTACTGTAATTGTTCGCGGTAACTGAAAAATGAAAAGGGTAAAGCGAACCCACATCTCAGTGTCACGTCCCCGAGATGTTCCAACACTTTTTATACGTGAAAGAATTCCTCCCTAGAGCTCGGCCTTCGACCAGTACGTGGCCTCAAGAGCCCAAAATGTTTTACGAAGATTTTTCCCGGCCGTGCACAATATTCTTATTAAGTTTACAGAAAATACAGACAAATACAAATATATGATTCAAAAACACAAAAAAATTGTAAACACACCGATGATTCCTCTGGTATTGTGGGTGTTCATGGGCGGTGTTGACCACTTAATATCAGGTGGCTCATTTGCTCGTTTGCCTCCTTTTCCCATAAAAATATATATATATATATAATATATGCGAGAATGTCGGGTAATTTCCGCTGTGGCACGTCAACGACTCAGTCTTAAGTGTGGCTGTAGCGTGCTGACTCTAAGCTAGGAATGGGGTAGTTACTGCTTATATGATATTGGTGTTTTTATATACATGTTATATCACTGAGGTGTAATTTTTACACAATCTAAAGGCAAGATTTTAAGTCAAATATGTCTTAAAAATATTTTTTGAATAAAATTACTCGTCATATCGCGTTTATATTAAAATTCTAGAAGTACGCCTCGCTTGACAAGTCGACTAAGCCCTGATTTTTGAGCTGAAGCTAATGAAATTGAATTTTAATCAATTTAATTTTCAGATATCTTTAGATTTCTTTTTTTGCAATGGCATAATTTGGTCGTTCAGATGTTATTAAAATATAATTAAATCAATATGATTGCTCTTTGTAGACGAATAAGTAATTTTTACGGCATCTTAATTCGAGACCTGTTCAAAGCGAAATTCGAATCTCTGAATATCAACGCAATAAATTAATTTCAATTTTTGGCCTTTGATGGTAAAATTTACTTGGAAAGGGAATTATTACATCCGACTATTTCGTTGGCTTCATGGAATTATTAGAATAATGGCATGTTTCGGTATTGCTCCCCAGATCGGGCAAAAAGATATTGATAATTTTTTATTAGAAAATTCTCAGTAATAGTACGAAGCACTAGTGAACTGTTGGTGCAAATGTATACTACTTTCTTTCGGGGATCATCATCATCATCATCAACCCATATACGTCCCACTGCTGGGCACGGGTCTCCTCTACCATTGAGAGGGTTTAGGCCATAGTCCACCACGCTGGCCTAGTGCGGGTGGGCGGACTACACACCTAAGAAATTCCTAAGAACTTTTAGGTGTGCAGGTTTTATCACGATGTTTTCCTTCATCGTTAAAGCAAGTGATAATTCATTGTGAATACACACATAACTTCGAAAAGTTAGAGGTGTGTGCCTGGGGTTCGAACCCGCGACCGCCGAGATTATCGATCGCGCGCCTTAACCTCGAGGCCATCACTGCTTTTTCCAAGGATCATGACGTGAAAAAGTATACATATGTGAAAGCACCTTAATTGTTTCTCCCATGTCTGGTGTAGTCAACAATGAACTTCATTAAAAGTCGAGCATAAATCAAGCAGTGCCGAAAAGCCCATTTGTTCACAACTTCAATTAAGCAAAAAATGAACCCGACCATGTTAATGAGTAATGGATGTGCGAAATATAGAAATAAAAAATGCAAGTGCACCCCACACGCCCGCACAAGCACCCGCTCTCATCGGAACAAATTGAAACTATCGAACTTTATTCGGAGCTCCATTAATTGGCTGCAGTTTTACATTTCACACATTTGCATTTTACATGTGGACGTTGTTCGCTTGCATACCAAGTGTACCAAAAAATTACTTCACTATTGAATATATACGTCGCCAATTATTACTAGGCCAGCTTGGTGGGCTAAGGCCTTCCTAAGTTGTAGTGAAGGCTCGTGCCAACAGTATATGGAATGATGATGATTGATTATCACGAAGATTGATCATGATCAATCTTAGTTCAAATTTAAAAGTTAGATAACTATGCTAATCTATAATCAAAATCTCAGTAGTGAATAAAAATATATAAGTAGTGATAATCTCGAGGTTTGAGCACGCGGCTAAAATCTTGATGAGCGCAGGTTCACACCCCAGGCACACTCTAACTTTTCGAAGTTATGTGTGGATTACAACTTATTGGAATTTATTTTGTGACGAAGGAAAGTATTGTGAGAAATCCTGCAACACTACAATATGTTTGTATATTTCATTCCAAAGGTAAAAAATACACTTAGAAAAGTCTTTGTATTTGCAACATAAAACAGCATTATACCAAACATACGGTTTCGGAAGCAAATAGTTGAGTTTGCTCACGGACAATCTGTATCTCGGCCAAGTCGCTTGGAATTTGGCCAAACATTATAAGAACACATTTATTCAGTGTTTCAAGTTTTTATTACACTTAACAAATATTTAAACTGCTCTCATGGAATAGTTTATAGCGGGGTGGAACGACGTTGCAGTCAGTTGTCATTATCCAATAAATAGCTATTATCATCATACAATACGTCTACTGACAAGTCTTACTACTCACAAGCCTATCTTAAAAATGAGAAGGCTTAGTCTAATTTCCAATTTCGAGAAAATACAACACTTACTCAAGTGTGGGTTTGTGCGTGTGTCTGTATTCTTATTACATATCCACGTCCTTGTCACCAATGTGCGCGCCCTTTTCATTTAAAGGTGTCGAAATACGGAAAGAATTGGCGTTCACTTATTGTTTACCCTTTTCCTTTCCGGAGACAGAAATACGAAGGATAATCAATTAAATAAAAATTGCGTTACCGAGTGGTGTGGTGTAAAAACGAAGAAATATATTCGATAGATGCGTGTTAAACACAATAAAAATATATTAGTTCAGTAATTTATGAATAGAGCCTGAAAAATATTATAACTGCAAATGCGAAAATTTGCTTTCTCGTTTAAATAACATATACCTACTATATATTATAATGTCATTGTTCCTGGAAATGGCAATTTAAATAAAAAATGAAACAATACCAAATTAAATCAAAAATTGACAAATCATTGGTATAGAAATACACCTGTTCCTTTCTTTTCAGATATACATGCCTAAGCATATACGTAACTTGTAGAACGATATGAAACGTATAACGATAAACTTCAATAAATTAATGTATCACTAACATCCGTAGTTCATCGGCCCATATCTGTTGGATATAAGCGTTCTCTAACTAAAGCCATTCATAGCTCGGGGTAGATAGACGCATAATATTGTTAGTAAGTGACTTGGGCTGCCCGAATATTGTTCTATACAATACTACTATACCAGGGAATGTTTACTACCTCTATCTATTTTAACGTTCGTACATATCATGCTGCGGACGGTAAGCCAGTTTAACTTTGAAATAAATTAATTTCATACCCGTACATACATGTATGAGGTAGCTCTCTGCTTATGAGACAAAGTACCGACTGCATAAATGTGTCAATTAAAGCAAAATAATTAATTATTGTTTGTTAATCGTATCTATGCTTTATTGTTGAACGGATTGTCATTTTTCGAACTCGGTAATGAAACCAAAGACCTATGTATATGCAGCAAACAACTTCAGCCCATGAAAAGCTACGTAGCGTGAAACAATTATTATGAAATAGGAAAATTAACTACAAAAGTAAGCTTTATCTAAAGCTTTGTTTAAGAAGCTTACATCAACTCCTTAATAAATCAACAACAAAAATCTAGACTTCGATCTCCATTAGCCAGTTCTTTCTAAATTGTTCACACAAAAGGCTTAGAAGAGCACAACAAATAAAATATAGGGTATACAACAAAAGGGACAATAGGCCCGCTTATCTCTACGCCTTAGAAGAAGTGGTTTATTCTGGAAACGCGAAAATCGAGAATGATGATATACGTACCCGGTTTGTAAATCACGCACGTTCACTTGATATATTTGAAGCTGTTGAGGTCAATATTGATGTACGTCTGCTCTGAATTGTGCTGATAGCGTTACAACCGAAAGTAAACAATGAATGTTTATGATTCAAGCAACGCAAATTGCATCACATATTTCGTTAAATAGACAGCTAAATGCGGACATTTCTGGGTCATTCGTACTGTTTAGAGGATTGTAGAAAGAAGGTTCTAGATAAAAAGAAGAAGGCAAAAACAAACCGGATTAATTAAGTCTCGGTTCCGTTAAAAAAACTGCTAAGTAGAGAGGAAATAACATTTAAGAGACAAATGCTTTGTTCTTGTTAATTAGGTGTACGTTCAATGTTATCTTTTTAATACTGGTTGATAAAACAAAATATTTTATAACTTTTATAGTTACTTTTTAAAATTGTATCATACAATAATTTGCAATAAAAAATGTTGACGAGCAAATAGGCACATGAAATAAGTTAGATTTCACACGATAGCGTACAATATAATACATATTTACGAAAACATTATAAAAATTGTTTGATCATAAATGGATCATATGGAAGTTTCCTCTTTGTGACTCTTAATCGGATCAATTTTGTCTACCAGTAGTGCAAAATTGCTCTGGCATGATTTTTAATAGGACTATCTACTGTCTCAGAATACATAAATTGTTCTACCTATAAAAATCTATGAATAAAGGCAAATTCTTTCCTCACTGACATATGTTTAATTTCAAGTACACTTGTACACATGTTTAAAAGGAAGTTATTTTTAGAAAAATCGTCTCACTTAACTCAATCAAATACAATTGAAAAAAAAACATTAATTCACACGCGTGTAACGAAATTACTGAAAAAATCCAACCGAATGGAATAAAAAAAAATTACTGTGGATTTTGCAGCGCTCTGCATTTAGCGTTCAAGGCCCGGCGATTTTATCTTTTAAAGGACCACTTGGGCTAATTTTCCAGACTAGCAAATTGCAAATTAGTTTAGCGGGCTACTTTGCCGCGACTTTTTTTATTTTTCGGTGTTACTCATTAGCTCTCCAGAACAAAGGGAGCAAACGGTCCACCCATTAATGGATCGAGAGACACGTCATGTTAATTATAGGCACTTCCCTTTTCCGCTCCGCTGCGTGCGGATCTCTCTGGTTTTCTTTTTAAACAAGCTGAATTGCGAAAATACTTTTCCCTTAGCACTAAATCTCTTCGTTAATTTAGATCTAGGCGAGCGCGGACCGCTCACTCTAGGCGGTAACGATCCCCCTTCGCCCCTTTAGGGTTCTTTGTAGCCAATGCATAAATAGAAATACGGTTACACACAAACATAAACATTTACATAATATTCTCAATATGGGGTCGCGTTACGTATTTATGCTTACATTCTTGGGAAAAAAGCAATAATTTTTGGCAACACTGAGAGTTTTTCTTTAATAAAGCATTTTTGTAACCACTTTATATAGCGGAATTCATATATTTTTACAGATATGTTACACACGTCCCGGTAATAAATACTGCGATATAATTTACTGAATTGACCCAGAAAGGCGAGGCTATCAGACTGTGAAATCGTATAAAGAAAACAATGAACAATACAAAATTATTACACAAAATAACTTAAATGCTATATGTATACGCTTTAATATTATGCTGAGTTATCCAATTATCATCGGAATCTATTATTAGGAAATGGCCTTTTAAATTGACTGACTAATTATATTTTATTGGACTGTCATTAATTTCCTTATCGCGATAGAAAATAATGGGTACGGGTTATTACCTTTTCGCAATGGTTAAAACATTCATTTTAAAAAACTGCATCAGAATGTGGTCGTATTTTAAATTTAAAGAATTGCATGCACCTCCATCATCAGCTAAGATACATACGTCCCACTACCGGGCACGGGCCTCCTTTACATGTCTATATTTCAAAATTTGTCAAAATCGTATCCGTCGCTTAGGCGCGAAAGTGTTACAAACGTACTCAGCAACTCTCACATTTACAATATTAAAAAAGATTTTGTAGAATTTCATGCATAGGAGGGTAATTTGGGTACGTCAAAACGACATCTTCTGACATATACCGTACAAGCTGAGATCACGGTTGAGGTCAGTGCCCTTTATCAAGGATTACCTTTGAAGATATGCGTAATACGGGTTAACGTTATTAGACGTGATATGTAAAGTCCAAAGGATCATGGAAGTTTGGCTTATATGTTAAATACTTCGTGAATTAATTAAATTTACATGAGTATTTCTGGTCTGTTATAGATACATATAAAACTACATATTATGTTTCGAAAATGATAGATTATTAATGAAGTTAAATATAACTTAATTTCATAAATAATAATTTTAATTCGTTACAAATTCAGTACTGTGATTAAAAAATTTCTAATGTAACCTAGTCCTTATTCAGGTCAAGTCTCACATTCATTCCGAGAAACTAATTCATATCAATAACATTAGATAGTTACCTTTGTTCGGAAATGGAGAAAGCGAAACGAGAACCGAAGACAAGAATTATTTTCCAGTAATATCTTGTTGATGGAGAAGTCAGATTATTCCCGAGTCTTTATAACACACAGCACAAAAGCTAGTCAGTCCCAAGTACTAAATAAATAAATAAATATTAACTATTTTTGCAACCAAATTATTCGAATTTGCAGACAAAACACTACAGAACCCGTTTACGCAAATATTTACAATTACACAGGGCGAAGAGACAAAATTTTAACTAATTGTTGAAGTCTCTGGAGTTCATTTGAGTGTGGTCTTCTTTTAAGCCGACACTTTAAAAAAGAAGGCAGTGTAACAAAATATTTGATAACAAAATACCTCACAGAGAATACTACATTAGTACATTACATTTTTGTCTCTAAAAACCTTCAAGTCGTGCGTGAAAAATTGGTTCTGATGGTTTAAATTGGTTCTGATGGAATGAAGTTTAATTACAACGCAGTAAGAGGCGGATTTTAAGTTTATTGGGTATTTCCATTTGAAAATTCTTTGTAGCAGCCCGGTTTTACTAAATGTGCTCAAAAAAGTTAAGCAACTCGTCCCGTTTCATGTGAGACTAGAACAATTGGCAGAAATGTACTTGAGAGAGATACAGGCTTGAATGTAAGTTTGTATAAAACTTCGTTACCCACAAAAATCAGAGAAATGATTTTCCTTATCCGTTGAATATTTGTTTGCCCTAAACAAACTCTCTACGCCAAAGATAACACTAGACGTCGTACTGTAGTTTTATCTCAATTGGTTTGCTTCCCACTGTTGCCATCTATTCCAATATTGACAGCAGTTGGTTTTTCAAAGGCTATTTATTAAACTTGGGCTTTCTTAATAGGAACATTGACACTTTTGTTACAAGTTACCAATTGAGATACAACACATAGAATCACATAGATCCAATGCAAGATTACACAACACATTTCTTGGCTCTACGCTGCTAGTGAGAATTTAAATACGGAGAATAAAATAACACTGCCCTCCCGGCAATCAAAGCCAGCACTTCTAGATTGCATGGCATATACTTGTGCCGCGAGACCACGATACAGTCGGATAGTGAATTTATGCTATTAGTACCTAAATCTAGCTCCTTTTCATTACATTTATTATTCTGATTTCATTGAGCCGAAAGTGTCAACCTTGCTGCTTATACCGTCCCTCAGGCTTGTAATTACGACCTCAGAACTTCACACAGCTAATACTGCGTTAATCTTAACTGCTAATCTTATACAGGGGTACATTATGTCACACAGTCGCCTCATATAATATTACGGTGATTAGGCAGTCATAATTCGTGGTTAAATAGAATCTCCTTTGATCATACAATGTAATGTCAATAGCCTCAGGAAAGTTGATGATATTCAGATTAATTGACACCATCAGAGGATAAAAAAACTTATTATGAAAATAATGTGTAGAATAAAGATGTATAAGTACCCCTTCGAGGAATATAGGCAGAGGATTATATATGTATGTTATTAAGTACCACTTAAGTCGCGAAGTGCCAAGACTACTAATGTAATATTTGCATAAAAAGAAAGGTGTACAGTTAATTGGAACAATTTTCTATGCGCTGCAGAAAAATTTCAAAGGTTGTGACGTCGTAAAAGTTTTACAATCGAAAACGGTGTAAGTTTCCCAGGATACAAATTTATTGAAGCGAATTACATCGAAGCTTGTTAATAAATGATCTACTTAGTAGAAAATAATTATCTTAACAATCTAGTAATTTATTTTCAAAGAAGAACTACGGTATAAGGGATGGGTTGTGAGTCGGTCATTTAGTCTGGAGCGATGCCGTCCCTAAAACTCCTTTAATTACGCATTAATTTTTAAACTGAGACTTTTCTTGATGAGTTATTTGGTACTGACGTCTTTTCAATTATTCTCACAGGCCTTTTTTGTTAAGTAAATTTATTACGAAAACTTATTTTGTCTTGACACGTCAAAAGTCATAACTGATGAGATAACAAAACCGTCCATTAATTTGAAATCATAAACATTGAACTGTGCTCTATTATGTCGGTAATATAAGGTCTGTTTAGGAATGTAACAAATATTGAAGTGATAGTAATAATTTGGGTGAAAAAAACTAGCTCACTATTAAAGGACAAGGCATAAGTGTGGAAATGTGGGGCAGATACAGATGCAACTCTACCTATTTCTTCGGGTAATACGGCGTTGGTACATTTGTATGGAGATATCAACAAAAGGTTTATGGATTGAAAGTGGAGGTTGATGGAAAGAGGTTAAACACATAGATATATTGGTGACACTGACAAATTGGGTCATTCGGGGTTCATTTGAGTATTGTTAAAAACTGTGTGACTGGCAAAGGGGCATTATGGCTCGATACAAAGAACTGTTTTCAAGATTGTATGATCATTACTCGTCATCCATCATACACAACTATCTTTAATTTCATTCATTGAACTTGATAATATTATATCGCTTCCTTATCAAAGAGATCGTTAAGCGCTGTCATTTGTCAAAAGGCCACAGTTGATAAGCTATGAAACTAACCCGCTTAATTCTGACTAAACTATTAGACTATTGTCTCAAACTTAACTCATGTTGAACCGACGTTACGTATTATAATCCGAGTAATATCAGCACGCTTCCTAAACCGTAATACTCGTATGGAGTGTTGGATAAGCATAAAAGTTAATATTGCTCGTAGAGGGAACCATATTTGGTCGAAACGCGAAACATATTTGAAGTGTGAGATTAAATATAATTTACTGAGTTTTAAAATGTACATAGGTATGTTTTCTAAAGTAGTGATAGCGTTGAGGCTTAGGCACGCGGACGAGAATCGCGGCGGGCGCGGATTCAAACCCCAGACACATACCTCTGACTTTTCGACTTTTTGAAATCGTGAGGGAATCTACAAAGTTATTAGGCATTACTTAAAATTGTCGTCTACAACGTCAAGTCTTATGTTTGTTGAATCTTATATATTTTTACTTGTTTATTTATTTTAATAAAGTTAACAAAACTAAATTATACCAGCCAGCTAGCTTTCGACCCAAGTGCGCCGTGCGACCTAAAGATCTCGGGTTTGATTTCGAGGTCAGGCAAAAATATATTGGATTTGCCATTAGGAAATTCTCAGTAGCAACACGAAGAATTATTCTTGAGAAACAGCAATGGACATGTGCCCTATTACATGAGACTAAAAACCAACGGTGGAACGAGAGTGCAAATATGCACCTCTGGTTATCACTACGGGAATGTAAAAGTGTATGTAAACTATACCTCAAATAATGATCACGAGTAAACTATAAGAACAAATTTACAAGAAAAGCATGGTAAATACTTCAGCTTGCAACCTTACTCAGTCATGAGACCATGGTGTCGTCCCATCAATCAGAAACAAACGGACTTGAGCGTGATACATCGCCGGAATCCTGTATATAAATAAGCGCCGAACCAACTGAGAAATCGTCAATCTTACTAGACATTTAATCCTGTTCAAATACTTTACTCCAGTTGGATACAGTGTTAAAATTCACTTCATTTCTACGTTTGAGCATGTAATAAAATGTTGAGTATAAACGTCATTAGTAGTCGATGTCGGTTCTATCAGTTCTTAATTACCTTCTCGTGTTGATTTCACTTTGGAATCAGCTGCTCTTTTAAACTGTTTACTTATTGCTTCAGTGAATATTTTTAAGTAATTTAATTATTATTGCAGTTTCAAATCTATTGTAATTGAGTCGATTAAAGCGTATTGATATCGTTGATGTTTCTATATAAAGCTATATTAGGCGATACCTTAAATTTCTGTCAAATAATTTCTCTAAGGGTATTGAAGCAAATTTCGTTAACAAAATTTCAGTAATACTTATCTATTATAAAATGAAAATATCGAAAATTAAAGATGGCGCTTTGAGCGGCTTTAATATATTATAAGCAAACAAGTCATTACATGACAGTTGCGAAAAGGCATAAATTCTTTGCAACAATGTACAAAGCGCGACATTCAGTTTTAATCAACCGCCAAAAGCAAAAGCCCCAGTTTACCCAAAGGCTTGAAATAAAAAGATCCGAGTACACAAGACCGAAAATAATTCAGAGAATAGAGTGTGAGAGGCAATGTTCCACCGCATCCGGCATCGTCTCTCCACATCGTTCCGACGAAATGAAACTGTGAACAATATGGAGGTTCCAACGCCTTTATTTACTTTTTCTATATTCCATTTCGACTGTGTATAATCTTACTTCATATCTATCATCGCGCGTATCATGCTTGCGCCGACTTTTTAGGTTCAAATAATGTCATACCTTTTTGGCTGTTGAAGAAAAGAATTGTATTCTAGTCAATATAGATAGGTATTTGCTATTACGCTGGAATAACAGTTTTAGTGATGTAAAGTGCATTGTGTCCGCGTGATTGATTTATTTTTCTATTTCTGCGACGTCTTGAGCGATCGCAATAACCTGTACTATTATGCTAAGTTAAAACTCCACAACATTATATAAGCCGGTGCTTGATTAATTGACGATGAATTTTTTGCCTTGATTTTGTTTCCTAAACAGCTACATTACTTTATAGAAGCTCCATAACAATCTATTCCTAAACTAAAAAAGCTTTGGATCTAGGACTCCTTTTACTCCGGATCATTGAACGTTTTCTTTTTAATTTTATTACTTCAGTTTTACCTTAAAAGCTTTATTGCTCCTAAACTGAGCCCGCTACCTATCCATCAAAAATATTGGCCATAAAAACTTTATTACCAATATTTTTTCCTTATTTACTGTAATCTCCAAAGTTATTCTGCTCGAACAAAGTGCTACAGTAATGTTCAGCTTTGGAAATTATTCAACTGATATCTATAGGGCTATTTTAACTTATGCTACTAAAGTAGTGGATGAATCCAATAGCCAAATAGATACGCTTTCCGTATACAGCTAAGAATGGAATATGAATTTGTCTACCACCATGGCTTAAACGTATTTTTTAGTGTTCATTGTATCATTTTATTATTTAGTGTTGGAGTGTGTTGGACGTCCTGCAGCACGATGGTCTGACGACTTTAAGATGGTGGCGGGAAGCGGTTGGATATGGGCTGCTCAAGTACGGGGTAGTTCGCGCCTACTTGGGGAGGCCTTCGTTTAGCAGTGGACGGCGATAGGTTGAGAATAGAATAGAATATGTCATTTGAATGTTACGTGAACTTGAACCAATAATATTCATTCCATATATATAGATAGCACATTCCATATATATAGATTTCGACAGCACCGTGGCGCAGTTTGCTAGACACCAGCTTGAGAAACGAGCGGCCGCGGACTCGATCCCCGCACCGAGACAAATGTTTGTGTGATCCACAAATATTTGTTTCGGGTCTGGGTGTTTGTGAGACCGAAAAGTCTCTGGTAGTTTCTGATACCCACGACACAAGACTCGTATCTTAGTGTGGGGTCAGGACTATGTGTGTGACTGTTGGGTGTATTTATTTATTTAATTCCGAATTCACTTTGAAGCAAAGCTCAGAGATGCCACATCCAAAGCTATTGCCGAAATGTTTTCTTAAATTCACCTGCTTTTATTACATTTCGTATGACGCGTTGTTTTGTGTTGTACCACCGTGTCGCCACATTGTTCAGTTTAAGGCAATGATTACTTTTTGTATATTTATTTTATAACTTTCACTATGAGTGGGAGTACAAACATGCGGCGAAACGGTAGTAGGACCACACGGATTTGGCTGCAGAAATCATAGGGGACAAATGCTCGTCAACTTCCTGGAGCAAGAGGGGCTCTTCTTAATGAACTCTTTCTTTAAGAAGCAGCCCCAACGGAAGTGGACGTGGCAAAGTCCCGACACTATGACCAAAAATGAGATAGACTTCATCATGACTGACAAAAAGCGCATATTTAGAGATGTCTCAGTGATCGCTAGGTTTAAGACCGGAAGCGATCACCGACTTGTCCGAGGCACTCTAAATATAGATTACAAGCTTGAACGAGTCCGTCTGATGAAGTCTGCGCTCCGACCAAACCTGCTCAAATCCGTGGTAGGATCTGAAGCGTTCCAGATTAAACTGGAAAACCGTTTCGCTGTCCTGGAAACCACAATGGACATTGACCAGGAACTCACCAAAGTAGTGGGTATCCTCCGGGAAGAAGGGACGAAGTTCTGTAAGACGCATCAAACCCGTAGAAGGTCGAAACTTTCTGCAGAATCTCTGCAGCTAATGCAGCAGCGACGTGAAGGCACCACTACCGCTCCGTCAGAGCAACAGGCTTTGAACAAAAAGATTACCAAACTGATACGGCGTGACCTCCGAAGCTCCAATACACGCTCTATTAAAGAAGCTATAGAGCAAAATCGGGGGTCCAAAGTTTTCGTTCAAGCCCTGAGCCGAAGCCAACTGACGAAGTTGCGAAAACGTAGTGGAGAAGTCGTCGCAGCTAAGCCGGAGATTTTCGCAGAGATTCAGGACTTCTACGGTGAACTTTACACATCACATGCGTCCCGTCCCACACCCGAGAGTGAAGACCCGAGAGCCACTTTGACCCGCCACTATTCTGAAGAGCTGCCAGAAGTCAGCCTAGACGAGATCGAGATCGCCCTTGGGCAGCTTAGGAATGGAAAAGCCCCCGGAGAGGACGGAATCACAACGGAGCTCATAAAAGCTGGCGGAGCTCCTCCGCTTAAACAACTCCAGCGTATTTTTAATTCCGTCCTTTTTTCGGGGAGAACTCCTAAGGCATGGAGCAAGAGTATGGTCGTCTTGTTCTTCAAGAAAGGTGACAAAACCCTATTGAAGAACTATCGGCCCATCTCCCTGCTAAGCCACATCTATAAGCTGTTTTCAGGGGTGATCACGAACCGTCTCGCGCGCAGGCTCGACGAGTTTCAACCCCCAGAGCAGGCCGGGTTTCGAAGAGGATATAGCACCATAGACCACATACACACAGTGCGGCAGATTATACAGAAGACAGAAGAGTATAATCAGCCCCTGTGTCTCGCCTTTGTGGATTATGAAAAGGCCTTCGACTCTATCGAAATCTGGTCTGTTCTGGAATCTTTGCAACGGTGCCAAGTCGATTGGCGATACATCCAGGTGCTGAGATGTCTGTATGACGCTGCCACTATGACCGTCCGAGTACAGAACCAGCAGTCTAAACCAATCCCAATGCATCGAGGTGTGAGACAGGGGGACGTTATTTCCCCGAAATTGTTCACTAATGCATTGGAGGATATGTTTAAGACACTGAACTGGAAAGGACGCGGCATAAACATAAACGGCGAGTACATCTCACACCTGAGATTTGCAGACGACATCGTCATCATGGCTGAAACCGTTGAAGATTTACAACAAATGCTGTCCGATTTGGCTTATTCTTCATCACGCATCGGTCTCCGGATGAACTTGGATAAAACCAAGGTCATGTTCAATCGACAGGTTATTCCGGAACCGATTGCAATAGGCGGAGTAACACTCGAAGTTGTTCCTGAGTACATTTATCTTGGTTCAATTATACAATTGGGTAGGAACAACTTCGAGAAGGAGACCCAAAGAAGAATACAGCTGGGTTGGGCAGCGTTTAATAAACTTCGTCGAGTCTTTTCGTCACCCATACCACAAAGCCTGAAGACGAAAGTCTTTAATGAGTGCGTCCTACCTGTCATGACATACGGAGCCGAGACGTGGACACTGACGGTGCGACTGGTCCACCAACTCAAGGTCGCTCAGCGAGCGATGGAGCGGGCTATGTTAGGAGTCTCTCTGAAGGATAGGATCAGAAATGATCTTATCCGACAGAGAACAAAAGTTATAGACATAGCCCAAAAGATCAGCAAGCTGAAGTGGCAGTGGGCCGGTCACATCTGTCGCAGAACCGACAACCGTTGGGGTAAACGTGTTCTGGAGTGGAGACCACGGCTCGGAAAACGTAGTGTAGGACGCCCTCTGGCTAGGTGGGGTGACGATATCCGCAAGGTGGCTGGCAACGGTTGGATGAGGAGAGCCGAAGATCGAGCCCAGTGGCGTGCCATAGGAGAGGCCTATGTCCAACAGTGGACGATTAAAGGCTGATGATGAACTTTCACTATGAAAATTCTGTTTCATGAAAGTAAAGGTTCATTCCGGTTGAGATGCCGCCCACCTTTGTTGATTCTAATCCCAAATCGGCACTCTTCAGTTTTGCAATATCTCGAGTAAGAGAGAGGAAGTAGTAACACACAGAACTTTTAAACATCTATAAGATTTTAAACATAATAAATTCTAAGTTTTAATTTTCACTAACGCTACTTTGAATTTAGAACGTCCTTATTTCCTGAATCCTGATTTTTATCAATTCAGTATTTTACCACCGATTTTGTTCTCCTACCATAAAATATAGAAGATCTTTTTTATTTCGGCCGCATTTAAAAGCTCATCTTCATAAAAAAATATATTATTCATGACCAAGCTACGGAAATCATGATGTGGCATAGACAACGAGAAATACGTCGCGTCGCCTTAATTAGAGTCGACGAGTGTCGTTATAAAAGTCCACAGCCATCCGTCCTTATTACACCACGTGCCCTTTTGAGCTGACAAAATATTATTTTATCCGTGCGCTTTTTATATTTGCCCATTGTGTAACAACATGAATGCTGTGTCGGAGCGGCGACTTTGAATAATTAAAAAAAAACATAATTTTGCACGTACATGGTAACTTCTGTCGCCCCGAAACGGTAAAATGAGGTGTGTTTTCAAAAATACGTTTTGAAAACAATTCGATATGTTTTGATAAGATAGCGATTATTGATAAATTAACATGCAACACTTATAGACCGCCACGTACATAGGACAAATCTAGTGCCATAAAAAACAGCCTACGCCGGCATACTGACTAAAATCTCTCGGCGGTCCTAACGCGCATTGAGAGCGGCCAAAAACCGCCTACACTATATTACACGAGCTTCGCAATTTAGCTCAATGCTTCGTACAAATGCCGCACAGACGTGTCAATGTTACAATTTAGTGAAACACTCGGAGTGTTTTGTGCAAAGATTTACACCGAAATGCGGGCGCAGCCTTTTGAAGCCTTTTGAGGGTAGAGCGCAGTTTACAACCTAATTTATTATAACGCTTAGTATCACAATGGAGGAATTTGTTACAGTATAATTATTTTTTTTATACAGAAATTGTTTATAGCAAAGCACGCTGTTACGACTGCATCCCGAAAATGCAGACAGATGCATCTATGTTTTGCTAGAGTATTCTAATTCCCAAGTAGGCGATTCTAATCCCCATTTTTAGGCACGTATGGTAACATGTTTCTACAGAGAATTTCCCGGAATCTAACTCAGAGACAAGTTAAGAAATTTTATTTTTTTTAGTTTTTTGTAGCATAATAAACTATTTGACAATACCTGATTCGTCCAAATTGCATTAACCTTCATAAAAAGTGCTCTACGGAATGTCAATGTAAAGGGACTATTAGTATATAATTCGGTATACATACTAGTAATGTTGGTAAGAACTACTCCACAGATGAAACAAAAAACAATCAGTCTTACTTTAAGCACTCATAAGCAAAACCCTCAGAATTCTATAAACCTTTGACTATGTGATTGATTCTGAGAAAACCCAATATGTATTATATTTCACCTTGAACAGAAAAACGGGTGAAAAAATACTCGCATATATTAATTCTCTAAAAACCACATAAAGGAGAAGATGGATTCCTGGAATTTCATGTTTATTACGAAAGTTTTAGAAATAGAGTTAGCGGTTTAGGTGGGATGCTTGACACAGTTTTGAAAGTGATATATTCTATGGCAACCAAATCTGACGTTTGGATTTTTTCTGTTAATTTCTAAGTAACGTATCCTCTTTATGCAATAGACAAAAAGTACATACAAATATTTGTTAGATTCTACGTAACATAAGGGTATTTTTATACAAAATAAATATGTAGGTGAACATTTAATATACAGGGTGTATTCAGACCGTGATCGAAAACTGAGGCAGGCAATAGCGAGGGTGATCACAAACCCAGTGGCGATATTAAAAATCCCGACAAAAAATAAAAATTAAATTAATTAATAAAAAAACGTCAAAATTCGATCACCCCCGCTATGACCTGCCTTAGTTTTCGATCACGGTCTAAATACACCCTATATATTAATTACAATAATATGTGTTTTGTCGATATAACGTTTGCTTTTTAATGTCTCTACACAACTCTTTTAACAACAAAAATTATATGGCATTTTATAGAAAGTGTTTTAATTGCTTTGGGCATTTAAAGGGCTCCAAAGAAATTCAAAAACAGATGGTGTTGTCATCATAATTAACGTTTAATCCATCATTCCGTTTCACGCTCGTCAAGTGCCGTAAAGAAAGGTTTAAAACTGTTGAAACCTTTTTTGTTTGTAAATCTTAATGACAAACTTGTTCGTTGCTTTCGTAATTCTTTAACTTTGCCAGACGTGAAAAATAATGTGATGTTTTTTTATGGGGAAAGCGCAAGGAACTAAGAAAAAAATATATATGTTTGTGATTACAGAAACTAAATGTCATAATAGTTTACTATATTACCAGTCTGAGAAATCAATACAAGTGTAACTCATAAATACATCCAACTTTGATTTAACAGGACAATCTGCTATGCGTCATAGAAATCAGAACCTAAAAAATAAAGAAAAAAGCAATTATTACAATTCAAACGCAAACACAGAGGGAGAATGTTAGGTAGTTGCTTGCATCTGTGACTCTCTTTTTACGTAGTTTTTTTGAAAGTATTTCTTAATACGACCAGTGTAATATGCGAACACAGTTGACGGACGAAAATAAACCACCAGATATCAATCTACGCAATAATCCCACAGAATTCGTGCTGTCGAGGCCAGGTTTCCTTTTATTCTGAAGAATTGAGATTTAGGCCACTCGTAATACCTCACTCGAATCCGAATTTCGTGGATGAATGCATGGTTTAGTGTTAAGAAATTTCGTGACGTCACTAAAATTACTTGACTTAACAGCTTAGTGATTCGGTATGGCAACTGGGTTGTGTAAACAAGGTTGGCACGTGCCCTATTTAATACTTGATGATATTATTATCGTGGCTTATCAGAAGTGATATGAAAATGGTAGGGCTATGCTGATGGAAGTTTTCATTGAGATATACCCTAGACAGACTTTACCATCACTTGCCAATATGTATTTTTTGTGTTATCGTATTATATTATAGTAAAAAAGACTTGTTACTAGATTACTTCTACAATCTATTTCCCTGATCTTACAGTACGTTTAAAACAAATTTGACACTTATAAGTAGAATTAGTTACCTCGTGTTAAAACAAATAATGCTCAAAAACTTTTGAATGTGATTCAAATGAACGCAGAATTAAAAAAAAAAAACATTTTCCATAAAAATAACCGTAAAAGATTTACTCAGGATAAAGTCAACCTTAAGGGTATTTTTGACCGAGTCCATTATAAAGTTTAATTCCTTTGACAAATTTCCCTGCGCATTTTTCTTTATCCAATCTTCAATGTTAAAACAACAATTTCCGGATACTTGGAAACTGTGCCTCTCAGAAACTCAAGTCATCGTACGTTTATTACTAACTTTTTATCTATTAAGCGTAGGCTTGTTACGTAACTTTTTTCCGATTAAACGTTTCCATTATCAATATAAATCACCGGGCGGACATTGTTGGCACAAAAGATCTTATAATTTTCTTTCGACATATTGGGTATACATAGACATAGGCGCGCGGTCGAGAATCTCGGCGGTCGCGGATTCGAACCCCAGGCACACACCTCGTGACTTTTCGAAGTTATGTGTGTATTCAAATTGAATTATCACTTGCTTTAACGGTGAAGAAAAACATCGTGATGAAACCTGCACACCTAAAAGTTCTTAGGAATTTCTTAGGTGTGTAGTCCGCCAACCCGCACTAGGCCAGCGTGGCGGACTATGGCCTACACCCTCTCAATGGTAGAGGAGACCCGTGCTCAGCAGTGGGCGTTTATGGGTTGATGAAGATATTGGGTACATAATACAGATTCCAACAGCCTTTAATTCGTCCACTGCTGGACATAGGCCTCTCTTATGGCACGCTACTGGGCTCGATCTTCGGCTCTCCTCATCCAACCGCTGCCACCTTGCGGATATCGTCACCCCACCTAGCCAGAGGGCGTCCTACACGTCCTATTAAAGGCTGTTGATGATGATGATGATGATGATACAGATTAGAAAGACACATTGGCCTTACGTTATGTTCTATAGAACATAACGGAGTTGCAGGCAATTGTTAGGTATACCTAACAATTGCCTGCAACTCCGCACACCAATCTTTAGACTTTAAAAGGATTTATTCCGGGGTATTGCAACATTTTTCAATGCTGCTTTGCTCCTATCAGTCCTAGTGTGATATGTGCCTTTCCTCGATAAATAGGCTTCAATATATAATCTTTTTAACTTTACAATATTATACGTTTAAGTAAGTGTTTGCGTTTACGTTGCTCTTAAGAAAAAACGTTGCATGTATTATTTTACTTGTCAAAACGTACTATATACCTACTCAAAATATGATGAATATCGGCGTAAAGGGTATTTCCACATTCTATCATCTAAACCTATTGTGCTTAAATAATATTTATCTAATCATTAATAACGTACTATAATATTTCATTGCCTACAGCTACTTTTGATTATGTGACCTTTAAAATATTTAAAGGATAAAATTTATTAAACCCGAAGCAAAATTAAAGGACGTCTAGATAAAATATTGAATCCATTGAACACTCGAGATAAAGAAGTTTAAATACAGTAGTAGTTTATTAAATCTCTTTATAAAGAAAATTCTTGTACAACAATTACTAATATTTTGAAATCTAATTAGCCTTGGTACATTTTTATTCAGTTACTTACTATCCATTTTTACAAATTATTAAGTGCTTCTAATATCCTTATATCTTTAACAATCTTATTTCACGTAGACAGGAAATTAAAAGCGTAGGTGCTTAAATGAGGTTAGAACTTTTTAATATGCACACATATAAAATAGTTTTTATGCTTAACTAAAACCGGTGGCGGTATTTATATGGAAGCCCAAAATTTCAATTTGGTTTACAAATTCCGAATATCTTCAAGCTTTAAATGTTCGAAGACTCAAATGATGATGATGATGATAATGGTGATCATCCTATGACTAACAAAAATATCCACATTAACCCATTTTATAACTGCTTTCTGATTTGTTTAAATATTAAGCTTAAACAGTTATTTGTATAAATACCTACTCTTTACCGTTAAGTCGATGGTTTGCTTATATAAAATTCAATAAATAATTAATATATTAAGAAGAATTCTATAGTGATTCTAAAATATTAACTATGCATACACAAATGAACGAACAACTCGCATTAATAAGTGATAATAATTGCGAAAGCATTTAAACGAAGCACGTTTGCGAGAAAATTAATAGTCGCATTAGTTGGTTAGTGAGATGGTCGCAATCTATTGCAACAGAACCGTGCTTATGTCACATGTTCCGAACAATGAAATATATCATAAGTCCGCAACCCGCCCCTAGAAGGGGTGAATCAATGTGTTTGCATTGCTTATTTATTATAACTGGGACAACGATCGTTCACATTTGAGACTACTTTCAATATGCGACTTTATCGCCACTGATTATAAAATAAGATTATTAAAAAAAGTAAGACAAGTAAAAATAAGTACGAAGATCATACCGCCTCTCGTTTTGCAATTTAGTGTTTTGGCAACTGCCTACGCCCCATTGCTGGACACGGGCCGCCTTTACCACGTCGGCCTAGTCGGGGTTCGTGGACTACACACATGAAATATCTGAGAATTTTTAAGTGCGTAGGTTTCATAATGTTGTTTTCCTTTACCATTAACGTAAGTTATTGTTCATTGTAAATGTATAGGTAACTTCAAACGTCTGAGGTGTATGCCTAGGCTTTGATCCCGCGACCGCCAAGATTCTCGACTGCGCGCCTACATAAAATAAAATTTAGAACAAAAATTGTATGATATAACAATTTTATTAAAATAGAAGAAAGCGGCTAAGTCTTTCTTGAGTTATAGCATGATACAGAGATTCATTTTATGCAAATAATATGTGTATATGTCGGAGAGTATGAGAGTGATAGTGATGATAGAGAGATATAAAGATAGATATAGATGGATAGATAGATGGCGGGTAGGCTAGTTTGACTAATTGTAGATTATATTAGACTCAAAGAGTACGGAGGACATTACAGGAAATAACACAATCATTAAATGTGCAACTCTATATATTATAAAACTCAATCTAGTGCCGCTTCACAATGTGTCCTTGCTGTGAAGAAGAAGCGGCAAGAAACTCCCTCAGCGTAACACAATATTTAATTAGTTGCACTATATTACAATAGATTCTCACAATCATTATTCCTTTACAATAAATAAGATAAGAAGCACCATAAAGACAGTATTACAATTAGACTGACATCACATTGGTTGATTTTACAATTACTCGTTATGATTATGATTATTAAATGATATAACTAAAGAGGTACGCAGTCGTAGATTGCTCGGAACAGCAGTGACATCCTATTATGGGAGGACGTTATGAGAAGTAACTCAAAGAATCAACTTCAATCATAACTCCTTGTAATTTCCCAGTAAATCGGATGTTTACTGTCCGCGCGTAGACTGAAGACTCTCGCGAGCCATCGTAGTGCACGCCGTTTTATAATAGCTTCAGCCGGTGGGGGAAAAGCTGTGCTGTGCAGTGTTGTCAATTTGTTTGTCGCCTACCCGCCGATATTGCTGTCGTCTACCCGCCGATATTGCTTGTCGCCTACCCGGCGACATATATTAAAATATTATTTATAAATAAAAGAATCGTTTAAGTCGAGTTCAATGAACACAGCAGTTGTGAATGCGTCTTTATAATATTGTCTATTCAATCGTATAATGCATTGGAGCGTACTTTAATTAATATAATTACTTTCTTTATGCGACAATAAAATTTAACTCGTAGGAGTTAATTAATTGTTATTCACACTCAAAACTTAAGTATTGAAATTCATTAAGTCTTTTTGAATTTAAGTTGGACTGACATAATAGGTTAATTCCAAGTGAAATGGCTTTTCAGTAATTATAAAAGTGAATTGTTTGTTGGAAGATTAAATTACCAGTAATTGTTCGTTGGAATGGACACATACACATTTGATGGTGAACTTTATGTGTGTTATAATAGATTTTACTGCATTTCTAGTAGTCTTTTTTATGTTAAGGAATGTAATCTTTATAATATAGTCATAATGGGCAGTACTTGCAATATTTGTTGGTAGTAAATATACGTATTCGCACGTAAAGAAACTACAATACTTAAGGTTTACAATAGTAAACCAGGCATGTGTGTCAAGTTGTGAAATCAGTGTGTTCCCTGGATGGAGAGCCTTTTACAAAATATGTCATGTATTTACATTGAGCTAATATTACTACGTATAGAGAAGACACCCTAAACAAAAATCATGCTCCATTTTATGACGAGTTACAACTAAAATCGCTGCAGCGCTGAAACAATCAATTAGCTGTCAAACCAAACACTAAACGGTATAAACACGCAGCGCTCGCAAAGTCAAGGTTCGCTTCGCCGGGAGAGAGCATGTAAGGGGGACCACAAAGGGATGCGTACAAGGATCTATTGGTGGTCCCATCTTCTGGAACCTGCTCCTCGACCCACTACTCAAGGAGCTTGACCGGAGGGGTGTATACTGCCAGGCTTTTGCCGACGACATCATCCTGTTATTCGATGGAGAGACAACGGATATTCAGCGTCAAGCAAACGAAGCTCTCTCCTATGTGCAGGACTGGGGGGTACGAAATAAATTGAAGTTCGCGCCTCACAAAACCAAAGCAATGGTCATAACACGGAGACTAAAGTATGTCTCCCCAATCCTGCATATGGGAGGGGTGGACATCGACCTGGCTAAGGAACTAAAGGTGCTTGGACTTATTATTGACAATAAGCTCACCTTTAATAGACACGTAGCTGAAATCTCCAAAAAGGCCATTGGATTTTACAAGAGTCTCAGCAGAGCAGCCAAAGTGCATTGGGGTTTAAATCCAGAAATTCTCAGGACTCTCTACAACGCTGTAGTCGAACCGACAATACTTTACGCGGCAAGCGTGTGGGCGCCTGCAACGAAAAAGAAGTGTGTGCGGAGGAAACTCGATTCGGTGCAGCGCGGTTTTGTGCAGAGGATGACAAAGGCTTACAGGACGGTATCTCTGAACTCGGCCCTGCTGCTCGCCGGAGCGCTACCTCTAGATATAAGGGTTAGAGAAGCAGCGCTGCTATATGAAACCAAGAAGGGGCACTCCCGGTGTGTAGTAGGGGATCGGGGGATGGAACGTCCTGTGGCCTTTGCGAACCTGGATCATCCGGCTAAAAGGAGGCGCTGGGAGTACCAATGCCTGACAGACGGTGCGGAACTCGAAAGCCACATCCGTGAATGCCCTAGCATATTCACGGATGGGAGTAAAATCGAGGGCAAAGTCGGAGCAGCGCTCTCTATCTGGGAGGGAACCGCCGAGACCGAAACCAAAAAATTGAAGCTGGAGTCGTACTGCACCGTCTACCAGGCGGAACTACTGGCGCTACTAAAAGCCACCGAGGAGGTGCTGAAAGGTGGGGCTGCTACCTATAACATCTTTTCTGACGCAAGATCAGCCCTCGACGTCATCGCCAGTGGCGAATCTCTCCACCCATTGGCGTTCAAAATAATAAGAAATTTAGCGACCATAAAAGAACGCAACCAAAATATTAGACTTTTTTGGATAAAAGCGCATATTGGGTTGGAGGGAAACGAAAGAGCGGATGTACTGGCGAAGGAAGCAGCCCTATCCTTAGAGTGTAGGCCGCACTATGATCATTGCGCAGTCTCATTCGTCAAGAGATCTATCCGACAGGAGTCTGTTGACGAATGGGACTTGCGCTACACAACCGAACAAACGGCATCGGTCACAAAGCTCTTCTTCCCAAATGTAAAAAGTTCCTACAGCACAATAAGAAAGATACCTATAGATTATATACTAACGCAAATTTTTACGGGACACGGCGGGCTCTCCGAATATCTGCACCGTTTTAAATGCAAAGAGAGCCCGGCGTGTGTATGTGACCCTGCGGAACAAGAGAGCATTGTGCATGTCCTGGTAAAATGTCCGGTGCACGAAAAAGAAAGATTTGACACTGAACAGAAAATAGATGTTAATATAGAAGAAAGAAACCTACAAATGATACTAGCAGATAAGACAATTAGACATACGTTTCTTGAATATTGTAAAAAAGTAACTAATATAGTAATAAATAGAAACAAGTAAGAAACAATTTACTAAAATATATAATAAAATAGTATATATTATTAGTAAGTAATAAAATGTAAAAATGTAATTAGAGTAAGTTTAAATTGTAATAGTGATAATGTAGGTTTAAAGAAAGAAGATAAAATAGGATAAACATAATTTCAAGATAATAGAAATAGGAAAAGAAATAGCAATAGAATGTAATAAATAGATAAGTAAAATAGTACGTAAGCATCTAGCAGTAGAAATAAGAATATATAAATAAATAAATAATAATAAATAAAGATAAAAAAAGGCTCTGACCTCATGTCAGGGGAGAACGCAACGCCCTGTGATGACGGGTGTCACCTACAAAAAAAAAAAAAAAAAAAAAAAACACGCAGCGCTATAACGCTAACAGGTGTAGTTTTCTCGCGACCAAAAGGTCGTAAGCGCCATGTATTTCATGGCGCTTACGCGTTTTGTTCACATACTTCAATAAGACGTCATTTTTATAGTCTAAATGACGCAACATGGCGTCCGCTAAATATATTGTTTGAAATAAATTTTAAAATAATTAGGTATATAGTCACTTACCGATGGAAAGTTATTCCTCTGCAATTTGCTGTATTTCTAGAATTATTAGTGCAATATCTTAACACACACGACGGCATATTTAACGCGTTTCAACGTTTTTCGGAACACAAACAAAGACGACTCGATCGCTCAAAAGCTCGCAAGTAACTAAATGCGGTATGGTTCATACACCATACTTGAAGGGACCACTGTAGTGGTACGCAGTGTCTTCTCTATACGTAGTAACTAGTAATAATATCTCAATGTGTATTTACCTATAATATGTTGAGCCTTCTTCCACCTATGTTTGACATGTGGTCAATTTCAAGCTGCCAGCATCCAGATGCACACCGCTTCCCACTGAACACTTTAGAGGAACAGGGTGGTACATAATATGTACAATATTTTTTACACAAAGATAAAGAAGTACACATGGACTTGGTTTCAGGTACACCAATACATCTACATACCAGTGGCGTGCCTAGGGTGTCAAACCAAGGCAAGCCCAAATGTTTATTTAGTAGCAGCATATTTTTTTTGGTACGTAGGACTAATAAATACCTACTGGTTAGTACTCACATTCACGTTTATAGCGTTATTTTATAAATAAACAATCGTTAAGTTCGTTATTCGGAACTATGTAAGGCAAGTCGGGCTTTCGGGCTTCTATGGAAGTACCGCCACTGCTACATACATAATATATTAGTCTCCTCTACATTTAGTTACTTGTCACCATAAATATTTGTAATCTACAAATAGCATTATTTATATAGGAATCCCCTTAAATGTTATACTAATATGTCCTTTAAAAATATCCCAGCGTAAAAAAAAACAATTGAGCATCCCTAAACCAAAAACTAATTTACCCGACCAAAACTGCGGGAGAAACCTCTAATTAAATGGCAGAGTTTTTCATAGCACATGCTTTCAAAAGGATTTTTATGAAGCAACGCTTCCAAACTGAGAAGTGAAGTGTAAATTTTAGCTCTCGGATTTAATATGCGAACTACTCTAATTTAAGAGAACATTTTTACACAACTGCCGCTTGAGTTTTGAGTAGGTATGGAAAATTGAAGTTTTATGCCTTGTTGACGAATACCTTAATTAGCAAGTCTATGGGAGTTATTTATGCTAAGATATTTAGATATTACTAAGTGACCATTCACATCCAGTCAGTCGGAAATGTCTTGTGTTGTGGATATAAAAAAATCGGAGAGAATTTGACAACTAAATTGTATTTTATAAAAAAAAATAAGATACTAACCTTTACCAACATAAAAGCCGGTTTCGATGCGTTAAACTGAAGAGTATTACTCTATATTAGATACTGTCACACATACCCACTGCGTAAGTCTGTATGAATATGACATACTACATTCAGGCTATACCAAACCGAGATAAAACGAGGTGAGCAACTTTAAAAATTGCAACTAAACCCTTCCCTTTTGGGCAGAAATATTGGTGTCGTTTTTTACTCTTTAAGTTGGCTTGCCCTTTTTAGCGTTCACTACGTTGAATTTTGTTTTACATGAGAGCGTCTTTTTATTTGTTAATTGGTCTGACAAACCAGTAACCACTGACAGACTTTTGTTGGAGCTATACCTGGTAGTCAATGTTAGCAAAGTGAATGATTTTCGGTTTTTTACGTGACTTCTAGTCCTAAATTATTCTTTACCCCAGTTCACACTCCTTATGCATTTCCATTCTGTAAAAGAACGAGAGACAAAGTATTAAATTTGTTCTATTCAATATTTATTATGGCATAGCTCGAATAGCCTAAGTCTAGTCTAAATATAGGAACACAGATTCAAATGATTAAACAACGAAACATATAAACAGCAAAAAGAAATACGGGTCATATTTCAATTATGGTATACAGTTGTGAGGCCACAACCTTTGAATATATATATTTTTTTATTTTGTTCGACTCGAATGATAATTAATAATAAATGCCGGTGTTTCATCACTCATTCATGTTAGAAATTGCACAGTTATTAAAACTGTGATTTGAAAATTCGAGGTGCAATTTATAAAACGGTTTACTACATCACGCAGTATGCGTTAATTAATCACGCTGGTTAGTAGCATGGATGGTAAGCTGTGCGGCCCATTGTAATATTGACCTGAAAATGTAATTTGAAATTAGGCGTACGTGTAACACGCGCCCTAGTGTAGTTACATGTAAATGACATGTTTATACATTAATTGTTATATATACACTAGGGTGTCCCAAAAAAATCAAAGTCTTTTTTTGTCAACGCATACCCTCTAATTATTTTCGAATGGTGTTAAAACACTTATAAATAAAATTTCATGAACTTAGGACCACTGCAACCCGTGCCGACTTGCATTCATGTATTTCAGTACTTACATACTTTGTATGAACTTCAGCGCGTCGCAATATTCGCATGGAAGTTTCGTGGTTGCTTGTTTATGGTATTGGTAAACGTTTCTTTTTGTTTAATCAATATGTCAGATTAAGATTTCAAAGGCAAATTTTAATAGGGGGGTGCAAAACATTAAAATAACGGCTTAAAACTTCTGTGTAAAGAACAAATATTGGCAGTTCTGTTTAATAAAATTCATGTAGTAAAATTGAATTTTGTAAATCGCAAATCTAACTATTCGAGATTAATTATTTTTTGTTAAAGGGCTTATATGCCTATTTAAGCTTTAATAAACTAATTTTAAGAAATAAGTTGCCTTATACCGACTCTGAAGAGATCAACAAATAATGCGGAAAAATCGCAAGATATGTTCGTACAGTGTCGTCAAGAGTTTGTTACAAGCTTGGACTACTTTTTGTATATTGCACACGCCAGTACCCTTTAATTGATAAAAATAAATCTAGATAATAGATATAGTTATATAAATATATATACATTGTTTTACCGGACAGAATTAGGAAGGAAATTTAAGGGTTGGCTATCAAGAATTAACAGTTATAGCTATAATCATATTCTTTGGTGGTGATACAGAAAGAAAATTGACTATTCGATCTCCAAGTTGTATGTACCAGACACCATGATGGCCGAAGCAATTAATTGATTAAAAATGTCGTAACTTATTTTTTTGTAAATTACTAATAAAAAGTCGCACTATTAGACATCTAGATTTGCATCGCTATATACCATGTTAAGGCTTGGATGTATTGTATATTATCAGTGACGGCACCTTACCACGACTTATGTTTGCTTAATACTTTGAAACCCTGGGAAACTGTCAATAAAATTAACTCAGAAATGACTATACAGAATATTTTTCAGCATTTTTGGTCTTTGGTTCATGAAGTAGCTGTCTTGTCTCTATATCACTATGATGGAGACCAGGAACCATAAATGATAATATTTTAAAGCTTAACTAAAGAGGATCCATCAGTTCATATATCCCCTGGAAAGATATCTGCGTGATTTACTTTTTTAGAAAGATATAAACGACTTTATTTCGATTAAAAACTAGTCTTGCTTTTCTTCAATCGTTTTAAAAATTTTGACACTTTTCTCAATGAGTTGCTTACTTCACAGACTAGTTATACTTCTTTTCAAGAAGTTAAGAAATAAATAATGACACTAAAAGTCGCTAGTAATACTGCAAATTGCAGTTATACTGATACAACATTTGCGTGAAAAAGTCACCTTTAAAGGGAAACTAAAGCAATTTTTCCTGTGATTTATCCTAACAGTAAAATGAAAACTTTTAAATTAAAATATCACAAATATTCCTGTTTTAATAATAAATATATAATACCGGTGAAATAGGATATAATTTTGAAAATAAAAATTGAGTTTTTATATGTGCTCTACAATTACCATACAATTTTTTTCTTAAACTTTTGCCATCAAGTCGGCACGGGTTACCGCTATCCAATTTCGATAATATTTCGTATTTGAGTTATTAGGGTCAATTAGAAAAAATATAGAGGGTATGCGTATCTAATTTCGAGAAAAAAAAATCGCCCTACTAAGCTGGGACACCCTAATATACACACATACATATGAACTTCATTTTTGCCTAGTATTAGCAGGTAAGGTTGTGTCAACGGGATAGATATAATATTAAACTTTACTCACCATTTGAAAATGAATTTCATACAAACTTTTAACAATATTATAATTACTGAAGTCATTATTAATGTTTGAAAACGAAAAAAGTTAGAGTCTGAAATGAGTTATCGAACGATATTTAAAATAAAGAATAAAAAAATATCCACCATAAAATGATGGCATTTGGCCAGCAATTTTGTCGGGTTATTAAAACGCCATCGATTAATATGAACGGCGAAACTCCATGGAGATACGTCAAAAGAGTTCGATTAACAGCAGCATTACGAAATATTTTACACACAATTGAACGAATTCGGAAAAGTTGTTCTGCTCGCGATCGTCCAATTTTATCACGTCAGGTCGCCGTACGATAAATCAGCATGAACGCTTCGTATTACATCGCATTACACGTCATTTCGTACGTGCTTTATATACATGTTTACAGCCTTCAGTTCGGCGGGGAATGTGCTTCTTTCACGGGGGATAAATGTGTTTTCGCCACCAGTCTTTACGATAGTGCAAGAGCATTTCGGAACTTCATGATTCCAGGATATTATCTTACTTTTTGTGAAACCTTAAGCGATAGCGTTATTTTCATGATTTGATATTTCATTTTAAAGAATATATGAAATTTGAATTTTAAACTTCTCGTGATTGTCCACCATTTTTAATTACGCAAGTAAGGGTTACAGGAGGGAAAATAAAAATATCGTCATCACCCCTAATTCGCCCCATTGCTGGGTATAAGCTTTCTCTACAACGAAGTGATTTTAGGTATAATTTCAGGATCGAAAATATCGAGACCATCACTAAATCATATACATTAAATAAAAATATGTTTTAAAAATTGTAAGTAGTTTCATATAGAAAATAAGTTAAGAAAGTGTAATAAAAAAAATAATTTCTGATGCATTCTATGCACTAACTTTAACATAAAAATTTAGTACTGAGCCATAAAATCCTGGAGATCAGGAAATAAACGACGAACTTACAAGTATCCAACGGTCGCGCCCGAGCATTATGAGCCAATTTCTTGGTATAGGGAGAAAATTGATGTTGCATTGAACAAAAATTGGAAAGTATTCCCAGTAGAGATGGGGCTTCAATGATTTTCCGAACGAAATGCATCGGATTCTCCTAAAAGTTCGTAAAATGTTTGTGTAAAAAGTAAAAAAAATACAATAAAAAAAGTTACTCTTTAAGACCAGGTCATAAAGCCTTCGGCCCTACATAATGTAAAAGACTTAGGTACTTTATCTTTAAGGGAGTACGCGCTGTGGGTTGTTTTCGTCTAAATATTTTTATTAGCTCCATGTAATATATGCAATCTTATTGCTATAGGGGAGATTGGCAGGAAGCGTATGTCGGGGTCACCGGCCTACCATCCCGACACGCGGGTACGTTACATCCGCATTGATGGTAATGCCGGTATAGGTCCACAAAATCCCCAAGTCACACGTTGCATGCCATTCGATATCCCTCGGTGGTCATCACCGCGCTATGTAGGGGGACCACAAAGTGTGGGCGAGAAGCGCCCAGCATTACTCCGTAGCCGCCTGATGCGCCTCGGAAACGAAATTGTTTCGGCTGTCTTGGTGTTAGGTGGGCAATTACACCTCTACCAGTTTGGTTTAGGCGCCTTGGTTGTAGGTGAGCGCCCGCGACGAACACAGGCCATATTGCCACCGCCTCTCTCTGGGGGTCACTTTCAGTGAGGGTAACTACCCCAACGGTCTCTATCAGTCACCTTCTATGACAGGTAGGGGATACCGTGATGGGGTTCTGACATTCTCTTGCCACAGGGCAGACATTTCGGGAGACGCTGCTGCTTCTGAAAATGTTACATTAAAAAAACTTTTCACTTCCAGTATGACCTACTTGTGGAACCCTAAAACTCGTTGATACCGGGTCACGGCCTTACTCACCTCTCCGGTATAACAGTAACTATTAAAGTTAGTGTTTATTTCCTTTACAGCGCGCCGGTGTCTACGATGTTGTTAACACTTAACCTTTGTAAACCTGGAATAAATTTCCGTCAGACTTTCCTCCATTAGAGAAATGCAACGTGGCTTCAACGTGTGACGGGGGATGTTTAAATGTTAAAAGCATTCTCTTTGGCATTCGCAACTCTAGTTATGAACATAAAATAATGCAATTATACTTTTCTTCTGAGCCAGTTTCGTCATACAGCCTTGTCATATTTACCTTTGTCAAGATGTTAAGAGATCAGTGTTCATATTATGTAAATCTATAAAGTATAGAAAAAAAACAATAGAAAGTGCACTTTGCCTCCCTTTTTCGTACATTATGGCCAGATGCAGGCTGATAGATTGTTCACCTAAGAGATTCCTCGTTAAAATAGTTCATCCATTTGCAATAGGTGGGATTAAGAAATTAAGGCTGGCTGACGATGATGTTGAAGAGTGATATGTCCGGCAAGCTAGAGGCTCCGGCTTTAATTATTGGGTTTTGTAAATATCACTCCTCATTACGTGGAACGTAAAAATAATTAGTCAAGTGCGGGTCCAGCTATATCTTTACATGATATCTTTATTGGTATATGTTCTGATATATATATAATTTTAAATATCTTTGTTGTTATTCCACGTGATCTAAACCACGTCGTTTAAATTTCCGTTTGTGAAATGTACAAGTAATTTAGTAACATATGGCGTACGAGTGTTAAAGTCTGGTGTAAGGATTATAGCGACCAGTCGATATCCAATTCCCTTTGCAATAATGGTTTTACAAAAAACGAGTGTCAAAGCAGAATCGCCACAGCTGTGTGATTCCAAATCCAATCATTTTATTCATTTTGGTTAAAAAATTCTAAGTTCTAAGTTATAAAACCTTGCATAAATATAAAATCGACCCAGCTGAGTACGATAATGTTTTTTTGTTCATTGTATATTTTATATTGCAGGCAGCTTTCGACCGATCCCGATCATCGGTGGAAGTCATTGGGGGAGGCCTATGTCCAGCAGTGGACCAGAATTGGATGATGATGTATATTTTATAATCCTATAGGTGCTTTCGACTCCCTACATTATTTAATTGTGAATTAGTATTTTCAGTATTTTTTTTGAGTTTCTTAAAAATAGTTTTACCTGCTAGGATCTTTAACTACATTTGAGTAAATTGGGAACATACCTTCCTTTTTTTTAACGCTAACCTTAGCTAACGCACATCATTCACAAGTATATTTCTTATTATTAGAAAATTCTTTGTAAATAATAGTGCTACTGGGAATACCAACATTTCTAAACCCGCTGTAGATTATTCACACAATAGCTATTGATGTCTGTCGCTTATCCAACTAAATTGCGTTTGGTAATGATTTTGGCTAAAACTGTATAGGCATGAATTGAGTCAAACGATTCATGTTAACTACGCCCCGATAATATTTTGAATAGGGACAAATTTGTATGGAATTGAGGCTCGCTTAATGTCAATAGTACGATTTTAAATATAGGGCAGTTAGTATACCCACTTCGATAGTTCATAATGGAAATCCCTTAAAAAGCTGTTAACATATTTTGTCCATAATAAAAACGCAATATTTTTCACCAATGGTTTCCATTATCGTTTAAGTGCGTGATAATTCATTAACACACATATAATTTCTAGAAGCGATTATGAGTCTAGTGTTACCACAATCCGAAAATAGCTTCAAAACAAAAGAATACTAGCACCAATAACCGCTTTTACTGTGCTTTCAACTAGCATTAATATAATAGACATATGTTCTACGTGAAATGCACTCAGGAAGTAAATAGAATTTGGCGCACTGAATATCGAACTGACAGGTCTAAACACTTATAGCATGTCTCCATACACGTCTAGTCCATTACATTCGGCATATATAAGGAACCTTTGGCACTCGCAGAAGTGATGGAATATAGTAACTTATAATATTTTTGAGAAGGCAACCATTTCTCATAGTTTTACACTATTGTTAGGTAGAATAGTTAATAATATTTTCGGAAAATAAAATATTACAAAAATATGAAAACAAGCGAAGATTCTAAATTTGATTTAAGTATACACTGCAAATGAGTATTAGGTAAAATTATCATTCATTGTAAAAATACTTAAAAACCAATAACAATTAAGAATCGGTAATTCGAAACTCAACACTTAGGTAATTAAAAAAACAACAAATACATGCATATATGTTTTTGCTTTTGACAAAGAAATTAATCCTAAAATAAAAAAAAAATCTGTTATAAAAAATAAATTTTCTTGTTGCCAAAAGTTTATTATGTGAAAAATTTAAAACCTCCCGCCAACTTTTGATCCATACCAAACTGCTTTTAAACAATTGTAATTTCAAACACTAAAATGATATTAAAACTCACATAATCGACAAAATGTTTAGCACTCCTGATGTATCGACAACATAGCTTTCACAAAATGAAAAATGATTTTGACATCTTTCTACTCAATTCGACGTCAAACGAAAATACATTATTATTGATATGAAAATTTGCAAATGTAGTCCTTGGGGGATAGATGGCTCCTCTCACCTCGAAGAAGCCTTTTACGACGCACCAATGGCGAACTGAAGATATGGAATAAGAATATTATGTCAAAATGATCCTAGGAATGTATCAACGCCGCTCTCTGTACACATATTTGGTCGTGGAATCTCATTTCGTTGGGATGTTCGTGGAACGTGAAAGGAGTCTTATTAGCTTTGCCGAGTATTCCGCTTCAGATTTTATTACCATAGAAATAAATATTGCGTGACAAAAATGGAGATCAATAATTTCTCATTAAGAGGAGCTCATAAAGTCATAGCTTGGTTGAATAATGTTATTGAACTATTTGGAGTAAGGAGTGTGGGTCGTGTAAGTAATTAAATACACTCACAGAATGATATATACATATGTACCTGTATGGAACTTCTTATATTCGTAGTATATTTATTAATAATAGACTGCCTCGTGGTCTCGCGGTACAAGTATGTGCCGTACGATCTAGAGGTCATGGGTTCGAATCCCGGGTCGGGAAAAGTGTTATTGGGTTTTCCCTTTTGGAAATTCTCAGTAGCAGCACGGAGTTTGGAAAAATTCCCGAAAAACGGCAATAGGCTCGCCCCCTATTACGTGGGACTGATACATACCCGGCGAAATGTGGGTGCAGAAATGCATCTCTGCCTACCCCTTCGGGGCATATAGGCGTGAGGTATGTTGTATTTTATTTATTAATAATACATTTTTGAAACAAAGGGCTGCAGATTTAAGCCCTTGACCAAGACAAATATTTCACTGATCCGCAAAGATATGTACACTTCAGATCTAAGTGTTTGCGTGTCTAAGAAGTCTCTCACGACCCTGATATAAGAATCTTTTTGAATTTTACATAATAACAACCCATAGCTGGTCGTAAGGCTTCTTAGAACTTTGTGATATCTTGATAGTAGCCTACTAATCTAAACGGTAATTCAGTAACGGGAAATTATTGAAATAAAAAAAACTGAAATTATACTACAATTCCGATTATACCTATTCCTTACAAAATCCATCATATGTTTTCCTCTATATTAAAAACAATGTGTCTCAAGCTATAACAGAACAGGCTATTTATCATCCGGTTCTCTTTCGCTTTAAGTATCATTCACAGGACGCAGAAAGATATGAAGACGTCATAACGTTGTATGAAAAGAACCACGCGTGTTACTCAAATAGCACTTACCGGCCGACGCTTCGGATAATGCTTTGAAAAATGATTGTTGCCCAACATTAAAGAAAATCTAGCAATTGGCCGTCTAATAGTCTTTAGGAACTGTAAGTATTATTATTTTACAACGAATACGACTTTCAATACTTTGACAATACGCTTTGCTCGTTTGCGTTATAGACTTTAGCAGTCAATATTATGAAAAATCTCATATTCAGTCTCTATTCTATTATCGTATGAAAATTCATTAAAGTTTTTAACTTAGAATGGAAAATTCTGGA
Organism: Cephonodes hylas; assembly: GCA_030295005.1. Classification (NCBI taxonomy): domain Eukaryota; kingdom Metazoa; phylum Arthropoda; class Insecta; order Lepidoptera; family Sphingidae; genus Cephonodes; species Cephonodes hylas. Next base: position 7,971,228 of record AP025371.1, read on the forward strand.
TCAGATTATTGGGTTTTTCTGCACGTTCGCAGCAGCAACACAAAATAAGTAATTATATCCAATAAATGGAACTAATCTGATCTCCAGCTGCGTGGAACTAACTAGAGTATGGAAATACACGTTTACCTAAAACATCAGAGACGCAGGCATAAGTGTATATATACAAGCACTCCATATTTTCTTGGAATCGCTTCAAGATTCACTGGTAGTAAGTGATATCCATACTAATAATATGTATTCTCAGTCAGAACTACTTACAAATACTAGGTATTGGTTTATGTTTGTAGCATCAAGAGATATGTGTACTAGTTCTTACCTTGTTCACTATTACCTATAGAGTAAGAACACGATTGAGTAAATTTGTTGCAGACTTGCACTTCTGTTTACCCTTTCACGTTTACATATGAGACTGTGCACATGTATGTGTATAACTCTGTATAATCTTGTTTGTCAGCTGGTTCATAAATCCTATTTACTCTTCAGCTCAATAAAATACTCGAAACTATCTGATACAGTTGTTACCGAGTCAACAAAAACCGAGTGTAAACGACCGCACCGAAGTTCATGCGACATTGGTAAATGAATGTAATTTCAACCAATTTATCATCGTACAAGACCTAGCCCTATTATTCCTTTGTCATCGCTTCTCGAAATTAAGCAAAAGAGTTCTTTGGTGTGTAAATTTATAGCTACAAACTCTGGAATATTTGGTATAATAATTTTGTGGCCTTTGTAAAATGATTACATTGAAGGATTATTTGTACCTGGCCGTAAGAGGAGACTGATTTTGTCTATAATTATTATAAATTGTTAATGTTCTCTTTTGTACAAGGCGCTTGGAAAATTTACTCTTATGAATAACATAACAATTAGTTACGATACAAAGGTGAAAAATAGTGCATGTGACGTCTGTGTGATGTCAGGAACCTTTAAACTAAAACTACAAATGCTTACTTAATATACGCACAAAACTAGAGGTGCGATCGCGTTTCGAAATATAATTAATTGTAGTAATACTAAATGACGAATTTATTCAAAGAAAAATGTTAGACTTGCTTTAAGATTTGTCTAGATCGTTGATTGAGATTCAATTCTAACGGACAAAATCATAAGGTGATTAATTTATTAAACATAAATTTCTTATTTCCTTACTACGATCAGTCGGTAGGCTAAGTTTCTACGGCTGCGGAACCATTGTGGGCGTCTCTCACCCACGCACCGTGGTCGCCCTACCTGGCGCGAAGATGGCCACCGGGGGGTTTTGGTCGGTATGCCGGTGTGGGTTAGGGTAGGTTAGGGACTCAGCCCGGCACTAACATCTGCCGGGCTGGATGGCCGGTGACCCCGACATACGCCTCCTGCCCCCCTCTCTGAGGCCTGGCGGGAGGTAGAGCCATAAGCAGCTTTCCCCTCGAATGAAAAAAAAAAAAAAGGCTAAGTTTCTAAGCGTAACAGACAGACCGACAGAGATACTTTCGTAGTATAAAGCACCATCATTATCATCAGACCATTAATCGTCTTGTTGCTACCGAGGCCATATTTTTAAACAAGCTGTTGACAAAACTCTATGTTTTTTGTAAAATATTCGTCTTTATTTCCAACAAATACGAAAAAAAGTTTCGTTTAAAAATGCATGCGCGACCTCCATCTACAGTCTTTGTTGCAAAGGCGTTGCCGAATAAAAGTAACATAACAGTAAAAAAAAGTATTCACAGCCTATTCGACTAGAAATAACATTTCAAATTCCGAATGAAGCGCAGAACAGATTTTCTCAGTCTCTGTGGATTACGAAAATGTGAACACCTAAAATACTCGAGCTGTTGAAAGTAATCTTACAGGATTACCGTTCAAAAGTTTTCATTTAAAAACCTAGAACACGTTTTATTCGTTACAAAAGAACTTGTTTCGTATATAACATTGGCATTATAAGATTGTTTTTAAATATACCTACTTAAAAGTTGAATTGATTTAATCTAATTGAACATGTACGACAGAATAAATGCTTTAATGACCTGTTACTTGGTCTTTATAAAAAGGAAATTTCATTCAGCGATCATAAATTTATCATCCTGACTATATTACTTAATATCATATTAATTAATAACTGAAACAATGAAAACCCAATGAAAGTACGAATGAAATTCGAAAATTATAGCCTCGTATATTTTCATGCGCAGTAAAAAAATCTGTCAATTAACAGAATCCACTAATAAAACACTTTCAAGTAACGAATGAAGCAATTGACGTCCCTTTTTTAATTGAAAATTGGCAAACTCATGTGTCTGGATTTTGTCGAAATAAGTTCACGAAATTCAACGAGTCTGTTATATTTTTAATACACATTTGCCACAAAGAGATTTGTAGTATACTTACTTTCATCAGACTATGCTGTTCATCTGATGATGAAGTGATGATTTACTATCATCATTCTATCACGCCATTACCCGAGGATAGTTAAGAATACGTGTTTTACTTTCTAGATAAAACTTAATTTGACTTTTTTCCCTACGTGACGTCAGAAACGAAACCAGGACCACTTGATCGAGCGGCTCATACTTTTTCTGCGAAACCCTTCGATCAAATATATATACGAAAAAATCTCATTTATCTTTTACATTCAGTTCACTCAATTAAATGTAAAAATATCATATATAACTGGCAGTCTCAAGTTGACATCGCCGTCGGTATTTTAATGGTGGTTTAAAATAAAGTCCGCAAAAAGCCATAATTAATTCGAGTCCGTCGGGTTTTCGCTACCGTCGCGGAGCAGACACAAAATACAATTAATTACTTGTGCATCGATTAAAAGTTCCACGCTACAGGCCCCAACTGGCTACGATATATTGCGTAACTTGCCGTCAAATATAACGTTGAGCAAATCGATTGTAAAGTTTGTGCGGTTTCGGATATATTGACTAGAATTTGTGGGTTAAATCACTCGCTTAATTAAACTTAATTTTCATTTCGGATTCATCGCATTGTAGGATTAGAATAGAATTAAGAATAAAGAACGAGCGTAATTAAGGTGTTGATGTGTCAGCGACTTTAAAATTGAATACCTTCCTGAGGTAAGTGTGTGCCATACGATCTAGACGTCCGGGGTTTAATCTTGTGACAGGCACACTTCATCAGGTTTTCCATTAGGAAATTTTCAGTAACCGTACAGAGTTTTAAAACATATACGAAAAATTTAGATTGTCCTTCCTTTTAATATATTTATTTAAATGTATGTATCAAACAGTTGTCCATCTATTTATAGTCAAGAATATTACCTCCGTGACGTGCGACTGATCAAGTTTTGAGTCACATTGAAATTAACATTTTGAAGGGCAGATAATAGTTTAAATTGGTGTTTTAAATAACTTGCTATTTTCATAAATGTTTTAGACCATTATAAGCCGTTTCAAAGTTATAACTACTTAATACTTGGTAAAGTTACCTATTCTAATCTGACAGCAAATTTTAACACAGCGACATCTTGTAGCACTTGGCCGAACTACGTTGAATACACATTAATCAACCGAGGCTATTTAGACGACACTAACTTCAACCCTCTTTGCGACAAAATAATCATAGTTAGGTCGTAATTAAGACCGAAACTCGGTAGTTCGTTATAAATATACAATAACTTTTATATGGGTTGTTTATATGTCACATAAAGAAAACTCCGTACAAAGGATATTTTACACACTGGTTTAGGCGTACGTTCACATAAAAATAGATAAGGTTGGGTCCTATTGTGTGAAGGGTACGTTGGACATGATATAAACGAAAAGGCAGGTTCATGGTATCATCGATTTACGCTTTGTCGCTTTAAGTGGGTTGGTTTTTGCATAAGAAAATATACGACGGATGTCAGCAAGACAATTTCACACATCGTACCCTCTTTAGTCGAACTTCCCATTAATATTATACTATGATTTCGAATCCCTTTCAAAAGCTACACAATCCTCGTTCTATGGGTTTTAGTACATCTTGGCTTTTTGCTTCTAGGTTGCGAAACGAGAGAGCACGGTTTCGATCCGCTGGGTGTTGTGAGATCGAAAAGTCTTTCGTAGTAGTTTTTTCTGCGAGATAGGTCTTGTATACTAGTATGGGGTCAGAATTTATATACAAATGTAACTGTTGGACATGTTTATTTATTAGTTAACAGAAATAACTTAAATATTTGGTACAAGTTCAACCCGATTTATGAATATAAAAATATTTTTGCGTAATAAAAAGTACCTGATGCGCTATTTCAGCAAAACAAATTGTTTGCGTGCTTATGGTTAAAACCTCGATAAATCCGAAATTTCGTATTTCTGTTATTAGTCGGATAAAAATGTTAACATTGTTTAAAAACTATGATACTTTAAAACATCTAAAAGTAAAAGTTAGATTTACTTTATACTCTGGTTTTTGTAATTTATTTCTGTTGTGTTAATTAATTATTGTGTCTATTGCCAATAAAGAAAACCAAAAGCAGCAAACAATAGTCCTCTTTTATTCAATTTCTCTAGCAAAAAGGTTGAAATTGAATTTTTAAGCAAAGATATAAAAGCATATAACACTGTGGCCACATGTAAATGAGAGTAAAAGTGAATTTGAAGCAATTAGCTGATGCCGGGGCACAGTTCAGCGCCCTCAAAATACGCGTCGCGGTCACATCAATAATTCCGTTCTGTAGTAACACACTGCGCAGCCACTGGGAAATAAAGATCGGTGAAAGCAAATTATCAAGTTTGCACACCGATTGTTTTACCGTTCATCGGTTCGAATTTAATTATTATAGGTGCATGCTAAATAATTATAATTTGTAGTTTTATTTTTATTGACTTAGACATAAGACATGAATTGGCGATCAAGTTAAGAGATTCGTTTCCGGATCATAATTTTTTTTATGGCTTGGAGCTAGCGTAGTGGACCCCAGTTGCAGCGAAAGACCGTGCTCAGCCATGAATTGCATACAGGCTGTTGATTTTATAAAATGGGATATGTCAGGATGTATACACCAATCAGGTTGCTTTGTATATTGCATTCCAATTTAAAAACTTAGATGTAAGCCTCTCGTCAACAAATATACGAGTATAAAATTGATTACTTGGATTCAGCATTTATACAATGGAGGAAGGGTCCCATCTCCAACCAATTAATAAAAACTGAACTTGAACAGCACTACAAGCATCATCAAATGAAGTTCTATTTCCCAACATAATATTTCAAATTCAGAATCTATTACAGCCTCTTCATAGCCCTCCTAGAAACAAGCGATCATTGATTCATTGTTTTACACAATGTCGCCCCCACATACTTGAGTAAGTCGCAACAATGGAACGGTAGTATTTGAACAGAAACGCGACAAGTATCGATTCATCACACAGCAACCACTAACGAACGAAAACACTCCGTGAGTTGCAACGTAATTCTAATTAGATTCCATAGGGCTGATAAGCGCTCAATTCTGCACCAAAACGCGTAGACGCCGAACGGATTGGTATAATTGAAATGTGTGCACATGGTTGCTAATTGGGTATTTCGCATGATGGCATTTTGCCGCCACAAATGAATTTTATTGCATCTTTTGTAACAGCTCTTAATGATGTAATAATTATGTTTCTTTAGTAACGCAACAAAGCCGGCTCACATTGGACGTACCCTTATCGATGTTGGTAGAAAGTTGCTAAAGTTAGTAAGCAATTGCGGTTATGTAATAAGATCTCATTGCAATTCCGGCGTTATTGCAATTGCAGGGGATTATTTGTTATCAGTATAGCATTCAAAAATAATACCTCTATAGGTATTACATCTATATCTAATCTGATTTATCAAACTATGCATTTTGATCAAACATTATTCTGAATAGCCAACGAATAATACAGTGAAAGCTCCTTATTCGCGCTTCCTTTATTCGCGATTTCACTATTCGCGGGTTAAAAAATTGTGACCCAATTCCTATATTCGCGGCTAAAAATTTCTTTATTCGCGGATCTAATAAGTACATAAAAAACTTAAAAAGGATCCAATAGGTAACCAAGCGAATATTCTTAGTAAATGACGTCAAATGGACAAATAAAAACAAATCTTATTGCCACTATGCATAAAGTTTGTTGTTAAATGACATCGCCGAGGCCTTCGACACAAGTCGCCTTCGCCGCGGTTGTTTTTGAGAATGTAAACAAACAGAATGAAAGCAACCTTATGACTTAATAAATAAAGTATATTTTTAAATGTTGTTGTTCCGTTTATAGTAAATGCCGCTTTGCATGTTTTATTGTTTCGTCTTTCACATTCGTTACAAAAATTGTGATCGAGTAACACGTATCTATTGCACTCTTCCTAGATTATAATGTCAACTAAAAAAAATGAAAAACGAGTTTCGACACGAAAAAAATCTGGGTTACCGCTTAAAGTGAACATAGAAATGCTTGATCGTTTACTTACTACTTGGAGAGTCATTTGCATCCATATCACGCTCATTCAATGTTAACGAATCAACTGTACCATCAATAAAAAAATCCGAAGTTAAAATAAGGTCGTCTGTAGCTTCAACTTCACTGTCAGCGAAAATTGTTCGCGATCCAGCAATAGAAAAAATTGATCCGTCTATGGAACGAAGTCTTATTTTTAGGAGGCAAATTGCTTATGTGACTGCTGTGTATCAGACTGAATTGAAGGAGCTTTTGAAAACTGCCAATCAAGAAAAAATTACAAAATCCTTCAAACCATTGCCTAAGCCTTAAGATTATTATTAATTAAAATGTTCAAAAACTTAATTTTTTTTATATATTTGCCGTTTTTTTTGTCACCTTGGAACGTATCCCCTATAATCCCATACAAATTACCATTCCGTATTCACGGTTTCTGTATTCGCGGCACATTTCTGGAACGTATCCCCCGCGAATAAAGAGCTTTTACTGTATTTTCTTACCAAGCGTTTATATTATAATTGTGAATGTAATTGTCCGTCTGTTACGCTGTAAAGGCTACGACACTGTTAACTAGTTAACTTTTAACTTTAAAGTTAATATAAACTAGTTACCAACTAGTAAAACTCTTGTCTTGTGTATTTCGATTTGGTGTGGACGACAGCTTTTTTACTTCGAGCGACCTCGGCTACTTATTAAAATGTTATAACTCTTGACAAATATGCTCGATAAACAACAACCAATTTTTCTAACAAATAGCTTTTACAAAAATAGCTTATCAAATTTCTCTAAAATTCATACCATTTATTACGAGTATACATTTACATTTCAAATATTATGACAGTTAATATACTTGGAACTAAATGTTTACTTCTATAACAAATTATGGTTTAATTTAGAAAACATAAACATTTTTTTTGAATGAAAGTTTTAACTCAGTAAAATTATTTCATCGTTCTTTATCCTCTCTTATATCAGCTCAATCGAAAACTTACGGCTAGGTTTGAATATAATTTTCACTGCAATATAGAGTCTATTCTCTTAGAATTTATCTACCGAGGAGGAAATCGAAATAAATATCGTACTCGATATAGACAGCTATAAAATATTGGGCGGCGCTTGGCAGCTTCACCTGACTTTAACTGTCCCCTTTTGTATACGGGGCGGAACAGAATGATCTAGTCCCCGATAGTTAAGCATTTCCAAGTTTATTTCAGTTTTTTAGAGATATAGAAAATATCTTTTGATTTTATAACCAAAACAAACGATTAAAAACAACAAACAACCAAATAAGAGGTTTTTAACATACAATTATGCACATATTTAAATGAACTTATGTATGTTAAAGGAAACGCTATCATTAATAAATAGCTGGGCATGCATTGAAATTTCATAGAGTTTTAGAATGTGTTAGAACGTTTTGTACCTAATGTATAGCAGTGAGAAGCCAATGTCATATAAACACCTATAAAGCAATCAGATTAATACCAATATATCATAAATAAAACCAAAACACAAGATATTGCAATCGTTTAAAGCCCCAACTATTGTAATTACAGACATTTTAACCCGTTTAATGTTCGAAATAAAACATTTCAACATCTGACCAAGCAAAGGGCTTAAGCGTGGCACGCGTTTCGATTTATAGTCCATAAAATGTTTCAACGAGCTGTAGGGTGCTGCCGCTGTGACGTTTATAGTTGGTCATCCACGAGGCCTACCATTTAGCAACAAATTTTCCGAAAATGACTTATTTATGCTAGTACTGCGAAATTACTATGCAGGTTAGGGTAATATTTTGAATTACGAATCTAAACAGTTTCGTAGTAGGTACCTACTAAATGTAAATTCGAGATAGAAAAGTCTTATGAAAGAGAAAATGATACGTTATCAAAGTAAAATGTTAAATGATTTATATGTTTAAGCTAAAGAGAACCCCTTTCACAGGATATTCGGAAAGTTTGGGCCTATAATTTCATTTCATGTAGTTTGTCTTCATTCTTATTTCCTTTTTATTTCGTATGTTAGAATATACGCATAATTATACCGAGAAATAGGGACTTGTAATACCATTACAAGAATATGTAGCATAAATTATATGTTTATTATGTGATCAATTATATACTCTCGCAGCCCCGTGGCGCAGTTGGCTAGACACCAGCTTGCGAAACGAGCGGCCGCGGGTTCGATCCCCGCACCGAGACAAATGTTTGTGTGATCCACAAATATTTGTTTCGGGTCTGGGTGTTTGTGAGACCGAAAAGTCTCTCGTAGTTTCTGATACCCACGACACAAGACTCGTATCTTAGTGTGGGGTCAGGACTATGTATGTGACTGTTAGGTGTATTTATTTATTTATACTCGTACTTTTGACTTTTTATTGATAAATCATACAAGAAGACTATCATCATCATCATCATATCAGCCATTAGTGGTCCACTGCTGGACATAGGCCTCCCCCAATGACTTCCACCGGGAACGGTCGGAAGCCGCCTGCAGCCAGCGACGTCCCGCGACCTTGACAAGGTCGTCGGACCACCTTGTCGGGGGACGTCCCACGCTGCGCTTGCCAGTACGTGGCCTCCACTGGAGAACTTTCTGGCCCCATCGGCCATCAGTTCTCCGCGCCATGTGGCCGGCCCATTGCCACTTCAACGAGCTAATCCGTTGGGCTATGTCGGTTACTTTAGTTCTCCTACGGATCTCCTCATTTCTGATTCGATCACGTAGGGAAACCCCGAGCATAGCCCTCTCCATAGCTCGTTGAGTGACCCTGAGCCGTCCCATGACGCCTTTAGTGAGAGGCCACGTCTCAGTGCCGTAAGTCATCACTGGTAACACACAACTATTGAAGACTTTTGTCTTCAGGCACTGAGGTATTTTGGACGAGAAGACGTCTCCTAACTTTCCGAACGCTGCCCAACCGAGTTGGATTCGACGATTGACCTCTCTCTCGAAGTTGGACCTGCCTAACCGGACCACTTGTCCCAAATAGACATATTCGTCTACAACTTCGAGAGTCGAGCCCCCAACTGCGATTGGGGTGGGCACAACATGGACATTCGACATGATTTTCGTCTTGTCCATGTTCATTTTAAGACCCACCTGTTGGGAGACTCGATTGAGGTCTTCGAGCATAGTGCTAAGGTCCTCCAGCGATTCTGCCATGACTACAATATCGTCGGCAAACCGAAGGTGTGTGATATACTCGCCGTTGATGTTGATGCCGAATCCTTTCCACTCCAAGAGCTTGAAGGCGTTTTCCAGCGCGGCAGTGAACAGTTTCGGAGATATAACATCTCCCTGTCTCACGCCTCTCTGTAGTGGAATAGCCTTCGTGCTCTGATCTTGTACTCGGACCGACATGGTGGCGTTGCTGTATATGCTTTTCAACACCTCGATGTACCGACAGTCAATGTGGCACCGCTGGAGAGACTCTAGCACCGCCCACGTCTCGATCGAATCAAAGGCTTTCTCATAGTCCACAAACGCTAAACAAAGCGGCAAGTTGTATTCCTCGGTTTTCTGGATAACTTGCCGAAGCGTATGGATGTGGTCTATGGTGCTAAAGCCTTTTCGGAAACCAGCTTGTTCGGGCGGCTGGAAGTCATCAAACCTGTGTTCGAGACGATTTGTGATGACCCTCGAAAACAACTTATAGACATGGCTCAGGAGCGAGATGGGCCTGTAATTCTTCAGCAAGGTGTTGTCACCTTTTTTGAAGAACAGTACCACCACGCTCCTGCTCCATGCCTCTGGCGTTGAGCCCTCGAGGAGAACGGAATTGAAGAGCCTCTGAAGGACTTTAAGTACCGGCGTTCCGCCCGCTTTCAGAAGCTCTGAAGTGATTCCGTCCTCACCCGGCGCCTTGTTGTTCTTAAGTTGTTTCAGGGCCATCTCAATCTCACACAGGCTGATGTCCGGGATATCATCGCTGTAGTGGCGGATCAACTCGGCTCTCGGGTCTTCGGCCGAGCGAACAGCGGGCTTGGCAACCGAGGTGTAAAGCTGTCCGTAGAACCTCTCGATCTCCCTTAAAACCTCTGCCCTCGTCGACACTACGCGGCCGCCCTCCGTCTTCAGCCTAGACAACTGTCTTTGCCCAATAGACAAGTCTCTTGCAAACACTTTGGAGCCTCCGTTCCGCTCTATTGTCTCTTTAATGCTCACAGTATTGTGAGCACGGACATCGTGTCGCAAGGACTTCCAGATCCGTCTATTGAGCTGACGATATGCTTCGGCATCCTCGGAAGACTGCAGCGCCATAGATCGACGTTCGGCCATAAGGTCAAGAGTGTGGACCGAGAGTTTTTGTGGTCTATCTCTACGGCGAGGTCTAAAATGCTTAGATCCCACCGCATGGACAGCTTCTACCAAACCGCTGTTTAACTCGTCCACGGCAAGGTTTTCTTCCAGGCACTCGAAGCGATTTTTCAGCTCGAGTTGAAAGCTCTCGGGGTTTTGGATATGGGCGCGAGTAGGTCGTAGCGTAGACTTCATCAAGCGACGTCTTTCTAATTGGACGTTGATATTCAATGAGCCTCTAACCATTCGGTGATCGCTACCGGTTTTCACCCTGTTGATCACAGAGACATCACTGAATATCCGTCGTTTCGTCGTCAAGATGAAATCTATCTCATTTCTCGTGGAACCATCAGGGCTCAGCCAGGTCCATTTCCTGTGAGGCGGCTTCTGGAAGAAAGAGTTCATCGCAAAGAGTCCCTCTTTCTCCAGGAATTCAGCCAGCCTCTGACCCCTGGGGTTCCGTTGCCCATGTCCAAATTGCCCCACTTTCAACTCCGCATCGCTTCTCATGCCCAACTTTGCGTTAAAGTCTCCCATAACAACATTGAAGTAGGTTTTAGAAGTATGTATGGCCCGACTTATGTCCTCATACATCTCCTCTACTTCTTCATCTGGGTGTGTCGAGGTCGGCGCGTATACCTGTATGACCTTCAACGAATATCTTTTGGATATTCTGAGTATCAGGTACACTACCCTGCTCGACACACTTTCGATGGATACGATGTTGTTAATGAGAGACCTGCGGACGAGAAATCCGACACCTCCTCTGGACTGTTGGTCGTCCCCCCGGTAGAAGAGCAGGTTACCGGACTTGAGGGTTATCGTGTCCTCCCCAATCCTGCGGACTTCCGACAACCCCAGAATGTCCCAGTGTAACCCGCTCAATTCTTCTTCCAGTTCGACAATCTTCTCGTCTGTCCTCAACGTGCGTATGTTGTGTGTTACCAGGGCCAGTCGTCGTCGGGGGTGGTAGCCGGGGCCAACCCGGGGATTCTTAGCACCCCCCGCCCCACCGTTACCATGGCCGCTACCGTAGCCAGGAATAGTGGGGCTGCCGGGGACTGGGGGCCTGGTCCTAGTCTCGATCATGAGGGGGATATTGCCGATACTCGCCACGCTTGGCAGGCGGGTTGGCGAGCGCAGTAGGGGAAGCGCATTGATGACGCTGCTGCCCGTCATCAAGCGGGGGGAAGGGAATAGTGAATGAGAGAGGAGGCTATGGGAGAGGAAAGTATGGTCTGTAGGAGTGGATACTGCAGTCACGGAAGGGAAAGTTGATAGTGACTGCAGCAGCTCGGGGGCCGAGGTCGCGTACTCGTAGCACCTATTCTAGGGCAGACCATGACCACTAGTTAGGAGCATCCCTGACCTGACCAAGAAGACTATGGAGTACGGAAATTTGTTATTTGAGTCATTTTATAATTTACTCTGTCAGTGGTTGATACCACAAATTAGTCCAATATATTATTTATCTCAGGTAACCAGTTTTCAATTGATCAAAAATGTGCATTTCTATACACAAATACACTTTCGAATTATCTTGTCCAAAGCCACTAACAGAATTTTTAATTCTGGCCATAGGTAAAGTACTTAAAATTTAATTTCAATTATATTATTTCACGTCACTCGAATAAAGTAATGATTTTACACTAAAGTTTTTACTTCGGAGTAGGGTTTGAGTTGGCGCGATTGGATAAATTAAAACGTACATATTACGTATAACAAACGAGGTAAAGGGATTGTTGGAGTGTTAAACCTACCTTATAGGGGTCTAAAGGGGTTTTTATCTTATGGGAAGTTACTGACATTTAATCCAAAGACTCAATTTCAATTCGACAGACCCGTAGCACTGTTGGCTGGGCAGCTTGCGAAGCGAGAGGCCGCTATTTTTATGATATTGTTGAGAGTATGTCCTGTAAAATAGATATAACTGATTTAAGCAAAATGATCTAAGATCTATTTCATGCTAAGAATTTAAGCACACCGACCCATTAAGAAGGCGTATAAACAACTTCTAACTGTTCAACTTCTACAATTTAAATGTCTTGTTTATCACTTAATTAATAAAGTCTAAATTTAAACTCGTGCCATGAATAAGAAATGTTTTGAGATGAATTTATGTGTCTATTTACGTCTTGATTTATTGTACATTTAATACCGATGGTTGTATGGAAAACGTATTTTTTGTCGGAATTTTCTTTAATGCCTAAGTTTCCGATCACGGTCTACATACACCCTGTGTATGAATTGTCTAAAAATACGTCACTTATTTTTTTAACTGATCTATGCATTGAGCAAGCCGGCATAGTTTTGTGGGCGCGAAGATGGACACAGAAAGGTTTTTGTCGGTATGACCGCGTAGGGATTTCCATGCTAAGGTCCCCGCCCTCGGCTGACGTCATCGCACGCTGGGCTAGAAGGCCGGTGACCCCGATCTACGCTTCCCACCCCCTCCCCCAGAACGGCACGAATTAGTGCCATAATCAGCTTTCCCCTCGATAAATAAAGGCTGGAGTAGTTATGTCTGGTGAGAGATACTAATCGTCCAAACGTCAATTTTCCATTCGGACATTCCTATGCTATAATCAGTCTCTTATCATATAATCAGATCATAAGGCGATCTTCGCTAATCGTCATCGGCCCTTATATGTAGGGCATGGGCCTCCTCTACCGTTGAGAGGGTTTAGGCATTAGTCCACCACGTTTGGCGGACATCCTTCCTAGTATAGAAAAAAAATGTCTGAATTGAAACGTGTTCCGGGTTTGGTGCCCGTGCTGGGCACTCGAACGAAATACAGGAATACTACCCTCTGCCTACTCCTCAAGAATATTTGAATTGACGTCTAAGGTTTTATAAACCTAGTGTAAATTTAATCGGCTAAGCGCGCACTCTGTAAAAATCTCCGCAGCTTTACAATAATCCGTTAGGAAACCGGAAGTGAGCTAATGAAATGGCCCGCCGCCGCCTGTGTTTTCGAGTGTAAATAAAATATTGCCATTGCTGCAGTATTTACTTTCTCCCGGCCTTTTGTGGCATTTTTATTGTAAAATAAATACAAAGAGGAGTAAGATAAAAAGTTTAGCCAAGCGTGAGTTGTACTCGTCCCTTGGGGTACTTTATGCTAGAAACAAAAGACGATCAAACACGTAATAAAATAATTGCGCCCGCAAGCTATTTATAAATGGACTGTTGTTATTTTATTTTCTGTACGCTTTTTATTTTAAGTAGTTAAGACCTCGAGGCCTAGGCGCGCCACTTGAGTGAATAGCGGTGGTTGCAGGTTTAAACCTTTAGCACACACTTATGGCTTTTGAAAGTTATTTATATATTTGATTAAAATTTGGGTTTTCAGTCTTACAAACACCCGGAGATGAAAAAATTGTGGTTTTTGTGTGAGCATTAGTCTCGGTGCGGGGATCGAACCCGCGGACTCTCGTTTCATAAATTGGTGTATAGCCGTATCAAAGTCCTGTCCAATTCAATATTAGCCAATTATTTAGAATTCGACATTTAAATTCCACTCATACGTATTTCAAAAAGTTTTATAACAAATCTAAATTACAAATACTGAAAAGTAATTACTAGGACGTTTCAGTAAACTAATTCCAAAAACCTTACTAATATCGTCTAATATAAAGGCAAATTGTAATTCCCAAAAATGGGTCATCCATTTTGTTTTCCATTGCCAGACTATTCTTTATACTTCAATTACTGAGAATTCAAATAGGTATTAATTTTAATTGTAAATTGGTCTACGTTTAAACGTGAATTTTTTATAAGTACCTTCATTCGAATGTAGCTTCGTTCCATATTTCGTTTGACTTAAATACCAATTTGCGAACTATAGGTCCAGTAACTTACCTGCCTCTGGCGGAAAAGGCGTAAGAGTGTGTTTTAAGCACACAGCCATTTTTAAAGTTATTTGTATATTTTATTGTTTGGGATTTTAGCGTAACAAATACCCGGACACAAATAAATATTTGTGGTTCACACAAATATTAGTCTCGGTGCGGGGATCGAACTTTTCACAAATTGGTGTGTATTTTATTGGCGTGTATTGGTGTGTAATTTATATTTTTTTAGGGGAAAGGATTTGACATGGCTTGTTTGTAGTCTTTTCTCACCCCCTGCCCTAGAAATGAGCCGAAGACTCGTTAATGTATCTCTAAAATAATATCACACCAGCAGGGTACACCCTAAGTTGTTGTTATTCATTCATTGTTCACAAATATAAATAACAATAACAGAAACAAAATGTAGATCCAGTTCGTGACATATTTTCATTTAGTTATTCCAATGGCTCATGCTCCAGCTTTAGAATAGACTAAACAAAACGAATGAACGAAGTTTATTTTCCTCCAAAGCACGGACGAATATCAAAGGTCAAATTCCAAACAACGCAAATAGAAACAAATTTCTACTTTATATTCCACGAACAACATTAATCAAAAAAAAAGAACAAGTTCATACCTAGATAAATATACAAAATTATACCGATACTCGCATATATATTTTTTAATGAAAACTTACGTAGACTATAATATAGTTTATGTAAGCCCTAATAACTTGAATACATAACACCACTATTCCCTGAAGGGTATTCATAAGTGCATTTCTACGCCTACATTCCATCAACTTTCAGTCCCACGTAATGGAGGACGAGATTATTGGCTTTTTCGAGCACATTTCTTGACTCGGAGCTAGTACTGCAAAATTTCCTGTATAAAAACTCTGTGCCCGTCCCAGGAATCGAACCACGAGGTCACATGTCACGTGTGGCCTGTGTCAACATAATAAAGTTTACACAGAAAATAGTATTTCCTTCGTCAAATACTTGTTTATCTAATAGAGAAATTAAGTATACTATGTAGAGTAGACACGTAACGACGTACTGCGTAACTACGATGTAGTTACGTCTGTAATCAGTTTATGGCAAATGCATAATAAACTGGTATAAAATATGGTATACATATGATTTAAAATCTATTATGATATAATTATAGTGTGTAGGTAATATTCGATAGTGTATTGTATATCAAATTATTGTCTAATATTTCTCAAATTTCGATGATACTGTAACCAGTTGTGGGAGGTTCGTAATTTTTAATATTTCACATTTACAAATACTTCCAATAATTGGCAAATTACGTGCTCCTCTCACCGTAAAAATAAATCTCTTCGTTCATTCCCGCAGATTGCGTATTACTCAGTAAAAATTATATAGCGTGAAGAAGGGCTCCTAAATATATGCAGGTCACGCCGCGACAAAACCAGGTTAGGGTCTGATAACTAAATCAAATTTATTCTCAAGAACATTCCTTCCGTTAAGCACCAGCCAGTTTTAAGGCGTTGATTACAGTAATGAAAAAGCGAATGCTAAGAGGGCATAAAAATACTCGAACGTTGTAAGTGTTTGTGGTTTTCGCAAATAATTTTCAAATTTTATGCTTAGAGTGAAGGGTTTTTTTATTATGTACTTAAACCACCCTGAGTGTGGAAATATAAGTAGCTTTATTAGATGGGTATTGATTAATTAATTATTATTGTTATTACAATTGGCACATTGCAAAAGAAGGTTAAAATTGCATATCTTAATAATAGTTTCAACAAATTGTTGTATTTAAGTATTTAAATTAAATCGATTTTTATCTTCTAATTTTGCCAAGTACTACAGTAAAATTGAATCAGTACAAAATGTATAAACAGTGTTTTTATTGCTTTGTGGGTCCACCATGCAAGTATGTACCATGCAATCGCGTGGCCTCGGTTTTGATTCGTGGATGGAGC
This sequence comes from Cephonodes hylas, assembly GCA_030295005.1. NCBI lineage: Eukaryota > Metazoa > Arthropoda > Insecta > Lepidoptera > Sphingidae > Cephonodes > Cephonodes hylas. The sequence continues at coordinate 7,987,728 of AP025371.1, forward strand.
AAAGTGTTTTTGGAATTTCCACTAGGAAATTTACAGTAGCCACCTTTGCTGCTACGACATATCAAGCTATCTAAATACGAACGACATATCTAAATACGAGTATGTTTCTTGTTGCAAGTAATCTAACAATTTAAATTCATAAATAATGATACGTGCCCACTTGAAAATCTTTTTAAATGACCAAAGTAATAAAACACAGCGTAAAAAATAACAGTAATTCTACATTAAAATATTGCGTCATTGTATACTTAAAAAATGGAAAGTTTTAATCCAATATGAATGTGGAGTTGGTTATGAAACTCAATTTTCATAACCAACAAACTTTTGCGTTTCGGAATGACTTCCTTCTATCACATGCATAGTTGTAGCCAGGCGTAGTCCGGATATAAATATGTGATGAAGCCAAAAGTTTTATTTAATCACGCATATTAAACATAGATAAAATTAAATAAACCCAACAAGGGCACAAATAGTGTTTGTTACCCACACTAAGATACGAGTCTCATGTCGTGAAAACTATGAGAGACTTTTTGGTTTAAGAAACACCCGGAGCTAAATATGTAATTATATTAACCACAGAATCAATTGTCTCGGTGCAGGGATCAAACCGCGGCCTTTCTTTTCGCTTTCAGATACCAGCCTGGCTAAATGCGTCACGGGGATGTCAATATAATTTTTTTGTGAAATTTTAAAATTAAATTTTTCGCATGAGGTTCTTTTTCCAAAAATATACTGATACTTCAACACTCCATAGAAAAACAATATTTTGATCAAAAAATTTGTTTGTAATTTATGAATTCTTTTCCACTTGTCGAGTTATTTTAAAAATCAACATGTGACTTATAATATATAGTATGAATATGCTGAAAACGAAGATTTTATTATTATAAAGTAATAATTCACTTGTTGTTACTGTATTCGCAACAAATAACAACACGGAACAAGATATAAACGGGTCGGATGATGTTTCAACAATATTATCTGTATCAACAACTTCCTTACATACACAAACAATCTTTGGTAAATATCATCTCGTATCACATTTCCTGCAAAAGATCTTCAAACAAATGTATCATGTACACAAACAAGAAGCCTAGCTAGGATGATTCAACTTGCCCCATGGACGTAAATGGACTCATTTAATAAAATTATACAAACTTTTCCTTGTTCAAAGTAAATGTGCGTTGTTCGACCCGCATAAAACGTAAGCCCTCGAAAAAACAGCAAATAAATCCGGAACAAACGCTGAGTAAACTTTTAGGCAAAATAACGTAGGTGGATGACTGAGCATTTGTTTCAAACTTATGCCTTGTCTCTCAAGGAGGAACCTTTTTACTTCTGTTCAATTACGATGATTCGCTTTCTTTTCATAGTGTCCAATTTATAAATACAATTCTGATCTTTACTAATCTTATTATTGGAAAAATTTTAATGTTTCTCATTATTTGTGACGGGTAAAAAAAACCGTTATAATTTGCCTGATTTTTTGGGAATGAATGTTGCTGGGAAACAAAATTCATTATTATTCAGAATTACACTGTTATATTTAATATGAGTTCGGTTTAAATATTTGCTTTTAATTTGATGAACATAAGTTCTTGGTAAAAATATCTATGTCTATAACTTTAAATTATATATTATTATATATTAGTTGGTTTGTTCTAGTATTATGTTGTCGCGCCTGAAGTGTATTTGATTTATATTGGTACAGACGTACTTCGATCAAAATAGTTAAAAAATCTCACAGTTGTAGAGGAGACCCGTGCCCAAGAGTGGAACGTGTATGGGTATCAACCCAATAATAATGATCAGATTATGATGATGGTGATGAGACATAGGTCGGATCCTAGGGACGGTTATTGGCTATTGTGAAATTGAGAAATAAATTCTGAAAATATTTTTGAAAAGCAAACACTACATATTTCCATTGTTTTCAATGGAAAAATCTCACATTTTTAAACATTTTTCTTCATTCAGAATATTCATACCTTCATTCATCCTTTCAGGATATTCGTCCACATGGAGTCGTAGACAAAAGATAGCTAAAATAAAAATGGCAATGCTGACTATTTGAACTTTGGTGCAATTTTTTTTTGTACAATATAACACTTTAATATTATTTATCAATTCATAAATGATTCGGAACGACGAGTATACTATCATTTCTGTCAACAAAACGCCTAAAGTTTTATACTCAGTGTTCGGTATTTTTGAGGAGGCCGAAAGTGTCTTATGAGTCTTTGGCTGTCCAATTGGGAGAACGGTACAACTGTCTGTTTAGCTGAGTCGGGTTTCCAACCAAAACTCTACACCAGTGTACCGACTGACTAACGTTGTAGAATAAGGGTGAGAGTCTGTTTGAATGTACGAATGTAAGACTATCTTATTTCAAGCACGTATACTTACAATGGAATCAGAAATCGTTGGGGGTGGACTCAGGTGTTGCACTGTTTCAAAACGATTATGCAATCTCGTTGACGGCCTCGTTGTCCTATGGTAATGTCGTATGGAGCACGGAGCAACTTGTGACACCATTCTGCTACATTTTCCACAACACTCGCGTCATTTACATATTTAGATAGCCGGCTTCAATACGTACTAAACGTTGATACGCGAAACAGTCATTTTTTTATTAGTTTTGTTAGTAAACATATCTTTTGCGTTATTTTGTAAATTTTTTATCTTATTCTTTGACTGTAGTATAAACCTCATTTTTTTTAATGATTTTATTAAACTTATTCCTTATTCAACAATACCAACTCGCTACCTTGGTTTGAGTTTATAAAATTCTCGTCGATAGTCGATTTGCGTATGGGGATATGAGTAGGTGAGGTCATATCTAGACACGCGGTAGCGTGTCAAGCCAAGTTCAAGTAAAACTGGCTAGCCAGCGCCGAGTGTATCATTACACGAACCATTTGGCGCCACTTTTGACCCTTCTATAACTAAAAACCTATTTGACGTAAACACTTGAAACTACGTGTGTTTAATTATATCTATAAGGACATCTAGAAGCCCAAATTTCATGAAGCTAGCTCAAACGGTTATAAAGATATGGAGGTCAAAAAGTTGTAAATTTTAGCACTGACTGACTGATAGTACCTAAACCTAACCTACTTCCAGATGACCTAGAAGGATAAAATTTAGAATATAGCTCGGTAATTATGTGTAAACGTAGGAAAAAATCTAAAAATAGAAAAAAGTTAAAAAATAGGGGGGTCCCCATACATTTTTTTTTATAATTGTAGCGTTAGAACGGTTACAAGCAGATATTTGAAAAAACTATCCCAATATATGTATTAGTATACTCACTTGCTATATATCAGAAATATAAAAATGAAGTTAAGTCAAAAAATAAGTGGTGTCCCCATACAAAAAACTTGTAATACGCGCTAAACAACCGGCGAACACAACGGTGTCCTCCGCGGCGCGCGGCACCACATATAATATAATAAATATACACAGAACACAAATAAATGTACATACATAAAAGCGCTCCCGAGCGACACATAAACATAGGCACTGCTTAAAAATACCGATTCAGTTAGTTAAAATCTCAATACCTGCATAATATTCTTTACAAAAAGTAATGATATCCCACCAAAAACATAAATGTAAAAAAGGAAAGCCAAGTTCAATACAAAAATTATTCTCGACTGTGGGCTTCGCCGCAAAAAGAATGGAGATCTAATTGAGTGCCAAGTTCTATGCAAAATCCAAATATAAATAATAGGAAAAAAATATAATTATGAACAAGTATTAAATCTATTTCTGTGCTTTATTAGATATCTATATGTAGCCTAAGGGTTGACTTGGCTAGTTTTCATTTACAATTTATATAGCCTTCGCATGTTCTAAACCTGGTACCTTTTGGTTCTTATTTTATTATTCCGAAAATTTGGCTTGCTGGTAGAAACTACCCATCGAACATAGGGCTCTTCCGTTACTGTGTAAAAGTAGGTACTTAATAATAATTCGTGTAAGAAAACTAGCCAAGTCAGCCCTTAGGCTACATATAGATATCTAATAAACCACAGAAATAGATTTAATACTTGTTCATAATTATATCGACGGCGGAAAGCAAAAACGTCGTAGTCCACAAAATGTGAAAAATTTTTTTATTGCACTGTTCGAATCAGAAAAAAAAACTGCTTCGAATGGTTCCGGTCCCATAAATCTAGGATGAATAGATTAGAAATTAACATTTTAAAAAAACAGGTTTTCACGTAAATGCCTGCATTCAAAAACGCTGTAAGCTACAGAAAAAATAGTAATAAGTTATACTATGTTGATTACAACATTTTCGCTTTCTGTAAAAAAAGTTACATGTTGATGATGCGGTCAGTAATGCTGCGTTTACTACGTTTTCGTCGCTCGTGTTTTTATGTATCTTGCATTAAAGACGTTTTAGCGAGTAGTGGTATAAGGAACCGAACCTATTACTACATTTGGTACGGTTTCTGTACAATGTACTCTTGAATTTATGACATTTAGATTGTCTTATTAAAAGTATATACACAGTTATGCACTATTTTATTATTCAAAAAACAAACACCGCTTTTCAAAAACCTATTCCAAAACAAGTAATGTGTCCTAAGAAGTACAAAAAATATTGCGAATTCTTGTGTAACTTAATAATAAACTTTTTCTTTTCATCAATAATATGTAGGTAGGATCTTTGTTTTTACCACGGACTGATAATAATATAATGTAGTTAAAATTATTAATATTTCTGGAGTCGGTGTCAGCCAAGGTAGGTTTGTATCTTGTATATCTACACGTTATAGGCAAGATATGCTTGCTTTGATTAGGTATTGGTCTTCCGCCATAGTACATTTTCATTCATGTAAAAGTTATTTTAAAAAAATCTTAAGTATTCTCGTATTTTTATTTCTAGGTATGTTGTAGTGTTCCGTGGCTGACACCGACTCCAAAATATTGGTAATTTTATCTACATTACAATATTATTAGTGCGTGGGAAAAACAAAGATCGTACCTACATATTAACCTACTCAGACATCCCCAGTTTACTATTATACTTGACCATAAAGATGCTACGGTAGGTAACTCAAATATCCAGATAGCTTATATGATTGAAAGAATTGAAGAGTTCCATTACATTGTCATGAATCCCATTATCAAAATCTAACCAAACTCTCGTCAATTTATCCTTGAAGTCCTTTCCAATAAAAATCATCACAAATCATCAAAGTCGGTATAAGTTATTCGTCGATTTGTCAATCACATTAGTGAAAATTAAGGCCCTTATATGGTTTTCTCATTGTCTTAACTCGACAAAATTAAACTGGGACCGATCTGGACGCACCAGCTTTCAAATAAAAAAAGATTTATCAAAATCAGTCTCCCCAGTCGAAACTTCCGAGGTAACAAACATAAAAAAATACAAACGAATTGATTACCTCCTCCTTTTTTAAAGTCGGTTAAAAAGAAACAAACCGTCAATATTTCAAAAATATGTACCGTTACTTTCTGCAAAAAACATATTATCAAAAAAATGTTTGTTAAAATTTATTAATGTTACCAGGTACAGAAGCTACAGAAATTTAACTTGATCCTTTGAATTATGTCATTCCAAAACCAAATTCGTATACTTCAAATTTGCCAATTTTACAAAAAAAAAAACAGATTTAAAGAAAATGATTTATAAAAACTTGATTCCGGAAAGATTTGCGAAAGAATATTTGAATTTAAAAGCCAGTACAACAATTAGGTACTGACCGCTTACCTGACACCGATGATGAAAGATGATAAATTATATTTTGAGGTTCCTATTTATTTTATATCCGAATTTTTAAGCTTATTATCTTTTTTGTGAAAAATTCCAATATAAACTGTAGTATATTATTTAATAAACTATACGTTTTAATATTCTATAGAATTTCAGTTTATGTGTAACACAATTTGTATTACCCCAAGTCAGTAATTAGTGTAGTTTACACCATATCTAAGAGATGGGTTTCACTAAATAACCACGTTTACAACGTTTAGTTGAGCAGCCCTAGTCAAGTATAACTGCTTACCACGTTTTCGCTTTCCCTAAAAAAATGTATTTGACCCATCTCTATACAACTCGATGTGCATTTACAGCGTTTTAGCATTCTGTAAAAATATTTCAAAATGTCGTAGTCAACAAATTTTTGGAGAATAATTGTTGGAATGAGATTTGAGAGTTAGAATTATATTTAGAAAAAAATAACATGTCTAGTGTCCAAAAATCATGAGTCTAAGTTAAAAAACACGCTAGTAATGATTTTTTGAAAAAATATGTAAACGTTTTTTGGCTCTGGTGAACATTTCCATTTTTGTGGTTTACTACGTTTTTGCTTTCCGCCGTCGATATTTTTTTCCTATTATTTATATTTGGATTTTGCATAGAACTTGGCACTCAATTAGATCTCCATTCTTTTTGCGGCGAAGCCCACAGTCGAGAATAATTTTTGTATTGAACTTGGCTTTCCTTTTTTACATTTATGTTTTTGGTGGGATTTTTATATAATTTAGTGCAGTAGCCTCGATTACTAGGTGCGCGGTCTGTAGGTTCAGTAAATAAGCGGACGCGAGTTTTTGTTCCAAGTTATGTGTGTGCCATATTCTCACATAAAAGAAAGACGAAAAATTAAAGAACGAAAAGGCACACTCTCACAATGAATTTTCTCCTATTTATAAGTTTATGATGATCGCTGTGCCTCTATGTATCTTTAGACATAGATGTATGTATTCATTATTATCATGTGAAGGAAAAGTAAAAGTTCTTAGGAAGTTTTTAGATGTGTCGTTCGCTAACCCGCACTAGCCCTTGGAGACCCGTCAAGTGGGACGTATATAAGCTGATGACGATGAGACATGCTTATGGCAGACAGGTATCTATTTTCTATCTGCATTTATTGAAACTCGCTACTTTGTACGAAATTATCGATGTATTTATTATACATTCCTCCAAAACACAAGCACGAAACTACCAGCTTCATGAACATTTTCTTGCACATTCGGCGTGCGCTGAAGATCTTCACAAATCTGTTTTGATGGCATTCACAAGAGTATTGCAAACATGCCGAGTGAGCCGAGGATTAGCCCGTGAGCAGTCCGCATAGACGTCTCCGCAATGAATTTTGAATGAAATACGAATGCGCTGCGCAACGTGGCATACTCCTAAGATCGTGTTTACGTTTCTCAACTGCTTCAATAGCGATATTATAGGACTTTAATATGTTTCATGAAATGTTTTGGCGTGCTTTTTAAGTGACTTATGTATGTTGCAGTTAGACAAAACAGTTCTAGTTCAGAAATTTTTGTTTTTTTTTTTATTGATCAAGTCTTCAATATCCTATGGGTTGAAATATATTATTTGTTTGTATCCGTTGAAGTATATGACTAGACAAGATCAACGCATAAATTTGTATAGTTGACATATAAGGTTATCGATAAAATAATTCCTGAACGTGGCACAGTTGCGTAAGTCACTACGACGTTACCGATGGATTTAATACTCTTAGCCGGCGGATACTCAATTTAATTCACGGTCAATATTAATATTACTTTGAAACTTAATATGGAAGCACCACTTCGGTTTTCTGTAAGACTTTAATATACTAGAGGAGCTGGTGTACAGCAAGCCACTACAACTAATAAAACTTGAAAATTTCCGAACTGTCACATGGCTAATTCTAATCAACTTTCCTGTTCATTTAGCGCAAGCATAAAAATAAAGTTGTCCGGAGCGCGAAATTCTCCCGCAGCCATTTATTCTAGGAGTGCATAACTCTGAGCATCTGCCGTAAAAAACGTCCCAAACATGTTTATTCAAAAGCCAGCGGTCCCAACTTTGAGACCGCGTAAACGCTAATGTGGACGCGGTACCAGCGCGAATGCTGCGAACGGTGCGCCAGCCGCACACTGAATTTATGAACGCCAGCTGAATGGCCCAACTACCGTTTGCTCCGGGAATTTATTTGGGAAACTGGTTAAACACACCCGCACAATCGGTGGGGAAAAAACTGCACGTTTTTTTTTAAAACTTTAATGATATTCCGTTATGTAAAGTCTTGTGACTATTTGGTTGTGACCATAAGTCATGAGGACTCAAATGCAGGGTTTGAATATACTTAATCTTTGATTATGTTTACATTCCACACTGGCTAGGGTTAGGCCTATGGCAGGATATGGCTAAGTATAATATTAATTTAGTAATTATATGAAATTACATTATACACGACATTTTATTTATATTGGGGGAAAATAAACAAATAACTTTGCAAAGCCAAAAGTTCCTGCTTTTTTTCTAAACTCGACCCAGCAAAGCAAGCCTTATACCACTAGAGCTATTGTTTTATTTTGTTTAAACCGTCAAAACATCATTTAAAATATTAGGACTGTGCTGAACTAAACATTAAGAAATTCAAGTGGTAAAACAAAGTTTAAACTACTTTGAAAGACTCTTTACTATTACACTTGTTCAGAGTAAGTAAAAATTAAGTTACTAAAAGGTGCTAGTCTAGTTATACTTGTTGAAAGAATTAAAAGTGGGAACAAGTTTTTTTTCATTTCTGATGCGAATAAAGTAGGCGAATCGGCATTAGCTGATACATCCCATTGCTGAGCACGGGCCTCTTATTATTGAGGGAGGTTAGAACCTGGTACACCATGCTGTTCTAGTGCAGTTTGGCGGACTACACACCTTAGATATTCCATAGGCGTGCAGGTTTGCGATTTTTCATATACTGCGAAAATTATGTGATAATCAGTAGTTTAAATTTTATTTAATCAAATATTTGTCTCGGGTCTGGGTGTTTGGGAGAGTGAAAGTTTTTCTGATAGTCACGACATAAGACTTGTATCTTCTTCATCTTCATCTTCATCAACCCATATACGCCCACTGCTGAGCACGGGTCTCCTCTACCATTGAGAGGGTTTAGGCCATAGTCCACCACGCTGGCCTAGTGCGGGTTGGCGGACTACACACTTAAGAAATTCCTAAGAACTTTTATGTGTGCAGGTTTCATCACGATGTTTTCCTTCACCGTTAAAGCAAGTGATAATTCAATTTTGAATACACACATAACTTCGAAAAGTCAGAGGTGTGTGCCTGGGGTTCGAACCCGCGACCGCCGAGATTCCCCACCGCGCGCCTAAACCTTGAGGCCGTCACTGCTTGTATCTTAGTGTTGGGTTAAAAGTATGCATTTCAAAAACATAATAAACATTAACGTCCGCCAGAGTACAAATTGTATATTCTTTTTATCTTAATCAACAAGCGTAGGTAGGTACTATTAGTTCACGAAAACAAACAAAACATTGTATTAATATTGTTATTCTTAATGAAATTACAAATAAGGCAAATATGTTGTAATAATTAGTTAGAGAACGTTATCGCATTAAATTAAGCCTATTGGTTGAAAGGCGATACCCTGTTTTCTTAAGATATGAATCCAATTTTAAGCCTATAGCCAGAATTAATTATCTTCTTCAATAAACTTGAAAATAAACAAATTAATCTACAAAAGATCTTCTATAATTACATCTCAATGTATGGAATGGGAGATTCCTCGAAAGGGCGTATCTTATTTAGACTTCACCAAATTTACTAAAATTAATTAAATTGCGTCTTAAATACGTTATTCAAGTTAGACAAATTTTCTTTAGTAAGTATACTCATTACTATTTCTCAGTATTGTTGAAAACTTGAGAGCAATGTATTCACTAGGGAATGCAATCCCGACTCGAGATTGCAAATTCGAGATCCCGCGGGATTAGAAATATCAATCCCGCGGGATCCCGGAATTTTCGGGATCCCGTCTAGTTTTAAAAAAATAATTAATTTGGATGACTAAAGAAACTAATAACTGCTTGTTTGTGATAGTGAGGTTAAGTAAAATAACATAATAAAATATGACATGACCACGTCTCTGAATTTCGTGATAAACTCAAGTGGGTATCTATGCGCCTTTGCCGGAATACTCGTATTCTTTTGCTACTTTTTCAAATTTTATTCAATCCCACTGCTCCCCGTTATCTTAAATATAGGTTCCGTTTTCTAAGCGCTACACATGCACGACCGCTTAGGTCCTCAGAAAATTTAACACTTGAAATAAGCATAGCACCAAATTTCTTAATAATTCTTTTACAGTCCATGCTGCACGTCTGTGGAATGAATTACCACTAACAATTCGTAAAGCTAAATCGCTTTCCACTTTTAAAAAACTTCTCAGAACTTACTATTCTAAACTTTATATTTTATTTGGTAAATTCGTATTCTTATATGTATGTCGTTTAGTATTTATATTCTTTTATTAATAGTGTTGCTTTTATTTCTGTAAATTACTCATGCAATCTTTACACTAATATCTTCTATTCAATGTTAAGTTAACATATCTTCTTTTTACATTCATGTATGTTTATGTATGTATTTGTTATTGATATACATTATTAGATTTTTTTCTGTTTCTATTTTACAATTCTGAAGACAACTGCCAGAACTACGACCTTTCATTCCAGTTGCGTAGCTTGTCTGGAAGAGATCGCAGCTAGCGATAAAACTCGTATTCGTTATGCTTCATTAATGTTTTATATTTATTTTATTGTATAGTGTACAAAAAGTACATAAATAAATAAAATAAATATTACTCCAAAGAAAATAAAATCCTTTTTTTTAATCTTACCAACCAAAAATAATTATCAGGTTTTAAGGAAATTAACATAGGTAAATTAGATAATCAAAATAATAAACATATTTCAAAGAAATTAGGAAGTAGTTACCAAAAACAAGTGATTTTGAAAATGACTCCTTAAAAAACAAAGGCTACCAAATAATAGTATCATCTGCTAAACGGCATCTAATGTCCTTTGCAATGTATCGCGCTGCTGAGAATGCCCTCTCCGACTCAACACTGGTTGGCAATAGCGTGGCGAAGCAAGTATATGCAAACTGCAAAAATCGCCCCCTTGTTCCTCCACACTGAAATAAATCCTGACTACTGCCGCCCAATCCCGTCAATCTCGAACGGGATCTCGTCATATGATGCGTCGGGATTGATCCCGAAAAATTACTCGGGATCCCGCGGGATCCCGATCTCGCGGGATCGGGATTGCATTCCCTAGTATTCACTGAACTATATGATTCACTCATATTTTCGGTTCTTTAAATATTAGTAGAACTAGATGAAATCATTCAACTAAGTAAACACATGAAATATGTATTCATTTCATTGGTTTTATATTCATACTTACTATTCATAACGTATCAATAATAATCATCAAATGTAGAGGTTATCTTATTACCTTTGTAGGATATTTAATATTATTTTACTGTTATACATAATGTATTCATATTTTCTACCATTGAACTTAGAATCTAAGCGACAATTTTCGTACTTAAAAACTCCCAGACCCTATGGTCTGGTCTAAATATAAATCTAGCGTCTTTACTTTTACTGATAAATATCACTTTTATTAAACCTATGGTTAAAACATTGGTATCTGTTATTTAGAATTGTTTATCCAACATCTAACTGCTATCGCCCAAATTCGCAAGACTGCACCCTCACGCTTTATATGATAAATGCATTCCTCATGCTTGGTAGTTAGCTTGTTCCAATATATCGGAGTCAGTACTATCGATTGGGTCGTCAATACGCACCATATAATCTGTACGGCTGAGTGGACGGGACGGTTAGTGCTACGAAAGCGAGCTATCGCGTATCGATGACGCCGCTGATTCTCTGTTTGAGCATAGAACTTTAATTATTCGTAGGTCGAAATGGTAAGGTTGGCTCTGTTATTTTTTGTTAAATTAGTTGTGCAATTTTAATAATATTATTTAAACATGCAGAAAATGTGGTTCACGCTATATGCATTTCACACCAACCATGCTTCATCTCTCCACTTAAAGTATTGACGCTTTGTAAATAAATAACAAGTCGAGTACATGCAGACTTAAACATGTACCTGCGTTAGGATAGGTAGATGTGTATTTATGCACCCAAGTTTCGCCAGTTTTTGTTGAAATTCGGCGTAATAGCGGAGGTGTCTAATGCAGATAATGGACTCTGTGCTGGACGCTGGTGCTGTAGATTTCTGGGAACCAACTCAGGACTTTTAGATCGCAGTAATATGTGCCGCAGGCATAAAGACTGATGGAAATTATTGTGAATACTCATGAATAAATTTAATTTATCAATACGTCTCATTAAACTCGTTGGATCTAGGCTGCTTCGAACATAAAAAATTGAGAATCTGTGTAAAGATGAAGGGTAAATACAGACCGCGATCGAAAATTAAGACGGATAATATTTACGGTGGTTACAAGCACATTAACGCTTGAAAATGTCGTGAAATAAAAATATTTGTTTTTCTTCGAAATATTACAACAGTTTATAAATAAAACAAGCGAATTATTTACATAACACTATTATTTCTAAAAAAAGACTATAAAATATTTAAATAAAATTCAGAAATCATAGCACCGCGCTTCAAAAATATGAAACGGATCTTTTATTACATGAAAAGTTTCGCACACGTCTGTTGACAATAGGAGGACATATAATTGAAGGTATTGAATACAACAACCTACTTAGAAAGTAATAAAGAGGCTATTATACGAGATCCCAATAACAGATTTTGCAAGGCATAAATCGCAGTCTGCCCGACCGTTACTCACCACCGGGTATATTGCCTCCGAACTACAACTAGAAACAATTGCCAGTGTAAAATGAACTTTAGTGCTAGATACAGAAAGGTGTATATACGTTTGGGAGTGATTCAGTGGTTTTTAACGCGCAGTTTCATAAATCCCGCCTTCTGACCGGCACTGCGAGCATCATCGTGCACATAACAACTTGCGCAAATTGCTTCCTGACATTTGGACGTAAAAAGTTGTGAATATGAAATATGGCATCTGATGTGGCGTTAATCAAACGAATGCTCCATTGTCCGCGCTTATTGAATTACGGGTAGGGATGGCGAAAAAATATCTTGAGAGGTGCGATTGCTTGGGAGGACTGAAAAAGCGATTATTGATAGATCGATTAGGCAATTGATTTCGATAATATGCTTTAGTTTAAAATTGACAAACCAAGGTAAAGCATAACATGTTGTTTTCTTAATTTGTCATGCTATTGCTGTTTTGTGTCGACGTCAAATTCAACTTCTGAATGTAACATTTGAAATGCAAATAAAATTTTAAATCCATTTGTAGTCTATGCAGCGATTATAATCAAATCAAAATATTAGGTTAATAGAATCGATAAGCTTTGATCAATCCCAATACACTGCACCAATTACTTGCTTAAGCAAAGAGGCTTTAGATTTGGCGATTAACGTTGTATCGGTATTGGATTTTGATTAAGATAGATCTTCTTATATTGATAAGTATACTTATAGTTCTTGACTTTCCTACTCCAATTGAATCGAATGTTTTTGCACAAAGGTTTGTCTAATTGCCTCGTCCCACTTTTACAAACTTATCAACTATAATAGTGTTAATGGAGACTCGGTTTCAGATATTTTTTTGTTTTTTTACACTCACATGTTATTGGAAACGTAGAATCCTACATACTTTTTAATTGGATGTACAGTAGAATGACACTTTCACAGATTGTGAGTCTTTTTGCTTTTATTGGTAGAAAACGAATAGGTACATGATCTAGAATATAGCATTTTGTAAAAGGGCGATGTATTCATAAGAATTTGGAAGACACATTGTACGTTGCAGTAATGAGTCTCTTTAAAATCTTTGGGTGGCAGCATTTTTTCTGGCACGCGTCGCAACCTTCTAACTAATGAGCGAGGTTGTGGCTTTCTCTTAGTCGGAAAGATTTTAAAGGATAGCATTTTTTGCGTAAACGAGGGGCGTGTCTCAAATGCGAAACATTTCTCTTGCGAAAGTTTGAGATAACAAAGATAGCTCGCGTTAAACAGTCTACTAATATTTGCCCGTTTGTCCTAAATTATGTACGTACTTTAACTTTCATTTGTTTTTAGCTGTAATAGTAATATGTTTGAAATGGAATTCGTTGCTGGCTGGAAACAAAACAAAGTAACATCTGCGAAGATATAATCACGATTATTTTTCATGTCAACAAGTTGATGTTGTGATGGACTTTTATGACTCGCTATATACTTTTAATTATATGTATTTTACATTTATTATCATCATCATCATCATCATCATCAGCCAAAGGACGTCCACTGCTGGACATAGGCTTCCCCCAGAGACTTACATTTATACGACATTCTAATTCATCCCGATAATTCATCCCAATAATTTATTTTATTTATTTATTTATACTTTTTACACATAACGTATAAAGGCGGACATAATGCCAGAGGCATTCTCTAACTGTCAACCTTAGGGTGATGCAGAGATTAAAGGTAGGTGTATTACCGGACCCATACACCATCAATTATATTGATCAATATTCTGATTGTACAATATTATTGAACGTGTAGGGATAATATTGAAGCATTGCGCCGTGATTGAGCAAAAGATTGATGGAGCTTAATTTTTATTGATCAATATTTTTTTATTGCGCTGTGTAGGGTTAATATTGCGCAATATATTTCTTTTTTTTTTCTTTTCAACAAAATCACCAGCGTGGCTGCCGCCAAAACTTCGTCGTCAGACATGTTGCTCGCACGAAAATATTGATCAGAGTGGTTTATCAATTTTATTGACAGAATTAATTGAACGTCTGGAATCAAAGGGGGTGTTCAATATTATTGAACAATAAAAAGATTGTTCAATATTATTGTAGGTGTATGGGGCCCCTTAGTAGCGTGGTTTTACCACTTACCTACTAAAACTTATTTTATACCTCAGTAACTTTATTCGTTGTCTTTTCTACCACTGGGTTGATGAAGACGAATGGTCGAACGAAGACGTGAAGAAACCTGCTTGTCATCGGAATAATAATCCAGCATTCTCGTAATTTATACTCTACGTGGTGACAGATTAGACGACGTGGAACACGTTCAAACTAAATTTTGCGAATGAACACGCATTTCTTATTTTTTCCTATCTCAGAAGACAAAGCTATTTTTCGTATAAAATAAATGTGAATAATCCAATTGACGTTTGACAGTGAATTAAGATCAGTCTTTAGCGTACTTACCTATGCCAACTAAAGGAGGAAAGGTTTAACTTATTCATTATTTACGAGCGGACTTTTAGTTTCAGGCCGGTGTCGCGCCCTCCCTAGAGATTTCACAAACAACCCGGAAGAGAGCAGGTACCGCCTTCCTACATTAATAATAAATTACTGTCCTGCATCATTCGGCAAAGGAATAATTAAATATTGGACAGAATATTGCCAATATATAACCGTAAATTAATAAAGAGAATTTTGAAGACCACTGACCAAGAATTACATATTATATTTTCCGTTTCATCAATAATTCTGTGCTATGGTTGGATGTATTATTCTGATTCTGTTTCTTGTGTTTAATTGATTTTTTGATGGTTAAACAATTGCCGCAGATGTGTAAATAAGTAACCTGTTAAAAAGTTGTAAAACCTGATTCACCAAGAGAAAACTAAAACAACGTCTACATTAACACCATAGAATTCGTACTAGCTGACGTCAACACATCAATTAGGTAAATTTACATTTATATCTAAAACACAGCCATCAACGAAATATATTCCATTCAGGTAAGCGATACAAATCTGGTAATACTGTTATCAAGATCTTGTTTCAAAACTGGTGTAAATATTCGTGCTAAACAATTCTCGATACCTCTGAGGTCAGAGTGTAATTTATCAAAGCGATTTGACGTCAAGGCTCTAACAAAATTACCTATTACACCGCAGGCATTTATCTTCGTCGGCCGTCGTTCATCACAGCATTCTATTAGCTGCTTTTATTTCTTGGCTTCAATCAACATTATTTTCACTTAGGACTAATTACGTCTGAGCGCACTATTACACACATGTGTACGTCTCTAACCAAGACAGTGTTTACTGAAACTTCAACTGCAGAACGTGGTGTTCTCTTGTTCGCCGTAAGTAGTAGTTTGGGTTGGCGTAATTTGTATTTGCTATACTTAATTAGAATTTAAATGCAAGGCAAGCCTCTGACTTTACATGTTCATATTATGTAGATATAGATAGGTTGTAAGATTTTCAAGCATTGCTAAATAAACAAAAGTATTATAATACGCAAAGTTCCATCCAATGATTCCATCTACCTACATATTTAAATGATACAATATTTTAATAGTCTGCAAATAAAGTAGTCGTTACAAGAAATTCTTATTTGAATAATTGTAAAAAAAGTTCAGAGCGGATAATAATTGTTTCAACTACATAAAAATAAGCAAAGAACTTATAAAATATGGTACAATATTTCAGACCCATTTAAACAAGTTGAAGTAGGAACCTCGGGAGGATTATTTGATAATCTTTTAGGTCACACTGTGTAGGTCTGCTCGGGGTTTTATCACATTTATGGTAAAAGTTTTTGCATTTTTTTGTTAATACGATTTTGCTTTAGCATTGTTTCATATTTTATTTAAAAATTTACTTGACGACCTTGTAGGGTTTCAACATGAATAGCTTTCGAAGGTCAATTTAGTAATATTTGGTGCATTGTGTTGGATATATTTTGATGATTTTAGGACGCAGACAAAACCTTGGTTTGAAAAGTTTTCGACTTGATTATGACTTTTGTTTTTCCATTACGAAGTATACAGTTGCTTATTTCAGTTTTTAGGAAATTCCTTAACTCATTCCTTAACTCTTAAAAACTCAATTTATCATTTTTTAACATTAGGCCAGCGTCATGTTTTAACGGACCTTTCTTAGCCATAATTAATGCGGTAAGGATAGGTTTGTTTTGGTAAATTATAGACAGATATGATAATAATAGTATGGTTAAAACAGTATTTTAGTTTTTTTACCTATACCTTAGAGTAGTGGTACCACGAACAAGGTGCTATAGTTTTATCTATTTTAGTTCTCGGAATTATTATATTAATACACTATTAATAAGCTATATAACAAGTAATATAAATAAAAGAACCAATAAAACACAACATTGGAAATACGGGTGTACTATCGGGAATTCCGCACGGCCGAACTTTCACATTTCTCAAATAATTCTCATATTATTCTGAATCATCCAGAGGATCGAATTTTTAACATATGTTGTGAGGCAGCGAAGTTGAATGCACAAGCGTAGTGTCACGTTCTCCAACGTCTATTTTTAAATCCAAATTGAATTTCTTAAGCCCTACGTTAGAAAGTAAGGGACATACCAATGCGATCGAATCACGTTGCAGATGATAAATGTAATGCTTTTGTACCTATGATTATGGGATTTGTAAAAGTACACTTCTTCTTCTTCTTCTTCATCAACCCATATACGCCCACTGCTGAGCACGGGTCTCCTCTACCATTGAGAGGGTTTAGGCCATAGTCCACCACGCTGGCCTAGTGCGGGTTGGCGGACTACACACCTAAGAAATTCCTAAGAACTCTTAGGTGTGCAGGTTTCATCACGATGTTTTCCTTCACCGTTATAGCAAGTGATAATTCAATGTGAATACACACATAACTTCGAAAAGTCAGAGGTGTGTGCCTGAGGTTCGAACCCGCGACCGCCGATATTCTCGACCGTGCGCCCAAACCTCGAGGCCATCACTGCTGAAGGACTGCCGAGGACCAATTGTATACTTTTGTAACTACGTAGCTTTCTTTACTAGGTGACGCTGGAGTCTCTTTGTTACATAAACCGGTTAAGATAGATGAATGATATTTGATGATATGTAAAAATACAAAAATAAAATAAAAATGTAAAATATAACTGCTCTGTCTATAAATACGTACAGTGTTGCTGAGCTATATCGTAAGGGAGTTTTCATACCCGGAATTTAGCGCAACAGGGTAGCAACCGCTGTGTTTTTCGTGGGAACTTTATCACAGGTGAAAAGTGACAAAAAGCTTCGACTTTTTCTACTCTATGGAGACTCATGATTGTATGTAAAAACAAATCTTTGATTTTCTTCCCGTCCATCAGAAATTACCGAGTGGAAGTACACTCCTTAATAACATGCATCTACCAAACTTCATATTAGTTGTCCCAAAGTTTCATGTGAAATTATAACCCAACTAAATGTTGGCAGTCAAACTAGTTCCAGAGTGCCAACTCGTCTTTGCTGCAATATCTGTTTACTCACCCAAGCATGGAATCGTGTTACAGTGCCTTGAGGCTGGATTATTATTAGTCATAAGTTTTATACAACAATTTCCTTTGCTATGATTTTCTAATGATAATAATTAACATGCCATTGTTACTCATTATTATGATCAGTCCTTAAACACTATTCCACCTTCCTGGCTAATGCCTGTTGGTGGAATTCACATACCGCACTAATTCGTGGGAAAATTAGAATTGATAGCATATTCTTAATGGTAGCCAGAAGGCTTTCAAAAGTTCATTTCAAAGGTTTAAGGGCTGAAACAGCGTTACGCGGGCCCGCGCGCGGTTTCATACAAAAGTGCTCCGTCGCGGGGATCCGCGCGGGTATCCGGCACGGAGAGCCGCGCCCCGCATCCGCGCGGCGGGGCCCGCCTTCGTGCCACGGGAACCGTCGCACTATGGGGTATTAGAAGCAAAAAACCGGTCAAAAGTCGAAATCAAAATTTGTACCCAATTAGTAAATGAACCTTCATTTCTCATTGTTGAATAGTTATGACGTCACGCCCCGATCACCTTACAAGTGTCATTCAATTTTGTTTGCCCCTCCGACAGTCGGAATTTAGTCGTTGTTCCTATCGCACGTCTTTGTTCTCGTCGCTTGTAAAAACGGAGTTTTATTAACCGCTATTGTAAGATTTCTGAGAAGTGAAGTGAAGTTTTTTATAATGGATCTTGAAGATCGAGGTATGTACTGTATTTTAAATCTTATATTCATTTGTATATCATTCATATAAATATTTTTTTTAATTTTATTAGCAAACATTAAACTTAGCATAAATTATAGTTTTATTTTTCCTTTTTTAGTGTTTTAGTTATAAAGTTCGGATAGGTTCGGTCAAAAATGATAGCACAAATATTAGCCTATCTTGTGTACTATCATTTAAACCAAAAACATAATCCGCCAACATCCGCCTTTTCGAAATATAGTTCTTTATATGAAACAGTAATTTAGGTACTAAATTTAAAATATTTTTTGTCCTCATAGGATTTGAAGAAACTGTCCGGGAGAAAAGTAGGACAGATCTCTACAACTATATAAAGCAAAGTTCTGGACGATTACTTGATGACAAGTTCGCATACATGGAGGATTGTGTCATTAGGGAAACTAATTGTCCAACTGAAAAAATAAGTAGTCTCAAAAAGGAATTGAAACTGTTCAAATGGCAGTTCAGACAAAAATGGACGGCGGCATCGTACAAAGAAGAAAGATTCCTCCAGAACAATGCTAAGTGGCTTACAGGTACTATAAAGTTATCGGCCTGGGTAAAACAAAAGACTGGTCGGCCGCGGCCCTCAAAAGAGTTTGGGGAGTTAAGTGATCGCAGTAAACGGCGCAAAACAAAAGAACTCCGGGCGCAGGTACCCGATGCAACGTTAACATATGCTGCTCAAATGAGTCTAAGAGCCGCAGGAAAAAGCGATGCTTCGGCTATCATAAAAGAAATTACCAAGTCCCCGACTAGAGCATACAAAATACGTAAAGTAATCACACAAAACAAAGAAAAAAATATACAGCGGTTATGAACAATGGAAGCCTTATCAATGTTCGTAGAAGCAGGTTTGTCTCGAAGTCAGTACAATGTGATACGCAGTGCTAGAAAACAGCTCTATCCGTGTTATTCTTTGTTACAAAAAGCGAAAGCTGATTGTTACCCTAAGCCTGAGTCATTTCATGTCACTGACACATGTGCTGAGATTAAACTGCAAGATTTGGTAGATCACACTGCTTCACGGTTATGTACATACCTCGAAGAAGTTTTGAAAGGACTTTCAAGTGAAGAGAAGGAAAATTTAAAACTTATATCAAAATGGGGATGTGACGGATCTCAACAGACACGGTATATGCAATCCTTACAAAATACGAACGAAAGCTATGACGATGCAAATATATTCCAAAGCTCGTTTTTGCCTTTGAGATTACTTGTTAGTCATAACAGCCAAAGTAAAGTCATTTGGCAAAACCCCGTCCCGTCGAGTCCAAGATTTTGTAGACCTATTCGAATCAGATTTGTGCATGAAACTAACGACATCACAAGAAATTAAATTAGTTATATAGAAAGTCAAATTGAAAAATTAAACCTATCTGAAATATTTTTGAATAGTGAAGTGATAAAAGTAAAGCATCTGTTTTTATTTACTATGGTGGATGGAAAAGTCTGCAATGCGGCAACTAATACCCTATCAACAATGCGTTGCTATATTTGCAAAGCAACATCAAAAGATTTCAATAAATTAGAAACAAGAAGAGAAGAAGACCCTGCGACTTTGAAGTTTGGTCTTTCAATATTACATGCGAGAATAAGATTATTTGAATCGATTCTACATTTGGCGTACAAATTACCTACACAAAAATGGCAATCAAGGTCTTCTGCTGACAAAAAAATTGTAAATGAGAATAAAATACGTATACAGCAACAATTTAAAGAAGAAATGTCACTACTAGTAGATGTAGACCAGGGTAGAAGCCTTTAAAAATAATGAAAAGTGAAAAAAAATTATAATAGAATGAAACCCATTAGAAAAGGAGGTAAATATGATAAAAATGAAAGGAAAAATAATTTACGGGCGATCTGAGGTTGGGAAGGGGATGGGGGTGAGTTTTTAAGGGTAAAAAACGGTTTTTCTCGATTTCCGGCAAAACTAAAAGTCCTATCGAAAAAAGTCAAATGGAAAAGTTGTAGATAATAAAAAGATCTAAAACTTTTGTATTTACACTTTTTTCACATAACCTCAAAATTTATGTGAAAAATTCAAAAAACTAAGTTTTTGGTTTTTTATTTTTATCTTTTACAAAATTTTTGTTTTTTTAACGAAATTTTGTGAAAACTTACCTTTTTATGTCCCAAATACGCTGTAATTTATTTGATTAAAAATATTTATTTTTTCACCTTATTTTGAATTAATATCGAAAAAACACCCTAATTTTCAATCGAAAATTCACCCGTCAAAATATCAGCTTTTTTCAAAAAGTTGGTATGGTTTCTGTTCGTTGAAATCTCTACTTTCCGATGGTGAAAAAAAATATATATGTTACTATGGTAAATCTTCTCAGAAAACGCAAAAATTAATTTCAATCTTTAGGTTATGTTAAGTTAAGCATACTATTTTCTAAAGAAAATATTACGATTTTTATGGTTGAGTTGATTGATACAGATAAAAATAGAGATAGTATTTACCTTCCTATGCAGATTCGAAAAGTTTTAAGACCTGCCGGTCTGGGTCTTACTACATACATACCTACCATTATATACTATATATTTCGTAGCAGCTGTTACAACCGCTAGCCTAACCAGTATTCGAAATACAGTAAAGTATACAACATCGTTTATAAAAATACACGTGCACGCTGAGTTTCTTGAAGATAATTGTGACAAGTTTACTTAAAAAAACAATAAAACTTTTCGAATCTGCATAGGAAGGTAAATACTATCTCTATTTTTATCTGTATCAATCAACTCAACCATAAAAATCGTAATATTTTCTTTAAAAAATAGTATGCTTAACTTAACATAACCTAAAGATTGAAATTAATTTTTGCGTTTTCTGAGAAGATTTACCATAGTAACATATATATTTTTTTTCACCATTGGAAAGTAGAGATTTCAACGAACAGAAACCATACCAACTTTTTGAAAAAAGCTGATATTTTGACGGGTGAATTTTCGATTGAAAATTAGGGTGTTTTTTCGATATTAATTCAAAATAAGGTGAAAAAATAAATATTTTTAATCAAATAAATTACAGCGTATTTGGGACATAAAAAGGTAAGTTTTCACAAAATTTCGTTCAAAAAACAAAAATTTTGTAAAAGATAAAAATAAAAAACCAAAAACTTAGTTTTTTGAATTTTTCACATAAATTTTGAGGTTATGTGAAAAAAGTGTAAATACAAAAGTTTTAGATCTTTTTATTATCTACAACTTTTCCATTTGACTTTTTTCGATAGGACTTTTAGTTTTGCCGGAAATCGAGAAAAACCGTTTTTTACCCTTAAAACCTCACCCCCATCCCCTTCCCAACCTCACATCGCCCGTAAATTATTTTTCCTTTCATTTTTATCATATTTCCCTCCTTTTCTAATAGGTTTCATCCTATTATGATTTTTTTTGGTTTTAAAAATTATCGACCCTGGACTAATGTACCAAAAGCTGGTTTTGGAAATACTAACACAGGCAATGTATCAAGACGATTTTTCTGTGATCCTGAGACAGCATCTAGAATTACCGGAGTAGATTTAGATTTGATAAAAAGGCTTAGAACTTTGTTAGAGGTCATTTCAAGCGGTCACAGAATAGATACCGACAAATTATCAACATTTTGTAAGGAAACTTCAGAAATTTATGTGAGACTTTACGGATGGTATCCCATGACGCCTACACTCCACAAATTGTTGGTTCATGGACCTACAATAATAAAACATGCCATAATCCCTATAGGCCAGCTCTCTGAAGAAGCGGCAGAAGCGAGAAACAAACACTTTCGGCAATACCGTACTGATTTTGCTAGAAAGTTTTCAAAAATATCTTGCAATGTGGATGTACTAAATAGGCTTTTATTGAGTTCAGACCCATTGTTATCGTGTACGCGATCAAGATTTATGAAGAATAAGAAGCCATTCACAAAAGAAGCATTGGAATTTCTTATACCAGAAAGTGATGATTCTGAAGATACAGGAGCACAATATACGACAACGATAGATGAATGTGATATATCTGATGATAATGAATTTGACTAATATAGTATTTTGATATATAAAATCTATTGTTTTAATACCCTCTACCCAGTAACATTTTACTTTATAATTTATTCTTAGATAATATTAAAGGTACGCTAAAATTATCAATTTTAACGTACCTGAGGGCAGTATAGTAATTGCCATTGAGCAAAAATAGATAAAATATGACCAATTTATCAGTTTAGGTAGTTAGACCATAAGAAATAGTTTTGGCCAGCTTTTTGTTACAAATACCCCACCGTGCGTCGCAGGGGCACGCGCGGAGCCCGCCAGCGGTAACACGCACGGACTTGTTCAGTCAATAAACGGGCTTACTAGCTGTCTTTTCTTTTTTGCTAGTCACCATTTTGCTGTGTATAATAATATATTAAGTTCTCATCGACACAACTGTGTTAAAATTGAACTATCGAAACTGCGTAAATCCGGACCCCCGCGACGGGTACCCGCGACGGGCACCGTCGCGTTCACACGGAGCCCGCCCGCGTGTCCACGCGAGTAGACGCGTGACGGTTGCCCGTCGCGGGCGCCCGCTTAACGCAGTTTCAGTCCTTAGCAAAAAATATTTAGGCAACAAAACATAAGTAGCTAATATAAAACGGTCGTTACTATTTGTATAAATCATATTTCATTCTAAATAAACGAACGATAAAAGAACGTTGTAAATTGTCAACTAATTTTTATTAGCGTCAGAATTTACTGCCTTTGTAACTGGAATGAAAAAACGCGAAATATAGTGACTGAAAATGAAGACTGCGTAACAATTGCTAATGGTCTGTCGGGGACGTGATTTAAGATCCTACAAACGCTTCGATATAATTTGAACAGTTATGAGTCAGCAAATAAAATATATAGAACTAAAAATGTTTATAATAAATTTCTTTTCACTGTTTCGTTTGGTCCCACGGCATACTTTTTCATATAATTGTACTTAGGCGAAATGATAGTATAAATTATTACATACATTTACAATACTAATCAACCAAATTTAAAACTCCGCGATCGAAACTATGCAAAAATACGTATTCGAGTATAAATGCGGTATCTACCTAATTCACTCAATGAAACCATTGGCTGTATGAACGTAACCTTTGCCAAATAACAATAATTATGATAACTACGCAGTTTATATTCTCATTAAAGCTCAGACTTGAGTTGAGGTGCCAGCCACTGGAAATTTGGCGCCAATGTAAGGTATACTAAGTTTTAACACAAATATTTTAAAGAATATTACCTAATAAGGCAAATATTCTAATATTATAATAGGCCAAGACCTAATTATTGGATGTGTATGGGTTAATAAGGCAACCCATACACGTCCAATAATTAGGTGTTGGCCTCAACTACAATTTAGGCTGTAGTTTGACTCGAGAGAGAGGGATTGCCGACTTAGTTACTACATCGAATTGCGGACTTGTATCATTTTCGTATCATTGATTTTTTTAAGAGGTAAAGTTTTCTCATTGATTTTATGTTCTACCATTAACGTTTGGACGTTATAACCATTAAAATAGAACTCTTCTTACAAATGACATTTTTTAACTTTTCTGCGTTCAAGAAGCAGTCAAATTGTTATATGCATGTTATGGCGCATAGCGTGCACGTGATAACTTTCAAATCTATTTTATAGTATTGTAAAAACTTCCATTCAAAACTTCCCGTAAGGACATTTAGCAAAACTTGAAGCTAGTTTTAAACGGATTGCATTCGAAGTAACTGTTTTAAAGGATTAGCGTGGGTCTTTTGCATTTTAGGTAGCATTTACATTTTCAATATTTATTTTTTATTCAAATTCGGAAAATATTAAGTCAAAAAGTATTTTATTATTGCACTTATTCTATGATACAGTAACTTTCAGGAAAAGGCACGCATGTGTTTCTTTATGTACAACCGCCTTTTTAACTAAAGATAAATTTACGTTGCTATCATTGACTTTTCAATTTAATTCTTGGGGCAATCTATCAACTTGCAATTTCAACTAAAACTTACGCCGACGAACTAAACCTGCCGGTGGCCGTCATGCATTTTTTTATTTCGAGCGCCCAATATTGATGAGCGGCAGCGAAAGTCGCAAGCTTATGCAGTGATGCACTCTGGCATTCATCTTAGGATCACTTTCTAGGACACGGCGCCCCATATCACACCCAGTGGTGCTGGTGACCCGGTTAGTCACCTTTTAAAGGCGAAATCTCATGCTCATAAAGGATTGGATCCTTTAAGTATTACAATACTAGTGATGTTCGTTATTATTGTATCATTGACAATGCAGAATGGTAAAAATATTTTAGTACAGTAGAACGCCGATTATCCGAATTAATTGGGACCGGGGTGGATTCGGATGATCGTACATAGACTAGTAAAAAAAAAACAATTGTCACACATAAAATAAACTTTATTAGGTTTACCAAACACAGTTCTACAACATAGCTCACTTGAACATTTCGATCGAAGTAAGTTGAAATCCCTTCAGACGTTAAAAAGAATACAAAGTATAAAAATTACTTGGTTTTAATTTTTTATTACGCTTAGGACCGATTCGAATAAATGTCGATTCGGTTAATAAGCGTTCAGATAATCGGCGTCCTACTGTAGTGCAACATTTCAATTGAGGAAGCATTGTATAAACACACCGGTTGAAAGCGGAAAGACTTCCAATTAATAAGTGTCTCGGTAATGAAGACTGCAGGCTCGAGCTCTTTTTAAACGTCCAAACGGACATTCGGGCCATTAAACAATTCCTTATTTACATCGCAAACTCCCGCAAATTAAGTTCGCTTAAATGCCGTTGTCGCTACAGATGCTTAGCGTAAATTCTTCTCTACCAAACATTTTATTCCCGTTTCCTTTGTCCGTTCCACTGTCGCCACTCAAAGAAATTGGTATTTTTCTTTCGTGGGGTAGCAAATATTTATATTAATTTTTGTAAACGACAAAGGTATTTTTATTTGTTTCTACCGTCGAGCGTCTCGTTATTTGTTTTTTAAATTGCCTAGTCTTCCACACGGTTTTGGTTATAAAAAATTTCGTGTATCTTGACGGGAAGAAGACCACTGTGGCAATGAGTGAATCCCAGTAAATATCGAAGTTACAAGCTTTACCATATTTTTAAACTGTTTCAAAGTGACGTATAGTTTACATATTAAGTTTACACCATTTGTTACCACCATTGATCTTAAGAGCAAAGAAGAAGATCTCATCAACAGTGATATAAGTTATACATGGCTTGGTATATACGAAGATAAACTTCAACACTAACCCAGAAATGCGGGCAGCGCACGTGCCTATCTCCACGGCTTTTGAAATCAAATGATAATCCACAGGGCCCTCCTCGGATTAGTGCTTCATACATCCACTGGCTATCGAGTTAGAGTTTTAAACTATCGAAATTCCATCTAGCATTTTATCTTTTATTTCAGTCTACATTTTTAGTACCACGTTAATATTATAGTAGAGATACGACGAAAAGATATCAGCGCAGTAAATTATCAGTTATCATTAAAATTTAGTCTAAGTCCGCCATTTTATCAGAGTAATCCTTGGAGTTGAGCAAAAAAATATATTAGAAGCCTTTTAATAACTAACAGTAGACGTACGTATTGTTCCTTTTTTTAAATCCCTTGGCAGCGAAACAGTTTCCCGGAATAATAAGTAGAACGTTAAGAATTTCACGCTCTATCTATTTTGTAATAAAATTTATCTAGAGGTCTAGCAGCTAAGTCGTATAAGTGTAAGCCGTGTAAGTGCGTAATGCGAGTAAAGGTAGAAGAATGCCTTAGTAAATAAATTATTGATTTATTTATTTACTAAGGCATTCTTCTACAGTCGAACCTAGAGTGATTCAGAGATGAGATGAGGCAGATGTGTTGTTGTATGTAAAGAAAATACAATGAAAAGTTAACACTCTATTTGTTGGTCTTGCATACCTAAATGATTGGGCCAATTTGATACTTTTTGCATAGAGAAAAAATGTAATGGAATTAGGCTATTTAAAAAAAAATTGTAATCTAGTTCACATTTTTTTTTAAATCTTGTTTCCTTGCAATCGGTTCGAGAAGAACAGTTTACACTGTGAATTGATGTTGATTTGTTTAGCAGAACGTTAAATAAACACTTTTCATTTAAGGAATCCCAATACATGAAACATTCATTCAAGTTTAATTTCACGCTTTCAAGTCGCATTAAAACAGTCTCCGTACCCATAATTAACTTTCATTAGCATGAAAACATTCATTAATTCATTTCGTTTTAAATAAATTATGAAAATGGCGAAATTAAATTCAAAATTATTCCGGTTTGTCGTAAATATTTTCATATAGGGTTTATTTTTTAGTGAAAACATGATACGAAATTAAATCTGTGCGCCGCGCTTAACCCGAGGCGAGGCTACCGGTGGCTGCACATGCATTTGCATCTTTTGCATTGCAAATTCAATGGCCATACAGACGTTTAAGGGATATAGTTTGAATTTTTCAAAAGTTCAATTATTGTGACACCTGTATACCATGTTTTAGTATGATGACTCTTTTGAACGTTGCTTTTATGAATATATTAAACTACAGAGTTTTATACCTTATTCTAAATAAAGTATGAAGATTTAACTACGAAGAAGATAAAAATTCTCGGCATTAAATCAGGGTTATTTGAAGAACACGATGAGTTTATATCTTAAGGGCTCGGGTATTCAAAACTTGTATATATTGACAAAGTATATTAGGGACTCCTTCGTACCTCTAGACTGCCTTTAAGCACCTTACACGCCTCAGACAACTTTACGGTCAAGGGTTTCTCAGCTGTTTTTATGCGTTAAAATTATTTATTTTATCTTTCCTAAAAATAAGGCCTTATTTTTGTATTCTTTATTCAATTTGTGTGATAATTGCGTATGGTAACGTCCTTTTTAAGACATAATTTCTTAGTGCTTTCGCGTCATAAGTATGCGCTATCCGATCTAAAGGTCTCGGTTTCAATTCCCGAATCGGGTAAATTGTTATAATTTTTTTCATTAAGATTTTTTTTAAGTAGGCGCTCGGGGTCGGTAATTTGCCGACATTTACCAGAAGATCCACCTCGTAAATAGAACTTAGAAGCTGGCAAAATATGAGTGAGGGTGGTCCCTTTCAGAAATAAAAGCGTGAATGTAAGTAATCATAAAGTAAATAATAAATTTCTATACTAAAGTCATTAATAATCCTTTAAGAAGAATATTACATTACGGCAGTTTATTCATAAAAAATAATATCAGTAATATATCAAAGGAACACAGAAGCATAATTTTGCTGAAAGTTGTTCCACAGTTCTGACAGCGTCCCTTTTATTTGGCACAAACAGACATTGCAGCGATAGAGTTAATTCTGAACTGAAAATAATTAATTTGCACAATACTGTGTTGTTGAGAAGGAAGTTAGATAGTATATCGAGTTATTGGGTTTATTAACTTGTATTGGGTTTTTCCGTGTAAAAATCCTAAGTAGCACGGAGACTGGAAATACGGAAATAATATTTGATACCAAATATTCTCCTGAACACTCACTCAGGAGTAGATGCAAGAGTAAGAATCTCAGTCTTATAAAATGTGGCCTTTAGCGGTCATAACAGATAACCAACTAAATAAACATAAGGGCGTATTAAAAGAAAAAATATGTACACCAATAGTTGTATGGGGTACCTTTCCTTTCGTTATTTATTAGGAGGCGTACAGAATGACTAGTGTGAACCAGAATGCATCCTTGCTACTTCAATTTCTTTTAAATCATCTATAAGTTTGTTTAGCGAATAAAATATAGATAAAAGTCTTCATACATCTGACAAGAATACGTTTGACAATAAACCGGTACAAGTGGGCCATTCCTTGCATATTATACCTTGCATTATTTCGTATCAAGTCTCACAGAAGCCAACTCAACATTTTTCTCAATTTAAAAATTCAACGATATCTGCCAAGATTCCAAATCACAAATTCGTTGTGCAAAGGTAAATCCTACGATAAATGTACAGTAGCTGTCCATAGACAAGGACATAAATAAAGGTTGCTCTTTCAAGCTTAAGAATATTTCCGCCTCGACGAAGTATGAATTATCAAAGACTGTGCTGGCTCGGTTTTAACAACTCATGTAGCAAAAAACGATCTTGTTAGCGTTTTGTGTAAATAATATATGAAGAAACACTTTTTACTGTCTCCTTTGCTGTTGTATAATTTTATGTTGCTTTTAAGAACTGGTTCGTGTATAACTAAATTTTATTTTAACATTACATTTCTTTGTGAAATTGCTTTTTAAAGTTACACTTAATTAGCTTCACTGATTTAAACGCATATATTATTAGGAGAACAAATTTAATGAAACTCGGTAGTTACGTGATAATAATATGTACACTATTGAATTTTCTACTATTCACTACAGATGATGTAGGCCAAAGGATTGGCAAGTTCAAGTGGTAGTAAACGGTAGTAACTGACGTGGGTAAAAAGTTTTAATTTTAGCCTCTGTACCGACAATGTCTCACAAATACATACGTACACTCACGCCGTAACAACGAAGAGGTTGGTAGAGATGCATTTTGGCACCCAAGTTTCGCCAAATATTTTTGGTCATATTTCCAGCCTCTGCTCCTACTGAGAATTTTCTGATGGGAAGACCTAGTAACACTGAGCCCGACCTAGTAATTAACCTTATCATATACACCTGCTGTAAGACCACAAATCTTGTAATTTCATCTAATTTTTATCTAATACATCATATTTAAATATTTTAGTTGTTTTTATACGTTTGTACAAACTAGTTGCGAAATCTCTAGAACGGACAAAGACTTTGAAAAAAGTTCTGGTTCTGTGCTAGATTTAGAATTTTATGCACCAAGTTTCAATTCGATTGGTCAATAAAGCGAGCTCGTGAGTTCTAACAAATTTCTTTAAACTTTATGCCATTTGATCCCAAGTGACTACAATCTGTATCAACATGAGAGTTTGTGCGCTGAAAACAATTTTACAAGTAGAATTCGTAAATATTGTTGTATACAATTACTTAAAAAAAAGGGTTGGATGAAGATTACCTCGTGGTCTCGCGGCACAATTATGTGCCCTATGATTTAGAGGTCCCAGGTTCGATTTCCGGGGAAAACAAAGTTTTATTGGATTTTCTATTAGGAAATACTTAAAACGGCAAAAAGTTCGCTATTACATGGGTCTGAGACAAACTTGGTTGAATATGGGTGCAGAAATACACTTGTAACTTGAGATTATTTTCATGTAAGACTAATCTTCCCTAAGTGGTAAACGACACATTATGATACACATCAGCCTTCCAACAGCTAACAGTGTACTTGCTTATTGAGTAACAAGTATTCGCAAACATGAAAATCCTCTCAAACTATTTGCCGGCCCATACGGCAAATTCTTGAAATTCTTTGGAAATCTCCTTCACTTATCATTCTTTGTCGGTTTGGGAGGAAAGAATAATTCTTTCGAGCCGTGGCACGGGTGACAGATAAAGCAACCCAGGCCTGAGGGCAAGTCAGTGGAAAATGATAAATTGTGGCTATATTCACATTTAACTACCGAGCAATTCTTGCGATAGCATGTACTTTATCTTCATGCGGACGTGTTTGATTTTGTAATGGAGTTGAACGAACCAAGCTCTGTGACATGTATAATGTATGCTGTCTGAGCATACACTGATATATTAACGTTATTTTTATATGTAAGACGAAATGATACGAGGTTTTTAATTTTGAAATATACCTTGCAGATAGTAATGTTTACGTTGTTCTACGACAGCATTTACAATATTACAGCAAACAATATTCAGACCAAGCTAAGGTTGCGTTTACGTCTCAAATATCAGATTACTTTGATGAAACACATAAAATTGGTATTCCTGGTGAAATAATGTATGTAGTGTATAGAGTATTTCAAGGAAAATTTCTATGAAATACGGAAACTGAAGATTCCTTGTAACTAAAAAAAATTAAAATTTAACAAGAGGACTATCAAATTTAAATAACCAATATATGCAGATTGACGTCAAAAGTTTAATCTAATTTTATTTAAAGATGAATAAACAAGCGTCAGTTTTTGAAGACTGGCAAATCATGGAATAGCAAAATAAATTGGAAGACTAACTTTGAACATTATTGTATTATCGACTAATAAAATCTTTATGCGCTCGTAAGTAGCTTGATAAGTGTTTGACACAATTTAGTTGTCCCAAGCTCTAATAATATTTTTAACTACCAGAAATAAAATTGAAAACCAGTTTACTTGATTAATATCAAATTTAATAATTGCAAAGAATTTATACGAATTAATTTGCTTTAGGTCATGTATCAACACCCCATGTACGTCCAACTCATGCTGGTCACAGGCCTCCTCTACGGCTGAAAGCGTCACTTTTAACGCCCTTTCCTGGGCAGAATGATGAATTATACCAAGGAAAATGAAATTGGTTGATTATCGTATTATAGACATAAATGTTATTATCTCCAACATTGAATCAATTTATTGTCAAAAGCAAAATGAGCGAAAAACCTCGAAAGCCACCGAAGTAATTGTGTGTGAATTTTTGTGAACAGTAATTTTCAAAAGCATTTCCTTGTATATATTTATAGATGTTTCAAATTACAGAAAACGTTAGCTTATCTCGGGTGCTAATGGATATTGCGTCTTTCAAATACACGGAAACATGGCCAAATTACCTTAAGTAAGAAGGGTTTTTACTGTTAAAACAACATTAGACACGGCTGAGAGTTTTCAGTTGTGCTCCGAGATAGCTAAGTATAATCTTTTCCGTATTTTAGGGATCAAATTTTTGACGACCGAATTTGTTTTTAGGGCTTACCCTAAAAACAAAGTTAAGTTACCCTAAGTTCTAAAGTCTGAAAAGTGCCATTTTTAGTAGCCGTATTTGGGTACTTATTGGTGTAGCCTAATGTTTAGTATTTGGCTGGGTATGTTAAAATGTAATGGCAACTGAGAGAAACCTTATATTGAAATGGAAATCACGATTCCTATAAGTTTTACATTAAGCTGTGTGTGATTCGGCCAACATTCGGGAACGCTGGGATACCATACTCTCTATCGTCACTCAAGATTTTTCCGTTAAGTACGGTCGAACATTCAAGTGGAGACCGTACTTATTACTGCCTAATCATATTTCATCCGATGTAGTAATCTAGTTGAAAAGTTTCGTAAATTATATGTATGTACATTATATCCATCATTCTTGATATGTTACGAATATTTCAGTATACTAGCGGTTTATTTTCCGTGTCGGATAATGTGTTATAGGGCTTTACTACTAGCGAATTTTTACTAGCGCTACCACGTCTGAAGTTGTGCCAAAAAAAGTCAATAGGCTCGTCCCCTATTACGTGGTATGAAAGATTTAATTGGTGAAATGTGGGTGCAGAATTGCACCTCTGCCTACATTTTAGGGAATTACAGGAGTGCATGTATTTACATGAGACACAAAAATGAACATAAAGACGCAAACAGTAAAATTAAACCTCAAAAAAAAGGTAAAACACACAATACCAGTCGTTTTCGTGACCACTTTATTAAAATTCAGATTGATGAATATAATGCAATTAATCTCTTTTTATGCATAATTGAAATGATTCATATCATTAGTGGATAATTAAATAATTTTCAGTGCGAAGTGATTATTTAAAGACCTTTACCGCGAGCGATCGGATGAAATTTTGCCTCGGCGTCGTATCAATAAATAATTTCATGCCGGGGACAGCTTTTTCGCTTGAGGTATGTAATAAAATAAGTGATAAAATATTGAAAAGTAATAATATGTTACATGTTTCCGTTACCACGGAACAACTTTTGTGAAACTGGCTCTTAATTATCCACAGAAAGGTCAATGCTGGTTTTCATTTGCAATCAAGGATTTAATGCTACAACAGGTAAAAACGAAACTGTACCCAGAAACCGATTGAGACAATAGTAGCTCAATAGTTGGTAGATAGAGAACAACAAATCTGGCCGAGTCCTGTTGTTAATATTATGGGTAAAAAAAATATATACGTGATATCCTCACAAATAATTATGTGAGGGCAGGTTATTTGGATAGTAACTATCCAAAGGACTTTTTTTTTCTTTGTTGATTGTCTTACAATTACTTCATAACAAAAAAAAGGTTTCTAGGTAAAAAAAAGAAAAACAATTTTCTGGAAAAAACAGTTCAAAATAAAGACAAAACAATATTTATATTGTAAGTATTAAATCTGTTAACAAAATGATTAATGTCCCAGTAAATACGTCGTTCAAATATTACAGCAGTTTTCCCAAGGTCGGATTTAGCTACGCGTGTGACATAAAAGGTTGCGAACCAGACTCATTAATCTTAGTGAAATTAGGCTTAATGTCTGAGACTTGCTCCTCAAGTCTTCTTATATCAAATGAACTATCACTCCACGGAATTAATAACATATCACAAAAAACTTTTTGTTTCAGACAAAGCTGTTTCTAAGACAAATTATTCGGTAAAATGGGTTAACGATTGCTCAGAAAATGGATCAAAGGGTAGCAAATAAACTTTTGGGTTCATCGTATTAAATGAAATCAAGGAACCCCACTTACAAACTACTGTCTTCTCTGGAATAGGTCGTGGAACTTGTTTTATTATCTAAGGGCTATTATTTAAACGTCATTACAAATGTAAATGTTTTGTTCAAAATACAAAGGCCAGTTGTTAGTAGAATTGGATGCAACAGACTACCGAAACTGTTCATATCTGGCACCTAATGGATAGACAATGGAAATGCGAGGTCCAACATTAGACATAATATGAGTGCATTAATGAACGTACAATCGAACTGTGTACAAATACCTTAACCCCGAAGGAGTGGGCATTTCTATTGTTTTATATGATATTAAATATGGGACGAGTCTGATGCAATTTTTCGACACTTTTTTTATTTATTGCTTCCTTTACTTTTGCCCAACCCAGGATTTCTAGATCACACGGAATGTACTTAAACCGCGAGACCACGAGGCATTAATGAACGCTGTATGTAAGCGAGCCATTACTTTGATTGTTTCAGAGTTTGACAGACGCTTTGCATTCGTAATAAGTTGAGCTTGTGTGGACCCGAGCTAATTAGGGGCGAGATCCCAAGGGTTGTTTCGAGCATTCGCTGCATTATTGATGAGCGACGGTACAAGTGCTGTGTGAACTTTAAGCCATAAAATGCTAGGTTTTAGAATTAGAGGTCGCGTTGTCTGGAATAATAATGTGGCTTGTCGAAACGTAATTTATTTGATTTTTATAATGGCTAGGAAGAATGTGATAGTAGTTGTTTTATAGTCTTTTAAATTTACCTTAAACTTGGTCCAGCGATGTGGCAATAAAAAATCGAAATGAATGAATTTGTTAAGCATAAAAATCAACTGGGGTAGACGTAACGCTAAAGCCAAAAGGGCCAAGTTCATCTTTAATTAATTACTGTATTGTAGACTGATTTGAGCGTTATGCTGAATTTAAGCAGTTTAATGTTATGAAAAGCATTTCCTGACACCAATCAATTATTACTAGTTTTAATGGAGGTAATTTCGTTCAATCAGAAAGCTGTTCCGATGAGGGAGGTGTATGAAGCGGAAACAATAAATGAGGACGCCCAACAACGTACAGTCGTACGTTCATTCGTATGTAGAACATTGCGTGACGTATTTGTATGCAAGAGAGTTGACATGCAAAACGTTACGTGCTCGGAAATCTGAGGTGGGTTTCAAAGCATTTTCTATTGTTATAGACGAAGGAGCCAGCCCTTTGAAAAATAATGCGAGCTGCAAGCTGTGGGGAGAATGAAATCTCAAGGCTCAAGACTGGATTTTCGCCGTACACCCTTTCTGTACGAAGTATAATTAAGATTTCTCAGTTAATGAATTAGAATGTGTTTGACTTAACGTGGTTTGATACTTTATTGAAAAGTATATATTAATCAAATTCGTCTATTTAAATAATAATAATAATAAATACACCCAACAGTGACATACATAGTCCTGACCCCACACTAAGATACGAGTGTTGTGTCGTGGGTATCAGAAACTCCGAGAGACTTCGGTCTCACAAACACCCAGTCCCGAAACAAATATTTGTGGATCGCACAAACATTTGTCTCGGTGCGGGGATCGAACCCGCGGCCGCTCGTTTCGCAAGCTGGTGTCTAGCCAACTGCGCCACGGGGGCTGTCAATTTATTGATGTGGATTAATGGAACTCAAGAGTTGATAATATAGTAATGAGCGATATTTCAAACGCAGTTGCCCTGTTATCAACACTCAGTAATGTTAATTACAGATATACTGAGCGTTAGGTTTCTCTGTTTCACTATTAAGATATTGTCTTGTATGTGTGTATTCGAATCCCCTAATCATATTATTCAGTTTTCCATGAGGAAATTCTCCGTAGCAGTGCGGAGTGTGATTTGAACCTGTGACTGCCGAGACTGTCTTGAGGGCGCGTCTAAAGCTTGAGGTCATTACTACTTTGAGAATTATTTGAAAAATAAAAACAAAAATAGATACATTTAATTTTATTTCAATTTGCCTTCCATGCTCCATTAACAATCTTGAACCGTAAAGTGAAGGTTAAATATTGCTATAGCACGGTAATATACCTTGACAATGAAATACTAAAGAACTTTGACACCATTCCTACTTATGTATCAAAAAGTAATGCCTCATAAAAAAGTGGACTTAAAGTTCACCCATAACGACAAAATAACACGGCTCATATAAAAATTATTGAATTAAAAACATTGTTAACAAGAGTATCGAGAGTATCGAGAGTATTGTTATGAGTAAAATTCAATTTCCAGGTGTTCAATATGTCACGAGTCCTAAGCAATAAACCGTTATTATTAGCAAAGTACGGGCATGGATGACAAATAAATTCAAACTGATTGCTGTAATAAATCCGCTTTATTACAATTACAACCGATCACATTTGTCATTCCCCGCTCTTTTGTAATATTTGTAAAAAGGAGAATGTAAGGAAAGAAATTAACGTGTTGGGGAAAAAGCACTTACGATATTATTGCATGTGTGCGATGTATTGCAGTTGTATGAATAATAAAAAGTTAGCTGAAAATAGACTCCTATATCTGTTTTCTTCGATGCATAAAACATTATTCCTTCATTTAGGTGAATTGTTTCTTATACTTACGTTCCTCTGCCTACACCTTCGAGAATATAGGCGTAGGTGAGAATGTATGTATGTCTTTTAAATTCCATGTCATAGGGAACATTTCCTGATAGGTGATTTGAACCGAAAACCTCTAGATCCAAGTAGGCGCCAACCATGCCAGTCTTAAGCAGCCGTCATCCATTCGCTACTCGCCACCTTTCTCTACTCAACAACATACATAAGACTTGGCAAAATAAATAACGATTCAGGGTGAATGATGTCTATACGGCATTATTAAAGCGTTGCGCGATAAAGGATAATGAGGTTCATTGGACGGAGCATTTATTATTTCGTCCACACATCGCTGCGAGAATTCCCTGCATTGTTCTCTTGGATTATATGAACATCGTCTTGTCACTTCTAATTAATTAACGGAAGATGGCGTATCGACTAACTTTTACGCAGCACTTTTCATTCAAAATCTTGAAAGGTCGATAAATCTAAAAACTAGCTTTAAGACAGAATTGAATTTGTAGCAGATATATTGAGCATCAATAAAGACTACTTAACTCTTGCTATAGAAATTACTACTGGAAGTACTGTAATCACTCTGAAATCAGGCCTCGTATGAAATCGATGAACCGAACATACATGAAAGCTTTGAAGTGAAAAATTACGAACTCCTATCTCCCCGCAATTCAAAGACAAAGACTCGCCGATGAAAACAACGGGGATTAATGCGGCGTGGTCTTAACGCGCCATGGCTATTATAAATCGAGGCGATACACTTTCCCTGACCTGGATTCGATGCAGAACTGCATCGTGTTTCAATGCTAATATGGTATTGTTTACCTAGAAACTATACGAAACTTAATTCATCGAAGTTCGCAACAGGAATCACGAAGGATGTTCCAAAAATGACGTTAACCAAACAACAAAAACTTTAATTTTTTTCTATAAATGTTTAAGTCTTTGGTTACGGATAAAAAAATCGAATAAATCCGTGATCTTTTTCTTTGTAGTATTTGTCATCAAATGCATTGCAACTACTTCGTGAGCAGTTCTTTGTTACGCTTGAATTTTAAAATTGGTGTGGGTTTGAATCAAGAAATACAAATATCTTTCCCCAAAGCGCAATAACTGCGAGACAATAAAGGAAAAAAACAAAATTAAGCAATTAGGGAAAATCCTCTACAGTAATTTCCTTCAGGCGCTCCTTGAAGATTCCCTTCGATATTATCTCTCAGCATTTCGCTCTGCTAATAATTACGTATAAAACACCCACTACCCCTTGACCATTTGGCCTATGTTTTCTAATTTATATAGTTATTATTTTGAAAAACATTTAAACGTCAAAGGGGCTAAAACTTAGACACATAAGCCACGTTTACGTAATGTCGACCTTCATTTTCTCGACGGCTCCGACGCTCATATTTAGCGAAATTCCCGTTCCAGTACTTTTCTGAGACGAGGACTAATTTTCTGAGCCGTGTGAGTAGTGTTAATGACATTGCTGTTAGGTTCGGCTCATTTGGGCTCACAAGCTGACCGTGTCTTATAGAGATGTAACAAGGGCCATGATAATATTACGTGACCAATGAAAGTGACCTCCACTAATCAATTTATTACGTGCTCATGGCCATTGTAGGAGATGATATAAAAATGATTGAGTTAAGACAATTACATGATAAGTCTGATGTATGTAATTGAGTATCCTTTTTGATGATTTCTTTACTTTGGGTAGATAGAGCTAAGACTGTAATGTGTGCGTTGACTAAGATTATAGATGTTGGTGTTGTTTGATCGATGAACAAGTACAACAAAGGTGTTGTTCATGAATTTCATTGATTTAGAAGCAGAGATTTTCTTTATTTAGACACAATGTTCGTTTGTTCTTAAGTTAAATTTAAGTTATATGTGTACAATAAAGTTTAAATAAATAAATAAATTATGTTTCTGTTCAATGCTTTAGTACAAAGATTTGATATGAACTGCCAGTAAGTAAGGAGGTTAATGATATGTACTGGATTCGAAAAGCGAATAGCTCCGGAAAAGCAAATCTTGCGTTTAATGAAGTGAAAAAAACAAAACTTATCCTTAAGAAAAGTGAGTTGGCAAGAAAGTTAAGAGCCAAGGAACGAAGCATGCAGAGTAAATTTGTTGTAACGAATGTTTCAGTGGGAAGTTGAAGTTTTTTGCATATTTCAACTGTAGATATGAATGTTACATTTTATGATAATGCGTTTTAATATTTTTTCAGTATGAAAGAAGATAATTAGAAGAAATAGCATGTTCCATTACTAACTTATCATTTCTGTTACTTTGACATAATTTTTAGTAATAAATGTAGTTAATTAAAAGCTGTGATAACTTAAGTAAAAAATAGACTATTTGGAGCATGAGAAAAGGTTCTACTTCATTAAGTTAATATGAACCCACTGAAGTCAATGCAAGGTCGAATCAAAGTATTAAATTTGTGATAGTAATCAGTATGATCAATTGAACCTATAACAAAAAAAACATCGAATATTCGTTCAGTCAGAAAATAACAAGTTTTCGCTTCAGCATGCAGAAATGACAGTAGCTGCGCCATATATTCTGTAGAATGAAGGACGGGTAGAACAAAGGCTAGATTGGATAACTCGGCTCCGTAAGCGTTGTGTACCAAACTATATAGAGTGATGACATTTGCAGTAAGTTCGACTTCGTATTGATAGGCAAAGCTGTAGAATGGGGTCAGTGGCGTGCATTTAGGAACGGCCTCTGGCCATGATTGCCTGCTTAGATAAAAACGATTTGTTCATGAAATACAGACATAACTTCATGGCTGTATTCCCAAAGGAGGTAGGCAAATATGCATTTTTGCAATCTCATTTCATTAGGTATTAATTGGTACATATAGACCCAACACGAGCGAAAAACATGTAGTTATCAAACTATTATAACTTTGATTCAATTTAGAAAACACATTCATATAGGTACCTACATCCACATCAAAATCTATGTACCTTCAACATCAGCATATTCATTAAGGAATGCTGGTTTAACTACTATTTGCTACACCAATGCCTGAGTGATATAAATTATGCGAAACTTCTTCTCATCAGGATACAATGAAAACGAAGTTTGTTCATAGAACATCGTGCACCGCAAACGCCCTCTCCTGCTTGCTTACCACTCAAACTTAATTAAGCGCTCGACTACCACTTGGCTTAGCAACGTTGACTTAAACTGTTACCGATGAATACCAGATCAGGCGCTGCTCGTCTCTCTTAATTAATTAAGATGTAATGATATTGCCCTATTAGACCTGCCTTAATCTCCCTAATCCCTATAAGATGTGGAACGAGGCATCTGCCGGTAATTTTCGTACACAATCAGTAATTGCTTCCAGACGCTCCTCAGACTAGGAGATATTAATTGAAATAGTGACGTATAAATAGTTTTAATTATAACTTAGACTTGTTTTCTTGTTGTTTATACATATATTACCCTTAATTAAAAGCTTGGCATTGTAAGAGCGTCGGATTGTATTAGGAGTCGTTCAACCCCGGAAATATTGCATTTAAGTTTTTTTTTATTTTCCCTACAGAGTAATATTAAATATATATAAAATCTATCTCAAATTAGTGGTAGCCTCGAAGTTTAAACGCCCGGTCGAGAGTCTTTGCGGTCACAGATTTAAAATCCAGGTACACCATGATTTTTCAGTCATGTGTGTAATCACAATGTAGCGTCGCTTACTTTACGGTGAAGAAAATCAACGCCAGGAAACCTGCACCTAAAAATTCTTAGGAATTTCTTAGTGTGTAGTCGTGTGTAGGCGTGTAGTCCGTAGACCCGCACTAGGCTAGCTGGTGGACCAAGGGCTAAACCCTTTCAATTAAGAAGAAGCCCGTGCCCAGCAGTGGGATGTATAAGACTTATAATGGCTGCTGTAGCTGATGGTCATCTATCTATGAGATGAGCTACCCTTATTATATGAATAGATATCAGTACCTACTTATTATGCAAGATACAAGTGTGAATGCATCTGTATAATATGTTTATCACTTCATCACTATGATGAAGCCACAAGCACCAGCAAGCTTATTAAAGAGCTAAATACGGAAGCAAAGTAAGTAATGAACTTTACACGGAAAGTCTCAGGTGTATTAAAACAGATTGGAATCTTCGCAAACTCAACCGTATGAAGAGGATTCTTATCTTAAAGATTCCTTACTTGAGTCCAAAGTTCCGATTCCTTTCCGACGTTGGTGCTGTTGATTAGACGTCACTGATATCGGCCAGCGAAACTTTTCGCTCCCAGAAAATGTACGAGTTAGTTCAATTTAAAAAAAATATTATCAATTTATCTACTTCGCTGCGGTAGTAACTTTGTTTAGTGCAATATTTTTTTTCATACAATGTTTGCCGATTTTAAAATTGTTAAAATTAAAATAATTGATAAAATATAATTTAGTCCAACTCAGTTATTAAGTAAATATTTTAACGACTATAATATAATCATGCTTTGTCCTATTGATAAAACTGTGACGTAAGAAAAGAAAAAAAAAAACAAAGCATATTCAAGTAGTAACTAAATTGACTTACGTTAGTATAACAAGAAAGGCACAAAATACAAACAAAACCACAGCCTCAACAATAGTTTTTCTATTTGACTACGTAAGAAGTTTCAGGGGTGCCAATAAAACTTTTGATATCAAATACGCCGGTCACAATATAATGTGACCTGAAATACCTGGGGACGAAACTGGGCCAACTATGATCATATTATATCCTCACTTAATACGAAAAGGAATAAACTTATGTATGTATATGTATGTATCTAAACTTAACCTGTATTAATGGAAGGACGCAGGTGCCAAAAGGTTACGGCTACCTTTTTGAAGAACTACAATTAAGCGGGACTGATGCATTCCTGGCGAAATCTGGGTGCAGTAATGCACCTCTACCTACCCGAGGTGTATGGACGTAAAGTTATTTATTTATGTATGCGTATGTACGTACATAGATATCAGTATATCTAGTACAAGGTTACCTTGACCCTCAGTTCAATTTCAGCAAACAGTTACCCCCTGCAAATATTTGTTTCTTGTTTAAATATCGTGTAACAAAGGCCCATGGGGTGATTAGCGCCCCTCGCCTAGGGCGTTTTGCACGAGGTGAAAGATACAAAAAGCATTTTTTATTGCTTAA
Source organism: Cephonodes hylas (assembly GCA_030295005.1). Lineage (NCBI taxonomy): Eukaryota > Metazoa > Arthropoda > Insecta > Lepidoptera > Sphingidae > Cephonodes > Cephonodes hylas. The sequence goes on from AP025371.1 coordinate 8,029,000, forward strand.
AAGTCTTGTTTAGTTGTACTGTATTGTTTCGCCACTTTAATCTAGGGTTGCCCTACATTGTATTGTTAGTAATTGTGAAGTTTTAAAATAAGTAATTCCTCTCATAATGTGACCTATTGCGAGTCAGTAAATTACATTACCAATCTTAAGTTAAAAGTACATGCAAAATTATGAGTTTGTACATAGTTAGGAACATAATTTGCAGAGGGCAAAAGTGTTCTCTTCTACACCCATATTTCTATAGCCGTCAATTTTAACGAACCTGTTACCTGTTATTGCACTAATTTGCAGAGTCCGTGCGGCTACTGAGAATTTGATGTCTGAAATCCAATAACATTTCAGCGAATTCGAAAATCAAGTCAAGAACTCTCGATGGCAGCTGATGCCATTTTATAACAAAGAAGTAGATACAGAAATCACTAAATGTTGTAAATAAACGAAAACTAAAAAAAATAGCTTCATATAAAAATTCCGTTTTTTTGTAAAGACACCAAAACTTCAAAACATGGAGGATAAAATGACATTTACGTTATAAACACGTAGCCAATAATGGCGGTGTAGCGGAAGGAAACAAATCTAATAAACGATCCCAGTGAAAACACGATGAAATTACCGTTAAGGTATCAAGATCACGAATTTGCCACGTAAGGCAGATATTAGATTAAAGTTTGCGCCCGTAAGAGTTAGATCCACTGTAAGTATTGGCTTTTTAAAAGGCCTTTATGTGCAAGGAAATTTAGACCGTAAGCAGACGGTGTAAGGTGCTATGTCCCGGCATATCGGCGTTGATAAGCTTGATGTACTAACTCCGAAACCCCTACGGGCTTGAAAGGAAACTAAGTAACATTTTAAAGTTAAGAAATCGACTTCGTTTGTTTTCGAGGTGGGTTATTGTCAAACATTTGATTTTGCTTAAGTTCTGACGAAGTGGGCAAGTTTTCGTCACAAACCTTTGTTATAAACTTCGAGGTATACAATTTTTATGTATTTGGTTTATACTTTCTTTTAGAGAATCGTGGTTTATGAATGTTTGGATTCCTCCTGCTTTTTTGGGCACATTAATTAAAAAATATATATTGAATTATTTATTTATTTGTTTACTCCAAAAACTTCAACATACAATAATTTTCAGCAATAAGGACTTGTGTCTGAAAATAAAACAACCAAAATCAGGAAAAAGGAAGGTATAAAACATTTCGTAGATAAAGAAACAAAAACATACATGTTAATGTATAAAGAAATATATATATTCCTAACATGAAAATAATATGATATAACAAATGCTTTTGAAAGACGTTTTTCTAGTTTAAGGTAAAAGGAAATTGTGAATAATATGTAATAGTAAGCCGGAACATAAAACTGTTCGGGAATACCGATGAAAGTGTTTTGTTCAAAGTAGGGTGTGTGGAGACTGGAGGGTATATCAAGCCTTACTAATTTTTAGAAGTCCACAATTGGACGCTTGAGATCTCTAAGTCAGCTGGTAAACCACGATGCAGTCGAAAATAAAAGGAATAGGTTAATTATAATAAATACTGGTAAAATTTTTTCCGTAATTAAAAAGTACTGTTAGTGAGAAAGTAACACTAAATATGCCTCATAACTACTAACTGTGGAGACGATGTGTAACGTCATAAGACACGGATGGCTAGCTGTGATGTCAAAAATGTATCTTTTATACACGAAAGTATAATATTAACGGGAGCACAGTTTTACACGCATACGTACGTGGCCTCAAAAGCCTGACAGAATGCATGTACTTAAACTGACAATCTTGCAGCCAGTTTATTTTATAGCTTTACATGTCAACATCCATGTTTACTTTTATTATAGAAAACAGTGGAAAAATTGTAGAACACTAAGGTTTCTTAATCCTTATTAATAATTAGTTTTCGTTTTCTCGTCAGTCTTAATATCAATTATATTTTCAATCAAAAGAAATTGATTTTCGTGTTATCTTCTAAGTTAAGGTGACCTTATATAAAAAAAGAAATAATGAAGCATTTTTATTTTAAAAGATGAAATATTTTCCATCGCTTATGGCTCATACTTTTTTTTACAACAATAATGCCTAAGGCATTAAATCATCTTTACACTCTTGACTCATAAATAAATAAAAATATTTTTATGTTTACTGTGGAATAAAAAAATTTCTTATATTTACAAGTATCATTAGTAAAATCAGGTCTTTAGTTTTATGACTCGTCGTGCCAAATTATTGTTTCTAGGTGCTTTCAATTTATAACAATAAGATTAATAATGTCAATAAAATAGTTTGTGTAATTCACAAATATTTACACCGGTTCTGGGTGTTTGCGAGACCGAAAAGTATGAATTATTTACGATATTTTTGGTGTTTTTTATAACTTTCTGTTCCTATTAAGAAGAGCGTTTCATCGATATATAAACTTTCTTAAATACATATTCTTTGGGCAACTCAACGTCTAAGACAGCTGAATATCAGCTACACACAATTCTTCTATTGTACATCGTGCTCTGCCAAATATAGAGGCAAAAGTTCCCCTTTGCCTAGTAGATAAATTAAGTTTCCGTTATCGCGAAAAGGCATTGAGCACACTAATAGCTACAGCAGGTCGACCGTATAAGTACATAATCTTGTGGCAGCCCCTTTGTAACGTAGGCGAGCGAACATTGCCATTCAGATTTGCATATTAATTTTTCCTCGGTCCTTGTTGAACGAAATACCTCGACAAGCAGTTCGTAATAGCCAAATGGTAATTTCATTTGTACCGTTTTGTGTTATGATTATTGCAATGGAAATTACATCATCCAACTACACCGTCTGTTTAGAATTAGTGCAGATGTTCATAATAGTAGGAGATTTTATATTTCAAAGGCATATTGTTACTCAAGGGTGTATCTGTCTGTGTAGTCGTTTTCCAAGTTTAAATGATAACCAATTTAAAAATGTTCTATGGTAGAAAGGTCATTCTAGAGTCAAGGTAGTTTTGGTTTTATCTTCCTCTATCTTGACTTCTCATCGACCCAGATTAATAATATTATATTTTGCTACACAATTCGTCAGTATAAAAGTAGCCATATTCGTTAAATGATGATTGCTGACTGATGATTCCTCTGGTATTATGGATGTTCAAAGGCGGGATTGACCACTTAACAGCAGCTCATTTGTTCGTTTGCCTTTTTTACCATAAAAAAAAAAAATGAAAAATCTTATTAGGAAGAGTATACTCTTAGATACAGAAACCGTTTTACTAGGACCAACTATCATTAAAACACCAAATCGCGTGAGAACGACGTTTCTACGGAATGAATTTCATCTGGATTTAATATTATCTGTATTAACACACGCGGCGCCGTCACAGAGAGCACAAAGGCTCGGGGGAGTTGCTTGCACTTGCTCGAACAATACACGTCGTTGAGGACTCAGCGCGGCACTAATCACATCACGCACTGCTAAGTGTCAATGAATTTGTCATTTATATTCCGGCGTTAATGGGTTGCTGATGAAATAGTTACTATTTTTATTAACATGCACGCTTTAACCAATAAACCCCTCATGGGATAGTACTCCATTCTTCCTATCCATGAATAAGTGTTCTTATTTCAGCTCCTTCAACATAGATGCTTGTGTGCAACTTAATTTATATATTTGAGGTGTCTTGATTTTGTTACACTTCGTATAATATATATGTTCTCCCTCCCTCCCTTATTACTGAGAAAAAGACTTCGTTTCTTGAGAAAAAAATTGATCATCGTCACCTACACTCATGATATTTGGATAATGCAGATATATGTATTGTTTATGAAAAACTATTTATAGCGACATCTACTGGCAAACGTAGGAACAATTTCAACCAAGAAAATAAATCGAAATCTTTCCCAAGTCTTAACTACTTGCATGCTAATTATTGTTTAATGGTTTGCAGTTTAGCTTTATGCAGACTAATGTGGAATGATAACTAGCAAACTTACAAGACGAACAGAGATTACGCGTCGTGTGCGAGGTTAAATCAAGATGAAACGCGGTGTACTCGCGCGAAACAGTTTAATTAACTTGTTGTTGTGAATTAATTTTACAGTCTTTGCTAATCAGTTTAACTCGCTCCGTCGATAGCAGAGCCAATCTGAGAACATTTATAAAAACGTTTGTGACGTTGCTTCGACTTAAACTTACTGACTTGACTGACTACTGACCTGACTTAATAACCTTCATACATTTATATATACATAGATAAACGAATGAAACAAATTTATTAGCGATTATTTAATTAACTAATTACACTCAGTCAATTAAATAACAAATTAATTTACGCACATAAAATTTAACATTATTTGTTGCATAAACCACAACATGCGACGTTTACACACTCGAATTTTGCATAAAAAAATCACGAGCGAGTAATTAAGCGCCAAAACCGAGGCTAGACACATCATCACTCACAACGCGTCCCGGTGAGAAATATCCCGGCAATATGTTGGGGGTATATCCGGAAATAATCCCGGGCGGCGGGGTGCAATTTGTCGGCCACCCTACCCGTTGGGTGTACACTCAAGTGGGTTGTCGGGATAGACGGGACTACGGCATCGGCGACGTGACCACAGGCGTCGTGTTCCGGATCACCCTTTAGCGGAAACTTATCGAAATGTACTGGCTACGTGCGTTTCCGACGCCCGTCCAGTTCCGAATCAAAATATCTTTATTCTTGGTTATGGGAATTTATGAGTCGTCAATTGGTACTAATATACGGAAAAACTCGGATAAGTAGTGAAGAGCTGGCACAATATAATGACGTCATAATTGTTGATTGTACCTAAAAATATTTCTGCCAATATTGCTAAATAGGTATAATTCAATTTAACTCTACTGTTTACTTAGCTTCTGAAAAAATGTGGTAAGAGCGGAATTAAAAATATTTATTTCGAGGTTTTAGCTTCGAATATGGAGTTTCCGGCAACATCTACATAGCCATGTACAGAATTACATAGAACCATTTTGTTCGCGGTTAAGCAGTGTAATAACGCCCAGTATATTAAAGTAATGTAGAGTACTACAGCAACAAACGGTATAGGTTATTTGGTGGTTTAATTTCTATGAAGTACATATACGAGTATAATGCATGAATTGCACATACTACATTTTCAGGTACAAGCTTTTCATGACTAATAGCTTCAACCTTAAGCATGAGTTAATATTGTATAAGGTTGTTCAATAACTTGGAATTAAAATGTTTTAACGCAAGTCCAGACCGCACTTTTTAAAATTAAATTCCATAAAGCATAGTTTTTCACATCGATTACGGAAGCTTCGCCTTAAACAATAACCACAAGCTGTAAACGTTTCTATCGCTTCATTGTTTCTCGCCAACGGTCTGTGTACCCCCAGATACTTCGCTATCGGAATGAAAAAATGTTCAGCTCTTTATTGAAAACTTCTGACCTACATATCGGTCCAAATCCAATGCATCTGAAGTATTTCCCATGTAAAGTACAATCAGCAGCAATGTTCTAAATGTTAGCAGATACAAATCCGCCAACATTCCTACCTACAAAGGGTGGCATCTCTTATTTGAACTGTTTGTAACTTTATTGAAACCATGCAATGACGTCAGAAGAAAGTCTGCTTGAAATATATATTCTCTAAGATAAGTCTTTCATTTCGTATATGAAACTTTGCGTTTTATGTCAATTTCTATGTAAGGCCTACCAGAGTCATCACAGAAAAAGCTAGATCTGAGACCCTAGAATATAGTAACCGGGCTGTATGTCTGTTTACATACCTAAATCAGAGTTTTCTATTAAAGTAATGTCAGTCCAATTGCCACTTAATTAAGTCCATATTTTTTTAGATACGATAAAAAGAGTGTCATGCCGTTTTGTGTCACGGCATCCGAACCAGTTGCATCCCTAAACTCGTTAATTTATTCTCAAACAGTCATACATCATAATACATCAAGTGGTACCGCTAAGTAATTTAACAACGTGGATAAGCGTTGCTGTCTGCACAATGTTAGATAAAATAAGAAAAGGACAATTTCACTGTTATTTACCAGTGCATACGTTGATAAGTAAACAAATTTGCTACTAGATATAAGGGTTAACAAACAAAGTATTATACGTGACACCATAAATGCATTTCAAAACTTAATTCGATCTTTTTTAGGTTTATTCCTTGCCATTACCGTAGCAGATAAACAACCTTACAATATTAGACGGCATAACAAAAGCTCTGGCAAAACATCCGTTCGCGGAACTCTAAACTGGCCCGTATAATAATAACAATACGACTCGTAAACCGTGCAAGTATGTGGCCCGTATTACTATGCGGAACAATGACTACCTTCATTAAGGGTATACGACAACGCATAAAGTTTATTGATAAAAAATATGCCCTACTTTACCCCAAGGCTACTGAATATATTTCGGCACATCCGAATGCATACGTTAACATACTCTTGTATGATTATATGTCTCTTATATATCTGTTATATGTTTAAATTATAATGACAAGTCATTTCCATATAGTCGTATATGAGATTATTTCAAATAGATTCAATAATTTAACCAATACTCTGAACTCCACTAGACCTTTATTCGAAATTACGTTGACTTTGGTTCGATCTGCGCTACTGCTATATTCAGAGGTGATTAAAGCTCAACGTACCTTGTTTATAGAGCAGTCTAACCCCGGAACATTACACTGCAATATACGTTTCCCTCGCACGTGAGCTAAATCATCCGTGAATGAACCAATCGATATACGTACTTGTCTATCCGCATCTATCAAACTTGGGATGTCATTAATATTGACACCATACATTATTGATAGTATATTTTATGATACATACATACATTGTACCTTACGCCTGTATTCCCCGAAGGGGTAGGCAGAGGTGCATTTCTGCACGCACATTTCGCCAGGTATGTATCGGTCCCACGTAATAGGGGGCGAGCCTATTGCCGTTTTTCGGGCACTTTATCAGACTCCGTGCTGCTACTGAAAATTGCCTAATGGAAAAATCCAATAACACTCTGCTCGACCCGGGAATCGAACCCAGATCGTACGGCACATACTTGTACCGCGAGACCACGAGGCAGTCGTATTTTATGATATGGGATTAAAATTATTTATGTAATAGATAGTAGTTAATGAAATTTCTTCTTTAGATAGATATTCTCATAATAATAAAAAGCGGTAAAAGTTTACATTCTCTATAGCACGGTTCATAAATTTCCAATTGTATCGAGGAATAAAACATCTCAGCAAACACTTTGCCATGAAAATTAAATAAAAAAATAAAAATCTCCAAGAAATATTCCATTCAGGCTCAGATTTATAGGTGTCTGAGATGTTTGTAATAACTTTCCTCGTTAAAGAGCAAAGGGTGGTTTTATAATAAAAAGAAATATCTTACCGCCACGTTGAATTACAACTCGGTGATGAAAGTTGTTGAGCAGTTTGTAGTTCGCAATTAAGTTCTAAGAATTTGTATTTTCGTGCTAAACATATTCTTCTATTTTTCTATGAAGCTTAATGTTTTTCTTCTTCTTCATCAACCTATATACGCCCACTGCTGAGCACGGGTCTCCTCTACCATTGAGAGGGTTTAGGCCATAGTCCGCCACGCTGGCCTAGTGCAGGTTGGCGGACTAAGAAATTCCTAAGAACTCTTAGGTGTGCAGGTTTCATCACGATGTTTTCCTTCACCGTTAAAGCAAGTGATAATTCAATTTGAATACACACATAACTTCGAAAAGTCAGAAGTGTGTGCCTGGGGTTCGAACCCGCGACCGCCGAGATTCTCGACCGCGCGCCTAAACCTCGAGGCCATCACTGCTTATGAATGTTTTTACCTATATCAAACCTGAATATGATTGAAATACATCTACAAAAATGATGTAGTTACATACATAATATAATTATTAACATATTATGTGTTTGGTTCAGAAAGGTGGATTATAACGCCAAAAAACTGATAGAAATCTGGAAGAGGAGCATTCTGTGAGGGCTCCAATAATGGACGTGTTGTGGCTGATGAGGATGATGATAATTACCTAAACCTTTGATGCAAAAAAGTATAAAGGAATTAAAATAATTATACCGCTTTCAGTTTGTGGAAACTCACCAGCATTTGCCAAAACCATTATTGTAAAGGTCTTTTTTCTCTTCGGATTTATTTATTTAACAAAAACGTTTTTAATTTTAGTATAATTGTAAAAATGATGTTAGTAATATAACCCTGTTTATATTGCTAGATGAATTGAAAACCGACGCAAATACTTGATAACAAATACGGTCCGCATTTTGTTTATATTACTAATGGAACGAACACTAACCGAGCAATAGAAAGCAAATAAAAATGATACTCTCAGCTCTAACAAATATTGTGCTGGAGGCTTTTATGTTTTGGACGTAAATTGTAGCAATTTCATAACAATCAGCCCATTTAGGCTCCAATACTGGGCATCCTTTAAAACTGAGAGGGGTTTGACCTTAGTTCGCATTTTTAGGTGTTCAGGTTTCCTCGCGATGTTTGCCTTCACCGTTTAGGTAAGCGATGATTTATTGTGAATGCAGATATAACTTTGGAAAGTCAGCGTGTGTCTTTGGTTTGAACCTGCGACCGCCGAGATTCTTGACCGCAAGCATAGACCTCGAGGCCATTATTACTTTTATAAACGCATAAACAAATGTTTGTATTTTATTAACCATCAGGCTCGTATAAGCAGAAACAATTCAGTAGACTTCCCCATGTATTGATATTCCTTTATAATGAGATTCGACAAATGCATTGTCATGCATGATTCCATTTCGAGCTTCTAGGTTATGTTTGGTTTAATAGGCAGAGGTCATTGCCACGTGTAAAGTACACGGTATTAACAACGACATAATAGATACTGAAATAGTTTGTTGATATGAAGGTTAGCTAATGTTAGGCATGTTTTCGGTTAGAAGAATTGTTGATGACTCGAATCCGATGATATTATTGAATACTGGATTTTTATAAGGACAAATGGTCAATATCCATTCCATATATTGTATACAAAAAAACGGTCAAGTGCGAGTCAGAAATGCATGCGTAGGGTCCTGTAATAAAATTATATTATTTATGAAAACGCCAAAAATCATCTCTGTTGTGCACCTTTAAGTGTTTTTAAATATTGTTCCCAGAATGACTTTAAGGTAATGAGTACAAAAAATTGTTTAAATATTTATGTAACATCCACTAAAACAAGAACCAAACTTATCTCCATAAATTCAGATACGCGTCAGTCAAAATACGGTCCGCCCGCCTATCGCGGCGCTCAAACCCCACCGCCCATTGCCTAACTTGTTATCAATATATCATAGCCTGTAATCCCTGTTCTCGTTGATACAAGTGAACGCAAACTATATTACGTAAACATTTGCACAGGGGCTAACCTACTCAGATAATTGAGTTTACAAAGTAGTTAAAACAAATGGTAAATGTCTTGTGTTGTGAGTTTCAGAAAATATAGTCGTCAGTGTGGGCACTGCGTCGAGCTTATATGAATAAGTCGTCAGTATTGATCTTTCGAATTAAAATAAAATAGTTCGAAAGAAAAAGAAGCTATAAATGAGGCGATTCCGCCACTCGATCCCGTCTGTAAGCAATTATTTGCCGAGTGCCGACCTATTGAAGTCTTGAGAAATTTCTATTAAAAACGTAAGCTGTTAGATATTTACTACACATGTCCCTGAAACTAATCCCATGCTATCTTTTTTATTAAGATAAATGAATGCAAACGAACGAATATTGATTATAATAAATCCTAAGGGGTGACATTCCATTTAAAAGTATTAAGTGATATTTATTGTTGGTTTATTTTCCGCTACCTGAGCTGCACGTCCTTATTCAAAACTAAGGTTACAAAAATTTTAAAGGAATAATCTAAACTTTAGTATTACGACACTGCCAATAAACTAGTTAGCATTTTCTCCAAACTAGACCCAAATTGAACTTGACAACTATCAAGTCGAAAAAGTTACTCAACAACAACTCCATCCGAGACGTCATCCATCATTATTATCCCCTCAGTCAAAGAGGGCTCTGTGGATATTTACTTCAAGTTTCGGAAAGTTAAGTAAGTTACAAGTCTATGTATAGTAATTTGGGGTAAGTGAAATTCATTTTACGTACATTTTACGGGAGGTCGACCTATAAATGTCAAAACGTGAATTATCTCTTGTAATGAATTATCACTTGTTTTAACGGTGAAAGAAACCATTGTGATGAAACCTGCACGGCTAAAAGATCGTCGATCGATCGATCGGAAATTCTTAAGTATGTACACCAGCGTGCAGTCGCTCGGTCAGCGTGGTTGACAAAGTCCTAAACCCTTCCAATGGTATAAGAGGATATCTGTATCGACTAAACTGTTTTTATTGAAAACATTAATAAAAAAATAAAAAAAAACCTTTTCATCATTTTACTTGATCGGCAGATTAAAATTGAACATTGGAAACCTCGCTAAATATTTTTATTACACAATGTAACAGAATATCGCAAACAGCAATTTCAAAGCAATAAACCCGTAATTGACACAGTGCTATTGAGTTGACGCGTGAAAGGGCTTATCGAGCTGAATGGTGATGATGTAAAACAAATGACACTTCGCTTGTGACAGCGGCTCGCGGAGATTATGTGGCTGTCATCGGAGATCAGGCGGAATAGTTTCGGGCATTAGGGACGAGTAATGGCCGAATTAATCACCGGAGACACAATAGTCAGCCATTGATACGATATCTTTATTCTGAATGTCGCGTTTACCTGTACTTAGTGAAACGAAGGTGTTTATAGACATTAATAGGGAGGAAATTTATTTCAGTAGGGCGTTTTTTCCGGTTTTTTCATTTGCTCCTTGAAGTGAAGATACATTGGTGGTGTGCTGGCGCTATAGGTCAAAGAGAATATTATCCTCAGGCAAGAAGGGCAATACACGGAGATGAAATTTATAGGATTCTGATTCGTTGCGATATCTTACGAAATTTTATCGTTTTTTCTAAATGTTAGTATTCCGAGCTACTATTGTAATAATATGTTTTAAGAAACCGTTACCAATATTCTAATAAATAGAGCATTTGAAAAATACTTATAGCAAATGATGTTACATACATAATGAATTAGAATAAAATCTCAAACAAGGTAATATTTTATGCCACTGGAAATTCTTAGAAAATCCATTTCTGGTACATTCATCCGTACGATTTTAAGTTAGATAATGGGTTCTGATAAATCCATTACCAATTTAATGAACGGACGCGCTTTGTGAAAAGGCATTGGGGTTAGATACGAGAACATTATTGTGATCTGACGGTTCCAAATGCTCGTTTGAATGTAGCTTACACTTATGACAAAAATACATACCACAGGATGAGGAGGACAGAGAACATATTTCAATTTGTTTCTTAACAAAATATTTATAAATAAAAATGATATTTACCTAGTAATACAGCTGAGATTTCTTAGGAATTTCTTAGGTATGTAGTCCACCAACTCGCACTAGGCCAGGCCAGTTTGTTGAGGAGGCTCTTGCCAAACATTCGCCCGTTTATGGTCTGATGATAACGTTTTTAAAGTGCAAAAGTTTGCATTTCTGTGTTAAGTGTCCATTTTGTATGAGCACAAAATAATATTAGTCAATTAAAAAAGTCCGTATTCGTTGTTCTAATAGAAGAATTTGTAGTTCATGAACTTCACAATTCAATTTAGAAGCAATTAAAAGTCTAAAACGAACCTTAGATTAGAAAAAAAATGTAAATTAAATTCCTTTTTGAAATCGCAAAAAGCTGGCTATTAAAATAACATATTATGTGAATTAATCAAATATTTTTTTAATCCAAGACGAGACATGTGTTCATTACTATGCTAAATTGGGGATAATAACTGTTTTCGCCATTAATTAAACAGCATTTGAATAATTGTGTATAATTACTTTTTAGTAAGTTTTACATATTTTCCTTCAATTTATAAGTCCAAAATTCAAGTAATTTTAGAACATTAAAAAGCCAAATTATATTTTATTACAGTTTTTTTGTGCTACATAACATCTTTCATACTCGTATCAGTTTGCATTGCGATTCTTGTATTCTCTTTTCATAGAAGTCATAAGTATGGAATACGGTATTATTATTAAGAGAGCGTTGAACCTCTACCCACAAGGTGGATTGATGACCTAAATGAATGACTGTTATGGAGATATTAATAAGTTATTAGTAATTTTACAATGAGCGGACTCATAGCTGTGTTGTGTATGCCGTTGAGTAGGTCTATGTATAATTTCAAATCGAGCACTGCATAAGGCATTATAATTAATACTACTAAGTTCTTAGTGCGCAATAATGTTACTTTTCAGAAAACACAGTTGGTTAAACGTAGGTATTACACTTCTAAAATCTCTTCAGGCATAGATGCCTACGGTAGTTGTATTAACATAAAATATTCAGATAAGTATATATGCAGTTAAGAAATTAAAAGTTTTGCACTATATATTTCTACTGGGGCTTGTAACTTAAGTAATTTGAACAAGTGGTGACAAAGTTTGCTTAACAACTGATTTGAGGGCACTTTAAACCTCCACAAAGTATCGGGTTTCGTTAGTTAACCGTAAGCTAGCAAATGTTTACTTTGTACGGAATCGCGGCTTGTTCGCAGCCACGCATGCTTTAATATAGGTAGACATTTTCAGTATTAAAATGCTCTTTTTAGAAGTTACAAATTACAGTTTGTTCGTGCTGCAAGAATTACTACGATATTTAATTATAATTCAATCTAAACATGGGCAAAACTTATAATAATATTTATAAGGTTGATGAAAACCGATCGCAATTTCTGAAACAAAATATAAGAATTATATTTCTATTAATTGCTTTAAACTGCCACATGAATACTGAACCTCGTGGTGACGATATTGTCTAAATAGAGCGTCAAAAAGTTACTCCTTACATACATGCAAAAATATCAAAATTTGTATGTGGCTACAAAAACAGTGGAACGAATTTGGTTCTATACACGAGAAAGAATATCCCGCGCCTGTTAAACACCTGATGTTTTTTCACAATAACAGTAGCGGAAACGGTGAAAATAAAACGATTGTTTCACAGATCAACAGTTTTATAGGCACGAATTTGCTTTTTATTGGGTACGCTGTGTCGGGTCGCGAGGAGCTTAGATATACAAAATGCCGCTCGTAAAATACTGAGTGAGTTGTTATTCATTGGACAATGTTTACACGCGCACCGTGCTCGCTAAATTGAAATATTTTTGCAGTTAACCTGTATCGCATAACATTGTCAATTAAATAATTGCAAACCAACAAATGCTTACTCATAAAGGTAATTAAATTACGTATTTGCGACGTTTACTTGTAGTACAGTTTCTTAATTTTCGATTTAGATTAGTGGAATTTTGGTATATATAATAGTTTAGTAATAACTTCAGTTGGGCCGCTAAAAACACCCATAAAATTCAGTAGCATGAAGTAGTAGCATGATAAACATGAAGTAAAAACATAAAGAAAGTACTCGTCGTACATCTAAAACATTGAGATCAAACCGTCTCCGTCCATTTCAATCCCTCGTACCTAAATCACTACAAATAGGTTATTCTATATCCGTTGGACCGTGAAACATTTTACGGCATGAAATATTAAAAACAGAGGAATGTAATAAAATTTTCCGCCCATACATGTTTGTTACACACAAATAAAACTGCGAAATCGAGCAACATAAATTATAGGGTGTGTCGTCGGAACTTCATTTCTCCATTAGCCGGGTCATGCTGCCTTGGCTAAATTACGGGAATGATTGATTGCGCCAAACAGTCCATTAGAAATTACCTCCAGTAGGTGAGCACTTCAGGTTTCCGAATTGCCTTAATTATATGTATTATTAATAGAATCAGTAGCACTGAGCTCGGTAATATGGGCTAATTTATACGCCACATAAATATTCTTTGGTAATTTTCCTCTTTTAGCGTTTGATTAAGGAAAACATGGCTTGTGGTTTGTTTCCAAAGTAAATAGAAGGACGGTAATGTTGTCCAAATTGGTTCGTTTGATTGAGACTTGTGGATTGTAGATTCAAAGGTAGGCTAGTATTATTGGTATTATTTTTAAGTTACTCTTTCAGTAAATTTTAGTAGTGAACAGTCTGAAAACGGTCAGAAGCCTGTTTTTTGTAAAATCTACCTGAAAACTTGAATAAAACGAAATAATCTAAAAAAACGTTTGTTAAAAGATTTGAACCCTGCAGCGTTATTTTATTCTTTTGTGTTACATTTCAGTGAAGCGAATAATTCTTTATTTGAGTCGTTTTATTAAAAGGGATAAAAATATTTCACAAAGCTAAACTCATTTAGCTGAACACCTATTTAGAGTTTTGTCGTATTTAAATATACTTCAACGCTCACGATTTTATGTTTTAAATACAATTTTAGCTAAAAGTATTAAAAAATTAACTCCTATCTAAAAATATAGAGCGGGGTTGAGTTAGACACATATAGTAACATATTTTATTTCTATTCAATGGTAAGATATTTTATAATCTGTATAAATAGATATATGTATAAATATATATTATATAGCTATGTAGTATCATCACCACCAACAGGCCCGGCCGCCACGCCGGCCTAGTGCGGGTTGGCGGACTAGATAATTCTTCAGAACTTTGAGAAGGCTTCCTTACAATGTTTTCGTTCATCGTTACGCGACGTGATAATGCATTGTGAATACACACATCACTAAGAAAAGTCAGAGGTGTATGCTACGGGTTTGAACCCGCGACCGCTGAGATCCTCGAGGTAAACCTGGAGGCCATCACCATTACTATAATAGCAATATAAGAATTTATTGGATTGTAATTGCAGGAGTCTTAATGTCTGCCGAAGGATGTACATGGGAGTCGTGCGGTCTATTGTATGGGAGCCCAGTATGGGCCGAGTCCCTGAGCAAGCGCTGCGTCGCTCTTCTGCGCAAGCCTCAGCGTGCGCTGGCGCAGTGGATGATCAGGGGCTACCGTACGATTTCCTACGAGGCGGCCTGCGTTTTTGCCGGTTCCCTGCCGTGGGACCTTTACGCCAAATTCCTCTCGCGTCTATTCCATCAGCGGGAGGAGGCGTCAAGTTGCGGGGACAGACTGGCCCCGAGAGAGGTTCAGGCACTGAAAGACTCCCTCCGTATGGCCGCTGTGGAAGAATGGCGAACCAGGCTGGAGAATCCCAGTGCTGGTGCTAGGACCGTCGAGGCAGTGCGTCCAGTCCTCGTCCAGTGGGTGGACGGTGCGGCGACGTTCCGCCTAACGCAGGTGTTGTCGGGGCACGAGTGCTTCGGCCACTTCCTGTGTCGACTTAAAGAGGCCTTTGGGGTCGCTGGACGTGCTGTGGGGGCAGCGCGTCCTCACTGAATGTGACCCCGAGAGGGGCGGCGGCACTGTGGCCTGTGTACGTCGCGGGCGCCTATCCACAACCGAGGCGCCCGAACCAAGAAGTGGGGGCGCTACTGCGCCCCCTAAAACTCCGAGACAGCCGAGACAATTACGTCTCGGAGGCGCACCGAGCGGCTGTGGTTAACGGTGTGTACCTTTCGCTCATGTACCATGGTCGCCCAACCTGGTGCGGAGATGGCCACCGGGGGGTTTTGGTCGGTATGCCGGTTTAGGGATTTTGTTAGGGACCCAGCCCGGCACTAACACCTGTGCGGATATGACGTCACCGCGCGCCGGGCTGGAACACCGGTGACCCCAACATACGCTTCCCGCGCCCCCTTCCCCCGGGCTGGCGGGAAGTAGAGCCATAAACCGCTTTCCCCTCGAGAACAAAAAAAAAAGGAGTCTTAATGCCGTTTTTTGTTGATTTCCCGAAAACCCTTTATTTCCGTCATTAGTAGTTATTATACTTTACAAAGAGTCTACAAGGTTTGGATTAAACAAACAGAATTGCTCTTTGCTTCAACGATAAAGTTTCTGCGTCGAAAGGAATAAAGTTGGCTTCTGATTTCTGCTGGCGAGCTTCAAGATAAGTAGTGTTAGTTATTTATGTTCAAATCGGGGATTGAGAGTTTTAACGGTTCGGGATAGGTGAGAAAACTAAATCGCTTAACATATCTTCCAACACAGATATACGACTGAACAAGTCATAAATATCCGTATCTAAAGAATCTTTGTGAGTATTTGAACCTATGTCGAAGATAAATAAACACAACTTATATTCTTACACATATTTCCGATGAAGGATGTGTTGGGAAGACACGCTGAAGTGCTTTGGTCACGTACACGAAAACGACCTTTGAAACATTTTAAAGAATAAGTATGGAAATGGTTGAAAAAGGGTGGCCGTGAAGAACGTATTCTGAACAAACGAAAGTTTTTCGAAAAAGGAAAAATAGGAATAAGTACATTTTGTCTGCATGACGACAAAATAATAATGACGTATGTAACTATGAAATATTCATACATAACCTCACGCCTGTATTCCTAAAATAGTACGCAGAGATATATTTGTGCACTCACATAGCGCTAATTGTGTTTTGGTATTATCAAATTATGGCATGAATTATTTGTGAAAATAGTTTACATTTACAAATACTTAATTTTCGTATTTAAAAGAAATCTCAACAGCCATTTACAACATCAAAACAGCAGCTCATTTCCTACAAAAATCATTAAAAAAAATCTATAGTATTCCGTTTAACTATTATAAAACACGAGCATCTATTTATTGCGACAAAAGTGTAATCCATTACCAGGGCGCCATGTCAAATAAGAAGTTGGAACAAAAGACTAGTAGGTTTACAAAAGATACGTGAACAAAGTACAGTCTCCGAAGTGAACACAAAGAGTAGGTACGTATGTATCGCCTTATACTATTACCTGTTTGATAAAAAAAATATGACGTTAGTAGAAATTACAAGCCTTGCTCATAATTAATAAATAATTGTTCGGGTAAGACACCTTTGTTGGTTCCCTTTGTTTATCTTTAACCTTTTGGGGATTTGGTCTTTTATTATATTTGACGGATATTATGGCACAGTTCGTTAAAACTTACGGCATAGAGTTAACGTGTTAGAAATAAATACACTCAACAGTCACATATGTACATAGTTCTTACTCAATATCAGAAACTACGAGAGGCTTTTCAGTTTTACAAACATCCTGACCCAAAAGGCCTCCCAGCTGTAGAGGGGGCTCGAGTTCACATCAATCTGAAAAGTAAAGCTGAATAGTTTGCTTGAATGCTCTTATTTCAGAAACCACTGGTCCGTTTTGAAAAATTCTGTACAGTGTTACTTAAGCACAAGAAGGCGAGAAGTTGTATACAAAAGTACATACGAGTATTATCACAATATATTATTCTTTAGTTTAGTTAGTATTGGTCATAGGCTACTAGGAGTAAAGAAAAAAAAATTAAAATCTAAAGTTTTGTATTGAGTAGTATAATTTTTTTTAACATTTCACCTAGAAAATTTAATGCGCTGTGTTATGTAAAGGCATTCTCTTTGAGAATTAGCTCAAAATCCACCCTAGTTATACGCGGTTCAGTAGCCGTGGTTGGTGTGAAAATAGTTCAGACTAGTGTCAGATTTTAAATCACTTAGAATCTGCTTTGGCTGAGCGAACGTTTCTGCCTAAAGGCAACAAAGACCGGGGCTTAACGCTCTTCTGAAAGCACTTAAGATTTATGTCTACTTCTGCGATTATTGAGGAATTCATTTTAATATGAGTTTTAAATTGTATTGACATATATTTTACCCGTATTTTTAGTTACGTAGTATTCGTCATGCTAAACACATTATGTACTCTTTGTTTTATTTGTATTAATTTATTAACTTACATCTTCGTTTGATATATCTACTCGTATTTTCGTTGTTTAATAAATATTTGGTATTTTGATCGAAAACATATTTTTATCTTTTCATTTAGCGACCGCCAAATGCGTGTTCTATTCAAATAAGAAACAAATTGACATAATTTTAAAAAAGATATCCATAGTAAATATTTAATTCAAACATCGATACTTGCTCGGTAAAGTATTCTATGTCGTGACAGACTTTAAAAAATCGCCCCTTACTATATGTATAAGTCACTTTTATTACACAAGGCCGTATACTGGCCGTTTCTCCGTTCGTTACCCACGATCATACAACCATGAAATGGTGTATGTCACGGGAAAGGATTAAGCGAATATATCTTCAACGCTCCAGGATCTCAGATCGCAGTTACATGATGTCCTATTGTGAATAATGTGGGAATGTTTAGAACAGTCCCAACGTAGCAATATACACTTCAGACTGTTAAAGCCTTGATATACTGCCTCGCGCTCTCGCGGCACAGGTGCGATCTAGAGACGCTTGGTTCTATTTCCGGGTCGAGCAAAGTGTTATTGGGTTATTTCATTAGAAAATTTTTGGTAGCAGCAAAGGGTTTGAATTTTTGTCTGAAAGTGGAAATAGGCTCACCTCCTATTAGGTAGAACTGATACATACCGGGTGAAATGTGGGACAGGAATGCACGTGTGCCTATTCTTTCCGGGGATACAGGCGTGAAATTATGGATCTACAAATGTGTAGCTTTCATAAATATTAAAGAGAGACGTCGAAATAATGATATCAAAAATAATATGTAGACAATGTAAATTTCTCTGAAACAGGGATCTAGAATATTCTGATAACCAAAAAGATAAAATGGCCTTAATTCTGTCCTCAGAAATAATTTAGTACGCTGCTTTTAATGAAAATACAAGTCATGATATTACTTGCATAAATGGTTAAATACAAAACCCCTAAACGGATAATGAAACACGAACAAAACGATTAGCTGAATTTAATGCGATTGCGGTGAATTCAACAACGTCGCATTACAGAATTTCGGCAGAGATATGATGGTGAAAATTGTACTGCAATTTGGGTATTTTAATTACCCAGCAGCTCAGACAAAACTAAACCGATAATAATATTCGGAATGACTCATATAATTGAATAACTATGAAGAAGTTATTAGGATAATTTACATTTTGAAGCAGTAAAAGCAGTGATGGCCTCGAGGTTTGGGCGCGCGGTCGAGAATCTCGGCGGTCGCGGGTTCAAACCCCAGGCACACACCTCTGACTTTTCGAAGTTATGTGTGTATTCACATTGAATTATCACTTGCTTTAACGGTGAAGGAAAAACATCGTGATAAAACCTGCACACCTAAAAAGTTCCTAAAAATTTCTTAGGTGTGTAGTCCGCCAACCCGCACTAGGCCAGCGTGGTGGACTATGGCCTAAACCCTCTCAATGGTAGAGGAGACCCGTGCTCAGCAGTGGGACGTATATGGGTTGATGACATTTTGAAGAAGGTGAATTTACATTTTGTCTACATCCTTGCAATTATGAATGATTTTATGATTAATTTGAAATTGTACGTTCGTAATCAACTTGCGAGAATAAGGTTTCTGGCTTAGATCGTAGCTCAAACGTCACATGATCTAATCTGGATATTTGGATTTTTGTCTTTCAGCGTGGTGAAACCAGCGGTTTCGCCAATAGTGTTTTAAGCTGTTTCTGCAAACATTAAACTTCTTTCTAAGTAGCTTTTGAAATGATAGGATCTATTAAAGTAAGATTGTAGAATTAATATTATAATTTGAAAGAAGAAGTAAAACTCAATTTAAATATTAACTGCGCGTGCAAGTCTTTCTCTTGGATTATGAATTTATTTAAGCAAGAATGTGAAAGAGAACAAAAAATTGCCCTACACTTTGAACAAAGTGTAAGACGATTCCAACAGTAAAGCGACGCAGTTTGACTTGAATATTTTAACGGCCATGATGTTGGACTTTATCTTCATTCGTGTAACAACACTTGCCGTCTCACAAAGCAAACATTTAGATTACGAAAATAGAATAGACGTTTATTTTTCCAGAAATGGAATATTTTTTATAGATACTTTTTATTAAAGAAAAAACCTATGTATATTGTGGCTTAAGACATAAATGGAGTGCTGAGTATAAGAATAAATTTGTTACCGAAAACAGCACAACAGGCTTCTCTGCGATCTAACAAATGTCAATAAAACGACATCTAGCGGTGGATTTGTGAACTATTTGCTAACTGAAATTAAGTCAAGTTGCAATAACACCCGTGCACACGCGGCAATATTTCGTCGCGTGTTTGCAAGCCAGACAATGTAATGGACGAGTGGACGAGCAACAATGTTGCGGTATTTTCAGATTGATTCATCGCGGAGGTGTCGCAACGCTGGACAATTTATGACTTAACCCGCCGCGATATTGCATCGGAGCCATGACATGCTTGTGCATTGTCCACATTACGTACTCCATGTGTTATTACTGGTCAAAACAGTTACGCAGACCAATGCTTTATCTTGTCATGTCTTGTATTGTCGGTAAGATTTCAGCTGTAGATTTGCATACAAAGTAAGATGAGATGAATTAGATCTATCATCATTATCAGTCCATTTACGTACCATTGCTGGGTACAGGGCTACTCTTCATTGAATGTTTTAGGCCTCAGTCCATCACGCTGAGCTAGTCAGGGTTGCCGGACTAAACACGTAAGAAATTTTATGTATCTAAGTCCATATCGAAACTAAATTCGAATACTAAGTTTTAAGTATCGTGAATGAAGATTCAAAAGCCAAAATGAGAAATGAACTAAGTGGCAATAAAGCAGGCTAAATGCGGGTTGAAGTCTTCACTAAAGCTAGAATGTTTGTCACTTTGGATCGAATGTGCTTGAAATGTGGTTTCCATATCCCACTCAAAGCTCTTTGTAAACCAATGACGTAGAAGGCCTAGAAGTGGTGTATGTACTAGATCACGCGATTCAGATTAAAGTAATTTGATTTCATTGTTTCACTGTTTAAACATTTGCTGCTATCAACAACTTTATCTTGAAGGTCTTAAGAATTAATTGTGAGAGAATTAAATGTCTCAGTTACTCGAAAGATTATGTAACTATTACAGCAGATACCGTTTCAGAAAAATTGTGTTTAATTTTATTGATTCATGTTTGAATTCAAACAAGCTGATGTATTATTTTCTGATACTGTTTACAATTGGTTTGTCATGACTGACTCACACATTTCCTTCACTTATCTCAATGGATGATTATAATAGGGCTAGGAGCCGAATAAAGGTAGGGTAAATGTGGGATAGATGCCCAACATCTACAAATGCGCTTGTAAAACAAAAAGGATAAGTATTCAAAAATATAATTATTTTGTTATGGTTAGTGTATTTATCGAAGAAGAAAACAAAGTGGATTGTTTTATAGTATCTTCGTTATTTGTTTTGTAATAAACGAAACAAAAAAGTTCTATGGTTTGGGATAGATGCCTAATGTGTTGGTTAGATGCCGCAACGAGAATAAGACCTGGAGGATAGTTGCCCTTAGGGAATAATGAAAGATTATTATTGTTTTAAACTTTAATCGACCTTAATCTAATGGCACAATAAACTTTGGTAAGTACTAAATTAAAATTGTAGTCTTTAAGTATAAATAATTAAAAAATTTCTTAACTTTGATCAATGGCACAATCATCTTAGGTAAGTATTAAAATTTGCGTGTTTTCCCTTGCAATTCGGACTACTAAAAATACTTATAGTTTATAAAATTTTGTTTTTTTTTTCATGTCTCAACTTTAAACGCTGACATTGATTACAATAATCTCTATACATAGTGCAGGTTTCGTGCAGCAACTTTTTACACATGACGCACTGGATCCAGCCCACATGTAACTTTGTCATCTCAAAATCTTCGAAACACTCCACACATTCATTTCTTGCATCCGAAGATGAGTCTGATGCAAGACTTTCTTTGTTGTGTTTATAATTTTGTTTTGCAGATTTGCGAAGAAGACGCTGAATTCTGTTAACTCTCTTCGTAACATATCACGTGTTACTGGAAACCCCGCTGCCTCTAACTTTTGAATGTGTGTGACGAGCCGCTTCTCATTGTCGAAGTCCAAAATCGGGTGTTTCCCTATAAATAAATTCATGCGAATGTTAATATAAGTTAAGAAATAAAGAATGAAAATATAATAATAATCTATGTTAATTCTAAAATGTATTTCATTAGTAAGTAGGTGTACCTAATGTTAATTTTTGCGTGTCTTGTTTTACAAATCGTCTTCTTAAAGTTCTAGAAGGAATCCCATAACGCCGAGATATTTCATTAATAGGGCATCGGTTTTGTCTCAGCTCTTCAAAGGCAGCTCTAAGAGCATCTCCAGTCCATACAGCTCGTGGCTGAGTACCTACTTTGCGCACGTACTTGCGTGGCATGTCTATAAAAAAAGAAAAAAAATTATTCAATAAATTCATTATGGGATAGATGCCTCTAAGGGCATCTATACTCACAAAAAGTGAGGCATCTATCCTTTTTCTTAAGGATAGATGCCTTCACGGTTACAAAATAACACATATTTAAACATACCTAAATTACATTAAAATTGATATATTTGATATATTAACACATCATAAATACAAAAAAATTTCACTTACCTTATAACTTTGAAAAATCCGGGCGCGTAAAGCTTATACCTAACGAAAATTCGTATAATTTTTTCGCCGTCGACAGTGTTTGGCGCCAAAACTGTAGATACATCCGTCCCAGCGAAACGCTCGGCGTTGACTGGCAGGAGGGCGGGGGTACACTTGTATTTAAACAAAAGACTATGAGTGTAGTACTCGCAGAAGTCGCTACGCGTTTACTTAGGCGTCTATCCCACTAGGGCATCTATCCCCCCACATTTACCCTATACTTAAAACTAGTAGCTGTTGGTTTTAATTTCGAAAGCAAAACTTTGGATGTGAATGTTTTCTTCTTTTTTTAATCTTACAATGCTGCTCCACTTTAGTATCTTAGTAATACATATAGCCTTCATAAAGTAGAGGGCTCTTCAATAGAAAAAAATATTTTCAATACTTCCTGAGATTAATGCGTTTAACGTTCGTTAATAAAAATAACTTGAAATCTTAGAAGTAAATTTAAAGATACTATATAATTAATTAAGGACTAAGTAGTTAATTAAAGGTTTTTAATAGTAATTAAAAAAACAGTATCTGTTTAATTAAGGAGTAAATGGAAACCTAATTGAAAAACTATTCCATGACCTTTATTTTTTATTGAACACTTTTAATAAGAAAATACTCTTTTGATTTTCCTAATTACCTCACTGACTTCGGGAATTAGTTTGAAATAAAATGAATCTTTTTTTGTTGAACTTGGATAAAATCAACTTATTTATTTAAAAAAAATAGAATAAAAAAGGTATTATTTACAGGCAATTCTTATAAAGATTTATGTCGTGACGTCTTTATTGATGAAACTTAAAAATACTGTCACACGTATCGACCTAAATTGTGTAACTATCCTCGCCGTCGAAACTTCAGGAGAATTTTCAGTCTCATAACACCGACAACCGTAACAAATATTTACAAAGTACCAACATTTATCTCGGTTCGCCGATCCAAACCGCAGCCTCTCGTTTCGCATGGCTTCTAACCGACTCCATCACGGAAGCTGCCATTACAAATACTTTGGTTGAATTTAAATACTTTGTATATTTTGCCTACATTTTAGGAGAACGCTTAAGCCTATATTAAGGAAGGCATATTTACAGAGGTATATTTTTACACCCATCCTCGTCAATTTTTTTTCACAAACTGTATTTTCCGTGCTTTGTAGTCATCGTGGTCATCTGTCCATATAAGTACGTTCCACTGCTGGGGACGGGCCTCCTCTACCATTGAGAGGGTTGCAGGCCTTAGTCCATCATGCTGGCCTGGTGCTCTGTAGTGCTACTAAGAAATTTGAATTGTATACTTGTAATGCGGGACTAACCAGATGGATGGTAGGATTGTAAGATAATCCTTTACTATTCCTATCATTTCTGTAATAATTGCTTTTCCTTGAGGGGACATCGTCACAATCCAATTGAAACTGCGTTACAACCAATCCATCGAGTCCAACGTCTTTGTAAGCTAAACAAACAACGTCCATGAGAAGTTGACCACATGCTAGCTCCGATCGGGACGCGGGGATTATGGTCCGGATCGAATTGGCTTACTTTATCTTCTCTTAGTTTGCTTTTACTATGATTAAGGCAGCGAGTTTTTACAGCTTCCCACAAACTCAACGAAGTTTAACAATCTGAGTGGCTCATTGCTGCAGAAACTCCCCCGGTTTGTTTTAAATAAATTTGCTGAAGCATCGAATTGTTTATAAATAGATTTCTGTACTGAATGGGAGTTCCGAAGATTTTTTTTTCTGTTACAGCACGGAGTCTAAAAAGATACTTTTTCGTTTATAGGTTCGCGCCCAATTACGTGGGTCCTTAAGCAGAGGTTGCGAAACGTGGTTATAGATATCTACACTGCCGACGGAAAGTTTCCGGACAAGCATCTTATTTTATTTTGAATGGGTATATGATCCTCTTAGACATTAAGTGGATCTATAACGAAGGTGAAATGTTTGATTATATAGTTTTTATCATCTTTTCTTTGACTTTTCCTCCCTACCTCCGCCCGTTGTTGAAGAAAAATAAAACAAAATTGTCAACATCGTCATTTCTAACGTAACGGCCTTGCAACAAAATGAACATTTTGAAGTATTTTCTTAATTTTTTTATGAAATTTGGATTATTTTTTACAATATTTTGAGTTATAGAAGTCATTATATTATTTCTAAATTATTTTATTACTTTAATGGTGGTTGAATTTCCTTCTTCTGTGGTATTTTCTCGAGTAATCTCGCACTTAATATAATTTAATTTTTTTATTAATTTATTTAAGAAAATGGATAGGCATCCTAGTAGAAATATAGAAAAACGTATTTCTATTGTCACTTTTCGTAACAAAGGCTTTATCTTTTGTTATATTGCTAATGAACTAAATTTACCACCGTCTACTGTAGGAAATGCTATTGCCCGTTACGAAAAAACTGGTTAAAATCAGGATAGAAAATGCAGTAATAGGTCCAGTGCTACTTTTAAAGCAGAGGGTCAGTCCTGAATCATCATATCCGAAACAGATAACAAGCTTACAGCACCGGAATTTTAAATGCGGTCCCATGAAAGTCACGGTAAAAGATATCAGTGAGTAAATCAAAAGAATGGTTACAAAAACCTTGTTTAAATGGCAAAATTTCTATAAATAAACCACTCTTGCTAGGCGGAAATAGAAAAATAACTAAACTGGATTTAAAAAAGACAATGGACAGAAAGATTGGATGGTAAAAGATTGGAAACAAGTCCTATAGTCTGATGAATCAAAATTTTATATGCTTGTATAAAAACGTAGAATTTTTGTTCGTCGCGGCCCTCCAGAAAAAATGAATCCCAATGCTATAACCCCAACTGTTTAATATGGAGGTGTCTCTGTGATAGTTTGGGGGGTATTCCTGCTATGCTGGAGTAGTGGATCTATACAGAATCAAAGGAACTCTCGAAAAAAAGGGTTATTAAGAACGCATGCTCGCCCTTCTGGGGTGCGAATAATTGGCCGTTGGGATGTTTTTCAATAGGATAATAACCCAAAACACACATCTCAGTTTTGTGTCAACTATTTTTGAAATAAAAAAATACAGGTGATTTATAAATATTGAAATGGCCTCCACAATTTCCCGATCTAAATCCTATTGAATTATTGTGGGATGAAATGGATAGGCTAATCTGGAAATCGAATCCCACTTCTTTAAATGATCTTTGGTAGGCTCTTTAAACATTTTGGAACAAAATATCTAATAGTCTGTGGAAAAAACTTGTAAAAATAATGCCGCACGCAGTGAAAAAAGTATTGACGATCTAAGGTGATTTCTTTGATCAAATGAAATTCAAGCTGTATAACATGAAATAGATGAAAATTTTAATAGTTTTTATCCTTAAATATTACATTATAATATTTTGAAAATAAAACTTTGATTTACTTGACTTATTTTACTTTAAATTATTGTTTCTACAACTTTTTCATCTTGTCCGGAAACTTTCCGTCGGCAGTGTATATCTCTTGAAGTAAGTGTAGGCTTATGATAAAATGATAATAGACTTTCTAACGCTTACACACTTAGACGATAATTATTATGTTTTTAAAGATTTTTGGTATATACTTTTGTTAAGTATTCATGGCACAGGTTTTCATTCATCATCATCTGATGTTTTAATTACTGATATTAAGATTATTCTGTAAAGCTACAACAAAATGTGTCAATAAACACCCCTATAGGTACAAAGCCGCAATCTACGTGCTATGTCGATAGTACATATGGCAGCTACCATAATGGTCATCTCATTACGTTCGTTTAGTTGACACGCAATCAAATAATCAAACCAGTGTGATTGATTTACGTTTCAAATGAAGCTGCAATTGAAATGCTATTTTCAGTACTTTACTAATGGATTAGTATTGATTTATTCTTTTAAGATGTAAGTTTTGTTACTGTTATTTTTGCACGCTCTCAGTCTACAGACAGTACCTTTCTTTAGAGTCTCAAAAACAATTTCACCGATTTACAGATCAAACCCAGATACTATTTAAATAGAAATTATATGTGGTTTATCATACCATATAAGAAAATGAAAGAAAAATAACTACATAAAGTAGAATCAGATGCCTTTCATAATCCGAAAGGATGAACCCGTCAGATTTAAACCAAGCGATAAATTCAAATGAGTTCTATAAATGTACACATTCCGCTGCCTCCAAGTAATTCAACAGCGGTAATTGGGGTTTATTGTACATCGAACAAAAGGAAACAAGCGCAGAGTAACAGTACAAAAAAATTAAAAGCTTTTTTGCAACCGCCCAACGGATGTTCTTCGTGATTGTAAAACTCGACGTGGTAGAGGTAAATGTATACAGTATATTTTTTAATATTATCCAAGATGATGATTATAGACAAGATGATGTCTATGAAAATCTTTATTTTTTATGTTATTTTTGCTTCATCAATATAATCAACCACACACACAAGTTTGTAAGGCGGAGGGGCATTTTGCATCCACCTTTCGCAAGCTGCACTGAATTAACAAGGGGCAGAGTTGTTGTCGTTTTTATGTCACTTTAAGGAACATTTTCAGACACAATTTTGCTACTAAGATTTTCTTAAAACATAGACCCCCATAACATTGGCAATCATAGCATCGAACCAGAGACCTCGAGATCACATGCAAAAATTGAAACATAATTGTAAATGTAATTTAATCTTTTAAGAGGATTGCAGGATTTATTTTTAGTAATTTATGGACTTAAAACACAAGCTTTACTGTATTTCTTCTGAAGTTATTATATTTATAAGGCGATGTTACAAAAACTTTATGTTTTTTACGTAAATTACAATAACCAGGTTATTCAAAGCTCATAAAGTACAAAAGAAGGTAATCAAAACATTTGGAACTCAAACTTCATTAGGAATTCATTTCCCAAGTCAGAGAGCGTTGGCTATTTTTACGTTTTACTTTCTTCCATAAGGTTATTTTACGACATTCATTTGTTTAATTTTTACCATGCCATTATTAAAATTTCAGTTGCAGTATAGACCGTAATTGTAAGAGTAAGAAATATTTTAAATTTAAATATGGTTTGGTTTGCTGTGTTGATTGAACTGTGTCGCAAAAGGAAGCGATAAAATTTATGTTTTATTTGTGAAATACTTAAATAAAATTTATGAATGAATTAGGGTGTAAGTTTTCTTTAACTAATGAATTTTACGTTAGCATTTCTCTTATTTTAAACCTTATAACATCTCGGACGTAGCCTAGAGGACGACATTTACGTGTGAGGGTAAGTATACACATGACTCATGAGTCATGACATCATCGTAAAACGCCTTATATTGTTTAGAAAGCTCGAGCGCCCAATCCTTGAGGTGTAAATTTTAGTAGAATCTTTTTTTAGTTAGATTTTGTAACAGTCATTTAATTCAGTAACATAATTAGTTGAAAAACTCCTGGCATTCACAAAGTTTCGCACAGCAATTTGCCACGTAGTTTCACTGTCCGTTCCTGGAAGTTGAGTTACTTAAATTTATGTCAAGTCTAAGGTTACATTTTTTTGTATAAAACTGACCATGCTGAAATTCAGAGGCTTCTCTGTAAGATAATTTTCATTTTATCATCCCGGAACCAGTTTTCTTCGAAACTTTATGAAATATCTTTATATATATTGCAAATCTTTAAGTTTTTTTAAAGAACCCAAGTGCTTATTAAAGCCGATTAAAAGTATGGATTTTACGGCAACAAAGATTTTAGCCCTTAGGTTTCACTTAATGAGGGAATATTTGTCTGCTATAAAAAATATACTTTCTATGTCTTTCAAGAGTCTACCTTTAAGGTTCTTATGATGTTGAAATACCAAAAGAAATCAGCGATTTAGTCGTAAACCTACAACATCGTATAGGTAGTTAATATTTATGGTATTTTTAATATATCCAATTTTTAGTTACTTCTTTGTATTGTACTTTACTATCGTGAATTGTTTAGTTTTATTTGCCCCCTTGCCGCTCAGTAGACATAATATTGTATCGCGTATAGAACCATAATATTTATGTTGTGTGTTCGTCGTGGATTTGATTTATTTAAATTGTAGTAAAAAATCGTTGAGACTGAAATCAACTATTTTCGCCAGAAATTCTCTAGTGAGTTGTTTTGTTCCACTTTTCCATTATGTTTTTGATCAAACTTCATTGGTTCTGTGCGAGTCTAAAAATTGTGCATAGAAAATGAAAAAGAATTCCGATGGAATGATTTTCAGGAGATTTTAATTTGTAGTTTGATTTTATATTTATTAAATTATATATATTTCGGCAATTGTTTTTAATTTCTTTTATTGAAGTATAGACCGCTATATTGGTCTTGTCTGGTGAGAAATATAAGTTGTGATTTTCGTCAGTTGATAGGGCTCTACATAAATCGCCATGCTTGTCCAATCGAAAGTCGCTACGTTTGTTGTGCCAATGTTTGAAATATTACGCTATTGAAAACATAAATACTTTAATTATATGTAGTAAATTTAACCCATCTATTAATATAAATGTTCGGACTTATAAACGTTGCTAAAATCTTTCTCAATTTAAATAATAACTGTGTTTTGTTGAGCAATTTGTGACGATGGACGAAACGAGAGATAACACGTATAACATGAGAATGAACAACATTTGTACAATTCCAACAATTTTCAGAATAAAATAGTGAATGTTAAGCAAAATAGAACATATTTTTAACATTTACTATGCTTGTTGTATTACGAAAAAGTGAGTGTTAAAATTTATTTACACAGGACAAAATTCTAATTACAGGTGGTCTCCTAAAAATGTTTTAGCTTTTGGATATATTGTAGTTTCAAGATTTTAATATGGTACAAAATGTAGACTGGTTTAAGAGCTATTAGTTTTTCTATCACGAAATCCGGTGTAATCAGCCTAAGTAAGTCCCGTTGGTAGGCATGGATCTTCTCTCCAGATACATAATATGTTGGGGTAAAGACGGGCTAAGCAATCCCTAGCATCTTTTAAGCTATCTCGGGTACCTCATGTTATTATTCATCGCTTCTTAAGTACATGATAAACCATTGCAAATACACACCGAAAAACTTGGAGGTATGTGCCTAGAACTTGACCTGGGGCTACCAAGATTTTCATCTTTACCACGCGCCCATATCTTCACCATCATAACTTGCATAAATTACATTTAGTTACCAAGTATTTAACTCTACATTCCACGAGAACAATAACTGTCCAGAGCACTGATAAAATGTGAAAAATTCTCCACCATTCGCGAGAAAATACCTCGTAAAAAACAAAAAGAGTGATATAAAATTACAGCGAAAAGTAAGTGTTAGCAAGTAAAAAGCGGTTGATAACAAGCCAAAGAACTTTTTGCGGTCCGGCTAATTTTATAAAGAACAATAGCCTTTAACGACTTCTCCAATGCAACAGACTTACCTGAAAGGGGCATTTACAATGAATCTCACTTGGAGACAACGGGCAGGCAAAGTTTGCATCTGGAAGTTATAAACGCAGTGAAATGAATTTTCACACTTTAGAATCCCTTGTAATTTTAGGGCACAAGTGTATGCCATACATTCTACAGAGCCCAGATAGCGCTAAGTGTTATCAGGATTTTCCATTACGAAATTCTCAGTAGCGACACGGAGTACACGCTTAAAAATGGCTAAATGCTCGTCCCCTTTTACATGCGAATAAACGCGCTTAGCGAAATTTGCGTACAAAAATTGAAAGTCTCTTTGACGACACATGCGTGAGGGTGTGACGTAAAATTTTAAAGAAAATACCAACAGTGACGTCATAAAATATTCAATACATGTACGCGCTGTATAATTGAGTTATTTCAGTCAACTGAGCGTTATGTGTACGACAAAGCTAGCTAATGTGGCTTATTATAATTTTAAGTATGGCTTTTGTGATGTTGCGGGTTTAGTAGAAGCTTCTTTGGTGTTGTAAACTGTAAAATAAGCCAATGATCTAGGATATGCCTCGCTAGCTTCGTGGTATAAATGTATGGCTTGCAATGGAGAGTTTCCAATTTCTATAACGCTGGAGGTAAAATCTGGCGATATTAAATAAAGTGCCATTCACCGTGGGACTAATAAGCAGTCAAAAATATCTCGAGAGTTAGTTCGACAAATCAGATAGCGCGAATTCCTGACTTTTCTTGGACTTCGACAGTGAATGAAAACACAAAGAGGAGACAAACGCATTTTGGTCACAGAGATTTATTTTTAGATTAAGACCGTAAATAGGATAAAAATTATATAGATAAACATAATATTATATACAAGAAACTCTTAATAAGACAAGCGCAACATGACAGATTGGAACGAGCCGTTTATGGAAAGAAGCCACTGGTGACAAACTTGCGCGCAGTAGCACAGAATCTAAAGACTGTTAAATATAAATGAAGCATGAATTATTCAAAATTGTGCTCATGCATTTTCAGTATTGACGAGTTCAAGTGCCGATAGTCAAATACTAAGGTAAGGTTGTTCAAGAATTTTATTGGGTTTTTAAGTTACTTATGAGTTTTTTATCGACACTTTTTTTAGGGGGTTAAAAATGTATTTTATTATTTTATTTTTTAAACTAGGTAACAATGATTTGTAGAATACGAAAAAAATCACAATTATACAAAAATACGTACTTAGCTATGGGTATCAAAAGTATTAAATAAGTTCTTGTTTATGTAAACATTAAGATATAAACAAACATTCAAAATTTGTCACAATTTCGTTATAGAAACTTAATACAATCTCACATAATTATATACCATTATCGAACGATTTCTTTTCACAAATTTTCTAATTGTGTTTTAAATTTTTTTGATGCAGTAAACATCAGTAGCGGTATAAATCAGTTATTATAAAGTAGACATTACGTCTTTAACGTGTAACGCTTTTAGGCTTCTATGAAAGTATTGGTGAACATTTTAACTTGTAGCATGACAGCCAATAATATTACATATAATCCGCACACGCATAGTAGTTGGGCAAGCCTCAAGTTAAACTGACTTCGCGTAACATGGGGCAAGTTTGATTAGGGTCCAAAATTAATTCTCTCCAGGGACGAACTGATCTAATTTCGGGAGCAGTTATCAAGTGGCTTGGAAAATGTTCGGGCGTTCTTCATCATTCGTCCTTGCCAAACGGCCAGTGATAGCATAATTGATAATCTTCGGATCGGTGTTGTGGTTTGTGATATTACCAAGGACAGACCCGAAAGCGGCCGAACTTGATTGTTAATGAATTTTAGGTTAGTGTTGTGTATGTAAAGTGATTTTTGCGTGTTATTGCTGTTTTAGAACTTTTATGCATTTAAAATGAATTTTTTGATTAGGTCTAGTAGACTCCTTCTCTCAGTTGTAACACGTCCCAAACAATTATAAACATGTTACTTAAACAAATTATTACTGTCTTTTATATGCCGAAAACTATCTCGATTTTACATAAAAAATACATGAAATATCTTCTAATTAAATTTTTTCTCAAGTGTCAGCGTTGATAATAATTTAGCCCTACACTTAGCTTATGTAAGGCGAGTTTCAATGGTTAAAACATTGGTGCGTTAGTTGCAAATCTAGAACCTGTTTTTTTCATTAATGAAAGGTTATAAATAAAGTTCTGCAATCCTAATCAACGGTCCCTTAGCACAATCGTATTAGTGAGCGCATTGTGAAATATCGCACGTTCTATAAACTCGAAAGCCGAAAAAAGAACAAGTTGAAAGATTAATTACATTAGACCCTTCACGGGCATAAATTTCAAATAGAAATTACGCTTTGAATTCCTAATTAGGCAGAAAATCATGAAGAATATTCTGCTTAACTCTCATAATTAAATTTGGACTAGTGGGTGATGTGTACACTGAAAGAACTGACGTAAACTGAATTAGCATTAGAAGGCTTTGGTACAACTACAAAATGTAAATACAAACAGCTCTTTTCAAACTTAGACCTCCTGTGCATGTTTAAATAAAAGATGCTCGTTTAATATTAACAGCTCTGCAGATTATTTTCAATTTAAAAACTTAGTAAGGTAAAATTTACTATAGTGACAATTTAAGAAATTAGTTTAAAAATAATAAACAGAATATAATAAGATGACGTATATTATAAGTGCAATACTTCGGCATGCCGACATTCATTTAAATACATACATTTATGTACATATAAGTATAGGTTATTATTTAGCTTCAAAGCGGCGCGGAGCTCTAAAGATATGTACCTATATTGAAAAATCTATAGGAGATGCCGTCAATAAAACGCAGTCAAATAAATATTATGTCGTGACAAGCGTATTATTTAAATATTGGTTTTCATGCGGGAATACGCCGTAGAGACCGTGAATTAAATACAACATTACATTATTTTCGTCATTAATACATCATCGGCATACTTTCTTTCATAAGTTAATTAACATAATTAAGTTCATGTAAGATAGATCAGATAAAGTCATTACCCCAGTAGGATTTCATCAATTCCTTTTTCGTTTTTCTTGAAGTAAACTAATTCATTTGAGCGGGCATTCAATCTGTAAGTGACTGATGAAAAGGCTCACCAATGAACCGAGTTAAGGCGAATTCTGTTTTCAAAACACACAAAGCCTTCTAGATCTGGTGGGAGCGTTCGCGATTTCCCGATGATTTGGGTTGTTTTAATTTAATTAGAAGTGAAGGAAATTAACGAGGGTCGCTTCTGCACACTGGAATGTGCGGAACCACTTATTTCGAGCAAAATCGGATAAATCCTCCTTAATAAACCCGAGTTAGCGCTTCCAGGAAGGAGAAAAATATTCATTTTTGGAATTATATTTAAATTTTGTATCGACGGTGTCCTTGGCGAAGTTATTTGTAAATAATTTGTTGAATTAAATAAATAATTAATAAAAATAAATTGTTGGGTTGAATTGATTGAATATTTGTTTCGAATTTGGGTGTTTCTGAGAGCAAAAAGTTTCGCGAACTTTCTGATACCAACGTTACGAGGCTGGTATTTTAGTGTGGTGTCAGAGCTCTGTATATGACTGTTGGATGTATTTTTTAAAGTGTTAAGCCTATATACCTACCTATATTTGAACATCATCAAAAAATCACTCGACTTATAAGTTTCATATACATAATGGTAAAATGGGTCGGTCACGGTTTTAATATATGTATTAAAACTGTATACAGTTATCTCACAGGAGAGTAATAGAGAACTGTTATTTTTTAAAGCATTTTATTATTGTTATTTCCAAAGGAATATGTGTAAACAGAAAATGTATTTACACGCATTCTCATTAAAATACTTTTAATTGTTTACTTCAGCAACGGCATTCTGCCTACAAATTATTCGCATAAAAGAAAAAATAAATTTTAAGTTGATTTGATATCGTTCCATACGGTATATTTCATCAGATTTTCCAACATAAAATATGAACGAATTTAATATCGCAAGAAAATAACACGGGTTAACGACTAAAATAAAAATGAAATTAAATTTGCAGGCTTAATGTTTTGTGTAATCTCTTTGTTAGACACGTAATTATGTTTTTAATAAATTTGTTTATTGAATCTGTTATCGGCAAAATGTTTAATCAGGATACTTCCTCATCGAATTATCAATCGGAATATTGATTAAATTCAGCCACGTTTCAATGTTACAAGTAATATAAAACACAAGGGTTTTTAGAGCATGGTAAAGTTCAGATTGTTTGGTGTGGAAAACACTCTTTTTACCAGATTTTAAGTTTGCTTCTATCAGTCAGAAGAAGAGGTGTATGTTTTTAATTTATTATGTATGTTAAAGTTTTATCAGACGATTTCTCTTTCCCTTTAACATCATATAAATAAAGCTGAAAATTGTCTTCAAAAGCCTGAAGTTTTAATACGTAACGTATTCGAAAATTCCCACTTGGGAGTATATAAATTTAGAAGTCTATATTTTATATATTCAAAATAACAGCAAATACATTTTTTTAGTCTATCAAAGTAAAATGGGACCAAAAGCCATTAATTTAAGTGTATCGTAATTAAATTTTACTTTAATACATATTGTGTAAGTACGAAAATATATCTTTTCGTATTTTTCTAAACTTAATGGCTTTATACACTCGAGGTCCCCAGTGTCATTATCCTATTGGTACTACGCAAAGGTCATTTTCTGACGAACACTTTACTCTTCTTATTATTTTCATTTGTTCTTAGTGTGTTGTGCTGTACTACACAAGTGAAGCGTTATAAAAAAATATATTTCATATTTAATTTTAAGTGGTTTGTTAAGATATGAGCTGTCGTGTTTTTTAATTAAATGAGAATGGAAAAATTAATTTCGGGTAGAATTATATGCATGCACGTATGTTAACAGCCTGCTAAGGGACCATGACAGTTTGAGACGTATAGCAAAGTTGCTTTATATGTCTTGGGATGGAATACAAAAAAAATAGAACTGTAAGTAAAATACGCATTGACTTAACACATAGCGAACTCCATATATATTCATGTATCCACATTTTATTATAAACATATGCAATAACACACAATAAATATTTTATTTAGGTACAATAAAATAGTAACATACATAAATAAAAAATTGTTAGTTAAAACAAACACTACACGTCGATAATGTTATGAGTACAATATTTACAAACATTAATTGCTTAAAATCTTAAATTTACATCTCAGGTACTTTTATTAAGATTTATTAACATCGGACTCTTCTAGAATAACCACGCGTTTGTTAGCTCGCCTTCTTGCATGCGGACCCAATCTTCTTTCTCTTACATATTCTTCTCCCTCACCTTGAGTGACCTGTTGATATCATAGATAAGATTTTATCGCCTTCATTAAAGGTTTACATACATACGTATCCAATTATACATACACTGTAATATAGTACAATACATAATATGTTGTATATCTTGTCATACCAAATTAGGGGTAAATAGGCAGGACATATTAGATCATATCGACAAAAACTAGTTCTTGAACTTTTGATAGTTCTTATTTAAATGGCGGCACAAGAGCTGGATATCGTGATAGCCTCGAGGTTTGCGCGAGCAGTCGAGAACCTCGGCGGACGCCAGTACAAACCCAGGCACACAAATCTGATTTTTCGAATTTATGTTTGTATTCACAATTAATTATCGCTTGCTTTAACTGTGATGGAAAACATAATGAATAAACCTCCATACCTAAAAGTTCTTAGAAATTTCTGAGGTGTGTAGTCCGCTCGACTGCCCTAGATATCCTCATGGACTAAGGCCAAAGCCCTTTCAGTTGCAGAAGAGGCCCATCTCCTGCAGTATGACGTTTAAGGGCATCGGCCCACATAATCATCGGATTATGTGCTGTTTTATCTGCCCTACTACATATTCGACACTACAACTCTTGTGCTACAGTATCGATAGTATCACACACAGTATTAACACCGAGCATTGAAGCTTAGTAAGTCGAAACACGGAAATATTTGCATGAGATTTGTTTAATAAACCATACAACAATAACAAACCATGTTACATATATATTGACGATTTCTTACGCTAATTCGACCGTACATTGCACTCCCAAAGGATATGTTGCGTAAAATCTTTCTATTTGCCGTCATGTGTTGAGCATTAGCACATGGAAGTTAAATGAAAATATGTACCTATGAAACATTTTGACATTATATTTCTCACTATGCCTCAAAGTATTTACTTTGGGTTGTTACTGAGTATCTAATCCAATAAGGTATAGTTTACCCAATTTGGGTAGTTATGAAACACGATAGTCTATTAAGTATGCCAAGCTCTTTAATCTTCACTTCAATAAGAAATACCAAAGTTTCAAGAACTAGTATGTACCGTATACAAATATTATGTCCTAACTGTTATCCACAATTTGGTATTATATGACAAGAGATCTGATTCTTTCATTTATTAATGAAATTTTACATTTGGGTACATATTTAATTTACCATGTAGGCGTAAGTGTCTCTAACAATATATCAAAGAAAATGTACATTGTCAGAAAAGTTACGGTCGAATAACCTTCACGTTTCAAATTATTTGATAGAAAAACTTACTTTTGGAAATAACAAGTACATATTATTTTTACAGTGTATTAATAGGAAAAAAATAGAGAACTATATTTCAGGAGAGAATTTATTGCGCTGACATATTAGTGTGGACTTTAGCGTTATGAATAATAATAGTATTTTATTATTGTATAAAAGAGAAAAGCTCTCGAACATTTGTTTCCATTGAATTCCATTTACGTATAATAACTAATAACTCACATTATCTATTTCTTAGTATAAGACATATTAAGCTAATAAATAATTAAAAATGCGGAAGTTTTACCTGAATCCTTTTTCTTGCTGGAACGTTGTTGTCAAGAAACTTGTTCACTGCTCCAAGAGTGTTTATAGGAATCTAAATTAAAACATATTATATTTGTATATACCATTTTTCAAAAAGTGCGTCAACAAAATGTTAACCGTTTTCCACGTATTTCAAATATTACTACCAGGTATGACATCTTATTCATTTTCCGACTTTAATCGAAACATGAAATAATTAAAATTTAACTTTATAATGATGCTTAAAAGTAGTATTCATTTGACCACTGAAATAAATATTTTTATTTTCTATATCATAAATATGAAAAACAACGGTGAAATCCAATTAACTTTCTTTTAAAATTATATGCATAAAAATTTTGAGCATAAGTAGGGGAAACAGTATAGTTATTGGCCAGTTAAGTGACCAGTTGGTAAACAAAAACACATAAAAAATTATATCCTTACTGAAAATAAATAAAACTCACGACATTATGTTGCTTTGTTAATGTACTACAAAAGAAGGTACTTTATATAAACTTTCACTATACATGTTAAGAATAGTGTGAACTCAAAAATATTAAACTCAAAATCACAGTAATTGGCCGTAACATAGTAGTTATAAAGAAAGTGAGTTATATTGCACCTTTAATATGGTTATAACGCATAAAAAACCATCTATTGTGAAGTATAAATCATTGACAAACTACATATTCATTTCAAAATATAGCGCCAAAAAAAATATGCAGTCTTAACATTATTTTTAATCGCTTAACTGAATTTCTCCCTCCGGCAAAACATTACACATCGGAAAACAAACAAACCACATACCTAGCGGAATTTCGATGAGACTTAATGACAGAGAATAAAAGTGTCGCCATTATATAATTTTTAAATTTACTATTAGTATAGAATATTGCTAGTTTTTTGGTAGCAAAGTTGAAATGGCTAATAACTGTACAGGGGCCAATAACTATACTGTTTCCCCTATATCTTCAAATTAAATTTTCATGTCAGTTCATTTAAATCTATGCCTAGAACATACTTC
Source organism: Cephonodes hylas (assembly GCA_030295005.1). Taxonomy (NCBI): domain Eukaryota; kingdom Metazoa; phylum Arthropoda; class Insecta; order Lepidoptera; family Sphingidae; genus Cephonodes; species Cephonodes hylas. The sequence goes on from AP025371.1 coordinate 8,066,852, forward strand.
TTTCTATTATTTCATTGCCTTATGTTGTAGCAAATAAATTCAAAATTCAAGTTCTTTAAAGTAATTTGGCTGAAGTCTTTTGACGAAAGCCGCTGAAAGTGGCGATTACAGTGGCATAAAAAGGCAATTAGGTTTGGCAGAGAGTATTTGTCTGAAGCGATTAAGCTATTCTTTGACTCGCTATGGGTTAGAAAAAGTGAGTTTTAAAGTAGGTGTCATTAAAATCAAACCGTTCACGCCAAACAAAAGATATCCTTTATACGCTTTTTAAATAATAAGCGATTAATAAATACTTTACTTCCCGGTGTTAGATGTTATGACTTAAATATTATAATATTTTACAATACCTTTTTAAATATTGTGTGAGTTCTATCTTTTATTTTACTGACGTTATGATTCAGAAAAATAACTGTTTTTCGAGATAAGTCTTGTATAAACTCTACTAGGCAAAACAGTAGAAGTAAGTTTAACATAAATAATGAAAGTTTAATATGATTTACGTTAACAACGATGATACGATTATGGTATATTAACAACAATACTTTTGATTTTTAGTAAATAGCTTTTGTAGAATATTAAAGATCTAAGTATCTTAGAAGATTTAAAAAGGGAAGAAAACAGCTTCGGTTTTCTATTTACTTCAGCTTCATCTGAGGAGCTAGCATATCTTAAGTCATTTAACGTTTTTAAGACTGATATAAAATTTATTCCCGATAAGAGTATGGCGGCCAAAGTCATAAACATTTTGGTAGCCAGATAAAAATTTACTATCCTTAAAAATATTTTAGAAGTTATCTTTGGATCTCGGTTTATGTTAAACTACTTTGTATACTACATCAAACAAAAGTAAACAAAAAAATGAAAGAAGATATTTATTTAATTTTTCAATATGAAGTAGTTTTTATTCGACTTTAGATTACTTTCAAGGACCTGTTTCTTCAAATTTCAATTAATAAGGGTTAATTAGACTTATGTAGCTATAAAACAAACATCAGTAATTACTGTTTTTAGATTAACTATCCTTCAGTCTCTTTTCATCCAACAATCGACACTCACAAAGTGAACTTCAAAACAACACTGTGCACTAGTCAAACGTATTACGCCTTTGTATTTATACATGATTAAACGAAATCAAAATCCCAACACCAAAATCAACCTCGGCCAACAAAAAACAGTCAAATGGAAAACAGGCTGAATAAGCGGTTTTTGTGAATTAAAAAGCCAACCACCAGAATATTTTTCTATAAGTTTCCTTGCAAGCTCAATTTGCAAACTTACAGCGAATATGTCATCAATGAGTTGAGACGCACTCGGTGTCTCTACCGATATGTGCGCTTCGGATGATGATGATGATACTGATGATGCGTGTTTCGGTGATATCGAATCAGAATCTGTGATCAATGCAATCAGCTGTTTAATCTGTTTTAAGGTAGGAAGCGTAAGACATGCTGAAATATAATTTCAATAAAAATTTTACAGATTATTTATTTTACTCTAATTAATTTAAAATGATGCTGAAAAATGAGTTGCTTTAGAAAGTCAACACAAAGTTCGATTTACAAGTCAAATCTTTACTTAATAATAATGAAATTTTCTTAAGGCTGTGAAGGACGTAAAATGGTATTCCGTAAGCTTACTCTACTAAAGATGGTATATGAGGGAGAAAAAAGAATTTACGATAATATTGTGCAAATTTATTTATAATTTTAACAAGTCTGCTAAAGGTTTGCACGTAAATGGTACGATCGTAAAAAATAAAAACGTAGTAAAAGCTAAGGAGATAAAAATATCATCAAGATTACGAGGGTGAAGAAAGCGTTGAGTTTATACCTCGCAGTTCTCCGCAGGTCACTTACGTTTCTTATTGTGGCTTCTAAAAATGAATATTATATTTTCTCAGGCCTAAGTAAAAAATAAAACTGACGTTAAATATATTCTTAATATAATCATTTTTAGATACCACGCAGTAGCTATAATAAAACTTCTGTTAGGTTTTTATGTTTATTTAAAAATCCATATAAAACATTATTATCAACATTTAAATATCATACGTAACCACCTGCATGTACTGTCGCGGATTTCTGCACCGACACATTCGTGCTTCCGGCTGTGTTGGTGAGAAAACTGCTTACTGCTTTCAACGCGGAAATAGGAATCTGTGAATGTAAAAATATAAAGTGGAGTTTTACAAGCCGCCAAATAGGTTAGCGTGTAGGTTGAATTTGTCTCGTAGAAACGAGTGGGTGGAAGAAAATATTCATAAGTACAAAATAAAAATACTTATTTTAAGACTGCCAAAAATGTAATTGCTTTTTTCTGTACTTATTTTTTTCTAGCTATCTCATTACTTTAATGAGTTTAAGAATAATGCAACTTATAGACATGATGTGCCACATATTGTAATAATTTCACTTACATTGAAAATGTCTTGGAAGAAGGTTGGATTCTTAGATACGGTTACTTCTTTGGAGTATGAGACTTGTCCACCACCATTGGCGCTTGCATCTACAGATGCTCCTGCGTTCACTGCGCTTTGAGCATCGACGTCGATCCTCTTCTGAATAGCAGGGGCTACATCGGCACCAGCGCCAACGAAACCACCAATAAACGCTGATTGCTTATGAACGTGATGATGTGGCTTTGTATGTGTGTGGATAATGTGTTTTTCAATTATCTGCGGCTGTTGCTCGACGTGAACCTAAAATCATATTGTATTTATAATTGGTTGAGTTAACTTGGTATTTATCTCAATTTCAGTGTTAGCACAAGGCTCGTGATTTGTAAATATTGTCAGTGCATGTGCTTTAAATATAGCTTTTTAAAGTCTAGTGCAATTGAAACACTTTTGGTGATTTTGGTACGGCCTTCACAGCTTACCGATTCCTGTTGAAATTGATCGATGAATATAATTAATGATATCTAGTTAATTTAGATCAAGACTACTATGCCTTCTATTTGTATCACGCGGTATCCATTTACTCACTTCTTTAACGACGACTGCTGGTTGAGCTTCAGCGTTTACAGATGCTCCTGCATTTACTGCCAGTCCAGCAGCAGCAACAGGTGTTATTTCATTAAAAGCATCAACATTGAATTCTTTATGAACTTTCTTATGTTTCACAGTTTCAACAGGCAAGACAGACACGTGTGTTTCTTTGATTATTGTACTAGGTGCTGCTAAGGTTTTTGTGCCAGAGTATGTTATTCCTGTTGATCCTTGTGCACCCGTTTCACCCGCCTGTGAATTTAATATTAAGGTTTTAGTTTTTTGTCTTTCAAAAAACCAACCATGCATAATAATTAACAAAAGAAATGCAAATGTATTAAGCACTACGGTCCAATTTTGGAAAGCTCCATGCATATGTGATGGTCTGCAGTGAATCATGATGTAACAACGAAAATGGGTCGGATAACAAGACATGAAATTGCGAATGGATGTTATTGTGAATGCATGCACGTAAAAAATAGGGTACTATTACCTGAGTCCTTAGAGTGTTACACATTTAGTTTCACACTGCAACTAATTGTATTATAAAAATATGTTAATTTTGTTTCTTATTAAAATATTATTTATGCGCAATAAGTTTAGGGGTTAATTGAATAAAATGATTTTGAAATAAAATATAGTTTTATTATTAAATGCAATAGAAATATATAAGAGGTTATGTAGTAAGTATAACACCACCAAATTAAATTGAATTATATTCAAGTAGACTGCCTTCACCAGTCAAAGTTTTTGTCGTAGTTTTGCAGTGCTTTTATCATTTCCATACGCCTACGTCTTTCCTCTAAGCTTCTTACCAGGCCGGATGATGCTTGGTAGTTGCCTCCTTCAGCAAGTGCGAATCCTCGTCCAGAAACGTCATCGGGTGCCACATGTCCGCCTAATGCAGCCGCAGCACCAACATTACGAGTTGCTGTAGCTCCAGCATAGAGGCCTCCTGTAGACATTTTATCAGTAATATGATGAAATATATTTTTGACAACAATTAATTTGCAGCTAAAATAAATCGAATTTGATAATTGGCAAATATATCTCTTATATACGCTTTTTGATCACAAAATTGTTATTAAAAATATTTTTTCCACTGATTTTTGTTGTTGTAATGTACATACATTGTTATGTTATATTACTTTATTTTAGTTACATTTTAAGTTTTAAAAAGAAATTAGTAAATTTTTTTGTTTTTTTGTAAAAGCCTTCGACGTTGATTTTCTTACTTATTTTATATCCTTGTTCGCTAAGAACTTATTCATCTCTATTACGCAGCATCACCTACCTTAATTAGTCTTGCCCTTCTGACTTCAAATGTCGGCTCAAAGGTAAATGCTCAATTAATTCTTAACTACCGTCATTGTGCTAAGGTATCTACGTTGATAATCTGAAGTATAATTTGGATTCTCTTAATAACATGTTAATTTGATTCTAGTCTCATCGGCTACAATTTGTCGCCCACCTTAATTAACATGTAATGTATCATTTCTTGAGAGAAAAAATACAATTTTGTTGTATGGATTTTACAAGCGTAAGTAGAAGCAATTATATACATACATAGCCTCACGCCTATATTCCCCGAAGGGGTAGGCAGAGATGCATTTCTGCACCCACATTTCGCCAGGCATGTATCAGTTCCACGTAATAGGGGGCGAGCCTATCGTCGTTTATTGCCATTGCCCATTTCCAGACTCCGTGCTGTGACTTACAATTTCCTAATAAAAAAAAACTAATAACTCTTTGCCCTACCCGGGAATCGAACCCTGAACCTTTAGATCGCACGGCACATACTTGTACGCAAGACCACGAGGCAGTGAAGGAAGAGGAGCAATTTAATGTCTAAATGTACTAGTTTACCTGCTGCTCTTCCGCTTTCATCTACATTGCCGCGAAGACCAGCTCTTGCTGTTTGACCGTGAGGAGTCCCGGCTTCAGCGAACAATCCACCTCCAGCTCCACCACCTACAAAATTACAATTGAATGTATATGAAGTTAGATATAGGAGCATTTCGGAACCCACTTTCTGTTTTTTTTTGTTCGTCCCAATTGGAAGCGAGATTGTTGCCGTTTTGTTGACACATTCTCAGACTCCGTGCTGCTAATGAGAATTTCCTAGCTAAATGGGACGGGTAGAAACTTAAGATATGATGTTAAAGTAACTTTTAAGTATTTGATTTGATTGAAAATTAATTCGTACTCTGTATTGAAACATAAGCTGCGATTCCACTACCCTGGCATGTATTTGCTGGACTGGCAAGTTGTTCACTTTTTGCTTAATAGTTAAGCGCAGTACTCTCTATGTAGAAAATGGCGACAATCTTTCGTTACCCAGCAAAACACCAAACATCTTAGGGTCCGCTGTACCAGCAATACGCAAGGTTTAATATTCCTATGTCATTCTCTAGGTTTTTTTTAACGCTTCTAAAACGAAAGAGTTTGTTCAACATGAGAGTTAAGTTATATGTGAGGATTCTTAAACATGGTCATTGCTGACTTCTTACAGACAGTTACCATAAAGTATTATAAGATACACATAAATGTCACATTATAAACAATTACGTTTTACATAAAAGAGAGAAATGGTTAATCTTAAAGCTACTAGCGTTATTAAAAAAGATAATGGATAAAGAGTGTTCGCATAGAAATACGACGTTTCATTGCAATTAAGAACATTTTTTTTTAATGTAATAAATTCAAACATTATCTTTGTTTATAAGAGGGCCTTGGATATCATTTTAGGGTTCCTTAAATAAAAGTTTGGCCCTATTAATTAATTCATATGAACCTAATATATTTGTAATCCCACTTTAATGTGTATAATGAGTTTTGCCCATTTTGTTTTTCTAAGAATACTTTAATCGAAAATATTTAATTATTTTCCTGATTAAATAATTAGTGTCGTCTTGTTATTGACTAGATGTTTTTAACTACACTTTTCTTTTGCCAAGAAATATCAGGCTTATTGAATCATTTTTATTTAGGTATAAAAACAAGACTTAAAATATTTTCTAAAAAATACAAATAGTAAACCAATTTAAAATTTCAAATGTGGACCTTAGTAAATCTTAATGTGTGATGGTAGTGTTAAAATAGTTGCAAAAATCTTTTACAGATATAAAGACATACATATTTTAATTGTTCATTTATTTCAGTCATTTACACAACCTATTAATCTTAAAAAGTTCTCATAATTGTTCAATCACGAACAGAAATTACAAACAACCTACCGCCTTGTGTTAGCAATTAACCCACTCTTTTAATACAAGGGGTAAAATATAAAAAAATGCCCAGTCACTGCTATTGCAAAACGAATTAAGTTCTCGCGGGGATTTTTTTTACGGCGAGCAACTTCCAACATTTTGTGTGGAACGAGTATTTTATTTATCAGGAATGTGTGACATACAAGATAAAACGGAACAACGTGGAGTTAGGTCTTTATAGGCTTAACCATCGGTCCTCAAAGTTATTCCAAGGACAATCTCCCCTTAGAATAAAAAAATAGACAACACATTTTTAGAGGGAAGAAAAGTATTAATTTTATGAGCAATATTCGCTTAATCAGCTGAGACACGATTTCGGTATGCGAAACGTTACATGAAGTGTTTGAATCACATTATATTATGTATTTTGGTAGCGTCATTAATAGAAATATCATATTATACTTAATGTAAATTTTATACATTTAAATATAATGAAATATGAGAGATAACAGTAAGGATACAATTAAAAGTCTGCTAACCGCTATACACTCGTTTCAGCCATTTTGATGTGTACGATGAAAAGTATACAAAAACACACAATAAGCCAATTAAGAATGTTTTATCGTGTTAGTGTCTTGGCAATTCCCTATAATTATCGCAATTAAATATGCATTTGCGCTGGCAGTAACCAGCAAAGCGTCAAGCGTTGTTGTACGTTACGTAGATATACTTGATAGTGATTTGCATTAAAATATTGATATCTGACCAAATACGTCCCATTCCACTGTTTACCTCACAACTAGCTAAGATAGTGTGGGCTTTTGGGAACCACGCGGGACTAGTTCGGATTTTCTTGATTGGGATGTTTTACTTTATCGTTAAAATATGTGATAATTCAATAATACCAACAAATAATGAAATACTCAACTTCGAGTAGACAAAAGTGCGTTACTAAGTGCGTTATAATCATCCGCATCATAAGCAAAGCAAAGCTATAGTACCGTCCACTGATAGTAAATCCTTTGCAATTCAAATAAGCATAGAGCATTTATAGCACTGAGTGGAAAAATGTACTGGTCAGTATATTGCGCCGTTCTAAAACCGGATTGCAAAGTGACCATGGTGATGATGGCCAAATGTGACACACTCGTTATAGTCAGGAGTCTTCTTATATAGGGTGATAGCTGGCAGTCGTTGAAATTATCCTACCGCAAGATTAACGCAATCCGATCCGAAGGAAATATTTGTGGATCATGCAAACATTTGTCTCGGTGCAGGAATTGAACCCGCGGCCTCTTGTTCCGTAGATTGGTATCTAGCCAACTGCGCTTCAGGGTTGTCGAAAATGACTACCGTAAATTCGGTTACCCACGTGTTACCGGATCGATTATAATATCTAAAACTGAAGTATACACAAGTAGACATCACACTTACCCAATAAGCCACCGAGGCCGACCCCGGCATGGTAACCACCGAAGTTAACTCCAAGCTTGCCCTCTTTGAACGTGATGAACTGCGGCGCCTGAAATATTAAAAACATCGAAATATTACTTATAATGTACATATTTAATCATATTAACCTCAAACTTCAGGCACACAGGTCTCACTTTTCGGTCGTATGTGTTTATTCTCAATAAATTATTGTAAATCGAAATAACTGAGGGAACAGTTAACCGTGAGAAAGCTACGGTCTTCATGTACAAATATTTATGGATCCGCTCAAGCAATTGGGATTGCTTCGGACGGTTGTCGGTGCGGTGAATTTCCATCGAGCGGTTGCCGTATTCGACGTACATTGACGGCTTGAGCTGTCAACTGCTTCTGACCAGTTACCATCACCCAGGCTTGTGTTGTTTCTTGAGCGATATTGACGACTGCTCGAATGCTCCAAAAATTATCGATGGCAGCTACGTGCTATTGACTATGACGGCCAGAGCGAACGAGTTACGTATATTATACGTTGAGTCTAATAGTTATTATCACGTCATTAATGCAAAGGTGTACACACACCTTGTAGTTTGTAGGATAGTCGGAACTAGTCATTGATATGATGAGTATGGACACATTCGTTAACTTTCATTAGTTTTTATAAACTTTTCGTAGGTCATTTTACATAGCATGAAATCATAGTTTCATGTGACTTCTACGATAACTAATTTAATATTTATGAACATTTTGATCTTCTGGTAAAACCCAAGTTAACTCGATCAGACAATCCGTCGAAGAGTTGACATACTTAATATTAATTACATTACGGAGAAATTGCAGTATCGGCGAAATGTAGATACTGGACTTATATAAATAATATTTAAGTCCAGAGAAATAAATTTCTAAAGTTTATAGTCGTTCTGGGACATTTCGTATGGGGCAGGATTTGAATTGATCTAATCAACTGTGAAGACAGTCGTAGTGGATTCGACCGATATAGTTCCAACATCGAGGATATTTCTTGGAACTATTACGATCCGAAATATATCCCAGTCTGAACCAGCACTGGAGTTTGAATATTTTAGGAGCGTTATCACGAGACAAATATTTCTGTGAATGTTACTGCTTCGCTGCGTATTGATATTTTCATTCGTGATTTAAAATCAGTGTCTAAAAATATCCAACAAATTTCAGATAAGATGATTATTTATTCCAGCAACGAAAAAAGGCAAGAAAGAAGTAAAAAGGTCTTTCTTTTTAACAGCCCGGATATAAAAACACCATACACATAAGAAGTCTAATGAAAAAGTCGTATTTTATTTAGCGTTAATAAATCGATAATCGATAGACGTAAAACCGTCCGCTAATATTCAGAAACATTTTCAGCTTAACGTTGGTGCAAAAGGATGTATTGAAAACTCGTCAGTCGGTATCATAGCCCTTAATGTGTTTTTTATTCGTTTGATTAATGCCTTTCATATCGCCTTTTCAATTTATTTTACGAAGAAGAATTTTCGCTTTATTCGACGCGTTTTGGTACAACGGAGTTCCGATACGGAAATTTATAATACTGCAGGAAAGGAATTGTTTAATTTGAAATATGTAGGTACCTCCCATATTTCTTTAACAATGTTCTATGGCAGTTGTATCTCGCAATTGTCTCACGATTTATGGAATACATACAATGGGTATTGGTTCAAGGTAGGTGTTAATCACTTTATATGAAGATTGCCGCTTGTGCGATAGTCAACACGTTTGCTAATCTTTGAAAATGAAAAAAAGTATCTAGCCTCATTATTTTGTCCTTTGGTAAGCGAAATTATTTTAACCCTAGCATTAGACTCACCATTTTGGCTAATCTAAGGACTTACGTACAAGAATACTTTTTATGTAGGCTTTCGTCTCTGAGTTCCTTAAACATTAATGTCACCAATGTTACAACCAAGTTTTCTTCCAACTAAGTTTTCTTTGAGTACTTTAAAAGCTGTTTGTGAAGTTGTTATTCCTTTTGATATGGAAAAGTGACCACGCGAAGTACAGCGTCTACTCAAAAGATATAAGACCTCTAATTACTTACATAGTTATGTGGCCCTATTCTTATACATAAATATCTGAAAGAGACCTAAATCCTATCGTGAGCACCCTATGTTAAATGTAGGTTATCAAAAGAGTATCATACCCTACCGCCCTAATTCACGTACGAACAAAAAAAAACATTTATCCAGTCATAAAATGGTCGATTAATATGAAACCAACGCTTCCGTAATGGAAATTCTTGCGTACGAATCACTTGAATGGCATTAATGATTCAGATCGTGTAATCTAAGACGGCGTGCCTCCATCTTGTATACGGAAGTACAACGAACATTATGGACTGCATTAAGGGACAATATTACGCATTTTGTTTGACGTATATTCAACATTTTAGGATTGTAATGGAAAGGAAGGAGTCTTAGAATAAAATTTGTTCGCTACGTTTAAAAGGTAATTTTTAGTTAGAAATCCAGAACTGGGACTTACCTTACTATTATATGTAAAGACTATTTTCATCCCTGAAATAATTTCCACTAATTTGACAATTGACATACGTAAACATCCGCGTATAATTCTAAAGAATTACTCTACGACTGTAAACTTATAAAAAAACTTACTGACGTTTTTAATCTGAAGGTATGACATCATTTTAAAGTCCATTGCAAAATACATACATACGAATCACGCCTGTATTCTCTGAAGGGGTAGGCAGAGGTGCATTTCTGCATCTAAATTTGTTAGACGTAGACGCCCACTTAATAGGGGTTGCCCCCTTATTGCTGTTTTTAAGGGTTATATTCAGGCTCCGTGATGGTACTGAGAATTTAGTAATAGAAAAACGCCATAAAAATTTATCCTACCCGAGAATCGAACCCGGGATCTATGGATTGCGCGGCTCATATTGGTGTCGCCAATTCACACGAATACGCGGAAATTCAGTTTCTGGTAATGATCTTCGATTTATGTTTCATTTATTCTTATAATTATCTTTTTCCATTTTATTTCACATTATTTGGGCCTTGTCTCTCCGGGCATAACTTTTATATGAAAAAGTACCCCATGTAATTGTTCTTTTATTTCTTCTTTCTACGTTCAAAGAGTAACTATGCTTCTTTTGCATTTATAATATTACTATAGATTGAATTTAATACAAGGTGTAGTCTTAAAATTCAACTCAATGCTTCTGTGGCCAATCTTTTAATTTAGTAGTTTTTGGTGCGAGGTCAAGTATTCGACATTTTGAAATTTAAGTTGAGTATCTCAAAGGAACATTTAAAACGCTCATTCCCTTAAGTAAATTCTCATGAGTAAACATACCGTTTTCTTTAATTAAGCGCGGTTTCGTTACACACCAGCGGTGCAGCGAACAGTGAATTCCTGTTTTTACATATTAACCCGAAATCCTTCCACATTTGCATATATTTCTATTTGTCCTTCATAAATATTCAGGAACATAAGTTAAATTAGCAGAAAATAATTCATACGTAACTTCTGCCAACGGCAGTCCATATTTTATTTCTTGGCGCTTGACGTTGAAAAGATAATGATGTCAATGTGTTTATGGCGCCAAATTTCTGATGGAATTATGAAGGCGATTTTTTAGCATAATTTTTGGAGATTTATTGCTTAAATTAAGCTTCGGTTATAGAATATTTTTTGTGAAGGTTTCAGTATTGGTACTTAGCATACAATGTTTTCAAGATTTGTACTAATAAAAACGAAAAAAAAACGGTGTAATGATACAATCTACGCTTCGTTCCAGTGGCCGCTTCCCACTAATTAGCAACAGTCGCTGCCTTTAAAATAATTATCAATACAACACGAAACATATTTTCAAGGTAACTTGTTTTTTACTCAACCTGTGTTTAACAGGGGAGAGGTCCACTATGGGACATGAGGATGTCTGATGATGGTGATGACGCGTTAAGATGAGGTTTAGCGATTTACAATAATTATTTATTCAAATTTATCCAAATTTAAATAAATAAATAAATACACCCAACAGTCACATACATAGCTCTGACCCCACACTAGGTTACAAGACCTGTGTCGTGGGTATCAGACACTACGAGAGACTTTTTCGGTCTCACAAACACCCAGGCCCGAAACAAATATCTGTGGTTCACACAAACATTTGTCTCGGTGCGGGGATCGAACCCGCGGCCTCTCGTTTCGCAAGCTGGTGTCTAGCCAACTGCGCCACGGGGGCTGTCAAATATAATTAATATAATTAATTAAAAAATATAATTAATTAATTATATTTTTTATGACGTATTTGAAACATTATTGGAGAAACGAGGTTTGCAGAAATGAACCCCCATGGTGACGTAGACGTTAGCACTTACTCTATGTATGTTTTACCTCAGATATTAGGTTCAGTTATCTGAGTCATTGAAATGATTTTTAGTATTGACATATCTTACTATTTTTTTTATGAATATGAGCCATATCAATATGAGTTTATTCTGACCCTCGACCCAGCTTAAAGGTCCATGTCGACAAACTCGCGCGCAGTACATACTAATGACATCTCATTCTCCGCAATTACATGTTTCCACAACGCCGTTGACCTCTCGTACAGGTGATTATTGCGCGGACAGAGTACTTAACCCTTAACCACCTACCTCCCGTCTCACAGACGGAAGCGATTTTAAAGTCGTAAATATTTTGCTGTGTATGCGTCTCACGAACCTGTGCGTTTCTGTACCTTTTCCCCGCACCAATCAGTGTTGCGCAAGCGCTTGTCGAGGTCGGAGGTGCGCGCCATTTTTTCCTGGTAAGTAAAAATCTATCTTCGAGTGTCTCAGAGACGGATGGTAGGTGATTGTGTGACAATTTTTTTTTATTGGTTTAAGGTGAAAATGGCTTTAAACGTTTCTATTATTGGACGCTGGTTAGAAGATAACATATCGGATGAAGAAAATATACCGAACGATGAGTGTAGCGATGTCGACACTGAAATTGGAGTACAACACGTACTGGAAGAATGCAGTGGATCGTGTTCTGAAATTGAAGCCGAGGAAGAAACTACTTTACAAGCGCGTATGGTACCTCTTTCATCCCACTTCATAACTTGTGATCCTAAAAAGAAACGCAGGACCCAGTACATGTGTTTCGAATGTAAGAGACCAATCTGCCTCGAGTGCTCGAACAAGCTGTGCATTGACTGCCGTGAAAAGCTGTAGGTTAAGAGTCTGCAATTTTGTTAATTTTTTTATTTTTTCTCTCTAAATGTTTCATGTCTATATTACGTAAGTGTTAAAAGATAAGAAAAGTTTATTTTGAAGTTCCTATTTCCATTTATTTTTATATTTCAAAAACGTAAGTTTAGTCAACGTAAGTAAGGCTTAAAAATGCCAAAGTATAAGTTTTGTTCATTTTAGTTGAGTTTATAGTAGGTATAGTTGATCACTTTATGTTTATTTTCTTTTAATAAAACATTCAAATACGTAAAAAAAATATATCATTCTAACTGAACTCCTAATTTACAAAAATTTTTGATTTAGAGTACAGGTGTCTCTCAGACGGGAGGTAGGTGACTGTGTAAAAAAATTTGTAGGTAGGTGGCTAAGGGTTAAATCTCATTGCAACATTGCATACATTTACTGCAGTTGTTCTCAGTGTGAAATTCCCACAGCAATCGTCAATACTAAAAAAGTCGAACCTCGAAACTGTTTTGTGAAAATTAATGGCGGACATATTTTAGACCGAGCACGATTTTGTTCTCGCGGATGATAAATCCTGTCCCAAAGGAATTGTTACAAGTGCTTGGATGAAAAATATGTTACGTGTTACTCCCGAGGCGGATTGCCTTACAGTGAAGTTTTAACTCGTTGATATTTATGCTTTTAAAATGATATTGCATGTGCAAGAACTTATGCGATTGTTGATACGATTTGATGCCGTTGGATAGTGGTCTGGAAAATTATTTTTTTTCTAACGTGCAGCAAAATGAGATAGTTACTTTTGGGACGGGCGAGTATCGAGCAGTACAATTTTTTATGATGAATGATAAAAATTTAGTACATATATGCTATATTTTCACAGTGCATGTTATAAATAATGAAGTATTCCTAACAATTGTTGGCCAAAAGAGAGTGGCTACTGTCCTACTAAATTATTTATGAGCTGTTTCCCTCTCTTGTCGTGTTACAAGTATTAACATCTTTCCTGCTACAGCCGCCGAAGCTTTGTCATAAACGAGTACTTAATTACTCTTTGTGGACCTGTTTCAAACGTTGCAACAGCGTGTAACTTGTTATGTTGTGGTATTAGACACGTAAAGATGAGTGGAGATTAAAATTTAATTTTCCCTTGCATAATACAAAGAAAAATATAAAAAGAAATCAAATTAAAAAAGTTTTATTATTTATTACAGTGATACATTTAGATAGAAGCCTACTCTTATGGTAAAGTCCATTCAAAAACAGATTGCTTATGGTAGTAAATTCGACTATATGATACTGAGTAATAGAACCAAATAGAAATAAAAAAACGGGTTGGTTTTGATTCTTTTTTCATTAAAGTACGTCTAACATTTCGCTAGAAAAAAGTATGAACTTAAGTTCTAACCATCTGTATCGTATTTTCTCAAAAGCGTTTCAACAAACCAATAAACTCAATATTGCTGGAGAAATTTTATTAAAACCATAACTTTTCTCAAGATCCTATTTATTGCCATATAAATATACGCAATTTATTTTCGCATTTAAAATATTAATTAAATGTATTGATTAGTTTCTACCAATCATTTTGAGATATGCACATTATCACTAGATATAACAAATGTGTATGTGCTTCATGTGTTTTGAAGTAAAAATGATTGCGCTAAGCGTAATTGCAACGTGAATTATCCAAAATTGTACGTATCCATGACACGTGACCGCAGACAATAGCCACGGGTAATTCGTATCCGACATTATAGTGATACGTAAGTTTGCATAACTTCCCTTTGTCCTTATCAATGTATTTTTTCAATTTGCATTTATCTTTTAAGTTATGTTCAAGTTTCAACCTCTTGACTAGTTTTAAAAAAATAGCATAAAAAATGACGATTCAAAAGAGCTCGTAAAAGTCTATTTGAATAAAGAAGATTTGACTTTGACTTTGATAGGTAGCTATACCAGCTTGCGAAAAAAGAGGCCGCGGGAGACAAATTTTTGTGTGATCCACAAATATTTGTTTCGAATCTGGGTGACCGGAAAGTCTTTTGTAGTATCTGATACCCAAGACACAAGTTTTATATCTTATGTTTGGTCAGAACTATTCATGTGACTAGTGTATTTTTTAATTATTGTTTATATGTCGCATTTATTACTAGACATGAGGCAGCACTGCATGTTATCATATTAATTTTCCTTCACCATTAACTAAAAATTTAACTATTAAAGAATTTAAAATTCTATGCAAACTTCAAGATCAACATACAGCCTAAACACAAACGGCGGCTGCAGATACACTAGTGACCGAATAAAACTAAGAACGTGGATTCGATTCCGTAAACATTACAAACGTTGACGTAGTTCACAAAATCTGGCAACATTTACCATGTTTCTGGGACGTGGTTTTTGCGTAAAGTCGCTCGGAGTTTGCTATCCTCTCGATGTCTGCAGTAGTACAAGTATACAATGCAGATTTTAGGCGTGACTTGAATATTCACGGAATGAAAAATAAATCCTGCCTACTCCGAAAACTTTAGGAAGAATTTTGCGACTCAAAAATAGATAATTTTAAAGATAGCTTATGTTTCATAGGTCTTGAAGGCTTATTGTAGTATTAAAAAATATGTACTTGTGACTTACACCGTAATTTTAGATTAAAAAATTAATAAAATGGCTTATGTGTTTTCCCATCATCGAGGTTATAATGAAATAAAGTTCTAGATCGGACAGCAATAGGACATTCGAGTACATATGTGCGAGTGTCTTTATGTTTTTTGTTTTTTTTTAAATGTTGTCGTGGTTTTATGAAACGCCCTTTGCTAACTACTGAATGTAAATATGTAGATTACTAGAGCGGAAATTGTGGCGAAACGTTTTGGCGAAATCACCAAAAAGGTTCACTCACTTGTTATTTTTTAACCAACGATGATTGAAGGGTTGACAAAATAAATTACTTATATTTCAGTAACTATTTTAGCGAACTCAAGAGCTATTAGATTTAACTACGTAAAATATAGCCCTAGAAATAAACGGTATCCATTATAAGCAGCTACAAATGGCACAAATTTATGTAACAGTTTTGACTCCTCCTGCTCAATTCGCGGATTTCATTCTATGAGTGACAAACAGATGTATTGCACTCCTTATGTAATAATGTTATAATAAATGGATAACAGCAGACAAACAGCAGCGATGGCCTCGAGGTTTAGGCGCGCGGTCGAGAATCTCGGCGGTCGCGGGTTCGAACCCCAGGCACACTCTCTGACTTTTCGAAGTTATGTGTGTATTCAAATTGAATTATCACTTGCTTTAACGGTGAAGGAAACCATCGTGATGAAACCTGCACACCTAAAAGTTCTTAGGAATTTCTTAGGTGTGTAGTCCGCCAACCCGCACTAGGCCAGCGTGGCGGACTATAGCCTAAACCCTCTCAATGGTAGAGGAGACCCGTGCTCAGCAGTGGGCGTATATGGGTTGATGAAGAAGAGAAGAAGAAATGGATATTTATTCAGAAATAAAACAAGCTAATAATACTTGTTTTTATTTAATACTGTATAATACCACTCATTTCAAAGTAACTGGTTACAAATAAAATAAACAATCTACATGATTAGAGTTATAACACAATGGTTTTATTAGTGCAATGTGTAAGGCCATTTACCTATGTATTCTACGCAAGTGAAGCGCATTGAGAAGCCAGGCGAGATAATAACTTTATCGATTGTTTTCAGATCATCTTTAATTATTGAGCATAATTGTTCTCTAGTCATTCTAATTGTTATTGCAGTCACATACGTATACCTTCCAGTGTAACTAATGACCAAGCTCTGAATAAATTATTTATGTAGACTTTATAGCTGTTTTATGTTTAATAATGTCAATTTTCACAAGAGGTAAGTTTTTTCTGGGATGACAACTTTTCATTTCGTTTGGATTTCATTAAACAATACTTTTCGGCTTTAATTTTATGCACAGATTTTTTTCTTTCAGTGAAATCTCACGGTATAACGTTGAACAATAAAGGTACGTATAAAACCATAACGTAGGTATACACAGTTATAAAAATCCGACCGCGCTTATAAATCCGCAAACAATTGCAAGGTAATTAAGACCTTATTGCATCATTTAAATCGTGTTAATATTTTCATTTCTTCGTGTTACTAGTAAATTACCATTTTCGCACTCAATTATTCAGAAATTTAATTACTTGTATTAATTGTGACACGATTTCCGTGCATCCAATGAACCTTGCGTCATTACGTATTGGTCGGTTATAAAGAATTCATTTCGGTTATAATTAAATTTGCTCAATGATTTCAACGAAGCAATTATTCCATTACAAAATAATTAAAATAATATTTGTATGATACCGGTCGGGTCAGTTTATGGATAACTATTCGTGTGTATGAACGTGCACTCAAAGATAAAACACGTTACAAATTTGCAGGTCTATCTGACTTTAATTATTTTTTAAAATTTACAATGTACAATAGTACACATGAGATAAAACATATAGAATACAATAGACTAAATTAGTACAAAAAGCAGTCTAATCGCATAAGGCGATCTCTTACACACAATAATTAATGGAAATGACGTATGAAGTTAAATGAAAGGTAGCCGTGTCCAAAGATAATAAAATACAAAATATAAATAACAAAATAAAACAGAAATCGTAAAATATATCATTGAACTAAAACATAAAAAATTGTATGCAATTCTAATAGGCGAATGTACGCTAAAAATTTACGAATGTGCATCGAAATTGTAAATAAAAATTGTAAGTAAATATTTTATATAACTTTAAAATAAATATTGGCCATTCCTCTATCAAAAATCCAATAGCATATTCAAATCAGAGGATTCATATTTTTCTTTTGTAATGAAGTTTTGCGTTTTGACGTGAAAACTTCAATCAATGCGCACCGTATTCAGTAATAGTGTGTTGGTGTTTAAATTACTTTTCTTCGAAAAGACATCTGTTTAAAACTTAAATTCTGTCTTGTTGCGTTGAGCGAATTAGAGATCCCGAGTTTATTTACGGTTCAAGCTAACCTTTTTTTAATTTTATAAATTTATTTGTGACAGCACGGAGTCAGAATAGCTGCACGAACAACTCGAAAACGATCACAGGATATTGTACCTATGAATGCATTCCGTCGGCTTAGAAATAGAACAAGCTCATTATGGACCTCCGTTTTTAGTAGGCAAATGTTGGCGGTAAAAACGGAATTGTTTGATTTTTTTTACCTCTTTTACCTTTTGGCTTATATATTTGACTTTGTATAAGACGGAATCGTTACGAATTCCTATACATGGTTTCAATTGTAGGCTCAAACACGAAAAGCGGTATTTTATAAAATCTACGGCGAATTAATTCATAATTGAAAGTAAATAGCATCAGCCATTGAATACTTTGCGGCAAGGTTAATAACTCGCCATTATATGAAAAACGTTATACTGCCAACTACTGTGAAAGTGATATTCACAATTAAAATGTTTCATTTATTAAATGTAAAATAACTTTAATTATTTAGCAACTCTTCTCTTTCTTTTTGCTTAATTTGAATGTTATTTTATATTTTTAATTGCATTAAGGTGCATTATTTTTTAATTAATAGAGTTTTTAGTAAAGGTACATATATAGGCTTTATATGTATATATAACGCCCATATTCCCTTAGAGATAAGCAGAGATGCATTTCTGCATCAACTTTGTACCAATTTACGTCTTTGGTCCCAGATAAAATTATTCAATAGATTTGGCTTGGAGTGTCCATTTTACACATTGTAGATTCATTCAATATAGTCTATCTGATAATTTATATGATTAGCATTACTTCACGCTAGGTTTATTATTTTTTTAACCTTTGCATATAAAATTAAGCACTAAAGCTATGCCTATGGTTGGTGAAAATGTTCAAAACTATCCTACATTGGCTTAGAATGAAGACGCCACATACTATGCTAAAGTTTTAATATATCCAAAGTTCTTGGAATACTTACCGCGTAAGCCTGGGAAGCAAGCAGCGTCAGAAATATTAACATGCCCCGCATTTTGTCTGTAAAGAAGAAAAATATGTTAGATACATTTTAGTCACTTCATAATAGAACCGCATTAACTTTAAAACAGTTTTGAAGTTGTGGATTAAAATGGAGAAGGAGACATACACACAATGTATCACTGAAGGACTGGAAGAAATATATTTATCTATGTTACAGTTAAAACCGGTTTTTAGATAGAACGCGTTTTTCCTAGTTAGAACTAGTTTTTACTTGATGCCTTCGTTAATACTAGAAATACCCAGTTAAAACTAGAATTTACCACTGATATATTTGATTTTCAGATTAAACTAGTTGTCACATCGAGCTGTAGTTAAAACTAGCACTAGATAAACTAATTTGAAAATGAAAACAATATGTTTTTAAAAATAGTTACTTTAATATTAAAAACACAAAAGGAACATTTTAGAGAACATCGACTTAAATTATTTGCAAAGATGACAATATTAATTATAAGTACGTAAATAAAATAATCAAATAAATCAACAGAACACAACCATAAAATTTCAAAAAGAAACATTGTTAAAGGACCTTGATTAACACACAATAAAATCTAATCAGTCAAACTTGAATTTAAAAAAGGATCTACTTGTTATTGCAAGAAAAACTATCGTGACATTTTGAATTACATAGATCACCACTTTTCTTGCAGAGACACCTTTTTTACATACATCCTTTCTTGCAAACGCAGCGCATAAATCCTTGGCCTGTTCCTATGGCTGTTTCCTTAGCAACAGTTCTCAAAGGTAAATTTGTATGCGGTACATATTCTTCACGCAAAAATTTTTCTTTGCACTTGTCAAATTCTGACCTGAAAAGGACATTTAACAACAAGGTATGATGAATTGTAACATCGCTCGGAACACTTTTAACTGAATCGCTGCGGAAAAACGCGTTTTGTCTAGTACGAACTAGTTTTAACTGATATTCGATTTGGACATTAGTTAATTCTAGTATTAACGAAGGCATTAAGTAAAAACTAGTTCTAACTAGGAAAAACGCGTTCTATCTAAAAACCTGTTTTAACTGTAACATCTATACTAATATTATAAAGCTGAAGAGTTCGTTTGTTTGTTTGTTTGAACGCTAGGATCTCAGGAACTACTGGTCCGATTTGAAAAATTCTTTCACTGTTAGATAGCACATTTATCGAGGAAGGCTATAGGCTATATAACATCACGCTACGACGAATAGGAGCGGAGCAGCAATAAAGAATGTTTCAAAATCGGAGTCGTTTTTTTCTTTTTGTGAGCTTCCGCTGCGTGCGCTGCGGAAACGGTTAAAGTTTCGCTAAAATAATGTATGAGAGAAATGTTCCTCTTTAAAAGTTCTAAAAAAAAAATCCGCGGCGGCATATGTATATTTTTTAAGGTTGGCTCACTATAACGTTTTTTATCCTAACCAAATTTATTTTTAAATAAAGTTTTATTTGTGAAGGTGTTTTTATAAATATGATATTAATCCTTATCCAAATAAATACGTTATTCATTACAAGTATTTAATTTTAAATAAAATTGCCCTTTACATAATTCGATTTCACTGAGTATCTTAGAAGATATTGCAGTTTTAAAAGATTGATCAAGCGCGCAATAATGATGCACAAGGCGCCGATCGACGCGTTACGGTTTCACGTTGAAAAAATTTTACTGATTTGTATGATTTTCGTATATTTAAGCGGAGTAAAATACTATAACTTATTTTCTTTCTGAACCCAACCCTGTAGTCCACGCAGACGGAGTTGCGGGCAAAAGCTAGTTTATTTATAAAACTTTATTGTACACCACAAATAAAATTACAGAAACACGATTAAAAATAAAACGAATGATAAAAGAATGTAACAACTGGCGGTCTTATCACTAAATGCGATTTCTTCCAGACAACTGAACGATGGAGTGAAATGTATCAGAAAAAATAGAGCGGGTAGGTTTGAAATAATGATATAAAAATAATATACGAATGTGACGTACAATTTTAATATAAATAAACTACATACGAATAACATAATATATATAATAGACATACTTTTATGTACATGAAATATTATACAAACATAAAAAATAGTATACAACCATACATAAAGATATCTATTTATATTTCTTCGTTTTGCTATCTGTGTTAAGAGTCCTACGCTAACTACCAGACTCATTCCCAAAGAATTTTCTACCTGAACAACACAAAAGCATTTCTCAAACTCAAAAATCGAACTCGGGGAAACTCGACTGCATATGCCAATTATACTGCGAAACTAAAGAGGCAATCTACAGAATGACTTTTTTGAATAGAACTCTCTATAAAGGCTTCCTTTCTATACTAAACCACCCCATTAATAGGTAAGCATTCAGGCGTACACAAAAGTAAGCTATGCTTAAGTGATACTTCAACATGTTAATGAATGCCTTTGCGAATTCTGTAGAAGCGCTATGGTTGAGTAATAATGAATAGTTCTGGTGGATGCACAAATAAACTAATACAGTTTAATTATATAAGAAAACAGAAGTTAATAACAACAAATATATGACTGAGCTGAATTTAAATTATTTTTTACTCTACAGATTGTAGTCTTAAACGAGAATGTAAGTTAAAATAACGCTAAGAACTTGAGAAACAGAACAGAATGACTAACAATGTAATATTCCGACCAATTTTTTTAATTTATCAGTAAGATTGCATTATATATAAAAATGAGAGTATCGAAACAAACATTAAAAGGTACAATTTACACAATACATCATATATATTATATAACATGTAATCGGTTTTAACTAATTTCATAATTCCTTAAGCAATTTGTTCGCGGAAAACCGAACCGAATATTCTTCGGTCCCCTCCAACATTTTATTTTCCTTTTACAACACCAGATGTGAAGTGATCGAGTGAAGCTGAATGAGTCAAGATTGACAACCACGTGGCTACAAAACCAGCTTGCGAAACGAGCGGCTGCGGGATCGATCCCCGTACCGAGACAAGTGTTTACGTGATCCACAAATATTTATTAAGGGTTTGGGTGTTCGATAGACCCAAAAGATTCCCGTAGTTTCTGATACACACGACACAAAACTCTTAATGTATCAGAATTATGTATGTGACTCTAGTGCATATTTATTTATTATATATAAACTTCAAAAACTGATTCACTTTAAAAATCCACAACTGTTAGACCATGAAAGAGTACGGAGTGATCCATTAAAAGGTAAAGGTATATCGCCCTTACACGTTAGAGGAAATAGGAATGTTATCGACGACATCCGAAGACCTTTATTCATGAGCCAGACGCGTAATTCCAGTACGTGAAAGGACCTATGGAAATTAGTCTCCTCCCGAATTTCAATAAGCCATGGATCCGATAGCACGGATCGTTGGCTATTATAGTATAAGGGATGGAGGGTGCATGAGAAATCCCTGTCAAGTATTATGATTCCTTTTAAGGTAAAGTCTAGGGAATGGTTGATCTTTATGTTGTGTTGCATAATATTTTTTTATAGTAAGGCAAAATTAAAAATGACTTCAAAGTAATTGTAGGTAGAGATTCAACTCTAGATAAATACCTCTGTCTTTTAAAAGTTATGTGTGGGTGAATTGTATGATTTTTGCATCTATCCAGTATATTACAGACGTTCATAGGTAAGTTAGGTTTCTCTATAATTATTTATGGTAAATAAAGTTTTGAAAGAAGAATAAAGTGATTGCTTTGTAGATTGTATAATAAAAAAACCTTAAACAACTTCATTTATCAATAGGAACAAAAGATATATTCTTAGTATTAATTTACTACGTTGACGTATCTATGCTTATACTATATCGCATAAGATTACATCAAGCCAACTGTGTCGACATCTTAAAACTTTCACTTGTCTGGTTTGCATCATTTTATACTTATTGCTACTTTTATACTGCAGTTACAGAATAGTAAACCTCGGCTTCATTTTGATATCGGATGCTAGGTTAGTCGACCACATTGCTCTAATACTAAGCCCGAATTTTCGATATCCGAATTAATTTGAATGATTATTTGTTTGACGATGTAGGTACAGTACCAGTATTTGAAATTATTCTACGAATGTGTCAGATGTTAGAATTAAAAAATTCGTCAAAATTTTACTTTGTTGATGATTTTTTCTCTATTTTATTCTATTACTGCACAGCGCTAATTTTTTTTCGATTGGAAATTCTCAATATTGTAAATATGTTAGATAAACGGTATTAGACTCACGCTAAATTACGTGGTACTTTCCCAGTGAGAGTAAAGAGGGTGTAAATCTTTACCTACTTTATACGGGCATGAGTATGAATGAATCTATATCGTCTATGACATACAAAATTTTATATGTTGCCAACCGCCCGCGACACGGCTACGCAGTTTTACACGAATCTCTCCGATTTTATGGAGTGAGTCAATTAGTCATATCTGTATGACAAAGGCCCATCTGCTTTGCTTGTTCAAGCTTTGGTAAACTCTATTATCCGTTTCATCTCAATCTGGTCGAATAAAGGTCATGGGTATTTGAAATTAGATTTCATCGCTTTAGGTAAATTACTAAAATCATTAGGTACTAAATTATTATGAAGTAGGTATGTTTGTGGAAGTTGTTTGTTGTTGTTGCTTGTGGAACATTTTGAGGCAGTCGATCCGTCATTTCGAAGATTGAAATTTATGCTTTAATCGTCAAGGTTTGACAACTTTCCAGTCCGTTTTCAAGAAAGTAAATTATATTTGGGATTTTCGATTATAGGTATTAGGAAGAGGCGTAGAGTATAGCTGAGACAAATAAATAGCAAGTAAACCTGGTGTTTGGCATAGCCTTTTAAATCCCTTAAACAAAAATGTAATAAAGGATACAGCAGTTTAACAAACGTACACAAGATTTGCCGATTTAACAGAGTTTTTGTGTACGAAATATTTAACAAATCAATTGCAGCTCAAAGCTTTACAAACAAAAAACAAAGCATTCTTTACACGCATTTTTACTTTGTTAACCCTTCAATTCTTTTCTAAAGCAAATACCAATGAATTGACGCAACGGCTGTGCCAATGTGGAAATTGGAGCCTTTTTTTAATTCGAAATGTATTATTATGGGATCGGATTTATTATTTCGAAATCGAATCATACCATTATGAGATCAGATACAGATCGAAAGAATTAGATAGGCGTATAGATTTGACTGTATTTATTGTTGTAACTTTAATATAATATACAGATTTCTATCTTCAAAACATTGGACAGTGGGTATTCTGACGCCTTTTTGAATCTTTTATTATAGAGTGCGGAGATATTGCTCTTTTTCGTTACCTTTCCTTATTTCGTACTGCTAAGATGTTTTTGTAGGGAAAACCATCATAACTTGAACCAGAGATCTCTCGATCTCTAAAGCCAATTCAAATTAAGGAGCAATATCATTGTTTAAAATTATTGTTTACTATATTATCTATGCAGCGAGTCGCATCGGAATCTATTGAACTAAAAATCGCTTCTAGCTACACCAACTGAATACCATGAATTTTATTGTGCACGGCGAACTAGCGTTGCACTATTATCTAAAAACCAGAACATTGTTCTTTCAACGATATATTTTTTTAACCTACTACTAAACCGACTCTGCTCCTAGTTTACAAAGCTATATGCCAATCAAATCTATCCTACTGTATATCGGCCTGGGGCGGGGCTGCCGCATCTACCCTTCTTGAACTGGAAAGAGCTCAGCGTGCCGTAATAAAAGTAATGTTACACAAACCTCTCAGATATCATACAACAGACCTATATAAAGACGCTAATGTTTTAACTGTACGCCAATTATACATCGCAAAAGTAACCATACTCATTCATAAACGCACCCTTACCTCGGAACACTACTCAACACTGATTTCACAACGCATTTATAAAATCCCAATTCAAACTATAAATTCGAATTTCGCTAGACGGTTACCAATCTACATGCACACTTTTGTTTATAATAAAATATGTCGAAAACTTAACATAAAGCTTCTGTGTCCTACAAAAGTAAAAAACACTTTGGAGAAATGGCTAAAAACACAAAATTACAGCGAATCAGAAGAAATACTAAAAGGCTTTGTTTGACGAAAAATTCATACACTTACACACACAGACACACAGACACACACACACACAAACACACACACACACACACACACACACACACACAGGGCGCGGGTGCGCCAACATACCTACATACATGCATATACTTATATAAGAACATACACACAATAATATATATTTATTACGGATTACTGCATATTACTTAGTCACGAAAAGATCTCAATAGGTATAGCTAATATAAGCATTTATTTTCTGTTTATTTAAAAATTTTTGAGTGTTAATAAATAAAGTTAGATATAGTTATTGATTTAATAAGTGTTTAAAAATATTTCTAAGTAAGCTATATTTTTTTATTTTTTTTTTTATTAGAATTATTATCATTTTGTTTAACTCTTAAGTCGAACCGATGGTCACCATATTGTATTGTAATGTTTTTAAATAATTGTATTTGGTTTCTGCGATACAGGCCTAGAGCCTAGTGCAGAAACCGCCAGTATATGATTTATATGTAACAGCTTTATATGTAACAGCAAATAAATAAATAAATAAATAAATTTTAGATCAAAATACTCCAAAAGCCAAAAATACCATAGGCAGGGAATATCAGAATAACCTCACATTTTAAGCACGAGGATTAACGTTTTTTTTCTAAAGGATAATTTAAAGGACTCGAACATATTTGAAACTATGAATCTTACCTGGAATAACCGGAAAGTATTTTTTTTTCTTTCGCTTTATTTTGTGTGTAGTATTATTGTTTTTCGATTAGTTACTTTGCTAATAAAATATGCTTCTTTCTTCCTTGTATCGTACCAATATTAAATTCCGTGTTTAGCAGTGAGCATGCATTTTTGTACTTGTAGAAATGCCTGTCTCTGATCTGTAATCTCTCTAATCTGTAATTATAATTTATGGCTGGTAAAAAAAATTAAACTGATGTCAATGCTTTGTTGGCACGTATTTTTATAATAAAGTAGATTAAGTTTCGTTGTAACAGCTTTCACACTGAGCCTACCGAGATAACACATTTGAATATATTTATTAAATAAATTTCATTTTGTTTCACGGAATAATTCGGTTGCTTTTGATTTCTTTATCTACGAGATTAAAATATTTTTTGTAAATTGTTTCATAAAGAACATGATGAAAACATCAATGTTTTTAAACACCTAATTTCAAAATTAAGATTTTTCGCGGTCTGAGCTGAAAGAACCTTTGGCTTATATGTGTAGAGATAAGCCAAAGGTCTTCGCATTGCATCGCCCCTTGCCATAAAATAAGCAACCTTGCAACCACATTATAAACTTGTCTTATGAAGCTAAGCCTATTACTATTTTTAGGACATATTACCATAATTCGTGCTGTTACTGAGATTATACTAACAGAAAAGTGCTAAAACTCTGACCGAGTCGAGAACCGAAACCGGAGTCTCTATGTCGCAAGGCATGCACTAGTAGTGCCGCAAGAGCACGAGGGGTTTATTTAATATGAATTAATAAAAAGTAAGAATGTTATTTTCTAAAAAATAATTTAAAAAAAATCCATCAAAAATAATTAATTTGAAAACAGTACATAAATATAATAAATATATTTTATTACAAAGGCTTAAAGCTTTACAAAGGTATCGTACGGGGTTATTGTACTCATATGAAATATGATAATTTTCATAAATATACTGCTGGTTCATTAGCGAATGCTAATTAGTCTTATTAACTTACATTATGTTGTTTTAAGATGACAGCTCTCGTGTATTCTGTAAATAATATGCGTTGTATTTTTTATTTAATTTCTATTATGAACGTGTTTTCTTCGTGAAGTAATCAGACATGTATGAAAACATACCAGTATATTTAAGAACAAAAGAGGTAAAATATTTTTATTTTATTACCGAATTTTATCGCAATCTTTTCCGCAGTTTGAGATGTTTGTTGATAGATCAATCAGTCATTCTATCTCCGGTCTCGTGGTTTTAAAAAAGCTCCAAGTTCGAATACTGTCTCGGGCAAAGTTTTGCAGGTAGAAAAGTTCTCAGTACCAACATACCCACACATAAACACATACGCTCTTCTACACATAATTTAGCTCTCTAAGCAAAATATGGCTTTATGAATGTACTTCTAAATACCTATTTATACAAATAGACGTATTAAGAGTTTATATGTATATAGACAGTACAGTATGTTAAGAATAGAATACTACGTTATTTATAAAAAAAAAAAAACAGACATATTTTTGCCCATGTATCTTCAAAACGGGTCTCACTTTTAAATTAAACTAGCCCGGACGAACCTTTGGATGTATTTGTGTCATATTTACAAAACCACTGCTATTACAGAAAATGTCTAAACTTTGCTACTTAACACGATTTTAATATAAAAATCGCCACCTAGTTTGCACTTTACATATTGGCCTTTAAGTTGGAGATAGCTGTTTCGGAGGAAAAAGATTCAATTAGTCAACTTAGTCAAGGCAAATGGACAAGATCGCAGCTAAAATTGATTATTATTTTATCATCATCAGCATCAAATGTTTTGAATGCAGCTGGCAAAGTTTTGTCGACTACTGTGGTATGACCGGTGAAGATTTTTGTTACTGCCAAAGTATTAAGTGAATAGTGTGACTGTCGGTAAAAAAATCGGACTCCATCCTTTTTCTACATTCTGAGAGGTTTTTCAGCTTCATTCATTTAACCTTTGATAACTTTAACTCGTCGACCTTATTTCTGAGGATCATTTCTAAAGTAAGCTCTGCACAAAAAACGTTTATATGTGTGTTTATATGTATGTTATAACGTTTATTTATTATAATAATAGATTATTATTGTTGCTAAGAGTAGTCCTACCATAGACTAACACAAATATAATTATAAAAATACTGTTCTTGACTACGAGTGAATTGAGCTCAAAAACAGTTTTATAAATGATCTTTACTAAACAACATTATTTTGAACTCATCGAATGTCGAATGAAAGGTTGAGTAAGACCATCACGCTACCGCAAACAATAATTGAACGATTTTAATGCAATAGGGTCAAGAGTGATTTGAATAAATATTTAATTTTTACACAGATTTATTTCATTGAACGTGCGGACTGTGCCAAGCGTTCGAATCCAATGTCTTTGTCGAAACACCGAACGTCATATAAGTAAATAAAGAATTTGTTTTAAAAACCGGTCTGACTAGATCATTAAAACGACTTTTTACACGTTTTGTCAGTTTCATTCATAGATTTGGAATTTCTATTATTTTTAATTTTCCTTATATAGTTTACAATTAGATCATATTTTTATTCAACTATTTGCCAACCATTTCTTAGAGAAACGTACTGCATTCTTCATTAAATGACAGAGCCAGGCAAATATGAACAATTCTAATGGTAGTAATATTCATTTTTAGTAACCCGGGTGGGTGTAGGCGCTTCATGCTATTAGTAAGCCTATTTTTGTGCGAATTCACAGATTAAAGTTAATTTAATCGCAGCTCTCTAACTCTATTGATACTGTAGTCAAATCACCTTATTTTATCCATTCTCATGATATAATATTTGATTTTTTTTTGCAAACAAATTCTACTTCACATAATATGAAAATTACTAGTAAGTTAGAGACGTTCTGAGGAGCTTAAGATTCTTGTTTATATGCACGGTAACTGTCTGCACAAACTGTCTAGTTACGTAGATGTGACCTCTGCCTAAAACCGTTTAATATGCATGAGAATATACATATATTTCGCATGAGACAGACATTTTTATGTAGTAATATTTGACTGTGAGAGTCAACGGTAGAAGTGGTCTGTCCACAGTTATACCTAGTAAGAAGAAGTACCTAAGAGTTGAATGGCCTTATAAAAATTATTTGATTACCACCGATAGGTCTCAGATTCATAATAATTATGAACAGGTCTTACAGTAATCCAAAGGTTACTGATAAGAAAATGTCAGTAGCGAACTACAAACTTTCGATGTGTATGTCAAATGACAATAAACACGTTCGCAATTATCTTAGGCTTAAAATTTAGGTTGCGAAATATGGGTAAAGAAATATACCTCTGACTTAAACAAAATATATTTCGTTATTCACTCTCCTAGTATATTTACGAGGTTCTAGCTCGTTAATCGAAGTTATGGTAAAAAGTTCTAAGGTAATAAACATAAAAAAAATACAGTCGAATTGATAACCTCCTCCTTTTTTTAAGTCGGCTTAAAAATTTGAAAACATTCCTCGAAACAATATTCCAAGCGTAACGAAAACAATATATTTGATATTAAAAAGCACTGGTATGTGTAACAAATGCTAAAATGTATGAAATATTTCACTCGATACACCCACTGTCCGGTGTTTGCCTAAGGTCGTACACAAACCCAGCGAGTGGCATTTGTTTCACACTAGATACAGTGAAATCTAATTTCACTTTGAAACAAATATTTTTTACAGCCCTATTTTCGATGGATGGTTTTTGGCGTTTTTCGTTCGGATGGAATTTATGATTGATGTACCGTTAACTGATTTTGAGTGCTTTACATACAGGAATCTGTGAAAAACATTGACCATGCTTCTAGCTTGGTAAATACTTGGTTATAGAATTCCGCTTATTGGTAAAAGTAGCAATCAAACAGTCGTTTTCATACTTCGAGATGTATGATAGCTTACAGAACTAGACCCCACTTAGATTTCGAGGTTTTATATACATAAATGCGGGTTTATGTCCTAGCCCATCGACTTCTCAACTATAGTATATCCATAAGTGTATGCTTCTTTTTTAATCTCACACTCAATAAAAACATAGATATATTATACATACCTAAAAATCACATTATGTCACAATAAACTCTCGGCTTTCCCAATTGTTGCAAAATAATTAAGATATAAGTTATCTCTAGTTAGTTCAATTATATTTTAATAATTTACTAAATGTGGAAAAAATATAGTTTTGAAAACAGATAGGAGTAACAAGTATAAACAATCAATTATGAAATGACCTTTAATCTAGAAATTATCTTGGTAATGTCATAAGGTAACGTTGGAATTTTTAATCTATTTCGAATACCTAGCATGCGTTTTAGGCTATCCTTATCTTTTTAAACACTGGCAACGCCTACGATGACCTAAATGTTGTAAGTCGGCGCGGTAATCGCATTCCATTAAGCAAGTCAGCTGTTAGCAAATCTTTAAGAATTGGTATAATGTAGTGGCATTAAAATTCCACAGCTAGAATATTTTCTCCTTAGGAAGATTAGAAGGTGTATCTATCATGCTGATTAATACGGGGTTACTGGCATTTCCATATCACTTAGTCTGTAAGGATTCTTCTAGAAAATACGACCTCACTCCTGTATTCCCCGAAAGGGAAGGCAAATGTCCTTTCTGCACCACATTTTGTTTTTTTTTCGTCTCACGTAATAGGGAGCGAACCTGCTATCGTTTTTCAGACTCATTACAAGCTTGCTACAGACGTATTTCCGGTACAAAATCCCAATAAACCTATAACCGATATGGGACACGAACCCAGGACTCCTGGATCCCAAAGAATATAGTTGTGGCGTAATACCACGACACAAACCTTCTGGAAGTTTCGTCTCAAATTAAGCATCATTAACTACTAAAGGTAATTTTACTAACATAATTATCAACTGTGCTATAAAGAAGAACGCGCTACAGTCATATCAACATCACAATTCGCTATAACCAATGTGACTCCCTTCAAAGTTCACTTACAAACAAGATTAATGTAAGACTTGGTGAATAATTTATTCGGAGAAATCTTACATTTATCGGATGTTATTAAGCAGAACATTAATTTTGCAATAGCCTTTATAACGGTTATTTAACTTCAATGAATTATCAGATGTTTCATTTTTATTTACAAAATATCGCATCAGAGCGATGAGGCTGGCAACTGTAGTACTTTTTCGTTGTATCTTAGTAAAAATGATCTTGTTCAAGTTTATAACAACATTTTCTTAAATTGATTATTCTTAATTCCACTAACGGATCGTTTTACTAGTAACACTTACGAAAGACTAGTCCGGTGGTATAAAATAACATACTATAAACATATAGTTGTTTTTCAAGTCATATAGCGATCGACAAAAAGAACATGAATGTAAATTACAGAAAATTGTGTTTTCATAAATACTTAAACAGAAACACCCAAGCAAGCACTGAAGGTTTTCGATTATGAGAGATTTTTCGGTCTTACAAACACCGAGGCTGATATAATTCGGTCTCACAAAGACTAATGTCAATACCTATCAGTCACAGATTTAGTCCCCTAGGCCATCAAATAAATAGAATTGAAATTAATGTATATGATAAATAAATAAATACACCCAACAGTCACATACATAGTCCTGATCCCACACTAAGATACGAGTCTTGTGTAGTGAGTATCAGAAACTACGAGAGACTTTTCGGTCTCACAAACACCCAGACCCGAAACAAATATTTGTGGATCACACAAACATTTGTCTCGGTGCGGGGAACGAAACCCGCGGCCACTCGTTTCGCAAGCTGGTGTCTAGCCAACTACGCCACGGGGCTGTCTATTTTATTAATTTGCCATTGGTGATGAATGAGTCAAACTATTAAGTGACACATTAATTACTGGTATTTACTTCTGGGTTCATTATGTTAATGAACATGCTAATGGCTTACTACTTTGTTCATCGGAGATTATTACATCACATTAATTCAATTACCATTTATACTTAGTATCACTTTGCCAGGAAAATAAATTATATGGATTAATTTTCTCGACTTCCTACTTTTGAACTTTTTATACGATAAAAATATTTTTTTACTTCTAAATATATAATTAATTATTCATGTCTTTTGCATAAATTCAATCAAGCCTGTATTTAAAAAAAATCTAAAGGGGCTATCTACTAACGGCTAACCTATTGTTTACGAGGCACATTTTCATAAATCAGCTGTTAAAATGTTTTACTTTTAAATAATTCTTATGAGCAGCATGAAGTCTAGAAATGTGCCCGAAAACCGGTAATAAGCTCGCCAACTATTGCGTTGCACTGGAACATCTCGGCGAAATGTGGGTGCAAAAATGCGCCTCTACTTACCCCATCGGTGAATACAAGGTTATGTATCTAAAAATCCAGTAAACCTTTCCCTATCGCTAGAAATATTGATGACACACGACAATTTATACCTCGGGACCGACAAAATGTAAAAGTTATTACATTTAAATATATTGTGATTATGTCGATGATATAAGGTGATTGAAGTGTAATCGTGTATTATTTATTAAAATAATGAAACATTTTAATATTTTTGCGTTATTTCACAACCGTATGAATATTTTAAACGATATTCAAAAAGTATAAATGTCACATAAAGTAAATTGGATGGATGCTTTTATGATTGCAATAATTCCTAGCATTGTGAGCTGTAAAATGTTTATTGCATTTGCATTGAAATATTTACTTTTTATAGCTACAGTAATGACTTGACATTTTTTCTAAGCGTAGAAACAGTAAACATGTATGGGTGAACTAATATTTACACTTAGGATTTTACGGGTCGATGCTAAGCATTGTCTGGACTTGCTCGGTTAAATGATTAATGATATTATAGGAAGCGAGATAAAACATAAATAAAGACAACATAAGTAAAAGAAAATATTAAAAATGATCTTTTATAAATAAAACCGAAAATATATTTCAAGTTTATAAAACAAGGCAAATAAAAACATTCTGAATGGTAAAGTTCGACCTCTATGTAAGGTGTTATCATCAAAAACTAGGTTGGATATAAAGTTTGTACATAATGGTTTGAACAAGCTGGTAGGCGCTACCGCCTTAAACAACACCGAGGGATGAAATATTATGGATCACGTGTCTCGTAATGTTTGCAATATGGCGAAGGCTAGGCGATGGTGTATTTTTACACTCACGTTTTGCCAATCGTGTTTAGTCCCACGTGATAGAGGGCGAGCCAAATACCTATTTTGGCACGTTTTTTGATTTTGTTCCACCGTGAATTTTGCAACGGAAAAGGCAGTAAAACTTTACCCAAACTGGAAGTTAAACTTGAGGCAAATCGATCGCACGCCATAGATTTAAGCATAGGTGCAAAATTAAACTTTATTTTCTTACTTAATAGGCTATTACTTCGCGATACAGACCTATACTATTATGTATTTTTTCCAGTAATCTTCGAAGCGGTTAGACCAATATTCATAGTCCTCATGACATACAGTTTATGGTATAACGAGTGTAGTAGTATCCTTTTATTTTAGAAAAGAACAAGCAAAATTATTAC
This sequence comes from Cephonodes hylas, assembly GCA_030295005.1. NCBI lineage: Eukaryota > Metazoa > Arthropoda > Insecta > Lepidoptera > Sphingidae > Cephonodes > Cephonodes hylas. The sequence goes on from AP025371.1 coordinate 8,100,061, forward strand.
GCTAAAGTTAATGTCTACTCGTAATAAATTGCTTGTAATAACCAGTTTTACTATAAGAATGTAAAACGTACTCTACATAATTTACGCGAAAAGAATAAAAACATAGTAAGTTCGACTCATTACATAAATTAAAACCTTGGACTTCGTTTTAATAAAAGTTGTGTTAACTTTGTGTGTACCTAAACTTAATTCAAATCGGAATCTTAGAAAATACATTTTAGATTTTAAATCATTAAATTGTTTTTAATCATTAAAAATTCAGTTTTTAATGGAATATAATTGTGGTAATGTAAGTAAGTAGTACGTACGTAAAAAAAAATTGTATGATCTACAAATATTTATTTCGAGACTGGGTGTTTTTGTTACCGAATATTATTCAATTAATTTGTGGTATTCACAACACATGATCTTTGTATTATATCTATGCATAAATTATAATACGTTTATGATTTTTGCGTATTCTTATCGTGTATCTTATCGATTAGTGTAATTGGTTTTACCGTATTGATCGAATAAATAATAAATAAATAAATAATAATAAATTCACGGTCTAATCAGTGCGTCACCCTAAGGTTGACTGAAAGAGAACATAACGTCTTTAAGTATACTTTTATACAATATTTATAAGAATGTTAAAAGAGAATTAATAAATAATCAAATCAAAACAGAGGTTCCGCACATCGAAAATATTTAATCTAAAATCAACCACACTATTTTAGGCTAAACACAACTTCCGATTGGACTTGTTATGAAACATAAATGACGTGTGCAATCAGCAATCGTCCTCTAACACAGATTATATGATTAAACCACTCCCCTGACTTCCGTTTCAGTGGTCTATCATTTAATTAATATCAGTAGAAACATACCAGTACATATTAATAAAACATTGCCATGTGTATCAGTGTATTGTTTTCGCTTTCGAGACAAGAATACGAGATTATACCATTGTTCGCTTCATACGTGTTTCTATAAAATGAGTGACGTGATCCGCACGGTTTGTTAAAAGATATCACAACTATATGTAAAAATTAGGAGGAAAAATATGAAATTAAAACTTTTGCTCATCGCACTAAAGAGATATTCTCTAATTACAAAACTCGTTGATCATGACTAGAATTAATGTAATGAGGATTACTTTGAGGTGTCTTTCGAGTTGGTTAAAACAGCGTATATGTAGCTTCCGAATGAATAAAATTGTTTTAATAAGAAACAACTTTTTACTTTTATACTCGTCACGGACTTTTAATAATAGTCCTCTTATATATAAGTTTGTAATCATTTTATGATAATAAGTTAATTATTTTATTATACTAGTATTTAAAAACTAATAAGTCGCTGTTCTGCTGCCGTTTTATTTAAACGAAGTTGGTTATAATTATTATTATGGATAACTGGTGCAAATCAAATGTGTTTTAAGTTTAATATTATGGCCTAAATACCTGGCTGAATAGTAAATCTTATGTACAAAATATACCGTGCGTAAAACTCCAGATGTAGGTATATAATTTTCGGGATCTTTTGCAGTTTTATTTACGTACAGTTTGCGCGCCAATTTCTTTTTTATACGTATTATACGCATAAAAATTATTATTTCAATCCGCGTTAACAACGAGGAAGATAACAATTATACTATAAGTTTATAATCGCTTGCAATCATTACAAAATACACTTAAAGAACTAAAAACCAAAATTTAATTTTAATTTCATCACTACATACCTCTTAGTAATAAATCACTTAAAAAACTTAAAAGCACAGACTAAAAATTCTTTCGGACAATCTTCGAAATTCGAAATAACGAAAGGAATAAATCTGTGTTCGCGTCGCGTGCGCCGTCGAAGGCTTTGGAATAAAAACTACCAATTGGTACAGTAGGCCTTGCCATTCTCTTGCTAGAAGGTATGTCGTCACAGGCAGACCGGTTGGATGTCTTCATTTACACCGACATTTTAAAGCATATAAATAAATAAACAACGAAGTTCGTTGCGCTTCGTATATCTTCGTATTCAAATCGAAGTAATGGATGGAAGAAAATTCAACGGAATCTCGAAGTAGGTACGTGAAGTAAATCAATGCTATGAATAAAGCGTCTAGAAGCGCATTCTATGAATTTACGTTCATATCTCCATCTAAAATAAACTAGGGGTTTGAACGTAACCCACAGTTTGCATAACCTAGCTAAGCAGTGGTAGCTCGTCAAATATAAAACTGGTTAGCATTTAAATAGTCTTGGCATTCAACACAATTTATTTATTACTAACAGCGATATTTATCTTAACAAGAAACCTTGACGTTAACATAAATTATGTATTCCATTTCAAAAAAGGTTTTACAAACTCTTCGACGGCTGCAGGTGTTTATGAATTATGTATACGAAGAAAATTCGTATTCTCGATTCACAGTTTTATTATTTTGTTTGGTTTACGCGTATTTCGATCGACAAATCAAAATTTAAATATAAATTCATGTTTTTCTTCAAGTTCACCCCGATTGAGTTTAGCCCGTAAATAAAAAATAGCAATTGTACGGTCTGGGGCTTTTTTATTTGCTTGTTCATTCGGGGATAGTAAATCTTCACGCGTTGTTTATACTTTCCTGCGAATTGATTAATTACTGCGTTAAATCAAGTAGGAGGTTTTCACCGCCGCTCGTTAATTACTATCTCTTTTACGAACTATTCAACGCTCGATACACTTCGGTGTGAATGATGCTGCGATGAACATTATTAATTAATTTAAAGAAATGCGAATAGGTTTTTCCTTAGTTGCGTTGACACATACCGCCCTTAAATTGCGCTTTACTGGCGCTATTGATGGACCTATTTATGTATTCAGTAATATAATTTATGTTGGAAAATTTTGTATTCAGAATCGTTGCGGTTAGTATTATTAGGCCATTTACATTCGACATCGCTTCCTGTTATTATATGTTTCAAAATCCTGCACGCGATTGAATGCTCGCATTCACCACATGCGTAGTTGCACTTATTACAACATTCGATCATAGTAATGATACATTAATTTCATGTTTATTTCATTCACGCTCGGGCAGATAATACTTTTTGAACGTAAATTATGAGTATTAGTATTACTGAATTGTATGTTAAAAATTAGCCACAGAATTGAACTATTCTTAGAAAGATCAAAAACTTAGCCATAGTATGTATGGTTTTGTTGAATAAAAATAATCTCGGTTTCATAATAATTCCGCTCTCGTTTAGTCTCTTAGTAGACCTGGTGTACATTCTTGGATCGCAACTATTATATCATTGTAATGTTTTTATTGCGACACAATTTAACTCAGATTCGTACAGGCAGCCTCGAAGTTTCGTGGCACTTATATGCCTCGAGATTTTAAATCTTCTCTCGAGATCTTAGAATAAAAATTTCTTAGGAATTTCTTGGGTGTGCCAACCCACAACAGGTCAGCTTGGTGGACTATGGCCTAAATCTTCTCAATGGTAGAGAAGATTAATGCCCAGCAGTGGGACGTATATGGGTTGATGATAAAAGAGAATGTGGCACTAATACAAAGAAAAACATTAAACCTATATCTTGTATCACGTAAATTAATCTGAAGGTTTAATTATACAATTAAAATGATTTATTTTCTGTAATTTCAGATGTTAATAAAATGCTGCAAATCCTAAAAGTGATTCGCATGAAAACACATTAATGAACTTTATAAGAATGTTATTAGAGTGCGCCAGATGTTCGGCATGGGATCATTAATTTAGATTGTTTAATTTCCTTTCCCTTATTTCATTATATTCCGATCATTCTCGACTTTTTCCTTGGCTTTATTTGGTTTATAGAATAATTTAGCTACTTAATCACTATCATAATTTGTCATCGTGCTTTCGCTAAGTGAATCTCACTTGGCCTTATACTTCTAGGGATTCAAGCCATTAACAGGTCTTTTTTATCTTAGATACAAAAATTATCTAATTTTAGATACATAGACCGATCCAACAAAGAAAGGCCTACTAGACTTGAAATGACAAATCTAGACTCATATTTAAAAGATTATGGTATTTTTTCCATTGACTAATCAAACAAAAACGTCGTTTGTACGAATATACCTAAACAATACACATACTTATGCCCTTAACTTGAAAAAATCCTTATCGATTCAAGAATTCCTTTTAATTCTCAACGATCCCTTGACATTTTAAAAATATTTCATCTTGAAATTCTTATCTTTAGAGCGGGAAAACGTAATTGTGACTTTTTCAAAAAACATTTCTCCATTCAAACAATATTAAAAGACTGAACTAACTTCAGAATCAATTGTCCCGGTCCGGTGTCAAGGCGGCGAGTTGAAAATAGCTGAAGAGCGTTTTTACTAACTCATAATGAACATAATTATTTTAAACATGCGGCCTCGAGTCCGCGTGCTAATGAACGAAGATCTGATCATGCCACACACAGAAAGGTTGGAGTTTGTAAATGGCTTTTATACTTGGATGAATAGCTATCTTATTTCTAATGACATTTTAGCAGCATATGTTTTTCCCTTTTTCATTTTACTGAATGCAATCTCCTCGTACAATAGTTGGCTTTGAAAATCTCCATTTTGGTTGTCATTGACCTTTTCCTCTTTTAATACTTACCGACAATCTAATTTATTCTTTTTTCAAAGTTATGTACACCATTTTGTATTATCGAGTAATATTATCATTCCCATAGTATTGACGCTATTGCTATCCATTTATGAAACATACCCGTGTATATCAGCATGTAATCGTTCTCCTTACGGACAAGTTTTATTCTTGGATATCTTACAACCTTCTCTATGGGCTTGACGGTTAAAGAGAGGATTTTCAGAAAAGGCGTCCTCTGTTTCTAAGGGGCGTTGGTTGACTACACATGCCTAATGCATTCTTTACGAATAACTGTAAGGTCTGCACAGTTTACCTCACTACGTTTTCATTCATCGTTAAAGTATCCACGTGACGTTTCAAAAAGTCAGAGTTGTGTGCCTTCATAGGGAGGGAGATCAAGCCATGTAAACATAATATATGTAGACATGGCAGGATGACCTGATTATAGGTTTGTGGGTAAATAAACAGTACAACAACGGTATCTGATTTCATTCTTACAGCTGCAGTAAGGTTACACACAGGTATATCTGTCAACATATGCCTCATATCAGACACGTAAATATATTACATATGTAGATTGTAGGTATATGTTTTGTTGGACCAGAAAGTTTGTCAATACGTTTTATTTATTCATCTATATTCTTTATATGATCTCTATATTAGCGTCAATGAATATTCAAAATAAACTTAAATTTAAGAATAAATTTTAGTAGCCTAAAAAGTTTTACGATTCAGTGAATGATTTACAAAAAGCCGATCTAAATAAGACTGTAGAAATAATTGCTACGACTTTCAAATGGCTATTCAAAATCATTCACTTTTATTTAACTTTAGCTCAGGATTTGGGGAGTTCAAATGAAATTGTGTTGGATTTATTAATAGAAATTCTACTGTTGTAATCCATCGTAAGCGCCAAGGCGCTGTGGGGAACAACGAGGCAAGCAATATTGTCAAGCAATTCCTAGATTTAAATCCTTTTGATTTTTATCAGTCGAATATTCTGATGGCAAAGTTAGAAGCATCCATCGTCATACATATTGTGTGTAAGATGTGCATAAGATCTGGAAGCAAAAGAGATATATCTGGTTCATAGCTTGTGGAGCTCAAAATTATAGTCCTTACCGACCCATATATTAGGAGGCGTGGGTATGTATTGTATATAGTATGTATGGTAAATGTGGTAATTGTAAGGCAGAAGATAATCTTGACAGTGAATGTAAATGAAACAAGCGAGAATGTGGTAGTGAAATAAGTTCTCAGTATTATACATGGAACGGACTCGGTTCTTAGAATTTTGTATAGGTCAATTTGATTAACATTTGGTTATTCTTGGTAAGTGACAGGTACGGAAAGTCCTCAGTGATATTATATATAAAGTGGATAGTTCAATATAGTTCACTTGTATTGCAGACTCGGTCTTATTATTTGCGCTCCGCACCAAATCACTTCTAAATCCTACTGTAAGTAGGGGCGACAAAATTGCTTTTTTATAGATTTCTATATCTGCTATGGTATCAAGACATATCTTAAGGTGGATAGATTTTAGTTAAGGTTTTTCAAAGGAAATAATTAAACACACGCTGATTGTCAATATTTTATCTTATAACATAATAAATTAAGAAGTCCTCCTCTGTCCTTTATATATTACTTATTGATAACTTCTTAATATAGGTATTCATTAATTTTTCTTAGTCACAAGCCTACTACAACACGCCTCGAACAATGTATGTCATAATTGTGATAATAAAAAATTCCTTAATAAAGAAAAGCAATATTCCATACTAGGAATTTAATATATTACACTAAAAACATATTCATCTGACATTGTTTGCCTTAATATACCAGTGGAACTATGGTCAGTTTAGTTTGGCATAATAATTTATATGATTAATTAAATTAAAGTTATTCGAATGTAGAGCTGTAAGAATTTATTTGAAACATGTTTGAAATAACTTTTGCTGTGTTGTAGTAGGCAATAGTTCGATAAAGCCAGCAAAAATGCTATATTTGACTCCACGTACAGTTAACACAGGCCAGGCGAATTTATTAAACTCACGTTTTTTAAATGAAATTTGCGTTTGGAAATGGAAGGCAAAACAAATTTTGTTTCTGAAAACAAAAATAACGAACTTTACAAAAACTTTTTGTATCAGTACAGAACATACTAAGGCCCCACTAACGTCTCGGGCCTCTTTTACAACAGGCAAAGTTAGATCTTAGTACTGCAACAGATCTAAGAAATTCCTTAGAATATTTTTTAGAAGTACCTACAATTTTTTAAACAATGTTTTCCTTTACTTATGAAGTTGGTTAGCATTCATTTTATATTAAGAACAAATTATTCGGAGTTCAAACCTGTTCTCGCCGAGATTTTATCTCGACCGCGCGCCTAAATCTTGAGGCTATCGAGACTATTTTCTTACTATAGTAAATTTTAAAAGAATCATATCCTTAATTTCCAGATCAGAATCTATTTCTTCGCGTTTATTATACATGTTATCTATCATTTATCAATTATGCAAGTTCTTTGCTAAATTCGCAAAAGAATGAAACTATTTCATCTGACGGTTAACAAAAATTACTGATGGCCGGCGCCTTTGAACTGTCGTTTTATAGCTCCGACTGCAATTGTAGAAACGACCACGGAATAATAAATGAGGTGTAGAATTTGATCTGTGTTAAGGCGCAAATATTATTTAACAATAAACTATTCTGATGCGGCAATGTTACTGTTTCGCTTCGATCCATAAAAGAGATTGCCGAATAATCATAATTTTGTATTCTTTTTCCTTTTTGTTTCTTTTTTTCAACATAAGAAAGAAATAGTATTCCTTTTGTTTTGGGCCGCAGTCCTCACTTAGCATAAATTGCATAGATGCAATCACACCTACGAATAAAGATAATTGATAATATTTTCATGTTTAACCCGATTGGAATTATACTAAGGGGAAGTTGCAGGTATAAACAAATGAAACAACGCATTAAAAAATACATATAATATAGATTAGATTTCTTAACACCGGTTTTAAGGGCTCTTTAGGTCAGCTCATGATAATATCTTTATGAAAACCTTGGACAAATTCGTTCACTTCACACGTACGCACAACGTTAACCTTTATAACACCTACTTCCTACAACAATATAATGAAATAATTACAAATAACTCTTATAAATTTTCCACTTCGTCTTGTTTACATAAAAGTACGTGGCATTCGTCTTGTAAATAAGCTTCAAGTAGAAGGTTCAAAATATCTTCGGAGGAATTTAAAAGACCAAAAGTATTTTTACTGCCGTATGATACCTCTAAGCAGCAAGCAGCAGTAAGCAGTGATGGCCTTGAGGTTTGGGCGCGCGGTCGAGAATCTCGGCGATCGCGGGTTCGAACCCCAGGCACACACCTCTGACTTTTCGAAGTTATGTGTGTATTCACATTGAATTATTACTTGCTTTAACGGTGAAGGAAAACATCGTGATGAAACCTGCACACCTAAAAGTTCTTAGGACTGTGTAGTCCGCCAACCCGCAGTAGGTCAGCGTGGTGGACTATGGCCTAAACCCTCTCAATGGTAGAGGAGACCCGTGCTCAGCAGTGGGCGTATATGGGTTGATGAAGAAGAAGAAGAAGATGATACCTCTCAAAGGACTTATCGCTTGTGCTACTTTAATATACAGGGTGTATTTAGACCGTGATCGAAAACTGAGGCAGGTAATAGCGAGGATGATCACAAACCCAGTGGCGATATTAAAAACCCCGACAAAAAATAAAAATTTTGACGTTTTCCATACAACCATGGGTGTTAAAAGTATGTGGTTTGTATGGAAAACCTCAAAAATTTTATTTTTTGTTGACATTTTCTTTAATGCCAGGGGGTTTGTAATCACTATCGCTATTACCTGCCTCAGTTTTCGATAACGGTCTAAATACACCCTGTATATACAATTGCCCCGAAACGATACGCGACGAGATTCTTCTATACTTCTTCCGAAAAATCCAGATCATTAATAATGATTGTTATAAGAGAACTATTGAGTATATCACACACCTAAGTAAGTAATACTAAGAAAATTATAATCGTATGATTGTCACGTGTTCTCGTGGCACAAGTATGAGCCGAACTGTATAGCGGCCTCCGGCTTAATTCTTGGGCCGATCGTGTTATTGGGTTTTTCCATTAGGAAATTCTCAGTAGCAGCACGGGGTCTGGAATTATGATCTAAAAAGGTATTAAGCACCTCGTCCACCAGACTCGGTATAAAGACATGAATGTACCTATGTTCTAGGCAGCGCTCGACGTTTTTGAGGCATCAATAACACTTTGCTCGGCCCTGTTATCAAGCAAGGGACCTCTAGACCAACAACACATGTTGAAACCGCGAGACCACCAAGAAGAAGAATTTAAGAGCGCTTGCTTAAATAAACAATGCTATATCTTCATGCATGACTTTGTAAAAATTTATGATGTAGATTGCGAAGTAAATATAACATTAGGATATACAAAAAATAGAACATCGGACAAAAAAGCGGAATGACGCACGATCCACACGAGAGGTGCTTGTCCTTCCACATTGAACCGACACAAAAAATATATAAAACGAACTGCATTAATAAACATGAATGTTATATGGCAACGATCTCGGTCGGAAAATTACAAAATTGCTAAGGATACGTTGGAAAATTTTACCATAATAAACATTTTATATATAAGTAAACATCTTGTAAGATGCAATTATAAAATCAATTTAACATATTGTATAGGTTTGTATTAAAGAGAATGACGTTAGTAAATGATTATTATTAATATAACCCTTGAATGAGATTAAAAAGGCGTATTTGCCCGGTCATGGTAAAATTACCGCATTTATATTTATAAACGCACTACGGTCAATATACATATATAGATTAGCTATGTTGTGATTTGATACCCGCACTAAGAAACATGTTTGTGTCGTCATCATCATCAGATCGAAAGTAATCATCACCAGCCCATATACGTCCCACTGCTAGGCAGGAGCTTTCTTTACGGTTGAGAGAGTTTAGCCCGTAGTCCATTACGTAGCCTAGTGCGGGTTGGCTGACTATAGACCTAAGAATTCCTTAAAAATTTTGGTGTGCAGGTATCAACACGATGATTTCCTTAATTGTTAAAACACGTGATAATAATTCATAGTGGATACACACATAACTTCGCAACTCAACATACTTTGAACTTGGTATCTGTAACTGTTAAGTCTCATATAATTTTGATTCCTGTCACACATAATTATGGTGTTTGTCTATTTTTTTATGTGTTATTGGAAACTTACAACTACTGAAATGCATTTACTCATGTCGGATTTGCATGTGGAATGTTACCATTGCGGTCACGCCAGCCTAAGCCAATATCATATTATGTTGGCTCCGAATGTTGGGCAACCGAAATGCCTCTCGATATCTATCACTTTAAAGGTATACACTGCAACTGAAATGTTTGCCCATACAGTTGAACTTTACACGTAAACCAAAGCGTGTATGTGGCACAACTGTGCAGGTTTAAACACCTGTTCAGGCACCCGAAAAAATATGAATTTTGATATTTTTTGCCAGTTTGTATACCTGGGCAGTTCAAGTGTATTAGAAAACTGAGCATGTGTAGCGGATTTCTCTGCGCAGACGTTAGTTTCGCGGTGATTGCGAGAGGAGTCGACACGTTGGACTATGTTTGTACTAGCACTACTAGAATAACAGGAGTCAACTATTGAAAATATTTGGCAATTGCGTCAGTCTATTGGTTCAAATTTTGACTCATACATTGATATTAATGTAATGTGCGTTTTTTTTAAGTCCTACGTAATAGGGGATGAGCCTGCTGCCATTTTTCAGTTACAGACCCAGACTACTGAGAATAACCTGACAAAAAAATGATACTCGAACCCGGGATCTGTGGATCACAACACAACGCACATACTTCTCCGAGACAAGGAGGAAGTAAGTTAGTTTTAATTTTTGACGCATTGACTTGAGAAATAAATCCAGAGCTGCAATTAACTTCTTACTAAAGATACTTTACCAAACCTGGGTCATCGTGAGTCTACATTTAAAACTCCATTATTAGAAAAGTTAGTTGGTTCAGTAATTCTATTGAGCAATCCCTTTGACACGAACAAATATTACTCCCAACTGTTTCGTGAATTTCAATATACGTTTTGAATACTTTACAAATAACCATTCAATTGGGTGTTTATCGCCAATTCTTAGAATATTTGTATATTATAGGCAGCCATAGACGGAGATGTAGGAAAAGATGTGAAACGTAGTCGTCAGTGCACAAGTTTAACTATACGAGGATCGCAGAATGTATTATATTATTAATAAACAAAAAGAGTAAAGAAAAACGTCTAAAAACTAGCTGTTGCTTGTTACTCTGGATGAGAAACTTTGACTTGAAGGGGAATATTTTCTCGTTTTTTGCTATATTTTTCGTTGTTGCATCGCTCTTTTATGTAAAAGTAAAATTCTTAGTAGAAGCATGGACTTGGAAAAAAATTGAGTTCGTTTGTTTGTACGCGGGACATAAAATACTGCGGTACTCTGCTAGATACTACGAGACAATAGGCAGAAATACATAATATGATCAGTAAAGACATGAAGCTTACTCTCAGTGTCATGTTTCCTTCATTCCATTTGAAGAACTTAGCCTTTCCAGCTTATTTTCTTATTATATTATTAGCATTCGTCATCACTTGTTTGTTGGCGATGTTGCTTCATTGCAAACACTAGGTACAAATATTTCAAACATAATAATATTCAACAATTCCATGCATTTCCTTGATTTTTAGACTTTAAACTTTTATATAAAAGCAATCACGTAATTCGATTCATTTTATAACTTATTACGTCAGTCTTTTACAAACATAACAAAGACATGAGTTGTTCATTAATTTTTTTGCCATCTTGAGATAAGAGCGTAAACATTCATTTTGTGCGTGTATGTGATGTCATTAGCGCTAATGAGAATAAAATTGAATATTTTAATTATTCTTCATAAAACATAGTGTGAAAATTGTTTTAGACAAAAATCAAGTTTGTTTTGATTTGGGACGCTTCGTTTGATCAAGTAATTGGTACATACAGAATAACATTCTTTGTACATTTACAATATTTGAATTAAAAGCAAATATAATAAATTCACACTTTAAAACAAAAATCTTTATTATTGACGTCAATGATATTACTATGTTAAAAATGTGTAAGAATTTACTAGTAAAGGAATAATGCAAATCGATGTAGTATTTGTAATATAAATTAATATTGAAACACATTCTATTCTAAAGGATGCAATTAATGACGTTCAATAAAAAAGAAAAAAAAATGATTCTGTGGTACAAAGTGTAGTGGTCTTGGAAATTTCCACAAGAAGTCGTCATGAAGCAAAAAAATCACTCTATCAGTATTAATATGACATCCCCCTTTTTATCGGCATCTGACATGTCCTAGTAATTTGAAAACAATTATTATTTATTATGAGAGGTGCCGATTACTCGTTTATCAAGTTTAAAGAATAAGACTCGACAAAACGTTGCTCACCACTTGAAAATTTGTAATAATTAGACAGCCCTGTCCTTACTATCGGATGTAGTGTGGTCACAGACCAAAAGCTTTGTATCGCAATTCTAGCCTGCAATAATGGAATCGATAATCAATTAATCATATTTGCAGTAGATTTAATATAAATACCGATGTGTTGCTGAATTAGGCACATCACAAACAACCACATCCCTAAACAGAACGATGCTCAACTCATTACGAATTTCGCCACAAACGCAGTCACATTAATATAACTCTAAATAAATGATGCTCGCCAAACTGAATTGCAATTAGCACACAAAGGTTTGCCACTTGATTTTGTATTCAAATTCAAATATTGTTCAAGCCGATATGATCAAGTTGACGTATACTGTCTTACTCACTGACTTTTGCTTTTGCTTGCATTAATTTGGTAGAGCCACTCCGAATTAAGCTTTGACTGTAAAATATTGTAAAATATAACTGATAAGCGACAATGCTGTTGCGTTTTGTAAGGTAGTTGTGATTTTCTGAGGCCCAATGTATTGTTATGTGGTGCAATAGAAATTGCTGGTGGTATCCAGTACAAATTCCGTAAAATGCTCCAATTGGACACGAATGGAATACTTTTCAGGATGAGCTCGTGCATCTAAACTAGGGCACATTATTGTCTTGACTAATGAAGGAAGTGTCGGCTAGTATATTAATAGACATACACATAACCGATTTACACTATGTTATAAACCCCACGTTTTGATATACGTGTCGTGGGTATCAGGAACTACAAGAAAATTTTCGATTTCACAAACCCCCAGACTCGTGGCTAACCAACTGCACCATGGGTCTGTCAATTGTCTAGTAAATATATGGTTTTGAAATATGTATTTTTGAACGTTTTAGCATTATAAATGAATTTCATCGTTGTCAACTTTATTAGATTTCATCACGTATTTACATTAATTAGACTGGCCACTGGGCCATGAATAAATTTATTAATTAAGTGCAAAATATATCATTTCATGTTGTGAATAACAACGCAAAATAATTAATGTAGATGCAAACCTAAAACAGACTTCCATAATTTATCAAATGATAAATAACGTTGAAATGGGTTTCATGAAAATAATAGGATAGGTTGCTCTACCACGAATGGATACTATCTACATACATTTATGTATTCTGGACTCAACTCAAGATCCTTATAGGGATAGTCTACACCCATGTTTCGCGTGCTAGGGCACAAAAGCAGACTTACTGCCGAATTCTGAAACGCAACTTAAAAATTAAGGTGAACTTAAACGTCTAATCCCATCTTATTTTAGTTGGTAAAGACCGACTTAGAATTAAGTAGCGTTTCAGTATTCGACCGTTAAAGTTTTAATTCCCCCCTCTGTTATCACACCAGAACTTATCAGTAAGGTTCAATCAATTGATTTTGTAATGCCAATACGAAAACGGCACACTAAAAGTTAAATAAGATTATACGTTTCGACCAAATTTCGTGCATCATGGTGTCGGTTCTTCTATAATTACAGCGTTAAAATATTAATAGTACGCGGCTAAACACCGCTTATGTTGTCATGATTGTCAATTATTTGAGTAAAGTTAGCATTATTTTAGGTAAGGTATATTCGTTTGAAAATCACAAAAATCTAAAGCAAAAAAATTAACGGTGAAAAACATATTTTAAAATCAAGCTTTTATTATGCACGAAAAATTAAAAAAATAAACTAAGAAAACATTCATAAAATTCGTAGTTTTTTAAACTTTACAAGTAACAATTTACAAAAGTGTTCGGTTTATCAGTAGAAGTATGATACATAAACATATATTATCTATAACTAGTATATTAATATTCTTAAGTGATCTAAAAGCTCGTCGCGGCCGAGGTCTTTGCATTAACGAAATTGCGCGACAAGCTTTTAAATCACTTAAGAATATTAATATACTAGTTATAGATAATATATGTTTATGTATCATACTTCTACTGATAAACCGAACACTTTTGTAAATTGTTACTTGTAAAGTTTAAAAAACTACGAATTTTATGAATGTTTTCTTAGTTTATTTTTTTAATTTTTCGTGCATAATAAAAGCTTGATTTTAAAATATGTTTTTCACCGTTAATTTATTTTTAACTTTTTAGTTGGAAATATTTCTAACTCTATCCATTTCGTAGTCATACCGAAATTCAATTCAATCGGTCCATGGAAACTAGTGTTCCTATGGGCACCTTCCAACTTCTCATGACACCAGATCAACGATACCTTGTTATTATGTTGTCACTGAAAATACAAAGGCATACCAAATTTTAGCTTAATTGGTCCACAGGAATCGGAGTTCATATGGGCTTCTTCCAACTCCTCATCAGATCAGTTTCATGATACCATATTTTTGTATTGTTACCGAAGTTACGAAGACAGACCAAATTTCAGTTCAATTGGACCACAAGAATCGGAGTTCCTATGGGCATCTTCCAACTCTTCGTCAGATCAGCTCTATGATACCTTATTATTATATTGTCACCGAAATTACATAGGTATACCAAATTTCAGCTCAATCGGTCCAAAGGAATCGGAGTTCCTGTGGGCTTTTTCCAACTCCTCAATAGATTAGCTCTATGATACCATTTTTGTATTGTTACCGAAATTATGAAGAGATACAAAATCTCAGCTCAATTGGACCATAGGAATCGGAGTTCTTATGGGCATCCTCCAACTCCTCATCAGATCAGCTCCATGATACCATATTTTTGTATTGTTACCGAAGTTACGAAGAGATACAAAATTTCACCTCAATTCGACCATAGGAATCGAAGTTCCTATGGGCATGTTCCAACTCTTCGTCAGATCAGCACCATGATATCATATTTGTGTATTGTTGTCGCAGTTACAAAGACATACCAAATTTCAGCTCAATCGGTCCACAAGAACCGATGTTTCTATGGTCATCTTCCAACCTCATCATCAGACCAGCTCCATGGTACCATATTATTGTATTGTCATCCAAGTTACATAGGTATACCAAGTTTCAGCACAATCGGTCTATTGGAAGTGGTTCAAATCTTCATTGCAAGATTTGTAAACATACAAACATACATACATACATACATACATACATACATACATACATACAAAAGTGAAGTTAAATAAAAGCTTGTAACAAAAGTTAATCCTGTTACTTAGTTCTGTTGTTGTATTCATTTTTATAGGCCAACATTAGGATTTTTTGAGACACAGAAAAGACTGTTATGATTCGAATATTACCTACAGCTCAAAAATCCCAAGAGAATCGTAAAATTAATAAATTGTCGAGTTGTCCTGCTCTCACGTAATTCGCAAGACCATAACACAATACTGTAATGGATACAGCAATTTGGGAAGATGCTATCTCATCTCCATTTGTGCATGAAACTTGCGTTTGATGCCTGTAAGTAATTTTATGCATGGAAACTCTCTAATCTGCTATCAGGCCGACATGGGGAAAACTCGAAGGGCTAGTTCACTCGTAACTTTTGGGGGTAACACGTACGGAGAAGTTTTGGAACGAAGATGCTCGAATAATAAATGATATCCGCAGAGACCGATACATTCGAAGAAGACTTAAACAAGCACGTAACATTCTTGTTTGACTGCGCTGAATAAACATTTTTGAGGATTTGTAAATCACTACAGTAATTTCATTTTTTTTTGTAGTATGTCTGATAACAAATAATAATATTAACATTTGCTTCGTGGATTCCTTTAAAAGACGTAGTTGATAAAAAAATAGCCTAAGATTATTAAATCACATTGATTCCAAATGTTTTTATGACTAAAATATTATTTTTAACTCCGTCCTCAAAGATACGGGAAAAGATTTCTAGATCGTTAATTTATTCAAACATAATATATTTCTTTGGTCATGGAATGCAGTTTTTCATGCTCGCATGATAAAGCTATATGCCACCTGAAGGAAATACCATTTAGTTTTGTTTGACACAATGGAGGATAAGATTACAAATATCAAGTTATTTGACATTAGATAATTTTTTAATACTCTACGAATACTAAAAGTTTTACAATTATAAAAAAAAACGATTGTAAGGAAAAATAATAATTTTATATGCAATACTGAAAAATTAAATTTTTAAAGTACTTGTATCTTTGTGTCTGTGTGAAAGGACGCAGAATTCAAAAGAAAAATGTAAGGCATCAAACTCTACTGAATAAAAAGCGATCACTTTTTAAAATAATAATTTATTTTTAACATTATACATTATTATTGCATGTCTGTACAATGTTTACGAGGTTAAAGGTCATAGGACCTAGATGGACGGTCCATGGTCATAGTAGTGGCCGACTTCTGACTGCTGACATGATTTTATTACAATATTAATAGCATCTTATGTAAAACAAGTAAACTCGCAATTCTACGTGCGGAATTTCATACTTTAAAAGGAATAATCTTGCCTATTGCCTCATGGCCACCATATACATTTAATACCAATGATTGTTTGGTAAATATTTTTTTCGGGATTTCTTCTTCTTCTTCTTCTTCTTCATCAACCTATTTACGCCCACTGCTGAGCACGGGTCTCCTAGAGGAGACCTCTCAATGGTTCTACCATCTCGAGGCCATCACTGATTTGATTTTCGGGATTTGTTAGCGCTAATAGGTTTGTAATCACCACAACTGTTACCTGCCTTAGTCTGCGATCACGGCCTTCTCTTCAACATAGGGTTCAATATTCGTATAGTGATCATGCTATTTATCAAATCAATATTGTCTTATTATAAGTCTACAAATGTAGCAATTCTTAAAAATAAATTCATCACATGTCATCAGTCCATATCACGATGGTCGTTCGATGACCGATCGTTAAAGCATGTGATAATTCATTTTGAATACACACACAACTTCGAAAAGTCAAAGGTGTGCCTGGGGTTTGAACCCGCGACCGTTGAGATTCTCGACCATGCGCCTATTTCTCGAGGCCATCACTGCAAGAAATAATTTACTTTGATAAATTCTCTCATAATTCCGCAACCGATATAAGGATTGTAGCAGGTATTGACATTAATTCAAATTGCACATGTATTTCAAGTTATATGACGCGTTGGGTTTTGCCGTATTTATCTTTAATTTTTAAATTGAACCTTGAGGTTGGGTTCAAGGCCTGGTGAACCTTTATAAGTTATTTTGAAAACAACAAAAGACTATCGCAGTATTTACCCACTCATAAAAATTAAACCAGACTAGATAAGAACCAAGCGGTACATGTCAATACATATTGTAGAAAAATTATATATTATGCATTCAATGATAGTTATAAATCACGACGCTTTATCGACGCAGTAATACCAAGTTGGTATAATAATTTTAATTGCATTAAAAATCAGTTGTTTTTTTAGGTTTTTTTGCAGATAAACTAGCTTGACTCTAGATTTCATCGGAAGGTATAAGTTGGTTGACAACTAGTTGAAATTAGTCACGTTTGAGCCATACTGTCACTAGGGGTTTTGAACAAATGAGCTCGTCTTGAAGGATGATGTCAAGCAACCCTTGATTTTTGCTTTGTAAGTTAGATTACTGCAGGTTCATTTGTAGAAGAATAAGTTGACGCGAATACTGTGTGAAACATGTCGGTCTAAATATGTTGGAGAGGGAGAGATATAAACGATTTTTGTTAAGTGGCACCATATAATCAGAAGTAGACTTACTATCTTTGTTATTTTATCACACAGCATATAGAAATAAGCTAATTTATGAGCGATCTCTATGGAGCTAAATATTACTGTACCTAGGACTAGGCTCCAACAAAAAACTAAATTCATATTTGTTAAGGATTATAATTAGAGATGCGCCGAGTTACACTTTTGCCGAGTAACGAGTACCGAGTTTTACTCGGTTCAATTTTTTTTCAACCGAGTACTCGGCCGAGTAACTCGGTTCAATTAAATGTCCAACTCGCGCGTGGTACATTAGAATTTAAATAGCCTGTTTTCGGAGGCCGGTAACGTCTACGAAGAATAGAGGAATAGGCTGTTACCAGAACGTGCAGCGAGGCTTGTGTTCCTGCATCATAACTTCATCATCAACCCATATACGCCCACTGCTGAGCACGGGTCTCCTCTACCATTGAGAGGGTTTAGGCCATAGTCCACCACGCTGGCCTAGTGCGGGTTGGCGGACTACACGCCTAAGAAATTCCTAAGAACTCTTAGGTGTGCAGGTTTCATCACGATGTTTTCCTTCACCGTTAAAGCAAGTGATAATTAAATGTGAATACAAACATAACTTCGAAAAGTCAGAGGTGTGTGCCTAGGGTTCGAACCCGCGACCGTCGAGATTTTCGACCGCGCGCCCAAACCTCGAGGCCATCACTGCATCATAACTTAGCTTTATTCAATTTTAAATATTAATTATTTTTATTATGTACTATAATTTTGATTTTATTAATTGAGATTTTCAAAGATTTCCTAAATTACTAAATAATTTTTGATTAACACAGTTGTTTACGAAATGAAATAAAATAATATTTATTGAATCTATAAAATGTTCAATACATCGCTTAAATTCAGTCATTTCAAATTTTACCACCCTGTTCACGACCTTGTCAAGGTCGCGGGACGTCGCTGGCTGCAGGAGGCTTCCGACCAAACCCGGTGGAAGTCATTGGGGGAGGCCTATGTCCAGCAGTGGACTTCCATTGGCTAATGATGATGATGATGACTGTTGTTTAAATTATATCTACCGAAATATATTGCATTTCTTAAACAGAGTATACTCGGCATTCAAACCGAGTTATTCGGCCGAGTACGAGTATCAAAAAACCCGCCGAGTACGCCGAGTACCGAGTATCAACCGAGTACTCGGCCCATCTCTAATTATAATCTTTACTTAGAACCAGCTCGGAATGTGAAAATGTGCTTGAAAAATACATAGGCTATCCCTCGCTATTACGTGTGATAAAAATAGATTTAGCGAAACAGAGATGCAAAACTCTCCTCTGCTTATCCCTTCGATGAATACTAGCGCTTTACTGCTTGTTACATTATTTCCGTATGACTCATGCGAATAGTTTCCTGATGTTACCCAAAGTTTGAAAACACAAGTGCGCGACAAAATAAAATGTTTATTACCTTGTCGTGTCACTCACTCGTTTGTCTGCTAAAGGGCGTATGACAAAAACAAAAAAAGAATTTACGCGACATAAAATATTACGCAAAAGAATGTTGCTTGTAAAAATAATGTCACATATTTTATGTATCAGAGAAATGGTAAGTGTTAAACGCTTATTTCTTAAGGGTTAGTTTCTAACCCTTTAGAATAAGTTAACTAAGCAGTGATGGCCTCGAGGTTTAGGCACGCGGTCGAGAATCTCGGCGGTTACGGGTTCGAACCCCAGGCACACCACCTATGACTTTTCGAAGTTATGTGTATTCAAATTGAACTATCACTTGCTTTAACGGTGAAGGAAAACATCGTGATAAAACCTGCACACCTAAAAAGTTCTTAGAAATTACTTAGGTGTGTAGTCCGCCAACCCGCACTAGGCTAGCGTGGTGGACTATGGCCTGAAACCCTCTCAATGGTAGAGGAGACCCGTGCTCAGCAGTGGGCATACATGGGTTGATGAAGAAGAAGAAGAAGAATAAGTTATTTTATGAGTCATTAATACAAGCATGTTTTATCCAGAGCTGTCATATTTTACCATTTCAAATTGGACGTAATATTATATTTTCTTTCCTAAATCCAAAAAAAAAATCGCTTGCTCTCAGTGTCTCAACAATTATTTTAATTGGCAAAGCATATTTTCCAGATACATCTGTAGTTAGAATTGTTTATCCAAATGTCTAAATATGTGAAGCAAATTATTGTTTACATCATTAAGCGCAATTGAAAGGAAATATTTATCTTAACTTATTTGTTCACATTTACCTCTTTGAGATGTAATACGCGAAGAAATCAAAGATAAATACACTACGCAGCTGCCTACCGTGTCTTCACTAAGAGGAGGCAATCGAGGCGCAAGGATTCGACCTATATTTAATCAAACTGTTTGGTTTTTTTTTTACATTTTGAACCCTCATAATTTAGGTTTTGGGTAACATTTGGTAAAAAAAACTATTGATCATATGAAATTTTAAATGCGCAGTTCTATGGTATTATCATCCATGTTGGGTAAATTCTGCAATTGTAAGAAACTCCAATTTAACATGAGTAAGCTTCTAACATGCAATTTAACATGTAAACAGCAAAATAAATCTAATTGTTATAAACTTTTCTTTATAACACCCAAAACATTGCCATAGAGACCGAATGGCTGGCACTGTCATAAAATTATCAGATATCATGTATGACCAAACTTCTAAGTCAAAATTTAATCATAATAAAAACTAAAATGCTCAAAAACCTAAAACATATTTCCCATTAAGAACTCTACCTTTAAGGAGATTCAGTAACATATTTTTTTCAAAATCACTTCGACATTATGTATATCGTACTTGAGAGGATTTCGCTTTCAGAAACCTTTGACATGTCTTATCACCTTTTCTCTCTAAGCCTACCTTTACAACTTGGCGGGATATTGCGCAGCGGTAGTAAAATAGCTTATTCCGCGGCACAGATGTGAATTTCTACATAAAAAATAACAACCCTACTACGAAACTTCGATGTTAAGCCTATACGTGGTGCGATGTTAAGTGGCAATTGTGAGTTGGTGATAGCCAAAACTGCCGTATTCCATATTACTTCATTGGAATATTCTCTTTTATGGCTTCATACCGCCACTTTCTACCTTCAAGTACGGTAGTTTTGTTTGTTTATCCTTCATCAGCCAATTGGCACGTTGGTAGCGTCTATCACCCAAATCTGAAATTTCTTTACCCCATAAACGCTGTGAAGATTAGAGTCAATATCGGGCAACGGAGTTGACACCGTATTTGTCTATTCGATTTGCTGATAATCGATTGAGGTTCCATACCTCTTTGACGCTGGTTTTACGCATGAGTCGTTAGTTCATTAATAAATATTAGTACATTTTGCTTATTAATAAATACACGTTGGCCTTTAACGAGGCTAAGCAACTAATCAAATTTACTTTTTATAATGTACTTGGATTGCGGATATCCTACACCACATACATTTGAATGATTATTGTTAAGGTTGAATCTATGATCATAACAGTACTGCGGATAATTTTGTACTTTAGTTAGAATAATTTACGGAGTCATCTAGAGCGACGACGAAACAATTTCTTTGGCACGCTAATAATGTGAAATGAATGTGAAAATACACAAGAACCTCTAAAATTAATGCAGATATTTAGATATATATGCACTTAAAAAAGAAATGTAGCAAAATATTATACCTATACTTGTTTTTTATACAATTACGCATTAGTATGCTGCCACGCAAAGCCATAATTGACCCCAATCTCCAACCACTTACGATTAATTTTTAATCTTCGAACATAAGGTCGTTGGACAGGCGAGAATTGTTCGCAAATGTAACTTTTGCATTTATAACTGTTATTTTATTTTGTTTGCTCGGTTTCGCGGAGCAAGCGAGCATCGTAAAATCGAGTTGTCCTAGATTTAATTATCTCCTAAAAAATGTGTGTTTTTCAATCGTACAATTCTTAGTAACTACAGAGATTTTGGAAATGTGTTAAATTAATTTTATGAGATAAAAGCCTGACCTACTGTGTTAAGTTTAATAACACGCAAAATAAATTTAGGTATACGTACCCCTATTTATTTTAATAGAGCTATACGTGTTACTACATAATTATAAAATGAAAAAATCTATTAAGTGATCAAAAGGTACAAACGTGTAAACTGTTTTGTATCTAGCGTGTTTATTGTTTAGTACCTATATTTCCAAGTGCGAACAATATTAAAATCGTGGCCAGAATTCAAATCTATTGAATTGACTCGTGGAATCGCGCGACCACACGCAATGTGGCTCTATTCCTCTATTGTCGTTAAAGGCTATTCAATTGTTTTGTTTACGCAATGATCTTTATCGAAATGTGTTATATTTAAATAAAAGTGATATAAACCCTACTACTATCACTTTAAGGAACAAATTTAATTACCCTGTGCACAAAGTTTGTTGAATGTTTTCTTTCAATTAATATGCAATGGAATTGTAAAATGTCACCAAATATTTTTCGATCTACCGGTTAATTATGTAGGTATATAAGCAAAACCCTTCAGACTGTTTTTTCGTTTAAGTATGGCTTAAACAAATATTTATTTAGGGAGGATTTCTGATATCAAAGTAATATATACAATTTATAACTAGTTTAGTATCGGATTGCTAATGTATTCTATTTAAGCACCATTCAAACTTACTAATTAAAGCGGCAACTCAGCCGTTAATATTTAATCATATTAATTCTATAGTCATTTTATTGTCATTAACAATTGTTTACGTCATAGGAATAGTTTTCTAGTTTCACAGATCATTAGCTAAACGATTAATAACAGCGATTTAAACAATAACGTGCATTGCTTATTCATTGCAACAGATTGTTTATCGGCCGCGGATATATATATATATATATATATATATATATATATATATATAATCTGACGAAGGAACGCAATCGTTTCAAGCACGTCCTTTCTTAAAGTAGTGAAGAGGTTTAGACGCGGCTGAGAATTTCGGCAGTCGCGAATTCGAGTCTCAGGCGCACAACCCTGACTTTTCGAAGTTATGTGTGTATTCAAAATGAATTATCACTTGCTTTAACGATGAAAAAAAAAACATCATGATAAAACCTGCACACCTAAAAATTCTTAGAAATTTCTTAGGTGCGCAGTCAGCCAATCCTCACTATGCCAGCGTGGCGGACTAAGGCCTAAATGTTCTTAACAGGAGAGGAGGCCCGTCCCAAGCAGTGGGGCGTATATGGCCTTACTCTGTGACATCCTTCCGTTCTACCTAATTCGCTTTAATGCTTCACGAATTAGGTGTTGCAGCAAACGATATTACGTAAGCACTGAGTTAACACGGCCATTATTAAGACGTCACGGTGAGTAGGTCCCGTGTCGCCAGCTGCTCGATATTAACAGACGATAGCTGCAATTGGGTCGCGTTAAAATTTGCCAGGGTCCCCTTGAGCAGTCAAAATAACAGGATATTAATTTAGATCTGCCGCAGTAGTTAGTGTACCTATTTGAAATTCAATTCCGCGTCTCAAATCGGGTCGTGTCGGGACTTGAATTTCGATCAGTTTTGTTTACGAAGCTAATGGTGTGTGCCCAGTATTTAATACCTGTGACATCGAGAATAGACGTGTCACTCGATTTTCGCTTCAATTTCGTACAATGCGCAAGACAATAGTGTTTTAATAATAGTGTTACCACTATAAGTAAAATTACTATCGGACTTTTAAAGAAGAACTCAATGAGAATCGATAAGATTGCCCTCCTATACAAGAAGATTCAGCTATAAGAAATGTTTTAGACAGATTTATAATTTTGTTGCCAAAAATGTTTTGTATTTATTATTGTTAAAAGTGGCAGTGATGGCCTCGAGGTTTGGGCGCGCGGTCGAGAATCTCGGCGGTCGCGGGTTTGAACCCCAGGCACACACCTCTGACTTTTCGAAGTTATGTGTGTATTCACATTGAATTATCACTTGCTTTAACGGTGAAGGAAAATATCGTGATGAAACCTGCACACCTAAAAGTTCTTAGGAATTTCTTAGGCGTGTAGTCCGCCAACCCGCACTAGGCCCGCGTGGTGGACTATGGCCTAAACCCTCTCAATGGTAGAGGAGATCCGTGCTCAGCAGTGGGCGTATATGGGTTGATGATGATGATGATGATTGTTAAAAGTATTAAACGTAAGTTAATAAATACACTAAAGTCTATAAATTTTAACATATAATTGGTACTATTAAAGATACTGTTAAAATCGATTAATTTAACTCCATTTTTTTAATTTAGAACGTATGCACCAATACTGGCATAGATAAATTATAAACGCGTTTTCAAATCCACTCAAC
Organism: Cephonodes hylas; assembly: GCA_030295005.1. NCBI lineage: Eukaryota > Metazoa > Arthropoda > Insecta > Lepidoptera > Sphingidae > Cephonodes > Cephonodes hylas. Next base: position 8,124,211 of record AP025371.1, read on the forward strand.
ATCATGAAGCTTCTAAAAGAATTTTAAACTATAAGTGCTCGGATTAAGGAGAGTGCACGGACTTACTATATCACTAGTGTCGTCTAGTACAACCTAACAATATTTTTTATTTATATAAAGTGATTATATAACTAATTATCTTCCAATAATTTATAAGCGTATATAATTATTGTTATCTCAAATTTTATTATTGCACAATTACACGATATACACATTTGTTACACGCAAAAAATAGTTATACATGAACAATACATAGTACATGCACTATTTAAGATTATTCTACAAACTAGTTAAAGTGACAACATTAAATCTACCTCAATCTACCAGTTTTCATCACTGCATCGTCCAAAGGTAGACTGGCAGAAAATGCCTACGGCATTAAGTCCGCCTTTATACATACTTGTATATAAAGTTTAAATAAATAAGTAGTAGAAACTACAATATTTGAGAACATAATCGTTTTATTATACTTGTTTAAGTACACAGTCAATTTCAACTTTATTTATCATATAGCACAATTTGAGGGGTTCTGTACCAGCTATTATATGGGTTTTTGTACAAGAATAAAAATAGTCAAACATTAGTCCGTCACACTCACCTACTGCGATTGATAGGCTTCATATATCTCAGAAACCCTTGTGGCGCACGCAAAGAATATTTTTTTTCAGAATTTTCTCACGAACCTCACGGTTCGAAAGTATTAAAGTCAGATCCCTGATTATAATTTCTGCATTTAACTTTGTACTTAAAATATAATTTCTCAGTGTAGTATATTATGATAGTATTAAACAAAATGCAAACATATATGCCTTAACTTTAAAATAACCAGTCAAAACCAAATCTTTCAAAAAGGTTCAAGAATTTTGTCCTAGACATAAAAGATATAAATCGGAACAATAATGTATTTGTTCGCCTACATTCCTATGATATCGAGACTGTCCATTCTCTTTTCATAGCGTATTTGTTTAGATTGTTAAGGGTACCGCGGGATTGTTTGTGAAAATAATATTTCCTCGCGATGGGCCTACTATAATTGGACATCAAAGTTTTAGTGTCTTTCAGTCCTACGTTTTCTAAGCACAGGCCAGTGACCCTGAGCAAATGAAGGACGAATTTCATGTTCAGAAATTTCACGTAACCTTACACATTTGTGACTATTACTTTTAGTACGAGTATTTGCCTCCCGTAGCTTGGTTTTGTATATTTTGCTTTACTTTCTCAACAAAAGTCAGAGTATTTTCGGAGACCATACAACTGAGAACCTCTTAAGTGGTTTTACTTTTATACATGTTTTGTCCGAACAGTATAGGATGTAGGTCGACATTGAAATTTTTTTGGAGGCTTAAGTATTTTTATCGATATGAATAAAATGAAAGCGCGTGGTCTAAAAAAAATCAGTAGTCATGAGTTCAAACCTAAACACACGCCTCAGAATTATTTAAGCTAAGCTAAGCTAAGCATAAGAATATGTGAGTAAAAAAAGACATCACTTATTATAATTGTAAAGGAAAATTTCGCCAAAGAAATTTGCACACCCAAAATGTCTAGTGAGTTTCTTAAGTCCGCCAAACCACTAGTCATAGACTATATGATGAATTACAGCCTAACACTTCTTAATTATTGAAAACGTTCCAACCTGGCAAAGAGGCACACATATTATATGGACTGATAAACATGTAGGTACCTATCCATTGATTTCGATCTAAGGCGATAAACCACTGGTAAAAATAAATACATATAGCAAACCCATGATAACCAATGCCACTTTATTTACATATAAATGTTGGACAATGACCCCCAGAACCTGCTTACCTACCTGCATGTTCGTGGATTTCCAAAAACAATTGTGGCGAGACTAGAATTTGTTTGAATCGCACTCTGGACAATCTAAACTAATGAAAAAGTTGTTCGCCCAAACAACATTTTATTGGGTTGGTTATTTTCTTTTTTTTCGTGTCCCAGCCAGCGGTCTCGTATCACCGAAAAATGGCTCTACATAATATGTCCATCTGTAACAGATAATAAAATAAAATATAAATTGAAAATTATTTGTTTTGGCTTTTCGGAATAATTATTTTCCTGTTTTAATAGACATTTGAGATCAAGAATCACAAGCGATATTGAAATATGGAATATTATAAAAGGTTGCTTCAAAATCGTATTTAGTAAATTTTAATACTAATTACTTAGATACTTTAATAGTTGGTGACCGACTACTTTAATTTAAAAATAGCTTTCACGAAGATTTCAGTGACAGTGCTACGTCAGCAGAAAGACCAAGTGTTACTCCAGCTTAATCTAATAAATGGGGTGAGGTGGATCGACATTTAGGTCGACGATATTGATAAAATGCTTCATAGTTTTATCAAAGAATTACATGTCCAAAGCTGTACTTCGGTCCATTTTTTGTAAATTAGGAATTTTCCACTTGAAAGTCAAGGATGCCGTTGCCGTTGCACTGTAGAAGAAATATACTTTTAAACATGTTTGCTAAATTCTTTATTCTTTCATCATCGTCAATTAAAAGATATTTACTGCTGGATAAAGGTTTCCCCATAGGTTTCATACATACATACCTGTGTTCATGAGAATATGCGGTTCAAGCCATTTATTGCCTTTAATTCGATAGCAATCAAATTTTGCGAAGAAAAAATATTCCTCGGTTTCTTTTCGAGAAGCAATAAAAATAAAAATGAAAGCTAGTATCCTTCCCCAAATGGAGGCGCCGGGTATCGATCCCGGTACCTCTCGCATGCTAAGCGAGCGCTCTACCATCTGAGCTACGCCCCCGATAGTACTACGCGCTGATATTATTTGTAACTTTGCTCCTTAAAATGTTGGATATTGAGTAGGAATTTTAGAGAAATAACTTTATACTTGATTGATTTTATTGCGTCATTTCATGAAACAATGAATAAGATAGGATTCTGATATATACAGCGACTAAATATACATAGGAATACTATGTATATACAGCTAAAAAAAAGATTTTTTATTTACCTGTTTATTTGAAATTGATTTTTGTTTTGTTAAACAGCCCGTTTATCAAGTAAGGCCATTACACTATAGATCGATAGGAGCGAAAAATTTAAAAATAAGGAAAAAAAACTTTTGTACTATAGTTTCACATTTAACTTATGGGTTAACAGAAAACAGTTCATTCAATTATAAATGATTTGACGAGTGCCTAACAACCAAATTGTGATAACTGAATTCCAACAATAGTAATAGAAACTTCGCGTGTATTCTAGATTTGTACAATTCTAAAGAAGCTTTTGTAGATGAAACTTCTCAGTACAAGTAGTTTGCACCTTCAGTACAATAGTGTAGGAGTAATTTCTAGATGATATATTTTGAAGTTTTAGTACTTTTGAACATATGATTTGTAAAATATAAATACATATGCTTACGACTACAACATACCCAGGTAATTTACCAGAAATTTACATCAAAACGTTTTGCCAGTTGTATATATGCATGTATTTTTAATCATATGTAGTAGGAGGTGAGATAATAGACCTTGATTAGAGGTGGGTCGATACACACCTCAAACAAAGTTTTCTTGAGTTTATAATAAGAAATTCTCAGTACCTGCAAAAATCGGCGAAACGTGAAGCAGGAATACTCCTCTAGCCGCCCCTTCAAGAATACAGTCATGAATATTTAATATCTACATCAGAAAAATATAGGATTTCATTAAGACACGATCTGAAAATCATATCCACTGACAATCTCATACATCGTCACATCCAACTTATTCAGTGTAAGTAATAAATTAATCATCATCATCAACATCAACAGCCTTCAATTCGTCCACTGTTGGACATAGGCCATATTTCTCCTATGGCACGCCAATGGGCTCGATCTTCGGCTCTCTTAATCTAACCGCTGCCAGCCACCTTACATAAGTAAATATAATATATATAAACAAGTGAATATAATATCTTTATATAAACGAGTTATGCACATAAATAATATATAAAATATAATTTTAGAAGCATTGTACGCGGCCGGACGAGTTTGTCTTGTGCGAAGGTTCCATGGTCTACTGAGCACAGTACGGTGCCCTTGACTTCTAACTATACATTTATATGATAAAATAAATTTATATCTATAGGCCACGAAAACCGCTTGTATTTCAAGTGAAATATTTTTAATCTTGCGTTACTTTTAGGATTCCGTATCTCACTTTTACAAACCCCTTGATGTCAGTATATGTGACGAAATTTAAAGGGAGATTTTTTTGGCTTTTTTTAGTTTAAGAGTCATAAAAGTCTAACTTGTAAAATGCGCTTACTTGAAAAGCTGTGAATACTATTGTATGCGTGATCTGACATGTACTTGGCTTACATAATATGTTATAGTTCTTGTAACTTAAAAGGCGCGCAGGTCACTTGTTTACAAACGTTAACTTTTTTTTTTTTTTTTTTTTTTTTTTTTTATTTGCCTTAGCAGGCAGACGAGCTGACGGCCCGCCTGATGGTAAGCGGTCACCGTCGCCCATGGACTTGGCAATGCCAGGGGCACAGCCACGCCGCTGCCTACCGTGAGGAAAATGCTCTTTTTAAGCCTCGTTTGAAGAAGGCCATGTCATAGCGCTCGGGGAACACCGACGCAGGGAGTTCATTCCAGAGCTTGCACGTACGTGGTAAGAAAGACCTCTGGAAACGCACCGTACGGGTACGGTACGTCTCCAGGTGAAATGGATGAACTCTACTGCGGTGACGGGTGGTGCGATGGTAGAACGGCGATGCCGGTACCAACCCGAACAGTTCCTCGGAGCATTCCCCATGGAACAGCCGGTAGAACACACAAAGAGACCCAAAGTCTCTCCGCAGTCCTAACGGCTGTAGATTCTCCGTGAGATCGGGATCATCGACGATTCGAACGGCCCGTCGCTGTAAGGAGTCAAGTGGGTCGAGCTGGTATTTTGGGGCACCTGCCCAGAGATGCGAGCAGTACTCCACGTGGGGCCGGATTTGCGCCTTGTAGAGCAACAACCTATGACCCGACGTGAAGTACCGCTTGGCTCTGTTCAGGATACCCAACTTCTTACTAGCCAATTTGGCTTTGTCCTCCAAATGACTCCTAAACTGGACTAAGCTCGAAATTTCGACGCCGAGGATCCCAATACTCTCGGAGATCTGGAGAGATACTCCTTGGAACTGTGGCGCTATGACGAATGGATCCTTCTTCGCAGTGAACGCGCAAACTTGTGTCTTCGTAGGGTTGAATTGAACCAGGTTCTTTTCTCCCCATTCGAAAGCCCGCCCCAGAGAGCTCTCGACTTCAGACACAAGTTGTGACCGTCTTTCCCCAACGGTACTCCGAGGGACATTCTGTTGGCCGATGTATCGCGCGTCACTCGTACTATCATCTGCATAGCAATGCATGCTTTCGATAGAAAGCATGTCATTGATATGCAGGATGAAGAGTGTCGGCGATAGCACCGAACCTTGAGGAACGCCAGCGTTAATGGTCATGGTCTCGGAGCAACAGCCGTCAACGACGACCTTGATGCTTCGACCATCCAAAAAGCTGGCGATCCACTTGCAGAGTCCCTCGGGGATCCCATATGCTGGAAGCTTCGCCAGAAGGGCGCCGTGCCACACTCGGTCGAACGCCTTCGCAATGTCTAGGCCGACGGCAATAGCCTCACCCCCACTCTCCAAGGCCTCCACCCAGCGGTGCGTGAGGTACACGAGAAGATCGCCAGCTGACCGACCGTGTCGAAAGCCATATTGACGGTCATTAATCAGCTGGCGATCCTCAAGGTACCTCAGGATCTGAGTATTAATAACTCGCTCCATGACCTTGGAGAGAAGGGATGTGACCGCTATCGGCCTATAGTTGGAAGGGTCCGACCGGTCTCCCTTTTTAGGGATTGGGTGGACACGTGCAACCTTCCAAGAAGCTGGGACCCTGTTGGTTTTGTAGGAAAGGCGGTACAGGCGCGTGAGCACGGGGGTCAACTCAGGGGCGCACGTCTTAAGAACCACCGCGGGGATACAATCCGGCCCACTCGACTTTCGGATGTCGAGAAGCCTGAGCTCCCGTCTGACAACACGATGATTAAATCTGATGTCAGACAGGAGACTCTCACACCTGGGTATAACTGGTGGAGTGGCTCCACCGTCATCCAGGGTCGAGTTCGAGGCAAAGGATTGGGCCAGGAGATCGGCCTTCTCCTTTGCACTATGGGCCAGGCTGTGATCATCCTTACGCAGTGGCGGGAGACTAGGCTGGCAAAAATTACCTTCGACAGCCTTGGCGAGCGACCAGAAAGCTCGACTTCCAGAGGGATAACTTTCTAGTCGCTCGCCAATTCGTCGAACGTGTTCCGCCTTGGCCCTAGCGATAGCCCTCTTGCTAGATCTAGAAGCGGCATTGAATTTTCGCTTCTCCTCCTTTATTTTAGGATCCCGACGTTTTCGGGCTTCCTGCCAAGCCTTAAATGCGGACTGCTTGAGGCGCGCAGCATCGGCACAAGCGTGGTTGTACCAAGGTCGGCTGCGGCGCCCCACGGGTATTTTGGAACTGGGGATGAAAGTATCCATCCCCAGGATTATTGTATCCCTTACGCAGTCCGCACAGGCGTCAGGATCGTCGGAGGAGAAGCAAAGCCGCTTCCATGGGAAGGATGCGTAAAACTCGCGCAGTCCATCCCAATCTGCTGACCTATAACGCCAGACTCTGCGAGTCCCAGTGGCAGAAGGACGACTGGGACGCACAACAGGGGCCCATGAACGAACAAGGCAGTGATCAGATGACCCTAGAGGGGCTTCGATCACCACCTTGTATCCGTCAGGATGAGTAGTCAGCAGAAAATCCAACAGAGAGGGCTCATGGCTCTCAACATCCGGAACACGGGTAGGCTGTGTTACCAGCTGTGAGAGACCATATGCCAGGGCCAACTCGTAGGCAGACCGGCCCGGGAGATCAGTGATCCTGGACCCCAACCACTCTTTGTGGTGGGCGTTGAAGTCACCCAGGACCACCACCTCCGCGGACGGGCACTGCTCGAGTATGCAGCTAGTCCCCACTTGTACGTTCTCAAACAACAGAGAAGACCCCGAATCACTGGCATGGGACCTGTAAAGGCACGCGTATATACGGGTACGACCCCCGTAGTCTACGCGGAGCCATAATATTGACAGGTCCCGATGCTCGAGGCCCCGAAGGCGGCGACAACATATATCACCCCGGACGAAGACGCATACCCCGGCTTTACGTACGAATGTATGTTCCAATACGTAGCCGGGGTAGTTGAGGTACGATACGTCGTCAGGGGTAGATATTTGTGTCTCCGTTAAAAAGAGCAGGGCAGGCCGCGCCGTCTCGAGGTGGTGATGGACGGCGTCGAGGTTGCTGTGTAGACCCCTGACATTGCAGAAGTCCACTTGAATTGTGGATTGTTTTACCGCCGTGGGTTGCCTGCTATTTTTCGATTTTCGGGTCATTAAAAAAGAGATTTGTGGGAGGGAGGTGAGGATGGATGCGGTGGGTCCAGAGCGGATCCTTAAAGATAGAACAATGTGAGGCAGCACACGGCCGAATGAGTGGCCTCCGCGAGGCACGGAAGGGCCCCCGGTGCCCCCCCGCGTACAGTCGCCGGGATCCACCCCAGTCTCCCACTCTGGCACGACGACTGCACGACGGGATTTTCGCCGGTTGGCGGGACAGCTTCCCGAGGCGGGAGTTAAAAAGAGAGCGGATCCCCGGGTTCAGGTCCCCTACTGACCGGCAGGCGGCCGACGGAAACCGTTCCCACCGGGTCTCCCTGTACCCCGCATCAACCCCCAAGGCCGCATGCCACCCCAGACACCGGAGTAGTGCCGTTGCAACCCACCAGCACCCAATAAGGTAGGGGGAGGGACAATGAAGGAACGGCTATCCAGTCCTTCCGCCGGAACGCATTCCTGCTTTGCGGTAGAAATAGACTGGACGGTGGTACCAATCCGCTCGGGTTCAACATTGAGTAAATAAATACTCAGTATTAAACCCTACCACCAGTGGTGAGTGAGGGAGGGGACACCAAAGCTGCGGAAAGGACAGTGAATGCAGCAATGGTGGCTCGAGGGGCCGGGGTCGCGTACCCGTGCCATTTTATAAGCCAACCGGACAAGTTGGCAGAAAAATGACCCTCTGACGCTAAAACGAGATAAACTAAACTTTAATACGAGATGAATAAAAATCTTGACATCTCATCTTGATCTTATACATATACGTTGTTTTGTGAATTCAATGAGTTGGACCCTGATTGACTCGGGCGAAAAACAACTGATCATGTTTTTCTAAGGTTCTTCTAGTATATTACTAAAAATCTACATCTACACACATAAGGAATTTCTAAAAACTTTTTCTTTCTTTAAGGTTTCTTTATAATTTGTCCTTCACCATTAAAATACGCTATATTTCATTTTAAATACATTTGAATCTGCGATTGCCGAGATATGGACCGCGGGCCTATATCTCGAGGCCTTAATTATTAATCATCATCATCATCATCATGTCAGCCCTGTGTTGGTCCACTGCTGGACATAGGCCTCCCCCAATGACTTCCACCGGGAACGGTCGGAAGCCGCCTGCAGCCAGCGACGTCCCGCGACCCTGACAAGGTCGTCTGACCACCTTGTCGGGGGACGTCCCACGCTGCGCTTGCCAGTACGTGGCCTCCACTGGAGAACTTTCTGGCCCCATCGGCCATCAGTTCTCCGCGCCATGTGGCCGGCCCATTGCCACTTCAACGAGCTAATCCGTTGGGCTATGTCGGTTACTTTAGTTCTCCTACGGATCTCCTCATTTCTGATTCGATCACGTAGGGAAACCCCGAGCATAGCCCTCTCCATAGCTCGTTGAGTGACTCTGAGCCGTCCCATGACGCCTTTAGTGAGAGGCCACGTCTCAGTGCCGTAAGTCATCACTGGTAACACACAACTATTGAAGACTTTTGTCTTCAGGCACTGAGGTATTTTGGACGAGAAGACGTCTCCTAACTTTCCGAACGCTGCCCAATAATTATTAATATAAATGCGAAACTATCTCACAGTCTGTTACAATACCAATTAGAATATTTTTTGGTAGGAAGATAAACAGTAAGTCTCAGTATGCTCAGTATGATTATAGTCTAAGTACCTAAGCCAAGAAATAATTAATTATTGATAAAGTAAAACAAATAGGATTGTTTTGTTTTTTTTTGCAATTATGTCATCATGTTATTATAGCAGTTTTGGATCGGAAAATTTTTGAATACCTGACAAGTAACCTTTATTAACATGTCAATAACAACCAAACCCAAGAAATATTGATGGTTCCTGGTTTACAATAAAAAACTGCTATGTATCGTAGTATCTGCATCACCCTAGGTTTGACAGCAGATAAGGCCGTAGGTAGGTGTATGTTAAAATGTAAAAATTAATTGTAATATTTCTATTCAAAGTCAATCAAATATAAGTTGAAGCAGAGCATTGCAAAATGTTTTTCGAATATAAAAAAAAACGCCTTTTCCACGACCTCAGGAGCGAAGTAACGATGTCTGGAGCAAGACAGCGGCTCCTTAAGGCGCACTTGAAGTGTTTCGCATCACTGGTATCAACAACCAAGAGGGCAGAACGCGACTCTTTCGGTTCAACCTTATTTCTGTAAGGACTGAAATAGAAATGATCGAAAAATACATTTCTAGTACTCGCACTTGAGATACTTCGGGATTATTATTATCTCGCTCAAAGGCTTACATATCGCTGGCTCACTATTACAAGGTTCTATGTTACAATTTTAGCACTTATTTAGATATGAATACTACAAGGTTCTATATAACTCAAAGCACTTCGTAGTACACAATAAGAGATAAAAATGTAACATAGAACCTTGTAATAGTGAGCCAGCAATATATGCAGATAATTTTATAATATTTGAAATAAATTAATGTGGCAAATGTCTGAGTACCAAAAATCATTCGAAACAATTGAAAACACATGTTACAGCAATTCGGTGTGTGATAAATATGAAGTTCGTGTGTATTTACAAAATGCAAGCATTATTACGAAACCAATACAAAATATGCATATTTATGAGTTATTTGATAGCCTTGTGGTGCAGTAGACTAGAAACACTGAGAAACAGGAGGTCGCGACTTCGTGTTCGTGTTCGCATGTGAGCGAGTTTTACCAAGATTTGTTTCGGGCCGTATTCGTCGCGCCGAAAAGTGTTTCATAGTTCTTGATACTCACAACAAAAGACTATTGTCCTAGTGTGAGAGCAGAACTAAGCTATCACTGTGGGGTGTGAAGTTTTATTTATTCATAAAATCGTTCGACTATACTCAAGAATATATTACGTAATTGGCGGACCAAAATTACTAAATATTATTAGGCAAAAGACGATGCATTAAATAACACGTCACTCTGCAGCCTCAGTTTGATTACCTATATGATCTAGATTTAATCGAAGTAATATTTTTTTTCAGACACCACTTAATTTGCAATGCACCTAGTAATATTTAAAATATAACTTTGAAATTATATGGTGAAAGAGAAAATCAAATTTATACTTATTAACAACGCTCGTCAAATAATGATTAAAAAAGCAAAGAACATTAATAAAAAAGCAATTATGAAAATTAATTTGCTCATGAAACAGAAATTCCAAGAAATTACAGAATCGTGAATAATAAACCAAGGCGTATAAGTGAAATGTTATTTGAGTAATTATCTTTTTATACTAAAATAACTTTAATATCTGTGGCGACTCACCATTGCTAAAGATAAAATAAGGGCATTTCTTCCTTTTACTCTCCTTTTTCCTATTTACATAACATTTGCGTAATATCTATTTGATTAATCTGTTTTATAATGTATCATGGTAACGTAAAATAATTTTTTTTTTAATTTCTTGCATGTGCATGTGCCGCGCGATCTAGAGGTCCTGGGTTTGATTCCCGGGTCGGGCAAATTGTTATTGGGTTTTTTTAGGAAATTCTCAGTAAAACGGCAATAGGCTCGTCCCCTATTACGTGGGACTGAAACATACCTGGCGAAATGTGGGTGCAGAAATGCATCTCTGCCTACCCCTTCGGGGATTATAGGCGTGAGGTATGTTTGTTTGTTTTGTATTCAGTATGTTGAACCGGCCTTTGTTGAAGTTTGTCTCGTACGAAGTACCAAGATTGACCTATAAAATTAACAAGTTAATTAGCAAAGAATTGAAGAAGACATTTTGCGCCAGTCGGAATTTTATTTGGACCTTGTAAAATTATCAAGTTTGAGTATTTTTCCTGCCTGTATATTAAAAAAAACGCGAAGAAGGATCTCAGTACAGGATGCAGTACCTACTGTAAATCTTGTATAAATATATTTAAAGAAATCTAATTGATACTTTAAGCTGACAACAGTCTTAGGCTCCGCAAAGCTTCTAACACTTTAGCAACTCTTTACAATTTTATATCCGTATCATCCGTTCTTTTATTACTATTTTAATGAACACGATGAAATATTTGTTAAAACATATACACTAGTTTTGACAAACTTAGCGTGTTCGTGCATTAATTACATCCAAACAGAAATATTAGATAAACACTGAATGTAAACTAACCAAACGCGAGACATTTACATATGTATGTAAATACAAACAGTGATAAATAAACAAACAATAACAATAAGTAAAAAGTGCCATGTGGACTCATTTGCAATTATATATTCATGAAATCAAACATAACGAGTATTATTTACTAAAGACAATGAAATCTCTGAAGAATTGAATGTTTATGTTACAGATGCTTGTACGTTTCATACGGTATTAAAATGATAATTATAATTTTTAATTTCCTTCATATTTTAAAAACATATAATTCTTATTATATTGTCGCGGTAAACAAGTGATGGTTATGCAGTGCGGAGCGAATGAAATTCATCGTTATTTGTCTTTATACCAAGAAAATTTACCAAACAATTATACAAAGGAGAATTTTTGTTCTATTTCTTTAACTTAAATAAAATAGTAATGTAATTTCTTGGGCTTTCCTTTGAAATACTATTTGTTTAAGCGATGCGTTATCAAATACGTTGTTTTATTATGTTAGGTATGGACTAAGGTATTAGCAGCCGTAAGTGTAAAAAAAAAACTTAGAGTCTGTCTGAATATCTAAAGTGAAAGAATTTGCTATAATAAATTATTATTGGTAAATTATATGACTAGAAGTCATTTAATTTTTATTGCCAAGAATCATCACAGTTAAAAAGTGTACAAAAATTTCAATAGTTATTGGGTAATGTATGAAAGCGTTTGACAAAATCAATTTATCCTGAAGACGTCTTATAGGAACTAATGAATAATGCTTAATACATAGACGAGTTCAGTGTGCTGTCAAAAACGATACAGCGAACTCATTTTAATTGAATTACGTCTTAAGAAATATAAAAATAGTTCTAAGAAAAGAAATCATAAGAAATCAAATGTTGCTAAAAAGGAGATTCAAAGGTCATAATTCCTTATAAACACATGTTATAAGGAATTATATCGTTGATGATGACAATTATTTTAAACAGTAACAGTAACGTGTACATTACATAGTACGGGTTAATAAGTACACAACTACACACACGGTTACACACATACATACACGACACACGTATTGCCAAAGCGGTAGACAGAGGTGCATTTCTGCACTCTATAGGTGGCAAGCCTATTATCAGTTTTTGGTTTCAGTTAGTATTGAAAATTTCCTAATGGAAAAATCCAATCACACTTTGCTGAACCAAGAGCCTTTACATCCCACGGCAATTCAACCGACCACGACGCGTTTTTGCAGAAATAGAACTCAAATTATTGATACAGACGTGGGTAATGGGTTAATATTGGATAACGTACCCTTTCAACTTCGGTTGTATGCTGAATACAATATGGTTGTCTAGACACATTAATCGTTTAATCCAGTCTAAGTTTCTATAAGTCGAGACTCTGAAGTTAAGTTATCCGCTTGAGTACTAACGTGAATTTTCACCTAAATGTCCTTTAACATTGTCCAAAATCCAAGCCGTTTAAATCATAAGTAAATCACAGTTTAAATCTGTCTAATTAATCCGATGGTTAATGGCCGGTGATTCAGCAGGAACTTTATATAAGTACCTATTATGGAAAGATGTACAAACGATCCAATTTATTTCCAACTTTGTGCGTAAAGCGAATTACCTTGCCAAGTTTACTAACAGTGATTAACCGCAAAATAATTTCAGCCCTATAGTAATTATTGTATGGCATTCAGGCTATGTTCAATTTTCTCCCCAATTCGCGGCGAAAACTGATTACTATTGCTCTAAATTATGATACGTTTACCCTTTATGTCTGGAATTAAATTTTGAAATGTGAAATTGGTTGAAAGCAAATAATATTCGAATATAAGCGTACAATTTTCTTTTGATATTTGATCACTGTTTACATTTTACAAACACGCTCACATTTGTGTATATACAGATACACGAAGGAGTAGGCAGAGGTGCTTTTCAGCACTTACGATTTGGTAGCTGCGTTGATATTGTACATAAGTCCCATATTGGTAAATTGATACAGTCTTTCGGAATCTCTAGGTATTTTGACTGAGAATTTCATCTCTTCGACTAAAGATTGGACGGCGCACTTTGGTGCCACAGAAAGAACAAGCAGTTAATTATGTGGAAACGTAAATATTCGAATAAACTTATATACACAAAGCAGCCTTCATGGCGCTAAAAAATAAACATTAGCTTAAAAAAGAGCTAAAACCAAGCTAATCTACGTTACGTAAGCAATCTTTGTACACACAAACACTCCATACTGGAAACAACACTTGTAGAATACTCTGTAAAAACATTTTGTTGTACGTGTCAGTGAAAAGTTTATTCGTGGTTTTTGATACTCAAGAGACGAGTCTATCTTGGTGGCGTCAACTACATATGTGTGTTATTGTCGAGGAACTTTTTTTTATACCATAACTGATTACAAAAAAATATCGACAATATTTTGTTGCAGTAACGTGGATGTATGTAAATAATAAATAAATAAATACACCCAGCAGTCACATACATACTCCTGACCCCACACTACGATACGAGTCTTGTGTCATGGGTATCAGTAACTACGAGAGGCTTTTCAGTCTCACAAATACCCGAAACAACCCGAAACAAATATTTGTGGATCACACAAACGTTTGTCTCGGTGCGGAGATCGAACCCGAGGCCGCTCGTTTCGCAAGCTGGTGTCTAGCCAACTGCTTGTGTATCAAAAAGCTGTCTTAATTGGAAAGCAGAATTTTAAGTTTGCATTTAGGTAATTTCAAATCTAGCATTACAATCTATAATTTAAATTTAAATGTTATGGATAGCTATAACTATGTCTAGCCACTGGTCTTAGGAGAATTGACGAACACTGAGCGGTCAATCAGTTCTCTCTAAGGCTTAAATGCTTTGTCAAATAATAGTTTCTTGGCTTGATCCGGGCACCAACATTGTGCTAAGCAAATCGACGAAGTATTCTGTTTGTACTTTATTACTTCAACGACGTTGCTGCTTGTCCAATGCTTTGTTCTTTTAACGTTCTCTGTTCTAATCTGCCCTGTTTATTCATGGAAGAATTGATGAAAGTAGGATGAACAAGAGATCAAAGTGTTTGGTGGAATACTTTTGTATCTTAAAATTGCAAATGCCATTTTTTTTGTAAAGTAAATGATGGGAGATGAATTCATAAATAGGAAAAATTATAGGTTCCTAAATAATACACTTCGTTACCTTAACTATTTCTTTGTCTGCGAAGTTTATCTAAAGTCCATACGAATATAGTTCCGGGAACAAAATTATAATAAAAAATCTAAATACACCCATGGTAGTATAGATAAGGGTATAGTAATCTTGAGTATGTTACTAAGGCTTGCGGTCGAAACATCACGTTTCTGAAACTCTACATATATACAGACCCGTATTTAGTCAATCTAATTTAACATAGTCTAGTGTAGCACCGGGTGTCTAATTAATAACTATTTATATCAAATCTCCGTAGAGGGTTTAAGCTTTAGTTCACCACGCTGGCCTAGCGCGAGTTGGCGAACTACACACCTAAAATACTCCGAAGAACTATCAAATCTTACAAATCAAATCAATGTTACAAAAAAATTAGAGACAGTAATGGTTTTTTCCATTTGATGTCTTTGGGACTTCAGTGTTTTAATTCCCAAACTGGTGAAAACCTAAAACCTGATAATGCGCTCAAAACACGCCAATAGAGCCACTTTCTTTCACAAAACAAAACGTGGGTTAAGAAATGCCTCTCTGCCTACCAATTCGGGGAAACAGGCAGTAAAAGTGTCTATGTACTATGGAGTGATTAAGAATAATTTAATTTCAAACCTTTTAGCCATCGGTGTTCGAATTTGTCCAGTAAAATTGCAACCCTTTTATAGTAGTTATTTATTACAAACAAACAAGTGAATTTATATTTTTATGCAAACACGACTTAAACGTCAGATGCAGTTATTGAACTATACAATAAAATTAGGGTACCTATATTTATTTTCAAAAAGTACTATATTTTATTTAAGCGAATTTATTTTTGTAAAAAAAATGTGTTATTAATCAATTTCCTTTTAAGCAAAAATACATGAATTTTTATTTTGAATTGTTTAATAAATCCCAACAAATATTACAATAACTATGAACGTCACCAATGAATACATACTAATTCTAACACTATACACTGCCGTAATAGGAGGCGTCGTTTACAAAAGAAGACACTAAAGACTCAGATGAAGACAAAGACAAAGACGCCTCGGCAAACGTAGTGTAGGACGCCCTTTGGCTAGGTGGGGTGACGATATCCGCAAGGTGGCTGGCAGTGGTTGGATGAGGAGAGCCGAAGATCGAGCCCAGTGGCGTGCCATTAGAGAGGCCTATGTCCAGCAGTGGACGAATTAAAGGCTGTTGATAATGATGATGATGATGAAAGACTCAGATGTCCCTTACTTTTTCAATTTAAGCAATTCACGAAAAATAATGAAAAAACTTTAAATGAAACTAAGTGATTATCTCTTTGACGTCATTACCATTACATAATCATGCTGCGTGCCATCCAGAGATCCCAAATTTGATTCCCGATTCGGATTAAGTGTCATTGAGTCTCATGAAGACATGTTGAAGAGGGACTCGCTTTCAATTATGTGGGACTTAAAATATACTCGCCAATACACGGTAAGACAAATAGATCTCTTTCCACCGTCCTCGGGGACACAAGTATGTTTGAATGTAAATAGTCTAGATAATATGTGACGCAGCGGCATACATGACAAATGACTACTATGTGTGTTTGGGTAAATTAATGCATTTTGTATGAGTAAAATTTTATTAACATCGCTTTTAATTGATGGTTGGTTCTAACTTAGATGAAATCTAATTATAAGGGATCTTCCACAAATCACTTTAACAAATTCAAAAGCCCGTTGTGTTGGTGACCCCTTCTAATTTAACTGTTGGGCAATGGAAGTAATTTCGCTCAATATAGTTTGCCATGCCACTAATTCGAACGAATTATTTTTCTGATTTTAGTTATCTTTAAAATACAGATAAAGTTTTGTGTATTAAATGTCTGGAGTAGAAAAGCCCTTCCTGATTAATCTTACGGAAAAAATAGAAAGATAAAAAAAACTTTTATAAATTCTTTATCGTCAAAATGTTCCTCAAATAAATAAGTAAACAACAGTATACGTAAAAATCTCTGAACGCGTTGAAATATTTTCCAGTCATTTCTACCATATAAATATACCCAGGATTTTTATTCCATAGCAATGTTCGCAACCTAATACTTGCGATTTAATTCCGAAAGGAACTTCAATATGCCAATATTCGAACAATTTTCCTGTATCATTAATCCACCATTTAGAAGTATAAAGCGACCGGGAGGCTATTAGGCCGTGCGTAATCTTGTTAGGAGAAGTATTATTTGCCCATTGGAATAAGCATTGAGCGAGGGCTTGCCATGCTGGTGCTCGCTTGAACGTAATACGCATTTATTCTCGTCGAAACTCGACACAAATGGGAAACTATCGTACAAATTTGTCTATTTTTTGCTTGAATTAATTTTGTTACATTTTATATAAGGAATGAGTAGTGTAGTGTAGGTTAGTACAATTGTAATAGTAGTAGGAACCAAAAAAATAAATGAGTATAAAATCTAAGAAAATACAGTGGCTTCAATACTTCATTATCTAAATCCTATTAGTAAAAATTTAATTGTTAATACCATGTTGACCTGCATTCTTCTGTTAATCTGTTAACGTCTAATCATGATATTATGAAATGTAACTTTCAAATCAAAATGTAAATCATATAGATCTCATATTTTAAGAACATCTCATTGTGTAGCCATATATAATGATCATCGAAGACTTTGTTGTATGTTGTAACTAAATCCGTGGACATTGGAACCATTAATAAACATATTAATCCGCTTTAGCGTGATCATAATTAATTGGGGTGTAATTACATTCATAAAGTAGCCTCCGGGGGCTAACAAACACAATATGTGCGCTTATTTCGAGTTTTATTGCAGTAATCATTCCGAAAGGATATTCTTTACAGAAACACCATTAAGTGGGAGCGAGAATTTATTTTCTAAACAAATTTGGTTTAACTGGCACGATCACGAGCTGTTTATTTCTTCTGTACTCTGTGTACATAGGTATTACATGAAATCCTATACATTTAATACCCATAGTTTGAATACACCTATGTAATAAAATAATTGAAGACAAATTTCTGTTATAAATTTATAATCATCATAAAATTACAATTTCTACACCCGTATCGGGGAGAATGAAAATATAAATAATTTCTTAACCTTTTATCACTGCTTACTTAGTAGTACCTCAATAGCTTCATACTTACCATCAGAAAAATAAATCGGATGCAGATATTACCAGTGATCAGAATCTTAAACATCATCTTTTCTCTTCATATTTTCTCTTCTATAAAATTAAGTTGCAATGAAACTAGGTGTTAAGTTAATCTTTGGGTTTTCTTTTTTCAACCTAAAAATAATATTCTGTAAAAAAACTTCGATATACCTATTTACTATGTAACTCGGTAAGATAATGTGACAAAGATTATAATTCAGGGAGCGCAGAGGTACTCTGTCTAAACTAATTTCAAATTCCATTTTCATAGGTAACTCTAACCAAAGTTGGCAAAAATTTACTTATTAAACATGTTTCACGTAATTCTCTTTTAAGATTTACCTTCAATTTGTAAACGACTTGTAACATTTTGCGCTATAAAGCTTAGTTTTATTTCTGTTATAGTTACAGTGTTTTTTGATATACATATTTTGCACTTAAGTCAGCCAATTGTTTAGATCAGTCTGTACTACTTCTCCTTATGA
Source organism: Cephonodes hylas (assembly GCA_030295005.1). NCBI lineage: Eukaryota > Metazoa > Arthropoda > Insecta > Lepidoptera > Sphingidae > Cephonodes > Cephonodes hylas. Next base: position 8,142,604 of record AP025371.1, read on the forward strand.
GTCCTTATCTTATAAATCTAAATAAAATAATTCTAAGTCGAAACAGTCTAATGATCTTATGTAACATGAACTGACTAAGACGATGACGTAAGTTTACGTGTGAAATAAAGAGAAAAACCTCAATACGCACCCCGTTAAGTGAGAATTAAAACACAATTTGTCAAACATGGATCCATCGATGCACCTCTGCCTACATTTATTTATACAGGCATGTTTACCTATGTGTATGTGTGTGTAAAGTAAACCTTTTATGAGATCAATATGAAAAACGAGAAAGGTGTCAGTATTTATTTATCTAGAGAGCATTTTGCGCTGCGTGTACAAACACTAAAAATAGAAAAAATGTGGAATCGTCCATCAGTCCCAGAGTGTTATTTAAATAACTTTTGTGAAAACTAGATGGTTTAAAGTAAACTCGACAAATATTTATGTTATGTTTTAACATTGTTGTAACAAATTCATTTAAATACATACCTTTTTTTAAAGAGAAGTATAGAACTTTCTAACTTTTTAAAGTAAAACTGCAAAATATTTGAATGTATAATTGCTAAAGACTATTTAGTATTTGCCGGATAATCTAGAGGTCTTGAGTTCAAGTCTAGGGTCGAGCAAAATGTTTTTAGATGTTTCGATTAGGGTATTCGCAGCAGCAGTAAGTAGTCTTAAAATGTGCCCAAAACAGGTAATAAGTTTGTTCCCTATTACGTGGGAATAAGCAAAATAAATGAATGAATTATTGTTTGTTTTCGTTTCGAATTTGAAGGCTATTTATTAGTTAAAACTAAATTAACACTTCTCTACTCCACTTATAACTTTGAAGATATCGGGGATCTTTATTGCTTTTGAGGGTAGAGGAGGAATTTTGGTTAAACGCTGTTAATATGATTGAGTGAACCAAGTGCGGTTTCAATGTTCGGAGTTTACATGGGCGCTTGGTAAGATACAGACCGTGCCGAAGCAGCATTCACATAGTACTGACTAAGACCTCACTCTTATTGCTTATATCGAGATTAGAAACACATTTATGAATAAATTTATAATCTATATTTGGTCATCTTATAGCTTAAACGTTAAAAATTCTTGTAACCTATATGGTATTTGTCACCGATTATACATAAATAAAAAGCTTTTAAATTTAACAGCCCCATGGCGCACAAACTTTAGAAACGATAGGCTGCGGGTTAGGTCTCACATCGAGACCAATATATCTACCTACCAAAAATGTTTCGTGTTTAGTGATATAAAAGTCTCTCGTAATAACTGATACTTCCTAAACAATCCTTGTATCTTATTGTTGGTCAGAAATATCTTTGTGATCGTCGGGTGTTGCCGATATTAACTGATCGACGTGTTTTTCTCTTGTTAATTAATAATTTTACACAAAGTTTCCTTTTGGGAAATTGAAAGGAAATAATAAGTTTTTTACAAACATAAACGACAGTGCAGTCACCTTTTTATCGTTTGTGCCATGTAGACCGCTTGTTAAAACTAATTTGCACAAACTATCTAGCTAACAATAAGTATTTAATCTGGTCATAACTATAAAACTTTAAAAGCAAGTACTAAAACTTAGACTCATCTCTAAAAACTTTGTCCTGTTTTACATTACAATCCTCTCGTATTCAACTTAGCTAGGAATAATAGGAATCCATTTATTGTATAAATGGGAAAGAGAATTATAAAATAACAGTTCTCGTAATGAATAATCATCATCACCCCACATAAGTCACTGCGGGGCACGGGCCTGCTCTACCATTTAGAGGATGTAGGCCTTAGTCCCCCACGATGGCCTAGTGCGGATTGGCGGACTACATACCTAAGAGATTCCGAATAACTTTTAGGTATGCATGTTTTAGGCCTCCCCCAGAGACCAGCCAGAGGCCTATGTCCAGCAGTGGACGTCCTTTGGCTGATGATGATGATGATGATGCATGTTTTATCAGGATGTTGTCTTTCACGCCTAAAGCAACTGATAATTCATTGTGAATACACTCATAACTTCGAAAAGTCAGAGGTGTGTACCTGGGGTATGAACCCACGACCGCCGAGATTCACGACCGCGTGCCTAAACCTTGAGGCTATTACTGCATTTGTAATGATTAATATTAAAGTTATAAAAGTTTTTTATGTCCCCCTAGACTCTAAAATAAATGGACTTAAATTGCCCAAGTAATTGCTCAACTTTTGACTGGAGTCTTCGCCACTTGCACCGGAAATTTGATTTACATCACTGAGTTGCCGCAGCTTCGACGCTAAAGTAGTTTTATAAGTGATACTGACACTTCATAAGGGTTTGTAATGAATTAATTTTAGCATTTTCCGACATTTTTACAAGGCGTTCTGTATTCTGTTTTATAATGGCTCTTCAACTCAAAGAATTGCTGAAATAACTTATTCTTAATTCCAGGTTAATTAGAAGAGAAAGAAATAAGAGGTGGTGTAAGCAAATATAGATGATAGTTGAATTTAAATTTTGTAGCGAAAAAATATCAAGCCATTTTACTTAACATAAAGCTCCCCACCATGGAATCGAACTGGAAACCTATTACGACACGATTTATGAACAGTTGATTATAGTAATATGCTATGAGTTATAGTAATTAGATGTTGTTCACCTGTTTCAACTTACCTCTAATATGCGCATTATGAAACTGCTATGTACAAAGTTTCCAGTACTTACATTGGATGAACTTTTCGTAATAACATCGGTGAACTAAAATATTGGTTAAGTACCATGAATCTCCACTATGCAAGCTCCTAAGGGGATGAGTAAACTAGTTTGTTTCGTAAATTCAGAAAAATAAATGATTGTGAAAGAAATAATCGCAGAAAACCTTCAGTAAAAGCTCTTGGCAAGGATAACTATGCAAAATTTGAGTTTGGCTGTGTAAAGTAGGTTTTCTATTAGGAAATTTTGAGCAGCAGTATATGTCAATAACAATAGGCTTGCCCACTAATCACATAGATCTTGAATTACAACTCAGAAACCCTGGGCATAGATCATAAAGAGTATAAACATCATATGCATGTGAAGTATAGCAAAACTCCAATGAAGAGTTTATAAGAGAGGAGCTATTAACTTAACACTACCTATTTAATTTCTTAAATACTAACTTGACAGCAACCAAAAATCTATTATAACTTAATTTCGTTAATCATTACAAAGTTTTAGACGTGGATAAGAACAAATCCGAAAAGGTGTAAGTCAAAGTTTTTAATGGACTCTAATAAAATATGCAGGACGAAGTTACGGCCCAAATCCCGAAAAAGGTTTGTGTCCTCTAACTCAGCTCTGCACCATTTATTATACTTTTGTCCCAAATAAACACATCCATCTTCAGACTCGATGTATTCATAAATTATATTGTACCAGCTGTTGAAAGTAATATTGGCCTTAAGGCGTTGTAAAATTTGACTGTTTGAAGAAAAAATCTCCGTAACTATTTACCCGAATTTCAAATTGGAAAAATGGGTAGATTTTTTAAGTAAATTTCTCTGGAGGTAGTCAGTATTCGTCGTTTATTATAACTTTTGAGAACATAGCTCAAACTGGGCCGAAGTTTCTTAGATAGACAATATTGGACAAGTGACACTGCGGAAAAAATAAACGTTGTGGATAATTAAAATAGTTATATGGCAAAACAATAAAGGGCGCGTCAGGAAAAAAATCTAATCCAAACATTTCTTATTGGTAAAGACAATACCGAACGTGTTAAAATCTAAAGATGTTGCTCCACCGTGTAAATCTCAATAAAATATATGAAAACAACTTAGAATGACTTAAAATAAAAACAAAACACTATTTTTCTAGCGGAGAAGAACATAAAACATTTCTATATTAAAATGTGGTGGAGGTTTTTTATAAAAATGATGGCACTTGGAAAACAAACGACGCTCGTGGCGAGGAAGTCCCGACCCCGTGGGAATAGACGGTGAGTTAAAAAGCAGTATTAAACGTTAGCATTGCTGAAAAATCAAGTACCTACCTATTATAACGGATTTTGATCATTACACCGTATCAAAATTTGCTTTCAATTGCAACATATACGAGTATGTTTATTACATACATTATTATATAAAAAAATAACAAAGGAAACATTTTCAAACATTCATTAATTTATAGTCCTCTGTTAAAAAACATCAGAGCTGTGTTTTAAACAAACATTCCGAGATAATTCCGTTCGTGAAAACATAGTTTGAAAAATAATTGTTTGCATAAAAATATTAATATTGGGAACAAACATGCGCTGCTGATAGATTTTCATAGAAAACATTTGTTTAGTTCCCAACAAAGGAAACAAGTTTTATTCACCCTTAACATAAAACCTATCCATTGTATCAATTAAACAAAGACAATGCACAAACTACCGTTTTAATGTTCCGCTATCATAGCCCTTATGACATTTATGATTATTACTTTCTAAAACGATTGGCAATGGTTTGAACTATTGCACCTAGAGAAATGTGGGTGGGTTCCACAAATATTTGTTTCATACATGGCTTTGAGACTATTTCAATTTCTAATATATGGATATTAGAAAGCATGGGCTTGATTTATATCTTAGTGTTGAATCAAAACTCTGTACTGTTAAATCTTAATTATTTTTGTCCTGGTTCTAAAATATTGTTACATTGTACATAACCATGAGCCCCAAGATATGTACTGCTTTTAGTCTAGAATCTTTCATTCCAACCGGGTGAATATTAACTAACTCCATCCAAGTTTTAAATAGCAATTAAAAAAGTAAAACCACAGTATTTTCTATAGCCAAGTCCGTCGGAGGGTGATCCAGTAGATGTGATATGTCTGCGACCCACTGAACTGGCGAGCCTTAAATCCGTTTAGGGATTACGTCTGGCGTCAAATAATAAAATGGATAGGATAAACAACTCCAGCTGGTTCAAGCACTCGTACTGTGCGAAGATAATATTAATCACTAGATAAGACATTGAAATTTATGCGTTGAATATTAATACCCTTTGATCGTATTGTTGTGAATACAATCGATGGTAGTTTTAAAGTAACAAATATTTATAACATGTTATTTTTTATTAGTACTTAATTTGTTCAATCTCTGCCTTGGTGTAAAGGTTTCTTTATCAAATATAAACTATAATATGATCGTTAATAAAATATTTAATTTCTTTTAAGAAGTATTTGATTTAGTTCACGAACTTCCACTAGCGTTTCATTTTATTGTATTTAATCCTCTCCAAAGTTGATAGCGTGAGGCAAGTTTGCTTTTATCTTACTTCAAGAACAAGGCCACATTCAACATCATTCTTTCAAAACTTACTGGGTGTTCTAGAGGTCTTAGTGCTGAACAACAACATTTTACTATCTTACCATGGTATGGCATTCCGATACGACATTATATGGAGTAAAATTCTATTTTACAGTCGAAAGAATCCTGATTATGATAAAGGTGAAAATGCCTTTCGATAATAAAGCACATTACTTCCTGAGGTTTTTTTTGGAATTAAATTGACAAAACTGGTAAACAAGTACTTTGGATCAAATATTATCACCCTTAAATAAAATTTGACTGCACAAAAATAATTTAAAAGATATTTAGAATATTAAGGAGAGAAATATTGTTATTCCTCACATAAACTTCTAAAAAATGTCATCCAAAAAGAACACATTGTTCTCTGCGCGGCTGTAACTGGGACAAACGAAGAAAAATCGGATTATTTACTCTGTGAGTGAATAAAAGTGGAATCGCTTTCGTCAGTGCATGTGCACTCGATCCCTTTAAAGTATTGTGACTGTGATAAAAACCTTAACTCTGCCGTCATTTATATCAGTACTGCAGGGTTTACTTCAAGTAATATTACATATTTTTTTTTTAATATTTTCAATACTAACAATTATATTCTCCCACACCACGGGCATCCAAATTCTATAAGTAATTTTTTTACTCACGTAAACTTGTTTTTGAAAGTTTGCCAGTATAGTTAACATAATGCAATAACAATAACCATTTAAATAAATTCTACGCAATCAACCTAATTTTATAATTCTGTAATATTTAAAGTATAAAAAACTTAGCCCACACGTATGAATGGTTTCTACTTGCTTGGCCATATAGTGGGTCAAGGCCTGCCCTATTTTAAGACAAAGCTTTAAAAAACTCACTCAAATTTCTTGACATCACCACGAAAAATCTCTACAGTATGTACCTATGTATAATGAAACAGGATTTCACTAGAGGGTTAGGTATCTTGTTTTTAAAATGATACCTATAGATACTTAAAAAGAGCATGTTTTACTTGCCAAACAACTAAATTTCTAGAAAAATGTCTTTTAGGCTAGCACTAAAACTTTGCAATAAAAAATATCGTGTAACAGAGACATTGAGCAGCCCTTGTTCCAAGTACGTCGTAGAGACAAGTTGTAAACATATGTTTTGATTTAAGCGAGCGTGAGTGGGAACTTGATTCCCATATTTTTCTTTATTAACTTTGCCGTTGCCGTCTTAAAGGAGACGTCTGTTTTCACACGGTCATAAACTTCAATTAGGACGTACAAATACACGTTTCCCAGCTTATTTGTGTGCAATATTTACGTTATTTTGCTGAGAAAACGTTCAAGTCAAAGTCGAATTACAATTTAAATTGTTTTGAAATTGGATAGGTAAGTTTTCAGTTTTTTATACATTATACAATAAAAACTGATTTGCTGTTACACAATGGCAACGCGACTAGACTATAAAAGATGTACATATTGTATATATATTATAGTAAACAAGTATTAATACTTGGTTAGATCAAATGTATTCTTTAGAAGCATAACTACAGACTGATTTGATTTTCAATTTGTACCTAAGCGCCTACCTTACTGTAAAACTAAGTCCTTACTTTGTCATAGCTAGTTAATTGTCTGTAGTAATCAAAGGTCTAGAATAAACAATAGCTTCACCAGTAGCCATAGTGTTTTCCACTATAACTTCGACACCGTCGTAAAGATAAGCATTTATTACCCCCGTCATAAACTAAACGACATTTCGTTTTGTTCACTTTTACCAACATTGTATTATATACAAACGTATCAACGACCTACATCAAACATAATGAACCAACAAATAAATAAAACTAGAAATATACTTACACAAAAGGACGCAATATTCTCAGTCTCCGCAAACTTCAAGAATCTCATTTCACCCGCTTTAATAAATCTAATTCAATCACATTTCGTTCTTTGTACAAAAACACTCTCAGTTGAGACTTTAGAATACAGCGCCATAACGCTTGAAGATTGCTTCAGATGAATACCCAGAATAATAGTTGTTATTTTCTGCACAAACAACAAATTGAACAAGAACTAGGGGAACTTGCACATCTATATATTATCTCTTATGAGCATGAGCATTAAGTTGAAAATCAAGAAATAAAAATGGAGTATTCAGAGAGCTCAACGGTTATAAGCGCCGAATCGTACGTAGCCTCGATCAAATGGAGTTTAGAGCGCAAATTGAATGACAAAAAGCTTGCTTCGTCAAATCAACAGAGATAACAGTGCCACGTATCGAGTTGCCTTGACACACTGAGGAAAATAAACGGAAATTCAAAATGTCATCATGGAAAGCAAATATTCAAGGATAAAAATGATTCCTCAACGCTGTAGGGATGAATTGATAAATCAATTAATCAAATACCCTCGATCCAAATTTGATTATGTAAGAGCTCGTGAACATCTTGCGTGAATTTGGAGGAAAATTCGTTTTCTTTCAAAGCTTATTCCTGATATTGGTTTTGTATTTACCGATTGTATATAAGAGGTCTGAACCGCAAATTCCAATTTGCAATGTCTAGAACAAGAAGAAACTTGGCAACAATACCGGTCCCCGGTCAATAAGCAAAACGTACTTAGTCGTCGAGTAATAACCGAGACGTGGAAGTCATGCTTGTTATTTGAGAATCAGATGTATTTTGCGCTGCAGCACCCGTTGGAGAGTTACTGGGAATGCAAGTATGTATGTATTCATTACTTAGAGTTAAATCCTGGAACAAACAAAGAGATTAATTTACTTTTACTTTGCATTCCTTGTCGGTATGATATGGATAATGCACCTTATTGTTTTTTTATATAAATAACAACTATAATTTTGTACCCATATCTGCAAATAAATGATTTTGATTTGATTTGATTTTGCATGTTTAAAAATGTTTTGTAAATGTATTAAGTACATTTCGTTAATAATGAGTTATTAAAAAATATAAATACAACATGGAAGAGGACAATCAAAATTTTTGTCTGAATTGTAAAATTAAGGAGCGTCAAGAAATACTTTCTTTATAAGTAGGAAACTTGAGTTAAACGTTTCTTTGTTTTGCTTTCATGCCTAATCCGAACCAAGCTTCATAAAATTAGTTTGAAATAAAGATTACTAGCGAGCCGCCCCGGCTTCGCACGGGTGCAATGCTGATATTTAATGGATGTTATCATACATATAAACCTTCCTCTTCAATCACTCTATCTATTAAAAAAAACCGCATCAAAATCCGTTGCGTAGTTTCAAAGATTTAAGCATACAAAGGGACATAGGGACAGAGAAAGCGACTTTGTTTTATCTAGTGTGTATATGTAGTGATAACGGTTATAAGCAATTTTGTATGACATGTTACTTTTAAACTAAAATATCTTGATCAATCTAGTATTAACAAAATACAAGTAGCTGCTATTATTACTTTATTTGTTTACTACGGTGCTTGAAGTTTAGACCGCTTTTAACAATACAGTGTTATACGATTATTATTATTTGCCATCTTAATGAACTCACTTGCAAAAATAAGTATGTACATAAGTGGATATTGGTATTATTGTATTAGAATAAAGCAGATGGATATAAGAGCATGTTATATAAGACGTTGGTCATAACAAACAAAGGAAATATTTTCAAGAAAGGTACAAAATAATACAACCCTTATCTTTTCCTTTTGTAACATCAAATGGCTTGAAAGAAAAACTACCACACAATTATAAAAGTGTTCTGAAATTATTATTCGCAGATTTCCAGGAATTTATTTCCTTTTTAAATAGTTTTACTAACCCGTCACTGTTCATATTTATAGTTCAGAAGTTTCTCGGTCTGTGTGGCTCGCCGCAAAACTTTACCGATTTGCTATCACTTTTCACTGATGCAAATGCTCGCACGCTTTGGGAATATGAATCAATATACATGTTTGCTTTGACTGAGAATTCTCATCGCTATTTTTATTCAAACCAATTGAGAAAAACATAGAATATCAATTTAATATCACGGTTCAGTACCGATCAGCGGCAGATTTGATCTTTTTCTATAAGCAAATAAATCTCAGTCGAGAACAAACTTTGACGATAAGATAAATTGAAGAAACATCGATAAACTCGGCTGTAACTTGTCGAAACTCCTTATTGCTTGGCGAAAACCCAACCTAACAATGCGAGTTAGGTTTGTATAAACAGATTAATGTATTGCTTTGTCAGATTTGAATTAATTAATATAACGAAAACGGGTTAAACTTCCTAAATAGTTAAGCTAATTCTGTCTTATTCGCGTTGTAAGGTTAAAACATTTTATCTTTGTCCCCCGGGTAAGCATAATTGTCGAATATTATACTGGACAATGGCTTCAAATGGTGTTTTAAATGCGCACATGCTGGAAGGCGGAGCAAAGTGAGTTTATTTATTTTCCGACCCTGGAGAGTAACCCAAGTAGCCGACTAAACAAACTTAAGAAATTCCCTAAGGAAAACTTAGGTGCCCTGCTTATCTTACCATGTTTAATTTTTATTTCGTGCGTTATTCCATGTTAATTAACAAGCATCTTCGAAAAGTCAATATGTCAGGGATTTTAAAGATATATTTCGTTGCGTTATTTTTAATTTTTCTAGAACAGGAACCGATGTCGTGATAGTGAGTGGGTTGTTGAGTGAGGAAAAACGTGATGCGGAACGCCTGCCAAAAATCTGAGAGACAGATATGTTACGTTCTTCAGAGTTTCTCTAATTGGCAATCGGCATGTTTCACGAAGTTTTTTTAACAAGTTTGGTTTTTTCTCTTTTAAAGCCCAACAAAATTGTCACATCATAACATAGACTGTAATAATTCATACAGCATTGATAATAAATTATAGGTATGAAAATGTTGAAACGAATTTTTGTAACACGTTATTCTCTATGATATCAAAAAATAATTACCACTCTGACACATGTTAATAAGTCGTGATGCTCCAACGCTGTTTGTATAAAATTGGGGCAAAAAAGTTAATATTTTCTGCCCCAAAAATTCATTTTTAATTTATTTTGAAGTTTCTAGCCAATAACTCAGGAGACTGATTGCGATGGTGTATTTTTGCACCCACATTTCGGCAGGTCTTTCAAGCACATTCCTCAACTGCGTAATGCTGAAGTTCCTAATAAAAAAAAAACAAACAATGCTTTGCTCGACCCAGAAATCGAACCCGGGGCTTCTTGATCACATGGCAAACACCGTACTGCGTCAACACAGGGCAGTCGACAAAAAATGACGTTGAGGAATTATGACGTCAATATTCAATATGTAATATCCAAACAGGACTGATCTAAATTTACTAAAAACCTCAATAAACTTTTACAATAAACGCACCACTTTTGACTGAAATATTAGTTCCTCTTAAAACAAATATTTCATTATATTACGGAATTTGACCTATTATTGCTTCTTGATTAATTAATTATATTTATAGATAATACTACTGTTGTAGTGTTTTGTTTGACTCTGGTTGCCAGGAAAGTTTGAGAATACTACAAACAATTGACTATCCAGCAGAGTTCTTGAAGATCTAGATCTGGTTGTTATTGCTCAAAAATGAAGTAAGACAATGCTTGTTTTGGCTCTGTTCTGACTATCATTGGTTTGTGTAGTAAAATTGTTGAATTGCTGGTATAAATTTGAACTAAAAACTTGATTTTTTTTGTTTTTATTTAAGTTTTACACGAATTCAATTACAGTGAAAGTATTTTTGCAATGTTTGTATTTTTTGTTAATTGGGATAGAGAATATTACATGGAAATTAATTTTATATGAATCAAAATGCGTAAAAAATTGCGCAATATGTATAAATTATTTAACATTGGCCCACTTCCTGGTATCCCCGGTATCGTCAGCGATTGTATTAGTTTCACACACACAAAGAGTACATTTTTAATGACTTTAATATTTGTGGTTTCGACAGTTGAAATCAGTTCACCAGTTAATATTGTATATAGATGATGTTATAAATTCCAAGAAATGCAAATTATTATTGTTCAATAAAGGTAAACGTATGTTCAGTTAGTGTAATATAGTATGAAATATCAGTAAAGTATTCATAAATCGAAGTCAAAATCAAATTATCTTTATTCAAATTCACTTTTACAAGGCCTTTTGAACCGTCTTTAAACTGTTTAAATCTATTCTCGCGTAAGCATGCGTATACTTCCCACGTCCAAAATTCTCAGTTCTGAATCTCGCTAAACAATTTCGCAGCAACAATTTACGAACTCGCCACCAATAGCGGCTGATATCTAGATACAAATAGCCCACGGTCAAAGATCAGCGGACTTAAAGCCTTTATAAACTGATTGGATTACCTCTGCCCCGCTTCCTTCCTGGGTGTTTATTACTCAGCAGTTAAGCGTTGGGTCAAGTGGCTTACCATTACCGCGGCACGTGATGTAAATAAGTGAAATGCTTTGTATTATTAATTAACACGACTTAAGTCTGAACTCAATTTCACCCATTTGAGTTTTCTTTATAATTAGAGCTGTAACTACGGGGCTACTACTAGCCCGTAGTTAACCGCATGGTAATGCGGCTAGATTCAAAGGCGGTAATTATTATGAATTTCTTTTACTGTTGACTTTTACGCTATTCATATTTGTGGTTTAATACCTTCAGCCTCTCTCTAATAGACTGCCTCTTTTAACTAAAAATACTATACAAAATACTATACTATACAAAAGAAAAGTGCAAAAATATAATGTGATATTAGTAAATGTATAAAAATAATTCAATTATTAATTCTTCTATTGCAATTGTTAAATATCAATTGTGGGGTATTTTATGTCGTTACCTGGTTTACTGTAAAGATGACTTTGCGTTAATTAAACTTCAGCAAGCAAACTACAACTAAACCATTCCCAGAACAAAAGCCACCAAACCACTTCTGTACCCGAAAACGAGATCTCAATACATTGTATAATGAGTTAATTGTATTACATTCATCTTGCTCCAGCCAGCACAAGCATACGTAATTGAATTGTACATTTCATTACGTACACTTAACAAAGAGAAAACCACATTTGTAATCCGCACAATTTATCTACTCACGATGTTAATGTTGACTGCGGTAATTCAGTTTTAGAACGATTTCAAGTGTATTAATTTGACTGAATCTTTTGTGTTCTTAGCAATAAATAATAAAATAAATATTTGAAAATAGTAGATACGGCCACGTCCTACATAATGAACATCACTGCCAACCCACTTCATATAGCACGACACGTGAAAATAGAAATGTCGGTTCGTTTGGAGATAATAAATTTATTTGATCAACACTAAGACAAGTCATATGGCGTAGGTGATTCCAAGAGATGAGATCTACCTTGAATTAATTCTAACAAATTACGAGATGCAAAACAGGTCGCTCTTAATAGGTCGCCGTGTAAGTTTTAGGGAAATGCCTTTATCCAGCGGTGAATATCTTGTAGATAATGATAAAGATGATGATATTAAAAATTTTATGAAATTTTATGGTTTAGGTATGAACGTAAATATTTATACATAGGTGTATGCAGACCGTGATCGGAAACAAAGGCAGGTAAACGCTAAGGTGATTACAAACCCACTGGTCTTAAAGAAAATAACGAAAAATAAATAACGTTTTTCCAACAACTATAGCAAAAAAAAATGTTTTATTTTTTATAAAAAAAATTCTACTATACAATAAATAGAGCTAAAAGTAATGGTTGACTTGAGATAATCAGCTGCTTTGAAACAACTTGATCCATATTCCATTTCCTCATAAATCCGTCTTATGCTCTTGTAGAAGTTCCATTATACGTTTTCTCCGAAGTTTACTGTATCCACTAAGCAATTTAATACCAGACTTTCCAATTTATATGCAAAATTTACGATAAATCCGAGACTTTACAAACGTTAAGGAAACCAGTTTATGATAACAGTAATTTAGTTAGGTAAATATATTATTTTAGTAATCGGACGTCGACTTTTTCATGCGAATAATTTCGAAGTCTCTGTAGTAGAAATTGTAACAAATATATTAGTTTAATTGCAATAAACGCATAATCTTTACGTGCATTTTTTTTTAATGTTGACGTATTTAGAATCATATAAAGCTTAAAAAATAAGCCGAAACATTGATGCAGAAATACACCACGGCCTGTCGTCTTGGAAATACTGGTGTAAGCATGAGACTAATATGTACCCAATGAAGAAGAATGCGATTCAGCATAAATTTTAGACAAACAAATTTAAAAACTGAAGCTAAATTGCTGTCACTTACTCTCATTTGTTGCAAGATGTCTTCATATTCTTCGTAGCTTACACGATGTCAACTTAGTCGCAAGTCACGTTTTAAAACGTTTCCATCGTATCACAGAATTGGAGCAACATTCGTATGTCCTCGTCGACTTGAATTTATAGTACCCCTTTTCAAAATATCGCCAATCAGTAATACGCTACACATCCGTTAAAATATTCCTAAGCAGCTAAAATGCAAAATGGTACCGTAGATGCACTCTTCTTTGCCTTACGTATCGAGCCACTTTGTCAGGGTAATGTATGTTCTTCCATAATACCATCGAACATTCGACTGAGATTTCAAGTGCTTTTAAATTTTTCATTCGCCTCCTATGTTACAGCGCAGATCGCATTTTCCAAACTTGCACAGGCAGAACTTTGTTGTGGCTAAGTGGGGGCTGCCCTACATTGTACTTTTACGCGGTATTTTTAAAAATGTTTCAAGTGGGCCTGTCGTGACCTTCACCGGTTTGATTTTTAAAACGTAAAACATTGCTCGAGCTATAAAATTAGGTGAAAACGTGACTGAAAAAAACTTTTTTTCATTATGTTTTGTCACGCTATTGAATGCTAAGAAAACGGGACCAACTTAGGAATTACACACATAAATAAAAAATCCCAAAAGTAAAGATTTTGAACATCATAAAATAGATTTTGACGATGTAAAGTAAAGAAGTACGAAGTAAAGCAGACTTTGTGGAGTGATCAATGTTCATATATACAATTGGCAAATTAGCTTATTCCATTTCAGTTCGAGTTTAGTATTAATTCAGTAGCAAAACACTTAAATACATCGTCAGTTGCCATGCATTACCCACTCACGAAACGTTTGTATCAAGCCGCAATACACGTCTCAAACGGACCACTTGTGTCCAATCGATCTAAATAGGGATTTACAGGCAATTCGCAACTCTATGTCTTTAACAAAAAGGTGCTCTTTCCAAAATCATTAATTTGGGCTAGCGAGCATTACCGATAAAAATATTTTATGTTGGAGAGATGAAGAGACTATACGCAAACGGCCAAGGTTTTCATTCGAATAATATTTTAATTCGAGAATTTAAGTTCTGAATGTTCTAGGAGTAAACATAAATTTACTTCATATAATACTCCACAGTTTTGATTTATTTTGGTATCGCATTCCGATACACTGAACATTATTGATGTATAGAGCATTTTAACCCCATTGTTGGAAAATAGACGTTGGATTTCCGCCCATTTATTTTCTACTGCAGTTTATCCACAATCCTTGCCGTTGAAACTACGATGTAGGGGTGATTTTACTTTACAAAGTTACTGTTGACCGATCGTCTTGTATCTAATATTTTATCCTTGATATTAAAGAATGCGGCTATGGAATTCCTTATTACTATTTATAAAATTATTTTTCTATGAATGTAATAAACTAAAATGACAAATATTACTACTGACAAATAAAGAAATTGGAGAGACTAATATAATTGGAATGTTGAGAGCAATCGATGTTCTATCAATACAATCATATTGCTATCGTCTAGACTCACGATAATTATAACATAGGTTTAAAAGAAATATATATATATATATATATATATATATATATATATATATATATATATATATATATATATATATCGATATCGCGGCCCCGACCACCGCTTCTAGAACGTGCTTCTACACGTTCTCAGCTCTCATTGGTAATTCAAGCTTTTCATATTTAGAATACAAAACTAAATTTAAGAAACATAATGAAAGTGACATCTAATGAGGTTTGTACATTCTTCTTGCAATCAACTATGAACTCGACTCATGGCGTACTCCGACATATATATATATATATAACATAGGTTTAAAAAAAATATATATATATATATATATATATATATATATATATATATATATATATATATATATATATATATATATATATATATATATATATATATATAATATATATATATATATTTTTTTTTTTTTAAAATATATATATAATATATATATATATATATATATTTTTTTTTAAACCTATGTTATATATATATATATATGTCGGAGTACGCCATGAGTGGAGTTCATAGTTGATTGCAAGAAGAATGTACAAACCTCATTAGATGTCACTTTCATTATGTTTCTTAAATTTAGTTTTGTATTCTAAATATGAAAAGCTTGAATTACCAATGAGAGCTGAGAACGTGTAGAAGCACGTTCTAGAAGCGGTGGTCGGGGCCGCGATATCGATATATATATATATATATATATATATATATATATATATATATATATATACATTACATACAGGTTTGTACATTCTTCTTGCAATCAACTATGAACTCGACTCATGGCGTACTCCGACATATATATATATATATATATATATATATATATATATATATATATTTTTTTTTTTTTAAACCTATGTTATATATATATATATATGTCGGAGTACGCCATGAGTCGAGTTCATAGTTGATTGCAAGAAGAATGTACAAACCTCATTAGATGCCACTTTCATTATGTTTCTTAAATTTAGTTTTGTATTCTAAATATGAAAAGCTTGAATTACCAATGAGAGCTGAGAACGTGTAGAAGCACGTTCTAGAAGCGGTGGTCGGGGCCGCGATATCTTGATTGGTTGGCAGATGTGTTGCACATTGTTTTGGAGTGATGTTTATCAATTCAGTTGGATTGTGGAGAATAAATGCAAGATCAGTGCCCTGAACCCGCTGCTCTGTCTTGCTGTTCAATTATTTTGTAATTACGTAATAAAATTGTGAATAACTATGAACATTGTGTTTTGTGCTCGCATTTGACCCTCATGACGCCCACGAAACACGCAATCATTAATGAAGATGATAGTGAAAATCATCCTTCTCCGACATCAGAAGTGGGATCGGTGCAGGCACAAAACTTGCGTGAAGAGATGGCGTGCGATATTCGAAGCGCTAGAAACTAGTATGTGATTACTCGTTGAGGCGCTAACCAACTAAACAAATGACGAGGAGAAGAGCACTACGCTACCTAAATTTAAACCGGAGGATTCAAATACTGACGCTTGGACCTGGTCAGCAACAGCAGACATCTGCGTATCGGATCGCAGCATACAGGGAAGTACATTCTTATATTTGGTATGGTTATGAGAGGCTTAGCCGCGGTATGCTTTTATCAGATAGCTTTTCTTAATATGAAATGCATAGAATTTGAGGACATTTTTCTTTTTTCGCTTCGCTTAAATGTTACGCTTGTGGAAAGCTTAGCCATAAATTTTATGAATGTTTCAGCCGACCAAATGATAAGCAGCAAACAAATCCGACCTCTGCGCGCCTCAACACGGCTGTTGCTACGCGTGCCGCTGTGACTAGTTCGAGTGCGGTGCTGAGCGTCATGCGGCATCGGTGCTCGAGATCATGACCGGTTACAAGTAGCAGCGCGCAGTATACCGCCGTATCCAGCGTGCGCGTGAAGCGAGAGAATGTGTATGGTATGAAACGCATCTTCGGGACAATTATGCAATCCGGTGAGCAGTTTCCATTTTATTTGATTCCGGCCGGATTGATCGTAAGCTTGCTTGGTACATTGCAACGTGCAATTGTTATTTTAACTGTAGTAGGAGAATCAAGTATATTGTGTGACTCACAAATTTTAAATAGTCACCCTTAATGATGGTTATTTAAATAATATTTTGATTAGGCGCGTTTTGCTGGCTTTAGATGTCAGTGCACATGTCGAGTGAGAAACTTGCTTGAGAAACATGATAGGCCGTGTTTAGTTAATATTTGCAACATACTCGTAGGTAACACGGCCAAGTAAAGTTGATGGAAATTAAGTTTTAGATTCTGACAAAATAATGCAAACGGAGGCCTTATCACTTGAACCCTGAGTAGCTGATGGTACATAATAAGTACAGTAAACTTTTGTTGGTTGGAGTTATTAGACCAAGCAAATCGAACGTTTCTGTTCAATAATCTTAGTTAAGAAGCGCGATAGCACCGACCGAATGTGAATAGATTACCGAATGTTAAATTCTAATTTCTAACAGTTAGCAGCCGATATCCCTAACTTTTATCACGTGATCATGTTCAAAGATCATCAAGCACGCAGATTAATACGTGTCTTGATAGCCATAGACTTCAGAATGTATCTTGTAAATTAAGATTTGAACTATAAGTTTACTGCCACGCCGTTTGGCCTACAAAATGTCCCTTTTGTGCATCAGAGAGCTAGTAACAAGGCCATAGTCACCTATGACATTATGACAGACATCAGCACACTCTTATGCTGATTGTCAACATAGACGATTTAGTTAAACCTGCAATTTATATAGAGCGAAGGTTGTTACGATTACGCATAGTACCTACTAACAACTGGAGTTTTTATTCAATTTGAAAAAAAAATGTGGTATGAAGCTAGTTCGGTTTTTGAGGTATGAAATAACAGAAAGTGAAAACTTAGACAATTATTAAGCTTAACGTTCTACTTTAGGCAAATTGTTCTTAACTTATCGCTTCAAATGACAACGGTCTACAATTTATTAGCTAACAATAACTCTATCATAATTTGAACCAGGAGTATGAGACAATTAAACAAGACGTAATATAATTGTTGATTCCGTCTCCAGTTTTGATGCTTTTTAACTGATAATTATTTATAGAGTTACACACAGACGCTAGTAGCAGACGATTCTCCTCCAAAGAGCTTATAGAAGGTTACGTCCAGTATGGGCTGTAGTACTTTAGCAAACGCATTACGCATGTGGAGTCTCGATACCACTCTTATGATGTAGAGACATTCACGGTTATAGTTCGGTTAAGCTTTTGTGCTATTATTTGTATAGTAGAACTTTCATTGTCATCACTGACTGAAATAATTTAAAAGCTTCAATTTTAATTTTATTAAGGTAAACTTAACCCCTAGAGGATATAGGTAGCAAGGTTTACTCCAAGCTTTCGATTATAATTAATGCACTAAGATTTCAAACTAATAAATCATTTATCTGAGACAAATAGCACTGTCTTTAGCGATTTCCCAGAGTAAAGGTATAGAAAATTATGTAGGGTTGAAACGAGTCAATGCAGCAAAGTTATCTTCGAATTAAATAGACCCCGAATACAATTATTAGTAAACTTGAAAGCGATTAACTAGTCTTGGAGAATTGTAAAATCTGTCCAGTTACCGTCTAAGGTGCTTTACAGAAAAAATCAAAGAAATAAACGTAATATTTGATTAACAAGCTGTAGATAGAACAGCTTTTCGTTGGTTAATTATAAATCATATTCATAAGTCTATTTTCTATATAAGATAGGATCATACCTACTGACTTTTCCGATATGTCAGATAATATTGAATAACATGTAGGATGGCTAAGTCATGAAGTATTAAACCACATGTAGAGCTACACCTTATACCTAAGCTAATATTTCTTTGCATACTATCCATACCGACACCTCGGGAAGCTAAGTGGCAAAACTGATAAAAAAGAATTCGTTTTTGTTATTGTTGTAGATGCTTTTATCAAATATTAGTTATTCAGGCATTCTACTAGAATTAATATTGATAGTCCGATTAGTTTTCTTAAAGCGTTTTTGTCTCTTTTCGGAACTCTTGTACGTGTTATCAAAGATTAGTATAGTTGATTTGGGAACAAAGACTTTAATCATTTTTGTGTCAAGCACAGTATTCAGCTACATTTAATAACAACCAACACCTGTCGAGATAATGGTCAAGTAGAGTATGTAATGAGAACACTCTAAAAATATGCTAACCATTGTAGAAACAAGTTCAAGTAAGTTGCATCATTTGATTATATGATGGCAAAATGCAATAAAGGTTGAACATCATACCTTTATTAATAGCATAATTCATAGATTTTGTTAATAGATAGAGCAGTTTGTTATAGTAGGCCTAGCCTATAAGTTTGTTAACCATAGATGGTTACAAGGTGGATGTAGATGTGGGAGATATTAGAGAACAATTAATAGAAAATGGCGCATTTCTTGGTTGAACACGATTTAACAAAAGTTAAAGAAAACCAGCGGTGATGGCCTCGAGGTTTAGGCGCACGGTTGCGGGTTCGAGCCTCAGGCACACACCTCTGACTTATCGAAGTTATGTGTGTATTCACAATGAATTATCACTTGCTTTAACGGTGAAGGAAAACATCGTGATGAAACCTGCATACCTAGAAGTTCCTATGAATTTCTTAGGTGTGTAGTCCACTTGATTGATGATGATGTAGTTCACCAACCTACAGTAGACTAGTGTAGTGGACTAAGGCCTAAAACCCTTTCAATGGTAAAGGAAGTTCGTGTACAGTAGTGAGACTTATATGGGCTGATGAAGTTGATAAAAGGAAAGCAAATGTTATTTCTTTTACTATAGGAGTAAATGTTTTAATTGAAAATTAGAATCATCATTGAAGATTAGAATTATGCAATATTGAACAGTTAATATAAAGGACCTTATAAGGTTATTGAAGTACTAGATGGGTATAGTCATATCAAAGGATTGAATTACAATCGTGAGAGACCGTTTACGTCCACTTTTTCAATCGTATGTTCCAATTGAGCTGAATCCATGTCTGTCCGATGAAAATAATAGTAAGATCTTCGATTGATTATTCGTTGCCTAAAATTTCGGAATGTGTGTGTGGAGTCTCTTTGAGAGATATCCTAGCACATCGTTGACTGCTAAAGTTAAGTATTGTGAATTGTGAGATGGCCATTGACATTGACGGGCGAGTTGGCCATTGACATTGACGGGCAAGGAGGCCCTTGAGATTGTTTGGCGATGAGGCCGTTGAGATGTTTTATTTATTTATTTATTTTATGTATTTTATTTATTTTATTTTGGGTGAGGAGCCCGTTGAGATGTTTTGGGTGAGGAGCCCGTTGAGATGTTTTGGGTGAGGAGCCCGTTGAGATGTTTTGGGTGAGGAGCCCGTTGAGATGTTTTGGGTGAGGAGCCCGTTGATATGTTTTGGGTGAGGAGCCCGTTGAGATGTTTTGGGTGAGGAGCCCATTGAGATGTTTTGGGTGAGGAGCCCATTGAGATTGACGGGCGAGGAGCCCATTGACATTGATTGACGATGAGATGGCTATGCTGATTTAATCTAGTACATAACCAGGAATTTATATGGATTCAGATTCGATATCGAAAATCTTATTATTATGATGGCAATTTTATGAAAGTGCCTTAAATGAAGTTGTTGCGTTGTAAAGAAAGAAGAACACTTTCTTTTGGTCAGGAGTGGCCGAACTATATCTTTTGTTTTATTTTCGCAGGTGGCAATGATCCGCAGCTTTCAACATTACACGAGGGCGTGTAATAGGTCAGGAAGGCCGTGTCGGAGTACGCCATGAGTCGAGTTCATAGTTGATTGCAAGAAGAATGTACAAACCTCATTAGATGTCACTTTCATTATGTTTCTTAAATTTAGTTTTGTATTCTAAATATGAAAAGCTTGAATGACCAATGAGAGCTGAGAACGTGTAGAAGCACGTTCTAGAAGCGGTGGTCGGGGCCGCGATATCTTGATTGGTTGGCAGATGTGTTGCACATTGTTTTGGAGTGATGTTTATCAATTCAGTTGGATTGTGGAGAATAAATGCAAGATCAGTGCCCTGAACCCGCTGCTCGGTCTTGCTGTTCAATTATTTTGTAATTACGTAATAAAATTGTGAATAACTATGAACATTGTGTTTTGTGCTCGCATTTGACCCTCATGACGCCCACGAAACACGCAATCATTAATGAAGATGATAGTGAAAATCATCCTTCTCCGACATATATATATATATATATATATATATATATATATATATATATTTTTAATATACAGCCTTATGTCAACTTTTTTTACCTTAGCTTCTTTATGGAATAAATTAATGCACTAAACATTTACCCGCCTACTTCACTATAATGTATATCCGATGATATCTCGGTGGTGAAATTTCGTACCATCCGCTTTCTATTTACATACAGAGGCAAATTATTATAATGAACTTTAACAGCTAAAAGGCGTCCATTCTTAGACCATCCTTTAATTCTCTCAAGAATGCTAAGAAGCCCTGTTGAGATAGGCTTGCATTAACCGTTTCCTCAGTATCAATGATTACCAGTCTACTAGCCAAATATATATTTTTGGAATAATACTCGTCATAAGTAATTTGTTAAATAAATTGACTTTCAATTACTCGCATTCTGAGACAGAGTCCAGACGCGGGCCATCCAAGTTGGTTGCCAAAACGTATCCTCGAACATTATTACGCAAACCTAAGTACCGACTAGATATGTTTACTTTTGGTATATGTAAACATTAACTACTCTAGTTTCGCATCCCATTTATACATTCTACGAAGGAAATTGTGGTTATAGTTTATTTAGGTCATGATTAGTGCTAGAATTCCGAACTGAGTATTGTTAATTCAATAGGTCTTTGGTCAATTCGGTCTATTTGTCTAAGCCTAAAACCTAAGAGCTTTGAAATCTAAAATAAATTTAGTGTTATAATGCCTATTTGATTTATAATTTTATTTAAGCAGTGATGGCCTCGAGGTTTGGGCGCGCGGTCGAGAATCTCGGCGGTCGCGGGTTCGAACCCCAGGCACACACCTCTGACTTTTCGAAGTTATGTGTGTATTCACATTGAATTATCACTTGCTTTAACGGTGAAGGAAAACATCGTGATGAAACCTGCACACCTAAGAGTTCTTAGAAATTTCTTAGATGTGTAGTCCGCCAACCCGCACTAGGCCAGCGTGGTGGACTATGGCCTAAACCCTCTCAATGATAGAGGAGACCCGTGCTCAGCAGTGGGCGAATATGGGTTGATGAAGAAGAAGAAGAAGAATGCCTATTTGGATTTCGTCTATGAATAATAAAATGAGGTCCTAACATTTTTTTCTACATAATTTAATTGTTTAGGCTGATCTATTTATTTACAATATACCAACTTCTTATTGTACACTAAGAAGTAAAGGACACAACAATATTAGAAAATTAGAACACAAAATGAAAGTTATATTAAAAAGAAATAAAACAATAAAAAGTCCTCAAATAACGTTCTAAATAAAAATAAAGAAAAAAGTAAGTTGAATAGGAAAATTGGGTATTGTATACATAATTTATATATTTATGCATATTTCCTGTCATAACACATTTGCAGGCGTTTTTTGTAGCCGGGTGAAACGGAAAATGCTTTTTTAGAAAATTCTTTGAAAATATATCAGTATATATTTACATTTCAATAACAAATGAACAAAAGAATTCGAAACACCTAAATGTGTCGTCTGTAAATTTGAAACCGCTGCTCTTTGCAGCTCTCCTTTCACCTTTAGAAATACAAGTTAACATGGCTAATGTCTGGATTATGCCAACTATAAGCGCCAGTCCAATGCAAAAATGTTGTTAATTACGAAATAAAATTTACAATTCCTCAAGCATGTTTCGTCGTAATGGTTCAAACGAGCGGAAGCTAATTTTGTGAAATGCTCGCCCCAAAGTCACGCAAATGGGATTTTAATACTAATTTATTGTAATTTACTGATATCACTGCCTTTACTTAAGTTACCATAAAAGTACAGTGCTTTTATCAAAGAATGATAGCTTATATTATTTAGCGGCCGATTCGTACTCGATTTTTAGTGGGAGAGTCGCAGATTCAGTAGAGGCACGTATTACCTAATATAGATAAAAAGATAGTACATGTACTCATAAGCATTGATGGCTCAGAAATTTAGATTTTTATTACGGCGATCAAAAAGCCAAATAAATAATAAATGGTAAGTACCACCATACAACAACAACTTCCTACTCCTCCTTTACATTGCTTTTCTGATTAACTTCGTTGCGGGATTATAAAAATTTAGGTCCCCTTAGATTCGCTGAGCTTCATTGCTCGGCGCCAATACTGTGTGTGCCGCTGTTGATCCTGGAATACAGGAGTTGCAGTGGCGGGTGTGTGGTGGGATAGGGTCAAAAGTACCACCATACATTATAATAAAAACAATACAAAGTATTTTAATTTTTCTAGCTTCGAAAGCTATATAACATTAAAAACGTTAGGTTATCTTAATAATTGCAATTCGTCTAATAAAAAGAGTTACTCCAAAAATATGCTCATAAACCTAAATAAATCATTTTAGGAATCAATTTTCATAGCACGAAGGATAAAATAACCGTACATCACAAGTGAGTGATATGGCTTCAAGAAACTATCATAAATACAGAAAGGATAAACTATTAAAATACTTGAATACGGTTGAAAGGGTCACCCCCACACATCAACTTATTTGGGAGGGCGCCAAAAACGCCTTGACCCGATGACTCCCTCGTACTGTTTATTATGGATAAAGCGAATTCTCGCCATATAAATGGAGTCGCAATCTTTTTAAATTTATTCTGTTTAAGAAAATCCCGTGGGCTGGATCCCATCTATGAGGAATTAATTATCTTAGCCCCGTAGCAATGAGATTACGTCATAAATTGAGTTCTTTTTTAATTTCTAGCAATTTTGTTTGTTTTATTAATTTTTTTATTGTTTAAGTAAAAACTTTTAATACTAAAATATATCAGTTGATATACATTGCACCGCTATGCACGGGTTTGCACGTTCGCTGGTTGGCCTAGAACGGGTTAGCCGACTACACGTCTAAGAAATTCTTTACTTTTTTAGGTGTGCAGATTTCCTCACGAAGTTTCCCTTTACTATTAAAGCACGTAATCAACCTTTGCTACACACGTATATCACGTCACTTGATACATTTATGGATTGCCATTATCGTTCAACTATTTTTTCTATCGTAATTATTCAAAAACAGGGAAAATAATTAATAATAAAAACTATCAACTACTGAACAATTTAATTAATCTAGATTAACAATAGAATTTTACTCAATCCATATGTGGAACCCAAAATTCAAATCCTATTTGTGACCACATCGACAAAATTATATACACAGAATTTAACTAATAGTCATTCATACCAACTTGATTTGTAACCGTACAAAATTTAACTATTATCGCTATACGAATAATAACGATCAATCTTTGCCTTATAAACTCTTCAGTTTCGCTTGAAGCAATAAAACAAGTGGAATGAAAAGTTCTTATTTGGTACTCAGATTAGTTTTTATTGGTTTCCGAAAGTGCTGAAATATTCTGATAATGCCACAAGATATATTATTAAGATTATGATAAATTACCGTGAACCCATGGAGTTATTAACCATACGGAATTAATGTTGGTGATAAATTTTATCGACTTTCAACGCATAAAATACATTACTGTCATAAGGAATAATATCGAGATTGTATTGATTCAAACTTGAACATAATCGGAAAATTAAGCATATCATCCTGCTTTAGGGTAAATTTGTGGCGGGTTTTAGGCAGCTCTCTCAATCGAAAAGAAATCTTTTCCAGCATTAAAAGTAGTTAATTTCTGAATAATATTATTTTTATTCGTACACAAGAAGTCGAGAAATTTGAACAATCGCTCACTCCATAGCAATTTCGGAAGTACATTCACGTAACGCGAACTTTACTCATTCAACAACTTGACTTCGCTGAGAAAATTCATGCAGTACCTATACTTTGAATTCATATCTCAAAATTAAATTTTCGTAGTTAAACAAATGTGCATAAAAGACAGTATCCTTGAAGAAGTAGATAGCTGTGATTAGGAGACTACAATCGTATATTATAAACTACACAGATTGCTATAAAATTAAATATATATATGAATTATATAAATATTAAATGCATTTAAGGCACAAGATTAACTGCATGATATAATAAAGGTAAAATATTTAAAGCTTTTAGCTTCATACTACGTGAGACATATCTCTTGTAATGAAGGTATAGAAATACACCTCTGTTATCCCAACGGCACGAACACGACTATACACATAAATAATAATTAAAATAAAAATCTTTATTCATCAAATAAGAACAACAGGTGATATCAAGGATGAGCCCTTCTAATAAGTATTAAATATTAGTGCCAGAAGGCCTCGCTCTTCCATAACTAAAAGTAACAACTGTTAAAAATACTTAACATACGTACCTATGTATATATACGAACGCATCTGCCATTCCAGATTACAATAATGTCCCAAGCGTTAATTACTAAGCGGTGTCTGTCTAAATATTCCAAAGATCAATCGTTTTCGTCTCACTTTGTCTGTGGCACGACCCGAGCCGTAATTGGAAGGCCCGTGAGCGACGTCGCTTAGAACCAGAGATTTGACGCTCGGTCATGGGATTGCCTTTGTACGACTCTGTGAAACCAATCCGTATTGACTGAAACCTGTGAGCTTTAAAACCAAAACGAAACTTTAGGAACATATGTACATTGTTTACGTGTGTATAGAACGGTTCGGCAAAATGCACTTCCCTTTGAAGCGCCCTACAAATGTATATGCAATTTTGTACTTGTGGGTATAATTAAATGATCCAATCTTTGTTAAAGCAATATGTATGTGTATAAAAAAATACATGAAAAATTAAAACATACTTTCCTCCTACTTGCCCTTTAGACATTCCAATCTTTACTGTTCTTTTAAGTAGACAAAGTAATGAGCCAAAACTGCATGATAAATAATGAATAAAGTTTTTTACAAAATGTTTTTTCATACGGACGCTGTATTTTCTTTGAAACCTTGTGTATCACGTATACCAAAAGCATCAGTTACAAACTTTAGTGCCTCCGTCTTCGCAATATATTGCCTCGAATATATGAAAAAATGTTCAAAAGATATTTGTAACGCTCTAGGATATTCTGCTGCTTTTTCAGGGCATTGACCGCTTTATTCGTCCTAACTCTATGTGGTTGGAAAGTTGTTTTACCACGAATTCACACAATCCTCACTCAAACATTTTAGTGAAAATAAAATACCTGAGTTAAAGTCAGATCTAATACATCATTTAAAATGTGCAAGCTTTTGTCAGCAGTTTCGTTCGCATAATAAAGTTTACTGTATTTAAATGCGTGTTCATGAAATGTGGTTATTTAGGTACAAATTTGATTTGATATTTCGTTTTGTTGTATATTTTTAAACTGTCAATTGACAATGATCATGTGGATAGCCAAGTGAAAAAGTCCAAGCTCACATTCTCAATTTTAAAGGGAAAGAATTGGAAGATTTTGATTGGGAATTAGGGGACACGAGTTCGTATCCCGCACAGTGAAATAATTTTGTGTTATCAAAAAAGAAATTGTTTCGGTGCCAGGTGTTTTTGTTTATCACAAATACTTCCACAATAAATGATGAAATTATTTTTTCTAATTTTAAGCAGAGCTTAAACATTGACCATTAATGAAAAAAGAAATTATAAAAAGCGACATCATTCTTCGCTAAAAATCAAATATCTAGGAACCACTACACATTTTGAAAGATACACACATACAATACGTGCTCTTGGCATGCAATAAGGTTAAAAAATGCAATTTAAAACTAACTCAATTTCCCCAAATGTACGACATAAGTTTGAAATTGCGACAATCGTATTCTTTACCACTTAGAACACACGTGAGGAATAAAACGCCAGATCAATTATGAGAATACCACTGCATCATCCAATTACTGGCGAAGCGTCGTGCGCACGTCTTCAACGCGCCGAAAGATGCTCACTCCGCATTTTCAAGATTCATCCATTAAGAGTAAAGACCCAATTTCCTAGCTACAGTTAATCTCGACATAACGAGACCATTAAGTAGATGACGGCGTCCATTACTGCATAGGGGAGACGTTTACATAAAATATTATTAGCTCCCGCGTGTATGTACATCGAAGCGCAATGATAACGTGTTGAAACTTGCGTCATGCTAAGTGGGTCATAATTTACTCCGTGTTTAATTAAGTACGAAATGAGACAACGTAATGAAAAATAAACGCGACGGACCTCTCCCTGTTTCAGAGGCAACAAAATGAAGGCATACACAAAACACTGCGTAATTCATAAGGCTTTCCCAGCCTTATTTCCACGACTGTCTCATTATGTTACATAAACTTTGAGGCTGCTTAAAAAATTCACTGGAATTAAAAAAGCGAAAATCTTAGCAGGTGTCGCCGGTTTCAATGAAGGAAGCAATAAACCAGAAGTTGGGAACAAAGGCAGCAAGAGTTATAAAAAATGTTCATTCCACTTTGAAACCTTGTATACGTTCTATAACACAATAACCTGGTGAAAAGTAATGCCACGCTGCTTTAGGCTATCTAGATATTAGGGGTATATGTATTGTACAAAAATAAATATTCTCTACATGGATTAACTCACTTATCTTCCTCAACAGACTCTGACAGCCCGGCTACGCACCTACGACTCAGCATAATAACAACCTTATCGCAAATAATAAAATATTTCACTTAGTATGTACCTACACGTTTGTTTAGGATACGGACGAAAAAGATAAGATTATTTGAATTATCATCAGACTCAAGACATTTATTTCTGGACATAGGCGATATTTGAAAAAAATCGCTGTAATATTTAAATGTGATGAATTGCTGTGATAATGTTCAAAAACAACACTTCATTAAAATCGGTTAAACAAATGAGAAATGGAGAAACGAACAGGTGGTTATACTGAATTAATTTATTTGACTGTAGCAAACAGAGCAGTCGATATGTACTCAAATGCGTTATCCATTAACTGATTTATAATATTCATTACTGAGCAACGCGTTCCTTCCACAACCAAATGAGTTTAATTCTACTATCATCCAAAATGCAACCATTCGTGAAATTGCGGAAAACAATACTACCTATCAATGTTATTATGTCGGCGTGGAGAATTTATGTCACGTCGTGTTGCAGTCGAATATTGGCCCGATGTTTCTAAGAGATAAGCTCATTCCTTATCACACAGGATACGAGACATGCTGAGGGTAACGTATGACGTCATTAGCCTCGCTCCGCCATATTTGTCAGTCACGAGGATGATTCCGCTCGTATATTGCATATGTTTTGATAAATATAAACCAATTTCGCGAAAAGAAGGATGTGGTGTAAAATTCATGAATTCTTCTTGAATGAATTCTTATTGAATAACGTCCGTATGATGTATGTTCTAATGATTGTTTTATACTGAAATTTAAAAGTCTTTATGCAGCTGGTAGTCTGTACCAAGTCAGATGTTTGTGTGTTTTACAAAAAATTGTTTCGGGGCTGGGTGCTTGAGAGACCAGAGACCAGAGTCTCTCGTAGTTTCTATATTTACATATTTCTTATATTGAGTATATACTCAGGCTATCGCCGTTAGGGTTTGCAATCCCGCATTCCGCATTCCCGCATTCCCGCGGGATCCCGCATATTTTTAAGTCCTGCGGAATTCCCGCAATTGTGCGGGAATTCCGCGCGGAAATTTTATGACTCGGCAAGGTAATTCAGCTAGCACTGACGGCCTATTAGATCCATCCCAACAGTGCGGGCGCATCGGACAGTATCGATCAATCGATCGAACGAAATAAAAGATTGAAATGTGCGGCGGTTTGTTTATTCTGTTAGAAAAAAAGTAAGAGTTTCCAATTAAAGTGACACTTTACAAAAGACTACTAAAAGTTTTGTCTTCTTGTATATTCGTTTATTGATTGCACAATGTAATTAACAGAAATCGATGCAGTAAATTATCGATAAAGTAAATAACTCAACAAAAGGTAACAATTAACCGGGTAACGGATGGATAAAAGTCCCTCAAGACCAGTATGGTTGACGCTTTTTTTTTAAAAGGCCTATGTTCAGCAGTAGACGGCGATAGGTTTTGCGAGGTTGCCATGGCAAAGATAGAGGCTGCAGAGAGAGATCGTGAAAAAGCCGTTCCCACTCGAAGACGAAGAGGCCGACAAATTAGCGCTGTAACCTCTAATCGGTTTCGAACAAGTTAAGACTTAAAAGAATGGTTTTTTAAAAATGTATATGTGAAGACCATATAAGCAAACCGCAAGAAGGATTACCGATATGTGTCTTTCTTGAGATCCCGGTGTCCTTTGCACGTGGTAACCAAGAACCATGAGGTTTTTAGTTCGTAAAAATCCGACATATCCTGCTTGTTAGTAGTAGTTTTCCCCAGACAAAAAAACAACGGCGATAGGGTGAGTATATAAATAACTGAATGGTAGTAATAATTATTTAGGTAAGGTTCATCATCATCATCAGACCATAAACATTCCATGCCTAGGCACAGGTAGCCTTTACCATCGAGAGTGTTGGTCTTAACCACCACGATGGTTTGCGAAATAGTTTGGTTTAGTTTTAGTTTGATTTTGTGCAGGTTTCCGCACGATGTTTTCTTTTACCGTTAAATTGTGAATACACAAACAGGTAACTTGGAAAAGTCAGTCGTGTGTGCTTGGGGTTTGGACCTGCAATCGTCCAGATACTCGACCGCGCCTATACCTCGAGGGTTATTTGCTGTTTAAACGGTTTGAACGGGAAATACGGGATTGCAAACCTCCTACCTTACCTCTATGAAAAAGTAATTTTTCTATTAGATAAATTTATGAATGTCTCTATTATTTTTTTTTAATATAGTATAACTAATGTACAGGTAATATAGAATTACTATATGCATATTTTTACATTTTTGAATTTTTGCGGGAATTCCCGCGGGATCCCGCGGGAAAGGCAAGTTTCCCGCAAATTTCCCGCGGGAAAAAAAATGGTGCGGGATTGCAAACCCTAATCGCCGTCCACTGCTGAACGTAGGCCTCCCCAAGTAAGCGCCAACCATTCCGGTCTTGGCATTTATTACTCAATGAGTCTTTACACGAAAAGGCTGTAATTATTTTTTGTTTTACATTTTAAAAGGAGCAAACCGCAGTTTCAGCGTATGTCAGCTTGATTGTGTCAAATAGAAGTAAAGGGCTTGCAAATTTGTCTATTAATTTTTATTAATACATAGGAAAGCAAAACGTTTTTATTACACGGTACGGTATGTTGAAATCGACAAAGTATCACGAGGCTTGGATTAACCGTTACGTAATCCTGGCGATATAAGGCATCCATAGCGCGTGATCTGGATAATCTCTGTTTTGTAATTAACGGGAATGGATATCACTTACGCTTGCATGGAAAATGTATTTCTTAAGGTTTCATAATAAACAAAATTACTAAGGAAGTATTTCCTATTAAATATTAATATACATACATAGATATTTTTCAAGTAGTAATTATATTAAGTATGAACTTAAAGCACCACAGGATTTACGTGTTAGATTAGATTTACGATACGTGATAGGGTGTTATTTATGGTAATATTATTTTGAATATCTCCCATTGTCTTGTTTGATGATCACGTTTCTGCGGTGCGTTAATTTTCTGTCATGAGTGCATTTACCATGTAACAGAGAACTTTAACTTTAACTTTCACATTTCGACTCCTTGCGATCGAGAATTCAATTACTTTTGTAAAGGGTGGATCATCTACCTATATTTATGAAATAAATCACCAAAATATTTATTAAGACATTTTTTGAACACCTCGAGGGCACTCTTAATTGAAAAGTTGGTTGAATATTAACATTTTTCCTGATACTTCCTGTATTATCTCTGCATCACCCAAGGTTTGACTGGAAGAAAATGCCAGAGGCATTAAGTCCACCTTTACAATAATTGTATTAAGCGTAAATAAATAAATAAGCTGTCCTAACGATTTTTCTCCGGTCGTTTCTCTTCTGCATTTATTCCGCTTGCAATGATGTGATAATACAAACGCATTGATATTAGAATATCGATTCTGAATCTTTTACTTTTACTTTAATCGATTTTTTTTTTAGTTTTGCTTTCTTACCCGTTTTTATTTAATTATCTCTAGATATTTTTACATTTTGAAAAACAATTCCTTATTAAAATGCATTAAATGTATGTAAAATACTTTCGATCAAAGTTCCATCCACTACCATCTACGAACGAAGCTTGGTGGTTATAAAACAGGAGTTCAATAAGCTGCTCGATAAAAGCAATGATTTTATTTACTTTGTCTACGGTTTTTGAAGCGAAGTTGTTTTGATTCACGCACGTTACAAACCTAATACATCCGTACAAGTGAAACGACTTTTCTTTTTTTTCTTTTACGTATTCATTTGCACAATCAACAATAAACAAGTAAATGACATTCAAACAAGACGTTAAGCAAATACATAAACGGGACTCGCATGTAATTTATTTCTTTTGAAGAAAAATGTAAAAGACAAATGACGGAACAGAAATCCTTGATTTTCTTGGATCGACGTCAACATAAACATCAAAGAAGGTTCCGTGTATTTTGTTGCCAGTTACGAATGACAGAAGCCTATACATTCATTTAATTTACTACTCTGAAAATAACATGAGCGTGCTCACTGACGCCTGTGTTCCCGGAGGGGATGTCTGACGTATATTCATAAACCGATGAGTTGTCGTATGTTTTAGTCCTACATTATTATATAGGACTAAGTAGGGAGTAAGCTTTAAATCGGTTGGCGATTCGCTTCCAAATTCAAAATATCTTAAAAAGAAAAAAATGTCTATAGAGTATCTGACATCGATTACGCACAGCATCATCTCTTTATCAGTTACTGCTAAGATTTTGAAACCAATAAAAAAGCGGTTGTCGCGAAATCTCGAACTCCTCACAATAACTTTCTTTCCAATACAAAAAAATAAAACTGTCGCGCCAAACTCTTACAGAATATACATATTTTGTTTGTATTTCTTTTCAATATATTCTTTAAAAGTGTGCTCGTTTCGTCGCTGTTTCGAACTTCAGCGCGAAAAACGCTCAAGTATTTTGCATTTCCACAGTTAAAATTGTGACGTGTTCTGCTTCCAAATTGTTCAGTATCGGATTTCGCTTTTAAGTTCCACAAAATATTTTGCGTTGACTATTATTGGTGTTATAGCGTTATCACCATTTTGTGCCATCATTCGGGTGTTGAACTATCAATAGCTCTAATTAATAAAATGAATTGGCAACCTCTTTATATACATGTCACATTTTCATACATTTGCACATTTAGACACGGCATACCTACTAACAATTAATAAAACAATGTTATTTAAAATATTTGTCTTAAAAAAAGTGACACTAGGTCAATAGGTAATTGAGCCACAAAGGACCGGCAAAGGCAATGGGTCCCAAGCGCTTGCGCCGCGCCGGCGGCGCATAATGTGAACAACTAGGTACAACCGAACTTTTCTCCCATGCAAGTGATATAGTCAGGATTTAATTAGTGTTGAGTAGGGTAAGCATACTTATCAACTGCACACTAATCGTTCCGACCTTGGGACTAAAAGGCAAAAGGTCAATACATAGAACTACCAGCTTACAACGTTGTAAAAGGGGAACTTTGTCACTAACAACGATTCTATTTTATCGAATGAAATTACAGTGTGTGGAATAAAATTAATTTTAAAAACATATATTGGTTTTGCGATCCCAATGTTTATACTATCGAAAACAATATACCATCGCGTGGACAAAATCAATCATTTTATTCAATTTACGAACGTGAATAAATCAAAAGGAATAATATTTAATAAATCAACCAATTAATATGCAAAAAGCGGTATACACGTATCATGTACGTTTGGTTTTATGACATATCGGCGTTTGTAATCTCTCGATTTAAACGCAAATAGAACAACAATGAGTATCACAACTGCCGTGTTTTGTTTATTAGAATTTATTTATTACGGTCCGCCAGATATTGTTTACACGCATAAATTAACAATAAATATAAAATAGAGAAAAAAAACTGCACCAATCACTTACACGCAAACACCGCGCACACCTTTAATCAGTTTTAATATTAAACTGAAAAAACAAACTAGATATTACAAAGAAAATAATACAAAAAACATAAAAGCATCCTTGTCTTAAAACTAATTTTATATAAATTATTTAATTCACTCAGTCTTATAACCTCACGCCGGTATTTCTCGAAGTGGTAGAGATTTATTCACATTCCACTACTTATGTATCAATCGCGTATTAGCGAGGGAGCTTATTAATGTTTTCAGTCACATTTCTAGCTCTTCTCTGCTACTACGAATTTCCTAATGGAAAACCCCAAAATCAGTTTGCCCGACCCGAGAATTTAACCTGGGACCTCTAAATCCCACGGCATACGTTGTTGGCGTGTCCAAATTTCCCATCGAATGGTGAGGAATGATAATAAACGTTCCTCAATGGTCGACTCAATTATGACTGTATACATATGATGAGGATAAAATACATTCATTTTTGCTACAATAACTTCCTTACACTTTCCAAGTAAATAGACAAGACAAATGTGATCCACGTTTTTATTCGAAAAAGCAAAAAATAACTTGAACTCTCGTGTGACTAATCAAGCATACCTCAAGAGATATTTGAATGTATGGTAACATTTTCTTTTTATCTTTGTCTATTACATTCGGCAGTTATTCACGTTCTGTTTGTTTAAATATTGATATCACGTCAAATAAAAGACACATTTCTTTAACATTTAACAGCTATTTATTTTTCTATTTCTGTTATTATTTCCGCCTTGAGTAGAGAATACTTTTCTTTGTAGTAGGGTCATTATTTGAGACTGAAAGGAACCTGTATATCTATTTTCGTAGGATGTACTTAAGAAAATATATTTTAAGTAGGTACTTATGTGGTTCATTGTATAATCGCCCAAATATTAAACATGGTTCGCATAAAGGACCATAAAGGCATAGATGACATAATTATACATTTTTTAAGTGATTAAATGTTTATAAAAACTAAATAAATTTTGTAAAAATAGTAATCTAAGTACTAAATAGACTCAAAATTAATAATGCTTTTGGACGCAACTCATCATTCTCCTGCCCTGATCCCAATTCTTGTTTGGGGTCGGCGCAGCATGTTTTGTCCTTCCTTCCTGTGTGGAAGGACAAAACATGCTGCATAAGAGTTTTGGCAGATGTTTTACGGCCGGCCGCCTGCCTGACGCCAACCCTCCTTGGACGCAACTAAACTACTGGATCTTTATAACTTATTAATCGTAAATATTGATGGCTTGTTGTTAATTTTCAACTTTATGCATTAAAAACCTTCACTAATGAAGAATCAGAAATATGCAAGTCGAAACACGGAACTTCGGTTTTATGCCTCCTCAGTTGGGATAACAAAATATAAACATTTCACAAACTTTCTTGTTAAAAAAATTGCAAATATGTATATGTTGAGTTTTAACTGACTGAATGTCTTTAGTTTTTTTTATACTTTTGCTACCCTCACTGTGATAGATTTAGCTCATTTCTTTAATATCTAACATTAGTTTCTTCTATTTACGAAGTCATACTATATGCGTTACCCGTATTTGTATCAATTACCAGTACCAATTAGCAGTTCTGGTTAAAGGTCATAGATTCGACGAAACTATTGTATTTGACAACAACACGTAATCCCGCATAGAATACCTCAAATCACTGATGTTGGTTTGTCACAAATTATAATCTAGCTTTTGAATAGTTTGGGTTATAACTCCTCATTATATTTGCAATATTCTGTTTGCCTATCATTAGTATATACTTAGATTTTTTTTGTATGCCGTCGATTCCTATTAAAAGCTATATGTCTATATTATGGCCGTGTAAGGAACACAAATATATTTTTTATCCTGAACGAATATAAATACTTTGTACTTTCTAATAGGCTCCATGGCATTGTTAGTTACAATTTAAGCGGATATACGGAAGTCGCACTGAAAACCAAAGAATTTCTTTTTAATCTTCAAGGCTATGTCACGCCATGAGCATTCCACTGCTGGACACTGGTCTCTTCTACAACTTGGCCTCCCCAAGTTAGAACAAGTTAGAACTTAATTTTCCACGCTGGCCTAATGCGGGATAATAATTGTGGATCACACAAACATTAGTATAGTGCGGCCTATCGTTTCATAAGCTATTTTCTAGCGAACTGCGCCACTGTAGCTGTCTATATGTGTATATAATAAATATACAAGCAATATACAAAATCTCTACCCATAAATATATATTTTAGTAGCAGAGACACGTATTGAAAATAGCTTTCATAACACATTGATATGAATAAAATAGTGTAAAAATTGCAAGCTATGACACGGTAAAACTGTATGACACCACAGTGCAAAAATAAACGTCTAAATGTGAAGGGTTTACACAGCAGGTAACATTTCCCAACTGACACTTCCAAAACGTGTTTGATATCGTGTGAAAGTTCGCGCGGAATCTTTGAAAAGTATATTTTGCGACTACGTTTTGCGAGAATATCAAATGCTGTCGAATCGTTAAACATTCGCTGTGTATTTCTGTTGAATAGTTGCAAACTTTGTAGACGCATCAGATGTTTGTATTGAGGCTGGCATACCAGCCTATGGTACATAGGTGCTCGTGGAGTGAATTGACATCGATAGAAAACATATCCACACTAGGTGGACTAAAGCCTCAACGCTCTCAGTTGTAGAGGAGGCCCTTGTCCAGCTATGAGACGTATACAGGCTGATGATGATAAAAGCATTTTTTTCCTTCTCTGATCATTATATCAGTGGATATGGTCTGTGGTATCCTCTATTCTTTACCAAAAGCGAGCAATATTTAATTCTAATTCCGGGTCATGGAAATGGGTATATCGGATCTTCTGGTACTCATTCCGCATCCTAATCTGACTGGATATCACCTATCGAAAATCTGTAGATCCACCAACGATTAACATACCTTAGCTCGATCCCATGCGATTCGCCTGCTTCGTTGGTCACCAGTTTGTTAGGTCGGAAAGCATATTGATGATATGGAAATTCCCCGTCTAAAAATTTTAGATGGAAAAAGGCTCACAGGATTCTGAGTGGATCTTAAGACATATTTTCTAAAAAAAAAACGAATACCTTATTGGATACTAAGACTTTGTAAACGTGCGTTTAATTCTAGTAAAAATGACGTTAATTGGTAAAATAATTGCCCCAAAGATTTTTGAATGCACAATTTTTGTTTTATTTATTTTATTTTTGTTATATTAAATAACCTGAGGGAATCAGAAACATTGGGAACATTATTAAATATCCTTAGTTATTTCAAACTTACAAAAAGACCTCATTATTTTGTGTTGCCCACAAAACCTATATAATGATTTTTATAAATTGCCTTAAGCCTAAATAGACATTTGACGTTTGGTGAAATCAGCAATATTTTATGTTATAGTTGCGAGGGACCAGTACCTACATAATTTAAACATAATGGTGGTTTAAAATCTGAAAGCTTGTGACACCGAAAAGTCTGCCACTCATCAATGTTAAAAAAAATTGTGCGTGATAGACTGCTGAAAATTAAAGGAGATTCCTAAAATTCCCAATTTATGAATAAATATATAATTAAAATTTAATAGTGATGGCTTCGAGATATAGGCTCGCGTTCGAGGATCTCAGTGATCACGGATTCAAAACTGAACTGAATCTATACATATAAATTCAGTTCAATTTCTTTTAATTGTAAAGGAGGCTCGTGTCCAGTAATAGGACGTATGTAAGTGGTCTAATGATGATAATGATAATTATGATTATAAATAAGAACCATTAGTCAAAGTTGTAATAGAACCACTAAATAAAGAAAACAAATAATTTATATAAATTCTTTATTTATTCATTATAATTTACTGATGAAAAGTTCGTTATACAGGAATCCGATATCATTACTTTAATTTTAACAACTATAAACCGGATTTTGATAAATAAAATTATTTAAATATTTCTGGAATGAGTTAAGTCCAGTTTATGAAGAAGCAAATGTTAAAATATTATATCATTGCATGAGTACTTAACCGCGCAAATGTTCTGTTATATTGAAACCAATTAGTTTTTGAAAATAACTATTATTTTTTTTAATATCCACTAGACATTGATAAGGATTTTCTGTCTTTTTTCTCTCCCGTCTAAAATGCCTAAAGAATAGACAGGTATATTTCAGCGCTTATAGATAAAATAAAACAATAAAGAATGCTTTGATTTTATGAGTCTTTTCCGCATTTGTTTTCCGACTTATTTCTTGACAATTTTGGAACGCCAATGTATTTATAGACACGAAAAAACAATTAAACATCAAACGGAACAGTTATGAAAAGGTTTGTGAAAGGTCTCGTCTGGGCCGAGCGCTGGAACTTGGCAATATAACATCAAACGAATCTCCAACATTTTTTTTGTAATTCAATATTCTCTCATGAAATTTAACGATATTAAAATCTCTTTAACTACAAATCACGTCACTATTCCCGGAGACGTCTTTTTAATCCATTTATCATTGAAATTAAATTTCAGATTTGTACGGAGAGGCTGTAATGTGGCGCTGGTCACGGAGTAAGCGGCTGGAGCCACGCCAAAGCCACGCCCATGGAAATAGGATGCAACGTGTAACAAATATGCGCAGGCCGAGTTTATATTACTGGTGCTGTCATGAAGTTAAAGGATATTAAGGGATTTGCGCGTAACCTGCTCGGAAACTGGCGAGTGCACAAGCTGTTTGGAAATAAAAGTTAAGCTGACTCAACTCGACTTTTTTGCTGTACGGTACAATTGATACGATATTATAAATGCGGAAATAGCTGTTTGTCTATTGTTTTTTCACACTTTATCCACTGAACCAATTTGAATGTTGTTTGTTCTAGAGGCATACTCTTCCATATAATGGTGTTGTCACTGCTATTGCCCTGAAATATCGCTATGATGGCATAGTTTCTGAAAGCAGCCAATACCCACATAACTTTCAGAAATAGTACAATACCAAATTTGATTCTCTGTTACTGATAACGATTTAAACGCCTTAGTTTATATAGAATATAAGCTGAACTCACCTTCATTTCGTGTGAAATTTGTAATAATTCAATACCATACTAATCGGGTAGC
The DNA here is from genome assembly GCA_030295005.1 of Cephonodes hylas. Classification (NCBI taxonomy): domain Eukaryota; kingdom Metazoa; phylum Arthropoda; class Insecta; order Lepidoptera; family Sphingidae; genus Cephonodes; species Cephonodes hylas. Next base: position 8,180,985 of record AP025371.1, read on the forward strand.
AACACTCAAAATTCCACAAATTACACACATCATTATCCACTCACATAACGCCCAGGGAAGTGAATCCCAATTCAACGCCGAAACAGAACTAAACTTCGTAAATCGTGCAGGGAGATTCTAGCTTGTGTGTGCATTATGCATGATAAAAGCATTCCCTTCATATTACAGGGATTTGTTGGAGCCCACGGCTTTACCGCATCTGATCTCTCGCTTTTCCTTGTTCGATGGTTCATACTATTTGCAGCAGTAGCTGTGACGTTTAGAGTTGTGACAGCGTAATTCGATTCAAGTGTTCATTTTAGTATGCGAGGCAATGAGCAACCGAGTGAATAGTTTTTAATTAAATTGACAATTAATGCTAATTGACTGCCTCGTGGCACTTGTAGGATCTAAAGTTCTCATATTCGGCTTTTGGGCGGGGGAAAGTATTTTTGAGTTCTTTTAAGAAATTTTTCATCACGGGATGGAGTTCTATTCCCTTTTACGACGACCAAAGATGCCATTATTAATGCCAAATTAATAAATTTATACTTTTTAGTGAATAAAGTACTATATACTAAGCGTTTTAAGTCTGGTTGTTCCGTTGTATCAGTGCTGTCAATTACATTAGAAAGCCTCGCCCATTGGATAAGTACCAATTTTTCAAAGAATGAAAATGTAATACTATCAGTAGTATCACAACGTTTCTGTGGCAACTAGGCTTGACGGTCGAATACAGACACAACAATATCACTCACTCCCTTAATTGGAGGGTTAGGTTATCTACCAAGACTGTTTGCTGCCGGAAACATACCTACCTATGTGTTCTCGAAGTTATGCTTATGTTTACTTTATTCTAACGAGTAAAAAAATGTAGTCGAATGTGTAGCAGTTTACAATTAAGTACCCACAAAACTCATTTTCTGTTACAAAATGGTTTTAAGGTCAGTATGAAATAATACCAGCCTTGAAAGGCAAAGAGGGGTAAGGTAGGTAGGTACATAAGCCTAAATATAAAGAATTATATTTCCGAGAAATCTATCTAATAATGTTTGATCTGTGTTATAATGGTCTGTTTATAGGTAGTATTTGGAAGTAAAAAAATCTAGTCAAAGAGCTTTTTATTTTTTCGGTCATCCTTTGATATTGGTCGAATACAAAAAAGATGACGATACCACTCTACTCTAAGTTTAGGCTACGAGCCCGCAATACATGGAAATGTATTCAATGTTGTACAGGAAATCGGGCAATAATATCTATTACCCACTTTAAGAAGCAACAGAGCATCAATATCGATACTACAACGTAAATAAAGGGCAAACTCCGCCAATTATTCGGCTCAGCACATTCGATCCGGGAAATACTGCCTTGACTTGGCATACTTCCCTGAAGTTAGCTATTCGGTACGCCGTTCACCTTTCCTACTTATACGATCAAATAAGTTTGAAAATCGTAAGCGGAGACGGGAAGAACATCGTTATTACCTTATTAAATAGCAGTAACTAGTTAGCGTACGGACAGATTCATTGAGTGCGCTATAGATAACTTCTATAATGTTGACTGCGTCGTTGATGCAGCGATAAAAATGTGTGTGTTAAAACCTAGAAGTTTCGGGGTCAAGTAGTCCTATCAGGATTTTCTCTAGTAAACCAATCAAAAAGTATACTACCATGGTATACTATTACCATGGTACAGATATGACTATGCTAACTTTCGATTAGAGTGCAGGAGATGTAACGTAAGTGATCATAAAGTGGACGACGCATCTAAGCCTGACGAAAGCAGACACATATCGGAGAAGATAATTTTCGTTCTTACAATCACATAGATCCAGATGCAACTTTTCTTTCTACGGGTTGGTCTACAACTAACTGTACGACAAGGGCTGACGATATGATTAAATTCTTCAAATAATTTTACTTGGCTAAATAAATTTATTTATTTCCAAGAATGTAAAATAAAGAAGTTCAAAAGAACGAACGTTGAACAAATATTTACCACTCACAACACGGCAGAGCTGCTAAGCGACTGCGACGAAACCGGCTCAGAGAAACTTAATCAACGCAAAGATCGTACACTTGTATCCCGAGGCTTATTTCAAAACTACCTCGAATGAACAACAGCAGTGCCTTTATCAGAAATCCCAGCTGGTAAAGCTTACGTTGCATATTGAAATCTTCATCAAGTTTAATACATCATGGTGCTGTTTCGTATGTAGCATTTTGAAAAGCTAACATCGATCATAATAATTTATTAAAAGCATGCTGAGTTTTTTAATCAACGTAGTTGATGTTGTTATTAGTAAATAGATTGACTAGACTGTATCTGTAAATTATCGCCTCACAAATCTAAGCTAATTCGATAACTTTGCTATCCCATTCAAGTTGGTGACCCTCTACCTCATTCACTTCATTCACTTCATTCCTCAAGTTTTCATGTTAATTCACACGTGTATATTTATTACACGTATAATATCAAATTAAATTGCAGTACAAACGAGCTGGCTGAACCGAGCGTTGCAGAAACACGTCGTGAAGCTCACTTACACTCGGTGAGTCGAGAGAGTCAAGTGCTCATTTCTTTTAATTTATCAGTGTGGCTGCACTTTTTACAACCAAAGACTAGAAAAGCTATTACTATCGATATCATACATATAGCATCGGTTTCTAACAGACGTTAATAATAATAGAAACATTCTTGTAATATCAAGTTCAAAACATAATTATCCATAAAGTTTACTAATGTTACATCTACTTAACATTTAATATTAACATTGTACTTCAATAAAATAAAACAAGATTTTGTAAGTAACAGTCATGAGGGGATTTATGCAAAATTAAATAGAAAGTAATAGTTACCTATACATTTGAACCCAGTGGAACGTACCTCAAACATTGAAGTTCCTAACAATTTATTCAGAAAATATCTGACACCAATCGACACAGTTACGCCGGTCGAGACAAAGACAGTTTCACCTCTGAACGTGATACATTTGGGTACAGTGAGTTCTATAATCTCTAGATACACGTGTATACCGAAACGTCCGATGAGGAGAGTTTAAACAGAAACCCGTTAACGTTTGAGGCATCCGTGAGGCTCTTGAGTTAATCACGAACACTGTTTATCAACTACTAGAGCTAGTTTTGGCTGAGAATAATCGGACGAACATTATAGTCTTTATAGACAGGTATCTGTTATAGACGGTTCATATCCTACATTATTTAACCCATCATAAACCCAACAGTCATAAACAGTTCTAAAGCAAACACCGAAAAACAAGTCTTGTTACGTGGGTATTAAAAACTACGATTAGAATGTAGCAATTTTATTCAACGTAGCTACCTTATCCCACCTCACACTGTCCCTCCTATGTTCCAGGATCGACAGGGCACGCACAGTATTGACGCCAAGCAATGAAGCTCAACGAAACTAAAGGGACCTGATTTGTCAAAACCCCGTAACAAAGTTAAGCAGAATCGGACGATATAAAGAGAAGTTGGAAAGTTATTTAATTGTAATATAATTTAAATTAAATGATAAAATATTTTAACAGTTTTGCTGTTAATTCGTTGGATAGCAACTTTAATGCAGTAACAGGTAAACTACTTTACTCTGCACGCGGAACTCGGCGAATAAAGGATTATGGACTGTAAATGTAAAGCTCCCGGGAGACGGATTATCGATTTTTCATTACACACATTATTAAGCATAGTGAGCCTTTGCGGAACATCCGTAAAAACCCGTATATTTTACTTCATTTGCATTTCAACTTCATTTTGAATATAAATGAATACCTTAAAAGTACATTATATATTTTTTTATATTGGAAGTAAATTATTGCATTCTTATCAGATATTGACGTCAAAAAGGTTTTATTTTTTAAGCTTTATTAACATGTATGAATATGTTATGTCTCATTTTAAGTGAAAAGTTTAGACCATACTCTACCACATTTGAGGCGTTTTCTAGGCGTTGTAAAACCTATCTTGTTTGCGTTACAATGATTTACGGTAATTCCTTAAAATAGACAGTACAAAGAGTGAACGTATTAGTGTTCCGAAAGTTTATTTCAAGTAGTTTAAAGTACTTACTACAATCCTTATTTCAAATGTCCACAGACTAAAGGGTCGAAGTACCGACGTGACTGAAATTTTAAGTCCGTGTTTGAGGTGTCATACCACTTAAAGACGTTGACTTGTTCCTTTTCTTGATAATAAGATTGGTTTTACTGGCTAGTATCAAGAACCATATTGAAAGCTATAGTTTAATAAGACTTACCACGAAAGTCGTAAAGGTTCAAAGATAAACAGTGCGATCGAGACTAAATCCCAGAACTCCAGCAAATTAGGGTTACACCTATTGTCTGCCATCTTAAGTCTCAATTTTAATACGGAATGGGGGAACAATAGTTCAATAATTTTTCCTAATAAAAAAATAATTGCAAGATCGCTTACGACCAATAAGTACATTAACGCTAGGTGGCGTTTTATTTCCCAATAAAAATGTTTAAAAACAGTCTAGGTGGAGCCCATAAAACTGGCTTGACGCTTTCTCGCGTTATTTATTCGCACAGAATGTTTGTGAAAATTCCAGAGATAAATGCACTAGCAGTTGCGCGTACATTTTTCTGATTTATGCTGCGTTTATGACTACAAAAATAAGCTGAAATCATCCTACCAAAATGAATTTGAATTGGATCGCAGAAGTAGTCTGACGTTTAATGTTTTGAGCATCACGAAATTCTGCTTGCTTGGTGAAAAATAAATCGTGATAAAACATCCTTCTTGAACCTCAAACATTAGTTTCGTGAATATGACTAGCATAAATATCTATAATTCCAAAACGCAGATTTTATATATTAACAGTTTATAATCATATATTCGGACGGCATCGAAAAACATCAAAAAATCCTGTTCATCTGAGAGTTGAATATAACACCTAATCAAAAGCAATATGTTTGTGAATATTATTTACTTAAGCTTTCTCATATTTTTCGACACGCCAAATGTATGCGTCTAAAAAACCGTATACATAGATGTTATATAAATTTATGTTCATTTTGTATTTTTTTAATTAATTTAGTTTTTTATTCACCTCACGTTCCGTATAAATAATTCAAATTAATTGTTTTAATTAAAACGTCTGTAGCAATTATAAAAAATACAATTTGTCCTCGTTTATAGCCCACCTGTTTCTGCAAATCTATTTTCTTTACATTTCCTTCATTTAAATGGCACCTTAATTGAAATTTAATATACGTTGGAGCGCGTTGTATCACTGTCTTCAAAATAACAAAGTAGCAAAGCCTTACGAATTCCTATTAATTTCAATTTTCGAGCCGTAAAATTACACAAAAATTATTTTAAATCGACTTTATCAGCAATCAGAGCGATCGGGCTTGTAAATTTTGAAACAAATCAAGAAATTAATACCCCGAAGTAGAAGTTATGTTTACAACTGCAAACAAATTAATGGGAAGTCGATAATCAATGTTGGCGTGGAAGATGAAGAACAATTTGGGAAAGCAAAGTTCGTGGTTAGACCCTAGAGAGTAATGATTCACTTACACGAAACCAATCTTAAATTAATATTGCATCAACTTCTTAATATCATATTGTGTAATCATTTTTCTTAACAATATTATTGTGAATATGGATTTATGGAATCCGTAGTTACAACACATTAGAAAAAAATCGCAATCTCGAAGAATGAAAATAAAAACAAAAGAAAGTACCTCCTAAAAAAGATAAAACATTTTAATTGCATTTTATATTGAAATGAAAGTGGATAAAAAAGACAGGCGTAAGAGTTTGTATAAACGTTTTGTTCAACGAATTACCTTGTCTTAGCGCGTTCATTTGAAACTCTTTCCTTTTTTGGCTTCCCTAGAAGTACCTAAAGGGGTGTTTCTTTTAAATTCATAGCTGCTATAAAATTTATTAAGACTAGGTACTTGATCAGGAACAAGTACAATCTTCCGAGTACAATTAAAGCGAATGTAATACATAACCATTTAAAAAACAAATTATATGGACTCATAGATGTGTTTAATAATATTAAAAGAATGATACTGATTAAAGATGCAAAGTGTTTGAAGACATCTATTTAATTAGTAATCCATTTTAATAGGTGAAATTATGCCGGATGACAAAACTTCGCGACGTCTAGTCTTAATAAGGAAAGGTGTGAACGGGGCGAATATTAATGAACATGGTATCATGACAAAGTTGGAGGGAGCTCGCTAGTTGTCGAGTAGAATTATTTACTTTCAACGCGAATAGTTTCACAGCGAAGTTCTAAACACAAAGAGTTGGCAATATTACCAGCCCGGCCCCTTCTTGGCCGAGAATTATTCGGTTTTAGCTTTGATAGATACATCCTGACAACTTACCTGGATATGAATTGAAATCTACGCTGCTGTGAGAAGTGTATCGTGTGTAACCCTACAGATAGAAAAACAGATGTATTTTTATACCCAAATTTGCTGCTGGCGCATTTCAGTCTTATAGGGGTAAACCTAACCTATTGAAAACGAGGTACTTATTAGGACATCGTCTAACTACTAACAATTTAAAAATGGAAGTAGTAATTTACATTCAACTTTTTTTATGATAGCATCATCATCATCATCAACCCATATACGCCTACTGCTGAGCACGGATCTCCTCTACCATTGATAGGGTTTAGGCCATAGTCCACCACGCTGGCCTAGTGCGGGTTGAATGGAATTTCTTAGGTGTGTAGTCCACACACCTAAGAAATTCCTAAGAATTTTTAGATGTGCAGGTTTCATCACGATGTTTTCCTTCACCGTTAAAGCAAGTGATAATTCAATGTGAATACACACATAACTTCGAAAAGTCAGAGGTGTGTGCCTGGGGTTCGAACCCGCGACCGCCGAGATTCTCGACCGCGCGCCCAAACCTCGAGGCCATCACTGCCAACATGATAGCGCTCGAACATAAATATTCCCAATAAAAATATAAGGAAGATTTATATAAGATATTTATTTAACATTTTAAATCATAAAACTCGTACCTCAGAACTACAGTATTGCCAGTAATATATGACACTTAAAAAAAGATAACAACCAAAAACACAAAGATAAACAAAAAAAGTTTGGAAAAACAACGTGCGTGAAGTTCCGAGCAGTAATCCGCAAACGATTTATGCCCCAAAAACTTACTGGCCCACTGTTTTCATGAAATAAAGAAATAGAAAATGATATTTTATACAGCTGAACCGACTCGGCTCAAGAGATAAAGAGCTAAGAAATAATATCCTCCTGACAAAACGTTTAGAATCGGGTCTAAGGAGATATTCTTCACCGAGTTCTATCAATATGAAGATGATAAAACCAGTTCTCTAGTTCTTCTTATCTAGTGGGTAAATAATTTAATAGGCATAATAACTCTGAACAGCTCATGAATAACTTTTGATTCACAATCCTATTCATAACCATCACATTACTTTTATATTTAGATGGAATAGTAAAACATGAGAATGAATGATTTTTTAGGAATAACTTTAAATATGTATTGTGTAATTTCTTGCGCAATTTCATTTTCACACCAAACAGCACATTGTAAGGTCGTTATTTGTCGTGATTCATGTCGTGATAAATAGTTAATTAATTCGTAGAGTTATCAGGAGTAGAATATTTTTCACTGAATCTATGGCAAATAATGTTTTCATTCTTATACATTCCTAAAAAATAGAAACGGACCTTACTGCCGCATCGAGTACACTTCTCCAGATATAGCCCAGTTACTAAAAATTTCCTCGTAGAAAATCCCTATGCTTATTACATGGTTCCAACCAAAGACTTATCTGTCCGCATCCCAATCAAGACTTCTAAAGGCAAAGTAACATAGCCCAACCCAAAACAATTTTTTTTAGTTGTCATAAAAAAAATTGTACGTAAGTATCGCAGGTCTTCCAGCAGATCAGCATGAGAAGTATTAAGTAACGGGACGTAGTGGTTTTTTACCACTTGATGCTCTAATTAAAATGCACCTAGCTTACCATCAGCTTGTCACTATTTCAAGTGTATTAAAAATTGCATTTCAAGTTTATTCAATCGATACAGCAGTGCATAATCACCCTTATAGTGAAGAAAAGAATTCTCGGCGTCTCAGCGGGTCCTCGCTCCCGTAGCCACTCACACTTGCCGGTACAGGGACGTGCCGCGAATTTCGGTGTAGTGTCGCCGGGCTCTATGTTAGGGTTCTGGGCACAACGCGCTCTCCACTGCTTTCATCTGAATAATATAACACTGTCGCATCAAAGGTGACATATTCTCGCATTTCTTTTCACGTGCAAGAATCAAATGTATTTAAATCCCTTGGTACGTGTAAATCTTTTTTCTCGCAAATCTGCATGTTTGTTGGTAGAGTTACTCATGTTTTTACGGCAATAAAAATCATAACACTTTAACATCTTTTTTGCTATTTTTATGTATTGTATGCCGAAATGTATACATATCTAAATATCATCATAGTGTCAATGACGAAATATTTTTATGTGCACGTTTGATGGAAGAGTGCGAATCCAGGTTGTGGCGACCAAATTTTAGGATTATGGTGCTATTTAGTCTCAAAGACCCTACTCGTAGATGTAATAAATATATCACCTACCAATCGTTATTATAATCCAATCGTTATATATTATTTATAAGGAATTTTTAAGTTATTTCAGCTGTCAAGAGACATTTGCTTTAATATTACTGCTAGTAAATTGTTAACATATTTTAATGAGACCAAATTTTTAACATATTGTCAGAAATCGGTTGGTGTGGTTGGCAACACTGCGTTGGCGGCCATATACAACGAGCGCGGGAAAAACGCCGGGCCCGCTTTTTGTTTGATTGTTGTGGCACTCACATGAATAAAAGTTGTCAAAAAGTTGAATTGTCATTCTAATTAATAAATGTCATTTTTAATTTCTATCAATATAACAATTGTCTCATATCACTGTCCACGATATGACAACCGATAGATCATCTGGAATTAGCTGAAAGACAAAACTGGAACATTCAAACGAGTTTTACAACTAGTAGATCTCGTTACTAAACCTAGTAAGTCATCACGAATTTGCATGCAAAGTTTATTTTTTTGTTTTCATTTTATTCGTTTACACATATTAATTACATAAAAAACTAGTTATAAGGTATTGTTTAAACATTACATTTCGTGACAGGTCATTAAAGAATAAAAAATAATAAAAAGCAAAGCCGAATAAAAACTAAATCGCTACATACTTGTATAGGAAATTTATGTAACTATTGATAACAGCTTTTGAAAGCAGCTAAATTGAGCGGCCACTCACGGCACGTAGCAGAAATACTTTCCTCTTGTAATGCAGTGTCAGTTTGTGCAAACAGCGCTATTGATTTGTGTTACCTTTGGGAACTTTACCTTGCACTTTATTCAGAGGATGCAATTTGCGTTTATCGCTTGAACAATCATAACCACAGTATTTGATATTTATTTATCACATGTGATATTTTATTTGCTGGTATTTTTTTAACTACTTCGTACATGCGATTGTAAAGTTGGATTTCATTTGACTCTTGATCTCGAGGGAAAAGCAAGTGTCTTGCGTACTATAGAGGCCTGGTTACGATTACAGGGTCGAGCGAAGTGTGATAGGGTTTTATCATTAGGAAATTCGCAGTAGCAGCACGGAGTCACGAAATGTACTTATAAAAGTGCAGTAGGCTAACGCCCTTTTATGTAGTGCCGATGGGTACCTGGCGAAATTTGGTTCCAAAAATGTATATCTGCTTACCCCAGAATATACAGACGTGTGGTCAGGTCTTATTCACTTAACTATTAAATGCACTATCAAAAATGAGAAAATGTCGATGTTTCACTAAGTGTATCGCTACCCTATGATAACTAACTTCAATAAAGTGCCTCGACGTTATATAAGTTACCTATTCTTGATGCAAATAATACGAAACGAGACACGCTTGAATTATCACATACAAACAAAACTTTTTAACAAAGACTTCAGGATATAAAAAATAAAGACTATTAAAAGCCTTTCTCTTTATGAATGGAAGAGGGTCGCTCCTAGCAACACTACAAGCTATTTAGAAACCAACATAAACAAATGTACACATACAACCTTCACTGTCAAAAAGAAAGTAATATTATAAAAAAAAATAAACTAAGAAAACATTCATAAAATTCGTAGTTTTTTAAAATTTACAAGTAACAATTTACAAAAGTGTTCGGTTTATCAGTAGAAGTATGATACATAAACACATATTATCTATAACTAGTATATTAATATTCTTAAGTGATCTAAAAGCTCGTCGCGGCCGAGGTCTTTGCATTAACGAAATTGCGCGACAAGCTTTTAAATCACTTAAGAATATTAATATACTAGTTATAGATAATATGTGTTTATGTATCATACTTCTACTGATAAACCGAACACTTTTGTAAATTGTTACTTGTAAATTTTAAAAAACTACGAATTTTATGAATGTTTTCTTAGTTTATTTTTTTAATTTTTCGTGCATAATAAAAGCTTGATTTTAAAATATGTTTTTCGACGTTAATTTATTTTTAACTTTTTAGTTGGAAATATTTCTAAGTTATCCATTTCGTAGTCATACCGAAATTCAAATCAATCGGTCCATGGAAACTAGTGTTCCTATGGGCACCTTTCAACTTCTCATGACACCAGATCAACGATACCTTGTTATTATGTTGTCACTGAAAATACAAAGGCACACCAAATTTTAGCTTAATTGGTCCACAGGAATCGGAGTTCCTATGGGCTTCTTCCAACTCCTCATCAGATCAGCTTCATGATACCATATTTTTGTATTGTTACCGAAGTTACGAAGACACCAAACTTTAGTTCAATTGGACCACAAGAATCGGAGTTCCTATGGGCATCTTCCAATTCTTCGTCAGATCAGCTCTATGATACCTTGTTATTATATTGTCACCGAAATAACATAGTTATACCAAATTTCAGCTCAATCGGTCCAAAGGAATCGGAGTTCTTATGAGCATCCTCCAACTCCTCTTCAGATCAGCTCCATGATACCATATTTTTGTATTGTTACTGAAGTTACGAAGACATACCAAATTTCAGCTCAATTGGACCACAGAAATCAAAGTTCCTATGGGCATCTTCCAACTCTTCGACAGATCAGCACCATGATACCATATTTGTGTATTGTTGTCGAAGTTACAAAGACATACCAAATTTTAGCTCAATTGGTCCACAAGAACCGATGTTTCTATGGTCATCTTCCAACCTCATCATCAGACCAGCTCCATGGTGCCATATTATTGTATTGTCATCCAAGTTACGTAGGTATACCAAGTTTCAGCACAATCGGTCTATTGGAAGTGGTTCAAATCTTCATTGCAAGATTTGTAAACATACAAACATACATACATACATACATACATACATACATACATACATACATACATACATACATACATACATACATACAGAAGTGAAGTTAAATAAAAGCTTGTAATAATAAAACTCTTTTTTCAAGTGGGGTATGTTTAAACGTTAAAAACTGTGCAGTCTGCTAACTCGCTCTAGACCAGCGTTGCGGACTATGGTTTAAACCCTCTCAAAGGTAGTGGAGGCTCGTGCTCAGCAGTGCGACGTATGTAGTGCTGATGGTGATCATAGCTGTGACTACCTGTTTATTTGTTTCAATTAACTAGTTAAAATTGTGTTAAAAAGCAGTGATGGCCTCGAGGTTTGGGCGCGCGGTCGAGAATCCGACGGTCGCGGGTTCGAACCCCAGGCACACACCTCTGACTTTTCGAAGTTATGTGTGTATTCACATTGAATTATCACTTGCTTTAACGGTGAAGGAAAACATCGTGATAAAACCTGCACACCTAAGAGTTCTTAGGAATTTCTTAGGTGTGTAGTCCGCCAACCCGCACTAGGCCAGCGTGGTGGACTATGGCCTAAACCCTCTCAATGGTAGAGGAGACCCGTGCTCAGCAGTGGGCGTATATGGGTTGATGAAGAAGAAGAAGTTAAAATTGTGTCAAAATTTTACTGCGCCCACAGGCTGGTCAATTGTATTAAACCAGCTTTTGAACCAAGTTTCATGGAACATTCGTGTTGGAATCAAACTAATTGGCGTCGCTGGCGTCCCTTTGTTCCTCCATTTCCAAATACTAATTGATGGATTTCTCGCCTTATTGATCTACCGGTTGCATATGCTAAATACCTATGGACATTATCGTGTTCTGAATAGGAGTAGTTATTTGTATCAAATGAAAAAATATATAGGTGGCTGGCAGCGGTTGGATGAGGTAAGTCGAAGATCGAGCCCAGTGGGTACTATAGGAGAGGCCTAGTACGTCCAACAGTGGACGAATTGAAGGCTGTTGATGATGATGAAAAAAATATCTTTGGCTTTATCTTCTGCAAATGCTGGGCACTACCCGGCGATTTTTAGGCATATAGTTACGAAGAAAAATTCTATCGCCAAAAAAGTCAAAATATTAATCTAAGTAAGACAGACACATCGCGCATCGCCGCGGGATCAATTCTCGCACTGAGATCAATGTCTAGTACATTAATCTTAGTGCGTATGTGTTGTTTCTTGTCTTGGTGATTGTGAAAACGAAAATGTATGTAACTGTTTGAAGTATTATTTATTTCTAACAAACGTATTTTGCGTGAATATCTATGTTCACCAGCTAAATGAGCGAAATTCAATTCGGACAGTGGAATGAACGATACGTCATTCAAATGGCATTATAAACATTCCCGAGCTCTAATCAGTTACAATTAATCTGATATAGGGGCAAAAGCCTGATGTAACATAATGCCCTATTGACTATATTCTCAACTTTATATATTTGAAGTAGAAAAACGTAACGAGCCGACACAGGAATCGAATTCGGTACTTCTAGATAAGACACTAGAATTGCGGGATCAAGAAAGAAGGCATGGAATAAAGTCATGGAATAAACAAAGATATTTTGTAAGTACTATATAAATCTCTATTTCCAATTGAACAAACCCTTACACACTTCATTATACGTAAATACGATCTGATTATGACAGGGATTGTACAGATCTAGATATAAATTGACAGGCGTCGGAACAATCCACGCTTGAAGATAACGTTTGTTCCAAACCGCTTTGCATCTATCCTAGTCCTACTGATATTATAAACGCGAAAGATAGAATATGAGGGATATATGTATAGTTATGTGTTTGTCACTCATTCACGCAAAAACTACTGAAAGGATTTTGATGAAAATTACCAATGTGTGTCTACCCATACCAATACATAAATACACCAGAAAGTAAAATAAAACTTCTCGTTGTATTTAAGTTACCTAATTCCCTCGTCGACGTCTTAGAATGCTTAAATTGATTGTGAGAGACGTAAGGGAAAACAATTTTCTTTCCTCGTATATTTCATTGTGAGTTACTTCTCATATATTGGAATGACATCGCTTGCTTTTGAATATATAGAAAACCATTGATTTTCCATAATTCCATTGAATTAAAATAGCTTTGCCTTTTTGTTCCATTGTAAATTTGCGCTTAGGCCAGTCTAGTCTAGCCTCGTCCGGCAACCCGCACAAGGCCAGCGTGGCAGACTAAGACCTAAACTCTCTCGATCGTAGAAGATTGGAAATCTGTGCCGAGCAGTGGAACGTACCTATATAGGTTGATGATGATACAGAACAATAATTATTATAGTTATAAATTATTCAAAACAACATTGATCCACAGTATATTAAAAAAAAGTTTCTAAAACTAAGTAAATATACGATTGGCGAAAGATTTTATTAACTGAACTACGAGCTAGCCAAGTGGACGGTTTTCACTCACAATAACTTCTCGTAGAATGCTGTTTGGTCTGCCAACAGACATTCTGACTTTTTTTCTAATAACGGCATCGAAACTATTATACACGCACCCACGCAAATATTAAGGACACACTGCAATTCCGGGGCAGACCTAACAATGCTCTAAACGAATTGTTGAACTGGATGCGCAACAAACTGAATGCAAACGTTTCGATGCCTTTGTAAATTTAATATACAAACTGAAATGTTAAATGAGTATGCAATATGCTTACAGATTATTTATTAAAAAAATACCTACATTTAATTTTACTACGAACAAAAAGTTGCTTACGATAGGTAAAAACCATATTCTTATATATTCTCGGTTTGAATATACTGGGTTGAACAAAGTATAACTCAAAAATGAAATGAAAAGTAAGATGTTCATTAATGTTTATAATCCTCTGCTACGGATATCAGCTTAAAATATCTCGACTCCCTAACAAAATTCTCGAAATCGCTCACTGAAATTTCTAGAAGTATTACTACCAGCTGACGGTATCCCCCTAATTCATAATAAAGATTTCACGCCGCTTATAGACAATAAATAGCACAAAAAGATCGTAAACCTTTCAGACGATAGCATTTTAATATGCAGAACTGAAACAAAAGACAGTCTTCCATAGAACTTAAGTTAAATATTCTCGAAAAATCCAGATTGACATCGCTCATTGGCTTTGTGATTTCCGCAGTGTACGGATAGATGGCGCTTTATCATTATTATTCTACCGACCAGAGTAAAAACCATTCTCGGAAAATTATCATCCCATTTACGTATTTAGTCCCTTGAAACTGAACGGATATGGAATATTATTATACTCGAATAAATCGCCTTATTAAAAATTCATTTGAACAGTAACAGTTGAAGCTCGTTAAACAATTGACGTCTATTGAATAGACTGCGAAACCATTTACTTCACTGCCATTTTCTTCAAATAGGAACATTATATCGTAAGCATTATATTTTAATTACCTCGAAAGTGTATGATTTACTTTTATCTTTCGACCCAAATGAATTTTATACGCTTTTTTTTAGTTTCCTAATCTTCAACATCACGTCACACAGTTTCTCAAGCCTTGTGCTTAAACTAGCGTTAGGTTTGAAGTATATATTATTTTTTCAATGTAGTTTTTTGAAAAGCCTTTAAAAGGGTTAAAAATTTACATATAAATAACACTATTCAACAATTTATACACAAAAAGTCAAACTCAACGGCTTCACAAATATCAGTTAGTATAAAAGCCGTATTTTGTGCTTTAATAAACTCTCCAATTCTAAAAGTAAATTTTCAATAGCACGCCGCGATCGACGGCGCTTTACTTAAATAAATTTCTCTTACTTTTCTTCAGACTAATAGGCTAGGCTAACAGGATTGAAATTTGTACGTCATAAACTACCGTCCTATTAGTTTTTACTGTAAGGTCAACAGGTTTACTTAGTACTTCTCAGTTATAACAACCATACTAAGATCCGAAATACAATACAGCACACACATTACAGAACCTCTATCGTTAAAGAAAATCCAAACAAAAAATAAAAACGTTGACGTTTTTCTAACAACCATAGATATGAAATGGAAAACGTCGTTTTCTATTGTTGGGATTTTCTTCAACGCCATGAGGTTTGTAATGACCTTAGATATTACTTGCCTTAGTTTCTGATCACGGTCTGAATACACCCTGCATGTAATAGCTATGTCTCCTTGGATCAATGACAAACGATTGTACTCAATAGCTATATAAATTCTGCGTGTAATTACGCAACGAAGCTATTTGTGGAACGTTGCTGTGAGATTTGTAGTCCAATTGGTTTAGGGCGTGCGATTGAATAACAGTTTACAATATCGAAGTGCGAGCGATAGTCTGCCCTATTCAACTATTATATTGTAATTATGGAATATCTGCCTGGAATTAATATACTTATCCCTTAGGGTAACACAGGTTGTATGCATGTACATATATATGTATCTATTACAGTAGTATAATGTATCCATGCTCGATGTATATCATTTTCCTAATTTAAAAATAAATTTCTTGGAATCCCGGTCTTCAGAGTCAAAGTCGTTTTGTTGAATGAAACTACGACAGAAACGTCGTTTTCAATAACACCAAGAAGAACTTACTCGAATGCGTCCGGTTCTGGTCGAAAGACCTTCAAATTCATTTCATTCACAGTTTCGTGTTCCAAAACTTGTGTAGTATGTGTCGAAATTTCCTATAAACTGAAGTTAACAATGCAACAAGAGAATATGAATTCTCGACTGCAATAATTCACCATCCAGATTTGTGGAACTCATTTCTACATAGCTGGAGATATTAACATTAAATTGTATTATGTATTGTACAAAATAAAAAAAAATCTCCATCCAATATTTATTATGTACAGTGAAGGAAAACATCGTGACGAAATCCGCACACCTAAAAGTTCTAAGGAATTCTCAGTTGCGGAGGAGCCCCGTGCTGAGCAGTGGGACGAAGATCATGATGATGATTTTTTTCCAATACTGCTAAACGATATAACATAGTTAATTAATTTAAATACATACTTCTTTCTTCTTCTTAGTTCTTAGAGAATTCTATTGGTTGGAAATTGATGTTTTTCTGTTCATCATATATGTTTTGACAGGGCTTTACTTAATTTTTTCCTATATTTAGCTTTAGCGTCAAAATAAAACGAGCTCCTTAAACATTTTTCTTTTATAAAGAATGAATTTTAAAAATGAAATATAAAACCTCTTTATTTTTCAGTATAATATATTCTGATGTTAGATTCATGATCGCCGCCTAAAACGGGCTCGTGCCGCGTATTTTCAAGTTAGTAATGTGAAGGCGAATAAAAAATATCGCGGTGCAAAAACTTTTAACATATCGTACACGATCTCTGAAGGGTTTGCACAACGCCCCAACGGTCCTATAAAAATAGTATTAAACTAAAATCATCCGTTTACCCTTTTATATCAAAGTTTTGATACAGAATATTTGACCCCGACAAACGTTCATGTAATAGTCAGTTGAAGGATTTATACCTATGGGTATGGCTATCATTGTGCTATTAGAGAAATTTGTAAATTATTATTTTTTCGGTTATTTTGTAGATGTAGTAATGGCCTCGAGATCTAGGGATGCGGTATAGAATCTCATCGCAGGTTCAAATCCCATGCATCATACATCTTTGACTTAACTACTAATCTACTTTAACTCTGAAGGAAAACATTGTAAGGAAACTTGCACGATCAAATATTCTTAGGCATTTTTTAAATGTGTAGTCCGCCGACCCGCACGAAGCCAGTATGCCAGCGTGGTGGACTAAGGCTCTCAGCTATAATGGATACCCGTGCCCAGCAATGGGACGTAAATGGGCTGATGATGACTATACATCGGGTACTTAACATTCACTTGATAGTGGCTATTTAACTACCTAAAACGTTTTTTTTTCTAACAGAAGTGGATTCAAATGAAAGCGAACAATTCTAGCTTAATTTTACGTGTCGGTAGACTATACTGGGAATTTCAAAAAACAAGGCACTTGTGCACATCCGGCGCTATTAACAAACCAAACACATGTTAGAAACGACTGTCCTTTTATCGCAGGCATTAATTATACACTGAAATTTTGGACTTTACACATGAACTATTTAAAAAATGTAATTACGACGAATTTGTTCATTGTTGTAGTGGAAATTTCATCAGTACTGATTTATCAATAACAAAATGTACAAGGGATTCCTCTGTCAGATAAAAATAAACATAAAAATTTATTACATCAAAACAACGTTCTGGAAATGATGACTAAATTCCAGATAAAAATTGCCGATTAGTTACCTTGTAAAATCCATTGCGCCGTTGCTCTGGGGTATTCTGAAGAACCCCCCATAATTGCAATAAACACAGAAAGGATTATTCTGTAGTCCAGTGTAGGTACTACGCTATGCACGTATATTATTCAGATGAAAAGATTTTTTACTGATCTGTTATACTTCACAGAATTTGCTAGAGAAATCAAGAAATCAAATCAAGAATAAAGAAATCCAGCATTTGACAGACACTGGGAAAAAAAAAGATATACAATCCACTAAATAAGCATTTTTAAATTAAAATCAGAAGTAAAAAGTCAACAAAAAGCATTTCGTTTAAAAGCACACTTCAATATCGACGTTTCAGGCTTCAGCAAATAAAGTTAGTGGATACAATAAAAATAACTTTAAACTGAAGACATGAACAGAAGCCGAGGCAATTTAATCCACTCCGCACGGTTCACATTTACACCAACTTGTAACACCTGAGAACCTCGGCAGTTCACGATCCGTAACTGCATTCACAAAAGTACTGCCACTTGCAAAGGACTTAATTATGCAGTTTAAACAAAAGCTGTGAATTAAAATTGATGTAGAAAGTGGAAATGCAGCGGATCTCGTTATTGTTGAACAACACGAACTAATGGAACTTTGGGAGGGAGAAAACGAAATAATAAACAATCTTTGCAATGTAGAGGAATTATAAATTGTTGGTGATTTGAATAGAGTGCAGTGTATAATATGAATAACATTTTGTTCACGTTTAAAAGTTCTTTAATTACTTAGAAATTAAATTAATCGAAGTTAATTCAATAAACTCAAAATTATAAGTATGTAGGTGGCTAAATTTGAAAAACCAGATACAATGGAGTGACTTGTAGGAGTTTTATTATTATTTGTAGTTGCTTTTTAAAATATGCAATTATTTTTCACAAATCAGCGGATTATTGTTTTTTTTTTTAAGATTTGATAACAGAGCAATTTTCTTACGTTTTATATTAAAATACTATCAGATATGCACACTTCTAATTCATCTCAGAGGAAGACATCATTCACAGTTTGATATGCAAATAAGTCGCATCATTAATTTACCATAGCATTTCAGCAATTATAACTCTTACAACTACTATTAGTTTTTAATTCATTTTAATTCTAAACATGACAGGTAGCCGTGAGAGGCAATAAAATTATCAACTTATTATAAATTACAACGTGGATGACATCTGAATGCCCTGCGGCTAAAATAGATTCAAATTATTGTATTTCGCATGAAAGTCGTTGCCAATCCGCTGCCGACATGATAAGTGCTTATACAGGCTAATTTGATACTTACCAAGTAAAATTTAAAGCCTATAATTAATTGCGTGCAGTAGAATTTTGCTGATACAAGTTATAGAAAGCACATTATGTATGGAATGTGCTCCGTAATTATGTTATGGGACCTGTCATTATTTTATACTCCATGCCGGTAGATTAAAGTGTGGTAAGTTGTCAATGGAAAAAGCTCCTGGCGTCAGAGAATGAGCTTCTTTCGGAGACCCAAAAGGTATAATCTAGTCTTCAGTCTTCCAAAACCAGAAGACAATGCTGCCTTCAGAAAATTCTAAGATCTAAGGTATAAGAATTTAAGATATAAGGTATCAAAATTGTCCGGGGTTCCTTGTAATAAAGATTTTATTCTCCTTATCTACAATTATCTAGACACAACATATCTACTTCCAAAGCTCATCGTAGATTTCTACAATATTTCCGCGAAATAATCCTATACCAATAAAATCTTTCTAAACCAGTATACAATAGACGGTACTTTCAAGATGAAATGCTATAATCCTATTAGTACAAAACTTCCAAACAAGAATTTATTTCAAAGTAAGTTAGTATGCTCATTTGTCATTCTATTACGCCTATTTGGAGGAGTGCCATCCAGACTATCAATTTTAAAAGTTCCTATCTCGCTGTTACAATTCAGACTAATACAATTAACGCATAAATATCGGCCAATTTCATTTGCCAAGTGGCACATTTGTGGATTCTTGGGCATTTCTTTTACATTTTTGGCGGCGTTGTGTGGGGCTTTCTTTGCTTCTGAGATGGGTTTGTTTAGTACTTCAAGTAAGATAAGAGCAGATTCAGACTTTAAATTTTTTAAATCTTTTATCTAGAGGAAGCGTTATAAAATTCAATACCTCGAGGCCGAAAAAGGGTATGTCGGTGTCTCTGGCCTTCCAGCTCAGTGCCCGAAGAGACTGTCCACTTGAATGGTCTCAAGCCTGTATCCATAAAGGGATAGACATTGGTGCATTTATGATTCATAAGTTATGATTTAAGTTTCATGAAATAGGGAGCCTGTTGCCGTTTTCAGAACCATTTCCATAATCTGCTGCTTTGTAGATCTTTGTACTAGAAAATCGCAATAAGATTTTTCATCTACCCCGGGACCTTCACTTAACCACCGTCTATGTTATTGATCTTAGATTTAGGTATACAATATTTCCAAAGATAAAAAAATAAAAACAGAAATTATTAAAACAATATTACTGTAGGGATTAAAATATTAACATATCGAATTTCGATAATGTACAAGCACACAAATTGTAAACGATGCATTATTTCAATTTTAAATAGCCGGAAAGTAGCCGATATCATTTTAAATTTATTCTCTTTATTAGTCTACTCTGTACCCTATATACCTACATGTATTTATAATTTCAAGAACAATTAATTTAAACACAATTTAAATGAAAAAGCATAGCTTTAAATAATTAAATTATTCTCAGTGTCATCACTTGAAAAATGATTAATTTATCATAATTTAAAAATGTGCTGATGACATCTATAATATAGAAACAGTCAGTTAAAACCAGTGCTGGTGGAGAGATTACGTAAAATAAGTTTATAAATCTACGCAAAATATTCCTTCTGCAACCTAACTCCAACTAGGTAAACTAAGCTTAAGAGCAAGCAAGTTATAACTTCGTCAAGACAATGGCGTTAAGTCCATTGTTAATGATTTCACAAACAGAGGGTAGGAATTCAACTACACGTTGCACACGCTTCCCAAACTGCACAGACCGAATAAATAGAACAATTGGATGGAGGCCAGTAATGTTTTCCGCTCTTTTATTGAAACTTTTAATTGAAACGCCTTCTCAAGGCCAATTTTTGAATTGCCAAGTGAAGGAACGTTTTGTAAATCGAACAATGTAATTTACTATTGACTTTTTCGTTTTGTGGTTGCATATCCAATTGAGTATAGAGACTTATCACATACCGACATTTCCTAAGCGTCAAGATTAAAGGTCGAGCAAATTAAGGACATCAAACAGCGAAGCTCAGAGAGGTTGTATTTTACACTCAACGAAAATAAATAGAAAAAATGGTAGCAGTAGTAGCACTTTGTTAAATTTAGAAAATAACATAAATTTAAAAATACATATCTCTAGGACAAAACCTACCAAGTCAGCCGTTTACTCATTTGCCATTCAATATCATACGTAATAACGTAAGTGCTAATTGGTGTAATGTGATAACAGTTTTGTAGTCCATAATCAGAGCTGTTAAATGGATATATCCAATTAATTGATGACCGCATGATGATTTTCATAATAATGTCATCAATGTTTATGATGTAAAACATAATAATTCGCGGCTACCCGAATGTAATTAATTTCATAGATGACATTTATTGGTTACATTAAATTTTGAATGAAACCTGGGTGTCTAATTAATAGTAAAAAAAAATTAAAACGATCTGACTGCGGTTTTGCATTTATGTCATCTTCCCGACGTTTTGAAGACTTAAGCTTTCGTGATCGTGAAGTGCTCTGAGGTATTAGGTGTCGCTTCTTTAAAAGTAAAATTATCTACCTCTTTAATTCTTTTTAATTCCGTGGCGCGAGGGAATGTTCTTCAATCGTTTCGAAGTCTAGTAATTTTATTTGGTTTTTCAATTTGGATAACCTCAATAGCAGCACGCAGTCTATTATGTATCCAAATACCTTCAATGAGGTCGAAGGAGGCTTAAAAGAGGGTCTCGCGCCACAAGCGTGTTTCTGTAGAGATGTGGGGGGAAAGTTAGACCCCTAGTGTGGCAGCTGCCACAGTAACACTGAATGGTAATTTAAATGTAAGCATACCAAATAAATCTGAAAGAAGATTATGTAAAAAATATACATACAATATGATTATTCATAACTTCTTCTTCTTCTTCATCAACCCATATACGCCCACTGCTGAGCACGGGTCTCCTCTACCATTGAGAGGGTTTAGGCCATAGTCCGCCACGCTGGCCTAGTGCGGGTTGGCGGACTACACACCTAAGAAATTCCTAAGAACTTTTTAGGTGTGCAGGTTTCATCACGATGTTTTCCTTCACCGTTAAAGCAAGTGATAATTCAATGTGAATACACACATAACTTCGAAAAGTCAGAGGTGTGTGCCTGGGGTTCGAACCCGCGACCGCCGAGATTCTCGACCGCGCGCCCAAACCTCGAGGCCATCACTGCTTAATTCATAACTATTTCCTAGAAATTAAAATGTACATTTTATTTTACAAACATTACTCCAAGTTTTATAAATGATCAACCAATAAATTCTCGGTATTATTTTTTGTCTGAACCATACTGTAAAATGATGAATGCCTGCAATTTAGATTCCAGTAATTTCATATTTCAATTACTTTCATTCAAATCGGCAGCAATATCGCGGCCTTGCAGCCAACTGTTCCATTTTTGAATCACATTCAACAGTACTTCATCATCGCGTTACTATTCTGCGAACAATGGTCTGTTGAAGCGCACTTTCTGCGTTTTTCAACTCAATGTTTTAGTGGGTACGTCCTTTAACACGTTCACGCGACATCAGCATCGAAGTTGTTCGAGGGCGTCATTGCGAGCCTAACGCTGGACAATAGCTCACCCTCAATTGTGTTGCCCTTCCACCAAATTATAGCACGTCGAATATTTTCATTACTGCTTTTATTCTTTTGTTCTCTTTCAACTGTATTAATTTTTATGATTAATTATCCGAATTATAAAGCGTGCATTACAGTTACAATTTTTAAATAGTTCAATCAAGTAATCAATGCTTATGACTCTTTCTATTGACAAAGACTTTTCCCCTTTTTAAAGGTTAACCTCGAGGGCATATGTGGCAAGGGTTCACAGATTGCTCATTTCTTGAAAGAAGCCAACTCACGCAACCTTTGTAGTATTCTTCAAACCATTCCCAGCCCTATCGCAATAGCAATCAGCCTTTGCAGGTTTCTAATTAATTGCCACAACATGCGGTTCTCTATGGCATGCATTCAATAGGCCCCTGCGACCTTAAAGCTTCGTTCACATCAATATTATTTGAAGAGATGTTTGAGATCTTGCTTTGATCTTAAACCTCAATTGATACTTTAGCTTTACGATAGGGTGGAAAATAATTCAATGAAATAGTTTTGTCGTTTGTACTAACGTTGTTTTAAAATAGTTAGATCTTTGAATAAGTAATGAATAAGCAATGCTTTTTTTAATATAAATAATTGAAATGGGTTTTGTTAATATTTTTTTTTATTCAGTGGAGACGCGCCTTTATGAGGAATACTTAATCCGGCCACGTTTCGGCGAATGTCAGTCAAAAAGGCCTAAAATTAGGTAAGTACGCCCCGAGCACAGGACCACGTTTGTGTCCGGCGTAATAAATCCGGCTAATATTTGTCAAAAGGAGTACAAAGGTATGAAAAGCAGAAAATTTAATACTATTTATGAAACAATGTATACTACAAAAACATTTCAATGATATTTTTTTGACTGGGATTTGTTTTCTGTATTTTAAAAGGTCATTGAAAATTATGTATTTTAAAGTTAAAGGGATTTATTTGATCAAAACGATATATACCATATACTCGAAGTGATATGGGCTACTGATGGTGAAAATGAATGCAGGTATAATCCGTTATAATACATATAATACAGTCAAATTCAAAGTCAAAATTATGTTAATTAGAAAATACTTTTACATGTTCTTTGAAATCGTTAATTTTACAGTATTGCCACTTCGAGACGTGAAATATTGCTGTGTGAAAGAAACGGAAAAAAGCTCCCTCAGCAACACGAAATGTTCATATTGTGTGAAAATGAATAGTTTAGATTTCTATGCAGTATTGGTATAACAACGGGAAAACTAGCCAATTCCAGTAACATGAATAACATAATTAAAATTTGTAGAAAACCTTCAATTGTTATGAAAAACTCATTAAAACCTCTATTATTCAATTTGAAAAGTGTGCAGGTTTGTTTTAATTTTCATTTCAGCTTGTTAAACGCAAATCCACCGCAGGTTCCGTACATCCATCGAGATAAATATTTATATATAATATGTACAAATTTATCTTCAGGGCTGGGAGTTTCCGACACCGAAAACAAAACACAAGACTATTCTTTGGAACCAGAACTAAATAAGTGACTGGCTGTATTTGTTAAAAATGAAAGATATCTTTATTCCTTCTTCAGATGTACTATTTTCTATTCCCAGTGGATATTTTAAAACAGATTTACAAACTGTTGGTCTCGGCGGCCAACATTTTGTCCGTTCGTTTTTCGGCGCCGGTTCAGAATGAATAACGGCAGCAGCCGGCCACAACTTGAACATTAGCATCACACGTAACATGTGCTGTTGTGTATTTCCACTTGGGTTTCTTTACAAATGATTTGGATACTTCCTTAGTATTCATATCAAAATATCCAAGGAAACTTTAATAATAATTTATTAGTAACTCTGGTCCCTAGAATTTCAGTGCGTGTCCGTTAGAATCATCATCATCATCATCAGCCTATCGCCGTCCACTGCTGAACGTAGGCCTCCCCTAGAAAGCGCCAACCATCCCGGTCTTCTGCAGCCCTCATCCATCCGTTACGTTAGAATTAGAATTTACGTGTTTTAATTTAATTTAGAATTTTAATTTCATTTACGTGTCCGTTAGAATGTTTAGAAGTATATTAAAAACCTGAGACCGGTAATTTGTATTTTCATTATCCCTCAGGATACATTAGCTTTTCTGATATGGAGAATATACTATGTGTTAGTCTCACCCTATTGTAATTATGTGAATATAAGTTAGGGCGATTTAATCCAAATATTTATGTTTGGGCTACAGCACACAAACTTTAAATTTTACATAAAACTGATGTTGAAAAGTCTTACCCAACGACCCTGATACTTTAGTCAATTCCTTTCAGAAAGTGGCACTTTAATTATGTACGCGTAAATTTATGATCTGCAAATATTTGTCAGGGCCCGATGTTTGTGTAAGTAAAGTTTATGACCCCAAAGACGCTGTAGATAAAATACAGCGGGCAGCTTCAGAAAAATCTAATTAATTAACGTGTCATGTTAAAGACGTCGATATTTAATTACTTCCGGGCTTGTGAGAGGAATCTAATAATCTTGGAGCATTTAAAATTTTATATAAAAAAATTCGCGAATCAAATTTAAGACACTATTGCATCCTCCATGTAATATACCAGCAACTTTTCGCGAGTCGAAATATTTAATGTGTTTTTATGACTTTTTACTTCGACAAATGTCTTAGCAAAAGGTCCAACTTTTTTCCACTCACATACACACATGATACTAGCAGATAAGACAATTAGACATACGTTTCTTGAATATTGTAAAAAAGTAACTAATATAGTAATAAATAGAAACAAGTAAGAAACAGTTTACTAAAATATATAATAAAACAGTATATATTATTAGTAAGTAATAAAATGTAAAAATGTAATTAGAGTAAGTTTAAATTGTAATAGTGATAATGTAGGTTTAAAGAAAGAAGATAAAATAGGATAAACATAATTTCAAGATAATAGAAATAGGAAAAGAAATAGCAATAGAATGTAATAAATAGATAAGTAAAATAGTACGTAAGCATCTAGCAGTAGAAATAAGAATATATAAATAAATAAATAATAATAAATAAAGATAAAAAAAGGCTCTGACCTCATGTCAGGGGAGAACGCAACGCCCTGTGATGACGGGTGTCACCTAAAAAAAAAAAAAAAAAAAAAAAAAAAAAAAAAAAAAAAATAAAAAAAAAAAAAAAAAAAACTTTTTTCCACTATAAGCGCAGATTTTTCCTTTCAAAGTTTAGACGCATAGGTAATAGGAAGTGCCTTAGTACACAAAAAGAAATGCTTCTTTTCTACAATTTAAATTACATATAAAGCTTTCATTGTGACTTTTTTTGTGTAAGGTTTGCAATTGGGGTAAATAAATTTTTTCTTTGTTTTTCGATTGCAATATTTTGCATTTTCCTTGAAAAATTTGTACGAGTCCAGGCTGCACAAAAATTTATGAAAATTAATTCAGCGATTACCCGCAAAAGCGTATCAAGAAGAAAGACAAACGAAACTCACGGACAGGGATAGTTTTCAATTTAAAATATTAGTATGGATTATTTCAAAAATCTTCATAAACTATGTTTAAAATATCTCACGATTTCCTAATCCGATTTGTTATGTACGTGACGTGACTTGACTTCTTCTGTTTGACTCAATTTCTTAAGAAAATAGTGCCGATATTTTAGAGGAGTAGATGTAAAGGTCTGTACATAAAGGAATAAGTTTTGCAATATTAAAACTAGTGTACAGACTGGGGTTTATTTATTGAACACTCATAAGATTTCCTTCTTCATCGCGTGCCTTCAAGACATCAACCCTTGCTAATCATCGACGAGCTTCTCAGTAAAAATTTATAGTCTGGTTTTCTTCGATGTATCTAACTTATTCTATTTTTGTACATATTTTAACTATGTTATAGGTTATCCTATTCAATACACTGTGGGCGTGTGTGGTAGACTTGAGCTCTCCCAGCTCTAGAGGCCTCTTCATAACAGTAAGTCGTATATAGGCTGATATCAGTGTTGGGCAAATGTTAATTGAACTAACAATTAAAAATTAACAATTAATTAATTGTATTTGCAGTGACAGCAACTAACAACTGATTAATTGTTAATCAAGGTTCTATACAATTAACAATTGATCAATTTTTAGTTATTTTGCGAAAAAAAATTGACAATTAATAATTAACAATTAATTTTTTTACCAAGTATTAGTTTAAGTATTGGTTACATGCGTGTGCGGATTTGTTAAGTTTAGTGTCCCTACCTAGTCATAAAGAGTATATGAGATAATTAACGTTAAACATCTACAAGGTTTGCGGACCCCCCTTCCGTACAAAATAGCAAAATTTAATTGTTAGTTTTAATTTTTTCATCAATCGATTGAAAAAAATAATTGCAATAATTTAATCGCGAGCTGCAATTGATGTGCATTAGTTTAAATAATTCAATTGTATCGCGCGATTAATGGTTAATTGCAATTGATTCAAATTCAATTAATTGAATTGCAATTATTTTTTTAGCCAATTGATTAGTTCAATTAAAACTTAATTGATTGATGCCCAACACTGGCTGATATTAAAAATAACATAACAGTTGGTTCCTACTTTTAGCGAACTCTATATTGATAATTAAATTGAATTTAATACCTCACATAATTTTAGATCTACAATCATAAATTTTTGGTCAATGGTATACCCATTGCTGCATATTTTTGTTCTCATGAACCAGTAACGTTTCATTGTTGACCGCTGGCCCATAGAGTCTACATTTGAAACAATCTCTACTAACGAATTAAGAGGCCCTGGGTTCGATTTCTGGGTCTGTCAATATAGAAAAATCGACGAAACATGGGTGCAGAAATGTACCTGTGCTTGTTTTTCAGATTATATGCGCGAGTGTGTATTATATCTTCGTCTAAAGATGTGAAGATTAAATGAAAAAAAAAACATACAAAAATTCTTAGACCGTTTAAGAAATGCAAAAATATTAAACTGCGGAAAAAATGAAGAATAGCTTTAGATGGGGAAAAAAGGCGGGAAAGAATTCTTTAGAAAAGAAATCACTTGGCTAAGGGTTACTATTACTATCTTTCAGGAACATTTTCGAGGTCGTAATTTATCGAACGTATCTTAAGACGTCAGCCACACATCCTGTCTAGGCCTGTGATATTTTCGGCCCATACCTAATCTGGTCTAGTGCGTCATAACATAGTTATTTTACGACTTGTGTGTTGGATATTCCAGTTCTAATTCAACGCACTTACCTTCGACTTTTCCCATTTGAGGATTAACTTTTTTATGCTAAGAGTCGCGGAGATAATCCTGGCAATGTTAAGACATGTTGAGTCGTAACTTTGAAACACTATGAAAGACTTAAAAATATATATTTATGAACAGGAAATTAACTCTTATTGACTATTGTACATCATGAATAAATTTCGGTGGGATAACTTTTAAGAGTACCTTTAGATTTACTTTACTGAAACTGCCTCGTGTTCTTGTAGTGAAAGCACGTGGCGTACAATTTAAATGTCACGATTTCAATTCCCGGGTCGGCCAGAGTTACTGAGTTATTCCTATTGAAAATTCTCAATATCACCACAGAGACGAAAACGCAATCGGTGATATGTGGGGGCAAAAATTCACCTCTGCCTATCCCCTCAGGGATAAAGGCGAGAGTTTACGCATGTATATTTTTAATAAAAGTCTAGGCTTTGACGCAGTAGCACTATCTATTCCTTCAAAACTTTCACAATTTACTCAGGCTACACAAGTAATTAAAAACAATAATTATTGGCTCACCGTAACCCTTACAAGTTTGAGTTTTCAGTTAACAACAGTCCAGTAGATGATTGGCCTCAAATAAAATCAACTAGTTACAGAAATCCGCAAATTTGAAAGTTTTAATTGAACTTCAAGGGGTTGTGTTTCATGTGTTTAATAATGGATAGCGAACAATCTATACTTTAGTACTTCAGTTTCCTACGTACTTGGAAAGTCAAAGGGTCGAATAAAAATATATAACAATGTTTATTGTGTGTTTTTGGCTAGAAATATTTGTTTTATATTGGTATGTAGCTTTTAAAAAATCTATAATAAGATATAAAATTTGAAAAACAAGGGCTATACTTAATCTTTTTATGAGATAAATAAATATACGCAACAATCATAAGATGTGATCTCACAAGTATTCGAAATAATATAACAATAGGTACTTACTTCGAAAGCACTGAAAATCGTTTCATAAATTAGGTTTTTATTATAGTAAGTATATAAATAACCGCGGATAAAGTAAAAATTAATACGATATGTGATTGTAATATGTAGCCATGTCAAAATTGTTGAAAACAATGCAGTGTTAATTATTTTAATGAATCCCGATCAATGTATTAT
Organism: Cephonodes hylas; assembly: GCA_030295005.1. Lineage (NCBI taxonomy): Eukaryota > Metazoa > Arthropoda > Insecta > Lepidoptera > Sphingidae > Cephonodes > Cephonodes hylas. Next base: position 8,209,909 of record AP025371.1, read on the forward strand.
TTAAAGCTTTAATATAATAATTCTTTTATGAAATAAATAAAACACGTAGTTAATTTATCATAAATGGATATCAATATAGTTGATATCCGACTTGTATTATTTATAATATTTTTATAGTATAAATCAATATGTTAAGTAACTTTACTCCCAAGAATTATCCAGAATTTTTACACGGCATTCATTGATGACAATATTTAATTTAAAAAATACGATTTTAAAATAATTTAACTAAAATAGCATTTTTAAGAAAATACTATAAAATATTGCGTACTCTAAAACATAATAAAATAATTTCGATACTTAGCTCGTCTCCAATTAATTTAGAGGTTTTTCAAGCACTTAGTAAACTCTGCTAAGAACTATATAATGTAGGATCGCTATCGTTAATCATCGTGATTCCTGAAAGCCGCTATAAGCCGTAGTTCTTCACTCCAATGTCTATCTGGCACATTCAATTTGCTTTTACTATGCCCAAACAATAGGCCTATGCCCTGTCAATGCGGAAAACAGTTAATATATCAAAATCATACTCATAGCTCGAGAGCTCATGGTCGAGAGTCCCGGCGCGGGTTCGAACCCCAGGCACACACCTCTGACTTTACGAAGTTATCGGTGTATTTACAATTAATTATTACTTGTTCTAACGGTGATGGAAATCATCGTGAGAAAACCTGCCTAAAAGTTCTTAGGAATTTCTTAGACGTGTAGTCCGCCAACCCGCACTAGGCTAGCGTAGTGGACTAAGACCTAAAAGACCCTCTCAATGGTTGAGGAGGCCCGTGCCCTGCAGTGGGACGTATATGGGCTGATAACGATACTCATACCTACTACGCTGAGAACGAATAATTTCTTTTGTGTGTATAATACATAAATCAGAATTTCAATTAATTATCTATGAATACAGTGCTGTAACTTGCGCCCGATTCAACCGCACACCACCTGGGACCAATGAATGCGGACATAAATGATTTCTATAGATATTGGTGTAGTAATTTCCAATACGGATTATTTGTTCCTGATAAAAAAACTGCGTTAGAGTCAAACGATAATTTAATTTGTTACTCTTTTATTCCTAAACCTCCGACCCAAATTTGATGAATTGGCATGGAGATAAATTTGACAGACATAAAGACTACTTATTCAATAAAACAAAACTAACAGGTTTATGTAATTTAATCGTTTTAAAATATATTTTGATTAAAAAAAAAAGAACACACAAGAAACTCTAGTTTTGCTCTTTTCAAATCTAATTTACTAAGTGATACTTTTGATCTGGACTGCTCTGCAGTTTGAAGCAGTTGATTAAATGAGAGATATCGAAATTAATTTGGTTACAACTCGCTTGTCATTTAAAATGAAGGTTCGACAGGAATGATGGCTTAATGTATATACGATGATTAATTCTGTATGCATTTATGTTTGTGTATATTTTAATTTATTTGTCTGTGTAAATAGATAATTATTATTAAAATATATTTTGTAAATTGTCAACTTAATAAAAGTTTTTACTTGTACTGTTTCCACCATATCATCATTTATACACCTACTTTTTATCTCCATACCAAATTAAGATTGAGTGAAAGAAAATGCTTAAGCATTAAGTTCGCCTTTACATAACTGTGTATGAAAACATCATCACCCATATACACAGAAAGAAAAAAAGAAAATAAAAATAGAAAAAAATTCTCGGAAAATTATACTATTATAAAAAAGCATAAGGTTAATATTGTATGTTATAATATTAACTTAAATATTGTTTTTCATTGCCAGTCTGTTATCAGCAACTATATATTCTTACACTCCTTACAATCACAAGTGAAGATTGTTGTTCAGAGAGCGTTGTTTGCTTATTGAGCTACTGAGAATAGCATTACATATTCCGTAAACATCTAACTTTAAAAGCATCTCAAAGGAGTTTATATGAAATCTATTAGGTGTATCACATTCCATTTGCTGTGGACTAGAACTTTCTAGACATCACGTTGCTTTTTACAATCACGTGCGGCAAGTTTGCTGTTCTCATCCTATTTTCTCTTTCAAGACATTACATTTAACACGGTGTTCCAGAACAGTTTCTGAAGGTATTCCATTAAATTTCTAGTCTCTCTTAAGCGCTTTAAAGGCAAGTGTTAATACTAAGCGGAGTGGTTGCACTTTAAGCTAACACAAATAATAATTGTTATCTAGCTTGTTTTCAAATTTACATTATTTTTCGCCTTGTAGTCTCGTATATGTGCTGCACAACCGAAAGGAAAATTTAAGGAGCATCATGGACACTGGAATAGTGCCCGAAAATTATAAATATGCTGGTTAAAAAATAGGTGCACAAATTTACTCCTGCCTACCTTTCGGGTAATATAGGATGTGAATGAATTTTTGTATGTATTCCTTAAGTCAGCAATAGTTACATATAGATAAGTTACAAATAACTACTAAGGCACACTACCTTCTCTAAATTTTGGACGTAGCTCTCAGATTAAACCTTAGTTAATTCCATTCGCCGTGTCCGGTGTAATAACAAGACCGCACCAGATCTTAATTAAATGCAATATGCTCCGCATCACACGTCCTTTGTCGAGAAAAGATTACGAAAACTCTCATGACTGATTCGATGATGAATGGAACAATTTTGTCGACGTGTTTTTTTTTATTATACACAAATTCATTATGACATGCGGTACCTATATCTAAGTCACCATAGTTGGTTATACATGCATCTTTAAGTATGAACAGTGGGTAATTGGAAGTTAATAAAGCTTTAATTTTTTCCACGCTTCAAAATGTTCAATGAGTAAAATTATTTTTATGTCCCTGCATCATCAAGTAAATGTGAGTAAGTAATCTCATACGGTATATTTTTAAGCATCAGTAGACAAACATAAGTTCGTCATGCGTGTGCCGTATCCAACGACTAAAAATATGCTCCTTAAAAACAAAGCTTTAGAAAACAATGCCTCGTTACAAATAAAAAAAAAACAACAATAGGGTTTTGCGAACGGTGCGGAACCAAAACAATACAAATCACAAACAATCAGGCCCGTGAACAAACACCTGTCTTTAATCAAATGTTTGGTCCAATTCGAAATCCAATCCCAATCTTCGAGTCCGCTCGGCTAACCGACTCTTCAAATGATATTGATACAAGACTCGCATTACTTATAATGAATATAAAGTAAGACAGTAAGTAAATATGTTTAAAGATACACAAAGAACCTTTGATGCTCCTAATTCCCTCCACTTCATCTGTATAGACTTGAGTTGTACTTTACTTTATTATAACTATATGTAATAAAGCTGTGATGACCACGAGGTTTAGGCGCGCGGTCGAGAATCTCGGCGGTCGCGGGTTCGAACCCCAGGCACACACCTCTGACTTTTCGAAGTTATGTATGTATTCACATTGAATTATCACTTGCTTTAACGGTGAAGGAAAACATCATGATGAAACCTGCACACCCAAGAGTTCTTAGGAATTTCTTAAGTGCGTAGTCCGCCAACCCGCACTAGACCAGCTTGGTGGACTATGGCCTAAAACCCTCTCAATGGTAGAGGAGACCCGTGCTCAGCAGTGGGAGTATATGGGTTGATGAAGAAGAAGAAGAATAAAGCTGTATTCCTATAACTCTTTTCCCCGTATTCTATGAAAAAGAGTTAAATTTTATATTCTTGCACCCTTTGCTAACGCGAGTTTTCATACAAATTTTACCGTCAAAGTCTCCTTGCAGGAGTGAAGGTGAGTGCTTTAATATTTTATAAAGATTTGACAGGTCCCGAGGAAGCTGAGTGGGGGCCGCAGCTGCTCTGAAGCGCGATACGATGACTGCTAAACTGTGCTGGTGGCCTTAAAGCGAAACTTGTTACATACAAACTTCACGCGTCATACTTCACACCAGGGGAAGTTGCTATCGCTGTTTTTGTTGCAACTTTCCCACTCATTAACATTGTTCGCTTTGAATTTGAATGCTCGGCAGACAGAGCTGTGATTAGTTTCTTTGTTGGTAGATTCTGTACGATTAAATAGATACGCTTTGTGTAGTACTGTCAGTTGTTGAACAATTTAGCCGTTCGATTACAGGTAACTGTTTATTTATTAGGACAACTTGTTGCTACCTTATTGAATTGGAGAATTTATTTTCCAGAATATTCTCTAGACGATCTACAAATCGAAGACGTGATGAATGAGTGTTTGTTCTAACAGTTTGTCTAAAAGGTCTTGAGGGACGCCTTGGTCCAACAGTGGACGTTCTAAGGCTAATAACCCATTATTACTATTAGAAATTCTTTGTCAGTAAAGTCATGTTATGAATGGTTCTGGTTTTGTTAGCTTTACCAAAAATGTGACCTTAATTATAAGTTTAAAAGTATGGATATAATAAAAATACTGATCAAAATTTTACCTTATCTAAACTTTCAAATAATCTCAATAATATTTTCAACAAAGTAAAAATGTGATTCTATCGTATGAAAATGTAAATATTTTTTTCTTTACCTACATACACCTTTATAAATTCTTTTTACAAGCTTTTATTTAACTTCACTTTTGTATGTATGTTTGTATGTTTACAAATCTTGCAATGAAGATTTGAACCACTTCCAATAGACCGATTGTGCTGAAACTTGGTATACCTACGTAACTTGGATGACAATACAATAATATGGTACCATGGAGCTGGTCTGATGATGAGGTTGGAAGATGACCATAGAAACATCGGTTCTTGTGGACTGATTGAGCTGAAATTTGGTATGTCTTTGTAACTTCGACAACAATACACAAATATGGTATCATGGTGCTGATCTGACGAAGAGTTGGAAGATGCCCATAGGAACTTCGATTTCTGTGGTCCAATTGAGCTGAAATTTGGTATGTCTTCGTAGGTTCGGTAACAATACAAAAATATGATATTATGGAGCTGATCTATTGAGGAGTTGGAAGAAGCCCACAGGAACTCCGATTCCTTTGGACCGATTGAGCTGAAATTTGGTATACCTATGTAATTTCGGTGACAATATAATAACAAGGTATCATAGAGCTGATCTGACGAAGAGTTGGAAGATGCCCATAGGAACTCCGATTCTTGTGGTCCAATTGAACTGAAATTTGGTGTGTCTTCGTAACTTCGGTAACACTACAAAAATATGGTATCATGAAGCTGATCTGATGAGGAGTTGGAAGAAGCCCATAGGAACTCCGATTCCTGTGGACCAAGTAAGCTAAAATTTGGTATGCCTTTGTATTTTTAGTGACAACATAATAACAAGGTATCGTTGATCTGGTGTCATGAGAAGTTGGAAGGTGCCCATAGGAACACTAGTTTTCATGGACCGATTGAGTTGAATTTCGGTATGACTACGAAATGGATAGACTTAGAAATATTTCCAACTAAAAAGTTAAAAATAAATTAACGGTGAAAAACACATTTTAAAATCAAGCTTTTACTATGCACGAAAAATTAAAAAAATAAACTAAGAAAACATTCATAAAATTCGTATTTTTTTAAACGTTACAAGTAATAATTTACAAAAGTGTTCGGTTTATCAGTAGAAGTATGATACATAAACATATATTATCTATAACTAGTATATTAATATTCTTAAGTGATTTAAAAGCTTGTCGCGCAATTTCGTTAATGCAAGGACCTCGGCCGCGACGAGCTTTTAGATCACTTAAGAATATTAATATACTAGTTATAGATAATATATGTTTATGTATCATACTTCTACTGATAAACCGAACACTTTTGTAAATTATTACTTGTAACGTTTAAAAAAATACGAATTTTATGAATGTTTTCTTAGTTTATTTTTTTAATTTTTCGTGCATAGTAAAAGCTTGATTTTAAAATGTGTTTTTTTAAAATCTAAAACTCCTTTAGATCTCTATTTAAGAAAGAGAATTCTTTAAATAACCGATAGTGAAATCAATCGACTATTAAATGAGGAAAACTGAGAGATTGCAAAGCCGATAAGCGGTCGGCGTAATCATTGAAAATCCTATGTAAGCTCTTTTTAAGTATACGCCAAGTCCTTTATCCGGGGTATGTCATAGATCAAGGATTTCTAATATAGATTAGTTTTTAATAAACCTAATTCAGTTTCAGATATCTTTGGAAATTGCGTAGGCTACCTTAATTGAATTTCACTACAGTTGTATGGTTTCCAATCAAGGTTCTGATTAAAATAACGATCAGTGTAGACATGTGCAAAGTAGGTTATTATAATTAATTATTATCGTTGACTTTATCCAATTCATGATATAATACTCATTAATTTTCAATAAAAACACATTTAACAACAATGCATCAAAGGCAAATTAAACCACCCATTTAAAATAAAACGACGGAATAAACGAAACGCAAAACAAGAAAGGCTGAGCTCCTAAGTATCTGTGAAAGGACAAAATTTATCTTAATCAAAATGTAATTCACCAAAGGATGCTTTTTTACCGATTGTGCGCCTACATTTAACCAGACAGACGGAAAGCAATTTGTTTATAAATACCGTTTCGGAGAAACTCGACTGTCTCTTCAGGCGGTCGGATTTGCGTCGCCAATGAAAAGGGTGCGCACTTTGGGCCTTCTTTAATCTTTGTTGACAATACTTAAGGGTAAATTGGCGCTAGAATCTGATAACTTGATCAGATTCACTATAAATTTTATTTGTGTTGCTGATTTAATTTTATAGAAAACTATGAAAGCAAGATGTGTAGCCAGCAAAGACACGTAATAAAAAAATTAAACCGACTTATAGTCATTGGGAAAGTATCCTCTCACAGATTTTACTGTTCTTGTCAACTCTGAAAAAATAGTAACTATTAATTCGCTATTTTATTGCAGATTTTTTTTTTTTTAAACAACACACTATTGCATAAAATCCTAGTTACAAAAGTACCTATAACCTGAAAACTCTTTTGAAGCATGATCCTGATTTAATCCGACCTGAAATATAGATTTGAACGAAACACGCAAACATTTAACCTACTTATCTAATCCACATACATACGTCTGTTGCTTCAAGCGAATAAAATTGCTATTCCATAATACAGTGATTCCATAGTTCTTCATTCTATATATTATTCAAAATTATAATATCTTTATTTAGCACTGGTTACCACCATTTTTGATAACGTTCCTAATATATAGAATGTTCCCGATGTTAATCTCGCCGTGAAATCTCACCATTATTCTTCCTTTCTAACAAAGAAACTCCACTGGAACTTAATCACTTATAGTATTTCCGTCTAAGGTCGTGATGTTTGTAATAAATCTTCGTCAAAAGTGTCACCTTTATAAAGAGATACAACCTTTTTTATACGGGAGAAGGGACAGCACTAAAAAAGGATCGCGCATTTTGACGTCGAGCGAGGATCGGGGCAAAATTCTAGCGATCCAAGTTTTTATGGCACTCTGGCACGCAATATTCCCCTGATATAGAATAAGTTGAAGACCTTATGATATAAAATATTCCGTAACAGCTTATGGTAAAACGGTAAATAGTAGCCAATGTTTCGGAGACTCTTTTCATAGTAATATTTTATTAGAACGCGAAAATTTCGCGAATATTTAAGCGGGCTGTAATTTTTTATGTTGTAAAGTGTCGTATATTAATGTCTCCAAGGTTTTTTTTCGCTGTGTCAAGCATGAAAATTTAGTTCACGTGTGACTGCGTGTCAAACACATCAACCACTTTTTTAAGGTCTTTTGTCTCTTCAATTACTAAAATCTTTATAATCGTCATCAACCCATATACGTCCCACTGCTGAGCACGGGTCTCCTCTACCATTATACCATTATACTTATAAAATGTTCGTTAACCAACCACAAAATATACTTCGCGTGCAAACTCGGTTATTTTGGACCAAAAAGTCTTACGTGTGCTCGGTGCAAGCGACTAACTAACGAACGTGCCTGGAGCAAAACCCCGTTACAGGATTGGCAAAGTTAGATCAACAACTAAAACCAACTGCTGGTGGAAGGGCGGTGTAAGATTAAAATCGAGGGTACAACTAAAAGTTGAAATATTTGTCAAAAAATTTAATAGCGAATATTCTGTTATATTTTTCGCAAATAGATTTATTGGACTGGGGCAATTTAACTGCTACTGTATTTTGATGAACTTAAGACTTAGTTTAAATACTTTGTTATGAAGACAATTTTATATAGGTACGTGTCATATTTGCGTGTATTTCATGACAACTCTATAAAAAGTTAACATTAATGAGTTGACATGAATTGCTGAGGATTTTTATTTAATACTTATTAAATATATATTTTTCTTGGCGTTCATTCTTTCTTATTAAAAAAATAATATTCAGTTCGCATATTAATAGATGCAGACATTCAAAGATTTGGTTAAATTTACGAATAGGTAACTACGAAATTTCCACATCTAAAAATAAAATTGCTATAAACTAGTGTCATGTTAAAAAATATATATGAATCTGAAGTGCATTACGGGGTCGTGACGTAAGAAAATGATGATGTAAAGAGTTGATGTTAGTGACACGTCTTTAGACGGACACCAAGAGATTACAATGTAAGCATAAAAGATGGAGCACTCCGCATTAAAACTGAACTTTACAGACGAATCTACAGCTATAAAACTAACTTAGTTTATAGTAAAAATTAATCAAGTATTACAATGTACAAAGATTGTGGTAAAAAGTTACGAAAGCAACCGTCTAGAAGTATGTAATCTATATGAATCTAAGTGCTACGTACTTTTATGGATTTTCATCATCATCAGCCCATAAACGTTCCATTGTTGGGCCCGTGCTCGTGCCTCTTCTATCGTTGAGGGTTGAGGCCTTAGTCCACCACGCTGCCCTATTGCTGGTTGGCGGGGGCTACACACTTCATTTTTTTATACCTAATCTTATGTATGCAGGTTTCCCTAAGATGATTTCCTTTACGCGCTTGTGCGCCTAAACCTTAAGGCCGTCACCACTAAATGTTCGATTCTTTTATACCCAATATTAATAGTAGTTGGTAAAGTACGGTCAATAGAATAGTGAATTCACTACTTGACGTAGCAGCCTTTGATGTATATAAAGAAGAATCGAATTGTTAGGCGAAAGTGTGACGAGACCACGAATTCGCTAGCGAAGCGTTTGTCGTTTAACCACAAGGATAACTGACGACCACAGAACACGCCCTAGAAATTGATGTACGTGGACTTTCAAGTCATATTCGAAATAGGCGAGTAAGTGTATAACAGTAGTTGGTCTAAAACTGATTCTGATAGTATTTCGATTATTTGTAAACACAGTGTCGTAATCGTAAAGATTGTGTTTCGATCAGTTGGACTAAATACTATGGGCTCTTGACAAGGGGTAACTAATAAGGCAAGCTTTCGTAGACATTTCTTATGATGAAGTCAATATTATTATATGAAATCATTTTCTTTATCTAATGAAAAAAATACATCTTTTTGTGATAGGCGGTTATAATTTATCATTGATGTTTTTCTTGAATCATAAAATAGGTAAATAGTAGACAAATCACGGCTATGATTTTAATTTGAATAACCACGTATTTTGAAACCAACCCTAATGCTTTAAAACCGTAATTATAGTTACATTTGAAATTTCATCTCCACAGCGCATGTAACACAATAATTATATTTGCATCTTTAACATCATTTGAATAATATATTCCATTTTCTAAATTGGATCGCTGGCTCCTGAGATTTTTGCATTTCACGCCAAAAATATCACGTTACCATACTGTTTAGTCTCTTTCTACCTTTCTACCCTGTTAGAACTCACGTCTGACCTATTTATTACCATTCAGCCAACAGAGGAGATACCCAAGTGAACACACTGAAAAAATATGAGGGGAAATGGAATTTTAGCGCACCAGCAAAAAACAATTGCAATTCGTCGCACGTTGCTCGATTGTTTTTTACTATGTAGCGATTCTAATCGCTGAAATATTGCAGAGTGCCAGTGGCAATTAGACGATATCGATGAAAATAAATATTCAATTGCACCAAAATTGTATACCTAGCAAGGTACAACCGAATTATACCGAATACCGAATTGTATTGTTTGGATATATGAAAGTTCTGTACAATACTTTATATTGCATGTAATATTTCGCACTAGAAGCATCGTTACATAAAGCTTGTGAATTCATTTAATTATAAAAGTGGTCGGTGCTTAGAGACGAGAAAAAGAATGCTGAGGTCATACTCCACAAGCTGCAACACAGTTGTTATTACTACAATGTAAGGAAAATATTTTATCTATGAGTCCAATAATAAAAAACTTGGATGCATTCACGCCGTCTTAAAAAGGATTACTTGCGATAACATAAAAGTATACTCTACTGAATGTCAATTCATGTTTCATTATAAAATAGTTATACAAGCGATTTTTTAAATTCTTTTTCATCAATAAGCATCGACCTTAATTTAGACCATAATTTCAAACATTTCGTACCCTGTGTGTTTTTAGCATTCCACCATAAACATATTGCGGTTTCCAACCAGTCGAGACACGCGGAGAATCGACGCCAAGCTTTTAAGTCTGGAAATCCTGTATGGAAGATTATCTTATCTTTTACTCAGAGCGAATAAAACAAATATTTTTGTAGCCTTTAGTAGAAAGGTAGAAACAAAACATTGAATTAAGTAGTATCTCGAGGTACAAAATGTAATTGAAGAAGCCAGATGCGCAACCACCGCAGATAAATATTTACAAAAGTGCGAACCGCAGAGTTAAGTTCTTATTACAGACACAACAAACTACGGGGAGAGAAATCCTAGCTAGATTCCACGAGGTCCGTAAACATGCGATTCCACATATTACTAGCATTATTTAGCATAAAGTTGTATTCATCCGATCAGAGGATACATTTCCAATGGTTATATTGTTACGGTTATCGTATTATGCCGCAGTTAGGATTTGAAAGTTTAATCACTTTTTACTTTATAAAAACATTGAATGTACATGATGGTAAATATTTAAATATTAGGTAGATGTAGTAGAAGCGATTGTATTGGCTAGTTCGTCCCTTAGACTAATAATAAATCCTGTAGATCGCTATAGAATGTTGGTCGCATCGTAGCAAGAAAATATTACACTTTCACCAATCCCACTTTTGGAAATCAGCATAACAGCAACGGTTCTCGTTTGTTTTACTCCAACAGTGTGAACACCTTAGAAGAACTGTCCTTTTTATTAGCCGAAACTTGTTTACTTTATTTTTGTTCTCGAGGGGAAAGCTGTTTATGGCTCTACTTCCCGCCAGCCCGGGGGCAGTGGGGGGCGGGAAGCGTATGTCGGGGTCACCGGTCTTCCAGCCCGGCGCGCGGCGACGTCATATCCGCGCAGGTGTTAGTGCCGGGCTGGGTCCCTAACAAAATCCCTAAACCGGCATACCGACCAAAACCCCCGCCACCAGAACCTGATCGAAAGGGGTACGTCAAAGTCACAAAATGGCATACCTAGTCCACGATCTCAATAGCAACTACTATAAAGTCGAATGTGTTTTCAAACTATAAATCCTTTCTTTGTTAACTCCGCGGTCAGGAACGATACCCTATCTCTCGTTTATTTCGTCACGCGCCATTAGAGGTTTTAGAGTTACGCTTCCAGACACCGTGTCGCGGGGATTACGTTTCACCGGAACAACTATTGTATGGCTTTTATATGGGCTGTCTTGATACACCTTTTTAGTGGGTGTTTTAGTGCGGCTTACGTGACTTTATAAACCGTGTTGTCAATGCGAACGTTTATTTGCTTTTAAAGGATTATCTTTCAGAATGACTACTTTTCTATTGTTATGAAGCAGCGTATTGAATAGATTTAAAGATACTACTGTTGTTTAGTTTATGTTTTTGTCAGTATAGCAACTTTCGTCATAGTGATGGAACCATTTATAAAGTGAAATATTGATTTTATAGGTATTGTAGTTTTATCATCTCTTCGTTTTATCAACGTTGAAGCATAAAGATCTAACAATAATATATAATCTTCTTACAGTCTCTCGTGGTTAATGATACCGACGACACAAGATTCGTAACTTCGTGTGGCGCTGAATTATGTGTATGTAATTAATTATTTAGATGTTGGTATGTATGTGCTTCCTTAAAATTCATCTTTTATAACATAAGTATACTATTTTAGTTATTAAGTAATACAGAATACCTATATATATGTATATTGTTCAAGGAATATTTTCTCCGCCTTTGATTAATTAAATTGTCTACACCCACGTGTCTTTTCAACGGTTTCCATTCATTTATGTGAAATTGAATAATTTGAAGAGAATAAGTTCTTTAAGCCCTGTTTCGTAAAATTTATTTGAAATAATTGAGGTTGAAATTCTTACTAATAATATGCAAAGATTCTAAGGAGACATTCGTTTTCGTTCTATCAGGTAGCAGTGATAAAAATATTATTGGAGGCGGTTATATATTATATATTATCTTACTAAAAATGTAACCTCCTGAGGGTTTCTATATAAAATTCAATATTAATGCTAGCAAATTGCAAGAAAACGCTATGTTTTGATAACTGCCAAAAACTCAAAATTCTTTTAAAAATCATTGTTCAAAAGGATTTGATAATATAAAATTTGCTTATTACTTTATCCCTTTTCATTATAAAGTTGCTTATATATATGTATATATGTGTAAATTTTTATATGTAAATGTATGTGCCTTACGATCTCGAGGTGTCATGTCGCCATCTTAGAACGGATTAAGCGATATTTTACTGTTGAAAAACTGCAATAGAACCCTTGTATGAGATTTAAAAACACAGAATAAACATTTGAACATAAATTCCTTTCGCATATGCATGCGTGTGTGTTTTGTATGTCTGCCTTAACGCGTAATTTCTGTTACCCACGGCAAAGGACTTGTATCCTAGTGTGGGGTCAGAACTATGTATGTGACTGTTGGGCGTATTTAATTAACTATACAGTGTTTTGTTTTGATTTGGATTTTAAATCAGATTAACAATTATATTTATATGACAGATACCTTTACCCTATTTCTTCATTAAATTCTGTATCGTTAAGTTAATCAGGCGCGATCGATAACGTACCTATCCATGATTTCAGCCGTATACACGTTGATTACGGTCTTTGTGAATACAAAGTAATTTCCTCCTATTAATCTCCTTTAGATACATGGCTTCGACCAATTACATCGACTATCTTCGCGCTTCGCAATCGAATATTCGGAATTTTTGAAATGTATTTAAGGTTATCGAGAATTTCTCAAACCCTTTTTTAGTGAGTAAGTGGTTATAGTCCTTTTTTTCTTATTTCTTACAAATCCGCCAAAATCCAAACAAACTTTTTGCCGATTTCTTTTTATATCATTGTATTGTCTTTTCTGTGCACCAACTGATTATTATATTTTTTTATGCAATGTGTATTGGAAGATAATTTATTTATTCACTAGCTGTCCCGGCAAACTTCGTATCGCCCTACCAGTCAATGAATGTCTTGTTACTTATTAACAGAATTTAATTTTTAATTACTTAGGTATATCATCATCCCCTTGCCCTGGTCCCAATTAATTATTTGGGGTCGGCGCAGTATCTCTTCTTTTTCCACACATCCCTGTCAGCCGTCATGTTTTCATTCACCCCTTTCTTTTTCATATCTTCTGTCACGCACTCCATTCATCTCTTTTTTGACCTCCCTCGGCTCGCCCATCTATCCACTTTCATGTTCATCACTTTTTTTTCCTACATATGATTAACTCCTTTTCTTAATGTGCCCATACCACGACAGACGGTTTCCTTTCATCTTTTCTATCACAGGAGCTACTTTCAGACTTACCCTAAAGTATTCATTTCTGACTCTGTCACTCCGTGTTATACCACACATCCACCGCAACATTCGCATCTTTGCTGCATGCAGTCGTCTTTCGTAAGTCTTCTTCGTTGACCATTTTTTTTTCTTTTTCAGCACAGCTGCTAGCTCCCTTGACCTATCATTCATGGTACCTACATTCCAACTTGCATACCTCAATCTCATTTCCCGGGCTAGTGTCTTACGTTGCCCCTGCCCGGGCTGGTGTAACAAACCTTGCCCATTTCTCATAGGAACCGGGTGCTGCCCCTGCGCGTCGGCTACGGGGGACGGCCTAGGCCCTGTCACCTTTCTTATTATACATACTGTATAAATGTTTTGGCAAATGTTTTACGGCCGCCCGCCTGTCTGACACCAACTCTCCTTGGGGCTTTCATTGTTTTGGTAAAGGGGTAGAGATAGCGTGTGTTTGGGTACAGGATATTGCAGGTAAGGATATTTGGCCTGATGGTAAGGATGCCACAGTCCCGGATAAGGAAGTAGTGGGAGACTCCAACAGCTCGGGGGGCCGAGGTCGCGAACTCATAGCCCTGTTCCATGACTGGCTAGATCAATGGAAAAGGCATCCCCTGACCATTTATTTATATTTCTTGAAGGAGATTTAGAGTATTTTAGATATTCAAGCATAATAAAAATTTAAAAATTAGGCACTACCAAGGAGATTTGTTACACAAAATAAATTTCTGAATGCACGCCTTAACATTTGAAAGCCAAAAAATGTCAATCCATTGTCATGAGAATTCTGCATTTTTAACATCTAGAATACGCAATAATTCGAATGTTATAGATACATATTGTCGATTCAAAATGCTTATTTTAATAAGTTCTTTTATTTGAGGGAGCCTCTAACTGCATCGACGGGATAAACATTAAATGACAGGAAATTTTGTATGGTGTTAAAGTTCAAAATGACTTAAGTATCATTACGAACCTTTTGTATGGGAATATAGAAAAGTATTATTTTTAGAGCTTTTCAGGCAATTATTAAAATGTATCTCTCCGTAAGAACAATCCTCGTACTTCAAGGAATATTATAAAAAAAGAATTAGCGAAATCGGTTCAGCTGTTCTCGAGATTTGCGCTTAGGAACACATCGAGCAATTCATTTTTATGACATAGAACTCCTCCACTACGATTTAAACTTTATTGTATTGTATTAAAGTTTAAATTGACTTAATTATTGAAACGAAACTTTTGTATGGATAAAGAAAACAATGAAAAGTCCCACGGGAACGCTATCGAAAGGGATAAAAAGTATCCTATGTCCGTCTCCTGGCTCTAAGCTACCTCCCTACCAATTTTCAGCCAAATCTGTTCTGCCGTTCTTGAGTTATAAGTGGTGTAACTAACACGACTTTCTTTTATATATATAGATAGATAATATACTTTTTCCGTGTTCTGAAGTGCGACTGGATGAATTGACATATTAGTTGGTTGTCAAATCTACAAAAAATATAAACAAATAATCTGACAGATTAACAACTGAAGTTAGTCGGAACGCGACATTAGATTCTCCAATGCGCACGCGAATTTGAACTTTATGCAGCGGTAATAAATTAAAAATTGACTCTCCATTTTATTTAGATAACGTTTGTATGGGAAATAGAAAAGGGCTGTTTTGAGGGTTTTACCGGCAATTATTCGAATTTTTTTCACCTTTTAAACCTTCCCTAGACCTCCACGAACATTTTAAGACCAAGATAAGATAAATCCGTTCAGCCGTTCTCGAGTTTTAGCGAGACTAACGAACAGCAATTCATTTTTATATATATAGATATTTAATTTACTAATAACTTCATGTAATTATTTTAATGGCTGTATAATTACTTTTGAGAAGTAGCTAATATAATGACATACATTCAAATTTAGAAGCTCTTCTTCACAATTCAGTGTGCTTATTGCATCAATGCGACTTAAAAATACTTCACTCATCTTTCATGTAACTCCTCATAGAAATGTGCATGCTATATAAGGACTTAAAGTAAAGTGCATTAGGTTGATATTCGCCTAAAAGTGAGCCATAAAAAATATTTAAAAATAGACCCCTCGGCGTGTAATGAAAGATGCAAGCATTGTTACTGCTTCCATGTTTTTGTTCCTAAGAGGTCTTGGCCTAGCGCGCGGCACTCACACATTCACAGACATTTTACTTGTAAACCGCGCCTCGCAAAAGCTTTCAGCTATGAACAATGGCTTCGAACTCAGCATGAAGTTTCAAAGCCGTGATATAAAGGCTGTCTCACCATTCGGTGACGTGACAATTGCGTACACAACAAACCGATAGCATCTACTATCTCCTAGCCTAACAATAGAAGTACTGCACGATAGAATAATACCGGCGAATTGAATTTTATTCACGAATCTCAATTCACATGTAAAATGCGATTTGGCTTCGTTTGTAGTGTTAAATCAAATCTGCCCGGCAAAGTTTGTTAACACCTAAATCTTTCAGAAAAAACAAATTAGTTACGCCACATTTAACAAAATAAAGTCCAAGGTTAAGCAACTGAAAATGAGAGTGATTTTTCGGACCTCTGTTCACTTATTACGTTACAACTGGCTGGAGAAATCCATTTACACGATTGAGTTATGCTACTTAGATGATTCAATAGTAACATCCGAATAAGGAAATTTATTCACTGTATTGTAGAACAAAATAGGAAGTGAAAGACTCAAGAAAATTTTATCATAATTGTATTTACATTTACCATAAACTATGTACATTCTCAGTGCCCGTAACAGAATATTTACATTATTCTTCTGTACATTATTTGATACAAAATGTAGTACAATCGCCGATACAATAACTCGTAAATGTTGATTTAATTGAGAAATAATCTATGTATATTGCTACTTGTGGAA
Source organism: Cephonodes hylas (assembly GCA_030295005.1). Lineage (NCBI taxonomy): Eukaryota > Metazoa > Arthropoda > Insecta > Lepidoptera > Sphingidae > Cephonodes > Cephonodes hylas. The sequence continues at coordinate 8,226,600 of AP025371.1, forward strand.
TTGTGTCGACGTGTGCACCTTATATTGTATTTACAAATTGATATATTTTAGCAGCTGAACGAAAATATAGTAGACACTTATGTGCTTGTAAGCTAAGCTTGATATTAGGTAGTATTTAGTGATAAGCGGGGAGATTGCGGGTGCGTTTGAACGCGGCGCTCGCTCGTCCGACATGACACTTGAAGCGACCACGATACGGCGTCCGCTTGAACTGTCAGTCCGTGTTTCATCAGGAGCCGACACGCTGCTTACTTCGGGCGGGACGCAATTCGGAACTTTTTCCTGTTTTGAAGAGAAATCTATGTATAATTCAAGCAATAAATAAGGATTTTATTGCCGTTGAATATTGGCCTTTCGCCATAGGGACACTTTCTAGAAAAACACGACATGAAACCACACAATACGTACATTTATGATCGGTTGCGTGAAGTTTACTTTCTCTTGACATCTTCGGGATTGGTGAGCAATACAGGCAGCATATGCGATGGCGTGAGGTATGTAGCTCTGTTCAACGACTCCAGCGAATAGTATGGTTGCCATTGGACCTAGAACAAGATTGTTGCTTTAAAATCTTGCATAAATCTCTAAATCGTTTCGAGATGAAAACTACAACGATTTAAAATGAGACTTTTAAACATAAGAGATACAGTTCCCAATTCACTTTAGAATGACCTTCATCATTATCAGCCAAAAGACGTTCATACGACGACATAGGCCTTCCCTAAAGACTGCATACAGAATGACTCTACAAAATACACTCTACTATTAGGGTAATACTCCATTAGGGTAGGCGTATATCTAGCAGTGGAAGTTAAGTACTGCTAATAATAGTGATAGGTAAACATGAATTCTTTGCTTACCCAAAGCATATATCGGTACGTCTTCACCTCCATGTGTAGCCCATTGCCTTGGAACAGCTGCGGCGTGGACAGCATCAGCAGGATTCGTTGACAAAGAGGTGTTTAGGGGAAGGGCTCTCGGTTCAGAATGGCCAGGCCCCGTACCATACAGAAGAGTCGTGTAGCGCAAACCGTCGATGTCAGAAGGTACTGTGTCCACACCTTGATACAAAAGATTATTAATATTTATACGATTGTATCATCGTAGAGGGACCAATAAAGGGGCTTTAAAAAACATTTATATGAATAGTCTGATTCATTTTGATTTTATTCCGATTTTGTCACTAATAAGAGAACTTCACAAATCTTTACCTCATTAGAAGTTAATTATATGGATTATATCGAAATTACTGTCATAGATATATTTAACGTGGTCCAAAAATGACGCTTATTATTGTTATTCAATAATTTAATCAATAATTTCAATTAATATAGTATTGATTAAAATAGTTATACAATCTAATTCACTCTAATAATACAATGTATAAGTTTTGTTGAATAAAACCTTAGCCAATGTGTTAATGGGTGGACGACATGAAATTAAAACAAAAATCTTTTAATAGTTTGTTTGACAAAGAAGTTGGTAAAAGAGAAATGTTTAGATTGCCAAACCGTTGTCAAACTTCTGCTTGGATTTTATTGAACGGAACGCTTCAATTTACCTCGTACGTGTGCAGTTAGTACATAATACTGTAGGAACGAGTAACTCTATACCCGTAAACTGATTACCGTGGAGCTTCTAGAGCACTATTTATAAACACTGCTAGTAGATTCTATATCCCTACCTAGAACAGGATGTCCTCTAGGCGTTGCTTGGCCACCAAATGTCATTACGTGGCCGTGATCCGCCGTCACAACAATTAATGTTTCCGCTGGATTAACCCTTTCCAAGGCGGCTAATAAAGCAGTTTCCAACTCCAAAGTCTCGTCGAGGGCTCTATAAGGATTATTGTAGTGATGTGCGTGGTCTATTCGGCCCCCTGTGTGAAGAAATAAATGGACTAAATAACATGAGCAGGTATGACAACTTGAACACCATGACTAAGCAGAAAAGTGATACAGCTATTGTTTGATCAAAAGAATATTGATGCTTATTCAATAGGTCTCCGAAATTTAGAAACCAAATTAAAATCGCCGAGGGGAGAGAATGTTTTATGGAAATTGGAAAAAACGTGCCTTCAATAAGTAGAAAAAATCCTTTGTCATTTTTCAGTAATATTGAGAGAGCAGCTCGCGTCATGTCGGCTAGGGATGGGTCGTCCGCCTTAACAGCCGTGGCCGCACCAGCGCCCTCTTCCGCATCCGCCACCGCCCCACGCTCCGCATTAAATTCCATATGTGAATATTCAAAGAGGCCTGCGAACAAATTCTTCAACCTTTCAAACCCGGCTATTTAATTATTGCGTTACACAATGTTCTACACAAACAACAACGAGATTACGTAATATTTGAATTAAAAATGTTGATGCGTAATCCACAATTTGAAATGCAAATGCTCCCTTACAGGGTCAGATTAAAAAGGATTTGTGCGGATTACTGAACAGCCGCCCACTGATCATAACGGTAAACTTGGAAAAGTCCCGGTAAATTCATAAACACGACGACGGCAAGCGGCCGTCAAGTGTTTAGCTTTTCATTAAGTACCAATTTAACTCGAGCCGGTGAAATAAGGGACCGCTGGTCCACTCACAACGTTTAAATTTTGAATCGTGAATATTATTTCAACATAAAACTTGTATTTAAATATTTTTCACTCGGAACAAAAATTCATTTCGTTAAGTAGGACATAATCCAGAGGCTATTTTATTTGATGTTTTATCTGCAAACAGCTCGTGGATTTATTCGTATTAACATTTTTTATAATTATTATTTTTAAGGGGTAGATAATGTTATAGCCAAATAGCTTTTGTGGACAACGACCATGCCACAGGAGAGTAAAGGGGAGTAACAAAAACGTATTTATAATATTATACGTAACGAAACTATATTGGAAACAAGACTTCTTCTTTTCTTTACAAGTAAATAAATCTGAAAGATTTCATCATGTCTTGTACTTTAATATTAAAGCTGTGACCTTTACAGTCACGCGGAATTTATTGTTCCCGTTTCACAAGTAATATACTGACTTGTAAATCGTAAAAATGTTCTAAGTTTCAAAGCTTAAGTGCGATTTGGCAGTTCGCGCTCTTCTTTCAACGTAACTTGACAATTTATTTAAATAATCCGGACAGTAACTAGAAGCAAAGGTCACAAGTTATCGCTAGTTGTGATCTTTACGGTCTCTCGAGGTTGGAATGAAACGCGGTCGGCCCAAAATACGGACTTGATATTGTCGTAAAATACGTAATAGACGACGCGCAATCTGCCAGGAGTCAAGTTAAACTATCCTAATGGTGCGATATCGAAGAAATACGTTTATAAAGAAATTGAAAAGGTCACTATTGGGAATTGACTGCTCTACGATAGCAGATTGCTTACGTCTTTTGAATAAAATCATGACACTTATTTTAACTACGTTATTATAGACATTTTCAAACTGTCGAAGTAAGATGATGCTGATAGGAATTCAACCATGCGATTGGTATTTTATTCGATGAAAAGGTCTAGTTTGATTTCAATGCCAACATCTTTTAAAGGTGCATTTTCTACAAGACATGATGGTAAAATGTTTCATAGTGGCCGAACGCACTAGCTATATCAGCAGGTATGGCAGCAGCTATATCATTTTGCTTATCATAGAATGCTAGTACTACACTACCATGTATCGATCCAAGTACCTAATATGAATACAAATTATGAATAGACAGAGCTAGTAAAAAATCAAAGCACTTTACTTTTCAATTAAAAATATTCAATTTTTAATTCTTTTCAATCAAATAAAATTCTTTAGGAAGAATTTTATTTCAAGATAAGGAAAAGCTATTAAAACTAGTTTTGAATTGAATCAAAAAGTCAATTATAAACGTTCTGCTTGAAAAAAAAATACCGGGTCTAAAATTTAGAATTGCTAATTTTAGCAATATGTGTCCCGAGCCAGTTGTAACACGGCTTTACCTCTTATACTTTTGTCATACGGTGTATTGTTACAATATTTTGCAAAGTATCCCGAATTTAAACAGCGGTTACCCAAGTAGTATGGGCATTGAAATTGCTGCGTAAGCTTAACCCTATAAACCCAAAGAAAACATAAAAAGGTTTTCTTTAATATTCCGCCCGGTTGGTGCGGTGCTTTGGACAGTTTGCACAAAAACCGAGTTTCATAAAGTAATAGCTTTAAATGTGTTTTTGGTTATAGCAGCTGCTCGAAATTTTAAATAAGATTAAAAGGATTTAGTACATTGCTTTTGGTTTATGTTTGTTGCTTCAAACAAAGCTGACAGCAGTCTATGAATAATATCAATACTGTCTCTGATCTCTCCAGTCCATTTAACGGTTGCCTGGAAGAAATCGCCTATAGCGATAAGGCCGCCATTTGTGGCACTACATTATTAAGTTTTGACCTATAAAAATGTTGTTTCTATCTTTATGGTGTACAATAAAGCATAATAAATAAATAAAAAAATATTTGAGTTCGATTTTTTGGTTGCACCCTCTTTGATGTCTGTATTTTTATTTCCAGGTTAAATGAAAATAAAAAGCAGACCACCTGACTCCTAGTACACAAAAGACTGACAGATAGAAGAATCGAGATCATTATTCAGGAAAGCATGAATGATATTTGTATTCGTTAATTTCAACACCATCATGTCTGTTACAACCAGCGTTTACTTTTATGTGAATTTGTAGGTATTTGGGCTTTCCACAAGGCTTACAATGGGCTGAGGGACAAATCCACAAGGAGCTCCGGTCAGAATAACAGTGAAAGCAATTATCTTAAGGACACCCCTAAGAGATGCGTAGATTAGTTTTACCGTTGTAAACATTACGCTACGTGGCCGTGGAAACTAATAATTTTGCTAGTTTCAACCGAGATTGTTTGCGAATTAGAGCGATTCTTCATTTTAACATTAAATCTGTAAATTTTGTTAGGTGAAAAAATATTGCAAGTCTCGAATGCTTGGCGTTTACAGAAGGTCTAATATCAGCCATAGACGGTGATAAACTAGAAATACCTTCTCGCAATCATTCTCGCAATTTGATTGATCTGATGATGATGATTTTAATTTTAGTATTAAACCACCGTAATAAAAATTATTAACATGTTAATATTTCGCATAAAAATACGATTTTGAAATTATTGAATTATCAAGAAACGACAAAAATATCAAATTATTGTACATGCATTATGCATTCAATACTAACATCCAGGACCAAATAATTATCATATATTATTTTGAATAAGATTATTTATCGATAAGCATAAAGGCAACTATTATAAAAATCCAAGAATTGCTTGTACACTAATGAAACAAACTTTTCGCAAACACTGCTTAAATCACACTGCGACCGAAGCAAAAACTCCTTTAAATTCAATTCTATTTTTTCTTACATTTAAAACGGTAACTGAATTATGGATTCTATTCGGGAACTTATTGAAATGCGGCGTTGGGCGTGAACGCGTTTGCATAGTGCTTAAAATTGAATGTTCGGGTCAAATGGTTTTGAATAACAGAACGTTTTTGAACGGTAGTACGTGCCTCCAAAGCCATGCACCATGTGAATGTCACACCTTTTCTACTCGTTTATTGATGGGATCTGCCCCATAGAATTCCGTCCTTTTTGCATTAATCATACCGAGCTGATAACTTTAACGGACCGGCAATAAATACTTTTACGACTATGTTTTTGGGAAAAAGGTCCTTTTTATGTTTGATTTGAGGGTTCTGAAAATAGGACGAAAGTGTCGTTTGATAGTAATCAAATCAGCCGATAAATAGTAATCCTATTGGCGGTTCTAGCTTTTAGAAAAGGATATTAAAATATCTCCTACAATATCATCTAGAATATTATGAATTATTTTTGTACCTTTGTCATCTTAATTAACTTCTAGGACTAATATAACGTCATCAACAAATAATGTTCCACCAACTACTCCTTTTCTACTATTCTGAAGACCGTTATACTCACCCAAAACATAATCCACTGTCCTTGGATCTAGTTTTGCTAGTTGTTCTCTGGAGTGTATGTACTGAGCTCTAAGCCGCCGACGTTTCTTCTCCCGAGCCCAGTCTTCTGCTAAGTTTCTTCCATCAAGTCTTCTCCCTTCGCGATTGGGATGTTCAGGGTCGGGTGTGATTGTTGGCAGAAAGTGCCTTCTGCCTCCCCCCATAATTACCTAGGATGATAAGGGTGAATTCAATTATGTTTTATGTTATAAAACAGTCAAGTAAATTGATAAAAGAACATCAAATCTCTTTATCAATGTACCTGAGCTTTAATTAAAGTACCCTTAAAGTAAGCTTAAGTATTTCATTCAAGTAAGGTTGTTTCAGATTTTTTAAACAAATCTATTAAAATTAAAACATTTTAATACAATTTTAAATTATATCGAACCTAAGGCACTTTATATAATTATTATTACCGTTAAGAATTTACAAAAGAGCTAGCATATAACACTAGACTTAGACCCTCTAATCTAGGTTCACTTAAAATGAGAATGAAGAGCTTTTCATAAATTATACTAAGAGGCAAACGTTTATGTTTCATTTGCATAATATGTTAGTTAAATAATAGGAGTAAAGATCCTTAAAATACCCCTAAGCTGTGAAGATCATAAAATCCCTGTCGTTAAATTATGATTACAGTTTATAGTTAGGTCACACAATTTTAATATTTACTAGCGACCCTGGCTAATTCCTTTTGGTCGCAATAAACATAAAGTACGCATATGTACCTACATCCGACTCTTCCGAAATAAATTTATCCATAACATCATAATAAAAAGACAAAAAGTTGAAACATGGCTTTTTTATTATAAATGAGTATACCTATGTATGTTTGTTTATCGCCAGTTGACCCTTATTAATTTCTTTTTCAGTAATGATTATATTATGAGATATATTTTTTAATATATAAGGATTTGAAGCGGGCTTCCTCCAGCATACTTCATTTGGTATGTTTTAGGAGAGGACTGTTACAGCAACAGATATCTTGTGATATAATAAATAAACACTATTATGTAATCTAAAAATGCTTACATTTATGCTCCTCCCTGGTTCATTCTCGACGAGCTGCAAAGCGATGTCTTTGCAGTCTTTCCTTACTGTGGGAGGGACTCTGCTGTCGTCCTCCCAATATCTGGACGGCGCATGCGCATAAAGGGCTGCCGGAGTCGCGTGAGTGATACGCGCTGTAGTCACTATACCACTCGATTTACCTAATCAACAATAAAAAACAGTTAAAGAACGAACACAAATGGAATAGATATATATTATTGTTGTGGGTTGTAAAGGCGAGATCGAAATAGACACAAGAAGACACAAGCTGGATCGGGACTCATTCATTCAACAATATCATACGGTAAAACTTTAGTGAGAATGTTCGTTTAAATTTCCTTTTTTTAATCTTTAAACGACGGCAAACAGAAAACCTAGTATCATGTGACTTTCAGCAGTTTGCACGAGGGCTCGAAGAGATATGCTGACTCTCTAGATAATAATCCATCGCAGCAAGATATTTTTTCTTTCTACCTTAGAGGGAAGAAAAATAAATATTGTGTATTAACATTTTCAGAACCAGTGTTCATTTAATGTTTAATAGCTTGCAGTTATTTTCTCTCGAGTCAGCAAACTAGACGCATTCGTTGTTCCATGAAAGGATTTTGATTATAGCACTCAAGAAATTTTATTTATCTATTTTTTTAAATGAAGTAGAAAATAATGTTAATTATAAACTAGAATCACTGCTTCCACAGTATTGTGTTGCGATTGTAGTTAAAAATAATATTCTTATAAGATTAACAATGTACATATAATAAAAATAAATCTATATTTCCAAACCTAAAACATCTCCAACAACCAATTTACATAAACAAAAGTTCAAATAAAAGAGTTGGGTTTAACAAGCGTTCTGAGAAAACCTCTTTCAAAACGAACCGCGTTACCTAATTAGTGCCGGCGATACTAAGAAAGCTAACACATAGTAAATATATAAAATCAAATAGCGACATAACTTTCTATCTACAAAATAGACTTAATTCCTGCATGCAGCAGAAATACGAATGTTGCGATGGATGTGGGGTAACACGGATTGACAGAGTAAGGAATTAACACGTTAGAGGAAGTTTGAAAATGGCTCCTGTGATATAGGTGAAAGGAAACCGTCTGTCATTATATATGGTCATGGAAGGTATGAAAAATGTCGGTAGAAAAGTAATGAGTATGAAAGTTAAAGATAAGACAAGCATAGGAAGGCCAAAGAAAAGATGGGTAGAGTGCGCGAGAGAAGAGTTGAAAGAGGAAACGGTAAATGAAGACATGACGGCTGATAGGGGTGTACGGAAACATGGTGCGCTAAACGGTAATAAAATTTTGAATAATGTGTAGCATTTTTTTATTAAATAGCATTAAATATAGTGAGCATGGCATTAAGTCCGCCTATATGCTGTTATGTATATGAAGCTTTATAAATAAATAAATACCAAAACCTTTTTGATACAAGGTAAGTAATAATATTTTATTGAGAAAGTAGGTAATCGTGAAATTTATTTATTTATTCTTCATCAACCCATATACGCCCACTGCTGAGCACGGGTCTCCTCTACCATTGAGAGGGTTTAGGCCATAGTCCACCACGCTGGCCTAGTGCGGGTTGGCGGACTACACACCTAAGAAATTCCTAAGAACTCTTAGATGTGCAGGTTTTATCACGATGTTTTCCTTCACCGTTAGAGCAAGTGATAATTCAATGTGAATACACACATAACTTCCAAAAGTCAGAGGTGTGTGCCTGGGGTTCGAACCCGCGACCGCCGAGATTCTCGACCGCGCGCCCATAACGCATAATAATTTTATTTATTACTAGCTGTTGCCCGCGACTTCGTCCGCGTAGACTACAGGGTTGAGTTCAGAAAGAAAATAAGTTATAGTCTATTTTACTCCTTAAAGTCCTATTAATGCCCATACCAAAAATCATACAAATTGGTAAAATTATTTAAACGTGAAACCGTAACGCGCCGGTCGGCGCCTTGTACATAATTATTGCGCGCTTGATGATTATTTTGAAACTGCGATATCTTCTAAGATACTCATCGAAATCAAATGATGTAAAGGGCAAATTTCTTTTAAATTAAATACTTATACTGAATAACGCATTTATTTGGATAAGGATTAATATAATCGTTATAAAAATACCTCCACAAACAATGCTTTATTTTATAACAAATTTAGTTAGCATAAAAGAAGTTCTAGTGAATCAACCCTAAAAGTTAGACATATGCTACCGCTGACTTTTTTGTAGATATTATCAAGCTCTACAACTTTTCTCTAGGACTCAACTATGTATCTCCCATGAGTAAGGCAGCGTTTGCAAAAAACGGTTACGTTCGCCCGTTTTTTCTCCGACCTACTTCGCAAATCCTGCTACAACAAAAAAGTCTTATCATTTTTCGGACTGATATATAGCCTATGACACTCACAAAGAGCGTAGCTTTCTATTGGTAAAAGAATTTTCAAAATCGGTTCAGTAGATCGCGAGTTTACTTTCTACAACGTCACAAACATACAAACATACAAACTTACAAACATACAAACATACAAACTCACAAACCTTACCTCTTTATAATATTAGTATAGATAGTATAGATAAGTCCAAAACCAACTTAAATATTCTTTCGCGAGCGCTCATAATATTTTCCAAGAGCAAGAAAATCACTAAGTTGAACAACATAAAATTGTAAATGATTACTTAGCTCACAAAAGCGTGAAAGTGAAGAGGTACGACTTACATTAAGAAGAATAGAAAAACAACCTATTCAATACTTTACAAGGTAAAAATAGGACAAAGGTTCTATCTGACCTAAGTTGCTGAGTGGAACGGATTTCTTTGACATCAACACTCATTTACCATTGTTAGGCTAACAATAAGCTGGAACAAATTATGTTGTACCTTAAGTGGGTGCTAGATAACAAATACTAGCTTTTGTCAGCGGTTTCGTTCGCCTTACTATTTATTGCTGCAATTACGGTGTCTGCTCGCTGGATTCTCACATTGTATTCTCGATCAAAATCTCTATTTTCATTAAACATATTTTATTATATAAACAACTATATCTCGCGATCTTGCGGCATAAGTATAGAAGTCCCAGTTCGAGGAAATTATTATTGGGTTTCTCATTACGAAATTCTCAATAGCAGCACGGAGTCTGTGATTATACCCTAAACAGTCTATAGGCTCGCCACTTATTATTTGGAACGAAATCACAATAGGCTAAATATGGCGACAGAATTGCACCTGTCTCTTTGGGGTATGCAGGCGTGGGCGTGGCGGGGACTACACGACAATTCCATATTTCGATTGTTTGTGACTAATATTTAGTTTGGGGAATTGTGCATGATTATTTTGATCTAGCGCGAAATACCGCCATGTGTCATTAACAGAAACAAAATGTTCGAACAGTTATGCCTCGATCCAACTGGAAATTGCTTTTGGATTTGTGTAACTCAAATGATATTGCTAATTAATTCGCGAAATCAAAGCTCACGGTTATTGCTCGCAAATTTGTCTCTAAGTCCCATATTAATGCAGGTCACAGATTCTACACTACAGTTTACGACATAATTGTCGATTGATCCTGTAATATCTACCTGTTATAAGTCGTTTGTGAGGTGGGTAAGATTTTGTTCAATATTTTTATTGTTTAAATAATCCACCATACTAATAATTCCTTAGGGTTTTTTTAAGTATGCAGTCTGCCAATCCGTTCTGACCCACTGTGGTGGAATGAGACCTAAACCCTCTCAGTTGCAAAAGAGGCCCGTGTCCAGCAGCGGGACGCATATAGGCTGATGTTGATAAATTGTACAACAGATTTTAAGATCGTTCGGTCTCGAAATTAATTGTAACAAGCTGTTGAATAACATTGTGGGGATTTAATGTGTTAAATATATCTAGGAGTATTCGACCCAATTTATGTTAGAACTAACACGTAGCTTAACTATATCTGTAGTTGAGACAACGCCAGATGTTTACAGCGCCGTAACGTCCGACAGGGAGACATTTGCGATTCCCATAGCAACACTAAATAACCAGGGCGATAGACGTAGCCAGGTCTGTGCTTAACGTTTACTAGTTCCAAATTCTTGAGTAGAGTTGTTTGTTTTTATAGGTGATAACGGCATGAACGGTTATTGCTCGAAGCAAAATTTTGTTGTAGCCTTATGTATTTAGTTGGGGAAAAATTTTCTTTTGGGAGGCGTAAGTGGTGTCGAGTTGTAATTGTCTTTTGTTTTTATATTTTTGTCTTAATTTTCAAGAAATATTGAATTATTTATCTCCGAGATGTATGAAATAATCGATGTATCGTGAATATTGACAATAAAATTAATCATAAGGTAATAATCTTGGTAAAATTACAGATTTTATTATACTGGATAGATAAAGCATGAATTTGAAATTGTTAATATTTCCTATTATTATCTGTAATCCAGCACGGACATTGACTATAGGTCAATCTTAAAATAATGAAATGTATCTACCAAAAAAATATTATGAAAGTCAACGAAAATATCTCACGGTTCCTCAAAAAATATAAAGTTGTATCAGGACAATACAACATTCGCAAGAACATCCAAACTGTAAGATATATCACGTCAGCCTCATAAAACAATGCTTTATGCCATACCATCTAAGGCTGCAGCAATATATTTTTATTCATGAAGACGTATAGGAAAAATAAATCTATTCATCCCACTATCTCGCTCGTGTTTGCGAGTCCCTTGCGAGAACTGTCACGAAAAGAATCATTTTATTTATGCCCCATGATACGCCATGTGCAACGTAACAAAACACGGTAAAAACGCCGAAACTGCTCAATAATATTTACTCCAGCATTGTATTACACAAAGGAATAAACAATATGGTTACAAATAGCGATCATCATTTTTGCTCGGGTAGCAGTCGATGCTATGTAATTTGCGCTTCGAGGTCGTGTTTTTCAGTACACATCAATATTCTTTTTGCTATTCATTGTTGTTTAGCTCTGCGGATTTTGATCGTATATCGAGAGTTGTTTGGATTAAATTAAGCAAAAAGGTATCAGTAGATTCGTGTCTGAACACATAACCACCATATTAAACCGTTATGTTTATCATCTCATGATCATGTTATTGTGAAGTATGAGTGATAGTAAAAAAAACCTTTTTTTAACTGTTTGGATGTTAATGAAATCCTGAGAATTGATCAAAGAATGAATGCTAGGAAGAATCTAATCATCTAAAAGGAGATTAATGATAATAAAAATTGTCACATCTACTTCGTTACAAGACAAATAGTTGGCAAGGCATTTATTTGCCACAGTTAAAACTATACACTCATTTTCTTTGACCTGAAATTTCAGCATAAGAAAGTAGAATAGTATACAAATTGATTAGACGGCCTTCTTTCTGTACAGACACAAATATTTAAATTTCACACAACATCACACAAACATGATATTTGGGTGTGGAGACTAGATCTACGGATCTCTGATTATAATATAAGCACAAGCAAACTGTGCCACAGAGGTTGTATAAACTTCTGGATACGGCACACATTTGAGCAGCAAACCAAGAAACAGTAGGCAGCGTCAATTTTATAACACTACAAAGTAACTCGAGAGTGTAAAAGACAAAAAATACATCACATACTAGATGGCACACGCATGATAGATGCGACACGTGATATAATAAACGATACCAACGTGATCATGTATTCCGTACACGTTTCATATTGTCATACTGTGAAATGGCAATTCCCTTTCGACCTTGTTCTTGCTCAGAAGCGTAAAGTTATTTTTATGCACACTACAAAGACTTTGTTTATGATTACGATCAGGCGTTTATCTTGCGTCAACTCTTTCGAGAAAAATGTTCAAATTTATATAAAATTATCTCAACTTGCACATAGGTTCTGTAATATTATTGCGGTAGTCTTATTGTTGGGAGAGCTACGGTGTAGCCGAATTTCCACCGTTATCAATATGAAAAACTTGTATCACCTATTAAAAAAAAGGTTTATAACTTATAAACATTACTATCGGTATAAAACGATCATAATAATTGAAAAATACTACACCCGTCACTACAAAACTTAGGTACAAGACGTAGAGAGAAGAGAGAGTTAAAATATCTATTGCCGTTTGGGTCAAGGGGTATATTTACTAATATACCAATAAGTAGGCACAAAATACCAGTAGAATTTATGATAAAACTAATGCAGCAACCTGCAACATCCTTAAAATGCGCATAGCTATAAACTCATCATTCACCCTGAATTGCAAGGAAGTTCGCGTCAGAGGAATAATATTGCGCTGTAAGTGGAGGATTTATGTACGGTGCTACTACGGCCACACCTCGTCTGTTAAGTTCAAAATATTATATATATATATGTACATATACGTTAGTGTTCACACATAGATACGCCTGTACTCCCTAGAGTACTAAACAGGTTGGCAGACGCATATTTCTTAAGCCATCACACGTATCGGGCTCAATTAAATTCTCCGAAAATACTGAGAATGGCTTTAACAATTTCACTGGAAAGCCTACCGATTTCAGTATACCAAGAGGGAGTATCTATATTATGCTATATTTTACGAGAACGATCACGTTGCACATATTGTTATTTACTGAGCTGTCCAGGGATTGTCCAGGGATAGAAGGGGCGACAATTTCCCGTCACTCGACACAATGACGCTGGCGTGTAAACGCTTTGTCAAGTTTACACTTTACTCGAAGTATACGCGTAGCCGGGGAAGTTATTCTACAGCTTTGTAGTATATTATATTAAACGAACTTCTATTTCTGGCACTAGTCTTTATGAAATTTATTTAGGCCGCAACGGGTTCGACCAACAAAAATCATCCATGTATTTTGATATTGATACAATAACGCGGAAAGACATAAAGTCCCAAAGCATTGAATTGAAAACAAATTTTAATATTGACGGGCGAGCGAAGAAACGAATGGACCACTTTGAATTCCATCGAAATGTACAATATTTATTACAACGATGAATGCGGAATAAAATATACACTACATAAAGATTTTTCGCGTATGAACCGTTTTCCTGTACCTTTGGTATGTATTTTGTAACAATCGGTTATTGTTTATTTATGACGTTTAAAATAATAAGCCTCAGAAATGGAACAACAACTGTTTGCCTTCGAGACTTTTATTTTGTCCAGACTTTTTGAATTGCGAAAGAAGGACAAAGGCACGAAGTTTAAGCGGTGGTAAATTATTTTGACAATCAAACAAACTATGTATGTATGTATGTATAAAGATAAATAATAATAATAAATAATAAATACACCCAACCGTCACATACATAGTCCTGACCCCACACTAAGATACGAGTCTTGTGTCGTGAGTATCAGAAACTACGAGAGACTTTTCGGGCTCACAAACACCCAGATCCGAAACAAATATTTGTGGATCACACAAACATTTGTCTCGGTGCGGGGATCGAACCCGCGGTCACTCGTTTCGCAAGCTGGTGTCTAGCCAACTGCGCCACGGGGCTGTCAAAAAGAGACCTTAAAATATACAAACCTCATTTCAAAGTCGATTATTTTTTGGATGCATTCATCCATTAAAAGCAAAAACTGAACGCATAATTTAAAAAGCGAACTCACCAGCTTCATGGGCCCAATCCACCAATGACGTCACTTTAGAGTTGATTGTCGATGCGCAGTTGTTGAACCTCCCGCCGGCATCGAGGCCAAGAGTCTCGTACCGCGCTTTCACGCCGCAAAGCAGGGCTGTGGCGCAAGCTGATGACTCGCCAGTTTGCGCGTCGATGTTGTACGTCTAAGAGAAACATACATACATATTGTGTGTTTTGATCAAAGCTAGAAGTTGGTACCAGTGAATAAAATTAAAGATATGGTAGTAGACAAAAGCAATAGTAGAATTTTTACTTTAAAAAAAATCGCTGTGTTAGAAAAAACCAATATACATAAATGCGATTCCTATATGCGTATACGTATTCTGTGGAAAGTGTAAATGAAAGTATTTTTACACCTTTTCCCTTTTTGAAAGGTCTAAATAATATAGGTCGAGCGTTTAGTTTACAAGGCCAATTTCTATAAATCGTTTCGCTGCCAAAAAATTTTCTAACGGAATCCTACTTCGAAGTTTTCATCAATCTTTCGGTTTGAAAGAATTCCAATTGTGCTTTGTATTTTAAGGAAAAACAGCTGCTTTGACAGAAACCTTGCCGTGAATGTGGAATACGTAACGTATTTGAACGTAATGTATTTGGAAGATTTCTGTTGAAAACAACCAGTACAAAAATACAATAGAATCATACGTCCGGGGAGCACAAAATTTTTCGTTCAAATAATTAAGACGCGACAAAGAGAAAGTATTTGCTCTGCGAAAATATTTTTGCTAGAAATGAAAAAGTAAATTAGAATAACTTTACTCGCGTTTTATTTACTTTACCATATCTAAAGTTCTAAAGTAACACTTGCTTAAGCTCCACGGCTCCACGGGCTAAGTTTAGGCTCGTGATAGAGATTCTCGGAGATTCCTGACTCAATCTCTTGACACACCCTTCTATCTTTTCGCAGTCATATGTGTGTTGTCAATGAGTACAATTTATTTTACTTTAATAGTAAAGACGATCATACACCTAAAAATATTTAGGAATATCCTAGTCCGCCAACTAACAATAAGCCAGCGTGGTAGTTAAGGCCTAATCTTTAATAGTTGCCTTATAGACATTTTAAGTTATGTAAAACGAACTAAACCCTTGTCAGCAATAAAAGTGGCTCGCAGTAATGTGTATTCTTTCTTTACTACAATACTCTACAATTTATACGTTCGTCCTTGAAAAGAAGGTTAATTTATATTATTTTTCCCCTCGATACTCGAAGTCCTTACGTCTTAAGAAATACTATTATGTAAGAATTTCATGTCGAAAATAATTTTATGAAAGCCCAAACACCGAAACAATAAACAAAAAACATTGAATTTGTGCTTATGTTTATTTTAATTAGTTGTTCTTGTATAAACTGAACAAGTTTTTACTGGAAAAAGATAGTTAATTACCATTCTATTCAACTAATTCCATTCGCTTCTTAACATTTGATGGAATAATGTCTATAAAGTTACCTTAAAATAATAAGTAAATATTGTTCTCTTTTTAAAATTATTTGATGGCATCTACCGGATCTATCCATACATCTACCATAAAGAGAAGGTTAATTGGGATTTTGATTATTGTAACTTTTCATAATAACAATTGTGTAGGTCATTATCGCGGGGTTAACAGTTACGTGCGGTAGTTGCCATTTATACTAATCGTATCGTACCAACACAAATATGGCCCACGGCTACTCACTGAACAAAACTCAATATTCCCTCTCTATATCTGAAGCCCTATTAAAAACTTCAAACATATTCTCAACTCATTAATACCTTTAATTACCGACGTAACCCGATGATTCGCTTCGACATATGTATCATTAATAACAATTTCTGCGAAACTTCCACTCAAGCCCAATATCGTAGTAAAAAACTTAATTTAAAACATGGAATGTAATAACGAGTATCATAACAATATCGGTATCAAATTTGGGAGCGATACGAAACCCCTCACGAATGATCCAAAAGAGGTCAGAAATAATAGGATAAATCACTTTGAGGGTCTTAATTGTAAAAGTAATAATGAAGGTTGGGCACCGAGTGCTCTTTGACGACTTTTCTAATGATACTTTGTGTGATTATTAATATTAATTTACTGGTTGTTTAAAGTTATTTGTTGAGGGCATATTCGATAAAAAATTGAATTTTAACAACAGCATTTGTAGCTGACATTAAAAATCTAATGTTACAATGACGCAACTGTACATTTTCACATACTTTTTACTCTTTGTTTTATGTGAAATTTTACCACTCGCAAATTGTTGGTCAGTATTGGATGAATCTGATTCGAATTCACGTTTTTTTTTCGTTTATAAATGTTGTAGATAAATGAGATTTGTATTGCCTTTTTTAGATAACAGTCGCTAATAGAATGAATAAGAGAAATTAATATTTCTAAATCTTTCTCTATTGGCACCTATTTTAGACCACCTTTACCAAGAGCAAAACGATCTAGTAATTTACAAGTTAATTTATATATACATATGTACATATTTTTAAATGACCCATTGGGATACAAAAAAAGGATTTTTCATTCTTTCGTAAGAAATTTCAAAATTCATATTATAATCGACGACTTTTACTTACTTTTGCCAATGCTACAGATGGGAATGTATCCCAAACGAGGTCTGTATCTTCACCAGACTGTCCTCGTCTTTGCCCACGAAGAATTCTTGCAGCTGTAGCAGTGGTTAGGCTCATGCCGTCGCCTACCACTAGTATCACGTTCCTAGAACAAAATACAAGTTCTAATAAACTATCATTACCAACTGATACCAGCTTGGAATATTTATTTTTTATTTAGCTTCTAAAATAATCTCCAGTCTTATCATACGAGCGAGAACGTGAGTATAATTTTCTTTTCTTCTTAAATCTTTTAATATCATTTTGTATCATGTAACATGGTATGTATTGTATAAAATGCTTAAGATGAATTAGGAATTATATTGATTATTATTTAGCCTGTCACCTCACGCCTGTATTTCCCGTAGGAATAGATACCGGTGCAAATCTACACTCACATTTCACCAGGTAGATAACAGTTCCACGCAATAGGGGGCTTTAATCAAAAATTATTCCAGTAACTATTAAAAAAATAGTTATTTTCATGTATCAAAAGCATAATTGAATATTTTATCGTCCAATGACTTTACCTCTCAGCGTTATACATAAAACGTTTAAGCAGAATGTTTTAGCTGAATTTTTGCAGAATATTTTAATCTCGGCCACCACGCATCACGATGCAGTGCGGCCTTCGTGTAGTTCATAATTTACCGCTTGTTATAATATAATAAATTATTCTCGGCGTATTTGAGAAGCGACCCATCCTGGGGAGGGTGGTCCGTCCCGAAATGTTTGTTAATAATTAGCTTGTGAACTTTGTAACATCAATGTTTACATGGCCAAGTAAATTTTGGAGCTGAAAATTATAATGCGCGTTATAAGAAGATTAATTATTTAATATGCTCAGCTAGTTACGTTTGCTTTCTCATTAGTACAAATTAAAACTATTGGCTATATTATTCACACACATTTACACTGACGCGGTCACGTGGCTTAGTCAGAGAAACGAAACTTTAAATTGTTCGGTTTGACATTGACCAAGTGAAATTAAATATTGTACGGTAGTTTCGAAAGTTTCGTCGTAAACAAAGGACGTCACACGGGCTGTCTTTTAAAGGCTGTACCATTATTGTGGAATAATTTCTAGGAAGTATTGTATGATTTAATGTTTTTTAGTTTTAAATTGCTAGATTAAATAATAATTATTGCTAAATTAATTATATTTATTTATTTTAAACTTTGCAAAAATGTTGAAAGCTTAGATAAGTTTGCGTTGGTCTTGTGTATAACTGGAAGTGAAAGGAAATATTTTAGTTAAGGAGGATTTTAGGAATTTTTACAAATTAGCATTCTGCCTGTGACTCTGTAATAGTTTTATGGCGAATGTAAATGAACTAAAAGCAATGCTAGTGTATCGACTGACAAGCTATCTAATGATTTTCTGTTGTATTAAATCTTACATTTTAGCCGGTCTGAAAAACTTTTTCGAAATCTGCAGTAGCTAATTATTCTTCAGGCGGAAGAAGTTAAACTTGTTATGGGCCTTTTTGTTTCGTTCAACAGTTTCTTCCGGGCTTTTAAATAAAAAGTTGTGTAAGTTCAGCTCTTCCATTTTTCTTTCGGGACCAACAATCAGTTTCTCAAGTAAAATAACAAAACAACTTTATTCTTATTAAACTGCAAGTTACGAATAAATTATACAACAGTTTTTATGTCGAAATACTTAATGTTTTTGTTCTTCGCTGGAGCTTCACTTACATATTAAAAGTCTTTTAAAGTGCATTCCTTTAATAAGAGTATATACTTTTTCTGTGTCAGTGTAGTTCATGTTTTTCTATAAAATTTATAAAATGTTTGAAAAAAAAAATTGCTAAACGTTAAATAGTTTAGATTAGAAAACATAATAAATTAGGACTACAATTTAATGAGGAGTGCATAAATTTGCGTTTATTTTTAAGCCATACGTGTGATAATTAATTGGGAATTCATACCTAACTTTGAAAAGACAGACTAAATCGGGAGGCGTATTATTCAATATCACTTATCATCATCATCAATCCATATACCTGGGCACTGCTGGGCACGGGTCTCCTCTACCATTGAGAGGGTTTAGGCCATAGTCCACCACGCTGGCCTAGTGCGGGTTGGCGGACTACACACCTAAGAAATACTTAAGAACTTTTAGGTTTGCAGGTTTTATCACGATGTTTTCTTTCACCGTTATCACTCATTTGAAGAAATTTTAGAAAGACTAATAACGGTACGCAGTGTATCAACCCGTGCTAGACCTCGGTGAAGTTCTAAATCTTAGGCTATTTGACGGAAAACAGAACACAGACATGTCTAGTACTAGAGTTGTTTCGTCAAAACCCTTTTTGCATTTTTTGAGCATGTTTTCGTTTTAAGGGTGGCTTGCAGCATTTGCTAGAGAATATGGACGCTTAACCTACATCTTCGTCGGCCCATTTGAAAGGCCCTTCCTTTTTTAACTGTGTACTTTAACATATTTTAATTTTATTCAAAAACTTTTGAATAAAATTTGAAGGAAAAGAAAAGATCTAAACATTGTATTTTTTTTATTACAAATAACAAAAAAACCTAGGAGAGGCCTATGTCCAGCAATGGACGAATTGAGGGCTGTTGATGATAATGGTGATGATGATAATGAACGATAACGTTTAGTAGTAGTTTAGTAGTAAAGAATTAAAAGTCAATGAGTAGGCTAAATGTTACTTACTTGGCCACTGGATTTTTATCAGCAGCGTATTGCAGGCGTTTCTGCAGTGTTTCCTGCGCTTGCGCATACCAATAATGGCGATCTGAAAAATTGATCAAATTTGAAAACACGCAAAAATTTTAGTCAATATATTATGCTTCAGCTGTTAAACAAAATAAAAAAAATATTATTATAGTAAATGTTGCCAGCGATATCGTTTAAATTGAATTTACTAAAATATAATTACAATCTCTTTTTTGTTATGAATGAGTTTTATTTCACTCAGTTTTGTGCCGGTAAGTCTCAGAAACACCTACATACTTTAGAGACTATTTAATACACTTTTTGCTTTGTATAGCATTCGAAGAATATGACGATCGAATTTTTATAAGCAGCGGAGGCAAACGAGTAAGTTTACATCTATGTCACCTTCTCATCTCTTTTAGTATTGAAACATAATGTAATACAGCTTACCATACGTCTCCTTGGCTTCAGTCTTCTGCGGCGCTGGTGACAGCACACCAGTACTGACGGTGGACATCATGATAGCGATGCAACACCAAGCACTCATGATTCACAAGCCTCATCGGTGCTGCGGTGGCTCGCGGGCGTGTTAAACAAACTACGCTACTTACTAGACATCAGATGTCAGGCCGCATGGCGTCCGTAAATTACCTGCGAAAGAAGAATAATAGAAAATTAAAATAGGAAAGGATTATCATAGATGTTGGTTTCTTAAGTATCCGCTTAGTAGTTCGTGATGGAGTAACAAACATTCATAATGATAGTATAACGTTGGCCTCGAGGTTAAAGCAAGCGATCGAAAATCCCAGCCGCCGCCGTTTCAAAACCCAGACACGAAACTCTGACTCTTCGAAGTAACATTGATTTTATAGTATACATGATAAATTATCACTTATTTTATACATAAAAAACGACGAATCACACAAAGTTCAGAGGAATTTCTTAAGGGTGTTCAATGACCTACACTATACCAGTGTTTATTTATTTATTAACATAATTTATAACATCTATACAGATCTCCAATGCGATGCTATAACTATCTAAAACTAAATTACATTAACTAAAACTAAACTAAATTACAATCTTATTCTTTTCTATGCATGTACATATATGCAGCTTCTGTGAATTTCGTCAGGTTACAACAAAATATATCAATATCTTGTGCAATCACATTCAACCATCTTACAGCCCGTGTAAAGGGAGCGTATTTAGTAAGGTTAGTTTTTCCGACGGGTACATAAAACAACGGTTGACGGTGACGAGAGAAGACATATCCGTTGGTAACCCAAAGTTGCATCGCTACAAGTGTATCATGTTGGTGGACCAACCCACGCAGAATTTTCCATAGATATAAAGTTAGTGAAATCTCTTTCTTCACTTCCAGCCTATTGTACCCAACCATGCTCATGACAACAAGTGTGGTTGACTAAGGCCTTAAACAGTTGCAGAGAAGGCCCGTACTAAGAAGTGCGAGTTGCCACGTACATATTATAATGATGATGATTATTATTATAAAAATGTAATATATTGAAACAAAATATTTTTTTCAAATATTGTAATTAGGTATAAGCTACGATCATTTAAATACCCGTAATATTCTTTAACATTTATGCGTAAAATAAGGAATTCAATAATTAAAATATGAGATCTTTTGTTCCAATTCGTGATTTGATTAAGTTCTCGTCATTAATGTCTTTTTACAATAGAGGGCTTCCCTCTTCGTTTATAAGGTCGCCGTAAATCTTTCAATTAAGTCGCAGATTAAAAATTCCATCGTGAGGAAAACGACTTATAGGATCTTGTTTATCATCTACGTGAATAAGAATAGTAAGTAAGATTTATGAGATTTAATTTCTTCTGTTCAATGCTTAACCTCGTTTTCACAACGTATTTTATTAAAAATACCTACATAACATTAACCTTTATGCCTAAAGGTCAAAGGTAATGGGGAGCCTATTGCCGTATGAGGCATAAATCCAGACACCTTGTTGCTATTGAGAATTTCCTAATAGGAAAGCCCAATAACACTTTTCTCGATTCGTGAATCGGACTCACAACGTTAAGATCGAACGGCACAGACTTGTGTCGTGAGACCAAGAGTCAGTCTAGCTCCATTTTATAGAGAACTTAAGAATACTAATCAACTAATTTATTTGATTTAAGCAGTGATGGCCTCGAGGTTTGGGCGCGCGGTCGAGAATCTCGGCGGTCGCGGGTTCGAACCCCAGGCACACACCTCTGACTTTTCGAAGTTATGTGTGTATTCACATTGAATTATCACTTGCTTTAACGGTGAAGGAAAACATCGTGATAAAACCTGCACACCTAAGAGTTCTTAGGAATTTCTTAGGTGTGTAGTCCGCCAACCCGCACTAGGCCAGCGTGACGGACTATGGCCTAAACCCTCTCAATGGTAGAGGAGACCCGTGCTCAGCAGTGGGCGTATATGGGTTGATGAAGAAGAAGAAGAAGAATTTATTTAGTTGTAAATCATAAACTATCAATAGATTCAAATTAAAGCAGAAAATTCACTTAACTATTCTGCCTGCATAACAAATACCTAAGCTTGATGAAACAGAAGTTATCCTTTTCTATTTATTCAATCTAAATCAATTATTTCGCAATAGTAGAACCCTTTTAGATATTTTTGATCAGATTTAAATAAACAAGATTATTTTACGTGAGCAAGATACTATTAAAATAACTACCATTTGGTCACAGATTAAATACACTTTAGTTGGCTTTACTTTGAAACGGAACATTTCGATTTAGCAACACATACACACGCGACGCAGTTGTAATCTAAAACCAATATAAAACTGAAAGAAATCCGCCAACTGGGGGGTCCGGAGAAATATGTGCGTTTGACAGAACAAACAACCTCTTACCTACTTAATACAGGAAACGGGCAAGAGAAAGTTTAATCTCGTACACATACAATCTACGAGTAAATTGAGGGTGTGTTGTCGACGAGACTTCGCGAAATATGATAATTGACCGCGTCAGGTACAAAAATGAGAGGGTAGATTGGCATGATATTGACTTTTAAATTGTACCACCAAGCCTCATTATGTAAATTTTCAATCTTTCATCATCATCATTCATTAGCTTATTGGTTATTAAAGTTGTATATTGGATACATTCTTTTGCTACGAGCCCACAAATTGTTGACGAAATTTTAGACCATTCGGAAATAATTATTTTTTATTGAGCAGTGTATGGTACATTAATACGACATTAATAATGTAGAGAATACAGAGTGATACTGCCTGAACTTGATTCAAGCTTCTTGAAACTCAAACATACAATATACATTAGAAATATACGCTTAAAGTACTCAAACACTTAAATTTTCGCCTGAGCAAACTGTTTACATTTGGTTCTTATTATTCTCATAACAGAAAAATAGTTTCTACTTCATGAGAAGTATTAAATGTTTCACAAACACCCAATAATACTCTTTTTCGACGAATAATTGCTGAAAAAGTTTGTAACAAAAAAATTAAATATACATTTTTGGACAGAACAACTTTGGATAACGTTAAATTACATACATCTCAGTAGTATTTAGTGAAAACACCCACGTTTCGTGCTTTGGTCGTATTCAGAAGCCATTAAAGTTCCAAAAAGGAGGAGATGCGACGAGGTTAAATTTTTTGGAAATACGTCGATTGTCGTCAATGTCTCTTCACATAAATGTACTAAAACCGCGAAGATTTCTTATAAAGCCTTGTCACTACGCCTTTATAAATTCAATTTTTTGACATGGGCTTTAAGTACTGAGAAACATTGCGTATTCCAGGAATCGTAGTAATCTAAGTCAGATTACCCGTTTCTGGTTACTACAGTCTGACATGCCTTTCACTGGACTGCTCACTTTTTATTTCATAGCCTTAGAATGGTTGAATGTACTTTTAGTTTAAAGTATTTAATCTGCGTGTTTACTCTCATCTCATCTCATCTCATCAGCCTATCGCCGTCCACTGCTGAACGTAGGCCTCCCCTAGAAAGCGCCAACCATCCCGGTCTAATGCGTGTTTACTGATTCGTGTGTATTGGTAAGTGCAACCGAGAAATTTCATATTTCATTTTGGATTAAGTATGAATGGGGATTTATGCCAAAAAAACTGAAGTCGGTAGCAGCTTGTATTTCTTGTCTTGTCAGCATATACGGAGCTTGTACGGAAAATACCTTATTATATAGGTAGAATAAAACTAGTAGTTTTATTTGACCTCAAACATGGATTTTTAAAATTTATTTATTTACTTAATACAATTACACACGTACAGGACGTACAAGTGGTGAAAAAGAATACAAGGCAATGCAATAAATTGTTCTACAAGTAAGTATCTATAAACAAATCAAATGTGAGGCTTTGGTATATAACCACCACAAAAAAACACTCAACGATATTGTTTTAGTACCTAATAAATGAAGGCGTTGATAACGTCATTCCTCTTATCCAAAACGTATGTACATCTATTGTTCTAATATGGCATGAAGTATTTGAAGTAGCAAAACAATTTTAAAGTTGTGCTCTCGTTTGCTCGTTTGATCGCAATCAGTGTTCGAAGTTGTTGGAGTCTTGCAAAGTTCAGTTTCCACGGTTTTGTCTATTCTTGCCCCGTTCGACCCCAACTGCTCCAACTTTGTCCTCCCTTATCAATGTATTCACAGTTTCTTTGAGATAAATTAGATTTTCACTCGTTCGCTTTAAAGGCTTTGCCGCGAACTCCACGTTTACCACATTAGAGGGGCTAAACGACCATCGCATGCTGAACAACGGGCATTATATTAACAATATGAGAGATAAGTTTGATGGAACCCATATCGTAAAAAGATCTCAGTAGATTGTAATAGGAAATTTAGAAGAACAACAACGCAACATAATAATATAAGGTTTTATACAAGAAGACAAATCAGAAGATTTGTCTCAGTTTCGCAGGGATTTTTAGTATTTTGTTTAATTTCTATCTTCGCTAATAACAGAGTATAACTTGAAATATTTTGCTGTAGCATTATATTTCGTTGTGATTTACTCCTAAATTTCCAATAGTAATCTTCTAAAATCTTTTTATTACATAGGTTCCATCGAACTTGTAATCCGTGGCTTTATAGATTCGCGCAAAAGAAGAAGGACAAAATCTAAGTAACAACACGGCAATATTCCTACCTGGTAGACAATAGCTTTATACTCTAGTACCAAAAACACTAATCCACTTAGAAGCCATTAGGGAATACACAGAATGTAAATTAAATATTAATACAATTAAATGTAATTGCCTAACTACGGAGCATGACGTATACTAGAGTAAGTTGACAGCAAGCTTGTACCGTCAATCACGTACAGTAATTAAACTACTTATGTTAACACTTGTGAACACTGTATGCATTTCAATCGAGTTCTCTGAGACTAACTTAGTTCATACCTTAACACTAGACAGATCAATTGTTACCACGAATAAAGGGAAATTCCATAAATGTATGCTGGAGCAATAAGTATTCCAGAGCCCAGAAAATAGTTGTTGGACTTTTCTTTTTCGGTTTCATAACAATAGTGAAGTTATTTACTAATGTTATTGTAGTTGATTTTTCATACAGAATGAACTCAAAGTTTTTTTTATTGAAGATTCTAGACTAGCTTATTATAATAATAGATTTATTTTACTTAGACGGCATTTAATCCCACGAAGTCCATTAATAGTAGGCAGACTTCTTGTAAATAGACATTAAGAAACTACGCGACAGAAAATTAGATGATGGGCGCCTGCTTTCACGGCCAAGTGATTAATTGTGTCGCACGGCTTAATGCGGGTCTTTCTCTTTCAGATGAATTAGTCTAGGAAGTATTATATTTAGAAGTGCTTTATATTACATTAATAGCTCTCGCCCGCTGCTTCATGTTAATATAAAGCTTGTCAGCCTTTCTCCTAAAATACCTTACTTCTGTGGAAAATCTGTGGTGTATGTCATACTCTCAGAACAGCTAAATAAGTAGGGAAATAGACAGTATTTTGTTTAAAAAGGTGGTAGCTCGATTCGAAATAAAATTAAAGATTGTTGCTAAATAGTAGCAATTACTTTAAATTCGTTTTTTATTTTATTCGTTTTTTTTTATTATGAAGTGAGCGCTGAACAAACTATAAGCGCTGTGTGTTTGTGGTCATTTAATTAATTAGTAACAAGTCCCTCTGAGGTTCTGATATCTGCAGAGATTTAGTATATTCAGTTTTCACGGGGTCTGGAAATGATTCCGAAAAAAGGCGATAGACTCGCTTCCTATTGCGTTGCACTTATACACACCTACTTGGAAATGCACCTCTGCTTATTCCTTCGAGTACTATAGGTGTTATGTTATTCATATATTTATACCTACGAATGTTCATCATTGCAACTCTAATTTTTACATTTGTTCATGGACCTCTTAATTTTTACTTACCTGTTATGTTGGCAATGAATTTTTGACTTCTCCACGGATAACTTAAGGGGTAAGGCCACTGTAACGGTCCAAAAAGAAAGGTTTTTTCACGATTTGTTTGCTTCCGAAATTGAAGGTAATTGAAAAAAAACTGTTAAGGGTGTTATCGGGCATACATTAATCTTTATTATCCAATTTTTTTACAGCGAAAAAAAAACAAAATGGCGGTTCCACAGCCATCTTCCCGGGGCATGTTTTGCTTGCAGGGCTCCGCGGCACGCAGCACCACTGCTGCACTTTTGAATCTAGAACAAAAAAAAAAAAAAACCGTTAATCTAGAGGGTTATAGCTAGAGAATGTCGATCGGATTTTAAAAAATATTAATTTTTGTGGATTTGGCGTGCGTTTGAAAAAAAAAGAAGATTTTTTACGAAAAAAACGGCTAGTTTTTTGTTAATAAAAAAACAATTAATAAAGTTATTGAAAATCCCGATCGACATTCTCAAGATAATGTTAATGTTCACATCTGGTAAAAATTTCAAGTAAAAAAAATGAAAATTGTTCGAATGATGCTGCGTGCCATTTTGAAAAACCGTGTTTCGAGAAAAACACGTTTAAAGTTTTACGACTAGTTTTTTATGGGAAAAAAATAAAAAAAGGAGGTAAAAAAAATTTGTACCGTTAGTCTGCAATTCCAGCACCATACATTTGTCCTTCGATGGTAAAATTTTTGTCTTCTTCGTCTTTCCTGGTCGATTTTTGGAGCGCGCGCGCACTTTTTGCCGCGTCGCTCAGAGATGCCTCGGCGTGCGTGATGCGTTTGGCGTCGGCTTAGATGCAGAAATTATATAATTGGGCACCAATTTCCACCTCCAACTTCTTGAATATTTGCAAGACGTTGGTAAGGCCGCCATTGAATGTGCAAACAGCGATATCCGTCGTGATATCCAGTACAGTTTTTCCGCTTGAGGATGATTTCGGGGCCAAACTCCAAACAGTAGCGTTGAAGCTTTCGTTATTGTTTTAAGTATAGGCCCCCAAGCAACGCTCCAGCAAGTCGTCCCGGCTCAATTCCACGTAGATGGGTTTAATGGCTTGATAAACCTCCTCACTCATTGGCTGATTGTGATGATACGCATCCAAGGCATTTTCCGCTTTCGCTTTCTTCCAACTGCACCAATTCTCTGAACATTTTTCGTGCTGAGGCTTTTCATCCGTTGACATTTTGTGAAAAAGGGTTGCCCAGATCTCATTTTTCATATTTTCGATGGAATCGGGATTTCGACGGATTGCCAAGCCGTAATAAATGGATAGTTCGTCAATTAATTTGGCAGTTAGTTTACCTCTTCCCCCGAGACCTTTTGTTCCTTTCTTCAAGTTTCGCAATCGAGTGCCCATTCGTTTTTGCACGTGATCGATGCACTCTGTTTTGTGTACATCAAAATTTTCGTAAGGTTTAGAATCAACGATGCCTTTGAATGTTTTAGAGTCGCCATCTCCGATGTAATTACAGTATTTTACTCCGTATAAAAATTGTTCTCGCACGGGACCTTTTTTTTCTTATTCTAAAGGGTTTAAACTAGTTTTTAAGCCAATAAAAAAAAAATCGATTTTTCAAAAAATTTACAGTGGCCTTACCCCTTAAAAAATCTGATTATAACGCAAACTTAGCCTTTAAGAAGTTGACGATATTATTTTATCTCAGCGACTCTTTCTAAAGTCAAAAGTCAATTTAAACTTCCGGAATTACGATAAGGCTTCATCTACTTTATTCAACATTTTACGTTCA
Organism: Cephonodes hylas; assembly: GCA_030295005.1. Classification (NCBI taxonomy): domain Eukaryota; kingdom Metazoa; phylum Arthropoda; class Insecta; order Lepidoptera; family Sphingidae; genus Cephonodes; species Cephonodes hylas. Next base: position 8,254,796 of record AP025371.1, read on the forward strand.
AAATCAATGTGTTATTTAAATCGAATTTAAGATTTACCTTTTATTTCAACTTCGAAACTTCGGAATCCGAAACTTTAGATACCATGTGTTGCTAGCATTATAGTTTATATGATTTCGGTTAATTTTTCGGTTAATTATTATTTACCGTCATTACTTGCGATTTGTGTATTTAAATTATTTATTGCGTACTTTAAGGTGAAGGAAAGAAGCCTCACTGTAAACCACAATGCTGCGCATATGATCTCGCACCAATAAAAATGCGAGTCATGACATTGATAATTACGTCTTGTCTTTGTTACCACACCACATTTTTTGGACATGTACGTGACGTCAGAGCTCCAGATAAGATAGATAAATAATTATAATAAATACACCCAACAGTCACACACATAGTCCTGACCCCACACTAAGATACGAGTCTTTTGTCATGGGTATCAGAAAATACGAGAGACTTTTCGGTCTCACAAACACCCAGACCCGAAACAAATATTTGTGGATCACACAAACGTTTGTCTCGGTGCGGGGATCGAACCCGCGGCCGCTCGTTTCGCAAGCTGGTGTCTAGCCAACTGCGCCACGGGGCTTTCAATAGATGTATCATTAAATACAATTAGCAGTGACAATTGTTCTCCCTATACATCATTGTATATCTCTATACCAAAAAAGATTAATAATATACTCCATAGTACATAGCTCTGATCCCACACTAAGATACAAGTCTTGAGTGGTGAGTATTAGCAACTAGGATAGACTTTCCGGTTTCATAAATACCCAAACCCGAAGCAAATATTTGTGAATAACACAAACATTACCGGCCTCTAGTTTCACAAGCCGGTGTCTACTTAATTGCGTCCCGGGGCTGTTAAAAATGGTTCAAATATTATTGTACGAAAGCGTTATGAACTAAAATGTATGTCTGAGGGTTATGTCCTATGATTGATCCCGAAAGTTAAATATTATGCAAACAAGAACTGTATTTATGTTAGTAAAACTCTCACTTAGTATTTAGACGACTCTTCAGTACGAAACTTTATTCAGGACGCTAACTTGGTCGTGGTCCTCAGGAATTCAAGGTGTCTGAAAGTTTTCCTCTTTGCCAGCGTTATGTAGAACTTATATAGTTTCACCGAGATGAAATTGAATTGCACGAAGCTAGTAGATGTTTTATAAAGGAGTAGTGGACACATAAAATGTAATTTTGAAAATGCTTACGTGGAAGAAGTTATTGCCAATTTTTAGGTAAATTTCCATGCTTTGTGCTGCTACGGAGAATTTTTAATCGAATAAATTTACCCGGAAGCAAACCTAGGACCATCGATGGTGAATGTTAATGCCAAAGTACAGGCAATTTGTTTTTTTTTACGTTTTTAAAATCATGGTTTTTGTTTTAGCATTATTTTTTTTCGTTACAAATATTTTCCTTAATTGTGAGTACTGCAAAAATAACATATTTTTTTATTTCCATCGTTGCAGCAAATTGAAACCTTAAAGGAAATGATTAAAAACTTACGGGAAACGATTAACAAATAATTTATTTATAATTTGACGCCTACGCCGCAAAATCTATATCGATAAATCCGAGTACTGAGTACCTATTAAATAAATTTCATTCTATAAATTTTATTACATGTAATATTGATTCGCAAAATCCTTATTTTAGAACGTCGGATATTGGGACGTGCAACAGTGCCTTTCCTTTGCAAGAAGACATAGTGCACTTTACTATAATTGCTTTGCTAATTTTGTCTTTTAAAATACTCAAAGAAAAAATATTAAAGCAATTGTTATCGGTCTACTAGTAGGAAATAAAAGGAAGAAAGCTGATTTAAAAATTCCGAATCGACTTTTATTTCGCTGCTTTATACTGCCAATTTCGACTTAGCAATGTTTCCCTATAGCATAATAATGAAGAAACAGAAAATAGTGCCAAAACTGCTTTTTGTCATGCCACACTGGATCGCAAGTTGGATTTTTTAAAATAATTAACGATATCCAAAGTGCTGGACTAATAAATTATAGCGAACTGTGTCGAAACTAAATCTTTCGCCTACTGTTTCGCTATAATGTGAATTCTTTGCACTGCTGAATTAATTTTATGAGGCAAGAAATTGCGTCCGAGAAGTTGGAAAGCATAATAATGTGATTAATATACGAGAACTGTATACTATTACATATTAAAGAAATACATTTTCTACCAGTGAATATTATTCAACATACATTCAAATGCGGTATTTATCGCAAATATTTTTGAGAAACAAGAACTGAGAATAAAAATCATTGTATTTTCTGTATTTGTTTTCTTTTTTGAAGACGTGATGACGTAATGATGAAGACGCACATTCAAGTCAATGTTCGGGATCGATAACATAGGAGGATAACAAATATTTGTATATCACGCAAACATTTGTCTTTGGGCGGAAAGAACAGGAAACTCAATCGTGAAATTATATTGGTGTAGGTACGTTAATTTATAAATTGAAAATTAATTGTTAATCATGCGTTAGGGATATCGGAAATATCCAGTGTGTGTAACCGAGTTTATAATTAATTACATCAAAATTGCTCATTTAGTATTCTCGGGAGTAAGAGTATTATTAGCTCTTTCAATCCTTAATGACGTCAGCTTTCTCTTTGTGTTGTTATCTTGAAGTTGATTTTATTTATATCTTATTTTTGTACTTATCATTTATCGAAAAATTAGGTATGCGTTTTCACCTGCTTTGGAAGCTAAATCACTAATCCTAATTAATTTTTTTTGTTTCCATCTTCAAAATTTTGGTGTAATAAACTTGAAATACAATATGGACAATGCAATTAGTCTAGGAGGTGCTATGGTTGACCAAAGTGTCATTACACTTTCCTGTTACGATTTTTACTAGCAGCACGGAGTGTAGAAATATGCCCGAGAAACGTCAAAAGGCTCGCCCTCAATTGCGTGAGACATAAAAACAACCAGCGAAATGGTGGAGGAATACATTTCTACCTTCTTTTTATACAGGTGTATATTTTATAGTTGTGTAAAAAAATAAAAAGTACATTTTTTAAAGAGCATTTTTAACAACGACTGTTTACTAACTTTGTTCGTTATTCTTAGAAAAATGTTGGCTGTTGTAGCATTAGATTTACTCCGAACTTCTTAAAGTAGCCTTAACTATATTCATTATCACTCACTTATTACGGAGCGCTTACTTGAAAACTTAAGCTTCGACGTTGGTAGAGTAAATATTTAATTCAATAACGCTACAAAATGTAACAGATTTAAAAAATACTTGGTGTCGCCAATGAAAGCATTTCTGAATAATCATTATTTCAGTATGCGTCAATTGCGACAAATTAAGTCCTTTTATAAATGATTACTTAAATTCATGTGAGATTTTGCAATAAAAATATCAAATAAAAGAAAAATTAAGAAAGGAAATCGGAGATCACTTATTTGAATAACAACTGACATTAGTACGTTTATAAAGATCGTTATATGTAGCTCATATTTGTCCCACAGCTGGGCCCGAGCCTCTCTACAGATGAAAGGGTTTGGGCACGCCAGCTTAGTGCGAGTTGGCGGGCCAAAATATGTCTAAGAATTTTTAATTGTTCCAGTTTCCTCACGATGTTTTCCTTAACAGTTATTTGTGATTATATATCAATTATGAATACACACATAACTCAAAAAATCAGAGGTATACGCATGGAATTTGAATCCGTGACCGCCAAGATTCTCGAACGCGCGCCTTACCCCGTGGTCATCAATACATTTGTTTTAATATGTAGTAGTATTATAACAATATCTGAGAAAAATACCAATAATCTTTACGCTAGTATTAATTTATACATAGTGGAGCGTCGTAAGGTTAATACCTCGGAATCCAGGGCCAGTCAATGAATCTTAATATAAACCTTGAAAATATGTTTTTAATAGTATATAGAAAAATGTTAAAAAAAATTTTTTTCGCGCTCTCAACTTTTTTTTTATTATTATAAACATTTATTATTTTTTTGGAGTTTTAATTGATTTATATTAGTCAAAAGTCATATTTTAAAAATAACAACTATTACAAACTTGAAAACTTGATCTTGGATCTTTAGGGACTGCAGGTATACCGATGAATATAAATAAATACACTACTGCAAAAAATTAAAGGATCAAAAAATAAATCCAAATTTTTGGGCCGTAACTTCGAGAAAAATGGTCGTACAGGAAATTTAAATAAAGAAAATTGTAGCTCCAAGTCTCTAGTTTTTGGATTAACACATTAAAAATTTGTAGCATCAGTGGTTTTTGAGTGATCTTAGGAAAAGCAGCAACAAAACAATTTCAAAATTTTTAATGCTTCTTTTTTTTACATACGGGCGAAGAGAAAAATGTTCTTGCTTAACCCTTATAAAGATCGGATACTTTGTTTATTTAGCTTTAATTTCTATCTTTTAACACCTCGATATGTTTAGTTCTCGCCGAGATATCAGTCTACAAATGGAAAAGGATCCTTTTGTCTTTAATTATCGATATCTCAGCAATAAATAATTGTACACCAAGTTTAAGGTGCGTTTCAAGAATTTGAATAAATATCGTTTAACCACCAGTTATTACTTTTTCGAAAAAACAAGAATTCTTCTTGTTACATGAATTTGAAAATGCATCAAAAATGAGCTTTAGATGGCGTTTTGGAAAATCGAGCGCTGGATCGAAAATATTGTGAAAACTAATAATGTTAAGTGTGCGTTTTACAGTTCAATATGTCCACAAAAATCCTACAAAGTGCCAAATTAATCCATCCAGCCATTTTTTTGTTTCACTTGATCGAATTTTTGAAAAAATAAGGGATCACGTTATTGCTCTGCAAAGCTCATAATTTAAGAAATGAGAAATATTCTTTTTTAATAGCTTTTTTCACATTTTGTTGTATAGATTTGTTGTTTTGGGGCAACTTGAGGAAATTCAAGTCACCAACGCCAATATTGCCCTTTGTTGCTATTGCGTGTGATTAAGGTATTTTCGAGCAACAATATTCGCATTGACGAAATATTGAATTAATTGGGCGTTTGTACTAAAACTTAAAAGAGTATTTTTGCAAGTTCAAACATGGCTTGGAATGCGGAATATTGACACCGCAAACAATGACGCAACAACCAGCTCCAGAATCTTTATTAAAAATTATTTTTTGCTCATGCAAAACAGGATGTAGAGCATCTTGTGGGTGCAGGAAAAGTGGATTAAACTGCACAGCAGCTTGTTTAGAATGTAATGGTGAAAGCTGTGAAATGTACACGATGTAACAATGTGAATAGTTAATGATAATTTTTTTTGTAACTTATTTTTTACGGTAATCTAATAAATTAACATTGAAGTTACTCTGCACATATAATTTATTACAAATAAAACTAAATTTTTCACTATAAAAAAATTTTCTCCCTTCGGTCTCTCATTTTTCAGTAAATTGTTGTTAAAAATTGTTGTAAATCGAGATCGGTCAATTTTTTTTTTTTAACTTTGTTATTTGAGGTTTTAATAATGCAATCTCATACTTGATATACAGATTCATTGACTGGCCCTGGATTCCGAGGTTTGACCATTTTTATGCCTTACGGCACTCTACTAACATAATATTGCATTGGGAAAAACTAAAAGCGATTAGTCCATATCGCATTTCAATAAAAGCTTCAGATATACAGAATAAGAGTATCACCACATGTTCTCTTTAAACTTGGAACATCGTTCTTCATTTAATAGCATGTAGTTGTATTACAAAGACATCGGAGCAAGTTAGCTATAAAGTTCTTTAGCATTACTGGAGTATTCAGCTTAATGTGATCCTCAATTTACCTTTTTGTTTGCACCTGTTACTGGGTCGTATTTGTTTAAGATAAAGGTTTTCACATTTTCTCAAATGACATTCATTCGATTAACCTTACTTCTCGAAATTACTCTTGTGATAGTGTCTTTTGCTTTTATTATATAGGATTGTTGTATATACGAGTACATAAAAATCACCGCCTACTTTAAATTTTTTTTTAAATTAACTTCTCATATTAATGAAACAAAGGTCCAAATTTTATATGGAGAAATGCTAAACTCAACGCAAGCAAAGCTGGGTACTATAGCTAGTTTATAATCACCATCGCTTTCTTTATAATACCTAACTCATTGGCTGCCTCGTGACGCAGTTGTCTAGACACAACCTTGCGAATGGTGAGGCCACGGGTTTGGTCCTCGCATCAAGACATAGTTGTATGATCTAGCAAGAACACTCGAGTCTGTGTGTATGAGAGACCAAAAACTCGCTCGTAGTTTCTGATACCTATGACACGAGACGGGGTCAAAGTATGTGACAGTTGATTGCATAATTCATATATATAGTTTATTCAACAACAAAAATAGATGGCACATTTTAGACGGTAAATATAATACAACTACAATGTTGTAACAAAGGCCATACAATGATCACCTACATCGCCCGTCATCAATAACTACGCAAACGCCATCTCATGGGCACATCCGTGATATATCTCGATTAGTCCTACCTCCAAGACGTTCCATTCAGCTCGCCTCCTTGATTGGAGAAACAAAGCCATTTCCAAATATACAGTCCTAGATGACAATTGAATTAACCTTTAACGTCACGGGCGGGGTCTAAGCAGACCCCACGCGTTCTTTTTTAACTGTATTTTTTCAAATTGAGAAGCTACGATCGCACCATTTTGGCTAATCTCAGTGCGCTGCCGACGCTCTCGACGGGTGGACGTTCGTGGTGTTGCCGCTAAGGTAAGTACCTTTTTTACTCGTGCGGGGATACCTGTGGACCCCACCCGTGATTGTACGTAGTAACTTTTTTCACTTTGCTAATTTTTCAATTTGTTGTTTTTTCAGAAATACTGTTGAAAACTGCAAAAATGAGTCACCAAATATCAGAAGACGCCAAAGATTGCAAAATAACCCCAATTTGACCAAAGATATTAGAGCTATAATATGCAAATTGATCGACAAAGAAGAGCCTTTGCCTAGTTCAGATGAGGCTGGTCCTAGTGCTCCAAAAATGAAGCGGAGGTGCTCTATTTGTCCAAGGTCTAAGGATAAAAAGAGCACTATTGTTTGTAGATCATGCAAAAAAAGCTATTTGTAAGCCTCATTTAGTAGCAATTACTTATTGTTTACCATGCCAACCAAACTATTTTTTTTTTACTTTAGCGCCCGACAGTAATATTGAGGGGTTGTGATTTTTTGTATTAGTATGATTATTGTTTAGTTTTCCTTAGATTACGTTTCTTTGTTTCCTATTTTATTAGAAAGTAAGAATACATTAGTCAAAAGTTGCTAATTAAAAGAAATTTAAGAACATTAGTTAAGTGCCTTAAAAAATTGCTATGTACAAGATGTTATTTCGTTAAATGTTTTTTCACTATGTAAAGACTGATTGTTTTGCTAATAATAAAAACTTTTTATACGTATTAATATGTCTTTTCTTTTAATCTAAATTAATATTTATGAAATTTTCAAAAATACGGAGCATAAATGTGAAATACTTATGGGGATACTTCCGGACCCCACGCGTGACGGAACGTTACCATAAACAACGCGTGTACTTAAAGGTTAAACCCGTTCCTTCACCTCCATCAGAGCTTTGTTAGCCGGAAAGGATATCGTTATCTCGAACAAGAGTTATTTGTCTTAAGACGCCAGCAAATCTACAGACAGGGTGTATTTTCATCTCGAGAGAGTTCTTGCTGCAACACAAGTTTGATTAAGCAAGATTGCAAGATTAATGCGAGCAGCGGTGCTATGAATTGTGCACTGCTGTTGCGAATTTTTGAGTAGATGTGGATCTATGTAATACAATGAAAACATGAGACAATCATGCTTTCCACTAATTATATTTATATAATATGTGCTTGTTTTCAGGCAATAAAATGTTTGTGCCAAAATTATATTGATTTTACGCCATCGAAAATCTCGACGGTCGCAGGTCCAAACTCACCTCTGATTTGTCGAAGTAATTAATTTTTCACAATGCATTACCGCGTACTTTAACCGTGAAGAAAAATATAATGATGAAAACTGTACACTTAGGTAAGTTTAGTTTTTATAAAAAAAAAATCGTAGGAATTTCTTGGGTGTGTAGTTCCCCTACCCGCACTTGGCCACCTTAGAGGAGTAAGACCTAAACCTCTTAGATGTAGAGGAGGACCGTGCCCTTAAGTAGGACGTATATGGGCTGATGGTGCTAATGATGTCGTTCATAAACGTTATGTTGAGTAAAGATTAACATATTACAAGACTTTTACAGTGTATTCTTAAAACTTTTAATATACAATTAGAGCATTTGTATTAATTATAATAGTTTGCTTTGTTTTTAATGGCAACTTATTGGCCTTTAAGTTTTTTTATTTTCTCTCTTAATCAGATATACCAGTCTTTCTATATTTTTTGAATACAAACTAAGTCATCACCAGACTAAAACGAGTATTCAACATTGGAGTTATAGGAATAACTTTGCACAATCCGTCATTGTAGTTGTGGTATTAAGTGGAAAAATACATTCAATTTGCAAGCACTATTAAATCCTGAGTGGGTCGGCCAAGAGCGTTTATTATTAAAAGCATCGCCGCGGGCATAACTTTCAATATTTCCCTCATAAGGCAAAGCAACGCAATCTCTCCGTCATCCCCAAAGGACTTGGATTCTTGGTAAGTCTGCGGGTTCTACGCTGAGCGATTCAATTACTATGTGCCTTATTTTACCGGTCATTTATTAAACTGGACATAAGATGAGATCAGATAATTCCCCTTTCGCGGCACAGTACGTTATTTTCGTAAATCCTTCGTAGCTTTAGGTTTGTAAGTATAACACGTATGAGACTAGTCATTTTCGGTATCATACTATCTATAGACTTGTTTTTATTTATTTTTAATGTAGTAATATTTCAAAAATACTTAGTTATTCAATAATTTATTAAGAATTCGCTTATACCTCGGAATAATCAATACCTATGATTTAAGCGCAGTAGTAATGTGTCAAATAGTTTTGTCTAATGTTTTAAGCGATCACATACTATCCTTACCTTTCCTTTGCCTTAAAATACTTGAAGTTCAAAATAAGTTATTAGAATTTTATCACATGCCTTAAATAATTGGGATTAATCATTTGCACATGACTAGTGCTCTGCTGAGAAATAACTGAGCGACGTCCGATGTTTTCAATGCAAAGTATTTGAACAACGTGCCTGAAAGCATTGCCATTACACGCAAATGCTCACGTAAATGAAATTTGTATGGCAAACTTCGAATTTTCTTTTTGCTACAAATGAGTCCATGGAACGGGTCTCTTTTATGAGTTAATCTCGAGTATTTTGTTCCAGTTTTGCTATTTTTTGTAACAGTATTAGAGTGGGCAGAAGGCGTTAATTGTAGGTTAGGAGCCTTTCCTACGATTAACTCATTCCAAAAACTTACACGTTATTCTTATAGGTAACTCCATGTTTCCGACTCCATAGAAAGTACTTTTTGAGGCTATTAGTAACGGAAACAACGTTCTCAGTCCCGTCAACACCCTTCTTCTTCATCAACCCATATACGCCCACTGCTGAGCACGGGTCTCCTCTACCATTGAGAGGGTTTAGGCCATAGTCCACCACGCTGGCCTAGTGCGGGTTGGCGGACTACACACCTAAGAAATTCCTAAGAACTCTTAGGTGTGCAGGTTTCATCACGATGTTTTCCTTCACCGTTAAAGCAAGTGATAATTCAATGTGATTACACACATAACTTCGAAAAGTCAGAGGTGTGTGCCTGGGGTTCGAACCCGCGACCGGCGAGATTCTCGACCGCGTGCCCAAACCTCGAGGCCATCACTGCTTTTACTTTAAAACAAATTATTGGATCATTGTATGTAGTGATTATTTGTATAGGTACTCATTATTTTTGCTTGGTGATAGATTGACTACTGTCCCTAATTATTCAGCACAAATATGCCTGAAAATAAACACAAAAGTTTCAAAGATCGCAGTTAGTGATAAGACCGCCTATTGTTCATCAAATCTTAAGATTATTGTTGCATGCATTCATGGTGTATAATAAAGTATATGTATAAATATATATACAAAGCCACTATAACGTCGGATACATTACATCATCGCGGTAAACCCTACTTCTTTTGTACATTATATACAAGTTATAAAAACATAATCATCCGCTTCCATACAACGATTTATCGTTAGCTAAAGAGCGGCTAATGCGCGGCTTTTAGTGGAAACCAACCTTTTATATAATTCACACTAGGCGTACGCGTGCGCCAGCTTAGCATAATAAGATCTTTTACTCATTCCCAGCTAAAGTGGAAAATAGAAAATCAAGTCTTTACGGAGCTTACGAAAATATAAAAATATTTTTATTTCATACTTAACGAACTCGCTCGAAAGGTTGGCTTTAAACAGAAGGAATATGATTAGCGAAATTGGCATAAAATTTTTCTCTTTTATATTCACCGAGGTTTATTTTAATATTTTTATCTCCGTTTTTGAATTGTTTTGGACGGTCGAATGAAACAATCAAATTCGAAATATGCAATTACATATTTCGTTCTGAAGTTCGTTCGTTCGTTCGTATATTCAGTTCTGATAAACATTCAGATACAAGATACAATTCTCGTGTCGGGGGTGTCAGAAACTACCAGACTTCGGTTTCACAAATACCCAGACACAATATAAATATCGAACCCGCGGCATCGCGCTTCACAGGCTGGTGCCTTTCCAACTTTGCCACGGGGGTCCCTCCGTTTAGATATATGTAATAAATACAAACAACAATGATATAACATAATCGTGATCATGTGAATTGAAGTTGAAGTTAAAAAATAATGTGGCATATTTTTTAAATTTACAAAAATTTAGAACACATCTTTGTTTTAGTATTGACATAAAACTAATATCATCTTGCTTCGCACGACGTTACTTTCAAGGACTCATTTAAAACTTCATAGATCATAATATTTTCAAATACCTACTATCGTTATGAATTATTAACTTATAGAACTAAATTGTAATAAGTAACCCAAAACTTTGTGAGGAGTGAAGAGAATACTCGTATAATAAATACCCTTACGTCCTTGATAGGTACTTTTAAATTTTTTACTTTTACTTAAGTTTTTCGTTTCGAATAGCATCTTAATATCCAATTAAGTCAACATAAATGTGGATAGCAATGATATTAGTTGATAGACTGCCTCATGATCTGCTGATGCCGGGTGCCATTCCCGGGTCGTGAAGTGTTATTAGATTTTTCGATTAGCAAATTCTCAATAGCAATACGAAGTCTGGAAATTGTCCGAAAAACAACAATAGGCTCGCCTTCTATTACGTGGGACTGGCGAAGAGTGAGTCCTGAAATGCCCCTCTGCCTACACTTTCAGAGAACGTATTGACACGTGTGCTACATCGTTTTTTTTGTTTCTAACTCCTCTTTTATATTGTCTTTTGATAATGACAAACTAAGTCCCCTTAGATTCACAGAGCTTCATAGCTCGGCGTCAATACTGTGCGTGCAACTGGTATGAGGAGTTGTGCAGTGTCATGAGGTAGAGATATAAAAAATATTTAAACGTTAAAGTCAATTAAAATAACAGACTATAGCTCTTTGAGCTACATGAAACGGAAAGGTTAAAAGGGAGCGTGATTGTTTGCTCACGGGCATTCTCAATTACATTTTCAAGGAACAAAAAGCAATGACAATATTGTAACTGTTCCCTTTGTTTTGAGGATCGCGAGTGATTGCCATACAATTATGCCGTGGAATAAGTTGTCTCGTATTTTCTCCTTTAATAAATAAAACGTATAGTAAAAATTTTCAACACAAGCCAGTATAATTATGTCGAATGATAAGACAGGATCGGCTATTTATGTGCTATTTAGAAATATGTTTCATAAGACAGGTACGAGCTAGTAAAAATAACATATAACAATTTTCAATTCTCACTTAATTCATACAAATTAACTTGAAACATTACGTCTTATTACGTTAGATCATATTTATGAAAATGTATTTAACTGTCTATACATTCGAAATCCAGGCAAAGTATGATTTTACTGAAAAAAGTCTTTAAAGAAAGTAAACAAAATGTTTGGCGTCAAACAAATTGTTGATGTATAAAATATTGATGGGATAAAAAATTCGTTCAAAATCGTCATCGCCCATTATTATATAAAAGCGATATATAATAATATGTTTGTCATTAGGAAGCTTATTTAAAATTAAGTATTAAATCATATTTACTATACTCAGGATTTAACTGTCGATTGTAACTTTTAATTAAACCACGAGTGAAAATGCTCAGTGGTTAGAAATGTGCAAATATTCTCTGACCTAATACTCTAATAATTATACATTTCAAATTAATTTCTAACCATGGTGCATGAGTTTTAATTTAATCATGCACACCGGTTGAGCACTGGTTAGTTTCGGTTCGACTTTTCATGGAATGAAAAGTTGGTTCGGTCGTTCGTTGAGTTGATTGACTGAATTTTTAGTTGCTAATTGAGGCAAACGGGTTTTCATTTCTGAGATGTATACCTAATTACACAATATTTTAACAAATCTATTTGTTTTCTAAGACTTACGCAATGTCATTTACTAAGATAACTTAGTTTATTAAGATACTTACGATAATAATCTCTTGAATTTTCCAATAAGACAATACGTTGTACGTGGGGAGGCCTACTTTCAGCAATTAACAACGACACACTGAGTGTAATGAATATAATAACAGTAACAACTAACTATTATTTCACACTAAATCTTAATTAATTAATTATAATATTATATAAAAAGTGTGACTACTAAATTAAAGTTCACCGTACTTCGCCAACACGCACTAGGACAGCGTGGTGGACTAAGGCCTGAATAATTAGAAAACGCCCGTGGCAGTGGAGCGTATATGGGCTGATGATAGTTATGATAATAACATCGTAAAATAACAAATTTAAAATGTAAATTAATTAATTAATCTTCCCAAATCCACATAATTGAAAGGAATAATACCCCAGTATTATTTTTTTCTTATGAACACCAATTTAAGTCAACAACCGAAGGGGCATAATCACGTATTCTCATCGTGTTTGCAATAGCATATTAATTTAACCCTCATCGTCCGAACCTTTTTTGTGCCGAAATCTGGATGTTACTTAATTGAAGCCTGAATCGTACATTGCCTCACGTTTTTGAATTAATTTTGTTACTTCCTATCTATTTCCGGATAGCTTGTATAATTATATGAATTTAAGGCCGAAAACATAATGTCTATTTAAGTTTATAGATAGGTTATGTAAGGAAAATCGCCCTTTCTTACCATGATAATGAAGTTATATTTACTGCGCTGGTTCGTGAAACCACATGATGTTTCAAGAAGGCGATCAAACGCGAAAGAAAGAAGGCAATATGGCAAAGTCAAACCACATCGAGAGCATTGGCGAGAAACTAGTTCGTCTCCCTTCAGGAACTCGAGCGTACTGGTCTCTTGCCAAAGCTATCCTCGGTAACTTTTGTGTCATCACTTCCCTCTTTACTCAGTGAGGATAACACGCTCGCCCACGGCGCAAAGGGAAAAGCTGATCTTTTGGGTGTTCTATTTGCGTCTAATTCGACTTTGGATGACAATGGGAGACTACCACCTACGATCCCACACTGTGAGAGCTTCATGCCGGAAATACGGTTCCGCAAAAGCTCAGTGCGTAAGGCATTGCTTTCCTTAGACATCCATAAGACCAGTGGGCCAGGCGGAATTCCTCCGATTGTGCTAAACTGCTTTCCAAGCTCTTTTCTTTCGGACTTCCCGAGAGATTTTGCGACTGGGTTGCTGGTGCACCAGTTTTCTCACAGAGCACTGCATAAAAGTCGTAGTTGACGGTTCAAGCTCGGACTCCATGCCTGTGAATGCTTATGTCCCACAAGGCTGTGTGCTTTCTCCAACTCTCTTCCTTCTGCATATCAATGATCTGTTACTTAATAGTAACATCCATTGTTATGCAGAAGACAGTACGGGTGATGCCTGTAATACCGGCCGCGCGAATCTTTCTCGGGAACTAGTCTATGATCACCGGAAAAGGCTTGTTTTGGAAATTGATCATTTGTTGGATCATGCTGAAGATTGGGGTAGACAAAATTTGGTCCAATTCAAAAGATTGAAGACACAAGTTTGCGCATTCACCGCAAAAAAGACTCCCTTTTCGTTATCACCACAGTTTATTGGCACTCCTCTTGGTATCTCGTCAAGGCTGGACTTGGTATCGATGTTTTGAGTACGGTCGAATTTTGCGGTTATCTGGAAGTCAAAGCCAAAGTGGCTTCGAAAAAGCTTGGGGTGCTCAGCAGAGCAAAACGTTATTTCACGCCAGCTCAACGCCTTCAGCTTTATAAGGCGCAGGTCCGGCTCCATATGGAATATTGTTCCCATGTCTGGGTTGGGGCCTCTCAGCACCAGCTTCTTCCACTCGACCGCATCCAACAACGTGCCTCTCGAATCATTGATGACCAGATTCTTTTCGAGAAAATTGACCCCCTTGCACTGCGGAGAGACGTTGCGTCGCTTTGCGTGCTGTACCGTATGTACCATGGGGAGAGCTCTAATGAACTTTTTGGCTTAATACCTGCTGCGGACTTCCATTACCGTACCACACGTCAGAAATTAAGGTTCCATCCCCATCATCTGGATGAAACCTGAATGGCGTTCCTCAACTGTGCGGTTGTAACGCTGTTTCCTTCCTTTCACAACATCTTTGTGGAATCAGCTTCCTTCGGCGGTATTCCCAAACAAATTATCTAAGGACCTTCAAGAGGAGAGCCTGTATTTAGTATTGTGGGTGTTCATGGGCGGTGCTGACCACTTAACATCAGGTGGCACACTTGCTCGTTTGCCTCCTTTTTCCATAAAAAAAAATAAGTAGGTACTATGTCCAGTAGTCATATGCTTCACTCCAAGTAAAACTTATGAGAAGGATTTCGATTACTCAACAACCAGGTCCGAAAAAGATATGAAACTAAAATGCAATGTATTTCTAGATCACTGGTTTCGTCAAAGTCTGCTGAGCAGAAATTTTCCAGAAAACGAAAAACGTAAGCAGTCTTTCTTGCACTTTGATGAAACTTTTTACAAGTTAAAAACTCTTCTTTTGAAACGGTAAAGCGACAAGATAGTAATTGCCGTCGTTAAAAATATCGGCTGACTCTTAAAAACAATTTTCTCCCCTTTGACACAATTATGCTGGCTTAGTCAATTTCTTTCTTACGCCTAATTGACAAATTTATGAAAGGAGCAGAATATATGCCAGGTAAATCCGACGGTTTCTCAGAATTTACTAATCCATTACGGAATCACAATACAAATTACGAACTGAAACCATCCAAACGATTCACAAAGCAGTCATTCGTATGTTCTGTATTGTCGCTTACGTCAAATAGAATGTGGCAACCTTACAGTCGCCTACTTCTTCAAAGTTGCTTAATAAAAGATAAGTATATGGAGCGTAGGCCGTGATATTCTTGCGAGTTTATTGCTGTGTGCGTCAAATGCTGTCTGCAAGCGTCTTGTTTTCATACAACAGTGTAACGCGGAAACTTTCTTTTTTCAATTTCAAACAATGATGCCATGTAAAAACGAATTTTCTATTGTCTCCCTTACACACTCCGCCATCTTTTGTATCATGAGGGCGTAGGTCGTTGTGATAAAATCGTTATAACATAGGATAATTGCAATTCTTTAATTAGTCTATATCATTTATAATAATCTATGTAAAACTATGTATATTATCTATATATATAATCTATGTATGTTCTATGTAATTAAAGGTTTTTTATCGAACCTAAACTTTGTAAGGAAAAAGCACATGAAAGAACTCGTAGTTAGGTTATTTAGTTCATGGTAAAGCTAAAATATTATAACAAAATACATAATATATAACCCAAACTCTTCAATTGAAAGTAATGCGAAAAAAACTAAAGCGTTGATTGTTGCAATTACAGTAGAACCATATAGCACCATAGCAGTTTACTTTAAAACTGTTTCAGTATCCCTTGTATTTCATATAAAATGATATCTCGAACAGAGACTTGAGACGCAGATCGCAAAAAGATCCCAGACAAAGAAAAAGACTTTAGAGGAATGTCATGGCCTAAATTGACTATCTCTGTTCAGTATGTACTAGCGTAAGATTTCCATCCATGACTGGTGGCCCAAAGTCGAAATGGACGTCAGCAGATTTAGCCCCTGAATATTAAATATTGTAATAACCATTTGTATACGCTGCCTGTGATTTAGTGCTTTTTTGCCTCGTGATATAAGTCATAATGTAAAAGTCGAAGAGGAATTCTAGCCGACATGCCAACATTGGATTTTTGTTGAATCCAGCTTGGCCATATCGTCCGTGCGAAGCAAAAAGTCGTTTCCGCATGTCGGAAACAAGTAAGGGGTACTCTCTGACATACCATGTTAGCCCCGGGCCATCGAAAGGAAGCTTGGGTAGCTTTCTTTAGAGTAAAAAAAATAATCCATTCTTCTTAATAAAAAATGATTTTATTCCCGTCATTTAATAGCTTTTTTTTCTTGAGTATGTGTTCGACGTATATTCATTAGAATATTTCCCTCGAGTTGACGTATGTAACTCGTAATAATATTGTTATTCGGTATAATTTCAAACGTGTATTTTTTGTTCCTTTAGTGATGAGATTATTTTTGACTTCGGTCGTATGGGATTAAAAAGCCTTTTGTATTGTTGGCCAAGACAAATATATTTTCATAGGCGAGTAATATGAACACAATAGGACCTTTACCTAGACCATAATATTTTCATACCTACTTTCACACACTTGTTGCCGAATGTAAGCAGGGTTACATCATTCCAACAACGAAGATTATAAGTATTATGCGAGCACATTATTAAATTCTCGACTCGGGAATAGGTTTTACGCAATAAGTACCTACTTACAGCATGGACACGTGGGCCGCTGAATTATTTATATAGGTGGGAAATGTGACTCTACATTGTACAAACATATATTCCCCATTTATATAATTTTAGTGGGCACTGGCGGCAGGTCGCTGGCCTAGTGACCTGACAAGACTAAGGGGTTCCAAGTATATTTAAAGTTGTAACTTTTGTACCTTTACTGTTTAATTGCATGGTTATTCATAACGAGTGAGGGAAACACCTATAACTTCGCAAAGTTACGTGTACATTCCAATTACTGTATCAGTTTAACGCTAAAGAGAAATACATTGAGTTAAGTTCTTAGACTTGACTCTGACTTTTCGAAGTTATGTGTGTATTGTGTGTGATCTAGAAAGAAGCCTTTTTTTAATTCTCGGGTCGAACAAAAGTGCTTTTATGTTTTTCGATCACCCCCTACTATGTGGCGCAATAATAATTTGCGAAATGTTCGTGTAAGTATGTATCTGCACATCTTTCAAGGAATACAGACGTGAGTAAGGATGTTTTATGTTCTTGTATGTTTGTTTCAAAATTGTATTTGCAGGAAATGTACAACCTCTTAATGAATCCTACGGAAAAATTATATTTTGGTGAAACCTCACTTCTACTAGACAGGTAAATAAATACTCAAACTTATTATTGTATGAAAGAGGTACCTTCCTGCATTCATAATTTATATTACAAGTAAGAGATGCGATCTTCTTTTAACGCATTTTCGCAATTCGTCTTGGTTTAGAAAAATCCTTTGTCATGGTCACCTAGCGGATGTACGATGTGGGCGCTTATTGAATCGGCTGAAGAAATAGAAAACTCATTTTCTGCGACGAAAAATAGTTTGACGGTAAATTGTGTTCCCAACGGTATAGCGAGTGTTTATACAATAAAGTAAACAATTTCTTCAATATCGTGGACGGTTTTGTGCAGTCCAATACCGCAAATGTGGCGAGGTCAATTCTGTTTTGTTATAGGCTTTTCGACATTTTTCCAACTGACAATAAACAATTAGGTGTATTCAGACCGTTATCGGAAACTTAGGCAGGTAATAGCTCAAGTAATTACTAACCCCCTGGTGTAAAAGAAAGTCCCGACGAAAAATTAAAAAACCACACATTTAGTACTTATCGATGGTTGTAAGGAAAACTCTTTGTTTTCCAACTCCTCCTTTACATTGCTTTTCTGATTAACTTCGTTGCGGGATTATGACAATTTAGGTCCCCTTAGATTTGCTGAGCTTCATTGCTCGGCGCCAATACTGTGCGTGCCGCTGTTGATCCTGGAGTACAGGAGTTGCAGTGGCGGTTGTGTGGTGGGATAGGTTGTAAGGAAAACGTCAATTTTTAATTTTTATCGAGATTTTCTTTAGTGCCAGAGGGTTTTTAATAACATTACCTATTACCTGCCTGAGTTTCCAATCACGAACTGAATACAACCAGTATATTTATATCTGTGAGACCCAATTTCGTCCAGGTATAATATAAAATTGATTGATTCTTGATCTTCTTCTGCAAAAGTGCTAACTAAATCAAAATACAAATCAGTCAAATCGGTCAAGTGGTGTAGGTGTAAAAGCGAACAGACTGACAGGCAAATACATTTGTATTTTTAATATCAGAATAGTTAATTTCATCCACTTTTAATGTTGTGATGAAAAACTTTCTGGTGTACACATATTATACATACATATATATGTACATACATAGACTCACGCCTGTCTCCCATTAGGGTAGGCAGAGACTATACAGCGCCATATGCCACGGTCCAAACACACCTCATTCGCTTCTTCCACTGACATTATCCTCTTGATTCACGCACGTCGGTTTCGAGGACTCTTTACCCTACCCTTTTTAAATAGGTATCCTATATGGCCTTTATAGGTGCACCTGGGACGTCCTCGCCCGACTTCACCACTCACTTCCGCACAGTAGATCTCTTTCGCCCTGTGGTCGGGGGCGTAAGAATACCGCCACGGTATCCCCTGCCTGTCGTAAGAGACGACTAATAGGGGATCGGGATTGTTGGGCGTATCACGGGGGAGGTGCGCCCTAATAGAATAGAAGATGTACGATCCCGAGAAGAGTCCTCTTTTGGACATAGCGCTGGGCGGCAACGGGAAACAATTAAGGGCGCTCGCCCTATATTTACCGTACCGTCCAATATGCGCAAGAGGGGGCCATCAAGAGGTTTTAGTCGGTATGCCGGCATGGAAAGGCCGGTGACCCCGACATACCCTTTTCCGCCTCCCCCCCGAGGTACCGAACAGGGAGCTTAAGGTGCTTTCCTCTCGTTAAAAAAAAAAACAAAAAAAACAGTAGATCTCTTTCGTAATTTTACATACATTTATCCTTTCAATGTGGCCAAACCATTTAAGCATCCCCTTTTCAATTTTGGTCACTACATCAACTTTCAAACCACATTTTTCCCTTATCACACTATTCCTCACTCTATCCACCAATTTCACCCCACACATGCTTCACAGTGCTCTCGTCTCAACTGCATTTATTCTACTTTCATGCTTCTTCTGGCATACCCAAGACTCACTTCCATACATTAGTGTTAGCACCTTGGTGTATCGCTAATTTAGCGCGGTCCGATATGTTTTTGCTGGCCGCGATGGAGTACAAGGCGCCATTAACACTATTTCCCTACTATACCCTTCTTTCAATTTCTCCTTCACAGTTACCATCCCTTGTGATCACAGAACCCAGATATACAAAATCATCTATATCATATCATAACATATTATATTAACATTATTATTATATTAAGCTCCACCGTTTATCAACCAAATTCTAGCCACCGAGACTACATTTCAGTTACAAGATCGTTGATAAGCAAGGAGTTTGCTGTAGATAAAATGTGGAATGATCTACAGTGAAAATGAGCGGCGGGGAAGTTTCATCGTAAAATACGAGATCAGGTACGCTTTGAACCTACTTCGTAGCTAAAGTATGTTTAAAACATAAACACAAGACATATAGTAACTTATAAGAATAAAATAATTGTGTTAAAGACTATTGTCTGTTCTGGTATTCTGGACAAAAAAAATATTTATATATCATGCGCCCAATAAGACTAAAGGTAAAATCGACAAGGTTGACATTTAATAAACATACGTTTTCTCTGTTATTTAATTACGGGTAGATAGAGATAAATTTCTACTCTCATATCATCAACCTATATTCAACCCACTGCCGGGCACGAGTCTCCTCTACCATTGAAAGGGTTTAAGCCGTAGTCCACCACGCTGGGCTAGAGCGGGTTGGCGGACTATGGCCGACTATACTGCGCTCACATTTCGCAAATTAGGTTTTGGATCCACGTAATAGAGGGCTAGTAAAATGCCTTATTTTAGATTCCAGTCTTCGTGTTATAAATGAGAATTGTCTAATAGAAAATCTCTTCATAAAATTTGGAATCAAACCCGGGACTCCTAGATTGCTTATTCATGTATTGAGACTAAGAGGCAGTCTCAAACAAGTCTCAGTGTCACTTAGACTTGCCTGTTTTTTTTTGGTTTATATTGTAACATAGTAACCACATATTCCCTTAAAATTGATGAAAGACCCATCGTACAAATATGTTAATTACTAGAGATGGGCCGAGTACTCGGTTGATACTCGGTACTCGGCGTACTCGGCGGGTTTTTTGATACTTGTACTCGGCCGAATAACTCGGTTTGAATGCCGAGTATACTCTGTTTAAGAAATGCAATATATTTCGGTAGATATAATTTAAACAACAGTCATCATCATCATCATCCTCATTAGCCAATGGAAGTCCACTGCTGGACATAGGCCTCCCACAATGACTTCCACTGGGTTTGATCGGAAGCCTTCGCAGCCAGCGACGTCCCGCGACCTTGACAAGGTCGTGAACAGGGTGGTAAAATTTGAAATGACTGAATTTGAGCGATGTATTAAACATTTTATAGATTCAATAAATATTATTTTATTTCATTTCGTAAACAACTGTGTTAATCAAAAATTATTTAGTAATTTAGGAAATCTTTGAAAATCTCAATTAATAAAATCAAAATTATAGTACATAATAAAAATAATTAACATTTAAAATTGGATAAAGCTAAGTTATGATGCAGTAATGGCCTCGAGGTTTGGGCGCGCGGTCGAAAATCTCGACGGTCCCGGGTTCGAACCCCAGGCACACACCTCTGACTTTTCGAAGTTATGTGTGTATTCACATTTAATTATCACTTGCTTTAACGGTGAAGGAAAACATCGTGATTAAACCTGCACACCTTAGAATTCTTAGGAATTTCTTAGGTGTGTAGTCCGTCAACTCGTACTAGGCCAGCGTGGTGGGCTATGGCCTAAACCCTCTCAATGGGAGAGGAGACGTAAACGTCTCGGCCGTATCGGAGTTGTAGGGGGCGCAGTTGCACCCCCACTAGTTTGTTCGGACGCCCCGGTTGTCCAGCGACCCCAAGGGCCCCTTTGCGTCGCCTTTAACGACAGGCAGGGGATACCGTGGTGGGATTCTAACGCCCCCTTGCCACAGGGCCGGGCGCCTGGTCTGATTGTCTCTGTTGATCCGGCGCCTCCATCTTTGACGTATTTGACGGGCGGGATCGCTTCTTTCGCGATCCCGATCAGCGCTCTCCTTCTGCGACATGTCATACTCGCAGAAGAAGAGCATCGCTCGCCAGAACTTCGGACTCGCGACCATCGAAGAGACGACGGCCGGGAGCGAAAGGTCTTCATCGACCCAGGCTGCACACTCCTTTAATGTGTGCTGGGCTGTGTCGTCAGGACTGTTATCACAGTGGTGACACACGGTCGACTCCTCCTTCTGAGTGCAAATCACACCGCTGCAAGGCCTTCCAAGAAGAGGACGTATCCCTCAGCGCTCCGTCGAGTAAATTTGCGTCGTAAATATTGTCGCTGTTATCTCTGCTTTCCGAACATGTGATTAATTTAACTTTAAAAGGAATTAATCCAAGTTATGTATTTGACATTATACATATTCAATAATTATGATTTCATTTGATATCATGAGTAATAAGTAAAAAACGGCGCGCGCGCTCGTCGTTGCATCGACATTCGAAGCATTTTCCAAAACTCGGTGAGCCGCGCGGCGTTTCATGTCGTAAGAGGCGACTAACGGGGGTACTGGGGTAGCAGGGCGTACTGCGGGGGCGGTACCCTATGATAGCAACCCCGAGATCGGCGACAGAGGACGTGACCTCTTAACTGTCGCGAACGTCCAAATAGAGTAAGTGGAAGACATACCATGCCCTCCCAATATGGACCCCATAATTGGACGGTGCGCTGTCAAAGTCAAAGTCAAAGTCAAATCTCCTTTATTCAAATAGACTTTTACAAGTTCCTTTGAATCGTCATTTTTTAACACTTTTTTATACTGTTTTTTTTTTTTAAACTAGTGCCGCTGGGCGGACCATTTAGGGCACTTCTGGCCCTGAGATGCCGCAAAATCGCCCTAAATGCGCGTGATGGTCACCGAGAGGTTTTAGTCGGTATGATGGCGTAGGATTTTGGTTAGGGACCCAACTCAGGTATGCAGACAAATGTGCTGCGCATCGAGTTGGTAGGCCAGTGACCCTAACATACCTCTTACAGCATCCCCCGAGATACCGAACAGGGGAGTTTAAGGCGCTTTCCTCTCGTGTAAAAAAAAGCCGCCCGGCGTTTAAACGCTCTTGACGCTTCAAAAGTATTATGATAAAAAAATATTTTCAAATTATCCCATAAAATAAGTATGCGTGGAAACTTCTAGTTACCTTATTGCATATTCAAACAACACAGCGACTACTTGAAAACAAACTACAAAAATAATAAAAAAGTTTAGATTGATATTTGTTCACGCTTAAATGAGATATGAATATGGGAGAAGTTTCACGGGATGAGGAGGAAAAAAGTCGAGTTTTAATTGCTTGGACGGTTATTTACATCGTTCTTTAATTTATGAGTACAAAGAATAACACAACTAAAAATTCCTGGTATTTTTTAAGTATGCAAGTAAAGAGACAAGGTTTTCCTCTTTCGTTGTAATAAGTGATAACTTATTATAAATACACATAGTGACATAT
Organism: Cephonodes hylas; assembly: GCA_030295005.1. NCBI lineage: Eukaryota > Metazoa > Arthropoda > Insecta > Lepidoptera > Sphingidae > Cephonodes > Cephonodes hylas. Next base: position 8,277,821 of record AP025371.1, read on the forward strand.
GAACCATGGGTCTTGTAACCACAGGTATTGTATGGGGTTTGAATGCGCGACCACTGTTTTGCCTCGACCGCGCACCTAAACCTCATCGCATCACAGAAAATACTTTGTAAAACTGAAATTGACTAAATAAATGAAATATACAATGACAAATAAACATTTTTTATTAACCACATATTTGTACAGTGAAACACAAATAAATTAATTAAGATACTAATTTCAGGGTAGAATGTCCGAAGCGAGATTTTACGCTAAACTTTTTACCTTTGACCAGGATCCGTATTCAACTAATTAAATTAAGCGAACGCTGACGGTTTCTGTATTTTTTACAACATTGGTAGGGTATCACAAAGTTTGTTTTGGGTTCGGAACCATGTGTCATATTGTATTTTTTTTTAATTTATTTTTCTTTACTCCAAGATGGATGCAATGTTAATATAAACGAAATATAATAATACCATTAAAAATTGCTGAAACCGCTCTCGTTTAACAGTTTTTTAAGTATTGAAATGAAATGAAATTCTTTTCATTTCCATGTAAATATAAACGAAATATAATACCATTAAAAAATTCCTGAAACTACTCTCGTTTAACAGTTTTTTAGTATTTAAAACAATCTATATATATAAAAGAAAGTCGTGTTAGTTATACCACTTATAACTCAAGAACGGCTGAAGTGATTTGGCTGAAAATTGGTGGGGAGGTAGCTTAGAACCTGGAATTAAACATAGGATACTTTTTATCCCGTTCAACAGCGTTCCTCTGGGACTTTTGATATTATCTATATTTCCATACAAAACTTTCATAATTAAACTTAAGTCAATTTTAACTTTAATACCATACAATAAAGTTTAATTTGTACTGGAGGAGTTCTATAATATCAAAATGAATTGCTCGATGTGTTCCTAAGCGCAAATCTCGAGAACAGCTGAACCGACTTCGCTAATTCTTCCTTTATAATATTCCTTGAAGTACGAGGATAGTTCTTACAGAGAGATAAATTTTAAAAATTGTCTGAAAAGGTCTAAAAATAATAGTTTTCTATATTCCCATATAAAAGGTTTGTAATAATACTTAAGTCATTTTGAACTTTAATACCATACCAAATTTCCTGTCAAACTTTTAATGTTTATCCCGTCGATGCCGTTAGAGCCCTTCTCAAATAAAAGAATGTATTAAAATAAGCATTTTGAATCGACAATATGTATCCATAGCATTCGAATAATTGCAAATTTTAGATTTTAAAAATGCAGAATTTTGTAAGTCATGTCAAAGGATTGACATTTATTGGCTGTCAAATATGAAACTGTGCGTTCAGAAATTTATTTTGTGTAACTAAGGAAAACAAATCAAGTCTAATTATCCAACTGAACTCCTAATCATGGACGTGCCTACTTTTCAATTTTTATTATGCTTGAATATCTAGAGTACTCTATAAGACCTGTCGTACTGCATGGATCAGAGTGGTGGGCAGCGAAGAAGACGGATGAAAGACGACTGCATGCAGCAGAAATGCGAATGTTGCGATGGATGTGTGGCATAACACGGAGTGACAGAGTGATGAATGAATACGTTAGGGGAAGTCTAAAAGTAGCTCCTGTGATAGAAAAGATGAAAGGAAACCGTCTGTCGTGGTATGGGCACATTATAAGAAGGGATGAATATATATGATATGTAGGAAAAAAGGTGATGAATATGAAAGTGGATGGATAGGCGAGCAGAGGAAGGCCAAAGAAGAGATGGATGGAGTGCGTGACTGAAGATATGAAAAAGAAAGGGGAAATGAAGACATGACGGCTGACAGGGATTTGTGGAAGGAGAAGACATACTGCGCCGACCCCAAGGAATAAATTGGGACCAGGGCTGGGGAATGATGATCTAAAGTACTCTAAACTTCCTTTAAAAAGAATAAATGTAAGAGTATAACATGCATAACATCTGGGCATGGGCCTCCTTTACAACTGAGAGAGTTTAGGTTTTAGTCTATCACGGAAGTATTTCAATGAAGAGAATTGAAATCGAATACGTCCCAAGCTGCTCAATATGTACCTACAAGTTGAAAGTTTAATTAAATCATTTCTAACTGACACCCGATCGAAGCATTCGATTTTGGTACATTTTTATTTATTTATATTTCAATGAAGTGCTGAAATTAATATTTATTCACATATACCTAAGTTATTAAAAACTCAATTCTGTTAATGTGTAACAAGACATTCGTTGACTGGTAGGGCGATACGAAGTTTGCCGGGACAGCTAGTATAAAATATAATACGGTGATCTAGCACTTCAAAAATATTTTAGTTTAATTTATTATTCTTTAATAAGTTTTGTAAAGTTACAAGTACTTCACTTTTTACCATAAGGATAGAGATCATCCTTAACTTGCCACGAAGGAATATATGGGGTGTTGGTCATTGAATCCCAGAAGTAACCTAGTTGAACTCCCCATTGGGGATATGCATACTCATAGTACTCGCCAGGATATATATAAGCGGTATCGTATATAAAGTCCACATAGTACCTCAAATCTGTGAAGACCAGTATACGATCTTCGTTGTATCTAATCTCAAAGCATCCGACGGCAACTACGGTGGTTCCAGTGAATAAGCCGCAGCCGTTCTGCAAGCCCGCTACCCCCGCGGTGTTTCTGACGCAGATAAACTTACCCCACCATTTGGGGAGATAAACGGAACAATCAACGATGTCAGTTTTTTTAGCTTTCCAATAATATATCTTGTAGTTCTCGTAAACATGCTCGATATTCCAAAAGCCTGAACCGCAGTACCATAAGGTGTCACCGAGCGTCGTGTGCTTTTTTGTTAGAAATGTTCTATAAGCGTACTGATATCTCGTTGGATATGTGGGGTAGATGTATATTTGATCTAAACTGTGTATGATTAGAATATCATGTCGAGGCGAGTGATAGCCTCGTGGGCCATGCAAATGTTCAGGGTTGATACTACGTGGAAATAGTCTTTGTACTTTCCACACTCGGTATCTGTATGGTGTGGTATGTTTACCAGCACGGCCCAACGCCCAAATTCGTAAATCTCTTTGTCTATTAAGATGCGGCTCCGCCCAATTTGCGGAACTGATCAAGATTCTTCGGTTTAACAACAAAGCTGTGCTAAGCGGTATAAAATCTGGAAAAAATTCAAACAGTTGTTTTTATCGTCAACATGTTGTAACTTAACAAGTTAGTAATTGATTTTAAGCTAAAGCACTATTCATTTGATAAATTTTTAAATAACAATTTTATAAAAAAAAATGCTTTACGCGACAACAGTAATTTTGTTGAAGTAAATAGTCTCCAGTTTTACTAATTGGGGGGACTGGAGGGGGTGTCTGCCGATACTTGCCACGCTTGGCAAGTGGGATGGCGAGCGCAAGGGGAGGGCGCACTCACGTTGATAACGGAGGATGAGAGAGGTAGAGGATAGAAGTAGAGGTAAAGGATGTTATAGAGAAGGAAGGAACGGCCTGTAAGGGTGGATACAGAAAACGGTCGCCCAACCCGGCGCGGAGATGGCCACTGTGGGGGTTTTGGTCGGTATGCCGGTTTAGGAATTATGTTAGGGATCCAGCCCGGCACTAACATCTGCACGGATATGACGTCGCCGCGCGCCCTGGGCTGGAAGACCGGTGACCCTGACATACGCTTCTACGCTTCTCCCCCCCCCCCCCCCTCAGGCTTGCGGGAAGTAGAGCCATAAACAGCTTTCCCCTCGAAAACAAAAAAAAAGTACCGCCCCCCCAGTACGCCCAGCCACCACAGTTACCACTGTTAGTCGACTCTTACGACGAATAGGGGATACCGTGGCGGAATTCTTACACTCCCAATCCACAGGGCGGTTACTGGGGATTTCTCTACGAGATTGAATCAGAAATGAGGAGATCCGTAGAAGAACTAAAGTAACCGACATAGCCCAGGGGATGATCAAGTTGAAGTGGCAATGAACCGGACACATACCGCGGAGAACTAATGGCCGATGGGGTCATAAAGTTCTCGAGTGGAGGCCACGTACCCGAAAACGCAGCGCGCGACGTCCACCCCCCTGTGGATAGACGACCTGGTAAAGGTTGCAGGTCTTCGCTGAATGCAGACTGCCTTCGACAAATCCTTGTGGAGGTCATTGAGGAAAGCCTATGTTTAGCAGTTGACTTCATTAGGCTGATGGATGGATGGATGGACTTACTGGAGAGGACTTTGGAGATTATAGGAAAACCTATAAGAAGTTCAGGATATTAAAATACTATGGTAAATCACTCAATATTGTGCGTTCCAACTTATTACAACAATTTTTTTATTCGAAATCAATAAACGATAACATATTGTACGCAATTCATAAATTTAAAAAATTATGTTCAAGAAATAAGGGGGGATTCCAAACAAAACAGTAATATTTTTGCTGCTTTTAACCCGAAAAAACAGTACAGGGTAAACGCTTGAAAGAATCCGACTCGCTCTTGGCTGGTATTCTCTAATCAGACCACGTTCTATTAAAAATCTGTCGTTGCATTATATGAATATGTACTAAAAGCGATACACGTAGTATTAAGATAAAAAGAGTTTCTTTTATTTTTCTCTCAGTTATACGCTACTTCTCTACAAATTGTTGTATTATAAGCATTGGGTAGCGAAATTATTCCACGCAAAGGTTTGATATTGGTTTGTGGTGACGTACCTATAGACATGCCAGCTACGCACTGAAGATTTCTTCGATAACCCATATCTACCCAATCATAACTAGGAAACCAAAATTGCTGGTTGTTGAATTCAGTTCTTTGCCATCTGAAGAAGCTTTGCCTTGGAACGTCATCGGTATTTGGAGCCATTTGCGTGGTTGTTCCAACATCCCAGTAACATAACGCACTTTCCAAATTTAATACCAGCAATAGAATCTTGCGCCTGAAAGGAAAAAGGATTTTGGCGAGATTAATTTACTAGATGAATGGTGTTCATATACCAATTCTCAATGGTAGAGAAGGCCCGTGCCCAGCTGTGGGACGAATGTATATGGGCTGATAACGATATGCCAATACACTCATATAGCCTAGTCAACAAGTGCTTTTTTAGTCATAACTTTTTAAAAGTCTCGGAAAAATATGGTTGAGGGCTCATTCGATTCGGGATTGCATCTAGAAAGTTTTTGAAAAAAATCAAGACCCGCTCGAAAAATTGCAAAAGTTATTAAGAAATTTGTAAACAAAAAAAAGGGGTTTAGTTTTTTGGGTATATCTCGAAAACTATTCGAGATTTTTTAATTTTGAAAAAAGATTCAAAAAGAAGAGAAAATTTCCTAAAAAAAAAACTCTCAACTCCCGAAATTGTACGACCAATATTAATAATTTCTACAGTGAGCTGAAAATACGCCCGAAAACGCGAACTCGGGTTTCCGCAAGCCACGCCCCCTTCGAGCGCTCTAAAGAAAAATATTATTTAAACATATTAAATGTTGATATTAAAATTTAAAAAAATCAGACATATGTAGGACAAATTAAAGAATGTAATGCCGTAGGATTTTTTTCTTTATCACGATTTTATAAAATGTTATCCATTAATGAATGAACAATTTTATCCGACTGGGTTGTTAAAATTGCAAGTAGCATAATTCTTAAACCAGACATCTCAAAATTTTTGTTTCTTGGAGCTATTCTTCAAAGATTAAAGAAAGGATTTCCGTTGAGTAAATAAACAAAATTATAATTTTCGATTTGTTATTAACAATTTACCTAGGCGCCAAACTCAATATTTAAATACATGTTAAAAGTATTATTTTTTTCCAATATCGATGATCATCCGTTTTTCTATCAAATTAAATATTAAGTTTGGCGGCTAAGTAATTTGTTAATAACAAATCGAAAATTATCAATTTTTTTATTTACTCCACGGAAATCCTTTCTTTAATCTTTGAAGAATAGCTCCACGAGAGAAAAAAATTTTGAGATTTCTGGTTTAACAATTATGCAACTTGCAATTTTAACAACCTAGTCGGATAAAATTGTTAATTAATTAATGGATAACATTTTATAAAATCGCAATAAAAAAAAATCCTACGGCATTACATTCCTTAATTTGTCCTGTGACCTGTATATGTGTGATTTTTTTCAAATATTAATATCCACATTTAATATGTTTAAATAATATTTTTTATTAGAGCGCTCGAAGGGGGCATGGCTTGCGGAAACCCGAGTTCCCGTTTTCGGGCGTATTTTCAGCTCCCTGTAAAAAATATTAATATTGATCCTACAATTACTGGAGTTGGGAGTTCTTTTAGGAAATATCCTTTTCTTTTTGAATCTTCTTTTAAAACTAAAATATCTCAAATAGTTTTCGAGATATACCCAAAAAATAAACCCCTATTTTTTTGTTTACTAATTTGTTAATAACTTTTGCAATTTTTTCGAGCGGGTCTTGAATTTTTTCAAAAACTTTCTAGATGCAATCCCGAATCGAATAAGCCCTCAACCATATTTTTCCGAGACTTTTAAAAAGTTATGACTAAAAAAGCACTTGTTGACTAGACTAATAATCTAATATAAAATTGAATACATATTAGGTAATTGCTAGGTATTTTTGTCAACGTCGTCTATATGAATCTCTGTTTTATTTTATAGATATATATATTATTAGTCAACATTATATTCGTGATGTTATTCTTGTTGTTGATTCTAAATCTTTCAAATTTCAAAATATTTTTACGTTCGTCATGATGTAAAGATTCAATTTTAATCGCATTCTTATATTAAAAAATATATTATGAAAGAATATAGTGAGACAAAATCTTCATAAATTTATTTGGTTCGGTACATGAGCGGGTAAGCTAAACGCCTGTAACTAACACATCCCTTGTTTAAAAATTCTGATAAGATCGGGTGACTACAATTTTATACTCGAAACGAATCTTTGGGTTGGGATTACAATAGGTATACTAATCCAATGGATATTCTCATACCGAAACATTTCACAAAAAATCCTTACAATTTGAATCAAAAATATTAAAATTTAGAACATTCCAAAAAAATTAAGTTAAGGTGTGCCTTGGAATGTTGCGCTGTGGGGCATAATACTCAAAATAAACATATTACATATAACACATTTATTCGAATCCATTTTATCACGACATTAATTTCGACAACGTATTAGTCACGGTTTTTCGACGAATCGAAAAATTTCTCAATAGTTTTGCCAAAAATCAGGATTAAAGATAAGAAGATATTTGGTCTGAAATATATTTCGCTGGCGCTTAGCCCCACTTTGAATGTTAATAATAAACTATATGGCCTCGTGGATTATACGATGTTACCGAGTCGAAATATATTGAATATGGGCACATAACAATAAATTAAGCTTCTTTGACACATTTGATATTAATTATACTTACATGGTACACGTGTTTAGTGACGTTCAAGCAAGATATTACTGAATAAATATTTCCATAATCATTCTTTTATAGTCTCGGTTGACGCCTGTTTGTAAATAAAACAAAATTCATTGATGAATATTTTGTAAACAACCCTTCTTTAACGGTTTGATATTTCACTAACATTTTTAAATACTTAGTATCTTATTCATTTCTCCAATTGCACCGCGGCTTATGCGGCGTGCGATCGAGATTCGAGAGCTCATGAGTTCGATGTTCGGGTCAAGCAAACAATTATTACATTTTCCATTTTGAAAATAATATACTCGCATACTACTACATGGGACCTGAAGCAAAGCCTGTGTAACGTGGGTGTAGAATATCTATTTATTCTTTCAAAAATACAGGACTGAATGCAAGTAGGGGAGACAGTATAGTTACTGGCCCCTGTACAGTTATTAGCCATTTCAACTTTACTACCAAAAAATTAGCAATATTCTATACTAATAGTAGATTTAAAAATTATATAATGGCGACACTTTTATTTTCTGTCATAAAGTCTCATCGAAATTCCGCTATGTGGTTTGTTTGTTTTCCGATGTGTAATGTTTTGCCGGAGGGAGAAATTCAGTTAAGCGATTAAAAATAATGTTAAGACTGCATATTTATTTTGGCGCTGTATTTTGAAATGAATATGTAGTTTGTCAATGATTTATACTTCACAATAGATGTTTTTTTTATGCGTTATAACCATATTAAAGGTGCAATATAACTTACTTTCTTTATAACTACTATGTTACGGCCAATTACTGTGATTTTGAGTTTAATATTTTTGAGTTCACACTATTCTTAACATGTAAAGTGAAAGTTTATATAAAGTACCTTCTTTTGTAGTACATTAACAAAGCAACATAATGTCGTGAGTTTTATTTATTTTCAGTAAGGATATCATTTTTTATGTGTTTTTGTTTACCATCTGGCCACTTAACTGGCCAATTTTACTATACTTTACTATACTGTTTCCCCTATATAGATTTTTATTGAAATGTGTGTTATTAATTGTAGTAATATTATTTCAGATATTCAGAGCCTTGAGTATAGAAAGCAATCCGCATAGAATTCCTCAATTATACAAAAGCAAAGGTTTGACGAGAAATGACAGGTAACTAACATTTTGCAAAGACTCTGAGCATTACGAAACTACAAAAATGTCGCATACAACGCAAAAATGAAACACATACAATACAAACAGAATAATTTGCGCTCTACAACTCCAAAAGAAACGATTAACAACATTTGTCAATCACAAAACGTTTCGCAATCGAAGAGAGCACTATGAAATATTATAAATGTTACAATCATTAGAGTCAGGAAAAAAATTGTGAAATTTTCAAACTTCAATTTAGAAGGCAGACTTTGTTCATAACATTTTTGTACGAAGTTTTTGTTTCCACCACACTGTTAACTAGACTCCCTTGAAAAAACACCCCAAGTCTAGCAACTCTCACCGTACAGACCTATAGCATGGTTTTAAATCAGCAAGATTAACTTTAACCAACCACACAACATTCATAAACTATGTGACAGCCAATATGTATTAAAAATATATTTATTTACCCTTAAAACATGGTGTGGACAGCCCTGCAGAATGACATCAATGCAGTTGTGACTTGGAGTAAAACCAACAAACTTCCCTTAAATGTCACTTAATGTAAAACGATAACTTTTACACGATCTCATATCGAGTCGATATGATCCGAGACTTAGGAGGAACGTTTGACATGGCGCTTAACTCCCAAGACCATATAAAATCTACTTGTAGCAGAGCAAATAAAGTACAAGGTTTTGTAATAAGATCCTCAACAGATTTATAAAATTCAACTGCCTTAAACTTATTATTTAATTCCTATGTACGCAGCACTTTGGAATACGATGCTGTAGTGTGGGATCCATATGAAAAAAGTATATTCTTATGCTTGAAAGAGTGCAAAGAAACTTTACTAGACACATCTATAAATGGAAATATGGTTACTACCCTTATTTATATCCTTCATTATTTGTGTCCGGGATGGTCGATCGGGATACCCTGATTCTTAGAAGAAAGTTAGCAGCACTAATGGATTATTATATGCTACTCCACAATAAAGTAGACAACCCAATTGTGTTGGAGCGTATCCATCTTTGTGTACCAGATATGTAAGTCCGTTCTGGTGTTCGTCGAAGGCATCAGTTGTTCACTGATTTAACTCCAGTGCGCTCTCACTACGTGGCCAACACTCCAACAGCCCGAGCAGTCTCACTGTTAAACGCTCTCGCAGAACAGATCCAGGATGTCGATATATTCCATAACAGCCTCAGCGCATCGTTTGCATCAGCGTTTACCTACCTAAACTTGGCATCAAAGCTTTGGTATCGCTAATATTTGTGTAATTTGTGATAGATATAGATACTATTTGGTTGTTTGGAAGAGATCGCTACGAGCGATAAGACCGCCGATTGTCCATTGTTTTTTGTAAGTTGTTCTGTATTGTATTTTGTGTTTAAATGGTGTACAATAAAATGTTTATCTATCTATCTATTTGTGTAATTTATTAGTTGTATGTTAATATTTTATAGATAATGCAAACATTTTGGTATACCTGTAAGTTTGTATTAAGTGCTTAAATAAATAAAAAAAATTAATAACCCAATCCTTCTACCGTAAAAAGTTGTGAGATCCATGGTATACCAATTCGATGCATTATTCAGTCCCTATTTAAGGTATCATATTATTATAATCAAAATCTTTTGTTTTAAATTAAATAGTAGGTATGGCTTAGCAATCGCATGAAAACATAATATTTAACTATAGAACACACAGCACAAAGTAAGTTACACAGATTTCTACCGTTCAGTCGGAATATCACCTCTCGCCATTCAAAAAAATCTAACTGCCCTTTTCAATGAGTCCTACGTAGCCACTGATCTCATAGTATCTTCGTAAGAATCTTACAAGTGTATACAACCTGTATGTTCTTATAACATTTATATGACGGAAGTAATGAATACTTAAGATAATTTAATATTAAACTTTACCGAAATTATGCAGAATATTATTAAGCTTAATTGTGATAATATTATGTTTTTTGATTTCTCAGGTGTCCACGAACCTGTACTAGGTCAGCGTGGTGGACTATAGACCTCTACCCAATAGTAGAAGAGGCCCGTGCTCAGCAGTGGGATCTATTTGGGCTGATGATGATGATGCGTTTTAATGTTCTTTGACATATTCATTCATTAATAAAAGCATTATTAAAATAGAATATTAGCTAAAACAACATTTACAGAGTCTTTCTTCTTCTTCTTCTTCTTCTTCATCAACCCATATACGCCCACTGTTGAGCACGGGTCTCCTCTACCATTGAGAGGGTTTAGGCCATAGTCCGCCACGCTGGCCTAGTGCGGGTTGGCGGACTACACACCTAAGAAATTCCTAAGAACTCTTAGGTGTGCAGGTTTTATCACGATGTTTTCCTTCACCGTTAAAGCAAGTGATAATTCAATGTGAATACACACATAACTTCGAAAAGTCAGAGGTGTGTGCCTGGGGTTCGAACCCGCGACCGCCGAGATTCTCGACCGCGCGCCCAAACCTCGAGGCCATCACTGCTTTCACTTTAGAGGATCCTTAATACGAATAAACAAATGATTGAATTGAAATCCTTACAAAATACATTCATGATGGATTAAACACTTTCCCAAATTCTACTAAAAAAAAATCACACACATCAGCCGAAAAGGAACTCGGGCTGGCAAATATCTCCACAAATATTTTCAATCAAAAAACCAAAAAAAATGCAAATAGCCCTCCGTCGTTTCTGTTCAAAGAAAATGTATTCGTTGACAAGAATCACGAAAGGAATCTGGCAAATTGATATTCAGAAAATCGAGATCGAGGTTGTCTTTGCAAAGGCAGTAGTTTTCGTATCTACACATAAGGTTGCCACATTATACAACAAACATTCATAGTTTTATAGTATGATTTATTCATATTTCGGAAACAGAATATTGTTCATGGTGTTTTTTTTTTCGGTGTTTTATTACATAAACGAGGAGTACCGAGCCAACAGTAGAATCAATTGTAAATAAGTTTTCATATAATATTGGAACCATCACAGACACCCCTATAAGTGGCATTCATATAATATAGTCATCACGCACCTATGTACATAGTATACAAGCAATATCTAGAGGATAAATAGAAAAACTAGGGAAAAAATATTCATTAAATTATGGCGTGGTTTATAAAAGTAAATGAGAGCAAAACTGATTATATTACAGTCCGCCATAGGTTTAAAAATTTATATCTTGCCTTTTCAATTTCACCGCGTACCTACTACGCGTACGAACAACATAGTAAAGAAGATCACGTAAGTACATTCCCTCATATAACAAATTATAATGTAAAATAGCAGTAGCCCTATTCATAATTCACCAATTGAAATAAATTTTTATGGAGGTTATGTGTGGCTTCATTAATTACATATTGGCCGTAAAAGGAAGGAAGCAAATAGGTCGATGTGACGTCATTAATCAGATGAAGGATTTATACTTCATAGTAATGTATATTATGTAGTACATCTTTCATCATCATTTGATGATGTGGGAGCTGATTCCCACACACGAGCCACTGCTGGGCACTGGCCTCCTCTACAATTGAGGGCGGTATTCCGCCACACCTGTAAAATTCCTAAGATCTTTTATCTCTGCAGGTTTTCTCAGGATATTTTCCTTCTCTTTTAAAGTACGTGATAATTTATTGAGAAAACACACATAAAAGTTAGAGATGTGTATAGTTTGAACCCGTGATCACTGAGATTCTCAACCGCGTGCCTAAACCTTAACCGTCACAACTTAGGAATCTTGAACAGCAGCAATTTAGCGTTTTAATTTATTCGCAAATTTAAAGCTGACCAATTAGGCGTCTCCATTAATAACAGAATAGTATTTCTATGAGATTTTTCTGGCTTAAGAATTTAGGCTGCCTTAAGACTACCGTTTACGCGTCATTAAGCGCAATTTCTTACAATTAATAGCATTTCTTTAGAGTAGTGAATTACTCTGACCTAATTTTAAATCAGGTAGTATTATGGATGGTGACTGTAAAAGTCGATTTTGTTTTTAACAAAGAAGATATTGGATTGGTATTACATAACAAAAATTTTAAATAAACCACCCACTCTGTTTCTGATCTCTCCACTCCATCTAACGGTTGCTTGGATGAAATCGCCGATAGCGATAAGGCCGCCAATTGTGACACTACATTAAGTTTTGACCTGTAAATTTTTTTTTCTATCTTTTTTCGTTTGGTGTACAATAAAGCATAATAAATAAAATGTTTGAGACGAAGATACAGTTTAAAAACAATTTTACAAAATGATTTCGAACAATGTCATGATGATTTTATCATTAATTGCTGAAAAAACGTTTTAGATAATTAATTAACTATGAAGCTTCGTAACAAGATAGATATGCAATAGTTGTATTACAATTAACCAAATACTACTTAATATAAATACTTGTGAAGCCCTTTAATAACTAGCTTCTTATCTTTGGATTACCACACACAAGTCCTTAAATCAAAAATTGACGTTTCCCTTACAATCATAGGTAAAAAATGTATGTGGTTGTTGGAAAACTTGATTTTTTTTTATTTTTGGTCCACATTTTTTTAAAGCTAATGGGTTTGTAATCGCCATAACGGTTTAGTTTCCGATCACAGTCGTAATACACCCTGTATATAAAATGTGTTTATGTAAATCAACAATAGCAGTATATTAACATCAGCTCCAATTCACAACACAAGTTCTATCGTAGGAAAAAAATATTCTCCGTCTTACCCATAATCCCAATATTGATCTGAATGGTGGAATTTCAGCCATCAAGTTTGATGTAACTGAAGCATAACTTGGGTTAGTTGCTACACCGAGGCTGTCGTGAGTGACAAATTACAAGACTGCAACGGTGCAACGTGTGCTTCAAAGTTGAAGACACGTGAAGTGCGACATTTGGCGCCGACCGTCTTACAAATTGCTTATCTTAATGATACAAGGGCAGCTAGTTAGTATATTAGACACTGACGAGTGTAGTTAACTTTTACATTACGTCAAAGCTGGAAGTTACAAGTATTGGAATATAACATTACTAGCTTTTGCCCGCGACTCCGTCCGCGTAGACTACAGGGTTGAGTTCAGAATGAAAATAAGTTGTAGTCTATTTTACTCCTCAGCGCCCTATTTATGTCCATACAAATCGATCAAATTGTTTAAACGTGAAACCGTAAGGCGCCCGTCCGCGTAGACTTCAGGTTTGAGTTCAGAAAGAAAATAAATTGTAGTTTTTTTAACTCCTCAGAGTCCTATTTATGTCCATTCCGAAAATTATACAATTCGGTCAAATTGTTTAAACGTGACACCGTACCGTACGTACCGTGCCGGTAGTCGCCTTGTGCATCATTATTGCGCGCTGGATCATTATTTTAAAACTGCGATATCTTCTAAGATACTCATTAAAATCAAATTATGTAAAGGGTTAATTTCGTCTAAATTAAATACTTATAATGAATAACGCATTTTTTTCGATAAGGATTAATATAATCTGCATTAAAAACACCTTCACAAACATTACTTTATTTTAGAACAAATTTGGTTAGCATAAAAGAGGTTATAGTGAAGTAATCCTAAAAGATAGATATATGCTGTCGCGGACTTTTTTTTAGAACTTGTAACGGTGAACAATTTTGTCATACATTATTTTAGTGTAACTTTTACTTTACCGTTTCCGCAGCGCACGCGGCGGAATCTTTCAAAAGGAAAAAAATATCCCCGATTTTGAAACATTCTTTATTGCTGCTCCGCTCGTCCGGTCCGGTCGTAGCGTGATGATATATAGCCTATAACCTTCCTCGATAAATATGCTAACTAACACTGAAAGATTTTTTTTAAATCGGACCAGTAGTTCCTGAGATCCTAGCGTTCAAACAAACAAACAAACAAACTCTTCAGCTTTATAATATTAGTACTAGCTTTTGCCCGCAACTCCGTCTGCGTGGACTACAGGGTTGGGTTCAGAAAGAAAATAAGTTGTAGTATTTTACTCCGCAGAGCCCCATTTACTTAAATATACAAAAATCATAGTAACAATCGGTCAAATTGTTTCAACGTGAAACCGTAACGCGCCGGTCGACACCTTGAGTATCATTATTGCGCGCTTGATCATTATTTTGAAACTGCGATATCTTCTAAGATACTCATTGAAATCAAATTATGTAAAGGACAAATTTATTTTGTATTAAATACTTGTAATGAATAACGTATTTATTTGGATAAGGATTAATATCATGTTTGTAAAAACACCTTCACAAATAATGCTTTATTTAAAATAAATTTGGTTAGAATAAAAAACGTTATAGTGAGCCAACCTTAAAAGATAGACATATGCTGTCGCGGACTTTTTTTTAGAAATTTTAAAGGGAAACAATTCTGTCATACATTATTTTAGCGAAACTTTAACCGTTTCTGCAGCGTACGCAGCGGAAGCTCGCAAAAAGGAAAAAAGTCCCCGATGTTGAAACATTCTTTATTGCTGCTCCGCTCCTATTGGTCGTAGCGTGATGATATATAGCCTATAACCTTCCTCGATAAATGTGCTATCTAACAGTGAAAGAATTTTTCAAATCGGACCAGTAGTTCCTGAGATCCTAGCGTTCAAACAAACAAACAAACAAACAAACAAACAAACAAACTCTTCAGCTTTATAATATTAGTATAGATAGATAAAAATGCCTGCTTCGTTGTCTCTCACGGTTCATAGGAAGACACTTAAAACTGTATTCCCTAACGGGGAGAAGTTCTTTATGCACACTTTTCGTAATTTGTTTTCAAGTATTAAGAGTAAGAGGTAAAGTAATTGGGGGCGAAGTTACTGTCCCGATAATATTACGGACACATTTTAAGACTCCAGACTGCTATTGAGAATTGAATAATGGAAATCAGCCAATAATAATTTTACCCACCCCCTTACCTACGTGGTCATAAAACCATCAAGTATAAGAGGGATCATGAGCTATCCTTTTAAGTAGGTACATCTTTTTTCATCATTTTGAGTATTTTCTTTAGAAAATTCTCATTAGCAACACGGAGGCTGGAAAAGCTTAACGCAAGTCCCTCGCGCCCTATTGCGTATGACTAAAACATAATTCGTAAAATAAGGATCCATTCCATGTACGAATCATCAGTAACACGAAATCTCCAAATGCATAATTCAGAACAACACTTCAAATTTGTTGCCTCTTTGACCAACCCTGTTATGTGGTTTACTTTATTTATATTGACTGTCGCTTTCGCTACCGATAAAATCCTTACCATTAAGGCTTTGCTAACCCGCATATAACTTTAGTAGTACAATTATTTCTAAATTAAGAATAATTCGGTTATTATCTCCTAAAGCTTTACGAAGAAGTAATACGTATTATTATTTCTATTGGTATTATATGAAGAAATAGATTTGCCTTTTACTATTTTTCTTTAAATGCCAATTGACGTCTGTCACAGCGGGATCTGGCCTACCTAGAATCGTAAATTGCTTAGATTTGTACCTAAATCACAAACGTCTAGCACTTTTCGTGTTTTATTATTCATGATATTGATTTTTTTCGTTCAAGATGTAAGGATTTTTTTTATATAAATATATTTAGAGAATTATTTCTAAAGAGTACAATTTTTTTTACCAAAATTTGTATTCCATATAGACTAAAAGGTTTCATTTTTGATGTAAATGTTTATCGGCTAAATTACATAAAAACATAACACACGAACTAAGTGTCGAGTTTTTGAACTGTCTTTATACTACGATAAATCAGTTCAAAAAAACATTTACTTCACTACTTAATAATCTTGTTCTTTCTATCATTACACAACACAATACTATTCATTCTATTATACCATAAATCTAAGACACTGCCTACAAATACGCTTGACTGAATAAAAACAGGCGTAACGCCAATTTAATTGAGTCCCGCCGTTCAATTACAGTGGAGTGGAACAAAAGGATAGCCATAATCCATGGTAGTCGTTTCGGATTGGGTTCACTTCTTACTTGTATTCCGGGGATTTGAAAACAGGAGTTTTTTCTCCATTTACTTGATTGACTTGATACGATAGAAACATTCTTTCGTCACAAATAAGTTGTACGTCCGTCCTTTGTTCCAGTTCTTCAATTCACCATTCATAAATTCTATAAATATACATTTGTATGTAATGTACTAGATGAAAAGAAGACTACCCAAGGCTTACCTATGTTCAGGGAAAGGCAGATAGATTAAAAACATACATACATGTATGCATATGTAACCCCTAACACGAATTCCACTCAAATCTATTCCTCCAGTTACATTTCGTCAGGTTTATATCAGTCCCACGTAATAAACAACGAGAGTATGACTATTTTTGAGTACATTACAATACAACGTAATCTTACTGATATTTTCCTAATTAAAAAAAAAACAATGACATTTTCCCTGACCCGAGAATCAATTCTGGGACCTTTATGGCAAGGTACATACTGGTACCGTGAGATTACGAGGCAGTTGATAACTATGAATCTGATATATTTGAAAACCACTATGCACCTTGACCAGATAAATCAGGACCATTGGACGATCGTACAAGTTAACCAGAGAATAATGGTATGTCGTGTTTTTCTTATAAGTATTCTGAGCCCAAAACATGACGCCTACTGGCGGTAATGGGCAGGGCAGGACATAACTCCTAATGTTAAGGCAATTCCGTCGAACTTGGCACGTAACGTATAACGTAATGCTCTGTAATTGTGGCCCGTCGGCTGTTACTTTTATTACACTTTTGATAGTTCTTAATAACTTCCAATCATTATTTCGGTGTGTAAAATGAAGATTGCTGGCACTCAGTGCTACAAATTACTTCCGAATTAAAATAATTACGTCATCATCTTATTGCGTATATAGCTATTTTATGCATACATGTACAACCTCACGGCTGAAGTGCCAAAAGGGTAGACAGAGGAAAGTTTATGCACCCACATTTCGCCAGGTATGTATTAATTACATTAGGAGGGAGCCTTTTGCGGTTTTGCCGTTTACAATTACAGAACCTGTGTTCCTAATGAAATAACGCAATCGTTGTTATCAGCTCATATACGTCCCACTGCTGGGCGCGGGCCTCCTCTACTGTTGATAAGGTTAAGGTTAAGGCCTTAGTCCAGCACTCTGGCCTAGTGCGGGTTGGCGGACTACACATCTATAAAATTCCTAAAAACTTTTAGGTGTGCAGGTTTCCTCACGATATTTTACTTCACCGTTAAAGCAAGTGATAATTCACTGTGAATACACAAATAACGACGAAAAGTCAGGTGTGTCTGGGGTTTGAACCCGCAACCGCCGAGATTCTCGACCGTGTGCCTAAACCTCGAGACTATCACTGTTTATGCTTATGCTTAAATTACGTAGTGAAAATGACTATCAACACTGCCCGACATTGCTCGGACATACTTGTACTGCGAAGCCATGAGGCAGTTCTAATTTACATAATGTTATTTACGCTTATATTTAAAAGTTCGCCAAAGAAGGTACCTACTAAAAATAAATGAATCAATATAACCGGCTGATAGTTTAAATCTCATTATCCTCTCACGCTTAGCTTTAAATAATTCGAATGCCTTCTCCGAGTCTTTATACAAATTCTATCTACTCACTTCGTTACTTGTTTTCAACGTCTGAAGTTTAAATTAATTGATTTAGTGGATTCAGAAAAGTCTCGCTTTGGTCTTCCCGAAGCCACTACAAAATATCTTCGAGCTCTTTAGTATTGACATCGATCGAACGAATATTGCAATCCACTATGCTTCGTCTTTTAAAATCTACCGCATAATCTCCAAAGGTCGGAATTATCAATGCTGAATGCTCAGCAAACCAACATCGGATTTAAAAAGCACTGGTCGTTTAGAACTTAAGATAATTTTATATTGAGAATTATTCCTATTTACATTTTATGTACAACGCAGAATTTAAATGAAAACTTTGGGTTGATCGTCTATTTAATTAAATTTTTAAATCCTATTTGTGCTTTGATAGGCATTCAATGCTGCAGTATTTCAACCACTATAATTGGAGGTTTAGGTTTGCGGTCGAGTCTTATATATTGGGATGGTCGCGGGTTCAAAACATCGTGAGGAAAAGTTGACACTAAAAAGATCTTCGTTTTGTAATTTGCCATTTTCCAGTAGGCTAACGTGGTGAACTAACCCCAATCCTCGTTTACAGTGGGATTTAAAGTAGATTTTCAAATTAAGCACGTGAACATATTACATACATAAGTTATAAGGAGCTAACACTTGAAGTGTTTCATAAGAATAGTGCATTATTGAAAATACAAAGAATTAGCGTTATAAGCTTGTAATGATTGTATGGCTTCCATAATCCAATAAAGATTGTCTTTTCTTTTGTGTGAAAACTTACTCAAATTAGATAAATAAATTGCAAGTTTTGCGCTCAGAAGTAAAACGTAACAATAAGAAACTACGAATTATTATAATAATATATTTATTTTGGTTTTAAGTGATGCCTTTGGGGTTAAGATGCGCGGTTAAGTTTCTCGGATATCGCGGATTGGACTTTTCGAAGTTATGTGAGTATTCACAGTCAATTGTCACTTAATATAACGGTGAAGGTAAACATCGTGTTGGAACCTTTTTTTTTTTGTTCTCGGGAGGAAAGCTGTTTATGGCTCTACTTCCCGCCAGCCCGGGGGAGGGGGGCGGGAATCGTATGTCGGGGTCACCGGTCTTCCAGCCCGGCGCGCGGCGACGTCATATCCGCGCAGATGTTAGTGCCGGGCTGGGTCCCTAACAAAATCCCTAAACCGGCATACCGACCAAAACCCCCCGGTGGCCATCTTCGCGCCGAGTGGGGCGACCACGGTACGCGGGCGAGAAGCGCCCACCGTCATCCGCAGCCGCCCGGTGCGCCTCCGAGACGTAAATGTCTCGGCCGTTTCGGAGTTTTAGGGGGCACAGATGCACCCCCACTATCTTGGTTCGGGCGCCCCGGTCGTGGATGGGCGCCCGCGACGTACACAAGCCACAGTGCCGCCGCCCCTTTCTCGATCGCTTCTTTCGCGATCTCACTCCGCGCTCTCCTTCTGCAACATGACGTACTCGCAGAAGGAGAGCATCGCTCGCCAGGACCTCGGACTCCCGACCATCGAAGAGACGACGGCCGGAAGCGAGAGATCGCCACCAACAGTAGCGCGGAGAGCGCTGCGCTCCACCTCCCAGGCTGGACACTCTTGTAAAGTGTGCAGGGCTGTGTCGTCCAGACAGTTGTCACAGTAGTGACACACGGTCGACTCCTCCTTCTGTGCCACCCGACACAGGTAGTGGCCGAAGCATCCGTGCCCCGACAACACCTGCGTCAGGCGGAACGTCGCCGCGCCATCGTGTTGGAACCTGCACTGCTAAAAATTCTTAGGAATTTCTCAGGTGTATATACCGCCAACTCGCACGAGCCCAGCATGCTGTACTCAGGAGTAATCCTCTCAATTGTAGAAATGGCCCGTGCCCAACAGCGGGACATAATATATGGGCTGATAACGATATTTATTTATTTAAGAGTATAAGACAAAATAAGACGTTTTAATACTGTGACTGCCTAATGACTATAATGAGCGCGTTTTCGTACTTTATTCATACACAATTCGGAAATCGGTACTAATCGGTAATCAGGCCAAATAGTCCGATGAAACTCGATAAGGAGTATCCTCATAATTCACAATTCCCTCTGTACAAGTATCTTTATTATAATAGCCAGTGTGTCATAATGAGGCTTATTTCCGTCTCTATTAAAAATGGTTGAATATATTGTATCGCTTAATTAACCGCGTTTTTCCAAGTCGTCGTTTGGCACCGTCTGCCACTTTAATGTAATTGAAAGCGTTGCGAATTTGTTAAAGGCCCGGCCTGAGCTATTTAATAAGTGTTCCACTGTCAAATTTAGTGTTTAACAAAAACATTTCACTGCAGACAGCTTGGATGGCCGTACAATTGTATTTTCTGATTAAATTTCTTATTATTTCACTTGAAACAATTCCACTAAAACACGCCTTACGTTTCGTGCGGTCATGTTTTTGTAAATATTGAGCTGAATTTTACAGATGGGTGCTCAAAATGAGATCATTTAAGATAAATTGAAACACTATTTTATTTTATTGATATAAAAAATTGTTTTTCTTTGTAGGATTTTGGACTTGAATACCGCAAGGATTAAAAGTGCCGCCCAGTAATAGATAAGATAATTTCTGTGTAAGCTCTCTAAAGAATACGAAAATTATTGTAACATATACACACAAAATTGCAAAATAGCTGATGTAGTTATTATATAACTGAACAATTTTTATTGATCATAACTAACGAACAATTTGAACAGTTGTTCACGTTTAGATCTAGAATAATGTACTTGCATAAATAAGCGTTGCAAAAACCTATCCGGACATTTCAGAAATGTGGGTGGTCGAACCAACTGGCCGACATATATAGTTCTTTATACTTTTCGGTACTATGTTCAAGTCTCAAATTTTATTTCTTAGGGGCCGTGCCTGTTGCCGTTTTCCGTTTTATGAGAACTTTCTAATGGAAAGCACAGTGCTTTACCCGGGACCATTATATCAAATACTTATGCCTTGACACTACGAATAAGACATGAATACATAACCTCACGTCTGTATGGGTAATACATAAAGGGTTGGCAGAGGTGACGCACCCACATTTCACCAGGTACATATTGGTCAACACTTTTCCCGACCCGGAAATCGAATCCGAGACTTTTAGATCTCAAGACAAATGTGTCGCACGACCACGAGGGAGTCTGCTGCTACGTCATTACCCCATACTCATCCCACTGCTGGGCACGGGTCTCCTCCACCTCCAAGGGCCTTAGCCTACGCTGGCTTAGTAATTGTAGACTACGCAGTTAGGAAATTCCTGAGACCTTTTAGGTGTGCAGGTTTCATCACGATGTTTAGCTTTAACAATAGATGATGTATTGTAAATGCACACATAACTTCGAAAATTCAGCGGTATGTGCCTGGGTTTGAACCCGCGACCGCCGAGTTTCTCGACCGCGCGCCTAAACCTCATCGGTCACTGCTTTTTTCTACTACGAATGCTGCTACTACGAAATACTGTAATACATTTTAAACAGCCGGCAAAACGTCACGTTGACAAATCATTTGGTTGCAGGCTTGTTAAATTGTCAGCTAAATGCCGCAAACGTTATTAAAGGGAGAGCGCGGTGGGCGGCAGACAGGAAGTGGCGGGGGGGGGGGGGTTAACTGACCTAATTGCAGGCATCACAGCCCCGTTGATTTGTTTAAAAATGTCGTTATATAAAGGAAAATGACGACACTTTTTTGTAAATTATTAAAAACTTGCTCCTAGTTGCTACTTTGGTAGTGTGTCTAGCTGTAGTGTGAGGTTTCTGTTAGAAAATTCTCTTTAAAAGTTCTATAGAGTCTGAAAATGTGCTCGAATCACATAAAACCTCGCCGCGTGTTATGTAAAACTTAAGCAAAACAAACGAATGGAATAAAAAGTGCACCTTTTTTGTAAACACAAGTTAAAAACAGATTATGATCGAAAACTAGGAAAAGTCATTATAATAATTATTAGAGCGATTATAAACACATTGACGCGAAAAATGCCCCAAAATGAAATAACAAATTTGAAGTTTTGACAATCACCATAAATCTTATCTTCCGATAACAGTCTATTGACACTTTTTACATATATGTACGTAAATATATGTAACGGAAACAGGAAAACAATTATAATAATTACCTGTATCCTTTTGCTGTTGACTATTGATAATACGATACATAATATATTAGTTAACGCTTAATCTATCAGCAATGTCAAAAACGATTTTTAAATATACGCCCACATTTAAAATCCGGGTTACTATCCATGCCCTTGTAATTTGTTGCTTTAAATTGCTGAAAAAAATGTGTATTATAGCTACTTTTATCTTGTAGAATTTTTAATTTTCACATCCAAATTGAAAAGGGAGAAATTATAAAAATCGTTACCAATAACTATACACTAAGCTTCGAATTTAATTCACTCTGTTCCTCGAGATATTTTAAAAGGATTATTTAAATCCACGCCTTTAATAACACTTTCTGTAATGAATTAATATTAAACACACTTTTAAGGAAATTTCATTTCGGTAATTGCGTTCTACGATCGGACTATTCCGAGTGGCTTTCCATTTCTTAAGAAACGATTGAGAGTTATAAGACAGATCCAATGCTTTTTGCGATTGGAAGTGCGCAGAAGCCACTTGAATTTCAATCTCTCCTAAGCCTTCTTTCGTGAATAAGAAATGAGTAACCAACGGTTTGATAAAATAATCAAAAATAAATCTTTTCAACAATGTCTACATGAATTGTACAATTTAAAAATTGGTTCAACGTTACCTTGTTGTTATCTTACTGATACCAATGTCGTTATTATTTTTGTACAACAAAGCATAAATAAATACCTTAAAGAATGTCTCTACATAAGTGCGTGTCTTTCGTCAAGCGTCTATCTAGAGTCTATGTATCTGTATATAGTCTATCCTGGTTTAAATTCATGATTCGAACAAACTGTAATTGTTTTCCAATATGATTACGTGATCTTAAAAAAAATCGGAAAACGTACCTTTACTTAACCCTCCAGTATACTTATAATACCCGCTCACCCCGTATTATACATAGAATAATATATATTGTATTAATGTACAGTCCTCCACGAATACAAAATTAAAAAAAAATAAAGTTAAAAGAGATAATATACTGCAAAGTAAAGTGAACAAATAGTGGTCTAATCGTTTTAATCGATCTCTTCCATACAAAGAGGTTATAAGCAATATATCCATGAATACTATCGGGAGTCCGTTGTAATTTAGCATAGAAATAGGTCAAAATATAAAAGGAGTTGATAAATACACGCTCACCAAGGGCGAGCCTTAGGGGCCAAGGCCCCTAAGGCTTTAGAAGAGGTGTACTCGTATATACAAGTTTCCTTAGCCTTGTTTTCATGTTTCACGTAATTGGGGCTATGTCGGTTACCTTTGTTTCTGAGAATTGCCTACAATGATACATGTTAACAGCCATTTCTTTCCTAAAGTGGAAGAAATAGATTAAATATAGCAGAATATTTTTTTTTAAATCAAGCTACTGCTAAGAAAAAAAAGCAATGTACAAAATGTCAAACGCAGAAATGTTTTAATAAATAAAAAGGTTTTAACAGAACCAACGCAATTGTAGTTAGCCAAGTATAATAAAAATAAAATGCTTTAAAATTGCTTTTTATTAAAATGTGAGTATTGAAGCTTTCTTTGCCAGTTGTGATGGCTATGAGGATTATAGCGAAACAGGAAAAAATCTCGGACAAACCCTTCTGACTTACGAAGCTAAGTGTGTATTCACAGCGAACACACTTTATCAGTAAAGAAAAACATCGCAAGGAAACCTGCAACAATAAAATTAGTTTGGAATTGCTATAGTGTTTCGTTCGGCAATTAGTGCTCGGTCGGCGTTGTAGCCAGGTCTTATCTCTCATACTTGTAGAGGAAGCCTAAACTAACAACCAAATAGATTTAATACTCGTAGTTGTTAGAAAAACGTATTTTTTTTTTATTTTTTGTCGGATTTTCTTTAATATCACGGTGTTTGTGATCATCGTGGCTATTCCATGTCTTAGTTTTCGATCAAGGTACAGACCTTGTATACAGTACACCTTGCTATTTTGAGGTAATGATAGCTATTTTGAATTCTGTACGAAGGAGAGAATATTAAGTAACCCTTATCAGTAATATTCCTTACAAGGACGCACCGCGCTATTCTAACTTAGATGCTATTATCTCGCACGAAAAGTATTCTATATGTAAATCCAGATCACATGATACCTTGATGAAAAAAAACTGAATTAATGTAATCCTCATTTTGCCAGTATGGAATAAAAAACAGATATAAAAACCATATTAATTCCTAATTTTGTGCGAACAAAATATAATTTTAGCGTTAATATGTTTGTACTGTTTTTGTGGGTATTATATTCCAAATAATAAAAGGATTATTTTTGCTTTTAATTATTAGATTTCCATATGAAAATTCTAGTAAGAATGTTTAGGATTGGCAATATTTTTCTTTAATAAACACTAAGCAGTAAGCAAAATTGTACCGGGTTACTTAAGATATCATGGTGGTTATTTTATTTAATCTCTACTTTCTATTACCACTTTATTTTTCTGTACTCAATTAAAAAATTGTGTAAAAGCATCAAAGTTCGAAGTTTTCATAGAAGCCACAAGACTATGATATACATCGTAGGTTGCGAATCGAAATCAAAGTGAATTGAAATGAGAATATCTACAGTTAAAAGCGACTTAAAGCATACTATTTTAACGAAGTTAATTCCGAGTCTAGAAACTTTCTGAGTTACTCGTGCAGCCTCACCAACTGTAGTTGCATTGTAAACGTCGACTTTTTATATTCCCATTTCACCCACATAATTACTTTTTCTTCGGCTTTTTGAATTACTGTCTTAATGACGGTCACATTTTTCACTTCGTTAGTTTAATGATTGCGGTATAATAAAATTACATAATTTGTTGGCCTTTCTCGGAGGTGCTCGCCGTGTATTTTTTCGCGTATAAAAAGACTGTGTCATTAACTAATGTTCACTTAATTAAAATTTAAAGTGCTTTGGAAGCACGTCTAAACTAAATATAAAAGCTGAATTGAAAAATACGTTTTGTGCAATAATTACGATTTTGAAACTGACATTCATTTTCTAGTAGTGTGTTTTATAATTAAAGGATTTATATCTTTTTTATTTATCAATATGAGGTGATGAGTGAGCGATTTGCTTTGAACTAAGTGGTCTCGCCCTTGACATATTTCAGTTATGCTGAATACAATATAGCCATTCGCTGTACAAGTTATCTTTCATTCGAAGCCTCTTTCAAAAATATATTATTTATTATTATATTTATACGTGTACTTTTTCTATCGTAGGTACATAAAATATTTATTTCGCAGCATACTTACAAAACACTCGCTCTCTTCGTAAAGTAATAATGAATTAATTAAAACTTTATTTTATGCATAAATACAGCCTAGAAATCTTGAAACATGAATAAGTATATTGTTTACGAAAAAACATTTAGAAAACAAAATCAGAGCAAAAGTAAATAAAGCTATTTATCAGTATTTCTTACATTTTCGAGAACGTAATCCATTCAACGTATTTTAACACGTCAGCCACACATCTTAGCAGCGTCTAGGCCTGCGCTATTTATAAACCCCTAACCTACTCTACCGTATCTCGTTTCAACGGAACGTATTTTCTCTTTGCACGTAAAGCTTTTGCCTTTATAACACTCCCAAGAATCGGGCTCATAGTCGTGAAATCGCACAGTAAAAAGTAGCTAAAACCTCAAATACAGCTGGGAGATTTCGGTCTCATATATAAGACTATTTAATAAGATCTCCAAAAATGGAATAGAATTTCATTTTGGAATCCAATTCCATAAATACTTACATACATTTCCAATGAGGGCTTGTTATGGAACGTAGATCCAGCAAACAATACTCTTTTGTGTTCAATAATGATATCTTTAAAATAGCTAAGTTGCCCTCTTTAAGATAACCCTAGGATTATGGAAGGCTCACTATTTGACACCTTACCTTAAAGATGTTGTCAATGTTAAATTCTTATTTAAAAAAATACATCAAGGTATTCGGTGAGTTCCTCGCTTCTATGCAATGAATAAGAAATTAAATAAAGCCTTCCTTTTACAATCTAAGAATAAAGCGATACACTGCCACTTATAATCAGTTGCTACGCGGATAACCTACTTCATTAATTAGCATGGTGATGCGTACCTCAATCAATAGAATTAATCAGCGTGTACACTGTACAGTACTATCAAATTGTTTATGAATTGATACACGATTGTAGTAGAACATTATCATGCCGCAATCTGTCTATCAATTAACCAGTTTGCTTATTGTGTTATTACAATGATTACTTGCCAAGCGATTGGTTTACTCTGGCCACTTTACTGATTGTTGAGGGAATCTTTAATGTGTGATTCATAATCATTTGCTTATCGAATTGATTTTAAGTATCCTACGTATTTGCTGCGTTTATAAGACTTGCTTACCAATAGCCAATGCTCTTTATTATGCTCAATAATTTTAACAATTGATGAAATCTATTCGTGTTTCATTCTATATATTAAAACGTTTTGTGGCTAAGCATGAATTAGCTATTTTAAGCATTTGAGTTGGATCCACAAATGTTGTTAATTGAAATGCAGAAGATATTTAACATAGCCTGCATTCCTTTACCGATGTCAGACCCTAACTGAACCGCTCCCACCCCAAACTTCCTCTCACAACACTTCAGCGCAGTGTTATGATAAATTGCGCCAAACCATCTGAGTTACAACGCTCTCACAACGAAAATGTTTCCAGAGTAATTATTTAAAAAACTTTCGAATGTTAACACATGATAAATGCAACACATTCAACTTTCACGAGTGCTGTGTTAAAATATTACGTGTGCCATTTCAATTACAAACTCAACGGTTATTTACAATTCGCGGATGAGTGAGCGCGTAGACGTTTTGTAACACATAAAATTCCATATTCGAACATGAACGTTCCGTTGGGATACTCATTGGCCTAAATCCGCAATTTGAAATTATTATTTAAAAGTTTGAATTCAGAATTCGCAAAACAGTTATAATGATTTAAAAGATGGTTGATATGCACCAAAAGTCCATATGCTTTAAGTTGTCGAATGAGGTAGCAACACGAATTTTTAAAGAAATGTTATGTTAATTACTTTGGTTGAATTTAATATGCTGATTAAGCTCATATTTATACATTGATGTGTAGAAAACAGTCTGTTATTTGGTATTTTTTCTCTCAAAACAAACATTGTTATGAGAAGTAGCCTATTAGCTCAGTAATTTTGAAAGGAAAACAAATTAATTCGTCAAAAGACAGACCATTCTTTACAAATAATAATTTACTTTGCTCGACTCGAATAAATCACATAAGGTTTCTTCCTGTCTCATTAGATGACTATTATTCTTTAATATAAGCAATTTTTCAGGACATTGTGAGCTTATAAAATCAGAAGTATACTAAAGGTGTTGGATAATTAAAATGTAAGATAAATGAATTTCAAACATAATTACCATATTTATTTACGTGTTAAATTTTTCATTTCTTATGCCATCATATATGTTAATGTAGGGTAAAGGCGGGATAGATGCCCCACTTTTTGAAATATCGTCATAATTTTAAAAGTATTAGAGTTATATAAATAATGTCTACGAATTTAGCTAGTTTAATCCTTTATGTTTAACTGTGATTTGTTTTTTTGGACCTATAAATTACAGATTTTGCAGATTTTAGCTTTTAGTGGAACTCCTTTTTTGGGGATAGATGCCTACCCGTATGGATAGTTGCCCCACCGTGAAAATACTATGAAGGATAGACGCCTACGGTGCGGGATAGATGCCTTTCATTATGTATAAATGAAAAACTCAACCCAACTTTAATGATGTTTTGTGGACAATGAGTATTTTAGCAGACACAAGAAACAAGACACATAGGACTAATAATGAAAAGCATTTTTTAGTTTATTTTTTTTAATTGTCATCGTTACATCTGTAACTCTAATATGAGATCAAATAAAATAACCATTATAAAATTCTAAAAGTATATGTTTAACAAAATAGGGATTCTCAATTCTGATCATATAATATTAATTATTAAAATTCAAGACTCATAATCATAAAGTAGTTCCTTTAAAAAAAAATAACATAATAAAAATTTCAAATGACGCTTATATCTGTCTTATCTACATATATATAGATCAATATTTTTATCTTGAGGTTTACCTTTACCTTCCTTCTAACTGTCCTTCACCGGCAAACCTTTAGGTTTTTTTACCTAATTTTTATAGTGTCTTCATCTTTACTGTTAAAACTATCAATTATTCTCCGATTTAGTTGTTTCCTGCCTTGGTTTACTTTTAAATAATTATCATTTTTTTTATTACATAAATCACCTAGGCCATCATCGTCGCTGTCACTAAAATAATGTTTTTGTTTGTTTTTGCTGTCGTTCCTTGTTGCTGGTTCCTTTATTTGTTTTCTTAAGTTCGTTTTTTTTCTTGGTAGTTTCAGTCTCGCGTTTGAGTCTAAATTAGATTTTATTTAATTTTTAAAGGTTCTTAATAGAATCCCAAACTGTCGAGATATTTTTCCCATAGTATTTATATCCATTTCGTCGAAAGCTAATTGCAAACAGTTGTTCTGTAATCCAAGAACATGTTCGATGTCGCACTCCTTCCTTTTTTTTGTATTTTCGTGGCATAGTTCTGCTACAATCATAAATACGTAAACACATAAAAAATATAACAGCACAAAAATATGTTCAAAATTTACATTGAAACCACATATGGGTATACATGGTGTACTGAGGGATAGATGCCCCTAGGGGCAACTATACCTCGAAAAATCAGGGCAACTATCCTTTTTGATAGGGATATATGCCCTCGTATTTTTTTAAATAAATAAAAACAAAAAAGCATCTGTTTACATCTAGATGCATACTTTATGAATCAGTATATTAACGTAATAAAAAATACAACGGAATTAATGACAATTTATAAAGTTATACAACAACAAATACTAACCTTTAAAACTTTGACGTGTTCGGAAGGTTCGCCGCGGATTTGAATGCATATACGAACGAAACGAATCATCACAGCACGGCGGTTTGTGGCTAACTTTGGTGCAGGGTAACTGCGGCTCTTAGTTATACTATTGTTTTTTAATCGCGAGTTTGGGAAGTTAGGTTTTTTGAAAATGAGGCATCTATCCCACTGGGGCATCTATCCCGCTTTTACCCTACACGAATTTCGAGAGAGGAACCAGCTTCTTCCAAACGCCGTGTTATCTCGTTGAGGCGACGAAAGTGACCTCAAACTTATTTATCAAAATTCTACCATTCAGATCGTATGTCTTCATCCTTCCATCGAATCCAAGATCAAAACATTTCTCCATTTCTTTTTTCTGGAAACCTCTGAACTGGGCAAACTGTGTAGGACGCCCTCTGGTTTAGTCGGGTTACGACTTGAAACTACTCAAAATATTTTTTTACAAACTCTTAGACCAGTGTAAGGTTACAAAACCTTTCCCATGCAAGGGAACGATGACTCATTGAAATTTTCTTACTCTCGGTCTTATTTTAATACGATCAAGATGAAGCGGCAAGAAAATCGTGTTAAGTAATGTCTTTATACCTCTTTGTCAGTAAAACACGGACACTAACAGGCAGCTGGTAATGAGTTAAGCGTGGTGGAGGAAATGGCCAGCAAAGCAAGATAGATTTCCCCGCAACTTCCAACTTTAGATCCTATCTCATAGTGTCCACAGTTTATGGAAAGTTATAAAGGTGAGGGCTTGACGCAAACTTTGATAGCATCTTACCGCCGGATATTGTAAACTGCAATTTGTTAGGGGAAAATTACGTGCCCGTTATGCCTTAGCTGCTTCACTCCTTTGTGTTTTGGGTTAAGTTTTGTCGTGTTGAATTTTGTTGTTAAAATATTATTTATAGGAAATTCTGTACAAATAAATAATGTACTGTAAAAATACTCGTACAATTTATTTAGATACAGAAATGCACCTCTGACTACGGAAAATACAGGCTTGAGAGTATGTATATATGTTCGTACTCATGTATGAATATTAAGAAAGTAGATAGGGGTGTTTTTTTACCCTCATAATTCACAGTATTTTTTTATGTAACATAATAGAGAGCGAAATATTTGTCGTTTATCGAGCGCACATCCATATCATTTTTCCCTACACAGAACCCGATAGCTCTCGATAGATTACGCCGCGTGGCTCAGGATTCAGGAAGTAATCAACCTTAGTTAAGGTAAATATAGTTTTCTGCACGTGAAAATGATTTTTTTTTCTCTTTACCCTCATCCTGATGCGATTTTATCTTATGTCAAGTAACTAACTTATCTTTATGAACATTTCTTCATTGCATGTGGTTGTCACTGAACTCCTCCTAAACGGCTTGATCAGTTTTGAAAATTTTTATTTGTGTGGATTCGAGAATAGTTCAGATTTTCAATTGGACCCGATTAGTGGCACTTCGATAGTTATGTAATTTTTATTTTTCGCATTTTAGAAAAAGAACCAAAATTTTTAACAGTTAATAATTTTTTTATTCATTGGCAATGTTTTGTGTCTTCAGGTGAATTTGAGAATGGTTGCCATTAGAAAATAAAAATACACAATGAAACATAATTTTTAGAAGCTTTGAATTTAATGTTGCGTAAAAGGCTACGTCCGTCGGGTCCACTAGTTTGCGATAATTTTAGTAGGGAGGGCGTAAGGAGCATTTTACCATTTTATGAAAACCGTTTGTTGATACAAGAAAGAATTCAGCTCCATAATTCCAGCACATCCTAACAATACTCTTTGATATCGCCAATAAAGTCAGCCATGTTGTAGTTTAAAAGTTTTCGCATGTTGGTACTGAGCAATAACCGTTGCTCCAGGCCGGATATAAGCGAGTGCTCAAAAAATCGATTGTTGGCGATGAAGTTCCACGAACCAATTATATTTATTCGTCCCAAGATTGTGGTTGATCGTGGCACTTGCCATTTACGAGACTCCGGATGGTTATCGGGCCTTTTTGAATTTTAACAAAACAGACTCTACTTTTAATTACTTATATATGTAGACTTTTAGATTCTTGGTAGCGCAGTTTTCTAAAGGCGAGCTGGTGAAAAGAGAAGTCGAGCGTTTGATTTCGAATAAATGGTATATCATGGTACCTACTATGTTTTTTATCATTCAAGAAGAAGACACATCCATCGTATCAAAGATCGAATTTTTCGATCGAATTGACAGCCCTCGTGGCGCAGTTGGCTAGACACCAGCTTGCGAAACGAGAGGCCGCGGGTTCGATCCCCGCACCAAAACAAATGTTTGTGTGAACCACAAATATTTGTTTCGGGTCTGGGTGTTTGTGAGACCGAAGTCTCTCATAGTCTCTGATACCCACGACACAGGTCTTGTAACCTAGTGTGGGGTCAGAGCTATGTATGTGACTGTTGGGTGTATTTATTTATTATTTATTTAATTATTTTGCCCAGACTTTTCTCTACTGAGTTTTAAATGTTAACACTGCCTCGTAAATATGTATGTAATCGCATGCTTTGTTTATTACATTTCTTTGTTCTGGAGTGACGACCACGACGGAGCAATCGTAGTGTAGGACGCCCTCTGGCTAGTTGGTGTTACGATATCCGCACGGTGACTGTCAGTATTATATGGATATTTATATACCAGATCCAATAACATTGCCGTATAAATTCAGCTTGCACTGAGTAGTCCTCGCCTCGTTAAATTAATAATCAGAGGAAAGCAGTGATTGTGTGATGATTCGACAAGTATAATTTGATAAGTTCATGTTGCTTGACTAATAAATCGTTATATGATATATGTTCTAAGGACATAAATGTGGAATATAGAATTCAATGACGCAATTAGATCTTTAATAATCCAGTGGCATATTCAAATTATGCATTGACCTTTATATGCAAATATTGATCTCAATTAGTTTAGTTGATTCGCCATGATTGAGCGACTAATGTATACTGACACAAAGTATATTTACTTAAGGCATAAACTAGTGTTCTGGAACATATTTCCGGTTAAAATTTAGGTGTGTTGGGTAACTCCATCATCAGCTCACATACGTCCCGAGGCTTGGCGTAGGCTTCCTTTATAATTATGAGGCTCTAGGCATCCTTACAGTAAAAATTTACAAAGGAAGACTAGGTAAAAGCTTATGTATGAAAAAAAAAATATACGAAATTTTATTAACATTCATGTGATACGATACATCTCTATAAATCTATTACACTCATGTAAATAAATAGCACGAAAAATCCAACAGATTGATCTTGACTTGACTCGACATTATAATTTGTCTCTAATATACTGAACGGTACAAAAAATCATGAAAACTTATTATGCTCGTTGCAAAAATATATTTTTTTAAAGTAATATTATTCATCAAATTCTGTTTTCAAAATTATTTCATTCAAACTACAATCCTACGCTAATATTATTTCTCTGCAAAGTTTGTCTTGTTCTTCGACCCGTGTATTTTACAGATTGCATTTTATTTTATTTTTTCTTCTAAAATAATACTGGCCTTTAAATAGACGCTGATAAGAGAATTCATCCTTAAAATATATTGTGGATGTGCCCAGTGGTTTGTCAAACATTTTCGTTGGGCAAAATTAATGGGGAAAATTTTCGGTTGGCAGCCTCGGTGTCGACCATGCAAAAACTTCGCTCTTTTTGCCTTACTTTCCTTCGCATGTCTCGCACACGCGATTATTGCTGGAACTAATACTTCTTATTTCATCGCTTTCGCACTCATGACTAAACTTACGATTCAGGGTTTCGTATGAGAAACAGGAATTTAGAAACGAGGGAAATTGAAGTGAAGTATAATTGTGTACCTATTTTAAAATTGGACTCGCATTCGTATGTAAGAGTTGGACTGCAGTACACTTACTTATAGATGATAATGATACATTACCGCGGCAAGTAAAGGTTACGTGTCAAACTGACTTTTATGTATACCAGATATGCCACATCATTCCTAAACTGTGTTAATGCAGCATAATGGACTAAGGCCCATCCCCCTTTCAGCAGTCAGGCGTATATGAGTTGATGATAACCATGGAAATGTTTTTTTAAATAATAATTATTTGGAGCGAAAAACCTGTGTATTCATCACTTTATCAAATTCTAACCATCATCAGCTTTCATTCAAATACCGATAACTAGTTATATTTTGATATGAGTTGCCCTTAAACCTAATAATATCAAATATACATAAATATAAACATATCAACTATTCATACATGCATACAGAATTAGATTTTCTATTAGCTCTTGTGTCAGCACGTAAAATTCCAATGGAAATAGACGAAACAAAAAAATATAGACTTATTTTCTTTAGTCTTCATAACTAAGACTTATTACTTAGCATAAATATTACTACATTATGGCAAGGACAGAATAAGGGCACGCATTGCTATTCGTAAATAGGTTATTAAAGACTATTACTCATAAATATACATATTTTTTAATAACCTTTTGACCGGAATATTTTTTTTCGCCATATATCAATATAATATTAAATAAATAC
This sequence comes from Cephonodes hylas, assembly GCA_030295005.1. Taxonomy (NCBI): domain Eukaryota; kingdom Metazoa; phylum Arthropoda; class Insecta; order Lepidoptera; family Sphingidae; genus Cephonodes; species Cephonodes hylas. Next base: position 8,311,575 of record AP025371.1, read on the forward strand.
ACTAATAGTTCGCATGCATAATTTTGACCCTACACTAAGACATGAGTCTTGTTTCGTGGGTATCAGAAACTACGAGACACAAAAGTGTCTCGTAGACCTATAAAGACCTATACCTCATTCACGATAAGTTGATTCTTTTGGCAGATGTCAATTTTTCTGAGACATGACTTTGAAATAAAAAACGTATTATTTTATTATTTTAATGATTTGATAAATATAAAAAAATACATACAATACAAAAGTCCCTAAAGATATAAGCGTTATCCAAAAATTTTGAGACTTTATTGCTTCAAAGTAAAATTAAAATAGGAATACTGAAACTAATTGACGTTTGTATAATGTTACATCGTTCGGACGGAAAGGGACGTAACATCGTTCATATCGATTGCCACGTCGATAATTTTATTGAACGCTATGATGATCATGGCTGTGCTCCAGTTTCTTAATAAAAACTGTTTTAAAGATAAAACTATTTAATTTTTCAACCTTAATTTTTACATACTGCGTTATTTTTGGACTTCCTGTCAACTTAAAATAGGTTGTTTAGACCATGAAACTAAACAACTTTTCCAAAGAAACATGGGTCGAAACGTGATAAATAATTCGACCCTCCCATAGAAAACTGCTCACGTGGTCGATTTCGTGTAGAAGGTCTGAATTTCTTTTTTACTTTTCGACCCGTGTTTCTTTGGGGAAGTTGTTTACTTCCGTGGTCTAAAACACCTATTTAAATTTGGCGGGAGGTCTAAAAATAATCCTGTTTAAATATTAAATAGGTACTTATTATGACTCACCACCGCTTATCTAAATAATGTTTTATATGTCGAAAGTAATAAAGAATTTCACACATAATGCAGTATTTTAAAACGCAATATTTTTTAACTTCTCGATATTTTCTGTTTCCCATCATTAGTCGATATGCCAAAAGAATCAACTTATCGTGAATGAGGTATAAAAAGGTCTCAATTCACTCTGCTAGGTCTCTACGCTATCCCTTTTAGCCAACATAAATAGTGGACTAAGCACCTATGCTTCACACTTTTATCCTAATAAAACGGAATTAAAAACTTTAAAAAACATGGAAAATTCCTTTTCTTGAATATAATTAAAAAACATATTTAGCGTAAAATGAACTGCAGTTCTTTACAGTGTATTTCATAGGTAAATTACCTTCTGACGCTCACGCCGATATGGCAATTAAAATTCCTTTTAACATGCTAAAAGGCTTAGAACATTTTATTTATATTGCAGTAATTTATGCAAACCGATTTAACTGATTTTTAAATTCAACATGAAAGGAAAACATTTGTAGTACATCCTAAGTGCATAGTTTAGAATCAGTATTTTTAATTGCCTCTATTTGTTTTTAATGTCGATTTGTAAAATCATAAATGACATGAAAAACTGTATAACAGTAAAAGTATGTTGTTATTAATCAATAAAAACACAAAATATTATTTATTGTGAACGGATCAATAAAGATATCTCAATTTCAATACAGACACTAACAAAAGCTGATGCACTAAAATTAAATATATTTTTTTATTTATAATTCCGCTTTTACTGAAATCAGAGAAAGAAAGTAAATGCTTACAGTTACTTAAATGTAATACTATTAAAAATGTTGGATTCGTAATTTAGTTAAAAATTTTCCATGCTTGCGTTTGATTTAAAGTCGGCTTTAGACCAATTTCTCAAACATGAGACTTTAGTTTAACGGGACAAATTAATCTGAAAATCATCAGTCCACATACGTCCTTGTACGTCCTGGCACGGGCTTTCTTTACAACCCAAAGGGTCTTAGTCTACCACGCTGACCTAGTGCATGCTAGCGGACTACACACGTAAGAAATTTCTAATAACTTTAGGTATGCAAGTTTCATTACAATTTTTCCCTTTAACGTTAAAGTACGTAATAATTCTTTGTGAATACACAAAATAACTTTGAAAAGTCAGAAGTGTGTGCCTAGCGTTGGAACTCGCGACCGTCAAGATTCTCGACCGAGCGCCTGAATTTCTGACTTTAATTTGACAATAATATTGTGAAATCATGACTTTGGGGGTAATTATTTATTTCGTCACTTATGTACTAAAATAAACTAATAAACAAATTTATGTTCTACTAAGCTTGTGTTGCCTGAGTGTTTACGTGCCGAAACATCTACACGGTTGCTTATCCGCTACCTTATTTTGTAGCGGTACTGCAAAACACCGCACTTGCACTTAGCAGTAAGTGCCTTCAAGCGGTCTTGCGATCCAAGAGTGTCAATTGGTAAGAAACGACAACGAACATTCATACCTTTCCCAACCAGTCACTACAATTATCCCGGTCTTTCCAATATAGCGAAAAACTTGATATTATATACGTTTATTATCATAACCACTTCGTACGTAATTGGTAGAATATTCTAAAGCAAATTGCTCTAGCAATTTTTAATGCATTTTCATAACACCGAATGATATAACTATGCACGTACCTAACAAAAACTAGCTTTAATTTTCAATAACTAAATAATATTGCATGTTATTTCAAATATTATGCAATGTTAATTTGGTTCCAATCATTCCGCGCGCGTGATCGTGTTGAGCACGAGTTTTTGAATAACCCACGCGGATTATTTTAATCCGAAATCTGATTAATGTTGCGGATTGCTGGTGTGGTAAATGTGGCAGTTGATGCTAGCCGTAAGCCTGTTCGCAAATTGGGGGCGAAAAACCTATAAGCTGGTTCATTGACCTAATACGTGAACAGAAACTGAATTTTTCCTCTGACGCGATCTTGTGTGTGTTAGGTAAGTACGGTAATTATTTTATGTAAATACGGTGGTGTTCAACCTTATTATCAAAAGCCCAGAGACTGATTTCTTATAACACAAATCAAGTAGATACGCTAAATAATCCATAACATTTATAATCCTCTTTAAGCTGCCTTTTCCCTAATTAACATATTTTAGTACAAAGTAGTAGTAGTAACAGTAGTAATTTTATACTTCAACTATCGATTCCTAAAGTGACGTACATTAAAACACTACAATTTTTTGTAATTTTTGTAAAATTAAATGTCTCTCGATATTTCGTCCTTCAGATATTCCCGACGTAACTGACCTTCAAGATTTTCAAACTGACATAAAATGAAGTGAATAAGTGGACGACGGGAGACATTCGACTGTCTCGGCGGTGGCAGAACATTCGATTTGCATAAAACTGTCGAGACTTCCAACAGAATATTCCATTGTGTGAAAATTGTTAAATTGTCACGTGATATTTATTTAGCCAACTTATAAGAGAATCGTAATTGTTTAAGACTGAAGAAATAGGTCGAAACGTATTAATACATAAACACTCACGGCTATACAGGGGATACTCCAAGAGGTCAATTACTACATATTAAATACTACACTCATGTTTTATTTCGCACGTGGTAAATGTCGATTAAATTTCCGTGTTGTATTCCAAAAGTGAAAAGCTAATAACTCATAAGACCGCACAGCCCACACTCTTTCCGTGCGAACGCCAAACAGCCAGCAAGTATGAAGTTAAAAAAAACTATAAATATTTTGTTTGTAATAATCTGAAAATGTTTTAATGTTACAATACACAGATTAAGTGTGCGTTCTACAAGTTCCAAGTTCGGTCCCGGGTTGAACAAAGTGTTATTGAGGTTTTTCATTGAAACATTCTTATTACCGCGGAGTGAACAAATACATACGCCATTACAGAAATACGTCATTTGACTCACTCTCTGCATGGAACTTAAAACCTAACAAGAATACTTCTACCCACCCATCCTGACATAACGGGATAATGTGTCATAGATATTCAGAGCTATACTCGCTCACTGTTCTACTAAGCATTCTTTATGTAAAAAGAGTCTTGTAATTACATTCTATATAACGAGTATTTAGGCAATTTGGTATGGGTGCCACGCATACCCCTCAGCCTGCGTGACTTTGAACATGCCACAAAAATATTTGGGACGAGGAACAACAACGCCAGTCTAATTTAGAATTGTCGCTGTTAGCAACATTGAATTCCTATGTATCATGATAAAGCATTATCCCTAGGATGATAGTAGAATAGAATAGAAATAAACTTTATTGTATAAACACAGGACGAAATTGATAGTTGTCACTTATAGTTTAAACTCAATTACATAAAAGCTTCGAAGATATTTTTTACATACTTATCTTAAAGAAAATAAATGTTAGAATACCTTACTGTAGTGTTTCGTCCGATTAGCGGGATCATTCTTGAAATATTTTTGAGAGTATTTAATATTATATAATTTCTTTATAATTAAAAAGAAATTAAATTTTTTCAGAGAAATCATTGGATGAGAGGTCAAAAATGGTATAGATTCAAATTGTTAAACAGCTTTCAAGGCGCAGTTATCTTGAGAAAAAATTGCTAAAATTATCACACGATCCTAGAATCATAGCAAATATTGATAATATCAACAATTTTGGTGTTAAGTCTGGTTGTTTGTAAATACAACAATACATAAAATACCATGCATATTTGCAAGAATTAAATCAATATTACAGACTCCCGCATTCAATTGTTGTGTTGCATGAGACCAACCAATTAAAAATATGTCCAGTTATAATAACAAAAATAATTAATAAACTCAGTACGACAATGTACAAACAACAAGAGCACTATGGAACAAATGTAACACAATCCCCAATAATGGAGTGTGAAAAGTTTTATCAACAGCCCTTGTTTATTCCAAATAGTCCATTTTCAACCTCATTGGGCGCAACAATATGAATTGGATTTCGAAAAATTGATTCTTGCAAAAAGTAACAGGTCTTTTCGGAGAAGACGGAGATTTTTATATCTTCAGGAGCTTCAGGGGCTTTGATATCTTATGATTTCGATTCTGCACTAGGCCAGTGCGGTGGACTAAGGCTAAACCGTCTCACTGGTAGAGAAAGCCCGCTTCCAGCATTGAGATGTATATAGACTGATGCTCTTATCACTATTGATCTTATTACATTATGTTTTATGATATTAATGTCAAGTAAAGCTTAGTGAGAGCAGTGATGGCCTCGAGGTTTAGGCGCGCGGTCGAGAATCTCGGCGGTCGCGGGTTCGAACCCCAGGCACACACCTCTAACTTTTCGAAGTTATGTGTGTATTCAAATTGAATTATCACTTGCTTTAACGGTGAAGAAAAACATCGTGATAAAACCTGCACACCTAAAAGTTCTTAGGAATTTCTTAGGTGTGTAGTCCACCAACCCGCACTAGGCCAGCGTGGTGGACTATGGCCTAAACCCTCTCAATTGTAGAGGAGACCCGTGCTCAGCAGTAGGCGTATATGGGTTGATGAAGCAGAAAGCTTAGTTCAAGTCTTTTAAAGAAGAAAGAAAATTATCAATTACATTTCCAAAATAGATATATACCCGGCAGCAAGAACGAACGAAGATATGCTTCCATAGCGCTCGGAATTAAATCCTGCATGAGGCATTTATATGCAGATTTGACATTTGCTTCGTTCTCTTTTATGTTTTACTTAACTTCTGTACTCGTGTAACTAATTCATCGTCATCATTCATAAACGTCCTACTGCTGGACACGGGCCCCCTTTAACTATGAAGTTTCAGGCTTCAGCCAAGGTTGGCGCTACTAATTCACCACACCAATGACAACGCCATTTATGAAAGAATAGAAATTGTTTGTGTTATTGCTATTTTTAGCTGATGGACATCATTGGTAGTGACATTGTAGGTAGATTATAATCCCTTTGTAATTTATATTGCTTATTGCTCCAAATATAGGCTACAACGTGATATCTATTAAGATGCTATAGTAAGTATCTATAAAGATGATATAGTAAGTTTAGGTGCAGTATAATCACTGTTATATTACAAGAAATAACTGATACCGCATGCTTGAAAGCCCTTACTTCTAGTAGAGTTTGATTAGATTTCCTCGATTAGAAAAGAACTTGAACCAAACTAAAGCAGGAACAAAAGGAAGAAAAACAGACAAGACTTGACGATTAAAAAAACACCGGTTCTTCTTCTTTTTTCTAAAGAAATGTCATTTATTTCTATTCCACTAAATTGTTATCTTTATTTTACTGTACTATTAACAAATGTACTGAATGAGTTAATGAGGAAAGCTGTTAATAAGTGTGGAATAATTTTAACTTGTGGAAACATCGTTATTTTTGTTTTAACGTATATGTATTGTTTACATCCTTTCCCAAATTAAATTAAAATAAAATAGTATCCTCACATTCACAGCAAGAAATCCTAACTGTCTAGTAGAAAAATCTCAGGAAAATCTTCTCACTTGATTAAGTGAAGGGTATTAGTCTGTGTAGAAATCTTTTTCAACGCAAACAAGCTAAGTAAGGTTTTCTACGTCAGAAATGTTTTTGCCGTGGACCGTCACGTCAATCTCACGGGGTACCTAAACGTCTTTTATAAAAACGTGCAAAATAAATTATTTAATAACACCAAATAAATTTAATATTAAGTTAAAAGTAAGCTTTAAATAAATAATTACATTTCATTAATTATAATACGTGAAATAATTGCAACTTGCTTGTTAAATAACGAAAATATTTTAATGAAGTGATAATCAATCCGATGTGATATGATGTAGTAATATTATAAAATTAAAGTCATTAATTTTAACGTATTTAATAACATTACATAATTGAATATTTGCAATAAATTAATACGTATTAAAACACCGATATTGCGTATTTCTACTTAAAAATTAAGATAATAATGAATCCTAAGAGTAAAATGACACTCTTTATATACGTAATAAAAGAGTGTCATTTTAAACTGTTATAAAATGCATTAATCATGTTAAGCACCGATTACAAATGTCCTCATTATTAATGATTTCAAAATTGGTGAAGACATACAACACTCAAGAAAAATCTATCAAGAATATTATCTGGCATTTGGAACATTTAAAATAATAATAGTAATTCAACAAATACCTAAAATTCTCCAAGGAAATATAACAATTTATTAATCCTATTAAAAATTACAGCACGAAATTTAATCCCGAACTGTATCATACGCCAAATACGTGATTGGAATAAATTTAAAAAAGAGACTGAAAGCATGACCAAAATAATTTTTACCAAAATTAGTAATTTTATTTAACGATAAATTATAAATTTTAAAGTAAAAATTGATTTAAACGAAAAAATCTACAACAAATAAACCGCTGTTTAATAATCGCAAAATATAACATATAAAAACAGATTTTGTTTAGCCACATATATTAGACTAAGCTTAACATCATATTATTTATTACTTACCCAAGAAGTAGTTAATTACTCTTCAAGCACTTATCAAACAAGTTTTTATACACTTCAACAAACTGCCATACAATAAATCACTCAGTTCAGTTTTAAACACTTTTTAACTCTCATTTTCAGGGTAAACACAGCGTGATCTTTGTCAAATAATGCCACCACTTTATTAGTTCGCGTCAAGTATTAATAAACTATCGAGAATATTTTTTTCAAATCGATTTTACTCGTAACGCGTAACGGTTTTAGACGACATATGGAGCCAGGGTCTGCATTCAAGGGGCTTTCGGAGTAAACTGGTATTTCTGAAGTCAGTAACACCATCGCGCATGCGCCGACGTGCGGACAGATATTATGAAAGGACATAGCAATTATTGAAAAGTTTACAACTGTGAAATCATCCCCAAACAAATATTCACGCGAAATACTATTTTGTGAACAAATTTAATAACGAAACGGATTGTGGTTTTGCTAATAAGTCGGCTCACTGCCGGATGAAACGTCAGTGTAAATTTAATTTTGGAATTTGTAACCATTGCATGGTATCTACTGAATAAGTAATTTTATGTTGAAAATATTACGGTAATCTATGATGGTAGTTAATACAAAACCGATCCTTAACTATCGGGTGTAATAATAGGGGTGAACTTAATTTGTGTTCGAATTTTGAAATTATTGAAATTTAAACTTTCATTATTAAAACGTTTTGTTGCGGTTACTGGAGGTTTAATTAAATAAGGGGATAACTTGCTCAAACTCGTCAATAAAATTAAAACAATTTAGATTATTTAGGATTCTTCACAGTTAATGTTATTGGTTTTAATAGACCATTTTCTTTCTTCCTTTTTGGTGTGTTCTTATGTTTTATTCATATGTAAAAGCCGTAGAACGCTTTTATGAATAAGGCGCATCGTTTACCTAACAATATAAAAAAAAATCATTTTGAATAAAACAATAACTTAAAAAATTTATAACCTTATGACTTATAAGTCACATTCAGGTATAATATATTACCAGTATATCATTATGCCAACAAAAACAATTATTGCCAATTCCAATTCGTTGATACATTAAATGCGTTCAAGATAATCGTTTCAGAAACAAAGGCCCTGTGAAATTGGATTTTAAAACTTGAAATGAAACTGTCATAGCAGTCGAAAGAACATCACTTTTTTCTGTATTAACAATGCAAATTTTTCTTTTATCCAAACTCGTCCAAATATTAATTATTCTTATGAATAATATCTGGATTTATACTTTAATTTCCGCCGCGCGATTGTTAGAAGCTATTTTGGCGAAATGAGATTTAAATTGCTTTTTGCCGTGAATCCGCATGGTTTAGCTTATCTAGATCTACATGACTGACCGCGTGTGTATGTAAAGTGGTTCAATTTTTTATCATTATTGGACGATCGTGAAAAAATATGGTCTAATGCATGAAACACTGCCGGTGACGATAATGGCTTCATTGTTCATAGTAGATATTGTAATAATAGAAAAAAGTATTTTATTCCATCAGATAAATATGATTCATGGCGAATGAGCTTATTCTTTATAAATCTTATTATTCTTTGAAAGCATCATTAAAAACTGACTTGTTACATTGCTTAGTCACAAATACAAATCTTGAATAACCAATTAACACGTTCTTTTGTTTTTGAATAGCACAGAAAGAGAATGACACTAAGCATTTACATAATATTCTGTCTATACAGGTGACACAGCCGTAGTAAGAATAGGTTATTGTGTTCGACTATGTTAAGTAGGTCAAGTGGGAACGTAATTAGGTTTTGTACTTCCAATGCCTATTCACATTTGGCAACCTCCACTATGTCACATATCTGCGAAATTCTCTAGAGATTTGTTCGATACTGAGTTTAAGTGGCGTCTATTCGTTGTCAGGTTGTTCGTGTCTTCCTTAATTTTGTTTGCTGTAAATGTATTTCAAAGACTTTAATGTTAATATTAGTTAAATCAAATAATCGAAAATAAGATATATGATCGTTGCAAAATATTAAAACAATATTTATAAGACCTACACGTAATAAGCCAACTTTTAAAGATGTCCTCCGGCCGTTTTTAATTTTCTTAGACGTTGTTCGAACAATACTAGAGAAAATGAAAAATGAAACAATCCTCGCAAGATCTCTATCGATATGGATGGCAGTAGAATTTTAACATTATGAGTCATTGTCTATAACTGAAATAAAGCTATGACTAGAAGCTAAGACGGTAAGAAAGAAACAAGGAATTATAAAATTTTGACGATTTTTGCTAGGCAAAGGTTCCTATATTATTTTAACTCAACCAACGTCTTTGTATGCCATTAAAGAAATAAATCACTATAGTTACTCAACATAGGTACATAATATTGTTTAAAACACTGAGGTTTACTTTATTGTTAGAAACTATTTCCTGTCTTAGTTTTCGTTCTTTTCAAATAATGTACATTTTCAATGAAACTTTGAAACTTAACAAGTCAAGAAGGAATTAAAGTACACAATATTATAAATATATATAAGTGTTGCCTAAATGCTCATTTAGTTAATGTTGTGGCATCGTTTATCATAATCAATATATTATGTAACATCGACTACAATGTGACGTAATAATTATTAATGGTCAATAATTTCAAAATGATTTACAACCTCGTTAATAATCCTAATTTGAAATTTCACGCCTAATAAATATGGTGAAGTATAACAGGGAAATTATGTAAGAGAAATTTAATATTTTATTATTAACTATAAGATTCTCCACTACGCAAAATCTTATTAACATTTTAACTTCTGGGAAGGTTCACAAAAATCGTTCTTAGGGACATATTCTTTTGCTTATCCCTTTCGGAGAAAAGGTGTGTATTGTCTAATGTATATAAATACATTTTTATCTGTAAATATTTAAATACTATAGTTTTTAAATTTAGTTTGCTCTATGAGTGCTTTCATTTTACTAAAACTACAGTAAAACCACAAGGTAAAAAGATTATACCTCGTACCAAACGACGAACATAAAAACTCAACTCAATTTGCTACGTTTAAAACATTTTTTTCAATGCACAACGAATTAATAAAACCTCATAAGGGACACTGACAAAGACATTTTATAGTGTCAGCGTGGGCGAAAGTGAGGGCCAAAGAATATTGAGACTAATATTTCACTAAGGTCAACTAAAAATAGTTATTTCTGGGAATAACTATAAATATATCACTATAACTATTTTTTTTTCGTATATACCAATAGTACCATGTACTACATAAGAATCAAACTTTAAGAAGTACACAGGTTTCCTCTACTCTAAAGAGGATTTATGTTTTAGTTCACCATACGACTGCACTTTGTATATACCTACATATGTTTATTTTTCCTGTTTTGTTTAATTTATTCTTTATTGAGATACCAGAGAGGAAAAGAATGAAGAGTTTTGTATTAATTTGTGTTGTTATACAGTCTGTTTGACAAGAGCGTGTACGGCAAAACTTTTTTTTAGGTACCGCTAGAAGCTTGGTTGTAAATTTGGCAGGTAGCTAGCCCCTTCCCCTCAGATGCTTTGTGTATAGAGTTTCAGTTGTCGTTCGATCTTTGTCAGAGGAGGACGCATTTCGTCATGAATGCTACGTACGCATCACGTTATGAAGCAGTGTTCTTGTGTTTGCATCCAAAGGACCCAAAATGTCATACGCAGCCGCTGCAAAATACATGAAAAAGTCAAAGACATTTGTTAGTAAGTGGGTGAAACGCTATTCTGAAGTAAAAAATGTCGACGATCTGCCTAATCTGGCTCTACGCAAAAAACAACGAAAAAGGAGGACAAAATGATTTTACGGGTATTCGAGAAGAATTCTCGCCTATCGTTACGTGGTGGTCAAGCGGTTTTGCTTAAAAAAGGCCTTAATGTGTCATGTGATACTATAAGAAGACGTTTACTGGCTCATGATGTAAAATTTCGTAGCATAATAAAGAAACCGCTACTGTCGGAAAATCATGTTAAAAAGAGACTCACTTGGGCGCAGGAACATTTGGACCGGGATTGGGACAATGTAATTTTTTCGGACGAAGCTTCTTTTTGGGCACGTTCTTCTATCACTCATACCTGGTGTACCCACGCCAATAAATTCATCCAGCGGACCGTTAAACATTCGGTGAAGGTGCACGTTTGGGGTTGTTTTTCAAAACAGGGATTTGGTACCTTGCACATATTTACAGGTAATTTAAATGCAGCTAAAATGGTCAAAATATATCAAATGGCTTTATTACCATCTGCTCAAAAGTGGTTTAAAAGGAAAAACATATATTGGCTATTGCAAGAAGACAATGACCCGAAACATCGGAGTCGTCTTTGTACAGCGTGGAAACAAGAGAATGACGTTGAAGTACTAGATTGGCCATCACAGTCGCCGGATGCAAATCCAATAGAAAATTTTTGGGCACTCATGAAGTTGAAGCTTCGAGGAAAGAAAATCTGGACTTTAAAACGATTAGTTCGTGAAATTAGACTTATTTGGAGGTCTTTGTCCCTGGATTATGCAATAAAATTAGTAAAAAGTATGCCTCGAAGACTCCAGTCAATTATTGATAATGGAGGCGACTGGACAAGTTATTAATAATAAAGCATCATTGTCTATATCATGTATAATGAGTGTATTTTTTTTCTATTTTTTATCCCAATTCATTCCCGAGTTTTGCCGTACACGCTCTTGTCAAACAGACTGTAATTTAAACCCGAGGCATGATAAATTGTGCCTTTGTTGTCAGTACCTAGTCAGTAGTAGAAATTTATCGCAAGCGAAACATCATGATTTAATCTGCCCCTATCGAAGTATTTTAGGCGTATGACATGAAGTCTACTGAGTACTGACCTGCTTTAACCCTCTCAATCATAGAGATACACGGGTCCCAATCAGTGGCGTGCCTAGGGTGTCAAACTAAGGCAAGCCCAAATGTTTATTTAGTAGCAGCATATTTTTTTTGGTACGTAGGACTAATAAATACCTACCGGTTAGTACTCACATTCACGTTTATAGCGTTATTTTATAAATAAACAATCGTTAAGTTCGTTATTCGGAACTATGTAAGGCAAGTCGGGCTTTCGGGCTTCTATGGAAGTACCGCCACTGGTCCCAATATAAAGCTTGATACGTGCTGATTTCGAGTTCCAGCAATGTTCTATTTTCGAGTTATCAATTAACCAAAGGCAGTGGTGAAAATAGATACTAAATAATAAATAAATACACCCAACAGTCACATACATACATAGTTCTGACCCCACACTAGGTTACAAGTCCTGTGCCCTGGACAGAGGCTACGATAGACTTTTCGGTCATTTAACCCATAACGATGGACCAAAACTGAACAAAATAGAGGTGGCCCGATTCTAACAATGGAGTGAATACAATTTAATATAGGTTTAGATAACTCGAAAATAAAAATGTCACAATTTAATTAACGCAAAGAATTATATCCTAAACAGACTCATTCTGGCACACAAATAAATGTCTTTTAAGGTATGTGCGTTTAACGAGTTCATAAATATTTTGCTAATGGTGTTGCTGCTCCATTATGTGGCAAGCCCTGAAGCAATTGCTCTTTTGTGGTTTCATTCAATCCCTCTTTGGAACATGATGCATATTAAAAGAAAGCAAACGACTTTTAAAAGACAAGGATACCATTGCGAAAATATATTGTATTTTTCGACTTATATCCGATTAACGATATATTTGTAAAATCAAACCAAAACAGGGACATGCATAGTTCTAACCTCATACTGGGCTACAAGTCTTACATCGCGGGTATCACAAACGGAAAGGGCCTATTCTATGAACTCCTACCAACCCTAAATATATATTGTAGATCACATTCATATTTCCCTAATTATTTATTAGTGGCTAAACAACTGCGGCACAGGTCTGTTAATGTAGAAGGACTAGAAAGCAAGAAATCAAAGGTAAGTTGTTTTAAATTCTATTAATCTTGACACTGGTGCGGTGATATTATTTGTTGAAGATAGACTCGTATCATTAAACCAATCACATAAATTGAAAAATTTAAACTTTTTGGGAAAATAAGTTTGCTTGCATTTTACCGTATAACACTTCCCCGACAGACAAGCCTAAATTTGGTATTGGCGTACTAAAATATAGCAGTAATGAATTACAGTAAACACAACTAGACCACAGCCGCTGAGCAAAGCAGAGCAAAGCTAGGTTGACCCACTAGTGTCTACATAAGCCGCATCAATGATAGAACGAGCCATTAGTAAGAATTAGAGCAAATATCAGACCGTAGACTAAATCCCAAAGCCCGAGCCACAATCTATGCGGGAAATTTTCTCCTAATGAACTAGTTCGAACCCTTCTAACTGGATATGCTAGTAGTAAACGGCCGCAATTTAATTGATTGAGAGATAAATACAGAAATAGAGTCAAAGACGAACTGTAAGCGGGCATTAGCATTTAAATAGGTTTACTTAACATTAAGTTAGATAGAAATTCTTGTATAAAACGATTTCCCTCGCCACAATTGGAATTGAATTTATAGTGCTTGTTTTCTGTATTATACACTTGTCTTTGTATCCTTTCATATACTTACGTTATGAGAATTCTATGTTTATTTTATTTATAACTAGCTCCGATTGAGAGGAACCTATTTGTCCACTTTATACAATTTCTTCATTTACCATCCCCTAGAATCATTAATTAGCGCGGTAATACGAGTAGTATCCGGTATTGAGTAAGAGTGAAAGAACGTAGCTAACAAAACGTGAGCATACAAATAACTCACTACTCAACTCCTCATCAGTTCGACTCTATTTGTATGAATGCGTGACAATCTAAATGTACGCAGGCGTTAATTAAGTTCTATCGTTTTTCAATGACAACTTTGATATTTTTTTTCGCCATCGTTCTTTCAGTTTTAGAGGAGGCCTGGGCCAAAATGTGGCCAAATGTGTGCTGTTAATGAAATAAATGTTGATTAACTATTTAAACATTTTGAAAACATCTAGGACTTTGCCCAACGTTCTACAGCCGTCGTGGCGCAGTTGCCAAGAGACCTATTTACGAAACGAGAGGGCGCGAAAGAAATGATAGTGTGTTTATCAAATGTGTTATCAAATCAAATGGTGCATGTGTATGTTTAAGAGCTATGCCAATGACTTGTATTTGTTTATTAAATCAATAAAATAATTCGCGTCTTCTACAAAGTACCATGTGGTCAAAGCAGTAACTTTAGGACTAAAATATTATGTACATATATTTGTGTACTCGGCAGATTATATAAACAGGGAACTTAGGCCTAACAGCGCAATGACATAACAAAATCAAAGTGCAAGTATTTTTGCAAGATCTAGTACAGAAAAAAGTACACTAGAGTCTCATAGGAACGTGATGTCATTTTACAGAAGAAAAGGCGCAAGAAATTCGTTCAGTACATCAGCGTTCTAAATATAGCAGACTGATTTTAATAGTAAATAATGTTGGAAAATGGAATCTTCCTTAGAACATGCTTTTATTCCATTAATCCATAATCTGTTCCAAAACCAGCGATTGGTCGAGAGTTGCTCCAGTACTTTTAACAAGCTCTCAATGTCAAACATTACCCGTTTTACGTTTTCGCTGTCCGGAAAAGGTTTATGTAGATTTATTTCAATGGACTAAAAACCTGTTTTTTACGTTTCACCAGCGCTTACACGTTATTAGAATTATTTGGACGTTTTACTGAAAAATTCGTGATATGTTAATAAAGTAGAATGGTTTTATATTTTATGATTTTAGTGATAAATTATAATCATTAAGTTTATTTTGTCTTTGTTGCATTAGCTGTATAAATATAATTCTACTAACATAGAGATGGAATGATAAATAATTAAAGAATGGATACGTCTATCATCATCGGCCCATATAAGTCCCACTGCTGGGCACGGACCTCCTCTACCATTGAGAGGGTTTAAGCCTTAGTCCACCACGCTGGCCTAGTGCGGGTTGACGGACTACACACCTGAGAAATTCCTAAGAACTTTTAGATGTGCAGTGTTCCTCACAATGTTTTGCTGCACCGTTAAAGCAAGTGATAATTTATTGTGAATACACACATAACTTCGAATAAGTGTGTGCCTGGGGTACAAACCCGCGATCGCCAAGATTCTCGACCACGCTCCTTAACTTTGAGGCCATCACTGCTCCTGCTGACGTAGAAGTCAGGTGTCGATGTATAAACGTCTTACAAAATTCTCCGACCCGCATTAGATACAGTCTTGAGTGCGTAAGTATGTTTATACTCAGTAGCTAATATCTTTACAAACTATAATTAGATATCCTCCGAGTTAATCTTGTACCATGTATCAAAATTAGTTATAAACTTGTGCTCGCGAGTAAGAGCACGCCGAGTTAGTAGTAACTGTGGTGTGAAATTTGTACTCGCCACATATTTTTTCAGGTCGCCTGTTGTTAGTTGAAGAAACATTTTTGTTTACAGGAAATTAGTTGGGGATATTAAAACAAACAGTGTCCTCTCTAGCAACTTTATATTCAAAGCTTTTTCAATTTTCAAGGCAATTTATTATTATATTTTCGCTTCGGGAGACTTCAGTCATTGAATATATAACAGAGTAAGTGCAAGTCAAATCGCGGTAAGTAGGTTCCGTACAACTAATTATAATTAATGAGTAATTATATTATTACTCTCTGTGGATAGTGTAGGCCTATCTCAGTAGACTTAGGTTCAAGTCCTGGGCGCAAACAAATGAGTTTTCAATTTATTATATTTACAAGTTATTTATTCGTATAATAAATTATTACAGAATTGAATTTTGAGTAAAATTCGAAATATCAGAAGAAGAAACAGTAATGGTTTCCTTCCTAACTGCGTTCATTATAAATCATCACGCTCTTAACAGTAAAAATAAGATCGAAAAATCAAACGTCCTTTGATTCGCACCAGGATTACCTAATCCTCAAGGACATTTTTCACAAAATTACGTGATGTAAAACATCATGTAATATTTGATACAAAAATTCACTTCACAGAGACTTACTAACGAGTTGCATTACCGCTCAGTGTGACTCATAAAAAATGTACGAAAAGCGAGTACATTCTTGATACTTATTATGATTTAGCACTATGTCGCTGTGTCAAGATTAGTTACACTGCATCATATGCAGTATGTAATGCGAAATCTTTTATAACAATTTAAACTTAACTGAGATCACAAATTCTATGACCATTAGAAAAGTCTTTGTAATAAACAGTCTCTGTAATAAATTTCGTGAATATACAACGCATAATGGAACCCCATGAAATGTAATTACAAATCTGTGTCACAGAAAAATGGTAATAAAAACGCTGGCCCATATACACCTGAGTATAAACAAAACGCTGAACAAAAACAAAACACTCCGACAAATGAGGTTATAACAAAACAATTTCCACCTAATCCGCATAAACAAAGAACAATAATGACGCATACCTACAAATAGGAGAATTGGAGAAAACATTAATCTTTTGCAGCCGAACGTTTGAATATGTCGTTATTAGCCCTGGATACTGGCCAAGGTCGTTAACATTGATCTATTCGAGACCAATCTCCGCCGTCTTTATGCGTCAGATGTGGAGATCTGCCGTGATACGGTATCGTAATGGCCTTAGTTCTCGGGAAACTGCTGCGAATAAATTGCGACGAATAAGTGTGTCGCGATATTGATTTTGACGTCACAATTGATATCGTCTTATTGAAGTGGGTGATTCGTTTAAAAACTGTCGAGGTGGAAGTTGAGTAATGTCAAGCCTCTTCGAAGATACGTAGATACAATGTATTGGCGGCGGAAGAAATCATATTCAAAGCTGCTGTTTGAGATTTATACACCTAAAATCATGAATCCATTAAGTGTTCGTTTCATTGATTATATTTTTTAAATTATTTCAATCTTACATATTTTCGCTACTGCCCTAAACAATTGTAAATTTTAGTACTTCATAAGCGTCCTCAATATCCTAAAAAATCAACGTAAATAACCCCCAACCACACAACTTTGACTTTTCGGAGTTTGTGTGTTGTCACAATTAAATTCTTACATATTTAACGGTGAAGGAAAACATCATGACGAAACCTGTACACTTAAAAGTTTTTAGGAATTTCTTAGTACGCCAACTTGCAACCCGCAAACGCATTAACTGTTTGCACTGTCTCGGAATCCAATCTTAAAATCTCTTCCGTCAGCTTTTTTTAAAAAAGAAATGTTCCATTTCCATAAAACCAAGCGTGAAAATATTACGTTAAAGTTTAATGCATTGTTCTCAAATTGAAGACTTATGATATAACCTTATATTTACATGCTTTAAACGCATGGCTTTCAAAACGGAAGGCGTTAAATTTAGTTACAATAGTAAAGGTGACAAATGCTCCGGGAAAACACATAATTTCTTCCTCGAATCCACGACGTCTGTATAATATAGAACTCCATATGCTACGTGCATATTACTCAGTATAATGCAGCGTTCATCAGACTTGAGAACATAGTACTGAGGAAATGATGTGGGAATAATATGTCTTATATGTAGAGCATTGGAACCCAAATGAACTGACAAATCTCGAGTGTGAAGTGTAGGTTTTGATATTCATCTACAGATGTAATAAAATCAATGATGCAGTATTAAATAGCGTAATATATTTTTTAAGTATAAAAGACAACTATGATGCTGAAAGAGCATGGTATACATATTATAGAAATTATAAGGATTTAAAAATAAATTGTCTTGCTATTTTTTGATAGAATACGTTCCACTATTGGAATCAGGCTTCCTATACGGTTGAGAGAGGACTGACTGAATGTAAAAAACCCTTCGCATATCGCCTCGCACTTGACCAGTTTTACGTAAAAAATTATAGACACTCAGATAAGACATTAAGATCCATTAAGGGTGGCTTCTGTTAAATTCGATAGGAATTGCCAAGGACGAAATTGTCTTCAAAAAAGTGTATTGTTATTTACATTTTCAAGGCATTAGCAGTGAATTTTCATGACGTCCTTCATTTTTTATAATATCGACGGGCTTCTTGGAACGGTCAATTAGTCACGAAAAGATTTTTGGAACAGACTATTTATCTATCCTTTATATAGCTTTTCTTAATATGTAAATAAATTAATTAAATAAATAAATACCTACACCCAACAGTCACACACATAGTCCTGACCCCACACTAAGATACGAGTCTTGTGGTGTGGGTATCAGAAACTATGACTTTGACTTTGACTTTGACCACGAAAGACTTTTTGGTCTCACAAACACCCAGACCCGAAACAAATATTTGTGGATCACACAAACATTTATCTCGGTGCGGAGATCGAACCCGCGGCCGCTCGTTTCGCAAGCTAGCAAGTCTAGCCAACTGCGCCATGGGGCTGTCAATTATTATGACTTTTGCTTCTGCCCTTTTTTTCATAATCTAATGGCACAGACCAAAATTATTATATTACCGACAAGGAGGTATTCAGTTTTGGAGTTTAGCTAGCTTTGATTTTCACAGCTGCGATGCAGATGTGGGCCTTTATTATTATCATGACACATTATTAGAAAATTTATGCATTTATGACTGTCATTTTAAGTATCATCGAAAAACGGCATAAATCGATAAAAAAAATAAACACGCTGATCATTGCAAACTACCTTACCTTCAAACAATTTTACCCAGAGCACAGCTAACGATGTACACAAAAACAATATTTACAACCGCAGTATAAGTCACACGACGTCATTTACAGAAACGTGACGGTGTGAATCCATACCCGCAGTTTCTGAGGGTGGCTGCTATTAGTGGTTAACTGGATTTCACTTAGGGGATGTAAATAAGACGGCTGGGGCGGGCCCTTAAGTGTTACTCGGCTTGTTCTCTTTAGGCCCGTTTTATTAGCCACGTGTGATGTGTTGTTGCGGCTTTTGGGTGTTGTACTGTTTAGAATGCTCATTGTGATGTGAACGAATGAATGAAATACAAACATATGAAATAAAATAATTTTTATTGAATCTAGAAAATGTCAAATACATCACTTAGATTCAGTTTATATTTCATAACAAGCATATAGTCAAAGAAAAGGTGAAAACACTAGCTCACTAGAAAATCCAAAAAACACATGAAACGACATATATTTATACTTTGTTTTAGTATAAACTCAGCCACATTACAGAAATCCAAGTACTTAGAAATAAGTATGGCTGAATTTACTGTAAAGTAGTACAAAGCATTTTACGTACGATTAATTCCCGTCGCTTTGAATAGCAAGATTAAAATTACAAAGGACACAAGCCATGATATAATGCTTATATTTTCTCTAAAACAATAAGAAGAATAACGAAATTCTTTGGAGTAGTAAAAATGAAACTAGTATAAACCAAAATAGTGCATTCAAATGAATTCTAAATATTTAAAAATCTATTCTATTCGAAAAATCACATGAATTTAAATCATATTCAAATACATAGTATAGCCTTTTAAAGAAATCCAATATCGTGTGAAAGTTTAGAAAAGGGTCGAACAGAAAACTTATTTTTTGCAGTTAAAAGTAAAAGTACATTTCTACAACAACGATTTACCAAGATTATTCTCGGAATAGGCATCGCGTCTACACATACTCATCTTTCTCCTTTACATTTTGGCCATCGATTAGATTGGTAGATCTCCGATAGAGATTACATTAGTGAGTCAGACTGAGATAGTTATTGTTCCAAAAATGCTGACGTAGTGTAAATATATCCTTGTAACTTACTTACTACCATTGAATATAGAACGTTTTGAAGCACGACCACTGATGACTTTATAAAGTGGAGGTAAGACTGGGATAGTTGGTGCTAACTGATAAGCTAAGTATTATCTCGCCGATCCGTTCGGCAACATTCAACTGTCAACGTAACTAATTTATGCGGCGAAAACTTCAGATGCGTTCACTCCCAAACCACTAGAATCCGAAACTGTTATCGAAATTGCAGTTTCTACTCCGCCAACTCTGAAGAAATATTGGGTGGAATAATTTAAGCTGTAACACGTTGGCACTTTACGACTGATTACTTAAATTTATTACTACGTAAAATCGAATTTATTTGCAGACACGCCGAAATGTTCACGGTGCTTCCGTCCCTATTAAAAACTGACAGTTTACACACAAATGTTTGTTCATGCGAAAGGGAAAACCATTTCGTGGTTCAGTGGTTTTTGCTTAGGGGCGTGACGTGAATTCTAATTCTTTATATAATTTACCCCATTTAGAATGAACTATACCACCCAAGTAAAGTTTAGTAATGTAAAATGATATTGAATTTAAAATATTAATACGATATCTTTTTTTTTGTTGTTGCGTATTATTTTAGATTGAAATTCATACATAATACCTACTCAAAACATGTTAAGTTTTCTATCTACAACATAGTACAAATTGAGACTCCGTGCTAATAATGAGAATTTTGTACCGGTAAAACATCACCATACAGCTTTTACCTATCACCTTTGTATGGAAGAACTTTTCTGGCTTAATAAATATATGCACGCATATGTGTGGCGCAACAGCAAAAAATTGTGAGGACAAGGTTAAAATTACTAAGGCTCGTATTGAGGACTTTCAAAAAAACTTGGATTCAAATTTAATTCAGAAAAAATACATTCTAATCGACGAAGTTGTAGAAGCGGTTATGTCTACGCCTCTCGTCGCCTCCACTTGATGGTCATGAGTTTATTCATCGAGTTTTACGTAATTTATATCCTGGATAAGCACAAAGTAATAAGTTTATACCGAACCATTTTTTATCTTTACGTGTTTTTAATTTTTCTATGGACCCAATTTAACATTTGATGCAGATGAATTTACGGGCAGAAGGTAAGTATTGAGTTTAATGTACTGAGTTACAGTAGATATTATATTATTATCCTTTGTATAAATCCCCTATAGGTTAGTAGAGAAATTATATGACGTCAACGAGCAAACTAAACTTTTAATCTCAGTCGCTCTCAACCAGTCTCGCGTTAAAACAAAACCAATCAAAATGTCAATAACAGCGAAGATAGGCTTCGTATAAAATATCGTGTTTGATTATTAATTCCATGAATTATACACAATTATCGCTCATTTGTTTATGAAATAAGCGTCAAAGGCGACTTGATTATAATTAGTAATCGTCTTCGAATTCCAAGATTATCAAACACAACTGTGGGTTGTAGCATTTTCTTAAAGTAATGAAGTCGTTTTATGTCAAATAAATTTAACTATAAAAACGCCCCTTCATGCCACCGTTTTTCTGTATTCGTAAGGTGCTTATAATTTATTTTAACAAAAACATCGTTATTTGTAACAGTTTGTTATAAATAAATTATTTTATTAATAACGTCGTTTTTAAATGAAACTCCTCTGAGAGGACGAAGCACAAGTAAATATTGTACATCAATCTGTTATATTTGGAAACTAAATTGAAAACGGACTGATAAACCTTTATGGAACACAAACAAAGATATCGTTAAGTTTAATAACGTGGTCTGCCAAAGTCGCTCAAGTACATGTCCATATCTTTAATCCCAAAAGGGAATAGGCTGAGAGGATTTCGGAACTCCATACTACTTTGTATTATTAGCTTCTACGTATATCTCAACTTCAAGTTGAATTTCCAATCATTAGATACAGATCAACCACATGTATTAAGATTTCTCTTGAAGTAAAATGGATACAAACGTTAGACAAAGGAAACCTTATTCCTCTTTTTTTGTTGTTGCTTTTATTCTGCTTAAATAATGTTATTTTTCATTAGCTAGCAATTAAATGAAACTTCATCTTAAACTGCTTTTTGTTCATCCAATTGTATTGTTATTGTTTAAATTAATTCTATCTCATGACATTATAATTTAAAAAAGTGCATGAGCATCCTTGACGGTCTTTTTTTCCTTCATTGTAAACGAACGTATTGTATGGGCTTCACTTTAATCTAAATAAGCACTGGCCTAGTTCAGGGCTTGATAGACCTAAGGAAATTCTTGTGGACAACGTTTATCGTTTTCTTTAACTTATACATACAGTCAAACGTCCGTATCTAATTTGGGTAGACAAAGACTATTAAGTTCAACAAGCTAAGATTCAATCAATCATATCATCAGATATCTATACTCGTAGCTACGTCTAACTCGACTTTTGAGGGGTGTAGTCTGTAATTTTTGATTGTAATGCGTACCCACCTTAACCTACCAGGTGCATTCGATTCATGTCCATCGATTTTATTTACAGTGTCAAATTGAACAAAGCGAAGATAAAGACTCAGAACTATAGATAATTCTCTTTCTAAAGGTATAACACCAAAAAGCGCTACTATAACATTGATAATATGATTTTTGGAGCGATATACACACGGACTACGAAATGTACCGATACAAGTTTTATCTGGAATTTATTACTTGCCTATCTCTCTCAATAACTCCAATACGGCGTTTTGATTCCATACAATCGCGTTTTGCATGAACAAATCTAGAAATAGCATTGCTTATTCGTCAAAGACTGCTAGCTCGGGGGTCCCGTCTTATCTCAAAAATGTATGGCCACTTCAAGTCTCTAGGCAACATAAGTCTTATCTAATCAATTTTATTTGGCTGCAGTATGTTCGTCGTCTATTTGAATTTCGAACCTCTAAAGTCAAATTTATCTTTAACATCTTTAATATTTAACTTTGACCAGAAATTGTCAAATGATATGCGGTAAGTATAAATGTTTAATTATTTTTTTATTAATAAATATTTCTGGATTAAAATTGATAGAATCGGCGCGATGGTTTAAAAAAAATATAATAGTATAGTTTTTGGGTAGCAATATATCGGCCTGCAAATGCTTTTTATGACGACTGAGATTAAATTGTAATTGAAAGAATTGAAGTTGTATTTGATCTAAACTTTTGTTTTTAAGCAGCTTATTTAAAACTTTGATTGATATTAGATTAGAATCAAATATTAGAATTGCTACAAATTATTTTCTCAACTTTAATGTCTTTTAAATTAATATTATTTTTGTAACTGCTTCTGAATTTGCGACCCGAGTTTATGCCATACGATCTAGAGGTTTCGGGTTCAATTTCCGAATTGGTCAAAGTATTCTTTTATCGGAGTTTGGGAATATATCCAAAAAAGACAATAGACTCACCCGCTTTAACCTCTTACGTGAACACTTAAAACACACCTAACTCTTCCGAAAGTTCGGGTAAAATGACAAAAGTGCATTTAGAGGTTAGAACAGTTATATACAGAGAGACGAGAGTGGCTAAAAACGTTTAACATCATATCTTATGTTAATTTGGCTTTAGTGAAACGCAATCAACTTAAAAAACATTTATTGCAACAGTGATTTATAATCTAGTGGAAATTAGTAAACGTCGGTAAAGAAAGCAGAGGCTGGTAACACCTTAGCTGATGCTCTGATGTTATGAACAACATCAATATAACACAACTCTACTATCTTGCAGAGTAACCTTTGCCGGATAGCTACTCTTTGACTTTGGTATTCTGGTGCGTACGCTTTCGCATCAGGATCTGAGAAAAAATAATATTAAATTATTATTATAAATAATATTGCTTTTCGGTTGTGTTGTTGTTGGAAGTTCGTGAGTCCCATCATGCAATTTTTAGAAGCAGCATTATGCCTAGAAATTATTAAGTAAACAGCTCAAGGGTCGCTCGCTCTTGTAAGTGCCGCGTAATCTTGATTGAACCACCAATTAGTGAGTCCTACAAGTGCTATTGAGGAATCCTGTATGTAATATGAATCCTGGATAATCCTGGTAACAATGGCTACTTCTTAATATGTGGGCTTTTAAACAATATGAAATAACTCAATAACAAATTAATGAATACAATCGTTAGATTTATACTTCTGACCCTACACGAAGGTATACGTCTTGTGTCGTGGGTGACAGAAACTACTGTCGAAAAGTATGCAGATGTGAACCTCTGTATAACTTTTCGAGAATCTAAACGTGATTGTAGAATGAAGTATGTGTGTACTGTGTATGTATTAAATACCAAATCGTAACTAATTAAATGTTAGTAGAAATAAAATAATTTCACAATCTGCTCTCACCCAACCAAGCGTAATCGTAGAAAATACTTACGTACCATTTAACAAAGCATTTTTCAATTCTGGACTGAGCGCCACATTTGGTTCGCCGATAGCTTCGCAACTAAATGTCTCGGGACCAACATCGAAGTATTGTACTCCCTGAGAGCTCTTTTTCAAATCATAACCGTATTGAGCAGCTCCTATAATGCCTGTAAATTTGGAAACAAAATAAACCATCCAACTTTCTTCGTCTGGGCACAAAGGCTTTCAAATTGAAAATGTTTTCAAGTAAAACAGATACACTTTTTGATGTGACTCAATAAGATTTCTTTGTACATAAATTTCAATCTTATAGTAAAAATTGAATTCTCGTAAAATAGGTTTTATTTTGAATTCTATAGCAATAAATTATTGTAAAAAAATATCGGCAGCAGAAATTATTGCACAATAAAAGCACAATAAGCCCTTTAGTTTCCACGCATCGTCCTTGACAATAAAAAACATTTAAAGGACGGTATTCACCTTTCTGTTATTAAAAAGAAATAAAAGTCTAGTGAAGTTATAGCATCATTACAAATTCCACTTTTTTGTTTTCACAGTTCGGAACTTCAATGGGTGAGTGTAAATAAAAACAATGTTTTTTTGGCCAATAGTTTGAAACAATAACACTGGGCACAACTGTTAAGTCTTGTTTGAATTTTATCAAACAAACAAAAGAAAGTTGTCTTTGACTTACTTGCTTGAATCGCGAACACTCCAGGGAAAGACTTTGATTGCTTGCTCAGTTCTATAACGACGTCAGACACAATATTCAAATCAGCTTTTGTCTTCAACAGCACTGATTTGGCTGTTGTGTCCATTCTGAAATTAAGGCCAACGCTTGATTAGTGATAACTTGTTGAAGTTTACAATTTAGCACTAGGTTAACAATATATTCCGTGATAACCCTTTTATAGTCGTGATAAACCCAAGGAAAACAGAAGGCGAAAATATCGGCCTTGTTTACAACACTCATTTAAATAGTAAACAAGAATATACGAGTATTGACCATAGAAGTAACTTAACAAAATTAATCCAAAATACCGACCGCGCGCCAAACTTCGGGGCCATATTATCATCATATACAAAAACAAAAGCAGACATTCTCATAACGAAATTCCCTTCAAATGGCGCTAAACTATATTCAGATATGCAGAGCGCGACATTTCCATTCACAATTGTTCGCCACCCTTAATTTTAATTAATGAAGATCTCATTAGGAAACGAAATTATCATAAAGGAATGTGCCGGGGCGGAGAAATCTTTTGCCGAATGTTGCGAATGACTTATATAATTAGACCATTCTAATCTGCTCATGTTGAATCTATTGCAATTCCCAAGATCGTAAGGGGACGTGCTGTCTAGAGTAAAGAGTCCGGCAGAGTAAGTCAGGTTTTGGCATTAGAAAAATCTTAGTAGCACCACGGGGTCTTAACATGGCAATAGACGTGCTCTCAACTATACGAAATTTAAAACACTTAATATTAAACGTGGGTGCAGGTATGCACCTCGGCTTGCTACTTTGAAGAATGAGTGTGTACCATGACTTAACTGAGATACTCAGACAACACATAATTATTTATTGAATGTAAGATGGCAAAAAAGACGTGCGTTTCTTTTTTGCATTGCACGTTGGTATTACTTCGCCGGGGTTTTTCGAACGGCCATTAAAATATTTGCCATGCCCACATTACGGGTCAAGCGAGGGACCAGGAAAAACCCTTTCATATAACTTCATTGTACTTACTTCAAGGACTACCGGGTTTCATCGCGATCGGTCATTCACATAATGACTAACAAGAACGGAATTTTTAATTTTCTATTGAATTCTTTATTGGTAAATAAATCAAATTTTATTATGCAGAATATTATGACTGATGGGGCAGTAAATATGGTATTGCTAATCGCTAAACGTGTCCGTAGCTCAGGCATTGATTATATTATGATTTAACTGGCTGTAGATTCCATGTTTATAATCAGGTATGATGCTGTCACTTTAATATGCGAGTATATAACAAAATAACCAGAATTCAATTTCTTTTAGAATAATACAATTAAAAAGGAAATAGAGTTATTGTAACACTACATTATCAGCCCATATATGAACATCCCACAGCTGGGCACAGCTTCATCTACTATAGCGAGTACTACGTACTACCGTACTGTCCCAACAAAGGAATGACTTATTTTGTTTTTATATACGCACGTAAAATTAACTACATACATACATTGTACAAACAAAATCTTTTCAATTTATTTTGTTATCATCGTGTTTGTATCATAATTATAGTCATTATAGATTTATTATTTTTAGTTCCAAAAAATTGTGAAATAGACCGTAGCGGTACGAAATTTGTTAGAGTAAATGATAAGAGCCAGTATGTCGTATGTTTTTCAATACTTTAAAGTAACTTAAGAGTAATTAGTCACAATCAGTAGCACAAATCATAATATAGCTCTGGTCAACGCCCTTCTCCCACTACATTTTTTTTTATCAGAAAGATTAGTTAGGGTCGGCGGTCATTAAAGTTAATTTATAAAAAATCGACTCACTCTGTCCTTACTGGAAATTAAAGACATGTCGGAAACTATGTATACAATCATAACTGTATTTAAAATGAATCACCATTTATTTTACAGCGAAGAGAAACATCGTGAGGGAACCTGCACACCTAAAAGTTCTTAGAATTTTTTAAGAGTGTAGGCTACAAAGCCGACCGTAAGCCAACGTGGTGGACTAAAGCCTTAACACTCTCAGTTGAAGAGTAGGCCCGTGCCTAGAAGTGAAACGTGTTGGGAGCTAATAATCGTAACAATATCATTGTAGTGCGTAAACAGATATGCGTTTCTGTATAAACGCTTGGCCTACAGTGTTTTTTAAGCCACAAGTAATAGAAGATTGTTGCCCTTTGTTGCCACGATAAGCATCCATGCTGCTATTGCGATTTTTCACGAGGAAAATGTAATCTTCAAACACTACTTTAAATCGCTCATCACACACTCGTTTCGCGGTAGCAAAGTGACATCTTCGAAGTACAAATACAAGTGTAAAAAGGCCATGATCGACAACTAAACACAGGGAATAGTTGCAGTGATTACAAGACATTGTCGTTAAGAAATCCCGAAAAAAAGATTTTGATATTTTCCTTATCATCACATCTGATGTGGTTATGGTAATTGGGCAAACGATAACACTTATTTTTAACGTCAATGTGTTTGTAATCATCCTAACCTATATATGTGTGTGTATACACATTACTCAACTGTTCATTTCTATTCGGATAACTATTTATCGGCAAGTAAGGCATACATAGATAAGGTCAATTAACATTATAGTAATCAGTTACGCGTGGTCGTGTTCTAACAAATCCCGCTCACTGTTACTAAGCGGCTGAGTTATTCAATATTATAGTCACTGGCGGTACTTCCTTATAAGCCCGAAACCACCTTGTTTAAAAAAACAAATTTCAAAAAATCAACTTTAAGCTTTAACACTCTATTTACGAAGATTGGAGTTAAGAATATGTCGAGCTACCACAGAAAAAAATCGTAAACTAGACATTAATAAAGTAACGTGTAACCCATTTGAACTTCTATGGAAGTAACACCACTGAATTTAATCATATCTTCTCTAAGACTATTTCAAATGCCATCTTAAAAAAATCGTTTCCGAGGATTTTTACGTTGCTTTTGCATTGCATGTTTTTTACTATTTACATTTATAAAAGCGCTTTTTGTGTATTTATGGTAATTATTACTTTAAAACCCAAAAAAAATAGTACCTACTGATCTGACACTAAGACGATTTTTAGGGATATCAAACACGACGAGACACTTTTCGGACTCACAAATACACAAACCCAACACAATTTATGGACCACATAAAACACCTGTGTCGCATCAATGGGCCGAACTTTTCTTAAGAGATTAATAACGCCTTTGAGAAGGATCGCTACTATTTTGTTCATACCAATTGTAAAACTTTCATAATGAATATCCTATTATGAAAAATTTTATGTTTGCCTTGGAGGAGAGTAAAGTACGCAGGGCGCTCTTCGAAAACCAAAAACCGAAAGCAAAAGCTAACAGTACGCAATACTTATGAAATATATCTAATTGCAACGCAATATTTACTTACTGAAATTCTGAAATCTTCTGATTCTTTAATCCAGTGACGTTCAGGTTTTTGAAGTGGAATTTTAAGCCCATTTCTTCTTTCCCTACCACGTCTAATGAGGAGATTATTAATGGATCAATTGGTCTTATGTCATAACTTGGTATTCCTCTACATGTCTTTTCCAGGAACTGTTCTGTTGATTTACTTAAACACTCCATGTCATGTTTGCTGCATGGCACCAAGAGGGATTCTGGAATGAAATAAAAAAATACTTATAGTCACGTCAGTACCCTCAAATGTAGTTACGTGGCAAAGTAGGCAGAGGTGCATTTCTGCACACATATTTCGTCAGCCGTTTTTATAACAAAAATTATAGAGGGTGAGTACTATACCTACTACTGTTTATGAGGTAGGTTTTCCGAATCCGTGGTGAAAATTATGTAACTTAACATCGAACTGGGGACCTTTAGATTGCACGGTATACATTTGTACTCGAAGACTACGGGTTACTTTTAATAAAACTTCACTTTTAACATCAAATTAATATTTTCGACTTTAAAGCTAAAGGAATTCTAGAATATAGCAGGAAATAACTAGATTCAAGCACAAAAGGCTCAATCGCCTTTGTGTTAACAGAAATTTGATGTAAACAAGAAGAACGAAGATTCCTGTTCCTAAAAAAACTTTATTCCACGTATTCATTATTCATAGTTCATAAAACACTACTTGAAAATTTCCTGGAAATCATAATTTCTTCAGTTTCTCTCTCCGTTGGAATTTTTATCAAACTTAAATGAACGCTGCTGTAACGGCAAAAGCTACTTTTCATACCATCCTTGTTAAAATAAGTATAGATGCACTTGTAGAAAAAATCCCATCAGCAAGCCTATTGACCTTTTCAAAGCATATTTCCATAATCGTCATGATCATCAGTCTATAGGGGTTTAAGCCGTAGGACACAACGGTGGATGGAGTTTTACTATGACGTGTAATTTAAAACCCAATAGATCGTTGAACGATCGTTGCTGTAAAAATGCACTTTTGATATTTTTGCGTAAGTGTATAATTTTGGTTCACCAGGCGTTGTGTCTTGTGTGATTGCAACGTGATAGTAATTTATTAAAGAACTAATTGTTTACATTTATAAGAATGACTTGTTGATTCACGGTCGCGGTCATACGTGTCTCAAAATAACTGATAACATTATTTGAGTATAATCGTGTTCACGTTATTTGTAAAATTTAAACAAGAAAATACTGATAGGAGGATTTAATTATACATCCGGATAGTATTTATTATTAGTTCTAATGTTTACCCGCAACATTGATTCATGCTGTGTAACTTTCCATGATTAATCTTAAAACGAACGGTTTTAAGAGACAGCACTGTGGTCACTTGGCACATAAACGTATGTTTCGCGCGATTTTGAGGTTCAAGTCTTGGTTCCCAGATTGAATAGTGACATTGTGTGTTTCCAGTATTTACATATTTCATTTGTATTCATACACTCACAGCAGCAAGGAGTCTGGAAAGCTGTCCGGAGAACGGAAAACAAAAGACGGACGGACTAGTCCTCTATTAAGTGGGACGAAACATGGTTGGCAAAATGTGGGTGCAACCCCCTGCCAACCCCTTCGAGGAATAAAGGAGTGAGTTTAGATATGTTGGTATGACATAATCATAAATATTTCTTATCAATCTATTTTCTACTCGCTCTGCACAAACATATGAAATACAAACAACAACACATACAATGTGTTAGTCGATTTCAATTAAATTCAATTTATGCAACTAATATAAAACAAATCATATGAAATTTTTGAAATTATAACTTTAATCGTAACATTTAACTTTAAACACACTTTGAGTAGCTTAATTGTTAAACACAAGCATTTTTCAAATAATCTAACATAAAAAGTGTAACAATTTTCTCTCGGAAATTTAAAAATAAAAATCAGTTCTCTTCCGAATTATAGAAAGTCGTGTTAAAATACTTTGATTGAAGGATTCGTCATCCTGCTGCGAAAATGTACTCATACGACACACAAACACTGACTAACGCCTGTATCTCTAAGAAGGTAGGCAAGACACATTACTACACTAACGTTATACTAGCCATTTTAGATTTAATAAAATAAATCACTTTGGGGATTTAAGAACATTTTCTGGAATGCCATGACTTGAAAACTTTTTATAAAAAATTGTTTCTATATATCATTATTCCAACTTATTCTAACACTGTTATTGACTTTAGTAAGATAATAATAAAAAATAGTCAATTGCACTTACCTTCAGCAAACACACATGTTGCGAAAAGAACGAACAATACTCTAGAATTATACATGTTGAACACGGCTAGACGCAATTAAATGAGATGAGGAACTAACAGCGATATGTACCAATAACATGCTTATATAGATTCACATGATATCAATACAAACATAGTAATTACCGAGCAAAAGAATTTTGATATCGCAGGTCAAAAATTATCAGTAATGCAGCCAGTGAGCTGCGTTGTCTACACGCATAATGTACAAAATTCAAGAGCACAGACAGTTTAAAAAATAAAGACATGTCAAGTTCAAGCACTGATTACAATGACGTGTCGTATACTATTATTTGATACGTGAGTATATCGAAGATAACGGCTTAATTGTCTTTATTATATGGTGTTTCAGTTTAGTTTGAACTTTGCCCGATTTTTGTTATGAGTGCGCATAACCGCGACCATAAGAAAATTAGCGAAAAAGCTGCTGTTCCATATTAAAGTTCCATTGAAGTTAAATACATCCTAACTAAACAAACAAACCTTTCCTACTAAGACAAGATTGTCATTTTTAAAATTTCATTTTCAATTCCGAGCTTTGAAATTGGGAACTTTGTAGACCAGATTGTATCCTATAAAAACATTACGCATTCATTCTTGTAATTTATTGATTTAATTTTTGCCATATTCTAAGTACCTTAGATCTTAAGTATCAAGTTCATCATTTTTAATTGTGTGTCTTGAATACCATTAATTGTTCCTTGTTGCTATAGAAATTGTATATGCGGCTAGTCGTAACTCCAAAACGTTGTTTTCCGCGAAATTAATAAGGACCATCGCACTGGCGCTTATGATAAGGAAACCGGTCGAAACAGCGTTGATGGGGATAAACGATTATCGTTATCAAATGGCAGTGCAGACAATTATGCCGGATACACTAAATCCGGAACGTACCTATATAATTTAGTTTGATACTTTGTAGGGCTATAAAGTTTTATTGTTTTTCTTTTTTTTCAACTACGCGCACCAAGCGTCGGTTTTGCCACTTGATCTCTTCATTGGAAACTAGAGTTGCAATGCCGTGCAAGCGGAATTTTAGCATGAAGCTGAATGAAATCATTGATGGAGGCATTGTTTTTTTATTGCAAAGCAGATACATCAGTTAGTGAGCCACCTGATTTCTAGTGGTCAACACCGCACATGAACACCCATAATACCAGTGGGATCATCGATGGATTGCCGGCTTTTGAGCAAAATTTAAGCTGTTTCCTTGTAAAACCACTAATTCGTATCCATATGAAAACGCCGCCGAGTAAAACTGATTTAACAAAGATGTTGTACGAGGAAGGAAGCACCGTTTGAACCGCACTGCTGAAGAACGCCATTCACTCAGATGGTAAGGATGGAACTACAATTTCTGGCCTGTAGTGCGGTAGTGAAATTCAGCAATTCAAATAATTCAAAGATTGAAGCCGTAACATGTCAGTTTGGTAGATAAAAATCGGAATTGCTCTTAACAACAGATATGGATATCATTATTATTGATCATTACAATGAATGCTTATCTCAGGCGTAAGAAAAATACCGAGGAATGCATACGGATCATGAATATGTTACATAACACGTGTCATCTGCTATAATGTTTGTACTTATTCATAAAATGCTCTGAAGTAAGATAAATTGTATTAACTATTATATATCAATGATATTTATTACGTCATTTGACTATAAAACATTAATAACACGATAACAGATAAATGTCATAACTGCACGTGTAAGAAAACTTTAAACTAATAGAAAATTGCTTTGAATTTATAGACTTAGAATATTACAGACGAGATTTTTCACTCCATTCCGTTCCAGTGCGTGTTCCAAATGACATTTTAGATAATATTTCCATTTTAAGTTTTTTTTGCCTCAATTGTCTTTCGAAATAAATTTGCCAATACTATGCGGTTCAAAATTTAGTTTTAGTCTTTTCTTAAAAATATCGCAATCGCAAGTCATCTGAAATAAATAAAATACTTCCAAAGACACAGAAAAATTCACATACAAAGTCCCGAACCATAATATACCTTTTATGCCGCGGTTAAAGAACTAAGATAGATTTTCCGATACGTGATAAAATTTGTCTTGCGGAAATGAATCCACGACTCAAGTTGCAAACTTGTTCTCAATCAAAAATAATAGCCTTATATCAAAACCATGAAACCTTGTCTATCAAGATTGAACATGACAAAGCGATAGAATACGTACATTGTCGTGGTTGACTGCAGCCATACTGAATTTGCATATTTATTGAACGTCGCCACCAAACAGGCAGCTTAATAGGTTTAATATGCTTCCCTCACTATCCTCAAATTCGTGCTACATTCTCTAGCAAACATTCTATTCCTGACTGCTTAATTTCTAATCTGCTCGTATTTATATATCTTTATCAGCCTATCTATATATTTTTGTATATGAACTTAATTTTGGGATAAGTAGAAATACATTACGTTCTTTTTTTACTGGTTTGTAGTGAAACAGCAATATCAACATTCAACATGCATGTGATGGTATTAAATAATTCTAGTACATGTTTATTTAATCGTCATATCAGATCATGGTCTTAGCTGTATAATTTAAGTATTGTGTATAAATAAAAAATAAATACTGACAGTTTATTGGCAGTAAAACAGAATACGATTCAAGAGAAAATCACAGATAACCGGTGATTTGTCCTCCCCAACGTATTTTAGTTACTGAATAGGCTTCAGACACGCGTTACGACTGTTAAAACAAACAATTTTTGCGAAGCCACACCACATTTCCGTGACGTATAGCCTTGTGACGTGAAAAGCTTCCGAGCTCCCCTTTAAATGTAAACGAGTTACATAACCCCGACGTGTTCAATTTTAACAATGTAGTAAAAACATCGCGTTGAAATGGAAAGTTATTTGAGTCACGGAATATCGATTATAAAACATATATATGTAAAAACCGCACGCTTTTTGTCTTTGATGAGGTAGGCAGAGGTCTATTTCTGAATCCACATTTCGTCAATCATTCAGTTTGCAGAAACTTTGCTGCTGAGTATCGTAATGAAAAACCCAATAACACTGCGCGATCTGAGAACCGAATCCATAAATTCGTCTAATAAAACTACACTCCATATCCTTGAGCCGCGACCCATAAAGCTTCGAAAGTATTAATGTTCGTATTATTCTACCAATTGATAATTAATTTCAAAAAATTGAGATCGTGAGTGCTAGTAAAAAAAAATATTTGTTATAATTATTTTCGAATTGAATCCGTCTTGTATCCTAAGGGACGACCGTAATCGTTTCTTCCCAATTAAAATTCTCTTTGGACCACATTTCATTTAAGTGTGTTTTGTCAAATCGCTGAGCAAGTATAAAACGATTTTCAGTATTTCCACCCCGTCGTTAGTGTCGACTTACTTGGACGTCGAGGTCGCCTGTTAGAGCAGTCCTTGGTGTAAATGTCTTGATATCGACAGCTGCCTTGTAACTATCACGGACGTTCATTCCAACTGGGCCAAATTAGGTCACGGATGCTATTATAAGTTACGAATTCAGTCTTGCAACTAGTACTTTAATTTTCTAACAGAAAATTCAAGTCCTTGAGGACAAAGGGCGGTCGAGACAAAAACTGGCGTGTATGTTGATTGTTTCTAAGCACAGTGACATTTCGAAATTATTTGTAAATTATTATTAACTCTAGAGTTTGCATATCAAGTCCCACGCGAGTATTAGTTGTCTGGTAACCTGTAATAGACTTTATGTGTTCATTTATATCTACGCTAAAGGTAAAAAATAAACATAAAATATCCCACTGCATTTGCTCAAAATATTCTGGCACCTAATACATGTTATATAAAAACACGCTTCTCCGCCAAAATCTTACAAACTAACACGTACGAGGAAAAGGGAAATTGTCACGTCCTACACGTATTTTAAAAGGAATGCACCTAGCTTTATTCCCAGTTGAAACCGCCGTCGGAATCACTTGTCATGTTGGGTATAAGGTGTAAACACAACGGAATAAAGGGTGAGTTCACTGAGCGTGCCTAATGCGGCTTGACGGTGTCCTTACACAGAGAAAATGTTAAGATATACAATATTTCGCGAGAATGGCGTGTATAAAAGCGAGGCTCCCCGGAATAAGGACTGCGATTGGGTTTAATTAAAACTTAATAATTCCTAGTGCTGCGCTGAAATACAGCGTTAATACACGGGACATTATTACTGCAATATTTTCGGAGTTTATTGTGCGTACAGACGGTGGAAGTTTAACATTAATTTAATATAGATGTTAATTACAAAGTAAATTTTGCAGGACTTTGTCGAGTGCAACGCGCTTCAAGTAAACCTCTTTATTTAGCGTACTTATGTTTTTCTCGGTTACTAGTTAATGATCAACACTAATTACGATGTAGATCACTAGGTCTCTCGGATGAATTCTCTGGAAATCGGCAGTTCTATTAAATATTTCCGATAGAAAATTGTCTGTAACACAGAAGAATTTGAATTGTGCCCAAAAACTGAAATATGCTCAAGCGAACTTACGTAAGATTAAAAATTGCTAGTGGCATTTAAACAGCCGCACCAAATTCTTGCATATTTGCACTAGACTATATAAAAACACAGACTGCGCTTTTAGTTTTTCTCTCGGACATAAAATATTATAATCATGCATTATCACTTGATTAAATACCACATGAAATTATCCGTATTTTCATTACATATGCGTAAATATCTGCAAGGTTATAAGGGTGGACTACGCAAATACGAAAATCTGATTCGAAGGAAGCAATCCTTTTATTTTTTTTTTACTTAACGAACCTCTTTATCACAATTTGCGTAGAATTTTGCATCTGTAAAAAGTTAATGTATACTGGAATAATACTAAATATTCTCTGCGATCGTGGATTTAATCACCATACACACACCTCTGTATTTTCGAAGGTGCATGTATCTCATAGTAATTCATCACGTGCTTTAACGGTAAAGGAAAACATCGTGAGGACATTTAAGACCACCCCACGCTATAGGCCAGTATGTACCTATATGTAGCCGGTCTAACCCGCGACTGCCGAGATTCTCGACCGTATTCCTAAGCTTGGAAGCCACGACCACTTTTTCATACTTCAAATAGGATTTATGATTCATTTATTAATTAAGATTTGAAATAAAAAAGTTGCGCTCAGATAGCATTCATTTATCTATACATCTGTCTTTAACTCACGCTTTCTAAAGGCCGAAAGAAACCTGACAACCAGTCAAAATTTTAACTCTTGAAATTAAAAACTTCATTAACGCGAAATAACCTTTATAATTTCGTGTTAGTTACAGTGTAAATATTTTATGGTGGAGTGAAATTTGTGACTGCTTCCTCGTTACTTACTCATTCTTATAATAGATGAAGTACAAAAAGATGGGGTGATGAATTAAAAGAGGTCAGGCGCATTTTAATGGCACCCCGTTCTATTCGTCTGCGGTGTGAAAAGGTTGGAAAAAATGTAAGGTTCCATTTATTGAATTTCCTGAATTCAGTTTATGACTTTTTAATGCTTTTGATTGGTACGAAAATATGCGCTTTACGTATCGCCTGTTTGCTTTTAATTGCCACGTTCAGAGTATCAATAATTTGTATCAATATATTCCACTTTTGCTGGAAGCGATATACTGGTTTTAAAACTGCTATTTCAAACGGTATTTCATGAAATACTGCCTATTATAATGGGCACTCGGCCCATGTAAATGATTCATAAACAAATGTCCAAACTAGTCAAAGAATTTTTAATCCAACAAATTTTTCAATAAATTTGTAAATTTTATTTTTATTGGCTATTTGCAAAGCAATTTAAATATCGAAAACGTTATTGAAATGGTTCTAGTTTCTCTATGCACCTAGCCGATGAAAAATGAAGATTTTCCCTGTTTTCTTAAATGCGCTTATCTGAGAAATATTGGTCCAAATCGAATAATTTTTTTTTTCAACATTTTTATCATATTATGTCACAACACACTGAAGCGTTAATAAAAATGTTTTTTTTTTTTTTTTTTTTTTTATTTGCCTTAGCAGGCAGACGAGCTGACGGCCCGCCTGATGGTAAGCGGTCACCGTCGCTCATGGACTTGGCAATGCCAGGGGCACAGCCACGCCGCTGCCTACCGTGAGGAAAATGCTCTTTTTAAGCCTCGTTTGAAGAAGGCCATGTCATAGCGCTCGGGGAACACCGAGGCAGGGAGTTCATTCCAGAGCTTGCACGTGCGTGGTAAAAATGACCTCTGGAAACGCACCGTACGCGTACGGTACGTCTCCAGGTGATATGGATGAACTCTACTGCGGTGACGGGTGGTGCGATGGTAGAATGGCGATGCCGGAACCAACCCAAACAGTTCCTCGGAGCATTCCCCATGGAACAGCCGGTAGAACACACAAAGAGACCCAAAGTCCCTCCGCAGTCCTAACGGCTGTAGATTCTCCGTGAGATCGGGATCATCGACGATGCGAACGGCCCGTCGCTGTAAGGAGTCAAGTGGGTCGAGTTGGTATTTTGGGGCACCTGCCCAGAGATGCGAGCAGTACTCCACGTGGGGCCGGATTTGCGCCTTGTAGAGCGACAACCTATGACCCGACGTGAAGTACCGCTTGGCTCTGTTCAGGATACCCAACTTCTTACTAGCCAATTTGGCTTTGTCCTCCAAATGACTCCTAAATTGGACTAAGCTCGAAATTTCGACGCCGAGGATCCCAATACTCTCGGAGATCTGGAGAGATACTCCTTGGAACTGTGGCGCTATGACGAATGGATCCTTCTTCGCAGTGAACGCGCAAACTTGTGTCTTCGTAGGGTTGAATTGAACCAGGTTCTTTTCTCCCCATTCGAAAGCCCGCCCCAGAGAGCTCTCGACTTCAGACACAAGTTGTGACCGTCTTTCCCCAACGGTACTCCGAGGGACATTCTGTTGGCCGATGTATCGCGCGTCACTCGTACTATCATCTGCATAGCAATGCATGCTTTCGATAGAAAGCATGTCATTGATATGCAGGATGAAGAGTGTCGGCGATAGCACCGAACCTTGAGGAACGCCAGCATTAATGGTCATGGTCTCGGAGCAACAGCCGTCAACGACAACCTTGATGCTTCGACCATCCAAAAAGCTGGCGATCCACTTGCAGAGTCCCTCGGGGATCCCATATGCTGGAAGCTTCGCCAGAAGGGCGCCGTGCCACACTCGGTCGAACGCCTTCGCAATGTCTAGGCCGACGGCAATAGCTTCACCCCCACTCTCCAAGGCCTCCGCCCAGCGATGCGTGAGGTACACAAGAAGATCGCCAGCTGACCGACCGTGTCGAAAGCCATATTGACGATCGTTAATCAGCTGGCGATCCTCAAGGTACCTCAGGATCTGAGTATTAATTACTCGCTCCATGACCTTGGAGAGAAGGGATGTGACCGCTATCGGCCTATAGTTGGAAGGGTCCGACCGGTCACCTTTTTTAGGGATTGGGTGGACACGTGCGACCTTCCAAGAAGCTGGGACCCTGTTGGTTTTGTAGGAAAGGCGGTACAGGCGCGTGAGCACGGGGGTCAACTCAGGGGCGCACGTCTTAAGAACCACCGCGGGGATACAATCCGGCCCACTCGACTTTCGGATGTCGAGAAGCCTGAGCTCCCGTCTGACAACACGATGATTAAATCTGATGTCAGACAGGAGACTCTCACACCTGGGTATAACTGGTGGAGTGGCTCCCCCGTCATCCAGGGTCGAGTTCGAGGCAAAGGATTGGGCCAAGAGATCGGCCTTCTCCTTTGCACTATGGGCCAGACTGTGATCATCCCTACGCAGTGGCGGGAGACTAGGCTGGCAAAAATTACCTTCGACAGCCTTGGCGAGCGACCAGAAAGCTCGACTTCCAGCGACCAGAAAGCTCGACTTCCACCAGAAAGCTCGACTTCGAATGTGGCAAGATCATGGAGAAAATATTCCTCTTCAATTTTATCCTTTCGCATACGAAATTGCAAGCAACAGCTAGTGAATAACATGTTGCATAACACAAAGTTGAAATTTATCATTTAGACATTTAAGGAGCCATGCCATTTACTAAGAGACAGAGAGTGGGCGGCATATATGTGTGTACGTGATATCATCAGTGGCGATGCCTAACAAAATTCGTATAATCTTTAAACCTTTATTTAACAAAAGCAATTTGACACCTAATTGCGATTATCCTAACCCTCTGTTTATTCGGTATGATATTTACTTTTAATTGAGTTGTTCATGATAATCGTACGACACAGTGACTTTATACAAATTTGTGTAAAGTCAATGGCAAAAAAAGGATACTATCCGACATTATTTAATTATTAAGTCAACTATACCGGCTTGAAGCTTAAAACGTTGTTTCCTGTTACTATGTACCAAGGTAATGTTACTTAAGCTTTTATTATTGTATTTCTATTGGCGATCCAATAAATAAAACATATTTGAAGAATAATAACCCGGTGAAACGGAAATCGTTCGAACATAACGAAAAATACCGCCACGGTCCCGACTAAATCTTTGTCAAATAAATTCCCCCACAATAAAAGCATACATGAATTTAATAATGTGCCCACACGATAGCGAGATTGCTTCGTATTCGACAAATGATAAAATTGCCTCACTAAAATATTCAGAAAGAAATTCTTCGCTCCGAATGAACGTTATGAAGTTTTAAGTGGTTTCAGATTGACTCGTTGCGCGTATTTTGCGAATAGGTACGGATTATTACAATATTTCCTGACAGGATTTAACACGTTTGAATACACTTATTTGATTTTTTTCTTTTTTTTGTTTGCGTGTCGACGCCTATAATCGTGGAGTGATTTTGTTAACCTTCTGTGTCTGTGGGTTCTTTTGCATGATTTGCCGCTATGAGAGGTCCTGGATTCCATTCTTGGTGGGATAATATGCATTTTTAAATGAATGTAATACTAAAAAGTGTTGTCTACCATATAATAAATAAGAAGGGAGCCTATTCTTTCGTAAAATTTTCTTACGGGAAATCTTTTCTTGTACACCACAGAACCAATATCTTTTATTAAATTTATGTCTATATTTTAATATTCTCTAATGTAATTGCTGGACACATAACCTTACTTGTAAAGTATTAGAAAACGTATAGAGAATTAACAAATAATCACTTTGCATTGTCGTTTGGATACTATTCTTTATTTATCCATACGTAACCGGTACAGTATCCCTTCATACTTCATAACAGTTGCTCAACCATAACGAATATAGATTCTAAATCTTCGAAGTATAGAGGACGTATTGCTATAATAAAGGTGTAATATAATATCAGCGGGAATAGTCTAGACTCATAAGTAGCCTTCAAGCATCGTTGACGCCGTAATATACAGAGAATATAAAAGGAATCCGTGTTTGGCGGCGTATCCCCCATGGCAACAACTGATTTAAGCTACATAGCGAAGAAACAGCTTTGTGATCTCCCCACAAACTTCAGACGCATATTTCATTTAAACAATGGAAGTTTAAGGTAAGAGGATGGATAGAAATATAAATCCTAATACTTAATTTGTAGTTGTATGTGTAAAAACCCCTTTTAATGACGAAAATAATATAGTGAGGAGGTCTACACACTTCAAAAGAATAATCTTAAATATTTGTAATTCAGCAAACAATAGGCTTGGCAG
Source organism: Cephonodes hylas (assembly GCA_030295005.1). Lineage (NCBI taxonomy): Eukaryota > Metazoa > Arthropoda > Insecta > Lepidoptera > Sphingidae > Cephonodes > Cephonodes hylas. Next base: position 8,352,063 of record AP025371.1, read on the forward strand.
GTGGACTATTAGTAGGCCCACCTAAATGTTGCGTACATACATTAACAAACCTATAAGCTTTCACATTAAATTAAATATTTTTTTACTGGGGTATTTCTTCTAGGCGTATATCAACACAAATTCCACATAAAGAACCACAAGGAAAGTAACAAATTGTTCTGTAGTCTTATTTGGCCCCATACATTTTTTTATGGCCTATAAAAATATTTAGTTAACATCTTCGATTGAGATTCAAATCTAACATCGATAACCTTTATTAAAATTTCTTAAACTAAGATGATTAAGTCATTTTGATTTGAGGTTTGTTCAAAATACCAATCAAATCTTCCTAACCTTCTCACAAAACTGATCAAACCGTATTAAGCAATCAAATAAAGACTTCACAGAGAACATTCCGATGCAATTTGCTGCAACGGACATCTGTAAAATCACAAATCGAGGAGGTGGATATTGAAACATTCCTCGTACCTGACCACGCAACCGCAGTAAAAGAGCCAAACACAAAGGACCGACAAATGGGTTCCGATTAAATGACGTGTCGGGTCTGAACGGCAATGTTCACCTCGCTCTTTCTACCATTCCAAAGTAGCTCGATTATCAGATTCCAACGCTTCCATTTTTATAAAACGAATTCAGACAATCACAGTAAAACGATTGCCCGACCTTCTGAATGTGTTATTGTAAGTTTGTGTACGGATTTCCTACGAACTGAATGAAACTAGTTTTTACTTTAAGCCTTGTGGGTCCTTCGGTCGTTTATTTTGGTTTATTTTGGTGGGATAACATGCTTTCGTGATTTAATATAAGATAATACTGAATAGTAACACGAAACACTGTTTTTATTTTAATAGTCGGGTATTGCATTGCCTCATTTTTCCAGCGTCTTAAAACTACTAAAGTGAAAATTTTGTAACATAATTGTGTTTGTACGCAAAATCTTTGTGTTGAGCTGGCGAGCAGGAAATTGCTGAGATAACATAAAAATTTCAAGGTTTTTGTTAATCTTGTAAATGTCTTTGATGGGCTGGTTTGATAGAAATGCCATCTGCCAAATGACCATTTTGGTAGGCTCTGTAACCTAAAGTTACCTTCTTAATTAATTGTCAGTTACTTAATTAGCGGGCGTAAACATGAAGAGACAACCCTATCGTGTGTAACAAACACGCAAAAAATCTCTTGGAATAATCGTATACACCAATTAGATTTCTGCTCTTGTAGAAGACTGAATTTCTGTCATTGTTGGTGGAAGTTCGGAAGAAGCAACTTTGTTTTAATACCTAAACAACGCAATCATAAAGAGAGTAACGTAATACTTTACAAGGGACGATACGCACTCCTAAATCTTCTTAACAATTTCAAACTTGCAAATACTTCCCATAAGCTTCGGCCCGTTGAAGGAACTTAACTAATTATATTCTCTAAGACTTGCCACATTATGTGCAAAAACGTTGCTAAACTTTCTTGAAATATCTGCACCTGTAACTCCATTAATCACTGCGGAAATTTGGACAGTTTTACTAAAAACACAACGTTAGTGAATTTAATCTATTTTATGAATTCGAAACGAACTTTGTATCAAGTATTAATAAATTTACTGTTAGATGAACCAGCAAAACTCTAATTGATGAATATTAAAATATTTATTACTGTAAATAGTTTTACCTACGAAAACACATTTTACTAACTAAATTAGTATAACCATGCCCACACAAATTCAAACATATAACAAATATTTCAAAACAACGGAGTGTATAAAATATGCTAATTTCGCCCACTTCATCGGCATTTTATAAGTTTAATTAAAAATCTAATATAAAGAAAACATAGAAACAATGCAATCTTCTTAACCGATGTACAACAAAAGAACCTAGTGGAATTAGATAACTTTTTGTTACCAACTTCTATCTGAGTAATTTCGTCGCAAAATAAATACAGGCTTAGATCACTGTTCCGCATACTTAATTTTATATAACTATCAAATCTGGTATACCAATTGCTGTGGTAATGATACATGTATACAATAAATAGGATGCTGCCTTTTACCCAACAAACGCTTTGTCTATGAAACACCTTCCATGAACATTGACAGTTACGAAAAACGTAGGTGACAAATGGAATATATAGAACAAACAAAACAATAAGAACAAAAGGGAATAAAATACGATAAGGTATAGATACGTCAATTTTTGGGAAGCTTGTGTAGTGTATGTGGATGAATATAAATATGAATATTTTTTTTCATATTTTATAATTAACGTTATTTCAATTTTATTTACTCTTAAGGGGTAAGGCCACTGTAAATTTTTTGAAAAATCGATTTTTTTTTTATTGGCTTAAAAACTAGTTTAAACCCTTTAGAATAAGAAAAAAAAGGTCCCGTGCGAGAACAATTTTTATACGGAGTAAAATACTGTAATTACATCGGAGATGGCGACTCTAAAACATTCAAAGGCATCGTTGATTCTAAACCTTACGAAAATTTTGATGTACACAAAACAGAGTGCATCGATCACGTGCAAAAACGAATGGGCACTCGATTGCGAAACTTGAAGAAAGGAACAAAAGGTCTCGGGGGAAGAGGTAAACTAACTGCCAAATTAATTGACGAACTATCCATTTATTACGGCTTGGCAATCCGTCGAAATCCCGATTCCATCGAAAATATGAAAAATGAGATCTGGGCAACCCTTTTTCACAAAATGTCAACGGATGAAAAGCCTCAGCACGAAAAATGTTCAGAGAATTGGTGCAGTTGGAAGAAAGCGAAAGCGGAAAATGCCTTGGATGCGTATCATCACAATCAGCCAATGAGTGAGGAGGTTTATCAAGCCATTAAACCCATCTACGTGGAATTGAGCCGGGACGACTTGCTGGAGCGTTGCTTGGGGGCCTATACTTAAAACAATAACGAAAGCTTCAACGCTACTGTTTGGAGTTTGGCCCCGAAATCATCCTCAAGCGGAAAAACTGTACTGGATATCACGACGGATATCGCTGTTTGCACATTCAATGGCGGCCTTACCAACGTCTTGCAAATATTCAAGAAGTTGGAGGTGGAAATTGGTGCCCAATTATATAATTTCTGCATCTAAGCCGACGCCAAACGCATCACGCACGCCGAGGCATCTCTGAGCGACGCGGCAAAAAGTGCGCGCGCGCTCCAAAAATCGACCAGGAAAGACGAAGAAGACAAAAATTTTACCATCGAAGGACAAATGTATGGTGCTGGAATTGCAGACTAACGGTACAAATTTTTTTTACCTCCTTTTTTTATTTTTTTCCCATAAAAAACTAGTCGTAAAACTTTAAACGTGTTTTTCTCGAAACACGGTTTTTCAAAATGGCACGCAGCATCATTCGAACAATTTTCATTTTTTTTACTTGAAATTTTTACCAGATGTGAACATTAACATTATCTTGAGAATGTCGATCGGGATTTTCAATAACTTTATTAATTGTTTTTTTATTAACAAAAAACTAGCCGTTTTTTTCGTAAAAAATCTTCTTTTTTTTTCAAACGCACGCCAAATCCACAAAAATTAATATTTTTTAAAATCCGATCGACATTCTCTAGCTATAACCCTCTAGATTAACGGTTTTTTTTTTTTTTGTTCTAGATTCAAAAGTGCAGCAGTGGTGCTGCGTGCCGCGGAGCCCTGCAAGCAAAACATGCCCCGGGAAGATGGCTGTGGAACCGCCATTTTGTTTTTTTTTCGCTGTAAAAAAATTGGATAATAAAGATTAATGTATGCCCGATAACACCCTTAACAGTTTTTTTTCAATTACCTTCAATTTCGGAAGCAAACAAATCGTGAAAAAACCTTTCTTTTTGGACCGTTACAGTGGCCTTACCCCTTAATGCTACGCTCTTTATTTTCTTTATCTACTATAATAGAAAGGTAGAGATAGGAAATTGCCTAGAGCAATAAGACCGCGCCTTGAACATACATTACATTAAGTTTAGCTCTATAAGAAAGAGATAATAAAAAAAATATATAAATCAAAGGCAAAAGAGAAGAAACAATAATTTATTTTATACAAACGCATTTAAACCACAGCCGTCCATTCCTAAACAAAGAATGATGAACCTTTTTGTATTTATTTTACCTTGGAGAGATGGCGGACTGCCACAAATGTTCCGTTTTATGCGGTCCCATAGGAACACCATAGTCGCACTTTCGGGATGGCCCGCGGCGTACATAAATGATGGCTTGTCCGCAATTGAATGAAATCAGATGCTGCGCTCAAGAAACTCACATCAACAAACTCAACTCACTCAAATCACTCCAAAGTAGTCGTTTAAACAATTTGAATATTGAAACTATATATTTTTTTTAACTCTGTAGACGCTTCTCGTATAATTTAGAAGTTGTAAAAACCATTTGACCACGGGTTCAAAGACCTCAACAAGCGAAGAAAAGTAAGACAAAGGCCTATGCCTTCTCAGTTGAACATCACATCCAAAAATATTGGAACCTATTTGCACTCAATGCAAGAATTCAATTTAGCGCAAATATTTTGAGTAACATCATTTCATACGGTAACTGACCTATCACGACCGATTACCTAAATTCTTAATCAAGATAGACTTTTTTTAAATGAACCGTGCCCTCTTCAAAACAAGAGTCTTCGTTCTGTCGTAATCGAGGTCATACATTATTTGCACAATGCATGCTGAGTGATGGAACTGTAGCTTTATTACAATTAATTACCGAGACGATATTATTTATTACTTTGAAATATTTTATTATTATTATTATTTAAATCTTTATTGTACACATACAAAGTAAAGTAAAATGACATACATTAAACAAAACACATAAGTACAAAAGGCGGCCTTATCGCCAGAGGCGATCTCTCCCAGGCAACCGGGGATGGACATGTAGAAACAGAAATAGAAGGTAGTTATAAGTGTACAAAAATAGATAACGAGAAAAAATATGTTTTCATTAATAAATAAACATACATACTTACATACATACATACATACATACATAAATACATACATAAATACATATATACATACATATACATACATGCATACATACATACATACAAACATATATACATAGACAATTCTTAATTTAATGTGACAAGTAATGATCTTTCAACATCTTTTTAAAAATAGGCAGTGACTTAGCCAGTCTAATGGACAGTGGAAGCGAATTCCACAATCTAGCCGCTTTGACGGTGAAGGAGCTGTCCATGAAACTGGAAGTGTGGACTGGTGTTTTAAGTTTCAAGTTATCTGATGACCTCAAGAACCTTGAATGAGAGTCATGTAGGAAACGAAAACGAGATTTGAGATAGGGAGGAGTAAGAGGATTAAAGAGAATGTTATATAGGAGAGAAAGAACGTGAGTATTCCGGCGAAGTCGAATAGGTAACCACTTGAGCTGAGTACGAAATTCAGAAACGTGATCATATTTTCGCAAACCAAATATGAATCTGATGCAGAAGTTTTGGAGGCGCTCAAGTTTGTTTAATTGTTCTTCCGTGAGATTTAGATAGCTGACATCCGCATAATCAAGGATGGGGAGGAGAAGGGTTTGTGCAAGCGTAATTTTCGTGGCATTGGGCAGAAAGTTGCGCAATCTTTGCAAGGATCTGGCTGAAGCAAATAATTTACGGCTAACCTCACGCAGTTGCGGACCCCAAGACAAACATTTATCCAGATGCAACCCTAGGTTTCTTACGGTGTCGCTGTAAGCAATGTGAACACCATCACAAGACACAGGGGGCAATTCAGGCCAGTTGATTTTGGCAATCATCTTCGGGCTACCAATTATAATGGCCTGTGTTTTGGATGGGTTAACCATAAGACCATGAGACCTACTCCATTCGCAAATATTCGAAATATCATCATTGATCGTAGAGACGGCAACGTTAATTCTGTCAGTGGTGGCTTGAGCATAAATCTGGAGATCATCTGCATAAAGGTGGTAGGATGAGCGAAGATGAAGGCTGATAGAGTTTATAAATATAGCAAAAAGTAGAGGAGACAGCACGCCGCCCTGGGGTACGCCAGCAGATGTGTCGCTCCAGGAAGAAAGAAAATCTTCAAAGCAAATTCTCTGCCTGCGACCGAACAGGTAACTACGAAACCATTCAACTGCCATTGGAGATATGTTAAGAGAACCCAAGATGCTGACTAGAATATCAAAATCGACGGTGTTAAAGGCATTGCTGAAGTCAAGTAAAGCCATGACAGTCAGCTTCCCTTCCTCCATGCCAGACCTGATATCATCCGTAACATGAATTAGGGTGGTAGAGGTACTATGCCCTGAGCGAAAACCGGACTGCAAAGGATTGAGGAGATTGTTCTTAGATAGGTAATCGCTCAGTTGTGCATGGACAAGACGCTCTAGGACTTTGGAAAGGAAAGGTAAAATTGAAATTGGACGGAAATCAGAGAAGGATGAACCATTAGTTTTCTTAGGGATGGGGATAATATGAGCATCTTTCCATGCAGTGGGAAAGGAATTTGAAAGGATGGAATGATTAAGCAAGTGACAGATAATAGGAAGGATCTCATCTAGGATAGGAAGGATCATGTTACGGCTGACACAGTCACTGCCAGTCGCATTTGATGTGATCTGCATTATAGCCCTCTTAACATCACAACTGGCAAATTGATTGAAGTCAAAAGGAAGGCAATCAGGAGTTTTACGGATAGAAATTTGTTTTAATGTAATGTCTTTGACCGCTCGACTAAACGAAGGCGGAGTTGAGAAATGACGATTCAGTGAGTTTAAATCAATGTTTTTCGAAATGTTGTTTTGTCGTGATTTGCCAACTCCCAAAGATTGTAGAAATTTCCAGACTTTAGCTGGATCTCCATTTTCTAAAGAGCTGTGAATATGTCGGCGTTGGGCAATCCTACACACCTTACTGCAGTGATTCCGAATAGCCACGTATTTTTGCCAATTTATGTCACTTGGTCGACGTTTAAACCTAGACTTTGCTTGCGCTTTTTTAGTTAAAAGATCTTTAATTTCAGTTGTTAGCCAGGGCGAGGGTAAATGTTTCAGTTTAACTGAACGAAAGGGTGCGTGGGTATCATACAACTTTGTGAGGCTGTCCGTAAATATCTTCAACTTGGAGTTGATACAATTAGCACCAAAGAGTGAGCTCCAGTCAATATTACCAGCATCCTCACGAAGACTCTCAACACTCATACCCCGAAAATTACGCAGCAATAAAGTTTTAGAGGAGGGTTTAGGTGGACGAATACGGTACGATAGGTAAAGTAAGTCATGAAAGGAAAAATTATCTGCAGAACACTGACCATATCTCACGACATGATCAGTGGAGGAAACAAAGATTAGATCAAGAAGAGAAGGAGTGGAGTTCGGAAAATGATGAGTGGCTGAAAGAGGGAGTAAAGAAAGATTACAGGAGTGGACAATATTTAGGAGAGAGGTGGATCTATGGTCATTCTTCAGGAGACAGGTATTAAAATCACCCATGATTATGGTTTGACTGTACGAGGGGACAAGATTTTCAAGAAGGATTTCAAAAGAGGAAAAGAAGTCAATACGAAGAAGTGAAGAAGTGTTTCGATTTATAATTTCTAATGTGCCTACTGACTTATAGCAAATACAATATTTTCCACTGCTTGATAAAATCCTCCTTCCCACGCTGGCTTTATGAGGTTGATAGAGCTCATCATCAGATCTCGAGTTCTCCAAGAAACGGGCAAATAATTTTTCTTTTCGATTCAAAATGTTTAGAAGAAATTGGCTTGTCTTCTTTTACGTAAGCCTTTGGGAATACAGACGTGTTAGAATTTGTTTGAGAAATATCTGTTCCACATTAAAATGAGTCCTAAATAATTAGAGCCTTATATTCAACGGAAGACCTTTCCGCATTCAATCTCGTTTTGTTTTTTTTTTTTTCTTAGTAACAAAAAGCAACATTTTTCTGGTGTCTGCATATTATGCATAATTACATTTTTTTAATAAAATCAAAACCTTGAGCTGCAAGACTTAACATCCGATAACAAAGTGAAAGGCGTAACTTTAGTCCTGCCATTGTATTTTTTTATATCCCAGCCGAGTAATTGGTTTGTGGGAATTACTACCTTTTTACTGGTAGTTATTTAGGTACAAGTATAATCAACACTCATATATAAAGTTATGCTCGTATCTTTAACGAACAGACGGGGATATACATTTTTCCATCCCATTATTAGCCATAGGGCTAATAATAGAATAGACTTTCTATATCACCTTCGTTTTAATTCTCAAGAAAGGGAAAGAAATTCACAACGGTTATTAGGCTGTTTTTGTTGTAATCAAAAATGTATCTATTGAAATATTTTTAAACCTGGGAGTGGAGCGTATTACCTCTCAATCTAGCCACACATTTATACTGCAGTCATACGGTACGTCATACCCTTTCGGGAGCAGACTATTGTAAGCAAGACAAGTGTTTTAATGTATGTACAACGTACATACACACATAGTAAGCAGAAATGGTGTTGTAATATCTCTGTACGGATTTAAAACAAATTTTTATTTAATACAAATATTACGGAATAATCAAGTGAAAACATTGTTTCTATTTGCACAATGTGAATATTATAGAACTAAAGAAATCATCTCCATAACTCTCAGATTTGCAACCGTACGAAAAATTTACTTCGCACTTTATAAAACATTCAACATTATCATTGTAGAAGAGTATTAAAAAGGACATTAAAAAAGCCATTTGCTTTCTTCACAATGACGCAATAACTCTTGCGTTATGATAAGCCCTTTCGGGGGGAGTCGGCGAACTTCAATATTACAGAGTTTAATTTTTGAAAAGAAATGCGTAACACGGCTCGACGCGTAGGCTATCAAAAATTTGACATCTCATAAACGACTATAATACTTACATTGAAGATTTTGTTTATAATAAAAATAAAAAAAATATATCTCTAAGGTACTCTTTGAAATGGAAATAGTTGATTTGATTCTGTCACTTGATAATAAATATGTGCGAAAACAAATTAATGTAATTTCTATTCGGCGTGCTACGTGATTATCTGAATATATAATTTATAATTAGTAATAAGTAGTGGTGGCTTTAAGGCTTAGGCGCGGGGTCGAGACAAAATCTCGGTTGTCGCGTGTTCAAACCATAACACATACCTTTGTCTTCTCTAAGAGTCTTTACAGTGAACTATCATATTTTCTAACTCTAAAAAAAATGTAAAGAAACCTATACCTACATAGACCTTAAAGTTCTTGGGAATTTCTTAGATCTGTAGTCCGCCAACCTATACTAGTCCAGCGTGGTGGACTAAGACTGAACCCCTTCAGCAAGCATTTTAACGGTGTTTGAGAATGTAGACAGAGGCAACTATAAATTCCTCAACAGTTTATAAGGTCTGTATATTCTACCAACCCGCACTGAGATACATTGACCGTATAATCTTTATTTTAGGTTTCATTCTACAAGAAAATATACAAGGATTTTAAATATTTATGAAAGATCATTTGGCGAGTTAATCCGATCTTCGTGAAGTGACCGCAAACGGTGTTCATTTTTAAAAACAATATATACCAAAAATAAATAACTGGCTTGGCTATTCTAATTTGAGAGAGATCTAATTCTACCACTATTGGAAAGTTTTCTTAAAGGTACTGTTAACTCATCTGAATAATAGGTACCGGTATATTAACAAGTCTTGTTTCCACAGCAAATATATCAACTTAAGTAATATCGTATGTTAATTAATGAATTAATGCGGAGTTGTTTATTGACCTTTTTCAAAGCATCTGGTGTAGGGCCTTAAAAATTGCGAGATTATAAGCAAAGAAAAATTATAGTTCCTGTAAGATCAAGCTAGGAAATACCTTAAAGCCTGTAAAGTTATTAGAACTCAGTACGATTCATGTTGAAAAAATGGATAAATCTAACACTGGGTAAGACAGCTAATGTACAATGTCATCATCGGACCATATACTTCCCCCTCAGCTCGGCACTGGCTTTTTCTACAACTGAGGGGTTTTAAACTAGAGTCTACTAAGCTGGCCTAGTAAGGGGTGGCAGACTACACGTCTAAAAAAAATTTAAAAACTTAGTTAAGCAGGTTTCATCTCGATAATTACCTTCACCGTTAAAGCAAATGATAATTCATTGTGAAATTCAATATATTCTTCCTTAATTATGTCTGAAGTTTGCTGATAAATGATCTGTGCTAATTTAATGATCGTTCCTGTAGAATGAGGGGACGAATAAAACAATAGGGCTCAGATCAGCGTTGTTAGGTTGCCCTCCCAAAGTATGCAACATTATTCAGCTGACAGAGAGGAACGCTTCAAATATTAATCAAGGGGCAGTAAGTATTAAATATAGTGGGCGTTTGAACCTCACTCTATTATGAATCAGTTGTGTCATCAATCTGAAAGCTGAACATGTTTCGTTTTCCAGGAGTGAATTCATTCGTAAACGTTCATGATGGGGACAAAAAATTCTATGATTATTTTAGATCATTGTTCAAATTTCACAGTGAAACACATAGCTCGAAGAGGTACCGGCGCAAATAAATATATATAGAAATAAGCTTGGTAATACGTCTTTTATTGTTGTAGTGAGGCAAAGAATAAGCTTAGGCAATGGATATAAACCCAGCCCAATTAGGGTACCCTAAGTCTTTTTGCAAAGACTGTAGATGAAAATTATTATACCTATTTAACTTAATCAAGGTAAAACTTACTTTCATTGAATCAATTATGTAATATAGATATTCTTGCTCTTAAACAACATTTAAAAAATACACAGTTGCGCTTTATTAAATTCTGAAATTTAAAGAAACCAATTGCATTTTAATTAAATAGTTTTATTAATAATCCAAATCAGAAGTCACTTACGTTTATACAAAAAGCTAATCTTTTCAAATGCCATTTAAAAATTTATTTAGATCAATTCAAATTCTTACGAGTTTGATTACTAAAATTTAGTGATAAAATTAATTAATCCTTGTGATGTAATAATTTATCTTTATATTAAAGATCTTACTATCTCAGCCGATCTAAAGTTTTAAGCGTTGATATTTTTGTTTTTATTATTTACTTATTTTTAAGCGGCCCAGTCATGGTGCTATACTTGTCAAGAAACAATTTATTGGCTACTGTTACACTTCCTTCAATTATTTTAATTCCTCAACACATGTTCGTGGGGCCCAGTAATAATTCTACGACTAATTAAATACATTTTTAGTAAATCTAAATCGATAGTAGGTACCGATTATTCATAAAATCAAATAATTATCTTATTCTATATCGTTTTCCTTATTCATAAGCTCTAAAGGATGCAGTGTCTCTCAAAATGGCAATGTTATTGCGAGGATCAAATGCATGTGAGATCATCTAGAATATATTTTGACAGATTCCATTTACTGTTCACTTTAGAGCAAGAAATGATTTACAAGACTTTATCCGCTATACGTGTCTGCAGAATCCAGTTTATAGCTTTGAAAAAAAAAACACGGTATATATTTAGCGGGTCATAATCGTTCTCCGGCAGTCCTTTCTCGTGAATATGAGTGTGGACGAGATGACACCAGCGTTGCGTTTTGTTTTTTGTGTGTTCATTGTGTTTGCTCATATTATATTTTGTGAAAGCCAGCGGCATGTGTACAGGGAATATCAGACAAGTAAGTGTTAATTAGGAAAAAAATGTGTTTTATGAGTGTTTTTAGGGTTTTTTTTTAACTTATATTGTCGTAAATATATTAGGTTTCTTCTTCATCAACCCATACACGCCCACTGCTGAGCACGGGTCTCCTCTACCATTGAGAGGGTTTAGACCATAGTCCGCCACGCTGGCCTAGTGCGGGTTGGCGGACTACATACCTAAGAAATTCCCAAGAACTTTTAGGTGTGCAAGTTTCATCACGATGTTTTCCTTCACCGTTAAAGCAAGTGATAATTCAATTTGAATACACAGATAACTTCGAAAAGTCAGAGGTGTGTGCCTGGGGTTCGAACCCGCGACCGTTGAGATTCTCGACCGCGCGCCCAAACCTCGAGGCCATCACTGCTTGAGAAATAAAATATATTAGGTTTAGTAATATAATTTGTGTCTATAATTTCATTATTAACATTAGTGCTTTAAACGTACTACCTAAAGTGCTCTTTGTATCGTTTTAATACTCTTGTTTTAATTTCTGTTAACGCGAGCAAATTTTAGAATAACAAATCCATAATGTTACGATCCATTTTATCTCATGATTTAGGTTAAACTAGACTTAGTTTTCGGCTTGATTAAGTTACGGTTTAATAAAATATAATAAATAAACAACGAAGTACCAGTGAAAAGAAGTAAAAATATTGCATTATACATACATTATTACTTATTATGGCGTAATCGAACCATCTTCATTCATTCATGAATGTTATTTCAATGTAAAAATTATAACTATTATACTTCACCAAGAAAACTCCATTGAAACTTCTGTATAATTGAATCTACTTTGACTATGCGGAAACGTCCTGACAAAATAGATTTAACAGCTTCTGAAATAATGTGCAACGAACAAAATCTTTAAATAAAATTGTTATTGCTACAAGGACAATGTAAACATTGAGATATGCATTTAAAAAGTAAATTTTATTTTTAACAACCTCATGTTTATCAATAAGTTTAAGGTTCTTGTCAATATAAAACACTGGCTGTGAAAAAATAAACTTTATATTTAAAAAGATTTTTTATATACTCTTGACCATTTCTGGGAACCACAACAGAGCTACGTACTTCATCCCTCCGAATTTGGCAACGATCAGTATCTGCACTATCTCTGGCTCATTAAATTTCGAAACAGAGTTGTATTTTACTTTATGTTATGCGGTACAGTCATTAATTTTAGTGTTAAGCCAGAAAATGTTTCTGTTTTATTACTGGCTTCCAGATTTTCAACTGCTGTACAAAGTTTTAGCTTTGCGTAAAACGTAACGCCGATTATTTCGTAGAATTACCGCAGTTAACCGAGGTAAATATTGATTTATTATTAACGATACTAAAAAGTTTGGTCACAATTTTAGGTGTCTAAATATATCTATTTGATTTAAACGGACTTAAGACTAGGTAATTGTATTATTTGATTGTGAATACAAATAGACAATACTATAAATAACTTTGTTTTACTACTAAATCGGGTCTAAAGCATTTATTGATACAAATGTTTGAGAAGTATTGGATTTAAATCTCGGTTTGAACAGTTTACAATTGATTGTTTTTGTTACGAACATCACAATTACAGCACGATTTTTTATTTTAGAAATGTACAATGTAAATCCCAAAAGGCTTCTTAACTAGGTTTCTATCATATTTTTGTACTTAAAAGTTGTTTTATTATAATAAAAATATATGTTATAATTAATTAAAGTATTAAAAATGCCTTGTATTTAATTAGGCAATTGACGAAATTATTATCAGACTGCGCTGAAAATCACATACTTATAACTATATTAATATATTCTCACTAGAATAAAAACATGAGTAATGTAAACAGTAAGGAGGTATATAAGTGAGGGCAGAAATCTCATATTCGAAGCTGGTTAAAAAGGGTCAACGTCAAATATTCACATTGTTTAGAGGCAGAGAGATTCATAAAAAAGTCAGCAATGTTTCACCAAAGGAAATTTCTCTTTATCAAATTATTGAAAAGGTAGCTGCTAAAGTAAATATTTTAGTTGGAAATTTTATAATTCGAAAGATAAATCCGTAATCCCTTTTTTATTGACGAACTAGAGGAAGTAAGAATCTAGACTGAAAGTGATAGAGCTATCCTTGGTTAAATTCATATTTTTAATAGTTTTTAAATTAGATAATTTACGATATCACCATACTGTCTGGAAATGTGTCCAAAATTCATATACCTTACCTCGAGTTACGTAAATCTTAAAACACAGTTAATCAAAATGGCTTTTTGGATATGTATCCGACGAGAGAAAAAGAGATGTCTCTACCTACCCTTTCGGTTTTACAGGCGTAACTATCTACAGATACTAAAACAAACATTTAAATCATGAATTGTATTATTTACCAGGAATAATCCGGGATCCATTCATAGACCGTAATACTTAGAAGTAGCACCGAACTTAACATTTCGCCTCGACCCGAAATATTGGTCAGATATTTACTCGTCAAATTGCTAGTTAATTCTGACCGTATCTTAATAATTAATGCTCAATTCTATTACTGTGAGTTTTAGTGTCGTATCCACAAAAAATGAATAAGTTTTAACACCAATATGTTCGAGCTTGACCATAAAATTGTATCGCTGTTATAGCTCAGGTTGTAAGTAAATATAGCAGTGGTTCGCATTTATTGCGTTCACCGACACCAACTAAAACCCACAATACTTGAAAATCCCTAAGTGCATTACCAGTCATTTCCGTTATGGAGTAGTGGCGAGGCTTAAGAATTATCGTTTTATATCGCCATATTGTACGCGTGGGCTACTTCATCAAAAGATAAGTCCATCTGTTCTTTTACAACTCTGAGCTAGAATTCCAAAAACTATGAAATGTCAAGTCTTAATGTTTCAACCTTAAGCAACAATTAATATATTTAGCAAAAATGTGTGCTTAGACCCGCGTCCGCTGAGTTACTACCGTCCGACCGGGTGCCTAAACCTCGGGGCCGCTGTTGGCTATCCTGTGTATAAAATTTTGAATTTTTTATACAAACCACATACTTTTAACATCGATATTTATATCAAAAATTTAATTTTTTATCAATATTTTCTTTGACGCCAGGGGTTTTGTAATCAATCATTAGCAATTAATCTGCCTAAGTTTCCGACCACGGTCACACACCCTCTATAAATTAATCCGAATTAATTTATCCTGACAAATACTATTATTTACACAAGAAGCACCGTTCGATAGCTACTTATTAAACAATCCGATGTCGGTTATAATGTCGGAGTCCTCTTAGTAACTTCCCTCTCTAAGAATTATTTAGTAGTTTACCTTCACGAATATTGAATAGTTCTATTTTCGTCCAATTAACTATATTCGTTTCGATGAATCCAATTGTACAACCATTAGTAAGTGAAAATTAATTACATACCAAGAATATTAGAAAAAATACAATGTTTTATCTCAATTATAATGCCTTAAAATACTTAGAAGAAATCTCTTTTCTCATTGCTGCTCAATTATCAAGAAATAAAACTGTCGTACTTTATAATTATTTACTTCACTTCCATTATCTTTACTTTCAATTATAAAACTATTAAAAATGTTGTAAGAGCGAAGATTGAGCCGTCTGCTCGTCATGTCATGAAATAGATTTTGTATTTTATTACCTGGAGAACTCACGCAATGTCCAACGTCTGGCCTGCGAATTTAACCCTCAAAAACTAAGGTTGGGCTGGCCGACATAAAACCAATAATGCGATATACGATTATGTACAGCAGATTTTTAAAATACTTGATCGGCTGCCTAAAAGATATTGGGGTTGCTCACGCTCAAATCGAATTTTTTCGTATTGTTTTATTACATTTTGGAGAATTCAAGGATGCATTCTACGTGGGTTCAAATTTTTGTGTGTTGTAAATTTTTTATTACCAATAGGTATGGAGCTCCCGTGTGCAAGGTGAATCGTGTTATTAAAAATATAACCTTTGAAGAACAAAAGAAGTTCACGTTGATGAATACTCGATGCCTTTGTTATTTTGTTATACCGGCACTGTCTGATGATAAGATGGCGTATTTAAATAGCAACGATAGGCTTTAAAAAGTATTTTTTAACTTATCGGCTCAAACAGACTTTACATAACGGTTTGCCGATAGGATCCAAGGAACAGTAATGAGTTTTTTTTAAATCGCTTCTTTTCCAAACCGATAAAAAAACGTGGCCCTAGCACAGTAAATTGAATGTTCACGTGAGTTTTTGATAGAAGTTCATTTGCAGAAGCAAAAGGCTACAGAAATGAAAACATTTCAACTTTAATTCCCTTGGCATAAACCAAGCAATCACGAATTCAAAATAAACAAAGTTACACGAACTCCACAATATAAGAGTTTGCTTAAATTTAATATAAATTCTACATACTAACGTTGGTAAGAAAACGTTTTATATTTTCGTAATATCAAGCGCTCCGAGAAATTCGCCATGTGAACGTCCGTTTAAGTAATGGCAGCGACGTACTTAAGTTGTGCGCGACGGTTGTTCATACAAACGTATTTGTATTTGTAACCCCCGGTAGTGCATTATATGAGGTAAGTGTTCTCGTAACGGTTTGTGTGCTAGACAAACCAAAAACGCCACAATGTGGACTTGTGGTTGGCGCGAGACTTCAACCGTGGATTTATAAATGACGTCTCTTGGGAATAGCTGGAGCATGGTTAGTTTTAAGACGTATGTGACGCAACTTTTTGCGCCATATGTACGTGTGAGAAAGAGACGTAGTTGGGAAAAATGTAATTTATCTATTATTAAATCTCGTTGTTTTATACAATAAGTGATTATGAAAAACGGTTGTTATCGACTGCTTGAGGCAACGGATTTTGAGGTCGGACAACTTGTTCCGCCAATACACTTCTATAAATTAGATCATGCATCAACTGCTGATGTCATATATGTATAGTATACCAAACACGCAAATATCCTCTACACCGTTATCCCGAAGGGTTAGGCAGCAGTACAAATCTATACCCACATTTCATCAATATGCAATATATTAAAGGGTGGAAACCGCAATGTATCTATTCAAATGACGTTGCATTCATGCGTTTAACGCAGCGCTTGAGTTAATTTAAACGCATACTACACATCCCTGCAGGATGCGAATGCAATCATGACGTCAGGCACGTTAAGTTGTGTCAATAGGCTAGATGTCTCAGCTCAGTACTCAGCCATGATGTATTGAGCTACGTTTAACGCCTGTGAACACTGGGGACTTTAACTAGTCGCCTGGGGGTGTGTATCCGAGCGGTGTTCCAATCGCATTTGGACGAATATTCGATCTGTACTGTGTGGTCTAAGTATAGTGATGGGGTTGTGTTCAATGTATTCTGGTATTTATTTAGTAAAGTCATGAGTTATTTCTTTATTTAACTAGATAATATAGTTCTTAAAAGTAGTTTTTAACCATAGTATATTTCTCAAACTTAAATTCAAAATGAGAAACAGAACGAAGTAATTCACTTTCGCATACTAATATTAGTAATCTACGACATAGCAAAAATGATGAGCAATGAAGAAACCGATGCCTATTTTTATAAACTGTATATTTGTAGACCCTTAAATCCTTATAAAAAAGAATTATTAGAAATGCAAATAGGATATATAATAAGAACATTTTCTGACGAGCATCAAAGTAGCTACAACATAGACAGACGTTGCACATCTAGTTAAAATTTCCCAAAATCCTGACCGAATCAGAATATAAACCTGGGACCTGTTGATCGCACGCTTGACTTCTTGCAAACTTAGACAATAAAATAGTAAATCAATGCTTTTTTAATTCCAGCAATGCCACCGCTACCATTTCCTCCATGCAGAGCAGACCACATAGATTGTCTGCGACGGGGCATCAGGTCGTTCTTCATTCTCATGGACACCGGCCATCTTGGCATGAAACCAATTGACCCCACAATAATTAACAGCGTGGCAATTTCTTTACCCGAAGAGCGACTGTCGTTTCTACTTAGAAATGTCAATGTAACTGGGGCGCGGTGGACCAAACTCTATGAAAGAAAGTAAGTTCTTAATAAAAATTACAAGTCTTATTTTTTATAATTAAAGCACATCAACACTAAACCGTAAACACTGAAGCCGCGACGAACTCAATCGAAGCTCAGTCTAATGTCGTTCGATGTGTAAATCTTGTCTGGGTCTTAAATTTTTTTGTACAATAACTCAGAATGCAAATTCCCGACTTACGATTTGCAACTCTATGCCACAAAAAAGTGAGATTTTGCTTAACTTTAGATAAAACTTATCACTACTTACGTAATCCTACGCCCTAGGTGGTGTAACTACACCTAGAGTGAGTGGTAGAGTGTCTGCTCGCATGCTGAAAGTCTGGCTTCTTGATTTCGTGTTTCAGAATATATACCATATCACTTAAATTATAACAATTAATTTAAAATATATTCACCGCCAGATTCAACTTGGAAGGCGGCCGGAGCGGCGTTGTCTTTATCAGTGACTTGCACGTGACAGGAGAGATAAGTATGCAAACGGACGGCAGAGGAGATCCTTACAATGCTTTGATGACGATGGACATTCGTAAGTACTGACTATACTGTTTGATTTTAACACGGCTGCAAACGGCTCTTTGGCTGTCCTTGACGAGTTAGAGCTTACAAAAGAACCAGATATTTTTATTGCTTCGGTCCAACAATCCGGAAAATGGCTTAAAACTAGTATGTGATTATGATTTATCTTGCGCTTCAAAAAAAATGTTTAAAAATAAATCTAAAATGCACATGCAGAAACACAAACGTCTCTAAAGGAGTAAGCTCAGATGAATTATGCTCTCCTAATGTACCTAATATTTTATCAGTGTTCGTTTAATATACAATCTTAGTAGACGGCCAACTTGTACATACTTTGTTATCATATTCCTAATCTCCTAACTGCTATTGAGATTTTCCTAATAATAAAACGGATTGCAGGAAAAACCGACCAAACGTGGATGTAGATAGATATCATTCAGATTATGTGAGATGTAAAAAATAGCAGCTTCTTTTAAAAGGACTGTAGTAGATTTTCACTTAGGTATCGTTGGAATTTAAGGTCATCAGTATTATAAGTAAATATTATTAATATTTATAAATTTTAATAAAATTACATAAATATAAGTAAATGTATGCACACGATCATCTATGATGTAACCTAATAACACAACACCCGACTACAGACTTGTTAGATGGGTATAGGTCACAAATTTTTGAAAACAGGTTTCGATAGTCAACTCCTTTTACAGTTATTAGTAATTGGCATGACCTTCGAACATATTAAGAGACTGTACGAAATATTATATTTTGGAGCAAAATATACCTTATGTATTTTTGTCAAATAATTATTTTGGTTATCGAAATAACAATGTTTTCATAAGTTGGATCTCGGAACCTGTGTGGATTGAGATTAGATAGCCGTAACGAAAACTTCTCATGGATCCCCTATTTTTGATAACAAAGATAATCTCCATAATCCACGAAAGAGATTTTGTGAACCAGCGCTAGTCATTGGATAAAAAGTATTTAGTTTAATAATTATTGGTTGCGTTACGTATACGTGTTCCTTCCCTAAAGTGATCTCTAATATAATTGCTCCCGTGGTAATTTATTCGCTTAACATATTGTTATATAACTAAGTGTATTTATTATGACAATATCTTATCTTTAATTATATTTATAAGAATCAAGCAACTATAAAAATATTGTTTCTATCATAAACAAATTTATAAAAAGAGCCCATTTCACTATATTGTCTGTCTCTGGTGCGTAGTTTTAATTCTAACATTTTTTTTTATATTTTTGTCTCAATCTTCAAATTTATTCAAAAATTTCGGTGTGAAAGCGAAAGAAACCTTGGCATTTTAATAAAACTTTCAGACTGTAGATCAATAGAATGTCCTTTTTTCTTTTTTAGAAGCCGTGGAAACCAACGTCACATACGCAGTTGAAGGTCAAAGACGACTCGATAACGAAGATTACATTGTTATTAAACAGGAAAGGATTGTTCCGAGAAATAGTAGATTGCCCACATACTTCCTGCAACCAGGTAAGCATTTTTATACGAACAATGATTTAAACTTGAAATGAACTTGTCCTCGACAAACCCGTATATCTGGAAAAAGTAACAATTACACTGCGAGTTGGTAAATAAAATAATTATCTACAAACACACTTTCAAAACTCCTGTTTCAGGAAATGTTGAATTCAACCAGTAATGGCACTCGGACAATTAAGAATTGCATCGTAAGCCATGATGTTTTTTTAAATATCAATAACTAATAGTGCTTGAGTTGGCGAGCCCAGGTCATCTCCGTGTGTCAGCGTGTTACATTTACACTCCGTATGCTTTACCGCCTGAAGAATTTCCTTCCACCCAAGACCAAAACAATGATCGTGCAAACTTTGGTATTCCCGTTGATCGACTATGGTGATGTGTGCTACTTTGACCTGAATGCAGATCTACTCAATAAACTTGACCGGCTTCTCAATAACTGCATTCGATTTATTTATAATCTTCGCAAATACGATCACGTATCTTCCCATCGCTCCCAACTTAAATGGCTCCCCATTCGTTAACGCCGTAGCTTGCGTGCTCTCAATACTCTTTACTCTTTGTTGCACTCCCCAAATCCACCTGCTTATTTAACACCTTCGTTTCAATACCTAGGGTCTGACCACAGCCGAAATCTTCGTTCATCTCATAGTCTTCTTCTTCGCTGTCCTCCACATAATTCTGACTTTTTACATTCTTCCTTTACTATCCAATCTATTCTTTTATGAAATGCGCTCCCACTCAAAATAAGGGTGTCCACTACACGTGATGCGTTTAAAATGCGAGTACGTGAACAGTTTCTTATGGAACTAGCAGAGTTATCTCGCTGAGTTTTATATATATGTATTTATATGTATATGTATGTATGTATATATATGATTTATATATGTATATTTGTATATTGTATGTATATTTATGTATTTCTACGTATAAATATTACTCACTTATTTATGTAAAACGTCTTTAGTACCTATACACCTACCGATTTTCATCACTGCATCGCCCAAAGGTAGACTGGCAGAAAATGACTACGGCATTAAGTCCGCCTTTATACATACGTGTATATAAGGATTAAATAAATAAATAGTACCTACCTACATTATTTAGGTGCTAGTTTCTAGCGACTTCGTCTACTCAACCTTAAATGTATTTGTCCTAGAAATGTAACAGAATGTGTAAAAAGGAACTATGTGTAAAAAGTATCTTGTGCAGACATTTTACTTAGATACTCACAAGTTTATACTTAAAGCGAAAGCCATCTCTTATTTAAACTAACCAGTTTTTATCAATGGATGCCACCCTGGCACGCGGTAGTGCCTTAATAAAACCAAAAATCCTCAGAAAAAAGTAACGTTAAAAGTAATAAACTGAATATCCTTTATTATTTCTACAACGGACTTGTGTAAACTAACCCTTATCAAACCCACCCATGTGTCTATTCTAAGCATAGCAAATCCCGCGCTCATTTATCACTGCTGTTTGCATAATTAATGATATTTTTCTCTAAAATTACATTCGATCCTTGCGCCTTCCAAGCGACTAATGGTTTAACCCTAAAAAGTTTCTTACTTCCTCGAAGGCGTGTCTAAACCCACAGGCCGCTGAAGTCAACATTTATCATTTCGGGTCTGTCACTGTGAAATAAATGACTTGTTTCACTCCGCCCTAATTACTTATCTAAAAGCCGCTTTCAGGTGCTTAGTTAGCGTCATTTCTCAAGCTTTAGAGCGGCGAATCTAAACAAAATTGTTACACCCATTCATAATATTTATCAGCGATTTAACGTTTAGTTCAATTTGTTCCTATACATTTTGGCGGTTTAATATGTTTTAGCTTGTACTTCCTGATGCTTTAATTTGCTTACTTTAAAATATATTAGATATCAACAATAAATAAATCTAGACAACAGTCACATCAGTACAGAAGTAGGTTTTACTAAGATACTAGTCCGGTCTTGTAGGTTTCAAAATCTACGAGAGACTTTTCGGCTTAACAAACACAACGACCTCGATTCTGGGCCCGAAACGAATATTTGTGGGTCACACAATTTTTTTAATGGTAATGTAAATATTTTTTACAGTTTCTGATGACTCTTTCGCCATACAAGAAATCCTGGAAGAAAAGCCGTCTATAGTGGACCATTTATCAGATGAGATTACAACTGCGGTAATGCACGTAGTGATTGATAACTTCAAAGTGTTCGCTAGTAAGGTTCCTGTAAGGCATTATTACACGTATTATTAAAATGATTTTTTTTTATTTATTCCTTATAACCACTTCTTAAACTATTCGTATTCGTTATTTAAATTGATTTTTAATATACAACATTTTAACTGCCTTATCATCATCATCATTATCATCATCGGCCCGTATACGCGCTAGATACGCGTGTACGTATGTACATTTATGTGTATACAATATACATACACGATCCACGGCTAGTCACGGATCTCATTTACAACTGAGAGCGTCTAGGAGTTCCTTCCCTACATTAGCTAAGAAATTCTTAAGTATTTTTTAGGTGCAGGATCATCACGTTTTTCTCCACCGTTAAAGTACGTAATAATTTACCGTGCATACACACATTATTTTTATAAGATATGTGCCTGACTGAACCTGTGACGGCTGAATGTCTCGACCGGCGTACTTAAGCTCTATGGACATCACTGCGAAAAACTCCCTCAACATTTTAAATAAGAAATTGCATACTATGAATGCATTTTTATCAATAACTAAAAATTTATATCAAAAATTATTTTATCTGTGTAAGATTTTAAATAAACATTTAATCGTAACTCAAAATCATCAAATTGCAGGGGAAATAAGTACAATTGGTTTAGGAAAGAAGTATTAGTAGTAAGTAGTAAATTCAGTAATTCCGGTACTCAATAAGATTCTGAGGAATTGTATTCATCATAGAGAAACTATAGTTAGAGAACAGTATTCAATTAATTTCATACAATGCCTGGACTCCCCAGGTATTCAGGTATACTGTCTAGGTATGGTATAAAATAGCTGAATTATACTAACAGCCAATAAAATATACAGATACAAGTTCATAAGTGCTACAATGTACTTTATGCATAGAAAGAAAAAGAAATTGCCTGATTCAGAAACTGTCTATGCCCTTATTAAGACTTTACCTATAAAAATAATACTTTGCAGCTACTAAAGTTACTATCAATATGAATTGAGGTTTTTTTAATTGATAATAATAAAAAGTGTGAAGGTTGATATTTCAAACTATCATAATTCAACAACAGTTATGTTAAACCTGTAATCTTTACAATACTAAATGTAAAAATTGACTAAAATAAATTTCAAACATCCATTAAATATTTTCTCAAATACTTTATTTTATTTTAAAATTTTATCATGCAAATAAAACAAATTTAAATAGGTTTCATATTTTGTTTATGAAAAGTTTTACAGCAAAATTACAACAAAAAATTTTCATTCATATTTCTAAACCTTACAATCATTGTTGGTAATTTACTAAATGCAAACCCCGCAAAATTCAATGAATCTTCAAAATGCATCACCCATAGTTTCCTCCATAAATTTCTTGTATATTGCCATAAATTTGGCAATAAAAGCTTCAAGATGGAATATAGGTTTGTTACCAAGCCTCATTCTGTGTTCATACCTTGCTGCATAGCTCGCTACTTGACATTTCATAGCCATATCACAATTCCTTACTAACTCTTTTAATAATCCTGCGAAAATCATGTCTGGAGGAACACCATGTATTATTAATTCATAAAGTTTCTGCCTCACTTCACCAAGTTTTTTGGGGCTTTGCTCTGATAGAACCATTGATGCTGTCTCCTTTATAAAAGTCTGCCAATCTGGTTCTGGAATTTTCTGGTCTGGGGTAAATGGGTATTGTTGGACTTTACAAGCTTCACACATTAATAGTGCTCGACGTAGGTTACGATCAGCGCATTTAGCAATACGTAAGGCCAGTTCTGATGGTATACTTAAGGATTCCTTCTTACATACTAATTGTAATACTGTTGCAATTTCATTTTCAGTGGGTGACGGTACTCTTATTGTTAAACAACGGGACTTTATTGCAGGAATTACGCGTGATATTGAATTGGCTATAAGAATGAGGCGGCATGTAGCTACATACTTTTCCATGGTCCTACGCAACGCGTGTTGGGCATCCTTTGTCAAATCATCTACTTCGTTTAAAATCACAACTTTGAACTCCCGCTGGCCGGACGAGTCAATTTGATGTGTCTGTGCAACATTTTTCACTAAATCCATAATAACAACACGATCATGTATACCAACGTCTGTTGGGTTAACTTCTATGTGGTAGTTACTGCTAACGGTCATAATTTCTATTTTCTTGTTCGATGGTGTCGTAAAGTGCATTGTTTCCTGCCGTAAGCGTTCCACACCAGATCCATATAGTTCTCGCAGTAAACACATGATCCTTGTTTTCTTTCCAGCGCCTGATGGTCCATACACAAGGAGATGCGGAAAATCACTCTGTTGTACTAAACTCTTTAATCGGTTTGCTTGATCTTTGTGGAAATCTAACTTCATAAGATCTCGAGGCCTATGTTTATCAACCCAGAGGCTCATTTTGTATTTAACAATAAAACAGTTTCTTATCTTAAAAAAATATTCAAGTAGGTAGCAAATAGCAATTCAATTTTGAAGTTTGACTTTGACGTTTGGTAGCGCGGTAAAAATTTTGAAATATTCTGTTTCTCAGAAGAACACGCAAAGGAAGTTGAATAAATAATGCCAAGTTCAGTGACTGGTTTTAACATCCTTACATTTAGAAAAATAAATCAATTTATATCAATTACAAAAAAATATATTTTATTCAGGTAATGTACCATATAAGAAAATTATGGTTTTAAATAATAATAAAAAAATATAGACCATGCAAAATATTAGTATTCTATCTTATCTATCTAAAGCTTATCCTTTTTAATTATTTGTGTGTATTTAACTTTTTCAAAAAGTACCCAGCAGTTATTAAAAATACATTTCTAATTAAATTTATATCAATATTCACGGAGTATAAAGCTGTTTGGTTTAAGATTCGTTATCAAAAATTACAGGTGGCCTGATGAAAATATGTTGAAGCCCTCTGTCAAACATTAACCACCAAGCCATTAGCCAATTTTGTTTTCGATGTAAAAGAATTTGTAACAACATTGTCATTGGTTTAAAAATAGACATTTTAAAAAAGCGAAGGGAGCGATCACCTTACGCTTTACATTGTTTTATTTTTTGATAGTATGTTTAAAATATCACGATAATGTTGTTTACGGTGTTTCAAATTTGTTCTGTTTATTTGTTTGGTATTTATGCTGAAGAATTTAATTTGTTTGGAGATGCTGGTTTAGCGTACGCTATAGAAGTCAGTATAGGACATCCTCACCAAAAGGTAATAAACATGTTTATCAACAATTATTATTTTTCGGGCTTTAAAAATTATACACAGTTTATTGGTACTAGAGCATTTGTTTATTTTTCATAAAATATTATGTTCATAATGTATCTTATTGGACTAGTTGCCAATAAAATCTCTGTCTCGTAACTTATAATCTATAAATAATTTTACAAAACTAGTATTGTCTTTCATTACAGTTGCATGTTCTTGTTGACACTGGCAGTACAACTTTAGCGATAGCCTCATATCCTCGCGAAGATAATGATATATACTTCCATGCAGACAATTCCAGCAGTATTTATTATAAAGGAAAACAGGTAAAAAAGTTATTGCTGACTTAAACTGTGATTCAATTATCATAGAACATATTATTAACAACTGTATAAAATTTTATTTTTGTTTTGGTAGCTTCTATTTACACAGTGATAATTAATGTTAGAATTTAATATTTATATCCTACTTTGGAACTGAACTTGTTAACTAGTTAAGAGTATTGAATTATATGTCTGTAACAAATTTGTTGAATAATTTTTCCTTTGAACACACAAATTGCCATAATTTAAAGCATACTGATAAGATGATAATGTATTTGATTTTGGCAGGTACATGCTACATACTCACAAGGTATGTGGGTTGGTCAATTAGTTTCAGACTTCATTCAGTTTCCATCCTTACCATCAGTGCCAGAACTAAGATCTGACATTGCATTGATTACTAAAAGCCACAAGTTTTTCATGAATGGCTCTGGATGGCAGGTAAGAAAAATAAATATTTGATATTTATAGTTGTATCACATTGTATTTTGATTTTAAGAATTTTTTGTTACTGCCTTAAAAATTGAATCTATTCATCCATGTCCCATGATTTAATCTCATAATCTTAGACTGAGAAATTTGTAAGATCTTCAACAAGCTGCTTTCCGCAACCATAAATCTTGGGAGTGCAATCTTTGGTCGGATGAGCGTAACAGTATGCTCAATAGTATGCACGTAACGTCTGGTGTTGTTTATTATACAGACCTCGTTGAATCTAGGAGGAACTTCCGTGCCTTTCAGCGATTTTGCCATGCCTATTATTGGAAGTCTGTATAACAGTTCGCACGTTAGGTCCAATTTAAGCAATAGTTATTAATCCGTGGTGCGTCAATTGCGTCTAATTTTTGGTAATTGTAATTGTCTTTCTTTATGTGAGGTTAAACCTCATAGCTCAATATTTTGTCACCCGCTTTGCTGTGGAGGGAAGTGGACAACTCTTTGTTTTCCAACTCCTCCTTTACATTGCTTTTCTGATTAACTTCGTTGCGGGATTGTGACAATTTAGGTCCCCTTAGATTCGCTGAGCTTCATTGCTCGGCGCCAATACTGTGCGTGCCGCTGTTGATCCTGTAGTACAGGAGTTGCAGTGGCGGGTGTGTGGTGGGATAGGGCCAAAAAACCATAAATCTTCTCACACATTTTAATATGATAAATATACCATGTTTGAAATAACTCTTAAACTATGTTCTCTTATTATTTACTAGCTTTTGCCCGCAACTCCGTCTGCGTGGACTACAGGGTTGGGTTCAGAAAGAAAATAAGTTATAGTATTTTACTCCGCAGAGCCCCATTTACTTAAATATACGAAAATCATACAAATCGGTCAAATTGTTTCAACGTGAAACCGTAACGCGCCGGTCGTTGCCTTGAGTATCATTATTGCGCGCTTGATCATTATTTTGAAACTGCGACATCTTCTAAGATACTCATTGAATTAAAATGATGTAAAGGACAAATTTATTTTGTATTAAATACTTGTAATGAATAACGTATTTATTTGGATAATGATTAATATCATGTTTGTAAAAACACCTTCACAAATAATGCTTTATTTAAAATTTTGCGTGCGACTCCGTCCGCGTAGACTACAGGGTTGAGTTCAGAAAGAAAATAAGAAATAGTCTATTTATTCCTCAGAGTCCTGTCCTATTTAGGTCTATACCAAAAGCCATACAAATTGGTCAAATTGTTTAAACGTGAAACCGTAACGCGTCGATTGGCGCCTTATGTATCAATATTGCGCGCTTGATAATTATTTTGAAACTGCGATATCTTTTAAGATACTCATTAGAATCACATGATGTAAAGGGCAAATTTGTTTTATATTAAATACTTGTAATGAATAACGTATTTATTTAGATAAGGATTAATATCATCTTTATAAAACACCTTCACAAATAAGGCTTTATTTTTAAATAAATTTGTTTAAGATAAAAAGCGTTATAGTTAGCTAACCTTAAAAGATAGGCATATGCTGTCGCGGACTTTTATTTAGAACTTTTAAAGGGGAACAATTCTGTCATACATTACTTTAGCGAAACTTTAACCGTTTCCTCAGCGCACGCAGCGGATGCTCACAAAAAGGAAAAAATGTTCCCGATTTTGAAACATTCTTTGTTGCTGCTCCGCTCCTATTGGTCGTAGCGTGATGTTATATAGCCTATAACCTTCCTCGATAAATGTGCTATCTAACAGTGAAAGAATTTTTCAAATAGGACCAGTAGTTCCTGAGATCCTAGCGTTCAAACAAACAAACAAACAAACAAACAAACAAACAAACAAACAAACAAACTCTTCAGCTTTATAATATTAGTATAGATTACTTCTGCATTTACTCGAAAAATTCTATTTACACTCCATTTCATTAATTCATTATAATATATAACCCAATTCATTAAAACATGATTTTCCAGGGATTACTAGGGCTGGCTTACTTGCCTGTTGGAGCATGGGGTGAGAATGTGATAGTGGAATCATGGTTGGAGTCACTTGACCGCACACAGACCAAACCAATGTCATTTCAGTTGAAGTTGTGTGCCGCCTGGAGCCCAACCAACGCTACACATTATGGAAGCTTTAAAATATTAGGTAAATATTGAGCCTTTAGTAATAACCTTTTTCAACATTAACATATTGAAAAAAAAAATTCTAGTAAGGGATGGGTTGATAAATGTTATGACATAACTGAGATAAGGTTTCCTCAATGTATGTAGTTGTTTGTTATCTTTTATTACATTAAACCACATTGCATAATGGAAAGTTGAACCACATTAGGATGTGCAATTGGTGCAATGGGGATTGAAAAGAATCCCAACAAAATGTATGTGAATTACAATCATATAATATTGCACAATTTTTTTATACAATTGTAACTAAAATTAATTATCTTTTTAGATGACAGTACAACAAATGAGAACCATAACAAGACATTCCATACCCCGATCTTGCGCAAACGTTGGTATGAAGTAGGTGTTATATCTATAAGAGTTATGCCACATTCGAACTTAAGTAATCAAGTGATAAGCGATGCTAAGTATCATGATGTGGACACAGAAATGTGTCAGACTTTGAATAAGGAAAAGAGTATAGTTGACAGTGGCACGACCAACATTAGGCTGCCTAATGTTTACTTTAAAAAAGTAAGTATCACATATATTACATACTCATTCCTATTGCCTTGACATAGTCACAAAACGTAGTTTCTATATGCATGTTTAGCTGACTGGATTAAGGCCTAACCTCTCTGTTTTAAAGGAGATATATGCTCCACAGTGGTTCATATATGGCCTGATGATAATGTTTCATTTGATTCCTGTTTTTGGGCACATTTAGTATTAAAAAAAAATATTCCCTATTTTAAAATTCTATTATTGTTGCACGAAAGTCGTACTAAAATGGTTAAGTTATCAAATCATAGCTTACCTACATACTAACAGAAATTTGAATTATAATTGAATATATTTTCAGATAGTTGCTGAGTTACAGAGTGCAGCTAAACATTCGGGCATGCTCATATTAGACGAGTTCTGGTACCGTGGGGAGGTAAGATTATACTTATCCTTTCTTTCTTTTTATTTTCTGCTTCAAAACCACAAATTCGCATGTCAACACCCCAGTCTAGCCAGCTAATTAAACATCAGAATAGTTGAGCTAATCTACCCTTTTATAATTTCCAGGCAGGTTGTTGGCCAGAACCTCAGGATTGGTCATTGCCTTGGCTGGCCATAGATCTTCTAAGTAATGAAAACGACAATCAATATTTTACACTGGAATTACCACCACAGGTAAACAATTTACACATTAACAGTTGTTATACCTCATTCACGATAAGTTGATTCTTTTGGCAGATGTCAATTTTTGTGAGACATGACTTTGAAATAAAAAACGTATTATTTTATTATTTTAATGATTTGATAAATATAAAAAAATACATACAACACAAAAGTCCCTAAAGATATAAGCGTTATCCGAAAATTTTGAGACTTTATTGCTTCAAAATAAAATTAAAATAGGAACACTGAAAATAATAGACGCTTGTACAATGTTACATCGGTCGGACGGAAAGGGACGTAACATCGTTCATATCGAAGTCCACGTCGATAATTTTACTGAACACTATGATGATCATGGCTGTGCTCCTTTTTCTTAATAAAAACTGTTTTAAAGATATAACAATTTAATTTTTCAACCTTAATTTTTACATACTGGGTTATTTTTGGACCTCCCGTCAACTTAAAATAGGTGGTTTAGACCATGAAACTAAACAACTTTTCCAAAGAAACATGGGTCGAAACGTGATAAAAATTTCGACCCTTTCATAGAAAACCGGCTCATGTGGTCGATTTCGTGTAGAAGGTCTGATTTTTTTTTTCACTTTTCGACCCCTATTTCTTTGGGGAAGTTGTTTACTTTCGTGGTCTAAAACACCTATTTAAATTTGGCGGGAGGTCTAAAAATAACCCTGTCATATTAAATAGGTACCTATTATGTACATTGACCAACGGTCGCTTATCTACCCAATGTTTTATATGTCGAGAGAAATAAAGAATTTCACACATAATACACCCACACCATCTCGTTACAAGTATTTTAAAACGTTATTTTTTGGAGTTTTTTGTTTCCCATCACTAGCCCGTCTGCCAAAAAAAGCTATCGTGAATAAGGTATAGTGGGTGATTGTTGTGGCAAAAAATTTTGTTCTTAATTCACTTCGACTGTCGTCGTAATTTCCGACATGGCTTAAAATTAATCGAATGTATAAAGCATAATTAAAAACAAAAAAATAAACTAAACGAATTTTATACGGAGACATCAACAAGGTTGACCTTTCTAAATTTTAAAAAGAATTTAGATTTTAGAGTTAATTTTCTCTGTTCCAATTTTCAGAACTATATGCGTGTAGTGGCTGCTGGCAATAGCAGTTCTGAAAGTGGGGCGGTGTCACAGTTTTGCTATAAATTGGGCTTGGAAGCAGGGAACGACGAAACTGTACTCGGTTATACTGCAATGGAAGGGTTTCAGGTTTGATTCTCATAGTATTTTATTTGTTATCATACAAATAGTAGACAAAGAAATTTCCATCATGCCATTTTTTGTTATACGCCTTTTTGATTTCTTTTGTTTATTAGCTAAAATATTTAAATTAAATGATTTACCAAGAAACCATAAATTATTTGTCTAACAAGGAAAATAAATGTAGAAGCAAAAGTATAGAATTGACCGATAGAGCAGATGAAAACAATAAAAAAATAATATGCTCCATTCACTCCCCGCTCATTACTGTTTGCCAAATCCAATATTTTACCTCAAACCTCATACTTATATCGACAATTATCCTCCGCAGGTAATATTCAACCGTTCAGCGGGCTGGATCGGCTGGCAGTCTTCAAGTTGTGGCCCCAACGCCAGAGTCTCGGGCCCATACAACGTCTCCACATCTCTCAAGTCCATGTGCCAACTAGCCCAACCAGAACCCGACGCCACAGTATCGATAAAAGCCGCCCAATGGGTCCTATGCGTCATATCAATTATAGCTGCAGGCATACTAATATATCTACTAGCTCCGTGTATAAAAATATTCCTCACTAGACGTCTACGGAGCTCGCCACAAATATCTCTATCCCAAGCAGCGTTGGTGGAACAAGAATCTAATTAGACTGGTTTTATCGACTGTACATTTCACGTATGTACAATTTTTTGTATTCGATTTTTCTAATGATTGACGGTGTTTAAAAAATAATACTACTCGCTTCGATTTTTTGACACAATTAATTGGTATTGAGCAAAAAAAATATCGATAATAGTGATGTGCTCTGCATATTTTAAATATGTATAGTCATAGTATTCGATATTTTTTATCTTGGTTGTTTCAATCGGTTGATGCTTTTGTGAGCATATCTGATACGGTTGTATGTTTGGTCTGATATTGCGTATTTTTTTTTTGTTTTATTGAAAATAACTATTCGGCCAGCTGTTTACGCGAAGAAAAACAATGTTAAAAATAACGTTTTGTTTTTGTTATACACTTGGCAAGTTGACAAATGTCCGGGTCAATGCAATCATTAACGAGATATATTTTATTGAAAACAAAAAAAGGTAAGAGCACAGCTACGATATTTTTAAATTAACAACATCTAAAATAATAATTACAGTTTAAATATCAATATTTATCATAATACCAGTTTGCTCAACCTTCCGACTCTGATTTGACTCTAACCTAATTCGATTGCTTCAGAAATACATATCGATATTTTATTTAGCAACTTTATTAAAATGCTCTTACCAAATCACTAGTCTGAATTCTCTAAGAACAATCTTGCCAATATTGCGAATTGTTACGATGTGAAAACCAAATTTTCGAATTTTGTTGTGTGATAGAATTTAAATTAGGGCATTGAAAAAAAATGTAGATCTAAAATAGGTACTCTGAAAGAGTAGTTTTTATTTTTTTATAAGTCTGAATAGGTATCTAGTAGGTAGGACGCGATATTTCAATGGTGCGTAATGTAAGCACATTTCCATTCTACTCATCGTTCACAGAACATTCATTAGATTTAAGTATCATATTTTAATTATGGGTTATTTGAAATTAATATTTTCTCTTCAATATTTCCAATTTTATAGGTCCGAGACGAGTGTAATCAAAAAATAAGTATTGGTTTTAGATTCTACCCAATATTAGCATACTATTTTTAGCAGAAATATATGTATCAGTTGGGCTAATTCCTATGTTTTTAATTTGATACCATGTAGTTCTGAGAGATTCTCAAAAAGCTATAGTCGAAATTTTGCTTATGATCTATTCGCTGCAATATTTTTATACCCAAACCAGAACGAAAAAACTTTTGAAATTCGCTTTGAGAGACGAAATATTAAATTCAAATAACCCTCACTTAATGTACTTTCATACACATGTGTGTGTTTGTATGTTTTGACATTTTATTGATTGTGAAATCGCACAATATGATGCACCACACATATTTCAGATGTCATGCATTCACTCAGTTTAAATGTATCGCTTTATACATTTCTGTAGCAAGCAGTATTGACGATTTTAATTTTATGACATATTTGTATTGCAATAAGACTTTAAATCACAATGTATTATTTTTTAGAATAAGGTTTATTTAGTCACTTTCATTGCTAAAAGTCGTATGTAATTTTTTTGATACTTTTCTGGTTCCTGGACTTAAATTAAACTAGTCAAATTCATAAACCTTTATAAAATCACATGCTTTTTTCTGATTGAAAGCGTTTACAAACGACTTTTACAAATGTTGAGGTAGTGTCAAACATCTCCCTTGAAAATAAGATTTTTTACTAAATTTTCAAAGTATTTTAACATACATTTATCACGTTTCATTATCACTCATTGATATTAAAAAAGATTTTTATAAATTTATATAAGTAGATATGTAAATTTAGATAGCGTATTTTTCCACGTATTTGCACTAAACTTTCATAAAAGGGAGTACTATATATCTTTCACGTTAAATGTCTATCAAACTGATATAACAATTTAGTCAATTCATAATAGCGTACTTAATTTTAGTGAGGTATTTATAGTGATTAATTTATTATTTTAAGGCTATCTAATATGTTATAAGGTATAATTTTAAACTAAATCAGCACTTAAGTTTTCTTTTTTCTCTTGACCACAAATTTTAATGGTTATGCAAAAGTTTTTCAAATTCTAAATGTTCGCAGATTTTCTTATGGGATAGAATTAGCAATATTATTTTTAAGATTTTCTAAAAAAAACTTTGGATCTGATGGTCTAATTGAAATTTGACTATTTCCAGTTATATTTTAACAACATATCAAGGCAGTATTTATTTGAAAATAAGAATTTAGAATGAAATAAATAATAAGCAAATGTTTACTTGATATTCATAATCACGATTGTTCCATCTTCCAACCTTTTGTTTAACGGCATTTGTCATCAAGGAATTTACATCATCACAGTCGTGTATTTTTATTACAATTTTGCACTATCGTAAAAATAATACAGTTGTATTAATACATTAATCATTCATTTACGGCATACTAAGCCTATATTTAACTATATTAACAAGAAAGTAATATAAAATGTGCTAAAATATTTTAGTCTTCACTACAAACAAAGTCGCTCTCTCTGTCCCTATGTCCCTTTGTATGCTTAAATCTTTGAAACTACGCAATGGATTTTGATGCGGTTTTTTTTAATAGATAGAGTGATTGAAGAGGAAGGTTTATATGTATGATAACATCCATTAAATATCAGCATTGCACCCGTGCGAAGCAGGGGCGGGTCGCTAGTTATGATATAATTAATATTGCTGCTTAATTGACTACATTTATTAGTCGTAATTCGTTTCTTGTTGTTGAAGTATAGGCTGTTGTTGGGATGAACTATCTGATCGGTAAATAAATATAGGAAAAATGGTAAAAATAAATGGTTGGAATTTGGAATATAGACAACTGTGTACTCAATAAATGCAGCTTCACCTACATTTTTTTAGTATTGCAGCATTTTGTACTTATTTATTGTTTCATGCGTGTAGCAAGTTTATTTTTAAGGCGCTTTGTTTGCTTAAAAATGTTTGTAGTAATAAAAAGCTGCGAAGTTTTCGAATCGTGCTATTTGTGATTCACATCTTTTCAATATGATGTTATTGGACATCTTAAATCGTTTGGGATTTCTAAAACTTGCATTTAATGTATTAGAATCCAGCACATGTATTTAAATCGTGGTTTTGTATATTAAATGATGATATTGTTTCAGTATTTTATAAATTTTCAGTATTCTATCTCCATCGCAATTATAAATTTTAGTGGATTTTTGTCTCAATATATGTAATAAACCGACCAATCTAGGAAGAAGGGTTTAATTATAATAGGTAATCAAATATATATTTACAATAAATATTATAATCAATTGTGTGGGTTTTTTTATCTATTTTGATAATAATATTAAATTATTATTAAATATTAACATTTTAAATTTTTTATATACGAGTATAAAGTGCAGATAACAAATACGCAATTTTCAACGCAATTTCAAACTCCATCTGTTAGAAATAAATATTTGAAAATAGGTAACACCGGCGGTCATTGAAAAAATTTCTAACATGTAATGACCATTTTTTATTAGATTACCGTTTTTACAGCATAGGTATATGAAACGAATAGGTAGACTTTAAATAAAATTAGGACAATTATCTGCTGCTACCTAAAAATTTAGTTGCAATTCCAACCCCTTTATCATAGTATCTATAAATAAAATAAAATCATTTTCCTAAAAATATTGTGAGAGATATATTTTCGCCGGATCTTATTCCTGATATTTGTATCATTCACATGTATACGAAATATAAGATTCGTAGTTTGTCATATCTCCCGCATTTGGGTAACTCGCGAAAAAACGAAGAAAAAGTATTATTTTGTTTGTATATCTGTTTATTGTTTATAAAAGGCCACAGGTATAAACATCCTATCTAGGTCATTCGTGTTGCAACTGAACCTTAAACTTAAGGAAAACTGCGCACCTGATTCACTTGTGATCGACGTGACGTGGCATTCTCCATACGTTACTGAACGTGCATGAACCAACATGAACCCAGATAGTTACGTGTTGTTCTTGATAAATCTTATTGTTATAGGAATAAAGAGATATAGCTTGTTAACTCGTCTGTTATACTAGATTATTTTTATAATAGGTAGTTGATTTTGTATGGTTTGAATTTTCATCATAATCATCAGCAGCCTATTTCTACTCCCTTTGTCTACCTTCTCCAGAATGTACGAGATTCCGTGCTGCTATAGTTAATTTTCTGGTGGAGAAAAAGTGCCGGTAAGAGGAATCGAGTCCTGGTTCTTTTGATAGCACGTCGCGGGCTATATCGGACGACTAAAACGGCAGTTATAAAAAAGTGATATGTTATTGTACCGCTTCATACATATGTAGGTATATTATTAATAGTATTTGACAGCCTCGTGGCGCAGTTGGCTAGACACCAGCTTGCGACACGAGCGGCCGCGGGTTCGATCCCCGCACCGAGACAAATGTTTGTGTGATCCACAAATATTTGTTTCGGGTCTGGGTGTTTGTGAGAGCGAAAAGTCTCTCGTAGTTTCTGATACCCACGACACAAGACTCGTATCTTAGTGTGGGGTCAGGACTATGTATGTGACTGTTGGGTGTATTTATTTATTTATTTCTTTCTTCATGCTATATTGCAATTAAAGTTGCGTTTTGCGTAGACCAAAATGTCTCGAATATATTTCATTCACTCTCTACGATCAAAAAGGGCTTAAGTCTACTTTTATGCATATTACAGAAAATACCTAAGGAGTGAAATCCCTCTTCCAGACATTAAAGCAACATGTGCGCATTTGCAAAGGTCAAAAGTACAAAGACGAAGTAGTACGTAGGTGCAACAGAGATTTATTTCGTCTAGACAGGTGCTTTTATAATATAGATATTAAGTATATACATTTTGATTTTAAGTTCAATCGACTTCACTGCCTATGTTAGAAATTTATAGCTTTTTTTCATATTGCAGAATGCAGGATTTTATAAGAAAAATTATACACCTAACAAATAAATTAAGTGTCAAAAAGTTATTCCCAAAAAACTTTATTGGGTTTTTTTATAAGCGTACTAGCTTTTGCTCGCGACTCCGTCCGCGTAGACTACAGGGTTGAGTTCAGAAGAAAAATAAGTTGTAGTCTATTTTACTTCTCAGAGTCCTATTTATGTCCATACCAAAAATCATACAATTCGGTCAAATTGTTAAAACGTGAAACCGTAACGCGTCGATCGGCGTCTTGTGCATCATTACTGCGCGCTTGATCAATATTTTAAAACTGCAATATCTTCTAAGATACTCAGCGAAATCAAATGATGTAAAGGGCAATTTTATTTTGTATTAAATACTTGTAATGAATAACGTATTTATTTGGATAAGGATTAATATCATATTTATAAAAACACCTTCACAAATAAAACTTTATTTTAAAATAAATTTGGTTAGGGTAAAAAACGTTATAGTGAGCCAACCGTAAAAAACAGACATATGCTGTCGCGGACTTTTTTTTAGAACTTTTAAAGAGGAACATTTCTCTCAAACATTGTTTTAGCGTAACTTTAACCGTTTTCGCAGCGCACGCAGCGGAAGCTCACAAAAAGGAAAAAATGTCCCCGATTTTGAAACATTCTTTATTGCTGCTCCGCTCCTATTCGTGGTAGCGTGATGTTATATAGCCTATAGCCTTCCTCGATAAATGTGCTATCTAACAATGAAAGAATTTTTCAAATCGGACCAGTAGTTCCTGAGATCCTAGCGTTCAAACAAACAAACAAACAAACAAACAAACAAACAAACAAACAAACTCTTCAGCTTTATAATATTAGTATAGATTCTCAGGAACACCACAAAAAATAATAATTTAACAATTTATCTCAATGGCTGCTACGTGGGATCATCTATACTAATATTATAAAGCTGAAGAGTTTGTTTGTTTGTTTGTTTGTTTGTTTGAACGCTAGGATCTCAGGAACTACTGGTCCGATTTGAAAAATTCTTTCACTGTTAGATAGCACATTTATCTAGAAAGGCTATAGGCTATATAACATCACGCTACGACGAATAGGAGCGGAGCAGCAATAAAGAATGTTTCGAAATCGGGGACATTTTTTCCTTTTTGTGAGCATCCGCGGCGTGCGCTGCGAAAACAGTTAAAGTTTCGCTAAAATAATGTATGAGAGAAATGTTCCTCTTTAAAAGTTCTAAAAAATAGTCCGCGACAGCATATGTCTATTTTTTAAGGTTGGCTTACTATAACGTTTTTTATCCTAACCAAATCTATATATATAAAAGAAAGTCGTGTTAGTTACACCACTTATAACTCAAGAACGGCAGAACAGATTTGGCTGAAAATTGGTAGGGAGGTAGCTTAGAGCCAGGAGACGGACATAGGATACTTTTTATCCCGTTCGATAGCGTTCCCGTGGGACTTTTCATTGTTTTCTTTATCCATACAAAAGTTTCGTTTTAATAAATAAGTCAATTTGAACTTTAATACAATACAATAAAGTTTAAATCGTAGTGGAGGAGTTCTATGTTATAAAAATGAATTGCTCGATGTGTTCCTAAGCGCAAATCTCGAGAACAGCTGAACCGATTTTGCTAATTCTTTTTTTATAATACTCCTTGAAGTACGAGGATTGTTCTTACGGAGAGATACATTTTAATAATTGCCTGAAAAGGTCTAAAAATAATACTTTTCTATATTCCCATACAAAAGGTTCGTAATGATACTTAAGTCATTTTGAACTTTAACACCATACAAAATTTCCTGTCATTTAATGTTTATCCCGTCGATGCAGTTAGAGGCTCCCTCAAATAAAAGAACTTATTAAAATAAGCATTTTGAATCGACAATATGTATCTATAACATTCGAATTATTGCGTATTTTAGATGTTAAAAATGCAGAATTCTCATGACAATGGATTGACATTTTTTGGCTGTCAAATGTTAAGGCGTGCGTTCAGAAATTTATTTTGTGTAACAAATCTCCTTGGTAGTGCGTAATTTTTAATTTTTTATTATGCTTGATTATTTAAAATACTCTAAATCTCCTTCAAGAAATATTAATAAATGGTCAGGGGATGCCTTTTCCATTGATCTAGCCAGTCATGGAACAGGGCTATCTATGAGTTCGCGACCTCGGTCCCCCGAGCTGTTGGAGTCTCCCACTACTTCCTTATCCGGGACTGTGGCATCCTTACCATCAGGCCAAATATCCTTACCTGCAATATCCTGTACCCAAACACACGCTATCTCTACCCCTTTACCAAAAGAACTAAAGCCCCAAGGAGAGTTGGTGTCAGACAGGCGGGCGGCCGTAAAACATTTGCCAAAACATTTATACAGTATGTATAATAAGAAAGGTGACAGGGCCTAGGCCGTCCCCCGTAGCCGACGCGCAGGGGCAGCACCCGGTTCCTATGAGAAATGGGCAAGGTTTGTTACACCAGCCCGGGCGGGGGCAACGTAAGACACTAGCCCGGGAAATGAGATTGAGGTATGCAAGTTGGAATGTAGGTACGACAAATGGTAGATCAAGGGAGCTAGCATTTGTGCTGAAAAAGAAAAAAAAATGGTCAACGAAGAAGACTTACGAAAGACGACTGCATGCAGCAAAGATGCGAATGTTGCGGTGGATGTGTGGTATAACACGGAGTGACAGAGTCAGAAATGAATACTTTAGGGTAAGTCTGAAAGTAGCTCCTGTGATAGAAAAGATGAAAGGAAACCGTCTGTCGTGGTATGGGCACATTAAGAGAAGGAATTAATCATATGTAGGAAAAAAAAGTGATGAACATGAAAGTGGATGGATGGGCGAGCCGAGGAAGGCCAAAAAAGAGATGGATGGAATGCGTGACTGAAGATATGAAAAAGAAAGGGGTGAATGAAAACATGACGGCTGACAGGGATGTGTGGAAAAAGAAGAGATACTGCGCCGACCCCAAGTAATTAATTGGGACCAGGGCAAGGGGATGATGATATACCTAAGTAATTAAAAATTAGATTCTGTTAATAAGTAACAAGACATTCATTGGCTGGTAGGGCGATACGAAGTTTGCCGGGACAGCTAGTTTATTTTAAAATAAAGTTTTATTTGTGAAGGTGTTTTTATAAATATGATATTAATCCTTATCCAAATAAATACATTATTCATTACAAGTATTTAATTTTAAATAAAATTGCCCTTTCTATCATTTGATTTCACTGAGTATCTTAGAAGATATTGCAGTTTTAAAATATTGATCAAGCGCGCAGTAATGATGCACAAGGCGCCGATCGACGCGTTACGGTTTCACGTTTGAACAATTTGACCGAATTGTATGATTTTTGGTATGGACATAAATAGGACTCTGAGAAGTAAAATAGACTACAACTTATTTTCCTTCTGATCTCAACCCTGTAGTCTACGCGGACGGAGTCGCGAGCAAAAGCTATCTTAAGATAAGTGGGTGTATGCACCTTTTCTTACCACTTCGGAGACACACTTATGGATGTAATGCACGAACCCGAATTAAAACAATGATAATTTTGGTCAATAACATGTTTTTACTCAAAATATTTTCAAGTTACATTCACACACAAGTACATAGGTATTGATAATTTCACGAAAACTGCTTATAACACATCCGATGTTCCTCGTACTTGAATAATTTTAATTTCCTATCAACGAGATGTAGTAATTTCCTTCCAGTTAATAACCTAGACGGTTGAAAATTCCCGTAAGATCTTAAAGCCGATTGAATATAGCTCCAGACTTACATAGAACGTATAAGTAATTTGTTAATCGTAATATGCGGTATGTTTGTCCTTCAGTAGTGAATGTTAATGTGAAAAATTACTTTTTTATGTTAATGATCCTCGTCTGTTTATTTCATATAGCCTCTTTAGCGACATGATAAAACATCATAAGGAAACCTGAACTGTTGCCCGTAAGTTAAAATTAATATTATCACTAAAATAATGAATCAGTTCAGACCAGTAGACGAGTAGAATGTGGTTACTGAAATACACTTTTGCCTACCCCTAAGCGGACTTAGGAATGAGTTCGTCTTTATGGTATGTAAGAACAAGATTATGCTCAGCATGGATGATAGAGATCGTACCGTAAATTTTATTGCATAATCGCTATTTGTAGCGTTTGTAATTTTGAAGGTTATCAGTTTTGTTTTCAATAATACGGAAATTATTGGTTGATTTGCAAAAAGCAAAGTTGTCAAGCGTCCTACTGGCCCTCAATACAAAATATTTAAAAGTAATCTTAATTATAATGAAAAAGCCGTTTAAGGTCAGCAAGCTATGAGATAACTCGGAAAAGGACAAAATTGTTTGCAAAAAATATTTTATTAGGCATTACTTACCATAATTAGAATATTAATTATCACTCCATACACTGAGGTCAAAGGTGTAGGTACTTATTGCCTCAGGCATTTTCAATGAGTAACGGTTACTTAGCCATTATTGTCGTTTCATTATTTAAATGTATCGTCTGTGGTTCCAAAATACCAAATACTCGGAGGGACATTAAATTCCTATTAATACATTGAAATGTGCAGCGTTTTGCGGCAATTTGCATGGAAACGAGATCGGACAGACATCGCGGATTGAAACACAAATTGAATTAAGATTATACCAAGATTGGAAAGAATCGTGCCTAATGCTCTGTTCTGGGGAATTTAATTTTATATACGATGGAACTTACAAAGCGATTTTCTTTACACCGCCGATCAGCTATCTGACTTTGTAATGGAAATTGGTCGGCACCTACATCGTCAGAATTTATACCCATAGGCCACAGTAGTCGTGTAGAATGAATACGATTTGAATAGTATAAGAGGGGTTGGTACTTCGTGGAACGATCCGTCTTATAACGGTAACATCATAACCTAAAAGTGATATTGTAATTTATTTGTGTAATTTAAAATTGATTTACGAAGGAGTTGATGTGAATATGCTGGATTACAATTGTGGTCATACTATAGTCGTGTCAATACCCCCTTTTTCCTTCTTCTAACGTTTATGACCTGGTTGAGTTACAAGTCTGTTGACTCATTAATATATCTGTTATCTGATTATATATCTGTTAACCATTCTGTTTCTTAGCATCCTACATCTGTATCTTCTGCCTACTGTAAGGTCACTTAAAGGAGTTTCTAAGGCTATTGAACGTGCTGCTTGACAAAATGCCCTTGCTGAGAGTGAATATAAATATCGGTAACATAGGTGAACTGTGATAGAGTTTCCGGTCTAAGTTTGCTGGTCCTAATCATGCCCTGTATGTGCTGGACGTTTAAAATGTAGAACTTCTCGGAAGCGTTCTAGGTGGTAGTAGAACAATTGTTTATTTTGCCTACATAGTGTTGGCGCTCGAGAATTGTTACCGGTGGCATAAACATGATAACATCTCCTACGTCTCGTATTCTACTCTATTTTAATCTGTATAGTGTATATCCTATTTCTATCCTCTTATATCCTAATCTGTATTTTCTTTAACATCCTCTTGAAGAGCCATGAAATATACCTACTTATTTCAATTTCTTAAACTTAAATTTAATATGGTCTAGGTTTGGCTCATCTCCTTAAATGTATGGGATGGTATTCAGAATAAAAATCAATTTAATTTAAATCAGAGATAATAAAATGTCTTTCTGGCATGTCGTCACTCTGACTGACTGCACAGATGTTTGTGATGCGAATCGTGCTGTAAATTTACATTAGGAATACCTACATAATACAAAATCGGTAATAATGTCAATGATTTATACATACCCACTTTAATTAAGTAATGGAATTTTGCTTATCTTTAAGATCAATGGCGTATGACTAGAAGACAGTGATATGAAGATGCATTGGCTACATAAAAACCTAAACAAAAATCTCTAAATTTTGGAAGTTATCGGCGTAGGTATTAACAATAAATGTTAACGTAAGACTTTAACTGCTAGTACTGTTCCTAAAAGTGGAAGGTATATGTTTGATGATGATAATGTCAATCAAGGTTATCAATGATTACTAATCATAAACAAAAACCAACCAAATAAGAACCAGAAATGAATGCGGTGTTACACATTTTTACTATGGAAATATTCCAATGTCAAAGTATCGATGAATGAACCATTCGCGTTGCAAAATAAACAAACATGGAATATTTCTATTGCATTAAGCGTATACTCATTTCATCCGGTTCTGCGGTCGACCTTGACATGGCTGACCGGCTAAATTTAACACACCTAGGGTTAGTTTTAACTGTAGTGTAATAAGGCATATTTAAATTTGTCAAGTAATGTCTTGGAGCAATTGTATTGCAAGCATTGTGTAAGATGTTTCACGTGTCCATTTGTAAAACACGTTGCGGTAGTAGAATTCATAATTGGAGGTTTAGTGGCTCATTTATTTTATTTTATGACGTGGAACAGGTTCCACGCAACCTCTTTGAGATTAAGAAAAGTATGTAGAAATCCTCGCTACGATATGTCTGTAATTATCATGTATATTCATCCGAGTTGCAAAAGTCTTCGGAAGTCGTCTTAGCGCTTATTTCGACAGATCTGCCTGGTAAAATGTAGAAAGACTTCGCAAAGAACATTTCGGGTGATTTTTATTTGAAGATGTGATCTTCGCTCAATTGTTTTGATGTTCTGTCTTTTTATTTAAAAAGTAATTTAATAATCCTGGCTTTTAGGTATTGTTCTTTCTAATTGTTATTGTATATTTTAATTATTTGTAATCAAATATTTTTAAAGATTACACTGACATGGACAGTGAATTGTATTAAAGCCTGATGTGGATTGCACTGAGTTAAAATGATCTAAGAAACATAAAACCCAATCGTTTTCAAACATAGGTACTTGATCGGTGTCAAATATGCCAATTTGTTTGCCATTAAAATTGATCGGCACATATCAATGCTTTTAAACTTTATATTATGCTGGAGATGCAAAAACAATCTGGCTTCTACTTGTATACATACTAAAAAGGTCATATTATCTGATACCAATTTGAGTATATTGACATAAACATCATACTTTATTTTATTTCGGTTACTTCCTGGCCTTCGTGGTATGAATATGCACATTTTAAGAACGGAACTACTTATACATGACCTTTCAATGCTAACGTGATTTTGGAGTATTGAACTTGTTCGATTCGACATTTCATATTTCGCACATCTAGTCCACACGCATACATACCTCACGGCTACATGCCCCAGAAGAAAGACACAAAATTCACAAATAAACTTCGTATGTTTATATTTTTTCACCTGAGTTTTAAGTAGCAAATAGACGGCTATTTCTCAGTACTATTTATTATACTTTATAAAAGTGCTTTTTGTAGTTACAAACTAAAACATTTCGTAATAAGTATAATGGGTAGAAAGGAGTTTTTTCTTTACATATAGTTCGCTGGATGTATTGAAATCCCTGGAATCACCTAAAGTAAAGCACTC
Organism: Cephonodes hylas; assembly: GCA_030295005.1. Classification (NCBI taxonomy): domain Eukaryota; kingdom Metazoa; phylum Arthropoda; class Insecta; order Lepidoptera; family Sphingidae; genus Cephonodes; species Cephonodes hylas. The sequence continues at coordinate 8,395,556 of AP025371.1, forward strand.
AGTGACATAAAACCAAAATTGAGTTCTTGGGACCAACAAGCCATTAAAATAAAAAATTAAACAACATTGAATGTTAGAATAGGTCAATGCCCGTAAATTGAGCAATAGGTACACTATTTTTTGAAGACATGAAAGCATAAATAACATAGAACAAACCTACCAAATAAAATCTGTTTTTACAACAATACCTAAAGTTATTAAACCCATTACCTTGTTTCGAAGAACGACCTTGAAAAGCAAAGGTTGTATAAACTCAACGCGCTTCAAGGACACTTCGCAAAAACCCAAGTTCACACGTCCGTACTTAGAATTGGAGAATTATTATAATTCCGGTAATAAATATTCTATGACCTTGACATAATGCATTTCCACTTAACAGTTTATATATAACGGTAGCCGACCCGAAGAATTAAACGGTTGACTAGCTTTCGATTGGTGCGGTCATCGAAGGCGTTTCAAAATAATATTAAAAAAAAAAAAACAAAATGACAACGTTTATTCGTGAATTAAGTTTTTTAATGCAATTAACGTTAATATTTTGTGCGTGTAAGTCTGCATTTTATGTTTTTGTTGTGAATAGTTAGTCATGACGTTGCTACTCGTTTTTATACCTGATGAAATTATTACGATTACCTCTGCCAAATTATTTTTATATTCTATTTACGTGATGTTTTTGAAGAAGGAATTTATAATATTTTTGATAATTTGACAGTTGGTTTTAAAATTGTTATGATAATTATTGTATCATGCTGCAAAATCTATAAATACGTAGAGAGTGGACTACTGTTTTATTATTATTCAATTCTTTAGGTATTTATAATAATTTTGGTATACAAGTGTCGATATAATATGTTAATATTAATAATAAGAAATATTTAATAAACAAAAACAAACTGCCGTGTAAGAATATACCTAAAAAAGTAATGCTCAAAGTTAATTCATACTTTTTTACATTGAGTAATAAAACAATCATATAAATTAACACCGTATTCATTCTAATTCATAAAGTTAGTAAGTACAGTTAGTAAATAGGAAACTTAGTTCATAATTAGCCTCATAATTATTAACGTGTGTACCAAAATAGCTTGATTAGTAATTCATCAAGTTAATAGTAAATTTGTGTTAGTAATAGCGGGATTAGTTTTAGTTGGTTCCGTGTGCTTCAAGTTTGATCGATAACTTTGTTGTGCTGGGCTGTACCGTATGTCATCGAGCTTTGGTAGTTGTGTATAATAGATGTTTTAAAACCTCATTAAAAAATGTTCTTTGTTCTTTCGGTCCCATTTATAAAGTACAGTTTAAAAAATCTACGAACTGATTTATTGGTTGTTCTGTGACGCCTGAAGTTGTAAAATATTAATCTAAAGTTTTTAAGAAGTATTTTAATCTCTTCTTTTTTAATATCTATTACAGTATAGTATTATCATATTAAAATTTGAAGAAGTCTTCCAAAAGTTCGTATTATATTTAAGAAAAATCTCAGTAGCAATTTGGAGACTGAGAGAGTCCTAGAAAAATGGCCATAGATTTTCCTTTTATTAAACGAGGGTATACCTTTGTTTATTCCATTAGGGGGAGGTAGGCGTATATGTGTCAGTGCGTATGAATTCGTAGCAAGCCGCAGGTTGTTAAGGATGTCTTGCTCTTGCTCATGGTCAGCCAGCCTGTGGTCAAATGTGTACGTGTTTGTAATACCTACGTGAATCCCGCCACTTGTACCCACCTCACGTTGTTTTTATGCAATTGTTTTATTAAAAAGGTCTATGCGAAGGATTTTACAGCGCTTGTAAACAAACAGTTTATTGCCAGGACTATTTTGTTTTTTTTTTTGTAGCTCTTTGGTTATTGTGAGAGTTGGGAAAATATTTGGAAAAAAATGGTAATAGTTTAGAGATTTAGTTCATACAACTTATAGGGCTGGTAAATTTGTATTGTAAGTAGTAGTAAGTAGATAAAATAAGAGTTTAGGAGTGATCTATAATTTTCTTCGACGTCGTTTGATAGATTTGCCAAATTTTTGAATTTGATGTAATTCTTGGTTAAAAATCTGCTGGCACACTTGATACACTATAAAATTAAAAGTTCTTGTGATTATAAATATTGATTTACGTAACTTTAAAATACACGTGTATTTGAAAACGTCATCATATTAAAAAAATAAAAACATCGTTTCGCGTATGACGTTGTTCCAAGAATAAAACAATAAATCTGTACTGTTACTAAAACATTTTTTTTAATAATAACGGTAAACCTTTCTTCTTAAATCAGCAATAGTTCGATAAGAAGCTTATCGCTTGTTGTAGGATTATTACGAGTATAAAGATTAAACTCACTCCCTGAGGCATGCAGAAACTTAAGATTTGCGTCACTAAACGTTGTCGCAGCTTACCTTAGTTCCGAAGTAATATCATATTGTTATTTATAACAAAAATTCTTTGTATTACTCGACGTAGGAACTAAGTAAAACATGAAGAAGGATAACATCCAATGTTCCATGTAATTTTCTTACCGATATTACATATGTTCGAGCTCTTTATTATTACGTGTATATTGTAATGTAAAGTCAAAGAACATTCGCGTAAACAAGGGCATGCCAGGCTGACAAGAGATTGCAGATTCAATTCACGGGTCGTGAAAAGTGTTGTTGGATTTTTCCTTTAGGAATTCTCAGTAATAGCACGGAGTCTGGATTGGCTAAAATGGCTGCAGAAATTAATCCATACCATCTTTTTCGTGATATGGTATTTTACATGTATCAGTAGACATCCTGTATCCTCGAAGGATCGATTTAAAGTTGCATAGCTGCCTTGACTTTAAACAGAAAAATTTGCTTGAAAGTAATGTTATAGCAGCTAATAAAAATGTTTCCTTAAAGTTGGCAATGGCAAGCCAGAAAACATTAAGATACTGCACTTTATATTGCAATGCAAAAACTAGATTTTTTGTTAAATTATTTGTAAATGTTGTATAATGCTACTTTGTTATACGTATCGTATATATACATTCACACGCATTTAGTAAAAAGTGTTTATTTTAATATTAAAAACTTTCACTCCAATATGATTTATAGATTCAATTAAAATTTTTAATCATTGTTGATAACCGTTTATAGAATAGACATGACACAAACAGAGACATAAGCATATATGTTAAATTTTTGATAAGGTTTACTATCCCAATCAGTATATTTTCTAATAATAAGTTTGTTGTCTAGTATGTTTGTTGTCTAATAATAAGTTTTCTAATAATAACACGTTTCGAAGCGGCACTAGTTTTAAAAAACAGTATAAAAAAGTGTTAAAAAATGACGATTCAAAAGAACTTGTAAAAGTCTATTTGAATAAAGGAGATTTGACTTTGACTTTGACTTTAAGTGAAACTACATGACATAAAACTAAGGCATTATCTTTCTAATCCAGCATCACCAATTCAAAAATGCAGACTATCAGACGACAGCTGTTTAAAGAGCACAGCCCAAAGTTTCGTACAAACCTTTGTTGCTGGCATACCAGAGTTCGGCACAGAAGTGCTTGACGTCTTACACGTGGACTTCATCAAAGTAGATCTCGCAGGATTGAAGCTGACATTAAGAGATGCTAATATCGAAGGACTGAAGAATAGTGTCATAGACAAAATCAGGTAAAACGCCAAAAGATTCAGAAGTCAGGTAATGTATTTTATCCGACTTTTTAAATTTAATAAGTGGAGGGGTAATTCTATATAATATGATTTCAGATAGGTAATGACTGGCTTTGTAGTTCTCGTGGAATAATATGTAGGTGTGCGGCGCGTGATCGAGAAATCTCGGGTTTGATTCTCCAGTACGAGAGATGTGTTAATCTATAAAGAAACTCCTGTTATGGCGTAAGAAGTTCTTTTCCTATGATCCTGCATAACCCCGAAGTCAAAGAGGGCGGAATAATTCTAACCACTGATGACTCATAACAGTTAGCTAATGTAAACCTACAGGGTTAAATCTAAAAGCATTTAAAATTCAACTTTTTTTTTCTCTTTCCAGTATCGATCAGGACAAAAAGCAAATTCAGCTGGTTTATCATATGGATATTTCTGTAAAAGCAAAATATAAGGCAGGAGGAAAACTGCTCTTCCTACCAATCAGCGGAGATGGAGTGTCCACTATTAAATTAAGTACGTATTTTTTAACAGGTTTTATAATGCTTGAAATTTTTTGACCGCTCCTAAAGTTATTTGGCTGATCTTTTCAAGAGATATGTACGAGTATAATATTTTGACTACCTTTAAACAAGTCTAGTCAAGTATACTTGGTTAAACACGATTGCGATTGCTATAAACAGTAATGATGGGTTTCAGAAACTACGACACTCCTTCCTTTCTTACAACACCCAAATCTATACTAATATTATAAAGCTGAAGAGTTTGTTTGTTTGTTTGTTTGTTTGTTTGTTTGTTTGTTTGTTTGAACGCTAGGATCTCAGGAACTACTGGTCCGATCTGAAAAATTATTTTACTGTTAGATAGCACATTTATCGAGGAAGGTTATAGGCTATATAACATCACGCTACGACGAATAGGAGCGGAGCATGTTTCAAAATCGGGGAGATTTTTTTCCTTTTTGTGAGAATCCGCTGCGTGCGCTTCGAAAACGGTTGAAGTTTCGCTAAAATAATGTTTGAGAGAAATGTTCCTCTTTAAAAGTTCTAAAAAAAGTCCGCGACAGCATTTGTCTATTTTTTAAGGTTGGCTTACTATAACGTTTTTTATCCTAAACAAATTTATTTTAAAATAAAGTTTTATTTGTGAAGGTGTTTTTATAAATATGATATTAATCCTTATCCAAATAAATACGTTATTCATTCATCATCAACCCATATACGTCCCACTGCTGGGCACGGGTCTCCTCTACCATTGAGAGGGTTTAGGCCATAGTCCACCACGCTGGCCTAGTGCGGGTTGGCGGACTACACACCTAAGAAATTCCTAAGAACTTTTAGGTGTGCAGGTTTTATCACGATGTTTTCCTTCACCGTTAAAGCAAGTGATAATTCATTGTGAATACACACATAACTTCGAAAAGTTAGAGGTGTGTGCCTGGGGTTCGAACCCGCGACCTCCGAGATTCTCGATCGCGCGCCTTAACCTCGAGGCCATCACTGCTTATCGTTATCGTTATTCATTACAAGTATTTAATTTTAAATAAAATTGCCCTTAACATCATTTGATTTCACTGAATATCTTAGAAGATATTGCAGTTTTAAAATATTGATCAAGCGCGCAGTAATAATGCACAAGGCGCTGATCGACGCGTTACGGTTTCACGTTTGAACAATTTGACTGAATTGTATGATTTTTGGTATGGACATAAATAGGACTCTGAGAAGTAAAATAGACTACAACTTATTTTCCTTCTGAACTCAACTCTGTAGTCTACGAGTACGGAGTCGCGAGCAAAAGCTAGTATGATATATTTTTAATAACGATAAATGAGAATTGTACAAAAACATATGAACAGCTACAAAAAATCGCTTAACTGCTAAATATTGAAATATTTTATTTTACTACTATTTTTCAGAGAATCTACTTATTCAAACAACATATCCTTTCGAAATAGTCAAGAATGCTGAGGGAAAAGACGTGATAGAACTAAAGAGCTACAAATATAGTTACAAAGTGAAGGACAACGCTAATTTCCACCTCACTAACCTCTTCAACGGGAACAAACAGCTGAGTAAGTACCATTTTTATCATTTTTACTTGATTAAGCAGCTGCTGGCCATACGTTTGATTTGAGCCCTAGAACATTACTCAGTATAAAAGGCTATAGAAATGATGAGGAGTTATATAGTATCTCTGCGCCACAAGCTATGCTTAGTGCAAAAGTCATTGTATAAGTTTTTTTTGTAAATGTTGTAATTGTAATAAAGATATAATGATATCAGTTCTAGGCTATTGCGTTGAAAATCTGGGTTGTTTTCCGTCTATATGTACCACCTACAATGGTTGTTAAGCCTACTTCATCATTATCATCATCATCAACACATATTCGCCCACTGCTGAGCACGGGTCTCCTCTACCATTGAGAGGGTTTAGGCCATAGTCCACCACGCTGGCCTAGTGCGGGTTGGCGGACTACACACCTAAGAAATTCCTAAGTACTCTTAGGTGTGCAGGTTTTATCACGATGTTTTCCTTCACCGTAAAAGCAAGTGATAATTCAATGTGAATACACACATAACTTCGAAAAGTCAGAGGTGTGTGCCTGGGGTTCGAACCCGCGACCGCCGAGATTCTCGACCGCGCGACCAAACCTCGAGGCCATCACTGCCTACACAACTGCTGCCACAAGCCTACTTAGTTTGAGTCAATACGTCATATGCCACCAACCCACATTTCGTAACGGGTTGAAAGGTATTTTATATCAACTCACAAGGTTCGTTTGTATTCCAACTGCACATTTAATTTGTAGAAACATTACCATGGCGCCAATTAAATTTGAAAATACTGAATTACATAATTTTGCTGATCAAATAATAAATAGATCATGAGTATCAATTTGAAAATTTCAAAGGGAAATACGCAAAGCAGCTTATATTACTCCGTATTCAACCAAACATCGTTAATTAGTTAAACACGAGTCGCCATCTGGCACATTAATATTATGCTATTGTTTTTGTTATTTCAGGCGAGGTGATGCTAACTTTCATGAACCAGAATTGGAGAACACTTACCGAAGAATTTGGAACACCTGTTTTAGATCAGCCACAGCAAAGAATATTTAATTCCATGGCTGCTTATTTGAAGGCTCAACCGTTGGAAGAAATAGCTGTGATGTAATTTCAAAGACTTATAGTTTTAGGATTAGATATTGATTAAGTTGTGTTTACCAATGAATTATTTATAAGCTGATATTGATAATTTAGTATCTTCTCAATGCGATTTATACTGAAAATGCTCAGAAATTACATACCACAAAATTATTGTCTATGCACTCAGTCTCTATTGAAATGAATCCTTCCTATTATTTATTATGTAAATTTCGTTACGTGGATGCAATAGTCATGTTATTTATTTTTTATTGTAAATAGTACTTTACTTTTGGTAGTATAAAATTGGATGTTTTCATTATAAAAATTAGCAGTTTAGTTTTAAGTTGAATTAACCCATTAGGTACCAATGTTCCCATTTGGGACATCTCACTTTTTGTCGATTCATTCATAACTACCTGCAATGTTTTAATAATTATTCATGTCATTAGTTTCTACACTGTGTGGTGCTAAATATCAAGCCAATTATTCACTTGAAATTATTGTCATTTATGTGTTGTTGATCAAAGAACGTACTTTTTACGAGTTTCGAAATTTTCAATTGTTTCCATTTTGATTATTCTGTAATTCGATGTAAGTATTTTATAATTATTGTAAAATAATATCAAATAGTATCTAAGTAATAGCTTGTAACTAGTAATTTGATTCAATGGATGGCAGTGACATTGAATTTCTTTATTTAAATATGTTCCCAAATGGGAACATTGGACTGATGGACTAAAAATTTATTTTGTTATTTTTTTTTTATATTTTTTTTATGTGCTCCTTATTATATATACTCTTTGAAAAATATGTCAAACAATACAGAAAAAAGTTGGTACCTAATGGGTTAAGTTTTGATTAAATTATAATTTAAACAATAAAATGGTGACTATAATAATTATAAGTCACGTTAAAATACATTGGCTTATTATTAATCTCTGATAAATTTACTGCTTCTATACTTTTTAATCCTTCTCTAGAACCTGCGGACAAAAAATCCGCCCGATTAATAACGAGTTAGAACCAACTCTCATTAATCTTATCAACGATCTAATTTGAAAACTAATGAGAGAAAAAGAATGCTTCTTGGTAGCGAAAGCAAGAGAATTTGAATGTTGGAAAGAGAGAAAATCATTATAATATGTAATTATTATACATCACAAAATAATTTTTCATACACACATTTTGAAAAGAAAAACAAGCGATAACCATTAACCATACACCCCTCAATTTTTATACATGATACGACAGACTTATCGAGGGACTACTGTCTATTAGTAGTTTAAGTATAGGTTTCAAGTTTCAACTGATCATCATGTTTAATACTCGCGCAAGGGTATGCCTTTCAACTTAGTCTTCTTATGAATGTCTAGGCCTAGACCTGTAGAAATACCATCTATTCTTATATCTGTGTTTCTTAGTATTTTTATTTTAAAACCAAATTACAAAACTATTCAAGCTTTTACGGATCGTGATGTCGTATTATTTCCAGATTTTCTTTATATAGGTACGTATTAGATTTATAAAAAGGGGTTACAAAACGAAGGTAAGTTGTAATGACATTTTTGATGGAAATTTACCTTTTTCGATGCCCCAGAATAACAATTAAGTTAAATGGATAATGATGTCCACAAAGAATAGGTGGATGTTGTTATTTTCTAAACTTGTCCATTATTATAATTATTTCAGCTCAATCAACAAAAAGTCAATTTCGAAAAACTATGCATTTTAAACTAATTACAGAAAATTGTTTTAATAATAGTGGTTACTAAAGCTTTAAAAACAGACATTACCGACATAGTCACGAAACCTGGTTCTACAATGTACATTTTTAATGCATTTAGCGGTGACCTTACAAAGTTATATGACTATTAGTATCTAGATGGAGTGACCACGAAAAACATACTGCAATTAAATGTTTTTAGAGTAGGAATAGGATCCGTACCTCCTATTTTATAGATTTAACGTGTCCCGACAATAAATAACTTATGTTGTAATCATAGCATTTACTTTCAATCTAAATTGAACATAGAATTCAACTTTGACTCTAGTAAGCAACAGAATTTGTGTATTTATTACGCTTTACCTGATGGCGACGTCTCACAGTCATTCTTCAAAATTTTTAATGATTTTTTGTATGGACAATGTTATTAATAAAAACGAGACAGGACGAATAAGAGGGCGGAAGTGTCTTTGACATTCATAAACCTTTATTTCTTAAAGTTTAAAAAATCAAGCTAAATAGATTTTATCAGCCTCCTTCATGGTAATACATAGGATTGCCCCGGCCTGTGGCGGGCCGGCCAGTAGCGGGCAGGCGGTTTCATACTCGCCAGCCCGCTACTGGCCGAAAACGTTACTTTACACTTTACTTTTAATAATACTCGTGTATAATATCTTGTGAGTATTAATGGGTGATGTTGACCACTAACATACGGTAGTTCACATGTTTTTGACCATAGAAATAAATTAAAAATGGCAATTTCCAGCTTGAATATTGATGCTGGTAGTAAATGATTTTGTACTTATTAGGCAATCGTTCGCGACGGTTGTGATTGATATTGCTTTGTTAATATTCATCCGGTCAATCATTCAAAAGGATAATGAAGGTAAAATTACAGTCTTACTTAATAGGAAAAACAAAAGTACTGAACTATTTTGATTAATTTGCAGAGAGAATAAGACTACAAGACACATGTTTTCCAACCAAAAATTGTCATATTAAAGAAAAAAAGAAAAATGACAGTCGGCAAACCTTGGCTTGGTAAAACTATTGAATAAATTAATTGAAACCAGAAACATTATCACATTCATGTTTCTCAAATGGGTTCCGAGTAATTCGTTTTATTTTTGCATGTTTACATTATGAGTACGTGAAACAGAATTTGCACGCAGGAAAAAATAAACAGTAAAAAAGATCAGATTATATCACTTTTAAATAAGTTAACCACATTTTTGATGGTATTGAGACTTTCCTACATATTATGTAAATTTTAAATACATATAAATGAACTGGAAGTTACTAAAGCGTGATACGGGATCAGCCTGTCTATATCCGATTAGCAACAGATTAATAGGATTGTGTCGGCTGGTGCGTCGACACTTTATTTAGACCGAAATGGATTTATCGTCAGATGCCAATACACACACTGCCTTGTCAGTATATAAAACTAATCTATCCAGGTACGGTCTACTGCAGACGATGACGGGGTACTCAAGATATGTACATAATGATCACTATTCGGACACTATTTATGACATGTCTTCACATTGACACAAATTTTTCGCTAAAAGTAATTTATTCTAACACTATATTGCTCTAGTATCACATTGGTTGCATATTCCGATGTTTACACTATTCAAGATACTTTAAATTATAGGTATTGAAGAGAAAAATCCTCGTCATATTTCTTTACTTGATCTCAGGTACAAAAGGATAGGATACAACAAGTAATGTATATAGAAAAATTTAAAAAGATTTTAGACTATAACCGACATATTATGTATGTGTTTTAAGAGCTATTATAGCTTATGGCTCAGGAATCTCTGCCTACCTCTTTGATGTACAGACGTGAGTGTATCTGTAGTCTGTACGTATGTACTATGTATCAATGTATATACAGTGGCGTGCAAAAGTTACGGGCCACCCTCATTTTTCAGTGAAATTAATAAAATATTTATTCCTTCACTTGATCATTGCTCAAGGTGTTTAAAAAAAGTCAGGATAAAGATAATATCGTTAGATGTAATGTTTTTCTTTATCATATTTTAAGTGTATTATTTTAAATGACTATTGTCGGTGTGCAAAAGTATCGGGCCACTTATTCACGTGGCTTTATACCCACGATTTGTTAACTTTTTTTTACATTAGTTTCAAAACAATACATCGCCGTGGTCTTCCGTGGAAAAATAGTCTTAATTTTGAGATCATGGTGAAACATAGGAATATTCAGGTTCGCGAAATCGATTTTAAGCTTTCATGGAGAGGGAAGAGTTCTCGTGATATCGCGACGGCTTTATCTATCGGCAAAATCACTGTAAATCGGATAATTTCAAAATATAAAACTACAAACACACTTTGTGATAACATTCGAAGCGGTGGACGAAGAATACCTTCAAATCTCGTCGATAAAATTATAAAAAGAAATTGCGTTATCGATCCACGAAAAACCGCAACCGATATTTCTCGGGAATTGAGAAGCAAAAATTTAACTAATGTTTGCCGGAGTACAGTCGGAGAGCTGCAGGGCTTATTGGAGGTGTTGGAGTGAAGAAACCTTTAATTACTAAGAAAATTAAGAAGGCTGGGTTGTATTTTACTGAAACGTATAAACACTGGACGGTATCAAATTGGCGGAAAGTCTTTTTCTCAGGCGAATTGAAATTTCAAATGTTTTGAAGTGATGGTCGGAAGTATGTAAGACGCCCTACAGGTACTAGATACAATGTAAGGTATCAAACTTCAACTGTAAAACATGGTGGCGGTAACATTAAGGTTTGGGAAGCATTTTCCGCTAGTGGCGTTGGTCCGCAAGTAGAAATTAATGGCAATATGGACGCTATCATGTATGAAAACATTTTACAAGAGCATATGCTCCTATTTGCGAAAAAAAATTACCTCGCGGTTGGATCTTTCAACACGATAATGATCAAAAACATGCTTCGCATCTTGTGAAAAATTTTATTTAGAGCCAAAATCTCAGCCTCCTTGACTGGCCGCCGCAGTCACCGGATTTAAATTCCATTTAACATCTATGGCAAGTCTTAAAGCTTCGTGTTAGGACCAAAAATCATTCTAAAAAGTCGGAATTGTGGAATCATTTGCGGCGTGAGTGGGAACTGTGTCAGAAGACCAAATACCCATTTTAATCGAGTCTAAGCCTCGTCGTTGTGCTGCAGTTATTGCTGCTAAAGGTATGGCGACAAAGTATTGAGTCCCATGAAAGAAATAAAAAGATTCTTTGTTAATTTATCTCATTGGTTCCCGATTTTTTCGACGAAATTGTATGCGGCCCGATATTTTTGCACAGCCGTTAATTGGAATTTTTTGGAAAATTAATTATTCAGACAAAATTTTAATGTAAGCAATCGATTGTTATCAATAATAAACGAATACATATAATAATTAGTCGTTTAAATTCCTTCAACTCGACAATTTTTTGCGATGTGTATGAAAAAGAGGATGGCCCACAACTTTTGCACGCCACTGTATATATTAGACTTCAAACCACCAGTGTGAAGTTACAGTGACCTTTCTAATACAAATGGTAACTAATGATTCGCTGAAGCTTCGTTAGCCAACACTCAGTTCGTTAGTTCCTAGTTAACAGAGTGTACAAAATTTTGTCAACAAAATTACACGAAAATATGCGAACATTCGTTAGATCCACGCGAAGTATGGATGCGCTGAATGCCATGAATTGCCTATTTACATTTGCAGCAATTCAATCTCTTGTAATAATGTTTCTTTTGCAATCAATATCGTAATTTTACAATACTTATGATATCATCGGACGTGTCAATAATTACGGAACCGTTTCACTTACATATGCTAACTATCTAATCGATACTTACTTAAGTGTCAATTGCGCAATTAATCCTAGTTTGGTCTATGTGGGGAGATTTCAGGTAATTTAAGATGTTAGGATAAAAGAAACAGGAGGAACTATCTTTACGAATCAAATATGGCTGCTTAGCATCAGGATCACCTGTATCACATTTGATTGGTTATATGTTAACAAGGTTTTGGTCCAATATCATAAGGGAGATACAGAATACGTGCATAAATTAAAAAATATCAACCAATAAAACGTATTTATAGTTCCAAGTAGCCAACATTAATAACAGCATCATAACACAAATTATATATACTCAGCCTATTGCCGTCCACTGCTGAACGTAGGCCTCCCCAAGTAAGCGCCAACCATCCCGGTCCTGAGCGGCCCTCATCCATCCGCTACCCGCCACCTTTCTCAAGTCGTCGGTCCATCGTGCTGCAGGACGTCCTACACTACGTTTGCCTAGACGCGGTCTCCACTCCAACACTTGTCTGCTCCACCGGCCGTCCGACCGTCGGCAGACGTGGCCAGCCCACTTCCACTTCAGCGTGCTAATCTTGCGAGCAATATCAATAACTCCGGTTCTCTGGCGGATGACTTCATTACGAATTCTATCCGCCAGAGAAACTCCAAGCATTGCCCGCTCCATAGCACGCTGAGCGACCTTGAATTTGTGGACCAGGCCTTTGGTGAGTGTCCACGTTTCGGCTCCGTATGTCATTACGGGTAGGACGCACTGATTAAAGACTTTCGTCTTCAGGCACTGAGGGATCGACGACTTGAAAATATGACGCAGCTTCCCGAATGCCGCCCAGCCCAACCGTATTCTTCGGTCTGCCTCCTGCTCGAAGTTGTGCCTGCCTAATTGTATTGTTTGGCCAAGGTAGATGTATTCTTGGACAACTTCGAGAGTGGCATCCCCTACGACAACCGGCCTCGGGAGAACATGATTATTGTACATGATTTTCGTTTTGTCTAAGTTCATCCCGAGTCCTATTTGTCTTGAAGACCGGTCTAGGCTGTTGAGCATTTCCTCTAAATCCTGCAGAGATTCCGCCATGACCACGATGTCATCCGCGAATCGCAGGTGAGAGATGTACTGGCCGTTGATATTGATGCCCCGTCCTTTCCAGTCCAGCGTCTTAAAAGCGTCCTCCAACACGTTGGCAAACAGTTTCGGAGAAATTACGTCTCCCTGTCTTACCCCTCGTCGCAGTTGGATTGGCTTTGTGCTGTGTTCTTGTACTTGGACGGTCATCATTGCGGCTTCGTACAGACTTCTCATCACCTGGATGTAGCGGTAATCAATCAGGCATCTCTGCATGGACTCCAGAACAGCCCAGGTCTCGACGGAGTCAAAAGCTTTCTCGTAGTCCACATACGCGAGGCATAGAGGCTGGTTGTATTCCTCAGTCTTCTCTATTATTTGCCTCAGCGTATGTATGTGGTCCACGGTGCTAAAACCCCGCCGAAACCCGGCCTGCTCCGGTGGTTGGAAGTCATCGAATTTTCGGGCGAGACGATTCGATATGACCCTCGAAACACAAATTACTACCCCACAATTATGTCCTAAGTTGTCCCATTTAACTTTTCCCTTCAACTGTCATTTATACATATTTATCTAATTAAGTATAATGTGCCTGATGACTCGGCGCTCGTTGCGGCAATTTTAAATTGTTCTTTATTATAATAAAATTTAATTTGCTCGCGTGCTATTATGGTTTGTGACATTGTACCGAGTGAATTATACATATATAGGACCAGTACCTGGATTTCCTGTAACAGTTACAAGACAACTTTTGAAAAGCATCTACACGTGAACAAAAATGTTTAAGGTAGCCTCATTTTTAGTGGTATATCTAGCGGGTTTCGCAAGGACTTCAGGTGAGAATTTATGTTTGTTATTTACTCGTATTTATCGAAAATTGTGTTTATCTTTAATAAAAAAAAGTAACGAAATCCTGAACCACGTGCATAGGCCTAAGGTTTTATTAAAATTTAAATAAAAATAACGAATGATAGGTAATTTATTGTTGTATTTTTTTCTTAATTCATTAAATTCTACTTTTGTTTAGGCATTTAGGCCAGAAATTAAAAAAAAAATATGCTGTTCTAAGTATTTACCAAGAAGATGTGCAAGCTTTTTAAGAATATTATTTTTTGTACGGATTTACACACATTGATCGTGGAACATACATAATACAATATTTGCAGATGCTTCGACAAGTTTTTGCGATTTTAACTTATCCCTATTCGAAGGGACTTGATTATTCTAAAAAACAATTCGCGATTTCTTCATTAAACTATGTTTTTCTTGTTAAAAGCTACTTTTTCTGGAGAAATGTATTTTTATTTATTTTAAACATTTTAAACGTTGATTGGCTAATTGTTTATAATTGATTTAATGAGTCTGCTTACGTATCTGTGTATACGATAGAAGCACATAATATGTGGGAGGAGATTTAAAAAAGGTAATAAAGTAGACCAATTATATATCAAAGCACTTGTATGGGAGCTCGTCTATATCACCTTAGCGTAAACTTGTTAGGCTTCCGCTACAACGGGTTAATTCCTCAGGATTAAGTTCATTTATATACTTTTTATAAATAAGTGGTGGTCGAGGATTAGACACAATAATGACTTGCGAAACATTGTATGTATTGTTAATGAATCATCATGCAAAAAGAGTTTTCTCACAATTTTGTTAGCTTTACCCTTATTAGGCAAGTGTAGTTAATAATATTTGTGCTACTCTCCAAAGTATTGGATAGTGCCAAACCGTAACAATTTTTAGTACTGATGTTGATCCTTTGTAGTTAAGACATTTGTAATAATTTTTTTTATGCCATATTTTTATATTAATTTTTTTCTATTTCCCTAAAATATAGTACGGTGCGTTCCATGCAATGGTCTAACTCTATGGTGTGAATAAATTTTGTTTGAGTAGGTACTTGGTCATCTCTCGGTAATCGACATGATCATCCAAATCAAAGAGTAGTCGAATGTCCAGTGAAACTGAAATAAAAAAACTATGGAATGAATCAGCCAATTTACGCCTATACTTCTGTGAGGGCTTTTCGATCCAAAACACTGACAATAAGTTTGACTAACATGACAACATTGAAGATTAGTTGTTTTCCGGAACGATAAGTAAGTGAAACAAGAGGCCACGGGTTCGTTACCCAAAACGAGACGTATAGGGGAAAGTATGGTATATTGAACCACCATCTAAATTGGACCACCCTTATATCTTCAAAAGTAGTTTTTGAATTTTAATACTGGCAACACTAAACGAAGTGCGCCTCACTTCATTGCATATCGGCTATATTGTTTTCTTTGAAACGTAAAGCGATTGTGTTTTATTTTCGAAATTTGATTTTCATAACTTTTGATGTAATTTTTTACGATCGGTGCTAAGAGTGTTATTAAATTGAGGGTAAGTAAACAGGTTATTTAATTTATATATAAGAAGCATTATTTTGTTTACAATTAAACAAGAAATTCTTTCCGGCATTTGTAGCCTATAATATTTATTAACATTTGTTTTTTGACGTACTGGCTTCGTTGGTTAAAATGGACCACATGCAGTTAGGTAAATTGGACTAGTCCAAATTAGCGAACCCACTGATATTATACGATTGATTTTTGTAGGTATGTAGATTGCAGGTATGTTTGTGTGTTTTTTGTTCCATAATAATGTGTGAATTTATGTACTGATTGAATGTAGGTATATGGTATTGTAATCAAACTCTAGTAAAGGAGGTAAAGAAGGAAATAAAAAGAGAAAAGCGAGTGATAGTGAAGAATCTGAAGATGAAGAGGAAATCCTTGTTTTGGACGATTCTGATAGTAGTCTTGAATCAGAAGACAAAGAAAATGAATGCACCAAATGCAAAATAAATTATTACGACAAAAAAGGCCCCAAAGTTGATTGGGTACAGTGTGTACGTTGCCATAATAGGAATCACGAATCTTGTACCCAAAATCCACATATTTGTGATGATTGTAGTATGTAAAAATAATTTAAATATTTAGCGTGTTTCTTAAAGAGACTATAACGTTTGTAAAATTTTGTTTATTTTCATTTTTTCTTTATATTTTGTCTTAGAGTTTATCGAAGTCCAATTTAACGACCTCGTGGTCCAAATTAGAAAACTAGTTGGATAAATTGGAACAAAGCTCCGATCTCACAATTTGTTGATTATTTAATAACTTTAATAATTATGTTGATTTAATACTTAATAAACGAAAATTATTTTAGATGTTCTTTCATTTCGTGTACTAAACATTTGTAAACAGTTACAAAAAGTCTGCCTAAAATGCATTTGAAAAAAAATGGTCCAAATTACCAGACTTTCCCCTATTTGCATGGTCATAAATAACTGTTCCGGGTCTAGGTGTTTGTAAGACCAAAAAAGGGTCTAGTTAGTTTAAGTATTTTCTTTTATGCCTTTATATCTTTGTTTCTTGTAACTTTTAGGAAAATAAATCTAAATTGGCACCTAAAACCGTAAATTTACACTTACAATCGGATCTTAATATGGTACTATACGGCATACGAAACGCCAATCTTGTCACATCATTGAACGACTTGGTTTATCGTACTTCAGTGGAGCCTTTGAGCCGTCGATGTGAATAGAGGACGCATTCCGATTTCAAGTGGATGTAGGATCTTTGAAATGTGAAGTTATAGTCGGGACAAACGAACGTTGGGTTGCGGCAGTTCCACTTCATTGCCAAAAGACACAAAACGTAATTGAAGTGTACGGTGTCAAGGACTTGTCTTCATAGTAGATATGACTTCCTTTCGTAGCTCTACGTTATCGTATATTGTTAATTTTCAATACATTTTAGTATTGAGCATTTTTATGCGATTACGCAATCGAAAAATATATTCAATTTTTTTAGACGATGTCATCCTCTGTATACAAATATATACGAATGTACGAGCAACCCCTAGTACAACTATAAAGTTACTGTAACTAACATGTTAAAACCTCTACTATCAAATCAACTGTCCTAGATTTTTACTTGCATAAATATATGTATGTTTATTTGTTCTTAGTTCTGCCCGTGGATAAATGCAATTTAGAAGACTCGAAATGTATGACAGCAGCTTTCCAAACGGCCTTGCCGGTGTTTCTTGATGGATTGCCGGAGCTCGGAATCGACGTTATGGATGTCATGGATATGGAAGATATAAAATTCGATTTGGCCGGATTGAAGTTCAGTTTGACTGAAGGCAAGTTGAAAGGATTGAAGAGTTCCATCATTGATGACGTCAAGTAAGTAAAAGCAATGTCAATGTTAAAGGTATTTGAAGTATATTACCACTTATAAATATATTCATAATTCTTGAAAAGAGGGTAGCATAAGGTCATAATTATTGTGCTTTTTTCGTATATGTTTGCACGTATTTTGTATAATCGAAAAAAATATAAATCAGATAAATGACATATCTTTCATCCTAATTTTACTGCCTTGTAATTTACAGGGCATAGGCAATAATTTTTAGTATATAACATTGTCCAGATGGATCGACTATCTAGCTACATCTGGTTCATATGAAGTAAACACTTTACTTTTTCAGATGGGACCTTAAAAGCAAGAGATTTGAGGTGGATTACCACGCAGACTGCACAGTTAAGGGACACTACACAGCTGGTGGTCGAATTCTCATATTGCCCATTACTGGAGATGGGCAAATGAAACTCAAATTAAGTGAGAACAATATTATTTAAACTTATTAAATATAAAGGGTACATCGTGCAATAAAAAGGTCGAGTATTAATAATAGCAGCGTCTGTAGTATAAAAAGTCAGTCATAAGACTGAAATTAAAAGCTACGGTTTGCTTGCTCGTCTTCTAATATAATTTGTGAAATAATGTTTGTTGATAAGATCTTACTCTAATTAAAATTCAACAATATTATTTCAGAGAACTTAAAAGTCAAACTTTACATAGATTATGAATTGGAAAAAGGAGAGGACGGCAAAGATCATGTTGTACCAAAGAAATTAGACTTTGATTTCGAAGTCGTGGATAATGCACAATTTAGTTTGACTAATTTGTTCAACGGCAACAAGGAACTTAGTAAGTATATTTATGGTATATTTTTAGCAGTAACATTTTTGTTTTAAGATAAGTAAGGTATTAATATTGTAAACATGTGGAATTTAACTATGTTTTTTTTGCCTCCAAAGAAGTGCCTTATATTCTTCTGAGAATGAAATATTTTCTGCTGAAATTTACGAATTGGTATGATTTGATAATACTAAATTTACATTATAGGTGACACGATGCTCAAATTCTTGAACGAAAACTGGAAACAAATCTCCATGGAATTTGGAAGGCCCTTGATGGAGACTGCAGCAAATACTATTTTCAAAAATGTGATCAAATTCTTTGAGAAGGAAGCTATTGAGGATATTGCCCAATTGTAAACTGTGATAGTTTAAACTTCAACACCTTAAACAATTTGCTGTTGTCAAGAAATTGTTGTTGTTCAATCACATTGCTAGAGGGAAGAGAATATTCTAGGGACAAAAAAATGTTGGGGAAAAAGGACATAATTATGTTGTCATTAAACGATAATTATAACAATGTGGATTTCTTTATTACTAATTCATTTGTTTAAAATTCTATACCTGAATTGTCTTTTCTAAATTTTAACAATACGTTAAATAACGCAACATATTAAAACCTCTTTAATGTTACAATACAATGGAGTTGCTTCGTGAAAATAAATACGAGTACATTCAGCCAGCAACGTTTGATCCACGTCCTAAGGGCTTAGTTAAATCGATTCTTCTCCAATTTAATTGTCATCTTGGCTTGACAAAGGGTCTATTGAGGGTGACATTCCAGCGTGACTGCTAAGGGTCAACCCTATGTTCCAATCATTTTGATATCCCACAACGTGTAATGCGTTCCCTAAGGGTTAAATTTGCTTACGGATTAATAAATTTTGGCATTTGAAAGATCAAAGGCGTGGTGTTTAACTTCCATGCTTTATCATAATGACAGTTAACTAAGTTCAGAAAATGAGAAAATTTTAAGTTAAAAAAAACTTGAAAAATTTAACCAAAATTCTTAGTAGGCCTTATTTTCATACTTGGGAGAATATCCATCTCTGAGCAAGTCATCGTCTCGCAGGCGTTCTAGGCGGCTGCGGAATCATTGTAAGCGCTTTTTGTCAACACTACGTCCTCGCCTCCTTTACGGGAAGATCGTCACTGGCGGCTTTCATCGGTTTGCCCGCGTAGAGAATATATATATTAGTACCCCAATCAGGCATTAACACCTACTCGGACCAGACGTCACTGCCCCCAAGACTGACAGGATGTAGATCCATAATCTGCTTTCCCCTCAATAAGAAAAATGTAAAAATACAATAATGCCTCAGTGTATTTTTAGAATATCGCGGATATACGAAGTACACCGTATAATGCGATCCATATTACAAGAAAATTCATTTAAGCAGCAAAATGAAAGAGCCAACCTCACGTGTAGCGGATAAATATGACGAAGCAGATATGAGGCTCGGTACAATCTGTACCAGCCGAAGGACAATCGAACGACAAATTATTCCGTCACCTGTTACACGTTTCCATTGAATTTGTGATCCACGATATTACGCGTTTGTAAAATTGACATCTGCCACCAATAGTCTAGTCAACATGTTCAAAAACGTGTTAAATAGAAATAAAGCTCCTAAAAATATGAGCGATGGCTCATTCGATTCGGAATGACGTCTAGAAAAATGTTTTTGAAGGGTATATTAGCACATAAAAAATTGCAATTGTTATTAACAAAATAAAAAAAATAAAAAAGGTATTTAGTTTTTCGTTAATAACTTTAAAAATAATAATATTTAAGGAATTTTGAAAAAAGATCCTAAAAGAGGAGAAAATTTCCAATAAAAAAGAATTAACTCCCGGAACTCTATCTATATTATTTATATTATTTTTTTTATACTGAAAATAGAGCTCCGCGAGGGCGTTACGGCATAGGCGCCGCCTAAAAAGCCGGTATATCACCTAAAACAATTTATTTTTAATATTAAATAACAATTTAAAAATTTGAAAAAATTTTGGTGTAATGTAGACACTTGAACGAAAAAAACCTCGGTGACAAAAATTTTTTTTGTCGATTTTTCAAAAAGTTACATCATTGTTAACCCTTATGTGAGTGACGAGGTACCCGGGTACCTTTGGCATTTTCAAATTTAACGAAAAGTATGTTTTACGCTCTGTAGGTAGCTGTGATTTCTTGAGAGCTCTTAACTATTTATAAATTATATATTTTTTGATGTTTTGACCCAGTCAACTATTTACAACATTTTGTGGAAACTAAAACATATTTTAAACTTACAATAGAGTGACAAGGTACCCGGGTACCTCTTTGTGTTTTGTATGAAAATGAAAAAAAGTATTTCTAATTTCGTGCAAAAATGAAATAAGAATCGTTTATTACAATGTTTTATTTCTATAAAAAATACAAATTATTTGTTTATGCAGAATTAGTACAGCTCTCAAAGCAGGTATTACATGTTGGACGAGTTACTGCATGTTTTTCTTTGCTTGCGTTTAAGTTCTCTGCATATGTAGCAACTTCCGACGACTGCAACACGCCCTGTAGAATCTCGTCTAGTCTGACTTATAGAAGTTGTAGATCTAGAAGGAATCGAAAGCCTTAGCTCTTGGCCAAGCACGTCCTGCATTGCAGATCTCACATGTAATTTTGATGTCACAATGGAATTTTTTGATCTTTCTTCTATATTTTTGACACACAGTTGTAGACTCAATGATTTCAAAAACTTTCTACGTCTGTCACTCGAGACAAATTGTGGGTTATGTTCCATGTAAATGATATATGCTGCCAAAGCTGCAATGTCAATGATATTGTAAAAAAGTGCTAAAGGCCACCAATTCGTTCTGCGTTTTACGGTGTATTCTGCTAACAGTTTATCCATATTGTCCACTCCACTTTTGGTTTTATTATAATATAAAATTATTTCTGGCTTGGCAGTTTCCTTATCACTTTCAATAACTGGTGACATGTGCATTGATGACAACATTATTACTGCTTTATTCTTTTTAGGTACATAGGAGCACAAAGTTGCTTCTTTGCTAAAGGCGAAGTTAGAAGAATATATCACTCTCTCCTTGTGTGCTTGCATATTTGGAGGAATAAAACGTTTATTTTTTCTTACCGTTCCAACTAGTGTCATGTTCCACGAATTCAAGGAATGAGCCAGTTGAAGAGTTGAAGTTTAGCTTAACTAAAATGATAATATTTAAAGTGTGGGTAACGTTAAAACAGACCTTTGTTGTTTACATTACGTCTAAACTGTATGAATATAATATTTAAAGTGTGGGTAACGTTAAAACAGACCTTTGTTGTTTACATTACGTCTAAACTGTATGAAGGTACCCGGGTACCTCGTCACTCTAATAAAGGTGTTTTATTTGTCACTCACATAAGGGTTAATTAACTCATTTTTTTCCAATCTCTGTTTTTATAAATTACGGCATAACATTTTTAATAATTGATCTAAAAATCTTTTCGCTTCGTGGAGCTCTTCATGTTTATGTACCTTATAAAGTTATGCAAAAAAAATTAATTTAAGTTAATTATTTTGTTAATTATAATTTTTTTAAATGAACTAAAAATGAAATTTCTAAAAAATGTTATTAAAAAAAATTTTTTTTGGTAATGTATTATTATTGCTGTTTTTGCATCTAATATAGGTATTAATTATCATCGGAAAAATTTTTTTTACGTCATTTGTTAAGAAATTATTTATAAACAAATAGACTATTTTGGGACTTTTAAAAAAAATCTTTTTACCATATTATAGCATAGGTGCAATTATGATTAAAAAAAAAAAAAAAATTTCTTAAATATTTTTTTTTATATTTTATAATTGTTTTTTTTATATTTCAACTGTTTAAATAATTAGTTCAGAAATTATATTATTCTTAAAAATAATCACTGACCCTTTTCAATAGAATAACAGAGAAATATTTTTTTTTTATAAATAAATTAATTGCTTATTAATTTAAAAATTTGTTTTAAACAAATAATATTAACCGTTATATTTTTTTCGAAAACTTCAAAAAATTACAAAAACAAACATACATAAAAAAAGTTTAGAAAAAATTTTTTGTAATAAAATAAAAAAAAATACAAAAAAAAATTTTCTTAACTTTTTTTATATATGATTGTTTTTGTAATTTTTTGAAGTTTTCGAAAAAAAATATAACGGTTAATATTATTTGTTTATAACAAATTTTTAAATTAATAAGCAATTAATTTATTTATAAAAAAAAAAATATTTCTCTGTTATTCTATTGAAAAGGGTCAGTGATTATTTTTAAGAATAATATAATTTCTGAACTAATTATTGAAACAATTGAAATTTAAAAAGAACGATTATAAAATATAAAAAAAAATATTTAAGAATTTTTTTTTTTTAAAAATCATTATTCCACCTATGCTATAATATGGTAAAAAGATTTTTTTTTTAAGTCCCAAAATAGTCTATTTGTTTATAAATAATTTCTTAAAAAATGACGTAAAAAAAAATTTTCCGATGATAATTAATACTTATATTAGATGCAAAAACAGCAATAATAATACATTACCAAAAAAAATTTTTTTTAATAACATTTTTTAGAAATTTCATTTTTAGTTCATTTAAAAAAATTATAATTAACAAAATAATTAACTTAAATTAATTTTTTTTGCATAACTTTATAAGGTACATAAACATGAAGAGCTCCACGAAGCGAAAAGATTTTTAGATCAATTATTAAAAATGTTATGCCGTAATTTATAAAAACAGAGATTGGAAAAAAATGAGTTAATTAACAATGATGTAACTTTTTGAAAAATCGACAAAAAAAATTTTTGTCACCGAGGTTTTTTTCGTTCAAGTGTCTACATTACACCAAAATTTTTTCAAATTTTTAAATTGTTATTTAATATTAAAAATAAATTGTTTTAGGTGATATACCGGCTTTTTAGGCGGCGCCTATGCCGTAACGCCCTCGCGGAGCTCTATTTTCAGTATAAAAAAAATAATATAAATAATATAGATAGAGTTCCGGGAGTTAATTCTTTTTTATTGGAAATTTTCTCCTCTTTCAGGATCTTTTTTCAAAATTCCTTAAATATTATTATTTTTAAAGTTATTAACGAAAAACTAAATACCTTTTTTATTTTTTTTATTTTGTTAATAACAATTGCAATTTTTTCTGTGCTAATATACCCTTCAAAAACATTTTTCTAGACGTAATTCCGAATCGAATGAGACATCGCTCATATTTTTAGGAGCTTTATTTCTATTTAACACGTTTTTGAACATGTTGACTAGACTACAATAGGGAGGGATATATTCAGATAATCCGTGTTACTAAATTTATGACTACGATTTCACTTTTTCTTGTTTGATCTTTTTTAAAATTAACTGTGGGAATTCAGTAAGTCATTTAAGTCAGTAAATAAATAAAAAATATCTCATTCCATAAAATTCTGTTAATTGTGAAAAGTCTAGTTTATATTTATTATTTCGGGGTAAATATGCGGAGGATACTCTCATTTAAATGGTAAATTGTTTTTCCTAAACAAATATTTCTTTCGCGTTTCTATAGACCTGTCGTCGGGCATATTTCTAGGCATCGTTCGCCTTCTGAGAATTTCCTGTTGGGAAAATCATATAACACGCGGTGAATGGAAAACCATGCAGCGTAGCCCCAGTTAATAGAATTAAGTTATATCAAGAAACAAGGGTATTCACGAATATGAGTGAGTGTATAATAAGCCTTGAAGTCTGTACATGAATGTGACTGTTGGGTATTTATTGAAAAGTTTGATTCATTCGTCACTTTAAAAAAGTATTCGTAAAAAGATGCTGGAATTTATTAAAAATATAAAACACGACGCCAACTTTTTATTTCAGAACAGCGTTATGAAATGGGGGATCTCGTCGAAAATTGTCCCATGTTTATCGTGTACTTCCTGGCACACACGAGTTGACATGACTGCAGTATTAATATTTTATTTTGTCGCATCAGCTCGGGTTGTGTGGTTGGATTACAACGCTTAGGTCAACTTTGAGATGAAATGAGGTTGGATCAGATTGATGTATGATTTCACTCTTTTTTATTTTATTATTTATAAAGCTGGATTAAATCCACCGTTTATCGAAAGTTGTGACTTTTTGAGCTGGCACTCTATGCTGTACTTCTGTAGTAGTTGGTTAAAGTAAAAGGTGTTCTGTAAAATAGACATGGAATACCGTGCTACACTAACGTCCCCTAGAATAAGGGCAATATCAGTGGCATTGTCTAGCAGTTGGTATTTCGATGTTGTCAAAAGGAGTGACGAAGTGTATGTACGATTATACGACAATGAGAGAAAAAAAGTATTTAATTTTTATTATAGGAATACTAAAACGTCACAATCATCCTAGGATAACGCAGTGTAAGACGCCCCGTGGCTAGGTGGGGCAACGATATCCGCAAGGTTGCCGGCAGTGGTTTGATAAGTGTCATTGGCGATGCCTACATTTTCTAGTGGAGCCGACAAAGGCTGTTGATGATTATGATGACGATAATGATGCTAAGATGCTTACTAGGGTTCAAACCCCGTGGCCTCTCGTTTCAAAATCTGATATTTAACCAACTGTTCCACAGAGATCATCATTATTTTAATATTGAAAAACATTCAACCATTTCCTGTGGTTGTCAATATCATTATTTTGAAGCGGTAGGGCTCACGGTGATGTCCTCCGTTCGCATCAATGGGTTATGTAGATCGAGGTCATTATCTTACGGAACAGGATGAAGTGATCTTACTTCAGTTTTATAAATACCTATGCAATTAAATTGTTTATTTTTTTAAAATTTATAATTTTAAATTGTCTTTCCTATTATTGTGATACGTTGTACAATGAGGGATGAGTAAACGTAACGGCCATAGATTTTTTTTAGTGTATGAAGGTCATTTATATTTGTACATACGAGTATGTACATTTTTTACCCCTATATTCCTCGCAAAATAGGCAATTATATTTTTCATCCACATAATAGGGGCGATACTATTATCATTCTTCGGGCACAAATCTAGACTCCGTGCTGCTAATGAAAAAATAGAAAAACTTAACAACACTTTATCCGACCCGGGTATCGTACCTAGGACCTCTGTATATAGCAAAGCACATATTTACGCGAGTCTATGAGACAGTCAGTGTGCGAAGTTTATATGGATATATTTTATGCCATTTCATATCACAAACTTAAATTACAGTTTTTATTTATTTTATTTACAACTGCCATTCGCTAAACTAAAAGACTTCTGCATATTCAGAACATTTATGAACGTTCATATCTCACTTAAAAAAATTAAAGCAGTTTTATTTAATTGTCAAAAACGTT
Organism: Cephonodes hylas; assembly: GCA_030295005.1. Lineage (NCBI taxonomy): Eukaryota > Metazoa > Arthropoda > Insecta > Lepidoptera > Sphingidae > Cephonodes > Cephonodes hylas. The sequence goes on from AP025371.1 coordinate 8,421,341, forward strand.
TCACCAACAAGCACTGCGTAATTTACGTTCCAAACTTGCTACGCTGCACTGTTTAGTTGCAATTTCATAGTCATTGGACTGAAATATTTAGGCGGTTTATTGTGTGTGGTCGTGAATTTAGAACATTAAGTATCTAAAATCGAGCATCAATTTATTATTCAAGGTGTAAAATGTACATAGTGTATTTACATCGTGCCCCAATATAAATGTTGAAGTATTGACACGTATTTACTCAATGAAATACAAAAAACAACACACAGTAACCGTTTTAAACGAAGAAGTTATATATATATATATTTAGTCTTCGCCCTTACACTACCAGATGCAAAATATTTTTTTCCACGCAAAATACCACGGAATAAGACCGACAAAAAAATGACAAAACAGGAGCTTTTTATAACATGTTTCAAGACTTTTCTTGAAGTAGTATACTCCTAAGCAAGATTTTTTTAATTAGATTTTTTTAAATAAAAGAAATTCCCAATCACAGTACTTACGTACTTCAAACTTCAACTACCAAAGCCAACGTAATCAGCCAACCAAATAACTTTGAAAAAACAAACAGCGAAACTAATCTTCAACTTCTGAAGTTGTAAGGTCGTTGATCAAGCAATAAGGTGCCACGTCACTCAACCCGTATACGACGGACGTTGATTAATACGCCCACCCTACCTTCAAAGCTGTAATTAGGTAACAGATAACACTATCATATTGTTACGATCTATCGAATTCGGGATATTACGATGTTTCCTTAGTAACTAATGCAAAGATTCTAATTAACATAATTATCTGCGTGATTAACCCGTCTTGGGATTTAATATTGTCTGATAGATGGGCCAGAGGAAGCGATTAGTGGATATGTTGGTTATAATTTAGACTAACTGATGCCCGCGACTTTTGGCCCTATTATTTTGGCTTTGATATTTACTTATGGATGACGGCTGCTCAAGAACGGGATGGTTGGCGGTTTCATGCAAAGGCCTACTTACAGCAATGAACGGGGATAGGGGACCGAATATTTCGGCTTTAACTATGAGTATTAGATAATTGTAACTACTTAATCATTATGACGATTATGAATCATGCTTTGGCTTGCTCTATTGATTGAAATGTAACATTATTGAAAACGAGTAAAAAGGGCGATAGATTCGTTTGAAAAGCACACACACATCACACAGTGTTATGTGCGAGCGTGTTTTTAAAGTTTCTATTTTTTAAATCATTTTTATTCATTGTCCTATCATGTTTGGTTTGAAATGTACTATTGTATCAGGGGTTTAATTTTCCACAAAATAATTCTAAATGAATGGTAATACAACAAATGCGGCAATATAGAAATGTTGATACGGAATACCGCGAAACATTCATTTGAAAACTCAGTCGACCGCTTGCAGCGATGCGGCAAAAGTTACTATTGAATAACACAAAATGCGTCGAGCTGGAAATGTATTTATCAATACTTACTTCCATAAACCCACTGGTGACAATATTCATGATGTGGAATTGAGTTCGCAGACTTTTAATTCGTACGGTGACACCTCGTCTGTACCATTGAGCTCGCGAATGGTAAACGGTTAATTGATTTGCACAATTTCAGGTCGAACGGAAATATTGTATTGCCGATATTTTGTAAGGAAATTATCGTTTACGATAACCAAGACAATCAAGTTTTATTTTAATTACTAATCACAGACTTTCTTGTATAAAAATCCATAAATTTAATCCAATGTATCCATTTGTATAACGACGATTAAATTTATGTTTTATTTATTTTATACATCGTCATAACGATCATCAGCTCGTTTACGTCTCACTGCTGGGCACGAGCCTCCCTTACAACTGAGAGGGTTGAAGCCTTAGCCCTCCACGCTGACTAAGCTAAGGTTGGTGGGTGATGATGTGAGAGCCCGTGAGTTTGATCCCCACATCAAGACAAAATATGATCAACAGATATTTTTTTCGAGTCTCGATGTTTGAGAGACCGAAAAGTATCTCGTAGTTTCTGATACCCATGGCACAGGACTCGTATGTTAGTGTAGGATCACAACTATGTATGTGACTGTTGGGTTTATTTGTATATTACTTTACACAGGTTTAATGAAAGTGGAGTTTAATCACGATCATTTTCCTCAATAAGTAGTGATTCATATACTTACATCTCAATGCAATTAAGAACAGTTTGCCATCGCTTGCGAGAGTGTCATAACTAGCTTACTGTTGAAGTGCTCCTTAAAAATGAATCTTAAGCTAATCTATATAATGTTTGGGATTTTCTTGATGTTCGTGCTTTGCGGTAAGTGATTATTTTATCTACTCCTTTATAAAAATAGTAGCTAAATGAGTTTCAAAGCGTGCAATTTGAGAATTAAACAATTAACTTATTGAATTTGAGATGTATAAATTTTAAGGATACATTCATATAGAATTAGCAGATACAGTAACGTTTAGAGAGGTGCAATGATAAAATAAAATACTAGGAAACAATTTTAGATACCGAAACAAAAAATATTAGTTATATTGATGCTATATAGAAATAAAACCTTGTCTCGGAATTTTCCTGTATCGATATGCAAGAATATAATATAGTAAATACATCTCTTCTAAACAAGTTAATCCCACAACAAGCTTTTATCCCTATATAGCGTTTACAATAAAAGGTAACTATGAGCATTCTTTATAAAATTATATTTTAATTTCGTATAAAATTAATTAATCTTCACAATACTTAAAACTGCCTTAACAAAGTAGTGTACATAAATGAAAACTGAATGAATTAAAGTAAATTATCTGCCAAAACATTTTCTGTGAAAATTATATTTTTTTCATTTTTGATTCGTTTGACCCGCATAATTTGCTAGCGTCTTGTACGAATAGCCGGGAGTTGGGTTCAATTCCTGGGTCGGGTATATTTCAAAACGGTTATAGCCTTGGGTACTATTACATTAATTCTGTTAGTGTAACGAAGGTGTGAAAGTACATCTCTACTGTGATGCGGGCATGAGTAAGCGTGTATGGGTCCAATGTATTCTTTTTTCTTTGCAGATATCTTTACACCAACCAGGGAGCAATCAAAAACTCATCTGGAAAAGCAATATAATACTATATTGACCAATTATAACAGTCAAAATGCGAAGAAGGACTAATAAATATGAGTTGTTTTCGTATAGCTAATCATTAAATTTTTTACTCCAAAATAGTTTTTCATTGTTCTACAAAATATAACTTAAACCTTTGATCAACCATATTGGGTTAAGTCCGGGCTATATAGGTTGAATTTATTCTATCTTTATTTATTTAAGGAAAACATAAGTACAATGTGGTCTAATTAGATTGCGACCAGAAAAAACTACTATAAACATTCATGACTAATAAAATAATGCTAACTGCATATATTGAATCACATCGACACGTGTTTAATTGTTTTCCTTCTCCTTTAAATATGTGATATATTCTTAATACCAGTGGCGTGCCTAGGGTGTCAAACTAAGGCAAGCCCAAATGTTTATTTAGTAGCAGCATATTTTTTTTGGTACGTAGGACTAATAAATACCTACCGGTTAGTACTCACATTCACGTTTATAGCGTTATTTTATAAATAAACAATCGTTAAGTTCGTTATTCGGAACTATGTAAGGCAAGTCGGGCTTTCGGGCTTCTATGGAAGTACCGCCACGCTTAATGCATACATACATAAATTCGATAAGTCAGAGGTATGTTTTCGAGAATCTAGTTAGATTTTTTACTCGACTACGCATCTTTATTTCTACAGTAACACTGCGTATCCCATTTCTGTGAGACAGAAGGTTATTATGCAGCATCATCAACCCATATACGCCCGCTGCTGAGCACGGGTCTCCATTGAGGGTTTTTTTAGGCTATAGTCCACCACGCTGGCTTAGTGCGGGTTGGCAGACTACTTCTTCTTCTTCTTCTTCTTCATCAACCCATATACGCCCACTGCTGAGCACAGGTCTCCTCTACCATTGAGAGGGTTTAGGCCATAGTCCACCACGCTGGCCTAGTGCGGGTTGGCGGACTACACACCTAAGAAATTTCTAAGAACTTTTTAGGTGTGCAGGTTTCATCACGATGTTTTCCTTCACCGTTAAAGCAAGTGATAATTCAATGTGAATACACACATAACTTCGAAAAGTCAGAGGTGTGTGCCTGGGGTTCGAACCCGCGCCCACTGAGATTCTCGACCGCGCGCCTACACCTCGAGGCCATCACTGCTTACAGACTACACACCTAAGAAATTCCTAAGAACTTTTAGGTGTGCAGGTTTTATCGCGATGGTTTCCTTCACCCTTAAAGCAAGTGATAAAAGTGAAAAGTCAGAGGTGTGTGCCTGGGGTTTGAACCCGCGACCGTCGAGATTCTCGACCGCGCGCCTAAACCTCGAGGCCATCACTGCTATATTATGCAGCTTAGGAGAACATATACGTGTATATTACTCTACCACTTTACTGGATTATTTGCAAAACTAGGCAGGAATAAACCAAGGCTTACTGCGATAATGCACGTGCATTTAATTATGATGAAGATTGTTTTCCTTAATAATTAATTACTTATATACATATGTATATCGAAATGCAATTAAGAACAGTTTGCCTACGACTCTTAAAGTGTAATAACTAGTACCTACTAGCTCCCAGTTGAAGTGTTTATAAAAAATGAATTTCAATAAACTAATCTTCATCATTTTTGGTATATTGTTGCTGAATGTGTGGTGTAGTAAGTTGTTTTTATATGTATAAATATATTTTTATATTTCTTAATAAAGATTAATAATTAAACGTGTTGTTAAGCACGGAGCTCCAGACCTATGAAGAAAACCTTCTTTCTTTAATAAGATGGTATTTCCATTATAAAAGAAAGAAACAGTCTGGCGGCCAAATAACTGTCCAAAGTTTATTAATTCTCTTGTCATATCATGGCATAAGTTTGTTTTATATGATCTGAAAATACCGGGTTCAGATCCGGACCAGGCAAAGTGGGCTTTCCTTGGGAAATTCCTAGGCTCAGCATGAATTTTGAGCGGTGCATAAATATCACCAAAAGGCCCATCTTATACCGAAGCTTGTTATACGTATTTGTAGGTCTAATATGTATTTTATCGTTTTATTGTTGCAGATTCTTCCAGAGTATTATCAAAAAATCGTCTCGTAAAACAACGCCAAGTTATAACAAACAATTATTTCGGCAAAAATGTGACGACGGAAACACATTAAATATGAGCTCATACATTACAAACGGTTATAGAAATACTAAATTTGATAACATTTGCGTAATGCAATAAATTTATTCAATGTATATAGTAATATGTTTTGTCAAAATTGGTTGATAATAAATGTGGTCTCAATAAAAGAAATATATTTGAAAATTGTGTTCTCATTTAAACGCCTTAGTCTAAGGTCTGAATTTAAGTTATAAAAAAAATAATACTGCTTCTTATGTGATTTCCTTAGTAATGCAACATTAATATATCGTGCGATCAGGTTCAGAATGTGATTTACAAATTTCTTAAGAAACGGCAAAAGACATGAGCCCTTATTACATGCTGACTGATATTGTAATACCTGGTGAGTTATACTCGTATGGCTGTATGTGAAATACATAAACTCAAAAAAATATTTCTACCCAACAGTCAAACCCTGACGCGTCGCCAAGATACTAATACCTTGTTGTAGGTACCAGAGAGTTTAAGAGACACTATTTATAAACGGTACAGCAACACCCCCACCTGCTAGGCACGCGATTTCCCCACGACTGAAATGGCTCAGACTGTAGTCACGCTGGTCGAGAGCGGGTTGGCGAAATTAAATAATTAAGAAATTCCAAAAATACTTTTTGGTCTACTTTTTGGTTACCCCACGATGCTTTCTTTCACTGTTGAGGTATAAATCATCGTAAACTGATACATATAACTTCAAAATGTCAGAGGTGTCTGTGGTTTGAACCGCCGTGGTCGGTGCTATTTACTATTTTCTCCAGTAAGTTAGCAAAGTTATGGGTTTTAAATCATCATATATACAAACACTACGTGGTACACGACAGACTTACCAAGGTCAGTGTGAAGAGTTTTGACAGAAATATCAAATTACCCGAGAATCTCTGAGTAGCAACTTTTTGGCAGGCAAGGGCCAGAAGGTGAACATATTTACCCTAGATTCCTAAAAAAGGTGGGCCGCACATGTGATACTTAGGTGCTACAGATTCCTAAAAAAAACTACTAAGGTACTACTAACAACTCAGCGATATCATACATATTTGTAGTTGCCATTCCAAAATGGCTCTCAAATGCTCATCTGCCAAAGGAAAAGCATATACTATGTATTTTAACTTATTTTTAAAACATCCACGGGCCGCAAGTAAGACAATCTGTGGATCGCATGCGGCCACGGGTTGCCGACCACTGACTTAGGGCATAGTAACATAAAGGGGGAATGAACCGCCCTTGGATACTGCAAGTGTACTGCGACTACATTTATTTTTCTTAATAAGTACTAGTAATTATGAATACATATTAAAATGCATGTGAGAACAGTTTGTCACTGCTTCTGAGACTGTAATAACTTCCCTGTTGCCTGTTAAAGTGATAAAAAAAAATTAACGGTGAAAAACATATTTTAAAATCAAGCTTTTATTATGCACGAAAAATTTAAAAAATAAACTAAGAAAACATTCATAAAATTCGTAGTTTTTTAAACTTTACAAGTAACAATTTACAAAAGTGTTCGGTTTATCAGTAGAAGTATGATACATAAATATATATTATCTATAACTAGTATATTAATATTCTTAAGTGATCTAAAAGCTCGTCGCGGCCGAGGTCTTTGCGTTAACTAAATTGCGCGACAAGCTTTTAAATCACTTAAGAATATTAATATACTAGTTATAGATAATATATGTTTATGTATCATACTTCTACTGATAAACCGAACACTTTTGTAAATTGTTACTTGTAAAGTTTAAAAAACTACGAATTTTATGAATGTTTTCTTAGTTTATTTTTTAAATTTTTCGTGCATAATAAAAGCTTGATTTTAAAATATGTTTTTCACCGTTAATTTATTTTTAACTTTTTAGTTGGAAATATTTCTAAGTCTATCCATTTCGTAGTCATACCGAAATTCAACTCAATCGGTCCATGGAAACTAGTGTTCCTATGGGCACCTTCCAACTTCTCATGACACCAGATCAACGATACCTTGTTATTATGTTGTCACTGAAAATACAAAGGCATACCAAATTTTAGCTTAATTGGTCCACAAGAATCGGAGTTCCTATGGGCTTCTTCCAACTCCTCATCAGATCAGCTTCATGATACCATATTTTTGTATTGTTACCGAAATTACGAAGACACACCAAATTTCAGTTCAATTGGACCACAAGAATCGGAGTTCCTATGGACATCTTCTAACTCTTCGTCAGATCAGCTCTATGATACCTTGTTATTATATTGTCACCGAAATTACATAGGTATACCAAACTTCAGCTCAATCGGTCCAAAGGAATCGGAGTTCCTGTGGGCTTCTTCCAACTCCTCAATAGATTAGCTCTATGATACCATTTTTTGTATTGTTACCGAAATTATGAAGAGATACAAAATTTCAGCTCAATTGGACCATAGGAATCGGAGTTCTTATGGGCATCCTTCAACTCCTCATCAGATCAGCTCCATGATACCATATTTTTGTATTGTTACCGAAGTTACGAAGAGATACAAAATTTCAGCTCAATTCGACCATAGGAATCGGAGTTCCTATGGCCATCCTCCGACTCCTGATCAGATCAGCTCCATAATATCATATTTTTGTATTGTTACCAAAGCTACGAAGACATACCAAATTTCAGCTCAATTGGACCACAGAAATCGAAGTTCCTATGGACATCTTCCAACTCTTCGTCAGATCAGCACCATGGTACAGTATTTGTGTATTGTTGTCGAAGTTACAAAGACATACCAAATTTCAGCTCAATCGGTCCACAAGAACCGATGTTTCTATGGTCATCTTCCAACCTCATCATCAGACCAGCTCCATGGTACCATATTATTGTATTGTCATCCAAGTTACGTAGGTATACCAAGTTTCAGCACAATCGGTCTATTGGAAGTGGTTCAAATCTTCATTGCAAGATTTGTAAACATACAAACATACATACATACATACATACATACATACATACATACATACAAAAGTGAAGTTAAATAAAAGCTTGTAATGAACAATAAACTAATGTACATTATGTTCGGGATTATTTTATTGTTTGTGTTTTGTGGTGAGTGTTAATTTTTTATTTTTAATATGAATCGGTAAATCACTTATTTGATATTGTTGGAAGAAATGACAACAAAAAGCGCTAATTGAATGAAAGTCATGGAAGTTAAATTCAAGTGACATTTGAACTTAATTTAACATCGGTATAATGAGTATCTTTTTAATATAAAAAAATGAGCAAATCATTAAGTGAGCTAACTGATGTTAAGTCGTCAACACCGCCCATAGCACCCACATTCCCCAGGGAATCTTCGGGGTATTGCCGGCCTTTGAGAAAAAAATACTCTTACTTCTTAATGGACCCTAAGTCGTATTTGTTTAGAAATACCGTGGAAAGTTGATGCCACAAATATATTGTGCGAGAAAGAAACCACCGCTTGAACCTTACTGTTTAGGAATGCCATTAATCGAGATTGTATAGATGGAACTTCAATTTGTGGCGTGTGTTTTATATTATGTCTAATGTATCAATATTTTATTTCAGAAACTTCTGGAGTACCGGAGAATCGGTCCTTAAGTAATCTCGGTAAATAACGAAGATATTTACTATTTCAGATTGAAATTATTTCACAAAAATTAGTAAATATTAGCTAACACTATAAATATAATTAATGAATTGTTTTCCTAATTACATTGAAATGCAATTAATTTAATTAAATAAGGTTATTGCACTGATCATATCCTCATTCCTTGATGAGTGTTTTTGCATATTTAAATGCATTTAAAAACAGATTGTCACCGCTTTTGAGAGTGTAATTTCTGGTTTATTGTTAAAGTATTTATTAAAAATGAATAACAAACTAATTTTCATCATCTTTGGGATTTTTTTGTGGTTTGTAGTGAGAATTGTTTTATTTTTTCGTTCAACTTGATAGTGACCACTGCAGCAACTCATTTTTATGCAGTTTGAAAAACGGCATGACAAGCGGCACTAGTCTTGCTCGTTTATGTGGGAAATAAAATCAAGTAGCTAAACTAGCTGGGCAGGCCTACGTTCAGCTGTGGACGGCGATAGACTGAGATTAACTGTTTGTGTGAGTCTAATATGTCATTATATTTTTGCAGAGGCTTTTAGATCTACAATGCGCCAGTCAAGAATTCATCTTCAAAAACAACGACAGTATATGATAAGTAATTATTTTAGTAACAATACGACGGTGAAACAATAAATGCATTACATGGTCATTTTTGCAAATGAGTAGTAAATTGTTTTTTAAAAAGTTTTTTTGTAACGTAGTATTTTTGACGAATGTTTGAGCAATATTGTTTTTAAAAAGGAATTCTTATAAAATGTGGCGATGTATTCAATAAAAAAATAGCTTGATAAAATGTATTTGAATTTCTCGCAATCAATCCAAAATAAAGCGCTTTATTAAAGGCTAAATTGTACCTTATATGTATGAAATATTTATAGATATTTAGCTACTCACATAAATTATTAATATTTACAAAGAATACAGCTTATAAAGTGTTTAAACGTTAAATGTCATTCCAGGAAAAACTTATTCTTTCCTCCTTAGTATCTTGTATAGGCCGGTAGAATTTTGAAAATTAGTGTCAGGTATTCATAGTCATTTTATGCAAGGCAAGTCCATGAGCGACGGTGACCGCTTACCATCAGGCGGGCCGTCTGCTCGTCTGCCTGCTAAGGCAAATAAAAAAAAGTAAAAGGCACACTCCGTTTGGACCGTTTTTTAGGCCAAAACCACATTTCAGTAATACTAAAAGGCTAGGTTTTGGGCTTTTCAGCCCGGTCTTGTCACATCACCTAAGTACGTGACTGATTTCCTGGTCTAGCAACCCGACTATCTCTGTTTTACATAATAATAATAAATGATATAAAAAGTTTATTGAAGTTTAACTAATGTCATAGAAAACATTTAAAGCTAGTTCACATAGTGAAAAAAAAAATATTTATTAAAACAAAACTTAGACGTGTATTAAAGGCGACGCGACGCTGGAAATACCAAGGATCACGGATCCCACAAATATTTTGATTGGATTCTTGGTCCTAACATCGTAATCATTTTCCTTAATAATTATACCACATACCGATCGATTTATATTGTATCAGTTTGTCACAGACGCTGAGACTGTAACCCGTGGTCGTAGTGTTACTAGCGATACAAAATGTATAAGAAACTATTATTTTTTATCTTTGCGATACTCTTCCTGTTTGTTTTTGGTGAGTACTTTCGCATTATTTGCAAATTGTTTTTTGTTTATTTATGCTAATTTCGTGTTTTGAGGGACTTAAGAAAAAGAATGACAACGTACAAATAATTTCTTTCTATCCTGGCGGCCTAGCCGGGCGCCAGATCGATCAGTTTTTGTATTAGCAGCAGCAGCAGCGTAGACTCTAAAAATTCACAATAGGGTGGCCTCCTTTTGGAAAATAGTCATCGACTACCCCTAATTGCAAATGAGCTCGAATCTAAAGAAATTGTTTAATACATTACTACACTACACAATACACATACAGTAGAAGTACATACTAGAATAAATACTCTATAGAAGACCAGTAATAATTAATAGAAGTAATTATCTCTCACAAATTTTGGGTTGGCGAACATTTTACCACAGAAACACGAATGCAAGAAAGTCGTGAGACGCAGTCGAAAATCATAGATTAAAAAATAATGATGTCCTTTACTGTACTAATTCTTGTTGTATTTTACAGATAAAGAGAACTTAGCTGTATATCAACATTCGAGACCTCATTTGGAAACACGGTACGAAACTATTAAAAGCCACTACTTCACTACGAAGAGACTAAAGGGATATTAAAGGCAAAAGTATATTTACTGAGAATTATAAATAATTTTCTATATTACATTGTTATATTGAAATGATTAAGCATTACTATAAATAAATCTATTTATTTTAAAAAAGTGTTTTTAATTCACCTGCAGCCGCCAGCCTTGTCTAATTAGTTAAGTTAAGGAAATTGCTTACTCAGAATAAAATACCCCATCGTTATTGTTTACATTACAATGCAGGTTCTTAGGTATCTTCTTTCCTTTTGATATCCAATTGTTAATGTAAATAAATTAGTTATATTTCTGTTCGTCTCGTCTATATAGTTAGTTTTGTTATCGGGTTTTGTGCAATCAATAAAGTTCAAAATATTGTGGAAACATATAAAATAAATAAATTAGGAAACTCTGAAAATATTCAAAATGAAACTTAATATGAATTGCGCAATTTTTAATTTCTTACTTATAAAATTCTAAACCTTCTGTTACTTTAAGTTATGTTCAGTATAATTTAAAAACGCCTTGCATAACTTTCTGAGCAATGTCTCGTGAATGTGTACTACTACACTTACTGCCAAGTGTAGTGTCATGGTGGCTACATGGAAGCCCAAAAGCCCAGATTGCCTCACAAAATTCTGAAAAATAAACTTTGATCTTGGAATCTTTATTATAAAGCAATTTAACATATAGGAATATCGTAACGCCACGACAAACAATTATAATCTAGACGTTACACAATTAATGAATAATGATTTTGAGCGTCTTTCTGTATATACAAAGACTGACCTACACTAAAGTAGCCCGCCAACTCGCAATAGACCAGCGTCGTGGACTAAACCCTCTCAATAGTAGAGGTAGCCCGTGCTCAACAATGGGACATACATGGGCTGACCATCATCACACCAACACATTTTTTTTCTGATTCCACCGTTATTTAAAGCCAAAATCTTTGTACCACGATCCCACTCGTTTTCCTTAATGAATCACACCACATACTGATCTATATTTGGTATCTGTTTGTCACAGACTTGAGGCTATTATTACTTGTGCCCAGCTCAACTCTAACAAAATGTTTAATAAGCTAATCATTTTTATTTTTGCGATATTTTTTTGCTTTTGATTACCGGTACGTACTTACGTATTATTTGAAAATTATGTACTATTTGTGTTAAACTCATTTTTAATTCTTTAAAAATGAATCTAAATGTAAAAATCGATTACACTGCCTGAGTAAAAGGTTCGACTTCTAAGCTTGCCGCCTGTATAAAAGTGTAAATATACTTCTGCTTTACGGCGTAAGGGTTGTGAAAATAAATAATTTACGCTATTCATTGTTGTCTTACTACATAAACCAATGGAGTAATAGTGTACAGAATTCAAGACCACATCTGGTGAAACAGTGCGAAAAATTTAAAACCCTCTATTACACTGAACAAAAACTCAGATAGTACTACTTAATTTTCTGTCTTTTATCAATATTATTTTCAGAATTATGCAAAAATGAAAAATATTGAAATCAAATAAATTGGTTAAACACAGTGCTGGAATAAATAATAAATTAAAGTAATATCGAAAATTTGCGTTTTAATTTAGCTGCACCATAAGCTATAAGCATGATAAGGAAAATGCTTAATTAAATCAGAATATCCGCAACTTTATTGTTTAAATGAGGTATCATTTTTCCTTCAGGAATATAATGATATGTTTATATAGTATACGTAAATAAATAGTAAACAACTACTTTCATCATCCTATTGTATATTATATTGCAGCCCTGTGGCGCAGACTAGTTTCAAAAATGAGAGGCCGCGGGTTCGACGCTGCACGGAAATGTTCGTGTTATTCCAAATATTTGTTTTAGTTCTAAGAATTTGTGGGACCGAAAAGTCTATACTAGTCTATCAAGCCTACGCATGTGACCTTTGGGAGTTTATTTATTGATTATTCAGTTTATGATATCTGTCTGTTTAGTTCCTATTAGTTTTAATGTAGTTTGTGCAATCAATAAAAATCAAAATACCACAGAAATATGCAAAAATATTGAATAAAATGATTATGTAAATATTTAAAACCAAACTTTACATTGAATCGTCATCCCAGTGATTGAAGTCACAGATGTTCGTTATGAAGATAAAGAAAACTGCTGTTAAATGAAACACCAATAATCTTGATTAGATCTCGTTGATTTGATTCAAGAATTGACGGAAATCAATTGCTTTGTTTAGCAAGTCGTTGATTTGCATTGAATTCGTAAAATTACTTGGAACATTTTGAATATTTTGCTGACTTGTTGCATTTGCAATTAGTTAATCACATTCATCGTGATGTCTTTAGGTTATTCTTTCCAGCCTCTACTAAATAAATCACTTTGACTACTTTTTTAATAATGTTGAGGCAATATCATAATATATTGCATACATACATATACATAAGTATATATAGGTGGAAAAATTACAAACATATACCCCAATATTAATTCTCTATAATTTGACTGTATTGATTGTTTCGTGGCATACGTTTGTGATATGTAGTCCAGAGGTCTTCTATCTCTCTCTCTCTCTCTCTATTTTCTCTGGTCGATGATCACGTAAACAATAGAAAACAGTATTGGTATAATTTGATACGAAAGCCTGTGATACCTAGAGTAAAGTAAACGCTACGACGTTCACATTTAATATTATGGTATGAATACATTTGGCACCTACTTTCAGTCAAAATTACGCATTTAATTCGACAATAAGCGTCAATTTGAAAAAGGATTTCAACACCGCATTCTTTAACGCCAAAACTCTTTCATCACGTTTCATAATGTAACGCTACTTCGACGTTAAATTGGTTTCATCCGTGAATGCGAACAATATTTTCTCAGTCTGCACAAAGGGCCCCATTTGTGTTTTAATCCAATTGAAATCTCGCTTGACTTGCGCGCTTACACGGCCTTACCGAATGTGAGGGATGTGGATTTGCATAAAACAATTATCAATTATATCTCGTGGGACAAGACGGTTACGTTTCAGTATATATTATTATCATTACTCCTATTGTACGCCGTATTGATCTATAATAGTGATCATTAAATTTCCTTGCCCTGTTTCCAATTCCATTTGGGATCGCAGTATGTTTTAACCCTCCAAATATTCCTATCCGTCGTTGTGTCTTTCACCTCATCTTCTTTCACATCAAAAGAAAACGGTGTACATATTCCTAACATTATATTGCCAAGTTTGACAGGTGTGTTTTTAAGTCTGATGTAATTATAATATTTTGAACATACTTCTAGGTTCCGAATCCAAACCCATTTTGCCAAAACAAAGGTCGAAAACGCGATCTCTTGTTCTCACGTCGCTGACTAAAACCTTACCATCTACTAAACCTATAACTAAAGCATCGGTCAAAGTCAATAATATTATGCATGACACGAGATTCGAATATGGCACCTGTTGGTTGGTTGGTTGGTTGCGATTTATTTAGGCAGTGGACAAAGAAGAGCTATGTGATATAAATACTATTTACTCTGCTAAAACTACAAACTATACTTACATTATTCTTTGTTCAAAAAGTCTATGTTTTTATTCACATCCGACTTCTTATTACTACGTAAAAGACACAAGCCCTAAAAAAAATATTTATAACTTTTTATAATATAGAAAAGGTAGATTGGAGAAAGACGTTAATTGAACGTTTGAAAGTTGACTAACATATTCATTATTATAGTTTCGCAGTTTGAAGACTTGTTAATAGTTTTCCACGAAGTCTTCGCAAAGTCTGGAAAGTATTAATTGAATCATGTTAGTAATGTCGAAGCGAAAATGTACATACAAAGACTTACTCTTGTGATCTCGAATTCTGAGAAGACCTGTATTCATTGCTATCTGAAAAAATCTAGATACCATTACATCGTTTTTCTTCACAAAATCTATGGCCATTTTTGATCTCATTTACGTACTTTCTACTCATTCTCTTAACGTTCTGTTATTTAGACCTTTAAGAAAACTTAATCGGTCAAGCATGTTTGGTCTGAATTATCTTTATATGTATACAGGGTGTATTTAGACCGTGATCGAAATCTAAGGCAGGTAAATGCTACCATAAGCAAGTCTTTTTTTATTTTTCAGATTGGAAATCCAAAAAATTGTTTTAAATCTATTACAACCCTCACTTCGTCCGTTTTGCTTAATCTGAAAACCTATTAAATAAATCTGATCCATATTGTCAATCTAGGCATAACTAACTGTATTTGTAGGGATTCGGTATCGTTTACGGCAGAAATCCGTGTAAGTAACAGCGAAGAGGTTTAATGACATTTTGAACAGGGCTATTTGTAGAAGCTTATTAAATGGATCGAGTATGTTCCTGACAATATTATGACATCTTTGATCGTATAGATTCTTTAAACTTCTAAATAATACTAATAAGCAAATTGAAAAAAAGTATGGTATTGTTTAGGTAATATAAAAGTATATCACATTCCCAGAATATAACACAATTTTACATAATACGAAAGAAAGTATTTTTACATCAGTAAAGATTACTAATAGCAACGTGCTTTACATTTTTAACTTCGACATTAAAAGAAAACTATTTGGTTCTGTAATGTCTGCATTTGCAGTATCTAGAAGTCTCGATACCGTACTTAGTACTTAACAGCGTACTTAACGACCCTAGTTGCCAATGTTTTTATGTCTCTGACAGTTCTGGAATGTCTTTCAAAACAAATGATGTTATCTTAGACATTGTAAAGTCAGATTTTTTTAAATAACAAGTGTAAACACGGCGATTTAAAAACTTTACGATTCTGGTAAAGATATACATATGTATATGTAGGTACAAACCTTCATAAATAGGCTCAAGCTTACCTAGGTTAGGCAGCGATGCCTTACTCCAACGACATTTCGTATTTTTATTTGTCCGATGAAGGGTGACAGCCTTGCGACAGCCTATTGCGGTTTTTCGGATACAATAACAAACTTTATGCTGCTATAATGAACTTCCTAAATAAAAAACCCTATTACACTTTCGAATTTTCTATTATTTATTAAAGGGTAGAGTGAAACCTACTTATATGAAGAACAAGTGCAAAAGCACATCATAACTATATAATTAAGAGTCACTGGACTCTGTACTCTTAGTGAAAGCCGTAAAGCGTCACAAAGAATTTCCAAATAAAACGAAAAATAATAACATTAGTGGAGATCTCAAAGGCATACAAATTATAATTAATCCCGAAATGTAAGTATTTAAATGATAAATCCTTTATACAAGCTAAGATTAACAGAATTGCTTTATGTCTATTGCAACTCTTTCGAGTTTTATTTCTTTTTGGTTTTTGGTATACCAGGCATATTTTTAGACTCTATGCTTGTATTGATGATGTCTTATCAGCAAAACCTAATAAAACTTTTCCCGCCGACTTCAACCCGAGATCTCTCACCCACAGACTTATTTACGCCTGTCGGTGACAAGACAGTCCTTAAATTCGCCTCAACAAAACATTCATCGATCAAAATTTCAAATGAGACTGAACGTCGTCCGCCTGCAGACAAAATTAATAAAATTAATTTCCGTTACGGATGGCAACTAGAATCCATGAAATTAATATCAAAGCGTAAATTCGGACGGTTCAATTTTAAACTCTTTTCAACTTCGGCCATTATTCATGGCGGCTACGCTTCAAACTGCTTGTCAGTGGTCCATACAAAAAGTTGGGCGGGAAGTGCGCATCATGTAATAACTGGCAAGTGTTAAATGAGCGGTGAAATTGTGAATGTATTGCTTATTTTGCTGTGTATCCGGGGCAGTAAAACAAATACGGAACACACGGATAATACCCATTTGTATTCGGTGATATTTAAATCATATGAACGGTAAATGACAAGTCTGCGAATGTAGGTTGTGCTTTGTTTTAACAACCGGGTATTTTATGCATTTTTTTAGAGAAATGTCGCATAAGCTTAAAGGATGAGAGCGTGACGGCTAAGTCTCGAAATGATATTTATGTGTTCATATGTACTTACTACTTACCATTGTATTAGTTAGTTGATAATATTGTGAGATGATGATTGCAGAAAAGTCCATAGTCCTGTGTTTTTCGTTGTTATCACAGCTGTATATGAGTAACATGCATAATACGTAAATGGGAGTATTTTAAGCACTAAATTGTAAGTTATAAGTTGACAAACCATATCACCACAAATACGGTTTTTCCGTATCCATTATGCACTAAGGTGACTGAACTTTTTTTAATGATCGCTTCAACATGAAGTCGTCATGTAAAGTTTTGAAAAATAATTATTATACGCCATCCGAGGATACAACATCTACTACATGTGCAAATATAATTTTTCTTTGTCAATATGTCAACCACCATGATCCAATTAATACGCTCCATACTTCACAAACGCTTCATGCAAAACTATTAAGAAGTCTTCAAACCCTACAAAACTATAATTACAGGCTATTACCAGCAATTATGTGATGTAAGTCGACTTTTGACCTTCATTTTAACTTCACGTTGTTCTTTCTTCTTGGCCTTGTGCCAGATGTAATAAGAGGCTGCTTCGGCTTAAGATAATATTAAGATAAGCCATCTTACTGACATTTTAGTCAAATTATATTTTAAAGTATAACTAATATATAATTGAATATGCATGTTATTAATTAATAACACATTAATGCTTAGATATTGCCTCATGGTCTTGTATTTGAATTTGTAACCACCAGCCCATAAACATAAGTACCTACGTCCTATTGCTGGGCACGGGTCTTCATTACAACTGAATGGATTTAGGCCTTAGTAAATACTAAAACACTGGCCCTGGGTTGGCGGACTACGCACCTAAGAAAATTCTAAATGTAGTGTATAGTGCACATTTCATCGCAATGTTTTCCTTCACCGTTAAAGTACGCAATAATTATTTTAAATACACATAGACTAACTTATAAACACGAAGTATAATACGACAAAATCAAATGGCTAAACTGCCATCGTCTACGTCTACGTCTCAACTATCACGTGATATATTTTGACAATACATTCAACTAGTCACTTACGAACATAACTAAGGAGGCTGCTCTGATGCTATGAGTCCGCAAACATTAGCATTTGAAATATTGTACGAAATTAAGGCTTTGCTTTGAATTGAATAATTTATATCAAAGGCCCAAGTCAATGTGCCTTCGGTCACTCTAGGGATAGCCTCATATAGCGTGTTAACTCCCGTAAGCCTATTAGCGGTTAATTCGTTTCGAATGCGGCACTAAGTAATTCAATTAAGTGTTTAATTTTTTGATCTCATTTAATTTAATGCTGCTAAAATTTTAGTATTATGCTAATGAATAAAAGAATAAACATGTAGTGAAAAAAATATGAAGAGTTTTTTTTATTTCTGAGTTTCATTGATGTGTCGGCGAGCGTCTAGAAAGATTTGATGCTTCTGGTTTATCTTTAGTTTTAATATGACCTATGTTTAGAAGCCAAATAGCAACTATTGGCAACCACGACTTCACCTGCAAACTAGAAAAATGTATTACATTTTTTTGTCATACTTTATTTACTAGCACAAAATATTGCACGTTTTACTTTTACGTATCTTCTGCGTCAATATTAAATAGTCATGGTAGCTTTTATATTTTTTAAACTCTGAGAGACGAATAAAATATGATAAAATGTGTTAAAGGGAAAACATACCTACTAAGGTTTCTTTAAAAATGAAATTTGATTAGTACTATAAAGTTTTATATAAAAACAAATTCTGTTCTACAATAGTTTTGATTAGATTTAAAATTAGACAAATATATCACACCCTTATTCCTTATTTATGTTTATTCGGAACCTCAAAATATGATCAAACAACCCATTCACACGCAATTCTAGCCCTAAAAGGGGCTTTAAAGATAATTTTTAACAATAAGTATATTTCTCCATTACAGGTTTACGTTTCGAAGCACTTTACTTACAAAGGTGTGTTTTTAAAAAATCTCTTAGCACGTGTCCTTGATCTTTGGAATACAAAGAACAAAATTCAATGGAGCCATTGTTTTCCAGAAGAGCCTATACAACGTGACGAACGAGACTTTAAAAGAGCACGGTATTTTTAAGACATTTTGACGAAAAACTTCCTCAAAGTAAAAATGCAGAAACAAATCTTCAGAGTTACAAATTGCAGATTGCATCCCATTGTTTTTATTAAGTAGAGAAATGTCTGGAATCGTTTTGTTAAGTTATATTCCACAACAAAATACATGTTCTATATTCAAAGTAACAAATAGGAAAGGAAATGACCGCGGACAAATTTAAGCTTGTTGGAAGCGGCCTCCCCAAAACATGGCAAGCAAAGATATATCTGAAACAAGTCTCGTAATCAGCTTAGCGCAAGCACTATTGGAGTTATCTTCACGGTGACGGCTGGCCGTCCGCAGGGATCATCGAATGTTACAGATTTTCAGCTTCAGTTCGTTCAGTCTCTACTGAATCTCCGCGAGGGTAGGACGCGTGGGTCACGGCCCATTGCGCAGACTACGCGATACTCGACACAGACATCTCAATTCCGAACTTGTAGTTTATCATTTTGAACACTCCAATAAACTTTGTTATGGTTGGTGGACATGAATAATTCGGGACAGTCTGGATTTCCGTGTTACTTAAGTGTTGGTGACGACGTTTATTAATGTTGACGTGATTGACACACGATCATGGTAAGTGGAGTGAGATGAGGTCGGAAAGAGATTCGCGAACGGCTTCGTTGATTCAATTTTTATTCACGTTTAATCAATTCACACTTAACAGATTATGGACGTCAAAATCCAACTCGAAAAACGGACAATGATCAATGCAAAATAAAAAAGCATTAAAGCGACAAAAGCAAAATTGAAACGCTAAAATTGGACAATTCTCATTTCAGACGGGGAGATAACGAAATAAAACTTTCGTGCCAAGTTCCATCTCGAGTGTTTTCACAAGGGTTCATCCCTTACCGAGTGATTCGTTAACGCAAGTTAACAAAGTAGAATCCGAGATTGACAAAAGGGATTTTCCAAGTCATTTTTCATTGTGATTACATTGTGTACCTACGGTCGGTGCCAATGTGAAGGGTTGTTATTTAATTTTTTTATTACGTGCTCGACTTAATGCGATTAAGGTTGGCGGTAGTTTGTTTAGGTTTTGTAAGGGTTCAAATTAAATTCTTATGGAAATATTCTGATTGGATATCAGCGTATTATTATGTGAAAAGAGGTTGGGGTAGGCTACAAGTTAATTAATATTTACAAGAAATTTTTAAAAGTAGAATATTTTAAAATTTTCACTAGTTTGGTTTTATTTTAATTCTAATTGGTTCACTAAGTAATACATAATAAGTATTTGATTGTATTCATTACGATTTCGCAGAAAACATAATTAATTTTGCTCCGATGACTAACGGTAAAAATTCAATTGTTGCATTTATTTGAAGTGTAAATGCCAGAACCACAATTCTATTGAGAAATCTATACTTCTCTTTTACCCGTGTAATTAAGTTTTGCTTGCCTCCTGGCACTCTCGATGAAAGGTTCGCCTTAAACTGATTTTCCCGAAATAGAAAGCGAAATAAATTCTTGTAAGACAATAGCTGTAAAAGCTTATTTTATTATCGCAATACTGAAATGTCTATTTGATATTCCCGCACTAAATAATAAGGGTCTGTTGTATCTATTCATCATGCTGATAAAGGGGTTATATTACGAATGCAATCTTTCTAATGGATCATAATAGAAAACGAGATATGATTATTATTTAAATGTTAGAATCTAACTGTTGTTTCTCTTCTGTATTTGTATTGTTTTTATTAAAAAACTATATTTATAAATTTAACGCATTGTTTGGGGTGAATATACAATTTTAAGGTTATATAGTAATAATTTTTAATTTGATATGAAATTAAAAAAAAAAACATTAAGCTAAAAAGTAATGCAGAAATATAATTTGATATCTGTAATTTAGTAATATTTTATCGAATATATTATTTTATTTAAGATACTAAATGTCCTTGGGCTTTTCAATACGACGATAATATAGGATGCCGTTTGACGCTAGTCGGACTAATATTATAGGGTATGGCCAAATACTTGCTAAGTAATGAGGTTGGCATTATTCATAATCGACCCATAACGGCTTTGTATGGCTTAATATGTAACTTTTATAGATATAATAGATTACTCATAGTTAAAGGTATAAACGTTATTAATCATCATTAGCCCTTCTGTCCCACTGTTAGACTCGGGCCTCCTCCACATCTTAGGGCGTTTAGGACTTAGTCCATGCTGGCCTCGAGCGTGTTGGCGGACTACTCACAATTTCTTAGAACTTTCATGTGTGCAGTTTTTTTCTCAATTATGCTATCATTACCGCCTAAATATGTATAAGGTATTTTAAATTTTCTAAGCCGATTTAATGTTATATGCGTTCGCAATTTTCAAATAAATAGACATATATCTTAATTATTTAACACTAAAATAAACGCAATTCACTTATAGATTAAAAGTGAAATCGCCGATAGATACGATGTAAGTGAATATTCGTACAATTGTCACAACTACATTTATAAACTCACGCTTGTTATCCCAGAAGGGATAAGCATTTGCCAGATATGTATCAGTCCTACGTAAAAGGAGGCGAATCTATTGCTGATTTTCGGGTAAATTCCGGACTCCGTACTGTTATTAAAAAATTCTTAATTTAAAAATTCACTTTGCCCTACCTGGTAATCGAATTTATACCTCAATGATGCAACTTAAGCCGTGATACTGAAACATAGGAAAACAAATATTGAAAAAAATGAAGCTGAAATATATTTTGAAGTTCCTATCGGTTTCATCGCCAATAGATAACTTTTTCTATTCATCCAGTTCTAAAATCTCTATCCAAATAGCTGTAAATATTAATTTCCTACAAAAACAATCGAATAGAAATAAAATACGATGAAAGTCTGAAACAATAAATACATTTCTCAATTAAAACTCGCGCCGGCGGGGTTTTCTGTTTGGGAGCAACGTAATTTGAGGTCCACTGCGCAGAGCCGTGTGGGGTAATGAAAAATATTATATGCTTGTCAAGCTACTAGGGGATAAACGTTCTTGGGTTCTTTTTACATTGATTTAAATGCCGTTGGTTTAATACTATTAAGGTAAATAAAAACACCCATCAGCCACATAGTTCTGACCCCACACTAACATAAAAGTCCTGTGGCGTGGGTATAGGAAACTACGAGGGACTTTTAAATTTTAATATTTGTCTCGGAGTGGGGAACAAACCCACAGTCTCTCGTTTGGCAAGCTGTTGTCTAGTCAATAAATCGTTTGTTTGATCGTTGGAATAGAGTACAGATGATTTCTACTCTACGCTTACCGAATGTGTTGTAATTCCCCTGTATCAGAAGATGAGCCCTCTATTACCGATTATAGGCACCATACTTAGTATGGTTACAGATCATTTTCTAATAAAAAACCCAAATAACTTTTCCTGACTGAAAACCGTACTCGAAACTCCTGACCTACGAGGACCTGCACCTAAAAAAGCACGTTCTTTTAAAATATTTACCATTTACTCTTATCGTAGGGAACTTTAAACATTGTAATAGATCTTCTGTAGAGAGCTGTTACATGGTCACAGAACTCAGAAATTGAATTATGAGTAACTGTTTATGACCATTAAATAACACGAAAAGATGAAATAAGAAATCATTGAATAATTTTGTCCAAGGCTGTACTCCAAGGCCTTTCATTCCGTAGCTGGTTTCAATTTGTAGGTACTAGGATTATGAATTACCATTACGTGTTGCCACCTGTGCCACATTGTCACCTAAAAGCTAACGATATTTGGCATTTTCGTCTTTGAATAATAGCTTGCCTTGTGTAAGTATAAGCCTTGATTTTTTTAAACACCTGCCGCTTTTAATTGGTATCAAAATATATTCTACCGTGATAATGCAAAAAATAAAAGATTTCTATTATGGAAATTAATTAATTTCAATGTCATTTGTAAATCGTTTTATCTGTTTCTTCTTTAAAATTGTTTGTTGTTGGAGGAATAATTTTTGTAAACGCCTGGATATTGTATCTCGAATATAAGACCTGTTGGTTGCATAACAAATTTACACTATCAGCAGTACTTTGTGGTAATATAATAATAATAACTTTTTTTCCATTATTGTATACTTCGTATGTGCTAAAGTGAACTAACATACCAGGGCTTCATAAACCACAAAGCGTAATCAAGCGTCAAAGTCAGTCCCAAAAGAAACAAAAGAACATCTAAGCGATAAATGTAGCCATAACGTCTTATCGCGATGTTCAAGGCCCACATTATATCGTAAAAGATAGTTCACGTCTGCGGATCCCTAAAAGCAATACAATAAACTGGGTGGAAATCACGACCGGAGGATGCGTAAACATCCACAGTTATGAAGGATCGTGGAAAAGTGTACCAGGGACCTCCACTTCACGGGAATGAACAGGGGACTGGAGACTTGTCGCTGCAGACGGTAAATGAGTTTGCGCTGCTCGTTGTAATTATGTGTGCGTGCTTTTGGCTCGTGCATCGCAAGTCCGACTTGTAACGTAAGCTTTATATAGAAATTTATTTTTTATTTATGGAATGGCACTGGCAGTTGGTAAGTGGAGTCGGTCTATGTGTAAACATTTGCGATTTATCTATTACAACAATTCACTTCTGAGGATCTTTTGAATTGGAATCTTAGTAGGTATATGTTATGGGCAAAGTGATTAATTTGGCATTATTCATAGTGCCCGGGTAATATGAATAATGCCCAATAAGAGCGGGCAATGTGATTTATTGAATCAATTTATCACATTGCCCGGGCATTATGAATAATGCCAAGTGCCTATTGGGCAGAGTGATGCATGTTTAATACTTTCAAATAAAATCAATTATCGGGTAGAGTAATAATAAGAACATGTTTTATAGTTAAGTATTTATTTTTAAAACTTAAATAATCGGACTTCGGTTTAACATCGATCAATTTACGAAGGGCTACATTTAGAAACTTTAGTGTATAGTAATGCAGTTTGGAAGTATTTCGCACTCGCTTTCACTCACATGTAGGCAGATATTGCGAGTAAGCGCGCTTCTAAGCTGCAGCGAGAAATTAGAATGTAATACTTTTCGGCGTGAGTAGGTAACTTAAATTATCTTATCTAACAATCTAAATTGAACTAAATGGAAATCACATCTCCGATTATTTAACTTTAAATTTACTCTAAAGTTAAAAGAGTCTTAGTAATAAGTTTCCTAGGTAATAATAAATAATAGGTAATATCAAAAATAACGTTGAAAACAAAAAAAAGAACTACGATTACGCTTAAGTTAAAAACCTTCAAATTATATAAAAAATCAAATAATTTTAGTCATCAGTTTCGTTTAAATAATCAAAAATAAGTTTGTAAAAAAAAATAAGTTGATCTATTTATTAGAACAACTGCTGCTGTGATTGGATTTTAAGCACCACGTAAAAATTTACATTTTAATCACATTGCCCGATCATCATGTAGCCATATTCATAATGCCGGGCAATGTGATAAATAGGTGACTTAAGATTGTAATTAATCACATTGCCCATTCTTATTAGGCATTATTTATATTGCCCGGGCATTATGAATACTGCTCGCATTAATCACTTTGCCCATAACATATATAACATTCTAGTCTAACCGTAGAGAAAGAACTTTGTGACTATTTAGCATGTTTACTTTGTCTGTTGGTTAACAACATTATCTTCTGTCGGTCTACTTTAGGAATTGATTTTGGAGTCATTTTACTCTTAATGTTTTTTCAATTTCTTTGTTTCGACAAACTTTCTTAGTCCGTCGTACATGGAAAATTATTCTTCAATCAACTCATTTTTCAATCAACTCATTAACACTCTGGTAACGTGCTGGGTTGTTGCATTTGGAAGTTTTCAATGTAATTATTTTCGAAATATGCTGGGAAAACGGCAATATGCCGCTCTCCAAAACTAAAAAATACAAGTTGGCGAAATATTGGTGACAAAATGCGCCTTTACCTACAAATTTAGCAATAAAAGTGTGTTTACATTTACTTACATGAACATTTATAAGACCTACCTAATCTATGTAAGTTTCTTGAGTAATCCGATATAGACAAGCTCCATAGACCGAATGTTTGTTATAAAGCCACAACTTTATGCCTCACGAAGACTAAGTTTTGGATTTACGATGCACATGCAAGTGAATATTACGATGTACATGGGTCAATCAACTTTTAAATGTACCATCAATGATAGATTTTATATATAATTTTTTTTTTCTTAAATTTGTATATTTTATACGTATTTTTTGTTGATAATTATTTATATTTAAGGAATTTAAATAGAGCAGAACAATTTATGGTAAATTTTACTCAAAAATTCACATGACTGTAGTTAAGATAGTACCTTGGACATTTAAAAATTCAGTCAAATTGTTTATTTACTTTTAAATATTAGAATCATATTTAAAAAACCTTACTGTTCTTTTAAAGTAAAAATGACGATAATGTGTCTTTAGGAGATAAGAAAAAAGTGGTTGTCCAGTGGACATAGACGTTTATCCATAGGAAATACTCGGGTGTCCAAAGGGGACTCTATGATGAAAATCGCCTGTATTTCTTCTTCTATGTAATAAAAAAACAACTATTTGAAAATAATTATCAGTATTAGAAGAGAAAATATTGAATAATTCAGACAACGATCTTGGATGTCCAAGGGACTGGTGGTGATATTTATTAGTCTTTCCGCTCCCTGGTAATAAATAATAATATTTTGAATTAGGTCTTACGCACAGTAAAAAATATACATTAAATTGAATATATTCCACTTTAATTTACTACAATATATAAAATACAAAAGTTTTTGTGCTGGTTGTCCAGTGGACACACAATAAAGCCACGCTCTTTTTCAAAATACACTCGGTCGACTGGCGCCACGGAAAAGATGAAATCAAAATCGAGGCTGGATGAATGTTGTCACGAAATAAATCGACTTGAGTTCCAAGCAGTAGTCACGCCATAAATGTTTGGATTTTGGAACTTTTTTACCGTTGTCCGGTGGAAGTCAGAATAATAAAATATAATAGGGACTAAAATAAACATGCAAAAAGGTCGTTAAGGTTTTAAAGCAAACAAAATCTATTTACTAGCATCATAGTAGATATTGTAATTAATAATTATGTTTCATTGTAATGGATTGCCATATATATTTTTTTTGGAAAAATTAATGTTTCATTGTACTAACCTACTGAGGGACAAATTTACATAGTACTGATAGGACAGATAAAAGTTGATTGACCCACATATAGTATGTATTAATTTCAAGCCACGATTTGACTATTTCAAAAGATCTTGTTGGGTATAGGGTTGGGTATACCGAAAAACAAATATATTACATATTAAAAAAACCTTTTTTCAATCTTCATTCATTTTTTAATAATCCCTGCTGAAACACTTCAATGTTATTTATTAAAGGGTTTACGAAGTTTACATATACATGTAAATATGTATAATGTAAATATCGAATTACCGTAACGGCATTGTTTTGGTTAGTTAGTTTTACTGAATATTTAGACGGGCTTGTTTGTTAGCGACTTACGTGGAGTTCATTAGGATGAGTGAATAATTTTAAATTGAATGAACATTTTATATGAACGTGACCGCGAAAATTGATTTATTGTCTAGTCAATGTAGAATATCATATTTGTGTGGGTTCTGATTACATTTAATAATGATTTATGCCTTCTCATTGAGTAAGTCTAGACAGAAGGTCAAAAATGGCAATTATTTTATACTCTCATATCGCCGCACAATTATTTAAAGGACAATGTATTTTTCAATGCAAGTATGTCAGATTCGGAGATGAAAATTAAAATACTTAAATACTCTCACGCCTGTACTCCCCAAGGCTGAGGCTGAGGGCTACAATACGTTACCCAAGTTAAGCCCAAATATTTTAAGTCCCACTGCATAGGTTGCAATTTTTTTCAAGCACAATTTCAAACCAAGGGCTGTCATATATTTTTTTATAAAGAATAATAGATCTACTTCTTAGCCTAAAATTATTCACACTCACAAGGCAGTCTAAGGAGAGATATAAAATGATCTTTAACTGATGTAATTGTATTCTCTTTAAGCGTTCTCATATAATTAAGTCACACAGAATTCCCAACAAGAAACGAACGCTCAAGCGCTAAGATAATAAATCCACGCTTTCATAAAACAAACAAATGAATAAACGTTCTGCTTTCCTGCATCCTTAATGTGCCAAAGTGTGATAGAATTTGACGACATCCACAGTATTTCTATCTTCATTTAAATCCCATTTATTGCGTTAAGTTATATTATAACGAATGTAAACACTACACAAATTGGTTATTGTTAAATATTGTAGACTTAACTGTACTACGCCTACTATGCTTTAACTTGTATTAATATAAAAAAATGAAGTCTATTAAATCACTTTTGATATTTTAGTTGTTAACGCGACTAGCCTTCTGTTACTGAAGTGTGATCGAGAAACTGAGTTTTATTCAAGTGTATTGGTTTTTCACATTGAGAAAGTTGTAGCGGCATGGAATCTAAATTATGTCTGAAAGACGACGATAGGTTACCCTCTTCACTGTGGAAAAACTTGTTTTAAAAGTCTATCTACCTTCTTTTAATATAGAAGTGCGAGTGTCAGTAAGGTCTCATACATTGGTCTCCCTATAATCCTTGGGGTCTTTAAACTTTCAATTGAACACATCGTATTAAATGCGATATAGATTTACTCCAAATCAACCACTAGGGAGTAATAGTATATACGTAAATGTGCGATGGAATTACAGATTCAAATCAACGCGACGGTTGAATTATTGCGTAAATTTAGAGCCCAATTGGATCTAGTAATTGACAGAATGATCGAGGTCACGCCAAGACCAACTTCTTCGTAATTGATTTAGTTACGACCAGGATTATGTATTACAAAATTATCAATTATATTTTCATTATAGTAACTTAAAGAACCTGGTGTAATTGATAAATACACCTAACAAATTAATCCTACATTTTGGTCTCCACAGTATTCGAGCAACTAGTATTCTTGATTGACCAAATTTGCTTTCCGTTTTTGCTAAGTCAAAAACTTATCATATACCCTTTTTTTTTTTTTTTTTTTTTTATTACACGAGGAAATCCCTTTACGGATCGTCCCCGAGCATGAGACTCGGAGGTATGTCGGACTCACCGTTCCAGTATTTGAATATTAGATTTAGCTAATTGTCAAATACTGGAACGTCCTACCGACTAAAACCCCGTGATATTCCTCAGCATTCTTTATGCAGGGGGGCACGGTATACGCGTGTGCATTGGACCACACCCTCCTAGAAGTTGGCTCAAAGGGTCCCTACGCGGTCCAAACATGTGAACCGTAGCCGATCCAAAGCTACTCTACCTCAAACTTAGGGAGGTTGCAAGTCATCTCGCTGACGGCGGGTTCGCCTAGTCCCGATGGGGAGTCTAATATTGCGCTCCCTTTCTCTTTCCGCTGTTTCTTTTGACAGCATCACGTGCTCACAATATGTAGTTAATGCAGTCCACTTAGTGTCGCTCGCCAGCATTGCACAGGCCACATTAGGGAGTGAAAGATCGTCACCTATGGCTGCGATTAGTTCACGTCGCTTTGAATCCCACGCTAAACAATGCTCTAAAGTATGCTGAGCTGAATCCTCTTGGTGTCCACAATGGTAACAATTTGGCGTTGGTTCGCGTTTTATTCGGTACAGGTACTTTCCAAAACAACCATGGCCCGAGAGTACCTGAGTCACCCTAAATGTTAAAGTGCCATGTCGCCTACTGAGCCATTGTAGTAAGACTGGCCGTATTGCCTCTATTGTGGTTGTACCTGAGATCGGTTGCTCAAGTCGTCTATACCATTCCGCCAAAGTGACCGTATGTAGCCGAACTCTTTGTGCCTCAATTTCTTGAGGGGCGACACGTAAGCCCTGCTGAATAGACTCTTCCCGCCAGATATATAACGAGGCGAAAGATTTGGCCTCTAGATCCCAGGGTGGAAATCCAGCTAGAAGACAAGCCGCCTCATACGATATAGTGCGATAGCCTCTGATAGCTCTAATGGCCATCGCTCTTTGTGGTCTATGTAACATCGCAATGTTTCGCTTCGTCAATCTGTTTGCCCACACAGGAGCACCATAAAGGGCGATAGACCTTACAATTCCTGCATATAATTTCCTACATGCAGAGTTAGGTCCCCTAAGATTTGGCAGGAGACGTGCTAATGCCCCAGATACCTTTATGAGTTTTGGAACCAGTCGTCGAAAATGTTCTGTAAAATTTAATCGACTGTCCAAAACAATTCCCAGATATTTTAATGCCGGCTGTACTTCAATCCGAACGCCTTCCACAATTATGTGGGAACCACGAGGCGGTGGGTTGCGAGTCGAATGAAAAGACATGGCCTCGGTTTTATTAATAGCCACCTCAAGTCCTAAACGTCGAATTCGAGCAATAATCTGAGACACTCCCTCCGTTATTAGTGCTTTAGCTTCTCGATGCGTTCCCGCGCGCGCAGTTACCAGAGTATCATCTGCGTAACAAATAATTGTAGTGCCGGGAGCAAGTTCGCAGCGAAGCACCCAGTCGTATCCGATGTTCCACAGAAGAGGCCCAAGAACAGACCCCTGTGGAACACCGCATATGACGTCTCGCCTCTTCCATTCATCACATCCGGGAAACGTAACAACTCTGTCATGGAGGTACGAGGCAATAATGGATCGAAGGTAGGCGGGCACTCTGTGATAACGGAGGGCTTCTCTAATACAACTCCATGGTAGCGTGTTAAACGCGTTCGCAATGTCCAGTGACACTGCGAACACAACGTCGCCCTGTGTAATAGCATCCTCTGCCAATATTTTAACCTTGGTTACTGCCTGTATCGTGGAACGACCTTGTCTGAAGCCAAATTGGTTTTCCGCTAAGTTTGGACCAACCTCTGTCAAATGTTGAACGAGACGATTTGAAATTATTCGCTCGAATATTTTACTGACCACGTCCAATAAAACAATTGGACGGTATGCAGAGGGTGATTCCATTGGGCGCCCTTCCTTAGCAATTAGTACCAGTTGACCAGTTTTCCAACTCCGAGGGAATTGGCTCCGTCTGAGACATGCGCTGAATATATCTCCCAAGCGAGGGCCAAGTTCCTCCTGGGCCAGCAGCCATGCACGGCCTGGTATGCCATCCAATCCTGGGGCAGTATTTTTACCGCGAAGCCGACGCATTGCTAATTGAAGCTCACTCTCAGTTATTTCTGGTGCTTCGCTGGCGCTGACATCCTCTGCAGGAATATCGGTGACTGAAGTCATCATTGGAGGCAAATGTCCAGTCCTCAACGGGAACAAACTGTCCAACACATCTTCCAGCAATCGTGGCTGAAGGCGCTGTGTTAGTGGAGGAGCCCATGTTCGAAGTTTACCTCGGACCATAAGGTATGGACGGCCCCAAGGATCCCCACAGAGAGTTTCAAACAGTTCTTCCTTAGCCAGCGATTTTGCAGCAACTATAGCTGATTGAAGGGTCTTTTTAGCAGTCTTGTAACGCTCGTAAAGCTCTGCCTCTAATTCTGCCACATTACTCACACGACGTCGCCTTCTTCTATGTCTGGAATATTGACGCCGGGCAACTATGCAGGCATAGCGAAGTTCAGCTATTTCAGAATTCCACCAGTAAGCTTGTCGTTTTTTCGGTGCGTTGGTTATTCGAGGCATTGCCACGTCACAAATATGCGTCATATCTTGTCTAAGCTGTTCTGTTTCTTCATCGATATCTTCAATTGTATTAGATACATTATGATTAACCCAAGCATATACAGCTACAGCTTCGAGAAAAGCTTCTCTGTCAAGGCGTTTTAGCGCCCATCGTGGATGAATCCTCTCAAAAGATCGCAGAAGTGTAGGCAAAGATTCCGTAGAAACATCAAACCTGATGTATCGATGGTCTGATAGCGTCTCTACATCATCCAAGACTTTCCAGCTTTGTACACGACTTGCTACAGCAGGGCTAGCGAACGTTATATCTACAATTGATCCACCCCGTTGACGCACACATGTGTTTACTGAGCCCCTATTTAGGATGAGCAAACCAGTTTGCAAAGCCCATTCTTCAAGCTTTCGACCCCGAGCATTTGTAAATGGACAACCCCATGCTGAAGACTTTGCATTAAAATCACCCAAAACCAGCACTGAATGAGGGTGACTGCCACCAACAATTGTACCCAGTTGTGTAAGATGTGCTTCAAAATCCGCGAGACAGATATTTGGAGATATGTAGACACCTACTACCATTACATCGCCAATTAGTGCGGCTAAATACCCTCGCCCCTTCATTACTTTGCCGATGACTGGGGCACCGGTAGCTGCATGCACAATAATTGAAACTGAGCCATCAAGATTAGTCACCCATTCATCTCGAGAAGGAATAAAGTAAGGTTCAGTCACTACCGCTACGTGTATCGACCACTGAGACATACTCTGAAATAAGAGATCCTGAGCTCTGGCACAGTGGTTGATATTACATTGCAGGAAACGCAGAGCCATATTAATGATAATCCATTTCATGCACCTCAACTACCGGCACTTTAAATGTGGCCGATGAACGGAGTGGTATTGAGGAGAGTTTATTCCCTTCCACACCATTCTTTCTCTTTTCTCTGCTTGAGCGAGCGCTACAGATTCCACTTCCCACACGGTGATCTGCCGGTTTGTTCGCTGTTGCACACACTACACAGTGCGGTGCAGCCGAGCACTCTTCAACTCTGTGGCCAGATTGTCCGCATCGGAAACATGAACCGCTATAATCCACACTTTCCGTGCACTGTGCCGCAACGTGACCGCATTGCAAACAACGGAAGCACCTTAACGATCTACGCTGCAGGATCCTAGCCTGTGCTGAGATCCAGCCAATAAGTAATCTGCGGCTTTTTCCAATCTTTTGAGCCGCCGCCACTGGACACCTTACGACTGATGTCATAGTCCCATTGAAGGAAGGGCGAACACCGTAGCATTTAACTTGTTCAACGGGACACTCCCCAGCCTGCGCGACAGCAACTACTATTTCATCTGTACTAGCTGATTCATCCAACCCAGAGATCCGTATGTCAGCACATTTTACCGGTCTTTGTATTTGTACATCCTCTGTGTTCAATGTCGCCCTTAATTTTTCAGCCAGGACATTAGCTTTAGACTCACTATCGGGGCCGGCACCAGGTATCTCTAGTACTCCTGCGCCAGTCGCTGCCTTTCTATAGTGAACCCCATCTATTCCTAAGTCTGTCAGACGCCCAATTTTATTTGAAGCATCTTTAAATATATCCCTATATGTGACACCCCGGCTTAACGCTTCTGGCTGCAACTTTATAACAACTGCAGTTGTTTTGGGTGTACGAAGCCTAGGCACCTTGTCATTTTTGTTTCCCTTCCTGCCGTTTTTTTTCCTCGTCACGACCTCCCATTTACCTTGAGACGCTTTCGAAGAATGTGGTTGACTGTGAGCAACCATTATTTCCTCTGATTGCATTTGGACGGCCTTCTGCCTCTTATGCTTCTTTTTTCTCTCAACGGAAGTTAAAACAGTTTGTCTCCCCTTCAATATATCGTTATCTAACGGAAGATGTCTCTGTTGCAATGGTAGTATGACCTTTTCTATGGCCAAGAGACGGCGTGACAATTCTGCCATGTTTTCAGGTGGTACAGAACGTGACGCCCCTAAACCTGCTGAAGATGCAGTCACTTTAGCATATGTACTGCTCACTGAAGAAGGTTGAGTCTGGTGACTGCAGCTTCTTTTTTCGGCCTTAAGTTCCTCGAATTCTCGCCGAAGTTTCTCTAATTCAGCCTTGAGCTTTGCGTTCTCATTAATAAGCTTCTCTATAATCTTGTCATTGGCACCATCTGATTGTGGTGTACTTTCAGGGTCTTTTATGTTGGCTTGAACAATGGATTGACCTCTGCCTTTACCTCTGCCTCGCTTAGATGTACTAATCTTTTTAGATGCTGCAAACTCATCCTCGCTAGAGGCTACTCCTGAGCCCCCTTCTTCTATTCTTGGCCGAAGACGTTTTCGCCACACATTAGTTCCAGACGCACTCTGCATGCTCATAACACTTGATGCAGAATCATACTCCAATCTTTCTTCCCGATCTTTATTCTCTATTTGCTTTTTAGCCAAGTTGATATTATTATTTTTTACATTTTCCATTTTTTGTCCCACGAGTGTGGGGGAAATAATCGGTCCACCTAGGCAGAGCCCCCTGTACCTAGGTAAGCCTAGCGTAACCCGCCAAGGGTGTCGGCCGGTACCCTGGCGGGGGTCGCACTAGAGACTGAGCCTCCCGTCAGCCATGCATCCTCTCGTGGTGCGCCGCCACTTAGGATTCGGGGTAATTTTTTAGAGAGGTTTTCTTCCTCGCGGTCCGGCCGGTTAAGGCAAGACCCTCGGTCCCAAATTAGGCCGCGAGACATGACCACGACACCTCTTTTTGGGATTACGATATCGACGATGACTAGGACGATTCTCATCGTTCTAGCCTACCCTGCGGTAGAATGCTACGAGCAAAGGCCGTCTAGATCTGTCCACAGTTTCGTCTGATCAGCAGACGAATACGTGGAAGAACTCTATGGGCTGGTTTTGGTCCACGCCGAAATCGGTTCCCTCTGCGAAGCAGAGGTATTTCCCCTATCCGCCACCCTGGGGACGCGCCCGATAGGAGACCAGCAACTCCACACGGGATCATATACCCTACCAGCTTCTTTGACAGCCCCGTGGCGCAGTTAGCTAGACACCAGCTTGTGAAACGAGCGGCCGCGGGTCGATCCCCGCACCGAGACAAATGTTTGTGTGATCCTCAAATATTTGTTTCGGGTCTGGGTGTTTGTGAGACCGAAAAGTCTCTCGTAGTTTCTGATACCCACGACACAAGACTCGTATCTTAGTGTGGTGTCAGGACTATGTATGTGACTGTTGGGTGTATTTATCTTATTTATTTATTTATCTCCTTTCTATCATTTCAAGCCATATAGGGGCAGTGTGTGGTTTGTATCTCAGTCGACTGGTATGAGCACCTCAAGTAACCAGGTTTAGTAATTCCTCCACACATCATAATTTGCTTTACACTTACGTACCATCTGACGCGGTTTTGTCACTGTTGCGACCCGAAAAAAAAAATTGAAACTAATGAAAAAATCTGGTGACGTGGGTGTTAAAAAAACAAAAGAGAATTTTGGTCTAAAAACTAAATCGCAAGAGTCGAGATAAATATTTTTATGAGATAAACATTTGTCTCAGGCCGGGGTCAAACCATTACCATCTCACTCACAGGTTAGCAACCAGCGCCACAGAGACTGTCGATAAAATGAAGTTATTTAAACTACCCAGGGCTTCCAACAAAATCGATTCAACTTTTTCAATTATACTGTTACAATTTGTTGAAATTCGTTTTCGAGGTCTCATTAATATGTTAATCGTTTGTCCAGTACGCTATAGTTGGGTAATATTGTTATAATATTAATCATTTTTGGACATAATTCTCATGGAAATTGTATATGGGTATAAATCTTCATATACTGCTCCGTGTTTATAGGCCTTTACTAATTTTAGTGCGCTGAAAATATTAATGTAAGTACCATCACTGTCCACTAGAGCATAAAAAAACTGGTTTTAATGGTGTTAAGAACAAATAAATACGTTCCAAAAAGTAACTCTCAAAATACAAAACATAATGGTGAACCAAATTCTTGGAACAATTGAAGTAATAATTCATTACCACGATATATTCTAGCTAATGGCAATTTAACAAACATGTATGATGAAGATAACAACTTTATGCTACACCAAACATAATTAGCCCTTGAATTCGCAACAATGGATGATGAGTAAATTGTTACGATAAATTGGTTTGAGGTTGGACAGGTGGAGCAATTATCATTAAGAATATCTCCCTTACATGAATTAGGACTCGAAAACAACTACCCAAGTACTGAAGAGACGTTAATTAACTTTCTTGTTTTGGTTTTATTGTTCAGATGTTACAAAGATGACAAATTATCTTTGGATTGTTGCAGAAATATTTCGCCTTTTTTATTGATTACAATTATAATTTGATATTAGGGTGAAAAAATATCACTAGAAACCTGCACACCATATAATTGTTAGTTTCTTTTCTCTTCGCCAACTTGCACTAGACTAGCGTAGTGGTCTAATGATATTGATAGAGAATAATTTCATAAACTTGATATCACTTATTCAAAAATTGAAGATAATGGAAATAACACGCTTTAATGGTAAATGTTAAATCTATAATAAGGTAATTAACGTATGAAGCACCGCTAAAAACATTTAATTAGGTTTACCAATGTAACCTGATACACAGACTATAAACCCTTATTATTTACCTCATAATTAGATTTATTTATCAACTTCACTAATCACTTGGTTGTTTTGAGCGTGTTTAAGCCCCTTTATAGAACTACGTCACCTGCGAACCCTCGGAATTTCGAGCCAGTTTAAACCTCGCTCGTTGCGAGTATGTCACTTCTTTCTATTCTTGGCGACGCCTGTCACACCTGCCCCGCTTTTACCTACGTTGGTGCATCTTCACATTTCTTGGAAATATTTTGAATGACCACTCGCTCAAAACTGTCGCGCTCGACTAAAGAGACTTGGCTTAATTAAACTCCATTAATTGCGTTTCCTTTTATATTTAGGGCGGAGTTCTGCACACGAATCGTAGGTTACTCGGGCGAGTTTTTATCGCTGTCAGATTTTGTTGAATGAGATGCGAATGGTGAAGTTTGATGGAGTTGTTCGGTTTTGGTAGTTATACGTTTGTTTACCTTGTAACGTACGGTATTTACGAGTATGTGGTAAGAGAAGGTTTTATTTTATTTTCATAAATTTTGAAAGTGATAGGCAGACCAAGCTGTTAAATCGTCGCATTAATAAATATTGCTCAATTTAACTTCGATAGAAAAGGACGTAAAAATGTTACTTTAATGAGAATTTTTAGATAGGATCAGTGCCCTGCAGTGAGTCCTAATAGGCTTATTATATATATTTTACCCTGAATATTGCAGTTTGTTTCCTTTGAATAGTATACTGAGAAATCATAACTCAGATGTTTTTAAATTTCTGTGGTGTTTTTAAATTTAATTTTTATTATTTGAAATCTGAGTAATCTTGAATAAACCTTTAATACTTAAGTGAGCTTATGTTAAATACTATAAAAGTTTTTAACTTGCTTTAATCTTGGCAAAGAAGATGATTTCTCTGACATAATAGCAGAGGTCGGTAGGAGTTGGACGATTTCAAGGAAAATTCGAAGATTTACAATAAATTTACGTTTAACTTGCCGAAAAAATAATTATTGTATCCATTTTCAGGCACGAACAGGGAACGCCACGTTTCAGTTCAGCCTTCGTGATATTACTTTAAAATTCTTTACGATAAGCAACAACTACTGTTTTTGAATAATTACCTTTTGATGACTATTTTTTTAATGCATCCATTGGAAACATTTTCATGCCTATAATTACCCCAGCAAAAAAAATAAATTTTAAATCGTTTTTTAGCTTATTAGTTACTCACAATTTAATTTCCTTTGGACGCAGTTCTATAAATATTCAAGCGCAACCGTAGGGAGGAACTAGCGAATACATTTGCCTATCCATTTTCTTAGATAAGATTGTATAACACCTTTGCGGTGAGAAGCCGCTCATGTTTCATGCATCAATATATTCAACAGCACGCACGCCTTAAGGTGTATTTACCCACTCGTAATTAAGCTTCCGGGTTTAACTCGTGATATATTGTATCAATAATGAAATAATCCCGTATTCTATCTATTCGTCGGATAGAGATTTAATTGGAGATTTACACAGACAGATTTGCGAGAGAATGAATGAAGAAAATACATATTAGTTTATTCTTAACTTACATTTAAATTAATACTGGAATATACGCTGAATAGTAAATTTAAAACGTAAGGCCGGGAGATGAAGATAAATAATATACAAATTCAAAACGTCGCTAGTCGGTTGCAGGTTAATGTGCTTTGTGTTTTTTATAGTATTGGTTTTAAAATAATCTATTCTTATGTCAATAAGAATTGCGAGCAAACCCTCTATAATGTAAGAGATTTACACATTTCTCATTAAATTGTAACGATAAAAATTATATTTGAAATCGATTTACAAATTTTCTTAGTATTCCAAACAGATAACAAATACTTTTAAGCCCAAAATAGAGAAAAAAAATACTCATTTCAATAAAAAAAATATTATTCTTATATTCAAAGAAGCCTTTAAGCGGCAGATGAAAAAATAAGCTTCGTAATGATTACAATTACAATAAAAACTACCATTAAACAGATTTAATCTTTTAATTGGCAAAAAGGGAAAGTGAAGACAGAACGCTGGGTTTATTTGCTGTAGAATAACAGACTCTTAAAAATGTTAAACTGTTGTCAGGATTGACTTAAAGGCTTTGAAGTGAGTGATAAATTTACAGAAAAAATTGTCAAAAAAGTATAAACCATTTA
This sequence comes from Cephonodes hylas, assembly GCA_030295005.1. Taxonomy (NCBI): domain Eukaryota; kingdom Metazoa; phylum Arthropoda; class Insecta; order Lepidoptera; family Sphingidae; genus Cephonodes; species Cephonodes hylas. Next base: position 8,459,006 of record AP025371.1, read on the forward strand.
AAACTAACGCTCCTTTGACTACTCTGAGACTCAACCCCAGTAGGAATTAACATAAAGTATTCACATCTTTTACAAAATCACCTTTGATTTTCATGCTAAATATTAGTTTTGACAAAGAAAGCTTTATAGACCCGGTTTTTTATGGGTACCTGGAGAAGGATATATCCAAATAGAAAATCATACGACAAGAAACAGTTGTTCTGTTTGTTTATACTTATCTGTACTGAAACTTAGAAGCTTAACTTTCTAATTTAGTGAATTTATAAAACTCTAGTCGTGAACATGTTTTCATTTAAAGATTTTATCATAAAATACTGCGACGTGAAGTAGCTAGACCGACTACGGCAGCAGATATGAAGTTCTTTTATTCAATATCCAACTCGATATAGCTTTTGCTTTCTCAAATTAAATTTCCAACAGTATCTCTGTTCCTGTTGGGGAATTAGGTTTACCTAATCGGATTTATAGTAATACGCGATGGGATGTGATTATAGAAATAGATTTATATTTATTTAGCCGTGAAGTTATGTTCTACTTAAGTGTATATAGTGTTAGGCATACCAAAAAATGTGAGGGATTTTGTCAGATATCTTTATAAATTACAAGCCAAGATCTATTGATATATATTTAAACTTAGTATAAACCAAGTAAATATATGTAGAAATAATTAAAAGCTAAATAATTTATCTTGAACATAGCATATACGCAACCAATACAAGCACAAAGTATGACAATAAACTCCTTAACCAAATTAATAATTTGCACGTTTCGCAGTCCAAGTTCTAAATTACTACGCTTCTAATAAATTTAACTTTATCAGAAACAGCCAGTAAGCCAGAAGATATAACGAGAAAACTTCTAAATTAGGCAATTATGTACCGACCAGCTAATTACAGGGGCCATTGGCCGCCATCTTTAATATTTACAATCTTGTGTTATGGCCCGCGTCTGAACTTGATTTCAAACAGATAATGGTGATGGTTGACCATTAGTTTGTCCTCACTTAATGGAGAGCATTCTAACGCATAATGTGCGGTCATTTAGCGATAGGATCAATAGAACTAACAAGGAGTTTGTATAACTATTTAAGGAGGTAAGTCTTTAGTTTTGTACTGTTAAGGCAAAATAATAGCATTATTTGATAATGTGATGTGCAATGTAAAAGAACAAAGTTCAAATAGTCTTTTAATTAACTTGAATCTCAATAATCTTTTATCTATTAACAAAATTGTGACTGATATTTAATCAAGACTAATGCATGCATTTTATAAAATATCATCCTTTTTCAAAACTAAGAAAGACAAGTAAGATAAATATCTCTGCCGCTTTATATAGTAGAGATTTTTTGCGGTCAAAGCTGACAAAAATATCTTAAGAGTCTCCTAACATTCTGTTGGCTTCGGATAAGTATTTGTTTTCTAAGTTTGGTATTACTGAAAGCCTCTTTGTGGCAGTACGGTTGTTTTATAGTTCATTTTATTTGGAATGTAATGACCTTAGTATTAGGGCCTCTGAATAAGCCAAGCTTAGTAAATGGCTTCGTTGAATAAGAAAAACAGGCAATGGTAAAATCTAACTTATTTTGACCATTTTTCTCTGCTAGAGTTAAAAATATTCGACATTAAATCCTAAATTGCAGTTTAGCTTCTGAATTGCTGTATACTTTTAGTTATTTCGTTTTTTATGATTAAAACAGTAGGTAGCAAAATTGTAACAGATAAGTCTGTCATGGAAACCTTAATAAGACTATTTCGTAATTTATCAAAGTAGAGAGGTCAATAGCAATGAAGAATCTCTTGCAAGCATCAAACCTATTGTATAATAGAAGCGTCAGAATTTATTACTTCAATCAATTCGCCTTTATGATACAACAAATAAAATAGGTACAAATACAATAAACCGACTGAAATGGACTCTAACAAAGGACAATTAATTAAGAATTCACAACAAACATTATACGTAAACTTTAATACACAACGTTATTGTACGAGATACATAGATAATACATAGATAATACATAATGCAGGGGAGTAACAAAACTACGAAGTCTTAGCAAGTTTCGTTATCTGTTTGAGAACGTGCAGTTGGCCAGACTAGTACGTATTCTAGTAACTTTAGAAAGGGTAACCATGCTAGTTTTCATTGAAGCACAGTAAAGGAGTCGGTGTACCTTTTCACATGTTATGTATTACAGACAGCAAAATGAATGAATTACATATAATTACATACGGTAACTTGCATTTTGATTCACTACACTATATGGGTGTGCGATGTGATTAATAGCTGTAGATATCCCACTTGGATTTTCTCAATAACACCAAGGAGTTTGATTTATTTTTTTTGGGCGTGATTCCAGGCGTGGCAAAGTGTTATTAGATAAATACAGTATTACTATGGGGACTCAGATACTTAAAACTTTGGAAGAAGAGTCTGGTTAAAGCAATAAAACACCATCTTTCTTCAGGCATAGGTACAGTTTTGATCGTCGAAATGTAAGAGAAGATACAACAATTTTAAAATAGAATATAATCTTTAATAGTTTTAATATTTGTATTGAAACGCGGAGTTTGATTTTAATCTAATCTGCCTTGCCTCGTGATAAGACGAGGTCTGGTCCATAATTGATTGCCAATAAAAGAAAGATTTGTAGATTGGTAAAAATACTAACAATTTATCTCAGCACTTGTAGATACAGAATGCTAATGGAAGTAATTTTATCTCTCGAGATTTTAGTCCAATCTTCGTAAGTAAGTCCTAATAAATGCGGGTCTTAGGAAAACAGACTATTTGAAGTTAGACATCGCAGATTACAAATTATTTATTCATCTTGAAATGAGGAGAATGATTTCTTTTCTTATATTAGCATTACTTTAAAAAAAGATAAGTTGTTTTTGAAGATTTGTAGGCGGTGTAAGCGTTGTAATAATACGGGCCCTGAATAAATACTGTTTTGCTAGTATCTAAGGGCTCCTCCGTTCAGGAAAGGTAAATCTTAATAATAACTGTTCTGGCTTAACTACGATTAACTCGTTCACACGATGTTAATTTTCCATGATATTACTTAGCTATCTCCAAAATTATTTATTCATCATTCATATTTATATATCTTTATTAAAATTATTCATGAAAAACCTATGTTACCTACAAAAACAACAAATGAATGCCTGTTCGATTAGATTTCAAATAACAGAAATCTTACCTTTAATATAAGGTATAAAATCATCTTCTAAACATTAAAATGTAACTAATAATTAAGTGAATCAGCGTGAGTTAATTCGAATAAAGCATCCCATTCAGCGGACACATTCAGGCCTCCATAATGATGTCCTTTAAAATGGGCTTTGAATATCTCAAACGGCACGGAGGATGCCTAAGGACGTGCCGGGCTCTACGTGCCTCATTCACGCGAACCCACCCATCAATTTGGCCAGATAAGGAAATAATTTCACCCCACTACGACCTATTTATAGTGCCCTGAATACCCCAAGGTTAAGTCTATGAAAGGGCTGCTTTGTACCAAGTCTGTCAATAGAATTTGGTTTGTATTTAAAAGTGTGTTTTGTTGCTGAAATATTTTGGAAGAAAATAAAGGTTGTGGGTTATCGTAGGTTGTGACCAGTGGACATTATCAAGGCCGAATTACAGTTACAGTTTTGTCTATGAGTGTATATGAAATAGAATTAAATCAAGGTCATAATGTGGATTTAACACAGCTGAAAACCTTATTCCGTTGGACTTTCAAACATGAACTTTTCCTTATGATTGAACCTTTGCCGTTTAAGTTCATCATGATACATTAAGATAAATATTCTTAGAACATAACTTAGAAGGTCAGAGGTATCAAAGTCGAGATTGTGCCTTGACTGGCCACTTAATTTTTTTTTGACAATTAACAAATAAATTCAGTATATTTATTATTTAAATATACCGTAATTAATCAATTCAATAAGAAAACGTTTTCAAACAGCTGCACGGTGTAGGCGAAATCAGATGCTAAAGAATGTTGGAAATTTATGTTCGTAGAAATGTAGATGTTTTTCCTGAAGTCTAATAAAATCTCCGAGGTGTAACTTATTTAATAAAAAGAAATTTAACAAGTTTCTACCATTTACGTCAATCCACAACATTTCTATCTAATGAATTAATGGCTTACTACCCTTAAAGTAAATTAAAAATGCTGTTCAGAATTACTGTAATTTGTTTCATATTTCTGAATTAAAGCTCTTGTACGCTTTATGGAGAGGACGATGAGTTATGAGTTTCTAGATTGGTCTAGTCTAGGTTATTATGTAAATACATTTCTGCCTGGATTTTTGCAGGATTAAATCTTGGTGGTAGTTGAATCTTAGTCTTTATGTTACATAAAGTTAGAATAACCAACGAATCCGATCATATCAAAGTTATCTTACAATATATTTGATATCACTAGAATTGTATCAAATAGTAGACTAATTGTATCAACTTTTTAAGTAGACATTCAGTAATATAAGTTACATTACTCCTTGTCTTCTAGTGTTGTCTTCAATGAGATTACTTTCACCTTATTTCGGAAGAAGGTAGAATAATCTTCAGCCCAAAAATAAAAGAGTTAAAGTAGCAAACTACATTCGTGTAACAACCTGTTGAGAAATATTTTCAGTAGATAAATTGCATAAAATTTTTGTGGAGCCGTAAATGATATTTAATTCGCTATACATTGCGGGTCTCGTTAAGCTCGCCAGTTATTGGTGTCGTGAAGCTGAGTAAATAAAACGGGTGTTAACATTTTATCATAGTATTCTACGGAATGGTGAGCGGGGAAAAACGAGGCTTTTAAGTATAATGAATACCCATTCATAAGCGCAGAAATGCAAAGAAATATTAAATTTGATTACTTGCTTGTTTTTAATGTGTTTCCTGCTATGAATAAATTAGTGCTGGAATATCATTAACATTTATTGGATGATGGAAATGTTTCTTAACGCATGTAAAATTTGTTTAATACGGTTTGTTACATGAAGGTAATTATTTATTTAAGTCTTTTATTCGTTTTGAATAATTCGCAACGATTTTTTTTCATTCAATAAAAGTGGAATATATAGTTTTAATATTTAGTAATGTAGGACGCCCTCTGGCTAGGTGGGGTGACGATATCGGCAAGGTGGCTGGCGGTGGTTGGATGAGGAGAGCCGAAGATCGAGCCCAGAGGCGTGCCATAGGATAGGCCTATGTCCAGCAGTGGACGAGTTGAGGGCTATTGATGATGATGATGATGATATAGTTTTAAATAGAAAAATGTAATATAAAACAAGAACTATCAGTAAAATAATGGTGGACTGCGGAATACCATTTTAGTAGGTACTAGTCGATATCGTTATCCACCTGGTCGATGACCAAGTACATAAGGTCTTATCAGCAGAGAACAATGCAAATAAATCTAGCCCGGGAAATCCTACGCAAGAAGTCATAATTATTCACCAAAATCGTGTGCCCTCTGATTTGTAGTTTAATTTACGTTGTTGTTGTACATACTGAGTAAGCTTTCATTATAATCAAATTCCCTCATACGATTTCATGACCTCGACCTGCCAGATACGCAGGCTTGCTCACAATAATAATATTTTACACCCAGTTTTATGTCTTATGCTGAGAGAATGGAATCCACAAGATTTTATAGTAAATTCAACCGCTAGATTTATGATTCTGGTTGGTGCGAATTTTCGGTTAGTTCTGTCCAGACGAAGTATGAAAGTAGAATTTACGATGAGACGAAGAGACGCATGCGCGGTAAAGAATGATAAATGGAGCGAGGAATATTATTTATAATAAAAGAAAAACGTTAGGCGATTGACGAAATTAGAACCAATATAAGAAAAATAGTCGGCCAATCTCTGCTGGGCCTGCGTGATGGACTAAGATCTAAATACTCTTATTTATGGAGAAGGCTCGTGATCAGTAATAGGAATTCTATGGGTTTATCATAACAATTATTATGAGAGGTGCTTAAATAGTTTTGACTATTTAAGACGAGAACTGGTGCTCTATAGTCTAATTTAACAAATGGCATATATGCGTGGGGTCACGTATCTTTCATAATATATATTAATTTAATGTTAAAGCATTAAATCTATCATAAAACATACATACTAATAATAACGAGTAATCTGAAAATATAAAAGTACATAAATCATAAACTTTATGCATTGGTCTAGTTATTATGGTGATAATTTTGAAAATAATGCGAACTATATAAAGCTAAGTTAAAAGAATTACTCAGTTATAAAACCTCACTAAAAATAAAAACTAATGATATAAAATTTCCCTTTAGCTCTTCATTCATACTCAAATGCCGTTGTTCATTTGTTTCGAAGTTAAGAAATTAATTCCGAGTTTAAAGAGAGAAAATATGATGCTATTAAAGCTAATTATTGCACATTCTCAACACAAGATAATACACAGAATAATGTTAATAACGTTTGTTAAGACTCGCATTTGTATTGAGTCACGGTATAAAGCAGATAGTAATTTAAGCTTTAAATACTTGTTTGTTGATTTAATATTGAAAGATTATTATTCATAGAAACTGAACAATAATTTTGATAACAGCTCTGGCTTTTAGGTGAAGGAATAAGCATTCGGGGCTAGAAGAATTTTGGATGCCATGTTTTCTATAGGAATGTTTGTATAAGTTAAAAATAATAAGCTCTTGTAGGGTTTTTATCATTTATGCCTGTAATATCTCCGCAAACTCTAAGAATCAAGAGTCAATCTATGGCTTAGTTTCATCATCATCATCATCAACCAAAAGACCTCCACTACTGGAAACAGGCCTCCAAAGCCTATTCCTAAAATCTAAGTCTTTCCATGTAATATCATTATATTTTTTTTATTTTAGAATTTATAGTATTATTTTTAGAGTCCGAAGTTTTAATGAAATATGGAAGTTTTAAAACACTATTTACTTCTCTTCAAGAAAGACTAACTTTCTACCAAAGGTTGCTAGCCGAAGTTTCTGTTCGTTCCGTATTCCTTTTTGCATGTTTAGCCAACCATTACTATTCTTTATTTCGTGAAATCTACAAGTATTAGCAAATTTAGTCTCAAATGTTGTTTCTAAAGAACTCCAATGACTATAAAAAAGGAAAGGGGAATAGTAAGGACGGGCATACATTAGAGCATGATTTTGCGCCTGTGCTTTCCGAAGGAGTAGGCAGAGGTGCATTTCTGCACCCACATTTCGCCATTAATGTTTTTGGTTTACTGTATTTAGTTTCTCGCAATTAAATTTAACTTATAAAATTTTTGTTAAGAAGTTAGTTAGGGCGTTCGAGATGTTTGTAGGTTAGAACTTTTTATCGATAAATATTTTAGCGAACAGCGAGCAAGGCTGACCTGAATTTGAAAGGGATAAAGCGATAATTTAATTTAATGACTGAGTGACTAGTCTAGGACTAATTTATACCATTTATACTAAACTATGGCAACGAATAAAAATTGAATGCTGTGTCAATCGCATATTTAAATTGCAGTTCTCTATATCCCACGTAAAGAATTGTTATGATTTAAAGAGTCACTACTCCAATGTCGTGAGTCATGGCGTGAATATCAAAATATAGTTGATTTGGACACAACGCTGGCCCGTCGCCTTCGGTTGTTGTCAAAAGCAGCATTCGTTAACCAAACTTCGGAACTTAGCTTGGTCCGCGAATTTTGGCGAAGACAGGTCACTTGTCAAAGGAAAACTAGCATAGTGTCTTCAAGATTACATCTAAATAGTGCCCAAAATTCCTGGAAACGGAAGTAATCAGCAGAGGAAAAAATTATACTTTATTTTGACTGCTTTGAAATCATATACTTTCTCTGACATTCCAGCTCGGCGCATGTAACAATAAGGTTCATTATACCAATATAACATGGACTCATGAGACTTAAAACTCAAACGATAAATATCAATGGAGTTTGTATGTGTAGCGTTCGCTGTATTATTTTTAGTTACTCCGGTTTGTTGAAACATAATTGAAATGCAAAAACAAATTAAACTCATTGCTAAATTTGCCAAGTTCCTCGTAATAGGCCAAGAAATGTCCTAAAAAAGATTTCTTATTCTATTGTTTCCATTGTTCGCGGTCTTCACGAAATTTTGCAAAGCAGCTTTGGAACAAAGTCGACGCTGCATTCATGATTCTGCATAATATGTGAATTTTTGTAAGATTTTCCCTCGCAGCTGAACCATTTATAGCTTGGGTAATAAAATTATTTAAGTCTAACTCTGCGAGAGAGGCATAAAGTAACGTTTTAATTTGGGGAAAGGAAATTAAACCTAATCAACTGCGATGATAATCTTACTGCGCTCAACCGTGAAATAACTGTGAATATGTAGGCCAATTGAATATTTTATTGCAAATAAAAATATATCTAACTTCATTTTCAAATACGAATAATTTTACAAACACCTTCAAAAGTTTATAGCCTAGCAGATTTTATAATCACTTAACAATGATTTTGTAAGTCAGTGCTAAAAAAAATTAACATTCAAATAAAAGAAATCTATAATAGTTTCAGGAGCCCATCGACATTTGTGCCATGCCATAATAATAAAAATGGCTTCAGCTGTTTACGCGCGAAGTACTTGCTAACCTTGATATAAAAATTTTCCTCCGAGCTTACATTGGTAAAGATCATTACTTACATGAATACTGCCCTATTCATTAAGCCGACTGCCACCCTATCTTATCATTAAATGATAGCGAGGGTTTGAACCTCCTTACATGTGATGCGAATCTAAAAGATGACCTATATGATACATTCATGATTTTAGATTACCCCTCATGAATACCAAATAAGACGAAATAGAATTTCATAAACGTATCTGCGTACGTTAATGCTGTTACCTTTTGGGAATATAAAGCGGCCAAGATTTTATAAGGGATCATTTTACAAATAATATTGAATCACCGGAAATGTTAGAATGGTTAATGTCTTGGTTAGTTTTATTTATACCTATATTTATGGCTTGGTATAGTCTAAGCCCATTAAGTTGTGGAGGAGACCCGTAACCAGTAGTTACTAGCCCAGCAGAATGACGTGTTTGGGTTGATTATGATGATGATGACATGGCAGCAACTCTAATCAGAGATGAGTGACATGAAAACTCGTATTTCTTTTATCTCGTATACGTGTCTTTTGAGATGCTTCTACATACTAAGCCAGGTCAGTGGATGATAGGAGAAAGAGAATACTTGGTCTGGTAGAATTCCGTAACTCCATGTAATCAACTGTTTTATGTATAATTAATTCAGGTCTTGGATATTCCAATCCACCTCGATAGTGATTTCTAAAAATTAGAGCTAAAACATTGTCAATAGTAAGTCTGTCTGGCGGTCTGTCTATGTAGTGATAAAAATATATAGTTATGTTGTACATAAGAGGTATTAAAAGGTCATCATTCTCTGAAATATGTTTTAGAACTAATCATCAATATTTAATTTATCATGATAAATATACCAAAGATATAATATATATAATATCAATTTCACCGTAGGGAGGATTATGTATGACCAATAACAGAACGTAATGTATGTTACAAATTAATATAATGCCCGATTCAGGCAACAAATTCAATGCGGTTATCGGCATAACTAGTGTGTTCATGTTGCTTGAATGACCCAAAATTGCATTAGCAGCTATTGCCAAAACCTTAAAATATCGATACTGCAGCCACGTTGGCGAGCCAAAATCTGAACCGACCTTGTAAAAAAGGACCGAGTTATAATAGCACGCTGTTTAAAATTGGTTAAAACGAGACCATTGAACAAATGAATGGCTCTTTGGCTCATAAATGGAACAATGCACAAAAGTAAAAGAATACACTTTTTATTTCTTATTTTTATTTACGCCTTCTTGTGTTTTTCTTCATAAATGGGGGCGATAGCTACTTTTTTATGTTGTTCTATTGTAAGAGTAGATAATGAATTATCATAAGAAGAAGTTAACATCGTTACTCATACTTTATAATTGGAAGGAATATTTCATACTAACTTACTTTATTAACTCGTCAGGAGAAATATTGAGACAGAAAAAGTTTGGATACTATGGAAACATAGTTTACATAATTATGTAAACTTTTAAATCACCAATGCTATCGTTGATATCAAAATCAATATTGCACTAATATTGGATCCAATATTGGCGAATTGCAGTATAGCATCCATGTTCGGAATTTAATTACTGAAAATTATCCATGAAAAGCAAAATGTACCTTTTTTAAATACTTTCTGCTCGGTTCCTTTGACCGTCCAAGCGAGGCTCCTTGTAATGTGATATTCGGATTTAAGATAATTAATCAAACTTGGTAGGAACTTTCCCCACAAAGTTTTGAAATTTGATGACCGGACGTAATTTGTTAGGCGTTTCTATGCCTGCAGGTGAAGACGATGTAACTTCGTTAATAGGCGGTATTAGAGGGAAATTTTCAACATCATAGTGTTCCTTCAATAGGTACTATTTTATAGGAATTTTAAATCATAAAGTTTGATTGAATATATTAAGTTAAATGAAAGTATTATTATGTTTTGGATACGTATATCAATAAGTAGTGGTTAAATTTAATCCGGACGTAAATACAAACAAAGCAAAAAAAATGTCAAAAGCCATTATATAGAATTCGCATGAATACAGGCTCAAAAAAAAAACATTTTTATTATTGTATTCATTTATTAGTCATCAAAATATGTTTTTAAGCGAACTAAAGGCAACAACATATTTTAATCGAACTATAGAAGTGAGGAAAAAATTGTCTTATTAAATATTTGGTAAGTAGCTTATCTGAAACGCAGAAATTGGATGCTGTACTAACAGTCCAGTATGATTTAAAGAAACGGTATTGAATCCCTATCTATGGAAATAAATTAAAGTATTAATAAAATTCAGCAAAAGTCAAAAAGAAATCCCTCTGAATTTGCATGATTTACAGATTCACAGAACAAGAATCTAAGTTAGATTGGTTAAGTTTTGGGCGCTTTAGCCTTAGTATGATTAAATTTTTAAAGTAATATTGGGCAATTCGAAATACACACCGTGCTAAATTAAGATTAAAAAACAATTCAGAAGACATTTCATATTCTTTTGTTATACGCTACCTAACAGACATGTACGAGTACTAATTCTGAGCCTAGAAGAAACTAAAAGAATGCAGAAGGTAGCAAATACTTTTCGCACTGAAACACGCAGAGACGCCTATGCAAGGTATCTACGGCCTGTCTACGGTGACCAAAATCCCATTGACGTTAAAAAAGAAACCCGACAAAAAATAAAATTGTTGACGTTTTCCATACAACCATCGGTATTAAATGTATGCGGTTTGTATGGAAAATGTCGAATTTGTGATCACCGTAGCTTTTATTTTTTTTTTTTGTACATATTTGCAGATCACGCAAAAATTTGTCTCCAGTCGGAAAATTTGGAGCTTTTAAAATTCACAAAATTGGAAAGATACATTTGAAATAGGTGTTCCTATTTCAATTCATTAATTATGTAACATTATGCATCCGGATTAATTTCTTGTTTATTAAACATAGATAAATCGGCTGATTTAGTATGGATGCTGTCAAAACAAGATGGCTCCCTCGATGACATAGTAATTCTGTCAGAAGGATTAATGGGACCAATTTAAAATTACATGCCATGTTTCATTAATTCCCAACGGAAGAGGAACCGTAATTTAATAAGTTCATACTCTTCTTAATTTTCGAAATCTAAATAATATTCTGGATAATGTTAATATAAATAGAAAGATATTTATTTTTCTTTGTTATAAAAAATATTTAATACTTCTCGACTGATTTCAACGATTACTAATATGGATATTCGTGAATATGTAAATACTTGGAATGGGACCTTGGGATAGTCCATATCTAGCTTTTTCTTAAAAAATCCTGCCAAAAAAGCTGAGTGAAGAAGCATGGCCTACCCTAAATTCAAATTCAAGACTATCTTGGATATTTACACCAAAATAAAAGCATCTATCATCCGGATAAATTTGCCCATTAAGCGTATACAAACCGATTAAGCGTAGAAGCTCGTGTCAGAACAAGACGATGCTAGCTGACACAGTGGCGCTGTCACAGGGATGAATGGCGGTATCGGGGTGCACCGACACGAAACTGCTGTATCAATTGTTGATTTGTTTCGCACAATTGATACTGACAGCGGCCTAATGTGTGTCAAAACGGTTTGCACACTCCAATGTTTTGGGATGTTTGTTATCGCTTCTATTTTGTTTAGGTAAACAGTGTATTGCTGGTTCGTGTTGATAGATATCTATGGTATTTGCGGTGTTTCTTATAGATTTAAAGTATCGTTGGTAAAGCAAAATGTTTTAATATATTACTAGGAATTTGAACAGTTTTTACATTAAATTTTAGTTACCTATCTACAAATTAGGTCAAATACCTTTAATCATTTATCATCATTAACATCAGCCCATAAACATCCCATTGATGTGCATATGCCTCTTCTGTAATTAAGCAGGATAAATCATTACTAAAAAATTACCATGAGCCAAATAGGTTTCTCATTAGATATAAACATTATAACTTCAAAACTGTGTGTGTGTGTGTGTACTCAATAAATTATCACTAACTCTAACGATGAAGGAGTACGTAGTCCGGAAACGTACCTAAAAGTTATTAACAAAGACCTACTTGTGAACTTTATCAGTGAATATGGACTGGGTTATACACTGATCATACGGCTGAGTTGATTCTTATCCAAAAGTTGTATGTGGACAACTAATATTGATAGATCGTATAGATAAAGTTATTGTGATAAAATACTTAATGTAATTTAAAGTAAATAGTGTAGTTAAATTGTTTAATTAGTTGTATTTCTTTTAAGGTGTTATTACTATTAGATATCATAATGCCACAAGCTTTAACTAAACCTGACTCATACTTAAAGATTAGTACTCTGTTCTGCTTACACAAATGACAAAATATCCCACTCAACAAAAAAACCATTGTTACCTAAATATTCATATTCAACTGTAAGAATATGTTATAATAATTCTCTCCAGATTAATACAAATTCCATCGAAACTTATTCGTGTCGAAAGAAACGTCAGTTCGTCTTTACACGCTGTCAGTCTATATGATTTGATTTCCTTCGCCACATTACAATTTTTACCTCATAAAATAGCAGAGGCGCGTCACGATCCGTCTTTATATGGGCGCGAGTTCAGAAATTCTTTCTTTCGCGACAAAAAGATAAATATGTACCGTCTTCCGTGTATGGTAAGAACTGAATACGTAAACACAAAGAGAATACAAGAAGGGACCTCGGAACTTTGCCGGCGCGGTGTGTTTATCTGTACATCGAAATGCTATAAAGAAAAAAGTTTCCGTCGGGGTAGAAATTGGCGAAAATCATGGGAGTTCTTTTATTACTTGATAGTGTTGATATACGCTATAATAATTTAGTGTCGCATAAAATTGAACGAAAATATAATACGTTTAGAAGTTTTATTTATGAATTAAGTGTGTGGACTTTATTTAGCAAATAGAAATAGATTTTAAACTTTTAACTTATAATTTATCAAAATAGAAGACTATAAGAAATTTCTCGTGTATAATGTATCTAGCATTGTGCAACTTGATTGAGAGAGAGAGAGAGAGAGAGAGAGAATTGTAATTTTTTTTACGTATACGAGTATCCTAACCTTTGGATTAAAGTATGAATAAATGAGTGCTCAAGGAAAAGTCTAGATCAATTTTGGCCTACATCCATACGGATTACATAAAGCCTGTTAGTGGGCTATCAAAAATATAAATTACAAATATTAATATTATTCAAGTTAACTGAGACTTACGCAAAGTTGAAAAAACGGCATTATTCCCATAGCGAAATTACAGTCATGAATAATTTGACAAGAATTTATCTCATTCCGCCGCTGAATCATTCGCCATTTGAATACAGATTTGTTTTCGGTACGAATAAATTTCACACCAAATTGAATAGTAGTTGCTCTATTTATACGAACGTATTTCGCTTGGAATACGTGTTGACGTGAGAGGGACTCTACCACGATACATTATCGCGGCGTAAAAGCGACGGTAGTTCCCATCAGCACGTGCCATTAGCCGCCTGTCTGTTTTCACTCTCTCCATTGCTCCCTTTGTGCCGTTCAAAGACAAACGACGAGATTAAGAAACGGAAATGGACTGCACTCTACCGATAATATACGGTTTTGGGTATGGGCGAAATGGTAAATCATTTCCTCATTTACGTTTTTGCAAATGCAATGTTTTTGATATTAATATCGACTGTTGAATAACTCATCATCATCGTCATCAGCCCATATACGTGCCACGGCTGAGCATGGGAGGTCCGAGCATTGAGAGCATAATTTCACCGATTAGACAACAAACGGTATGTATGTCATCTACTGAGATATGCAAATGGTATTGATTTTCCATCAGGTGACGGCTGATTTCTTCTTTTCGATCGCATACTCGAAATAAATTTCGTTTCAAAGGGAATTTATTTACTAATGAGAACATATGGTAACCGACACATATGTCATATCTACCAAAACTTTGCTCAAGAAATTCCACAATAAGAAAGTACGCCGTTGATTAATTTAAATGTGTTCTAGATTTTACAAATGTTGAATATACTGTATGATAATATAGAAGTAAATTTGACATTCAAAGTAGCAGCCAAACCAGTTTGAATTATTGATTTAATACAAAAAATTTAGTCTTTTATTTATTAAGCTTTCATAGATACATAGTACAGTGCGATAGTCTTTATTATTTTTCAAATAGTTTTATATTACCCAGTCTTAGCTTTAGCCAATAGGGAGTAAAGAGTTGCCTTTGAGCATAATTCTTATGCGTGAGCCTAATAATCTCTTTTTTGCGTTTTGTACTTATTGCATTGTCGTCTACATAGTTCTGGCCCTATTCTAACATAAAAGTTCTGTGTCAAGTGTATCAGTAACTACGTGACATTCCAGTTTCACAAACATACAGACTCGAAAAAATGAATCACAAATGAAATGTGGATCCCAAAACATTTGATTCGGTGTGGGCATCGAACCCATAGCTCTTTCTGTTATAATTGGGAAATTATTAAAACAATCAGAAATTATTGAAAATTTTACACTACCAATATAAGTTATAGTGAAACGCTAAACTAAACAATTTAAATTTGAAAATCATGCGAGTTTTTATGAAAACAACATTTTTAAACAACAGTTTCGCGTCTTCTATCAAATGATTTTCCAGTGAAAGGAGTGTGTTCCTATAATGACATGCAATCACACTTAGCTCCGTCTTTGCTCGAGACACTTACGCAGCACATACTGGTTTTATGCGATTTCTCGAAGTGGCTCGTAAAAAATACTCTTTAGACACATTACTGTTTGCACATTTTTCAACGAATCAGCTCTCGGTTGGTCCCCGCTTTGTTTACTTTACTAGTTTCACTGTTTTTGAAGGAAACCAGTGAACTGCTAAGGGGAAGAGGTCGTTGATTTTAAAATTTCGCAAACTTGCGCCATTTCCGCGACGGATGTTTGTTTCTAGCTCTGATTTCTGATATTTTTTTACTGGCGCGTTAGTTTTGTTATTGGAAAAAGTAAGAATATTTATGTTCCACCGTGGAGTTATTTAACTTTTAATAAAGTTACCTATCTTAACTTTAACTAAAGCTCTGTCTGTTTTCAGATGTGTATGTGTACTTATCTAAATCTTTTTAAAAATAATAGTGAGTCTACGACTAGACAAACTAAGCCATCATGCACTAGTATTTTAAATCCTGTTAATAAAACACCTGGACTTATGGGATAAAGTTTTTGTTTTCTTAAACAAAACATTTAATCAAAACGTAATCAATTCCAATCTTAAAAAAATATTGACCGCTTAGTTCATAAATTATGAATTATAAATCATAATTCATCGACCGCTTAGCAGTACCCTGAACATTCAAACTAATAATACACTTACATGGAAATAAACCTTAACGTCTCAGCAAAACAATTTTCCCTATATAAAAACCTATTGGACAAGTGATCGTAAAACAGCTTCTCTATACATGTTAAGCAGAGCGTGTCAAATGTTGTTTCTGCAATTTCAAAGAGAACATAATATAATATACATACATACATATGTATATACAGAAAACACGCTGACCAGAGTTTGTGAACTTTTCCCTTTATTGCCTTGTAATGTTAGATAAATGCTCTTGGAGAAAGAATCATGTGGGTATGTGCAGGCGATATGGGCCATTAAGATAATATTTGTGGACTGACGATGTTTGGTCCGATCTGATTGCATTGCTTTGATGACCAATAAAGGCATTGAAAAGTTTCGTACAATAAGAAATATACGACATGTTTGTTCTTATTCGCTGGATGTTTTCAACGGCCTTTAGAGGAAACTAACGCATAATGTGACAAGTAGATATATAGAATGCGGTATTTATGGGGCACATGAATTTGTTCTGGCCCACGCTTTATGTGATTGAGATGGTCTCACTTGATGTTCGAGAACCTCGGCGGTCACGGGTTCAAAGAGCAAATGCCTATGAGTTTTCAAAGTGTATTCATAATAAATTATCACTTTAACGTAAAGGACAACAAGGAATCCATGCGGCATGATAATGATGAAGTTGAATTCGTTAGTGAGCTATACAACTAAATCTATCTATTTCTCTATACGTCCACATGCTACAGGTCTCAAGTACAACACATCCTTCAGTCGGGCCTAGTGCGGGTTGTAAACATACCTAAGAAATTCCCAGTAGATCTTAGAGCGAAAATCAACAGTACAAGAAATCTTTTATTTTTAAATCAGACTTATTGCCCGTATTTACGAGCTAATATTTCTTGTAACACGTACAGTGGGAACATGTTTCGCGTCCTCGGCCATCTTGGCGTTGTGGCCAAATTCACGCCTTCGCCAAATGAAGTGTATCCCTGACCCATTTTTGTTTCAACTTGTTTTACGTCCATTGCACATCGGTAACTGGCGATGTGTGTAATTTCTCTTCCTGCCACGCAGTGTATGAGAAAATTATGCACGAGGTAAATGAATCGAGTATGAGGGTTATGAATGGTGGATGTTTATTTATTATAGTAATTCAGCGGTTAAAATGAATAGAGAAAAATTGGGAAATAAAGAAAACTTTCGTTATGAAAATTAACATTATGCAATTTGAAAATATTTAAACGAATTAGTAAAAAAATGAAATTCTTGGTTACTTTTTTAAAACGATGAAATTAGTCATGTGGCATAATTTATCATTTAAAATTAAATAGTTAGGATTTACGGAGCGTCGAAACAATTTTTAGTTTAAACATTAAGAAAAATTCAGAACCAAAAGGTAATATAGAAATGTGGCACTAAACAGCTGACAATCGGTGTAAAAATAAACAAATACGCATTTTTCAAGCGAAATGCTAGAAATACCATCCAAATTCCAAGAGACAAAACTATGAACATTTCTACAGCTTATATATTCCCCCACAGTTATAAATAGTAAAAAAATACGAGCATGGGGTGGTCACGGTCTAATGAATCGCCGTAGAGCGTAACATCCTCTGGGGGATGCAAACGTAGCCAAAATATTCGAGACAATTCGAAATACGGCTTCTAGCCTCAATGGGCATACAAAGTTTATTAAACTCTTTATTATCTTTTAAGCATTAGTGAATGTTTTAAATAGTTTATTTATGTAGTTACCTAAAGTATAATTAAATGAAATGCTTTACAAACAGGTTTGCGATTTCTCATATGTCACATTTGTATGCTGTGCAATCAAGCCTCCCCGGGTTAGGCTAAAAAATGTTATTTAAATTGTTCATTAAAAACTTCTCAGTAGCAACAAGGAGTCTGGTAATGTGTCCCGAAAACGGCTACCGGTTCTTCATACATCGCATTTGCGGGTCAATAAATTTAAAGTTATGCCTTTTAGTAAATTTGTAACCTTTTTTTAAGAATTTGTTAGTAGAGTAAGCTCTACTAGAGCTACTAGAACTAGAGCTTACTCTACTAACAAATTCTTAAAAAAAGATTACAAATTTACTAAAAGGCATAACTTTAAATTTATTGACCCCGAAATGCGATTTATGTAGAAAATCTTAATTTTTAAAGAGTTAGGAGAATCACTAAAGCTGTGCTGAAACAAAAAATTAGTACATAAATAAATAAATAAATAACCACCCCAAAATTCAATTCTAAAGCCATAGTTCACTTACACTTAGTGCCAATAACGCGTTCCTGTGATATATAACGTTTGGATTCGGTGTCACGACATAATATTAGGGGTAATACACACGGATCAAATGTTGGGGCGATATGGCTCCGTGCCAACTGTGACGTCACACCGGGAAACATGCGTGGGGCTGTTAAGGATTTTTTGTTCGGTTTACGGCTCTCGCAAACGATACACAGAAGTTTCTTTGTTTAGGTTAGTGACATCATATACTGGCCGTTGTCTTTTTTTTTATCACGAGAGGAAAGCGCCTTAAGCTCCCCTGTTCAGTACCTCGAGGGAGGCCGTAAGGGGTATGTCGGGGTCACTGGCTACGCCAGCATACCGACTAAAACCTCTCGGTGACCATCACGCGCATTTAGGGCGGTTTTGCGGCATCTCAGGGACTGGCCGTTGTCTTAACAAATAAGACTTTTTTTACAAGTTCTAGTAATAAACGGAGCCAACCCGCACTAGGCCAGCATGGAGGATCATTTAAATTGCAGAGGGGGCCTATGCCCAGTAATGGGTCGTAAAGGGGTTGATAATGATAATGATTGAAAAATGTAAATCTCTTAGTCAACTTTTTTCTAGCTGATTTTTCATAAGGCCCAGCTCTTTAGGCACATACATTTGTAAGAGTGCTATGCTACTAAGGTTTTCCTTAGAAAATTGATACCACTGTGCCCGATACGCGAGTTTAACTTTAGAGTCACGTACGGCGCGTCCCCCTTACACCGCGAGATTAACTCATCTCGTTACACACTTCCATAATGAAACAAAAATATACACAATCCTAATTCCAAATTGAGCGACTCATCGGATTATATCTCAAAATTTGGGTGTTGTGTTTCCTAACAGGGCATATAAGTCAGTCTAAAGATAAATATATACGAAGCTGGATTTCATTGTTTATTTTTGCAAAACTAACGTATTTTTAGCGTGTATTGATCTACAAACCCGCACTAGGCGACCGAAAAAGGCCTAAACTCTCTCAGTTGTGAAGATATCCCATGCTAGCAGTGGGACGTTTGTACCCGTATATGGGTTTATGATGATGATGATGATATAAAAAAATTACTGAATACAGATAACTTACATACACACATCAAATTACAAACAACAGAAATTACTAGTACTTCACATCTAGTACTACTCTCTACTATAGATACAAAGTGCTAAAACTAGTTCAATTATTTGGCATTGGACGGTCAAAGCAGTGGTGTCCGAATAAAGCGTGATACACACAATTTAGTTACATCAATTAATACAATTGTAAATGTGTTTTATTATGACAGAAACGTTTCTTGTGTAGGAATCTGTGGCCCATAGTACTACATAGTGTGGTCGCAAGCAAAGAAATGTACTATATGTACCTAAACATATTTCTTTCGAAGTTCGGGAAAATGAGCTAATCGCACGATGCTTAGTACACAGATACATTGTGTATTTACATAATAATCGAAAAAAATGTGAAGGAAATTCTAATAATTTGTTGAAATCAAGATATTCAAGGAATGTGTACAGGATGATATTATTACAATACCTACAAGATCAAATCCTATGAGGTTTTTATATATGTGTGTTCATCATGCACTCCAATAGGGAAGAACATATTGAAAAGATATGATAATAATTTAGATACAATCTCCGCGACACAGACAGTTGCCTACCTACCGGACCTACCAGTGATATGGGAGTTGAAGGTTGCGAGACTAAGAAGTCTAAGCCCTCGACCCACGACTTCTACCATCTTCATTCACAGTCTGGAACTATGGGATGTATTTATTATTTATTCTCCACAACAAATGTCTGTAGTATCTGAAGTTCTCCAACCAGCAATATATCAAAGTAGTGGGCTGAGATCAAACCCTCCTTACAAGTGAAAATACTGGAACTGTTACTAAAATGTAACTATTATATGACACTGCAGAAAAGTATCTACATAGTTGCTATAAGTATATCTGAAACTTTGTTTGTCACGAAACGAGAAAGCAATCTATAACAAAGGCTGGTGTGTCGACGGAACAACAAGGGATAGTTTTCATCCCCGGAAATTGAAAAGTGTTAAGGGGATAAATTTCGTAATGCGCGTCACATAACAGGGGACCGACCTTTTTGATGTATGTCACAAATTTAAATAAATACTGAATTGACATAAAATATGTACATATTTGTATGGTGTGCCTACTTAGAATTTTATATAAAAAAGTCCTAATATTTTTGTAAATACTAAAGTTATTGTTAATACAGAGAACGTTATTTTCTTGCTACTTATATGATTGCGTGAAGTGTGATTGAGATTCTTGATCGATTTTGATATGAAACTAAATACAAACATATATTATATATATCGCGAATTTGGAAATGTGTTCCAAGTTAGGATATTAAAAAACAGTGGGCAAAACAGTGTAGGCATTTACATTTTTACCATTATTTTTCTTATATGCTTACAAGTAAAAATAAAATGCAGTTAAATAACATTGAGATCACTAGTCCTTTTATTTACAAGAATAGTAATGTATGTTTATTATCCCAAATTAGATGAGACTACAAATTTCTTTTTCTTTATGTAAAAAAATGTAGACGAGATAATTTCATTCGTGAGACAAATCGTGTTTACAGACACAATGCCGAAATATTATTTCGTCATCCTGACAGACACCTATTCTGTTACGAAATTTCATTGCGACAACATTCTTAGTCAAGTAGAATTTGTGTTCTGGGCGAGATATATTATTTTCTTAGTTCTAGTAAAGACGTTTATCTACAGAAAACAGAAATTATAACAAAATGAGACATTTTATGTCCTCTTTGACTACTAATTACTTTTTTGTGTATTCTTAGTTCAAGACTATTTTAATGTTCGCCCTGTGGTCGGGGGCGTAAGAATACCGCCACGGTATCCCCTGCCTGTCGTAAGAGACGACTAATAGGGGATCGGGATTGTTGGGTGTATCACGGGGGAGGTGCGCCCTAATAGAATAGAAGATGTGCGATCCCGAGAGGAGTCCTCTTTTGGACAGAGCGGCGGGCGGCAACGGGAAACAATTAAGGGCGCTTGCCCTATATTTACCGTACCGTCCAATATGCGCAAGAGGGGGCCATCGAGAGGTTTTAGTCGGTATGCCGGCATGGAAAGGCCGGTGACCCCGACATACCCTTTTCGGCCTCCCCCCGAGGTACCGAACAGGGAGCTTAAGGTGCTTTCCTCTCGTTAAAAAAAAAAAAAAAAAAAAAAAGACTATTTTAATGTGTTTTAAATAAAAGAAACATTAGGAATCTTTGCTAAACATAATATAAAAATATATTTTATCAATCAAAGTACGTAATATCGTACATTCATCCTACTTAATTTACTCATCAAGTCGATATCGTATCATTTGTTAATTCAAGCGTATTCCGATTGCGGTTTAAATCAATTTAACGTATAAAAAATTGGATACAATAAATTTCGAAGAAACGTCGCACAGAGTTCCATAAATACTCACTAGTAGACATATTTCAAGCGCAATAAAACTTATATGACTCGAGATTACACACGTCGGGACTTATAAAAAAGTCTAAGATTTATCGGTCTCTAGAGGAAATGCCTGAATGGCTTCTATGAGATTTTTTTCATATTTATGTTCGTAGGGCTGCATCGTTTGATGATTTTACGTTGCTAAGTACAAGTTATGAGATGACTACTTTTTGAATATAGAAGACATATTACTTCTCATGATAAAGCCACGGTTGTTATTTATATACAGTGCAAATATGGCGATTCAACTTGAACTTAAATTTATTATTACATTATAACAACATTTGACTTTTTTTTTCAAATATGACAACATATTATGGTTAGACGGAGCCTTGATAACGAGGCTATAGTGAAACCGGCAATGTTAAAACTCGTCATTTACCGTCCCAAACCTTCAACGGCAAAATTGCTAGGAAAAAATTGGTTAACTTCTACGTTGATAACATTGTTCTTCATCCCATAGAATTTACATGAATTTCCACTATCAATGCATACATTCTGGTCATTTTGCATCCCGAATTTCTTTCAAAATAGAACTTTTTCTACTTTCTTCATTTGCATATCCGTTGAACCAAACGTTGTCAAAGTAAGTCACAATGTCTATCTCCGAGTGAACTTGTCACTACAATCGCAATAAAAACAGCAAATCCAAAACAAAAGACGACGCAGTGTAGACTGAGCGACGCCAAATATGATATAATGGGTAGGAGACTTACACAGGTCAAAGATTATGAGAATAGAATAGAATAGAATAGAAATAAACTTTATTGTACACACACACAAAAAGAAAAGAGAAAAAAAAATTACATATACAAAAACATACATACATGAGTGTTGTAAGAAAGATTTTTGTGCACTTCTTAAGGCTGTGGATCAAACTTTAATTGTATGAATAGTTTTGTAAAATAAAATTACATTTAATGCTGAGAGAATTATAGAGAGTGTGAGGAAGCCTGCACATCTAAGAGTTTTATACAAAGTATTTTTTAGCTCGATCTTTGGCTCTCCTCATTCAACAACCGCCAGCAACCTTGCGAATATCGTCACCCCACCTAGCCAGAAGACGTAGGAGAGGCCTACGTCCAGCAGTAGACTTGAGAGGCTTGTCATGATGGTGATGATTTCTTAGCTGAAAAAAATAGTGTTTTGACCTTTCCCTAAGACTACCTAGTTCTAATAGAACGGATATACTTACAGGGTGTATTTAGACCGTGATCGAAAACTGAGGCAGGTAATAGCGATAGTGATTACAAACTCCCTCACATTAAAGAAAATCCCGACAAAAAATAAAATTTTTGAGGTTTTCCATACAAATCACATACTTTTAACACCGATGGTTGTATGGAAAACGTCAAAATTTTTATTTTTGTCGGGATTTTCTTGAATGCCAGGGGGTTTGTAATCACTATCGCTATTATCTGCCTCAGTTTTCGATCACGGTCTAAATACACTCTGTATGTACGAGAATGTATAGATTTATTTTTAAGGTTTCTGTAATATAAAAGGAAATTATTTATTAAAGGCACAATATGTCGTGTACATAATTTGCGTGATAGAAAAAGCGCTGTTTGATTCAAAAACAAAAGGATGTAGTAAAAATTATTACGATACATAACCCTGGATCCTAATCATTTTTTGTTCTCAAGTTAATTTTCCGCCTGAACAAAAATTAAGGAGCACCGGCAAGGCTTTGGGAGGGTAACGATATCAAAATAAGAAATTATGTTAATGCTATGCATATTTTTTTTCACAACGACCATACCGTTGAGAAATAAACTTTTGGCTTGTTACGGTAAAATTATATTCGAATTTATTTGCAACTTGCCCCAACAATTTTTAAGAGTTTCGAGAATGTTCAAGAACTTTCTTTTAAGTCGGTAATTATTATATCATTACACTTTCTTAGAACTTTCATTTGTTTTTATTGACGAAGACTATTAATAAAGGAGTATTGTTTAAAACTAGAGATGGGTTAGTTGTGGACTAGACTTCTGGGACTTTAAGAATGTTATTCTGATTATTATTCAAGTCATTTTGTAAAATAGCCTGCCGTTGCTTTACAATCACGATCTTTTTAATATTTTAATGATAAAAACTAAGTAGCAAACTAGTGCTCAAAATCGATTTGGTGACAGTCTTTGTGACGGAGTTGATTAAAGAGCAGATTTCAGACACTCCCGTACGATCTGCTAATACGAATAAAGTATCTTGCTTTGAGGCCTGTCTTCTTCTTCATCAACCCATATACGCCCACTGCTGAGCACGGGTCTCCTCTACCATTGAGAGGGTTTAGGCCATAGTCCACCACGCTGGCCTAGTGCGGGTTGGCGGACTACACACCTAAGAAATTCCTAAGAACTCTTAGGTGTGCAGGTTTCATCACGATTTTTTCCTTCACCGTTAAAGCAAGTGATAATTCAATGTGAATACACACATAACTTCGAAAAGTCAGAGGTGTGTGCCTGGGGTTCGAACCCGCGACCGCAGATTCTCGACCGCGCGCCCAAACCTCGAGGCCATCACTGCTTTTACTATCATTAAAAATTATCTTTCTTAAAGTCTTTATCGTCCAAGTTTTTTGTTTCAAATATAAAACTATTATTTGCATTAATTAATGACAAATGCTTTTTCGGCGAGAACGAAATAACTTAAAATATTCAGCAGAGTGTAATTTTATTTGGAATCTTATCTAATAAAAAAATAATAAATTGCGTTGAATTCATACTTAACGTTGAAGAGGCGTGAAAGTAAAAAATTCCGTGATGTCTCAATTTGTTTACGAGTTTTATTAATTCCCTTCTCAGCTAAACGTATGTATGCTGCAGTAAAATTTCACGGCTCCTTACTTTTATATTCCTCTTGTATACAACGTTTATGACATTTACGTCGCCTCTAAAAAGTTCTAATATATATTTTTTGTTTCATGTTATTTTCGTGTTGCTCTCCCTCTGGTATGTACCTAACTGTTTTATTTTGTTTTCTCTTACGATACAGTTATTAAAAACATGCTCGGTGACATTCCAACCATAGTTAGTTGTTCGAATGACATGAAAGCATGCTCTTGGATTTCGTTTGAATATTTTTAAACACAATCATATATTAAAGATAGGTCAACATTCACTAGCCATAATCTAGGTCTCGATTCTCGACTTTGTCAAAATCTAAATAGAGAAATTAGTCTCACCTCCACGATACTAATCGTAAAATAAAATGAATGCCTTAACTCGTAGGTATCACAATATAGGTGAGACTTTTCGGTCTAACTAAGTTCCAGACTCGAAAAAACATTTTATGGGTCACTTAAACATTATAAGCTTAATTTTAAAGTTGTCTTTCAATTGACTGCTTAACGAAGCCTATTGCAAACCGACTGAAAAAGAACGACCTCTTTGTTGCAGCAAAAAAGAGTTATTCTTTTATGTAAAATTTAATTCTCAGTAGTAAAGTCTGAATATGTACTTAGTACAGCCAACAGACTACCTATTAAGTAGGAATTGAAGGAAGTTTGGAGGAATATGTTGGTTATTAGGGATACCGATACAGGGATGAGTGTAAACATGAGTGTATACTAAACTAGCCGATGCCCCAATTTCGGAGATGGATTTTATTTTTTCCTTACTTCCTATTCAAGTGAAATGAAATCAGAACTCGACTCTGAGAAAATTTCTACTTACCTGTGAAAACGAAATGAAAATTCGTTCAGTTATTTGAGAAATATGCGCGAGTAAACAAAAGGATAAAAACTTTAGAAATCGTTGCTTTGATATATGCACCTTGTATTTATATGTGGGTGTTGTTTTTGTTCCTGTTAGTAAACTAAACAACTTCAATAACTAAACTTCGAATGCATTATAAAGGCTACAAATTGTTACTGTAACTGAATACAACCGTTTAACACTTTCTTCAAGCATAGATCGTGGAGCGAAGTTCCATTTCCTGCAGGAAATAGATGCCCTCGCCACTAATCTAAGAAAAAGTAGCGATCGAGAAATATCTAGGAAAGATTTTCTCGACGTGTCTGGTCACGCACGGATGGAATCATGTGAGACACTTTATTTTTTTATTCTCGTTGGATAAATGGCGCGAGAGCTAGCTTACCGAGCTGTCGCAGCGTCTGTGAAAATAATAAAATTTAAAGTAACGGATATTGGCGTGGAATTTAAAGACATTGTATTATGAATATGGTCGTTTTTATCTTCTTCTTCATCAACCCATATACGCCCACTGCTGAGCACGGGTCTCCTCTACCATTGAGAGGGTCCACGTTGGCGGACTACACACCTAAGAAATTTGTAAGAACTCTTAGGTGTGCAGGTTTTATCACGATGTTTTCCTTCACCGTTAAAGCAAGTGATAATTCAATGTGAATACACACATAACTTCGAAAAGTGAGAGGTGTGTGCCTGGGGTTCGAAACCGCGACCGCCGAGATTCTCGACCGCGCGCCCAAACCTCGAGGCCATCACTGTTTTTATCAAAAACATTTATTCTTATCTCTTGCTATTTTGTTGCAATGGACTATGAAACAGTGTTGAAGATAAGAGTGGGGTACCTTAAAAAAATCACACGTACAATAAATAATGAAAACATCATTTCATCTGTCACATGCCTGAAATTTATTGGCGATATGTGGGTGAGCGTATTTTCATTTGAAAATTTACTCAATGCCGAGCGAATGACAGACGATAGAAATAGTGTCAAGGTTGAGTTGTCATCTTTGAAGGTTAGACAAGATGCCCCAATGATTGGATCGAAATTTGAATTCCGGATCTCAATTATTTATGTTTTACATGTTTATAATTATCTCATCATTTAAATGGTGACGAAAATACTTATAAACACTTTGGTGCCTAAAGTACTATAGGCATTTCTTAAGATTTAAAAGTTAGCATAACTATATATTTTATAACGACGCCTACATTATGGCAAATTTCCACTGAAATAGACGTCTGTACAGGTAAATAGGAAAACTAAATGGAAAACTATTTCGTCAAATCTAGATATCGTTCAGGACTTCGGCTAGGGAATTCGAAATTTAGAACTCCGAACTTCAGGAGCCGCCGTCGTGAAATCAAGCCTAAGTTAGTTTCAGACAGCTAATTAACAACTAGCACTTCGCTAGCATTGGATTAAATCATTTGATTTTGAACAAAAATTGCAAAAATAGGTTATTATTCACTCAGGTTGAAAAATTTGCAATTTTAGCTTTCGATTTTTTTTGAAATTTATCTAGCTGTGGTGTCCGACTCTGCCCGGGCGCAATTTAGAATCTCGTGCTCGTGTCATGAGAAGACGAAATACAAAACTTTTCGTCTTTGTCACATTAATATAATTTTTTACCGCCTGTCATAAAAAATTGAGCAATATATAAAAAGAACCTATGTCTTTGTCGAGGTTCTATCTAAAACTCATTCAGACTTTTGGTATAGTACTTATGGTACAAATTTGGTCCAGTGATTTTTAAAGACAGAGAGTTAATTTCGCAATTATAAAATTGGTAAAGATTACGTAAAAAAACTTAATAGATTCAGGGCTACAAAGTAGACCACTTATGTTATGGGTGAAAACATTGTAAAAAACTAGAACAAAGAATAAAAAATGAAGAACAGAATTATGTGATCGGCTTAGCTTAATCATTATCCTTTAAGTCATTCAAACTCATTTTTAACAGCTTAATAATCCTTAAAAGCTAAATTAAGGGCAAACCTAGTTATCCCTTACAAATTTTATTATCAATGATTTGACACAATTTATAAATTCCGTTTTAAATATCCCGTATGTTCTACTTATGATAATTTCAAAAAATAATTCGTCGATCGCAATAAGTAAAACTAATTTAGTATAAGCGATTGAAAGCTACATCTTTTATTTTCAAATTGCTTTGTAAGGGTTAACTCATACTTTGTATTAAAGACCAAAATATTTTACGTCCTACTGAAAGCTTAATAGCTTTAACAATAATTTGTTGACAGCTATAGTTGAACTATATCTTTGAGAAAGAATGCGAGGAATTGCTGATATGTTCGTGATGACTGGCAATTGGTAACTACGAGATACTCCATCACAAACCCTGTACTGAAAATTGCAAATTAATTTTCCGTGTAAGGAAGATGAAAGAGAATTAGGATTGTCCTACAAAAATAAAACGTCTTATCCCCAATAATTTAAACAAAAATATATGTCTTTAATTTCCATTTTCCTTGTTCCAGATAATTGAAGACTCATTGTTACTGACGGTAACGTGATTAATGCGCTAAAACTCCCAATGGGCTGTGACGTCATTTATGAAAAAACTCTTCAGATCATTAAAGGGAAAGAAGAAAATCAAAGGATAGTACATTATACATGATCTAAATGCCTTATTCAAGAAGGGGGCGCGCTGCAACACGCATGCGCCGACTATGTTCGACTCGACAAAAGGCGCATTGCTCGTAGCGCCATCTCTGTCTAACAGTTCTTGCTGGACGAACGGTAAAGGGTGGCCTTCAACCCTCCCAGCTGCAGGAGACATCGTGAAAGCGTTCTTCATATTCGCCATTTCCATGGCCATAGTGCTTGGCAACTTGATACTCATTTGTGTGCTCAACAACCGAAGATACATCAAATATATTGATAATCAGGTAAAATGTATTGTTTTTTTGTTATGTCGTTTGAAATACAAATATTTTTGTAATTTATCTAATGTTCTTATTATCAACGCTGCAGTATAACCCCCTCCCACGTGTTTGGGAAAGTACCAATTATATAAAAATGTTTAGTCATTGCGAAAACGATAACTAAATCCATAAGTTTGAAAATCCAAGGCCAGATCGATCATCCGACATTTATAAAAAACGACAAAAGCGTGAAACTCTAACACCTATACTTTCATTGCTATCGTACGATGGATATCACGTTACACAGAAAAAGAGGATTCAATTACTCCTTACATCGTCCCTTTAGATAAATCACCTGTCGTTCTAATAGTGTCTAAGCGTATTATTTCAATCCAGCCTAGATACCTGCTGACCTCGTTGGCTCTGAACGACTTATTCACCGGCATCTTGATTGCGCCCGTGGCCCTCCTGCCCGCTCTCTACAAGTGTTGGCCCTACGGAGAGATATTCTGTCAGATACAGGTACGTTATAAATTCACTCGGTGCGAAATAAGCACCAAACGTATTTTATTTGCATTCACT
This sequence comes from Cephonodes hylas, assembly GCA_030295005.1. Lineage (NCBI taxonomy): Eukaryota > Metazoa > Arthropoda > Insecta > Lepidoptera > Sphingidae > Cephonodes > Cephonodes hylas. Next base: position 8,487,938 of record AP025371.1, read on the forward strand.
CCAAGTGTTGCGTGTTATGGAGTTTAAAATGTTGTGGATTTTGATATAACTGCGGAATGTAGGAAAATTAATGGAGCTACGTGGTGTGATGATACATACAATTATTTGTTATACCTCATATAAATTCAATATCCAAAAGTAATTTTTGTCAGTCTATGTCAATGTAATTAATTCTACCAAATAAACTTGTATGAAATAATAATGAGTATTCTTCTGATAATTAGCGAAAAATGTCTATGTCAATTGTTACAAATTTTATATGTCCTTTTGTCAGTCTTTCAAGAATAACTGAGAAAAAAATTCGTTCCAACGGAAAGAATAAAGCATAAAAATGGTTATATTTAAATAAGTCTAAAACAATATCCTCAGTCGTAAAGAAAGAAGAAATTTGTAACTAAATTCCAAAAGGTCGGTAATGGAAATGATATAAAAATAAAAGACAAATTTCCATCAAAATTTAACAGGGACTTATTTAATCCAGTTAGGACTAGAGGAAACTGCGAAGTCCCGCGAAACTTTGTTTAAACAAGAAACGAGGAGAAAATGAGTAAAGTTGTGTCTACAGAAAAAACTTCTCAATTGGAGAGGTAAACTTTAAAGGTAATCGGATATGAACACGATGAGGTGATAAAACTCAGAGACATGGATCATTTAACTACTTTTGTAGTTTTTATTAACAACTTTATTGGTTTAGAACATTCAACGGCGAAATTTCACAGTTTTTAGTGTTTAGGTAAGCGTGAATGCATTTTGTGCTATTCCGTAATTTCCTATTAAAGCTTTATGTATTTGGGGTTATGTCCGATCAACATTGGGGTGGAGATTTTTCAATTTCTCAATTTTATTCAAATGCACTATGAAATCATAAATACCATCATTTTGTTCGATTAATCCTTTTAAATATTTTATTAATGCTAATTTTATAAGCTAAAAAATAAATTAAACGCGAAAAAATCAGCAATATCTTTTGTTTTATAAACCATGTGATGAATTTGGAAAGCAAATAGAATTTTAAATAAAATGAATTTAAAAGACCTGCCACTTTTAAAAGAATCTAAATGCATTCGATATTCAAAATATAAAATGAAAACAGAACCGTCCTATTCACACGCAATATAAAGCAATTCAACCACAATACAAGCACCCAGCTTAGCTGCCAGAGAAAGGATCAATTGTTGACCTAAGGCGGCGATCCATGAACAATAAAATTGCTGTACTTCGCCACTCCCGGAACATAATACTGTATCGGCTAATGGTTTTAGTGACCAAGCACAAAGCTCAACTTCGGCTTTGTAGCTCTAGTCGCTGACTCGTAATTCCTCCGTGAAATGTCCCTTGTATCAAGGCCTAAGTCCCTTAAATGTTTCCTCGTCTAACGCGACTTGTTTCTGAGAGATTTATTGTTTTAACGAGGACTTTTGTTACAGGCGCTGCTGAGGGGCGCTGTGAGTCAACAAAGTGCCGTTATATTAGTTTGTATGGCGATCGATAGATATTTGTACCTGCTCCATCCTAATAAATATCATAAACATTCTAGTAAGAAGGTAGGTGAACACAAATTTTGTTACAGTACTTTTTATTTTTTGGAATTTTCGTATTTATTTTTCTTCGGTCTTCTGTGCTGATTATGATACATTTTTATCTTTATTAGCACATACTTATAGATAAATATAAAAAGATAGCATATTTTAATTATTATTCTAGTTACATAAAAAGGTTTTAAGATTTTAATTGAACACAAGCTGCTGCCGTATATTATTATATTCTTGGGAATTCTAATGTAAGGCTAAGTTTACCACTATGGCTTGGGGCGGTTTGGTTGACTTCAGGTACTTAGTAAACTTTAAAAGAACTCTTGTGTCTCTCAGAGACATAATTCTATATTAAACTTTTATTATACTCTTAATTAATTTTAACAAGGCAACTTTGGCGTTCTTTCACACTAAATTAATATTATCAATCTTCTAACTTATTGAATATGAACCGTAAGGTGTTGACAGAAGTCAAAAAGCGAAGAACCGAAATAAGTACATTCTTAATACAAGATTAACATTTCTTATTCACGTAAGCGTAAAGGTGAAAACCACTCACGTACTTAATTTTATTCACACGCCCAAATATTTCCAATCCAACAAATCGGGGTTTCGCTAAAGCGGGCTTACCTTCGCCTTTCTCCCTTTGAAAATCTCTTCTTTGAGTAGCTTAAGAAGTTGGTACTGAGATCTAAACCCTCATATAGCGACAAGTTTGTGCATGTTTAAAATTGTTGAACACTTACATACATACTTCGAGTCCATTTAGAATATCGAGTTCACAAAACTTCTAAAGAGGATGATTGAACTTGTGTTGGGGAAGATAAAAAAATTGCGTTGCTAAGTAATATCAATGAAAGCTTTCTAAGATCTTTTGCTTAAGTCTCTATTTATGATACAAATAATTTATATTTCCTAAACCCTCTCAATGGCAAAGGAGGCCTGTTGCAGAAAGTAGGAGGTATATGGGCTGATGAATAATTATTATAACAACTCATATTAAGAAGTCCGTAATTATTTAGTAAATTTTACTTACTGCTTTATTTTTGTCTTTGAGAAATCATATGTTTTGTGTATTATTTGTCAATCAATCGATATTTCTTTTATGTGATCGATTAATAATTGTGTTTTGTTCCAGGGTTGCGTGTTGTTTATTAGCGTTACGTGGATATTATCAGTGTCCCTGTTCGCGATTATGGTTCTCCCGAAATCCGGCTACTACTTTAACTCGACAGGGTTGATGGCGTGTGATGTGTTTCACAGCAGGGTTGCTTTCAGGTAGTACGGCTTTTATGACCCTCTTAGGTTATTTTCTTGTAGGTTGTCAAATGTATTTCGTTTGTACATACATATGAAAAATGAGTTGACTTATATTAAAAGATAGAAAAAAGTTTGTCACAGACCTGATGAATAGGGAGAAAGTTATGAGTTGAGAGTCTTGATTTAATATTATTTAACAAAATTACAATTTGATTGACGGGTTTCAATAAAGTACTTATTATGTGCCTTTCGATTTGGATTGAAAGTTGAAATAACATAAGTACATGTTAATAGTAAAATGATAAAATCTTTGCCTTTGATGCGAAATAATTTGAAAGTTAGCTATCCTATTCCACATAAGAATATTTTATTTTCTAGAATCTTGTCATGCTGCGCCTATTATTTCCCGACGACGATGGCACTGATGTACTGCTACGGGTCTGGGTTCCATGTCAGTAAGACACGGACCAAGTGTGAGCCAGAACCTACGAGACCCAACGGAGTCCCAATACCTTGTACTAAAACATCACATGGTGAACATGAAATTGTGGTGAGTTTTAAAAAGTATATAGCTATTACTAGCAAGCCATTGCAACTTCGCATTGACACAATTTTTTTTATTTTATCACACTCGTCTCTTAAAAAATAAGTATAATCTGTCAGTTAGAATCGTAATTATGGAAGTCGCGGATGCTATTAATAAAAACATAAATTGAAATAAAAAATATTGTATTGTTGTAAATTATCTCATTTCTCAAATTACACCAAATCAGATATTATTGCCAAATTTCATGAAAATACGTAATAACATATACACTGATGGTGTTTTTTTTTTATGTTTTGATAAATTTATATTTACATTTGTATCTCCGAAGGGTAATTCCTGTGTTGTGGGTATCAGTAACTAAGAGACTGTGTGGTCTCACAAACACCCAGATCCGGAACAAATATTTGTGGATTACTTAGCCATTGTCTCGGTTCGAGGATCAAACCCGCGGCCTCACGTATCGTATGTTATCTAACTGCGCCACGGAACTATCAAGTTATTGATTAAAATATTCACCAATATAATCAAACATAGAATATTAAAATAATGGGTGGACGTGCTTGGCTACTACCTTCAAGCATTATTGTTTGAGTAACACCTTATACAAAATACACTAGACTAAGTAAGAGCATCGGTCTTATAGTAAACATTTGCAGCATGGACGGGAGTTTTAGACTGCACAAGATAAAGCTTAATCATTTTAAAGACATATGCTTGTGATCGTATACTTTACGATCTATTCGACGTACGCAGGTATTTTCTACATATTTACAGCTCAGATCCAAAGTCTTTAATCCATGCAAGCTTTTGTGTTACGAGCATTTTATGCTTGTTTGTTCCTAAACCAAATCAAGTATGGCGATATAAAAGAGTTTAACTCAAGGAAGCTATAAAAAACAAGGTTTTTTTTGCGGAATAAGGTTATTTTTCAAGTTTATATAAATACATGGACGTTTAAATAAATTATTTAATTTATTATGTTACGTCACTCAACATAACTATTTTTGAAATAAATGAGGTTATTCATTCGAGTAGTAATAGTGGCAATATTGAAATTAGTTTTCTCAGAATCTACAGGTGATATCAAAGATGAGCTTCAAGGCGTATCGCACGTTTCCAAATTAGTTGTCGGCTGGGGTTCTTACTAAAGAGACTTTTCAAAGTAATTTAATGCTAAGCAATATATGTAGCATTTATAGTTATTTACACTACACTTGATTCTCTTTATAAACAACACTAGGCTAATTAATGGGTACGTTGTGCCACTTTGTCGAATCGTCGTCGTAAGAATGAGAATATCCTCATAAAGAAAAAATACGCCTTCACGATCCGGAAATCGAACCATTGCTTAATTAATTCCGTGTGACGACGAGATAGGTAATTTGTAAACATATTTTAAATATTTGAATGTCACCTTAAAAAGTAACGGACTTTATCTGAGCCCAAAACCGTCAACAACTCATAAAAACATTCATTATTCACATCGTAAAACTTTTAAGAACATCGTTAAAAAAATTCGCTTTCAGAACAATCCTACCGATATAAAAAAAAAAAAACTTATTCTCCCTAAGTTTCTTTATATCAAATTAAATAATAATGCGCTTCAATGGATCTTCCGGGCATCATCCATTAGCGTTTCTGACTTTGCTTATTGGAGAATCTGAATAAATTATAGCACGGGGCTCTAGTTGACGCGCGATTAGCTTTGATCTCGATAGCCTGGGTTTGGGGCGAAAACCTAGTCTGTGATCGTTAAATCCACCTTTCGCAATATGCTAGAATTTTGAGCTAGTGCCTTTAAAAATTTAAAGTAACACTAACAAATAACTAATACATTCATATACATAATCTTGATTCTAAATTAAGACACGACTCTTGTGTCATAGGTATCAAAAACTACAAGAGATTTTTTTAATATCACAAACACACCGTCCTGAAACAAATATTTGTGGATCACACAAACATTTGTCTATATGCGGGGATTAAACCCTCAGCCGCACGTTTCGTTGGTGTCTAGCCAACCGCGCCACAGAATTGACGAAACTACAAAACACTACTTAAAAGTTACTATGGCAACGAACATCTACAAGATAAATTGAGTTCGAGTAACATTGGAGTTTTGCCTTGACCTAGTGCACCGTACAAAACTGCAACAAAGCATAATACAGCTTCGGGCTGCTAAAGCCTTGCACTCGTTTATCATTATCTCGATCGTCCGTGAGATCATCAGCCACAACTTGACCGATGTTTTTAAATTTAGTGACATCTTTCTTCTTTGTATCCATACCAATATTCATTAGCGTTTTTTTTTTTGCCGGTATTTGATTTTTGTTGGGGGATAAATTTATTCTAGACTCAATGATGAGTTTTTCGTACTAGCAAAAGTCTATAACAATTTACCCCACCCTGCAATCGACCGAGGATCTCTTTATCGTCACTTAACCCGCGGGAGCAACGCAGTAAACGGGGTTAAATTTATAAAATATGGGATAGGCAGGTTATGCGCTAAAGGATATAAGTGGACATCATAATTTACAGTGAATAATATAATTTAATATCTGCCTCGTGGTCTCGTAATAAATCACACAATATCTTTGATTTAGCCTCCCCGATTTGAATTTCTAAGTCTGGTATTACGAAATTTTAAAAATGGAAATGTGTTTGAAAAACTACAGTAGGCAATCTCTTATTACGTGAGTGCAAAAATACACATGATAATATAACGTAGGTACACATGGCTATAGAAGCCCAAAACCAGTTTGCCTTACAAAATTCCGAATAATAATTTTTAATCTGTAAAGCTTATTTAACTCATGGACGTTATATATATATTACGTCCATGATTTAACTAGACATAAGACAATTAACATGTAACGCTTTTAGGCTTCTATGGAAGTACATATCAAGTACCGCCAATGGCATATTTGCCTTTTCTTTCAAAGATATAAGTTTGATTTATATTTCCAACAGATTCAAGCCCCAGTGAGACCGCACAGCGTCAGCACATCAAGAACTATGGCAGCAATGTCGTTAGGTTTCATAGTTATGGTGACACCGGCCACGATACAGGAAGTTGTCGCCGCCTGCACTGGATGCAAGGTAATATTGTGCATTGAAATATCGCTTCTATCCACATTAACATAAGGAGGCTGGCGCAGGTGGATGGTCTTGGAAGTAGGATCGATCCTGGAGAAATATTGTTTAAGAGTTTTGTTGGAGAAGTCGATTTTACGACGATTTTAGATCTTGACGACCCAATATCTATATGCTAATATCGGATCAGTTGATCAGTTGATAAACTCAAACATCTTGGTAATTGACTGTGACTTGGCTCTGGACTGCTCTTGGCTATGACTCTCATAACTACCAGCCAATAAAAAAAATTAATTAACACAATTGTCCGTTTTTTTATATTTTATCTTTCACCCATTTTAATTACTTATTTTTTCGATCTGAATTTTAATGTCGATTTTATTAGATATACCTAATTGCAATAATTAAATAATCCTCTATTTTCTCGAAATTAAATTTTGTTAGGAATGAACATGGTAGCTTTTAGAATTAATTACGCTTCTTGAACCAACGTAAAAATTGTATTTTTATGAAAAAGTACAGGAGACTATAAAATAACTGTCGTGTAATAATTTCTCCCTGGTAGTATAAAAAGTATATCATTGACAATATGATATGAATATTCCATTCATATTTCCAGACAAAAATATTGGTTGCTATTATGAATGTTCATTTTTCTTAAATCTGTCGCACTTCGATTCAACTTGAGGTTGTCTGAAGGTCATCCTACACAATGCCCGCCTTTAGTATCTTTTTCTGTAGAATGTTTACATCGTAGTTCATATATCAAAATAATTTTGTGGCCGGTCATATTATTTATTACTAAAACTCAATTTATTAGCAAAATTATTGCGTGGAAAATCTAAATTAAAACTGAAGCACACGATTTATATTAAACCATGAAATATTATGACCATTATTTATACATAATAAAACACTGTTTGTTCTTGATGAAAGATTTTGGCATTTCCTTTACCATAGAGTCAAGTGCTTTCTCGCTTTTTTGTTTATTCTAATTTAAAAAAATCTATGTGAAATTGGTCTAAACTTTTAATTGAAATCGTTGTATTGGAAATTAATTTATTGTATTTATATACACATGCATGTTTACAAACTAATAGCTATTTAAAAACGCATTACTAAATGAATAATGTAATTTTCGTGTAGATCAATGAAACAGTGTGTTGACGTAATAATACAAACGTCATACTTATTACGAGAGGGTATAAGGGGTAGCGGATCCCGAGTAAAGTGCTCGAACCCGTTGTGATAGCCAACACTAAAACACGTCATAGTAACACGCTTCGAGGACAGTGTACATATACTTATATACGTAGTAGGTCAGCAAATGTTTGTGAAAGGTAGAACTCTCTCAACGTCTCCTATCCTAACTAGATTCATCGATTTTATCATTCATTGATATTATGTTTCATTCTTTAGTTTGAAAGATATTTCAATACTTAATAGTTTGCTGAAAACATCTTGTATAGCTTTATTATTGACTTTCGTTATACATAAATACTGCACAAAGTAATTTATTTATAAAAATAAAAATGTGGTTTCAGAAAAGATTATTTAATTAATAAACACTGTTTACGCAGGTTCCACCGTCTTTAGATTTCATAGTAACCTGGTTGGCTCTGAGCAACAGTTTTTGGAATCCATTTCTTTATTGGCTGCTGAATGGACACTTCCGAAGAATCAGCCACGAACTGCTACAATACTACGTAAGTGATATAATATAAAGAAATGATTAAAGGACGATCTAGCATACTTCTTCTACCTACAAAAATATTTGGGAATATTGGTTAAAGGAGTCAGGGAGATATGCCTTATTTGTTTGATTCATAAGTTACCAAACACCCTCATTCTATAATTAAAATATTTGTGAAGGTTAAGTAAGTTTCTTAACCTTCGGGCACAATTTTTAATTCACGTCCATGACGATACTAAAGTTTATTTAATTGATGTCATTTTAATTTATAACTGTTTCATCTTTTGCTTACACTTTAAACCTTTTACAGATATGTTGCCGAAGAACCAAATCTTTTCCTCACAACTATGAAAAACCAACTGGATGCTGCGGCTCACCAGTTACTTCCGACGGATTACATTCAAAAGGAGAGTTTGAAGGACTGGGTGAAAAATATTGGGGGGAAATATTAGAGCGCACTGTATCGTCAACGTCATTACACGCTATCCAGAAAGCTTGCCATAGAGAACATCCTCTCAGATGTACGGGATCATTTAAGGGCTGTCCAAACTCTTGCAAACACGATCATAGGTATTTTGACGGCTACGGCCCTACAGATTACAGGCAATTAGATAGATCCGCTTTCCAGATCGAATCATGTTCACGTCAGTGTAGATTAAAGAACTCAGATTTTTGCCTGTTCAAACCTAGCCCAGGACTTGAATGCGGCAGATCACGATCTAATTTAAGCTTGGATGAAGGCAACTTCAACAAGATCTGTAACGGACGGCATCCGGAATTGTGAGAGTTCCGAAACTGTCCGGTTTTCGGGCATAGAAGTAATAGTATAGGAATATACCCCGGAGTTGAACATTTCAATTCAAACATTAAGTGGAAATTTGACGACTCTCCAGGCATGGATGAAGATATGCAAATTTTAGAGCATAATCTTGATAGAATACGAAGTCTCAGCCACGACAGAAGTTTTAATGGTTATGGTCTAAAAGAAAATGATAATTTGTTAGAAGTCGAAGTGAATGATGTGGTGGAAGATGATTCTGATGAGAATAAAGACTATAATGGATGTGTTCACGAAAGTTGCGATGATAAAAGTGAATATAGTGTTTCACATAAGTTTTCCAGAACCTCTTCACTCTCCAACAGGGAGTTAGACGTTATTAAAGAGAGTTCTAGAAGTTCAAGTGATACAGAAGTGACGTTGACCCGATGACTTCCGAGGGTGACGTTTGATAAAGCAGTGAATATAGTTCACTTGGAGTTGTCTCCGGAACAAAGACATCAGTGTAATCAAAGGTGTATGTTGTCAGTTAAACGAAATCCTTAGTCGTGTGATGGTTTAGAAGAAAAGCAATAGTTATAAGTATTGTGGACCAGTAGCTTCAGGTCTCATTAAAATATAAAACTTTATTAATATGAGAATGCTAGAACCGAGACTCCAATTTAATTTTTCTCAAAAATGTGGAGTTTATGTAAATATTGTCGTAAAATAGTATATTGTATAACATAAATATTATATATTATAAACACGTACGTAAGTGATGTTTAGTGTCGACTCAAAATATAGAACATTTTGTATTTTTTGTAATAGCAGTATCAAAGAATAATGTACGTAACTGATGTGTTTATATTTCAAAGACGTTTTAATAATATTCCTTCACTATTTATGATTAGTTGTCATCTTGTATTGTCCAGAGTCTATATATTTAATATTATCATTTCAGTTTCAGTTCATGTTTTATAGAATTTAAAAAACCATGCTCGAATATTGATTTCTGAAATAGATTAAATTTTTAAATGTTTCTAAAATATTTTTTCCACTTGTAAATAATAAGACTGTACGACGGAAAATTCTTGATGATATTCAGAATCGCACAATACAATTTCCTTCTATACATGATAAATTAATAATTTAAATGATTGTTGATGTCTACATTAATGTCAAACAAACAAATTGACGAGAAATAAATTGTTTGGATATGAATATGTCTCATTATTACTTTATACCCCTCTCACCTATTTCCTATTGGTATAGAATAAAAAAATGTGTAAAGCTCAGATTTCTTCTAATTCGTTTCACTACTTAACTTGAATCTTCTGTATAAAAAAAAATCCTTGTAGGTATAATCTTTTTATGATTCAGTTAAAGGTGAAGCTAGCCATATTTCTTTAACTTTCAATGAACAATAATTTGAAGTTGATCTCAAAACATACGTAACCCCACTCCTGTATTGATGGGAGGGGTAGGCAGAAATGCATTTACACCTTTCGCCATATTCTTTTTCATTCATATATAAGGCCCATGTAATAGGAGGCCTGTTACCGCTTTCAGGAATAACCCCAAACTCCATATTAGTACTTAGAATTGCCTGACTGAAAATCCACACATGAGCAAGAGGATAATAATAATATATCTTAATCAATACATTCGTATTGAAAGAAGGCCTCTGATTTCAATACTGATAATTAAGAGTAATATCAAACTCAGATTCTAGTACATAAAATGCAAGTCCGTGTAAAGCTACTATGTTTATGATACATGGTTAATAGGATTTTTTATGATCAATCCGGCTGGTTTTATTGCATGGAACGCGCGTAAACTGTACTAAACTAGTTGATGTCCGGGATTACATCCCAAGAGATCTGGTTTACGTGTTATGACATGTCAGTCATCATTTGAGAGGTTGTTTGCCTTTTTTTAAAGTATGGGGATATAAATAAAATACACCCAACAGTCACACACATAGTCCTGACGCCACACTATGATACGAGTCTTGTGTCGTGGGTATCAGAAACTACGAGAGACTTTTCGGTCTCACAAACACCCAGACCCGAAACAAATATTTGTGGATCACACAAACATTTGTCTCGGTGCGGGGATCGAACCCGCGGCCGCTCCGCAGGCAGCAGTGGCGTCGTTGGCTAGGCGCCGCAAGCTGGTGTCTAGCCAACTGCGCCACGAGGCTGTCAAATCTAAATAGATAAACTTGTACAACAACAACAACATACCTCACGCCTATATTCCCCGAAGGGGTAGGCAGAGATGCATTTCTGCACCCACATTTCGCCAGGTATGTATCAGTCCCACGTAATAGGGGGCGAACCTATTGCCGTTTTTCGGGCACATTTCCAGACTCCGTGCTGCTACTGAGAATTTCCTAATGGAAAAACCCAATAACACTTTGCCCGACCCGGGAATCGAACCCAGGACCTCTAGATCGCACGGCACATATTTGTACCGCGAGACCACGAGGCAGTAGATAAACTTGTATTCAGCGAAAAGGCAGAATTTATAAGATTAATCCGAAAACGTATGAGGAGGATATTGATATGGAGGAATGAAGATGGAAAACGTATGGATGAGTGCTACTAAAGACCGTGATGGTTGGCGCTTTCTTTAGGAGGCCTAGATTCAGCAGTGGACGGCGATAGGCTGAGCAATATAATCTACAGGTTAAAATTATCCTGTTATGTGTCTTCAGTTTATATTTATCTATATGTGGTCATAACTTAATTTTGATTCAGGAAACATTTTCAAAATTGTAATTAATCATAGCCAATTTCCATACATTGATCACATAAATAAAAACCTGGTTAAAATGATAAAAAATACCACTAGTTTTAAGTAGAAAAGCCTAAACAACAATTTAAGTTCCAAGACGATTTATTTATTTCTTTAACATAATAAAGACAGACATATACACACATTCTAATAAAGAAAGAATTATTTTTAAGACGCTTGCATTATAAGCCGTTTGAATTCAGAGCGAGCGCGTCAGTACGTGATAATAGCTTCCTGCTATAGGATGCGTCTCCTATGAGAATTATATACGAGTTTTGTATAATTGTTGCTGAGAAATTGATATTATATGCTGGTTTTTTATATATTTAATAAATATATCAGTGTAATGAATTATAAATATAATGTGTGGGGTGACACGAATGGACAGAGTGAGGAATGACTATGTTAGAGGAAGTTTGAAAGTAGCTCCGGTGATAGATAAGTTGAAAGGTAACCGTCTGTTGTGGTATGGTCATATTATGAGGAGGGATGAAACGTATGTTGGAAAAAAAGTTATGAGTATGACTGTCGAAGGATGGGCTAGCAGAGGAAGGCCAAAAAAAAGATGGATGGAATGCGTGAGAGGTGATATGAAAGAGAAAGGGGTGACTGAAGACATGACGACTGACAGGGATATTTGGAAGGAAAAAACATGCTGCGCCGACCCCAAATAGACTTGGGAAAAGGGCAAGTGGATGATGTAATGAATTATAAAGTTAGTTACATTTTAATGCTAATAATAAAATTTAGCGAATGTTGTAGTTAAGAATTCTGATGAAAAGCTCGTATGGCACGCAAACTTTTCTCGCCAATTGGTACTCTATTTACATTTAAAAACGCAATTATGAAGATGTAAATATAAAAAAAACGAAGACGACAAGGCATTATGATGGTATACCCTTTTCCTAGTCCCCCGAGTAATAAATGAGCAAACATTTTAGATAGTTTGACTCCGAAACACAATTCTTTCCATCATTTTAATAAGTACAATTCTGAGTAACAATAGGTTCTTAGAATATCTTCAATAGTAATCAGCTGTACTATTTTATAATCTTAACTTCATTCTATCTACTCATAGGATTAAAATTACCTATTTATTGGGTCCTATATATATAATAAAAAACTAGTCATCTTTAAAGATTGATTTGTAGGTAATATCAAGTATTTTTTTTCGCCATTAGATTGGAGTACTAACAACAACCCTTACTGGTTAACCTCTTAACTCTTAGCAGCCGCTATGATGCAGACGGGTCTAAGATAGACCTTAGTTTCATTTCGAACATACATTATCTATATATATAAAAGAAAGTCGTGTTAGTTACACCACTTATAACTCAAGAACGGCAGAACAGATTTGGCTGAAAATTGGTAGGGAGGTAGCTTAGAGCCAGGAGACGGACATAGGATACTTTTTATCCCGTTCGATAGCGTTCCCGTGGGACTTTTCATTGTTTTCTTTATCCATACAAAAGTTTCGTTTTAATAATTAAGTCAATTTAAACTTTAATACAATACAATAAAGTTTAAATCGTAGTGGAGGAGTTCTATGTTATAAAAATGAATTGCTCGATGTGTTCCTAAGCGCAAATCTCGAGAACAGCTGAACCGATTTCGCTAATTCTTTTTTTATAATATTCCTTGAAGTACGAGGATTGTTCTTACGGAGAGATACATTTTAATAATTGCCTGAAAAGGTCTAAAAATAATACTTTTCTATATTCCCATACAAAAGGTTCGTAATGATACTTAAGTCATTTTGAACTTTAACACCATACAAAATTTCCTGTCATTTAATGGTCATCCCGTCGATGCAGTTAGAGGCCCCCTCAAATAAAAGAACTTATTAAAATAAGCATTTTGAATCGACAATATGTATCTATAACATTCGAATTATTGCGTATTTTAGATGTTAAAAATGCAGAATTCTCATGACAATGGATTGACATTTTTTGGCTGTCAAATATTAAGGCGTTCAGAAATTTATTTTGTGTAACAAATCTCCTTGGTAGTGCCTAATTTTTTATTTTTTATTATGCTTGAATATCTAAAATACTCTAAATCTCCTTCAACAAATCGTAATAAATGGTCAGGGGATGCCTTTTCCATTGATCTAGCCAGTCATGGAACAGGGCTATGAGTTCGCGACCTCGGCCCCCCGAGCTGTTGGAGTCTCCCACTATTTCCTTATCCGGGACTGTGGCATCCTTACCATCAGGCCAAAAATCGTTACCTGCAATATCCTGTACCCAAACACACGCTATCTCTACCCCTTTACCAAAAGAACGAAAGCCCCAAGGAGAGTTGGTGTCAGACAGGCGGGCGGTCGTAAAACATTTGCCAAAACATTTATACAGTATGTATAATAAGAAAGGTGACAGGGCCTAGGCCGTCCCCCGTAGCCGACGCGCAGGGGCAGCACCCGGTTCCTATGAGAAATGGGCAAGGTTTGTTACACCAGCCCGGGCGCGGGCAACGTAAGACACTAGCCCGGGAAATGAGATTGAGGTATGCAAGTTGGAATGTAGGTACGACAAATGGTAGGTCAAGGGAAAAAAAAAATGGTCAACGACGAAGACTTACGAAAGACAACTGCATGCAGCAAAGTGGTATAACACGGAGTGACAGAGTCAGAAATGAATACTTTAGGGTAAGTCTGAAAGTAGCTCCTGTGATAGAAAAGATGAAAGGAAACCGTCTGTCATGGTATGGGCACATTAAGAGAAGGAATTAATCATATGTAGGAAAAAAAAGTGATGAACATGAAAGTGGATGGATGGGCGAGCCGAGGAAGGCCAAAAAAGAGATGGATGGAGTGCGTGGCTGAAGATATGAAAAAGAAAGGGGTGAATGAAAACATGACGGCTGACAGGGATGTGTGGAAAAAGAAGAGATACTGCGCCGACCCCAAGTAATTAATTGGGACCAGGGCAAGGGGATGATGATATACCTAAGTAATTAAAAATTAAATTCTGTTAATAAGTAACAAGACATTCATTGACTGGTAGGGCGATACGAAGTTTGCCGGGACAGCTAGTTTTTTATAATTGTTTCTGTTTTGTCCAAGGAGACATGCTTCGTCGTGTTTAAGATAATATTCGCACTAAAAGTATATAGGAATAGGAAATGAATCACTAATTCAAACTAAGGAACAAAAATCATGAAGATATATGACTTGAAATAGAAATAAGTTGTGCAATCTGCATCCAGCAGCCGGTTAATGGCCACAATGCGGACTATTTTTCACTGAAATCCCTAAAACGCAACTCTAAATCTGGATTTTCCAGAAATTGAACCATATGAATCGTGCCATTTCCTAAGTACCGTTCAAAAATATTTTTTCTACTGCCGACCCAGAGTTATTTTGCTTTAATACTTGCAGGGTAGTTTGTTATAGGCATGGGAAATTTTTATCACATTGTTATTCAATTTACAAGAACCTGGTAATAGTTATCGCTAATTGACGCAATTATTTCGAGTATTGTTTACATAATCTCGTTTATAAACTGGAAGACATCTACGCTCTAAAAATACATGCAGATACCCAAACCGTTGTTACTCCAGCGGCAAAAGCTTTATAGTGAGTCTTTAGTTGAAAAAAAGAGAATCACTTACATGGTCTATGCAATAGTTAACATACAACCTTAATAAAAATGCGAATCGAGTTTGCCGATAACAACTCTGTATTTCTCTATCTACCCATTTAGGATACAAGCGGGTATCTGTATGCGATTTTAACACGAGCCTCGTAGTGTAAAGATATCCTTAAAATTTGATATACTGAAACTCTTTTATACCTTCCAATAAGCACTTTTAAAGTTCATAATTTTCTCAAAGAAATTACTGAAAATAAATTTACCGAATTTGGCATAATGCGTCCGCTTCCTTGTGTCCAAGAGACATTATAATTTGTCACAATTTAGCAACGTTTTTATGGTTTACCGGTGTGTATTTAACGCGGGAATGATTATAAATGGTGTTTCCCCGGAAGATATCTTTGGCTTAAAATTGTTTTGACGATGTTTTATTGCGGTAGGTATATGAGATACTTTCTTCTGAAAGTAGCGACGTTTACGAGATTATATTCTTGAATATATAATCAATCTTAAATGTTTAATTGTTTTTTTATTGACGATTTTATTACGTAATTTAGTATAACAATGAGATTATTAAATATTAGAAAACCAATATAAGCTTAAAAAAAGGAAAGGCAGCGGTTTTAATTCCCGCGTCGCGTCGTAACAACCATTTTTATTATCAAAAAATATTGATTTTAGTACATAGTACTTGCGATCAATTTTTTTTATTAACGAAACGTAATTTATGTAGGTATCACACGACATAAGACTTGTAGTTTAATGTTATTCCAGGATTCATGTGGTTCTGGAGTATGTTCTTTTCATTAATTAAAATGTTAGGATATGACTGGATACAATTAATTGAAAAGTTTTGAACAAATACAAAGACAAAGCTATGCATTTTCAATGTTGGTAAATATTGTTATGTTGGCAGCGTTTCGGTCACATGTTGGTGAATGTTCAGTACGTGATCAGCTTCTTCATGTGTTGTTATTTCTTCCACGATACATATTTCTTAATCCAATTAAGGAGTTTGTGTACACTGCATGGAGACAGGAATTAGCCGCGTGCAATTCTAGCAAAATCTTTCTCTTTTGGCAAGATCTAATTCAATGTTTTATTAAATGTTAGCAGAGTTTTTTCCAAATATTAGTTTATATAGATGTATATAGTTAAGAAACCAATATATCGCAGATTTTCAAAAAATACTTATGTATTGTTAAAAATATAGTCTGCCCACATTTCAGCAACGTGGAGTGGAGGCCCGTGTCTACCTCAGGGAAGTATATAGTACATACCTACATAGATAGTTTATAGATATCTTCTTCTTCATCAACCCATATACGCCCACTGTTGAGCACGGACCTCCTCTACCATTGAGAGGGTTAAGGCCATAGTCCGCCACGCTGGCCTAGTGCGGGTTGGCGGACTACACACCTAAGAAATTCCTAAGAACTCTTAGGTGTGCAGGTTTCATCACGATGTTTTCCTTCACCGTTAAAGCAAGTGATAATTCAATGTGAATACACACATAACTTCGAAAAGTCGGAGGTGTGTGCCTGGGGTTCGAACCCGCGACCGCCGAGATTCTCGACCGCGCGCCCAAACCTCGAGGCCATCACTGCTTACTATTTATAGATATACCTATGTCTTATTGCTGGGCCTAGACTTTTTGGATAGTTTTTTCTGTGAGGCGTAAATTTACGGTGTAAGTGCACTCGAATTACTTCCTTCAATGTGGGTTTCAAGGTAAAAAAATAAAAACAGTCAGGCATATATTTCAGTCGGCATCAACAAAGGAATGTACACAATTTAATGATAAGAAATTTAATTACAAAATATCTCCCATTACAAAACAATGAAAATAATACACTCGCAGCAATGTTAATCCTTTTCCATTTAAATACACAAATAAACATACCTTAAAACGTGCAAACCGTAATCAGGATAGAATTTCTTTATCGTAATTAAAGCTGGATCCACTGGGATGAAACAGTAACATGATATTTTAAAGTATTATAAACAATTTGTGCTCTTTAAGTTCTTTGATGGGATGGCCTCAGGTGAGGTCAAAGATAAAAGGTCGTGGCTAAAAGCGTTTAGTACTATTTGTTAATAAGCTATCTTAAAATTAAGGTAATTTGTACGTTAATTCTACAAGGCTACTGTGAAGTGGAGGTAATGATTTTTACTTTTACAATTAACAATGTTATTTGAATAATATTTCGTTAAATTTATGTCTTAATTATATTTCGGCCGATTTACGGGTACATACTTTTAGACAGTAAATTTGTATCTGATCCTCTAACTCGGTAAAAGAAATGCATAAATTTAGTAAACAGAATTCAAATGTCAATATTTATTTCCTTATCCAAATTCAAAATTTACTAAACAAACAATACTATAAGTTCCTTTACCAATTCTGCTTTCACATTTCCCACAAGTCCAAATCGCCGGAAAAATTACTCTTCAAACACGATAAAAAGTCTAAAACAATTTGATGCTAACGTAAATGCTTGTAGACAACCAATAAATAGTGAAGTATCCAAGTCCATTTATTTATTCTATATAGCTTTCAGCAAGCTCTCGGGGGAAAACTTCCAGTGGAAAGCCTGCGCCTTTTATACTTTTTTCGTTTTTCCACCGAAACCCAGCTTGAAAGCTCTGTTGAGGGACGGCTAATATTTCACTACTTTCTTGCTGTAAATTACGGACTTTAAGATCGTTATTACGCGATAAGAATTCTCGTATATTACATGGCTTTTTGGAAACGACGTTTATCTTTCATAGTGGTTTAGATTCCATATGTCTGTGGCTTGTAAAAAAATAAATTGTTTAAAATATGTTTCACGTACATTTTTCCAGAGCAATTTGATTCTGGTGTGTGTTAGGCAAATAAATACTTCCAGATATATGTTTTAGGATAAATTTCGTTAAATATACTAAGTATATATTAAAACTATCACATTCTCAAATGCCTAGTAATTATTATTACACAAAATGGTAGAGTGCAGTGCGATAAAAACATTGTATACACTTATGTACATTTCAATATTTCCCCAATATTTACTACAACAAATTTTGTATTAGAAAAAAAAATTGGGTACATTATTCCCATCCGAGAATCGAACTTGAATCTCAACCGAACTCCGCTCAGCTACGTCACGGAACAAATTACAGGGTATCAATATTAAAATATTACTAACATTAGACTGTTCTGACAATACTATCTATGTATGTATGTACATTTATAAGGGCTTCGCAGTGAATCAATGATACGTATCAAGCAGGGTTATATCAGCAGTATTGAAACGAAAGTCGGTGGGTGTAAAGGTATTTTATAGTTTAAAACCTATCTGAAACAGACACGTTAGTTAACATTTTCTTTTTATTCTTTATAGATGGCCCATAATGTTATTTTATTATCGGATTTTATTTGCCATAGTATGTTTGATGATAAAAGTCGGTGTAATAAATGTATGAAATAAAAGAGAAGATATGTCGTTATTGGTAGAATGTTCGTATCATACGCCTTACCCATTGACAATATAAAACTTATCTGACTCACATTTTATATATATTTTTACTCATCATATTTATGCTTACATCTGATTAATTAATTCATGTTACAATTGATTTTCGAATTTCAAATTAATTATTCAGCCATAAAACAACAAGTTAATGGTAGTAATGTATACAACGTTTCCACTTTTAAAGTTAAGTTAATGTAAAGTTGTTTTCTGCATCGAAAAAATATTAAAAAAGTAAAGATGAATTTTGAAAAATAGGTGATAGGCTAAGATGCCAAAAAGGGAATATTTATTACAACTAATATTTTTAAGCCCAACACAGAATGTAATTGTTAGACTTTGTTTTTTTTAGCCTTCACAAACTAGATAAAATGTGTAGAGAACTCACCTACACGCCGGTTCTTTCACAAAGTTTTTCTATGACTATTAATTTAAAATTTCAACGGCAGGTGCAGGTCTGCTTCCTGTATAAAAAATAGTTGGTCCAATAAGTACAACATTGAAAATTCACTTTTGTTCTGTTTGTCAATGATAAACATGTCTCAAAAATATTTTACTTAAATTCTACTCTTTAATAAATCAGTAAATGTATCAATGTATTTACATTCGATTAAACATTACAAGTAACAACATTGTACTTCATAGTATTTGCGGGTTGGTTCAAGTTGAGCATCATCTGGTGAAATTGCTCTTTATATGATACCGGATAGAACTATAATATAATACATTGCGAAATAATACTGATTTCGAATATTTCACACATGATTATGGCGGTCTAATCATGAATGGAGCAGCAAAGGTTTGTCCTGAATAGGAACATATTCTCGTGTTTGGCTTTACATCTGATGTATGGTATGAGGTATTCGGAAGGATTCTATAGCTAACTACCGATACACTATATTAAGCCATCACAGATAGTGCGTGATAGAAAAATTAACAAAATAAATACGTGTTGAATATTAACAAATGTCAAAGTCAAAATCAAATCATCTTTATTAAAGTTGATTTTACAAGTGCTTATGAATCGTCATTTTAAAACTAATGCATTTAAAATAAATGGATTGCGATTCTCAAAATTGTATTGATTTTTTGTGAGACTAAAAAGTCTCTTGTGCTTTCTGATACCCACGACGGTAGACTTGTATCTATACTAATATTATAAAGCTGAAGAGTTTGTTTGTTTGTTTGTTTGTTTGAACGCTAGGATCTCAGGAACTACTGGTCCGATTTAAAAAAAATCTTTTACTGTTAGATAGCACATTTATCGAGGAAGGTTATAGGCTATATATCATCACGCTACGACCAATAGGAGCGGAGCAGCAATAAAGAATGTTTCAAAATTGGGGACGTTTTTCCTTTTTGTGAGCTTCCGCTGCGTACGCTGTAGAAACGGTTAAAGTTTCGCTAAAATAATGTATGACAGAATTGTTCCCCTTTAAAAATTCTAAAAGAAAGTCCGCGACAGCATTTGTCTATCTTTTAAGGTTGGCTCACTATAACGTTTTTTATTCTAACCAAATTTATTTTAAACAAAGCATTATTTGTGAAGGTGTTTTTACAAACATGATATTAATCCTTATCCAAATAAATACGTTATTCATTACAAGTATTTAATACAAAATAAATTTGTCCTTTACATCATTTGATTTCAATGAGTATCTTAGAAGATATCGCAGTTTCAAAATAATGATCAAGCGCGCAGTAATGATACTCAAGGCGTCGACCGGCGCGTTACGGTTTCACCTTGAAACAATTTGACCGATTGTATGATTTTTGTATATTTAAGTAAATGGGGCTCTGCGGCGTAAATTACTACAACTTATTTTCTTTCTGAACCCAACCCTGTAGTCCACGCAGACGGAGTTGCGCGCAAAAGCTAGTCTTAGATAAAGGGTCAGAATTCAGAACTGCGTACACACATAGTCGACCGTTAGGGAAAAATAAATAGAATATTCAATTTCACTGATGTACTTTATCATTATCGTAAATATTTAATGAACGACCTGTAATAAAGTCACCTGTTAGCCCGCAGTCCACAGAGGCTTCGAAATAATTACTTCAATATTTTCTTGTTAAAACAATATGCGTCAAATTATTCGTAATTAAATCATATTAATCGCTGTTCATAAAACAGGCATTATGCCGATGCTAATTAAAAATGATGATTGTTAGGCGACAGCATTATTATTCATTTGAGTAAATGATCGCTATAAACAATAGTTTAGAGAACCTCATTAGATGATTAGTATAATAGCAGTGTACATGAGTTACTGCCTGGGAGTCACCGCAAAACCGTCTTTGACTAATTACTAACACTAATTAATTAAGATTCCTTAGTTTTGGTTTGTCTCTACCTTACCATGCTCATATTTTTAAGCATCTTATACACTTCAAAACTGTAACAATAACCCGATAGCATAGTAAAGTTTAAATAAAGAACTGACGAATAGCTACTAATTCTTAACAGTTGGCACAATAATGCGTTATGTTTTGTACCTCCACATGCTTCCATGGTGGGTTAAACTCCAGGTCTCAATGAGTACGAATTTCCTTGAGCAAATTTGGTGTTAAATGACAATACAATCGATACTTCTACCATATTATAGAACGTAATATGTTAGGAACGTTTCGATCCTTAAGAATAATCTTGTTCCATAAGGTTTAAACAGAAAATGGGATAAATTAAATTATATTTAGCAAAATTTCATAATCTTAATAAAGCTAATTTGATATTTATGAAGTTTCCGTGCCCTGATCGGAGTGTTTGACTATTACAAATGAAAACTTTTGCATCTAAGTGTGCGACTAGCACGTGAAAATAACGTTAAGCCCTTTTTATAATATATTTGCCAAATATATACCTTGCGAATGACGAGTTATTCACAGTATTATAAATATTGGTTGTTTTCTTCAGATTCCCACGTCTCTTGAGAAAATCTCCGTGATTCCTGACTAATAGCGTAATAAAACTTGTTTTATGGATGTATTTTCATCTAAGTAGTCTCATATCTCTAAGTTTACCACTCTGTGAATCTTATGTGATGCTTTTATGATGGTTTAGTTACTTTATAACAATTATCGGAATTTTCGATTTATTGTCGTTTTTGTCAACCTGCCTATCTTATTTCTTTTATGGAGTGTTAAATAATTTATAAGCAAGATTTTGTACTATATACCATCTTTATATTCTTTTGTTAGAAGCTGTCTAATTTAACATCTTTTCAACAAACCTAACCACATCAAAAGTCTGTTGGTATAGGATTTGTTTACATTCCAACGAATTGAGATTCTAGATTAACAAAAAGGTTTCTTGTTTTCTGTTTTCACTTTGAAAATTTTATTGTCGCGGAGGAAATCGTGGTTATGAGCCGTTTTGTTATTTTTATTTATTTATTATGTATTCAATTAAAGCACTTATGCCACGTCAATACATAATATGAAAAGAAGAAATACCAAAATTATTTTAAATGTAACTTACGGAAAGTACATTGGTTATTTTTTTTTATTATATTCCTACTCACTTAATTCCTTAATAAGAAATATAAGTCTAAACTAGAACTTACATCTGCCGTCCTACCATCCTATATTGCATAAAAGCCTTAGCTTGAATATTACATGACCCAATTCTACATTGCATATACAATGAATTGTTAATCTAGTAAGAAATTGAACAGAACGCAATGAAGGAAGCTCCTCCCTCACTCACACGGATATTGGCGAGGAAGGAAACAGACTTCGAACATCGCAGAAAGTAGGTTTCTACTTGTCTACTCCCCGTGTGAAGTTAGAAGTGTTTGCTTACAGACTAACGGACGTTTGTATAGCAAATCAGATTACATCAGCATTCAAATTTGCATTTATGTAAAATAGCCAAAATTTAACGTAAAAATTCGCATACATAGCCACAATACATAATGTAACATATAGGTACATACTTTCTGTTTTTAAATCACATTTCCATACTCCGTTTTGCTGTAAAGAATTTTCTAATAAAAAAAAACAATGACACGTTATGCGACCCGAGACTCGAACTATGGCTCCAAATTACATGTTAAGCTACGTTAATTAAGTAAATCATTAGATAATTATGTCTAAGATCCGGTGACAATCATTACAAATCAAGTTAGCCGTTAAGCCAAACAAGGATTAGCTCTCATTATGTATTGAGAAGGACTCTAATGAAGCATTTACGAACTACAACATGGCATATAATTGATGGAATATATTCATGTTTATGTTTTTATAATAACTGACGATACATATTAATATTCTAACAGGAAATACCACAAACATTTTTCATCAGGTCAATAGAATGTTCATTACATGAAATAAAATTTACTGGAAACCGCCCAAAATAAATTTTGGTTAATTTTAGTAGAAAATTTTAGTCAGTTCAATAACCAAATTTCATAGATAAGTGACAAATGCATAACCAATTTTTTTTTTCTAGGCGCGTCTTTACTTTGGCAACATTTGTATTATGCATGATATTAAGATGGCAAAACTTCTTCTGAAATCTTAAGTTTAAAGTTTACGTATGAAGTGCACAATCAAAAACTATGAAAGAGTATTTAAGAAAAAAATATTAAAATCATTGACTATGTTATTCTTTGCAGTTGTTATTACGTGTCGTGTCTTGATGAGTCCTAATTTTAGGCACCATTAATCGCGGCAGTGGCACGAATATACGTGCTAATGTATTTTTTTATGTATTCCTGCAGGGTCGTTGTTTTTATATGATCGTTAAGGAGAATAATTTGTCTGCGCTTCGTAAATCAGGCTTGAGCTTCAGCAGTTTATTTCTTGTCTCGTTGAAGGGTTGTTTTATTCAACAATTTTCAATGTTTTTTTTTTATCATCAGCTTATTCTCTCTGTCTAATCATTGCGACTTAGTCTCATAGCATTGATTAAGCAGTGTTTACTAGAAGTCCCAGCTTAAATTTTTAACATTAGGAAACTCTCAGTAGCAGCACTGAGTCCAAAATATGTCAAAAAATGAAAATAATATTATATGTTATGTGGGACTTAAACACAATTCTCAAAATCGGGGTACAGAAAAATAGTCGAAGATGCAGTAAGTATAACTTTTACCCCTGCAGTAACACCAAATACACACACAGACATATATACTCGTACCTATAGGAAACACTCATATATATTTATAAGTATTTATAAGCAGTGATGGCCTCGAGGTTTGGGCGCGTAGTCGAGAATCTCGGTGGTCGCGGGTTCGAACCCCAGGCACACACCTCTGACTTTTCGAAGTTATGTGTGTATTCACATTGAATTATCACTTGCTTTAACGGTGAAGGAAGACATCGTGATGAAACCTACACACCTAAGAATTCTTAGGAATTTCTGCCAACCCGCACTAGGCCAGCGTGGTGGACTATGGCTTAAACCCTCTCAATGGTAGAGGAGACCCGTGCTCAGCAGTGGGCGTATATGGGTTGATGAAGAAGATTTAGTTATAACCCTTTAATAATTTTAAAGGATTCTAAAAATAAATTGCGCAGTTTTAGATGAGATAGAATTTCAAAGGTAAACAATTAAAAGTTATGAATGGACTGGTTTATGGACATAATTTTAGCCTTTTGAAAATTAAAACAAAATATTTATACAAAACTCGTAGCAATAAAACGTAAAGCGCGAAGTTACTTGGTTATTATATTCTCGGAGTTATTATAACTAAATTGTTTGAACATTTAGTAACAGTTGAGGTGTAAAGAAACGTACTAATTGTGTACCCCGCTGCATCATAGAAACACATAAGAAATGCTGAATTTTTGGGTATTTTATACTGAGCAAACTTTATTTAAGGCCACAATCCATCTTACCTTTTAATAACAACTAACATTCATATTCCTATATAGTTCTAACCTCACACTTCGATACACACAAACATTAGTCTCAGTGAAATATCAAACCCGCGACCTATTCTTTTGTAAGCTGATGGCTGATCGACTGCGCCGCAATGTTGTCAACAAAATCCATTATGTCTTTTTAAGACAAATTATAAAAGAATTTGCTCACCACTAACCTCCATTACGCATCTTTCATATTTTTCAAACATTTCCAGAACTAAATTATTTGTCTTAAAAAACAAAACTTCATACGTATATATTTAAAACGTATGCAGGCGTTAACAACGTACACCAAGTCACCAAGACGCCATTAGCCAAGGCTGGAGTCACCGAGTCATATGGCGGGGTGCCAAGGCAATAACATTTCGGGCTACATAACAACACTTGGCAACAATAGGCTCTGTTTAACTGATAGAATGGTTGAATGAATAACTAACGGTAATAACGATAAGGATAGGACCTCTGGCTTTGTAACTATTTGCTTATGGTTCAATGTGTTTATATAAAACTGTTAATACAGATTTATAAGTATATATCTCTGCATATCGCGTCAAAGGTTAGTGAATTTTCCTAGGTATACGAAATCTATTTTTTACATCTTTAGATCCTTTAAGCGTAACAAAAAAGTATTTTTATGCTTGTTAAATGAGAGGAAAAAGCAGTATCTTATCAGTTGACGATCTCTGTAGATGGCATAGTGCTCAAGACAAAATTTCCGCCTTAAATAATGAAACCGTGGCGCAGTTGGCTAGACACCAGCTTGCGAAACGAGTGGCCGCGGGTTCGATCCCCGCACCGAGATAAATGTTTGTGTGATCCACAAATATTTGTTTCGGGTCTGGGTGTTTGTGAGACCGAAAAGTCTCTCGTAGTTTCTGATACCCACGACACAAGACTCGTATCTTAGTGTGGGGTCAGGACTATGTGTGTGACTGTTGGGTGTATTTATTTATTTATTTATTTATTTAATTTAGCTCAATATGATGGACTTAAAATAGCTTCATTCAGCTATGGAAAGAAGAAAAATAGAACTAAAGATATTTGTAAGTATACTTGATTCATCAGAATACGCTTGCTACTTATAGCGTGGAGCTCAATTGGCGACAAGTAGCTGAATAAAATCAAAGACAGAGTATGCACGTTCATTTGTTAAGTAAATTTATCGTGCGGGCAATTATTATTAAAATGTCAAGTACAAATTCCTCCATAGCCTATCAGAATTTGCTTTTTCTATTCAATGTATTAAAAAAAAAAATTGAAGCCGGCAAAAATAATTAGTCGGACAATAGTTGGGCTTATTGTTTTAATATGTAAAGAATCTTCAACATCGTTAACATTATACCCTGATGCCCAATTGTTTTATTCGGATATAGTTGGACTCGCCAAAATTTGCGTTTTGTTTTCATATTTCTGTATCATGTCCATTGTATGGGATATAATTGTATTCGTGGTACTGCTTATAGTTCACTAGCGCTTACGTCAAGTTTTATCGAATTTAATTTCATAAAAATAATAGTCTTTTGTTTTTCGGGCATAGTATAAATATACATTTCTTGTCTGAATTGAAAAGTATCTTCTAAAATCAAACGATACTCAATCGACTAAAAGATATTTCTAGCAGATGTTTACATGTTATTTAACAATGCATATTAAAACGCTACTTAGTCTATCATTAGACAATTTACCTTTCAGTAAGAAACTCAGAAGAAATTGAGAATTTACCTATTGTGTTTAAATATACAATAAATTAGAGCTGCATAATAAATATTATATCGAAATAAACGTATCAATCTGGTGACTGTCGAAGAAAACGTGATTGTTTACGCTTCCCACCCTCTACCGTCGCCTAATGAGTGTCAAGTGTCAGAGACATCGTACGTCACCATTAGTAAGTCTCAGATACCGCGGCAGGCGCGCACGGAGGGTGCCTGGGCGCCCTTCATTATCGCATCTTCAATATATTCGTACAAGACAGATTTACCTACAATATTGAATAAAATAAACTTGAAAAAATATAGTATAACTGAAGGAATGAATAAGTTATTCTGTATGATTTTAGAGGTTGGACGTGCTACCCTGGATACAATTTTTTGCAAAGTAGTCCACGGCTTTCTGTAAGGCCCGATCGATGTCCGTATGTAAAGTGCAAATCGATCTAGTAGTTTTTGCGTTTGTTCATAATAAACGAATACATAAATCTCGCATTATCTATAATTAGAAACAAAAAATGATATTTTAAAATGTAGATACAGTTTTTTTACAAATACAATTATCGCTTGTAAGATGAACCAAACGATGCTTGTATGTAATTTAATTCTTTTTTGTGTTATAAAATGTGATACAAAATTACATGAGGCGTGTTCGCCTGTCGAAGTTTTTGCAATTTGTGCCTACATAAATGTCATGGACGAAATAATAGTATTTAATAAAGTGACGTTAATACATCCCTGTCATGATTCAAGAGACGATAAAGCCTACCCACTCATTCTGCCCTACGAAAAAATATCACTTGCTCCAACGGTTGAAAATGAAAATTTATTTTTGTGCCCGATAACCCTGTGGATTCAAATGACCTGAATATCATCAACGTTTTTGCGAATATATTTCATGTCACACGCGCTGTTATGGACTTTTTCTTTCCATTTGGGCGAAGCAAATAGATTAATTTGAATATATTCCTACTAATGAGCTCAATTCGTGTGATCTCCGTAACTCATTTATACTTGGAAATACCTGTGGAATACATCTTATGTGTAATACGCTCAAGATTTGGATCGCGCTAAATTCTGGCACTAGTTGAAAAAAAAATTGAATTCAATAGTCCATTTATCAAGGAAGGCTATGGGTCATGGCTATGGACACATCGACCGATAGGGGCGAAGTAGCAATGAAAAATGTAGAAATAAATCCTTTTGGACTCTAAAGTTTTACATAAGGAGTTGCAAGCAACCGGTAGCTAGAATTTAAATGGGAAACAATTGGTTCTAGTGCTTGGTTTAGGATATTTTTTAAAAACGGTGCTTAAACCTAGACGGTTTATTATTTACTCTTATATATTTGCATAAAATAGGCAAATCAATATAGGGTAAAAAATTGATGGATGACATCCGCAAGAACCCACTAAACCGCAAGATTAATTGCAGTTATTACGAATGTGTTAAAACGTTAAAGTGAAATATATTAATACAAAATTGTTAGAAGATGACATTGCTATGTTACGAACACAATAACTGCATGCTTTGTAGTCACATGTTCATCGTGCATTATTTATGGTATAAGTGCACTTTACAATATTCATATTCCAGTGTTACGAAGCAATGTGTCTGCAGTTAATACGCACACATTATGACTTAGTGTGTTTTACCACAATATCGCAGTGTAAATATTCCTTTGCAATCTTCACGATTGCCAACTATGGAATAAAAGCTTTTAAACATATTTTTCAGAAGAAGTAATGCATTCCTTTACATCGATTATTCGATCATTCGATCTTTACATCGATGCTTTAGTTTCTTTTTATGTTGTATGTCAATATACCAATAACCAGAATAGATCAAAGCTGCTGCCCGAAGCTTCATTGCGATAATTAAAATTACAAGTAAATGTATTGGGTACTAAGTAATAGTTCTTTTCAAAGAAAAAGTGACTAAGAGTACACCCTCATGCCCCCAATTTCTATCATTTTCGCTGCCTCACTTGTTTTTTGACATAGTACAAGCAATCAAAAGATGTATCTTTGTTTCCTTGGTGGGCTACCACACAACTATCCTACAAAAAGTAGATAATTAACGTAAATTAATGCCTAATAAATAATAATCCAACCGCTGTCAGCCACCTTGCGAATATGTGAGGATGAGTGGGGCCGAATATTGAGCCCAGTGGCGTGCCATAAGAGAGGCCTTTGTCCAGCAGTGGACGCGAAAGGCTGGTGATGATGATAATGATGAATGCCTAATAATACTATATTCCTTTCGGTGATATTATTGTAGGCGACGCTATCCCGAGGGACCACGAGCGGCATTTTAACACAATAGCCGAGCCGAGATTTTGACTGTTTCATACTCGGCTCGGTAAGAAAACGTGAAAAATTGAGATTTTTAGTGTGTTTTTTGTTTATATTTTTTACAGTAAGAATAAGTTAAGTGTATAAATTATTGATGTATGTAGAGCACAACTAAACTCACATTTAGATATAAGATACATGTATATAGGTAACAAATAACAATTATATTTCCATCATGTAAAATGTATATATAAATGTATTAACTTATCATAAATAATAGTTGAGGATAATGTTTTTTGGTTCATCAGTATCCTATTTTGTAAGAACTGCGCTTAAAAAATACAGAACACCTCATAAAAGACCCACGTAAAAAATTTTGAATTGTACATTGCGGACAGAGTAGTCACGTTTGAGCCAAAAAAACGAGTACACCATCAAGATCTTGAAATGCCAGTATTCGGTCACGCGAACGGAAAAACGGTAAAAGCAGTCTAAGTTGCGAAAAAAGTACGGATAAATTTACACTCTCGTAATAAAAGTTGGTATATCAAACTGATTTTTATGAGTGTTTTTTGACTCATGTGGTGCACCTTGGTGGGACGTACTTACGTCCCTTCGATCTAGAGGTCCCGGGTTTGTTTCCTAGTTTTTAGTTATGCCCTTTTTTGAAGTGTTTTTTTGGTAACACATAAAAATATGTAATCTCTGTCTCTCATCTATTCTCTTTATTAGGACACTAATAAATAGTAAGTATGTATGTATGTATACGTAGACGTCAGTTTCTTAGAAAAGAAAATATACTACGAATTGTATAATAGCGGTAGAGAGTTGAAACGGCATACTTACACGGAATTTCGAATTTTGAACGAGTAACTTTAAATTGACTTGTGTGACGAAGCTGGCTGTATTTGTGGCTTCGAGAATTGAATTGTGTATTAAGGGCGGATGTGTTGTGCTTGCTATCGTTCTGTGGGTTACAAGTGTAGCTGGATTATTGAAAATTGTGTTTTCAAATACTGTTCAAACCGTGGATGATTTTTGTTAAGACATTACTTGGTGTTGGTAGTTTCATAGAAGCCCAAAAGCGATACACTCTTATAGTGTAATGTCGGCTTTTAGTAAATAATTCAATATATTTATTTCATTTGCGAGTTTCGCGTATTTTAGCAATCATTTGAATAAAATGATAGCTCGAAAATTATCTGAAATACTAAATACACCTAAAAACATTATTTTCATGCATTTCTCATTCAACCTGTCAGCCATTTCAATTGCAACAGATAGCGCCAATAGCAAATTCCTATCGCGATAAAATGCAAAACCTGCTCAATGCTCGTAGTCTCACGGTACAGTTATGATTTCTGCAATCACTAGGTCCCAGGTTTTATATCCGCATCGGGCAAATATGGATGGAGAATAGCATCTCTGCCCACCCCTTTGGAGACTACAGGCAAGAGTGAGTGCGTGTTTATAATACCGACCGACAATTGAGCGGCCTTAATAATTCAAAGGAGTGCTAAATGACTTGAAATCTCATATTGTTTACGTCCTTCGGAAGGTATTTATGGATTCTATAGAACTATTACCCCAAGTAAAATTATATAATACGTGTAGCTATCTTCCACTGTTTTTCGTTCAAACTTTACTCTTTTTTAATTTATTTATTTTATGTAGGAAGAATTATGCCCCGTGGCGCAGTTGGTTAGACACTAGCTTGCGAATCGAAAGGCCGTAGGTATATCCACGCACTCTCTATGTCTGTCATAGTCACCCTCAACACAGAAATTGTGTCCTAGAGTGGGGATAGAACTACGTAGGTGACTGTTGAGTATATTTGTTTGACTGTTGAGCGGCGGTGACCGCTTTCCATCAGGCGGGCCGTCTGCTCGTCTGCCTGCTAAGGCGTTTAAAAAAAAAAAAAAAAAAATATTTAATTTATATTTTCAAAGCGTTCTTTCCCACAGTCCTGCAGTAACATATTCCACCAAACAGACACAAACAAACACCATAATTTAAATTAAATTAACTCATGCCAACACGTTAGCAAACGTCTTTGAAATGATTCTCAAACATCATCAAGTTAATTGGTCTACAGTTTAACGTGACAGCGTCCGCTTCGCTTGGGACTTGTTCACTAATTGAAATGAACAAAGTTACCCGTTGTTCCTTTGTTTGTTCGTCGGCCCGCCTGTTAGTTGACACTGCGCCTACTAGCGTGATGATAGCGATCAGTAATTAGTAAAGTTGGATTAATTTTCTATATGAACTGGTGTCGACGTGATCCCTTTTATGTGACACTTAAAGGACCCACATCCGGAACAGTAATATTTATTTAATTACAAACGCTTTATTGTACTCGTAAAGTAGAAAACAATTCAGGAAAAAAATACAAAGAATTATTACTGAAGATCTATCGTTTTATTGACACGGAAATAATATACATGATGCATATATACCTAAGAAAACATAAAACCGTTTGAATGATCTCTGTGACATAAAAGTTACGTGAAACCCCAAAATAAAATACAAAAACGTTCTTTAAATGATAATTTCAAAAAGTTTGTATACAATCAGTCAATAGAAAAAAAAGTATTTACAATAATTACGCACCGATTTTTTTAGTAATTAATTATAATATGCACCTGTAAAAATGATAAAAGATCCTTAAGGACTCGTTACAACCTAGTTAGAGTTCTTGATTAAAGAATAATTAAAGGAAACCGTAACCGAAGATTAAGGCTATGTTAATCAGTCTTATAGCCTGAAAATCAAAAGTAACAGTTGCTCCTAGTAAATGACGGGCTTAAACCATATTACTCCGAATAGTTATTTCCATGAAAGTGTGACATGAAAACGATTCTACAAAGGTGTATTTATATACGAGCCTTAATTAAGTCCGATAATCAAAATGTACAAATGTTTTAATGGTTGTAGAAAATGTATCATAGCTGGAAATGTAAATTGGCTGAATGTCACAATTAATTTAGGTTGAATAATTTCGAATAATAAAGGAAGATCTGATTAATGTAATCTCTTTTATTGAGCACAATGAAAATTATCCCAATATTCAAAATGTTTATTGCTCGTTTATAACATATGTTTGGTGTGGTACAGATATGATAAATAATGTAATATAAAGACAATGGACATATTTATAATATGCTATAGACCGGTGATTAGGAACCCATTGACGATAAAAAAATCGTATTAGGCTTTTATAAAGGGTTTAAGTGTACTATGTTTTTTTATTTAAAAAAGTATGTATGAAGAAGTAAAAGAAACATCATCATTCTCCTGCCCTGATCCCAATTCTTGTTTGGGGTCGGCGCAGCATGTTTTGTCCTTCCTACCTGTGTGGAAGGACAAAACATGCTGCATAAGAGTTTTGGCAGATGTTTTACGGCCGGCCGCCTGCCTGACGCCAACCCTCCTTGGGAAGAAGAAGAAGTAAAAGAAACAATTAAGTTATTTCTTATGAGGCATATATGAGATATTGCATTTTGTAAGGACATTGCCAAGTCACATTCCTTTAAGAAAAAAGCGAATGATTATTTCTTTATATTCCCTTTACATTAAAAATGTTGTAGGTCACTGTTATTCTGAACTCTGCCTAATTAAAACAAAACCGTAACATTGCAATACTTATGGGCCATTAATGCCCACAAATATCGATGGCGTGTTATGGGTATTGTTCTTGCGGTTTCTTTAACAATCATCAGCCAAGCCGTAATGTGGCTACCTATTAGTTTAGAAACTTAGGAAATAGCCAAAAAAATAAAAGAAACTTTTCACATATCCCTATATTTTTTTATTTAACACTTTTATCAAATGGTTAATGTCAGTCTCAGTTTGAGTAGCGTCCGCTTCAATAGGATGTTTTAATATTGCCATATTTCCGAATTACGAGGATCGGTTGAAAATATCTACATTTCAGAGGGCCAACCTCGAAGAGGAAGAGGAAAATCCGTAAAAGTATTTCCTTTATTCTTAAAAAATACACAAATCTGTTAAATCTAAGGCATGTACAGTCACAAAACACGACACTTAATTGAGCTTCATTTAAATGATATCATTTATTTGTATTTCGAATTGCATTCAAATTGAATATGTCTTAATATCCAATAAGCCATTAATCCCCTCAATTTAAATATAAACAAGAATATTGGAGAGGCCGAGGTTGTTGGTGCAACCGATATTAATTTAAGCCCACGTTAATGCCCGGCGAAATAAATTTTGTTTGTATAATGTATTTTTATTTGTTTCCTTTACGTGTAGTGACGGGAAAAGTTTCGCGCTAAATTATTCATTGTTAATTTTGTATTTTAACAGAATTTCATTGTTCATAAAACAATGCAACATCAATATAAGGTAATAATAATGTTTACTTTGAATCACTTTATTCAAATGTTGTTTTTCATTAATTCGTTATATTTAATCCTAAAACATTTTGTTATAATAATAATTATGTTTTTCATTGTTAGTTGTGTTTATTACGTACATAGGTATAACTCTCACACTGGTGTTTTAAAGGAATAACTTTCATTTTTCTATGCAGGAACTTATGCAAATTCCGGCGGCAAGTAGTAGAAAAGTTACCATATTTGAAAGAAACAACTGTACAATTGAATAATAGTGTCTCCTTCCAGAGTACTTGGTACTCCAGATCCGATGACTAATTAATTGAAGAATCTCTCCAGCAACTGTTATTGAAAGTAAGCCGTGACGTAGCCAATAGCCTTTCATCGATTGGAGTTCAAGTTGCTTGTATAGCCGACGTCTGCCGTCTTATTGCAGTACACACTCTAATTCATTCGGTCACTGGGCTTAGACGTATCTTTCTTTTTACTTCACATTACATAATTACAGCTCGGAATATCTGAAAGTGTAGGCACAAAGGTAGTCTACGCGGACAAAGTCGCGGACAGAAGCTACTTAATTTATAAAACACAAGTATATTTAATAAATTTCTGCATTAGATTTATATTTGGCTTGCGCAAATATGATCACGTTTCTGAATTTCGTGCACAGCTCAAGTGGTTACCTATACGACTTCGCCGGAATACCCACGTTCTTTCTCTTCTATATAACATCTTTTTTAACCCTCTTACTCCCTCCTATCTTAAATCTCGTTTCCAATTCCTACACGAATCTCATTGTAGATTCTTGAGGTCGTCAGATAACTTAAAACTTAAAACGCCAGTCCACTCCACTAACTTCATGGACAATTCCTTCAGTGTAAAAGCTGCTCGACTGTGGAACTCAGTTCCAGTGACAATAAGACAAGCAAAATCATTACTATCCTTTAAAAATATGCTGATAGACTATTACCTGTCCCGCTGATTGAAGACATGTGTATTTATGTATGTATGTATGTATTTATTCTTGTATGTGTATGTTTGTGTAAACATTTATTTGGTTTATTATATATTTTTTTCTCTTTATACTATATTTTTAAATTATTATATATATCTTTCGTTTAACTTTGTACACTCTTGACTAACTATCACTCCTTATCATTCATCTCCTTTCTCGGTTGCCTGGAAGAGATCGCCTTGCGCGATAAGGCCGCCCTTTGTACTTTCTTTTTTGTTTGTTATATGTGTACAATAAAATTGTATTTCTGTTATCGAAAAAACATAATATTACAATTTATTTATTTATATTGATACGATAAATGAGGTCTTTTACTGATGAAGATAAATACAAAATAATGTTAACGATAATTATAAAGTTGCACTGCATCTGATAATAATTATAAAACCATTTTCCCATTAACTTATGGCACAAAACATTAAGAGAAAATTTAAGGGTACCTATTTGATGCAAATGTAATTATCAAAATTAT
This sequence comes from Cephonodes hylas, assembly GCA_030295005.1. NCBI lineage: Eukaryota > Metazoa > Arthropoda > Insecta > Lepidoptera > Sphingidae > Cephonodes > Cephonodes hylas. The sequence goes on from AP025371.1 coordinate 8,522,440, forward strand.
TATTAGTCAAATTTATTGGACAATTTGCATTATGTATTTATAATCATACCAGTCTATAAAACATTAATCTAAGCATAGAAAGGAAATCTATGTACAGACATTTTATAGGTCATATTTTTTTTATTAGCATAATTTTCACGATGGTCCACATAATCATATCATTCACTTAAGTTACTTTCAAACAAAAAAAAATACAGTGAATTATAGGGCATTAGAAAGTTTCGTTCTTCTTTCTTATGTATGCAAACTTAAATTTAATATTTAAATTATATTAAAAAAAATCTTACCGCAAAGCATGGCCGTCAAAAATATCCCGAATACGACAAGAATTATTCTATTATTCATTTTTAATGAATTCTCTTACAGAAAACAAATTACTTCTATGAGCAGTAAAAAACTAACAAACACGTGTTGTTTTTAATGCGTTACTGGAAAAGTACTGACTCGTTATAACAGGAAAATCAATTTCATATATTCCATAACTGTTATTCTGTCACGGAAACAAAGAAATGATAGAAAATACATTTCACAATTATAGACATAGTTCTAAGCGCATTCTGAGGTATACGTTTGAAGTCGACGGTATCGGAAACTTCATGTCACTTTTGGAGCAGAATTTATCAATTTTGTCCTTTAGGTACTATATTAAATTATTTCTATTCTTCATTTTAATACTTAAAATTAACACAATACATCTAATTGTTAATAACAATACATCTACTACTTGACAAAGGCCTGCTCCAAAGACGTCAAATCCAACCTGTTAGCAGCGGCCTATATCCAATGATTTACAAAAAATAATTGTGTGTATAATATTTTTATAAATAGGGGCGAGCCTATCGCTCTTTTGAGGCATTCAAACTCCACATTGCTACTAAGAATTCCTTAAAAAGGCAACGAATAAACCTAACTTAAACGTATCAGTACTCAATAGTTCTATCGTAGATTATTCTACATCTATTAAGAGAGATCTAGAGGTAAAAGCTTTACAAACAAAGAAATGCACCTTTGCATTTGTAATAAGGAAGGATATTCTTTAATCTTCTTTTGGACAACCATATTTACATATCTTCAATATTTGATCGTCAGTTAATTTATGTATGTATTCTTGATTATAATAAGTGGCTAAAATCCTCTTATAGAGCTCCAGAAGCCGATGTCTTGATTGCTTTAAAACTGCGGAATCTGTAAATAAAGAAGAAAGTACAGTTATAGCTTTTGCGTCTTTCATTTGACTTATAGTTATACACTCATGAGTATGCATTCTTCGTAAACCTACTTTCCTTACATTGCGTGTTTTATGGCTTCATCAACTAGCGTACTCAATGAAGATGTAGTATACTTAGACAGTAGACCTTAATTGACATCAACCAAATGGTGGACACAGGCTTGGTTCAAAACCTGCTAAAGGCATCAGAACCTTATGTTGAATATTTGATACAAATATATATTAAGTACTATGTATTCATGACACTACAGAATCACCCGTTGTTTTAAAATATAAACAATTTACTTATTACGCAACAAAAAAAATTGCAATCCAATAATAATAGGTACTTATAAATGCGCCCCAAACCCTCTCCCCGACTTCGAATGGTATTAAATACTCTAAAAGGATCAGAGGCAAATAAAAAAGACTTATTATTATAAATCGACCAATTTATTCCATAACTCGTCATTACATGAACGCATTATTGCTTTATAATACCAATGTTTAGCAAGTATAATCAATAGGAAATATGTTTAGATATTTGTATAATTTCTTTATCAGTTAACTGCTCTATCTCATCATGAGTCATATAATGGGACAAGATTTCTCTGTATTGATGTAAAAGGTGTCTCCTTGATTGTTCATTTATTGCTGAGCTACCTGTAAGAAAATAAAAAAATCACTAAACTGTGTCCTCGTAAATTTTAAATTTTCGAATGTGTTTCCTTTCCAGATACAGATTAAAACAGACGAGAGAATATTTACCGTTTCTTTAATGACGATTAAAATATACTTACATACAAAATCTTACGCCTGTATTTAAAAAAAGGGTAGGCAGAGGTACTTTTCTGCATCTATATTTCTCCAAGTATGTAAGCCCCACGTATTATATAGCCTATTCCGTTTTTACGGACAGATTTTAAGACTATGTGCCACTACTGAGTATTTTATAATGGGGAAACTGAATGACCAGAGATCACATGTTGATGATGCATGATGAAAATATATGGGTTAGAAAATCAAGTGACTATTATTTTGCTGTATTAACAATTATCTGCAATTTTTCTTTGATTTAAATAAACACTTACCACAAAGAATAAATATCAAGGATATCCCAAATAACACAAGAAACATCTTGTTATTCATTTTCGATGAATTCTCGAGCAGAAAACCAGTTGTTTTACACGTGTTGGTAGAGACGAACTGATCCTAAACCTTGCTTTTAATGCGTCAGCTTAAGGAAAATACTGGAAGTATTTGTATCGTCTCACAATGTAAGTAGCGGTCAAACTCCAAATCTTAACAACAAAAATGAGTCTGGGGCACCCAAGGACTAAAATGTCAGCCTTATTAGCAATAGAAATTCTGAACCTTACTTATCATCTAGGCATATTTAGCATAATATTTTGTAAACTATGAACAAAATTAAAAAAAATGTTATATTGCGCCATGTTAAATACAGTTAATAATTGCTGTTGGAAATTTATGAAATAATGTCATTATAAGAAGTGACTCACAGCATTTTGTCGATGAGGAAAATGTCTATTCATTGGTATTGTTTGAATGAGCTGTCATTAAAAGTTAACATTTTTATGTGCGATTTAATACTACGTGAAACGGATTCTACGTTGTTATTATTATATTACGTTTCTGTTGGAGCTGCTGAGAATCGCGGCATTGCAAGCTGTATGATAAGCTATTCTTGATAATTATTTGTGAAATACATTGCAAAAAATATTACATATCAAGAAATATGATTAAAAGAATTCATTTTTATGACCATCGAAATTGTTGATTAATATATTTCGGTGTGAAATATGTAACTGCTAGCTTGAACATCGATTAAAGAATGTGCCAAAATTATTAATGTTTAAAAATAATTACAAAAGTTATTAAACAAGTAAAAATGCATTCAAATTCTGAAGGCTGTTGAAATATTTTTCTTTGCCGCATTGTATTAGTAAAATTTTAACTTTGCAGCTTCAAAAACATTGTCTTTTGACAGTTCATTAATTCACTTGAAAGGGATTTCTTGAAGCGTTTTCTACGTTCGACAGAAGTCTGCAACTAATAGCCAGTTTTTCAGATTTGTTCTTTATTCACGTATCTTCACTTTCTTCTATTTTTTGCCCTACCCAAGGCAAATCTGCCTTACGGGGTCAAAATTGATTGAAGGGATTTGAATATAATTTAATGAGAAAGTTGCTAAAGTTGCTGGCGTATAGAATAACGAATATGGTTTCAAACCATCCCTTAATCCTCACTGACATATAGAGTAATGTTTCTTGCGGATAAATTATGAGTAATAAACTTCAAAGTTTCATAATATAATAGCCGCAGAGCGCGCTAATGTATGATCATACAGCATTTCCACATTTAGTAAAGGAGAAGGGGGTATTGTGGTCACGTCATTGTCACGGACAGAGTGACAGCGTGCTTTACTGCGCGTGTTATTTTGGCAGTAGAAACTATTACACGTTTTCATCACAGGTAAACCAGTTGTTGCTGGTTATTGCAAAATTATATATTTGTTATTTAGTTTGTGTACTTGATCATAATATTATTGAAGCTTTTTTAATATAGTAGGAGAATTATGTAGGTCTGAACTATTTTATGCAATCATTTACAGAAAAACGTTCTATTTCTTTAAAACCTTTGTACACCGGAGAATGACCTTTTTTTCTAACACCTCAACATGGGTTAGTTTGACAAAACGCTCAATACATATAGTACTTGCGAATCACAATCTTCTCGATTGCGAAGATTTGTTACTCTTCTCGATTCTGCCAACATATTTTTTTCCTCGCGATAAAGTAAAATAAAGTCAAAAGAATCGAGGGTATAAAAATAAAAATAGTAAGAACCATTCTGGTCTACTTAATAATCGTGGTTTCGTGTGTTTGGCTTTTGCCCACAAACCTCTAACTCTCTACGCTTCTATCGAACTGTTATATTAATATTAATGCATAGGTACCTACCTAATGTAACGTCGTTACCAAGAATTACGAAAATAGGTTTATTTTTCCGGATACGCGAAAGGCAAGTGTAAATAGAAACCTACTAATTAAAAAGTTAATTTGAATTGAGTCGTAGAATATAAGGAAATGTATAATTTCAGCGTACATTAATATTTTATGTTTAAATTAAAACCTATTGATATAATCATTACAGTTATATTATGTTTGCTTACAACTTTTTTTTTAATCTAGCAGATCTGTACCACGTGGTTATAATAATGCTTTCCAATTTTATTGGGAGCTAGAATATTCGAACCTAAAATCGATGTGTTTAGGTGCATTTCCTATTGTTTTTTAAACATTTCGGGGCACGTTTATTAACCATTTGGATAAACAAACCATACCCAATTAAACAAGTTGCTGTTTTTTTTAAGTCCCACAAATTCTGAATCCGTTCTGCTGGTGAGAATTTCCTGATGCTAAAACTCAATGACTTTATGACTGGTCTTAGAATTGAGTCCGAGTCTTCCCTATTATCATTTATTATTAATAAGATTAATTCTATTATGAAGTCGTTTTTTAAAACATCAATTTGTATTGCTTAAGGAGTAAAGCCTAAAACTAATAAATTAATGGAAAGTTTAACACCAGTTTAAGCATAGTTGTATGAGGGATTAATAAGTTTTGCCGGAATGATATTGCTTAAGGCAGGGCTTCCCAAACTGTGCGTCGCGACGCCCGAGTATTTTTCTGATAACCTCATATTACGCTAACTACTGCTGTTTTTATTTCCAGTAAAGTAGGTAGTTTTGATGATTGGGGGGGGGGGATGTGTCGCAAGAAAAATAATAATTCTGTAGGGCGTCATAGTGTAAATAAGTTTGGGAACCCCTGGCTTAAGGGATATTTGGTAACTGTATAATAACAAACTTTGTTAACACTGTTATGTTCGAATATATGTCGTTTAAATTTATAAAAAAAATATAATAAGGCTAGTTTTATTTAAACTGTAATGTTTTGGCCTTCAAGGCGAATTATCAGTTAGTCTCTACGAAGTAGTTTTAACGATTTTATATTATTCGTCATAATGGGAATGGGCCCTCTCAACAACAGAAAAGGTTAAGCCCTTAGTTCTACTTTAATTACTAGATAGCGTACAGTAGCTAGGGTGCAAGGGGGGCAAACACCATCTTACGTCCCCAACTGCCAACCCTACCTGCACGCGGTGCACCTGCTGATTAACGGATGTGGCTCTGGCGGCCGATGAGTGGCGGCATAACCACTCCTATTAGTTGGAGTGCCTTAAATACCCAAACCCACGGTGGGCAGCAGCGCCGTAGGTTAAAGCACTCCAACCACTGCGGTCACCAACCCGCCTGCCAAGCGTGGTGACTACGGCATAATCCCCCAAATGGCAGCAACCGTAAATTCACGGCCCCCAGTTCCCGGCAGTCTCGCTGTTCCTGGCCATGGTACCGGTCAGGGTAACAGCGAGATGGGGGGTGCTAAGAATCCCCGGGCTATGGTAGGGTACCATAAACGACTTTATCTGGCGACGTATAACGGACGCTCTCTGCGGTTGAACGAACACCTCTCAGAGTTGGAAGTAGAGCTAAGTCAGATTAACTGGCATGTTGTAGGGTTGTCTGAAGTCCGTAGACAGGGGGAGGACAAGATTACCCTACCTGCCGGCCACTTGCTCTACTTCCGAGAAGGACACCAACCATCCCAAGGAGGCGTCGGATTCATAATCCATAAGTCACTTCAAAGCAACGTTGTAGAAGTTGGCAGTGTGTCGGCGAGGGTGGCGTACCTTGTCTTAAAATTAACCGAGAGGTACACCCTCAAGGTTGTACAAGTGTACGCGCCGACGTCTACACACCCTGACGACGAAGTCGAGGCCATGTACGAGGACATAGTGAAAGCTATGTCTCGTACCAAGACTTCTTACAGCGTTGTTATGGGTGACTTCAATGCCAAAGTGGGAGTACAGAGTTACGGCGAATCGAGGGTAGGGCCGTTCGGTCATGGGAGCAGGAATGGTAGGGGGCAGATGCTGGTCAATTTCCTCGAAGCTCAGGGGCTTTTTCTGATGAATTCGTTCTTTCAGAAGAAGCCCCAAAGGAAGTGGACCTGGCGTAGCCCTGACAGTATCACCCGGAACGAGATTGATTTCATTATCACTGACAGGCGCCAAATATTCAGAGATGTCTCTGTGGTCAACAGGTTCAATACCGGTAGTGACCACCGACTGGTAAGAGGCACTCTGAATATTAACACCAAAATTGAACGTGCGCGGTTAATGAGATCGACTCTTCGTCCTTCACTGCCCCAGATAGAATCCGGCTGTGAAGCGTTTCAACTGGAGTTGCAAAACCGATTCGCCCTACTGGAAACCACTGAAAGCATTGACGACGCCTCCGATAGTCTGGTGCGGATTATTCGCGAAGTGGGCTACAAACACTTTCGACCGAAGAGCCGCGGACGTAGATCTAAGCTCTCTCTTGAGACTCTGGAATTGATGAAGAAACGACGAGAACTTCTAAACGCCACACCACCGGAGCGTCAGGTACTGGACCGAGAGGTGAAGAGGCTGATACGGCGCGACATAAGGCGCTCGAATACTTTGGAAATAGAAAATGCCATTGTGCAAAACAAGGGCTCCAAAGTATTCGCCAAGCCTCACACTTCCGGTTGTCACCTGACAAAGCTCAGAAGTCATCTAGGCACCACCGTCACGTCAATTCCAGAAATTCTCGGAGAAGTCGAAAGGTTCTACGGAGACCTGTGTGCTCAAAAGATACTTCCACCTGTGGCTCACAACGTGGATGATCCGCGAGCCAGACTAACCCGTCACTACTCAGACGAGCTTCCCGACATCGATTTGGGCGAGATTAGAATGGCCCTCGACCAACTTCATAACAACAAGGCTCCCGGGGATGACGGAGTTACTACTGAGCTCCTCAAGGCAGGAGGTATACCTGTCTTGAGAGAACTAGTTAAGCTCTTTAACTCCGTCATCCAAACTGGTATAACACCGCAGGCATGGAGCAAGAGTGTGGTGGTTTTATTCTTTAAGAAAGGTGATAATACCTTATTAAAGAACTATCGCCCCATCGCACTCTTGAGCCATGTCTATAAGTTGTTCTCGAGGGTCATATCGAATCGTCTCGCCCGAAAATTCGATGACTTCCAACCACCGGAGCAGGCCGGGTTTCGGCGGGGTTTTAGCACCGTGGACCACATACATACGCTGAGGCAAATAATAGAGAAGACTGAGGAATACAACCAGCCTCTATGCCTCGCGTATGTGGACTACGAGAAAGCTTTTGACTCCGTCGAGACCTGGGCTGTTCTGGAGTCCATGCAGAGATGCCTGATTGATTACCGCTACATCCAGGTGATGAGAAGTCTGTACGAAGCCGCAATGATGACCGTCCAAGTACAAGAACACAGCACAAAGCCAATCCAACTGCGACGAGGGGTAAGACAGGGAGACGTAATTTCTCCGAAACTGTTTGCCAACGTGTTGGAGGACGCTTTTAAGACGCTGGACTGGAAAGGACGGGGCATCAATATCAACGGCCAGTACATCTCTCACCTGCGATTCGCGGATGACATCGTGGTCATGGCGGAATCTCTGCAGGATTTGGAGGAAATGCTCAACAGCCTAGACCGGTCTTCAAGACAAATAGGACTCGGGATGAACTTAGACAAAACGAAAATCATGTACAATAGTCATGTTCTCCCGAGGCCGGTTGTCGTAGGGGATGCCACTCTCGAAGTTGTCCAAGAATACATCTACCTTGGCCAAACAATACAACTAGGCAGGCACAACTTCGAGCAGGAGGCAGACCGAAGAATACGGTTGGGCTGGGCGGCATTCGGGAAGCTGCGTCATATTTTCAAGTCGTCGATCCCTCAGTGCCTGAAGACGAAAGTCTTTAATCAGTGCGTCCTACCCGTAATGACATACGGAGCCGAAACGTGGACACTCACCAAAGGCCTGGTCCACAAATTCAAGGTCGCTCAGCGTGCTATGGAGCGGGCAATGCTTGGAGTTTCTCGGGCGGATAGAATTCGTAATGAAGTCATCCGCCAGAGAACCGGAGTTATTGATATTGCTCGCAAGATTAGCACGCTGAAGTGGAAGTGGGCTGGCCACGTCTGCCGACGGTCGGACGGCCGGTGGAGTAGACAAGTGTTGGAGTGGAGACCGCGTTTAGGCAAACGTAGTGTAGGACGTCCTGCAGCACGATGGACCGACGACTTGAGAAAGGTGGCGGGTAGCGGATGGATGAGGGCCGCTCAGGACCGGGATGGTTGGCGCTTACTTGGGGAGGCCTACGTTCAGCAGTGGACGGCAATAGGCTGAGTATATAGTACAGTAGCTAAGATCTATACCCCCTTAGTTGTAGAAAAAGAGTTGCCCAGGAGTGGGACGTACCCAATAGCTTTGCAGACTGCAAAGGGAAAGAGAAAATAGAGTTTTAAAATTCTTAGCTTGACAATTATTGTTCAGCTGTTTTTAGTTTCGTTTTCTACAGGGTGGAAAAAGCAAGTCACAGTTGCCTACAGTTCTCACAGCTCCTTATAATATTAGATCCATTGAATAGTTGCCGAAACCAGCGTATCATATGAAAGGGTCATTAGTCGATATTTGAATCATTATTTCAATTGCTGTATGAACTGTTGGATGCACAGCGGGCATCATTACACGAATTTACCATCGAAATCCACCATATTAAGCGTTTGATTTTACAACATATTTAGCTAGATTTCAATGCAAAGCTCCTATGAATTACAACGGTGATGATAATGCGGTTCATTAGTATTTTCATATTTATTGAATAAACAGGTAAATATTCATATTGATTTATTGTATAATGTACGGCATTTTTTTATGTTTCATGATAGCTAGTTAGAATTTGGATTTGTTCAAAATGTCAGAGGTGTATGCGTGAGCTAGGAACCCTCAGCCGTCTAGCTTTGAGTAATGAGACTATTTCTTCTTTAAGAGAAAAAGTATGACATCATGAGGAAACCCAAAAGTCGAAAATTTCTCATAAAGAGACAGACAGAGGTAGAGCGATATCCATACTGAGAAATGTTCGTGAATACATGAACAAATATTTGTTTCTATGGTAAGTACGTCAAGACAAAAATATTCTCTAGGCCAAAGTTTCATTATCAGCAAAAGTTGTCCACTGCACCTCCAAAGATGTCCTGCATCCAACAGTTTCCTCTTCAATCTGTATCTTTCAATCCGAACTTGAGCCTAGTCATCTTTAAAGCCTGTATCAGCTGATATACCTTAGTTGGGGAAACAAGTCTTCATATTTGTAAATCTTGGCATGTATGTACTAGACTGCAAATGTTTTCATATAATCCGACAAAGATTTTCATACAAGCTGTATACTGTAGCAGCTGCGTCACACGTCTTAAGACCACCTACTATTTCAGGTCTTGGACTGGCTCCAACTTAATGTACGCTATTTCATGGCACCACCTCATATGTAACACAGATTTTAATACGAGCATATGTTATATAAATTTATACTTCAAAAGCATTTAAAGCGCCAAGAATTTAATAATTTCAATTTTTTTTTGGAATGAGCTTCTCTTAGGGAATTTGCAGGAGTTAGTGACATCATTGAACTCAGAGAATACAAAATTATCCATAGCTTTAGTCTTCGTGGGTAGTTCAGTCACATTATTGAGCCTTTAGTAAATATTATTTGAATGCCTTTTTTTCCCACAACGCAACATACATGTTAAATTGGTCTGCGCAATTGAGAGACAACGGATTATATCAATGTGTTGTTAGGACTTTCTATTAGAAAATTATCAGGAGCGATTCCGACAGATAGTTACATTATGTGACACACCAAAACAACTGACGAATAAGGACGTTGGACACATCAACCTCTACTGGATTAAAATTGACCTTTTTTAACATTATAGTAGTTGGATTACAAAATTAACAAAGTGCCTTACAATAACAATTACTATTTCCACATAGATAATTTTCGATCCCTACCCACAACTTCTAGACATCGAATTGTAATCAATTATACCGGTATTATCAGTGTCCACAGACCCACATCGTTAGTGCTTGCCGTCGGATGCTCGCCGGTTCGTAAATAGGCCGTAAGAGCGTGTTTACATTGTCAAAGTGAATCTGAGGGCATCGTGACTGATCGTGTTTGGCGACACGTAACCCAAAAACCGCTATAGTGTTACACTGGATGTTTATCACTTGCGAAATAAAATATTGAGATCTGATCAATTTTGTCTGATAACATCGTCAGCCCAAAGCTGTTAAATATGAGGTTCAATAACGACTTACTTCCCCATTATATCGCACTAATTAATACAACATCATCAGCCATACATCCCACTGTTGAGCACCGGCCTCCTCTACAACTGAGAGAGTTTAGAGTTTAGTCCATCACGCTGGCACAGTGTGGGTTGGCGGACTACACATGTAAAAAAATTCCGAGAACTTCGTGCAAATTTCCACACGATACTTTTCTTCACCGTTAAAAAAGTGATAACTCATTGTAAACACCCGGTGATTTGTAGTTTGAACCCACGACCGCCAAGATTCTCGACCGCGGGCCTAAATCTCGAGGCCACCACCACTTCACATCAAACTATGTAATTTAATTTACTTCGTTTTGGCATTTTTAAAAGTACATCAATAATTGTACGCGATCGCTATCATATAAAGTTATATTAAAATCTTACAACTTAAGGAGACTTAGAATTAAAAGAGTCAGTTAACTCAACTCAATGATTGTAAAATCCGCAAAAATTAAAATAATTTAGAACACGTGAATGATTCTCTGAATTCTGCGACACACGGAGTAGACTAATTGGGACTACTAATGTCAAGCAAGTCAATTCACATGTAGTTCAAGCTCGTTTGAGTACAATATTACTATGTATTTCCTTATATAATGTTTTAAATCATAGCCTCTACAATTTCAATAGTACAAGTGGCAGAGATGCGCATTTGCTATAGATTTTTATAATCATTATGACTAATTATGTTTCAAACAATATTCCTGGTCTTGCAGCTTAAATGTATGAGAACTTGAGATTGTCTTGATTCCTGGGTCAGACGAAATGCGTTTGAGTTTTTCCATAAGAAATTTAAATATAATTTTGTAAAAAAATTGTTTTTGGATGCGTAAATGGATCCTCTATCTATTTTTGGTTAGAGACGTAAATGTGTACAAACAATAAACACAGATATCTTTACGAAAAAAAACGTTACGAAAAGCAAAAGGTTTACTTTAAATCTGACTAGACTTCGAGCTTCTCACTTGCCAGTGAGAAATATTTCCAATGTCACTGCTTGGTAATGTGCACACCATCGGTCAACGTCTGCAGGGACTTTTTGTACCAATTATGAAACACTCTGTTGTCCTATTAACTATTATGATTCCTCGTATAGGTATATCAACTAATTATACTTGGATTATAAGAGCAAATATTTTTATCAGCATAATAAACTGTGAAGCTGTAAAAAAATTATACCAGCAAGTTTTGTGGCTTTTATTATTCGTGATGATTGGGTAATGTTCGATATATTATTTTAATAGTGTCTCTGTGTTACGTTAGCTACCAGACAGTGAAACGAGAGGTCGCAGGTTCGTTCTTCGTTTCGTTAATGCGAGCGAATAATATTGATAACAAAAGTATATCTCTCTCTTAGCTGAATTTGGGTCGATATTGTTCTTGCTTTCTTGTTCTCCCTTTGCTTTGACAGCGTTTACCGATCAAATGCAAAAACGCATATTAATTTAAATTAACATTCTGCTCCGCTGTTTAAGCTGACTGATGGAAATCTCTAACATAGTTGAATGAAACACAAAAAATATACGTAGGTACATATTTACATTTGTATATAGAATAATAATAAAATTTATTAATTTTATATTTTATGTAATTTTTTTCATTGGTAGCTGCATGAAAAAAACGCAATAATAAGTGAATTTTGCGATTAAATTTTTTGTCGTAAAATCTTTTATCAACGCTGGGGTATTTAAAAATTTCCACAAACAAAAAGTTTTTTATATTTTTTCCATGTCATCGTAAGTTATCACCGCCTTACTGGACAATGAATTTAATAATGGCCTTTAGAATATCAGCTGTTACGAGGTCCGCACGGAAATTGTGTCAGCAAGATTGATTAGCCATCCATTTTAATTAATTAAAAAATAAGCTTCACTGAATATTTAACGAGACACATTTAAGAGACTTAATGCCTTGTAAGACGACTTGCTGAAATTGTTTTCGAGGATTTCAAGGCTGTTTTTTTCCCATTTATTTTATTAAATCGAGTTTATTTTCCAGTATTTTAATGTAAAATTATGTTAATCATATCGGAAAGCTTAATCGATTTTGATGAGTTATTTTAAAGTGGCCCTAAAGCATGATTTTGAGATAGTTTCAATGATTACTTATTTTATCAAAATTTCAAATAAAAAAAAAAAAAAACATTTGATATTTATGTCTTCGGACTTTAGTTTCAGTTCCCACAAATATGTTGGCTTATTCGAACGTGGGCACGCACAGACTGTTTCCTGGAAGTGACGATCAAGCAAGGACATTATCCGAGGGGGATAGGAACATCTCATCAAACAAATTGCATTTCTAGCTGTCTCCCGCACCAGCACGAACCCACTTTTCGCGGCCCATATGCTCTGCAGCGACGCTGGTTTTTTTTTCAAAAACAAACTTTGTAGTAACAGCATTCAAGTCACAAAATTAAAGTTGAATTTCAATAACACTATTTTATCGCAGACAAAAATGTCTGAACGTAAAAATTTTATGAATAGAGTTAAAATTGTGCAGTAACGTGACTTAGAAAATTGAAATTTCCAACGTCGGCTTTCTACTCGAGCGTGAACATGATAGCCGAAAGAATTCCTCGAATAAAATATGGAATAATGCTAAGTGCGGTCATGGATTATTATTTTATCCTGTTAATGGAGCTGGAATCTTTTAACGATTCCTATCAATGTGTTGGAGGACGTAGAAAGATAGTAGCAAAAGACTCCTACTTTTCCAATGCAATTATAGACGACTTACAGATTTCGAATAACCATTTTTTGTGCTATTTTTACTAGCAATTGAACTTGGGGGGTTGTTTCCCTCTACCACAGATCATTAGTGGAGAAAGTCGTAGTGAATTCAGTAAAATTCGATTACCTTAAAGTAAATGAATATCGACACAAATTTTGACCTATAATTTTTCCTCCATAATGTTAAAATTTACGCAAACATAAGGACCACTTTACAGGAGCAGATAAACGTAAATTATGTTGAAAATAAATTTAATTTTTATAAAACTCGCTACAAATGACAAAATAGTGAGAAAACCTACACTATAAAAGGTTCTTAGGGAATTCCCATTATTATGTGTATAACCGATAACGCCAATCTACGCTAGGCTAGCGTGGTGAACTAACGTCTCAAATTTGTCCGTTAAAGAGGCCAGTGCCTAGCAGTGGGTGATGATGAATTAATCAAAAAAGCTTTCTATATTTCAGCACAAGACTTTACAATTGTAAAATAGAAAAAAATGGAAAAATTCGTTTTTAAATTTATATTTTAATTTTATCTATAAAACAAAACACTAGAAAAGATAAGATCTCAAAAGTATTGACGTTAATCGACCTTAATGATTTACTAACGCCTATAGGAATTTAAACTTAATAAAGATAGAAATAGACCATATTTGTAAATTTTACAATTACTATAAGGTGTGGTATAAATACGATCCTTTTACAGCCACTCACCAGTTTCATTCACAGTGCAAAGTTCAAACATATGAAAAAGAAATTCCTTTACTATATTAGCGATATTAAGACCTACTAAAAATTGTATGATCTACAGCAAAAACTGCAGTAAAGCGGAAAGTATTCGTGATCAGCATTCGTCGGAACCATTCTATTCAATTAGTATTCGTCGGGTATTCGACTTTTGTCGACCGGTCAACTCATAATTGACCAAAGTGAACAGTTTTTCACATGTATTGCCTCGGGGACGATACTTTTAATTGATTTTTCAACGAAATAAAAACGTATATGTTATACAGCTTTATGTGTAGGTAATAATAGAAATTCTTATTAATTTTTGACACTATATTAAGATGTAAGCGTGTGTACGTATTCACAATTTATTGAATGTGTCTTTTGTCAGAAGATATAAAATGATAATCATATCTTAACTATCGTTATTTAATTTCGTTGACATAGCACTCGCAAGTAAAAGCGCCTGCATTTTGCCGTAGGTATATGTGTAAAAATTTAAACTGCAATTTTATCAAAAGCTGGTGCTCTGTAGGAGAGGATCCATAATGACATCTGCACAGATGATAGCGGGGGAATGGAATTGCCTTCCTTTATTGGATTAACATCCAAGACATCAGCGTTACTTCACTTGTTACTTAGAGTTACGATATATTGGTTAGCGAAGATGGAATCTTCAATTTCCTGCCGCAGGAGTTGAATAATAAAAGTCGACCGTAATTAAAATACGATAAAGACGATTTCAGTTTGTTCAGCCGTTTTAAGGATTTGAAAGTGTGGGTCGCCAACCCAATTAGGTCACTTACTTTCAACGCAAAGGTACCCACTTCAAGTCAACCTCGAATGGAAACTTAACTGTGTTAGTATGAAACCCGGCGACATTTGGAGGTGAAAATGTAGTGTTTATTTACAGAGGAAAGGTAATGCGGGCGCACTTTTAAGTGCGTTCTTTTAACCAAGTTTACCCAATTTAAAAAGAGTGCAGTGCTGGAAAGTCTGATTGACGAGAAAACACATGTTTACTCGTAAGAGACCGGTGGATAACTACTAAGGACAGTAAGCCTTTATTTACTTTGATTTGTGGCTACCTTACTCAAACACATTAGTCTAAAAAAATTAAAATAAAACGTGTTCATGAACATAATATGTAAACAATTTCATATTTTGTATATTTTTTCATAAGTTCGGAATACATAAAAATACATACATACGACAATATATCTACGTGCATGCATATACATACCAGACGAATTGATAATATCTTCCAAATCGGTAAAAAGCTGACTTAGCCCTACTAAGACAAATATAAATATTTATTTCACGTAGGTAAAGTTGGTATAAGTTGTACGAAAATTGTCTACCAACATTCAGGAAGCAAGTTCGTAAACTTGTTATAGCAACTTTTTTATGAAAAAAACTAGCGAAGGAAACGTCATAACGTATTACCAACAACTGCTGTCACTCAATACAAGACCGTAATATGGAACAAAAAATATAAGGAACAAGAAATCCCATCCATACATATTTAACCGAATATTTATAACACAAAACTCTATGCATTTTGTTTTCCTAACTCCTTAATTTTGAACTAATTTTCTAAGTGGCTCCGACTAAAGTAAAATGTCAATAAAATAAATACATTTTTTGTCGTTCCATTTTTTACATATTAAAATAGCCTGTTATGAATTGTCATTTCCATCATATAAAATATTTAATTGGGCGTAAGCAGGGATACACGTGGATGTGAAAAAGGGTCAGAATAAAAAGCACCCGGTATCGGATTTAACGAAAGGGTTCATAATACGCATACAAATCCCAAAATAGAAAAATATGACGTACATTTCTGAATTATTAATATGTTCAAAATATATTTTCAGGTTAATGTGATCCTAATGTTGAGGTTTATTTAATAATAATGGGTTTGGACCCCCGCTACACGAATTTAGTGCCTGGAAAGAGGATATTTGTTACACGTTTTTATACTGAGTTAGAAAACGATTGCGTTTATTTTGTGTAAGACTCTTTTGTATAAATAAAAGATAACTAGGTGGAGTTACTACAAATGGTAAAGAAAAAATGGGAGAAAAAAAAAACAAAAATATCAGTTTTGTTTTATTAACATAAAATCACGTTTTTATTGGCGAAGAAGAAGTCAGGTGTGTGTTTCTATACTCAAGAGAAGCCAGAATAATGTCGACGAGGATCTTCCGACACTTACTGATTTTCGGAGCTCTGAAAATTTCCTGACAATGACACTATCCAGGATTCGAACTCAGGTCCTCTTGTTCTCCACTCACTCATCCTCGCAACACTACTGTCTTCTAATTTACGTTTGACGATTGCCAAAAATTGAATGAAAATGCCAAAAACACTTGTAGTTAATTAAAACTTTTGTTTAAAGTGCAAATGCCACTCGACTAGCTAAAAGTTAAGTGTTTGCTTGTTATAAGTTTGTTGAGTACTAAGTTACTACGCCTGACTCACAGCTCTGCGAATGGTTCCGATTTAATGGCGTTTAGCCTTTTAGAGTTCTATACGAGTGAGGTGAAGACGTAGATTTTATTCTTCAACTTTGCTTTATTATTCTGTGTTTCTGCAAAATGAGATAAAGAGATTAAATAATAAAATGTACACTATTCTCTAGCAGATGATAAGCCACATAATATGATAATTTATTACGACACAGGTAAGCTAGAAATAATGCCTCGGACTTTAATCAATCTAGTCATGGCAACTAATCTTGGAAGTAGACCATCAGATTTAGCATGTGATCCTTAAACTAATTGTTCATCATTCGTGAACTTACTCTCAGCTATTTAATCTACACTCAAGTCTTATTATTACTAGGGTCATATTTAAAGAGCCCAATAGCCTTTTAATTCAAATCTCTCAAAGAATTATGTCCGGAATATAAAAACCTCAGTAAAGGCGCGTAATGCCTACAGGCAGAAAGAATAGAGGTAAAATGGCGGTAAAGCAAAACGTTTTGGGTTATTGGGACTTGGGGAACGATAAATTATTCTTACAAAGGATATGAGTAAGTGTGCTATTAGCCAAAAGTAATTGCTTACGATATAGTTTATTGAGATGACTTCGTACAATTTTTATTCGGAATCCAGCTGTAAAGACTTATTTTAGATTTACTACTTTTTTGCTAAATTTCATTAAATATTTGTACTATGCTATGATGTGTCCCTATGGAATATTCGATTTTGTGTTTTTAAGTAAATCGTTTAAAGACTGATTATAATGAAGTTCAATCAATGCACGTTTAGAATCAAATTAAGGGTATAAAGACGGTTCATTATATTCGTGCTTAACGATAGCGATTAATTTTTAATAAATTATAGCAGGTACAAGTATCTGCAACTTAACAATTCGCCACTACAAGATTCTTTTGTGACTTAAATCCAATTTTGAATAGAAGACATACACATAAGCAAGTCTAAGCATCCTTTCTATCTTCGCCTCTGTCTGTTCTCGAATAACATGTCCAGTAGTTTCATTTCCCGGAGATAAATATACTGCAGTGAATGTGTAATTTTGCTTGCCGGAACTAACATTTATAACGAATACATTCCCGACTGTCTCGATGGCTGTGATGTGGTTATTAATCCAGTGGAATTGTTAGTCATAAGATTTGTTAGGTAAAGGAATGGAAAATTTCAATACAAATATCAAATGTATGCTTGTACTGAGACTGAGGTCTAGACGGAGGCATGCATTGAGATCGAGATCTGGAATTGTGCTTGCTTAAAGGTAGTTTTTACGATTAAATGACGAATAGATAAAATAGATTAAATGACGTTTGAAGTAACACAAACATCTTATCATCAGTTTTATCTTCTATGAGTTTGAATGATTACGCAATTACGAAAAAGCAAGTCTTTTATGGGCATTTCTCTATAAACTCGTACAGGTCCCATACAAATGCTGTCCTGACAATTATTTTTAACATTTGCCAAAAAAACGTGTTCTACTTTGAAGAAAATTAACTATTATTTTAGTTAAATAAGGATTCCCACTGAATTTATTTATATTTTCAGAGTTATTAGCGATTTTCCAAGAAATCGTGACAGGGGACTGTTTGAGACATCAGAAGACTGTTTTTCAAGTGACTGGGGACTTTTAATTGAGACAAGGGTCTGTTATATTAAAATAAAAAGTAATTTTACATTAAACAATAATTTATTTATTATTTTTATAGCATATTTTTGCATCAACAGTAAACAAAAAAAATCTTTATAAAAATTAACAGGAAAACAAATTTACACAAATAATACATAAAAACAACTAATACGCAAAATATACAGTCCCCTGTTGTGTAAAACAGGCACCTGCTGCGATTTAAGCCAGGGGACTGTTGCCAGGGGACTGTGTATTTCGGTTAAATTTCAAAACAGTTACAAAAATCATGTAAAATAGTTTTTTAGGACTCTACCGATCAATTGAGACACAAATAATATAATCATAAACTTTATATAAAAATTAATAAAGTAATTAACATACATATTATGACTTACCAGAGGACTGTGTGTAGTAGTGATCCAAGCACGTGTTCACCTCACAAAATGACGTTCTGACACTATACAAAAGGCGTCTCAACTGCGCATTCGTCAAGATTGCCAACTTTACAGCCATTGCGTTTCGTTGCAATCAAAAAAATGTTCGTAAATATTATAGTTTTTTAAATTTATCGATTTAAATTTTTGGCAGGGGACTGTTTGAAAATTTTGAGGACAAAGTTTACAGGAGTTAATTAGATAAATGAAATTCGTAATGAGACCTTGTTTTACGAAAATAATGTAATTTAATTATTTTTCTTTATAATATTAACTGCAAAATGTATGTAGTTTCAATAATTTCTTCATAAATCTCATTTCTCGGTGGAAATGCAGTGATGGGGACAGCCAGGGGACTGTATTTTTAGAGCTTCTGTGAAGTCTAGAATATAAATGAAAATAGTTATGGCTCTAAAAACAAAGGGCCCGTAATGTTTCGGGGTTAAAGTTTCATTGAGAATGATTTTTTTTTAAATAATTTAAGTACTTTTTGAAAAAATTGGTCGGGACAGCCGATTACGAGTTTACAGAGAATCGCCCTTATAAAAGAATCCAAGGCAAATACAAGAACACGCAGCCAAAAGACGTTACTACTAATATTTAACGCTAAGCACTTAAAACCTCAGAGCCGAGCGAATACGGAAACTGCGCAAAACGTGTGAGAAACATAAAAACTCGAAACGAGCCGCGGACGAAATGAAATAGGTCGCGAGCACATTCAAAACTTTTACGCTACGGCTGTACACCGCGTCATCTGTGAAACATCATCATTTGTCAACTGTCGCGCCGCCGCTGAAAAATGCTTCAATGGGAAATTCGATGAATAAAGGAAATACTAAACAATTGGCCGTATGATATGACTACAGTTTAACATCAATGGGGATGTTATTTATAGTCCATGAAGTTTGTGAATGGGATACGTAACCAAGCATAATGCTCATAGGTACGTATCAGTCGGAAGTAATATAGGGCGAACGTTTTGGTACTTTTTAGGCCCACTGTCATAATGCTATCAATATCCTCAAGGCTTCTTAAGAAGAGTGAATAACAGATAGTTCGACCCGGGATCTCTATATCACAAGGCACACATTGTGCTGCGAGACTACGGGGTAGTCCTAATAATCAAAAATACAACCAAAATTTGAAAGAATAAAATACAAGTCATCGTTTCTACTAGGCGACTTACAGGCTCAAAAGTACGTAAACCTAAAACAATGGAAAAAACAAGCACATAAAGATATCTTACTAACATTTTTTTTGATGCGGTGATGAAGTGGCGAGTTCTCGTGTCACAAACTGGAATCTAGACAACTACACTACACGCATCCTTTTATTGAAAACATCAAAGAGGCTACCTATCAACCATGTCGGACATGTCAATATGGTTTACAAGTAAATCCTTTGGCCTGTGAAAAGGCTAACTCTCAGTGATGTACACGTATATTTCCATAGTCGACCTGAAACGAGTATCGTCAAACGAGACGACTTTTGATTTTCAACACAGCCGCTTGTTATTAAGGGATTATTTTGCCTGTAGTATTAATCTTCTTGTCTGGTCAAAAACTGAAATATTAATCATTTTTCTGTAGGCTTGAACCCATACAGATTTATAGCTACGTGCGTTAATAAAATCAAAGTTGTTAAAACTGACTTGTTGGATCTAGCACTTGTTAATCGCTCTTAAAACATCAATTATGACTCCTTTAGATCTGAGGTACTAAATCTCATGTCTTTTTTATGTTACTTTTAATTTATTTCCTTTTTTTCCATGTACAAAATATGTATCTTGTATTTATTTATTAACTATCGTTTTAAGATTGGATCCCTAACGATAGACAGTGACATAGTCAAATCTAAATAAAGCCTGGTTAGTTATTCATAAATGTGGTTTTAAGAGAAATCCAGACAAAAAGTACATGTTTATGCATACGTAAGATTTCGGGAATCGTAATGGTTTAGGTCGCTAAAAGCTATGTGCGGACGAATGGCTTAAAGGGATACGGTCTGAAATGTGTGAATAATGTTACTTATATTTGACTTGTTGGAAGTAGGTTTGATTACACAAAACATATTTTTTGGGTGCTTACTGCAAATAAAAATCTTGTTAAACGCCTGGGTATATATAATTATATTTTAAATATAATAAAAAAAAATTGTTTCCTTAAAAACAGATCAAATAACCTAACCCGTAGAATTACGAGCAATACTAAAAAAATCCTAAATTATAAGTATAATATGTGGTACTCAGTCTTTATCACGCAGTAAATCAAACAAATATTCGTTGTATCAAGCATAAGACTTATGAGACACATTCAGCGTGCTTCTTGGCGAAATGTCGTACCGCCTCAAAAGTCCGTGATGACAATAGTTTCAAGTCAAGTATGCGTACGATTTTAGGCGAAGAATTTTATAAACAAGAAAACTGTTTCGCGGACCGAGTTGTAAGTTTAGAGACTCCGACATGCCCTCCTCCGAGGTACCAAAAGATAAGCTTAGGAAGTCTGTAGGTTGCGTCACTATGTTTTCTTCCACCCTTAAAGTACGCGTTAAGTCATTATGAATACACACATATGTTCCTTTAAAAGTTAGAAGTGTGTGCCTGGAGTTTGACACCGCGTGGGCCGAGAATCTCGACCGCGCGCCCTAAACTCGTAACCATCGATACTGTAGTTTTAAATTGTCTCATGGGTAAACAGATTTATTTCTCAACTGTACTTAAATAAAGTTAATTATTTTATTGAGAATGACAAGCAAAGTTGAATACGTATATTGTGCTGAAATATTTGTAATAATTATGTTTCAGAAATGGGACGAAGGACTTTAAGTATGTCGGCCCGGTTGTAATTATTATCCCGGTTAGGGCACCTCAACGTTTCACATTATCATAATGTTTAGGCATTTACGTGGGTTTATAAAAGGATCTTATTTATCAGAACAATTTTATTCGGGTTTCCTCGCATTTAATTAATTTAATAGTAAAACTTTAGTATTCTTCTCAACGACATGGTGTCTCATCATACGAGTATTTCATGAATTTGCAAATATTTTTGTATGAATGGAAAAAATATCATTACGCTTAAGACTCATTAATAGACCGAGTGAGACATAATCCACTTCTATAGTACATAAAATGTTTACTGCAAGCAGACACTTTATGTCATATTGCACCAAAAGTTTATGAAAAAGTTAACCTTGTAGGAAGCGGAGGAAGCAGTAGCCCGGGGCAAATACGTCGTGGCGGTGTCCTTAGACATCGCCAACGCTTTTAACACCCTGCCCTGGGCTTGTATCGAGGAAGCACTGCGGTACCACGTGGTGCCACCCTATCTCAGGCGCCTAGTGCACTCGTACCTATCTGACAGGGACGTGGTGTATCCGGGCGCCGACGGGTGGCAGCGAAGAGCAATGTCGTGCGGTGTTCCGCAGGGGTCGGTTCTTGGGCCCCTTCTGTGGAACATCGGCTACGACTGGGTGCTCCGTGGTACCAACCCCCGGGGCGTCGGCGTATTCTGTTACGCCGACGACACGCTCGTCACAGCGACGAGCGGGACCTTCCAGGAGGCCGCCGACCTCGCCGCGGTTGGAACTGGCAACGTGGCGAGGAGAATTAGACGGCTGGGCCTCACGGTGGCTCTCCATAAATCCGAGGCTATTTGTTTTCACCGGCCTCGGATGGGACCACCTGCTGAGGCCCACATCGAGATTGAGGGCGTGCGAATTCCCATCGGCAAGCAGCTCAAGTACTTGGGGCTGCTGCTCGACAGTCGATGGGAATTCCGCGCCCATTTTGAGATGCTGCAGCCGAAGTTGCTGCGGGTGGCAGGCGCTCTTTCTGGCCTGCTGCCCAACCTGGAAGGTCCGGGCATCCCTTGCCGAAGGATGTACATGGGAGTTGTGCGGTCTATGGCGTTATATGGCAGCCCTGTATGGGCCGAGTCCCTGAACAGGCGTTGCGTTGCTCTCCTGCGCAAGCCTCAGCGTGCGCTGGCGCAGCGACTGATCAGGGGCTACCGCACGATCTCCTACGAGGCGGCCTGCGTTTTGGCTGGGTCCCTGCCGTGGGACCTTGACGCCAAATTCCTCTCGCGGTTATACCATCAGCGGGAGGAGGCGTCAAGTCGCGGGGACAGACTGGCCCCGAGAGAGGTTGAGGCACTGAAAGTCTCCCTCCGTACGGCCGCCGTGGAGGAATGGCGAACCAGGCTGGAGAATCCCAGTGCTGGTGCTAGGACCGTCGAGGCAGTGCGTCCTGTCTTCGACCAGTGGGTGGACAGGCGCCACGGTGCGGCGTCGTTCCGCCTGACACAGGTGTTGTCGGGGCATGGATGCTTCGGCCACTTCCTGTGTCGGGTGGCACAGAAGGAGGAGTCAACCGTGTGTCACCACTGTGACAACTGTCTTGACGACACAGCCCAGCACACATTAGAGGAGTGTGCAGCCTGGGAGGTGCAGCGCGGCGCTCTCCGCGCTATTATCGGTGAAGACCTCTCGCTCCCGGCCGTCGTCTCTTCGATGGTCGGGAGTCCGAGGTCCTGGCGAGCAATGCTCTCCTTCTGCGAGTACGTCATGTCGCAGAAGGAGAGCGCGGATCGGGATCGCGAAAGAAGCGATCCCGCCCGTCAAAGACGTCAAAGAAGGAGGCGCCGGGTCAACAGAGACAATTAGACCCGGCGCCCTGCCCTGTGGCAAGGGGGCGTTAGAATCCCACCACGGTATCCCCTGCCTGTCGTAAAAGGCGACTTAACGGGGCCCTTGGGGTCGCTGGACGTGCTGTGGGGGCAGCGCGTCCTCACTGAAAGTGACCCCGAGAGGAGCGGCGGCACTGTGGCCTGTGTACGCCGCGGGCGCCCATTCACAACCGGGGCGTCCGAACAAGCTAGTGGGGGTGCAACTGCGCCCCCTACAACTCCGAGACGGCCGAGACGTTTAAGTCTCGGAGGCGCACTGGGCGGCTGCGGTTAACGGTGGGCGCCTCTCGCCCGCGTACCGTGGTCGCCCCACTCGGCGCGGAGATGGCCACTGGGGGGTTTTGGTCGGTATGCCGGTATAGGGATTTTGTTAGGGACCCAGCTCGGCACTAACAACTGCGCGGACATGACGTCGCCGCGCGCCGGGCTGGAAGACCGGTGACCCCGACATACGCTTCCCGCCCCCACTGCCCCCGGGCTGGCGGGAAGTAGAGCCATAAATAGCTTTCCCCTCTATAACAAAAAAAAAAAAAAAAACCTTGTAGGTGGTAATTCTCAGTTAATACTGATTTTGTTGGTAATTCAACAAAACTCAAATAGGTCGAACGAAAACTCTATTTCCCATTCTTATAATCTAATAACGACGTGCAAGCACTTACCAAGTTCAAGATTACTTTGAAGTCTTATAAGTAAGAAATACTATCGTCATTTCAATGTCCCTAATTCATATCAATTTGATGCAATAATATTCCCATTTGTATCAAGACATTTCGACGAGATTCAAGATGGCGTCTCGGAAACCATTAGCGAACGAATGTGGCAGAGGTCATTTGTCGTACGGAGTAATGGTTGCTGCTAAGGAATGTGACTACGTCTCTTGAACTGTCGCTGCATTACATTAGATGCCCAAGTGCTGTATTAATTATCATAGAGAAATGGGAAAGGGCTCGAAGTAACTATCATTAATATCTATCTTTCTAAAGAGTTTGGCGAACTTTATATCACTGACTTGGAACAGTTACTTCAAGGCTATTCTACATTTCAAGAGGTGGGGAATTGGATACCTTAAAAAGGCTAATCTTTGAGGGAGACCTATTTTCCAAAGTGGACATCTATGAGGACGATGAATAAGGCACATCTTTGCATTATGTATCCGTTGATATTAACGTTGGGTGTGGGTGCTTTTGAGGACTAAAATGTTCAATACAATCCAAGGTATACCTAATTATTTCAAGACAAGACTCGTGACTTCTTTATAAAGTCTTAATATGGATTTAAATAAATTAATTTGATTTTATATCTTCTTGAGTTGTTCTATATTTTTTATATTTATCTAAATATTTCCCTTACCAAAGCAGAAAAAAATATATATCCACTTGTTTTACGAAGTACGCTAAGAATACAGAGATTTTCCTATCTGTTACATATTTCATTATCTTTCTGCAAACTCATCAATCCGTATACACATGCCCGCTTTCGCAGAATACTTTCCATGTCTACGTCACAAACAACCCTTTTAATATCAATTTGGTTCGTAAACCTTTGTCTTTTCTTTGTAGGTACTATATTTTTTCTTGAGGCAGGTACGTAGTTTTTGATATTAGGGAAATATTTTAAATAAATTCTTCATTATTTGTATTACAAACTTAAGTCGCCAAATTGATCTATCCAAAACAAAAATCTTATTCCGAGAAAGGATTACCTCAACAACAACAGACTTTATCGAACCTAATATAACTTTAGCTATTCACTTGGCATCAACACCTACACAGAACAAAATCAAAACTCCCCGATGACAAATAGGATTAATTTGTGATTTTAATCCAAAGTTCGAAAGGTTCTGTTTGTTAAAACAAAAGCGTATTTTAAAGAACAACATAAAACAACAATTGGATCAGCCGCTTTAAATGTCGCCTTACGTGACTTGGAAAAGGGAATTTCTTTCGGCGCGTTTTACGAAACCAACGTAATAAGACCCTGCCTAATCTTCGTGATCAAGTACATTTTGTTTTCACCTCAGTTTTTACCGCGGACGTGTTTCTTCACTTAGATGCTTTCTTTAAAACTGTCCGAACTTGGCGACAGTTCCACTGGTTGTTTGTTGTTTAACTTTCCGATGTCAGATGTGTGAAGCGTGGAAATGCATTGTGTTATTTGACGTTTACTTGGTTCCAAGCGCTTACAGTTCCTATTTGCAAAGTTGTCTGTTTGATTTCTTATTCAAATTTGTCGAGTTGAAATTGTATGTTTGTAAACTTACTAGTTTTCATATCTGAGTATAAATGTGATAAATCTACTAAAGTACGCGAACACATTTCCGCCTAATTCCCCAAAAAGGGCAGGGTTGCGGTACATAGTTGGGGATCTAGGATTCGGGATTAAGTAAGCTATTTTTTAAGACAGTCAGAACACATTTCTAGACTTTGTATGGGTACTAAGAATTATCTAATGGAATAAAACTAAAATAGTAGTAATGATATATGTATCTGTATCATATCCATGCGAATGTCTGACCATGAAAGAAATGTGTTAATACGGATTTTATAACGTATTGGATAATATTCTAACTTCCCAATGTTTTCAAGATTTTATATGCAGCTCGTGAGGCGAGGGAATTAACTAAGATAATATATTACGTAATGTTATATTACAACTATCTACATTTTAGCTTACAACGAACAACGTTGTGAAGTTAAATCATTTCCATGCCATTGAATAATTAATTCAAAGTTTCTTTGAACTTAATTATTATTAAATATTATTTGGCCTTCAACATAAAAAAGCTACGTAAAATTTTCTAATGAACCTGTTCTTTTATTATATAAGGTTATGTTTAAAAATCTACACACCCATTTCGGTCGGTCGTAGGCAAAAGTTTCGCCGTGAGAATTAAAAACTAGCGAAAGGTATCTACTGGAGCGAAATGGCGATCTCATCGTCTTGAATATTGCAAATTCTCTCCGGATATCCTTATCTCCGGAGGTTTTTCCATACAGGCAAAAGGTCTTGGCGATATAGTCGCTCTTTCAAGTTTTATTTTAGAAGACAGTGTGGCATGACCAAGTATGTGGTTTCTAACAACAATTTCACTAAATCAAGATGTAACATTTTTCGAAAATGAAAATGATTGCACAAATGAATGACTCATAAAGAATATTTTTATATCAAAATTATTGTATATAAAGGCGGGTATAATACTTATGACATACATAATTATAACGGAGGATGTATTAGAGATACGTCGAGGACCTATATCATTCGCTTGTAAATAAGATGCTCATACTAATTTTTATCTTTGAATGAATGCTTTATATTTCATTCTTTCAAAATCGGGAAGCCTTTAAATTTGGAGGTTGATAATTGAGTAGTGGTCGGCACGATGGATAAGAAAATCTGAGGGTCGTTGTCAGTTGTATTTAGTTTGATAAGCCTTGTCATTTTGTAGTCTAATAAATAATAATTATAATGATATAGAAAGCATTTTTTCGTGGATGAAAATAAAGCGGCACCAAATTTTATATTGTTTCCGTAGCATAAATATTACTTTCAATCTCATGTCATACCCGTAACACTCAAAAACCGTGTCGACATTCGCATCCGAAACCATATTACGATTATGACACTGTAAATTACAGCAGTATAAATAGGATTTTATTGCGGTGAACTCATAAATGTTGAGTGTGTGAACTTCAAAATTCAATTCCCTGTAAATCCAAGCGGTTATGCCGTTCTCACGGAAAACACATATTCTGCAACGTCACAAGCTCTTCGCGGGTACGTGGCGACAAACTTAAGATCAGCTAATATGTAAGAAAAATATGCTTTATCACAAGGACAGAAGGAAAAGAAAATAGCAAGGCAAAGTTTGCTGAATGTATTCGTCATGGCATCGCGGGTCGCGGCTTTGTTCTTGAAAAGTTGCTTTGTTTGTCTGTTTCCTATACCCAACAGACTTGCGGATGTGTTGTTTTGATATTTTATAAACAGCTTGCTAGTTTTAGCTTTAGGGTTATAAATGAGACGCTTTTAATTTTACACTTTTGGTTCAGAATAGTTTTTATATTTTGTCGGTGGAATAAATTGCAACTGCTTTTGGCTTCTAATGATAATTAAAAAGAAGAATATTTTTCCCCTTTCATAAAAGGTTGCAATCTATTTTTTGACTGCAACTTTGCTCACTAATCGTTTACGTCCCACACAAATCAGTGACATAGCTAAGCGTTATTAAAAAAACGAATCACACTTTCGCATTTGGAATATAGGCATACGTGTGTGTCCCCTTCCTATGGACTAAAGAGCAATAGGCCATACAATTTAATTGACAGTGAATACACATCAACAACCCATATACGTCCCACTGCTGGACACGGGTCTCCTCTACCATTGAGAGGGTTTAGTCCATAGTCCACAACGCTGGCCAATTGCTGCTTGGCGTAGGCAGGTGTGCAGGTTTCATCACCTTCTTCCTTCACCCTTAAAGCAAGTGATAATTCAATGTGAATACACACATAACTTCGAAAAATCAGAGGTGTGTGCCTGGGGTTCGAACCCGCGGCCTCTAAGATTCACGACCGCACGCCTAAACCTCGAGACCATCACTGCTATAATCATTATAACATCGAATACAAAAAAGATTTTATTCAAATTATAATTTTTTAATTTATATTTATTTATTTAAAAATTTATAACGCGAATGACCCAGATCGGACTATCGTTCTGCGCTGAAAATAAGCCATACGTACTGTAGCGGAGTTAATGTTCCGTGGGTCTCCCGCGGTGGACGCCCTAATGGACTGGAGGATGCGAACGCGCGGATTTATTACGCCTAGCTTTAACTACTTTTTACTAGTTAACAGTTTAATTTACCGACATTTTTCGGAGTGTGTAATACTCCGCAGTTTACTTAATCGATTTTATACTTGACGTGATTTATGATTGTAGAAGAGATGTAAAAGTATATTAGAATGGGTTGTAGCTTTAGTGTTATACCGAACTAGAGTAAGGGCGTGAGTGAGATTGTATACAATTAAAAGTAGAGTGCATGAAAATTAATGATTGTAAATTACTTATTTGTCTCTGGACAGAAACCAAACCCATGACTTTTTATACAGGACTCAGGCCATTTTCCCCTTTTTTTCGTTTTTGAGGGGAAACTGATTATGAAACTACTTCCCACCACCGGGAAACGCAGTCATTTCGGCTGTCTTAGAGTTGAAGGGGGCGCTGTTGCACTGCCACTGGCTTGGTTCAGGCGACCCCAAGAGACTTTTACGGTAGACTGTGGATACCGTGGCAGGATTCTAAGCTCGCTTACTGGGCAAAGGCCACTCACGACTACCCTACCGTAAAGTTTTGTTAAATAGCAGAGGCACAACTGTGTTTTAACTTTGATTCTGTATCCCAATGAGAAAATTATTCTATGATCATGCTTTTAGACTTCAACGTTTATTTTGCCTTAATCATCGATTAGTAAACGCAATGAATTAATAATAATGCCATGATAAATTCAATTTTATTAGTATCCTCATTTGAATATTCAAATATGTTTATTTTTAATCTACAAAACTTTTTCGAATGTTATAAATAAATTAATATTGTTATTTGTTGCGAATAATTTTGCAAATTAAAGGCATTTGAATGCAAAGTGAGGCACAATCCTCGCCACTAACACGGAACTCATAATGAAACAAACAAATAAATAAACATTAATCAAAGCTAATATAAAAATAACTTAAAATAAATCATGTTGGCCTTGAAGCTCAGATGAGTAGTCGAGTCAAAAATCTCGGTGGTCACAGGTTCAAACCCCAGCCACACAGACTTTTTGAAGTTGTGAGTCATCAGCATATATATATCTGAGTGGGTACGGGCCTCCTCCACAACTGAGGCGGTTTAGGCCTTAGCCCAGTAATATGTGTGTTCCTGATGAATTATCACTTAATTTGACGGCGAAGGATGACATATGAGGTAACTTCAGGCCATAAAATTCTTAGGTATGTAGTCTGCTAAACCTTACAGTTCAATTCTGCTAGACTATTTACTATCTTCTCTCTTTCTTTCGAAGAGGAAGCTTGAGCCCTGCTAGAGAACGTATGGGCTGAAGATAACGACAGTGTTAAAAATTACAGAGTATGATTATGTGACAATATTTATAAATATTTTCTTCTAAAGCATTGTTTTTCATTAGTTTATCCCAGCTGGAATGCTTATTCGTACCAATGTAGCACTTTAGCGTAGTAGTATAGTATAATTAAAAAAAAAATAGGGGATAAATAAATAAATAAATACACCCAACAGTCACATACATAGCTCTGACCCCACACTAGGTTACAAGACCTGTGTCGTGGGTATCAGACACTACGAGAGACTTTTTCGGTCTCACAAACACCCAGACCCGAAACAAATATTTGTGGTTCACACAAACATTTGTCTCGGTGCGGGGATCGAACCCGCGGCCTCTAGTTTCGCAAGCTGGTTTCTAGCCAACTGCGCCACGGGGGCTGTCAATCATGGGGATAAATCAGTAAATCAGTTTATGCTTTTAAAAAAGTCATGGCAAGGTCACTTTTTCAATGGTATTTAAGTATAAAACTATTTTAAATTTACGGTAAAAAAAGTATGTAATTATGTTATATTTAAAAACAAGAAGTTACCAATAAAATCATTTTCAATCCAAAACCCATCGTACAATTAATGAAAATAGCGAGGCTCTTTAAGAATACCTCACATGTTCTGTAGAAAGTAATAGTGAGCAATAAAAGTGAGGAGTGTCTCCCTCTGGGGCGCAATTTTACCCTCCTCCTGGGCCAATTGCAAGCTACTGAGCACATCTGTTGTCTTTTAATTAATGACAAGAAGCCACCTCCCAAGCCGTTTTTGTTTATTCAACCTCTTCAATATATTTCAAACACCGTAGATGTAATGTAGGAAAATTAAGGGAAGCATTTTAGGTCACTTTGTTCATTTAAACTCATCAGACGGAGGTAATAAAGTTAGCATCTTCTGATGCTTTATTTGCATGCCTTTTTATGTGATCCTAGATTTTGAAGGAAGAGTTTTTTATTGTTTTAAAATTAACAAGCAAATATTTGGGATGATTAAATGGTTTAGGCATTTTCAGGTGTACTAAGGATAATGTTGATGTAAAGAGGTGTTCACTGGAGGCAATAATACTATGAATATTAAACTTTAAACTTAAACTATGTATTTTGTATGCTGTATTTGTTATATACCACCAAAACTGTAGTCATATTCGACAAAGTGAAACAAGGACGTAATGATTTGAGAACATTGACTAAATTACAAACCCGACACCGAAGCTGATACGCAAACTAATCAGATATCTGTACACATTAAATTATAGAGAGTTCAGAACTTTACTAAAAGTGGTCGCTTTATCCCAAATCAGCAAATCTGACACATACCGTCCACAAGAACATGCTTTGTTGAAACCTAGACCGCCATTTCGATAGTCTCATTCCCTTCTAATCAATTTTCTAAGGCACTTATATGCTATTTTATGTACGTATATCGTATAATTAGCTTTAATCGTAAGTTTGTATAAAGTGGACTACAGATCAGTTTCCATTGATGAAGAAAATATTTGGCGCACAATAAAATAAAATACACACACATTAGGTACACAATTTTTTTAATATTATCCAATCTATACAATATATTTTCCCGGAAAAAATCAAAATCCACATATATTTGTGTTTGTGAGGCCATAAAGTCTCTCCTTGCTGAGATGCTGGACACAAGACTTGTATCTTAGTGTGGCACCAGAACTATGTTTTGTGACTATTAGGACTATTAATTGTATCAATTTTGTGGATTAAAAAAACAAACCCACGTGTATATTTATTTGCAATTTCCTAGCTCTATATGTATATTTGTATTGGAAGTGAATCCTTGTTCATTCTCTCGGCGCCAGCGGAAATCCCCAACCCCAAGGCCATTAATCAGCACTCGTACTCCATTTTTATTGGTGTAAGTCTTATACTCGGGCGTACGATGTTGATTAGCCAAGACGCTCCCAGCTAATTGCCAATACTGCCGCTAAGTGCTTCTATTTCGTCGCGGTAAGTTTCGATCAGACCTGCCATATTGTCATAAAACTTATGAGTCAACATGTTCATCTGAACGTTGTTAAGGATGCATAGGAACTTGTTAGTGCTTCCCTGTGCTGCTCTTAAGGGAAGTAATGTAAGTCAAGTGGTACGCATGCAGGCTAATATTGTATTTCATGCCAGTAATAGGGTTTCACTGCGTAAAAACATTGAATTTCAAACAAATTTATATTCTTTTAACATGTATGTATTCATTCGACTACCTCGTCCCTTTGCGGCGTATGATCGCAAAGTCTTCTGTTCAATTCTTGAAACAAGTGACACTTTTTCAAGGAATTATGATAAGCAGCATCGAATCCAAAATTAGGCTTGATGACAGGGAGGCGTGACAGGACCTCAAGCAGTAGAGCTACACGCACTTTCTTAAAATATAAATAAAACATTATTTTCCATTAACTGTCGAAAAATACGGTACTGTTTTATACTTACATATCTATGTAAATGCAAAATATTTTTAGGAAAAAGCCAGCGAAATGTGATTGAAACTTTACAAAGTATGTTAAATTAAATAAAAAAAATAATGATCCCTTTGAGAGCGTATAAAAAATATTTTGAATCAAATGCTTGAAAAAACGAATCTCAGTGTGAATATCAATAAAACAATGTAAGAACTAATAAAAAAAAACTCGTCCATTATTCAAAGCTCTATGATAGAACCCTCGGAAAATCGATCAAATTTTTAATCCCCTTTACAGAATCCTTTATTATGGACCAGCATTGAAAACTCAAACGCAGGAATAATTCTCTGAAAACTTATTTATTCCCAGTTTGAATAATGAATTAGCTGAAGTGAATTTTCTACAACCGACAATTTATAACTTACACCATTTAAATTTTCTTCTAGCTTGCAAATCCAGTTTGCAATTTACCAGACTGTGTTTTAATCGACTAAGCATTTTGCTTCATTCGGATTTTTCTTATTTTCAAAGCCATTTTTATGTTGTGCCACATGCCGCTATAATCTCTGGCTTCTAGTTAAAATGCACATGTCGGATTTGAATGCCGGGTCTGCAGTGGGAGATTTATTCTCAATTCATATCGGACCTGTGATGGCAATAGAAACTAAATCCGCTTGCACTAAGACCTACGACAAATTGTATGGCATTAGGACTATTGGGAAAATCATCATTGTTATTTTTCTTTAGTATTTTATCTGGGAGCTGGGAAATGTTCTTTAAAATGATATAAATTGTGCGAATAAAAACTACGTTCTCTTTTTGATATCTTTATCTATATTAGTGGAGTGAGCTTTTTTGCCTGGTACGTCCTGGTACGTTATTTTGTTGTTTCACTATTTACTAGGTTTTGTTTTTTTTTTTTTAAATAAACTTAATCTCTATGAATTCTTAAGCCTCCATCTCGTAAAGGTAGGTTAAGGCACTTGATTGCCACAAATCTACATTAAAAATAAAGACAATAGGGGGGTAGTAAATAATGACATAAAAATTTCTGTGTTATAAATAATGCTATTAAAGTTATTGTTTACTATTAAAGAAAGTTAATGATTTCAAAACATTGTTTCAAACATAATATCCAATGCAATATAATCGTAATATTCCCACAAATACTATTACAGCAGTCAAACGAGTAAAATCGTATGAAAACTAAAGATAACACACAATTCCACTGACACAAGGCGGCGGTGCGACGCTGTCTCCCCGAGATTTCCATTCAAACAAAGCTGTAACCTGTAACATTGTCTACTTACTGTCCATTTTAATCCACTAGAAAGACAATCAGATTCTTCACAATGGACGGAATGAGGTGGTACGGTCTTTTCTAGCCTCAGGTACGACTTTGTGATGGAAATAGACTTCTAAAAGTACACGAGCAGGATGCTTTGCAAGTCCTACCGTTATAAAACTGGTCTTAGAGGAGTAAATTGTTTTTGTGCCTGGAGGCGGTTTGCTCCGTCTAGTGGCAAGAGCGTTGGGAATATTAAGCGGCGGCTGTCTCGAAACCACGCTATTTATGTTTATGTAAGGTGAAATCTTAGAAAAGCTGGCTTGAAATGAGGAATCAGTTGCTAAATAAATAACCTGGGAAATTCTATTGCGATGTTTAAATTCGTTAATATTCACTTTGTTATTCCTTTGGGGTATGCAAATACAGACAACAACAAATTCAAAAATTTTCTCACCCGCTTTCGTTAGTTGCACAATATTATATTTTTATTTTCAGGGGTTTTTTTAGAAGTCTCCAGATATAGGAAATATCTATATTTCGACGGGTGAATAGTAAAAATGCATGATAAAACTTAAGTGTACCTATAAATTTACGTTGATATTTTGATTCTGTACTTCATATAAATTGGTGTCCATTATATCTCTCAATCATTTTGTGTAGAATATTTAAGTCGCAAAGTGCAACTCGAATTAATATATGGAATGGTAATAAATGAATAAAAGCATTCATCATCAACAGCCCTCAACTCGTCTACTGCTGGACATAGGCCTCTCTTATGGCAAGACATTGGGCTCGATCTTCGGCATAAAATAAAAGCATTATGTAGATGTATTCTCATCAGCCTATCGCCGTCCACTGCTGAACGTAGGCCTCCCCAAGAAAGCGCCAACCATCTCATTAAAAAGATCCATCCAAGATGTATTCATTAAAAAATAAATCAGATTTTCAAACAAAAAGGCTTTATGTGATACATGATCAACTGAATTCGTTTTCAAGTTATATTCCAATGAACATCGAATACATGGAGAAAATTTCATATTTTATGAATAGATTATACGTCTAAACATTTTATATTATGCGATAAAAAAATCCATTGCATGCATTGCAAAAAACATGAATGAATGATTTTCAACAACAATCAATAATAAAATTATTAACACTCAGACTTTTACTGGTTTGTGTTTTTTTTTTTTTGTTTTATATTACATTCTTTTTTCCTTTGCTTTGTCTTAAACAACTTGACATTTACGTCTTCTAAATTTGTATACATATACTTAAGTAAATAAAATAAAATAATTATAATAGATATTTTTAAATAAATAAAATTAGTAAAGTTTAATTTATTTAGTCTTACATTTATATAATTCGCTGAGATGAAATTCCTTACGGATCACTGCACGAATTTAACCAAAGGAATCTTATTTGAAGAGGTTGGGACAAGAAAAAATTTAGATGGCACTCGACAGCGTTGGGGTCATATTTTAGTGTAGGACCCTCAATTAGTGCAGGTGCGTGAAACGTCCTTGCAAGTTATAAACTTGGGAATTTTGGGAACTTGAATTAAAGATTTTATTATGATATGATAATTAATTATGTATAATGTGATCTGGGCTTACATATAAGTACGCACATTGCTTATGTAAAGTATCTTCAGGGAATATCCTGAGTCAGTGGTACATTAGTAATACTATTACAAAATAAACATTAGACGGAACGAATAAAGTTTCGCCGTGACCTAAATACAGAACTAAGAGCAGTTTATTTTTCACGCCAACCATTTACTTGAATGGGGCCCAAGATATCTGCATTACCGTATCCCAAGTCATTGCTTTATTTAAGACTAAAATCTGGTCTTAATGTTACCTTTTCAGCCTATTGTGTGGGCCTCGGGAGGCTCAATTCATACTGGCTTTAAAGGCTTTTAACAAGCCGAAGGAACTAGAAGCTTTTAAGGGGAGGAAGTGAGATGGAATTGTTGCATGTTAAGGCACTAACACGAACAGATATTACGTTTTCATACAAAATAGAACACATTTAGGTTAAGAGTTAAGTAACGCTCGCATTTACGAAGAATTTTAGATGTAACTCTCTAGTAAGTAATTTTATAAATGTATAGGTACCTCACACATACCTCTGACTTTTCGAAGTTGTGTGTGTATTCACATTGAATTATCACTTGCTTTAACGGTGAAGGAAAACATCGTGATGAAACCTGCACACCTAAGAGTTCTTAGGAATTTCTTAGGTGTGTAGTCCGCCAACCCGCACTAGGCCAGCGTGGTGGACTATTGCCTAAACCCTGTCATTGGTAGAGGAGACCCGCGCTCAACAGTGGGCGTATATGGGTTGATGAAGAAGAAGAAGATAGGTACCTACTTTGTCATGAATTCAAACGTAAATTTATGTAATCATTTTATTACATTGTGGTAATAGCAGATGTTTTCAAGTAATCATGTCTCAAAAAGGTATCTTTCTACAAAAACTTTTCGCAAGCTCTATTTAAATTCCCACGGTATAGAATTTGTATTTTCTTTTTTGAATTTGAAAGGAATATTTTGCTTTCACAAAATTCCAAATAGAAACACCAGCCCAAATATTGTCCGCTGAAATATTTACTAGTATTTTTGGATTGCACGCCGCACACTTACAAGAATGCCACCAAAACTGCATTTTTGAGATTATGTAGACAAAATATTTATTAGAATTCAGATACTAGTTAAATACGTCAAATTTTATTTTATTTTGTTGATTGAACATTTATCCATGATCTGTATAGTGAACAGAAACTACCAATTTATCAAGAATCGGCATTTAAATAAACAATCTCACATGAGTTTATAATTACTATAAAATATTGAAGCTCAATTTATAATTTCCAATTTTTAAATATTTAGCAAAAACACTTTATTATGGGCTCGTTTGTGAACATTTTCCATTTCCTTATCGCTTGCTGTATGCAATTTTTAAACGTTAAATTTGAAAGCGTCCTGCGACAAACAGCATTATGGGTGCCATTCCTGGTAATCGCATCTATTCCCCGGTGAGACGGGCATATTGTCCCACCTTTATCTCACCTAAATTACATTTGGGCTCAGATATCCGACGTCTTTGTTTCACTTCCTACCCGTAATTGCAACTTTAGTTTTAAATCTCTGTTACTTAGGTAAACCGCTTACACATTATAAGATGTTACATTTAAAAAAGAATGTGTGAATTATTATCGCTTTTATTTTAACTATGGTTGAATTTTTTTTAAAGAAATACGCACATATTTTTCGTTTGATCGACTACTGAAAATAAACTCCAATAAGGGTTTTTATTAGTAATAGAAATATATTTGATTTATATTTTAGTCTGTGGCATTCAATAGAGTTCCTATGTCAATTTTTTTTTTGTTAAATGGCAGTGGTGGTGAAAATAAATGTGATGTACAGGAATCATATTTGGCGAAACATTAAACAGTCCTTTCCCTATCTTTCCGTTTTTATTGTATCTACACATGGTTTTTCGAAGTAAACAAATCCTTCTTAATTACGAAACATAATCTATCTTATGTGAGGTCAGAACAAACATGTGGTTGGAAAGTTTTGGCTTATTGGTTTTACGACTGAATGCGTGTCGGATATCAGCCTTGGGAGTATTAATTGCTTCACTCTGTTCATATCAGAATCGTAACGTTGTAAATATTTTACAATAGGTAGTGTCCTACATATACCAAACAAGCTATTTCTAACTCGGTTACTAAAATTTTCAATCGAGTTTCTATATCAACTCCTGGCGAGTTATGTAGCACCGATCGAGTGCCGTTTATATTTTTTGCAGTATATTGATTTGCCATTTCAGCTTGTTATGATTAATAACGAATGCATGCATACAAATTTTAAAACAGGTTGTGTGAAGTGCAGATAATGTCTTAATAGATTTTGCATATTCTTGACTATCATTCATTCACAGGCTTTTTTCATCCCACTGCTCAGAAAGACCTCTCATTCAACACGCCATTCTTGGCAATTTACATCCAAGACCTGCCAGCTACGCTTACCAGATCGTCAATCAATTTTCTTAACTAAATCACTTTAATCTTACAATGAAATTAAATTCAAATTTAAGCTATACTAACAATGAAGCCTAAAAATCAAAAAGAAAGCTACTAAAACCCAAAGATTTGAAGCAATATAATTTTAAAACAAAAACAATGGAAGATCGTCTTTTAACATTAAACAATAGAAACTCTTCAATGACAGATGTGGTAAAGCGGCAACACCTCATTTAATTTCGCCTTAGGAGTAATAATAATTGAAGTTGCTCGGGTACGCGGGGTTCCGGGTGGATGATCCTCCATTTTAATTAAATCACGAAATGTCTTGCTTGGAACTAAGGTGTCTGTAGCACCTACAATGACTTGTTTATGGGCTGGCTGAGTGCCTCTTACGTTTTGTTATCATGTTACATATGATCTTTGACGACGTTTATTGCTGAATGGGACTTAAAGACTTTACATAGATGTGATATTTTTATAAATAAATAAATAAATACACCCAACAGTCACATACATAGTCCTGACCCCACACTAAGATACGAGTCTTGTGTCGTGGGTATCAGAAACTACGAGGGACTTTTTCGGTCTCACAAACACCCAGACCCGAAACAAATATTTGTGGATCACACAAACATTTGTCTCGGTGCGGGGATCGAACCCGCGGCCGCTCGTTTCGCAAGCTGGTGTCTAGCCAACTGCGCCATGTGGCTGTTTTGAATTTTACTATTCTGTATAATTCGAATTTTTGCTTCGGTTTTTGTCTTACAGGATCCCACTTTATCACAATGGGTTCAATGCTTTGGTGTACATGTAAACGTGAAACGAACAGCCTAACTTTCACTTTATATTTACGTCGGAGAAAATGTTTGGACTGAGTGCGTGAGAGAAGACATGAAATAAAAATCGGTGAGTGAAGACATGACGACTGATAGGGGTGTTTGGGAAGATAAAACATACTGCCTCGACACCAAATAAAGTTGAGAACAGGGAAAGAGAAAGATGACTTACATTGGAGCATTTTATTTAGTTTTGGAGAATTATGCGTTATGCCTATAAGAAATTCTTAGTAATGGTAAAACCAGGCTTTTCCTAGACTCGAGTTATTGCATTATATATCTATCTATCTTTTATCATTATTATCTTCTTCTTCTTCTTCATCAACCCATATACGCCCACTGCTGAGCACGGGTCTCCTCTACCATTGAGAGGGTTTAGGCCATAGTCCACCACGCTGGCCTAGTGCGGGTTGGCGGACTACACACCTAAGAAATTCCTAAGAACTTTTTAGGTGTGCAGGTTTCATCACGATGTTTTCCTTCACCGTTAAAGCAAGTGATAATTCAATTTGAATACACACATAACTTCGAAAAGTCAGAGGTGTGTGCCTGGGGTTCGAACCCGCGACCGCCGAGATTCTCGACCGCGCGCCTAAACCTCGAGGCCATCACTGCCATTATTATACCATTACCATCACTATCATTATTATACCATTTGCTTTTTAGTCTTTATTTGTACATCTAAGGATGCCGTCTGAAAAATAAGTTAGTCTCAAAAAAATCCAAATTAACAAGTAAAGTCAACTTTAGGTTGTTATACATCAGCGGGTGACACAAATAGTTGTTTTTACGCAGCACAGTGACCCAACAGTGACATTTTAGTAGCACGCCCGTTCATCTGTCTGAGAGCTTGTAATACTCACTTTTTTACGAGCAATGTTTACGGCTCCATGTCGGGCCCGCATAACGTCACTTAATCATTCCCGTGCAACATTTGTAATGGAGATTTATTTGATGGATGCTTTTTCATTTTATTTTGTATAATTTAATTTATTTTTTTATCCCACTGCATTTCCAGTAAGCGTTCCCAAATGTTCTGCGAAGATTGTTATAAATGATTTTGTAGTAGAATGTAGTACTAGTCTTGGAATGGTTGGTGCAATGTAAATGGTTTGGTTGGGTACTATTATCATTATTACTTCATTACGTAATAAAAATACCTCTTTTTTTGGAAGCCTTTTCATACCCGATGTTGCTACGAAAAGTTTCCTAATAAAAATACCGAATAACAATTTACCTTACATATTATTAAACATCGCATGCCACACACAAATGCTGAAAAACCAAAGAGGCGTTAGATATTTATCAACGGCACACCTATTTCAATACTTTTAACAACAGTAATTATATTCACCGTATTATATCGTGTTCTATGCCTGTAAGAATAGCTATTTAAGAAAATCTACCAATTTTCTCTTTACGAGAATGTCACCGAGATGATATCTCCGTGGGCCGTTGGCACAAACTACGCTAGCCAATTTGCGTTTAGATTGGGATAAGACGTAAGGCCTATCTATTTTTTCTACTTACTTCAACAGTGGGTATTTCTCTGAACAATATTACGTATATCTTTGAATAATGCAATGCTACCTCATCCACATGTAAGTTTTTATAGAGTTTATTAAACGAACGGTGAAGGATCATGGCGTCGTAGCCCCAGTATATTTAAAAGTACTATATATTTCTTAGATAAAAGCCTAAGTCCTCTAAAGTAGAGGAGGTTGTCTATTGTATATTTATACGTTTTTTATATAGACTCTGTACGGCTACGATGAATTTCACAATGAATAAAAACAGCAAACCTTTCCGCTGAACGAGAAATCAAGCAAGAGACTTCTAGATCGCGCGGCACATACCTGTATCGCGGGGCCACAAGCCAATAAAATTATTTACTAATAAATAAATATGTGCTAATTTATAATCACATCCTGTTCACATTGCACAAGAATAAGAAACGTTTTAAATGTTAAAGGTTATTGAATAAGAAGTAAGTGGTGCGTGTATTGTTATTTGCATAAACCTGTCGGGGTCAAAGTTTTAATAATATGTTGAAATAAAATCATAAAATTATGTCGCAAAAAACACCACTTAACAGACAAGCTGAAAAAGCGCCGCTATAGATCGTAATAATAGCAAAAAATTATGAAAACGTTTACTAATACATGTTCCGTTAAAAATGTCTACCTTTACAATTTTCAAGGATAAGATCTTAGTATGCGGTGGTCGGTAATATAAAAAGTAGATCAGTATTAATATTATTTTAAAATATGGACTTTAAGACACCTTTGAAAAATGAAACGTCTTTCATTAAAGAAATCAAGTAAAGTATTATAATTTAAATTATCATCATCATAATCAACAGTATCATCTACTTAAGTATTATAATATATTATTATTATTATCATCGGCCCGCATACGTTCCTCTGTTGGGTTTGAGCCTCCTCTACAACTGAGAGGAAAATTTATGTATGTAGGTACTATATAAGAATAATGCACGGTTAAATCTCATAAAAACTTGGTATAGTAATTATAAATTTGCAAGCAAATTGAAGGCCTGTCTTATTAATTTAAATCAGGAGATGTTTTCAAGAAATTTTAACAAACCCTTCTGTGACCTTTCATTGGTAACAGCATCGTTGCATGTAATGAGCAATCCGATATTATCGAGTCAGCAATTAGTGAATAAGCAAAGGTTCTCGAGGCATTTAATTTCTGACCCGAAACGGTTTAATTAAGCGGGTACAGAAGGACCGTGTCAATTAACATTCTCCTGATTAAATAATAAAGTTTAAGCTTATTTATTACTGTATTGTATTTATTACTTGATTTTATGTTGGTATTTAATTTATTTATCGCGAAAAAGTCTTA
This sequence comes from Cephonodes hylas, assembly GCA_030295005.1. NCBI lineage: Eukaryota > Metazoa > Arthropoda > Insecta > Lepidoptera > Sphingidae > Cephonodes > Cephonodes hylas. Next base: position 8,563,239 of record AP025371.1, read on the forward strand.
GAATCACTTCAAAGACCGAAGACGAAAAGCGATGTAACTATTTTGAATTATGAGTATAGGAGTTGAAAAAATTGTTCATTATCATCAGCCCATATACGTCCCACTACAGGACACGGGGGTTCCCTACCATTGAGAGGGTTTAGGCCTAAGTCAGGACTACACACTAAAGAAACTTAAAGCAAGGGATAATTCATTGTGAATACACACATACCTAACTTCGAAAAACTGTCTCGGGTTCAAATTTCAAACCCGCGACCACCGAGATTCTCGCTCGCGTGTCTAAGCCACATTACATCACTGCATTTCAACACTTTTCACATCTCTGGTATAATAAGAATTGTTACAGAAGCTTTGAATAAATAGAGTACTTTTGCCGGACAAGCAATGCCATGAGTTAAATCATGCATAAAATTCATTCGGAAAACTTTATTAGGGATTGAATGCGTCCCCAAAGAGTTCACGTCTGGCGGACAGGCTGTAAAAACATAACTTCGTACGTTTTACGCCAGTTTTTACGTACGTATTTTCAGATGAAATAAAGACAGTTTTTAGTATTACACTGTAGACATTCCCATGTTATTTTGACTGTAAGAGATTATTATTTTTATTGAGCTCAATCGATGTCAAGATGATTTTAAATTTGATAAAACGGTATTTAGACAGCCTATTGCCGCTTTTGAGTGCCATCTTTTTTTTTTTTTTTTTTTTGTTATCGAGGGGAAAGCTGATTATGGCTCTACTTCCCGCCAGCCCGGGGGCGGTGGGGGGCGGGAAGCGTATGTCGGGGTCACCGGTCTTCCAGCCCGGCGCGCGGCGACGTCAGGTCCGCGCAGGTGTTAGTGCCGGGCTGGGTCCCTAACAAAACAAAAATCCCTAAACCGGCATACCGACCAAAACCCCCCGGTGGCCATCACCGCGCCGAGTGGGGCGACCACGGTACGTGGGCGAGAAGCGCCCACCGTCAACCGCAGCCGCCTGGTGCGCCTCCGGGACGTTAACGTCCCGGCCTTCACGAATTTGACGGGGGCGCAGTTGCACCCCCACTATCTTGATTTGGGCGCCCTGGTTGCGAGTGGGCGCCCGCGACGTGCACGGGCCACAGTGCCGCCGCCCCGCTCGGGGTCACTTTCAGTGAGGACGCGCCGCCCCCGCAGTGCGCCCAGCAACCCCAAGCGCCCCTTTGAGTCGCCTTTTACGACAGGCAGGGGATACCGTGGTGAGATTCTAACGCCCCCTTGCCACAGGGCAGGGCGACGGGTCTAATTGTCTCTGTTGACCCGGCGCCTCCTTCTTTGACGTCTTTGACAGGCGGGATCGCTTCTCTCGCGATCCCGATCCGCGCTCTCCTTCTGCGACATGACGTACTCGCAGAAGGAGAGCATAGCACGCCATGACCTCGGACTCCCGACCATCGAAGAGACGACGGCCGGGAGCGATTGAGTGCCATCTCCCGGTCCGTGCTGCTAGTGATGATTTCTTAATGGAAAACCCAATAACAATTTGTCTTACTCGGTTTATCGGACCAAAGAAAGGTAGAGGAGAAAGAGTAAAGTTTAAAGAAAGAGGAGACCCGTGCCCAGTATGGTACGTATATGGGCTGATAATGATACTCGTGTATTATGGTTATTATATATGATGATATTTTAAGGTAAATTATTCAAATCCAAGGTCTAATTAGTGGAACTTTTACAATATTTTGCTACATTATTAATATATAGAGAATTATTAGCAGTTTCGGCTTGCTATAATTTATCGGAAACACCAAAAACATATAATTACATAATAAAAAACGCGATCGTAAATGACAATTTATTAGCACCAATAGATTTTGGTGTGAAAAGAAATATATAAATAGAAAAGAAAATTTTTAAAGGAAAAATTAATTATTTGAATAAATTAATTTACTTCGGGCATCAATTCATCGTACGAAACTTGCTCGAGTAGTACTCCTAGGTTTTCGACTACAGCAGCACTGAGAGATTGGCATATGGTCGGTCCGACGTCGGCGACGATTTCGCGCCACATCTCGTTGAGGAGCTTGTTGACCTGTTCACCTGTTAGCAAAGTAAAGCCCCTTAGATTCATTAGTTTTGGTCCTTTTTGACAAGATTTAAGTGTGGATGACTAATATAATTGATATTTTTGAACAGAGCGTTAAGGAGTTCCGACCTATTTTAGTACGCATGAGGACATCGAGTGAGAAATAGGTTTTGGTCGCGTTTTAATAATTCCTCCAAAATGAAATTTCTTTAGCACTGATGTTATAGGTTTTTTGATTAAGTGACACCGTCCCTAAGTACAAAGTACGTGTGTCCGCCACCCTGTATAAAACCAGCGTCGAGGACTAACACTTATTCCCTTCGTGCCGATACGCATGCGAATATTGTTTCTTTTTTTCATGGTTGATTTAGAAATGTCACCAAATACTTTTTAACCATTTCAACATATGATTTAGTAATGTAATAAAATCGTACATTTAATAAGGAAACAAGATCACAAAGTTTTAAACAATAAAAATAAAAACAGTTGAATTACGTAAACAAAATAATAATGACTGTGGGTGTCCGGCTAACAATATCATTTTTTATTGGCTAATTTTCATATCGACGTTGCTCACAAATGCCAGCTCAATTTTAGGTAAATGTAAACGACTTTTTACATACATATATTGTAGTCTTTTAATTTCGGTACCCACTTGCTTGCTGTTATATAGATTTCGCGAAGGTACAAATCAGTCGCAGTAAGCTCAAAAGCGTTACACGTTAAATTTTGTAATGTCTAGTTTATGACTGTTTATTCTGGGTTCAGGATATTCTAATGTATATGTCAATATAAAAAAAAATAATGCTCAAAGAAAATAACCGAGAACTTAGAGAAATCAACATTTTGTAATGCTAACTGGGCTTTTGGGTTTCTATGGAAACATAACCATTGGTGCATCTAACATTTTTATAGTGATAGTCTTAGTCCATTTTAAGGAGTCGATTGGTCGAGACAGATTTATTTCTATTCAAAAAATAAAAAAAAATCGGTTTAGTACCAAAGGCGTGATCTAAGCTTTCATATTAACAATATAGTAGTTAGTTTGGACATTGTATAAATGACTTATTGCCAGTCATCGGAAATTTCACGCAACATACACGCCATTTGTCTGCGTATATGGCAACTTTGCGCCCATAAATTGTTCTATTTTACTGTTATCGGTTCTCGAAACGCCCCAAGCAGCGCAATCAATCACAAAAGTGTGGCAGTTTTTGTTAGAAAGCATTTATGCCCAAACAGAAACGTGCTTTATAAATACTGAATTTAATTTATGTGTAGGAGTGATCAAAATATTTTAAAGTTTAAAAGATTTACCACTTGCGATACAATACTTTGGAAGGCTCTGGGAGAGAATTATGTCCTGAAGTAGACGTATTTTGGCTGATGATGATGATGAAGTTGATTATGAAAGATTTAACTACCTTCTTGTAAATAATACTTCCTAAGGGAAGTTCCAAAGAAGTATTGTAGTTGTTAGTACAACGTATTTTTAAATTGATTATTGTGATATTTATTACTGTCATTATCGCCTGCCTTAGTTTTCCATCGCGGTCTTTATACGCCTATACACGTTTCTGTATGTTTGTACAATGATATTCGTGATGTCCAAGTCTGAATGTGAGACTTATTTTGTACAGGAAGTATTATTAAGATCAGAGATATTATAGAAATTCTTCCCTCTTTTCTATTGTTTTATAAATTAACCCAAAAAATATATAAAGACAATGCCAAATAATAATATCCCGAAATGAATCATAAAAATTGAATAAAAAAGCGCGTCTGATATTCACAATTTAAGGACATTAGCACAAGGTACGATAATAAAAATGATACGAACCCAAATTTTTGTCGTTCAACAAATTCTCCAATCGGAACATTGCTCGTTCCACCTCATACTTTATGTCGTGTTTATAGATTTTCCAATGGATTTTACCGTCAGGACCATCCACGTGCTCGTACCAAAATTTAATATGGAGCAGGGTATTTTCTATAACAATGATACATACGTACATAAATCCATATTATTCATGTTATACATTGATATCGAAATAAACACTAGTGCCAGAAAGTGGCAACTGTCAACAACAACAATTAAAATATAATTGTTTTTTAATCTATGTATGTTCTGTATCTGTACTCTGTGTCTATGCTCTGTACTTCCACTACTCTGTGTGTAAGCAATAAAGTAACGTGCTGAATTTGAGTTCCGATTTTTTATCCACTCGATTAATAAAAAATCAGGCTGGGATCTACGAAGAGAAAGGATGTATTACAGTTACGTTTCGCTAGCTGTGTCTTGAAGCAAACTCCAGCCTCCTCCTCTCTACATCGCACACACTCGTACTGTAATTGGCGCTCATTTTTGCGCTAGTTCGATAAGATAGTAAATGACTAAAGTATAATAAACAACAAAATGTTACTAAAAGTACTCCTAAACTTCAAACTGCTTTAAATCTTTAGCCACAATTGACATCAAATACCACCTTAGTTTTTTGGATGTCTAACAATTTACCTCTGTCCTTGATGAGTATTAAGAAAGCTGTAAAAACTGTTTAAATTATTCTAATTTTTATGTTAAAGATGTACATTTAAACAAATAAGGTATCAGTAAGTTAAATAGTAATTAGAAGAATCTAGTTTCCTTTAATAACATATTACATAACGCTAATATTCTCCGACAAGATAATTATTCCGCTCTATTCAGCTGTGGTACAATATAAAAAAGGATTTGCAACTCATCCGTCTATTATCAATGGCAATGAAATAAGCGGAGATCATCCATTTTCTCCAGAATCTGATATTATACCTCACAATTCATTTTCTTATTCATTTAATACTTTAGCTTCTGAATATGAATTTTATCCAATAGAAGATAACGAGGTAATGCCTATTTATCCGTCTGCGGCCAAGAATGTTCTGTGTTATTACATACATACATATTTATGCTTATATTCCCGAAAGGATGGGTAATGGTGCATATTTGGTTCCACATATTTCTAATAGGTGCTTAACCTCCTAAGAAATTTAGGATTAAGTAGTAGTAGAGTAAGGATAAGCTAGGTATAAGATGAATTACTTATACTATTCCTCGAAACTTTGTTTTTGAATTGTAGAATCTAATGCACGTTAACGATAATAATTTATACAACCCAATTTTAAACTAATTCATAAAATTTGCAAGCGCTAAAAGGAGAAAAAACTGATGATGATTTGAACTTTTTATTAAGATATGTCATATTACTTACTCAGTTTTATTGACGAATCGCCATTTGATTTTATTGGCACCACCAAAACCTTGCCACTCAAGTCGTACGTGTTTTTTACATCTAAATTAACTAATGCATCGGCCGTGATAAGTTTCTTGTCAAGATCAAATCTGGAAATATTACAAAAAATAAATATGCTATCAAAATAGATCACACACCCAAACTATTACACTACTAAGTCATATATTGCGTAATATTGACAAAGATTACGAGTAAGTAATATCAAATGCATTATGATTATTTTTACTTAATTTGAACTATTTATTCGTACTTTTCCGAATCTGATCACGCAAGTCTTAGTAACATTTTAAAAGTTACAGAGATTTTGCTCATTTGTTTACTTAGTTCATTCATTTGTTCGTGGTGATCAAAATGTCTATTATAATCTACCGCAGATTTTGTTTGGTTGCCCTTATATGACTAGATTCCTCTTCTACAAATGAGATTGTATAAAAACATAGAATAAAAAGAGGATAAATAAACAAAAATCGTAATACAACTAAACGTTCCACTCATTCAATAACAACAGGCGCTTGGCCGCTCTGATACACTTTCATCTCAAGGCATTCTGTCAGTCGTTTCTAGTCAAGTGAATTCATATTATGTGTGATAAAAATAAGAAATACAAGTGCAATAAAGTTGATCATTATTTTACTAAGTATTGATAAAAGATTGAAAGTGAAAATTTTAATTTTTGTGTAAGCTATGCACTTTGATAATTTTATTAGAATTTTACATAAGAAAATTCTTGGTGGCAGCACAGAGTCTAGGAATTTTTCCTAACAACGACATTATGTAGTTGCGGTGTGTGCGTACCTACATACAGCATGCGAAACAAGAGACCACGGGTTCGATTCCTGCACCGAGACTAATGTTTCTGTAATCCACAAATATTTGCTTTGGGTCTAGGTGTTTATGAGAATAAAAAGCCAGAACTATGGATGTAACTGTTGGGTTTATTAATTTTTATGTGTCATTATTAAACGGGAATTAAAATGAAATTGAAACAGAAATTAAATAATTTAAACAGTGACATACAGACATAAATAGTGTGCCTGCACATAGATTCTGCTAATTGTGAAAAGAGCATCCGTAACTAAAACGAAGCTACGCACCCTACAACATAATTGGGCGTCGCTTTACACAGCCATTACGATGCAATTATGTCATTTTTTATGACAGGCACGGTGTATTTACGGGCGGAATTTTTACTATCGTAAAGAGAAAATGGGTAAGTTTTTAATATTTCAAACAAGACTACAGGGAGAGCGTGTAAGTGTATTATGTAATAAAACAATGCTCAAAGCATTATATAATAGACAGATAAGGTGTTGAATGCAGGCGATGAAGTATTTTAATACTTAAATTAAATCAAACAGCCCTGTGGATTGGGGGTGTAAGAATTCCGTCACGGTATCCCCTACCTATCGTAAGAGGCGACTAACAGGGGTACTGGGGTAGCAGGGCGTACTGCGGGGGCGGTACCCTATGATAGCAACCCCGAGATTGGCGGCAGAGGACGTGACCTCTTAACTGTCGCGGACGTTCACGAAAGGCGAACGTCCAAATAGATTAAGTGGAGGACATACCAAGCCCTCCCAATTTGGAGGGGTCCATGATTGGACGATGCGCTGGGCGACAGCGAACCATTAAGGGCACTTCTCGCTCTGAGATGCCGCAAAACCGCCCTAAATGTGCGTGACCGAGAGGTTTTAGTCGGTATGCTGCCGTAGCCAGTGACCGCGACATACCCCTTACGGCCTCCCTCGAGGTACCGAACAGGGGAGCTTACGGCACTTTCCTCTCGTGATAAAAAAAAACAGTCGTTTAAGGAACTTAATTACTTTGGGTTATGTAACTACTTGCTTTTACCCGCAACTCTGTCCGCGTAGACTCTGGGGTTAAGTGCAGAGAGATTTTTGCATTTATAACATGTTTATCCCAAGGGATTATATTTTCCAGGATAAAATTATCCCATGTTAATTCTGTGAGCCTACCTCTATACCAAATTTCATTCAAATCGCTTTGGTAGTTCACGAAATACCTATTCCCACGGGAATACTACATTTTACGGCATAAAAAGTATCCTATGTTCTTTCCTGATGTATAAGCTACATTATTGTAAAGTTTCATTAAAATCCATTCAGTAGTTTTTACGTGAAAGCGTAACAGACAGACAGACAGACTGACAGACAGTCAGAGTTACTTTCGCATTTATAATATTAGTATGGATATTGCAGCCAAAGAGCAATGGTGATAATTCCATAGAAGCCTAAAAGTTTGCCTTTAAAAACGACCACAAATCTTTACGCTTTAAATCTTTATTTAACAAACTCGATTAAACAGAATAATAGGAATGTCCTACTCCACAATAAACAAAATTGTAAATGGGGCATTACACATTTAACGTGTAACATTTTTAAGCTTCTATGAAAGTACCGCCACTGCTAAACAGTTCCTGGACATATTTCAATTTGGAGATTGTTTCGATGACATGACAAAAAAATTATTTAACCTCTTTTCAATTTTGCAAATTACCAAATTACTTGCAGTGAAAACATTGGCCAGATCACGGCGCCTGTTTTCACACCATTACGCCTTTTGTTCGCGAGGAATCACCGTCCTGCGCCTAATTATTTCAATAGCTTTAAGTTAAAGCGCCTTCATAATATTATTCGTAATTAAACGGCCAGCCGAAGCTAATTGTCCGTGAGTCATGACGCCGTCGTTAGTCGGGCACATAGTTCATTATAGGGTGAGATGGTCAGCACACAAAATGGAGCAGATTTTATTTAAAGCAAAATTAAGTACCGATTTGACTGGTTGAAAACGTTGAGACATACAAGTACATGTTTAACGTCACGCCTGTTTTCCCGGAAAGAGTAGGCAGAGGTGCATTCATGCACCCATATTTCTCCAAATATGTATAGGCCCTAAGTAAAGGGGATGAGTTTGTTGTCGTTTTTGCGGCACATTTCAGTGCTGCTATTGTGAATTTCCTAACGAAACTCCTAATAATATTTTGCCCAACCCGTGAATCGCACCCGGAGCCTATTAATCTCCTGGCACACACTTGTGTCACGAGACCAAGAGACAGTCATGCTTATTGAAAACTTCGCGAAAAAACATTATTCATATCTTATTATTTAAACGTTATAAATCTAGAATTTGTCAAGCTTATATGTATTCCTTCAGTCAATGGGCGGCTTTGTGGAATAAGGTCTTATCCCTCTAAAGTGGAGAGAAATTCCGTTCCTATTAATAAGGTAATATAAATAGGTAAGTGTAATAGTTATATCACATATGTAAAAGCAGTTTCTAACGAGAAAATTCTTCGTCAAAGTATGGTATATTTTTTTGTTTTATAAAATGCTGCCTTTATTACATAACAGTAAAATTTTATGTTATCATTTAAAACTATCTGTAGCAGATCGTTGTCATAGATAAGGCAGCTAAAACATGAAATATAAATATTTTTTGTAAACTGTTTTGAATAACGGCATAGCATTTATATCTTAATTAAAATCAGATAATAAAATGACACTAGTGTGGATTTTTTTTGTTATAATTTACTATGAGCTCGAAGCAAAAACGAAATATTTTTTTGCATGCTGACCGTACGATTTTTGGTAAACATACAGCTTCGCCTGTAAAATGCTAATGGATCTAGATATCTACGGAATTTATTAACTTTGTCGGGGTTTGGGGATGATGGCAAAAATTTTACCTCATTAATATTTTCACATGTCGCTTTGGTTGTATTAGATGATCATAAATCGTTGTATAAGTCTTCTATGTATAATTATGACGCTAGACAAAGTTAGACAAGAAATAATATAGGATAAATATAAATATAATGCCGATAAATATAGGGCTTATGAATATCCGTCTTCAAAGCAATGACTGTGGAGTATAATATAACCTATTTAGCAATATATTTCAATCTTTGAGGATATAGTTCGAACCCCAGGCGACTTTTCGAAGTTATGTGTATTCACATTGAATTATCACTTGCTTTAACGGTGAAGGAAAACATCGTGATAAAACCTGCACACCTAAGAGTTCTTAGGAATTTCTTAGGTATGTAGTCCGCCAACCCGCACTAGGCCAGCGTGGTGGACTATGGCCTAAACCCTCTCAATGGTAGAGGAGACCCGTGCTCAGCAGTGGGCGTATATGGGTTAATGAAGAAGAAGAAGAAGAAGATAATATCAAGCTACAAGGATAGGCGATATTTACCAAGTTATGAATTTTCGAATTTTATACCTTTTATAAATTTATATGAAATAAATTATTCATTCCCACAGTGGTTTATAATAAAGATAAACGACAGAATATTAAAACTACTTTTTAATAAAAAATTAAATGTCGACGGCGGTAGTCGTAAGCCGAGAGGATCTACGAGTGGGCTGAAAGTTTCACGCAAGTTTAATAAATTAATTCGCTCATCGATCACCAACCCGCCAACGTAGAGAATTAAATCGCTTAATAACAGAGGAGCACTCTGCTTGTTCGTACTAATATATTAATAAAGAAAAATTTTATTGTAATTTTTTTTCTGAAAATCCTAGTAATTTCTAAATTTTCTAGTACATACTCATTGATCACCGATATATACATCAAAAGATAGATTCATTTTTAAGCTCACGCTTCCCCAGTCGTTTTAATTCCCAAGAGATAGGTAATGACCCCATTACCATTTTTCAGAAGCATTACAGAGTTTACTTATGTAGATAAACAAGTAAATTAAATTAAATGATGTGGTTGATTTTAGCTTTTAATATTTCATAACTAAGTAAATATGAAGCAATGATGGCCTCGAGGTTTAGGCACGCGGTCGAGAATCTCGGCGGTCGCGGGTTCGAACCCCAGGCACACACCTATGACTTTTCGAAGTGATGTGTGTATTCAAATTGAATTATCACTTGCTTTAACGGTGAAGGAAAATATCGTGATAAAACCTGCACACCTAAAAAGTTCTTAGAAATTTCTTAGGTGTGTAGTCCGCCAACCCGCACTAGGCCAGCGTGGTGGACTATGGCCAAAAACCCTCTCAATGGTAGAGGAGACCCGTGCTCAGCAGTGGGCGTATATGGGTTGATGAAGAAGAAGAAGAAGTAAATAAGGATACTTAAACCTCGCGAAAAGCTTTTATACATGACATAAATGAAAACTAGATGATGGAAGTTTAAAATAAAACATAATTTTATTTGTTTTAACGAATTCAAATTCTAATTTGCTACAAGCTTTTGCGTGTTCTACAAAAATGTTTTTTGTTACATGGTACAGTTTTTTTTAAAGACTGGCACGACCAAGTGATTATACCGAACATACGTACACCTTGGATGGAATTATTTCAACTTTTTGAAAAAAGGATACACATTGAAAAGTGGGATGAATTTATTTGGCGTGTAATAAAACTGTTAAAATATAAATCGTCTAAAAAAATATGCAGCAAAATTTTAGTTTCTTCTTCACTACATAGTATAAAACAAAGTCGCTTTCTCTGTCCCTATGTCCCTTTGTATGTTTAAATCTTTGAAACTACGCAACGGATTTTGATGCGGTTTTTTTTTAATAGATAGAGTGACTGAAGAGGAAGGTTTATATGTATGATAACATTCATAAAATATCAGCATTGCACCCGTGCGAAGCCGGGGCGGGTCGCGGTCGGGTGCACAAGAGTTCTGCTATGTTTTGTTTATTTTTATGGCTAGCAGAGATCACTTAACATCAGGTAAATTACTTGCTCTTGGCCAGACCCGCTTAACCACCTAACTCAGAATAAAAGGCCACGTAATGGACAAGCTGTGTTCATCCATATATTACCACCTACATTCCTAGCTTATTACTTAGTATATTAAAATTCAACGCAAACCAGTATAGACAAGTAACAAAAAATGGTGTATAAATATATTCGGTCTCATAAATGCATAATCCAATAAACAAATGAATAATTAATAAGTCAGTTCTAAATGTATTCGATTAAAAAAAATGAGATTCGAACTTTAAAATTGTTGCTATGGAATTAAAGGTTTCTTACTTTAAACTTTCCATTTGTAGCGCTGAAAGTCCTGTGAAGTAGTTGTCCTTGAAAACGATTTTGAATCCATTCTCATTGGGGACGTATACAACCATTTGCTCCACGTACAATGGATCCAATGGGGGAAGTCCTCTGTCAGGATCTCCCAACGAGAACTGGTGGATAGACTCTCTTGCAGATTTTAGGGCGCATTCGTTGAGATTAGGATTATTTCTTGAACAAGAGTTTATGTACTCGGCTAAAAATATCGTAGAGTTGTTAATTAAGCTTAAAGTAGTGATGAATTATAAGATCACCCTTCTGGTAGATGTCTAACGCAGCTATATATACAAGATATTTCAACTTCTCTGCATATAGGCTTCCGTTTTTGGCCTTCAAATAGATTTTAGTACCGATGGCTTAATGGTACAAAAAAATCAGGATAACACAATATTCAAATTCAAATCAAACCCGGGGAGCCGTACATGATATATCATAGTTGACAATATACATTCACAGGAATCTGCATCATTGGAATTTATAGCCAGATTCTAGCTCATTTGAGCTAGAGTATATTTATGATTTTTTAACACATTTTTAATAAATTATGATGATATAATGTCAGCAGTCTTCACATAAGCGTAGCGTACTTTGTTTCTAGATAGTAAAAGAAATAACTAATTAAAAATGCAATATAAACTTTAATACTAAGCCTTTGGGTGAGTAATTAATTAAAACTTACGCAGTCCCATTGACATGACATGACTGAGTGTCCCCAACACAAAAAACAAAAAATGTAACATTTTAAATTCACTGTATGAATGAGGCTCGTAGTCTGCGTAACTGCACTTCACGGTGTCGTTCAGCATTTTATAAACAAACTATGAAAAATTGCATGTTTGCGGAGTCTTCATTAAGGGGCACACCATCAATTTTACGTCAACACGTGAATGCAAGCGCACGTGTGGTAAATCCGTACAAATCTTAACATTGCTTTATTCCCTATCCATTGATAGCTAAGTTCTACATGAATAGAATTTATTCAAACCTAACCCGCAGTCGATGACGAATTCACAATTGTCGTAATGAAGGTAAACATTAGGCAAGGGTTGAGTGATTACGGCTTGTGTAATCAAGATTAAGTCTAAACGTAAAGGCAGCTAAGTTCGTTATCGTTTGAACCAATCGGTTATGTAACTTTCTATTCATAGTGATGTAAGCTGTTTTTATATTTAATTCAAATGCAATCTTTGGAAATAATGAGGGAGAGGTGATGTGCTTTGTTTTAGTAAAATAACAAATCGAAACGCTTCTTTGTTAACCGCTTAGTCATAGTTTTCAAGATTAAATTAATAGAAAATAGCCTAAAACTTAAGGAAGCCTTCGACATATTTAGCATATACAAATTGTGATAGAAATTCCTATGCGGTATTTTTCTATTATTCGTTCTACCTCACTTACTCGACTCATGAAAGTATGACAAATATAAGTCACATACTCACTCGTAAAAAGTACAAGAAACTGGTATAATGAAACACTTATTTAATGGTTTTGATAAATAAAGAGCAGGGTACCCGACATTCGTCACTCAACACAAGCACAAAAATATTACACCATTTTTTTCGGAGCTCTAAACCTTGCAGGTTCTGTACGTACAACAACACACATTTTTTAATTTATGCAAATCTTAATCTTCGGATGTAACTTATGGCGTTTAAAAATGGTTTCGCGCATTAGAATTTAGTCGAATCCATAAATCTACCCTGATAGGATCAACTCACATAAAAAACTTTTGATAAAATCATTCGCTGCAAACGTATTGTCAAAATTTAAAAAAAGACTCCGTTAATTATGTAATATTTAAATCACGCACCTGCTTAGTTGTCTAGAGAGACTAGTTGGGCCCAGCGTACATGTCGGTACCACCTAGCAACAACATTAAAAACACACTAATGCATAGAGTCCTTAAAAAGCTGGTGGGTGTTCGTTAAACGTTACACGTCTAATGATCCTCATGTTTTATTGAAACATGCAGTCCTAGTATTTTACTATCTGGTTTCTCCAATATTTGTGTTTACACGAGTTGCGAATTAATCACAATACTAGTTTTGATAACATTTGTTTTTTTCCATATAAACCTCGATAGCATTAGCATTGTCCTTAAATAGAATGTAATGTTTTGTATTTGTTAGTGTTTTGTTTGAGACAGACCACTGTCGTGTGTGAACACAAACTGCTCCGGAGACGAGATCCGGTGCAAACCTTTATGGAATGAGGATGGCAGTGGCTTATCGACCAACTGTTTTCTTTATAGGTTTATCACAGAGAACTGAGTATTTAAAGCGATGCATTCACAGAAATATAGTCAAGACTAAATCCTAGCTCGTTAGTTGTAAAAGGAGCCCGTTTCACGTAGAATGTAGAAAATTTAACGAAATATGACCGAAAGTTTTAAGTTTTTTAACTAACATTTCGTGCCACGTAGTGTACGTATCATGAAACATGCTAAATCAAGAAATTGAAATAATAGGGAAACTAAAGACCGGGATGGTCGGCGTTTATTTGGAGAGGTCTAAGTTCAGCAGTGGACAGCGCAGGGCGGATTATAAATGATTTTTGCTGCAACACTATGCCCATCGCATTGCTGAGCACACAGGTGCTCAGCCTAGCCACTTTTCTATGGTTAATACCGCAGACATACATATAGAATACGGGCTAATTTCTGTACCTGCATTTTACCTATTGTGTCTTCATTCCACATCATAGAGGGCAAACTAATAGTGATTTAAGATTGGAGTACAAACCATACTTTATGCTGCTTATACTAGTAATTTCGTCATAGAAAAGAACAATATCCCGATAGTTGAAAGTGGTCAGGGACTACTAACGAAATGGATAAATGAATTATATTTATATTGTGTCATTTATAATTGCACACTTTTCTAAGTCTAATAGGCACAACTCTTTCAAAATATCCAAATTAATTATTAAGTAACTTTCTTGTTTTTCAACAAACTGTGACACCAACATATTGATCGCAAACAAAATATATTATGTTTTAATAAATGTCACAATCGCTGAACAAAAGGTAAATTTAATGCTATATGATTGAAAGGTGATAAATAGGGCACAGAAGTCTTTACAATTTAAACAAACTGATTCCTCGTTATACATATCTGCAATATGTTTTTGTATCAAAACACAACGAAAAATAAACTGAAAGAAAAAATCGTGAAAAAAGGGTTACGGGGAGTAACAAAAACACTTCAGAAAACATCCCCTTAAAGATGATGGTTGAGAGTCCACTCAACGCAGGACACACATGAAAGTTTCGCAAATGAAAAATGTTTAGCGCTACACAAGCAAATGTTGCTGAAATCACTTGTGTAAGTTCACTTCTCCTCCAGATTCTACTAAGATTGTTTTTTTTTCAAATAATATAATAGTTTGTTGACTCTAAGGCTTAGGCTTGCGTTTTGCAACCAAGATAGTACAGGTTGAAATTGTAGCTCTAATAATAATAGGTATATTTAAATAGTATATAAACAATTACAGTTTAAATAAATAATTATAGTTTGCTATATAAAAGCAGTGATGGCCTCCAGGTTTTTTTTTTTTTTTTTTTTAGGTTGTACTTTTTTTTTTTTTTTTTTTTTATTCATTAATTCAATAAAGTATTGTGTGATGGTCTTTGAATGCTGAGCTGTTAAACGGTGCCCGCGACATGAAGGTGAATTCGCTATTTGATACGGTTTCACCTTCCTTCGCGAGCATTTAGTACATAGATAATGTGTGGTGAAATTTGATGTGCGTGTGAGTGTGTTACATATTTCTTAAATTAATATTGATACAAAACAACAAACTAATCTATACACAATAAACACAAAAATCAAGAAGGAAAACACAAAGAGAAAAGTACAATGCTTAAACGAGAAAAAAAAAAAAACAATAAAATAAAGATAAAATAATAACAATAATAACAAAAAAAAAAAAATCAATAACAATAAATTTGATAATATAACGCAAATCTAAATTAAATAATTACAAAACGAGGTGAAAGCCGAGGCAGGACGCGGCGGCTATGTGTTGTTAAACAACTTCAGGGAGCTGAGGATGGAACGCACAAATCCGAGGAACGATCTGAAGGTTGCGGGACACTCAATAAGGTTCAATATATTGTATGGGTTGATGTTGAGGTGATTACATGCCATGTCGTGGTTAAAGCGGTGAGTCCCGTATCTAGGGCATTCCTCCAGGAGGTGCTCCAGGCTTTGGACTGTGACGTCATCACATGGACACGTGTTGTCAGAAGTGATGTGGAAGCGGTAGAGGTATTCCTTGTGATAGCCGTGTCCGGTGAGATATTGAGTCAGAAAGAAATCTGGGGTAGTGACATCCCACAATTTTTTGATAGAACTGAGTTGAGGAAGCAGCCTCCAGGTGCGACGGCCCTGGTCGGCACTTTCATACCGGGACTGCCACGAAGCCAAGGTTGCGTTCCGCACACGGCACCTGACGTATGATAAAGGAAATTTATCATAGTCAGGCGCGCGGCAAAGTGTGGTGGCAGAGTTGGCAGCAGAGTCTGCCAATTCATTACCCTCAATACCGACGTGACTCTTGACCCAAGATAGCCCGACGTTACCGACCCCTTGGAGCTCCCGAAGCGTCTCGTGTATTTGATACACTAATGGATGGGTGTTGCTTCTGTCTTGTATTGCCAATAATGAGGCCAAGGAGTCAGTAAAGATCATCACGTCCGGATATCTGTGGTCAAGAGCCCATCGACACGCATGAAGTATGGCAAGCAGTTCGGCTTGAAATACACTACAGCAATCGTGGAGTTTAAGTTTTTCGATAGCAGGCCCGGCTGTTGCACCGCCAGGGTCAAAGCATACAAAGGCAGCTCCTGCTGTGCCATCTTCCTGTTTGCTCCCATCTGTGAAAATTTGAACAGTGGTACTCCTCGTTAATTTATTGATATCCTGTTGACTGGATGCCATGTTAAAGGATGTGGTGAAACGGTCAGCAGGGTGTGGTAGGTGGTGTGTGGGCATAGGTTTTTCCCAGCAGGTGTCTTGGGGAAGCAGGTCGGTTGTTCCCGTTAATCGAGTTTTCTCGAGCCGATACACCTCATCAACCCGTAAATCTAATGGTGTAAATTGAGCAAGGGCTAAGGCAGCGGGGGTGGATACGGTTCGGAAGGCTCGGATTGCCTTTATGGCAAATCTGCGCTGTACACTCGCGAGCATAGTGCAGACATATTTCTTTTTCACCACGTGACCCCAGACACCAGCAGCGTAGGTTATAATTGGCTCTATTACATGTAAGTATATGATCCGAACATTCTCGGGACATATACCCCATGTGGGTTTGGTAAAAAGGCAAAGGCGGTTAAAAATGCGTGTCGCTTTGTTGACGACCTGGCGCACGTGGCTATGAAAAGTTAACTTCTCATCAAGAACCACTCCGAGGAGTTTGATTTCTTTAGAGAAGTCGATCGAATGCCCATCCATGTGGAGATGTGCCGCTCTGGCTTTGGAAGTGAAAGCTATGGCCTGAGTCTTAGCTGCGCCAAACGTAAGTTTGACGCTCCTGCCCCACGCAGCGATGTATCTTAGGGCATCATTAGTGGCTTGTTCTAACAGATGTGTGTCTTTTGCAGAAGCTACGAGCAACACATCGTCTGCGAAAGCCTGTAGGTGACACCCAGATGGCATGGGTTTATTAAGAAGTTCATCGAGTATAATGTTCCAAAGAACAGGGCCGCACGCGGAACCTTGTATGCACCCCTTGGACATGGTCTTTGTGACTCGCGATCCCGAGTGGTCCAACATGACGCGTCTTTCCCTTAGGTAACTTTGTATAAGGCCAAAAATGTTGTGAGGACAGTCAATCACTCTGAGTCGATGCAGAAGTGCAGGCCACCAGGCATTGTCAAATGCCGCCTTGATATCAAGGGACACTGCCAAGACCTGACGTTTCTCTGATTTAGCTTGTTTGATATGCCTTAGTGCACAATCGATGGCTGTAGTGGTATTGGTTTGTTCTTTGAAGCCATATTGATGGATGTTGCATTTGCCATTTCTGTTTGAGTGATACGTAACTCTTTTAATGAAAAGCTTTTCAAGAAGCTTCCCAAACACCGGCAATAAGCCGATGGGTCGGAAGGATCCTACGGAGTTGTAGTCCGCCTTTCCAGGCTTGGGGATTACCCTGACGTAAGCCTCTTTCCATTGTCGTGGGAAGTGCTGCAACGTTAGACATCTGTTCATAATATTTGTGAGAAGATGTGGGAAATCTGAAGCGAATTGGTAACAGATGTCGGCTGTAAGACCGTCGAGTCCCGGTGCCTTATTGGGGTTCATTGTTTTAAGATGTTCCAGCACTTCTTCCACAGCAAAGAGAGAGTCATCCAAAGTGTCAGGCAAATTATCACTCTGAGATCTGAGTAAGTGATGACTTTCCTCGGTATCTGGTCCATCGTCGGGGTAGAAATGCTCTAGTAAAGCAGCAGCTGTTTCCTCCCCTTCGGCAGTATACACACCGTTGACTAATAGGGTGGCAGGAGGGCGTCTAGGTGCAGACTCCCTAAGAAGCCTGTTGGTTAGCGACCATACGTTCTCCCTGTTCTGAAGAGCGCAAAACTCTTTAAAGTTTTTGGTGGCAGCTGCTTTAAGCTCCTGGGCGTACAGACGTTTTTTCGCCTGTAAATCTTCAACCAGGGATTCTGCAGGTCGCCCCCGTTTCGACGCCGTATGCAGTCTTCGGTGGAGGTTAATAACTTCCCGCTTACGGGATTCTAATGGCTCAGTCCACCAAGGAGGCCTGAATTTCAGTCCTATTTTCTTGACAGACATAGAATCTTCGCAAGCGGTATGTAAGGCAGTCACAACTTCGTCTATCAGGGTTTCCAAGTCAGTAGCGTTCATCTCAAAGACGTTTACATCTAGTATATTGGAGTTTGCAAAATGGGTGGTAAGTAAGACTCTAAACCGTGCCCAATTGGCCTTGGAGGTATTATACCTGAATGTTGATTTTATTGTATGGGGATTTATATTACCCTGTCGCCCCAGTGCTCCGATGTCGATATAGAACTCAATTGCGTTATGTTGCGATGTGGTACAAATTTCGAGGTTAACCCGCCAACCCCGGACGCTGTCAAAGATTGAATCTGACGCGAAAGTGACGTCTACTATAGACGTGCGGGGGCGCCCTTGAGTAACGGCCTCGAAAGTGGGTATGTTGCCCGTGTTGAGTGTTTGCAGACCGTTCCCACAGGTCAACTCCAAGATCTCGTTTCCGCGAGCGCCTCCAGGTTTAGGCGCGCGGTCGAGAATCTCGGCGGTCGCGGGTTCGAACCCCAGGCACACACCTCTGACTTTTCGAAGTTATTTGTGTATTCAAATTGAATTATCACTTGCTTTAACGGTGAAGGAAAACATCGTGATGAAACCTGCACACCTAAAAGTTCTTAGGAATTTCTTAGGTGTGTAGTCCACCAACCCGCACTAGGCCAGCGTGGCGGACTATGGCCTAAACCCTCTTAATGGCAGAGGAGACCCGTGCTCAGCAGTGGGCGTATATGGGTTGATGAAGAAGAAAGAAGAAGATATAAAAACCAATAGTAGCATGAAATTTCGAAATGTAAACGGCTAATACAAAAGCAAATACATCATGGCAAACTAACTACTAACTAAGGCCTAACCCCTCTCAAAGGTAGAGGAGGACCGTGGCCAAGCAGCGGGCAATATTCATAGTATGGTTTGATGATGAAGATGAAACGGCAGTAGGTTCTTTGGTACGGCTATATGTTCATCTATAGGGGATACAAGTCTGTAGAAGGTATGGCAACACAAATTATGTAATGTTGGATTTCTCTTGAAATTTGCTTTTATTTGTTTTTAATTTATGTCTCTAGACTCGTAAATAATGTTTATAACCAACACTAAGAACGGGTTGTATTAATTATATAATTTGTATAGGTTTTCTATTTTTTCATTCGGTCTAGTGTTCTGTTTGCTAGCGAAATTTTTACATCTGATTAAAATATTAACAGACAAAACAGAATGTCTTTTTAGCTCTCTAAACAGGTATTGCAAGAGAAATTAATTATTTATAGGCGCCAAGTCTACTAAAATAGTGTTTTTGTCTCACGCTGTTATTAAATTCACGAAATATTATTTTCTTAGTTTATAACTTTAATTACATAAACAGATACCAGAAAATAATTTTCTGTTGGCACCCAAAAAAATGTTGCATTTATGAAAACAGTACTGGCCACTTTTTAATCAGTAATGAATCATTCAATGTTGCTGGCAATAAATAATAATGTTATTTAAACGCAATTTATTAACCCTCTCAATGGTAGAGAAGGCTCGTGACCAGGAGTCCCGTATAGGGGCTGATAAAGAATAATAATGCATCACACAGAGACATATGGACAGGTGACTAAAATAAAGTCGTAAAGATCAATGTCAGCCGCCCTTTAAATGTTATTAAACAAATTAATTATTTGTACAGGAATACCTAGAAAAAGATTTCTAGTAAGTACGTATAAACAAATTTATTTTCCAGTAAGTCTAGACAATAACAATGCTAATCTTCCTACACGCTTCAAATTACATTAAATAGAGTTTTCGCCGAATATGCTCTAATAATACAAGCAATATATAAATTATTGCGTCCGCTTGTTATTCTAAATATTTTGTGAAGTGTTCATTAAAACGAATTTTAATTATTCTTATTTCTTTATAATTATCATGGGGCTCTACTTAGTTCGAACATAACGGTCGCTCGTGAAAAAAATCGAGTTTCTAAGAAATCATATTTATCATTTAATTTTGTATGGTTTTTTAAGTAAAAACTCAGGCTTATTTGAAATGTTTATCTTATTTTTTTATTTTATTGATACACATCTGTAGGTGCCAAAACAAAGTATCCACTAAAAGCTTTGTTACAATTTATTGACCCAAAAAAGTAAATGGAGCAAAAAGTATACAATTATAAATGTATGTATTGTGTATTTTTTTGTGTTTATAGTAAAAGTATTATGTTTCGATAAGGCGCTTGATGCTATACTACTCACCAACATGAATTTGTTTTGCGTCATTGTCAACATTGTAGGCCAAGAGCTAATTTGATAAGTAAGCACAATGACAGATGTCTTGTATAAGATTAGTGGTTGTATGCAATTTCAAAGCAATTTGTACTGTGGCAACCCACTCGTTATATTATGGAACTATGTATCATCTTATACTTCGCAAATTGTGTTTACGACGTCAATATTTGTTTGTTTAATAATAGTCACGACATTTATGCTTCCTTTACATATTCATGAGTGTACGATAATGTTGAATTTGGCTCTCGTCGCATTTGTGGTGCCAATCATATTATAATGTGAAACGTTTTAGTTTGTGACTTAAATTATTGAAATTTGGTATGCGTTTATAAAATGTTTCAAAAACTTAGGTATTTTAAATCAAAAGCTCCAAAAAAATAAGGTTCAAAATCGTTGTTTTTTTTCAGATTGTCAAAATTTCTTGACTTTAAATTTTAAACACATGTCGATAACAATTTGACTGTATCAAACTTTGGAGTACAGTTTTTTTAAATCACATATGAATTAGTGACCTATGGGTTCTTTGATGGGGGGACTTTATAAGAAATATTCATTATAATGCCACTTCAAAGGTACCTAAATGAAAAACACAAATCAAAGGTACTTCTTAATAAAATCCACTACTCTGGGGAAGAAAATTGACCTATGGTTTAGCTTTAAACCAGATTACGTAAAATTTTAAATGGAAATTGAAAATACCATAGTTGTTAAACTTATTTATTACTTATTATGTGCATTACAAATGTCAATGCATTTGCGACATGACATAATTTTATAATTTTAACATTCACCCGAAACTGCAGAATTTTGTATCTGCAATTTGATAACTTAACACCAACCCGTACATTTTGATTTAGTATATTTTTTTCAGTATACAATAGCGTATGGTGTTAAGTCGTCGTTGAGGAAACTCTTGACTGGGACGCTGTGGAAGAATGTCTGTCCGAAGTAGAAGATGTATTTGAAGATGCTGTCGAAGATCTTGGGCCCAGTGGCAGCTGCGATCATCTGCCATTGCTGGTTCATGATGTTAATGATGGTAGCACCTGGAAAGAAAAAATAGTTTAGTAATTAAAATAAATACATTGTTGCTGGCAGCGGTTGGATGAGGAGAGCCGAAGATCGAGCCCAGTGGCGTGTCATAGGAGTGGCTTATGTCCAACATTGGACTCAATGAAGGCTGCTGATGATGATTTCTTTGTTTCGTAACGAAGAGTATTAGTGTTTCTGTCTGTCCATTAAATGGGAGAAGAAATGGTGTAAACCAATGTGTGTATTAAAAGAGTATGTCATTTGACATGTGTGACAAATGTACCTAAAGTTTAAATGGAAAATAACTGCGATAAAAATAACATATGGATGTTGTTAATTCATTGCATTCGATTTGATTTAATTGAAAATAATATCAAATTCTTTAAACTTTGATTGTAGGTTACATAAAATATATTTGAAGTTATAAAAAAATATTACGACGTGCATATTTAAATAAAATGACATTCCGCAGATTCTTTATTGTATAATAGTTCATAAATGAATAAAATAACGTCATAGATCAAGTTATTTAAATGGTTCTTACAAATGGATGTCCCAAAATTCAAAATAATTTATTTACTTAAAAAGTGAAGAAAATTAAATAATGCATTTAAATAATAATGATAAAATTGGTCTACCGCATTGGGAGGTCGTTTCTAAATACATTTCTGAACACTCTTCTGATATATCAGTTACATGTTGTTTATTGATGTTTATTTTTTTTGAACATTTAAAAAGTATTGATCTAATAATTTAATATAGGTCCATACTAGATCATAACGCATTTTTTGAGTATTGTAATACATATTATGTAAAGCTATTATTGGATGCAGGCCGCTTCCAATAGAGCGCTTTGGAAGTCTCTGGGGGAGGCCTATGTCCAGCAGTGGACGTCCTTTGGCTGATGATGATGATGATGAAAGCTATTATTATTTAAATCTTAATTTGAAATATTTTTTAACAACTACAAAAAAGGGACTATTAAATTTTAACGTGTAACTCTTACGTAGCTACGTCCTTTTAAATACTTTAATAATCTTATATTGTACCATAGTCTTTTTGCCTATAACACAGTTATCACAATAGCAAATTAAGTCAACCCAACCCACCTACGGCTTCCACGTCATTAGTTCCAGCACCAATGTTTAAAAGAAGTATATTTTTTATACATCTAAACATGTGCCTGCATAACGAATGTTGTAAATAAGGCCATATTGATTGATGAAAAAAAATCAAAATTAATGAATGGAGTAGTGTAAGGCATCTACGACCTTAAACAGGCTCAATGGCTACAATTAGCGTTCTTAGTACTTGCACGATAATTTCTTTGTAGTCAATACTGAGACTACTATCACAATAACCAGAAGTCGTAATTATAACGTTTTTATGACAGCAATCTATAAAACCTCATATAAGATTGATTTCAAAAATCGAAGCACTTGCTTGTGACCGTTAACGTAATGTATCTTAGGTCTAACATTTATACTTGTAATAATCACACCCACCGAACCAAAAGATGTATTTTACATCGTTTTACCAAAGGCGGTACCATTGACCTTGGGATGGTACTCAATCCCCATATTCCCGCAATTCAAATTAACGATGACATCGCTCTACCACTTAGAATGGTACTAAACTGAAGCTAAACTCGTAACTCATCATCATCAACCCATATACGTCCCACTGCTGGGCACGGGTCTCTTCTACCATTGAGAGGGTTTAGGCCAAAGTCCACCACACTGGCCTTGTGCGGGTTGGCAGACTACCCACCTAAGGAACTCGTAAATACATAGCCCAAACTTTTACAATGCTTTGCATGTATTATAGTTGTTGCTATAAAAAAGACATCTCATTACTTTACCTTTATTACTTCATTTGAAAAATAATAAACTCTGTTGTCTAACAACCCATTAATTTCGACATACACGTTGCTATCGACTCACAAGTATAAATTATTTATTAATAAATCTATTTTTCCCAAATTATTTTTAAAATTAAAAAGTTTGCATTTGATAGAGAATCAATACTTCATAATTTAAATAACTGCAATATTCTTTCTTGCCAACCGATTAAACAACAAAACTAGAATAACATGATTTACATACAAATGCTTTTGTTTTAGTAAGAACAAGTTATTATGTGAAATTATTACACAAACAAAATGTCGTTGACGAGACTAGCCAATAAGCAATTAGATACACAGCTTGACAATCAGGATGCATAACTTCACAAGGACATCAAGAATACATTTTATTTTTTAGCCCAAAGAGACTATTGAATAGATTTTTCAAGTGTATATTTTCCGGTTTCATAAAATATGACACGTTTAGATGTTTTTGATAAAAAGTTTTCATTTCAATGGCGTATTTATATGTACTATGGGTATTTTTATTTTTTATTTCATTTTAGACTTAATTTTTAGTATTTATCTTATCGTACTTTTACGCATATTTAGCAAATTATAAACATTCTACAGTGGTGGCTATTTTTTGATTATTCCTTTTTTTCAGGATAAACATTGATGTGGCGTTTTTACCAACTTAAAAAAAGCCACGAACTTTAGCTAACAACTTTAGGTCATGCAGGGTAACACTTATATAACAGATTGAAAAGTGGCATATAGCAGATTATGTATGAAAGGTTCAGTCAAATCACGGCAACATGGGAACAAAAACTTTTGCATTATTGCGTAACAACGCCCGCGGCGAACAATGAAGATATTGCTTTAATCAATTATATCCATTATAGCAGTTTTAGCACCATTTGTGTAGCTACCTAGATGAATCTACATATTACGGAGACATTTTTATATTATTAGAATATTTAACCAATTACATGGTTATTTGTTTGCTAATCTAATAGCACTCTTTTTTAAATGACACAAAAATCAGAAGTATCTTGTATTTTTTTTTTCTATCGTTATTATTTATATAAAGAAACGATCAGTAGCCTCTACAATTGAACAAGCAGCTTTACGTTCTCAAGTTTTCGATCGTCACTTCTTCAGTAATATTCAATTTGAAAAACTTTGTGAAGAAAATAATAGAATTCTCCAATCAAATAACTATTGCATAGGGGTTTTATGTTTGGCACTTAATTATACATCAATTTTATAACAGCATTCAATATTTCTATCCAATATAAACTTTATGTTCCTCTTCAATTAAGGATAACTATATGATTACGTGAATTTTATTATATATTTACTAAATTCAGACTTTTTAAAATAATGCAATATTGATTTGAGCAATTTGAATTGAAATTTGAATTAAAATTGAAATTGAATTGCAATATAACATTTGAGGTGGTTGAATAATGTCCAAACTCTGTCATCTCGCGTAACAAGTGTCTATATAATAATATTAACAAATAGCATAAGGATTATTAAACTTTACTTACTTGCTTCCTGTTTGCCCAAGTAAAGGTTGTCAGCTCCGAAGACCATTCCGCGGAGGATGTTGAAGCTGTGTTGGGATTGGTAGAAGTCGGTGTTCAAGTAGGTATCACCACCGTGAGATACCACGTTGAAGGGGAAGTCAATTACGAACCTCACTTTCTCTGTTGAAAATAAAATTTATTTAGTCGTTGATCTTCATAGTAATATTATTATTTAGACTACATTTTATAGTCCGTAAAATAGCTTATGTCGTAAGATTACTTAATATTCGGAGTATTAACACAGCCTAAACGATACAAAATACACGAATTGGAGCAGGATCACGTAACTACAAGAAAAAAGTCTTATCAAGAGTTTTAAGCGTAAAGAAGGAGCTTACGAACCCTGTGAGCAGGAAAAAGAAGATTCCATTATTTTTTTATTCACAAGTACATCTTACTTTTAATTATTTCTAAATTTATCTAACATGATGTAAGGAAACCGGACATACATATTCCTATTAATTGCTCTGATTAGTCATGATTACGACCCAACATTTATCGTCACTTTCAATATTGCTTTCAATAAGTTAATTCAAATAAAAATCTTTTTTTCAAAACCTTACCTAATTTAACGAAGCCATTTCCGTCACCATGGATAACGTCACCGTTCAATAAATTCCTAATAAGAGGGCTGTCTGAGAAAGCCTTGTAATGACCTTGAACTTCAAGATCGCACACAAAGTCTACGGATCCGAAGCCCTTAGGAACGTTCAAGCTGAAACAAATATTTAATTTATATATCGTTGTTAAGAGATAAAAAACAATCTTATCATTTCGTTTTGAAATTGTGATTATTAGATGAAAGTGTTTAATTTTATTTATAATATACTAAGTCATTGTTTTCATATAAATATGAATAGCCTATAATCCAAGATTTATCACATTCACGCATACGATTACATTTTTTCTAACAACAAATTGTATCCAGGATGGAGATACTTACAAAAACTTGTTAATGACACAAGTCTTGCCTCCTGTTCCAATACCATCAATCATTTGCATTTCAATCCAGTCGGTAATGTTAGCTTGGTAGTTCTTGATGATGGTTGGGTCGAAAGGTGGGAATCTAATTTCAGGAATACCATTTTTACTGGCTGTCCGTATCACTGATTGGAAGTAATTTTTGAGGCATTCACTGTCATTACTGTTGCATTTTGTCCGTGGCTCCACTGTAAAAAAAATTGGTTACAAAAAGTTCTAAAGGATAAAATTAAGAGATATTTAGTTTATTTAACAGTAAATGTAAAAATCACAATATTTCGTATACAATGAACTATATGTTACTATTTTCAAAATAAGTCTTTCATTTTATGAAATTGCGTCAATTTCCTCCTTTTGTAAATTTTAAAATCATGTTAATTCTAAACAATATTTTATTTCAAAATTAATAATGTTGCTTACCAAATGTGGATTCACTTAAAACTAATACAGTGCTCACAAAAAATATCACAAACCGAGCAGCCATGTCTAGTTCTGTATTCTAGGAGGATTAGAACAGATATAACGCTTAGATCTTAAAGTAGCTTATATATTAACGTTCAGAAACAAACACGCGTATACAAATGTATAAAAATAGAAAAAAAAATATGACCAAGGTCGGCTTTTTGTCAGAGGTGAATATTAGCAAATTAAATTTCTTACTATTGGTTCACATTAATCATGCATGTTATCAGTAGTCAAACGGACCATTTCTTTATGTCCTTCAAAAATTTAAGTTCCGGAGTAATCTATTTATACAACGTTTTTTTATATTTACAGCTATGCAAATAAATCTTTGATTTAAAAATAGAAATTTGGCATTTTTTGTTTTAACATATTCGCTAATAGTATGCATTTTTAATTCTTCCTTTGAAATTTAAATGATTTTAAATAATATAAAACAAAATATTTTGGATATGAAAAGTGATGTATTAGTTTAATTGATTAATGTCTTAAAACATTTTTTTTACTGTATATTTAATGATGAACTAGCTAGCTTGTTTGATAGATTAAAAGGTGATGCATTTTTTAAATATTTTATGAAAGATACTGATCAGCAAATTAAATAATGGTAAAATCGGACCCCTAACCTCTTACTTTATTTTTTATTTTTATTTGGATATGACAAAATAACAGCAACCCACCAGATATCCAAATAAAGAATCAAGTGGTGTAAAACTCTAAAGTTTCGTTATGTCAAAAAGACCCAGAACTTTAGGACAGAAGAAACATGTAGGCCAACAAACTACTTCACAACTTTGGTGCGGCAATGAAACGAATTAGCGAACCCTTCTGTTCGAGTCTGGGTGGTAGTGACCACAAAACTGATGCTTTTCATATAAACATGCGAGGTTCTACTATGGGAACAGAAGAGTGGTATAATATTAAAGAACTTTTTACAGTATTAGCCATGATCCAGACGGTAGATGACGCTGAGCAAGAAAGTGTCCCTCCATTACGCTTATCAGTTTAACAATGTCAGATTATATAGTTATGGAGGGTTAGCGCTAATGATATTTTGTGATCTATGGAGACATTAAACAAAAAACCCACTAAAAACAAATCTGTACCACAATATAGCTTTATTCAGAATTTAGCAACATATATTAGACACGTACTTTTACATTTGAAGAACTTTATCGAACGAAGGAACATCTATTAATTTAGTGTCAACTTCTGAACCGATCAAATTTCTTTCTAGAAATTGTATTATCCCTTTTAAGATTTACTTAAAATAACTGGCTTGCTTCTTTTAATCAAGATGAGCGTTGGTATTGTGGAGTCAGTATAACATTGTCAGCATTGTCATCGAACCTAATCTAGGTCAGATTTTAATATAAATATCAATAAAGATTACTGCACAGGATGAATCACGCAGAGTCACCCATTAGCACGTACCAAGACCAGTCGTTTTATTTACCTCGCTGCTACCTCATCACATAACATCGTGTACACGTGTACCACCAGCATCGGTACACAACGTGACGCTGTCCACTTACGTTGGTGACCCCGACATCATCAGACCATCTGCTATACTTCTTCATCAACCCATATACGCCCACTGCTGAGCACGGGTCTCCTCTACCATTGAGAGGGTTTAGGCCATAGTCCACCACGCTGGCCTAGTGCGGGTTGGCGGACTACACACCTAAGAAATTCCTAAGAACTTTTAGGTGTGCAGGTTTTATCACGATGTTTTCCTTCACCGTTAAAGCAAGTGATAATTCAATTTGAATACACACATAACTTTCCGTAAAGTCAGAGGTGTGTGCCTGGGGTTTGAACCCGCGACCGCCGAGATTCTCGACCGCGCGTCTAAACCTCGAGGCCATCATTGCTTCTATGCTGCTATACTTATAAGAATAATATGTTAAGGAAGCGATTTAAATTATTAATTACTTTGTTGGCAGTTGCCTAGTAACATTATTATTTTTTCACCGGTTCATCAACATCCATGTGACAATTTATTTCTGACACTTAATTTTATCATTCATTTTTAAATTAAAGAAATATTAAAGTATAGTGAGTGGTACAGCAGCATCATATGATAGGTCGGTGACATCTTTAATTTATTATCGAAGATCAATGACTGATAATTACATACTTTATCTGGTATGCATAGACAGTTTTTTAATGCTGCTGCATGACAGTCATATGTATTATTTAATATGTATGAACCTGAGGCAATAACAATTGCTGTGCATATAGAGAATCTAGTAGCGACAGATGTCAAACTTCTGAGTTGTTATCCCGACACCCGTTAGTGATGAAATCTGTTGATTTACGCTTTTGCAAGAAAAAACATTGAATTAAAAAATATTAATTCAATGTTTTTGAGAGATTCATTGCAACATTTATGATTGTAAATAAATGATTATACTAATTATTTTAGGAAACACAAAAACGTGTCAAGTACCAGCGACCTTGAAAGTAAAACTCTCAGTTTTAAATTTAGGAATATAATTCTCATTAAAAAAATTATAAAATTATGCGAGTATATTAAATAGATTAATACGTGTCAGAGTAATAGGTGACTTAATTTTAAGTTTCTAGATTAATCTATTTAGTAAAGTTGACTTTTAATTCAAGCCTCTAGTTACATTTTTATTACTTTTAAATCTTGTTTTGTGCATAAAATGTTGTTAATGAAATTATATCTACTCGGTTAGATCTACGCCATAGGCAACTTAGATAAACTTAATAAAAAATATGCAGATAATAAAATAATTATTTTGTTTGAAGGCTCCGTGGTACATTTGTGTTGTGTCGTTATACAAGCCGTATGAAAAGCCGCAGGCTCAATTCAACATTTGTTGTATGTAAGTTTGTAATACGCACGACACAGGAGTCATATCTTAGTGAAGGGACAGAACTATGGATGGGTATATTTATTTGTCCATTAATTTACTCTTTCATGAGTGAGATTTCTGAAGCTTTCATTTGCAAGTGATGGATATTCCTGTCTGACCAGATAAAAAAATTGTAAAAAATAAAAATTTAAATTTAAAATAATTAAACACTGTAAAATTTAAAAAATGTAAATCCGAATAAGTGGCACACGCAAATGCGCCGCTATTCAATATCAGCCGGAGCCTGCATATACAAGGACTGCTAAAGGTGATCATAATTTACTTTTTGCATTTGATACTCCATTAGGACTATTCCCAGAAAAAATAGTATAGAAACAACAGCTGATATAAGAGTTATATAAGAAATTACAGCAACGTCACCATCAGGAACCAAATATAAAATCAATATATTTTGTTGTCAAATTTTAAAATATCAACAAGGTCTTCCAAAGCCTACATTTCTGATGGAAATTTGTTGTCAACGTGGTAAAAAATTGTCTTTAAACCGATCTAGGTGTCGCTCAATGCACAAAATCTGTCTCCTCATTCACTGCTCTACGAAAGCCGGCTTATATCATGAGAATGCAATAATTGGCCTAACTTATTTAATTCAATGACAAAAACAAAACCAGTTTATTAATTAATTTATTCACTTATTTATTTTATATTCCGTCAATGTTGTTTACTAAGTTTATTCTGACGAAATTTATTTTATATAATGTATCTACCAAGATACTGAAAGGATCTTAAAAATAATAAAATGTCTTCCTAAGAAACGTCTGTACCCATACTTCGTACATCATGATGTTGTTGTCAGAAAGAAAAATTAACATTTTGGGTACCTTCCACTTACTTATCTTTTTATATTTGAAACCTAACTCCTATTTAGAAATATTTCATAAATTGAACTAGATTCCTAAAATATTTTACAAGTTCTGCGAACTTTTTAGATAGCTTTTAACACCCAATAAAGTAGTAATAAAATATATACATAAAGATATTTCCTGATCGATGATTTTTTCAACACAATTTTAATAATCTGCTTTTTCAAGGCTCGTTGATTCCGTTCTCGATTGCTTCCTCCTGGATGTTCTATTTTCTGTCATTTGTGTCCAATTATTTTCTAGTCTATTAAAAAATATCAACACCTATTACATTCAATAGATTGGGGCATAATATTAAAAGGGTGAAAACTTAAAACCACGTTAAACTTCAGCTGGACAGAGAGAGAAGGATGCTTATACCCAAAACTGGTCTATTACCTGTCCCAACGTTATTGACATTTGCAACATATTAATTAGCCAGCATATTATTATTTGTTTGTTGTTATTTATTACATTTATATGATAATTTGAATAAACAACATAAAAATATACTAACATCATGGCTGACATTTACGAAATTTCACGAGCCTATTTTGTTGCCATGTCTATTTTAAGTTAGCAGCAAGAATGCTAAACAACGTATTAAATTATATTCATTTATTTGATTGGGCGTTTTTTTGCTATTTTTTATATTCCACGAGGCTCCACAGCATTTAAATAAGCCTATTATATTTATTGGATGAAACCCCTCAGGAATAATTAAAGAGCCAAACACACATTATTAACTTTGAATATCAGCAAAATTCACAATAGGTAATTTTTTATGAATTTCACTAGCTGTTGCACATACACCCATATGAGATTTTTTCCCCCATTTTTCCTGTTTTTGTCTTATTTTTTAACATTATTTTTTCAAATTGTTTGTAGTGCAATTATGTGTGTGACTGTTGGGTGTATTTATTTATTACTAGCTTTTGCCCGCGACTCTGTCCGCGTAGACTCTAGGGTTGAGTTTAGATAGAAAATAAGTTACAGTCTATTTTACTTCTCAGAGACCTATATATGCACTTAGAAAAAATCATTTAAATCGGTTTGGTAGATCCAAAAATACTTATTCCCACGGGAATATTTCATTTTTCGGGATAAAAACTATCCCATGTTAATTCTGTGAGCTCTATCTCTCTCTATACCAAATTTCAGTCAAATCGTTTTAGTAGATCTAGATATACTCATTCCCACGGGAATACTACATTTTACGATTTCTATTATATTCCAGCTAGGCTACAGAAAGCACGTTCATTTGTTTAACTTTATACGCATTTGGTCTTATAGAGCAGGGGTTCCCAAACTTATTTACACTATGACGCCCTATATGATAATTATTTTTCTTGCGACGCACCCCCCCCCCCCCCATCATCAAAAGTACCTACTTTACTGGAAATAAAAACAGCAGTAGTTAGCGTAATATGAGGTTATCAGAAAAATACGGACAGCAAATGTTTGGCGATCGCCTCGCGACGCCCCTCGAATGTAACCGCGACGCCCCAGGGCGTCGCGACGCACAGTTTGGGAAGCCCTGTTATAGAGTATATTTTTACGAGAAGTAAGCTGTTAGACTGCCTTCACAGGGTTATGGGGTAGCTGCAATGGGTTATTGACACTTCTTTTAGGTTAACCACATAGAAAGGTTTGTAGTTTCCTGGCATGCTAATGCAACCAGAAAAATTTGTAATGATAAATTTAATTGTCCGCAACCCAATCAAACTGATTGAGTCTACAAAGTGTGACGATCTTTCTAAAACGTTCGTGCATTGACCCACTAAAAAACTACCAATCATTGATGCGAAGACGAACATAATGCTGTTGTGCAATAGCGTGAAAATTTGATTGATCGCATTTTAATTTTATTCGTTAATCCGCACACAATATTAGCATAATATGACCTCCTTACTCACCTTGGTCAGTTGTTTGTATACTTATTTATTTGCCTGATTTACTTCCTTATTTATGCTGAATAAATTCATTCAGCCTGACAGATTTTCTAGGCAAGCCAACTGGTTTCGTTATTGCCTAAATCATATCCTGATCATCAGACAACTACATTGTCCTTTGTGTTTTTATCAATTACGTACGTATTTATTTATATCTTTTTATTTTTAGAAGATTCTATCATGGTAGTCAATTGTACAGGCTGTTTTAAGTGACATCGTAGCGACTACAAAAAAAAAGGATTCGGTGCGCTTAAGTATTATTCTTGAAAAGTCAATGAACAGTGTTGGAGACAAAGTGTCTAATGATTTGGAGGTTGAAACTACACTTAAGCAAGGGGATGCATTTTCAGGTGACAGTATATTTATACCTCCCCCTTTAATACCTTGTTAAAATAGTGGTGGAGTACAACTAAACCTACACAACAACGTAATGGGCTAGACAGGTGAACTTGCTAAAAGAAGAAGAAAAAAAAGAAAGAGATAATTGAAGCAGCCAAAATACTGGAAGTAGAAACTAAGAAGGTGGAACTAAGGATGAATACGAACAAAACGGAATATATCCACATGCCCAGCTGCAAGAATAATTTGATTCCTAGAGTAGAAATATGTAACCAGGTGAAGTTAAAAATATTAATCCTATTAGATATTGGGTAGAAATTCAAGTTATCATCATAATTATTAAATCCTCCGAAAGCTTCAACGTGAGGTTTACGCATTCCTTTGTGTCATGGCCGTTCACGATGAAAACTTGTTCTGGTGTTTACTACTGAAGATGCCTTTTAACATTCAGTTAAACGTTAAGAAAACTTCTTAGATATTGAAAACAGATATTTTATGATTTTATTATTGTAAGTAAATTGGCAAAAAGTAGTCATTCAGGTCACGTTCAATTAGTATTTAATTAATTATGTTTAGTTTAGTTGACTATATTTTAGGAACAATTGAAATTTACAATAGAAAAATAAGCTACGATTTTGCCTTTAGCTTATTACAAACCGTCATTGACTGCTACGGCTTCAAATGTGTAGCAACTACGAAAAAAACAACGATGACACAAAAATAGAAATTTCTTTTAAGCTTTGATAATTATTATTTGTATATAGTATTTACTTTAAATTTGGAATGAGCATCATCAAAAATTTACTGAATCCGAATGAATTATTTGACATTCTATAGATTTGATAAATATTTAATTTCATATTATGAAAACCAAAGATCGCATTTTAAGGGAAAATGAAAACATACTCCTTCCTTTAATTCAATAGTAAATAAACTTTAACATTTGGAAAGGGTTCATACCTAAATAAAAAAATGCAATTATCATAGAAGTACCTATTTATTTAGAAAAGGTGCCAAGCATCGTATTAGTAAACACCATTAGCATTTCGGTTTTTTCATACCTACTGTCAATTCATTTTACGAGCAGATAACTTTGATGCATTTAACATGAGATTGGATGACAAGTGCAAAAAAACAGTTTAATTAATTACTATGACGTTAATGTCTCAGTTACTTATATAAATATGCAAATACAAAAGTAATCTTAACACTGTCACGTAAAGGTTTCTAGTCCTCTTTTACGGTGTTAAAAATATAACCTTGTTTATTTGCTTAGCTAATGATTTTGATATTTAGATTATGTTTTAGTGGTCTATAGAAAACACAGATATAATCTTAACTACTCATTAAAACACCGACAAACGATGACATTCAAAATGATGAAACTTTTACAGGTCAATTCTATAAATCAGTCGTATCATGATGTGATTTGGAAAAATATTGTATTTTTTTTATTCAAAATTGATTTTTATTTTCTCGTTAAAAGACGAACTT
Source organism: Cephonodes hylas (assembly GCA_030295005.1). NCBI lineage: Eukaryota > Metazoa > Arthropoda > Insecta > Lepidoptera > Sphingidae > Cephonodes > Cephonodes hylas. The sequence continues at coordinate 8,597,137 of AP025371.1, forward strand.
TAAACGTCTAGTACTAGTAGTAGTACAAAGAGTTTATTATGGCACATTTAATGAGTCCATTATAATTCTTTTAGTAAGGTAGGTGTTCATTATTTCTTTAAGATTTCACTGTTTTTCATAAATCGAATAAAACATATAGCTTTGAAAATTGATCTCGACTTTTAAACCATCAAAATGGTGTAAGGCGAAAATTTTCTGTTATTCCATGATTAGATTTTTCCGACCTATTGTTATAAAAATGACTGCCTCGTGGTGAGTCTTAAAGAGTTTTTGATTATAAAAAATTCAACAAATTTGAAAGTATGCCCAAATACAGGTAGCTGTTTTCAGGGTTAATACAATTGCACATCTGGTAAACAGGCGTGAATAAATACGAATAAATAAGAAAATGGTAAAAGATAAACCATATCAAATAATATAACAATCGGTCGCAGGTCTGTAAAGCGCAATGAAAATATCATAAATTTTAGAGATGAAAATACTGTGGTACCTACATATGTATATGTATGCACGTCATAGTGCTACCCTTCAGGAAGTTTAGACTATAGCATGAATGGACCAGACGCTTCTCAGAGAATTGAGATTTAATAATAATATTTTGCACGATGGCTACGGTATAGTTATCATACAGTAAGTAATTGTACTGATGTAGGAATTTAGGAATAAATTGTATTGTTATCATTTATTTGTTTTCTTGAATTACAATATTTTTTAAAACTAGCTTTCGCCTGCGACTCCGTCCACGTAAACTTTCGGGTTGAATTAAGAAGCGATGACATATGAAGTTCGCAACTTGATTGACCTGAGCTTGGCCTCGAGATTGCACGCTGTTGAGAAAAAATCTAGGCGCCATAACAGTACTAGCTTTCAGGGTCACTTTTATCGAGGACGCGGGGCTTTCAGTCGCCTTGTACGACAGGATATCCGCGTTAGGTTCTCTCGCCCTCGTGCCACAGGGCACACACGTGGAATGAGGCCTAACTTACTAGGTAAGTTAAGTGAGAACCCAACTGAACCTCATATGAGCTAATGTGTTAATAAAAAAAAGTTGTAGGCTTTAACATATTTGTTAGAAATCCAACAAAATATATTGCAAAAATATTACCAACTGGCGTGTATATTCGAGAGCAATTGTTAATAATGTATTCATTTCAGTTAGATCGTTCATTGCCGAAATATATTAAAAACAAGTCCTTATGAATAAGTATTAATATCTGAGGCCACCAATGGAGTACGTTCTATAAAATAATAATTTATATAACGCGATGTCGAAGATTCTTATTACGTCAACAGTTTTTTACCTATAATATAAAACAAATTAATGTCATAATTATTCCTACTTGGTCGGTTTCAAATTGAAGACGTTGGAATACAGTAGGTGTTGTATTGCGACAATTTTGTAAAGCTTTACTAGCAAATGGTATAGCCTAATCAAAGCACGTTCGCACAAAATAGAACACTCGAATTTCGGAAAACAGAGCAAAAGAAATGACAACTTGAACATGGCTGTTTCATCGCAGTATTAACGCATTTTTTAGTTACTTACAGTACTATCAATTTACGTCCTGCAGCACAATGGTCCGACGACTTGAGAAAGGTGGCGGGTAGCGGATGGATGAGGGCCGCTCAAGACCGGGATGGTTGGCGCTTACTTGGGAAGGCCTACATTCAGCAGTGGACGGCGATAGGCTGAGTATTAAAGTATAATAAAGACCTATTGGTTCGTGTGAGATCTAAATGAATTATTACTTGCTTTTACGGTGAAGGACAACATCGTGATAAAACCTGCTCTCGTAAAAATTCTTAGAAATTTCTTAAGTGTGTAGTCCACCAACCCGCACTTGGTCAGCGTGGTGGACTATGGCCTAAACCCTCTCAAGTTGTAAAGGAAGCCCGTGCACAGCATGAGGATGATAAGAGAACATGATGATGAGGTCAAAATGAGACGAAGCTGTTCGTCTCTACACTGACATTAAAATGTGCTACGAGAGATATACTCAAATAATTCCACAGTGGAACCAATACGTTCTTGCTATATTCTTTTAAGCATAAATTATTAAGATTGACAACTAGGTAAACAGAAACAACTTTAACATTTTTATTCTGTCGAAACTAGCTAATTAAGTTAATTTTCATGGAACTTAGAGTATTATTAATTTGGACAGACCATAAAATGTCGCGACGTTTACATAGTTACACAGACTTATTTCTGTCACAAAAACCTGTTGCAATCTAAATCTTAACGTGTCATTATAGGAAAAAAAAATGAATAAATAAACAAATAAATAAAATTATCATAAACATTGCTTATTTAATAGTACCGGTTAGGATATTCATAAATATCTACATTAAAATGTCGGTCTGAAGCCAAAGTTAATGTAAAACGAAGTATTTAATATCGATTTATGCAAAACGTAGTTTATAACAATCCACGCAATTTGATCACAATATTGGATAATTTTTAAATAGATGAATAAAGCCAATGTGTATTTTTACGAAAGATTCAAATTGTTAGTGGACGTTAACAACGATATTAAAGAATCTTTTAGAGACCGGCTTGGAAATACTAGATACTGTCACACAACATTCTAGGGAAAACTAGATTAAAAATGATCGATGCAATTTTCATTCGTGGTCTAGCGGTACAAGTATATGCCGTGCGATCTAGAGGTCCTGGGTTCGATTCCCGGGCCGGGCAAAATGTTATTTGGTTTCTCCATCCGGATATTCTCAGTGGCAGCACGGAGTTTGGGAATGTGCCAAAAAAACGGCAATAGGCTTGCCCCCTATTACGTGGGACTGATAGATACCTGGCGAAATATGGGTGCAGAATTGCACCTCTGCCTACCCCGTCAGTGAATACAGGCTTGAGTTTATGTTCGTATGTAATTTTCATTCAAATCAAGACGGCAAAAACACCGGAAAGAAACTTGGAAACATTTACCTTCAAAATACTAAAAGGTAAATTTCCATCATTAAATAGGCATTTAATGGCTTCAATGAGAACTATTACATATAAAATAGAGGAGGCCGAAGATAACAGTGAAGGTAAATTAAATAAACACTAATTAGAAGGGTAAAACGATAAGCTTGTTTATCGATGACAAATTACAGGTTGAATCACGCTACGACCTACAGCAGCGATGCTTCAATGAACAATGTGGTAAAAGCAGGGAAAAAAAACATTTAGAGGTCTATAGTTTCGCACATGAAGTTGCGGGCAATATCAACTCAACCATGAAATCTACATTAATATGAGTTTGTTATAACATATTGCCATTGGTTGTTGTCACTTCCATTACACGATTACCTCGGCTATTTAGTACACGGCCAAACAAGCATTGGCGTTTTATTTGCCATTATCATGCGGAACCGCCTCTATTTCTACGACCCTCGCTTCAGCAAGCTTCTAGCAACGCCCACAAACACTGATTTATTATTCATCCAATGCATTTTAATAATCCAAATGAATATTTTAAACTAGAATTTGAAAATATTATATAACAAATTGGAAATCGACCACGTGTACGTATACATTTATATTGGGTAAAATAAAATAAAATAATTACTTGAACGCTGATAAATTGAATAGCAAACAAAAAAACAGACAGAAAATATCATCAAACTATGATACGGTTTGATGACTTCTCACTACTGCCATCTATAATTTTCTGCTGAAACTAAATACAAACTCAAATTTAACTTATTTTACTTGTATGTTAAATAAAGTAATGGGGCACATAATGCTCAATAGTCCCACTGTTTGGTTCAAAAAATTGTTTTGAAACTAAATGCAGTGGTTTTGAAAATAATTTATACGGAAGAGGTTGCTTATTAGATAAGAATGAAGAAAACAGTTTCATTATATTTCAATTTGTTTATTACAGATGCCTTATTAAATACGCAGTATTATTGTTGGAATAATATAAGTTTAGGGTTATATTCCGGAATTAAGCGATATCTTTTTGCGGTTACTATTAATAGATTCCTAGTAGCAATTAGGATTCTAGATATTTTTGATTAATGTTAATTTGCTCGCTTTCGGTGTTATTTCACATCAATTTTAAAAGTGCAGATTTTCACATAATGTTTGCCATCATTATGAAAGTATGCCACAAGTCATTGTCATCAATACACACGTAACTTCGCAAAAGTCAGGGGTTAGGGGTTTGAACCCGTGACTGTCCAGATTCTGGTCCGTGAGTCTCGAGTCCATCATTACTTCGTTATTTGGCGCTTATTATCGAGTTCTAGGTATAAATATGTTATGTAATGTAGTTTCAAAATTTTCGACGTTGTTTGATGTCTAGCGGACAGCCTTCAAAAGACGGAATCATTCACGTATTCATTTGGTGATCTTGCTTTAGTTTTGTTGTTATACGCTAAATGTATTTACTCTGTATTGATTATGTAAACAATAATAAAATGTTAATTAGACTAATAAATTTGTGTTGTTTTTTACATTTAGTGAGTCAGTTGAACCTTCCTCTTTTCTTCATCTAGCGATATCTAGGTAAACTGTTTTTATTGTTAGCCCCTTTGTGAAATCTTTAATCTTAATTTGACGGACTATGGACTTATATGCCATTTAATAAACACGATTCGATAATTATGATTTACATGTGAGGGATATATAAATAAAAATCAGTTTTGTAACGGATTGGTTATATTAAAACACAATATCAATACAATAATAAATATAGCCAACAATCACGTAATCCTAAACCCGCGATAAGATCTTAATTAATCTTTAGTTAATCAATCACCAATCGATCTTAAGTAATTTAGGTTGTAGATATCAGAATAAACGAGACTCTTCGGCCTTTCAAACACCAGTGACAAATATTTCTTTTACACACAAAAATTTGTCTCACTGCGTGCATCAAATTTTCAGCCTCCTGTTTCGCTTGTGTCTTACCAATGGCTCCACGGAGGCTGTCACATGCTTATTGAATGTATGGCTCCAAATTAGAGTTGACAAAAGTTTTTATTGGTATCGTCCCTAAGAAGTTTTTAACAAACGAATGATAAAACTCCAATGATTTGTCCAAAGTCGCTGGTAGTAACTTGTCCCTAATTATATCTGCGTTCTTTTCCAAATAAGATAATATCTTGGCATCTGTGGAAAATATAAATTTGATATTAACATCAATAGTATTTTGTATCCATTACTCTAAAACTCACTCTTCCTTCTGGCCTAAGCCTAATTTTTTAACGATTGAAACTTTTATTTGAAGCTAAATTTGTTACAATGATTAATCAATAATAAATTGATTATAATAGGTTTTATATTGCCATTTTAGCTTAATTCATCATCATCATCAGCCAATTTTGGTCCACTGCTGGACATAGGCCTCCCCCAATGACTTCCTTAGCTTAATTATATTAAAATTAATAAGTGAGGGAAAGTGCTCTCTGATAGAAAATTCATAAGGGTGCTTTCTATGTAGAGAAAATACAGTTACAAGCATTACCTGTAGTTCAGACTAAACGAGAACAAAGCAAAAGTGATAGGCAGAAATTTAGTGATCAAGTAAAATAGTATAATAAAAGATAGTATAACCCGTAATCATCAAATTTGCCAACAGCAAATCTTCATTTACTCTTTTGGAAATAAGCATCTTGAATGGCATAACAACACGAAGCTCGACCACGACCAGTAGGTAAGCACCGTTAATCGTTATACTTTAGATTCAAATAATGTTTACTGTGATAGTGAGTATGATGAAACCGATCCAATTCCTCAACATGATTCACTGTGAGTGACGTGAATGTCTGTTCTTGTGCCTTAATTCACACTGATGCAAACTAAGCTTGTCGTAATCTTCTCATCCAGCGTAATGCAATCAGTGCGGCGACATTTTATCAATTTGCCTTAAGAACTTTCCTTCCCTTCTTTGGGCAGCATTATTTTCATTAGTAATTTATTAAGTGAGCTATAAATATTCAATCATAACACAGGACAACAAAATCAAACTTTTTTTGTGTTGCATGAAGTTTTTCAACTGTTGTTTACTAATTTGGGTGCGCTGATTTCATATCTGGCCTCAGATTTTTTGTAGCAGCTCTAGTTTGTGAGATACAGGTACCGTCTTGAATATACCTAAGAAGTCGATAGTTTCTGTAAATAGCGGTGTAACTTAACTATTTCCTTTATAAATTTCATTACGTATTCCTCAATAAGGACGTGTTTAAATAATCCTGATTGTTTTTGGATTATTTGTGGAGAATATATGTTCAAAAATTTCGTTTAAATGTGTCGGACTTTGTGAAAAAGGCATATTTTGACTACTTTGGGTTTCTATTGCTGTTAAACGCTAAATCTTGGATACCAAGTTTGGTATGTAAAAGTTGTGTTGAATCCTTGCGACTGTGGGCCAACAAAAAAATACCCACTTTTAAATTCAAAGCTCCTATGATTTGGCGTGAAGTATCCAACCATCATGACGACTGTTATTTCTGTGTAACGAAAAGCATACGTTCAAACCATAAAAATAGCTCTAAGTGGATATATCCAACTTAAAATCTGCCATAAGATCAGTCTTGAGTGTTAGTGACAAATCATCACCACAACAGTCATGTCCATCTTCAGAGAATCCAGACCAGTGCAGTGGACAAACCAAAAACGACGACGGTGGTTATGACAGTGATTTTATTTGCTACGGTAGTCCCCCACCAATAAATGATGGTCTAAATGACTTAATCAGGAACCTTGGACTGTCCAAAACGGCAACAGAAATTTTAGCTTCCCGATTGAAGGAAAGAAACATTTTTGGCAATAGGATGTCTGACGGCTGCATTCAGCACGCTGAACAGTTGCTGGTACTCTTCCAGCGGCTTAGATGGAACATGAGTAGTAAGCTTCACTACCTTCACAGTCATCTAGACCATTTTCCTGATAATCTCGGTGACTTCTATGCGAGGAACAAGGAGAGCGCTTTTACCAGAATATTTACACTATAGCGGAACGGTATTAGGGGTACTATAATGAACATATCACGGTTGGGTATTGTTGGAGCATTTAAAATTGTACTCATAATACATCTGATTCTAGAAAATCCAAAAAAAGGAAAATTTATTCAGAATTAATATATTTAATAGATTTTTTAAACTTAAACTTTTTGCATTTTCAATGAAAAGCCGTGTCACTTCATAACTCCAAAACTAGAGCTGCTACATAAAAACGGCATATATTTTTGAAATCAGCGTGGAAAAACTATTCAGATTCATGTATAAAATCTCATGCAACAGATATGCTGTTTTCCAGTGTAATCAGTCGTAGTGTCAATATACTACAATGATCTCAGGCTGAAAATATATCTACGTTGGACTATAGGTACCTACTGGATAATCATTTAAATAAAAACCAAAACTTACTCTTATCACCTAGTCCAAAATCATCAATTTTAAATTTAATATTTTCCGGAGCATCGAAACTGTGGGTAATTTTGTCAGATTCGCAAACTAAATAAACTTCTCCATCGTCGCGTTTTGTAATGTGAAACCCAAAACTTGCTTTCACTTTAACGTCAGCTGAAATACAAATTTCATTGTCAATAAAGTCCTCTTAAGAATTATTTTGAACATTAAACTTAACGTATAGAATGTATGATGGTAAAAACTAAAACATTATTAAAACAAATGAAGATTTAATTATGTCTATACAATTAAACGGTATATAGTATGAAAATATTTTACCTACTAGGTTATGATTTATTAAAATTATTTCGTGAGCATTAAAAAGTTTTTACCTATGAACTAATCATATTTTTCTATGACTATGCCAAAATAAATTCCCAAAAAAATGACACCGTTAAATTTTGGAAAATAATATTTCGAAACGGCATGGATCTTATATAATATTTCTAATATAAAAATATATATTAGTGCACTGAGCCAGACAGCTCTAACAAGCCTGAATTTACCATTCTAGTGTGCTGAATGCTCACATAACGCGAAGAAGAGAATATACTATAGGAGAATAAATTAAGGATTTAAAAGCGTAAACATTTTCTTACTGAAATCTATTTCACCCTTTCCTTTTCCATCCAAAGAGTCTGGACCTCCTTTAACATTGAAGTACCCGTCAATCTTTATTTGACATGTGAGAACAATATTTGTAAACGATAGTTCATTTTTTCTTAATTCCGTGCTGCAAAAAATGCATATTTTAAAGTGTGAATAGAAATATATGATGCCTCAAGTTTTAGTACGAGTGTAGCACTTGAAAATATTATTACTCAAATCTCCGTGATGTTACTGAGAATTTCCCAGTGAAAGCCTCACTACAATTACTGGTGGTCTCGAAGCTTAGGCACGCAGTCGAGCTAAAAGTTTTGGCGGTGCCGGCGACCAGGCATACAAAGGGAAGATATTAGAAAGAATTGACAAAACTATTATCATTTACGTACTGCAACTCATCAAATGTGCAATCTTTCATGCCAAGCAATTGACCCTTGCTAGTAATCAGCTTTGTTGAATCTGGCAGGTCGACGATTACTTCTGACATATCAACGGGATCAAGGGGAGGTATATTCTTGTCTGGTACCCCTGCGGCCAGACTTCTTATGATACCTCTGTAGAGAGCAGATTTACATGTCCCGTCGGTTATTGGGCATTTTTGGAAAATGGGAACTGAAAAACAAAATCAACAAATGTTCTATTATTTAAAAACCTGACATCTAGATAAATAAGCATCTAAATATAAGCATAAAAACTAGGTAAGATGTTGAAGCAGAAATATACGGAATCTATATAAAGTAATTAAGGTTGGCCTTATTGTATGTATAGACGTAACCGCAAGCTAGTAAGCAACAACACTTCTGTATATGGATATTTGGCCTAAGTGCAATTGAGAAATGCACTTTATATTTGTGATTTTTTGTGTGGAAAGGAATTGAACTGTCAAGAGACTAACAAGAGATAATTTTTATCATCCTTTACCAGTTTCAAAATATACCGAACTAATGCAATCTGGTCGTGGAGTATAAACTTTAGAACACTGTGTCGAGTTTTATATTATAATAATTTTCGAGGCCAAATCTTACGTTTCAGATGACTTATCTTTTTTGAATGACGTTATCATCGTAAAAAATAGCAGTAAATAATTTCAGCGCATCAATCAGTTCACAACTACAATATCAGGCTTATGGTAGCACTTCCATAGAAGCCCAAAAGCTGAGTGTGGCTTACAAAATTCCGAATAATAATATTTAAGCTCAAAGTATTTATTTAACCAAAGAAAATCCTACTACTATAAAAGCGAAAGTTTGTAAGTATGGATGTATGGATGTTTGTTACTCTTTCACGTAAAAACTACTGAATGGATTTGAATGAAACTTTACCACAATATAGCTTATACATCAGAATAACACATAGGATACTTTTTATCCCGGAAAATAAAGTATTCCCATAGGAATGGGTATTTCTGGATCTACCAAACCGATTTGAATGATTTTTGGTATAAAAATAGGTAGGGCTCACAGAATTAACATGCGATAATTTTATCCTGGAAAATGTATTCCCGTGGGATAAACATGTTATAAATGCAAATTCTTTCTGCACTTAACCTAGAGTCTACGCGGACGGAGTCGCGGGCAAAAGCTAGTATTACTTATAAATTGGAATATCGTGATCCACAATACACAATAATAATCTAGACATTATACATTTAACGTGTAACGCTTTTGGGCTTCTATTGAAGTACCGCCACAGATGGAAACATACTAAATCCCAACACACCGTATTACTTAATATTATATTATAAATATTATATATTTATTATTAAAAATCTTACCTGATTCACAGCACACAAAAATTGAAAAAACAGCTAAAATACGATAAAACATGTTTATAACGTTATTGTAAAGTGCTTGTTATCTTCAACTGAACAATTAGTAATGGTAAATTTTGTTATGAAGTCTCCGTTATATACAACAATCAACAATGAAATAATTAATTGTGGAAATTGAAAATAAACAAAAAACCAAAATGTTCATAATAATAATTAACAGCAACAGATATGTACATGCAAATAAGATCGCAAATTAAGATATGATTCTTCTTTAATATTCACATGTCTGTAAGTTGTACAGTTTATGGGCTTTTATACGCTAGAACAGTAAGGAAAATAGTCTAAATTAATTAGTAGATTTTGGTAATTTTTATTCAAATCATTTTGATTCACGTTTTTGAATAGGCACTACTACGCGTGGGTCTTATCTTCAACTATGGGAGTTTAGTCTTTAGTCCACCACGCTGGCGTAGTGTAGGTTTGGCGGACAACTCATTTAAGCCAAAAACTTTTAAGGATTCAATTTTCAAAAATTTTAAAAAACGTAATTATTCATTATTGTATACATGAGAAAGCCCCTTGTCGCAGTTGGCTAGACACCAACTTGCGAAACGAGAGGCCGCGGGTACGATCCCCGCACCGAAACAAATGTTTGTGTGATCCACAAATATTTGTTCCGGGTCTGGGTGTTTGTGAGACCGAAAAAGTCTCTCGTAGTGTCTAATACCCACGACACAGGACTTGTAACCTAGTGTGGGGTCAGAACTATGTATGTGATTGCTGGGTGTATTTATTTATAGAAAGAGGCATGTGAACCGCACACGCCTGGCGGTCGTCACTGCTTCAATAACTTCAATCAAATCTTAATTAATTGGCAATTAATTATCATTATTATGGTGAATTATCCCGAAGCATTTTGTAGCAAGTACCTAATCAAGCAAAGTAACAAGACAGTCTGAAAGTTTGTACAAAGAAATTGATGCATTCTCTTATCGATGACTATCGGTGGGGCGTAATTTTGAATCCCGTGCTCATCCCACGTCATTATCTCTCTGCTCTGTTCCCAATATTAATTTGGAGTCGTAACAGTATGTTTTATCCTTATATTATCCACACATCCCCATTAGCCGTCATGTCTTCATGTCATGCCTTGCTCAACTCACGTGAACTCTTAATATACCAAAACGCCTATCATTACTTTCTGAGCAATATGTTTCATAAATGTATTTCATATCATATTGACTCCTTTGGACTCTACTCCATATGGGCCTAATTTTGTAAAAAAGTTGCCTGTATTACTTCGGAAATTCCCGTCTACACTCAACAAGTTATCAAATAACATTCAAATTTGATTTTTATCATTCGTCTGTGTTTGCATTTATTTTTCAGAATTATAAAAAACCTATCTTTTTATACAATTGTTTTTAGTACCGTTTATAAATAAAAATAAAATTAAATAAAACTTAATTAAACTAAACTTCAAAAGATTGGATAGGGGTAATTAAAGTAAAACTTGGCATTTCAGTATCAACAGACCAAATTACCATCGGATAAATAAGCTTGATGTAAAATATCACATGCATCCCTCTGTATAGCTCCATATGCCCGTCTCACTGCAGGGTATGGGGCTCCAAATACAACTGAGTAGCATTAGTCCACGATATAGGCAATAATTATTATTGGCGATATCCATGCCTTCATACGCAGACTTGTATCTCTGAAGTGATCCAACCCACTCGATCTATTTTATAACCATTTCCCCCGGATGTTTTTTTCTTTTCTATGATACTAATGTGAAATTCCTATCGAAAGACGGATCCAGTCCGTCCGGTCAGTGGTTGGACATTGCTACGAGACTCATGCAGTAATCAAGATCGAGACAACGTGTTAAGGTAATTATAATAAAAGAAAAGATTAGTTTTGGTTTAATTCCGCTTTTGTTTTGTGGGAACTTGGGTTTAATATCAACAATAATTTAATTAACCTAGATGTTTACGTCAAACTAACAAAAAACATAGTCCAATAAGAATGCGATAGCTATTTTTATAATATAAGCAATTGCATTACCCGAGTAGAAATTTTTTCGTGTTCCTGATCTGGACCCGATCAGGAATGCCTGATCGGGTCCAGATAAGGCATGTAACGCAGAACATTGGTCTGGACCCGATCGGGCATGCCTGATCGGGTCCAGATCGGGCATGCCTGATCGGGTCCAGATCGGGCATGCCTGATCGGGTCCAGATCGGGCATGCCTGATCGGGTCCAGATCGGGCAAGCCTGATCGGGTCCAGATCGGGCATGCCTGATCGGGTCCAGATCGGGCATGTAACGCAGAACATTGGTCTGGACCCGATCAGGAATGCCTGATCGGGTCCAGATCGGGCATGCCTGATCGGGTCCAGACTAGGAATGGCTGATCAGGTCCAGACTAGGAATGTCTGATCGGGTCCAAACTAGGAATGCCTGATCGGGTCCCAATCAATCATCTGTATCATGTAATACCTTGCCTGATCCAAATTGAGTATGCCCAGTCCGGTCCTTTTAAAAAACATGAATATAATATTATAGTCATGAAAAAATTGTTTGTTAAAAAAATATGAATTGTTATTATAAATATGTTACTTAACATTTTATTATTTATTTTTTATCAATTCGTTATTTATTTAATTATCAATGATTTTATAAATATTGAATATTATAATAAATAATAATAATTAACAACTCAATATTAATGAATTTATTTATTTTTTGTATGGTAAAACATATTTAAACAATAAAAAAAAATACAAGGAATTTAAATAAAAGCTGTTAGTGTCTTTTATTGACCTTCTTAAAAAGGCTTTTTAAGCAGTAACCATCCCAATCGTTAGCTTTATTTAATATTGATGTCAATGCTTGCTGTAATTTACTGTCAGGAATATCTTGCTTATTTAGAAATTTCTGTCTCATTGCAGCTGAAATACAAAATTTGATTCAATTATGTTGTAATTTAATAAGTAATAATAATAAAAAATATTAATATTAATAAAGTAATAACATAAAATTAAGAAATAATTAATTTGGTATCAATGAAAGTATCCTGCACTATATAATGATTAACATACTTTTTACCAAAGTGAAAAAAGTTGTATCTTTTAAAACTTTTTTTGGAGTTGCAGCTACATATGACATGGCCATATCTCTTGAAATGTAAAAAACGAATAATATTGCCCATATTATGGGTAATAGTGTTTTCCATCAATGGAAAAGTATATAAGTTTATTCTGGAAAAGCAAATTTATTATTATTTATAATGAGGAGCATTTTTTTAAATATGACAATTTCAATAATATGGTCAGATAGAGCAAATATTAGTTCTTTCATATATTTATATATAAGAGTATAGTTTTTTAGAAACTCACATTTTTTTATTGTCTTTCAACTTTTCATTGAATTTATCAAAGTTTTCCATTGTTGATAGTGGAAATTCTAATTTTTGAGCCACATCTGTTGATCCTTCAGTATCTATTCGACTGGAATCTAACAGTTGAGTACTGTTATTCTTTTTAATTTCAGACAGGATTTGGGCAACAACAGCAGATATGCTTACAATTTGACCTCTTAAATTCCCTAATTGTTTTGATAGACTGTTATAATTATGCCTGAAACATTCAAGCAAAGAATCTGTTAAAAATAAAATATATATTAATACAAATTTTTACACTGATTATCCATTTATTAAAATATCAAAATTCCAACACTGATGTAAATATAAACATTATAACAATTACCAACACTCCACAATTTCAGAATAGAATCCATATTATGACCTTAGTTACTAATAATTATTATATAGGTATTGTAATGATTAATTTGTTTTTAACCATTGGATACAGTATTTTTTGTTGATGATCTAGCTGCTAGTATAGTCATTTCAGTTTCTATTTTGGATTTATTACTATAAAGATGCTAAATAGATTATCAGCAATTATTGATAATGTACTATTATTATTAGAAGTAAAACAACAGTAGTATAACTTAATTATTTGTATCAAAATTAACAATAATAAAAATATGTCAGTTAATATGCTTTGTTAAAAAAAATCATTAGTAAAAAAATATTAGAAATTAATCAACAATATTTACATTTTAAATAAGAGATGTTACCTCAAATTTCAGTGGGTTTATCGGTTAACTCCAAAGCTGTTTGGCTGAATATTTTATCTATTTTTAATTGATTCTTTGATAATGCTTTTATTTTGAAAGTTTTTTCAACAGCAGCTGCTTTTGCTTTAGTGGACTGCTCATTATCAGTAGAGAAAGCATAGGGTTATTTTTCCAATCTTATTAATTTTTCCTCTGCCTCTTTCATAGTTTCTGATAACATTAATTGTATAAATTAATTACTGTTTTATTGTTTTGACAATAAGATATCAATTCTCATAAATCTATAATTCAAATAACAATAAATTACCTGCTGTGCCACATATTTGAACATGAAATGTTGGTCTTGTCGGATCAGGCTCTTCACAATGTTTCACTATTGTTTGTAATAATTTACAATACTTAGTACTTTTTAACAATGATGCAGGCATATAATATTTACATCCAGTACCACTATATTCTATGTAATGATCTAACCAAGAACTTGATACTATATCAAGGACTTCATTGGATAAATCATTTACAAATAAAACTATAATGTCATCTGAAAAAAAATACGGATTATTGAAATATAAATTTATAATGAAAAATAGCAAAGAATTGTAATGTATTTTTAAATACTTTTTTACTATCCTTGAATGTTTTAGGTAATTTAATAACGAAACTTTACACACAACATGTAAATTTTTATCTACTTAAGTAGTTTACTCCACAATTTAGTATTTTATACACAATACACACTTAGTAAATGTCTAGATATAAGTTTATAGTCCTTGATACACTTTGTTTTGGTAAACACACAATATATTAATTATTCTGTAACTACTGTTAAGGCGATTTAGTTTTTGTAATGAACTTATTTAATCTTTTCATTAATATACCAATCGGCATATTCAATCAATTCAATCCACTGATACCGTCTTCTTGACATAAAATAAAAATTAACTCCCGTGTTCTATAGACTGTATGTGGAATTGCCGTTTGTAGTAAAAGGCGGGAAATGCCCAAAAGCGGTATTGCATTATTTTAAGTTGCGCACCAAGTTAGTAACATCCGCAATACTTGTTTTTAATTATAATGGTTTTATCACGTATTATTTTACCTAACATTTTCTGGAAAAAAATAAATACGATAATAAGTAACTTTCTATTTATGCACCTAATCCCTACACTTCCTGTTGTCGCCTGTCGGTTTATCAAGTACCTAATGTTGCCATAACAAATAAAATACTTTTCATGCGTTATCAAATCTATACTAATATTATAAAGAGATAATGTTTGTGAATTTGTAACGTTGTAGAAATTCGTTATTGACAAACAAAATTTATGGTAAAAGATTTTTGTAAAATAAATTACCAGTATAACCTGATCTGATGCAAATAAAATTTACACCGTGACATAAATATGGCAATCATGATATGATACACGTCATGAGTTGAGTTTCACCGTTCACGTCCAAAACAATAATAAGTTTTGAATTGTATTTGACAATTAGGATAACGGTATCTGGGCTTGATACTACATGTCTTATCATACTGAATATTTTTTAATACCAGGCTAGCCCTATTTGATCCAGACCTTGGCCTAATGCAGTATGCCTTACAATACTTGAAAACATTTAACATAAGGCTATCCTGATCTGGTCCCGATCTGGTGCTGATCCAATATACCTTACAATACTTGATAACATTTAACATAAGGCTATCCTTATCTGGTCCCGATCTGGTCCTGATCCAATATACCTTACAATATTTGATAACATTTAACATAAGGCTATCCTGATCTGGTCCTGATCGGGCTTGCCTTACAATACTTGAAAACATTTAACATAAGGCTATCCTGATCAGGTCCCGATCTGGTCCTGATCGGGCTTGCCTTACAATATTTGATAACATTTAACATAAGGCTATCCTGATCAGGTCCCGATCTGGTCCTGATCGGGCTTGCCTTACAATATTTGATAACATTTAACATAAGGCTATCCTGATCAGGTCCCGATCTGGTCCTGATCGGGCTGGCCGTACAATACTTGAAAACATTTAACATAAGGCTATCCTGATCTGGTCCCGATCTGATCCTGATCGGGCTGGCCGTACAATACTTGAAAACATTTAACATAAGGCTATCCTGATCAGGTCCCGATCTGGTCCTGATCGGGCTTGTCGTACAATACTTGACAACATTTAACATAAGGCTATCCTGATCAGGTCCCGATCTGGTCCTGATCGGGCTTGCCTTACAATATTTGATAACATTAAACATAAGGATATCCTGATCAGGTCCCGATCTGGTCCTGATCGGGCTTGCCTTACAATACTTGAAAACATTTAACATAAGGCTATCCTGATCTGGTTCCGATCTGGTCCTGATCGGACTTGCCGTACAATACTTGAAAACATTTTAAATAAGGCTATCCTGATCTGGTCCCGATCTGGTCCTGATCCAATATGCCTTACAATATTTGATAACATTTAACATAAGGCTATCCTGATCAGGTCCCGATCTGGTCCTGATCGGGCTTGCCTTACAATACTTGAAAACATTTAAAATAAGGCTATCCTGATCAGGTCCCGATCTGGTCCTGATCGGGCTTGCCGGATCGGGCATGCCTTATTCTATCCTGATCAGGACCCGATACATGATCTGGTTGTGCCTTATTTGATTTCTACTCGGGTAGTTTAACAAACTCTTTGAAATAAAGTGGTAACAGTTAGTTCTATTCTTGTATAGCATACTTAAAATTATGATTATTTTTGGGGATGCCATTTCCATAGATCTAGCCAGTCATGGAACAGGGCTACGAGTACGCGACCTCGGCCCCCCGAGCTGTTGCAGTCTCCTACTTCTTCCTTATCCGGGACTATAGCATCCTTACCATCAGGCCAAATATCCTTACCTGCAATATCTTGTACTCAAACACACGCTCTCCCTACCCCATTCCTAAAACATTGGAAGTCCCAAGGAGGGTTGGCGTCAGGCAGGCCGTCGGCCGTAAAACATCAGCCAAAACTCTTATGCAGCATTTTTTGTTTTGTCCTTCCTTCCTGTGTGGAAGGACACAACAATTTAAAGTACATAAAATAACTTTGACCACGAATGACATTCTTGTTTTCTAGCGCCTACTGACTACTGTCAAACAAAGTTAAGTTTGCTAAAATATTCTCAAAGTAAATACCAAATAGATTTATTCAAGTTGCTGCAAATAGTTTTACTTTACAAGAAGACTTCATTACATTTCCCTTTCCTACTGGGATGTCGCTGGCTGCAGGCGGCTTCCGACCGATCCCGGCGAAGGTCATCTGGGGAGGCCTATGTCCAGCAGTGGACCACAATTGGCTGATAATGATGATGATGATTATTCCACTACACACCCGCCACTGTCACTTCTGTACTCCACGATCAAACAGCGGCACGCACAGAATTAACGCCGAGTACTGAAGTTCAGCGAAACTGAGGGATCCTATTTGTCATGATCCCGAAACGAAAGTAATCAGAAATAATATAAAGGAGTAGTTGGAAAATAAAGAGTTGCCTACTTGCCTCCATAGCAAAGAGGGATACAAAATATTAGACTAAAAGGTATCACCCTCGCATAAAAAAGACATTTACTATTAGTGGCATCGTGCACTTTTCTACCATTTCTGGCGAAATTATCAGTTGCGCAGGCTTGTGGCCAAAACGAAACTGATGTGGACATTAATGATATAACGATGGAATGGAATGAGGATGTGACAATTTTAAGTATCTATTAAGAGACATTTTCGTACTATTCGGCAGGTGTTTAGGATGACAGCTTTTCGCATTAGAGTGTACACAGTACGTAATTGGATGGATTCGTAGCATTTTTAGACTTTTATGGAGAGATTTAGGGATGACACCAGTGGTGGAATTATTAGAAAAATCGTTTGCTACTTTTTATAACTTAAAAACTAAATAAATACATCTATCATCACACAATCAAATCATTATTTTTTCTAATGTTTACAAATGTGGAATCTAATTCTAAGGTAATTAAGTGAAATAGTTAGGTTAGGTATAGAAATTAAAGAATTTAAAACACTGACTTCCTATGATCGACTAATTTTAATTTCAATTAAAAACATTAAGCTCTAGCATAAGGACTCAAATCATCTGTAATAAACTTGTTGGCTGGAACCACGCCGAAGAATTTCAAGCTGTACTCATAGTAGAATTCCAATGCTTTGTCCACAAAACTTTTTCCAACGGTTGCCATGACAAATTTCCAGTTCTGGTTCAGAATATCAATAATTTGTTTACCTGAAAAATTTAAGATTATTAAGATTTGAAAGGTTATGTTAATTCATTTTGACAGCCCCGTGGCGCAGTTGGCTAGACACCAGCTTGCGAAACGAGCGGCCGCGGGTTCGATCCCCGCACCGAGACAAATGTTTGTGTGGTTTTGAATTTGCTTTTACACGCTTCCAACATATTTACAGTTTTTTCGCTATTAAACAGTGAAAGAAAATATTGTGAGAAAGCCCTTTCACGTAAGCATTTACCATAGGGAAAATTTTAATTATGTGTCATTTGTTAAGCCGGTTAGGTCATGGTTGACTAAGACTTAACTTCTCTCTTTTATAGTAGAGACCCGACCCCAGCAGTGGAACAAAATATGGCTTTATAAATAAATAACGGTATAATATGTATTATGTAGATAAGTTAAAATTTGTGGTCCTATTATTAATACATGTACATACTTTAGCTAAAAATATTATACCACTTAGGTTTTTAGGGGAATAATCGTTGAGAAACATATTAACATTTTATGTATACTCACTAGCTTCTTGTTCACCCAAGTACAGATTATCAGCATCAAAAGTAATTTTCCCCAAGACTTCGTATTCATTCTTAGCTTTCTTGTAATCACATTTTATGTAAATTTCACCGTCGCGTTTTTGAGCATAGAATGGGAAGTCCAACTTCAAAACAACATTATCTGAAAAGGAAAAATGCATTTAAATGTGCAATAATGTACACAATATACCAGAACTAATGTAACTACATTTTTTATAATGCAATAAATGTATTTTTAGGAGTTTAATGTTTAAGGTAAATTACGTTCAGTTTCACACGAAGCTTGAAAACCTGTTTGCAAATAAGAAATGAATGTTAAAGTTTGCAATACTGTAGTAGATTATTTGTTAATTTTTCCCGAATATTTTAATCCTATGCTTAAGTTGCTGACTCTAAATTTTTTATTTACGTGATCGATACATACCTAAGACAATTTTTCCATTGCCATCGCCATGAATGTCAGAACCATTCAACAGAGACTTTATTAATGGAGCTGCAGAATTTATCTTATAATGGCCAGCAACCTCTAAATCACATGCGATTTCGGTGACGCCTCTTTCTTTCTTGATATCCAAGCTAGAACAAAAGATGATTTTGACACACACATACATACATAAACTCAGTTATAGAGCACCAAATGCCACGGTACAAACACTCTTGCTTCCGCTACTGACATTATTCTTCTTCATGCATGCGCGTCGGTTTCTAGGACTCTTTATATTAAATTTTCAAATTTGTAATTATTTCCAAATAAATTTCCTACGTGATATTTATCGGGTGATTATGATTTTGACATAATAAATAAATCACACAATCAGAAAATCACTTTTATAAATGGTTATGTAATGTAAGTTACATTCATAATAATGATAGCCTCGAGGTTTGAGCTCACTCGGCGGTCGCGGGTCCAAACCTCGGGCGTACACTTTGACTTTTCGACGTTAATGTGTATTCAAAGTGAATTATCACGCGCTTTTACGGTGAAGAGAATTCTGAGGAAACCTGCACACCTAAAAATTCTTATAAGTTTCTTAGCTAGCCAACCCTCACTAGACAAGCATGGTGGACTAAGACCTAAACCCTCTAGAGGGCCCGACCCAGCAGTGGTACGTAGAGAATATTATGATGATAAAGATGCATTAGAATTAATTTTAACATACCTGAACTTATCAAAGCGGCAACCGGTAATCCCTTTTACAGTTCCTTCTATTAAAGTGATGTCTATGAAGTTGGCAACAGAAAGAGTAACATCTTTAAGTACTACGGGATCGATTGGTGGTACATCATATTCAGGAATTCCCGAACTTCCAATGCTTCTGAGAGCATTTCCGTAGGTATTCTTAAGGCAATCGTTATCGTTTATTGAGCATTTTCCGAGCGTGTCCACTGTAACAATACATAATATTATGAACTACGAAATTAATTGGTTAAAATATTTTTTTCAACGAAATCTATTTTTAACTTACAGTATTATTAATGTGACCATTAGCCTAGTAATAGACGCGTGAAGGACGTATAAGTTAAAAATGTTATAAAACTGTATTAAGAGTATAAACATTTCAAGTAATGAGTCCAAAGACACCTAATGAAAGTATTAATTTTTAAAAATATCTTTTTCTGAAGTAGGTATGCTTCCAATAGAAATGTTTTTAATTATTACTTCTTATTTCATCGGATAGTCTTAAATTGATGTTTATATACCAAATCACTGTGACAGCACCAATATTTTATAGAATTTACTTCAACTATTTATTTCTCTCGAACTCAATACAGGAGTTAGGACTCCTAAAAATAGTACAAAAGTGTCCATTCCCATTGAATGATAAATGGTGGTTTATAAGAAAAAAAAAATCAAAATTTAACTTACAAAAGGCGGCATCTGTGACCACGAGGAGTGAGCACAGTAAATATGCAAAGTAAACCAACATTTTGCAGGCTTTGTCGTCAACAGCGGTTTGAAAACTGTGCTACCACACTAAACACAGGCTTATTATATAAGATATTTTTTTTATTAAAGCAATGTTATACTTACCGGAACACTAAAACTCATATTTACTCATGAATTCTAAACTCGATTAATTAACTATTGTTATCATGTGCACTTGTTTTTTGTAACATTTTTTAACCTGCGATATTGAAATGTACGTTAATTATGGTTTTTTGAAGCAAGCTAATTCCTTGATTACCGAATTTGATACATAAATACCTGTTTTTGTTTACCTAATTTAGTTAAATTAAAAAAAAATAGCTTATGCCAAAAATTTACTTTACGAGTATATTTTATCATTCAAATACGCAATGTTGAAGAAAATGCACATTGCATAATCTTCATTATATTATATTTATTTTATAAACTCAAACGTATGTTGATGAGTGATAAAAGGTTTTAAATCTGATATATATGACACTTAAGGTGTGCATAACATTCTCCAAAATATTATAAGAAAAAGATAAATAAATCAAACAACATAACAATTTTAACTTACATTTTTTCCACCAACAATTAACTTCTTTTGCTATTCAAATTTGACGAACTTCCTGGTGTTATATAATCTAAAGTTTTGCATATGCATATAAAATCTGATATGATACGAAAACATTGAAAGATTTATAGGCGAAAGGTAGGCAAAAAAACGTTAACGGTAATCGTTTTTTTTCTTACAAATTGATTATAAATGAATTTCAGCGTATCATTTCCTAAGTTTTAATGACCGTAATTTTCCATAAGTAACATATTTAAGACCAAAAAAAGTTCGTAAAGAAACCAAAAAGTGATTAAAAATTCATCGTACTCGCAGTATGTTTAGTAATGTAACGTTAATCAAAACCTCCCTTCACCAAAATTGGCTTTTGGATCCAGGCCTTCTTAAATTCCTTGCTTTGTTTGTTACAATGTATGTACATTCAGCGACGTCCTGTAACCTTAAAGTCATTTTCTGTTCTTAATCGAGGACACTGTAACAACATTAACATAATAAAGATAATAGGTTCGACCCTTATTAGGTTGGACTGGTTTACCTTTACATCGCGAAATACGGGTGCAAAAATGCACCTCTGACTATCGCTTCGAGAATTTATTATAGTAATTACCAGATCCGTGTAATTTAGTTATAACAAAATTCTATACATACAAACTTTCGTATTTTTGTTAGTATTTTTAGACGCCGCGCCGTATAAATTACACGGTGTTTACACCAGGCATAATTTTATTTTTTTAATTATATCACGCTTATTGAACGCCGATTATGTTTTTTCTTATTTTGTTTAAATCGCCGATGCGGAGTGCTCGTAAATAATAAGAGAGGTAAGAAATGTTACCCCTGTACCAAAATTAATCTTTTGAGAAAATTCCATGACTTTTTTGACCAAATATTTCAGTTTTTTTCATTACATTTTCCTCAGGAGCTGCTCGGAATCTAGAATTGTGTGCGATAAAAAGCAATAGACGAAAAGAAAACTGAATAAACGTCTACCCTTCAAAGAACTAGACGTATGGACATTAATGTTTAAAAAATAAATATACCGTCTACAAAACATTAACTATTGACTACCGTGATATTATGGTTTAAATTTTATTAACATTATTCTTCATAAAAATATGTGTTTGTAATCCTTAAATATTACAACATCCAGACTACAGGAATTTTAAAGGAAACATATAATTTCTCCAAACTAATTCATATTTCAGAAATGGATTTGGTACAAAATTTTCTAACAATATATAGAAACCAAGTTCCCAACTCGAGGTCACATACAAGGCTACAGTAAATCTTAATTACATACGTCAATGTAATTAGAGTTATTATTACACCGGGCAAAATATTTTAGTTTAAATTAAACAATAAACTTGTAGTCACTCACAACGCTAGAAGCGTTTAATATGTGACAATTATGGTTTGTGGTGTGTTATATGTTTAGTATCAGAATTTCTTGAAAGTGTATTCTGCCAACCGACGCTAGGTCAACGCAGTGGTCTAAAGCTAAAAATCCTCTCAGTAGTAAAGGAGGTTCGTGCCTAGCAGTTGAACTTACATATACAGGTGATCATGATGAGATATCCAGGCTATAGCTTAGTAGATTAAGATACCAAGACTTGACAGCACCGTGACGCAGTTTGCAAGGCACCAGTTTGTAAAACAAGGGGTCGCAAGTTCTTTCCTTTATACAAATATTCGTTTTGGATGTTTGTGAGAAGAAAATCTCTCATACTTTCCGATGTCACGTTATTTTTTCTTATAGCCACGACACAGGTATTGTTTCTAAGCATGCAGTCAAAACAATATGTGAAACTGTTGAGTTTAATTTTCCAATTTTTAGATTTTTTATTATATTAAGAGACGCGAACATTGTCGAACTCTTGATTGAAATGAAATGAAATATTATTCATTGAATCCATAAAATGTCAAATACATCACTTAGATTCAGTCATTTCAAATTTTACCACCCTGTTCGGAAGGCAGTCATTACTAGAGAAGAACGCGCAAGAAACTCTAGTGTTGCTCTTTTCCAATCAAGAGATAGCTTACAATATTGTTACAAGGACTTAATTTCCCGAATTCGAGCAGCTCATTGATACAATATCAGATTGGAAGTGACTCCATTGGTACTAGATGGCTTGTATGGTTTGAGAGATGAATGTAGGTCTGTTTGAATTTTAGAAACATAGTCTTTGGTAAAGGAGACCCGTGCTCAGCAGTGGGCGTATATGGGTCGATCAAGAAGAAGAAGAAGTCTCAATAAAACCTCTATTGTACCTTGATAGCTGAGAAACCAGAGACAAATTGCTGATGGTATGTACAACCTTTTAAGCCACGGATATTACGCAACTTGCTTGATCCTAAAACTTGACTGCACAAGACCGGGAAGGTTGGCGCTTTCTTGGGGAGGCCTACAATCAGCAGTGGAGGGCGATAGGATGAGTATTAGTCCTAATATCCCTGGTCCCAGTGTATGAACTGTCCACAATGATCTCGCAAGAATATCGACAGGTGTATATTCGCCAACAGATGGAGTGACAAATCTACATATAGATTTAATAACTTGCAGTTAAGGAATAAAACTTAATCGCTACAATCATAAGTGTCACACTATCTGACCCCACGTAATTGTATAAAACTACCGTCAATTAAGTACTTACCTATACTTACTTATATGTTTAGGTACAAGTTTGTTTTAGTCATTAAGCAAGACTGGTTTTAGTACAAAAAAGTACCTACCCAACGTAGTGCTAAATAATATACATATTTTATTCAAACAAAGGATAACCTAGAAATCTAACGGAATAAGCTGAATATTGTTTAATAAGACAGACAACTGAGCATTTCAATGTCAAAAGTCCGTGTCTTTAGTTTTATGAAAATATTTATTTTTGTGCTTTTTATATAGGTACTTATCATAAAAATGTATCAATCTTGTTTAGAATTAGGTATCTTGGAACAATAAAATTCATACTGTACTAGGAAAAAACAGTGGACTAACCCCTATTAGTTGTAAAAGACATCCTTATTTTTATACAATAGCGTTACATACAAATGTGTGCACGACTCTTTCATCAGAAACATTGTCATTGGCAGTATATCCGTAGAAACCAAACAGCTTAGCTTGTCTTACAAAAGTCCGAATATAAATGTTTAAGTTTTGAATATTTATATGTAACAAAGGTTATTTGACATATGGACGAGAATATCCTGACCCTACAATTAATATTTATAAATAAGACATCACAAAATGTAACGCTTTCAGGTTTCTGTAGAAGTACCGCCACAGGTTGATGATCTTAAAATACCTAATGAATATTGAATTAAATTTAAATATTAAATATGCAGATTTTAAAGTGCGGTCATTAATTAAAAATACGCATATAACTTTGAAAAACTAAAGGTCGCCAGGGTTTTGTAAACCCACTACCGTCGAGATTGCTACTCTAATTCTTAAGGTTATTACTCTGCCATTGTGATAAAGAAAGAATTGATGAAATAAAAACATAAATTTACTTGTATTATTTATTTGTATGAAGCAGTGACGGCCTCGAGATTTGGGCACGCGGTCGAGAATCTCGGCGGTCGCCGGTTTGAATCCCAGGCACACACCTCTGACTTTTCGAAGTTATGTGTGTATTCACAATGAACTATCACTTGCTTTAACGGTGAAGGAAAACATCGTGATAAAACCTGCACACCTAAAAGTTCTTAGGAATTTCTTAGGTGTGTAGTCCGCCAACCCGCACTAGGCCAGCGAGATGGACTATGGCCTAAATCCTCTCAATGGTAGAGGAGACCCGTGCTCAGCAGCGGGACGTATATGATGATGATTTATTTGGATGAGATTCGTATTGAATTTTAAAATAATATTTGTCAGCATGAATACTATCGTACCTACAAACAAATTTTTAATTTTGAATACAAAATATTTTAATAGATTTGTCGATACATTGCAGGATATTCTGATTGTTTATACAAATTTATTTGGAATCCACGGCTAAACATACTATTATATACTTTACTTTTATAAGGAAACATATATAAGGAAACACAATATAAGTAAACAAAATACGATCTCATTAACACTATACAATTGTACAATAAAGTATTTAGCTCTGGGTTCTCACGGATAGTATTGTTTTTTTAATATTTATCTTAATTTATAATTTTTAAATAGCAACTGCTGTTTTTTGTCTTTTTTATTGGTTCTAAACTTTTTTAAACGTCTCGCTGTTGGTTGCGTCACAGGGTTGTTAAAAATAAAAAGACTGTTGTATCTGTTTAAAGATAATCTTGGCCTTGCTAAAGTTTTCATGAGCTAAAGACAGCTGCAATGCGCTTTCCATCGAGAGCCCTTAGGCGATGACCCATAACGCCTACGCTTTCTTCTACGCCGTATTTTCTCTACGCCGCTTCTTTAGTATTATTTACTAACAGAAAACTGATGTGGAGCCTCAGTTTTACTGTGGAATAAAAATTTACCATTTAGAATTCCATAAAAAAATTAACTCTTCTTTTTTACATTCCTTTTACGCTTTGTTTATCGATTAAAAATCATCATCATCATCAACACATACACATCTCACTGTTGTGCACGGGTATCCTCTACTATTGAGAGCCTATAGCTCATAGTCCACCACGCTGGCCTAGTGCGGGTTGGCGGACTACACACTAGGGAATGCAATCCCGACTCGAGATTGCAAATTCGAGATCCCGCGGGATTAGAAATATCAATCCCGCGGGATCCCGGAATTTTCGGGATCCCGTCTAGTTTTAAAAAAATAATTAATTTGGATGACTAAAGAAACTAATAACTACTTGTTTGTGATAGTGAGGTTAAGTAAAATAACATAATAAAATATGACATGACCACGTCTCTGAATTTCGTGATAAACTCAAGTGGGTATCTATGCGCCTTTGCCGGAATACTCGTATTCTTTTGCTACTTTTTCAAATTTTATTCAATCCCACTGCTCCCCGTTATCTTAAATATAGGTTCCGTTTTCTAAGCGCTACACATGCACGACCGCTTAGGTCCTCAGAAAATTTAACACTTGAAATAAGCATAGCACCAAATTTCTTAATAATTCTTTTACAGTCCATGCTGCACGTCTGTGGAATGAATTACCACTAACAATTCGTAAAGCTAAATCGCTTTCCACTTTTAAAAAACTTCTCAGAACTTACTATTCTAAACTTTATATTTTATTTGGTAAATTCGTATTCTTATATGTATGTCGTTTAGTATTTATATTCTTTTATTAATAGTGTTGCTTTTATTTCTGTAAATTACTCATGCAATCTTTACACTAATATCTTCTATTCAATGTTAAGTTAACATATCTTCTTTTTACATTCATGTATGTTTATGTATGTATTTGTTATTGATATTAATTATTAGATTTTTTTTCTTTTTCTATTTTACAATTCTGAAGACAACTGCCAGAACTACGACCTTTCATTCCAGTCGCGCAGCTTGTCTGGAAGAGATCGCAGCTAGCGATAAAACTCGTATTCGTTATGCTTCATTAATGTTTTATATTTATTTTATTGTATAGTGTACAAAAAGTACATAAATAAATAAATAAATATTAGTCGAAAGAAAATAAAATCCTTTTTTTTAATCTTACCAACCAAAAATAATAATCAGGTTTTAAGGAAATTAACATAGGTAAATTAGATAATCAAAATAATAAACATATTTCAAAGGAATTAGGAAGTAGTTACCAAAAACGAGTGATTTTGAAAATGACTCCTTAAAAAACAAAGGCTACCAAATAATAGTATCATCTGCTAAACGGCATCTAATGTCCTTTGCAATGTATCGCGCTGCTGAGTATGCCCTCTCCGACTCAACACTGGTTGGCAATAGCGTGGCGAAGCAAGTATATGCAAACTGCAAAAATCGCCCCCTTGTTCCTCCACACTGAAATAAATCCTGACTACTGCCGCCCAATCCCGTCGATCTCGAACGGGATCTCGTCATATGATGCGTCGGGATTGATCCCGAAAAATTACTCGGGATCCCGCGGGATCCCGATCTCGCGGGATCGGGATTGCATTCCCTACTACACACCTAAGAAATTCCTAAGAGCATTTAGGTGAGCAGGTTTCCTCACGATGTTTTCCTTCATCGTTAAAATAAGTGATAATGATAACTTAAAATAGAAAATTTTGGACTAAAATTGTTTGTTAACGTAATTGCTGTAAGACTATGAAAGGCGTTTCTGGAAACTTATTAGCTGGCTTCACAGTTCTAAAAGGAATATATATTCGTTCAAATTAATTCTAAAAAAGTATAATTGCTTGCAAATATGCATATTACAATTAAAATAGAAATAAGAAATACGAGTACACGAATATGCCTGACAATTTTCATGGTATAAGTAAGCTAATTAAAACGAGCAATTACATGATGACAAATTAATTAATGGACGACAAAGTTGATAATGATACTCCTATATAGTATATTGTTATGTAGGGTATTGTGTGTATGGAATATTGCCTTGTTTTTAATTTCATATGTTTTCTCGCCCTTAAAGTTTAGATAGTACCCAATATTATGAGTTACCATTACGTAATTAAAAATATATAATATCATTCACCTATTATCAATTCTTTGTATTATAACAAAACATACTTTAACAAGGTGGTTAAAAAAATTAAAACAACAAATAAATAACACTAATAATTATATTTAATCCCTGTTTCCCGGCTAACATTAGTAACATAGGCATGTCACGCTCTTGCGTAAGGCTTCAGGTCGTCGGAGATATAATATCTAGCAGGTACAACATCAAAGAAGTATCCGGCATATTTGAAATAGTACTCCATAGCTTTGTCGATGAAGACTTTGCCGAATGAAGTCATGACGAACTTCCAGTTCTCATTCAAGAGGGCGATGATTGGACCACCTGAAAAAAATAAATCCGCTTTTTACATACATATAATATATACATACATAACTTCCCGCCTGTATTCTCTGACGGGGTAGACAAAGGTGCATTTCTACAGACATATTTCGCCAAGTAGTTATTAGTCCCACGTAATAGGGGGCGAACCTACTGCTGGTTTTTCGGGCACATTTCCAAACTCCGTGCTGTTACTGTAATACTTAAGTCTACACGGGATTCGAACCCAGGACGTCTAGATTGCACGGCACATGCTTATACCACGAGACCACGAGGCAGTCAAATCAGCTTTTTATTCACAGTCATAAATATTGGATCACAAACGCTAGGTCCTAGTAAAATAGGAAGATATGGAAATTGCATCTACGAAACAGCATAACGTGAAAGAAAAACTTTAAAACAAAATGAAAGAAAACGGTTCTAAGCACATAAACCGTGTTAGAAAAGTTGTTAGCCCGAGCGCTGATCGATCAAATACCGTCTGACATTGCAGAAGTCATGTCTGAAGTAGAACTTAGCATTATCCACAAAGTTGTGTCAAATAATTTCGAGTCGCTTTAAATTTCAGCGTTAAGTCCTTATATTTAGGCATATATCTTTAGTTTTACGATAAAATGTTTTTTTTAAGAAATGTCAGTTCGAGTGTAATATGTAACAAGTTCAATATTCACACTTCAGAACGATCATTAAAAAGAAAAAAATGTTTTGTTCGCGAGTCAATGATAACATTTGGTAACAATACTCGGCGGCGGTCGCGGGTTTGACGCACACCTCTGGATTTGCTGAGTTATGTGTCAATTCATAATGACATAAGAAAAAACATCGTGAAGAAACCTGTGCATCATTTTTTTAGGAATTTCTCTGATTTGTAAGACGCCAGCCCGCACTAGGCCAGCGTGGCGAAATTGGGCCGAGCCCCTCTGCCTCTCAGTTCTAGAGGGATCCCTGCAGTGGGATGTAGCAGTGTGCATTAGTGTCGTCTAAAATATTATGTGAGTAAAAATACGTACTAATTTCTTGCTCGCCTAAGTAAAGATTATCTGCGAAGAATGTTGTCTTTCCTTGGATATCAAAATCGTATTTAATGTCCTTATACAGGCATTTCATGTAAACCTCTCCATCGTCACGTTTCTGGGCGTAGAATGGAAACTCGAAGTTTAAGTGTAATTTTTCTGAAATTTAATAAGTTTTTTTTGTTAATTTTTATTACTAATAGATGTTACTGCAGACAAGGCATTGTTCCATTAAGCTGATTGGTTTTTGCAGCATTTTAAAGGTTTCCTTTTGTGCCATTGTCGAAAGTCATTTTTTTTTTATATTTTATTTCTTTGTCAGATTATACGAAAATAAAATTTCATATTTTAACTATGATTAAAAAAAAATAGAGTCTCTATATCGCACGCTTAATAATATAGTGACCTAATTCAAAAAGCCGAGTCTAAGGTAAGTAAATGGGGAAAAATATTTTACTTCGTCAAATACATTTTGTAGAAAATATAAAAAAAATCATTATGTTTAAAAAATATGTGTAGTAAATAGTTACATTACATACATTACAATTTTATTATTTAATCCGACTATATTTAATCCCAAAGTGAATGAAGGTGGAAATACAAAATTTTGAATTAGGTCACTATATTTTTAAGCGTGCGATATGTTAAAAAAACTCAAATACCAAGTAATTTGCCATAACGACACACTAATAGAAGAACTATTACTCGTCGGTATCACAATACAAGAGAATTTTCAGTGTATGACACTGAAATCGGACAAAAAATATTGATGACATAAATTGAGTTAATTGACTAACCAGCTAAAATATTCTTTAAAAGGATTTCAACAAAATAAAGACGTGCATTTGTCAATCTTAGAACTACATACTATAATTTTATAATTTTCTTTTCTCGTCGTTGGAAACGATCATTAACAAGAAAGGGTTCGAAAAATGACATAATTTTTGTAGTAATTTGTACTTACCAAGTTTCACTTGTCCGTTGCCGTCACCGCGAATGGTGCTGCCACCCAAAAGGTTCTGTATCAAAGGACTGGATGCGAAAACTTTGTAATGACCTTTGATAGTGATGTCGCATGTGAGGGCTTGTGATCCTTTTTCATCAGTTATGTCAATCCTGAAACAGATAGATTGTTTATTTGACAGCCCCGTGGCGCAGTTAGCTAGACACCAGCTTGCGAAACGAGCGGCCGCGGGTTCGATCCCCGGACCGAGACCAGTGTTTGTGTGATCCACAAATATTTGTTTCGGGTCTGGGTGTTTGTGAGACCGAAAAGTCTCTTGTAGTTTCTGATACCCACAACACAAGACTTGTATCTCAATGTGGGGTCAGGACTATGTGTGTGACTGTGCGGTGTATTTATTATTATTATTTAAACACACGTTCAAGCCTGTATTAATGAAGATGTAATAATTTTATTACTTGACCACTGCGTCAACTGGATTTAAGTTCCTATATTTCTTATTTTTTGCACACATATCAAGACACCATGTTTCTATTCTAAGTTAATATCACTATTTTACTCTATGATTTCAATCTGGGAAAATAATCTTGATACTTTACATCGCACGCCGTACGATTGTGTTGGGAGATGAATTAGATTGTCAGCTACTTGATTATTTAAATTAGACGACATTTTACTGACTAATTTTATGGCATTGCTACAAATTGTTAAACTCCTCGAAAGCTAAGGCGAGTATGGGTAGTTAGATAAATATCATATATTTTGTAAGTTCTACCTATTTCTACGGGTATAAAGTGTACCCGCAATATATACCAAGTAAATTTCTATAACGCTTGTACATAAAAGGTCTAAGTGTATTTTTAAGTTAGCTAAAAATATGCAAATTATGGTACCGAGATACCATTTGTATACAAAAAAAGCAAGGGCACACCTAAAAAATCGGATAAGCTTTAAGGATCTTGAGATGACTAATTACCTTGTTTACCTACGAGTTTGTCACAAAACAAATTTAGCAGATTCTATAACATAATATACAGGATGTATTTAGACCGTGATCGAAAACTGAGGCAGGTAATAGCGATAGGGATTACAAACCCCCTGGCATTAAAGAAAATCCCGACAAAAATAAAAATTTTGAGGTTTTCCATACAAACCACAAACTTTTAACACCGATGGTTGTATGGAAAACGTCAAAAATTTTATTTTTTGTCGGGATTTTTAATATTGCCACTGGGTTTGTGATCACTCTCGCTATTACCTGCCTCAGTTTTCAATCACGGTCTAAATACACCCTGTATAGTGTTTTTCTCTTTTTTTATTCTATAACATAATAATTGTATAACATATAGTGAAAAAAAAATGTTATATAAAGAGCTCACTTTAAAAAATACAAACACTTATAAATTCGTTTTATTTCTAAAAATTAAATAATATTGAATAATTTTCTCTGTAATTTATTGCTTTCAATTTAGATACTAAATGAAGATTGAGTTTTCGTTACGGTATTCATCACTAGTCTATATATTATGTCCCAATCGTTGGCACGAGACTTCTCTACCATTGAGAGGGTGAGGACTACAAATCTAAGAAATTCCTACGAACTTTTAGGTGTGAAAATTACGATATTATGTTAAATTATTGAAACACATATTTTTCCGAACAATAAACATCAGTTTTAATCACGACAATGTCAGTAACAGATATAGGTATATAAAATGTCACAAAAAATATCCAAAAAAAATTCGTCTCTACCATATTTTTTGTCAATAAGTTTTTACGTATTTACGTCATACTTGTTTTTTGACATTGATAGTCCCATGGCATAGTTAGCTAGACACAAGCTTGCCAAATGAGAGGCCGTGGGTTCGAATCCCTCATCGAGACATATTTTCGTATGATACACAAATATTTGTTTTGGGTGTTTGTGAGACCGAAAAGTATCTCGTAGTTTCTGACACCAACGATACAGGATTTGTATCCCATTGTGTGGTCAGAACTATGTGTGTCCAAATTCTGACATACCAAGAACCAATATCTATAAATGGCCGTTGAAAATTTACAACGACATATGCAAAAAAATGAATGAAATTAAGATTATTTGGTCAAGTTCAAGAAAGCCTAAATAGAGTCTGCAGTTTAAAGTAAACTATTACTGAGAGAAAAATACTATTAATAGCGGACTTGTAGAGCAGTTGCAATTTCAGAAGGGTCACTCAAAAGCTTTTTGAAAAAATATTACCTATTCGTTAAAAAGTTATATTCATACAAAGATATGGCTATTTAAAACAACTGACAATCGATATTTTACTATGAGAACAAATATATTATAACTTCACAGTATGATAACATTCTCTTGAAATTTTATTCAACACATACGTACTATTTATCTTTGAAGCACTACACTGACTTCGAGGTGACCTTATTTAACAACAATAGAAGTATAATAGGCGTTATTATATAAAATACTTAAAATTAACGACATAATTGCTCGACATAATTCATAAAAAAGTCCATGTGTTTGCATAAATTTATTGTTATGTAATGCTGTACGCCCGATTGCAAATTAAGTGTAAAAAAAACAAGGTATCGACTATATTAGTTTATTATCAGCCCATATACGTCCCACTGCTGGGCACGGGTCTCCTCTACCATTGAGAGGGTTTAGGCCATAGTCCGCCACGCTGGCCTAGTGCGGGTTGGCGGACTACACACCTAAGAAATTCCTAAGAACTTCTTAGACTTTTACTTTTAACGACTATATTAGAGTAGTATAAAAAAAAGTCAGTAAACTTTGGTAATTTGTAACCAAAAAAAGTAATCTCGACTATCGAAATGTTTTTGTTTCTTCACCAATAAAACCTAACACTATCTTATCAATTAATACAAAATATCTTGAAATTAAGACTATTGTGTTAGATGAAATCTTTGATAAGCAAAGTTCGCAAGAGAGTAACATATTGATTACTTCGACAGTGTAAACCGCATTGTTCTAAACTCGTTTTCGTTTGGACATCTAATAGTATAAGAGCTAAACAGCAAACTGCTAACTTTGTAACTGTGAACTAGCTTTACTGTGTTGTCAAAGAGTCAACGAAGTTTCAAGGTACATGTACAAGGTCCCATGTGGATGCGAGACTTCGACTTTGGGATTCAGTCTAAAAAAATAATGGTAAGAGCTTATACGCGCTCTTCCACTATTGTACACGAACTTACTTCATTTTATAAATTAATGTAGTCGTTATTATAAGAATTATTGCAAGTACGATCTTCTGTGTTTATATCACTTCAGGTTTTTATTGATTGCAGTGTCGGCGTCGTTTATGAAGAAAAAATAAAGAGTTTATTAATGGGATGATATAAATGAAAAAAAACTTACAATCACCTACTTAGTTCTATTAGTTTTCGGTCTTACAAGCATTTGTTTCAAAAATGATTTATAATCACACAATAATTAGTATCCGTGCGGGGATCTAATCCACGGCTTTTTGTGACACACTTTGGTTTGGCGTCAAAAATCAAAATAGTCTTTATTCAAATAGACTTTCTTTTAAAATGTTTAATTTTAACCTTTTTAAACGATTGTCGCTTTCAGGTGTTATCGCTGTGGACAAGAAATAGTAAGAAATCTCAGCTACACAAAATGACATTTTTAAAAATACGAAATGAAAATATAAAAACACGTTTTTTTTACTTTCATTATTAAAATTTTCGCTTTTCAAGAAGAATGTTAAATTTCGTATGTGCTATTTAAGGCAACGATCAACGTAATAAAATATTCAATAAGATGGTTTCCTCGTTTCCGTAGCCTTGCCTATGATTGCTTTGTTCTAACATCTGAACCGTATGCTTATAATTAAATAAAAAAAACATAATTTGTTTCTATTTTGATAGGTTGAGAAGTTTTCCTTGAAAATGATTACTGTGAGTTATATTTATTTACGTCATGGAATATTCTGGAGAATGGTAAATAACATTGACCCTCTAATTAATTAAGGTCGTAGTTATGTTACTGACGTAGCAATGATCATCAAAAAAGATACCAGAAAGATATTTTTAGGTACATCAGTATATAAGTTTTATGAAGTTACTATTGTGTGTAACGTTGTATTTTTCATTAAAAGATCGTTCTCAATCATTAAGTCATTGCTAACTACTTCAAAAACATGAATTTTACGACTAATTACTAATTGTATGTAATTAAACTGATAAATTCCTGTTTTAACACAAAAAATCACGCACATTTAAAAACTTAGTATTCTAACCAAGAATTCGTATTCACACATAATAAATAAATAAATAAACCCAACAGCCACACGCGACAAAAAGTCGTTTCATTGTCCCTTTGAATGCCCTCAGAGAAAACTTGCAACAATTCCTTTAATGTTACGTTACACTTAGTCAGAATAATATTTACCATTTTTATATAGACGGCCTTAAGGCTTTGACGCCCGTTTGATAATCTTGTCGATAGCGGGTTCAAACCTCAAAAATACATCTTGGACTTTTCGAAGTTTTTGTATTCAAAATAAATTACCACGTACTTTAACAGTTAAAAGTTCAAAGGAATGGTATCATTTATCATCGCATTAAGAATTAAAGCATCAATTTAAAGCGTCCAAATTAGAATTCGCCACTAATTTTATTTTACAAAGATATATAAATATGACGCGCAATTATGTAACCAGTTATAATTATTCAAAACGTCAAGATAATTTTTATGTCTGCACAATGTTTGAATGTCTGATCGATATGAATAAATTTATACTCAAGGTCGCTTAATCAAGAAAAAAGGGATTTCAAATTGTGAATCGTGAGATGGGTAATGACGACACTCATGGGAATTAAATATTCTTAAGACATTATGGAATTCTGAGTCTGAACTAGAAGGTTTAAGGGTAAAATATAATTAGAAATACCATCTCGAAATACAATATTTAGCTATAAAACGTGTTGTTAAATTAATCATTTAACATTCGATCTTTTTTACGTATCTGAATATACGTTTATCAATGGAACGTAATTAATTAACGCTGCACTGCGTGCCTTTGTTGTGAATGCGAATGTCATTTTTTTTATGAATAGGAGAATTAAACAAATGAAAAATATACAAAATGCTCACCCACATAGCTTATAAAGGGCAAATACACCCAATCACAAGCATAGTTCTCAGAGTACTCAGCGTCATGAATTCGTTGACATACATTAAATATGTTTAATATTATTATTTTTTCCATGGTAAACACTTTTATTTGCCCTAATATTCTAGAACATGCCAAACGCTCTGGTTTGCGTGCACTGTAGTATCAGAAGGTTTGTTCATTCATTTTTTTTGCCGCAAAACGAAGCTACGGTAAGGTATTTGATTTAGACATTACAGTTTCAAAAATCTGAACTGATGCAGCTGGGTCAAGCATTAATAATTTACGTTAAGATCTCCCTGAACTAACTAAACGTCCTTTACGGTATCATCATTATGATCATGATCAACTATATCACCCTATACATGTACTACTTCTGGGCTCAGGCCTCCTCTATACACGAGGGTTTTAGATCTTCCACGACGCTAGCCTAGTGCAGGTTGGTGGACTTCACACCTAAGAAATACCTGAGAAGTTTTAGGTATGCAGATTTTATTACGATGTTTTCGTTTACCATTAAAAATAGTCATAATTCTTTACGAAAACACACAGCTCCTTCCCATAAGCTATAATGGTAGTTAATTAGTACTTACTCGAATTTTTTGAATACGCAGTCTTTAATGCCTTTCGCTACTCCTTCAATGAGAGTAATGTCAAGTAAATTGGCGACTGAAACGGACACATTTCTCAACTGAATGGGATCGATCGGTGGAATATTCAATTCCTCAATGCCAGTTTTTCCAATGTCACTTAATATGGATTGATATAAATCTCTCATGCAGCTGTTGTCTGCTAGCTTACACTTCGGCAGATTGTCAACTAGAAAAAAAAACAAGATATTATTAGTAAGAAATAGACGCAAGTTACTACGAGAAAGATTAAAATGACATCCGATTACGTGATTTAAATTTAATAAAACACATTATGGGCATGAAAAAAAAAACAAAAAGTGGAGAAGAAATATTCAGATCAAAAACGGAAATACGTATTAATAAAATTTTAAATACGGAAACGCATACATAAAAAAATGTCAACTTATCTTGAAAAAAAATATCATGTGCATAAACAAAACGTTTGGACATTTACCGAATTTTGCGTCGGAATAAAATAAAAATGTGCACGTAAACAACACTGCAGCACTTTTGAAAAACATTGTTACTCCGTATCGACGTCCAACGCTCGCAGAATATATTCAAAGTATAATTTATCCGAAGAACACTTGGTTAATATATCATACGAATATACAGCAACGCAGTTATTACATATGAAGGCTAAAACAAGTTTCCACTTGCGACCAACAAAATGTATTTGGTAAAAAATATTTAGTATATTTTAAATTAAGAACTACAAATATACCAAGACATGTCTACCCTTAACAGACTACTGGCTACCTGTATACTAAAACCGCATATAAATAGTAACTCAACTAACGTCCTTAACCTTTTCCCGGATAATACGAAACGTAGGTATATAAATTACTTCCTTCGTTTCATTATCATAGCTAGCCTAATCTGTTAATCAAAAATACTTAAGAACAATACAAAAATGCGTATGTGGATTAGATTAGGGTAACTTAGGGTATACTTTAGATATTTTCAAATACAAAAAACATTTAACTTAACATTAAGTCCCATTGCAACAAAATGCAGATTTCATAGGCTTCAACTGAAAAACGTCAACATGGGCTAAAAAAAAACAGTTATTGAACGGAATAAAACTACACCTATAATTTTTTATGTATAAACTACAAATATGTCACAGCTATTTTAATTTATTTGAAAACAGACAAAAAAATTGCAGCTAAGAATATAAAGTTCATCCAAAACAGTTTCTACTAAAAGACAAGATAAATTTAAGTAGTGAACCAAAAAAATAAATAAAAAAGTATCGGATTGTACAAACAGGAAAACATATTTATACAGTATTACCTACATTAATCTACCTGCTTACCAACACCACAAATTGTTTATTTTTTATATAAAAGCTGTTTTCAGACCATGACCTAATGCTAAGACAAGTAATAGCCAAGGCGATTACGAGTACAGACCCATTGTCATTAATAAAAACGAAAAAAATATTTTTATTGGCAACTTCTTCTTCTTCTTCTTCTTCATCAACCCATATTCGCCCACTGCTGAGCACGGGTCTC
The DNA here is from genome assembly GCA_030295005.1 of Cephonodes hylas. Lineage (NCBI taxonomy): Eukaryota > Metazoa > Arthropoda > Insecta > Lepidoptera > Sphingidae > Cephonodes > Cephonodes hylas. The sequence goes on from AP025371.1 coordinate 8,634,542, forward strand.
CTCTACCATTGAGAGGGTTTAGGCCATAGTCCACCACGCTGGCCTAGTGCGGGTTGGCGGACTACACACCTAAGAAATTCCTAAGAACTCTTAGTGTGCAGGTTTTATCACGATGTTTTCCTTCACCGTTAAAGCAAGTGATAATGCAATGTGAATACACACATAACTTCGAAAAGTCAGAGGTGTGTGCCTGGGGTTCGAACCCGCGACCGCCGAGATTCTCGACCGCGCGCCCAAACCTCGAGGCCATCACTGCATCTTGGCAACTATTAATTATTTATTAACATTTAATTAAATATTAACATTTAATATTTATGGTTGTTAGGAAATCGTCATTTTTATCTGTAAATTTTTTAAATAATCGATAATACCTTCACTATTATTGTGTTCAAACAGCCTCCCACGGCTTCTAATATCGTAGGTATTTGCGTTGTAGTCAGTCTTTAGTTTGGGGTTCCGAAAGTATTGTTGAACACTTACTGGCTGATTAAAAACAATCGGAAAGCAAGAAAAATAATTCCATTGGAAATTAAAATATTAAAGATAATTGTTCAAATAGTATGTATGTAATAAAAAAATGTAAAAGGAAATGCTTAATTGCAATAAAAAACATTAGCGTTGAAGGTTTAACCCTAATACATGAATTTGATCAATATCTAAATAGATGTAGGAAATACAATTGTTTCTGTTGCAAGTAAGTGTAAATTTAGCCTCGGGACGTACAACTCAATCTTAAGTTACATACACCATTTATTTTAACGTCTAACTCAATATTTCGTAACTTAATCCGAGTTCATGATCAATCCATAATATTTTTATGAAGCCATAAAATAGATGTTATTAATGTATTATATTATTCATGAAAATATTTATTAGAAGCATGGCATTTTTAGAAAAAATAGTTGAAAATAAAAATAGTTGAAAATAAAAATAGTTGAATTAAGTTTTTCTTAAACTGTTCTGGCAATAAGAAAATGTCATCATCTTGATCATCATCAACAGAAAGACGCCTGCTTGACATAGGCCTACCCCAAAGATTATCAAAATCAAATTAAAATAATTCGAAAAATTTACTGCAGGGAAATACAACATTTCTTTGTATTATTTTCGGAGCTATTTTGAGACTCTATTATTATTATATCATGACTCTGAAATATATTTAACTTAGATACGCTGAAATCCTTTTTTAATATTTTGCATTTTTTAAATATGAAGACCAAAGAAAAATATGCCAGTGTTTATATTTTTTTAGTCCGGTAGTTTATGTTATTAAATATGCTATTTTATGTTAAGCTATATTACCAAATGTTTGGGGTTGTGAAAGAGCCGAATATGACTTATTTATACAAAATAGTTTTTACTGAATGTTCATTGTGTGTACACATCACTAACCAGATTGCTTATATTCCATTCGAGTTCACCCCTAATAGCTATGAATCCCTAATGATAAAGTAACTTTAAAATGGGTCCTTTAACTTACAACAAACTAGACGACAAAAATAATAATATCCCCGCACCAAGACTATTATTTGTGTTGTCCACAAATATTTGCTTCGGGTCTGCGAGTTTGTAACACCGTCGTCTCTCGAAGTTTATGTATATTTTTTACATTATGTATATGTTGGCTGAGCTTATTTATTTAATATATCAAAAACTGTCTGTCCCGGCAGACGTTGTCTTGCCCGGAAAAGCTTTAAGTGATATACAGCAGCGCCACCTACCGGGTCCAATTGTTTGAAATCATCCAGGAACCCATTGGAATATATATAGAATCTATATGCCTACATTTTCACATGCATAGTTTACGATTATATAAAGAACATACAGACATTTAGATAGCTAAACATTCAATTTTCTATAAATAGTTTACTTTTGAAAAGTATTGTAGGTTTAAGCGCCTTCAGTAATTTGAAGTGTGTATAAAACTCTTTTAGAACGTACTTGCTGTAGAGTGGCGACAGGCGTTGAGTTAATTCTAAGATTACGTGTATGAAGAATAAGATATCAAATAAGTTATATTATTTATCTACATGATATTCGCTACACCCGTATGGAGGAGAGGTTAAAAATTTATTCACAGTTCATCACTTTTCTGTTATTCTTGTAATAAGGAATTAAGGTGAATACATGAATCAATTTTAAACCTAGGACAAACTTTATAGAAATGTTATACACCAAATGATATTAAAATAAATAAAAATACAATCAATTTCTTGCTTCTGAAACGAACGGATAAAAAAGTCCTATCTAGCTTTGATTTTTTAAATAATATTTATTATGAATTCCTTTACCATTGAGAGCGTTTAGGCCGTAGCCCACCAAGCTGGCCTGGTGCGGCTCGGAGGTCTTCCAGCTCCGAGTACGAAACAACTGCCCTACTGGCTACTTTGGATGCCTAAGCCAATTCTACTATAATATTACCAAAATTATAAATATTACCTGCTACATGCCACTTGTAAATTCGAATTAATAATACCCTAGTATCTAGATTATTCCAAGCCAATAATCTTAGACTTATTTTCTTGATTTCTAGCCTACTTAGTCATTACAGTTAACCACTATTAATTTATATACTTACATGATCTTATCATTTAGATACAAGTAAATAACCCATGTAATAACTTTAATGTTTCGAAGCAAGGTCTTTAGTTAGTTTTATCGTGGTCGACGGCATTAAAGCTTTCTGTTATGCATATACCTGCAGCATAAATAATAATACGAAATGAAACGAAATATTTTTTATTCAATCTATAAATTGTCAAATACTTCATTTAGATACGGTTATTTAAAAATTTACTGCCCCGTTCGAGAGGCAGTCAACACTAGAGAAGAACGGACAAAAAACTCTAGCGATGTTCCTTTTCAAAAATAATCAACCGCTAAATGGCGTTGATAATTTTAAAAATAATGTAATGCCTATTAAGTATAAAGTTGAAAAATTTGCATAACATTTGCCTAGCTTTTGAACTTTCTTTTCAACTTTAAATCGCACAAACTTGTGCCACGAGACCACGAGGCAGTCTGTATTATGTAAATTGATTGTTGCATTTCCATTTATTTCAACAATGATGTACTTTGCATGAATTTAATATGTCTGCAAATGTTCACGTAATCCTACTTTATATTCTTGTAAGAGTTCACATATGCATCAAATGCCAGAGTGTGCATGACGAATAGCTTGAGCAATGAGTGTATCCAATACAGTTTGATGAATTTACAACCGATTCAAAAGGAATACAAATTTAGAAACGAAAAATAAGGTCTTATTAGTCATTGATCTTTTTATATTTCAGAGTAACTCAACATACTATTCTACTAGAATAACTTTTGCCAAATCACAACGTTGAATTATTATCCCGATACATATGTACGCTCACTTTGCCGTCAATTGAAAAAAAGTTTATTTCGTTTTTGAGATATGAGTAACTAGATCGTTTATCTAAAACTTTTAACTAAATCATAAAATATTACAGATTCATACTTGAATTTTCTTAGTTTTTCTTAAAATATATTTGATGTTTGCTGTTTCATGTGTACGTATCGTAAATATGAATTATTTTCAAGGAATTTACTCGTGTTGCTTATATCGAACCACCTGCAGTAAAGATATGTTGTTGCACATTACTACATATTACGCTCTAATAACCAACAAAAACACGGTAAAGAAACTCGCGTAGTATTCAATAGCAATTTCTAGTGGCTTAGCAATTTGTGTCAAACGTAAATAGAAGGGAAATAGGTGCTATTACAACCAAGATGTGTAGCCATTGCCCTTAAAGGAATAATCACTTTGCAACCATCCATATTGAGAATAGACGGAAAATGATTCGAAGGCCTCTACTTTCGCTTAACCAAGGAGCATATTATATTTTTGGTACATTTACATTTTCATACCTAAAACTGAAGGTTAATCTTTTCCTCAGTTAAAGTTAAGCTGTCAAAATGTTTAAGGTCAGAATATTTGTGTCTAAATGTATTTAAGGGCTCCGTTTGGACAGCGGCGTATTCATAGTGAACAAATATTGAAATTAAGGAAGCAATCATCCTACACAACAGTTATTAGTAGCTAATAAAGGTGTCGTCTTCTAGGATTTACTCGTGTCCTTAAAAAATCTGTGATTTTTCTCATATTTTATTACTCTGGACGAACCCTTAAAATTTTAGGGGCCTGTGTGTAATGAATTTTATAACCAATAATCAAAGTAGCATGAACTCAAAAAAAATACTCATATTATTTGTGGAAGTGGATAATTTTGTCGTGTTCTTAATTCATCAACAACTTGGCTCCAGCTGAGTGAAGTCAAGTTGCGTTTATTGATCAATGTCAAGGCAGCGTGATAGCTCGATGGGAACTACTACAATGCCACATAAGAATACGTTCTTATCTCAACAGCCCTCTTTTGTACCATCTAGATACATAATAGCCTTTGGATCACGCTTGTTATCTCCCGCATCTGTGATATTTTACAACCCCTTTAAGTCTTGAATAGAGTTATCTTGATGTTATCTATTGACTTAAAAATCTTATTCACCTCGAAACTGAAGAAGTTTTTTGACCTAGTAAATTGATCTGTTTAGTGTTTTGTTTCGCAACAATGGTTTTTGGTTGTTGGTAACCAACAAAAAGTGTTCGATGTAGGAACATCGAGTTCTTATAAAATAATATTTTGTCGATGCTATAACTATTTAATAATGTAAATTACGTTTATGATTCGTATAAATGATGGTTGGAAAAATTACCTTTTCAACATCCGCACACAAGCGTATCCCTAGTCACCTTGAAATATCTGATTTATTGCATAATGCAATAGTAAGGAGTAATCACGCACTATCCATTAAAACTGGTAACCGGTGTTATTCTGTAATGGAAAACACGTTTACATATTAAGTTACAACTACCAATTTTAAGCAGTTTCTTTAAGGGCAGTTCATTGTACCAACAATCTTATCTACTTTCGAAAACTATGAAGGGAAAACAAACATGGGCGTGAGTAATTCTGAATTGAGAATAATATAATAAATAAATCAATAAATTACACCCAACAGTCACATATACCTATAGTATTGATTTCACTCTACGATATAACACTTTTTGGTCTCGTAAACCAGATCAGACAGATTCGAAACCGAATTTGTTGATTAAACGATCATTTAGGTATCTCGGTGTAAAGATTGAACTTGCCCTCTCATAAAAAATAATTAACTAATAAATAATCTGCAATATCTTAATTTTTAGTAACTTTTGAAATATACAAAAAATAACTACTACCATGAGCAGATCAATCATAATTTTTAAAAAAGTAGGTAGGCACTTAATACTTCATCATTACATCCACCATCGTGTTTAGAACGAGGACATGAATATCGTCTAACAACGCATACTATCTGCCATCAACAACCTTGTCAACTTGACCTAACTTTGGAAGTGTCACGCGAATGCAATCACGCCAAACATTTGCAGAATACGCGCGTGCAAACACTCGCCAACATTTTGTGGAACGGATTAGAGCGCAGTGTTGCGTGGAAACCAGGCTTCACATTGGCAAAGAGCTCGACGAATTTATGCAACCGAAAATAAGAAAGAACTTGTTTAGATTTACATAAGCGTTGGCTGTGTTGGGAACTGCAGGGTCAGTCAGCCATCGGAACCCGTGTCAGTTGCATTGTCTATGTGCCTGTGTATAAGGATGTGTGAATATGGTTACGTTTATGTTTTGCTGTTGGCGGGTTTCGTCGGCGATTGCGCAGCTAAATTGGCACGTAAGTAGTTTACTGGTTAAAACTAAGGTATGAGGTGCTCCATTCAATGTGTACGGGGCAAATGTAGGATTAATTTTCTGTAGAATATTTTATAGATATTTGAATAATGTTTAATTATTAGGTACTAAAATTATGATGATAAAAGTTGTTTGTTTGAGTTAATGGTTGAGCAAAATAACTCAATTTGGTTTCATTTTGAGTTAAATTCAGTTATTGATTAAAAACGAATAGTTGAACATTTAAATGTTTTCTAAATAAATATTTGAGGCATTTTCACAAAACAAAATGATGAAATTTTATATATCCAATTCTACTAGTGACTATATAATAAATACAGATTATTTTCAACATCTTGCTATCCATACAAATTGACACAATTAATTAACGTTAATAATGTTTATTACGCTTTGTAAATGTGACAAAATATATACTAACCATAACTCATGGGCCTCCCGAAACACCTCTATGGAGAGGGAAAAAGAAAGGCCGATAAAAATAATGGTTTCAATAGACAGATATATAATTTTGTCGAATAATATGTGTGAAATCAATTAAACAGTAAGGGGCCTGCGTGAAGGTTGCTCTAACCAAGTTGTAGGATACCGTAATTATAGTGCTCAAGTTGCGAAATACTAAAAGGCCAGTAGAAGGAACATATTCATTAGTGAGACCTTATAGAGCCGAAGGTTCATAACATAAAGGTCTAACCATAATTAAATAATTGTTGGAGAATAGATTAACAATATTCTCGTATATGTAGTTATAAATATTCTCATATATTTATACTCGTAAACAAATTGATTCGTGGTCTCGCGGCACAAGTAAGTGGTGTGATATCCAGAGGTCCTGGGTTCTATTCCCGGGCTATTACGTGTTATGTAAATGCACCTCTACCTACTCTCTAATACAGGCGTTAAGTTATGTGTGTATGTACTTTTATATATCCTTTTTTGTTTTCCACATTCGTATCCTATTTTTATGCTCTTTAAAATCATTAACCAATTTTTTAATTTTTTTTAAATTTTATTTTTTTATTTTATTAACCAAGTATGACAAGGTTTAATATTTATCATTAGTAAAATGAAAGTAGAAGTGAGGAGTCGGGTAGTCTGCTACAGAAACGGCAAGTGCTCGCCCTAAATTACATGGATTTGAGGACACGACTAGCGAAGGGTTTACAAATACTTCTCTGACTACGCTCTCAGGGAAGCCATATTCTCTTGCCAATACGTGATTTATTGATTGCTAGGACAAAATGCACAATGTCATATATTGTTAGCTGTGTGTTAATATACCTCCGATCTTCTTTAATACAAATAATAATATTCATGCACAAAGATGTTTGCGATTTTTTAAAGAGAGACAATATTTTTCAGATGGGCGTGTGACCGAAAACACCATAACAAACGTTGCACACGCCACTAAATATCCTTAGGATTTTCTAAGTTAACCCACCAACCCGCCCTAGACCAGCGTGTTGACTAAACAACATTAGTTTTTAGCTGTATAAGAGGCCTGTTTCCACCGGTAGGCGTATAGAGGGTGATACTTTATGTTTTTTGGCCTGTATGTTTTTATGTATGTACCTTTTTCTTTAGTCTACATATCTCTCATTTATTTTATCTCGATCTGTAATAATATATACAAAATTGCCGTATATAAAAGACCGTACAATGAAGTTTTAAATGGATAAATAAATGATTTTATTTTTGTGTGTAGCTCTTAGACAACATTTATTCACATTACACTTTTCATCTGCATGCATTCAGTGTCTCTGAAATTCACTGCATTTTTATGAATTCATTGGCTCAGAAAAATTTGGCTTATAATCCTTTATCTTAATTTGCAATCACCTGACTGGCTAAATATATTGAAACCAGCCAGCAAACAAATCAATAAACTTTGTGTAAATGGTAAAACAAAATCTTACTTCAGATATTAAAAACCACAATCCCGCGTTAGTTTTCCTTGTGCTTGATTCATGAAAAACCAGGTACAAACTGTCTCCCGAATTTCATATAAATTCATAAAAGTATTTGACGTTCTTAAGAGACGAACACAATGCATGCGAATCCTTTATCAACAAAAGTCATATTCAACTTCATCTTCAACAGCATATACGTGAAAATATGATCCAACACATCTTTAGTTCAAAAATGGGAATATAAATACATTATGTAACATACAGCAGTGTAAACGCGATCTTCTCAGTCTAGGTCAAGGTTGCGGAGTTTCGTCAACGTAAACAACTCACTTACACTTTCAACACAACTGCCGAGAACGACTCGTGACCAGTTAATTTTGTTCGAAACGCTATAATACCGAAGTGCCTTTAACGTCTTTTGTGGCTAGAATATTTCTAGTAATTATATCATAGAATATTTCTAGTAAGTATATATAAAGTAATCAGAGATTACTCTGTGGTTGTTGGTTCGATCCCTGAATCGAGACATAGTCTTATAATTAGTTGTATACTTTTATTTGACGTTTGGGTGTATACGAGACCGAAAAGACCATCGCAGTTTTTAGTCCCCACTACAAAACATTTTTGTTTTAGTATTGGGTCAGAATACGTATTTGTATACGTTCAAAGAAGGATAACGAACATTGGTTAGTAATATTGAAATTTCGAGGAAATAAAAAAAAATTGTTGTATTTCTTTTGTAGCATAGTGGTTGCCAACAAGAAAGATTTACGGTTCCTTATTTTTAATAGTTACTATTATAACTCATTTAAACCTAAGACATAAGAATAAAAATGAGCGGTATTCACAGTAATTGCCTGTCTATCTCTATCTGATTTTAAAATAATCACATTATAATTGTGCATAAGCGATTCTCTCTTATTTTGGGTCAAAGCCAGTCTTACACGCAATGTATTTCGACAATTACATGTCGTGAGCTAAGAAAAATATTTTGAAGACTTAAAGTACTTCAACCAAGTATTTTGATATTGGAGTCTGATATTATTACAATAAGAGATAATAACTCTGTATGATAGTCTAAATAATACTCTAGGTCCCTTTTATAAACTTCTAATTAGTAGTTAGTCTAGTTTATATCACTATTTTCTGGGAGCGCTGACAGCAGCCTTGAAACATGATGGATTAAACCTAGCACCGTTTGGGTAATAAATTACAGTGAAAATAATTTTCAAGCCATTTCAGCCCCTAATCCTTATCCAATCAAATTTACTTGTATGGAACATCATGACTTCGATGTATCTAGCAATTTATGATATATCAACACTCAATTATGTTAAGATTACAAATATATTTTTATATATCATTACATAAATAAGGCATAGTACCCTGTGTCTAATATTTCAAAAATATTATAATTTTGTTCTTATATAAAATAACTAGCGACCCTATATAGATATATAAACCTTCCTCTTGAATCACTCTATCTATTAAAAAAAACCGCATCAAAATCCGTTGCGTAGTTTCAAAGATTTAAGCATACAAATGGACATAGGGACAGAGAAAGCGACTTTGTTTTACTGCGGGAAGGCACAACAAGGAAATTTTCATCAATTGTCCCAAAAAGGAGTTATTTTTGTAAAGTGCGGCGTACATGCAAGTAAATTATGATGTCATAGAATATATCATTTACATCACTGAACTGTATAAACTATAACTCCTTATATATGTGAATGTTAGGCGAATATCTAGTTAAGGCGAGTTAAATTTAATTATTTATCGAAGTGGTTCGAGTTATTATTGCCGTTGCACAATCAATGCACTACCTGTACACACGCGATATTATTGATTTTATTACTTCTAAATTTACAGTTTCCTTAAAATTGTTATTTTATTTACTGCAATCGATTTCGTTTTATCATTATTTATGTAAGAGGTTCTTAAATAGACGACATGCTAAAATGACAGATATCCTCTTGGCATACCGCTATTAAACAGTATCGGTATTAAATTAGTATCGATTTTTAAATGGCGAATGCTTAATCCTCCGATAAAAGCCACCTATGATTGAAAATATGCATTTTCTTGTAATTTAAATCATAACTTAAAACTACCCATCACCCATTTGTTATCTCAATTAAATATTGAAAGTATGTTATAATAATTTAATAATCATAATAAGCCTTTTTGATAGTGCATTGGAACTGTAATATTAAATCAGCTGACTAGGGGTCAACGACCGTTGCGGCCATCAATTTAATACGCTTTACATTGCGGCTTTTCACATACTGAATTGCTAGAACATACATGAGTGTTAATCTAAAGTAAGCTTCTTCAACTCACTTCAGGGATTTGATCTGTTTAAGTGCTGAGTCAGGCCACCATGTAGCCTTATGGGAACTAACATTAAATGATGGAGAAAATCCTTGTAGAGAACTTGTAGTTTGTATATAGATATCCTAACGATGTTTATTGAGAAATATTTTTACAAAGTCTAAGAATAAATATATATTTAAAGATAGTCATATTTGCGTTTCAATATGAAACAGGAAATATGAAAAAGGATCGTCTGCTATCAACACTAATGAAAAGTTTTTCATCTTCTAAACTAATGCCACATGATTGAGAAAATCCTTATAGGGAAAACTGGGATACATCTATTTTTCATAATCAAGTTTTGCGAAGGGTGAAAATATCTTTAAATTTATAGAAAATCATACTTGCGTCTTAGAAGCAACGGCTATTGAGATGTAATTTCCATAAAACATGCCATCCAGTAAACGTAGTGTAGGACGCCCTCTGGCTAGGGGGGGTGACGATATCCGCAAGGTGGCTGGCAGCGGTTGGATGAGGAGAGTCGAAGATCGAGCCTAGGGAGAGGCCTATGTCCAACAGTGGACGCAATAAAGGCTGATGATGATGATGATGCCATCCGGTAGGCTTTTAATAAGCACGGAATAAAATTAACTGATCATTCAATTAATTACTGTGGTATTATAATGTTCATGAAAGGATTACGTGTTTGCATACATTAGTAAAGTAATAACAGAATTATAATTATTGTTTCAATACTATTAAATATGTTATTTTAGTTAAAGTGCTTACATTTTAACCCTATTTAAATTTTTACTCTGGCAACTTTTATAGATGGTATGCCGGTTATTCCGGCCTGAATTATATTAGTCACTTACTTGTCCGACAAGAAGCTAGACCACTTTTAACTGGGTCAAAAGTAAGCAGTAACGTAGGCTAGAAACTAACTTGCTTCATTGCTTGAGGTCTAAACCTGGGTACAAATTTAAGCACTTAACGAAAATGTTATAGAGCTGTGATTTAAAAAATAATTAACAAGATTTTTTGTATAAAGTAAAGCGAAAGTCAATTGTTTTAGAGTTTTTTCTTACTACTACAGGCTTCCTATACAACTGAGAGTCCATAGCCATTTGTGCAACGTGATCATTCTTAGAATATTATGTATGTTCTTAAACTCACAGAGGGCTTCGGTAGGTATACCTACCGACTTAAATGACAGAGTATATTTCTACTTTTTGACTTTAAGATTTGTGTGCTGTCCCGGCTGTGAAACTGGAGACAGACAAGGCATTTACAGTCGGCATTTAGCAATAAAAAGGCAGCATTTTGCCTTTCCCCCTTTAAAGAGGTTAATTCTCGTCTTACAAGCTGACTACGATCGCAATCTTGCTCAGCTCACTCTTAAAACTGCTGATTGAAGCATTCTCACTTATATTCCTTCGCCGGTATTTGCTGTGAAATATATGTCCTTGAATTGAGTTTATTTTGTAAAAATATTTTTTAAGAATGATAACAAAGATTTATTGAAAAATCATTCAACGTCACAAGAAAAATCTTTAATAATATTGAGATATAATATTAAAGTTACAACCGTCAAAAACATACTTTTGTAAAAATAATGTATGCTGTATTACAAGTCTCATAACCAAACATTACTTCATCATGACTCTTCATTTATGCTTACGACCGCTCGTTTACTCAAGGTCCCCAAAATATGACATTTATGTGTTTAAATGAGGTCTTTTGAATAAATACTCTTTGAGGATAAAGATTTATTTAATTTTACTGACTCCATTTGAATGTACGTAGGTACTTACAAATTTATATACGAATTTCATAACATTTGGGAAAATTATAATCACATTTTCGAAAAGTGCTTATGCCTGCGAGCCTTAGTCGATTATGAAGGTATGGACAAGCTTGTGAAACAATATGCCAAGGGCTTGGATAAATGTTTGTATGAATTATGAGCAGATTTGTGTCATCATAATCAGTTTTCCGCTCTGTTCCCTAATACATTTCGAGCTTAATGCGTCGATGCTTTCCTTAGTGCGCCTTCCTTGAGAATAAATCTATGTTAATGTTCTGTAATAATTATATTAGATAAACGTCTTTTTTCACTTCATTTTATGGATTATTTTAGCATCAACGTGGTTTTAATCCTTTTATCTATTTTTTGTTCACTCCCTAAAAACTACAAACATTTAATACCTATGATTGTTACGTCAAATTTCTTATTTTTTTAATGCCAATGGCCCCTTAATCACCTTAGCTATTACCTGACTTAATTTTCAATCACGGTCTCATTACACTCCATATAGATTTAGTAATGCTATATGTAAATCTCATTTACAGCTGATTTCATCCACCCATGTAACAATACGGAGCCGGCGTGTCTAATACAAGCGACTAGAGACGCCATACCAGAGTTTTCAAAAGGTTTGCCTCACCTTGGCGTGCCCTCGCTGGACCCGTTTGTCATTGAAGAGCTGCCTATTCAACTGCCCGGCATCAAGGTCACTTTCTATGGAGGCAAGGCTACCGGCTTGAGAAAGTGTGAAGTATTGAACGTCGAGTAAGTTTCTATATTGTTTTTACTTGATTTATTGGTACTGATTACTGAATTTCCTAAGTGTTGTATGGATGAAATCTAGATTCATATTTACGGTTTTAAAGAAGTCAATGTTGCATAAGATTGTCATTGCTAAGAAGCTCGTGTCGCTTCTTTGTTTAGGTACAATTACAAACAATACATTAATACATCCATCAGTAACTGTTATACATAATTCTACACTATATTGTCGCTACACTAAAATACGAGTCTTGTTTCGTGGGTTTCAGAAACTATGAGGGACTTTTCGGACGAACAAACACCCAGACCCGAAACAAATATTTGTTAATCACGCAAACATTTGCCTCGGCACGGGGATCAAACCGCGACTTCTCATTTCGCAAGCTGGTTTCTAGCCAAGTACGCCACGAATCTGTCAATAAATATTTTTTTTATTGTGTCGTGAGACAGATTTCTATTAATGTCAGTGACTTCAATAGAAATATATATTTTTTTAAATCTGTCAGCAAGTAATCGGTGAGACTTCACACCTTCAATATCTAGATTGTTAATGTTGCTACTAAAAACGTTAATCGTTTAGTCGGATACGAATATCCTTCCACCAGTAACAGAATGTTTAATGAATAGCCTTCATAGCCGAAACGGAGTTTTAACAAAACCTCTTTGTAATACTGTAACAAAATATTTTGAAATTGATTAGAAACTGTAACTCTTTAGACCTTGAACATGAGTTAAAAACGCCTTTGTAACTGGATAAGGTTAATAACGGATATTTTGTTCAAACTTTCTTTACGCTTTAATAAGATCAACATAGTTTCACGCTTTTAGGAATAAACGTTTATTCAGTTTAATTAAGTTACGCGAAGTATTTGATAAATATCAAAGGATCTAATGTCCTTTTATAATTAATTTAATTTGTCACACTAAATTGCTTCAGTACCTTGAGTAAAATTATTTTAATTTGAATACTAAAACACCAGCCAACTGCAAGACCGACTCGCGAACAAAGGGTCTGGTACTGGTTTATAAAAACGAGAAAAGTATCAAAACTGTTGTGTGGGAGCTTCACTTAAATATTTATTTATTATTATTTATATGTATTTGTTGGTATAGAGGCCATAGAAATACATCACCTATTAAAATACCTTTCTATAAATGACCAAGTTTAACTGAGCCGTCATTGAATGAATATTAATATAGCTCATGGGTCTAGTTTAATTTGCGATTGCAATTGTTTGCCTCAGCAGTGATTAGGAAGGAAACCTTGCTGCAATATTGCGGTTTTATTCTCACGGTTACTGTACAATGCGCTTTGACGAAACCTTTTGTACACTTGGCAACCTTACAGACGAGAAAATTTTAAGAGAGCCAAGAATGGCTATTGTTTTAGTTATAAGCAAAAATTTAAGATAAATATTTAGTCTGTAGTGCTCCCTCTGTGTAAACTATGGGTTTCCATGACACGTGTAGATATATAGGTAAATTATCTTTCTTTTGGCACGGCAAATAATCATTTTATAGTTAGAATAATTCACTTGAGTACCACTGCTACTACAACTGGACAATATATAAATGAACGTATAAATTATGACATCCAGTTGAAAGGATAAATTTGCGCGGCAATCTGGCGACACTGTTCCTTTAAAAAAAGAGATATTTTTATGTTTTTTTTTATCACTATTTCAGGGCTTATTTGGAGAAGAATATGTTCATGCTGGAGGTGCGATGCAACATCACTATTAAAGGAAAGTACACGGCAGAGGGAAGGTTGCTATTGTTCCCAATCAATGGAGAAGGAGACTCAAAAATAAAAATTGGTACTGTGTTTTAATGATAATATTCCAGTACTTTATAAATATGACCAGTTTAATTTGTTAAAAATTAAGGTAAATTTACAAAAAAGAGGCTTAAGTTACCAATATAAAAATTCTATGTAATTTTGTGATCCCAAAAGCGTACTCGTGTTTCATATTTATTTCACAGGAACCAAATAAAATATTGCTTTTTTTATGATAAGCATTCTAATAGACAATAATATTTCACATACTTTAAATCTATATCAATATCAAAACAGTATACTAATAAAAGACTTTTGCTTGTACCTTTCAGTCAACTCCGTAATAAAGCTGGACATAAAAACGAAATATTTCAAGGACGCACAGAACCGCGATCACTTTGGCATCAAGAGTTACAAATACACTTTTGATTACGGCGAACGCATCTTCTACACCATCACTAATCTCTTCAAAGGAAATCCCGAATTAAGTAAGTACCTCAAATTGACGTTCTCTTGAGATTATTTAAATGTAGAACATCCCTTAACTCAGATCCTATGATGTCTCATGTGGGTTGATCTATCTAATCTACTAATCGCTTAAGAAATATGTTACATTCCTGTTACAAGCTTCAGCTTCTTCTGATTCCATATTTAACCCGAAATATTTTTCCGATTCTCTGACATAGTATCACAAATCGGTTCAGATAAACAGAAAAATCATGCTAGTTATCTATTACAAAAAAAAACAATGTTAAAGCCGTGACGTAAAGCTAGTTTCCATACAAAATCTAATCACTATTTATCTGATCAGCGTGTCAGCATAATAGCATCTGGTATTGAGAGATAATTATTGTAATCGTCTGCAACCGGGGGATGCCTAATTTTAACTCCTTATTGTCGAACGTCTAGTGCAATATAGTAACCAATTCTTGTTAACTTTCTATCATTTATTTAACTTATTTTTTACATTTTTAAATGTAAAATTTAAAAAAAAAATCATTTAAAAATATAAAAATTAAACCCGCAGATGGCGGGGTCTACGACCCAAGCCACCGGTGTTTAGGGTCCAAGAGTTAGAAACCGTCTCACGATACGCGCCGTGTCTAATAACACTGCTTTTTGTATCTGGGTTTTGACCCAACAATCTATTGAGAGCCTCTGAAGATGTTGGTCGAGGCTCTTTGGTATCAACCCATTGGCAGTAAAGACTATCAGAACAATGACGGTTGAGTCAACATCCCACATATCAGTAACCTCGTGCGCCAAATCTAAATACTTCGACATCTTGTTACCAATTACGATTAGTACCAAAAAAACTATTACCTGCCTCATTTTCATGTTCCCCACTTCAGTAATCTACGCATTGATCGAAACTATTAATTATAATTGGTTATACATTATTATTAATTAAGTGTTGAAAGTCTACATATAATCTGTAATTTATTACTAAATTATTAATTTTTAATCAAACGAAGTTGTTTGCAAGGCCTTGGGCCTTTTTTAACGCTAAACGGATTTTGTTAATAATTTTGTGTGCATCAATACAAATGAGTTCAATGATTTATTTAATTCTTTTTAAGCAATTCAAACACATTGGCAGAAAAAAAGTATCAAATTTAAAGTAAATCAAGGGTTTATGAATATATATTTTCACGGGAAATAAGATTTTATATGCGTAAAGTGCCATTCAATCATATGCTCAAATAATCATGGGATCTAACGGGTTTCCGCAGAAATTGCAGTCATTAAAATAGTAAGAAAGCTATTAGTAGAGGACTTACCACCATCGTTTCCTTGATTAACTCTATCCAAGAAATTAAAATTACATGACAATATAATATATAAAGCAGTGATGGCCTCGAGGTTTAGGCGCACGGTCGAGAATCTCGGCGGTCGCGGGTTCGAACCCCAGGCACACACCTCTGACTTTTCGAAGTTATGTGTGTATTCAATTGAATTATCACTTGCTTTAACGGTGAAGGAAAACATCGTGATGAAACCTGCACACCTAAAAGTTCTTAGGAATTTCTTAGGTGTGTAGTCCGCCAACCCGCACTACGCCAGCGTGGCGGACTATAGCCTAAACCCTCTCAATGGTAGAGGAGACCCGTGCTCAGCAGTGGGCGTATATGAGTTGATGAAGAAGAAGAAGAAGAAGAATATAGTCGCTTGAATGTCAATGATATTAATTTACGATATTTGTTTTACAGGTAACACAGTATTACAATTCCTCAATGAAAACTGGAGGGTGGTGACCGAAGAGTTTGGAAAACCCGTCGTGGACTACGCAATCAATGTGACAGTACATACAGCGAAGAAATTCTTTGACGCTGTACCGTACGACGAATTACTTAACGTCCCTATACCTAAATATTGATCGTTCGAACTAGTTTAAGAAACAAAACAAGTATTATGAAAAGAATGAGGCTATTATAAGTTTTGCTCGAGTATCAAAATTACCATTCCCGCCTGTACTGCTGTTGATTGACGGCTCATAGATCAAAGAACCTATACACGTTAAAATGTGAATAGAATATTAAGCAGCATTGCTGAATTTAAAAGGGAATTCGACGTATTTGTAATGTAGGAAAAATATTATTAATTTTAATGGCATTAGACTGTAAGAGTTCTGTAATATTATATCTTCATCATCATTAGCCCATATACGTCCCACGGCTGGGCAAGGGTTTCTTCTACCATTTAGAGGGTACTTGCCAATTATTTGATAGGCAATTATGGTATCAAGATAGACGAAAATATGATTTATGTGTTTATAGATCTTTAAAGACATTATTCCATGTATTATAATTGTGATTCCTAGATAATAAGCAATGCAGTGTATTTCCTTCGTTGACTTGGCTATGGACATCGTTTTTATACTACACAGCTACAATACATTGTTTGTGTCGTTTTTAAATTCTACAATAACAAATTTATTTGTAAAATTTATAAAATATTTTGGATTAATTTAATATCGTGTTAAGAAAATATTTTGATAAATGTAAATAAATTGAAGAGGGGGTTATAACACTTACCAGCCTGTTGGTTTTCCATGAACGCAAATTATGCATTTTCATATTTATCTAGTTCATTTGTTTCTAATTAAATGAAAAATAAACATAAAATAATCTTGACTAAAATTCATCATTCAGAAGAATACTTTTCAAAAGTATTGTACTGACTAACCTGATATAGGTATGAGTCCTTTTTTACTGTCAGAATTTTTTTTGCCAGTTCTCGGCCAACAAAATATCAAAACGTAATAAGAGTCGTCCTTCATAAATTTTAATTAAATTGATATTAGTGCTATTTTTTGGAATATACCACTGCGGTATTGTAATATTTTGAAATAAAAAAGTAGGTTTGTTTCTATTAAATTATAAGTTATCTTGTAAGCTAATGGCTATAACGTGTCCACCTATCCTTATCAATGTATATTTTTTAAAATAAAGTAATTAAATATGAATTTTAAATTTTTAAATGCAAGTTTTACTTATTCTTATGTAATATAAAAAAAAATATTGATGGTAATAAATTATTTATGAGAGATTTGATAATAAAAAGTTTTATACACTATTCGGAATTATAATTTTAAACTTTATGATTAATTTTAATATTTTCTGCTTTGTGGTCTCACGACCGACTTACATTTTATATACCGTTTGACTCACATATTATAGCTTCGATTCCTGGGTGACAAAAAATGTTGTAGGCTATTCCATTGCAAAAATTTCGGCAGCGGCATAAAGTCTGGATTTAATAAAATATTATACATTCTAGGTTTTATTTTCGCATCTCCTTCGCCGTTAAATCGGCATAAAAGAATTATAATTTGCCATTTTGCTGCTGCCATTTGCTTTTTTTTTGTTATATAACTAGATTTTTTTTTTGGTAAAAGTAATGTCAGGATTATTATTAATCGAACGAAAATTATGGAAATCTCCCTATTACGTCATACAAAAATACTATTGGTAAAATGTAAGAGCAGAAATAGCCTTAGGGAATAAACAAGGACAAGACATAGACAAGGACTTAAGTTACTTTTCGTATAATACTGCTAACAGTTAAAAGTTTACTTCGGCGGTTTCACAGATAAAGATCGCAAATAAAAACACTATTCGAAAAACCTATGTACTCGCTACATCAAAACGCCTGAATACACTATAGTAGCAATTACCTACAATAATGTATTCTCTTAAAACCGTTTAAACAATACGTGTTACAGCATTTAAATCCATTGAAAAATTTGAATAAACCCGCCAAATTTGCTACTGTATTTCCTTTGTTATTGTTGTTTTCATGTTTATTAACAAGAAGTTTTCTCATCATAATTCCATATAAGAAATAATGTAAGAAGTAAAATACTTACTTTTGGGTCTTAAAAAACAATATCGCGTCCTACACAAAACTACGACCTCTGAGAGACAGGGGGGCTCTGAATTTTTGTTCGGAGCTGTAGCCCGCTTCGTTTTCCCTTTGCAACCATCACTCTCCACGCAACCGTTTCCGAGATATTTGCTCTGTTTCAACCGTCCCGTGTTTCAACTGTACCCAGTCTCCCCTACTAGGTTAGCGTCGTAGACTAAGGCACAACCACTAACCAAAAAGAAGAACACCTACGTATGTAAGTTTGGCAGTGAGTTTCATTTGATTCAAGCCGGTTTTATCCCAATTTTTAGCAAAAGTTTCGCAAATATACATTTTAGAGGATGTTTTGAAGAAGGCGAGCAGTCTTGAGGATATCCTGTTTAAATTATATAATGCTATGTTAGCATTTTTATACATACGTATAGCTTTTTATTCCGCCAAAATTTAAGTGGTAAAAAAAATGTAGCTATATTTTTTTCTACCCAAATCTAAGAACAGATCCTGAGCAAAAACCAATCCAAGCCTGTAACGTAGGTAGAAATTGAAACTTATTCGCAAACGCCTTCCAATAAAAAAGTGACTACCAGTAACATTGTTAAATCATGGTTAATTAGAGTTGGACGAGCAACTAGATAATATGACAAGTTAATTATTGGTAAACGTTCGTAATTTTTACAAAAAACTTTTTGGCGTTTGAAATTTCTCGTCTAGTCTAGTTTTATTTTTAACCCACTGGCCTTCAAATAAGCTGTGACTTAATATTTTTATTATACAACAATATACTTAGACACGTGTAGACTATAAGTGTATATTCAGTAGATCATCTTTAGAACGCCTCGTGGTCTCGCGGTACAATTATTAGCTGTGCGATATAGAGGTACTGGGTTCGATTCCTGGGCTGGGCAGTGTTATAGATTTTACTTTTGAGAAGCTCGCAATAGAAAATTAAAGTCTGAAATTATGATGGTTATGGTTGTCTTTTGACAGTTCGTGGTGCAGTTGGTTAGACACCAGCTTTTGAAACAGGGGACCGTAGTTTCGATCCCCGCCACGAGATAAATTAATTATTGAGGAATCCACTAATATTTGCTTCAGATCTGGATACTTGTAAGCCTCGAAAGTCTCCATTAATCTTTGATAGCCACGACATAAGTCTTTAATAAAGAGTTAGAACTATGTATGTGACTGTTTGATGCATTTACTTTGTTGTTTGCGAAGAACCTTATATAAAAGAAAACATGGTGGCATAAGGTATCAAATCCTCTCAACAAAAAAAGGAGGGAAAATAACGTATATGTACTGAAAGATGGGTTAGTTTCTTCACGTATTGCCTTTAAGGTAATATCACTAGAAACAAAAGCAGAATCTCACAAGTTCACTCGATCTTCCTACATCTTCGATTATGTATAGAAATTAAAGACATGGTACATCTACGCATCTCTAAAGGCGTAGGACAAAGGTATATTGCATGCTTATAAGCGGAACCAATGAACTAGTGTTTCGTATCGTAAACATAATCTTTATTTTTGATAGTAAATAATAACTGGTACTCATGAATTATCAATGAGTCCATAAATATAGTGATTATAGCACGGAGAGGTTTTAGTTCAGCTCTTGGCATTGACATCAGTGCCTAAGAAATTCTTTTAGAGAACTATGAAGTACGTAACATTTTTTTTTCGTCCGATGTTGAAACAATATAGATATATCTACACTATTCAAGGAGTTTGCGCTCATTAGTGAAGTATTTGCCATAAACATGTACCTATTAATTTACATGGCATTGGTACATAAATTCGTATCTTGTCTGTTTAATGATAGATACGCCAGGAAATTATTATGACAAAGGTCATTGCTACAAATAAAAAACAATGATTTAATTGCAGTAACTGAACACGGCTAAAACAAAAAAGCTAAAATATACCGGTTTGTAATGGCGAATTATTCTGCGTAGTAACTAATAATAAGTTTGTGGAGGAATTAGAATAATATGTATGTAGATGGTTAAAGACACGGTGATGATTTAATGTCATTTTTAAGTAATAACTTCTACAAGGTTCTAATTTTCCAAAGAAGAAAATGAATAATTGGTGATAATTTTTGACAGGACTATGAAGAAATTGTATAGTTCACGCCATCATTGAAGTCGAGTTCCCAGTAAAACTCCATTACAATTAACGTTACGCGCGCGCCCTGCAGTTTATCCAGCAAGAAATATTGTAGAATTTGTATAGATTTATAAATTAGAAGGTCAATAATAACAAAGTAGCTTCTTTTCTAATTCGCTTTACTATTGTGTTGCGTGAAATATTTCGAGTAATAATCATCATTACGTCTATGCTAAGCACTCCATTGAGACTGCTTATGTTAAAGACTGAACCTAAAGCTTTAGTTCAATGTTCTGTTATTTTTATTCGACCAGTTTTTGCTATACCTTGTCTTGTTTTTAAAGTTTTTATACACCATAATAAGAAATATGCGCCTGAGAAAACATCTATAAAACTTTTAATGTACTAAAAACAATGAAGACTTTTGCCTAATTACTGCAAGAATGTGAGTCTGTGAAATTAATTTTACTATTTATCGCAGATATCCAAAGGTGGTGCGCAATGAGATTAATTTGTATAAGAAGGAGTAAGAAAGCAAGGCGGTGAGACTTAACAGTTAGATTTTAGGTACTTAGAGAAGATCATATTAAGGTTTCGTCGAGCTTGTTCGATCTTTTCTGTCTGACAGCTCCGTGGCGCAGTTGGCTAGACACCAGCTTGCAAAACGAGCGGCCGCGGGTTCGTTCCCCGCACCGAGATAAATGTTTGTGTGATCCACAAATATTGGTTTCGGGTCTGGGTGTTTGTGAGACCGAAAAGTCTCTCGTAGTTTCTGAGACCCACGACACAAGACGCGTATCTTAGTGTGGAGTCAGGACAATGTGTGTGACTGAGTGTATATATTTATTATTTATTTCGTAAAATTGTGCGGAAGCTAAGCAGGACCTAACCGCTACATGTAAAAATATAAAATTAATATAGGTGGTATTTTTGATATTATAATCATTAATATTTTTGAGTATGTCGAATCGAAATAGCAATAATTTTTTACTACCACTAGTTTTTAAGTAAAATACTTTAACAAAGATCGTTAAGACACGAAAAAACATTTTTTATCTCCTTTAAAGCTACTATTAAGAGGCCTTGAACGCATTCTTACAAGAACCAGAATTTATTTTTTTATGATATAAATCGAATATTGTATCATCATCATCATCGACAGCCCTCAACTCGTCCACTACTGGACATAGGCCTTTCCTATGGCACGCCACTGGGCTCAATCTTCGGCTCTCCTCATCCAACCACTGCGATTCTGCCATCAAGACTAATAATCGGTTGTCAATTATGATTTCTTTAGTAAAGGAGGTTAAATCTAGTTTTTTGTCATGACCGTGTTAATTAGATTGTCGGTCACAATGCGTTATACGAGTCTTAGTCCATAACCTCACCATTTTCTAGGTAGAGCGTAAAAGCAATTGTTGAAATTTGGGTGCAGAAATACGCCTATGCTTACCGCCTCGAGGAATAAAGTATGTTCATATGTAAGTACTGGTTCCGTGGCATTTTTTTTTTCGGTTAAGAGATTTTGGATTAAATATTTTTAGTCATTTATTTACACTTTATACAATTAATGACATAATTGTAAAGGTGGGCTTAATGCCTAAGACATTCTCTACAAGCCAAACCTTGGGTGAAGCAGAGATGATGCGAAGTAGATGTGCAAATACAACAAATCAATATACTTTGGTAAAGGAAAGATATATTTATATATTCTAAGAAAACATACCCTAAAAGTGCCGTGAGAAAACTAGCAAACTTAAGATAAATTTCTCTTTAAAATAATTGTGAATACCGTAACAGAAAATTTCTTGATTCATACTCTTTTCGCTGTCACTACACAATAATAGTTTTAGTTTATGACAAATATCAACGTAGAATTTCACAGCTGTATTGATTTGCGTGGTATCAGTTTCCATTTCGTACATGAATCATTTGAAAAATTTTCTAGAATAACTCCATAATTTTAAAAAAGTAGTCCAAGTTAATAATCAATAATAAAACGGAATATTTTAGTATTTTTGTTAATTATTTTAGTGTTTCAAGATTACAACTTTTTCTGGCTAATGGCTTACATTAAAACTAATTTATACAGATCAAGTCTTATATCTTTTGTTTGGTCTATCTGTATGTAAATGACGGAATAATAACATTTTTTAATAATTACTAGATAACCTGCTAAAAATAATAAATTAAAAATTCTATTCAGGTTATGGTAAATTTAAAACGTCTTCCGCAACTACGCAAAATTTTTGAGCGGCCAAGATTTTTCTGGCTGTCTTTGTCCAAAGGAGTCAAAGTCACGATTTCCAACAATCAATCTTATTCCATTAGATTCTATTGTAGTATATCTAACTACGCTAAACTAGGTTTAAACAATCTCGGTTTTAGAGGACGACCTGCTCCACCAGTGAAATGTTTATGAACTGATATAAAACAAACTAATGGCAATGACGCTCGGTGGCAAACGGTCATTGTGTATGGCGCATTAGAATCATCGACTGGTGAAATACTAGTCGACATATTAATTTAATCATGACTTTTTAGTTGAACACATCAGGCATAACACATGCAGAATATATACTACGTATATTTAGATATAAGTATTTTATCATTTATGACTACCATAAAAATCCTGGTGTCATATGATAATTTTTATATTTTGTTTTAGAATTTAACGCGTAATTTAAAAATCTGCGACTCGGACTATTGGTTTACTATTAATAACGTACATAAATAACCACACACCTATAGTCCACAAATTTCGCCAGATATGTGTTAGTGATCACATAACAGCGGGCTAGTCTGATGCCGTTTTTCGAGCACACTTCCAAATTAAAATTCACCCAACTCGGGAAACGAACCCAAGAAATCTAGATCGCACGACACATGCTTGTGCCGCGAGACCACAAGGCAGTCTATATAATGTAACTATCAATTAATGATTCAATTAAAGATTTCCTCCACAAAATGCCGTCATATACTTTGAAGGAACTAAGTTCAAGGATTTCCTGGGCTCATTGCCTACTTACATGCCCAAGAAGGGTCAATCCATACTATGTTTTCCTGTATTGCATTTCCAAGTCCTTCCTTAGCTGCATCTGCAATTTACGTGCACCTCGGTTATACAGTAGTAATTATAAGGAGATAAATGTTGTGTATTAGAAGCAGGATATCTTGGCCTCTTAATACGATGGTTATTCTAATTATATAATTCTACAAGAAATGGAAGGAAAAAACTACGTGCAACTTAGTTATAAACTGGTTTAATATCTTTAAACGTGTAAACAATTTCAATCGATTTAAATGATGTAGGAGTAATTTCAATAATTTGTATGAGCAAAGGTTGGATACATAGGGTTTATTTTTTAATTGAGTTTTTATTCTATTGTAATAATTAATACAACAAAAAAAGAAAAACACTGCAATGAATAAAAGAAATATAATAAATTTTAATAAATTTTATAAAATTTTATTATTTGTCAATCACGTCATAATACGTAACGTATATTGATCTCATGATGAGTATGATAAACAATAAGATGATCAAACAACTATTCAAACGCACAGTTTACTAACATGATGACTAATGGATTTAAGTATTTAATTTAATTAGTGGTGTCATATGTTCGTTTTAATTTGGAGTAAAAAAAAAATATATTAGACAATAACACACATTTGATAACAGGCCAAAGCCATACTTCGTGAGTCATATGTAAGTTGTCTTTAAATAATATGTTACGTGAAACAGGAGGTGAGTCCACTGCGGTTGTTGGAGTTCCATTCCTGACTCCTTGCTGCTATCGAGTATTTTCTAATGGAAGAACTCAAATCTGCACAAGTGAGAACATATGAGGCAGAGTAGAAACTAATTTAAATAACTCTATTTAACATTTTACGGCAAAACCCTCCCTTGGTGCGACGACAAATATGTTAGTACATTTTTTATGTTCTGTGTTTATCCTTACATAAGGTTCGTTGTCCCAATATCCTTCTATTGAAACACTAATATTTGTTTTGCTAAATGGAAGGCAAACAATTTCAATAGATATTATAATTAAATTATACCAAGGATACGAAATGTCTCATTATTTTCACCTTTGCAATGTGAGAAACGATTAACAAATCTATAAAGTCGTCACACTCATAGATGTGAATTATTTGTTAACTCTTTCAGGTTTGGTGGTTAGTTTTCAAACCACATATTTTTAGTTGATAAAAATTTATTTCCACAACATTTATCGGAGATGTGCTGAACTTTTATAGTTCATTATATAGTTGTTTATCATTTGATACAATTATTTGACGCAAAAGTGCGGTGGTTATTTTTATTCGAATTTTTAAGAATGGAATGCAGTGCTGATTTTAGAATGGGATATTTTAAAATTCCTCAATTAAGTTCAAAATATTTATTATATAATTATTATAGTATTCATCGGTTATTTAATATTTGATTAGTAGATTTATGATATAAAATAAAGTTTGCCGTTTATATATTTTTATAAAAAACGTAAATAACAAGGTGGTTAGTTTACTGACCACCGTGACTGTAGTAGGTTTTTGTATTATTCATTTTGTGTATGTATTTTAAGAACCCACACCAGAATGGGATCAATTGGACACGAAAGACTTTCGTAGAAGTGTGTTCCAAGGAATCTTAGCACCAGCTCAAGCAAAGAAACGCAACTTTAGTTCTAGACGTTCTCTCAATGCCTCGGATTCGTCTTCTCCTTTGCTAACATTCATAGGTCAACAGTTTCTATAAAGTTGCGAACGGAAAGCAATATACAGTAGCCAGAGCGATCTACTTCACGAAAATGTGCTAAATGTAGCACAAAAAGGGGCAAGAACGTACTGTATGGCAATGCAACGCTTGTAGAGTCCCCCTTTGTATCCGGAAAGATTTTTGAAAGAAATAATTTAAATTTAAATCTAAATATGATACGCGATACATATCATACAAATATACATATTTGCACCGTAAATATATATATAAATTATTTGTAATGTAAGTTCTGATACGCTTTTGTTTTCATTATTTTTTTCCCGTCCGTCATGGTGGTTAGTAAACTAACCACCATATTCCTCAAAAGCCTTATGTGATATTTTGGCAAAATATTTTTTTTCTTTATAAATAAACCCCAATTACACTAAATACATCTTTGTTTGATTTATAAAATCAATAAATTAAAAGTGTGGCTGAAAGAGTTAAGGTATAATCACACATACTAACTATAACACTATATTTCCGAATAAGTAGATAGCGTCTTATCTCTATCACGCAAATCGACCCCTGTTTTGAGCCTGCTTTGGACACATTAATAGACTCTGTAGTGGTATTATGATTTTTCTCATAAAACCACCCATTAACACAGGCGTCGTTTTTTTCGATTTTGGAAAACACCTTAAGCTCGTCTTTTGATACTGGGGAAGCAAAACTTTTTCTTCAGACCTCACTTCAAAGATGCAGTCATATGCATATTATTCAAAAATAATAATAAGGAAAAAAATATTAATAAGGACATAATTACATATCAAAAAGTGCGATAAACTAAATTTAGTCAAAGTTGGCTACTTACATTACTGAAAAAAAAACATCGTGAGGAAAGCTGTACACCTTAATGTTCTCAGGTGTTTAGTAATGAGGGCTGCTCAGGACCGGGGTGGTTGGCGCTTTCTTGGGCAGGCATACGTTCAGCAGTGAATGGCGATAGGCTGAGTATACATAAATATAATGTATGAATATAATGTAAAAAATATGCCGTAATATCTCAAAAGCAATCAAATAAAACGGTTATAAGGAGTAAACAGAAATCAAACCACGAGCATTGACTCGCGTGATGCTGTACCAAACTTGTAGCAAAAAACATGACTACAAAAACATTTCCAAAACATAAACATATTTTTTGTGATATTACTTATAAAGCGTTTATGACACGTTAATTGAATTGGAAATATAGGGAGACTAATCAAACATTTTTCAAGGTTTTTTTTGTCTAGTTCCCGAGTCTTCCTTGTATCATAAATATACAATATGACTTATTAAAAATGAGTTTATTAATTTAATTATAAGGCTTTATATACAGAACGGTATATAGGCAGACTTAATATTAATGCCTGTGGCATTCCTTAGCAGTCTACCTTAGGGTGATGGCTCTCCATCATCAAAAATTCATCAGCACATCTCTGATGAAGCATTGTTGGTGAATTAAGTGAGGCATATAATCAACTCATTTTGGGGCATTTCATGTAAAGCGAACAAAGAAAAAGTGAGGTCTTGAACACTTCAACTGACCGCAATATAAACAAAATTCAACACCTCAGTTTTCTTTCCTTGTTCGCTTCATGTGAAATGCCCCTTTTGTATGTATTAAGGAATAATCATAAAACTAAGTGAGAATAGCCACAGGCTACGAATATGCGCATGTCTCTATCATGTTTCGATTAACGCGACGGTGGGTCTCATTGACGTCTCACCAATTTTATCCAAATAATTTTAGTTTAAAGTTATACCTAATCCACTTCAGACATTACGTTGAATAAAAACATGATTCACAAAAGTAAAAATAAGAGACCAAAAAGTAGACATAGAAGTAATAAAACAAAAATCGTTGAAGATTCAATTTTAAACCGGTCAATTTTAAAATCTGTCTTCCAAAACAATGGAATAAAATAAATCAATACTTGATTTAATCGATAATCGAACATTCGATGTTGTCAAGACGCTTCGATACACGCAAATTCATAAAATAATTGTGATAATTCGACCTAAGGTCCGCAACCGGTTGTCGGCTTACAATGCCGATGCCAGCGGACTCGATGTCTTGTGTTAGTCGATATATAGCTGCTATTCTCGGCACCGCATCCAGTTGTGAATCCAACTCTAATTGTTCAACACTATTTTCCCAAAATGAATACACACGCCATAGTGTATAGTGTGGCATTGAGTTTCATTCTATTTTTCTGCCGAAATGGATATGCAAAATTGGCACGTGAGTATTTATTGTTTCATTATATTATATTTTTCAAAACTTAATTTTGGTTTCATCGTTAAAATTATTAAAATTTATAAGAGTTTAATTAATTTGAAATAATAATAAGATATTCGTCAAGGCAAGCTGGCCTACCAAATTTAAGCAGAATGGAGATAAAAATTAAGATGAAATCCTTGACATGGGTTTGGATAGTTATGATCTCAAAAATGCATTTTGTTTATGTTTATAAATACTAGCCTGCGAGTTCTAAATATATATAAGAATATTTACAATGACTCAAACAAAGCATTGCTTATTAAATGTTATACATCAATCGTACTTTAGCCCTGAAATAACGTGAATTGGGTTATTCAAAACGTAGGAAGGAAAACATTGCAAGGAAACTTGAGTATTCGTTCACAGGCAGAATTAATGTGAATCAATGATTCTACATGCAAATCGCCTTTATAAATATTGTAAAAATAGGCTTTGTTATTATAACTTTGATTTTACTTTATTTATTTATCTAACTTCTGAACACAAGTTTCTTTCTTAGTTGCCAAAAAACTTGCACTGTCTAATACGTGGTTAAATTGTCGGTGAGCGGATTAGATATCCTTTGAAAAGTACTAACTAAAAAACAAGATCTACTATTTAGGTCGTTTTTCGGTTTTCTATAGCATCATAGAGTATAGATTCCTAGGAAGGGAATGTGTACGGTATACAGGAAAGGAATCACGTATCCAACTGCTATTACCTATTAAGTAGCAAGCAATAGTTTTCTTTATGTAATTTAGATCCACAAGACACAATAGAATAAAAAGGGACACCCAACAAGCTGATTCAGCTATTTGATACTCACATTAATAATGCTCTCCAATTGTCGCCCTATTTGGGTGGCATTAGACATCTAAAAAGCCCTTATCTATAGATACTAATATTTTAACATTGATGAACTATTTTGGTTTAACGTTATAGTCACAGGAACTACCAGTTGAATTGAAAAATTATCATTATGAACAATAGTTTACTTATTGTCTGTTGTCTGAATATCATGCTACGAGCTATTCCTATGGCAATCAATGATAAGTGTGGCAAAACACGGTGACAAAATATTATTTTTCAAAGATAAAGACATTCATAAGTACCTTACCGATTTTACAAAGACTATGTCCTAGTTTAGAGTCATAATAAAATATGAGATTTTTAATGTACATTTAGAAACTATTTTCATGTTCATTTTTCTCTATTCGGAACATACACCAAAAAATACTAGGTATGTAATTAAAAATGACTACAACATAAGACTTATTCAACCTTCAAATGTATAGTTCGGTGACCGTGGAAACGAATGCATGTAATCAAAATATTCGCTTTCGTAACATTTATATAACTTCCATTTTAAATACTCAAGTCTTTAGAAGCGTATTTGGATTAAGGTCGCGCATCGCAGTTCAAGGGTAATTATTAAGTAATAATTATTCATCAGCAGCTAGAGTTTTTTACTTAAGCCAACCGACTTACTGATGTAGAGTTCGCGGCTTCAAATCCTGAGGCACGTCCTTTATTGTTTTAGTAGCATGAGGAAATCGTCTTAGTTATATAGAAGGCCCGTATCCAGCAATGGGATGCATATGGACTAATGATAATGAGTAAATGAATCAGCAGTGATGGCCTCGAGGTTTGGGCACGCGGTCGAGAATCTCGCCGGTCGCGGGTTCGAACCCCAGGCACACACCTCTGACTTTTCGAAGTTATGTGTGTATTCACATTGAATTATCACTTGCTTTAACGGTGAAGGAAAACATCGTGATGAAACCTGCACAACTAAGAGTTCTTAGGAATTTCTTAGGTGTGTAGTCCACCAACCCGCACTAGGCCAGCGTGGTGGACTATGGCCTAAAACCCTCTCAATGGTAGAGGAGACCCGTGCTCAGCAGTGGGCGTATATGGGTTGATGAAGAAGAAGAAGAAGAAATGAATCCTCGTCAGTGTAATTATTTTTATAAGGGCTTATAATTTTCTGCAATAGAGAGCATGTCTAGGTTTTG
Organism: Cephonodes hylas; assembly: GCA_030295005.1. NCBI lineage: Eukaryota > Metazoa > Arthropoda > Insecta > Lepidoptera > Sphingidae > Cephonodes > Cephonodes hylas. The sequence continues at coordinate 8,664,383 of AP025371.1, forward strand.
GTGACAGTTACAGCATCATCGTTAGACACATGGGTCTCGTGTTCACTGTAATTTAAAATTGCAACGAAGTAATTTGTGAAACGCACATCAATCGATTATGTAATGTCGATCTGTTGTGTACTCAAAGCTATAGGAAGGATGATGGCTAGTAAACTATTTGTCTAAACAAATGACGATAAAAATTAAAAAAATTACGTTACTAATCTCCCATACATTTAATTCTTATTGTTGTTGGGAAAACGTTAATTTTGTTTTTTTTTGTCAGTTATTTTTTACGTCAATGTGGTTGTAATCATCGTAACTATTACCTGTCATTGTATAGGATAGTGCTCTATTTACACCTAGTGTATTTGTAAAGTGTATATGTGCATAATCATAGCCTTATTCTTTACGATCGTGCTTGCTCTCGTAAATGCAGCGGAAATAAAAAATTTTATAACTCTATTTCCTAGTGTAGTTTATCTAATACCTTGGTTTTATTACTATTTGGTGCAACAACTAGGGAGTTAAATAGGTTTTCAAGTAAAATATTACTAGTATGATGCTAGTTAGATTCTTTATTTATGACCTATAATATGCTTTTAGCTATAAGCGCGCAATTGACACAAATGAGTTCCTTATATATAACGACGATGTAAATAAATAAAACGTAATTCGAGGTTACTGGATCAGAATAGCAAATTAGCACCAACAATTTATCAATTTAAAATTTGGACGAGATTTTTTATTATTACTAACAAGACAAACGAACATAAACCAAACCATTATTTTAGCATGATTGCGAGCATTTAACTTTTTTATTATAAATACAAAATTCCACTAACTGAAACATTGTTTATTTTTGCTATGATATTTATATGAACAATCACTAGACTTTAAAAAAATTGTTTTGTGTTGCATTTTTTTAATAATCTATTTTTATTTGCCCTATGATTGCTATTTCTTAGAAGTTTCTAACTTGTTATAAATTTGTTGACATTTTAGCTTTTATCAGAAGAACACGAGACAGTTGCAATAAATATCATACGATACTACATAAGAGTTCTTAGATTAATAACGTCATATAAAAATTATACGAATAATACATGCACATGAAAGAAGTTTGTTTAGTTCAAGAATTTTGCGATGAGATTACAATTAAGATGTATAATTTATGCTTTAGATATTTTTTATGTAACGTAATCGTTTTTTTCATAAACAAAACTACAAACACTCTTAAGTATTCATGTTCGTTGTTTTTATTCAAATACCCTTGACTTTGTGCCATAATTATAGTGTACCGACTATATGGTCATACATAGTTTGATCGATAAATAAGTAAATAATTACCACGTTGGTGTTAACAACGCAATGTGCGAACTCACAGAGAACGATTTTATTATTGAAAAAAAAACTAGTAACTATATTCTAATCGCCTTTGTTTTATAATTTTGTTTTCATTATTGTTCGTAAATAGAAGAAACATAGAGCCATAGCGTTGTACAAACACTACTGATATCAGCCTCGCAATCATCGTACACAGGAAATCGAAGAAAATGTTATTTTATACAATTATTATATTTTTTCAAAATATATTTTTGTTCAGGACTTACGGATACATAAGTTTTAAATTGAATCCAATGTAACGAATAGGAATAGAAAATAAAATAAATGAAATATATCGATAGATAAATATCTACAGATATTTCTAAAACTACATGGATGAAAAATATTTTTCTTATGACAGATATCTACTTGACGATAATCTTGTTAGCGATGGCACCGTTAGAATAGAGATAAAATATGTCAGTAACATAACAAATAACTTAGTGAGAGAGTCCAACAATCGAAGTAGAATAATATTTGGCAGACACCTAAGGTGGCGTGCAGTTCTGAGCCAAGGGATGTTGCCTTGGCAGTCATAGGAGGATTTGATATCAAAGGTCATATTAAGACGTGCCTAAGCCACCAACTCGACATTCTATGAATAACTTACAAAATAAGTTTTCATATACCTAGTTATAAGTACATACAATAACCTCATGTCTGTGGTCTCTAAAGAGTATCAATGTTTCGCCAATTGCTATTTTATGACACGTATTAAGGGGCGAGCCTATATAGTCGTTTTTGGGGCACAATTACAGACTCCATGCTGCTGGTGAGTACCGCACATACTTGTTCCGCGATGCCAAGAGGCTGTCAAATACAATTTGGTTTTGCTATAAAGCATCGTAAGGAAATCAGAACACCTAGGAATTACTAAAAGATTTTCTTGATGTAACATCTGCGAGGTAGACGATAGCCTACCCCCTCACATCAGTAGAGGATATATATTTTCTACTTTTTCAATTATTTAAACGTATTTTAAATATTTTATCAAAAATATCATAAAATCAAGACAAATTAAGGATAGGATTCACTAAAAACTTTCACTTTGAATAAATGCCACATAACTTGGATTCAAGTTCAGTTACATACTTATTTATTTATTTTATTTATACTAGGCCTCTAGTTTATTCACCGCACTAGGTGTCCTTTACCTTCATGAAATTTAATAAGGCTATTTCATTCAATTGCACAGCAATTTATTCCTAACTACGCAAAATTATAGTGTTGGCATAACTTGTTCATAGTCATGTCAACAACCGGTTTTAGATTAGTTTCCTTTCCGTTGACTACTATGCTTCCAGCTCTTCTTGTTTTTTTCTTAACTCAAATTCCTTTGTGGGGCAAAGACACAAGACCCCGACAGATAAAAACCAAGCTTTATTGTTTGGTGCCATTGCTATTCGATCTTTTGTAAGCGTGGTGGGATAGTGTAAATGGAGATTGGAAACAAAGTGCTAAACTGGTTTGTGAACAAAAATATGGGTCTAGATGGTATATGTAGGTACGGTAATAGGTGTAAGTTCTGGTCATTATCGTCATCATCAACCAAAAGACATAGGCATCTGCCAAATACTTCTAAAGCGCTCTGTCTGCCTGTCGGAATTTTCTTCGACGCTTCGGGGTTCGTAATAACCTTAGATACTACCTGCGTTAGTTTCGTTTACGATCTAAATACATCCTGTATATGGAGTCTCCTATGGGGGTAAATTTTAGATAACTCCTTTTAGAGGATGCAGATAATAATTACAATTTTGTTTAATAGAGCTGTCGATTAGTCAATGTCAACTATACATATCTACAAATCATTCTAAATTAGCAAATAAGTGCAAAAAATTGCTTATTTCACAGCTGACTTCATTCATCCGTGCGACGCTACGACTAGGGAATGTCTAGTTAAAGCCACACAAGACGCAATCCCTGACTTCGTAAAAGGATTACCTGACCTCGGAATACCACCGCTAGACCCGTTCGTCATCGAAAAACTCGCAATCCCACTGAGCGGACTAAAGGTCACATTCTATCAGGGAAAAGTCTCCGGATTCAGAAATTGTATCGTCGACAACGTGATGTAAGTATAATACGCATTTTTTCCGCCCCAGTGGGATCTAATCGGCTTATTCCGGCAATTATAATGAAAGCCCTACGTATGTTGTTTGTACTCAGCCGGCAATAAACCGTATGAATTTATTTTTATGGTATCATAAAATTGAATTTCTTTTTTAACTGCTTTATGTGGATTATAACTGGTTGAAAACAAACAAATTACATCGACCTTTATTTGAATTATTGTGTAAAAATTACGCATAATTTATAGCAATAAAGGGGATTATACAGAATGAATAAAATTAATGCATGCGAGTTAAATCAAAGGACCTCTAGCGCCTAGAATCACGATTCGCAATCGGGTCAAGGGAAGGTAACTTAAAGCACGTATTGGAGTTAAGGTAATGTTAGTTAGTTTAAAAAATCAAGTAATGGATGATACCAGTCTCAATGGTCTTATGGCGAGAAAACGATTTCCAAGTCATCGAAAATGTTGTTCGGTTACGATTTCCTCAGTAAAACCGCGGATTACTGAACGAAATTTGCCGCTTATTGTGTGAGATAGAAGTATATAGCATGTTAATATTTGTGCTTTTACGTAGATAGTTCTTGTAGTGTAAATCTATTTTTTAATGATATTATTTTAATGATAAATGAAAGCTAAATGAGTCATGTGATAGAAGATTTCGTTTATTCGTAAAAAAAAAATATAGTAAAAATAACAAACTAAATACCATATGTATTACTTAATGTTATTTTAATATACAAAGCAATTTTGAAGCATCACATCAGAAACAGATTAATTGTAAATAGAAAATATATCAAATTTTCCTACGGTAATGGGATCTGCAAAACAATTTACTAGTAATAACAAAGGGAAAGATGACAAATGCCTCTGTGTCCGTTTTATTTCGTAATAGGACTTTTTTGGCTGTAATATTTTTGTATTACTTGCTTTAAGATGTACTTATAGTGAATTTCTTCATTTTTTCATTTTTCTGCCAACTTGTCCGGTTGGCTTATAAAATGGCACGGGTACGCGACCCCGGCCCCTCGAGCCACCATTGCTGCATTCACTGTCCTTTCCGCAGCTTTGGTGTCCCCTCCCTCACCCACCACTGGTGGTAGGGTTTAATATTGAGGGGTGCAAGGTCGGGATACCTCCAAGAGAGCCTTGCTAGTCCGGATGCTAGCAGGGACGGTGCGCCCTGGGCAACGTCGGCCCGTGCTGACGGCCAATTCCCGACACAAGCGGACGGTCATCTTGACTGCACTGCGGTGTGGCCTATATTTTGGCCCAACCCGGTTCTGTCCCGGGTTTCTGGCGGGCTCGGACAGCAGTTCTTTGCTTCCGAGCAGGAAATGGGCGAAACCCATTTCCACCGTCGAACTCGTAATCCGGTCGAAGCTGTGGTCATGTCTCGCAGTTCGGCCGGCGCGAGGGCCTTGGCTTAACCGCCCGGGTCGCGAGGGAGAAAACCTCTATGAAAAGTTACCCCGAATCCCAAGCGGCGGCGCACCGTGAGGGGATGCATGGCTGATGGGAGGTTCAGTCTCTAGTGCGACTCCCGCCAGAGTACCGGCCGACCCTCTAGGCGGGTCACGCTAGGCTTACCCAGGTACAGGGGGCACTGCCTGGGTGGACTACCCTTTCCCCCATACTCGTGGGAACTTCATGGATAACACATTAAAAAACAAAAACAATTTATTGATGGAAGTGCCTGCTACGGTCCTCGCCGAGCAGGTGGAGTTTGGAGGGGAGAAGCCCGGAGAGGGCGAGTTAGGAGAGAAGCCAGGTGTGATGCCCGCAGTAGGTGTTGGCAGTAAGAGGTCAGCAACTGTGTTAGAATCTGACTCTGGATCCGAGCACAGTTGCCCTCAAGCCCATCGAGCAGGAAAGTTCTGGGCATCAAGCGATGATGATAGCGAACCGGCAGCCAAAATCAGTGCTGCTATTACTAGAAGCAGGAGGCGCACCTCAGCTACAAAAGCGAAGAGCGGCATTATGCTAAGACGCGATTTCTGTCACCGTATCGCAGAAAAAGTGAAGATCGTTGCCAGCGAAACGGGCAACCTAGAGGGAACACACGTCCAAGAACTAAACGACGTGCATCAGGAACTGATGAATTATGCGGACGTGCCACCCACTGGAATGGTGGGGCGACTTGAGACGGAAATAGCTCGACTGCGTGCAGTCGATGAAAAGCGCATGAAGGAAATTCGCTGCCTTCGCGAATTGACCACAAAGCAACAAGATGAGATGAAACGGCTGATAAAAGAACAAGAGGTCAGGCTTCTTCAGATGGAGGCTAAGCTGGGGTCCTTGGCGTACGTACCCACTCCGGAAACTCGTCTCCGTCCTCCCCTTGCTGCTGACAAGGCGAAGCAGAGCAAGGTCATTTCTAAAGACACCGCAAAGCAGTCGCCAGGGCTAACAATTACACCAGCCCCTGCCAGTTATGCGAAGGCTGCTTCTTATTCCGCCGCTACAGCGCAGCCTATTCCGACTGGGAAACCCCGCAAGGGGCGAAAGGGAAAGAAAGTTCCACCGAAATCTACGTTGGGGGAACCCCAATTAGTGTCATTGGCGCCAGCCAAAACATCTGAAGCGTGGACAGAGGTGAAGAATGGCAAGAGGCGTCGCAAAGTAATGGCAAGTGCTGCGTCCCAACAATCTCAACGCAAGTCGGGGCCACGAATTCGTCCACCTAGGTCGGCAGCAGTGACGATTACATTGGCGTGTGGGGCGCAAGAAAAAGGTCTCACATATGCTCGAGTTGTGGCCGAGGCCCAACAACGGGTAGACCTTAAGGACCTCGGTATAAATGATATAAAATGGCGCAAGGCAGTGACTGGAGCGACCATTATAGAGGTGCCTGGGCAAGAAAACCAGGCGAAGGCGGACTCTCTCGCAAACAAATTGAGGGAGGTGTTTTGCGGGTCAGAGGATGTACGCATCACCCGACCTGTTAAAACAGCGGAGCTGCGACTCTCGGGGCTTGATGAGTCTGTCACCTCCGAGAAAGTTGCACAGGCGTTCGCCAAGGCCACTCAATGTTGCGCAGAGTCGATTAAAGTGGGTGAAGTCAGACCAGACCGCTCAGGTCTGGGCGTGGTTTGGCTTCGCGCCCCGGCTCAGGCCGCGGATAGGGCGGCGAGAACGGGACGTGTCCTTGTCGGTTGGTCGTCGGCACGCGTTACCGTGCTGGAGCAGAGGCCTTTGCGGTGCTTCCGGTGCCTGGAGCCGGGGCACGTCAGAGCGCGCTGCACAGCTGAGGTCGACCGGAGCAGCCAGTGCTATCGCTGTGGACAGATTGGTCACAAGGCAAAGGAATGCACCGCAAGGCCACATTGTACTCTGTGTGCAGCGGCTAATAAACCTGCCGAGCACATGCTGGGTGGCAAGGCTTGCATGGTTAAGCCAAACCGCCAGAATAGAAAGCATCGGAGACAAACTGCAGTTGAAGCTACGGCGCAGCTGCAGTCCGTCTGCCCATCTCGGGCTGTGGATGAGTCAATGGAGGTCGCCCAATAATGGACCTCAAATTCCTCCAGGCGAACATCAATCACTGTGCCGGAGCGCAGGATTTGATCTTGCAAACCATGGCGCAGTGGTCGGTGAACGTGGCTGTAGTCGCGGAGCCGTATTTTATTCCCCCCCGTGACAACTGGGTTGGGGACCTTGACGGTTTGGTGGCCGTGATTACCCAAGGTTCCGCAGGCTCCCCACCCTTCGAGCAAGTAACGAAGGACCGGGGATGCGTAGCGGCACTGTTGGGAGGAATCTGGGTTATTGGAGTATATTTTTCTCCCAACAGACCTCTCGACGAGTTCGAGTTATTTCTCACTCGCCTTGGAGCCTTGGTATCGCAAAGCCAACCTCGCCCGGTCGTCGTCGCCGGCGATTTCAACGCCAAATCCCTGGCTTGGGGCTCGTCGGTGACTGATGCCCGTGGTAGGGTCCTGGAGGAGTGGGCGATCTCACTCGGCCTGTCGGTCCTCAATCGAGGATCGGTTAATACCTGCGTGAGACACAACGGCGGTTCGGTGGTGGATGTTTCGTTTGCCACTGATACCATTGCACATCGTGTCAAAGGCTGGAAAGTCCTCGTGGGCGTGGAGACGTTGTCGGACCATCGGTACATCCGGTTCTACGTCTCAGCGGCTATCCAGCACAGGTTCAGGCCTAATGCCTCGATTGGGAGTGGCCCGCGATGGGCGTTGAAACGCCTCAATAAGGATGATCTGGAGCTGGCTTCATTGGTCCAAGCCTGGCTGCCCGCACCCGAATACCCGGTGCGGATTGAGGAGGAGTCTGAATGGTTCGGAGCAGCGATGGCAAGTATCTGTGATGCCGCGATGCCCCGAGTCCAAACCCTCCCTTCGCGGCGCCAAGTTTACTGGTGGTCGGCGGAGCTGGCACAGATGAGGTACAGCTGTGTTGTGGCGCGCCGTCGACTTGCTAGACTCAGGCGCCGACGTATACGCCAGGCCGACTTTTTGGATCAGGAACGTTTGCTACGCACCCTTTATAAAGAGGCCAGGAGAGCGCTGCGGGTGGCTATATATGAGGCGAAAACTGCGGCCAGAAAGGAGTTTCTAGGGACACTGGACCGTGATCCATGGGGGCGCCCTTATCGCCTGGCGCTTAACAAGTTGCGCCCGCCGGCACCCCCCATAACCCAGAGTCTCCGAACGGAACTCCTGGAGGACGTGGTTGCCGCTCTCTTTCCGGCGACCGAAGAAATCGTCGTTCCTCCACCTATGTCGCCGAGACCAACGGCGGCATCGTCATTGTCGTTAACTTTGGCAAGGGAAACCCCGGAGGGTTCCTCCCCAGGTGTAACGCCTGGGGAATTAGAGGCAGCAGTGCTTCGGTTGCGGAGCAAAAACTCCGCTCCGGGGCTCGACGGTATCCCAGGACGTGTGTGGGTGCTAGTTGTCGAGTTTCTGGGGGCGAGGCTCCGTGGCCTATTTTCCGCGTGCCTAGAGCAGGGCCAGTTTCCTTCGAGGTGGAAGACAGGAAAGTTGGTCCTGCTCAGAAAAGATGGGCGACCCGCTGAGTCGCCATCGGCTTACCGGCCTATTGTCTTGCTCGACGAGATTGCAAAACTCTTCGAGCGCATCGTCCATGCGCGCCTCGTCGAGCATCTCGAAAGAGTCGGTCCGAACCTGTCCGATTGTCAATTTGGATTCCGGCGTGGCCGATCCACTATCTCGGCGATTTTGCGGGTCAAGGCTCATGCGGAAGAAGCGGTGGCCTGGGGCAAATGCGTCGTGGCGGTGTCTCTAGACATCGCTAACGCTTTCAACACCCTGCCCTGGGCCTGTATTGAGGAAGCACTGCGATACCACGAGGTGCCACTCTATCTAAGGCGCTTGGTGCACTCGTACCTATCCAACAGGGACGTGGTGTATCTGGGTGCCGATAGGTGGCACCGAAGAGCAATGTCGTGCGGTGTTCCGCAGGGGTCGGTCCTTGGGCCTCTTCTGTGGAACATCGGTTACGACTGGGTGCTCCGTGGTGCCAACCCCCGGGGTGTCGGCGTATTCTGCTACGCCGACGACACGCTCGTTACAGCGATGGGCGGGACCTTCCAGGAGGCCGCCGACCTCGCCACGATTGGCACTGGGAACGTGGCGAGGAGAATTCGGCGTCTGGGCCTCACAGTGGCTCTACACAAATCCGAGGCCATCTGTTTCCACCGGCCTCGGAAGGGGCCACCTGATGGGGCCCACATCGTTGTAGAAGGGGTGCAGATTCCCATCGGCAAGCAGCTCAAATATCTTGGGCTGCTACTTGATAGTCGATGGGAGTTTCGCGCCCACTTTAAGTCGCTGCAGCCAAAATTGCTGCGGGTGGCAGGAGCTCTATCCAGCCTGCTGCCCAATCTGGAAGGTCCGGGCATTCCCTGCCGAAGAATGTACATGGGAGTCGTGCGGTCTATGGCGTTGTATGGAAGCCCAGTATGGGCCGAGTCCCTGAGCAGCCGGTGTATCGCTCTCCTGCGCAAACCTCAACGTGCGCTGGCGCAGCGACTGATCAGGGGCTACCGCACGATCTCCCACGAGGCGGCTTGCGTTCTGGCCGGGTCCCTGCCGTGGGACCTTGACGCCAAATTCCTCTCGCGTCTATACCATCAGCGAGAGGAGGCGTCAAGTCGCGGGGACAGACTGGCCCCGAGAGAGGTTGAGGCACTGAAAGCCTCCCTCCGTATGGCCGTCGTGGAGGAATGGCGAACCAGGCTGGAGAATCCCAGTGCTGGTGCTAGGACCGTCGAGGCAGTGCGTCCTGTCCTCGTCCAGTGGGTGGACAGGCGCCACGGTGCGGCGACGTTCCGCCTGACGCAGGTGTTGTCGGGGCACGGGTGCTTCGGCCACTTCCTGTGTCGGGTGGCACAGAAGGAGGAGTCGACCGTGTGTCACCATTGTGACAACTGTCTGGACGACACAGCCCAGCACACATTAGAAGAGTGTCCAGCCTGGGAAGTGCAACGCAGCGCTCTCCGCGCTATTGTCGGTGGAGACCTCTCGCTCCCGGCTGTCGTCTCTTCGATGGTCGGGAGTCCGAGGTCGTGGCGTGCTATGCTTTCCTTCTGCGAAGATGTCATGTCGCAGAAGGAGAGCGCGGATCGGGATCGCGAAAGAAGCGATCCCGCCCGCCAAAGAAGTCAGAGAAGGAGGCGCCGGGTCGACAGAGACAATTAGACCCGGCGCCCTGCCCTGTGGCAAGGGGGCGTAAGAATCCCACCACGGTCTTCCCTGCCTGTCGTAAGAGGCGACTAATAGGGACCCTTGGGGTCGCTTAATGGAAGTGACCCTAAGACGGGCGGCAGCACGGTGGCCTCTGTCTGTCGCGGGCGCCCAGTCGTAAACAAGGCACCCATACAAAGCTTGTGGGGGTGCAACTGCGCCCCCTATCTCACCGAGACGGCCGGGACGCTTTTCGTCTCGGAAGCGCACTGGGTGGCTGCGGTTTAATGATGGGGAATTTCTCGCCCACAGACCGTGCTCACCCTCCTTGGCGCGAAGGAGGCCACGGGGGGTTTTAGTCGGTATGCCGGTGATGGTTAGGGAAAGGTTAGGGACACAGCCCGGCAATAACATCTGCGCGGGCCTCACCGCGCGCCGGGCTGGACCGGTGACCCCGACATACGCTTCCTGCTTCTCTCTCCAGAGGGGGGCGGGAGGTAGAGCCATAAGGAGGCTTTCCCCTCGAAAAAAAAAAAAAAAAAAAAAAAAAAGGGTTTAATATTGAGTATTTATTTACTCAATGTTGATCCCGAGCGGATTGGTACCACCGTCCAGTCTATTTCTACCGCAAAGCAGGAATGCGTTCCGGCGGAAGGACTGGATAGCCGTTCCTTCTATGTCCCTCTCCGTACCTTCTTGAGTGCTGGTGGGTTGAAACGGCACTACTCCGGGTGGATCCGGTGTCTGGGGTGGCATGCGGCCTTGGGGGTTGAGGCGGGGTACAGGGAGACCCGGTGGGAACGGTTTCCGTCGGCCGCCTGCCGGTCAGTAGGGGACCTGAACCCGAGGATCCGCTGACTTTTAACTCCCGCCTCGGGAAGCTGTCCCGCCAACCGGCAAAAATCCCGTCGTGCAGTCGTCGTGCCAGAGTGGGAGACTGGGGTGGATCCCGGCGACTGTACGCGGGGGGGCACCGGGGGCCCTTCCGTGCCTCGCGGAGGCCACTCATTCGGCCGTGTGCTGCCTCACATTGGATTTCACTTCATATTCTTCCACCATCGTTAAGGATTTGCCATAGACCCACCGCACCCATCCTCACCTCCCTCCCACCAATCTCTTTGAAATGACCCGAAAGAATAGAAGTAGCAGGCAACCTACGGCGGATAAACTATCCACAATTTCAGTGGACTTCTGCAATGTCAGGGGTCTACACAGCAACCTCGACGCCGTCCATCACCACCTCGAGACGGCGCGGCCTGCCCTGCTCTTTTTAACGGAGACACAAATATCTACCCCTGACGATGTATCGTACCTTAACTACCCCGGCTACGTATTGGAACATACATTCGTACGTAAAGCCGGGGTGTGCGTCTTCGTCAGGGGTGATATATGTTGTCGCCGCCTTCGGGGCCTCGAGCATCGGGACCTGTCAATATTATGGCTTCGCGTAGACTACGGGGGTCGAACCCGTGTTTACGCGTGCCTTTACAGGTCCCATGCCAGTGATTCGGGGTCTTCTCTGTTGTTTGAGAACGTCCAAGTGGGGACTAGCTGCATACTCGAGCAGTGCCCGTCCGCGGAGGTGGTGGTCCTGGGTGACTTCAACGCCCACCACAAAGAGTGGTTGGGGTCCAGGATCACTGATCTCCCGGGCCGGTCTGCCTACGAGTTGGCCCTGGCATATGGTTTCTCACAGCTGGTAACACAGCCTACCCGTGTTCCGGATGTTGAGAGCCATGAGCCTTCTCTGTTGGATCTTCTGCTGACTACTCATCCTGACGGATACAGGGTGGTGATCGAAGCCCCTCTAGGGTCATCTGATCGCTGCCTTGTTCGTTCATGGGCCCCTGTTGTGCGTCCCAGTCGTCCTTCAGCTACTGGGACTCGCAGAGTCTGGCGTTATAGGTCAGCAGATTGGGATGGACTGCGCGAGTTCTATGCATCCTTCCCATGGAAGCGGCTCTGCTTCTCTTCCGACGATCCTGACGCCTGTGCGGACTGCGTAAGGGATACAATAATCCTGGGGATGGATACTTTCATCCCCTGTTCCAAAATACCCGTGGGGCGCCGCAGCCGACCTTGGTACAACCACGCTTGTGCCGATGCTGCGCGCCTCAAGCAGTCCGCATTTAAGGCTTGGCAGGAAGCCCGAAAACGTCGGGATCCTAAAACAAAGGAGGAGAAGCGAAAATTCAATGCCGCTTCTAGATCTAGCAAGAGGGCTATCGCTAGGGCCAAGGCGGAACACGTTCGACGAATTGGCGAGCGACTCGAAAGTTATCCTTCTGGAAGTCGAGCTTTCTGGTCGCTCGCCAAGGCTGTCGAAGGTAATTTTTGCCAGCCTAGTCTCCCATCACTGCGTAGGGATGATCGCAGTCTGGCCCATAGTGCAAAGGAGAAGGCCGATCTCTTGGCCCAATCCTTTGCCTCGAACTCGACCCTGGATGACGGGGGAGCCACTCCACCAGTTATACCCAGGTGTGAGAGTCTCCTGTCTGACATCAGATTTAATCATCGTGTTGTCAGACGGGAGCTCAGGCTTCTCGACATCCGAAAGTCGAGTGGGCCGGATTGTATCCCCGCGGTGGTTCTTAAGACGTGCGCCCCTGAGTTGACCCCCGTGCTCACGCGCCTGTACCGCCTTTCCTACAAAACCAACAGGGTCCCAGCTTCTTGGAAGGTCGCACGTGTCCACCCAATCCCTAAAAAAGGTGACCGGTCGGACCCTTCCAACTATAGGCCGATAGCGGTCACATCCCTTCTCTCCAAGGTCATGGAGCGAGTAATTAATACTCAGATCCTGAGGTACCTTGAGGATCGCCAGCTGATTAACGATCGTCAATATGGCTTTCGACACGGTCGGTCAGCTGGCGATCTTCTTGTGTACCTCACGCATCGCTGGGCGGAGGCCTTGGAGAGTGGGGGTGAAGCTATTGCCGTCGGCCTAGACATTGCGAAGGCGTTCGACCGAGTGTGGCACGGCGCCCTTCTGGCGAAGCTTCCAGCATATGGGATCCCCGAGGGACTCTGCAAGTGGATCGCCAGCTTTTTGGATGGTCGAAGCATCAAGGTTGTCGTTGACGGCTGTTGCTCCGAGACCATGACCATTAATGCTGGCGTTCCTCAAGGTTCGGTGCTATCGCCGACACTCTTCATCCTGCATATCAATGACATGCTTTCTTTTTCTTAGTACGAGTGACGCGCGATACATCGGCCAACAGAATGTCCCTCGGAGTACCGTTGGGGAAAGACGGTCACAACTTGTGTCTGAAGTCGAGAGCTCTCTGGGGCGGGCTTTCGAATGGGGAGAAAAGAACCTGGTTCAATTCAACCCTACGAAGACACAAGTTTGCGCGTTCACTGCGAAGAAGGATCCATTCGTCATGGCGCCACAGTTCCAAGGAGTATCTCTCCAGATCTCCGAGAGTATTGGGATCCTCGGCGTCGAAATTTCGAGCTTAGTCCAGTTTAGGAGTCATTTGGAGGACAAAGCCAAATTGGCTAGTAAGAAGTTGGGTATCCTGAACAGAGCCAAGCGGTACTTCACGTCGGGTCACAGATTGTCGCTCTACAAAGCGCAAATCCGGCCCCACGTGGAGTACTGCTCGCATCTCTGGGCAGGTGCCCCAAAATACCAACTCGACCCACTTGACTCCTTACAGCGACGGGCCGTTCGCATCGTCGATGATCCCGATCTCACGGAGAATCTACAGCCGTTAGGACTGCGGAGGGACTTTGGGTCTCTTTGTGTGTTCTACCGGCTGTTCCATGGGGAATGCTCCGAGGAACTGTTTGGGTTGGTTCCGGCATCGCCATTCTACCATCGCACCACCCGTCACCGCAGTAGAGTTCATCCATATCACCTGGAGACGTACCGTACGCGTACGGTGCGTTTCCAGAGGTCATTTTTACCACGCACGTGCAAGCTCTGGAATGAACTCCCTGCCTCGGTGTTCCCCGAGCGCTATGACATGGCCTTCTTCAAACGAGGCTTAAAAAGAGCATTTTCCTCACGGTAGGCAGCGGCGTGGCTGTGCCCTGGCATTGCCAAGTCCATGAGCGACGGTGACCGCTTACCATCAGGCGGGCCGTCAGCTCGTCTGCCTGCTAAGGCAAATAAAAAAAAAAAAAAAAAAATTTCTGTATTAAAATATTACCCATGAATAGAGATACGTGTTTTTTTTCGTGAGATGAGAATAGGTGGGTATCCTGATTGGCACATACCTCCAAATTTGTGTCAGCAATCCAGATCATCTTCAACGATCAACTATCTGTTTAGACAAGACTAAAAAATGCTTAATTAAATGCATCTTATAAGTTAAAAGTTTTGACAAGTACAAACAGTATCGACAGAATTACAGACAAATTCGCGAAAAAAGCTACTTTTAAAACAACAATAAAAAACTACAATAGAACACATTGAACAGTTTGATGAATAATGACTCATATTATCATAATCTAACGTTAAAATTAAATCTCAATAAAAACAAAATGATATGTCGAAGACCAATAATCATTAATAGATTAGTAATTGGCGTAGGTACTCTATTATTATTTCAACAAGGCCTACCATAATAAGAAGCGGCAATCATAAAATCTGACATTGAGATTATCGATCGACGTAACACCGTTAAAGCTATTAAATACCACTAATAACTGCAAAATCATTAGACTTACAAATAGCTATGAAAAAAATAATTAGAAGTTCACGGCTGAGTAAGTCAGCTGAGTATTATTATTACATTGATGTACAAAAACCTGACCATAAAAAAACTGTTGCGTTTTGCATCACTGGCCTAAATTTACAGTTTGTCATTAAGTTTTAAAAATATACCTTTGCCTTTACCCATAGGGGTCGACAAAGTTACATTCACACATCTCATGAATTTCGGTCGATTAGGGCACCTGACGCCTTACTTGCCGAGAAGATCTTATCGCACATCTTATCAATCATTTTGTTTTTTTTAGATCTGAGCTTGAGAAGCGTCATTTCGTGTTGGAGTTTCACTGCAATCTGACCATCAAGGGACAATATGATGCCGTCGGCAAGCTGCTCTTGTTCCCCATCAATGGTGAAGGAGATGCCAAAATTAAACTTAGTACGTATTATATACATTTTCTTTAGATAATATCTATAGTGGTAAAACACAATGTTCATTCTATTTTTTATTTCATTTCATAATTTTTATACATTCAAGAGAGCATTTATCTAAACCTTTAAAAAAATTGGATTCTTATTTTCTCCTTCTGTATGTTTAGAGACAGTTTATTAAGTGTAAATAAGGTTTTGTAAGTAATATTAATATAGAATTGTAGGTAAAATTAAATATTACTCTTATTTAACGATAGTCAATGAAATTAATTTACGGGTTTTTAATTTTTTCTCACAAAAGCTTTATCGGTAATCGCTTCACTGTTAATCGAACGACGGCTTCGTAAATTACTTGTGTCCACAGATTCATGTGGGGGAATTTTCGACAAGCCTCCATAAAGCCCCAATTTACATCTACAAGTTTCACTTTTGGCTTAAACTTTATAAATCTTTTCTTTGTCTTTTGAAATTTGCTGCATAAAATTAATTTAAAATTTAATCGCTAAAATATTCTAGACAAATTCGATTTATTTCTAGTCTTCATTTTCATCTATTCTTTTCCAGCAAACCTAAGAATGAAATTAGATATCAACACTAAATACATAAAAGACGACAATGGAGTGAATCACTTCGCTATCAAGAACTATAAGTATACGTTCAGTTATGGAGATCGTGTTTCCTTTGATCTTCAGAATCTGTTCAAGGAGAGCAAAGAATTGAGTAAGTATTTGTTATTTACCCTACAGTAATTTATTTTGTAAGAATGAGCTCTATTTTACCGTATTCTACTTGATGCGTCATCTTTTGTTAACAAAACAAAAACCATACATACATACACTTAGGCTTTTATTACCTGAAGAAGTAGTAGATGTGTATTTCTGCACTCATATTTCGTTAGATGCGTTTTGGTCTCATGTAATTAGAAAAATTTCTAATTAAATAATTACTGAACCGATAAAAATCTCTTCTTCCTCCTCATTAAAAATAATTTAGATTAGTTTACCAGCCAAGCCAGCCTCTATCTCGTAAAATAATTATTTTTACGGCTCACAGACCTTTGTTTTCTTAACATACGGTATTCAATTGGTTTTGAAATAACAACAAAACCTTATTCAAAGCGTCCTTTTTACTACAATCGTTCACAATCCTCTCCATACGTGACTGGCGTAAGATACTTTCCAATGTCTTGATTAGGAAAACAACAAACAATGCCGGTTCACCTTGTTGAACTCGATTTTTTCCTTGAAAACACTGTAAATCAAGTAGAAGTTGATAAGATCTTCGATAAGCATATAAATCTGTACATTAAGTGTTGGCAAACTCAATTTACAAGAAAACTGGGTTAAATTTCATGTGTATATCAGCCCATATATGTTTTAATTAGTTCGATCCTCCACTATAGCTGAGAATGATTAGGCTTTTGATAATTATGTTACTAGTTACAAAAAAAAACTGAGACCTTTTATGCGTACAAGATTTCACAAAGCATTAGTGAAAGTCCATGATATTTCATTATGAAATCTAAAATTGTCAACGACCGATGGTGTATGTCTGGTATCTGAGCTTGCAACCGCTGAGATTTTATTATCAAGCGAGGTTTAACTCATTACAAATTTACTTCACCTTACACACATTCACACAACATTGATTCATGGATCCAAAGATCACATGAAACACATTTGTGCTATTGGATCGAAAGTGGCAACAAAAACAGAGAATAATAATGATATAATACTTCTTGTTCCAGGTGCAACAGTGTTAAACTTCCTGAACGAAAACTGGAAGACTGTCGCCGAAGAGTTTGGCAAACCCATAGTGGACTACGCTGTAGATTTAGCTCTTAGGACAATAGAAAAATTCTTCCTCGTAGTACCTTACGAAGAACTCATCAACGTTCCTTTACCTAAGTAAATCTAAGCAATATTTTAAGTAGAATATAGATATACATTAGAATATATATTGCAGTTTTATTTACCTTTCCATACCAAAGATAAACTTACTGGGTTGGTTGTGTCGTTTAAGTAAAAAAAAATAATGCACCAGGTCATATGAGTAAGTATCGAATATTTGTTTGAATTTGATAAATATGACTTAATAAATATTCGATGGCTGTTAAAGGATCAAATCCTAAACACACAATCCTAAGTTTGCCGAGTACAATGGTACTTGCATTTCATGTCGTTTCTACTTTCTTTGGACGTTGAGAAATATCCTTAGGAATTTCACCGAACAGGAAGCCTTGACGTTGGGATGTACGACTATAAGTAAGACTATAATGGTGATAAAGCGAAAATGGTTAATCCTTATAGAAACGCAGCTGAATATGAACTTAGATACGTCTTTATTAATTTTGTCACAATGTCCGTTGAATCCATCTTCTATAACATTTAATAAAGCGAAATCAAAATAATCTCGGTGATTTTTCTCTCCCAATTCATTTGTCTTAGTTAGCGCGGGCCGGTCACGCCCTTCTCGCGTTTTGCGATGTTACGCGATTCTATCCGTATTACATGTGACATCTTATTTTTTATGTCGCCTTTCGTTTGTTACATTTCAGTTAATATCATTTGATGGAGGCGTAATTGCTTTGTGATGGCATGTCACGTTCGCTAAAGGTCGCGTCTAATTTATCTATCCTTCTTATCAATAATAGTGTGTTTGTTTTTTTAATTTTCGAAAGTTCGTGATAATAAAATGCATAAGCGGGAAATATTATACATATGTAAATAACTAAGTGTACGAACAAATAATGACAACAATTCTTTGTAACTTGTTTCTCGATACTTTACTAGTCTGATTTTATTAAATTCCTTCATTTTGTTTTAATTTATTGGCGCCGTCGTTGCGGCTTATATTTGCAACTTAAATTACATCTGCAATTTCTGTTAATGCTGTATGCGACCCTTCAAATGTGATTTCAGGCCTGTTGTTGTGTTATTAAGTTTTCAATTAAAAACTCTAGATAATATCAGATCATACGGAAACGGTGAAGGAAAACATCGACTTAGTATTCACTTCCACTATTACCTGGGAATTTAAGAAAAATTGTTTAGTGGTTATAAAATAAAACCCCTGACTATCCCTTGTGGGAGGCAAGCGTGAGGATATATAGGTAATAGTTTCCAATTGAAAGTCAATATCCTAAAAGATTTCCAGCTTGGTAAAACGTTAACTGTAGTAACAACCTTAAAACACTGTATTCTCTCGAGCGTGGAGGCCATCAAGATATGCTAAAAAGAGCCAATTTTCGACTTGGTGTGTTTAGATGCGATAAAAACTGAATGATTAAAATTATTATTAAAATACGTCTTAAAAATATCATTGCCTTTATAACGTGTTTCAATGACAGTGTAGCAAAATCTTAATGTCAAGGAAAAAAACCATGCAGGCATATTAAATAAATTAATTGCAAACTATGAACATAGTTTATCATCCATCAAATATCCATATGTTGATTGATCGTTAAAATAAAAATGCTATTATTTTTCTATTAAGAAACGTGAGTATGTCAGTTTATAACTACATTTAATATTTTATCAGGTATTCATATTTAACGCTTAAGCTCTCAACCATGGACATATAATTTTTATCTGAATAAATGCCTATTATTTAATTCAGGTAGATTTTATTTTTTACAATAAAATTAAAGAAGTTGGTAATATAAATCTACAACCTCTGATGGAGGGATTGAAGATTTAAACGGATATAGTTAAAACAGTGCGAGAAACCGCGTGAGTTTTTACCAAATATATATTGACAGCTTTAAATAAAGTAGTGGATGGTCTTTGGTACCCGCCCTATTTCCAGTAATTAATAGATATTTGGGCGTGGATTTTCGTCTCGGAGGCGCACCGAGCGACTGCTGTAATGTTGGGCGTTTTTCGCCCACACACCGCGTTAGGCCCATTGCTTGGGAGTTTTAACTAGTACCGGTAAAGGGGTCTTTGTCCCAGGGGTGTTGGGTCCCAATCCAAAATTATTTTTTGCATGAAATTACTGGAAGGCCGGTAATCCCGACATACGCTTCTCGCCCCAAACCCCTGACTGACTGGGATGACGGAAAGTAGACTCTCTTCCTTCGAGAAGAAATGGATATGGTGAGAATTTAAGTACAGTTTGCACAAAAAAGACCTAATGTTTTTAATACTTAATACGCGTATATTGAAAAACAAATATAAAGACCTAGATCTTCTTTGCAGCGAAGTGCCCAAGTTTTACAGCATCGTAAAAACGAATTTTACATCACAAGTTTGTTAATTTTCCGTGGAGCATAATTTTTGTACGTATAATTTTACGATGGTATCCAGTGAACGGAACCTAATAGAACAATTTTCTGCATATATTACAGTCGTTTTTCTAAACACGTTCATTATACCAAAACAATCAATTATGAAATCAGAATGTTTATTTACTAATTAAATTGCTTGGCGTATTTGATATTATTGTTCCGCTAATATGCGATTACGTAACTAAGCATAACAATAGTCATCATTAGATAATTTCAATCCGATGATTGTACTCATTCAGTAAGTATGACTCATGCGTAATATTTTCTTAAAAATTTTATTTTTGTAACTTTCTTAATATAGATATTTCTTTACGAGTTAAGAATATTAGGCGCACTGTATGTCGCAGCACTATCTCGGAGGTCAGCAGTTCAAATCAGGAGCACTTAAACCTCAATACCATCACGACATACATAAAAATACATACATATACTTTTAGATAAAGCCTGAAACAAAACGTCGAAATGGAGACCAATGTCCTTTAAACGAACTTCTAATATGCTCAGCCGTTCAAAACTAGAACATAAAGTATTCAAGTCAAATTAAGTCTCGGTAAAAGTGAGTGGACGCCTTCATTCCCGACACACAAGTTAGAAACTCTTAATTAAATGCGAGACTAGCCCAGTTGAGATAACCGGGCGTGCTACAATTCTATTTTCAGTACAATGCAGTGGGAATGTTACCAAGGAGCAGAACAACTTACAACTACAAGCTAACAAGTTACAGCGACGTACGGAACTTGTGCGGAATGACCTAACATTATCTCACTATTACCTTATTAGTTTGGTTATGTATTGATAGGTATGGAAGCTGTTCAAGTAGTTGAAGGATGTTGATTGAAATTCTGGTGTTGTGGATGTTGGTGATGTGGATTCAATGTCTAAACCGACATGGCCACCGTGATTGAAAATTCAGACTTCTTAGTGGAGTATGACTAACATATCTAAAAGTCGTATACAGATCTACTACATACATACGTACATTATCCTGACCCCCACTAAAATACCAAAAAATACTAGAGACTTTGGTGCCACAATATCCAGAACTAATCCAAATATTTGAGCATCACACAAACTTTTGTCTCGTACGGGAATCCGATTCTCACCATACAAGCTGAAAGAACTTTACAAGGATTTACCCGAATAAATCACATTAGGAATCTTTCGATCGGCCATAAACTTTTTCCTCAGCAAATTTTGGTTTTCAATTAATTTGTTTTCACCAGAGACTATACTCAATACAGGAATGAACTAATCAACACGCAGAGAATATAAGTGAACCATAACTCTGTTTAGGGAATTATTCAAATCGACTAAACATCGCCGGTAACGAGTCATTCCTGACATTAATTCGACGCGTTCGACTGTAATCACGAGCATAACTTATTACATTGACTTACATGACGTATGTAGTTACGCTAGTTTAATTACATTGCTTTTATGATGAACGATAGCCTTAGAAGAGCCTTGGAGCTATCAGAGATGATATAAGGGCTTAAGATGAATGATGAAAAGTCGTAAGTACAAGATATCAATTCTTTAATTATTTGTAAGTATGTACAGGCCAGGAAGCTGAAATAACACCTAATTTCACAATACTAGAAGACACTCGAAACAAACATTGGGACTTTTTGGACTAATATAGTATTACAAAAATAAAAACACAAATCACACTTTTTCGCAAGGCCCCAAAAATAAAACAGAAAGAATACAAGACTGTCCACATCCATCTCAGTAGCGTAAAGCAGGCTTCAGTCGCAAAACGCTGAGTCGCTTTAGCCCATTAATGTCGCAGTCGTAGTGGCAAGTTGTGTTGACTAATATTGCTAATCAAGTTAAAAGTTTCCCCAACACATTGTGCGGGGAGTTAATGTCTTAATCGAGTTTCGGAACGTCGCGTCCTAAGGTAAAAAGAAGTTTCCGTTCCGAAACACAAGCACAAACTACTTTTTATAACTTAAACAAACTGGAAGTTTCACGAACGATCGTCGTTTGCTATGGTACGTTCATGTAATTGAATAGTCGCATGGTTAGTTTAAAATCTTGTGAGTAGCCTAAGACCTCTTTACGTAAGCGTGTGATGGTATAGTTAGTAACGGAATGGGTCGGCAGATATCTCAGCTGTGATTTAATAGTTATGGCTTCTCGGTGGAAGCGCGTGGTCGAGAATCTCAGCGGACGCGAGTTCAAAACCCCAGGCATACACCTCTGACGTATCGAAGTTATGTCTGTATTCACAATGAACTATCACAATTAAAGAATAACAGCGTAAGAAGAAATCGTGAGAAAACCTCAAAACTATGCACAATGTCTAATATTTATACTATGAAAATTATAATGTTTACTTTAATAAAAACTGATTTAAATTTAATTAAAAACTGATTTAAATACAGCAAAGTCAATGCCACAACTACAACACAAACTTATTATATTATAACTACAGTCCACACTTTCATAAGTTGACAATACTTGTGTATCCATTTACAGATCACTCTTACCTCATTTGACATTGACTTGACATTTACTTTTAAAAGATTGATCGGAAACGCGACGATTTTCCTTATTGATTCCCTGTCCGTAGGGAGGGCATCGTACTCGTCAGCACATAGAATGTTATTTATATTTGTTAAAGTATATGATGTTTGGATAAATACTTGGAAAAAGATCATTTCTTTGAGTCCAAGAAAGTCTTACATAGTCGTATTCGGAGAAGTTTTTTACACCTACGTTTCGATAGGTACTTCTTAATCAAATGACTTCTAAAGCCTTTAGCCTTTCTTGAAGACATTTTTAGACTCCGTTGAAAGTTTATTAAAACTCAATATCATTTAATTGAGAATCAAACCTGAGACCACTCTCCCGCCCGCCGCTTAATTAGGCAGCTGAAAAAAAAGTTTGTATAAATTGTTAAAGGTCTCTCTACAAAATCTAGTAAGTAAATATTTACAAGAACTTGATTAGACTCATCATTAAAGAAGTCAATTTTCACTTGTAGATTAAAAAAATAGTATCTTTGTCGAAAATCCACTTCAATTAAATGAAATTATCCTCTTTGAAATCCTTTGATGTAACGCAATACCTATTCAATTTGGAATCATATTCATTGAAGAAAAATGTTCATCATATTTCAAAAATGTAACTTAGCCTCGTCAAACGTCAAATGGATCAAAAAAATAATACGTTAAAAATATGAATGTCGTAACCATCACTAAATGGATTGACACAAAAGTTACTACGGATTTTTTTTGAGTTGGCTTTAAATACATACGACTCATTATTCAAAGCAATACTTTTATGACAGATACTTTATCTTGCGACACAATTATATGCAATCTAGAGTTACTGTTTTTGATTGCTAGTAGGGCTCTTCATTATAAAACTGTCAGTAACAGCGCGAACTCAGGATTTCTATCCAAAAAACGGCAATGCAAAACATGGGACTAAGCTAATTTGTAACAAGGTGGGAGTAGAAATACCATTCTGCCTAAGCTCTACGGGAATTACTTATCGAATGCAAGTGCGTTTATCATAAACGTGTTATGCTTATGTAACCGATCTTCACAGTCTGATGGGCAAAGAAACACTTCAACTAAGCTGTGTAATCCATCTAGCATTATCGGCAATAAATCTTTTATTTTTCTATTCTTGGAGAATAAAAAAGGAAATCAAAATTATTCCACGTAGTTAATCATTTTAAAATATTTTAAGCAAAGTAAACATGAAATCCAGCTTAATTATGCTGAATCATAATTTTTGTATTAAACGTAGGCAACTGACCCTCAATTATTGGGTTATTTTGTCCACCCCAGGCTATCGAGGCCCATTGGTGATATTTCATTAAAATAACAAAGCGAAAATGTTGGTGAGTATCTTATCGGGCCGATCAGGGTTACCAGTAATTTAAACTTATTGGACGGACGGTGACAAGTCTCGCGAATAATTCGCTTTTCCTGTTGATAAAACTGATAGAGTTTCTCTTCATACAATCCTACTTTATTTTGGGTTGACTAAGTAACTAGTGCTCGACTGTTGGATGTATTGTAGACAACTTTGTATGGAGAACTAGAACAACGTTCTATAGACGTGAACGACGTAGTAAACTTTAGCGGAGATCACGACGGTTTTTTCAATGAACCAATGAGTCGCGTACGAGTTCCTTTTTTTATTCGTCTGATATCTGATGTACATTTATCAGACATGAAACAAGTTAATCGACTAAAACACTACTCAAAATTCAAATTCAAATTTGTTTAAAAATCAAACATTAACTAAATAAAAAATAAAAAAATACACCCATAACTCACGTATATACATAGCTCTGACCCCACTCTAGGTTACAAGTCCTGTGTCGTGGGTATTAGACATTACGAGAGACTTTTTCGATCTCACAAACACCACAAACGTTTTTTTCATTTTGGGGATCGAACCCGCGGTGTCTCGTTTCGCAAGCTGGTATCTATCCAACTGCGCCACGGGGCTCTCAAGAATATTAAATTTAATAGTTATGACATATCCCTATATTGGCAGTTGAAGTATGAACATGATTTTCTTCTATGAACATGTGCACACAGATACTTTATTCCAGGTGTAGGTAGTGGCGATTTTTTACACCAATAAGGTATTTTTTTAATCTTACATAACATTACTGGCCATTGGTACTTTTAGTAAGGAACTATTTGCTACTAAAACGTCCACGTGATTTTTATTAATTAACATTGTAATTAAAATTAAATTAACCTTGACGTTACCAATTCAATGTCAATTAAGACAATTCTCACGTACGTTAGATACTTTACACACAACAAAAGGCAGAATGATCTTATAGTGGCTATAAAACAAATATTTATTCATTTTATTATTATACGTAAGATTTAAAGGGTTATGAAGGCATCAGAATTGTATGTATTATATATCTATGCAATAATAAATAATTATACTAAAATATGTAATTTTTTATATAATCCTCTCAGTTTTAGAGAAAGCCCGGGCTTAGCAGTAAAAAACTATGGGCTGATGATAATGATGTCAAATTCAAAGAAAAAATCCGGAAATCGGGTCCGGAACTTCTACATCTCAGGAATATACTAATTATCATTAGTTAACGCCTGCCACAATATGTCCTTTTTAAAAAATCCAACACACATTACAAAATTTTATAATTGCTCATTAGCAATTAAATCATCATATTATCTACACATTTCTTTTCTAAATCACATACGCAGCAACCATTTGGTTTCCACCACTCCTAATTATTCGATCATTAAACGACTATTTCAAAGGATAAATACAACAGTCAGGATCACAGATTAACTCCAATCAATAGGTTTGAACAGGAAGTATGCCGAGTTGTTTTCTATTACAAGGGCTCGCGTAACAAATACCTAAAGGATATTACGAGATTTGGCAGTAATTGAGACTTAGCAGTGTGAACTTCACTCCTTTATTTATTAACAAAAATATTTTCATATCGGTATATACTATGCTACACCTTTATCATTGAGAACTGGGCAGAGGTGAACATCCGAGATTCGCAAATTATATTTACATAATATTATGTACATTTATGTTACATAAAACATTCCACTTTGTTAGGAGCGAGTAAATTGTTGCTTATAGGACACAATTACAGATTCCTTACGGCTGTTGATTATGATGTTAAAATCATGCAGCCATTGCTGGACTCCGAAGTCATTTCTCTGTCTATATTTTAAAATATAGTCTATTTTATGATATTATAAACGCTTTAAGAGTTCTAATATGAAATATGTTGGGATAAAGGTTTTTATTGATTGAAGGAAACAAATGGAAGAACAAACAATATTTCTCATGACTTTGTTGTACCTACCACAAAAGAAATTACTAAACATACGAAACAAGTCAAACTTGGACATGTTATTTTTTAATCCCAGAGAAATATTTAATATGTCAATGTGTTACGTTCATTTTTCTTGTATAATAAAGAAAAACGTCTTGAACAAAGGCAGATTTTCGGCTTAGTGACTTGGGAAATTAGAGAGAAAAATGTAGGCACACTCTTAGTGATTACTCTATGCGGCGTGAAATTTAAACGGAGTCTGCTTTAGTTTATAAAAAAGTCTGGAGACTTATTATATTTCTAAATTTTATGTATTGTTCTGTAACCGACAGAAGATTTGAGAAAGGATTATTATATGGATAAGCTTAAAAATTAACCTATCTTATTAATTTCAAATGCAACTATGACTGTTCATCTTTAATTATGAATCAATTTAATATAAACTACGTTATATGTATAAGAATATGGAAATTTAGAGGATATATGCCACTTTTTAAACATTGGGTCGGGTCGAAAATAGGCCAGGTCTTTAGCCGGATATAAATATCCTATTATATAAGATTCCTAGTATATTTTTACTTGAAGTATCTACATAACAAATGGTCGACGAAGTACTTCTGAAAAAAAATCAAGTAAGCCCTGATTTACACGCTTGGTGCACTTAGCTTTAATACTAGTTTGTGACACCTCTTTCAGTGTGGGACTACCTACTCGTTTTACAATCCATTGGCGGATGGTTTAAACTGAAATTGTTCTACAAAAAAAATTGTAAGAGCTTAGTGAATATTTAGTGTTTATTTTACGTCTTATATTTTTTTAATCATTTTCTATATCCCTACAATCATCATCATCATCATCAGCCAAAGGACGTCCACTGCTGGACATAGGCCTCCCCCAGAGACTTCCAAAGCGCTCTATTGGATTCTATCCCTACAATATAATTGGATAATCAACGTCGTTACTTCATGTTACTTCTTCTTCTTCTTCTTCATCAACCCATATACGCCCACTGCTGAGCACGGGTCTCCTCTACCATTGAGAGAGTTTCATGTTACTACAGCTAAAAAAAATATTTATTATTCTTTTTTTACCATTCGTTTCTTCGCGAAATTATGCGAATATTTTTATGTGTAGATGTTTGTTACTATTTGTCGCAAAAATACAGAATGAATCAAATAGAATCGCTTAAAAATAGCTGAAATCCTATATTTACACGTAGACTAACTTATATGCTTGAAAATTAAATTTGATGCAATTGAAACTGCGGTGTACACATAGTAGTCATATTTGAGAGAATATTTCTGCATGATGCATGACGCAGATGTCGTTAATTTGCATTAGATTAACTTATAATTAGCCTATAATTTCGTATCTCCAAGTATATTGCAACCCTGAATGCTACGGCCCCACAACCATTTTCAGCTGAATTGATCACAGATGATTTTATATTTCTTAGATTATGTAAATCCTTTACTCATAAAACTGTCAATGCCACAAACAGTCATAAGTTTGAAATATGTAATTTTATTAACAGTTTTTTTTAATTACATCGTTAAAATCAACAGGTTTTATGCTTTTAACACTACACATACATATGTAGGTATATGTTGCATCCATTATAGAATACATTATTATAAGACTCGCTATACATTATTATAAGACGTGGACTCGCGGCGCAAGTGAAGGCCATATTATGATCTAAACAGACCCGGGGTGGTTCCCGGGGAAAGAAAAGTATTATTAAATCATGTCATTCAAATTCTTAGTGGCCACACAAAATTTTATTCATAGATGGAAGAATGCGTCTCTACCTACCCCTATATCAATTCAGGCGGGAATATGGACGTGGATATAGGCGATTAAATATAAGTTCATTGTAAATACTTTCCACAGACAAACAAATTCTTATGATATTGCTCGGCTAAATAATAATAATTTGTCTTTTGTTTGTATCTTGCGTCTTCTGAATCTTGTAAATGTACATTTTTTTCTAGCATTTTCACTTCCAAGTAATACACTAATCCCAAATTCGAGTATGATTTCCCAATTACCTTTGAATGATGTGACTAATATGCAATACAGCTATCTATTACTTGACGAGAGTAAAAACGGATAAAAACTTCAGTACCATTCATATTGATCATGATTGTATATGTAAGTGTTGTTGTTGGTGTGTAAGAAACTGCACGAATTTGAGATTATAAAGAAATACCGAAATCAGCTGTTCGAATAAATCTACAGCGACATCGCGAAAAAAAGTAGTACAAGATTACGCTTGTTTCAGTAGCATTCAGAACTCGACCGAATATTTTTTAATTGTTTTTTTTTTTTGTTTAGAGGCGGAAATATTGTACTTACTATGCTTACACCAATTGAAACAAAAAAGTAGGTAACAGTCATATTATACATAACAAACTAAAAGATTATCATAGACTGAAATTCTTATTTCTTCTATAATTTTAGATTAATGAAAGACGGTATTTTTTTAACCTAAAACTGTTCATAAAAAAATATAATTTATACAAAACATACATATTTTCTATATTATAACATACTGATCAAAGTGTTCCTGTCATCAATTACCAAACCCAACAAGAACTCAAGAAAACTCAAAAAGAACTCAAGAGAAATTTGCAAAGAGGTATTTCCTCAGAAACTTTAAGATCCAGGTAGTTTATTCACATTGCGGCAATTAACTTTCCCCCTTGCTTCAATAGACACGGAATTAATGTTTTATGGTTGGGTTCCTTCACAACCTCGTAATTAATGAGATCTCCGTCGTTCATCAATCAAATGACGAATCCCTCTTTCTTTCCATTCACATAAAAGTACACTGGGTAAACTCCTATTGTGGATCTGTAGGAATAGTACTAAAAGCCGTAACTGAGGTTCCTGAAGTGTATTTTTGCACCCATCTTTATCCAAATGCTTTTTTGGTCCCACGTAATACCATGTTTTATACTCCGAGGTCCTATGGGCAATTCCGTTAGTAGTGAAAGTACATTTTGCTTGGCCTGAGAATCTAACCCGAGACTTCTGGATCACACTCGGCTGGCTTATGCTATAGATCTATATAATAATCAAGGCACTAGATACGAAGCTTGAAATGAGAATCATAGAAAAAAAATCCAATAATGTTTTTACTAAAATAAACAAATGTTTTCACAAAAACAAAAAAATCAACAATAAAATGACTGTTTTATTTAACAATTCCTTTGTTACAAAGAATGTGTAAGTAAATTCAATTATTTGAAATGAAATGTTCAAAAAAATATTTCCATCGTGAACAAGAAACAAATATCTAATTGATTATATTTTTTGCAAACAATACCTCTTTCATTTCTATTTTATTTTGCGTAAATTGAACCAAATGGGAACGCAGTAAAAGTTCGCGATGGTTCGCAAACTGAATAATTCGATTTGTCTGAAAACAGAATTCCATTTCTAACAGTATTTAAAATATTTCACGAAGTTTCATAACGTGAAGTTCCATTTTTTATGCAGTTATGCCATTTTACTTTAATCGTGCGTAGTAATTGAAATTTTAACAAAGTAATCATTTTCGTGTCTGCAATGAGATACTTCCTCATTATATTTCGATATCTAATTAAAAAAAAAACGAACTAATAGAAAATACTTAACTTACATACAAAATACTTATATTTTTAGTAAGTGCAACAAACCACAAATAGGTAAACATAATTTTCTTCACGTAAACAATATTTCGCCTGATGAAAAACACTGAGCAACGTGTATCGTAAGTAAAACTGCTGTATGTATTTTAACCCTTAATTTGGCAAAGTATAAAATGCAGTAAAAAGCTTTTTTTTTTGTTGTAATTGTAATTGATACACATAAGCGAGTGTTGTCAGACATCTGTTTTTTATTTTCTTCTAAAAATAGATAGTGTTGAAAGTAGATAAAAATAATAAACCATGTTATTTCTGCAATTTTTTAAACAATATTTTTTTCAAATTTCATGTATGCCAGGGCATACATTGTCAAATTAAGGGTTAAAAATGAAATCACATTGAACTCTTGCATATCTCTCAAGACACTATTACCTGTCCAATTCGACATTTGTCATAAGATCTGACATTTTCGCAACAAAACCATTCGCTAAAATGTATATAAAAACTCAATAAAACGCGAGCTCATCACCGATGAATGCAGATAAACACCCGTTGCAATCATCAAAATTAAATGGCGTCCCCTAATTCCGTTAAGTTGGGGGCATTAGGCGGAATTGCCCATAAATCTTTGGTCATTTTCTAAAGTGTGTCCCGGCTTAACAGGCAGCTTCCAATTCCATCGAAACTTCGCTGATAAGGGCGTGTATACTGTCCTCTGATACTGTATAGATACTCGCAAGTTCGTCGAGTAAAAGTTGAGTTGCGTGCAGGTCTTCGAGATATTAATAGCTCATTAAACTATCGCATTACTGCAACTAGAGCCATGAGAAGCAGCAGATAAGTAAGTTCGGAGGACTTTTACTACTTAACAATAAAGTATGTTGAAAACAGAGGTAAAATTTATGAGTTAAAACTTTATTGCATGAGCATAAGTAAGTACTAACACCTATGTTCGCGGAAAAAGTAGACGGTGGTGGATTCATGCAACATTTCGTCAATTGTGTTTTCATCTTCATAACAGGGGACGAGCCCATTGCCATTTGTATATTAAAATTTTTGCTAAAAAAGTATTTAAGATTGGTTAACTTGTACACGCAGAACAAAGATGTTAAAAATTTAATTATCTTTGAAACCTAAGGCCAGAGTTGGGCATCAATCAATTAACTTTTAATTGAACTAATCAATCGACTAAAAAATTAATTGCAATTAAATTAATTGAATTTGAATCAATTGCAATTAACCATTAATCGCGCGTTTCAATTAAATTATTTAAACTAATGCACATCAATTGCAGATCGCGATTAAATTATTGCAATTATTTTTTTCAATCGATTGATGAAAAAATTAAAACTAACAATTAAATTTTGCTATTTTTGCACGGAAGGGTGGTCCGCAAACCTTGTAGATGTTTAACGTTAATTATCTCATATACTCTTTACGACTAGGTAGGAAAACTAAACATAACAAATTAAAATCTCTCAAAATCTGGTATTTTCAAAGTTGTGGGGTGTTAAAATGGGGAATCATAACCGAATATCTCCATATATATTCTAGCGGGGTGTCAAATGAAAGAGCACGCAAAGGGAATATCTATGACTTAATCGTGAGTGAAAAATTCAAATTAGATTTTTTTTACGTTTTAAATGGAATGTAGGTTTTTCTGTCGGGGGTTTTCAATTACAAGCTTTTATTTAGTTTCGCCTGTCCCATTCTGTATCTGTAATTAAAAATTGCAAATTCAATTTGATCAACTGTCCGGTTTCCGGTTAAGTTGAAATTTTGCATGCATATGTAAATTGAATGGCAATGCAATATTATTATGATATAGAGATGATTTGATGATGGAGCTGGAAGGTGGCTATCGGAACTCCGCAATTAAACGACGCAACTCCACTGAGTTTGGGCTCATTTGATTCATTTTAACAAGTTCTATGATACCATATGGTAACCAGGGTCTGATGATGGAGCTGGAAGGTGGTCATCGGAACTCCGCAATTAAACGACGCAACCCCATCGAGTTTGGGCTCATTTGATTCGTTTTAACAAATTCTATGATACCATATGGTAACCAGGGTCTGATGATGGAGCTGGAAGGTGGCCATCGGAACTTCGTAATTAAATGACGCAACTCTATCAACTTTGGACTCGTTAGATTCGTCTTGAAGAGTATCTTGGTTGCCCTGAATATGCAATTCCAGCAAATTTGGGAAAAAAGTATCTTTCCGTTTGTTATGAATGTATATTGTATTTTGTTTCATTTAAGTAAAGACATTGCCGGTAATATACCTACCAGTGCCAGTGGCCACTATATAATATTGTTAAGAACGCTGCCAAAAAAATATTATTTATTGTAAATGTCGTTGAATGTTTTCAATTTGTTTTCGTTTGTGTTATCATTACTTGTCGCGTCGTTAGTGTTGCGTTTTGCTTCTCCTTTTTAAAGAAAATAGGTCCTTTAATAAAAGTCAATATCACAACGAAATTGTGGTGAGAAATACTTTTACATATAAAATGATATGTGTATTACAATAAAAACTAACTTAAAATATAAAAAATACGCAGAAACTATTTTGAGAGTTTAAAAAAGTTTAAACCGAGTACCTAACGTAACGAATAACAAAACGTCGAGAAAATGTCAAACGTGCGTTACGAAGCAAAAATACGCTTAATTTCAAACATGTTTTCAACATTAATATGTCAACAACTATGACTTTTCGCAAGTTGAAATTTAAGGAGTAGACTAACATCATGGACGTAATATATAAACGTTTATATATTACGTCCATGACTCACATTAACAACTATTCAGCATACAATTTTCAACTCTCAAATTGATTGTATAGATTGTAGGTACAGCTTAGCCCTTTGTTTAAAGACAACATCACGCCAATTACAAGAAGGATGAGTAACTTCATAATAATACAAACCGGTATTAGTGCATTTAATGACACCCATATCAAACTAAAGTCACCTGGTATGTATTATAAAGTTTTGCTATTGTTGATGTAAATATTTATCTTGTACTTTAAAACTTGATGTTTTCAGGTAGCATGCAGGCTACATCAGTCAATCATACAGAAACAGAAGAGGCTACTTTGCTCTAAACATTCAAATAGTGTGTGATTCAAAATTAATGTTGCGACACACGTAGGAAATATCTTTTGACTCCTGTACTAAATCCAGAATAAAGAGTACCAGATGAACAGGATTACACAAAGAGCTGAGACCTTGTAAAAAGAGTTTCTGACATGCTTAAGGAAAAATTTTTATGTGTCCAACTTGGACTTCAAATAAAATTAAAAAATGATTTTTACCTGTGGCGTGTAGGTATAGCTCTACATAATATTCAATACTGAAAAAATGACTATGCAAGTATTCATGAGAATTTAATTGAAACATCCCAGAAATCCACAATATAGTCACAAGGTGATAATGATAATTTATATGTTAGAAATAGAACAATAAATAATAATTATTTTACAGTTGAAAACTTCTTTTCATTTAATGCTAAATAATCAACAGACTCTAGGTTGATGCCAGCTTATAATACAACAGACTGTGGGATTATTCCCTGCATCAATATATATTATTCTTTCATTTCTGGGTTTTTCACTCTAAATAGTATTTATTGACACTTGTGATACAAAGCTGTACCTAAGTATTACACACATAAAGAGGTGCTGTGTATATTTAGGATATTAATTTGAAAAAAGGTTATGGTTTAATTTCCCCTATTTATTTTAATTTTTATAATGAAATTTCAAGGTGGAGCTTTTCTGTCATAAATCTTCTTTTCAATAGCGCATTGACCAATTGAGTTTTAAAATAATTTTCCTTGAGGGATTGTTTTTTGTTTTAACAGCTTTATAGTGGTAACTTTCTTCTTCTTACCTTAAATTACAAAAACAAACAATGGTTCATATGATTGAGTACTATAAAAATGACATAAAACAATTGGGTACTGTTTATTTTTTGACCTACATGAAATTTCACCAATATCAGAGGTCCTTGCTTCATATTTTCTTGTTTTCAGTTTGTTGACCTTATAAAGACTACAAGTTAATTATTGTAATGTCCCAATACAACAATTTACAAGAAGTTGAGGGCTTGTAATTAACTGTTACAAGTGGCTCATGTGATATCTCAATAATTTCTATTTCATCTCCTACAAACAGGATTTTATACATGGCTATATACAAATATAATTACTTATATGAGAACAATTACATACAAGTACATGATTTAGACTAATTCATATTCTAATTCTCTTATTAATTAAAACCAATTAATACACAACTACTTAGTTATCATTATCTGATTCTATCATTAAAATTGAGTACCTAAAATATAAGTATGTGTTGCTTTCTGAATTAATTTAAAGATTATCATTATTTATATAATACCCTATTTCAATGTTTTTCAGTTAAGACTGAAAACGTAATAACAAAATAATTGTCTGCCTAAAAAGGGTTTCAACTTGTGGTTAGAATATTATCTAACACTTGGTGTATTTATTTTAATGCAATTGAACTCATGTCAATTGCTTTCCTTTCAATATAACACCATTTGTAGCTTTATTTATAATAATATTCAGGTGCAGAAGCCGTGTAAAATGGGTATTTTTTTATTATTTAATATAAGTAAATGTAATTTCAGCAAAAACAGTAGGTACTTTTCAAAGAACATTTAATGATTATGATGCAAATTTTGATAAATTACAAGGTAATTAGCTTGTCGTATTTATGCTATTTTAGGGTCATTTTGGAGGCTCAAAACCACCGGCGCGCGCGCTCGGCGCTGCACCGACACTCATCGCAATTACCTAAACCCTTAAGTAATGCAATTAGAACGCCTGCGCGTCATATTGTTGCAATGTAGCAACAAACGTCAGCGCATTGCTATGTGATTCCATACAGTTATAAACTTTACCAAAGATTCTTTCTGCCGCACCCCTTCTATAAGCTGTTCAGGAGTTCTATTTGGTACCGTAAATGTATTAAGAGGCTTAATCCGCACACGCATGTACCCAATACTTAAACTAATACTTGGTAAAAAATTAATTGTTAATTGTTAATTGTCAATTTTTTTTCCGCAAAATAACTAAAAATTGATCAATTGTTAATTGTATAAAACCACAATTAACAATTAATCAGTTGTTAGTTGCTGTCACTGCAAATACAATTAATTAATTGTTAATTTTTAATTGTTAGTTCAATTAACATTTGCCCAACACTGCCTAAGGCTGAAATTCTTGTATTATAATTTTTTACAAAGAACTTTTTGATATTAATATTTTTAGGGGCGAGAATTTTACAAGCGTATCATTTACGCGGGTCACATTACAACTGAGTTATTCTTCTAAAAGAATAATGTTACACTATGTCTTTAATACAATAAAAGTGCAATCTACAATTATTGCTTTTAGGTGACTTCGAATCTTAAAATTTATTTTTATACATTTTATAAATAATTGATACTGTAGTGTACCTACGTGTACAGGTGGATGAAGTTATAAAATTCATTTAGAAATAGATTAAACCAACAGTAGCACATGTATGTGAATTAACAAGTTAGGCATATAGATGTGATTCCATTATTTGAACAATTTTATTATTCATTCGTTTTACAGAATCAAAATTACTTATCTACCATTTTAAGCGATCTATTGTCATACAAGATACATTGTATCCAGATGAGTTTAACCGTTTTGGCGCATTTAAATAAAGAAATTTCAGATACTCGTTCTTTTGCTAACTATAAAAAGATAAGGATCGTTATTTGGATTAGTTGTTGCACATTCAGTACAATATGACAAGCGAAGAATCCCCCACCTTGCTATAAGAATGTGATAAAATATCGACTGTTGAAGTTTGTAATTACGAAACAAGTTTAAGTGTAAGATTAGGTGTAAGAAAACTTGCCAAGACGCTGGCCACCTGAGGAGATGGGCGCCTCGCCCCAGTTATCGTTGTAATTAATAGAAATATGAGGCAGATCCGCACTTTACAAAGATTTTTTGACTCTCGAACGAAGTTGGGAAAGAAACTTAACTTGTCTAAATAGTGACACGTTAGACATTAAGGTACAAAGTAATGGTTGAGATATGTAATTTTGAAATTTTTTCATTATGAGTTAATGATTTCAACATAATTTCTATTGTCTCACTCGTCCATTTACAGAAAGGAAATTTCATTATTAATTCTTTTTTCATGACACTCTTAAGACCAATGATCGATATAAAAGTAATGGACGATTTCTTATACTCAGATTTTACTTTTTTTAACAAATAAGCATATGATGTCTTATAATCCATTACAGAATTAGGCAATAATTATTTTCATCTCAGATTACCACATACGTGTTGATAGCATTGCGCGTATCTACAATATTGTGATTTGACGAATATTTTTACTGACACTTAGTATTACCAAAGTGTACGGCAAGTGCGTCCCTGGTGGCACATGAACATGACACGCCACCGAGACCCGCTGACCCGTTTCCCTTCAGCAACCTGCGACTAGTCAATTTACCTTTAAAAAAATCTCAGAAAACCTCGGCCGAAAGAAAAGCAGTATGTTGACACGACACACATACATACCATAACGGGCACGCGGCCTCATTTCAACCGCCACGGGAAAAGCTATTCCACCTTTTTCACACCTTTGCTATTAAAGTGTATATTACTGTGAAGGCTTGAGTGGCACTTACGTCATTTCGGAATGTAATTTTCGGAGGAATGCTTAGGAATGGTTGAGACCTGAAGCGCGATGTTTACGGTATTCAAATTGCTGTCACATACCGCACAGAGGGTTTACGGGTGCAGCTTCATTGTGAAGGTTTAATACAAAAGTATTTCATTCAACGCGGTACAGTCGTGCACTTTATTTGCACTCTGTTTTAATACAGTGGCTCCATGTTAAGGTAAGCGAGACGAATATCTTCTTTGTACGAACCAAGTACAAATAGGAGGAAGAGGAGGAGCGTTATGACACAGTGAAATAAAACAGCTGCTTTGTTACTTTTGGTATGGAAAATTATGACGTATATTAAAATATTTTTTCTCAGTACGTGAAAATATAAATATTTTTGATTAATAATGTCGTGAAACCCGAATGTATTTTTGTAAGTCAAAATATTGTCACACTAATAGGAATTTCATATTCTTCTTTATTTTTCAAAGTAAAATAACTTTTTAAGAATATATTATAGGCGATGATGTTGTAGCAGGATTTCCTCATTATAACTACATGACAAGGACGTTTCCAATTACTTTAGTATCCGCCTTTGCCTTTGTTAAATACACCACCAGGCATGATCAAAAATCACAAATAAACCAAACGTCGTTCCAAAAGCAAAAACTTTGATGCAATTAAAATTTCCAATCTGATAATTACATGGTACGCGGTGCACTAATGATGAAAAATCCATAACGCCGCCGGCAATCTGATTTGTAGCGTCAAACATCCAACACTTGCATTATGCACGATTGCATTTCAAATACTATCCGCCCCGGATGCGTGCGCGGAGCAAACGCCATGAATTATTCAGCCAAGTTGCATCAAATATATGCAAAATTCCATCTGTAAGTACTTGAAGATTCGTATCAAGGCTCTGAACAGTTTTCGCTACCAAAATTCGATAAACTACTATCAAAAAACTACTAAAAAGACTATTGGTATTGGTATTGCTTGACTCGTTTCGGAAAATCCGAACTAAGACCTAAAGGTGGATGGGAAGGTTAACATTTCTCAATCGCTCGGTTTCCAGCTACGAGACTTACATGAATGAGAATTCATTCATATCTTTGAGTATATGTAACCGAGATAGACTTACCTATGGATTAACTTTGAAAACGTACTCTTGAGACATTTTATCCCTTCTTTGTTTTTGTCAATGAGATCATACATCTGCCATGATTCATTGTTGGGTTAAGCGACTATAATTAAACCATGATGTATATGATTAATACCATTATGATAATAATAGTTCTAAAATACGAGTCTAAATAAATTTGGTTTATAAATTTGATTGGTTGATTGTATATTTTTTTTATTTATCAGGCTTCAATGTACGCGGTGTACAAGTGTGTGTAAGAGTAAACAAAACTATGATTAAAAACAAAATACAAAGAAATGTACGTTAACTAAAATATATTACGATTTCTTATAGAGTTCCTATAAGCGTGAAAGTAAACAGCTCCACCATCTATAATATTAATAAAATGTTTATGAGGCATTCCTATTGTCATCATGAGACTTTAAATATGCATTTCTATCACAGGATATACCGTACCCGGGAAAGTAATGTAAAATCCAAGAACACTCTCCTTATCCATTATTTTTTCAGATTTTCATATGTTAGAAACGTT
Source organism: Cephonodes hylas (assembly GCA_030295005.1). Classification (NCBI taxonomy): domain Eukaryota; kingdom Metazoa; phylum Arthropoda; class Insecta; order Lepidoptera; family Sphingidae; genus Cephonodes; species Cephonodes hylas. Next base: position 8,701,679 of record AP025371.1, read on the forward strand.
CTGCCATTTCCAACACATAATATCCACAGCCTACCACACACAACAATGATTTTTTGGAACGTACAATAAACACAGATTTGGAAGCAACATGCATTTTATATGAGAATGTTCTTACTGTGTTGGGCATACGAAATTTTCTTACCCGAAACTTTTGCGCAAAATTCAAAGAAAAATCAGACTTGAGTACAACGGAATGTTTTCAATATATTCGGTTCATATTCGTAAAAAATAGTCGAACAAGAAATATTCAAACTAAGCAAGAGCAAATGCTCAAATACAATTTTGTTAAAATTATTAAAATAGAAGCTTTAGGAGCTATTATTTATAAACTACCTACTCTCAACGATAATAAATAAAACTAAAGATGTTCCAGAATCAGCCTAAGAATATCTTACCAACGCTGAGATAACTATTTAAATTATTGAATAGTATAGTAGTATATTTCTTGCCCATTGGTATTTCTTTGGACGGCACAGTGCTGAAAAACACTTAAATGTGGGTATAAATAATAAAAAAAATTCACAATATTTTGAGTGATTCTCAAACATTGTGGATACCTAGTTCTTATAATATCCGCCACACTCAAGCCTCATAATTTAATGAAAATATCCAGATTTAGTTTGCTAAATACAGCCACAGTATACATAAGTATGAGCATACTTACTTAAACAGGTATTACGGATATGTCTTGGATTATCCATGCCTTTATTTGGCTTTACCTTAATCTGTAGTGTACTTGAGTCGTCCCGAGTTTAAAGCACAAATATTGGATCACGCCACATGGCATGGAAAGTCGTTGAAATATATTTTAAAGACTTTATGTACGCACTGAAGTACCGTGTCATATTGACATACCCAGGTTCAATTGCCGGGTCGAGCAATCATCTTCCACCCATATACGTACCACTAGTGGGCACGGACCTCCTACATAATTGTGAGGATTTAGGCCTTAGTCCATCACGAAGCCTAGCACGAGTCGACGGACTGTGTAAATATAATGGAAATATGACTAAAATTTACTCGTCTATGAGTGAATATAATAAACATATCCGAAAAAAAAAAAAAAAAATTAAAATAACTTCGGATAGATACTTCTAAGTAGTGAAAACTAGAAGAAACTTTAATTTTTATTTCTAAATAAAACTTACAAAAGCGATTAAATAAAATTGCGACACAGATTTATAAAATCAAAATCTTTAAGAAAATCCGACTAAGCTCCTTCCAAACGAAAAAAGTGCGAGGCATATCAAACGCTGAGTTGCTACCATGTACTTATTCCATAATCCAGTAAAGGTAGTGTGGAACGGTCGTGATACGATTGTGCAACGTCGTTGGGCAGACTACTAAGTGCTACAAATCCTTCGGCCGATGTCCCACACCCCGTCAGTCGCCCACCGGTACTACTCACTAATACACCCGCGTCGGAAATAACAAATACGAATAAAATGTCGTAATGGCTGTGATTGCATTATTATTGGCAATATTGCTCGTAAATCGAGTCAGCCCGCTAACACGCGTAACCACGTTATCTTCGGAGAATAAAGTAAACGTATTACCAGAAGGTCGCTCCGCATTTTTTGCCTTGCAAATCCAACAAATCAGGCCGACGTCGGAAGCGACGCCAGCGGCTTCCATCGGAAACAATCTAAATGTCATTGATGGAAGCAAAACAAGTAATCCAGATGTACAGCGGGAAAATTTCCAAGCAATCTCCACCGTTTATACGCTCAAAAGCAGCAAAGATAAAAAGTATGAAGGCGGCGAAGAAAACGTTGATCTATTTCCTTTATTTGATGAAAATATTGGAAGCAATAAAATAGAATCCTTCCAACAACTTGAGAAAAATGAACAGGAAGCGAAAGCTTTGCCATTAGTGTGGGATAATTGCTTAGAGACGATGTTCAGGGAGAGTCAAGTGAATGTATTGAGAAATCCAGACATGGAGAACATTCACAATGACTTCCCATTACAAAGCAAGAAATTAAATGGAAGTTTCTGGAACAAAAGAAATGTTGGAGCGAAAAATGCCGAATCAATAAAAATGTGGTTAGAAAAGTATAACGATTTGAAAAACAGTAAAACTGAAGAAAGGCGACAGCAAAAACCTGAGCCTATTTTAATTAGAAAAATTACAGAGAGTTATGCATCCACATCAACTCCTATCCCAACTTCTAAAGAAGCGTCTTCTATTCCATCGTCTACAGTCTCTATTGGTATTTCTTCCTTTCTTGAAGAAACAACGCCAACTCAAACTACAATTCAAATAATACCGATAACAAGAGAAGTATTCAAAGATCCGATTGCGCAAAACGCAACTCAAAGCTATTTTATAACAGACAGTGATATTGTGACAAGTTATACTGAAGATTGGTATGACCCGAAGGATGGAACGAAAATTAGATTTAGTAACCTACCTCAGAGAGAAACCTATTTGATACCAACGTTAAGACTTGAAGAGGGCTTTCATCCTTTCGGTTTTATGTCACAATTTTTCTATTTCATATACCCGTTCGACTTTCCAGTTGGTGAGTTATTATTAAGTTGGATAATTTATAACAATCATATTCTTTTTTTGAGATGAATATATTTAAATGTATGTGAGTAAAAAAATATGAGTTATTGAAAATGGGATAACATTTATTTTATGCTAGCCAATAAATCAAGTTCTTTTCTGTGAATTCAATTTGTATCAATGATAGATTAATATTTATTACTTCGCTAATTTTATTGGATAATTTAGCCAACTGGCATCAGGCATGCTAATATAATGATACTAGAGATTCGTCCGTTGAATTTGAAATAATTGAACGATATTAAATTATTGAAAATATACTATTCAATTCGTTGAATGTTGAATTGAAGTATTTTTTCCGTTTACTACATTTGTTGTTGTACTTAAAGCCAAATTTTCTGAAAGTACCTCCATATTGATGCTACCGACAAACAACGCTAATCTTGTTAGCTTTTCGGTATAATCCTATAAGCCTTTTATTCGCAACATATTAACCACTCCTATATCCACAAATTGGTTTAGAACTAAATCATTGGTACAACATTGTATTATCGTTTATTTTAGATCTATTATTTAGATAAAAATAGTTCAACTCTGCATAGCACTGATAAAAATTATTTAAAATTTCCCCTTTTGTTTCGGTTGCACAAAATATTACTAGAATAAAAAAAATGCAATTTTTTAAACTATAACATATTCCAATTTGGGGATCTAACAGAATGAAATATTGTACTGTGAATACCGGAACAATTTATTCTAATCTTTTCTAAAAAAATCACTGTGTGCTGTGAATTATTTGCTTGAATTGTTATTTATTTCAGGACTGATCAAAGACATAGTTTGGGGCGAATTCACATTTCCGTATTCGTTTTTACAGGTACGTATTTACATGCTGTATAATAAATCACAAGATTCTTGATTCACGATCGTTAATGAAACTAAACAATATAAAACGACATGGCAAATTGCTTATTCACAATTTCATTTTTGACTCATTAATTGATTTTTTATCGCTTTTTGTTTTTATTTTGTTTAAGCCGATCACAAGTTTTTTCCAAAGGATCTTTTATTAGTAGTGGCTCGATGAAACGCTGAGGTTTAATTTGAAAATGAATTAAAACATTCTGTAGTGTTTATAATATTTTTATTATAACAAAAAATAAATTGCACTTAATTACACAATAATATTGATCACAGACAGTAAATTAATCAATAAAAAGCTCGTCTTTAGGAATCTTTTTGAAGAACTTATCGATTTGGGTAAAAGCAATTTCAACAACTTTGTCGAAGATAGGTCTTCCGAACTCCTCGACAAGTTGTTTCCAGTTTTCATTTAGGAACTGCAGTACAGCTTGACCTAAAAATAATTCATAGCGTATCATTAGTTTCATCATTATATTGTATAAAATAAATCGATAAAAAATCAACTCATATAAAGTAACTAAGTGAATCCACAACTGACGTGCACCTATTTTTTTTTACGCACGTATGTCCATATGTAGTATGTTTTTTTTTACGTATGTATGTTGCATTTTTGTCAGTTAAAAATATTGTGATGAAAGTTTTCTAATTACTTACTTAGCTCAGGGTTGCCCTTAAATAAGTTGGTCAGAGCATATGTAACTTTATCTTTAATGGTGTAAGACATATCGTATTTTTCGACCTCGTGGTAGACAACGCCATCTCTTGTCACGTCGTGGAACTTGATCTTTGACTTAATTGCTACGTTTCCTGAAATAAGAAGTTTAAGAATTTGTAAAAAAAATTACTCAAAATATTTTTGAACTCTGTTCAGCTCCAGATATTTTACTACGGGAGAAATCAATAAAACAGTTAATCACGGCAGAACAAAAAAAAATGTTATGTGGCGTTTGAAATACGTGAATCCAACCTTTAGATTAAAATTTATCATCAGTTATTAATTATTATGCATGATTACTTTGACAGAACTAGTAATATTTCAAGAACATAAATAATTGTTTAAAAACAAATACAGAACATGTCATTGTAAACTAAACATAAAAATCTACTCCAAAGTAGGGATGTTGCGGATTCAATTTTTTTCACATCCGCGGATGCGGATGCGGATGCGGATTTTAAGAGGCTCACATCCGCGGATGCGGATGCGGATGCGGAACTGTATAAAATTGATCGATTGGTTGATTTGTATAAAATGTTATTGCTTTCCTATTGGTCAATCAGCACGTGCGGTCAACCACTCGACACTCGAGACCGACACGCGCACCTCGCCGCCCCTCACCCCTTTCTTTCTTTTCGCGATCTGCTACACATCCGCAACCGCATCAGCTCCGCAGCGATTTATGCGGATGCGGATGCGGATGCGGATGTCCAAATCGATGCGAATGTTCCGCATATGCGGATGCGGATGCGAATATTCGCAACATCCCTACTCCAAAGTAACAGCCTCGCTAGACACTAGCCTGTCTGTTACGATATAAGACTTGTATTTTAGTGTATAGTCAGAATTACATAAGTGACCGTTTGATGTATTAGTTAATCGAGTAAATAATTTATGATCTGTAAAATTAACAGTAATCCACAACTAGGGTTTACATGATCGATATTTTAATCTGTCCTTAGCATTTCTAAAGTTGATCTCGTCCTTAACATTTAATAACAAGTTGCACGTTGTTCAGCTTTTTGATTGTCAAGGATATGAACTTGCAAATACGGTTGCAAATTCATATCCTATCGCTCTATACAATTTTAGTTGTTTAAACATAAAAGTATATTTTCAAGAAAAAAATAATAAATCACACCGAGCAGCATTGACGTCAGACAAATGCAAAACAGCAAAGATATACAAATTGGTTTTACTTGTTTATGTGTATGTTCCTCAATTTTTTGTTGTTCTAATAATAAGGATAAAAGTTACAAGAGTTTCTGTACATAGATATCCATATCGATATAATTAACTATTTTGTTATCGCCAGACGGAATATTGCGTCCAATCCAATATCTCCAATATCTCTCTTTCTTAGGAAGACCGAGAATATATTTAATAGATTTTTCTACGGCTGAAATTCTGTGGTTCCGTTCTAGATCCCTATTTCTGATTTTCGGAAACCGATTCCGTGAAATCACTTAGCCCAATAAAACTTTATACGACCGAATATCGAATCCCGGACCAAGAGATCGTATGGCGCATATTTGTGCCGCTGGATCGACGAAGCGATCTTTGAATTAATTCTATAAATATTTCTGATAACATTACTTACTATTACGTAGCCTTACGGTATGTATTAAGTATCATAATTAGATTATATGCTATTCAGCGCAAGGCTTTCACCTTATTATGATTGGGACCTCGCAGTGACTTAAAGGACGGATTTTCTCTTTTTTATCAGTTAGGGGGCTTACAATTAATCATTTCGACCTATGCATAGAATAAGGTTACTTATGACTATAACACCAAAGTACTTTTTATGTCCTTATACTTAGAGTTAAACTTGTTTATATATTGCACTAGTGAAGTAATAATACTTAATCATAACTTTTGTTGTTGTTTAAAGAACAAAAAAAGTTACAGATAGTTATGTGCCCAATTAAGTTTAAATCGCTGAGAAAGAGAAGTAGAGATTTTGCAAATATCACTTTATTTTGCGCATAGGTCGAATTATGCTAGACTCATAGTCCCTGATTGTTATGATTACGACATAAAATTGAAATTACACTTATAATCTATTGTTAAATATGGATTTCATGAAGTTAGAAATAATCAAAAATGTATGCGTAATTAATAGTCAATAGACATCCGTTCGTAAAAACGAGAGGCCGCGATTTCGTTCCCCGCAATGGGAGAAATACATTTATGTATGATCCGGAAATATTTGTTTCGGGTCTTAGTGAGGCCACAAAAATAATCTCCTGACTATTTCTAATACCTATAACACAAGTCTTGTATCACATACCATGATTGGAAATATTTTTTATTGGATGTCTATTTATTTAAAATATAAACTCACCTATTCTGATTTTTGCGTCTCCATCTCCGTTTATATTTACAACTAGGATTTGGCCTTTAGCTCTGTACTTTCCTTTGAGGGTCACGTTACAGTGGTATTCGAAGTTTGCTTCGTTATTCTTGTACCTTAAAAATTATATATTATATTACAATTTTGCACACCCAAATAAATAGCTAATCAAAAGAGCTTATCGAAGTAAACTACAGTAGGTACATATATTAATAGTAGGTTCCTATATTAGTACATATTTTTGACAGCTCCGTGGCGCAGTTGTCTAGACGCCAGCTTGTGAAACGAGCGGCGGCGGGTTCGATCCTCGCACCGAGACAAATGTTTGTGTGATCCACAAATATTTGTTTCGGGTCTGGGTGTTTGTGAGACCAAAAAGTCTCTCGTAGTTTCTGATACCCACAACACAAGACTCGTATCTTAGTGTGGGGTCAGGAATATGTATGTGACTGTTGGATGTATTTATTTTATTTATTAAAACTTTATGTAATCTAATCTAATCTAATCTTAACGACTGATACACAAAAAACAGCTGGTAATAAAACAGGCTTGTTACCTATCTGTTACTGTTTACCGGTTAGATTTGTGAACAATGAAAATGAATTTCGTCATATTTATGAGGATAAGAACTAGATCTTTTTGATAATAATAACTAAGGGATAATCAAAGCAGTAGGGTAATTTTTAATATTAGTTAATACAATTCGTATAAATTTGCTGTTTCAGAACATGATAAATAAATAAGGAAATAAGACTAAAATGAATATGAATTAATAATTGATTATAATTCAAAAATAAATTAATCATGCAGTAAGGAAGTAACTTTTATTATTTTGTGGTTATTTTTAAACAACAAAAACATTGATTTGTACGTACAGTTATATTATTAGTTATGTGTTCGTTCATTACGTATCTATTTATTTAAATTAAAGCCCATTTTAATAAAATCAACATATTTATGCATAAATAATTTAAAATTTGTTCTTGATTTTGTGTTCTATTGGAAGGTCGTGCAAAGAAGGTCGAAACTAAATTATTGAATAAGCTTTCATGTGACGATTATAAATTTACCTGATAATGTATAAATTAAACGAGAAATAACGAAAAACATATAATTGGCTCAATACATTCGATGATATGGGAACATTCGCTTATTAATTTAAAAATAAATTTCTAGCGGTTTATCGTAGAAAATCCAAATATTTTGAGACTGGTTTCTAAGAAGAAACAGTTTGTCGAATCTTTCTTACTATTTTTTAAATAAAACAACGGCTACGTCGTATGGCACCAGTAAGTGGATTGTATTCTAACGGTACCAGTTTTGGCTACTGTGTCGAAAAAGGGCTATTAGTTTTTTTTTTGATAAAACTGATTGTAAGGTTATCGGAGAAAATCCTCACTATCTTCTGAGATATTGTAGTATTCAAGCTGTGGTTTTCTGTTTTACGAGACAGTACACAAAAAATACTTACGTAACAGAATCAACGATACATTTTCTGAATCCATGAACTGTGCCGTCAATGAGTTCTACTTTGAATCCTCCAGGAAGATCGACTGACACGTAGCTCTGACTCAATGGGTCAAGAGATTCTATGCCGAGGGACGGATACCCTTTGACGAACAAAGGAATAGTCTCTTGTACAGTTTTTTTGAGACACTCTGAAGTCAGACCTGGACATGGTTTGATGTAATCCGCTGGAACAAAAATAATTTTATCTTAAAAAAATATATACCTTTTATATTATATTATAATGAAATTACTTTTTTCTATTCTTAAAAATTTACGAAAAATCTAAAGGTGAGATTTAAATTAGTATTTGTTTTCTTTCTTTGGATTATGTAAATAGTATAAATAAAATTAAATGATATCCTCTTAGCAAAAATCTATTAAATTTGCCCGGAATATTTAAAGCGCACGGCAAACGATTGTGCCGCGAGTCCTCGAAGTAATACAATAAATTATAAAAGGATTATATTCGCAAGTTACCTATAAAATATAAAAGTTCTAATTGACCAATTAAAAAAGAGACTTTGAATAAAATTATATGAAATACGTATAAAAAATATTGTGTAATGAAATTATTCGTAAAATTGGTAGTAACCAAAAAATATTTAATTCTTCGGCTTTATAAAAGAAAAGGAAAAAAACCGTAATAACCTTCACAAATTGAAACAAAATTATTTTAATGCACTTTTATTATTAATAATAAATATATTGTGTAAAATAATAACAACTTACGCGCAATTCTAGCCAGACTTCCTTGAGTATAAATTGCTAACACTAGACCTAAACATAATAAAACCTTCGCCATTTTTATTTAAATATAAAAAATATATTCAACAATAAAACTTAGCACTTCGCTCGCACTCTTTTTATACACTGAGTAAGATACGAATACACGGGCCACTACCACTATAAAACCACTACTACTATAAAAGCCTATTTTTTATTTTCGCATACATAAGCGGATTATAAAAAATATGACAAGCCTTCTACTCCGGGGGTCGGTAATTATGATTTAGACTAAATTATACCTTATCTACAACTGCAAAAATACACATGTAATTTGAATCAATTTGGTTGTGTGCGATATTTTTTGCTAAACTAAAAAAAATATATCAATTAGGCATATTGAGTTTGCCAAATATTTTTTACCGAATGAAAAGTTAAAAATATCTTATTAAAATTATAATTTGTAGTTTCATTTTGATATCATTATTCATGTCCAGCAAATTTTAGTATTATTAAAAGTCCCTTCCAGTGATGTAACGTAGGTTTTTTTTTCATAATAGAAGTAATTCAATTAAGAATTAAATTCTAAGTTGTCTATGATCAATTAACACAGTAATCACAAAAAACCGGATTTACTGGCTTATCCCAAAACTTGTCTCAGTTACTATGGTGAATTTACTTGTGATAAAAACCTAGCGCTACAGTCATAAGTGTAATGTGTATGTATATAAACAACACAGCAAAAAAGAACTGTGGAGTGAATGTAATCGAAACTCATAAGCTTTATAATACTGATATGTTCTTAACGAGTGATAATTGTAGTAACTGATAATTTAAACAAGTTAATATCGTACATACGTCCCTACATAATCTGTAGTTAGGTACTTGGTTTCTAGTCTATACTCGTGAAGGATACTACACCAAGAGTAAAAATTTGAGGGGAATAATCTCATTTGATTGAGTGACAATTATCACGTGCAATCGGTAAATTTAATTATATCTGCGCCTATCTACATACCTATCAAGGTCAGTCAAGGTCTCATCTACAACAGAGAAGGTAGTCCATAGTCCTAATCCGTGTTATAAACGAAAGTGTGTAAGAATTATTTAATTAAATGAGCTTTTTTCCACATGGCTTTCCCTTTCTTCTAATATTTGACCATCCCCCAAAGAAAATCAAATTATTTTATTAGTTATGCACAAAACTTAATTAGCTTAAAGCTTATAGAAATTTATTGAACAGCTTTTTCGTGACGTCATGACTTCGAAATAGAGTGTCCCTAATGGGCGTTATGGATCGGCGACAATTTTTATATTTTAGTTTACATTGCCAGTGTCCAAGGCGAACGGCGTTGACGTTTTAAAAGAATCGCTTCCTGCAACTCAATAGCTTTGCGTTGAATTTAGCCACCAAACTTATGGTGGTAATGTCCACATAAATATACTCGTATTTTACTTGTTTCCTTCAATTTTGCTTTGTTGGGTGTGAATCACACGATAAAAATTGTAAGACAGCATATATTTCGAAGGAAAGATCCATTAGGTTTTGATTTGTTTCGAGTTTTGGAGGCGTTAAAATTTAAATCTTTTATGGCCCCATTGCATCCATTGCATTGATCTCAGATTTTTTGGTTTTCTATCTGCCCTTGCGTATTGCAGAATAAGCACTAGAATGAATCATCTAAGCCCTAAGGTACAGATTTTTATCTTTGTAATTATTTTAAAATATTCAGAAAAGATAACTTTCGCCCATAGTCGTGCAATTGTCATGAGAAACAGATTGTCGTGAGAAACAGATTGTCGTGAGAAACAGATCGCTTACTTCAGCCTTCGTGAAAATTATTATATATTGTACATGGTTTTTATTTTAACCACATTAAAAAAAAACCAACATAAAACAATTCTTTTATTTCTTGTAAATAACAGCGTTAATTCGACATTTCCTTAGGCGTAGTATAAGTCTCTTTTCACCAATTATGTATATCATAATGTGTCTTATTTAAAATAACATAACATCGATTATAAATACGGCATATAAATCGTACATGTGTTGGAATTACGAATATCGTTCAAACAAAGTGTTCATAGTACTTGCATAACTTTATTCTTATTGAAGTTTCGAGCGTTGTGAAACGTTATGGTCATTTTTTAAGTGTCTTCTGTTGCCAGCGTGTTTCCTTACTTTGTAAAAACAACAATAAATTAATTCAAATAATCAGGGCGAGTGCAACACGTGAAACTTAAGTTAATTTTGTTTTTTTTTAATATCACGTGATGTTTATTTTTTGTATTATTATAATTTAAGAAACATATAATATTAAGATTCTTTTAAAAGATGCCAAATCATGAAACAACCTAGCCAAATATTACCCTTTAGGCTTTTTTTCTTATACAACAATTTGGGGGTCGAATGAAATCTTTTTTATTTTTACAATATAAATAAAATGCACCTTTTATTTCATCACAGATCTTAAATTAATCAATAAACAGCTCGGCTTTTGGGATATTTTTGAAGAACTTGTCGATTTGAGCAAAAACAATTTCAACAACTTTGTCGAAGACAGGTCTTCCGAACTCCTCGACCAGTTGTTTCCAGTTTTCGTTTAAGAACTGCAGTACAGCTTGACCTAAAAAATATATAAAATCATCATTTCAATCAATAACTTATGTTACGTCATAACTTAGATTCTTCAATAACTAATACTGTTCGTCACGGGAATTTTCCACGACCTCGAAAAAATAGAAAATGTAAATCTATTTAGTAAATCTACGAATAAAGGAGCAGAGATTTTCCTTCTAAAATTGTTACATGCATATTGGTTGATATTGCATCAAATTGCATATTACATAGCTTCCAGTCATATCTTACATCTATTGATTTCAAATTTTAGATAGTCGAAATTTATAATTTGTTGTGTTCAACGGCGAATACCATAAAAAGGGTAATAATTACAGAAATAGATCATAGACGGCCTTGATGAAATCTTTTTATGTTATTTGGACACTTGTATACATACTTATATACAGGGTGTATTAGACCGTGATCGGAAACTAAGGCAGATAATATCTAAGGTAACTATAGATATAAAATGTATGTGGTTGTTAGAAAATCGTCAAAATGTTTATTTTTTCTTGGGATTTTCTTTAATGCCAAGAGTTTTAAATCACCTTGGATATTTCTTGCCTTAGCTTTTTTTTATCACGGTCTGTATAATATCTTATTACTTACTTATCTCAGGGTTGCCCTTGAACAAGTTGGTTAGAGCAAACGTAACTTTGTCATCAATGGTATACTTCAAGTCGTACTTTTCGACCTCATGGTAGACAACGCCATCTCTTGTCACATCGTGGAACTTAATCTTTGATTTTACTGCTACGTTTCCTGAAATAATAATTATAAATTAGGTACATAATAATTTGTGAGATATTTGGTTTAACTTAAGTCGAATGTTCTTAGAATATAAAATTGTATTATTAAAGTTGACGAATACGTCGGTGTATTCAAAGACCTACGTGTCACAACTGGTTTATGAAAAAAAAATCATCTCACAACAAATATGTCTTAATGACAGGTTTTATCAAACTTTTATATATAAAAAAAACTCCGTCAAAAATATCGAAACAAGTTTAGTAGTAAACGTCACCGAGCGCAACACAAAGACTAAAGAATATGTAATACTAGACCTACAAGGTAACTAAAGCAAGAAGTTAACAATAATGTATATTAAAAATAGATTTTACGAAGAGCCCCTAGATTTAACTTGATTTATATTTGACACTAGCTTTTGCCCGCGACTCCGTTTGCGTAAACAGGCTTGGGTTCAAGTAGAAAATAAGTTGTAGCCTATTTTACTGCACACAGTCCCATTTATGTTCATAACAAAAATAATTCAAATCTGTTCAGTTGTGTCGGAATCTATTCAAAACAAACAAATAATTATATGTTTCCTCTTTATATTATTAGTAAAGATTATGTATATTTTGTGACATAATAGAACGAAATGTTTTAGTTCAAGGTGAACTAATTATAATAGAACACGCATTTAAATCTTCTCAACAACAAATGTATATGTAAATTACCACACTGTTATTATCACTAACTTTCCACTAATAAAATCAACACCCTCATACACACACACACACATATTTCATCATACACACACACAAAGTACCCCACGTTTATATGCCTGTAGTGTAGTAAAATGTATGTAGATATGTAATGTACAAACATTTGTCTAGTCTGGCTGTGTCTCATTCTGAGAAGTCTCTTGTACTATCTGATAACTATGCGTTAAGACTTGTATTTTTGTGTACTATCAGTGTGTACAGTGAATGTGTTTATTTATATAATTAATATTTAAAAATAGTTTAATGTTTGAAAGAGATATTCATTACCCAAATGTTAACAGACATCGGTAATTCACACCTACAGTTTATTATAATCGGTATTTTAATCTGTCTTTATGTAATTAATATTTAAAAATAGTTTAATGTTTGAAAGAGATATTTATTACCCACATGTTAACAGACATCGGTAATTCACACCTACAGTTTATTATAATCGGTATTTTAATCTGTCCTTAGCATTTCTAAAGTTGTTGACGTCCTTGCCATTTAATAACAAGTTTATCGCTGCTCAACTTTTTGATTGTCAAGGATATGAACTTGAAAAAAAAAACAACTGCTATGCAATTTGAAAAATGTATGGCGAGAGCCGACGATCGAGCCCAATGGCGTGCCATAGGAGACACTTACGTCCACTAGTGGACGTTACAGAGGCTGTTGATGATGATGATGATAATGATAATGTGTTGATGATGATGCAATTTTAATTTACCCATAATTGTTTGTTGTTATAAATACATATACCAATAATAGTATGATGTTAAAAATAATATCATAGAGGACAAATAAAAGACTTCAATCTGACTTGCTAATCTAGTTCTTGTGTGACATTTTTTATTGTGTATTGAAACTTCTTCCGTACCTAATACCTATGACACAAACTTGTATCTTAGTAAAAGATCGCAAAAAAATATGAACTATATTTTGAATTGATTAATTCAAAATAATAAACTCACCTATTCTGATTTTTGCGTCTCCATCTCCGTTGATATTTACGACCAAGATTTGGCCTTTAGCTTTGTACTTTCCTTTGAGGGTCACGTTACAGTGGAAATTGAAGTTCGCTTCTTCATTTTTGTACCTTTAAAAAAACCTTCTGCTTAGAATTGGACAAAAAATAATAACTTTGAAAAGTATCACACCGGGCATAAAGCCTTCTTAAGTCATATCTTTGATCACTTAGTTACCTAGTAAATACTTGCTAAGCTACATCGCCACTCCACTTTTTTTTTTTAAATGCCCGTGCCAAGCAGTGTGACGCATTTGAGCTGATGATGACACATAAAACAAGTACGTACTTTTAAACCAGAAAAGTATTTCCATCAATGTTTTTGTCAACAACTTATTTCTATAACATATTTTTAAATTTATCACTGCTTCGTTGGTCCTAAGGAAATGTCATAGGTCCTCAGTTTTATTCTCGGATCGAACAATGTCATTGGTATTTTCCATGAAATTCTCAGTGACGCACGTAATCTGGAAATTATGCTTATAGCAATAGCACCCAGATCTCCTATTATTGAATATAATAATATTACATTCCCTACTTCTATAAAAGGACAAGCGAGTGCCTCAGATATTCATGGCTTCTAAACTCTATGATAGAATACTGGAACGTATGAAGAAGGGTTAGGTAGGTATTTCTGCATCCAGGCTTTGCCAGTTATAATTTACTAGTCCGTTTTCTAGTCTTTGTGCTGTTACTGGGAAATTCCTGGAAAACCATTAGTATCTATCCCGAACTGAATTTAGAAACCAGAGCTCTTTCATAGCACACGTTAATTAATACAAAAGAGGCAACGAATTAATTTTAGTTTTAATGAATAATATATCAAATTCGCTGTTTCAAAGCCCAATAGAGACAATTATTCATAAGGAAAATCGCTAAGAAAAGTTAATAAATATGACTTTAAACCATATTGTGTATTGGCTTAAAATCATAGAAAGACATGCTAATCATTTCTTAGACAGAATAATATTAACATTTGTTTGTTTAAAATTTACATTCATTACACTCCTATTAATAAAATTTATATACTAAATTTACATTTACGCATACATGATGTAAAAATCCTTAGTCCGTGATTTTGTTTCCTAGCGTAAGGCTACGAAGAAGGTCGAAAGTAATTTATTTAATTTGATTTAATGTGACGAACTTTGAGGTTTACTAATGTAGGAATTATTAAAATTAAACATCGAATATTTAAAATGATAAATTTTGCTTATATTTATATTTACGTCCGTGCCCAGGCGTGGGACGTATGTATATCTGATGGTGATGATATTTTATATTGTATACATTATCATCATCGACATCAGTCCATACATAGGCGTCCTAGTTCTGAACACCTAAAAGTCTATAGGATAGTCTTATGTGTGTAGACAACCAACCAAAATTAGGCAAACGGTGGTGTACTATGGCCTTTTATCTCTCAAATGTTGAGAAGGCCGGTTCCTAGCAGTTGGACATATGTATATGGCTAGCTGTGTTTTGTTGTTTGTCAACTGGCTTATAAAAAAAACACTTACGAAACAGAATCAACAATGCATTTTCTGAATCCATGAACTGTGCCATCGAAGAGTTCCACTTTGAATCCTCCAGGAAGATCGACTGCCGTGTAGCTCTGACTCAAAGGGTCAATGGATTCTATGCCCAGGGATGGATACCCTTTGACGAACAAAGGAATAGTCTCCTGTATTGTGTTTTTGAGACACTCTGAAGTCAGGCCCGGGCATGGTTTGATATAATCCGCTAGAATATAAAATAGACTTTTTGTAAGGACTAGCCTACTATGCTTAGAGAAAAAAACAATTAAAATAAAATAATGTATGAAAAAAAAATGTATGTTACATGTTCACATTATTGGAACACCGATATACATAAAATACTTCCATTCTTGTTATGAAGTTGAGAAAAGCTATTTTAAGAAATGTTTAATGAGATATTGTTCTTTTACTTATAATTTCTCCTAGACCTGTCTAACTTTCTCTTACTTTAAATTTAATAAACTTAGGAAACGTCCTTTTCTATAAGAAATTGCATCATTAAACCTATTTTATGCAAACTTAACTAAACTTTTAACTTGTTTACACATGTTACATAAAAATAAGGGAAAATGGAATAAAAGTAAAAAATTCTAAATATTATGGAAACAAAGAAATGTGGTTGAATATTATGTTAAAAGAATACGAACACTTTAAATTTTTTAACGGTTGTGGACGACAAAAGTGTTAGGTTGCCAATGTGACAAGAAATGGAAATATTTATGCAAAAAATGAAAGAAATAGGTCAATAAGTAATTCTTTGTGTATATTTATCGCGGCAACTTTGTAATAAGAAATAAATCTAAAAATTTTCACAAGACGATACAAAAACATCAATAATATAATTTTATTACCAAATAAACAAAAAAAAAAAACAAAAATAAAAACTACTTACGCGCAACTTTAGCGACACTTCCTTCAATATAAAATACAAAAACTAAACCTAAAAACAATAAAACCTTTGCCATATTTATTTAAAAATAAAAAATAAATAAAATGTTCAACAATAAAACTCAACACTGAGCGTTCGCACTCTTTTATACACTGAGTAAGAAACGGATAATCGTGCCAAATTAAGACAACCTCACGTCCAAAGCCTATATATTTATCTTCAAATACATATTCATAAGACGGACTATAAAAAAAAGTGATTACACCCTCGCTTTGTGGGTCGTTAATTATAACACATTAAGGTAAATTACACCATATTTTTTATTGGGGATATTAAAACAACGCGGAAAGGGATAATAAAAGATACAATGTATATGGGTAATGTATAGAAAATTGTTTTATAACTTATATAAAGGAAATATGCTGTTTGTATCAATTTTCTTGTTTCATTGTTGCAAATTCTTTACAGGCATTTTTTCGAACATTATGTATTTTTTTAACATATGACGGTTGCCGAGGACTATTCGAAGTGTTACTGTAAAAGATTGCATAACAAAATATATTGCATATTAGTGTCTTGTCCTAGCTTAACGAATTTATCATTCACCAAGGCTATTCACACTGAAACCGTGTATTATTGAAAATAAATCTTAACAGTCACATACATATGTTTAGCAAATGCCAAAAGTATTACGTCCGCCTATACTTACTGTGTAAAAAGCATAAATGTACATAGGTCTGACTCCATACTGAGAATCGATGAGAGACTTTTCTGTCTTACCAACAACTAGAGCCATTACAAATATTTGTCGATAACATAAACATTTTGATTCGGATGCGGGATCGAGCTCGCGATCTCTCGTTTCACAAGTTAGTGTCTAGGTAACGATTAAGTACAATAATTCTTTTTATTTAAGTCTTCTTGCTGATAATACTTTATTTCTCCCTTTAGGTTCCAACCGACGATCTCTGTTTCTTCTACAGCTAAACACATATCCCTTTCTTATTGGGACCACTTCAAATTCGTCTATAAGAATTTAAAAAATAATAAGAGAATATGTAAATACAAAATGTCTTATTCATTACCTACTAGTAAGGGCCTTATTGATCCTAAAACCTTTTTGTGTGAAAATAAAACCAATGTCATTTCCGTAGCTTGATTCCAATCGATTTTTTTTGTCCGTTGCTTCTATTTAAAAGCGTACTTATTAATGTAAAAATAAAAAATATTGAGAAGTGAAGTACAAAGTTTAATAATAATTCGAAACAAAAGCTTTAATTTTCGATATAATATAATAAATAGTTTATAGTACGGATCTCTTCATATGATGCAACCTTGTGGACATTAGATCGCCATTTTTATACAGTCGCGCTCGGAAGAACTTGGTTCTAAGCTCTAGTTTGCAAATTAATAAAAGATTGATGTGATAAATACGATATTTTTTTCAATTATTGTAGTAAACGCCACATTGGGGCAAAGATCTTCTGTCTGTCAGTCAAAAGTGTCTGTAATAAAACCAATTTTATTGGCAATTTTGATTGATTTCCTTCTCCGTTTCGCCGAGAGATTTGAGATGTCTTTCACGATTCTTATTAAGCGTAGTTGTCTAGCCACAAGGAAATAATTCTAAAGAAATGAAGAAAAAATATAGTTAAATAGAACAAAATAAACTAGTATCCTTCCCCAAGATGGAGGCGCCGGGTATCGATCCCGGTACCTCTCGCATGCTAAGCGAGCGCTCTACCATCTGAGCTACGCCCCCGACAGTAATACATGCTGAAACTGTTTGTAACTTTACTCAATCGTGTTTGAATTTGAGAAAAATATGTTTACACTCGATTAAAGTTATTATTGTGGTATTTCACATATTTGTACTTATAGACGATTTGAACAAAGTTACTTATATTTTTTACTTTTAGTTGATAAAATATAGGATTCATCATTTATTAAATCCGTAATTTCAATTTAAACAGAAAACTTTCAAAACTTAATTTCCACATTAAAGATAAAATAGTTAAAAAAAATACTTCGTAGTGACGATTCAAAAAAACTTGTAACTCTATTTAAATGTACATGATTTTGTCTATAACTTTGACTAAGAAGAAAATTTTGAAATAAAAAAATAATGCAATTCTTTTAAATAGAGACTGGTTGGTTGCATTCGTCGTAAAAGCATATGGAGGTTTCAGAAAAAGTCGTATAAGGATAACTATTGAATCTTGTTTTATAAGGGAATACTCAGTAATTAGCATAAAGTATTGAAAAAAAAGCAGTGATGGCCTCGAGGTTTAGGCGCGCGGTCGAGAATCTCGGCGGTCGCGGGTTCGAACCCCAGGCACACACCTATGACTTTTCGAAGTAATGTGTGTATTCAAATTGAATTATCACTTGCTTTAACGGTGAATGAAAACATCGTGATAAAACCTGCACACCTAAAAAGTTCTTAGAAATTTCGTAGGTGTGTAGTCCGCCAACCCGCACTAGGCCAGCGTGGTGGACTATGGCCTAAAACCCTCTCTATGGTAGAGGAGACCCGTGCTCAGCAGTGGGCGTATATGGGTTAATGAAGAAGAAGAAGATTGAAAACAACCACTGCCTATGCTTTCGGGTATTCATAGATAAGTGTATGTAAAATGGTGCAAAACTCGATTCGGTCCCCAATGGGGTATACACTTTGTTTACAGTGGAAAGGAATATCAATATAGACAAACAATTGTAAGCCTCAGTTTTGAAAGTCTTATTATTTAACAAAAATATTAATAAAATGTGGGTAAATTATGTTTTAAAAATGTATAAATACTGGCGACACTGACAGATTCATTCATTCTTGATCGAACGATGGAATTGCACAGAGTTGAAGTTTGTTATAATGTTTAAAAGAGTATAAAAAGATTGGATAAAGGAATATAGCAAGTTGAAACAAGTTTATGTTCTCATTATTCAAAGTATGGCTTACACAATATCGATGTATAATTAATTAAAGAATTATGATACTCTTCTAGGCAATTGGATTCACTATGGATTGATAATAAATGTAAGATAACACTTTTAAAATTCAATTATTCAAAGACTTTCGTATCTTTCTTTTTTTTCTTTTTAACAAGTACTAAGAACATTTTACAAGTACCTATATACAAAAGACACTGATTTAAGCATGGTAGTAGAATCAGGCCATGTAATAGAGAGCGCGTCTTCCCAATAATAGAGCATTATGAATCGGCGACAATTTCTATAATTTAGTTTACATTGCCAGTCTACAAGGCGAACGGCGGTGACATTTTAAAAGAATCGCTTCCTGCAACTCGATAGCCCTGCGTCGGATTTTGTAACCGTTATGGTGGTAATGTTCACAAAAATATATTTATGATAAAAACTATGAAGCGTAGTACACTTCGAACGAAGTTTTTATATTATTGTTTCGATTTTATGTTTTATATTATTGTTATAATGTTAACTATGTTTGTTTTTTTCCATACCATTTAGTAACTATAATAATAAATTTCACATGGGATAAAATAACTAGACTCTGGATGGAAAATAATGTCAACATCCTTCTATAATATTTTTTTGATGTTGAATAAATAATATGTGCAACCAACAGTCACTTACATTCGTAGGTATAAAAAAACTACGCGAAGCCTTTTGGTCTCACAAACACCCAGACTCGAAACAAATATTCGTAGATCACACTTACATTCGTCTCAGGAAGGAGATCGAATCCGCGGTCTCGCATTTCGAAGGGTGGTTACTTCGACCTATGCATCGAATAAAGTTATATTATGTGCTTTTGCACAACTTCTCTTTCTCAGCGATTTAAACTTAATTGGGCACAAAATTATCAGTAAATTTTTATGTTCTTCAAACAACAACAAAATGTATGATCATTATTACTTAACTAGTGCAATATATAAACAATTTTAACTCTATTATAGACATAAAAAGTACTTTCGTGTTATAGTCATCTTCATCAACCCATATACGCCCACTGCTGAGCACGGGTCTCCTCTACCATTGAGAGGATTTAGGCCATAGTCCGCCACGCTGGCCTAGTACGGGTTGGCGGACTACACACCTAAGAAATTCCTAAGAATTCTTAGGTGTGCAGGTTTCATCACGATGTTTTCCTTCACCGTTAAAGCAAGTGATAATTCAATATGAATACACACATAACTTCGAAAAGTCAGAGGTGTGTGCCTGGAGTTCGAACCCGCGACCGCCGAGATTCTCGACCGCGCGCCTAAACCCCGAGGCCATCACTGCCATAACCATAACCTTATTCGATGCATAGGTCGACTTAATAACTGCACTAAGGACTGTAAATTTTCTAAAACTCATAAATGTTAAGATTGATTAGATTGACGACACATACATACATAATCTTACGCCTATATAGGGGTAGGCAGATGCATTTTGACAGCCCCGTGGCGCAGTTGGCTAGACACCAGCTTGCGAAACGAGAGGCCGCGGGTTCGATTCCCGCACCGAGGTAAATGTTTGTGTGATCCACAAATATTTGTTTCGGGTCTGGGTGTTTGTGAGACCAGTCTCTCGTAGTTTCTGATGCCCACGACACAAGACTCGTATCTTAACGTGGGGTCAGGACTATGTGTGTGACTGTTGGGTGTATTTATTTATTTCTTCACCCACATTTCGCCAGGTATGTATCTGTACCACGTAATAGGGGGCGAGGGGCAGTAGAACATAGGTATATGGGCTAATAATGAATAGCATTGTCAAGAATAACCAAAGACTTACTACAGAACTATAATTAATTATAGTAGTCAACTTATTCGCTTATCCGTGTGGCTGTCCGAAATTAAAATAGAAGACCAACAAAAAATATTAAAGTAAAAAAACTTATTTAATTACGTCTTGTAGTTTACTCATCACGTGGCAATTAAGGTGTTTTTATTATATTTATTTTTAATTTAATCAGCTAAAATTATATAAAACAAAGCAAGTAAAAAGAACAGGTTTAGTTTACTTAGGTCACTTTAAAAATTCATCGTGTCATGTGACTTGAAGTGTACTTAACCCAAAATATAAGATGAAGAAATATAAGATGTGTGTGTATATATATATATATATATATATAGATTATACAGAGAATTATAATTTTTCAGATGATTTAATAAAGGACGATGATTTATGTACTCCGGATGAAATATATACAGTCTGTTTGACAAGAGCGTGTACGGCAAAACTCGGGAATGAATTGGGATAAAAAATAGAAAAAAAATACACTCATTATACATGATATAGACAATGATGCTTTATTATTAATAACTTGTCCAGTCGCCTCCATTATCAATAATTGTCTGGAGTCTTCGAGGCATACTTTCTACTAATTTTATTGCATAATCCAGGGACAAAGACCTCCAAATAAGTCTAATTTCACGAACTAATCGTTTTAAAGTCCAGATTTTCTTTCCTCGAAGCTTCAACTTCATGAGTGCCCAAACATTTTCTATTGGATTTGCATCCGGCGACTGTGATGGCCAATCTAGTACTTCAACGTCATTCTCTTGTTTCCACGCTGTACAAAGACGACTCCGATGTTTCGGGTCATTGTCTTCTTGCAATAGCCAATATATGTTTTTCCTTTTAAACCACTTTTGAGCAGATGGTAATAAAGCCATTTGATATATTTTGACCATTTTAGCTGCATTTAAATTACCTGTAAATATGTGCAAGGTACCAAATCCCTGTTTTGAAAAACAACCCCAAACGTGCACCTTCACCGGATGTTTAACGGTCCGCTGGATGAATTTATTGGCGTGGGTACACCAGGTATGAGTGATAGAAGAACGTGCCCAAAAAGAAGCTTCGTCCGAAAAAATTACATTGTCCCAATCCCGGTCCAAATGTTCCTGCGCCCAAGTGAGTCTCTTTTAAACATGATTTTCCGACATTAGCGGTTTCTTTATTATGCTACGAAATTTTACATCATGAGCCAGTAAACGTCTTCTTATAGTATCACATGACACATTAAGGCCTTTTTTAAGCAAAACCGCTTGACCACCACGTAACGATAGGCGAGAATTCTTCTCGAATACCCGTAAAATCATTTTGTCCTCCTTTTTCGTTGTTTTTTGCGTAGAGCCACGATTAGGCAGATCGTCGACATTTTTTACTTCAGAATAGCGTTTCACCCACTTACTAACAAATGTCTTTGACTTTTTCATGTATTTTGCAGCGGCTGCGTATGACATTTTGGGTCCTTTTGGAT
Organism: Cephonodes hylas; assembly: GCA_030295005.1. Classification (NCBI taxonomy): domain Eukaryota; kingdom Metazoa; phylum Arthropoda; class Insecta; order Lepidoptera; family Sphingidae; genus Cephonodes; species Cephonodes hylas. Next base: position 8,724,208 of record AP025371.1, read on the forward strand.
GCAAACACAAGAACACTGCTTCATAACGTGATGCGTACGTAGCACTCATGACGAAATGCGTCCTCCTCTGACAAAGATCGAACGACAACTGAAACTCTATACACAAAGCATCTGAGGGGAAGGGGCTAGCTACCTGCCAAATTTACAACCAAGCTTCTAGCGGTACCTAAAAAAAAGTTTTGCCGTACACGCTCTTGTCAAACAGACTGTATATATATATATATATATATATATATATATATATATATATATATATATATATATATATATATAAATATATATATATATATTTCATCCGGAGTACATAAATCATCGTCCTTTATTAAATCATCTGAAAAATTATAATTCTCTGCGAATAAGAAAATTTATTTAAATTAACACCTACCTACCGCAGCAACAACTTGTAATATTAGTACTGTTTGTCAATCACTACATAGTATAAAACAAAGTCGCTTTCTCTGTCCCTATGTCCCTTTGTATGCTTAAATCTTTGAAACAACGCAACGGATTTTGATGCAGTTTTCGTTCTATCATATGATGCAACCAAACAAATATAATATATATAATGCTCAAGTATGACGTGCGTTCTATAGCCATTTTAATGCAATTGTATGCTATAGTGTACAAAATGATAAAAGTTTGAAGTCATAAATACTTTTTTAAATCTTTTTTGTTTTAATGTATTGCCCTTAACATGATTCCTATAAATTTTTGTTGGTAGACTTATTGTTTTCTGTTACTTCTATTTGACAGTGGAAGTACCGTTAATGAAAAAAAACTAAGGAGCACTTTACATAATAAATATCAATTCAAAAGAAAAGCTGGTATCCTTTGCAATTTTCTAGTAGATACATAATTTGGCCGTACGTAGTTTTCACCAGAGAGTATTTCTGTCCCATAGCTTATCGATCCTGCCCTATTATAAAAATAATAAAATTGTCCTGTGGGTTCTCCTATGTCTTTTCATAAGCAATAAATATAATTTATCACACAAGTTTTACCGAGAGATTTTAAATGTCCTTAATTATTTTTACTATGCAACGATGTCGTCCTAGCCAGAAGGAAAAATTTTAAAGAAGAAAAAAACAAATGTTTAATAAATAAAAGTAAAAAATCTAGTATCCTTTACCAAGATGGAGGCGCCGGGTATCGATCCCGGTACCTCTCGCATGCTAAGCGAGCGCTCTACCATCTGAGCTACGCCCCCGATAGTGCTGCATGCTGAAGTAGTTTGTAACTTTACTCCTGTCAACGTTAAAGCAATATAAAGCTTATTGAAATTGAGAAACATATTTTCATACTTGATATAACTGGATGTAGGCCGCTTTCGACAGAACACTTTTGAGTTTTTGGAAGGAAGCTCATTTCCAGTATTGTACGTCTTTAAGCTGATGATTATGATTAAACTGGTTATTGGGCCATTCCACATATTTTCTCTTTTAGAATATATCAATAATTATTATTATCTTTACTTGCTTTTTAAAGTCAAAGCATCATAACACGTTCCAAGACTAAGAGATCGAACTTAGGACGTCACTAACGAGGCATGAATCATTAAACACCTAATAATGCCAAGATCACTATCGATAATTTTCCGAAAAACCTAAAAATGATTTGGCCCATTACCGTGTGATTGTAGTCGAGATTCTTATGTGTCGGAAACACATATTTCTTTCGCTGAAGACGTATTGGTCATTCCTTAATTACATCGGCTTTTTCTATGATATCTGTTCTTGTCTTTGATGTATGGAGTATTTACTCTACTGTAATTCTTTGTCTACGTTTGTACTTCAACTTTATTTGCTGATATTAAATAGTTTTTCATGTGTTTATTTCGTTAAAGTCAGTTATGGAACCAGTCGCTTTAAAAATGTGCGAAATCTGTAATAATATTACAACGCTGAATAGCGTGTTGCTTTGGTTGAACGCATTAGTCGATGGTGGTACGTATTGAAAAAAAAATTGTAGTCAAGCAGACTATCATTACGCTACGACTAATAGTAATGGAGCATCAATGAACAATGGGACAAAAACGGGAGTATAACATATTTCATTTTCAATTTCGATGTTTCCCGTGTGAAATTTATACGTAAAAAACAAGTTCAGTACATGCAGAGCAATATTTTTTCTTTAATTATTCAAATTATACAACAGCAAACTTAAGGAATGCAAGAATGATTTATACGAATAAATGTCAGCTAATTACCAAATATCATATTTAACTTCTAAACATACTTAAAACTACTTTAATCATTTCCAAAATGCCAAATCGAATTACAATAAATCTTTACTTTACATTCGCTGCTAATAAATATTCATAACAATGATTGAATTTAAAATACTTCCGCTGCCTATTTCTATTATTTGTTATTATGATTTGTACCTAGAGGGTAACTGTCCAATCCACACAAGGCCAGCGAAATGGAATAAAAGTTATATGTCGCTGCTTTTGGCGTTGCTCCGATATTAATGCTGAGATGGGTCAATAAAATATCGTACTCTATACTTGCCCTATCTCACCTCACGCTAGTTACATTAACTCCTTCGCTCCAGAATCAACAGAGGCACACATAGTATAATTGGCGTGGAGCACTGAAGCTCAGCGAATCTAAGGGGTCCTTAATCATGTATTTTCAAAATCCCCTCGTATGTTCACGCGGTCATAAATATAGGAAAAGCAACTTACAAGATCAGCATTAATTATAGAAAGCTTTATGCAAATGAATGTGAAATTTAACATTGACGTGACATTACCATTAAACTCTATTCTAGCATTTTTGCAACGTTTTAAAATAATACGACTATGCACCTCACTCTACACAATACCCGACACAAACTTACAATTTTTATTTTACAAGTATTAAAAATCAGGTTAAAGAATTGTTTTCTTTTTGCAGGCAATCAAAGTTGAATCTACGTTTCTCGCTGTCATCATTGTATTCGCGTGCGTGGCTCTTGTGATACCGTCGTACCTTATTATCTTGGGAATTTTATCATTATTCTCGAGATCAGGTTGTGACGATGAGCTGGAAACTGGAGCTTTATTCCCAAACGTGGAAGAGTCAGAATGCAATGACAGAGCTGTCGTCGTTATCACATTAATAATAGTTTTGCTATCTTGGTTAGTAATTCACAATCGATTTTATAATAATAACTTAGGAGTTGTGTATTTTGAGTAAATTAATCTCAGTACTAGATCATTCATAATAATTAAATATTTCGCTTTGTAGTCGATTGCCTCATATTCATAAAACAGAGAATGACTAAGGAGAATAATCTCCTATTTAATTACACTAAAAAAACGAATATTTATTTGAATCCTAAATTTTGTTTGTTTTTTCTTTTAACATCTTTAATTATAGTATCTTAATGTGAGATCTAAGTATGTATGTGACGGCTAAGTTTTCTTATTTGCTCAACGATATGAGCAATATTATGTTCCATAACAGTTTGAGTGACTCCATTACGCCAACAAAAAAATGATGAATATAATTAGCATATAACAAATTTAAATTTTATTCCACGCGGTTACAAATTAATTATGCAAAGTAATTACTCTCAAGGTCAACTTTAACTTCAATGGACGGTTTTAAAAATGAGAACTGTTGTTAATAAATTTTATTACATGTTTACATTAAAATTTGTATTTACCAATTATTAAAACTGTACGTTTTATGGCTATGTCCTAATTGCTAATTCCCAATTTCAAGAGCGCCCTTTGCATGTATTAATTATCACATGGAAACTTTCTGAACTCAGTCGATGTAAAGATCGCGCATAAAATCTATTTCGCACTACAATTATACTATTAGTACTTTGAATTATAATAGTAAATACATACAAATGTCAGCCCTTTCACTTCGCGTTGCCAATAAAAAATGTACCATTTAATTAAATACAGGAAGAAGGAATATTATACCATAAAAAAAGCAAAACAAAGAAGCTGTCTTGTACAGGAAAAAAAATAACATTAAATAACTAACAGGTTTATCAAAGAACGTTCAAGATTGGAGTTTTTTTATTCTACATCAGTGCTTTTGATATTACAAAGTAAATGTTGTCAGGTTCCAAGGGAAACAGTTCTTTGATAAGCAAATTAAGCAACCATGGTTGTATTAGCAAAAAAAGGAAATACTGTAAATACAATCTAGGCAAGATTGTTTTTTAGTTATCCTATTAGATTTTTGTTCAATTTTTATAAATACTGCTTGCTTCTGCGTTTTACATAAATAAATATAATGTTTTGGTTTTTACAGGAAGTTTTAGATCTAAGAACATCCCGTTTACTAGCGAATATTTTATGACGAATCTTTTGTATAATTATTTAGGTTTATTAATTTAAAGCAATAATCTGTTAAATCACGTAGTACCATTCTAAATTGTATTCTATTAATATATTATTTTCAGTGTCGTCATATCAGGCATGGAAGTGAGTAATGAACAAGCGCATATAGCCGCAACCGAGGGAAGAAATGTGATTAGTTGTGCCTGCTCTGATATTGCTACTTGGCTGTCATCAGCTGCAAGAGAACTTCATCTCAGCATAGTACCACCAGTGGACCTCGTATTACACGCCTATCACGAGGACTTGAGAAGTAAGGTTTCTTTTTTTAGAAATAATTTTTATTTTTCATGAATAACTTTGTGTTATAATATCGCCAAAATAAGATTTTCTTTGAAAAAAAAAATAAGTATTCGTATAAGCAGTAATAAATTATTTAAACTAGTGTAATATTCAAACCTAATTATAGAATTTAATATAATAGCAGAGATCAAACTCCAAAATGTGTGTTATCCGCGTCACTGTCTTTGTAAAACGTCATAAGTACAATTATCTTTGTAAAATTCTCGTGTCACAGTTTTCGTTCCCATACTCCTCCGAAACGGCTTGACCGATTCTTATGATATTTTGTGAGCGTGTTGAGTAGGTCTGAGAATCGGCCAACATCTATTTTTCATCCCCCTAAATGTTAGGGGTAGTCCACCCCTAAATTTTTATTTTTTAGACGAATTTTTAGTTTCTATTTTTTTATGATACAACATACAAAAATACATACAGTCCTTAATTTGCACCCTTCTACGATCAACCCTTATTTTTTAAAAGCCATTTTAGTAATTAAATCATTTTACTTGAAAGTTATTTATATGGCAAAACAACGATTGTCGGGTCAGCTAGTATTTACATAGGATCTTAACTACAGAATAAATGGTAGCTTATAACAAACTACCGTGCTGATATTCCCTCAAATATTTCTTCTACAGAAATGTGTTATTATATTCATAATAAGTTTGGTATAACATCTTCTAGGAATTTCGTTCCTCGTAATTTTTGCTTGTATTAAAATTATGCGAAAATTGCTTTTTCTATCTACTTTTTAGTATGTATATTGTACATACAATGTAAGTTAGTACAATTACAATTGACTCCCTTAATTATATCATTGCAGACCGATCAACGCTGAAATAAGATTCTATTTTCATATATCAGCCTATATACGACCCACTGCAGAACACAGGCCACGTATTCAATGGAGAAGGTTTAGGCCTTGGTCCTCCACGCTGGCCTATTGCAGGATGGCGGACCAAACGCCTAAGAAGTTCCTAAGAATTTTTAGGTGTAAAGGTTTCATCACGATGATGTCCTTCACCTTCAAAGTACGTGATAATTCTCTGTTAATACATAAATAACTCCAAAAGAAGAGTATCTGGGATTCGAACCCGCGACCTCCGAGATTCTCGGCCGCGTGCCTAAGCCTCGAAGCCACGACTCTTACGCCATTGCTACTTATTATTTTCATGTATAATAAAAAAAAACATATTTCTTACTCAACATACTGCCTTCTCGTTCCTAATAAGTCCTTGCTTGTGAATCATTTTGTAAAAGATAAAGAAGTGCCGCGATTGGTTGTTACATCAATTTTTAACGATAACGGTTTCTTTAAACTAAGGTCAAATACTATGTTATTTTTTTAATATTCATTTTGCATGTAAACCTTGACCTGACAAAAATAAAGCGAGGTTAGTCACTGTTAGGTATTCCTAATCTCAATAATTTATTAACGGAATCACAAGATAAATTTACTATCGTATTTATTCATTAATATGAAAAATTTATGATAATCATCTCACGTTAGCCCTATTGTTGGGTCTTCAGAAGATTTTATGAGAAGACCTCAATTTTATGCATGAAACTTCTACCATAAAATGTTTACTGATTGAAATATGTAAGTTTCATCCTAAAATCCTTTGGTGTAAGGCTTACTTGTCTTCTTGCAACTGCATTACATTTTTTGCCTAAAAATACGCACACACTACACGACATTCTTGAAAATCTAGTTGGTGTTTAATATAAGGTAGGTATGACAAAGACAACAAACTAGCAATTTTTCAGATGTAGTGACGTTGTTGAATCTATCTAGACAGCAGTTAAAAAGGAATCTGGAATCTGGTAATGGAAAAATATCACGCTACAACTTTTTAGAGTAATGAAGTAATATCGACTAATTAATAAACTAATGAAGTAATATCGAGTGTTCGTCGCGAATATTTTCAAACATTTATTGTGTGTGGTAAATCAGTCGCCATATCGGCGGTACTAACGACTTGGCGCCCGGAAAAATTGTGCGATACCTTTCTGTCATAAAGCGAAGGACACGCGGACCGTTTCCGGGATTGTGGGCCCATGTATACATTTTATACGTATGTATAGCTGTTCAGAAGCTTCCTAACCCACCGCTTTTAAAGATATTTTAACGTTAAAGTAACATTTTGTGGGTTAAGTTTGGAAGCTCACTTTTTATAAAACATTGTCCATGGCTGCTCGTCCGGAGTGACACTAGGATTACGAAAAATCAAGGGCACTAAAAAGCTTTGGTAGCCTATCGTGAAATGAGATAATCAGGGTGGATATATGTACCTTATATGTAATTTTTCTCCGTCTCTTTATTTTATTCTTCATATTTTTTGACTATACTGCAAGTCACTAAAAATTTCAATTACTGAATGTGCTTAATAGTCCCATTTATCACTTGCTGCCTCACATGCCCGGTTTCGAGATCCGGGTAAAAATTAAAAACTGCACCATATTTACGGTTTATTTAAAATATATCAATAAATCATCCGGTGACGATTCAATTTGCGATAAACAAATGGAAAATTTATTTCATCGGAAGGCCTTTGTTAATAAACAATAAGACGCAGCGTTCATTATAGTTGATTCACGTCGAAATTAATTTATTATCGTGATTTATGTATGTTTATTTTCATTTGCAGATGTTGAAATATTGCTCGCGGAGCCAATTCAACAGGCCATCGCTTCTGAAAGCGGCATCGATCTGGTATTCGATTCTTTAACTGACATAATAACAGGTAATTAACACTTTATGTGCATACGAAACTCTCGTTTTTTACTAGGGAAAAATGTAGGTCAGACCGATGTGACTCCCAATTGGATTCCCGAAGGGATAAGCTAAGGTTTACTAAACTTTCAACAATTATTAATTTCATAAGGGACACGCTTATTGCTGTGTTTAGAAAATATTTCAATAACACTCTCCCATCCGAAAATCTAAACTGGGAAGTCATGATTGCACTTTTATTTTATTCTGCGGAAACAACAAAGCAATGTAGGTACATAGGTATATGATTATTGCTCATGTAAGTGAAGTGAAACAAAACCACTTGAGGCCAGTATTTTGATAGGGTAAAAAAGTCCTACACATTAGTAGGTATTATAATAAACACAGCTCCAAAGGTTTTATTACGCAAGTTTCAACTAAGAGTTATAAAGGACATAAAACATTATGTACTTCACATATGTTTATTAGCCACTTAAATGCTTAATAGTATAAATCGCTACTATACATTAAATTTAAATAAGTACTTCTAGGAAAAAAAAATGTTATGGCTCGAACCTCGTGTATGGATAAAAACAAAATATTAATTGCTATTATTATTGGCTATTCGTTCGTTTGTTTTTACCTATTGTCACCGCTTTGGCTTTTGTTATAAAATACCTCGATTGGATGCCCGCAATTTTTCAATGAAAGAATTTCTGGAATGCTTTCATTTACAAACACGTATCAATAATTTCCGAAATGCCTCTATTCATTTTGCATGAAATAGAATTGTAACTTCTTTCTTTTTTGCTTGCCTTTCTTTTTATAGATATTGCGTACGCTCGTTTATGACACATCATGCAATTTATACGACAGAATATTCAGACACCTCGGACAAAACTATGTGCAACATAATAGCCATATAAATCTATGACAGTTAAATATTTTTCTCATGTACCCATAGTTGTTCAGAAAAAATTAAAATTTCAGAGAGTGAAGATCTATCTAAGAAGATTTCGTCACTTCGCGATGTATGCGTGAAAGCTGATACTTTAGCGTCAGCAGCGTCAGAGAGGATCCGAGATATCGCTTTTCAGCTAGAGAGTTTGAAGAAAGAGTGTTCGATCAAAGACCTGCCACTATGCGACACGGTGAACACAAATTCTATGGAGATGAAAATGAAATTTGATTTGGTTTGTATCAGTCATCAACATCATTAGCCCATAAGTTCTATTGCTGTGTACGTGCCTCCGATATAACTTAGCCTCAAATATTTATTCATCCCTTACATTTAGGTACTACTTAGACACAGCAAACTGGTTTCTGGTTCTTAAATTTCTCTTATAGCCTTAGAAAGTCTCTTACAGCCTTTGATATCTTCGACACATGACGTGTGGAATTAGTATGTGTGTCACTGTCAAATATTATTTATTTATTTGTGAATTACAGATACTTCAAGAGCAACAGTTATTAGAGCTACGAACATTGGGCGTCCTCAACTTAACCCAAGCTATAGCTATTGCCAGAAAACAATTTAGAACCTTACCTTCGGCGATAGCGATGCAAACTTTACATGTGAGGGAAGGTAATACATTCATATACTCACCCGAACAGAGGATCGGTATATGCAGAGGTTTATATCTGTATCCCCATTTTTTCAATTAAGGACATATACATAATAATGTTCTCCGAGTTTTCAATAAAAAGTCTCAATATATCTTAACTACAAGTATTCAAGCAATGTGTTAATGAATACAACAGCATAAACTGGTATGTGGAGCCGATATTTCTCAGGTTCGATTCCCTATTCTAGATACGTGTTATCAAGTATTTCCGTCAGGTTAATCTCGGAATCGATGTTGTTAATGTTAATCACAAAGTCCCGCATATATAAATGAGACTGATCTCAAACCACAATCAAGTTTATTCCCTATACATTTCAGATATACTTAAAGACATCGAAAAAAGAAGAGAGACGGTTCATGCGTCCGCGAAAATATTGACAGACATTGTCCGGCATCTGACATCAGGACTACACACATTGGCGAGACAATTAGAAACGGGAATGAAAAGAATACAGATATACGAGTTTGGTAGATGGATTATTATGTTGGGTACGTACAATAATCGAAAACAAATGGCAAGTATCGGACGAAATGCGATTCTAATTCAGTATTTTTCGTTGAATTGTGTTTCCAGGTAATAATTTATTGAATACGATTATTTACAAATAATTGTGTTTGACGTTTTCAGTATGAATGTACATGATAATAAACAATTTTATTTTGTAAAACATAATTCATTTTAATAGCTATTGATTTTTCGAACTCGTTTTATTAAATTCTAAAAAAAATAATTTATATTATTCATATTTTTGTAGCTTGTATAACGCTCTTTGGTTTGGTGATGCTGCTCATCCTTCTAGCAATGTTATGTGGATGTGGCAATGCAAAAGCCCACGGAAGAAGGACTTTAAAAGCGTAAGTATTAAAGATGAATCTGGTCATTACGCAACATGAATTTGGAATATGGCACATAATTTGGTAATTGCCTTTTGTATCCAGTTTTATGATGTATATAATGCGAGATTATGGATAAAGTAATAGTGACAAAAATTTTAGGACCGTCTTTTATATTACTGTCAACATGTAAACAATCATTAAATTTTTCAAATCTAAATTTGAAAATTAAACCTATAACCTCTAAGCTTTCCGTCATTGTACTAAATAATAAGGCCTATAAATAAATATATACAGTAAAGACATCATTAAAACAATCACTAAAAACTATTAAAATTAACAACTCCCAAAATTTCCGTCGTGAATATGACAATTTTCAACCGTTTACAGGTCGGCTTTATGCCTGTGTTTAACATCCTTGATATTATGGGGGATAGTATCCACCATATTTCTTATTTCGGGACACGCGGAAGTAAGTTGTATAGTTGGGAAAAAATTCCCCAATTTTCAAAGCAAATTACACACAATAATCAAAAGGGAAAATGCACAGTTTTAAACCACCTTTGTGCGTTTGCTCGAGTAAATCGCTTTCGCGTTTATTGCTCGAGATTTCTTTGAAGGCGTTGTTGAGAAGTCATGTTTCGTACGGTTTTGTAGGAAAACTGTGTTTTTGAAGTTCGCGCTAACGATTTCCTACTTGGAATGTTTACCTTTTCATACATTGTAATTTTCTTGTCATAACTTTAGTATATGCTCGGTATCACAAATATTTTTGTTGGAACTTTGCTCGTTATGAAGTCTTTGTAGAAGTTTGTGTAGGAAATTGCTTGGTTTTTCGTTCATGTAATGCTAGAATAAATACATTATTTAAAACAAATAATCGAAAATATCTGACGGGATTTTCATGCTTCAGGCCTTAACCCTCAGTTGTAGTGGAGGCCCGTGCCCAGAAGTGAGACGTACATGGACGGATGATGATGAGTACCAGGCTACCAGAAAATCGTAGAGGTCATTTTGTTTCATTGTCAACCTTTTCCAGGTGTACGTATGCCATGCTTTGTGGGACAGTCCGCAATACAACACACTTACAGCTCTGCTCGACCGACCGTCGCCTCTTCTTGTAGAAAACCAGGGAATCTTCGACGCATTATTTAAAGAGTTAGAGAACATAACTGTAGATGTGTCCGTCAATGATGTTTTAAGGTAATTAGTACTAGATACAAATTTTCAATCAGCCTTTCTAATAAGTACCTACTAAGTCGATGTTAGGTCTAGGTAACGTCGTTAAGTAATATACCTAAATCATATATAAACGTCTCCATTAGCGTTATTTAAATATCTATTTGATCTTTCTTTCCGAAGATTGAACAGTAAATACAGTTTGTTTATTTTGTAATATCGAATATTAATATGTAAATATAACGTAATTGCGTCACAGAATATTCTTTTTTTTTCATGACATGCGCATGTCCCTACATCAAAACATACAGGTAAAACGCTACAAAGGAGCAATTATATGCGATTTAAATTATAAAATGTTGTAAATATTTTTAGATTTTCTTTAATATATAAGCTAAAACTAGATCCACTAACACATTTGCTATAAATCTGATCACAAGGTTTCTCTACAAATAACGCCAATTCCAAGTATGAGACCATTCTAAAAGAGAAAACAGTTCTCAGCAATCTAATAAAACACAAGATTCATAACAAAGCTCTTGACGTTTTTTCTGCTCAGGGATTGCGAACGAGACAGGCCAGCTTACGTCGTTTTTCAACTGGACAAAGTGCTCGATGTCAACAAAGAGACATCTTATTTCGAATGGGGTGAACTGCAGGCGGATTTGGGAAGACTCAGCTCGTCCATAGACGTGGCGATGCTGAAGACGATAACCGTGAACTTTAGTAAATTGCTTCACGACATGCTCGTAGTGTCGGATGTAAATCTGGCGAAATATAGGTGAGTTATCTTGGTGTTTATGGACCTGAGTATAAAAGAGATATTTTAGGAACTATTTTTATCGAGTGCGTGAAAGACGATATGAAAGATAAAGGGGGATTGAGGACATAATGCCTGATAGGGACGTTTGGATGGATAAAACATACTACGCCGACCTCAAAAAAAAATTAGAAACAGGATAAGGGAATGAATATTTATGTGTGTTTTATATAACATAAAGATTAATATATAAGATTTTTCTCAAGCGCCTTCTTAATATGTGATTCAAATTTTATATAAAATACAATTGCTCATTGCAGAAATACTTAGTTTCCTTTCCTCTTCTGATCGCCTCGCTGCTCCCACGGTATAAATAAAAACGTTTAAACCATGCCTTTTGAAATTATAGGACAGGACATACGTGAAATTTTGCTTCGATACAACAAGAATCACATGAAATAACTAATGTGCCTTTACGGACCTATATAATTTTACCTTTAATATTTGCTGCGATTTAATACTATGTATTCAAAATTTCCAGAATGGATTATAATGTTCCCGTAGTTGGTAAAGACTTACCATCCTTAGTGGATCAACTAGAGAACGTAGCAGCTCAATTGAGCGACTTAACGACAGCTGGCAGATTAGAGACTTTGGGTAAGCTTCTATTTTAACACATTATGCTTGATTAATTATTTTATTATAGTAACTAAGCTTTATATTTATACGTTAGCATAAGGTTTGTAGTTAATGAAGTGTCGATAAAATTGAAACATTATCGATTTCAGATTGATAACCCGTTGAATTTATCTCTTATTACCTAAACAAAGTCTGAAAATACAAACCAAAATAAGACTTAAAATACCGTTTTTTTTTACCGTTACCGTTTTTTATTACTATCATTTTATTATTAAAATAATACATACATTAAAAATATCGATAGCGAACTTAGGTGCAGTAATGCACCTCCTACTTTTTCGGTTGTACAAACGTCAATGTATTGCGATATGCTTTCAGCATCAAGAACTCAACGCCTATATCTTACTAGCATCAAACCGTTGGAACAATTACGAGCTGATGTGGTATTTAAACTAACTGAATTAGAACTCCAACTGATGCCGTTCAGAAGGAAACTGAACATCTCTCTCAGCCACATACACACAGCACAGTTCTACATCGACAATCAAGGAGATGTGATCGCCCAAAAGGTAACATTTTTACAATCCGATGACACAGAATTGGTAAAAGAACAAAATTTCCCTTATGGAAATTTACTCGATCCATTTTTTCTTCTTTTATTTTTTCATTCAGGTTTGGTTCTACTGAATTGACTATACTGAATAATATAATCTATTATCAGCTTAAGCAAAGACTGCCTCAAAACTTTTTCGCTTTTGTATACTTATTTTGAGATATTATGCGTTTATATGCACAATTGAATAAGAACATAATTGTTTTCTTTTATAGCGTTAAGAAATATAATAGTTTTGATGTTTTTAATTCTTATAAAAATTGAGTATAAATTGATCTTTTGGATATACAGTGTAGCAAAATATGGTTTTGACAACAACATTAATGAAACCCATCAGGCGCAGAAAAGATTGAAATGCCAAATGATTCATGTTTTTAAAATATATTGAAAACATTGCAATGTCTAAATGAAGTAATATCGTGCCGAAATAAAAGTTGGTATTTTCTTTTGCAAAATATCAATTGTAATGTCTCACAAAGACAACTATTTGTTCAAGTTTAATCGAAAATCGTCTCAAAGATTCAAACATAAATAAGTCGATGACTGTCTCGTGACCACTACGACAAGAGTGTGAGGCTTACGATTTAGAGGTATCAGTTTCGATTCTTCAGTCATGCACAAGAAATTGATTAAAATTATGACAACATTTAAAATATAAAACAAAGAATACTACTAACTAACTAACTACTTAACTTTCTTAAACCTGCAAAACACCTCAACTTTACTGTAAATAAATGTCAGATTTAAATATTTCCATGTCACATAAAAGCCAATTTCACGTGTTACAGGGAGCACAATTTGTCAAATACAAACATACTAAGCCCAGAACTAAAACTAATACGTGAGCATTAAATTGTCCCTGAGTTCATTCAAACTCCCTTAAAAAACTCACTGCACATGCGTTTAAAACCTACTATCCCTAATATACCTACTAAAAAACGCCGGAATTAAACTGGCCCATATCCCAAGCCAATGTATGTTGCAGAAAGTGTCAACATACGTATCCCGTTTAATATCTCACGCGGCGGGCTGGCGGACCCACGTCCTAGTGTCAGCCGGGAAGCACGCTGCGCGCTGCAAACCATTGTTCGCAGTCTACGCTGCTATACGCTCACTGCTTTGCACCGATTACGTCGCTTCACTGGTAAGACTATGGCAATTGACGGAGAGTACACCAAAATGCTTATTTCATTTGTTTTTGCCATAGGGTTTTACTTCTTCAAAATGTTCTTTCATTTGTTTTTGTTATAAGCTACGATTGACATGTCTGGGTTGTATTTAGGTTTTTGTAATAGGAGTTCTATAATTTATGGTTGCAATACAGAGGTTCGATTTCCGGATAGGAGATGTTTTTGGAATAATTAAAAGAAAAAACTTTTAGTAAGAAAATGGAGTCTACAAATATATCAATAAAAAAATGTAGGAAACGAATATCGATGAAAATGCTTCCATCCTTTTCTATAAGCAATATTCTAAGGGATTATAATAAAGATTCTCTCCACGGCACATCGCTATTTATGCAGCAGAACATGTCACGTTGCGTCTCTCAATTTTGTTCTATTTAAAAAATACGTTCCTCTCCAAACGGGAATTTTATACAGCCCTCATCTAGATAACTCCGCCAAAGAAGTTCAAAGAAATCAGTAAAATACTTTTGAGAATTGTTTCACATAAAAAACTTTAACAATACACTTGATTTAAGAACTTCACTCTCAAACCTTTTTGTCAAACAACCTGTAATGTTGTAATAAACTTCTCGATAAAGCCTAACTTAAATTTTGTTCAGCAACTTCTGCAAAGATTTCTTCAAAAGGTCTTGAAACGTACATTGAACAAGTATAATACGATGCTAAAAGAAGCTATCTTGTGTTCTGTGATAACATGATTAGAAGTTGTAACATTAGCTTTTGGGAGTCACAATAAGAAAGATAAATTTATGTCCTTTAATTACGGTTTTTTTTAAGATAAGCAGAGAACCAAAAAACTAAAAGATTGGATGGAAAAATTTGGGAATAATCTCTGTGATTGTTATTGTATGTGCGATAAATGTAAATTTATATTAATCAACAACAAAAAATACATCCTGTGCATTGAAGATTTACGAGATAATGACGGTGGACTATATTTACCGACAAAAGCTGAATAAATGTACTGAACAAGCGCGATCGAATTATCAGCATTATAATAACATTTTCTTATACATTAAGTTTTTTGATATGCTATTTTTCAGCATGGCTGGTGGGTTTGTGGAGTCATTCTAGGCATTCTGTGGTGTACAGCGTTGGCTCCATTATGCGCGAAACTATGGCGATCTTATGGAAAGAAGATACGAGCTCACGAAGCTTTGTCTCTCTCTAACTTGTCGGGGTAAGAAGACAAATAAGCTATTAAAATTTATGACGAACCTTTAACTGCCAAAGTTACTTCCGTTATTATGATGTTTGTCGATAACATTTGAGTGACTGTTGGCTATGATTCTAAATCAAAACAGTCAATTTGGTGTTAAAATGTTGTTGTAAAAAAAGTTACCTACAACCGACTCTAGGTGTATTCGGAAATTAAACTACTAATTTGATGGCACAATCGTTAACCCTTTAAAAATAGCAATTTAGAACAGTCTTAGATTATACGAGCACGTAGATTTTCCCAAATCTTATTTTTTATTTTTTTTACACCTCTTAAATTTTATAAAACATAATATGTTGTTTTACCAGCCAACAAGAAACACCAACGACTGCTTTATGTGAAGGCAGTAATTGGAACACGCCTGGGTAAGATATTTGACGTATCATTTGGTAAGCTTAGTAGGTAAACATGATTAATACGAGTATAACCAAGGTTCCGATTATTATACTATGGTGTTCCTAAAGAATACATATGTAAATAAATCTCAAACATCGATTGAGGGCGACATTACTTTCTCTAATTTTACTGACAATGGTATAAATTATACACCTCAGTTATATGTTGAATTCCCGGTGGTTTTGCTTTCCAAATATTTTCCGTAGATTCCTGGTTACCTGGTAGACGGGAAAAGTGTTACAAAGTTTTTACATTATAAATTTCTCAGTAGCAAGATGTTGTCTGGAAAAAAAATTAATGGTAAAATTAATGGTGGTGGCTTGGACGTGAGACCACGAGACATTCAAAAAAGTAAATGGATTAAAATCTGGATAAAATTTACCTACTTATGAAAGACTCATAAATGCAAATTGTATTGTTAGTGCGTATATAAAGTGAATGGTCAGAAAGGTGAGAGGACAAAATACATACATAGGTTTGGTCGACAGCGTATCAGATTGAGATGAACTTTATGATAGGAACAAACTTTTGGTAGATTTTATCATATAATTGACAGGTGTTAAGTAATTAAATCGATAAATAAATTAAATTAACTTTACATTAGGTTTATAATTTTGAAAGTTGCTATAACCGAGGCCATAATTATTCTTCTTCTTCTTTATCAACCCATATACGCCCACTGCTGAGCACGGGTCTCCTCTACCATTGAGAGGGTTTAGGCCATAGTCCACCACGCTGGCCTAGTGCGGGTTGGTGGACTACACACTTAAGAAATTCCTAAGAAGCCGTTTAAGCTAGTGATAATTCAATGTGAATACACACATAACTTCGAAAAGTCAGAGGTGTGTGCCTGGGGTTCGAACCCGCGACCACCGAGATTCTCGACCGCGCGCCCAAGCCTCGAGGCCATCACTGCTTTTTTCATAATTATTAACTCAAAATAATAAAAATTTGTCCCAAAAAATACGTTTCGTTTTGAGTTAAAAAAATAAATGGTCAGTTTAGTACAACTGAAGCTAAGGTATAAAGCTCGATTCTGAGTCTGTAAAGTTTTACGTCTAGGTAAAGCTAGGTTAAAATTTCCCTCAGTATTTTTGATTCGACAAAAGACTGATTTTTAAGTATGACTTCTTATTTCAAAGTTTAGGTTAAGTATTTTTAAGAATTAAAACTTTTTTACAGACCGCCGCCACCGCCGAGGAACGACAGTTGGTGAAACTAATTTAAAAATCATTGGGATTATTTAAAACAGCACAAAACTTCGATAACTGCCGTTAACACCGAAAACATTTCTGATCTTGAAGTACACTGGCCCTAAAATACAATAAGACGTTAAAATTGTTAATTGAATATTGTATTGTGTAAACCTGAATGACTAAATAAATTTATGAACTAGTTTTATTTAAATTTCCCTCGTTTCTTCCGATAGACTATGATTAGACCGTACCATTTGTCTATGTTCATATGGATTTGTTTTTGCATATTTAACCGTACACAAGTTTAATCATAATTAACATTATGGTAGGTGATACCGCCACAAGAATGATAATACAAGATAATACTAATACTAAACGGGGATAAACTACAACAACACATACCTCACGCCTATATTCCCCGAAGGGGTAGGCAGAGATGCATTTCTGCACCCACATTTCGCCAGGTATGTATCAGTCCTACGTAATAGGGGACGAGCCTATTGCCGTTTTTCGGGCACATTTCCAGACTCCGTGCTGCTACTGAGAATTTCCTAATGGAAAAACCCAATCGCAATTCGCCCGACCTGGGAATCGAACCCAGGACCTCTAGATCGCACGGCACATACTTGTACCGCGAGACCACGAGGCAGTCACGGGGATAAACTGGTATACTTAAAACTGTTTTAAAATTACTATTAAAGTTACTATTAAACATTTCTTTGATGATAGATTAATGTACTGAACTATCTAATAAATAGACTTAGGCCAATAAAATTTTTCTGATTTTACAACAAACTTAAATTCTTAGTCAACATTCATTTTTTAAAGGATTCTTTTCTCAGCTTCTATCAACTGTGACATCACCTTTATTGAAAAGACGAAAGCGAACAGCTAACAGGTGATGCGTTTTATTAACATAATTTAACTTTAGTCTGGCGGTTTTTATGGTGGGCCTACGAAACAATAATGTTGATGCTAATAACTCGACAATACTCCCTAGTATCCATTAAAATCTTTGAAGTAAAATCCAACCACAAATGTTTAAAAAACCATAATAATAATATATAGGTACAGTATCAGCCAAATTGTTATTTTCATATCCTTCCATGGCGAACTGACAGCATTGGCTTCGATGGTTAACGCAGCGGGGCCTAATATAGTATGAGCTGTCCAAAAATCATGATAATACCTTACTAATCAATACAATTTTGCCGACCTAATGCTAACCGGATACACAGATATAGGAAGATACAGGCTGATCAAGCTATGCAACACTTTTACGTTTATCACTTCGATAGAGTTTTACACTTAATATACAGTAGGCTCTATCCGGGCGGAACTATTATTTTACCACTAGCAAAAAGCGCATGACATTTCCATGACTCATAAATTACATAAATATAAATGTATGACGATGATGTACATAACATTTTCTAGGTGTAGTCGATTTGCCTGATAAAATAAAATCAACTAAATAAATTGAAACACAGCTATAAAATAACAAGTTTGTCTATAAACATTACGCAAAAGTAGTTTGTAATTACAATTTATGATCGAAATCGGATAAAACTAAACTGCTTTCGTGTTCTATCTATTTGTTAGATGGACTAATAAATATATAGAACACTAAACTAAAAATTGGAAAAAGCAAAAGTAAGAAAATCTTGACGCCTAAGCAATCTTATATCTACTAAACGGAATTAAATGATCAAAAATAAGCCGTGTTAATTACACGTTGATTAAAATAACTTATTGTTAGTAAAAGAACTATTCTTCTTCTTCATCAACCCATATACGCCCACTGCTGAGCACGGGGCTCCTCTACCATTGAGAGGGTTTTAGGCCATAGTCCACCACGCTGGCCTAGTGCGGGTTGGCGGACTACACACCTAAGAAATTCCAAGGAACTTTTTAGGTGTGCAGGTTTCATCACGATGTTTTCCTTCACCGTTAAAGCAAGTGATAATTCAATGTGAATACACACATAACTTCGAAAAGTCAGAGGTGTGTGCCTGGGGTTCGAACCCGCGACCGCCGAGATTCTCGACCGCGCGCCTAAACCTCGAGGCCATCACTGCACCTATTAAAAGAACTATTATAAATCAAAATTAACAAAATTATATTTTCAATAGTACAAGCAATATAGATCCTCAAATAAAAATCGTAAAACTGGAAAAACCTACTTTATTGCAACTGCAAAGCAAAATCAATTGACCCAATACACGTGTACTTTATGGCCTAGCATAAATATTAATGCACTGTTCATATTCCATACATATTAAGAAATGCCACACCCTTTTTATCTATTCTTAGTGCTGAATTTAGATATTTGAGAAGTAGACCAATATTTTTCCACTACATATGGACATTAAATACAATTAACACTCAACCAATTACGTTCATATTTTTATTTTACAACTTGTGGTTGTCAACTTTAAGTGATATAAGTTTTCTTCATATTTTATGTACGGTACGTAATTATTTAAATAAAACAATTTTGCTTTGTAATTGACGTTCAATGTTTTAATTGAAATTTTAATAATTTAAAAATGGTTGTCCTACCGTTTTCACTTTCTTTTACCCTCTTCGTTTTAGTAACATACTTTAACTGTTTAAAACCTTCTACTTCTACCGTTGTATTGACTATAGTATTGATATTTAATTTAACTTTCTAATATTTCAACAACACATCGCAAACCTACTACTTCTAATGAACACACTCTTCATCATTATTATCAGCCCATATACATATCACAAGGCTGAATACAGTCCTTCTCTACAACGGAGGGAGTTTAGGCCTTAGGCCACCATGCTGGCCCAGTGCAGGTTATCAGAATACACGCCTATGAAATTACTAATAACTGAAGAACAAGGTTTCCTCACGGCGTTTTTCTTCACTGTTATAATTGATTATGAATGCACACAATACACCTCAGTTAGATCAGTTGCCGTCGAAAAATAAGTTTCAATTTTGTTATTCTTGCCGATACTTACCTAAATTCCTACAAAACAAGCAAATCACTAAACGGATCCGGAAGGTGTAAAACTTGTAATGCCACTAAAACATATAATCTTAAGCAGAGGACTCAACTACAGTGTAATATTTCTTATTCGATACAATTTACATATATTAGATAAAGTTACATGTTATACCAATTTCAAATTATATCTAAAAATAAATTAATTAAGCAACCGAAAAAAAAACAGAATATTAGAAAAAAAAACTCAAATTGTTTTTAGTTTTAAAATCTCTCCTTTGATACGTAAATCCTAATTTACTACTACTTCTAAACTTATTTGCCTGCAGCTAATGTTTTATTTGAATAACAAAAGAATGCTATTTGCACCTACCAACTTAATTTATATACCTTTTAGTAAGCCAATAACCATCTCACTCTGAAGGCTCTTGAATTATCGATTGTCTTAAGTTCACCACATTTCTTAGATTATTGAAATTCTCGTAAAGTACTCTCAGGTAAATAAAATCCTTTTTTGTTTTTATTAAAATACTCTTGAATACCTCTCAGGTACCTCCTTAAAACCCTTTTTCGATATTGAAATTCTCGTAAAGAAACCTCAGATGTTTAGACTACTTACAAAAGACTAATTACAAAAGCAATACTTTAACATTCAGATGCATATAATAAAATCCCCCAAATGCAATCCCGGCAGACTTTGCAAGTGAATTTAACTATGCACTAATTACTATAGAGTAAGATGAAATACTCAAGTCAGAAACATTTCTAAGAAATACATTTCGAATGCATACTTCAGTTGTACTTTAATATTAATTAAAATTAATAAGAGCATGAAGACCGTGCTTAAGAGCGTGGCTTTGAGCCAAAACCGTTTACGGAATGTGATTTGTATTACCTTTGCTCGCGTTTGTTTATGTTATTTCATTCCAGACGAATTACGGTGTAAAAAAACATAATATTTGTACTTCAATAATAAATCCTGTTCTCGGCCTTTTCTTGGGTAATAAAATATAACTTACTTTATAAATTACGTCTATATGAAAACATTACTTATGTCGGATAAATTAATATAAATTCTGTTACGAGTATAAGACATTACATAATTTTTCCACTCGTGACTTTTTCAAAATTCTGCCCAGATGAGTGATGGGGTTAAACTATATATTAATGTAACTGTTGGGTGTATATAATTAGTTTTTCTATAACCACTTTAGTTAAAAGAACTTCAACAAACTTAAATCTTTCAGAAAAGATTCAGCTCAAATTATTAATAATTTATTATCAGATAAAAAAGCTTTTTCTTGAGCGTAGAAATAATAATTCACAGGCCTTATCAAAGTTAACACATAAAGAACACTTGTTTGTTACAGCTACCAACAAACCGGATCGATGGCCTAACAATAATAGATTTTAATCTGTTCTGTGTCGCAACTAGCATCTTAAGGCCAAGCGAAATGCTACAGTGACTCCAACGGATCATTACTGATTTCGCAACCCCACTAATTGTACGTATTAGCTTGTTGTTTTTAATCCATAAGTGCTCTGATTTTTTAATGTGATATTTATGCGCGGATTGATTCAAGGTAAATAATATTTGTCATTTTATCTTAGATAAAAGGAGTTACTGAAAATAAAAAATCGATTATTCTACCTCTCCGAGGGCACGGGCGTCCTCTTCCATTGCGAGAGTTCACGAACTACACACCTAAGAAATTCCTGAGAACTTTTAGGTGCTGGTTTCATCACGATGTTTTCTTTCATCTTTTAAGATTCATGAAAATGAAAAAACTTTGAAAAGTCAGAGGTGTGTGCCTGGAATTCGAACCCGCGACCATCATTGCTTTTTGCAACGGCTTATTACTAGTAGGATTGAAAAAAAACATCGAAAGGCAGTTTATTTTAAAATACGAGTACATACCTATGTGAGACATAGTCAGAATGTACTCAAGTTTTATTAAACAGTTACGCAAAACCAATACTGCATAAATTTTGAGTACAAAGCGGACTCATGAATTACGCCCCTCTATTGACAATGCAGACTTTCAATTTACGCCCGAATTTCAAATTTTGCATCGCGTGGTCTTGGTTGGGAATAATGTTGAAATAATTTTCAATGCACCAAACGTTGGCCTTTTAAACTGCACCAAGCTTGACATTAATGACAGCTCAGAAATGGGACGACGGGAAAGAAAAGAACGATGTAAAAATGTGGAAATTTTCAACCTTTACTTTCAAGACTGAGTAGTTTTATTCTTTATATCATGAATTTGTTCACTTAGAAATATTGATTTAGTTTTAGGGAGGTCTTTAACAAAGATCTTACGATGTCGGGGGGCTTTCAATCTCATACCATGCACATGGGTTGGGTTACACAAAAATATCCGAGAGCACGAATACCTGTTCCATATCCGTTTTGGATTCTGTCTATAATATTTTTTGGGGTCGCCTGTGCTCTCACTTTCCGTCCATAGAAGAAACGAACCCACATATCTTGTTGCCCATCTCATAAATTCTCTTTCACTAGGGGTGCAGTACTCCTTTAACTCATCGAGTAATCCCGATGACCTTCCTAACTCGCCTATTGCGACTGGATAACTTGACTTAATTCCCACGCTCCGTAACAAGCTCTGTTCATTCGGACTATATATTCAGTCGTATAAAGTGGAAAACAAATGACAACTATATCACCGAATTCATATAGATGGAACGCAACAACATCGCTATCTACTTCAATCTCCTTCTTGATTTTCTGATGAATATTTCGATCTCTCTGATTCATTTTGAAAGATCAATACGACGATTTAGCTGTCAATGAGCATTGGGTCTTTGCCTATACCTTGTATCATTCTGCAGTAGATCCAGTTCTACAAACTGGAAATTAAGATATACAAACATTTCTTTATAGAAGTTACACCCCTATTTAACATCAACGGGCGCACTCGTGCATTCATTTACTTCCATTCGCACGTGAGTTACAACATCAATGAATATTTTGAAATGCAAATGACATTAAGTATATTCATAGTGTGCCGTTTTACATAATAAGATTATCTATGTAGGATGGCCGGGCAAGTATGTTTTGAATTTATTTGGCCTACTTTGTATCTAGACTTGCTTGATGTAAATGCAGACATTAATAGAATGACTCATGATTATAATCATCTAGTATTTTAATCCTGTAACATTTGTAATTAAGAAACAAGCTGTACTTGATTTAGATAATTTTAATACTTTACTGGTTATATGACCGATATGTACAGTACAAATCTAATGAATCATTTTTAGAGCATTAATTTAGCATTCATTCAATTTAAAGTAATAAACTTTAAAATATCAGATCGTAAATAAAATAGCAACCTTGCATTTCATATTTTAGCACCTCTGGATTTCATCAGACCTAGATTCATGTATGCGTTTATTATCAATTAGCGAGATTGGAATGCAATGGAGTATTTGATTACTTATATTAAATGTATAAAATTTATTGCACAAAAAAAATATATAGGAGCATATTAATAGTATGTACATATATCTGTATCTCCATACTTGCGCAGGCTTTCGATATCTTCTATAAGACTTAAGTTAAATACAAAAAAATTGTTTTAATATTTCGCCAAAAAAACTATAGGTCTATAAATAAAAGACGGTACAAAAACATTTATGGAAACAACGGTACTTGAACCCGCGTACCTTGACCCACTGACCCAGTCGTGCAGGAACAAAACCTCGGAGAACCATAAATCTACAAGATAAAGACGAAAATAAAGAATAATATAAGGATACTGCAAACATGAAGTTTTCGTAGTGAATACACACACTAAGATTAAGGACTACGACCTAAACCCTATCAGTTTAAGAATAGGCCCGTGCCCAGCTGTGATATATGGGCTAATAATGATGATTACATACATATGCTAACCTCTTTTATTGATATATTTTCCAGACTCCGCGCTGTTTGTGAAGATTTCGAACCCAGGACCTCTAGATTGTACAGTACATACGCGAGACTACATGGCAGTCATATTACACTGCTGATGTTCGTTTCTTAAAAAAATAATTATAGGATTTAGGAAAGCAAAGAGGTTTCAAACCAAAACCAGTGCTGTTAATCTTTAATAAATGGGTTGTTCTAAGTTTATCAGAAATGACACACCTATTACAAGTAACCTCTAGTTTACAACATTACAAGCTTTGAAAGTAAACACCCAACAGATTGAACCCGACTTGAGCATGTCATTACTATTAGAAAAGATAATTTGAACGAAATAACATAGGAAATGTTAATGATATGACTTGCGTAGATTCCGCCATCCATAATTTAGAAACCTAATGGCAGAAGGTGTTTACAGGGCAATTTTATCTTGTTCCCGCAGGGGTTAAGAGAGTGAAGTAAAATTTTGTAATCCATCTATTATAATATTACTGTTTTTTTCATTGTGCCTGTCTTAACGTTACGCTGCATAGATGTGTATCGTACGATATAAATTCCCGGTTTGAGCAATAATAGCAAAACAAGGAGTTTCTTAGGCACCTTTTTCTACTTGAGCGGACAGATTTTATTGATATGTATGATATTGTACTGATGTCTATGTACCTAATTACATAATACCCTTTAAGAGTTGAGAATTGTATGCAGATATAAATGAACAACTTAATTGATTGATAGCTCAAGAAATACCCCAAGGAGCGCCATTAGACTTTTGACGAGTATTTTTTTTTTTTCATTTTAATTTATAGTTGGCACTATTGATTCAATACAATAAACGGCAAAATCAATGATACATCCACACTATTGGAGCTATTTGAAGAATTAGTACTACGTTCAACGAGACAAGATAAATTTAACACTCCTTTACATCTGTTACATATTCCATTATATCCAAACCTTAAATATGTGCCCGTTCCCAAATAAGCGGTTGTGTCGAAATAAATGCTAACAACTTTATAGAATATTCATACTTCGATCAGAATCGTTCTTAGAACCAATAACTTTCTTAGACTGCTGCCGTTGTTTATTGAACCACGCTAGTCAAGACAGGGCTGTATATGCCAACCGCATTGCCATATAAGATACTCCTTAATATGCCTGTTTGAAAAGTTGTTATAGTTTGATTATTCATTGCCATATTAAATTCCATATCGGTTGGTCATAAAAACGCGATTTTATCTAGAGCGAGTTGGAAGTCCTAGTTACAAAGAGGATATGTTGTTGTGGAATGTGTCGTTTTCATTCGATATGGATCGAGACAAGGTTATATTAAGGGGAATAATATTTAATTTTAATATTCAGAGAGATATGAAAATACGTGTAATATTTTGACTTCAATTTTTTTTTAACCAGAGCTTGAAATCAGAACTCTTCTAATTGCATGTCATTTCAGCCACCTGATCAACAAGGCAGTTAAAAAAGGAACTCCATGAAATAAAAAAAAATTGTAAATTATTTTACACCTTTATTTTTGTTAACATTTAAATTTGCATTCCATGCCCTTTGATAACCTTTAACCGTAACGACGTGTGAGAAAAGTAAAGTTCAAATATTGCAATAACACGGTAATGTACTTGTACCTTGACACAGAATGTCATAATAGCTAATTAACAAAGTAAAGAGATCGTAACAATACTTACACCCACTCGATTTTTACTCTCTGCATCGAATATAATAAAAGGCATCTTATATTTATAATCAAATGAAGCAGCCACGTTGCTGTGTCAGTGAAGGAAAAGCTTATACGATATATCTGAATTTTATCTACAGTTTTTCATTTCAGAAAGTAAATCTATTATTGTAAATGTCAAAATTTGAATGTTACTAGAACACGTACATAAGGTTAAATTCTGAAATTAATATTAAATTTGGACTACGTAGGTATATACCAATATCTACGCATATTCTGCAACCAAAAAATTGTTCAGCATGAACAAATCCTGATGGCTAGAATATTAAATAAGATTTCTCTCAACTGATGAAGCACATCTTTTGAACGAATGAAAATGATCGAAAGGTTTCAGAAGCTATTTCTTAACCAAAAACATCGAAACTCACTGCCCGTTTAATGTTCTTTAATGAATTAAGAATACAAAGCCTCAACTAAGCAACAGTTATACTGATGCCCTGTCTTAATCAAAATTTGTACCTTAACTTCATCAGCAATCTTAGTGTAATACCTACAAAACGTGTTGATTTGAACGTTCAAATCCAACAATTTTAATGTAGTAGATACCTAAATCAGGTTACACCCAGAATCCTAAGTAGGTCTAATACGAACTACTTATAAATCCAATAGCAAGAATTAGCGATGTGTTAGTCATGCTTTGGAACGAATTACTGTTATCCTACCGCCGATCTGTTCAGCTGATCGCCCAAAGCGCTTGCACAATCAGTGACGCGGTAAGGCCGATCGTGTTGATACTATAAGCCCGAACAGTAAACGATATGGTCACGGTTCATTAACTTGTGAAATAAACTCGCAGATGCAATTCACTTAAGTGTTTTTATGTTATCTGATTTTAAAGAGGCTTGAATGTACGTGGTCTGAGGAACATTCTAGATGAGGAAAAGAAATATGTTGATAATCAAAATCAAACAATACATTAAATCAATGTGATTTATTATTTGGAAGCATCAGTCCACCAATCCGCAAAAGGCTTGCGTGGTGGACTAAGGTTTTAACAATTGAGACATTTTACATAAAGCCAGTGCACAGCAGTAATGGGCTGCAGCAGCTTACCTTAGACTTGGCAGCAGGGCTGATGATAAAGCTGCATCACTTGGTGTTAAAATGCGTAAGGGATAAATGCAGTATCGACTGACAAAAATTAATCACGCATCTCAAAGTAGAAAGTAATATCTTTATGTGCCCCTATTATTTGTATCTACATTTTTACTTATATTTTGCGCATAAGTGTCTTTAATATATTCAATAATTGCCAGAGGGCCCCAAACTAGGGTAATCCTGTATCTTGTGGACCAACAAATGTTTTTTTTTTTATAATTCGTTGCCGTTTACCATATGACTCATTTGTTCAAGCTTTTACTAATCTGATGTAGTACGCGGTAATATGTACGTTGATTGGTGCTCAGACCTATAGATAAACTAAATAATCTACGACCCAATACAATCTAGTTTACCACATTGATCTGTTTATAATTTCAAACAAATGAATGAAGGTGCACGAAATATACCATTTATTTATCCTATAAAATACTGGCCAAAACAATATTTTATAACCAATAAATCACTTTGTTTACATTTGCAGTAACAGAGATGAGTAAACAGCGCCTTGAACCGATGCCTCATTGACACACTGGCTTCGTTGGATTAAATGTGTGCTAGCCACATCCATCGGTCATGAATGAAAACATTATTAGATGTGGCACTTTAGTGTTTTTTACTACGTCTCTACTAAGTCATATCTACTGCCGCCACATCCAAGAGTTAATTATTCATCTATAACCCAAAGCTTCTAAGTTTTTTCTAAATTCTTCAGTAAGACATTGTAACAGGTATTATATTTCTCAGTCCTATATTTTATTTCAATAACTCACCGCTTTCTTTTCTAAGACCTTCTTTTTGCACTCTGACTTTTTTGATGATTTTCAACGGCCATCATAATGAAATTTATATAAAGTTTAATTCTAGAGCACCAAATGGTCATCTTGTTTGTCATTATGGAATATTTTTCATGCTATATAAAAGGTTTTCATATCGTGCCTGCGTTTTTTTTATACTGCCCCCAAAGTTGTAAGTTCAACGCGGTTCAAATTAAGTGTCAGCTAGCAAAAATCACGACGAGCAGTCCTCGCATGTAAATATATGCACTAGCTAATCTCAGACAAATCTGCTTGCGTGTTACTGTTGCGACTAATATGCACGATGGTCGTGTGGCTCTGGCGTGACCACCTCTCATAATTTACTTGCAATTCTAGCAAAAAGGAATATTCCACCATACTTTAACGTAATAGCAACATTTACTGTTATATCAAAGACCCTTAGACCGTTTAAAAGATTTGTGTGCCAGAGAAAGGTAAATTTCTACTAACAAATTTGTTGCTGCAAACAAGAGACTTATGTTAAAGCACTTTTAGTTGCAATGTAACCGGCACGGAATATTGCGTAAGTGACATTATCCAGACGTTTGAAGTGGTAATATTGTAGTCATTTTGTAAACAATGTGTTAAATAATTTCTTCTTATGAAATGAAGTACGGAACGTTAACTAAAGCGTGGAATATTTACGATGCAGCTATATCTTTAGGAGTAAATTGTTTATATAAATGGTTAGTTTTTCGATAAGTGGGCGAAATAGTATGTAAATTTCTTAGATTTTCTGAAGACACAAGAGAACGGATTTTAAAATATTTCACGTTGATAGTCTAGTCACCATTAAGTATTAGGAGGGTGCTTACTGAATAGCGCAGCGGCCAAATATGAGTCATTCTTTGATAATTATAATATACTTCTGTGCTATCTCGGCCTTTTCGATTATTTTTTCAGTGGTACTCGGAAAGTCTAGGGACGACTTATATTGCGACCCAATTAAACCTGCTTTACCCTACGATCTTTATCCATTCTTTGAAGAAGATCAAACAAGCATATTCCGTGGAATCTCATCGAAGTGATACTTGATTATATTCAGTATTATAATTCAATAGGTCATTCTAGAATTCCACGCAAATCCAAACATAAACCTTATCTAAACCGCCGCATCCACATCTGCAAACGTCTATGTTTAACAAAACTGAATGAAGACGAGTAGGCCGCGCCTTGAACTCACGACGGCGAGTAACCTACAAACCGTGATCGACTCCGGCGCATCTCCGCATTGCAATATGAATCACCGTTAGATGAGGTTACTGAACTCAACTGCATCTTTACTTGCGTAATGTTTGAACCAGCTTACGTCTCATCTCGAACTACATCGGGATTATGAATATTATGTAACGTCGGTCATGGCTTGAGTTAGCGCAGTATGAGTAATGAATTATTGATTTGTTATTTCAATTTTTGTTGTTTTTTTCTGTTGCATTACTTGTTTCTTTATCAGATTTGCTTGTCGATGTCGTGTCAAGAGATATATGGACCGTTTCTGTTGTATTTCGAGTTTTAAGACTACGTGCTGCTGAGAATACTAACGTAATTTTTGTATGGTATGATTTGTAAGGCGTTCGCAGTGTAGTAAATTGTTTGAGATCTAGTCTAACTAAATACAATCCTGTAAATCCAAAGGACGCAGGTTTGATCCTCGAACAGAAACCATTTCTTTTTTAATAACAAATTTAACTTTTATGTCTGGATGTTTGTCAATACATACGTTCTAATTTAATTTTTAACTGTGTCCTCAACTTTTACTTAATAAATTTATGTTAGTATATCATCAGATAAGCTGAACGGAAAATAACTAAAAGCAATTACAGAGATAATGTGGTAAGCACAGTGAAATATTACACAGACCTAAGTCTTAAACTTAAAACTTACAATTCGTTATCAAAGTGTTGAAATATTAGAATTATTCAATAAATCTTAGTTTTAACACGCTATCCCTACGCATTCATAGTTGGGTTGAGTAACACAGCTAGACGGGTTTGTCTGACCTTTCACCACAAAAGTCTAGGCAGCGAACTAGATCCGTAACTAGATAAACGCATGTGACCGCTCGACTCTTTCGAAATATAAAACTATCAACTATTCCTGATTGAGTTTCAGATTGGCATATCACTAAGAATAACCACGACAGGCTGGCAGACTAGTTGACGCAACATGTGAGACGATTAAAACAGACCCTTACCAACAATAATTGTTGGAAAGCTTAAGCTTTTGGAAACAGTTCTATGAAACATACACATGCATTATAGCTTATATATAAGTAAATGTAATTTGCTGTGATCTTTCGGTCTAAGTCAGGTGTATTTTTTGCATGCCAACTTAAGACTTGAAATTTGTACCAGCTTAATTTTGTCTGTGGAATAATTTCAAGCATTCAAACGGCCCCAATAATTTAGAGATGTCTGCTCTGCAATCTACGTATCTGGCTCTTTCCTGCTATAATGAAGATAAAAATATCTTGATGAAAATGCTGAAAATAATAGCACTGATAATAATATGTGGGAACTTAAATATATGGGATTAGTGATAAAGATGATATATTAATAAATATTTCTGTGAATGCATCGATTTGTATTTTTGCTGCTGATACCTGATAGGAAAGAACAAAAAATACCAATTTAAAAATTCTTATTTTATTAATGTGTCACCTACTGATTGTTAAAAAAAATGAAAAATAAAATTTATTAGCCTTACATATAATAATTTTTGCTACTGATATTAATACTGCAACGTTGAAAAGGTCATAATTATAAGACGATTTATTGTGACCATTCATCACATAGAGATTTCTTGATCATTTTATTAATTGTTTTTTTTTTCAGTTATAATCGTTTTTGTATACTTTGAATATTACTAAAACATTTAAATTGTTACAATCCATCACAGACTAGTAACTACATCTTCGACCAACAACGAAATTTCGGGAGTTTTTTCTATTTATTTGTTGAAAGTATTAATAGTCGCGCAATTGAAATAATAACAAAATTTCAACAGCCCATTCTTTTCTATGAAGAATTTCTTAGGTGTGTTCATACTATTTACTTTATACTTTGATATACATATTTTCTTCACACATAATCTTGATATAAATACGCATGGCATTTAAGTGCGTGTATCAGAACTATCCATCGTTTCGTTATTGCGTAGGTGCGGTGCCTGGACGGAGGCTATTGAAAGTACAACGCCCTTAAGGCCATAGATCTACACACTTGCCTCAGAAAATTGGCAACAAAAACGATCTTCATAAAAAAACAATAATCTGTATTCCCTGAAAATATTTTTGTCGCATTTCGTCCGGTATCTATAAGTCTCACGTAATAAATAAGGCGAACCTATGACCATTTTTCTAACACATACCCACGCTCGATTACCATATCTTATTAATTGTAATTTATAAATAATGTTATGGTCTATGATCTTGAAGACCACATTACTATTTTTAAGATTCAAAAGTCTATGACGTCGAAGAAAGGTTTCTTTTTTTAATATCATTACTATCAATCTCAAATCAACCGCCGGGAAAATATTGTTACTTCCTACCTAGTAACTACCTAGAACTTATTATTTTTGATGAATGTTTCAAAATAATTATTTGTTTGTTAGAGGCTCTATTGCGCTATTAATTAGCGGTACACCTCCTTATTATTTTTAATTAGTCAAAAATCATTAAGGAATACCGCACAATGTACCAAATGCTAGTTCTAGTAGATAACTAATACACATTTCAAATACTCGTAACTCACTGCAGGAAATTTCGAAACGAGACCGTATGACTAAACTAAGTCATAGTTGAAGTGATTTAATGAATTTCGTTGCATTTATTTACTAGCCCACCTTGAAACCGATTTTAGTGTACGGGAAAAACTGTGCGTCATCCAACTCTAAATAAAAAAAATGTTACATATCAATTTAGTAATATTAACACATAATGGGAGTTGATAGTTTTATTTGTTACAATAAATTTAATATCACCTCTAAAAATATTCTATGTGGTGTTTTTATTTCTGGTCTTTGAATACAGGAGCTGTCCATTTGAAAAATGCTAGAAGGATTTTATAGACTACTATATAACGATCTGAGACATGATAACAGGGAACATAATACTCCGTAAGACTCGCGGAGCTCCAGGGCTCAGTGTTAATACTGTGAATGCAGTGGCGTGCCTAGGGTGTCAAACTAAGGCAAGCCCAGATGTTTATTTAGTAGCAGCATATTTTTTTTGGTACGTAGGACTAATAAATACCTACTGGTTAGTACTCACATTCACGTTTATAGCGTTATTTTATAAATAAACAATCGTTATGTTCGTTATTCGGAACTATGTAAGGCAAGTCGGGCTTTCGGGCTTCTATGGAAGTACCGCCACTGTGTGAATGCTGCTGTTGATTCTAGGAAACAGGAGTTACAATGGTTGGTTTGTGGTAATCTTAGACGTTACTTGTCAGTTGATTATTATAAATAAATGAACATACAAAATGTTACAAAAATATTCTCTATGTTTATTTTTATTAGATACAAATGTCGTGGACATAAGAAACTTCGAAAGGCTTTTAGGTCTCACAAACACATAGAAAACACAATGACCCGAAACGCATATTGGTAGAGCACGTAACCGTTCTAAAAGCCACATACTTTTTTAACCTTTATTAATTAAGACCGCACTGTACAAAAGACTAGTTGCCAATGTAGCCATAAAAATCGAATTCTTAAATTTACAATTGCAAATTAAACCACAAGTGCTCACTATTGTAGCGAAGTCATTTATGACGTCATTTTCAAGGTAAAGGGAAAAATATGCACCTGTAAAAGGTAGCAATTTACTTTGACCGATAAGGATCACAAAATGCAAGCCGCTAGCTACTAAAGAAGTAAACAATGAGATACAGCGATGTTTTTTACTGATCAACCATATACAGAGTTTATTAACGTGTTTTGAGATTGGATTTTCTGTAAAGCTGATTATTTGTAAATGGAGTAGGCAGCCCAAAAAGCCCAGGGTTTGGGCCATAACGATCTTATTTTCTAGAATGTTCCACCCGTTGTCACAGTACTAAATTGGTCATCGGAATAGCTGCGTTCTTGCCGGTTTTATTGAATATGATATAAAGTGCGGGTTGGCAGGCTACACACCTTGGAACGCCCGAAAAAATTTAAGTTGCGCAAATTGTATCACGGTGTTGTGCTTCACCGTTAAAGTAACTGGTAATTCATTGGAATACACCCAAAACTTCAAAAAGTCAGAGATTTGTGTCTGGGATTTTAAAGTGTGACTACCGAGATTCTCGACCACTTTGTAATTAATTAAAGTATAACTTGATACAATCGGATAGCCATAGAAACTGAGTAGGTGTAGGTTGTTATTAATAGCGGCAATTTTTCTAATTAGTCGACTCTCTAAATATGGCTATTGTAACTGCAAAAATTTGCTCCAATAAATCTCGAAGTAAATCGAATATGGTATATAAAAATGGCACACACGTTGTAAAACATCTAAAGTATTAATACCCATGAAGCATTTATCATAATATATGCCGAAAATGGTTCAGTACATTTGGTGTGTCCGGCATGAGTTACGCACACGATTTCTCAAAGGGCGTTGTGCAATACTAGACCAAAATGGAGCGAGTATATTGAGCATTTCGCGCATGTCGAAATCAAAGAATCCTTCTTTTGTAATGTTTAGACACTAGCGAGAATCACGTACGAAAGAGTTAAATTATAATGTGGGTTTCATAATAAATTCCTTGCTTTTAAAATAAAAAGTTCAAATGACTGTCTGGATATAATACTTATATCTAAGACAATAATATTCAAAGAAATTAAATTCATGCGTTCTTCTTCTGCATAACATGTTTTATATGCGCGTATAATTTACAGTAGAATATACATTTTTAATTGTTTCATGATCATAGCATTTAAGGACCTTGTTTGAATTAAAAAAAAGTCCTTCGGAAAGCATACAATGTAAATTTTTATGTTATTCTGTAGTTACATGAAGCTGTCTATTAAAGCCAGATAATAGGAAGAAAACAAAACTGGCTACGTCGAGATGACATTAGAAGGCAAAACCTTAAAAGTTTGCTCATTGGTAAATACGAGGAGGCAGTCTGGATTGTCGCTGTAAAGTATTTATTATAGGTGTTTTGAACAACCAGCATTTAAATAAACATTGATGTAATAAAATTCATTCAGACGTCAAGCCGCATTGTGCCAGCAATTGAGCGTAGTTATTACTGTCGTTGGTTGAAATATATTTCTATCAATTATTTCTGCTGCAAATATGCTGTGTTTGTTTGTGTTATTATAATAACACTAGCTGTAAATTTATGTACTACCAATATCACTATAAAAACTAGATCAGCATCATCTGCTCCCGCTGCTGGACACAGGCATCCTGTACAAGCTTTTACCTACATGACACTAGCCTAGTAGGAACCGGTAAGTTAGCGGACGACACATCCAATAAATTCCTAAGAAGTTGGGAATTTCTTCATGAGGTTTTCCTTCAACGTTACAGTATGAGATTATTCGTTGTGAATACAAACATAACATCGAAGAGTCAGAGGTATGTGCATGGGGCTTGAACAAGCGACTGCAAAGATTCTCGACTGAACGCCTAATCCTCGAGGCTAACAGTACTCATGACTACACACTTTTAAATAACAAAATTATTAAAGTGGTTTATTGTTACAATTCCTGTTGTTTGTAGATCGACATACTAATAACAATGTTTTACAGGCCCAGGATAAAATAATCTCACGTTCAACTAACAATATAGCAATCTGCAGTTTAATTTCAACATCGTCCAACTAGTATTTAATGGCTGGTCTGCATTCTTGACTGACGTCAAAATATATTTGGCAACGCTAACGACTACGCCTATTTCCTCATTTTGCAATTAGTCAACTGCAGGGTTACTGACCTCTGACAATGACCTCAAACAATGTCTTAGTGGGTGGACATTGGGTAATTTGCCTTGACCTTCCATGGGAATTCAAAACAATTTGGAAATCGTGATGAAAACTTTTGGGATCTGCTAGTATGTTCCACATTTATAAAAATAGTCAGTCGACTGATGAGAAAAACTATAACCTCTAACTCACAGGAAATCAGTATTAGGCAATACTGTTGCGTCGGATGTGTAAGATTGCAAGAGGCCAAATACGATAGGATATTAGTATCCGTCCGGATGACAGGTGTCAAACAGTGACGGGTGTAAGCCTGCTATAGTGGTCTCGTTGTGAGATCTTGTGTACATCAATGTTAGCATCAGGGGGAGAAGTGATCTTAGTAATTATTGGCCAATAAACAATGTATTCGGTAACACAAATAATCTTATGCAGTGAGTTATATAGCGACTGGGACTACATTCAAAGTTGAAATGAGTGTGAAGATCGAACCCGCAGCCTCTCGTTTCGCAAGCTGGTATCTAGCCAACTGCTCCACGGGGACGTCCCATTCCCAACTTTGGACTTTAAAAACTTCTCGTTTAAAAAACTGTTCCATCCCATTCTATTCAGCAGTTGAATAATCAGTTCTATATTATGCAGTACTTGTACTTGTAAAGCTTACTACAAAGAAATGAATTAACTGGCATTATGATGAAAGTGTCAAGCGCACGTGTAAGAAAAAATAATTATGACATTTAAATTAAACATGGCCGCTCGGCTAATTCACACAGCTGCAAATGTTTCACAAGACGTAAACTGAGAATCATGGCGCTAATTGGTGCAATTTTTCTTACTAATTAGAAAGAGATGTTGAAACGATTAGTACATCTGAAACGAAATATTACAATAGTGCGAAGGAAGTCTGCACAAGCAATATATGTATTTGGGGGAAAATATGTTTTCAATTATTTTTTTTTTGGTAAATACGATTTTAGTTTACTTTATAATTCAATATATCCTTCCACCGATCCCGGTGGAGGTCATTTGGGGGAGGCCTATGTCCAGCAGTGGACTAAGATTGGCTGATGATGATGATCATGATGATTCAATATATGAAACTACCTATATTTTATAATAATATTAATTGTGTTAAGTTATTTCTTTCAGTTTTACTTATCCCAAGGTTTAGGATACTTTGCCAGAAAAAAGAAAAAATCAAGAGTTTAAATTTGATGAACAAAGTCTAGTCAGACTGATTATGTACAAAGGTCGCGTGTGATTCTTTATTGACTGAAAAAAAAAAACAGATTTAAAGGAAACGTCTGTCTAGACAAAACTCTATCAAAACATTAATTTCCTTGGAAAGATTCAGATACGTATCTTCCTTTGACGGAAGTTTTAACGAAGTTCGGGCATTTTTTTTCGCTTTATATTATCACAGTTTTTAAATCAACTTACTTGTCGAATGAAATATTATTTATAAGGAGTTTCTCTATAATGCAATTTTTGTGACTAAAACTCCGATTGCTTAAATATAGGAAATCATGTATAGTGGAATTAGTGGTGGTACTTCCATCGAAATCGGTCAAGATATTCTTATTTACCTGTCCAATTTATTTTATTAAATAAAGATTTAACGCTTAAAAATCTTGATTCTGCATTTTCGAAAGCAAACTAGGTTTTTATGCTTGGAAGTACCGCCACTGATGTAAAAATGTTAAGTATCTGAGCAATTTACATCTGAATGCGTTTAGTTCTTTTTAGGTTATTTCATACCAAACGTCCACTACAATTTTTCACATTGATATTAGTATAGAGCAGGTTCCAACGGCTATAATCGTAAAACAGCCATGACCAAACGGACGTAAACTAGTTCTGTTCTTTATGAGTGCGCGCAAAAAGTGTAATTCGTAACATCCGTTTTGCTTTTATAATAAAAATTAGGCAGCAATTTAGAGTGACCATGAAGACGTTAATTGCTGAAGAGAGCGGGCCCCTTTCAATTGGTAACTTTCAGAAGCAGATATACATACAGCGCGCAATCAGTGGCTAGATACCAGCTTGCGAAACGAGATGTAGCGGGTTCGATCCCAAAAATTGTTTATGAACCCGAAAAATCTGTCGTAGTTTTTAATACCCACGACACAAAACTCCTATCTTGATGTGGGGTCAAGATTAGAACCATCGGTATTAAATATACGTGGTTTTTATGGAAAACGTAAATTTTTTTATCTTGGGTCGAGACTTTCTTTAGCGCCAGGGGGTTTGTACAAGACATATTACCTGCCTCAGTTTTCGATCACGTTTTGAATAAACTCTGTATATAAAGCATAAATAAATAGTATTAAATAATATAGGACCCTAAATTTCTGACGGCCCTTTTGATTTATTTTCTCACACAAATAATTCAATGTGATACGCCTAAAGGTTATTCATTTACAATGATATCAATATAGATTTCGATTCGCCAAATATATACAACAAAACAGTACTATAAATCATTGCTCGAACGTCAACACTATCCGTGCGGGCCTATTTTCCACCTAAATAGTCCAAGGTGGTACAGTCGGCAGCGCAAGTACAACCACATGTCGTATTGTAATAGAACATTGTAACACACAAGCTACCTTTCGTACACGCCATGGACTTAATTTATGTTTAAACGCTTACAAGCAAATTGTGTGATCGCTGCTTTATATATTTTTGGTTATTGGGAGGTTGGTCTACAAAATTTTGTTCAAAGTCAAATTGATCTTACTCGGACGTTTTAGTAATTTGACGACTAGGAACAATATAAACTCTCATTGTACACATTTTTTCTTCATAATATGTCATTATATATCTAATTGAATTAAGATCAATCTCTTAATTATAAGTATTAAGTTTAGAATTAGTCATAAATTACTTAATAAAGTCAGATATGTATTGTCAAAATACAAATCTGCAACCACTAACTAGCAGTTCCCCTTCCAGCTAACGCTCCTAATATACCTTTAATTTTAGTTTAGTTCTACGTATTCCAAACTTCATTAATGTTGAAACCCACTTCAAAATTCCTCGAACAATGCTTGTTTTAGTAGTAATAAAAGGGCCTTAATAAATTCATTTGAGAAAATTTAAAAGTTACAGCTAATTATGTTCCCTAAAGTATTTCACTTTCTATTATAATATTCTTAACTCTACTTGTCGTAAAATTATATTATTCTCAGCGGTTATTTTATCACTTTATTACTTGGTTACAAGTTTACACCGTCTGAGTCTATTAACATATCCAATTTAGAAGGTATTAAATGTTAATTAACGACGGAACGGTATTGTGATGATTTGTGAGAGAAATGTAAATCCTTACTCGTTGAAGTAATATTACGCGCAGTGCCTACCTACACATTTATCATTAGAAACAAATACGAACACTATTTTTTATGAATAAAAATCAAACAAAAATATTAAATTTATCATAACTTCGTTTAACAGTTCTGGGTATAAATTTAATTTAATTTAATTCCTATTTAGTATCAAAAGACACAGATCATACCAAGTTAGGAAGGCCCTAGAATTTACTCCTGGTATTATTTCTAAAAAAACTCAAAAAGAGTATATTGAATTCGCAGTCATAATTTGTATAATTTTTTTTATCAATTACATATTTTTCATTCTTAGTATCAGATATTTTGCTACCAAAAAAGATTTTTAACTAAGCCCACTTTATTGTTTCATAAAACTCTCTTCTTCCATCACAGAACGTTGTCGATATGCCATTCGATTCCGCGTCTAGGTAAACATGATCTCGGAGCTAAAAGAATCGCCTCGAGCCGCGCTGACCCACATGTTTCAAGGCTGTGCAAATGTTAACAGGACCTTTGCGATGTGAAGCGGGCCATACGACGCTAACATTATAAAACAGACTTTATGTAATAATTTTGTTACTTAATTCCGAGCATTTATAATAAAAGTACCGTGAAAGACTCCAATCGTAAAAGGAAAATATCATATCGGATTTGATTCCTGTATGAAAAATGAAAGAAGGATGATGAATTTATATTACTCAAGCTTAATAGTATACTAATAATATTAAAGAGGATTACCATACAGATTAGATTTATTTATAATGACTAGTAAGATACTGGTCTTATAATAGTCATAATAAAAAGAAAAAATATAATACATTATTGGTGTATCCATATTAGGTGTTAATATATGCACAATAGCCATTCAATATACAAAAATAAAACAGTGATCTGTATAATATTTTTATAATGTTATACAATTAATTTACGAAACTAGTTCAAATTCAAAGTCACAAAAAAGGAAATACAGAAGTCCAAGGCAAATCTATTATATACCGTTTATGGTATTAGGGTGCGCCGGCAAAGAGGCTAAATATAAAGAATGCCAACATAAATTTGTAAAAAATACGTGTGTTTTGGCACTTAAATGGATCTCCTGCTTCCTCCATACAAAGATACATAAATACATACAACACATAACCTCACGCCATTTCTCTAAGAAGTAAACAGTGATACATAACTCCATCCAAATTTTGCAATGTATTAGTCCCATATATAAGGAGAAAGCCGATTGCCTAGAACTATATACTAAGATTTTCATAATGGAAAAACCATCATTTTACCCGACCCGGATCTTTTTGTGCCGTGAGACCTCGAGGCAGTCCAAATGCTGTTCACCACTTAATGCTCTATATGGACAGTATAAGGCTTACCATCACATTCAGTGTCACACTTTATAGTGCCTCTATAAAGAAACCTAAGCTGAACTCCACTCCGATCAAAAAATCACGTTTAAATTTAATCCGACCTATCGAACGCGCTTAAAAACCCCTTTTATTTTTAATACAGTAACCTCGATACGTTTCACAGAACCGCTCAACATATTTTCCTCGAGCAGTTATTATCCAGGTGTGATTATATTCTGTAAAACCATTTAAATTCGCACGATTTCAAACCTTGATGGGTAACCTTACAGTTGGAATGCAGTGAGTATGCAATAAGACAAAGCAATGTTCAGTTCCGGTGTTAATATAACTGAAGTGATCGTATTTATTTTAAAATAATTTATATTTTTATGCCAATGTTACGTATTGTACATGACGGATATTATCTTCATAATTAAAAGATAAGTATTATGAAATGATATAACTGATTGTTGTTTACGAACTGATCACCTTAAATCGTATGTCCGAAATTTATTTCAGCAATAGAAATCAACACATTGATTTAGTCACCTATTTTATTTTCATAAACAATATTTAGAGGTAATATAAATTGACTTGTGACTGTCTCTACAAATCTCTAGAATATCGTCTCTAGAGACGAACTTTACAAATGGGCTTCAATTTCCAACCAACAACAACAACAATTTTTGGTATTTATAATATTGTATTTATGTAAAATTGTTAAACCAGTCTTATCAATATACGACATGTATCATATGACCTACGACACCGAAATACGGTCGTTCAGTATATGTATATTCAGAGTGAAAGCTCAAGGCCATTTCGAAGAGTATATATAAAACCGTACTTATCTGCATAATATTATGTGTGATTATGAAAACAACCGTTGATTCTGTATTAAGTGGAGAGCTCTTATCATATCCTTTTAATATATAGCTATTCGAATTTCAATGAATAAATTAATTATCACACACACGCATCTCTCTCAATGTCCCAGACTCGTCTACAATTAAATTTGTATTAGTCGACTATACTAGCCTAATTCTTAACAGAAAAAAATATCTTGATTAACTGGAAGGTCTCACAGTTTTTATTAATTCGCCGTCATAATTTATTTGGCTTAATATCCAAACTTACTGGAGTACGTCAGACAAGTTCTTTGTATTTCAAGTCGTTAAAATAACCTTTTACTTTAAGTTATACGTGTAAAACTATTTGTATCCCTAGACATTGCAGTACAAGGATAAGAATATCCAGCATTGCCTAAATTTTGATTCTGGTTTTTATATCTCAGTTACTAATTTTTGTATACAAATTGAACCCTTCGTCAAAAGGTCCTTTGATAAATGGACCACATTATGTTACATAGTAAACGAACTAGACTAGAAGGTTCTCGAAAGATAATATACACTGGAAAACAGGGCCAAGGACATTGAAAAGGTCAAATTAATTCAATGAGCCCACGGTACACAGATAGAGGCTTTACTTAAAGAAAGGTTAAAACTTTGCTTTAAAAAAGATCTCGATCTCTGGTCTGTCTCTCTATGTGTCTGTCTGTCCGTCTGTTACGCTTTCTCACCTAATCGGCTGGATCGATTCAAATATTTTTTTGTGTGAAGATAGATAAGGCCTTTGTGAAGGGCATAGAATATGTTTTATCCTGGAAAATGTAGTTTTCTCGTGGAATTCGCACAGTTAGTCACAATTAAAAGCAAATTGATTCGAATAACAAACAAAAATCGATGATAACTCTATTAATCGACAAACAGATGAAAAAACTAAAAACACAAGGTAATTACCGCAAAATACTTCTGGAGTGTATCCAGCTGTTAGAGGCCAATCCGACAAGCCCAAGACCCAACCCCATTTCATTGTAAAGGAGGTCCGAGCTCTTAAATATGTATTTTTTAGCCTACTTATAATATTTAGTTATAGAAAATAACAGCTATCATTGGTTTGATAACATGAATTTTATAACTCTCGTTTCGCCAACTGCGTTTTTATTCTTTACTTTCCGGAGCTTATTGCCGTTCACCGAGAATATTCTAATCTATTTCCAACCAGAAACGGTACGGATAGTACTGAGTCTGGAATATTGTCCGAAAAAAAGGCGATGGGCTTGAAATATTCTCATCAGCCCAAACACCTTTACTGCCTATTGAGGCCTTATTCCACCACGATGGTCTAGTACGGATTGGCGGACGGCTTGAAAAATTACGTGTGACAAAATACAATTAACGAATTATCTGTGCAGAAATATGCCACTGCCTACCCTTTCGGGGAATACAGGCATATGTACGGATTAAACATATTTCATGTAAAACTTAAAGATATTTTATGCCGATGAAAAATAATTAAGAACTATGAGAATCTATTCAAACATTATGTGTCTTACATCTAGCGGAAACAGCTTTATGAATATTAATAAATATTAAAATGTTGTAAAGTGTTTGGTGTTTGAAACGCTAAATATTTTTTAATTTAATGTCAACAGTGTAGAATCAAATAATTTTCGCACATTTTTTTTTAAGATGAAGACAAAATACCATATTTTTACTTCAATTATATACTTTCTTGAATTGTTTAAATATTTTGTTTGCGCAGTACTCAAACTAAACTGTTACTCGATGTCTCGTGATTCACTTGGCATATGAAACTCATTAAGCTAGTTTCCATAAGGTCAAGGCAAGGCATCTTTCACTTTTAATGTCTCTACAACAAGAATGACAACTGTCATTTGTCTCTTCATCATACTTTATGTAGATTCTTACTATCAGCTGATTTTAGCAAACATAATATGTACATTTTAATGGAGTTTACGAGAGAAGGTTAATCTTTGGTTAATGCTTTTAAAATTTCGGAATCATTTTGTATTGGCTCAAAGATATAACGTTTCGGTAATCTATTACCTATAATTGGCATGAAATTGATCAAACGCTAATAGAAACGAGACTAAAATTAATGTACTACTTTATATCTTCTTAGTTCCATATTTGTAAAAAAGACACTGCTAACTTTGTATGTTAAATACAATTTGCAATCAGTCTAGTTGGTTGCATATCTCAGACAACCAACATAAAGCAGCTACTATCACGTTTCCTTCGTGCCAGCGATATTTACAAAGCACCGGGATCCGCTAAATTATGATGGGAAAATCATCATCAGCCCATACATTCCACTGCAGGACACGGGCC
This sequence comes from Cephonodes hylas, assembly GCA_030295005.1. NCBI lineage: Eukaryota > Metazoa > Arthropoda > Insecta > Lepidoptera > Sphingidae > Cephonodes > Cephonodes hylas. The sequence goes on from AP025371.1 coordinate 8,766,554, forward strand.
TTCATTACGACTGAAAGAATTTAGGCTTTAATTCACTGCTTAGAACTTAACTTCTAGGAGTGCTGGTTTCCTCACGGTATTTTCCTTCGCCATTAATGTATTTACGTGATAATTAGGTAAATTAAGATTTATGTTTCACATATTAATCTTGCATGAAAAAATACACCTATTTCTGTAGCAATCTCGGACATCATTCAATGAATACCTTGCTCCACTTGTCGTCAGTCTATCCTAGAACTTTTATCGCATTCCTAACATCTTGTGAGAAAATCGCAGGAATCCAATAACAGCTACTACTTTTTATGTCAGTAATAAAAATAGTTTTGCAATTACCAACTTGTGAAGCTTACAAACCAGTAATATTTGTCCGTCCAACCTGGCTACATGTGTCACATCCTTTATGCATATTCTGTTCTGAGTCAATGTACATTAACTGGTCCTGCTCATAGAGATAACCAGCTTATGCATTCGTATCTAATTAAGTAGGTATGTTTTGTTGATTTGGTGGCGTTACAACACTACCTGATTGAAATACAATAACAACAAGCTTATGGTTCGAAGTGACAACACAAGAAAATTGAAGAAATTATATATTTACTTCATTAGATTAATCTTCAACATACTTTGATGATAATGTATTATCATCATCATTACCCATATATTTTCTAAGAACTTTTAAGTTTGGTTCTAGAAATGTATGTTTTGGTCTCAAATCCACGACCATCGGTTAGGCTGTTCGTTCTACTACCACTAAGCATTTATCTACTCCAACAAAATATAATTCACGCTTCAACTAATGGACTCAAGTTTATATGAACTTTCAATACAATGTTTTGCGGTTATTAATCCAAACTACGACGTGCCGCACAAATGCACTAAACTATTAAGTGCATTTTACGCGTTCAGAAATGTTAAACACTGCAATCTGGGTGTTTCTCGAGAGTTGTGCAATTCACTTTGTCAAGTAGAGCAGGAATACTATTATCTATACCACACATACAAATCCACATATTAGAGGCAAAATTAACAGGATTGAAACAAGAAATTACTTAACTACATTTGACAAACGTGGTACATTTGCTTAATCATCTTTTATACATGAAAATTTGACAAGCATTCGCATGCACCGCACGCTAATACTAGTCTCAAGGTTTATCACATTAATTTAGTGCTTGATTGTTGAATTACTTAAGAAAATTGCAACCAATCCCACTTGGCACTGTTACATGTGTGCAAACAAACTGACCAGCTGGGAAAACGGAACTTGCACATGAGGTACGGATTGCAAAAAAATAATAAAATTACTGGCATTATATCTGTCCTTCATAGACTTAAAGTAAGCATTTGACCATGGTATGATCTTTAGCGAAGTTGTTGTTCATAAGCCAAAGAAGGTTTCTGTGTTGGTACGACCGATTTTTAACAGCTTTTTTTTTCACATTAACTTTGAAATTTATAACTAACAGATGCCGTAGATCTGTAGATTCAGAACAAAACATAATGACTTACATTAGTGCCTAAGAAAAGTAGTGTTTTAAGTATGTACTTGTACAATTTAAATTTTGACGACATATATAAATTTTGCATAGGAAATAAGAATTCAATAAGCCCCTCTTTACTATACTTAGATAAATGTGGTATATTTCTGTTATGATATTAAATTCGAATAAGTATAAAATTTGTGTACTATAAGTCTAAATCGAAGACTATGAAATAGAGCAGAATCAAGCCTTTGCTACAGGTGGCAGAGCATACTACATCACAAGAATCAGTGAAGTGAATCAAATGCTATGAAACTGACTGATATCTACAGAATAGTGTTTAGCTGCGCAAGTTACTTTGTGAACCCCTTATGGCCTATACCTGATTTAGTACCAGTAATTGTAAATCTACATTTTCATTATCCTAACTGCCATTCTATAGACAATTTATTTGATCTTCAATTTTATCTTACATATTTTAAGATACACAGTTTTTCGAGCACTATTGACAAATTTTCTAGTAGAAAATTTAATAATACTTTGACCAACCCGGAAATCAAACACGTGATATATCACCGGAACGTATTTGTATCGCGAGACAAGAGACAGTCATTTCTTTTTATTTTCCCCTGACGTTATCACTTCATTGTCAAAGCCATCGAAGTAAGCATACTTTATGCTATTGCTCACGTCAATTTTTTTGATGACATGAATTCGGTTTATGATACTTATAAAAATCTTTTTAAATCCGTATACCAATATCGATAATACATAGTAAATTTATTACTGACTTAAATATCACTTTATATTGATCGTTTAGTTAGTACGTAAAAAAGTCATAAATATGCATACTAATAAACTGCTAATGAATGTTTAAAATTTACGAGACACTTTTAATAAACCTATTCATATATCGAAATGATGTCATCAAGGAATACCGGTTTTCAGTTTCTAGATTTATCTTTCTTCGATATGCTACTTTATGTCAAATCGTCAAGCAATAAAATAAACGGTCTAACTAATACATATAACTTGTCATGTAAAATGATTAATTCTCTTAAAGCGAAACGTATTTGCTAACCATACGCCTTGTAGAGGCACACGCGAGGCCGATGCAAGCTATTATAATTAAATACCAAAGTAGATATTACGATGCAAACACCTAAATTTGTCTATATTACAACATTAAAAATAAAAGCAAACATTAAGTCTAGCATTCAATCTTAAAATCTTGTAATAATTTAAAAGAAAATAAACATTCTGACTGTCATTATGCAGCGAAAACGAGTTGTGAGTTGTCTTAAACTTGCTTTGATAGACCAAATCTTGTTACGTAACATATGTGGGTAAAAGCCGACTGTGTACAAAGCTTTAAATAAATCGGTGTGTCGAAATGCACATAATCAAACTAGTTACAGTACCAAGCCCTAGTAATTTGAAAGCAAAACTCTAGGAATACTAATCGACTTCTCTGCATATTGGGCTGGGATTTTTACAAATGTTGCAGCCACAGTTGAAGTCAATCTGACAAGGAACTTGTGAGTCACAAGGAACTGTCACTAGGCAGGGAATGTTGGGGCTAATTAAGTAGATATCTGAGAAAGGCTTCCTAAGTAAAGATGTATAGCGAAACGAATTGATCCACTTACACTTTTAACATCCAGGTAAAAATATACTCTGGGGTATTGAGACTAGTGAATGTAAAAAGAAAACAGAAGTTTATCGTCTCCGTTGATATCAGAGCCAATAGTTTAAGTTCGCTTAATTTATAGTGACCTCGTAAGTATTTTTTGAAGAATTTGACCTTGAACTCTAAAAGTGTGATTGTTATTCCCAAAATGATGATGAAAATCCGTTGGCTTGTTACGTTGTTTACTTTTAAAAACCTTGAATGACTTTTTGGTAAAATGTTCCAAAATATCTTGTTGCACTACAGGTTTTAAACCGTATTATGTTCCAAAATCCATTTTTACATTGACATCAAAAATGGATCGACATCATAGAAACAGTGATCGTGGCGCAGTTAGTTAAAAACCAACTTGAGAATCGAGAGGTGCGGACTTGATCCCTCCGCCGAAACAAGAAAATGATATGATGCCCGCGACAAAAGAAAATTATGTTATTGACATGGGTATTTATTTATTTATTTGTTGCGGACATAAAATAAATTGTCTATTGGCATTATATTTTTAGAAATCTTATATAATTTTGTTTGGATTAGGGATAATGAATCATTATTGGCTAGCATTAAAGAAAATATTATTAATTGAATCTAAGGGAATAAACATAAAATTGCATTAGATTAAGCCAGTTCGACTGAGATGATACGGTCTGAAATAAAACCACTGAGATTTAAACTTTGTTTCGTTCAGGTAAAAAGTTTATCCTAGACCTATAACGCTTGCTTTTGCATCCGTGCTGATAGCAATCAAACACACATGATAATAATTATATTATCAATGCAGTATAATCATAGTTTATCGTCGTTCTTTCTCAATTACACCCGTTCCTATTAAAAAAACAAACGGTAATAACCAAGGAAGTGGAGTTGCTCAAACTCAATCTAGATTTAGCAGTTATCGCTGGTTATGAAATAGGACTATTCTTTTGATTCACAATTAGAATGTCACAAGGCCGTCACAGTTAGCTCCACACGCGAAGTACACAATCTGATTGTAATGATCAATGTATCGTCATTACTTACTTTTGATTTATGGTTATGTCAGACTAGACTATAAAATTAGATGCAACACTTCATCAATTATACATTCCTAATACTTAATTTTTAAACTTAAAACACGGAGGACTACTTAATTATAAATAAAATGTCAGGGCATAGGATTTATATTAGTGCATGATTAAAAATTTGCGTATTAATTACATTATATCTGCATTCGTCTCGGGATTTAGGAGTGCAGTACTACTGAGAGGTTCCGGGTTCGATTTCGGGGTCGGGAGAACGTAAGATTTGGCTTCATCGGTATTTTTAACAGTTTATTAACTAGCTGATACTTTTCGTTACTAAAGCGTATTGTTGTGTTGAGGGCGCATTTCTAAATTTCGTACTCCGTCATTATTTACAAGCAAAAAAGAACCAATAGCTAGGAAATAGTAACAAGGATCTATTTATACAATTTATCTGGCGAAACGAATAAGTACAAAACAAACAAGCTGACATAATACTATACGATGGAAGGCAACAAACTGTACAAGTAAAAGGACAACAGAATATCAATTAATCCATATGTCCAGGAAAAAGCCGGCGTATGGACAGCATATGAAGTAATATTAAATTATCGACCTTGATTTTGCCCATTCGGCTATTAATAGCTAATGAACTCGTTTGGTTTTGTTATTCTCATTAATCCAATCACAAATGATAGGAAATAGCAATAAAATGTATGATTGGATAGAAATATGATCCTAAGAATTAATACTTACGCCGATTTCATAATATAATACAACGTTCAATTAACCTAAAATCTTGCAAATTAGATTTCCTATATTATTATAGATATTATTGAGGTTCTATACAGGAAATAAAAAAATATTAATTTAGCAATTGAATTAAAAATTACTTTCACATATATGATATTTGTGGTAATAGCACTGCCTTTGACAAACAGGAAGACATGAAGGCATAAGAGAAGTAGGATTGAAAATACTGGAATATAAGAGCTAGGAACACAACTAACATTTGTCACTAAGCCGATAGGTGTAACATAAACTTCCGAGGACAGTAAAATTATAAGATCCCAAAATGACGAAACTTATTACGTCGAGTACCCATAAAAGTATATTGCAGCATCTTAAAATAGCGACTCATTTTTTATACTCAAAGGTGAAGTTTAATCTTGTTGCATTGAAATGCGTCACGAATCACGATTAACAGTTGAGGTTTTGGTAACAAGCGTAATTAAACTATATGTTTACGAGTAAAAGAACTTGCGGCGAAATATCAAAAAGATTAAGTCTAACCTAGATATAAACTTGATAATTTGTGTCGCCATACATACATTTATGATATAATAACTCTTCTTACCTTGGTGCATGTAATGGTTACACAGTGAAAAGACATGTTGCAGACTCGGTCGCCGCGATGACAGAAATTTTAGGAAATCCACAATTTTTTGATCCAACTCGATACAAAAAATCTTGAAGTTGTTAATTTAGTGAGACTGTTTAACTTACATAAGTGCGTACATACTTGTGTTTAATTTATGTCATTATTTTTATCTTTCTTGTTCAAATAAAATAATTGCCAAAAAGGCACATACAGATATCCATCCCCACACTAAAATACAAAGATTTTGTCGTGGGTACCAAAAACTACGAGAGACATTTCTTTCTAACAAACACCCAGATTCGATTCAGACATTTGCAGACGACACAACCGTTAGTGTCGGTTTGGGAATCGAACCCACGGCTTCTCGATTAACAACTACGTCACGGACCCTGTCTAATTATAAAGATCTTGTAAAACTATCGACCTCTTCAACAATTTGCTAAAACGTAGTCCACGTTATCTTAGTCGTAAATCTTTCTCCGATCCGATCAATAAAATTGCGTATTTGAGGCGTTAAGTACATATTCTCGGCGTAAAAGAATGACGGGCGATATAGTGGTTCGACAGAGGTTGCCACTTACCATCGCATGTTTTATTGATGCGCCCCAGAAGGTCCCCATTAAATTTTCATCGGTTCATCACGGTGTTATGTATGAGAGTAGTAATTGCTTCATGGGACCCTAATAGAGGTGACGGCTACGTTGCATATATTTACATACGTTATGTTTCCCCCGGAGTAAATTTACGCTAGATTATTTTCAGTAGGATTAATTGGAACTACACAATTGAAGAAGGTATTTAGAGACGTTGCGAATAATTCGAATATTAAACAAATATGAATTGAATTATATAACTGCATTATATGATAACTGCATTATAATGAATGGTCAACAAATCCATAGGTCAAAGCCGTGACTTCAAGTCCAAATTTCTCGGCAAGAGATGCGTACAAGCTACATTAGGGGTAGTAATCTAAAGAATTTGAATGCTTATTGTACATAGATACATAACCATATATATTATTAGACGCTAAAGCAACAGGTAGAGCAAAAATTCAAATGCTTTGGATACTGTTCAACATTTATTCATAAGTTTAAAAAAAAACTAAAATCATCAGCTTCAGAATATACAAAAAAAAGAAATTTAATCGCGATGTAGAATAGGACCTTGTGTGCAACTTTGTAAAATTATGATAACAAAATTCCAAGTAGCGAACAAAGACATGAAGCTTACCATCACACAACGCCCATACGCTATGAACAAAAGATACAATCTCATTCAAGCTCATATTCAGGTCACACCTACGCACGCACGGACACGCTAACCGATGCTAATATATAAACTGTTCATTGACAGACAGGATTGCGAACTCCATCGTTGGTGTGATAAGAAATTCTCAGAGTATTGCATATTGTTACAAACTAAAAATGATAAATGTTCTATTTGACCGAAAGAATATAACTAGTATGTACATAGTTGGTTACATGTGAGTTAAGAAGTTGTATTATAAACACCAGTGACTTGAAGAAAACATTGGTTATAAAGATATTAGAAACAGTACCTATATTTTAGCATTTATGTTGATAAGGGGAGATTTAGAATTATTTTTATTTTTAGTTAATACTTTCAGATAATATTCAGATAAAAGTTAATCTTTTCACCTGATACAGAAAGTTTCAACTGGACACTTAAGTCTCATGTTCTCGAAGTCTACTGACCTTCAAGTATTAAGCAGTCGTAAAACCAAGCCAATAAACAAAAGTAAAACATAATTAAAATATACAATTTACGCAGCTTGAACCAATTCAACCGTTTTATTCTTCAAAATCAACATTCACTCTTCAAAACAAGAATAATCTGCCGGCACAGACGCACTGGCGTCGTCAGAGATTGGATAAAGACCACCCAAGTACCTTATAAATCATGAGTTTGGAGCCCATATTCATACAAAAGCGATATGAATAAAACATAATCGATTTACACACGCAGATCATCTCACACAATTATTTAGAGTAAATGCCAGTTAAATTAATATTAATGAGCATGAAATATCATTTAGATTCACATTAAGATAACAATTAGTGAGCGGTTTGTCATGGATTAAAAAATTTACTTAATCAGACAATTTTAGCTCAAAACTATGGAGTAAATAAGGTAAACAGCTTGGATTTTGTTGAGTTAAGCAGAAACTAAACAGTGAGCCTTACAGGTCCCACCTCTTTTAAATTTTTTATGCAAAACGTTCGTTTACGTAAAGTCTTTATGATGACTCATTTATACATTTCCATACTCCAAATACCCAATTACACTTTGAAAACTTGTAACTCCGGAAGATCTAGATCACACGGCTTACAGTTGTGCCGAGAGACTACGAAGTCACAGAGACCAGAGATGTGTGCCTGGAATTTGAACTTCTGACCGCCGAGATCCTCAGCTGTGCGCATAAATCTCGACGCCGTTACTACGGTAAATTTACCAAATCTAGAATTAGAACAATCATTAAATATCATCATGTGTATTTATGTATGTATGTATATATGTATGTATGTATTTATTCTTGTATGTGTATGTTTGTGTAAACATTTATTTGGTTTATTATTATTTTTTTTTCTTTTTGTACTATATTTTTAAATTATTATATATATCTTTCTTTTAACTTTGTACACTCTTGACTACCTATCACTCCTTATCATTCATCTCCTTCCTCGGTTGCCTGGAAGAGATCGCCTTGCGCGATAAGGCCGCCCTTTGTACTTTCTTTTTGTTTGTTCTTAAGCTTAAGTTATATGTGTACAATAAAGTTTTAAACATATAAAATAAATAAATAAAACAAATACTATATATTCATTCATAAACTCATTCACAAGGTGTGAGAATCATTAGATAGGTCATTTTAGTTCCTGCGCAAGAGAAATTGATATTTTTTGGTCATTGCTTCTATTAATACAAGAATCAATTACACAACGTCATGAAAAAGACGCAAGGAGTACAGTGAGACAGCGCCCACTGTTACACCATATGAATAATTGTGCCGTTAAATTTTATAGAGATACTTGCACGACATGCAACATCGAAAACCAATTGTAATCTAAGCAACAAGTTCCTTTTCCGTGATCTCGAGACTAATCAAGCGGTGGAGTGGCAAGTTTGCGTGTTTACTTCTACTATCCTTAATTAAAATGTTTAATTAAAAAGCATTTAAGAAACCAACACTGTATCGAGCGACGAGATGTGAACATCACTGGTCACTGAATGTGAATTCTCTATTTAAACATCACCAAAATATATTATAAAGTATTATGTCACTACTTTATCTTTTTGTTGGCGTAAAGGAAAATAACCTGATAGTAACTAATTTTATAATTTAATTTTTAATTGATAATATTGGCAACAGGTGAATCATAACCATTTAATTATTATAGCACCGAGATATGTCATATCAAATATAAACATACCCATAAAATATGTATGTCCTCAGTAAACAAAAAACATAATAATAACATAATCCGATTAAAATCAATCACTTCATGGATTACTCCATACCAGTGCTTTTGATATTTTAAAACGCACAAGTACAGTTAAAGCGAAATACAAAATAACCGATAATTACGCATCGGCTTTATGGACTGCTATGACGAAAAATCGAGGAGACGACACATATTTATAATGAATAGCCGGTTGCACTTGAAATCTTACATGGGCTGTGGATATCAACCATGTTCAAAATTGAATGGAAACGTAACGAATGTCATATTAATTGTGTTTAAAAATTTCTGAATTACGATGACCGAGTTGGGAGAATAATTACTTTCCACTATGGTGCGTCATTGCCGATGGAGGTAAGTCAGGGTTTAAGGTTGGTCGGCGGTTTGACTGCTATTATGCGTGGATGCATTGCTTATTAAGTTGTTCACCAAGGCGAAATAATTCGACAGATGTATGGATATCATACCTTGGTATTGTATAAAAAGCTCAAAAATTCATGGAGAATTCGTCATTCCCATCCAGTGGTTTTACGAGTGAAGCAATGTGTTCAAAGGTAAACTTAAATTTTATATTTTGCATTTCGACGAGTGTATTCAAGTAATTGAATTTTGAAATTGCGTTATATATATTTACAAATCCACATAGTTCATCAGCAAATGTTAACGTAACTAGTAATAACAAATTATTTATCGAGTGATAGTATTAATAATCATGGGCTTCGTACACTTTTAATTTCTGAACTTTATTTCTCTTTACGGTTGGAGCCCGTCGTATACGTCCCGCCTTACTGTTATAGGCTTCTTTAACTTTCTTTTTTGTATGAGTAAATAAATATGATGTCAATCTGATTTCAGGTGGCCATCATCCTCAGCCTGCTGGCGGTCGCCAGAGCCGGCATTATTGGAACAGACTTCTCACCCGCTACTGCAGTCTCCTACTCTTCAATTTCCACGCCAATAAAAACAATTGAAACTACAAAGTTACAAAATGTTATCAGCGCTCCTGTCGTCTATAGCAAGAACTACGCGCCATCCCCATTCTATGACTCAGTTCTAACAACACAAGAGAAAAAATTGAAGAATCCTGACGGTTCAGAACAAACTATATACTCAAAATCTTTGAACACCGCCTACGCTGACATCAAAAAATACGAATCGCACACTGCTGATGGCAATGGATACCCGCACATTCCTACTATCTACTCCACAGCTCTTCATGAGAATCCCTATGTGTACCATCCCGCTACATACAATTTTGCTACACCAGTCGTCCACGCTGTGTCCACTCCAACTTTGACTAAATCAATCTCCGTTCCAATTGCCTACGCAACGCATTCTATTCCTGTTACAAAAACTAAAACCACTGTGTTAGAAAACAGTAATGTTATCGGACCTTTGTATGGAAAGACTAAAATTGCTACCACTGGGTTGTCAGCCTATGCCACTCATGATCCAGTGTTATTGTCACAGCCTGTTAAGACTATCGCATACTCTGACGCCCCAGTGGTGTCGCACATGACTTTCTCCGGCCTTGGAGCTTCTTATGGCTGGTAATTTTTGATACTTTATGTTACGCGCGACTGACTACAATTATGATTAATTTATTCTTATTTAGAATATAAGTGTTTTACAATAAACTATTTAATTTGCAGAACATTACTATATAGTTTAATTTTATCTTCGCTTTATTTTTTCTAATTTAAAATTATTTTTACAATTGTCAGAATATAAGGCAGACAAACTTTTGAAACGTCTACGATAATAATTTTAAACGTATGGTTCCCAGGCTATCTGATTACTTCAGAGCAAATAGTAAATGCTATTCGCACATGTTATTTATTATCAAAAGCAATTAGTTCTTAGTCCACCAAGCTGTCCCATTTCTGATTATTGCACTTTGCGAAATTCTCAGGGATGCATTTTACTTCTAAAAGTTCTACTTGCATAATTTATGTGAATAAGCCACATAGTAACTTCAACTAAATTACTTTATCAAATACTTCATTGCGCTAAATGCTCTACACATTTTTAATTCACAACAGTATTCCTAGAATACGTTTCTTAAAATATAGTAATGTTATAATTGATAAATAAGTTATAATCGTTGGTAAATTTTCTGTGCTCGGTAGGGTGGAGCTGGTCTTCTAATAACCGGTCATTATTAAGCAATATGTTTCAATCACCTTATTTAAGTTCCATGTGCACATTAAGGTTACCAACGTCTAGACCGAATCAACATTCTGTGCGCCAATTACGCACTTTGCTAAAATAGCTGGACCCTTTTATGTGCTGAGAAAACTAAACAGCTCCGTGTTTCTTAGACTTGACGTCTCAAGGGTAAATGAGATTTAAATTAGTTTCTTTTAATTGAAAATCTAATGGACTTTGTCGGGCGTTTTACAAAGAATTTTTTAATTTTAGAATGAAGTGTTCTGAATGGAGCGATTAGTCAAGCACCCAGCCTTTATTATTGTGGCGAGATTTTGTGACCATAGAAATTCGATTTTCAAATAAATTATTTTGCTATTTATATTAAGACTGACATTGGTGGAAGACCTCTATAAGAGTTGACCTACCAGACCATATAGTATGTGACTGACTACTACAAACTAGGAGGCTCTAAGCCATCAGGTTGGCCTAGTGCGGTTTGGGGAACTAGACCAGAAAGTCCAAAGAACCTTTACATGTGTAATTTCTTTCACAATCGTTTCCGTCACCGTCAATGTATGTAATTCATAGTGAATACGCACATGACTTCTTAAATCCAGAGAATATTGCTTGGGTTTTGAACTCTCGATAGCTCAAATTCTTAACTACGTGCCTAAAACTCTAAGGCATCGCTACTTTTTTTATAATTTAAACTAGGTTACCTACACACTTTTATATATTTTTCCCAAGCGGACCGGGGACTACAACTTGTATTGTTTAATAAAATGGGCTCTCATGCTAATATATTAAGATAATACTTATTGCAGAAGAAGGTAAGTGTGAAACAGGATGTCTAAAAACTTGTTCGAAGTAAGGCATTATATCAATCACAAGTCCAATTGTATAGATAATGTAGGTTGTACATGACCAACTGGATTGTGGTAAGTCGCTCGCACGATTGACCTGTCGTGTGTTACAACACGGCAAGGGAGAGTTCACAAGGATCTGACGCAGTGTGCGGATATTGCGACATCTAGCGCCGGTGTCTACCATTAATGGCTTTTAGAGAAAGCTAAAATAGGATGTGATTAGAAAATTAATAAAAATTATGTCATACATGAGAATACTTAGTAGAGTTCGTTCTATTTGCGGATTAGCGGAAAATAAATTTAACTTATATAAAGCGGTCCTTCTAATGCAAATGAATGCATTACAAATTATAACTGTCACTTCAATTTTGCCAGTTATAAATTGAATCAAGTTTGTTGCAATTTTCTAAAAAATCGAATCAAACCTTACTCGAATGAAGAAACTAACAACTCAGTTGAAGAGAAGGCCCGGACCCAGCGTTGAGTCGTTGATGATGACGAGGATGATGATTATGATGATGATGATGATGTTATACATATTGCTGACTATCAATTCCACAAATTTAGACTCTAAAAGTATTACAAATGCGTTTATCATACAGTATGTGCACTGCTCTTAATCTAGCTACCGCGGTCGCCCTTAGACAAAAGCTCGGTAGCACACGGGTCCTACTTACACAACAAGCTTGGCAGCTAAAATGAAATGTTTGTGAAGTATTGTTGCGGCTCCACTATACGACGAAAAATGAATTAAAAATGTTTCTTATTTCTGGAATATTTTTTTCCTTTCATTTGTAATATCTATTGTGGTCAGACCTTGGCTGCGAAAGCATGGGGTTAATTACACATTTACATTAATTCAACGAAAATATTTACACTTTATACTATGTTAGGAGTTTCTTAGATGACGTCTTTAATAGTAATGACTGTAGGTTCGATATTAAATAAAAAATACACACAACGCTTATATACATATTTTTAACCCCACACTAGGATAGAACTTCGATATCATGAATATCAGAAAATACAAGGTAATTATCTTGTATTTTTACTGCACTTTTTTCGGCCTCACAAGCACATGAATCAAATTTTTGTTTTGGATCATACAAACATTTCCCTCGGTGCGGCGGTCAAACCCGCAGCCTCTCGTTTCGTTGAAATATGTTTTAATCAACTATATTTGTTGCAATTATTAGTATTTGGTATCGTCTAATGTAAACGACACTTTATACATATCTAGCAGTATCTATGTATATGGTATTGCGACTTTGCAACGTTGCTGTGGTCATGTTGTTGTTATTGTTATTTGTTTTTGTTATATCGAGACCTAATCACTCTTGACCCAGAAGCACGTTTTTATAAAAGGTCTGATATTTATTACTCGTTACTGCATTCTTACTGCCCCGTTAGTCCCTTGGCGATCTAAGTTTGATTAGCCGCGTGGGTTTGAACTACAGATCTAGTAAAACGTTTAAGGAGACTCACATTAAATTCTCAGTAGCACCTTGAAGTCTAGAAATATGCCTGTCTGAATTTGTTGCTGGGTATTACCTTATTAAAGAATCTGATAAAATTTTTACTGGCTCGGGAATCGAATCATAGATTTCTTAATGTCATAATACAGAGGGTTTAACTAGCCAGGTCAGCATTGAGACTGCAGGGGTTTCACATTAACAAATTTCGTAAAAAGATTTATGTCACATAGTGACGAAAATGGTAACAATTATTATAATGAGATATTTTTAAGCATTGACCAATAGGTCACAAAATGAAATGACCTACCCTTTAAAAGTATTGCTCCCATACACTCAATGACTCATAAGCTGTACGCAATTGTATCAGCCACAATCATATTGATAATGTTAAGTGGGTCGGTACTTATTTTAAAAACATAAGCGCACGCTTCGGCTTCTAAATCATGACTGGAGCGTTAAAGAACAATTATTTTATAAGCACCAACAATTATAATTAGATTAACACCTACTTGAGCTCATCCATGCGTTAACCTCAAGGCGGATTCGTAGAGAATGAACCTGGCATTAAGTAATAAAACTGCTAACGCTAACTGGTTTCTAGATCTCGAAGTATAAATTCAGAAATCGTGGGTTCCATTCTTGGGTTGGGCAAAGTCGTTTTTGTGATTTTGTTTTTCCCATTAAAAAGTCTTAATATTCAGACTTCTAAATGTAGGTAGGCAGACCAAGTAGGTACTTGAAACTGATTACAAAGTTAGAGACACGTAGAGAAGGAAATGCACGCCAAAGAATTTGGGACCTAAAGAGCTAAAGAGGATCGATTTAAATTATTTTTATAAACATACATACAGGGCCATGAAAAGAATGTTTATTAAATAAATATTAATTAAATAAAGTACCTGCTTGCTAACTCCAACAACGACAATAGACTTGCCATTAGAGCATGAATTGAAAACAAATAAGCGATATTTGGGAGTGTAAATGCCACATCTCCTCACCTCTTCCAGAATAGGTCTTCCAGAATAGGTAGGTCTCATTCTATATTTATCCACTTTTAGAAATTGAACTTATAAGGGTTTGTTATAAAACCGAAGAGAACCTACAAGGAAATTCCAGTATGCAACAAAACAAACGGCTCGGCTTGCTGTTTGTTTTAATTAGTATTATCAGATATCAGCCATTTCTATAAGGGCTAATGGAGCGAGACAGGTGTCGCGAAATCATTTTCCAATCTGTGTTTTACTTGACGCTTTAATTCTTTGTATGGTAACTGGTTAAGATTAGCTTAACCTTAATTTCTAATCTAGCTACCTTATATTACTATCAATTACGTCTTATTGTATTCTTTACGTAACTGATCGTATTATTCTCAATGATAGAGGAGATTCAAATACTTTGATGAAGACATAGTCATGTGCTCTTAAATATCTAGTTAAGACATTAGATCTCTACGCGTAAAGATTATATTATTTAGATTTAGATTATACTCTACCTACCCTTCGGAAGATGCAGGCGTGAGGTTAGAAACGTTAGTGTATATTTTAATCCCATCATCGTATAAACATAGACTAGTCCCACTGCTGGGCACGATCCTCCTCTACCATGGAGAGGGATCAGACCTAATTCCACCAAGCTAGCCCAGAGTGGGCTGGTGAACTACATACATAAAAAGTTACTAAAAAATATGTTTTGTGCAATGATCAACACGATGTTTTTCTTTATCAATAAAATGAATGATAATTCATTATGACACACATAACTTGGGAAAATCGGAGGTATGAGCCTGGGAATTAAACCCACGACCATCGAGTTCCTCGACCGCGCGCCTTAACCTCGAGGCCATCCCTGCTTGTTACTGGTGAAGTATTCGTAATCATCCATATTGCCAACACTATACATCCCGTCGCGTAGCTGATTAGATACCAGCTTCTGAAACGAATGACCAGGAACTCAATCCCCGTATCAAGACAAATGTTTGTGAGTTCCACAAATTGTTTGTGAGACCGAAGTCAATCGTAGTTTTCAGTACCCACAACACAAGACTTATATCTTAGTGTAGGATCAGAACTATGACTTAACCCCTTGGGTGTATTATTTACATGTAGAATGTGAAATCCGTCAGTATGTCGCATGCAAGTATGTCAAATTTTAGGAGTAACGTATGCATGTCGACTGGAGATAATTATTTTTCGCAAGCAGCAAGCGATTTGATTCCATTCATATGTCGTTTGGGTCATTTTACCTCGCCCAAGCAAACATTATATTTGTGTTATTTATGCTAAGCTGTAACCACATGTAATGTATGATTAAAATACTTGATAACCTCAGTGGCGCAATAAGTAAGAGGCCGCCTAGGAAAATTCCCACATTGGGACAAATATTTGTTTGATCCACGAAATTTTGTAAGGGATATAAGTGTTGGGGATGCAAAAATACAATACTTAGTAAAGGTAGAACTACTAACTTACAATTTGCATTATGTATGTGAGTGTTGAGCGCGAATCTATATAAAAAGTAGCGTTGCCTATATTAAGACTACTTGAGCGACAAAGTGGACCGATTAATAGAAGATATCCTTAATTGCATTCGGATGCAATAAGGATATCAGTATTCGATATCGGTATCGAGCTGCTCGGATGATACATTGAACTTTATCATATACGTCATCATGATTTCAAACACAATTTTCCTTAAAAGATACCTTCTACATGAACTTAAACTTTGGAAAAAAGCATAAGCTTAGGATAAGTCACATTGAAGCTACCACGGTTCTATGGTCTATGATCCTACATTAAGTAAAACAAATTGCCAAACATCGCCACACAGGTACATAGAATCCGACTCAGTACACACCAATTAGATCATTTAATAAAAAATACATTCATTTCGTACAACAATTAATTCATCGACACACCAAATTGCTTCAGTCTCAGAAACTTCAAATATAGCCATGTTCAAAATCTAAATCAAATGCGTATTTCATAATGCATACGTTACGTATGAGCGGCCGCTGTCCATACGGTTGGTCGCGACAGGGTCTAATATTCAAGAATACAGACCACATTTGGCACATAGGCGCGGTACGCCGGCGCACGGGGGTAATGAGCATAGTATAAAAGTCCTCGAGTACACTTAAACCGTATCACTTGCTGTAGTGGATTTTATATCACAAAATGGCCGCTAAGGTATTGGAAAAAAGTTTTTATTAAAAAATTGTGGAATTGTAGCTACCGTACATGCGAAAAATAAGTGTGACATTGGAAATTTATTTTCAAATTTTTGCAAGGACAGTGCATTTCTAAACACAAGTTTAAACCCACTCTTATTTCTTCTTATAAGTCCTTTTAATTTTCCATAAGCCTGGAGTATTCAAAGGATTTGATGGTAGAAGCTTTTAATTGATTGCAATTAACGATTGGCCAGAACTACATTGACCCACAGAGCTTCATTTGACATTTTAGACCCGTATTTATAACTCACGCATGTGTCGCTAAACCTGTATGAGCGGACCTTTCAGCTCATTGACCCTACATCGGCCATTCTCAAATCCTACAATGTTAGCGCAACAAGAGAAATAGTATTATTAGTAGTGACGCAATCATCTCTCCATGACTCACCCGACATTGGTACTTACGTGACGTTTCCTTACAGTTTGTAGTACTCCTGTGCGCGCTGGCGACCGCCCGCGCTGGTGGCCTGTACGGCGCTGCCTACGGCGCATCCTATGGCGCATCTTATGCCGCACCCATCGCCTCTTACGCAGCAGCTCCCATAATCAAGAGCTACAGTGCCCCAGCAATCTCCACATACGCGGCGCCCGCCATCTCAACTTACGCAGCGGCGCCCGTCATCAAGAGCTATGCCGCTCCGGCCTACTCCACTTACGCGTCAGCGCCGCTGATTAAGAGCTACGCTGCCCCAGCCATCTCCACGTACGCTGCGCCGTCTGTCGCCTACTCCGCCCCCATCGTGAAGGCTGTCGCACCCGCTGTGTCATCTATCTCATCATACACCACTCAGACTGCCCACGCTACCCCAATAGTCGCGAAGTATGCCGCGCCCGTGGCTACTTACGCCGCTGCTCCAGTGGCTACCTATGCCAGCGCTCCCCTGACCACTTACGCTGCCCACGCTGCTCCCGTGGCGACCTATGCTGCCGCCGCCCCAGTGACGACCTACGCAGCTGCTGCCCCCGTGGCCACTTACGCCGCGCACGCCGCCCCCCTGTTGACTAAGGCCATTGCTGCCCCCGTCGCCACCTATGCCGCCGCTGCTCCTGTGGCCACATACGCCGCCCACGCCGCTCCCCTGGCCTCATACGCCGCCGCTCCCGTCCTGAAATCCGCCATCAGTTACTCAGCAGCGCCCGCCGTCTCCCACGTGACATACGGCAGCCTCGGCGGCCACTACGGCGGTCTCAGCGGCCACTACGGCGGTCTTGGCGGCCACTACGGCTGGTGATCGTGTTACCAACTATGTACAGAATCTAGTTGTTATATTTTTTATACAATGCGAATAAAAATTTAAAAGTCAATTTATATGACTATTTTATTTTCATACCTATTTCTCGTATGAATTGCTAATGCACATTGAAAGTGAATTGATTGAACTACATTTACGTTATTTACAATTATATGTGTATATTTAAGCTGAGAGCATTGCGCCGTGTGCAATATTTCTCATGTGCCTTGAATTGATTAACATTTATTATCTTTATCAGGTCAACTGGCACACGTTGTGTAGCACTAATAAACTTGTTCGTAAAAAACTATATTTGTTAGGTAGTAAATAACTAAATCCGATCGTATCGCCACATGTAAGGGCCACGTGTGGAAAATTTACGCCCAATTACTACATTCAAGTCGTAACGTGATGAATTATTTAGCAAATAGTATTGGCAGCCTGCGTTTGGTATAACAGATTAAGTATCGTGAGATAAGCAATATATTCGAAGGTTCAAATAAAACTTTTCACCTTGATATCTAAAATAGACACTTCATAAACATTTTATATTTACTAATAAACCTTGATAACGGCAATCGATTCATTCTTCCTTTACGAATGATTTGTGAGTCATTAACATGACGAAAAGTTACACATTAAGCCCTTCCTAATGCAGAAGGCCAACATCAACTATAAATGCAATAAATATATAACTATATATGCAAATAACATAAAATGTTCTAAATCAACTTGGCATAAATTAATTTAATGTGTGTTTTTTAGTGCAGATTAAAGCCCAAAACACAAGGACGATGATCGTTTACACATACGACAATGTATTATTAAACCTCATATTAATTACATTCTGGATGTTTTTGTACCTTACCATAGGGAATGCTGTGATGAAAGTTTTAGCCTTATAACTTCTGCGGAATTTCACTACTATACCACACCACACGTAAGAAATCGAAGTTCCATCTCTACCATCTGGATGAATAGCGTCCATCAACAGTGCGGTTCAAATGGAGTTTTCTCTCCCGCAAAAGTTCTATATCGAATCAGCTTTCCTCTGCGGTAATTCCTAATAGATACTAATTAGGGACTTTCAAGAACAAAAGCCTTTACTTTCCCCAAAGGCCGTTTGCCTCCTTTCCCATTAAAAAGAAACTATAAACATAATAATAATGTTCGGTGTAAATCTCGCCTTAGTTCGAGAGTCGTGATTCGGGATCAACCAGTGTATTCATACCGGATTAGGAATGGAATGCCCTGATGAAAACCCTGATTGCGTCAACTAATTGACTGACACGCTTTACTCAAAGGGCTCGAAGCCACTGTAGTGTAATTAACTACAAGCATACGCGTATTTCCAACGAGTTATAACGAGAAAACTAAAGATATTTTTGCTTCGTCAACTCTAATTTAAATCACTTGAAATAGAAAGTAAACCAAAAATGTATATACCAGAGGTTCCCAAACTTATTTACACTATGACGCCCTACAGAATTATTATTTTTCTTGCGACGCAACCCCCCCCCCCCCCCCCCCCCGCCCCATCATCAAAACTACCTACTTTACTGGAAATAAAAACAGCAGTAGTTAGCGTAATATGAGGTTAACAGAAAAATATGGACAGCGAATGTTTGACGATCGCCTCGCGACGACCCAGGGCGTCGCACAGTTTGGGACGCACAGTTTGGGAAGCCCTGGTATATACGATCTCTTCTAGACTTTAAATTTTCTTAAATAATATCCCAATAACACTTCTTTTCAACAAGGAAGGGAACTTAGGACCGCTGGATCGCGAGTTCCATACTTTTGCAATGAGGCTAAGTATGTATTTTTTATATACAAAATAGAAGTTTACTTTTGTTCTAGTACTTTGGGACATAAGCAAATTGTTAATCGACATCATGTGTTATAGAATTATAATTTAAAATTCAAGCGCTTTTTAACTTCATTAGTGGTATCTATAAAGAATCGTGAAGATTGTTCTTCTCACAATATTTTACCCACTTGTTTACCGTAAAAATAAAAATGTGCTCAAAGCCAACACACATAACAAAGTAACACCCGTAGAGCAACATTCCAATGGTACAATTACAACGGAAGACGGAAGGATAAATTATTAATTATAAACAACAAAAACGTTAAGGTTACTCACATGCAAAATGTATCGGATATGGTAATTAAAACAACGTTAATTAAATAAACATGTTCTAATTTGAAGATACTTATCTAGTTCCACAATTATTCAACCTTATATTTCTCCTCTTGCCACGCTAGCCGGCTTTTTGGAATACTTCATGGTCATAATTTAGGCCTTTTACTGAGCTGTGTGTGTGTGTCTCCCATAACCTTGAACCCTTTAACCGAACAAGCATTCACAGCAGGTCAGACTGAACGCTTAAAGTAATGTCTTGTCTCTGGGGTAGTCAATGAATAATATTTACCATCAATGAATAAAAAATGTCAAAGTAGACCGGGATGGTTTCAAAGTGGCCCATTTTAGACCATTTATAGTTTTGTGTATTTCAATGTCATCGCTACTTTCCCACGATGATCAAGCATTTAAGTATGTCTCAAGGAACGATTCACGTTTCAAGGAATCAAAGTTAATAAAAAATGATATAATAGCGGTGTCATATTTACGTGCCACTGTCAATCCAGTTGTTACAATAACGGCTATGTGGTAGAATATCATCCAGCTAAAACATAACTAGTATTACAATCGCAGAAATTCCTAACTCATAGTACCTATTATGACAGATACCTAACATTTGAACAATGATGAAAATGTCCTCAAATAAAATTCTAGCGCGATCATAATTCTAAAAAATGATTATAATTACGCACAACAAGGGGGTAACAATCATTTTATAATCATCATTGTCTCAAGAAGGCCGGTGTTGAAAGCGAACGGGCCTTGACTTTCGTCACGCAGTTTTCGTGTTGACAAACATCAGGCTGTGTGTGACAGATGCGATATCGCAACGTGGGATTTGCATTGTGTGCAAACAAACTCGCACGCTTTTAAAGATTACCGTCTATCGTGAAGTTTTTATAGCTAAAACCATCATAGTAAGTGGCGTATCTTGTTAAAGTTTTTAAGGCTGTTCGATTTGTGACGTCATTCAGAGTATATAGGACATTTCTCCTTTTAGTTTATATTTTTTTTGTGAACGCAACTGAACATTGAGTATCCGATTGAACAATTTTATAAATAAAACTATTTTAACGATGTTTTCGCTTTTCTAATGTCTTTTCATTTAGCACTTGGACAACCTTTTACTTCTGTTACTACATCTCCATACCTTAGTGCCCGTAGGAGATCGCCTTGTGGGATAAGGCTGCCCATTGTATAATACTTTCAGTACTCATTAGTTTTATTTTTGTGTGTTCAATGAAGTTTTTAAATAACTAGGCCTGTGATACGGACGAGAATTTGTTATATGCAGTAAAGGTCCTTATTAGTGACTCGCCACTAAATTTTATTATTTCCTCATGTACAAAATTATTTTGAAATTGCATTCGAAATTTTCCATTTTATTTATCTACGCTAATATATTATTCTGATAAATAAATACTGCTAAATATTTGCAATAATTCATCGTATCGCGTCGACGTAATGATTTGCAGGCCTATAGTAAATTTATGCCTTATTTACTCTAATTTATGTTAAATCTGGCATTGAACAAATACGATTCTGCATATTAGTAAATCAACTGTCGAAATTTGAATGTCATTACACCAAATGGCGAAGGCCTCGTCGGGCATAAGGGTAAACAGAGCTGCGTGCGAGAGATTCCGGGTTCGATTCCGAGAACACATGACATGATAAACACTTGGAATAAATAAAGTCTGGGGTGACAAGAAAAAAACAGTAGACTTTCCGTATTTACAATTATTGATAAAATTGATATTGCCTGAAAAAAAATGCATTACATTTTACGAGTATCATGATCATCACTACATAGTATAAAACAAAGTCGCTTTCTCAGTCCCTATGTCCCTTTGTATGCTTAAATTTTTGAAACTACGCAACGGATGTTGATGAGGTTTTTTTAATAGATATAATAATTTTTTTATAGATTTGATTGAAAAGGAAGGTTTATATGTATGATAACATCCATTAAATATCAGCATTGCACCCGTGCGAAGCCGGGGCGGGTCGCTAGTAACCATATAAACAAGCCTCCCAGTTGTGACAAGGGAACTCTTTTGTAACAAAAAGACCATGATCCACTAGACTGGCCTTCCGCACACATGTGAACACCACATACCTGAGTAATTCCTAAGTAATTTAGGCCTCCTCAGGATGTTTTTCCTCATAATTAACGCACCAGATAAAATACACCTGCTAGCTCTGAACTGCTAAGGAGGCCTAAATAAAATTTTAGGATGTACTTAAATAGAATAATAAATTAAATATTAATCAATAAATTGATACCTTGTAAAATTAAGCTGAAGTTACTTACCTCAAAACTATTTATGTAAAAGCTTCGATTTGCAATTAAGTTGCGTTGAAATTACATAGGAAGGTAGTGATCAAAAATTAAAAGGCAGCTTGTTGATTAACTTGTACTTAAAGTGATAATTACTTGGTTATTCCGCGTAGATATTGCAACAGATGGCTTAATAACTCCTTGGTTGCTTTGACCGAAACATTTTCCACAAGGTTGGTTCAACCAGGACGTCTTTTGTTTTTTAAATTAAAAGAATGTAGTTTTGCGAATAGATAACTGTACACATCAACATTAAAGGAAATTTTATCAAATATTTCAATCGTTTAACTCCTTGCAAATTTACGCAAGAGGCTAACTTGCTAGACTAAGAATTAGCTTCCAAAAGAATGATCATTATTTGTGGTATATTATTAGTGATTGTTCAATTATTGCAGTGTTATATGATTAATTATCCTTCCATTTCTTTTGAGACATCGCTCAGAAAATTAGGTCGTATATACCAACCAAACATAAAAACTAACTCTAACATAAACTAATAAATAAACATGAACATTTAATAATCAATTAAAACATTAAGCTAATAAAAAGCAGTAATTATTCGCGGCAATAACAATTAGCTACGATTGAAAGAGCTTGCCGACATTAAACGTAAATTATTCCTCGTGCGAAATTCGTACGTACGTATATTTGCACGACAGCGATTATATCACAATTTGCGCCTCATGAGTCGAAACGAGGTGTTTTATTGCAAAAATCGAAACGGCCCTATTAAACCCTCGTCATGGTTTCGTAAACATTTAATCATAAATGAATCATCATGGAACAGGCTGTTTATTTCTGCATGGAATTGACAGATGGACTTTTTGATATTGAGTTTTGATATTTTTACGAGTATTAACATCCTTAGCGCTTGTCTAGATGTGAGAGGTTCAGGCTTTAGTCCTCCACGCTGTCCTAGTATCGGGTATTTATTACTATGGTAGGTATTAGAGTGGTCACTTGAGAAGGCATAACATTTCCTCTCGGATGCGAGAATTTGAACGATTCCAGATTTGATATCTAGGCTGCACATAGATGTTACTAAAAAGTTTCTGATAGAATATTTTTTTAGCCCTATAACGTCTGCAAATTCTAACTCTATCGGGGATTATCGTATTTAAACAAGAAGGTATACAAAAGATCTATGCTATTATTTTAAAACTTTATGCAACACGAGCAGAGCCGTTAAGACTACATAACAGAATGGGAAATAAACAAAAAATTCCTTTAGTTATATACCCTTATAGTAATAAAAGAAACAGTTATACGACCAACACGTTGTCCTTGTTGGTAGTTCTCGATTTTTATAGGAAACACTGCGTTTATGCAAGGCCATTTTATTTTTGCAGACAATTTAATTGTTTTTTTAGTGCGTGACTTGCATTACTTTTGTATAAACTTTGGGATCTAACTCGGCTTTGTCCGTGTGCAATAATACAAAAAACGATTTCTTAATCGATTCCTGAACCATTGTCAGTGCTTAAATTCATCAAAATCGGTTTGGTGATTTGCACGAAATCGAAACAAACAGACTTACGTATATATCAATTAAAAGTTAATAGCGGGTAAAAAAACAGCAATTATTGGACACTAGAAAATGTTCTAGAAATAGGAAACAATAAATAGGAACATAATTTTATTATTCGTTACAATTTCCTCAAGGAATGCTTGGCAATTTTTATTCCAAATACAAAATTTCCAAAGGTCAACCGTCGAGGGTTCCGTAACCATATTAATAGTTTCTTTTTTGTAAGAAATTGTAAATATTCATTTATTTGATTTTTGATTCTTATCTTTTCCAAAATTTAATGTGTGACATAATAAATACAAAATCATCAAATTAATAATGATTCATAATTTATTAAACTATATATATTGTCTTGTCCTACTATACGAGTTAGCGTGCCTAAACTTATTTCCAACTTGCGGAATAAGAGGCCTCGGGTCCGATGCCCGCACCGAGATAAATGTTTGTGTGTTCCACAAATATTTCTGTCCGGTATGGGTGTTTGACCAAAAAGACTCTCGTGATTTCTGATACCTACGACACAGGACTTGTATCCTAGTTTGGGGTCACAACAGTGCATGTGACGGTTGGCGGTGTTTTAAAAATTTCGTCACACTTTATTCAGTGGTTTATAAATAAAATTAAAATAACCTTTCGCGTGCTAACATGAATATAACCAGTGTCACTAATAAGCTGATTAGAAATACTACATGCCCGCAAGGGATACGGACTTGTTTCGAAACAGTAATTGACACACAAGTCATTTCGTGACGTGTTTTTGTGCAGGTCAATAAACTTATAAACAAACAAATGTTTATATATCCCTCCTAACTATGTTAGCGCCCTAAGTACTAACAAGCTAAGTTCCTAATCCGTCTCGCGGAACTAAAATGACTTATGTTCTTAGGAAATTCTAGTTGAAATCTTTGACCTGAAGATTATAAAGTCTGTCACGATTAAAGAATCTAATAAAATCATTTTGAAGTCATCTTACAGACGTAAACACTTATTATTGGAACGAGAAACTCAAATCACGACCACAATTCTTTTTTTCATGTTTGTAATACAAACTTATCAGTACAACTTTATTAGTACTGCTTACTTAAACTGTATTAGTGGTATATTGAGACATAAACCGTGAAAAATGTTAAGTCATACATATCTAGGCCAACGGTAACATGTCATCTTTACCTCCAAGTTATAGGCTTTTATGAATGGCTTATTAAAATAAATACGCAAGACAAATTCCCCCAGTCTCACGCACGACTATTATTCAAGTCAGTGAACTGTCACAACTTAATACAAGGTTGAATATTGCGCTATATTAAATAGTCTTTGATGCGAAACTCCAAACATGAGACGAGAACGATTAACTAACAGCCTGTATGAGCGCGGTAACAAGAAAAAGTCTTTATCAAGATAGAAAAGCTACTAGTGTCGACAGCCCCGTGGCGCAGTTCGCTAGACACCACCTTGCGAAACGAGCGGCCGCGGGTTCGATCCCTGCACCGAGATAAATGTTTGTGTGATCCACAAATATTTGTTTCGGGTTTGGGTGTTTGTGAGACCGAAAAGTCTCTCGTAGTTTCTGATACCCACGACACAAGACTCGTATCTTAGTGTGGGGTCAGGACTATGTATGTGACTGTTGGGTGTATTTAATTATAAGTCCCATAGCCGGGCTTCAGGTATAGGGTTTAAGCCTTAGTCCATCACTGCGGCCTAGTGCGAGTTGACTGAGGCTGACACTGCTAACTTATCATCGTTTACTAAATAAACAATACAACATAGCTTCCACTTCACAGTACCTATTTCCCCTTTATATCACACCCCACTTTAAGACAAATTAATGCTATTGGTTTGCTTGAACAAAGCTAAGGCCATATACTTTTGAATAACACAATAATTTGTGTCATATGCGGAATGGAACTCACGGCCCCTCTTTTCACGGCCAGGCCTTAACCAACCGCATCAAGGAGGCTATCAGTATGCAAATAAATACGATGGAATTATTCATTCATCTCAGAAACATAAATAATCCTAACACCCATTAAGAGTCGAGAAATCGAAAAGACTAATGATGTCCTTCCAAACAAATAAACAAAAAATTCAAGGTCGAATTTCCCAGCTAGACTGAAACTCATAGAGCTAAAACTCAATGGAGGTTTTTCTTGGAGTATAATAAGTATATGTCTCTTAGGTTCAGACCTTTTGAGTCCCTTTAGTTCAAACAGCTATTAACTTAACTACATCGTTGTTCTTAGGTACAATCATACATCCATCTCCATTCTCATTAATTTACATCTAATATTTTACTAAAAATTCAATTCAGATTTTTTTTTTTTTTTTTTTATTTGTATATAGAGTTGCTCCCAGCAGAGTTTCTACTCAGCTATAAGATTAAGAAGAGGTCTTTCCAATTGCTGACATTTAATGCCTTTATGTATATAGCACATTAAGACAATTTTCTGTTGATCTGTCTTTCATTATAAAGATTTAATCAAAATATAAATATGCAAAAGGCTTTGAAAAGAACAAAAAGTAATTATAAAACACAACGGACCCTAAAAATCCTTCCAGGTCCACTTACTTCCTACACTTCACCGCGTTAAGCAGAACGGCTCAACCTTCAAGTCGTGTTCACAAAATTAAATATTAATTTCATAATAGACCTTTGACCAACATTTGTGTTACAATTATGCATCGTTTTAACTAAATTCAGTATACTTGACAATGACGAGGTCGCTTTGTTTCCGAGATTTGGCCAACTATATAAGCTGACATTTTTGTACAAACACGCATTCTACGCATCAAACTCAAACTAACAACAATGTACGCTAAGGTGAGAACTATTGTTTACTGCAACATTATTTATAATAATTAACTTACTTTATTACGTTGACCGTGGTAATTGCTTGAGTATTGTTTCCTGAGTACGTAAATAATTAATTAATAAGAATGTAGAAAGTTTTATCGTTTTGTCATAGTCCTGTAAGTTGACTAATTTTGAAAATTTATTTTTAATACTTATTAATTTGGCCCCGAGGTTTAAACGCATGGCCGAGAACCTCGACGGCCGCGGGTTCAAACTCCAAGCACACACCTCTGACTTTTCGAAGTTATGTGTTGTTTTCACTTGTATTAACAGTGAAAAGAAACATTGTGATGAAACCTGCACATCTAAAAAGTCCTTAGATATGTAGTCCGCCAACCCGCACTATGCCAGCGTGGTGAATTAAGGACTAAACCCTCTCAATGGTAGAGAAGCCTTGTGACCAGCAGTGGAACGTATAGGAGCTGTTAATAGTCATGATGATGACCTATCAATTTGCAAACAATCATAAAGTCACTCATAATTTTGATTTAACATAGTTTCACCCCGACATAATCAACCAAAGCTATCACGCAATTAATTTGACTAAACAAATATTTTAAAATTAATTTCAGATCGCTGTCGTCCTCTGCCTTCTCGGCATGGCCCAAGCCGGGTACCTCCATGGCGCTGGCCTCGGATACGGCTACGGCGGCTACGGCTATGGCGGGTACGGCGGCTATGGCTCCCTCGGCTATTCTGGCTATGGAGTGGCTCCAGCTTACAGCGCGTACTCAGCTCCTATCGTCAAAGCCGTGGCGCCAGTAGTGTCCTACGCACCGGCTGTCTCATCTGTCTCTCGCTACGATGTCCACTCTTCTCCAATTGTTAAGTCTTACGTCGCACCAGTAGCATCATATGCTTATGCCCCATCTCTCTCTTATGGATATGGAGCCTACGGTCACGGCTACGGAGGCAAGTACTTGTGGTAAATCTTCACCAGGTAATAAACGTTAATCTAATTTACTACTTAATCATGTTTTGTCTTGCTCTTTTGGTATTAAAGGAAACGAGACAAAGCATGATAAAGAAGTAGTTGAATAATGACGTTTGTAAATTTCTTATTGTAACTATTCTGTTCTTGTGCAATATTATGTGATAAAGGTATATGTGATGCATGGAATTTATTTAATTTGTCTGTCAATGTGCAATGTAGCTTCAGTTGTGATATATACTTTAAGATGTAAATAAAATACGAATGCTCAATAAATATTTTCAACAAATTAGTAATATTATTATCCCGATGCCATTTATATTCTTATACTATCGATGACATACCTCTGTCTGTGCGCAAAATTCAGAGCTCCAGTTGGATACCGAACCACTTCACATAAAATTTAAAAACACTTGTCTTCCTTGGCAATATTTTTTGTAATTTTTTCACACCATTTAGCCCCCGCACTGCAAGGCACTAATGTCATAAAAAAGTGAACTATACTTCAAAAGGTCCCATTTATTAAAGGGAAAATTCTGCCAACAAACATTAAACTTTGTCGATTTTTTTTGCATTTATTCTTTAAAAATATACAAAAAACATACCTTTCCTCCTATAGTATTATTATCAGTTTAGAAATATAGGTATCGATAAATTCATTGTTAAAAAAATATTTGAAACATCACACTTTGACCCACATTATTACAATTGGTATTACAAATTAGAAGGGTGATTTCGTCCTCAGGTCGTAAGATTTTCGATCGGTAACCGAATAAAACATAATATAATATTTATTCATTTAATTAAAATAAATCTTATTAGACAACGCCGTGGTGCAGGCGGTTAGACACCAGCTTGTGAAACGAGAGGCCGCCCGATCGATCACCGTACCGAGACAAATGTTTGTGTGACCTACAAATTTGTTTCGAGTCTAAGTGTATGACAGTCTCCCGTAGGTTTTGATGCCTCTGATAGAAGACTTGTATGTTAATGTGGAGTCAGAACTTTATATTTGTGGGGTGTATTTATTTATTATTATTTATAACAAATGTTCCAAATACATAAGAATGATATGCCTTTCACTGCATTTAAGTATTCCTACATGTCTTTCGGTTCGTATTATTCATTCTGCAGCACAAATGTGAAATGGAATCCAACCATTCTATATTTTCCACCAATAATAGCCATCAATGTGACTACAAAAATAACTTTGTAATTTTTGGTTAATTAATATTATTCTGCTAATTGACATCCTTGCAAATCACTTCATGACAATTATCGTCTTCTCTTGAAACTTAATAAAAAAAATACCAGATACAAATCAGTAAATTTGTTCTTACTTTGTAAGAAACAATTATAAATAAGTGAAGCACATAATCTAAAAAACAAAAGGTCAGTATATTTCCCACCGATGGAGGCGCCGGGTATCGATCCCGGTACCTCTCGCATGCTAAGCGAGCGCTCTACCATCTGAGCTACGCCCCCGACACTATTACACGCTGAAGTTGTTTGTAACTTGACTCTTTCCGATTATGTAATAATTTAAAAGATCAGATTTGGGAGAAATATTTTTAAACATTATTCGTAAAGTAATTCTTGATTCTCGGCGGTCGCGGATTCAAACACCTTCGACTGTTTGAAGTTATGTGTTGAAACATATTCACAATGAATTACCTATACTTTAACGGTGAAGAAAAATATCGTGTTCAAAACTGTACACCTAAATAATATTATAAGGCATTTCCTTCGTGTTAAGCCCGCCAATCCACACTAAACCAGCGTGATGGACTAAGACTTAAACCCTTTAAGTTGTAGAGGAGACCCATGCCTACCCGTGGGGCGTATATGGGCTGAGGATGATGGTGATTATTGACAGAATGTATACTTATTATATAAACACTATGGTAAAAGCTTTGTTTTCTCGTGGTCTAATATGCCGTGCGATGTAGAGGTCCCTGGTTTGATTCTCGGGTCAGTCAGTGTCATTTTTGTTGAGTGTTTGATAAGGAAAAGCTAGGCACCCTATAGGTAACTTTATTTTTTACGAGATGAGAGCCTTAAGCTTTCCGTTCGGTATTTCGGAAGCCAACAAGCGTAAGTTGGGGACTCCTTCCTTCCAACTCGACGCGCGCAACAATATCCGGTTAGCTGAGTTGAACCTACATACATACATACATAACGCCTTTATTCCCTAAAGAGGTAAGCAGTGGTGCATTTCTGCACCCACATTTCGCCAAGTTTTATTGCCGTTTTTCACTGTGCCGCGAGACCATGCGGCAGTCACTACCATACTTGCATTAGTATTTTGTTGTATAATCGCTATGAATTTGCCGATACGGAAGAGTTTAAACTATGACATTTAAAACAAAACAAAATCACTTGGCGGCCATCACACTCATTGGGGCGGTACCATGACAATTCAAAAATAGCAATGCGAAAACTTTTAAAAAAAAACTCTATTCGTCGATCATTTATTGAAATTCAAAATGTGGAAAGTGGACTAGATTTACATTTGACATTGACAGCCCCGTGGCGCTGTTGGCTAAACACCAGCCCGCGAACCGAGAGGCCGCGGGTTCGATCCCCGCACCGAGATAAATGTTATCCACAAATATAGAACAGAATTTACTATGTATAGAATATAGTATAGAATTATATATGTGACTGTTGGATGTATTTATTTATTATAATTATTATTTAAGAAGCTTTCCTTGCACAAAAAAAGTTTTATAATTTATGTCATAATTATAATTATATGCTTCTAAAACCACACAGTTTATTTTTAAGAAAAATAAAGCTGATCCGGCTGCAATCTATTAATTTATTTAGACAACCGAATACAAATTGCCGACAGTTTTGTTAAATACAAAAAAATCAAATTAAAAAAATGAAAAACAAAAAAATCTAATTAAAAACAAAACAAAAATTCTTAAGTAATTAAACTATATTTTTTTATGTAAAAAGGAACCGCCTTCAAAAAACCAACTGAAAAGAAAAAAATAATTTTTATTATGAACACCTGTATTTCAATTTTGCATAAGCAAAATCATGTATATAATCAATCAATCAACAAATAAGAATATAAATTAATAATTAACGGTTATATGTAAGTATTACTTCTACTTTTTGAAATCGGTGCCAAACAAATTTTCATGACAAAGAAGAACGCTGGTTTATTATTATTAATGGCTCCGCCCGGGTGGAGTACGCCCCCCCCCCCCCCCACCAGCATATGTCATACTTACCTATAAATATTTTGGTTTTGTTGGTTTGGCACCGACTTCAAAAAGTAGAAGTAATACTTACATATAACCGTTAATTATTAATTTATATTCTTATTTGTTGATTGATTGATTATATACATGATTTTGCTTATGCAAAATTGAAATACAGGTGTTCATAATAAAAATTATTTTTTTCTTTTCAGTTGGTTTTTTGAAGGCGGTTCCTTTTTACATAAAAAAATATAGTTTAATTACTTAAGAATTTTTGTTTTGTTTTTAATTAGATTTTTTTGTTTTTCATTTTTTTAATTTGATTTTTTTGTATTTCATTTTTTATTTCATACTTTTTAGTGATTTAAGTTCTTTTAGTTGGAATAGGAATTTACTTTAAGTTTTTTTAGTGAATAGTGATATACTATGTAGTGATACACAATTTTTAGTAACCTTTCCTTGTTTTGATATTTAATGATATATTGTTTGTTTTATATTAATTATAATTAAACTAGCGACCCGCCCCGGCTTTGCACGGGTGCAATGCTGATATTTAATTAATGGATGTTATTATACATAGCTTTTGCCCGCAACTCCGTCTGCGTGGACTACAGGTTTGTGTTCAGATAGAACATACATAAGTTGTAGTATTTTACTCCACAGAGTCCCATTTACTTAAATATACAAAAATCATACAAATCGGTCAAATTGTTTAAACGTGAAACCGTAACACGCCGGTCGGCGCCTTGTGCATCATTATTGCGCGCTTGATAATTATTTTAAAACTGCGATATCTTCTAAGATACTAATTGAAATCAAATGATGTAAAGGGCAAATTTCTTTTAAATCAAATACTTATAATGAATAACGCATTTATTTGGATAAGGATTAATATAATCTTTATAAAAACAACTTCATAAACAATGCTTTATTTTAGGACAAATTTGGTTAGCATAAAAGAGGTTACAGTGAACCAATCTTAAAAGATAGGCATATGCTGTCGCGGACTTCTTTTTAGAACACTTAAAGGAGAACAATTCTGTCATACATTATTTTAGCGTAACTTTAACCGTTTCGGCAGCGCACGCGGCGGAAGCTTTCAAAAGGAAAAAAATATCCCCGATTTTGAAACATTCTTTATTGCTGCTCCGCTCCTATTGGTCGTAGCGTGATGTTATATAGCCTATAACCTTCCTATTGAATTACTCTATCTATTAAAAAAAACCGCATCCAAATAGCTGTAGCCAAACGCGAGATAATCGCGGACAAACATACATACATACATACAAAACAATCGAACTGAGAACCTCCTTTTTTGAAGTCGGTTAAAAATGATAATACGAACATTTAAAGGTTACTCGTACTCACGTAGATTGTATAACTAGCAGCCCAACCCTGCTTCACTTGGGAGGTAAGTATTTATTTATATTTCTCTTTTCTAAATACTTTATTACATCTATATATGTTTCAAAGTATTTTTCAATTTACATGAAACCTACAATAATATATTTAAAATGTAACCCTCTCATAATAGTAGTTGTTATGAAAATAATATGTATATATAACACAATATGACACCCGCACATTCTAAAATTTACAATTTTAATATAATATTAAATATGTAAATAAATCCACCCAACAGTCATATACATAGTTCTGATCCCACACATAAGAACAAGTCTTATGTCATGAGTATCAGAAACTTCGAGAGATTTTTCGGTCTCACAAACACCCAGACCAGATACAAGTATTTGTGGTTCTTATTTATTTATTTATTTAAAGCTTTTTTTGTACACATAATGATAAAGGAAAGAAGTACAATATTATAGATAGGTACAAAAGGCGGCCTTATCACCTAGGGCGATCTCTTACAGGCAACCAGGTATGGAATTTAGTAATTAAGAATCCGCGATATCTCGTTTAGCCAAATATTGATTGACAAACAGACAAAAAACTATTATATAAAAATGTTTATTAATAATAAAGGAATGATTCATTTAACGTAGCAACATCTGGCCGAATACATTATACGGTGACACAAAAAGAAATAATCCTAATGCACTATTAGCATATTCGATGAACTAATATGGAAGAAGATAACAGACTTCATTTTGGGTAAATGTCGAACATCCGTGATTTGTTATAAAATGTTACCTTAATACTTGTATTAATATCAATACTACCTGTTTCAGGCAAACTTTACGAAGTCAATATTTTTTTCCAATATAAGCCACATTTTTGATGATAAATAAATAGCCTTTGTCCTTTCCCAATGGTTCCATTATCACAGAGGGACTTAGGGCACACACCTAATTTCATTAATATGAGTAATAAGTATATTTGTACCTCATTGATATTTTAATAAGAAAGTTTTGTTATGTTATCACGTTTAACCACTTAAAAGATTTTTATAAATTTTCGTCCAGCGACGAAATTGCAGAAAATGTTGAAGCACGCAAAATGGCGAGTATCAATTAAACCATTTTTATTATGATTTTGCCCGCGACTCCGTCCGCGTAGACTACAGGGTTAAGTTCAGAAAGAAAGTAAGTTGTAGTCTATTTTACTTCTTAGAGTCCTAGATACCAAAAATCATACAATTTGGTCAAATTGTTTAAACGTGAAACCGTAACGCGTCGGTCGGCGCCTTGTGCATCATTATTGCGCGCTTGATCAATATTTTAAAACTGCAATATCTTCTAAGATACTTAGTGAAATCAAATGATGTAAAGGGCAATTTTATTTAATATTAAATACTTGTAATGAATAACGTATTTATTTGGATAAGGATTAATATCATATTAATAAAAACACCTTCACAAATAAAAGTTTATTTTAAAATAAATTTGGTTACGATAAAAAACATTATAGTGAGCCAACCTTAAAGAATAGACATGCTGTCGCGGACTTTTTTTTAGAACTATTAAAGAGGAACAATTCTCAGATATATGAATTCAGCGAAACTTTAACCGTTCCCGCAGCGCACGCAGCGGAAGCTCACAAAAAGGAAAAAATGTCCCCGATTTTGAAACATTCTTTATTGCTGCTCCACTCTTATTGGTCGTAGCGTGATGTTATATAGCCTTTCTCCATAAATGTGCTATCTCACAGTGAAAGATTTTTTCAAATCGGACCAGTAGTTCCTGAGATCCTAGCGTTCAAACAAACAAACTCTTCAGCTTTATAATATTAAGCTTTATAATATTAGTATAGCTGATATCAATGTTTTATTATACATACTTAGACTATGTCTATAAACATGTAAGCATTCCGCACCTTAACTAACTCCCAGCAAAGATTAATCCATTTAATTATTTTTATATTTGTTTTTATGCGTGTTAAAAAATATATAATGTATAAAATCTTAATATCCCTCGACAAAAATTAGAAAATTACTTGAGCTAAATTATAGTTATAAATTTAAAACCTTCAACATGAATTATCTTGCTTAACATATTGATACAACCATTAAAATAAGCGTTAATTTATAGATAGCATCTACAATAGGGCACATACAATTATCGCCTTTTTATCACGGTAATAGGATTTTTAATTGCCTGCTACAACTTTGGCAAATACGTAAGTGATTACACATGTTCTTGCATTTGCCCCAAGTACTTCTCGTCACGCTCCGTTTTCCAAAAATCTAATGAAACCTTGAATAATTATGTTTATTTCCTACGATTTTAATATAAAAGACTGTAATTGCAAGCAAAAAACATTGTACTCACTGCACTTGAAGACAACAAGATGTTTACTAAGGTAAGCTATTAAATTCTATCGTTGTTTAATTTATAAAAACATTATAAATTCGATTATAAAAACGTTCGTTTTACAAAAACCTAAGTAACATATACTTTGTCTTAGATTATTGCTGCTGCTGTCTGCCTTGTCGGCTTGGCCAATGCTGGTGGGCTTAGCTACGCTGGAAACGCTGGTTACGGCGGATACGGCAGCTACGGCGGATACGGTGGCTATGGTGGATACGGTGGCTATGGCGGATACGGCGCTCATGGCGGATACGCTGGCTACGGTGGACTTGGGGCTGGTCTGGCCACTTCGCACACCAGTGTTACTAGAGTGATTCCCAGCCACGGGTCTGCTCATGGTGGACTTTACGGCGCTGGATATTCGGGAGCAGGACACCTCGGCGGTTACGCTGGCGTCGACTCGGGTTACTCTGGATACGCAGGCGGCTATGGTCACTACGGCCTCGGTGGTGGATACGCCGGTGCTGGCTACGCTGGTGCAGGCTATGCTAGTGCCCCCGCAGTCTCCCAAGTATCAGTATACCGCGTCCATGAGAACTCTCCGGGTTACGCCCACGGAGCGTATGGCGGAGCCGCCCACGGCCTCGGCGGATACGGCTACAGCGGCTATGGCAACAAGCTGGCTTGGTGATCAAATTTACTGTATTATGTACAATAGGATGAATTAAAGTTCAATAAAAATATTCCTTAAATTTTTCTTTTCTTTAATAATTTTATTGTCCTATAAAAACTACCTGTATTTATACAATCATAGAAGAAAGTTTAAGAAAAATATTTTTGTGTCGTATAATCCATTTATCAGAGCAACGATGAAAACAAAGAAAAATACATACTTTTGAAGTTAAATGAAATTGTGGACAGCAGTTAGTATTTGATATAGACAATGATGTTGTTAGCAAAGGATATAAAAGTAACATTTGACTGTAGACTAAAGTGAAAACATTACCTGATGTCTGAAGCTGCACAGAGAGTCTAGACAATATGTGCTTGGTTAATGACACTAAGTTCGGTCCCTTTACGCGTTATTTGAAATATATCAGCATAAAGTTGGGAAAATACATTTTAAGCTAAAAATAGTAAACCAAAAATATAATGGTGTAAACTAAGTCTCCTATTACATAAAATGTCATTTTCCACAAGTTAGTAGTATAACAACCAATCTAAATATTAAGTCATAATGATATACAAATTTAAATTATAATAGAATTTTATAATTATTTTCAAAAAAGGCAACATTCATCAAGTAAATTGAGTGGGTTTGAATTAATATCAACATCAAAATATGCAATTAATGAATCTGTATGTTAAAAATCAAGGAATTACATTGTTAAAATACTTTTTCATGAGGTCTAGCTTAAAATGCTTTTAATTATTCAGTTTAGTTAAAGTCCCACAATTTCATATTTTAATTTTTAACAAAATTTAATAATATGAAACAATGATCTATTTAAATCGTATTATACGTTAATGTGATCTACAACATCAGTTGAATTAAAAAGATCACAAAATTGTATTCAGAAAAGTTCATAATAATACGGAACTGCAGGATCTTTTATCTCACAAATTAGAATTTCAAATCGTTTGCCAGATGTTATTAAAAAACCCATTTGGATACCTCGACCTTGCGACAGAAAGTGCAAATGGTTACACTACTATCTACGAAGATTCACATGCGATTCCAGTTTGAAGTGGACCATATATAAGCGGATACATATGATCCAAAAATTATTCAAGTGATCAACGACGACACAAACATGTTCACCAAGGTATCATGCGATTTATTTAAAAATGTTTGCACAATTACATCGTCGCTTAATTGTTCTTTTGTCACAGTGAATTTTTTTGTTTCTTATTTGATTTGTTCCTCCTTGCCCATTCTTCACCTATATCTCTTAGGAATGTAAGCGTATTACCAATTAAATAAATGGTTACAAGAAAAATGAAAAGTAATCTCAAAAAGTAAAGTCGTAGTATACTATAAAGTGATTACAACGATTCTCTACAACAAAAAAAAAAGTTACTGATCTATGGTTTTTATCTTCCAGGCTGTTACCTTCCTGTGCGCCGTGGCTGTGGCCTCCGCGGGATCCTTCCTGCACGGCAGCCCAGTGGCTTACTCTGCTGCTCCCGTAGCGTACACCGCCGCTCCTCCCCTTGCCTCAGCTGTGGCCTACACTGCCGCTCCTCCCGTAGCGAGCGCAGTCGCCTACACCGCTGCTCCCCCAGTATCCTACAGCCACAGCACACAGGTCGTGTCTAAGTCCTACCCCGCTGGCCCAGTCGTGAGCAAGTCCGTCACCCCTGTCGTCACTGAGACTGTGTCCGCCCCTGTATCGCACTACCACTCCGCGCCCGTCGTCTCGGCCTACTCTGCTCCCGTGGTGTCCGCCTACCACGCCGCGCCCGCCGTAGCTTACTCCGCGCCTGCTGTGTCTGCCTACTCCGCGGCTCCCGTCGTGTCTGCCTACCACGCCGCGCCCGCTGCATACCACGCCGGCCACGTCGTCGGAGTGCCAGCCGTCTCCAGCTACTCTGCTCCCGTCCACGCCGTCGCCGCCGCTCCCGTGGTCGCCAAGAGTTTCGCGCCCGTAGCCTACTCCTCATTCCCCGTCGCGCACTCCAGCTTCCCTTCCTGGAAGAAATGAACAGTTCATTCATGATTTCTTAGCTACTACGATGCCTTGCGAAATAAAAGTTTTTAAACATTATTGGCTGATTTTTCTTACACACCTAAATGATACCCTATACTAAAGCTTCTAATAATTTGTAAGCTTTTAACACATCAATGTGACAACACCCTAACTGTTGGCCCTAACAGATATTCAAGTGGCGAAGAAGTCTCATCTCGGTCTTCTGAAGTGTATCTTCACGCTACGTTGAAAAGACATAAGATAATAGGACGGAGAAAACATGTGGGCTGGCAAACTATTGTTTACCAAATCTTAGAGGTGTGGTAAAAAAATAATTAGCTAATCTTTTGGTACAAGGCTGGATGGTAGAAACCACAAAGATGAGGCCTCATAAGCAAGCACGCGTGGCTTTATTATGGATAGTACAGAGTGAAATAAGATTTAACATCTTGAAGGGATTGTTCAATACATTCGATACATTACTGACGGTAGGATACGCTAATCCAGGAAACGCCACTCTAAAGTAGGGAAATGCTCTAAGTGGTAACTAACATCTGTATCATTCACATTGCGTCTATCCAAGGCATCATGGAGACTGTTAACCCGACCGCGCGCGACTTCTTGGAGTAATCATAAAATAATATACTAAAATATTCTTAATAAAAGAAATTTACTTGCATATGAGCATAAGTTTAAGTGGCAGTGTCACGCTGTCGTCAATTTCATCTGCTATGTAAATGAGTTGCCTACGGTGCATTAGTTCAACTGTTTCACGAACTAAGGATTTAAAACTATACTCGTACAAATATCACAGTACAACGGATGTTAACATTATGTCGAGTGTAAATCCCGGCGTATGCTTTATTGCATAATTCACAATCCGGTGGCGTAGTTGGCTAAATACCAGCTTGCAAAATGAGGGGTCGCTTGTTCAATCTCGCAACAAAACAAATGTTTATGGGATCCACAAATATTTGTCTCGGTTCTGGTTATTTGAGTTAAAAAATGTATCAAGTGTGGGACCAGAACTATGTATGTGTCTGTTCGATGTACGAGTATGCTTTCAAGCCTTTTCTCTTAGACAGATTATAAAATTATTTCAACAATGTGTAGGTCGCCACATTGTAATTATTTTTTGGGAGACAGGGGCTTCTTAATGTGGCATTATAATGAAGAAATATTGCTTTTAAATTTTTTTGTGAAGAATAAAGTCAATAACTACTTAAGCACTGGATGATCTTTGGGTCGGCATAAATAGACTGACGGTATAGATCAATAAATTGTCGCTGGATGCAGACAGCTCTTGCTAGAGTGCTATGAAAGTCCTTGGGGGAAGCCCATGTCCAGCAGTAAACGTTGAGAAGAGAACATAGAGTACGTTTAATATGAAATTAATCTCTAGTAAAGCATGACCTAACCTTTTGTATGTTAATACGACAAAAATAGTTTAGACAATGTTCATGCATTTTCATTTTGCATTTCAATTGTGTTCACTTTTGAACTTCATCATCCCTCTTTAATAAGTAAAATTGTCCTTGCCAACTAAATCACTAAATACGGAATGTACTTTTTGACATTTTCAGAACTCGTTAGGCAACTGTGGTAAAACTTCCTGCATGATTTTTGATGAGAATTATTAAAACATGCGATATCTTCTAAAATTAATTCAAGCGAACGAACAAAACATTATGGGGGAAGCATCACAAATAATGAATACGATTAATTTATTATAGTTACATAAATTTGTGCATCTACGATATATCATAAACGATTTTAAATAAAATTGTGCCAAAACACATATTTATATTGCTACCTTCACCAATTAAGTCTTCTATTTTTTTTATTAAACTGTTTATTTTTTTTTTTTCAAAAAAGAGAACACTCATCAAACATGATGATGTTTAACCATCATCATTGTTGAAATGGTTAATTGCAACACTGGCCATTCATATAAAAAACATAAAGAAACAAAATAATTTTTGTTCTGTCACTTGTCAAAAATATATATATTATTTCCGACGTTTTTTGCTCACTTCGTGTTTTTAATTTAATTGTAATTGAATAAATACTAACATATAATATTAATCATTTATTAGTCCCTATTTCCCCACTGCTTGGCTTGGGCCTTCCCTACGACTGAGAAAGTTTAGGCCTTAGTCAACCACGCTGGTCTATTGCGAGTTGGCGAAACTAATAAATACCTAAAAACTAGACAAAAAGTAAGTAAGACAAAAAGAAAGCTGCTGATGATGATGATATCGTGCAATACTCGTTTTAGAAAATTATAAATCTGTAATCTGTAATCTATACTATCTATACTATTAATATTATAAAGAGGTAAGGTTTGTGAGTTTGTATGTTTGTGACGTTGTAGAAAGTAAACTCCGGATCTACTGAACCGATTTTGAAAATTCTTTTACCAATAGAAAGCTACGTTCTTTGTGAGTGTCATAGGCTATATATTAGTCCGAAAAATGATAAGATCTTGGCGGTCGCAGGTTCAAGTTAAGCGCTTGCACACACCTCTACCTTTTCGAAGTTATGTGTGTATCCACAAAGAATTATCACGTACTTTAAGGAAAACATCGTGATGGAACCTGCACACCTCATGGTTCCTAAGATTTTCTTGACATGCACGTAGTCCGCCAGCCCGCAATAGGCTAGCATTTTGGACTAAACCCTCACAGATGTAGAGGAGGCCCCGTACCCAGCAGTGGAACATATCATACATATCACCATACTCAGCCTATCGCCGTCCATTACTTAACGTATCTATATTGGCTGATAATGATCCTGATTAAAAATTACCTTGTCTATCAAGCAGGCAACTGGAAACTCAGTAATAAGATAAAACAAATATTTGACTTTGATTACATTCTTATTATCCACCATCAGATTCGTCTAACGTATGATTTTTAAAGATTTCTCACCGATGAAATCTTTAAGTTTCTCATTATTTCAGTGCGAGGTTAAAGCTTCACAAAGGTAAACTTATTTTCTATCAATTAATTTATTAAATATAGGCCTAAACAGCAGCCACTTGCCCTGCGAGGTCATCAGTAAACTTTACGCAGCTGAAAATAAAAATATCAATACTAAAATACTCAAAATCGAAATCACGAACTAAAAACTGTTACAGTATAATTTATGAGAACTTAAAACTTTAAACAGAATTCGTCTGTTGCTAGGTGATGTCACTGCAAATTTAGGTCACTTAGAAACTTTGGCCTTGAGACAAAAGTGCCACTGCTATTCTTGCACCTGCGAAGATTCACCTGTAATTCCAGTTTTGATAGATTGGTATATAAGCGGATACAAATGGTCCACAAAGTATTCTAATCAACAAGAAGACACAAACATGTTCTCCAAGGTATCCGATCAAATTTAATATATTTAATTCAAATTTGTAATTTTTTTGACAAAATGTTTATACTTATATGTAGCTTAACCGGGAAATAACTGCACCTTAAAGTAGTTGATCCTAGATTTTAGAGTTTGGGTTCAATTCGATTCGTGAAAACATACTTTTGACTTTTTGAATTGATTGGTTCTAACAGATTGACCTATTGTATATGCACAATCTAGTTCTATCTGACTTCTGTGACACTGCTAGTAATAATAGGTTATTGATAAAAGTTTTCTATCTTCCAGGCTGTTACCTTCCTGTGCGCCGTGGCTGTAGCCTCCGCGGGATCATTCCTGCACGGCAGCCCAGTGGCTTACTCTGCTGCTCCCGTAGCGTACACCGCCGCTCCTCCCCTAGCTTCAGCTGTGGCCTACACTGCCGCCCCCGCTGTAGCATACAGCCAGAACGTTGTGTCTAAGTCCTACCCCGCTGGCCCAGTCGTGAGCAAGACCGTCACCCCTGTCGTCACTGAGACTGTGTCCGCCCCAGTATCGCACTACCACTCCGCGCCCGTCGTCTCGGCCTACTCTGCTCCCGTGGTGTCTGCCTACCACGCCGCGCCCGCCGTAGCTTACTCCGCGCCTGCTGTGTCCGCCTACTCCGCGGCTCCCGTCGTGTCTGCCTACCACGCCGCGCCCGCTGCATACCACGCCAGCCACGTCGTTGGAGTGCCAGCCGTCTCCAGCTACTCTGCTCCCGTCCACGCCGTCGCCGCCGCTCCCGTGGTCGCCAAGAGTTTCGCGCCCGTAGCCTACTCCTCGTTCCCCGTCGCGCACTCCAGCTTCCCTTCCTGGAAGAAATGAACGGCTTATAAATAATTCTTGAACTATTATGTCTTATGAAAATAAAGGATCTTAAAAACCATTTCATTTTTTCTTAGCTCCTCATCTAGTACGTTGATGGCTTTATTTGAGCTTATTTTGGGTACATCTCTTTCCCGATCTTGGAGAAAAACAAATACATAGAGGCTATGCTTTTTCAATATAAAAAGCTGCAGTTTTAATACAAAAATCCTGCCCCTGCAAAACCGATCACAACGGGTGGACGATAAACGCTAACCATAACTCTGCTGTTGTCAAGTACAAACCGATAAATACTTGGTGACGTTCTAATGCCCTCTTGGCATAAAGCAGAACGTACAGTTATCCAGATGAATAAGTCCCCTCGGCAGCTCTTCATTAGCCGTCCACTACTGAACGTAGATCATCCCAAGAAAGTGCCAATCATCCCGCCTTTGAGCAGCCCTCATCCATCCGTTACCTTTCCTAAATCGTCGGACCATCGTGCTTCAGGACTTCACACTCTATGTCTGCCTAAGAGCGAATCGCCTAATCGTATGATAGTTACACAGGATGTATTCAGACCGTGATCGAAAGCTTAGGCAAGTGATAGCTACGCTAATTACAAACATCCCGCTCTTTAATCTATATACATATATATGTCTCATTAAACTAAGTAAAAGCAAAATACATTTTATTTTATACGATTGCCAAGTAAATCATCTTTTTTGAAACATTAGAGATTTTTATTAAGCTAATTGCATATAATCTTAAGGCAGAATGTCCCTCAATTGCGATTGAATCAATTCATTGACTTGTTGTCAAGTGGATCTAAAACTTTTTACGTTAGAAGAACTAAGTTGAACGTGCATTTTTTACAAGTTTTGTTTTTAATGGTAGCCTGGTAGGTATACGAATTATTTATTTCCATTGATTAATTATCATATTCGACAAGACAATTACATGATCATAAAGACGTTACGGTAGTTGACTCCAAAATTCGGATAGCCTATAAAGATTCGACCGAGTATCGTTACTTTGCTTCTAAGAATTGAAAAATTCTGTTACTTTGTCATGGATCCCATTGTCAAATCGTAAACAAACTCTCATCAA
Source organism: Cephonodes hylas (assembly GCA_030295005.1). Taxonomy (NCBI): domain Eukaryota; kingdom Metazoa; phylum Arthropoda; class Insecta; order Lepidoptera; family Sphingidae; genus Cephonodes; species Cephonodes hylas. The sequence continues at coordinate 8,809,252 of AP025371.1, forward strand.
ATTATTATTTAAGTACATCCTTTTGTATAAAACAAAATCACCTCACTCGGTTGGGTATTAGTGCAAATTTAAGGCCTAATTAGTTTTCTCATGGATGCTTTTGTCACCAAATGGAACCACTCGTTAAGCAACAACTTTATAATAACTTTATAGCTACCCAGTCAAAAGTTCTGAAGTATAAAAGTGAGCTTTTAGAAAAAAAAAGTTTGATTACTGTTTTTTTGACATCGGTTAACAAGCAAACGAACTGAAGAAGTCATTAATAGTACACTAATTAACCTTTTTTATTTCCAAGACGCCCACTTTTTAAATTTGAATGTTGAAAATTTGTATTTTTTAATTATACCTCGTTCTAACCCCACACTTAGGTACAAGTGTCACAATTTTGTGCCATAGGTAATAGAAAATACGAAAGACACCCAAACACAAACGCTCAGACACACAGCAAATATTTTTCAAACACCCTAACGTAAAGGCATACGCCTTTGCTTGGGGATAGAACCCGATGCGACTTAATTCACATACTGGTGTCTACTCAACTACGTTTTGGAGAATGTGAATTTTTAGATCATTTAATAGTAAAACCTATTCGATAAGTTTGCATTTACAGTAACACAGAACACTTTTATATTAATTGCATAATGTCTGAATAAAAGTTATATTATTAAAAATGTTATGCTCTCTAACCATATAATGTCAATCAAACAAGTTTTAAAATTATCTATTCTTGTGTTAACATTTTAATCTTTAATGAGATGCCGTGTCATTTACCTAAAAATCTAATTAAGAAGCTGAACTGAGGTGACATTTAAATAAGTGCAGCGGAGTTGACAACAAATAGAATTATGACTTTAGTCCATCAGCAAAACAATATGCAAATTTTGAAGTTTAGCTATTAAAATTAACAGCGTGAAATAAAACGAATTATAATTTTAATAAAAACACTTTATTAATAATCACAGAAATGTGAGTCTGTAAAACTTAATAACATAATTAAGGAAAACAAAACTTTTATCTAACAAATCAGTAACACATAAATTATTTTTATTTAGCAGTCCCAGATTTACCAGCCGTAGTTAAGGCCGCTTCCGTGAGAGACAACAGGTATGCTAGAGTAGCCGAACGATGAACCGTGGCCAGCCGAGTAGGACGGATAGTGTGATTCGCCGACCAAAGGTACTGCTGTGGGTGCTCCGTGATAAGGTAATCCCACACTTTGAATCACTTGACCACCATATCCATGGGCAGAATAAGAAGACTGTGGTACTGAATAAGAGTACTGAGCCTTCAATGGCGCAGCTTGGATTGAATAAGATGAAGGAGTACTGTAGGCAGCCACAGTTGGTGACACGGAATAAGCCAATGGTGAACTACTGTCATAACCTAATGTGCTAGATACTACGGAGGGGGCTGGAGTTGACGACTGATAGTAGACAGCACTTTGAGACGGATAGGTTGAGTAACTAGCTTCGTAGGGTGCTGGTGTGACCGCAGATTGGTAATAAGTTTGAGGTTGATTGTAAGAATACTGGCTGAAGGAAGACTTGGCAATCGGGTGCACGTATGTATTAACAGAAGGATAAGATGCACCGTGACCAATTGGCTTTGAAGATAAACTGTAGCTATAGGAAGGAGCTATTGTAGACTTAACATAAGATGCGACAGAAGGGTAAGATTTACCAAAGCTAGATCTGGATTGGAAGGTAGGGACTGTTGAGTACGCTGGCGCACTCGTAGAGTAAATTGGCGTAGCTTGTGTAGTTGAGTACACATTGTGTTGGCCATAAGAATTTACCGAGACTGGGTTGTAAACTGCATGACTAGAATGTAACGGAACGTAGCTCGATGATCCTGAATGAGTGTTAGAGAATTTGTGATAATTAGATCCAATCTTCACTTCAGGAGCAACAGTTGGCAAGTAGGCGTTGGAGATGGTTTCGCTCGACGCTGGAGACGAGTAGCTTGTGATTACTGGTCCAGAAGTTTGCACTGGAATGGGAGTTGTCACTGGAAACGGTGTAGTGACTTCGATGCCATGGCCAAAGGCCGCTGTCACAGCGCAAAATAATACCACAATCTGAAAATATTAATGTTTATGAAAGCAATTTGTTATTGCAAAAACAAAATTAAATATTAAAACTCGATATACCTTTTCGTACATATTTCGACCGTTCCGATGACAAATTAATTTAAAATATAATTTGCATCCTCTTTTATAGCTTGTGGGTCAAACTGGTATTTTATCATCAGTGTGGGTTCATGCGAATTAAAATTTTCTGACTCACTGAGAATTGACCTTTTTAACATTGCATTAAGATTTAAGTGGCTGCTTATATAAGTTTGTCGAGCATCTGTTGTCTAAAATGATTATAATAATAGCATTTTGGTCATCAATCTATATGGGAAATATGTTACGGACAAACAAAGATATTAGAGCTTTATTAAAATATATGATGTTCAAATCCCAATGATTTTTTTTGCAACACAAATGACCTTTTTGGTGAGTCCCAACTCCCACATTATTGAAAGTAAATCTCTTGCCATTTTTTAACACATTTCCAGACTCCATACTACTACTGAGAACTTCCCAATGGAAAAACACAATAACGCTATGCCGACTCTAAGATTGAACCTGGGACCTACGAGTATAAATTGCTTGGCACATACTCGTGCGATATATGTATATATATGCACATGTACATGCGCGTGTTATAGAAATAGTCTTGACATTTACAACGTACAGTAGTAGGCTAGGCGATGTCGCGATATAATAATATTCTCACAAAGAAAAAATAATAATCATTATTTTTCAAAACTGGAAGGGCCCCCTTCCATCTTTTTCCGGGAGTTTTATGAAATACAATTTTTTCCTTATGTGTCTGCGACATGCTGACATGAATATGGACGAAATATATGTCCGTAAAACTCAAATGCTATGAACTCTAATGATTTATTTATCGGAAAATTTCGGGACGCCTTCGTTATGTGTACATATTATATACTAGGTTCGTTTATCAAATAACCTTGTTTTAATGCATCGGAAATTTAGAGAGACTTTTCGATACCGCAATACCCAGAACAGAAGCAGCCATAACACAGTCTACCAGGTTTAATTCTCAGGAAGGAAATTCTCAAGAGCCAAAGTACTCATATTTATGAATAGGCTTCCCCCTTTTCAATTAGTGAATCTTTTAGACACAATTGGTGAAAAGTGGATAAAACTAAAACACATTACACATTCCGAGGATACACGAACGAAAGTAAACAAAATCCTTCAAATACCTATTTCAAGTTTTTTACTTTCTAATCTAGAGTTCATTCTAATTAATATTAGTATTGAAAAACCCGTTGCAAATCACTAATATCGTAATCTCCGCAGTTTTTGTTTTATTTTGGATATAAACCGCAAATAGATTTTATCACGTTTTATGTTAAGAATGTGAAAAATTAACTTGTGACTTTGTTGCCACAGATTATACTCGTGAAAAGATCATCATCATCCACAGCCCTTTCTCATCCCACTGCTGGGCATTGGCCTCTCTTCTGGCATGCGATTCCTCTATATCCTGGGCCAGTTGCATCCAAAATATAAAAAAGTTTAGTGCTTGTAAATACAAATAGCAAAAATCCTGTACTAGGAAGTCCTTCAGGTAGACTTGATCGACGGGGATATGCTAGACACTAACCTAATGAAAAATAAGGGTAAGGTAAGGTGACTGGCTAATTTTGGTCAGCACACTAAAGTCCGAAATCAAAGTAGGCTTTACTGAGATTTTTCAAGCAATCAATTGAAATAAGATTTTCTATTTCTAAACTTAAACTGGCAGCTGATTTTAATGTCGATTGGCCAGAAACCTAGGATCATTCTTTACCAATCCACAAATTAGTCAACATTCAGACTGTTAAGTGTATTACTGCCAGCTTGGTTTTATTAAATAATTCATCATCGTCATCATCATCAGCCTATCTTACTGCTGGACAAAGGCCTCCCCCAGTGACCTCCACCGGGATCGGTCGAAGGCCGCCTGCAGCCAGCAACGTACTGCGACCTTTACGAGGTCGTCCGACCTTCGGAGGACGTCCCATAATAACTAATTATTAAATTAAATTTAATTTAAATAATTAATTCGTTTTTATTTGTGGGAATCAGAATATACGAGAGACTTTTCGGTCTAACAAACGCCTAGACCCTAACCGGGAATCGGAGTAACTCGCCCCTATTATATAAACTGAAAACATATTTGGCAAACATTATAGCCGTGGGAAAATTTCACAGCGAACTTATCATTTGAATTCGAACGATATTTTAAGACGCCAATATAATTTATGGTCTATAAAATGAGTTCGTCATTGATATTAAAAGTGCAAGATCACATTATTTTTCTGATTCTCCACGGAAATATATGAGCGATTTAGAATTTATTCGCATGAGATTATTAATAATCAAAATAATTTTCTTAACACAAAATTAACTAGAAATGTTTTTGACAGAAGTGTTATTTTAATCTATTTCATCAATAATGATCAAAAATCAAAATAATCATAAATCAATACACAGAAAATATTTTTAGTAACCATGTCATCATTAACTTTTATATATTATAAATAGTACCTATATTATTATATCACAGTCAGGAATAAATAATACGTTAAAGTCTCTCGGCAACACGGATCGATCTATAGCCTTTATATAACTATTATTCTTATATACCTATACATCTATAACCTTTTTTAACAATGCGACTTGCTTAGCACCCGTCGATGAACTGAGACGATTATCTTGCACTAGGAAAGTCAGCCAACTGGTATATGTAAAATAAAACGAAAACGTTGATGTTGACAATGAGACAAAATTGCATAGTTTACAGTGTCAAGTTACTTCTTAAGTTCATGCAACCTTCAAACTTATTAATATATATATTTTTCCTTCGGACCTGATGGTATGCTGAGGTTAAGTTATAAATCATTTACTAAAATTGATTTTACTTAACCATGAAGCGCACGATTCACGAACATTAAATTAGAATTCGTCATACCTAGTAATTCCTACATATTTCCTGCGACGGATTAAATTTATCAGCACAACGAATTATTATATTTATGAGGGACAAATATGCAACAAAAGGAAATATAAATAGAATAATCGTGTTTATTGAAGTAAAAAGGTTAACCTACAAAAAAGAACTTGTACAAATCCCAAGTCTCGTAACTCAGTCCTTCTATCGTAAAAAGTTGTGAGATCCATGTGATAAAAGTCAATGCATTTATTCAATCCCCATTTAAGGGATCTTGTGTACACATATATGTATATAAATCTGTATCTAAAAAGCTAGACCGAAATTGCAGAATATTTTATTTTTTATTTTTTTCTAAACACTTTTTGTGTTCCAAATTTGAAGCTTCTATGTCTGCTAGATGTGCCTTAGAGTTTTGGTGATCGGTCAGTGAATCAGTGAGTGACAAAATTGCGAAGTTTGACAAGTTACAATTCTTAAACTACTGGTTCAAATTAAATGAAATTTGAAATATAGCGAGTTTACACAATTCATAATAACAAAGAAATTATAGGGTGTCGAAAAAGGCCTGAGAAGCTTTGAGAAAAGTATAGTACGGCCGTGCCGCTTTTGCTCGGCTTGGCGAAAGCACTGCCATGTATCTCTTTAAGTAACGTGCTTTTACGCATCCATAGAGTGTCAAGGAGGATCACCGCGGAAATAAAATTACGAAATAGTTATGAATCATGTCGTTTATTATATTATTCTATTTACAATAATAAATAAATATTAGTTCAGTTTACCATCCGTGGGAACCAGCGGAGAGAGCCACAGCCGGTTTGAGGTAGCCGGGAGCAGAGTAGGCACCCAACGCGAGTCCACCACGGGCGGCATAGCTCTTGGCGACGACAGGGGCCGCAGCATACGTGGCAACGGCTGGGGCAGCATAGGCGGCGTACGCGGTACCTGCCTGGGCGGTGTGAGTGGAATAGGCAGATACGGAAGACACGGCGGGTGCGACGGCCTTGGTCACGACTGGAGCAGCGGCGTACGTCGCCACGGCGGGGGCGGCGTAAGAGGCTACTGCGGGAGCGTATGCCACAGCGGGGGCGGCGACGGGTGCAGCGGCGTAGGTGGCGATGGGGCTGGCGTGTGCGGTGTGGGTCGAGTAGGAAGACACAGACGATACCGCGGGGGCAGCAGCGTAAGAGGCTACTGCGGGCGCGGCGTATGCCACAGCAGGGGCGGCGATGGCCTTAGCGACGACGGGTGCAGCGACGTAAGTGGCGATGGGGCTGGCGTGTGCGGTTTGGGTCGAGTAGGTAGACACAGACGACACCGCAGGGGCGGCAGCGTAAGACGCTACTGCGGGAGCAGCATAGGAAACCACGGCGGGCGCGGCGATGGCGTGGCCGCCGCCGTAGGCCAAGCGCTTGGCTCCCCAGAGGCCAGTAGCGCGGGCCATGCCCAAAGCGCACAGAACAACGATCAACTGCAAATTGAAAAAAAAACACTACTTAACAGGTCAAGAACCTATAGGTTATAAACAATTTATCCTGCGCTACGCCAGTCTATTTTGAAATAATCCTATGTTAATCCATAGTTATTTTCGCAATTAAGTGTATAAATTTGACAAATTTTTGAAGCACAGAAACTAAGTCCAGAACGCACCTTAGCGTACATGTTTAATCCGTTGATGTTGGAAACTGAATAATTTCGCCAAGAAGTGGCTCGATATTTATACTAATAGACCGTGTCCATATTGTACAATCCACTTTCATTGTCAAGTAAACTGTATTTTACTGTACTTTATATTCAGCAATTAATTCGTTAACATTTGGTATGTAAATAATTCAGACTAAATCATATTTACCGACAAAAACTATATTTAGCTGCACCCTAGAAGGTTTTTAGTTCAATATACCTGCGTACCTTAGTTTGACAAAGAAAAGAAATGAAATGTTTACATTCGGTTCCGTCCTCTGATTAATACGTAAGGATACATGTTAGTACATTTAAAGATACTATAATCACAAAATTCAAACTACAATTGCCTCTTATTATCCAATAAACACATACTTTATACATTTCTCAAAAAAATCTTAGATTTTATGAAATTACTAACACAAAAGATAGGTATTATCTTGCCAGATACAACTAAACAAAAAACTGACAAATGATATTTGTTTATTTGCATTTTTGCACACCATGTCTCTGTTAGCCATTTAGTGCGAATATATTCATACATACGAGGTCTATAACTGTAAAATAAGATACATATGATTGTTATCATGACAATTTATTGTTGGGTAAGCGATTGAGGTTAGCGGAGTTAGGAATAAAACAGGAATTGATTAGAAAATCAGCGCCGGAGAGCAGCCACTACAGTGAATGTATGTAAAACTCACCGCAGTTACTCGTAAGTTTTAAGTATTCCGGAATCAGCTTTAGAATATCTGGTTGATAAGCCTAATGCATGCCGTCACAATTGTGTCGACTGGTGAGAGATGACGTTCGTTTGTTTTAGTTGGCGGTTCAATAAGACTGTTGCTATGACTTTCGTGACATTATGAGAATAAACTGTACGTCTTCAGTATTACAATTTTTTATACATTTGTCGCAGATTAATATAGTTATTAATATTTTGCCGTACGCAGGTAATATTTGAAAGGAATATTAATAGTTCAAAATAAATTGACTCAGAAAATCAGATTATAAAACAGGAAATTGAAGCCTGATTTGACAAAATCAATACTAATACATAAAGTTGAAGGGTTTGTTTCCTTGGTTGTTAGGTTGAACGCGCTTATCTCAGGAACTATGTAATAGCAGTAAATAAAAAAAAGCTTTAGATTATCCATTTATCAAGGAAGGCTATACAATACCTTCAAAAAAGCGGTGCAATGTCTGAAAAATATGTAAAAAATTGTGAAAAAAAGGTTTTTGAAGTCTAAACTTCTGTTTATGAATCTGCTGATGACGTAAATAATCGATGAACTTAATAAAATCTGTCTTAATGACTTCATATTAGAGACTAATTGCATCAGTCGTGTTCAAGAAAGGTAGAGTCGGTCCATAGCAACGTTTTATATTATTTCTGTATAAATATCTATCTCTCTTAGCTAAGTCCTTCCACAACTCAGCATAGACTTTGTCTACATTTAAGAATAGTAATGCCTTAGTACATCGTCTAGGTCAAGAACGTGATAGTGAAAAGAAAGAAAAAGAAAAGTTACCGTTTCTTTATATTTTTCTTACTGTGTAAAATGTGTGATAATTCATTAATAATACACTGATTATATTAAAAAAATCAGAGGTGTACCTAAGTGTAGAACCCACGACCGTAGAGATTTTACTCTGCGTGCCTAAGCCTTAAGGCAATCACCAACTAAACAAGTAAAGAACACGGACGGGCATAATCTAGCTATTACGATTATGTCAGTCAAATGTTTTATCATCAGTACTAAGTTCGATTCGTTACAAGTGTTATTTTAGAAGTGTGCAAAGCCCTAGAATGCAGTTCACAAGGAAATTGCGTAACACGAACAGATGGCTGTTATCGAGCAATGGCCTCGGGTCTCTTTCTGTTTTAAAGCTCAGTAGAAATATAATAAAGACAACAAAACAAAAGTCAAGAAAGGCGTTACCGGATTAATTCTATGCTCTCAATAATTAACAATAAAAAACGAAGACTTTATATAAATTTGTTTAGATATTCATACGCAATCACGGCTGTATTTCCGAAGGGGAAGGCTGAGGTGTCTTTCTCATGGCCGGCATTTGAGTTTTTAAGTCCCACAATTATATAGGCAACGAGCCTATTTTCATGTTTGAGTACATATCTCGTCTATACGTAGCCTTCACTCAAGAGTCCTTCTGACCAATAGCTTATCGATCCTACGGACTATATGACCTGCCCTGTTACGTAACTAAGTAAATTACCTTGTCGGCTATTTAGATGTATTTTCATACGAAATAAATATGTGGAGTTATAAAACGTTCGCCAGTGTTTTTCTCCTAAAAAAAAAAGAAATGTTTTTAATTAAATTCTTACAATTTGAAAGAAGTGAAAACAATTTTTTCTGTGTAAAAATAAAAATTCAAGACATAATGTTCCTCCCGAATGGAGGCGCCGGGTATCGATCCCGGTACCTCTCGCATGCTAAGCGAGCGCTCTACCATCTGAGCTACGCCCCCGACAGAACTACATGCTGAAATTATTTGTAACTTTGATTTTTTCAGTGTGAGTGTAATAGATTACAATTTGAATGAATGTAACAATATTTTCACTTACACTATCATTGCGAATATTCTGATTGTTCAGTAGTAAAACAAAAATATTATTATATTCGTTGGTTTAATGATGTCCTGGATACGGCAAAGTGATTCTTCCATTGCAATATTCTCAGTAACAGCAAGAAATAAATAATGGAACACAAATTACAACTGGTGAATATGATTTGGAAATGAATCTTTTCCGGATACGAACAAAAAAAATATGCAAAGTGTACATTGTACTTCCATAAATTAGACAAAGACGTAATAAGATACAATTTTCTTTTAATACGCATATTAGGTATAAAAAAATATATATTATTTAGTCCTATATCAAAAGCCAACAAAAATGATTTCATGTTTAACATATGTGTAGGTCGTGATGGCCTCGAGGTTTAAACACGGGGTCGAGGATCTCGGCGGTCGAGTCGCGGGGTCGAACCCCAGGCACACTTGTGACTTTTTGAAGTTATGTCTATATACACTATAATTATCAATAACTCTAACGATGAAGTGTGAATTACGATGTGAAAAATCGTGAGGAAACCTGCACAGTTAAGAGTTTTTAGGAATTTATTAGGTGTGTAGTGCGTACTAGGCCAGCGTTGTGGACGAAGGCCTAAACCATCTCAGTGCAGAGGACGCCGGTGCCCAGCAGTGGGATGGATGTATATGGGCTGATGATGATGATGATGACTTATATACAACATGCCCCTTAAGGTTAAATATTATATTCATTATTGTATAACTTGGATATTGTTGACATTACTAATGCACCATTAGTGTGGCTTAAATATTTTGAGTTCGATTTCCGGAATAAGCAGAATGTATTATAATAAATAGTGATAATAAAAATGTTACAATACTTTTCGACCGCCTTGTAGTCTCAGTACTAGAACTTACCGTGAGAGGTCACGGGTTCCATTTTCGGGGCAGGCAAAGTGTTGTTCCGTTTTCCTTTACAAAACTTTCAGTTCGGGTCTGGAAATTATTGCACATTTTTTAAATTTCATGGGACAGACATTTACGCAAATTGTTATATGCATACAAACGGCAAAGAACTTTTTGTTTTGTATAGAGACTGACAATTACTTTAGAATTCAGTTGTGTTAGGGCTATTAAGCCATAATAAAATTAAACCGAAAATATAGCTTTTGTATATTTAACATTTTGTATATTGTAAAGATTTACAGCAGACTAAACTATTTGCTTGTTCGATTTCTTTATTTCTTGATGCCGTGTCCATTTTAACGAGGCCTGAATCTTTGCATAAGATGCCATTAATAATTAAAGAATAGTAAAGATAATATAACTTATAATTAAAACATACACAGTTCTTTTAAATGAACTCTTTCCACTTCGATTGCCTGGCACAGAATACAGTGGAAAAGTATTTAGCGATAAAATAATCAATTAATTCACATTTTTTAAATAATTTCCTTTGCATATATGTATTTATGTTTATTCGGTAATTATTAGTGGATACAACTGTTTTTTTTTTATATTTTTTTTTGCTATATCATACGGGGTATATTTGGACCGCGATTGGAAACTGAGGAAGTTCAGATATATCTGATGTGATTACTAACCCCCTGCGTTTACAGAAAATGTCGACAGAAGATAAAATTTTGACATTTTCCATACAAACCACATACATTTAATACCGATGGTTGTATGGAAAACATCATTTTTTTATTTGTTGTCGAGTTTTTTTTTAACGCCAATGGGTTTATGATCACCGTAGCTATTATCTACCTTAGTTTCTGATAACGGTCTGAATACATCCTGTATATCTATATTCTATATATATGTACATACAAAAATTAAGTCCGCTGACATACACAGTAAGCATGAAGAAATTAATCATTGAAAATAAAGTTCAGTTTACTTGACACTGAAACTGGATTGTATGATACAACACGCCCGCGGTACTATATATACCGAGCTACTCATTGTCGAAATTATTCAGTTGCCAACATCACTCGAACAAACATGTACGCCAAGGTGTGTACTGCAGTTTACTAACGTGCTACAGACTACTGTGTAACTTTGTGTTCTTTGATAATGAAAGAAAAATATTACTCAACTTAGTTTTATAAATGTTATTGGATAATATTTATAAGTGATATGATGTACTATTGGAGTGCTGTGATCTCATGATGGTTCTGTATTTGCAGTTGATCGTCGCTCTGTGCGCCGTGGGCATGGCCCGCGCCGGTGGTCTCCTGGCCGCTGCCCCCGTGGCCTACTCCAGCCACGCCATCGCTCCCGCCGTGTCATACGCCGCGCCCGCCGTCGCCACTTACTCCGCCGCTCCCGTCGCGACCTACGCCGCCGCGCCCGTCGTGACCAAGACCATCGCGCCCGCCGTGTCCTCCGTGTCCTCGTACTCCACGCACACCGCGCACGGCGCTCCCGCGTACGCCGCCTACTCCGCGCCCGCCATCGCCACATACGCTGCCGCTCCCGTCGTGGCTAAGGCCTACGCTGCCCCGGCCATCTCCGCCTACTCTGCTGGTCCCATCATCGCCAAGAGCTACGCCGCTCCTGCGTACGCCACTTACGCCGCCGCCGCGCCCGTCCTCAAGTCAGCTGTCACGTACTCCGCAGCGCCCGCTGTGTCGCACATCTCCTACAGCGGTCTCGGCGCCTCCTATGGTTGGTGAACTGAGTCATAGTATATTTATTGTTGTAAATATGAAAATTTTGTAAAAGTAAACTTATGGAAATGTACATGATATGAAATAAATGAAACACCTTATTTATTAAATATTCTCCATTTTTCATCTTCATTGCTGAAGCAACAATATTAGGGAATCATACGAAAGATGATAAATAAAGAAGAATTTTTAAAATTAAAAAGCATTGAATACTATTACCAGGAATAGGGGACATGATACCTTGGTGGGATTTTAACGCTCCTTTGCCACAGGGCAGTCATAGTAATATGCCTGCCTTTACATTTCGAACTTCAAAACTAAATAAATGGACGTTTGACCGTACTTCTTTCAAATAGACGATTTAATGTTATCTCTAGAACTAAATAATAAAAACTAAATAAAAAGAATTATGCCTTAGTCTTTCAAGCTAGCATAGTGTGGGTGGGCAGGCTACACACTTAAGGAATTCTCACTTACCTTCATTATTAAAATTTATGATATTAAATCGTGCATACACACATATCTTCGAAAAGTCACAGGTCTCAGATTTAAACTAGCTACTGCAGAGATTTGCATTCGATCGCCTCCCTTAAAAAATTTAATACTTATTTTAGATGCCAAAAAATTAGAAGCACCTACGCATTAGAGACCTTTAAGTACAACAGTAAATCAATAAGTTTGCATTGTATTTACAAACAATAATGTGCGTGTCGTACGCTCAGCGACATTTCTCCATGAATGAAAATGTCATCTGAATGAAGGTCCTACACCACGCTTGTCGGTACGTGGCTTCCACTCAACATCAACACTTCTGTCTCATGAGCTTTCCGTATTACGTACTAGCTGTTGCCCGCGACTTCGTCCGTGTAGACTACAGGGTAGAGTTAAGATAAAAAATAAGCTATAGTCTAGTCTACTTCTCAGAGTCCTATTTATGCACATACCAAAACTCATTTAAATCGGTATCCTATATTTTATTCTGATGTATAAGCTATATTATTGTAAAGTTTCATTAAAATCCATTCAGTAGTTTTTACGTGAAAGCGTAACAGACAGACAGATAGACAGAATTACTTTCGCATTTATAATATTAGTATGGACTATATGCCCTGCCCACGATCATTTCATATTTCTAACCCTCTGACTGTTATGGTCCCTTTTCGTAAGCAATCAAGATTTTTATAAAAAAACATATTTTAAAATCAAGCTTTTATTATGCACGAAAAATTAAAAAAATAAACTAAGAAAACATTCATAAAATTCGTAGTTTTTTAAACTTTACAAGTAACAATTTACAAAAGTGTTCGGTTTATCAGTAGAAGTATGATACACAGTGGCGGTACTTCCATAGAAGCCCGAAAGCCCGACTTGCCTTACATAGTTCCGAATAACGAACTTAACGATTGTTTATTTATAAAATAACGCTATAAACGTGAATGTGAGTACTAACCGGTAGGTATTTATTAGTCCTACGTACCAAAAAAAATATGCTGCTACTAAATAAACATTTGGGCTTGCCTTAGTTTGACACCCTAGGCACGCCACTGATGATACATAAACATATATTATCTATAACTAGTATATTAATATTCTTAAGTGATTTAAAAGCTTGTCGCGCAATTTCGTTAATGCAAAGACCTCGGCCGCGACGAGCTTTTAGATCACTTAAGAATATTAATATACTAGTTATAGATAATATATGTTTATGTATCATCAGTGGCGTGCCTAGGGTGTCAAACTAAGGCAAGCCCAAATGTTTATTTAGTAGCAGCATATTTTTTTTGGTACGTAGGACTAATAAATACCTACCGGTTAGTACTCACATTCACGTTTATAGCGTTATTTTATAAATAAACAATCGTTAAGTTCGTTATTCGGAACTATGTAAGGCAAGTCGGGCTTTCGGGCTTCTATGGAAGTACCGCCACTGTGTATCATACTTCTACTGATAAACCGAACACTTTTGTAAATTGTTACTTGTAAAGTTTAAAAAACTACGAATTTTATGAATGTTTTCTTAGTTTATTTTTTTAATTTTTCGTGCATAATAAAAGCTTGATTTTAAAATATGTTTTTCACCGTTAATTTATTTTTAACTTTTTAGTTGGAAATATTTCTAACTCTATCCATTTCGTAGTCATACCGAAATTCAATTCAATCGGTCCATGGAAACTAGTGTTCCCATGGGCACCTTCCAACTTCTCATGACACCAGATCAACGATACCTTGTTATTATGTTGTCACTGAAAATACAAAGGCACACCAAATTTTAGCTTAATTGGTCCACAGGAATCGGAGTTCATATGGGCTTCTTCCAACTCCTCATCAGATCAGCTTCATGATACCATATTTTTGTATTGTTACCGAAGTTACGAAGACAGACCAAATTTCAGTTCAATTGGACCACAAGAATCGGAGTTCCTATGGGCATCTTCCAACTCTTCGTCAGATCAGCTCTATGATACCTTGTTATTATTATATTGTCACCGAAATTACATAGGTATACCAAATTTCAGCTCAATCGGTCCAAAGGAATCGGAGTTCCTGTGGGCTTTTTCCAACTCCTCAATAGATAAGCTCTATGATACCATTTTTGTATTGTTACCGAAATTATGAAGAGATACAAAATCTCAGCTCAATTGGACCATAGGAATCGGAGTTCTTATGGGCATCCTCCAACTCCTCATCAGATCAGCTCCATGATACCATATTTTTGTATTGTTACCGAAGTTACGACGAGATACAAAATTTCACCTCAATTCGACCATAGGAATCGAAGTTCCTATGGGCATCTTCCAACTCTTCGTCAGATCAGCACCATGATATCATATTTGTGTATTGTTGTCGCAGTTACAAAGACATACCAAATTTCAGCTCAATCGGTCCACAAGAACCGATGTTTCTATGGTCATCTTCCAGCCTCATCATCAGACCAGCTGCATGGTACCATATTATTGTATTGTCATCCAAGTTACATAGGTATACCAAGTTTCAGCACAATCGGTCTATTGGAAGTGGTTCAAATCTTCATTGCAAGATTTGTAAACATACAAACATACATACATACATACATACATACATACATACATACATACATACATACATACATACATACATACATACATACATACATACATACATACAAAAGTGAAGTTAAATAAAAGCTTGTAAAAAAGAGAGGATTATTTTACTACCATAGTTAGATCTTATGTAGTCAAAAGAAAAGAATCCAAAAAAGTGCGACATAGCAAATAAAACAAAAAAAACTAGTCTCTTTCCCCAAATGGAGGCGCCGGGTATCGATCCCGGTACCTCTCGCATGCTAAGCGAGCGCTCTACCATCTGAGCTACGCCCCCGACAGTACTACACGCTGAAACTGTTTGTAACTTTACTCTTTCCAATGTTTCAGCAGTTAAAGGAATATTATTTAAAATACACAATTGTTATATCGTCGGATGATTGTTAACGAACAATAATAACATAATTACTGCTCTTTCGATTCTAGGGCATCCATACTATACAAACGTGTCTGTGTTCGAGAGATTCAACGAAAAATGGTTTTTAACAGCAAGGAGAGTGGAAATGGGTCCAAAAAGAAATACATATGTCGACCTACGCATAGAATAAGGTTACTTATGACTATAACACCAAAGTACTTTTTATGTCTATGATAGGGTTAAAATTGTTTTTAATATATTGCAATAGTGAAGTAATAATGATCATAAATTTTGTTGTTGTTTAAAGAACATAAAAAGTTACTGATAATTTTGTGCCCAATTAAGTTTAAATCGCTGAGAAAGAGAAGTTGTGCAAAAGCACATATAACTTTATTCAGCGTATAGGTCGATGTTATCTCGTGAGGAATACTGGCGAGTATACACTGTATCATTGACATGAATGCAAGCTTTTTGTCGTAAGTATCACAAACTACAAGAGACTTGTCGGTCTTACAAATAACCGGATTCAAGTCTGAGTATTTATACAAATATTTATCGAATATGGATCACACAAACATTTGTCTCGGTGCCGCGATCGAACCCGAGGCCTCTCGTTTCCTGCGATAGTTTCTAGTAAACTGCGCCACAGGGCTGTCAATTTATCATTTAAAGAAATTTTTAGAAATTGTAGATGCAAAAATATTCCAACCAGGTCTTTAATTATAAAACAAGATGTAATGAGTATTAATATCATGAAAAATTCTATAACTAGTTTTAAAAAATAGTTT
Source organism: Cephonodes hylas (assembly GCA_030295005.1). NCBI lineage: Eukaryota > Metazoa > Arthropoda > Insecta > Lepidoptera > Sphingidae > Cephonodes > Cephonodes hylas. The sequence goes on from AP025371.1 coordinate 8,825,407, forward strand.
AAAATAGACGATTCAAAAGCACTTGCAAAAGTCAACTTGAATAAAGGTGATTTAACTTTGACTTTGACTGTGCGTAATCGATTCGGATCAGCGAAATTAAGAATAAGATTTGAAGTTTACAATCGCCGGATAGCGATATTTGCGGTCTATGCATGTAAAATTCGACGCAGTTACAGACGCTTTGTACATTTCCGGAACTATCTTTGGTATGTCTAGATGGCATGCATCAGGCCTTCAGAATTCATTTCTTGCCAGTAGGCAATTACGTAATGTAAACAGATGGCTGCTATCAAGCAATGGCCTCGGGTCTCTTTCTATTATAAAAGTCAAAAGAAATGTAATAAAGACACTTAAACACTAAAAAGTCAACATTATTGCGTTGAGTATATATTATATACTCTCAATAATTTTCGCTAGAGTTTCGCCAAGAAATTTAAGATGTCCTTAATTATTTTGACTAAGCGTGGATGTTATTTTAGTGACAAGGAAACAATTCTAAGGCAGTGGGGCATATTATGTAAACTAAAAATAAAATAGTTGGATGGTTGGCGCTTACTTGGGGAGGCCTACGTTCAGCAGTGGACGGCGATAGGCTGAGTATATAATATATATAAATATTAAATCTAGTATCCTTCCCCAAGATGGAGGCGCCAGGTATCGATATCGGTACCTCTCGCATGCTAAGCGAGCGCTCTACCATCTGAGCCACGCCCCCGACAGTACTACACGCTAAAAGATTTGACAACGTAAATTTTTCCCAATGTTAGTGTAAGAGATAAAAACTTAAAAAGAATCAAAGATGAATTATAGATTTTCTGATAGATTATAAATACAAAACAAATTGCTAATTGTTGGTACCGTTTCACAAACATACTTATGTGACGTATGATTAAGATTTTTAGGACCTGGTCCTGGATATCGCAAAGAGGTTTTTATTAGGATACTTTTAGTAATAGCATGAAGAATGAATGTTTCCAAACAAACTACTTATATTTGACATGTCCCTTACTTGCTTACAAAATAAAAATCCACTATTCGATAAGATTGTTTACAATACAACTGCTTCATTGGTACCGTGCCTTGCAGCAGCTTTAGATCGATTTCCGGCTTGCAGTATACATGAATATACTTTTGGACTGGCATTTAGTGTTAGTACGTGAATTTGTCATTCGATCAAGAGATCACGGGTTCGATTTCCGGGTCATGCTCATTTCAGTGAAACTTGAATCTTTGTTAAAGATTTTGTTAATGATTGAAAATAACAATATTAAATTAAAAATTAAAAAGTATATGGCTGCCTGATACAGTGCTTTTAAAATTCTTTCTGGAAGAGAGCTTAGTGGGTAAACGATCAGCGATAAAACCGTCTTTTGTTACACACTTTCTTTTTTAATAATTTTCTATTTATGTCTATTATTTAATATTAAGTAGTGGGTCAATTTTTATACCAAAAAAGAGGGATAAATAAACAAACATATATCCATTTTGTCCGTTGACATACACAGCAAATGTGAATAAATTAATCATTCAAAATAAAGTACAGTTCACTTGACACTGAAACTGGATTGTATGATACAACACGCCCGCGGTACTATATATACCGAGCTACTCATTGTCGAAATTATTCAGTTGCCAACATCACTCGAACAAACATGTACGCCAAGGTGTGTACTGCAGTTTACTAACGTGCTACAGACTACTGTGTAACTTTGTGTTCTTTGAAAATGAAAGAAAAATATTACTCAACTTAGTTTTATAAATGTTATTGGATAATATTTATAAGTGATATGATGTACTATTGGAGTGCTGTGATCTCATGATGGTTCTGTATTTGCAGTTGATCGTCGCTCTGTGCGCCGTGGGCATGGCCCGCGCCGGTGGTCTCCTGGCCGCTGCCCCCGTGGCCTACTCCAGCCACGCCATCGCTCCCGCCGTGTCATACGCCGCGCCCGCCGTCGCCACTTACTCCGCCGCTCCCGTGGCGACCTACGCCGCCGCGCCCGTCGTGACCAAGACCATCGCGCCCGCCGTGTCCTCCGTGTCCTCGTACTCCACGCACACCGCGCACGGCGCTCCCGCGTACGCCGCCTACTCCGCGCCCGCTGTCGCCACATACGCTGCTGCCCCCGTCGTGGCTAAGGCCTACGCTGCCCCAGCCATCTCCGCCTACTCTGCCAGTCCCATCATCGCCAAGAGCTACGCCGCTCCCGCGTACTCCGCCTACGCTGCCGGCCCCATCATCGCCAAGAGCTACGCAGCCCCTGCCTACTCCGCGTACGCCGCCGGTCCCCTCGTCGCCAAGAGCTACGCTCCCGCCATCTCCACGTACGCCGCCGCTCCTCTGGTCGCTAAGGCCTACGCCGCTCCTGCGTACGCCACTTACGCCGCCGCCGCGCCCGTCCTCAAGTCAGCTGTCACGTACTCCGCAGCGCCTGCTGTGTCGCACATCTCCTACAGCGGTCTCGGCGCCTCCTATGGTTGGTGAACTGAATCATAGTATATTTATTGTTGTAAATATGAAAATTTTGTAAAAGTAAACTTATGGAAATATACATTATATGAAATGAATAAAGCACCTTATTTATTAAACATTCTCCATTTTTCATCTTCATTGCTGAAGCAACAATATTATGGAATCATACGAAGGAGGATAAATAAAGAAGAATCTTTCAAATTAAAAAGCATTGAATATTATTAACAGGAATAGGGGACATGATACCGTGGTGGGATTCTAACGCTCCTTTGCAGCCATAGTAACATGCCTGCCTTTACTCTTCGAACTTTAAAACTAAATAAATTGACGTTTGACCGTACTTCTTTCAAGTAGATGATCTAATGTTGTCTCTAGAACTAAAAAAACTTAGGCCTTAGTCCTCCAAGCTAGCATAGTGTGAGCGGGCAGGCTACACACTTAAGGAATTCTCACTTACCTTCATCATTAAAATTTATGACAATTAATCGTGCATACACACATATCTTCGAAAAGCCACAGGTGTCTTAGGATTAAACCTGCTACCGAAAAGATTTTCATTCGATCGGCTCCCTTAAAAGAGACTTATTTAAGATTCTAAGAATTATATAAGCACCTACCAATTAGGGGCGTTTAAGTACAACAGTCGATCAATAAGCTTGCATTGTATTTACAAACAATAGCGAGCGTGTCGTACGCCCAGCGACATTTCACCATGAATGGAAATCTCATCTGAATGAAGGTCCTACACCACGCCTGTAGGTACGTAGCTTCCACTCAACATCTACACTTATGTCCCATGGGCTTTTCGTATTACGTACTATACGCTGTGCCCATCACTTCATCGTGCTAACCCTCTGAACTATTACGGTACCTTTCCGCAGGATTCGAGGTTTTTATAAAAAAAGGTTTATTCTACTGCCATAGATACGATCTTATGTAGTCAAAATAAAAGAGTCCAGAAAGTTCGAAATAGTAAATGTTAAATATATAATTTTATTTAACATAATAAAATAAGATTCGGTTAAGGAACTGTCAGATGGCAGCACTAACAAGGATTTAATTTTATATTATCTGTACTTTTTTATGTGTATCTTTCTCTCTTGTCTATTACTATACTGTCAAAAATAAAGTTAAGTTGTGCAGAAGAAAATTTCAATTTCATTTAATATATTGTACTTCGAATCCCATATAAACGCAAGAATCCAACAGTAAATAAAACTAAAAAATCTAGTCTCCTTCCCCAAATGGAGGCGCCGGGTATCGATCCCGGTACCTCTCGCATGCTAAGCGAGCGCTCTACCATCTGAGCTACGCCCCCGACACTATTACACGCTGAAACTGTTTGTAACTTTACTCCTTTCAATGTTTCAGCAGTGTAAAGGAATATAATTTAAAAAAAAATACACAATTGTTATATCATTGGTTAGTTGTTAGGAACAATAATAACATGATTACTGCTCTTTTGATTCTACGGCACACACACTATTCATACGTGTGTGAGATCGAGAGATTCAAGAAAAATGTTTTTTAACAGCAAGGAGATCAAAAATGCGTCCAAAAAGAAAGACATATGTTATTTCTTAAAGAATACCTTCAAATATACGTTGTAGCATTGACATAAATAAAAGTCTTTTGTCGTAAGTATCACAAACTCCAAGTGACTTGTCGGTCTTACAAATACCCGGATTCGAGTCTGAGTATTTACACAAATATCACTATGGACTATATATAATTATGGATCACACAAACATTTGTTTCGGTGCCGGGATTGAACCCGGGGCCTCTCGTTTCCTGCGATAGTGTGTAGCAAACTGCGCCATGGGGCTGTTAATATATCAATAAAGAATTTTTTAGAAATTGTAGTTGTAAAAATATTCCAACCAGGTCTATAATTATTAGAGATGGGCCGAGTACTCGGTTGATACTCGGTACTCGGCGTACTCGGCGGGTTTTTTGATACTCGTACTCGGCCGAATAACTCGGTTTGAATGCCGAGTATACTTTGTTTAAGAAATGCAATATATTTCGGTAGATATAATTTAAACCACAGTCATCATCATCATCATTAGCCAATGGAAGTCCACTGCTGGACGTAGGCCCCCCCCAATGACTTCCACCGGGTTTGGTCGGAAGCCTCCTGCAGCCAGCGACGTCTCGCGACCTTGACAAGGTCGTGAACAGGGTGGTAAAATTTGAAATGACTGAATTTAAGCGATGTATTAAATATTTTATAGATTCAATAAATATTATTTTATTTCATTTCGTAAACAACTGTGTTAATCAAAAATTATTTATTTATTTATTTATTCTTTATTGTACACCATAATGATAGAAACAACATTTTTATAGGTCAAAACTTAATTATTTAGTAATTTAGGATATCTTTGAAAATCTCAATTAATAAAATCAAAATTATAGTACATAATAAAAATAATTAATATTTAAAATTGGATAAAGCTAAGTTATGATGCAGTGATGGCCTCAAGGTTTGGGCGCGCGGTCGAAAATCTCGACGGTCGCGGGTTCGAACCCCAGGCACACACCTCTGACTTTTCGAAGTTATGTGTGTATTCACATTTAATTATCACTTGCTTTAACGGTGAAGGAAAACATCGTGATGAAACCTGCACACCTTAGAGTTCTTAGGAATTTCTTAGGTGTGTAGTCCGCCAACCCGCACTAGGCCAGCGTGGTGGACTATGGCCTAAACCCTCTCAATGGGAGAGGAGACCCATGCTCAGCAGTGGGCGTATATGGGTTGATGATGAAGTTATGATGCAGGAACACAAGCCTCGCTGCACGTTCTGGTAACAGCCTATTCCTCTATTCTTCGTAGACGTTACCGGCCTCCGAAAACAGGCTATTTAAATTCTAATGTACCACGCGCGAATTGGAAATTTAAATGAACCGAGTTACTCGGCCGAGTACTCGGTTGAAAAAAAATTGAACCGAGTAAAACTCGGTACTCGCTACTCGGCAAAAGTGTAACTCGGCGCATCTCTGATAATTATAAAACGAGATATAATGAGTTTTAATGTCATGAAAATTTCTATGACTAGTTTTAAAAAATTTTTTAAAATAGACGATTTAAAAGCACTTGTATAAGTCAACTTGAATAAAGATGATTTAACTTTGACTTTGACTGTGCGTAATCGATTCGGATCACCGAAGTTAAGAATAAAATTTAAAGTTGACAATCGCCGGATAGCGACATTTGCGGTCTATGCATGTAAAATTCGACGCAGTTACAGACGCTTTGTACATTTCCGGAACTATCTTTGGTATGTCTAGATGGCATGCATCAGGCCTTCAGAATTCATTTCTTGCCAGTAGGCAATTACGTAATGTAAACAGATGGCTGCTATCAAGCAATGGCCTCGGGTCTCTTTCTATTATAAAAGTCAAAAGAAATGTAATAAATACACTTAAACACTCAAAAGTCAACATTATTGCGTTGAGTATATACTCTCAATAATTTTCGCTGGAGTTTCGCCGAGAAATTTAAGATGTCCTTAATTATTTTGACTAAGCGTGGATGTTATTTTAGTGACAAAGAAACAATTCTAAGGCAGTTGAGAATATTATGTAAACTAAAAATAAAATCTAGTATCCTTCCCAAAGATGGAGGCGCCGGGTATCGATCCCGGTACCTCTACCATCTGAGCTACGCCCCCGACAGTACTACACGCTGAAAGTTTTGGCAACGTAAATTTTTCCCAATGTTAGTGTAACAGATAAAAACTTAAAAAGAATCAAAGATGAATTATAGATTTTCTGATAGATTATAAATACAAAACAAATTGCTAATTGTTGGTACCGTTTCACAAACATACTTATGTGACGTATGATTAAGATTTTTAGGACCTGGTCCTGGATATCGCAAAGAGGTTTTTATTAGGATATTTTTAGTAATAGCATGAAGAATGAATGGTTCCAAACAAACTACTTATATTTGACATGTCCCTTACTTGCTTACAAATAAAAATCCATTATTCGTTAAGATTGTTTACAATACAACTGCTTCATTGGTGCCGTGCTTTGCAGCAGCTTTAGATCGATTTCCGGCTTGCAGTGTAATAAACAGTTGTAATTGAAATACATGAATATACTTTTGGACTGGCATTTAGTGTTAGTACGTGAATTTGTCATTCGATCAAGAGATCACGGATTCGATTTCCGGGTCATACTCATTTCAGTGAAACTTGAATCTTAGTTAACGATTTTGTTAATGATTGAAAATAACAATATTAAATTACAAATTAAAAAGTATATGACTGCCTGATACAGTGCTTTTAAAATTCTTTCTGGAAGAGAGCTTAGTGGGTAAACGATCAGCGATAAAACCGTCTTTTGTTACACACTTTCTTTTTTAAGAATTTCCTATTTATGCCTATTATTTAATATTTAGTAGTGGGTCAACTTTTATACCAAAAAAGATAGAATAAATAAACAAACATATATCCATTTTGTCCGTTGACATACACAGCAAATGTGAATAAATTAATCATTCAAAATAAAGTACAGTTCACTTGACACTGAAACTGGATTGTATGATACAACACGCCCGCGGTACTATAAATACCGAGCTACTCATTGTCGAAATTATTCAGTTGCCAACATCACTCGAACAAACATGTACGCCAAGGTGTGTACTGCAGTTTACTAACGTGCTAAGACTATTGTGTGACTTTGTGTTCTTTGAAAATCGAAGAAAAATATTGCTCAAATTAGTTTTATAAATGCTATTGGATAATATTTATAAGTGATATGATGTACTATTGGAGTGCTGTGATCTCATGATGGTTCTGTATTTGCAGTTGATCGTCGCTCTGTGCGCCGTGGGCATGGCCCGCGCCAGTGGTCTCCTGGCCGCTGCCCCCGTGGCCTACTCCAGCCACGCCATCGCTCCCGCCGTGTCATACGCCGCGCCCGCCGTCGCCACTTACTCCGCCGCTCCTGTGGCGACCTACGCCGCCGCGCCCGTCGTGACCAAGACCATCGCGCCCGCCGTGTCCTCCGTGTCCTCGTACTCCACGCACACCGCGCACGGCGCTCCCGCGTACGCCGCCTACTCCGCGCCCGCTGTCGCCACATACGCTGCTGCCCCCGTCGTGGCTAAGGCCTACGCTGCCCCGGCCATCTCCGCCTACTCTGCCGGTCCCATCATCGCCAAGAGCTACGCCGCTCCCGCGTACTCCGCCTACGCTGCCGGCCCCATCATCGCCAAGAGCTACGCCGCCCCTGCCTACTCCGCGTACGCCGCCGGTCCCCTCGTCGCCAAGAGCTACGCTCCCGCCATCTCCGCGTACGCCGCCGCTCCTCTGGTCGCTAAGGCCTACGCCGCTCCTGCGTACGCCACTTACGCCGCCGCCGCGCCCGTCCTCAAGTCAGCTGTCACGTACTCCGCAGCGCCCGCTGTGTCTCACATCTCCTACAGCGGGCTCGGCGCCTCCTATGGTTGGTGAACTGAATCCTAGTATATTTATTGTTGTAAATATGAAAATTTTGTAAAAACAAACTTATGAAAATATACATGATATGAAATGAACAAAATATCTTATTTATTAAAACAAGTATCACCTTCAAGAATGAAGAAACCTTCATTGATGAAATGATAACAGGGAATCTTACGAAAAGGGATTCAAAATCTGGCAACATTCCTAATTCTTCTTAATTTAATGACATATTTTTATTGTAAATTAAAAGAGATTCATCATTCAATCAAGGAAATAGTATAAGTATTAACAATAGAGTATGTAATCGCAATTTAATTAAACTGAAAAATCTGTCGTCGTTTCTAATACCCTAGTGAGTACAAGACTTGTATTTTATTATCGGGTGATGATTATGTATGTGACTGTTGGGTGCACTAATATATTTATGAATTTAAAACTGATGAGTTTGCTTGTATGGTTGGAGGCCCTAATCGCAGGAATTACTACTGATCCGAATTGAAGAATTATAATTTTTGGGAGGATTGAATAGTCAATTCATATCTTTTTACTATCACTTTCTTAGACGGTGAAGCAAAACATCGCGAGGAAATCTGCACACCTAAAAATCATTAAGGATTTTTTTAGATACGTAGTGCCCAGCAGTATGACGTATACGGACTAATGATGAAGTATTGTAGGTATTTGTGGGTATTCGGCTATGTAACATTACCCTATGACCAATATGTGTGCAGCTTTATTCTTATTGCAATGACGAGGAAACAATATTCTTTTTGAAGACTTATGTTTAACATAAAGCTAGATTCTATTGGAACCCCCGTTTTTATCTTTGAAAAGAAGATTATCAAAAACGGTCCTACGCAAACAGCACGAAAGGATAACAAACTTACGTTCGCCTTAATCTAATTATCATTTTGCATAACATACAGTCTCGCGTGACTTTCCCACACCACCTTGATAATAAATATTATGTATAATTGCAGATTAAATGCGTCATTCTCAGTAGAAATGTCCGCGTTTACGTTTATCGGGTCAGTCACTTCCTTGTGTTTACACTTGAGGATAATGACTGCAAGGGCACACGTCATCAATAGGCCATGAGATCCAGTATGACACGAATTTAGTTTTATTGATAGGGGGGTGCATTACACGCTTTTTCGTAATTACGTGTGTTAGTATGTAACGGAAACATGAACATGATTTTGACTCTCTTAAAACGTCAGATTTTCTCGAAATTTGCCATACTTGTCAGGGATGATATATTCAATATTTAAAAATAATAATTAAAATCAATATGCGACACATAAAAACATCTTTAGAATAATATCAGGTGTGAATTTGGTCACATTATGTTGTTGTTCACTATAACAGTGTGTGGTAAAGTATAAAAATATAAATATATAAGTTTGATTAATCAGAAGTTAATTCCATCTTGGCATTTCGCATTTCTAAATTTGTAGTATTATAAAATACCTAAACAGTATACTTTTGGGTAGTCGGAATTTCTAGAAAAGTGTCACATAAAAGTCCTGCGTTGTTTCACGACATATATACTTCAACCATTATTCTGCCATATTTGATATGGGATGTGATACAGGATGAATAAGGAATACATCTCAAGAAATTTCGCAAAGAGATATGAATATTGAATTGTCGATTTTAACAAAGTCACGTGACACTCTGGAATGCGTTGACAAGTGTAAGCCGATTTAAAATGAGAATCGCCTGGCGATTTGATATCTGGCACATTAGGCAAAATTTAGGTTACTTCTATTAGTTGTTATTGTGACCATAATTATATCTTCTTCTTCATCAACCCATATACGCCAGCTGCTGAGCACGGGTCTCCTCTACCAGTGAGAGGGTTTTTAGGCCATAGTCCACCACGCTGGCCGTAGTACTAGCCTAGTACGGGTTGGCGGACTACACACTTAAGAAATTCCTAAGAATTTTTAGGTGTGCAGGTTTCATCATCATGTTTTCCTTCACCGTTAAAGTAAGTTATAATTCAATGTGAATGCACGCATAACTTCGAAATGTCATAGGTGTGTGCCTGGGGTTCGAACTTGCGACCGCCGAGATTCTCGACCGCGCGCCTAAACCTCGTAGCCATCACTACATAATTATATAGTACAGCTATATGTATATACAATGTATGCGTTATACCCAAAAGCGTCAAGATGAGGAAAATAAAAAGATAAAATACAATTATGGCATCGCGTTTATTTTTTCAGTCTATTTACAACAATAAATATACTAGGATTCAGTTCACCAACCATAGGAGGCGCCGAGACCGCTGTAGGAGATGTGCGACACAGCGGGCGCTGCGGAGTACGTGACAGCTGACTTGAGGACGGGCGCGGCGGCGGCGTAAGTGGCGTACGCAGGAGCGGCGTAGGCCTTAGCGACCAGAGGAGCGGCGGCGTACGTGGAGATGGCGGGAGCGTAGCTCTTGGCGACGAGGGGACCGGCGGCGTACGCGGAGTAGGCAGGGGCGGCGTAGCTCTTGGCGATGATGGGGCCAGCACCATAGGCGGAGTACGCGGGAGCGGCGTAGCTCTTGGCGATGATGGGACCGGCAGAGTAGGCGGAGATGGCTGGGGCAGCGTAGCTCTTCGCGAGGAGGGAACCAGCAGCGTAAGTAGAGTAGGCAGGGGCGGCGTAGCTCTTGGCGAGGAGGGAACCAGCAGCGTAAGTAGAGTAGGCAGGGGTGGCGTAACTCTTGGCGATGACGGGGCCAGCGGCGTAAGTGGCGACGGCGGGAGCGGCGTAAGCCTTAGCCACAATAGGAGCGGCATAGGCACCACCGTGAGCGGTGTGGGTGGAGTAAGAAGACACGGAGGACACAGCAGGGGCAATGGTCTTGGTTACGACGGCGGGAGCGGCGTAGGTGGAGATCGCTGGGGCAGCATAGCTCTTGGCGATGACGGGTCCAGCAGCGTAGGTGGAGTAGGCAGGAGCGGCGTAGCTCTTGGCAATGATGGGGCTGGCGGCGTAAGAAGAGATAGCGGGAGCAGAGTAGGCGTACGCAGGAGAACCGTGGGAAGTCTGGCTGGAGTACGAGGACACGGAGGACACGGCGGGCGCGATGGTCTTCGTCACGACGGGCGCGGCGGCGTAGGTCGCCACGGGAGCGGCGGAGTAAGTGGCGACGGCGGGCGCGGCGTAAGATGCTACTGCAGGGGCGGCATATGCAGCCACAGCGGGGGCGGCGATGGTTTTAGTGACGACAGGGGCGGCGGCGTAAGCGGCGATGGGGCTGGCGTGTGCGGTGTGGGTCGTGTATGAAGAAACAGAAGAAACAGCGGGAGCGACGGCGTGACTAGCGTAGGCCACGGGGGCAGCGGCCAACAGGCCACTAGCGCGGGCCATGCTCACGGCGCACAAAGCGATGATCAACTGCAACATGACAAAAATTAATACTTGGCACACAAGCAACCTTACAAGAATCACTGTGATTATCAACTGATAGTCTTTAAATACTTTTGCATCCCAATTAATTACTTCACATATGTAGATGAATGAATCACAAAATAATTATAAGTAGTAAACCCCATAACACACCTTGGCGTACATGTTTGTGCGGTTGATGTTGGCAACTGAATAATTTCGACAAGGAGTGCCTCGATATTTATACTAATAGACCTCGTCCACGTTGTACAATCAACTTTCATTGTCAAGTCAACTGTACTTTATTTCGATCTTTAATTTTTTACAACTTGATTTAGGTTTGTGTCCTCGAATGTAAATCGCTAGAGGATCAACATATTGGGGAGGTTAATTAATTAGTAATTAAATTACATTTCCTAATAAGTCCTATAACAATAACATTTAATGAAGACGTGTATTACATGATTTATATATTAACTTTGATTATTAGATAAAGGTATAAAAGCAGCTGTATAAAAGCATACTCTTCCTGTGATTTGAATAATTGCACGAATCTTGTTCTTATGTATGTTGCAAGCATGACACTTATATGTAATTTATTCAATACTTAATCAGCAAAGAAGCTTCACTACCATCCGAAGTACTAAATAAATGCAAAGTAAATACTTACTCATAAATAATACCCAAATTTTAAAGAGTTCATTAGTAACGGCAGTTTAAGCCAATCGATTTATTATGATCAAAAATAGGGCCTCAACTTCATTTTATTTATTCATAATTGCATTAATATTTTATAATAGACTTTTATATGCTTTTAAATTCTCAGTAGCCGCCCGGAGACTGGATCATATTGCCCTTTATTATGACTTAAACTGCACTTTTCCAAACGTGGATAGAAAATTGTACATTCAACTAAGTACTGCTTAGGGGATAGAGAAATGAAAACAAAAAGACACAAAGTCTTCTATAGAGAAAAGTGACGGCATAGCAAGCTGCATTTCTGAGAATTCAGGGCAGGGATATTTCGTTTTTTATTTTTCGATTTTCCGACCGTTCCCGGTGGAAGTCATTGGGGGAGGCCTATGTCCAGCAGTGGACGAATATTGGCTATTGATGATGACGATGATGATATTTCGTTTTCAGTCCGCTTACAGCTTCTATGATAAACTAATATCTGTACTCAGCCTATCGCCGTCCACTGCTGAACGTAGGCTTCCCCAAGAAAGCGCCAACCATCCCGGTCTTCTCCAGCCCTCATTCACCCGCTACCCGCCACCTTTCTCAATATCAACTAATATCTAATCCCTTGTAATCACATAAAAAGTCCAAAAGAAGAACTAAGATGTCAGTCTCGTTTCGTCTCACACTTAGACTTATCCGATGAACTCGCACTAGATAAGGGTAATGAAATACTATTTTTTAAATACATTTGACAGACGATGCTGACATTAAAAGTATCATGTACATTGGAATTGAGTGTATAAGGTAGAACAGTAGGTATGATAGGTTTCCCTTCAAGTTAATTCAGAAAAGGAGAACCGAAAGAATTATACCATACCAGATACCATTTCGTCCTTACTGAAAAAACAGGGAAAATACGCGCATTCTTAGATATGCTGGTTGCTTCTTTATATGCGTCATAAGTGTAAAGAATGCGATTGAGAAGTCTCCGGTACCTTTAAAAAGTACCGAAAGTTACCGGTAAAGTAAAACAAAATGTTTTTGGATCTTTCCATAACAAAATTATAAGCAGTGGGAAAAAATCTGAGGGAGTTTCAGTAACACATTCAGATGCGATAGTATAGTGGCGATTTATAAGTTCTTGTGGAAAATTACAAAAAAATAATTTTGAATTTATTATTTATAGTGAAACCTTTGCCTTGGCAGTATTTAAAAAATGCCTTTTTAATTAGTATTAAATAATCAACTGTAAATATTACCAAAAGCTGACGATGTAAACAATGCCTTTTTAGGATAAACTGCCCTGTTAATACCTTTTATTTATCGACCTTCTGAATGGAACTCCTTTCCGAATTAAACCGGTAATATCTAAAACAACACTGTAGTAGGAAGTTGTAAAAATAACATAACGAAAGCCCTCTGGCATAGTTGGTTAGACACCAGCTTGCAAAACAAAGCTGCGGATTCGATCCCTCCACCCACACAAATTCTATGTGATCCACAAATACTCGTATTTGTTTAGGGTCTGGGTATTTGGGAGACCGAAAAGTCTCTCAGAGTTACTGAAACCCACGATACTAGACTTGGATGATGTGATATATCTTAGTATGGAGACTGGTTTATTTATGTGTCTGTTTTGTGTAATTATTTATTATTATCCAAAGAAATATTGTTTAGGATGTCAGTAATAACGTGTCTGTAACTTAATATTTGCATTTAGGGCAAATGTTTTACTTTTTGATTTGCGTTATAATTTAACCAAACATTAAAACAAGATAATTTATATATGATAGAGACATAACTCAGCCGGAGTCTGGTTAAAATGTATCGTCTTCTGTCATCCCACAAACTGAAGTCTCCGAAAAAATATTTCCTTTCTATTCACTGAGACATAATGATACCCGATCTATCCATTGCAAATTGTGTAAGTAAATTTCAACCTAATACTGCTCCCACAAAATTTAATCCACAACGACTATATTGCAATTTTGGTACTGAAAAAGGAAAATTTACTCAACTCGCTTTTCAACGCAACGATGATGAAAAAAAATCTTGCCTCTTTCATTTTTTTCGAAAAAAAATATTTTAAAGAAAAAATAAAAAACATATTTACTTAATATTTGAATCAATATCATAGTCAGATTAACGATACTTGCAATTATCACAGATTTAATCAGTATGCTCGCCTTGACCATCAAATGTGACGACTGCTCTCTGTAAAAATCACTTGATCTTATTTCATAACCAAAGAGAAAGTTGTAAGTAAATATAACTGCCGCTTTTGTTTTCTTCACGTGTCACCTTGACCTTTGATGGTTAAAAACATATTATATGGTTAAAAGACGTTGTGACAAATTAATCTGGTTTGAAAATCTTTCCCGAAACTGTAATTAAAGACGGATATAAAGGTTCTACGGTTATGTATGTATGTCCTTATAATAATTTTTAACCTTTTAAGAAGCAGGTGAATGAAGTCAGTGAAAGGTCTTTAGTATGTAAGAATAGTCATTATCATCATCAGCCAATATACATCCCACTGCTGGACATGGGCCTCCTCTATAATTCAAGGGGTTAAGGCTTTAGTCCGTAAAGAATAGTTTAGGTGGTAGGTAAGCTAAAACAAACTATTACTTTTAAAAACGTTTAATCAATAAGTCAGATTATCTACTAATGTTACACATATACCAAATAGAAGATTAAATCAACTCATTACATAGGGATTTAAATTACCTAAATTAGAATTGTACACAACACATGTGGTAGCAAAACTCAGTAGTTTTGCTACCACATGTGCATCAGTATGCACACGACAGCAAACTCGAACTATTTGCAGAGTTCCTCGTTCAGACTGTGCTTTTCAGGTTAAAAAATTTCCATCTATTGCTAGTTGACATTGATATATTTATAAATCAGAAAGGATATGTTAAAAATCGACGATAAGATATATGTAGTGGTTAGATAATGGTACAACATTTGTCGTTTATAGGCGTTTAAAAGACACCACTATGTGATAAAATTTGTTTATAATACACTATGGGGGGAGGATATTTTTATTTTTATAGCAATCAACCGGAAGGTACTATTACCGCGTAGAAAACTAGCTTGACGCAACGCTTCAATCAGTTTTAAGATTAATCCTTGTCAAAGAGAAAAAGAGCCCAAGGTCCACTGTTTCATACCTCGGGAGAACAAATATAAAACAAATATAATCTGATATAACCTTATCTCTTAAAGCAGTGATGGCGTCGAGGTTTAGGGACGCGGTCGAGTATCTCGGTGGTCGGGGGTTCGAACCCCAGGCACACACCTCTGACTTTTCGAAGTTATGTATGTTTTCACAATTAATTATAACTTGCTTTAACGGTGAAGGAAAACATCAGGATGAATCCTACACGCCTAAAAGTCCTAAGGAATTTCTTACGTGTGTAGTCCGCCAAATCTAAGCCAGCGTGGTGGAAAGCCTTAACCTTCTCAATAGTAGAGGAGACCCGTGCCCAGCAGGAGGACGTGTATGGGCTGATGAGATGAGGTGAGATGAAATAACCTTATCTCATGTCTCAATTATTTTTCGAATACTGGCAATGTCCTCTAATTTACTCGTGTTTAAATTATTATTGTTCATCATCATTCTCTATACTACTTTTGCTTCTATACATACTTTATTGTTCAACATACTGGACGATGCAAAGAAAATAATATTACAAAAGAGATTGATATAACGATAATGGGGTATTCAACACAAAATTTTAAAATATAAGTAAAGGAAAAATTAAGTAGGACTAGCAATAAACTAAAAAAAATCTAAAAGTAAAAAAAAGAAAAGAGAACAACAAAAAGTTAATATAATATAATATTGGTATGATTGTTATGTAAATACAATTCATTAAATGCCTGCAAAGTTCTGTGTAGTAGCGAACGAGTCTATTGAAACCTTATAACCTTAACCTTTTTTATATAATAACGCAGATTGTAGGTATACCTAAATTGTAAAAAGAACAGTCGGGTAACTGTATTTCAAGATAGCCACGAGCCACGACACAGGCTACGCCTAGTGTGACTATATAAGTTATTGTTGTAACATGTGAACTGATTCATGAATTAATTTATATTTCTACTATTGGATTCAGTCTCAGATTCAGTTGACCTATGTACTAAGAATCTCCCTTCAAATTTTGTTCAACCCACAAATCTAGCTCAGGACCTCTCAATCTTATTATTTAGCTATTATTTATATATCGGGACATTTATTTTTAATCAAGAATTTGTGTAAATTTACTCAAACCGCAAATCTCCCCATGAGATAAAACTAGAACAACAAAATTTTATTTCACCTTTATGTAAATTTTAATTCTTATGTATCTTTGACCGAAGATCAGAATTTAAAAGCAATTTATTGTTATATGACGCCTTATATTAAGTGAATCTTTATATAAATAACTCAAAGATGACTGACTGCCTGACATAGTGATCTATCAACGGACAGCCCAAACCACTGAACGGATCGGGTTGAAATTTGGCATGCAGGTAGATGTTATAACATAAGAATCTGCTAAGAAAGGATTTGGATCCATTCTACCCCCAGGGGATAAAATAGGTGATAAAAGTTTGTACAAATCCTCTTAGATTTTCGACTGATTGAACTGAAATTAGAGATCCTGAGCGATTTGTATGATGATAGGTGTGGACTTAAATAGGACTCTGAGGTGTAAAATAGACTACAACTTATTTCTTCTCTGAACTCAACATTGTACTCTACGCGGATGGAGTCGCGGGCAAAAGCTAGTCGATTTATAAATGGCGCAAAATGGCATTTTCCAAACTATTTTACTTAATAGTTTCAATAGGTGGGTATTTCGAACAAGGTTAAAAAAATCAACATGTAGTATGTTTATGGCATTTTCTTTATTAAATTGGTCTATTTACAATATTAAATATATTGCGATTCAGTTTACCAACCATAGGAGGCACCGTGACCGCTGTAGGAGATGTGAGACACAGCGGGCGCTGCGGAGTACGTGACAGCTGACTTGAGGACGGGCGCGGCGGCGGCGTAAGTGGCGTATGCTGGAGCGGCGTAGGCCTTAGCGACCAGAGGAGCGGCGGCGTACGTGGAGATGGCGGGAGCGTAGCTCTTGGCGACGAGGGGACCGGCGGCGTACGCGGAGTAGGCAGGGGCGGCGTAGCTCTTGGCGATGATGGGACCGGCAGAGTAGGCGGAGTACGCGGGAGCGGCGTAGCTCTTGGCGATGATGGGACCAGCAGAGTAGGCGGAGATGGCTGGGGCAGCGTAGGCCTTAGCCACAATAGGGGCGGCGTAAGCACCACCGTGAGCGGTGTGGGTGGAGTAAGAAGACACGGAGGACACAGCAGGTGCAATGGTCTTGGTTACGACGGCAGGAGCGGCATAGGCAGCGACGGCTGGTGCAGCATAGGCCTTAGCCACTACGGGGGCAGCAGCGTATGTGGCGACGGCGGGCGCGGAGTAGGCGGCGTACGCGGGAGCGCCGTGCGCGGTGTGCGTGGAGTACGAGGACACGGAGGACACGGCGGGCGCGATGGTCTTGGTCACAACGGGCGCGGCGGCGTAGGTCGCCACGGCGGGAGCGGCGTAAGAGGCTACAGCGGGAGCAGCGTATGCCAGAGCGGGGGCGGCGATGGCCTTAGCGACGACGGGTGCAGCGGCGTAAGTGGCGACGGGGCTGGCGTGTGCGGTGTGGGTCGAGTAGGAAGACACAGACGACACAGCAGGAGCGATGGCGTGGCTGGAGTAGGCCACGGGGGCAGCGGCCAGCAGACCACCGGCGCGGGCCATGCCCACGGCGCACAGAGTGACGATCAACTGAAAATTCATAATTAGAACAATAAGAATCACCAATATTTAATCAGCCATCCACAGGACCTAACTAAAATTAGATCCTCCTTATATTGCACTAAGAATAAATACACGTTCTTTTAATGACTAGAATTTCATAACAAAGCTATCTTGTACTCTTCATTGCGTCAATAAGAACAATGCAATTAGCACAATAGTAAACACCATAACACACCTTGGCGTACATGTTTGTGCGGTTGATGTTGGCAACTGAATAATTTCGACAAGGAGTGCCCCGGTTTTTATACTACTAGACCGCGTCCACATTGTCCAATTCACTTTCATTGTCAAGGCAAGCAAGTGCACTGAGCAAGTAACAGCCTACGGGTACATGAGCCTCTGACTCAGAGATAGCCTTTCGATTTCATTTGTTACGTTTGCGCACTCGCAGAAGCACAGGGCGGGCTCTTTAGCCTTGGAACGAAGCTACACAATGCGTCCTCGTTTAAAATCAAATGCTTATCTCGCTCGAATTTCACACGCTCCAGAGTCACATAGATATATGATTGATATATTTGTCAAAGCGTTGCAAGTATTTACAATGCTTACAAGGCAAGCGTGTTTGAAAACCATAGATTAGTCATAAATAGTACGCGTATAAAAATCAAGGTAACCTAGTACGAAGTTCCGTTTAGTGATGGATTATAGGACACCATTATGTTCGTACTTGTTTTGGCTTCCTTTGATGGAAGTGGAAATGTGCAGAAATTCGTTCATACTTGGGTAAAAGAAACGCACAGTTATATTCGATAAAAATTCTTCGATTTTCGTTTTGACTTTAAAATTACGTGTTTGAATAATCGGGCAAATATTGAGACGCCAGACAGAATCAAAAGATTATTTTCTAAAATCTGGGAAATCGTTACAATTATTTTCTTTGAATTAAATACACTAATCGCCACTAAACCAGCGCAGTGGTCCAAGGCCTTACCACCCTTTTTAATAGCAGTAAAATGTATTATAATATATGACCTATTACTATTATTTCTTTAGCGTAACATTGTTACAATTCAACTAGCAATAATAACAAAACATAATTACATATCAGTAGTTGTTTCAGATTATTCTAATAGCTTTAATAACTCCATATAAACAAGTACTATGATTTACATTCTTCTGTACCAATTAAACATTTCTAAATGCGTGAACACTTCCTATAAATAACAGCGCAGTACAGTTCTTAACCGGAACTCGGCGAAACAGCTAGTCACTGGTAACGTGTAAAATAAATTTAAATTTGCAATATCCAATTATGTTCGTGTACCAAGGACTAATGCTGTTTCCTCAATCATTTTAGGTAAGACTTAGGTGTACTTATTTTACTCGTAGTTTGGGTACGTGGGTTGGCCGCTAGATATATTTAAACACTTAAAATAGTTTAAGCCTACGCATAAATTATTTTGTTTGTGAGACTGGATTAAATGGCGCTCTATGTTGTCTTATAAAAGTTGAAAAAATCTGTTTATTTACGTCCTTATACTATATATATTATTTATATTTATATTCATTGAAATATATTTACACATTATGTGTAAACTTCATTGAGCGCCGCAAATCGTGATCGATACGAACAAAGGAACTATTTGTGCGGAATAACAGCGGTCCTTCTTTCAGGCTAACTTTAGATCGTAAGAATAAGTCAGAAAAATAAGGGACTATCAAAGTTTTATATCCTACAACCAAAATATCTTCAAGCTGTAGAAAGATCCGGGACCTTACAAAAGGGTGGGTGGAGGTTCATTTTAAGAGGTGCCTTTTCCCTTAAAGTAAGTAAGTATAATCTCCTGGGATAATCATTTAAAACTTTGCATGACATAGGAATCATATGGGGGAATTACAATCGCGCTTCACACGCTTTCATCGAGCAACGTCCGAGACGGTAAGTTTTATTAATATTTTAGGCAAAATAAAATGCATGATACGACGACGACAAGAAGAGAACAAAGTAATAGAAATAAAGTGTAAGTTTGAAATATAACTTTCATTGCACATAATACAACAACCAAGGCAATATTTCAAAGGATTATTCGTTTTACTTCTTCATATCTTCAAGGACATTACGCACTCGAGGCGCGGGAAAGGCACCGAGTTCTGTGTCCTTTTTTGCCTGCCGGTGAATATGTAAGGCCAATATCACCATCATACCACCTTTCGAGCTTCCCTCATTTTCATCATCAACACGGGCAGCTTTTGAACTAAGAGGAGTGAGGCCTCTCTACCACCTACTTGCTCGTTTGCATCCTTTCTAGTATAAAAGAGGGGCCTCTTTTTAGGTATGGGTTTCCATTTTTTGTCTGATTGTAAGACTAGTGTTACCACAATCCTTGCTTTTCTACCACATTCAAATAAGTCAAATACTGAAAAGTCAATGTGAGGCATATTCACGCTGTCATCTAAATTGATCTCAACGTGTTTTAGTTACTCTTCGTTAGTTTTAGAGATAATGACAAAAAAATCTGGACCGTAACATTCCACATTCATCGCTATATCTCTAGATACAAATATGTATTCGTCATAAAATATATGTAATGCTTATCCCCCACCAGGATCTAGGTGGCCATCAAAGTAATTAAAATTCAAGTATTGACATCCGTAACAAGTTTTTTTCGATCGGTAATTATACAAACATTATTTGCTTCACATCCTGAACACATCTGAATCATTTCGAGCATAAATTTCGTTAACACGACCTCTAATTTCCCAACTGGATTGGCAGACCAGTTGAAAATATCACACAGATATATAAAAAAGTCAATTTGTAATCTCTACTGGATCCCGTATATCAGTCCTACAAAAAATGGCTATAATAATCGTAATAACCTTTTAAATTCATTAAATACAACCTCGATATACCAATATATTTTATTCTCTACGGCTCAGTGAGACATTTATTTACGCAACTTGTTACACGCGGTTTTCAAGTTATATATTTTTTTAGGATAACTAATCTTACAGTGATATTATAAAGAGAGAATGTCTAAAAAAAATAAAGATCGTTAAAGATCATCAATAATTGCTTTTACGATACAATACAATTCATACTAATATTACGTTACCTAATTCTACTTACCTTTGCCTACTGTGATTCCATTTTTCATTTCACGCAATCACCACGAAAAATTCACTAGAACAATTTTTAATACTAAAATATTATTTTATCTTCTTTCTGCGTGCTTGATTTAAATCATGTACTAGTCTTAAGTTTATGATTGCTGCTAATAAATGTAATAGTCACTGTAACCAATAATAAACGTAAATAATAATTTAAATTACTTTATTAACACTTGAGTTTATTTGGTGTGGTTATAAAGTGCGTAGATTCCGCAACTTATAAGAACGCCGTGAGGATGAAGCGGCTCAAGTTCTATTTTTGAGAACGCAAGTAATAATTAGTCGAGAATTTTGCCTGATAAACGAAAATAGGCAAGCTTTGTATTAAGAATCACTTAACCCGCAATTGGCGTCGTACAATCCCAAATTATTAAGTTTTCTAAGGGACATCTTGTACTTAGGCAGTAAGCAGAGCCCAAATCGTGAGGTCTTAAGTTACTCCCTTACAAATCACAACGTAACGTGCTAAGAATGATCTTAGAAACGATTATCTGGATGGGTGACTGAGGCAAATTTTACCCCATATACGATCGTGCTAAACTGATCGGTTGGAACATCATTGCAGTAAGCCCATTGTCATAATATGTCCAGTTAAGTCTCATACAAAAACACTAGTATCGAAATTGCGAAACAAGAGATGTTTATCTTTATTATCCACTAGATCATAGGCGAGACTAAAACACGTGACTAATTGAACGTGGCGAAAAGAAACACGTGAATACAATCACAATGTATTCGTGACCAATGATTTTTGCACTTGCGCCTTGTAGCCGGTTTAACCTCATTCATGACTGCCGTAATAAATTGGCATAAACAAATATTGGAGTTTGTTGCAGAGGGAAGACAAGGTGAAGTATGACTTAGGTAAATGGAGACAAAAATAACATCCCTATCGGCGTCTAGGATAATATTAAACAGAAGCAGGACAAATTGTGACTTTTTAAAGGTATTTCTGTATTGTCAAAGTGTTCTTGTAGACTTCTACACTAGACAGCTAAGAATTATTCTCAAATAATTTCTTAGATATGTAGCATTTCGCACTAGGCCTAGTCTTCTAGAGAAACGATCTACAATAGCAACACACAGGGTAATATAGTTTCAACATCTTTAGCAATATTCTAGCTCCGTGAGCCTAAAATCATCATTTGGGCTACTTAAACTTGTATAAAATAAACTTTTAATAACTGGGAATTACCTAGAAATTCTAAGAGGGAATATTTAAGATTTCTGGTTGTTTCATAATGTTTGACTCTGTCATTAAAGTGAGCAATTATAACTACAACTTATGTACATAATTTTATTCATGTGAGCCAACTGCTAAAACCTGAGTTAAACACAGCTACAATTTATAAAGCATTTACTCACAAATGTAAAGCTTAAATTTTTGGAAAGGCTATCTTTATGGCCAATTTAGTAAGCCACCAGCTTTTAAAACGAAAGGATTCGGCCCTGCGAAAACAAGAGTTTGTGAGATTAAGTCTCTCATATTTTCTGATACCCACGACAAGATGTTAACTAGAGCTAGGTACATACACGATTCTAGTGTTGTTCATAGTATAAATAATTAAACGACCTAACAAAGAAAAGTAAAGTTCGAAAAACACTTCCTAATTACTCATTACCTACTTAAACTTACATAAATGATACTTTCATAATTTTCATAACTTAATAGTTATTTCGGCTAAAGAAAAAGAAAGTTATTTCAGCCAAAAAAACTTAAGCATTACCATCACTGCTCGCCCTGTAAAACGACAGCTACTATTCATTAGACTGCCAGCAAGCTAGTGAAAGATGCCTCTTAAAAGTCGAGGCGAACCACGCCACATGTTCCTCGGCTACTTTAGGTGCGGACTTAACACGAAGGCCGTACCAGCCTGCCGGACATTAATGACGTAATTGCAGTAATGATATTATAATAAATGTCACATCGAAGTATTAAAATTATACACTACTTTTACAAGCAATAAATGTTACAGTAAACAAGTACAACTGTGCTTTATTTCTTTTGTGTACATGCGAAAGATCGGATTTAATTAATGCCAACTGGATATGTTGAGATTATTGTTTTTATGGCCGTATAAACTAGTTGATTGGCACCCTCAACACATTTAATAAGAAGTGTTAACCTTCCTATTGGAAGATTTATTCACTGCTAGTTGATACAGTCAGTCGAATAATTTGAGTAGGTAAATCAGAACTGAATAAATTGTATGTCTTTGTATGTTTTCATGTTAGTCTAGGAAGTTGTGCTTTACTTTCATACAAGCCGGTTCTTGGATTATTGCCTTATCAAGCTGTGAAGAAACCCTATATAAATACTCAGGAATATAGCAGAATTTTATGATTGCACGTATTTTAAGCTGTGGAACAATAATATAAACATTTTTATTTGTGTACAATTAGGTCTCACTCATGTTTGTAAAGCTGCTATAAGCTAAATGGTAATAAATAAAGCAGAATGTTATTTATGCATATAGGGACTAAATAGGAAATATCAAAAAAATCCAAATGTGTCAATCTTTTAACTTGACTACCAAGGCCTCTGCAAATTTCAATCACACAAATAAAACTTCGCGATGTCACTTTTTGACTAAATTTTTTTCGAAATGTAATAAGAAAATGTCTTACTAAGATTAGGTTGCCTGAAATTCACTAAGTTCGATACTCATAAATAATCACTCAACTTTCCTCACTTTATTTTTATTAGCAATCATTTCATCATTTACATCTGTGCTGCGCCTGACAATCCCCTGATGGCAATGATGTCATTAGAAGCGATGACAACGAAAATGTAAACATTTTTCTTTAATCTGCGCAATACGAAATTTTACCCCTATTTACCTACACAAAAATAAAATATTAGCTTAAAAATTGGAGACGTTATTTAAAAATCATTACTCATTATTTTTTTCCTTATAACTGGGAATTGAGTGACTACGGATCTCAATTTTGTTCGATCCTGCCACATCACTCTCCATTTTTATCAACCCATTCATTTATTCTTTCTTGCTTTCTTATCTATTTAAGAAATGTACTTTGTGATCGAATCGCGTAATTTCCTTATCGAGATGACTACAAAGGCCTACCGAATAGGCTCTTATATAATTTATTCGAATATTAACTGTTTGACCAATTTTATTAGTTTAAAAAAAATCAGCGTGACTTCACCTCTTTAGATCTGACATGCATACACACTCACGCTTGACCGACAGTAAGTTTATAATTGACAGCAATCGATTATTTTTATCGATTACCTATTTATAACAAGTCAGCAAGAAGTAAATAATCACTTTCAACTATTTGACTTAGCAAGTTGAAATTCCAAAGTGACGTGTTAACACATTAAGTTTCCGCATAAATAACTCAAACCTCACCTTGATCATAATTAGCTAAAAATAATGAGTTCGGATAAATAATAAGTTTAATGCACATTGAATTATTTTATTTGTCTTTTAATTGACAACAATTCCACGACATAGAAACAGTTACATATCCATCTAAATACATCGATAATTACTATTGGTATAAAAATTGCATCAAAAACTAAACATTATAACAAAAATAATATCTACTAGTAATGCTTATCCAAAGGAGAATCGCAGGTAACTAAACAACAATCGTCAGTCCATATTACCACACATTTAAATTGTCGGTCTGTTTGAACCTGTAAATTGGACGTTAATTTCGAAACATGAACTAAAGTATTCACACAATTTTATATAGACTTTTCAAAGACAATTTCATGTAATAAGACGTGAACTTAGTTCTTGTCAACGTAAATAAAAACATTTTTATGTTTACATTAAATTTAAAAAAATACTTATTGTAGACATATTTCTTTTTTAAATTTAGACTTATGCAAAAAACACTTGAATCATACCCAGAAGCAAAACTAAAATCTTTCTAAGCACCTAAATGAAATCATGCATTAAAAATATACAGTACCGTTTTCCGTTCTTTTTTAAAATTTTAAATTTTAGCCAATTATTTGTGCCGTAATTTTATTCTCCCTAATCCCTTGTGAAGGTACTAAAAGGCATCCACGACGACTTATAAAATTTGTTCAAAACGCCACTATATAAGCTCGATATTTTTTTTTTATTTTCTTTTTTTCTAAGCCAATTGTTTCCCTGTCTTACCGATTTATCACACATTCTATAAGCACCATACCCATATCATATAAATTTCCGCCTGATGGTAACATTCTTCAAAAACTTCCTTCTTATCCAAATAAACCACTCTAGGCGCTTAAAAATTCAACTTCTACAATTCTTCGAGTGTGCGTAAAATAATGTGCGTGTCCAGAGTATGCTTAATGTTCTAATAATTGACAATGAATCAAATAATTAGGGGGCATACGTGGGTTAAAATATCTCTTTCATATAAAAGTACTACAACTATATAAATAACTAGCTTTTGCCCGCGACTCCGTCTGCGTAGACTTTAGGGTTGAGTGCAGAAAGATAATACGTGAATCTTTATTTCTTCTCATAAGTGTCCAAAAAAGTTTTACTTTGAAAAAGCTATTTCCGCATTTATAACATGTTTATTCCACGGGAACATTTAATTGTTACTTCACAGGGTCCTATTTATGTTCATACCTAAAATTATATAACTTAGTCGAATGGTTTAGGCGTGAAACCGTAATAAACTTACAGAGTTACTCTTGCATTTATAACATGTAACCAAACCCACGGGAACACATTTTCCAGGATAAAAGTATATCACGTTAATTCGGTGGGTTCTACCTATCTCTATACCAAAATTCATTTACATTGATTCAGTAGATCTTGAGTATACCGATTCCCACGGGAATACTATATTTTCCGTGATAAAATGTATCCTATGCTACTTCTGTGGGCCCTACCTATCTCCATACCAAAAATCATTCAAATCTTTCATTAGATCCAGAAATACCCATTCCCACGGGAATACTACAATTTCCGGGATAAAATGTATCCTATGCTACTTCTGTGGGCCCTACCTATCTCCATACCAAAAATCATTCAAATCTTTCAGTAGATCCAGAAATATCCATTCCCACGGGAATACTACATTTTCCGGGATAAAATGTATCCTATATTACTTTTGTGAGCCCTACCTATCTTCATACCAAAAATCATTCAAATCTGTTCAGTAGATCCAGAAATACCCATTCCCACGGGAATACTACATTTTCCGGGATAAAATGTATCCTATGTTACTTCAGTTGGCCCTACCTATCTCCATATCAAAAATCATTAAAATCGGTTCAGTAGGTCCAGAAATACCCGTTCCCACGGGAATACTACATTTTCCAGGATAAAAAGTATCCTGTGTTACTTCGGTGGGCCCTACCTATCTCCATACCAAAAATCATTCAAATCGGTCAACTGGTTTAGGCGTGAAAGCATTATACAGGCAATGTTACTTTTGTGTTACAGTATATGCTCATCCCACAGGAACCCTACATATTCCCGGGATAAAATGTTGTTCATGTTACTTCATAGGATCTTATTTATGTTCATACCAAAAATCATAAAAATTGGTCAAATGATTTAGGCGTGAAAGCGTAAAATAAATATAGCGTTTTATACCCAATCCCACGGGAATACTAAATTTTCCGGGATAAAAAGTATCCTATGTTACTTCGGTGAGTCCCATCTAACTCCATACCAAAAATCATTCAAATCGGTCAACTGGTTTAGGCGTGAAAGCATTATACAGGCAATGTTACTTTTGTGTTACAGTATATGCTCATCCCACAGGAACCCTACATATTCCCGGGATAAAATGTTGTTCATGTTACTTCATAGGATCTTATTTATGTTCATACCAAAAATCATAAAAATTGGTCAAATGATTTAGGCGTGAAAGCGTAAAATAAATATAGCGTTTTATACCCAATCCCACGGGAATACTAAATTTTCCGGGATAAAAAGTATCCTATGTTACTTCGGTGAGTCCCATCTATCTCCATACCAAAAATCATCCAAATCGGTTCAGTACTTTTTGAGTTTATTCGTAACAAACATACAAAAATACAAAAATCCAAAAATCCAAAAATCCAAAAATACAAACCTTTCCTCTTTATTATAATAGTATAGATTATTGATACGTTATACTAAGGAATGTTCTTTTTTTAATTTGACGTTATTTTGTATTGCTTTTGACACTAAGGACTTGCAAATTCTTGTTCAATTTCACGTCTCGCATAATTTTCAACAGATATTGGCCAATTGCACAGAGTCCAGTTATAAAATGTTCTTAGGATAGTAAAAATTAAATTTAAATTCGATTCCGCAAGCTGAAATATTGTAAATGTCCAAAGATACCAAACTTTCGTATAAATAATTCTAGTGTTGTCACACCCTGTGCAATAATCACAGATACACAACTTATTTGAGAAGGTGTATAACTAACCCAAGCAGGGAGGGTCTGATTATGTATACTTCTTTTGTAAATTTTTATCGATTTATAATAAAGTAAATTATTAGATATAATGTTACGTAAATTCTTAATTCTAATGTACATTGTAGGACACACATTTTTCCTACGTGATAGTATTGTGAGTGAGGAAGACAAGGTTAGATTTAGGATTTCCAATAGTAAATAATAACAGATAATATCAAATTATAGATCATTAAATCCGATTGTCTAAAATCAATTATAAAAAGATACTTTTAGTACAACATAATACAAACTTGGGTTTGAAATGAAAGTAAATACATAATTTATATTAATATATAACATAATTATATTATATATAACAGCGCACAATTCGACCGCAAATAATTTTGTTTATATCGCCACGCATTGTTTGTACATCATTCGCCATAGCATAAGATAAAATGTAAACAAAGCTTGTCCAGGCCTAAATTTATCGATTCTCGATTGACGATGCAATTCAAGATAATATTTTTGCTCCTTAAAGCTGGTTTCAAAATTTAACATTAATACCAATACCGAGTGTGATTCATATGAAAAAAGGGTTTTTTTGAAATTAAAAAATTTGATTATTCAGTTGAATTGATAACTTTTTTCCGCTGCAATTATGCCCTATAGAGAGAACATACAGACGTCAGTGACAGTTCTCTTCCTGTTAGGGGCGTAAATAAAATACATATTAATATATAATAACTCGCACTTGCTTGCTTGGGCTTACATTAATTTAAATGAAAGTCTATAATAGGAAATCTATTCGGATATCTAGTGTGACCAAGTTATATGACATGGTGCCTTCACACATAGCTGTTATGCAACAAACGGGCTGTGTATTATATTATCCAGTTGTAAAAAATACTGGTAAAATTCGAAAAAAAATCGATTGCAAATTGAATCTATGTAGAATGAGCTTACAAAGGTCAAAAATCCTGTATGTTATACTTGAATTCAGTGTTATTAAAGAAATATTTGTAACTTGCTTACTGAAGTATTTTTGGCAGTGGATAATACACAGTTGTTTCTTTTGACTTTGAAGTTGCCTATTTTTCAAACATTTTTAAAAGTACGTAAAATAAGAGATAATATATACTAAATTTTTATGATTGTTTCATTCATTACAATTTTGAAAAATCAATTATTATTAATTCATAAAGCGCCAATGTATGGAAACACCATTATCTGGGAAACAGTTACATTTTTACCAAGTTTTGAATATAAATAAGACCATTTTTAGCAGCTTGTTTACATTTCATCCCAATGCCAATGAGTATTAGTGGCAATTTTTATTTATTTTTGAGACAATGATTTACATTTGCCAATATATTAACTTGTCTTTTATGATTGTGAGTGTGTAAAAAACACTACATTGTGACATGAACTTAATATTATGAACTATTTGCTTCACAAAAACTCCCTCTATTGGCACATTATTTAAACTTATATTGTCTTTTTCCAAACGGCAGTACTGCTGTGAATTTTGAAATTTTGTTTAAAAAAAGTTACCACAATCAGCCAGTAGAGGTGAGCGTTGTATTTCAACATATGGATATTACCGTTTATAACCTAAAAACTAAATGCCGGTCATCTACATTAAAAGGAACTACAAAAACCAAGCAGTTTTTGTGAGCTTTGTTCTAAACAAATACCAAAAATCCAAATAACCTACTTGAGCAAATATTTACAAAGTATAATACTTAAGTTCTTTTTCTTAGAATATGGTTTTGTGGGCGAATTTTCCAACCCCGTCTGTGTTTTGTACTCAGTGTTTCTAACGAATTGCGGCGTGCTATTGCTTTCTCACACGTTTAAGTCCAAACAACTAACAAATAAGTGAAATTATAGAACAATTATTGCTACAAACGTATAGCGGGGACAATAGAAGAATCGAGTGAAAGATCTTACATCCTATTGTACGTTCAACATTCAAAATGGTACGATTAAAACATTGAATACATATAGTTTACTTAAAATGAGGACTTAACACTAAAATGAGGACGCCGAAAGGCGCATCCACATACTCCATAGAGCAAAATCATTGAAGTAACCCGAATAACTTAGCACAGAGTGCGTTGCGTCAAAAGACAAGTGTTAGGCCGAGTTTGACTTAATCACGAATTACTGACGTCTGAGTATATTATTATCGCATGACTCGAATACTTTTAGTGTTTTTGTTTCTCATAATTGACATTCTCCACTAGAATTGACACATCCCACAAAAAATTGACATACCCTACACAAATGCTTTTCAAAAATTTACGACAGACATTCGTGCTTGGGGGTACAAACGCATCGATCAATGAAAATCCGTACAACTATTGGACAGTTCGTTGTTAAATATCGTACGTTGATATCCGACACAATCATCAACCATCGAAAAATCACTTTCCAGTCACGAAATTAGAAACATTACACAACCATCACATAAGCACTTCATACGTATTCACCTACTTCCTATCATACTTTAGAATATCTTGATCACTTTATCTTCCTTTGCGTAAAAGCGACAAAAAATCGTTTCACACTCTTCACTCTTGATGTTATCTCTACAAATCACTCACGAATCTTGATCATTGAACCTTCGTGGTGGTTCAGGGGCAATTTTAAGGACCACGATTAGATTTTCGGCTTCCGACGCGATTTACATAAGTTGGGGATACGGAATCAAGCACGGCACCCACAGCATGTTATTCCTAAGGTCGAGTACTACATGGCAACTTATAACCCAAAATGGGGGGTTCCTGTTACGGCTGTTGAAGGCGGTGAGGGGTCGTATTATGACGACCGAGCTGTGAACCAATGGCGAATGGACATATCCGTTGAAAAACGAAGCATAAACAGGGTACACGTAGGGACCAACGTGTAAGTGACCTTGTAGTACTAATTGCGCGCCGAAAACTTGCAAATCTAGAAGCGGGTCCTGTGACTCCTATGGGGCCGGAACCTGATACGCCAACTTATCGTGGCCGCACACTTTAGCTGTAAGCAGGCCAGGGTTGCGTTCGCTGTAGCTGGAAAATTAAAATGAAGCAATGACAAGCGGTTATTGGAGACTTTTCAGGGATGACAAACCATCAAACAGGCATTCACGAAGAAAATACCACTGAATTCACCAGAAAGACACCGAGTCTTTTGACTGGCAAAAATATTGCGAGGTTTGAGCTCGCTCATTTTTTTTAAATTCCACGAAGGCAATTAATAAGATGATTTATAACAAAAAAGGTTTGTCATCCCTGCATAAAATAATCTTAAACATCTATAGCGGTAAGTTCTCTATTAGAAATAGTTACTTTTTTTATTTACATGTCTTTGCAAGCTGTAATTGCCATGGAAGTTTAACATAAGCTGCAAAATGAGTAACAGCAGCAATACGAATAGCGAAAATTCCATGATTAATATACAGGAAACTATAGGGCGATCATTTAATACATGAGATAAAACTATGCATGTATTTTATTATACAACTAATTATTAATTTAATGTTAATTTACTAGTGGAGATTAATTATATAATGTGATGTAAGTGCATGTAATTAGAATAATTAAGGCCAGCGGTTACATAGTCCCGACCCCACAGTAAGATACCAATCTTTGTTGTGGGTTTCAAAAACTATGAGGACTTATCCCACCAGCAAACGTTCAAACATATTCTCAATCATGAAGACTTTCAGTCACGCTATGATATTTTTAAAATATAGCGTACATAAAGTATGTTGCATAGCAGTAGGTATAGCACGCAATCTTTTGTATTCATCACAAATAAAAGCAGGCAAAATTGCCACGGAAATATTGATATACGCACAGAACACATTACATCCAAGTTCTGAGCTATACCATATACATCGTTTTTTTTCCTATAAAGCCTAAATATTCCAAGTATTCAAACCGTAGCACGCGCTTAGTTAATTCACATTTAATTCTAAAAAAAGGTCTAACTCATTTAAAAAAAATGTTGACATTAAAAGCCCACTTATAATTTGGACCACCCATATTTTGTTTTGGGAACATCTTCATATCCAACAATACAGGTCAATTCTACAACACTATCGCTTGAATTACTATCAACAGTTTTACCTAATTTTACCCTCCTACCTCAAGTTAACGCTTAATACTTTTAATACTTACTGAAGACCCCTCTGCCGCAGACGTTTCTTAACAGCGGGTTTGATACGAGGCTGTCCATTGCTGTGCAATCCTCTACCGGTAATAAAGTAAAGATGTTGGTATTTGGGTCCAGATCTGTTCTCTTTAAGTTTCGTGATGTGGGTGTCCAAGAATATGTCAAGGGATTCCTTTGCTTCAGCAACGCGCATATAATGCAAGTCAATTGTGGAACTGTCTGGATTATTTAGAGCGTTGACCTGAAAAAAAAAAATGCTATAGTATACAGATTTTATGGAAAAACTGCGAAGAATCTATAAGAACTCAGTAATTAACAAATCTAACCTATAAATGACACTACCAAAACATAGGGATATTAAGACAAAAAACATATTTATATTACCGCAAAAAACTGGCAAAAAACACACTTGCCAATTGGATGAATATTCGTCGAATTCTGAACCTAAATGAATTTAAAATAATCTATGAGAAGACGCGCCGTAAAACACTGAAAAAAATAACGCGTAACAGCAATCAACAGCTGTGGGTATTTTGTAAACTTTTGGAACACCAATCGATAAATAAAACACCATATTTTATAACACCTTTTATTGGAAGAAAATTACAAATGACATTTAAATTAAAAAAAAAACATTTTCGTATGAATTAATAAACAAATATGTAAAAAGAACAAAATGCATAATAGAACAAATTGTATTATTTTCCAATCACACGTACACTATTCTCAGCCAAAGCAATGATTCTATAACTGTTTTTGTCTATGAAACCAAGTTGGTTTTAGTTTTCGTTTACAGGATCTAGCATTAAGAAATCTTCGTTGAAAAATTCTTTTATCTACACGGGAACAGTCTCCAATCTTGCGTGTATTTTTATTTTTGCACTAAAACAAAAAAAGGTTGAGACTTTTTATACCTAACTTGATGTACAAAAATAAAGAGAAAAAAAAACAAAACATAAGAAAAAACAAAAAAATAACGTAAACAAATAAAAGAAAAAATACTTACGTGGATAAACGCGCGATGAGCAATTATCTGCACGGTCTAACCCGGTCTTCACAAGAACCTTGGTCTTGCAACGGATTTAAATCAAGGAGAATAAGTGGATTATGTCTTAGTGTTTTAACCCATTAACGCCCAAAATGAAACTGCAGTATATTTTTCTATTATTTTCCTATTTATTAGTCCATAAGGGATAAAATATGCTATATAAGAAGATAAAATGAAAAAAATATATATACATATCAAGTTTTAGGGGTGTACTCAGCCGTGTACAGTGGGCGCTTTAGGAGTGAAATTGTTTGAAACAAGGTCGTTCAACACATAGCGTTTTCAAACATATTTCGCAACGCCAGCGAATTCTTTGGTGACAGATAACACATCGCAGTGGCTTTTCCATCCGTTCACGATTATGTCCATTATTGTTCCGACCCCCTAGTGCCGCTGAGGATGACGGACGGTTCTTAGTTTTCGTTCGACCTAAATAAGTCCATGCAATAATTCGTCTTAAAGATAACTGGTCCATGTAAGTTATCTCTTGTTTGTTATCAAATCCATTACATCATGATCAAATATTTTTTCAAACAACATTACGGGATTGCAGTCTGCTAAGTTTTCAACAACGTATTTTTGTCTCTTTTGTACGATATCGGTAATTTTATAAGTAGAACTATAGGTTGGCTGAGTTTTCCTCCATACAGGTAAATCTACATCACATTTTTTGGCACGTTTTGCAGGCATAGGTCTTAGCGGCTCATCATCACTGTCGCTCCATTCCGAAACATCGTAGTCAGGACAACGCCGACCTACCTCAATTGTCCCTGGAACGTCCTTAGGGAAACTTGAAGCCGCCAAATTATCTTCATTACCTTCTTCCTCATCACTCACCACAGCCGGATCTGGTGGCACTAATACCATATCGTACTCTTCATCATTGCTTTTATCAGCCAAAATTGATTCCAAGGCTTCCTCCAGTCTCTTATAGCTGGTAAATACTTTCCGATTGGCCATTTCAACTTATAAGTAATACCGTAAACAAAACGAAATTTTAGTACGAATCTGCCCGCTGTACCCGCCTGTGTACAACAAATGAAACAAACCCTACTTTACAAGTTTTGTAATAAACTTTCATTCTTATGTTATTATTACCAACACAAATAAATAGTCTCCATAAAAATAAAAAAAGAAGTTGAAATATTTCACTATTTTTGATAAAAACCAACTAAATAATCTTACCTTGTATGTCGTGTCTGGACTCCGTATATTATTACAAAATAAGTGACATTTGTTTTCGCGCCACCGCCTATTTTTATTTATTATGTGGTAACTAGTATCATCTAGATTTGTAATTTCTAACTACCTTCAACACTTACCACAGATAAAATACATAATTTATCGATTAAGTAGTTGTACCTGTGCAGGTACAGAGGGCGGTAATGGGTTAATAATATGCTCATAGCGCGCCTTCTCAGGTAAAACAAAAAAATCACTAAGTCGCAAACGAATTCTACAAAACTTTGCAAACGAAAATTTAATTGAAAAGCATTGAAATTATAAAAATGTTTAAAGCAATTTTTTGTAACCCTATTTTCGTGCCCTTGATTATTTTATTTAACAGCCATAGTTAAAATACATTGTTTGCTTATACCCAGAGTGTGAAAAAAGTAAAACTGAATATTATGATTTTTTTCTAAATTCTAGTATAGTGACCTAAAATAAAGATTTTCTTCAATATAAATAAACTAACTTTTGCCACGATTTTAAACTGCAACCTTATCAATGATGGTGGTGGTCACGGTGGAACACAGACATTTGGTTCATGTCTCGTAATAAATGATTTTGTATGCTTTTTTTTGTAATTTCTGAACTTCATTCATATTAGATGTAAGACTTACCTGAATGAGTGCAGCTGCGGCCAAGCTGTTAGCTTGTTCAAAGCGCAGCTTGTGATAAGACGCTATGGTAGAGTAATGAGTGGCGACTTGAGTCATGCCACGACGTATATACTCTTGCGCTCTTTGGTAGTTCCTGAAATCATCGATATTAATAACATATTATGATTTTCATTAGAAAGGAAAAACTAATAAGCGAGCATGATTTATTCGGGAGATACCCGTGCTAAGAATAATGTATGAGATTAATATGAGAGAAAAGCCGTCAACAAAGACTTCCCAAGGCGAAGTATTGGACTTATCTATCACTTAAAGAATAAAGTGTACTATTACTTTGAAATGCTTCTTTTTGAGTTTTCAAACAAGTCATTATTTGAAAATATTGCCAAGAAAACCTGATTCTGGATGTTACCCTCCACACAAAGGTGTTACAAATATTTTTTGAATGAATAAACTAACAACTGACTAATCTTACTCAATGATTGTAAAACCTTACTTTACTAGGTTTTCTTTAATGAATACGTCACTAGTTGGGTACTTACAAATTCCGTCGTTGCAAATGTAACTCGCCTTCGTCACGATACATGTTCACAGTGTGCATAGTTGCAGTCTCCCCTTTTGGCAACAAAGGCCATTCTTCATCGGCTAGGGCCTGGAAATTAAACGTTTGATTTATCAAGAATTCAAAGACGTGTATACCGTAATTATTATAAATAAGTACATACATACGGCTGTATGACGCACTATGTGTTGGAAGAACTGCACTAAATTTCACCTGTTTTCCGCTAGATGGGGTATAAGCCCATCCAATTTAGGGGTTCCAGGGTTAACGTATAGTTAGAAAAAATAAAAATACATGGTTCTATCTGGGAATCGAACCCGGATAACTCGCGATTTACTAACGTCATTTATGTTCGATACTCGAAAAATCTAGAATTTCAACTTCATCGACCTTATTACGCAACGATTTATTTTTACAGTACAACGAATGCGTATTTTCAAAACCACGATCATACATTAATACGATTGCTTACTTATCCTTTAAATATA
The DNA here is from genome assembly GCA_030295005.1 of Cephonodes hylas. NCBI lineage: Eukaryota > Metazoa > Arthropoda > Insecta > Lepidoptera > Sphingidae > Cephonodes > Cephonodes hylas. The sequence goes on from AP025371.1 coordinate 8,860,865, forward strand.
AAAATGTCTGCAAAATATGCATGTTTGTTGCAAATAACAAGACTATCTTCTTTCGCAACGAGACACTTCATGTGAACTGAAATACATGACACCGTAAAGTGTAGTTTATCAGAATTCACATATAACATTACTCGTTTTCTAATTCAATAATACAGAAATGTGTTATAGATTATATCATCACTCTACGACCAATACGAACAACATCAATGAAAATACATCGAAAACGTAGGAAAATTTTCCATTTGAAATCAAAAGTTTATTTAAGGGTATTCTGCAGTATAAAAATAAAACTACTTAGCTTTCTATAAAGTCAACAACAGTTTTAGCAAACAAACGATTGATGACAATTGACAACACTAATTTCTCACAGACCGGCTTGTGGTCTGAAGTCCCAGGTTCGATTACGGCATACTGTAATTGAGTTAATCTATTACGAATACGAAATTCTCAGTAGCGGGAGTATCGGATAGTGCCTAAAAAGTGGCAATAGTCTCGCCCCCTACTATGTGGGATGAAAGACGATGGGCGAAGTATGGGTGCAGAAATACTCCTCTAAAAGGGTAGACCTTTCAGAGTTTATGTAGAAACTAGTTAATTATTATCTTTCATACTTAGATATAAAGACTACACATAGTCAAGAAAATAACAGCGATATTCTATAAAAAACAATAATAAAACAAATGAAGAGATATCAGCGGACAAAACGACTTCATACATTTTGTTCCCGCCAATAATGTAATGATAAGCGTGTGATTGTATTTAATTGGTTATGACTTGTGGTTTTCCCTCGCATTTGCGCGTAATTATTGAAGTAATCTATGAGTCAATACGTCGTTAAATATTATCTAATTCCAAATTACTACTGGGTACAGAAATACACTTATCTCCTCGATTATATCACAAAGATTTTCAATGATGGCGAAGGATTATTTATTACGCGCTCTGCATGGCGCTTATTTATCATGCATTCAATATATCATAAGTATATATTATCATAAAAATTATATTGTTCCGCAGTATTATATTATTTCGCGTGACGGACAACGTGGATTTCAGTGTGTACGAAATATCTTCCTCTTTGCCAAGCCGGTAAAAACAAGTAAGCATAGTATTATGGTAGCATAGGATTACGGGACACTTGAAATCCCCCTAAACTCGAGTTCAAATTTATCGTGTCAATGCGAAGACCGGGCACCTTAACATACTTTTTTTAAAGGCATTACCATTTCAATTAAGTTATTTAATAGCCTCCCAAATATGTCGTAAAGATCGTTCCAGCCTTTCCTCAGCATAAGAAAAGGTCCGGACAATAAATGCAAGCATATAGACATTCTTAGGTACTTCTTAAGGATAGTTCGAATGTACTTGTTTTATAAAAGTCTTTAGAAGACGTCCTCGCGTAGTATCTGAAAATATCGAAAAATAAGCTATACGACTACAGATTGACGATCAACTAGGTCTCAGCTAAGAATCAGTCAAGAATACTGTCGCTTTGTTAAAAAAAACGAATATAATGTTTTAGAAATGTGAATCTGTCGTGTTTACGTGCTTGAATATATTAATTTAAATGTGTTTATGTCTAAAAAGCTTAATTGAAAGTGAATAATTAATTATGTTTTTTTTTTATTCGTGCAACATACTACAGGCAATACGTGATTCTGCAAAAACTTGTTTTGTATTTAAGTGCTATAAATATAGAACTAGTTGAACGATATCAATGTTTTGACTGCGCCATAATAACAAATAACGACAGACATTACCAAGGATTTTACAATTACGCAATAAGACTAATAAACATTTGACAAATAAAGCTCTTTAATTCAAGTTACTTAACCACAGTTATTTGTCATAAACATTACATGAACGACCATGAAGGGTGTACGTGATACGAGAGACGTAATTTCAACTGTATATTGCAAACAAGTTTTATATACATTTAAAATTTGATCTAAAACAAAATTGGATTAAAATATTTTGAATCACGCCACACTAGGGTACAAGTCTTGTGTCGTGGGCATCAGAAACTACGAAAGACATTTTGGTTTTACAAACACCAAGACTCGAAACAATTTTTTGTGGACTATACATACATTCGTCTCAAAGCGGGGATCGACTCCGCGGAATTCGTTTCGCAAACTGGTGTCTAACCAACCGCGCCACGGGCCTATCAATCGGACAGCATATACAATTTCTTACAAAATTGTTGCGTGTTTGTGGACTTCCACAAAGTTGTGGTTTGATAATTCGAGACATTTAAACACCCACAATAGTCCGCCAACCCGCACGAGGCCAGCGTGGCAGACTATGGCCTAAACCCTCTCAATTGTAGAGGAGACCCGTGCTCAGCAGTGAGTGTATATGGGTTGAAGAAACACCCACAATACAGAGAGAGCCTTTACCAGTAAAGTAAGTAAAGTTACGGAGGACCGTTCATACATAGAAACTGGTTTGGATCAAGAATAACCGCGTAATTACTTTTGAACTTACTTTCTACTTGATTTCCTCTCGTCTTCTACTGGCTTTGCTGTTCACTAGATTGTACACTAATAAAACATCATCCCTTCTAAATAACGCTAAATAGAAGCAAAATATAGGAAAGGAATTCGGAAAATGTTAATTAATAAATGCCTAAATAGAAATTAATTAAGTCAAGCTTACCTTCTTTTCTTCTTCCAACAACTTTCCTGTGCGCTCCAATTCTTTTTCCATTACAAACTGATTTATGCCATTTTCTTTTTCTAATATATCCTGCCTGCCAGTAGAAGCTAAAAGGGACTGAAAACACAATACTAGGCTGCTAATAATGCTAACTATGATTCACATACAAATGTCATTACCACATGCTACATCAAAATTCAATATAAATATAAACTGAATATAAATAATATCGATAATTATGTAACTCTTTCGTTACGTACTGTTTTAAAATTTAACCATCAACGTAAAAAAAATCGACAAAAAAAGTTCAATTAAAAAAAAACAAGATTACAGAGCAAGAAAAACCCAGTTTAAATACTTGGCATACAAATAACGTTCTATTTTCAAAACACTTTAAAAAGAACAAAGGAACATCTTTATTTATTTTCTTTATTTGCACACTACTCGTACTTACTTCAACTGTGGACTGAAAGTTGTTATCGTGGGCCATGAGAAGCTCTGCCAATACATCTTGAGACACTTCAGGGAACAGATTGTACAATTTGTCCCTCGACAGCCTGGCCGCCATATCCTGCGGTTCTTTGTTACGCCATTCGGCAAGATCTTTTTGGTACAAACTAAGTGCGAAATCCATGTCCATAATCTCTTTAAAGTCGGGAACGGCGGGCTCTTTCCCCGCGTTGTAAAGTTCGGCCTCTTTTTGCGCGAGCTCCCTGATAGAATGTCATGTCGCTTATTTAAAGATGTTTAAAGTTGATAAAAAGTTGGGAGGCAAGGATCAGTCTTTTCTGTATTTAGTCTAAATATTAAGACAAGTATATTATTTTTCACGCTTTTACATCGAAACTGTTTTGAATGAATTTTGGCAAAGAGATATAAGGGGTATTGAATAAGCCATAGACCACTTTTTCGTTATAACTATGCCCAGGCTATGCTGGCCCCCAAAGCTAATATTAAACATTTTAAAATCCCAAAATATGATCGTTTTTGGGGTTTATTTAATAATTTTAAAGTGTTTACTAACAACAGATACTAAGTAAAAGCTCGACATTTATCTATAAGGGTCATCAAAAAATTTCATCTCGATGTTGAAATCGTACCTACTATTCCTAGTTAAAACAATATATAAATATTTTGACTACTTCATTATATCTCTTGTGGCATTGAAGATGAGCCTTTTAAAAACATTTGGTGAATGTGTAAGGCAAACATCTATAAGCCTAACAAACTGAATATTTCAGATACATAAAAACATGTTAAATGTTTGTAAAAATGAATCATAACAATTGACGTGTACTCAAAACACCAAAAACTGGTGGGAAAAGTTATTTTTATAATTTCAAATGAGTCACCGCAAACTTTGGTGAAACAATTGTGTTATTCGACGAAGATAATTAAAAATTTACTTTTTCCGACTCACGTTTAAACGCGATCGATATATGGGCATCGTTTCATTATTCACAGACTAGCCGTTTAAGCCGTGGGGATATTGATCAAGCCATTTTTGGTCAGCACTATTTGTTAGTGTAATAAGTTAAAATGCTCTAAATTGCTCGTGACAATTTAGAGCATTTTTGAGCAATTTTGAGCATTGCACCCGAATAAAAAAACGTCGTTGTGAGGTTTAAGCTAGGGACAATTACTCTTTCATGGGTGTCTAGTTAAAATATTAGCCGAATGATATCGAGTAACTAATAACAAAGATCATTGCAATCGGCTTCTATCAACAGAACACTACAAAGTAATATTTGTCATCGAATAAAATTTGTTTTAAGTCTGGGCCTAAAACCTCCTTCCCTAATCAAATACTTTCCGTATTGTCATAAATTTAAACAGATTGTTGGCCTTAGGGGAAAGCGATGATAATAAACAAGAACGAGAGGCCGTGGGTTCGATCTCAGCACCGAGACAAATGTTTATGCAACCTAAATTTTTATAGAATTTTCTGATATACTCACAAGACTCGTCTCTTAATGTGGAATCTGAACTATATGTGTGTGTCTTATGTATATATTTATTTACCTAAACATACGGCTTTATGTTCTGCTTCAAAAATACATTTAGTGAGGTGGTAAGACGGCGGACAAATATAAAAATGACTTTTATATATTATACTCGATCATGAAAAAACGTACACCAGAATAAATAAAATTTTGTGAAAATTATATACGACTGCGAAAACACAACAGAATACATAAAAGAATATGACAATAACTCACCTAGCAAACTCCTCGTCTTGTTTCATTATCTCCTGCATTTGTTTACTCTCGCTTTCAAACTGGTTCATCAATGATTCCATCCACGAAGCGTTGATCTCATTCAGAATGGATACAGATAGAGATAAAGTCGGTGTAATACTGTTAGGATAAACCATATCCTTTCGTCCAAACATTTCATCCAGCATGGTAATAAATTCCATTCCAACGTTAACGTTCATCACTTTCGTTCCTTCATCAATGCATTCAGCATTTGATTCTTCATCATCTGAGCTATCTACACTGGCAGTGGATGCATCACTTGACCCAGCCGAGCCTGCCGACTCTTGCTCTTCCAAATTAACTTGTGACTCTGGAGTTTCTTCGGGTTTAATCACTTCACCATGGCGCATTTTTCTTAATTTCAAGCAATACGGAGAGTAATGATTATCTGCAATGACCACATTTTGTTCGATTTGCCGTTTTAGTTGCATTGAACTCTCAGACAAAGCAGTGTCTTTTTTCACTTTCTTTTGAACTTGCGCTCCATTTTCACTGCTTGTTGAAGGTGCCTCCTCAATTGCGTTTGGTTTTGTAGTGGTGGACACTCCATCAGGTATTATATTATAAGCTGCAAGACAGTCACACTGCTCAAGGAGTTCCTCCTCAACATCTGACAACTCTTCATTCTCTACTGTTTCCAACAACTTATTAGTCATACTATCCAGTACAATATCCACAGCCCAGTTGACATCCCCTTGACACTTGTCAAATATATCTCGTAAGTCAGCCCTTGCCACATTTCTGAACATTTTTCTAAAAGCTATAAAATGTTGTTCCTCATTTTTGCACCTGTATGCATCAGCAATTGAATGCTCATAAGTCATTGTACTCTTATCGAGTTTCCGTTTGTCTGGTATTTTTTCAATATTAGAAGAAATATGAAACAAATTTATGTCCTTAGGTGTGGCACTAAGAATCTTATAGTTGTTTTTGTTGTTTACAATATCTGTGTCACCACTCTCAACACAGGTGCTGCTGGAAATTTTTTCAACGGGTATATCTTCTTCTGTAACAGTAGCCCCTGAGGGGCCTGGTTGTGGAAGGTCATGCCATGATGGCATAAATCTTGAAATCTGAGACCAATCATCACACTTGTTTACTGAGTCCATAATGTTTGCAGAAATTACAGGTTCCTCAGTTTCCTTCTCCTGTTTCCGAGGTGGCTTTGGAACTGAGTTTAGTGGTGACATGGTGGTACTTACGACTTTAGAAGTATCTTGACTTTTTGATTCATCATCCCAACTTTCCCCATTTTCCCACTCAGCCTCAAATTGCTGTAATTCTTCTAAGCGTTTTTGGGCTTCTAAAACAAAGTTTTGTTTCAAAATCTCTTCATCATTGTTCTCCTCTTTTGGTGGCAGTGTATTCAGTTCTACTGTTTTTACTTCTTGGGGTATCAACTTTTCACCATTGCTATTTTCCATGAAATTACATGAATCATTTTTGAAGTCTTCAGGTTCAGGAACTGCTTCTGTGTCGCCTTCTGAATGACTAAATGATTCTTGAATCTGCAAAACAGTTTCTTCCTGACTGTCAGTGGATGAATCACTTTCCAATTTTAATGCTTTCATATCTTTTAAGGCTGGGTTAGGAATTTCCTCATTTGACTCTGGTGAAATGGGCGGTATTTTTCTCAATACTGGAGGGATCAAATTTCCAGGATATGACAATCCAAAAACCTGTCTTAAGAATAACCCTGTTATATTACTCTGATAGTTGTCCAGCATTCTTTTAATAGTTGCAAGTGGCACATTATGTACATTGCGTTTGCATAATTGGTGTGCTTTTTTTGCCCAATTTGTAGAAGGTTCCACCACTTCAATGTAGTATCCATTAGCAACACCCTCTCTAACATATGGCTCCATCTCCCATAATTCTATATTAGTATTGTCTATTATGACTGGACTCAAACCATTCAATAACTGTGCTCTCACTCTCATCCGATTCCATGAATGAGCTTCAGTCAATCGACATCTGTCATATTGATACTGGCCACGCACCATAAAAAAATCATCTGTGCTGAAAATATGAGTGCTATAATTACGGTAACTGTGACCTATTGTCATTTTAATGATTTCCCGGCCTACGTATGTTTTGCCTGACCCTGGAGCTCCCCTCAATATGATCAAAACTCTTGCACCATCATTGTGGTATGATATTATTTTTTGCATTTGGTCAGTCATGACAGTAGTATTTTTAGTAGTCTTTGGCTTTGGAGGCTGCTTTGGTATGGCCCCTCTGCTCTGCATAGCATAAGCATAAGATGTTGATGATCCCTCTTGCACAGGAGTATTACATTCAGGTTTTGGAGTAATAGGATAATTACTTGTTGAAGGCAAGTTGTTATCAAACATTGCAGTAGATGTGGCTACTTCATCTGGCTTTTTTGTTTCATTTTTAGCATCACTTGTCATATTCATGACAGCTTCCACAGATAGATTTACTAAAAATAAAATTCTTAGTTCAATAAAATAAATTGTATATTCACCAGAAACCAAATGAGTCTATCAAATACTAAATGCCTGCCTTTATACTGATTATACAGAGATAAACAGTTTGATAATAGTTTTAAGAGTTAGATTATAAACACTACATATTGTCAAGTACTACTTTTTGTTAAGAAACAGTACTTGATGGACCAACTCAGTATCCATGCATTCAAATATCGATGGGTTCTAGATACAAGATGATATGGGTTTTGATGATAAACAATCACTGTATTGAACCTACATACAAATACAATAAAGTCTAAATTGGCGGTTCGCGCAGGTAAATGCGCAGATTTCCAGGCCCCGACGGAGTTCACTACATACAGCATCTATTAATAGAACGTGCACAGGGCTCGCAGTAACGGGGTGGAAAATCAATAACTTATTTAGCGAGCTCTTGGTGCATCAGTGTAACTACATGAACAATGAAAATATGCATGAACAATGTACTTACAGTCCCCGTCATAGTTCTCCACAATAGCGTGTATGACGTCTTTTGTTATTACATCCCCAAACATATTAGCAATTGTATCAACAACAGAAGAATAATCAGTATTTTGGTCCTCCATTATGAAATGATAAACCACAAGGGCTTAACACTAAAAACCAATTGGTAAAAAGCACTGATACTTCACAAGGTTAGTGTATCTGTCCTCGATACTTGAAACAGTTTATTTTATAACAAAAACATTATCAATGTATTTAGAATAAATTACGAAACTCATGGAAACGTCTCCCATCCTCCGATTTTCCCCCGTTACAATTGATTGATCAAGGATGTGACAAGGGTTTGAAGTGACAATAACAACATTCATAGTCGATATCGATGCACCGATCAAATACCGATTTGTAAACGCATGGTAAACACTAGTGTTGTGCTACGTGCACTACTTCCAATAGTCGGCCAAGTTTACTCGTGAAGTCGTGATAAATAATAATTGTTTTCATATCTAATTTGCTATGATAAGATTATATAAACGAAAGGACTATTTCTTGTCAAAACTACTAGTGTTAGCTAGAAAGACATAATAAAGTAAAGAAAACTGCTGAATTAAAATTTGTTACGGCATTTTGAAAACGCAATGAGAAAACATAAAATAATCTATAACTCTTCTGACTATATTAATTTTTTATTTCAGATTATAATTTAGCTAAGTAGCTGAAGCACTACATACAAATGGGTCTTTATTTAGTTCCTTTTTTTGTTTCTGGTATTACTACTTAAACTTTTGTTAGTAAGTCCCCATTTATATCGGAACACTCATAACCAATTAGGGGAAAAACCATATTAAGTAAATATTTTAGTGATAATTATTACAGACGCACAATAATTAAATGTTAGATTAGATTATGTTGTCCATTTAACAAATTAGTCTAGTTTGGAAATCACATAAGAACACATGTTTGAACTAGAACTAAATCGCTTTGATGGTAATAATTATAAATTATAGTTAAGTAAGTTCTTATTATTTTGAAAATCTGAAAATGTTCAAAATGTGGGTATAGAAATACATTTTTGCCTACACTTTCGGGAATATAGGCGTTATAGTATGTGTATGCATGTAAAAATGTTACAATTGTATTCCTTTTTAAACAAATTTTATTACATATTCTTGATTTTTCTTTCTTTTTTCCTTATTTCTAAAATAACAGACAATTCTATTACTTTGTAATAATATTTTAATATCCTTTAAAGGAAATAAATATCCAACATTCAACAGTTTTTATGAAATAACATTTAGTCACGTCTCTTGTTGCAACGTGACAACTGACAGTCGGGAGTTGAATTCCTTTTTAATCTATGAAGTATGAACGTGTTGAGAGCTATCTGCTGCTGAACTCATTTAATCTGTGAAGTGTGAAGTTGAATTGAAACTTGAGAATTGGAAATTGGAATGTTATTCCAATACCTGCTTGTTTTAACTTTTAATTGGTTGAAAGTCCGATACAACTGTTATTAAAAAAGGCTTTAATAATGTTCAATGCTTTTGTATATAGTTAAATGACTTATTTACCCCATCTCGAATGAAAACGACTTAATTACAATTGGGAGAACTGAAACTTTGTTAAAATGGGCGATAATTTTCAAAACAACAAACCGATGGCGCCAGTGATGATGGACTATGATTTTAAAATAAAAACACAAACAGAGAGGTCTAAAGTGGAAGATTTGTTTGATTATGAGGGTTGTAAAGTTGGTCGGGGTACTTACGGTCATGTCTACAAGGCAAGAAGAAAAGACGGTTCTGACACAAAAGACTACGCTCTAAAACAAATCGAAGGCACCGGTCTTTCGATGTCTGCATGTAGAGAAATAGCAGTGGGTTATTTCTCGTTTATTATTACCTTAAGATTATCAAGTAAAGGTAGTGTTGAATTTTTAAATTATTTTTTTTAGTTACTCAGAGAATTGAAGCACCCGAACGTGATAAATTTAATACGAGTATTTCTCTCACATACGGACCGTAAAGTTTGGCTGCTCTTCGACTATGCAGAACACGATTTGTGGCATATAATTAAGTTCCATAGAGCCGCAAAAGCAAACAAGAAGTCTGTGATGGTACCAAAAGGTATGGTCAAGAGTCTTCTCTATCAGATATTGGATGGGATTCATTATCTGCATTCAAATTGGGTCTTGCATAGAGATTTGGTGAGTATCAAATTAACTATAATTACTTATATACCTGTTACTACCGTTACCATACCTGTACAAGTTAAATCTTTGTCTATCAAGTTACTGTTTTGCAGTTTTTTTTATATTAAGAACGCCAAGGATTAGTGTATTTCTCTAAAAAGAGAATATCAAGAAATAGACTCTTTATTACTGAATGTGCTATTGATTCATTTGATAAATATCCATATTCTAACCCTTATCACTGAATATAATACAGTTTTGAAAATATTGGTGAAGTATTATTTTTTTAAACCAGTAAAGAGGTAATACTTATAAACTAATTCATACAGTGACACAAAAAAAATATAGACTTATAATTATTTACAAATCCAGTGCCTTACTTTTTTATAGCAAAAGTAAACTAGTACTTTTACTTCTAGAAACCTGCAAATATTCTTGTGATGGGTGAAGGTCCTGAACGGGGAAGGGTTAAGATTGCTGACATGGGATTTGCAAGATTGTTTAATGCGCCTCTGAAACCACTAGCCGACTTAGATCCAGTTGTGGTCACATTCTGGTATAGAGCACCAGAGTTGTTGCTTGGTGCCAGACATTATACTAAGGCCATTGGTATGTTTATAAACTAAAAGAATTATTATATCTTTTTTTTCTCCTTTTCATGCTAGGACCATAAACTACAGATAAAAGTAATGGTTGTTACCACAAATATACACACCATCAAAGTAAAGTATTTATTCTAAATGTATGCTCAATAAACTGTGCCTTAAATGATGAAATATTTAGTCAGTATAACAGCTTGAAAATAGATAGGGAAAGGAAATGACTTTACACCAACCCTCAATCTTCATCTCATTAATAGTGCAATACAAATCAGCTTGATGGTTTCAATAGAAATACCACTATTATGGTTATTCTGTTCTTTTGAAGTTGTACACCACTTGATCTTACACATAAGTAGTTATACAACTGTTTGTTTATTTCAGATATTTGGGCAATAGGCTGCATATTTGCTGAATTGTTAACATCTGAGCCCATATTCCATTGTCGTCAAGAGGATATAAAAACAAGTAACCCTTACCATCATGACCAACTGGACAGGATTTTCAATGTTATGGGATTCCCGCAGGAAAAGGACTGGGAAGATATTCGGAAGATGCCAGAGCATGCCACTTTGGTTAAAGATTTCAAGAGATCAAAGTGAGTAGTTTTTATGTGATGTATTAGGTGATACAAGATCTTTTGAATCCAAAATTCTGATATAATTTTGACAAATACTTGTATCACAAAGAGTTTTAGAGTATACAGCTGTTTAGCTTGCATACTTTCCTATGCTTATTCATATGGACACAGAAATATGGTCAGTATTCAGCTTCAACCTTCTAGGTTGTTATGAAGCATTTAAGACTACCTGTTGAAACATAGGTGTATTAACCAAAAACATGTCATTGTCCTATTGACTACTTACTACTACTTGTATTTACCTATTATAATTTACCTCCTTAATATATATGGGACCGTTCAAGTATTACGTAAGCAGATTTATTACAATTATTTACCCCCCCATCCCCCTTGTCAGCAAAAGTAAGCAAAGCTCTTACCCCCTACCCCCATGCTTACGTAAACATTTTTCAATTAATGTATTGTTTTTTTAAATATTGTAATTATAAGGTTATAATTATAATTTTAAAAATAAGAAAATAGATTTAGGATGGAGAGATTTTACTGATATGGTATTCAACATAGAGTAACAAAAATATTATAATCTTACAAACATAACAAACTTGTTTTAAATTTTTGGTACACATATTAAATTCAAATTAACAGTCTTCAGTCCATGAAACCCGAATCCATGATTCTAAGTTTTCGATGACATTGGATTGCTTGGATTGCTGCTCAGTGTTGTAAGTCTGCTCACTTTCTTCCGATTTTGGAATGTCTACGTCGTTCTCATCGAGCCATTCAACATCATGGTGCTCTAAATTTTGAATAATGCACATCAGTTCATTAGCACGACGAGCAGCGACTCTTACAGGTCTAATTTTCCTATCAGTGTGCGTGTTTACTTTTTTATGGATCTTCTCGATGTGACGATTTAGTGACTTGACGGAAGCATGATAAAGACCACACGTTTTGCATGTTCGACTTGATAGCCTCAATTTTACCGTTGGACAAAAATAATCGTAGGGCATTTGCAGGAAATCTTTGAGTGAAGCACTTAAGCGTAGAGCTAAATTGACTGGAAGATTAAGAAATTGTCCTCCTTCATCCAAAACCAAGTCATTAACTGTTTGTTTTACTTTTACAGGTGGTGGAAGAAACCTGTTGTCTAGTAATCTAAATAGGCCACTTCTTGGACGACAGCATTCTGTATTTTTACATTTTACAATTTGAAGCAAGTATTGGCTTTCACGTACATGTTCTGAATACCATTTAATGTCTGGAAAATCAGGAAGATCTTGATCACCTGCCTCAACATATTTTGCAGTAACATTATAGCCATCAATTACCATTGAACTCCATATTTCAGCTAATACAGTTCCTGCGAATTCGAAATTAGATCTTTCTAAATGTTTATCAATTGTAACGCCACGTTCATCCAAATGAGACCCAAAATGGTCATGAGGCAAAATTAAACCAGCCAGTTCGCGACTAAGAGGAGCCATTCTGCGCTCTACTCTGTTATACGCACTTCTTCCAGGAGCATTGGTAGCTAAAAACAATGCATCGAGATTATGTCGCTTAAAGTGTTGTATAGCAAACCCTATGACTTTTTGATAACGCGGATTTTCATCTGGCCCTCCATCAACCGTCATGATTACCACTGGTTTTACTAGTCCATTGTCAGTTTTAGCTAATGGTCGAAACTCTTCAAGTTCGAGAAGCGTCTCGAAATCCTGAGCATGAGTATTAGCAGTAGATGAACTATGCTTTCCACTTCGAATAGCGATATATGTTGGTCCAGAATATCCAACGGCTTGCGGTTGTCCTAGCATACTGGAAGTGATTTTGATACCAGCATAAACAGATGGTATTAATTTATGACGCTCAGCGATTACCCAATCGTGATCAGGCAATTTGACTCTATATTCCATGTGCATTAGAAGAGGTGCTTGCTTATTTGCCGCAGTTACGCCAATAGGGACTCGAGCTTTATCATCTTGAGATATGAAAAATACTTGATCTGGTCCAAGTATGGATGCTATGTTCTCTAAATAATTAATTGATGTTTCAGCGAACTTGCTATCTAAGTGGCTCTTGTGAAGATCAGTTTGAGCCCGGATGAGCTTAACAGGGACTGTCGATACATGTCTTCGTCCCTCTACAGAATTAGATTTTCTGGGAATCAAACGAAGATATGTCCCACTGCGACTAATATCAAATCCTATTTTACGTAATTCTTGTGTGAGTTCATCAAGAGTTTTTACGCTGCGAATAGATTCCGTTCGTCTTCTATCATCTGCTGCACTCCCAAATAAAGCTATATCCGCAATTGTTTTCAATAGTAATGGTTGATTGCTTTCAAGATTAGGACGTCCCACTGAATCCCTCAGAGATAGTCTTTTTTTTATTTCTGGATTTTCATGACAAATATCTTCTAACTTTCTTTTTATACCATCCCTGTGTTTCTTCTGGGCAACTGCGTTTTGAACCTTTCTGTTTAAAGACTGTTTTGCTGTTTTTATTTCGTCGCGCAACTTAATGATCTGTTTATCAACTTCAGCACGGCTTGGCATAGTATCTCTGGCAGAATACAAAGCATTCAGATTTTTTTCGAGTAGAGCAATCTTATTTTTCATAGCTTCCTGAGAAGGTTTTGCTCTCTGTTTATCTGCATTTTCATTATTTTCGCATTGCTGTTGTGATTCATTACCGGGTTTTATTTTATCTTCTTCCTGTTTTTTAATATTTGAAGCTGGCTGTATAATTTGTGTTTTTTCTGCAGGTTTATAGGTAGTTGTTGCCTAAAAATAAAAACTTTCTATTAATTATTTTCTTATTAAGCTGCATAAATACAAAGTATGAAATAAAAACAGCATTTAAATATTATTTAAAGACCTTAAATTTATTATTTAAAGGCTAAAAATAATTATTATTTAAAGGCTTTAAATAATCTAATCTAATCGAATCGAACCCATCACATACAGAAAATTAACACCTGTATTTTGTGACCAATTGACGGAATCAATCATAAAAAATCCATACTAATATTATAAATGCGAAAGTAACTCTGTCTGTCTGTCTGTCTGTCTGTTACGCTTTCACGTAAAAACTACTAAATGGATTTTAATGAAACTTTACAATAATATAGCTTATACATCAGGAAAGGACATAGGATACTTTTTATCCCGGAAAATGTAGTATTCCCGTGGGAATGGGTATTTCGTGAACTACCAAAGCGAATTGAATGATTTTTGGTATAGAGGTTGATAGGGCTCACAGAATTAACATGGAATAATATTATCCTGGAAAATGTATTCCCGTGGGATAAACATGTTATAAATGGGAAAATCTCTCTGCACTTAACCCTAGAGTCTACGCGGACGGAGTCGCGGGCAAAAGCTAGTAAATCTATATAATGAACATTACCTCTATACTTCGAGATAGGCCATAATATTTTGTAATCATAAAAACGTCTAAATTATTGTTACAAAATGTAAAAAGAAACTTCTTGGCGACTTTTAATATTTCTAGTACTCAAAGGTACGTAAAATTATTTCGTCACTCACCTTAGAAAAAAAATGTAGTAGATTGGATTTATTCCTAGTCGCCGCTTGCAATTCTTCTTCAATTCTCTTAGATACAATAATATCTAGTTCCTTGTCGGACTTTGCTTGTAATTTATAATTGCGCCACACTTCGTTAACTAATTTTTGTACATTTTATACTTTCGTACTTGTATGAGATTTCTTAAAACTTTCAAACAATTTTTGGTATAACTTGGATTTGTCTATTTGAAACGACATCTTATTTAAACATTAAACTTTAGCTAATGGAATCAACAGTAACACAAATGTTAACTTGTTTTGCTATGCTTACAATACGTCTACTCGCTATAGGATCCAAACGAAACAATACACCGATAGAGGAAATTTAGGCAAGTGAATAGCGCGCGGTAATTCCCCTACTCGGTTCTAAAGCGAGTGCCTAGCCGTATGCATTATTTGCGGGAATTCCCGAAAATGCGTTTTGATTTCAAGCAAAGACAATGTAGGGTTGCCATTCGGTAAAAAAAAAATTACTACCGATGACGTAATCATCATCTAGACTCCCCTGCCCCCCATGTCATCCAAAATAAGCAAAGCAATAACCCCCCCGCCCCCTTATAGTGCTTACGTAATACTTGAACGGCCCCTATCCCCCGCGCGCCGTCGTTGAAGTAGCATCGCTCCGCACATATTTAAATTTTAAAAATAGTTAATCCCTAAACTGTGCATAACTTTATTAGTGAGTGACTTAATATAGTTCAACAAGTGCGACGAATCGTTATCTTGTAAATCTAACATCAAGTTTTGATAATATTTGTCATAGTAAACCTGTGACTCAGTGCATCTCAAAAGTTGTGTAAACCGTGCATAAAGTGATTTAAACTAATAAATGACAGTGAACATTCATAAAATACATAATAAGACTACGAACATTGATATTAGTGCAAGTGAATTACAAACATTTTAAATTTTTAACAATTTGCCACATAACCTAAACAAATAAAACGGGTACAATTTGAATACTTCAAACAGTAGTTAGCAGACTATTATCCCAAGTATTATTTCGATAAGCAACCCAAACAGAAGTTGGTCTATTAGCCACAGCGCAGTTTGAACCTGTGGAATGACCGGCGGTTCGAAACCAAGCGCATCCTAACTCTTTTTGTATTAAAATACATTTACAAAAAATTTAATAAAATTACAAAAAGTTTAACACGTTTAGTTGGATTTGGTCTGTATTCTAAAGTTTGCATATTATTATTTCATCAATGTCGACCTCAAAGAAGAATGCAAGCGAACAAAGTATTAATACTTCGCGCACAAGGAGCTGCAAAGCTAATTCTCGTGTGGTTAATATAGAAACTGAGCCAACGAATGCTGATGTTATATCGCAGATTCAACAACTAAGACAAGATATATTAGATGTCAAATCACAGCTTAATGATGTCTCCTCAACCCTAGCCAAAAAGATTGAAGAGTATGAAGATAAACTGCGTAACAAAGATGATGAAATAAATTCATTAAAATCTTCATTATCTGAGCTACAAAATAAAGTTAATTCTCAAGAACAAAATCAATTGAAGAACGAGTTAGAAATAATAGGAATTCCTGAGCATGGGAATGAGAACTTAATGCACATGACTCTAGTTTTATCTAAAAAACTAGGCGTTGAACTTCAGGAATCGGATATTAACCAGGTTTTGCGCGTCGGTCCGCGACACATTGAATCGTGCCCACAAACAGAAAATAAAAAATCGCGGCCTATCGTAGTAAGGCTGATTCGTAAAATTAAACGTGATGAACTATTAGCTGCTGCAAAAGTTAGACGAGGTCTCACAACCAATGATATTGTACCAGGCACCTCAGCGATTATATATATCAACGAACGACTTACTCCATTTAATAGGAAACTATTTACTCATGCGAGAAAACGAGCAAATTTGTACAAATTTCGTTACTGCTGGACTAGAAATGGCAAGGTTTTTATACGAAAAGCAGCGAACACTAAGGACAAGAAATTTCCTGTGTTATTCATCGAGACGGTTCAAGACCTTGATAGACTTATCGGACCCGAGGAAGAACAATGTGAAGTCGTTAATGCTTCCACTTCTACGGAGTACAGCTCTGAGTGTAATTCATAAAGCTAAAACTTTTGCTGTAATACAATTAACAGGTAAAACAGGAACAAAAACGACAACAAACCGTGTAATTAATGACAATTGCAGGTACCTATTTTTATTTTGTTTGTATTGTAAATTCACATGCGTAATGAATGAATTGAGTAGAGTATTTGCTCCAATACTACTTGCTAGATATTATATTAAATTAAACCAATACTACAGTAGAATGTTATATTACCTCATTATTAAATTATTTTTGATTTATTTTCTAATAACAAATATCCTTTATGTCCTTTTACTGAATTTATATGAAGTTGTTGTATTAAATATTTACAATGTGTCTGATTGTACTAATACTCAGTTATGTAGAAGAATGTACTCTAGATTTGTTTATTATTATATTGAAATAATTCTTGATTGCAGTGAAATTGTCATTTTGTTAATTATGAAATTATTTTGTCTAATTTATCAAATTAGAACAATCATTTTTAAGTATTGTGTCAGTATATTTAATATAATTAATTTTGTAATAATTGCTCTCCTTTTGTGGTCTAAAACCTATTTTCTATTATCAATGTATTACCTATATTATACCAATGGCCTTAATAAACTTGTTTGAGGATATTGATAAAACATTTAATATTTCATGCCACAGATTGGAGACAATTGAAAATTGTGGAAACATTCTGTCCCAATATAAATTTAACTTGATGACATATAATATTAGAAGTTTGCAGAATAACTTTGATGATTTTTTAGTAAATCTGAAGAGACTTAGGATAGATTTTGATATCATAATTTTAACTGAATGTTGGATAACAAATAGTTCAATAATCCCACAAATGGAAACTTATAGCAGCTTCTCTACTTCAAAATTCATTAATAGATCGGGTGGAGTAGTCATTTATGTTAGGGATTGCTGGTCGCCTATAGTTAATGAGCCAATTATTGAAGATGCCAATTGTTTAGAAGTGCGAATTCCAAATTTAATTAGCTGTATAGGTATTTATCGATCTCCTTCCTTTAAAAATTTAGATAGGTTTCTTCATTCTCTTGAATCTGTTGTCATAGACACGCCTCACAGTCCTTGCCAAGTAATAGCAGGCGATTTAAATATAAACATTAATAATCCTGACTCTTGTTCTGAGTACCTGTGTCTTATGGCCCACCTAGGATTTGTGGCGGCTGTTGATAAATCTACGCGGAAGGACTCGTGCCTTGATCACATTTTTACCAAAACAAAATCAAAAATTTGCATGGAGTCTATAATATGCTCGTTTCCAGTCACAGATCATGACATGGTAATGTTAGGAATGAATTCGACAACTCCTAATATTTCTCGCTCTAAGAAAACACTTCCCAAATTGGATTACGATTCCATTTTAGCCGACTTGCAAAACACAAATTGGTCAGAAGTTTATGATACGTGTTGCCCAACGGCGGCCTCCAATGCTTTTATGAATATTTTGTTAAGAACTATAAAACGACGTACCAGATTTGTTCAAATTAGTCGTAAGAAGCACATTATCAAACCATGGATGACTCCTGGTTTAATTAGATGTTCCGCCCATAGAGATAAATTGCATACAGAGGTCCGAAAACACCCTGGTGACCAAGTAAAACTGTTAATCTATAAGAGATACAGAAATTTTTATAATAATCTCATCCGGCAAGTAAAAATGCAATATGATAAAAATCAATTAGAACTAAATAAAGACAACCCTAGTAAATTATGGACAGCTATAAAATCAATTACTCACACAATGCCATCTAAATCTACATCCTTAAATCTGTGCAGCTCAGGAGGTAATGTTATTGACTCATTAAATAATTGTAACAATTTCTTTGCTGGCACGGGTAAAAGACTAGCTAGCCAAATCCTCATGCAATTGAATGAAAGTCAAGAGGCATTAGCGTCAAAAGTAAAGAATTTAAAATCTCCGTCCCACTCTCTGTTTCTGCACCCAACTGACTCATCAGAAGTTGAAAAAATGATTTTACAATTAAAAGATAATATTTCCCCGGGAATTGATGGCATTCGCAATAAATTACTCAAATTTGTTAAAAATTGTATAGTAGAGCCTCTTACGTACATTTTCAATTTATGCTTGAGTAGCGGTGATTTTCCCAATGTATGGAAAATTGGATGTGTTACACCAATACACAAAGGAGGAGATTCTAGCGATCCTAATAATTATAGGCCAATAACATTGTTATGCGCTTTTTCAAAAATACTCGAAAAAATAATTAATAAACAGCTCAAAAACTATTTAGAATCAAACAATCTTCTATCGCAAAGTCAATTCGGCTTCCGTCAGGGTAAATCTACGGAACATGCAGTGTCTCTCTTAACAAGCATCATATCTGGGCACCTTGACCAGGGCAATCATTGTTTAGGAATTTTCTTAGATTTAGCAAAAGCTTTCGATACGGTCTCAATTCCGATTCTTTTACGGAAGCTTGAACTCATTGGAATTCGTGGCACATGTTTAAATTTATTTGAAAGCTATCTTAGGGATAGGAAACAGTTCACAAAGGTCGATTCAACTGTAAGTGATGCACAAAATATTGAATATGGCGTACCACAAGGCAGTATATTGGGTCCCACTCTCTTCCTGATCTATATAAACGATCTGGAAATGCAACGAACAATTATTGATGCAGACTTTATTCAGTATGCGGATGATACTGTTGTAATCTTTCACGGTTCGACTTGGAGTGAGGTATTTAACTCTGCACAACAAGGTTTTGGCTATGTGACAGAGTGGTTACATAGTAATCTGCTTACTCTTAATGTTGCCAAAACCAATTATCTTTGCTTTAACATATCCTTAGCCTCAGCTCCTTCGCCAGATCTAACCCTCAGAGCCCATTCTTGTGGACATCTTTTCAACAATAATACAAAATCGTCATGCAACTGCGCTCTTATAAAAAAAGTTAAATCAACTAAATATCTGGGAGTTATAATAGATGAAAATCTTAGATTTAACGAGCACATTGCTATGACTTGTTCTAAGGTGAGAAAAGTAATACACGTTCTGAAGTCGTTAAGAGACATAGCGCCAATGAAACTATTAAAAACCGTATATTTTACACTATGCCAATCAATACTTACCTATTGCATATCTGTTTGGGGAGGTGCTTCAACAACACTTATGTTAAAGTTAGAAAGGGCTCAGCGTGCTGTGCTCAAAACTATGTTAGGAGTCCGCTATCGTTATCCGACTTGTGAACTCTATAAGGAGACACAGGTCCTTAGCGTTAGGAGACTATATATTTTAAAAATTGCTCTTCTAGCACACAAAGACGCCCTTCTTTCAGATGAATTTGAGGTATTGATCGGGAAACGTATCTTTCAATTACCGAATAGGCATGTTAGTACAGTTTTTGCCAAAAGATTTAGCTGCTATACAAAACCATTTGTGTACAATCGTATTAATAAGTTATTTAAAACAATTGAATTAACAAGTAAAGAAGCTAAAATTAGAATAAAAAAAGGATTGATGAACTGGACATACGATTATACGGAAAAATTTATGAAACCTTTCTGTTAGGATCTGTAAACTCATGTGTTAATGTCATGGCTGATCTCATATATTAGATTATGTGATACTAGATTAAGCCCTAATTTTATTATAGTGTATAAGATTCCTGTGTTTTTATTTAATTTTATTACATTTTGTATCTATTTAATATTTTAATTGTGTTTTTAATTTTTAAATTTATTTTAATGGGAAAATTGAATGTGAGCATTAGAATGAACATTTTTATTTTGTTTTGTTACTATTTAATATTTTACTTGTGTTTTTAATTTTAAATTTGCTTTAATTGAAATTTGAATGTGAGAAACCGAAAAACATCTTACGATACAGGCTCTGCCTAGTGTAAGATATATAATAAATAAATAAATAAATAAATAAATAAATAAATAAATAAATAAAATAAATAATAATGAAAGTAATTATTATGGAGGGTTTAATTTTTATATTTTTAAATGTATTTTTTTACAAAACTTTATATTTAAAAATGTAAAAAATGAAATAAACACATGAAAGTAAAATTATTGATGACTTTGAAATAGTAGAAGTAACAAATATACATGTTGTTTATAATTGTTTAGCAATTAGCACATCCTAAAGAATATTCATAATACTTTATCCTAACTTAAATTTTAATTATTTTCAGTTACCAGAACTGTTCGCTCAGTAAGTACATGGACAGACATAAAATAAAACCGGACAGCAAGGCGTTCAGTTTATTACAAAGACTACTTTTGATGGATCCAAACAGAAGGATCACATCGGAGCAGGCTATGCAAGATCCATACTTCACAGAGGATCCACTTCCTACTCAGGTGAATGTCTGTAGTTTATAACAGTGGTTATATTTTTTTATTGGGATTCAGTTTTTTATCCAATAGTGAAGATTAAGCATTAAATGCAGCTTTGGGAGAAAAAAACTTGACATGCTTTTATATGAGATGTCCAAGCAGTGGAGCCGACAAAGCAGTCGATTCCAATTTAAGATTGTAGAAACGTTTCGAAATTCCGGGTTTGGTTACTGGATCAAGCAGTATATTTCCATAAAAAAAATATTTGTAGCAATAGCAATTATTTGCATTGGATTTAAAATACAGTTGGGGAAAGGTGCTGCATAGAGACTCTGTTACTCAGGAAATCAAGAGTTGCGTATAAAGACTGGTCCACCTTTCCGCATAATTTAGCAGATCTGTGATACAATTTTTTAATGAAGTTTCGAAGTTTCATTCATACATAGGTCAATGAAATTTATTTAAAAATAGATTTTTCATGCAATATTTTGTTTCATACAGGATGTATTCGCTGGTTGTCCTATTCCTTATCCGAAGAGAGAGTTCTTGACTGACGACGACCAAGAAGACAAAAGTGATTCGAAGGCCCGACAGAACCAACAACAGCAACAACCTAATGTTTGTATTCATATTCAGTATTAGTTAACCCAGGGGTTCCCAAACTTATTTACACTATGACGCCCTATATGATAATTATTTTTCTTGCGACGCACCCCCCCCCCCCTCATCATCAAAACTACCTACTTTACTAGAAATAAAAACAGCATTAGTTAGCGTAATATGAGGTTATCAGAAAAATACGGACAGCAAATGTTTGCCGATCGCCTCGCGTCGCCCCTCGGATGTTGCCGCGACGCCCTTGGGCGTCGCGACGCACAGTTTGGGAAGCCCTGAGTTAACCTATTTTGTTTATTTATATCACAAAGTCATTATTAAATGATTTTGTATGGTGGTTATTTTAAAATGTTACACTGTAAACCTTTATGCTGGTGTGTATACCAGTATCTGGGCCCTAATTGTAAAGATAATAAATTATTCATCATCATCTTCAGCCCAAATACGTCATTCTGCTGGGCATGGGATTACTCTACAACTTGGCGGATTATACACCTAAGAAATTCTTAAGAACTTTTAACTGTGGCAGGTTCCTTCACAATGAGTTCTTTCATCGATAAAGTATGTTTTATAGTTATCATTCTTTACAAATTCATTAATCTACTATATCATTGTAGGAACAACTAAACTGAAAGAAAGTAACCATTTTTACCAACGCATAGATTATAATGTAATGCTCAACCGATGGTGGATAATCCCTTTTTAAAATAAAGGCGGCTTGTGCCTAATTTTACGTGGACTTGGTATTTGTGAATGGGAGTTGTATCGAAAAAGAAAGAATTATATTTTTAGGTAGTACTAACGCATTCTTCATATTTCAGACGCAGCAAAATCAAGTACAACAAAATAGTCACGACCACGGCGCCAATAACGCCAAGAGAATGAGAATGACAGGTTAGTAGTAATAGTTAACTAGCTGAATAATGGCAGCCTCTTCGATTGCCTCGAATAGAAATAATATAGCTCATGGTTTTATACCCCGAAACTAGGAAAGCGTAGCTTTTTAAAAATTGCTATGATGTAATTTACATGTATTTTGCCACATACCCATACATTGTTTTTGAAATGCTCTATTAGTTCCTTGGTGCAAAAGTTTGTAGGTTCCAGGATACCCAAAATGAGGAATATAAAATTAATACATAATAATAAATAATTAATAAATAAACCAAGCAGTGATGGCCTCGAGGTTTGGGCGCGCGGTCGAGAATCTCGACGGTCGCGGGTTCGAACCCCAGGCACACACCTCTGACTTTTCGAAGTTATGTGTGTATTCACAATGAATTATCACTTGCTTTAACGGTGAAGGAAAACATCGTGATGTAACCTGCACACGTAAGAGTTCTTAGGAATTTCTTAGGTGTGTAGTCCGCCAACCCGCACTAGGCCAGCGTGGTGGACTATGGCCTAAACCCTCTCAATGGTAGAGGAGACCCGTGCTCAGCAGTGGGCGAATATGGGTTGGTGAAAAGAGAAATACACCAAACAGTCACCTACGTAGTCCTGACCCCACATTTAGATACGAGTCTTGTGTCGTGGGTATCAGAAACTACGAGAGACTTTTCGGTCTCACAAACACCAAGACCCGAAACAAGTAACTGTGCATCACACAAACATTTGTCTCGGTGCGGAAATGGAACCCGCGGCCTCTCGTTTCGCAAGAAGGGATGTCACATATTCTATAGCAACTTCACAATAGTGTTTTTATTGTTTCAAATATACGAAAAGATGATGTGAAGATTATTTTATTATGCACAGGCCCAAATCAAGGCAACACAGCGGCGGGAGGCGGACAACAGGAGTTCCACCAACAACAACAAATGATGTTTGGAAGCCAACAACAAGGGGGCAGTTCGCAGCAACAAGGAAATTTCCAGCAAAGATTTTGAATTAAGAATAAGAGAATTTCAATACATTTTAATTGATAATTTAATTTTAAATAATTATTAATTGTAGAATAATAAAAGAATGGATTATGTCTTTTGTCTTTTTTTTGTATTGTGCACTTGTATTCGAATTTATAATGTTAATACATTACCCTGTCTCCTGGTATTTAATTAAACCAGATTTCTGACAGCATTCTCCTAAATGTATGTATATATATTATTGTCTATTTATCAGACATGTTTTATGTCATAGTGTGCAAATAATCTGAGTACAAATTTACACACCCTAAGCCTAATTTAGAAGCTTATTGACGCCAAAAAATCCCCAAAGCAAGTTTTTAATTTTCCTGCCTGCTCACATCCCTTATACAATTTGCGGAATCTAAAACACCACCTACCGAAGCAAAACTAAAAATTAAATGATATTTAATAAAATCAAAATCTTAAGATTGTTTTAATTTATATACCTTTATACAATCACAGTTAAAGATATTACAATTACCTACAAAAGTTTATAAGTACAATCTAATACGTGTTTTCTTAGTAAAGACAGACATTTATGATACAAAAATACATATATCTTCTTTATTTTAGGGACGGATTAATTCACATTTTAACTGTTCTTAAAATGATGAAAGTCATATCAATATGGCTTAAAAGATAATTGTATCACAGAAGGCAGTTAAGGGAGTAGAAAGAAAATATCTCTATTTGGACAACCCATATTGTAGAAAGATTTATATTTACCTTATTAAAATAATAGAAAGTACCGAGATATTTCTTAGATTTATTTTATCGCGTGTATTTGTGTTTGATAGTACTGACTCTCAATTGTAAGTAAACCAAATTACTCGCATATTTTAAATGAACACTATCATTTTTAACGTCAAATTTATTTAAGTAAAGCAATTTTTTCTTTTATCAAAAATTGTTCATAATCAACAAAGAAAAAAAAAGAATAATTTATCGTGTGTTGTGTTCGGAAGTTATAAATTAAATACTAAATCGTGCAGATAAATCGTGGAAAAACACTTGAACAAAATAGGTAGTTGTTAGTATGTTGTTGTTAATTTTTCCCTGAAGTATTTTGTAACTTAAAATAATACAATATTTATTAATATATTTAATATCCTGGGTTTTATGAGAGAAATTAGACTTACTACCGAGTCCATTAAATTTCTACTCTCAATAATGTAGTGGAAGGCTATTTAATACTTTAAAGGGTCATAAAAACATTTATTTTGTTACATTTAGAACATTAGCATATGACTTGGACAATACTATTTACACATGAACATCTATGTTCACATTCAGACATGGATGTCACCTGGCACTGTAAGACTTAAATCATGTTAACGATAAATACTTTTAACTTAGTGGATGGATCCAGAAAATTCAACAATAGTTTTCGATCCTGTGTTGTCCAAAGTGTATTGTGACTTGTTCATTTCATCCCTCTTCAGCTTCTTGTTGGAGTCAACTGTTCGGATACGGGTGCGAAGTTTGCCGCAGCGACCGTCGACTATTTTCTCGTATGCTGAAATTAAATTTCAATTGATTAATAAAATTATTTGAAACTCATATTGTATCTCCGAATTAGAAGTGAACGTTTGAACCCACATCTCGCCGGTCTATGAGTCCTATATTAGGTATCTTCTAGCAAATATTTTTATAATGAAGGGAATAAACACCCGTGCGTAAATTCTTAGCAAAAAAGCACAGTTTTTAGAACTTTCCTGATATAAATAACTTATTAGGTACGTGGAATTTTAAACAACAAAAGTGCATAAGTACAATAAATGTGAATCTCTATTACAATAAACATTATACAGGTTGTATTTAGACCGTGATCGAAAACTGAGGCAGGTATAAATAGCGATAGTGATTACAAACCCCCTGGCATTAAAGAAAATCCCGACAAAAATCATTTTTTTGAGGTTTTCCATACAAACCACATACTTTTAACACCGATGGTTGTATGGAAAACGTCAAAATTTTTATTTTTTGTCAGGATTTTTAATATCGGCACTGGGTTTGTGATCACCTTCGCTATTACTTGCCTCAGTTTTCGATCACTGTCTAAATACACCCTTAATATGTAAATAATGTTAGGAAAACTTGGTTCGATAAGATTATGAAAGGCAGAAACAACAACAAACTTCTTAAAACGCAGGCATTTTTTAGTCCAACGTGTAATAATTATAGGTGTGCATGAAGTACGTACGTACTTGGTTTTGTAACTGAGTAGATGTGGTAAGACGTGATCGGTAAAGCGAAACCAGTTCGATTTATTGTTTAAGTTATTACACTTGTAGTTTATACGCACTAGTTAATATTGTCTTTTAATATTTATAGGAATTTGTTCAAGGAAAACGACCTACATGAAGATATTGTTATTATCTATTACAGTTAGAATTAAATTGCTACAATATTTTGTTTTTCAAAGTTCTCATGGTTAAATTTTTAAGGTTGAGAAGTGTATTTTACATTACTATTTGGAATGAGCTGATGCACAAAACCAAATTTTTGGTTTAATTTTCCATAGCATGTGAAATCGTAATGAAAACATTAAAATATATGTTAGTAATTTGAGTGTAAACTATCGATTAGTGCGAAATTATTGTTTTGGTCTCGCGGAATGAGTGTGCGGTGTTTCTACAAGTTTCGGTGTTAATTTTTTGGGTTTGTCAATCATATAATTCTCAGGAGCAGCATGAATTCTGAAAGAACGTTAATTTTACGTCTTTATGATTTCTAATCTTTATCTACGTGTAGCATTTCATGTTTAGCAGCGACTTGAACTAACTGACCTCATAAATGTAGGAGGACATTGTTGCTTACTGACTAATTTCAATTTATGGAAATTCCATATGTAGTATAAGAATGACTCATTGCAATATTTACAAGAGATTTAAAAAAATCTACATTGTACTTATTTGGGATATTAAATACAATTGAAGATCATAACTTAACAATTGCTTATGGGTACTAATACTACTCAAAATTTATTTGACAGTGGTATCGTCTACTGTTGTATTGAAACTATTATTTAAAATTGTAGCAATTACTGCAGTTATTTAATTGGCAATGTTAAATCACTAGATATTATATGTAGTAGAATAAAATTTTGGTGAATCTTGAAAATGTTTTTATCATTTTAACAAAATATTCAGTGCTCCGAGCTAGTAATAGAAGGAAACCAGTACACTGTTATAAGGTAAGCTATATCTCCCAACTTGGTCATACTTGGTATGTTAGCCACTGTAAATACTTGAAGGTAATTATGTCCCAACATGTTCCCTTCTAAGACTAATACTATGGTAGGGCTGAGAATATTTCAAGCTCTTCGCCGTAAGCGGTATTGAGACAACTATAATTTCGAGAGATAAAAAGTCTTCGCATGCTAATGACGTAATCTATCTTGTTCAAAACGATTCTTTAAAGAATCGTAAAATGATGAGTAATAAAAATTTTAATAGCCAAAAATAATTTCGGTGCATTCATGAGTATTCATGAATAACGTTAAGAAGATAAAATTTTTAGTACTCAATCTTTCAAAATGAAAGAATAAATGAAGATAAGTTTGCGTCAATTCATTGTTCTGTGAAAACAAAATTTCACTGTTCAAGTATTAGGTACGAGGCTGGCGTCGTGGGTGTCTCTACGCGGTTCTTTTTGGTCTCACAAACATTAAGAACGGAAGCAAATTTTTTTTGATTACACTAACATTTGATAGTCGAACCTACAGCCACTTGTTATACAAGCTGTGGTGTCTAGCCAACTGCGCCATGAGGCTGTCAAAGTATTTAGTAATAATGCTTTTAATATGTGTTAGCAGTCTAGTCTAAATATCCGATAGTGGAAATGGACAACCTTTTCTGTTTTAAGGTATATTTACAAGCCAGAAAAAGCTAATTTCTTCATACATTCTTGTTTAAATGAATAATACTCACCATCTTTTTTAAAGGAGTTGTGACACGCCATATGACATATTGAAGGGAATCCTTTTAAAGTGTTTGAATCTATGACGCCTGGTGAAATGGGCGCGGCACAAATTGGATCTCTTCTGCCTTTACACGAATCTACACACACGTCGTAAGTATTCTTCCTTGCCTTCGGTTTTGGTTTTCTAGTTCTTTGTGTCTTCGGTTTCTTGGTTGTGGTCGTTGGGTTTATTTTAACATTAGTTATTGAACCAGGTGGGGCTATGACCCTGATTCGTAATGGATAAGATGAAACCGGCCTCAGTGGTGTAGGTGCCGGTGTTGTTCTAAAAGTAGGGTAGAACGATGGTGTATTTTGGAAGTTGAACATAGTAGGGCGAGTTGGGGGGGTAGTATTAGGCAAAGATTCCGTTGTCGACATAGTTATAACAGTTTTTGGTAGTATAGTTTGCGCCGGCAACGATGGAATGGATGTCGTTGATATTGTTGGTGGAACAGTTTGAGGCGACGAGGAAGGAATGGACGTTGACATTAACCGTGGAACTGTTTGAGGTGGCGATAAAGGCCTAGATGACGTAGGCATTATGGGCGGAACTGTTTGAGGCGGCGACGAAGGCATAGATGGCAATGATATTGTAGGGGCTGGTTGCGGAATTGTTGGTTGTGAACTTTCTACCGAAGCAAGGGAAATTTGAGACGGAGCAACAGAAGTTTGAGGCGGTGACGGAAAATTTTGGATATTTTGCGGGGCTTGCTGGTATATTAAAAAGTAATTTGACTGGGGGGATGCTGTCGATGTTTGTGGTATTGATACTTGAGTAATAAATTGTGGTACTTGCACGTCTGGCTGATTCGTTACTGGTAAATTTGGAAAAGTTTGCACTTGAGGAATTAGTTCCAACCGGATTTGTTGTGATTGTGTTTGGGCTGACTGAGATCGTGATAGCTGAGTATTGTTGGTTTCAGTTGGTCGCACAATTGGTTGAACTGACTGTGGTACTGGCGGATCTAATTGCTGCGGTGGTGGAACTGGTTGAAATACTGGAAGAACAGGTTGATTCACAATCGGAGCTTGCGGCATTTCTGGAGGAGATGGAGGTATGATAGGTTGATCTGCTAGTAGTGGCAGCACCGGTTGTAACTCTACAGGTATCGGTTGTACATTTGGTGTGATAGCTTCTGGTGTTATTGTTTCTTGTTGAATGGTTTGGATCTGAGCTGGTGTCGTCGAAGATGCAAGTGCTGGCATCGACTGCGCTGTGGTCGATACTGATGGTGTTTGCGTTGTAGTTATTGCCTTAGGTGGCGTGCTCGAAAAACCTTCAGCTTTAGTACTTGTTTGTACACGCGTAGGAGGCAAGGTAGATAATAATGCTATCTCATTAGGAATTTCCTGTGATTTTGATAAAATAACGATCGGGTTCGTTGACGGGAATGACGCCTCAGTCGTGAAAATTTCTGATATTGGCTTCGGTTGGAATCCATCATTTATAACATTCGCCGCGTACCATGATTCTGGTTGCTTGTCCGATATTTCAGCTCGGCATAGTTGTAACACTGAAAATAAACAAAATCATGTGAAACAATCTGTTGCGTTAAAAAATATTTCCGGGTTTTATCGAGAATTTATTACATAAAATATAATTTATTATATTACATAAAATACATAAAATTTTAATTAGATGACTTCAACGTCGTTGAAGCGAACGTTTTTACCAAATATTTTTCTATCTACTTATGTCACTATAAAAAAAATTAAGTACTTTGTTAATAATGTGTGGCCATGACGGCTAAGAAATAAAGCAATGCAGCTTGTTGCCGTTGATTTACTTTTAGCAGCACATCTCGTTCAAAACAGGTTTTCAAGGACCGCTTTTTGCGATCCCAATGCTCTTCGCTGAGGTCAAGCACCTCAGGCCGGGTCACCCTTTGCTGTTTCATTGAGTAAATTGCATGCTCTATTAACATCAAACAATGTGGAACAAACGCACTCGAAAACAGATAACTTTCACCCAGAGCTAGATCGGTTTGAATGGGATATATTGTTCTTAGCTGAGTTGAAACACGAAATTTCATAGGTTGGTTCAGCTTAGCTTGTCTTCATTTGTCAATTTTTTATCTATGAGGTATCCCAAAAAATATATCAAAATTTATCCTATACACTGAGGCAGTTTTGGGGAAAAAATATTATCCCAAAAAAATCTTAAAGCCCATCTTAAACCCACTTTACTATCACCTGGCAAGTCGAGGTGATTTGTCACGATTAATGCAGAAAACCAATAACAAGACATGTGTAACTACATAGTTGATGATTAAAAGCGTGAATCATTGATCTTATGATCTCGGAACTAGCACGTTAATAGCCAATTATTATTTCCGCATCCATTATTGACTTTGTTAAATCAAAATATAAGCCCTAATTTCATGTCTTAGGCGAATGGACACCAGAAGTTTAAACCTCATATTAAATACATCATCACCATCGACTCACACACATGCCATTGCTGAGCACGCGGTTCGTCTACATACCATTGAGAGGGTTTTAGGCTGCAGTTTATTAATTCCGATAAAATGTTATATTACCTTCTTCTTCATCAACCCATATACGCCCACTGCTGAGCACGGGTCTCCTCTACCATTGAGAGGGTTTAGGCCATAGTCCACCACGCTGGCCTAGTGCGGGTTGGCGGAATATACACCTAAGAAATTCCTAAGAACTTTTAGGTGTGCAGGTTTCAACACGATGTTTTCCTTCACCGTTAAAGCAAGTGATAATTCAATTTTGAATACACACATAACTTCGAAAAGTCAGAGGTGTGTGCCTGGGGTTCGAACCCGCGATCGCCAAGATTCTCGACCGCGCGCCTAAACCTCGAGGCCATCACTGCTTATATTACCTTAATTTGAAAAAAAAAATGCAAATCACTATCATCGTTAAAATATTAATGTCTAATTTCAAAGCTGTCCTCGCTTTATCTTTAAAATATATAAAATGTAACTAGTTACTCTATTAAATTATAATTGTCTACTATATTGTTTCTGTTGAGGTCAAATGTTTTTACAGGATATGGCAAATTAGGCTAGTATTGCCTCTGGCAAAACGATTAATGGTAAATGCAACATGAACCTAATAAATTGTAGGTATAGAGTGGGTGGACGATATTTTGCCGGCAAATTCGAAGCACTTTGAACCAAGAAAAAAATATTGCGTAGATCTTATGATAAATTTAAGACTTAGCGTATAAATGTACATAAAACTGATGTGATTTATAGGGGCCATAAACCTAGGATACCCTAAAGTGACTTTAATTATCGGTATATAATTTATTGAACATGTATTAAAATAAACTCTAGAATATAAACAACTCCTTTTTAGTTCCGCGGCGAGAACTTGCGAAATAGAGGTTTCAGGTTCGATACCTGGGTCGATGAGCATTATGTTATTATTATATTTGACTTTAATAGGCTTTCAATAATTCCTTATTTCGATTAAAGTGGACGACTGATGCCGTTGCTGAAGGCCCAGGCTCATGAATAATATGGATATCTGTATGAAAGTAGTCTGGGGATATTTTTTGGTAGAATGTCCAACTAAGAACATATACATATGCGTATACCTACATGTTTACTTGGGAATAAAACACACGAGCACTTAATAGATTCTATCGGATGACGTGTTTCCTGTGTTTATCAACATGCGTTTAAAAAGCAGCCTAGGGAGGTTGCAATTATGTAGATTGACAAGAATGCACAATTATTCAGATATGTTGCAAAGAGGTTGGCAAATAGAGCCGCTGTATAAGGGCCTATATATAGACGTTAGGTTTCTTGCACGGCAAATAACTGCACTATAGCTGTAGATAATTTGGTTATAGTGAGACAGAATTCAAATTAAATAATTTCGTTTAGAGACTTACTTCATACAATGAAAATGAGAACAATACAATTTAAAATTAAAATCCGTAAATTAATTGCACAGGGCCATGTTATAACCATTTATGTTGAGTTAGTCTCAGATGTAGAGTTACCCGATTGTATAACGTAGAAAGAGCAAGATAAATATGTTGACAAAAGATGTTTCCCCAGCCCATGGAAGTAAGATATTATGATTATCTTATATATCATTGTGAATGTTTATTATGAATTTCATATAGGTCATAACACAGAAAATTTATATCAATGTGCAACGGTAATGTTATGAGAAAACGAGTTGAGAAAGTTGTTCAACATCAGCTTAGCATAGTTATGTCTATTATTGTGGGATGATCATAGCCGTTTCTTAATACATATTTCGCAATGTAAGTCATTTGTTTCATTGTACAGGGTGTATTCAGACCGTGATCGGAATCAAAGGCAGGTAATAGTTATCGATGATCACAAATACATTGACGTTAAAAAAATCGCGCCAGAAAATAAAAATTTTGACGATTTCCATACCACTCTTTTTTACTTACTACACTTGCCACAATTTTCTTTAGCATCAGGAGGTTCGTACAGCTTAGATGTACCTCTTTTATCTAATGAAATAACCGATATAAACAACAATATTATATCGGTATGATCCAATCGGAAATTATAAAGAAATCGAACGGCGGAGTTAATCGAGTTTTCATTCCGAGAAAAACAGTTACACAAGAATATTCGATACATGTATCGCACCACACCTATTTAGTATTTACTACTTTCTCTAAGCTAACTGCTCTTTTGGATTCCCTCCTTCAGGTTATAAAATTGCGAGAGGAGTTCTCGGATGGTTCCATATTTGAGTTTTTTTTAACTATTATTTATTTTTCATTTTTAGTGATTATTTAGCAATTGCTTTATTTTAAGTGACTCTTCTTTATCGACGTACAAGAAAAGACACTCCGAGGCTTAGGTAAACAAACAATCGCTAATCCTGATAATCCTAGTAGAGATAACGGGTTAAACCATTTAAAATAATGAAATGTCATCGGACCTAAATTTATATGTTTTTCGAGTAAAGCCAATTTTTTGAAGGAGGTCAAAATCATGTTCAAAGATTCCGCTACATATGTAGATACTAACATGCGTAAGATGCTAATAAAAGCATATTATATTAGGTTTACACACACATTCACATTGAATTATCACTTGCTTTAGCGGTGAAGAAAAACATCGTGATGAAACCTGCACACCTAAAAGTTTCTTAGGTGTGTAGTCCGCCAACCCGCACTAGGCCAGCGTGGTGGACTATAGCTTAAACCCTCTCAGTGGTAGAGGAGATCCGTGCTCAGCAGTGGGCGTATATGGGTTGATGATGATGATGATGATGATGATATTAGGTTTACAACCTGTAGATGCATATGACATGAATAAGCGACTAGGCAGGCCAGAATTACTGTATTGAGATTGTCTTGACAGGGCAACGGCTGCCATCACTTTTACATTACTCTGATATTTATAAAAAAAAAAACATTAAAAAAGCTACGGGTCAAATTTAGAATTCGATTTCGAAGATGATTTAAATATAATTCATTTCTTCGTCGACGGTTGGAATTAGTTCTGAGAATGTTATTCAATTATTTTGAGGTATCCTTTGGTGCATAATAATTTGGTTTGAAAGGTATAATACAAAACGTAAGAGAGCTTATAAACCTGATAGGTAATTTTGTTTTACTCTAATTTTCATATTAGGTCTTGTTTCCGAGTAAGTAATTAATCTTTTACCTTAACTTAGGTAAAATGAAAATGATTCTTATTTTTTCCTTAACTGAAACTGGACATTCGCGATAAAAGTACCGTAGACAAATTTTAGAAACAAAGGGTTTAACCTTTACACATTCACCTAATGGACATCATATAATTATGAATGCAACAGTCTCTATGGCGTAGCTTAAAACACACGAATTTGCTTAAATATCATGAATTCGGTATCCATACGGATATATTTTAACAAATATTGACATTTATCGAAGTACGCAGTTTCGCTCCATAATAAAATAACCAAGTACTCAAACGGCTACACAATGACCGTATCTGCGTGTTTACATTCGAGCCGCGTACTCTCTGAGAAACCATTAACAATACGCGGCACACATAACTCCGCGCGCCTGCAATGGCGTAATATAAAACAGCTGTCTTACGTATCTTTAGGTCGTTTACACTGCTGTACAGGTATTATAGGGAATTACACGCCTTTATAAGAGAAAAGGTGTTCTTCTTCTTCTTACCCCGCTCCTAGTTTATTTGGGGTCGTCGAAGTATGTTTTTGACTCCCATACATCTCTGCTACGATTCGCCAATGGGTTTAAAGTTCGAATTATTAGGGTTTTATTATTGCCCTTTTTCCGGCTTGGGTGCTGCTATAGAAAATAAATAACATGACAAAATACTAGAATAATGATACTCATGCCCGTATTCTCCAAAAGGATAGGGTAATGGGGCATTTATACTCTTACATTTCTCTATGAAAGCCAGGACATGTCTATCGCTCGTTTTATTCTTATGCCGAGATACAGATTAAGGAGTAAATAATTAAGACTTGGGGCATACTCAATAAACTTACTAATATACTTTGCTAAAGAATATGGAAATTCTTAAAAAAAGGCATATTTCTATTGAAATCTTTCCACGATTTAATTAATTATTTATAATGCTTATTTAATGCGAAAAATTAATTCTCATTTTGCGAAATGATTTATTGTTAATTTAATTAACAGAAATGTAAATTAACTAATGACCTCTAATTCTTTTCTCTTTATCAGATTTTTTTTATTCACGTTTCCACACACTAATACACTCTAAAATTTTATTAATTGTTTATAATACACACACCTTTTCCGGTGTTGAGATTGAATTTGTTAACTACAGTTTCCAAACAAGAACGGATGCTGTGCTTAAGATTAAAAATTGAGATAACAATATCAGTCTGATAAGGAGAACCTTGACTATTTTTTAGTTACTATAAAATATTACTTTTCATCATTCATATACTATACCTCCCACTGACGCGAATGAGCCTTCTTTACAACTAGGGGGCCTTGGTCCATCATTCTTGCGAATTACACATCTAAGAACTGCCTAAGAACCTTAGGTTTGCACAAGATGTTCTGCTTCATCATTAAAGTATGTGATTATTGAGAAAAGTCTTTATACCTCGATAAATTTGTTTTGAAACTATGTGTACCTACATAGACAAGACAAGAAGATTAATTTGTAGTTATGGATTCTTATGTCCGAAGATGTTTATCTTCGTTTTAAAAATATGCGTGTAACTGTAGACAGTGTGATTATAACTTTACATAAACGTGGAATGGGAATTATAAAATTAAACATCACATTATGCAAACTTATCAACGATAATTTTAATAGGAATTTCTTCTCAAGTTTGTATAGCACATTAGCATATGCGTAGGGTTAAAACTGGTTGTTAGAAGACTAGCAGGGAATTACCATATCGACTAATCACTGAGAAGTTAATAGAGACAGCCCACGCGCATTTCAAAGCTATCAACGCAGTATGCGGTAAGCCACGCCTGTGCTCAATACCCGTTATGTTAAAGCATTAAACACAACCAAATATGTAATACCAAGCGTTGAAACTTCGAACTGGTAACTGCCGTAATTTGGATGACTGATGAGGTTTAAACTTAGCTTGCTTGTCTTATGATGATTTTTTGTTATTATTTTGGGGGCTAACAATAATTGCCTATATAAGCCCCATAGAACATGTAAAAATATAAAATTAGTATAGTAAATGTTGAAGGAAGTCTTAAAGATTTTTCTTTTATCTTTAAGAATCTAGGCACATATATCCCTAAGTTTCTAAAAAAGCAACGCCCATAAAACTCTTGTGTTACACCGATGACTGACGAGCAATGGGCAAAAAAATATTGACTAAGCTATTTCTATAGGTTGCATATATAAATAAAATTTGCGATGTATAAGTCATTTTGGTTGTATTTATTTCGAAATAAAATTATAGGAGTCAGACGAGATTATAATTTAAGTAAAACATTTAGATATGGGAAACCTTCTTTTACGCTTACTTGTAAACGAAACGGTAAAATAAACTTAAATATTACAACAATTAAGTTCAAGTTAAGTGGGTTCTGATGATAACAAGGGGTCATTAGGTATAACAATTGACATAGACATCCAGTGAAACTTGACTAGCAATATAGGCAATATTACAAGGCTACAAATTGCACATTTATCGAAGGCCATTCTATTTGACGTTGGTTTATGTTTAGAGACTTAATATAAAATGTTGTTTGCTTCAATAATAGCTAAAAACCCTCACTGCTCTTACAAGACGAGACAAACCCTCGTTAGTTAAAGTAATGAATTTGATATTGCAGATCAAATAGAGTGCTAATTGTCGTGAAACGACTACTACAGTTATAGCCAGGTGACATAATTATGTCAGCCTGATAGGGATATTCTGCTTAGAAACGTATATGATATGAAAATGCAGCGTAATTGTGAACGAGATGGCAAATTTGACATCTCGTGTTTTGATCGCTTTCCGTACGGATACCAATATTTACAAACAAATGAGGTCTACAATATCACTCTTCGAATGAAAAATAAAGTATTTTCATGCTTATTTTATGACTGGTCTGCCACGACAAAACAAGCAATTAGTATCGCAGGGTAGCAGATTACAATTTGGGTCTATATTTTTATTTATTTAGATATGACGATAATTATAAATTAATAATTTGTGATCGAATCTTAGTCAACGAATGTAATGCATAACACACATTAAAAATATTAGAACATTTCTAATTTCGTGTTAATAGTTGAAATGTTTTATATAAACGTCAAACGTTCGACGAAACGGGAAAAATAACAATATATCTAAAAAAACGTCGCAAAAACGCACACAGACGGTTTTTTAGCAAAAAAAGATAGAAATCACATGTCAAAAGATGTAATCGAACCCATTTATACACGAATTTTCGCAATTTTGCCACTTATATCCGAGTTTCAGAACAAAAACGTTAATGCTTTTTAAAATGTTTTACTTAAGTGCCGTATTATATGTTAGAACTAACTAACATTGTTATTTATTACACAGAAGAATAGGCACAGATTATAAAAATGTCATAAAAAGTCCCTAATAAAGTTTTATGACGACTTATATTGCAAAATACACACAATTTATTACTTAACGTGAAAGGTGACAAAAATTAATGGAACATAAATATTGCTTTAAACCCATCTGCTATCTATCTATCAAATAAACTAAAATCTTATCAGGAACACCACAAAAAAAACTAAGACATCTACCGCAAACTTTGAATAAACTCCGTGGAATTTGTTTACAGTTTGATGTAAAATGTTTCCTCGATTGGCGGTTTTGTTAATCGCACAATAAACAATAGAATAGCGACGAGATAAACAAAAACTGTTACTCACGTGTTAAAACGACGAGCGTGGTGCGTGGATACGTCATGCCGGCCGGGCGAGCGCTGTGTACTATGAACTGGGCACCGAGACTTGCGTTATACTTGCTTACGATTCCACATATACGCACGCACGTATTCCCTAAAGGTAGAGGTGCACTTCTGTACCCGAATTTCGACAATCGCTCATGTAATAGGAAGCCTTTTGTGGATTTCGGCGGATAATTTCTGATTTTGTGATACTACTGACAATATGCTTATGGGAAAACTGTCATTGGTTTTACAATTCGCTTGACCTGGGACATAGAATTCATTGATATAATTTAAATCGAACTATGAATATTTAGGGTACCAAGTTTATATATACCAAGCTTGACTAGCTGTGTACTACATCTATGTAAACTGCTTTATATGAGTAATATGTTTGTGATTTACAGAAAGAATCTGATCTTGCTGCCTACATTCCATCTGATTTGTGGTACTATGTTTTTACGCATCATTAGCCTTTAATGTGACCTTACACCTTTATAACTTGCTTGATTCTTATCATTGTGGTTGAAAATTTGTACTTCATTTTTGGAGTGAAAATTTCTTTAGCGGCGCTGGGAGGGCAACGTCAGATGGGATAAAATGTTAGACTCGCGTTAAGCTGAAGCGGTCACGTGATTGTAATAAAAAAAGAGCGTAAGACGACGACGTCACGGGCTACGGTCGACCCTGACTCGTGCAATTGAGTACATTTTAATTTTATGTCTAATATTTTGATTTAAAATTATGTATTTTAATCTACAAGCTTTTTTTACAAGTTTATTTAGTTTTACCTATCCCATTGCTTGTCTATAATTAAATCTTGCAAGTTAAATTGGATTTACTTCCTGGTTTACGATTGAGCTAAATTTTGTATGCATTTATAAATCGGATGACAATGCAATATTATAATGATATAGGGCTAATCTGATGATGGAGCTGGAAGGTGGTCATAGGAACTCCGTAATTAAATGTTACAATCTAATCGAGTTTGGGCTTATTTGATTCGTCTTGACGAGTCTTTTGATAATAGATGGTAACCAGAGTCTGATGATGGAGCTGAAAGGTGGCTATAGGAACTCCGTAATTAAACGACGCAAACCTATCGAGTTTAGTTCCCGTGAATATGCAACACCCTACAAATTTGGGGAAAAAGTTCGTTCCGCTTGTTATTATGTCTATAACATTTTGATAGCATTTTGTTCTAATACCTTTTCGTCGCCTCACGTAAGCTTACCTATATATAGTATTGTAAAGAACGCAGCCAGAATTACTGTTTTTTTAAATTGTGTTGTTTGTTTTCACTTCTGTTGGCATTCCCAGAGTGCCACCCGAATTTTCAATTATAATACATTTATTAATTTGAGTTAATATCTCAATATAACTCTGAGATCTTTGTTTTTCTTATATAAATAGCAAATTAGAATTAAATGATAATTAGATGTCGTTAATATTTTTTTTATCATTTTCGCATGTATTGTCTGTGTCATTAGAATGTTCTCAAATGACATAATACATAATTTTACGTTAAACAAAAAATATTATGTGATGTTACATGATTAAGTTAATTTATCCATGTTTTTTAAATACCGAATAAAACCTTCGTTTTGTTTTTCTGTCTTTTGACGCAATTACTACTAAACCAATAATAGAATTAGTGAATTTTAAAATCTTAAAAAGCCGAACACTGCACAAAAACAACTACTTCATACAATTTACTTTGAGGTACCGAAAACGGAGCAAAAGGAATTTTCTTCTTGTTAAAAAAAATAATTGCGTTAAGTTTAAACTGCTCTAAGCTAATACGACCTATCCACGCAGTATTTGGCTAACAAATTTTATAAAAACTAACTAAGCTTAAGTTAAGGTGCTATGTAATAGCAATATGTAAATAATTGAATATTGTAATAATTTTCTTAATAAATTCATTAAAATTTAATTAAAAAAGCAATTAGTATTGCTGAAACATATTCATTTTTTCTCATCCCCCAACAGGGCAAAGGTCTCTCTTCTGGCATGCCATTTCTCTCTATCCTGGGCCAGTTGCATCCAAGATCTGCCAGTCACGCTTAGTAGATCGTCCGTCCATCTAGCGGCTTGTTTTCATAAAATAATAATTGAGGTTTGTAAGGTTTGTATTTTTGTATGTTTGTTATGAACAAACTCAAATATGGACCCATGTTGGAACCCACTGCAGTAACGTAGGATACTTTTAATCCCGGAAAATGTATTCCCGTGAAATTGAGCTTTCACGCATAAACTATTTGCCCGATATATGATTTTTGGTATGAATATAAACGGGATCCCTATGAATAAGATAAATTACATTTTATCCCGGGAATATGTACCTAGGGAGAGAGCTTAGATCAGAATATATGTACCTATGTATTGTAATGCGGAAGTAACACTACCTTAGTTATGCTTTCATGCCTTAACCACCTTAACCATTTGAACGCCCTATGACAGTGACAGTGACAGTAGACAACCCTATGTAACAGTGACTAAATTTCAACCCGGGAATACATAGGGTTCTCACGGAATGAGCATACATTTTCATTTGAATGTACTTACTTACCCCTATTTTGAATAATAGCGAAAATATTTCTTTTAAATAATAGCAAAAATCAATGTCTTTTTCTAATTGTAAAACATGTGATCCAGGTAAGTACGTAATCAACATGTTTGTTTAAACAATTCTGGGAAAATGAAATAAAATATTTTTACGATTTAATAATAATAGTTTTATGTGCTTTTTATTTTCTAGTGACAAACATTTGGTAGAATTTCAAATACTAAGAGGAAAATTTTAACAGTTTTTAGAGATGAAACTCCATTTTACTATAATTGGAGTAAACTAAAAATTGTTATAAATTATACCATTGTGGAGACGTGCAATTTTACGGTGAACCATACAACGTATTGTTAACATTGTTCCCCGACCTGCTAACCTGTCACTGCAGCACCATAGGGAGGATTTAGGCCAAACTCCAAAGTCCACCACGCTGGCAAAGCATGGCATAGCATATATGAGTTGATGATGATGATGATGACTGCAGCACTGGTGGCCTGTGTCTGTCACGGGCGTCCAATAGCAACTTGGCTGCCCGTATCAAAGTAGTGGTCGTGCAGTTAATACCAATTCAAGACAATACTGGTCTCAGCGTGGTGGACTATGGCCTAAACCTCTCAGTTGTAGAGGAGACCCGTGCCCAGCAGTGGGACGTATATGGGTTGATGATGACTCGTTTCGGATGTGTATTCGCCGACTGCGAAGTCATTGTGAAATCCCTTCCACGGATAATAGCCGTCGCCTCTTGGGCGTAGAGATATCAATGCGTCGGATTGAAATTCCAGTGGGAAACTGCACCAGGGCCTGGCGGGATATTGTTATTATTAAATTTCTTCTTCTCCTACAAAAAACGACTAAATTGATTTAAATAAATCAATTAAAACTGTTCAGTATAGATAAAAGCAGGAAGTGTGGCACTTTTTCTCTAAACACAGTACTGGAACTGAGGATTTTCTGATAATTTCTCTAACTACTCTTTACTCAGACCGGGAATTGACCTCTCTTTTCGATGTTTTGGCAGAATTTTGTGCCGTGGGACAATTAAGTTCATGAATAAGAAACAAAAAATATTTTTAATTAATTACGCAACAAATCCAAATCACATCTCGCGATGTAGCAGCAAAAAATTGTATGTGCAGTTTACCTTTTCAACCCCGTAACATGCGCGCTTTTAGCATCTGATGACATCTGCGTGGTATTCTCTCCGAAACAGAGTCGGTCACTGAAAGCTAGAGCCACAAAAAACTCAACCGTATATGGTGAAAGGATGGGACCTCCAACATTATATCTTCCTCCCCCCTCTCCCCGTGGTCCCAATTCTCATGGCTATTCACAACTACTTTCATCATTATTTACTTAATTATGAAGATAAAAAGCCGATTACCTGACTTTGACAACATGAATGGACCATCACCTTTGTTCGTAGGGTTGGTACTCAATGTAGTTATTAATGCTTTAGGACCTAGGTTATCAAGAAACATCAAAACAGGTCTAAGCCTCGCAACATACATTTTTGCAAGTTGGTGCCTAATAAGCGATAATTTCAGTATTCATTAATTATTTGCCTTGATTTTTTTCGTCTTCCTATTAATTTTTAGTTTTATTCTTTAATTAACTTATATCACTGGGACCATCTGGAAACAATGTTTGCATATGCAATATGTACGTCGTTTCATTGTTTATACATTGAGAATATTTTTTAATTAAATTATTTTAATGTGGTAGTTAATAAATAAATATTAACATCAACTAAAACTAATTGACATCAATTAAAATTAAGATGGTCATTATAAAATAATGATTGCGAAAAGCTACTTTAACTAGTGATGTTCTTGCGACTTTCTTTGGGATTTTCGATTTGATTTCATATAATATTAGAAGCATTAAACGTCCCTGGTTTTTAAAACTCTTTGTTTTTCATAACCAATTTCCCTTCATTTATTGATTAAACTTGTTTATGTTACACGTTCGAGAATTGTAAGTCCTAAAAAAAAAAACTCTGCCTATTCATTTGGGAATATGCATATATAGGCATAAGTATGATGTATGGATGTATAGATATGATCCTGTGATCATATGGTTATGTTAGAGTGTTCATTAACAAAAGTTGTTCCTCTAATTCAAGCGTTAAAAACCAGCTTTATAAAAGCAAATAAGATGATACGATAATCCGATGAAAGTGTTTACACCATAAGTATTTACACTGTACATAATATAAAATTTATCTGAAAGCGTGATCTGATAAATTCAAGAATTTTTAGTAGGTTTTTTTAAGATGTATTTTTATGAAGGAGAGAAGGAACAAAAATACGCCCAACTATCACATTACTAAGTTCTGATCCCAAAATAAAATATGTGTAACTTTTATGTCGTGGGTATCACACAATACGAAAGATTTTATGGTCTCGAAAACGCCTAGACCCGAAACAAATATAGTATTTGTAGATCACACCAACATGCGTCTCGGTGCAAACATCGAACTCTCGGACATGCAAAAGGTGAATGGGCTGATTAATTTGTATTTTGATAGAGATTATTATGAATGTGTTCCTAAAATGCGATGGCCTTATACACACGCGGTCGAGAATCTCGGCGGTCATGGGCTCAAACCCCAAGGCACACACCTCCGACTTTTCGAAGTTATATGTGTATTGACACCGTAAGAAAATCTGCACACCTAAAAGTTCTTACGAATTTCTTAGATAAATAAATAAATACACCCAACAGTCACACACATAGTCCTGACCCCACTCTAAGATACGAGTCTTGTGTCGTGGGTATCAGAAACTACGAGAGACTTTTCGGTCTCACAAACACCCAGACCCGAAACAAATATTTGTGGATCACACAAACATTTGTCTCGGTGCGGGGATCGAACCCGCGGCCGCTCGTTTCGCACGCTGGTGTCAAGCCAACTGCGCCACGGGGGCTGTCAAAATGATGTCAAGATGTGTCGTCGTAAGGGACAACCCACTAGGGCAGCGTAGTGGACTAAGCCCCCCCCCCTCATTTGTAGAGAAGGGTCATGCCCAGCAGTGGATCTTATATGGACTGAATATGATGCATGAATTCAAAACTAGAATGCATGTGACTTTTTTTACTAAGACTGCAGGTTTACAAGTTTGATAAGTTGAGAGCAGGACAAACGAGTGCCGACTTGTCACTGTCAATCGATCTAGTAAGATCAGTCCAAATCTTGTAGATTTGCTATGGCGATCAGTAGATATAATTTTACCGTCCTCTTCGAGTTATCGCCACCATAGCATTGTGTTAGGTTTAAAAATCGATCTATTATGATTACACGACCAACGATTAAAATTTCAAACAAAAACGAAGGGCTGCTAGTATCACACATTTATAAAAGTCTTGATATTAACCGACTTACATACTAAGAAGCGGCCGTGTTAAACATATGATAGTGTAATCTTAGGTTCTGCATGCTCGGCATGCTAGCCTTTCCTTCCTAGTCTTATTAGACCTTTCTGTTCCAAGGAACCAGACTTTGATCCTTTAATGAAAGATATCAGAATTATGTCATAAAGAACGAGACCTTTCAGCTGAACTATTGTTAAAAACACATCTTTAACCATTTAACTGTCAACTTAGCTGGCTGGAATAAGTCGAGGATAGGATAGTTGAAAAGATTCCTCAATTTGTCTTGCCAATATACACAAAAACATCCCACGCAATTTTTTTAAAGTCGGTGGAAATCTGCTTATATTGTTCGGACGTTTTTGTGGTAATAACGTTTATTATAAATACTGTTACTGTCATCTTATAGCTCTCAGTCAGTGCTAGTGTGTTAGAAAAGAAGGTGTACGTTATTAATGAGATGTTTTAGTCCTGGTCTGCTTAGAAAATTATTTAAAAGCATAATTAGACATTAAATTTAAATTATTAAGGCGTAAATTAAAGGTAAGTGTTATATACTTTTTACGTTTTTTTCAAAGCTGTAATATCTAATAATAAAAGGAGTGAATTTTAATTGAATGTGAAATATGTGAAATTTATTCGAAGTTCGAATGTTTCTACTCTTAAAATATTTCACGCGACATTAAAAACAAAATTGATTACATATACATATGTATACTAGATGAATCAATTTACCACGATGAAAACCTAAAACAGTTATTTTAATTTACTTTATGAAACCAAAAAGCAACGTTTTACAGAAATCAGCATAATTGATGTCATTTCTGGATAAATCATGTGCACAGTTGTCTAATGTATTCGAAAATGTTGATACATTGTTTTAATACGTAGGTATTTGAATTTCATCATTTGAATTCCTAATGTTTAAAGAATATTCGTGTTTTTTTTGGAACGCTTGACTTTATAACTGTGGTAAAGAAAGAAAACGAACTGTTGATAAGAAAAAAAAATACTATTTGAATTTTAGCAATGGCGCCGAATTTCGCCAGCGATGTAGTTGAACCAGTAGCGACTGAGCCACGTTTCGAAAAGCTGGTCGCACCTCAGGCAGCCCCTAGAAAACACAAGATACTGTATTTAAACATCGGCTACTTTGCGTACTGGCATTTAGCTGGACTTTACGGACTCTATCTGTGCCTCACATCGGCGAAATGGCCTACGATTGTACAAGGTAATTAGTAAACATGAATTTAATAGGTATAGGCAGTCTATCTAAATGATAGGGCAGTTATGTTTCTCAGGTACTTTTCCAGTTAACTTTGGGGTTAGTTTCATGTAACAATGGGTTCGAACAGCTAAAAACGTAATAATAATACTGTTTATTGCTTATTTAGAATAAGAAAGCGGTGTCGCTCCTACTTTTTATCTGCTGTGTTTTTAATACCCACGTACACGTAAAATTTATTATCTGTATTACGGACTCCTTAGAATTTAGAATTCATCATTGGAAAACCTAAAAAAATACATTATTCGTCCTGAAATCGAACGACAATCGAATT
The DNA here is from genome assembly GCA_030295005.1 of Cephonodes hylas. Taxonomy (NCBI): domain Eukaryota; kingdom Metazoa; phylum Arthropoda; class Insecta; order Lepidoptera; family Sphingidae; genus Cephonodes; species Cephonodes hylas. Next base: position 8,905,401 of record AP025371.1, read on the forward strand.
TAAAACCTCTCAGACCAACACATCAAAATTAATAAATCTTAATTATCGAGAAAAGTGGCAGAAAAAAGCTAGTATCATAATGCATTATGCATAAGTTATGCGTGTTTATTTATCAAAACACGTAATTTAATGTAATTGCAAAGTATATAGTACGTGTTTATTTATCAAAAACGAATAATCATATTTCAAACTTTTTATTTATAATAAAATCTGTTTACATTGGATTCATTCAAAATAAAAACATTAATTAGAAGCATGAATAAATTTTTACATAAAACTAGTTCTAACCGTAGAATAAAAATGTTTTGTTATTAATTTAACTCTTTTGTTTTGTTTTTACATTAACACTGGACATGTGTCTCCATTTTTTCATTGATGTAACATTAGTACCTACAATATAACTTTGCAATATTATATCTTATATATATTTTTTGTTTTCTGATGTTAAATTATTAATTTAGAGAGTTCATATCAGAACAAGATATAGAACAATTTTCTTTTTTTAAGACCAAAATTGATAATTTATTAAACAATCTTTACTTCTATCCACAAATAGGCAAAGAAAAAGCAAATTTATCCTTTTTGAAGTTATGATAAATCAGCTTGTCTAGTAACGCATAGGCGTTATACTTCATAACCACCACCTACGATTCCAAATTTCCAATTTGTCAACTAATAGTATACTCTGTTCCTCATTGTTTATAAGATGCATAGAAAGGTATAAAGCACGAAAGGGTTAGAGTTTTAGAAGATGCATCACACATACTTCAGATTTAATCATAACTTTATGTTTCAGCCTACTTCCTATACTTACTAGGCAACATGGGCATTACCGCAGGCGCTCACAGACTATGGTCCCACCGGAGTTACAAAGCAAAGCTGCCTCTTCAAATTATCCTGATGGTATGCAACACCATAGCCTTCCAGAACACGGTGTTCACTTGGGCTAGAGACCATCGTTTGCACCACAAATACAGTGATACGGATGCAGACCCCCATAATGCGGCTCGGGGTTTTTTCTTCTCACACATCGGTTGGTTGATGGTTAAGAGGAATCCTGAAGTCATCAAGCGTGGGAAGCAGTTGGACATGTCTGATATATATAATAATCCAGTGCTGAGATTTCAGAAGAAGTAAGTAAAGATGATGTAGTTGCCTTTATAGATTGTTGATTTTTTTCTTTATTACTTATAGTATCATTTTTAAGTGTATATGTTTAATGCGTTAAAGATTGTTATTTATTATTATAAACAAGTAATACTCTCAAATTTCTGTTGATTTATCTTTTTCAACTCAAGTCAATATTTCATAAGATCGGAAAGCAACGATATTTTTGATATTGTTAGGTTCTAAGGTTTGCTTAGTATATGTGAAGGCATTTAAAAAATACAATATTTAACTGTTATTTCAGATACGCTGTGCCTTTCATAACTACCGTGTGCTTTATACTGCCAACAGTAATTCCAATGTACTTTTGGAACGAGTCTTTTAATGTAGCATGGCACATGACGCTACTAAGATACACAATCAATTTGAACACAACATTTCTTGTGAACAGTGCTGCACACTTTTGGGGCTACAAAACATATGATAAGAACATAATGGCTACTCAAAATTACTTGGCAACGATGGCTACATTTGGAGAAGGATTTCATAATTACCACCACGTTTTTCCCTGGGACTACCGTGCAGCTGAGCTTGGAAACAACTATCTAAACCTAACTACAAAGTTCATAGATTTCTTCGCTTGGATCGGATGGGCTTACGACCTCAAAACGGTTCCAGAGGATCTTGTTAAAAAGAGAATGGAAAGGACTGGCGACGGCACAAATCTTTGGGGTTGGGGCGACAAAGACATGAAAGAATACGTTGCTACTGGTACAGAGATACTCTATCCGAATGATGAATAAGTCATGCCGAGAGATACAAGCTTATACGCGCAGTAGTAAATACTTAGCTAATTTTTTAATAGCCGAGGCAAATAGATCGGTTTTTTTAAAGTAGCGAGAGACGAACTAAAGAGTTATCTATTTATTTTCCGTTCAAAAAATGTAACGGTGTAAAGGTGTTGTAGAACGAATTAAAATATTATGAGTGACTAAATCCTATTTATTAAAACATAAACAAATCTGCTGGAGGTTTCTGACTTCTGTCATTTTTGAGATCTTGTGAAAATTTTCGGCAAGAGAATTCATGTGTTTTAAAAAGTTTTAGCTAATACTTATTAATTTTAATAAAAATTGTAAAGGTGTATCGTTGTAAGTTTTATTGTGCCCTTGTGTTGATCTCTGTGATTTACGTCAACGCCGCCAATTACACCAATGTAACTGGTAAGGTCAAGGTAAGGCGTAAAAGTTTATAAAATACACACTTTTAACATAAAATATATGTAATTTGCTTGTTTTTTTACTCGCGTTTTCCAAATTGCATTTTAATTTACGACACGGCTATTTACCTCGATAAATTTGTAACTATTTTGCCAAGCAATATTATTTCGGTTTCTAAAACATCATAATTTATTGTTACTGATCTATAATATTCAGAATTGATTTTCCCTGGAAAAGGCATCTGTTCATGTGATTGACATTGTAAGTAAAGATAACCAGAGTTGTTAAAAATGCCTTTAAAACCGAAGTTGCAGATACTTTATAAGTCGTAATTTGTGTATTTTAAATCCGCGTAATTTGCGTATGTATATATTTTAAAATATATTTATATATACATTTTTAGATATTAAATATGTGTAATATTAATTATGGGATAACATAATGCGGGTGTTGTTAACTTATTTATAATGTGTCAGGTATTACATCGAAACGTACCTAACACTAATAACGCGTGATTGAACTTGAATATGTGTATCTCTGAACTAATAATATAATTGAAAACAAAGGCATTTTGGTGTATTCTTCTTCTTCATCAACCCATATACGCCCACTGCTGAGCACGGGTCTCCTCTACCATTGAGAGGGTTTGGTGTATTACTTTATTTTTTATCTTACTTCTTCAACGTTGTTTAACCCTGCATTATGTAAATGTTGTTTCATACTTTTTTAACCTCAACTTTTGTTGGTAGTTGGGTTTTATGTAAGGTTATTCTTGGAATATTTAATATTTAGCTATTTAATTGATTTTTCAGCCTCGTTCTGTGAGGGTCCGTTTAAAAGAAATAACAGACGCAGAAATTAAACTTGGAACACTAAAACATTATGTAAGAATTAAATAACATGTGTCTTTTTACCTTCGCTGGCTTTGTAGATAGAGTTTCTGATGACAGTAATTTTAGAAAATTAGAATAAAACAATGACCAAATTGTAAAGCAATACGACAGTTTGAGAGAGAGACAAATGTAATAAAAAAATGTGTTATGATATAGCATTAAAGCTTTTAACAAGATTTGACTCAAGTACCAATTGTTATTCGATGGGTTAGACAGTCTGATCACATATGTATTTTAGGAATCGAAATTTCAAGTACTTATTCAGTTTCCGAAATTATCCAAAATCTGGCATATATTAGAGCTTGTGAATTTGTTCTGTACTAATCTCCAACCTTCAATACCAAAGTATGGCGACAGTGAATGTTGTGACCGATAATGAAAACAAAGATAATAATTCGAAGGAAGATGTAATAGTTATGAACTTTTTTTTATAGTAGTTATGGTATTATTATCATTCCGTACTAAACAAATGCCTTACGCAGGTGCTAATATTCGAATTGATTGATAAATGGAAACTGCAGTACCAGGCTTTTTGCGCCGGCAGTATTATAACTAAGAACAGAGTGTTAACGTCTGCCAATTGTTTTCTCACCAATAGAAAACGGTAAGCGTTATAAATGTATCATTTTGATCGAAAGTTCGAACATAGAACCATCATGCGTATCAGTAAATTTATATTTTTAAGAATACCTTTTAATTACTTTTATCGTGTTCTAAAAATCACCGTAATCATGTTATTACCGTGAATAAATATTTGTGATGACATGGCACTCTCTAGTAATATACACGAGGGTCACTGTTTAAAAATTTTGTGAATAAAGAAATTGGATGTTCATAAATTTAACGCACGATTTTTGAAAAATCTTTTGGATTTTCATAATGTGCACTTTATATGGAAAGGGCTAATACAGATATTGATATCAATAATTTGATATTTCTCCAAAAATTTTTTTAGATTTTAACGTTTTACAGTTTTCCCTAAACCTTATTTTGAAATTAACGCAAGCGTAGTTTACCTATCCTAGTATTAATTTTTTTATAGCACTTGTTCGTAAAACTAAAATTTTCTAGATACAAAAAGAATTTGAGCAAGGTCCGAGTGGTTGCAGGTATCATTCATACATTAGCCAAACAACCTGTACATTCAGACACTCAGCAATGGAGGACAATCGTACATATATATTCGCAAAAATTCTTCAGGTTCCCCGCTTTTGATTTGGCTATTTTGGTAAGCATTAATAAACATATTAGATATATATTTTTAAAAATTAAAATCGATCAGATATCTACATTTCAGGAAGTTAATGCGCAATATGTGTTCAATCAATTTGTGGATAAGATAAATTATGCTACTCTGAATCAGGACTACGATGGAGTGTGCATGTCTACTGTAGTCCGACCAGTAACGGTAAGTTAACAAAACAAGTAGTAGAGCAATAATGTTAGCTTCCGCCAATATGAAATTCACGAAGACCCTTATTTTATTAAATATAGTTTTCCCATTAAACCCAATTAACCTGAAACCCATTAATCTTATTATTATGTTATGTTACAATCACACTATTATTGACTCGAATCAACAGCCGTTCAGTCTAGCAGCTAGACTGTCTTAAATCTAAAATTTTTGAATTTTCAGAGTTGGTCGTCAAATAAATACGTGTATATGGAAGAAATGAAAATGATACCACGGCGAAAATGTGAGCGAAGATTGTTGCGAAGTTGTTACATTTTCTATTGCACCTCTAACGATCCTTACCTCTGGCGAGCTGACCCAGTAAGTACGATTATATTTATCAGAATTTTGAGTAGACACAAAAAATGTCTACGAAATATACTGCCTCGTTGTGTCTGAGTACAAGTCCCACGTGATTTAGAAGACCTGAGTTTGATTCTCAGAACAAAATTTGGGTATGATTTTAAGAAAACATTCCAGCAGCACAGAGTTTAGAAAAGTGCTAAGTAAAGTATAATTGGGTTTTTCATTCTCAGTAGCAGCACGGAGTCTGGTAATGTGCCCGAAAAACTGCAATAGGCTCGTCCCCTATTAAGTGGGTATGATACATATCTGGCGAAACGTGGGTGCAAAAATACATTTCTTCCTACACCTTCGGGGTATACAGGCGTGAAGTTCTACGAGTATATGTATATAAAGCGATAATTTCAGGAAATACAAGGGGGAGGCCTCGTTTGCTTCGACACAGGGGATCCAGCTGAGACGGACAAAAGTCAAGGACTTCTAGTAGGCGTAACATCTCTGGTCAATGCAGGTCTTCCCGATCTTCACACACGCATTGGAGTTTTCCATAAATGGGTGACAGATGACTGCGCAAGATTCACGCCGCATAATGCCATTCATACTGTATGGGTTTTTATCGTTTGTGCAACTCGTATAATATAAAGTGTGTATTTCGTGAATGGTGGTTTATTTCTTTTTTTTGGTGTTTTTCTAAAAAATATTTTTGCAAAATTACAACAAATAAAATGGAATATTTGCACGAAACATATTTTTCATAGATTCATTTCATAAATGGTCTGGAATTTATGTAGATATTATTTGAACGTTTGAGACCACAATTTCAAACGTCATGCTCATGAAATGAAACAAAATCAAAATAAAAATCTATGGTATATTAAAATTAGTAACATACATCTAGTAAACTTCGGGCAATGTGACTTGCTTTCGATGTAGTCGTGGAACGAAGACACCCTTGTGAAGAAAGTTCCAGCGCCTTCTCTATGTCCGCTGACTATCCCGACCAATACACCTTTACCTTTCTCGTTGGGATCCCCCGTACCTTGGCAGACGAGTGGACCACCAGAGTCGCCCTGAAAAAGTCTTGAGTTTTAATATCACAAGCCGTGCGGTTTATCGGAGCTGGTTTTATTATCATTTATATCTTATAAGCGCTAACGGCTAGCGCTAGCGCTAAAATTAAGCGGATACAAGAAGACTCTTAGAAAAGCGCATATCTGAAAGAATTTAGCAATAATTTCTACATGGAGTGTAATGAATCACCAGTGATGGATGATGAAAACGTGTGATCTTTAACATACTCAATTAAGTAATAAAAATGTTAGGATCTGACCTTTTGAACATCGCTGACTCGACCTAAAGTGCACACATAATGTTGCATGTTGCGCTGATGCACTAAGTTGCACTTGCTCCGTGGAACTAACTCCAGATGTGCCAATAACAGAATTTCAGACGTTTTCTACAAGTCAATGTGTTAAAAAAATAGTAGGTAATAGTGTGATTGCAAAACAAATCATCCATCCATGCATGCATCCATGCATCAGCCAATTGAGATCCACTGCTGGACATAGGCCTCCCCCAACGACCTCTACCGGTATCGGTCAGCAGCCGCCTTCAGCCAACGGCCTTTATAAGACCGTGCAAATAATAATATATGTATAAAAAATAAATAAATATTGAGAAAAATGGCGAGCTTTGGGGGAGGCCTATACCCTGCAGTGGGTACGTGCGGGCTGAATATGAAATAAACATTGAATAACACCGAACCGTCGACATAGTTATGACTTTACATAAAGTGAGGTTATGGCATAGGTATCACGTACTACAGAGATGTTCTAGTCGCACCCAGATCAGATACAAACATTTGTGGATCACACAAACATTGTTACGACAACCTCTTTCTTTCATTTGATCGTAGGGTGTATTTAAATGAGCCATAAATAAATAAAAAATTAATTACTGTTTTCGAAATCCTTCCATAGCCGGACACTAAACAGTTGCCCACGTAGTCCCGAAATCGACTTGCAATAGGAATGGGACCAACGTAGGCGTTGTAGTGGAATGGATGTAATGTAAACTGAAAATAAGAAAGACACTGTCAATTCATTAATTCATCATCAATCCATATACGTCCCACTGCTGGGCACAGGTCTCCTTTACCATTGAGAGGGTTTAGGCCATAGTCTAGCTCGCTGCCCTAGTCCGGTTTGGCGGACTACACACCTTAGAAAATCCTAAGAACTTTTAGGTGTGCAGGTTTCATCACGATGTTTTCCTTCACTGTTAAAGCTGGTGATAATTCATTGTGAATACACACATAACTTCGAAAAGTCAGAGGTGTGTGCCTGTGGTTCGAACCCGCGACCGACGAGATTTTCGGCCGCGCGATTAAACCTCGAGGCCATCATCATCATCAGCCAAAGGACGTCCACTGCTGGACATAGGCCTCCCCCAGAGACTTCCAAAGCGCTCTATTGGAAGCGGCCTGCATCCAGCGGCTTCCCGCGACCTTTATCAAATCGTCGGTCCACCTTGCGGGTGGACGTCCAACACTGCGCTTACCGGAACATGGCCTCCACTCCAGAACCAGGCCATCACTGCTATAATCACAGTCAATTATCAAAGCTCTAGTTATTTACGAAGTAATAAAATATTTTTTCTATATTTTCTGGCATTATGTATGAACAGAAATTAATTACATTTTCTTTGCCTTAACAAACACAAACTTATATTTGTGTTTTCATTCCACATAATAGAGGCCACTGGGCGAGCCTATTGCCGTCTTTTGCTTACAAGTCGACACTTATCACTATTACTCATAATTTAAGAACGTATAAATTCCCAATAACACTTTGCTAGAGTGACAGTGCAGATAATATTATAACTTTGAAATATTTCTGGGTTAAATTCCAAAAAAAGTCAAAATCGCATTTTGATCAACAAAGAAGTTAGAAGTCAGAAATTAGCGATAAAAACATAGCCAGCCCCGTGGCGCAGTTGGCTAGACACCAGCTTGCGAAACGAAAAGCCACAGGTTCGATCCCCAGACAGAGACAATTGTTTGTGTGATCCACAAATATTTGTTTCGGGTCTAGGTATTTTTGAGACCGAAAAATTTCTCGTAGTTTCTGATACCCACGACACAAGTCTCGTATCTAAATGTGGGATCAGGACTATGTGTGTGACTTTTGGCTGTATTTATTTGTTTAAAACAATGTAGATACTTACTGCAATCGCGATGTCATATTTAGGAAACTTGTACACTCGGGGATAGATGGCTTCTCTGAGCCTTCGCCACTGACCCTCTTCGAGTGAGTCCTTGTAAGAGTATTTAACTACATTATGAAGGTTTCCAGCCACGGCGTACGTACGGTGAAGTATTTTTTTGCTGGCTTTTATACTAAAACCAAAATCATGCGCTTTTAATAAATAGTAAGGAAATGGAGTTAGGAAATGTGCCTCAAAAACGGTAATAAGCTCATCCCCTATTATGTAGGGCTGATACATACCAACCGAAATGTGCACCCCCCTCTAAACTAATGATCCAACACAACTCCTGGTCAATAGAAATACTGTGCTTATAAAAATTTTATCAGCAACTTGTTTAAATGAATGACGCTAGTTAAATCATTTAATATTAATAAAATATTTCGATCACTCCGACAAAAAATCATAAATACAAAATATTTTTACTCTTGGCAAAGGACTGGTCACGCATCGCTTTTGTCGAAACCGTTTATTATTTTAGTAGTAATTTCAGCGATTTGCTATAATTCACCCTAATTCAATATATTTTAATAAATATCTATATATAAAAAAACTATTCACGTAAATCAAACAGGTGCATAGCATAAATACTGTAGCTAAGATATGACGTCAGCAATATAAGCTCAGCCAAACGATTAATCTGAAGCGTGAGGTAATAAAACGTTAGTACCTCGTCCCCCAACACTTATTACACGGACTTTTCTTCTCCTCAAAGCAATGTGCGGCGGAGAGCAATTTACTCGGCTTTATGATAACACCGCCGCAGAAAGTCATGTATGAGCTGCTGTGACGTGACCGAAGAGTTTTGAAGGCTATCTGGAAAAAAAATGGGAGAAATTAATCGGAGTAGAGCAACTGAATGTGTAAGGTATTAAATTTTGTGTAAAATTAGTTAGAACAAAAAGCAGCCAATACCTTGTTTTTCTAAATTTTTGTAGGCACAACTTTTGTATTTTACAGTTTGCTAAAATAAGAAATAGTCAAATCTTTCATTAAGACAGCGTCATTTCATATGTTTAGTGACAACAGCATAATATGCTCGGTCTGCTTAATTGTCGTCACCCAGATCTCTACTTTATTAAATATTTTTTTTAGAATACAAATATAAAACAGACTATTATGCTACGCTGTAAGCTAAATGACTGAATCTGATCAAGTCACCACAACCAAATTCGAGCTTACTCACCCCACGAATTTAAGACCTGATAACCCAACAATAACTATCTTACATTCATATCTTTTATCAAGGATTGTTTACCTGGTAAGGTACATCGCCTAACTTTGCCGGCCAGCCATTTACTACTCGCGGTACTATATCTATATCGATTGGCTCTTCTAATATCTGAGGAAAACAAATTTGAAGGAAGAGTATGGAAATTATAAAGTAATAATAAGACCAAGACATTATCGACTTAGACTCAATGTTTTTTCCTTAGGAATAAATCATGACACAGATAAATGATGTTTATTTTTGTCATTGTTTGCTTTGATGTCTAAGTTTGACAGTCAGAATGACATTTGACTTAAGCCACCAAGGAGAATTGAATGTCAACTATACAAAATTGTGGTTAAAATTACGAACCCCATCTGATAAAACTTTTCTGCATTGCATGCGTGATCCACAAATATTTGGAGAGGGCCATCGTAATTGTTTGAAGTATCTCCTAATTTATTTTATCTATAGAGTCAGAACTATGTGTGACTGTTCAGAATATTTATTTAAAATATAATTCAGTTTTTTAATATGAAATATAAACCATTGTAATTTTAATGTCATCTAGTGATTTTTTAAGGAATCACATTTATAACGGCTGGGTTAAACACTAACTTAACCGAATAGTTTTCGTATAAGACAAGAGATGGCGCAAGGATTAAATAAACGCTACTTTTTAATATCGTTTATTTTTGGGAGGAAAAGACTTCCAAAATAAAAAAGTCGTTAAATTAAGATGATATTATTTAACACGAGAAACACGAGTCAAATTTTTGTAAGCTTAAAAAAGAGGTGGTTAACCATATTGTACTAAAAACCACCACTGAAGCTTCTGATGCGATGTTTAATACAAATTTTATACTGCAAATCACCTTAATATTACCCATGTTATGTTTAGATCAATACACTCACAAATTACTTGAATACCTTGAATGATTTTAGTATGGTAATATTAAAAAAAGACAAAGGCTATTTTTTTTATTTTTACCCTTACAAAGCAAACCAATTGCTAGTCTTTTATAAAATAAACGACTACATGTTAACGCAAAGCATAGCTATTTACACCGAAGTAAATAGAAACTAATTTCCTTAAGTTATAGTTTTAAGGCGATCTCAGACGGCTGTGAATTATAGATGAGGTGTTTCATTACCAGCAGCCGGCCCCCTAGCGGCGAGGTCGTGAAGGCGGAGGCCGGAACTAGCTTCATAAATTATAACTTCCGTTAGTTTAGACTTGAGATGGATTTGCATGCGAACACACGGGGCGATTTTTGGTCTAAACTATACGAGTAATTTGGTTATATATTTGTTTTTATTTTTGAAGATTTGCTACCTTAACGTTTGTTTAGATAGTTTCATACGCGGATGAATGGATAGCGCATTTTATAAAAGTCTCAAAATTTTAGTAGAGCGTCGTCTATTTTCGAAACTTATTTGAATTTAAATTAGTAATTAAAATTAATAAGCTTTATTATCCAAAATGATTAATATATCCTTTAGAATACTATGTGTAAAACTGATAAATATTATTCTTAGTAAATACCTTCACTTGACTTATTAAATAAAATAATAATAATAATAAAATCACCTAACAGTCACATACAGATTTCAGATCTTATACTAAGTTTTGTGTTAGGTATCAGAAACTACGAGAGACATGGTGCAAATAATTTTCTCGGTATGGAATTGGATTACATAGCCTGTCAATTTATAATGTATCTTTTTTGAAAACAAGCATTCATTTTGTCTTAGTTCAGAGTTTACTGCTAAATTTGTAACGAAGAAATTGTTGGTGTATTATCTCACCGTGTGTATACCGGCTGCTTGAAATCCGTGCAACGTATATTGTCTTGAGATTTGTATTTAATTAGCTCGACCTCAAGTTGATGCGTGTGGCTTACGTCGGCCGGATATTAAACCAAGCATAAATTGGCAGGTATTTCAATCTATTAAGATGTTGGCTATAGTCTTCAAATTACTACTGAACAATATTTATTATGTAATGACATTGTCCGAAGGCAGTTGGCTAATGATCATAGGAAACGAGAGGCCGTGTCTTCTCTGCACCGAGACAATTTTGTGTGGTTTACAAATATTTTTTTCGGGCGTTTGTGAGCCGGAAAATTTCTCGCAATTTAAATTAAATCATAGTTTACACCTATGTATATGACTGTTGGATGTATTTATTTTATTTAAATATAAAAATATTTTATTTATCATGTGTTACTAATTACGCGGGTAGAAAATCTAAGTAGCGAAATTTTATTGCAGAAATTCACCTCTAACTTTAGTGTGTATGTAACTTCCAAAATTAAGAAGTTCTGGTTATATATACCCATCCCATATCTATGTATAGAGTAAGCAGTTCTAGTTGTATATATGCATTACACATCTATCTATGTAGTATCCCACAACAAGAATCAACTAATTATGTCTGCTAAGTTAGCAACTTAGTATACAGTCGGCACCGAAACGCTAATTAAGTGATACAAGACAGTTCCCTAAGTCCTGCTGGTTCGCAACTTGTATTGCCTAAGTTAGTTACAACTTTTTGGACAACTACTTGGTGTTTTGTTTGATTGTACGGATTATGTTTGGGAGAATGCTTATCTTACTAATTTCAAATAAGGAAAAAACGAGAATAAATTTGAAAATAAAAAGTACTGGCCGTAAACGTCTCCAAAAAATATATTGGGATTCAATGATTTAGATACAAAGAAGGTTAGGCATAAGTGCATTTTTCATTGACATTTCGTCATATTTGAATCAGTACCACGTAATAGAGGGTGAGTCAAAAGCCAGTTTTCGGGAACAATTTCATATTATCTGCTGATAACTCGGCCAAACATATTTTAGGTGTAAAATTGTATGGCAAAGAAAAGTCGCACAATATTATGTATTTTTCAAGTGTCCATGTATTGTACGATTGACACTCTTTGTGTTCTATCCCCGCACCTGTAGCGATAGTTTTTTATGCTTACTTTTATTGCCAATATTAAATCCCATTCACGACTTTTACTTGGGACTGTTTATAAACAAAGTAATTAATTTTCTCGTTTCTTATATCACGTAGAATACCTTCATCTTGTTATCTGCGCTTATTCATCATAAAAAAATACCAACCACCGAATGCACGGATCTCAGTTTGCACAAATCTGAGTCAGTTGTCCCATATGTTTTATTAATAAAAAAATATTCTAAATCATTGGTGATGCAAACCATCAACGTCGGAATACAAAAAGCCACTAGAGCGGAGTGAACAGATGCACCACAATGCTTCGTTAGAAGGCCGCCTCGCGCCTCGCGCCTCGTGTCTATAAAATATAATGTATCACTTAATGACGCGCATGTGGCATTTTTAACTACGAAATTGTGTGTTTGTGTTGCAACCTGTTTAGTTTAATCACTTTTTTTTTAGTCGTGACGAATTTATCGTTTTAACTATGCAGCGAAATGGGATAATTACGTTTCATTAATTTCAGACTTTCTTGACCCTGTCCTACCACACACCCGCCACTATACTAACACCGATGACCGAATACTGAAACTTGCAGAAGGAAACTTAATTAGTCATGATCCCGCAACGAAATTAATCAGAATATAGATATATAGAGGGAGTTGTAAACAAATAGATGTCCCAAAAAAGAGGAAGGAAAAATATTCCAAAGTTCCTGACGTCTAACTTTTTCTGCCGGAAGAAGTTACAAGCAAGTGTTCATATAAAAAGTGGTAAGGGATCTTAAACGATCATGAATATGACCGTGAAACTAATAAATAATGTAAGATTATATTATATTGGAAGTTATTTACTCAAGGTTCCATGATAAATACATATAAAACTATATATTTTGAAGTTGAGCTGATGCATTAATTATAATTAAGCAATTCTTTTTTTACGGCAGCTTGTATCTTTCTGTACGAAAATGGCATAAAAATTATACCTAAACTCCTCGATAATTATACCCATTACAGTAATAAATAATTATGACAACGATAATCGAACTCCAAGTCGCGAATAATGCATTTTTTACGCACTGGCCACTCAACTGGCTAATGGCCCAGTAAAAAGCTATTGAGCAGTGGGCTCGAGCACAACTATGGATACAAGCGGCGCTGCTTATTAAAAATGTGGCCTGAATATCAAATTGCTATCTTTCTATTGTGTTGCACCCTAAACAGCGCAGCGAGGCACCAGTGACCCCTGCTTTAGGTCCAAATGTTACAGAGTAGTATACTGTTGTTTGTTATGTATCAATATATTTTTATTAAATTAATGTCTAATATCAAATTAAGTTTAATTGACAATAGAGATTTTTATGGTGACACTTCTAAAGTTTGCTTAAATATTATATATACGTAACGACGGACAGATAGAGTAATTTGTAGCTTTTATTCATTATTAACGATAGATTGCTCCATATTATGTTGATATCATTTGACGTGCTAATATAGACACCACTCTTCCATAACTTACCAACACATTTTAACAATTACAATTATTATTTATATTTCTACAAACTAGTTTTACAATTAATGTTCAGTGTTTGGTAGAGTTTGCATTTTTTTGGAAATTAAAAGCTTCACTAAAATTTACTATTTTCAATAAGTTTTAAAGAGAAACTAAACATTTTCTTAACTATGAATCATTATATCGTATTATAACTTATTATCTTATTTATTCGTGTGCTACCACGCAACATCACCAAAAAAATTTGTGCGCATTCTCTGAGCTCACGCGTACTCTGTACAAAAAACAGGAGGCCGCGTTAAAATGTTATGATGGGGCACTACTGGCCCCGGAGTACTATTGTTTGTTATTTTTTTTTATAAATAAATTCAGTTGTCACATCACCCATGATAAATGGCCGTTCTGACACTATGCTCATATGGCGAATTTAGATTCACTTGTTTGTCTGTATGGTGGATTATTTTTGTTGTACCGTCCCATATTTCATGGATAAAATGCGGGCTTGGTTTTGTCTTTTATAAATATGTATTGGCAAGCGAGATTCTAATAGTAAAGCTTGTGTATTAGGAGTAAGTTTTCGCTACTATAATATTAATTCCGAAGGATTTAAGCATGTAATCAACTATAATATTAACGTATTGTTAGAATATTGTTATGTTTATTTTAATAAATTTCGCTTGGAATTTTTACGTTATCCCCTTTATCAGTGAGGATTCCCCTTATTAAAAATCCTTATTGATAACAATAAAACAAAAGATATACGGCAGTGAAATCTAGCAACTTTCATTAATTATAGCTTTACTTTTAAGAGTTGAGACGCACAAAATTTTAAACTACTGGCCGCGTGTTGCTTAGGCTACATGTATAGAAATTAGAAATCAAGTCTTTGTGAATTATCTCACAAAAATCCACATAAGTTTTTTAAACATGCACAATAGAAAACGTGTCAATTTATAATACCCAGTACATAAAAAGTCAGAGTTGTAAAATTAAACCCTTTATCATCCACATGGTAATTCACACTCCTAACAATAAATTCTACCTATAATACTATAAAAGTTAAAACTGTAACATTAAGAGTTTCTATTTTACTTTAATATCTAAAAACGTTACAGCGTAATAATGCGAATATCTGCTCATAAATACATTTGGAGCCGTTTAATAAGTAATGAGCTCGCAAATCCATTTGCTTGGCTCTCCACATTTTTTTCTCCTCCATTACGACGTTGCGCGGCCAATTTGAAAATATTGAATAAGTAAAACGTCCCGAAATATGAATATGTAGATTATGGAAACAGATGCGACAGAAGGAGCAAGCGACTCATAGTGAAGATTTTTTTGTTTCTAACAACTAGACATAAATTGAAAGATTAAAATAAACATAAAATATACCTAAATAAAGAATTTCATCAAAGATTTATTCAATGACGTCTACCTTCTAGGTAGACGATCGATATAACTGAGGTCGCTTCTTACAGAACACTTAGAACTTCTTAAGACTGGCATATATTCAGAGGTAGATCTAACTTAGTTATAATTAGAATGATGAATTGTTTGTCTACAGTTTTCTTTCTGATATTTACATAAATAGTTAAAATACAAAGACCTTTTGTAGTTTCTACGTCCAACTTTACAAACTTTACGTAAATACGTTAAGTTTGCATCTGTAGATAGATACAGTGCAGTAAAATTAGAGTTTTAAGTGGCTAAAAAGAAGTACCTCTACCAGGCGAATTTAAAGTGTGATAATTATACATGTCCATAGCAATATCCTATAAGTAAATTCTGCTATATAACGACTCAAAGATCATATGTTGTCATCCAATATTTTTTTAATAAAGAGCTGCATCCCATCTACAGTTTTAATCTTTGCAGAGCGTCAACGTAGGGAAGGCTAAAGTCATTATGACGAGTTACCTTGTTTTAAAATACCGCAGCAAAGCGAAATTCATACGAATCGTGTGGGAAACAACACCGTGGAATTACGTTTATACAGGTGAAATGACAGCGGCAATTCTTCTGCACAATTTTTCACTAGGGCTATACGAGCAGAGGCGGTTGGCATGACCCGCTAGAGGAGACATTTTATATGACTTACGCATCTTTTGGGCGTATAGACATTAGTTAAAGATTAATCTTGATATATTGTTATCTGTTATATGTATTTTGTTGTTTTTCATGAGTGGAATTTGAGTTTTTTAATAATAATTTGTCATGTACTCGCTTATTTCGCTGTTCAGGCGTGATTGACGTCTAAACAGGATGCACGAATATATTGTTTCAATTAATTTTGTTTTCAAAGATTTGTTGTTAATGATAGTAAATAGTTCATTTTTTAATGATAAACTAGCAGGATCTCTTGATGGTAGTCGTTTTTCTAAGAATACGAGTGATATAAAAATTTACAGTGTTTCTACAGTCTTACAAACGTGATTAAATGAAAGGAAAATTAAATAAAACCTATCACTTGTTGAAATAAATATTTTTCGTCCGTGATTCTTGGGGTCAATCGGACCCACTATTCATTTTCAAATCCACACCTGTTTTAGAGGGGGCTTTTATTTTTTTAAGTTTTCTAGTTTCACTTTGCACGGACGTGTTTCATAGTTCGCGTTAGTGGTCTTATTTTTTTCCTGACGCGTAAAACTGTTAGCGTTTTAAAAAACGGACTTGTCTGTTCGGCTACCCATTAAATTCCTTTTGTTTCGTTCTTTTTAGCCGAAATGTTTTTCGTGTTCAAATCTGCGTTGAAATTTTATTTTAAAAAGAGTTACTTCTAATACAGCACGGAGGTGAATCGTTGGCATGTGGTCAGTGAATGATTTTAGAATAATGAGACTTCAATCTGAAATCTTGTTATTTAATTATAATAATAGTCTTAAAACTTTATATTTAAAAAATTAAATCAACACATGAGTAATAATAACGTCTTAAAACTATCAAAAATATCTTATACCTTTATAACGACGTCATCATACATGTTCTTAATTATTTGTCAAGTGACCTGAAACAAAGAATATAGCTTTATTTTTATTAAAATTTATAAAACAGCATTAAGTTGTTAAACACATAAAACTTTGTGACGTTAAGTAATTTATGCGTATTCGGTTTATCCCACATGTCCAATAATTTTAAGTTTAGATTCATTTATATACCTAAAGAACGATTCAATGATGGTATGTAAAAATTTACGAGTCTAGTACAGTTTTGCAGGCAAAATAAATTTCTTCGACATAAGATGTAATTCATATTGAATAGTTGACTTAGCTGGATTTTTATCAATGAACTAAATTGTATAAAATCCATTTTATAAATTTAAAGGATTTTCAAACTACAGAGCACTGACTCGGATCGAGTGACCATAAGTTTATTCAATCATTTGAAAAGAAGAAATTCATATAAAAAAGCCATTTACATAGGTGAGGCCACGGTTACACGTTAATTCAGATACCGTACCCAAATAATTTTAAAAGGGTTTCAATAGCAGTCCGTTGGCTATTATCGATATTACTTCCAACTTCGTCTAACCACATGACGCTTTCAAATAAATAGTAATCCGAAAAGGCGGCATTTCCATGCATTCTTAAAAGCACGGTAGTGTCGGCGTGATCCCTCTTAACCCTTTCACTACCGGCGTACGTTAATGGCTCTTTATTGCTTATTTGTTTTGTGAAAGATGTCGCTGAACACGTATTTATGGGTCTTTTGTACCCGCGTTTGAGGATTTAGTCTTCGCTGCGTGAGACTGCGGTCGGGAACAATAGCAGAAGCTATGCTGATCCCGTTATTGTTAGTTTATGTTTCAATGTAGTGTTATTACCTGGAGTTTGTTAAGTCATATTGTTATGATTTTGATATTTTTTAAGACAAGTATGAGTATTTGATTAACGTATGTGCCGTTCGTTCTACAGGTTTTGGGTTCTATTTTCAGGTAGGGATTTTTATTGCCTTTTTTGTTACATTTAACGGCGAATTCAAAGTTTAAAACATTAGTTTTATATTGATTGCTGACTCAATGCTATAAAACCAAGCTACAATGTAAATAATTGTTTTTCACTAAAATGTATATGAACAATCTGTTTATTCATTCTTAATATATACATATATTACTAAAACACTGTCAAATACGGGACGTAGATATTTAAACACATATTTCATCCTAAATATCTCCCACAAGCCGCACCTCAAACGTTTCCTGTTCAAATTATCCCAACCGAAATCACACTTAAAAAAACATGTACAAATCTGAATACTTAAGAGGTGTGAAATGCCAAAAAAGCCGGCCGCAAACCATCGAAATTTGCAATTTAATGTGCCAACATCCGTGGAGCGCAGATGTTCGTTTTTGTCACGGACACTTCCTACTGTCCCTTCATAGAAAAGCAATCGGCTTGTCGTAAACGTTAAGGGTCTTCAAGTACCCCCCGGGGTGCCCCTAAACGCACTCCGATGTTTCTTGACACTGGTAGAAAAAGTACCCGCTAGCCCCTTAATCCGGGACAGCCGTCGAGGGGGTTATAACGCCGGCAAAAAGCATAATTTAAAGCTGACTTAAGGTATCGAATTAAAAAGATCGCGGCTGAGTCCGGGATTTATAATGTGTACATGTATTTGCAAGGTTTTGTGGTGGAGTTCAGGAAATAAAAATATTTTATGTTTATGTATAAAAGTGGAAGAAATATTTTAAAACACGCATAGAATCTAATCCGCCAGGAGCCCATAAGTGGCATGTACATACATATATGGGGTGATAATGATGGAACAATCTATCCCATTATCTTTTCTTTAGATTGATGGCACTAGATGGCTAAAATACCTAATATTATCACCAAGAAATGTATCTTTACACAAGTTACCCAAAGTTGTAGTAACTTAGTTCTAAGGGTTACTAAGTCTTTTAAATTTTTAAAGCCTTTATCTATTTATTCAGTATCTTATACTTACCGTATCCGGATCATTCTCTAACTCATAAAAAGATATTATCTACGAGGAAACATAACAATCAGCTAATAAAGCTTTGGACTTCAACACCTCTGTCTAGCCCTTAATGTTACAGGTATGTAAAATGTAAGTGCAAAATGGTCAATACAAAGGATAATCGCGCGTATGTACGGCGGCGCGTCACGTGGTGTCCGATAATATCAATTTATTATTCAGCAGATCAACTGTCCAATGCAAATGCAGATTTCCCAACTGACCGCGCTCTAGTTACATGTTGCAGTCTTTACGATCAACTAGACTTTTTACATTTAGACGGATATTCTGAAAGCATAATGTTATTTAAGTGTATCGTAAAATTATTCATATGAAAATAAAGTTTTTTAGTAGGTTTATGGCTAGTTTATGTAGACAATAGTCGGAAAACAGAAATTAATGACATTAATTTCAGACTAATGAATCGTGGGGCCTTTTAAGAGACTTTTCCGGTGGCGAAACTCTACCGCAATACTTAAATAGTTCGGGATTGCAAACCAACATCGTCCCAGAGCTTATTTAATGCAAATATATCGCTGATTAAAAAAGCTTAGAGTTAGTAAGTTAAGCTAAGTAGTTTCTACTTAGTACTTACTACTTAGTAAGAGTAGCAAATTAACATTAGAGGAAATCTAAACTCTAAAGAAATTTGATTAGATATTAGAACGGTAGTGCTACGCTGAGTACAATTCTTGTCAAAGGGCTTAATTTGTAAATAGAGAGTGTACTTTGTAGAGGCGGCCCGTGCCCAGCAGTAAGACATACATGGGTTGAAGATTAAGTCTGTCAATCTTTCGGCAATTTCAATAATGTCTGCGTAATCTTCTCATACAATGACTGTAACCAGAAGACAAGGTGCACAATACTGTCCTGATTGTGATGCTTGGATCTCAATCCCATTGTTCTACTTAAGGTGAAACAGGAAATTGTTTGTGTATGCAAAGCGCATGCGCATTAGAAATCGCGGTATTGATGAGGAATCATAAACACGGGTTTCATGAATGAAACTCAGGGTTAGTGAGTTTGTGCGTAAGTAGGAATGTATTGAATATGTTTTAGGATGCTTTTTTGTTCTGGGATGATAGGTATGCTATTATAAAACTAGTTCTAAAAGTAATCGAGGTTTATCTGATCGTGAATTTCAAATATGCTGGGTGAAATCCTTGATTGGGTTTCGTAGTCAGGAAATTTCACAATGGCAACATGGAGTATTATATCCTGATTAGTAAACCTTAATATGCTCGGAGATAAAGCCGTGATAACATTACGAGAGTTTATAAAAACTAGTCGGTTACATCATGCGAAATTAATACTCAAAGTCAAAAGTCAAATCTCCTTTATTCAAATAGACTGTTACAAGCTCTTTTGAATCGTCATTTTTTTATGCTATTTTTTAAAACTAAACTACTGTATATTAAAAGCAAAAAAATGAATGAACAACAAACAAAACAAATGGTAACACACTTGCAAGAGTTTGTGAATGAACAGTGGTTACTAAAATAGCTTCGGTAGGTATATATCATAAAGATTTGATACATAGTACATAGGTACTATGTATCAAATCAAAATTTAGATCTTCCCGAAGAAATCGCGAGAAGAGAATCCTCTTTCCTTCAATCCTTAATAATGTCTTTCATAAGTACAACAACGACAAGTACGACAACAAAATTACTCCATGTACATATGTCTTTTATGAGTCTCTAGTAACTAGTCTTCGAGCAAGACGCTTATAATGTAACTAAAGCTAACCAAAGCGTGGCTCTACACACACACATATTATGTCGATCTTTTATAAGCCAACATAAAATTTGCAAATGTTATGTGCACAGCTTTATAGCCGCTGAGATTAATTCAGCTCTGTGTGTGCACACCCTAAAATTTATAATACATCGTAAGTTAAAGTACTAGTATTTCGTATTTAATTCTCTAGGCACATAGTGGGCGGGGCGTGAGGTGGGCGTGGCGAGAGGTGGGCGGTCCCTCTGTGCCGTCCCCAAGCACTGCGGCACCCGAGAGGTTTCAACAACTTGTTTGTTGTTGAAGTTATACGAATATTAGTCATTTTATACGTTTAACGTGGAGAGGAACAAATGTATATACCTACCTATATATAAAACTCTTTGTTTTTCAACTCCTTTACATTGTCTTTTTGATTTCGTTGCGGGATTATGACAAATTAGGTTCCTTTAGAATCGTTGAGCTTCTTTGCTCAGCGTTAAAACTGAGCGTGCTGTTGATCCTAGAGCATAGGAGTTAATGTGGCGGGTGTGTAGTGGGATGGGATTTATGTATAAAGCTTACAGTAACATTCGAAAGCAGTGATGGCCTCGAGGTTTGGGCGCGCGGTCGAGAATCTCGGCGGTCGCGGGTTCGAACCCCAGGCACACACCTCTGATTTTTCGAAGTTATGTGTGTATTCACATTGAATTATCACTTGCTTTAACGGTGAAGGAAAACATCGTGATAAAACCTGCGCACCTAAGAGTTCTTAGGAATTTCTTAGGTGTGTAGTCCGCCAACCCGCACTAGGCCAGCGTGGTGGACTATGGCCTAAACCCTCTCAATGGTAGAGGAGACCCGTGCTCAGCAGTGGGCGTATATGGGTTGATGAAGAAGAAAGAAGAAGAACATTCGAAAGTATTGCGGATCTTATCTAGATAACTTGCAAAACTAGAAATACATCCAACAGTCACGTAGGTCGCACTGAGTTCTATTCTCAAATCATGAAGTTTTGTGGTGTAGATACTAGACAATACGAGAAACCTTTTAGTTTCAAAGACACTTACAGATTTATTTAACAAAATATTACTCGCTTAATTTTTCGAGAAACGAAATAAAACTAACTGTTACATAGACTAAAACACAAGTTAAAGTATCAAAAACCACGAGAAAATTTTTAAGTCTCCAAAAAAATCAGACCCGAAATTTGTGAATCACACAAACATTTGCGTCGGTGGGGGAATCGAACCCGCGGCAAGCTTATGATTAGCCAACTCAGCTACGAGGTCGTAACAGAGCAGCTGAGTTAGACGCTCTAAATAAGAGTGAACTGGTGAGCACTCAACTTATGGCCAATATATTTGCGCCTAGAAGAGAAATGTCGACCTATGCAAAGAATAAAGTTATATGTGCCTTTGCACAACTTCTCTTTCTCAGCGAATTAAACTTAATTGGGCACAAAATTATCAGTAACTTTTTATGTTCTTCAAACAACAACAAACTTTATGATCATAATTACTTCACTAGTGCAATATATAAACAATTTTAACATTATTATAGATATAAAAAGTACATTGGTGTTATGGTCATAAGTAACCTTATTCTATGCATAGGTCGATGTAATCATCATATAGAATTACACTTTATGTTTATAGTATGTTGGAATATCATTATCAACCCTTATACGTCTCACTGCTGGGCCCGAGCTTCCTCTACAACTGAGAGAGGCTTTATTCCACCACATTGGCCTAGAGTTGGTAAAGTTTGAATATTACTAAGAAATATTGATTAACTTAATAGTTTTTATTTATTATTATTATTGGCTTGTTTGTTGTTGGCGTACGATCAAGAGGTTTTAGTTTCGATTTCCAGGTGGGGCAAAGATTTTTAAAAGTAAGCAATGTCTACACAAAAACGGGTCTAAGTAAAGAAAAGTATGCAAATAATATTAGGCATCGTTATCAATAAGACTTTAAGTTTTAAAACTCAGAAATGGTAGAAGAACACATCACTGCCTTTCCTTAGGGGGAACCGGTGTGATGCTATTAATATAAATAATAATCAACTATGTTAAAGGAAATAAAACAGTTTTTCGCCCCACTGTGGTCACATTTTACAGTTGATTTTTTAGAGCACTCAATATATGACATTATTTGAAAGGATGTTTCAGCTATACTCGTTAAATCTTATATGTATCTAAGATTTTTTGCTTACTGATTTTATTCACTAAGCAAGCTAACCTTAGAAATTTTTAATGTTCACCTTTATAGGAGTTCGAAGATATATTTGTGTGTCTATGATTTAAATTCCTAAGCATAGATTTATAATTTGTGTACTTAATATAAAATAATTCATGTTACTTAACTGGAATTTATGACTAATAAAAAACAACTGCACTGAGACATTCCTTTGCAAATATGTTCAATACATGCTTATTCATAATGATGACTTAATATTGTGTGACGTTGATACGTTTAGAGCGAATAGCATAAAGTTGATACAGATGATATCATTTATTATACTTTTAGTATAGCACATGTTAGACTATTCGTTACGTATTCCGATTACATCTGTAAAAAAAAGAACTTTGTTAACATACTAAGCACGATCTGAGCACCCTAACGCTAACATTGCTTACATATTAGAATCAGACTTTTAGATTTGCAAAAGTGTAAGATCCTTTTTCGGAAAGTATGTGCACTGTATCTACATATTATAATGTATTTTTTTTTCTTTAAAAGAGTTTCTTGATTTTCATTACGACATTAATACGACATATTATGATCTTATTAAAGCCATGATATTTATATCTAATTTTTAATTCATTCAGTCATCATAGAGGTATATGTTAATGTGCCCTATAAATATTTGTTAGTACCCTATATAAATTATTTATTAAAAAAAAAATGTTTTGTGTAAAAACAATTATTTTACACCTTCTAATCACGACACAGGATTCTCTTGATCAGAATTAATTTGATTTAGAGGATTCGTAAAAACTTAAAGTGTGAAAATTTGTTTTATTTTCTGCAAAAATTAATATAAATCTTAAATTATTTTTGTTATAAATACAATTATCAGTTGCATATACATAAGGTTTAACTATTTTCACTTTCTACGACAATAGATAGTATCGACAATCATAGATCATCGGATAAATGACATGATTTTACGACGCATGATGCTGCAAGGATAAATTTAGATGATACCAGAAATAATAAAATTATTCATATTTATAGATGGCCTTTTCATTCACTGTTAAAATACTATAAAACAATTATCTAAACGACAATTTGATACTTTTTTTTATTTATTATTTAATTATTACACCCAAAAACGATACACCTGATAGTAAAAGCAGTGCTATACCAATATGTTATTATCCACGAATGGCAACAACGCTATTTAAAATCGCTGGATGCAGGTTCTTCAACATGATGATTTGCGATATTGTCGGACGCGTATCAATTTGATTTTATGTTGATTATTATTTTTTAAACATACAAAACGCCCTTCAGATGTGCAACAGTATTTAATAATTTGAATGAGTTGTAAACAAGGTAATGTGTATCCCAAACAGCCATGACGTCAGTAATCTTTATCGTAAAAGAAATCCTTTCTAGATGTAATGTCTAGAGATATAGATGATTGTTGCTGGCTGGTCGCTATAATGATACACAATTCATTTATTTTATTTTTTTACGTTGTAATTACTACCACTAGTTTTACATAATCGATGTCAAAATTGAGTTTTTCGTGGCGAAAGTTCTATTTGCGACAGTATTATTGATATGAATTTGTCTCTGACATCGCATACATGCTTTGCATGCAATTAATGTGGCGACAAAACCTCATTTCGCGAACAGTTAGAGTCAATTCCCACTGAAATTTCATCATCGTCAATCTAACTTGGGTTTAATAAGTAATACTTGCGCTGTGGGCCGTCCCAGAGCAGAGGCCGGCTGGTCCAGCGAGATGCTGTGCGTCTCATCTCTCCACCCGTCCCTTACCCGCGCGCCGAGCTTGCGGTCTCAGAGGAAAACCTCCGAACCGGCCTCTCATTATCATAAACCCCGTCGATAACAACACACGCGAACCTTCGGGATAGCTTCGAAAAAATATTTTTTATTTTTCCTGACTATTATCTAGCAATATGACGGGTGATTTTGCCATTGTAAAAATATTGACAAATAGTGTCAGTGGCGCCACCAGTGCGGCTGTTGTCGTCCCGCTCGTGAGGCGAGGGCGTGTCCCCTGGGCGCCTCCCACAGTCCGCGGGGACGGACGGGGGCGCCGCGATGCCGGGCCACTCGGCGGCGCGCTCCCGCGACGCTTGTTAGTGTTCCGCAAATCCACAGCGGGATCGCCCGCACAACCGGGACACGATCCCTAAACGCACATACGATAACACAGAGCCGCCTATAGGGCAGCCACCACATACAAACAGTTCGCCACTATTACCATTTCGAAAATATTTTTGAATTTCGATCTATTTTGTGTTGAGTCTGCGTGTATATTATGTTTTTGAGAGTTGAGTATTTAATTTGTGCGGTCCGGGTTTGAATTTGGAGCGCGATTTTCGGGAGAGTTCGCGATTTTCCGGGGGTGTTCGTGCGCTCTCGGAGGACTGATTCGGGGTGCGTGTCGTGATTCGAGATTCGGTCGGACGAGTTAAACGCGGCGGCGGGCGGGTACACGGGCTCGCCGTGGCCGCCGCTGGAACTCGACCCCGTGGGATGGGGACGGAAACTATATCCATCGGGAGCACCCAGGTCTTCAGGTACGTGCATGACAAATTGTATTTTTTTTCAAGTCAGTTGTTTAAGCCAGCGTCAATTTTTTCCTCGAGAATGTATTTTGAGGCATAACAATTATTTACAAAAACTTTCAAAAGCTAATTTTCATATTCGTATGATAATTGTTGCTTTAAGAAATACTTAGATAAATTCGCTAATATAAGCTTTGTTCCAACTGAGGGAAGGAAGAAAATTGAAACATCTTTATAACGGCAATAATAAAGGCCACGAAGGCAGCGACTACGCTCTACGGCGTAGCATAACAAACAAAATCCAAACAAATTATTACAAGTTAATTTTTAAAATTTTATATCATGTTTTCAATATTTTTTTCTGTGTTTTTAATAATTATTTCAACTCATGTAGATGATTCCACTATGTCATTTTTAGGTATAATTACATTTTTAACAAAAAAACATACCTACATACTCATTAATGTTTGGAAATGACCATAAAATCACTAATGATAAAATAATAATAAATAGTTTGTATTGGTCGCTGTCAAAATAAAAAAAATACAATGTAAGCCCTTCTCAACAGGATGCGATTTTTTAAAAAACAGAAAATGGCTTATCTGATTTAAAAAAAGAAGTAAAACATTTTGTTTTGCAAAGGCGGGCTGATGTTCGGCCTGCACCATCAAGAAGCGGCTGGCGGGATCCACGCACAGCCGCGAGGGCCCGTCACATCCCTCAAGGAGGAACCACTAACCAGAGCCTGGATGACACCAAGCTCCCTAGTTGACAATACCAAGTAAGTGATCGTAGTATGTAACCTCCTTAGTCAGGGTAGGCGAACCTTTATGCATCAACGTGCCATCAAATAATTTTGACTTTCTGATTATTTGGAGAATAACAATAATAAATACTATCAAAACTCTTTATGAAATAAAGTAAACAAAAGAGGTACATTTTGGAATGTTTTTATTACACGCATAAATTAAATTATTGTAAAATTAGTGTGACTTCTGTGTGATCGGCGACGTGCCCAAAATATTGTGTCGCGTGCCATCAATGGCACGCGTGCCATTGGTTCGCCTACCCTGTCCTTAGTTATAAAGAGGTTAGGTACATAGCCAACTTCAATAAAAAAAGAAATTAATTCTTAGACTATCTAACCAGTACTGGCTGCTACTTTTTGTGTGATTTGTCGGAGATTTGGTTTAAAATTTGTTAGATATTTAAATTTGGAATTTTTTAGTTTGAATTGATAATCCCTCGGTAAAGTGGGAGAAGTTTGATGTTGACGCTAGATGTCGCTTATTCAGGGATTTTTTTAAATACTGCTGATGATTATGTGTTTCCTTTTTATCATAAGAATTATATTATATTTAAGAAGAACGTTTTTTTTACGAAACATAATTATCAAATCAAAAAATATATAATATATTTAAATAATGAAAACTTTTTGTAACGTACAGCCAAATAATTAATATCTCTCTATCAGTTACCAATAAAAATATTTCAAAGCGAGTTCATGATTCAAATACTTATAATAACTTCATAGACATTTTTTAATCTTACAAATGCCTTTAAGTTTTTTACCAGAATTAGAGCAGCGTTACTATTCCAATTTTATATGTATTTATTCAAATATCGATATCCAGTATACACTACTGAATCGTCATAACGTTACCCTTAACAAAGAAGTATTTTATCCACATCGCTCTACCATCATAAGTCACTTACCGGACTTAGGCAAGGTTTAGTCAGTTGAGATAAATGTAGTCGATAACTCCAGCCCTATATTTACAATAAACAACTGTTGTTGACCCTGCCAATATCCTTTTATTCAGTTACACTCGATACACATGGCAAATCTCTGTTTACACGCTCTTAATAATCCTTTTAGTGGTGGAAAAGAGCAGCGCTAAGTATTGTGAGCTAGCTTAATTGTATTACAGTTGGCCAAAATGAACAGGTCGAACAAATGACGGCTCGGCCTCACGTTAAACAAGAGAAACGGATTATGTATCAATATGCAAGGGGTGCATTAGTTGTTAACGTTGACATTTTATTTGTTATTCATTTTATATTATAAAGGGAAGATTTTTTTTTAATATTGTTGCGGGCAATTTTAAGACTATTTCCCAGTGGTAGTGGAGGCCCGTGCCTAGCAGTGGGATGTACATATATGGGCTAATGATGATGTGTGAGCTATTTAAATAAGGATAAGTACAAAAGTAAGAAAAAACAATAAAAAAACGGGTAAGTCTTTGTAGGCGTAAAGATTGTGATTATGTTGACAGAGTCATAAATTTTAATCGCAGTAAAAACCGTTTTATGAATGACTTCTAACTTTTTTTCATTAATAAATTAAACAACCTTTTCATCAACAAGAAGTTACAAAAAATATAGCACAACTACAAAGATTAAAATGAGCATTTTAAAACCAAGCCCATATAAAAATTACGTAAAACACCAAAAGATCTGCAAACCGCCGGTGTAAAGTCCGCAATGAGTGCATTACCGCGGCGGTGTCCAATCAGGGGCGGCGAGTTCCGTACCGCCGATAATGAACCGAGCCGTAACAAGTACGCATTCATAACGCAAAGGGCGATATAAATCATATGCGGGGGTTTCGCCGGCGATTCATGTACATGTTCTACACATGCAATCGATGGACGATTTAAATTGAGAATGACTGCTTAGAGTTCATGATCGCCTGGTACCTCAGGCTCGTGGTTAGTGTAGAGTCATTGGTGAAAGGACTCTTCTAACAAATCTTCGATATTTTAATGGTCTATATCTCAAAGTTTTCCATGCCGAATTCATATTATTTAATTGTGCTGTGTAAATTGGTGAATCAATCAAACATTTGTGTTGTTGCGAGGATCGAACACGTGACGTCATATTTTGTAAGCTGATGTCTAGCCATCTAGGCTCCAGGGCTGTGTGTATGGACTGATACAGTCTGCAGAACACAATTGAAAATTGTATAAAATAGATATCGCATTAGGTAGTAGCATATTTCTATCACACTTTTTTACCGCTTAAAAACCACGAGATTTATCTGAGTTTTCAAAATAACCGGTATAATAAAACCTATTGATGATATAAAGAAGCGAATATTCTCTTGCTAACCGCTCTTTTCAGCGCCAGAAGCAGATATTCTGGTCTTTTTAAAAATATGTTATATTCGATCATTCATTGCGTAATACACATATTATATCATATGAAGAATATAGTGTTGACTTTCAGACAATGTGAGTGAAAGCCTAAGGCACTGAGACAATTGAGGCCGTTCTTGTCATAAAATATATCTTTATAATAATGTCGGGAATCGACTTGTTGAAATATGAGTATTTTTTTATCCTTATTTCAACTTATCAAACTAAGTCAAAAACATATACTTGAAAATCATGAGGTTTTTAATCTTTTCAAATAACAATTTATGTAGACTTGAATTTGATAAGGAACGGAAGAATATTAAATAATTAGTAAAAACTCAAAAGTTCAAAACTGTGACTGCACAGTGGCGGTATTACCATAGAAGCCCAAAAGCCCAGCTTGTCTTACATAACTTCGAAAAAATATCTTTAAGTTTATAATAAATATCTTTAAAGTCATATAAGTTACCCTGACCTCCGAAAAACAGTTATAAACTAGATGTAACATAACAGATACCGTGTAACCCTTTTGAGCTTCTGTGGAAGGATCGCCACTACCGCTGCCTACCTAGCTCCTAATGGAAAAACAAAATGAGTGCAATAATAAAAATCATTTTTATAATATTTTTAAAAATCCCCAAATAACAACAGTTCATTTGAATAATAATCATTTGCGCAACACCGTACAGACGGTACAATATGACGTATTGATGCGCAGTGGAATTAGTGCACATTGTTTGTGTTGCGGGCTCCGTGCCCTCCCGCATCTGTCGTGTTTTAGCTAAACGAGTTTTAGTTAAAATGTTTGCTTGCAACTCGAGTGTTTGACTATCTGGCGCTTAATTTTGTTTTCAAAGAATTCGCCTTTAGGCGTTTTATAAGGATCGTTGTACTTATTTAGGCGATTGATTTGAGTAAATGTTTTTATAATTTAAAAAAAATTATGAAATAAGTGATTTTTTTATGTTTGTAGTTATAAAGAAAGGAAGTAATAATTAAAAATGATTAAACTATGAATTCGGAATTGAAAGATATTTAATTCAGATGCTTCAGAAGTCAACTATTATGATTCCATTACAAGTTAAAAGTACAGGTTAAGAGTCCACATAATTTCTGGTACGGCTTTACCTTTAATCTTTAAAATTAGAACATTTTATTTTTTCAATTGTCTAAGATTCTTAGTTATTTAAATATAGAAAGGAGAGAATGAAATTAATATCACGATTACTTTTTGTTATTAGTCAAACTCTAAAGAAGTGATCTGCAAGTTCAAAGCAAGTTTAGCTTATCTTTTGCAATCCCACTTCGTAAATCTTCCTTATAAAGAAGCAACATATCATTGAATAAATTTAATTTTAATTTTCTAAGTTACCATAAAATTATTCCTACTCGTCTCAATAAATCCACTAATTAACCAAATAGAATATCATCAGGAGTCTGGATGACAAATGTTGACAGATAGCGTTCCGTCCGCGATGACAGTTCCATTTATAAACGGCTTTAAATCATTAGCCTCGCCCCGACGATTACCCGCTACGTTTTTAATAAATTAAACAGTACCCGTTAATGATACCCATTATATGTGCGTTCTGTTATTTGAAATAAGAATTCACTGTGTTTTGATAGATTGAAAACAACGATGCAATTTTGTTGTAAATTATATTTTTAAAATAGTTAATAGGATAGCTAGTGGTAGGTATTTCATAATATCTCCTAAAAATAAAAGTAAAAATCTCTTAAAAATATTATAATGTATATTGGATCTCTTTTTTTAAATGGTTATATCAATAGATTACATTAATTGAAAAACAAATAATATCGTTAGGTAAAATTAGTCAAAAGCTCTACAATGATGGAGTAACTAGCACCGTGATTATTGATGCCGTGCTAAAACCGCGTTTTTAATTTTTTTCATTTTACTATTTTTTGCATAGAATAAAAATAGGGATTTTTATCCATGCCACCGCTTAAACCGAGCCGAGCGGGAAAAAAATTCTTGCCGCAGATTGACAAAGCGCTCGCGATCTGTAAGCGGAAAAAGCGCTACAACCTAATCGCGAATGCTTCGCTGAAACTGGTTGCGATAAATAAAACAATGGAGTGTCGCGTGCGAGAGTATAAAATGGCAATCGCGAAACCAATTTGTTTACGCAAATTCTGCAGCAGGGAGAGATGAATGGGCGACCATAGCGTAATACGGTCCTCGCCGGGTAATGTCGGCCGCCGCCGCCGACCGCTGTCGATATCGACTTGTCGATGGTTATGATATAAAAAAATAAACAAGGTTTTCAGTTAAAAGGACGATACAAAGTATTTACGGTATTTGTGTTTTTTTTTAGGAAGTTAGTAAAGTTTGTTATAAAATTTATGATTTTAGTTTTTTCACGTGGGTATGTATAACGTGTAATTTTTTAAATTTTACAGTTCCTTGATTTAGCAAAATTTATTTTTAAAATGATTTAGAAAATTTTATAAAACACCTTTTTTATAAAAATACATTTCATACATTTTTGTTACAAATATGCTCGTCCATGTACATTTAATTTAGAACGAATGCAAAACACAAAAAGCCCACACTACGTGAACGGAACAACAGTGAGAAATGAGACCGAAGATTTGATGAACTGCACGCATTTGAAATGTTGTTCTATCGATGTATTTATTGCACACATTGACGACAAAACAATACTGTTCTGCCAAACGATTTTCAACTTTATTCCGTAGGTACTAAGACTTGGCTAAGGGAAATATCAATTCTGAGGCAAATTCCGAAATCAAGTCACCACATGTCGATATCGAGGCGTGTGGCAGCATTTGTGTATCATCACTTCATTTGTGTTATCGATATTTTAGAACAGAGTTTAGATTTATGCGTTTCGAGTGAAGATAGCTTTCAATAATTTTTATGTTGGGGAATTTATTTCAAGTTTATTATGTCGTTTGTTGTTAACATTCTATTGAAGAAATATACTGAAATTTGAACAAATTACTATCTAAAGAAAATATTCAGGGCACGAACGCTGGTGATAAATTAAATTCTTACTAAAAAGGTTTGTTATAAAAGAGGTTTTGAAAAATGTCTCAACTAGCGGTCACAGCAGTAAATCAGTTTGTGAAAGGAACCATAATCCTCTATTGTTTTTTGTACCCTATGGTTGTTTGTAAAGGCTACCTAATCGCTTATGGTGGCAGTATGTTCAATCCTTTTGACAAATTGTTGAATAACAACTGTGAACGGAGTTTTTAATTTATGACTTCATTATGCATTTTTTTTTCAATGTAACTGTATGTTTGCAAAATTTGCTTGTCATCATGATGATTAATTATTCATGTCTGTACTTTTGAGCCCCTTTTAGACTAAACCTAGAAATATAAAAAGTTAACAAAATAATATACATAGTAAAATCTTATATTTATATCAGTGTAAAAGTACACTTTCAAAAAAAAAATAAGCAAACCTAAATTCTATATTTAAAATGCATTCGAAATTCAAATTATAGAAGTTTTAAATGAGTGATTGACACATTTTTAATTTTAATTAAAAATAGCAAATTATTATTGGCTGTTAAGTTCTGTTGTAAAAAAAAAACAAAAGACGTTTAAATAAGGAACGAAGATTTTATGCCATAATTTGTCGGAAATACTGACAAACCAAGATACGACTAGATAATGTTTATATTATTATGGCTACAACATAATACTGATACTTTACTTATCCTAATCAATACTCATTTGTTTTCTTCTTCGCAGTAGCGTGGGTGTCGGCCGAGCTCACTTCGAGAAGCAACCGCCGAGCAACCTGCGCAAGAGCAACTTCTTCCACTTCGTTGTGGCTCTGTACGACCGCGCCGGCCAACCGGTCGAGATCGAACGAACAGCTTTCATCGGATTCATCGAAAAAGATCAGGTAAAATATTTAACGTGTTTATTTATATTTTTTAAGAAATTGTTGGGTTTTAAAATATTTACTAATATTGCCTCTATGGGGCAGTTGGTAAGAATGAAAAACCTGTTCCCTTTTTTAATCCTATTTTGAACCATTTTAGTTTCTGTATAGGTAGGATCATGCGGGTATTTGGCGAATAAAGTACGTGACCAGGAGATTGAATTACTAATTTCATTTAATAATTTAACTATTTTGGTAATTAATACCAAAATAAATATTGTTTAAATTGTCATTCCTTTTACTTTTAAATTCACCTCGTCACCGTGATAATAAGAACACCTACTATTTTACAAACACAAAAGCTCCAAAACTGGCATCCCTAGAATGAGTTTAAAATACTTGCTTTCAATACATAGTTATTATTGTTGATTTATCAATAAATCCTTTGGTGATTCGTATCTGGAATCAGAGGCGAGCTTCATCAATCAGGATATGGTTGACATGATGTCTATTGTGTGCACAATGCTTACACATAATGCCGTGCGTTGGTGGCATCACCTTAAACGATAATACTTTAATATAAAGAATATGTTTACTTGAAATTGGCTGTTTTTATTTAAATTGTATACGTATAATATGGAAGAACGCTAATGCAAGTACTTTAATAAAAATAGTCTGGAAAATGGAGATAATTAGCGATTATTTGAACTCGGAACAATTATTGTTTAACTTAGTTGATCACACACAAATTTTATACAACTGAATGGATATATGTTGTTGAGTTACCAAGGGTACTCATTTCATATGAAAGTTGTCTTTGTTTATGGAAGTATTTTGTCAAAACTTAATGCTACTAAGGAGTTCTGTATATGTTAACTACTAAAGTTAGGTTGAGAAAGAATAAGCAAGTTTGTTAAGTTAAAGTTATTGTTTAAGTTTTAAAGTACATACTTCGTAAAATAATTTAATGACACTTAATATTTGTATGTTTTAATGTACACTAAAATCTTTATTTATCGCAAAAATTATTCACATCCATCAACCCATTTCGCATGGAAGTCCAACATCCTTTACATTGTCGTTTGTAATATCTAAAAATTATCCTAATTTCTCAAAAGGGCCTTAAACAATAGCCAAGACTATCAACAAAAGACACCAATAACGTAAAAGTAAAATATGGAGGGGTTTGCGTTCACATACAAACGAGTACTGAGGGGATTTGAGGGGGTGCGGGTGCGGGGTGGCGGCGGAGGGGGTCGCGTTCGCACGTCTTGTTTGTTGGCGCCGAGTGCTGTCGCGTTAATTATTCACATAGTAAACATTCATGTCCGCGTTTTTACGGCGCGTGTGTCGCACGCTTTATGATGTACTTTAGTGAGTACACCGCCTTTTGGATGTCCGATGAATTTTCACTTGCGTGCCGCTAATTGGGTGGTATATAACTGAATTAAACGGTGTTAGTTGCAATATGTGTGTAAGGTTTCCGATATGTTTTTGGGTTATTTATGACGATTTGGGGATGTGTGGTGTGTATTTGTTAAATAGAGAAGGAACTGGGGTTCTGCATATAGAAAAATATATGTCTAGTACAAAAATGATATGTACAAATGTTTGTGGGTCATGTTCTAAATGCACAAATCTAGTGAGTAGTGTTTAAAAAATATTCCAAGATCTGGTACTTATCCAACAGACTGAGACTGACAGGATAGTCTGTTCGCTTCATGTCAATGTTTTAATGAATCAAACGAATTTGTCAAATGTTCTTACAATGAAATACCTTACAACCTCTGTTACGTTTTTAATGCATTACCAAAACTGAAACTGCAGAACTTATCTATCTCATTTTTATGAGTCAGTAATTTTTGAAAACAAAACAAATGCAATCTAATTATAAAGTAGCAATTGAAATATATTCTGCTATTAAATCTGTTTTTATGTAAAACATTCATAAACACAGACATTTTATACAGAAACATTTGTTTCAGGAACCCGAAGGTCAGAAGACAAACAACGGCATCCAATATAGACTGCAATTACTTTATGCAAATGGTGAGTTTGTTCGTTTGTACAATTGACATTAGCTATCGATCTTAATGTATTCACTCTGTATTTTTTTCATCGCTTGATTTTTTATACTTATTATTTTATACATGAAGTCTCTATGTTTTCAAAAAGGATTTAAAAAATTGACGAAAATTTTATATTAATAAAAAAGAAATGTTCATTACAATTACTTTAATACTAAACCTACATCAAATGAAAATCATTTTAAATTTATTGTTTTGCTAAAATTCGACATTATGCAAATAATACATCCGCATAGTTGACAGGAAAAGTTTTTTCAATATATCAATATGGATCGCTAAAAGATTTGGCTCAAAATTTGCTAAATATAGGAATATATAAAATAATAATATATAGAACTAAGTTAAAATTCTCTTAAATTAAAGCTAAAATTAGTCCGATTTGTAAACATCACTACAATACATGTACATAACTCGAAATCCCAACAAATATCTGAGAAATTGAAAGGGAAACGGTAATATTTGCCGAATCAATAAGCTGCTATACAGAGCCCGAAGACACATGGAAGGTAAACCTTAATCTAGTATTCAACAGACGATGACAACGGTATAGATGCGGTGGCTGCATTGTAAATATTTGCCGTCTTCCCGTTAGTGGATAATGGAAAATTGGCACGGCACAACCTCCTGCACTATGAATGACGATTGTACAGCCCTGTTATTGGCACTGGGTGAAATTATGTGCTTGTATAACGTGGGCTGTCTTTGTGCTAGAGATGTTGTTATCCAAGGTGTTTTTGTAGAATTTGATGGAAGTTGTATAGAATTTTTTGAGGATTTGCTGGATAAGATAGGAAATTAGATTTTGTTCTTTCTTATAAGTTACTCGTAAATTCTAGGTTGATAGGAGTCGCAATGACAGCTGCGAGAATTAAAAAAAACAGCTATTATTTCATCATATAAATCAAATCAGATTTTTATTTTAATAGTTTGTACAATTGGTGAACATTATACCTTTAAATAGAACAGTAGATGTTTTTTTAAAAAGATACAAATATTGGTTATAAATGCAATAACACTATTGGTAACCTTTTCATTCTAATTCCTTGTGAAAAAGTATAGAACAAATGTGGAGGCAATTCCAGTAGGTTAACAAATTGTGCAATGTCTGGCTCTACGGCGCTACGCTCGTAGCCTGTAGCTTGCTACGATCTTTATTACTACAACGTGTAAATGTTACTGTTATATACGAGAATTAGACGAAACTTTAACGTATTGTGGAGCCAACGTTTGTCTTGACTCATGTATGGAATTAACGGGCAATGAATCTTGTAGTCTATGTGAAAATGAACTTATTATGGTTTTTTAATTGATTATTTAATTATTATAAAGGGCAGAGAATTCATAATTTTGTATCTTACAGGTATTCGACAAGAGCAAGACATATTCGTCAGACTAATCGACTCAGTGACGAAACAGGTAAGCAAAATGTACTGTACGTTTTTAAATCAACACTACGGTTATTTAGTATTCACAAATCTCATAACCTTTTAAAAAACAAAAAGTTAACTCTTATCTAATTATTTTGTGTATCGAATGTTCTTTAGACATTAAGATTTTTATAACGGTTGAAGCACCTTAAAATAAATTTAATAAATCTAAGTCATTAAGATTTTTTTGGTGATTGTAAACTCATCCGTGATAAGAAAAGACACTGGCTTGCACAAAAAAAAAACAATCCTCTCCTCTCCGCTCATTTCTACATTTAAAAAATTCCAAATTTAAAACTCTACCAGAGAGAATCGGGAAGACCAGTGGGTACCCATCGAGGCACGCGCTACCACGTGCCGGCCGCGTGGCTGATTGTCATCGCCGGCGCCCGATTAGCCCCTAATCCGCACGCCCCCTGGTCAGAATTGCATCGCATTTGGGGACAATCATTACCGTTATCTCGTGTTACAATTTCATTCTAAGTTAGTTCTGAATGCCTGGTGTCGGATTTTGATCGACAGTTGGTAAAGGGTTCGTGGTGATAAATTGTTGATGCGCACTTTGGAGGGAATATGTGATTGACAATGTAGTAGATGAATTGCGAAATTAAAACTGTTAAATAACAATAAACTTATTTTAAGTCATGTATAAAATATAAACAATTATCAAATTAAAACTCCTTTAAAAAACTTTACAATAAATATATCATATTAATAAATTTCTCCATGTAATTTATTTTATGTTATATCAAACATTAAGTGAGCTTTACACGCTAATATTTACTCTCAAATTTAAATTACTAGAACATCTCCCATTTGTTTCATAATTGTCTTTGTAGGCTAAAACATTAATTAATTTACTTGTAAAGAAAGTCAAATTATATTTTTTTTTGTTTTTAATAGAAATATTTTGTGATGTATCTAATTTGGACATTATAAAACTTTTGTTCGTAATTCTCGTTAGATTTATAGACTGTGTAATGTTACTGTTTAACGAAACACTGATTAACTTTAAACTAAATTATTTGTTAAATAAAAAACTAATTATGAAGAAACACTTATTGAGTAGTTGTGCCATGTAGAACAGGTCATCATTCAGCAAATTTAAAATACCTATTAATTGTACCAACACCATTGATGAAAGCTAACCATTGTGAGCAAATAATATCAACGAAACCATGTAACTCCGACCACCTCACATATATAATTTCAACACGTCCCGTGATCTTAGTGTTGTGAAACAAGAGGCCAATTACGAAAGATTTATGCCACGAACATAATTAACTTAGGCCGAACGTTGTTAACTAAGAATTACGGAATTTTGTATGTGTTTGTATGTGCGGGTTGGCTGTGTTTGGTGCAATGCCTTTCTCGTTTGGAGCCTTTGTTATGTGTGGGGTAAACTTTATGTAGTCTGTTTATTTGAGTCTGTATAAATTTTACACCATTAAAAAAAGATGAGGGTGTACAGTGTAAAACACCACGTACAACCATCTTACAAATACAAAATATGAAACAGCTATTTTATAATTCTTTAATAAAGACACTATCTTATAATGAAATGTAAGTCTAAAATTTACCTTTTTAAGTAAATAAACACTGTTCGTCCTAAGTAAGTTAACACAGCATTTAGGTATAGATACGAATCTTTTACAAAGCTATACCATTAAAAGAGCAAATGCACCGACCCCAATTAATGTCCAAGAGATTGTAGTCATTTAAATCGCACAGAAATGACACGCAAAACAGTCGTTCGGCAAAAATTGCGATGAAAAGATGTCGTTGGTTAATAGCTGGCAGCGGTCGATTTAATTGTATTAAA
Organism: Cephonodes hylas; assembly: GCA_030295005.1. Taxonomy (NCBI): domain Eukaryota; kingdom Metazoa; phylum Arthropoda; class Insecta; order Lepidoptera; family Sphingidae; genus Cephonodes; species Cephonodes hylas. Next base: position 8,943,142 of record AP025371.1, read on the forward strand.
ACGTTAGGTTTAGGGCGCACGGGCAATCAGCTAATGCCGCGCGGTGCATGCGAACTCGACACGCAACTCTTGTTTTCGGTAAGATAAAAATATTGGACACACTTACTGTTCAATTTCCTTTGATGAGTGATTTATACGTCATGGTGGTAGTACTTTTTTAGAGTGTGTATTTTGTACCGGAAAAAATGAGAAATTAAAGAAATGTTTTATTGGCTATATTTTATCATTACCCCATATACGTCACAATGTTGGGCATAGGCCGCCTCTACATCTGACAGCGTAGAGATGAATATATAGGAGTGACTATATTTAAATTAATTATAATTATAAATAGTAGGGATTAATAACTTTTCTTTATTACTTTATTACACAGTTATATGGCAGGTTTTCAGAACCTTATTTTCCGGCCTATAATATTTAAATTTTTTTATAGAGCCAATCTTAGAACTTATCCAACTTGACATCTATATTTCATCTATGTTGACTATAGGTACATTTACGCGATGTAAAAATAAGCCATTAAAACTCATTATGTTAATCGCCCCGCCCTCAGTCGCAAAATCACATTTAATAACCGGATTATTTGTGTTCCCATACTAAATCACTATCATATCAATATCTAAAATATCAATCTGGCAGCCCTCTGTTTGACTATAGTCTTAAGATACCGACTGTATGCGCGTCCGAATGAGATTCAGCCAAATCCCATAGAGTAACGTCGGCCGGTGAATAGAGCCGCGCGCGCCGCACGTGGCCTCGTGATTATGTTTACTTTAACTATGTTCAAACAACGTATTAATTTGGTACGTTTTTGTTAGACGAAATGACTTTCTGTATGTATATTGCGAATTAGGCTTGTTTGCTGTTCATAATGGAGTTTTGCTCCCCGTTAATTATACGTGTGAATTGTTTTTTTTCAAACTGTATTAAAGATATGTACTAGTATAATAAAATTTAATGTAAACGTAACCAAAAGAAGATACAGAGAATCGTTGATTTTTCAAATGAATTTTCAAATATTTTTTTTTAATCAAAAATGTCCTAGAGGTCTTTCTATTTCCGACAATTAAGCAGACTTACCTCACTACTGACTTAAAGGTAAAAAATAGCAAAGAAAAGTATAATTTTGTACTGGTGTACACTCAATAGTTCATAAGATTTCTCTAAATACCAAATTGAGAGGAACGAAAGTCCCTGAACAATAAACCGCGGACCAGTTAGAAGTAATGAAAATAATGTTCACATATTTAAATGTTAGCGTAATGTGTCAATAAAAGTGAACTAGAGTAACAGCAATAATAATAAAACGGAACGGCGACAAAACTGGCAACGTAACAAAGCATTGTGAATGTAGGCGCGTAAATCATTGCACTTCTCGTCTTTTTAATGTCTTTATGTTTATTCTTAGTATTTTTGTTTTATTGTGCTGTTATTTGTTTTATCGATGTAATGTGGGTGAAAGATGATATTTTAAAAATTAATGTGAAACTTTTAAGTCGACAGTCAGGGGTATTTTTAAATTAGCAATATTAATATGAAAAATATGTATAATAATTTTAATTTAATCCATAATATATAAAGTAATTACAGAAGTTTAAAATAATGGCATTGTAAAAAAATATAATCTGTGATATAAGTCTATTATGATCATTGCTTAGCGTCATTCGGTATGCTAGTTAGAAACCGATAGAGCTTCCCAAAACATTTTATTCCATCCAAAGTCCAATAATAAAATGTACCTTGAAATTATTTGAAATATGATTTACCTCTACGGATAATAATCTTACAAACCTAAACGCTGAACTAACAAACCACCGTGTGAATATTTGCAAAGTTTTAATCCTATACATTCCGTGTTAGAGTACGTTGTGCAAAATATCTAAGTCTCGCTGCGTTGTCGTTCATGTAAATCACACGCCAACGTTGTTTGGCGCACACTATGTCTTACCTCGCCGTACTGCAAGAAACTTTTTATTTCTTGTTTGTTCATAAATTCAGAACAATGCTCACGGTTCCTCTGATAGAATAAAATTTATTTTGTCACTTTTAAGAGCGCTATGTTAGTATGAAGTAAATATATTTTATTCAACAAATAAATTGGAGTTTTGTTTATTTCCTGTTTTGCTATCTTCGTCACGATCAGGTAGAGTGAGTCGGTACAAATATTCATAATTGTATCTATGCAGACTAAACTGGTGTATCGCGAAGACAGTTATGTTTGTGTCCCATATAATAGAGAGCAAACCGCTTAGAAATGATTTATAAAAAAAAATATCATACTTCACAAATTTATACGTAGAGTACAGGAGTAAGTATGATAATGTACGGACCCCTAGCCTCTCGATTCGTAAACTGGTGTCTAGCCAACTGGAAAAACAAAAATTAAATATTTTTTGTAAAACCCATCGATGTAAACTTATAAACCTAGAACGATATTTTAATGTAGTGGTAACCTTATCGACCAGGATACCACACGAGCAAACTAATGACAGTGACCATCAGTAAAAAAAGATTATTTTGTCACTTCTACCAACAGTAGCAAAAGTGGTATTTTTTTTTTTTAAATCAGCCAAAATTCCCAAGAGATTGAATCCCATGCGGCGGTGTATGCCCACGGCGGTCGCCGGCTCGTCCCAGCCGATCCTGTGGGACCATCTCAGTTCAGGGAATGAACTTGAAAAACGTAGCCCGCCGCACTATCATTACCACTTACATACACTTTCGCTCGTGATTTTGATTACGATATCTCTAAAAGTTTGCCAACAAATTCGACATATGTACATTTTTTATCTGATATTATTTTATTTAAAAGAATAATTTGAGATTCATCACGGATGCGTTTGCAAACTCATGCAAAAAAAATAAATCTTAATGACCTGGATTCGCATCGCAAGATTAATTAAAAAGATTTTTTTTAAAGCGTGTTCATCCTTAATAAATATTTGAAGAACACCTGTACCTGTACTACGAGCAGTACGAGAGTTATATTACCATTTATTGATTCCCATTTAAAATTGCTATATGGCATGTAACGCAAAAAATACATTTGCGTAATACAAAATGATACTGCACTTAATTCTATGCTTAACAAAATCAGCGCTGACTTATTTGATTTTGAATCGCACCTGATACCACGGCCCCTCTAATCACCAGACCCCAAGCTATTTTGTCTCCTTAACTACTTCTATATGACCCTTGAAAAACACCCTCATGCACAACAAAATCCTTACAAATCCTCAACACAAAAGACGATAATGCCGGGATATTTCATATTCAATTAAATATTTTGTCAGGGATAAAGAAATCTATTAGGGATTTTGGGGCGTAAGGCGGTTGATGTTTATGCATGACTTAGTAATGTTGCTCTTAGGTTTTCGTATTCTATTTAATAGTGACATGGGCCCTTTTAGAACTAGATGCGAATCGCAGCTGTGTTTAGATGCATTGTTTTATTGTCCACGATATACTTTTATTTCAATTAACATCGCTTTATTGATTCGAATTGAGCGTGTTTTTACGAATCCGACTGAATGATTTTGAGATATTATCGTCTAAAGTATCAGCTCTTTAGGTTTTAGGTAAATGATCCTACTTGTCTAAATCCTATTCAGTTGTTTCTTATATGCGAAAATATTAGTATCTTAAAAAAATCATTCTCAAAGTCTTCATAAATTTTAGTAATGTATGATGTAATGTACATGTTCATATTCATAAGAGTTTAAGAAATATATTTGTGCAGTGAAATTACGAAACACTCCACCCAATAATTGAAGGGTTACATGTAATTAGATATTAATAGATAAACGAAACCGACACGTGTTGGAGGGCGCGATCGTTTGTTCAATAAAAAAATCCAGTATTTTTGCTGGTTAAAAAAATGGTTATGCTAAATAGTTCTTCGCAATAAATAAAAATATATAAGAAGCCGAATCTGTCTAGGCTAGCACGAAGGACTCATACTAGGTGTTTGTGAGACCGAGAAGTCTCGTAGACTCTGATACCTACATAAGACTTATATCCTAAAGTGAGAAAAAATTATGTACGTGACTGTTAGGTCTATTTATTTATATCTTTTTCCACACAATTTATTATATCAAAATAAAACGCGAACTCACCAATGGACAAAAGATAGTAGATATACAAATCAGCGGTGATTTATTACCCCTTTACTGGCCCATGTTAGTAACGCATTTTAGTGACACAATAACGTGTCTGGTTATCACCATATCTTCAATCTCCATAGGTAGGTCAATGGGGGATGTATGTAAATCTGATTTTGATAATAAAGCGTTATTATTCGTCAGGGTGCATAAATTAGCAAAAAAGTAATAACTTAATGAAGACAAAACATTTTTATCTTATCTTTTGTAAATTCGTTTTAATTAATTACCGTATCCAATATTTAATTAATTGAAAATGGGTTTTCGTCTCTGTCTAAACAGATTTAATATGATTTTAATATCAAAAAAGTTGTTCCTTTTTTATCTTTTTCAGAACAAATAGAATGAAATAAATTATTTTCTATAATAATAGGTACATTAACTATTTTCAAAACATAAATATATATTTTTTTAAATTTTGCAACATTACTTTTAATATTGTTACGATGTGTAGGTAAATGTGCATCATTATTTAAACATGATTTTATTTCTTATTAAAATAATAAAATATTACATTATTTTTAACAAGCCATTTTTTCCTGTAGCCCATCGTGTACGAAGGTCAAGACAAGAACCCAGAAATGTGCCGAGTCTTACTAACGCATGAAGTCATGTGCAGGTAAATAAATTATGAATATTTAAATACCTATATATTATGTTTCATAAACATGTTTAAAGCTGCCAGAGTTACATGTTTTGGCTTTATCCATGCATATTTAAATGTACTTATTTTAATTTTAGTCCACATTTTTTTGTACATAAGTTACGGCATTTTATGATATATACAAATCTTGTTGGTTTCTCTTTGTTTATACTACCTAGAATTTCATAGAAAAATGACTGTAATCATTAATCATAAAAATCGACTTTTGAGTTACTGCAAGTCATGTTTCCCAAAATGTACGCTGCACTTTTGTGACATCCCTATTGTTAATGATGTAAATTTTTTATTTACACATTTAAGTATTAAGTTCAATGGTAGTTGTTTACAGTTAGAGAAGTAGATATAGGTAATTATTAAGTCTTTTTTCTCATGAAAACTTCTCATTATTTATCTGACTTTTTCCATGTACTTCAGAAAGTTGAATGATAGTCCACCTATAACATAACATGGAACATATTCTTATGCTTCAGTACAAATTACTACTCATACAACTTGTTATTTTGGACACATTTCAAATCATGCAAAATAGCATTCAGTGCTACAAAGAAGACACGCCGTTTACGTTCCTTGTAACTTTCTAATTACGAAACACGCTTACAAAGAACTGAACATCCTTATTAATTTAAACATTTTGTTTTGGGGTGGTTTTTCCGCTCGTAAATGTACCGTCTCGCCGACTTGTAATGTACACAGTTCATATCTCAGTAGGGAGACTTTTTAATTTACCCATTTTAGTTTTCAAAGTCAAAGTCAAATCATTTAATCAATATCATTTAATCAATCATTATTCAAATAGACTTTTACAAGTTCTTTTGAATCGTCATTTTTTTAACACTTTTTTATACTCTTTTTTTAAAACTAGTTTATCATCAATGAAAAGTAAATTAATAATAAAAATATTCTTATAGTAAATTGATAGAAACGGGTAAATGTCGATAAATCATGATTATTTATCACTTTTTAAATCACACTTGTTCTTCGATATCCTATTTAAATAACATTATTAATATTTTATAATTTGAGACGTATAGAAAATTATTTGCATGTTGCATGAGTATATTTGGTTTATAATTTGCCAGGAATATAAGAATTTCTGATGCAATTTCTTACCGAAACGTCACTTAAATACGTAGTTTCAATACCGCATACGTTTCACCTATACCTTTATTATCCTGCCAATGTGTTAGTGTTTGACAACAGACCGCGTCTGTGTGAGCAATTAAAATTTTATTCCACCTTAGACTGAGTATCTCTGTCTCAGCCAGCGGGGTATGTTTGTCTCTCTCGCACGTCTTCAGGGGAGGAGTCTCTAGGGAGTCTGTCCTTTCGATGTCTTTGCCCTTTGCGTCAAGGAGCCCCGGTAGGGCGCGTGCAACGGCTCGCCTAGTGTGGATACGGCTTGTTTGTTTACCAGGAAGCCTTTCATTCACGTATTTATGTCATACTGTTTTCAACTTATAAAGTGATGTTTTAGTACTAAAAATATTATTTAAGAGCGATTTATTCAATTTTTGTATGAAATTAAGAATGAAGTCCGAGGAGAAAAATGTTGAATTGAAACATATGTGATGTGGGAGTATGTACATTGAAGACTGAAGTTCGTTTTTAAATTCCCAATTATTTAATAATAATTTAATTAATTTATAAGAATCTAATTAAAATCCTCTGTTAAAAGTTATTTTTTTTATAAACTTTACTTACGCCATTTCATTCAGATGTTTTTGCATTATTGAAACATAAATTTATTTTACACTCTACTTGACTAAACCTAAAAAAAAATACGCAAATCTTTGAGCGTAAATAAAACGTAGTCCACAACTGCTCTACCTGTGTAAGTCGTCCTAGCTATGATACACTACTGCGGAACCCTTCGGTATATTTGCTGGCAATATATTGATTTTTTCCCCCCAAGGATCCCTTTAAGCAGTAGTTTGTTTTGTTCAGGTACGGGATGACTACAGTGGGGATGCTTAATGTATTCTCCGAATCATCATGCGCAGTAGCTAGTTTTTTTATTGCTGTTGTATATTGTTTACTTTTTGTGAATTAGGTTGTCTGGAAGAGGTCGCGGTTAGATAAGGCCGTCTATTCTCACTTAATCCTAAGCATTTCTTTTCTTTAATTTAATTTAGTTTTATATATGGTATTTAGTAAAGTGTATATAAATATGCAAATAGAAATAGTTTTGATATTAACGATTATTAGGCACACAAAATTCTATAGCTCTTTATGAACAAAATGTTAGCAATGTTTAACGTTCCTTGAATGTTTCAGCCGGTGTTGTGACAAGAAGAGCTGTGGCAACAGAAATGAAACCCCTTCAGATCCTGTTATTATTGATCGGTGAGTCTTCAATACAAATACATTTTTATTTATAATATATACAACCAAAACCTTTGGTTAAGTGTAAATACTAAACCTATTATCTTCATTAACGTGATACTGAATTTTATTAGTCTTGGATATGTCTCGGTCTATTCTTAAATAAACATGACTTATAATCCTTTGAGATTTTTCCACAATACTACCGTATAAAATTGACCAAACATAATTTCAATTGAACAAAGAATATAAAATAATAAAGAGTTGGCGTTGAATTTCCATTCACCAATTTACGGCAATTCATCTGAGCGCAATGACGGCATTCTCAGAACTTTGTGTTTGGTAATGCATTTCCACGATACGGGAAACTTTGCCGCATCTCATTCGCGTTGTTATACTCTTGTTGTGACGGTTAAAAGGGGAAGGTGTGATTTTATTTGCAAGCCCTTTATGCGCATAATTTGTGAAGTCACATATTCGTAATAGGTAGAGATCGCATAAGATATTCATTGTATCTTATTGGTAACTTAGCGTGTTACCATGAGTTTTTATATCAGGACTTATGAAATTAAGTTTTTTAATACAACACCTTTATTTAAATGATAAGTGAAGATTATATGACGTAAAAATTGATTAGCCCTCTATTGTATAGTCAAACAAAGATGAACCTATAACGTTATTAAATATCCCAGTACTATAGTAGATGTACGAATATTACGTACGTACGAATAGTATGTACGTACATTAAAAACGTCAAAACTAAAGTTCTACTAATCACCTGCGTGCCAATTCACGTTACAAGCAAAACCCTACCGCAAAACACATCTCGATCGAGAAAAAAAACAAAAGCTACCCAAAATTGCGTCGCCGACATCACGCTGAGTCATTCATACAGATTCGATATAAAACAATTTGAGCGGGAGGAGCGCGGGCTAATCAGGCTGACAAATATCGATGTTTGAATAGAGAACAGCGCGGGCAATGTTTGATAGGTGAGGGGCTCGCTGCACTTACCCAAAGCTTTTTGTTTTTACTTTTTCGGGAATTCAATAGAGATAGGCGTCTCTGGTTCGGTACGTTCGATATTTGAAATATAGGGTTGCACATTAATGTGTTTATTGATTTTTAAGGAAGGATTGACATTGAGATAAAAAAAGTTTGGATTTAAGAGTTGTATGTGTTGTGAAACTGGAGTAATAATTATTGTCATAACCGTTTAAAAAAATCTACATTATCTGTAAGTCATTTCACAATTTTCAAGCTATACTCGTATATTTATATTTTGTGAACTATTTACTAAAATTTACCAATTTAAAAATATAAAAACAAACAGTAATGCTCTTATTATTTAAGAAAGGACAAAGATTTCCATACTGACTCATTAATTCTGAATAAAAGATTATAAATCTTCGTTTTGATACAACTTTTTCAAAACATCAAGAATTATATTACTATCAAATTTATAATTAAAACAGGAATCAAAACAAGTATTAATTGATTCCCTAACAGTGCTGCAAATCAACCCTATAGAAACGTCACGCGTTGGTTTTGTAATTCGCTCGATTCAAATTTTTTCTACGTTCGAAACAAAAAAATCAACGACGGGCCTTTGTACGAACTTTCCTTTGCTTTCGGCGGATGAAGTTGACCGTGGAAATAAACTGAGCCGCCACTGAACTTGATTTTTCAACGTTTGATGTAAATTAACTCCGCTCAAACGTGTCCGCCTCTCATTATTAGATACGTTTGTGTGGAAATTTTAATTTGGATTTTTTCGTTAATATTCATTGGTTTTACAATATTCGAGGCGTGGGATATATGTTGTTGTTTATCTAAAGGCTTTTTGTCGATATTGATGCGGATTATATGATTAGCAAGCCATGATATAATTCACCAGTGAATTTTTGTATCATATTTAAAGACTGATTGGTGTAAAATCACTAGTCTTAAATGTGTCTAAAATATGTTACGCTTTCCCTTTTGCATTGGACAAGTAGAATGAATGAATTGCAGTAGATCAGCGTATAACTTTCGAGTGGCGATCGCTGCTTGTTGTTTGTCAAATATTCCAACACTGATGCACTGACCATTTCATCACCAGAGTATTAACATTGCATTATTACTTAGCCAGGCCTCAATAATTCAGACCCGTGCCTAGCAGTGGGACGTTCATGGGCTGATGTTGATCACTCAAGAAGTTGAAACATAAGAACATCAGCAAAACCATATTATACAATAGTGCGTATCGTATACGAATATAATCCATCAGGCCGATGTACGGCCTCGCCCATCGCGAGTACGTTCGCCAACTAATGTGATAATTGAAATTGTGCAATTGCGTGCGAAACGTCCGACACCGAATTCATTACAGCCGTATTTTTCGCTATTTCTTTTTTTTCTGCACAGCCAGTGTTCGCGGTATGATACTTTTTTGTTTGTTTAATCATTTTACGCGATGAGTCAGTAATCGTTTCGCACAGGACTAGTGCGGACGAATTAAACATGCTTGCGTGTAGGTAGTTTTGTTTGCTTGAATTAAATATTTATTTTGGTGACAAAATTATTTAAATTTTAAGTTCATAATTTACCTACTGAAAGATTATGATTAGATTATCATTATAATAGAAAGATAGGTTTGTAGAAAAAAAATCTTAATAAAAACAATACGAACCGACTTACACGTCAGTTACCGAACATTCAGATTAGACTCCATCACACCCGTGATAAAATATAACAAAACGCAAAACCATTTGGGTATCGATAACATGGCGAATAATTGACGTAAAGGTAAAAGCGGGCAACAATCCAGAACCCTACGAATCAGCAGCAATTTGTTAAGTGGATTTTTGCCCGAGACACGCTCGCGGCTCGTTGCGCTCCTGTACACAATTTCATTATCTCTGCCTGTCTGCCCGCGGCCGACTATACTATTAACTTACGCGGTGCCCTGTACAGCTATGGAGATTATTTGAAATTTATTTTCACTTTTATCTCGTTCTTTTTTGAAATTCTTTTTTTTTTGGTTTTCGTCATGTTATCGAATGTGATGACTATTTCATATTTTAGGCCAGTACTAGATAACTCGTAGCAAGTGGTGTAAAAAAGTATTGGGTAGATATGCCGTAAGCGACTAAGCAATTTCCCAGGATATTATTGTCGTCATATTATGTAGGTTAATCTAAGTTAGAACTGAATGAATATGCATAGAAATATGCTTTTATCTTCTCACTCATAAAAAATGACATTTCAAGACGATGAATCCTTTATATCCATCCTTTTACAATATAGGTACTAAAAACACTGTATTTTAAAACTGTACATTTCCATCATTCACTCTTTCCATCGCTTTAAGGACTACGATTCTTTGAAGGTAAATAAAACAAGTGCTCCCCTCAAGCAGCGTGTATGTAACTATTACGCCGCTTACAAGACCCGGGTACTTTAGAAGATGGACATATCAAATCAATTCGTGCCCACGCAATCTGGTCCCCTACGCAATCACTTAAGAATTTTATGAACCGTAATGATTAAGATGTTTTGTCGTGTTTTACAATGAAGGGTCGAAATCACTCGAGCTGTTTAAGAATATCGTGACTTAAACGCCTGTTAAGGGATTAACATAGTGTTTAGAAAGTGAGGGTTTCAATCATTGCTATATTTATAGACTGTTTCCTTTTTTCTTTAATATTAGTATATATTCCTATTATCCCTGAATCTAAAATTAATCAATGCTAAAACAAGTTCTTTCAACTGTTGCAGATACATTTCGTTTATATAGTTATGTAAATTCATTTAAATAAGAAAACGTTAGTACTGTTGCTAAGATTCTAGTGAATCTGAATATACATACATCATTGGTTATCCCACATCGACTTACGTAGATTTAATAACGCATTTGTTGAAGGCTATCTAGACTGTAAGGTATGTAGTACCTAAGGTATGTAGTAAAATGTAATTGACGAGCAAAAAAAAAATCACATCACAGGTATATCAAATAGTTATATCGAACATCTTTATTACTATTAAAAGTGTTACTAAAACTTTGATTGCTATAACTTTATTATAAAAATCAAGCATAAAAATAAAAGTGTTAATGACGATAAGCAAAGAGCCGAGTACCGCTAGCGACATATGGCCGACATCTATGCTACAATAGCATCTTTACACCCTATTTCGGGTGCGACAAAATCGATTCCCAATTTAATATGACCCTCTCGTGTTGATAGAGACATATTCTCTGTATTGATGAGCTGGAAACGTTTAGTGCGGAATATTTTTATTTCGCTTCGGAAGGGTAATCTTAAGGGCGAAGTTTCGATTTTTGGTTATTTAGATCGATAGACAGGTATGTAAGTATTATAGAAAGATAATTTTGAGTTTAAAACTTTTTCTTGTAATCATATGTGTGTATCCAGATAATGATGACATAAAATACGATTTATGATTGAAAATAACGCCGTTACTATATACATATGAGAATAGTTTGATAGGGACTTTATTTAATATTAAAAGCTTCTTGCTTTGATTTTGATTTTTTTTTGTTCCTTTTCATTTATAGTTCACTTTTTACAGTACAGTACTTATGTGTACTCAAAAACACGATACGTGACAAATATGCCACAGGATTTGACATAGTAAGTTAATTTATTTAACAGGGGTCATTTAATATTAAACCACAAATATTTAACCACTGTTGACACTTTAAAAGAATCATAAAAGCAATCTACGAATTGTAAACCGCATAGAGGCGCGAACATAAAGAAAATTTTATAATTGAACACATAACCGTATAAAACGGTAGGTTCGGCGGGTGCAGTTTTCTGGTGATTTTCGGTCTTGTGAACGGTGGCGCGAATCACGGCTATTATATTATCTCATTAGACACGCCGCCGGTGCGCGCCTCGCGCTCTTTCTCGCCAAATAAATTCCCCTTTTCACGCTGAAATCTCTATTATTTTTTGTATGATACTTTACAGTTACTACCGCTGATTTCTCCGAGTAATGTGGGGATATTTGAATTAATTTTTATGTTTATTTTTTAGAATGTCAATTTTTTTTGGATGCTAAAATATCGATCTGAAGTTTTAAAATGGCGTAATTATTTGTGTGAAGAACGCAGTTACTTAAAAAGTTAAGAAAAATAACTTTTAGTGTCATATAAATTTGAAAGTAGCAGAGCTAACATGATATTTATTAAGCACAGAAAGCTAGTGTCAACTTAATAAATTCATATTACAAATAGTTTGCCACCAAGTTTGTTCGTGCGCGACCTCGGAACGGCTCGAATACAGTAGAACTTTCTATAACTTTATAAGTCTTTATTAATAGCTTTAGACTTTCTTACCTCCGCGGCTGTGTAATTTAACCAACGAAAACTTTAAATTCAAAAACGGCGCACTGAGTACGCAATGCAAATACATATATTCCACGTAAAAGTGTTTCAAATACGACTAAACACAATACAAATCAAGCGAATCAGTACAAAAAGGCGGTGGCGCAACAAAAGAATTCGGCACACTTACAACGTAATGTAAACCAAAAAAGAAAACTGGTCCCAAAAGCATACCCCGGGGGATAGTCGAGCGCTTCGCCGGCCCGATACAGACACGACGACTGGTGATTAGGCTTCTTATCCACGAGATAGCGACAGAAACTGTGCAAGACTTAACAACTAGGACCGTTTTCTTATTCCCTCCGACCAAGCATTTTCTTGCCCGCGCCGACTTATCTAATGCTACTCGCTACTCAGCTTAAAATTCCTATGTAATGTAAGCGGCTAACTTTCGGAGCTCATAATTTTATACTTTATATTAATTTTGGCGGGGACGATTTTATTTATTTAATTTAAAAATGATATTCGCAAAATATGGAAATGTGTAAATCAGATCTCACAGTAATGGGACTCTTATTCCTGATTTATGTTTGTTGCCCCCTAATTTTTTCTACTCGATAAGTCCGGGTGACGCTCGTAAATTGAAATATGATAAACTCGATAATGAGGCCCAGTAGCCACATCGACCCCTACATATTCCAGTGACACACGAGGCGAAAGATCATGCCAATTTAACAGATTCTACGAATCCTCTAGCAACTCTAATGGTTCTTACTTTAGACGCAATTATCATTTTTATTGCATGCTCATCCTTCTAGATCCTTTTATTCGGCCATGCTCGGGTCTTCTATCTCAATTCCGACCTCATTTCCGATTCCAATACGTGATTCGTCGGTTCGCAAATTATTCGGTGAAAATTCACCATCTCGTTAGAATGTGCGATCCGGTCGGGCGCGGCGAGCCAACCGCTTGATAAATTGTCTGGAATAATAATGATGAATTGCAACTAGTCCGATCCTCATGTTGGATCTAATCTATATAGAATTTGTGTTTTACTGTTACTGCTGTACATTAAATAAAGTATTTTATGTAGCGTCTCTGCAGTATTATGTTACACGCCGAAAATTTTACATATTTTAGAATTATTGAAGATAGTAGTCATAAGAACAGAATTGAAGGTCTGATTTCAAGTATTTACTAAGTTTGATATAGATGTTACTAAATTAACAAATGTAGAAACCGACAAATGTAGAGTTTGGTTTTAATATATTTGAGGCTGACGTCTCATTAAGCAAATAGTACTCTTAAATATTCTTTTTCAAAAATATGTAATATCTAAATTAAATTTAATTCGACGTTTGATATTACGTAGAGCTCGGCGAAATTACTTCAAATTAGCGACAAATCTATTAAGAATGGGACGTCTCGGGCCCATTTAATTAGTGACGGGGTTTTATCATCCCCTCTTTGCTTCCATTCGTTCAGAATTTCAACCGTAATACGGCCATATTGTCGAAGCTTAAATAATATTGGACGTACCTAATAATAGAAAATTTCTCGAAAAGAAAGCGTATTTTTATTTTACTCGGCATGTTTCGGATTTCGCCGTACATATCTGGTTTTGTAAGTGTGTTTTCATTAAGTGCGGTCATAAAAGTGGTTATGTGGATGGCACATTAAATTTAAATACAAATTTGTTGGTGACATCTCTTTTGAAGCGCACACACCCACTACCCAGTGCTGGGTAGTAAAACAAACTAACGTTAATTGTTGCTTTTATGATGACATCGCGTGAGCTGGGGTCAGATGCCGAACAAATTGTTACTTTTATCCTGCTCCTGGAATGTATCAAACAGTATGGATGTGGTATTGGATATAAATAGATTTTACGTATTTGTCATTCCATTATTATTTTTGGTTAGTCGCAGCAACGTGAGAATTATGTTCGTTTTTTTATGGAAAATATTTTTTTTATATGCAATTTTTGTGTACGTGTATTGGCAGGAACATTTAATCATGTGCCGTGACGGTAAACGGCATGATGCTCTTTTAAGTCGTCATGATGAACGAATATTAAAATACATTTGTTTATTATACACGTGTTCTTAGAAAACAATATTTTTATCGTAAGTTTGTACCCAATTCAAAATAGATTATTGTTCATTTAAAATATCTCGCTGCGCATTGAAACAGATTCCTCAGAATGAAAACTGTAAAATGATAAAAACAAAGCGAACCATCGTCTACAAAGTTTGACAAAGCCACGGTTCCTTATTCATCATTTAAAATTTAATAACCGCACGTATCACGAAATAGCAAAACATCACTTAAATTCAATTTATACGAGTGGCTTATTCATTACTTATCTAGATTTGAATGTAATCATGCCTTTTTACCTGATTGATGGTGTGTTCAATCTTCTCCAATTTTACGTTTAACTAATTGGAGTTCACCAAAATGACTGTTTTGTTTCAACCTCTGTATGTGTCCATTAGGTTGATGATAGCGATTATTTTAATGAAATAGAAAGATTTCACTTGCGTTTTGGTGTAATGTGGTGTTTATTGTATTATTACGTGACTACGAAGTACACCTTTGTTCATGTAAATATTATTTAATAGTTTAAGAGATTATTGTTAGCATCTTGGGTATGTTACAATATATTAAATAAGTTGGGTATATTAAATAAGATGGGGGTGCCTGATTTTATTAAATAAGCAGTAATACAGTCTTATAAGATGTTTTGAAATATAATATGATTCATTTTTCTGCTATAGACTCGAAAAAATATTCGTTTTACTTAAAAACATATTTGCTTCTGAGCGTCTAACTTATATGTATTATTTTATAATAAAACATTCTTATACATACAACAATTTGTGTTTAAACACACGCCAATAGTATCTCATCCCATGTACACCACAAATGACGCAGAAACGTACCGTTTTATAATAGTAATAATTTTATTCAGTGCAAATTCAAAACAAGCTGAAACTTATCTCTGTTTACTCGGGGCATATGCACAGAGCTGTTATGCCCTAGTCGGGCCCGGCAAGACGTCAGCGCATTTAAGCGCCAATTAATTATTAAGGAACACTGAGCTCCTTCCTTTGGGCTCTTTGACGGTGACTGTACAACAATGTGGCTGCTTCTAGTGATTGCCCGCTTTGTAAATTGCATTACACTGATTTGATTATGTTTGTTTACGTGTATGATTACGTGTGGCTTTGATGGTTATGTTATGTTTAATGGGAATGTTTTCAATATCGGTGTAGATTTCTGTCTGAGAAAATTTTCTGTTGAGAAAAACTTATGGATTGTTTAACTCATTGTTCTTAGTATATTGCTAATATTTGACATAAGTATTTGTACCAACTGATTTTATTGATATTCATGAGTGGAATTATGCCGTATAGTGTCACAATTCATAGTTAGATCGCGACGCTGTCAAATTCCTAGAAATATTCGGTTTGGATTTCATCTGCTGTGTCCCCCATTTTGATCCTAAAAAAAATCTTAATTGTGTTAATGGTATTTCTATTTAGTTTTTAGTATTACTGGGAATATAATATACAAACGACATCAAAAGAAAGTTCTTTTTGTAAAATTTGTATCTTACATCCGACGCCAATTGCATTTCGAAGAAAAATATGATCAAAAGTTGAAGCTTACGTTTTTCCTAAGAATGTCCTAATTTTATAAACCACGTGGGTATTTTTATAAGAATGCCATTGTTGTTGGTCATAATTATTCAACTATCAGTATTATTCTATTGCAGAACTGGAGCTTATTCTTCTGTACTAGTCAATGCAATAATATGTAGATACTAATAGCCTACAAAGATAATTTCTAAGTCATCATCGTCATCATCATCAGCCCATGGCCGTCCTACTGCTGGGGCCTGACCTCTTTCTTTCGGCCTTGGTCCACCACACTGGTCTAATACGGCTTGGTTTCTTAGACTCAAAATTAATTCACTCGTCGACTTCATAGAATTCATCCCAATAGATATGAGCACTATAGAATCCCGACGAACTACTTCACCGTTGTACACATGTGTAAGAATAGAAAGTGCTTTTAAAATGTATTTCGGCAAATATGTAGCGGGGTCGCTTTTGATGGAAGCGCGTTCTTCAATTGTCAGTTCTAAATCCAATTTTCACTTTATATTGCTAGTTTCACACGTCGAAGGGTGCGATACTATAAATAGACTCGTGGTATAATGCAGTGTCGTGTAGGTTTAGTGAAGCGAACGCAGATGTGTGGATTTTAGGTGTTGGGTTTGAATTTAGTGGGTGCATATTTAGATTTCTTAGGGATAATTACTTAATAAGAACTCGGTCTAAAATCCTGTTTGTTGTAATGGAGACCCTTGGCTAGAAGTAGAGCGTATACGGACTCATGATAAAGCAGAATTTATAAAGCTTTTTGCTCCATTCCTGCTTGAACTTTTATTTTTTGACGAAAAATATACTTCAGAATCGCTGCCAAAGCCAAATTTCATAGGTTTAAAAGTCTCACTCATTTGTATGAATTAATAAAAGAAATTGAAAAATACTTCTAAAATAAGCAACAGTACCAGTATTGTATTGAATATGTATTTTTTGTCCATAAATGATACTAAGGGAAAAGAATTCAGTTACACTGCGCGTGGGGTAGATTAAATTGCATTGGGCACCTATTAACGCCTTGTCAGATCGGATTTCGATTTTATACATTTGATAAATTGGATATATTGCACCCGTGGACTCACAAAGACCCTATGGTTTATTCTTTTATCGATCGAGTTCGCTAATGATAAGAATTTATGAATCAATTCGAGCGAGTGTAGGTCGAATACCAAAAATGTAATTGATTTTTTTTGTAACAACAAGGTCCTGAAATGTTGGTTTGGATTGGAACTTTTGAGTGCTGTTTTAAAAATAGAAACAGGAGAGTGTATCAAGCATTAGACTTAAAGACATATCTTTTTTCTTGTATTTATCTTGTAGATATCTTTATTGATAACAATAAAACCGATTATACATGGCCGTTTATGACATAGAATTTGGCTCTAAAAACGTTGAAAACAACTTAAGTAGGCAGATAAAAGGCCATGTGTCCCACATTTGTTTTCGTTTGCCTTACAATTTTTCCCCGTTGTCACGAGGAGTTAATGAAAGAATTAGCTTTCATTACATCTGATACGATTCCTTAAAGGGATTCCCGAATGAAGATGAAGTGCCTCAGTAACCTTTCCAATGGGCGGGATCGATGTGGGAGGTCGTGTGCTTATCTGTGATTAGATTTTTACACGTATAAAGTGCCGTGTTCTATGTATAAACGTTTTATAGTCTCTTTAACGGCCTTTATTTGTATTCATGACATTTGAAACTGAATGTAATTTTTATCCTTTTTTAGCGTTTGAACAGCAACTGGCTTGATGGTTGTGATCAAAATGCAAAACAGTGTTAATAAAATTTAGAAATTTTGGGCACCTTTTTACCTGACAATGTTAGATTTAGACTTAATGCCAAATATCGATAGGATATCAGTAATAATTGCCAAAAGGCCATTCGAACTTAAAAGTCGCGACACAAGTTATGAGTACACCTGATTGTATATTAAAATACATCTCATTTTTTGGCTTATGATTATGTTTAAATTATTTGTATAAATTTATCACAGTTTTTTTTAATTGAATCAGATACATTCATCAACAATACAGTCAATACTTTTTGATAGTAATAAATGACCCTAAAACGAAATTTAATGATGTTTAAAATTTTAGTTTGATACAATATAACTATCGCGCTGATATATGTACATTGCTCTATCAATATTTGGCCCTGATATTTGACTTAGCTATTCCCCGTCTGAACAGTACTCCGCAGTATACCCATCTTTTATATAATGTATCCGTGAGCCCTTTAAACACATGACAAAATGTGAGTTTAGAAATAGGCTTTCACAAAGTGAGCTGAAAGCAGAACTTTCAACCCTAATGCATTAATTAAGTCGCACCGATCCCCGAAAATCGTCTAGAAACTCACTCTGTTTAAATTAGTGCGGTATTCATTTTCTTTTTTTTAATTCGTCTTCCAAATTCAAATAAGATTTCTTTTTTATTGCGACCGTCCGCATAAAAGGGTAGACCAGGCTTCGTCGCTCAGCCAGTTCACTACAAAACGCTAATTCCTCCCTGTTCCCTGATACTGATTGGACGATATATTTAACAATGGTACCGACACGCTCCTCTGCGAAAAAAATACATCTTACGTATTTCCTTTTTTTCTCAGGATTCCTTTATTTTCTTATTTTCTACATTCCACCGCGGGTAAAGGGCAGATAACGCGGAGGGTGGTACAAGCGTTAATGATTCTAATACCAATTAGTGGAAGGTTGGGTTTGGCTTGTAGCTTTTTGGTGTTTAGTTATTCGCTTTACTGACTGTATAAGCATATTACGAGGTACCCAGCCCATGGAGGGTCTTAACGGGAGGTCGTTTGCTGCGCTGCCAGCCTCCTAAGATTAATGACATTACGCCAAGACAGTTTGTAAGAGACAAAACGTGACAAAAAACTGAGTTGTAATTAAGTGGATTGTATGTTACGACATATTAATAGTTTATCAAAATCCACATCATACAACATTTTTGAAATTATAGTATTAATTTAAGCCGAATTATCTCTAGAAACATGTGTCACGAATAAATTATGTCACATTTCTGGTGGTACAACGGAAAAGAGTCTCAAGACTGCGTCAGACTGCAAACCTTACGTCGGCACTGGACATCATAAAATATTTAACACTCATATCTCGCAGAGCGGTCCAAATATTATCGACTTGCCTATAAAACGGAAAACTGTAGAGAAAGAGGGATATACATAATAAAGTTATGTAAGACAGGGACGCGAGCACGGTTATTGTACGATCTTTGGAAATTCGACGGAAACGTTTGGTTTCTTTTCCATCGTTTTTATCGCAGTCGTTATATTTTGATAGAGCAGTTTGGCAGGATCGTCGATATAACGTTTATGTTTTGGTTTTCGGCATACCTTTAGCGGAGTTTTTGTTTAAAAAAAATCCTATTCGTTTATTGTTCGTTTGCTATATTTGTCTATACAATATGTTACATTTTTAGATAGTAAAATGTAACACAACATAAACTTTTGTATTTCCCCATACCTTTACCTTTAGCTATAGTATTTATTGTCCGTTTGCTACATTTGTCTATAGGTAAATGTTTAGTTTTTTAAATAACAGTTACACAACATATTATCATAAACTTTAAATTGTGTAAAAGATATAAATAATATTGCATTTTATCAAGCGAGTCATGGAAGAACGTAAATATGCTTACCTTAAAAGTTTCCAATGATAAATACTGTGCAGGGCTCACGAATATAAAACACCTAGTACAGTCACACACATGTGACGTTTGTTTCCAAACAGTTGAATTTATTTATAAAGAAAACAAGTAGTTTAGTTTGTATCGAGTTCAATGTCAACGTTGTAATATGTATAGTTTATTAAATCTGATAAATCTTAAAATTAAAAACACATAACTTTTGTTTTCTGTGGTTTATTGTAATTATTTTTTTCTGATTTCATACACTGATTGAATAATCATAAAAAATCATACATACTGTCAACCAGTACAAATTACATACTGATATATTAAAGCTTTCATTCAAAATTGCAAGCTAAATCTTTAAGTCATACGGAAACCTTATAGGGTTACCTTAATTAGAATAACTAGTCAAATTTATATATAATAACATATTGTATCGACGGACAGTAACGACCAGGAATTTTTTACACCCATTTAGAGTTGTGAGTGTGGATGTACGAGCGCCACAATAACTCAGAAGCGGGTCCCTCTTGCGGATATGATACAGTGCGCATTGCAGCTAGATATATTTTTCCTTCGCCGGTCAAAACATACAATATTTAAGTACTACAAAACGGTCATTACCGAACCATACTGATGTAGGACCTGTTGAAAACATTTTTGGTTTTCTTGATAGACTTACTAATTATGTATATTGCATAACAGTTATATGTTTAAAAAGCATTTTTAGATAATTTAGCTTTGTTATATCGAGAGGTGGAAAAAAGATTTTTGTATAGATAAGAGTATGTAAACCTACATACTACGTTGCAATATATTCAAATGTTTTTAAAGCATTTTCAGACGATTCAGCCTCTTTTTCTTCAGAGGCAAAAAAACTAACTTTATCTAGATACGTATGTATGTATATACTGGTTTATGAATATAGTTATTTCATCGGTACCACAACCGGAGCAGTGAGAGGAAGTCTAGACAACATTCATATTGCTATGCGGTACATAAAAGTTTCCGATGCAATTATAGATAGAACAACGTATGTTGAAACCGCACAGTAAATTATGAAAGCTCAATTTAAACGCGCTATCACAAGCTATAGTATAATCCTCTGTAACAGCGTATGAAAATACGCGTCCGCGAATTTCCCAATAATAAATTATACTTCTTGTCCGCTTACCTCGGGTTAACCGGCTTTTATAAACTACCCGGGTAATTTATAACTATTACCCGGCCGAAAACGATCACGTGATATCACTTTATAGCGTATTCACCGGGTAAATATGAGGGAAGCCTGTAATAATATTTATCCCTGCATGCTCTGTGTGCGTGTGTACATGAGAAACATCGACATTTTTATGGGTTACGGTCAATGCTAGGGAATTAATTGCTTTGAGGATTACGTTAGATGTGTACGTAATGCAAAACTTTTTCGGAAGATTTATAAAAGCTGAGATCTACGGTGATTTTATAAATACTTGTTAACTATAAGAAATATATTTTGTACGTATGTTTGTGTGAACCACAAATATTTGTATCGTGTGACGTGTCTGAGTGTTTGTGAGACTCTGTCAGTTTCTGATACCCACGACACAAGACTCGTATCTTAGTGTGTGTTCAAAAGTACGATTATTATTTGTTTTTATTGTTTATTTATAAAATATCACTGCTTACCCCTTTACAGATATCGGCATGACTATTTATATGTAAACACGCGATAATATAAAATCATATTGATAATTGCTTATAAAAGCCACGAAAGTTCACAACAAGCAAAATAATCGTCCCATTAACACAATAGAATTTTGATATCCACCAAATTGAATGTAATTCTCGGTGCGGAAATGTTCCTACAACCCGACTTAACACATTGAAAACATCGCAAACTATCCAACCTATAATACTAGAACTACGTACTTAATGTAATCGCACTCAATATCCTTTGTTCACTTTCAGACTCATTAAAAAGGCGATGCAATTTAATGAGTTGATAGTGTGCGTTAACCCTCCGCTACGTTTGCAAATACTACTTTATTCCTCCAATTGATATTTAACTCTGAGTGGAGGGCATAAGGTTGAGATTATTTTGTATTTTTATAGCGGAGTATTGGTATGTAGGGGTTGAAGATTAGTGGCACACGCCTACCCGCCGGAGCGCTGAGCGGCTGATGGCGCCCAAGAGTGTAGTTACAATTAGAACGGTGCCCACAATGAAGTGATGCCCGCGTAATGTTGCCCCTTGTCTTTGTATGTTGATTGTGCACGAAAGAGGTCGATACGTTTATACGTTTGTACGGCGACTGTACAGTGTAACGTGTTAGTATCAACTAACGGCTTATGAATATTACAAGGCCGCTTTGCATGTCCCCAAGAGGAGACGGTTATTTGTGGTGCTGCGTACATCGTCAGGTGTAAATGTTTCATGATATTATGGCGAGGATATAAGTGATATTTTTGTGCTATTATTACCTTTACCATAGAATATTTTTTTGGAAAAAATACTTTGACTCATTGGAATACGATGGAATGTACCTAATAATGACCGTTTAGTTAAAATCCGTTTTAGAATTTTAGCGCGTGAAAATAAAAAATAACCATTAATAATAAAATTTAAAAAAGAGCACGACATACCTTGCTAAATATTTTTAAGATAAGCACCTATATTTATACAAAATTCTAAATTCACAATCAAAAGCCAGCTGAAAGCAAGTCTATTATAAGCAAAGATAATAAGAAACCGCATTATATCTGTATAATGCCAGACATTTTTAGGTGAATTTTGTCGGAGCAGGTACGTCTGCAACAACTGTCTGCCTTTTATTGAAAAAGATTTTTTTTTCTGTTGAATAAAATAATGTAATTTTCATATTATTTTATTTATTGATAAATAATATACGAGTGTGAAATATTGGAATTTATATTATTATATTTTGTGTAGAGCACAATTACTTCATACCTTCGGACAACCGACACAAATTATACACTGATTTTTATGTATAATTTTGGTATATTTTTATATAGTACGTTCAACAACTTTTAAACTAAAAATCTGATTAAAATATCACCGATAGCTCCAACGAATTTTATTAATAAACTTTTCAGGCTTAGTATTATTTAAAACAAAAACTAAGGCAATGGGAGGCTAACTCCCAGAATATCTGTTTTGGTTACGTGCCTGTGGTCTAGCGAGGGGGTAAAGGCGCTTACAAGCCGCGAGCGATTGCCCGTCGCTACCAGTAGGTATATTGTCAATTGGAAACTACTCGGCTCCGAGAGCACAAGCGCTTTTAGATTTGAAAGAGTACGTTGTGTAGTGTATACTCCAAGTTTTCAGATACGTTGCGTATTTATGAAACGCGATTTAGCGGAGTACATTTTTTGGTAGTTTAGTCTTAGTTTATATGGTATTTTGTTTTGTATTTTGATAATTATTAATAAATATTTTTAAAAGATCGAGGGTCGATATGAACTATCAGAAAAATTCTATCATCATCATCATCATCATAATCATTCTTTAGATACTTTTCAATACAATGTGATCGTTAAACTGACGTGTACAAAAATATGTTATAGACATGCAGCAGTTGTTGCCTTATTATAAGCAATAAAAGAACCCATTAATTTAGTATATCATACACGTCCCACTACTGGACAACTGGAAGGCATTAACCCTCCTCTATTTAGTGATAGATATTTTTGAGCAAAGTAGAAATATCCCCAAAGATTTTTGTACCGTCGTACGCACGTGTATTCTCTGTATCTCCGGCGTGTACTGTGCGGTGGGCTATGAAAAGGCGAGGTTTTATCGCGTTGCCATGACGACGGCGGGATGCCACGTCGCGATACCCTCCTCGCACTCGGCACATTGGAAAAACTACTACAGTGCTTTATATTTACTGCCACTCGATATGTATACCTACGTGTATACATAAGTACACGTTATGAGATGTGAAAGCTTTTCTCTGATAAGACATTGTACACGTTCGCTTTGTATAGGCCTATAGGTTGTTTTATGGGATTTGTAATGTTTTTGAATATTGGTATATTTTAATATTAGTACATACCTTTATAAGGGTTGTGATGGAATCTAGAGTATTCAGTAAATGTGAGTTTTGATGCAATAAATTGTTTCCCTAAAAGTCACGAATTCAAAAATTTCGAACGAGTGAAAAATTCGCACAGAGCCAACGCAGTATATGGAATTACGTTTTATAAAATGCTCTTTAATGTTGTGAAATATGCAAGATATGGTAATGAAGTCAAATAACTATATCTGGTAAGTATGTGTACCTACATATTACGACCTACTGTATCGAAGACGCATGTTGATACTAGAACACATTGACAAATCTATTGTTCGGGAAATTGCTTTGAATAGTAGCAGGCTGTGTGTATTCAATAGCTCTAATAATATTTTGATTATAAAAAAGATATACTAAAATGTTGAAAGGAGTTGATATTGGGTGAGTTAATGAAAGTATCTTTTTAAATGTAAGGAGAGTATTACCTGGCTGAATTGGCTGCCACGAAAAAGCGAGCTGATTCGATATTTCTACTCATACTTTTTAATGTCGAGAATGCCTCTAGTGCGTGTAATATAGTCCATATTTTGGTCCAGTGGAATATAGTAAGGGATCTTGCGAACCGACTTCGTGCTGCTAAATTTTTCCCGACCGCGAAATCGAACCCCAGACCTCCAGATCACACCACACATACTAGTGTTGCCAGACCTCTAGCCTTCATAGGATTTATGGAAGCAGTTTATGACGTAGGTAATCGTTCTGTTTACTTGCTTTCCTATTTAATGACAATAGGAATCGTTGGACATGTTTGCACCAATGGAGTAGGGACGCAGTTAACCCTTGAATTCGGTACACACTGAAATATTAACGCCTGCTGTGGAAGCACGCGGAAAAACAAAGTCGAAAACTGGGACCGTTATGGGCTCGTCGCATGTCGTGCAAAGATTAAGTGTAACTTCTCGTTTGGATTGCTCAGAACTGATACATCTCTGTATTCTATATTTTTGTACATATTTATATAAAAATCACATTTTGTTTCATAAGGGTTGGAGTTATTTTAACTTACAAACGAGAGATTTTTTCTTCACAGTCGAAACATTTTGATAATTTATTTTTAACTGACGACTTAGTTTCAATCGTACTTACATATAGCTGTTAATAATTTTAAATTACTACTTGTGTTTGAGTTATTTACACATATGCCAATAATCACTGAACATTAATTAATTAAAACACTTACCCCACTTTACAAATAACTCCCAACTCTCTTATTAACTGACCGGACCTACCTCAAAATGGCGGCTTATAATCAGCCTTACGCGCGGCGATCTGAAAAAAAAGTATGAACTACCTGCATAATCTTTGTCGTCCGTATGGCGTGTCGGTATTGAGTACTGGCGGGGAGGGGGCGTTCGTTGGGGAGTCGATGGCGGCCCAGGGGACCGCCTCCCGAGGGACGGCGACTGCGGGGTGCAGGCAGGGGGCGAAAGGTTAAAAGGGAAAAGTTATAAGACCGCTTGTTGGCAGATCGCGCTCGCCTAGTACGTTTTGCCAATGCGATATTGCGGATTTTTGATAGTTCCATGTAGTTCCGTGTTGTGTGGAGTTGTGTTTTTGGGTTATTGGACTTTTGAATGAACAAGCTGGTTGCATTTAAATCGAAAATAATAGTTACTAAATTAGAGTGACAACCTAATTTAGTATATCGCTCCAAAGCCAATTAAATTTAAAATATGTCTAGGCACCTTATTTGTATCTTCTTATTCACGATGTACAAATAGTCCTTAACAACTAAGAAATTTAACAAAATTACACATCAATTTCATATTTGAGAAACACTTTAAAATTACGTCTAAACACCGTTACTAAACACTATAAATAAAGAGAAAAAAAACCTACGTAAAAAAACACAGTCCGTTAATTTTTTTCAGTTTATCCACAGCATATCGGATGCAAATAAACATAGTCTATGCGGGGGTGCCGTGGCCCGTGGTGTGGGGCGGGTGGTATTCAAGTGTTCCGACTTGAAAGAGGGCAACCTACGCCTCGCCTCCTAGCCGCGACTTAATGCCGCACTAGATTTTTTCATCGAACTGTGGAAGATGTATAAATAATAAATAAATAAATACACCCAACAGTCACATACATAGCTCTGACCCCACACTAGGTTACAAGACCTGTGTCGTGGGTATCAGACACTACGAGAGACTTTTTCGGTCTCACAAACACCCAGACCCGAAACAAATATTTGTGGTTCACACAAACATTTGTCTCGGTGCGGGGATCGAACCCGCGGCCTCTCGTTTCGCAAGCTGGTGTCTAGCCAACTGCGCCACGGGGGCTGTCAAAATCAAATGAACGTAAAGGGAACCGGATTAAATTTTATGTGTATTTAATATGATTGGTTTGATGAAATTAGTACTTTTTGTTTACAGTTTTAGAAGCAAAAAAACTGGTAATAGTTTACGATAGATTTTTTTAGTAATATAGAATCCATTCATCTGCAAAATGTTGCACAAGACCTACATTTTTGTAAATTTTAGAACACAATGTTTGTCAACGAAAACGTTTTATAAGGAGTATCTATAGTATATTAGCTTAATAAAATTGTGTTAGATAACTATACTATTTGTATATTTGTAAAGCCATTTTAAAAGTAATTTTACTCTACACACATTCAGACCGGAACGAGTAATTTTAATTTTTAGGCCATGAACATATTTTTGTCTTGCAAAAACGTAATGTTTTTATTTGGGCTACAACTTACATTTATCTTTTTGCCACATTTTCATGATTATAAGCAAACAAGTAGTTTACCGTTTTTCAAAAGTGGTTCACTTTTCCAAAGCGTCTTTATATATTTCGCTAACATTTCCAAAGCAACATGCACCGAACTAGCGAACTATCACAGTATGTAAATAAAACGCCACATGCCCTGTTTCATTCGGAAGGAAACCGATAAGCAGCTATGGCGAAGGGGTCGTCTACTAGATACCTGCGTAGGGATGAAAAGTGAGGGCAGTTTTTACGACGTAAACACCGAGTTTTTGTTACTCTCCTTGATGCGATACGTATGTATGTACGTATATGTTATATGTTATAAAATATATTTTACCGATATAACTTGACCCTTGCTGGTGGTGGAAGAAATAGATATGTATTTTTATATGATGAAGGAATAGAAAGTACTGTCATACCTATACTGATAGTATGTAGTTTCTGTTCTATTTAAATAATTTTAAATATAATTATTTTTCGTGCCGTGAAAAAAAATTTACGTCAAAAAATGATATTTTGGACATTTATTAAAAGAAAAATATTATATTGATAAAATAATTAAATTGAAAATAAAATTCAATCAAATTTGTAATATTCACTAGTTAAAACAAAGTGGTGCTATGGCCGGTTGAATATGACCTAATTGGTTTTAATAAAATTCAAGAAAATGGTAAAAAAAATATTTCGTAAATATGTATGTGTAAGCACTATTTAAGTACATACAACTTGAGCTAAGAATCGAAATATTCAACCAACATGGACTACTTCCTAATACAACGAGACTATGGCAACAACTGAGAATCTGCAACGCTGTAACCGATATTCATTCAAGCTAGATTCTTGTACATAAACCATCTATAAATAAACTACGAGTATGTATAAGCGATGTGTCCCCTAAACTGAGCCCCTTCGGCCATCCATAGATACTATTTACGGAGCAGCCATAATTTTTCGGCTTACCAGTCGCCGTACAAGAGCGATACTTGCGGATAACGCGACTGTCAGCTCTCCCTTGCAACTGTATTAATGGTCGAGGCTTTACGTGGCCAGGGGACGTGTAGGGATTCTTTCACGATGTCCGGTTAAAGCTGAGGAAATAATGGCATCTTTGAATTTATGCAGTACGAAATATAGTATTCTTAAAGTTCTGTCTGTATTTTTTTTAATTAAAATGAAAAGAAATTTGTTAATTGAATCTTTAAAATGTTTCACGATTTTAGATATATGTATTTTAATTACCATCAGATTTAAAAAGCAGATACCTATAGCGTAGAATGACAACAACTATGTTCAGGGATTTTTTATTTACAGTCCAGTGTCAAAGCCGATTTCCTTAGATAGCAAAAATGGCCAGAAACTCTAGTGTTACTCTTTTCGTACCCATTTATAATTTGATTTTATTTAGTTCTGTTCATTGGCTCTCTACCTTATTCAAATGTACTTCAATATACCTTTAAAATGTATAGGCAGAGCAATGAGAGACAAAAATTGCTCTATGATGATATTATGATAGTAAAATATATAAATATAGTCAAGTAATTTCAATAAAAGTGTCGGTGATTGGATGTAGAAATTGCAGAAACCTAAATAATTGTATCTTTATTTGTTTATTTTTTAATTCGTCATTGAATGTCATTAATAGCATTCTAATAACATGTCACTTAAATATATTACGAAATATAGTATGTTTTTTTCTTAACTATAGTATTGAAACTTTTTAACGAAATAACAAAACCAAATGATTTTTCATTCTGAGGTTTCCGTTCCGCTTTTCGTGGACCAAACAAGTACAATACAGTCAAGAAAGTAGCGCTGTGGATTTTCTTTGATAGACAAAGAATTCTAAACACCAATTTTTCTAACATTTCTCACTCAATTAAAATAACACCAAACAAAAATTGTTAATTTTTTTGTCTACATCACCTGAAACATAAATACTTAGTATTGAGTAAAAACTGAGTCTACGTTTCACAGGTCTACACATCTTGTGTTCTCAAAATAAAAATGTCTATTCATACGGAGACAGTCGTTTGACAGCGGCGCAAACTCCTAACTCGCAATATTGTGACATAAGGTGTTTAACATAAATAATGCGGCAACAGATGTGTTGTGCCCGCGGCGGCGTAAATACGTTTGCGCCGCACCAACCACTGTTCGTATTTGGACGCTTTTTAGGAATAATACAGAGCTGTGATACGAGATCATTCCGTTTAAAAGAAAAAAGTTTTTTACCACTTACATTTTATTCTATGGTTGTCAAGAAAACTTATTTTTTTGTCGAGATTTTCCTTAACGCCAGGGGATTTGTAATCACCTCAGCTATTACCTTTTCCGCGCAGGTGTTAGTACCGGGCTATGTCCCTAACAAAATCCCTAAATCGGCATACCTACCTTAGTTTTCGATCACGGGAATCCACCATGACAACATACGTATGTGCTTAAAGTTAAATATAACGTCCTTCAAAGTCGAATGGATATTAATATAGTTTTTCCTTAATTTTTAAAACAAACTTATTATTGAACTGTGACTTAAAATGTGTTTCAATATGATAAATATAATTAAACGAAAACGAAGTTTCTACGAAAGCTACTGTGAATCACTTTCTTCAAATTGTAAAATAATGTTTTAAATTAAATTTACATCTGTTATTTCGGCGTAAGTGTAGCTGCTCTTCAAAATCCGCACATAATGTTGGCACGGCAATATTCAGTGGCGGCATCGCCGTTGCCTCAGGCTATGTAAAATATTTCTGCTAAAGCATTCATCGTGATCGCCCGATCGTACGCTCAACATTACGCGTCGACCAATTTACTTTGACCCGCCGCGGTTCCTTCAAACTTGCACATAAAGATCAAAATACAAACCTACCCACTTGAAATAAATTTGCCAAGTTGAACTATTGTGTGTAATCCGATATGGCGATAGTTGGCCCGATAGACTTTCCGTTGGAAATTGTTTGATTTCGTTTCGAGGTTTCGTTTTGACAGGCAATAAAGCAAATCCTTTTTTTTTGGAAAGTTTCAGTTGCGAGGCTTTAACGGGTGACTTTTTAGCTTGTTGAAAAACATGACTACCGACAAAGCGTATACAATATACATGTATATGCGTGCTTTGTTTCAATACATTTATTGAGTCATAAACATACTTGTACATAGTATTTATCTACATACTTACAAAATATTTGTGGATCACACAAACATTTGTCACGGTGCGGGAATCAAACCCGTGGCCTCTCGTTTCGCAAGCTGGTGGCTAGCCAACTGCGCAACGGGACTGTCAAATATATGAATGAGCATCTGTTTTTGTTTGTTGTGATCTGTGGTGAGTGGTACAAAAAAAGGTTTACACGCAGTTGTTTTCACACATCCAACCACGTGGCTACTGCAAAAAAGAACTTAAGATTTAACGGAAGACCGGAAGGTACAAATTTGTGAACACGAGAAGCAAATTAACGCTTAGATAAGGGCGCTTAGTGAAGTGGAAACATCTGTTGTTTATGAATAAAAAAAGTTTAGGTTTTATTTAAAAATACGTTTACTAATATTATCAAAAATCCAATATGCATTTAATGCAAAAATAATTAAAATATATATATTTAAAATATGCCTATTTGTTTTATTTATTCGGGACTATATCAAAATTGTAATTACATAGTTTATTGTTTTTTTACTGCATTTCATGAAAAAAAGCTTTTCTCAAAACCTGACAAATTATCGTATTAACACAATGATACCAAGAATGAAATGTTAAATACGGAAACTTCGCATGAAAAAATAAAATCGTAACGTTTTAATAGGAAACAACATCTTGTCGGTAATTCGAATAGCGTCGCGCCGTGATTTATGCGTCCGCATCATTTGCATCCCATTATCTGTTCACACGCCGACTGCTCGATATTTTATGGGCTCGTCCAATATTTTTGTACCGCGTTATAATTAATAGCCAACTGTTCTTAAACGTATTTTAATTGCACCGTTTTGTTTCAGATTTTTTCTCAAGTTTTTCCTGAAGTGCAATCAGAATTGTTTGAAGAACGCCGGCAATCCACGTGATATGAGACGGTTTCAAGTAAGTGTTGATAGCTTTTTATCTAACTGCTTGTATTTCAGGCTTCGACAATTCAAAAAAGAAGATTTCATCTAAATGCCTTTACAATGTGAGGCAGCAAGCGCCTTATAATTAAGGCTTTTCTAGTGCTATTGGCAGCCTCGTCAGAATGGTGGCATTTTTGATGTCTTATAAACTGTACAAAAAATTACTACGGTCTTCACGCGAATATTTCTGCGCCGTCTACGGTACAAGTCACAAGCACTTATCAATTTGTATAATTTCCATATATACAATAATTTTATTTTTAAATTTTATTACATTAAAAATGTATAAATTGATTTTTAGTGGTGGAACAAAATATTGTGAAGGAAGCTCTATATATTCATAATTTCTCATTAATTTACCTTATATTTAAATGCATCAGTAACATCATCTTTTGCAATTAAATAAAATACACTTCGATATTTTTAATTTTTGTGGCGTTCCACCAAAAATAAAAAAATAACACCTCGATTCGTAGTCAGGATTCCTATTTATTTTATCACGAATAAATAAACATTGGTGAATAACAATTATTCTTCAACATGTGATAATGCCGTGACTCACGCCAACCTCGTCGCTATATCGCCCTTAACTGAAGGAAGGGTTGCGTTCACGACTCTTGAATATTTGAAGCGGCTCCAATTTACGGGAGGGCTGAAATTAAATTTATTTATACGAGTTTATTTATTTACTTTTCAACCGATTTGTGCTTTTTAAGCATATTTCCTTTTAAAAAGGGGACGCAAACGTGATCGCTTAAGTTGACGACTTTTATTTGTAATAAAAAAGTTGCTGTTTTGTGCTTTATCGTCCGTTTATACTATACTCGTATACTCGACGCCGAAGTATATTGAAAAGATGAAACGTAAATTTGCTTTGATTAGTTCGTGGAACCTAACAGAATGAATGAATAATAGAATTACATTAACAACTAAATAGCGCAAGAAAAATTACTTAAAACTTAAATAACTTGTTTTTATTAATAATAGTTATGAGCAACCCTACTGCATGGCATTTAAAAGGTACATCTACAAACTATAAGTTCTCTACGTCAGATTACTAAGACGTGTTTAATGTTTATCTTACGTTCCTACCAACAAGTCTAAGCGAATTTGTGAGAGACGTATAATATTTTACAAACAAAATATGAGTGTTATTATTTATGTCTTTTTCATTTACTTGAAATTTGTCACGATGCAGATTTTGTTTTTATATTATTTATATACGATTCTATTGGCCAATGCCCATATTGAGAATTAATTGGGTTTGGTGAAATTACTTTGAAATAAAATAGAAATTGGTGTCAGGCTGTCTTTTTATGGATAAAATTATTATTAAAGATTATTACGGTAAAAACAAACAAGTGTAATGTAAAGCTTTCTCTTTACATTTGTATTTATGTTTATTTTCTACAAAAGTCTTAATGTAAAAAAATGATTCTTCCAATGATAATTCCATTGAACGATGATCCAGTTTTCACTACTACGTCAGAGTAAAGGTGCTATACATTGAGTTATATTTCTTTTGTTTCGTGTAGTTGAGGGTGGAACGGTTACCATACTCGTGTTTGTATGTGTGAGCGTAGTTATGTCTATATTTGGGCTTTCTGTGTGTCATTGAATAATTCAGTGGTCGTTCCCCAACGTTTCAAGGGTAAGAATATATGTATGTGTAGATATGTCGGAGGTGCGCTAAGGAATCGAAGTGGTGCAGTTTGCTTTGTTTATCATACGGTAATGTAACTGAGAGCATTTCATGATAAAATCAAGATATGTTGCCCTAATCCCGCAATTTTAAATTATGAATCAATAAAAAATATTGTAAGTAATTCAAAGGTAAATAAAAGAATAAAATTAATGTTGAAATATTATAATTAGTGTAGACTGTAGAGTATTGTTACTTCTTTATTCTTTTCTACTTCCGATCTCTAATAGGCGATAGAACGAAATAAGTTACTCATACTAATTGATATGATTCATGTTTCTTCCTTTTAGTTGGAAACCTCTTTTCGTTTTGAATAGAATTTTTGATGATTTTTCAATCACTTAGGATGGTGTCGTAGATCACGACACATTTCATGAAATTTTCTTTCAAACATATGTATTTTAACACATGACAACCATTAAACACGGCAAACAAATCCCGGTGATAAAACAAGAGAACGAAGAAAACCAATTGTATTCAGCAATCTTTGTGAAGCTGTGATTTTTAGGTTAGAACGAAACTCCACTTCAATATAAACAGATTTAAAAAAAGGTCCGATTGAACGGCACTCTATCAAACGGCCACCCACACAACGAGCCGATACGTATGCACACAATGCATTTCCTTGCACACCTATACGTGGAGTTCGTCCATTTCCCTCCCGAGACATTGGCTCCTCCTCCCAAGGGACTCTCCCTTTCGGTTCCCTTTCTGCGAGTGTGTGGGTGGCGGGCTTGTGTGCTATATTCGTACGGGTTTGTCGAGCATTTATTCTTAGCCTATGCATAGTGACCTTGAAGAATTGCGTTACTGAAATACTGTTAATACCGATATAGATTTATTTGTGAAGTTCTGGTACAAATTGTTTTGCATTATTTATATATTTATTGAATATTATATCAGCATCTATAAAGCATTATTTATGAAGATATGCTTTAGGTAAATGTCATGTATAAAATGTGATTATAAATGAACCAATATAGCGGATTAATTTAAATAGGTTGAATGTAATATGTTCTTTTTGTGATTTATTCAATCAATATGTATTGTTTCAGGTGGTAATATCAACGCAAGTGATGGTTGACGGTCCTCTGCTAGCGATATCAGACAACATGTTCGTCCACAACAACAGCAAACACGGCCGTCGGGCGAAACGTCTAGACCCAACTGAAGGTATTGACGCCGCGCCAGAAAACACTTGTACGTTTTTGTTTTATTTTTTTGTTCTTTTATTTTTTAAATTTTATGATGGCCAGTCTGTCATTTATTATCCCAAATTTATTTTTTATTTATACCTCTTTGTTTTTCATACTCAACAGCGTGTTGAAATTGGCAGCCGATTGTCGATAAAAATTGTACAAAACTCATAATGTAACCGTTTTAAGCTGTCGTTTGTATTCAAAGAATCACTGTAGACATTTCGCAAAGAACTTCGGCCGGGTGTGAGGTGGTGTCGGGGTGTGGGGTGTTGAAGCGAGCATGAACCGAATAGGGATAATTTAGTGAGGAATTATGCCGTGTAAAAAGTTAGAACATGCATTTCGAAATATTTTTACGATTGTTAAAATCATGATTAATGTTAAGCTTAATCGAAAATTACCTCCATTAATTTATTTTATTATAAGACATTTTAGTGTCATATTCTTGTACAATCTCTTTAATTGTTCATTATCTGTTTTCATTATAATAAAGGTTAATTTAAAGCTGAAATAAACGTCTATTCCATATTAAGTGAGCGGCAAAAGTTTCGGGAAAGGCTAGACGGCGTGAAACCAACTAGAAGGGATTACACGGTGCGAATGAGAAAATTTGCACAACTTCCGTTAGCTTAGCAATGAAACTCGGTGTCTTGTGTATTGTTTGTTGAGAGCAAAATCTCTAAATGTGCTTTTTAGGTTTATTTCTGCATATGAGGTGTTATGAAAATTTCTATCTTATGAATAGCCTTGAAATAAGTATTAATAAGGTGGAATAATTACATAGTTTCTAGTCTTGTGTTTTAAGAATTTATGTATATGAAAGGTTAGTGGTTAGATAATTTATTTATTTATTTTATTTTGTTAGGGAAATCAACAGAACAATTACAATTTAAAATATATAACAAATTAATTTTAATACTTAAAAATTGATGTCTATTATTATGTCGTATTGAAGGCCATTGTCAAAATTTGGACGTATTAAGTTCTAGTCAAACAAGGATTTGGTGTGCGTGTGCCTATTACTTTTTCATTTGTTTTGGTATTTCAAGGATTTTAATTTGAGACTTTAAGGAAATTACAGAAGTATATACATAGAATATTTAACGAACCTGAATAATATTAACAAAATTAAAAAACACCGAGCGATATAATCTGCTTTCCTCCCCTTAAATTCACTTTCTCTCCTCTTTATTACAACGGAGTTTTGTTCGCAAGATTTGAGATTCCCCTTGTTGTCTTGCGACGCGTGTCCCCCTCGGAACCTTCTTGCATACAGAACACCGGATCTATAACGTCATAACCGCCATTAGGACTTCAGCTTACCTCAACGTTAACACACCAGATTAAAATTCATTTTCAATTACCACGATATCTATCATAGCACGTTATTGTTCAGCATGAAATGTTCCGCGACTTTTACGGTGTACAATTGTCCTTTTTCCGAAACGCTCCAAGATATTTGTTCAAGTAAGACGAAACGAGTTTTAGTGTTCTGGCGTTTATTCAACTTTTAAGTTGTCGGGCCACACAACTCAGCCTCTTGGTTCGGGGGCCAAGAGGTTTTCGCAGTGGCGCTGTTTATGACTTAGATACTGTTACCATATAATATGGCTTTATAATCGGAAGTTGATATGGGGAATAGAAACGATCTTATGTTCTTTGAATTTGAAATCTCTACGACAAGGATTTCTAGTAAACTGATATAAATTTCCCTGGAAAATATAGTTTTGCTAGTAAGAATGGCCTCGAGGTGTAGGTAAGTGCGGTCGAGAATCTTGGCGTTCGCGGGATCAAACCCTAGGCGCACACCCATGACCTTCCGAAGTTATTTGTGTATTCGTAATAAATTGTCAGATACTTTAACGGCGAAGGAAAACATTGCGAGGAAGACCCGTGCTCAGCAGTGGCACCTATATATGGGCTTTATGATAATGTGACTGAGCAGTTTACACATTCATTTCCTTCATAATACAATTTTACGCCGTTTTAAATGTGTTTCTTATTAATTCTTATTTTCAATAGCTGGACTATACCCTCCCCTGCCGGTGGCGACTCCGTGTATCAAAGCAATATCTCCGAGTGAAGGCTGGACATCAGGCGGTTCCACAGTCATCATAGTAGGCGATAACTTCTTCGATGGACTGCAAGTCGTGTTCGGAACTATGCTGGTGTGGAGTGAGGTAATTTAAAAATTCAATGGCTTTTTGTAGATGAAATAATGCCATTTTTTGTGAAGACACTGGTCCATAATAACTTGCAATAAAGGATAGTAAATGCTGATGATTTAGCCCAGTGGTTTGCCATAGGAGAGGTCTATGCCCAGGAATTGACGTGACAAAGGCTTTTGATAATGATCATGAAGAAAAGTACATACAATAAACGACTGTCTTAGTGTTTAAAATACCTTAATGATATTAATATGATTGATTTCACTTTGAGCTATTATTTCCTACGAAAATTATAAATATTTAAAATATATAAATTTACATAAATATTACTTTTCTGTCGCCAGTTAATAACATCGCACGCGATCAGAGTCCAAACGCCACCGAGACACATACCCGGAGTGGTGGAAGTAACATTATCATATAAAAGCAAGCAGTTCTGTAAAGGAGCCCCTGGAAGATTTGTTTATGTTTGTGAGTATTATTACATATTTTTATTAAAATACATCAAAGTTTCAGCTTAATGGGATAGGAAAGGTTTACTTAAATGAACCTGCATTTCGCTTTGATTTCAAAACGTAATTTGGATGGAAAACGTAATTTAATTTGTAAAAATATCTACCGACTAGAGAAAGAATATTGCAAACAAATGATACATTTGTTTTAACATTAAATTCCAGAGTTTTAACGGGGAAAAATCTCGTCCTATAATAAGACAGTCTCATTATTTTGCAAAATACTTTTTTCCCTTAAATTAAGATGTAATCAGGGAAACTCGACGCAATCTCTTGTACGATCCATCAATTAGGGTTCCATTTGTTAGTGGGAGCAACCTAATGATTGATTTTGTTTTTGTCTTGTTCGCATAGCAGCTCTCAACGAGCCTACGATAGATTACGGCTTTCAAAGACTGCAGAAACTTATTCCGAGGCATCCCGGTGATCCGGAAAAACTACCCAAGGTTTGTTTTGCTATTCTTGTTATAGAGGATTAATGCTATTTGAGCCAAAATTAGCTGTAATAGAGGATTTTATTTGGTTATTTTGTGATTCAAAAGGAACATTTAAGACGGGGCTTTACCTAAAGCCATTCGGACTTTGCAAGTTGCTTCATGTGACAATCTTCGACATGATTGTCTTCTATTCCAATTTAAAATTTTATGACAAAAAGCGATCACTTATCTCATAAAACAACTGTATATTGTAATACCTGCACAACTAATACCCATTTCCTTTACCATTAGACTTTACATCTTTTTAAAACTCTCTTTTTATTTCCCCCTATAGGAAATAATCCTAAAGCGAGCAGCAGACTTGGCGGAGGCGCTGTACTCGATGCCTCGGAACAACCAGCTCGGCCTCGGCGCGCCGCGGTCGCCGCCCGCCAGCATGCCCTTCAACTCCTACACGGGACAGCTGGCCGTCAGCGTGCAGGACTCCGCCGCCTCGCAGTGGACTGAAGGTGGGTCCTCATTTTATCGTTGTGGCTTTTTAGGACTTGGTTCTTCAATTTTTTATGTGAAATGTAGCTGCTATAGCACTGTGTGAAATAGTTTGTGACGATCAAAGGATGACATAAATGGTTTTAAGTCTTGTAGGCTGGCTCTTAGAGTGAAGTGTATAATGGATAGAAACTCAGAAGCTTGAGATTTAAATCTATTGGTCTATTTGGTGTTGTTTGCAATGTTCATAAGAGTAACATAGAAAACCTACTAACAATTTCTCAAATATTTATAGTCCGCCAATTTGTATCAGGTCAACGTGGTGGATTTAGGTAACATCCTTAATTTGAGAAGAGGTGTTCAATAGTGAGATGTATGTGAGCTATTATAGACGGTTTACATACATACATAGTCCTAACCCCACAGTAGGATACAAGTCCTGTATCGTGGGAATCAGCAACTACGAGAAACAGACCTAAACATACAAAGATCTCGCAGCGAGCTCGAACCGTCCCTCCTTTCGCTCGCATTACCCAACTGCCCCACGAACGCAGAAGCTAAAACTTGAGCGAATGCTAATGGTAATTGTGTTGACCCCAGGCTTTTTCTTTTAGAGGAGTACGCGCGCAGTGGGGGCGGCGGCTCGGTGTCCCCGCGGTACTGCTCGGCCGCCAGCACGCCGCACGCGCACGCGCCGCCCGCCTCCTACCCGCACCCGCAGCACTACCCCGCGCCGCCCACCTCGCTCTTCAACACCACTTCCCGTGAGTACTAGCATATAATCCTCTATATAGACTGGAAAGGGAACCTGAAGAAGTGAGTCAATGGGGCAGGGTAGGGTATCGTGTGATGAGGTAAAAACGGTGGTTTCAAGTGGTGAGGAGCTAGAGTCCGTTGTCAGATTTATCAGTCAGTCAGTGATTCATAATATTTGACATCTGTGAAGAAATTGGTTTCAGCGTAAGCTGGTTTGTGTGAACCAGAAATTTGGGTTTAAAATTGAAATGCAATATTTTTTTTAAAGGTTAGGGCTACTTTTTATTGAAAATGATATTAGAACACTTTTTGGTTGCAAAGAACCTTAGCTAACCGATCTGATGGTTCTTAGCTTGTACATCTAGTTCCCCATAACTTGCAAATATTACTCACCTTATGTAAATTGTAAGATTTTGTAATTCTTCTCTAGCATCCTATTTTGTCTTCTAAGCTTGGTATCAAGGTTACGCTTTTCATACATCAAGGATAAGTTTTATACGAGTGAGATGCAACGATAGTTCATTTTTGATCTTCATATTTTTTTGTTTAATTATTTGTTCACAAATTTAAATAGCATTCCATTTTAAGTTATAATATTTTTAACAAACAAAAAAGCTTAATCCTTATTTGACATATTATTATTTAGCACGCTAAAAGCTGTGAGCAATAAACTCTATATTATATACCATACAAGATAAACAAACAAAGAAAAGCGCAAGTAAAGTAAATATCCATCGTAGAAGTACATCTAGTTGTAATAACGCTAAGACGTAACAAACAAGATTTGAGGCAACACGAACGCTTGGCAGCACGCTATATGAACCGCTTTGTTTTAACCCCTGTTTTCTTTATCCCGTCCAGTGTCTCTAGGCCCGTACCATCCTGCGAACATGAATGGCCACTTATCATCTGACCACTATAACGCGTATAATACGAAAGATAGCGCGCATTACAGTGAAAGAAATGGGAATTCTAAAAGCACTGACTGTCCGGCAAACACTCATTCCAAATGCACTGGGAGTATGAAAGGGCCGGATAAAGAGGCAAAGTCGAGGAGCGCCTTTGCGGTAGTGAGACACAGTCCGCCTCGCGTGCCCAATGTTCAGCACCACAATTGGCAACATCTCGCCGTTCAATGTTAGTAGTTTTGTTTTATTTACGTGTTCCCGCTTGTCTTGTTCCGCTTTCTTTTGTTTGTCTTCGTTGCGCATGTCTTATTCGTTTGCTACATCATTGTGTTCTTCGTTTGCACCGTCATAGCGTTTGTTAGAATCATTATCAATTTTGATCCTTGTATGATCAACTTTAAGATCTGAATTCTTTGTTTTGGCATTTATCGAGACATCTACAACAAAATAGTGTGATTAAGTCATCCTTATTTTTTTCTTGTATTTGTAATGTTGGTGTTTGTCTCCAGGAATGGGTGGTTTGGTCTCGTCTCCGTTCAGCGTGAATCCATTCTCACTGCCAACTTGCAGCGCTCAACAGTACGCACAGACAGCGCCGCTTGCCTCCAAGTAGCCAACGCTGTACGCGTCGATACTGAGCGTAAACGGTTAGTCTGCCACACGATGGCCGAATACGGGCAAAGTTTTAAAAGATCCAACCATTTTAGTATACTTTTCGCAAAATTGAGACTGGACTGTTACTTTTATATCTGTTTGAATGTCCAAAGGTTGTTTGATAACAATGTTGGTGCATTTCTATATTGTTGATTTCAATTACATTGAAATAAAGATTTAAGTAGCTTGTAAAAAGTTTTGTTCATTAGCAAGAAGATCAAATGAATATCACATTACAGCAAATTAGTTCAAATGGATCTTTAAAGTTGGCTCGTATTTGCTACATCGTCGGTGTAAAAATATATATTTTATACAATAAGGGCTGGTGTGGGTTTCATGTATATAACAATGTAATTAACATGTACATACGTAGGATAGTTCATTTACTCAATAGTTTGGTTGCTAGATTGATAGTGTAGATTTTTATATGTAAAATAAAATATGCTCAGGACAACTTTATATATCGTAATTTCAATTCAATCAACTTTTGCGTGTGTTATGTTCTTGTAAAATCTGTGATATATTTATTGTAAGTAATGTAAATTTTAATGTAACCGTAATAATGTAAAATTGACGATTCTTGAATTTTGATTATTGTTTAATCAAGCTTTAGTACCACATCGAATTTTAACGTATAATAGACAATATCCTAAACTTTTCTTTTGTTGGTCATCAACAATAATTGTATTTTTTACGACATGAAGTCATTTTAGTTATCTTGTAATATTTTAATAAATTAATAATGTTAACTATATGAGAAAAGTTGTAAGCTTTCAATAACGTTTTCAATATGAGAAAGAAAATTGTTGAAACAACGACCATATCTTGAAACAAAACATATCCTGTAATGTAATGTTGCGTTCTATCTATAAGAAACAATGGAAATATTAATATCACCGAAAAAATGTATACGAATAACCGGAGAACAGTATCGGTACACAAAGCGAATTGTTTTGTGTGTTATTCAAATAATGGAATGTGTAGTTATGTATTATTTAACGAATTGTATCAAATAATGTAAATTGTAATCGTTCATGAAACAAATTATCACGAAATACAAGATTAAATTACTTAAATAACATTACTGTGTCTTATTTAACCATTCGTGTCATTTAGATTTTTTTTAAATGACTACGATTTCAAATGTTGTTTTTTAGGCCTCTTAGTTTAATGAAGTGACATTTAAAAACAGGTTTAACTCGATACCCAGTTGTCCCGAACATTTACTAGCAAACTTCTCCATCCATCATAGTTCATACGTAAACTCGAACAAAAACATCAAACCATTGTGATTTCACACATGGTACTCCAGCACCCCTTGAAATATTATACTAACAATTTTGTCCTCTACAACGGGTAATATTGTATTGTTCGCCCCTGACTAGATAATACATGGGTTTATCTGCCTCTAATTGTATGAACGAACTGGATCGTGTTACTTTGGATTAGCATAAAAATGCAGAAGTGCCCCGTTTTAGCATTGTTAATATAAATTAATTATGGTAATTTAATATTAGTTTACGGGGGGATTGCGAATCGATAATACGGGAATTTTTACTGGATTGGTGAAATTATGGAATTGGCACTTGGTCGTAAGTTGGTCTATATTAAGATCTTAAAAGAGTACAAGAAAATCAAGAAAAATAGTATTCGAAAATTTGGCTAACGTTTTATAAATGTTGGTGGGTAGGCAAGTTTTCATATTATTATACTATTGCATTTTTGTTCCTAATAAGGCAGATTATCCTAATCAAGGTCGACTAGAAAGTGATTCTACAATCTACAAAATATTCCTTGGAAGTTGATCAACGTATACATATACATAAATGAAATACATTGGTTGGTATACCCTCTAATATGATAAATATCCCTAAAAAATCCACAAATTAATTCTTGATCAGTAAAGCTAAACCTATTAAGCTGCACAATTTCAACAGCAAGTAAAAACTTTAATAAGTTAAGAAATCACTCTAACCAAATTGATATTGGATCCCTCATAAGGTTGGTGGCACACGAACCACTTTGTCTAAGTTGATTGCGATGCAATAATCTAAATAGCGATTAGTCGAGCTCGTTTGTCGTCGTGTGCGGCGCACGTGGCGCGGCATTTTGCGTGCGTCCGGCGCGCCATACTCGTAATTGGAGCACTCTGTATAAGGTATGTAGATTCAGACAAGATTATCGAGAGGATATCCGTGGATGAGGAGTTCCGATCGCATTCTTGGAGGAGGTAAGGTGCGTCATGTTTATTGTAATTAGGATGTATATTTTTTTATCTGGTTTGTTCTTTTTTGGGTGTGTATGAATTTTATTAATAAACGAATCTTGGTAGTAACAGGTTATGGTAATTCTTTAAATACAAGACCTGCAAGTGTGATTCTAAGATGGCTGAAATTCTATGCCTGGATAAGTAAATATGGTTGTCTGATGGGTTGCGACAAATGGCTTTTGACCATGACATTCGATAAGACTACTAGTATCTTCCGTGTTTGATAAAAAAAATGTTCCTAAAAATCTTTGTTGGTATTAGATATCACTTTGAAAATTGCTTCTCAGCGCTCTCATCTCTCATCATCCTCATCTCAAATTACTACACACGAAAAGTCAATTAAGCCAGTAAATTCGGAATGACATTTTTATTCCAGCCGGTGTCCTGCCCATGTTTCATGACAAACAAGTGAACAAATCGTGTGGCCCGTCAATCTGTCGCGTGGCGGTCACGGCGCACGTGGCGGCCGCGTGCCCATGTCGCGCATTACCAAATTAGCGTCCGGTGTGCACCTCGCCTTAAATCATATTAACTGTGCTCGGATCATGTTGCCGATACAAATTACAAAAAAAAAAAAAAATTAT
Organism: Cephonodes hylas; assembly: GCA_030295005.1. NCBI lineage: Eukaryota > Metazoa > Arthropoda > Insecta > Lepidoptera > Sphingidae > Cephonodes > Cephonodes hylas. Next base: position 8,985,520 of record AP025371.1, read on the forward strand.
TTAGAGGCAAATGCTTTGCAAAATGCATTAAATAAGCGAAATAAAAGGTATAATATTGATAAAATTAAATAGATTAGCAGAAGTTGTCTTTTTTCAATTTGTTAAAAATCATGACTCGCACTTAGTTTATTTATGTATTTGTGTTTAAGTGTATTGAGTAATAACAGATTGAAGAGACTTGTCAATTAATGTTCTGTATAAAAAAGATCATGCTTACAATCAGGGACGATGTTTTTACATTACGGACTTAACAACAATCCCGAATATGCTGAGAATCGAACACTGGCCGTCCATAATACAACTTGCTGATATTTTGTTAGCAAGCAACTTGCCTACAAAAATATCTATGAAACATCACAAGATAAAAACAAGGTACACATCGGTAGAAATCTTCCAACCTTTTTGACCAAACGTATAAAATTAATATCTTATAACTAAAAAAGTCTCCTTGGGTAAAAAAAATCTGAAAATAAAAGTCAAAGCGCATAAGAAAGTGGAATGGCGAGCGGGTTGGCGGAGGGTGAGGTGTGGGGGCGGTCGACAATAGGTGTACAGATAACTTTCCTTCCATAGTAGAGTCAATACCGACCCTAGGGAGTTTTACCCTCGGGGTTCGGCCGCTTGGGAAAACTAGACCCAACAATATAGAAAGAGATAGACATATACGTCTTCTATGCGTGGGAAGAGTGCACCACAATACTTATGTATAAATAATATATAGAGGAAAAATGCCGTGGACGTTCCCCGAGTGATATGTTGCGACTGTTAGCGAGAGAGGGATGGATGACATCAATTTGTCGTGTCGTGATGGGGTTTTATTTTGTTTCTCCTTTTGCGAATTTTTTGTTAGATTCCACGTTCTCATTGAACGGATTCGGGGATTAATTATGTGTGTTCGCAAGTTTGGTACAGTTCTTGGTAAGTTAGCTGTATCAGGAAACAAAGATAATGCTCTTGTTCCCTTTAATATAAACAATTAGTGGTTAGTCTTAAGTCGTTTGTATCTTGTATGATTATAATCTCTTATTGATATATAATATTTTTATACAAAGGTAAATAAATTGAAGTATAGTCGACTTGTTGGTTTGGGAGAAGATACGGACTATGAATGTGAAGGTTATACTTTCAAACAAAATTATGGCAATATTTTATTGCTTGATAATTTGACAAGAAAAGTTTATGGACTTTTTATTTATTTATTTTGCTGGTCTCCTAGAGTCACGAGTTTGCACCCAAGCTACTTCAATGTCTGTGGACTTCTTTAATAGTTCCTAGACAACATGTCATTCAGATTTAAGACATTTAAAAGGTAAAGTAGGTTTGTTCTGTAACAAGTAAATATAACAACAAATAACAAACAAATATTATAAATAGTAACAAATATCCCGTAATGTAGGTTTCAAAACACAAGTCTGTTTACTACGAGTGAACGAGGGTCTAAATGTAGTTTTCATTAATAAGCACGAGATTTTATGAATTGGTGATGCCGAAGTTCAAGTTCGGTAACATTATCCAGTAGTAAAACAGTTATAAAGCGATATAGAAGCGGTATCGAGGCGTGTCAACGAGCCGAGGCGTTAAGCGAAATTGAGTGAAAGTCGAGTTAAAGTATTAAAAGTTTTCAGCTAGCGATCTTTGTAGGAGAAGCGAGACGGCGGCGCCGCAGACTTGTCGGTGTTGTTCCAGAGAGAATATCGATAATTTGAGTCGGTTTTATTTAGCTTGACTTGTTAGTATGGACTTTAAGTCATGCTTGGGTCTATGAAGAGGCTTTTAGAACTGACTTTCTGGCCTAAAGTTTTTAGCTATTAAGTTTTAAGGGATAAAAATCTAATACAGTTTTCAGTCACATCTAGATTTCATAGTGTATGTTTATCTTTTTTTTTATAAAATCTTAAAAAAATCACAATTTAGTTAAAATTGAACAGGCTATTAAACACGTCTGCAATAAATTAAAACCCTAAAACTTTAAATTTAATAGTCTGTATCAATGATATTTCAGAAACTAACTTTATACGCTTCTATTATGTTTAATTTTTCTTTCTTGATAATTAAAAATATTTCATTAATATATTTAGAATTTCATAAACATGACCGCTGCGATTTTAAAACACCTAAATCTTGTTTTATATTTAGTTCGTCTTTTGTTTTGTAACAAGGAAGTGTTAATAAATAATAAATAAATAAATTATAATTTATAATACCAAACCAAACGTGATTTTAAACCAAAATTTAATTCCATCGATACACACACCTTCCCTTTTCCGTAACACGGTGTAAGTTAATAATGTAATAGAATTACGAGGGAAAAACTGTTGAACCCGGAGCGGGTCGCGAGTTAATTGTACCACTTTGTTTTGTGCGTCTCCACTGTCTGCTGTTCCCGTCTACCACTCATTCCCTGTCTTGTATACACGCTGTTTACGCCGACAGACTATCGACTACGCTCATACTATCCGTCTTTGAGTGAGGCTTTTGTCTTAGAAAAACGGGTATTATTTGTGTATTTTAGCACGTTTCATTGGTAGTAACAATGTAAATTTTCGTGGTTACTCTTAAAAGCATAAATCGATAGTTAACGAATCGGATGTATCTCTTTACTTTTTAACCTAATATGTTGACAATTGACAGTCTGGTGGCGCAGTTGGCTAGATATTGGCTTGTGAAACGAAAGGCCGCGGGGTCGATCCCCGTACCGAGACAAATGTTTGTGTGATCCACAATTTTTGCGCGTCTGGGAGCTCGTGAGACTGAATAGATTTGTTATAACACATTCCTGTGTGGGTTTGTCTCATAGTGTGGGGTCAAAAATACCTATTTATATAACGTGTTTATTATTTTATTAAATATTTTTTTCCAAAAAATATCATTCTAAAGTCCCAGTAAAATTCCAATCTATCATAACTAATAGCTAAAGCTTTCATATTTTAATTAACATAAAGCAAACTCAACTAAAAATTACCATTTAAAAACGTTTAAATAAATATTCAACATAATGTAGATTGATTTAACCGCCCGTGCTGCAGAGTTTAGTTAACACAACTCATTCGCGAAACAAAAACCAACTATTTGAATATGCATAGACGTTAATAACGTTGAATTCAAATATAGTACGTAGAGTGGCTGGAAATGTCTGATTGTAGCCTCAACGGTACGCCAACTACGGGCTAAAAGTTTCAAAATCATGCGAAATTTAACGGCAGTTTACTAAAAATTTGTAACTCCGACACGGACTGTCCAAAACTTGCGTCAAATCCAAATGGGTTTGCAAAAATAGTGCACATTCGTCTGGGGTAGTATCAACGTTGTTGCATCTTATAATTTATGTAAAATTCTACTAAATAATAAATTTGTAAACTAGAGAAATTTCTCAAGTTAATAATTTTGGATTGCTGAAAGAATTTTATTAATTAAACCTAAATAGGTGCAGGGATTTTTACTAGTCAACTGTCGGTGTCAAATGGATGCTAGTTAGATAACTTTACCATAGCAGTACCAAAATTTAATCATGAATCCTGTAAAAATTAAATATACACGCTGACTATCTTATAAAATTCAATATTCCGTCGAAATTTGCTCGTCAATCAACTTAATTCAACTTTCCATCTAAGTTATTACTACCTTATTTATTTCACCTTTATCATCAGCTTATATGCGTCCCACTGTTGGGAACGGACATCTTTTGTAATTGAAAGAGTTTAATCCTTAGTCCACCACGCTGGCCTAGCTCGGGATGGCAGACTAAAAATTGATAGGTGTGATTCCTCGCGATGTCTTCCTAGACCGTCAAAGTAAGTGATGATAATTATTCATGGTGAACACACACATATCTTCAAAAAATTAAGAGGTTTGAACCCGTTGCTGCTTAGAATTTCGAAAACGAACCTAAACCTCGAGGCCATTACTAACTTTCTGAATTACAGTTCATAAAATATAACGCGTAGACAACTTTACGCAATTAACGTGGCAATTTCGATTAATCACCAAACAAGTCAGCGGGCGAAATTCCAATGCAAAATTCCATTTTAATAAATCTAATTTGCATTTATCCAACATCGGCATCATAAATTCTAAACAAACGCTTTGTGTACACAACATACGTGCGAGATACGTGGCTCGTCGATTTTCGCGCGTCCCTTATCAAGATCTCGCCGAGTTTTATGGGTCTAATCGCGGCTACCGCAAATAGGGCCCGAGCGGGTAATTTTCTAACCTGCCCGATTATGGGATTACAGCTAATTAGCTATTACCGATATATACTCTACTGCAATGCTGTTTTACGCCCAAGCTTTAATGTGGAGCAATTTGAGAATACTATTTTTAACATCATTTTCCAAATACGCAAGAGCAATAAATATCCATTTCGACATCTCAAGATATAATTGCATACGACTTTTGTAAGATGAGAGTAAGTTTTTATTCTATTAGAGTAAATAAAGGACTCAAACCATCTCAATGGTAGAGGAGACCCATGCTCAGCAGTGGGACGTATATGGGTTGTTGATGTAAGGACTCGAATGTCACCAGTACTGCATCTCATTTTTGCATTCAAAGCATAAACTTGCATATAATACTGCGGATGTGTACAGACTGATCTCTAAACGTGGTAGACAAAAGCGGTAGAGTCACACTATTGTCAGCATAGACTCTTACAGATAGGCCACAAATACTAAAGCATTACCACTGTTTCAGAGAAAGTCGATTAGGTGAGTCAGTGCTGTTGTGTCCCTTTTGGACTTTGGTGAGTTAGATTGCTGGAGGCCCAATTGGATGGTATGGCATATTTTTATGCATACAGATAGTGACAGTCATACATAAGGATAATGCTTTCTATACTTAAGTCGACCATCTGTCTACCAAGTGGCTTTTTTAAATATATATTTTTATTATGTAAAATAAGATGAAAAATAAAGAGAAAAATTATAAGGTGTACTATACCCACATTCGTGAGATTTATAAGGATCTACATATAATGTAGTTTCGGTTGGCATCAGGCTTTAATTATTGTGAAAAGATGTGAGGGATGATGTTATTAATTTTTAGTTACTTGGTCTATTTAAAACCACCCTAAGTTTCCCCTTATCTTTGAATTTGTAAACTAGCAAAAAATATATAAACCTTATAAATTAAGGAGATTGAGAACTGAAGGGCAGCCAAGTAACCTATCATAAAAGACTTTTATGTAAGAGATAAGCACTCAATGGATGACGTACTAAGCCGTCCCTTATAAATTGATAAGTAACTTAAATCGATTTCATAGTTTATTTTTTGTGTCATAGCTTAGTTGGTCCAGTGTTAGTACTGAATGCGGTCTTGTGGTCTAATACAAAGCGTCTAAGACTTTTTTTGTATATATATATTGTATATATATACAATGATTTTGAATTAAATATTTACAGGTATTTTTATTAATTTATTTATTTTTCCATTCAGCAGGCATCGAGTTTTGTTTCTGTTTTGTCCATAACGATTTCATGCCCATACCAACCTGACAACGCTTTATTCATTATTTTGAGTTGGAAGATTGTATGGATTAAATAGAGTGTATTTCCTTATTAATCGATTATTATTTTTAAGTTCATACCGATCATCATGCGATTGTTGATAAAATACACTAAAACCACGTAACTATTTCGACTTTTATTTTCAATCTAATTATTTTTCTTGAATTATGGGCTTCAGAAACTATGTGAAGCTTTACTAGAAAATTGGTTGTTGATCATACAAAAATTTTAAGATGTAGGTGTAGACAAATCAATATTGTTATACAAATACCAAAGTAACTCTGTTTTGAATGTTTTTTGTTGTGGAGATAGATAAGGCGTAAGGTACTTTTAACTTCGGAAAAGTGGAATATTAATATAACTACGCAAGAAATTTAAAATTACGCCCGAACAAAGCCTGGTCCTACAAATAGTATAAAATATAAAATGTATATTGAGTATAAAAAACGTTAAAAACAAATGTGGCAAAACGTTATAGATATTCAAATAATACTCCAGAGACCAAAAAATAATTTGCAAGTGCTTTTATTGGTGCTGTGGACGTGACCAAATTAACAGTGTCATACGAAAAAAGTTCATTAATTAATTTACGTTCATGTTTGTGTCGCGCTAATTAATTACTATACAATTCAATTAATATTATACGTACCTATCTATAATTACGCCTTAGATATTATTTTAGGTCTTATTGCTTATGACAATAAGTAATTACTGACCAAAATAGGACTTTAAGGAACTTTTCAACGCTTTTAAAACACGTAGAGCAATGCTAGGCGAAGCAAATTAAGGCTTTCACGGTGGCAGGGGCGCCATCTTGTCGAAGCCTCCGGCCACGTAGTTCTGCACGTTTCACACAGATGTCGCTGTTCAACCTCGAGGGACGGCGCCGCCAACTGAGTTTCAGTGGCGACCGTCCTGAAACGCAACAAAACGCCTTGAGAAAGGGAGAGAGAAATTCTCAAGGCTCTGGTGTTTGGGGACGCCGCTCGTTGTATTGAAACATTCCTTTTTGTTAGCGATGTGGGAGGGAACGAACTCAACCAATGGGAGGAACATGGCCCTCCGACCACACCTACCCAGTTTCTAATGCCTACTGGGAGTTGGATCGAAAAAAAATTGTTGGAAATAGGTAATGCTTCGTCGTTCACCGGCGTCGTAATTGAGAATTTACGGTTGGTCAACCCGCCTTGTTTGTGAAGGTTGATTGGAAATTAAATTTAATAAAGCAATTTATAGCTTGATGTGTTTTGAAAGCTATTTTAACAATGTTTTTTGTGTAAGAGGCTGAAGCCTAGACACACTCAAGCGTAAACGTAAAAGAGTCCTTAAACTTGTTACGCATAACGAAGGCATTTCAAACTGGGATATGTGTATCTATTTGCACTGATAATTATGTATGATACTGTATTATCGTTTTCACGCATTATTATCAAATTGCAACGAAACCATATTGGTAGAGTCTATGCGTAGATAAAGTAAGAACAAATTTTAAAACGTTTTGAATGTCGATGATGAAATAAGTTATTACAAGATAACTTGATTCTTTCATAAGTGTATGGGCATTGGGTATTCTTGATAATGAAAAGCCTTATTTTGTTTAGTAGGATTCTTTATTGTGTGATAGAGGGTGTAAACATTTATTAGCGTAAAATATTGTATTATATATTTATGAATCAGGGGGATCATGTTTAGTTTACTATTGTTTCGCGCATATACTCTTTAGTATGTTAACCTACAGCAATTTTAGTATTTAAGTCATAGTAATTATTCCGGGATTCATGTATCCGACGTAGTTGTCCATTTCCTTTAATAAGACTAGGTGATTGAAAAGTCTTAGTTCCATTCCTTTTTGTAGTTTTCCGGTACAAACCGCAGTAGGCTCGTCTTTTTTCGTTCGTATTTGGGGATAAATTGACGTAAATGACGTAATTTCTATATTCCTATTTAAAAAGGAAATCTCACCAGCTTCAAAATGCACAACATAAATAAGGAAATATACTTGAGTATAAAGTCGTGAACACACAATACCCATATGCAAAGGCGTATTGATGGATACGCGGCGTATCCCTGGGAATTCGCCGGTCTCGACACGGCTTAGCACTTTTAACTAAACCACACTTCGTGGCTTTAAAGTGAAGTGCGGTTTTTAGTGGCAGTTTACTAATAGTAGTTTCGGAAGTTACTTACTGAGGTGATGTTTAGAGGCTGTCCGTTTTGTTAACGTTGCTTTCTGTTTTGGTTTGATGGTAGAAGAGTAAAATATTTTTTGTTTATTAAGGCATGATATATTTCATTTTGAAAAAGAAATGTCGAGATGCCATTTCATAATTTCATTCGCAAGAATATAGGTCTTATATCTGTTCAGATAAATTGTAACAATGAAAAATCGGAATTACCTTATTTTGTTGTTATCAATATATATCACTATAGGTACTAAGTAGGTCTTTATATTCCAGCTGTAAAGAATATACGGTCAATAAAGTACCTGTATGCATATTGAACATACACATGTATTTCATCGTTCATCATTTCATTATCAGCCCAAAGACTTACAAAGCGTTCTGTCAGCAGCGGCCTGCATCCAGGAGTTTCTCGCGATTTTCTTAAGATACTCATTTTAATAGATATAAGATTTTTTTATTATAGTTTTTTGGTCACTTACCTACTTATATTGTAAAAGCTAGCCTAAAAATTCCACAAAAATATCGTCTACCTCATGCTTAATTCACTGCCATCAAATAACAAATTTAGCTGATATGTAAGTCACAAACTCTTTAGAATTTTTTGCTTTTGGGGTTGGCTTTTCTTCTTCTTTTTCTGTGACAAAGAGTCTAACCACAATATCAATAAAAAATTGTTTTATCACGCTTCAATACGTCATAACTAGTGGCTATATTCGAAGCGTTTATCAAATAACCATTGTCACCCCTTTCTCGACACCATGTGTTACAACAATTACGGTACCACAATGCGAGATATAACAAGTGCGAAAATTTGACAAGCAATAAATTCAATTTCAGTGCCTTTGTGTTAAATGTTCGATGAAATAAAGACATTTAGGGTTAGAAATGCATGTCCAAATGTTTATAGTAAAAACATTTGTGGCGATTATGTGTTCCTTACAATAGTTTTAATGGACTATTGGTGTATCGATTTATTGGTAGTAATTCGGTAAGAGTACAATTAATAAATTATTTGAGCGATTTAATCACCGTGATTTGAATTTTAGATTACGCTTGTTTATAAACTCTCCACAAAATAGGTTGTTCCTATTGTGGAGACTTTTTGTAAATTGAAATTTGTAATACTTTGCCTGGTAAATAAATATTATCATTATTTTTAGAGGAAGTTTCTTCAAATCTGTTGAAGCGCATTCTTCGACGGCCATACTTAATATAGGCAATGATATATGTAGTAAAGTTTGCAAGAATCTAGGTTGAAGTGGGTAGCGACAAACAGGCTAACAAAAATTATCTTATCAAAATAAAAGTTTATTTCTATACAAATGTATGTCAAATAAATGGGAATTCGAAATAAATCATGGGATTACGAACTTAAATGTGAGTTTAGCGTGTGCCCGTTCTATTTAATTGATTAAATAATCTGCATTCCTACATAAAACTGTCCTACCTTAAATTGTTAACATGAAATTGTAGTTCAAAGTAATTGAAGCGAATAGAGGAAAACTCAAGTCACATTCCGCCTTCTTGTAGTCACCGTTACCGACGTTCGACGCTCTTTTTAAGTGCAATTCTTTTATTCTTTCCGTATCGTACTAAACTTGCAGTGTTTTTCACTTCTGAATAAGGTTCGTCTATTCTTTTTATTTTAATGGATTAAATGGTACATTTTTCTATTCACATACTCATTTACACTTAAGGAGTAAGGGCCTAGTTTATCACTGTCATATTGATTTTAGTGCATTTTTTGAGAAATTTTTCAGTCACTAACGATAATCCTTATATTCTTGAAAAAGTAGATAGAGCATCTGTAGTTCCGTGAATTGGCCTTCTATTTACGTTGGATATTAATCTAAATTAAATGTCCGCCAACCCGCAATAGTACCTCCTAGTAGCGTACTAAGCCCTAAACATTATCAGTTGTAGAAGATGCTCGTACTCAGCAATGAGACGTATATAAATATACATATAGGCTGTTATTAATGAAGTATTGCACAAAATAAATCTAAAACCACTTATAACAGCTATATATAATTAAATCAAGTCTAATCTTAAAAGCATTCTCAACAAACTTGTATCATTCGACGAAATCTTTGCAAACGCGTAGTGTAAAGGCGAAAGAGTGTTTTTCCTCCATAATCATTAATATCCCGCGGAATGTAACGATGTGCGACAGGTGGAGGAGTAAGCGTCGACACGCGCTCAAATTGAAATTCTTTCAAATAAACAAACGCACTTATCAGATTTCTCTTCCGTTACTTGGGTTCACGTCTCCGTTACATACGAGGGCGAGAGAGGAATAAAATCCTTTTTAATGGATTGTTGATGATTTTGGAGTTAAGAATGAAAATGTCTTTGTATATAACTTTTCTTTTGTATTAAATTAGACACTATTAATGGGCTTAATTCCTATAAGTGTCAGTGTAAGTTCCACTTTAAAGCCTACTTGAGAAATACTTATCTACGCCCATTCCTATACATCACCATCATCATCATCATCAACAGCCCTTAGTTCGTCCACTGCTGGACATAGGCCTCTCTTATGGCACGCCACTGGGCTCGATCTTCGGCTCTCCTCATCCAATCGCTGCCAGCCACCTTGCGGATATCATCACCCCACCTAGCCAGAGGGCCTAAACAACCCCCTATTAATTAAACAAGTTAATTACAATAAAATGTTACAGATCTAGGGAACTTAAGCTATCAATATCAACATTTAATACTATTTAAACTATGAATAGTTTAAAAACCTATTGAAATAGTTTAATAATATCATCGTTTAGGTGTTCGTGCAAACGGTGACAGTAACCCATGAATCCTGTTTCCGTATATTTAAGCAACGTTGAGTTTATTCGTTCCTTGCTACACCTCTTTGTGAATTTAATTTATTACGTTTGCCAAACAAGATGAGACAACACTCTTGCGTGTAGGGAAATGCAAAGCGGGTTGAGGATACAAATTTTAAATCTGTGAAGGTGGTAGAGCTTTGAAGAGTTAACGGTAATTCGTGTATCCCTAAAATCTATTATTTTATTTGAAATACTTATTTTCTGATAGATATTCAGCAGTGCTTAATCAACAAGGTCCGGAAATATTTACTTGATAATCTGTTTATGAGTGTCGAATTGGTTGCCACAAACTGTTAGGAAAATTGACCAAATAACTACAAAAAAAAAAATCTTAAGTTTTTATATCCAACTTTAATACTAAGGACTCTGGATTCTGACTGTTCCCATGTGTATTGCGATTGTAAAATTCGTTATATTTTCCGTAGTCTCAAATTTTCCTTGTAAAGTTTAAAAAGTAAAATTTTAAAACAGACTTCTCTCAATACTAAACTTCGAAAATACCGATGTTACACCTACGGTTGCAATATCCACTTAAAATTTACAAAATACCGCTACCATTTAATGCGCTTAGTTCTATAATTACAATAGGAGCGCGTCAAAAGGCGGCACTATAAACACGGCTCGTTATACGATTGTAAATTGCGTTCGTATGGGCGAACAATGCATCACTGTGTCAAACAACGCATTGTACCAGATGTATTGCATTACAACTTCATTCTCAACGAATCGTAATCGAGCGGGGTCGGAGTAGCCAATCTATTACGCTGCGGATAATGTGGATACGACTCTTCTTCTCGTATGCTACTAAGAGTATCGTGAGCGTATCGTTTTAGCGTGAACATGTAATTATTACCAGTTTGAGCTATCGAATATTGTCTATTTACACTTTGTATTAAATGCCAAACAAGTTATATATGTATCTAAAATTACATAAAAGAACATGTTATTGAATATATAACTTTGTAAACTATGTGGTTCATCCAAACCTAAATTTACTAATTGTGACGCCCCATGCAAATTCCGAAATTTATGTTTAGTTCAGTTTGTAACTTACGTCTAGTCCCGTCCTTCAAGATATAAAATTTATTTCCCATACAACTCATTTCTTAACTTACAGTTATTTCAGTTTCAAATTAATAATAAAACAGCATTATTAACAATTTTTCTATGAAAACAATACAATTCTACTTTTTAAATGTCAAATACTATATCCCAAATAATCGTATCCACAATACTCCGCGCGTCACCCCTCGCAACCGGCGCGTATGCGCACCATACCCCAAAATTGTGTAAAGTACAAAATAATTTCACGCATCACGTGTCCCGCTGCCGGATAATGACCCGAAAATCTCCCGAGCAATGTCCCGGCCCGGCCAAAACAAACAGGATTAATAAGGGAATGAATAAGTTTCCCTTAAGAATCCATTTTGGAAAGAAACCGTTCCGCCTTACGAGTTTGAGGAAATCTGAGAATACCCGCGCTGCGTGAAATGGCTTAGGTTAATACGACTTTGATGCTATAGAATTTTATTTAATTTGATATGGTAGCAAAAATGATGCATCTATTGAAAATTAATGCGTGTATTTGTAACTGTTTTTGCACATTTACGGTGAGAAACAAAAGAAAGCAGAGAAATGAGACAAATATAATCAGATTCATAAACCCGATTACAGACATTAAGACACCATAGATGTCTGATAAATTAATGTGAATTTTTGAAATTATATAGTCGTAATTGGTAAGTCAACATATTTCGTTCTTCTTATTTCTTCGATCGTACACATTTAATCCATATGTTTTGTACGATCCGTTTCTGGTCACGATAATATTCTATCAGACGTGACATATGTATAAAAAAAAACATTTCTTACTATCAAACGAGAGCACACAAACTACCCCTTCAATATAAAAAGGAATGTTTAAAATTTCACCACGAGAAAAACCAATAAACCTGAACCCACAATACATATTGGAGAGATCAAACAATCAAAACCCTTGGCAATCACACCGCGCCGGCTCCATAGATTGTGTTGACAAAACCAATGAACATTCTTAATTATTTGCCATGTTTGTGTAAACAATGACCTCAAACCTCGACCAGAAACTGCTGAACTCTTAGCTTATACATCATCGGAACTTTCAAAACCCAAAGAAGGGGTCCACGATAAATGGATATTTGAAACTATTGTTTGACAGCACGCGTAGGGTCTGTCTCAATTAAAAATATGGCAAACAACACAAACAGTTGTCGCTACGTATTCCACAATTTTAATTGGCTGTTTGGATAGATATAAATCTTTGTGGATTTTAGAATACGACATTTGTGGTTGGATTGTGTTTCTGGGTTATTTGTTTACTTTTGTAAGTAGCTTATGGTACCGGGATCACTCGGAATTATATGGATTTTGTCAGTCTTTCCAAATCGTATTTTAGAAACCAACTTTTTTACAGCCATACATGAAAACGGAAATTGATTAGTTTTTATTTACAGCTGAATGAGTTCCGGAGGAATTTTTAACAATGACTAATTCTATGTAATAACAGATTCAGGCTAATCAGGCGTCGGCTAATTTAGGCGTTAATCCACTTAACTGTTTCATCTAATCATTTAAATCATAGGCTTTTTTCCACCATGCTGGCCTAGTGTAGATTGGAAGATGCACGCCTTAAAAATTCGTTCAAAGAACTTTTAGATGAATACGTTTTCCTTCACCGCTAAAGAATATTACATTATTATGTGAATACAGTCACACGACTTCGTCAGAGATGAGTGCCTTGTATGTGAAACCGCAACCTCCGAAATTTATCAAACAACGCCTGAATCTTCGAGGCCAACACATCTCACTATTACTATTTTTAAAATAAGGGGTCTGATTCATCGCATTGTATGTACACGACCTATTAAGAAACTAAAGTAGCACTCAATTTAGTGAAGAGCTCCGGTGGTCAAACACACAGTGAAGGGCGCGCCCAAATTAGGGTTCAAATTATCTTGCATCGACATTAGTGACGTACTCTTTATCCCCTTTTTTCTTTATTATTTAAAATCGAATTTCTTTTGTTAGTTATAAAATAGCAATTTGATTCTAGTTTAAAATGGTAAGTCTTTCTTTATTTGCTATAAATGATTCAAATATTACATTTTCATTGAATTTAAAGTTTTTTAGGTAGAATGTAATGTTTAAAATTAAGAAATTTCAACTGTTGATTAAATTTTATATGGTAGTCAAATAAGTATGTATGTAAATATGTTTACTATTGGAACAACAGTGGAGTTTTGTTACTACTCGTATGTGGGTACTATTTCTGTACTTACCTGCGTGTGAGATTCAATTTCGTGGCAGTACATTATTCTTAGTGTCTCACTTTTAATCAAAAACTGCATATACTGTTTTTAAATAATTTTGTCATAGAAACTGCACAGATACATTCAATGTAATAAATAATTACACAGGTCTGCGACCAAAAAACTGCATAGGATTTTTTTACATTTTCTTACAGATTTTGACCTCCCAAAAACATAAAAAATATTCAAATTATTATATCACATAAGTTTTTATGTATATTGCAGTATCTATGTTCATTATAATAATAATTATGGTAATAAACCCATATGATTTTTATTTGATAATGGAGAAAAACAACCTGAGCTGTTGGTGAGACTGGGAATGTTTTAACAGGTTGATAGTAGAGCCAGAGAACAGCACTGGAAAAAAGTGATTGGCCATCCCGAGAAACTTTAAAACCTGGAGAGAAAAATGTTATAAACACTACCTTGGTACCACCAGAAAAGGTTTTGTTGCCCCCTCTTCATATCAAATTGGGGTTGATGAAACAATTTGTAAAATCGCTGCAAAAGGATGGAGACTTTCAAATATTTATGTACAAAATTTCCGAAGCTGTCAGAAGCAAAGTTGAAAGAGGGAGTTTTCACCGGACCCCCACATAAGAAAACTTTTTAACGGACCCTTCATTTGTGGAAACTATGAATGAGAAGGAAATAGAAGCTTGGGTATCGTTCAAGGACGTGGTGCGAAAGTTTTTAGGAAATACCAAGAATCCTAACTATAAAACCATTGTGCAACGGATGTTAGCAGCATACGAAGCTCAAGGCTGCAAGATAAGCTTGAAGGTCCATTTTTTACACTCTCACATAGACTATTTTCCTGAAAACCTGGGAGCTTACAGTGAAGAGCAGGGGGAGCGATTTCACCAGGATGTGCGTGATATCGAGAGAAGGTACCAAGAGCGATGGGATGTCACTATGCTTGCTGACTACTGTTGGCTGCTTAAGCGAGAAACTGAAGATAAAAATCGGACAAGGACTCGTCAAAGTATCAAGGAAAAGAAGAAGAGGTTTCATAAAGAACATGAATAAGTATATGTATCAAAATAATGTTTCGTTTGCTTTAAAAAAAATACTTATTGTTTGAAAATTTTGAATAAAGGAGTGCTTTAACCAATATTTTGTGTTGGAATTTGCAAAAATTCCTTATGTGATAGAAAAAAATGGCCATCACTTTTGAAATCAGCGCACTTTAAAACATATAATTCAGTAAAAATATCTAATGCAGCTAACAAAAAATTTTTTTTCGCAGACCTGTGTTATTTATCGATATCCATTCTAAATAATTTCTTGGCGGCACTAATCCCTCCCCCTTTTTTTATACATACGCGACATTTAAATATTTAGAAAGCTTTTTTGCCATAATTACATTGATTTATTAATCTGGTTGAGTATTTGCATAATCCTTAGTGCGCATTAATATAAATATCCTAGGCTTCTAGTATAAATTTTATGAAATAATTTTAATAAATGATATTTAATAAATATAGATACAATATTTTATCTCGAATTACTGGCTTACTGGCTGATTCATATTTTAATTAAAGCAACTTTTTATAGAATGCTTATTTATCTAGCTCAATGTACAAGCTTGAAACATTTGACGCTATAGTTCACGTCACAACCGACAGCCCAAAGAATAATTTTCACAATTTTTTAGACATTGTATAAAGATACAAAATCTCTTAAAAAATAATAAACACTGCCATTACTGGTTACGTACTTCTAATGACGTAAAATGAATTATAGCATGTTAGATTAAACAAAGGGCTTACTGTCGCCCGGGTGTCTTTAGAACATTTGGCTTTACTGTTTTATCAGGCGGCGGCAGGACATTCGAACGTTATCGGCGGCCGAAATCACTGGGGGTCGTAAATTGGTCAGCGGTCTTGCGGCCGAGCCCGGTGTCAAGATGAAAAGCTTGTTCCATTATGAATAGGGTAACCGTTAATGAGTTAATGCGTTAGAAATTTTGAATAATGGATTTGTGATATGTTGTCTTTGAAAACTACGTAGGTCGTGTTTTTTTTCTGGCCAGTACCTATTACAAGAATCAATGCTTGTCTGCACAAAATTCTTGTAAGTACAAACGTATACGTCCCAGTAAATGTGTATTGAGGCCATTTTAAAACGTTATTATGGTGCTGAGATCAATAAGTCATAGATGATTCTTAATCTTAAAGGAAAGTTAAGTTGGTTTATATGGAAAACTACGTCATTATTTGTTGTTTCACGACTCACTCCTGACACGACCTGACACGACTCCTACATCAACCGATCAATATAGCTCAATGAATTTAAGAAAGCCTAGTTTGTCTTCAACCCGCTATGATCATTAACGTCAATTATATTTCACTATTACCGATTACAATAGTCGAATGTGACTACCTAAGCTCTCAGGTTAACTATCCTACAGCTTTGTCATATCAATACGGATTCCATTTAAAAATATTGCGATGTTCGAACGCGTGCATAGCGTATTATATTGTTTTTCACCCCGCATGTCAACCGTGACGGGAATGCATAATCAATCAGCGATACTCGTACGAGCTGTGACGCGCCGATCCCACGGGACTCCGCATTTTCCAACTAAGGTTTCAAACTTTATACTTCTTTGGTTTGGTTTGTATGTTTCGATTTGTAGGTTTCCTAACACCTCGTGGGGTAGTAAGTTTCAATATTATCCTAATTCTATATAAAGATAGTTCAATAAATAAAAAAACTCAACTAAATAAAAACCTTGTGAATTATTAAAACAACAATTTAAAAAAAAATTGGCTTGCCTTGCGATACTAAAGAGAATAATTAGCTTTACTTATAGTATAAAGACAGCAGTAATGTTTTCTCTCGTCTAGCCGCTGGATCTCTGCGCATATTTTTTTTATACAGAAATACAATTCATTCTCTACAATTTTAAAATAGACAAATATATCGGGGCAGACAAAGCGATGATTTACTTGTGCACACTATCGTTAATCGAACTTCAAATGCAAAAGTTGATGGATATTTCTGCTCTACTTTTTTTTTACCCCCTACAGTATTGTGTATGAAAGCTACTTTGCGAAGAATGGATTTTCTCTTAAATAATCGCAAAAATGAAGAACTTCAAAGAATCGAAAAAATAAAGACAGCTTCTTTAGTGCTTCTTGACAATAATATATCCGTATATTTTTATTTCCATTTGTATTCCACGACTGTATTTTGATTTCGGGTTTCCGTCAGGCCGTTTCATCCCATTATAACAACGCGCCTTCTGTTTATCTTTGGGTTCTCAAACCTCACGTTAAAGGGAGATGACAAAAGAAACGGAATGAATGGGCTGTAATTTTAAAAGCTTTTGCGGATGTTTTACGGAATTTGCCTACGGTCCTTAGGGACCATCTTCAGTGATTATTGATGTTTTGACATCTCCCGATTACTGGGAATGGCGGCGCCTTTCTAACCGATGTAACAACACTAGGGATTGGAAGACCGCCTGACAGAAAGGTGTTTTTGGAGGGTCAAACAGAATTTTACTAGGTCTGCAATGTTTTTATTAGATAGTGCTATATGGTCATTCGGTCGTACGAGTAGGAAAAATATAAAAATCTGCTATTCATACTTAAATAATAAAGAGAAAACATTTATTATTTGTAAATTGATTTGCTTTATTTGTGTGGGCATAGATGGGCAATGGGCCCTTAAAAACCTCGAATAACCTATTACGATGATTTATTGCCAGAACACTTTTTTTTACATAGAAGAAGCCAAGTCAATGAATTTGTAATAAAAAATATCAATATCAATTCAACGATTTATACATTAATGGTTTTGCTAACTTCATTTTGCGATATTTGAGATGTTACAGAAATCATGTTTCACGCATCCCATGTAAGTGTTACATAAATGCTGTTAGAAGAAATAGATAAAATTAAAAATAATTTATCTGAAAATAAACTTTTTTGCTTTAGAAATAAAGATGAAATTTCTAAGACTAAGTTTGTAAGTGTGGAAGCACGTCATATTCTCTGAGTGAAATTGAGGAAAGCGTGTGAGATAAATCGTGTTACAGATATGAACGTTTACACAAGGTCACCTACAATAACCTGAAGATAAAATAAACTGAATGTGATAAAAAAGAAATATGTAGGTACATGGAATATCGTATTCAATGAATTTTAAAAGTAATGAATAATGAATGATCTTTGTGCCTACCAATCAGTACAAGGCTAGATTGGTGGACCATCAAACGACAAAGTTAGTAAGACAAGAAATAAAGAAAACTATACTATCTCTATAGTTGAAATTATTACTCCGGTTTCGCGGAAACCAGACGTATGCCAGCAGAGAAACACCAATGTATTTCTTTTTGCAATCCCTAAGCCGATCATTACACTGCTTATTCTTACTACCTCTTCATTAAAAAATATTAAGTTCAAAATATAAGTACTGCCCGAATGGTACCCCAATATGTCCATTCACCGGGCAATGAGCAATTCCGCTCGCCGTGATTGGTCAAATTTCCCACGAGGGCAGTGATGCGACTCAACTCTTAATTTCTTGCTTCTGCTATCTTTTAGCGGGTTGAAGTTTATGATACAGTTATTGAGTTGTAGAACACCAATTATGACATAGAGTTACTATTTTTCTACTGTAAATAGGAACTGGTTAAGACAGCGTTTTTAATAAATACAATGTAATTACTAGAAGTTACATTCAAAGACTTCCAAAACATACGTGAGGAATCCTTCAGACTTTAAATTATAATTTTCCGAACTTGATCCTTAAATTTTGAGGCAGATTCAGAAATACAGGAAATAGACGATACATTTAAATGTGTAAAAATGCCCATTTTCCGTTTCCTTCAATTTCAGGATCATTCAGATATTGTCATCATCAGAATTATGAGTATTAGAGGATGATTTAAATGCACCTGTATAATTGTTGAATTTTTAAAGAAGTCCTTAATCAAATATAATAATTTTTAAGTGCTTACCTTATACCTAAATACACTTACCTTTTTTACACCAGACGAGTCAGAAACAATAGTAAGTTCCATTCTAACTCAGCCGCAACGACGCGGAAGACTGAACCCGCGTGTTTTGTGCTGAATTAATGAATATTAAGCTCACACATCGCACCCATCGGGTACCAGCGTCATCTCGTGGCGTTACACACTTAATTTTCTTAAAACCTATGGGACTTTAAATAATAGGTGACACGCCATTTCATAGATTGTTTGTGAGGATAATTAAAGTCTTGTATTAACCAAGGCGGTTCTTCTCGCGAATCCATATTCCATATGTTAGTCTGTTTTGATATTTTTTTTTTATATCACGTGGGTAATTTTTAAGTAAAAATAACGGTTTACGTACAACTACAAAGTAGCAACACCGTGTCGCAGTTGGCGAAAAAAATGTTTTTGCGCTCTATACATTTCTGTCACTTTTCAATGTTTGTTAAGCCAAAAAGTTTTTTTTAGTTTCTGATACCCACAAACAAGACTTCTATTTTAGTGTAAGGTCAGAACTATGAACCTATGGGACTGTTGAGTGTTTTATTTATTTAGATCGTTTTTTAATCACACACATTTTTTTTATAAAAAAATTGTTTTAATAAACCAACCTATGCATAGAATAAGGTTGCGTATGACTATAACACCAAAGTAATTTTTATGTCTATAATAGAGATCAACTTTTTTATATATTGCACTAGTGAAGTAATAATAATCATACATTTTGTTGTTGTTTGAAAAACATAAAAATTTCGAAACTTCATAATTTGGTTTCATAATAAAAGTTACTTAGTACTCCTTACTACTGTCAAAGGTAATAACCCCTTATTTAAATATTTGGCTGTTATATTTTAGTTCCATACATTCCACATGAAATAAAAGACAAATACGATTGCGGCAAATGCCCACATTGTGATATTTTTTCGTTGTTATTCCGAGAGACCGCATTATAGTAACCGTCGTGGACGATGATGGATTGTACGCACCAAATCACATGAGATTTGACTACCCTTATGGCACGGCACAGAAATTATGGCATCGGCTAGCAAACAGTGCGATTTTGTTACACGATACGAAATAACGAACGAACGAAACGAGATGTTTAAAAATTTATCAAATCTTCGCTATGCAGTTTTAACCACGATTTGGCCTTAGTTATTTTAAATGTTTTGATGTCTTCAATATAATAACGAGAAAGGAGCAAGTTCAACGTTAAATACAACTTTACTCTACAAGTGGTTTCATTATTTGATAGCAATAAACTGTGATATACTGGTATCACCTCAACTAAGCTGATCTTTAAACATAATCAATATCAGCTATTTTTACTGTATCAGATGTTAAACAGCATCTGCGACTAAAGCCACTCTCGTTTTAAAAACATCCATCACCCTTACTCCCTTACATTACCTTTTTTTTTAAATCCGTCAACGTGGGTACTTCTACTTGCCCTTATCTACGATTTTTCTAGTTGTTACGTTTTTTCGAAGCTTACGTAGAATTTCTCCGCTATTTTTGTGCCGCACAGCATACGATGCGTACATGATCATTGGTAACATTCGCCCGGCCTCCGTAACCCGGGTGTAAATATTTGACAACGTTGTGACTACTCGCCGCAGACTGTCTTATGCTTAATTTATTTTGACAAATCATCTTTTCTTTGTTCGCGTTTGTAAAGGTGTGTTTGCTGAGGGTTGGCTCGATTCATGTTTGTTTGTCACAGGCCTGCGATTAAATAAACGTAGATTACATTATGAGTAAACTTCGTTTATAAGGAACTTCGAAGGAAGTATTTAGCTGCGTTAATTGATCAGAAAAAGAGTAAAATAAAAATTTGAATATTGACAGTTAAGCAGTAAATAAGTCTTATAAGATATACATTTTTTTTTTCTTTTTTTTTTGTTATCGAGGGGAAAGCTGTTTATGGCTCTACTTCCCGCCAGCCCGGGGGCGGTGGGGGACGGGAAGCGTATGTCGGGGTCACCGGTCTTCCAGCCCGGCGCGCGGCGACGTCAGGTCCGCGCAGGTGTTAGTGCCGGGCTGGGTCCCTAACAAAATCCCTAAACCGGCATACCGACCAAAACCCCCCGGTGGCCATCACCGCGCCGAGTGGGGCGACCACGGAACGTGAGCGAGAAGCGCCCACCGTTATACCGCAGTCGCCCGGTGCGCCTCCGGAACGTAAACGTCCCGGCCTTCACGAATTTGAAGGGGGCGCAGTTGCACCCCCACTATCTTGATTTGGGCGCCCTGGTTGTGAATGGGCGCCCGCGACGTACACGGGCCACAGTGCCGCCGCCCCGCTCGGGGTCACTTTCAGTGAGGACGCGCCGCCCCCGCAGCGCGCCCAGCGACCCCAAGGGCCCCTTTGAGTCGCCTCTTACGACAGGCAGGGGATACCGTGGTGAGATTCTAACGCCCCCTTGCCACAGGGCAGTTATAAGATATACCTTAACAGAACTCTACGACTCTCTAGCAACGGTAAACCAAAATGACTTAACAGCTTTTATGCGGTGATGGAAATTTCGAAAGACGCGATAGTGTGAATCTAAAAATGCTATCTTCTCTTTCAACTACTTTATGGTAGTTTTTTGGCAGTCCACCTATCGTGAAAATTAAAGCAAAAATATTAATTAAATCCTTAAAGTATTTAATTATATTTTACAAACAAAAAAAATAAACTGTTCATATTTTTTTACTAACGCTATAAATTATAATGAAAAATAAACTTCAACTCACCCTTTATCCACCCGTCCAGACTAACGACATATTACTCAACTGCGTATGGCAGCACACATGCAAATATTTGAATGGTAGATAGTTCAACTTCAAGTTAAATAAGTAAGCCGCGAGCAAATCCCAAAAGGTCGCGACATCCGACATTCGGCGAGCCTTTATTTTACCTCCACCCGAGCACCCCTTACATGCGGTTATACAGCATGATTCTAATTTGCGTATCGAAGTTATCTCCGCTCGATTGTCGTTGTTTATTGCAAATACAGCTAGAAATTAATATTTGTTTTTCAGCTATGAATTAATAGCATAAATTTGACAAATATTATAAAATTGACTAAACATTAACCATGTAATTTTATGACCCTCGTACTCTTTCAAATATACTCTTAAAACAAAAAAATAATACAAATTATATTATGTGGTAATCCCCATATTAATTGACCTCATTTAAACCATCAGAGAAAAGTTAAATCAGAAAAAAGGTAATTAAAAAATGAGTTGACCTCAACCGCAATCATTCCCAGAAACACTCTGTATACGCCTAAAGCGAGATACATTTGACACAGCTTCATAATATATGAGACGAGTTAACAAGCATGTAGTTACTGGCTACCTCGGATGTCGGCGGGTCTCCAGAGATACGCCGCAAGTATGGAAATAACTTTATTTTCAAATTTTACAGTACCAACTTTTATAAAGAAAATTTTGGGTTAGTTTAATTGATTGAAAGTTTTTTAGATACAGAATTTCAAGAATGATGTTGAAAAATTGAAAAAGTTAGTTGAAAAATAATTTGTAGTCAAATTGATTCTTCAACTGTTTATCATTCTTGAAATTATACAAAAACTCAGAAAAATCACTTATTCAGAAAGGATATTTAATTAGCTACACAATATAAAAAATAAGGTAGTCAAATTTTCCCACAGAGTTAGATAAAAGTGTAACTTTATTTCAACTTCATTCCATATAGAAAGTATTTTTGAAAAGAATATTAGAGTAACGCCTTGTAAAGGTTGTTGGCCAACGTAACATAAAAAAACGATTATGCCAACATATTCAGGTCATACATTCTCCCCTATAAAATAGATAATTTAAACAAATTCCATCTCTACTCATAAATGCATTCGGACCACCACATACTTATAAAATTCATATGGAAAATCCAATTTCGAAGTCCTATCTCGAAGTCCTCGGAGTCCGCATGTCCTTAATGTTTAAGTACGCCTTATCTATCCAACACGCAATTACGAAGGGACCGATATTCATAAATGACATTTGTTTAATATTTCAGGGTATGGTGGTAAATTAACTGTATTTTGATCGTGTTTTTTACGAAAAGTTTGATTTCCTGGAATTTTAATATGGTTTAGATATTAAGTGTTGGGTTTAGAGATTACCTTATTGATTAATTATCGAGTTACAATGCGCTTATTTTGCTGTTCCGGTATTGAACTGAAAGGTTTTGTTACTTTTATAATGACTGCAGTATTTTTTCATGTAAGTCAACTATTTTTGCCACTGTTTTTTTACTTCTACAATCAGTAAATAAAAGATTAGTAAAACTTATTGCGATTTGTGAAAAATAATTACAACAAGTCCTACATTTCCCATTTCCAATTCTGCCATAAAAATAAACAATTTAATACAAAAACAAACCACCTAATCGCGAATTAAACTTATCTGCTATCACAAATAAACTAATCTACGGTACGAATTAAACTAGTTTATGAACAAAATTAATAGCAATCCACGCGACGGTCAGGTAGTGAAGCTATGGCCGAAACTAATTCGTCTCCCTAATTGTGTTAGCGACAACTTTGATCCTTAGCGGACGTCGTATCCCCCAGGATATGATCCGACAAGAAATTATATTAGTTGTAGTGGCTTCGCTAATAAAGGGCGCCAAGTTTTCGATGGGATTCCGCTGTGAGTGCGCTTGTCGGAATATTTTTGTTGGTGGAGTGTACATGGAGATGAGAAATTTATAGCTCGAACTTTATTTATGATTCTGAATATAGCTCAAATATAAAAACCAGTGGTTTAAGGTGTTTATTTACAGATACCATAAATATAAATTAAACATAGCATCGGAGATCCAGCGCTAAGGTAAGTAGTGTAAGATATCCGAAGAAATGACTCAGTTATTACAAATATTGAACTGAACGATTATTATTCATATTGTCAAATTGTTAAGATGATTGCCGTTAATTCGATGCCCAAGGTCACATCTGAGAAAATGATAAGCTGAAAGAATTTCTAGCGAAAATGCAATTTTCATTTTAAAAAATTCAATATAAATACATGTATGTATTTATAATTTAAGTACGCATTCCATGAACCTACCAAAAATCCCTGACAAAGCCCACAACATTCGCACACACTTCCATAGATGTGCGCACATTACCCGAAGTAATTTCACGCGGCGACAAATTTATAAAACGAAAAATTATGCATGAAGCAATGTTATTCAATGAGGTGTACAGAATTCCGGCACGCCTTGCATCTTGCTGAATATTTAAAGAGGCCGATGTCTCGCCATCGTGAAATTCATTACACGGCCGCGTAAAAATGCCTCCCCTCTTTGTTTAAACGCGAAATCACAATAAACTTGCTTTTGTAATGGGCTATGCATTTTGAGGAGACTGTAAACCTTCCACTGAGTGCTTTGTTTATTCTTTTAATCGACGTTGTTTTTTTTTGTTACGTGTTTTTTGAGACTCCGTATGTTTTTAATCTAGTGGATTAAATGAAGTTGGTGTTTTTTGCATGAGTCTTTATTTTTTAGTATCTATTTCTCTAATATATGACGGCTAAATACGAACAATAATTATGTAATGGAGGGGTAATGCCTCAGTCTTCCACGTCAGCCGTATGCATCTACATACATAAAGGCATAAAAATTGTCTGTGCTCTGCAGATTGTGATTTTTTTTTATTTTTCCTCCCAGCCTCATAACTGTTAATAGTTATATTTTTTTTTAACAAAACTTTATATTTTTCTATGTTGGGAAAATACTAAAATGTTAGATATATCTAAACGTTGACCAAACACGTAACCTTTCAAAAGTCTCAGTAACCAACAATATAATATAAAACAGATCAGAATTTCGTACAACTACGTAAATAGACGGACAATGGCAATCCGATGTAATCTAATTTCTCCGGCTTGTGGTCTGAGTTGAAGCCTTTAGCCGGCTGTCTGGTCAGTCCCCGAGGTATCGCCAGTCAAATATCAGTGCATGTCCCCTCTAGTTCTCGTAGTAACAACACATTTAAATCTTACATAGTTTATAAACGTTCATTCTGTAGCGAAATATACTGATGTGGTATGTATTTGGATACGTTTAGATAAGTATTAACATAGGGAAAGTTGATATCTAACAGAGCAAGGCATATGTATGGCTTTGTGAATTTAGTTTATTTATTTATTAATATACTTTAATGTACACCATTTAAAAAACAAAAGAAACAATATATATAGTAACAAACTCTATAACTTTATAAACTTTAGGAAAAAAATATAATTCTGCAGCGGTTCTGTTTATGTACATTTGTACGATTTGTCTCTTTACCCCTTTAACTATGCGTACTAAATAAGTTCGCTGTCCCATAATATAATAACTAAATTCACCATATTACCTTCATCCCTGTAATGAAGCGTAAAACATTTCAATTTGCCGCATTTATTGGCAAATCAAGCGAATCTCGCCAATTTTGTATCATTATTGGTGGATTGTACGCATTTTGTACCTGTGGATAGTTCTACAGCGGCGCTCTGGGGAATATTACGCTTATATTCCATATTAATGACACAAAGCCCTTTGTATTCGCGTCATTAAGGAGTTAGCGTGGAAATTGACAAAAGCAAATGATATTTGTTCGGAATTCCTGCGTTAATGCGCGGTAAATGAAATTTTATTTGAAAACATTGAGCGAGTTTAACAATTATGTCTTTTATGTGTTTTATTTTATAGAAAAGCTGTAGTTGTTGGAACGGTTATGTGACGGAGTTGGAGAGTTGATACAAATATAGGTTTAGTTATGTTTTTGTGATATACTAGTTCGGACAAACGATCGTATAACCAAAGTATTCTATAATTGTAATCTTTGAAGCCTATCAACAGTATGGTGTTGATATGATAGAAGATATACACATACATATTTAAGTTGGTTACATTTGAATATGAATGAAAGTTTAAAAGAGAAAGGTTGTGTAAAGACGCTTTATACGCTCTACGTTGATTTTCATATTATCTCAACTCGCGGACAATATTCTAGAAACTAAGCAATGTTTTTCTTTGATAATCAAATAAGATTTTCGTTATACCCTTAGAACTATTTGATAGATTTAGGTTACAAGGTTTTATAATATCTTGATGTGGAGTAGGATTTAGTCATTTTTAACCTATACACTCCACACAACACATAGTTTCAAGTCTGATATCTTAAGAACGTGGAAACGGCACAGATAGCAAAGCTACCATATTTAACAAAAAATATGTAATTTTAATACAATGATATGCTCATAAAACACGCATTCTCCTGATAATGAGCCTATAAATAAGGGTTGATAAAGTTGCGTTCATCCCGCGTTATTATTTACGCGCGCAATTTACGACGAACAGAATGCGCGTTGTCGCGATTGGCGGGAATTTGTCGACGATATTTATGATCGCTGCCGCCTTTCATCTACGAAATTGGATGGAACTCGTTTTCATACACTTGCATTTAAAAATAAATAACATAGTTTTTGAGTTTAACAAATCAATTAAGTCACCTCCCTTTTACAGGAAATACGAAAAATAATTCCGTGTAGAAAATATTTCACTTTTTCAGAAAACAGAATATTTTTTATTTAAAACATAAAATCTCTATGGATGTTGGTGTTAATTGCTAGGTCGATTGTCGGTGTCAAACAATTGCATTTGCCCAAGGTATGAGGATTTGTCCCCACATAAGCGCCAACTATTCATCTGCATCCATCCTCCATCCGCCATATTTTCCAAATCGAAGTCCATCGTACTGCAGTGCTACTACGTTTCCTATAGTCTTACCTAAATCAAAAGTATTTAAAGATTCGACTAAAACGCAAACCCACTATAGCAAGCTCAAGCTTACGAGCATGAAGGGCTAGGGCAATTGTACTACTGCGCTCATTTTCTAGTTTCACGTAATAGGATGTTCAGTGCCGTTTTTCAGGCACATTTCTGGACTCAGTGCTGCTCTTGAGAGTTTACTATTGGGTACGTATGCCAGAGACAAACCTAAAACATTTAGGTCACATTAAACTAGACTCTTCTAAAACATTGTACGTTTAATTACGTAATCGCGTGTTTTAAACGTTTCGTTAATCCTCCACAATCCATAGTAAACAATCAATATCGCATGCAATTTATGCGTGGGTAATTAAACGTATCATGTTAATTGCAGCCCTACTGTACCTACTTGCAACATTCACCGATGGGATGCTCTTGTGTAATGTACCTATTAGCATATCACTCGATATTGTGTTGTTCGTCATATTTCAATTTGACAGATTTCTTGGTGCACGAGCCTTTGAATTGGATTCGATCTTGGTACCGCTTTTTTGTTCCTTTTTTTCATTTTCATTTATAATATGCATGGTTAAATATAGGTGCAGAACTGTACCTCTACCCCTTCGTAGAATAAAGGTGTGAAGTTCAGCATGGTTGTGTTATCTAAGATTTTTTTAATATTAGTCAGAATTTTTTAGTTATGTTTTAATTTTTACCTATCCATATCGCATACATATGTATGTCGTTCGTGTAAAGTGTATCAAAAACTACACATTACTGTGACTCATTGACCACGTCAAACAGTACCAACCCTTCCCACACACATCGTTGCAAGAAAGGTAATTTATACGAAAAAGTTGAGACAGGGGCCGTAAATCGGTGAATTCAAATGTTTTTTGGTTAAACAAATGCGGATATAAATTAGCTGAGCACTGACGAGGGTAATACTGACACGTGAAAGAATTAGTACGTTTCAAACATTTGCCAAGAAATTTTAAAAACTAAATTAAAATACTGGAGTGTCCGAATTTGTAGTTTATCAGTACAATATGTATGTATATACAATGTTCTGTAGGTCAAAAAATGTTCCTATTTTAAAAGTAGATTATTCGAATCGATTGCTAATTCAAATTTAAACTTTTTATCAAGATATTAATGGATTGCAAAATATATGGAAATGGTATTTGATTGCTAAATCTGTGTTAGGACAAGAAAAGCCGCAATGAAACTTTAAATATCTATTATTTCTAATAATAAAATATGTATGTAGTTATAAGTAGGAGGCAATTAAATACGTTAATTTATGTCTTAATTTAAAGTTAGAAACCTTTTCTTAATTTAACAGCAGACTGATGCAATTAAATAAACTGTAATACCAATTCATATTTTAAGAGCAGAGTCAGTAATAGAAGTAAGAAAATTACTGCGTGTCCGAAAACCATTAGATCCTATACATTGTTTAGTACAATGGACAAACGCATAACTATTGGCAACATTCGGCGACAGTGACGTTATACCGCTGGACAAACGCTTCCCCAAACATTTATTAACGAACTGCGAAATCTATGGAGTAACCTTACATTGTATAGTTCTAATAGTGTCGTTTTTGAATAAATGTGACCAATATTTGAGTCTCCCTATTCAATATCTATGTTCGTGCAATCAAGGGTTTGATTCTGGGGTCCAGGATTTTATACCCGGCTCGGGCAAAGTGTAAGTGGGTTTCTCCATTAGGGAATTCAAAATAGATCCACGAAGTCTGTAAATGCGCTAAAAACGGCAATAGACTCGCACCTTAATACGTGGCATAGCTACATATCTGGCCAAATGGGTGCAGAAGTACACCACTGCCCACCTATTTTGGGAATACAGATATGAGGTTATGTATCATGTATAATTGTATGGTGAAGACAGCTCCATAGCTTCCATTAGTCTTGTCACGTAGTGCATACATCACGGCGCGCGGACCATTATTCTAATTGGTCACAAATTATGCCTGATCGGGTTAGCATTTAGCTCAGTTTAGCTGGGGGGGACCGCGCCGGCCCTAATTCAGTTTATCTATTGTGCTTCATTACGCTTGCTGCACTGATTATGGCTTTGTTTGCAATCACTTGTATGGTGATAAGATTTTATACAATAACTTTGACAATATAAAATATTTTTTATTTTCGAAGATAGTTAACTCCTTACGGTAGACTTTCGTATAATAAATAAATTATAATATTTTTCCCCTTTCTCAGAAATATGTATGCAGATTATTTGACCGTGGTATTGAGACCGCATTTACGAAACGAAGGGCCTTGGGTTCGCTTCTCGCACTGGGACAAAAGTTTGTGCGGTCTAAAAAAAAACAAATGAAATACACTCATGTCTATATACCCAAAAATGTATATTTCTTAATGCTCATACCACTACCTGTGTTATATAATTCTTATTTTACAGAGCACGAACGTATTATTGTTTTTTGGCAACTTTTAGACCACATGCTAATGCTGAGAATTTCCTAAAAGAATCATGATTCTATTTTCACATTACCTTCACATTGGCGTAGCATTGTATAAATATATTCATAGGACTAAAAAAACACTAAATATTGGACTACGACCTCAGGGTTCATAGAGTACAGGGAGGTATTTTGCATTATTTGACATTATGTGACGGTAAATTTAAATGATATTCATATAAAAAACCAAGCAAAGCCACATTTGCATTAACATAACACGGAAATCCCATAAACATATGACATTTGTTTTAAGCACCCTTTGGATGAGCGACAACGGTTTGTCAAGGTTCCCCCTTTTGAGAATGAAATTCACTGCATAATAAGCGTTTGTATAAACATGTCTATGCAAAGATGTTTGAGTCATATTTTTATTACAAATAAAGCCCTGTGCTTTTCCTTTATTATCATTGTTCCAAACCAACCATAGTACTTCAATAGGTGTCTTATAGCGCTACACGTGAATTTAGTCTAGTTTATATTTGTTTACTATGGGGTCAGCATTTCCATGTTCATGTCTAATTGATTTGTTAAATAAAGATTTATCATTTAAAGCTTATTCAGAATTTAGTAAGGCATGTTGGGCTTCTATTGAAATAACTTCATTTCTCTAAACTAGAATAACTTCTTTATCGTGGATGATTTTTAAAACTTAAACATGGCATACTCACACATACCTGAGACTTAAGGTGAAGAAGCAAATCAACAAGTCGGCGTTATAATGGAACGGCGAATGACGTGAAATTATTTGTTGGAAGGTCTACTCTATCTGATGTTCTCTTTCTACAACACTTTAATAAGCATCAGTTGCATAGAGATTTTATTGCTAGTTGATTATAGAAAACTTTACAGACGGATTCAAGACATTACGAAGATGGTAACATCGTTGAAAGACAATTTTTATCTTTCAATTTTTACGTTATAAAAAGCATAAATATAAAAAAATAAGAGTCCTATTTTAATTGATAATTCTGGTTATGTGGAGTATTATATTATTTATTGCCTAGGATCTACTTTTAACAGCTTTTCAATAATTCTCTTCCGCCCTTCACTCCACTTAAAACACTCCAGCGAATTAAAATTGTGCCTGGGTGATTATTGTTCAAACGTAAAAACGATTTAGCGTTATTCCCTTATACTGTAACATGGCCTATTTATATAATTTGTATGGTTATTTTTCGTACTTGTACCGAACTAACCCATTTCGTTAATAACTTAAACACTAATAAATTACATTAAAATATTCATAGTTGGTCATTCGTACCCATTTAAGGTTAGGACGACACGCATTTAACCCTTAAACATGGCGATGTAATTAAATAGCAAGCTAAATAAATGGGGCACATTAATTAAAATAAAGTTAAGTACGTTGTTGTCTTGTGGCGGATTACATCCATATCTACTTAACCCTTTTCGTTCGTACGTGCTGCCTGTCACTGTAATTTATATTGTTTTCAGTTGTTAATCACGTGCGTCAACTAGCTCCATCTAGCGTTCAGAATTGTAAGCTTTGTTAGCTTTGAGAAAATTATTTGTATTGAGGATCTAATTGAAATGTATATATGTTTAATATACAATTTAAATACTTTAAAGTCTGTTGCTTATTAAAAGTTTTTGTCATTTCGTATAAATTTGTATAGACATTTTTTAAAAAGAAATCAATTTTTCTAATTTTTAAAAATGACAGAACTTAAAATATTATCGGCGATCGCCATACTTAAATTGCAGCTTAAACCAGACAAAATTTGGATTTAGAAAGACAACGCTGCCTGCTTTTCAGATTTCCTCGTATGTATAGGCGACTGTGTATCGATTATAATTTAATGTGTTTTGTATGAGGCAGATGAGAGATCATCGTAAGCCAAAGACATCCAATACTGGGGTTTGATTTTTCTGAAAGGACTTTTAAACTAATATCTTTGCTATTACAAATATCACCTTCCATTAGTTTTAGAAAACACTTAATAATTTCAAACAATCATATTTTTTAGCGATTTTAAGAACACAGCCGATTCAAAACACATTCCAGTATGTACAACGCTAACTTATACATTCGCGTACATACATAACTGTCGGATTTTAACAAAAAAACAAACCTTCCTCCGCCCCCGCGGCCCTCGCAAGCCGCCCAATGTTTTATTCAAATTTACTTACATTTATACTAACGGGAACGACCTTTGCTATCCAGAATTGTATTCCCCCGCCACACCATATATCTTCTTCACGCTGCGTTGTATTTATTTCCGGAGCTCTGAAACTGGCTGGAAAAAATATATAAAATGTATTTTGGATTATCCGAGTACTTTGTTTAGGACGGGTTCACGTAGAACTAAGAGAAAAGGATAGAAATTAAGCTAAAAATAGTTAGTAATATTTAATGTAAACTAAAACTTTTTCAAAATATATGCTCTCGTAGTAACATACTTATTTTTTGTGTTTATCTTAAAATTCCTTGATTAAAAAGTTTATTGCTATAAAATTTTCTCTATTATATTAGGTCGGCAACTAAGTAAGTGCGGATTTCACTCATAGACGGTTTCAGTTGAAGTTTTAGGTTTGCTGGCGTAGTCAAAGTGTGAAACACATTTTCTATTTGATAGCTGGTAATTCAGCTATCAATCAGTAAAAAAAGTTTTTTGATCGGTTGCGTAGTTTTCGTTTGGTGTTCGTTGAAAAATGGAAAATCAAAAGGAAAATTATTGCCATATTTTGCTTTTTAATTTCGTAAAGGGAAAACGCATCGCAAGCTCACAAAAAGTTATGTACTATTTATGGTGACAAAGCCCTAAAAGAACGGCAGTGTCAAAATTGGTTGGACAAATTTCGTTCTGGTGATTTTCACTCAGAGACGAAAAACGCTCTGGTCGCCCAGTTATAGTTAATGACGACTTTATCAAAGCAATAATCGATTCGGATCGTCACAGTATAACTCGTGATATTGCAGAAAAGCTTCGTGTATCACATACATGCATTGAAAACCACTTACAACAACTTGGCTATTTTCAAAAACTTGAAAATCCGCGATTACTTAATTGCCAACCCAGGTTCGTCGCCATAAACAGCAAACAACTGTTGGTGAGCTTGCGATGCGTTTTTCCTTTGCGAAAAAAAAAGTAAAAAATGACCATATTGTTCCTTTTAATTTTCAGTTTTTCAACGAACGCCAAACGAAAACTACGCAACCGATCAAAAAACTTTTTTTACTGATTGATAGTTGAATTGCCAACTATCAAATAACAAAATGTGTTTTACACTTGGACTACGCCAGCAAACCTAAAAATTCAACTGAAGCCATCTATGACTAAAATCCGCAATTACTTAGTTGCCGACCCAATAACTTTATAGAAACTTTATTCCATTGACTTCTTGTGTGTTTATATTTCATGTGGCGATAAATTTCAATATACTTTTAGATTTTGTTTAATCTCGATTTAAAATATCAAATTCTTTAATAAAAAATCAGATTACAATACAAACATTAGTAAATATTTTCAAACTTACAGTACCATATCATCCCTAAACTAAACTGCTTCCGCAAACACATCGAGAAACTATCGTTAAACCATGTTAGCGTATAAAGTAAACATGGCCAAAGTTATCCTGGAATTTTCCCACCTGCAAACTGCCAGGGTTTGCCAACGCAGTACAGATAATAAATAATACAGCGTGTCTTATAAATTATTATCGTGTTAGCTCACTGCTCATTTGCTGACGAAGTTCAAACCCCCAGGGGGTTGAACCAATCACGGCTGCGAAGCGAGATGTGAACTTATTACGGGGAAGTATGGATGGTGAAACGCTGGCCGGTTCGGTAAATAGAAAAAAAAGTTGGCGGAAAATTCCATATTTAATTTACTGGACATACATACCTTTAAAAGCATTGGGTTCCAGTAGGAGGTTTTAATTGGAAAAAAAAGTAACATCAAGGAGTTTTGTTTAATTTTTTAACATTATCTGGGCTGTTCATTTTATGATCGCTTAATACGTATTGGATTTATGATTAAATTAAATCAAATCATTTAAGAATAGCTATAGAAAAAAAATTGTAACAATGCTTTACGTAGAGAGTTTGAGAGAAAATCGCAATATAGGTACAATTTTTTTATCCTGTCGATCCTATGTACATATACAAAATATTTAGGAAGTGTCGATGTTTTAACATATTATAGTTGTTTTCCAATAGGATACAATTTATTTAACACAACGCAGATTCCTACATCCAAACTCATAATGTATCAGATACATATCATATCCAAAACGAAATAATCCAATATCAGACTGTATTATACAAAACATTGAGCTAAATATGAAGCGAGCTCAAAAATAGAAGGTGGAACTCAACAAGGCGATGCATCATCGGGTTATAACAGAGGAGGCGCCGTCGTCGGTGATGGTGACAATTTTTCACAGACAAGTGGGAACGGAACAATCCCTGATTAATCCGCCGCTGAGACCGCCTATTGGAGCGTCACTGGTAAATTCAACGATCTGGTTTTGATACTTTTGGAAATTTTAAAATTAGAATTCGTACATACAATTCGCTAATATGTAGGGCATTCATTTCAATCCGTCGATTCCTGCTGGTACGGGCCTCTACTACAACTAGAAAATTTTAGACCTTCGTCCACAGGACGAAGATCGAACTCATGGCGTCTGCATTGTGGATGTTGGCTGGAATTCCTTTGAATTACATATTGTAATTTATTTATTCACTGCTGAAAATAAGTGAGTTATATCAAAAAGGAGCAATCATTCGGTTTTCAATAAGTAGGTATAATTTCAAACACTAAAACATAAATAACTTTTTGGTTTACACATCTTTTTTAAAAAATATATGCCCACAAATACTCAGATGGCTCGTGTTACAAATATGCAATGAGACGAGGTAGTAGTACCTATTGTTTAATTTTTCTCAATGTAAAATCTTTACAGCAGCAATGATCAGTGACATATTTATTAAAGAAGAATGTCCCAAGGAAATACATTATTTCCCTGCACCTGTAACGGCTTTAATATTTACTTGATGGTACATAATTTACAACGTCCACAGTCAGCAGTAGTAACTACGAATAACCACAACTCATTTTATACGTAAATTGCATGATGCTGATAAATTTTACAAATAAAGTATCAAAACAGGCCGAGCGCGCTATATATTCGCGCCAATACTTACCGTAGCACCGTTGCATTAATATTTTGGTTGAGTTTTTCACCGCCGCCAATTCCCGTGAGCGAGTCCCGGACAAATGGGGGGAAGTTGGAAAATTACGGAAGGAAGGTATCATACTCCGTCTCAATAAATTATCGGAAATGGGAAAGCACATTAACTAATTAAGGATAGGAGCGATATTGTATTAGAATATTCTGTTATGATGTTCAGAATGTTATTTAGTTACAGCTGTTTTGTTACTGCTTAATATGTAAACTATAGTTGGTCTAAGCCAGGCATGTAATAGGATGCTGTGGGTACAATCCCAGTGCTAAAACTCAGTACTAAGGGGTGTATTTATTTAAAAAGTTTATACTAACACCGGGTTAGCAACACATGTCATAAAATCAGTGTTCTACATATCAGGCTTGAATTTTCATCCGCCAATAAAACTACAAAAACTCTTATTCGCCATTCAACATATTTCATTATGCTCCGAACAAGGAAACTTAAAAAAAAGGCAATCTCGTAGCGAAATGCAAATCCAGACATTTCACCCTTTGCCGGATGATATTTAATTCAAAAGTCCAGAATGCAGGTAACAATCGCGCCAAACACCGGTAACCGGTGTAAGTGTAAACGAAGGTAGAGAAAAATTTTCCCCTGCACACGATGAAAAAAAACAACAAAGTGAAACTCTGCCTTCCTTATTTCCCCTGGCGATGGCCCGCCGACGCTCACGGTTTCCCGGAAATGGAAAATATTGCGATAAGGCGCATTATAGATTAAGCACAACGCGTTACTTTAATGCTTTTTATGCCGATCAAGCTCGATATAGGGTGTTTAGAAGTTGTCTTCGGTAAATAATGGCTGATAAGTCCTCATGCAAATTTTTGATTTTGAATGGCTTTGGAGAGATAAAAGTCGTAATTCTGTTTGCAATCTTAAGTATGTTAAGCGTGTGTTTGAAAGAGGTATTGAAGTATCACTGAGGGACCTTTTATGTATCAGGTACGACTTTTGAAAACTCTTTGAATTGCATAAACGAGGATTAACGTAGATTAACAAAAAAAAATAGTCTACATAGTAATAATACCTATGCGACGAATATTTGAAATTTTCCATAGTGGACTCCTTGTAGTCAATTCAGTATCACTTCTTATGCTTTGAAAATTTCAGAATTTCAAAAGTTTGAAAAACTTTCAACGTTAACAGTATTCCAGCTTGCTTTAGTTTTTGAAGCTAAACCATACTGGAATCCCTATATTTGTATCGATCAAAACGTACCTTGATTACTCTTTTAAGTTT
Source organism: Cephonodes hylas (assembly GCA_030295005.1). Lineage (NCBI taxonomy): Eukaryota > Metazoa > Arthropoda > Insecta > Lepidoptera > Sphingidae > Cephonodes > Cephonodes hylas. Next base: position 9,021,124 of record AP025371.1, read on the forward strand.
ATGTGATAGGTAATAATTTTAATATCAATTCACGTTCGTTTTTTATACGTTCAGAACTTAAGATTTATAGTTTGTTTTACTGTAATTTTTTCCTTATGAATAAATTAAAATGAATATTAAGAATTTAAAAAAAGTTACATTGTTGATATTTTGACAACTCCATGGCGCATTTGAATGGACACCAGGTTGCGAAACGACAGGCTACGGTTTCGATCTTGGCACCGAGACAAATGTTTGTGCGATTCCACAAATATTTTTAACACAGTGTTTGTGAGATTGAAATGACTCTCGTAGTTTCGGATAACCACGACACAGGACTTATACCTTAGTGAATTATGTATGTGACTGTCGGGTGTATTTATTTAAGTTATATGTACTGTTAAATACATATAAAAAAAATTGTTAGTTTATTCACATTTCCTGTTAAAAATATATAATGGGTTATGGTTAAACTTGCTCTAAATATACACATATTCACGCTTACATGTCCTAGGGATGGACAGAAGCTTTCTCTTTTTCTTTTTTTCTTCATTTTTCCCTAACATTTAATGATTCTAATCATAGGTCTAATACCTACCTTTTTCTTCTTATAAAAGAACTTCATAAAGATTTAATCAAGCCGAGATAATATCTGCTCCCACAACCCAAGCTCGGAATTAATGTAAGTAAAAGTGTGCATTAGCAGCGTGTGTGCTGGTAATCGGTATTAGATCAAAATTTAAAGCCACACGCACATGTTCCGCACTCGGATTACTCCATGTACAACCACCCTAATATCGTGTGCGTTATGCCGGCACCAGAGTCAACACAACTACGTAGTTGAATAATTTTCGAGAAAATATAGTAATACTCGTAATGTGTGGTTATTAATGTAAAATAATAAAAAAAAAACAGATTGTTATTGAATTTATTTAGTAACGTGTATTTAGTTAATGTACGGTACAGAATTTTTGGATTGATTAGTATATTGTGTGACAAAAAACGATCGTTTTAAATATGTGGAATAAATGCAGTAGTAAATATTATGTTTAAATAAGTGTTACCAACCAATATTGAAATATTTGTACATGATTTTTCTACTAAACATATCTTTATACTATAACCATTTGATTTAAATATACTGATATATTTTTCTTAATTTTTACTTTTAAGACTTAACTTTACTTTTAAGACAAAGTAGTAATAAAATACCAATATATACAAAAATATTGCATTACATACAAAAACTAACACGATAAAATAAATAACAAAAACCTAATAATAACGTATACAACAACAGACACAAGCCAAATGAACATTCGGTAGCTGAGTGTAACACAAGTAGGAGCGCATATGGTAAGACTAATTCCACACACTGGCCCCTACGTAGGGGTTGAAATAAAATAAAAACCAAATTAGGGGAAGATGATGCAACGACACACCCCTTCGATTCTTGATAAATTCCATTATACTCTTATACCGGGATGCATTAGCTTCATTGGGCTGGTGTTTTTAATGCCACTTTTTGGTAGATAAAAATCTTTTGCATCATCAAGATAATAAACTTAGAAAAAGAAAAGCAAATATATTAGATAAATCTTATCGGTAAATGAAGTTGAGTGGAAAAATCTTACATCTAATTATTAATTTATTCTTTCACCTACCTCCTAATTGAATAACCCACTATCTGCTAATTGGTCTAAATTAAACTAATCACAACGAGACATCTGTGAGCGAGTCTACAGAACATTTACTTGAGTTTAATTTTGCGATCTCTATACTTAGTTTACAAAACAATGGCTTGTCTAATGACGACACAAAAAATGGTTCAAAATTGACGGTCAAATCAAAAACATGTACCTATGAAAATACTGATTAACAAATATCCCTACGAGATATTAATAAAAATCATAAATATATCGTTTTCATAGGAAAGGCCACATGTCAGCCAATTTGTATCGCACGGATCGCCCGCTGAGCGGAATAAATTATTCGCTACCAACATCACGCCCCTCCTCACATTATTTGTTATACGAGTAACAAAGAGACTTGATTATGTGACTTGTAAGTGTCCAACATCTCATATTTTATTGTTATTTGTGCTCAGTTATGATAATTGTTGGAACAAGTGGCACTGTGATATGATATCAAAAATTGTTTATCACATATGTATGGTAATACATATGAAAAATATACTTCGACCCTTTTAATTTCTGCGTTATAGTTGATAGCTGAACTTACTTTAATGTTGCGAACCTATTCGTTCTTTTATTCTAAGTACAATTAAATGTAAATAAAATAATTTACTTAATTTGATAAATACTTTTTTAGACCTCATGATATCACTGAGAATTTGTTAACAAGAAACTAATTATCAGAAATCGAAATTAGGCGTGTCAGTTGTTCGCGATATGTTATACAATCGTCATCATTACTAATTGGTTTAAATTCTCACAGTGACCATTCAACACTTGCAAATTATGTATTACATGCCATACTAACGGTCTAGTTCTATACCAACTTGAAATTATCCTATTTAGTCGCTTTAAGTAAGGTTTCACTGTCGAACGATTATGAGCAACCTCAGTTATTATAACTTTTACGTAATAGGCATGGATTGATGGACTGTTTCTAGGTCTTTAATAGTATCGTGATAAATAAGACCATGGTTTAAATTACTGATCTTAATACTGGTTGGCAGAGTTCACTTACATTACAAACTCAAAGAAAGTACAGTTCTCTTAGCCAAGAAGGATTCTTCACGATAACTATTTTTAACGTCCATATCAGCTATAGACTAAGTATTTTTGTTGAAAATTGTGTTAAGTCAATCACGTGTCTATGGTCCATACCGCACGGAACAGCGGCGGCAATCAGTCGTACCGTTCCCGGATAATGAATCCCGGAGGAGTGCCCAGACGTTGCAACAATCGTGACTTAACTCTTGATCAATTCCCAATACATAGGTCGGCCGAACCGCCCTGTGATTTATTACCTCAACTGTGCCCGGTTAAGATGTGTTGCCAAATGATTAAACAATTAACCTTTATTAACAGCATAGGTATTGGTTGGTTCATAATCATCATCAAACCGCGTCCTACTGCTAGGCACAGGCCTCCTTTACAACAGAGAGTGTTTAGGTCTTAGTTAATTTGTAGAAAAGCATACTCGTATTGACTAATTGTAAATGAGAAATATTGAGAGCTAGAGAATCTTGGAAACTAGATGGCACAGGTTCGATCCCCGCACCTAGATTCCAATATTTATTTGGGGTCTGCCTGTTTTTGTGACCGAATAGTCTCTAATAGTTTTTGACACTCACGTCAAAAGACTTGTATTTTAGAGGGGGGAGGGCCGAGGGGAGGGTCTGAAATGTAAATGTTACGGTTGGATGTATTTTTTATATTGTTTGGAGAGTCATATGTTTTTGTGTTATGAACTCACACTCATTTAATTTGATACGACGAGCAATAAGTACTGTATGAAAATAATAACTTAATAATTCCTAGTTTTCTCCCAAAACATATTTTAAATAACCCTCTCCAACATCGTCTTTTTTATCGCGTTAAATTTTCCTGTAATTAATATAAAAACGGGTCCATTAAGGCCGGGTATCGATCTACATCTTACGGTAATAAGTTGATCCAAACAACCCTCCCGTGTATTAAGCCAATAACGCAAAAAAGAGGGGCACAGAGTCCTAAATGAGCCGTCTCGTGTTACTTGTGAATATTTATGAGCGGCGATCTGCCTTTAAACATCACGCTCTTTGATCGAATTTGTTAGTACGCGATAAAATAATATTTAGCTCATACTTTTTTACATCGTCATGAATAAACTATTTTGTTTTCTGTCGTTGTCTTACCTTTTTCGGAAATAGTGAGCTAACCATGCATACGAATCAGTAATTAAAAGAAAAGGTCCCTTCGACATGATTCTAACAATCCGTTCCCAGTGCGTATGTCAAGCCAAAGAAGTTTATCATATTATTAATTAGAAAATAAATTATTGGTAATAAAAAACCTATAAATTATTATTTGTGATTTCGGGTGCTGCGCATTCAAGCGTAGTAGTGCCTACAGATTTCTTAAACGATCTACGAAGCGGCTACGGTAGTGCTACGACGCCGGTGTATTATGCCATTTCAATTCGTTTTCTACAACCATTGATGATTCAACTTTTGTTAAGAAGGAGCAAGGCTAATAAAAAAATCTCAATTGGAGAGGATTGAACGATGATATATATTCAAGCTAGGCCTGGGTGTTAAGCTATGGCCTATCTCTTGCACTCTTACAGGAGACTTAAGCTTTACTATGGTTTGTATAAGTGGCACTACTGTCATAGAAGCCCAAAAGCATTTCAGGTTAAATGTGTAATGTCAACTTTATAATTGTATCGTGGGTGGTGAAGTGAGTACTGCTCTTCGGAATTTTGAATGGAAATTTGGTCTTTTGGGCTTCCATAAAAATATCGACGATAATAATACAAGAAGAAAAAACAACAATCAACTATTAAATCGTAGTCAATAAAAGGCCAAGAATAAATTCACAATTGGAGGCGTGAATAGAAACAATAACAGAATTAGCATATGCCCGAGTGTCGCGCTGTTCCAAGTACAATAAAGCAATTATAAATGTCATATTTCACCCGCACTGTCTATTTACATTTATATTGGAAGGCGTGATACGGTGCGCCGCATTCATCCAACGGAATGTCATTTCAGTTGTCGAATGCACGGAGATTTTTTAGAATTTGGGATTGGGATCACAGTTTTCTTACGGAAAGTGATTTTATAGATTAGTCTGTTTTACTGTTGTATGCTGCCGAATGAATGTTAGCCAATTAAAGACTAGAGCGACGGGTTAGCGTTAATATAGTAACACGCATATAAGTAAGTGTCATAATTAGCATTCTGCTATAAAACTCTATGCATTACAGTAGCAAGTATGAGGGCTGATATGCAATAGATATTGTATATCATTATTAAACGCGATATAGTTGATTTAAATTCTTCGAATAAAAAGAACTAGTAAATCAATAACTTAAGCCACAATCGTGTAGCCGAGTAGAATCGAATTCCACAGCACATACATACTACATCCATTGAAAGGATGGAATAAAGTCGGCGACGTATGCGTATTTGCAATTCGGTTCATGGCCGAGGCTGCACTCTTCCTGATTCCATTTGGGAATTACTTTGTCGCCGCAAACTCACAAATCAGTACTTTCATTAGAACCTTGCAGACATCTCTCGTGTACCAATATTCGAGCGTGAAAAGGGAATTTCGGCAATGTATGGTTATAATATTATATACTCACTTATTCGCTGTAAGACCTCTATGATGGCACAGCTACAAGTTTGGTGGCAAGACTTAAGCGTGATAAAATAAAATATTCCAAAGTTTCCACTTTAGTATGATTTGGAAAATATTGTTAATTATATTAAGGTGTAACTGCTTATAAGGGAGCACCTCTTAGCCCACCAATAGCTATTAGGCATAGAGTGAGATGGTCATAGTCATCGAAATACTAGTAAGTTTCTCGGGTGACGGACTTGATGTGTCATTTGAGAAGTAGTAGTGATATAGATACCTAATAATAAATTATATCAGCTGCATTACTCAAATGATTGACGTAGAAAACTTGAAATTCAATCGAACAATCCTCCAAAATCGAAACCTCATGCGAATTGAATCCAACTTGTAATACTAATGTCCAATAAAACTTGAAATCCCATGACGTTATAAAAATTCCGGGCATGCAACACCCAAATAAATAACATTGACAGTGGCGGTAATAGCTTTTCCGCTGGTGAAGAGCGGGGGCACGTGTTTTATCCCATTATTGTTTCTGAGAAATTGTTACAGTTTTGACGAGTGACCGGGCCGTTTTTCTTGCCTCCAGTCGGCTGGAATGAAAAATTTTCAAGTTGGTCCCCCTATGTTCCCTGGGGTGCCGTAAAATTCCGTCGGACCGAAGGCTGACCGCTGCCGGACAATTTGTCATATTCATATGTTAACGTGTCCGTCTTTTCTTGCAAAAAGTGGATAACTTAATTCCACCGCGGCGGGCCGGTTATTCGATTTGCGGACATTGAAATTTTCACGTCTTGTTATGGTAATACAGGTGTTATTTTGCCTAGAGGATTTACATTATGTTAGAGAGGGTGTGTTTGGTTTTATAATAACACATTTAGATGTGAATATCATTGGAAAATGATATGAAAGCAATAAAATTGGAATTGTTAAAGCAATACTGTTGCTTACATTACGGTAGAATTACACAAATATTTTACAAATAATCCCTTATATTCTACCTTTTTGCTCATTATATCAGTGGATAGAATATTCGAATATTCGAATTTCGTGATTTTAAAATACAGTGACACTATGTAAACCCTTCAGTCTGCAAAAGACTATTTCTAAAATATTGCCTTTTTTGAACTCAACTTTTAAAGAATATCATTAATATTACATTTACGGAACCATAAACAGATGAGTTACATCAAACTTGACTAGGGTGACCACACGGCGCAACAGCGGCCCGCCAATATCAATAAGGTATCGCAATTGATGGCTTGTCCGATTTGTTCTGAACACTCACCCTTCACTCGCTTTACGACGGCAGTGTCCCATTCCGACGTTATAGCGTGGATACCGTGGTCATTTACAAAAGTGTTGATATGATTGAAAGGTTTACTAGAAAATTTGATAATTAAATGTATAAGTTATTCAATATCAGGTAGGTATGTGTTTATTTTGTTTTTTAATAATAGAGTTACGTTTGTTATTTATATTAAGGCAAAAGCGGTATATAAAAATTGATTACTCTAATTTTAGTAGAGTGCAATAACAATAGCCCTACACTATGTTGTCGATGGATCCCTCGATGAAGACATGTATGCCTAGTGACGGACGATGTTAGAAAATTATGTGTTGGTAAATACTAATTAGAAATGAAAATTTTGTATGTCCGAATATCTCTATGTCTTTGCAAGTTAGACAAAAACCTAAGCTGTTTGTGAGTGTTTACCTTTGAAATAAATAATAAACTGTTAGAGCCATAATCACGCTATTCAAAATAACGCAACAATTTAATAATTAAATGTTCATTTTTTCCGATTTATAGAAAATAAATACAGTTCTTACGAACAAGTCATAAGCTTACAATGTTTAGATAAGCTCCAAAACAAATTAAGTTAGAATAAAAAAATACAATAACATTAAAACGATTCTTATGTGATAAAATATGTTTTACTTATCTTTGCATAATTACACTGCAAGTAATGTTCTGGATACGAATGATCTGATAAATGAGAGCCGACGGCATACAGCGACACGAAACAGAAAGCGTCGCTTATAGTCGTTGCTTAAAGTTATTTTTGCCCTACTGCCATTGTGAATATATATGTTTTTTATTTATCTCTAAATTTTTAAATGTTAATTTATCTGTAGTTATGGAAATGATATGAGATTAAAACATAAAAAAGCGTGTCTATAAATTATAGTAGCAGAAGATTAAAATGTATCAGTTTCGTATTTTATTACCAACACACAGCATTTAAACAGCAAGCTAAAAGTATCACCATAAACAGCGGGAACCACTCCAGAACTCATCAAACAAAAAACCTGAAATAATTAAATTCACTTCATTAGCATGCTTATCATAATGGCTTATTACTAAGATCCAGCACACTCACGGCAGGGGGTAGAGTAAACAAAATTTTTGTCACCATGTCCAATGAAATTACATCGGTACTGTTTAACTTATGACGCGGCGGCACGCGATAGTGTCACCGTAATGACAGAATAATAAATTATTCCGTAAAAGTATAATAAATTATTCCATAATAACTTATTATAATGTGTTTTGATGATTATAACCCCGTGTTCGGCTAATGGACGCGCTCGATGTGGGTTTAATTAGCGAATTTTGTAAATTAAAATGTTGTGTACACGCCGGCCGTAAAGGGTTGTAATTACTTTGGAATTACTGATGATAGTCGGCCACGGTATCGGCGTCTTTTGCATTGAATTTAGAACATACCACACCTGTGTGAGTCATTTGGTGACTTTTATGAAGTTTAATGTAGTGATAATACTATTTTTGAAAGTTAATAATGGTAAAAATATTTAATTAGAAATGGATGAAAATTGCACGTACATAATATTCACATTACAAATCAATCAAGTTGTAAAAGACTTTTAGAATAGAATGCGCTATCTTACTGGCCTTGCCTATAATTATGAGAACTTCGCTGTGATTCTCAAGTCTCAACCCTCGGCTCATACGAATTAATGGACTTCACATATTATGTACCCCAAAAATTTTTTTGCGAAACTATTCCCTAGTTTGTAGGTTTTCTTACAATATTTTGTTCACTGTGTTTGTTATTCATAGATATAATAAAGAGATACGTCACCACTCACCAATCACCAGTCTAAAACCTCTGTTAAATATCAACTAATCAGTTTGACGATGATGAGTAAGCAATTAATACACTTCGTATGGAAATGTCTGCTAAATACACGAAAGTATGGCTGAATATTTTAGAATTTACTTCGCCCTTGAATAAAAAAAAATACATCCCACTAACCAGGTAACGTACAACAATTTTCGTTTCATTACTTAAGTTTGTAAAAGGCTCAACAGCGTTGTAAATTCGAATACTTTATTATAGTTTGCTAAACAAATGCGCGTCGTACTTATCTACGACTACTTAGTATGCACCCTATGGGAGGCTCAACTGGTATAAAATAGTTAATTTTTAATTACAATTTTATTACGCACATCCCATCCAATTACCAAAAGAAATATTTGGAGCCGCCTAAAGCCGGGGCATTAGGCACGGCTTATTGTACTCAAAATGTTTTACAATGGTTGGTTATAGTGCATTTATAAATTGCATTACGACGTACAAAATACATCTTATTACTAGACATGAAACCAATAAAGACTTGGACTATGTTTTGTTTTGGATAGGATATATTTTTTATACCTTCTTTTTTCATAATATGATACATATTACTGTAATAAATTGACTTTTGACTCTACCTCTCCCACAATAATATAATGCAGCGAGAAATCAAGATCAATCTCGTATTTAACACTGACTTAGGCCATGTATTATTGTTTTTTTAATTAATCAGATCAAACTTCATCCAAAAACCAATAATAGAGGTGCGCCATACCACCTTGAACTTAAAATACCCCGATAATAAAGAACCACGGCCAAATCCTTTAAAAAACAAACGTACAACTATAGTTTCGGATCTTCAAGTCGCCATCCATACCGTTGAAAATTGCCTCGCGCATTATCCAATCGTGAATCGTATCGCGAAATAGGTCGTCGAGTAAAAAACTCCTTTGAAATTCGAGTCGCGATCCACCACGATGTAAATCTGAATTCCCCATGCTTTTACCCGATACGAATACAGTATGCGTTATCAGTTAATGCCACTTGGGATACAGTGGAGTAGTGCTTTGCGCTCAAAGGCACATGTTTTTGTATAAACAGAATTTGTTTACTATGTATTACAGTTTTTTCTTATTCGTCAAATATATTATACATTTCGTGGTAATGTGGTGATATTTTGTGTTACAATTTTTATAATATCGGCAAGAGGCGTAGATGTAACACGTTTATTGTGAATAGATATTCATTTCAAAGATCAAAAAATCTCTTTACTAAATATTATCTAATGTTTTGCTAGGGTTGATTGGGAACCAATAAATGTTATAACTGGAAAGAATACCTAAGTCTTTTGTATTATAATTAAGATATTAAATAAATTAAATACTTATTGATTATTTAAAAACATACAATTAAATTTAATATTTATTATTCACGTATACTCGTTCAGCATGCGGAAAAAACGGTTTAAATTTGCACCAATTCTATATTCAAATTGTAAATCACATAAACAGTGAACACACCGAAATTTTCTAAGTGAATTTGAATATGTTTTCCCCCATTAATCTCCATTGAAAACCGCATTATCCGTTAAAACAAAATAAGACTAAGTTATAAAAACATACAAACGCACTCGGGTACATGTTACCATTTATCAGTCAATAAATATGATAAAAAGTATTATTGGGGCGAGAATGTTCCCGTCGGGACGGAACTCGCTCGTATTGTTTTTATTCACCCTTTATACCAATGTGACTGAACCGATGTTCTATTGAAATGATGTTTGATATCAAGATTTATTGACCGGGTATTGAGCCGATCAATTGCCACATCGTGTTACTAGTAATACGTTGCTGTATCGTTAAATTTATTTATCTTTCCTTCGGTGTTTGCCGAGTTGATCCACCGTTCTGAACGTAATGTTCCCGTATCGAAAAATTGGGTTTTTCAATAAAAATATTCTTAGTTGAAGTTCACCTCATCAAGTGGATCTTTAAACAGCTGACGAGATATTTTAGTAAAAAAATATAATTTGTGCCTACTCTTTTGGGACAATAGTTGTGCAGGAATTAGTTTAAAGTGATGATTCAAAAGAAGTTGTAAAAGTCTATTTTAATAAAGATAGTTTTAACTTTGACTTTGTATAGATTATGCTACATATAGGTGTATTGTTATGCGTACCTTATTCGTCTATTAATACGGACTAGAATTTTGTCCACTTAATTTCTTGAGAGACAATGCCTCCAGCGTAAAATTAAACTTTAAGAACTAAACTTATCTTAATTAAATTGCATCTATACTCCTTACTGCAGTAGGTACATACATAAGAACATATTACTATGTATGTATATTTAAATCATTGCTGAGCAGTACAGAATGTTGTAACGTTTATCGCAAATCCCCTGACATTCACCGGTGACAGACCTTTGTTAATTAACTTGACGTAGGTTCGTTCTTGCCTCGTACTTATGAATTATACTTGCCGCAAATTAAATACAAGATTTTAAGGAAATTCATATGTGGGTTCTGTATGAAAAAGCCGTTGGGCTATTAAAAGTCTTAGGTATGTTTAATAAGCGTGTATCATATTCAGTATTATCTAATAAAGGACTATAATATAGCAGCATTACTGAAAACAGAAAAAAAATCCCGGAATATGAAGTTCTTTCTGTTACTTTCTACTGTTTTTCAACTTCTCCTTAATATTTTCTTTCTCATTAACTTCGTTGCGGGATTATGACAACTGTATGATAACTATATTAGTCGTCTTAGATTCGCTGAGCTTCATTGCTCGGCGTCAATACTGTGCACGCCATTGTTGATCCTAGAGCGCAGGAGTTACAGTGGCGGGTCTGTGGTGGGATAGGGCCATATAATCTTTCTCATATTAAACGAATTCAATTAAATCAGATTACAATAAACGTTTCTCGGTATTTTATAAACTGTGATTTCTTCTATATGAACATTAATATCAATATTCTTTTATTTTCCAACGTCCGTCACAACCATTCCAGGCGCCAATTACGTAACACATAAAAACCAATTACTAGTGACACCCCATAATCGCAAACGCCATACGATATTATCAATACATCAGCCCTAGCTAATAACACGTTAATTTTTCATACAAACAAACCGTGCAATATTGTCGCCAATAGTGTGGCAATAACAAGGTAAACGTCCCCGTCGGTGGCACGTCCTTATTTACTTATTGTAAACTCACATGACAGGTGCCTTAATGGGCGAAATAACATGGCGGGTGCGGCGCTCTGGCGGAAATACCAAAGAGTAGAAAACTCATTTAAACTTGCATAGTTTTTAAAGCTATGATCAAATTATTATATGGATTTGTACCTTTTATCCATTTGGTTATATGGTGCTTGTATATTTTACGTGATCACTCCATTGTACCAAAAATAATATTTAAAAATTAATGTTTTTTAGTGTCGTTCGTGTCTTTACAGAGCAAAATAAAAAAGAATCTAGTTGCCAAAAATGCAAGATTAGCTTTTTAAAAGACAGTTTATTCACTTAAGGAAAATTATATAAAATATCATGCAGGAGTGATTGACTAGTAATACCCGTATATATTATTTAGATACAAGGAAGAGTCTAGTGCGTTCCATAATGCATAGTTAAGAACTAGCCTTAGCATAGCTGTTGCATAAATTGAATAACTAAGGCCTGATCACACAAAAACAAGTCAGAGTTCCGAAAAAAAATTATGACTTGTTTTAAGTAAAAATCTATGTTGAACATAATAACTAAAGTAAGCGATGTGGCGTCCTGTCTCATCTGTGCGTGTTTAATCTATGCCAACGCTGAACGTGGACCTCATGGGAAATCGAGTGTTGCTCGCTAGTTACGGGTAGGTGCTGCGATGTAACCCGGGCGCGGCATTGCCTATAACCGTAATTAATTAATTATCGATTTCACCTAACTTTATCATAAATACAATATGCGTTTGTATGAGGTATTTTGGGTTTCAGAATGGAAATTTATATCTTTTCATATATGTTTTTTGAATGTTAGTTTTTTTACAGTTAAAAATGTAGTCATTAATAAAATCTATTTTCAAGTATTAAATTCGATTTCTGTTTATTATAATTATTTTTAAGATACCGGTGTATAAAAGTCTAAAAGTTCTTAGGAATTTCTTAAGTGTGTAATCCGTTAACCCGCACTAATCCAGCGTGGCGGACTAAGGCCTAAACCTTCTCAGTTGCAAACATTCTAAACACGAAACGACTCTATAAACTCAAGGAAATAGTAAAACATTTCCATTCAAATTGTATACCTGAATCCCCATTGTAGCGCAGTAGAAAGTGTCGCAACCCAAAACCAGCGGCATGCAATTGCGTCGGTGTCGGTAAGTGCCAACATCGGGGACAGTTACCCTATCTCTACGAACCGATAATGGAGCGTGAACTCTCCAGGCGGTGTATCCGTCTGTCTCGAATGTCTTGCTAATGCAGAATGAAACCTATACAGTCTAATATCAATGTTTTAGGAAAGTGAGACGTAAAAGGTGAATTTTAAAATATACAAAGAGTAAATGGACTGTGATCGAAAACGAAAATATCAAAATTAATGGGTAATATGGGTAACCAACGTAAAATGTTGACGTCGAAAAAATAAAAATGACGTTTTCCTAAGCACCGTAAATATTGCCAATCCTAGTTTTAGATCACAGTATGTTTTATCCTGTAAAATATTACAAAACATTAAGAAAACTATATTCCTTAGGCTTTTTACTGAGTTGAAATGGTCCATGATCGAAAACTGGGTATGTATTACTTTTGGTGGTTAGGAAAACGTGCTATTTCCGTAAAACAAGCCACAAAGTTTGTTACCGATATTTCTTTATAATGCTAAATTTATTTATTTATTTATTATGCTTTATTGTACACCATAATGATAGAAACAACATTTTTATAGGTCAAAACTTAATAATGTAGTGCCACAAATGGCACTAAATAAAAATAAATGTTTTGTTTGTTAAATGTTTTAAATGAAAAATTTTTACAGAAGCAAATACTCGCAATACACTTTTTCTCTTTATAACAGAATACTTTACAATCCCTTCAAAAGAATAAATAAGTCCAAACTAACAAAAAACAATGCTCACCACAAAAGAGGTTGATAAAAATCTGAAGCAAGAACATTCAAATTTGGAATAGAACATGCAATAAGACGATGTGAAGCAATAACAGTAGTCGCCGGGCAAGCAATATAAACATTGGCAACGTAACGAGCAAGTGAATGCGCCCTGACGGACATAACCAGCACGGTCAAATTGTAAATACCGCTGGCTTCCGTTTAGTTTGCAATATTTGTGCGGTTCCGTGTAAATGGAAAAAGGATGCTACAGAGCAGTGTCAGGTGATACTCTCGCTGTACGGATTAAAGACATTTGTTTTAGAACTTATTTAGTTTATACAGTGTTTTGAATTAGTACAATGATTGTTTTGTAACAGACTTGTATTCAGTCCTAAGTTTTTATAAAATGATGAAGACAAGATTGAAGGCATTTGAGTCAGAAATATTTTAGAAGTATAATTTTTGATTTTTTAATTCAATAATTGTAATATTTTTTTAAAACAAAATAGGTCGTAAATCAAGCAATATTTGATTTTCTGAAGTAGGATGGCTGATCGAGGTTTAGGCACTCGCTCGGTCAGGGATTCAAGCCGAGAGGCAAATCATTAATCATCATGTACTACAGATAACTGGCACTTCTTACAGTTCTTAATTATTTCTTATGTCCCCCAACCCGCACTAGAGCACTAAAACCTAAACCCTCTCAGTAAAGAAGGCCCGTGCCCAGCAGCCCACTGGCTGATTACTCACAGAAAAATCGCATTACAGATAAAAAAGCAGCTGTGTGAAGTGAAACTAACCTACGTGAAGGGAGTACAACACGATATCGGAAACGCTGATGTGTGTAAGTCGACGGGAATTAGACGTTACGAGGGCTGGGAATTGGCGCAGACGCCACGGTGCCTTCCCACCGCTGTATCGTACCCACCAGTATCTATGAGGGTTAGTATTTACTTTAATTCAGGAAAGATCTTAATATGTGGAAATAATGATTTTGGTTGAAGGAATGGTTGGGAGTTACATGTCTTCTGCTTTCTGATATGTTGAGTAATTTAGCAGGAAAGTTTTAGCAGACCGGCACGACGATTACGAATAATGAAATCATCCCGGTCTTGAGCAGCTCTCACCCATCTGTTTCCCGCCACCTTTCTAGGTTGTAGTATAGTAATACTACAACATATGTATTTATGTACATAGAATCTGTGGTAATTTATGCTACTTAATGTTATTATTCTAATGGGTACATTATACCCACATAGCTAAAAAACTATCTATCTAAAAAGGGTTAAATGCCACCAAATCAATCCGTTAAGTAACAGAACATACGTAACACGCGTTAACAATGATCGAATTAGCACAAATTACCGCGTAACGTGTGTCCAATTAAACACGTCAAACGCTAGTCATTGGCGCGTGACGCGATTAGGCGGGCGCGTGACGGCCGCGCTGTGGCCCGGTCTGTCTGACCCGCACACGCAGCGACGGGTTAGGTGCACTGTTTGTATGCCTATCGACAAGCCTGATTTATCGCCAGTGTGATGATGGATGTATATAATAATAATAATAATAAAGCCCGTTTATTTCCAACCAAAAATTTACAAAATACCTTAAATCTATTGTATTACTATATATGTATACACCTAAATCTATTCTACATAATCAAATATTGTTTTTTTTTTTTACTATTTGTAAACTAATCATATAGCGTTGTCACTATTGCTGTCTTCGTTGTTTGTGGTTGGAACCCCAAATTGGGTATAGGCCTCCTCCAGCTTATTTCACATTAGCCAGCTTTCTTTATCCATTCCTTTCTGCTTACTGGAGGGTTGTGGTCATTTTCTCCCACGATGACCAGTCGGCTTGGGAGAGCATCTTTGTTTTGTCTTTTAACTATTGTTGTGTTATTACTTAATATGTGTTCTATTTTCCGTTTCGGTGTTGGTTGCTATTTGTCGCTCTTTAAGTTGGTAGACAAGGAGTTAGATCTTTTTCGCATAAGGTCAAATGCGTTTGTCTTGTTTTGAGTAGTTATATTTTGCTGTTTCCTTCGCTGTTCTTGACTAGATGGTGATGTCGATAACTCCCTTTTCCTTTTTTCGATGTTGATGTTTCTCTCTTTTACAATAAGCTGGTCATATTTTAGGTAGGCAACATTTCCTTTTTTTCTTTCCTCTACTAATCTTGATTGTAAGTTCTTTCGTTTTTCAAGAACTTCTTTTGGGTAATCTTCAGCAATGTATATAGTCTTGAGCTTTTTCTTATTTTCCATTATTTCTTGTTTCTTCCATCCGTTGGTGAATGAAACCCGGATGGGTCTTGGTTTTTCATCGCTAGTTTTATGCCCAATACGGTGAATCCTGTTCAGTTCTTGTTTTTCTATTCTAAGCTGTATATCACCTTTAAGTATATTGTTTACATTTTCTAGCAGATCTTTAGGGGAGTGTTCTTCTTCTTTTACACCAAATATTACTATGTTTTTGTTCCTTTTATCCCGTTTTAAATATTGTAGCTCTTGTTCCAAACTTTCTACTTTTTTTCTCAAATTGTTATTTTCTTCAATAATAGGTTTCAATCTTTCTTCTATTTTTTCCATTATACAGTTACTTAGTTCAGTGGTTTGGTTTTTTAATTCTATTTTCATTTTATCAAATAATAGTTGAAACTGTTGTTCCATTTTTGAAGCGTGGATTGGAACGTATTTAAATTAGAAGAATTTTTAAAGTTGCTACTGGCAACACCGAAGCGGCTGTGATTGGTTGCGGCGTACTTGACAGTGACAGTTGTTAACAGACTTTTTTAAGTATACCGTCAAATAATAGAAGCAAAGTTCTAACCTTTGTAATTTTAGCGATATGGTTTGCAGATTTCTTCTTGGTTTTGCGAAGCAATATTCTTGTTATTGTTGTATCTTCACTGGTATTTGCCGTAATTGACAGTTTTATGGTGATACGTAGCTTATTTCAATTTTAACTTGAAAAAAATACGAGAGCAATGAAACGGAGATGTTGACTTTACGAGCACCGGAAACGGAAAAAAAAAAAAAAAAAAAATGATGATGGATGTACCTTGACAGAAACTGCCGTACTTTGAAGGGTTAATGAGGCATACATACATTTATGTATTTGGATATGTTGTTACATAGTATCAGTGGCGGTACTTCCATAGAAGTCCAAAAGGCCAATTTGGTCATCAAAATTGCGGATAATATTTAAGCTTAATTCTTTATTTAACAAAGCTGTTTGACATAAAAATGATCCTGATATCCTAACCCCATAAAAACAATTATATACTAGAGATTACACGATCAACGTAACGCTTTCAATCAGGCTATTTACAGTTATTTGAGGAGTTGTACGCCAAATATATTATATTCTGGGTCATGATAAGGTTTCACTTTCCCTCAAACGTTATTCTTTCTTTTCTCAAACTTTTTCGATGTTGTTAACTTCCTTTGTAACAATTTGTGCTGAAATCAACAATACCATATAATTATTGAACCATCACACAGGAAGAAGTTAACGCATAAACTGAGAAACTGTTGGGAGCTAGATGGAAATTACAGCTTTCTTTTCACCTTAATCCTTAAAACGTATAATAAGGGAGCATAAAGCAAAGGAGCATCAATGTATCAGAAATTGTCACTTAGAGTATTGTCACTTTGCTAATTGCTGTAACATGAAAACTATGTAGAAGTTAACTATAGAAAATACATATTTTTTGTTCTGTATCTCTCAACAAGCATAAGTGAAAATCAACCATTCCATGATCCTAGAGACAACTATCAGATAAGCAGCACAAGACTTACCTGAACCCTAATGAAAATTCCCCGCCCGTAATCGCTATTACACGGGGTACTTCTGCCGCAAGTGATTACGCAGGGTTGTCACGTGTGGCTAATCACGGCCGTCGAGTCACGCTCCTCATATTCACACCTTCGCACGTGAACTAATTGAGAGAAACGTAATCAACACGTCGTTTACTTTTGTGTGAATAATTTTGTAATGTTTATGTCATTATTTTTTGTAGTAGGTATTTTCTGTATTTTTTTTATTGTTAGGTTTGAACGGAAGGAATGATGCTGTTTTGCATTTGGATTTGAGTGGAATACAAGAGAGTTTGCATCCAAAATTTGACTCAATAGTCAGTCAGTACTGTATCTGAACAGATTGATTCACAATTACTGAATTAGTATAGTTAATATAAAAAATCTCATCTTTTAAGCCCAAGCGAGCTATGAAAATAAAAACGAAGTTATTCACAGCGACGATGATATTGAGACCAATAAAAGTAAAAAATGTTTAAATTCATTTCGTACTAAATAACATCAATTCTCTAGAATAAGGATATCCAGTACAAGACACAGACAAACTCATATAGTCTACTCATACGGTCCATTTTGTATTACGCTGTTAATAACTAACAGGGTTCTATTTCGGCAATTTGCGCCTAAAACGGGGTGTCTAGACCGATGCGTCCAACTCTGATTTTAATAGGCGCTGACGATGTAGTTAATTGATGCTTTAGTTAGATTTGCGATTGTTGCTAATCGATTCTATTTGAGTTTTTCCATTAGAAAATTCTCAGTAGGAGCATGTAGTCTGGAAAAGAATCCGAAAAACGACAATAGGCTCGCCACATATTACGTGGGACTAATAAGTCTATGATAAGACCTGGCGAATTGTTGAATGTTACATAAATATATAGCTTACTCCTTGAGGAATGCAGAAGAAAAAAAGAAATGAAATAATCAGTATAAAGTGAGTCATCCGTGGCGTAGTAAGCAACGTTTCGGTCTTTACCAAGAGAAAATTAATAAAATCATGTAATTTGATGAGAAAAATAAAATGCCCCTTCTATGTTTTTTCTCCGTCGTTTAAATCGCGAGGGTATTGTAAACCGGGTGCGAGTAATTAACGCGATGAAGAATAATTCACGGACCTACAAAACGAGAATTTTAATACGCAAATGAAATAATTCCTCGGATTGATGACGCCGGATTACGGGCGCATTTTTTTTGGCTGTATCCGATTTTTTTTTCGCCGAATTGAATTTTTAATTATGTTTTACGGCTCGCGATTCGCAATTTGCCGGATTAACTGCGTTTTAGAATGTTCTGCGGATTCGCATTTTTATTGCTTTTTACTTTTTGATGGATCGTCTTCGCCAGTTGTTCATGTTTTTTTTGCGAATTAATGAATCGAAATCGTGTACGATTTTAGCGACTGATTTGTAAAATTTGATGGCTTTTCTTCTCTTTGACTCTATTCTATTTCATTTTCAATTCTACCAGAAGTTTTTAATAGGAATCTATCAAATACCATCATTCATGTGATCATTTACAACAGCTATTTAATTATTTAAGTAGTAACTGTTATAACGTTTCCAAGTTAATTTTATATTATTAAAATTGACATTACGAGCTCAAATTGTGAAAAAATTATATCCACATTATTTACTGCTCTAAAAACAACTTATTATGCTTCATTTTTATGTGATAAAATCTAAGGATATCAATTAACCTTTCCCGATATCGATAGAATAGGCACTCACATTAAACCAACAAATTAAATAAAGCAAGAAAGTACACAAAACATATTCTACTACATTGTTGAACTCATTTCATTGACCTCCAGGGTCACTAAATATAACTCTGGCTTAAAAAAGTTCCAATACTTGAAAAAAAATAAAATTATACATATTTATTCAGAATTTTGTGTGGTGCCTTTTTGTGTTTTGAAATAAAACCAAACAATGATAGCCATGAAAACTATTCGTATCAATTTCGCGAGTACTTCGGACACAATTCATATAATGAATGTATGTATGCATATTCTAAATTAATTTCCATACTAAACAGCAACATTAATCATGTTTATTATGATTAAGTGGCTTAATGTTTTAGTTTATAAAATTACTCCCTTGACTCATATTTAAAGTTGTACAATACATATACAAAGTTATGTAGTTAGCGGTCTTACAAGCTCTCCGCATTAGAGAAACTAGTGAAAGTTCAAATGGCGACCTTATGGTTAGTCCTTAAAATGAGTAGTCTTCCATGAAAGAACTTTGAATACAGGACAAAAGGAAACAGGAAATATTATTTTTCGATCATGGCATTTTTGATATATCAGGTAATCCAATATATTATAAATCAATGTGAGTAGACACAGGTTCCAAAGTACGTTGAATGTACTAGTTAGAAAGCTAAAAAGTGGCAAAAAATATTAAGGCAGATGCCTAAACAGATCTTCAAAGATCAGCATCAACTTCTATTCTTCATTGAGAATACATTGTCATTATCATCAGCCTAAAAACGTTCAATGATGGTTATAGGCCTCCCCAAACACTTCCAAAGTGTTCCGTCAGTTACATAGCTCATTTAAAAATATTGGACTAATATAACAAAAATGTTTGCTCTCTCTGTATTTCGCTGTAGATACATCGCATACAAAGGGCAAGGTTTTAAAATGATATGCGTTTCATTTATAAACAGAGAGACGAGCTCGACCCGCCAAACAACCTCCCTTAGGAGCCAAACTTTCCGTCCACCTAGCGACAATATTTGAAAGTTATTTCAGCGTTCACAACCCTCATAGGCGCCGTTAAAATTTTCCCTGCCACCTTATTCATAATACACATGCTGCACCCCTCTCTTTCACACACCAATTCTAATTCCAACGTGTGAAAAAGACAGAAATATTTACAAACTGACATCTCCGAATTAACGGTGGTCGGCTCATGATAATTTACATATTTAGGTGAAATTAACCTCGCAACGTTAAATTGTATTATGAATATTAATAGGTGTAGGTGTGCGGCAAATGTATTTTGTCATATACATACGAATCCCTCTTTATGACTCAGATTTTGGTTCCAAGTTATGACAGTACCATATAATTCATGCCTTCAGTGTTGACGACTTAATTAAATACATTAATTAAGTATGAGACATTTTTTATGATCACCGACAAATCTTCCGAAATCAAATAAATTAGTCCCTTTTTGGTCCGAGAAATATCGTGACAGTTAGTTTTTAGATTACTTTATTTTATAAAAATAAAATGTTGTATGTTTCCACCTAAAAACTATAAAAAACTGTTCCATAACATTTAAGCCGCCTGGTTCTCATTCATATTCGATCGCGGAATCCAAATAAAAGAAAGTCAAAATGTCTTCAATAAATACAATATAAAATATTTTTGGCAAATCTGGTTTGCCAACATCTAAAAGTAAAATTCACGATGGCCTCGGGCAAAAATTTGCAAACGTCGACCGGTGAGTTTTATTTGGTTATCTAATAAAATATTACGAGCTTTGACAAGTGCCTCGGAGCTGCCCCCTTGTGGCCTGTGTTTCTTACTTTTTCAGTTATGACCCCGTAAGCATCCACGACTTTATTTCTCTAAACAAAGTAAATATCTCTTAGGGAAATTGGACGCCATATTTAAAATGTTGCCAGTGAAAAATTTAATTATACTATGAACTAACAAAAAACCTTTTTTATGTTTACAACATAAGATTGAATGTAGATTTAGATGATTACTTTAAAGTAGCACAAAAAATAGGTAAACTCAAGTATATTTGGTAAAAAAATCAAAGACCAAACATTTTTTTTAACCCTGGCAATAATTGACGGGCGGGAAGAATGCTAGGGGATTTAAATTTAATTTTCGAACTGGAACATCGTGAAAAATCCCCTGTGGCCGTGCCAAGTTGAAGCGTAAAATAACATCTTTTAAAAGTCATTGTGTAAGAGGAAATAAAAATTATATAAACTTTTCTGAAGTCACAGTCAGGCGCCATTCTCTTAAAATGTTTATTTTATTATTAATAAAAAAGTTGCAATTACTGTTCTTTGAGTTGAGCTTTTAAGTTCCCGTTCAAAACTTAATGGAATCTCAAAGGTTCACAAAGCATTTCATGTTACAAGCATTGTAAGTAACTGATTAATATCACAGATGGCATTGGCAAAATGTATCAAAGCATGTAATAGTACACGAAGATTGAAGACTGTAAGTACATAATGGAAGATTTGCCTCCCAATACGTACTAGACACTTTCAAACTTCATTCTGTTCATTTACTTCCTCAAAAAATCTTTAACACTACCCGCTCCTATATACTACAGGCAAAGGCTCGCGTCATTTTTACCATACAATCAAAAATACTGGCTGAATTATCCAAAATCTATTACAATTAAATCCACTTTTTTATTTAAATAACCATATTTACTCCAGTTTCAATAAATAGAAACAAAACATTAAAAGGCCTCCCCCGGCGCGACAGGCGACTTGTACTTGATAATTAACAGGGACTCCTTAGGGATGGCCTGGGTCCGGCTAACGCAATATATTATATTCCAGATGACACCCCGCACCGAGGGGTCGCAGTTTTGAAGGATCATATCTGACTTCCAGAACTGTGTGTTACATTTGTTGTTATAAACATATGGAATAATTTAAAACGGTAGCGATGCTACTTTGTGTAAGTTGACCATACTAATTATAGTAACAAAGTGGTAGCTAAAAGCCTGTAGTAAAGTCGGCGGAACACTAAGTAAACAAAAATACGCAATCATAATGTTTCTTCGCGGAACGAGATATACATTGAATGCTATACAAAAACAAATCCCCTAAGGGCCTAAGCTACTAAAAGGCTTAATCGATTATTTACTAAAATTATTATCAAAAAGGTAACTCAAAACCTTGGCTTCTCAGTGCTACGGAGTAAAATCAAATAATTTATCACATTAATATTACCTTATCATCACTCAACTTCAGCACCTAAATATTTTCTTGTACATACCTATTACATACTACTCTCTTCAATGCTTGAGCATCACAAAGCTATAGTCCATTTATAATTAATTTACCAAGTCTGATAATATATTCATAGTTTACGAGTCTGAATGTTTTTACGATGAATGATATAGCTGAGGGCAGCCATTACGCGACCCACTCCGGCCTACAGCCCATAACGTAGCCTACGATTAATTCTTTAATCTTTGATGAGATATGAGTTTGCGAAGTTTCGAGAAAGATTGAGATATTACTTAAATTAATGGCGCTGTAAAGCTGTATTTTTATTTATTTACTGAATTTCTGATTTACATTGTGTACAATATTGGGTAATTTTATTATTTACTGAAAAATATGCGGGATTTTTTTTTTCTCAGAATAAAACCAATTGGAATAATTAACAGTATTCTTTTACAAAATATACTATGTCAGGTTCACGATAGCATTGCTAAAATAAAGCATTATACATAAATAATGCATTATATCACATTTTTTATATATCACAAATCTTAAGTGCAAAACAGTTACCTCTAACATAAAATACGTGAGAATATCCGAAAGAAAAGCCAGTAGTAACAACAAAAGAAATTAGTATTATACAACACATCCCAATACACACGGGTACCTAAATCTTATCCTGACATTTTTATAAGAGCCTCTTCACCCCTACTGCTTAGACGGAATTAGGAATTACGGTACGGACCGCAGAATAATACCGATGTAAAACAATATATCTAAGGTATACATGAACATTTTAACTATTATATAATATAATAATATTAAATCAAATAATATAATATGAATCGTAGAAACATACAAAGAAAAAATGATGTCACTGTATATGAAATGTAACACTGTATAGGAATAATATTTTTAAAGTAGAAAATAATGTTATTGGTAAAAATTGGTAAAAAGTGATTGGTAATGCAAAATGCAGTAGACGTTGGGTAGAAAACAGATGCGGTGCTAATGCTATTTAGGCACTTCCTTAAAAAAATCATTAGGCAACATAAGTGTAAACAGGAGAGACAGGTAAGAGAAAGGAATTAAGCGAAATACTTTAAATACCCAGTGCTGTTATTCCAATCCAAACTATCTAAATATCTCGACCGCGCACCTGTATCTCGAGGTCATCACTCCTTTTTATAACACATTAATGTAAGTTTTTCTGAAACAATTTTAATTAATTGTGATTAAAAGTATCGGGAATCACAATCGGTCTCAAAGAAAACAGTTATCTGTTTTTTTTTGCTGTCCCTACAACGCGCCCTGTTCATCTACACGGTGTCCATAACTAGTGTTTTTCACGCAAGTTTTATGTGCTATTATTTGCAACGAGATATAAAAGCAACCCTGGCTAAGTTTACTGCCCGGCCAGACTAATCCCGACAACATAAACCAGTGTACAAAACCCCTTTATGCTGTGTTCGACAGTAAAACCTTCGCCTTATGTATTGTTTATTTATGCTATGTGCTATCACCACTTACCTTTGCTGTGAATGAGTGATGAAACGTATAGTGATCCTTCTGACATTTGACGGATTGAGGCTTTGGGTTTAATATTAGAGTATTGACAAATGTTTTGTGAGGCACAACACTTTCTTACAAGTCTGGGTTTTGAGTTCAAGTGGGACTTATGATTTCTTTTATCTTTAAATATTTAATGTAGGCGCATAAATACATACGGAATGTAAAGTTATAGAAATCAATCGTTCTTAAATCAGCTTATTTGATAGCTTACAGGAGTTGCAGGTGATTTTGTGAAACGTGCTGCCATCTATGCGTTTTGTGTGTAAACAACAGAGACTCTACATGAAAATAGCACTCGCAGGTTTATTATATTGTTCAATGCGTAAAAAGAAATAGGTATGTAGGACGCAATTAATAATTTTAATGTAAGTAGATATTGAGACGTTGAACGTTGTACATTGGTTTTACTGAAAGAGTCGGATAAAGAAGATATTTACAGTTTCTGTTGGGAATATTACAACTTGGATTTCCGCTAAATCTCATGGTTTTTGATACCTTAATGTAACTCGTTATTTTAATTCACGTTTTATACAATATCTGAAAAAAATATCATAACGCCAATAACCAGTACCTATTAATTGCTATATTTTAGATCCACAATTAATATTATTTTTTAATGTTTCAGACCGTTGTATTTGAATTGTGGAGAAAAAGAAGCCCGCATATTCAGGCAGAAATTCAAAAACAGGATTAAAGAATAAAAACAGTCGTATTCCGTATACGAATCGTAACAATTGCTTTAATGCCACGCCAAGTGATTTTGTCTCATTGTGAGCAATGAAAACGGTGCGACGAGCAAAGCGTGATTGCGTGAAATTTTCATCGTATCGCCACGGTACTGCGGTGAACGTAAACGTGAAAGTTAACGTTTATAGCATTCGTGGTGACGGAATTAGCTGTGAATTTTGGAAAGGCCTGCTATATTTGCCGTTGGATTTCATTAGATATTAAACTTGTTTCACGGTAGAAATCAAATGTATTGACTTCTCGAACTTAGAAGATAACCAATTACAACAAATGGGATATTTTTTCCTTATTTGATTGAGTAATCGTATGTTACTGCTAGAAATTATAGAAATGTTAAAATTTGACTATTATTTGTAAAAAACTAAAGTAATAATTTTCATAATAATAGTAGCATTACCATAATTTTTTTGACATTGATTAAAAATTTGAATAAAAACATGCATCCATAGTCAATATATTACGTTTAATTTGATCTTACAGAAAATCAGATCATTTTTTTTTATATCGGACGAAAACAGCGTTGAACTCTCCAGAAAAAAATAATTTAATACAACAACAATAACATTATAAAATACGTGTCCACATCCACCAGCAAACAGAATTCACCCATTCACAATTTTATACACGTCATACCCCTACCACCGTCGCGGGCAATCCAAAAGCCATTTTCTAACATAAATAAAACCAGTCTCGGGCGCCCCATACCTTTCAATTTGTGCCTAGTGTGTGCACCTACAATATTCCCGGGCCTGTACTAAACAACTGTCATTTTATTTTATCACCCGCCTTTCGCGTAAACTGTCGCGTTTGCGATAAATTTTAATGTCGCGAACGAATTATTGTCGCGTGGTAGGGGTGATTCTTACCTTGTCTATTGGAGGACTGGTTATATTTGTGTGCGGTATGGGACTTAGTAAAAAAAAATATTTATCTCGGCAAACGTAGTGTAAGACGGCCTACGGCCAGCAATGCGGGCACTATTATAGAAGCCCAAAAACCCAGCTTGCCATACATAATCCTTATTTAATAACCTTTATTAATTAACAAAATCAATTTGACATATAAACGATACTACAAAATGAGAAATACGAATTGAAATTTTTAACCTATACTGCCGATTGAGAAGGGATCTGTTAAAAGTCGTATTCGTTAAACGAAGAATATTTACTGGTTACGAGGGTTTTAAATATTATGGTCGTTAGTGTTGATATAAAAAAAATCAACTAAATTATATTTTTGTTAGAATAATAAAGGTTCACCTGAGATTTAAAACTTTATGTCTTGTTGCACTCTTTAAGAAACTCCATTCAAAAGATATCAGAAAGAAACTAAATGAAAAGACGCCATAGGGGAGCGGTAAAATTGTTCAAGTCAAGCAACGTAACCCATTGTAAAAGTGACTTTTTAACAAACTCTAGGAACTTTTCAAGTTGGCAGTAAAACAAAATCTGCCATCGGTCTCCCGAGGGTTACCGTAAAAAATTAACTCGGGAATGAAAAAAAATAAAAGTTTAAATGTCCCCCTCTTCGCGAGAGTAAACATTTTACGTTCGCTTAGAAAGTGGACGAATTAAAAATCTTTGCGGGCTTTAACAATGCCAGTACTTTGTAATTTTAGCATAATAAGTGCGTTCTTTTCGTTCAATTTAAGAGGGTTATATTTTGCCTGTTCTTCGTAAGCTTTCGTCTACCAGACCATGTCATTATACGAACGCGATAGATTCGATTTATGTAGGTTTGTGATTGTGAATGGTCCGGCTTGAATAAGCACTATTTTAAAGAAAAATGATGTCAAGTAAAATATTTGTTTCGGACGGAGAAAAAGGTTTTCGAGGTAACAATATGCTATTCATATCAACCACTTAAGCTGAGATTTACAAATCGCTGCAACGAAATATGCAAGTATGTCGCCTTTTGCGATAATCTTTTGTATTACAACAAGCCGTCATTATTGTATAAACTTACAAGAAATAACCTTAATCGCTCGCTTGTCACCACTTAGACACATAGGTTAAATGCATATAGCATCTGGTTAGATGCAGTTCTTAGTGTTGCTTCAAGTCGGCGAACTGCAAAAGATCCCCTTGATTCCATCTATTACCTGAACATTAATTACGCAGTCACTTTCAAACGTTTTTGTTTAATCTGTAAGCTCGCAAGCGGCTAATTAAAAGCAACATGTAAAAGTAGAAATCTGCCGCGCGATTACCGCAACCGGGGGAGCCGCGGTTAATCCGTGTTGAATTCATTAAGTTTGAAGGAGCCTTAACTAGGTGTCTTGATAATTTAATCCTTGCAGGCTTGTCCAATTAAAATGTTGCCAACGACTTTTTAAATATTCACCACGGAAGGGTTGGGAAAACTCAAAAACGGGGCGGAATTTGTCACCGTCAGGGGGTTATGGGTATATAATGGCGTTTTAGGTGTCGATTAGGAAAAGTTTGCCCGTAAAAGTTCGGTCGGCGCGGATTTAAGTTCTCCAAACGAGGTGTGGGCGTCAAACTGTTTCTAGGTATTGAAATTTGTGTTTAATCATTTTATTATTAATCCCTCTCGTTTGTTTACTTATTTATGGATTTCGTACAAAATTATTTAATAATATATTTGTATTTTACATTTTAGACATGTTCCAACGATACGATTGCTGAAGAAAATCAGGATACCAAATTTAACTTATTTATTCAAAGAATAAACTTACAATAGCGATGTGACACTTAACATCAAGAATATTTAACTGTTTTCTCGTACTACCTGCGTGGTTTCAGTAAAAAGAAAAAATAAAATACTGTAAAAGTATAGTAATTAACCGGAAAATCGATTTAAAAATAATTGTTTCACTTAATTATCACAACTTAATATTACCGCTTTCAACTATGATTTTTTATTTCTATAGTTTTCTCATCTCACATCAAAACATTGCATATTGGCTGTATTTTCCAAATGAAGTATCCGTATATTTCTCTAGGCGGTGTATTACGAAATTGTCAAGGGATTGTACGTGGACGGACGGACAGAACAAGTTGTAATATTTTCATTAGATTTCGAATCCCATCGGTCTGCCTGGACGTCCGATGAGTTAACGCGAGTATTTCGAATGTTATTTGAAATATGCATATCTATATTATACGAAATGCATATACATTTTTCGTTAAAATATTACAATTTCAACATTGATTTTCAACTATTTTAATAAAATATTAAAATCTAGTCTGATCTTTTTTTAAATTGCCACCCGCTCCTTTTGATAAAAAAAAATCAATCAAAACTTGAAAACAGTAACAAATTTATAATAGCTTTTTTACGTAGTTATTTTCACATCACACGTACATTTTTGTATGCCTTTCAAATAAGTAAGCAGAGATGAAATTCATCATCCAACCTCTTGCAAAGCTTCTCCCTGAAAGCTTGTGCAACCTGTTCTTTTTTTAATTTAGAGTGATAGGCATAGGCCTATTACCGATTTTCCATGCACATGACTGAGATTGATCTCAGTCTTGTAATGGAGAATTTCCTTTACATCGATCAGGAATAATCTCTTGATTGTTGGCTCTACATTATTATAGTGGAACCAAGAAAACAGTGTATTTTTTCCTTTATTTCAGTAGTAAGTCTGTCTATGTCAATTCACGTAGGAAATAAGTAAAACTTAATGTCTTGGTATAGATAAGATTTTTTTTAAACTCGTGATAGAGTATGTGAAGATAATAATCTATTGTACAACTGATATAGTATTGTAATTTAACACCATTACGCAAGCCTCGGTAGCGCAGTAGGCAGCGCGTAAGTCTCATAATCTTAAGGTCGTGAGTTCGATCCTCACCCGGGGCATACGTTTTTGTTATTTTTTCTTGTTATTATCTACATTTACTCTGTATTGTTATTATTATTCTGTTAAAAAACCCTTTGTTAAAATTTATTAGAATGTGAATTAAAAGTGTTTTTCAAAGAATCGTTAAATGTTGGAAAATCATAAGTTACATTTACAATAGAATTATTAATAAAATATACATTTAAAAAAAATTTAACTACGTGGACGCCTTTATTCTATTTTTTTAAATAAGACATCTATCGGTGAAAATATTAAGCTTAAAGTCCACTTTCAAGTTCATACATCTTATAATAGATGGCGCTGTTTTGAATTGTTTATATTTGCTTACAACGCCACCTATTGAAATTTAAAGAAATTAAATTAAAATTTCTCGAATAGTAATCTGGTTGTGTATTAGTCGTGTACAATATACAATAGATGGCGATAAATCTAATTATTAATTTTAGTCATCCAATTTTTCGCATATTTTTAATGGTTAACCCGGATGAGACAAATATTCGTTAAGAAATTTATCAAAACATTCTTACGTCAACTAAACTGGGAAAAAAAACTAACGTGTCATTAAGCTAATTTATTATTAAATATATTAACACGGGATGTTATTATAGAAATTAATAAAAAAAGTTCATAAAAAATTGACAAACATTTTCGTTAATAATTTTAGCATGATTTATACAACTAGTTAAGAATTTATTATGGTACCTATTGAGTAATTATTTAACTTGTCATTTTTTATTAAAAATATTTTTTATTTTTATAGCAAGGCTGACAACTGGCGCCAGTAAGCTTCAAATTCTTTTGTGGTGATGGAAGATTTTATTGTGAAATATGAGAATTTACCTCAATCGTTTGTTTATTGATAAACAATATGTAATCCAACGAGATGTTTTGTGATTTTATGCGTGTAATAAATATTTTAATTCTACTTGATTATAATTTATGTGCATATTCAGCAGAATTTTATTGCTGTTCAACTAATCAACAAGCAAAGGGATCAATTTTGGTAAAAATAAATTCTCATTATCATACTACGTTGGTGGTCTATTTTTGTACATTCTATTTATTCGTGTTCAAACATTTAATGACATTACATAGAAGGCTCTATTGCAGCGTAAGATGTCGTTAATGAAAATACTATTTTAATAATTAAAGTGATGTTGTATTGATAATATCTACAATGCGATTTTTTTTTCTGAAAAGAAGGTTTTATAAAACTCATTGTACTGGCACAACTATTAAACGTAACAAAAAAATAAAAAGTATTTTTTTGAATTTCGAACGCAACTAGGTTAGGCTTTACTGTTAACATGGCAACATTCGACAAAAAGTTAACATTTGACAATAACCAGTGAGGTGGTAATAAAAGAACAAAATCCCTGCACAGCAGTTTGATGGCGCATTGTTTCGGATTCCATCACGCGTTGTGTGAAGCGGACGTAGGTTAAGGCCGCTGGTCACCACTCGCGTCCACGCTTCACAATCTAAACTCAAACTTAGGCATACTTTTGTATATGCATTCCTTAGTCGGTCCACATGCCGTACCCACACTTAGTAGCTTCGACTTGAGATTGAGACGATTTTAAAACCCATACACAGTTATCTGCATCCTCTATCATCGTCAGAAGTATTTCTACAGTCTTGTTTTGTCTGCTTTTGTGTAGAGAGTTAAGCACAGGGCGTTTACTGTGGGCACTTTCCATGACGCCGTGTTTTTATCAGATACACTTTTAACTGGGAATTGAAGTAAGATTTTTGTGAGTCTGGGATCGAAGAGCGAGATCCTATGTAGAGTTCAATGGTATGAATTGTTGAATATGCAATACAGTGAAAAAAATATTCATCTTATTCGACGTACCATAAAGCGCTGTGCCGAGACTTTAGGAAATGCTTTGGTGTCAATTGGAATACCCAGGTAATTTTTTGCGTATTGAAAAATAAAAAATCTAGGAATGGTATTATACATATATTTTGCTGTTCGTTCGAAGTTTGATTTTAAATTAAAATTTCTGCCGCAAAATGACGCTGTTTCAGAATTTTTGGGACGGATTTAATGCATGCATAGGTTTAAATTATGAAAATAAGTCATTAAGTTGTTTTGGTGGTGAAAGTATCTTATCCTAATTTTAAGAATCCCAAAGAGAAGCATTTTAAAAGCAAAGAACGCTTACATTTAAAATTAACAACATAAGCCACAGGCAAAAGCTGGCAATAAATAAACAATAGCTCTTTCAAATGCATAGAGTTAAACTTTGAAATTCGCAAAAATATAAAATGCAGGAAATAAGCAATACT
This sequence comes from Cephonodes hylas, assembly GCA_030295005.1. Classification (NCBI taxonomy): domain Eukaryota; kingdom Metazoa; phylum Arthropoda; class Insecta; order Lepidoptera; family Sphingidae; genus Cephonodes; species Cephonodes hylas. The sequence goes on from AP025371.1 coordinate 9,051,811, forward strand.
ACAAGGTAGCAGTGATTTACAACGGTAATAAATTTTAGGGAAACTATGTTTCCGTTGCTGAAACGCAAATTGTTCTCATCTAGTAACAATGAAGCCGGCTACGTCACAACAAATGTATGGGAGAAGTACATAATTTTAAGGTCTCAATAAATTACTTTATAAAATAAAAAGATCACAAAATTACTTTGATATTAGAATTCAAATAGAACAATATTCTTTGAAGTTCAGATACATATATTTTCACCACTTCGCTTTAAATAAATTAAGACGAACTAAAACTCAAATGAAGAAATTCAGTCCATTGCGCCTATATTCTTTATATAGAACGATTTCAGTTCTCTAGTTCTAGTCTCCTATTCCAGTTTTCGACTCTGTCTATCAATAACCCCTTTAAAATGTAACAATGGTAAAAAAATGGAGCTTATCTGGTAGTAAAAAGTCGGGACCCCTGGACTCATTGCTTAAGGTATGATACTGCATTGACAAGTAACCGCACTGGCAAGTGGCTCCTGAAGTTAAGGTTAGTACTATATAAACTGTTTAATAGGTAGTAACGATTAATCATCGCCCATCATCCGAACTCAATGATAGCTGGATGTAAGCATCCGGATATACAGTTCTAAGACATTTACAGCTGACTTTCAACCAACTGCGACACGAAGGCTGTCGATACTCAGCTTCTAAATTATAAGCTCAGATGTATATAATTACAGTGCAAATAGTTAATGAAATGATTACATATGAGTGGAGACGTGAGGGTCACGAGCAGACTATTAACTACGAGAAAAACACTACCTGTCTTATTTTGAAGGTAAATCGAAACAAAGTATGGACAGGGCTAGCCTTAGAGTAGCCTACGTTAGGATGTAATGGATACCTACGAGATATCGATGATTTATAGTTCCTGTGCTATTACGAAATGTTAGAAATAACTACCGCGTTAAGGAAGTTACAACATAGTAAATTGAAATAAGTTTACCTTGTTTCCTAAAGAAGATTTAAATATTCTAATTTAAATTTAAGATTTGCGTGTGCGCGTGCGTCAGTCAGGCACACTGTCATTGCGTTTTGATAAAAAAATTCTTCGAGCTTGTATCAGTCTTAACACGAGTCCGAGAAAATACAATAAATTTCTCACACATTACGTCGGATTTAAAAACATATCTGGCTGAGTTATGAAATAAGGCTCTGCTTAGCTTTTGATAAAAATATTAAGTATCAAGCTAAGATAAGATAACTATCATCAGCCCATGTACTACATATCACTGCAGCAACCTAAAAGTTCTTTAGAATTTCTTAGGTGTTTAGTCCATCGACCCACACTAGGCCTCCGTAGCAGATTAAGGCTGCCGTCCACTGCTGAATGTAGGCCTCCCCAAGAAAGCGCCAACCATCCCGGTCTTGAGCAGCCCTCATCCATCCGTTTCCCGCCACCATTCTCAAGTCGTCGGACCATCGTGCTACAGGACGTCCCACACTACGTCTGCCTAAGCGTGGTCTCAACTCCAACACTTGTCTGCTCCACCGGCCGTCAAACCCTCCAAGTGGTTCAAAATAAGATATTATGTAAATTTTTTTTAATACGATTTGACGTTTAGCGAAAACCAAGTTCTTAATCTAGCGAAATTTCTCCATTTTTAAAGACAGCAATTCGTATTAATGTACATATTTAGTTCGTCATGCCATTATTTATGAGATTTTTTTTAAAAATTCCATTTGAGTGTCGGCTCGTTCATCAGTCACACCTCTGCGGGACAAAGGGCGGTGAGTTCATATAAATCACAATATTAAAACTATCCCGGTTAAGCCTTCGCGTGCACTAAAATGTTAATTAGAAGCTCTTTGAACGGACTTTTTAATATTTTGATTAAAAATGTCTAGTTTTTCGAGTATATTGTTTGCAAAAATATATTTTTATTTAATTTTTTCAAAATTTAGTGAAGTATAATAAATGAAACCATACTAATTTATTTCAGCACTAAAAATACAAGTTTTGGAGTCTAATGTTTTAAAATTTCGTTGTGGTACACACTGACTGAAATAATTAAAGGCGAGCATTCTAAGAATTGAATAAATATTTTTTTCCATAACAAATATAATTAGAAGAGCAACAACGAAAATATTAATACAGTCAAAAATACTTCTCCTTAACTCGTCGGTGGTGACTATGCACCCTCAAAATCACCCAATTATACCCCTTTTAAAGGGCGCCGCCCTAAAACACTATTAGCTGTTAAACTACTGATTTATCTACGGTCATTATGATCATTGACGAGCCGCCGAGGAAGGTAACAGTCATCTACACGAGATCAATTTAACGCACCTGTGTTTAGCTTAACAACGTTAACATCGAACATCATTTTGTTATGTTGATTATTTTTTCTTAATTATAAATTTATGTTTTCTTTGATTTTGAATCATATTAATTTATTTTTATTTTTACGAGATGAACACTACAGTAAATAATATTTTTAATGTATACGATGTAGATTTTGATAATTATGGGCTAGGACATCACCAAACTCACTTTAAGTGGAACTTGATGATAGTAAACCTCAGCCAAGCTGGTCACTTTTGGAATCTTACAATGATGACTAAATAAGGAAACATTTAGTATAAAATACTTTATAAATTGTTTCAATAGCATAACCAATATCAGTTTTCAATCAACTGTTAGTCACTAGGATTAATCGTGACAAAATTGATAAGGATTCGCGGATAATAGAGTGACTAAACAGGAAATTAGTGTCCGCCCTATGTAACTCGCTATTACCGTGACATCCGCCTGGAAATCGATGGTTTGTAATTAAAAGGGGTAACTAAAAAAGTTCGTATGACTATCGTCAGAATTCATAATGGTTTTAAATTTTTAATAACTACTTCGGCAACCTGAACTAGACCCACTTGGTCGACTAAGGTCTTAACCTAACCTTACCTAAGACCCTTTCAATGGCAGAGGAGCCCCGCGCTTAGCAGTGGGTCATATGTATATGGGCTGATGATCATAATGATGAATATGTATGCTTTGGTGGCCCTATTAGTTTTTTTTTAGTTATATAGGATAGTTCCAAAAGGTTCCCATTATTTGTCAATTATTTATTCGCATTTAAAATAACTTTTCCTAGCAGACTTTTACTTTTAACTGGCTCTAATTTTTGCTGCTGCTTTTACGGGGCTTCTCAGATACCTACTTCTTATTGGAACCATAATAAGCAATGTTCATTTGCTTGGTACGGTGGTGTACAATGATGAAGACCTTAATATGTTAGCAGTACCATATTCAGGTAGATCAAAATATTCCCACTTTCAAAGTACTCAACGCATAGTAGAGTTAGGTTAATTTACCGTCAACTATGACATCAAGTATCTGATGTCAGTATTCATTGTTGCGACCATAAAAATATATGAATAGATATTTTATTGCATACAGAGAATAATGCGCAAAACTCATATTATAATTTACAAAATTAGCAATTGGTCACACAATACCGTTATCTTTCTAATGAATCTTTCCTGTAGGTAAATCGGTCGGTATTATTAATGTATAACTATTATTATTCAGCGAGTATTTTTTCACAAACGGTGCCGCTCTTGATGAATTAGTGCAGGACAGTGAACGAATGGAGTCTTATCCGTTATTTTAATTTTATTGATACTGAATATTTAAATAAATATGTTACGTCACAGTGACATGAATAATGATTTGGCGGTCATTCATTATGAAAGATGCCACTTGATATAAAACTATAAAATAGAAGAGATCAAAAGGGATAAGAAATTAAGCGATATAATTACGACCCAATAGACATTTTCTACGTTGCTACAACTTTGCTACGCTTCCTTTTGTCTAAGCATTATTGACATTGTGACACATGCAGGTTTTTGCTATTTATATAATTTCATTAACCGTATATACTCTGGGCATCAATTCATGGGAATGTACATAACTACAATATGAGACCATAAACTTCGCTGAGCTATATAAAAATACATACCGACTCCATAACTCTCTCTATTCCCCGCAGGTCCAAATTGAGTTATCAACTTTCGTGAAATTCATTGTTTTTAATCTTTGCCTTTTTGTGCCGATACGTGTTTAATACTCAATTAATGGCGCTACCTGAGGCTCTTTTATCCCGCCTGATCGGAGGATAGCGTCTTGGCCAGTCATCGCGCAGCCTTCGGGCAATACTTGACCAAATGGACACGAAAATAAATTTAAAGATATAAATTAATTTAGTTATGAGGTCTCAATTGTTTTTGTTTACGAATGCTGTTGAATCGGTGGTTGAAGAAGTCAGAATGGTTTTTTTTGGAGGTAGAGTCGATAATACATACATACGAACATTATAATATTTGAAAAAAAAAACAAATCAAAATTTTACCAAGATACTACGAGTTATTATGAAAAAGCTTACATATTTAAAACTTCGTAGAGTTGATTTCAGTTACGTGTATTTTCAATAGATGGCGCTATGTAAGGTCACAAAATTATTATTATCATTAGTTACAAGAAATTAAACATTTTGTGGTAAAAACCCATTATTAGTCCTTTGAAACTACCATAATTGCCATTTATTATTTTTTATTAATTAAGACTGAATTTATCAAATACATAATTTATGACGGTGTGCATAAGTGGCGCCATCTTTGAAATTGAATTCAACATGTCCAAGAAAAAAATGACATTTGACCGAGTGGATTTCGTCGTACAGCCCAATGATATTAATTTAAGATATAAAAACAATTACTTTTATATACAGTGATAACAGTCATTACACAGTGCCATCGTTTATTTTCGATAGAGTTGCAAGAGATTATGCAAGATGTTCGTGTGATATGAGAAATATTTGTTTCAGGTTTGGGTGTTTGTGAGACCGAAATTTCTCACGTAGTTTCTGATACCCACGATACAAGACTTTACACTAAGTTATTTCAGAGTAGAGTCAGAACAATGAATGTGACTGTGGTGTAATTATTATTATTTAATTGATAATTCGTGTTTTGTTCCATATTCTGATATAATTTTCGCCACTAAAAAGCAAGAAATTTGTACACTTCATAAAAAAAATATGTATGCCGAAACCCGGGATTGAACCGGGGACCTTTAGATCTTCAGTCTAACGCTCTCCCAACTGAGCTATTTCGGCTCATGGAGGTAGAGTCGAAATATTACACCTGCATATTATTTTTCCCTTTCATAAGTAGGTACTAGTCGTGTACTTTGATCGATCGAGAAATACCAGGTTCTATTTCCGTAACGAGGTAATTTAAATGTATTTTTTTTATTTAAAAAAATGCAGTAGGTGCATGAGTATGATATCAGTCGGAGAATCAACAATAAGCTTGCCATGAAATTGAACGTTAAAAATAAGGATAGCTCGCCGCACATTTAGGTCAGTATAGGATTTTGATACGACCGTATCTGTTCACACCACATAATTAAGTCTGATTTCGAGATGACAAATACGCTTTTTACGTGTCAGTCATAGTAGTAAAAATTTCATTCGATGAAATAAATCAGTTATTACCTATATTATTTTTGAAATATCATCATCATCATCATATACGTCCCACTGCTGGGCAACGGCCTCATCTACTATTAACAGGACTTAAGCTGTTGTTTACCGCGCTGGCCTAAAAAAAATAAATTTATTTTCCAGAAAAAAAATATCAACTCATTCATTTAATAAATACACCAATCAATTATTTAATTTCCCTATCAAAAACCGTTATCTTCAATCTGAAAAGATTCAATTCCAATCTGCGCATAATTCACACAAGCATTCACAAATCGCCGACGCAGTTCATTTATATTGTAGATCAACAAGAATTACGTGTTGGGGAGTATAATCAGTGTAAAGTGGTTAAGGCGTTTTGTCTATAAACCGAGCCAATGAATCAAGCAGTTAAATAGTCGGTAATTACGGAATCTTCCCGGCAATCCATTGGAATGAATATCAATTTGCGAATATCGCGCGTGCGCCGGTACGCCATTAAACTTGCTACATTTCGCACTTTGTTTTGTTGCTGCTAGGTTCCTGGTTTAATGGCGCATAAAATAATTTACAAGTAATTTTATTCACACGCAACATTTGTGGGATTCTTAACTGTAATGCTTGTATGCTAAGGAATAGGTGGAGCGTTATAATTATTTAAAAAATTGCTATTATTCAGGACGGTGTGTGTCATGTGTGTAATACTTTTTTGTTAAAATTTACAGATGAAAGGAAATCATCTTCATACATTTTAAAACTACTACCATTTCCACAGTAACTTATTTTACATACTTTTAATTTGTAAAGTATGACTACCACTTACAACTTAAGAAAAATTCTCTAAATATTTTTCTACACTATTTTTTAAAATCTTTTAATCTTTGTAGGATTCCTTTATATCGCCAATGTGAAACAAAGCAATACATATCAATTTCAGGCGGACACTTCCGAAAAATCACACCAACCCGCTTCCCATGGCATCAATCAATTTATATTTATGATCCACCTCATTACTTGAAAAAGGAACTCGACAACAAGCTCGCACGCCTCACTTGAAAAAAAAAACAAAAAAAATCGATACAAGAACGAAAATAATTACGAACGATCATCGTCGATTAAAGGTCGTATATTACTCGCGTAACGTAATCGCCCCACTAATTATAAAGCGCGCTGTGTAATTGAGCCTTAAATATAATAATAAATTTACCTACTTGTGGAAACCAATTATGGTGTTAAGAAGAAGAATAGTGTTCACGTTTGCATTCTGTGCGTTTAATTTTTATTCAAGTACTTGAGTGATAATTACAGTCGAATGAAATGGAAGTTTGATTTATGCAAGTCAAAATTCGAATTCGGTAAATTTAGTCATTGCAAACTATCTCTTGATTGGAAACGAGCAACACTAGAGTTTCTTGCCGATTCTTCTCTAGTGATGACTGCCTTCCGAACGAGGAGATAATTTTTTAAAATGACTTATTCTCAGTGATATATTAGACATTTTATATATTCAATAAATATTATTTCATTTCATTTCGAAGTAATGATGGCCTCGAAGTTTAGGCACTCGGTCGAGAATCTCGACCATCGCAGGTTCAAAACCTAGGCACACAGCTCAGACTTTTTGAAGTTATGTGTGTATTCACAAAACATCGAGAGGAAAGCGGCACTCCTAAAAGTTCTAAGGATTTCTTAGGTGTATAGTCCATCAATCCTCACGAGGCCAGCGTGGTAGATTAAGTCCTTAACACCCTCGCTTGGAGGAGGAGGAGGCCCGTGCCAAAAACAAAACACAGACAAGTATTTCGTGTAATCATAAGGTATCATAATCGTGACATGTTTTTCGATGTGCTATAAATAAATGTTATTTTTAATTTCGATAAAAAATCAATTCATTCATTGTAAAATGATTAGATATTGCCAGTGATTAGGCGTCGACAAAATTAAGCATTTCCCGTCTCGTATCGTATGAATTTGGTCACAATACAGTTATCACTGGTTACAGTTGTAGTTTGGTGATACTATTGCCACAAATCTGAATACAATGACGCAAATAGACACATATGGAATAGCATAGCATACTTTTGATTACGGACAAACAAATATAAAATGGATAAAGGGCAGGGCATAACTAGTTTCTAATACTTTTTATTTTACATGTAAATTTTATTTTTAATTTTTCGTAGTATTATCATAATCAGCCTATTTGCATTCTATTGATGAGCACGGCCCCCCTTTGCAATTGAGAGCGGTTAGTCCATAGTTCACCACTGGGTGGCTGACTAAGTAATTACTAAGCATTTTACTTGTACACGAGTACTTACGAGGTTCTTCTCCACCGTTAAATGGCGTGAAATTTCATTATGAATACTAACATTATTTTGAAAAGTCAGGTTATAGGTATGTCTTGGGTTCTTTACCACCTTTTACTCGACTGTACTTTGTAATGTGTTTTAAGAATATACAATGGGAAATATTTACTTTCGCTTGTAACCCCAACAAAATATACGAAAACATATTATGTTACGTGTTTTTAGTAACCTTCTCCTGCCAATATTTTGGAATTACTCTCATAATATCATTAATAGAAATGACGCAGGCTTTTATCACACCTAGTATTCCTTAGAACTCAAATTTAGAATCAGAATCTCTGATTATCAGACATATGTGTTTTATTCTATCTATATGCTTTTTTCTTATAAAAACGCAAGCATCAATTGAGAACACGTGTATGTTATACAAATATTGGAACGCACTACACTTATGATAAAAACAGTCCTCTAACTCGAGTATTTGTCGAATATACGAAATAGTATGTCGTAATGTCGTCATGAGATTTCTGTATAAATCTATTAACATAGGAATACTCATATCGCTTACTTTTTTGTACAACGTTTTTTAATTAAATGTGAAGTATAAAATGTTTCAATTTGGTATAAATCAATCTTACATACTTATATATTGGAAAAGTTAGGTAAAGAGGTATTAATACACCGACACTGACATTTTTAGTCCCCTGATTTAGAAATATGTAAAAACGAATGAAATGTATCCTTACTGACAAATTTTGAAACCCCGTGCCGATGCTGAGTTTTTCTAAATGGAAAACCAGGACTTCACTACACACTGCACATTTACCTATGCTGCGGCAAACACGGTAGTCTAACCCAGATCCAGTTCATGTTTAACTACAGAAAAGACATCCAATAGCTTTGTAAACCCTCAAATGGTCAACAATTTGGATGTTCTAGAAGTTCTTATTGTCTTCCCTGTATTTTTGTTCCTTAATTAGAAAAACAATGAAGGTACAAGGAATCTTGTTGTTAATTTGTCGTGCCAGTATAAAAAATCTAATAATAAGCAACAACAAACTTTGAAGGATACATAAAAGTCACACACGGAATCAATAAAAAAATAACTCACGACTGTATTACGTACAAAACGGTGACGTAGGCGGTTCGGCGCCACCGCTCCTACTAGTCCATATTGTATGCTAATTTCCAAGATTTAAAACATTAATTAAATACAAAAAATAATTTCCAAACGACTTTAAGGAGCACCGCAACGGGTTCTCTAATAACGATTGTGTCATTTTCATAATCTTGTACCGGTTTATTATCTAGAATATGTATAACTGGCCCTTAAGTATTCAGAGAAGCACCGTTGCTTACGTAACTAGTAATCAGTCCTCGAAATGTGTGGAACGTGCTTTATGTGGAATTTATCCTTTGCAACAATAAAGGTTGTTTATATAAATTTATCGAACACTTTACGGTGCTACGAGCTAATGACATCAACGGATTGGGCCTGCTGCATAGAGTAACACAAGGATTGTGGTGAAACCTAGCTAAAACTTATGTTTTCGAAATAAGTTTGAAATTGAGCCTTGGGTAAGGCCCCAAGACTTTATCTATGCGCTTTCAAATACTCTTTTGAATTGGTTCTGTAGTTAGGGTGTGACAGCGTAATAAACAGAATATAAAAGTTAACATTATTATTTAAAGGCTTTTATTGTAATTTAAATCGTTAATCATTGACAGCCCCGTGGCGCAGTTAACTAGACACCAGCTTGCGAAACGAGCGGCCGCGGGTTCGATCCCCGCACCGAGACAAATGTTTGTGTGATCCACAAATATTTGTTCCAGGTCTGGGTGTTTGTTAGACCGAAAAAGTCTCTCGTAGTTTCTGATACCCACGACACAAGACTCGTATCTTATTGTGGGGTCAGGACTATGTATGTGACTGTTGGGTGTATTTATTTATATTTATTAAAAAATATCGTATAAGTAACGTGCGATCGTTTTCAATATCAGCCATGTACGTGTGCTACCCTATTACGTATAATTAAAAAACGAAGGCAAGTTGGATTCCCAAGGTCTAAAGAGGTGGCAGCCTAAAGCTTCAACTTAGAACGCACTTACGCTCTTACCCTCGGATAGGGCAGAGGTGATTATATATAAATATTTTATATAAACGTTGATCTACATGTTACAAATACGTCATAGTTTCGCTTATTAACATCCCTTAAAATCCTTATAACAAATCTTGTAAAAGAAGTATTTTAAAATTGAATTCAAATTAAAACGAATGATGTAAATTTTCATTACTCCACGCAACGCGGATAACATAAAATCAGTTACGTAATATTTTAGGTCAAAATATCCATTGTATCAAGTTTTTCGAGACTTTCTCCATAAGCCGAAATAGCTCAGTTGGGAGAGCGTTAGACTGAAGATCTAAAGGTCCCTGGTTCAATCCCGGGTTTCGGCAAACAGGAACAATACCGTAACGAAAATTTTTGCATTTTCTTTTTGTTGAAAATTTTAAAACTAGCATTTTTATTAGTTATTAATTCATATATTCTTGTTCATTGAGTTGAATTTTTCATCTATTATATGTTGTTATATTTCGTGTCGCTATTAATATTTTCTATAACTTAACTGGCTGCAAATCCGTCCATATCATCAGTCATTAGACATCTACTACTTAAAATGGACTTACCCTTCATACCTTCAGCGCGAAAAGCAAGCGTTTCGCTCAAGCGACATTCTGCTACCTTAACATTAACTGTCCCCTTATTAGGCTACAGTCACAGCTCTACTTCCCTAAAATCAGAAAATCTAAATTATTTGCATTGATAAAAGAACCGTGTTTTTTTAATTCAACATGAGACAGGAGCGTCATTCACAAGCGATTATCGTGGAATTTATGAAATTCACTAGAAATTAATCGTTTGTGATTAGATCGAGCGACGATATGCCGCAACATGCATATTTGGAATTTTTACTGGAACAGATTTTGTTTGATAATTGCTTTTGATTTATATCTCCAGTGATTTGAGTTTAACAATCCGGTTGCCTTTATATTTGCTTATGAAAAACTTATAAAATTACTAGCTTACTGTGTTGGTGACTATATTTTTTCCTACAATACACTCTACTACAACGTTTTATGTTTTTCATTTAATCGTCAAATCGTTAAGAGCTTTTACATTAATTATCATGGAAAGTAACTGCAGTTCAATTGTTAAGCAAAACATTGAGACATGACGGTGTGTGATCTAAATATTTAAAATGCTATTCTTCTAATAACAACATCTTTTATGTAGGTCACTACTGATATCGGAGACATGCGATTTTTGTCTCCGTTAAGAAAATGCATCGAATGCGCCCTGTGTTGATTCATATGCGTACAAACGAGTACTTAACTACGTTGTGTTCTGAAGTATACCGACAAAATTGCGCAAACAATTAGTTGATAACACTAATGTTTTTTCGCTAGGCGATACCCCATTTACGCCGCATTGCATAGACCATTAGACGGCAGTACTATCTATTTGTACCTGTACAGAAAAAAATACATTATTAGCCTTTAATTACTTTAAAATATACCTTCACTTTCACGAGATTAGGTATGTTGTGACCACTTCGACAGAACATCGACTTGTACTTCGATAGAAGCCCAAAAGCGTTAAATATTAACCGTGTAATGTCTAGTTTGTAATAGCTTTTGTTAAATAAATATTTAAAGCTTATAGATTATTCAGATTTAAGAAAGCAAGCTGGGGTTTTCGGCTTCTATAGAAGTACCGCCATTGATTTCGTCTTACACACGTAAGAAGTAAATAAAATGTCAGGCATCAGAATCAGACCAATCATTTAGAAATGAAGACCTTGACGAAATAAGAATTCGCAAATTGAATTATTCATATCCATTGTTTTACATGCGAGTAGGCACGTACGTAATTGAATCAAGGCTGAATAGTGCACATGAGGAATTCCAAAACACTAAAAAAATACTGGAATCTTTGGCTAACTTAGAATTTTAGCGACCACACTCGATGATTTGAAGTATTGACTATAGTATCAATGTGCATAAACATGTATAGTGTAAAAAAAATGACAAAATATTCGAAAGTTTTCTCTGATATCTTTTGATTTCAAATAACATTTCAGTAGAAGTATGGTAGATTAATTGCTTTGCAAATAATTACGCACTAAGAATGAAGATGAAGAAAGTAAAAATTCAAATGTCCGAGCTGCAGAATGGTGGACATATATAGGTACTATTTGAAGTCATTCAACCCGCACTAGACCAATTTGATAGATTACGACCTACATTTTCCTATGTATAAAGGCAGCCCGATCCCAGAAGTGGCTACAAAAGGACTCATAGTGCCGAATGGAAGAGGAAATTTCTCATCATCATCAACAATCCTTAATTCGTCCACTGTTGGACATAGGCCTCTCTTATGGCACGCCACTCGGCTCGATCCCCGACTCACCTTGCAGATATAGTCACCCCGCCTAGCCACTACGTTTGCCGAGTCGTGATCTCTACTTTACAACGCGTTTCCCCAACTATCTGAATGAAAACATGTCAACCATCTGCCAATTTAAAAACAATTTATAATGCTTTCCCGTAAGTGCGACACGCGCTTTAAAAACGCATAAAGACGCGCAATAAATTATTTTAAAATAACGCCCGTTAAATATGCTCATTACATGATGGAACGCCTACCAAACTGTCGATGCATATTTTAGTAGCGACTCAGATACAGTTAACTGCACAGAATAATTTATAACTGTGGTAATAAAAATGTAATATATTTCATGCATATAACAGTGATGTCTCTTAGAGACAAAAACATAAATTGAGCGCATGACTTGTTCGGACCATTCAAGTAAAATTTATGCCCGCGGGTGATGTTGAAGATAGCGCGCCGGAGGAAGTTCATTTGTATGTCGTATTTACACATTTGAAACCTATTAAATCTTCATTGGAGCTTCGATAGTGACAATCGTTCAAGTCGAAAATCGCAATGGATTGTCCAAAGAGACCGGTTGGTACACACATAATGATATTTAAGAAATTTTCCCTGAATGCATCATCAGTCCTGCGAAGTAAACTAGTGCATGCTATGCTATGTATCAGTGCTAAATTTCTACATCGTGGTGATGGGACGTTTTTCAAATGAATGAGGATATTAGGATAAAAAGGATGAGTTTGTCATACACTTTGTTGCCCTTCTAGAAAGAGGTGTTAGTGGTAGCGATCTGAATTGACGACGTGTCCAGCGACATAAATTATCTTTTTTAATTGTCTCAAAAGTGTCGTAGATCCTATTGCAGGATTTTTCTGTCCACTACGGAGTCACTGAGGAAGAAGTCAGACTAAAGGAGTGTCTGGTGACGTAGGTTGCGACGGTCGGAGTGCTATTATTATTTCACGAAAATGTGTTAAAGATTGAGGTCGCGTTGAATTATAAATATAATGCAAATTTGTACGTAGATCTATCGTCAGTCTATATAATTACGTATCACTGCTGGGTATGAGGCTTGCCACTACTGAGAGGTTTCTGGCCTTAGTCCACCACGTTATCCTAGTGTAAGTTGGCGGAGTACTAACCTTAGAAATTCCTAACAACTTTAAGATGTGCAGGTTTCCTCCAATGTTTTCCTTCACCTCACGATGAAGTCGTGTGTGCTTAAGATTTGAGCCTACGCCCGCCGAGATAGGCCGAGATAAGAATAATTAACTTAATTTTATTTATACATTATAATTAATGTGTAATAACCATCACTCATCCCATGAACAATAATAACAAATGAATACCTAAGCGAGTTAAGTCTCGCAGTTGATATTACAATACCGAAGCCTACAATTGTGATTCTTCAAAATATTGTGAGTGGACTGGAATACAGCAATTCTAACACATTCACTAAATTATATTTTTAGTATTCGTACTGAGTGTTATTTCTCGCAGTAATCATGACTCTACTTACTCAACAGTGTTTCCCTAAATTTGATCAGATCATCTGTGTAGTAAAAAAATGTACTTATACAATGTTACCTTCTATCTTACGTTACTATTATAAATTTTATCACAGGATACTTTTATTGATGTCGCAAAATCATATATCCGTGTTTTTCCCACCATTAAAGTCGTTATTGCCAAAGTTTGCTATTACATCAACTTTTATATTAGGTCCATTGCTTTATACACTTATATCAATATTGAAATTGGACCATTTGTTTGATTGTCATAACCAACACATAGCGATGCTTTTGTTGTAATGTGCCCAATTAGGACATTATGATATGTTTCCTTTTGTTGATACTTTATTTCATTTTTCTTTCCATTTTTATGGAAAGTCTTATTTGTAAATTTAATGTTAATTTTAAGGGAGAAAGACTAAAAACATTTCTAAAATTTCGTTATACTAATAAAGCACTAATATCTGTAATAAGAAAGTTTTATGATGATAACTGGGTTAGTGGTGCTGTCTAAAAATATGTACTTATTAAGACAAAATGTTAAGAATTTGGGAGTCGACAAATTTCTGTGTCTCAGATGAACAAGAATGAAATATTGCAATGCCTTGTAACTGTTATATTCATTCTAAATGTGTGTAGCACCTCATAACACCTCATAAAATTTGAGTTTCATTAAATGTTAAGTATCAAAAACATTCTCTTAGAGCCTCAAGATGTCGTTTATAAATGACACTCTGTGTTTGACTGCTCGTTCTAAATCTATCACAATCTTTTTTTAACGTTATCTATGCTAATAACCATTGTGCATGATCATGTACGGAATATTTAGTGAAAAAAAATCGTATCTTACTTCCATTAGCTCCTCATATCGTATGCAAATTGCCAACATCACGGGGCCTACAATTACATCGGCCGAACGTCGATTTCTCTTAATTTTTCGTCATTCGTTTCCCATAATTTCCCTTCTTTATCTACGTAGTTTACGATCGCATGATGTACGCATTGTAGAGGTGATGATTTTGGGTGGTCCAAACATGTAATGATGTTATTATTTATACGGTGGAGTTATTAATGGATCATTCGAGCCAACCGTCTCATCGAGATAAGTACTCAACTACCACTCATTAGTAAGGCATACGAACACGCCACTTTTGACTTTATCAATGTTTCAAACATTTGATTTGGATTTTGGAATGTCAGTTCATAGAATTGGAGCGTTGATTTAAAGGAGCTTGTTGGTCATTAATCGCTTTTAGAATCTTCATCCTGCATGTGGGTAGAGACATAATCTTGATATCGGATGTTTTGGAAGCAGCGTACAGAAACAAAAGACTATCAAATATCGATTTTTACCGATTGGAATAAACGATTCAAATTCTGTTTCTAGTCAAGTATTTTATAACATGAATAAGGCGAAAGTAACAATGCTTTTACGCTCAGAGTGCTTATTTTGAATAATTTTGGTAAAATGCTTGATGGTTTTACATTGTGGGACATTGAATGCATAAGCGACTTATTGCAAGACGTACGATCCAGTAAAGCTAAATCTCACCGCCAGTATACCATTAGTATTGATCTAAATACATATTGATTTCCAACAATTAGGCACTAATCCTATCACCTCATTGAATTAAAAAAAAACACATTACCAAGACGCCACTTCGAAGATATCCTAAAGCTAATCGAAACTGGACTATAATCACGTGATAATTTCCAAATTGTGAACCAATCTCTGGGTCACGTACAAAGCGCCGACCACCGTGGGAACCTGCACTATTTGCCCACATTTGTGGCTCTCCCGGGTGAAGACCAAACACTCGACGCCTTTTGTCCAGAAACGTAATGGGAATGGATAAATAAAAACAAGAACCCTTCAAGCATGGCGCTAGATGACAAAGAATTGGAACTGGATTATACTTTGTGTCAAAGGATTCTTGTTTTTGTATTACATGAGAGGGATTTGTGCAAAAAAGCCAGAACGGTAATTATAAATTTAAACAAAATGTTTTACAAAAATTAAACCGTAGTTGCTAGGACGACTGATGAAGCAGCAGCATACGTGAAAACAATTAAAAAAACAACAATAAGTATATTTTGTTCGCATGTGGTCATGCATGTTAATTTATTTAATTAGGTACAATTATTTACTTTTTTATTAAACAAAAATAATTTATTTTAATTAATTTTGAAGCAGTGATGGCCTTGAGGTTTGGGCACGCGGTCGAGAATCTCGCCGGTCGCGGGTTCGAACCCCAGGCACACACCTCTGACTTTTCGAAGTTATGTGTGTATTCACATTGAATTATCACTTGCTTTAACGGTGAAGGAAAACATCGTGATGAAACCTGCACACCTAAGAGTTCTTAGAAATTTCTTAGGTGTGTAGTCCGCCAACCCGCACTAGGCCAGCGTGGTGGACTATGGCCTAAAACCCTCTCAATGTTAGAGGAGACCCGTGCTCAGCAGTGGGCGTATATGGGTTGATGAAGAAGAAGAAGAAGAAGAATTTATTTTAAATGTCTAAATTTTCTTATCATAACCGCCTTATGATAAGACTAAAACTTTTCCCTTACCAACACGTCTCACTTAACAAAATGGTCCAATAACAATTAATTGTTTGTCAGTTCGTCTCCTTCCCACCGGCGCGAGGGAGAAAGTCATGACATATCCGCAAGCGAACCTAATGGACTTGTAATACCCGAAGTCTTCAAACACATGAGTGGCGTTAAAAGGACCAAGGGACTATACAATACGCCGCGCCTTTTGGACCAAGTTATAAGATTTGGTAGGAACATTTTCTTAGTCACATTGGTATATGCGACATTGAAGGAAGTAAATTAAATTTGTATTATTCATTAATATTGGAATGATGTGGACAGTATTAACATTTTCAGTGTTTTTTTGCTTCATCGTGATTCATGATCTTAAGATAAAATTAACTTGATAAATTATAATATTAGTCTTCTGTTATAAAAATAAACAAGTGACCGTAAATAAAAACTTGAACTAGATGTACAAGTAATTAGTAATTGATATCATGGCAGTAGCAGTCTAATTTTACAAATCATTAAAAACACAACAAATAGAGGAGACCTGTGCTCAGCAGTGGGCGTATATGGGTTGATGAAGAAAAACACAACAGTCAATATTTAAATTTGTCTTAGTTCATCTATTTAGTTGAGTAATTTACTTATACGTACACAGATGATGTTGTGAAGACTACTAAGCGTCCACTTCCAAGCTAGCCACGTGAACGAACATAAACACAGAAAATCCCGCTATATATTATGTCCTACACCACACAAAAGACACTGGACGTCCAATATTTACCAAGCGGTGTATTTTTTGTCAAGCCCGAATGGAAGGGTTGAATGGCTGAGGGTGTTTGAAGACGCGGCCTCCTTCACCGCACTGGAATCTGGTAGATTGTGACACCATATTATTTTGAACGCTTTCATATTGTCACTAACTTGTCTAGCTTCATTTGTTTTGTGGTGTCTTTTGTTGTCGTACTTGAGCGAGATCGAGAGTGATTGGCTGTCGTACTTCTTTGTAGAATTACGACAAATGAGCTAAAGCTAATTATTTAGTTATAAATGTAGATTATAATCAGATTTGGTTTAAAAAAAAAACCAATGATTTTAGTTACCTAACGAAACTTTTAAATATCTTTTACGGACTAGATTTATTGAGATTATAACAAGATATTTTGAGTACTTTATGGCGAATTTCGTCCTGGAAATACAGTATTCTTCCAGTTAGAAAACTACGGAAAGCTCAAATTCATTCGTTAATCTAATAGCCTGTAATTAAAACTAGAGTTGTTATTGTTGTGTGGACTATAGTTGGCCCCCAGTCAAGCCGAGTCATACTCATTACCCAAACAGACTATTTAACATCAAAATACGCGTCTCGCAAATTAAAGGTGACCACACGCGATTGCCCTGACTGTACGCAGGCAGAATTAATACGATAGCGACGAGACTCGTAGTGTACACTATAATATACATATGTATTGTCTGCGAATTGTTCTATGTTTAAATCAGATTTATATTTTTTTTTATTTATATCGATACACTTTCACACCTGTTTCTCGATTAGATATATCGAGTACAAAACTCACTCTGATTTTTACATTAGAGTAGAGGGCGACATGCCGATTCTAGACTTTATACTGGAAACTAAAAAAATTGTAACAGATAAACTCAACTCCGAATAAGTCATATTTTTCGCAGCGCAGGAAGCGATACGAATACTAAAAGACAAAAAAGTTTAAAACAAATCCGTAATAATGGTGCAAAAAAATATCTCCACGAATGTCCAACCAATTAATCTTCATAAAACTAATGGACTGCGTAAAAACAACTCCATATGGAAGAGTAATAATTTTCCTCCCCTTGACGCTGGCGGTTACTCGTTACATTTTAGGGCAAAAGTCCAGAGATGGCGGCCAAATAATAACCCTCTTACGGCTCTAAGCGTTTAATAATCGCTAGCTACAAGGAAATTGCAGTGGTGTGCAAACAGTTCGCGAGCTTACGTTCTTGTTTGAACTCTCGTGAAAAATATATGAAGCACTGAAATTGTTGGTGAAGTCTACTTTATGTTACTTTGAATTCATTTATTATAGTAAGAAATATTTTTAAAAATACAATTGTATTTTTCTTCTTCTTCTTTCTCATGATACGAATGACTACAAGTTCGATACCCAAAACGAGATATTTTTTGTGCATTTAAAAATACTCGGATATGGGTGCTTACTGCTTATAAGGTAAGTAAGGTGCAATTCTCCCGTAAAAATCCAATACTCCAAAATAAATCTTTTTTGGTAGTGCGGAAAAAAATTTCATAGAAATATTTCATCAATAGGTATTCATTATTGGAACTTTCAATTTGGTATTCCATAAATAAAATTAGTAAAAGCTAATTTAATTACAATAGCGTGTTTCGCCGTGGATATCAAATAAAATGTTACTAAAATACCGAAGGCTAAGTCATTTTACACTCAAATATAATAGCCAAAAGTTTATCTACAAATTTAAATTTACTCAAATAAATTCTATTAGGGCAGTTAGGCAAACTATTCGCATTTTTAGGTGTAAAACTACAAACTATCCGCCAATTTTAAAGAACAGATTAAAAAAATATTATCCATGAAAATTAAAATTAAAACCGAGTGCCAGTCCGTGATGAATATAAAATATTTCACATTGAGATTCATAAGCTCCAACCCGCAGTTGGTACCAGTTGGAACCGGTCCAAATGTTTGGTCAAACACTTAGAACGAACCCTCAACTAGTTGGCTCAGGCATCATGTACTTCGATTAACGTACAATTTGTTTTCCTTTTTCGTATATATTTCGTCAGTTTGTTAGTGCTGTGTGAATGTAATTCTTTAGAATGGAATTAGCTGCGATATCGGACATCATGTGGTTCTAACAAATTAAGTCAATAATGATATGTTGTCGCTTTTCATAGGAATTTTGAGGTTGCTCAATGAAATAGTGACTGAGATACGTCTAAGATAGTTAGATACCTATTAGACCCCCAGATAGAACATTCACGGTGATAAACGAGGGAAGTAAAGTTCTCTACAGCTAGCAAAGACTTGTATATATGCAGTCTTCCTTTTGTATATAAAAGTTTGTCAATTAAACCCCGAAGTAAATATTGTCATTTCACTCTCCAGGGCTTTATGTAGCATAAAAAAATCCATTTCTGATTAACCGACCCTCCTTGGAAAAGGACTAGTGGATTCGTTTACTGCATTGCTAAACATATTAAAATTTAAAACATGTATCCATTACATAACTTCTAGTATTTGTATCTAGTAATGTGTCCTGTACAGCGTTGGGCCTAATCTGAATAACATCACCATCATCACGTCGTCTGACTACTACGCATGGGTCTTTTCTACTGAGAGGTCTTTGGTTCGCTTTCACGCTGGCCTGGTGCTCGATTGATGGACTACACACCTAAAAAATCATCATGTAGTGGTCAGCATCTAGATATATGCATTTTAAACTCAAACGTGGATATTTAAAATGCTTTTAACATATGTTTGTATTAAAATTAATATTCTAAGTCCATTGTTGATGGCGTCTTACTAACACGCTCGTTCTAACGTGTGGTATGCCTCGACACGTACCGTGGACTAGTTAGCACTTATCGGTACAACTGTTAGTATCTCCAAACATATTAATCGACTGCATGTGCGCTTGAGTGGATGATATATCGAGCTTGATTTTTTCAGAGGCGTAGAGTAGGCCATGGCAGAGGTTACTTGAGATCTGTTTGATTTAAAAAGAAAGTTTTATTATATATTCGTTCTGTATTAAAAATATACATACTTCTATATAATATTGTGGTATTGGTACACACAAATCAATCATAGCGCACAAGATAAAATAGACTTCATTTGGTAAAATTTCATAAAATTTTCCAGGTCTACCAAAAGTCCGCTAGCCCGATCTAGGCTAGCGTGGTGAACTAGGGCCTAAACCCTTTCAGTTATAAAGGAGGCCCGTGCATTATCAAGTACAAAGCATTATCGTGCCACGCAATAATGAACACGATGCAACCTAACGTCACAATAAAAATTGCATGACGCAAATATTTTGTATCCGCCGTAATACAACCGATAATGTTTAAGAAATAAATGTTTTACAATACGCTGACAAAGGCGTGTCGAATCACGAACACTGTTCAAAGTTCGTGAAGTAACACAATGTACGCAAAACAATGAATTCTATACAGTCGCGACGCTGTTTGCTGAATAGTGTGTCTTGTTGTTTTTATGCTTCGTTTCTTCGCGTAGTATTCTAGTTTCAATTACATAACATATTTATTCCAAACATACATATCGATATAAACAAAAGACAGTAAGAAACTGAATTCAAATTGAATGCCGCTAAAATTAAAACTGTTATGATTGGCTATCAAAATGACAGTATGTCCCTAGATCTGACATGGGCTAAATTAATTAAATACTCATTATCGCATATGCTCTTCTTTTAATCCGTCATCGACATTTTATATCATCTGCATTAAATAAAGTATATTTATTGTATGAAAAAAAAAATAACTACAAGTTTTTAACGATTCAATTTTCAAATTACCTTAACTATAAACACATTTAGGATACATAACTGTGAACTGGTGGTCTTGTGTCACAAGTGCGACCTAAAGATCGCTGGTTCTATTCTTAGCTCAAACAGTACTATCACGATTTTTTTAGAACTGTAGTTATAATAAACAACTATAATCTCGTCCCTTATTTCTTACACAAAAAGAAGTGGCGAAACGTGAATTCAGAAGTGTAGGTTCCTCTTCCTATTGGGATCCCTCTGCATGAGTGCGTATAAATGTTTACAAATAGCATTTTTGTATGAAAGTGATCGTCGAAAATATTTAAAAATAGAATTAAAAAATATTTAGAGGTCAGAACTCAGTAGAGTGCTAATATTATAATTTATACTCCCAGATATTAAGTATTGTGTATACAACTTAAATAGTCGCATTTTATCATGGATCTATTTGAGATGAACCAATGTTGTGCAATATTTATTTCTCACATCTATAATTGGATCCAAACTTTTAGCCGGTGTGTAAATTGATTGTTTTATGTATTTTTTATGTATTTGTATTGTATTCTCTTTAAACAAATTATTTTAAATTCGAATTCCTACCAAAAAGACAAGAACTTCGCATATTAGAAAACGTACATATTCTAATAATTATGACTTACATTGATTTACTTTGTTTCTTTTACTTATGACGCGAGTAAAAGAGACCAATCTTCATGTGTTCATAGTAGGTGTATGATATTAAGCTCCGTACTTAGAATGTTAAACAATCGATTTCTTTTGTCATAATACTAAATTATTTGTTACTAGATGACACAGCAATTTCTCGCCAGTTAAATGACAAGCAAATTTATTTACATATGAATGAATCAATTAGCCAAAAATGACATGACATTTTTCGCTTGTATTCATAAGAATACGAGTTTTTATCTAGTGCAGGTTCAATTAACTTCTATTTATTTACTTGAATTTGTGATATACCTCGGATGAGGCAACATACCATTTTTATGTGGCAACCTTAAAGTAATCCGCATTCAGCAAAAAAATATGATAAAATTACAAAAAAAAGGGAAAATTTGTGCTAAGTAGTGTAGGTATAGAGTTTATTAAATATGCTATATATTTCACAATTTCTCACGCTTGGTGTCTCACGCACGTGAACAGATAAGTGGCAATAACATCACCCTTTATTTACCTCAAATATTTGTGTAAGGTCCACTATTATTCGTGCAGCTTAATTCTGGCATTCGGCGAAAAGCAATTCCATCTAACGCATAAATTGAAAACCTGCAAAAACAAGCACTAACATTTTACTCCCTTCCCTACACAATTTTCATATTGAACTGGAAAGTGTGCCAACTCCGTAATGTTATTACAGCAATGCAAATAAACGATAGATATTATTTTTCCAACATAACATTATTTGAAAACCTCTTGAAAACGTTTGATAAACATATCTGTGCCAAATTCGGATATTTCGGTACGCTTCGGTGCCAATGTTAATACTGGACTCGTTTGCCGAACAATGTTTGTGACCACTCGAGTTATTATCTAAATTAAACAGTTGCATTGAATTTTGTTTGACTACAATCTTATAAATCTGGTTCTTTGTATTTATGCGGATGTATTTTGTATGAACAAAAATACCAAATATTGTGAATGATACGGAATCAACTACATGTACATATACTACACTGTAGTTCCTATTGTGGTGAATTCTTTTGAAAATAGGCAAACTTCTCCTGTTTTCCATGCGATATAGAACCAATTCAGAAGAAAAGTAACAATTTGATGTATGTAAGCTTATACTAAAGGAAGTAAGGGATATGCGATTTGGGGAAACAAAGTTAATTATATTCATAAAAATATCCCTATTTTTTTTTTTTACCCAAGTGACACAACATTAAAATTTTGTATGTCTGTCGATGGAAACAATAGTTTCACACATCACAAACAAAAAGGTTCTTTGAACTTGTGGCAGGCATACACCTCTGACTTTTCCAAATTATATGAGTATTCACAATGAATTATCGCTTGCTTTAACTGTGAAGGAAAACATCGTGATGAAACCTGCACGCATAAAAGTTCTTATGAATTTCTTAGGTGTGTAGTCCGCCAACCCGCACTAGGCATGGTGGATTAAGTTCTAAACCCTCTTAATGGTAGAGGAGGCTCGTGCCTAGCAGTGGGACATATACGGGCCGATGACGACGATATTTTATTGTCAAATTAAGAATGAAAATACTATATTCTAAGTCGTTTCTAAGTTTTTGCTTATATAACGGGGGCGCCCCCTAACTAATACAGGTTGTTCTCTAGACAATGATTGTAAATGGAAGTTTTTATGCGTACAACTAATTTATCATCAGGTTTTAATGTTGTTGAGGTCATGAAGATGTTTTAAGAATTGATGTAGTGGGCTTTAGAATTCGTTATTATTCATTTTCTTCTGATTTACTTCGTTTATATCTACTAAAGTAATAACTTATTTTAGTTTTTATACCAGAGAAAATTACTTTCCATTTACTGCAATATCGTTCGATGCTATTTTAATAACAACCCTATTTATAGATTCTCAACATTTGCAGGATGTTAGAACAGAAGCTAATTGAATTTTAACCCTACATTAGTAGTTAAATCGGTAGTAATAAATATGATGTGTCTCTGTTCTTAGGCTACTCTGTGCGTTGTAAGGTGCTAATCGGGGCGCGCGCTCGCCCATCGCAGCCGCGGCATCACGCCTAGTTAGCCCCACTTTACCCTATTTGTTCTTAAACTTACATTTCACCCGCAAACACCCTCTTCCGGCGAGATTATTGGAAATATCGCCTTTTTTGTGGCCGCACCCGGCCGAGCTACTTTTGAGTAAACAATGTTTAAAGTAGATTAATAGGATAAGAATTAGGTGATTTATTAAATGGGTTTTATTTAAATATGTGTTAGGAATTTCTAGGACCTAGTAGAGGACTTGGTTAGGTATTAATGTATCCTAAAAATCAAAAATAAATTACAATTTTATTTAACGATCAGAATTACCTTTATTCCTTGTATATTCATGAGAACAATTAATTTTAATTTATAAAACAGGACAAAGAATTTATTGATCAGACAGCAATTTTTCACCAAAAGTTACCACTTTATTGAAATAATACTGTTGCTGACTTTGAAATAAATAGACACTTTTCTTGAAGGTTATGGGATGATTTGAAAGAAATGACACAGCAGTGGCGAGTTAAATATGATTTAATTTCGTAATTTTTCTTAGCATTTATATTTCGTTTTCAGCATCTGAATACTTATAATTAGATACAGTAATACAGTACAGAGCGTCACTTCAACGAATTTATTATGTATATAAGCGCATATTTTGTAAAACTATTTTAAACATTGGAATGTTTAATGTCTTTCTCTTTGTATACTACGAACTATGGAATATTGGAGGAATGTATAGCGGTTTATGTTCACATCGACTTTTAACAACATTTAATATATTATAGGGACTGAATCCGAATATTGTTAAATCTTCGTGAAAATAAAAAATAGTTTTGGGACTTCGAACGTGATTCTTTGGATTCAACACAAGATTATAAATACCATTAATTAAAGAGGAAAAATACATTTAATTTTAAAGTAAATGTCATTAATAATAACAACAAATACAATATTCGGACTCATTCTCCCAACATTTACGTGTATACATTGGATACAGGGCACATTACATTTTCTAAACAACAATTTCGCATATATTTTCACACAGAGGCTCGAGTATAGGTCAGTTTCTCATACAAATTTCATAAGCGTAGAATAAGTACCATATTCAGAGTCGTAGTAAGAGTCCTCTAAGTGAAAATTGTACAGTACATCTGCGTGTTATTCTTAAGATAAATATTGGTACTTTCTACTTCAGTTACAGACACAAATTGAACAAGGCTGCAATGCGAACTGGTAGTATACCCTACCAAACTATGGCACAGATCTTATGTTAATCGTATTAAATATAAATGGTAGTTACGATGTACAACTGCATAACATATCAGGCGTTTTCAATGCAATCAACACATAGGCGCGTATTTACTTGAAAAATTACTACAAGCGTCATTAGAAATCCACGAATTTCGACATTAAAGAGATTCAAAAAAAACCTATCACTCACATACGAACTCCTAAAACAATATTTACAAAGCGCTCAAAATCATACAATCAAATTCACAGAATCGCACGAAAAATATTCATTATGCACATTAGTAAGGAAATAGTTTCAGTACATGAAGTTAGTAGAGAAAACTAGGTCATATCGACTGTGGCTAATCACAAGAGAGCGGTCGGTCGGATAGATTAAATACCCATAATTAAATACGTTAAAAAACATTTTAATACAACTTTACATCTAACACCTACGTTTACAAATTTCTGATTATTTTTTTTCGATAAATAAGTAAACACGATCGTTTTAATATATTTACAAGCAGATAACACAATCCGTACTTAATGTAAAGCGTTTTAAATAATAACACACTGAGAATTGACGTAAAGGCGTTTTGCTACATTTATAGCGGGCCAGCCGGAGCAGAAGGTTACCAAACTGTGACGCGTTCACTAGATGGTGCTCGCCCGCGCCCGCGGCACGCTCCACCATCACGTCCACGGTACAGACCCAGTTCAGCGGTGGTCTGTCGGAAGACTCGTGACCGACGGGACTACTATTTGCTCTTTGCACAGAAAACCTTTTTTCCTTTTAGAGCACGAGTCCGACCGCTGGACCATGAGCAAACGAGCGCCATGATGTTGCACGACCTTAAGGAATTTCACAGCTCCGGACGTCGTCCCGGCTCGGCGTTTTTTTCCCTCCATTCAAATGTTTGCTCACTTGCTTCAGCTACCATTCATGCGGCGTTTGAAACGCCGCGGCCACCGCGGCTAACCTAACGCTATCCAGTCCACGTCACTGTAATAATACTGCGATAGTTGACTAATACTCTGTCCACTCACAATGTCCAACGACAGCTGGCAACGGAACGCGCGAAGCGTTGAAGCGTAAAGCTGCTAATGTGTCATCGACGCGTCGTCTACGTGCCGTCGCAATTCCTCCGCCTCGAATGCCTGTTGTGGCGCACTCCGTGGCACGAGGGCTTGAGGGAGTTCTGCGATGGGGGCCGCCTACGCGTCGAGCGCCACTTGGTGTTGGCGAGCAGGTGGTTGTGCCTGTTTATGTCGAAGTCGTGGGCTTCCTTCATGAACGAGAAGCACTTGTGCAGCCGCTCGGGCAGCCGGCCCTTGCCGCGCCGCAGCTGCACGCCGCGCCGGTTGAACCCTATGTATCGGTCTTCGTTCTTCACCAGGTGGTATCTGTTGTAGCCGTCCATAAATTCCTCTTTGAACAGACAATTGGGTTGTCTCTCTGCTTGGAAACGCGACTGTGGACAAAGAAATGAATATTAGGATATTCTTATAGTTTAAGGACTGTATTCTGTATGATCTCTCTTTAATTTATAAAAACTGTATTATACAATTAGGGACTCAGTTTTGGAACGTGAGGCAGGGAATTGTATATTCCACAAATATTTGTATCAAGGGTGGATAGTTTTGAAAATCGTTAAGTAAAATTACAGAGTTGGGATGCTACTACATGTGTTAAACATAATAAAAATGTAATAAATAAAACAGAAACTCACCAGCCGTCTGCCGACGAGACGCGACCGGTTGAAGCAGAGGTACATTTCCTGAACGGGCGAGTAGATGAGTAGTTCTAGACTGAAGCGCGAACTGATGGTGAGATTCGCTGCAACAAAAATAATAGACTATTAAAACATGCTCACCACTAAATGAATCATATTTTTCAAATTATCATTTTAAGAGAAGTACATAAATAAAAAACAACTTTGACTGTGACGAAACACTGCTTATTCCTATTATCAACAATGATGTGAACACAGTCGAAAATGAATAAACACAAACCAGAAAAGCGTAATCTAATATCGTTACCATAATTTGTTTCAAACTAATGAACATTTTAATGCATTAAACTTTCTATTTTGTTAGATGTATTCAATATCGAATAGAATTAATTAACTCATAACGCACACTAATACATAATGTAAATATTCAAGGAATCTCTGTTTTTACTCCCGCATGATGTAATTACTACACCGTAGGTGATTTTCTTTTAATTCAACAAACGCCGACTGCATTCTCTCAGAAGGTTGCAGTCGCATCCAAGACGTTAAGATACTTTCCTGGAATTTTACTGTAATGACAACTTTTCAAATATGAACAAGTACATCAAAAGAGTATGCTGATTTCGTAGCCTTTCGTAGCCTTCGTAGGGGAGGCCTATGTCCAGCAGTGGACCGGAATTGGCTGACTATAATGATGATGATGATGATGTAGCTATAATGCCATATTAAAATGATTACTTTGTAAAGGCAAAAAGCTTTTTGAGTACAACAAACTAAAATTCCGACTGAATCATAAAGGTCGTGGCTAATGGCGCGACATGTT
Organism: Cephonodes hylas; assembly: GCA_030295005.1. Taxonomy (NCBI): domain Eukaryota; kingdom Metazoa; phylum Arthropoda; class Insecta; order Lepidoptera; family Sphingidae; genus Cephonodes; species Cephonodes hylas. The sequence continues at coordinate 9,079,166 of AP025371.1, forward strand.
TTACACGGAGAAAGATGTGCTAGAATTAGATTCAGAAGTTTCATGTTTGACTTTCATAATAGCTTTTAATGGGGAGTGAATTTAAATGCATCCAGTAAAAAAATGAAGTTACAGTATTATTTTTATTCATTACATAAACTATTCTCAAATATTGGCTTTATGATTATATCCACGACCTCCAACAAAGCATTCCATCATATTCCAAAGAGAATTATCGTCTATTTACATGTCGTAAACGGATGTTATGCATGGGATAACAATTGTATCGGATTTATTAAGTGCGATTAATAAGATAATGTACTATTTATCGTGTTCAGTTGTATGCATTTTTGGTTTGTTCCAATACTGTTATATAAATAAATTGTCGTTTACTTGAAGTTTATCGCTTCAAATGTGATAAGGCCCTGAATTTGTATTAATACGATAGACATGTTAGGGATTAGTGACAGGTATTTCTGTTATTGAATGCCTCATTGGACCTGCAGTATTGATTGGCGTTTGCCTTGAAAATTCCTCAGGATTCCCGGGTTTGAAGATTTGATATTGGACTTTAAGGCCAATATTTTTTTTAGAAGGACAGATCTTTGGAGATGTGTTTTAGCTCTTCCGATTTAGTATGACTAGATTAGTTGAATAGATGGATGATTACAGTAATCTTCTTTGATAATTTGGTTAGAAAAAAATGCTGAACTTATAGTTATAAAAAGTACTATTTGAAGTGATTAAATAATCCTGTTGCGCCAGTCCTATACCAAATATAACATTGCACATTGAGAGAAAGCTCCAAAAACCCCTGTACCATCGGCTATATCATTTCAATTAAAATGAGATATTAAAAAAAGCGCCAGTACAAACATAAATTTGTTATAATTTCTCCAAATGAGATAGGGCGGCGGAAAATCAGTATCGTGTTTAGATATTGGTCCCATGACGCAGTTTTATGACTGCTCGTGTTACAGGCGTACGGAGGTTTCACTTGTTGCGTAATACTAAATTCCTCTCTTCATTTTTTTAATAAACCGGCTAAAATAAAAGCAATCTACTATCAAAGAGACAATTTAGTATCAATTTCACTTCAATTTCGGTCGTGTTATTTATAAAAAACATATTTGTGTTAACTTACAATAATATATAAATAAATTTCTTTCGAATAATATTCAGTTTGAACGTTTGGTAAAAAATTCATTCATCATCCACGTTGATCAATTTGCTGATATAATATGCGGCTACTGTTCAATTGATTCGCTCAAATCATTTCATCTGCGATTTTTATCGATGATGATTTATTAATGCGCGAAAATAAAAATCTTTACAATAAGAACAATAGGCATCGCCGATCTTGTCTGTAGATATTTGTAATTACACATCAACTAAGCTTTAAATTTAAGCTGATTCTAAATAATATAAACAGATTTGATGGAAACTGGTGGTTTCTAGTTTCCTGTAATTTAAACATATTATCTTAGGATATTATCCTAACCTTTTCTGTTTAATACTGACAGTATTTGATCTATCTAGTGACATATCAGGAAATAGTCATAGGTATAGGTATTAAAGATAATCAAAATCTAAAAACATTTATGAAGGTTTTTTAAAAAATTCTCACTCATTGATTAATAGATCTGACTGTTGAAGTAAGTTAAAAAAATGACAACTAAATTCAACAATTCTGATAAATGAAAATATACTTCTATTCAGTAGCTAACTAAAATCTAGAAAATATAACTTGAGTATCTATGCCGTGATAAATTATTAGAAATTAAGATACAGACGGTACAACAAAATGTAAGTTTACTAACTACCTTCCTTTTAATTTTTATTTTGAATAGTATCACGGATGACAACAGGGAATTCCGTTTTAAAAGGTTCTCAAGTCTGTTAATTCTATTGTTTGTTTTGTTTTTAAATGAATTGTCTGCATTGTGTCAGACGCTTTTGTAATAGGTTTTATAATAATGCCAGAAGCTGAATGCATGTAACGCTTCATTAAAATGCAGCTGTGGTAGAAATTGTTTAATTTTAAGCATTATTTTTCTTCTTTTCATTATTTTGAATCATTTACATACATTATAAGGATAAGACGTGACATTTGTAGCGTAATATCGTTACAGTTTGAAAACAGTTAATTTCCATACTCTCATGTTTGAGGGACATAAAAATATTGCCTAAAAAGAATTGGATTAAATAGAAACATTAACTAAAGTAAAGAGAAAATAAATATTAATTTAGAAAAAGGCAATCATTGAAGCCTTAATTTTTTTAACATACATTTGACTCTAGTAAATGATCCTGCTACATTAATAATTATAAATGAAGTTCGAGTGAATGTTATAGTTTCGACGAAGGCATGTACGCCGAATTTTCGGGAGTCTCCTTGCCACACAGGCCTAACTGTTTCAAAGGGAGTTTTCTTTCGAAACTAACGGAGCGCGTAAACATTGCTCAACCTTCGTAATATAGACGGGCTAATTTTGTAAAGACAACATAATCTCGAGTCGCCAAAGCAAACATTTCTTTGAAGTGACGCCGCCGCATAAATTTCACTTTTGTTAAACATTGTTTCATTGGGTATGTGTTTAGAAAATTATCCAGCGTATTACTTAGCACGTATATTATTTACGTAACTAATATGTTGGTTTACACATGAAATATATAAATACTGAAGTAGCATTATAAATATACCACGTTATGAAACTAGACTGCAACAGGAATAGGGCCATTCTAGCGATACTCTTATCAGTCTATATCGTGCCCTTTTTTCTTAATAATTTTAAATGTTGTTCGAGTTTATTAATAGTATTAGCCATATTAATAATTTTGTATAACACGACCAAAAAAAGAATAAAATATTTTCTTAATATAATTTATACTTATGTTCTATAGCTTTCTTTACACATGAAGGGGTAACCCTTCTCATAGCTTCTACTAAATCGTAAGCTTTCTCCACCATACTGCTTACTAGCTAATTGAAGGCTGATTGACTTCACATATCATGGAAAATTCTTGAAAGCAGTGTTAAGTTCATATTCCCCAAAATTGCATTGATATGGGTATTAAGGAATGAACTACATTTTACTGGTTAATCGTCGAAGTTAGTAAATAAATGGCCGACGTCGGGTCAACGACTGACAAACTAATGATAACGTGATATCGATATCTTTGTACTTGTTACCTGGATTATTCAACCGGCCATCTTCACAATGTTTTACGAATAAAAATATTATGAGCATAAATTGGCCAATATTGCGCGTATTTTCCTCCTTTCTCCGTGCCTTCGACTTTCCCAACCATTTAAAGGATAGCAACGCCAAAGCAATCTTTAAGTTTCTAACAATATCATTTTAACAACTTCTCTGCCTAATTTTTTAAATAAAAATTTGAATAATTGAGGCCTATAGAATCAAAACCAGCTAAACGCCAGTTGGAATCAAAGACAGTTAAATACAAATTTATTCAGTCTGTACTTAAATATTGTGGTATTTTTTTAATTTAAAATTCTGATTTTTAGTGGTATTCACATTCTTTATAAATCTCTTTTAAAATATAAAATATCATAGCCACCTAAACAAAGTTATCGATTTTTGTAGATTACTGAATATTTGACTCACTTGGATTTAGCTGCCTTTGATTTTATAGGCCTCAATTTATCTGTGATAAGAGCATGGCTAGATAATCTTATGGTTGTCCGAAAGAAAAAGTGAATCGAAGACCAAAAAAAAAACAATTATTTAAATTTGATAACATATGTATTCCCTTAGCAACAACGCACGTGAGAATACACCTTTTCAATTACCCAATCATTGCACAAATTACGTCAAAGCAGACATCATAAAATCTAAAGGTAAATAACACATTAACTTTATCAATGATTAAATTCAATTATACTTGTGCGTTCCAGTTGTATCCGGCTGGAATGGTCGACATATAAAAATGTCTGTGCCATTATCTGTCTTACAATGTTTTACTGATATCATATACGCAAAACAATCGTGGTCTTTAAGAATGATCCCCTTTTGTAAACACTACACTGATTTTGGCGAATAATATTGTAAAGCGTATAATTATATTATTAAATGACATGACGTATTGCCGCAGAATTGTATATTAATATTAGCTTCCGTGGTGCGGTTTGCTAGAAGCCAGTTGTGAAGCAATAGGCTGCGGTTCAACTCCTAAATGTCGACAATGACGTGATATCAAGGTAAAGACTGAAATGCATCTTGTAATTTCCGTTACGAAGGCAATATTATGGTGTGTAGTAGAACAACGGTGAAATCAGTGTAAACTATAGATAGCCTAAATTGTTTCATAGAAAACAAACTGTACTTAATGTATCCTTAAATACTTGAGCGACTTCAGGAAAAAAAAAACAATTATTCCTTTTAAACGATTATTTGCTAAAGACTACAATCTACGTTAAAAAGGAAACATTTTTTTACTATTCAATTCTATCTATGGAAAGATTTTAGTTTAATGTATAAAAAACAGCATTTATCAATTATTACGTCAATGTATATTATTTCTCAGATTTTCTTAACAATGTACTCACAAGCATAATGTCATCAAAGCGGTACGTATGTTGATAAATGAAACAATTATATATTCTATTACGCGAACGAAATATTAACACTGACCCATTGAACTTACTAAATTGATAGAACGTTTGTCTATCAAAGTCACAGTCAACAAAATAATCTTTAAGACGTCATAAATGTACTGATTGTATGCGAAATCATTTCGACAGCTTCGCGTTGGGAATTGTGAAACGAGAGGCCACACGTCATACCCAATACAAAAATTGTCACAAAAATATTATAGTAGATATAAAATGGGTTATTGCGTCATGCCAAAAATCTGGCATTTATAATACCAAAGATCATAGATATACATAGATATTTAGTATTAAGAAAAGCGAGAAAAAAACGGTGACCTTCAAAATTTGTTTTCGTATCTTTTATTTTCGTTCGTATCTTTTTTTCAAAGTCATTTCACATTTCGAGATCTATGTAAAACAAATAGATTTTAATCTTATTTATCATTTATACCTATTAGTCGCAAAACGCAGTACAAGTTTTCTAAAACAAACCTAATTGTATATTCGTTCCTTTTATTTTACTGACATGGAAAAAGTATGTTCTTATTCTATTTAGTTCTCAGTACTGCCCAGATACAGCATTAACTGACGATAGATATTATCTGACACCTGTCAACGCTAAACGCAACGATTACGCTGACTGTACCTGTCTTATACTCGAGTACGAATCACTTACTTTGCTGAGTCTGGCGTGTTTTATACCTTCAAATATTATATCATCCAAGGCCCAAGCAATACATATATTTTCTACTAATATAACAAATGCAATGGCTTCATTTATCTTTATATTCACCAGTTCTGTTTATGATGAAAACATTTTTAGTATAATTTAAGTTTACACGTTTATTATGATCCCAGGCGGTCATTTATTCATTAAATAAAGATTTCTATAAGCTTATTACCATTAAAACAAAACACTAGCGCGAGATTAAGAACTCCACAGCCGTAATCTTTTAATCTGTGTACGAGATAAATAGCGTCAATTAAAGGATTTACATTTAATTTGTAAAAAAGATTTAAGATTAACAATATTTTTATTTGTATAAGATTTAAGTGAACTAATTATACTGGTTTAAGAGATAACACCACATCCTTAAGAAACAGTTAGGACACAAAATGGAGGATACAGATGGCTTACATCACACAACCGTTTGGCGAAATGTATGATATTATTTATACAGATGTTTAAATATTAATATAAGTACAGCTGCCCTGAGCATTTATCGTCTGAATTGCAAGGTCAATTAAAGACTACAAACATAGAATTTAATACAAAATTCTTAGCCGAAACCAAATTACGAATCAGTTAATTCATATTGCACTACTTTCATAAGAATCAATTAATTAAATTTGATTTGACGAGTATTTAGAAAACACTTGCTAGCTACATCTCCAACACGATTTTCATATATGAAAGCAATTATTTTCATCATAAACATACGTTTAAAAAAAATATTTAAAAAAAAAAAACAGAAATAAGTTAACATAATCTATGGCTGAGAGATCCATCTACAGCGCGCAAGTATTATGTCGGTTGCCGCAGACATCACAGGCATAGATACGGGAGTAGGGCGGGATAAACGCGTGTAATCCCGGCAAATCCCGCGGGATCGTGCCTGCGGTAGGTATTCGGGATGAAGCTCGAGTTAACCAACGTGCCGCTTAAGTAGCTTCACCTGTTTTCATTTTAATACCATGGAACATTCGAGAAATATTCAAAGACTAAAGGCGACAACTTCAAACATTTAGATACTGACAATGAAAGTACCGATTTTTCGATAATTCTCTGTGATATCGCAATTACAGACAATTATAGCGTAACCGATTATACATTTAATAAGGATACTTAACGTTATCTTTATTTGCCATCTAATGAAGTATTCTTTAGTATTTATACACGTAAGTGTTTTTTACTTTATTACGTCCAATGTCTAAAGAACTTGCATAACACCAATTTGAATATAATTTATATATTTTTTATATTGTATAATAGCGAACCCGAACTAAGCCAGCGTGGCGGACTAAGGCGTAAGCCCTCTCCAGAGGAGGCCCGTGCCCAGCAGTGGGACATATTACTGAAATCTTGAAGTATTGTGGACATTTGTTTACGGAACTTCCCCAGGAATGTGTCTAATGAAATTCTAGATATGATAAAACTAGTGTGTAACAAAATTCAGAATGTCGTAACGTGAAACAATGAGAACGCGCAAAGCAAGCGCCTTCCCGGCGACAGGATGCTAGCGCCTGCAAATGCAAACAGAGTCTACATTACCGAAATCCTTTTAAGATGACACTATCTCTGTCTTGAATAACATTATTACGCTAACAAAGCTTTTGCTACTAAATTATTCGCAGTTATACAACTTTAAATAATATGCTGTTCTATAAAATAAATATCCGTAAAATTGTCCTACAAAAATACAACTAATTCTAGAACTGATTGTATTTTTAAAGTGGTTAAATTTATGAATTTTAAACGTAGACTTATTGAGGAAAATCTCTTGTATTTCAATGTTATTGCACAAATAATACATGTGATAAAACTTGAATATGTCTATACAGACAATACATCACAATGTGAAGAACACTTCAACTGGAAGTTATATAATTGAGAATAAAGTCTACACGGTAATCGATACACAATAAATAATGGAATTAACATTATTGTGCAGCGACCCATAAAATCATAATGAATGAACAACGTCTTAATTAATAGGCAGCGCTTTAAAATTTCTGAATAGATGAATAAACTTAGATGTATTTATCTCATACAAGATGTATTCGAAATCTAATTATTTAAAAGACCTCGTTTTTGATACTAGATTTTCAAACAGCAAAGTTACTTTGAAAATGGCTTTGAAATATGTTAATAGAGGTCGGTACTTAAATGTGGCGTCAAGGTCAAAAAGCTCGTTAGTAGTTGTCGCATAAATATAGGTTAAAGCGTAGTAGTATTTAATAGAAAATATTCAGTATTTTTCAAGCCTGAACTATAAAATCAACAGAGTTTTCAAGCTGATTCGAATGAACAAACATTCATTTTGAAGTCATTGTGTTATAGAAATGAAATACTATTTTTTTTTCTACAAAGCACGTAATTATATATTTATTGCCAAAAAAAGAGAGATGGAAACTAAAAACCTACTTTTAACACCTATAAAACTTTGAAAGGGTACAAAGTCTTGGAAATTATTAAGTTGGCTACTAGATTCATTCAATGTGCTGCATTCGCGTCACACATTTTCTAACAATAAACATTTCTGACCAGTGAATAATCTATTTATATAAATACAGATTCCTGAGTGGAGCCTTCGCACGTCTTTTCCTTATCAATCTTCCTCGTGTCAGCATATGACGTCACTATCGCCTAGTTTACACTGAGGCGCGTTTATATCTTCTTCTTCTTCATCAACCCATATACGCCCACTGCTGAGCACGGGTCTCCTCTACCATTGAGAGGGTTTAGGCCATAGTCCACCACGCTGGCCTAGTGCGGGTTGGCGGACTACACACCTAAGAAATTCCTAAGAACTTTTTAGGTGTGCAGGTTTTATCACGATGTTTTCCTTCACCGTTAAAGCAAGTGATTATCCAATGTGAATACACACATAACTTCGAAAAGTCATAGGTGTGTGCCTGGGGTTCGAACCCGCGACCGCCGAGATTCTCGACCGCGCGCCCAAACCTCGAGGCCATCATTGCTTATATATTAAATAATATTTAATAATTCATATTAAGTCTAAAAGTTAAATAAATATGCATTAAAATAATAAATATCTTATTTTTAAGGATCGTTAGTTAAATCTTTCATAAATTTTTTATACCATAGGTACAACAATGTGTAAGGATATTTTTGTCACTTTTATTTTTTTGTACTTCCACTAACATCTTAGTAACAAATGTCCGTTTGAGAGTAAAGAACATAATTTACACCAACCAACTTATTCACGAATAAATAGACGAAGATTATCCGTGCATAAATACACAATAACGTACCAGGATTCAATAAGTAGCTAAGCTATTATATTAATTTACAATCAATACGATGCACTTGTCAGTAAGTGTTTAATATACCGGTATGTTACTCATCGACTGCCTATGTTGATAATCCTAATGGATATCGCTTTACGATTAATGGCCTACATGCGTTACGTTTGATGAAGACTTCAGCCTCACAAGGTACGAAGCAATTTGGGTAGGTTATAGAACTTACTTTTGACTACTTTTCATCAAATTCAAAGTCAAATCTTCTTTATTCAAATAGACTTTTACAAGCTCTTTTGAATCGTCATTTTTAACACGTTTTTATACTATTTTTTTAAACTAGTGCCGCTTCGAAACGTATTGTCGCTGTGGAGAAGAAACCTATATCCTATGATTAGATTATGATTTTAACAGAATATTTACAAATGACAAACATGGAAAGCGAAACAGTATCAAAACATTACTTCTTTATTAGGAATTGACAAAGAAATATAGTAAATAAATAGTTAAGTAATTAAATGTACCACAAAATTTGAATTTTTCACCTGCGCATTTCCTGCTAAATCCCTGAAGTTTGAACTCTGGTACTTCAATGGTAATGATAGTATTCCGTCGATAGTTAACATCATATCTAATCGCGCCCCTAGACTACAAATATACTACATTAGCTGCGATACTCATATCAAGTTACTGTCTAGTCAGACTAGATTATGTGACCACAAACGCTTTGTGGCATTGACACCAATACTAGATACGCCAGTTTGGTTTACATTTATCTATAGTTTTCCAATATTTATATTCTTTTTGCATGAAGGTTCGTCATCGTCGATAGCCGTGCATATTGTTTACTTTTCATCTGTATGTTATGGGTTTCTTTGAATTACTATAGTAAAAAAAATGACATAGAATTTACATATTTGTAACACTTCACTTTAAAAACGTTTTCGTAGCCATATTCTCCTTAAAAAATATCAAAAAGGGAATAACAAAAGTTAGTTTACAAACTCTTTGTTGAATTCAATTATTGCATTACGTGTCGTATTTCATCACAACAATAATATTGCACACACGAGTAAAAATTGACATATTCTTGAAGTCTGACCTGATTCAATTTGATAGAGCTGCCATTTCACGTCATAATCTCTGACACATTTTATCTGACAATAATAAATTAGGAAGTGCATAGTTCTATCTTAGCAACTTTATCTGTTACCTACAAATCTAGACATATCGAGAGTAAAAAATATGAGGGCGTCATCGGAAACTATGTCAATTCTGCACAAGCAAAATTTGCAATGCGTTCGAAACAATCCAATTTGACTCCAATAGCGAAGACATAAGAGTCATCTCAACTAAAACACGTTATCGATGTGATTGAGCAAGGAATCGTCGCATTGAAAATGAGGTCAAACGCATATTCGATAAAATGTGGACATCACTAAGTCTTAGATAAAAGACTCGCATTCAAAAAACTCAGATATGTTGTCATTCCGATTCGTGGAATCGTATCAATGGTTCTTAATTTTAACGTAGGTAACCTGAATTAAATAATTTTCATAAAAGGTCTTTGTAGAAATTATACAAAAAATACAAACGATGAAATGCAATCCATTACTGAACAAACAATAAATACATAATTTCAGGAACAAATAGGAAAGTTTTATAAGTCCATAAAGTATGGAATGATGAATTGCCGCAACAAGCAACTTAGATGCACGTGACACACTTAGTCAACTAATAAACAAAGCCCAGAATTGATAATTATAATGTATTTTTTCTAACAATACGTAATTAACGATATCAAATGCCGACAACAGAATGCTACACGCGTCATAATGCATTATGAGAATATAATGTTCTCAATTAAACGATACTATAATAAGTTAAGATTCTTTTGATACTCGGATATCATTTTGCATATTGCGAATAAACAAAACATTTGTATATGTTTTAATCAAATATTGTACTACATAAATATCTTCCTTATCATCATAAGCCGTATAACCGCTACTGTCGGTCATAGCGCAAGTTGTAGCAGCCTCGTTTTTAGTAATAGGAATTGGTGGCTTTTTCTGCAATGTCAAAAGTTTCTCAAAATTACGCCGTGAATGTACCAGGAACAAAACATTAACAGTTGTTTTCATTTATGGCCAACATATTTTTAATACATTGTACTTGTGTTTACAAACGCGTTTTATATTTTTTTATTTGCGACATTGAAAATACTCTGTGCCGGACCACCCAACGCGCATTGTTGCCAACACATGTTAGAATAATAGCAATAAAATATTGTAGATAAGTTTAAATACGACTCTGCCAGTTGATAAATCCAATGTCTGAATTTCGTATCAACATTTTTAAATGGCCACGAACGCGACAGATGGCAAAAACAGCGTCGCAAGATTTCAATATTAATTTCAGGTTAAACTGGGGTTAAATAAATATTTCTTATAATTAATTAAGACATTACAGATATGGGTGGCTCACCGCTTATCAATTTACGATGTTTACAATAATAATGTTTTTTATTATTCAATTTGCTTGCTCATAATACAAGTGCCAAGTGCAATAAACTCGGAAAATTATCAAAAACTACCGTTGCATGTTAGAATTGTCTATTGTTTCATACTGATATGTTTATTTCAATACATATTACTGACTCGTACTGTTTCTTTGCCAATGTTTGCGAACGAATAGCGCATTGAAGTTTCACAGTAAATCATGCAGATATCATCAAAATAATTAAGTGATGGTCCAGAAAACGCATAGAATAAGAGAAACTAATGAATAAAATACGCTTGTTGGAAGCCAAACTACCAACCGGTGTGTTAGGTGAGGTTAGTTAATTAAAATATATTGACACAAAGTCGTGTATCTTGTTTGATATTTGCACATCTTTGTTTGAAGAAGAAATAACTTTAAACAATAAATGTATCCATTGTGTTACTGAGAGTGCAGGTAGATATTTACAAAGGAGATTTTTATGAACAATGAACATAAAACAGAGTTCCAGACTCTTTAAGATTTAAGAGCTATATAAAATTTAAAAAACCAAATTGAGGGAAATAGCAAAGTAGAAACGTCAAAGCTAAAACATTTAATAGTCACGCACTTATCCGACGGAAGCCCAACATTATGATTTAATAGATAAACGAGAGAATAATGTTCTTATACTTTCATTCCTAAATTATAACGGAAAAGAATCGGTCAATAACAAAATGAAAGCACTCGGCACCTCACATTTCTTAGAAACAAACTAAAAAAGGACGATCAAAATCGATGATCATTCTCATAAATCGTTGTTTTTGTACGAAACGATTACGCTATTAATTTCTTATTATAGTGTACCACGTTAATGAGGGTGCATGCGTGTGGTATTTTTTTTGCAAAACAGAGGGCCTTATGGACCTTTATTATAATGTTTTAAATGTATAACAACTTAATTTGGGAGGCGCTTAACCGCCTCGCTCGATTGATTTCATATAATTTTCGTTCCGCCAAATCATTTGAGGAACCGATAAAAAAGGAAACAAACTCAACCATCCAATTTATACTTTTAAATCTAATTTGTTGACACAGAAATGAAAAGTTAAAATAGAGATGCTATAAAAATATTAAAACATTTTAAATATACAATATGCGATTCAAGATGCAATGAGGCAAGAAAGATTATTTGATGCTAAAATTAATGGTTTTTATAACAAGTAATAAATACTGTTATAATAACTCAACGTATCAAGCCATCCGCAAAATTACTATTAGCACTAACCAAACCTGTTTCTATGTACCTGTCAATAATTACATTTCCTTATCAACACCTTCAAATCTAATTTTAATTTAAAAGCGTCACATATTTCACGCGTTATTCGGCGGTAGGCGGTGCAATGGATTCTGTGAGATGTGAACAGACAAACTCATTTTGACCTCTCCACCATTAGCTATCTCATACATTAATGATCGAAACGATAGATCATGTAACGCTGGTGATGCAATATTAAATCGTTAAATTTAATATTGGCTGTGTAGTTTCTTTTATTGCTTTACAACTAACACGTATGCTAACATGGGTCAAGTGATTAAATTCTTTTACTGTAGCAACAAATAAGAGTTTATTCTCACGCGATTATTGTTCGAATTAAATTAATAGTTTTCCGCTCTGTATTGATTTATTGGTAGAAAGTAAGAATTCATTATTTAATTTATAATATTGTCGGACGTATGTATTTTGTAATTTGAATTCATGCGGTACTATATCATGAGTGTCGGGATGTGTTTTTTTTTATAAACGTTGATAGCATACATTTAATTCATTGAATTACTTTGAGCAATAAATCAAATTGAAGTAGCATTTTTATACAACGGATAGGTGTAGTTAAGTTTAGCTCTCAACACCTAGTGACGAACATCAGAAATTTAAGATGTGTTCAAATTTTGAGATGACCCGTTTTTGTGAAAGTAGGACAAGGCGTCAAATGGCGTGAAATGTTTACTCAAAGAATTCTTCTGCAAAAATATAGGGTATTCAAAGTCATGAAAACAGAAGCATTAAATAATTATATAAAGCTCCCCTTATACCTTCCTGCCTAATATTCAAGAGGTTAATTTTGACTATTTTGACATTATAATTCATTCACTTTTAGTTTAAGTAAAAAATTATAAATGTAATGTAATCATTATTTCATTTACTGCACTTGACTAACAAGCTTTTTAATAAATTTACTATAGAACAAAATGCGCTTATACACATTTGAAGCTTCAAGGAGATTGATGATTCGGCAGGTTTAGATAATACGACGTGCACAGGTGCTTTCAAATGTGTCAATGTTTTTTAATTGGTTTAAGTGGAATACAAACAAAATGCTATTGACGATATGTCAAAACGCTGATATGCAGCAACCGACTTCATTAGGTCACTCGTTGAACGTGTCGTTTGTAACATGAACTACACAATACAATATTTCATTTAATAAACAGACATATTTTATATGATGCAAGGCAAATTTATTACTGCTCAACAGAATTAAGGTTCATAATGGAATGCTTAACAATGTTTGATCTCACGTTTAGTACCACAAACAAACAAATAATATACAAGAATACGGTTTTCATTGATTTCGAATGCTCATATTTATAAAGCCAAAGCCAATAATGTCAAAAAACCTTTGTGCTTCGACATGGATAAGGTTGAAACAACTCGAGATGAGTCTTAAACAAACCGAAAGACGTGGGCGGCGAAAAAATGAAAAAGAAATGAGAAAGCATGTTTTATTTGGACAAGTGACTCTGCTAAAAGTTGCATGTTTTTACATCAAACATTAAGTAATTTGACAGCAAGAGTAATATCATTACATATTCGCGAACATTCGCAGTGCTTTCGCTTTACGACGCTAGAAAAATGAAAGGGAATTTGTGTCGCGAAGAGGTAAAAGCCAAGTCTTGTTCCGAAGAAAAAAACTTTCAGAATAAATAGTGTGATAATGCAATCGGTTAACTTTTTGCCGATGTTTTATAAACATTTTAAAAGCAAAACCTGTTATATACAAGCATCGACTACTTAGAAACAAGCAAGACTGGCAAATTCGTTTCGAGTCAACATGTTCCATTGAAATTCCATAAGGTTGGGTTTCTATGTTTGACGTAAATCGTTTCTGCATGCAAACAGCAAAAATGGCAAATCATCTTCCCTTAACATGACAATGGCGGTAGCGAATGGACTTATTGTGGTTGTAAATGTTAGTGGGATCAAAGGCATACGTTTTTTATTTTGAAATTCCTTTCGTTCCATTCGCCTACCTCCGGCGACCAATATTCACCCATTGTGCCCATACCCCGTTACTATATCGCACACAGTGGGCAGTACCTGTTGCAGCGCTTGGCCGTTGACCCGTCAAGTATTGACATATTCCTATAGTTTCTCACGTCTAGCTCCTACCAGCCAACGATTACGGTTGCCGTGTTTCTCTACTGGACCGACTGAAGTTTGCTAGCCGTGCAATTTCTTCGCCGGTTTTGCAATCAAACCGAAGTGATTATTTGCTTAGTATGTTAAACACTTTCTTTTTAGATACGAAATTATTGTTATCGTTAGATTTTACTGAATCATTCGGCTTCATTACTACATTCACGTTGTAATTTTTTGAAAATTATAAATTTGGGGTAAGTTCATATCGAATTTCATAATGCATTTTCTAATTAAGTAATATTAACAACAACCCCACCGAGAGTCATTTGAAGTATCCGCATGTGTATAATCGTGTTTATCAGTTTGAGTCATTAATCAAATGTAACAACTAATGCCAGTACGTCGTAGTGCATCGCATATAAATTAAAGATAGCGTCCATAATCTGTGCTCATCCTCAGTAAATACAAGCAATAAAGACTTTGAACTTCTAAATGTGGAAGGGTCTACAGTAACTTGATCCAATACAGTATTTTAAAAGATAATGGCTATATAAACCGAAACCTAAGCCGACAAATAAACTAAATGTCTTGTTTGAATTTGGGATGAATGCATTCATAAGCTGTGTCAATGTTTTGCAAAAATGTAAATAAAAATACTTACGCTGATCGTTTCCATCGGAGCGAGCCATGACGGTGCCGTTTGGAAACACGTTGACGTACATATGGGAACACTGGCTGAAGAGGCGAACCGACCGGACCATCGATGGCACCGCACCGCAGATCACCACCTGAAGTAATACAAACGCTTCAATGTAAACTAAAATAATTGACAACAATCAATAAGCGATAACCCACGCAATAGAAATTGACAAATTTGATTAAAACGACAATGAACAAAACTTGCATTAATGTGACTTTTATTTTCGTTTAAATTTAAATTGAACACAACAATTTCGAACATTACAAATAAAACAAAATATAAAAGACACGTTTTCAAGAATCAACATGGGCTTGAATATAGTAAATGAGGTAAAATGTGATTAAGAATGTGTAATATTCAAATGCACAACCTTTAAACCTCCAAGCTGACATCGGTTACGTAGAAAGTACCAAAATATTTTAATGAGCAACGCAACTGGTTACAGCCTTGCGTGTACACATACGTGATAAGATAATTATGAAAATTACCAAGTCCAATCAAATTTTAATAATCGTCTTGCAGTCGAGTTGGCGTCTACTAAACTCTGAAAGTTATTGAGTCATCGTGGTAGCACTGCGTACTAGAAGTTAGCACAGACAGCATTTTTACATATTTTATAAGGATATACACGTTTGTACATAATCTGTGTAAACTTGGGGTGACCAATCGCACGACAGGCGTGTTGTTTAATGCAAATTACGATTCTACAAACGCAGCTAAAAAGTCCGATGGTCATGGCAAATAAGCTGAACGATAACAGAGAGCTGTAAAACACTGATTTATGCCAGGGTTAGTCATGTTTTCATGGCTAATCGTAAGGCCTCTGACTGTATGACAAGGTTGACGTAACGATATATGAAATCAGAAAGGTTGTATTGGAATTTATAAATCACACCTTTTTCAAAATATCAATTTTACTAAAAAGTTAAAATTTTAATAAAATTTCACTGAAACTATTAAGATATTCAGTTATATAATAGGTGGAAAAATCGTCTTCGTGTACAATATATCCGCAACATTGGAAAACATTCCATTGA
Source organism: Cephonodes hylas (assembly GCA_030295005.1). Taxonomy (NCBI): domain Eukaryota; kingdom Metazoa; phylum Arthropoda; class Insecta; order Lepidoptera; family Sphingidae; genus Cephonodes; species Cephonodes hylas. The sequence continues at coordinate 9,095,383 of AP025371.1, forward strand.
CATGCAAGTTCCGTCTTAATAACCTTACTCTGATACCGAGCTTTCACAAACATTTCAACGGCGCTACACAAGGGAGGTCCTCATTACGCCGATAGTCATCTACCTCGTCAACTGTAACCTTACGAACTTCACGATCACTTTTGTTAAAATTGTTAACGTTAATAGAATTCGACATTTGAACTCCAATTGTACAATCTAGATTTCCCGTCACCAATAAATTCTCGGCTCATTATTTTAATATGAATGACATTATCAATGTGTTAATTAATAAATATATCTGTTGACAACGTCTTCCTAGTTCTAATCATAGTGCGTATTCTGAATGGTTGTTGTAAAATGCATTTACAATCACATTAGATTTTGTAATTATAAATAGAAACAGCGGTCCCGGGCACCACAATAAGGAAACAATCGATCGTTTTAATGGGTCAGCCGTGCTCAACTAATCCGTCAGACTGAGGGTTTGCATTGGTGCTTTGGCCAATTTTAAATCTTAATTCCGTGTCTACAGAGGCTTATTTTCCATATATTTGTACTAATGTCATGAGACCTTTTATAACTGTAGGACCGGTGTCATATTCAGGTGGGAAAGCATAGGCTACCGCGACGTGGTCACTATTCAGCCATATTGCATTTCACTCGAACTTTTTGTAAACAATACCGTATTTACTTTTTAATGTTGCATGTTTTCTTTGAGTTATATAAATCGTTCTTGTGGCGCCGTTTGTGTAATCGGACACTAATAGTTGATGTCGTAAATGCAAATGAGATATATTATTATTTGGATTTAGATGAAATGGTAACGTAATTATTCAAGTATTAAGTTTCGGAACTTAATTAAGAAAACGCTCATTTTAAGAACCAAGTTGTGTGAAAACGAAATTATATGATGCAAAAGTAAACGATACAAGATATTAGGCTAGTTAGTAAAATTCTTTTGTTTGTTTTTTACTTAAATGTTACTTCTAGAACACTGATAATAATTATTTTTTCATAAAGATGTAGCATTAATACGACTCAACTGCAGCTGATATCTCAGTGGTCGTATAAATTGATCTACATTTTAACATTGACATGTGAGGCCTATAAAATCAAAACCAGCTAAACGCCAGTTGGAATCAAAGACAGATAAATACAAATTTATTCAGTCTGTACTCAAATATTGTGGTATTTTTATAATTTAAAATTCTGATTTTTAGTGGTATTCACATTCTTTATAAATCTCTTTTAAAATATAAAATATCATAGCCACCTAAACAAAGTTATCGATTTTTGTAGATTACTGAATATTTGACTCACTTGGATTTAGCTGCCTTTGATTTTATAGGCCTCATGTATGAACTACCTTATTTCATACATATTTATATTTGCCAAACTAATTAAATGCTAATATTGTTTATTGAATTAACTCAAACACTTAACCGATCTCTATGATTATTTCATGGCCACAGATGGGACCCAAGAAATAATATGAGCTGATTTTTTATCCCGAAAAATTGTATCGTTCCCGTAATATAATTTATAGCATGAAAATGATATGACTAACTTGTTTCTAATCATGTATCATATTAACCATTCCCAACTCTATTTCCCAACAATATTAAAAGATGGTCATCATTTTCAAGTAATCTACTATTTGGAGGTCTTATTATCTTGCGCGACCCGAGCAAAGGTATTATTAACGCTTGATTAAATGTCAAATCCGCCAAAACTGCAGCGTAGTTTATCGGAAATTTTCACAGCACTTGAGCAGAAGTCCAATATGAGATAACATGGCCAACTAGAGGATTCAGTGAGCGTGAATTTCGGCACTTGAACGCAGTAAGCCTACGATATTGATTGGTGTGTTGCTATGTTGTATAACAAAAGCCTAACGAGTGATTTTAGAAGTTAACCCAGTAAGTGTAATGGAATTTTTGCATCTAAGTCAACCAAGCATTGTGGTTACCGCTTTTACTTATGTTGCGGTGACTAAAGATGTAGAATAAACACATCAACTTCATTTGAGTCAGATAGACGAAACCAAGGCTCTATTTTTTTATCGTTGCGAAGGTCTAGGCATCGAAGCACTTGAAAAAGTAGAAACAGACTAAGACTTTAAAGGATTTCATAAAAATATTTCGAAAACAGGAAATTATGCCATAAAACTCATATTACATTTTACGCCCCAAACGCGCCTCAGAAATCGATACCAAATTGCGAATGCTTTTTGTTCGAGGGTTCAAAACTGTAATCACTGTCAAGTTGACGTCTGTCACGATCATAAAGAAAATGCTCATTTATTATTCGTGTGTCGATATCTACCCTTGTATTATATCGATTTAACCTTCAAACAGGGTATTTGAGTCTTATGTTTTGTTTATTATTCCCAACGAGTCTAAGCCGCTTAGCGTGGTATTTGAATGTAACATTGAATCGGCTGCGTATGAAAAAATCGTTTTATTATACGACCGTCGGTCTAATGGATGCTAAACTGGCTATTATGTGTTTAAGTCTAGCAATTCAATAGGCAATTGAGTTTCAACTTATTAAATATGATTTTAGTTCTACTTTGTATTATTGTTTTCATCGTTTGCTTACTGCTCGTAATAATCAGTAACGTAAAAGCATATTTAATATACATATTAAATGTTTGTATGATTTAGTCAACTATTTGTGTAAATAATTCTGTGTTTCATACTTTGTTTTAATGTACAATACTATAAAGTTTTTAGGAGACTTGAAATTCGTGATATTATTGATTAACCCGTAATTTCAAAATATTTTCGAATAACTTTGAGATGACGCCACATTAAATTCAATTGTTTTTAATGTGGTGTAGACACCAGAGATAAATTGTTAGTGGGAAAAGTATTTGTATTATGTCACATTATGTGTTTTTTTTATTATTTTTATCGCGTTACTTGTTAGAGGCATTTTACAATGAAAATAAATAATTATTTCAACAAGCATGTGAGAAACAGATCTGTTAATAGCGGTTTAAATACTAAAGTGTTATTTCCGGGAGGGTTCCACTCTTATGAAAACACAACTAGGTAACCTATTATATTTGCTAAATGTATTAGAATGCCTGTGAAATTATTACCAATACGCATTCCTCTACGTTCATAAATAATTTGACAAACACGAATGAGACACGGATTAAGAAATGACCTATCGAGTGACATCACTTTGTTTAATTTTATAATTTCTTTCACCTGATATTAAATGAGGTATAAATTCATGGACTTGGACTTGAGCCAATTTATCTCTTTTATCGCCTGCTCTCAAATTAAAAGGAAATATATGTGATACGAATATAAACAAGGGTTTCCAACTTTTGGTTCAGAAACCGACAAACGAAGTAATATTAGCTAAACCTTTCATTTGTTTTTTTTATGCCTATAAGTAAATAAATAAATAAATACACCCAAGAGTCACACACATAGTCCTGACCCCACATTAAGATACGAGTCTTGTGTCGTGGGTATCAGAAACTACAAGAGGCTTCGGTCTCACAAACACCTAGACCCGAAACAAATATTTGTGGATCACACAAACATTTGTCCGGTGCGGGAATCGAACCCGCGGCCTCTCGTTTCGCAAGCTGGTGTCTAGCCAACTGCGCCACGGGGCTGTCAAAAGTAAGTAAGTATACAGGGCCTTACAAGTGTCAGTTAAAGAGGAGGCCTGTGCCTCTCAGTGGGACCTATGTGGACTGGTGATGATGATAATAGTTATTTAATGCATCAAATGTAGCACCACAATAAACTTTACATATCAATGGTGGTTTATAAGAATGCAAGTCATTGGAAATCGTTTGACAATATTGATGTTGCTAAAGAATAAATTGCAATCCTTATCAGTTCATCTGTCTTGTCATGAACTTTCGTGTTGTAATGAGAACCAATTTAGTTTTCTGACCTTATTGCTACGTTATTTCTTAGTTTTTACGTCTTAAGTTCTTATACATGAACTACGCTTTCAAAACCATTTTGGAAATCCCATTACTACATGACTTTTTGCCAAAATGTATGTAGTGCATTGCTAAATATTTGTTATACAAAAAATAATCCGCAAAAGTCACATGACATAATCCGTAAATCTAATACATATGTACATGTTTTACAAAAAGGGGTGGTAATGGAATTTCCTGTGATGTTGTTGTATTTACGATAGCCCATTTTGTTACGTAGCGACCAGTCGACCAGCTATCTCTCTATTTGACGGATTAAGCTGACCACACGCGCGACTAGATAACGCACGGCTAATGCCTGGCAACGATAAAAGGCTTCTGACTATTAAGATGTATTTACTTTAATATTAAACAATACTTAAAAAGAGTAAGAGATGAACGCTCTCAAGTTTTTCGTAGCTCATTAGAGCATTGCTAAAGATGATAAAATTTACAAAATTACAATTCAAGTTTTCTATATAAAGCTTTCTCTCTCTAATTCTTTTCTTAAGGACTATTTATAAATGATTGTAGAAAATAAAGACTATACACAAGGGAGATAAACAGAGTCAGAGAGGTAAAATGAATATACATAATACAAAAAATAGCAATTACATTTAATTTTGAATCCTGAAAAAAAGATAATTGAAAGTAAAGAGAGATATTTAAAAAATCGAATCAAAAAGTGAGGATGATTAAAGAGATAATGTTTCAAAATAACCTGTTCATTCAAGGGTATTTGTAAATAAGAGTAACGATGAAGACAAACATTAGCCAGTATAGATAATCAAAGGTTACTAATAGTACTATTCCGACAATTGAAATATTTTTAATAGACCTACGGTTTCACTTATTCCATCAACGAAATGAATAAATAAAATCCAATCGAGTAAGGCCGAACTGCCTGCTGAAAAGTTTCTACCCAACTCTATCCATTTTTAATTACTTTGTTCCTCTAGTTGGCATTTGGCCTACGGAGAAGTCAATAATAGTCCAAGTTCATCCGATATTCCAACGTGCAATGTAAGGTCGCTTTTATCTAAATCCGCAAACATAATGTGCTAAATGATAATTCGTGAAACAACTTGAGAGTTGATCCGTTACTGGCGTCACTTGAATAAACTTGTCCTGCAACATTTTTGCGATTGTGTGATTGCATAGTAAATTATTGGAGTTTTTGACAAGAACACGGATTTGAATATCATTTTCCATCATTTATGACTCATCGATATTTTTTTTAGTTTATTAATTTTGAAATTTAAAGCTGTATACTATTTTTGCGCAGTTATTAAAAGAAAATTCAAAGTCTAATTTCAAGTGTGTTTTGTTTTAAATGATTTATTATAAGCAATAATAGATTTTTTTTTCAAGACATGAGATATGTCTTAAACATTTCAGTAACATCTGTTTCATGTTAAAAAATCTTATTTACATTTAAGTAATGTTTATTTTTAATTACACCCATGTCAATTAGTAAATATAAAAAAAAAGGTTTTTTTTCCAACCCACGTTTTCCTCAACGAAACTCTATATAGCAAAGCCATATCGTATAAAAAGATCTGCTACAATACTATAAAATTTTAGCACCTACACGCAAGCAAGCAAAGAAATTATAACTTACACCAACGCATCAATATCAACCACTAAACTACTCTCATAATTGAAAAGTCATAATAGGCGCTATTCAATAAGAGCAAATTTCTTCATCATGCACGGTGTGGTGTTTGCGTATGTAATCTCGGTAAATGATAGGCGAACGCTAAACACGGCCCTATGATGTCCCGGGTATTAGAAAATTATTATGCTGACCGAGGGGAATTTACAACGCGTTCGCGGAATCACGCTGCGGCGACTCAGATGAATAAAAAGTAATAATGCTAAATACTGTTATTTATTAGCGATGGGGAGACACCGCGCAGTTAGACGTTGATCACGCACTTTTTTATTTGACATTATTTATACTGTAGGTGTGGAATTTCTTTTCTTCGTTGTTCAGATTATATTAGCAGTTATTTTAAATGTTATACGACTAGGCTGTTTTGACTTTAAGATCGCAACGACTTCGATCGTTATAGCTCTAACTATAAATTGAATAAATATTACACAAAATAGCAAATTAAGTTTCAGACAATTGTGTGGGACAATCAAGTAAAAAGTACCAAAAAGAACGGTAGAAAATAGAAAAGAACTATGCATAGTTGGTAATATAAAGAGTGATATTCAGTAAGCATAATAAAAATACAGCTATCATGTCACGTGTTTACGGAAACTGCGTTATCAAATGGTAATGTCGTCACGAAAAACCAGATGTCCCGAAAAATGCGTGCGAGTTCCAATAACAGTACGAGATAATGTGCAAAATTCCCAATAACGTGATAACGGTTCAATTGGTGGAAACAAATGTTATATTAGATACCTTTTTTAGAGTTTTAGTCCCAAATCGATAATAAATTTGAATCTCGTAGTGGGTTTTAAAGTACCAATAAAGCACAAAAAACAAATTTATACGACATTGTCTCATTAAAAGGAACACAACACGCCTCCTCAACTAACAATTCATATTTAAAATTGTTTACGAAACGGGTCACGTTTTACTTTTCAAACATGCATTCCGATTTATGCCACATTAAAACCAGGTAAGAATATTAAACGACGCACCATAACTCGTCGAACGGGTATTAAAGCTAACCAGAAGACGTTCTCTCATTAACTGAACTAATGTGAATAAAATGATAGTAAGTGCAATTGAAATTACGCGTCCTTTTATAAGTTAACTTTTTACTTGACACTTAATTTGTATTATGATCAGCCATGCGTCGCAGCTTATCAAGATTCCCAGTTTGTGAAAGACAAAAGCACACAGTAGTAATATTTAGAAACCTGAGTACATATTTGCAAGTCACACTCTAACTGCGAAGAAAAACACTGTCGCAAAATTAGTTATAGCATTATTTAACATGTTATGTGCTCCTTAATATTGTTACAAAATCGCGGATATTTAGATAGTAGCATACATAACTTCGGTTGAAAATTGATTGGATTTTTTAAACTGCAGAAACATTAAAATAAATTATTTTTTATGCCTTAATCGTGCCCTGACATATTCTTTAAAGAAATTTTTTTATCACTACAAATATGGGAAATTACTTAGACCACGATGCTTCCCCTATTCAGACCACAAATAGTATCCACCAACTATATACATATTACCTGAAAAAGTTTATATTCAAATGCATGTAGTGATGAAATGCAATAAAAAAAGATCATATTATATTATAATGACTGATAATAATTTGAATGAATGGTATTTTAGTAATACATGGGAAAAAGTAGTCCTAGTCAACGGCTGGAACAAAGAATATAAAATGTTCATTACACTATAGTATAGACCATTGTCATAACAACAGACTAACTGACTGCTTAGACTCATTTGAGATAGTCTATAAATCTGAAACTAAATGAGTGATCAGAATACATCATGACAGTTATGGCATGATAAAGAAAGTATACAATTAAACAATAGAAGCACTCAAGATGACCGACGTTTCACGTGATGATATACCAAAGCAACATAATATACACAATTTATTTTACTAGCATAGCATCTCTTATCCATATCAAATAGCCATGGCACTACTAACATGTGATATAATCGATGTTAGAGGACGTAATAGATTACGGTGGCATTTTTAATTGATACAATTTTATAACTCTTATCTGAAACTTATATTGACTTGATATCATTGTTTACTAGAACACAACAGCCATTGATAATAGAATAAAAAATACAGTCAAGTATGAATGTACCGACCAAACTCACCTCGATAAAGGATTATTGAAATTATTCGAATTCCTTTTTTTAGTACCTAATAGCTAATACGTATGTGAAAAAATGAAATGATTGTAAATTTAAGACCTGGGACTACCACTGAAGCGTTTGGCTGAAAGGGTAGACACTGGCATTCGTCATTTAGCCTGCGCTTAGAAGTTTCTGAACTATTGCGATTTGAAATCTTCCCAAGTATAGTTGATGATAGTAATGTCTGATCAAAAGTTTACATGTTATAAAACTTCATCCATGTTAAGTAATACTTACCATCAGGAGGCACAATATCTTCGCAGAGACGGCAAGCTGTGGTAACCTGCAAAGAAAAAAAATAATTAATAAATCATTCAGACACATTCATGTCTAGATCCTTAAACACAAGAATAAAGGTGCGAAATATCGATACTGTTTGTTAGTCGCATTCTATTTTTGGATGTTACCGTCGCCAATAGTTTTAAAATTCCTACTAGGTACTTTAAAACCTGTAACCTGTCTTCAGATATTTAATCTTTGAGCCGCCTACAAACCTTTACGTCATGAAAATTCATATCATCGTTATCAAAAACTACTTGAAGCCTTCTGTTCTTTCAAAACACTAATTCGACACAATTGTCTAGGGATTAAAAAAACAACTTTACCATGAATACTTTATATGTATAAAGTTACCATTTTACTCTGCCTGCCACGTCTTAAAAATATACTAATGAAGTTACAAACTGAGCAAGCGCCATTAATCATTCTTAATCATATTGTCATTGTCAGAAATTGAGTAAGGCGATATAGGTATCGTTATTTGTGACAAAAACAAAGGTTCATAGGGCATTTAATCAGCCTTCGACAATCTATGTAGTGTTTGCATGTGCAGCGATAACACACGTACGGTCTACGTGTAGATTCTAGGAAATATGGAATTCCTCGTGGATCATTCAGCGTCTCGACATCTTGTGTCATATGGGTGATCTTCAAGGCATTACCACATAAATGTTGGAAAACGGTTTGAAAACCACTTTCTTTTGAAGATTACCCACACATGACACATAATCTTTTTTGTGAAATTTTAGTATGGATGTAGCTGGATGTATCTTCTTCTTCTTCTTCTTCATCAACCCATATACGCCCACTGCTGAGCACGGGTCTCCTCTACCATTGAGAGGGTTTAGGCCATAGTCCACCACGCTGCCCTAGTGCGGGTTGGCGGACTACACACCTAAGAAATTCCTAAGAACTTTTAGGTGTGCAGGTTTTATCACGATGTTTTCCTTCACCGTTAAAGCAAGTGATAATTCAATTTGAATACACACATAACTTTCGAAAAGTCAGAGGTGTGTGCCTGGGGTTTGAACCCGCGACCGCCGAGATTCTCGACCGCGCGCCTAAACCTCGAGGCCATCACTGCTGGATGTATGGAAAATAAATATCCAAATATATACTATATCCAAATGTAGGTATATACCTACAACATATATTCCCGATTACATACTTCGATTAACTAAAAAATCTATTCTCAGACATTAAATACTCGCGTCTCTGCAACATAGTATAATATGCTTCGGGTTCAATAATTAATAATTATATAGTTGTATGCTTCGTTTTTTTTTTGGTAACATATTGAAGTGTGGTTTATTATAGAAAAGGACCTACTACCCTTCACCACTAGTACGCAATTTCGTCGCTAGTGTTAATAATTTGATATAAGACTATATTTAAAACAAAGCGATGACATTAAGTAAAAAAGATAAGTATAAAAATCTAGGTCACGAGCACAGATAATCTTCAAATCTAATCTGGAATTTCCTTTTCGATGCGATAAAAGACTGTCTGCAGTGACTGAGAACATATATTTGTCATGCATGTCCAATATTTGATCAAATGTGATTTTCTACAGATCAAATATTTTACAGATGACTACGAGCTACGAATATGTCTTAACATTTTATTCTAAGCAACTGATTACAATTATTAATAATTCTTTAGATTAAATACTGACAAGATGTGTATGAAAGTCTCACGGATAAAGTCAACGAAATATAAGACCAAATTCTAAATGTTTCTGGATGCTTCCAATGGGCGGTTTTAAAATTCCACAAAGGCTGACTAAAAAATAAGATTATGTCGAATTACCATATAAAAATTATCTTAAATATCAAGAACACGGCGAAAGTTTTACCATCAAGTGTTGTAAGACGACACAACATCGCTAATTATATTGTGAAACGCCAATATGAAGACATCAATACCGATTTATTTCACCATATATCAGAGTTATAGCATGTTTTATGCAAATAACACCTTAAATGTATCCGGAGAAAAAATATAAATCACAATGAATTAACGAGGAGACAATAAAATGTTGCATATTTTTTAAATGTTTCTTATTTAAAAATACAGCAGTATCTTACAAAGTCGTATTTCCTTTTATGTTATTTTTATAGAAGACATAAACTAGGGGTTAGCTATAGTTATTAATACCCAGAAAATAATATTATAAGGTTCAGTGACTCCTATTATATTTTAATATAAATAAAAAAATATAAAACAGAAAAAAAATACGCACAATACATGTTATTCTGACTAGCTTGTAGTCCAGGGCTAATGTGTAGGACTTGCAATCAAGCGATCCCTATTTAAATTTCCGGTCCTTGTAAAGTGTTACTAGGATGGAAAAGTGCCTGACAAACGACAACGTAATAGGCTTTTATTATTTCAGGCTCAAAGATACATGTCATCTTACGGGTGTAGAAATAAACCTGAAAATACCTTAGTCCATATATATGAGTACATAGCATAGTAGGTGTGTGTTACGAGAATCCACCTGGTCACTGACGTCAAATGTAATAGCCATTATCGTACAAAAACTATTCTAATAAACTGCCAAGCCTTCATTGGCTAATACTTTGAATAGTCTAATTGAGTTATAACACTTTATAAACGTATTGATTTTAATTAATTCACCTGCTGAATCGTAAATAATGTTGCGATACATTTTAATTGGCATTGACAATTGCATTCATTATTTATTAGATTATTTCGTTGATTCGATTTATTATATCAACGTTCAATTAAACGCATAATTTAATGAATACTTTTATGTTCTACCGCTATTTTTTTATAAGTTAATTTCTTTTACTCTTTATTTTAGTTCGCTATAAGTATGTTTGGCTTTCACTAATATTAATGATTAGTATTAGTATGTTTGATATCGTATCATGATAAATAAGAAAAATCTTGTGTCTAGGAGAGCCTTTTCGATCTCACAAACATCCAGACAAAACGAATACCTATTTGTGAATCGCACACACATATCACATGGTTAATTACACAAAAATGTTATGACCAACAAAAATATTTGAAAAGATATAGTGTTTGTAAAGTAACATACTGCCCTTAACATTACATGTATAACATGTGGCACGCGATAATATTGTCTGGTATCGATTTCTGTCAATAATAAAAATTAAGTGCGTAATATCTGTAACCAATAATAAAAACATGCGGATTTTAACTCTAAAACAACCTTCTGTCTTTTTAAATTATCATCCAGACTTCGTGAAAAGAACTACCTATAATAATTACCTGCGTTCTTGAATTTTTTACTACCTACACATAGGTCCCTAAATACATTTTCTGAATGAAAGAAAGCCCAAAATTCAATTTAATTCCTAAGATTTTAATTCCAAATCAATTATAGTACGATTTTTGTTTCACGATAAATACTATCTTAGCTAATCGAGCTCGTTAATAGGCACTAAAAATGTATTACAAAGAATTAATCCAAATTATTTAGAAATAATGTAATCAGGATTGGTCTTTATGACTTAATTAAAAGTTGCAATAATTTTGATAAGAAGTAACATTGGTTTTCGTAACATGCATTGAATAATTAATTTACTTTATCAGTGGGAATAATTTCTCAAACAACTATGGATAAATATCTTAATTATAAGTTGAAAAGACTTCATGCGATGCAATACTATATTATTACATTAGTTACTTGTTAGCAATTATTGTCAATAACTGAAATTAAATTGAATATTCTTACAGCTAACTTTTAGTCAATAGCAAATTTGTTATTTCATAAAAATAATACATTTATTTACATTGTTACATTCGGCGATCATTTCTATAACACAAAACTCGTAACTAGCAAAGTGAATAAAAAAGTATTACACAAGAATTTTGTGTTTATTAATCTTATCCGTTTTATTGACGTTTGGCTTAAAAGCCAACAATTGGGAAACAACACAATCTTAAAAGACAATAAAACTAGTTACGTGCGAAATACGCCCCTGAAATTCCTAGCTACGTATGAAATCTTTGATAATACCTTATCCAGTGCGCAAGATTACAGCAAACACTGCACTATTAGCGAACCTATTTATCTATGAATTATGATAAGATAAAACATCAAGCGACTTTCTATTTGTTTACTGTTTTCCATTACATCTAATAGATTTTTAATCAAGGGTTATCTGGAGTCACAGTTTGACATAATAAACGTAACTAATTCATGTACAATAATAAAGTCAACTAGGTGCCATTTCAGTCTTTCATCTTTGAATGGCACGGAAGTATCAAATCACGAAAGATTGGAGTCTATCAATTACACTAGACAGCATCCCAATTACCATTTTAGTTACTTTTTAGTGACCGTATAAAAAACTTTAGGAGTCAATTACCTCTTTTCATTAGAACAACTTCTTACCTTCAGATGATATTCTATACTGTGGAGGCAAGATTTATAGAAAAATAATTATAAGTAGCTCATAACTGGGGATGATGACGAAAACATAGAGAAATCTATTAATATCACTGATGTCTGTGATGATGCTGATGTAAATATAATCAATATCACCAATCAATTAGGATTAGCCTAAATATAATTAACAAATTATTGTGTGTTTCCAAATTTATTTCAAGGTTATTACAAATTTGTCATTTGAATGTGTGCATTCATTAACAATTAGTAAAATGAAAGCCGATATGTTTTTCTTATATCATAATTTAATAACCACGAAAGAAGCAATTAGTTACGCCTAAAATAAATTTTATTTCCTTACCACCCTGACCAATATAAGTAATATTACAAAGAATTAAGAAAGTGAATCTAGCAAATGATTGTGTGATTAATCATCTATATATAAATTCGGTCCATGGGGTAAGTGCGCAACATCCATCTGAATAGCAAATTTTCACATGAAAATCTATACCTACCAATAACATTTGAGTAATATTTTGGATTCAAGAATCGATCTCTAAAAAGCTTAAAAAAGAGACTGCTATGATTTCAAAAAAGAGGTTTAGCGGACTTTGTTTTGTAATTTAATTTAATACAGGTGGCATTAAAAATATCACACAATTCTGGTTTGAAACTATATGAGCGAACAGATTTTAATTTTCTGCACGTTATCTACAGCAAGCAAACTATGAGCATTCAAGACAAGATCTCTTAAATCGCTTATCTTTGTTTTGAGAAAAACAAATCTCTTGATCGCTAACATAAAGATAATGCGAAATGAGAATTCTTTTATCTGTTCATATTTTCCCACTTTATCTCTACAATCTGATGGAATGCACATTTTCGCTCGTCTAAAGTGTATTTAGGTTATTCGAGACGTCTTGTAGTCATATGACAATCATGTCGATCGGTACAATGATGATTTTATCTGATATTTTGACATGTAGACACAGATTTACTGGCGTAGCAACAGGTTAGGACATCACAAGTACTAACCTGAAAGAAAAATACTAGGAAAGAGAATTAAACATAAATAAAAAGAGTTATACTAAAATGGCGCAGAAGTATTTAAAATCATGTATATTTTAGAATTCCATGGTCATATGTAACGAATAGAAAATTACTACTTGTAAATTATAAGCATGGAGAATGGAGAAAATTGGCAGAAATGTTGGCATTTCATTGCAACTTAGCTACTTCATCTAAAAACGAAACGTGATACGAAGCTGTTTGAATATTCATCCTACAAAAAATCTGCTACCGGAAGAAAAAAAAAGTCTTACTACTTAATTTTAATCACAAATCTGTAATGTCTATAAATTTGATAACCAAAAGCCTTTAAAAAAAAAAAAAAAAAAATAGTACATTTTGCGAATTGTGACTATCATATACATTGAATTATTAAAGATACTATTACAAATCTGTTTACCACCAAGTATTATACGTATAACCTTTTCTAAACTGGAGCTGTGACTTAAGGACTCATTTGAGTCGGGTAAGCGATCCACTTCTCGCCGCGCCAAGAGGGCTGAAGATGGGAAAAATGGAGGCAAATAGCTTTAAAATGTATCGGGCTTTCAATACAAATGACCTTCCAGAAATTCTTTGACGATAAACCGACCTTAGGATTTCAGAGTTCAACTACATAATTATAGAAGATCTTGGAACGAATGCAAAGATGTCTGGTAACAATATGAGTCTTTAACTCTTTATATTGAAGTCTTTGTAAAATTCAAAACGGTATTATACTAAAACAGTGCACTATTGGTCCTTAATTCTTTATTAGATTTCCAAAGTTAAAAAGTGTAACATTTTACTAATATACTTGCTTTTTGGCGCTGGCGTCATACTTCAATACATTAATTTCTATCGGAAATAAAACTGTTATAATTGCGTGATCTTATTAATTAAAAAACGCAGACCATGACACATAAACCCTGTTCCCAGTGGCAATCAAACCAAACAGTTTGACCCATAATTGAGTTGCCAACGAAATTATGTAGAATGGGCTTACACGCAACTCATTGTGCTAAATCAGAAAACAGGAACAATATTGAAAGCTTGCGGCGTAGTGTAAACCCAAGAGTATTTAAAAATTTAATACATATTGTCACCGGGGGTATAAATTCCTAAGAACTTTTAGGTGTGCAGGTTCATGATGATATTTTTCTTCGCCGGTTCCTTTTTTTATGAATACACATGCAACTAAGAAAAGTGAGGTGCCTGGAGTTTGAACACGTGGCCGCCGACATTCTCGACCATGCGCCTAAACCTCCAGGCCAACACTGCTAAAATATACGAATGTATAAACTTTGACGTGCAACGCAAATGGTCTTAGCTCTAAGTTATTATGGTTTACCCTTTCTACTTGAGAGGCGTCAATAGCTGAGGGATTCTATAAAGCACACACATTATTATAAATTACCATGCGTAGTTCACGCATGTAGTTAGAGTAAAACGGTATTATGATAAAATTAATCGCTCATATTATAATCCAAGATTAATGTAACCTGTAATAGAGTATAAAGATATTACGTATTTATGGTTGTGATTTTTTTATTTTTAACCATTATGAAATCATTGTACAATATCAAGCTGATAGTAGATTTATTTATTAAACTTTAGCGTACACCAGGAATACAAAACTCACAGACAACTATGGGATAAAATAAAAATAAATAAATACACCCAACAGTCACATACATAGTTCTAACCCCACATTAAGATACTAGTCTTGTGTCGTGGGTATCAGAAACTACGAGAGACTTTTCGGTTTAACAAACACCCAGACCCGAAACAAATATTTGTGGATCACACAAACATTTGTCTCGGTGCGGGGATCGAACCCGCGGCCCCTCGTTTCGCAAGCTGGTGTCTGGTAGCCAAAAGTAAATAAATTAACACACACAAATAAACATAAATCGAATTGATGATAGTATAATGTTTTCCTTATTCAAAATCCTTTTATAAAATATCTCAATTGAACTAGTCTGAATTACAAGCGTCACTACTAGGAAAACAGTATTATTTTTTAGGAATACTTCATATTGTGTTCAAAGATAACGTTCTGGGTGAGTAGCACTTTATTCCGAAGTGCATGTAAATCGATTACAAGATAACACCTTTCAATGCTGTTACGTGAATATCTGATAATATTTGCATATGTAGGCCAACGAAATTATTGCAGCGTAGTAAAGCAATGACTAATTCGTGCTTTTTTCCTTTATTCTTGCTCACGCTATCCTTCACTTAATAATTTTTGCAGAAATATGTAGTTAGTAGTAGGCGTAGTAACCTCAACGTTTAGTAGCGCTGACAATCTCGGGGCCCTGGGTTCAAACTCCAGGCACAAAACTCTGACTTTTTAATTTGTTTTTGAAGTATGTATTATCACTTACTTTAACGGTAAATGAAAACATAGTGATAAGATCTGCACACCTAAAAGTTCTTAAGATTTTTTTAAGTGTGTAGTCCGCCAACCCACACTAGGCTAGCATGGTGCACTAAGGCAAAGGCCTCTTAGTTATAGAAGAGGCATGTGGCTAGCTATGGGACTTATATGGGCTGATGATATGTTGATGATGATATATTTCCCGGTACCATTTATAGCACGTTTAAATTATTTTAATTTAGATCTAATTATGGCATTCGTAAATAAATGGCAATAAAAGAAAATATATAAATAAAAAAATAAGGTAAAAAAACCTGTGCAAAGCATTAATTGCATCTCTACCCACCCCTAGGAGGTTAAGTATTATATAACCTTCACAAACATGAACCGACTCGAAATAAAAAGTTCTATTAATTAAAAAAAAACTGCAGCGATGAAAAGCGGCCGTGAAACTGCAAAGGTTCTTAGTTTATGCCAGTATGAACTCTGAGTGAAAAAATGTACGACTATTACGGAATTCAAATGAATTTATAATATTTTATTTATATGTTTGTCTCATACGGGGGCTAAGGGGTTTTTACATTAAGTCCAAGGCATAAATCAAAGCTAGCAACAAATACCTGTTGGCAAACTAAACACGTAAGAAATTCCTAACAACTTTTTTATTAAATGATAATTCACTGTAAATATCCATAGAACTTTGAAAAGTCGGAAGTATGTGCCTGGGGTTTTGAATCTCCGACTGCCGCAGAACTAAACCTCGAAGCCATAACTAATAAAAAAATCAACAATGCCTCTCATAATACAAAATAGATCGAAAAATATCATATCTATCTAAAGGACATATTCCCACGTCTAAACTACGAGTATAAAAATGTCTTCAATACACTCATTTAGATTAACCAGGCCTCTTTCTACATATCAGAACAATTATAAGAGATAATACATATAAAGAAAACACGTCGCGTCTTTACAACTCATCTGAACAATGTGAAGGACACCCTACGTTAGTGTAAATATAGCAGTTATTACTACAGCGTAATGTAAAATGTACTACTAAGTTATACACTTAGATTTCAAACTATTCCTCGAAGTATAATATTTCTGATAAATACACTTAAAAAAATACCTGTATTGAAACCAATGCTAAGAAGTATGGATATTTTTTTGTTATATTACCTCAATTTTTAGATTGATCTATCCGTTAGTAAAATTCAGGTACCCAAGGGAATCACTGTACCGACTTAGATAAAACCGAAATAACCACCCCACATGTTGAAAACACGCGCAATTCTATCATTATGACTGAAGTGCTGCTAAATATAAATATCTGAAATGTTATAATAAACATTTGTGAATGTAAAAAAAAAAGTTGAGAACTATACTAAGTATTGCAACCCCATAAAAAATATAAACCTCTGTTTTTCCAAAAAATAACTAATTTTCTTTACGACTCATTCTAAAAACAAAATTTAATTGAATAATTTTACTATACTTTAACTCAAATTCATTTCAATTGTTTAAACTTATCATTTGAATAAATAAAACGTCATAACGCAATATTGTATGCAATAAATTACAACAGCATCGAACACGCGTCACAAGTTAATAAAAAAACTATCAAATTTTAAGATAATAAATATCACATGATTCCTTTATTTGGTAACGATAATGCATAATTCAGATTTATATTATCTACACTTCGAAACAGTAAAGATACGTTGCAAAATTAAATTTCCATTCATATTTTGCTGGTGGATAAAGATAATGTGGCTGTATTACATAGACGCCACTTAATAACACGATAAAGGATCTAAAACGATTGTTTATCGCCTGATAGTTCCTACTGGCGTCTGCAACTCGATTAGATTTATGTCGCCGAGCTCGAAAATAAACCTTCATGCAGGAAAACATTTTAAAATAAAATTATTCAAAAGTCACTGGTTGAATTAAAAATTATAACATTACTTACATAGCCGAACTTTGCCGTCATGTTGTGTCCCGTTGTATATTATGTTGAACACACATCTAACTGAATTACTCTGCCGCTTTTTCTTTACTAAAACTGAACAATCCACTTTTACGTAACAATTTTTCAATACACTTCTCATTCAAATGAACAAAACACTGAAAAACAGTTTGCTTTTTTTGTTCCAATTCAAACTAGGGAACAATGGGATTTCTAATCACTAGGAAAGAATACAGTGCGTACACTAAACGTGCTCTGAACATAACACCTACATTTCACATCACTTTCATAATTTTCCGAAGAAGCCCGACGGAGCGCAATTTCAAAAATGGAACACCTTGTTATTTGTCAAACGGCTTTGACGGTCGGGGCTTCTTTGACTGAACATGAATTTGTATTTTTAATTTTTCGTGTGCGGGTTGATGTTTTTTCACGCGCGTATTTATGAGGCTTCAGCGGCGGCGACATGCGCGCTGCGCGACGGCCGGCCAACGACTACGAGATAAAAACCCCGCTTGATTATAAACTTATAAGCTAAACTTTTTTGTTCGTGTGCGTGAGTGTGTGACGGTGTGCACGCGAGGCTTTGTTGGTGACCTTACAAAGTTTTCACTTGCCTATTTATTCTTTTGGATGTGTCAAATATTAAAATACTTCAAATGAATAATTCGGGAACTATTCATTTTATTACATTCCAGATCAATTCTGTCTACTCGTAAATAATAAATATTTGTACTTTATAAATGGATAAAAGATGTGTTACATACATCTCAGTGAACGCTACTTCATATAAGTCGTAGTAGGTCTGAAACCGCGTAGATCAACAGACCGCCAAGTTAAATAACATTTCATTGCCTAGTTTTAGTATATTCACCTCTACTTGCTTGGGATTATTCATCCGTGGTAATTGTTTTAAGGTTAGTTTTTATGATCTTACTCATTTTCAGCCTACACTCTAATCAATTTTGATCTAGTTTTACTTCTGATATCTGCGGCGCTGCTAAATGAATGAATTAATATTAGGATAATCTTCACCGCAGATTCAAGACTAAAATGTGATTGTATAGTAATAGTTAACTCATTATCCTCGGGTAAATTTCTTTAGCTATTTTTGTTACTATATTAAATCATTCATTTATAACATTTAGCAGTAAGTCAACTGCTGAACCAACCCTGCAACCAGTTTTGCGATTCTGCTCATTATAGTCTAAACATTAGGGGTGAGTTTGCTACATATCCGGTGTCATTGCAATCATTTTTTGCCGTGATTGATTTGTATCTTCTCAGCTCTTTTACCAGTCACACTTAACATCTCCAAACAGTTTGGCCAATAGCAAGTTTCCGGTCATCCCCACCTTAAGCCCTTCAACTGATCCGATAACGTACACGTTTTCTCGATTGCGTCAAACCATAAAATGAAGTCTTAGATTTTCACTGCGCAAAATTCAATGCACGTAATGGCACCGTAATGCGCTAACTCAAAGGTCACGATGGAAAAAGAAATCGTAACACGGAAAACGACGCATGCACCTCAGTATAAAATGAACGTCGTAATCTGTTCACGGCATTATCAAAATAGGTCAATGCGGCAGTTCCTAGCCGTACTTGAGAACGTTCGAAACTATTGTACCGTGTACATTGCTCGCTTGGTTTGGATTATGTTAAAGATTAATGTTAACCAGGTAATGAATAAGGTGGTTATTATTAGGACGATATTTGGACAGCAAATTAACGATTATGTTTGTATTGATGTGAGAAAAGGTTTAAATAAACTATAGATTCCTGCATACAAAAAGAACATATTAAACAGCTAATTATACCAACAAATATACTACAACCTTGCCTTGGAGCTTCACATAATAACTAAACCAATGTTTTAAGGCTAGTAAATTAGATGCGTTTATGATATAAAGCGCGGCATTAACGACTAGTTCCGGTTGATTTGCAACCTCTTCAACAAATAGACTACGGCTTTTGAAATGACTATAGCTTAGAAAATTATGTTGTTAAATCTCGCAAGCGCCTTTAATGGATCATTAATTTTGGACGGAACATAATATTTTTAACACTTAATCGATACAGCTCTTTGAAGGTAGAGACATAGCCTTTTCATAGTATACGAGCAACCATTTTATACGGGTCTGTGAAGTATGATTAAATAATCTTATGTGTATGGTCAATCTTTCCAAAAAAAATGGAAGATAAAAAGATTCTTTTATAAAGAATCTCCTACAATTTTACTCTCCTATTGTAATAATTAAAGCGTCGAAATTTCTTGTCGCTTTATTAGGCCGTCAGGTCGAGACAATTAAATCATATTTCCATCGAAATAGACAGGGTTACAGGGGTCCATCAGGTTAAGAATCCATAGCTGGGTGAGACGTAGTTAAAAAAAAATCGTCAATGTTTTTTTTTTAATTACCCAACTGTCGCAGCTATACCCACCGAGTATTTACTATAGAAAAATGTAGCACTTGGCAGTGGGACCTTGTAATTAATAATAATAATAATAAGCCCCTCAGAAACCTAACGTCACGTCCGGCACGACCATCTGTTGCCACGTGAGGGGCGGACATTGGCAGTCACTGACTAAACACTTACCAATGACCAACGATGCTCTAGTATTTCTTTTCATACATGCGATGCGCCTAAGAAACAGGACAATACCCCAGGCGGGTACCGGAGCAAACCGCGATGGAGAATCCCGCCCCGGGCCCTCGGGTTCGGGCTGCCCTGCGTATTCTGGGGAGGGCACCGCGTCGCAACAAACTGCCCAGTTAACAACTGTTGCAGTTCCACATGTCTTATCATCATCATGTTCTTCACCGCCGTCGTCATTATTCTCATCCATACCATCATCACCACCATCATACGCTGATAATATTCATAACTCATCTGAAAGTTCTTCATCACCATCTATCGACAATTTCCCTGAGGATGTTATGCAGAAGGCAATATCTGCCGACATTCCTGTATCCGCCCCAGGAGAAACAAAAAAGCGTAAGAAATGGTCCGAGGAGATGAATATCTTTATCTTACGCACCTATTATATCATCACATCATTAGAATCAGACGTTAAAAACTATTTAACACCATTGTATGCAAAATTCATTGAAAAGTATCCACATATGCAGGCAAGTAAACAAAGACTAGGAGACCAACGTAGAGCAATAGTTCAAAAAAACTTACTCTCTGATGATAAAATCAAACAGATAAAATTAGAAGTAGAAAATTACCTTAAAATCTATCCCGGGACTGACACTCAACCTTCCACAAATACTAACAATGAGAGACTCAGGTGGACTACTGACATTAATGAAAGTATCATCAAAACATATTATCGTATTACAAACCTGGAAACAAATTTAACTGCGTACCGCCAACAATTACATCACGATGTTACAGCTTTACACCCAAATATAGCTCACGTTTCCGTGCAAAGAATCGCTGATCAGCGCAGAGTTATAATTAATAACAAATACATATCAGAAGAAAGACTGGAAGAACTAAAAAAGGAAGTAATTTTAGAAGCAACAAGAAATAGTGATAATGAAATTCTATCTGATATAACTTTAAGTGATCCTCAAAATTTTACGCCTACTAACCCTATGACCATTCACACTAATGCAATAGAAGACCAAGATATTAATGAAATTGTTGAAAATGAAAATGTAAATTCATCATTGTCTAAAGAGATCCAAACTGAAATAGAAAATCATTTTAACGAAACCTTAGCAGAACTCAGAAATACTGAACCCAACCAAAGATTACCAATTCCCAGACAAAAACCATCTCGAAAATTTTCTAGTATTGTTCATTTCATAAACACAAATGTTTTACCTAAATTTCTTAGTAATGAGACCAATTTTGAGACTCTACAGCTTATCATATACTCTGCGGCATTTACAGCGGTTAGTCAAAACGGAATAAGAATCTCGAATGCTCTTTCACGACCCAAAGACCAAATACCTAAATGGCAAGTGAATATGCACGCTAGAATTAATAAACTTAGGACAAATATAGGGAGGCTAACTGAATATATTAAAGGAAACCAGAGCCCACGTCTAAAAAAGAAGGTAGACGAAATAGTAAATAGATTTAAAATTCATTCAAAACACGAAAATCCTAATGTTGATTTATCACATTATCTTGACACATTAAAACAAAAATTAAGTGTTTTGTCCA
The DNA here is from genome assembly GCA_030295005.1 of Cephonodes hylas. NCBI lineage: Eukaryota > Metazoa > Arthropoda > Insecta > Lepidoptera > Sphingidae > Cephonodes > Cephonodes hylas. The sequence goes on from AP025371.1 coordinate 9,117,423, forward strand.
GTAGATTACGCAGGTATAAACAAACTACTCTTAGAAAGACTCAAAATAAGTTATTTCAGAACAACGAAAAAATATTCTATCGAAAATTAAATCAAAACAGCATTAATGACTTACCTTCTAATAACCATACGAATCATGTACCCAGCAGAGAAACGCTACAGGAGTATTGGTCGGGTATTTGGTCTAACTCAGTAACACATAACTGTAACTCATGGATTGAAGAAGATAAATGTAGATTAACGAACCTACCTGACATGGTATTTGGCGAAATCAGCTTAGATTTATTACAACGAGTTATAAACAAGACCCATAATTGGAAGGCTACTGGATCAGATAAAATACACAATTACTGGTATAAAAAATTTACAAGTACACATTCAGTTCTATTAAAACATATTAACAATTTTGTCCAAAATCCTCACTTATTACCGCTTTATATTACTGAAGGTATCACTTATATGTTACCTAAAGATCCGTCCGATACTGTCAACCCTGCCAAATATCGCCCAATAACATGTCTCCAGACGATATATAAAATTATAACATCGTGCATTAGTGAACTTATATATTCCCATGTACACATAAATAAGGTCTTAGCTGAAGAACAGAAGGGGTGTCGCAAAAATAGTCAAGGCTGTAAAGAACAGCTCACGATTGATGCCGTTGCATGCAACCAAGCTCGCTCTACAAAAAACAACATGTACAGTATGTTTATCGACTACAAAAAAGCTTATGATTCGGTCCCTCATACCTGGTTAATTTATATTTTAAAACATTATAAAATCCACCCACAAATTGTATCATTTTTAGAATTTGCCATGACACGCTGGAAAACTGTTTTAAAACTAAATATTTATAACCAAATTGTAGAAACTGATTTCATTAACATTAAAAGAGGAATCTTCCAAGGAGACGCACTTAGCCCTCTTTGGTTTTGCTTGTCGCTCAACCCCTTATCAACGCTTTTGAATAATACTGAAAAAGGATATAAAATAGAATTCGATAACACCCAATACACACTTTCACATTTGCTCTACATGGACGATATCAAACTGTTTAGTTCCACTCTCACAGACATTCATACACTAACAGACATAACGCAATCCTTCTCATCAGACATTTGTATGGAATTCGGAATCGATAAGTGTAAAATTCTCTCTTTTAAAGACGGTGATATTCAAAACGATAGCTACAAATTAAACGATAATAGGCTAATAGAATCTGTAGATGAAATAGAAGGATATAAGTATTTAGGCTTTCACCAAACTGGACAAATACACCACAAGGACACTAAAAATATTCTCGGCGAAAAGTTTAGATCAAGAATTCATAAAATTTTAAACACTTATTTAAATTCACGTAACACTGTTAAAGGTATTAATACATACGCGATCCCCATTCTCACATACTCTTTTGGAATTATTAAATGGTCACAAACAGACATAAAAAATCTACAGAGGAATATCAATACCCTGATGACAAAATACCGAAAGCACCACCCAAGAGCTTGCGTACAACGGATGACATTGCCCCGGTCTGAAGGTGGGCGCGGAATTATAGACTTACAGAACCTACACAATAAGCAGATTCGAACTCTACGAGAATTCTTCCACTCCAGGGCACCTGAGTCGAGTTTACATCAAGCGGTAGTGAGAGCAGACCGTAAATATACGCCACTTAATCTAGCAGAATCAATAGTAGAATTAAAAGAAAATAGTGTTAAACAAAAGCTGGATGAATGGATACAGAAATCCCTCCACGGGAGACATCGCCTCGACTTGAGTAACCCAATCGTTGACAAAAGTGCGTCAAACGCGTGGCTCAAGCGTGGTGAATTGTTTCCTGAAACGGAGGGATTTATGATAGCCATTCAGGACCAAACCATAGATACCAAAAATTACCGTAAATACATAATTAAAGACCCAAAAGCACAAATTGATTTATGCCGCCATTGTCATAGTAGTCCTGAAACAATTCAACATATTACCGGAGCTTGCAAATCTATTACACAAAACGATTATAAACATCGACATGACCAAGTAGCTGCAATAGTCCACCAATATTTAGCATACAAATATAGATTAATAACCACTAAAACTCCGTATTACAAGTATTCACCCCAAATAATTTTAGAGTCGGACAGTTATAAACTTTACTGGGACAGGACTATTATGACTGACAAGACCATCCACCACAATAGACCGGACATTACTGTACATGACAAGAAAAATAAAATTGTTTTCCTCATAGATATTGCAGTTCCAAATACACACAACCTACAAACCACATATACGGAAAAGATATCTAAATACACCGATTTGGCAATAGAGCTAAAGACTCAGTGGCGAGTAGACTCTGTGCGTACCATTCCTATTGTTGTTTCCACTACTGGCGTTGTTCCTAAATATTTACATAAGAGCCTTAAAATACTTCAGATTCATCCACTCACCTACACACTTTTACAAAAAGCCGTTATACTGAATACTTGCCGAATAGTCCGTAAATTTCTATCAATGGAAACGTAAACCCATATATCATCTTTTCATGTCATCAATTTTAAATATTCACCCTATTATCATCAGTTGCGTTCTGGCCACAAGCCTGCGCAGTTGGTTGTTTCGCCAGCAATGGTAGAAGTAATAAACAATGTATAGATAATAATAATAATAATCTTTTATTTCAGACCATCACATTTCACAATATAGTCCATATATAAAAACAATTTAAAAATAAAAACATAATTCTAAAAACTACAAAAATTTACTTCGCCACATGTAGGCGACTCCATGTTGCGAAAAATGGACAATCGGTCTCCATTCTATTCGCAATGAGTTGCAGGTAACTGTTAGGGCTGCCACGTACCCGGCGCATCAGGGATGCAGCTCGTTTCCTAAGTATTGCAGCAAAGCCGTCAACACCGGCGTCTGCAAACATCCCCGACGCGCTACAGAAACGCGGCAGCCCCAACAGTGCCCTGAACCCATTGTTATATTGGACACGCAGGGCATTGCAAGCCCGTTGCGTATACCCAACCCATAGGCTGCAGGTGTAAAAAGACTGACAGTATGCCTTAAATAATGTGATTTTTACCTGAGCGGTACATTTTGCAAACCTACGGGCCAGCATATTCGCCCGGACTGACAACGCCCTACGTTCCCTCTCTATGTCGACATCATCACTGAGAGTGTCGGTGACCCAGTGACCCAGGTACTTCACCCTCTGCACTTGTATTAGGGGTTGGTTATTTAAGAAGACCGGTGGTACGTCTTTGTAGAATTTTGAGCCAGCCTTGAAGGCCATTACCTCACTTTTTGCGGTATTGTACCTGAGCCCATGAGCCTCCGCGTAACACTCGCACATCGCCAACAACTTCCTGAGGGCACTGATCGATGGACTCAGCAGCACCATATCATCAGCGTAGCTTATGTTGTTAACCATAGTTCCATCAATAGAACAGCCTGTTATGGTACTGCTGAGTTCACGTATCAGTCTGTCCATATACAGGTTGAAAAGAATCGGGGATGTTAATCCACCCTGTCTCACACCCCAGTTCAACCTGTACGTGTCAGATACCGCTCCCGTCCACCTAACATGGTTGGTTTGATTGCCATACCAAAATTTAAGAAGCAGGATTAGCTCGGTGGGAAGATCCGTGTCCTCTGACAATTTTTGCCACAGTCTGTCATACCCCACCAAATCAAACGCTTTAGAGAGGTCCAGGAAACACGCATATATCGGCGTACTTCTATTAGTGTAGTACTGAACAGTGTGCTTGAGTGTCAGTATTGCCGAGTCAGTGGACAGCCCCGGTCGAAACCCGAACTGAGCATCGTGCAGCTTGACATGTTTTTGTAATTGTACGTCAAGCACTCTGTCCAGCACCTTAGCAATAGTAGTCGCTAAAGATATAGGCCTATAATTACCTAAACTAGACGCGTCCCCCGTTTTATTTTTAATGATCGGGACAACTACCGTCCTCATTAGACCTTCAGGTAGGTACGAGTGACCCAAACAGAAAGTGAACAACATAGCAAGGACCCTGGGCATGTGAACGCCAGCATGTTGTAGATGTTCTATACTGAGAGAATCATGTCCTGGTGATTTTCCACGCTTCATACTCCTCAGGGCCTCCGCTATGTCCCTTGCCAAAAACAACACAATAACTTCCCCCTCACCTTTATTGCGCATCTTTCCAGTGTTCGCAGACACAGAAGCGCCCTGAACTTGAAACTGCTTCCTAAATAGGTTGGCAATATGAACAGGATCGCTAACACCCTCTATGCTCACAGGAACGTCCGGTCTTGGATTCACATTATTCGTCTTTTTCCAAAAATTACCGAAATGTTTCTTACTATGTTCCATAGCTAACATGTCCATTTTAATTTGCGTCTGGTGATTTTGTACCCACTTAAGTTTAGATTTAAAATTAATTCGCGAGTCACGCATCTTATTGTAAACTGGACCACTAACAGGCTTGCCGAATGAAACCCACTCGTGAAAACATAACCGAGCCTCCCTGTGAGCTTCTCTAACATGCTTGTTCCAGCCTATAATGTGAAAAGTTTTATTTTTCTTTTTAAATCTATTTAAATTACATGAATAAGTTACTGAAGCTGCATTGGTTAGTATATCTACAATATTATTATATAAACTATCTATTATAAACCTATGTTTAACATCATGACACATAAAATCAGCACATTTTCTAAATTCTAAAGGAAAATCTATATCACGTAGTTTCATTGCACATAATTTACGATACTGCTCTATTTGAGAACTATTTCTATTTCCCCATATAACCCTATTTACCTTAAAACTATCTTGACTAACTTTAATAGCTAATTTACCTAAATTACATATTAAAACAATAGGAAAATGATCTGACCAAGAAGTATTATAACTAATATCTATATTAACTACTGTTGAGTTAGCAGCATCAGTCACCAGAACATGGTCTAACCAAGACTTAGTGCCGTGCGCCTCACTTACATACGTATACGAGTCCGGCGCTAATAGTTCAATGTCTGCACACTGCCAACTCTGTTCTAAACAAAACAGCTTCAGTTCCTTACCGAACGACGCACTCGGGTGGGCGTTGAAATCGCCAAGCATGTACGCCGACTCAACACCACTATTGTCTATTATAGCACTAATTTCACTTAAACAGTCAGTAAACTCAACTAAGTTATCAGTACCCTCCGTGGGCATGTATACCGAAAACACTAAAAAGTGGCGATTTTCTAACGTTACTTTAATAGCCGCCAGAATAATTGCTTATTGCTTATTGAATTTTCAAGTTGATATAAAACTGCAAACACGGTAAAACTGAGGTTATAAATAAAATTAACCTGCAGCTTTGAAATTCCCTCATTTCCATAGCGCTACCCACATTTTCTACGCCACTTTATTCCACCGTAAAAGCTAACATGCCAATAAATCATAGTTTTAAAAGCACACACGCGAGGAACAATATATTATAACAACCACTTTTAATTTTATTTATGACTCAAATACCAGATTGAATATAAATAATAAATATACAATTGATTTTAAAAAGTTTTATTTTTAATTAATTTTTTTTCCGTGTATATGATACTTTGAAATGTTTTTTTTTTTATACGTACAGCAAAAGTTCGAATAAAGTCACTTATTCGAATTTTAGGTATATGGTTTTGCAGTCACTTCATCTTTCTAGGCAAAAAACATGCGAGAAAAATATCTATAAAAATATGTCAAAAGGTACATAAGTAGTTTTTCATAGTAGGTATATGAAAGACTCAATTTAAAAATTACCTTGTATTTGTTATTGTTTACATTTTACATTCCAAGCGTTCGTGTGTTTGGTTTGTATAAAATTATGTCATTGTCGAATAAACATTATCATAGTATTTGCTACATTCTTGTTTCAATTATATTTATCTACCGCTAATAAGTTCCTGCATGGCCTCAAACGACTAAACATCGAATCTTATTTCTTTAAGGACCAATCTACATAAGTTATATGTTCCTTGTTTGAATATTCTAAAACATAATTCTCATTAGCTCAAGATATTAATAGCAATCTCTTTTGATTTTTGAACAATTGATTACTAATTAGTAAGCCGCAATTCCTCTTATATTTTTACATGCCTAAATTTTCCATGACCGTAGAACCACACTTATTATTTATGATACTAAAATTATGGCATAGAAAAATTACCCCAATTGAATTCAATTCAAGAATAAGTTTTTTTTATATTTTCTCGGAAACCACATAAGTTGTTTATAGCGCCTCTTATTAGCGGTGCAAAGACACTATTTCCCATAATGATTAACATTTACTCGGAAAAACGAATATCAAATATTTTTTCGGTATTTCCGAACACATCACGAATTTAATGATAACAACACGGAATGCGGTCGAAAGCCTACTTTAAATTGACAAATTTGCGAGACTCAAAAAAACCAAGCAGACTTGACCTCTAAGTTATTTCCGACTTCCGACAAGTACTGCATTATTTATTCAAAATTATTTTCCTTGTTTAGTGAGACGATACAGTGTATATTCGTAAAACAAATTTATAAAAGTACTCGTTTTTAACCAACTCGCAACATTCTCTATAAAGCTCTAAGAACCATGCATTTTCATGACCGCAAAAATAAATTTGTAATTCATTAAAGATCATTGTTTTAGTAACGTCGCCTTGACCCGCCCAGCGGCCGACGTCGTCCAACAAAACTTGACCTTTGGAATATCATTTTAATGCTGTTATTTACTTCAAAAGTACAGTCTTTGGAGGTCTATAATTAACTGGAATTTGAAAGATATCTTTGTATCAATCACATAGTGTTTCGCCACCACTTTGGTAATCGGGGCGTAAAGTTAGCTATTAATTTTGAGAAAAGGTCACTGCGCTGTTTCCTAATTTCACACCTATAATACCTTAGCCCTTGAGAACAGTCATTAAAATGCAACCTTGACGAATAAAATTATTTAAATAGCGAAAGCAATCAGTTAATATTAGGTCCCAAATTGTTGTCGCCTTTTAGAAACATCAGCATTTACATCACTAGGTCACGTTATTAGTACGGATGAGACAGGTTGACTGCGATCACTACGAAAGTCCACATAATGGATATTATTGAAAAAGCTTTACTGTCGATGTGGTTTTATTAAGATTTACACCATCTCAAAACTACAATATTTTCCTCTCCCCACTTTCGATCATTTGATCACCACGTTTTAATCGCATCAACCAGTTACAATTTTATGAATCGAATCCACAGCTGCTTTTATCAAGTGTTTTCACAAAGATGTTTAAACACATCATCTATTAATAAACATAAAGATAATAACGCATTCTACCCCTAGCCTGGGCCAGACAACCCTATTTTTACTTTTTTTTACCTTTACTATCGTCAACAAAGTTCTTTTTACGAACAATTCTGTAAAAAGCCTTAAGTAAATTGATGGTAAATTGCGGTCAGCGAAGGAATAGGATCGTGATGTTCTCGGCCACAAACAAACAGTCATTTGTAACCCGGACTTTTCGTTGACGTCCGCTGCAAAGACTGTGACGCCTTTAATCTTAGTATGCAAATAACTGAAGAAAAATTTACGACTTTCATGAGCGTACGGGTGCTGATAAGCGCTCTACGTAATCGATGGCTACCTGATTACAATCATTGATAGAAATAAAATGAAAGAGTACTTTATTTTGTGTCATAAATACGAGTGCGTACTCGGTTATAATTAAGGGTATGTACCAGGTTCCTATACTCATACTTTGTGTGTTCATATCATTAGCCCAGATATGTTCCTCTATTGGACACAGGCCTCTTCTATAACCGAGAGGGTTAAGGCCTTAATCTGCTACGTTGGCCTGGGTCGGGTTGGCAGATCTCCTGAGAAATTATAGGTGCACAGATTTCTTTACGATGCATTTCTTCATAGTTAAAGTGAGTGATAGCTTATTTTGAAAACACATAGTTTTGAAAAGTTATAGGTGTGTGCCTGTGGCTTGAGCGCACGACGGCCGTCTTCATATGCAATAAGATTATGATTTCTTAGCGATAAATGCAGTTCAGTTACAGTAAGTGTTGACATTCTTACAGTATGCAATGGTGGTACATTGTTACTATGAACTACTGTGAAAGTAATGTTCACCTACTTTCGTACAGTTTCAGTGCGGATATCAAGAATGTCCCATGTCGCATCGAACGCCAGAGTTTTATTAACTGCAACACGTAGGCTTTCAAGCCTGTTATAGAGCATTAACTTTTTTTTCCTTCACTATTAAAATTCATAAAGAATTTTACATCCTTAATAATATATTTTTAGAGGAAAATTTGAAAAGACGGAATGCAACGCGATTACAATAAACATCAGTTTAATAAGACGTTACTAATGTCTCCTGATAGAAAGTCAAATATGTATAAAAATTTAATTTTACAAATCCACACGGATTTAGTCCGATACTTTATCAACGAATTCCGTCGGGTGTATTTTTGTTCGATAAACATTTGTTACATAAGTCACGACGATGTTGTTTGTTTATTTTGGTGTGTAGTAAGTGCTTGGTTCAATACTCTATGTAACAAGGGTCATATTTTTTAACAATCACAAACAAAGATCTACGAGTGAGGACGCTTCAAGTGACATCCTTCGAATCATTCTAATACGGAAATTGTTTTTACAAATGCTGATAGATTATGATGTAATTTACAGTTGATTCGATCACGGCTTTCGTAGCTCTTGGGTCAAGACCGCGTACGGAAAATTTTGCTTCACAAAGTATGCTACGCAATTATTACTCGTATTGTCATAAAAGTAAGGGATATTATGGTAAACATTCAACCATGTAACCTACTTACGTGTCAACATGCAAGCCTGTAAAACAAACAAATACTAAAAACACCGCCTACTCGTTTAAGTGATTATTTTCATAATTATATACTTAGCATATTTGGACTATTTTAAGGTAAGTGATAAATATATGTTAAATATAAACTATTTGAAAGTATTTATTGGAAATAATATATGCCACTTAACAGTTACGTTTTGTGAAACCATGTCAATACTTGCAGACTATTGTGTAAAATAGTGCCTCGTATTAACAAATAAATACCAATTTGGTTGGAGGCATATTTCACAAAAGACTTTGTCAATTCATTTGTAGGCGTGTTACTATGTCAGCTTACTTATTAAGATGAGTAGCAGTCAGCTTTTCAATCTGAATCAAAGTATCTTATTTATTAAATAAAAATGTTATGCAAAGGGATGAAGCATATTATTTAGGTAAAAAATAAGTATGGATATTGAAGGATGGATAAGCAGAAGAAGGCCAAGGAAAAGATGGGAAAGGAGATGAGAAATAAAAAGGGGTGAATGATGACATGACGGCTGATAGTTATGTTTGGAAAGACAAAAAGTACTATGCTCATCCCATCTACAATTGGAATCATGGCAAGATATCGCGGGAAAAGTACGAGTAGATACCCTGCGATTTAGAAGTCCCGAATTTGATTTCGGGGACGGGAATGAAATAAAATAATATTTGTTTGGTTATGGCACAAAGCTGAAATTGTTTCTGAAAAACCTTGCCCTCTATGCTGTGAGCAAAAAAAACAATTGGCCAAATGTTTGTAGGGGCAGAAATGCACTTTAGTCAACCCCTTCAGTAATACAGGCATTAGTATGTGTGTATGTGTACATCCTTGGTGTTTTAAAATAAAACCTGCCCCAGTAACAAATGTTACCATTTTATTAGCATCGTTAATAGGTATTATGTAGCATATAAAAACAATTGTTATCGGTTGCAATAATATAATCGACTTACAGTTATTTAATCCGAGGCCTTTTTATCGTTGATATATTTAGTTATATAAATAATTTCCTTTTTCAAATATTTGGGCTATAAATAAACATAATGATACACAGGCGCCAGATAATGAATTATGAATACTCACACAACCCCGTTAAGTCCGAGGTGTGTGCATGGGGTTCGAACCCGCAACCGTCAAGATTTTTATCTCGATCGCATGCGTAAACCTAGACACTTAGAATGACTCATCATTATCAACCCATATATCTCCCACTGCTGAGCACGGGTCTCCTCTACCATTGAGAGGGTTTAGTCCATAGTCCACTACGCTGGCCTAGTGCGGGATTGCGGACTACTCACCTAAGAAATTCCTAAGAACTTTTAGGTGTGCAGGTTTCATCACGATGTTTTCCTTCACCGTTAGAATGTCTCGCTTCGTACTAGTTTCCAAAGTAACTAAGCTTAGCATAATTAAAGCTATTAATAAATCAACAGCAAATAATTGTGCATCCTCAATTTCCGCTAAAAGATATATAATTATTCCAACATATTAGAGAGGAAGCTTATAATTGGCGTCACGTTTCTCTGAAACTAAAACATCGTATCACTAGTATTCGCAATTAATTTACCTCGTGATAAAGACGAAGGATTTATTCGTCATTTTACATTGAACACTGCTTATGTTAACAGCTTAATGTAAACTTGTTAATGAATTACTATTATCGCCGGTTATTTGTAATATTTATATCAGTTGTAGGAAATATGGCAATTAAATTGCTAAGATGAATCAAACGGAATTATTGAATCAATTACAATACTATTATAAATGTTTACTATATTAATAAAACAACAGCTTATTCATGTCTGATTACTCGGCTAGTACTTTTATGCTTGGATGGATTTGGGCTTATATCCCATACTAGAAAGATATAGTAGACTTATTACCTACATGTACGAGTATAGGTAAACATATACTACTTCCTAGTAAGTATTTTATTCTAGTAGGTCATCATTCTCCTGCCCTGCTCCCAATTCTTATTTGGGGTCGGCGCAGCATGTTTTGTCCTTCCACACAGGAAGGAAGGACAAATCATGCTGCATAAGAGTTTTGGCAGATTTTTTACGGCCGGCCGCCTGCCTGACGCCAACCCTCCTTGGGACTTTCATTGTTTTAGGAATGGGGTAGGGATAGCGTGTGTTTGGGTACAGGATACTGCAGGAAAGGATATTTGGCCTGATGGTAAGGATGCTACAGTCCCGGATAAGGAAGTATTAGGAGACTGTAACAGCTCGGGGGGCCGAGCTCGCGTACTCGTAGCCCTGTTCCATGACTGGCTAGATCAATGGAAAAGGCATCCCCTGACCATTTTATTCTAGTAGGTAATGTATATAATTGCCTTAAAACTGAAGCCGAGGTTTAGGCACGAGGTTGGGAATATCGGCGGTCGCGGGTTTCAACTCCAGGAACGCACCATTGACTTCTGAACGTTATGAATGTATTTACAATAAATTATTACGTTCACTGTTGAAGAAAACATCGCGAGGAAATCCGCACACCTAAACGCTATTAATTTCTTAGGTGCATTGTCCAGCCCAATTTAGGCCAGCGAGGCGGATTACAAACTATACTACCTCAGTTCTAGATGAGCCTCTTGCCCAGCAATAGGACCTAGCTATATGATTCTGATGATAATCTTACGCCTTGTTATGTCAATATCCTAAAAATAAATCTAGATGTATTTTGGGTCTAAGTCCGGGTGTTTTCTTGAGGTTAATGTTTCAATGTAGTTGTGTAAGTGCTAAAACTAGATACATTAGTAAATCACAACGTCTCGACTCCACGCTATATCTGTTTGTTCGAATAATTACATATGGCAGGCGCCACTCGGCAAACATGTACGTGTGTGGCGAACTTACTATGTGCGGTTTAAGTATTTTTAACGCTATGAATGTGAATTTTAAAATTGGTTTACTTTGTCTTTCATTTATGTGGAAATGTGACTCGTGGGTCTGTAACACAAAGAGTTTATGAAATTGTACTTTTGGAGCTAGCGGTTCGGATTCGACTCTCGAGCTGAGCGAAGTTTTATAGAAATTTAAGATTTTATAAGACGTTAAAATTATGAACACATGTATGTAATTTGCAAAATAATAATAATAATAAAAAAAAACGAAACAGAATGAATATGATCATGTAAGCAAGCGCTCGAAAAAGAAAATATATTCACCAAATTTCATACGCTGACTTATTAAAGACGGAAAATTCGTATAAGTAAGACACATTGTTATAACCGAAACGCTTGTAGCATCCTAATCAAATTTATTCCCTCTTATATTACAAGATATTTCTTTTGTTTCGTTCATTTACTTAAGAAGACTTCTTTGTCCCCATTTCGCTCAAACCAAGAATTCTGTATGATATTTATTTAAACTAAATACAAAATATTAAGATAGCTCGGCTTGAAATAGATTCAATTGATTTCATAATGTTTTAAACCTTATCTCGGTATATTACTTAGACATATTAAATAGGTACCTATTTGTAATAAATAAATTTTTAATATCCTGAGCCCATATAAAGAAATATAAACTTAAAATCACACGGTTAATGTGTTACGCTTTTGATTGATTTGATTTGTTACGCTTGAGCCTCTATAGAAGTAAGTACGATACTGAATATAGGTATGTATACTGAATTTCGATACCAGTATCTTCTCTAGAACGTAACGTGTAAAAATTGTGTCAAATGTCCAAGAGTCGAGATGTACGATAGCCGATAACCACCAACATTCCCTTATCAAATGTCATACACACATTGGCTGTGTGAAACGTTGAAAGTTATCGAGTTATCGCTTGTAATCATTATTGTTGTTATCGAAATCGAAGCACTCATTGATACATGGCGCCATGTGCATTATCTACACGTAGACGCACAGTGTACTACAGTTCAGTAAGGCATTTCTATTCATCTTTTTTTTTAACATTCGCCATTCTTATTAAACAAACAAAATTACAAAAAAAAAAATAATCTGCAGTTCATCATCTTCTAGAATTAATTTTTATTTGTTTACTTCATGATACTTTATTTTAATTTTTTGAATGTGTTTAGCTTAGTAAAAAAAATCTAAATTCCGTCTTTTCTTATTTTTTGGGTCTAGAGTAATCAACTTTTGAATCTTATTAACATGGATATTATATGATTTTTTGTGTCATAAACCACTTATAATAATTATAATCATAATCAAACTCAATCGTGAAAGATTGGTTCTCTCTGCGTCATTGATAAAGATGTGAAGGCGTGCATTTCAATAACACTGACGTACTGTTATTAAGTATATTGTGTTGTAGGCCTGGCATTAATTCAATTGAAATATTATAATTGTCGGATCATATCGGTGAATATTATTTAAAAATTATGAGAATTTGCTGTCTTCGTCATACAATTTATCATTATATTTACCCCTAATGGAAATGCAAATGGCGTAATTTCTTGTGTCATAGATTGTGAGTAATTTTCATTAATCTGATGACACTGGCATTTATAAGGTATGTAACTTAAATATTATTCTTAGTATTCTGACTTGTCACATAACGTGTAAAATATATAAGATAGTATAAAGAATATTTTCCGGAACGATTAAAATACTGATGATACAATATCTTCTAATTTTTTTCATTTGTTTTATATCAATTTTCTTCCTTAATATGTGCCTTAGTAATTCGCCTTCAATATTGTTCGTAAGTCGGCGATAATCAGCGGAAGGTGTTTATGAAAATCTTTTCAATAGCTGTGCGTCTAACTCTGCTAGGTACAAAGCGTTTAACAAGTCATAATATTGAAAGTACCTACGCAGCACTGGATCCTAGTTAAAGTTCTTTAAACTATGAACACAGGCGCAACGCAAATACTTAATAGGCCATGCTAATATTTAACTCTGTGTGGGATCGAATTTACCTCCTCTCCACAGTGGCTGAGTGGGCTAAAGGTGCTTACATACTAGTCCCTTATGCCATTTCTTTTATATGGGCAGAAAGATAGAATAGTAATTAGATTCTTTGGTTATTAAACTTCGTGGTTATAACAAAGAATTCGTAAGGTAAGTGCATAGGAAAGATCCAACTGCTGCTTACACTAAATTACAGGATTTTTTTAGTCTTCTAACAACAACTGGTTTAAAGTATTTATATTTATAATTCATAATATGGTGGATTCATACTACTTATTTCTGTTTCTTGCACAGAGCATTGAAAATTCTAAATAAACACAATAAAACTTCTGAATACATGCTTATATTAATACTCAAATCACAACCCTATTCTTTCCTTTTAATTTGTATGAATTTATCAACAATTCATCAAACATATTTATACGTCATGCCCTAAATCCCGTAACTAGTTATAAACAGTTCGTCGGTTATAATCATTATCCCGCTAATGCGATTAACCTTTTCACGAATAGCAAAGACTTGTTACCACTAATAGGGTTGGCAGTACCGGAAAAAGAATCGAAAAAATTATACTTCCTATTTTGAATTGTTACAATAGACAAACTAAACACTCCTGTGTTTGTAAGAATAATTTAATTCAATCAATATGTCGATATATAAATATTACAATCAAATGAAAAGTGAATAAGGGGGTCGAAAAGGGAAAATATTCATGATGTTCTAGGTAAAGGCTTAGTTAGGAGAAGCTGAAGAGGTAGTTTAAGATCGTAATTTGCGGTACCAAACAGTCTTGGCCTACTCTTCAGGCGTATGTTCTTATGTAGAATAATCGGAAATAATGTGGAGGTGTATCCGTGATTTAAATTTGTAACTAATTCATTTTACTTATATTTTATTAAATGATACATGTAACTCTCAAACTTAGCTCCAAATAACCTTTCCTCGAGATGAATGTCCAGAAAAGGACGTCAAGTGGTTAATTATGATGTTCCTGACGATGTCATATGAATATGCGGTCACTTTATCGTCCATTTACGAAAATGAAACCGCAATACCTTATAAACAAAAAAATTATTACAAATACACGTCTTATCCTACTTCAAGTGAAGAAAATTAGTATAATTTCAATCTTCCCGGTCACAATCGGAATGAAAACGTTATCTCGATACTGCGCGCCCTAACCATGACTAAGTTAGTTTCAAACTCGCTAAACGCTTGATAACGGAATCGTTCTTTTGCCTTTCAATAGCACGTGGACGCCTTTTTGCTTTGCTAGGTTTAGAATGCTTCACAGTTTTGTTCGGTAGAATTAGAAGTTTTCATCGAAATTTAGATAATGCCAACGAAAACTATGGCCGTGGCTGCGGAATAACTCGCAAGTCTTGTGTTATTAGTAACAAAAGCTCCAGTAGACATACAGAAGAGAAGATTAAACCCACCAAATAGTAAGCCCCTTTTGTCATTCTAACATTCTAAGGGACTGGCTCCTGGGAAGAGCAGTGTGATTCAAATAAATTGTCCATTAGCAATATCACGGAATATCACGATCAGATACGTTTTTTATATTAAAATATTACTCGAATTTTTCTATCAATAAATATAACATGTTTGTATTAAATATTAATTTAGTAACACTTCGTACATTACATTAAAATTCACAGCTTGAGGCTATCTTTAGCAGTCAAACCCGAGGCGATGCTCAGATGACAGGAAACAGAGCCATAGATAAAAATATTAATACTGTGAATTGTCACATTGTTTGGGGGACTATAACGACTAGGTGTATCTGCATATTCATATTGACTTCTTCATTCAAACATTATAAGTGTTAGGGTCATGACTAAGCTAGATAAAAGTGCAATACAAAAAGACCAACTCGACTCGACCGCTTACTTATTGCATTTCGACTCCTGCATACCGTTCTTGCTAATGGGAGGACATTCGTATCCGAATGGATAGTTATCGTATCGTTTAATACTTTTAGTATAGAATGTACTGGACACGTTCCGATATACCGTAAAAATGTTTTCAAAATTCGAACCAAGCGAATAAAAAAATATAAAACTGTATTGACTTGCTAAGTCGAATATCGTGTACTTAAATACCCTAAGCGGAGGTGTGTTTGTATAATACATGCCTGAGCATTGTTGCAAGGCCTCTGAGTAAACAGCGCCATAAAAGACAAGTGTGCAAGCGGCCTTACCCTGCAGTCTCGAGCCCGGTGCAAATATTTGCGAATTAGAAGGGGATGAAAAATGAGACGTGCGTTCTGTTCGATTTTTTGTAACGGAACTAGAGTTGTAGCTAATTCTCGACATAGCAACAGTGACTCACGAAGCATCGAGGATTAGATAAAAAATAATCGATTTCAAACATGCACAATTTTGATTTTCGAACAGAACGCTCTTATCAACTGTGTTACTTGTATATTTTTTTTAATTTTCCTTGGCAACAGACTTAAGCGTAGACGGCTGGTGCATTTGGGACCTATAATTCGAAATGGGGTTTTAGCTGGTATGAATTAAATTTATTTTTACACATAGGTACTAAGACATACATACTTATATTATTTCGTAATTACATTTTGAAACACGTTAATTTTAACAAAATCCTTTAATGTTATGATCTATAAATTATATTCTAATAAATGTAACCGTGTTTTGAATAAATAAAACTAATTACGTCACTAAATTTAAAAATCAAATTCTCTGTTTCCTTATACTGTGTTTTTCCAAGTGAGTATTTTAAGAAATCTGACTTTCTATCAAAATGTTTAACGTCATCAAATGTTTTCATGACGCACGCATCTCATCATAATGTTTTCGTTCACATACATTTCCCGTTAATGTATTTGGTATAGAAGAATCTTCGCCTCCAAGAATTCAGGCCATTACTCACGCATCAAACTCAAACGAAGGTTGCCATTACACTCGGTCAAGCAGTTAAGGTTAAAACAATAAATATTTGGCCAAATAAGGGCTCCGAATTCCGTCGCATTAGCACCTTTTTCTCCAACTTTATGGGAGTGCGTTGACACCATAAATATTAAGTAAACAAAGCTTCGTATTATTCATTCAGTATATCACACAGGAAATAATAATTATGATCGATGACTTGGCGGACTCGTGAATACGTATCCGCCCAGATTACGTACATTTCATATTTAAGTTTTTCCAATGGCTTTTGTTACTGCCGCGGTCCGGAATCAGCTGTTCTGGGGGTAATAGAAATATTTTCATACCAGCAAATATATGGGCCAAAATTCGTTTGCCTTGAGTGCGCAATAATTAATCTCGTAAACATCATTTAACTGCGAATGTAGGGAGCACGTTATTTCGAAGCTTCGTCGAGGTAAACTAGGTCATGAAGGTATTCGCAAAATGCCTCATATTATTTTACAGGTAGACAAAACCTAAACGTATACCTATACGTATGACCTTTCAAAATAGACTTGTAAGAAAGGGGAAAGAAAAGGCAATTTTTAATGCTTTGGCAATATCATTCATCATGCAAAAATTCTGTCATCTCAATGTCTAATACTGTAGTACTACAATGCCAACAAACGTATTAAGTAAAATCGTCAAATTCCATTCATGTTTTGGGTAATTGCTAAATTTAAACATGATCTGGTATGTTCTCCGCTGTGGAAGCGCAAATGTTTATACCTAAGTCGACAACTTTGCTTAATTAATGCACCGACACGATCGGCTCTATCGTCCGACAACATAACATTTTCATATAAAGTGTGTATGGTGACCACGTTAGTGTGGAATTATAAATTTCTTATCTAAATGGTAATACATTTACATGACATTATGATTGGTTTGTGTTAATTCCACAGTTCGGATAAGGTTTCTTATTTCATTTTATAGTTGAATTATCAAATGCTACCGGTGAATTATGGAGTTTTAGTTGCCTATAAATTTGACGAAACAAATTATTTTCTCTGTTGTGAAGACCTCCCGATTTCCTTTCCCTCGTTTTTCTTCTAGACTATCTTCCATCTATATCAACCCGCATTCGTCCTACTGCTGGACTTGGACTTTTTCTACAACAGTAAGACGTAAGGTCTTGGCCCACCACGCTTAGGTTCTAACAACAACCATTCTGTAGCATTATAGCTGTATCAATAAGCAAGAAGATTAACTCTATCCTCTGAAATTCCCAAAAGACGCACAATAATATTTTTATTCTGTTTCAGATTTGGTGAGGAAATCTGTTATTTTATAGAAATATCAAAATTAGTTTCTGGTAATTTCATGTTCTTTTCATTGAACAAGAAAGTTCAGTTACATGAATGGGCCTCATGCCAGTGAATATCTTTTGGCTCTGGATGCTTGGTCTCGAGAGCATCTGTGTCTGAAATCATAATCATTACTGAGCTTCATAAAGGATACACTTATTTCCTTTACATGCAATTGAATAACACAAAACAATGGGATTCTCACCGCCAATATCTTACGACTAATTACTTATTAACATATAGTCAAACAATAATATCATCGTTAAAAATAATCTAAAATAAACAAAACATGACTTTAAATACTCGTAATATGATTGTAATGTTTTCAAATTAATAAAAGCTTAAACTATTTATTGACTGCATGATTTCTAGTAGTATCTTAAAGAAGATAAATCTTCATACCCGATTTCTGTGAATTTTCGAAGT
Source organism: Cephonodes hylas (assembly GCA_030295005.1). Taxonomy (NCBI): domain Eukaryota; kingdom Metazoa; phylum Arthropoda; class Insecta; order Lepidoptera; family Sphingidae; genus Cephonodes; species Cephonodes hylas. The sequence goes on from AP025371.1 coordinate 9,135,842, forward strand.
TTAGTGGGTATTCACAACAAATGATACGCGCTTAAACGGTAAAAAAAAACAAGACGAGGCAATCATAATCGTGTTGTCCCGGAACTGGGTTTACGTACACTAAGGACTTACATTTTTTTATCAAAGTTAATGCTCAAAAGTAATTTAAATAATTAATTCTACTAGAAAAATATATGACTGTGATTGACCAACTCATAATTCTCCATATGCTGATAATAAGCGAACTAAGTGGATATTAAGAAGCTATTATTCGCCAATTACCTAGCAGAGTTATTAACTTAACGAGACCTAGACTATAAAAAACAATCCCGTACCTGGTATGCAAACCACCATAAATAAATATGACAATATACAAATACTTAAAGTATTTGCAAACAATAGTGTAATGAATGACTTATATTATAAGATGGAATAATATTTTACTACTGAGTTATGGAGGAGAAATAAAATAAATCAGAAGGGACTGTCCCGTTGTGGAGTATGAACGCAGGCACCCGAGGAACGTCGAATTTGCTCTTTTTAATTATTATGCAAATAATACCGAATACCAGTAAACATACCCACGAATGGTCATACCGTTAATTACATAATTTTAGAGGAATTGTGTCACCCGCGCTAAATATAATATTGATTTATTCTGTAACACGTTTCACTCGGGTGTTATGAGTATTACTTGGCCCTTGGAGCTATAATTAGACACGCTTGGTGGAAATTTTTCATGTCTCTCGAATTTGTAAGGAATGCTTAATGGGGTTTGTCGTCCATATGGCTGAGAATATGGTACATAATAATCGTCCATGTCAATGTCATACATGAGATTATAAGTACTAGGGCAATCTTAACAAATTGTTAGAAAAAAGGGAAAGGAAGAAAATTTAGACTTGTATCATCCTGAAAAGCCCAAAAGCATTACATGTGAACCATGCAATGTCTAGTTTATATTTGTTTATTGTTGTATCAGTATATTCTCATTTTTATGTCAAATTGATTTTGTTTAAAATATTATATTCTTATTCGGAAATTTGGTTGGCAAAATGAGCTTTTGGACTTTTAAGGAAATTCACGGGCTTGTATGACTTCCCATATATTCCTCAATAAAATTCCTCACATAAGTTTAAAAAATCTTATCCCTATCAAAACAAAATTCATGGAAAATAGGAAAAAGTATCATAAGGACATAGTAACCTCGATCACACGTCGAGACGTTACCTCAAATTAAACCCATCTGGTATAATGAAGTGTCGTTTAGCTGACACCGCCAAGGTCCTAAGTATCAGAGCTAGAAATTACGATTATTGCGATGGCACCCCGCAACCGCACGCCAGAACAATTACTCACACCGGCTCTAATGAAAACCGCAGCGGATGAGAATCGCTCATTGTGAAGCCCCGTGTAACACTTTTATCTAATTTATCTGAACCGAGTGTAGCCTCGCTGGTTCTGTGGTTGTTGGAGTATCCTCATTTCACTGCTAGCCTGGTACCAATGTTGTATACAAGAAAGTGATTCTATATGTTAAGGTCTTATAAAATCATTCCTTATCTCCATTCCAAGATAGATCCATAATTGCTATTTACTTATTTGCTTATTTGTCGATATCTTCATTTGATTTAAATAAACTTACTGTCGAAAAAAGTGAAGAATTGAAAGCAAATTTTAATCAAAGAATCCATAATCCTAAGACACATTTAAATAAACAAAATTTAGCACCAAACTTAAGGACTAATTTTTATTAATACTGCAGAAAATTTTATCAAAAGTCACAAAAATTAACGCAGTAAAAAAACACCGAAATAGCTCAAGGGGAATTCCAATTATCTATTATATTTATACATACTCTAAGGAAACAATATAAACAAGATAATCGAAAATAAACGTACTCATAAATTTATCTTGAAACAGTAATGCAAGCTTATCTTCGTGACAAAGACTAATACATGACTGCACTACGCCAAATGTAGAAACAGGTGACGAATCAATAATTTATGGTATCATACTATCATTATGCAAGTGTGAAAATTTATCTTCAATACATAAAGACAGAAATTAATCGAAAATTAACTCACGCGTACCGGTTTTAAGGAGATTATTGCTAAGATTAGATCGATTTTACGATGGGAAATTTACCGCATTATTTTTGTGCGACAGTGAGGTTAATCAAAATATGCATTTTATCACGAAAAATACGAATCTGTTCTGTGTTCCAAGATTTTTAGATTTTGATTAGGAACGGCTAAATATTGTTTGTTTAAGATAATATATCAACTTCATCGTGTGGATAACATAATGCTAGGTTTTGCAGAGCTCAAATCGGCCTAGTTCAGAACAGCGCTTTGACAAGTGACCTGCAAGTTCGATGCCGCCGTGCCATAGCAAATGTATTAAACATATTCTTAGTTGTGAAATACTGATATTAATTATTATAAAAAATTTAATTCATGGATGTCTCCCATTGGTGTAGACAGGGACGATAGAGACCAAAAAACTACGGTGTGGTGTAATCACACCTCTTAGTTTCGTCAATGTCATCCCTCTTGATGTCTGCACTCTATGTCTGGTCTCTAGTATCGTAATTAAAGTTTCTTATTTGTCTTTGCGAGAATAAAATTAAATCCTCCTTTCCAAGAAAAAAACATATAATTAATTAAAGCGAAGCTTCGTTAGTTTCCGCATTTATTTAATAATGAAAAATTACGCTTCCTGTAAGCGAAACTTTTTCAAAATAATTAAATAAAGAATTTAGTTATTGCACTTTATACAGTTGTTTCGGAAAAATATTGTAAATATCCAACGTGTGGTCGTATTATTCTTCAAGATTTTTTGCGTACTACGTTCATTACTAAGTCATCAAATCTATTCTGACGATTTGTAATCTTTGACCAACTTAACCTTCAGTTAAGGGCACCCCGCCCACGCGGTTATGAAGACAAAACAAATACCATCATGTATGGAAGTTTCAATCAATAAACACTTTGTCACATTTGTTCAATGTGTTCGTAAAACAATAAGAATCATTAATTATTACCCGTATTTATAAGGCTTTTAGCCGAACTGACTAAAACAATACTTTTTGTAATATCAAAGATCACACACAGAGTGAAGACCGTACATTTTGTATTCAGCTTCTACCAGTTACTTTAGCAGTTATTTTATGTATAATATATGCACGTATATGATCAGTAATTACACAACTCAACGCGTACCGTTCTGCAGGCGCCGAAAACCCACATTTGACGAAAAAATATCAAAAGAAATAATGTGGAATATTGTTAATTGAGTGGTTTTAATTTTATGCCGCAGTTACCCGTAACTGGCAAGGACAAACAAGAATTTAACATTTCGTCTCATAGAAGGACCCATAAACAAAATGTCAGTCTATATTGAAGTTATGCCTAATACATACATAAGATATTTTACTACTTTTCTCATTGCTACGTAATCCACAATCTCATCACACGAAACGCGACTCGTACGTTTGAGTCAGAAAAATTATTGAAACATGCGACTTTGGACAAAGCGCTCAAAATGGCGCCCTTTTTGGATGCGAAATAACTACGCCTTTTATAGCCAAGTGTGAAAATTGTCTTTTCAAAAATGTCTCTTAAAAGAGACAAAACAGCGGAGGCCTAGATTCCAGACAATTACACTTTGAAACGAAAACCTCAGAGAATGTTTCGCTGACACCTATTTGAAACACTCTTTCGAGGTATAATGGAGATCTCGCACATTTCACAGTGCGCTACTAAAGAGACAATAGTCTCCCTGCACTGATGCGTGGGGATGGCACCATATGTATTTCTCTTTCACTTTTGTTACTGGCATTTAATACTTTTGTATCGTATGAGTTCTCCATATTTTTCATTTTTAAAGGATCCTCTGAAACTTATTACTAACTCTTATTACTTATACTAACTCTTTTCATTACACTGACTTGTCAATACTTATATCCCCACCCTCTTTTAACATTTTGCTAACCCAATACCGTTTGTTAAAATAATTAGCTATTCCAAGAATGATTCGCATGATCAAAAACTTCCGAAAACAAATCTTTAAACAGTCGCACATTTTCCTCAATAATTATAATGCGCAAACACTCATAGACCCGTTCAACTTGTAACTTGAAGATATCTGTAGTGTTTATCTGAATTACAAACCGGCCAATATTTGCTTGGAACTGAACGAATAATTACAAGTGGCTAGAAGCAAGCGCTTATGCAAGAGAAGTCGACGCCGTAGATACAAATAGCCTGAGAATAATTAATATCCATTGAATAAGAGAAATACGAATAGTCGTTAACCTAACCAAGCCCTAATAGCTTCCGTTAGCAACAAAATAGAAATTTAATTGATCAATGCAACAAAATAATGTATAATTTCTCAAGGTGTTAAATTAATTAATCTGCACGTTTGATATGGTTTATGGAAACAGTGAGACATGCAGGAAGTAACATAACTTGATTTTCAACCAAACCAGCTACTATAACTAAAGGACCCTAATAGGCTTTGTCCAAAGATTTCGACATGACTTATCGGAACCGCTCTAAATCCAGAAGCTTTGATCTTTTAAAGATCGTCAAATTACCTGGTGTACGGACTTTTAACGTGTGGAAAATCTAGATCAGTAATTCTATTAAATCTCCGTCATTGATGATAAAAAATTGACTCATAATTACTAATAAATTTTGAAGAGTCAAGGAGAAAACTAGGCATACAGTCATCCGGCAAAATAGCAGTAATGTTATCAGCTTCGATACTTTTCTATCTTTAGCAGATAATGTTCGTAGAGGCTACAAAGTTATGTCACTAGATTTTTATATAAAATGACTTCATTTGTATTACAATGTTCATTATTTGCGTGCTAATCATTTCGTTGAATTCTATTTGTGTTTATATCATCGCGATGGTTTGACAAAGTTGTGGTTATGTTGCATTTAATGTTTTTTGTAAATTCTCCGTCCTTCTGCATATCCTCAACTTTTCTCTTATGTTTCTACTCGTATGTTCCTTTGCTTTTGTCATCATGATTTATATTAATTATTGATGTATTAGTAATAACTAGAACTTAAGTAGTTGGCAACTAACATCAAATCTACGAAACTACATATCACATTTTGCATAGTAAAGTTTTGATCCCGAATTCAAATAAATTCTTTGACATTCTAAATAACTGTAACTTTCGGCTCTTATTAACACTTCAACCCTATTAAAATAATAGGTACCTAACAGTTCGTGTAAATATTCAAATTCGACGAATCAGTGACTAAATCCACGTGTTTCTACCTGCTTAGTAATTTCAAAGGGCTGAATATCAATGGTAAACGGAGACATATCGTTTCAGTGGCTTCGTATAAATCGGATTAATTCAATGACCCCAACCTGGTTGAGTCCACGTTTACCCAGATAAAACGTCAGGCGATCGTGTTCCGATTTCTATTTACGTTCAACGTGACCTTACTTTGAAATTTGAATATTTTCTATTTACTCACTACTGCGGACTGCTGCACGGGAAAAGCTTTAATGTATTTAGTAATATCTAAATGGTTTTCGAAGTCGATCTCGTTTTGGATGTTATAAAAATACTTTTTGATTAGGTTTAACATGTTGTATAGGTTATTGCGAAATATGACGTTATGCTTTTTGGAAAAAATTAAATCAGCGATAATCAAAAATATCGTACTTGGTACTTAAAATGATTTTAAGTAATTCAAAAGGCGATAATAAGATACATAATACAATAGATCATGACAGTGATATAGATTGCAGCAAAACAACATGTAAGTGAGGCATGATTGTGTATTAATAAAAAGTAGATTCATAATTATAAAGGTTTTTGATACTTCATGATTATTTATTATAAAGCATAATTTTTAAATGTATTAGAAAAAAATCACTTGATATCTCTATTCCGGAACTAAGATATGTATAAGTTGTAATTTTATAATCCGTATTACGATAAAATATAATTAGTTTCGATTGAATTACTCATGCGACGGAAATTCAGCATATTTTACTCAGAAACACGATAGTTTCCAAAGAAAATGTTTTAAGAGTTCGTATTTTTTTTAACTGATTGGGACTATAAAACCTACTTTACTTTAAACCATGCTACAGGTCAAGTTTCGAAGTCCAGGGTTACAAAGACTTAAAATGCAGAATAATTACAAAAAGCCTGGCTATTTGTACATCTACTTACATAATAAGGTTTGCTCACAGCACCTGTAAACAGCAGTCGGTGCAGGTAACTGACCTGTGCTGCGAGAAACACGTGTCAATGTAATAAATCAACAATGTATTTTATTCCAATATACTGAGAAATGTCGGCTCATTGTGGACACGTATGATACACTCTACAGTCGATTTTATTGTACTTACTGTGTTAATTGGAACATTACTGCATATTTCTAATCGGACATCAAGTAAGTCAGAAACGACACATGAAATTTGAATTTCAATACATTATTATGGATGGCTCCTGTCTCCTCTGTGATCAATATGTTACAGATTTTTATTGACGATGTTTGTAGAAGAATCCAGACATATGCTAGTTTATTTAAGGAATATATTGTTGTATAAGTTATTTTAATTTCAGTCAAACAAACCAACGGGCATGTTGAAGATTAACACAATAAAAAAAAATCTTTTGTCTGCATCTATAAAAGGCTGCGTAGACATTATGTCTCATCCTGATGAGATTACAGAAATATGACTAAAATATTTGAAAATTCCACTCTCACCGTCATCACAAATACACTTTCGTCGAAATTCCTTATCTTGATTAATTAGATGTTCATAGAAAATTCTGTGACTGCATCCTATGACGTTATTCAGATCCATTCTATTCAGACTGCTTGACGTCAGCTATGATCTTAATCATTGAGAAATCTGTTTCTTAGAATTTACGGCAATACATTATAATTCTAATGCCTTATCATACATGTGATTTAATTAATTTGACAAATAGTATTAACCTAAACAGATTGATAGCAATCAAAGAGACCACCTACGTAATGGTATTATATTGTTATTTGCGACACGTAAGCAATTATTCGGATTAACTTTTTTCGGGCATCGTCATGGATATAAAAAAATTCTTGAGTGTAATACATGCATGAATACCCTCTTCAGTCAAATACATATGTAGTTCTGACCCAATAGGAAACTTGTGACCTAGGGTATCAGAAATTAAAAAAGATTTTTCTGCCTAACAAACAACAGACCTGCAATAAATATTCATAAATCTCTTTACGAAGATCGATTCCGCGACCCTTTAGTTTCACTCATTGTTGTATTGCTTCCAACTGAAGCCAATATATACATGAGTGTTCTATGAATAGCGCCATAGGCGGAGGTTGAATAAATAATATTTCTGAGCAGCGATCGGTTGACACGGATTGATAAACACAAATATTTGATTTCGCTAACACAATTAACATACTCATCGGACCGGGGAGCCACTCGCTTGCACTGACTGATGTTTGGGATGTAAAGGTTGCGCTCAGACCCAATATGGACGGATACAGTCAAAATAATTTATTGCAGTTACGTCTACAAGGTAAGAAATATTATTGTGTGTTACCATTAAATTTGGCTTTGGAATATTAGCAGAGATCTGATTGATATTGATTGAAACAAAGAGTGAAGGATTTTTAGGTTCTTCCTCTGTATTAAGAACCGACTACTTGGATTAAATATTATAAGTTGCTAATATGTACCATGGTCCTATTAAATGAAAAAAGATTACCCTTGTATATTGCGTCCTACTAGCTTGAGTGATGTTGAAGCGTTATCTATATTTGAATATTCATAACAGAACCTTGACCAATAGTAACATCCGTGTCGCGTATCGCCGCTGCGAAAACCGAAATAAATGTTTCTAACTGGCGTCTTCTTCCAGTTTCGACTAATGGCTATATAGCATTTTTCTAACCTACGGCCGATTTACCTCAACTCTAATAACTAAATCGATTTTACAATCAAAATCAAGCCCGACACTTATCGTCATATTTTACGCAACACACTATCACCCAACTAATTTTCCTCATGGTTCTCTCTGTATATCGATAAAAATCCACTCAGTCCTTTTGGAATTTGTCGCGAATGAACAAAAGTGGCAAAGGATTACGTTCTTATAACAAGTACGAATAAACAAATCTGGGCGTTTGTTAGGAAACTGCAGGCTAGTGTGGACACTAGTAATGACTCGCTGAAACCTTAGATATGTTATTTCCAAACATCTAAATATCATCGGGGTACTTATGGCGTTATGAAATTATATTAATTTTAGTTTTTGCTTTTACTTTTCATTTGGAAACAGATATTCTGAAGCTTGTTAAGTATATTAATAGTACATACAGACAGCATGTTTTTCAAAGGGTACTGATTATGTTCCAACATTTCTACCAGCTACATACGTAGTCCCACGTAATAGCGAGTAAGCCGATAATATTTTTTGTGTACGTACCCAACATCTTGCTGCTACTGCTACTACTACTTTCTAACTAGTGTAAAGGATCTAGTACTTAATGGCAAGCCTAATTAGATGAGTAAATTAGTAACCAACCACAATAAGTAAAATAAAACAAAAAAATATTGTTGTTCACGTGAATAAATGTGATTGCAAGCATGTCAAAAATAAATAAAACGGAATATATGCCTTTCTTCTTCTAAAAATAACATTCTTAGTTAAAAAAATACCTCGTGCCGATTACATTTTCCTCCTCCTAGTCATTGTGTAATCTAAAATTATTGAGAAAAAGTTGACGTCAATGAGGCAAATATTCAAAATAGAAAGTTACTCATACGTAATGGCTTATCGCTAAGTTTTCTGTAAAACATGACGTCACAGAGTTCATTAGTCTAGACTTCCATCTGATAATGTACGTAACACGATAAGATATTAAAAATAAAATGTCCTTGCACATTTATAGCCATTGAAATGTTGTTAAATATTTCATTTGGGTTTTCTTATCAATACTATCATGACGACAACCTCCGTGGCGAAATATATTGAAGTCGCAATTTCAATCCGCAGTAAGACTAATAAATTCTTGTATCCATTAACATTTTTTTTGTTCTAGACTTCTACCAGCGAGATTCTAAATTCAATTAATTTCTATAAAGAAACTTATTGTTATTGCCTCGTAATAATTTTCTCCATATTTACAATCAACGATATTATAATATACAAACATTTACAGTTATATTATCTCACCTATTTCTAAGTTTTAATTAAATCCCTTCGAAAATCTACCATAAATCTCCATCCGCAAGTTCATGTGAAACATATTTTTACATCCGTAAGAGTCCATATAAAGGAGTTATTTATAATGTCGGAACGAATAGAAAATCCATACGGTGGGCATACAGCTGTCAATACGTCAAGATTGTTGCATTTCCTATGGCAAGATACAAAGCATAGGTTGTCCGGTATACTAACGTTGACAATCGTCAATGCTGTACAGGATACATTTATATTCTGTTCCTTGGATATATTTACACAAGGAAACGATACTATTGATATTTTTTTACCTTTAATTATCTATCGATGGAGAACAAGCGCCATAGGAATATACAGAAAAAAAATATCAAGGGAACATCATCACATCTTAATATTATATTTATTAATAAAATTAATTATTTTTATTAAAATAGTATCTATAATATTGTAATATTTTTTTTTTGCCATTAAAAAATTCCTGTCTGGATCTGCATCTTGTAACGGTTTTGGGAAAATATTTTAACGTTCCTTGAAAAATTTAAAATTTCTTCTAAGTTGTTAAACTTCATTCCAAATTTTAAGTATTTGTAAGTGTTGCTACCAGAATTCAAACATTATAAAAAAAAATATTTTTACAATTCACTTATTACGTGTATGCGTGTATCTCATAAAATACCGTGCATATGTAATGTTTTAATAAACTTGACTTTTATGTGTATATTTTGCATAGTTTAAAATTTTCTGCCGATTATCTTCATTGGTGGTCAATCTATTCATCCTTACGGAATTTGACCTGTTTTATAATGCTAATTCCGAACACAAAGCTACGTCATTTAGCTTGTACATACATATTAATGAAAATAACATTAGTGATAAATTTTCACCAAACGCGTAAATTAAAGAGAGGTCAAATGTAATCATAAATTTATTTTACTAAACATTTTTGGACCAGTACGGACGAAAACACTACAAACAGATAAGACGAGAGCTTAGTTAGATGCGTCGTTAGATGACAGAAATAGAACATTATTCACTATCTTAAAGAATGTATCGAAATAGTTGACCAGGCATTGCTTAACAGTCTAATAACGAAATTCACAGCAACGCTTAAAAATATTGCCTTCTATTATATTTGAGACTTCAAAGATCTAATATTGTAATTAGTATGAAACTTCATCACAAGTCACGTGACTGGCATTCTTCTTATCCTTATTCAGACAATTAATTCTAATTTTGTTTCCTACAAATTCTAATATCAAATCCGCGTTCGAACTAATAACTATTTGTCTCTTTGTTAATTTATCGTGTAATTATGTTAATAGAATTATTTGGCGATACAGACGCTGGTTTTGCGGAATTTTTATCATCTTTATTTTATTGTTTCATGTTGGAATGTCCCAATACCTGTTTAATGCGACATATTGAATAATATTTGTATAATTAAAAGTATTTTAATCGTCGTTTTATTTGTTGATGGCGTTATAAAAATGTTATAATGGCCTGTCGCCGTGTTACTGTGGCGGGCAGTATAAATAATTGCCAAATAAACAATTATTCACAATTTGTTGACACAGTTTCTTGTTTTTGTTTATTTTGTGCTAATTTATATGATCTAATCAAATGCGACATTTTTCATAATTATTATTTTAAAGCTGCCTCGGGAACATCATATTTAAGCTGTGTTATAGCTTGCGTAAGATTATTTATAGATGAAAGGAGAGCACCAAACATATGGTGGAGCTTTGATTTTTTATCGTTTTCTATGTAGGTTTTAACAATTTCTTACTAAATTTCTACATATTACTATACATTTTCCCGATGAGACCTTTTAATAACAGCTTTTTCCCCATATATGAGTTTCACAATAAAAACACAACAAAAAAAAACACATCCAAAGCCATGTTAATTTTAATTAAAGTCGCAAATACACTAAAATAATCCGCAAGATTAATCCCAACAAATCTTCACAAAAACTTGTATTAAATTTATGACATCCACTTGTTTGAGTGGTTGTAAAATATTCTATGACAAGCAAAATAAGACAATTAAATATTGTTAACGAATAACATGTAAATTTGTGAATTTTTACGACATTCCTTAGAATGAGATTGTGCACACTAAGAAAGCTACGCACTGATGCCGAAACATAATTTTAACAACCATTAGCTATGAGAGGATTTACTTAGTGTATCCCTGGGTTACTACTACTAACTACTAACAGGTAACAGGTTACGCCTGTTACTGAACTGCACTGTTGAAAAAACCCTTTCAATAATGTTATAATCTTTTGTCATCGTGACATAAGAATGTTTTATCTCCCAAACTGTCATTGCTACATATTTGATTAAAGCGAACTGAACGCTTCTATTTCGGTGGGCGATAACCTCTATCCGACATGCGAAACTTTGTTGTATTTTATTGAGCTTCTGTAGACTTAGCAACACTGCGTAATTAATTAGCAATAGTAGTCTCCAACACACTTTATTACCTATCAATTCTTAATTTAATTATCCAAGAACGAACGTCGCGCAAATCTTTTGTTGAATCTTATGTTAATTTATAATTTATTAGCGCAATAAATAAATTTATTTTTGTCATTAACGATCTATATAAGTCTTGAAGATTTTTTTATTACAAACATCAGGAAATTATTGGCCTTATGAAGATAATTAAATGCAATAAAGTTATAATATTTTGGTGATAAAAATAAAAACTTAATACAGACTACGTCAATGCTACAACTTATGAAAATCAGGTTCAATAGCGACATGATGCATAGGTTTTGACACTGACAGGGTAACAGCTATAACGGGGTCATTACATACGTTCGTTTCTAAACTATTTTTGGCTTTCAATACTTGAAAGGTTGCACTTACGGCTCCTACTTAATTTCATATTGGTATGGCCTACCTTTCTGTGTCATGACATAGTTGTATCTGTTCGTAACGCACCTAATATGAAGTCGACTCAAAAGTATAACACGTTAATAGTGTTATGTCTAGTTTATAACTATTATTTATATTAGGGTCAGCATATTCTCATTTTTATGTCAAATTGCATTCGTGAAGAAAGATTTAAAGCTTAAACATTATTATTCCGAATTTCGCAAGTCTAAGAGTCAATTTACAAAAAATCGCACTAAATTATAAACCAAATAACATTGAAATCAAGATAACGATAAGGTAAACAACACAAACAAGACCCCATTTAAAATTGCCTTCCAAATGTAACCGTCGTTGGTATTCTAAAAGCATCCGCGACCGGTGTGTCCACCTTAGTATTCTTCATACATCACGCTGTCGATTTAGAACTGATATCAATTTGTACTTAACGCCCCGCGGGAATTACAAAACTGCCCACGTGTCATACGATACAAAATAATTCGAGAAAATTCTAACGTAGACATTCTTAATTTGGTTATATTTCTTTAATATTATGTGTTACATAAGCTGTGATGTCTAAACCTCCACTTAAAATTGTTGGAGTAGATAAAATGTCACGTAGAAAATAATATGAACGGTATAAATCTGATATTTTTACAGCTGATATAAACGTGGATGGAGCTACATAATATAATAAATCTGTAAGTTTAAATTAATTAGTTATTCATAATGGTATAGTTATTATTAACTAAATGCGAGTCAAGGAATTCGTTATTTTTTTTTTACAAGTGTTAACATCCTAACAACCCACGTTCTGTGAAAATTATAACATAATAACTGAAATTCTTACAAAAAAGTTGTCCGCCAGGCATTCCCTCACCCACTTTCATTTCATTCAATAGAACGGGATGACGAAACGCGAGTTTTATTAATGTATAATCTCATTATAAAGTACATTAATCACTGGCTAACCAGTGGTACATGAAAGCTACATTCAGAACAAGCAAGGGAGTACGCGACCGGCGCCACTGTCGGACACCACCGGTTATCCAGCTTTGTACATCGCCGCACACGCGATTAAACAAGCACGTATTTATTGCATTACCAATGTGTTTCCCTCTTTATTTTTATGTAGTGTCCTTTGAGTACTTTCTAATCGTCGTATATTGACCGTGGATAGAACGTGATATGTTGATTTTTAAGATATTGATTTTTAGAAGTATTAAAAAATGTGGGACATAATATAGATGAAAGAACTTAAAAAATATATATTCCATAATATTACTAATTGTAAATAATTTTCAATCTGATAAATCAGTAGTTTTTGGTTTCTGACATCTCAAAATTCATTACCAGAATGAAAATTAAAGTAAGAATTGAAATCAATTTTTGTTACTATATTATCGAGAACACACAGTCAAATGTTTACAATGACAGTTCAACTTTGCAGAATACCTTGAACGGGAAACAAAACACAAATTAATTGCACGCCAAGACGTTGTCAGACTTTGTTCATAATTAGCATGTTTCAAACAAACAAAAACAGCGCAGCGGTCAAATGGCCAAATTTTAACACCGACGCGACAAATGTTCAGGGTTCAGTACACAGTCATGGGCGTGGAGTACGTGTTTAATTAACTAATCGTTGCCCGCGACTTTGCATGGAAATTTTGCGAAAAATTGTTATCTTAAAGAATTGAAAGACAGATTAAAGTAAATCGCTGTCTACACGTAGAAACCGGGTTAAAACGCGTCCAGTAATTTGGGAGATAATGAGGATAAAACAAATGAAAATCTGGTTTTGCATTTACTTTTCTTTGTATCTGAAACGCTAATGATGCGTAATAAATAGTAATATGTAGACGTTGAAGTCAATTTTTTTGTCTACCCATTCTACTTGAAAAAAAAATGTCTCCGAATATTATTATTTATGATGTGAATGAATCATTATATTTTAAATAAAAGAAACTATTTTAAACTAATTTTTCTCTATACGTTTTGTGTAATAAAAACTCTTATATCGATCAATGATTTACTACTAAAATAAAAAAATATACATAGACAGCTATATCGTCGGCAACGACGTACGCTAAAATCGTCAGAAACTTGCTCTTGACTATATCTCAAAGGTTTTGCATATCGCAAACCGCCCGACGCTGATGCGAGGCAAATTAATGTTCGAAGGAATCCCGCCATCGGTCGCATACATGAACTTCCGAAGTGGCGACCGTGCAAAAATCACACAAAATTATTAACAAACAAATATGAACTCTAATCCTATGCCCTGAAGGTTACACGAAAAATAACAAGATGCAACGCGAATTTTGCGTAGTAATTCAATTATGCCGTCCTTGCCAAGTGTACGCAACGTCCATCAATCATACTTCCAACTGTATCAAGTTTTTTCCTTCGTTGCGCCATCGGCACAGCTCTTTAGTATCGCCGCGTATGCCATTTGTCAAAGTTTTTCTTTCAATTAATTGATTACCGTGACTGCGACGAAACGATCGGCTGTCAAAATCAATATCTTGCAGGAATTCGGTACATCACCTCACTCTACCCTATAAATAGAAATGCCGCTATCTAACACAAATCTGCCATACTAAGTAAACAAACATAAATGTTGGCTATGATGTAAGTATTGTAAAACATACAATGGGCTAAATTCATAAAACTTTATTTTTATCTCTTCATTATTTAGCTACTGTTATTAAACGACATTGTGTTAAATGCGGTACTTGGATAGAATGTAAGTATTAAACATGACTGTGTCCTTGCTTGGTCCACTGCAAAACAAGAGGCTTCATGTTTATTTCCCTCACTAAGGAAAATATGTTTAAATCCGGGTTCTATAAATCCTGTTAAATTCTGCGTCATCTAGATAACATAACGTGTATAAAAAAATTTGAGACTCAAAACTCTGTTTTCTAATATAATCCGAACAAACCATCAAAAATAAGACGGACAATAAAGCCAAATCCCAAGTTAAGATTCCACCAACCGTTGTAGCATTGAGGAAATATTAACACACTCGACAACTGTGTATCTAAGAAGTGAATGTCATTAACTATTTCCTGCACAAGAGTTTCGAGTGTCCATCTTTCAACGCGCCATTGAACAAATATTGTCGGACAAGTTGCCAAGTGACATTTCATTGCACTACAGCACCCTCCCACGTCCTCCGACGCTTGCGCCGAACAATTAATTTCAATATGTAAAATATAACAATTAATTTTATGGATTCATAGTTTTCATTAAGATTTCATTTTGATAAGCGTATATGCGAATGTAGACCATGTCATTAAGGAGCATCATGTCTTCGCACCAGCCCCATGAGTTATGGACGCAAAACCAGAATAATTACGTGACAATAATAATATGCGATAATTTACTCGGTACGTCTTGTTTTACAATGTAAATGTGACGACGGACATAAAACGTATAAAACATTAAAGAGTACCTTTACTGAGAATTGCAGGTCTGAAAACTTCAAATAGCAATAAAGTTTCACAAGTAATAAAAACAGAAGTAGAATGGAGATTTAGTGCTGTTAGGACGGTGTCGCACCGCCTCCTTTGGTGGCCGCCGGTTTATGGCCGACGCATTGTGATGCCACTTATATACCCAACACTAATTATAGGTATTTAAAGGTTTAGCGAGGTTTCGTGCTTAGCCATTCTACTTCTAAGAAATGAACAAATTTGTAAAAGTTTTGGAAGATAAATTTAATTGCAGATGAAAATTTTAAGGAAATTTAAAAATGTTTACATCAAAATTACACGAACAAAATACAGTTGAATATAGTTGCCGCCCAAAAAAATCTAAATATTCTAAAAAAATAATGAATTAAGGTAAATGTCTTGCTACAATTAAATATTTTCACGCAAAGCGAAATACAAAAATTCGCGAAAGTCGAAACGTTGAACCATTCAAATTCCCTTTAGCGTGCCGAAATGAAGACATAAAGGATAATAGAGGCTCGCAAAAGCCGTGTTAATTTCCTACAACCATTAACAGTGCAGTATTAACCGAGAACATCCGAGCTTTACGGACAGACAAATCGCCATTGTGAATATTCGTGTCAGGGACACACTTTGCTGTGTGGCGGCAAACTCATCGATTGTCACGTACATTGTAGACATTATGAAAACGATTGTAAAGACTTCCGACTATTTGCATTGGCGACGCTCGTTGGCATTCTACAAGGGACTTTTGTGTTTCGGTAATTGAACAGTTGTTTGATATGTGCATTCCGATGTAGTCACGTTTCTGTTGATCGACACTTTCAACACTGTCAATAGTATCTTATCTCAAAAGCAAACAGCAACTCCTGTATCCCTGAAGTAGTAGGTCAACGAATTACGCACTTTTGAGTATTGTAGCGCTAGATCGCCTGAAATAATATCACTTCAAACATTGAATAAGATAAAACTGTACTTAATGACTCGTTCGACATTACTTATTATAGTTATCATTAGTGACGTATCGACTAGGATTCTCTAATTTTCTTCCTTTATGCGCTCAAAAAAAATGTAAATACAATAGTAACAATGATTATTGCGGTTGTTGATAAAAGGAAAGCTAATTCAAATCTTTATAAAATTTATGCGCCTTTAAAGAGACCGTAGTTTATTTCTGTATACGAAATCATGCAGTAAGTATATTTATATCTTTACAAACATTCAATAGAGTAAATCAAATGTTATAAACTAAAAACCTGATTTTAACCATCTAAGATATACAAAAATGTAAATATTGACCAATGTTAACAATATTAATATACAAATAAATTCAGTGAAATAAAACGTTATAAACCAGTCAAAGCGAGATGAATGATACACCAAGATATGCTTTCCCATTTAGCGTCGGAATGTGGAAGTGACAGATAAAAGCATCTTAGAAACGCTAGTTTAAATGTTGACGACTCTTTGTAACACCTTTACAGTATTAGTAGATGTTACTGGTTTTTAGAATTAAGTGCCTCACTGACCACCCACTATGATACAACTCAAAAATAATAATAAAACATACGAGACGTATTTATCATCTGTGCGCGCAATGCGATTATATTTTTATTGTTGAATCAAAAATACTTTCATCACACGATACCTTTAAATGGCTTCGGCATCCATAAACCCTGTTTCGCGAAAAGAATAAACATGATTTATTGTGAAAGTTATGTTAATAATAACATCTTAACTTATATTATTGTCTGTCTGCTCATATATCGTACTCAAAGATGCTTGTGAAAAGGCAGATGCAAAAGTTCCTTTCACGACGACAGAAAGCCGGGCGCCCATTGTACAGTGCTATAAAATGGCATTTTATACACGCCGTCAAAGAGTTGCTAACTGCCCGCTTAATGTCAAACATGAGGTATGATGTCTAAATTCAAGTATGGAATAGCTTTGTATTCGGAAAGATTGGTCTCGAACTTTTCATGTTAAATTATGTGTCTGGCTTTCTGGACATAATTAAAGCGTAAATTTTAAAATATCCTACCTTCACACTTCATTCACATCATCATTTGGAGATTGATAAATTTCAGCAAAGTCGTTTACTTTGTATAGAACGCATTCAGCTTTGGCAGTTACTTATTCAAGTTTCTAAAATAAGAGAACAGGTTAACTCAATTAGCTTTGTTAGAATTACTGACTCTGCTCACACATATGGCCGTTGGCCAATATTCATATTCTACTGAACATATTCATCATCAATAACTCCATTAATTTTCCTCGTCAGGATTGCAAAAGGCTAATTTATTAAGCCCCAGACATACAGGTAGCAAACCTACAGACAGAAACCCATAAGCGATACACAAAGCCTTTAAATATCGTCTGGCGCCTCTGTATTATATTAAAACAGACTTGAAAATAAACAATGCTAATGAGCGTTGTCAATTCGTGACTTGGAGATGGTACGTCGGAAATTCAATATTAGTTTCATAATCATTTATTTAAGGCGTGATCATTATTGTAGATTGATTTCGATATTGAATGACCATTTCCGCATTGTTCCTTTCATGTTTCTATTGATGCTTTGTTTCTAAACATTAGTTTGACATGTTTCGACTGCGAGTTTGAAATATTGTCTTTCATAATTGCTGCTGTTGTAACAATAATTCGAGACATGGTAAGCAAGAGAGGAAATGGCTTTCTAATTCGATTACAATATTTAAGCCTAAAACTTTTTGACAATATTCTTTAAAAAAAAAATCTATAAAAAGTGACTAGAATTATTTCATATTGCCAAATAAAATATTCACAGTTAAATGCAGAACTCGAACCAGAAATCAAGTGAATACCCCATATTACAAATATTATTAATACAAAGGGTCAAGTGAAACGGTTGCGACTGAAATAATATATGATTTTATTAATGCCGCCATAATCACAGTCCATGTTTCTTCATTAGGATGATCATTTGTTGAGCCGTCAACCGCCCATCGAGCTGCTAATATGCTTCTGATGGTAACATGCTTTTTAACATTCGATGATTTCATGCGAGTTGTGTAACATGCATACACAGACTTTCGTGTCGGAGTGGCATTCGAGTTAAATAAATGGTTACCACCACCATTCATGGGAATCCATTTGGCTGTAATGAATCTTGTACAATTAAAACAATATTGACGTCATTCAAAAGATCTTAAAAGTCTTTAGTTCGGTTAAACATTTTTAAAAATTACTTTCCTTTACTGAGCATAAACTAACTGAAGTGCATGAGGCAAGGAACAATTATATCGCTATTCTTTTAAGTAATACTTAACACATCTTGAAAGTAAAACGCATACTTTAAGGTTACTTTGGATTGTCTATGTTGTTATATGATATTGTAAATTCCTCTAAAGCCAATGAACTGTTCGTAATAAAACTCAATTCTAGTCAGTTACATTTACGAACAATTCCCTAACCAAATCAAGAAATTTCGAAACAAAATTGAAATCAAACTAGGACTCGATTACTGGGCGTGTTATCAATTAGCCACCGCTCTTTAACATAAATTGAATTCTTGCCCTCCATTAATGGAACGGGCTTTAATGGGCCCACCAATAACTAGTGTCAACGTATGGGAGGAATTCATTCGTTTAATAGTCGCTTATTCGATTAAACTGAGGTTGCGTGGTTTGCGCCGATTTGGGGCTCAAGTGAAATGATTTTAGGACATAATGTTACTGTATTTTACCTCTACATTTTTTTCTGGTGAGAAGAATCGATTGGAAAACGTCTGCTATACAAGATCCCCATAGATCATACCATAGTATAGGGTCACGTAAGTATGTGTGTTTATACACATTTTAAACGTGGGCTTTTACCTACCCCTATTAAATATAGGCATAGAACAGTAGGCACAATACAGCCGATACATTTTATTCAATAAAGGAGTATGTTTTATAGTTTATAATAAACATATTAACGAGCGTATTGAAATATTCGCCATCTGGTTAATATCTTGACATTTCAGTGATAATCAACGTAATTACGTAGAGTAAAATATGAGTTGTTCGTCACGCTTCGACATTAAGTACCGCCTCCACGGCCGCTTTGCAAAAAATAGCGAAAGAATTCTTGTTTTCAATTCGAAAATTAAGGAAATATTATTAATAGACAGTTTAATCGCTGACAAAATTAACAAAAACCGAGGTCTTGAATGCTTGTTTTAAAATTCAAAATAATTAAGATTTCTGCTTTCGTTAATTAATATAATCGAATGAACAGTTGTGGACTAAGATACAAGTCTACATCATAGTTGAGTAATAAATTTCTAGCAAATATGCAGCCCCAGATATGTCTGCTATTGGAAAATTATAAAAAATATTCGGCTTCAGAAATACCATAATACTTTTTCGAAAATGAAAAATATTTATGTCGATACAGAAACTACTCGCCGCAAAAGTTATTAATTTAAAAAAGCAAATATTGAGGATATTTTGGGCAACACTAAACCTAAGACTATGTTTTTATAAAACTTCATTGTTAAAATAATTCTAATACCAACTTTTAAATTAATTAAAACCCATTCTTCTCATTTCGCAAAATGAAATACAAATTTTATTTCACCCCGCATCCTCCTTGGCCGTTACGCATATAATTTAAAAATATAGATCCGAACAATATTGGCTGCCCTGTGTAAAAAGTTCCTTTGCCGATCTGATAAAATGTTATGGCCGCATGATAAAATCTTTTTGGGTATAAAAATTCCTGGCTGTTGTAAACTTTTTACAAGCTCACCATTACGTTTTTAATTGTAGACGGCGATATAAACCAAGTATTTTATTATCATTAAAAGCGACACTTTTGCATCGTCCGAGACATGTCGATTACAAATTGACTACCGATGAACGGTCGACCATTGATGTAGTAAGGAATGTAGATATGTGGAAACCAGTATTTTAATCACCATAGCTATTTATACAACAACTCCTATATACTCCCATACGGTATTTTAGAAATAGCATTAAATAAAAGCAGTGATGGCCTCGAGGTTTGGGCACGCGGTCGAGAATCTCGCCGGTCGCGGGTTCGAACCCCAGGCACACACCTATGACTTTTCGAAGTTATGTGTGTATTCACATTGAATTATCACTTGCTTTAACGGTGAAGGAAAACATCGTGATGAAACCTGCACACCAAAGAGTTCTTAGGAATTTCTTAGGTGTGTAGTCCGCCAACCCGCACTACGCCAGCGTGGTGGACTATGGCCTAAAACCCTCTCAATGGTAGAGGAGACCCGTGCTCAGCAGTGGGCGTATATGGGTTGATGAAGATGAAGAAGATTAAATAAACTACAGATAACTACAGATAACTACAGATAACTACAGATAATTTAACTGCAAACAGTCTTAGAGTCTTCAACGAAATGCGCTGATTTAGGAAAAACGTCATTAAAAAGGAGTGCTTGAAATACGCAGAATTAAAAATTATTCAATATGGATTTTTATAAAATTATAAAAAAAATTGAAATGTCATTAAAAAAAGTGAGATCTCACAACATCGTATATGTAATATGAGAACAGTCTGCAAAATATAAAGTCTTCTTATTCCTTCGACATCGGAACATTCAACCCGCTAATTGGTTACTTACTAGCGGTTCAGGTTTAAATAAGATACAACATGGATTTTTCTGTATTTCTCGTTTAGTCGCACTTACGTACTTTAATGTCGCCGATTGATTCCGATAATTATTTAAATGGTCGCAGGGCACGCACATGCATGTCTCAATGCGTGTAAAAAGCTTAAAGAGTGGGGCTTCTTTCGAAAAGGGAACATACGATCAACTGTACGGATTCTATATAAGTCACCCTTCACTCGTACTCATTAATGTCACTTAGTCATTGGTGAAATTTATTCTACTGTACTTCGAAGTGTACATATGTAGGTAGTATAGCTGGAATGAGTAGGACCAATAGATGTTTAGCCATTTTGAATAATTACACATATAAATAAAACAAGATAACTTTAAATAAAACTACTATAACTATATACTATTACTATAATAATAATTTTTAGACTAGATATTGCTATTTTACAATTTCCTAATATAAAACGCAATTACACCCTCCGATCCTAATCTATTCCAGTACTCTTCAAATGGGGGTTACTGTACCTAAACACCAATACTTAATGTAGCCCACAATGTTGAAACAATTGAATGACTATAATACACTAATTTTTACTGAAAGTTACACTAATCCAAATTCCAATAGCGTTATTAATGAAAGGTGTAAACCTAAAAGTAAGGCTTTTAACGACGAAGGGATCACAACAAATCAAATAGAAAGCAATGCATCCAATGCTATTTCTCATATTCCGCAGTGGTAATATGAAATTTCGTTTGACCTCAAACACGCCGACGCGATGTCGATAGGCATCGGCCTGAACTTCGAGTTATGTAAAGCCTACGTGATTAGGAATGCCGATAACCGCCTAGCTCAGATCTGAAGTCTAGATAAAGTGGAAACTTGAGCTATAGGAAAAAAGGTCGCGGCCTTTATATAAGTTATAGGAGTTAGGATTCCCCGCGGGTTCTGTGCTCTCATATTTTATATCATCAATGATAAGCCTTTCTGAATGTTAACTTCATCCAATGATTAAGAATAATAAATACTTGCAGCATATACGTGTACTACATTCGCACGCCTGTATTCCCCAAAGGAATAATCAAAAAGCAATATTGCGTCTACATTTCGTCAATTATGTTTTTGTGACGTGATTGGAAGCGAGCTTATTGGAACGACTAATACTTGTGCTGCAATACCACGAGGCAATACTTCAGTATTTTTTATTTTGTCATTTATTCATCATTCGTATACTGCAGAACAAAAGCTTTCCCAAGTAGACGCCTACCATCCCAGTCTTGACCAGCCCTTATCCATCCACTACCCACTAAAGTAGTAACTTTTCCTTGGTCATCAGACCATCTACTGCAGGACGTCCTACACTGGGTCTATCTAAGTGCGTTCCCCTCCAATGCTTGTCTGTCCTAACAGCTACTTTAAAAAGCTAGGCATACAGACTAACAAATCTATGAAACTTAGTAGTATTAGTATCATGATGAAGCAAAGGTACAATTTCATAACTAGGCGTCTTATAAGTGTCATTATTAAAGCACTTCACGACATCCTTGTTAGCTTTTTCATTGATATTATAACGTTATGTAATTCCCGCTGTGAAAATGTGCTTTGATATCAAATTAACATTAAGTATCCGTGAATTAATGTTTGCATCCTTCGCAGCGCAGTTTCTATGTCAGAACTGAGCGGAAATTATATGATTTCGAAAGTTCTCTTTTTCATTACAATTAATCATTTTAAAATTAATATGTCGAATCTTTTAAATAGATTTTATAAAATTAAAATTGCTACAAAATTTTGCTTTTATAACTAATGATTACAAATCTTACTGGATAAATTTAAAAGTTCCCCTAAATGTGATCAAAGCGCCCAAAACACACCTGTGAGTGCAAGATAATGACTCGCTGCGACTAATTATAAGATATTCAAATTTAATGAACAATTTAAGTAGAAAGGTTAAATAAATACGGTGCCAGCAGGTGTGAGGAATGCTAATAAGTACAACACGCTCCGAACGCACTTACTATGAATTTTTATACTCATTAAATAATGCTTCATGCATGTACTGAAGCATGAACATGTCGCTTGTGCTTATAAAGAATTTCTAATTTTGTAATATTTCATTTTAGACGCCTCGTTGGCCCCGTGGCTCAGTTCAACCTAATATTAGTGGATTTTTCCCTTAGAAATTTTCAGTAATAGCACGTTGTCTGGAAATACTAGGAACCTACCTAAAATTTGTTTTATTGATCTTTCTACAGTCGTATACCAAATCCAGGATTGATACAACTTAATTGAGAATAGGTATAAGGCAAGGGACCAAAGCTATAAATACATATTCAAAAAATTACTGATTTACTTTCGTTTAAACAATTCTCTCGTATCATAAAGCCAAATTGCAAAACGCATTTAACTTCAATATAATTACAAACACTCCTTTGCTATTTTTACAAATATGCTATAATAACTCGTTGAACCCCTACCATGATTACAATGAGCGCATTATACTATTCGTCCGCGGCTGTAGTAAACGAAACTCATTCCCGACTGACGTTTAAATAATACAGTGAGTGGCGAGAACCGCGTATTATCGCCAATGTTATAATTACACGCTGGTTAATTTAAATTAACAAACCGTGAGGTGATTTTATGGCTATAAATATCGGTAAACGCGCCAGTAAACTATAAACGGTTTCGTGGGAATATAATTGGTATTGCGCTCAGTTTCAAAATCTCCAATTCTGGTGTCGTTATTATTTCTATTCCCAATTATATGTCGTTTCATTTTAATAGAGTTATTTTAAATGTCTATTTTAATAAAACTGGACTCATGTTATTTACCTTTCCGTCGTGAAATAAAATCACTATATGAATATAATTTTCTAATGATTTTGAAAATCAAAAACAAAATTTTCATCAATCGATAAACATGACTGCAAGATCATTATTTACAAGACGCTGTATTGGACAACCAAAACCGGTAAATAAAAAAAAAACAATTTAAAACACCGCTTTCAACACTATTGAGTGTTTACAAAATTAAAACGATATAAAATGCCGATATTTTAGTAACAATCACCCACCTGTCACAATAACAATTATAAAATATATTTAAGTGCGTAACCCATTTCTTTGGGTCGGATCTATTAATTTTACACTCAAGTCACGGTGTTGAAACCGCCATAATATTACGTAGCTGTTATGAAAGTGTCAGAATACAGTGTTATATAGCATCTCGTGTTATTAGTTTAATGAAGCTCTACTTCGGCTCGGAATTAACCGTTTATTTCACTTTTAGTTTCATCGTTACGAACAAATTTATGTAATGTTTGTTGAAACGATTTTTGCTATTTATAGGATCAGCCATGAGGAAATAAATTCAGACTTGAGAATTAGCAATCAGGTGTATCAAGAGCCTTACTAGATACATGTTAACACAACACAGGTCATTCTAAAATTCTATAAGGAATATGACTCATATGTTGTAAAGATGTCGAACCAAGCCTTCGCCTAACAAGCTGGATTATTCTGGATCATGGACTACACATATCTGACTTTCCTTTAACGAGGTTTCTTGACCATGATTATGTTCATCGTTTCCCAGTAAGAGTTGTATTTAAAATAACGTAAATGTATCTACCAACATATCACGATCATAGTGGATACTTGAGACATATATGAATTTTATGTACTCAGCCTATCGACTTCCACTGCTGAACGTAGGCCTCCCCAAGAAAACGCCAACCATACCGGTACTGAGTAGCCCTCATCCATCCGTTACCCGCCACCTTTCACTTAAGACAAATACTATGAACCAATAGATGATATCAACTCATTACATGGTTTCTAAGTGATGAACATGAGTAATTACATAAGTTTTATTGTAAATATTTATATATTAAAAGTAAATATTCCGTTATCACTTCCCCCATCAATCACTGATTAAACCGACGTTTTACTTCACTTTCCAAATGTTACGCAATGTTTGGCTAATTTTTATTCCAATATTAGCAGCTACCACTACCACTGTATTTGTCGATGTGAACTGTAGTTGGTGTTTTCCTTATTTGAAATGCAATGTTTAAATAGTTTGCTGATTCATCTATCAATATCCGCCGAGTTTAAAATTAGCAATTTAATTTAAAAGCATAGATGTGCTTTTTAGAATTTCTTAGATAAGGCAGAGCTAACAAAATGTTGGTTTATAAAAATTTATATGGTGTTGTCTGAGTCAAGAACGACTCTTGCCGAACGTATATACTACTTGTGCAGAATCAAATTGAAATTATTATTTACCGATCGTTACTATAAAGTTCGTACAAAACTAAAGCGTACCAGGGCGACATGTAGTAGGGGAGCTGGAAGTGACCGCCGTACTTTATGTCAAATAAATTTTAATTAAATCGAACACAACCGACCAAGATGGCCACGTTTGCTACCAGAATAAATAATTGACAAGCAGTTGATGAATTGCTTTGGCCACCTTGTTACGTTATAACTGAGGCCCATCTGTCTTTGGTGGCGTGCTGGCGCGACCGGCATTAATTTGAAAATTTGTTAGTGATATATCAAATGTGCGCCCGATCTATTTCGTAAAGGTCTTTGTGGGTTATGTGGCGAATCAGGATGGCTTGGTTGTTTTATTACTGGCTGAATTTATTTTTAAAAAGATTATCTTTCCATCTATTTTATCTCTAGATTTAATGTGCCGTGTGCGAGCCTATGTGTCGGGCACTTTCTAGACGTTCTGAAAATACTGAGAGTTGCGTACCCGAAGAACTCAAAAATCGTTTGACCCGGTAAACGAACCCATGACCCGCTCTAACATTTCACATTTTTTCCAACAATCACCAACAAGTCAGTGAAATGTGCTATTTATTTTAAACATCGTTTCAAATGAGGCCTAAAAATATAGTTGACATTTCACGGCACTGTTTCTAATGTAACAAGCGTTATTAATTACAGTTATTAATAGTAAAAGCTTATCAATATATCATTTGATATTTTTATGTACATTCCGTGTTCTCTTTGCACCTGTTACTCTAATAAGCATAAATTATCCTCCAATGGACGTCGAAAACGCTATCTCATTCAATAAAACACGACGTGTCACCTAAATCATATCGATACATATGAAATGTAATAAAATTAAGTCTTAAATTCTTATCCCTTTTCTATAAGTCTATGAGTCGTCTCTTTGTGTTGACACTTGGTCTGACGCTCAGTGTATGATGACAGCTCTTCGGCGCCTTTAATGAATGTGTGAGATAGTCCTTAGAAATGACGCCTTATCAAATTATAAATGATGTTAAACTTGTACTTAGAAATGTGAATGCATTTCTTTGAATTGAATCCCTATTCATAATTTAAGTTTATACGTCTGCAATCTTATTTTAATAAGTCTACATTTTTGCTACTTTTTTCTCTTAAATAATAACTTCAATAAATAATTTACTATTAAAAAGATAAATAGTAACAACTGTCGCTTTAATAATTATGCCAAAAAGTCCGGTAAATGTTTATCATATAAAAATTATTAAACACCGGCAGGATACAGCTGCGTGAGATATTAAAAATAAAAAAGTCAAAGTTCCATAATTAAATTAGCGTCTTCGAAAATTAAAAAATGGAAAAGAACACAGGGGACGTCCTACCGGCCGCGGCTGGGCGCCGTCCCCACAACACATACCATCGCGTTTTATACCCATCAAATCGACCGATAATTGAAATGAGTTCCTTGTAAAAAGCAGAAAAACGATTATCCCCATACCTTTTAAGACGTCCGAGATACACAAATGGACTTTGTATTAGAATTTATGTCACTTGAAAGAGATGATATAAAAAAGCGCCGACGGCTTTACACGCAATAAAAATATTGGGAACGATGAGAATGCCTTCCCGGTTGTCAATCGTGGGGTTTAATAATCGTAAAATGTTTTTTGATCCACTCAGGACATGCGCGTGTGTGCATGTATCGTTCATAGACAAATTGATATTGCCGAGTCCACAATAAGGCAATTGATTCACGTACTAAAACCATTTATATCTGTGAATTTCCCCGCTTTTTGCAAAAAAAAAAGCAATTTAGCTTGGGACCCAACACGAAGTGTATTGCGTATTAGAATTTATGTACGGCACGTTACCTCATAAAAACGATTATTGTCGTATTTTATTGTATTTATTGGCTACACTGCATTTATTCTTCTGTAGTTCTTTCACTTAAGCACGTTGCGCTGTGAATTTAAATTGATATCGAATTAATATGCTTATAAAGACAACGGAACGACAGTTAAACCTTTTCAAGTTGACTTTCATTTGACGTCCTGCGCGATAAGCGAACAGCTAACCAAAAAGAAATGCTCATAGTCAAGTGTGCCTCACAATTCACTTCTAAGTCGTTTTGTTACATACTTTCTTTTGTTTATAAATTAAGGAAACTTTGACACCAGTGATCTCATTTCAAACCTTTAGATATTTTGAAATCGAAAAATTGCTAGATGGGAGGCAAATTGTTGTAATTTTTCTATGCGAGAGACGTAAAAACAATATTTTATTTTTAATCACCTTAAAGCTATACCAACAAAAACTTACCCACATCAAAATACAGTGTATAATTATTAAATATTCATTTCTCTATAGCTACTTAAATCACTTTATTTTTCGATTAATACAATTCAATTTATCATCATAAAAGTATTTTCTACAAATGAATTTCGTTGAAAATAAGGCGATAATATTAATAAATTATTAACATGTGTCATTATTATGTAGCCAAATAATGTGTGTATATGAGTATTGGACAAGTAGTTACTTGAGTGTGCCTATTTAATTTATTAAAATAATATTAAAACACGCTGTGAAGCCCACGGTGTGACATATGCACTTTAAAATCGATTTTATAGCCATTAGTAGCAATTATGTACGTTTTTTATCTAAAAAATTGTCATTTATATTATGAAATTAATAGTGGTCTGTAGTACAGTAGATAGAATTAATTTTAGTTAAACTTTTACGTAGCAGTGCAGGTTCGTATCTTTGTTAGTAAAGAAAATATGTATAGCAAAAACAAACTTATTTTTAGTCAAATTCTACTAAAAGATCAAAAGGATTGTTCAATAAGTTTGTACTACTGATCCACATTATTTTGAAGCTCAAATTACACCATTTTAAATATGTTAGGAGTAATTAATAAATCAAATAATTTTCTATTATTTTACTTTCTCTTTTCCTTTTTTAAAGCTCATATGCACTCTCATAAAACCGCTGAGGCGACGACACCTAGGCTTAGTTAAGTAAGAAGCGATTAAAAATCATTTTAAATTTCCCCGTCCCATAAACACTACGTAATTACTGCGTTACTTGCACTCAATGAAATATAGTGTTACTAATGTCCAAAAAGGTTATAATTATCATCAATTATAACCGCTTGCCGAACATTTTTCACGTATCTAACCGTACAAGACAACTAATAACGTGTTGCGTTAATCGGAATTTTTATAGCAGGGAACGCAAACGAGGCAAGACCAAGTTAAATGGACACGCCGCAAACGAATATAAATATAATAAGGGCCTATACCAGCTGTTTGCAGTATGAATGGGTCAGCTTTACTTTGGTGGTTCCACTTGGCGAAAACTTTTTGAATTACGAGCTTGGCTGAGGTAAAAAGGAGATCTAGACTCGCCCCTTATTACTTGGGTTTTGAAATACAGCTGTCGAAATACGGGTGTTTAATACATCAGGGGCAAACACCAAAATTTTAGTATATATAGGATTTGACGCTCTTCATGGCTGTCATGCAGTATAGTGGTAAATTTTACAACTTATTAAGTACCACTTTCTAAACTGCTATTTCAATACAAAGTTTCGTGGCAGCAAAAAAAATATTTATCATTCATAGCGTTCTGAGATTCAAGTTGTGTGCACTCAATCGATCATCTCATATTGTTATTTATCAATAAAAATGTAAACACGCCACCAAAAAACATGAAAGGACGAAACCAATTTATTGATATATTGATGTGGATGTAAAAACATTTGTTCGAGAGCATTCGACATAGACGCCTTGTTTATTTTTATTGTACAAGCTTAGTGGGAGCATGATGGAATAATATTGTCCATAAGTGATGTTGCTTTAGAAAATATAAGTCCTGCTTTATATGTATTTTTCTTTCCTTATGGGTGTCAAACTACACTCGTATATTTCCTTAAAAGATATAATTTAACAAAGACGATACTTCCATAGAAGCCTAATAGCCCAGTTTGCTTTACAAAATTCCGAATAAATGTCTATAAGCTAATAAAAAATTGCATAATTGTCACGCTTTTAGGTTTTTGCGGAAGTAATCTATCTAGGAAAAAATTGTTACATCGGTTGCCATTCCCTCTAATTGTGGGTATCGAACCTACGTACTCGCATTTAGTTAAACCACTGCGCCATGAAGCTGTCAAGTTACCCATTACACATAATTTTAATTCATATTCATAGATAACGTAAAAAACACAATCCATCTTTCATAACCAAGCTGTCGGAGCTAAAAGTGGGCAATAATAAATTTTACCACTGAATATATATCATGAATAATCGAGATAAGCCGCTGATGCCCAGTAATAAGACATCAACGGTACGGCATAAAATCCAGCCACCGATTTATAATTCCTATTCATTAAATACTTGCATGAAAAACTGACGAAGTGTGAATATTGATCACGATTTAAGGGGTCCGTATTATCTTTAACTTTACAGCTAAAGCTAGCTCGAGATAATGAACATCAGACAATGATGATGATAATGACTCCTATACTACCTAAGGGGTTAGCTAAAGAAGACTGTATTTGTTAAAAACAAATGGTGGCCTTATCTGGGATTTCTTCCAGGAAACCATTGGGTGTCGCAATAGTGGGGGTCGCAATTTAGGAAAACGGTGAAATATTATAGGATTTAAAGAATGTACGAAAAATGTTATCTCCTACCACCCCATACAAAAGCTCAAAAAGATTACTGTTACTGTGCTTTTTCGAAAACGAAATTCGGGTCCACATGAAACCATTTGCAACAGAACTCTAAAATGCAACGCAGTGCTTGGCACGAGTTATAGACTATCAACGTAAATGTAATCTTAGAAATACCTAAAAGTGTTTACAGAGCCTATTCCCTTATCCAAAACTATATATTGTTACTGCAACTATCCTATATGTCAACAATCAGACTATTTATGCAGACTAAGGACTTAACGTAACTAACCACCTGTGCTATTTATAGTATTCAGATAGATTTTACATCTCATCTTCATCTTTCTCATTCATATACGTTCCACTTCTGGGCACGAGCCTCCTCTACAACTGAAATGATTAAGGCTTTAGTGCTTAGGCTTAGTGCGGATTGGCGGACTAAACACCTAGGAAATTCCTAAAAACTATTACATATGCTGATTTCTTCTCTATGTTTTCCATCACCGTTAAACAACGTGATAATTCCTCATAAAAACCCACAAGAAAATTGAGAAACGTATAATAAATCATAGCATATTCCGTACAAGCCGAGCCAAATTCCAGTCCCATTACCAAGCACGAAAGTACATTACATAATTCCATAAAATTTCTTGCATCAGCTACTACGTCATGTCTTATCATAAAATATCAACATCGAATCTTGTCCCTCGTAGTTACTTTGTCAAATACTTTCACCGCCCACGCGCCGCTTGTGACTTGCTCCGTGGCTCCGGCCGCTAAACCCACAATTACGTATATTGAACGACGCGATCAAAAACGCCGACATGAAGCTATTATCACGCGTACGCTGAATTAATTTCGATACATTTTGCTATTACGATAATGCAATTATATTGATTGAATTTTTATTACAGTTCTGCTAGTGGTGAAGAAGATAATTTTATGGACTTTGGCTACCTTATTTAAACACATTTCAGGGTGAAAATATGTAAGTAAAGAATAATAAAATAAGGACTAAGTTTTTCGAGGCTATCCGATTTTTTTTTTTTATTTCTTAGTCTTGTACCGACAACAGCAGTATTTTTTCGTAACATGATCTGTCGTCAAAGCAAACTTTACGTTTCCGTTTCAAATCAGCGAAAATATCAATACAACTTTGTTTCGCTCGAACTGCAGTTGTTAAATTTGATTTTCACACCCCTATTCGCGAACATTATCGATATCTCATCCATGTTAATCGATTATCATTACAATGATACTTTTTTAACCCGACCTTCTTTATTCGAATTTGTACCCCGTACAATATAGGAGGGATATACGCTAATAACCACACATCCGGAACATCTGTCCTTCACCATACAAATATACTTCCTCAAAAACTTGTACGCTAGCCCTTTCGAAAACGCTCTTCCCTCTTGAAGTATGAAGCAAAGGTACTTATATTTTCGTTATTAATAATTTTAAAATTAAAAACGTACCACCCTTTCTATTATTTTATTTACATCGTATAATAACAACTTTGAATAGATAACTAGGTGAAAAATTGTTCAAGTCATCAAACGCAAAACAATTAAAATATTCAATTTTAGGGTATTTTTAGTTTTAGGAACGGGAAACTATATCGGTGTTTATTCTAAACTATGCGTATACGTCTTACACGAAAAATTCTTCTAAAAATAACAGGCCATTCTTAATATACTACTAACGGCTCAGATAAGAAAGTACCTACTATACATTCCAAAAAGGCCGCATTATATGAAAACATGGGCCACACCTGTATATATCATACTTAATATCTTCTATTATTAGTATTAGCAATTTCTCCAAAGTAGAAAATTACAAGATTAAAAACCTTTCATGTGTTTTTTGACGACAAAAACTGCGTCAATAAAACTTCATTATACAGATAATAAAATTTTCAAATAATAAATTACTTTTTTATAAACAAAACTGACTAAGGCAAGATGTCAGGGGGGCAAGACCACCTGACCCGCGCTTACGTATCCAGATCCGGATCGCAGGGCTATGCTAATTAATTTATTGTCACGTACAATATACTTTCCTTGTTATATGCACCTTTTGTGATGCACGGATGTTTAATATTTATGTTTAAGCATGAATTGAACGAGGCCAGCGGCTCTCTATTGACGCGAGGTATTCGTACTACAATTTTTTTTATTTTAATCTAAGGTAAAGCTGCGTTCAGCCCTGCATATTTTTTTAAATACTGGCCACAAACAGATTTTTTTAAATAAACAGATTATATTTAAAAATAAGAACGACTATATTTATTTTGCTACGAAATTATCAATATCAAGCGTAGTGTTGCCACTATTTTTTTAAGTATTGAAAATAATGTAAAAAAATTGACATAACAACCATGACTCAAAATAATCTGTATAAAAGGATTAAATCAGCAAACGGATTAGAAATAGGATTAATTCTAAATTTAAATAAATAATTCTACGCGTCATCGAGATTTTTTCTAACATTTTTACTACCTAGTCTAACAAGTTTTAAATTATGTTGTTATTAAAATATAGTACTAAAGAAGATTCTTTACCTTGTTTATATAAAAAGCCAAGATATATAGTACCTACTGGTAACAAAATAGCTATAAATAAAAACTGCTCTCATATAAAAATAAAACTGACTAAAAAGTAGTTCAAGTGGCTATTTATAAAATATATTAAAGAAATTGTACCGAATATTACCGTTGTACGCATTGTATAAACAAATGCCGACCAATAAATCAAACTACGAATAGAATTTGTATTCTAAAATTAAATAATACAAAAGCAATACATCATAAAAATTATTTTACTTTTATAAGCACAGTCCTTGTAGGAAATAAAGCCGCCCACGCACGGACCGAGTAAAAGTCGCTTTCCAAAGTAATTGTGTGCAGTGACTGGTCAGTGTGGTCTTTCTTTCGTGTACGTGTCTTAAAGTGCTTTACAAATTACGTAATATTTTAAATCACATTCGAGTCTGTGTTTAAACTCCATGATAATCGGCTAACGTTATTAAAACATACTGCATGAATGTTTAGTAGTCAGTAACTGTTTCATATATGAAATCCTTTCTACTCAAATAATTTCATTATTGCGAAAGTAAGTTTGTTATTCTGAAACTGTTTTGATGATATTTTTAAGTTAAACTGCCTCGTGGTCTCGCGGTACAAGTATGTGCCGTGCGATCTAGAGGTCCTGGGATCGATTCCCCGGTCCGGCAAAGTTTTATTGGGTTTTTCCATTAGGAAATTCTCAGTAGCAGCACGGAGTCTGGAAATGTGCCCGAAAAACGGCAATAGGCTCGCCCCCAATTACGTGGTACTGATACATACCTGGCGAAATGTGGGTGCAGAAATGCATCTCTGCCTATCCCTTCGGGGAATGTAGGCGTGAGGTATGCATGTTTTTTTAGTTAAACGTATAGTTTCTGAGGGCCTTTCTCAGGGTACATAAAATTAAAATGAATGAATCTCTAAGTATGACGATGGGGTTTCAACAAACACCGTTTTATTGAGCTCGATGGACAGTTATCAAGGATAATATTAACGTCACATAGTACAGAATGAAAAGACTTCATAGTTAGATGTAGTTGCACTATTTCATAGAAATCCTTCGCAGGCGCATACATTTTGAAAACAAACTGTAGATAAATTTAGCAAAAAATCTAGTTAAACTTCTTCCTTCCATCATGAAATACTAACAAAATACCTTCTTTCCGTTGTCTATCCTAACTAGATTGACCGGGTATATAATAACACAAGACACGTAATAATTTTATTACAGTAATAAAACTCGTCAGCAGCGGAATCCTTTACAATAATCACGACATGTCATACTACCAGTTATAAGAAAGACATTACTCGGGTAATTATCGTCCCACAATGGCCATTAGTTGTACAATTAATAATTAAACCTATAACCGCTGTTTAATTAGAAGTTTATTACGACAAAGCAAGCAGCGTCGCGTGGGCGGAAGGCGAATGCTAATGATCTTGTTAATTCTGTTGCGCTTGGTTGTAAACTTTTGATCTATTGCATTCATATCGACTATGTTATCAACACAGAATAGCTGAATAAGATTAGAGGGGAAATATATAATATTTTGATTCGAGACGAGTGTTGAAGCTTTTCTGTCACCTATTCATTCTGCTACTATTACTCGACCAATGATAACAACTTCATACAAAAATTAAGGGTTGCTATTGGCTGTCGCATATTTATAAAAGCCTTGATATCACACCCAAGTGAAATTTCTAAAAAGCGGCCGTGTCAAACGTATGACCTGAATCATGGATTCGGCACGCTCGGTATGCTGACCGTTCCGTTCTAGCCTAATTAAACTGTTATTATTATCATGCGCAATCAATATAATTATATTGAATCACGGTGAGGAAAGCATATTAAAGTATCATTAATACATTGTCTTTATCTTACAATGCGTTTAGGCAAACGTAGTGTAGGACGTCCTGCAGCACGATGGTCCAACGACTTAATAAGTTGGTGAATAGTGGATGGATGAGAGCTGCTAAGACCTACATGGTTGGGTTAACTAAGATGAGAAGTGGGCGGCAATAGGCTCAGGATAGACGTTGGGAAATTGAGAGCAGTTTGGTCTTTTTGTGATAAAAAATAATATTTCAGATGTATGCTGCATATCATATGCATGACCATGAGATTAGAACTACGGGTATTGACGTTTTATAATATGGACCTGCTCTTAAACGCTAGCAGTGTGGACACGTCCTCTAAGATAAACCGCTTTCAATAAGTTCACATCCCTACAAGTACTTTAGTGGCATCTAAAATGTTAATGTCATTAACACTCAATGTAACTTTACGTCTTCGATCACAATCAGTGGAGAACTAATCCCACTATTAGTATTGAGAGCCCGGCGCGGCACTTAACCGAATCAATTTGTAGTATTTTGTATTGGGCGGTGTTAAGGGGCAGTATACTGATATTTTTAAAACGAATTTTAAGTACAGAATAAATTAAAAGTGCATTAAATTAAATTAATTTCGAAGATAGTCTTAGATTGACTTTAAACTTTCGATGGACAATATTTCCAACAGCTTTAGGTAAATTTACATGATTTTACGATGATGTGTAGTTTATCTGCTAGCGTGGGTTAAAAGTAAATGATTTTAAGAGAGTAAAAATGTTATTTTTTCTTTCTTTAGCTAAGTTTTATTTACGCGTTAGCTAACAAAGCATGAAAATGCAATATCCTCCAATTACATATTAAAGCTGCGTGTAACAGTCTTAGAAACATAAGCTTTTCATAAATTACTTAAGGACTGTAATCATATTTACTGTAATGAATAAAATATGCTCGCAGAACTACTTTACATAATAACTTTATTTTGTTTGACGGTAAACATCGTGTAATTGGACAAGAAATACGTCTATGCCGTTAATGCTTCTGAGAAATTCTTTAACACTTAAATACTTCCTTATTTCCCGCTTAGGATATAATCGATTAATAAGCAATATATTTATGTTTTACATAATTCTTTATTTGTCACAAAATAAATGCTTCATTAATATTATGATTGCATTATATATAAAAAATGTGAAGAAAGGGGTAAAACATATCCCAGCTCTAAAAGAGATAAATATATCAATACACGGTTCTTCAGTTACGGACATGGAAAGGCCAGGCTTCTTACAGTTAGAGTCACGTGTAACATTTCGTAGTAGTCTATCTCACGAGGGAATAAGGTGCATTGCTTATGCAGCAGGAACACGATCTAAACAATTCACACAGCTCTACTGTATTGACGTCAAGATGAAATGACACTGTATTTTGCTGAGTCTTGCGTACTGCATACCTTAAATGCCAACATTACTATACCATTTTCCATCTGAGAACCAAATAATACCGTGTCTGATCTGACAATCGAATTGATACCACTTGACCGGCCGACAATGGTCTTTGCGGGTATCTAGATCTTTCTGAAGGCGACGGTATGTGGTTAATGAAGGTGATGTTGATGACGATGATGGTGATAATGGTGGTGGTGATGGTGGTGGTGATTATGGCGATGATAATAATGACGATGACGAATAAGACGTGGTGGTGGTGGTGATAATGATTAATTTAAGCGATAACCTCCGCTTAAATCTGTGTATTTAATTAGCCAGCGTGTTTGTACTGAGCGTGTTATTATGAGTGACATATGAATTACATTGTGTCCGTGTCGTTGACTCGCGACATTTTAAAAACATGAACGAATTGAAACGTCGAATTGCGACGAAAATTCGGCATAAGGGTACTTGATTTTTTTTAAATAAAATTTTAAAGTGCATACGTTTTTATTAATTCAGAATGTTCTAGCAGACATTTTGTAATTTTATTTCGATTGCCTTAATATAAACAGCTACTTTTACATCATCATCATATGTTGAAAGCACTTCTACCTCAAAGCCGGAATTATGATCATAATTCATGAGAGTAAAAAAAATATTAACAAGTCGAATAAGGTAGATTAGTTCATTAAGAATCATAATATTATAGTACCTACTGATAAGAAATGTCTATTATGCATCTTTAGTAGCTATAGAACGGTCTTTTGTCACATCAGTACATTCCTAAATACCCATAAGCCTTGTTGTAAGAC
Organism: Cephonodes hylas; assembly: GCA_030295005.1. Lineage (NCBI taxonomy): Eukaryota > Metazoa > Arthropoda > Insecta > Lepidoptera > Sphingidae > Cephonodes > Cephonodes hylas. Next base: position 9,172,599 of record AP025371.1, read on the forward strand.
ATGTTACATCAAAATCCATAACCAGAGACATTACTACACTACATCCCTATTGTCCCCAACCTACGAACGAACCTGCATTCAAATGACGTCATAATCAAGAAAACGAACCATCAAATATTTAAATATCGAACCGAAAACGCTATCATATCCCACAAGATCTATACAAACAGAAAATATACAAACAAAACGCACGAAACACCGTTCCAAAGACAATCGAACATGATTAATTAGCTTTTAAAACACCTACAAGTAGCGGGTGATATAAAAAATGTCTACCTTTCAATATGTCTAGACCGGTGTCGTAACACGAGCCCGGCTACAAACAATGATTCTGCCCACACAACATTGACATGCGTGTTGAGATGGTTACAAAAAAAGCTACATGCAGCCACGTGCGACTTGTAGGTGGCTGAGGTTTTCAACTGACTATTGTTCAATTAGCCGTACGTGGCTTTTGTCACTTCACAATGTTTTAAAAGAAAACAGATATAAAACTTTTACCAGTAAATTGCAAAACGAAATCCATTGGTAATGCTGAATCAATCAGAAGTAAAAAATGAATGCAACCATGACTTTTGGATGACGTCAAAAATAAGCCCATTATAATTTACTGCCATTAACCCATTACAGCATAAAGTTTATTATAGCAATTACATTGACTTACTTATGATATATTGGTTATTTAGGGTCCAATTAATAATTTAGCAAGAAAAACAAAACGATTAATATAAAATTTTTGATTTTATGGCCTGTCCGATATATCGGACGCTATGCACTGCGGCCCCTTACACTACATTAGGATGATATAGGGGAAATACGTACAAAATGACATATACGGACAAAATGACACAGGCATCATATTTCAAATTCTGCCGTTTCTAGCCCCCCATAGATAACTACATCTCGTGACTCTATCCGGTGATACTAACCTGTGAAAACGTGAACTCGCGCCAGCCTTTAGTTTGGGTGTCATAGCCGACGACAAACATTGGTAAGTTACGAGTTTTTTTTTACTACGGAGAGTTTTGTGTATTAATATTATGTTTTTCATGATATTACCTTGTGTTTACATTTATTACATCCCCTGTGTACTTGTTGTTGCCGTCATATAGTTTTTTCCGTAAATAATAATTATTTTACATTTATTGTTGAATTTTGATTTTTTTTACCGCTATATGGACAAAATGACATACATACGTAACGGACAAAATGACATAGGTATGTCGTTTTGTCCATAAGGATTCTATGAGCTAATTTTAGGTACCTATTTCTCGTTAATAAGCTGTTAATTTCTTTACAGATATACCAAAATGCGTAATTATAAGCGTAAGACTGATCTTCAATCCTGGAGTGAGGAATTAATGCGTAAAGCTATAGAAGCAGTTCAAATGCTAAAACTACTTTTACACCTGATGTGGAAAGACAATTAGTTGAGCATTTGAAATTACTTGAATCTCGTTTGTTTGGACTGACGCGAACGTCTGTTCAAGAATTAGCTTTTGAGATGGCTGAAAAAACGGTTTTGCTCACAGATTTAACCCACAAAAATAATAGCTGGACAAGAATGGTTAAAAGGGTTTTTGAGACGAAATAAATATATTTCATTACGCAAAACCAGAAGCTATTTCAGCTGCTCGTGCTCAGGCTTTTAATCGTCATATAATTTTTTAACTTTATAACTTTTGTCGTGTATGTCATTTAGTCCATATGTGGTATGCCATTTTGTCCATAGCATATGGACAAAATGGATTTCGTTGATCTCAGTTAAATTTAAAAATATTTCTTTTTCCAGTTTGTTTATCTTTCGAGTATCTATTATAATTCAAAGATATGAAACCTAAGATTACTGGTGTATAATATGAATGGGCTGTGATTTACCATTAAAGAGTTATGACTCAAAACTAAAACTATATGTCATTTTGTACGTACTTCCCCTAAACATTATCAAGAAAACTGTTAATTAAAACATTTTAATAGTTTAAAAAATAATAATAAACTTAGACTTGCATGTTATGATAACAAGCTATGGTAGTTTATAGAAAATTAGGGTGTAGCCCTATAGGCAACGACGCATTTTAGACATTTGAATTTAGCTTTTTCTTCGTATTGATCTGACCCGCGGCGTTCTGTGTTTTATTGTAGGCAAAATCGAATGCTCTTTACTGTCACATTTTCTTTTACGTAAATTCGAAACAGCTTGATCTCACTTATCCACACCGCCTAATATGTTTGTAATAGCTAGCAACCAGCGGAGGATATATAGGGGAAGTACGTACAAAATGACATATAGTTTTGGTTTTGGGTCATAACTCTTTAATAGTAAATCACAGCCCATTCATATTATGCACCAGTAATCTTAGGTTTCATATCTTTGAATTATAATAGGTACTCGAAAGATAAACAAACTGGAAAAAGAAATATTTTTAAATTTAACTGAGATCAACGAAATCCATTTTGTCCATATGCTATGGACAAAATGGCATACCACATACGGACTAAATGACATACACGACAAAAGTTATAAAGTTAAAAAATTATATGTCGATTAAAAGCCTGAGCACGAGCAGCGTAAGTAGCTTCTGGTTTGCGTAAAGAAATATCTTTATTTCGTCTCAAAAACCCTTTTAACCATTCTTGTCCAGCTATTATTTTTGTGGGTTAAATCTTTGAGCAAAACCATTTTTTCAGCTATCTCAAAAGCTAATTCTTGAACACACGTTCGCGTCAGTCCAAACAAACGAGATTTAAGTAATTTTAAATGCTCAACTAATTTTCTTTCCACATTAGGTGTAAAAGTAGCTTTAGCTTTTGAACTGCTTCTATAGCTTTACGCATTAATTCCTCACTCCAGGATTGACGATCAGTCTTACGCTTATAATTACGCATTTTGGTATATCTACAAAGAAATTAACAGCTTATAACGAGAAATAGATAGGTACCTAAAATTAGCTCATAGAATCCTTACGGACAAAACGACATACCTATGTCATTTTGTCCGTTACGCATGTATGTCATTTTGTCCATATAGCGTAATAAAAAATCAAAATTCAACAATAAATGCAAAATAATTATTATTTACGGAAAAAACTATTTGACGGCAACAACAAGTACACAGGGGATGTAATAAATGTAAACACAAGGTAATACCATGAAAAACATAATGTTAATACACAAAACTCTCTGTAGTTAAAAAAAACTCGTAACTTACCAATGTTTGTCGTCGACTATGACACCCAAACTAAAGGCTGGTGCGAGTTCACGTTTTCACAGGTTAGTATCACCGGATAGAGTCACGAGATGTAGTTATCTATAGGGGGCTAGAAACGGCAGAATTTGAAATATGATGCCTGTGTCATTTTGTCCGTATATGTCATTTTGTACGTATTTCCCCTACAGCCTTTTTTCCATTAGACTAGCAAAAATCGGTGTTCAAAGCACAATTTTTATAGTTCGTTGCTACCGTGACCACATTGTTGTCGTTTCAGCGACAGACAACACATCGTCAGATCCTATAATATTGCCTGCAGCCCCGTTCTTATCGTCAAAATTTCTGAACGTATTTTAGCGACAATTTTCTACCCGATTGTACCGTATTGTGCCAGTTGCCTAATTTACCAACCCTCGCAGATGCTGCATCAACGAACGATGTGGAAAAGTTATCAAAATAAACCTTTACAATGACTTTCAGCAGTAATCGTCGTTTCCGATATATCGGAAATTTTAGATTAGCATCACGGCATCATTAGACTTTTCATTTCCCTAATCCATTACCTAATCACTCTGTCCAATAGGTGGATCAATATAAATAAAATTTTCAACATTTCATCCACATCCTTGCTTTATAAAGTTTCTAAAATCTCATGCGCGTTGAAGTTGTACAAAGAAATAAACACACACCTTAGAGGCCGCTATGCATAGCGTCCGATAAATCGGACACCATCAAAAACACACACATAATTGGCAATCTAACATTTGTCACAATAAAATACTATTCTGTTTGCATAGAGACATTATTTATGAACAAAACAAAATCATTTCTAATCAATTATGATAAATAATAATAAAATTAAGCGTGTAAACAAGTTACGGTCTCTTCGAAACAGTCTGACCGCGAGCAGTCATTTTTGAAAATGAGAAATTACTGTCGACATTTCATTCCGTCATTAAAAACAATTTTGTCAGTATAAAATAGCACTATTGAAGTATAATTTCAAAACAAAAAACAATTAAATAAACAATTTTAAATACCTTTACTATCCAATTTAGTGACGTCCGATTTATCGGACGTTATGCTGTAATGGGTTAAATTAAGTTTATATCTTTATCGTAGCCGCTGTAATTAAGCAATGTTCTTCAGTCGTAACTAGCAATATAATCTTCAATGCAGGTGTGTCTTTCGCTCTCTTTATCATGACTAGAAAGATTATGGATTACAACTAACTGTATCAATTAAGAATACTTCCTTCAAACAAACTTGACTATCGACATTACATTGGATGAATGAGATAAACCATAAGCGATACCCAACAACAGTTTGAATAATCAAAATTCTCGACACCATTGTTTATATTTTGTCTTGATGTATTCGCATAACAAATTGCAACAAAATATTCCAACAACCGAATACACAATACTTGCATTAAAACGTCCTTTATCCGATCAGATTGGTATCACACGGTGCTCATTGTCCTACATCACGATCAGTCCGAAGCAGGAGCAATGACGCCTCGTGCAAACAAATGAACATCTAAGTGCGAGTAATAAAAAGTAGACTCGAACGGTACAGGATTAGAATTACAATCCCCAGATTGCTGATTAGATTTGTATTGCGTTTTTTAATGAGGTTTACAAGCCATGTACTGGTCTTGCACGAACCTTACGTAAGACTTCGTGTGTGGTACATTACTACATTGTTAATTTAGAATTTAATGCGATGAATTACACAATTGTGTTTTATAATTCAAGCTCTCCGTCATTAGACACATTCTCATCTATCGCTGTTCGGATTCATGTTTATTTCTTTCTTCGTAGTAGCTACGACTTATTAGCCGTATTCCAAATACTTGCAATTTCAGACTTGATTCTCATTTCATGTTATGCTACTTTATATCAATATTATTGGAATTCTTTGAATCGAAAGGTGTTTAGATGTTGATATTTTAATTAAATAAATAGTAATTATTCCCTTGAGGTGATAATTAAAAGCTTCAATTCTAATTGGAATAACAATTTTCATATCTCAAATCGTAAATCTCAATTGAAAATTTTTAAACGTAATTTATATAACCAGTTTGCATACTAAAATATTTGGTTTGCAGTTCGCGAGGTAATATAACAGTTTACTTTAAGTAAATAGTTTAAATATATTATTACTCTCATTTAAAGTTACAAACTGTAGGACATATATTTTTTTGTTCACTGCATTACTGTATGCATGTTGAAAATTTTGTCTATGACACAAACTGCCTGGAATTCAATTCTGTTGGTGTGATTTAAAATTCTATAAAGATAATTCCGTTTTCGGGATGGGTTTTGAGAAAACTTTCCTGTCACAAAAGGGGCAGAATTTTTCCTTTTTTTATTTGTCTGGTCTACTATTGAAAGGACTAAAGCCTAATGACTATGATAATATATGCATAGTCAAAAATCTTTTGGAGAGAGCCGTCATACATCTAATTTAGATGATTCCTAATATTTTTATTTTGTGTGCTTTAACTCAACACGCACCCTCTGAATTGGCTGACGGATCCACACATAACGGCAAATTGGGTCTAAGTTTAATAAAATTCTCCACAAACATTGCTCTAGAAAATCTGAACAAAAAGATATACATACGAGAACCAGTGTAGTAGGTTTCAAGAACAGCGTAGGACGAATCTTCCGATAGCCAGACAAGAAGCAAATAATTGTAGATGGTAATAAAATATTTGCACAGACTAATATAGCTATGTCACAGTCGACTTGTACACCGGAATGTAGATAACATTCATTCAATACAAGAATTTGAATTTGTAAATATTGCCACGGCAAAAATCTCTTGTTATACTTTGACAGTCCAATAATTTGTGACTTCTAACGATGAACTTGTAATAATAATTATCTTTGAAAACGAATCATAGAAACTTGGTGTTCGTACCTGATAAAAAATATATGAACGTTAAAAAAAATCATCATCACCATCATCAATAGCCCTCAATTCGTCCACTGCTGGACATAGGCCTCTCCTATAAAAAATTATTCTAATAAAAATATTTGGAAGATAATATTTTTTTGTATAGATACCGAAACATTATCTAAGAATCTTTACATGAAATATTTTTTAACAATATCCACAGAGAACAAAAACTCCCGGGCTGTAGCTGATAAAAGGTATCACTCATAATTATCTTTTCCTATACAAACGAATTTAACCCGAGGCCTATCTTTCGCCCTCTCAACATGTACGTAGTGCGGCCATTGAAGTAAATACCCACTTTAATAACATACCTTATGATGCAGTAAATTATATTAAAACGTGTGGAATATTAAAAGCTTAATGACGCTTAAGACCCCTTGAACTAAGAACCAAATTAAAATCTAAACTCCCCTAACCGTTGCGCCGACAAAATACGTAACCAACGCCAAAATCTAATTAACTATACGAGTAAAAAACAATATTTATGCAAATACTTGTAACTGTATCCTATTTACATAACAAAATATCTACTGTATTACTTTTGAACTGACTTTGCGCGTCTTTGATTAGTTATGCATCGTCTCAGACAACGCTTGTTATTAATTAGCCTATTGTGTCCACTTTTGGTATGTCTTGAATACATGCAGTGGGTGGAACTGATCGGTCAAGGGTATATTTCGTCTGTTTCGTCCGAAAGTCCTCCTTATAATGACTGTTATAGGATACAGACGCCATAAAAGGCGGATCGGTTGTTTATCATCAAAAACTTCTGTTTATACATGGCTTTATTGTTTAACAAGGATATTTATCGCAAGTCTTGATAGTCTATATTTGAAATGATATAGATTCAAATAATCTAATATTATTTATAATATTTTATCGAAATGGAACGGTTGAGTCACATTGAGATTATAATATGCAGAATATATTTATACCAAAATTTATTTGGATAAGGATAACTAAAATTAAATTCAATTTTACATTTCCTCTTTTTTAATCAAATATTAATCAAGAACGTAATTACTAATTAATGAACTAAAGGAATTTGTAAAATTTGATTTGCTGGAGCCAATTGTAGAAAAATTCCAAAAATTAGAATCTCTAGAAGTTGTGTTTCTCTTTAACGGAACTGTTACAACCAACCCCAATATTTTACACGCAGAAACAAGACAAGATGACATTTACAAATGCCTTTCCCGTTCTTAAAATAGTAATTGAGCAATATCAGTGTGCTGGGCAAACAATTATGATGCCGATTTATTCCTACCAACCGCACATTGTTTATGAACAAGCCCAAAACATGTAAATTAATCTCGTAATAGCAAATTATCTGTTTAACATCAAATAACGTGACATTCCAACCAATTTGACACATCGTCGTGACTTTTTCAACAAACCATGTGAGCAAACATTCAGTGTTGTTGCCAAATATTTTACGTACACTTTATTATATTAACACACAACGAACGTAAGACCTACATTTGAAGTATTCAATTATATAACAAATTTCTAAGGACAATTTGAAGAACCAATTACGTCTACATGTACGAGACTTTGTTTAATGATCACGACTAACAGAATCCTGACTTAAGCTCGTCTTTCTTGCTTCGTATCATATTGTTTTACTGATTATTTTGGAGGGTTCTTTATTTACAAGTTAACATTAAGTAACGTTGCTTAAACCTATATACCAATTAATGGAATGCTTATTGGTTATGCGGCGTGTTTATTAAAAAATCAAATTCCCGAAAAAATAATTTATATGTAATTTCAGCAACTCTTATTACTTGGGGATTGGCAGAACTTATACTTACATATTGTAATGATGCTAAGCCTAGTACGCTAATGTAAAATACTCTAAGGTATAATCTAGCATATATTTTCTACTTTAAAACCTATGTTTAATAAATATTTCAATGATATTTCCGCAGACATCCTCAAAATTATTATTATCTTTTAATTGTATTGTAAATTCTTGTGCATTATATCAGTCGGAAGTAAAATTCAGAGTACCTTTAACTGTGTGAACGAACTTTATCTGGTTTTATCTGGAAGCACTTACTCTAATCTGTCGATGGAGGTTTATTTCTTATACCAAAGACCGTACGCACGTCACAGTTAAGGAAACCAGTTTTTATACGATTCAAAATGTTATAAGGAGACAATGTTTGTTTTTCATCTCAAAAGTAACTTTTAAGGTTGTGATAAAAGATATATTGTCGAACAAATATTTATCGGAAGCCGCGTGTTGTGCGAATGTGTGGTTTTTACGGTAATGGTAAGAAAAATATAAACACTTTTACGACGCTATTGTTAACAGGCATGAAAATACTATATCTCTTGTGGGACAAGACGAGATAGATAATGAGTCTCATAAGAAAGGAGCATTTACTACTGAAGTGCGTGGATGAACAAAGGTAAAATACATAGAAACTAGTAATGAAAGCTACATCGTAAATCGAATGGCAAAGTAAGTAGCCACTCCCGCCAAAGGAGGCTGTCCGGAGAACTTAACGGAACGCATAGTCAAGTTTTATGTCCTTTAAATTGATGAGCGTGAAGCAGAAAAGACCGTATATTTTAAGTCTTCAATGTATGTCATCGACTCCATAATTAAGTAATAAGATACATTGTAACCAATTACATTGAAGAGATAGTTAATGATGACTTTAAAGTTAATCAAAAGCTGCTTCAGGAACACCTCTTCCAGCAAACAACCTGAATGGTGGACGGCTGTGGAAATCTTAACGGTTCTATGCAAATATCTACTTCCAGGAATGACATAAACGAACAGTACTTACGTGTATACAGTTAGTAGCATCCAGCACTGAAGTCGCGCGCCGGGAAGCCACGTGACGTAGCGACCTGTCAGCGCACAGTCGATCCAAGGTGCAATATAAAGCATACCACCGCAGTGGCGATTCCAACACGGCACGCACTACTTTTGTTCGTCTATCCACCTATTGGTAACTTACTATTGCTACTGAACTCGTTTTAACTTTGACTAGTATAGTTTCAGATGCTTTCGCTGTGTATTCGTGATTCGTTCGTTATTTTCGAAATTACTAACGGTACTGAACGTAGATATCTACTTATCTAAGCACCGGCTATCGTGAGCCGAGCTGAAGCTGACGTATTTTGGTGAGAAACAAGTGAATACTGAGGTAACTCTCCTCGGAGCACACCCCAGCATCTTTGTTTTTCAGACTGTTGGAAAAAACTCTGTGTTACTGAATGGGAATTAAATTATGCATCTCCTAACAGCGTGCCGTTCCAAAACGTATTTTCCATATTGTTCCTGTAACAAAAAAGAAAACTTATTAAACATCTATTGGTTTTAATCAGTGAACACAAACATTAAATTGTCCGAGAGAGATCTATTCCGAACCACCCAAAGTCGGTCAAGCGAGGGCTTTTAAAAGGTAAAGTCGTAAATAAATCACACCTTCACAAACCCCGGTCCCTTTTGTTTAAAGGCTACCAATGTAGAGAAAAAAAATATTCTCGCAAGCTGCATTAAAAAAAGCGAGATCGCTGAGAATTGTGCAAGATCACAACAGAAAAATCATTAAACAATGCCTCTGCCGAGAATTGAGGTGTTTATTCGATCTATGTTCGTTGCGAGTGAATCTGCAAAAAAGGAACTCAGGTAAATTGTAGCCGTATTTTTTTCACCTCGAAGAACTTATTATGCAGGATTTATGTCACTTTTTGTTGCGTCCGAGCTAATTATTGTTATCTTCTTTCCGCTTGACCATAGCGATTTCTATAGAGCAATAATGGTCCACTAATTCTCATAACACCTCCGGAGTTAAAGCGTCAATCTCCGAGGGACGATTCCATTGTGCTGTTGAACAAAGTCCCCGCAATGCCTACCGTGCCTTTAACGTTTTTATTATTTGCATTGTCGATATCTCATTCAGGTGGGTCTCTAACCACATTTATGTGCTTAGCGAAAATTTCTCCTTTTCGATTGGAATTTCGGTTTTGTCCGTTAATTACCGTATCGCTGAGTCACTCAATCGCCGCTACTAATGGCCAACAAAGGATTGCAAATTAAATTTTGGATGCCGGCCAGTGCGCGAGGTAAGGAGAAAAAAATAACAATAAAACATCGAATTTAGAACAGCAATCCGGGCGCGGGTCTTATTATTTTAGCCAACAAAGTAGAAAACCATTTACAATAAATCATTTTGAACGCTTTCTCGGTTCCCATGCGTCGAGCGGGCGACGCAAAGGGTGATTTCTGTCTGAGTGTACATAAATAAAGGTGAAGGTCCTTAGTGCGGATCGCAGGTACTCTTGGCATGAATTTAAGCCCGCCAATACAGCGTAACTGGAAGCGGCTCCCTTATTTCTAATAATTATACAAAATTGCAAGCTTAATTTAATAAGCGATAAAAAGTCTTCAAACGAGTTTTACATCTCCATGATTAAGCTAAAATAAATTATCAAAGAAATTGCAATTAACGGAATAATTGTAATTTACAGACCTATAAAAATATGCCAAAGGATTATTTTTATAGTTTAGGATCTCATCAAATGTTATCTGTACAATCTTAGAGATTTGATTAAACCGATAACATCAGTTATCTCTTTAAAGTCGAGATAATTTTTTGTGCCTGATGTTTAATTCAGTTGTCTTATAGAATATTTGCTTACCACAATATCTATGCTCACTTTTGCTTACTAATAATTATTTCAGTTTACTTTCTTTTGGTCTTATCACGTAGCGACAGACTCATAACTGGATCCAAAAATATTATCATTAGCCTTTGCATGCTTTTTTATTGCTGCATATCATCATCATGAGTAATATATCATCACAATTCTTCCCATTACTCGGGTCCCGGATTAGAGGACCCTAGTGGGTGTTATAGTACAAACTAACCAAGAAAGTTCTTTTAGGTTTGCAGATTTCTTCGCGATACTTTCCCTTCGCCGATAAAGTACGTGATAATTTACTGTTAATACACACATTCAAAAACTCAGAGCTTTATGTCTGATTGATAACGCGAATGCCAAGATTTTGACTTCACCATGTGCCTAAACCTCGAAGCTATTACTACTTTCTTACTGATGCGCAATTTTCTACTTCCGACTTTCCACGAACATTCTTTGTTCCATTAGAGTTTTCTGTAATATTGTAGTCTCATCCCGTCCCATGTAACTCGTGGTAATACGCACTTGCGGTGTGCCAACCGCAGCGTAGAAATGTTGGCGTCGCGTGGTTGTTTGGTGAATTAGACGGCGGCGTAGCGTGAGCCGTATTATAGTCAGGCTTATTGTAATGAAATGCTGTTCTCCACACTCATTTGTATATTTTACTGCCCTATACTGTGCTTTATAATGCAGGAACAACTTAGAAAGTCCTGCGGTAAGACACTTTCTGTCTTCAGATGTAACCGATGTTCATACAAGTTTAATTTTAGAAAGATAGGGTTGCCAATGCTGAATTCTTATTTTGTAATATTTCGCTTAAATTTAAGCTTCTAAAAATATTATAACAATTAGTGTTATCTAAAGAAATGCGGCTCAAATAGGTCATCTAGTTCGTGTTCTGTAATTGATCAAGATTTCAAAGGAGAAATTTGATAAAACTGGTCTGGTTTGATAAAACTTCGCCGTCGAAAGTTCAAAAAGATTCATAGTTACAAGCCCAGCAGTACACATGTCCTACTGCTGATAACAGCATCGAAAATAACAAAAGCATAAGGATTTCTGAACATGCGATTTATTTTAACGAACGCAAAGTACCTAACTACAGTTAAGTTACATAGGAACATACTCATAATTATGATCTCACAAAAATCTGCTGTCCTATAATTGCATTACAACTAATCTACATACATATATGAACTCGTAAACATTCCAAATGATTCTTGTATGACTCGCATTTATAGATCATTCGTCATTCAATTGATCAGCAAATCGCGATATAAAATCGGTTTTACAAAAATAATTTATTATCCTTATTGAACTATGAATAATATTCAAATTTTAAACGGGAGTTACTTGTTTTGACACTTATTATTTATACAAATCGCTTTTTTATAAACCCACAATGTAGTTAATAGGATGATACATTTTCTAGGAATTGTCCGTTTAGTGGACAACTACTGCAGATGATTTTATTCTGAATTTTGCAATACATTGCGTTACTCAAAATACAAATATTTATACTTGTATCATATTTTTAGCCTTTGGTAACAACGTTATAAATATGCAAAGTAAATGTATGCATATACATGGTAAAAATTAAAATTGCATTTCTTTTACCATTATTTGCTTAGATCAATATTATTATGGCTATGGCTATAATTGTCAAATCAATCAATACTCAACATCTCACTCAAAAGCATACAACTCAATAAATAATCAAAAAACGAAACCCACAAATTCACACAAATCTCTTATAATTAAAATGTAAATACGAAGGCATGTCGTTTTATTTGCATCTTTGGGCGTTTATAAAAATATTTTTTCGATAAGTTTACGTGGTTAATTAAAAGTTCAAACGTATAAAGAAATGCTGGGTGGTCCCTTTGCGTGTGCACTATCAAGTTACGAAGTTAAAAATGCGAATGACGTGAACCCTGCATAACTCGATGAATGTGATAAAGGGTGCAAAAAATCCTTTCGTTCGAGATCGTTTGCTTTTTAATTTAAAATTCTACATTGTTCTCGAGATAGTACTATTTGATTTCATGTTATTATTTATATTTTTGTTCAAAATAATTGAAGCTCATCCGATATCTTCATGGTAATTTTTTTCTCTCTGGATTCATGAAGTGATTCCTTAAAGTCCCTTTAAGAAGAGCGAATGGCCCAGCAATAGAACGGTGCGAGGCGATTTTGTAGATGGAGAAAGCCGGGTAGAATTAACTGTTTCAATGCTATAGCAATCAATTCCAGACAAGCTTGGTTAAATCTGTATCTATTTTGATATTTATCATATCAGAAAAATTCCAGCTGAAGTAAATTAAATAATTACAAAATTCTGAGGTTTATACTGCATACATTGCTACAATTGAATGACATAACAAAACATTTCAAGCTGCTAGTGCTGAAAATTTTTACGGGATACATTAGGTGACTAACAAAGTGAGTGTCTCGTTTATATCGAAAACAAGCATCCATCTAGCGCTGAAATGTCCGCGCCGGCAGTAAATCACTAGACATTTCTCTATCGACATTTTATACCAAAACGCACGGAAGTTGCGAGTTAGTGAATGGGTTCTCGCTACCATTCCGATCTCACTATGGGATACAAACTCACTTCTATCTCGAACAGTTTACTTAATTAATGCAACTGTTTTGATCCGTGTGATCGTTGAAACTATGTTGAAACAAAATTAAAGGTATCAATCAAGATCGATCGGTAAGGTCTCGTATATTTTACCTGTAAGCATATTAGTGTCTTTAAAAAGCTATAGTTTAAGCCAAGAAAAGCTAGGTCAGATCCTGGACCATTTTTTTTTACCAATAATAATTATTATAATTTCATCATGTATAGATGGGTGTGTATGTAAAAACTCGTGACTACGAACACGAATACAATAACAAAACTAACCGTAGTGTAGATCAATGGCTTAATCAAACATAGCATTTTGCACAGATTTAAAAAAAATATCCTACTTATCAAAGATTAATGTAATATGCTTTAAACGAGACCAATTCTAACGAGAACTAAGCTTTCTAAATTTCTGATTAAATTTTAAATAATATTTATTAAAAGAATTCCAATCTACGTTCTTCCCAATTGATTCGAGTTACAATAGTAGAGAATTTCATTCTATAGCACGCGTACGGGAGTACGTAAGTAACGTATCAGAAATTGGCAAATGTCGGGTCGTCGCCAACTCTAACGACATCGCAGAGTGCAATGAACGATTTAGGTGTCTATTCAAATTTAAACTGTTTTGTGCTAAAATGTTAAAAAATTCACCTAAGTTTTGCTAAAAACTTATAGATGATGTCCGGCTTTTCCGATACTTACATTATCTTATATTGGAAAATATTTTGTTTCTTCATATAAGGAATACGATTTGATATGAAATAAAAAGCTGGCATTAGCAAACCAACGTGAAGAAAATAATTTCAAAAAAAGAAAAAAAAATAGACATCACATACATAAGATTTGGAAAATAAACAATATTCTATAAATAAATACTGGTCACTAGAAAAAAAAGCAACGTATTTAACATTATTAGATGTTACGAACAAGTAAAGCTCACGAGTACATGTCGCGTCACGAACTGTCAATAACACAACTCAGTGAGTGCACAAAATAAAGAACAACTCACACGTGACAGTTTGAAAAGTGCGAAAATGGGAGTGAAAACGGCGAGTGTTTTATCGTGATTGCATTTAGCGTTGTGCCAGTACATTTCATCTGTGGTGACGTGAGTTACGCGACCGAAATGTCTGCGATTCGACAAATATCAAATGACACTGCCACATAAAGAATTTTAAGTTTTGCAGTACTGGCAGTTTATACATTTCACGACCCGTACTATATGTCTAAAATTAAATACAAGTCGTATGTCTTTCCGAGATCCACTAACAGACACAAAAATCCTATGACTATAATAAATTATGGGTTATGAAACCAGAGTACGTCCTATCATTTAATTGTATTAGTTTAAATTCCAGTATTATAAATTCCTATTTTCCCAAACGGGTTGGTAGGCAGATTTTTCCAACAATAATATAAATCTAGATCAGCCCTTGCGGTACTTTGTAGAACAGAAAATACATTTTTATTTCACGAAGTCAATTCCCGTCTACATATACAAAATCCTAGACAGATAATAAATAAATAGGCTTACTTGACGAGACCTACGGAGCCAATTTATTAAACAAATGAACGTTATGAAAGACCACGCGAAATACCGTGGGTACTTTGTAATTAGTCTATCAGACAAATTAGCCTCACCAGTATCGTATTACTAAACGTTGGCAAGTCAGAATGGTCCACAATTAATCAAGCGGCTCTGGATAAAACCAAATAACATAGTTTAATTACTTACTGGCCTCGTATAAAATAGGTTTCCCAATTACTTGAAGCTAACACTGTGTGTAACATATTGCGTGGGCACCGTCCTTTTAGAATGAGCAAAAAAGCATCAAGATTATTTTTTTATCCTCGACGAAATGACAATACCACGCCCGGCACGTATAGTGCGAGTCGAAAATATTGTCGACTGGCAAAAAAATACAGTAATAAGCTTTCCCCAGTCGACATAATTAGGATTGACGTCCACCGGATTCATATGGATGTATTTGGGAACTGGACAAAATTGTATGAGAAAATATTATTTATAACTTATTTATTTATAATTATATTTATAACCTCTTTCTACAATAGTCGGTATCCACAGATTCAATAATTCTACTGCCAGCTATTGCGTACCGGCACCTAAATTGTTTACCTTTTACTCATTAGCTGAGTTCATTTCAAAATTTTCCAAACTTGACGTAGGTACTCTTAAAATATTTATAGAGACTTGCATTTTTTCTTACATCGCTTCCGCCAGTCATTGCAATGGGCGATTATACATGATTTTGCATATTGCACAGGCCAAAGGTGCTTTTACGTACTCAACCAGCTACTAATTTAAGTAAAGAATTTATTGCATATTTACAATAAATGTACATATTGCTCTCTAAATCAATTAGAGATACCTACTAACTGCTTCTGTATTTTGACGCGTATTTTCATACATCAAATTATGTTCAACATAAAACTATCGAACGATTTCATCATAGCCAGAATAAGTCTTATTTGAAATTCCAATAAAGAATTCATTAACTTGTTCAGATCGAACTGGAAATTAAAACTTTACGCATTGCACGTAAAATTTTAGCTAGCACCAAAAACAAAAACAGAACAGTAAAAAATAACTACAGCGAGACAAAAATGGCGATTCCGTAAAAGTTTTTATTATGCGGAAAAGTCGAAAATATATTTGGCGCACCTTCATAACAGTGTTTGTACCGAAGTTTCTAGTCTGGATTGCATCGCTGAGTCCACGGAATCAAAAGACGCGTTTCGTTGTTACACTAAAACTACTTTTCTGCTCTTTCGCGTAGTTTCGAGTCAATAACACCGTACTTTTAAATATACTGCGGTTATATTGGTAAGCCATTTGATTTTATTCCCACAAGCGCTGGGAATTCTTAGATTGTTCTATCTAGATAAAGTCTATGATACCGTGTTCTTAGCAATAAACACGTCAATTTGCACATTTAATTCACTATAAATTGTGGAGGTAATTGAATTGTCCGCGTAAAACCTAATCCCTCGTATGGAAAGGTCAAAAACGATGTAACATTGGCTATAATTAAGACTTATTTCTTTGAATACGTAATATTTACAATTTGTCGACATAAATATATATGATTAAATGGCTTTGATTGCAACATAACAGGCAAATAATACAATGTGAGATGTTTTTTCATAATCCTTGTTTTTGAATATTTTAATTTTTGTTTGAAAACAACTAAACGATTTTATATGAAACGTTTATGTATAAAATATTAATAATTGGATGTTCTTAACTCAAACGATTTTTTAGCTGCCATTAAACTATTTGAACATTTTACTAAGATCATAACCAATGATCGTCGAGCAACTCCTATAATTTTTTTTGCAATATGCAGATTAAATTTTTTATTTGCGAAAACAAGACTTCTAAGATCAATTAAGATAACAATGAGAGTGATTACATATTTATTTCCCAACGCTTCGTGTTTTATATCCTACGTGCTGTGGCCTCCTTTATTCGCTAATCAATGAGGTATTAAAAAGCCGTAAAGGGACACAGCATTGAAATCAAAAAGAAAAAGCAAGTAATCTCAAATGGCGAGAAATGAACGTTTCTCGATAGTGAACAGTATCTAAATGTCACTCTACTTACTGCAATATGGTCATTCGCCTCACAAATAAAATAAGTTTAACGCCCATAGTGTTACAATAATATAGATACGCCTGAGTAGTATTCATCAGGGATGTTATGGAGCTCCTAACCGTAACCGAAACAATCGGATACCCGAAATAAAAATATAACCGTAACCGTATCCGTTTTACATGTTTCGGATAGTTTCGGATAGGAGTGAGGTCTTAACAAAACGACATGTTTCGACAGCAGCATTTGCAGCTTTTTTGTTATTTCTAGTCATAACATAACCTCTTTCATAACTAGTTAAACCTGTATACAACGTAATATTTCTGTATATAATATACTTTAATTTTATTTCTATATCCATATCCGAATCCAAATCCGAAATATTATATCCGTAACATGCTTAATACATATAGTCCGTCTCTACAACTTCCCGTTTCGGTGTGTCTATTGATTCTAATTCTTCCTGTGACTCATGTCGGGCGGTCTATCACCGACGCTTCTTCCCTTTACCTAATGTCGATTGTTGCGCAACACGGATGTGCGAGATTGCTCAAGTGGCTTATTTAGGTCAATAGACTTTTTGTCTCAGACCTTGGTGCTATGGAGTAAATTTGAATTTATAATATTAGATGTTTCATTATTGCAATATTGAAATTTGATTCGACTTATTTTAGTATGAAACAAAGTCCACTACTTTTTTTCAATAGTCGTAAAAATATGGTCAGGGATGCTCCCATCTAGTGGTCATGGTCTGCCCTAGAATGGGTGCTACGAGTACGCGACCTCGGCCCCCGAGCTGCTGCAGTCACTACCAACCTTCCCTTCCGTGACTGCAGTATCCACTCCTACAGGCCACATTTTCCTCTCCCATAACTTCCTCTCTCTCTCACTATTCCCTTCACCCCCGCTTGATGACGGGCAGCAGCGTCATCAATGCGATTCCCCTACTGCGCTCGCCAACCCGCCTGCCAAGCGTGGCGAGTATCGGCAATATCCCCCTCATGATCGAGAGTCATTGGGGGAGGCCTATGTCCAGCAGTGGACAACAATTGGCTCCTAATGATGATGATGATGAAAAATATTGTATATTACAAATATGAACTTTGACGAATTGTAGGGATAATAGAAAACTCTGGGATTTTAAGAGACACTAAAAAAAAGTAGATGACAATATTATGATCATGTAAATGTTTCAAAGACTCATCAATATTCCTAAATTTCACGAAGGTGTATTATTAATAAAAGCAAACCACACAGCGAAGCTTTAAATATCAAAAATTCAGCATCTACCGTAAACATAAAAATGCCGTTAAAATTAAATCATGATTAATTACTTATTGCGGAGAGAAAGTTATTTAATTAGTAACGTAAAATTTCTACTATAAAATAAATAATGCGGAACGAGTTTCAGTTTACGTTAATTATACAAATTCGATACTTAAAGCCTTTTTATTGGACCCATTTGACGTATTGTAGTTTAATATGGATACGCCGAGTGCACTGGAATTCCAGATATTCAAATACATTGTCGACTGGTACAGTGTCAAATAGTATTATGGTTTACCAGTAGACACAATTAAGTCAGAAAACCCGAAAACTTTTAGCTGATTCCAGTATGCGACGCAGTTGCATCAATATTAATAAAAGCGTGGGAGGATAACCGTCTATGCATTCACGGTATAACACCGGATAAAACACTTAACAGGCTTGATTTATATATTTTTGTTTGTGAAATATATTCAATAACCTATCATAGAATTGAACACTCACAAAACTAGAGGAGAATTGAAAAAAAGGAATGAGTATGGATTTGAGATATGACTTACAAAATTTCTTGGCAGAATATTTTTACAAGTCTAAGTTGACAACCCTAACTCGGTCTTATCCTTGCTCAATGTTTCGTCATGTTTCGATCAAGTCATGACATGTCCAAGACTTAGATTTAGGCTAGTAGTCTGCCCCAGTTAGGATCCACGTCATACAGACAAATAAGAGACTTCCTCTTACGTGTGTATGCGTTGTCCAATAATTGTCCTGTTTTTATATTATCAATATAGAGTTTAAACCCCAGGCACACGCATCTAGCTTTTCGAATATTAGTGTGTATTTTCAACGAATTATAACGTATTTTAACGTTAGAGAAAAACATCCTAAGGATAGGTGTACAAGAGCACACCTAAAAGTTCTTAGCTTTTTTTGGATGTGTAGTCCGTTAATCCGCACTAGGCCAGCTTGGTGCACTAATACCTAAACCCTCTCATTGGTAAAAGAGGCTCTTGCCCTGCAGTGGGACTTATATTGACTGATGATGATATACTGTCAATATAATTAGTCTGGCCTATAAATGGATAGCGTGAGATCCCGAGATTCCATACCTTTTATCCTGCTTTCTTTTTTACAATTTCAAAAAAAGGGGAAAAATACATAAAAATCTCTTTTACGATACAAGGCTAAGTATATATTAAGAAAGCATATTTATCGTGGAAAACGGTTAGTTTATTTTCTAACATTTTAAATATACTGACAGACTCTAGGCCGCAGATTTGGTTCCACCGAGACAAATTGATTTGATTGTGATTTGCAAATCTTTTAAGGTAAAAAGAGTAAAATAGCCAACGAGGTTACCTTTACATCTTAAGCACCAAGTCAGGTGTAACAAATCGTCTACCTAAAAAACCTTAAGTCCTTTTATAGCTCATGTCATCCAAAAACCCTTCTCAATATGAAAAATGCATGATATTGTACGGATATAAATCTAAAGTTGTCTTGATTAGAAGGCGCCGTCATCTAGCAAAATCCTACATTTCGTCTGTTTTTAATCAGCATGACTGACTTTTTAAGTAATTTAGGATATTTTAAATTTGCATTGTATAATTTACCTGAAATAAGAAAGGTCCTAAATATAATTTCGAAGTTGTAAACTTTGATGTCAAGTTTAAGCACGAAAATTATAATTACGTTCAATTAATATCCTATTACAATGACGCGTTACGAATTTACGACAAACCCAACATCTATATATTTTTTTTATTTCATAAATAAAATCGCAAATCAATCCCGCATCAACGTGGGGTAAAAATACATACAGGAATTAATAGAAAACCAGAAGCCGCGGAACGCGATATCGTGACACGCGCGACTTTGAACCCCATATAGGGAAAATTATTCCTAAAGGCCTAAGACAAGGTCTTACGGGACTATTCCGATGTATATGAAATACTAGAAAATTATGCTTTAAATTACCGCTATTTATGAAATATTGTAAATTTTGAATAATTGAATATATCAAACAGAAGTTGTAACTTCTCGGTTATTATTCACCTAAAATCAATAAACTATGCCTATATCAAGACTAGTTTTAGAGCTGATATTTAATACAGTAAAGTAATTAAAAAGCGATTTTATGATATATTTACCTATGAAATTAATATTAGAAATCAATCATCATCACAGCCGCCGGACGCCGTGTTAAATAATATACTGAGTGGCCATCTCGTCAACGCAAGTAACATTTACCGTGTTATAATCCACGGCGTTTTAATTAAACCTCTTTACGTCGTTTAAAAAATACTTCACACTGGCAACTTATATGCTAATTTAAAAGTACTCTTTGAAGTGCACCAAAAAGTTTCGTTTCAAACAGGAATTATGACGCAAGAAAATATAATAATTTTATTCTATTAAAATACCTCCGATATACATCAAATATTGCTTTAAAAAGCATAACAGATCACATTAAAATCACGTATGGAATTTTTTTTCAAAAATGTTATTACGGAAAGATAATATTTTACTACCAAAGACGCCGTAAACACACGGATATACGTTGTAAAATAATTACGCATAAACGTACAAGATAATTACTTGGATGCTCCCGGTAAGCAAACATTTTCCGCCGATTTCCCTTAATAAAAATTATTATACAACAAAAAAATCATGTAAGCAAAAAATATAAAAAAAAATAAAAATAATAAATGCATAAAAATTATAACCAACCAAAATATTCCGGAGCAAAAAAAATCCAAATGAAAATGTGCACAAAATAATAATAAAACACTTCACACTAAATGTTTCGATACACCGACAAAGCACAAAATTAAAAAAATCTTAGAAAGCTCTGAAAGTTGTCTAAACACTGTTACATACACAAAACACACAACTTTACCGTTTGCCGCCAACTCCGCCAACTTTTCGACGGCAGCTTAGAAAAAGAATTGTTCGAAATTTGTGAATAATTTGCGAAAACGAATTTCGAATGTAAAAGTTTCGCGTCGCGTCGGCCGCGAGCGTCCCGGACTCGAATGTGGAATTTCGGCTATGATGGGGAAGATGTTCACATAGCAATGGCTTAGATGAGACTGTGGTGTGGTACCGCGTCGGTCCAACTGTGTGGCCGAAGCCGACTTTCGCCCCGACCGGTCGCCCTACAGCTCTGTCGACTAGTGACACATCCAGGAACACTTAATTCACTATATTTAACACTGTGACTAAATTTTTTCTCGGCGTAGTCTCTAATCCACTTATTATTCCGATGACGTCTCTATACATTTTTTGTAATGCAACATTTGTGCTAAACCGATCGATGGACGGATCGGGACTACGATAAGGGTGGTAAGCGCGTAGAACTATGAATGAATATTGTTGACACAGAAATTTTTGCATGATCGCCTGCCTATTGTTGGCCGGGGAAATGAGAACAGTTTTTAATTAAAATGCATAGTCATTATTTATAGGTTGAATTTGCATTACAAAAAATTCGGGTACAGTAAGATGAAACATTACTCACCGCACTCAACTTAGTTTATTCATCGTATTATTTAATAATTGTATCACAATAATTGAACTATTTTAGTGACAAAGTTATTTTCAAGGAAAATGAATAATATTGTATGGTAAAGTTAATTAAATACGATTTCAGCGGGTCATCGCTTTAGAAGTGTAACCACAGACCGCAATGAGTTTAGTTACTAATTCATAGAACGGGAAAACTATTTACTTTTATACATATTAGGTTGGATCTATATTCAAACACCATTTTTGAAATTGTTGATGAAAATAATTAATTTTCAGTAATAAATCCACATTTATTTTGCAGGATAACGCAAATTTAACCGGTGTTATTACGGTTATTTTGCGATATTATGCATATTACAAAATCGTCATACTTATTATAAATGTTTTAGAAGGCCTCTTAAACCCGTAGCACAAGCTTCCGTACGATCTAGAATCTAGATCAAGAATTCGAGTTCTATTCCTGGGCACGTGATTACTCGATTTTTCCAATACAATATTTTTAGTAACAACACTAATTAAAAACAGCATTAGGCTGGACTTTTGTATAATTTGACATAACTGGCAATATATTGGTGTAACAAGAAAAAAACAACATCCAATATTAAGCATTCAGCAACATTTTATTGAAACTAGTAAAAAGTATTTATATCAATACAAAAATAATGATAATCATTTTCAACTTTATTTACAATATGCTGGTGGCCCTAAATTCATCGTAACTACTGCAAGTGCATATTAATTTTATTCAGCCTAGATTACTTGTTGTATATATTATTGTACAGTGTACAAAAAAGTCCATACTGTACATGTAAAAGAGAACGGCTAAATTTCCGCTTCTCAAGCACATATTCAGTTTCCGTGCTAGAGATAATATTTCAAAGAAACATACAAAAGAAATTTAAATAATTTTCTCTACTCGATACCTAAGTTAATACCACTAAATAATACCTATCCAACAACACACTTGCTTACCTCAGCGTGAATTACCAACAAGTCTAACTTCGTTGCGAAGCTAGAACATAGGCAAGCAGTAACCCAGTTGGAAGTCCGAGGATACAGGAAACGCTAGGAGCAGGATACCAACAAACTTCAATGGAACTGTTTGCGACAATTGTTCTGTTGTTACTGTCACAATGTTGTTTATGATTGTCAGCATGGGAAACGGGGTCGACGGTTTATGTACGTGAGATTTCGACGTTTCGTTTGTCCATTTGAGGCTGCCGACTGTTCCGTTTGTTTTAACTATGTGTGATGTGAATTGAGGGGTTTATTAGTGTCTATTTGTTTAAGGTAAAGGTGAGCTTTGAGTGTGATTAGATTAAAGCGAAAATCTTGGCAATTATTTAATAATAATTGAATCAAGAATCAATTGAAGAATCAAGATTGATTTAATTAACTGTATATGTAACACAAGACATATATAATAGGAAGCAAATCTGCATAACCAAACCTATGATCCTGTTACATCTCGCTTGCTTATTCTGTATCCAATAGACATTAAAGGAATCTAATCATTAGATTAGGATGAAGTACATGAGTGCCTACTTCATTTAGGGATTGATGCTGTGGAATAAATCTTAACCGGAATCAATAATTATCTGGCTTCTGTACGGACACTCCGTGTGCCTGCCTTTATCAATATCCAACGCCATTCTTTCTAGTTCCTACCAAATTTAGAACAAAAACAAACTGCTGTGTAAAAATAATTCTTCGACTTAGGTCACAAATAATAATCTCCTAGACCAACTATTACGTAATTTTCTCTGATTGACCTTCAGTTTTATTGTGCGGCTTACCAAACCAAATTATTTGTATAATGTTTATATTGCTTACAATAACAAAAGATTAAATATATGAAAAAACGAATATACAAAACAGTTGCTTGTCATAAGTCTACGACGCGTTTGATGAATCCGAAATATTTGACACCAAATTCTATTTAAGCTTGTATCGATACGAACTCGCGCATTCACATATACCACATAATCATGGTCTGTGCAGTCATTATTTAATCTGTGTTGGTTCTTTAACATACCAGCGACATTATGGTATAAAAGCATCAAAATAAATATTTAAATACGTCGAAATTCTCGCTGACACTGTCATTCATTAAACTTTCTCTCGGACTAATGACCTTTGAACGATAGCAGTGTTGTGTGTTCATGGCTTCGGAAGATACAAACTGATCATCCTTATTGTCATAGGAGAACTAGTACTTAATTTATTACATAAGTTTTATGATGAAATTTAATTCGTTTATTTTATTTATTCGTACAATGACCAAACATAAAATTGAGGATCAAAAACTTCCATACATTTGTCTTCATAAAAATCTCTAACAGGTTCTTTGAACTAAACCTAGATTCATTCTTGACCTTACCTGCGTAAACATCCACATAATATACCTACCATTAAAGAAATAGGAAAATTTTAATATTTTGTAAATAATTTACCAGACACTCGTATAAGAACTGCACACATTTAGCTACCAGTTTGTCGATGAGATGGAAATACCCCCCTATCTCCAATGCATCTCGTACAGACAACTTACTCATAGGCTTCTGTGCAATCGTCTGCAGTAATAAACAGAAATCCGATATCCCAGCCCACCGCGACCATTCGACGAGATCCGCGATAAGCCTCATTGGCTTTATTATTTACAACCTGCTATAAGCCAAATTGTCTGGCTCATGTGTTGGACCAAACGTTGGCGAGTTGGATAACAATATTTCATTATCATCAACAACCCTTACGAGTCTCATTGCTGGGCATGGGTCTCCTCATTGAGAGGGTTTAAGCCATAGTCCACGCTGGCCTAATGCGGGTTGGCGAACTACACACCTCAGAAAATCCTAAGAACTTTTAGGTGTGCAGGTTTCGTCACGATGTTTTCTTTCACCGTTAAAGCAAGTGATAGTTCAATGTGAATACACACATGACTTCTAAAAGTCATAGGTGTGTGCTCCGTTTCGAACCCGCGACCGCCGCGATTCTCGACAGCGCGCCTAAACCTAGAGACCATCACAACACAACAGCTGCAATCTAATGTATTTCTAAGGTCTCTTGTTCGCGAACCCCTCACGCCTCGAATAGTGAAGGGGTGGTAGCCGCGCGCGCCGTCATCGATCACGTCAGCAGCGCGTATCAAATCGATTTCCAACCGAGTCGATCATGCGTGATTTGTTACAGTGTTATCGATTTATTATTCCATTTAGTGGTTAATCGATGCACGCCATTAACAATTGTGCGAGACGACGGTGGAAATTAATTAATGTTTTTGATAATGGGGATTTTTTTGATACGAGTAGCACGTCCATTAATTTTGCGTGGTGTTGAGTAATGGAGATTAGGAAAGATTATTTGCATTGAAAAGAAAATATTTTTTATTATTTTTACAATAGAAAAAATAAAAGCAGCACAAATCGCTACACACAAGCACTAATTAAATTAGAATGTAGGTATCTATTAACAGTGTTAAAGTAAAAATCTGTGTGAAAAAAAGCTATTAATTTGTAATTGTTTGATGTATATTTAAAAGCATAAATATATTATTTTCTTTTTGCAATTCCAAACTATAACACCTAGAAAATAAATAAACGCTACTATACTAAATCCTTCCTATTATTAAAGAAATCACGAGGCTGCGTTTGATTGAAGTACCATCTAAACGCATGCCACCGAAAATAGTATTCCTTGTAAACAAAAACCTATTAGGCGCTTCCGTCGATGTCCGTTTTAGATATTCCTTAAAACAGTCGAAATTAATGGCCGCAGTTAAAGATATCTTTTTATTGTACATTTTATTACTTATGAAAGTTGTTGACGTATCATACGGTATTTATTGAGGACTCGTTCGATTCCTTTTGCGGTTTTCATAATTATTCTCGTACTCGTATCGGTGTGTTTAATTAATTTTAGATTTGAATCTTTCGTATTGAATAAACGTAATAACTCCAGCTTAACAAATTGCCTGATTAAAGTTGCGGAATTTTAAACGTTTGTGGGATAAACATTCATCATAATTATAAAATGATGAAGATATCTCAAATAATTATGTCGGTAACCGGTTCGCTGTGCATATTGAAACTCTAGACTTATATAAACAACGCATATATCTGCGAATATTTATCGAAATATCAAACATAAATTAAGAGATTAATTACTTATTGAATGATGATATTAGAATTTATTAGATTCTTTCTTTTTTTACATTTTGGCACGGTAAAGCAGCGCTGTCTGGAATTTCATCCATATGTGATACCTACTTTAACTCTTTCAGTCACATTTTTTATTTATAGATTTTATAAATCAAACAAAGACGTATTTAGTGTAATTGGGGTTTATTTATAAAGAAAAAAAATATTTTGCCAAAATATCACATAAGGCTTTCGTGGAATAAGGTGGTTAGTTTGCTAACCACCGTGACGGACGGCAGAAAAATAATGAAAACAAAAGACTATCAGAACTTACGTTAGAAATAAGTTGTTTTTATATTTATGGTGCAAATATGTATATTTGTATGTTATGTATTCTGTATGATATTTAGATTGAAATGTAACTTATTTCTTATAAAAATCTTTCCGGATACAAAGGGGGACTCTACAAGTCCTGCATTGCCAGTCAGTACGTTCTTGCCCCTTTTTGTGCTGCATTTAGCACATTTTCGTGAAGTAGATCGCTTTGGCTGATGTGTATTGCTTTCCATCCGTAACATTATCGAAACTGTTGACCTAGGAATGTTAGCAAAGGAGAAGACGAATCAGAGCCATTGAGAGAACGTCAAGAACTTAAGTTGCGTTTCTTTGCTTGAACTGGTGCTAAGATTCTTTGAAAAACACTTCTACGAAAGTCTTTCGTGTCTAATTGATCCCATTCTGGTGTGTTTTATTAAAATACTTACACAAAATTAATAAAACAAAACCTCCTATAGTCACGGTGGTCAGTAAACTAACCACCTTACTATTTACGTTTTTTATACAAAAATATAAACGGCAAACTTTACTTTATATCATAAATGTACTCATTAAATATTAAATAACCGATAAATACTGAAATAATAATATAGTAAATATTCTTAAATTAATTGTGGAATTTTAAAATGTCCCATTCTAAAAACGGCACTGCACTCCTTTCTTAAAAATTCGAATAAAAATAACCACCGCGGTTTTGCGTCAAATAATGGTATCAAATGATAAACAACTATATAATAAACTATAAAAGTTCAGCACATCTCCGATAAATGTTGTGGAAATAAATTTTTATCAACTTCAAACAGGTGGTTTGAAAACTAACCACCAAGACTGAAAGAGTTAAATATAGATTCTTAACATAGAAAGAAAATGGTCTTAAATTTATTAACAAGCTTTAAAATACTTTAGGTAAATATATTTTAGAGAAATCAAGCAACCCATACATATACTTATTATGTTTATAGTATGATTTCATAAGAAATTATGAAATCATACTATTATAATATAATAATAGTATGATTTCATAATTTCTACCTATTTTAAACAAGCTGTGGCGCCCGGCTCCGGATGAGTACAATTTCATATAATTAAACACCTTTATTCTTTTCCCAAATCTTATCGATACCGACTGACAATATCGGACAATGTTATTATAGAGTATAGACTATTTATATACAATATACATATCCTATGAGCTTCGGGGGCTTTTTTAACATGGTTAAGTGACAAAGATCGCTGAAAGATATAAGAATGCAAATTGTCCACGTCAGGTTGTAATATATTTGTCCCTTTATTTTTCTTGATGAGGTAACTAATGAGCCATATATACGACTTGATAGACATAAAGTACACAAACTTTTGCAAATTTAATACGGTTATGTTATTCAAATACATTTATATTAGCTATACCAGTCCTCAATCATTCTTCAATGTAATAATGTACGCGTGTATATCTTACCCCAGCGAAAATATCCAAAACATGAGCTAAAAACAAACATTCGAGATTCCTAACCTGTCAAACAAAACATCACGTCAAAATAGCTGAGCGATAGTAAAGCGTAAAATAACAAATGAATGTCGCACAAAAAGGTCGGCGTATTCGGAAGCACAGGGGTGGCATAGGAAGTGATACCGGTTTTATTTCCTCCACAATATCTGTATCGATTCCCCGCTGTCACCGCAATGGGGTGTTTTTGAATCTCTTTTGATTGATGTTTCAATGCATTGTTAGTTTCTTTATAAATACATCCCTATTCAGCTAGAGGTTTTGAATTATTTCCCAAATAATTTTAGCATATTTAATCCCTGAGCTTTGGATTACGTAATATTATCACGGAATCTTTATTAAAATTTAAATATGATAAAAATTTAAGGGTTCGTTCATAGACGAATCTTTTTAATAACAATTCGTAGTTTTGCGGATTTAAATATAGCGTTGGCCACGTTTAAATGGAATGATACAATTCTCATTGCACTATTAAAACGGGACTATACTAACTACAGATAGACACTATGTTGCAATTAAATAATTTTATTCTATGAGTATTAGATAAAATAAATAATTTTAATATCGTTTCGGCTCCGGCAAAAAAAAACTGTAACCATATCGCAAAATATGTGAAGCCAAATTACAGCTACATTACATTAATATTTGAACACGTGTTACAAAAATTAAATATTTAGAGAATTAATACAACAACCCATCTTCTCTTTACAAAACTAGCCTGATTATGCAAACCATCCCCAATCTTTTAGATGAAGATATTAAGCCCGTTGAGCGTGTGTCAAACCAGTTTTCTTTCAAGACAAATGCAAATAACAAAAGAGCCTCGAATTGTATACCACACCGTACTAATTGCAGGCCATCATTAATTTGTCATCGAAAACGGGGGTCTATTGTTAACATTTTAATTGACGTTAGCACAGTTAGATTTGCATAAGGGGTCAGATGTACCGTGCACGCTCACAATGCAGTGGCACCCTGAATTAGAAAACTCGATTGGCAACATAAATATGCAGGAAGCTTACGGAGGGTTGAAAAGCGGTTCGATTAATGTTTACAAATTTTGTTCCGACAGTCTTTTTTTATTTTGCCATACTGGCTAAAAATAAAAAAATAATTAATGAAACCACGATATGACTAGTTTTATATTTGAGATTAGGAAGATTGAACAACATTGTTATAAATTAATATTGTGATGAATTTGATCGTCTTTTTATACTTGTACGGTAAAGTGAAATGCGATTGATAGTATCGCTATTTTTTTTTAGATAGGCACATCACAGTGACAAAACACCGCACTTAAAGAAAAGTACGAAGCTTATTTAATAAATCGGGACGATACGAAAACCCTTTCAATAGCGCTCATATGCTTTTATAGGGGTGAAATTGTATTTTTAATTTCAGTTTTCCCCTTCCACCTCTACTACGTAATTACTCAAAGGCAAAGAAAGGGGTATCAAAGATGTAAATCATGCGTCAAGCTAGTTGTTTTAACGGGTGATTTAAAATTAAACAGTGCATTAGATATTACCTATAACAGCACTGAATGCCATACACTAGCATGAAACAAAGGCTATACTTTCACGTTGATTGATCAGTTTATTTTAATTTACCCCTCAACCCATCCCACCTAATCAAGCCATTTCTTATGACGTATCTTTTCTAAATACTACACGATGTCTTCCGTCTATGATTTTTACGAGTAAGGTAAAGCGTTTGTTTTAAGCTTGGCCCTAATATATAGCAAAAAAAACTACTGTAGCTGCCTATAATAGCTCTTCTCTAAGACTGCAGCAAATAATTTTAGAAATGCCAACTAAATCGTCAAAAATCATTAGTTCCCACGATCGCTGAACGATTTTCTGATACCATCAAAGATAAGCCTTCTAATCCGATACAACTTTCTTATAATCTGCCAAATTCGACCATCAAACATTTACAACGCATTTTCATAATTAATGACAAATTAAAACACAGATTTTGACGACTGTAAATTTTTACCTTCAATTCACTTTCCATTAACCAATTATGCAAAACGCTGTAGAATGCGTCTAATCATTATTTAATATCATATTCAACGTAATCAAATTACTAATAAGAAGTATCTACAGTAATAAATTTTGGAGGCAACGCTATAAAACGAATGAAATGGCGTATTAGTGAACGGTTGTAAATAAATATTTATGGCATATTAAACATCAGTAAAATCTCAATAAACGAATGAGGCTGTAATACAACAGAAGTATTGTGAAATGAAATTGACAATGGAATCGTTCAAGATTAGTGGAAACTGATTTTCTAAAAGGTTATTAATCTGTTAAAAAAGCAAGGTTTAATGTGGATATTACCGTTTTAGGCAAAATGGTTTCCCACGTACGATTCAGATTCTTGTTATTTTAAATTTAGTATGATATTATATTGTCTGTGTAGTTCAGCCTATTTACGTTTGAATCCTGAAAATAGTCATCTTCCACAGTTGAGTAAATTAATGGGGAAAAAAGCAACTTTACGATTACACCTACAAGCTCATCGGCAATCACACTAAATAATCGAAATACGAAATAATATAACCAAACCGGTCCATTCATACTAGAGGTTCAATAGACTTTAAACGAGATCCTAGCCCCTTCGAAATGTAGGTCAAATTTCCTTATTGCCACACCTTCGATTTCATTCTTCATGCTTAAGCTAATGATACATCATCGATTTCTAAAATGCTGTAGGTGTACTGATAGAACCGATCAATAAAACCTACCACGAACCGATATTTATTCCCCGTAAACTGTTTGATTGTTTAACAGTGACACTTCAATAAAATAACAAAAGAATAACTTAGTATCCATCTGTCGCATCTTCTCGCATTGGTTATGATCAATAAAACAATATTTGTTTGCATAACCCAATGTCTCACGAATAGAATTTTGTCGAGCCAATAAAAACATAAAAATATTAAATATTATTTGACGTCAAAGCATTGTCTCTAAAGGAGATGACAACTAACATTACTACTAACGGAAACTTGAATATTTTGGCATTTCAACCAATTTGATATTTCGTTTACGTCAACATGGAAATTATTAATAATTAATAGACGGATGCGTTTAAATTAATACGTAAATATATTAATAAATCATAATCAGCAAATGGTAACAAAGAAAATATTAATAAAATCAAGGCCGCAAAAGATATATGAGATGTCACACGTGCCAATATATTTTAAATTTAAGATGACGCACAAATAACCGTGTTTTAGGAGAGATTTAATTTCTCGTGGAATACGTTTTACTCTATTATCTGAATAGCCGCATCATCATCAACATCGAAACATTTTTTTTCACAACACATGAATTTTGCTAAATCATATTTGTAATCCCACACTAGGAATCGGACAGGCTAATGGACTTAGGCCTAAATCTTTTTGAAAGTAGGGAAGGACTGGTCCACGCAATGGTACGTTCATCCACGGACTCATAATTTTTAAATTCTGAAACATTTAGGGCTACTAAGTCTCTAAAATCTCCGAAAAGCTCATATCTCCTTAAGCGTAGGCATAAGCGAATTCTTCAGAGTTACAACTGACCTACAGGCAGTGATGGCCTCGAGGTTTAGGCGCGCGGTCGAGAATCTCGGCGGTCGCGGGTTCGAACCCCAGGCACACATCTCTAACTTCGAAAGTAACTTCGAAAGAAACTTCGAAGTTACGTGTGTATTCAAATTGAATTATCACTTGCTTTAACGGTAAAGGAAAACATCGTGATAAAACCTGCACACCTAAAAAGTTCTTAGGAATTTCTTAGGTGTGTAGTCCACCAACCCGCACTAGGCCAGCGTGATGGACTATGGCCTAAACCCTCTCAAGGTGAGACCCGTGCTCAGCAGTGGGCGTATATGGGTTGTTGAAGAAGAAGAAGATACGTGACACATTTCCATAATTTGTATCGCTTCCAAACCAAAAATAATCTTGTGCCACGATTGACTACGGTACAAATCCGCTTTTTCTTGACTGAATAATCTAATTAATACAAACAATTCCATAAATTAATAAGTACATTACATGAGTATATCATTACTATTTAATTTTAAAGTTAATTACTAATTTCCTAAAACTTTTTTATGCTGTTTTGTGCATGCGGTTTTTGCCTGTAAGTAGTTTTTACATTTATTTTTTTGGTATATGTACCTATACAGGGTGTATTTAGACCGTGATCGAAAACTGAGGCAGGTAATAGCGAGGGTGATCACAAACCGAGTGGCGATATTAAAAATCCCGACAAAGAATAAAAATTTTGACGTTTTCCATACAACCATGGGTGTTAAAACTATGTGGTTTGTATGGAAAACCTCAAAAATTTTATTTTTTGTCGGGATTTTCTTTAATGCCAGGGGGTTTGTAATCACTATCGCTATTACCTGCCTCAGTTTTCGATCACGGTCTAAATACACCCTGTATACTACGTCATAAATTATTGTAAACAACTGATGGCACCACAAATATATACAATTTAACAAAAATACGCCGTTTTGCTACCATACTTACTATGACGGCAAATAAGTAAATTTTCCTATGGCTACATTGGAACGAAGGCCTCGTGTGTATGGCGTTGTAAAATTCCACGCACAGATGCATAAACATGGACATCGGTTAGTCCTTCAGTTCATTGGTATTTGTTGAAATCATTCTCACATAAATAATATTTCCGTTCTTCCGATAATTGCGCCTTTACATTAACAATTCAACTTTCTTAAATAACTATTATGATTTTGAGGAAAAGATCGTCCGGACAACTTTTTGTATTAAAATTATACTAGCTAGGTATCTTATGTGTCTAAGTTGACCAACTTGATCAACGAAGCAATGAAAAAAGGATAGTTGACGACAGTAAAAAAAGTTCAATCCCCACTCAGTTGAAAGAACACAGCGAATTTACCTCAACCTTCTCTTCGCCTTCTCAGGGTTCTAGGGCAAGGCCAAAGTACTGGATTAAGGCCTAAATCATGATGCAAACTTATCAGAGAATCACAAGGCTGATAAAGGCATGTTATAGAGAAATCAATCCCGTACAAAAACGGATTTAAATTTTCCGTAAGATATATTTTATATGAGAATATAAACAATTCCAATAAACGATAACCATTATAACATAAAGGTATTGGCCATTGACAATAAAATTTCCATTCGTACATCAATGCTCGTATCTATTATGGTGTATAAAGTAAAACTCTAGGGGAGCCAAGTGGGCGGGCCATAACATACTGATTACAAGGGAATTATCATCCATACAGAAGACTTGCCTTCTCTCGCCGATAAATGCGTGATTTGCTAAGAACATTTCATTCTTACGTTTGTTTATTTCATATTTGTCGCGGGAATTACTTTAATAGGCCAGTTTGAGGCAACTTAAATTATATTATTGGCTGTCGGACGCTCACAGTTGGATAATCTTACCGTATTAATTTATCCTCGTATCGTAAAAGTGATATTAATTGAAATTCTTACATTCAGTACATCTGGTTGTCGTAAAAAATAATCTCCAACAAAAATACGATAAAAATATTTTTTAATGTACCTACGATTTGAATCTAAACTACATAGTCGTACCTATGTATATCATTAATGACATGATACACCAATCGTTTTACATTTTTATTTTTTCTTGTATTTTATTCGTATACAAGATGTAAACGGACCATGATCGAAAACTATGGCAGGTAATTGTTACTTTTATATTCATGACAGCTTTTAAATATCATGAAAAAGAGGAATACTGCCGCTGTTTATCTGATACACTTTAACACAACGTTTTGTTGTTAAGAGATTCCTAAACAAGACAGAAGACCGGAATGGTTGGCGCTTTATTTGGGGAGGCCTACGTTCAGCAGTGGACGGCGATAGGCTGAGTATATATATAGTATATAAACAAGACATTATGTAATCATATTTCCATATTAAAAAATATATAATTTTTATAGCTTATGGTACCTAACATATATAATTAATAATAGTACATAAATGAAGAAGGAACGTAAAAACTGTTGGTATTGTGCGTACCACTAGTTTGTCCAGTTCAAGGCAGTAATACGAAGATGCGCCGGCGCACGCGAGTCATCGCTCCTTCGAGTGTTGACAGTCGATTGTTTATTCTCCTCGACAGACACACAACAGTTGCACACACTAATTACATATAAATATAACCTTTACGCACTGAGCTCTATGTACCGTGAAGCGAACTTTTTATTAGTTTAAGTTCATGCTCCTTTCGTCAGTAAGAATCAAAAAAAGATCCCGACAAAGTAGGCAAAGAGATTTTGGTTGTTGCTCTCACAGTATTAAGTCTACCATAAGGCTGTAAGATCAAGCTTATTCCGGCCTTTCAAGTTTTTATAATCCCCACAATTTTTCCTCTTTAGCTCATATTTGTACCTCTACACCAACAACAACCATACATCGTTGGCATATAGTCACACATTAGTATGGTTAAACAACTTTTAAAAATTGCTTTTACTACCGAAGTCTCTTAAAAATATTTTAAATAAGCTATTAAATGTGTTTTAATAAATAATATGTGTTTTTATTACACGACCAACCTTGACACACCGGAACATATTGATTGGGCAACAATGACCTGCGAAGGTAAAATTTTGTCTATATTTATTTTCCTTAATATATGTTAAAGCACAAACAGCTGAGCAAGGCGACATACTGAGAACTGGCGTTAAACAGATAAATTAAATAAAAAATATAAGGATTTAAAATCTCTTTATCATAATCTGGTAAATAATAATAGAGCTACGCTGCAATAATTTGGGAATAAGGAGGGTCGATAAGATTTGCATCCGTGTTTAGACACCATCGTGATAAAAAAAACAGTTTTCCTTTTCATCACTCATTCTTTGCAATGGTCGGAGACATTACAATCAACATAGCAAAATAGTTTCGGTTAAAGGTTAATCTAACTACAATCCGTAATTGCAGAGGAACTATAAATTACATTCGTCTTCTCTACAACTGAAATGGTTTGAGCCTTGTTCTACCAAGCTGGTCTAAGGCGGGTTGGTGGACTACACACTTAAGAAATTCTTAAGAACTTTTAGGTGTGCCGGTTTCCTAACGATCTTTTGTAATCTATGTAAAATCCCTTTATCGTGCCATAATAAAAAAAACACACACACACGCCATCAATCGATCGACCTGACAACATTCACTGAGCTTGGTAATGTAGTGATTGATTTAATTAATCTCGGCCCTTTTTCACGGCAGCTATCGAAAGTCAGACTAAATGCCAAATGGCTAGGATTAGCCAGTAATGGTAGTTGACGGGATCGCACCTATAGAATTGTTTGAACAATAATGAACACTGACACATAGTCTCTTTTAACGAGGGATATGTTTGAGACAGGTCTGTTTGAATATTCTATGAAATAAAAAGTAACTGATATTCCGAAGTTTAAATGGTAAAGAATTAGATTAGAATTGTAGCGGCCCTGTTGTGCATATTAATATTGTCGTCAATTATTATCAGGTGTGTCGAAAACTAGCTATCAACTCTAATATGGTAATTTACTGATTTAGGTTTTACGTCACAAAACTATCTTGCTACTACATTCTAAAAATAAACTAGAAAACTACTACCAAGTTGAATCTAAAGCGGTTTTTCATTCCAGTTCTTCCTAATCATTGCCTTACATTGTTTCTTCAGTAAACAACACAGCGGACGCTGTGCTTCCTCACAAATCCCTGTCGGAAATAACCTCGCGACTCAAGTTATTTCTCTGAAAACCCTCGTTGAAATGTAAAGCGTCAACATGCGCTTCATGTCTCGAGCAGTAATATTTTTATTAACGTGACGTGAAGTAGTTTGAACACAGCTTTTGTGGTGCTATTTTGATTAAATAAATTTTATCGTCCTTCTGAAGATTGCTGATCATGATTTCGGACTGCGTCAGTAGTCTTGGGTAATAAATGGAGGGGAGTGATAAAAAAGTACTGGGATTAATATCGGGAGAAGTCTTAGATTTTTCGTAAAACAGTTCTGAGAATAGAATTCTTGAAATAAATGACTGTAAAGCACTATGACTATTAAGTATCAGTTGACTAGCCTTCTATAACATGGGGCGTATATATAAAAAGCAGTGGTTGTGTTCATCGCTTGGCCCAACAGAAGAGAGCATAAGTATGTACATACGAGTAAGTATTGATTAAATGCACTCAAAAACTTTACCCTGACTTCATATCAAGAAACATAACTTACGAGTATCATTTTTAATTAATTACTTTTTCGCCTACATATCAACGAGATTCGTCAGAAAAAAGTATTACCTACAATAGAAGTTGGAAAATTCGGTTGTGTGAACCGGAAGCCTAAAGTAAAACAACTATACTATAATCTAACGTCAACATACTATTAACTAACCAAGCCTTATCATATAATATCGATGCATTTCACAAGAAAATCAGGTCACGCCTACCAATAACAATTATAACTGTGATGTTATGAAGGAGTGTTGTTCAACCCACATGCGTATCGCAGCCGCTCATATCTTCTGAACAATTACCATGTTAATGCGAAATTCAAACAATAATAAAGAGCCACATTGTCATTGGAAAAGGGAAATTGTTATATTGCTCGTAGAATGTCACTAATTGGGACCTCTCTTGCTTTACAGTGAATGCTTGTATAATGTTGTCGAAACATTCAATTTGTTTATATGAAATAAATTATATGAAAGTAATATTTATTAATCATTATTATTTTAAATTTGTGATGACAGAAAATTGCGCTAGATTATAAATATGATTTTAAATAAATAAATAACTGACACAAGATAATAAAAATAGCCACCGTCAATTTTCACACTGAAACTCGCCATTTTTTTATTTGTGTATTTTTTACTCGATTAATGCATAATAAGGTGACATAGTTCTGCTGTGAAGTTTTTTAAGAGCTTTTTAGTTTGGTATTAAAAGCATAATATTTAGTAGTGAAAAATCGCAAATTTATTGATTTAAGTTCTTGTAATAATTTTTCAGTAATTGTTTTCATTATACATTTAAGTCTGAACAAGGAAGAGACTAAAACTGCTACACTACACGATGTTACACGAATACATCAAAACATGAAACGCAAATACTTGTGTTATTCAATAACAATTTATCTGTGATCGAGTGCGCTTCTGATTCGCCAGTCACGCACTCACATTACTCCCTATATGTTCTTACAGGATATTTGTATTAAGTGTAAAAGGAAATATCAGAATAATATTGGCCCTGAGTACTCGGCGTCTAAGGAAAGTAGATTCCGAAAGTAAATTAATTGAACTGTGCCTTAATTCTTAGATTTTCATAGATCGTCAAAAGACGTCGTTTACTATGTTAGAGTAATATACGTGGGTGTAAAAAAACTTCTGGTTTTGTAGAGGCCATAATTATTCTGATAGTAAACTTTAAAAAATCTTTGGTTTTTTCTAATTTATTTAATAAAATCGCACGATATTTTATGATAAATATTGTAGTTACTTTAGTTTTGTAATAAGTATAACCTCCAAACATATATGTACATATTATTATTATTTTTTATATGTACATAACATCTATAAATCTATAAAATAAGCAGCAAAGAAAATAGAATCCGAAATATTACAAATGTAATGAAAAAGAAGAAATTGGTCAGTATTGTTGCATTATTTATAACTAAATGTTCCCCGCAAAAGGAACGTTAATGTACATTTTTACAACTGTTATATTTCTCGACTTATTCTTTTTATTTTACTCGAACAGACTAAGGTTATGTCAAATTGTCCTGTTTTTCAAAAAACAGGTAAAGTTGCAGGTGATATTCTTGGTCCAATGTGCTGTAGTTCGTAGGAAAAAACATTTTCAGGACATCCGCAGACATAACAGTAAAACTTTTCTGTGAGGTGTAATGTGGTACGAAACGAGAGGACATAAAACTGAGACGTACGTTTCTTTTATATCTTTTTGTTGCCAATATTTGAACAAATTCGCGGATATACGAGTACTTATGGAGATTAAACATACACGCAGACTTTGGCAGTCTTAGAAGACACGGATATTAAAATAAGACTTATGCAGACGATCTGTCAATAGTTCATCTCGTTTTATATCTCTGCGTTTGTGTGCTACTACTAAAATACCGGTACTAATCCCGTAAAACAAAGAAAACCTCTGCCTCTGGTTTGATAAGTTGTTAGTAGGATATTAAATTCCATGCGGATACTAACCCCCTGCAACTTACCACTAACCCACGTATTTTTGTCATATATTGGGACAGCAACTTTATAAAGCCAAAATAAATTTTGACTAATGAATATCGTAAATGTTTGGTTGTTCTTTAACGCTTTTTGCGTAGCAATTTTTAAATGTAACTGATTGCGATCAGATAAATCTTATTTATGAAACGAAACACTATAGCATTAGGTTTCTTATAAGACAGTGGCATTACGACAGACAAAAAAACTTCTACCACAGTTCTTAATCGTGTCTTCACTTCCTATCCCTACAACTAATTTCGTTTGCATAAACACTACGCTGCGTAGAATGCAGTACTACGTTTTCAAAGAGCCACTTCATTGACCTAGATATATTGATTTCCATCGGTAATCCCCCTCGTAAACATAATTACGCTAATTGCAATCAACAAACGTAATGATAGCAATCTATTTGTAGTACACACGACGTCCTTCCAATTATCAATTCAAGCAGTATATCTTGATTTAATTTATTGTTGAGTAATTTATTTTATAATCGGAGGTGTGTCCTAATTGTAAATATTGTATCGGTTTATTATCGCGCTGTTTCGGTTAATTACTGCTAATTGGATTTTCCGCGAACAATTAACTAAGCCTTGTGTTTGAAGCGACAATAGTATCTACGTAAATTACACGCTATTTGTCTTACATTTTTTGTCAATTGGTTAAGTAACTTCTGGATTTCCTTATCGTTTAACTGGTTCAAGCCTAATGTTTATATAAAAATATATTTTTCATTTTTGATTAATTAGAGAATTTTAAAGTAACACATTTAAGATACTACAACTACACTCGTCCTTTTTGTACACAAGATTTATTTCTCACAGCTGGCGTTATAGGATTTTTAGGCTTCGAAATGAAACCTCATCTGAAACTTAAACAGAACATTTACTCTCAAAAATACAATCCCACAGTCATTCATATATAGTGGGTACTTCCCCATTGGTTTGCGGAAGTTAATAAATCTAACTTATCTCAATCTACCGATCCCAGATTTGTAGATTTCATGTTTACTTTTAATGTATTTTATAAATTAGTTAGGGGAATAACTTGAGATTATCATCTTAACCTTATTAACAAGGAAGTGATTATGTTTAGTAAAAATCGGATTTCTTGCTACACGTGTACCTTTACAAAATAAATGTTAATAATTTAATTCTATATTTCTAAGAAAGAACTTATCTACTTATAAAAATATTTAAATTAGAAAATTGTTTCTGCTATCAGCAACAATATCTTCTAATTAATACCTTCGGTGAAATATATACTTAAAATGGATACTGAAGTTAGATAATGAGATTATGATTCTGGAAAACACTACGTATACATATTTTTAATACTTTAATAAATACCTAAGCTTAAGCGCACAATTGAGTATATTTGAGGGGCCGTACGTTCAAACCCGAGACACACAATGGATTATTACGTACTGAAACAGTGAAGGAAAACATCGCACAAACAAACTTAAATATGTTGGCGGAAGAAGACCTGTGGCCAGCAATTTGATGTGTATGAGCTGATGATGAAATAATGAGGCAACATAACCTATTGCTGGACATCGACTGCTGTTTCAAAGTTCAAGGACCTTAAATTTTTTTCGAACTTAGACATGCAAATAAAATATTTTATCCAATAAACATAGATTATTCTAATTTCAAACATAAACACTATTTCAAAGTCATACAAAGAACAAATCTACAGGGTCATCTATCCACAATTAGTCACAAACACCAATAAATACACGATTGAAAAGCGCCCCTGCTCTTATTAATAATAAATGGATTTACCTACATCATCGCCTGCATTTATCACTCCCCCAACCACATTACCCGCCGACACTGAAAACACACCCCAAGCACTAAACGTTGCTTTGTGTATAAATTGCCCGATTTCCTTTCAAAATTGAAGGCTCAATTTGCCACGGTATGACCAGTTGTTAGAGATTTATGAGATTCCTTATTTGAGTATTTAAAGTAGTATATAAAATTATACAATAAAATATATTGCATACTATTTGAAAACGTTTCAAGTATATTCATGTAGTGCCCAGGGACAACGTAGTGGACGAGCGGTCCAGAGATCTCAGGTTTGATTCCTGGGTCGG
Organism: Cephonodes hylas; assembly: GCA_030295005.1. Classification (NCBI taxonomy): domain Eukaryota; kingdom Metazoa; phylum Arthropoda; class Insecta; order Lepidoptera; family Sphingidae; genus Cephonodes; species Cephonodes hylas. The sequence goes on from AP025371.1 coordinate 9,212,821, forward strand.
GCAGAGTGTTATTGTGTTTTTTCACTAATAAATTCTTACGGGGTCTGTAAATATTCCATTTGAATAATAGCATAAAATAACGTATAGTTCCTACAAACCATATTTATGTAGGTACTATGATAATGCTATAACAAAAATCAACGGTAAAAATGAAAGATTTTCAAGCGCATAAAGGACGAATATACAAAAAAATTTTACATAGGTATACATATTTATATAAACGTCCGTCCCCAAATACACATTTAAATTGTATTAAACAAACCATTATTGCATTAAATCATTCCAAATACACAAAATTGAATCACAAAACTAAATAGTAACAAATTACTAGCCGCAAATTGAAAGCTGGAGATTTGACCAAATGTTGGTGACAAATGTATTGTCAAATCCCCCACGTCCAATCACAACAAATATAAAATTTCAATGGCGAATTCTTACAACGCTCCATCTGCCTCGTATGGGCAGAAATGTGGCCACGTGTCTGTTCCCACAATAGCCATAATCGCATTAGTTGGTGATAGGTACAATAGGTGTCAAACTCGATAATTCACGGCCAATATGGGCTTTGACCAACATTCGAGAATTCCGTTATATTTTTTTCTAAACATTAATCAAATTTTAATGGGCGGATTGGACTTGCGGATGTACGGAATAATAATGTACATTTGTCATTGGGTATTCAATATCATTAGTCAGGGATTCTGTTTCGTAATTGTCGTATTTTTCCTTTTAATTTTTTTATTAAATTCTCTCGCAGAGAAGACATTTAAATAAATAAGCACATCCAACAGTCACAAACCTGTTTGTAACCCCACACTAGAATAGTCGTATTTCGTGGCTTTCAGAAATTAAGGGAGATTTTTCGGTCTCATAAGAATATGTGGATCATACAAAAATTATCTCGAAACGGAGATCGAACCCGCGGACGCTTGTGTCGGAAGCTTGTCTAGCCAGTTGCACCACAGGGCTGTCAATTTGTACTATTTTTTATATATAATTCTTACGACTGGCTTTTTAGTTCCGTAGTATCAGATAAGGTCGTGGCATCCTGGGTTCCGGGTTGATTTCTTGATAAGGCAACGTTAAGACGTTGAATAAGTTCAATGAGAATAGAATACTCCTGTCTCCATACGGCGTTCGAACCCGCTCGTAGCCTCTAAATATTTCCATTCGAACCACAACACTATCACGTGTCTACTTACCATGCAATAAAAATAAAAGAAAATTCAATCGGCATCCCCATACATCTAAATTTATATTTATTGCACAATATTATTCAAAACAATGAGAAGCATAAATAGCGCTGACATTATCATCGTGCTGTAAAAACTAGCAATGTAAGTCACATAATTAATTAGCTTTATTGTTAGACTCTCATCTGCCAACGATACATCTTGCTTTATACGGCGTCTGAGCAAAAAGTAGGTACATTATATTTATATTGTTTGTATGCAAAAAACAATGTGCTAGACAGCGTGCCGCTTGCGCTTCTTAAAACTCAACGAGCTACGAAAGGATCTAGAGCAATGTACTAAGTATTTTGAGACATTCAGTCACATTTGTAAGAAATCATACGTTCCTTAGAAACGGGTCGGTTTTGTAGGTCAATGAAGTCATATAACTATTAATACCTGAGTGCGAATGCATTTATATGCCTTAGTAATGTAACATACTAGTTAAGTTTCTGTTTAAGTATGAATTCATTAGATGTGCATTCAGCCAGTCCACTACTAGTTCAGCGTGGTGGACTAAGGCATAAATCCTCTCAATTGTAGAGGAGGATCGTGCCCAGTAATGGGATGTATAAGAGTTGACGATGAAAGTATTATATTAAAAAATCGTCTGTACTAGCCTTGACAATGATAAAACGAGAGAGCATTTTCATTCTTCAGTCTACTCATGAACCCGCATAGATACTTAGAAAATTTGACGATATAGACGAAGGCTTGCAAACTAAATCCTTTTATTCCGAGTTCAATCTAATCTTATTATAGCTCCAAGTAAATCTGAACATCTGGACACACCAAGGTCTGGGAATGGAGGAAACTAAACCGAAGACCTCGCAAAAACTGAGCCACTATTAAAATCACCGCGTGCAAAAACTTAATACAAATACAACGGGCAAAAAATAAACTACCAAAATTAATGAGCTTCAAATCTAGACCAGCTGCTTCCTTGACAGCGCACAGTTACATTGATAGCCTTATGTCGTGCTCGAGATAAAGAATACGATAGCCGATTATTGTGACTAATAAGTGACATTATTATTGAAATAAGGACACGGATCGATTTAATTGAAGGTGAAAATCATGACTGAGCCGTTATATCGATGTAAAAAATGTCTATCGGTGCCAGACCATGTACGTCTGAATGACGAACACGTATTTCCTGTATATGTGCGGATGATAAGACTTTAAATTATCGCTGGTAGTGTCTAGTATACTGAGGAAATTAACAATCATTAGTGCCATTTTAAACATTTTGACCTAACCCATTTTGAGTACTAACAAATGTAGTACCAAAACTTTGAAACTAGCTTCGAAGCCTTATTGACAGAAGATGTTCTAAATAAAGTCTCTCAGCAATTTAGTATCAGGGCGGTTGCGTAAAAGAAACCACAGTTTTGGACCAATGGCTATATGAAAGGCCGTCGACGAAAGGGCGATTGCAACATATTTTTTTAACTGAAATTTATGTAATGATAAAAATAATTAAAATTTTAGTGCATTTCATAAAATTCCCAAAATTTCGTCCAGGTAAATAGTAAGTGACCGGCGCTCAAAAAATAATAGACTTCTCTGATGACAAAACTTTGAAACCTTTCACCCGCTTTCAGTAACAATCACAATAGTATCGTTCATTGAGATTCCATGAATATAGTCATGTGACAACAATAAATTAGTTAAAGCCTTTAGAGCCCAAATGGCATTAAGAGTGATAAGTTAAAATGGGAATAGTGAACTTTGCCTGTATAATTATTTTTATTACGTATTGTGCATAAAAGTAAGAAAACTTAATTGTTGTAATAAATGACACATCAACTCTAAAGAAAAAATAAATTTCATAAATTATTCATATAGAAATATTGTACACCATACTATATGGGTACAACGAAAATGAAATTAACAACATTCAGAACAAAAAATCTTCAACAGGCGGTCTTATCACTAACTGCGATATTTATAGTTCTATTCAAAGTTTAGAGACTGAAAAGAATGCCGAGACAATGCAAATCACAAGTAACATTTATTTGTCCTTCAGTAAACATACATAGATTTACACAACAGTAGATACATTTACCTAATAATAAATACCGATAAACTGCGTCCAAATACTTAAAGTCAAACATAAATCACGCTTTCTTATCGTCTATGGTCATAAATATCGAACCATAAATAAATTTCGTCTATTATGCAAATATCTTTATAGCATTTTAAAATTTGTATTTTATTGGATGCAAGTGGAAAACCCGAGGTTTTATTTCCCAGATACGACCCCTTATATCTCTATTCTGCGTCACTTATCGTGTTTTTCACACATAAAGATAATCTATATCTCCAGCGTTTTGTACGCTTGACAAGGTGGGATCGCGCGCTTTCGAAATCCCACAGAGCATAATGAGTTTCGTGGCCGTTTGTCAAAAAGAAAAGATCGATAACTGATAAGGTGTATAATAAATATATAATGATTACATTATTGTGTGCAATAAAAAGGCGTTTGCACATCAATTCCCACAATAAATCATTGATTTGTGTTACGTTGCTTGACGTTGTACGGTTTATGACATTATTTCTTCATTAATTTTATTGTGTTTACGTCGAAGATTTCGGTTGGATTCCGTATGAAAGTTGACACTCAATTGTAATATAACCTTTTTTATTAATATGAGTTTTGGGTATTTTATTTATTCATCAACTCAACGGTTTGGCTTAGATAAAACGTGTTTCTAGTTCTGTAAACATCAAATATCTATGGAGCTTCATAAAAAATTAACGTTTATTTTTTGTTTATCTGTAAGAGACAAAGGAGAACAAGACGAAGGTCTATAATTTCACAATGATTTAAACAAGACTAATTTGTAGGACACGCGACCTACATACACGATGTCCTTCTAAAAAGTTTATTTTCGATTTGTCGGTATTTCCCGGGGCGCTTAGCAGAGGCACATTTTTGCACCCAAATATCTCCAATTGTGTTTTCGTCCCACATAACAGGGGCGGAGCCTTTTGTCGTTTTCGATCTGTTACTGAGAATTTTCCAACGGAAAACCCAATCACATTAAAATGGAGTAAACTCTTCCTTAAAATTGAGCCTTGAACCTCCAAATCGCAGGGCACACACTTGTATTGCGAGTTCATGAGGCATTAATTCAATCACTAACTACAATTTTTTTTTTACAATGTTTCCAAAATGCTAAATGACGACGCTACACGACTCGAACTTACCTCTTTTATTTATGCTCATTAAAAAAATCGCTACCATATCAATACCAATATTCATAAGATACCTTCAACTAGCCTTTACATCTCGCCCAACATCGGGGAGGTCCGACGGAATTTAACAACACAGCTCTCCGACACAGTTCATAGACTCTCACAAGAATTAAAATTGATTGATTGGCGACGTAAAAATTTAACGACACGTGTTAAATGGACATCAATCATAGCAATCTCCCGGACTATGTTACAAGTGGCGATAGCATAAACCAAAGCGGCTCCTTTTATGTTATTAATAAACACTTGGCTGGAGGTTTACTGCCCAACTGTATCGCAGGATTTATCACGTGATGACTGGCGTTAAGTGAAGGATCTTGGTCTATTTCGACTTAGATAGGGGATTTATTTTAATTCTTTATCATATTTAAAATCATATTAAATATATAATAATGTAAAGATGAAGGTAAAGGTCATTGCTGTATACGGGCTTCCTCCAACAGATCACTGTGGAAGTCATTGGGGGAGGCCTATGTTCAGCAGCGGATTTCCTTTGGATATATATAACACAGAGAATGTAGCATATTCTAGCACATGGCATGGCATAAACTATTTACTGCAATGTCGTGTTGAGTTATAAGTCTATGTTATAAAATCTAGAACTTAAAAAATGTTTTCTAGGCCTTGCAAAGTGTAATTGGGATTTAACATAAAAAAAATGAATAAAGGTTTTCCATAAAGGTCCGGAAAATTAGAAATAACAAAGCAGCTAAAAATGGAACAGAAATACGCATTAGCCTACCCCTTAAGTATTATACAATTATAGATTTTCATTTATTACCTTAGCACATGGTAAGTGTGCTGCGATTCAAATAATGTAGTACAAAAAGTGTACCAATGTACGTTCATATGTACCTTCAATACATTGCAATGAAAACTGATATCGATCAAAGGTCATAAAAAATTTCCCCGACACGGTCAAACCTTTAATAATCTAATAGTAAATTCCTAAACCACTTTACGTATGCTTCAATGAATATCATTAACTCAACCGCTTAGTTTCTATCAAATTAGTTTGACCTCACCGATGTGAGATATAAAAAAACACAATATAATGTTATAATTTATTAGATTCACTATTAAAAATATTAAGTGGCGACAACCGTATTAGAATACCGACAAAAAGGCTATTTTAATGTTCAAAATATTATTAGAAATATAATTTAAACGTAATCTAAAACCAGAAATGTCGTGTTCGTATGATAATTACTTTGGGTTAGAATAAGTTATTGGGAATTAGTTTAATAAAAACAAAGCATATTTGAAGAGATCAAAGCAGTAAAGTTACGATTCTGACTTAATAAACAAACGAAAGAGAAGCGAATGACCTTTTAAAGGTTCCAGATCGTCACTGAATCAAGGAAATTCTCAGAAAATCTGTCTGAACAATATTGCGTGATATCTTAATCTAGTATGATTATTGGCTAATGATTATGTAAAAAACATATTTGGAAATCATACGACAATTATACCTAATTGTGGATTTATTGCATTCCCAGTAGATAAAGTGATGAAAAACGATTATTGTGTCCATTCCTCCCCTAATTCCACACTTATACAACCTTGAAATACACAAAAATGTTCAAATACACTCATGATAAATCACAACTGGACACAAAAAATAACTCTGAGCGATAATTCTCATACCCTGAGCTCTGGTATCCAAAACTCAAATGAACTGTTTGCCGACATAACAACTTTCGTAGTATACCACCGTCTACACACCGCAGTAAAATTGCACAAACAGACCACTCCCCGATCATAATTCACGCGGAAATATTTTCCACGGCGTCAGCACAAAAATACATTCACTAAGTGTTTGCTTGACCCTAAAAATATATGGTTTATTGTTCGACGCGAGTTCGGGAGTTCACTCAAGAATTAAGAGATGCGATTAGATTTATAATAAATTCAGTTTATGTCTGAAAGCCAACTTCTTAGAGTGCATTGTCCTTCCCAAATCTTTGTAAATTTTATGATGTTTCTGAAAATAAATGGCCCTGGATATACAAATGAAAAGCAATCAGTTTCTTAACTAGTTGACATCAATGACCTCAGCGGGACTAGTGCTAAGTTCGTATAACAGAGCTCATCTAATTTCATCCTCACAAAAGTGTAATCGTAGTCAATTCCAACAATATCTAAAATGTGCTAACTGTAAAAATAGACAACTATTCTCAAAATCACATCAAGTCACATACATCCTAGACATATAGTAATGGACTCAGAATCATCTCTTAAATTAATATGAGTATTTCTAAACAGTTTATATAAATAGCTACATAAGTATTAAAAATATTCAAAACATTTGGAAGCGATGCCGAATCACAGTGGTTTAATGCATGTACATCGAATTGTAGGAATGTGTGAGACAGCTGCTATGCACATTCTCACGATGAGCTATTAAGGTTTTGAGTTGTTTGGACTGTTAATTAACACGTACCGTAGAATTGTTTTAAATAGCTTATTAGCTGTTTTAATTTAATGGATTGTAACTACATGGATAACGAACATTGTTTAATTTCTTTGATTAAATTTGTCGCTAGCTGAGATTTGTCTACATTGTTATGAAGTGTTTTAGCCGGTTAATACAGATTTAGACCTGGCTAATAATGAGTAGGAATATTATCGGAATAATTTGAGGAGAAAAACTCAAAACGTTTTGGAAACTCTTATAGGGTCATAGACCCTATACTAGGAATAGTCCTAGCAAACATCTTAAAAGCATCAATCATTGATCATTGTCATGCGAAAAGTGGAAAAAGATAGTAACCGATGGAATAATGCAAAATTTTATTACTCTTAATTAGCAATTGACATATTTATTTCTACTTGAATTTTATAATAACATTCCAATACCTAAAAATAAACAAATGTTTTTTAATCAAAAATAACATTCATAACTTTGCTAGATAAACATAAGAGGTGAGGTGTTTTCATGAAAACTGCGCTTTAATGAAACTCAAAAAGCACTAAGGTAGTTCGTAAACACTTTGATTGACGACCTAGTATCACTCGTCTTTGAAAAATCATTTTAAGAAGTTTTTACTCATGACAAATTACCGGTGAAAATGTGGATGCACTGAAAACTGATTTGTGGCATTAAATAAGCCGTGAAATAGACTAAGTTTTTAAACCCTGGTTCATCAAAATTCTATCTATTCGACCTTTTCGACTAAAACTTCCATGTATGTCATAAAGTACGCGCCTCTTGCAGACATACAAAGCTGACCACACTATCTTACTTTACGCATCCAATTGTCACACACATAGTATTGATACCCCATTTATATAATGTTTAAGGTTTGTATCTAAACTTATTAGTTCGACAAATATTTATTTACGGGGATCATACATTTTATTTCATAGCATAGATACAAAACTCGCGACCTCTTACTAGTTAGATATTTACCCTTTCAATCATAAAGAGCCCGAGCCGAGCAGAGGACCTATAAGGGCGGATGATGACATCAAGGGCGTTATATCGAATTCATAAACAATTATATTCATATAGTTGAACACAACCACGAATCTTTTCAATCGTAGTGCTATTTCAAAAGATTATATTTAAAGTTTCATCAAGTGGAACGAAAAACAGAAAACATCCCATAATCAGGCTTTCGAGTGAAACATTCCAGACGAATTATTTTATGAATGGTTTTATTTTTACCGACGTGTTTTCGTGGTGCTGCGCTATTTACTTCGCGTTGTTTTGAACCGAACTATCAGATATTAGACTTGGTTCGCGGCTTCGTTCGCTGGAACGCATGAGTACAAATAAAATTGTAAAAGGATATATGCATGAGGTTTGTTTGTTACTCATACAAGTGAATAGAATGCTAAGGATAATAGCAAGGTTATATGGGTTGACTTTCTTACCGAACACTTATGGAGAACTTACAAGATAAGCTGCGAGTGAGATTATTGAAGATCCAGCCTATCGCTCGTGAAGTCAATAATGAAAACCACGACAATTTCAGCTGTGAGATACTATACGAATTACTACTAATGTTGCTGAAGTATACCAACGAAGTAACTGACCTAAGTAATCGTTTAAATAGCGAGGAACATTATATATTATCCTTTACTAGTTGGCTATAACCAACCCATCACAAAGAAACAAGAAAACGTGTAATTGCCTTTCAAAATAAACTTCACAATATATGCAAAAATTCCTTGCCAGGTATTCACGTAAACAATTTTCATCCCTACCTTTAAACTCGAAACGAATGAATGAACAGAAATAAAAACGCATCGTCAGATTTTAAACAGACGACGAACAAAACGTTTGAATACAATTTCCCGACGCGAAGGCATAAATTGAATTCGTATTCGATGAGACTGCAACTGGCCGATTCATTAACTAACTGAAACCCTTGTGGAATGTAACTAGCTTGTATAGTTTACATATATGTACATATATTCCATTTTATTTCTATAGAATGTTTAGTCAATTTGTATTTGTATTATTGTGGACTAGACACAGCTGGTTAGCGTTTGCTACGAAGGTTTTCTACCCATTTGGAGCCTCTTGGAGTTATTCTGAGGTTTTTAAACATTTATTTTGACCTTATATCACGTAAGTTGCTTTTAATATTTTTATATACTTTCATGAACATCAGGAAAATATGAAATATTCCATCTAATTCCGGTAACCCAAATACATAATACCATGCAGGTGAGCTGAATTTGCTTATTGAAAACAACATGAATACATTTCTGTGTACTCATGACGAAAAATAAGTTATGAATGGGCATGAAGCTGCTTACGTCAGCTTTTCTGGCGCCGAGCCAACCGTATAGACGTGGGTTGAAAAAATTACACCTAAATGCTAGAGGTCAGACATCAAATTAAATATCTGATAGCCTCTGAAGAAGTAAACGAGATTGCAGTTGAGTAATATGAAAAGATTCGCTCTTATGTAATTATAAGTTCATTAAAGTATGCGCCAAGAAATTTTATTTGTAATTAAACTATAAGTGGATAATTTTAGTACCTAACAACGACAACGACATTTTCAAATGAGAATTATATTTTTGTTATTTTTAACATTGTGTAAAATATCTGTTTTAGTACACCACTGTATTCCTTAATCATTTTCCGTAATCATTACATTTTACTCTCTCATTAAGTACAGAAACTATCTTTATTCTGCTAGGATATTCTAACACGACTGAATTGGCAAGTCGTCTTTCCATATCGGAACACTCGGAAGCTGAGGGTATAAATATTTTGGTATACATTATTGAATCTGACAGAAATTATGAATTATCTTACAATACCATATAATAACATCGATTGCATTTATATAAGAAAGCAAAGTCTTACCAACTTCTTATGTCTATGCTTTAAGAAAATATTACTGGTATTTTAAAAAATATTCAGAAAATGAATAACTTGTTCGTTATTTGAATTGTTGTCGAAACACTAGAAAAAAAATCTTACTCATTTCAAACATATAGCGGCCAGTGTTAATCGAGTGAAGTAATATAATCGTGGTACATCTCATTCATTTAGATATACTAAGCGAACGGTTGTGGAAAGTATGAATGGAAATGTCGGATCTGGCTGCCAGCCAAACGTCGCGACGGAAAGCGTGGGCTTGTCTGCAGCCCGACAAAATTTTGCAAAGGTTAAGGGTGACAAAAATAATGTAACAAGCCATTTTCTGGGGTAATATGCTCTCCTATGACCCACATTTTGCCCGCAACGTCCGATATGGGGTAAAGTGGGCGTGAGAAATGCGCAATAGGACACAATATTACAACTTCTAAGATTATTTTCGGTTGTTACGTCGTGTGTTATGATTTATGATGATTTAATCTAATATGCTATAATATTGACACAAAAAATGAACAGTGTAAAACTATCTAACATAATATCTGTTTTTTAAAATATAACAAGTATTTGCTTATTGTTTTTAATAAGATAACAAATAAACATTCACTTCGATTAATCTCTACAGTTATGGATTTCAAACGTATTTTATTGGGAGGCAGGAAATTTGCAATAATACCTGAGAGTTTTTCACAAGGAATCTAGGTTAAGAAATCGGCCTATCACATATAAACCGTAAAGGAACATCGCGTCCTAATTATGATACCACACGGTCGGATATAAAATAAAGAAAAGAAATCCATCCATCCAACAGCCAATGAAGGTCCACTACTGTACAATGTACATAGGCCTCCCCCAATAACCTCCAAAGGGACCTGTCGGAAGCAGCCTGCAGCCAGCGACGTCCCGCGACCTTCACCAAGTCGTCAAAGAAAAGAAATGCTAAAGAAATATTACGCGATACATATAACAATTTTTTATCTAGTAGTTTATTAGCCAACAAATATATGTAGTACACATCTTACGAATACGCGCAAAAACAGACAGTAAAATGTTTATTATACAGTAAAGAAACACGACATTACATTAATAATGTACATAGAAGTTTACGACCTCACGATGCGCGCAATCTTAATAAATCACGAAACAGCGTAATATTCTGTAACATTATGTAATTTTGTAACCGAATTTTACATATAAAATTTGAATACCTTCAGGTAGCCTTCATAAGATAGCGTGGAGAGGGAAATACATTTTTGGCCTTTTTAAACTGCATTTCTCAAATTCTTTAACTTAAAAGTGGCTAAAGTGATACTTTTTTTTTATTTGACTCTATTTTAATTTTACTCTGCAATAGCATATATAATGAAAATGGGTGTGCTTTGCTCCAGCGAGATTAAGCGTTAACAATTTTCCCTTTAATAGAATTGTTAGTGAAACATTATTAACTGTTGCGAGTTAATTAAACACATAATTGAGTTTTAAACATCTTTATTGCCATTTCATAATGTATTATTGGACATTAAACCAGGAAATAATCTACGCGATTCTATGTATTACAAGTTTTGCCCTAGTTGTTGAAATCTCTTGGATAATTTGACTTTATTCACATAATATTAATGAACGAGCATACTTGATAAGTTACTCAGACATAATTGGAAAACGCTGTCTCTTCCCTACCATGTCAGATACCCTTGAAGCCGTGGTTTTTTTCTTCTCTCTTTTAAAAAATCTAGCTTACCTACTTGGTGCGATTTGAACTCAAAAAATGAAAAATCTGAGAAAAGAGAACAGATTTCTAACAAATTCATCTTAGTCAACTAGACAGACTAACACAGCTGCAAGGGATAAAGCTGCCATTTTTCTCTTCCAAACTAATCTTTGCCTATTCCTGGTATCGATAAAATCTACGGGTTTTCAACACAACTATCGATTATATCTGAAATATCCGTCAGAGCAAAACAAATGTCCAGCGTCCATATATTTACGTTGTCGGTCAGCGCCGGCGGAACTGGCGCCTCGGAGCTCGCCCACACTTTCAGTGACTAAGCTGTATTAATGCTGCAAATGTGTTTACCCCCGAGTCTCCTACGCAAAGCTAGTGGGCGTTTCGCGGGTACACAAGTCGTGTTATTTTGAGATGAGCGCCAATTTTTTGGTAGTATTAAGGCTAGCAGTGGTTGGATGAGGAGAGCCGAAGATCTAACCCTGTGACGTGCCATAAAAGAGGCCTATGTCCAGCAGTGGACGAATTAAGAGCTGTTGATGATAATGATGATGATGAAGGCTTAATAGCTAGGACAGAGAGACAAAACTTAGGTATGTTGATACAAACATTTAAAATAACTACTTATAGTTAGTAAAAAAACTATGAATAACAGAAAAAAAAAATTAAATTATAGCCAGGTTTTGGAAGGTCTAATATTAAAACGTTCTCACGAAATGATAATGCCTGTAATAACTTCCCTACAAAATAATTTATCAGAGTTTTTCAGTACAATTCTTCATAACAACATGTACGAAAATTTACTCTTACCGGTGTGGTGTATTCTATGACAATTTTTTAACATCAATGTATTTGTATTTACCAGAACTATTAATTTGGAAGAATCTCTTTAAGCACCCTTTATGTATATGCGTGGTGGTATCGCAGCGACTCCACTGCCATACAGTTACCATTCAATAAAGACGTTTTCCGTCCTACTAGGAGCAATTTCCTCAAATATAAAATCACGGTTTCAACTTCACAGACGATTTTCGATATAATTTCATTTATAAATACTTACTACTCAGTCATACCTAAATCCCAAAAAAGGTACGTTGAGTTTTAGAGTTTCGAGTTTTTTTAATGTCTCCACGTGTTACCAAATGATTCCCATAGCTCTAAATTCCACGTAATAGCTGGAAGGCTTCGAAAGATGAACCTGTGAATTTTCTAATAGAAAAATTGGTTAACACTGTCCTGCAATATACACTAATACACAAAATTTAATTAAATTTAATCTTCGACAGAAGTATTATAAAATTAAATAGGCTTTTATTAAGGAATATAATAGCACTCACTAATGAATTTCTAATTAAGTCGGGTATTGAAGTAGGGCATCGCAGACGGGCTTGCCGCTCACTCAGCCTTGGTGTATCAGTAATTATGTAATATTATCCAAATATTATTTTATCTTAAACTTCTGAAAGCGTTATTACGTTTTTATTGTTAGTCACGATGACTTCCTAGATGAGTTGACTTATGTTGAACCTACCTTTTAACTTGTGTTATGGATAAAAAACTAAGCATTTTTCCCAAATATGATTGATTTATTCATAAAATATTTTAAATACATTCACAACCTCATGCTATTTTCCCCAAAGTGGTAATGCACCTGCATTACTACACCAACATTTCGACGAGACTCATGTTTTTTCGGGCGCATTTCTAGACTGAACTACTACTTAGAATTTCCCTTATAGAAAGACCCAATCAAACCCAGGACCTCTAGATCATACAACACATGCTCACGAGCACGTCTCGTGGCACGCCACGAGACCACGAGACAGTTTCATTTAGTTTCAAAATATTGTAATGATTTTCGGTACCCAACATCTTCATTAACACTTTCTAGTTTCGACGAAAATCTCTCCTATGGATGTTTATGCAACTCGTATCTATACTAATATTATAAAGCTGAAGAGTTTGTTTGTTTGTTTGTTTGTTTGTTTGTTTGAACGCTAGGATCTCAGGAACTACTGGTCCGATTTGAAAAATTCTTTCACTGTTAGATAGCACATTTATCGAGGAAGGCTATAGGCTATATAACATCACGCTACGACGAATAGGAGCGGAGCAGCAATAAAGAATGTTTCGAAATCGGGGACATTTTTTCCTTTTTGTGAGCTTCCGCGGCGTGCGCTGCGAAAACGGTTAAAGTTTCGCTAAAATAATGTTTGAGAGAAATGTTCCTCTTTAAAAGTTCTAAAAAAAATTCCGCGACAGCATATGTCTATTTTTTAAGATTGGCTCACTATAACGTTTTTTGTCCTAACCAAATTTATTTTAAAATAAAGTTTTATTTGTGAAGGTGTTTTTATAAATATGATATTAATACTTATCCAAATAAATACGTTATTCATTACAAGTATTTAATTTTAAATAAAATTGCCCTTTACATCGTTTGATTTCACTGAGTATCTTAGAAGATATTGCAGTTTTAAAATATTGATCAAGCGCGCAGTAATGATGCACAAGGCGCCGATCGACGCGTTACGGTTTCACGTTTGAACAATTTGACCCAATTGTATGAATTTTGGTATGGACATAAATAGAACTCTGAGAAGTAAAATAGACTACAACTTATTTTCCTTCTGATCTCAACCCTGTAATCTACGCGGACGGAGTCGCGAGCAAAAGCTAGTAATTTATAAAGTTTTTGATACTCACACACATATCGACATATTAATTAATCTTTTCCATAACGCATAAGTTTGACGGATTAGAAGATAATCTATACTAATATTATAAAGCTGAAGAGTTTGTTTGTTTGTTTGTTTGTTTGAACGCTAGGATCTCAGGAACTACTGGTCCGATTTGAAAAATTCTTTCACTGTTAGATAGCACATTTATCGAGGAAGGCTATAGGCTATATAACATCACGCTACGACGAATAGGAGCGGAGCAGCAATAAAGAATGTTTCAAAATCGGGGACATTTTTTCCTTTTTGTGAGCTTCCGCTGCGTGCGCTGCGAAAACGGTTAAAGTTTCGCTAAAATAATGTATGAAAGAAATGTTCCTCTTTAAAAGTTCTAAAAAAAAGTCCGCGACAGCATATGTCTATTCTTTAAAGTTGGCTCACTATAACGTTTTTTATCCTAACCAAATTTATTTTAAAATAAAGTTTTATTTGTGAAGGTGTTTTTATAAATGTGATATTAATCCTTATCCAAATAAATACGTTATTCATTACAAGTATTTTATTTTAAATAAAATTGCCCTTTACATCATTTGATTTCACTGAGTATCTTAGAAGATATTGCAGTTTTAAAATATTGATCAAGCGCGCAGTAATGATGCACAAGGCGCCGATCGACGCGTTACGGTTTCACGTTTGAACAATTTGACCGAATTGTATGACTTTTGGTATGGACATAAATAGGACTCTGAGAAGTAATATAGACTACAAATTATTTTCCTTCTGAGCTCAACCCTGTAGTCTACGCGGACGGAGTCGCGAGCAAAAGCTAGTATAATTATATTGATTAAAGTTCATACTGTTAATGGATGGTTTAATAGGCGCATCAAATATTTTTCGACTTAAATTATGTATTATATCCTCAGGTGTGAATAATAAATAAGTGTTACCTCGTACAATATTTAGTAACGAAGTTCCGGTTCTTTTGAAGTTAGTGGGACTTGTTTTAACGCACTTTCATAATGCTGTGTATAGAGTAATGTAATGCACAACGTAAATTAAAATAATTGACGGTTATATCAATTCGAATTGGCCATTAATTTGGTCAAGTTGAATCGGTAAACTTAATGCTGTCATATATTTTTCACCGTTTTCTGATTCATATCTTTTTAATGCTGTTTTAATTCAATTTGTGAAAATTGTAAAACATCTAGTTTATATAATGGTAATACGATGCCCGTCAAATATAATAGAGTGGATAAATTTAATGCTTATTGGTACCTCAGAAATTCAAATTTATTTTTATTCTAAAATTTATTTCACCTCTAAGCTTCAATATTGAATTTACTTTAATGAAATCAGTACTTATTGTATATTAATTAATTATTATTTAAGCGTGGATAATTAATTTTCAAAATGATTCATAAAGAATAAAATAAATAGATTTCGCACTTGATGACATAAGTCGATCTATTAAATTATAAAAGAGGTATTAAAAAATATGAAAATCTTACGTAGATCCTCTACGTAATATTATGTTTGTGAAAATCATTTGGGTGTTTTACCGCGAAAGCATTACAACTATTTATTTAATATATTAATCTCTATTTGGAAAATAGATACAGAACACGTACAGAATACATACATAATATATATTTTCGAGACGTAATAGAATGTTTAAATAGCCAACAAGTAGGTCGGTCCATTGATCTTCCTTGTCATCCGCCACTCCTATGTTCAAAGAACAAATTAAAATTGTCAGTTTTAAACCAGCCGCTGTAATTGTATCGCGTTTGTCTTTGTTCAAATCTACTCCAAATACGCCCTCGGAGTTATGAATCTCATTACACATGGCCTGCAGCTACAATAAATAATAATTGAAAGTGTTACTGTCATATAAAAACCCTCATTTAATTGCTACTCGGTACTAAATCGCAATATCTTATGTAAGTGCCGTGGCTTTATTAATCTTTATAAAATATTGTTTAATTTTGAAAGGGCCATTTTGCTTTTCTGTGTTGCCAGGCGGAAAATATTTACAAACTTGAACGTATTTAACGGTGCAATTCACTAACATTATAATATTTTTACCTAACCTAATTTAATCTTAATATTTCTACTGATTACATAATGAAGTGTAGATCTCAATTACTAGTCATCTCACATTTTCACTCCAGTTAAGCAATTTTAATGTCAGTTTGAAAATGCGTAAGTTAAAAAACGGGTTTTCTGTTTCATTGGGTCCAAAACACAATCGGCACAACTTAGGTCTAGAAATACACAATTGGATGTACTCGAATCGCCTTCAATTTTATTTAAAGTTTCGCCGATCTATATCCTCGACATGGGCTGAAGCAATACTTAGGGAGGGTTCAAAGTGTTAAGCATTTTCTATAAAACAAATTCTATGAGAAGACAAATTAAATAACCTAAATCTCGAGAATCGGCTCCAACATCGACTATTAAATACCTTTCTATATACGATTATTGGCGATTATAACCAATCCTATCGCATTATTCCCACGTAAAGTGCTACACCGTTTTGAATTCGGAACGGTCTTTTGCGAAGGATTAACGTCAATAATGTCAGTTTACATAATGTTGGCACACGGGGACCGCACAATGCGGAGATCCGGTCAAACGAACGAGGCGGGTGGGATACTCCTTTGTCGACTTATTGGGGATTAAATTGGCAAAAACTAAATGCCACTTTGTGCGGAAATTATAGTCCCCCGCTTAGGCTTTTAAACTGGGTCGTCATATTACACGATGACGTAATGGGTTTATTTCTACCGTTTGTTGTTTAGTGATTTGGTTTTATTAGTATGAGTTGCTTTGATAAATAATAGAAATAATAATGCTTATATGTATTTGACAATGAATTAATGTGGCTCTCGTTTTACAATAAACGAATTTAGGCTTTAGATGCATTCATAACTCATATGATGCTAAAAACGATATGTTAATAACTTAATAATGAATGAATCTTTCGCAATATTTTCCTCAGCTGTTTAGCACCATTTACTGTACATTTAAGTTAATATTAAAAGATATAATAAAATAATGTCTGGAACTAGCCAACGAGGATTACTGCCCGTTAATTATATCAACTATCAACAATAACCAAAAAAGGTACCAACACATTAACTAACCTACTTGGTACTAATATCCATAAGCACAATATAAGTACAAGGTAGCAATTTGAAGTGATAAACATGGATAATACATGCAGCACTCCAGTGAAGCCATTTGGATGGACAGTAGAACACACCGAGCTCTGTTTGACTTAACAATTTTACGTTCTCAGAAGGTGTACAGGGCAGGTAGTTTTTTTTTAACCGCTGCATGCCTCAGCTTGCCAGTCGGCAGCATAATGAGACGTCAGGGAGTAAAACATTTTTATTACTGGCCTGAGCGAATGTTTAGAATTGAGGTAGCTCATTTTCTGAATGAGGACTAGAGGAATTATACTTCAAATGAAGTAGTGTACTAGACAAAAGATCGAATAATTTCTAGTAGATCGATTTGGGAAGGGTTGTCGCGAAAACATTTTATGGAGATGAAACTAAGATAGAAGTAAGGTAAAATAAAAATAAATGTTATGTTATAATGTAATATCATTTATGTCATAATACTACTAGAATATTTAGCCTCATTTAGTCAAAAAAGACATATTATAAGGTTGTCAAATATCTCCCTTCCGCTTTTTTGCTCTTTATTCAATGCTTTATAAAAAGTGTTACAGTGATCGGATTTAGTTCAAATATGCGCCGTTTTGTTCGATAATATGGTTCCATGTAGACGGCAGCTTCATAATTCCCCCCTCGTAGAAGCCCCCCTTCTTATTTGGGAAGAACTCGGACAGCCACTTTTCACAAGCCTCTTTTGAGTGCAACTTTACACCACCAAGGGCGTTCGCCATAGACAGGAACAGGTGGTAATCACATGGCGCTATGTCCGGACTATATGGTGGATGCGATAAAATCTCCCATCTGAGCTCCCGTAGCTTCTGACAAGTCATTAACGAAGTGTGTGGTATTGGGCGAACACTACACCCTTCCTGTTGGGCAATTCTGGACGCTTCTGGTCGATCGCCTCCTTCAAGCGGTCCAGTTGTTCGCAGTAGATGGTAGAATTAAGCGTCTGGCCATATGGGAGCAGCTCATAGTGGATGATTCCCTTCCAATCCCACCAAACACACAGCAAAACCTTCCTGGCCGTCAATCCCGGCTTGGCCACTGTTTGGGACGATTCACCGGCCTTCGACCACGACCGTTTTCGCTTGATATTGTCGTATGTGATCCATTTTTCATCGCCAGTCACCATCCGCTTCAAGAATGGGTCGAGTTCGTTCCGTTTCAGCAGCATATCGCAGGCGTTGATTCGGTCCAGAAGGTTTTTTTGCGTCAAATCATGCGGCACCCAAACATCAAGCTTTTTTTTGTATCCAGCCTTCTGCAGATGGTTTAAAATGGTTTGGTGACAAACTCCCATCTCCTGGGCGATGTCACGAGATGCCACATGCCGGTCTAACTCGATGTAGTCCATGATTTGATCGGTATTTGTCGTCACAGGTCTTCCGCCGGCTGGCTTATCCATGGTGTCGTTTTCACCGGCTCTGAATCGTCGAAACCATTCCTCCGCGGTTCGAAGTGATAGAGTACCATCCCCCAAAACACCATTAATCTCACGGAACGTTTCTCTAGCGGATTTGCTTTTAACGAAGGAAAACTTTAAAATAGCGCGAATTTGGGCGTTAGTGAACTTCATGTTTACACGTCTATAACTGTTAAACGCAATATCCAAACTAATCATGCATAGCGTCGTTTTGTAGGATATGTCAAGACCTTTCAAATTATGTATAGTATTGCCAGATACGAGCTCTGTAGCGCTTTGTACATAGCCGCGAAATTCAAAAGACAAAAAGGCGGAAGGGAGATATTTGACAACCTATTATCTTGTCTTGACTAACAGTAAAGCAGTCCCACAGTTGGGAATGGGTTTCCCCTATTGACGGAATACCTATTGAAGTTTATTGTGGAATAAAAACGTTTTCTAAAAATCGATGCAACAATATCATTACATTATTAATACTATTAATAATTTCATAATCAATACTTAAATGCTATACAATCGTGGAATAACTTAGTGTGCGTCCGAGTGAGTGATTTAATCCGACAGTTATAGGGCGGCGGTGACACGGGATCACGACACATCCAACTGTCAATCATATAAAACA
The DNA here is from genome assembly GCA_030295005.1 of Cephonodes hylas. NCBI lineage: Eukaryota > Metazoa > Arthropoda > Insecta > Lepidoptera > Sphingidae > Cephonodes > Cephonodes hylas. The sequence goes on from AP025371.1 coordinate 9,232,292, forward strand.
TGGCAATTTATGATAAACATGTTCACTTAATATTTCCATCGCCTCATTGCTCTAAGGACGTCATGAACATGGAAATTATAAAGTCGTGGTTAAGGTTTCCAGACCGACGTATATTTTTTGTAATATTTGCGATTTATAAATACAATCCTGATATGAGAGTACCTAAATATAGTTTTTATAGGTCGGATCACATTATACTATACTATCAAACCATCCTGTGAGAGATCTACTAACCTTATTCATCGTATTAGACCTCTTTTTTAAACTAAAGGCAAAGAAAGAAAGCGAATGAAGTTCCGACAATCTCTCTCTACAATATTTGACGATATCGCTTATTGTTCACTTTTTGTAAGACCAAAAAGAGGACAATCTAACATTTTTTTCCACCCTCCGTTATTTCTCTCCTTTTTAGCAATTGCATAGTCCAGTAAAGCCCTTGCCTTATATACTTTTTTAGGTACTACAAGTAACGATCAATTTATATTTTATAAAAAGACAATTTTGAAACTGAATGCATCAGTTACTAAAAAGACAGATAATATTAAACATTAAGCTTCTCGGTACACAGCAAACAAAAAGAGCGAAGCAAGCAAAACGTCTGAAATTATGAAATTAAATTTAACAACATTACTTAATGACTCACAAATAAGTTTGTCTCATAGTAAAGGGCTCGTTGCGCACAAACACCACAACAAACAACGTTGGCGGACGTTTTATTGCTGACAGAATGACTTTAAATATAGAAAACAATGTGACCTTACATTCCTGAAGGCGTATTACTTTTGTGTACATGTTGCTAATCGGGTTCTGTATGCGCCATCACGAACTTAACACTTTGACGCTTAAAACTGCGCTGGAACTATACAAATATTTGTGACCTACTCCATAAGCTTGATTACCAAGCAAATCAGTGACGGTACTTCCATAGAAACCCAAAACACCCGGTTTACCTAAAAAAGAAAACTCCGAAAATTTTTGAATTCCTCACCTCTACCATTAAGAGGGTTTTAGACTCTTATCCACCACGTAATGCCTATATCTTTAATCTTCTAAAAATAAAGGACTAGGTCAATGAGACCTCTAAAAATTGCATAGATAAAATTGTAATAGATAATTGACATTTCGTATTCTTCTATTCATTCGCCTGCATTATAAATAAACATTTATAAAAACAGATATTTAGTTTCCCTTTATTAATATATTCTATTTGAATTCCAATAAATCGATTCATCGAGTTGCCAAATCAATTTGGCTAACTCGATGATTTATTCAAATTGATATACAAAAAAGCGTGTCAAAGGCGGGTTAAGATAAATAACATTTTGATCGAATTCAATACGATTGGGTGTTTTATGTCTCATTTAGCAGATTAATATAGAAATCTAAACCAAACTGTTAAATTAGTATAAACCGCAGCATCGTTTAGATTATGCAAATGTTATGTTGCGATCGCGTGCATTGTAACTCACGAAGATTAACTCATTTCATCAACACGAACATCGCTCTCTTTAATTGGATTGATGACTTAATCAACTTTTTCACGAGATAAAGATGTTCCATTCGCAAATGACATCACGTCCCGCAGAATTGCAAATCGCCTCGTGAGATACTGCACGGGAATTGTTACGTAAGTCATTTTAAGAGGAAGCCCAGTATTCATTACATAAAATATTAAATGAATGATTAATTTCATTTATTAAAGCATGTACTGTATCGGCTGTTTGGAAATAATTTTCATTCAGTATTACGTTACATTAACACTAAATAAATAGGCGAATACATTCAATAACAGTAACCGGATACTTTTATTCAACCTACCGTAAGAATATTATCTCAAAATTTCATAATGGAACAATTAATTCAATAAAATTAATAAATGTATATTTAACGAAGCAGCGCCATTTTATCAGTCCGACAAGTTTTGTGGTCATTCCTGGAGTGGTTCAAGCGAGATGAATCTCTAAAGAATCGACCCTTCGTGTCATTTGCATACATTTTATTAACCGTAAACAATCTACATAATGTACCGCGGTATGCATTTCGAAAATTTGCTAAGTGAAGAAACGTACACAAGAGAGCTTAATTAACCGGTCAAGAGGTAAAGCGGCAGACAGAAGTGAATTTCTGAACCCACATTCCACTGGGTGTGTGTTAATCCCACTCAATAGGGAGTAAGCAAATTTTTCGCCCAAATTTCCCGACTTCTTGCAGTTATTGATAATTTGCTAATGGAAAAACCCAATAACACTTTGCTCGACCAGGGAATCGAACCCACGACCCCTAGATCGCAAGCCACATACATGCGCAGTGAGACCACGAGGCAGTTATTAGAAGTATTCCCAAGGCGATTTAAATTAAGCGTCATATACTTTGGCGCCATTTAAACGCTGCATTAAACAGGCTCTAAACTTTACAATGTCATAATAATGTAGGTAGGCGTAAGGGAATTTGAAGCCGAAATCTACTTAGCACATGCTTCTAAAAGTATCATAGCAATATAACTTACGAAATGTATTTTACACGTTCATTCATTAGCAGGAATAATAAAATATGCATGTTACCTTTGACGATAGAGATTTATGTGCATACAATTATGTTCATAAATTGGGATATATGAAAGTAACGGTTATGAGCTGGATGTAGAAATAGAGAGGATTAACAAGTAACAGAAAAGGAAATAAACTTTTAATTGAAAATATGTAACTTAAAAAAATTACATCAAAACAAAATCCTTTTTAATATCTTTTTTTTTTAGTAACTAAATAAAAAAATGTGCTGGATCAGATTCTGGGATCGGGTATTTAAAAATGTCATTTGCCTTCCAACTGCATGTGACTTAAAATCTATGTCTGTATCTAACCCCTTAGTGATACATAATAGAGTTCAATGACCTACAATAACAGATGCATATATACAGTCAAAGAGAGTTGTACAAAATTGATTTATCGAAAGAAGAGGAATAAAATAACGTTGCCAGCACTCACGTCAAATAATCAAGGAAGCACTTTTATATTGCTCTGTGACAACAATACAAAACTGGTCTTGATATGGGCAATAAAGCCACGAACGGAGAGTACTACGACAATTACATGTGAAATAAACAGTATGTGCAACGGGTTTGTTGTTGACATCTTCCAAATTGGACTTTTTACTATCCGCCCCGCAGTCGAGATTTAAAAGTTCGTATGGTTAATTCTGTGGCGCAAGAATTTATTATTCGATAACCCTGTTATATACGCAGTGTTTTAAAGACGTGGAATGAGTAAAGTTAATATATATTAAAGAATTTTGTATTATTCGTGTTACCAATCATCATCATCAGACATTTCTACTACTGACAGGGAATATTCCTCAATCCACCAAGTTGGCCTACTGCTGGTTATCGGTTTACACATCTAGGAAATTCTTAAGATGTTTGATGATGTTTGAAGAACTATTCAATAATTAGAGGGTTGAACTTTTAATTCAAACCACCATTTTCATAACTACGGCCTTTCAATTTTTCGAATGAAAGGCTACTATTTCATTATCCGTTTTTGCGATTAAACAAATACTCCTATCTAACCGCCACATCCCGCACATATTGCTAAATATACGAAAGGCGTATGAGTTATGAGGGAGTGTCGCGTCTCGGTGAGCAATTTGAGGTTCCGCCGGCAGTCAGGGTGTGGAATGCATTCGCAGTGCAAACTGTTGCCAAAATTGTCATATTTCCGCTCCACAGTGGAACTGACGAAAAACTACATTATGCGGTATTTGATTGTCTCTGAATGCTGAATGTTTCAGACAGAACACATTCCACATGTCGTCGGCGAAATTAATATCGTAAATTGCTTTTAATGACTAATAAAACTGACTGTGAAGCGAAAAATCTTGTCTTCCTTACTCTACAGTGCATGATATTTAGTTTGAGATACTTAAGATAGGAATCAACCCGATTGTTTTAATTATATGTTATTTGATGAGAAAATTATGTGAATAACAACTTTGATAAATAATACATGCATGTAAAATTATTCAACACTTACTATAACCTCATCTTCTTCATCAACCCATATATGCCCACTGCTGAGCACGGGTCTCCTCTACCATTGAGAGGGTTTAGGCCATAGTCCGCCACGCTGGCCTAGTGCGGGTTGGCGGACTACACACCTAAGAAATTCCTAAGAACTCTTAGGTGTGCAGGTTTTATCACGATGTTTTCCTTCACCGTTAAAGCAAGTGATAATTCAATGTGAATACACACATAACTTCGAAAAGTCAGAGGTGTGTGCCTGGGGTTCGAACCCGCGACCGCCGAGATTCTCGACCGCGCGCCCAAACCTCGAGGCCATCACTGCTTAACCTCATACCCTTTCTAAATTTAAAACATAAGCGACGTTGATTGGTTATCAGCATTAGAGAAGTAACCAATCACCAGCGCCCATTTAAATAATTCTAAATTCAAATATGCAACTTGAATCAGTACCGGTACTTTGTAGTATATTATCGGGTGTAGGATTTTTACAAACGGCAATCAAGCATAAGCAAAACTTTTAAGGAATATAAACTTGATTAGTTTCTATAACAGTAAAACTGCCAGATCCACTTTTGTAGTCTTTGTTAAACATAATTAATATGTATAATTATATCCTCTTTGTGTTGCTTCTTTTGTTTTTATTGGAACGTATAATTTAAAAGTTAACAAGTTTCCTGATACAGGATTATAAAGCTATTGAAAATGTGGTTTGATGGCATAAAAAGGTTGTATAAAATAGAGAAGTCCCGGGTTCGCTGCCTGTTCAGAATTTTCCATGAAGAAATGAGTAGCCACATGGAGTTTGAAAATATGCTAAAAACCTTTTACACTTTTTGGCATGCAGGCTACATACTACGAAGGAGGCCTGTGCATATTTATAACATCTATTCAATAAGACGAAACGATTGTGACAGAAGATTTAATACACTCTAATATAAATCGGAGAGTATCGTAATATCCAAGTTTTCAATATAAGTAGCGCTGTACAGCAATATGGAACGATTCCAAGAAACCGAACGTGCAGCGCAACTTCGCTTTATTGCATAATCTAATAGAATATTACATTTTATAGATAATAAAATGTACGCCATTAAGTATCTCGTAAACAAGATAGTATTCTGTAGTGGTTCACAATTAAAGGTGTATTATGCCTTGTAACGGTTGCGAATGTACTAAGTTTGCAGACTTTAAGGACGACATGCTGTTTAGTTCTTTGATAGAGTAATTATTAGGCAAATCGTGCTATCCGCGAGGTCTAAGTGGGTATTAAACAGATTATTATCCAGCTTTTTATGTTCTGATGTTACGTAAGATAAGTTTTATTTTTAGTATTGGTACTCTTTAATTAGTCTCTTTTACATTTTTTTATGTATAAACTACAACTTAATAAGATTACAGCAGATTATAAATAAACGTTAGGTATTTTAAAATATAGCCAATTCGAATATTTGGTGAGAGAGATTCCTGAATTAAATTATCTTAATAGTAAGTGAAAACAGATACGAGTTTACAAACAATTCCTCTTACATGGATATCTACCGATAACTCTGAAGAGTGAGACTGCAAAAGACTCAATTAACTACTGAACGAATATTGGCCGACTTCTCTAGAAGTCTCGGGTTCGATTCCCAGGTCTGACAATGTGTTATTGGATTTTCCATGCCGAAACAGTAGGAGCACAGAGTTTAGAAATGTTACTGAATAGGCGGCAATAGGCTCGACCCCTATTACGCGGTCTGGTACATATCTGGCGATATGTGGGCGCAAAAAGGCTGTCTGCCTACACCTTTAAGGAAGACACATACTTACAGGATATGTAAGTATGTGTCTAATTTATTGTCTGCCGCGATAGATTAAAATCCTTTAATGGATTAATAGAAAATGATCGCAGCCGTTCAACTAAACATCACTGTATAAATAATGGTAACAGAACATGCATTAAACCACGTAATGAAGCTCAATTATTTAAGATATCCATATAATGTAGCCTTGTTCTTTCGTCCTTTATGTTTCTTAGAGGTTAATAGAACATTAGTTGGTCGAGGTACTCGTATCGCACCTGATGTAATTACCCGCCAATCCCCCGAGAGAAAGTCTAGAAAATTACCTATTACTTTATTCAGCATAATGATACTCTATTACGCTTCATACATTTATAATGGAAAAACCCGAAGCTATTTGCTGAAAGTGGCTGAAATAATGCTAGGTTTTTCAAGTAAGACAGAAAGTTTGTTCTTTGTATAATATACGGCTTCTTAGTATTATTTATTTATTTTAATCATTATTTATTTCTGAATAATAGTTCCATCTTACAATTTTAAGCAACAAAAATTGTATTATATGAAACAATAATTAAAAAGTATTTAATCATGATACATTATATTTATATACTTACTTTAAGCTATGAATAATTTATGTATAATAGTATAATATTAGATTAAATGTCATGAAATTTAAAACTCCATACCACAACTTAGATTCTTAAAACAGTATTTAAAACTATTTTTGTTAATTTTAAGGAGTAAGGACAGAATGAAGATGTGACTTCTCATTTTATGGCATTCCATACCAATAGCTATGGAATATGGACTATCACAGCAAATTGGCTGGCATAATTGAGTCGACTGACATAAGTCAGTTGCAACTGTTTCATATTACTCACCATCAACTTCCATTGCCATATCTTACAATGACTACTGTATAGAAATTATTAAGTTTTGCGTCATGAAAGCTTTGTAATAAACATTAGGTATAATTATTACAATGATTCTATTATCAAATTATGTCGCTTTGTCACACGAAATAGCACTTAGGCGACGCAACAAAGCCATGGTTTTGTTGCAAAATTATTGAATCGATAAGTTTGTTTGATTGGATTATTATATATGAAATCTGAAAGTCTTAGAAATGTCAGTAATACTTCCTGCATACAAAAGACAGATCCTTTTTGTTGTTGGACAAATTATGTTTATCTCATAGTATTTCACGTAAATTGTTAATTACTAAGCAGGCCAAAGCATGCTGAAGGAGTTATTAAATTAAGTAACGTTTATAAGAGAGACCGTATATGTCAGATATTACATTTAAAGTACTAACGTATTAGTAGTTAAATTCATATTTTTTTAAGTAAGGCTGGTCACACAACTTCTTTATTTGTGGTGATGAAAAACATCGTGTAGACCGTAGAGCATGCATGCATGCAAGTCCAGCTTCATTTGGTGGAAAAGTTTTAAAATCTCTGTAGAGACATACTACTTATCGGTACATACAATATACCTAATAAAAACTAACAAAAACTAATAAATTCCTTGAAAAAAATTCCCGAATATAAAATTTTCTTTAATTTTCTCAATTCAGTGTGCGTGGCGTGCATCCGACGGCGGAGTAAGCAATCCCATAATTCCCCCCGTGCGAGTTTATGTCGATTGGTGCGCGCTTGATGTCCCGCCGACCAATTCGTGTTATAAGTCGTAAAATTGTGGTCTCAGTGCATTTCACGTAACCGATCGACCGCGTCAATACCGCCACGCCGCAAACTGCAAAGTTGAAGGCGATAAAAACGAATAAAACCTATTGTAAACGAGAATATGCTGATATGTATTATTATATTTTTACTGGTCTTTGTATGTCATGTTACATAACCTAAAACATATTTGGAATTGGGATCATTTAGCTTAACGGCTCAATGTTAATACTGTGCATGCCATTATCGCTTTTCATGCATAGGAGTTGCAGTGGCGGTTGTATGATGGGATAGGGCTTAATCATGAAGCAATCCAGATTGCACAATGTACATACATATTTATGGACTGTATAATAATATTTGACTTTTCTTCTACAAACATTCTTTGTTTCTCTCTATAGCGATAGTGCAGATGTCATATTGGATCAATATACGCCGAATGAAAATAAGAAAAACAAATGAGCAATCAAAATTCCAACTGCTATAAATATTTTATAGACAGATTAGAGGTTAATCCTAATACTTGCATAAGTTTATTAACATGTAGAGTTATTTATAAAATTTCGGAATGGCTCGATGCACAAATCCCACGCAACAAAATGGCATTAAATAGCAACGCATTGATTCCCACATAAAAGACGCCGGCGGATTATTCAGTCATTATCGACTGTCCCTCGAGGTTATTTGGATTAACCTAATTAGTACTACATTATTGAGGTAATATAATAATTTATTGTGTAAAGCTTACATTAATTGATATAATCCCAGTCCATCACTAAAGCCGTTTCGTCATGTTCTGAAACTTTATTTGCGGAATCTTTTGTATCGGGTGAAAGTAAAAATTATAGTCTGATAATTTAATACTATATTTTTAGTAAATGTCGATGTTTAATACGATTCCGGCATGAGAATCTCTTCCGATATTACGTGGGTTCATTTTTAATGTCAAATTCACGTAAAACAATATCTACGTCATAAGTTTTCTTACTCAGTGATGTTAATCAAAAGCAATGCTTTTTATTTCGATGAGTATTGAACAGTTCAAACTGTTTATCATGTTGGGCGCTAGCGTTCTTACTCTACCACTTTTTTTATAACTAAGTGAAATTCTATTAATGAATCTCATACTACTAATGAACGAAGCTACTAATCTTTTATCTCTGATTTTGTCTACAAGCACTCAGTCAGAAAAAGACAGACGGTAATGGTTAACTTTCATGTTTTACTTATAACGTTGTCATTTATACAATAACGTAAATTCAACAATACAAGTGAATAATTGTTCTAACTTACGTATGATGAGTAACATTTATGTAAATAAAAATACTTTCACGAATCGACATCAGAAGCGATAATTCTCTGCGTGACTCAACCGGCTCGTTGGTCTAGGGGTATGATTCTCGCTTTGGGTGCGAGAGGTCCCGGGTTCAAATCCCGGACGAGCCCAACTTTTGCTCTTTATATTTATTAATTACAAACCTGCTTAGTCAAAGTTGTTTGCTAATCTACATAGAAAAATAAAAAAACGAAGTGGATATTTTTTTGTTTTTAAATATTTTTTACTTTTTCATTTCAAAATTTCATAATGGCAATATAAAAGATAAATAGAGACTATTGTCCGTTGACACCATCGGATAAATGTCAAAAGGAAAATCAAAAAGGCTAAGAGGAAAAATTGCATTTTTGCAGTCTTATTTTCCGAACTGCTTCTTCATGCCTAGTCACATACGAATAAATACCTGTGGACTATGGTATGCCTATATGAGTTTATTATATGTTTGGCTATTAAAACCACATTATCCTGAGTACCAATCATTTTCCAAATTTAATTATCAAGTAGAGTAAATCCTACTCGAGATTTTTCATTCAGAAACATCTAGAATTCTGCTCGGCAAACCCCCATAGTGAATAAAAACAGCTGGTCTGACGTTATATGCATCTGCATAGCTACCGGCCGATATAGGCGCTTCGAGTTCAATAAAATGTAAAAAAATCACGACAGTTCCGCAAGCACAAGCGAGGACTAAGACCCCATTGAAATTCATTAATACACACTCTTTCGTGGGAAATTCCATTGAAGATCCAATGTTAAGCCCACAACACTGCACACCTGTCCGACAGTAATCGCATTTCGAATCTTATCGCTATAACATTACACGCTTATAATAAATAGTAGATAAATAATCCGATATAAAATACGTAAAGCAAGAGTAATGTCCCATTAATGAGCCGAAGGAAACATCGAAGCTCAATATATTACTAACTAATTACCTATACATTATACTTATCACGCGTACACGACAAACGCATGAAAAATGCTTTATTTGACCTGTTGAAACGTATCCAGTATTTACAAGTCTATTAATAAGATTAAAACGGACTTACCCGCTCGTGTTTGTTATGAAACTGGTTTCAACGCACACTTTCGGGATTCCGTTTAAAAGGATTAGAAAAGTCGACAATTATATTTATATTGAATCGGTTGTCACTTTTAATCATTTTGTACGGAATTGGGTCACAGATATTTAGTTTTATTTTGACTATGGCTGTATACAGGGAGTTTATATTTTGTGATTCGTGACCAAAGTTCACTTTCGTTTTAGTAAAATTTGTAGAAATTATTCCAGTTACTGTATCTGAAGAGATAAGATGTGAGAAAATGTCTGTTAAAAGAGATGCTGCACGTTCTATCCCCGCTGTTTAAAAAGTGAATGAAACCTATTAATATTTTTAGGGGGTCTTAGTGTTTATGCGTGTCATAGTTTTCTTACCTAAAAGCCAAGTGATAAATATCATACATAAACAGTTAAATCAAAACTATGAGTTGAGTTTATAATTCACATATTCAGATTCCGAATTTAGTGTAATTTTAATTTATATGTTTACATATTTTAATATAGTCACCGGACCAACTACTTACTCCAAATTCTATTACTTCAAATCATGAATCCAAGAGGTGTAATAAAATCGAAATAAAATTCAGTGATTCATCATATTCTAAATTTTATTTAAATAAATAGTTCAGTACTTTAAGATATTAACGAAGCGGAAATTCCGCGAACAATTTTCCCGTATCTTCGGAACAACTCCAAGGTTCCTAGGACTCCAAGGACTCGGTTCATTAATTAAAATAACATTTTAATTGGATGATTTTACACGAATTGTATTGTTCGAAGGCTAACAGAAACATTACTCAGAAAATCTAAAATTTGATGAATTTATTATTATTAAATAGAGTTACTTATACTTAACCTAAAAATAAATTCTAGTGTAGTTGTTTCATCGAATAATATTACACCACCTGTATAACGCGTGAGCTCACAATCGCCTACGATTGACACGAGCCGAGGAGGCCCTAATCCGGCCCGTGCGTTTGTGGACAGACCCTTAACGTTTTACCCGCCGGTCTCTTTCAAAATGAAAATAGCAGTAATTGTTATGTAAGTAATGGTTTGGTTGATACTAGAATTTATTTACTTGCCGCATAGCATACAAAGGCACGCGTGACTTTGTAATAAAATTTTCAAATAATGTTTGAACAGTTGGTAATGCATAAAAACTTGTTTGATAGTGTTTCATGCGGACAATTTCTTTACGAGGCCCTTCAAGCGGCTCGTTGGTCTAGTGGTATGATTCTCGCTTTGGGTGTGAGAGGTCCCGGGTTCAAATCCCGGACGAGCCCTCTTTTAAGTTATCGAGAACTTTATCTTACGTAACCATCAGCCTAATGGGTGCTAGAAGTAGTTTCTGATATGTTCAGGGTCTATTTTTTGTTTTATTTTGTTTAATGTTTTTGAGGAACTGCATGAGATAGGTATTACAATATTACCTCTACATAAATTGAAATGAAAAAATATTTTCGTTTCACCTTAATATTTAGCACAATTTGTTTTCAGTTTTGAAGATTTACGTTCAAGTTACCTTATTTCACGCTTGGTCATTCTTTAACATTTGTCTTTGGTATAACTACTTTATTAATAGCGAACAATGGACTGATAAAGAACATGACCATATAGAAACATTTTTCATGGACTTTACATTCCACGAATCCTCTTTATTGTTCTAGACTAAACTCAAATATTATGATTGAGTAATACTGTAACAAATCAGACGAGTATTGAGGTAATCAGAAGTATATTTCCATGTGACACAAGCTGTGTACACTTCCATGACGATGCTGTTTTCCGGATGCACGCCGAAACTGCTAACTACATCGTTGATATAGCGTACATACGTGAAAAAGTGTCATAGACCGTCATGTGCAAACTAATAGATATCAAGCATGGTTTTATAATGCATTCTTCTTCTTCTTCTTCATCAACCCATATACGCCCACTGCTGAGCACGGGTCTCCTCTACCATTGAGAGGGTTTAGGCCATAGTCCACCACGCTGGCCTAGTGCGGGTTGGCGGACTACACACCTAAGAATTTCCTAAGAACTTGTAGGTGTGCAGGTTTCATCACGATGTTTTCCTTCACCGTTAAAGCAAGTGATAATTAAATTTGAATACACACATAACTTCGAAAAGTCAGAGGGTTGCGCCTGGGGTTCGAACCCGCGACCGCCGAGATTCTCGACCGCGCGCCTAAACCTCGAGGCCATCACTGCTTTATAATGCATTAATAATCAACAAATAAGGCACAAATCAGGCATTCTAGGGGATATACCTTATTTTGATTAGGTTGCGTAAAACATTTATTTTACCAATTTCAAAATTTACGTACATTGTTACCACCTACTTTTTTCTTTTAATCTCTCCAGTTCATCTTACGATAGCACGGCACACGGCGAAGTCAAATGTGACTCCCGACACAGGTAGTATACTACCTCAGATGAACTAGCTGCGGTCCCATCTGACTTTGAGATGGTTCTGCTAACGCACTTCTGATATTTGCACTCCGACAACCCACCAGAACCACTACTCTTACTAGGCCTCAAACTTCTATGTTGTCCAAACATAAAACACAAATTCAAATAAAGAGCTTTTTTTTATTTTTTTGTGGCCAGTTACTAAATACCACGTCGATGTTGAGTTAAAGGTAATCGCTCTATTCCCACTACAGTCCAAATCATGTTCAATAAAAAGTAAAAATTTAACAAGCAGCGGCGAACGCTAAAGCCCCGATACACTTTGTAATCATGTCTATGATCAAGCGATCGAAATTTAATAAATCGCTTCCTGTCGCACTATCGATTTTATTCGGTATTCAGATAAAACTCCTTTCGGAGAGACGACAATAAAAAGACTCTGAATTTATAAAATGAAAAAGTGGAGGTGTAATTAAAATAAAAATTTAATTTATAATTAGGCAGTTTTCCGTAGGAATCTAATTGTATGTGTTATTATGAGTGATCCAAAAGAACATCGTCGTAAAATTAAAATAACTTCACTTTGAAGTAAGTGATAGTTAATTTAATTCTTTCTTCACTGCTGAACACAGCAGTTTAGTGTTAATTTAATTACAGAAACATAATTTTCATACAACTGATGATGTTAAAGTACCAATATTATATCATAGGATTTCAGCAGAAAAAGAAACAAAAATATTCAGCCAAGTTGAGGACATGTTCTTTTTTTAAAAAGATGTTTAATAAGAAAAACTAATGTTCCTACAAAACTAAACACGTTTATCGTATTAAGAAATGGTTTGTGTTCCGTGGCAACACACTTTTGCCACTGCATATAATTAAGTAGGCGCTTCGAATTAGTTAAATGCGGAATTCATTAGTGAGGTATGTAAAATAAATTAGTAACACGCTTTAGAATATCAAATATAGACGAACACGACAGCTAAGAATTTCACAGTTACACAAACTGTATTATGAATATATTGTTGTTGTTTTTTTTAAATAATTAATGTACCTAGAATCCGGCCTCGTTTCTCCCCATCTTCGCAACGTAAGCTAATTTACTGGGAAGGAGACAAAAGTGCCAGTGAGGCATCTGATATTAAGTGGCCAAGTGATATTCAGTGGTGCGTTGCCTGCGTTTTTGGGAATAAGTAGGCTCTACTCTTGAAAAAGTACGACTTCTCAATCATTCCATATAAACGATTTTATAAACCTATGTACGGAATCATCTAACTTACTCTCATTCTTTGTAGGCACTGCACGTTCCAGCTGATGCAATTCGGCCGATTTACGTGCAAATACAAAAACGCACTAGCCAAATCGGTCAATCGGTATATCGGTATCGGTAATAATATACATACAAAATGCACACTTTTGATTACAAAATTTGCTGACATTTTCCTTGTATAGTAGGCACGTTCAAAGCAGATTACGCAGCCGCCATCCACATTCTATTTTCCTAGAAGCCGTCCTTAGCCCTCAAGATCTTTGTCCTAGTACTCATAAATAAGATGACGTTAAACAAACTATTATTAATTAGTGTGTAGCGTAATACTCGTTAGCACATACACGGAATCACGAGAAATGTTTAGCAAAACAATATTTACGTACTGACCAACATATTTTCGTGTGGAGTGCCAATAGACTAGTTTGTTGGAGTATATGGAGATAGTACCCGTAGATGCGGGTTCAAATACAAGACACTAATCTCATTTTGAAATGAGTGTGTGTAAAAATCAAAGTGAACAGTAGTGACTAATGTCTTACTAAGAGATAGCTGTAGAAGAGGTCCGTGTCCAGCATCAGGATGTATGTGAGCAAAACGGATCTATTAGGACGTACCTACATACAAAAGCAGCATTAACAACTTATGTTTTAAATGCTCAAGGTACATGTGAAAAAATAATCTTCGTACATTGCTGGACGGAGGTAGGCCTTCTCAATTAAGCATCATCCATTCTAGCCTTGAGCAGCCCGCATTCATCGCCTTACCGCTACCTTTTCATAAAACTACAAAGGTTTTTTTACATACATATACACTTTCATAATATATTGTTTGATATTCAGGCTCCAGTAACTATTCTCTTAATTAGACCTAAAATGCTGATATTTTCGTTATAATTTTAAGTAAGTTTAAGTTAAATAAAACGTCGCTAATGTACCAAAGCCAAGAATGTATAAAAAGCATCCGATACGCAATCACATTAAAGTTTACTCTTTGAAAATTAAACCTACAATTATTATTAATATATCAATTTCCGAAATGGCTGTTTGAATCGTAGCAAGTTATAATTAAATCATGAGCCAGTGTCACTGACGCCGGCGTCGATATCCGAGGCGGCAAGACCCTTTAATTGTCTTCAAATCGCAGCTTTACGATAATATTCGAATGAATTTATTAAGCCTCCATTCATAGATTAAATTAATATGAACCGACATATTACTTTACCGACGGAGAATTTCGTGATATTTCAACAACACAAATTTACTGTGATGTTTACTTACTGCTGGAGAATCTTGTGATATTTTAACATACCAATATTATTTATAGCTCAACTGTTGTTATTTTAATTAACTATGATTTTAGGAAAGCAGATCTTAACTTACTGCCATCGTATAAATGATCGTACATAAGAGACAATAAACACGTAACATAATACTATTAATAATTAATTTTATCGTAAAATACACACACTTTCGTTTATTTTCCTGTCGGCCTCTTAGAATTAAGTCTCATAAAGGCAAATAAACTCTGCTTCACAAGCCTTCTATAGTTTAAATTACACTACAGGAGCAGGCTCGCGTTGTGGCCCCAAGGCGCGCAGACAATATCGGCCCAGATTGAATTATCGATCCGATAATGGGATCGCAAGAGTAATGCCCCTATATATTGTTCCAGCTACTTTAATTATGGAAGCTATTGAACCGACCTGTTTATTAAACCCTTCGCGTAGGTAACGTCTTATAACGCAGACTGTTTGAACTAAACATACCGCTGCGAGCTTTCACATGACTAATAAATACACAGGAAAACCGACAAGACTAAATTAAAGCTAATTTACAAACATGTCATATATTTGCAGATCTCTTGGGCAATACGTGGAAAAAATCCAGGTAGTATTGCGCAAATCTATCAATATCAATTTAACAACGTAACATATTACAACGTTACTGACCCACGGACACTTTGAAAAGGCCGATGAACAGATAAGCATCAAAATGGCGCCCGAAGCGTCACCAACTGTCACCAAAATGAACGAGCACATTAAAATGAAACGCCTCAAAGTGGTGGACATAAATTAAATAGTCATCCACGTCACTCAAGCCGAAGGACTTTGAGAATTACTCTCTGACGGAAGCCAGGTAGTTAAGATCGAAACAAAAATATGAGATAACACTGGTTAAGATGTTAAATTTTATTAGGAGCTAACAAAGCGGAGCTAATTTACGTCCTTCTGGGTGACGAGATAAGGATATGCCTAGCCGCGTCTTTTAACGATCAGTCTAAATTGGATACTATTAGATCAATACATACCTATTACGTAACAGGACGTGATTTCGAAATGCAAACACAGCACACTTCTTGGACAATTGCTCATCAAAAATTACTATTGGAGGATACACCACACCTGAATATTGCAATTCATTACGACAGTGAGACTAGAAACCGATAGTTACAATACATAGTGGTTACAAGTAAATTACTAGAAGCACTCGTAATCTACGCCCGGGAGGCAAACAATAGAGCAATAAAAGCGACTACATCCAACGAGAAAGCTACAAATGTATCGACAACACATAAATCAGATACAACATCGGACGTTACTACTACACTTGAAACAGTCCGGAAATATATGGATGAACGTTACCAGCCAAACACTGGAACATAATTTACCTTTCTGTAACAAAATATTTTATTTCATAGAAATTGTTCACTGTCAAGAAGGTCTTCATGCCTCATATCTCATCTTTAAGCATATTCATAAATACAGACACTACTGAACAATATTACATGTATGTTATTTTAGTACAAAATTTTCCGTTTTATTTAATTTTTTAAAGTTATGTACTTCTTTTATTTCGTGAAATTATAAAATTTATACAACTTCCACTCAAAATGATTCGATGTAAATTAAATTATTTTAATCCAACAAGGCTTTTCCTTTGCCCTTTCTGTTTAATATCTCGCTAAGTAATGTGAGCAATAATTAAAGTTTACGGCACAAAAAATACATATTTGGCCAGCTCTGTCCAGAATTTGTGACCGTCACGTACACAAATTTATTCTTGGAGATGTCATAATGTAATATACAATTATCCGATGCACAATGTAGCCCAAATTCTTTCACGGTGTGTTTCGTAAGCACAAGACAATCTTAAGGGCATCTGAGTTGGGAGATCAACTTTATAGTGAACTTAATTTGGAACTGTTATTGTTTCTGATAAAATGAAATCTTGAACAGAAGATTTCATTGACATAAAATCAATAGGTTTTCTAAAATGAGGCAAACAATTAATAAGTCATCATTTTCAATTGAATTACAATAATTATTATTGTGACCTTTCATGTGAAGTAACTAATAAATGGTTTCTGCCACACGCTTCATTAGTACATTAACACTGCTCGCATCTCCTCTCGACTTAATGTCATAAGCACCCAATTTTCGGGTCGCTTCGATAACATCAAGCACGTCTTTATACGTGATCTCACCAAATTCACTATAACAAGACTTGTTCTCATGACCGCCTCCTTTGTTTAGTGCTGATAGTGGAAAATTTCTAACAAAAGAAGCATTGCCTCATGGTGACAAATTTAAGTAGGTACCTTTGTTTTCATGAGTGATATTTTTAAATTATAATTTATTTTTATGAAGTAATCTAATAATGCAATTATATAAAGTGAGCTATGTTTATTTTATTTTTTAATTAGCTGTAGAAAAAATTCTGAAACTACTTAAATGATTTTGATTCGAGCCTTCTATAACTAAATATTTCCCTGAATAATGGAAACATAATTTTATCCCCAAAAGTGATCTTTTTCTACTACTACCGCGAAAAAAAAAAATTATATTTCGATCAATCAGATCATAACATGTCTTTCAATTTATCGTCATATTTTTAGATTTGTTTTCATCTGTTTACAACTGTATACTAACGGTTTTCTATACAGGGTGTATGTAGACCGTGATCGAAAACTGAGTCAGGTAATAGCGAGGGTAATCACAAACCCAGTGGCGACATTAAAAATCCCGGCAAAAAATAAAAATTTTGACGTTTTCCATACGACCATCGGTGTTAAAAGTATGTGGTTTGTATGCAAAACCTCAAAAAAAAATTTTTTTGTCGGGATTTTCTGTAATGCCAGGGGGTTTGTAATCACTATCGCTATTACCTGCCTCAGTTTTCGATCACGGTCTAAATACACCCTGTACACTAAACTGTGCTTTTCTTTCACAAATTCCAATCGGATTTGCTCCAATAAGTGTTTATATTATTTTTTTAAACCTTCAATATCTATTTCTATTTCTTATTTTTCAATCCTAATTAGGAGTTAGACGGTACTGGTGCCAATAAGTGATGCCGTTGTTAAATTCCACACGTTACATTTTTCAACGGCTTTTAATAATTAAAACTTGTCAAGAACCACAACAATATAAATTTTTTGTACACTCCTTTCAGTACCTTGAAGAAAATTCTTCTTATAAAATTGGTATTACATGATATTCCAGCATAAAAAAACGCATTCTTTATTTGATTGTGACATATCACTACATTCTATCAGACAATGGGCTATAAGTGTGTTTTATGAAAAGTAAGGGAATAGAAGGGTAATTAGAGTCAACTGCAGAAATTTAATAAGTTATGCAATACAAAACGGAGTTTGTTTTCACTTTTAAGGTAAATAAATAATAAACACACATAATAAAAATCAAAATATATACATATCTTTTGTACCACACTTGTATGAATCTATCAAAAAATCGTAAACTTCAGTACAACGTACTTGAATAATAACAGTTATTGTGTATATTTCTGATTTCGGTAATTGACCAATACTAATAGTCATATCTATAATCAAATGAGTCTCTACTTTCTGATCTACCCGCTTTAGTTTTTGATCTATCTCTTTCATTGCTAACACATCGTCTATGTCTACTACGCCTTCTCTCTGTTTCCCTGGTGCTGGTGTAACTTCTTCTACGATTTTCTTCTTCATCATCATCTTCTTGAAGGGGCGATTTGTATACATAACTTTTTCTAGGCTCAACTGCTTTAATTTCTGTCTCAACTCCAACATCGGGAGGAGGCGGTTCTTTCCCTAATAATTTAGCTATGTAATTTTCCCTCTCGATTTGATAACCCCGTGCTTTTTCAAACCCTGAAACAAAATTATTGTTGTAGTGCCACAATTCATGAGAACTATTTCATGTTGAAATAATCTTATAATGATTTTCTGAAAGTTTAAAAATGGTTTTAATTAACAACCACGCACTAGATATGACCTGCAAAACATTTCCAGAACTAGTCCATTTAAATGTATGCAGCTTTATGTTAGGTGTATTTTAAACTTGAATTTTTGTACCTTGCAAAAGAAAAAGAAAATATTTCCTTAGAAATTTAGTAAAAGCACTTACTCTTAATGGCGTCCTTGGCGGGAATCCCGAGTCGGTCGCACATGTATCTGCACACCATGTAACCGGTCCGATTGAGCCCGTGCGTACAGTGGACGCCCAACAGGCAATCTGTGTATAAAACGATAGTCACATTATAGTGTTGGTTGCATGCATTTTCGTCGTACTACTTAAATAGATTTCTGTTTAACATTGGTATTTTAATTTTCTAACCCGAATTTGGTTAGGAACATGGCGTGGTGGATAACCTTCTTGATTGTAGAGAAGGCCCTGGGAAGATGATAATGTTAGTTCAAGGCACACTCATCGTTACCTGATAATCCCATTGCTGGGCATCGATATCTTCAACTAAGAGGGTTTGTTCCCCGGAGTTGAAACTTCAAAAGATAAGATGAAAACAATATTCCAGTAAATCAATTAAAGGGGTCCTAACCCTAATTACATTAAAAAGAAATTATTAATATGTGGCATCATCATCACGGGCCTTGTCTATAACTGAGAGGGTTTCGCCTTCAATCCACCACGCATTTGGCGAACTACAGATCTACATAGTTCCTATAATTGATGGAAGTATTCCCTTTACTGCTTAAGTAGCTTGATTTCGAACTGCTTTTGAAGTTTGAAATTGTCGATGACATACTTAGATATTTATCAAACGCGTTTCATAAAGGCGCACGTGACATTGGGTCTAATAGAAATCGTCATCTTTTGAAAGCTGCTTGTATTTAGTTGACATTAGACAGCCTCGTCGGTCTCGCGATTATAGATATTTTTCGAGAAGACTCAGGTTTGTATTCAATTTCCAGATTCCAGGCAGATTTATACTCGATGGAATATGTGTTCGATTACCCTTTCGGACAAGGCGTTATTTGGTTACTGCATCAGTAATACTCAGCAAATGTCGGGAATGTGCACGAAAAATAGCAAATAGGCGAACGTACGCAAAATTTAGGTGCACAAATACACTTGCATGAATACCTGTATGAATCTACACATAAATAAATAAACCAAATAACAGCGATGAAACTCAACGACCGGGTAACTTTATATTTCACTAAAATCAACCGAGCTATTGATAAAATGTTACAGTAAACAAGTAGAAAGAGCTATATTTGCTTCTTTAAAATCGCAGCGCCACGGTCGGGTTCGTTGACCCGCCCCCATAGCATCCCTTAGCGCCGTGCCGTGGGGTGCAAGGGGGCGGCAGGGGGTTGAAGGAAGTCGTGGTCGCGGTTTGACACTTCCTCAGGAAGACCTTTGAAGTAGCAAGAAAGAAGCACATTTAAACTGCAGCGGTTACCTACTTTTTTAAAAAAAGAAATGACGTTTTTGCGTGAATATTAGATACGTATTGTCGATTAAAACATAGTGGTCGCTTGCACTTGAGATGTCAATAAAGTTATATTACACAAGAACTCTAAAATCCATTTTATAGAGTAATTTAGTATTCTAGAGTTTCGCAGATTCAGCGAAGATTTTTTACTAAATGATTCATGCGGTCGAAAAAAGTCATTAGGTTCCTAGAAATTATAAGGATTACTTCGCAACTTTTCATATAGGTACGTCAGTCCGTTTGAAATAATTCGTAACACTAACTTATTGGTATCTCGTCAGATAGCAGGATTTTATAACCAACAAGCTTTAATATATGGCACCCCGAAGACTTATATTTATTTTATTCCATTAAAGCTTCGTATAGTAAATAACAATTTTTATCGTACAAACAAGACACGAACTACTGTTGAGTACTTTAAAGATTATCATGAAAAAAATGCACAATTTACTCCCAGTCAGCACTCACGATCGCATTGACACATTTATCAAAAGTGAACAGTAATTGACACAAAACACCCACACGTAAGCGAACGTCAAAAATAGCACACGCACGAGACAAAAAAGGAGCAAACCGAAGCAATTGTAAATGCACAATTCCCACGAAAAAGACGAGAGGTGAGCCTTTTGATGCATTGCACATGCAAATACATCGCGGGCCGCAGTTGAAGCGAATGAAAAAAAGACATTTAAAACAATCCATCAGAGCACGCTTTCGTCGAGTAACTTAATTAACGTGTGAGCCGGTATTCAATTACAGAAACATACAAATGTGCAATGATAATTGCAGCACAACTCACTCCGGACTTCGGAATTCATGCATTCGTTTGCGAGACTTAATAAACATGGAATGGCTTTTGAAGCGAAACTCGCAAAATCAAGGTACGCGGTTAGAAAATTTTCAATTGCAATTTGCGTTCACAAACTGAGAGTGTAACTTTAAAGAGGTTTTGGTTCAATTTCAAGTCACTTATCGGAATCACCATATTTTCATAGATCGTCAACTGACATGAAGATCATCGCGACATTTGAGGCTGGATAAACAACTTCGCTTTCTAGCGATTTCACTCCATCTAGTAGCAGTGTAAGAGACAAGCCAACAATAACAAGGCAGCAGGTTCTAAGACCACACGGCGACACTCAAATGTCAGTCAAGCCTCTATTACGATCCAATACAAATGCAAAGCGGCAATATCACAATGAGCAACAACCTAATACGTGTTGCCACTATGAAGCAATTAGCATAGAAAGCGACCAATGAGCCCGTAATAAATACGATAGATTATAAACACTGGTAACCAGACAGGTTCAAACAAACAGACAAAAGGTATTAAAATAGGGCGTGACGCAATTATAATACGAGATGAATATCATTATTACATAATGGTTCCCGTAGATGTAGAAACTACTAGAACGGGCGCCAGGAAATAGCATATAAACACAACGATAATAATATACGACAATATTAGAGACGCACACAATTGCTAAAACGTTTGTGTGTGCTAAAGCAGTTTGATAGTGTATAACATGTATTTTTCGTAAGGTTTTCTCGTTAGCGATATCATTTTCTTTGACGTCAATAGATGAATCAACAAAAAGTTTCATAGAGGTAGTGTGGTTTAATAATAAATAAAATAACATGAACGACACACGCAAAATTGGCTTTGTACTTTGGCGTTCTTGGCACGACGCGCCAACTAAACTTACGCTAGCTTGTTCCTCTATTCAATCTTTGTTTATTTTGTGGTTTGGGAATCGAACGCAATTGTCGTATATATATGCTTTGTTTTACAACAAATATTTCAATAACACAGCAATTAACGACCATAGCTTAACTAACAGATGATAACGTATTATTCTAATAGACAGGTGTTGGATTGAAACTTCCTGCTGCATTTTGGATAGGCGACTTGAAAAAATTAGCGGGTAGCGGATGGATGCGGGCCACTCAACACTGGGTGGTTGGCGCTCAATTTGGGTGGCCAACTGGACGACGATAGGTTACGTGAAGTGGTAAAATGTGAGCAAGGTTTAAATTGTCTGCAAATTTTTAAAGCCAACCTACAAAAGTTATACGCCAATTCTCGACTGAAGGTATTAGGTATATAGGTTTGGATCGTCAATGTAAGTCCTTGACTATACATTGTCTTCAGGCATTTTGATTGATGTGGTATGTTCAAATAGCTAGTCTAAGAGAGTTTCTTAACAATTTTGAAAATAAAAACACATAATTAACGACTCTTGGTTACAACCTTTGCTATCGTTAGAATCTATAAGAGCTGAGTTAATATTGCCGGATGTTCAACAAATTAAAAATTTATCCCCACCGTTGAATGTACATATTTTAAGTGCGCTACAAAGTGCATCATCGTACAAAAATGTGCAAACATCCGTTGTGCATCTCACAGTTCTATAATAAAACTTGCATATAGAATCACTAGTAACGAGCTACATATGGCAGATCATTTGTCGACAATCGAATTATTGTGAACGGGCCGATATCGATACGGGGATGCACGCCCCCGTACGGCCTTCTTACATCGTAATCGGCTTATTAGGACTTTACCACACGCAGCGGTGTAAGTCAGGTTTAACGGTGTTACTATGTTGACCTAAGTTCTCTTTCAACTCACTGACATGCAAATAATATCGCTGACACGCAAATAATGTTACTAGGCAAACTATTGAACACAATCATTTGTTCGTACGGGACATGGAACTTATTATACAAGGCTCGTTGTATGTAACTATACTTTGATTGGGTCAACTTTTGTTTTTCGAAATATTGAAAAAAATATATATTTGTTTCGTTAAATCACTATCAACTTTAGACATCCATATGATCAAAAATGCGTAAGTCAATTTCTTTCATACTTTGCTTTCACGATTGATTTGCTCATTCGAAATTTTGTTACGAGAACACTTTCCGGAAACTTTCATTCCATTATATTGATAATTAAATTCTATGTTAAGTCCACCAGCACAAGGTAATTCAGACGTACATACTTAAATAATCAATAATGATATATATATATTTTTTTTTTGTCTTCTAAGTGCCCTACTGTATAAAACGGAGAATTCATGGTGTGCAAGGTAATTTTATTCAGTTTTAAATTTTACAAATATCACTTATTTCACATTGTTATTTGTATTTAGCATCATAGTTTCTTTTCAATGATAATAATCATAATAAGCAGATTTTATTAAAAAAAACTAACCCGATGCTGAGATGTAGATCTCACAATAAACTCTAACGCAAAATACGCGTATATTTAACATGACTTTTCTTTTCTTTTCTTTCATTCCTTTTGGTATTCACACGTCATATTCCCATCTAAAAAATACCTCATATTTTATAAATATTTTCATATCGAAGACGACGTCAAAATCAAAACTGATATCGCATCCAATACGGACCAAGTTACTGCACATAATCCGTACATTTGCATTGGCAACGTGGCATACAATTATCGTCACTTTCCTACAAAGTAAACTGAATGTCGTCGGGGCTCTTTTTTCGATGGTCGTCGAAGCAATTTAACTGATGTTGGAACCAGCTGCATTGCCACATAGGCGGCGCCAAGCGTGGGCGTGCGTGCGATGATCGAATGACTGATTAGGTATTTAAAAATATTAATTGTTGCAATGGAGCCACATTCTTTCACGTCGCTTTCTGAACGATTATTAATAAAGAACAAAAGCGGAATAACTTAATAATTTCGAAAAATAAGACATCAACGATGGTGGAGTCATCGTTGGGACTTTTTTAACTGTTTTACTATTAGCGGTGGCTAAAGGCGATGAAGTGTCGCTTACGTACTAATTAATAAGCTTATGGGAGGAATGATATTTTAAAGTTTTTATTCTTAGCTTATCCTATATTTTCTGTTATAATATTTCATGCATTACTAATAAACTATTGCGTATGTTTCAAATAACACGATATAAGTAAACGTAAAATAATATAAAACGAAATATGAAATATTCCAGTGAATCTTTAAAACTCCCAAGAACATGTCATTGCACCGCAAAATCTCGAACGGAGGTTTAAATAAAATCGAAGAATTCGAAACGCCAATACTCCAACAACTCGGAAACAAATGAAGAATAAACAACAAACGCACATTATTGCTATAAGAAATGCACATACATAAGGAAGGAGGAAGAAGGCCGGGAGTGTGCTATCACGGCACGTATGGGGAGACAAACAGATTTGCCGGCAAACATTTGTCATTGTTACAGGACAGTCCGAAACTGCAACTTTGTCTGCAGCTATCTTAGTTGCAAGTAAGAAAACTGCTTCAAACGCAACGATATATTCTGCGTTCATATCAACAAAGTTCCAAACAAAGTTTGTCCGAGCTCATTTCTTCGTGCCGTCAGCTCAATAATTTTATAGGGACATTTATTACGTCGCACATATATCATTCGGCGTTTTAAAACTTATCTTTAATGTGGAATGATGTTTCCGATTTTAACGTTATTACAAGTTTGTGCACGGACAATAAAGTCTTTGCTTTGTTTCATAATTTCATTACATTGCTACGTTCAGTTTAGAATCGCTTTTCAAATTATAAACCCATAATTTGTATACAAATACTGTAAACATTTTGTGGAATCCTTAGCGTCTACATACACCTCTGTTTTTTTATTAGATATTTAAAAAAACTGAATAAACAAATAATATTTACAAGACCACTGCCAAATGCAAGATCATTATTAAGAATACAAATCAAAAAGCTATCTAGCAATACCTATAATCGCTAAAATAAATGTAATCGCACAAAAAACTCAATCGATTAATTATTTATCGATACAAAAGCGTAAGTGGCAAGTTATCTACGAATAGCGGTAAAACAAAGTTAATCTGTCAACCTCGGTCGAAGTGACACGAGACATCTTCCGCGACTCGCTTTCAAACATTCATGACTATAACATCGATAATTGATTTCAGCATTAATATGCACCTACTTCTGATATTGATAGCGTGTTCGGAATATATTCAAATGGACTTTTAATATGAAACAGATACGCCGGTGACGCAATGCGAAGTTATGTTAATAACCACGATAATATTGACAAAATATGAAAAAGATGTGATGGGTGTCAATTAACAAATACATTTCACAAATCATCCAGTGATATCAAAGTGCATGTGACGTAATAGTTTATAAATCGAAGGAGGATAGATATAGGCTCTGAGTGGTTGAAATGTTGACAGACAAACAAGATCATTAGGATAACATAAGCTATCCTGTTTGAAACACGTGCCATCCTGTTCGACACAATTATACAATACCCTAAATGCAAGATTCCAAATCGACTTCAAGTCGAATATGAATAATCCTAACTGTAATAATATGTTAAATTTTTAACAACCTTAAAACAATTTGTAGCTCAACTGAAATAGACTACTATAACTCTAGACGGTAGCTGCTACCCCGCTACCCTAATTCTACTAGACTACATAATCTTTGAAATTCTTGAGTAGAATTTTCTTTCCTTTTAAAAGGAATACCTATTGTGACTCATACGCAGTGTAACGAAACCAACAATAACAAGGGAATGTTGTATGAAAACGGCGCGAAGAATGCGACAGGTCGGTGTAAATACGAGTGCAGGACGACGACCACCCCGGCGGCGCGCACGGTAGCAGGTGTAGCTACATGGGCCGTGCATGCGATATCATGTAAATCAGGACGCGCTCGCGATTCTCCCTGCGATACCAAGTGAAATATGAACATCGTCGCATTACCAGCGCCACCAATACCATCGTTTGTTTGTACGACACCTTCTTTATGAGGCGAGCTCAAAAAAAGAACTGACATAAACATTTGGTATGTTTATGAGGTAAAAACCCATCAAGCCAATCAACGGCACAATTAAAATTACTCAAATAGTAATAATAAAAACGGATGAAACCACCCGGATCGGCACGAATCTCCCAAAGGGCCAGCGCGAGCCGTAGCGAACCAGTATAATATACATCTCACTCAATCTACTTAGCGACACCGATAACCGGCCGTTACCAATGAAAATGCCGACATATACTCGCATGCTCACAATTAATTGAAACTGCCCACGTAATCTAATAAAAGCTAGTTTTGGTGATCAAGACAAACAAGGGCGCCCATTCGTAATTAGAACTTAATGAACATTCAGAATATTGAGTTCGGCACCGTGAGAAGTCCGACGATAAGTACGATTTGTGTCAGCGTAATTAAAAGCGTGGCTGCCGATAAACTCGGACGTGCGGACCGAACCTACTAGTTTTGACTGCTATGAGTTATTGATGGACCACTGAGTGTTGAGCCCTCCCGCTTCTTCCAACTGTTACACGGAACGGCGACACAGACGCACACACACTAACTGTAAAGGCTCATCTTACTTCGAACGAGAAATGCACTCCTCGTTAAAATCGAAGCAGTCTTTAATTGAAATCGTATGTTGTGTCCGACGTCACTGATAAGCGCCCATACGATTCTGTTGACGTACTGACGTAACAGGCCCCTCATGCAAATTAAGACGCAATCAAAACCAAATCGTATAATTTTAGTCAATTATTTCTTTCATTTCATTGATTGCGTTATCAATACCAATTAATAATGAATTTGTATATGATTAAAAAGATTAAAATAGTATTTTATCGGAATGTAAATAGATGTTTCTTTGGTTTCACTTCGCTGTCTGCCTACCGCGCGTTCGTATCGATGTTACTGATGTCTTAATTCGATTCGTATGCTTGCATAATGCAGCGGCGTCCAATTGTACTTTTTATGGCTGCGCTCAACTTGACACTACATATATCTGAACAGTCGTTCACGACACAATAGCGATTAGTGACTATAAAGGCGCAGTGGAACGATGCTCTTTATGATGGGTCTCGTAAAGCAATACAATTAGGCAATGGGCGTGCATTAACACCTCGCCACTAGACCCTCACCCACGCGAAACGGTCCCGACGCTTCCGACTCATGGATATAACCTACATATGCAGTTTGCTGTACTCATACGCGAGCCAGCACCCCACCCAGTTGTGCACACAACTTGCTCGTATGTAACCTGTGCTTGATTAACCGAAATGAGCGCTCGCCGCTCTCCGACCGCTAAAGAAAAGAAAACCGCAACAGCGAGATGAGTCCGCTCACGCGTGCCGTCATTAGCCGCGGTCCAAAAGTAATCAATTGCGCTAACATTTTGTGCAAACAAAAATTTGACTCACCACGATCTTTTCCCAGGAACTCGTCGACGACGTCGAAGAATCTGGAAAAAACAATGCAATGTTAATACGTTTACTCAAGGTGACTACATCCAAATTACATCATGGATCGTAATTTTTTTTACATACTGGCGAAGCAAAGTGACAACACTGTGATCGATATATACGTTATTATCCTATAAGAATTCTACCTAGCTGCTTAATTGCACTTTAAGGTTGGAAAAGTGTAGGAACGAAACGCATAGGTAAAACTTTTCCTCAGTAATTTATTAACACTTTTGGGGACCTAAAAATAAACTGCTTTACAGTTTACGTTTATATTCAACAACATAATACTAAGTAACACAATAAGCTGTAGTATAAAAACGTTAAAACGATGTAAAGTGATACATAACAACGGTTATTCAGCTATAAAAGATTTAATTGAATTTCACAAAAATACGGAATCTACGGCACCCGCCCGTCGGAGATGAAATATTATCATGTATCGATCGCAGCGTGTCGCCTTACTTTAATCGATTTTTTTACACCTAAAACCGCATGTTCGTGGGCGTAACGGAATTACAAGGCGTTTCTGCCGACCCGCCGTCGGTACCATTTAGTGAAATATGTTTGTTTTCGTCATAACAAATGCTTTATAATGGTTAGTGAAAAGGGGCGCCACCACAGATTCCGAGGCCGGCGTTATCCGAATGTTTCCTTAAATAACTTGCGAGGGTGGTCTGCCCGTTGTGAGTGTTAATATTTTATCCCTTGACATATTTTCACTAGACATTTATGTAAAAACACTTAGAAGGCACAATGACAGTCTCATAATTGGCAACACTCCGTCACATTATTATCATAAGATATAATATCTCAAATCACATCGCCTTATTACTTATTCTTCAAAAAGAATTATCTTCATGCGGAAAACGAACCTACAGGCATTCACTACACAACTGCTCACCTTCCAATCTGTGCCAACACAATGCTTAACATCTAACTGCTTATTTCCCGATTACTCCATTTAGAAATATAGTAATTGCAACCCATTCTATCAATAATATTTTATTATATAATCCTCGATAGGCAATAGTGGCTATAACAATATATAATTCAGCACATTTAATGCCACGAGGGACAGATGACATGCAAAGTTATGTAAATACGCGTAATTCCACGTGAAATTGCAAACGTTTAGCATCGCTTCCTAATCACTTGGAGGTACCCTCGAGCGATACTCAAAGCGCCGGCGCCAGCTTACATCAAAATTGTATTCAGAATTCCCTCTTTATAATAATGCTAACTACGAGAGACATTGTAAGTATACTTGTTTATGTTTAATGGTGTGAAAACTTGAACTGGGAAACCATTTGCTGGTGTTATAAATGCGAAAGTTAAATCTTTGTTGCCCAATCGTGACATAATGTTTGACAGGTTTGATTTTGAAAGAGGTTGAGCTGATCTGTTGCCTACTATTTCTAAATTTGATGTTATGAATAAGCCACCTCAAAAAAATTAAATACCTCTAATTTTATTCGTATTCAAAGGCCGAAAACTCGACACTCGACACAACTCGACGGCAAAAGAACGCAACCAATTTTCTGAACCCTAGAGATTAAGACATTATTCATTTCCAATATCACGTGCAAATAATTTCCCATAAAATATAAATAAAAAAGTAAATCGATCGTCCTCTGTTAGCCGTTTATGAAACCATTTTTTTAATTATATTATTCTAAAAATGGTAGCTCGTGTAATCCTTTATTTATAATACGGTGGCTTTAATCATGTATCAAAAATAAACATTGTTCACAATAAAGATCTGAACAATTATCACAAAAAGCCTCACGATCGTAAAACTCAAAGCAAATTTGTAATTTACCGTGAAGCTGTAATTAAAAATGCCTGTTCAACTTCAAACACAACTATGTTAACAAGCGTTTCAATGGAATTTTAATCTTTACTCCAATAACCAAATGAAACTGGCCGCGACGTGTGGCGCCAAAGAGCAAACATTTTAATTAGCCATAAAGTCACGATTCGACAATAATAAGTGAATTCACCAAGGTTGGTGATTGCGTTCATGTTACCGTTGAGTCTGTTACCGGACTTTCCGACCATTATTTCGTTAGAAAAACTTACAGACGCACAACCATTATCGACAATAAGGATGTAGGTTTGCGAGGAATGTTAAACATGCATGTCATCAACAAAATTACTCTATCCTAAAAGAATGGACAAAAAATACATGATTTCACCACATATTTTCTGCTGACGTCAATTTTTATTACTACAAAAAGTTCGATCGTGCTAACAATGCTTAAACCAACACAACATTTTATAGTAAAAAAACTGATGTTGCCCTCAATAGTGAGTATAGAACATAGCGAGCGTGTTCGGATGCGCGGGATCACACTTTCTAAGCGTTTCCTGGGCACGGATGTCATTATTTAAAATCTGTCAAAAATATGTATTTTATTGCCTTGGCGGCAGATCGAAGCAACGTGAATTACACGGTTTCTTATTTAATATTAGTTGCGTCTTGCGTTTGTGTTGTAATTTATGTCTAGCGCGCGTTATCTGCGCCTCGAATCGCTCCCGAGTTATAATCCGGGTATTTTTCATGCGGCACGCCGGCCGGCCTGTGCCCCTGCGTGGCGTTACTGGAAAATTTATGTAACCACCAGGAGCCATCGCTGCAATTATTATTGCCCTCCCCAACGTTTAAATATAGAAACGAACGCACCAACAGCCCCTTGGATAACGTTATCCGACACACGCTATATGGTTTTTGGATCTCTTATCTCGAATTTGTTAAAGCGATTCTCGTTTTCCGACTGATCGCACACTTTACATGTTAATCTTATTAATTAACAATGTTTCCGTTCCGGTCAATGGGCCTCACACTTTCACAATAGCAACGAAACTGCTATAAAATCACAATAGTGCTTTTTAAGTGATCATTTAGTCGCAAATTTTATGAAAAATCTTGTGTTTTAAAATTTTGTGGCCCATAAAACGTCAAATTTACAAGACCATTACGTGATCTCGACAACACATGACGATAAAATATGCATATAAAATGCGTGACAATTTTTATTGCGAATTAACAGCGAGATTTATTATGAATACAACATTTCCAAATCAGTCATTTCAAGAGTCCAAAAGGAATTTCACTTTCGCACATTATTTTAGGCCGAACTAAATGATCTGTATGTTGTAGATGGTATTTTAAGATTGTGTTACAAAATTTTCACATATCATTAGCGCGACAGGCGTGCTTTCACAAGGGTCCGGACCTCACATATGCGAAGCGAACGCATCCATCATGGTAGGAGCGAACATGTCGCTATGTCGGTACGCAACAAGCACCGAAAGTGCTCCAAACGGAGATAATAGGCGACATTTTGATACAACGCGAGATAAGGAGCAAGGAGGTTCCCATGCCATCCCAGCCGTCCTCCCATGGGACCGAGCACGGAGTACAGAGGTCAAACGTGGACAAAATACAATCAACACGTCGTAAGAGGAAAACTTTAACCCCGCTTCTAAATATATTTCGCTATAAATGTGATCATGATATTTATAGGTTCATTATGCGCTTGGAGGTCGCGACGCTCGTTAATATTACAAAGTTATTAGGCATGCAAAATGACGATATTAGCATGATCGGCAAGAGGGTTACTACAGAAACAATTTAGATATTAAAACGTGTATAATTTATGTACAGTGAGATCGTTTGCACGTCGTCGGCGGCGTGTTTACGGCGTGCGAACTGCCCGATGGCTGCTGGCAGACTACATCGTCATCGCAGACTAATTATTTAGTGATACATTGGCTGTCATTGCGGCAGAGATGCGCCGAGTCTCATGCCGCCACCACTCTTGAGATATTTTACATAAAACGAAACACCCAACGGCT
Organism: Cephonodes hylas; assembly: GCA_030295005.1. Taxonomy (NCBI): domain Eukaryota; kingdom Metazoa; phylum Arthropoda; class Insecta; order Lepidoptera; family Sphingidae; genus Cephonodes; species Cephonodes hylas. The sequence goes on from AP025371.1 coordinate 9,263,715, forward strand.
GGTTAGCTGTGACGTAAACGAATGTACGCACATTTCTTAACGATACGTTTCAATTGCATTGAATATTTTTCTTTTATTATAGCCATGAAACTATGTTTATACCAATAGAGTTTCATGTATTTTTTCCTTTTTGTCAAGTGACAAAAAAGTGATATATTCCAAATTATTTCGTAAAAGAAAGTCTATAAATTCATATCATTTTAATCCCAGGACTTTATAACGAATATTTGTTAAATAATAACAAAAAAATCTAAATCTGTCAGCGATCAATCTCAAATTGTTACCGGCAAGCATAGTCGCGAACTGACAAGTTTTTACGCCTTACTACACCAAAATCATAACAAATAAGTCATAATTCTCTACCACAAAATGGAACACTTTACATCCGACACAAAACAAGCACATTACACGAATCAGAAACACTGAAACGGCAGCCATTAAACGAATATAAACTAGACAAGTTAATTACAGATAGTAATTATGTAAGTACGAATTTTATAGAGCAGTAAAGTGTTAGACTTGAAGTTATAAATGAAGCTGATGAGTTAGTATCGACAACGGGCAGATGCTTCAGGTGGAAGCCGCGGGCAAATCGAACAAGATTTCTACTACCGTCTCGGTAGCACTGCAACAGTAGATACGAAATTACAAAACAACCGACAGCAGTAACCATAAACTTAGGGATAAGATCGTGCAAAACGGTATATCTTATTGTACCGAGATAAACAGGCTCACATTAATGCTCAACGAGACAGGACGACAATTATACGGAACATTATTTTTTGGAAGGTTCACTTAAAAGGAAAATGTTTTTGCAATAAGAAGGGTAGAAAACAAGACTTGCTGTATACGAGTATGTAACTACAACATATTACAAAATAAATCATTATTATATCAAGTGATTGACAGAAATGCCGTTTGCTGTGTAAAAAAAAAATATTGATATTGCTTATATGATTAAACCTAATGAATATAAAATAAAAACAATCAGCATTAATATACGTTAATTGCGTCAGTTAATAACAAATACAAAAATTAATGAAATAATATCAACGAAATTATGGCATTTTGGACACCCACGTGCCGTAAAATGTGTAATTCAAATGACAGTATAGACGAAACTAAATGCAAACTAACCAACATCGATAGCATTTCACATTCCGAGTAAGGAGTTTTAAGTTAATTTTCTTAATAACGACATTTAATTGGTATATTTACCGAAAATAAATGCTTCTCCGATACCCGGCCCACGACATAAACATCGATTTTATGAGCTTCTTAAAATAACGCCAATAACAACACGTTTTAAAGTAGCGACAGTTTTGTTTTAAAGAAATGTTTTTACCTCCGCCCAGCGTGATGTCGCGACGATTGCATTTCACCAGATTGCAATTTAATTAATGTCTGAATTAGTGCATATTTTTTTGAATAAAAATTTGGTTTAAATTTGGTAAACGACACAATTTCCGACGTTGATAAATATCTTACTTTATCACATTAACTGGCAAAATTATTACAAAATTGAAAATAACAACAACATACCTCACGCCTATATTCCCCGAAGGGGTAGGCAGAGATGCATTTCTGCACCCACATTTCGCCAGGTATGTATCAGTCCCACGTAATAGGGGGCGAGCCTATTGCCGTTTTTCGGGCACATTTTCAGACTCCGTGCTGCTACTGAGAATTTCCTAATGGAAAAACCCAATAACACTTTGCCCGACCCGGGAATCGAACCCAGGACCTCTAGATCGCACGGCACATACTTGTACCGCAAAACCACAAAATTGAAAATAATCGATCGCTTACTCGAATTTGGAGAATGTTTTCGAATTAAGCCCACTACAGTTTTATTTTCGTCATGTTTGTTTTGTGTATATTATATGGACGTTGTATAATAAATAAACGTATAATAAAAGTTGGATTTACAGAATAAATAAAGTTAGCAAATCCTAGTGTAAGAAATCAGTACGATGCTATAAATGAAACAGACAGACTTAATGTAACGCAAGTTCAAAAGAACACGATATAAACACATTTCATGATACCATTAAATCCAAGCTACTAATTAGGATAGATACTATTGGAAACTTTCTATCGCCTGGCATAGTCATCAACATTATAGAGTTCAAAATCTAACACATTCATAAAGTTCGAACTGTCATTAACACTTTCTAATAAAATATAAGCTGAAATATAGCAGATGGCGCTAATAGCCCTTACTTATACATCAGGAACTAAGAAGTATGGAGTAGCCAAATATCACTTTAGATCATACATGTATGAAATAGGAAATAAAATAAGCGGTTAACTTACCGCATAGAAATACATACATGATAATGGTAGACTTATAATCTGGTACGATTGTGTTTTATTTCCTGGCATGACCGAACGATTTGGATACAATTAAATCCATTGTAATCTATCACGTTAACTCCAAGTTACGATTAATACAGCAACATACCCGAGTAGAAATTTTTTCGTGTTCCTGATCTGGACCCGATCAGGAATGCCTGATCGGGTCCAGATAAGGCATGTAACGCAGAACATTGGTCTGGACCCGATCAGGCATGCCTGATCGGGTCCAGATCGGGCATGCCTGATCGGGTCCAGATCGGGCAAGCCTGATCGGGTCCAGATCGGGCATGTAACGCAGAACATTGGTCTGGACCCGATCAGGAATGCCTGATCGGGTCCAGATCGGGCATGCCTGATCGGGTCCAGACTAGGAATGGCTGATCGGGTCCAGACTAGGAATGCCTGATCGGGTTCAAACTAGGAATGCCTGATCGGGTCCCAATCAATCATCTGTATCATGTAATACCTTGCCTGATCCAAATTGAGTATGCCCAGTCTGGTCCTTTTAAAAAAACATGAATATAATATTATAGTCATGAAAAAATTGTTTGTTAAAAAAATATGAATTGTTATTATAAATATGTTACTTAACATTTTATTATTTATTTTTTATCAATTCATTATTTATTTAATTATCAATGATTTTATAAATATTGAATATTATAATAAATAATAATAATTAACAACTCAATATTAATGAATTTATTTATTTTTTGTATGGTAAAACATATTTAAACAATAAAAAAAAAATACAAGGAATTTAAATAAAAGCTGTTAGTGTCTTTTATTGACCTTCTTAAAAAGGCTTTTTAAGCAGTAACCATCCCAATCGTTAGCTTTATTTAATATTGACGACAATGCTTGCTGTAATTTACTGTCAGGAATATCTTGCTTATTTAGAAATTTCTGTCTCATTGCAGCTGAAATACAAAATTTGATTCAATTATGTTGTAATTTAATAAGTAATAATAATAAAAAATGTTAATATTTATAAAGTAATAACATACAATTAAGAAATAATTAATTTGGTATCAATGAAAGTCTCCTGCACTATATAATGATTAACATACTTTTTACCAAAGTGAAAAAAGTTGTATCTTTTAAAACTTTTTTTGGAGTTGCAGCTACATATGACATGGCCATATCTCTTGAAATGTAAAAAATGAATAATATTGCCCATATTATGGGTAATAGTGTTTTCCATCAATGGAAAAGTATATAAGTTTATTCTGGAAAAGCAAATTTATTATTATTTATAATGAGGAGCATTTTTTTAAATATGACAATTTCAATAATATGGTCAGATAGAGCAAATATTAGTTCTTTCATATATTTATATATAAGAGTATAGTTTTTTAGAAACTCACATTTTTTTATTGTCTTTCAACTTTTCATTGAATTTATCAAAGTTTTCCATTGTTGATAGTGGAAATTCTAATTTTTGAGCCACATCTGTTGATCCTTCAGTATCTATTCGACTGGAATCTAACAGTTGAGTACTGTTATTCTTTTTAATTTCAGACAGGATTTGGGCAACAACAGCAGATATGCTTACAATTTGACCTCTTAAATTCCCTAATTGTTTTGATAGACTGTTATAATTATGCCTAAGCAAAGAATCTGTTAAAAATAAAATATATATTAATACAAATTTTTACACTGATTATACATTTATTAAAATATCAAAATTCCAACACTGATGTAAATATAAATATTATAACAATTACCAACACTCCACAATTTCAGAATAGAATCCATATTATGACCTTCTTCTTCTTCTTCATCAACCCATATACGCCCACTGCTGAGCACGGGTCTCCTCTACCATTGAGAGGGTTTAGGCCATAGTCCACCACAACCTTAGTTACTAATAATTATTAGATAGGTATTGTAATGATTAATTTGTTTTTTACCATTGGATACAGTATTTTTTGTTGATGATCTAGCTGCTAATATAGTCATTTCAGTTTCTGTTTTGGATTTATTACTATAAAGATGCTAAATAGATTATCAGCAATTATTGATAATGTACTACTATTATTATAAGTAAAACAACAGTAGTATAACTTAATTATTTGTATCAAAATTAACAATAATAAAAATATGTCAGTTAATATGCTTTGTTAAAAAAAATCATTAGTAAAAAAATATTAGAAATTAATCAACAATATTTACATTTTAAATAAGAGATATTACCTCAAATTTCAGTGGGTTTATCGGTTAACTCCAAAGCTGTTTGGCTGAATATTATATCTATTTTTAATTGATTCTTTGATAATGCTTTTATTTTGAAAGTTTTTTCAACAGCAGCTGCTTTTGCTTTAGTGGACTGCTCATTATCAGTAGAGAAAGCATAGGGTTATTTTTCCAATCTTATTAATTTTTCCTCTGCCTCTTTTATAGTTTCTGATAACATTAATTGTATAAATTAATTACTGTTTTATTGTTTTGACAATAAAATATCAATTCTCATAAATCTATAATTCAAATAACAATAAATTACCTGCTGTGCCACATATTTGAACATGAAATGTTGGTCTTGTCGGATCAGGCTCTTCACAATGTTTCACTATTGTTTGTAATAATTTACAATACTTAGTACTTTTTAACAATGATGCAGGCATATAATATTTACATCCAGTACCACTATATTCTATGTAATGATCTAACCAAGAACTTGATACTATATCAATTACTTCATTGGATAAATCATTTACAAATAAAACTATAATGTCAACTGAAAAAAAATACGGATTATTGAAATATAAATTTATAATGAAAAATAGCAAAGAATTGTAATGTATTTTCAAATACTTTTTTACTATCCTTGAATGTTTTAGGTAATTCAATTTAATAACGAAACTTTACACACAACATGTAAATTTTTATCTACTTAAGTAGTTTACTCCACAATTTAGTATTTTATACACAATACACACTTAGTAAATGTCTAGATATAAGTTTATAGTCCTTGATACACTTTGTTTTGGTAAACACACAATATATTAATTATTCTGTAACTTCTGTTAAGGCGATTTAGTTTTTGTAATGAACTTATTTAATCTTTACATTAATATACCAATCGGCATATTCAATCAATTCAATCCACTGATACCGTCTTCTTGACATAAAATAAAAATTAACTCCCATGTTCTATAGACTGTATGTAGAATTGCCGTTTGTAGTAAAAGGCGGGAAATGCCCAAAAGCGGTATTGCATTATTTTAAGTTGCGCACCAAGTTAGTAACATCCGCAATACTTGTTTTTAATTATAATGGTTTTATCACGTATTATTTTACCTAACATTTTCTGGAAAAAAATAAATACGATAATAAGTAACTTTCTATTTATGCACCTAATTCCTACACTTCCTGTTGTCGCCTGTCGGTTTATCAAGTACCTAATGTTGCCATAACAAATAAAATACTTTTCATGCGTTATCAAATCTATACTAATATTATAAAGAGATAATGTTTGTGAATTTGTAAAGTTGTAGAAATTCGTTATTGACAAACAAAATTTTTGGTAAAAGATTTTTGTAAAATAAATTACCAGTATAACCTGATCTGATGCAAATAATATTTACACCGTGACATAAATATGGCAATCATGATATGATACACGTCATGAGTTGAGTTTCACCGTTCACGTCCAAAACAATAATAAGTTTTGAATTGTATTTCTGGAATATATGTTTAAAAGCATCTTTTCTTGCTTTGACAATTAGGATAACGGTATCTGGGCTTGATACTACATGTCTTATCATACTAAATATTTTTTAATACCAGGCTAGCCCTATTTGATCCAGACCTTGGCCTAATGCAGTATGCCTTACAATACTTGAAAACATTTAGGTAACATAAGGCTATCCTGATCTGGTCCCGATCTGGTCCTGATCCAATATACCTTACAATACTTGATAACATTTAACATAAGGCTATCCTGATCAGGTCCCGATCTGGTCCTGATCGGGCTTGCCTTACAATATTTGATAACATTTAACATAAGGCTATCCTGATCAGGTCCCGATCTGGTCCTGATCGGGCTTGCCTTACAATATTTGATAACATTTAACATAAGGCTATCCTGATCAGATCCTGATCGGGCTTGCCTTACAATACTTGAAAACATTTAACATAAGGCTATCCTGATCAGGTCCCGATCTGGTCCTGATCGGGCTTGCCTTACAATATTTAATAACATTTAACATAAGGCTATCCTGATCAGATCCTGATCGGGCTTGCCTTACAATACTTGAAAACATTTAACATAAGGCTATCCTGATCAGGTCCCGATCTGGTCCTGATCGGGCTTGCCTTACAATATTTAATAACATTTAACATAAGGCTATCCTGATCAGATCCTGATCGGGCTTGCCTTACAATACTTGAAAACATTTAACATAAGGCTATCCTGATCAGGTCCCGATCTGGTCCTGATCGGGCTGGCCGTACAATACTTGAAAACATTTAACATAAGGCTATCCTGATCTGGTCCCGATCTGATCCTGATCGGGCTGGCCGTACAATACTTGAAAACATTTAACATAAGGCTATCCTGATCAGGTCCCGATCTGGTCCTGATCGGGCTTGTCGTACAATACTTGACAACATTTAACATAAGGCTATCCTGATCAGGTCCCGATCTGGTCCTGATCGGGCTTGCCTTACAATATTTGATAACATTTAACATAAGGCTATCCTGATCAGGTCCCGATCTGGTCCTGATCGGGCTTGCCTTACAATACTTGAAAACATTTTAAATAAGGCTATCCTGATCTGGTCCCGATTTGGTCCTGATCCAATATGCCTTACAATATTTGATAACATTTAACATAAGGCTATCCTGATCAGGTCCCGATCTGGTCCTGATCGGGCTTGCCGTACAATACTTGAAAACATTTAAAATAAGGCTATCCTGATCAGGTCCCGATCTGGTCCTGATCGGGCTTGCCTTACAATACTTGAAAACATTTAAAATAAGGCTATCCTGATCAGGTCCCGATCTGGTCCTGATCGGGCTTGCCGGATCGGGCATGCCTTATTCTATCCTGATCAGGACCCGATACATGATCTGGTTGTGCCTTATTTGATTTCTACTCGGGTAATAACAGGAGACTAATAAACATACATCTTCTAATGATATTCTACATACGAGTGACTTCATAAAACATTACCCCTTTACATATTTATTATTCTACTTAAAAGAGTTTGTTTACACAATAATAATGCTTTTTGTTCCAAACTCGTATTAGTCCAGTATTTTACCATGACTCCCGATAGCATCATTTACTGTAACATAAGGTATGGAACTGGACTTTGAAATGTTTACGTCGGGAAAGTTTTGGGTAGACCCAAAGGATTAGTCTCGCCGAAGTAGACACCTTATTAGCTGACCACTTTTATGAGTCTTATATAATAACAAGTGTAATAACAGTAATAATGTATGTAACAGTAATAAAAAATAAGTGCAAATTTTGTACTTTGGATAGTGTCATTAATATTTTTTTAATGTTGAATTTAAAAATTGATTTCATCTAACGTACAGGACGCAAGTTAGGTTTTGAGGAAATAAATCCTTTTTTGTTAAGGGAATGATATTTATTAAATAGATTTAACTTCAGAGATAAAACAAGTTTTACAAACTCAGCATTACTGGTTAAAAATAAGACCACTAAAATAACTTTTATTGTACCATTCAGACAGGTAACTGCGTCCATAGATGTAAAATTTCAAAAGCAAAGTTTTCTGTTAAACCGCCAGTTAAAAACTTTTCAGAGAATATCGAAGAAATAAAGGCGATTCCCTTAATCAAGACTCGTTCACAACTTTCTATATAAAGATATTATCTCGGTATTTGTATTGATACTCATAGCCTCTTCTACTTATTTTATATCACACTTCCCCTGTTAAAGATTCCTTGCTTTTCCAAACCCTAAATCTTTCTGATCAAATTAAATAGACAAAGAAAATGGTGCAACTTTCAATAAATTGCGGTGAATAAGCGTCGTATGAATTTTGGTAACATTTTTGTGTGTGTAGAAAAATGTATATTAGAGATCCGACGAAGACGGGCAACGATCCGGAAATTATCGCCCTCGCAGATACAACATGTTACAGCTGCGATGAGATGTAATTTGAATGCGAGATTTCAATGGTTTTACGTCTGGGTTGATGTTGGAACTGCTTAGAATTTCACATTGAATTAAACATATTTTATGTGTCGTGATTTAAAAGTATTTACAAGTGGTATAACGATAACAACATTTTGGAAAACTATACGATATGAATGAATATCAATATTTTGGTACTATATTCAAGGTAGGTTCTTTCTATCCGAAGCATATGTGAAGTCTAAAAATGGTTTTACCCGTGTATGTGACCTATTAGAAGAATAATGGTGCATAGTTTGATGGCAAGTTTTCGCTTATTATATACAGCTTTATTCATTATAATGAAAAATTATGATAACGCATAATCCATTTTCGTCAATCCAAGGTAATTGAAGACATTTATTTTATAATTTTTTGTAGTTCACTCATTATTTTCTACGATGCGTCACGTATCACCAAGTACGCAGAATCACACAAAGGCTTGAAAGTGTGACTATTTATCAGCACTAGTATATTACCGAGTCGAACAAATTGCCTGCTTGACACAACTGAACGCATTAAAAACGAACATTCAAATTAGTATCGGCCATGTGCCCGTAGCTCTATGATGTGACTCCCATAAAGACGGTGAGTCACGGATAACAAGCGTACGAAAACCACCACTCGTAAAAACTATCCCAATTACGAATAGTGAATCACATGATTTAACGTTCTCAAGTTGACAATTCGCGTGGTTTATAGTAAAAACAGCTTCCTTTGCGGTCTGGACATTCCGCCGCCACGCGCTATCAGTATTTGTTGTGTTATTTGCAGATCTGTTTGTTTTTACGACGAATTAACAGGGAAAATTTAAAGAAACTCTTCGACAGTGCCTTTAACTATTTGATTATATCTATTGTGAAAGACAACAAAGGAAATGTTATTTTTAAAAATCCTTTGAGTCATGAAAACATACGCTTAGATAATTCATGTATATTTGAGTAGGAAAATCTTTTAATGGTATATAACAAATATATACATTCCAACGAACGTAACCACAAAGGTTTTAATTTACTAAAATTAAGAAACATTGCGTATACAGATGGATATAATGACATTGTCGCGAGTTTCTGTAATTCGAAGAAGATTTAAAGAGAGTTTAATAAAATAATTTTATGTATGCTTTTTCGTGTTTTTTTTTCGATACAGAAAGCAGATTGATGTAGATAGATACATACTTTCTAGACGCGCGAGAAAAATTTAACACCACTAAATAAGCCAGCATGTTCGAATCTTACTAGAACTGCAGACATTGTCAGATTCCCTGCTAAATATTGTAATAATAAACCAATTTATAAAGACAATCAAAAGAACCGCTATACGGTAACCACTCATCGGAAAACCAGCAACACTCATCGATGATTTATAAAAAATACTCGACGACCAGATGTTACTAAAATAAACTTTATCTAATTAGGCTATTGAGGCAAATATAAGATGACTATAAAAAGCAATACGGACGGTGTGAAAAACAACGGAGCGTTACCAAGCGGCTATGACCGCAGTTTACAAATGGACCCAGTTATTCAAAAGTGATCCAAGTGAAAAAAAATCTTTTTGGTTTCACAAACACTTCCTACGTCTACTACATTATATTATATTCAATACAATGGTCTGAACAGGCGACTTTTATAATTTTAAAAAAATATTTCATACTGACATGAAAGACTTTTAAAGTTATTTGAAGTCCTTGGGTATACTCGCAAAGTTGAGTAAAATGATTTGTTTTGAAAGTTATGGGCACACTTAAGGAAATCTTTGCAGACTCAAGTCAGTATCATTTAACGTTGACGTTGTTGACCGTGCAGTGAAAAAACAATCACTTACATAGATCTGACTTCTGACTCTATACTTAGATACGAGTCTTGATTTGTGGGTAATAGGGACCACGAGAGACTTTTCAGTCTCACAAGCACCCGGATCTAGAAAAAAAAACTATCACTCACACATTGGCTCAGTGCAGGTTGCGAGTCTGTGACTTCACGATCAGTGTCCAGCCAACTGCGTCCAAATGCGTCCTGCACTCAACGTGTTCATGACAGAAACAGAAACCAACTCCCTTCATCCACATCAAATCAATGCGTGTTTGAATCAGGATTAACATAGCCTCATCTGAATACGACACTTGTAGCTACATTCACTATCCTATCATCCAATCTAACATTATATCAGACATGACATTCATAAATTACAGTTGAATTCAAAATTTAAATTTGATCGTCTTAAATATTATAGTGACGATGTGATGGCCTCGAGGTTGAAGTGCGCGGTATAGTATCTCGACGTTCGCGAGTTCGAACCCCAGGTACGCACGTCTGACTTTTTCGAAGTTATGTTCACCACAATTATAACTTACTTTAAAGGTGAAAAAAAACATCGTGATGAAACCCGTACACCTCAGTTCTTAAGAAATTCATATGTATGCAGTTCGCCAACCCGCACTAGGCCTGCGTGGTGGACTAAGGCCTGAACCTTTTTAGTTGTATAGGAGGCCCGTGCTGGTTAATAATGAAATATCATATTAATCAATTATAGCTAGTTAGCTTCTGCATGAAGAGATTCAAATTAATCTCGAGTGCGGTTTGTACTTTGCGTTTGTTATTCATTAGGCAAAGCTCGGCAGATGACATAATGATGCGGTATAACCATACATGGTAATCGCGTGAGAAACGTTTGTTTGTGGTGCGGTCAATGTTAGTATAACATCAATTTCTATTTATTACTCTTTGAGTTCCGCTCAAGTAGGCAACGGCGTCTCTCATGATTAAGGCTCAGCCATTTATGCTAACCTAGTACACGTTGACGAATCTTCCAAAAATTTACAAAGTTAAGTCTGCTGTGGATATCTTATTTAATACTATATTTATTATCAAGTACCAATGAAATAATAACGATTAATTACAGTATATCTTAAAGAAGCGATTTTTTCCTTCCTCAGTAATTTTATAATAAAATCAAAATTGACAAATTGAACTCTAAAACAAAACAGTAATACGTAAAGAACGTACTCACTAGCTTAACAAAGGCTTCAAAAGATGTCTATCAGCTTAAATACGACCTACTAAAGTCTCATACCCTGATTTTAGACCTAATTCCCTTAATCAGCCACTCAATTCATCTCCCTAATCAACCATGACAAACCTCCATTTTTATACAAATTACCAAGCTAAAAATACTCATGACGGAACCAGCATTTTCGGCATACTCAGCAGACATGCAAATTAATTGGAACATGAAACTGCGGCGCCAGGGCTCGTCATAAAGCACGTTCATATTACTGGAAACTTTGATCACTGTATGAGTAACGTTTTAATTAATCTCATCACCATGTATAGTCACCCTAGAAAGTATCATTTTCATGTTGGCCGTATGAATTAAAATTTTCCACGAAACGGTTAGCGCGGATCGTAAACAATACAATGTGCTATGCCAAGTATTAATCATCGCTATATTATGTTGCTGAGATGGGTTTTGTAATTGCTTTTATATTTTTTAAAGCTGAAGGAAAGTTGATTCTTTTGAGTATACCGAGCCTGACAGTATATAAGAAACAAAAAAGGTAATGAAGTCAATAAAAAGAGGCCGATTCATTTTTATTAGATTAGGCGATTTAGACATCTACCATAGAGCAAGGGAGAAAGAATAGTCTTTCTTACACATACACACCTATGTGTGTAATGAAGGACTGCTATTTAAATAATGCGTCTCTAGTATGAATCTTTGTGCTATCCACGAATTAATTATTTAGGTAAATATATTAAACCAAAACACTTGTCCGGTATGTATACGATCTACCAGAAGATTATTTACGCTTTTAAAATCTATGCACCTGAGCTTATGAGTGGAAACGGAAAGCAAAAGCCACATTTAAATTTGATGTCATTCAATTACACCGAAGTTGTTCTCATTAACCGACAAGACTCGAAAATAATTACTTAAACAAGAGCACGTTCTACTCAATCCGTGTACATGTTTCGTAACGGTTTAATCAATTCCCGACTTACCATGCGGCTTTCGACATCCACATAATACGGCTAATAATGGGATAAATACATTAAATACAATTCAGATGTCTCAATTATCGATGTCTGTGTGGTCCACAGGTCGTATTATAAAACTTGTCGATATTTAGATCGGTTATTATGTTGAGTGAAACGCTGTAACAACTAGTAATAGACAAGTTATTAGCATTATTACGGACATTATAGAAAATCGACAATCCGTTTCGTCTTACTACAGAATTTATGTTATTAGCTCACGGTTTGTTATTATGTGGATACATTTTATTATCGTAATATACTATGTATTTAATGATAAAAGTATTTTTACGTTATGATTTTCGTTCCATAAATCTGTAATCAAATAAAAAATATGATACAGATACAACATATCACTTGTAGTACAATTTACTTCTTCGATAAAATCACAATAGTTATAACGATACAAATATTATTATATTGATGATGTTATTTAAAGCTTTTAATTTGTCATTTGCTCATATTGTACGCCTAACCATTTAATATTAAAAAACACCTTTCTAGATGTATACAAAAAACGGTAATGCAAACTACAGTGACCCGCCGCCTCTGTGGCGGATATCACTTGTGGGAAAAAGATGTGTGAATACATTCTTCCGATATAAATACGAGAAACTTAACGCTATTCCGCGCTTATAGGAGATGTTATCAATATCATTAATATACATGAACACAAGAACATGCAAATTGTCCGATACGAATACAACACTCGGAACAACTTAATGATTTGTAAAATTACCAACTTCAGACCTGTTATAGCATCCAATGATAACAGATAAAAACTCCTTTGATTTCTTTACATTAATACTTAGACGGGTTTATTCCTACTCACTCGGCTACTGTTCGTGCTAAGAGATTATTTAAGTTATTACGATCACAATATGTAATATTATTAATGGCAAGTTTCAGCAAACAGTACCACGGTTTAAGTAGAACGACTTGGTGACAGTAAATTTGGACAATGGCTGGCGGTCGCCATATTTATGTGTTTGTTATCACGCTCGGAAGTCTCCTATCTTACACTGATTTACACTGGCCTCTTACTAGACAAACAGTCAACAACGTGAGAATTTACTTTTAACACCTCAAGCGCGATAAAACAAGTTCACAGTCGGTAAAATAAATCCTTTGTATGAAGTTATTTGAGAAATACAAAGAATTTTCCTAAGCATACACAGTCGAAATACTATTGTCTCTTAAAACGCTTAATGAACATGCTAAATTTCTTATTGACACCAAACATTAGTAAATTAACATAATCCTTAAAAAACCATTAGTCATCGTATCAGTAATAGCTCCACCATCACACTTCGCGTTTGTATCAAAGATAAAATAAAGCCTTAGGTTTTCCCGTTGAGAGAACCGCCTAAAAATAAGGAATGACTTAATACAATGTCAAATTGTCTCGTTATAAGTCTCAATCATGCGCTAACACAATCACAAATAAAAAACAAAGGCGAAAAAAGCTCAAAAGCGGATTTAACACGTGTACATGACATAGAATCCGATGTATCAATATTGGATCAAGCGATGACATTAACCGATGGTGCTTGAATCATTCTTGGTTCTCGGCAAAGCATGACGTACCCCGCTATCTGTCTATAAAAAGATACGCGTTGACAAAAAAATGAGGCACTAACGAGACCGCCGTCGCCTATAAAACCCCTTAAAGACTAGGGCAGTAAACATCCTTGATCCGACAAATCGTACCACCGGCGGTGTTCACAATTTATTGACGGGATGATAGGTGCGCCGGCCGGCTTGTAATGACGACATGATTGTCGACAGTGGACATGGAAAACAAGTAAAAATACAGCGGTGATAAATGAACGCGCCGACGAGGCACGCGAGCATCATTACCATCTCAACTCCACGGAAAATAACTTGCGGCAAATGCAACTGTAGCAACTGCCAGTGATCCTAATGCATTAGCATGACAACATTAACACCATAGAAACGTCAGTTTAAGTTAATAAGTGCTGGTAGTATAATGAGTATCCTATGTTCATGATTCATTGCTAAACTCTTATACACTTCGATTGTTTTGCTTGGAAACTGGCATGTGTACTTTATCTCGTCAGCAGTATCTCCTGTGTAGCCAATCTGTACTTAATGACATTTATTCTATTACTCAACTGAATAACACCAAAATGTACCCACGTCTCGCAACAAGTACAATGTATAAACCATCGTTTATTTTACGCCAACTTCTTTCTTTTTAATTTTACTGCTTGAACAAACCGTCAAGACTGGCTGAAAATAAATTAAGACACAGCCAACACAAACACCTCACCGATTGCTCATATTGTTGGGCCTCGGAACCTATCATTAAACCTTACAAAGTAGCCGTACGGGTGGTACATTTGTCTAAGCTGTACTGACAAACAGATGCGAGCTACACTGGCCCGATAACAGGGGCGAAGTATCTAAGAAATGCCGATGGTAATTTATGTTCCCGAGGGCCGACGACGTCCGACGACGGTCCGACCGCCTTACAAAAGACCAGACAAATGACGGTGATAATCTCCACTGTTAAAACGGACCAGATCATTTTATAAAACTGATAGACTCTGTGTGATATGAGTTTGGGTTTGAGTTTGTAGTGAGTTTCTTCTAAATCTAAGAGTTGTTTACAGTGCGATGTGTTATTGAGGAATACTGAGTTAGGTACCCGTTAAGGATTTAAATTTGAGAAATGCCAGAGCAGCACAGGTTCTGGAATATAGCTGAAAAGGATCCGTTTCAATTACGTGAGACCAAAATCAGCTGTTTAAATGTGATTGAAAAACAGACCTACCTAATTCTCGTATATACAGTTGAATGTTATGTAATAAATGTCTATTGATTTTAATGTATATTTGTCCGAACTCTTTGCGTATATAGATTAATAGTTATTGTATCTGCTTCTATTTCTAAAAGGAGCATGGAGTTTATCAAGCGGTAAATGATGTCTGTTAGGCAAACAAAATTAAATGAAGTGAAGAAAAGAGTGAAAGTTAATTAAATATTATTGGGCCTCCATCACTCTTAATTACATCACGAAATGAATCTTTGAAGATGTACAAACAATTCGATAATACTATATTTTGTATTGTTCTAAGTAATTTCCAAAGCTAGAAATATAATCAAGCTCTGAAACTACTTACATCACTTTAAATGTTTTCAATATTATCTAAATCTTTAGTTACTAAAATAGAAAGTACTTTTACTGTATCATTTTAATAAGCTGTTAAATGTGGTTTTTCGCTTTTTATAAACATAAGCTGAAGCCAAACTTAAACTTTAAACAAAATTCAAGTTTAACATATTAATAATGTGACCGGAGCATCTGGAAAAGATCTAGTATATTTTTATTTACTTTATTTAAATTTTACGAAAAATGTTTAATATTTTATTTCTTTCCCTGACGTTCATCACTTCAAAAATAAACAAAAATATCAATAACATAAACAACAAGATGTTAACTTAAACTGGATTCGATACCAATTATGAATAAATTTTGATCGCTGACCTATTTCGATGTAGACTCATAAATATATTTCAAGTAACATCCATAATCACGCAATTAGCTTCACCGTAGCTTTGATAAAACCAAAAACAATGATTCGGGAACGACAAATGTCGATTACTTCCCATAATATGATTACGTTTTATGGCGCATAAATTACGATGGTATAAAAAGTGTGTGTTTTACTGGAGGTACAACTGTTGGGTGTCGGTGCAGCGACGGATGCCTTTCAAATTCCGAAAGGCATCGCGGCGCGTGGGCGGCAGACGCCGTCGACACGAGCGCTAGATGTGACCAAGTTCAATTGAATACGAGAATAGGTACCTCGGGCCGCGGTCGGGTCGGCTGTGGCCCTCAGGCGCGCGCGCCGCCGCCTCCCACGCCTCCGAGCGTAGATTTATAACATTACCCATATTCGGCCTACGAATGGCGCCAATTCGACGCTTCAAATTAAAATCCGCTGCGAATGCGAAACGTTAACACGAGTTGTTTGATAGATAGCTGTTGTGTTCTGATTTACGCGGTGCCGTATAAGGGGTGTAAACTTGTTAACTCGTATCCCCTTTGATGTATCATGTCAATTAACAAATCATCTTTATAAATTACCGTGTGTTTAACGTCTTGTAAGGTTTACCGACGGCCCGCTGTTTTTAAAAAGCTGAAAACATGTTTAAATTTTTACACACAATTCTCAACTCCATTACAACAATTGTAATTTTCTAGATTTTCACTATTTAAAAAACAACTTAGTGATTATTATTACTGCAAGTTAAAATCTATACTTTATAATTTAACAACCTGAAAATTCCTGTGCAATATACTCAGACATGTCATTTTCATTACGATATTTTCACCACCCTTAAAGTAAACGATAACAAACTAATGCACAAAATAATTCCCAAAATTACTTTCCTCGTCTTCACTCTGACACCAATGTTACTCTTCCTTTCTAACCTATACCTAAATTACTACGATAGACTATAAAGTGATTTAGTCAGCAGAAAACCTACGAGAGTTCAGTAGGGCATTAGTCTGCATTCGACCTCAAGTTTGGAACCAATGCCACACCGAGCACCACTTAGACACACTCAGGTACAAAGGAGACGCGGCCGTGACATACAAATCGCTCTCAGTAAAAACTAAGCCAGCCTTGTGCTCGTAGTACTGAAATTCACCTTGTTTGGGTAAATGCACCTGCGATTTTTTTAGATGACACTATTTTTTTCTTTAAGTACAATAACTTACATACTCGTACATATTTATGATGTCTTTGATGAAAATTCTAAAACATTATATCTTCTAGTTGAGATACCAATCATAAATTGATGCAAAAACGTGGCAATAATATGAAAAAGTATATTTGAAAGTGACGATTTTACTCTTTACTGGTCGCTGTAATACTCAGCAATATAAGTATTGGCAAAATTTATAAACTAACCAAGCCCAAATATTTTTATAACATTGACTTACGTATTCACCATTTTCTCCGGCGGTATAATGCGGCCGGGCATTAAGATTTTCTTATGAAGTACTCCTGCCGCCACTAAATCCTATAAGAATAAAACAAATCATAAAAGAGGCACACAATCCAACTAAATTTACTAAACCTTATTTACTATAGAATTTTTTAAACGTTTAAAGAGTAGAATTGGCTTGCGTTCCCAAATAGGATAGGAGATATAGATAGTTAAAAATTACGTGATTATTATTTTTGAGTCTTTGGTAATCTATCTTGAATGCAGTGCGATAGAAAACCAAATTTCGCGTAATATTAATAAGCCAAAAGCTCTCTACTCTAGCTCGCGGCTAACCGGCTAACCCTTTACAATGGACAAATTTATACCAGCCTAATCATAATGAAACGCGAATGAGAAATGTTGGCTGACTCTTATATCATTCATTTTTATTAAAATGAATGATATAAGAGTCAGCCCCGTTGCGCAGTTGGCTAGACACCAGCTTGCGAAACGAGCGGCCGCGGGTTCGATCCCCGCACCGAGACAAATGTTTGTGTCATCCACAAATATTTGTTTCGGGTCTGGGTGTTTGTGAGACCGAAAAGTCTCTCGTAGTGTCTGATACCCACGACACAAGACTCGTATCTTAGTGTGGGGTCAGGACTATGTATGTGACTGTTGGGTGTATTTATTGTATTTATTTTTATTAAAATATATCAATACTACCCTTTATCTCATACTCTACAAAGCAAAACAATTGAATAACACTTTTTTCCAGAAAAAAATTTAATAAGCCATATATACGTTCCAGTGATGATGATAAGAATATAAGTAGACTGTGATATAAAACCGTGACATGTCCAACAGAGATGTAGGTGACAATTGATGACAATTCCAAGTCAGATAACAGCCGAAGCGTTAAACCGAGACATCATAATTGTTGAGTGTTTTAAAGCGACTCGGATTCACTAACGAGCCGTCACTTCACATAACGTCAACGGATTAAAAGTCATACTTTGGATTGAATTTTTTCTCTTGTGCTTGAGGAAAGGTAAAATTTAAAAAAAGATAATAACATGTTGAGTAAAGATATTCGCTTCTTATATTGAATGATGATTTAAATTTGAAGGGGATTCGTCAGAATCTCTTGCCTTTCAGGAGCACACTCTATCTTCCGCGCCTATTTTTACTCAACTTAATAAGACTTGAAATTAATACCAGAAAATAATAACTACAGGGCTAGATTACTTTTTCATAATAGTATTTTCAGTTAACGGTACAATCATCATCAGTCTATGCGTCCAACTGCTGGGCGCAAACCTCCTCTGGGACTGAGAGGGATTACGCCTTTCTACACCATGCTGGCCTAGTACGGGTTATCAGAATACGTAACTTTAAAGCTTTCCTTACGATCGTCCATCATCGTACGTTGTACGATCATGGTTATTCATTGTGAATACCCATATGACTTCGAAAAGTCAAGTGTGTGTCTCGTAATTTTTTTTAAATTTGCGGCCGCAACGATCACGATGCCACTAACCGACTACAACCTAAATATGAACTGACTGAACACTAGAATGTTTCTACTGCACGCCGATTAAAATCCCAATATCCCGTCTCTAATCCCAATCATGTCCAACATGTTCCGAGTTCTCTATACGTTTTCGTCACAAACAGCGGCATAATTGAGTTTGACAGAGGCCATCGGCGCTGACAAGTGGCGGCGACACGTGCTTGGGCGCCGCGCTCAGCGTCCGACGACATCTCGCCTCGGGGACCTAATGAACCGGAACGGCCGAGAGAGCACCAAAACAGTATCACTTTCACGCCTAATTAACGGTACGCTAATTAAATGTTTAAGTCTCTGTCGGCAATGTTAATTTATTAATTGATTATTCTCGTTGTACGTTGGAATTTATTGAGGTTTGCAACTGGAACAATATAATTAGCTTTAAATCAGAATTTAACGTTCGTCCTCCCACACGGGAAATGTATTTATGTTCAGCCTAAATACTTCACTATCAGTTGGCCTGAAATAGTACCTATGAGGTAAGATTTATTTTTCTTAAATGCCTTAATTGGTAATAAGAGTTTCAATGAGCAGCACTAATAAAAAGAAAACAGCCTTAGATGTTAAAAAAGTAACGAAAAACTCAAATTCAACATTTTACACGTTCACAGCGTAATCGGCTACCTCCTTACGCATATTACGTGCGGCAAAATTTCACACATGATCGACAGATAACGGCGAACCGAGTACATTATGACGATTAGCAAATGCCAACCCTGGTGTACCGTAAAATCTAAGAATGTGCGAACTACCAACGTCGCTTCGGAAAGGAAAACATCACCGCAGCGACGACAAAAACCGATTGGTTTAAGTAATGAGTGAACATGTTTATACTCCTCAACGCAAATACCTCATTGACTACCACGTATAAATTCGTTTAACAATGCCTTAAACTTAATATGTACGCATCTACAAAATTTTAACGCTAATAAAAAGCAAACATATTTATTTACGAATGCATTTCACTGAACAGACACATAGATAATGACGGCTTTTATAAACGACACATTGTTTGGCACACATCATGAGCTACAATCGCGCAGTAGTAACACTTAACATCTAAAAACGCCTGAGTTAGACCACACTAAAAGGCGGACTTAGCTGCTCCATGAAAACGCTGTTTTACGATCGGATTATGCTAGAAGATGAATGCAAGGCAATCAGACGTAAGTACGAACAAAGCATCGTAGTGGAAAATGTGACTTTCAATCGTAAAACTGAACATAATTTTATTGCTTCCCGGTATTCTAACACATGGCATGGAAACGAGCGTCCTACAGGCGCACTCCGAGTAAAAGTCATAATTCTGGACCTGCTCGCGCTGTCTTATATTTGTGAATGCCGAGCTGTTACCTTTCATTATTAGTAACAATCCACGGAGGAATGTTTATGCATTCGACTCGTCAGTTTCGGTATGTGGGCATGTGCGAAAGGCCACGTAACTTTTGCAAAGAAATGTATTTATGCTACAATGTCACGCGTGAATGCATTCCACACACGAATGTACCAAAACTATAGAAAAACCATACGTACATTAGGGTTGTAATAGCGCTTTGTGTTGGTCAAGTCGATAACTGCACCTAGCCTGGGAATTTTCTTCAATAAGGCGGGGATATCCCATCTGTAAATAAAAGAACATAAGAGAATCCAAAAATAGTCGGCATCAAAAGGCAATTTTAACTGAAGCATAAAATCTCTAAAAAGCAGTGATGGCCTCGAGGTTTGGGCGCGCGGTCGAGAATCTCGGCGGTCGCGGGTTCGAACCCCAGGCACACACCTCTGACTTTTCGAAGTTATGTGTGTATTCACATTGAATTATCACTTGCTTTAACGGTGAAGGAAAACATCGTGATGAAACCTGCACACCTAAGAGTTCTTAGGAATTTCTTAGGTGTGTAGTCCGCCAACCCGCACTAGGCCAGCGTGGTGGACTATGGCCTAAACCCTCTCAATGGTAGAGGAGACCCGTGCTCAGCAGTGGGCGTATATGGGTTGATGAAGAAGAAGAAGATAAAATCTCAATGAATACTGACAATGTCAGAGTAGATCAGTTATTAAATACATAAATATATCGTATAATCATAATATGAATGTCAATTTTTTAAATTGCTCATAATATTGCGTGGGCGGGGAAATATATCCAATTACAGAAAACTGTGTAACCGTCGGCGTTAAACAAATAACTATGACGGAAACGTCTTTCATCCGATACATTTAAATAAAAATATAACTTTCTAAATTAGATTCGGCGCCACAATGCTTACTGCTTGTCGGCAAACATTTGCATTATGTTCCAATTTAACAATCCTATCAACATTTTTATTGTTTTCCGAACAGTTTCAAGTTAATTTTATTAAGTTTCCATCATTTTGTAAGGTGAAAGGGCGTGTCGCGACGCGGAGTATAGTGTCAGTTATTCAATTTACAAAATGTCCGATCATCTGTTAAATTTTTCAACATATAAAATGTAATGTAAATTGACCAAAAATTAATAAGGAACGCCTCAGATCTCTCTCTCCTTTAAATATGATGTGCATGAAATTGATCCAAGTTTGAGTTTGATGCTAATTTGAAATAACCCGTTGTATATGCGTTATTAAATTAAAAGTAATAATTTCATAACAGTACTTACATTTCTTTGATCTCGCGCTTTTGTTTCTGCACGCTCTGTAACAAATAGAACAAGGGTTATACAAAACATTTTTATGAAGGAAAGAGAGATTGAAGTGAGGTACACAAAGTTGTAGCGCCATTAGCACACACATCTGTGATCGTACACAATGTGTCTTTGAGAAAGCCGCACGTAGGCGACAGTGCAGTGATAAGAGAGCAGATCAATCATCCATCGGCCCCGCCTGACCGGTGTCAACGAACTTCGAGCTCGAGGGCCACCTGACAGAATCAACTTTTCGACTACACCAGATAGGTTAATAACGAAAATTAGTATGATAATAATATGAAAATGCGCCAGCTTAAAACAAACCGAACTGAATATTCACCGTTCCGAGAAATTTTATAATAGCAATATAAACAATGAATTAGAATTTTAAATAATACGCTTTTGATGAACGCGCCGCATAAATCTCAAAAGCCATTCTTGGTGCACCGCAGGCAAAGAATTTTGGTTGGAAATTTTCAATTTGCCCAAAAATTGCTAAATAAAATGTCAGGTCAGATAATAATAGCTTGTGAGAGTGGCAATAATTTATCGACGGTGTTGACATGATGTAAAAAGCTTGCGGAAAAAACTTCGGAACGCCAGGAGGTGTGTCTAAATGGGGTTAATTTTCAATTTGGTCTTGCCGGTGGCTTTTATAAATAAAGGTAAGAGATTTAAATAAATTCAAGTGGTTACGATACCAAGAAGGTTGTATAAATATTGTTCATCGCTACTTCATCAATGTTTTATATGGTCGATTAAAATTAATTCGTTCATATTGTGAAAGTTGCCAAATTGCAGCGGCGACATCTTCTTGGTAGTCGGGAACGGTACAACTTTGTACTGGTCCAATTAATTAATTTCAATGTTCGTACATGACACGGGTACATGATGACAATCGTAAATTTTTAAGTTATTGCTCAAGAAACATTTTAATTAGTTATCCAAAAACGGAACGGAACGCAACATCATTTGTAAGCAAACGTATGTATGTTTCTTTTACTTGTAAAAGTGAGTATTCTAAAAAAGTAATGCCTAAAAAATTTGCGCAAAAAATGACGGTAAAAAAATGAACTCCAAAACAAAACAATAACAAAAATACTGTTATAGGGTTGGATTACATAAACATTTGCATTGAAGCTAAGAAAGGTACCGTTACAAGTCAAAATTTGTAACAATAATAAACCTTTAGTAACCGAAAGCAACATTCTACAAATTGTTCATACATTCGTCGTCTCACAAGGAACGGACGAATTTGCAAAGGTTTAAACAATCGCGACCTCATCGGGTGCATTTACCGCGGATTTCAATTAACATTAAAGCACCGGAACAAATAAAACTCAGCCAGGACAAAGGAGTCGATACGAACCGCGAATATCAGTAAAAATACGGGGGCACTCAATGCGAGACCTTGACTGGTTCCGAAAAAGAGCACACACCGAAATGACTGTGGTTTTACTGCGGTCGCGAAGAAATAATGAAATTTCCTAACTAAAATACAGCACTCGTTTAATATGCCCCGAACATTGAGATATTAGTAATATTAGCTCAATGGCCCCGAAATATATTACGTGGAATCACAATCACGTACTAAAAAAAAACATTTGTCCAACATTTTGAAGGATTTTCGAGATAGCAACGACTATTGCGTTGCTTGTTTTGGGCATGCCGCCATTAAACAGTCTAATAAATATTTTCGAAAATTCAAAAATGTCATATAAAAAATTACAATGTCAAAACCCTTTAGCATACTTAAATAAATGGATCGAGCAGTCAACATTGTTCAGTTTACGAACGAGTAAAAAATCCATTGCGCACCACAAACAAGGTTACAAATTGGCGTACAGCAATAACGCAGCTTCGATGTGTGTCTAGAATTAAATATAGCACGAGCGCAGCAATAAAATCAATGAGATGATCCTCGGCCATAAATCGAGTCCATTACGATATTAATGACAATCGTAACTCTCAATCACAAAATATATAAGTTGTATCTGCACGCACGGGTACACCCATATTATTGGCAATGTATTCGGATAGCGTCAACGAGATCTCCGTGCATCCCATTACATAGAATGTTCAGAAAAAAATATTTAAGAAAAACGGGCCTGTATACATTTATATAAGAAGAAAGGAAAAAACTAAAGCTGTCTTTTTCAGATTAGTTAAAATTAAACATTGTTATTTGATGTCATATCAAAATTGTTTTTGAAGCTTCAAATTTCAGAATACAGGAATTGTAGTGATACCCTCGATGTTAAGGGGTGTAGTCCAGAATCTCGAAAGTCCCCGGACAAACTCTCAGACACACCTCTTACTTTTAAGTTATGTATGTTTTTACAAGTATTATCGCGTATATTGACAGACAGGAAAGGAATACATCGTGAGGAAAACGGCATACAACAAAGTTCTAAAAAATTTAGTAGGCGTGTAGACAGCCACTCGCACTTGACCAGTGTGGCTGGACTGAGGTCTTAACAGTTTTAATTGTAGAGGAGACCCGTGCTCGGCGTTGAGACGTATATGGACCGATGATAATAATGTTTCGAATTGTGTGTTTAGAACTATAGGTAGTAGGTATCTATATTTTATCTTACAAATGAAATCAAATTAAACGAAACATAATGTTATAATACATTGATGATTAACATTGGATTCAATGAGTAGTGGCTATAAACGCTGGTTCGTCAAGCATTTCAACAAAACTGCATGTGACAACACGATAACTATAAACATTCACGCAAGGAGAAGGAGTCGTTAATAAAATAATCAACATTGAACTTTAATAAATCGTCGATTGCACGCTGACAAAAACCATACAACACGACAAGGCATTACTTACAAGTGTCGTACAAAGCAATAAATGTAAGTTTGTCATTTTTACGACACGCCTCGTGTGTGTACATTCGCAAACACCGGAGGATACGGGACCACCGCCTGCCGAGATCTGACGCTATTGGGATACATTCTCTTAATGACGATAACGTTTTCATTGGAATTAAAAAATATTTATCACGTCCAGCTATCGAGGTGTCACGATATCGGATATCATAATAAGACGCTGCCAAATTTATTTCCATATGAAGGCTGCTGGAGAGATACGAAGCAGGAAACAACGTGTTGTTTTATTTAGGTTTGAAATTACAGTGAAAGGTAATATTAAGTTCCAATTGACACGTATGAGCAACTGTGGATTTTCAGTAGTTGACGGATATATAGCAGAAAGCCCAAGGTTAGGCTTACAATATAAAGAATTGGTTCGGAAAATATAGAGAGACGATTATATGTAATTGATCCTCAAAACATAATCAATTTTTTAACTCTAAATAGTAAAGACCAACAAATAAATGGTCAAATGGGGCATCGTCTTCAATAAAAACCTACAATTTCAAAGGAATTACGTATTGACCTATAAGTCACCGAGCCTCAATTATAAAAAAAATATTTTTTTTTTATCAGAAATAAGAAATTAATTAAGATAAATTTAAATCCGCACCAAAATCAAACATCCTCGCATCAGATAAGTGCGTTAACAAAATGAAAGATTTAAACCGCCGGACCTCCCATCGAATAACAAGTGGCAAGGTCCAAAGACATCGCCCGATCGCGTGTCGACAAAACGAATAACACCTTCGCAAACCTCAATCATATTTGACAAATGCGAGGATCAAATAATCGCAAATACATCTCGCGCCGCGAGTTGCACAATCAATAACATTCAACAAACAACCAAAGCAATAAGAATTCAATCGATATGGCAGCAAACATTCGCAAATCATGCGATAGTTATCGGCGCGTGTGAAATAATGATGTAGCGTCGCTTGTAAATAGTAAACAGTATTATCAAGATAAATTAGTTGGGTATTGTTACTCGATATCTGTCTCGAATGAAAGGGTAAGCTTAGACCTTCAGGTATCCCAAGGACGTCATTAAATTAGCAGAGCACATACAAAAGTAGCGAGGTCTGAAATTTATTCAATGTTGTCACGAAACAAGATATACATTCAACTGATTCATAAACTTCTATCTTACTTATCGAACATTCCAATTCAAGCAAAATTACTACAATAAGTTATGGATATGAGCATCGAGCGCTTCTGGCTATGAATTCTTAATAGACGAATTTATAACAGAAACAGACGAATGAAATGGAAAAATAAATAGGAAAATATTGGACGGCGAACAAAAGACAATAGAGTCGTTTCAATGTTACGCAAAATTGAAACATTCTGAGTGAGTCAACGTCATGTTAGAGTATTCAATTTCAATTCGAATGTTCTGGAAAACAAATCTAGTTTGTGCCGAATAGAATTTATAAGATTACAAGAAACAGCTTGTAGTCACTTTATCATGAATCGAACATCGAATAACTTTGTCTGCTTTCTCCCATTGATCCATTGCGGTAGCGCCGCGCCGGCCCATTTGAATCGTATCAGCATCGCGCAAATCAATCATCGTACCTGTGTATATCTGTATATACATGTGTTTATTATGGTAATAAGATTATTTTTTTCATGTAGATGATTGCGGGTCAGTAATTTTAAACTGATAATTTCAATATATAAACATGTTATCAGAGACATCAAAATGCTAAAAAATAAAATTCAAGTACTCAGGTAAAAATTATCTTAATTCTTAACCATTCCGTATTGCATTACTTGTCAAAATTTAACAAAAGATTGTCATTATTCCATTTGCATGTTTTGTGTTACAATTATAATAGCCCACTAATCTAAAGTCCAACTAATCTGGGTCCACTAATTTATCTACCCAGAAAAAGAGTGCTTTAAATAACTATAAATAATGTCCATTACTTAAAAGTAAACATGAATTGCGCATCTAGTAATTCCTATAATTTTATATCGCATTGTTAAATCATAGTTGTTCCTTTGTTTAAGTTCCTGAACTTTGACTTCTGCATTATCTTGTTTATTTTCTTCTATGCTTTATTATTTAACAATTATATTACGACTATTAAATAAATGACGCTAACAAGCTGTGGCACTTTAATTATACTGATTCATTGTACATTGTCAAGTGACAAAAATTAAGACGGCGCCGCCGCAGTCTATAAATCATTTATAGAGTAACTGTTTCGACATTTTAAATATGCAAGATCATCCGGAATTGTTTGATGGAAATTACTGTTTATTTTTAAGGGAATAGATATGATTTTCGTTTGTTATTTCACAGATATGAAGTGTCGAACTCGTTGCGTTGTCATCGTGTTGTTTTTCGACAACCATCTGATCCGCTGCGTGCTTTATTCCGATGGTAATGATGGCATAATTGACAGAGGGCAACTATTGTTCCCATTGTTTTGTATTGATATTAGAGTTTTGTCGCCTTGTAATGCTAGAGTGTTTCTTATTGTCCCATGTATCATTACAGGCTCGTTCCCGTATAACACTAAATCAGCTGCATCGGTAGATCTAAAAAGGGTGGAGTAGTGTCATTCAAAATTGTGACCTCTACCAATCACTCAAATTGTCAATTGTTGTGACAAATATGAAAAGTTCATTGAAACTGGTGTTCGTCGACATCGTAAGTAGGTATGTATACACAACGACTATTAATGAAACAAGAGATCAAGAAATGTTCAAATTTTAAATCACGTATCTGAGATTTATATTTAAGAGTTTTAAGCAAATATATCAAATTAAAAATCACTGAAGTCTTTTTCCTTCTGAATTTACGAAAAATATGAGCACTAATAGTTTTGACATAAATTTTACCAATTTTTAGTTTAAAATCATCGTCTCTGACACACAAACAATAGCAATATTTCCCAAGTTTAAAAAATATAAAGTAGCATTTTAAGAGGCCATCTTTTCTCTGAACATCATAATATGCGACGAAAATTAAAGCATTAGAAAGAAATCTAAAAAACGTCGAAATAAAATTAATCAAAAAACCATAACGCGGGACCAATTCCGAAAAATAAGACATAAAATTTGATGGCGTGTAATTGGTGGAGTACAAACTGTACATGTCAAAATAAATGATATGTAGCCCAATTCTTAAGAATGCGGGCGTCGTCAACACCATTTGTTAGAGAAACAACATATACTACTAATTCGAATATCAATGGTTGTAACAACTATACGGGTGACCATAACACCAATTGATCTTTCAACATTAATACTTTATTATGCTGTTACTATAAGCTGATATTTACGATGTGAATATTACGATTGTTTTAATTATCTCCATTTATTTCAATATACTACATATATGTACATTGTAGAATGCATTAAGCTATAGCTTATATGTAGTATGTTAAAATGTCTTTATCTTTAGGAATGATTTGCCAAAGCAACGTCTTATAATTTAGCTCAAATTATCTTATCTAAGATTTTCAATCTCATTCGAGGTTCAAAGACAAAAATAACATACTTATTAAAAAACCCAATCAAAGTGTATCTTATTATCTCAGCCGAATACCGAATAAGCATTACTTAAATCGGTTAAAAATTTTAATCAACAATCCGTACTCAATCATTGGCATAATTCAAATTGACGACACTTAAAAGGCCTATATGAGAACTGTACGTGTAGTAACAAGCTAAGATAAGTATCGAAATATCGCACGAAGCGGAACATAAACAACTAAAAGGAATCACCTGTTAAAATCGGATTCCGTATTCGTTTCGACCGATTAATCGAATGAAAAGCCGGTGTATCGAATGTCGGGAGCATTTATCGCGCCTAATTGCGACCACCGGCCGAAATTCGGCTCTGGACGAGTTGGGTGGCGTGATGGCTTTGGAAGATACCCTTGGTGGGTAACCCCCAATTTTGTTTCGTATGGAATGTGAATAAATATTTTCTAATCGTAGTCGGCTCTGAGTACCTACTATTAGAATGTTTTATAAAATTGGTCTGTTAAAAGAATAGATGATGTCTTAAAAGTAAATAACAAAACATGTTAAGCTAACTGTTCTTTACCTAGGATCCAGCATGGGTAAGCTATTGAAAACTTCAATGAAATTGAAGAAAAGAATTAGCTTTACCCTCTGAAATAAATGTGTTTTTACAGTATCAAAAGCGGTCTTAAAATAAACTTTGGAGACAATTCGACCTATGCGTAGAATAAAGTTAAATGTGCCTTTGCACAACTTCTCTTTCTTAGCGATTTAAACTTAATTGGGCACAAAATTATCAATATTTTTTTTGGTTCTTCAAACAACAACAAAATTTATGATTATTATTACTTCACTAGTGCAATATATATAAACAAGTTTAACTCTATTATAGACATTAAAAGTACTTTGGTGTTATAGTCATAAGTAACCTTATTCTATGCATAGGTCGAATTGTCGACATTAAATTCCGGAAAAATGTTATGATCCTGAGACTCTCTTTTTATATCATTAACTAGTTATCAAAATTTATCGTGATGCGAGCGTGGCTTTTGGTATAAATTAGTGTATTATAAATCGGGAGCTCAAACATTAAACAGCTGGAATTAAGTCCAAAACGTTTATCGACGTCATTAATTATGCGAATTTGCGGCGCCTACCGCAGAGAGGACGCCGAATAACCGTACCTCAGATAACAATATTTAATGGTCAACCTACACGATATATCGGCGTTTGAGTGTTGCGAAATGCATGCTTTAATTGTTTTCTTTTTGGCGTTTATGACAAAGTGGATAAAATCAATTCGAATAACGACTTGTGGGATTGATCATAAGCTTAAACATAAGAATGGTACTGAACATAATGTCTTGTAAACTATTTGCTAAAAAAACAAAGAATCGGAATCCCATTTAAAAACTCTTCAGCTTAATAACTTTATTTCTTCACCATATTATTTAATTACAGTAGTGAAGATATTACATCATACAATTCAAAAAGAATATTTGAATTTAGGCACTAACTTCTTATCATAGCAGAAATCCTTAAACTAAATAGTAGGTATCTTTATTTCTAATGAAATATTAATTAATTTCTGATTACTAATTAATATTAGACAGCTCTTTGTTAAAGTTATTATATTGTTTACAACTTTTACCAATTTTCGTAGCAGTCCATTTCATTTATCATCACTGTAACATCAAAAGTCAGGAATCATCTCAGTGTTTAACTGTATAAGTGGTACTACAAGATTGTATCCGGCATCTTAACAATACGAAATGTTTATTGGAGGTGTTGATCGCTGTTATTAACCTCCGAAATATAACTCGCGTCTGACAACCGAACGAGTTGTAACGAAAGCATGAGAGTACTTCTACCACGCCCTACATCGCCTTACCTTTTCGCGAAGAGTGTTCGACAACTTGGAAGTTTATATTTCGAAGTGTTCCCAATGATTCAAATGTGCTTTGATTTATTTATTATGAATAATGGATTCGAAATTTAGAAAATAAACACTGAAGTTGTAGCGGCTTGCCGTGCGATCAGATCTTCAGGACCTGGATATGTATGTTTAAACTACACAATATTACCAACAAAAAATGCAATCATATAAATATATTAAGTTAAAGTCGGATAAAACCTAATAACAACAACTTTTCAAGATTCAAATCCGAAGCAAATTTTGGAACCACATACTTTCTTTTCCAGCTCTTTTTAGATTATAATAATGAAACGAAACATATGTAACATATTACAATAATCTTTGTGTATCGTCTTCATACGGTTATGTCAAAACAATGTATAGCTACTCAGGCTCTGGCTTTCCAAAGCAAAAGTTCGCCCCTCTGTGGGCTGCTCACAACATTATAAATTTAATCCAGTTGAACAAAGACGGGCGATGCTAGGATATTCCGACCACCTCTAGCCTTTCTGTTGTGCGATAACTCCTTGATGTCGGATCAAAATAAGACGGTGAAGAAAGCTGATTATACGGTGCTCCCACGATCTCGTGGCCCGCGTGGAGTACGAAACTTGCCGCGTACGTGTCAAAAGATGTAATTATGAAGAAATCCAATCAGCGGGTGCGTGAACATGCGCGCACTAAGACGTTGATTGAGCGATAAATTCATTCCAGATAAATTACTCCATCGCGACAATTCACTCAAAATGTATATAGTTTTGGCAATGAGCGGGTTTGTCTACCTATTTTTTTGCGTGCTATTTGTGTGCGTTATTAGCTTGGGCTGCAAATACATATGTACGTCTACATAGATTTTAAAAATAGGAACAGAATGTTTCAGAATTCTCTTTTATCAGTCGTATATCAAACGTCATATTTCGTAGAAATGCTATCAGCAGTTTCATTTAATTGAGTAATATATCTCCAAACTTACTAGACACAATATCTCCATTCTATGCAACGTGGTTTATCGACCAAAATAAAATATGTGAAAGAAAGTATGCTGCTCAATTTCACGACATTGACCTCAGTGAAATTCATAACAAGCAAGCTCTTTATGATTCACCAACCCGATCAATTTCAATAATAAGCACAATGTATTGTACACCGCGTCTTATTTTCGAGACATGTTTACTGCAGTGGTCTCTCATTAATAGCCCACGCAATTAAAGCTACGCGCAGATACAACTTACAAATAGAGTAATTTAGCTCAGCGTAAGCCCAGAACTCGCAATACTTCAATACAAAACGCATCGATATAGTATTTAATCTGGCACGGTAAAACGTTTAATCCATTCGGGATATCATTCCCGAGTAAACAGTCCGGAGCGTTGAGCAACTCCAATACTGTTTTGTGTATATCACAATGTTTGTATTATTTAAGCACTATAAACAACGTTTAAATTCGAAATCGGTAATACACGATTCAGATTAATTTCACCGTTGGCGCCATCGTGTCGCCATATTACATATTTCTGATTCAGAATCCCTCGTGACCCGTCGGTACTTTGCAATGTTATGTTATTTAATGATATCCAATTGTTGTCCACAATTTAAAATGTCGATTGATTTCGTTGTAATACACGGAGCCGTGCGAGACAATATCGAGCTCAATGTCAACAGTTATAGCAAACATTTATACACTTCGCGACCGAAGCGCAGACGAGAAGACGCTTTGAGGAAAAATATATCACGCGACGAGAGCTATTCAACACACGATACAGCGAGCGAGACCAATAAATTCAGCAAAATATACCTTTTGATATCCGTCGACAATGCGGCGGTGGACAAAACATCATGCAAGAACTTTTATAATGTCACTTGTGAATATTCTTATGAATAAGCGCGGTGAGATGAATCTGTACACGACTCTTGAAATACGACGTCTCCGTCGAACAGACGGTTAATGTGAACCGAAGATGCTGGTGCATTGTTGTAGGCGTACCGATGGCGCCTCCACTTATTCATATAAAAATATTATACCACCATTAACGTGAAAAATAATAACAAAGTATTCTTAATAATCGATTTCTGAATTCATCCGCTGTGCAATAAAGTTGATCATGGTGTCTGAAACATTATGGGGATATCAATAAATCAAACAATTTCACACTGTACATTGCGTTGTTAATGTTAGCCCGCGGCGCGTGTAGTACTAAACAGTCTGACTAATTAGACGCACTAGGCTACAAAGGGCCGAGCCTTCGGTATTACAAAGTTTACTGCGATGTTGTATTAGGGGATTATCGACCATAATGTGAGTGTAATAAAGATTGTTTGTCGTCACAGGTGTTGTGGTAAGTGCGTACAGTGAGACGTGTGATGGCGGCTTAAGATAGGCCGCCCACGCGCAGGCGCCGCGCCGCGAAATTCGTGAGAATGGCTGCGACGGCGCCGGTGTTCAAATATCACACACGTAGACGTTCTCCGACAATGTGGTACAACCTGTATACGCCGTGCCTCGGTGAGATTCATAACAAGAGCACCCAGATACCTTATTTTTATTTTGAAATAAACATACAGCTTAGAAGATTTAGATTTGGGACTTTATTATTTAGGCAAAAGTGTGATAGTAAAAGTTTTTTACATTGGCAATTAATAGTTTTACGATTGACACTAATTTCGTGCTCTATGAATCTACAGTACATGTAGTGTAGATAAAAGTTGTATGTTATATACAGTATATTATGTGGGAATTGCTACAGCTTTACTACTTACATGCTTTTGAAATAAGTTAATGCATTTAAATCCAGAGATTAATGATACACTCAATATAAGCATCGTTATCTTGGAATTAATAACACAAATATACCAGGCAACTGATAAAGTTTTAGTTGTTTTTCATTTGTCAGCTCTATTATTTTCATCTGTGGCGAAACATCGGACCACCTTAGGTTCTAAGAAATTCAGGATTAACAATAATATCTTATGTTGTCATAGAGCCCGCCCCGGCCACTATCGTGGAATATTATTCAGAAAATGCATTTTTGCATACAAATGTTAATAAAAGGACGAGTCAAGCGTTACACCACAAAATTACCTGTAACTCGGTAAACTGGCAAAATGAATCATGATAAAACATTCGGGGAAAATTTACAATACAAAGAATCCGCAATCTCGGGTCACATCGCACATTGTAAAGAGAGCTACCATAAAAATTGAACAATACTTCCCAACGAATATAAGTGTTCTCGTAATGACATAAATACGATCCGCGACCGCAACCATATCTCTTATGACACCAGAGAGAAATATTGTAATGAAAATTTAATATCAACAGACATAAACATCCTCCGTACATGGCAACCGAAATGCAAACACTTAAATTCTTCGAGTGCAAAACACTGCGAAAATAAATAAAAATATTATTAATGCTACAGCCATAATTAACTCGAGGATACTTCAACAACAAGATGACAATTGACGATTTAGACATGACGGACGATGTATAAAAGTTGTAATAACAATCTTACAAAATTTGCAATGAGCAAAAAGATCTATCGTGTTACGATATTTATTATACAACCAAGAATAACACTTGCGATCGAAACGACGAGAAATTTATTATTACAAATAGATTATTTTTTGTTGCAATCACACTAGTGAATTACGGAATATTTGTAGACTTCACAAACCTAAAATAATATTAAACACAGGAGTTATCAAGGTATCGTACCGGCATTTGTGACTTCCAGTGCCACTAGCGGACCCTTTGATTTTCAAAGTTTATAATGTACCCATTTACTAAATCATCATGTAAAAAACATTATGGTTGTAAAACAAATACGGAACTTCTTTAACTTGGCAGCCGGTTAAGAAAAACATAAACTACGAATACAAATTTCAAATAAAGAAGTTAGGTTTCTCTCCTACACGATTATAAGGATATATTTCGTCTTACTCTAAGAATAGGTTATCACGTGGAATACCCTCCTTGATATGACACTTCGATAACATGTCCAAATCGCGACTACACAGCAAATTTCAGACGCATTCAAAAATCAATTACGCTGCCCCTTTTTAATTTGCTGGGCGCCGATTGCAATACAGAATGTTCACGAGGCCTAGTTGCGATGCTGTCGGCACATCAACTGTTGGGCGTGGCGGCACACCTCTCCAATACCGGAGGGCGATGCAGGTGTACGTGCGCCGTGGCTACTTCATCAACTTTGTCATGGAGAAAAATGTTCGTGCTGTTATCAGTGCGTTAAAAGTAGCACTAACTAGATTTACTGTCAGGTTGAAAATCCTCATCATGCGTTTTAGTGTTATTTTTTAAATTACTTTTACTGATTAGGTACTTAAAAAAATCAGAGTGTAGCAAAATGTATGCCTAGGGTTGGAGCCTGCGATGGCAGAGTTTTTCGACCACGCACCTTAAACTCTAGGCCATTGCTACATACTATAAAGTAATACACTGAAACAAATACGTAATGTGGGATAAATAAAGACTAGCTTCAATGTCAAGTTTAAAAAAATTACACAAATGCAACATGTAACTCAGTTGCTGCCGCATTTAAAACCCAGCATAAAGAAGCACAAAGCTTTAATATTGGCCATAAGCGACTTTCATATATTTTCTTTATAAAAACAACCTTCCTTAACACTAATAAAAACAATTATCAAATATTTATTCTAAAACAACATCGAGACTGATAAAGCAAATTTCCGTATGCACACCCCTATAAAGATAATAAAGAAATTAAGATCGTTGCATGATAAAATTAACAACGATAAATAACCGATCGACAAGTTTGGTACGCTTGTAAATTGAATTAAAAGATAAGTGCAACAGAGGCACTCGCGCTTACAAGCAAATGTGGTTTGACCCGAAATGTATCGAGATCGACCTCTGCGTATAACACGCTCGTAAAAATAACTTAACACACCACACTAAAGATTCAAACACAACGCCCGACCTCACGCCCATTAAAATGTTTATTAATATTCGTGATAGCACAAATATTTTTATTAATGAAAATAGCGTAAATTAACATGAAATATCCGAGATAGCCGCAAAAAAAAGCGATACTTCATTAGCCTTATTCAAATTATTAAGCAATAACACGTCGCACTCGACATAACTTACGCCAGTATCTATGATTTATGTGTTTTAATTAATTTCTTAACATACTAAATATTCACGTTTAAATGGAGTAATAAAATGGGAAAGCATTAAATAATAAATTAATGCCGCTATTATGTATACGTTAATTAATTAATTATGTGACGACGATGTTCAATCAACACGATGTTTAAAAATTACCCGACACCGTCGTATAAATGAATATGTATAAAAGTTTCACATGTTTTTTTTTATAAAATAATATGCGTTTAATATTACGGCATCCACATGTCTAGTAAGTACATAAATTATGTCGATAATAAAATGTTGAAAGAATAGGATTTGAGCGATACACGAAACAATATTCAACCTTGTTTAGATCGTAAAGTAAGGTTAAAGTGTTATATCCGCAACGATGTGCTGGACTTAGATCAATAACGCACAGGATTCCTGAGATGTGATATCACCGGCTATCCCCGATTCGTACATACACTGCATACTAGTAATTATTTTACGTATCATCACGTCTCGCAGCCAGCAAGGACATAGCAAAGCATAGTTATCACCTATTGTGGTACGTAAAATATTTAGAACCTAGACGTCATACATGGAGATTATTTGGGACGAATACAAATTACTCATTAATTACAAGTATTCTGACGTCAATAAAAAACAGATCTAAAATTGCGCTGGTCTGACTTTGTAACAGTATGAATCATAGGTAAATGTTTTACCGATGAGTTGCGTTTAGTTATAAAGAAGGCTAAAGATCTTAAATTTTCGATGAAATGGACCCCTCCAGATTTCTTTTCCCTTTATTTTTATTACAAACAATAAGGTTTTTACAATTGCAGGGGAATAATCCTACGCCAACAAAAAAATACAACACACAGGTGTACAGGAATATCTAGGAAAGCAAATAAGAATTGTTGACCGATAAACATAAATCAGATTAAATACCAAAAAGAACGTCATCCGAAAACTAATAAATTCAAATGAGAAATTAAAGAACCGTAACACACAGTCATAATACGAAAACAATGCACCTCACATTAATTATGTCTCCGAAGGAAGTATCCACCGGCGGAGAGCCCGCTTTATAAGGTCATAAATCAAAAAGTGAATTCCGACCGAACATCTTAATTTGCATCGCCGTGAGGCAACCGGTGACACTAACGACGCACTAACGAAAACAACAAAATGGAACTATTAATTTTTGTGTCCCCAAAATGTACGTTTAAAAACCGAATAACAACGCCAAGTTATTTAATACACGCAACTCTAGCGTCGAACATTAATTTTCAATCAGTGAGCATTAAAACTTAATGAGAGGGAACCGAAACTTTTAGAACGTCTTAATTGTCTCGGACGCAACTCTATGCAACATTCTGGTCTGGGTTATTTTGCGTTTGGCTTTCGTATAATTCATAATCGACCGTTAGGTGTTCATATCTCAAGTGATTACTATTCGTTGACAATACCATTTGGAATGGAAACATTAATCTTTGCAGTTGTGGTAGCCTAACGGCATATAAGGTATTACAGACTTGTGGGGACCGTGGAGATTCAAGCCATGACGCGTACCAGTAAATATGTGCAAGTTATGTTGCCGGTATTGCAATACCACTTTTGATTTATGCTCTATCGTTTCATTTACAAAACTTCCGAGTAGTTTTGTGATAATTTATTTTATTTATTTCCATTTTTCTTATTCAGATTAAATCCAACGATAAGTTTAAGCATTAAGGAAAATATAATCGTTACATAGAAAACGTCACCATGTCATGTCAACGTTGACCAATATAATAAAAATAATTACATAATTTAGACGTATTTTTGTGTTGGATAAGTTAATTAATCAATTAAAAAGTTTATAATAACACCTATAGTTACAAGCCTTTTTAGAACATGCTGATAGGATCAACATCATAACATCTGAAAATCGATAGTTTTTCCTAGCCAGCAACAGCATAGCTTTGACATTATGATGTAGAAATGGAAAAGAGCATAAATGGTCTAGGGCACGTTACTTTCCGTCACAAAATAATTTCTTTATTCGTAAGCCTCAACACGGGTTCTTAAGTACCGTTTCCCTCCACCTTAAAAATTTTAAAAACAACTGAACGCAATAAAATAATCAGTGGCTTGTCGGTTGTTAATCACCGTTTGATATGTTATTTAGAGGGAGCTAATGAGGGCCGTAGATCACGCTCGGTAATGATGACACGGGTAGATACATCAAACACTTTCGATCCACAAGTTATGCGCGCCGATTAAGGTATTCGTGTTGACATAATGGACGTACAAACGGAGTTAAACGCTGCCGTTGCTCATTACTAAACGCACATTTATTGGGGAAATTAGATATTATAATTAATAAACTGACTAAACATATCTTACATTGGTAATCTGGCATTGGTTATGGAGGTCGAATGGTTCAATCCTAGAATGATCTGAGAAAGGCAAGGCCCTTATACCATATAATATTTAGGTTATTTCCGGACCCGTGCTATTGCTAAGATTTTTGACGAAGCAACACTCTTGCACTCATAGTCAGCCTATCGCCGTCCACTGCTGAACGTAGGCCTCTCCAAGTAAGCGCCAACAAGTCTTGTACTCCATACATTTATAACAAAAAATAATGCAAGAAAATTCAATGCGAATTACTAAATATAGTAACTCTTCAACTTGAACACAACAATCATAACACACAAGGTTTTATTCATGGCATAGTAGCGGCGAATGATAGAATGTAACACAAAGAAAGTATTCTGCCTGTAGGCAGCCCGCTTGAGTTTACACAACGACATCAACTTGTGGAAATGAGGTGGAATAGAATAAATGTTGAGTGCATGAAATCTAAATAAACCTGAATACATAGTCAGTTACAGAAAAGCTTTGGTAAGGAAGGAGCTGCTGACGCGTAGGAATTGATTAAAGTTTTTGATTGTTTTCATTAACTTGTGGTAATTGTTTAATTAAATTTTTAAATCCCGTAGGGTTATTGACCACACACCAGCTTGTGAAACGAGAAGTCGCAGGTTCGATTCTTAGAATTGCAAGTGTAAACGTGTGTGTCTGATCCACTAA
Source organism: Cephonodes hylas (assembly GCA_030295005.1). Taxonomy (NCBI): domain Eukaryota; kingdom Metazoa; phylum Arthropoda; class Insecta; order Lepidoptera; family Sphingidae; genus Cephonodes; species Cephonodes hylas. Next base: position 9,301,931 of record AP025371.1, read on the forward strand.
TATTTGTTTTGTATTTGGGTGTTTGGGAGAAATTTCCTATCGACGAGGAGTTGCTTCACTGACTAAAATTCGTAATTAAATTTTAACTAATTTAATAGAGTACTAATTGTACTACTACTTAACATCTATGTGCCAAAGAGAATACCTAGGAAACCTATGACACCACTTGGCACCAAAGAAGAACAGTACTAGGCGCTTATTCTCCATTTGCAAAATTCTCAAAATGAATAAATGGTATAAACGATATCATTGCGTAAGCCTTCACTCGCCTGCTGCATTGTATAGTTTTCTCCATGAAAATCGGTCGAATGTTGACTGTTATTTTATGAATAATATAATTATATTGTTATTTTATTGTAGTATTTGGGATCATAATGCGCATCATTTTCAATTTCATTTTCGTATTTTTTTTAATGTGTTTCCGTGCATATGGTGTTTGACTTTAAATAATTATTACATTCACATAAATCTTTATAATATGTACCCACATACTGTGTAACAAATAATTGTACACAACTTTTGCAAAATAAATAAGTAAAATAAAAACTTTCATGGAATAAGCCAACACAACAATACATTTACATCACTAAAAAACATTGAAATCTACAATTTCAGTTCATTTACAAATACGTGACCAAAAAGCCACTAGCAAAATAATGCGTGTTACGAACAGGACCGTGTAAATATTAAGCCCGCCGTAAAATAACAATAGGCATATCATTATATTCCAACAAGGCATTAACAAGCTTGACCATTAGCAATAACATAAACCCACAAACGGCCTTCAACTGGAAACTATAATCGATATAGAATAAAATTATCGCCTACATTGCACTCCGTGATAGTTATGAAAACGACACAGTCATATCCATGAAAATCCAACGTGCAAAACGGACCACTACACATTGTATGTTAAATGACGAGCCATTAAAAGGAACGGAGCTTAATAAACACATTACAGTGCGATATTAGGCGCGAGCGCATAACTGACGTGATTAAGCGACGAGAACGTGGGAACATATGGAGAAAGAGTACCGATGAATGGCGATTCATACCAGTGAAAAGCAGACGACCATTGCAAAACCAACTAATAATAGTAAATTTGACACTAGACCATCATAACACGGGAAGCTATAGATTAAATGATCAAAATCAAAACCAACAAAAGCAATAAAACTACAGAACCAACAGCCATAACGAACAGCGCCGGCATAAAATATCAAACACCATAACGTCGAACACACTAAAACTAGACGCGCGCTGAGTATCTAGCCGCACAATGGGTACACGCTTTTATGAAAATATCAATAATAGTATTCAACGTAGTTTAGTGCGCTATTAATGCACGGAGCGCTTGCAGACAAATTCAATTGACAGGAGCCTCCGCCGTAGCCCCAGGGTGTCCCTCGTTTACATCTACCCGCCTATCTATTTACGCTGGTATTGGAAATAAAATTGAGCGGCAGGATTGCATAGGAACTCTCAAAGGGTGCGATGGAAACTTTATGATGCGATTTTATTGTCGTCATCGACACTATCGTCTTTATAAACGCCGACACTTTGCCGTAGACCCCCTTGCCAGCGCAAAATTGAACTTTTAACATGGTTAATTTGAATGCATCATAAGTGTTTAAATAGCTGTTCGTAATATCTCTGTACATGACAACGATTATAATGCGGACTGCTCCTTTTGAAATGGCATTGTACCGTTGCACTTGACTATTGTCGCGTAGCTTAGCCTCGAAGTCGACCGTCTCAATACGTTTACGAGATGCGTCCTAGTGGCGTTATCACAAAATATGATAGATCGTCGGTGGTACGACGACGCTCTCCCACGCAGTGCGCAACCGTGATTAATTATAATTCGAATTTTATTCAAAGTGAACAGCGGACAAACTACGATACCAATCAATAAACGGTTCCATACCGACGACGGTACCGACATGATACCACAATTTACTGTTGTCGATAGCGCGTATGAAGACGTCAAAGCTTGAGTGAATAACGCGATGAGATAGAGACCAAAGGAACAATAGTAACACCAGTTCCTTTGTGATACGCATCCCTTGTAGTACTAAACATGATCCATCATTACAGCCGCACATTAAACGCAGGGACGATGTTACATTCGGAAATAAAAAAAACTCGAGACATTTTAATTGTGGCGCTCGTCTATTGTCAGAACGAAACAATTCAATCAAAATATGAAAAAGAAATAACTGGAATAACGCTGTAGACGCATCACGATCTTTTTAATCAATAAACACACAAAATTCCTGTGGGCCGTGTGTTTTGATCATTAGCTTTAGATATTAGACCCCCACAAGTACAGACTCACACTGCGTGAGAAATAGACAGCCATTTGACAATATCGTCGCTACGAATATATCCCGCATTATGCGGCCAATATCCCATCGAGTTGTATTACCCAGGACTTCATTATCTTATAGCGGAACAGCTCGCACATTGTGAATGGACAAGTTCCTTTAGCGATCCATTAGAAAGTAATGAAAAGCAAGTATGAATTGACATGAATGTCTTTTATTGGTATTGTTATGGCCCCGGTTTGCACAGCTTCGTATGATGAAGAAAATTATCAGTATGCACAATCTACGAAAAAAACCAGAAATAAATTGATATAATCACGAGGCAAATTGAATATGAAATTTTAACTGATTATACCTTCTAGTAACACTAATCGCTTCCCCATAATGTCATGAGTCGTGAACGCGAGCTCAAACACACAAAGATAGAAGCAAACCCATCCTGCTCTAAGGATAATAAATAACATCCAGTTCTCGCTTTCAAAGTGAGGCCGAGGAGCAATAAGTCGCAGTCGGGTCAAAGGTGAAGTGAATAAAAAACGGCCGACAATTAAATAGCGTTCTTGAAGGTTAATGAGCATAATAAATATGTTGTCGGCACCGCAGCTGCGGACAAACAAATGCATAGTGCCGTCACACGTGAGGAGGGTTCACTTATAGTAAAGTCGCGGCTGTATGGGAACACGCGGCCCGTCTCACTGGCAAGTTCATTGTCGAGTTGAAACACTTCCACGATGTATTACTAACGTGACACATTTTCTATTGAAAAGAGAAAAAAGGTTAAACAAACATTGAGGCCGGCACAAAAAATAACATATCAAAAGGTTTAAACGTATGCACGTACAATTAACTTTATTGAAATGCTCGATTCCACGTATTTGTGTAAACGTAGAATAATCAGTTAATGGAATTCGTTAAGCCTTTAATTTATTTATATCGTTTGTGTATACGTAATAGACAACCTATTTTTTTATTGCCCGAAGTTGGTTTATAGAAACAAACCTCACAGAAATCGGTCACAGCGCATTGTAATAAAGAAAATGAAATCTTTATTAAGATAATCTTTTTATTTATTAGCTAAATAGCATTACAAAGGTCGTTTATTTAAATTATCAACAGGGTTTTGAACAAGCTACGCACTAATGTCTGACATTTGATATTTTTTACCTCCTTCATTTGTTACAAAAATAATATTAGGCAGCTTATGCAGAACTGGAACAACATTACATTTTGCAGGGACTTTTAGCTATATCTATATTTCAGCAACTAAATCGACCCCAAAAACAGCAGCGAAACAACCACAGTCAGTGCGCAAATGACAGCCGCAAGGGTTTGCAGCATTCCACACGGCTGCCCCAGACAAAATCATACCTGCGTTTGATTTATAACGAGGAGGGGACACGAGAGCCACGGGTGTGAATTCAATCGGCGAACTTCAACGTCCTGGGGCAGGGGTGACCAGACTAACGAGACCTGCCCTATGAAAAACCAACTCGCAATTTCGGTTTTTTAATAAATAAATAGAGAGGGTGAATGGGCCATTTTAAAATGGTAGTTAAACTGTATCGCAGCGGGAAGCATTAAATGCTGGCGCCTCGTACAATACGGAGCACCTTCGTGACCAGTGACTATTATCAGCATTTATAGATTTTTTTGGTGTGCTTTATAAGGAACGTGACTGTACTGTTTAAGGGAAACCGCCGACAGCTCAATACGAACTCGTGAATACATCATCGATTCATTTTTAAAATGCTTTTTTAATAATTCCATTTACTATGACAAATTATTATCGCATGCAAATGTAAAGGCTGGAAATGTTGAACATTTTACCACGTGTAACCGAATGCGTGTAGACAAACCTGTTTTAAATAATAACAAGGAAGTCTGCAATGATAATTTGATTAACATCTGCATCGCAGCGGACATCTTTAAGTACACGAAAAAAATGCATTACCACAGCCATCATTATATCTCTGTTGTGTTTCACAAAGTTAAGCTAAACACACGGTGTGAATTAGTTGCGACTTGCGAACACACAGGTTCACATTGAAGTCAATGGAACTCTTGTCACTTTCTAAATAGGGAGCTTTTTAGCTTTCACCAACGTTTGAACAAATTTGGCGGGGACACAAAACCAACAGGGACATATTAACACCGTGCGCATGGTAGAAATCCGTGGGTGGTACTTAAGCCAGCAGTATTTTGGTACACACTAACTACCGCAAGCATATTTGGTAATAGACGTGAATGAGAAAGAAGCACGCGCTAATTCAACTCATCTGTATTTAGTCGCCGGTGAAAATAATCCACAGTGCGGTCATGTTTCATTACATTAGGTAATAGCTATGAAATGATAAATCGCATTAACCTAAACACTTCCAATGGCGCGGATACATGTATGTAAATAAAATAATACTTCACTCTATCATTGTCGGATATAGAATTCTCGAATACGTTAAAATCAATGGCATTGTCCTTTTTAATCAAATAAAAAATGTATGAAATACATTCGGGAAGGTCCAATAAAATGTGGTTTGACCTACGGCTTCCCGAGATAGTCGTACACCTGTTTCGTTCGAGTAACGGTGTTCATTCGGTTCTTTTTTGTTTTGGACATATTTTATTACACTAATAAAAATTACTATCAATTGATATACCGACGTAAGTGAGACTCTAGCGTTTCTATAGAACGCATCCGCCGGCTGATAGACATTGTGACATTATTCTTTGAAAATTATCAATATAATTTGTTTTTGGTAATTAAGTACTACAGATTAGACTTATAGATTTAAGATTAAAACGCAAATCAATAATAGAACAACGCGAAAAAGACAATAGATTTATTCATGATGATAGTAATATGAACCCATGAACGACGGCACAAGATCGAAGCAAAACATAACCCGAAACCGAGTTGCACTTAAAAGACGCCTAAACACACCGGTGGCTGGCCGAAACGCCGCCCTCTGTTCTAGAGACGAAAGCAAACACTATGAAGATAGTAGACAAACAAATGTAAATGACCGAAATGTGAACGTCATGTTTGGCATTCCCATAAAGCAGCGTTAACACGTCATTAGAGGTAATGATGGCGTGATTACAGAGTGGGAGCGGGGTGAGCGATGGTCAGGTGATTGCCTGCTTACTGTGTGGTCTGGAGCGCCTTTACAAACACGCCACCAACACTCGTATTAGTACCACGTGCCTCCGAGGATTTACTTTGCTTTGATGCACCTGTGTACAGCGGAACTTCTACGCTTGTGTTCAATGTTCGCTCTGTTTGCGTTTGTTCCTGGTAATTAGTTATTTTCTTATTTGCGTTTATTTGGTTTAAGAAAAACAACAAACGTTTGTTCTTGATTACCGATAGAAAACAAGACAATAATTAATCATTTAGTGTAAAAAAATGGACAAATTCATTTATGTCTTTTTTAATATTTTATTTTGGTATGCCACAATAGTTGACTAAAATTGACATAAGGTGCCGTCATTATTAAAAAAACCTGAAATGAATACTTAAAACATGAGTTTATTACTAAAGTCTTAAATAGCTTTGGATACAAATACAATCACATTTGCGCTTAACAAAATACTGGTATTGTAAAATTAAAGCCTATTATTAAAAAAAAATATTTATTGTCCTCCTGCAAGTTTGATAAATAACAGAAGTCGACGTAACCCTTCAGTAAATCATCGATAGGGAACAAAAAATCCGAAACTAACCGTCTCAACCAATTGGTTAGATGATATCAGAGCCCAACGATAATATATAGCCGAGTTATCATTTAATCGCCGTAATTGATACGGGTAAATCACGAAGCCATTGTGATGTGGCGCTAGGCCACTTTCCTTAGCCGGCTATATTGATTACCGGAGCGCACTTTCAATGTAAGAAAGCTGTAACAATCATGACTACGATTTGTATGTGTGAGATAAAAAATATAATGCTTTGATGCGTATTTGTTTTGGTGCTGGGATAAGTCAGAGAAAACCTGACTGGTAATAAGGTAAAAAATGGTAATAAGGTAAAAAAGGAATAAAGGTATGTGAGCTTAACAATATACTAGACTAAAGCTTTGTGCCGTGTATTGGACTGTATTGTTATTACATACAAAACCTTTATTTGACGATAATAAAACATTTTCATAATTTGTGCCAATTACGAAAAACTCCTATTAACTAATAACTATCAAATCACACGAGTAGGCTTATAAATAATCATGTTAGTTACAAAACATATCTTACTAAACCTTAAATACAATCATGTTACTCGTATTACACAACGTCAGATAAATAAAATATCCAGAAGCGTAGTATCCAGTTTACACTCTTTGTAAACATAGTGTAGTCGCAATCACCAGTCGTAACTCTAAAAATGGCGCTTATAAAATTAATAAGTTATCCTTGTTACAGCAGCGCGCCCTGGTGGTCCAAAAGAACAATAACATGCCAGAGCCACCGGGCTTGGCACTCCAACAAATACTGCCAATAATAATGTGTGTGATAATTCGTGGCGAGCGTGTGTTCCCCACAACCGTCCCTGATTGAGCATCACATAAAGCGCGCCACCCACTACTCATCATTTGCATTGTACCGCTCGTATTAAACATGTGCTCATATATTAAGAGTTACTTCAGCATTTTGGTGGTCCTCATTCGAATGGAGTCTGTTAATAACAATTTCACAGCTTTCTCTCACATTTGTGCGGCCGTAAATCGTCAACACTTCACTATTGTGGAGCGAAATAAATCAATAAAGAACGTAGATTTGTACTGCGCTCATAACTCAATTGGTGCGTACTATAAATTTTAATTACTTTAATTGGTGGATGACAATAGAAATTATTTGTATAATATTGATTTAACACCCAAGTATTGATGATATTTGGGCGTCAATAAATTATGTTACACAACCGACTTTTACTGTAGTTTCCTTTGAACTAAATAACTGAGCGCGATCGTAGCAAGTTATCAAACATCCGAATGTTTGTACTCATGAGCACGGTCGATTTGCGCGCGAGACAATTAAATGCAGCTATCGGCGATACATCACAGTGCAAATTGGCAATCAACTGGCGTTTATTAGTCGGGCCGGAGTCCGGAGCCGCGTGCCGCTTTCGCCGCCGGGGTCCTTCCCTTTCGATCGAGGAGGCGCCATACAATATTCGCGTTAATTAATCGACCGACCTAATAATCGTATATCAATTTCCCACAGACGGCTTAATGCCAACCCCTACTTAGCGGCGGACCACGACAAGATAAAATTTAAATCAACCAAACAAATGAGCTCATAACTTGGCACGGTAATATCAGATGGAACGTTACCATCACGATTATCGTGTCCAGAAACCGTCGGTGACATCACTCTAATGATTCTACAATAAAAAACACCATACCACAACCAGCAAAAATGAAACGATGACAACACAGCTTCGACAATACTACAAGTTTGACGCAATCGCGCGATGCCGTCTCGGTGCGAAGGTTCTATGTTTAGCTTGAACATTAACACGCCAAAAATGCATAGATGACAAAGACAAAGTGTTCCCAAACGGCTATTTTCAGATCAAACAATTTGCTAAATGGGAGGCCATTAACACTGCCCACCGGTATCGCAGACGCAATCAATACGACGCTAATCGACACCGCGGCCAACTTGGTTTTAGCACGTCGATACTAATCACCAATTACCACGCGCGCCATCGAGACATTCGCGACACTCACCACTTGTAAAACTATCCACCAACGCGCCAACCATCTGTGTCCAATGTGCCACTGGGCTTCATACAATAAGTGTTTCAATGTATGCAAACAATTGTTTGGCAGTTACAACCACTCACGTATATTAAAAGTAAAAACGCCAGAAGAAGTCACGCAGTCTGCCTTAAATCAATAACAAGGCGTCTGCCTGTGCCAAGGAGAAATTAGGAGCATGAAATATTGCTTATGCCCAGAACACAAAGAAAACCTCCGGGGGCTTTCTATGTGTCTGTCGATAATTGTAGGGTAATTTTGCGTCAAATGCCGTGCGATTGTTCGAAACAATTGCAAAGGTGCACCATCCTGCCGGCAAGGATAATAGGGAAAGAATATCCCTTTGTGCCATATGTCGTAGGATAATAATGATTTACATCAATCCAGACGTCGAAGGGGAACATAAATTAAGCCGTAAGCGGGCCAAATATTGATTGTTACGCCAACCACCGCGGCGCTTCTTCATCGTTTAACAAAGGCGAGTTTTTGGGAGGGCGATGCGGAACTTTAGCGCTTTGCAAAGGATACCGTTAAGGGACGTCCATCATCGGTGCAGATGAATGACGTCACTCATTGCTGATACACACTTTCTTTTTTAATAACAAAATCCGACACAAAATAAAAGACGAGGCCATTCGACCCGCACTATACGCATGTGACGTCCGATGTTTCTAGTTCGTGTTTTACGAGCGTGTACTCTGTATCAATTACGTGACGATAAACGATAAGTGCAATGTATTTGGCTTTCGCCGGCTCTATAAAATAGTCGGGCGATATCGACCTAAATAGTAACCCCGTGTTCCCAAGCCTGTCATCGGTTTATTACTTTTTTATTTGGCCTGATGGCCGGAGAAATGCAACACCATTCCCGAATCTGATTTCCACGCTTGAAGTGAAGTGTGGTGCGCTATAAAACGTGTAAATGTATCGTTTTGGATCAATCACAACACTATTAACTCGGTCAATCGATTTAGAACATGTAAACAAATGTAAGAAATACATGTCTAGCGCATAAAACACACACTGATTTAAAATGACACAACAGTGTAAAATAGTGAGAGATATGCAATTATTTCGGATACGATAGCGATCTCCGTGCTAGTAAAAGGACAAAAATGGAAACTCGATATGCTTAGTGTGTAATCATTTGTTGTTATGGTCTGCTGTCATAATATCGGAAGAGGGCATTACGTAGCCATTGAGTTTTATCTCGGTGGGACAGTCTCATAAGGACCACGTCCACGTTACTCTTTCACACATTAAGAGGACCACACATCGGACATTAAACCGGAGACGTATCGATGTTGACACCGATTTAGTTTCTCAGCCATAACAACCGCATACCGATACCGTATTAGATCGATTAACGCCGCAAGATATCGATCAATCGCATTAAATAGTGTAATGTATTGCTGATTCACACCTCTTCTGACGAAACACGAAATTATTTTTGTATAATTTTTGGAAGATATAATTTCTAGTTAGGGAGGTCCGCGGCTCGGATAGCGTTACGGTATTTTACGACCACATATTTATCGACATACAATAACTTCGAAATAGAGAGTTCTTGGTATCTTTGGTACCCTCTATAGAACGATTAATGAATTAATCAAAAGCATAATGTTTTATCTTAAGTATTATTTTACTTTTTATATGACCGTTATTCGAGACGATAAATTTGTATTCGGGATAAAAGATTTTTAAGGTAATTAATCCACAGGATATAAGCTTGCAATAAGCACATGTCAACAAAAGAAATGCTAATAACTCTGCGTCTTTACAACTTAATATTTAAATGAAAAAACACTCGGCTCGTCAAGTCATTGCGAATCAGCGCAGATGTATCGAAATGTGATAAAAACATATCACTTAAAAGAAATATCGGTCTTGTTGAGACCTCGATGATTGGCTGATTGACATGACGATATGGCGTCTGTTCGATACATCTCATTCGATTATAAAAGTAAATAAAAACACTGGCATTTTATAACAAAATTAAAATACAACTAGCAAATTAATTCAGATAGCAATTCATTACTGAGTATACATAAAGACGTCTATATTAAATCAAACTGATCTCAAAAGTTCTCACAATAGACATAACAGAATTTTGACTTACAATACACAAAACAAAAAAATCAAAAACAAAAGAACGGTCATGAACAAAGAAACGGTTGTAGAACTATGAAAGGTATCATATTACATCCACCGATTACCATTAAAGCAATACCGCTTTATAATTCAAAGACAACGAATACATCCTAATTTATGACAAGGTACAGTTGAATAAAGAAATGGAATTAAAGCGCCACAGTAACTATGTAAAGTCATACAAAAAAAGATAAAAGATGTGAAGATAAAGGTATGGGGTATTCATAAAGGAGCGTATATGACACCCGCTGCTTTATCAAATACCGGATTAGCCCTTTCGATGCCAGGACGGCTTCTTTCATAAAGGCAAATATTATGACACGCCGAGCAAATAAAATGAATACGAGTTAAGGATTATGGGCATATCTTTAAGTGCAATTACGTTTAATCTCTACTGTTATCTAAAAGTAAGATTTAATTATTTAAATTTACATTTTTCAGAGGTATTTTATACGTCGCTCAAATTAATAGGAGAATATCTTTAATGTGGTTGGCATACAATTGTCCCGCATGCTTGAATCTAAGATTGAGGGAGATATCAAAAGGCGAAGGTACTGCATTATCGCATGTCTGCGAGAGTCGGCGGTTCGCAAATTCTCTTACCACAAGTACTCGTAAGTATACTCGCACTTAGAAAGTGACGCAATTATTGTTTCAAACTTTTTGGCTTGGTATGCAGCAGAGTTGGGCATCAATCAATTAACTTTTAATTGAACTAATCAATCGACTAAAAAATTAATTGCAATTAAATTAATTGAATTTGAATCAATTGCAATTAACCATTAATCGCGCGTTTCAATTAAATTATTTAAACTAATGCACATCAATTGCAGATCGCGATTAAATTATTGCAATTATTTTTTTCAATCGATTGATGAAAAAATTAAAACTAACAATTAAATTTTGCTATTTTTGCACGGAAGGGTGGTCCGCAAACCTTGTAGATGTTTAACGTTAATTATCTCATATACTCTTTACGACTAGGTAGGAAAACTAAACATAACAAATTAAAATCTCTCAAAATCTGGTATTTTCAAAGTTGTGGGGTGTTAAAATGGGGAATCATAACCGAATATCTCCATATATATTCTAGCGGGGTGTCAAATGAAAGAGCACGCAAAGGGAATATCTATGACTTAATCGTGAGTGAAAAATTCAAATTAGATTTTTTTTACGTTTTAAATGGAATGTAGGTTTTTCTGTCGGGGGTTTTCAATTACAAGCTTTTATTTAGTTTCGCCTGTCCCATTCTGTATCTGTAATTAAAAATTGCAAATTCAATTTGATCAACTGTCCGGTTTCCGGTTAAGTTGAAATTTTGCATGCATATGTAAATTGAATGGCAATGCAATATTATTATGATATAGAGATGATTTGATGATGGAGCTGGAAGGTGGCTATCGGAACTCCGCAATTAAACGACGCAACTCCACTGAGTTTGGGCTCATTTGATTCATTTTAACAAGTTCTATGATACCATGTGGTAACCAGGGTCTGATGATGGAGCTGGAAGATGGCCATCGGAACTCCGCAATTAAACGACGCAAGCCCATCGAGTTTGGGCTCATTTGATTCGTTTTAACAAGTACTATGACACCATATGGTAACCAACGTCTGATGATGGAGCTGGAAGGTGGTCATCGGAACTCCGCAATTAAACGACGCAACCCCATCGAGTTTGGGCTCATTTGATTCGTTTTAACAAATTCTATGATACCATATGGTAACCAGGGTCTGATGATGGAGCTGGAAGGTGGCCATCGGAACTTCGTAATTAAATGACGCAACTCTATCAACTTTGGACTCGTTAGATTCGTCTTGAAGAGTATCTTGGTTGCCCTGAATATGCAATTCCAGCAAATTTGGGAAAAAAGTATCTTTCCGTTTGTTATGAATGTATATTGTATTTTGTTTCATTTAAGTAAAGACATTGCCGGTAATATACCTACCAGTGCCAGTGGCCACTATATAATATTGTTAAGAACGCTGCCAAAAAAATATTATTTATATTAAATGTCGTTGAATGTTTTCAATTTGTTTTCGTTTGTGTTATCATTACTTGTCGCGTCGTTAGTGTTGCGTTTTGCTTCTCCTTTTTAAAGAAAATAGGTCCTTTAATAAAAGTCAATATCACAACGAAATTGTGGTGAGAAATACTTTTACATACAAAATGATATGTGTATTACAATAAAAACTAACTTAAAATATAAAAAATACGCAGAAACTATTTTGAGAGTTTAAAAAAGTTTAAACCGAGTACCTAACGTAACGAATAACAAAACGTCGAGAAAATGTCAAACGTGCGTTACGAAGCAAAAATACGCTTAATTTCAAACATGTTTTCAACATTAATATGTCAACAACTATGACTTTTCGCAAGTTGAAATTTAAGGAGTAGACTAACATCATGGACGTAATATATAAACGTTTATATATTACGTCCATGACTCACATTAACAACTATTCAGCATACAATTTTCAACTCTCTAATTGATTGTATAGATTGTAGGTACAGCTTAGCCCTTTGTTTAAAGACAACATCACGCCAATTACAAGAAGGATGAGTAACTTCATAATAATACAAACCGGTATTAGTGCATTTAATGACACCCATATCAAACTAAAGTCACCTGGTATGTATTATAAAGTTTTGCTATTGTTGATGTAAATATTTATCTTGTACTTTAAAACTTGATGTTTTCAGGTATCATGCAGGCTACATCAGTCAATCATACAGAAACAGAAGAGGCTACTTTGCTCTAAACATTCAAATAGTGTGTGATTCAAAATTAATGTTGCGACACACGTAGGAAATATCTTTTGACTCCTGTACTAAATCCAGAATAAAGAGTACTAGATGAACAGGATTACACAAAGAGCTGAGACCTTGTGAAAAGAGTTTCTGACATGCTTAAGGAAAAATTTTTATGTGTCCAACTTGGACTTCAAATAAAATTAAAAAATGATTTTTGCCTGTGGCGTGTAGGTATAGCTCTACATAATATTCAATACTGAAAAAATGACTATGCAAGTATTCATGAGAATATAATTGAAACATCCCAGAAATCCACAATATAGTCACAAGGTGATAATGATAATTTATATGTTAGAAATAGAACAATAAATAATAATTATTTTACTGTTGAAAACTTCTTTTCATTTAATGCTAAATAATCAACAGACTTTAGGTTGATGCCAGCTTATAATACAACAGACTGTGGGATTATTCCCTGCATCAATATATATTATTCTTTCATTTCTGGGTTTTTCACTCTAAATAGTATTTATTGACACTTGTGATACAAAGCTGTACCTAAGTATTACACACATAAAGAGGTGCTGTGTATATTTAGGATATTAATTTGAAAAAAGAGCATGGTTTAATTTCCCCTATTTATTTTAATTTTGATAATGAAATTTCAAGGTGGAGTTTTTCTGTCATAAATCTTCTTTTCAATAGCGCACTGACCAATTGAGTTTTAAAATAATTTTCCTTGAGGGATTGTTTTTTGTTTTAACAGCTTTATAGTGGTAACTTTCTTCTTCTTACCTTAAATTACAAAAACAAGCAATGGTTCATATGATTGAGTATTATAAAAATGACATAAAACAATTGGGTACTGTTTATTTTTTGACCTACATGAAATTTCACCAATATCAGAGGTCCTTGCTTCATATTTTCTTGTTTTCAGTTTGTTGACCTTATAAAGACTACAAGTTAATTATTATAATGTCCCAATACAACAATTTACAAGAAGTTGAGGGCTTGTAATTAACTGTTACAAGTGGCTCATGTGATATCTCAATAATTTCTATTTCATCTCCTACAAACAGGATTTTATACATGGCTATATACAAATATAATTACTTATATGAGAACAATTACATACAAGTACATGATTTAGACTAATTCATATTCTAATTCTCTTATTAATTAAAACCAATTAATACACAACTACTTAGTTATCATTATCTGATTCTATCATTAAAATTGAGTACCTAAAATAAGAGTATGTGTTGCTTTCTGAATTAATTTAAAGATTATCATTATTTATATAATACCCTATTTCAATGTTTTTCAGTTAAGACTGAAAACGTAATAACAAAATAATTGTCTGCCTAAAAAGGGTTTCAACTTGTGGTTAGAATATTATCTAACACTTGGTGTATTTATTTTAATGCAATTGAACTCATGTCAATTGCTTTCCTTTCAATATAACACCATTTGTAGCTTTATTTATAATAATATTCAGGTGCAGAAGCCGTGTAAAATGGGTATTTTTTTTATTATTTAATATAAGTAAATGTAATTTCAGCAAAAACAGTACTTTTCAAAGAATATTTAATGATTATGATGCAAATTTTGATAAATTACAAGGTAATTAGCTTGTCATATTTATGCTATTTTAGGGTCATTTTGGAGGCTCAAAACCACCGGCGCGCGCGCTCGGCGCTGCACCGACACTCATCGCAATTACCTAAACCCTTAAGTAATGCAATTAGAACGCCTGCGCGTCATATTGTTGCAATGTAGCAACAAACGTCAGCGCATTGCTATGTGATTCCATACAGTTATAAACTTTACCAAAGATTCTTTCTGCCGCACCCCTTCTATAAGCTGTTCAGGAGTTCTATTTGGTACCGTAAATGTATTAAGAGGCTTAATCCGCACACGCATGTACCCAATACTTAAACTAATACTTGGTAAAAAATTAATTGTTAATTGTTAATTGTCAATTTTTTTTCCGCAAAATAACTAAAAATTGATCAATTGTTAATTGTATAAAACCACAATTAACAATTAATCAGTTGTTAGTTGCTGTCACTGCAAATACAATTAATTAATTGTTAATTTTTAATTGTTAGTTCAATTAACATTTGCCCAACACTGGTATGCAGTATAGTTGAATCCGACGGGCTGAACCGATGTTCGCAAATGTACAACTGCAACTTCGATAAATTGATCTTCGCGATCGTATTCACACATAAAAAAGCTAACAGCTGTGTATGATGAAACTACATTGTAAAGAAGCCAATCTATGAGTTCTCTTTTTTCTAATTATTATACCCAATTATGTTTTAAGTAAATCTTACCATTATTACTAACCAACTTATTCAGTTGGGCCTTACTTATCTTCCCTGTGTCATTCTAATTTCATTTTCAGCTAGTACAAATTAATTTTATTTTATACCAACATTGCCGCGAGAACATCTAGTAGGGGTGACCCAGACCCATTGACACGCGCGTCATCCCCGCACATGCCTTTGACCGGCATAGTCAACGGGAATGAATCCGCAATCCGCTCTGAATTGTGTGCCTTACAAGCATTCGAGGGAGTTAATAACAGCCTTATGTAATGGATGAATACTCCCAGTAAATAATATAGAACGGGCCTTATTTGAACCGCGTTGAAGACACATACACATATTGCCGATGATGTCATGCAACAGGGCGCCACACAGCACTCCAATAAGTGTCCCTATATTAATGACATCAGTATAACTTAGATTGAAATTTGAAATTCACCACGGTACTTTAGCTCGATCATTTTTAATTGGCGTTATGGCAGAACAATCATAACAACGAATGAATCTCTTGATCATTATATGGCTCTGGCATGCACATTACATTTCATAGAGAAATCTGAAAGGGCTTATGCGCCGAACGTTGATAAAACTGCAACGTGTGTTATTACAGTACATAAAATGAACGTGGAAACACACCAATTTACGGAATTAAAACATCGTCGCTTTTAAATTAAAAGAATTAATTAATTTGTTAAGGTAGCACTCTCTACAAAATATAGAGTCCCTCAAAGACTTCCAAGGCTGCCTTTTGGAAATTGCCTGGACTTGGAAATTTCTGCAATATTTATAGGTAGATATAGATAAAATCCAGTCTCTGTTATTAAACGACTCATAAAGACAATACGGGTCTTATTTCCAACATTAATTCTGCTAACATAAACTACAAAATTGTGATATTTCTTTTTATGTATCTTTTAGTAATCACTGGTAATAATTGGACTGTAAATACTCTTGATTTTAGTGACTTGTGAAGTCGTTATGTCACGTGTTGCACAATCATTACGATTAATGTACCCATGAGAAGAACATCTCTATTAACCTTCCGGTCAATGACCAAACTTTCAGCATTCGTTCAATAACCGGGTACCCGGGTACCCACATATAATGTGACGGTAGAAAAGTTATTAGTAAGCTATCTACGTGGCATGTTAAATAACTATGGACACTATACACAGTTTATAGGCCCCATGGAAGGTTCTAGACCTTTCAGAGACCTATTAGGGACTAATCGGCCCTTTAGCCCAAACAATAATTTTAAAACTTTAGTGAACAGACGTTACATGTCGGTACTACCTTAACTTATTGCCAATCACGTTTAAAATGTACTGTAATAGTAAAAATATACATACAAATATTATTAATTATATAACATGAAAAAATCTTTGGTGAAAGAAGTGTCCACCGTAGTGGCTCTGTATAAAGAATCGAGAAGGAACATTACTAGGACACCATTATTATTGGATAATTATTTTACTACTCATCCATTGGTTAAATGTTTACTATTGTGATACTTGACGATTGTCGGCATTTTGAAGAAAAATAAGGCATTTATTCCACGAGCAATAGCTTCATCAAAAACGCGAGAGGCCATTATTTACTGCGTTTAGCTTTAATAAAAAACATAATTATGTGGAGTTATCTGACAAAAAGGTACTATAATATTATCGTTAATCCATCACAAAGCAAAAATTAGTATTAGTGCAAAGAAACAACCCGCAATCATTGAATTTTATGAAACAATATAAATAAATAAATAATAAAAGAAAATCATACTAATAAAAATATGACGGGAATTATGTGTTTTTTTACTTACTATTTTTGCTATTGCTTATAAAAAAAATGTTTGAATATAATAAATTATAAACTATATTATTTTTTATTTATTTTTAAAGTCAAATTGCAAAAATACTTTAAACAATTACTTTCTTTAATATGTATACCGACGTTCATGCGTTATATTTTCAGTGGGTACCCGGGTGCCTGGTCATTGAACAAAGGAGGTATCAAGTTTGGTAGTTAATTACTATTATTACATAATTAATTATAATCATTTTTAACAAGAATTAGGTTTAAAAATACTTAAACTTTGGGGATCCAGACGGTTTTGTAATTTTTTTAAGAAAAAGATATTAAATTCTATCCGCGAAGTCAAAATGGATACCCGGGTACCCGGTCATTGACCGGACGGTTAACTGGTAAAATAATCTGTCAAACAAACATACAACTTTAACAAATACAAGTCTGTTTGCGCACAATATTAAGGTTTTGTGTAAACAAACCTGCGCAATCAGATTTGAAACAACCTGTGTTTTTTCCGGTTCGGTAAACAAACAGTTCAATGCAAGTGGTCATAGACGTATATTCATTTATTAATTTTTATTTATACGTTACATTTTTTAGTCTTTTACTCCAGTGTGGAGGCTGTAAAAGAACATAAACATCGATGAAAATTGAATATCTTTATACTTTTAAATAAATATGAAAGTATCATAAAATCTACTTAGACTTTAGGAATCGGGAATAGTAGGCGTTGTCTGGACCGAGACGAATTTTAGTTGACGGACTACTTAAACCTAAGCCTGTTAACCCAGATGTCTGATATTATTCATGAAAAACTTTAAGAAGTGTATTGCTTTCCTTGAATATTCATTCCATGGCTACTTTTTTCGAATTAATTATCAACACAGAATTCAAGAGATTCAAGAGATCTTTAGGAAGCACGAATAGTATACAAAGACGAAAATATGACCAGCACACGACACGTAACGCAGAAGCTACGTGTTACGAGAGCGTTGCGGCGAAATTTTCCGCTCATCTCAAACAGATCCCCCATAGCGCCCGCATCAAATTGATTATCGCATGATCACGAAGACGAGTGGCGGACCAATCCAAACACACTTGTGATATCGCCGCGATGCAATGGCTATGCAGAACAAATTAACACAGATCGTTGAGAGACCGTGTTTACCATCTAACTGTGTGGACGGCCGAGTGAACGCCCAGGCGGATGGACAGTTATACAAACACGCATTGTGCGTCTCGCTTGTGGACCAATAATGCGTCTCATTGTCGGCAAGCTGCTTTGCTAATGCACCTGCAAACGCCACCAATATGGAAGTAAATGCTTAAGCTTTTCATAAGGCGACGGCTGATAATGTTTCTTGGCTCCTAGCTAAACGAGAGCACGGAAGACAAAATGAGATGTGAACTTTTCCATGGTGTAATAGAAAATTTAAAAAGTCAAATAATAAAGTATTCGTTTTAGGAGTACAAAAGACCTACGTTGATATTTTTAACTACCAATGAATAAGAATTTTTATGTCTTACTTTACAGTCTTTAACGACAAAGCGTGAAACAAGATGACTTCATTCAATTTCCTGCGTGATTTAAAGTTTACAAACAACAATAATTGAGGTTATATTTTTATTGGTGTGATTACACTAAGTGGCTTGCCATAAACATCCTCTACAAGTGATGTTGCAACAAAACATATAAGTAATTAAAACTGCTTGTTCACTATGATAATTTTACATCTTTGCCCTAAATACCTACTGCACAGTTAAATGAATGCTATAATTTTTACTAAAAGTTTACGCAACGATACGTTTATGCCGCAGACTGGCTGGAAAATACAAGGTAAATAAAGAGATCCCACTTTTTCCTACTTTCTATTTTATTAGTTTCTTCTTTGATGTTTTTAAAAAGGCTTGAAGATGCATCGCAATCAGGCTGAAATGTCGTTTGGAGAGATATTAACAACACCTGAGTTAACGCGATGTTGCTTTGGCATTTGCCTTTTGCCCCATAGTGCGCCCGCTAACACGAGCTAAGTGAAACGAAAGGGCCTTACCTACCCTTTTACAACAACAATTACAACCTTGGGTTTCGATTACTCTCGGTAGCTAAAATTCTCGGCATATTATGCATATCAACAAAATACTTATGTTAATTTATTTATAAACTTTTCTAGTCAACCAAACTGTTCCTAATACGAATTCACACGTATTACATAACATTTTATCAGACCAGTAATCATGAATTCTGGATCTCAGTAGATTATGCTCATGACCAGTAAGGCATCAAAGAAATTATTTAAAAGAATATTCAATTTAACAAATGAACAAAATTGATTAGATAAACAACGAGAAAATTGAGCTTTGTTAATGATTTTAACCAACAAATAAAATTTCAAGAAAGATAAAAATGGTATGAAAAAACAATTACTTTAATTTTATGCTTATAAATAAATTACAATTGAAATAAAAATCTTGGAGCGCCATCTGTACTGCAAGGTGAAAAACAACTATTTACATGAAGAATAGACCATGCAGAGATAATTAAACATAAAAAACATAGATGGCGTTGTTGTAAGCTTTATATTAAAAAAAATCTTCTACTAAATAAATATCTAAGATTGTTACAAGATGATTAACAAATAAAAAGTTAGTTTGAAAGTTTTGTTACAGCTAATGGATTAAAGTTACCTTAAAATATTTATCAATGCTAACAATAACATTTATGAACCAACAGTAGTTATTTAGTCCACCAACCCGCCCTAGATATCATGGTTAAGTGAGAATTAGCCACTCTCAATTTTACAGGAATTCCTTACTGCTTAAAATCTTGTAATCAGTGAGTAATGACTATAAACTTCTAGTTTTTTTTTCTGTACAGGCCACATAACCATTTCGTCGCACACAAAAATAGCCATACTTTAGTCATGTTGAATCATGTTTTTTTGGTTTCAAATATCAAACCCACAGAACAGACTTTACAAAGGTATGTGGAATGGATTATCATGCATATCAACAATGAAATAAATGACAAAATAAATCCTAAGAAAATCATGATTTCTTAAATGTGTAAGGCAACTTGCACTATGTAATTGGGGTCAACCAAGGCCTCATCTCTCTCAGATAAAGAGAAAGCCTATGCCCAGCTGTGGATAATATGTCTGATACAAAAACACAAGATAAACAAAAATTAGGTACACTCACAATCAACATAAACATCTTCAAACCAACCTAACACCTACCTTCTTCAATGGCACTTTGAAACATATTATCCTTGTACCCTCAATAACTTCTCCACAAGCTTTGTACGGTATCCACCTGAAAATTTAAAAGAAATATGTATACCTTTCGCTTATTTTTACCATACTGTAATTGACTATTTACATTACATGTGAATAATCATCACCTGTCGGGTATATTAGGCATATTGATAACACTGCTTAGACGGTGATCATAAAATATATTATGTTAATACTTAAATAATAATTTAAATATGTTATCCCATGTATATGGCGTACATAACCTCTTTAAAATTTGCGTAAATAAAAGCAAAGCATTTGACACTAGTGATGGTCGACTCGAGTAAGTAACTCGAGCTAACTCGAGTTGGGCGTAACTCGAACCCACTCGAGTTGAATTCTCTCTGACTCGAGTTCGTAAATCGAATGGAACCGTCAACCGACATGGAGCGTAGTTTGCCGATCATTTGTGTGAGACTATGTTCGTTAATTCATTCATAACAAGTGTCACATATTATGTATTTAAGACTAAATTATAAGTATATAATTTAACTAAGAAAAGAATTTGCGATACTAATTATCTAATTTTCTTGAAAATATTGTGTTTGTAAAACAATTATCAGCCTGTAAATATAACTATGTACATTGTACATACCCGCATCATAATGTTAGTCTGATTTTATTTTAAAAGACTGCTATATATTTTCATAGTTTTATTGATAATAAATATAAATATGTTTATAAATAAAATTCAAGCCAAAAATACATAAATAAATGATTTCAAACAATAATTTTCTTTCTCACTTTAATTAGTATAACTCTGTCAATTCATTATAAATAAATAATATAAAAACTGAAAGAATTGAAACGGATAAAAATGTCATTTGTTTCAATTTTTTAAACTATTAATGCGAAGCTGAGGAAATAAACTGGTAAAAATTATAGAAAGAACATTCATTTGGCAGTTAACTCGAGTTCAACCCGAGTTACGTGGATTTTAACTCGAGTTAAATCGAGTTCTGTTTTTTCCGAGTTGGCACATCATTATTTGACACTCAACATAATAAGTGTCAATTAGAAATTGTCATCAGATGTTCGTTTAGAAATTTAACGTAGGTACTAATTCTTTATAACTAACTTTATAACTTCTTTATAATCTAGAATGAAAATGAAATAAGTGAATGATTTAAAAAAAAATCATCATTATTTTGATAACATCATTAGAACGTCCCACTGAATTAGAGTCTTGCGGCTAAGAACTCAGCTTGACTGTTAATATTTATTGTTTCGTGACATAAAATACAAAGAATGAAACTTTGTCAATCCATTAAATAGCTACTATAATCCATGAACTTAATACCTAAACTATAATCAAACTGCATTGGTAATAGAAATAATGTAGTTACTCATCCACGCTAATAAACTTTCTTTGCTCGTTGGTTTTTCATATTTCTGAACTATTAAAATGTGACTATTGCTGTCAAAAACTCGATGTAAACAAACACAACCAAAAATTATCATTCTAATAATTGCATTGTGATTTATATTTTGCAAATCATTATATGGATATTATTAAACTTATTATTACACCTAAATGTTTGAACAGAAAACTTTCTGCATATTTAAATACAACCTTAACCAAAAAGGTTTAATAACCTCATGGTCAGGTTTCCATAGAAACAATGAAAAGAAAATCTTGTTTAATCGAAACCATTGATTCTTTGGATGCTACGAAGAAAAAGACGCCAACGGAAATCGCAGTTAATTGTAAAATGCATAGAAATTCTATATGGTACCGTTCATTACTTGACGCAGAAAAATCGTGTCTTAAAGAGGAGAAGATCAAAAAAATTCATTATAAATTCGAAGATGACAGAGAAATGGTGGAAGAATACAACGTCGACACTCAGGTTCTTCTTCGCAGGGCTTGGAAAGTAAAAGGAAAACTTGGAGGAGAGGGCAAATGGGAAGTTGAAATTGGTGATCCAATACCAGATATGACACTCAACACAGATACGGCTGATATCAAGGAGAGTAATGATCAGGTTTGTTATGTTTGAATACTCATGAGCAGTTTAATATATGAAAAGCATTAAAAATGTGGTTACAAATTGAATGTAATTTTTTAATGTTCTCAATGTATTAGGAATACTGTTTACAGAAGTATCTCACAAATAATTATAAAAGAATAGACATGAAAAGGTTAATTACTAATTCTTATTTTTTTTATTGTTTTCAGCCTACAGTTACTAGACGAAATACCAGAATTAATTTAGAGTGGAGAATCAGGAACCTGCCATATCCAATCGAAACCTACTCTGTATCTGCAAATAATGATGAAAAATTTATTATTGTTAGAACTACAAATAAGAAATATTATAAGAAATTACAGGTGCCAGAACTTTTGCGACTGAATTTACCTATAGAACAAGCTAACATACATTTTACCCATTCTTTTCACACTTTGATCATTACGGTAAGTTGATTTAATTTTATTGACACATATTTAAAACTCTCTACAATTTGTTCTTTTCTTTACAAGCATTGTGCTTACTTTTTGAGAAACTTCTATTGGTGTATTCAGTTATTAATATAGTGTGATTATATAGTGCCTCTTATTTTTTCAGTATAAAAAACCACAGCAACTACTAGATATGGATAAGGATTGGTATGAAGAATTAAAAAAAGTGAAGCCTGTAAAAGACATACCTAGTGATTGCAAAACACAATAAATAACTTTTTTATGGACCATATTATTTCTTTTTTATGCGAGGGAAGTTTATCATTCAAATTATGTTGATGAAGGCACATACATCTCATCTAATATGAATATTTCATCTGTCAAGAATATAACAAATTAATAACTAGGCTTCAGTGCATAATGTGTAAAACAATATTATTACAGCAGTATGTATTATAACAGTAGAAATGTTCAGTTGTAAAAATATTAAAATTATTATGTCATGCTGTAACCTGATTTTAATAATTGCACAAATTGACAAATGGGCAAGATAATAAATATTCTAATGATACTTTCTGGTACATAGCAAAAAATGTAATATGAAACACTTTTTAGTTAATTTTAAGGCTTTATTATATATACAAAACTTAAACCTAAATAAGTAATATCAATCATCATCCACAGTCATTGCTTTAGCTATTTCCTTTAGCTCTTCATTGTCTTCTTCTTTCTCTAACAAACCTCTTTCCTTTAAATATTCTCCATATTGTTTTGGTATTCCCATGAATGTTTTTATTTTTGCTCGAAGTTGTTTCCATGTTTCTTGATAATAATTCTTTTTATCTCGCTCCATAGCTTTGTAGTCATGACCATATTTATCCAACAAATAAGTTATGAAATCAACTTGTCCTTTTGGCAACCTAAAATATCCATGAAAGTTAGATATGAATCTATATATATTATTGAATAGTATTTTTTTTTTTTCAAGGAGTGAATGTATAACTTAAACATTAAACTCCAATATATAGAAACTTTTACCATTATTGTACAGGAAAAAAATAGAAACATAGTTAAAAGGCTGTCATAGTGCAAGTATATGAAATTATTAACACCTGCCACTACTTCTTTAAAATCCAATTAATTGTAATGTCTTTGAACAGAATTTTAAAAATATGACTAACCAGATGGTAAAAAATATTAATGGTGGTCATGATAAAGATTAATAATCATTAACAGGAAAAGTTTATATTCATCACATCAAATATTTTTTATACCTATTTTTCATAAGAGTCTTAGTAAAGGTCTGTGGAAATAAAAAAGCAAATATTTTTTAGTTGTATCTCAACACTTACATAAACTTTCTTTCTCTTGGTGCCTTTGCTTGTTTTTCAAGTTTGTCGGCAACATCTTTCCTTCTGGGTGGACGGACATATTTTACCACTTCCTCTTCATCTGATTCATCAGGATTTAGCATTTGTTTGGCTTTCTTTAATTGATCCTGTTTGAAATTTGGAATCTTTATAGCTTTATTCGGATCACTCACTAGACCCATGTCTTTGAGATTACGATGAGACGTTCTTCGATCATTCCAAGCATCTTTGACTATAGCGCTGTAATAATAAAAATCATATTTTGTTGAACAATGATAACCAAAAGAAATAAGGCTTATGTTATTTTTTACAACTTACCATTGCACTCCACCAGTACTGTTGTGTTTCTTGTTCATACGCTTTCTATTTAGTTTATGAAGATATTTTTTCTTACGGTGTTGCTTTTTTACCTTCATTTTGATTAATTATTTAATTTTCAAGTTTGTATTTAAATATAACCTTAGCACACGTGACAAGTTAACAACCCATATTAACAACAGACACAGGGGGTAGTGGTGGGCGATTATGAGATATACTAATGAAATCATTCGATTATGAAGATGTCTCGAGATATCTCGATTATAACAAGTTAGTAATTACTAATTTAGTTAGTAGTTAGTATTTGCGCTCGCGAGTAACAAGTAACAACTAACAGACAATCAGACATTAGTAGGTACTAGGTAATTCGATTTTCAAAATCATTAATAATTGCCCACCATATTACTTCTGATACAAATCATGTGCACCATTCAAGTACTGAGATCCCAGAGCCGCCAGACGTTATCTGTTTTCTGCCGGACGAAATGTGGACTATTGGGTAGTGTGAGTATGTACTACCATCGTATGCATACTCGCTAACTTGGTTGAACGGCCAATTTCCACATATCAGGCGGTCTTATACCACTGGAATTAAATAAACCGACGAAGCAAGTGTCTGCTCAACTCAAAAAAACTACTTTCGTCGAGTCTTGATTTTATTACTACGCGATTAGTATTAGTAGTACAAATTAGTAACATCATTCGATTATAAAAATTCATTAGTTACTAATTTCATAATCGATTATCAACATTAGTATTAGTAGGTCATTCGATTATCGAAATCATTCATAATCGCCCACCGCTAACAGGGGGGGCACACTTTGAACAAAGTACTATTTCAAAGACGAAAACGCCATCTAGAGCTTGGTATAAGAAAAAAATGGCGGCCATATTAGCGTTAACTGTCAAGTCTCAAGAGCACACGTCAATCTCATTCATTGTAAACTCTGGCTTTCGGACGTAGATGCGGTTTTCGAGATTTGTCTCAATTTTCGTCGTTATATTCGTTTTTGTTAATTGAATCTTGTTAAGTTTATGTTTCTGTTAATTGTTTACGTTACCTAGTTTTAAAAAATTGTTATTTTGTTAATGTTACGTAGTTTTAAGGACTTCGTAATTATGAGTGGACTCCGGCGTAGATACTGTATTTTTGGATGTGATATTATAGCAATATTCTTCCTATAAGTACTTATCCTATAAAAAATGGTGCCGTATACAACAATCGCGTGTACATAACTTATACGTGTGTTAATATTTTTATTCAATTCCAATGACCTACACTGTAGTCTTAAAATATACCTACATAGCTATACAATACAAAGGTACCTAAAACATAGCTATACAAATACAACACATAGATAGTAGTGTACATACCTACTAGGGATGTTGCGAATATTCGCATCCGCATCCGCATATGCGGAACATTCGCATCGATTTGGACATCCGCATCCGCATCCGCATCCGCATAAATCGCTGCGGAGCTGATGCGGTTGCGGATGTGTAGCAGATCGCGAAAAGAAAGAAAGGGGTGAGGGGCGGCGAGGTGCGCGTGTCGGTCTCGAGTGTCGAGTGGATGACCGCACGTGCTGATTGACCAATAGGAAAGCAATAACATTTTATACAAATCAACCAATCGATCAATTTTATACAGATCCGCATCCGCATCCGCATCCGCGGATGTGAAAAAAATTGAATCCGCAACATCCCTAATACCTACGTATACGTATATATTTGTAGGTTTAGTTCAAACACTGAACTGTAGACGGCAGCACTTACCATACATGCAATTTTTGTCATAGAGTTGCCACTCTTTCTCATGTATATTACTATACTCTTTGAAGGCTCCTGTAAGATAGCCCCGCAAAAATATTTTTTTTCCTAATTTTCGACTATTTTGCTAATTAGTCGTTCGTTCATCGTTTGTTTTTGATTGTTCACCGTTAATTATTGTTTGTTCTTTATTTATTAATTAAATAAAAATTAATTTAAAATCTACCTTCAAGTTAGCCCCGCTATTGCAGTTTTTAATATTATGCTATAAAAAATTACTTATATCTATTGGTTTTTGATTGTTCGTCCATAAATAATGTTTGTTCTATTGCGAAATTGCTGATTTCTGGGTAATTAATCATTTTAATTATATAGTAAAATACATTTAAGCAAAATGTGTTCATAGCGCATGCGTCAACTAAAATACCGTAGGGAGGGTATGATTTGAGCATCTCCCTATTATAAATTTATTTAAAATCTAATGATAAAATAAACATAACCTTATTTTTATACATAATTGTGATCATTTAGAATATTAGGCCAATATTTATACGTTAATAAAATAAAATTGGGAGCAGGGCGAGAGAATGATGATTTATACGTTAATAATGTGAACAGGTACATGGTAAACATAAGCTTTGCTGTTAGTTTCACATAAATTAACTTAACAATCATTCAAGTTAACGCTTAAAAATCATTTTTTTTTATTAACATTTCCTCTCATTAGTAGTAATATTTTTGAAAATTGCAAATTTTTTTATGTATAATGAATTCGAATCGAGTTATTCGATTCGTATTTCGAAACAAATATTCGAATTATTCGAATATTCGATTTGAATTTCGAATCGAGTCGAATCGAATAGTATTATTCGATTCGACTCGATTCGAACACTCTTCGCACACCCCTAGTTTATAGCTATACTGCATAATAACGAAATACTTTTATTTTTTTTTGTCTATAAAGTTATTCGTTAAAACTAAAATTAATTACTTCCTTCTCAACATTTAGTTTTAAAAAAATTGTGATTATCTTAATTTAATGCATGTAGTTTGTTAAGTAAGTAATTGTTAATTACTTTGAAAATGTTAATTATTGAGATTTATTTATTTATTTATTCAGCTTAATTCATAACATAAAGGTACAGCTGGTTCTTAATATAGGGAAACCCTGTGCTATGAGAACCAGCAGCCTTCCAGGATCACAGTTACATTGTTATTGCCTTAGTTCTAATTCACATAGCTTAAAACTATAATACTGAGTTTGTCTTAGGTATCTACTAATAACAATATTAAAATTTTAAACATAAAAAAAAACTTGAAATGGTTTACATTATTAGTATCTAGTAAATTTCTATTTAGCTATGAACTTATAGGTATTTAATAACAATATTAAATTTCAAACATAAAAAAGAAAAAAAGCTTTTGGAATATTATGGAATTTATTAGTAGTAATTAATAACATAGCAAAGAAATAAAAATAAAAAGTAAAACAAAACAAATTTGTTTACAATTTTTAAATTAGACAAAACAGATTAGGACATTTTTGGGGTTTTTCATGTTGTGAAATGTAATGATAGTGAGATGAATTAACTTGTATAATAAATAAATATGTATACATATATCACATTATACAATACATATATATAAATATTAATACATAGGTACATAGATAAACATATGGTATGCACATACCCATACAATATTTATGTATTAATTTATAGGATGGAGTAAATTTTCTGTTTCATCATAATTTAAACTGAGAAGATATTGTTTAACATTTTTCTTACATTGGAACTTAGTTAGTGTGTTGTTAATTATTTTGTCCTTGTATAATTTGTTGTATAAAAATGTGCCAAGGAAATAATAAAATTTACCACTGAAGGAAGTTTTACAAAAGTAAGGTCTTGTTATCACGGGGTTCCGAGCAGATCTATTAGATGAACCTGTTAATGTGTGATTGTACATATGTTCTCGGTGTTGTCGAAGGTAAATTTCTAGAATAAATAATTGTCGCACTGTTCCTCCACCCCATGAAGAAATGCAATAATTTAATAGAGACTGGCATAGTGCATAGTAAACTGTTTTCAGAACAAGTGGATCAGCTAAATGTCTTAAGTATTTAAAAATGTATATGAGTTTATGAATCCTGTTGGTCAGCAAATTAATATGTGGAGCGAAGTTGAGTTTGTTATCTAGCATTACTCCTAGGTACTTGATAGTTTGGACGTTAGTTAATTTTGGACAGCCACATAGTCCTCTATTGTTATCTTTGTGTTTATGTGCGATAATATAATACTTTTCGGGTTCTATTTTTGTACAATTGGTCATATTGAAAGTCATAGTTTTAGTTTTTTCAACATTAATTGATAGTGAATTAGCATATAGCCATTTATTTACTTTATCAAACCCCTCTTGTGCTATGTTAAATACTTTTTCCCATGAATCTTCAGTAAATATCAGTGCTGTGTCATCAGCAAATGCATACAGTTTACCATCAGTAAGGTTAATATTGCATAAATCATTGACATATATTATAAAGAGTGTAGGGCCAAGTACACTTCCTTGCGGGACTCCATGTTCTACGAGAAGATCATCACTTGAATAGTCCCCTATTTTAACGCATTGTTTACGACTATGAAGATAGCTTTCGAAAAGTTTGAGTTCATTAGAGTGTATCCCAAGTTTTTCTAACTTACACAATAGTTTGGGGATGGACACAGTATCAAACGCCTTAGTTAATTCAAGAAAGATGCTGATAACTTTTTTACTTTGAGATGCTAATTAATTTCTTTTGTTTCCAGAATATTGCGTGATATACATTAATATAATGCCAGCAATATCAGTTGTACCTGTTGATTTAGCAGTTAATACGTTAATAAAGTATATAACATATTTCAATACTGACAAATTACCAGAACATAGTTCTAGAGTATGGCAAGATATATCTGATGACTTAAAAGGATTGTGGAAAGTTCCAGCTGTAAGAATTAATGTACGACAAGATAGAAGGAAAATTTTAACACTTGCTCGAGAAAAATGTGGAATTATTATTCAGAATAAAAAAAATATACGCTCTAATTTAAATGTTTCAACTACCAGTACTAATAACTCTAATATTAGTGATAATGAGGAAGAAAATGGTGAACTTGGATCTCCAGTGAATGACAACGACGATGACTGTGAAGATTTCCATGTTACAATTACACGAAAGCAATGGAATCTAATGAAACATGACAAGCCATTTATTTACAAAGGTCGCAAGTACTATGGTTTTGAACCTAATGTGTGGACAAATATTGTTTCGTTTGCTTTTTGGAAACAATACCGTCTCAAATGTGCTTTTGTATTTAAACGTAACAACTAAGACCACAAGATACTATAAGGCTGATTCTCTTGTACTAATTACTACGTAATACGAATTAAAATTTAAGGAAAAAAAAACTAAAATTCTCGCAATAAAGATGTTATGATTTGATTGTATGAAAAATAAATTTTTTAATTAAATTCTATTTTATTATTTAGCTTGTATTATATCGAATTCAAGCTAATTTTAGAGGTATTTATTCAATCATAATTAATCGTGACTAATTAGCATTTTTTTTTTTGTTCTCGAGGGGAAAGCTGTTTATGGCTCTACTTCCCGCCAGCCCGGGGGAGGGGGGCGGGAAGCGTATGTCGGGGTCACCGGTCTTCCAGCCCGGCGCGCGGCGACGTCATATCCGCGCAGGTGTTAGTGCCGGGCTGGGTCCCTGACGAAATCCCTAAACCGGTATACCGACCAAAACCCCCCGGTGGCCATCTCCGCGCCAGGTTGGGTGACCATGGTACGTGAGCGAGAGGCGCACACCGTTAACCACAGCCGCCCGGTGCGCCTCCGAGACGTAATTGTCTCGGCCGTCTCGGAGTTTTAGGGGGCGCAGTTGCACCCCCACTTCTTGGTTCGGGCGCCTCGGTTGTGGATGGGCGTCCGCGACGTACACAGGCCACAGTGCCGCTGCCCCTCTCGGGGTCACTTTCAGTGAGGACGCGCTGCCCCCACAGCACTTCCAACGACCCCAAGGGCCCCTTTAAGTCGCCTTTTACGACAGGCAGGGGATACCGTGGTGGGATTCTGTCGCCCCCTTGCCACAGGGCAGGGCGCCGGGTCTAATTCTCTCTGTTGACCCGGCGCCTCCTTCTTTGACGTCTTTGACGGGCGGGATCGCTTCTTTCGCGATCCCGACCCGCGCTCTCCTTCTGCGACATGACGTACTCGCAGAAGGTGAGCATCGCTCGCCAGGACCTTGGAATCCCGACCATCGAAGAGACGACGGCCGGGAGCGAGAGGTCGCCACCGATAACAGCGCGGAGAGCGCTGCGCTGCACCACTCAGGCTAGACACTCTTCTAATGTGTGCTGGGCTGTGTCGTCCAGACAGTTGTCACAATGGTGACACACGGTCGACTCCTCCTTCTGTGCCACCCGACACAGCAAGTGGCCGAAGCACCCGTGCCCCGACAACACCTGCGTCAGGCGGAACGTCGCCGCACCGTGGCGCCTGTCCACCCACTGGACGAGGACAGGACGCACTGCCTCGACGGTCCTAGCACCAGCACTGGGATTCTCCAGCTTGGTTTGCCATTCCTCCACGGCGGCCGTACGGAGGGAGACTTTCAGTGCCTCAACCTATCTCGGGGCCAGTCTGTCCCCGCGACTTGACGCCTCCTCCCGCTGATGGAATAGACGCGAGAGGAATTTGGCGTCAAGGTCCCACGGCAGGGAACCGGCAAGAACGCAGGCCGCCTCGTAGGAAATCGTGCGGTAGCCTCTGATCATCCGCTGCGCCAGCGCACGCTGAGGCTTGCGCAGAAGAGCGACGCAGCGCCTGCTCAGGGACTCAGCCCATACTGGGCTCCCATACAACGCCATAGACCGCACGACTCCCATGTACATCCTTCGGCAAGGGATGCCCGGACCTTCCAGGTTGGGCAGCAGGCCGGAAAGAGCGCCTGCTACCCGCAACAACTTCGGCTGCATCATCTCAAAATGGGCGCGGAACTCCCACCGACTGTCCAGCAGCAGCCCTAAGTATTTGAGCTGCTTGCCGATGGGAATTCGAACGCCCTCAATCTTAATGTGGGCCCCAGCAGGTGGTCCCATCCGAGGCCGATGAAAACATATGGCCTCAGATTTATGGAGAGCCACTGTGAGGCCCAGCCTCCGAATTCTCCTCGCCACGTTACCAGTTCCAACCGCGGCGAGGTCGGCGGCCTCCTGGAAGGTCCTGACTAATTATCATGCCAACTTTATGGTTAAAACATCTGTAGAATTTTTAATTATAGATTCATTCTCCAAACAAGTTTTAATTTAATCTTTAAATAACTGGCTCTTAATAAATGTAATTTTAACAAATATTTAATTTATAGGCATCATTACCTTCTACTACACTCTACCAGATGTAACCCATATAATTGAAGGGTACAGGCAGAGAAGACGGAATGTCCAATTTTACTAATTAAGAGAAAAACACAATTTAAAGTTTAAAAGTCATTATTTTGTTATTGAGATGAATTTGCAAAGTCTCTTACCCTTACATCTATTCATTAGATATTTCTTTAACATTATAATTCAAATTACACCACCTTTTATTAAAAACAAAACAATAATAAATTAAATAAAAATTATAAGCATTTTCTAACAAGTTCAAAACAAGGAATGTCTTTTAGGAAATTACTCCTATACTATGAAAAACTGAGTTAATCATAACATTCTTTGGTTTTGGAATCATATTATAATGCTTCATAAAAAAATTGTGTTTCTCTTGTACAAAATGGTATCAAATGCATTAAATCTTTATATTTAACTTCACTTATAAGCAAAAAAGCTTTATATGCAAAGTCAGGAAGTTCAAACTCATTGCTCATAATAATAATTTTATTAGTTATTTTAGATTTCTCCCAAGCTCCATTGTAATTTTCTCTGTGCAATATTATCTTGTGATCATATTCTTTTGAGACCATTATTTCTCTTTGCTTTTGAATGGGAATACTACAGTTCTTCATGTATTTTCCAGTCAGAAATATTGTCCATTTTCTAAAAACTTCTCCAGGAGCAATTTCAATCACCTGGAAAGGAGATGATTTGTACCTACAATTCTTAAGCAATTCATACCAATGATATGGCAATTCCATTTTGGTAATCAAAAGCGGGCAAAATACTTCATGTGTTATAATTCCTATAGTTGTTTTATTGAAAATGGTTCTTAATAATATAATTTTAAATCTGTAAAAAAAATTATAAAAAATAATCACATGATAGTAATCACATAACCTAAAAGGCATTTTATCAATTTAATTTTACTAAGAATTCCTTTTTTACATTGATTATTTTTATTAAAAAAAGTATTCTTTATTGATGATGCTTGTGAATAATTATTTTTTCAAATGCTTCTCAAACACTATTTATGAGTGAGCACATTATTTTATTTATTTAATTTTTTGAATTGTACTGTATACAAATTAGTTGCTTTTGTAGGATTTATACCTAATTGCACCTAATTGTTTTTTTTTACAACCATTAAAACCGCGTTTAAAATTTAAACTTGTAGTTGAAGCATGCGCTGTGAACACATTTTGCTTAAATGTATTTTACTAATTAAAACGATTAATTACCCAGAAATCAGCAATTTCGCAATATAACAAACATTATTTATGGACGAACAATCAAAAACCAATAGATATAAGTAATTTTTGATAGCATAATATTAAAAACTGCAATAGCGGGGCTAACTTGAAGGTAGATTTTAAATTAATTTTTATTTAATTAATAAATAAAGAACAAACAATAATTAACGGTGAACAATCAAAAACAAACGATGAACGAACGACTAATTAGCAAAATAGTCGAAAATTAGGAAAAAAAATATTTTTGCGGGGCTATTTTATCTGAGCCCTCTTTGAACAGACAACAGGATTTGACAGATTCTGTGAGCAGGCTGAATACAGAGTAAATTACGCGCTAATAGTCATAAAATGCGACGCCAGGCTCTTGGGCAATATAAATCCTTGAGCAAGATACTAAGATTTAAAAATATTAACTATTTAATAAATACCTAACTTAAATAACTCAAATATATGTCAAATGGATTCTCCTATACATTCAGCCTACGAAATTTTCCGAAAACAAAAGAAAAAAATAGTTTTGGTGAACCTGGTCAGTGCGGTAACAGTGACAGCTGACAGCTGGCAAGGTAACCAAAATATCGACCGCGTTGTCCAATGCACCAATGTACTATCAAGATTGTACTTAATTTTGATTATTTTTCTGTAATAGTATATGATTAAACGTTTTAATTATAAGTAAAACATTAAGCACAACTACAAAAATGCCAAAAACAGGTGCAACTCGTTATCAAAAGTTTCTTAAATCGGAAAAGTCTAAGACGAAGTTAAAAGCTAAAAAAGATTTGCCGAAAGGGACAAATGTAACCAAAACCAATTTTAAAGTAAAAAAGATTGTGATCAAAGAACAACTTAAAAAACATGAACCTACTGAAGCATTATCTACTCGAAAATTGAACGTTAAAGAGTTATTAACTCGGCTAAACCATTTTAACACAAATGCTAAAACAGACGCATTGAAGGAGCTTATGGAAATTATTACGGAATATCCCGAAGTATCTGTTAAATATCTTGGCCAATTAATTAATGGGATAGTGCCATTCATTCTCAATGTTGAGAAAACTGTAAGTAACATGTATACTTCACGTTTTTTACTTAAACCCCCATTCTGATTGAAAGTTTACTTGGTGTATACAAAGTATGACTATAATATGGACATTATTGCCTTAAGTGACCCTGTTGCAGTTGTAAGATTAAAAATTCTGCCATACTTTCAGATATTACAGAAATTAGATGTTTTCTTTACATTGGTAAATTACCAAATCTTTATTTGTAAGACTGACTTCAGCATATATTATGACCTACTATTTTTTAAATAATTTTAAATACTTTCTTTTCAGCTGAGACGTGAATCACTAAAAGTTTTTCACATACTTGTATCCAAAGCAATTCCAAACAACATAGACCCATTCTTCGACATCATATCTACTTATCTAAGAAGTGCTATGACACACATTGACAGCAAAATACAAGAAGATTCTTTGTTGTTCTTGGATATTCTTTTGTCTTGTACACCCAAAAATGTAGCTCGACATTTTTATAAGATCATGCCTAACTTTCTTGATATGATATCCAAGTTAAGAATTGATTCAAAACCTGGAAGAACATTGACTGTGAATATGGGAAGTCAAATAACAAGTGTCAAATGGAGAGTGAAAGTACTACATAGACTTCAAGATTATTTGGAGAAGTTTTTACTTCATAGTGGTGTTCAGGATGCTGAGAAACCTACTTCTAACAAAACACAGATATTTGATAAGACAAAGCTTAATCATTATCCACTTTTCAATCCAAGTTATGTGTCTGTATGCAGCTTATCTTGTTTCTCACCAATGAAAACACAGGAAGTGGAGCCTATGGATGGAGCTGCCACATTTGTGCAATATGTAGACACCTTGATGCCTTTACTATTTGAAACATGGCTTGAAGTGTGCCCTAATACTAATTCAGAGAAGAATTTTGAAACTGTTATAAGTGAGGATGCAGCATCATTACTTAAACACATTCTCAAAGTAATTGATTTGTTGTGGCAGCTGACTAATTTTTTAAACAAAAAGAACCCTACATCAAATATGCAAACACTATTTTGCCAAAAGTACAGGCAACAGTACACTAAGTACTTCCTCAATCTATTTCCATATGTTACTAATATAAGATCAAAATCAAAGGGACAAGAACCTCTTGAAAGTGAATATCTTATAACAGATCCAAAATTGATTGCAGAAAATTTAGAAATATGTTATTTATTCATTGTTACAAATCCCAATGTCAATGTAAAATCATATAATAAGGAAATAGTTTCAGTACTTAATTATATTGAAAAATTGTTTGGTCATAACACACAGGATGAAATTAATCCTATAATCATGCGGGTTATAAATTCAATATTTTCCAATGAGCTTAACAGTTGGACCAGGTCACCTATTGTCTTGGATTCTTTATATAGGAAAATTATATGGACATACTTCAACAAAACCTCCAGTTCATTTAGGCAAGAAATATTTAGTCTTCTATGCAAAGTTACACTAAATGATAAACTGGATCATTTCCATAAGATTGATGCACATGATATGTGGCTTAAGAATCTACCTTACATATTACTGGGTGATTCTATAACTGTCCAAACAATTGATATACTTTACAAGTTTGCCGTTCAAAATAATAAGACATTTAACTCTTTGATTAATCATAAGCTACTTAAAATTATAGAGAATTTGCCAAAAATTGTAATATCAGATGCCCCAAATGATACATGCAGTTATCATAAATTATTTTCCTTATTGTTTTGGATAAAACCTTGGGATGTTGTTTCTTTGAATTTGTTAGAAAACCAGTTGTTACACAGTGATTACAAAAGTGATCATGGCAAATTCATATTGGATACCATAAAGTTAAGAAGTGGAAAAATGATGTAAATAAAATTTTTTAACATCTTTTTATGATAGTAATTTATTTCATAAACACAAACACAGAATTATGCAAACAGTACACTCAACCATCTGGTGGAGGCAAACACAATTAAACAACAGAATAAAATTAGAGGGTAACTTCAATACACTTACTGAGGGGCTTCACAAGAACACACAAAAGCTCAATTTAAATAACTCAATCCTCAAATCAGCAAAACTCGTCCACATTACAATTTTAATTCTATACATAATATGCATAATACTGCAATTAGCAATCACAATCAGTACTTTACACACATTTTATACTTTGCCTCCTTAAAAGGAACTCAATATGGTCATTGGGAGATCTTACATTCACAATTAAATGTAATAAGAACATAAGTCACATTATAATTCACTATACATCTGTACTTCCGCTCAAAACATGAAATTCCTACTTACCAAATTAAACCAATTAATAATAACTTTTTTTCTGCTTTTTAAATAGCATCTCGTAGGTTTTTTTGTATTACAATCTCTTCTTCTTATTCCAATCAAGACGCCACACTACTAAACACTGTAGGATTGCACATTGCAAGCTCCTATTCTAAATGTGGTACGATGGCGCCATAACCATAAAATTAGCCAATCTGGTTACCATCTTTACCTATACCTAACCAAAGAAGATAAATTCTTGAAGAATATCTATACCGTACATGCAGTCTAACATATTCACACCAATCCGTTAAACATCGATATGAAAGCCTCATCGAAGCTGTTTTCATGTTATTCATTATAGACTAGTGTTCTCTACAAACTAATTCTAATAAATATGACTACTAAAGAAAATTTGCTATTCATCGAGTCGTCTTGTTTTCTATATTTGGCAAATTTTGGCAAAAATATAATTCACCAATGAGAATGTATATTGCACGTATGAAATACATGCGAAATTTTAAGAAACGACAAAATTACAATATTTTGATGTGCGTTATTAAAACATACTTCATATGTGCTTAATATGTGATAAGGGGTCCATTCGATACCGAGTTATAAATCATAATTGCATTAGTTTCTCTCTAAAGAAACAAAATTGTACCAAGGTTAATATAGAATTTAAACTATTTTGTAATTTTAATTCGACATCGCATGGACCCAGTATCAGAATATTTTTCAATTTTGTCATAAATATAACCATATCTAATAAAGAATTAATTAATTATCAAACGAGTATCATTATTGAGAATCATGTCCTCATAAACCATACATTAGTCGATAAAAACTTATTGTGCATTTGATGCTTATAACCAAAGTCGGATAAACATAATAATCTTCATAAATCCATGTTTTTGAAAAATCGAAAAGAACGCCGCCTGACCTCATGATTTTTGCGTGGCAAGTTTTTTTTTTTTATATTTTTCACTATAACAGTCTATAGTCATGCGTCTTATTCCGTGCGAAATAATATTCAGAAACAGTGCTTATGGTTTGTGGTAAATTTTGGCAATATTATAAAGCAGCACTGTAAACCTCCGTTTTGGGAAGCATAATGCAACAAATCTTATATGTCATGCAAAGAATAATTGTATCATATATTTATTGTGATAGTCGATAAAAGCCGCATTTCCATTCATACTGGTGGTAAAAGCCTTGTATTACTAGATTTTAAGCTGTCATATTTTATAATGGGTACTAATACGTATTTATGTTTTTATTGTCCCAGTAATAAAAATTGAGTATTATGTTGAAAACGTCAGTCATCTAATTTTTTTTTGTAAAGCACGATGTGTTTTGAATGTGTCCTGCCGTGTCAAAGCTTGATGAATATGCGACTTTTGTAATGTGTAAATGTAGGATTCATATATACTTATTTTGGGTATGCATTTGTCTATTGAGTTTTCCTTTTACTAGATTTTTTTGCGCGGGGGATTGTAGCAGAGGCCGACAGCATTGCCTGAAAATAAAAGAATTAAATTGAAAACTAACTTAAAAAAGCAAAAGCAACTCTATTTGTGCATGGTGCCACCTAACTTATTGTCACACGGAACATCTAATACAAAGTTTGCTAAAGTTTTCTTCTGTCATTTACTTTTAATTGAAGTAGAAAAATTGTCGTTAATATTAGAAGTAAACTGGACTAATTGGTGTTAAATTGATATCTCTTTTTGTGAAAATATTAAGTGTCACCATTGAGAGTAAATTAGTCTACAGTCACTCGGGTAGACAAGGGAAGAGTACATACATAAGGAGGACACAACAGAATAAACAAATAAACCCCGATAAATATTAAATTCAAAACATATTAAAACTTTCAAATATTAATATTATATAATGCGCACATATATAACAGAAAACAAAACAAAACTCAAGCTTCTTCATATTATTGTGGTTAGTCAGCGTTACACAGACAAATAATAGCATCGAAAAATTAAAATTTAGTTTCCAGTCATGTTGAATATGCGAATGACGATCAACTTTATTTTAGTGCTAAAGTCATGCCTCTTTAGTAAATTACACACAAAACCAAATTAACATACTGTTCTGCTTAACTTCTGCAGCTATAATGAATGGAGTCAGGACTATAGGACATTAAACTTCGGTGCTTTTCGATGTAGTTGGTATTTCTTCATGCAAGGGAATATATTTGTATTCGGGATGATTCTCTAATGCTGCATCAATGAGTTTTTGTAGTGCGTCGCTTTTCTCTTTGATGTCTTCGTTTATTTTCTCACCATCTAGATCTCCAGGTTTCTGAGGAGCTTCTTTATTATGCCCTTTGTCACCAGTAATTTCAATTTGAGGTACGTCAATAGCATCGCGTGTTACGCTTCCTATAACACTTAAATCATTGCAACTTTGAAATTCATCTGCAATTGTTTTTTCCACTGTGGAAGATCTACTATTACTATCTGACGAAGTTGATTCGTTATCTGACTTTGATGAGTCATCTCCTCTGTTCCAAAAAGCTAATTTACTGGGCAATTGCAATAACTTGCCAATACCAGAAGTGTGTCCTTTAGGAGCCCTAGCCGGCGACTTCGATTTTTGTCGTTGTTTTTGCTCTGTATCTACAATTTGTAAATCATTCTGTACTTCACTTTCTTTTTGAGGTAAATTAGGCATGTTCTTTACTATGTCTGTTTCACTTTCTTGGGGTGTATCCTGGGCAGCATTCTCAATAATTTCTTTAGTGTTTTCTTTTGATATAATTGGAGGAGGCGGTGGTGGTGCTTTAGGTTTGCCGTACTTTCCTTTAGCTAATTTCTTTTTACTTTTGGGAGAATTATCTGGCGTTCCAAAAGAGGCTTCATCATCGCTTTCGGCAGAGTCGTCAATAAATGGGGTATCAACATTATCATGGCTTATTGCAAGATTAGTATCGTGTTCGCTCGTTTTTTCAGTAGAGGAAACATTACGTGGTTGTTCATCTTCTTTAAATATAACGGTATTGCTAATTAAATTATCATTTGGAATATTCAGGTTGGAAACAGGTTCTAAGCGGCTGTCTTTGTCTTCAAACTTTAAAGTAGATCCACTTATATCAACCTCGTTTGACAGCTTTGTGCCGTCTTTTAGTTCACATTCATTAACAACGTTGATAACATTGTCGCTATCTTTATTGTCATTTTCATTTTTAATAATAAGTTCTTGAGTATCTTCAAAAATATCATTCGTGTCGTCAGTCGTTATTTTGGAATCCTTATCTAACGAAGCTTCCTTAGGAGTGACTTCCTTTTGGTCCCGGTGATCTGAATTGGTAGGTTGGTCATTAGAAGATGTTTGTAAGGGATAATTACCTAGTACTTGGACTATTTTTATTTGTTCACCAACATATTGGTATAAAAACGGGGGGTCGGTGTGGGATAAGTATAAAGGGGTCGGAAGATTAACAAGTGGGGGCATATTCGCATATTCAAAACTATCGTCGTCGTGGAGCTCCTCGATGACAACTTCACTTTCCTTTAAATAAAAAGTTCTTAAGTCTATATCATATTGAAAATATAATCAAATTAAACAATATAAGCTAATAAATGCATAAACAGACTTGTAGTACATAAATGTCTAATTGAAAGATGGTATGTATATCATGCAATGAAATACTAGTAAAATAAAAGAATTAAGATGTATAAAATTTCTTCAATATTGTCCACTATACAATAGCTATTTTTTAATATAGTTCAACACTTCTATATTCTACCATTTATTTCGATTTTATCATTAGGATAACACATTTATATATTCCGAAGCTTTAGCATAATCGTACAAACATTGTAATATTATTGAGCTCTTTCATACCCATCAGTATTTTTCATTCTTTATTTAGCACAGCATCATGAGCCAACATTAATACTTATCAGTCCTTCGCCTACTTTCAACAACAAGCACCTTTCCTACCCTGGCATGCTATAATATCAAACAGGATTCAACAATTCCCGTGCTATCAACTATTTTTATCATGTTGCTTATAAAAATAAACTCATTATTTGCTTTTTCTAGATTTGTCATGATATGAAATAAAAAATAACAGTTCATAACGATTGTGGGAAAGCTATAACGTGCTTGAAATATAATATTCATTTTGCATACCGTGTATTTAGTTCGGCAGTGATATCTATACTTTGTACACGTTCTTTCACCACTCTCAGTGCGTTTCTACAATTTACACTTAACAGTGCGTTAAACAGTGATCATCGAATAATTTCTTAAAGCGCATATGCAGTAAATGCTACTTATACTTTAAAATACGAGATACTAATACTTTTGTCACCATATCCGTATTAATGTCCTATATTACGCAATATATGTGATAATTAATTTGCTACAAGTAAGCTAATTTCTCCCATATCCTAGACATAAAGACGCAACTTATTTATAATTTTTTAACGCATTAATAATTTGTGTATGCGATACAAGCCTTGCACACACAACAGTATAATTTTTCATTATATATTTTATGTTTTATAACCAATGTAATAAGAATTATTCTTGTTTGTTGATTATGAGCAGAACTGAATTAGCATGGTTATTAAATTGTTGTACAACTAATTGACCAAATAATTTGTTTTATAAAATTGTATATGTTCTACAAAATACAATGTAATGTCAGGTAACAATGATTCCGTAATGAGATGTATTTTCACTATCACATTATAAATGAAATACAAATATATCCTATGATAGCTGCTCAGAATCAACACAGTTCACACCTTTCTACATTTAAAATCCCTTAACCGTTTTGTTATACATTGAAAGAGACTTGCTCCCACTCCACACACATCAAATATCTTTTTATTACACATCTTACATACTTGAAGCTGAACTTTCAAGTTAACTAAGCCATCGGCCCTTATTTTGGAACAAACCCTTGATTGTGCTAGTACACACTTAACTTGACGGAACTTGACTATGGTCAACCAAGCCCATATTTTTAGAGGTACCCCAGCAGTGTATCATTTACAGTCTTACTTAGTAATCATAAACCTAAATCACATCTTTTTGTGTAGGGTTATTTGTAGAAGAGACCCCAGTATGACATTTACAGTCTTACTAATTAATCACAAATCCAATGTAATCAGATCTGGGTTCAGATCACGTTTTCTTGTATGTATGTAGAAGAGACCCCACGTATGACATTTAGTCTTACCAAGTATTCACAAATCTTGGTCATATTTGATGTATGTGTAGGGTTATTTGTAGAAGAGACCCCAGCAGTATGACATTTGGTCTTACTAATTAATCTGACTTTAATAATTCATCGAAACATTTGATGTATGTGTAGGGGAGCATATGAGTGTAGTAGTGAATAGTTAGCAGACCTCAGCGGCCTGGGGTCGCTTGATGGCGGTGACGGTGGTGCGGGCGGCGCGCGCGCGGGCGCGGGCCCCCAGCGACCCCGTGCGCGTCAGGCACGCCGAGTTGTCCGCGCTCGAGTAGCCCGAGCTTATGTCTTCGGAGGACTTGATGTGGCTGGAAGGACAAAAGACGAACTTGGAATTGAGATAATTTATGTTTAAATAGACTTTTTATTAGTGGCAATACTTTGGAAGGCCAAAAGCGTTATACCTTTATGGTGGAATGTGTAGTTTATAATTGTTTTTTTTTTGTGGGGTTGGGATTATCACGTTTTTTTTGGGCTTCTATAGAAAAACCTCCATGAATTTTTAAAAAGTGCTTTTGAACCGCCTATTTTGAACTATTGCCGTTTCGGAACGGCTTATTGCTAAGGAAAAGAAAAGGCAAGAAATACCCTGAGCAACACGAGATGTCATATTTTTTATTAAGAAATTAACAATATATTTGCAAACTTTTACATACTTGTCATTATTTTTATTCTAAGTGCAAATACATTTGTTTACAATAGATTTCAGGACACTATCATCCAAGACATATGTCTTGCAGTATGAATAAATTTTGTAGGTCGATCAATGCGGATAACCTCCATTCAAGGATCTTTTTCTCCAGGGAATGTCAGTTATACGTGATGTACTCGCTGCCACTTACAGCTTGCTAATTAGCTACATTGTAACAAAGTTTTCTTTTTCCTGTTCAATTCTATGTTTTAGTACATTGCTCACCTGAAATCAGGTTCGTCCATTCTGTTGGGGCGAGGGCTGCGGACGTCCACGTCGACCTCGGGGAAGTACATCGGCTGGCGACTGTTGGACTCGGACGCGCTGCGACGTGTCGAGAAGCCGCTGCACACAATTAATATCATTTTCTAATAGTAACACCATAATTCGGCGAGAACGCGTGAAAATGTATGTTATAAATGCGTTTAGAAGCCACGGGTAACCCATAGTGACCAAAATGGCTGAGGCATCAGTTACCGTAAAAATTGTGAAAAATAAATACATTGGCGTTGGAATGAAAATGTTAACATATCGTTATTTTGAACATGATTATTTTGACCGCTAATTTGATTCGATTGTGAATTTTAATTTAAACATACAAAAGAGTAAAACTACTACTTCACTTATAAAAACTACTACCGTAAGGTAACCTTACGCATTTTTCTTCTAGGGTACTATAGAACGGTACTTTCTATGAACAGGATCAGGCGCTACCATCAGATTGATCACTGAGTTCACTTGATCATCAACATCATCTCATATACGTCCCACTATTATACACGAGCCTCCTCTACAACTAAGAAGTATTTAAGCCTTAATACATCACACTAGCCTGGTGTGTTCGCAAGCAGAAATGAAATTCCTAACAATTCACTTAAGATTAACTAATTCTTCCTCTACAAAGTACTTAATCATAAACAAACACTAGTACATAAGTCTATTAACCTTTTCCCGCCGCGGCGTATGAGCCTAGGTTCGGTGAGGACATCGTCTGCCTCGTCGCCCCCCCTCTCCTCCCGCGGCTCGCACTCCGTCAGGTCGGACAGGCTGTAGCTCTTGCGCAGCTGCTGCACCAGCCCGCCGCCGCCCTACAACCCACACTCTCATACACCACTCTTACATATATACACGGTGTGTTCAGACCGTGAGCGAAAACTTGGG
The DNA here is from genome assembly GCA_030295005.1 of Cephonodes hylas. Classification (NCBI taxonomy): domain Eukaryota; kingdom Metazoa; phylum Arthropoda; class Insecta; order Lepidoptera; family Sphingidae; genus Cephonodes; species Cephonodes hylas. The sequence continues at coordinate 9,345,257 of AP025371.1, forward strand.
CTGATAATAGCTACGGTGGATACGAAAACATTGGCGTTAAAAAAAAAAGAAAAAAGATTTTTTGCGGGATTTTTTTTTAACGCCAGTGGGTTTGTAAACACCGTAGCTATTACTTACTTTAGTTTTCGATCACAGTCTGAATACAGGGTGTATTCAGTATCAAAACATAGATTTCAAGAAAAAAATATTATGGTGGCAACATAAGCTACCTTCCCTTAGTAAAATTGCAACATGTGGCATTAAAGCATTATTGAAATTCAACCAACAAAAATACTTACATGAGCATCAGCTGATTCGACTTCGATCTTTGCAAGCTTTGTGAGGCAAAGCGAAAGCAAATAACGCTTTGAGTAACAGAAAAATACAATTTTATATATAAAATCGGTATATTTTATTTGGAAGTAATCGAAATTAATACTAAGTCAGTCACACGTTACTAAATCTAAAACACAACACACATTTCGGTGTATCTACAACACATGCGCTCATCAATACAACTAGATTATACACTAGGCTCGTTTTAACACGTCATGCGATGTAAAATATCGAATCACGTTCAGATTGTGCGAACGTATTGGAACAAGACATAGAACATGAGAAACGTTTTAGACTAACAATTCACATAGATAGATAAAAGACAGGGAAGAAATGTACTGAAAGTGTGACGCAATAGTAAATATTACGAAGTGTACTTGAAAACTTTGGCTTCGGTTACGTAGTGTTAAATGTTCCATATTATTGATATTCCATTCGCAGAATATTTAAAGCCTATACACCGCTTTTAATATATAATCGGTAATGAATTGAGATCTCGAGATCGGACGTTCGTGAATTTAAAAAAATATATTCAATGTAATTCGTGCTGCGACCTGCGCATTGCGCGACTTTGGCCGCTTCTAAATAATCTTGAACGTCTTTTGGCAAAGAATCAATCACAATAGATATTATACAATTCATAAAAAGTATTATAAAACACGTGTCGTTCTATTAATGTAAAATTATCGTAAACAGTGCAACAAAACTTCGATATCAAAATTTAAGTTGTTAGTTACACTTGTCCTTTAGATAAGATTATTCTCACGGTTGACTAAACGATCTAGGAATCACAGTAAGGTTTTGAGAGCTTAGTCGACTACAACGGCGTTGTTCTCTTTCTCTAGGGCTGCTTGGCTTCTGGTCCGTCTGCCGCGAGACTTGCTGCGGGGTCTTTTCTCTTTGGCCACTTTGCGTTTTCGAACAACATTGCCTCTACTGCGGGCAGAGTGCTCCGGTTCATAGTCGGGGTCGTGTGCATCGCCATCGCCTATCTGGTAATCTTGATTGTCGTCATTATCGAGCTCGACGATCTCGACAATTCCTGGCATGTTATTACCGGCGCGTTGGTATTCAAAATCTTCGTAGGTGTCTTGGTAACCGTCTGTGACGTCACGGGATTCGATCGCCCGCCTAGCTCTGCCCTCTCTGTCTTGCTCAGGACTAGGCAGATTGAAGTTCTGAGTGAAGCAGCAAAGGAAAGGATGATTGGAACAGACCGGGTACGGAAGGGAGAGAAATTAAAAAAGCGTGTTAATAAAATTAAAAAAAATGACCAAATTAAAATAAAGCTGCGATGTAATTTCAATCCTTTGAGTGGTAAATTTAATGATATGTATGCTGCTGTGGTCATGCCTGATAACAGTGGCGCGGATAATGAACGCTTGCTGTGTGCTTTCTGAAGCCGTATTGGAAAGCTGTGCGCAAAAATTAGCACCAGTGTGTGTATTCGGATTATTTACATCACATGTTATCAAACATGCCACACCGTTGCTTCGATATTGACCTCAAAGTGACAACCGCTTAAGTGGTAAGAAAACAACACAAACTCATCTAATTAACACTTTGCACTTGTACATTATTAAGTGTTATGGCCCGCTGTTAACCTTGTTTTAATACAGCTTTGTAAGGGAACTCATCTTAAACGGAATACGTGTTGGAAATAATTAAAATCTGATTTTAAATTAGCTTATTACTTGTTATATTTCCAGCAAGTATTTCGATTAAGCTTCTAAATCTTCATCATTAATACAAATGTAAGCATGCTTGTAATATGCACAACTGTCGAGACTTACTTTTATGGCAGTCTGCATGATGACAGTGGTGGCATAGTTAACGCCCTTGGTGCCCAAGTTGAGCACGGTGTGGTAACCCTGGTCTTTGGCCTTCGCGATGTACTCATCTATTTCCTGTAAAAAATAAATCGAATTCTCAACGATGAACTTCCATAAAACAACTTAATCTTTTATTGAAACATATACTTGGAGCTTCAATAAATTAATTAAATTTAGACCGTCTTGTCAGATATTTGGTATAAGAGCACTGACTGAGATCAAAAGTTCCCGGGTCGGTAAAAGATCGTTACTTATATGATGTTTTAATAGCAACACGGTATAAATAAATATGACAAAAAAGCGGCAATAATCCTATTAAAATATTACATGGTACAGCTGGCAAAACGTGGGTGGAGAAATACACTTCTGGTTAAAAATTGTTGATTCTGTTTACAAATGATTAAGATAGTTGCATGGTCGACTATTTTCTGCCTGTAAACACTATATTATTTTTATGAAGTGATTCGTGCTACCACAAGGGTCACGGACGAAAATACTGTAACAGTAATATAAAGTTAACCCTACACTGCATTCAGTGCCATATATGTCACAACCAATAAAATTGATATTTTTTCTAAGTTGAACCTAGGGACGAGATCTATAATTATGATAGCTTATTAATTATAATCAATGACAATCAATTAGTACCTTTATTCGAGTTAGATGGCAGTACCCCCTCGCTCAATTAGCCGTTTAACTAAAAGAATTGATAATATGCCGTGGGCGGTGCGAACGATATTTAAAAATACAGAAAAATAATAATTATTGACGGAGTGCAATAGTGAAAAAAATGTTTTTATATCGAGAAAACTGTGTACTAAGCAAATGTAAGTATTATTTTTTGATTTGACATTGTTTTGATACTAAAATTTTATAATTACTGGTTGTTCCCGATATGTCACTTCATGCAGTGATGGTCCAAATTTATGTATGTTTAATAATGTCGATATGTTTTTTTTTATTTTCGATAATGGCGACGAAAAGTTTATCTAGCAATGAAATCCTAAATTATTTGACAATACCATCAGGCAGCGAAGACAAACTAGACTCCTTTGAGGCTGAAAGTGATGATGATATTGCTGCAATTCGAACTATCGTCAATCAACTTTGTGAAACGTTTAGCGATGCTGATGATGAACAGCAATATGATTCTTCAATCAGGTATGATCTCGTTACACCATTATCAAGGTCATATAATAAATAAATACATTCAATAGTCACATACACAGTTCTGACCGCACACTAGGATACAAGTCCTGTGTCGTGGGTATCAGAGACTACGAGGGACTTATTCGGTCTCACTAACACCCAGACTCGAAAAAAATATTTATCTCGGTGCGGGGAACAAACCCGTAACCTCTCGTTTCACAAACTGATGTCAAGCCAACTGCACCACGGGGCTGTCAAATATAATGATGTAACTGATATGCAGCAGCATATTTCAAACCTCTGGAGATTCAAGTCCTGCAGTTCCAATTACGTCTAGATTAAGTGCTATACGAGCACGGCAGGTTGTGAAAGAAAGAAGTGGTACTTGAGGCTTTATTGCCATCTCCTCGATATCGCCACCATAAACAGTTGGTTGCTATATAGAAGAGTTGGGGAGATGCGACAAGAAGCAACGCCGCCAAAGTTAAAAGACTTATAGTTAGGATTGGCAAAAAACCTCTTCATGAGTGGTTAGTCAATGAAAAAGAAAAGAGGCCGACCGTCTTCTGCTAGTAAGGACTTGATAGAGAAGAAAAGAACGAGAGCCAATGGTGCGAATCTTCCTCCTCGTGACGTAAGGCGTGATGGTGATATGTAAGGACAGAAACACCAACAATGCAAGTATCTTTGCTGCAAAAGAAACTCATTTGTTTTGTTCGAGAAATGCGGGGTCGAACATTGTGTCAACAAAGATAAAAAATGCTTCCGTCTCTGTCATCTCTAGTATTGTACTAAACATACATCGGTAGGTCAATGCATGTTGTGCCATATATGGAACAAAATTAAAAAACCGTTTTTTTCCATTATTATGTATGATTTATTTTTTTAATTATTTTTTCCGTATTCTAGACCAAAACTATTAGTAGATAAGATTTTTTTTCTTTCGAAAATAAAAATCATGCAGTGTAGGGTTAAGTTGTTTACTCATACCAGCACCAACCGCGTTTCTCTCTACGGCTAACCGCGTAACCTAAGCAACTACTGAGTTACATTCGGAACGAGAACATACCACAAAAATTTTGATAACAGAATAAATTTCAAAGTTTTAAAAATATACTCTCAATTAAAATCGAATACTATTAATTTTACAATGCTCGCGACCATTGTACTGAAATATAATTGGCACCAGTACAGGAAAACCTAGATTCACGCCAATGGTCTCTTGTATTTATATGGATACGCAACTAATTAATAGCATGATAAATATTTAGGGCATAGCTTAAGTTGATGGACGTTACTAGTAAATAGAATGATAAAAAAAATAGTAAGTGCATAATTTCAATTTTGTATTAAATGTAATAAAACACAACGCCGCAATACAATTAATGTTAAGCACAGTGGGCTTTTAACTGAGTTAAAATGGTGGAAAATTATGACAAATAACTCTCACTAGTGGAAACATTACAACGATTAAATTAAAATCTGAAACAGTCAAACTGTTTTTAATAAGATTTCCAATAAAAAATATTTTGAAACGTACATTTTGTCAGAAATAGTTATATATTTAGTCATGCGTTTTATTATTACTCAGTACAGAGTAACTGTAAATATGCAAGTTATGCTAATTCCAAACAAACTTTCAACTATGGGAAACTACTACTCACTAACAACAGACCATAGAATTAAGATATGTTACTTTTTCCATAAATTATTTATTTGTAGTGTTTTAAATCTTACCAAAATCATACATTTCAGTATTGGATTAGGTTAAGTAATAGGATTCCTGTCACTTTATACTAAGAGACCACAATTTAGATGTCATAATAGCCGACCTACAAGACAAATGTAAACGGCCCAAGGAGGCCATCGCAATTTTGTCGAACAGCGGATGATGACCATCCATCATCTGCCGACAATCTAACTGGACAACGTAGTATGTTGCAATAGTATGCCGGTTTAAAACAAAATCGATAATTTTCTGAATGACTAAGATATCGATTGTTCGTATGATTAGATTGATTATTAAAATTTTAGGGGCATCATTTTCACATATTGGCGAGCCCTACAAGCAAGAAATTTGATTTGATTGGATGCACCAAATATATTTGGTTTTTTTAGTATTGTACATACGTAGGTTTTAATTATTATTTTTTTGCCACAATGTAAAAATTTACTGAAAATTGGAGTTGGGGATGAGAGAATTATCGGGCTTTCAGCTACTGACTCACCTGTTCCCTCCTGCATAGTGCTGGATGCACGAACTTCCTGTACAGTATGGAGGAGCCCTTTGTGGCCGGCGATAGAAGCCACAGTACGAGCACAATCTTCACCTCGTAGTAGAATGGGAACCACGAGAGAAACACATCCGTGAACGTCTCCGTGCACGTGAACAGCGCAAACACTATCCAGTACATCATCCATTTTACCTGCGGGGTGCAAATTGTAATTTTAATTGCTATCGCCCATTAATCTCCGGTCTCGGTCGAGATTGAAGGGAGAGAAAACAGATGCTATGCGCATTCGTACTTATAGTATAATGAAGTCCATTAATTTCCTTTGACTAATGAGATCAACGTCTGAATGTTAGTCAGTATTTTCGCTCAATTAGTTTTTAAATCTACATTATCTTCACTAATGGCGGCGGGTTTTATTATTAGATGATATAAGATCTTAATATTAACAATAATTATTAATCAATAAGGCTCGACCGAGATCTCGGTCTCGGCATTCTCGGCTACAAATCCTACCGAGAAATTTGTCTCGGTTCTCGGCTGTTTCTAGCCGAGATTCTCGGTCATAACCGAGACTGTAACTTTTTTCGAATCGGCATTAAAATTTTACGGCGCGTGGCCATGCGTAAATATAGTACAAAAGCTCGGTAATCAAAGAAATGCTAATATTTTTGAGTATTGGTTTTTGTCACCTTATAAGTTGCTTAGTGCTTAAGCCTGCAACAAATATTTTTTTAACTGCGCCGCCTACTAGTTAAGCAAGTGAACAACTGTTTAGGTGAGCTAGTCAATTTTATATCGAGGGACATGTAGTAGTAGTAGGTAGTAGCGTATTAAAAAAATTAACAGTATTAAAAAAAATCACGCTTTGTGTATTCTCGGTCTCGGTTCTCGGTCTCGGCCGAGACTTTATTTTATTCTCGGTCTCGGTCTCGGCCGAGAACAAAAAATCCATCTCGGTCGAGCCTTATTAATCAATCATTTTTACTTAATTAGGACATGGGCTAAAATAGGTATAATTTGATTTAATATGACTCGTTTCAAATATACATTTTTGAAATGAAAACTACTATTTGATATAAAGTTACTTGATGTTCTATACACCACTGTTATCCAGGCTAATTGCACATTGTGTGTCGGGAACAAGGCAAAGGACACAGCGGGAACTGAAGCGTGACACCACGATCGTGAGCACTAGCAAGGCCATTGTTGTACCTACTCTTCTATTACGTTTACTGTTTCTAATCTAGCATTATTTTAAAGCTACGTAGTTGTTGAATGACCCCAACTGATTTTTAGGATACGGGCAAAAAACAGAATATTCGATTTCACTATTGTTTCTTTAAAATATAGAAAACTTATAACAAGTAAAACCGTTTACAAAAAGAAACAAAAATACTCACGTATTCCTTCAAGTTCTTCGTCCGCACAGCTTTATAGGAGGCATAAGCCGGATAGAGAGTTCCGAATACCAATCTGCAAAACGGATATATGACCAAATATGAAAACATCCTTGGTGCGATCAATCCTGTCGTCACGGCGAACACACCGAAATTCCCAAACGTCACACTAGGTATGCATCTGCTTAATGTCACACTAATGTTCACTGCAAGTCTATGCCAGACTCGGCCTTTCGCGACGACGAAAGAGGAGTCATCATAGTCACGGTCAGCGGCGAATTTTGCGAGTTCACGGCTTCGGAGAGTGTCGGAGGCGACAACGCGGGCGTACTCCACCTCTAGTTTGTTGACAATAAACCGGACACTGGACAGTCCGAGGCTCAGTGCCGGCAAACGAAGGCTGTCGTCACGGTTACGCGTGCGGCCCGCTTCCATGGATACGGTAACAGCGACATTAAAAGCTTCGCGTCCAATATTTATGCACCAACTTTTATTAATGTTCGTCCGGGTACGCGGTGCTAGTTTATTTGAAATAGATGGGTTCGCGCACGAGCTGTGCAAACGAGACTGACCCAATCAACATCTGTCTGCAATCTGTTCTATTAGGCACCTTGTAAATCAATAGCTATGAACTGATTCAATCTTATTGACCTCACAATAGTCAGTGTAACTGGTGAATGTTCACAAACTGTCCTTGAGAGGCAGTATACGAATTGGTTCCCAGTTTATAATTACTGTAAAAACGTGATTAAGTTTTTTTATATCTTACAAATCAATTGGTTAATTCCTGGAGTGATCATTCCACTTGTTGTGTAAATTAATACCTATTAACACCGAGAATGTATCAAGTAAACGTGGGCGGAGTACCGCTGAGACGTCTAGAAAAAGTAATTTTTAACATGGCTTTATCCTGTAATCCCCGATTAAATTACTTTTCTATTAATAATAAATTTTAACAAGTACTTAAGACACGAACGAAATAATTAGTGAGAATTAGAAACTAATTTCATCAATAAATTTGTTCAAAAGAGGCAATATCCAGTATCACGCATTACATGATACGTTCACAAACCGGCGAAGTGCACGGGTGCGTGAAAATTTAACGAGTTAGCGTTAGCACTGAAAGTGGGCTGCAATATTGGGCGCCGGTTTCAATACATATTTGACAACGTAGAAATCAGCAAAGGATCAAATAGTTTTCAAAAGCAAACACGACGGAAGCGAGCAATGCAAGATAAGTACTCTTATGTACGTAGAATGATGAATAATAAAATGGACAAGGGGCAGCTAGCATTTACGAATTACCAGTTTAATTTGAACTACCCTGTTCTTAGTGCCCGCTGAGACACGGATCGGTAGCTTGGGTCTCGATAAGATGGACAGTTTTAAAAATAAACAATTGGATTGCAGATGCATCGTTCATACTAAAGATATGTGTGATGTGCTGTGTAGTACAACAATCAGCATTGTTTTGTTTTAATGTGCACAACTGAAGCTTGATCTGTTATTAGGTGTAACTATATGGCCAAAAAAGTATATCAGCAAATTGAAATACCAAATATATTTTTAAAACTTTGTGTATATTCTAAAATAACACTAATTAAAGCATGTTCTGTGTGGCATTTATTAAATACACCGTGTTCGAAATATATGTGTTTCCATAAATATACAATTCGAAATTCAGGAAGCTTATAAATTCATACAATTTACTTTGAGCAAAAATTCCGAATACACAAACAAAGAAAGTGTATGATGTCATTATTCCAGAAATGAAATCCACAACGCCATTCGCAACTCCGATACAACATTCCATTAACAGAATGATCGTAAATCTGCTTGATAGTTACTGATTTATTTTGTTAAATCCTCAAACAGATTGCACGTTTTTTTGTGCTAAAAATTCTGGTTATTTCCTGAAATAATAACAATATCAACATAAGGACAACACATTATTGGTAACGTATGACGTATACGCTACCAGTTTTCGTGTCATAGGAAGTGAAACTCACTTAATGTGGATAAAAATGGAACGGGAACATGGTGCGAAACGCTCCCAACGCACATGTGAACTATTTAGTCCAATTCCACAACCGGTTAGTAACACATTTCAACATGCAAAAATAAACACGGTTTAGAAGTTTAGATGATTTTATACGTAATTTGACATAGATATACCTATTGCTTTTTTTAATGTTAAGCTAAAAAACTAGGGGCTTCAAAAAACTAAATGATCTGTATGCCAAAATTATAGATGACCAATTAACATTTATAAACGAACCATAGGTTACCCATATTAGTATAATTTCACTCATTTAGGTCTTCCAGAAGTGAAGTTGACAATGGAATGATATTTTTTTTATCATAGTAGTTGAATTTTATATTTGTTCGTTTATTCGGCCATCGTCAATATAAGTACAAGAATGCAATTTGTCTATGTTACGACTGCACGTTCGATTGCCTATTGATCAAGTCGGTTCATTTGTGATTAATCAGTGCGCCTTTACGCATATTGGTCACGTAGAGTGATGGACGCAAATAGTCGCGTGCTGTACATTATAAATGTAACAGAAACCGTTGCATTCAGCGAAATGTTTAAGTAGAATATTCATACATTGTTACAATAATTATCGATATGCAAATGACCATAGTTAATGATGCAGAAACTAGTTCAACTGCAAACAATGCTTCTGATGATTTATCATTTTAATAATAAAAGTCTTTGTTACTGTTTTATTTTATAAATGAAATCAGAATTCAGCCATTCTGTCATAATAGAATAAATTCTGTTGTTAAATTACAAACCAAATCGCTGAATAACTAAATAAAGCAATACACTTAACAAAACACTTCCCGATTGTAAAACTTTCGAAAGCAACAAACCGAACCGAAGCTAGTAGGAAAATAACCGGTTATAATCTATTTACAAAAATAAACTCGTGTGCATGTAGGTCAAGAACCTCGGATGCAGCAGTTGGTGCATTGGAAGTCATCTCGAGGCATGCGATGTTAGAAATCCATTGTTCATCTTCGATTAGTAATAACTGAGATGCATTATTAATAATAAGTCTTTGTCTCAAACCCACTAGGTTTTCGTAGGCGTCAGATTTAACGCAACTAAATTTATGTGCTCCAAAAACGCTGATATGTATCAAAATTTGGCGTTAGAATAAATTTAAATATTATCAATTCATTGAACAAGACAGAGGATACAAAGTTAGCCGACTACACAAAACCTTCTCCGTTTGTGATTGTGACGTTCATCAGGTATATTATTATTTATTCAAAGAAAAGGAGCGAAATTGTGTAACATAATGTGATAGTGTGGAAACCCGTTATTAACATAACCTATATTCGAATCACGTTATCGTTATAATGCGTCCTGTTATACCGATGATGAAGCGGATCCTTTCTACGAGCTCTGTGCACCAAATAAGGCACGGGCGCAACGTACCATCACTTCTTCAGGGTCGATGTAACAGCCAGTTGAGCGTGGCTTTATTATGAACGCGTTATAACTGAGAAGTATAAATGCAACCTACTTTCTTCGTACGTCTTGTTAAAAATAAAAATAGACGGTGGTAAGTCTTCGTACTGAACCAAATATGATTTCTTAATGTTGTTTAACATTTTAATTAAGAGAATTTAAGAGAAAGTTATGAAACATTTTATACCGAGTGCGGCAAATAACAGTAGTTATTATAGGTCTACATAAATTAAAATTATCGATGGTTGGCGCTTTCTTGGGGAGGCCTACGTTCAGCAGTGGACGGCGATAGGCTGAGTATATATAAATTAAAATTTATAATACTATAATGGGGAATAAATCAGTGTAGAGGTAAGAAGGATTGCAAGATTCTTTTGGATTGATTGTTGCGGTATAGCCCATGATAAGCCATTTTTGTCTGAGTTTGTAAAACAAGGCTTTTAATACACGATGCGTGATGGCGCTATGAAACAAGATGTTATAACTTGAAAGAAATCATACCAATTGTAAAGGTGTGGATCTCTAATAAACATGCGTGGTCCGTAAATATCAGCTGCAAGTTTTCACACATTCGAGAATGATCAATAAATATTTTTCAAATCATTACACAAAGGATATTCTTTTATTTTCGAAATTCTCAACATAAATTCTTTAAAATTAGATTTTAGTTGGAAACCAATAAAGCGACCTCAATACCGGTATAACTTCCTGTCTATTGTAACACGCGGTCAAGCGTGGTTCATTATAATTACAAATTACTTGAACATTCGTTAAATGGCTCATTTCTGCTAACATAAACTTACGCGACAGTACGTTTAAAAAGGTTCGTCAAAGTCTCCTTAAAATTTACGACGTCAAATATGGATAGCAATTCGTGGCTCAAACAAGGTCATTTGTAAGCATCGTTAGACCGGTATGAAATGAAAATATCAGATATTTTTTATTTAATGTGTCATAGCTGGTTTTATGAATAAAGTGGTTTGAAGGTAAAGGCAATTTGTTGCAAATGTATTTTACCAGTGGAAGAAATATGGCGATAATTGTAGTTAATATAAAGAAACGCAATACACCCTGTGGGTCATATTTCGAGAACATATGAATCAAGAATCACGAGATTAATTACCATAAATAGATATATACTTGCAGTAGTAAAGTTAAAAAAAAACGCCATCAACCAGGATACCTTGATAAGCTTTAATACTATGAGGTAAAGGAAATCCAAACATGGTGTTTCTCAGCGCGGACCAGTATAAGGTTAATCGCGGAAACAAGGAAACTATTTTAAGTTAACATAATAGTTGTTTTTTTTATTTATTGATTTCAAACTAAAACAACATCCTAACTCTTCTTCTTGTTCATGATATCCTTATTAATAACGGCAATACAATACCACCAGAAAGAAAATTGTAGTGTTTATTCATTGAAACATTCGGGAATCGGGACACCTCATCACGTTAAACCAATGGACAAGTCGACCTTAATGATTTCCTCTATTGTGTTGTGAACAACGGAAATTTGCATCATTAACCAAACTATGACGGAGATCATCACTATCATCGGACGGAGATCATCGGAGATCATCACTATTTCTGATGTATTTTATCATTCAAAAACAGAACTGACAGATATTCTTGTTGCAACTATGATGCTGATGCAGCAGCTGTTAAAAAAATGACATTGTTTCAATGGATTATTATATTAAATTGGCTTGATAGTTTTCTAGTGTAATACTTTGTATTTTAAACTACATAACAAGTTAAGAGTAAAATCGTAAATGGTCATGGCCAGTCATTCAAGGAACAAAGACAATTTAAACACCAATTACGAAGCATCTCCCCAGCCCTTATTTTTGCTTTTACTTGTTTTAATAGTCAGTATTCTGCGTTGGTACGTCATACGCCACTTCTGTTAATTATGTCAGTTATTTTGGTCGACCAGTACCCAGCTTGTAGTACAAGCGTACATTCACTCATATCATCACTTGAAAGGTAAATAGCTCATGTTATTGAATTATGTGCTACTATAACTCAACTATCGTTTTCAGGCAGAAGAAAATAAACACAATGTGAAGCTCATCCTATATTGAGGAAATTACAGATTATATCAACAACAATAATTACATACCAAAAGAACTAAATATATATCACAACTACATGATCTTCGTAATATATCGTTATTCTTATATCGAGTTTAACCCGCGACGACATTTAAAAAAAAGTACAATACAAAACTATGTCAGCAGAGAAACTGGGTAAAGGTACACGTAATACAGCCGAGGTTGTACCTAAAAAGGCGATACAACCGTTCTCATGGCAACATAATCGTGTCGGAGTCAAGGTGTACGACCTGACAATACAACAGATTGAGCGCACTCGGAACAGACACTAATAAAATAAATCCTCGCGAAGACCGAACGTCGATAATGATTCACTCTACAGTTACGTGTCAACGCACTTCACTTGTGTTGCATAGAACGGCGGCGGCGCGGGCGCAAGTCGTGAGCACCGACCAAGCTTAACTGCACACCAGAGGCGAACGGCCGAGCTTTGCCCAAAATAGCACCCGGCAGTGCACCGGGATACCCTGATGACGAATGTGTAAGCAGCGAGCCCGGTATTCCTTTGTGTAACGTGTCCCGACGGATAGAATTACACCAGCTTATAATAGTTTTTTTGAAAAAGCTTGGAAATGTACTGTCTGGCAAGAAAGTTCGGCGATGTCTGTAGGTGAAAATAAGATAAAGAGTATATAGCATCAAGCATGGTGTTGCCAAAATTTAGAACAGCTGACCAATCCCAAAATCAAGAAAATTGGATCATTGCCAATTGTATCTGTATAGGAAGCAGTGTTAAACATGTAGAACAAAACAACAAAGTATAGTCTCATAATTATTAATATTTTACACAATACATTATCATATAATAACTAGTTGCAAGTGTAACACTACATATACCTATCAGACTAAAAAAATATGTGAAATAACAAACAGAATGAGATTCTTATGGTATAATAACTTATAGGTTTAGATAGTAGGATTAAAAAAAAATGACAGTTATTTATTTATTTTTTTAATTCACATTAAAAGTCACATTTAAAAGTTCTTTGTGGGAATAAAATTGCCTATAAGATGCCATGGAGAACACAACTAAAATTTACTTTATTTATGACATCTTTGTTTGACTTTAGGAATAAAGTGATATTCTTCATCAGAAATTACAAACTGATTAGATAACAATCATAGGTCATGTTCAAACATTAGGTAAGCACAAAATCAAATGAAATGATTTTAAAAACAGTGTTCATTATGATCCATATCACTATCATTGCATCTGACAGCAACAGCTGTACAACTTAAAATAAGACTGTAACCAAACATGTTCAATTTGGTTGGACACTTACTGTTGCATGTATGCACTACTTATAGTACACTGGTAATTTGTAAGGATTATAATCAGTGCAGGGAGATATACTAACAAACAAATATATATATATATCCAAATATAATCCCACACAAAATGTGAGCCGATCTCTGATTCCAGGAATTATATGTGTATTTAGATTATTAAAAAAAAACATATGCAAAACGGACCAAGAGCATTGTATAGCTTTTCAGTAAATATGTTTGTTAAGAAGTTTTGATTTGTGATTTATTATTTCAATTACAATCTTAATGTTTAAAAAAAATAGGTGACTAGGAATTATTTTATAACCTTAGTTTTTTAATTCTAATACAGTAGGTTTTAGAAGACAAACTTAATTCACCAAGATACTGATAAATGCTTACTTAGCTAGAAGAAAATAATATTGAACTATTACTTCAAATAGATTAAGTAACAATGATTTTCAAGTCAGAAAACCTATGTCTCAGGGTCGACTATGGCATATTCCCCATTCTATTGTAGGTATCTCTTATATATTAAACCTTTTCACCATAATCTAGCAGACAAGCAAAATACCTATAATAATAAAATATAAAAATGTAGATACTCTAAAATAATTTTCATTATTGAACTGTTTCTTGCATATTCAGTTAAAAAAGGGCAAAATTATGTAAAATTAATTATAAATTAATGTCTAAAATGTTATTGCAAATATTGTGCTTGCATAGAATATTGGAAATCCTATAAAATTTCTTAAATCATATTTATGGTGTTCCAGGTAAGTGTGCGTACATTAAAATTTAAAATAAAGAATACTTTTAATTTTAGCTTTATTACCAAATAACAATATGAATTACCTAATGTTTAGTAAGGCCCTAGAATAAGAATTTTGCAATAAAGGAGTAGGCAATATATTCCTACGATATTGTATGCGTATTAACTATGAGTAAAAAACAAAAAATAATAGAACTTAACGGCTTTATGGATTTTGCGTAGGTAGACAGACTCCAGCAGCTGATTAACTTATAATAATTAATGGAATAAATGCACCGTTTCAGGGTGGTAATGATTGGTATGACTAAAAATAATGTTTGAAAAGCTACCCAGTAAACATAAAGCAGATGCAACCGAGACGACAGTAATAATCTGTTTTTCACATTCAAACAAAGAAACATTTTTACAATTAAATAAATTGTTCTACCATTGCATCATTAAAATATAATTTTTTTACTTACATAACCAGCCGGGATATTATTGACGATATCATAGTAACGGGTCACATATGAAAAATCCACTCAAATAATCTCAATAGAAAACATAACAAAACACAACCGCTCTACAAAAATGTCTAATCTGCCATGATGGTTTTAATTTGACAGTTGTTTTGATCACGTGACCCTACATTAATCAATATGGCTACGGGTTAACATTTCAACTAATGTTGCCATCTTTTCAATATATTTTAGACAACATAAGTTGTAACTTACCTATACATATAAATTTTCACTATTAAAAAATCACTATATTATTGTATTAACTCAATAGGTAATTGTAAAGTATATTGGAAATAATAATGTTACAGTATAAGAGCCATCTGTTGACAAATTTTAGTACTATTAGTATACATTATTTTAGGTGTATTTATAATAAATGTAAAACATGATTACTTTAAAATTTTCTATGAGTTTTTTTTATAAAAACATTTTTTGTTATCACTTTGATAAGAAAATGAAAATGTCTGAAAAAGTATTCCAAATATACTTAGGTACCCCTAGGGTCATGAGCCCTTACAATATTATAAATTTAATGGTGTTAGTTCATAAAATCACCCTATGGTAAAATATTAAAAATTCAATTCAAGTTTACATTAATTCTTGGTGAAGAAGTTTTATTTTCTTATAATAAAACTTCAACAATATAATATATGCGCCATCTATAGTATTAGTTTGAAACTACGTCTTAAATTTATCCGCTACGAAAACATTACTTTACTACATAAATAATTTAAGAAGCGTCTTGGCTCCGGACATTTATGCAGCATACGGTACCATCTCATTTTACTTGGGTTATACAAGCTATGTTAAAATACTGGTTATTTTAAGAGCTGTTCAAAGCCTGACGTGTTACCGTCAACGGTTACCTCTGCAATTTGGTGTATAGCACAGACGGTCCGCAAAACGTCTCTTGTGTTTTTCACGTAGTTTCCCTTCGCTCAACGAAGAGTGTGACGTGTAAAGCGTTTGAACGCTGGGTTTCTTGACGTTTGTGTAGTTTTTAAAGTGAATAATGTGATTGTGTAGTTCGTTATGGCCTATAAATACCGTGAAGATCTAGTTGGCAAACGATTCCTCGCTGTGAGTGGTGTTGCAAAAATTAACGTGAATAAAGTTTCCGAATGGGGATGGAAAGCTGGTGTTATCAGGGCAGCATCGCTTAAAGATAACAAGAACAAGGAGCTTCAGGTAAAGCATGGTGCTTCTAATAAGAACAATAAACTAATTAAGCATGAGTTTAATTCATACTTTTTGTCAACTCGTTCTTGTAATTACGGAAATAAATGCTCTTTGGACCCGCCTCACAAACTTCGATGAGATGCGCACAGAGCGTACATCTACCCAATTCGTTGGCTTCTTTCCATAAATATAGTACTTTTCTTCAGTACATCTAGTACATCTTGAAAATTTAAGAGTCGATATTGCAATCTGAGCACAAATATAAAACGCTATAACAAAATCAATATTTACGCTAATAAGCATTTACTTATGATTTAAACTTTGATATGTAACTTTCTAAGCAACTTATGATTTAAAACAGCAGTATAGTTTTCCTCATTTCCTAATATTTTATGAATATTAATTTGTAACAATAGAATGGTAGGTAGATTTAGGGCGGGTAACTGCGGAAAGGGAGGTACCCGCTAAAGATTCGCTATACGTTGAGATCCGGTCTCCGGACGCTTGAAATGAGCCCAAACCAGACCCTTTGCTTGTTTAAACACCTTCTACATACTGATATAGATTTCTTCAGTTATACGTAGTAAAATTTTGCAAAACTACTAACTTTTGAATAATAAATCGGGACACATCAAAATGATAGAGCGTTTTACAATAGTGATTTGGGAGGTAGGTGGATTTTATCGAGGGTAGTAACTAGCGGTGGACCCATAAAACTTTGTGTTTCTCCTAAACACAATTCTAATAATATTATGAAATAGTAGTTACGCCAACATATTGGAATGAGAATAATTAAGTACCATTGATCTTATGCGTGTACAACACGCATTAAATCGTTTTTTCACACTTTTCGGGTAGGAAATGTAATGTGTCCTAGAAGTAACGATCGTAAATTATGACCGTTACCTCACTACAATAGATATGTTATATTAACATCCGTTGGCTCCGTAAAAGCTGATTAAGAATTGGAGATTTGTTTTAATCTGAGCATCATACATTGTGGTCATATTAAATTATAGATTTATGCGAAACAAGAATCATAATCAGTCGAAACAGTTCCGCTTCTTTATTTGAAACCGGATGTGCACAGGATGAACCCGAAATTCCACGCACTTGCATGGGTCACTTTTATCACCTGTCGGAATTTACACCGGAGCGTATGTTATTACTGACTAAACATAGAATATTTTAATTACATTTTACGGAGAAAAATTTCATACCTATATGTGCGCCGGAGTAAAAATTCTGTACATCTTATAATAGCTAACTTAATTACACGCTCTTGGTGCAAGATAATTTAAAAATATAATTAAAAATATGTCAGCACGCAGGTGATTAAGGTTGTGTGCAACTTGTTTCAGTTATTAAACTTCTGTTTTGAGTCACCTATGACAAAAGTGATGAAATTTATGTTTTTCGTTTCTCAATTGTATTTTTCCTCTTCCCGCCCGTTTAGTAGTAGGCACTATCTGTCGTATGGACTAAGTTCATGATGTCAAATAAATTAGAGGTGTGCTAGACTTTAAACAATAAACAAGCTCCAATATGTTTAAACATTGTCCAGATACTACATCAGAATCGTCAAATAACTTAAGGATTTCTGTCTGGATATTTTTGTAATTTAAAATGAGGCCATATACTGTTGCGGTATGCAAACAATCTTTTTAAGTATTTTTAGGATTATGTCGATCGGGAGATATCAGCGTTACTCGAATGCGTGTTAATGTTTACGCTGACGAAAATTTCGCAATCAGGCTTATAAGAATTATTGTATAATGGCAAAATGGAATTATTGTGGTGGTGAAATCTTAATGTTAGCGTAGAAACAAATTTGCAACCTGCCGAGTAGTGCAGAAAGATTATTGTCATTCGCCTTTCTTTACTTTGTCTAGGCCCTACATTCAGTGGCGTGCCTAGGGTGTCAAACTAAGGCAAGCCCAAATGTTTATTTAGTAGCAGCAAATTTTTTTTGGTACGTAGGACTAATAAATACCTACCGGTTAGTACTCACATTCACGTTTATAGCGTTATTTTATAAATAAACAATCGTTAAGTTCGTTATTCGGAACTATGTAAGGCAAGTCGGGCTTTCGGGCTTCTATGGAAGTACCGCCACTGCCTACATTGTATTAAATTATTACTTCATCATAATCTTATACGCATCTAACTAAACAGACCTGTTTTATACCTGCATATAAGATTCCTATAGCTCTGTGATTGATGACAAGTGCAGGCTTGAACCTGGGGGGTCGGAATATTTTCTTGAATACTATAATCTCAAGTGGTAAGTTGCAAGCATTTGTTACGACTACGGTGAAAGCGAACATCAATGAAAACTATCTCAATTACCATCGACCCCTCTGCGGCTATTTCCTTATTATTTATTTTACATTATTGCAATTAGGTACAAAATTGAACGGAATCAAATGCATATGGCGCGGAGTTCATCGACCCCGCTCTCACCGCGTTCGATGCACCGACCGCCCGCCGATTCCGAACCGTCGTGCGTACGTTGTCGGCGGTTCGGCCCAATCTCAGTTTTTGGTTGAAGGAAAAAAAAACAACTGGAAACACGGAAAAGCTTTATACCAAAACACTTTTAGCTGTAATCTTAATCGAAGTACAAAATAAATTCTTAATTACATTTCTCTATGAGTTTTAATTTACAGCAAAAGGGGTCAATATGAGGCAATTTATGCTTTGTTAACTTTTAAATTTTATTTTGACCAAACACCTGCGACTAAATAGTCAAAGACGCAATTACTCAAAATTTAAAAAAAATTGAAATGACAACCGGTATCTGTATTTTTAGAAACCGCATATTATAAAAAGCTGAAGAATTTCAGACAGTCATACTCGAGACAGAGGCGTAAATAAAACTCGTTGGTTTCGTATAGCACTTATAAACAGTTTCACTTCCTTATCTTTACGACTTTGCTGTTTTACCTGTACGCTCATGAGACCTGGACAAAGATTACGAACTTTAGCCGCGTCGGTAACCGTAAAAAAATACGACGAATATTATATAATCTGTTAGGGGAAGCAACAAAAACTTTTTTGCATTACTTGGAAAAAGTTACCGTTTGTTGAACTCTGAAGGCGAAAATTCAAGGAGGATTTCAGATACGGAGGTTTGCGTTAAATTGAATATTCCTCTCTCGGGAATTAAACTCTATTTCAGATCAGACTTGAACGCGTTGGCGCGATAATGTATTGGTGCCAATTGCTACAAACTATTCGTGTTGAGTTTAAGCAACTAATTAATTTTATGAAATCAATAAACCTCTGCGATGAACACAGATCTCATACATTAAGCCTAGTAATAATTTCGGTAATTGTTCATTAAACACAATTACTGCGGTTACCACTGATAAGACACAAACGTAAACACGAGTGCTAATGAATGACGAGACCTCATTATCTCGAATGATTACATAAAACTGGTACTTGCATGCGTGACAATAAAACTTTCCATCATCCGATTACATGTACTTACTACACTTCGAAAAATTCAAAAGCTCTGAGGGACAACTTAGTGACAACATCTGTGATGCTATCTGTTGCTAATGAAACTGTGGCGCTGAGTCAGCCCGTCAGACTTGTCCCAACAAGAAGAGTTATTGTTGAACTGTCACGCAGAAGTACATTATACAAAATCAAGGCACACGACAAAAGCCGACTCCGGCGATGATGCGTTCGCACGGCTGCAGCGTTCCTCGGTTATAAATAGACGACATATCTTTGTACCACTGCATCGCGATTCGCTCTCCCAGCGAGTGAGAGACGCCAGACCAACTTTACACAACTACACGCGCTGTACTGGCACATACGAGATACTGTTTGTTTGTGTTACCTACCAGCCTCTAAGAATTGGGCCGAATATAGGCGCAATAATTTGTTAGTTTAGATTATAATAAAAAGATTTTGAATTTTTATTAATTTATGATCTCACTACAAACATCCATCTTTGGTATTTATGAGCCGTTATATTATGACTTTGGGATAATTTTGACCCATACAATTCGTTTGATCCTAAATGTTGGTGTTACTATAGTCTATACATCTCTCGGTTTTATTATTAATTTTCAATATAATTTAAAAACTGTTTGCTACCACTAATCTGTTTGTATGTTAACTGACAAATGTTTATTAATGTAAGCATTGAAGACATGGACTGTGTTAGGCTAGAAACAACTGTGTGACCTAAATGTGTCGTAATAAATAACGTATTTAAGCCTTTGATGCGCGAGATGAAAGAGGCACAATTTAAGGGCGGACTCATTTCAGACTGTGGTGTTAGGTGGATAAATTAAATACTAATATTCTCCTAACGACTGAGGCAGTTGTAATAATATTATCTTGTAATTAGCAACCCTAATTTGGACTATTATTTATTAATATAAATAAGCTGAAACGATCATTTTACTTTGAGTAAAATGTGGTCGCGATTTTGGTATGGTATAATAATTTTAAAGGGAAATAAAAATAACAACCGCTAACCCATACTAGATTCTGCATGGTGGGGTAAGTTCTTACCGCTCTTAGTTGAGGAGCAGGCCCAGCAGTGGGACGTTAATGGGCTAATGGTGATGAGAAAGACGAGATGAGAAGAAAGATGCTATGACTATAAAGTGTACTCTATGATGACTGAATCACGTAATTGGTAGTACTTATTCGTAATTCGTGATTTGGCGTTATTCGACACCGAGCTGCTTATTTGAGTTGCATATTTCACGAAAGTATGAGGAGTCACGTAATGTTATGTATTTGTTATAGGTTTTACTTGTACAGTTATGGATATATATTTTTAATCTTACGCAGTTCTATCTATAGTATTTATTTTTTATTTTGACCACAAACAGTCCAATTTCATTGTTGTTAAAGCATGTTGATCGGTATTTGTCCACTTCCTTTTAAGACATAAAAAAGGGACAACGAAACGGCTTTTTTGAGACAGGGCTTCTATCCTTTAAGGTAGGAAATCCTGTTAGGATATCTATTGCTGTACCGAAGGAAAAAATATTGGGAGAAAATCATGCATCGTTAGAATCAAACGTTTAATATATTTTATGTTAGTAAGTCTGTTTATAAAAAATATAAACGCTTTTTGCTTTCATTTACCCATAAAAACAAGTGGATAATACTATATCGGCGTTGTTATACATTTGTGTCAGTGTTAAGTCAAGGCATTGTGTTGACCTCTATGAATGTTTTATCGACATCATTAGCAACGGCGCATTTTATTCTTGCTTTTCACATACCTATGCAATGTTCACTTTCCATACTCACGCGTTTACATCGTACGCTGTAACAAATCGTGTTGTAAAATTATATTTGCCCCCTTATTTAAGTAAAGAAACAGAGAAACATTTCAAGCTAAATCTGAATGCGCAATTACCTACAAAATTAGTGGTTTCGCTGCATAATGTTTAGAAAACACAACATTCTCGTGGCGTTTGCTAATGCCCCAAGAGATGAACGTCAAATTGTTGATGTTATGGTCAAAACAAAAAGTTATTTTCAACACATTTAGATTAAACTGATGAACAACACTCCTTATATAATATTTCAATGCACACGTTGGATAAACAAAATAAATATTACTATTTCAACAAGTTATGTCAAAGGTCCATCAATAGAGCAGGCCAAAGCATGCTTAAGTACTATTTACATTTTTATTATTAACGTTTTAAAAAAGACCGTCAGTGTCTTACCTCATGCAATAATTATTTTAAAAAATGATGCTTTGCATTTTTTTATACTTTTTACAGTGTAAATGAAGTATACGAAATATTAACGAGTTTCTTTGGCTTATACGGGTTCAGATGCCGTACTGTGATTGCAAAATAAGATTCCTACGGTTCCTGGCACAAGTTAGGACGATTCCACTGAGACGAATGTGAAAGGTTTATAACACTTTTTCTTAAGTAGGCATAGCAAATATTTGTTAAAGTGAAGTGGATAATACTATTCCTTAAAGTCTGCATTTTATATATTTCAATTACTAAAGATAATAAATGTTTTACAGACAACAATAATATTGTAAAACAAATATGATTCCTTTAGACATAAATGTATGGAAATGGCTATCCCTAATGTCGCTGTTGTGATAACTGGTTACGCACTTTCGCAATTCGATCCAAATAGAGGAATGCTCGAATCAACACTATCATCCAGCTGATATCACGGTTGTGCAAGTGGCTTGTGGCACAAAGATCGCGAGGGCGAGGGCACGAAGTAGGTCAGAGAGGAGCGGGGGGAGCCCTTAGGCCACTTATCAACCGAGCGCGGCCGTAGCGAGGGAAAGCGAGCTTGTCTCTTGAAATTTTTGTTGGTGCGTACTCGGATGTTTTTGTGGCTATGTGGAGCTACCATTTGGTATAAAGGAGTCATCGACATCACCAGACGTCAGCTATGTGAAAGGTTAACCGAAACCTAGAACAATTCTGTCGTCAACGTTCTGACACTAGTTTACAATGTCTGGAACGTTTTTATTCACTCGCCGTCTGCGAAAATATCTTTGATCTTAAAACCTTTGTGTTTTGCTGACTTTAAGTTTTTCATAACTTTTGACCGGACTGTTTGCTGGTATTTTTGTGTGAAGTGGATAAATCTTCAACGAAAGAGACAGATCGTGGCCTCAACCTCCTTTGACTAAAATATGCAACTAAATTATATTTTTGGCAAAGTTTGTGAGTAAATGTCTTCCTATAAGATGTACAGAATTATACATAAATATTAGCGAGGAGTTACAATCAGCAAGTGAAGTGGAGAGCGCATTTTATTATGCGCGATTACTCCTATTAGGAATATCTATTATCTAGTAATCTTTTGGGTCTACAATTTTCTCTTTATTTCTGCTATAAAGACAGTTTGTAACGTAACATTTCGTTGTTTGCCGAGTACGCTCATCATTTTACTTACTACAAGACACATTTAGAACGTTGTATTCCGCAACACAGGTGCGCCTAGTGCGAACACCGTTAGACACATCACATTTTGTCACACCTGTACTGAATAACAGCAATTATATCATTTGATTATTCAAGTTACTTTTATTGTTACAAAGAAAAAACTTTAGGTGCTGAATACTTTTTTGCATTCGGATTTAATGCGCAGGAAAATTGTCTCTACGCTCACAAAGAGTAATGTAAAGTATAAATATTTACGGTCCTTATAAAGGCTGTGTCTATAACCTTGTGGCGGCCCTTTGCAGCCCACCTGTAAGGCCTCTCAGTGTCATCGGCCAAATTAATACGTAGCCACAAACTCGTTTTCACGGATCTTATTTATATCACAACAGGTAAAGTTTTACATTACAACAACCTCGATGAATTTCCCTTGTATTATTATTACAATCAACACAGCACGCTTTGTTAAGTTTGCTCTTTGAATAAATATACCAGCAAGATAATTGGTTGGTTTAAAGATAATTTCTGAAGAAATTTTGATACAAATCTGTGTAAGTTTTGGTTATGACAATAAATAGAGCAGTGTTCATTTAAAAGTAGTGTTCCTAATATTATAAATTTTAGACTTTTACGAGGAATTTATTGTTGGATTCGCGAGATGAAATCCCGATATCAGGATGCATTTTTACCAATATACAAGTTCAATATAAGAAATGTGTATTGACTAAATTATACAAACCATATGAATAAAAATCAATATGCATGATAAAGGAAATGTAAACGAACGAAGTTCTGCGGTGATAATTTAAAAATACATCGTTTCCTGATCGATTGTGTAAGCAATTGTTCTAAACCACTTGCGGTGAACAATGACAGTACAATCGTCAGTTTCTTTGTCGTTAAATACGGTGTTATTGTTCTACACATAATGCTGTAGTTCTCTACAAACGGCTCGATTGTATGACATATCACACAGTTCAACAAAACCTTAGTAAATATTTACATCTACTATCGTTATATCATGGAGTTTATTGTACATGGAGGTCCAACGTACTTTCTTTGTTTTCAATATCAAGGGATACGCAGATTTGTCCTATAAAAATTAGTTATATTCAATTATCAAAATTTATGAAATTTCTCAACTAATATTTAACTTAATAGCTTTTGACGAAATGTGAACGGTTTATAATACGTTTTACACCTTTGGTATATCAAATTATAATCTTTGCAATTAATATTTCTGAAACATTAAAATAACACTTAAATATGCATTTGAATAATATAAATTACTCAAAATATTATTATTACTTGAATTCAGTCTTGAAATAGTTATTATCGAGTAATAATACGAGGTTGTAATACCAAGTGTAATTTGAAATATTAATGGAGTCTCGACTGTTATACACAAAGGCAAACATTTCATGAGCTATAACATAGATTTGTTTGGAATCTGAGTTATAGTGTCACTATATAGTCCGGTCAATTTAGACATTCGAAGTTACATAAAGTCCCAACAAGCTGAATTTTTGTGAAGTTGTTCAAAACATAATAATAAACAAAGTCTAGAAGTTCCTCATCATTCCCCTGTAAGGAAAAAATTTAATTCAAGGTCAAAGGTCAAAAAAATGAGTTTTTCGCGATTTTCAGCAAAACGGTAAGTTTTATCATAAAAGTACCTCAGACAAAAATTGTAGGTTATAAAATTATCTATAAAAAATGTATCAATACTTTTTTTCTTGCGAGCCACCGTTTCTGAGATATAACGATTCTAAAAGTTATAAAAGTTGTTATCGTCATAATATGCGCACGTTTCCACGCCACCCATGAGGTAGTGTACTTAGCGCGTTTTTGTTAACATGGTTTCCCCAGTAGGCCTACTCCACGGGTCAGTTGTGATCCTGTTTAATGTAAAACTATTGCAAAATAACGGAAATTTTCAAAGATTGGGAAAGATAAAAGCGATGTAAATGAAAAAAAAGTGTTGAAGTTTATTCGTCTTATTCGTAAGTTTCAAATTCTTGTTCTTCTTCTTGGTCTTCTTCTTGTTATTCTTCTCCTGCTTCTTCTTCATCTTCATTTTGGATGCAAGTAAATTGCGTCAATAGCGATGTATCGCATGATACTTCGTCGGAGTCAAACGAATCCTCCATTGTTTGTGATTCAATATTAGAGCACGACCGGCCTTGACAATTTGTGCATGCCAAAGAACAAGACAGTCCGACTTTTTTGCAACCACATTTAGCACTGCATCCCTTTTTGCAGTTGCAAAAAATAATGTTCAGCAGTTTTTCCGGCGCAGGTGGAAGTATAGTTTGAACTGGCTCTAATATATTGTTGACCAACTTCCAACCCCAGTCTGTAGGGTCTAGCTGATAACCAAGCCACACTTGAACTTGGTAATATACTCGAAATAGATGTTGGTGAGCAGCAACTGAAGTTAAAGATTAATGGACTGGGTTTCTTTTTACCTGATATTCTTGTAGTTAAAACTTATGTATATTTTATATTGTAAGTATAAGTTACAATGACCGATAGAAAAATATTTAAACATCTAGTTCAAATATTTAAATATTTAAACTCTAGATATATATACGTGGCGTACTCATGCATATTATGACGATAACAACTTTTATAACTTTTAGAATCGTTATATCTCAGAAACGGTGGCTCGTAAGAAAAAAAGTATTGATACATTTTTTATAGATAACTTTATGATCTAAAATTTTTATCTGAGGTACTTTTATGATAAAACTTACCGTTTTGCTGAAAATCGCGAAAAACTCATTTTTTTTACCTTTGACCTTGAATTAAATTTTTTCCTTACAGGGGAATGATGAGGAACTTCCAGACATTGTTTATAATTATGTTTTGAACAACTTCACAAAAATTCAGCTTGTTGGGACTTTATGTAACTTCACTCTCATTTTTTGGTCTAAATTGACCGGACTAATATTGTATGAAGAAACAAGCACGTGAAATTAAGCAAACTTTGAAGCATGTGTAAACTATTCACGTCCTTAGATTTGTTCTTTAAAATTGTATTTGAATAATTTTGTACTTATTATAATATCTTATTTGTAAGAAGGCTTGTTTCTACCATGACTTTGGAATCTCATCTGAACGGAATTCTCTACACGGAGAAGATTGGAAATAGCTTACCGCCCAAACTGCAGACGACCCAAATACCCCAAGACTTCTTATTTTATGGGCTCGAATACCATTCTTTGAATAGCTTGTCACCTGAGTAATAAAACCATACGACTTACAATGTAATATATTAGATATATTATGTTGTGTGGGTATTAGTGTCGCCAGTAATACGCGCATATACCAGTTACTTGAATTTATACGACAAAAGTTACAAAAAACGTAAACCAATGTCCAAGAATTAGTATTAATATTCTAATAACTATTTTTTGAGCAAACGATTTCGTGTGATGTTATTTATTTAGGCTTTTAACTAGGTCTTTTTATCCGATTATCTTAAGAACAATAGAAATGAATTAACAAAACACTTTCGTTAAGGTTATGAATTGGAAAGTAATTTTATCTTGATTGTAATTTTAATTACGAGCCGCTTTCAAAGCGAGGAGATTTATTTTGGAGTATCGTTAAGATAAATGAAAAAGTAAAACAACTGTGCGACAAAAAACTGATTGGTATTCGGCCAAGTGGTACAAAAAGTTTGAGTTATTATTATTTCTTCGATTTCGTGTGACACCAACCTTTGTTGGGCAAAGGACACTGTTTGAGACAGCTTTGAAGGAGTCAATCTTTTTACGTATTTTATATTCTGTGCCACAAAACCCAGGGCATATTGTCGCTGGTCACGCGCCGCGGTTCCTTCTGTCCGTGCGACGATTGCCTTGCATTCTTAATGATTACTTACATTGACTTCTTTGATACTATTTACAAAAATTGTAGTATTTGTTAGAATTTTCCGTCAATCCAATGGTTCAGCAGTCTCATTAGTGCCTTAATGTCATAGTCAAGATAATAAAACTAACAATTTTATTCGATTGCATCACATATTTTAATCTAGTTTATTAGGAAAAACTTGTTCATCAACGGATGTGATAAGTTTGTAGACAAGAAAACATCTTTATTTATACGATAAAGAAACGTTATAAAAATCAATTTAGCGAGAATCTGTGTTTTAGGTACGTGTTAAATGGCGATATAATGGTTATCTCGTAAAAGTTAATTTTAGTGTTAATTTGAGACACTCCTATTTTTTCCTTCTGATCAAAGGACGGCATAGTTAATAAACAAATAATTTGACACAAGCGATCGAACTCAAGGAATCCGTAGAGTCGAAACAGGAAGCTTGGTGGGACACGCGACGCCATCTAACGGAGCGTGACACGAGAAATTAACTGTTATTTTATACTAACGCCGCGGCAGACCGGTTGAAATAACCTGTTACTGCATTGACGAAAGTATTTCAGTTTATCAACAAACCATATATTTGCTTCCACCCACGTACACATCAATGAAAATGGCCGAGTTCTTAAAATACATCGATTTCACTATCCGAATTGAGAGTTGATTTGAATACGAATTTAATGAGGTTTTGAATTTTTCATTCATTAATGCGGCATGCAATTTGTGGCGTAATACAAACCAGTCTTGATAGCGTTAATATTCGAACAATTATTTTTGTTGCACGATGTTTTATCATGATTTATAATGTAGCACCATGGCCAGCCATGACCGTAGGCCTTGGTTGGTCTGTACTCGGTGAGCGGTTCCACCCGAAGGCTCTTTCAAAGGTTTCTTTATTATGATGATTTCGCAACGTCAGTCGCCGCATTTATTGTGTTTGTTATTATGTATTCTAAATTGCGTTTGATTGCGTGATTTGTAGTATTTTATAAACTAGCTTACATAATAAATTATTTATTTCCATTATGCTATCGATTCCACGCTTCATTCGGATAAAGAAAAGTAATTTCAATTTCGTCGAAGAGTCTATCAAATAAAATGACTTATATTCCAGGCTAATTTCAGAAAGGCTTATGGTTTATATTTTTAATTTTTTCAAATAAGTTATTACATTATTTTCCGTAATACTGCAGATATTGTTTGCGGATACTTGCAATGAAAAAATAAATCTAAAAGCCATAAACTGTTGCAAACTTACTTATTATAAGTTAAAATTATATTTCAGTTGATAAAGCACATGTGAGTATATAAAATAGTACTTATATATGAAAACGTTTTGTTGTCGCATCTGTAAAGCTAAATTTCGAATGGTGACTTACGTTTAAAAAATGTGGAAATGGGGTGTTTGATGTCAATTTGCTGACTTCCATAGAACATAACGGTTACACGTACATACCTAGTATTTTACTGTATATACCCTGTTGGACCCAGCGCCGCCTGTGCTTGACGATCGTAATTACGCAAGGGCCGGCGCCCTGCACTAATGAAACCTCCTGTCTAATTAAATTTGTTGATTATACAATTTGTATGTGTATTCGTTGTAATAAAACGTAGATATATATGTAATTGGAAGAATTTTTACATGGCCTCTATTCGGCGACAACGTAGGTTTGGTAACCTGTTTGAGTGGAGTAAAAACATTGACAAAAAATATTTTGGTTTGGCTTACTGTATTATACATAGATACTAATATTTCATAGGTAGACTTGCATTTAAAATATGCAATTAAAATAAACCATGTAGCTTCTTGAGGGCCATGACCATCTCCAGAATTGTTGTAGCTGATAATAAAATTGTTATTGAGTGATATTGCGACAAATTCAAGGTAGTTTAGACCTAGGACGTCCACGAAATATATATTTTTTGAAGCCAGTATAGACGTTATCCAATATCCAGAAACTATAAATCCAATTTTAAATTTAACAAAAAAAGCGTAATAATTGGCGCAGAATTAACTGCAGTACGTCTACATAATATGATACCATTGGCAAGAACGCTTTAACGTTTTCGCAATAAAATGACTATGATTTTATTAAGATTTCTCACGTGATTATGTTGATGTTCTAATATAAAATAAAAAGCGCCGTGATAGGTCAGTTAATAAATGTGCAACTTTGTGCCATGGTCAAGAACCAGATCTTGATATTGTATTAGCATTTAAGAATGTAATTTTTATTAAAATATTATAGAAATTATTGATCAGGTTTGTTCATTTCATGTTTGTTATGTGTCGAAGTGACCTTAGTACTAACGATTCATTTTAAATTTTCTATATAAATCAGATTGCTTTATCTTATGAACTAATATTATGAGTTAATTAATATGCAAAAGTTGGTACGAAATTCTCAATGGCCTTTGTTAGAAATTCAATCGAGAGATGTTTTAACCGACGAAGGTAAATAAACAGTACCTAGATTAAAGTGGCGTTATGACCTTCTCTGCTTATTTAAATAAAAGAAAAATAATAATATAAAAGGTAAAATGTTAAAATAAAAAAAAATAACAAAGTAATTACCTACGAAACTTTAGTCGCCTGTTTCTGGTCTACTCTTTCTTCTTTGTGGTTTTGGTTACATTTAAAAATCACTTAAAATAATATCCATTCTTTTCTTTTTCTAGAGCAGACCTTGTCTTTTAAACAATAATAATTTTTTTGTATATCACAAATTAATCACTTCCTCATTACACAAAAGCACTGACTCGGTCTCATGATAAGAAATAGGTAGGTACTACAAGTAGGGATTTTCAAAGTCAAAATCAATTTAATTCCTAGCCTTCTCTTTAAACAGCATTGAACGTGCAACTTCTTTAATACTGTTGAGATTACTTCACATCAAATGCGTTGGAAGCTCATTTGAATTAATAGATAAATCAATGAATTAAAAAGGAACAGACAATACAGCCGTTAATGTAACCTACGTAACACCAGTTGCAAAACAGTACCTACATGCGATGATAGTGAGCAGAATGACATTGATACAAACATGTTTCAAATACAAATCACCAACCATCTATTTCGCCTATTGATATAAAGTCAGTTACGACAGTACTAACACTACGCAATTAAGATATTATGCACATGTACTCAGTTGACATGTGTTTATGTCTTTATTGTTTGTCAGTGATAACAAGTTACTGTGGTTTTATCACGCCACCCGCCTATAAATATCTTAGTACGATATGTTACAAACGTTCACTAACTCAACATAACTCCTTTGTGCAGTTTAAATATTATCATATTGTAACAATGTATGAATGTGGGTTGTGGTAATATTTCTTTCTGGTAGAATTTCTGTCATCTTCACTCTCATCGAGATCACATTTTTAAATGTATTTTTATAAATTATAGAATGACGATATTACGATGATGAACATGAAATAGGAAGTATCGATAGTCTTCGTAAGAAAGACAACAAATACGTACTTTTAGGTACAAAATTTCATTTAATCAACGGCAAGACACTCAGATTCCGAAATTGTGAGTTTAATACACACATACGAGTAGTATAGGACTGCGGCAATACAGTATAGAAATGTGGGATTAACACTGTATATCATTACTTATTACAACATGAATAATAATTTTGTGTCAAGATACTAAAATGCCACCGAATTATCATTTTGTACTCGCCCCAAGTTATGTTAAACTTGATCTTATTACAGAATTTACGCCTAGTTGCATATTTGTGTGTAAAAACACTATCACTTCAATTCTAGAAAATGTTTGAAATATCTAAGCGTTTGTACGCAAAGTCCATACAAAGCGGAGCTGTTAAATCGCCCAAGTTTGTTGTGCAATACGATCTTACACTGCTGGGTCAGCAGCAAACCGGTCTGAGAACAGCTATGTTATTTACTCTGGTGCACCAAGCAAGCACTTTCGCAGTCTCAAATTAATATTCTTATTATATGAAGCAATTCTATTGATCTTAAATCGCAATGAAAGTATGTTCCTTAGTTAGAAATTAGAAAGAAAAGTGATTCAAGAGTGGAAGTTTCTGCTATGCGAGCTATATTTTCTCTGGGATTAGTTTTGACTTTATAACATAAAGGGCATTCTTTCGTTGATTATCATTTGCTTGACTATATTCATTTTAGAACTTAATAAGGTATATAAAAGCATCAGCATCTGAAACAAATATATCACTGTTGTTACAGATACCGTGGAATGCAAGTGTAACCCACGTTATAACTTATAAGTGGATTTATTGTTGTGAGTTTGTCTTCGACTTATGTTCGTTGACTCACTGATTACCTATGTATGGTTTACTCAATCTTGTAAACTGTACAAAAAATGAGTAACTGGACAAGCAATCAATGCTAAATGACATTCTAACATGATAATGTTAATGTGTTGATTCATGTTTACTCTACGCCTTCTTTTATTATGTTTTACTCGATTTTTTAGTGTATGTGAACTTCTTCAATGCAATTATTTTCTTATAATTTTTAAGTTATTGTAGGTTTCATATAACTTTTATATCGATTCGTTTTTCATATTCT
The DNA here is from genome assembly GCA_030295005.1 of Cephonodes hylas. Lineage (NCBI taxonomy): Eukaryota > Metazoa > Arthropoda > Insecta > Lepidoptera > Sphingidae > Cephonodes > Cephonodes hylas. Next base: position 9,376,860 of record AP025371.1, read on the forward strand.
CTAATCGGAATAGTTTTATTAGGACATTTATGGTAACGAGCAAACTTATAGAAATATTAAACATAAAGACACACCTCAATCGTTCCCATACAACGAGTTGTTACAGCGAAGGTAATCATTATATTGAAACATGTTATTGTAATAATAACATACGATATTTATAATTTATGCTTCAGTACTGCAGACGTTACGCACTTCTCAGGACATCATTTAAAATAGTCTGTTGAAATAAAATCTACACCTGTATACTCGAGGCCCGGTTTACCATAATGATCTAATTTATAATTATGAATAATATAAAAGGCGAGGACAAGGCAAAATGCTTACTACTATATCTAGAATTATGACCTTAGTCTGAATAAAATTATTGGCATAGGTTAAAACATGAATTATTGTCTTGAAATAACATTCGCTTTATAATTATAAGAAACGTTACCAAGAAACAGCTCGATGATGTTTGGTGATATAAAAGTGTATATTTTTTGTGTGTAACTAGGTCAAGGATGCCGAGACGAGGGCCTTTATGTCTGGGGACGATTCTAACATAAAGAGGGATAATCATTTTATCCTTACAATATTTTTTGTTTAATTCGGCAGCCCATTCAGAGCACATACCGTAATTGGAAGGATAAAATTAATTATTGTGGAGATCCAAAAAAGCAATACTACTCTTTAGATAAAATGATTATATCGTATTTTACATAACTTGGGGGCTCTAGCGCTCGTAAGCGATGATTATGCTTATCTAGCTTTCTGCATCGCCCTACAACTGGTTCAAACTGCTTCATTTAACTGAGAAGGATAAAATACTATTAAACTTTCGGAGATGTAGAAAATATTTAAATGTAAAAGTTAAGTTTATTAGGGTAAGACAAATTTGTCTTTTATTCGACTCTGTACCTTGAAATTAAAAGTGGACAATTTGTGCGAATACAAAAAAGGGTACTCAATTGTTACTTGCTAAATTTACAAAATAACTTGTTCACAATATCTATTTTTTCCTCTGAAGAACAACTACAATAAGCGTGGAAATTCATAATAACATTTGATCGAGTAATCTTTGAGTAATAAAGCGTATTTCAAACATAAACATCGAGCGATCCTTTGTCTGTTGCTTGGATTACGAACAAAGATTGTTATCCTAGGTATATTAGTTTCTATGTTCCTAAGCAACAGAAAGCCATTAGGATGTGCCACATACTCGTTGGAATAATAGAACCAAATGTCTGTGACTAATGTTATAGGCTACGCCATTTATTACGTCCAAGAACTAAAACCATGGCGGAATTTAATTGGTCGAGGCACATTTGATGCTCTTCAAATTATAAGTTGAAGTATACTTCACCCTCGCATACATTTTCTAAAGTTGTGTAATTTGCTTAAATTACTTGAATAAAATTTTCACTCTCGCCTATCTTTAGTTACTTTTTAGGTCACATGGTTAATTAACTTCATAAATATTAACGGAATCTGTTTGGACTCAGAAGGTCCTGTGTTTGTTTAATTTATACAATTTTGTAGATGAGTGCTAATTAGAAAATATCAAACATTTTAAGAGATAGAGATTTAAGTATAAGATATACTTAATTATTTGACGATACGGTCGAAACTATTGCTTCACAAATTGGCTTCTGGTACGAGTAAATAGTATGGGGAACTAACGCCTAAGTCAAGTCGTATATAATCCAAGGTCATGTGTAATATACGCGGCGTGATTATACAGTTACATAACTGTAGTAACTGCGGAAGTAATAGGATTTATTTGCTATTCATGCCGGCACGGTAAAGTGAGTCCGCGGACTATAATGGCAAGCGTAATACCTGACCGAACACCTCTCTTCATTCGTTTTAATACATTTTTTTAAATATAACGTAAAGAAATCAGAAATTTATTATTGTACGTCTTTATTACATAACAGGAGTGTAAGTTTAATATCAACGAGTACACCCATTAATAATAACTTCACTTTTCAGTCCATTTATTTTTTGAATGTTTGGGTCAATGTTTGTTTAACAATTATCGCATTTACTTGTTGTTGACGTGAGATCAAATTATGTTTATTCAACGCAATCTGTCTCGACTTCTATTTTGGGGACTTTGTTTGATTAATAATGATGATAGGAATTTCTTGTTTAAATTAAAATGTATTGTATCACGTTACAGAAGCTACGTGATAAATGGTTAATATTGCAATGCTTAATGTGTTTATTTTCATCATAAAACTGTTTTCGTTAACAGGATCGTCTTAAAAGTTCGCCTCGTTTATTATTTTTACGGTAAATATTACAAGGAGCATCGAAAATAGTTCGGATTTTTTTCCACTGCACGTCTAGTAATCACTACGTTTAATGTTATCAAGCATTTATTAAATTTTTGAGGTTAATTACAAAGGTCATTTTGCTGCCGATACAGCGTTATGACTTCAAAGTCTAATTTTACTTGCGTATGCGTTTTAGATCGCAAACCACTGCACGTACGTTTATTTTCGCTCACTACGAGCGGTTCGACTTGTTGGTTTCATCGGTATCATAATCTTATGTTGTAACTTTCGTTTCTGACGGTGTGCATAAAATACTTTTGTTACTAGTTTAATAATTATGGATTTATTAATGCGTACAGTCTTTCCGTCCTGATTTCCGTCATTTAGTTTTTATCTCGGCTTTAACTTGTAGGTAATCCTAGGCTTTTATGTCTTCCGCGTCTGTCACTTTTTATAGTATCTTTTTGTCAGGTCTTAACTTCACTGCTTCTTATTTCTCGTTTTTGATGAGTATCCCCTTTCTTTTGTTGTCTACAGACTTTTATATTAAAAAAAATATATTTCTATTAAACGCTATGTTTATTATCGTCTTAGTTAAGTATTAAGTATATTCAAAAATATCTACAGGGAGTAAAAAATTAATGTCAGTCCTAAAAAGTCTAGTTTGCTTAAGTAGAATTTCCGAAGTGGTCCAATGCGTCCATTAGCGATTTTAACACATGGCTAAGTCCAATTAAGTGTTTAATATCACCGTGCTGGTTAATTATCACTGTTCTACACCACGTTAAATATGCTCGGCTCGGACAGTTACGGCCTTGTCGAAATATTTCGACATCGAAATTTGACTCCGCCTAGCGTTAACACGGTCGTTGACCGCGTGTGTGAGAACGTCTTGCCGTTCCTTTGTCGCTTTCGTTCGTTTGTATATATTAAAAGTTCTCGTTAACAGATAAGCACTGTTGAGGCGACGTGCCCAAATGGTATTTATAATGTACGTGTATCGTGAAATATCACGTATTTGCATAATAAGGAGATAGGTGCGCGAGACTTTCGTCTAAATGTCGCGTTCGGCAAGTCTGTGCTTGTTTCCCAATTTGCACATTCTGAATAATGGGCAGATTTTGTTATTCAAATCGAATAAATTCTGTTTATGCATTTATTTATTATGAAAAATACCAAACAGCTCCAAATTTTTACCTGCAATGAACTTACAAGTTAGGTTTACTATCTTCATCGTTAGGCTAGGTTAGGTATTATGGAAATGAGTGGTATAATTAGGAATGGAACGAACAACCATATACATGTGTTTGAGTTCGCACCCAGTTCGTACAATGGCTTAGGATTAACGTGTGAATTTGATAAAAAAATATGATCTATTTCCACAAAGGAAGATTTTTTGAATAAAAGTCGCTCATTAAAAGCCTAGTGAACAATGAAGCGAAGTTATCAGAAAAGTAATCTAAGCCCCTTTGCTTTTTACTTATCTGGCCAAATCAGGCGCTTAGGAACCTCCAGTTACGTTATATTAAAGCATAAAATATTGACATAAGTTGAATTATTGATAAAAATAACGCACTTAGGTAAATATAATTGCAGCATGAACAAAGAATGAAACAATCGACCATCGATCGATCAATATTCACATTGTTATCTTTGAAGAGACTAAGTGATTGTTTCCGAATCACAGTCTCGATTTTATTGTTATGCAATTCGAGTGTGATTGATAATATAATATGCCATATAATAGGTACATATCGGTATCGTTTTCAGTTTGTGGAAAAGCTAGATTATGCATTGTCCAACAATTTGGTAACTTTAGAATACATTTGTATGATCGTTTTTTGTTAAATGATTTTGAAATACAAACATATCTGATTCTTCGTTAAGAAAATAAGTAGAAATCTGATCATTGGTAGTGACTGAGATTTGTGTTTCAATAGGAGTCCGGTTAACGAACTACAGTATACTAAAAAAGATTCCCAAACAAATATATTTTTTACACTTGATACCACGCTAATACTCTAAGATTTCCTTCCGAAGTTATTCTTATTAACCTAAGATCCTATTAACAAACTTTGATGCAGCAAAACGACAAACAGCATATAGCGGCGGGATTCCTATTGGACCTTATGCGTTATTCGATTTTATGCGGAGATGATTAGAATTAGAGATGGGCCGAGTACTCGGTTGATACTCGGTACTCGGCGTACTCGGCGGGTTTTTTGATACTCGTACTTGGCCGAATAACTCGGTTTGAATGCCGAGTATACTCTGTTTAAGAAATGCAATATATTTCGGTAGATATAATTTAAACAACAGTCATCATCATCATCATTAGCCAATGGAAGTCCACTGCTGGACATAGGCCTCCCCCAATGACTTCCACCGGATTTGATCGGAAGCCTCCTGCAGCCAGCGACGTCCCGCGACCTTGACAAGGTCGTGAACAGGGTGGTAAAATTTGAAATGATTGAATTTAAGCGATGTATTAAACATTTTATAGATTCAATAAATATTATTTTATTTCATTTCGTAAACAACTGTGTTAACCAAAAATTTTTTAGTAATTTAGGAAATCTTTGAAAATCTCAAATAAAATCAAAATTATAGTACATAAGCAAAATAATTAATATTTAAAATTGGATAAAGCTAAGTTATGATGCAGTGATGGCCTCGAGGTTTGAGCGCACGGTCGAAAATCTCGACGGTCGCGGGTTCGAACCCCAGGCACACACCTCTGACTTTTCGAAGTTATGTGTGTATTCGCATTTAATTATCACTTGCTTTAACGGTGAAGGAAAACATCGTGATGAAACCTGCACACCTTAGAGTTCTTAGGAATTTCTTAGGTGTGTAGTCCGTCAACTCGCACTAGGCCAGCGTGGTAGACTATGGCCTAAACCCTCTCAATGGTAGAGGAGACCCGTGCTCAGCAGTGGGTGTATATGGGTTGATGAAGGAGTTATTGACTACCTTGATGCCTAACATTGTAAATTGATAATTACATGTAGTGAATTGATACTAAATTTGGCTCTTTGTGCACTGTAGTAATATTGATAATATGATTTATCCTTACTTTAATAGATGAAGATGTAATTCAATGTTTGTAATTAAATATAGTCCATAGTCCACCTATGGCCTAAACCCTCTCAATGGGAGAGGAGACCCGTGCTCAGCAGTGGGCGTATATGGGTTGATGATGAAGTTATGATGCAGGAACACAAGCCTCGCTGCACGTTCTGGTAACAGCCTATTCCTCTATTATTCGTAGACGTTACCGGCCTCCGAAAACAGGCTATTTAAATTCTAATGTACCACGCGCGAATTGGAAATGTAATTGAACCGAGTTACTCGGCCGAGTACTCGGTTGAAAAAAAATTGAACCGAGTAAAACTCGGTACTCGTTACTCGGCAAAAGTGTAACTCGGCGCATCTCTAATTAGAATATTATTGATAGTTGTAAAATTGTCCTGAAGGAAAGAGGAAAAGAAGAGGACAGGCGTTAAATAACATTACTCATCCAATATAATATTAAAATTTTTGCTTCTAGTCGGTTTTCTGTAAACTAACGGCTCAATACCTTTTAAATAGTCCTATACAATGATACAACAGAAAAGTGACTAGAGCGTGTTTCTACCACTCTAGATAATTTTGAAGTTTACATTTCCGGAAGGAATGTTTTAAGATAAGTGTAGTACAAACGCCTTGAAATGTTCCCTGTCGTTTTGTTTGATAACGTCAAATACAGTAACATCTAATCTCTTATGTAAAATATGCAGACATATATAAATAGTTCAATATTCCTTATATTAATATGATTGAATTGCCTCGTATATATACACGATAACACAAATATAAAATAGTTTACAAATCCATTAGCATTAATCCAAAAATAAAAGCAAATATCTCCATAAAACTTCATTATGCTCAAGCTACAATACACCAAAAAGAGATGCAAGTGTTCTACTGGTGAATTGAGACCCTCCTACAGTGAGGGCAAAGAACGATTACATTCAACCCCATTTTAAACCTGCCGTGGCAAACGAGCGGCTTTCAAAACTAGGTCACAGTCTGAAGGGACGAAATTGGGACGAGCCCTACTCGAGAAATGAGGGCGTTATTTACAACCGCAGGCATAATATTCGTTTCGAAATGCCACATTCAAAATGCATTCTTTATAATATCTGTTTATGAAGATGGTTTTTATGAAACATTGTGCAATTGTTTATAGAGTTAACGAAGGAATTTCGATGGTTTGTGGTTGTAAATAAAATGTTTTAGGTTATCGTGGTGGACTGAGATTTAATATCTTTCAATGACAACTAATATCTGTAGTATTATGACAGAGGTTCTAAACTCATTATGAAAGTAGGTTACTATTAGGAAAAATAACATTTCAAAACCTGGAGTGTAAACTGCTTATTCAGGGAATATTATATGTCCATAATCAGTTTGTACACTTTTAATTTTGTGTTCTATATTTTCCACAATTCCGTTTGACTAATATTAATTCCTTGTATTTTTCCATTAAAGTTAAAAACATGATTTTCTATAAATTTTTCATTGATTTTAACACAAAAATAGTGTGCAAATAATTATGTATATTTTGATATTTGATACTGATTAAGTCGCGCCAGTAAATTAATTCAAATGTCATTCCTATCAACAATGTTGCTTTACAAGTTTAAATTTACGCATGACTTGTGCTAGAAAGTTGTTCTTAATCGATGCAAAAGGCACACATAATAACATAATTATTGAAATATCACAAATTTTACAATCTTGTAAATATAAACAAATTTAAGTAATTTTTTTTTAATAATTACTAACAATTATTTACTTTTCGTTAAATTTGTGTTAAGCTATAAATTTGATTATTTTATTTTTATTGAACTTAGCCCCTTTGTTGTAGAGGAGGCCCGTACCCAGCAGTGAGGCAGGTTGATGATGAATAGATTTATTTGAAAAAGTTTTCGACCACAAATAAAATTTATTAATCTTGGAAAAAAAATATATTAAAGACGTTATCAAACTGGTTTAGTTAGGTTCCAGTTTTTAAAGATAACGTGGACATAATTAATATTCATTGTGTTATTAAAAAAAAAATAACATTTCAACGATATTAGCAAAAATTCATTCTAGACTAATGTTTTTGTCTTATGAATGCATTACGCATCTTTGGCTACGTTGACATTGTAGTAATAAACGAAGGAACGCAGTTGGAGATAATATCTTAAATGTTCACTTCGCGGATGAAGTACTAGGTTGCCAAGGTCCATAAATTCATTTATGCTGGGTGAACTCACATTGACCATCGTAGACCATCGTGACGTAGTTGTTAATGTAGTCAGTGTTATTATTATTTGTACCATAAAACATTTACATTTCAATAAATGTAAATGTTTTTTATTCCCCCTTATTGTCTTTAAAATTTTATAAATAACCACGGACAGTGTATTCGAGGTGCCTACTATAATGGCGACAGCCCCGTGGCGCAGTTGGCTAGACACCAGCTTGCGAAACGTGCGGCCGTGGGTTCGATTCTCGCACCGAGACAAATGTTTGTGTAATCCACAAATATTTGTTTCGGGTCTGGGTGTTTGTGAGACCGAAAAAGTCTCTCGTAGTTTCTGATACCCACGACACAAAACTCGTATCTTAGTGTGGGGTCGGGACTATGTATGTGACTGTTGGGTGTATTTATTTATTTATAGTGCAGTTTACAGAGAACTAATATCTAGTCATCAAAATCCACGTCATGTCTACAAACGCCTTTATGGATCCAATTGATGAATTAGTATCTATTTGCGAATCCTAAAATAGCCCCACCTAGGTTACATCACAGGGAAATCCAACATCGAAAACAGAATGCAATAAATACTTAAATAGGGTCCTGAGTGGAATAAGAGAGAGGTCCCGGGAACTTCTTACAATATGGATGAAGTGAACCCATGCCGGGCACGTAGTTTGTGGTAAATACAGATTTTTAGGTCTATTATGTGTTGTTCTGGCTATTTATAAGGTAGCTAGGTATATGTTGTAGGTGCAATATTAATTAGTTTTAGGTATATGTAAAAAGATTGTACGTAGAGAACTACGTATTCTTGAAAGCGTTAACATATCAAATGGTCTTGGGTTATAGCTAAATTCTTTGCCCACAATAGAGCTATTTGTCTTTGTCTCTAATTTGCTATATGGGTTTCTTACGTGTACATCACTACGTACAACAATTACAATGACACTATTTATCTAATGCCTTACAATATATCACATAAATTTTCATATTTCTGTTTATCTAAAATCTCTGTCAAAAAAATATAACGGATACGTATTATATGATAATAATTTCCCCCATATGAAGACCCTCTCAATATACGCATCACTGATACAGAACAGAGGGATATTGACCCGACGCGGGTTGATTGACATGATTGAAAACAGGTGCGGAATACCGAACAAAACGCAATCCTGAAAAAGTCTTAATTTCTTCGGCTCACTGGCAAAGGAACTCTCTGTTTAGTCGACCTCCAATTTTCATCCATCAATAACAGTCGGGAATGTCGCGTGCTACCAAACAACTAAAGGAATCGAGCGTTTCTTAATATTTGTGAGTAAATGTCTAGGAATTTGTTTCTTAGCACGAAAGTCTGGCTGTTTTAAAGTTTACTAACTGCCTGAGTATTGATTTTAGAATACTTGGCTTGGTAATAATGGCTTCTTATTATCGTACCTATGATTTTAGACCTTTTTAGTTATGCTACTGTCACTTTATTGTTCTGATAATTTGAGTGATATCCTCAAATACTTATTATTTTGTAAAATATAGAATCTTATTGCAGATAACGTGACGTAATATATGCAGAACATTTAAAATACTAAATGTAGTAAATAAGGACCTTTCTAGTATAGTGGCAATTAAATAGAAAAGGTCACGCGCCAACCACTTCCCTTAACACCTCGAATAATTGCGAATAAAACGGGTACTTAACGGATCATTGCATTCCAAGGGTTAAAAGGATGTTTCGAAATACGTCTGAGTACATAATTCAAGTTTAACGCAGCTGGGATGTAATTGTGTTTGAAAATTTCCCTCAAGTTTCGTCGAAGACGTCGCGTCTGTACAAAATTTCATATGAAAACGTCGCATAATATTTCAGATCTAAATTAAATATTTTATTATGTTATAGTGTCAAATAGCGTAGTGTCAAATTGAGTAGGTATCTCATGATCAGAGATCATTATATTTTTCTATCATATGATATACTAAAGAATTAAATGTAAAGAATAAAATCTTCAAGAAATAATAATAATATAAAACGGCTTAATAATTAAAAACATAAGATTTTAAAACATCCTAAGTAATATTATAAATGCAACATTGACTTTGATACGTTTTCACGTCTAAAACGATCTTGATTTAGTTTGGTGAAATGTATATTCGCTATGTCTAGATAATATACGCCACTATTTCATTTTGAAAATAGTATTTCAATATTGAGTGACTCAATCTACTAAAACAATAATTTTTTAAGTACTGAGATTATTTAATAAGATTAAGCTTTTATGATACTTTTTAATGAAAACAACTCAAGATGAAAGAATCTTCCGTTTAACTGTCATCTCCTGGGATGTTCACCTTTTTATAGGCTTTTTAATGTTGTGCCTTTAATACTCGAGCGCCATTAATGTCTACGGAAACCCTAGCAATACAGGTACCGTATAATAACATAGTTATTAGAGTTTTTCGCAGATACCGTTAATACCATCACAAGTGGTTATACTTACAACGATCGATAATTGCTATATTATAAAGTTATTAGGGCCTTTCAATTATACGAACTTGGTTATTGTGTAACCGCTGCATAAATTACTTCGTTAAAGAGTGTGATTTAAATAATAATGAATGTCCATGAGCGTCGGTAATAGTTGTAAATAGTAGAGCATTTAAAAGAGATAATGCAGTGGAAGTGGGAAGCGCAGAAGATTATGAGGTTTTATACTTTCATGCTTCTCTAGAGTTAAGACGTTTTATATCGGGTTTCTGGCAATTAAATAATATCTTTAGACCAATTTTATCTTCTTTTGATCGTCTAGTTTTTATATGCTGATGCAACAAAGTTATATTACCTTGCCCGATGGTAAGTAAGATGCTCTTATCTCTCGTGATACGCTCAAGCCGGTCTGGTGATATGCTTCTTTGCAATTAAACCCATTGACTATGAACGTGGAATTACCTTATTTTTCATGTTTTTGTAAGCGTACAAAATGTTGATGTCGTGGTATTAAATGAGCAAATAAAAATAAAAATCGCACAACATTAACCCAAAGGTCAATGATAATACGGATACAACTAAAGTTATCCACGACTGTAGTATTGTTTTAGTGTCGAATTGTTAATATGTTGCTTTAGTATTTCTTTTTCATTCCGTTTTCAAACAAAATTACGGGATTTCAAAGACCATAGTGGGAGTGTGGAATATACGAGAATTCTAGTAACATGTCCTGCACATCTGCGTTATACATTTTTACGTTTGCGTCAGCAGTTACTGATAGCATATTTTATAACCACGAAAAATGTGATGTTAAAGTTCGTCGTAAATATAAGTTTGAATTTTGAAATAAATTACCAAACCCCTACAATTATATGAGGCCCATGTTAACAAGGGTATGTACATGACTGATCAGTACAAAGAAAAACGTGCAGAAAGAAATTCTGGTAATATGTTTGTGCGGTTGTTAGACTTCTAAGTTCCATGAAAAAGTTAATGACTACAAGGTTAATGTAAGACTAAACTACCATCTACAACTCCTCACAAAGGCGTGTCCTCAGAATGTCTGAACAATTAGGTACATTTGAATCTAGAATAAATTATTTTGTATCATTTAAATATTTTCAATTTTCACAAGAGGAGAGTTGCTAAAGCAGGCTTCTGAACTTGAAAGCCTTAATCTATTGGAATGTTGTATTAAAACTTTAATTAGTTATTTCTTCTTTGTTCTCGTCGTGTAAAATTAATATTAAACACCTGTACTTGGATTTGAAAATTAAATTTGTTTGAGTAATTTTATTTTAGTAATACAAATAATATTTATATTCTAGAATAATTCAAGACAACAAAATCTACGACTTACACATAACATAATTTCATCAATGAGATATTGGGATATTGCTTTCAGATCCACTATTTTTTATTAAAATTTGTGTTAGATTAAGATATTAGATATACAGATAGGCGTAGTAGGTACATCCAAAGAATACTCATTAGAATCGTAAACATAATAATACTTCGGTTATATGTTGTTACAGTCAGTTATGTTTGTACAGTGCAGATAAGGATATAGACTGATATTTCTGTGGTACGCAGTTGTACCCTTTTCAAGCACTCCATTTACATACGTCCATGAGTATTATAAGGGCTTTGTTTCGTATTCAGTGATACATATTGATTGCATCGCTTTGTTATAGTTTCCTTTTCAAACCAAAATCCTCCATTATGACTATCTCTTGATGGCTAGAATAAGGTTGAATTTCTGGTATGTAACTTATTTCTGATATTAGGAGGAAGTGAGAAAACGATTACAAATAAGATGTACGATTATAAATGAACAAGTTTTTAAATATTTTTATTTGATTTTCGCCATAATGTTGCACATTTTCATTTATAAAATAGACTTAGAAGTCGAATTGTATTTCACGTAATCGAAAATTGCTTCATGCACGTCCATCGAATCTTACTTTCGCTACTGAAGATCCGGAATAACGATTAGATACAAATTGGAATCATTCGTTCATTGACACTTAAATATATACCAGAAATTATATTTGGCTATTGTTGTCATGCCGCGTGGAAACCCATTAATACTTGACTCTGATTACATTTAAATAAAATTTTCGAAAATAGAATGTCTAGAAAAAAAAGCTATCAAAAAATACCATGGTAGCTGTTCCGCCATTGTTCTTGAAACAATTGTCATCATTTGCTTGTGTGATTATGAACCGTAGCTTATGTACGAGATAATAAGCCAGGCTAGCACAAATGACCTGGTATATCTACTTGAATTTAACCCAAAATGGTCATTGAACGAACTGATAACTTTTAATATAGTTAGTAACAATGTCAAAAACCTGGGATTCGTTACTATCCACCTGTCTTCACAGCATGATGCTGTGCATAAAACCTCTTTTCTAAAATTAAATTTTAAATATATGTAGTTCATTTTCCTTTTGGCAACTGTAACACATTACTCCAATATCAAGCCAGTAAATGTTAAGCTATCGTGTTAGTATGCGTTAACGTAGTACAATTAATTCCGCATAAGTATTTTACGTTTGTTCAAGGAAAGGTGTTGTGTATTCCAATCATTTTTCATTCCGCACCACGAGTGTTGAATTATTCATGGAGTTGTGTGACTTGACGTAACTGTATGGAAAAAATATGGCTAAGTTATAAAGGTTATCGATAAGCAATTAACTATAGGAGAAAGCAAATTGGTGTATGAAAACAAAACTATTTTAAGAGTTATTGATCTCTTTGGCGTGTCGCTTCAACGGGGAGAGATTATTTTCTTTGTCTAGGATTTTTAGTCGAGTTAAAATATAAGATGCACTTTTCGTACGTGAATCGAATACAAACTTCTAATCGTTGCTTTATATATTTTTATGGTGAAATATGCACGTGTGTGTGTGTATCGAAATGTTTTAAAGATTACAGCAAACGATTTGGAAATATATTTCCTTTCATTGAATTTCTCTTCACAGTTTTACAATGTTTTAAGATATTATATAAAAAGTCTATGTAAAGAGACCTCGCTGGTTTTTCTTGGCGATATCGTTCATTTCCGTCGATTTTTCCAAGCATTGAAACACGGCATTGTGATTCGCTCCGATCGCTAAATTGGCCTTGCTGCCAAACCAAATGTAATTGAGTGTAACAGAATATTTTATCTTTCGCTTTTATTGTATTTCACATTATGCGTATATAATTGACATTGTTACATTCACTGAGGTATACGCGAGGGGACTTACCGCGATACATTTTTAAACATTAAGGAAAAGTAAGGTTTATCTACAAAAAAAGTGTAAAGAATAAAACTTGGTTTTGAATGAGTGACTCGCTTAAAAAGGTTTGTGGTATATTTTTTTACTGCTGTTATTAAAATTTATTACGCAGAAATCCTCTGTTTATATCTCGTACATTATTTTGAAATAAAAAATGTAGCGTTAGTGTAATTACGAATTACTTGCGTGTCGTTTGTAGTTCTTAGAAAATTCTCAACGTCGAAACTGTAGCATGTAACCTCAGCATATAAAGCGGGCGGTGGCACGTGCAAGTGTGATTTTGTAGGGCAAATTTCCCCTGCCTACTCCCTGAACAACACGGCACAGTAACGAGCTTAAGCCCGGTAACCCTGTATTGATCGAAACCGCCGGAGACTAGCTAGCCGTCGACTGGGTCCCACCTCTAACTCAACGCGTTGAAAAATTAACGTTTCGTTCAGCCAGGGGTCTTTTTGACCGCTCTATCAATCTTCCCGCTCCGTTCTGTGCCGCCGTATTGGCAGTTCGCGTGATGTTGGTTTTTAATGGTCCCGAGATCCATATTTGTGATTGATTTAAGCCGTGCCGTTCGGAATTAATTACTTTTTGTGAATCCCTTGTGAATGGTGTAATAAGACTTATAAAGAGGTTAATGTTAATTGTGAAGAACTTTGGAACCATTGATTTGCGGGATTCATATAATATATAAGAATTCCCGGGCTGGAATGCTGGCTTTAAATGCAGAAACACAGTTTTGTTATACTTTTTTGTCTTCGATCGAGTAGTAGTAAACAAAATTATATTCGTTTATAGCCAATATAGACGCCGTCTTCGTTGTCATAACACTTGGCAGTGTAATAAGCAACAAAGTACCAAACTTGAAGTCATATTTACATAATGTAATCGCAATGTTACGGAAACTTTGCGAGAAAAACACATTCTATACATACATACATAGGTGTCATTAAATATTTATTTCTCAATTTTTATTTTACGACTCTAAGATAATTATTTTTATGATTATATTAATTATATCTTTGGGGGCGCCCGTGTCGTTAGTATGCGACATACAAAGTAAAAAGGAAAGTAGGTATTATATTATTCAGAAATCAGAGTCAAATACTTTAGGCTTCAATTTTTTTTTCATTTTTCTTTTTTTAAAATATAATGTAATATTTGTTATTGAAAAATTATTGATGTGGTATAAAAAAGCGATTCCCTTACTTTATTTTCAAGAAGATAAATAGCCAACAATACAGTTAAAAATCTCGCCATATTCGTAATGATGCAACTATGATTTCTCCAGCCATAATGCATACATTTATAGTCGTGTTTATTTACTTTCTAACGTAGTTGTTACGTAAACGCGACCCACATGAAGGGCGAAAGCGTCGAAGGGACGAATATTTTTAGCATTCTGTGTCCAGTTGTTGGAAAGCTGCCGTTGGATGTCAACCAATGTGGTTGAACCTTAGCGCGACATGCCGAGAATGTTTTAGCGTTTATAAACGATGTTTCACACCCGCTGATTAACGGTTTCTAGGTAAAATAACGTATTTTCTGGAAAAAATAGGTGCCTTTGATGACTAAACATGTAATAGGCCCAAGTATTTCTGAGGGCAAAACAAGGTATTGTGTTGTAGTTATAAGAAACTATAATGGAGTTTTCGATCACAAATCAGAACCGAACTGTTTAGGCGAAAAATTGTCTTACTCCATCTCTTGACATTCTTTACATGATCCCATGTAAGACTTCAGGTCTTTCATTGTTTTGAGTTATTTTAACTTATATGAAGGCAGTTAAAACATGTTAAAATTGAAACTTCGAATTGACGAGAAAATACTTACTCTAAATTTTCTTTAAATTACTTAATGGTAAACAAAGCGATGCGAACTAAGATACGTAAATCTTTTAAACAAAAATATTTAAGTCATAAAACTTCCATAGACTCAAAACCGTTGAAAAACCAAGCAAAAGGGCAATGCACGAGTAAATGAACATATCTGATGCTATTGTTACAAAATCTAGCCTAATGATTAACCATGAAAAAATATGAAAATAAGGCGCAATAATCAGCGCTATTAATTAGCACGCATATAGAAATGATTATAATACGGATACAAAACAATAAGAATTGCACGCGCCTGCACAGCCGAGCGTTGACCGCTAGGAATGCATTGCTCGGCGCGCAGCTGTTTCCATGTTTCGCTGCAAGCGTATGACACTACACTGTAAGCGTGATGTACGCGGTCTACTGGCCGGAACGGTGTTAAATTAAATTTTAAGGTACTTGGGTAATAATTCAGTCCACATAGGTACCACTGCTGGCCACGAGCTTCCCCTACAATTGAAAGAGTTTAGGTCATAGTCCACCACGCTGGCCTAATGCGGGTTGGCGGACTACACAAATAAGAAATTCCTATAAACTTTTAAGGTGTGCAGGCTTCCTCACGATGTTTTCCTTCACCGTTAAAGTGCGTGATATAAGTAAAAATTTAGATCTTAAATTGAAGCCTATGGTAGCCATATGATCTTTAATTTTGCCATCGTTTATACTTGACACTAGCCTGGTACTTTCATTATACTATGCTGCGTTAATCTATGAATACATTTCCTGGTTGCATCTATCTGATTTGTTTAATAAAAAGTAGAGTACAAGTTTTATGCTATTATGTGGTAAGAAAACATTGTTGTGTCCGACTTGATAGTGGCCATTGCATTGCATAGTGCACGTTTAAGAAACTCTGCTGTGACTTCGCCTATTGAATTGCGGTTTGAAACAGACGAACGTATCAGTAAGAGGCACTTTCGGTTTCCAAATTATCGATGTTGTATTTATATTGTTCTACATTTATCATCACACGACAATGCTCTTACATCACCATATACGATGAAAATATGGAAAACATGCAATAATATAATGATCTCATTTGCGTCTATATGTGTCCATGTGTCAAAAGCCGCAGGTTTTAAAAGAGCTTATGTCTTCGTCCACCTCGCTGACCTTGTCCGGATCGGTTAACTAAACCACATCGTATATAAAGCAAGAAATACAATAAAATATAAAAATAAATGTCATCCATTCAAAGAGGTAATTTGCAATTTACAATGTCGTGTCGACAATGTTGCACCTGATGTGAGTGCAATAGCATCTAGATAAGAGTGTACAAGCGACAGACATTGTCTCTTGCCATTCAACGTAATTATACCTACCAGCAGTGTTGGGCAAATTTTAATTAAACTAACAATTAACAATTGATCAATTGTTAGTTATTTTACGAAAAAAAAATTAAAAATTAACAATTAATTTTTTTATCAAGTATTTTTACTAATACTTGAATATGTCAAGGGTATATGTATCCGGTTGTAGAACCGAACTACCCTTTTGAACAAAATTTGCAAAAAAGTTAATTGTTAGTTTTAATTATTTCATCAATCAATTAAAAAAAATAATTGTAACACACAATTAAATGTTTAATTGCAATTGATTCAATTGCAATTAATTTTTTAGTCAATTGATTAGTTTAATTAAAAGTTAATTGATTAATGCCCAACACTGCCTGCCAGTATGATACCAGTCTATTTCCGTAAGTCTTGAATTCTACAGCTAAGATGTTTCAATTTATATTGAATTATTTACACATTTAATTAATTAATACAAAGTGTCGATTCGTTGGCAACCGGAACTCGAAAATGACTTAGCAATTATTTTAGTCATTAAGCTTATAAATATGTATACTTGCATCATTGGAGTTACGCTAATGAGAATCTAAATGTATCTCCATAGTAGCAAAATTGATCTAAACATTGCCTTGGCACCGTCGCCAAATGTACTAGCTGTACTTTACTCAAGTATCTATTAGAATACCTCATATTGCCTCTTAAGTCGTGATAATCTCCTGGTAACTACATCCTAACGACCAAGTAAGTTAATGTAATTAAGTACCGTATTTACTATTTGTTGTTAAAAAATTAATGACGATTACATATAGTTGCAGATTTGCAATATTTGGCAAGAAAAACAAAGTACCTACTGGCATAAATCCCTTTATATTAAATATAGTACTTATCAAAGCTATTTCAAGCATGTAACGCAAGATGTCGCCGTAAGAAATACAAATTGCAATTTAAATTAATAAACAATTTTATGTATCCTTATGAGATTCAACATAATTACTAGAGGTCTGTCTGGCTTTACACGGAATTAATATATTAATAATACGTAGACGGGTTCTTCAACTTCTTGCCGGTTTTTCAACCCCTTTCCACTTCCTCCCTTCGCCCTCTTATTCCAAGGGACTGCATGTTCATCAAGCCTCGCTTTATGTTGCTCATAAAGCGGAGCGTTTATTAATGGCACATAGTTTTACTGGACTGCTCCTTGAGTAAGAATGTTTAAGTTTACTTTTGCATTAAGAAACTAAGTAAAGGTGAAAGAATGTTTAAAAGCTGAAATTTTATACAGATCATGTTTCTGAAATAGGATTTCATCGCAAGCAAAAATATACTTAATATATACAAATATAATACGGACGCCCTTGGCTTTTAAGTTTACTTCTATATGTAGTTTCTAAGATGAATAAATGATCTTCTAGTGTCGTAATATTTATGTTATGATTCTCATTTACCGTATTTAAGCAGGACCATTAAACTGGATTTCTATTAACAAAATTGATTAGGCAAAAATAACTCAAGCCCTCCAGGCATACTTACAATTACCTTATCTAAAAACTGTAAGTACTTTCGATTTCATATCGATTAAAACTGGTTCTCTAATTGCAATATCAGATTTTAAATCGATAGTGCTAGGCTTAGCAATTACAATATTGTCGTTGCATAGTAACAAGTCACTAATTTTATTAGCATAATAAATGCGACACACTGTCCGGTGCCAAATTCCACCGCAGGTGGCCCTAGCGCAATCACGCGACGCTTCCTGTGAACCGCGTATTGTCATTCAAATCCTAGCACAGATTATATATAAAGTCAGTAGCACTCTCACACACTGCCGGAACACGTCAATTTTATTCTGTGCGTGATGGATGGTGCCATAACTATGACAGGGTGGTCGCCACACGAACGATTCTAACAATCCTTTCCAATTGTCGCTTCGGGTAATAATACATTGTGTTCTATGTGTTTTGTAGCTAATATGTATTGTGTTATATTTTTAAATTAGTACAATACTAGCAGGTGGTCTTTAATTTTTGACGCCTTCACAAGGAATTGTGTAATGCTAAATCGACTAATCTTTAGTGTTTGTGATGCCTTTTTGAGGGGTCAACACACACAAAATTGATGATGCTATTAATCTAAGACCAAGAAATACTATGTTTTAATTCGAAGATAATGATTAAACATTCAAAATGATTCTTAATAAATACGAGAGAACACTATCAACATTCTTGTTTGACTAGTTTCAATGATAATTATATCTAATCAAACTACGTGATGTAACTCCTTAGGGGACGAGATAATATATTTAGTTATACACGTATGTACTGTAATAGACTTGTGAAGAGTAAATACACATCAAATTAACACATAAATAAAGAAGCTAAGATTCTCAGTGATCCGTGAACGTCCATTGTAAGTTTCCAGTCCTTGTGGAGGTCGCAAAAAATCCCGATGCGGGCGGAAAACTTGTACAATAATGTGAAAATGAACTAGTTTGTTGTGACGAGAAGCGCTATAACTCAGTGTTGTATGTGGCTTCATTGAATATGGATCGTTGCGAGGTCGGTCAGTGGCAGCAAGGTCACAGCAGCGATTCGGTCGTCTCATGTTGTTAGCATAACGTGCAACTTCACGTCAAATTTGTTTAATTAGACCGTCTCTTGGTTACACACGCTTTTTGTTGTATTTCCAGACGTTTACGTTAGTTTGTTCTGTTTTATTTTAATGAAAATTTGGCCAGCTGCTTTGCTTGTTTTAATATAAATTGAACGATTAATGATTTAAAATATAGACTTTTATCTGTCCCAAAAATCCTCCTTTATACATATCTTTAAAGCAAAACAATTCAGAAATTTAAACATTACAGCATAACAAACAATGCTTTCTGTTTCGCATGTCTTGTGTATGAAGTAATTGTTTATTATTTTAAGTTCCGAAATACTAAAACGCCTCCGACATTTACATTTCCAAATTAAAATCTATAACAATATTTTACGCCAAATGTTTCCCATTTCTATCAGTTATATTTAAATGAAATTGTAAACAGCTATCAATCATCTGTTTTCGACGAAAGCAGTAAAGCCTTTGAGCATGTCGAAGATATTTTACTAGACGAAATACATACGATATTAAAACAATAGTTACAAATAACTTCGGAATTGTGCAATGCCGCAGGTGTTATATTAAACACATGCTTCGCTGTAAAAGAATTCGCCGTAATAAATTTAAGTTTATTTATCAATGGATCTGCAACGCGTGTTACACAATCACTTTCCAGAGCACAAACTATTTGGAGCACTCGTGCGTTGTTTAATTTGTACGTTTTTTTATTGAGATTGAAGAAACGTATTGTACACAGTATTGGATTTTTTTTACAACGTTATTAATTAACAAAATTTTCTCTATCATTCATTATTACAGTAGGTTTGTGTCTACGGATAGGAAGTAGAATTATTTAAGGGGAAAAGGTACTCCTTATAAAATGTTGAAAGAACTCTTTTTTTAATTTCTTTTTATACCTAATTTCATTTTCAAAGTCTATTAAATTTACTTTTAAATCTCATAATGATAAGATGAACAGACAAGAGGCTTATTTCAACAGATAATCAATACGCACTGTCTTTTATTTCTCGCCACAAACACCAATTGAAATATAACTCAGTTTAATAAGTGTCACGGATCATGTCCAATAATTAAAAAAAAAGTCGTCAACATAAATAGGATTAACTAAAGTACCCACACATACATACCTATGTATAGCTTTTATTTTGTATGCACAATTAGCCATACAACATTTTTCTTTTTATCAGAATTGTGTACTAGTAATCGTAAAGTATGCTTTATCGCTGAAAGTGAAGTACAGTAGTCCTTAGCATACGTGCCTATGTTATTGTTTTTGACGCGTATAGGTATATGTATATTACAAGGTCAGTGTTATCGTGCTCGGCCTGTGATGTAAGTGAAACTTTTTATCTGATATTCTCACGCTATGGTAGTTTTGATATTGCGTCGGCGCTTGCTCTTATGAATTTCTGATAGCATTTTGTATATGAGTAATAAAATTCAAGCCGACCACTTAAGCTCTCCGAATGTGTTATCATTAATAATTTATTCATCGTTTTTTTGCTGCAAATGTAGCTATACTTAGTCAGCGACCTTTGTCATGATGGAAAGAAATGAACCGAGATTTTGCTCTTAAAACAATGGTTGAATGTTTAAACACTTGGCAGTTTTTATAAGACTGTTTGCGTCATTCCGTAGTTTCATCTTTTTTTATTCTTGCCACGGTAAAATGACACTTGAATGTATCTGCAGTGCTGTCTAGATGAAGTATTTGTTTGGCTATAAATAATTTCTTAACAACCATTCCAACTGACTTGAAAGTAGTGAAAGAATTGAAAAGAATAGTAATAGTAGTAATAACAATGAAAAAAAATCATGTGTTAAAAAAAAAATGTTTCAGTCTGTGTGAATGATACCTGCCCTGTGTAATAATTACTACCATTTGAACCTTATTAAGAAAAATACTAATATATTCCAAATAAATTACTGATTTACAATACTATAAACAAAACAGGTTACAAGAACATGTTATATTTCATACATTTATGATAAGCGATCTCTTTCAGCTTACTTTAGTATGAATTTACATGCATTGGCAATCAAAAAACAAACTGCACAGAAAAGTACTAAAGTTAAGGCCACCAACCTGCAAAAACAGATGGGCATCCACCGAAAAGGTGGACGGTCGATTTGGTAAAGGTCACTGGATTTCGTCTGGTGCCAAGACTTTGGAATTCCTTTGGGAAGGCCAAATCTATATTGGAATATAACTGATTAATATCGTGAATCTAAAATTCGAATCGAGACTTTACGCGGATGCTGTGTAAGATATCATTTTACAGCTGGAATATTTAAAGTCGATATTTTTAGACGACACAAATTTTCTACAATGCGGAAATCAAATAACTATTGCGTCATGGTTGGCTCTGTAGTATAATAAATACACTAGAGTATAGTTATTGCCTTTATTAAAGAAATCCAGAGGCTGGTTTACGACAGTTCATATTATTTAATTTAGCAATACTACGGTACTGTTACAATTAGTGGCTATAAGTAATTTTATGAATAATTGTTTTATTAATTTATAAAATCATTTATTAGTGGTTGTTCACAAAAGTATATTTATATGAGGATAATTATTATTTCTAAACTTATAATCTTTGTAGAGCTATCAATGAGTATCATATTTTTTATTTAAATTCTTCTTTAGAAACATTTGTGATGAAGCTATTAACGGCAGCAGCTTGCCGTAACCTCGAATGCCTATAATTACAGCATTCACGTGTCGAGACCCCGTAGGAGAATTCTAGGACCTTTGTACGTGCTATGAAAAGCACTTGCAATTCCACTTGACTGGCTCCCCCAGCCTCGTATCACACCTATGTCGGGTCATTAACAATATGTCACCATGTTTTAGAACAAAGTGCCATAGAGCAGAACATACATAGAGATATATAATACATATGTACATAGATCCAGGGTTTTTAACCCCAGTATATGAAGGTAAATAAGTAGTTATGTGCATTACAGTGGGTAAAACACCTCACGTGGATTTGAAGTTATGGGCTAAGGCGTAAAACGGAAGGACGAGTACCTAATATAATGATATACCCTTTTGACAGCTTGATCCTAGGTCAACCCGTCACTATACTACTACTATAGCTAGTCTACTATAGCTTATAAAGGTTGTGTTTATTATGGATGACGATGTCTGTGTGAAAAGGTATAGCGAATTTTAGACTAAAACTTATTATTTAATATTAATGTGACATTTGTAATTATTAGCATTAACAATTATTACGTCTATTAATTCACTGGGAATAGTTAATAAATGTAATATATTGCTGTTTTTGGTACTAAACTATGAGACTCCATGCTGCTATTGAGAATTTCCTAATGGAAAAATCCAATAACTCTGTCTGAACCGGCAAATACTTGCGCCGTAAATTCACGAGGCAATCAATGTAAAATAAACAAAAATATACTTTGTTCGTAATATGTATAAGACGTGCTGTTTTGACTGACGTAAGTGTGGGATAAAAGTAAAAGAATAGATTTATCACGATTTGCGTACATTTTATGAGGTTAGTGCACTTCTGTAACCTTCAATACACTTGCGTACAAACAATACATTACCGGTGTAATGAAGTAAATATTATCTGTTTCTTTAAAACATAAATTGCATTTTGCGCCTGAGTGCTAACTTAGTGTCTTTTAATTCATTCTATGTATTCATATTCATTGAAAGTAAATTGAATAAATCTTTATAATAACTGCTACAAGAAATCTCTGAGTGTTGGTGTATGTGTGAGTGTTAAGTGAAAACTGTGAACCGGCAAATACTTGCGCCGTAAATTCACGAGGCAATCAATGTAAAATAAACAAAAATATACTTTGTTCGTAATATGTATAAGACGTGCTGTTTTGACTGACGTAAGTGTGGGATAAAAGTAAAAGAATAGATTTATCACGATTTGCGTACATTTTATGAGGTTAGTGCACTTCTGTAACCTTCAATGTGAGATAACGAACGGACATCGTTACGCCAGCGCAGATTGTTTGATTTTTTACTACATAAACATACTAATTAATGTACATGTATGAAATGCATGTTTCAATTATCATTCTTGTTTTATTAAATTCTGATCGATAGGAGAAGGTATTATAATCTTATTCTTTTATACACGTCGCGATCATTAGGTTCACGGTATGAATCATAAAGTTAGCTGTTTGTGGTTCCAAATTGTGGAATTATCAACAGTCCATGTTACGATAAAATGATGACTAAAATCCATTTCTTTTATACAGGCAGGAATGAAAGGGAGTTTGCCATAGTTGCATTCATTTTTAATTTAAATTAATCAACAATGCATTTATAACATCACACAGTAAACGTCAAGTTCCGGAAAATCATGACCATTTAAAATACAAAACACAAAAAATATCAAATCAGATAAAAATCTAGTTTTACATTAAAAAATTCCAAGAATTTACTTCTTTACTTCTTACAAAATTGGGTCTCTTTATAAGTAGCGAGAAATATTTTGCACATCCGCATAATTGTAAAATGTATATTAAAATCTCTTAGTAACCGATACTTCATTGAGAGAAAAAACTTTAGCATCAGCCATCTTGATATTTAAAAAAAGAATGTATTTTTTTTCCCCAAACATAATGAACTCTCCACACATCCCGAGTGTAAATTAATGTAAGTACTTCGAAGCGCCATAATACGGATGTGTAATTTAATTCACGAGTGTCGGAAGTGAAAGATATGAGGGAAGATGCATTTACTAATCTACTCGGCATTACAGCCACTATAAACTTGCGGTAGTTTTCTTTGTTTATGCCAACGTGTAGCAAGCTTCCATTAAAGAGGCAGGTCTATTTGCCGAAGAACCGATTACCAAGTAAACCAGTTTTTGAGCGAAGACCCGGTCTCGGCAAACCTTGTTCCCGGTCAAACAGAGCGATGACCTAAACCAAGCGGTTGATGGATAGCTACACAGTATACCCTTTGAATATTTATCACCATATATCATTTGACTAAACATTAATATCAAACACGAATCGTGCATCTATTATAACACGGTTCACTTCTTGATGAAACTTTCACTGCTCTATTTAGCATTCACAGTCTAGACTGTCGTACGTTTAATGTACATTTTATACGCAACACTGAATAGGTATTATTAGTTCTATGATATAAAGTCTACCTTTATATTGGTACACAAATATTCTATGCTAGTTTCCTGCGATTGTCAGTCAGGCACCTTACGACAGGTTGAATTCGTTTTTTTAACAAGAGCCACATTCAATGAATGACTGTAGCTGATGATGATCAAATAACACCGAATTATTTAGTATTATATGTCCGATAACTCAATGTCATAAAATATTTTACAGATAGAAACACTTTTAAATGTTTGATAAGAAACGGCGACATTTGATAACACTAGGTAACAGCAATAGATAATATTTATCTTCCTTCGTCTATTCCCATACTATGTATAGTAACATAGCGCCGTAGTTGCAACAATAGCTTTAACTCCTTTCTTTGCATCGAGTTTCAAATAATATGCGTAAAATAACATTAACTGTTGAAGGTCAATCTTCACGCATTTCGTTTCAGTTATTACCCGTTAATTCTGATATTTTTGTTGTGGCTAGTGTGTCGTAATTTATGTACTTTAACGTTAAAATATTTTAATGAGAATTTGTGATCATATAAACATATACAATACGGCCCAGTCAAAATTTTCTGTTTAATTAGTTGTTTCTGTACAAACAATTTGTTTTCTGTCTGATACAGTTGGTTAATTTACATTTTATTTGTTTCTTCATTATACCTATGTAGGTCATGATCTTTTTGGTGACCATAGAGGTGATTTATAGATCAATTAATGTTATAGAAAAAAACAATTCTTGCTGCCGAATGGCTTTATCGATTTGAAAAACATTACAAATCGATTACTACTTTGTTGACTACAAATTGTATTCAAAGATTGCTTAAAGCCGGTGGCAAACAAATGCAAGTGATTCATCACATTCGCATGTATCTTGTTATTATGTTTAATACTTTTCAGAAGTGGTAACGAGTTTTTCTTACTTGCCAAGGTCGGTAGTGATGTTTTGCAACCGATCTGGCGACAAATCCGCACTCGCGTCTACCACAACGTTCATTGACCTACTGAACACGGCACACGGCGATCGTTTCGTACTCTTGCCGCGCTGGCCCCCGCGCTTCACTGTTGTCGTGATTGATACTTTTTGGCGGGAAACTACGGCCGATTGTCAATTGAATTTAATTTCTAGACGAATTATTTATATTTTGTAGAGTTCAATTTAGCATTAGCACGATAGATAAAATGCAAAAGTTATAGAAACTGTTCTACTTTATTGTAGTTCCTTAAGTGCATTTTGGAATACCTGAATAACCGGAGATCTAGGTACAAAACATTATTAACACAATTCTATTACGACCAATAAAACTAAAGAAACAATTTACAAATTGACGAATGCATAAATGCCACAATTTGGTAAAACTTATTTGAATGGTGCTTTCAAATTGCATACATCATAGGAGTAGATCGATTAATCCTGAGAGGAATCATCACTATTCTGAGCATATTTCGTGTTTTTAATGTACCCAATAGAGTAGTAAAGCCGGTATAATCTCGCGTTTGGCCTAGTTTCACAACCTTGACGTAGGTACTCGCCGTTTCTAATAATAATAGCAGACTCGTTTCCACACCACGGAGAAGTGCCGATTGGATGGATAAATAAATAACAAGCATAAATATCCTCTAAATCTTTATCTGGACGATTCGAAAGAACGTTCGGAAATCATAAAATACCTTTTCCATCACAAGGCAATACATCGTTGTTTTCCTAATTGAAAATAATTTTAAGTTTGTTAAAGAACAGTTTTTGTTAAAATTGCTTATTACGTGTTTCTAGGAACTATTTGTATTAAATTACATATGTATAGATTCCTACTCAATACGTTAATGACTAGACCTACTTCGCTTAGACGCTAGACTTGCAAGAATCAAATATATTATGTGTGTTCTTTAATAAAACGCTTTTTATTCCTTGGAAAAAAGTGGTTTATTAAGAAAATGATTGTACGAAGCAATATTTGGTATACTCATTATATAATCAAAATCCTAATTCAATTATTACCTGGGTTTCTATGAAATGTACAAATTAGTATAAATTAGGTAATGCCAGATGCAAAAATATATTACACCTACCTAGTTAGAGTTGCCCGAATTAGCCATGTCAGTGTAAAAAGTAGAACGTTGCGCTGCGGGAGACAAGACAATTAGTCACGAATAACCAGGGGATGGTAATTCACTATTAAAGATTTTAAGTTTTAAGCAAATAAACTCCCAAGCAGGTAGAGCCAATTTCAACTGTCTCGCAACTGTCAGAGTTTCACAGAATGTGGCGGTGCAAAATTTTCGTTTTAACTTCTGTATTGGTTTAGTTCATTTAAATGGAATAGCACGTCTATTTTGTTATGATAGTCGCTAATTCAAAAAGCATAAATGAAAAACACCATTATCGTCTGCCGCTGATCTAAATGTATTTTTCCAATCAATATAGATTACAAATAAGTTTTTATTTAAAACCGCATCAGATAATTCTTTTGGTGGTACAATCTCCTCTCTTTTTGTACTAAATTTATGTATCAAAATTAACCCACCGGTGTTGCAGCGTAAAGAATTAAATGAAACTACAAGTTGACTTCAAAACAAATTGTTTAATAAAAGGAAAATCACACCGTGGAAACACAACTTAATTACATATTTACCCTTGGTGTTCTTTGGATTGATAATAATTATCACAATACACAATGTTAAGTGAAATCATGTTCGAACGTGACATTGTTCTGACAGCGTGGTGTGTGGTGCGTGGGGATTTCGTGGAAGATAATATCAATAGTATTTTTATTAGTTTTAGTAATTGAAGTTTGTTGCTACGCGCCAAAATCCTAGATTTCCATGTTCTTTGAACTGGGCAAATAAATTATATCTTAAATCATCTAGAGAGTTAATGGAATACAGTCATTTGAAAGACAGACGAAGAGAGTTTATGAAGCTTCTGGCATAATATATCTACTTATTTCCCAGAAGCGTAAATATACAGTAATAAAAACGTCAAGAAGACTAAAGGAACAGTAATCACATAAACATAAGAATGCAGTTGATTTCATAATGACATGCAGTTGCCGCCATTACGTAATGCGTAATTTTATCTCCAAGACATTGAGATGTAGGTGATGCATACAAATCAAACCATGTATAACGAATGCATTGGATGTGGAGTCTAACGCGTTTGTTTACGTGATCTCCATTATTAAGATACTTTATATTTTGGAACGAAACCCGTTTCGTGTTTAAACCTTCGTCATTACTCAGAAGTTTGCGATTCTTATTTACGTTGTCTATGAGCAGTTTCTGCTGATAATTTCTGAATAGAGACAAAGTTGTAGAACGAAATTGCGTTGAATTTTACAGACGTGTCTGTTGTAATAATCTAGACTGTTCGTGACCTTCGTCGAGGCTAGGTATTTGTATATTTAGATCGTCTTGCATACTTTGTAAAGTGTATAGACTGTTTAATATTTATTTGTTAATTTATACAAAAGAACTCCGTGTTTTAAAGTTATAAGGTTTATATAAATGATTTTTTGTATAAAATCCCTATTGATGTATGCTACCACCAGTTTTGGATAGTTGAAGTGAAAACCCTACAGTCTACTCCGCTTCACCCATAAAAGATATAAAAGCATAAATGTCAATTTCCATATACTAATGTGCCAAGTAATTAGCAACCATTCCAAGTTTTTAAACTCTTATTGTGTTCACCTTCTATGTTTATATCCATTTAAAATGGGTAATTTTGGTTTTAAAACATTATTTACCAATCATGTGTAGGTGCATAATTCGGTGCACAAGCATCTCTTATGGGTCTCACTTCGCAACTATACTTAGAATATTATTTGGAATGATTCATATTGTAATAAAATGATCCAACACAGTTCGCATAGCAAGATTAATATGCCGTCATTTTGAAATATCTGTTACTGGAAATTATGCAAGTTCCCTAACCTGATACTGCATACGTAGTGCCTAAACATCCATGTTTAGTATCTTGTCGGAGAAGGAACCACGAGTAGTCGCGTTTTGCTTTTATTATTGTTAATAATTACATTGAAACCACTTTCTGTGGCGCGATGCCAAAGGACGCGAGGCCTCGCTTTGTGTCAATGTCCATTAGGAAAATATTTTGTATACAAAAGCGGAATAAATAAATCTCTCGTAAATGACATGCATTTTCAGTTGTGTTTGTATACATCATTGCTGTACCTTACACCGTTCTCGTTAGACGTTCTTTAACACATTTTGTATGTTAATTGATAATGTAATAGTTTCCTTCTATCCGCTTGAGTGACGTCAAGGTTTTTTTTATATCCACTGAAAGAGCTTTATACTATCGTAGACTTGTATATTCAATACTCTGCAGTGTCGTCGTAAGAAACTGTCCGTCTTAAAGAGGAACCTTTTGTTAAGTGATAAGCTGACTTTAGTAAAACGAATATTCAAAAAGTTGATAGACTTAAAAATTTCTGCCTAGTGCAGCGTACATATCTATAAAATTATGTATGTATACGTTATAGACTACATCCCACCTTCATAAATACGTTTCATTAATAAACAATGAATACTTGTATTTAGAATGAATCTCAGTGCATTACAAACCAGTAGGCGTAGCGAATTTTGGCGTTTGGCAATAATTTAGCACACCTATTCGCAAGACATGATTTCAAGCTACATTTGACTTCAATGGCCCATTACTTAGAAGTCGTTTAAGAAAAAGATTCCTACATTTGACGGTTAGATGTAGTGTGTGATCTAGATTTGTAATTTTTTTAATCAGAACGAAAAACCAGCGTACATATAGCTGTTGTCGACCTTAGCTCTTGATTTTTCATATGTTTTTCCTATGTATTGTAATAACGCAATTACGATCATTAAATATTATGGATTTGCTCAAGGTGGTTTGGTATGTCTATTGGATCTGTTATTACAAAATGTACACGATGTAAACAAACCGTAATCGAAAAATAAGAATGGTAATAATTACGGATATTGCAAAACTCATTGGCGCTAAAAATCCCGAAAAGATATGTTTTTACTAACCATAAACATGACCTATGTCAGTTGGCGATCACGGTCTTTTTATACCCTGACAAGCTCAAAGAATTAATTGTTATACTTTGTAATATTAGATTGTTAATGCAGCGTAATAGAAAACTAAAACAGGTAACAAAGGAGAAATGCCAACCCACACTTGGCCTGCGTGGTGGACTACGGCCTAGAACCCCCCAAATTGTAAAAGAGGCCCGTGCCCATCAGTGGAACGTATATCAAGAACGAAATAGGAAACACAAGTCGATCATTATTATTACGATGCATGAAGTAACCACAGTACGTAAACAAACGAAGGCAGATACTTTACGCGCACTCACGCGAGTTGCAAGGTCGTCATTCAATACTGATGGCGGTAGGGCTTCGTAGTTAGTACGAAACTGGGACGAGACGAGCAACGAACACGCCATGTGCTCGCACGCCACTCGGTTACTCCATTATTCTTTGTATTTCATGTCTTGAGACGTTTGTATATCACTCATAATGTATGGAAAAATGTGCGCACGAAAAAGCAATGTGGCGATTGGCGAATAAGATATATTATTTGCAGGACCTCCTTACGTGACATATGAAACCCATTATAGTGATACGCGGAAATGCGTCAAGTTCTCAGATCAGCCTTGGAATAACCCATCATTTAAATATAATTTAATTTTAAAGGGAAATATGGTGGTGACAGGGAATTGGTATACACAAGCCTTCAATATGTAACCAAGGGATTTTTAAGGTTATCATTCTGCTTCGGTTATTCTTTTCTGATGTACCTACTAATTAATATTTTGAAATATATCACATCTTATGTAATATAAATACCTGCAGCTAACATACTATCGTATTCGTAAAATTAATAAAGATATTTCGAATTGTGAAACATTAAAAAAGTACACTTTAGAAAAATAAAAACGAACCGTACTAACTGGAATTACGTTGTTAATGTAAAAAGGGGTGTTTGTACGCGTTTTTGTTTTCTAGAACTAATATGCAGTAACGACATTAATGCACGGGCGACACGTCCAACAATCTTGGCCATAGACAAACTGGTCGGGGAACGAGTATTTCCAGTATTGTCTACGTCGGATGGACGGCACTTGTACAGCATGCTATCAAAACATATTAGTTTAAAGTTTATGTTATATAACACTACGGATATAGTGTCCATATCGGATTTATTATTCTAACATTCAATATATATGCCCAACATACTCGCGTATTTCAAAAGCGGTTGTTTAAAATAAAAGATAATTTTCATTATTTAACAGTTGGTGGTCTCTCGGTCCATAAATAGATTGACTGTATCTATTGCTGCCAATTTGCTCTTGCTTGCTTAAAACAAAATAATAATATATTAGAAAATCCTATCTCTGACTAAGTATTAATTAATTCTGTTTGAATTAGGCTTAATAAACGTGGTAAAGAAAACATTCTAAACTTCTCGTACTATTATATGCCGTGGCAACGTTAGTATCTGGAAAATAATAAATCAATTTAACACCAGTGTACATATTTAAATTTATAGAGATACCTCTCTGATACAGGAAAGGTTATCAAAGAGGTTGAAGGAATCAGACTTAATAACATATAGTTTCGCACTTCATAATTTTTAGGTAATGATGCTATTTATATATCTTAGAACAATTGTCATAAAATCTGAATTTTTATCCACGGGATTTTGCTCTGGTATTTTATATCTCTGTATTGTCATTATTTATATATGATGACTTTTCACTTGTCCGTATGATGATCATATGAAAAGGGTTTTTTTTTATATAAAATGAATACAATTTGATTACCAATAATCTACGCAAAGTAAATGAATATAATTGCAGCAGAAAGATTGCGTTAACACCTAAAATATAACTGTAATTTCGTTTTATAAAATTGTTGAAACTTTTTTGAATTGCATCAAAAGCTATAAGGTGTAAATATTCTAAGAAAATGCTCATATTTTCTATTATTGTCGATGAGATTTGTCATTACTACTTCATTTCTCAAGCACATGGATAATTATAATAAAGTAAGCAAGCAGTAATTAACCTTTCAGTCTATACATAATGGATGTGGTTCGATACAAAAGAAACTTACGAAGTCGGCGGGAAAAAGTATTGAAAATACATACTCATGTGTAATAGTGCTAGAAAGCGGATTTGTTATTGTTTTGTTCTTTTTCAACATTGTCTGTCTCTGTCACGCATCAAGTCGGGCGGGGTTCAACATTACACATTGATTACAGTACAAACGCAACTGGCGCCATCTAGCGACTAGATGCGAACTAAATTTAAGAATAAGAACACACTAAAGAACTTTGTTTCGCTACCCAATAATAGATGGCGCTTCCAAATTTTTTAACAATTTAGGAAAATGGACCTAAACAAAGCATTAAATTTAATTTAAATGAATTTGTTTTCTTATTTAAGTCTTTTAATTTTGTTTCAGGTGTTAGTGGAATACGACGGTGTTGATTGGCAACGTCGCGAGTGGGTGGCAGTTTATTCGCGTAGAACCTTTCGAGTGTTTTTAGTGGAAAGAACTCTTGTTTGGGCGCCTAGACTTTTCGAAGGAAAAAATGTGAAATGGCCTGCATTGGTGAGTATGCTTTTTACAACACTCAGTTTCCAAATACAAACGTTCGAATTTCGTTTAGTAAACTCATGCTTCATTTGTTACAGAACATTTTCACTAGATGGCGGCACTAAGCTTAAAATATTTTCATGTAACCAAGTTAAAATTCATTCAACAATTATTAATTAATGACCTTTAAATTTATTTTCGTTTTGTTAGTTTAAATTATGAGTCGAGTTATAAAATGTTGCATTTACTAACAAGAATGCTAGTACGCCCGCATCGCTAGTCAGATTAACTATTCAACATATCGATAATTTGTGTAAATAATTTGTATTTGGAGCATGCTCAGCTACTGCTAGTGTGATGAAACACTTTAGCGTGACACGTGTCCCAGATCAACTCCATTTGTGTTGGTTTCACGCGCGCACCCTTGTTTTATATGGAAATCACGTTTCGTCTGTCTGAACTCAAAACAAATTTGTCTTTTTCGCGTAGATAGCAAAATCTTTCAGCATCATTGTGTCTATGTGCGTGTGGAATTTGTATTAAACCAAAATTTACTTTTTTGTCACTTTTAGGCCATCACTTAACATAGTCGAGATTCAATCATTGCGAAAAATAAACATATTTTTATTGTATAATTAGACGACTAAATAATTGAAAAACATAAATAAAAATATGATATCAAGTTTTCCGAACTGATAACAGATGGCGCTGTATACTCGAAACCGCCCAAAACCAATTAAGCGGTTGTTACAAAATAATTGCCAATTATCAATTAGCTGTTGCTAATCTACACCTGGATATCGGACAGCATGTTCCTAAAGATCATTAAGTTCGATACCTACTTAATCGATTATAGCTATTTAAAATACTTAATTAAAGAACGTGTTGATTGTTTTTTAATGTTTTATATGTTTTATTTCCAGTCATTCACGCCACTGGCAGTCGATCTGCCGCTACAAGCAGATGCACAGCCAGTGGAATTTCTTCATGACCAACACCTTCAGTTTCTGGACTACGCCAATCTCCAACCCTTTCAGGTATTAGGCGAAATGTTCTAAAAACAAACTATCTTACACTATAACTACCTACATAGTATAAATACATTTAAATAATTGAAGTCAGTCACGTAAAGCATAGATTAGATTGTAAGGAGGTACATGTTTTTAATAAGACAATTCAAATAAAAAACGTATCTGCTTTATTCAACGATAATAGCTATTGCACAAGTATTTTACTATACTATTGAATCATTTATCTTATCAACTATGACTATGATATTGATGGCTTAACTTAAACACTATGGGTAGAATTCTGTTGTAAACATTGTCGTGTAAGCATCACGTGTGTTATCAACAAGCTGATAAGAAAAACAACAGTTACGATACACAACGTAATATACTTACAGCACAAATTATGCTAATTGCAAATCAACAAATATGGGATTCTTATGCGATAAAATTGCAACTTCCTCAACGTTTTGTAATTCTCAACATTTTTTAATATTGTCAATAACAAACGTTAACATAAATATTTAAAAAAAAAATATATACATTTTTTATATTAATCTTGTTCAGATTTCCATATTCAATTAAGAGTCTGGTAAGAGACAAATTCGATGCGTTGTTTCAGTATCTTTTTCAAATTGAAGTTTTAATTGTAAATACTATTCAAGACTAAGCATTGTATATATGTATAAAACATGTTTTTTTTTTAAACGGTTCAGCGAATACGAAGTAAGAGCATAACAAACCAGCTCATATTCGTCTTATAGTCATTAATTTTGGATTCGAATGTGAAAGAAAGCGAAACAAACTATCAATATAAACTCAAGTTGCAGACATTAATCTAAAGCACAGACTAATAAGAGGCACACGCTTAACTATCCATTATATTCTACGCAATAAAGATGTTGACTATTCACTAATCTAACTGACGTAATATTTCCCAGAAATTCGCCAGTGCGGTGACTGCGGTTTAGGCGCCTATCTGTACATTAAAGCACGATGAAATGAATTAGATCATGACGTCACGATGTTCATTATGCAAGATATGTACACGTCGCATACATAGCTATTTACAATTGGGTATTTTACGAGCACGCCGCCCGGCGATTCGCAAACGTGATTTGCATGAATCATAGCTCGGATAATATTTATACTTCTTTAATATAGTGAGTCATTTCTTTGAATTATGCAACGTGTGCTAGGAAATGAAACTGTTGTTATCTCCGTTGTAGATTTTTATCGATCAGAAATTGTTAGATTGCGTTTGAAACCGGAATTCAGCGTGTGTTTGTTGTGAACGGAGAACCTGTTTATTATTATGTAGTTGGTCCATTAGATATTTTTATTACAATTATTTACGTGGTTCTCATTCTAGTTTAATTTATGCAATGAAAAGTTAATAAGAAGAAAAGATGAGAGACTTAATAAGGAAACATTCTAAGGTAGACTGGTAGAGAATGCCACCGGCATTAACTCCGCCTATATACAGTTATGTGTATGAAGTTATTAAATAAATAAACATTGATTATGCTTTGACAAAGTTCATAGCTTAAATAATGTTGTCCAAATTATTACTAAGCATATAACTAATAGCTATCTTTACCATTATCAATGTGTATCTATGAAACAATGCACAATCTCGACAGAATCTTCTCCTGATACAGCAGGTAGCAGCACTAGCACAATACAAATCTTCTATGTTTTAATTAAAGTCTTATTATTAAGTACGGTGATATTCTATTTATCCACTTTGATTAAACTATATAGTTAATTGTCCACTTTCATTGTAAATAATCATTTTGAGAATTCATATATTTTTTTCAAAAGTCATTCTTTTTTGACATGCATACTCTTTGTAGTGCCTACTATATGGCATATGCATGAACTAAATAAATAGTTTTTACATCAGTCGTTCCAAACCATATTTGCAAAACAATATTCGCCTTTGTCTGTACAGGTAGACAGGTGTTTAATGCACAAAACCTGTTTGCTTTCAGCGTCGGAATTTCATATATTTATTGCTTTAGATATAAATTTAAATTGGTACGAATACCAATTTATTCAAATTGCTCCCATTGTTATTCTGCACTTATATTTATATTATAGCTTCGTATTATATAACATACATTCTTTATTGAACTATTTTAAATTACTAGTGCTTTTTCTTTAAATAAATTTCTTGACTGGTTTCGAAACATGCTAACATCGTTTTATTTTGCTATTCAATGCAGTTTTAGTTTGTCCAAGTTGTGGATGAATTCATTTAGACTGATCAAGCTATGTAAGAATCCGAATAAAACATGATGAAAAGGCATTATCCTTAGAAATAATGCTATTGAGCCACCATAGTGAAGTTTGTATTTGAAAACATATCACAATATGTATCTTAAAAATGTTGGGCGATATTAAAAACCTACGTATCTATAAAACACACAAATGGATTTGTGTGATTATGTAGATAAAGATAATCACACATCAAGTATTTCACCCAGATTCCGTTTTTATCTTATCGCTGTCATAAAATCTTTATAAACAATCTTATCGCGACGTTAATTTAGACCGCGGGCGTGGCAACAAGGAATATGTTTGCTCTAAGTATTATTCGAGGTGTTTGTTACGAAAATGTGAAAATATTCTATATTATTAGGGAAACAAACAGTCGCTTATCTACTTGTACTAATACTTAATTTGGTTAAAGACTAATATTACGTTTCCGCATATAAACATGTAACACACGAAAATAAAACAATATAAAAAGACAATACAGTGTATTTAGACAATCTAAACTAGAGACCGATGTAGAATAAAGAAACTCCGCAGAACCGATAAGAATAAATAAAAAAGATTAACATTAATAGTAAATATACACAACAGTCAAGTATATTAGTATGATTCCACGCAAATATACAAGTCTTGTAGGCCTAGATTTTTTTAAATAGGAGAAACTTTTCGGTCCTATTAACTCCCAGATCCACTACAAATATATTCGTACGGTACAATTAATTGTCTCAACATTGGCATCCAAGTCGCAGCTCGTTTCAAGTTTTTCAGTACCTGTTAGTAATTCCGTAATGTCTGGCTACAAACGAACACAACTGTTTGTTGCTAATCGACGAAATAATACCGGTGTCATTGAATGAAACATGCAGCCGAATGGCTTTAAACTGAGACCACAGCGTTTTTACATTAGGTGAAGGGTTTTAAATATATAAAAATGTTTTTCAAACAGTATAGTAATATAATATCGAATATTTCTACCCTGTAAAGATTTTAGCGTACCTTGGGACTGTTCAAAGGATATTTTTGACGTAATTCACATTTGAAACACCCAAATAATACCTCCAAAGGGAATTTCTGACCTTTAATATTTTTTTACGTGAGTGTTCGATGTTTATAGATTACCTTTTTAGTGCCTTTTTAGAGGGATGTTTTCATTACTTATTTATTAATTTTTAGAGAAAAACTTGTTTACTTTTGTTAGTGTAACAAATACTTTTATCGAAAACATCGAAATCAGAATTGTTTAACACATATAGTATTTTTATATTAATAATAAACCTTTTTATAACATCAATACGACCCAACCAGTTATTTATAAATAGTCGTTATTAATAACGCTTCAATTACTATTAAAGTTAGCTGCAAGATCTCTATTTTAGAGAAATGTATTATGCTTTGAAATAAAGTTATTATAGACTATAAATTTAATAGGAGCCCGCTGTTTATTAAGCATAATTCATATTGGCATTACACTATGATTAAATTGGCACTAGATAACATTGCGTACATAATTATACGCATAGATACGCGTAGTTAATAATATTAGTTCAAGCACAAAGGTTATTTGCTCGCACATTTATTTTATCAAAAGACAGAGCTTATTAGTTTAAGAGATGAAAGGAGCCCAACATGGTAAAAAGCAAAACGCATAAACGACCCAATTTTCACTGAGACGATACGAGTGTTTATCCAAACTTGCGCGCCCGGGCGAAGTGGGGAGATCAAGGACGGTGTCTGCCAAACATGGGGAGGGTTTCCCCGGGAGACGGGTGTCGGGAGGGGCGGCAGGGGGCGAGCCGCCCAGCCCGGGGATGGGGTATGTTTTGATGCTCGCCGCCCGCTTTATTGATTTTCCTCGCCCGCACCATCCGCACCTCCCTTTTATTATATACATTAGCGATGCAGCGGATATCCGGACACTATCCGGCATCCGACCCTTTTGGCTACTTTTTATTACACGTTCGATGAAAATTATGGCGGTTTTCGGCTTGTACCGCGCCATGTCTGTCACCGTTTTACAATGTCACTTTTAATGGAGCCGTTTTGTGTCATCGGTTTTATAACCTTCTGTGTGTTTAAATCGATTCACGTGTTAGATAAATTGATTCGACAATTTGGTCATTATCGCTTGATATATTGCCCGATGTCCGGTCATTCGGTCATACGGTTGTCCGCTTCGTCTTTGTGTTCCAGTACATATTAGGGTCCATGTGAAATAGCGGCCGAGCGAAGCTATTTTAGGTCTGCCCGACCGTCGCTCGTGGCGTTCATCTAAATAATGTGATTGATCTGCCGCTACCCCTCGGGGACTAATATCTTTTCATTATTTCGCAATTTAATTTATCTATTCCATTTTTTGTTATCATCGCAGCTCTGAATGGCGTTTAAATTAAATTTTAGATAACAGAGCAGAGGAATGATCTCCCCTTGAATCTTGTTATAATTTGCGATTCTCTTTCGTTCTATTTTTAGATAGCTGATTGTTTCTTTTGTGATCCCTTTGTCTTTTGATATAATGTTTGTTAAATTTTATTCTATAATTTTGTATTTTCTTTCTTAACATGTACCGTTTCAGTAGACATTACAAAATGCTATTACGTGAAGGGGATGTTCATTAACGTTAAATTTCCTTTCATAGCCAGCGAGCCGTGTGCCCGGTACCAAGCTGTGTATATCTTGAGCAAATTTTTTCTTCTTTGACGTTTGCTTTGTATGAAATTTAATTGAGAAACTCCTTTTTTGTTTCGTATGCATTCATTAATTTTAATAAACCTCCAATGGCTGCGATAATTCGCTGCTTTTAATTTCTAAGTGCGTTATGCAACCTTACATTCAGCATATTTATTCGCTTATGTGGCTACGACGAATAGGTTACAACTTAATTAGTATTATATTACGATAAATTTTTTAAGCATTATGAACTAGCTCGTTTAAAATGTCAATTTCTGAGCACTAGGGCTCGACCGAGATGGATTTTTTGTTCTCGGCCGAGACCGAGACCGAGACCGAGAATAAAATAAAGTCTCGGCCGAGACCGAGAACCGAGACCGAGAATAGACAAAGCGTGATTTTTTTAATACTGTTAATTTTTTTAATACGCTGCTACTACTACTACATGTCCCTCGAAATAAAATTGACCACCTCTCCTAAACAGTTGTTCACTTGCTTAACTAGGAGGCGGCGCAGTTAAAAAAATATTTGTTGCAGGCTTAAGCACTATTAATAGTCCATTGAAATGTTACATGAGCTTTGCATTTCTTAGAAGACGCAATTTTATTTTTGGGATATGTTTGGGAGGTCAATAGAAGCTTAACCTCAAGTTTGTGGGGTTGCCACCCTTGTCCCACGGCCGCCATTTTGAAAAAACGGGTGAAAACACTTTGTTTGCGACATCTCTGAAACTATGCGTCTCACATAAAATTTGTAAAAACATAATTTGTAGCAAATTATTTTGCCTACAAATATGTTTATATGACATTTTGCCCTAAACTAAAAATTTAAGAAGTTATAAGCAAAAAAGTGAGAAAATATTTATAAAAAATTTCTTTTTTGCTCTATAACTTTTTTTTTATACATTTTACCAAAAAATTGCATCAGACCAATCTTGTAGATTATCTCCTGACAAAAAGAAAATCCCTGTATTTTTTCAAATTTAATTCATTTAAAACGCTGTTACAACACTACAAAGTTGAACGGGTTTGTCAATGCCCACGAGAATCCGGTTGAAACGAAATGTTTAGCTTATTTTTTCTTTTTTTTTTATTGTAAATTCTTACAATTTTTTTTTATTAAATTCGTACAATTTTACTTATTTATTACTAAAAAAATATTCCTAAAAAACGTGCCTATAAGAGTTTAAGCGCGTTTTCTTTTACGTTGTATCCCCAGTAGGCCTACTCCACGAACATCTTGCTTATAAGGTTAGCTTGCTTCTCTAATCGACTTTTTTTCGATGGTCCAGGCTGTGGCCCAGAGTGTAAATCAACGTCAAAAGTAAAATTTTGAGGAATGACAGGAATTAAAATTGGAGTTATAGTTGGCAGTTCATCCTCAAATTCATTTTCTTTCATTAACTTTGATATTTCCATAATGTTGCTGCATGTTTCATCAGAACAATGGAGGCATACTGTAGAGCATATCAGGCCTGCTTTTCTGCAGCCACACATACTTCTGCGGTTTCATTCACACACATAAGATCGGGGGGTGCTGGAGGCTTGGAAGCTTGTATTGGCTTCCGAATGTTTGCATGCTTTTTCCATCCCCTATCTTCAGAGAATTTTGATATCTTCCGAGCAAATTAAATGAACTTTTAGTCACTATCTTAGCAAATCATTTGTATCGCAAGTCGTCTAGTAAGTCGTCTTTATTACCGCCGTATAAAGCTATGAATTAACGTTCACCAACAAGACTGAGCAAAGATGGATCCACTTTCTCACTCAAGAATAGCGCGGTACCGCTAGCTAATTCAGGATGTTTCTCCATAATTTTTATATATTAAATTTTCTCCATATTATAGGCTGCTGATGTATCACATCTAGAAAGTTAAATTTAAATAAACTAAATTCGGTAAGTTCTATGATACAGAAGACACAGCCTGCACTGCCTGGACCATCGAAAAAAAGTCGATTAGAGGAGCAAGCTAACCTTATAAGCAAAATGTTCGTGGAGTAGGCCTACTGGGGATACAACGTAAAAAAAACGCGCTTAAACTCTTATAGGCACGTTTTTTAGGAATATTTTTTTTAGTAATAAATAAGTAAAATTGTACGAATTTAATAAAAAAAAATGTAAGAATTTACAATAAAAAATAAAGAAAAAATAAGTTAAACATTTCGTTTCAACCGGATTCTCATGAGCATTGACAAACCCGTTCAACTTTGAAGTGTAACAGCGTTTTAAATGAATTAAATTTGAAAAAATACAGGGATTTTTTTTTTGTCAGGAGATAATCTACAAGATTGGTCTGATGCAATTTTTTGGTAAAATGTATAAAAAAAAGTTATAGAGCAAAAAAGAAAATTTTTATAAATATTTTCTCACTTTTTTGCTTATAACTTCTTAAATTTTTAATTTAGGGCAAAATGTCATATAAACATATTTGTAGGCAAAATAATTTGCTACAAATTATGTTTTTACAAATTTTCTGTGAGACGCATAGTTTCAGAGATATCGCAAACAAAGTGTTTTCACCCCTTTTTCAAAATGGCGGCCGTGGGACAAGGGTGGCAACCCCACAAACTTGAGGTTAAGCTTCTATGGACCTCCCAAACATATCCCAAAAATAAAATTGCGTCCTCTAAGAAATGCAATATTCGGCCCTGTAACATTTCAATGGACTATAAGCAACTTATAAGTTGACAAAAACCAATACTCAAAAATATTAGCATTTCTTTGATTACCGAGCTTGTACTATATTTACGCGTGGCCACGCGCGGTAAAATTTTAATGCCGATTCGAAAAAAGTTACAGTCTCGGTTATGGCCGAGAATCTCGGCTAGAAACAGCCGAGAACCGAGACAAAATTCTCGGTAGGATTTGTAGCCGAGAATGCCGAGACCGAGACCGAGACCGAGATCTCGGTCGAGCCTTACTGAGCACACGTTTTTTCTAAGATTGCGTGGTCTTGATCTATCATGGTTGTTTAGTACGGCACAAAACACGGCAATATGAAACATGTTTTAATGAATCATCACACAAATATAATGAAGAATAACACCACGTCCATAATGAGGACAATGTCTGTATCAAATTATTCTTCTGTACAATGTTTTCCGTTTGCATAGGTTGTTAGTCGGGTTGGTGTTTGTTTTTGTTACCGACTAGAGCGGAACTCGGCTTACGTAACAAACAGTCGTCATGGCAACGCGGGCAGATTTTATTAACGTTTTCATCAACATCTTTCGTCAACATCGGCGAGTTCCCTTTAAGAGTTTTATGTAATCTAGGTGCTTAGAATACAGTTAAGATTCTTGGTAGTATTAATGCAAAACGAATTTTCGTTACTGTGTTTAAATTTAAATTGCTCTAGTTTGATACTATCGCTGTATTCTCGGGCGTAGATCAGATACATCTGTATAAATGTTGATCATCAGGATCTTACTGGATCTATATGTAATAATGATTAATCTTCTTCTTACATTTATTTAGCACAACCTAATAAATGTAAGTAAGAATAATTACCTTTGTAGCATATTCTAAAGTACTACGTTTGATATATACTTGATGATGATTTAGTAATTATTTTTATTAATCGAGTGGATGAAAAATCGGAACACAAAATCAGCACGTTACTTTATTGCTTACACACAGAGTAGAGGAAGTACAGAGCATAGACATAGAGTACAACTACAGATACAGAACATACATAGATTAAAAAACAATTATACTTTGTTGTTCTTGACAGTTACCACTTGGTGGCACTAGTGTCTATTTCGATATCAATTTATAACACCCCCACTATATCGAAATAAAAAATAAACAGTTAACTTCAAAACATTACAATCCAAAAGTATACATATAATTAAATTTTAACAAGTCCCAAAGTCTCCATGAATTTATAATGTTTAACCCTAGACAAACCTTTTGTCAATAAATCAGCAGGCATCTGAGAAGTCCCAAGATATTTAGTTTCAACAATCTCGTCATTAATAACTTCCTTTATAAAATTGTAACGCACATCTATGTGTTTGGACCTCTTGTGTGACTGATGACCATTGGCAAGTTTCAACGCACTTTGACTATCATTAAATAATATTATTCTATTACAAATGCCAACTATTTCTATTTCCAGTCTACGCAAATATATGGCCTCTCGACACGCTTCCGACAAAGCCATATATTCAGCTTCACAGCTACTTAATGCCACTGTACATTGTTTTCTGCTTTCCCAAGAAACAGCAGACCCACTTTTAAGGAAACAAAAACCAGTATATGACCGTCTATCTAATGTGTCACTCGCCCAATCGGCGTCTACAAAACCAATCAAATCTCCTGTTTCTCGGGTATATTTTAAACAATAATCTTTTGTTTTAAACAAGTATCTCAAAACTCTTTTTGCATAACCAAAATGTACATCTGAATAACAATTATTGAATTGTGACAAATAGCTAACAGAATATGCTATGTCTGGCCTTGTCAACACTGCAAGATACATCAAACATCCTATCAACCTTTGATAAGGAATATTGTCTTTACATATACTAGATTTATCAATGTTTAATTTGCATTCAATAGGTGTTTCTGCTGTGTGACATTCTGACATGTTAAACTTTTGCATCAACTGTTCTATATAATGTTCTTGATCAAGGGTTACAATACAGTTTTTTCTGTCAATATTAACTCTCATGCCCAGATACTGTTTGACATCACCAAGATTTTTAATTTTAAATTTACAGCTTAAAGCTTCAATTAATTTATCAGTTTCTGACTTTATATTTGAAAAAATTAGGAAATCATCTACATAAAGACCAACAATCACCTTTTTTCCATTACAACAATCCTTTAAAAATACACAAGGCTCAACTTTACTCTTGACATAACCCAAATTACATAAAGTTTCATTTACTCTATCATACCAGGCAAGAGAAGCCTGTTTTAGCCCATAAATAGCCCTTTTTAATCTAAGAACCTTGTTATTATCAGCAATAGGGAAACATTCAGGTAACTGCATAAATATAGTTTCTTTTAAATGACCATTGAGAAATGCTGTAGTGACATCTAGGTGAGTTATGTTCATATCTAATTGTACACTCAATGCAAATAGATAACGCAAAGTTGAATGTCTTATAACAGGAGAGAATGTCTCGTCATAGTCCACACCAGGTCTTTGGCTATATCCCTTTGCAACTAGCCGCGCACGATACCTCACTTGTTTGTCACAATATTTCTTTTTTAGAACCCACTTGC
Organism: Cephonodes hylas; assembly: GCA_030295005.1. Lineage (NCBI taxonomy): Eukaryota > Metazoa > Arthropoda > Insecta > Lepidoptera > Sphingidae > Cephonodes > Cephonodes hylas. The sequence goes on from AP025371.1 coordinate 9,419,876, forward strand.
ACTTCACTATTGTACCTGCACTTGGAACATCTACCAAGTCCCATGCATCATTTTCACTAAAACAGTCCAGTTCTTCCCTTATTGCTCTTAACCACTGATCTTTCTCTGGCCCTGCCAATGCTTCCTGCAAAGTCAGATCACCAGCATCATCCCACGCTTCTACATTAGAATCAGCACACATGTTTGAATATCCATACCTCTCTGGTTTCTTCCGCAACCTGACAGCTCTATCATCACGCTCTGATTTGCCTGATTCAGTTGACTCAGCGTCTTCATACTCACTTGGAATATATGTCACATCAGAGTTGTTAACATAACTCTCAATGGTAGTATCGTCTAAGTCACCTGAGGATGTGTCCCCCACTGAACCTAGGCTCTCTTCACTGCATTCCTTGCTTTCTGTCACAGGCATAGACACATTTTCAATTATAATAACATCTCTACTGGTGCTGACCTTCTTAGTGATGGGACAATAAACTCTACAACCTTTTACATCTTCTGGAAAGCCCACAAGTATCTGCTCCTCTGACTTCTTGTCCCATTTTTGGCGTTTTTCCTTTGCCACATGCACCATGACACGGCTACCAAAAATGCGCAGATGACTTATGTCTGGCTTACATCCTGTCCAAACTTCATAAGCTGTTTTATCATTCAACACTGTGAGGACTGTACGGTTATGAAGATATACTGCTGTATTTGAGGCTTCTGCCCAAAATTCTTTGCCTAGCTTGGCATCAAACAATAAACACTTCGCCTTCTCAATGATTGTGCGATTAAAGCGCTCCGCCAGGCCATTTTGCTCAGGCGTGTAGGGATTTGACTTCTGGTGTAAAATGCCATGTTTTCTCAAATAATCTTCAAAACTTCTATTACAAAATTCCTTCCCATTATCAGTGCGAAGTATTTTAATTTTTCTGTTCAACTGGTTCTCTACTTTAGCCTTATAATTCTGGAAGTGTTGAAATGCTTCACTTTTCTGCTTCATGAAATATATGTAGGTCATTCTACTGTAATCATCAATGAACAAAATGAAGTACCTGGACCCACCAATCGAAGTATTTTCCATTGGGCCACACACATCACTGTGAACTACACCCAATAATTCACCACTTCTCGAACCAGCATGTCCAAAAGGAAGGCGTGACTGCTTTCCTTCACAACAAACAGTACAAGACAATTTGGAAATCTCGCTTTTCCTTTTAAGTTCCATTCCACTCACTGCGTCAGGCATCTTGTTTAAGTACATACTGTTTACATGGCCTAATCTGCGATGCCATGTATCCACAGATATAAATGTTGTAGCCAGGGTGCTCTCAGGAATTCTTAACTTGTAGACACCATTTGTCAATGATGCCACGGCAACCAACTGATTATTTTTATTAAAAATGTCGCATCCACTTCTAGTAAACACTACTCTGTTACCGTTTCGAACCAACTGACTGACAGTAAGTTTGTGGTTAACTTAGGCACACACAACACTTCTTTGACAATCACGTCATATTCATTTTCGTCAGTAACCGTCGTAATTTGCACTTCACCCGAACACTTCACGCTAAGTTTTTCTTGATTTGCAATAACTATTTCTTTTATAGTATGTTTAGTTGTGACATTTTTGATCCAACTTTCGTTTGAGGTTAGGTGAGCGCTCGCTCCTGAGTCAACATACCAATCGTTCTTTGAGAAACTGCCATTTAGAAAAAACGGCATTGAACGCATTTGTTTGCTTACGTTCAATCGATTTGGTATTCGAGAAATCCCTGTCAACTGTACATTGATTACGATAGTGCCCGGTTTGTTTACATTTGTAACACCGCGGTACTTTCTTTGACTTTGACGTTGGCGAGTGTCCGTTGTTTTTGGTTCCGTCGTGACCAGTGTTGCCAAATTTATTTTTTCTAAAAGTTGCAAATGCCCCGTTAGCGTCGCCGCCATCATTGTTTTCCTCCAAATCCATCAACTTTGACTTAATGGCGTCGGTGGTGATGTCGATCCCCGAATGTTCAATTGCCATTATCATCGGCGAATATTTTTCCGTTAAACCAGCTAACAATAAACAGCCGATCCACTCATCGCTGATTTGAAATCCCGTTCCGCTTAACTTTTGTCCAGTCTCCACTAGCTGTGTCACATAACTTGTCATAGAATTGCAATTTTCTAGACGAATCGAGATAAGATTCCTCAATAAACTGATGCGTCTAGTAAACCCGGAATCATCGAATAGGGCTCTCAGCTTATTCCACAGCTCCAACGATGTTTTAACATTCCTTATGTGCACGTACAAGCTCGAGTCGATTGTAAGGATTAATTTGGCTTTGGTCTTCGTATCATCAGCGGCTTCTATAACCTTCCCGGCACCAACAGGTTTAATACAATGCTCCATGTTCTCCAGGATTAGAAAATTCTCCGCAGCGAAGCACCACTCGGTGTAATTTTCACGCCCCTTTAGCTTCGGTACATTGACCAAGTAATTCGTCGACATGATGAATCCTTATTATCGCGACCTATGCTAAAATCTAAGCTAATACTGAAAATTATCACTGTCCCTAGCTAAACTATTGCTAATTTGAGGCACTGGGCCCATAACCTTTTATTAATCGAGTGGATGAAAAATCGGAACACAAAATCAGCACGTTACTTTATTGCTTACACACAGAGTAGAGGAAGTACAGAGCATAGACATAGAGTACAACTACAGATACAGAACATACATAGATTAAAAAACAATTATACTTTGTTGTTCTTGACAGTTACCACTTGGTGGCACTAGTGTCTATTTCGATATCAATTTATAACAATTATACTTAGAAGCAATAATTCTTTCAGAGCTCTCTACAGACCTCTTCACATAAATCATAATTAAAGAAGTCCCCAAATTCCCCCGTCAAACATTTAAAAGTTATCATGTGTTAATTAGTACATTTCTCAACTCGTAAATGAGAGCAACTTCATCACAAAGTACGTATAATTAAAAAACTCAATTAACAAACCGGCAATAGAAGTTTATCGCGAGTTTCTTAACTTTGTCGCCGTCAGCGTACACGCAACGCAACTCAGAAACTGTTCACCGCAAAATTTAAACGAGTAAAGTTTGTTTCAGTTAGCTTACTCCAGTGTCCGGCTCACCCGACTCCCTGGCTCCCTACCCCAATAAGGAGAGGGATGTGGCATTGATATACTTGTGTGTTAGACAAGAGACAACGTTGCTTTGAACGCGCGCCCTCTTTTATGAAGGACATCAATATCGGAAACTGCGGCCTTCCTTTGTTCCAATTTTTAAGATTTGTATTTCGTATATGGAACACGCTCGTGCGACAGAATATTGTGAATTGTTTTGCAATATTTGAAAGCATTAATATCCCCGGCGAGATAGCGCGAATGTCTGACGTATCCAGCCCGGAATAGTTGGACGTCGGAGTGAGCAAATATGTGACGTTCTCGGCGCAGGTCGTGTATTTCCTCAGCCTTTGACTGGTATTGAGGTTCGGAGCAATTTTCCAAATTTCCGACATTGCTCCGTATACAGTAATTCACGTCTGCCGTATATTGTGTTTGCTATTCTTCGTCTGTATCCGCAATCACCGCAGTCCCCACACATTTCATCTTTGATGGATAGGGTTTTAGTGTATTGTCTACGAACCTGAGACCTGACGTTTACGACCGTTCGGGGTGCTCTTAACGCAGCAATAAAGTTCGTGAAAGCCAAGTTAGCTGTTTCTATGTTTAATATTATAGGGATTTTTGAAAGCAGGTGGGGAAGGTTTATTGCGCTCCCGTCCACGTAAGTCTTCATTGTTAGTGGGTGTATTTAGTGTTCTTAGTGTTCAGGGCTTGTTTGTAGACCTTGGACAGGATGGGTTATAAAATAGCGCTTTGTGCGGAGCGTGCTTGTAAAGGAAAATGTCAAGGTGAACGAAGTTCCAGGAAAAGGATTTTAATAGAAATTTCTGCGATGTTTTACCTTCAAAGTAACAATTTGTTGAGTAAATTTAATTTGTGATTACACGTGTTGGGGATTATTTGGCGCGGTTTAATTAAAATAACTTTACTATTGAGTAAGCTTTCGTAGAACAGTTGCCTCGAGATTGATTGGAAATAAAGACACCTTTAGTTTTATCTCTTTAGTTATATAGGTAGGTTAGGTATATAGGGTCTATATGAGATGCCATAACCTTTGTTTTGAATGTGCATAAAATCGTTGTATCATATTATGTGATCTATATGGGACACTGTTATCAGTATCGTACTATAAATATTAAGTCATTTTGTGTTTCAGCAGTAAATAACAATCATTATCCCTCAATCAGATCCGAAATCCCTTCCATATGATAAACACTATACTCTATACAATTTAATATGCAATAGTAGCCGAAGTATGTGCATGGGTATCCAGCGTTATCAGGAGCGGTATCACAGCGCTAGCGAGCGGTCTGTGTTGGCAGGAAATTGAATGAGAGCCGCGAATGTATGCCACACGTAATGGCTTCCTGGTGCCCGCCGAGCACTAGAATTAGGTAGCTGTACCCACTACACACACAGTTGTATAATCGATATTCAGTTGGTAACAGCGAGCGCTCGTCTCGACGCAGACGGATCATGTTCCTTCCATACATTGTTTCATTTTAATAGTGTTTTGTTTGGCCATTAAACCCCGAAGGTTCAGTAATGTGACTTCCTCTATATATTGTAGTATTACATTTATGAATTGTATTATATTTATGAGCCGGTTGAGGCTGCAGTCTACATTGTTGATTTTATGTTCAAAACCTTCTTCGAGGATCTCTTTGGTTGTACAAAATCCTTAAGTAGGAAGTAGGAAATTTGTAAACAAACTTTAAATTATTCTAGATTAATGATTTCATATAATCATTATCGTTTCTTTTTTTATCAAAGCTTGTAGCAGATTATCTTAGTACGAAAATAAAAACCTGTATCTATACATGCCTATAAATTTATAAATATTCTGCGTACGTTTGTCAGATATTGAGATGCGATTATCGTAATGATAAATGAGTACGTCAACTTCGATATTTCATCGTAATGATAAAACGTCTTTGTACATCGATCATTAAATTCTTTGCGATACCGACAAATCGTAAAAGGTTTACGATTATCCATAAACGTTTATCGTTACACCAGCTATCTGTGAACTTCTATGGAGCTCCGGGAATTACGTCAGTACTGACCATCGAGGCTCGCTATTAATATTCATCACTTTCACAAACAGCCGGCATAATCCGCGTGCTCATTCTCCGAGCCACGACCCGGTATTAATCACGGGGTGTAATCTCACCAAATAGAGTAACTGGACTAGCCGGAGAGCAAAATAAACAGTAACGCTTGTAATGGCTGCAGCCGGGTTGCGTAATGCGGCCGAGTGCTGAGTCACCGGCAGACGCCGCCCGCCGCTCAGCACGCCGTGACTCCACGACTCGCGACTATTACACGCGTCGCCACCTCACTATCTGCTCACAAACATTCCGACCGTGAAAACGACAACTTTTTGCCGTGTCCACGTAGCGCCAATTGACATTTTCTCGCTCAATGCCAATCCCATTGTTTGCCCCAGTATTATTCCGCAACGCATTTACATTGCAATTATTAGATCCGTTTGCTGAGTTTCTTACGTCCTTGTCGGCAATTACTGCGCTGATAGTCCGGTATTGTGTTTGGTTTTTATAATTTTTTAATTCATTATACAAGCGAGCCGTCCGCGCGAGGCGGCTGACCCTGACCGGTCCTATAGCGTCGGTTAGCAAACAGGCGGATACTGCAGGCTACATGTATCTAGTTATGCAGCCTATAGTGCGGTGGATGTAAGGGGGCGAATGGGTAGTGGGGAGGCCGGTTCAACGCACCGGATACGTCTGTCGCCGGGCCCAACATTGGAACAGGTGTGGGTTGGGTGCGCGCGTGTGCGTGCGCGCTGTAACATTGACATAAATACTAGTGCAGTGGTGTGCATGTGTAGTGCACACAGACTCGCGCGGCTCGCCGTGGCTGCGACGTGTGGAGTACACTCCACCGTGTACACACGGCACACACCACCAGTACACACGGCGTACACTGCACGTACTCTCTGTATGTTGTACACGGTGAATTATTACTGCACTTAACACGATATACGCGGCCGCGACTGTAATGTTGATTTGTGGAGGTGTTCTGTAATGTAGGCCATAATGTTTACATGCATTTGATTCGAGGCCGTAAAAGTTAGTTTAATGTCGATAATTGCCGTGATTCTGCGATTGCATTCCCTTGTCTACGCGCTACCGTTCAAGCTTTTGGAGAATGTTTTAATTAGCTTTAGCGGAATAAATTCTTTTTACAAATGCCCACACACTACTGACGTGGATTCACGGTAATGATCAACTTCGATTCAGGATGTTATGGTTACTTTGGTCTGCGTTTAACATTTCAATAATATACAAGTGTATAAATAGAAGAGATTCTTAAGTTGTAAAAATAATGATGATGCTGTAACTAATAAAACTGTTGGTTTTTCTTTTAATGAAACTGTAATAGTAATGAATTATCTTGTCTTTTCCTGTCTGCACAGAAATCTAGAAAGGGAAAATCATACACTTGAAGGGCATCTGTCCTGTGCCACTCTATTAAATATGACAAGAATTAAAATTGAATCACTGAATAAATTTCCGCACAAAATTAGGTTTCTGATTCAATGGTCAGACTGACGTGGTAGCAATTACATAGGGACAACTGAACACGATTTTTTTAGTAGTTGAAATATATTGCTTTACGAATTCGATGAGCTTTAAATGAAAACTAAGGTCTATAGTATTTTTGGTTACTCTGATTTTATATACTAATAGCGCTGTTGAGAAAAAAAACTAATCTTTTTTAAAGTTATTTATTTTGCCTAGTGTATTATATTATTTATGGAATGCATTTGATGTCATGATCTTATCTGATCATACAAGGTTGCGTTGGCATATAAAGTATATAAATATTTTCTAGTACATATGTAGAGACATTTTTATGCCGGGTATTCAATTTTATTAGTGATAAGTTAGGATTTTTTCCTTTAGGTAGGTAATTAAGTTTTTTTGAAAGGTAAACTAGGAAAACTGCAAACGAAAACAGTAAAACAAACTTTTATTGGGAATTAAAATGTTACATCATCAGCCACATTACATCGTAACATAGGCTAACTCCTGGTTAAATTGTTGAATTAGTCATATTTCGTTTCACAATTCAAGATCGTGTGTGTATTTCAGGATAGTGTAAGCTATTTACATACTATCTTTATGATACACAATACACATATAACTGTTCTCCTAACCTAAGAAATGAATTGTGGAGCGTTTTACATAGCGTGATGTCTTCCCATCGGATTATTTTAACATCATCATCACCAGGCTTTCACGTCCACTGTTGGACATAGGCCCCTCCTATGGCACGCCAAATGTATGTTCCTCTTCGCGTCGTTCTCCTCATAGCTGAGAGTCGTGATCCCCTGCACTATGCTGTGCCAACTGTTCCTATCTTTCTATATGAATATGTATACTTACGTGTAATTTGTTGTAGGAATGGGATCCGTACCTGGCGGGGTCGGAAGGCGGCGTGGACGCGAGCACGCTGACCGCACTGTCGACGGAGGCGGCGGCGTGGCGCACCATGCAGGACGGCCAGCGGATCCTGACCACAACGCCCTCTGTGCTGGGCGGCTGTCGGGCGCAAGTGTACCGCGTGGCCGGAGCCACCCAGTGGTACACGGCAGTTATAGTCGGCGTCAACGAACACACGGGGGTGAGGATATCTTACAACTACATAGGATAAATCAAAGTCGCTTTCTCTGTCCCTGTATCCCTATGTAGCAATCTTTGAAACTACGCAACGGATTTTGATGCGTTTTTTTAATAGATAGAGGAATCATAAATAAAGTGTGGGACTGGAAGGGACGACTGTACATTATACGGCGTTAAAGAGTTGTCGTTAATGTAGAGAAGATAATCATTTTAGAAAGGCATAATATGTAAACCAATCAAAGGCACGTGATTTCGACGATTTAGAGGTTTTTAGTTAAATCGAGTGATGTAACATTTAGTTTACGCTGTATATGTACATATTTAATACATACCTTTTTATCTGTACTACGAGCAAAGGTTTCGCTAGTTGTTTTTAGGAGTACTGCGTAATAGCAGGCTAATTTATGCCGATTTACGAGCGAATCTAGTTAACCAACGACATTCTATTTTGCTACTAATAATTTCTCAATAAAAAATCCAATAAACTTTGCTAAATCGAGCCTGAAATTATCTCCGAACTCCTATATAGCGTAGGTTACAGCTATGCCGTTGTACCATCGAGCCAGTCATTCACGAAATAGAATTCTACTCAAGTTGATTAAAAAAGCACGTCATTTTTGTTGGTTTCAAATTTAACCAGTAACAGTTTCCATGGTACCGAAATTTGTTAAGCTATTTGGGCTTCAAAAATAAAACGTAAAATGTTTTTTTGGCATTTAAATTATGTACAAAATACAGTTAGGAAGTTTATTTTGAATTTTATGATCAAAGTTTTCTATATCAGCCATTAGAATGATACAGAGATAAGACAATCTAGTGCTCAAAATTTTACTATAATTTAAATATAGCGGTTTCCATTAAAAAAAAAGCAGTTTCTAGAAGAAATAAGGCCCATCAAGCAGACCATTAGTCGAGAAAACATAAAAATACTAATAAAGCATAAAAAGTTTAATCGCCTCGTAAAATATTTGATATATATTGCTTTTTCCTTTAAAGTATTTCCAGAGACAGGTGTTCGGCATTGATATAAAGCAAAAACTTCGAAGTTACGATCTACATTTAAGACTTGTTTCAAGGTTATGCCCCGCGGCGCAGGAGGCACGTACGATTAAGAGGTCTCAGGTTTGATATTTGCATGAAAAAAGAACCGCGCGACCCAAAGAGTAACAGATTTTAACGTGGGTATTAAATTAACCTTGCGTTTTTTATTTGGACTGTTTAAGAAGGTCTTACTTTTGAGATGCGAGAAACAAATTGCTAAACCGATCTATTGGAACCTGAATCGTGATGTGATAGTAGGTAATCTGTAGTTGTTTAAAAAAATCAAATGGAATTTGTTAACGTGTTTAAATAAAACTCAGTACTTAACTAAATACTAGAAAGGCAAAGTAACCAAACTGGCACCTTAGTTGTAATAAGAACTATTATGGTTGTTTCTCAGTTCTAAGTAGGTACAAGAAAGATGAATTTTAATAAAAAAATACTAATTGAAAGGAAAATACTCGAGCTTATTAAGAAGTTTTCGCAGATAATTATGAAGAATTTATTTATTGATCGGTTCGTAGTCTCTCACGGTTAATAACGCGATCGGTTGGTAAACAGGTACTAATTTAATTATGCCCGGTGCGTATTAACTTAATTACCAGCGGTTTAATAATTATAATCATTTTCCCTAGAGTAGGATATAAAGTGGACGATTTAAGGAATTACATTCTCTGTTATGTCTGCTTTTTTCGATATGATAAAAAATGATCTAACCTTACCATTACTAAAGTAAAGTCTGTATATATCTATATACAGACTTTACGCAATAAAAAGCTTATGTTTTATTCTTGTGTCCGATAAAGTTGAGCTTTGCAAAACGATTTTTTCTATTTTAATTTACCTTTACTTATTGTATGGTTGATTGGCTACATTATTATAAAAAAGTAATGTTTGCTCGACCTTTGGTTTTCAATTTAATTTTTTTAAGCAATTAAAAATGAATATACATGTCATGTATTTCTTGTTTTAAAATTTACCGTATATGTAGTGGCACTAGGAATTAGTTACCGTTGTTACAACATAGCAATTATCTGTATTATCCGTTTATGTGTCTTATTATAATGGCATTTTTATCGACATTTTCATTAAAGCGGACAGGTGAATAAATGGAAGGGTCGGGCGCGTACCGCTAACTGTACAAGCATTCTACAAGATTATACCAAAGCGGGAAGCTCTGGGGAACCTGCTTGGTTTATTGAACGCGTTGGCATCTGAGGCGGCCACATTCGATTTATAAGGGCATCGAAACACTGTTAGTATGTTTCATCGTGTGAAGAAACCTGTCTGATGTCTGTAACCGCCGGCAAAGGAGCGAGAATGCCGAACTATCCACCTGTCTTCGTTTTTAATTAATTACGCACTAAAAAGGGTAATGGCCCGCTCGATTTATGGATATCCAGTCCGTGCCTCGGTTATCTCAATCGGTATTTAATTGTAAAGCCGTGCTCTTAATAACACAGTCGTGAGCGCCGTTCGAATTGTTCACATTATTCACTTATTTATAGTTTTATGTCCGGTTTGTTTTGAGATTTGTTGCAACAGTGCTGACTATGTTTCAGCTATACGTTTGCTTAACGTTCGATAATTTATATACGTGCCAATACCTGCTTAATTAAATATTTCTTGTCGCGTTTACTGTTGAGTGCGATATACTCTCAGTCTGCCTCGATAGTCTTGTGAATTTTAATACCTTTACGTAAAAATCTCGTGGAGATTGCTAAGACATTAACGGGTGAATTCTGAAACGCCACTTAATTCTAAGTCGATAAAGAGTGACTAAAATAAGACGGGATTGGACGTTTAAGTTCACCTTAATTTTTAAGTTGCGTTTCAGTATTCAGCCATAATTCTGTTAAAAGCGTTTTAATACTAATTGCTTCAAAAAGTCCAAGGAGTGGCTTGGCTTCGTACTCACCTCAACATAGCGCAGAGCTGTATAAACTAGATTATTAAGCATTTCAGCGAAATTTGATTATAGTATGTCATGTTCTCATATATCTAGTTATCACCGCCATCATGTAGGCAGATATTTGAATTGGTAATAATCATAACGCTATTCTGACTCACTCTTTGATGTCTGGAAAGTATCCTGTAAAAATATTATTTTGCGTAGAATAATGTTCAGACTAATATTACTTTTAAGATGTTTGGGTAGCGAGCTATTACGCAAAGTTTGCCTTTATTTTTGTATCGATCGTTTCATGTCTGTACCGTATGAATTATAATTAAAGTTGTCTTTATGTTTACGAGTTTTTGTTGATCTGACCTTCACAGAATTAACGTATCAATAAATCTGTAAGTTGCGCCGCCCCGTCGGACGTCGGCTCGCCAACCCTCCTCCCCCACTACACCCTCATTCACCCCTTCGCTAACTTCAACAAACAAACTTTGTTGTTTTGCGTTATTGAAACACTTTATTGTTTTTCTTTCATCTGCTCCCCTTTGTGGATGAGCGAAGTTTCTTGTACGTATCCAAACGAAACAATTCACTCGGAATTGTTCGAAAGTGTATTGTTAACATTTGCTGATAGAAATTGAATTGTTGGTAGCAACGATTTAATTCCACAATGGGCTTCTTTTGGTGATGTTTTGTCACCATTTGCTGTCTGCGCCAATGCGGTAGCAACAATTATGTATTTTGACTCACTGACTCTCCTCGAGTTGGTTAACCTTGTAATTTCATTATTCAAGGTTTCAGTTCTTTGAACCACCTCTTTGTCATTGTATATTTGTTTCTTTTGACATTTCATTGTTATGAAATTAAAAACCGGTAAATACAGGTGCGAGAATTCAATAAGTTGTTAATAGTTGTGTGTTGAGTGTATTTTCAATCGATTTTAATTGTTTCCGCAATAGTCTTTTGTTTTTATTCTTCACCGACTACTTGTTTTAAAATATCACTTTTAAAAATTATTGTTCAAAGTTTTCCTATTGTTAAACTAAAAGAATAATGTGTTTCATCTTTTATTCTGTTGGAATATTTCATAGAGTCTTTGTATGTATTAATGTCAGCTATTTTGACATACTTGTGTTCAAAGCGTGCTCTAGTTCACGTCTGTTCGTTCTTTCTTATAGACAAAAATTTACAAAGTTTAGAAAGTGGGGTATTGTCCTGAATTTGCACTTTATTTAGCATTTGTCTCGCTATAATAAACATTATTTTGAAATTTTTGATCTTTATTGTATTTATCTAAAGTCTAGTATTAGATTTAGATAAATATATGTAAACACCTGTTTCTCTAAAACCACGTGCTCTTAATTACGCATTTTTTAAATAATGTTGTGATAGGTGATTGATGAATTTATTAGATGTGACGTCATATAACAGCACCAACCCCAAGTAGATGCGATAAGAGTGATAGTAGAGGCTTAGTATAAGTATGTCATGACAATGCATTTATTGTATTATTAAACAAACGCGATAAGATACCACTAAGTGGAGAGTAGGTAACATTCGTGGATGGTTTTATCTGCGGCGCTATTGTTAGGCGAAGCGTGTTGTTGTGAACAAACTTCCAGCTACAATTATTCCAATAACTCATCAAACTCTTCACTGACTGTCAAAGTTTCTGAGTACTTCAATCTATCTCGAACTTTGCTTAGTAATTACAGTTAAAAAGTTGAGACGTTAAACAAATTTATACTGCGAATTAGCGAGTGGAAAACTTTCACGAAGTTCGTATAACTGGCGTTTGTCGTGGAACTTCTAACACCCACCACCCCACGCCGCCTCTTCTGGTTGCCGAAGTAACTTTCTTAAAGTTCCCTCTTTGTTTCTCGCAAGTTTGCGAACAACTCCGTCTTTCGGACAGACGACGACATGTTTATCGACAACTCTATGTCGGGGTAGTTGATTTTACTAATAAAACGCATAACTTCGCGAGCCCGCCGATGTTTGAGTTCAAACGAGCACGAATATTGCCACTTGTGAACTTCTTATAAGTGGAATATGCTTTCATATTTACGATTTTTTGTTTCCTAACGTATAAGGATTACATCAATAACTTCTCTTTGATATGAACTCAGATCACTTTGTGATGCGTATTATAGAACTTCAATTGGAGAGTGTATAGAAAGACCATAGTTCGCTAACTTTCGCTTGATATTGTAAGCTTTGGTAAAATACCCAGACAGTGTGGTAGCAATGCTTGGCGAAAAGCGTGGGTAGAAAGATTGAATGGCTTCTACATTTTTATAAGAAAGGCTATAAAAATACCCGACGTAGCTATTTGTGAAACGTATTTGCATTGTAAGAAGTTAAGTTTTTAGCAGCCTTTTTTGACGTTCTTTATTGAAACCGTTTTAGTGTGATATTAAAATATATTTTGTGGATTAAAATGTATGATTTTAATATCAAAGATTAAAATCGTTTTATGTTTCGATGAACGCAATTTCAAAACTTATCAATCGCCCTGGTGGCTTGAGGTCTTATCTTTTTAAATTGATGATAATAGATGTAGAAAGAAATAGAACATGTCATTCATTCATCTTCTGTCTAACGAAGTCTATACCTAGCCGTGAAATTATTTAATTAGCAATGTATTAATTTATGATAAGGACTTTGTTTTATGTGTACCATCCCAACTCCCAAGTTACAAAATAAGTCATTTTACATTCAAGACTTGGGTTCTGTTTAATTGTATTGACTGCGAGTAAACGACAATTCCATTCAGAAAGTCTTAGAAATTCCCTGAAAAAAATTTGTACAATTTACAGTTTGTTATGAAACAATTTCCTTTCCAAATTTATTTCTCATGTAGTTTTCAACGAAATTTGTGGGCTGGGCATATATTCTGGCCGATGAAAGCAACACAGAGCAGACACGGGCGTGTTGACGTTACGTATATATGTTGGAAACCACACCGGGCCGTGAGAAAGTTTAGATGAGAATTTCGGGAATCTTGTTTACTTACGAATATAAAACACCTGGCGAACGGGCGAACTTCTGTTTCACATTTAACGAAATTGCTTATTCTTACACCGGCTGTGTTAGTTGTGATGAAATTCCGACGTGTATATGCTTTTCTTAGCGGTCTTGTGTTCGTCTGTTTAATATTTTCCAAATAAACAGCCATGTGGCGTGGGTTGTTCTAAACTATTTTGCAGAGTAAATTCTAGTGGTATGATTAATCATTTTCAATGCGCTTTTTCGTAAGTGATGAAATCCAAATTGTTGAGAATGAACCAAGTTTATGATTAATAAGCATTGCTTAAGACATTTTTAAAATAATGATTCTATATGAGTGTTTATTAGAAGTATTTAAATTTGAGTTTATTTCCCAAATAAAGCTGTTACAGACTTCAGTTCAATAACTCAATTTTATATTAGTAGAAAATAGCGCGATACAAGTACAATAATTAATAAAAACTGTTTGCCTTATACAGGAGCTGACTGTAACCGACGACACAGTATTGGAAGAGCACAGTGAAGATCCGTCGCTGGTTCAGATGAGACTTCTCGGCGACGGAGGTATACACTTCTTATCTTCATTTCCATTTCATTTTTACTACATTCTATTTAGTACTTAACTGATTACAAGCGGTCAATGTATTTTGCTCGTTACATTTGATGTTATTATTTTAAAAGGAAGTAAGGAGGACAAAAGATTTTGTCGGTGACGTAGAATCGTTTACAGTAAATATCTCAATGAATGATTTTAAATTCAAATTTCACTTAAAACAAAAAACGTAATAATATTATGCTGCTTTGATATAAACGTAAACCTAAGTATTCATAAATTGAACATGATCTGAACCCGCAATGTAAAGCAAACTCTAAAGAACTATTTGTGATCGCAATCGTGAACACAGGTCAATGACCGCTAGCGTCAGTCGATTATTAGATGTCCATTACTCTATTTTATGTTGTATTGAAATATTGAATTCTTTTGAATATGCATATGTGTACTTGCTCCGTAACGTATTAAATGAACCGTCATGATTGATTACGATAACGTTGCGTACGTAACAATGGTCCCTGTTACATAAGTCGCACGCTGCGCTGAATAATCTTATATCTACAATCGCACGAACAATGGAGCTCGCCAGTGGCTTCACCGCAAACAGTTATGATTTACGTACAACATATTTTAACTATACAATTTAGATATGCTGTTTGCGATCAATTGGAGCGCATTTGTGTTATGATCGATGGTTATGTCCTATGCGCTGTTATGAGCTAACAGTTTAGCTTATTATAATTAAATGTATCTGCAGTGTTTTAAAGTTTTGTAGGAGATGGAAGTATACTGTGGTTATCACAAATGACAACAATGGGCTAGCATGAACGAGTTGGTTATTTATCTCACAGAAAACCTCTTTGAAGTATCAGCCTTGTTGCCTCGTTCTCAATCCGTTGTTAATGACTTAATTTTTCTGCTGGAAATAGACGTAAAGGCTATATTATAAAAAGTTTAAAAGCATTCAAATGGAACCATATAAATGTTTCAGATTTAGACAAATTGTACATTTTCATGGATTGTCTGGGAGAATTGCGTCAACTGACATTATAACGAAAAAAAATATAAAACAGGAAGTATATAATGTTGAGGATCAACGACATTTAAATAAATGGATTATATCGTTCGGTTGATGAACGATGGCGGAGTAAAATTATGGGCAAACATTAAAAACACATTACGATAATAAATTAGTTTCAACTTTTTATTACTTCATGTTTAATCGCGCAGATTGATTTTCTTTACATGATATTTAATATGAGATGAGCGAAGTTTTAGTCACTTTCAGTGGAATTTACTATTTATTACGGCCGCGACAGTAACTCAGTCGAACAGGAAAGGGATTATTCATTGTAATGCCACATTTCGCTTAATAAATGAGGTAATTTTTAATTTGGTGATAAAGTATCATTTAAACAAAGTCGTAGGTTAAATTACTACGAGTACAAAATGTAGATAATGAAAAAAAATATACCTACTATTATCTCATGTGCATCAAAACAAAAAGCGATGACCTATAGCACGAAGACATTTATGTCGACAAAAATTCTGAGATAAATGAGCAAAAAGGATATGTTTCATAATAACAATGTATGCGGAAAGGTTATCGGGCGGCGGCAACGAGTTGTTTTGTCGGCTAAAATGTCTCGATAATGTAAACATGACCTTTTCGATGTACATTGCGTGATGATGCATTTTAATGGGTACGATATAAATAATGAATTAACACATTTTGTTTAAATGCAGCAATGTAAGGGAATAATTATCACGCATTGTAACGGTACATAAATATCGCGACGGTTTTGTGTTCTTTAGAATAACTGTAGCTACGTTAAGTAACAGTCCACCATGTATGAGAAGAATTGACAAGAGTAAGAGTTTTGATGGACAGAAAACGCTAGAAACGGGCGGCCGCGGGTTCGATCCCCGCACCGAGACATATGTTTGTGTGATCCACAAATATTTATTTCGGGTCTGGGTGTTTGTGAGACCGAAAAGTCTTTCGTAGTTTCTGATACCCACGACACAAGACTTGTATCTTAATGTGGGGTCAGGACTATGTGTGTGACTGTTGGGTGTATTTATTTATTTATTATTAGAAAACTAGTGTGGAGTAATTCGTATTTTTGCTTTATTGCCGCAGAAACGATAATCCTGGCCTTTAATCTTCCACTCCTTCTTCGTATGCCTTCCCTCCACTAGTTTATCTATGGGATAGACAAAGACTACAGACTGACACTTATCTCGGTCGTTTGACTATATTCGCTTCATGCACGTGCATCGTTGTCATTTCTGTTCTCGTTCCTTGATGTTGCTCCTGACCTGTCCATTACTCATGTCATCCGCAATCGATGTATAAAAATTATTGCAATATAAATAAAATATGAAATTAAAAGTATCGTATTTTGCATAATTAATACATAATAATATAAATTACTTGTTTCGTGGCATTCATGTTAATTAAATAAAACAAAAATGTGCTTATTTGAATAATGAATAATGCATATAAAAAACTTTCTTGTTTTTTTTTTGTGAAATATTTTTTTATATAAAATATATTGGTCTTGAAGTATTACCACTTGTAGCTTAAACTTCATATCTCACTATAGTTACGGACAAATAAGTAGTCTATAGTTAAAAAAAGTTGATGAAAACATTTGTTGCTTGAAAAAAATTGATTTAGAATATAATCACTTGAAAATAAATATATCATATTACGAGAAGTGTACAATCAAGACCATTATCGATTATTATCAGACTAACAATGAATTAATTAGGCTATAGGTTATCTGCAATGTTCGCGCAGTAAGATTATTTGTGTTCGAAACGACCTTTCGATTAGAGATCACGCCGCAGACAGAGTTACGTAACTAAATGTCTATTGAATATCTTAATTATAGCTTCTAATTTGAACATTATGTTATATTTTTATTAAAGTGGAAGATATTAAAGGTTACTTTGTGTTATAAAAAAAGTGAAATACTGGGGCATATAAGCTGTCTTCAAAATTGATCTATAATGAATAGTAAAGATAGTAAAATATGCCATGTTGACGTCATTTTCTAGAAGTATAATAAATAAGAATATATTTTTTATTAGAATAGAATTTATATTGGGAAAATAGGAAATAGTAATTCAGTATAGTAAAAGGTCATATGTTAAAATAATTCAAATATTCTACGATTCATTTAAATAATTGTATTATTAAATAAATAAAATCAATTGACATTAATGTTAATCTAAATGTAGTTTAATTTTGCAGTCAATGAATTATTTACTATTATATAAACTAGGGTTAGCAATTTGTTAGCTGATTAAAAATTATTTGGAATGTGTATAATATTCATAATAATAGTTTTGTAATAATCAATAAAATTTTAATTGTATTAATTATTTATTTCGACGTGACGTAAGACAAGTTTTAATTCTTTTCGATAATTATTGTTATCTCGATACACCCACAATATTGGTAACTATGTACGTTCGTCTCCGGACCCTGAAAAGACAATGAAAAAATAACTTTTCTTAACCCATAGATTACGCTTGGCAGCCCTATTTCCAAATATGATTATATCCATCATATCCACAAATATTAATATAATGTGATAAAAATATTTGAAATACTGTGACATCCAGTCACATTCTGTGAATAAATAATATTTCTAAGAATTTGTGTTCATTATATTATCATTATTCATCACGTTTTGTATAAACAACTTTATAATCATATTCAAATTTAGCAATTTGGCTTCATATTACATGTGAATGACTTTACACTTCTCTATATTTATTTATATTACACAGTGAATAACATCACTTATAATATAAGGAGGATATATATAGAATCACCTTTATTTGCATAATTGGATTGAAACCTTAGAAATGTTACGTAATTTAGCTTTAAAGGAAAAATACGGGCTTATTCTATTCAGAGGAATTAGTGCAGTCGTGGCAATAAGAGATGGCGTTAGCAGTCGTTTACATCAACTGAGCTCATATTATGATGTTCTTTACATGTTGCAGAAACATTCCAAGTTAGCTTAAAGATGTAACGTTTTTATGGCGTAAGTTATATAAAAAGAAATCTGACAAGTCAGATTCAAAGCTCATTTCTTTATATTTTTTAAATTTATAATTCTTTATATTGACACCATTCACGCGCAGCAGTGGTACCTACATATAAAAAAATATCATCATTATTATCTGTCATATTACGTCCATATAGGCTTCTACCAAGCATTTCCAAATAGATCCGACTGCGTTCTACAACATTTACCAACTTGTCTGTCCGCTGCAGTCTTTATGTCTTTCACTTTAAAAACCAGCCAATGAGAATTATATTCGAACGAGTAAAAAAGAAAAACATTAATGCGTTTCTCTTTTGTTTCAGTGATCGAGTCAATAATGCGAGGCGAAGTGGTCGGCGTGATGCCTCGAAGATCTCGCTCCAACCTTCAAGTGAGTCCTCAACATGGTTATACATTTGCGGCCCGCCCTTGAAATTAGATTGCGCGTAGGAGTTATTTGCTCCCCTTTTGACGGTTTTAATTAAAAACAAATATAGGGACGAAGTTTGTTGGAATAGGGCGATTGTTTGTGATCGCTTTATCAATAAGTGTTTGACGGATGTCGTTGATAATTATGAACAAGCCATTAACAGTTGAATTGCAGTTGTAATTAACGTTTTTGTCCTTGAAGTACCTGGAGTTTTTGCCAAGCTATTTGGTTTACTTTTTGTTTTTTTTAAGGATCGTTAACATTATCAATAAGACCTTTTCAGTCTGATTGAAATAACAATAAGGTTTTGATTGCCAAGGAACAAATCCAAACCAGAAATATACATTTTTCCCACTTAATACATAATACAAAGGCTACTACAATATTCTTAGCACCATATATACTCCAATACTAAAGGCTATACAAGCTCATAACTCAAATATATTATTAATTGGGTCACTCGTGATGGATTTATTACATTTCGTAATGGTAGAGCTTAACAACTATGAATGGCGGCTTAGAGTTGTTCCTACGATTCCAATGCCCGAGATTACACCAGCATTAATTCCCGTTGAATGTAATTTGCCATCCTTCATTATTAAGCCACTGGAAATCCCAATAGAGAAAGTGTTACATAATAACTAACACCGGATTTGTTTAATCTGTTTGTCCAAATGAACAATTCTTTGCTAAATCTCTTACAAGAGTTTGACAATAGTTTTTTTGGTAAATTTAAAGAAAAAGGAGTAAAAACTGCAACAAAAATTCTATGTCGTGTTTTTACCTGGTTGAGAAAGTTTAGCGAAACAACTACAGTTTAAATACGAAAAATGTTAAAAAATTTCACAAAGTACATAAAGTTGATTCTTGTACAGACTTATTTTACAATGGCTTATGATATTGATAGCGATTTTAGAGTACAAAACATGATAAAAAAATTATATGTTACGCTAACTTTTGTCTAAACATGGAAGCCTAGAAAATAGGCGATATTTCCCATCCCATGTAGATCCCACCATCTCGTTATCTAAATAAATCTCCCCGTACGTCGTGTTGTTTGAAATGCAAATACTTGTATTGAAACATTCGTCTATCGTGTTTATTTGTGTGTGAGCAGTCGAGAGGCGCGACAGGTCCCGGCGCCCGGTGACGCATGCCCTAACATTATCCACAGCTAAATATGGTATACATGACTAACGGCTTTCTTACAATTGCTCCTCAGAGATTTGCGCCTAAGTTAATCATTAAACCTGAACTGTAATACCCTCAATGTCTTTATACTGCGTAATTTCGTTCATTACTTTATTGATAAGCAGAAAATGTCTTTCGAAAATGTCTGTTTCCTTTTACTATGTGCCTCTACAGATTGATTGATGAAAATATCTAACAGTGATTTCAACGCGTCCTTATTTTCAACAAACACAAGTTTTCTGTGTCGTGAATATCAATAATGTATGAGAGTTCAAAGTTTGGTATTTCCATCAGACAATAACAAAGCAACATTTAATCTAGGTATCATATCCATTAAAATGTAAATCATTGTATTATAAATGTTAATTGCACTCTGAAGTGATTACGTCATTAATTGTACGTAATGGCATTAGAATCGTGATTATTTTATGGATATATAAATCCTTTCAGTTACCTCACTAATTATATGCAAACATCATATAATTTTATACAGAAAAGTCGTTGAATTCCCCGTTTATTCCACGAAATAATATCGTAAAAATGTATTACTTATACAATGGCAATCGGATAGTTCACGTTTATAATTTATAATATTTAGTTTTCCGTGTTATTTCCTGTACGTGGCGCGCTATGAACGTCGGAGTTTGTGCTCGACAGAGCTCATTTGAATATTGGAATAGAAACACCGGGCCACTAATAACTTAGTTCGGATCCCCGGCATTGTTTTAAACTAATGTTAATCTGAGGATGTTTGAGTTGGACGCAAGCGGAGCAAACCTTTCGCTGTACATGTGTTAGCTTTAAAACTTCGCCAGAAATTCTAATTTAGATCGGCCGCTGTTACAAGAGCGAGATAATTAGCTTTTAGTTGAGTCCGTAAATAAGTTTGTACTGATCTATAGAGCTGAGTTAATTTCAGTCTAAAAGGGACTATACACGTCTATGGATGGCTGGATCGTAGCAATTTATGTACTCAATTCGGCGGTTTGTTCTTTTTTATCAAGCTTAGTATGAATCTTTAGCAAAGGTTACGAAGTAGGTCACCTTGTTTTGCACTTGAAACTTTAGCTCGCGAAAGATATTCAATTTGAGTTATAGCCTGCGACGTCGGATTTATTGAACATAGAAATTCTTTAAATAGAACAAAAGATTTAAGATTCGCTTTGTTTGCGCTGATTTAACCGTTAAGGACCTCTATAAGAAATTTTTTAATCTTTTAAAATTTTGAAATTTCAATTTATGTGTTCATTCTTGATAATTTTGCCATCGACCTCCCACTATTCAAGAATAACTTTTATAATAACAATTTTACCCAAAGGCGTATAAGTTACAACAATTTTTTATGCCTTAATAAATTACGTGGGTGGAAAATTTTATAACTCGAGTCAAAGTGAAATTATACATAAAAGGAGCTCACTTAACTCACAAAAGTTTCCTTAAGGCAACGTCAAACAATTTCGTACATTTTCACAATAATCCGCTCGATTTATAATACGGGGACAACCTTGACTCGTAAAGGGTTTTCGTCATGCAAATACATTCATAGTTTGATACTGATATACGTCACCTTGTTTTTTAATCCTCATCCAGGTTAGTTTCGTGATTCAAAAGCCACTTACTTGATCGTTTTTTTTTCCTATTAAATTTGCCCAAACTAATGTCATCGTTCGACCTGAAGTCCCGACGTAGCGCAGATTGCTTCGTGTCACTTCAGAGGAAATTAATTACAAAGTTCACCTTAAGGACAAGCATTTAATTCCTTAATTAATTGATTAGGTTAGATGTTTATGTATACCAATAAGTTCTACTTCTGTGCACGTGATAGATTAACTTGAGCGGGGTTAAGTCTTAGACTGCCACGGTGAGATAGCAAGGATTTGATTATTATTTACCGAGTGCAATAAATATAGGAGCTGTAATGCTTTATCTAAGAGTAAATATGAAATCTAGTTATTTTAAATAGTTTTTTTGAGAAAAAGTTCATGTAGTTCGATGTTCTTCAAATGTTTTATTCCGAAACGGAAAATGCCAAGAATCACCGTTAAAATAGGCTCTTTCAGAATAAGCCCCGGATTACTATACAATATCTATACATTAGAAAATATTTCACGAAAGATCTTTACTATCCGGCTTTACTAGGACACCGTCTACACGATTGGATAAATTCCGAGAATAATATAAACGGAACTACCATATTCTAACGTCGAAACTTTTTAAATAAAAGTGAGTGAGTTACGTTTCTTATTATAGTAAAATACAGTAAGCAGTGATCGTAAAAATCTCTAACAACGGTTCGTGTTCGCATAAACACAATTGGCACGGTGTTTGTGCGGCAAACTAGGGTTTTATTTAATACAACAAGCTCAAGATCTCTCGCGAGTAAAGCCATATTTCAAGTACAAAGGATAAAGAGTGAAACAAAGCAAGACAAAGAGTGTCTTTTAATGCGCAGTGACCCATTCAGGGCTCGCGGAGTTGCGCAATACAAGACTGACATAAGAATAACAATTTTACACGTGCCGCAGGAATTTACACAGATTTTAATAAAGATGTACACGTGAGGGTTCAATCTACGCACGTTATTGATGTTCCTCCTCCTGACCTAGTTATGAATAATACTAATATGGTTATTAGAGGGATTACACCGTATTATGACGAGAGTAATAACCCTAATATATTACAGCCTATTATTGATATTCTTGTTAATGCTTAATGGTTAGAATAAGAATATCGTAAACACTATTTAATAAAACAAGTTGTTCGCGTCATATACATCAATAAAACTTGTGACACCTTATAATGCAGCCACTGCGTAAACAATAAACATTCAACATTTGCCACACACATCCGCCATAAATATGTAAGTAAAATTTATTCAGCAGTGCATTGCAGAGGAAATCAAATATGCTATAAGAATGTTTCAGTTTTTATCACTCAATATGTATGAAGCACAAGCCACATGATTATAAAACAGTAGTTCGAAATCGTGTCATCGTTTATAAAATATTTTCCTTTGGAACGCCAGGAGGCAATGGGAGAGATTTAGCGGTGCATTATACATGTGCGTCACGTACAGCCGTGCAATGGCCGATAGCGCTCATCTCGTATGCGGCCAATACACTCGCCTATAATTCAGATCTGGCCGTGTTTGTCGCACCAATCTGACGACACGCGCCTCGTAAATCAAACTACTACACTTCGAACACGCGTGCAAGTTTTCCAATTCGGAATCAAATCATTTACAATAATTAAAACCTATTTCAACCCACATATAATCTTGCAAAGCTAATTTAAAAGTTCCAATGTGTAGTTCACGGAATTCTCGCCGCATCCACTCCGCACGGCCACAAAGCATTCAAAACAATCTCGCATTTGCATATCCGACGGAAACCTGGTTTGGTATTCATAAAGGTGCAATTTATGCTCAATTAGTGCAAATTCCTGTCCCTCTTACCTACGATTTTAATTCGGCCGAAAATTCAACTCGACGTAAATCCTGCAAATAATACTATTAAACCGAACGTTGCGCCCGAACTGACAAAGGGGAATCCTCTCCACGGCAATTTGTCTGGTTCACCGACCCTTTTCGGAGACATGAGTGCTCCCCGCGCTGTGCGCCCATAAACAATTCATCTTGCAAAATCTACGCACAGCGAGGACATCAGGCCCATTATGAATGCTCTTAGAATATCGATTCGTAAAGTACATGTACAAACAAATCATCTCCACTTTTCCCTCCGGCTGTGTCGTAATATGACCGTCTCTTTCAGCACACGAGTGGAATGTTAAATTGTAATCCTGACTCTGGCTGCTCCCTCACGTACGCGCCAACGGTAAATGGGACTTCACAAAATGCACTTTAGAATGTTTTTAGATTGCAGCACGACTTCATGTGCAGGTGTTCCTGCTCGTGAAACTTCTATTACCGACCTCCTTTTTCTATTGACTTTTCTGAATTGAACGGTCAAGGCGATTCGCCGGACGTACCTTAATGCAGCTCTACTTTCCTGTCTAAATTTCAATCGCAATGTAACTTTGTTGTCGTAGTGAAAGTATTTTCCACTATTTCTCTCGCGTGGCGTTGCTAATGATGTTAAATGTGCCGGTGCGGGAATACCGATGACTCACAATGTTGCGAATATTCAGGAATTTCATTTGAATTTTTTAATGTTCTGACGCAACTCTCTTGGCAGTGCTCTTCCGCCGTAACGCAAAGTCATAAATCTTTAATTAAAGTCGCGAATAAAGATATACTACGCCTTAGTTGTGCAGTATATAATAATTCATTATTATATAATAACTTTAGTACGTTGCTATTCTTTTCAATGTTTTTTTTTTATTAAAGCTGCTATTTTTCCTGAGTCCATTACGTTCATGTTTCAAAGAAAGTTGCGGAATAGTTGCACATCTGTACACATTCATTATTTTAATGTTATGACTGACAACAATTCGATTACATTAAATGTTATATTTTTCTTTTGACGTTTTGCAGAGCAATCACGTACTTATTTAGAAATATTTGGTGATGTACATTGTTATTTAAACATCTCGATAATAAAATATTTTTTGGGTTTATTTGCTTTTGTATTTTCTAGTGCGGTTTAGAGGAACGAGAAGTCTTTTTAATGTTTGACCACGCCGGAGATCTGAACATTATTTAAATGACTCCTTTCTGAATAAGTGTACAATGTACATATCTATGTAGGGTTAGTACTACATGAGACAATTAGATAGCCTCTATAAGATTACAATATCACGTCGTACTCTTACATAAATAAGCGTGGTAAATGACTTTTAAGAAGCACGATACTAAGCAATAGTCCAAAAGCTTCTGTTCTACACGCGAACGTACCATCTAATTACTACAATTAAGGCATTACAAAACAATACACGAGACATATTTTTACCGGATGCGACGCCGACTGGTAATCAAGTGACCCCACTCGGTAACCCACTTTCCTGTTGTTTTATGAATGAACCGAGTACAGATCGGATTATAATTAACAGCATTATTGAGAGAATTTCATCGGCTATTGTTCACCGTGAATGAGTTTTGATGAGCCTTTTCAAAGTGTCCTATTTAGCCGAAGAGTGTAATTAACAGGATAAGCCTTTCAACGGTATTTATGAACAATGTGACTAAATATAGTTATTTGGGTTAAGTTGAAAAATATTCAGCTGTCGCTAGCTGACATTCAATTACAAATGAATACCGAAATGGGTAAATGTTTGGAATATGTGGTTAAGGAATTGTATTACTAATTTTCTTTATTTAGAGCCACTGATTCCAAAGCGAAGATAAGTAGACAGAAAGTATATGTGGGAATCTGACATCCAAAAAATCTCTCTTCTACTTCTTCGTGCTGGTAAAGGGAGCTATAAATGTTTTTCTGAAAATAAATTTGTACCTACACAAAATGTCAATACTAAATTAATAAAATGCCAAATTCAATAAAATGAATCGCCTCGAGGCCTTCAATGCGAATTTAGGGCAAACGAATTCAGATACATTTACGAGTTTAAAATAGGAACATAATTTTATCAAGATTGAACGTGCTTGTTAACCTTTCAAGTATCCATATAGAGAGGAAAGTGTACATTAATTGCAACTCTGCCTACCATTATGCTAATACATGCGTGACATTTAGTAATGTGCGCGTAGCACCTATTCCGTGATAAAAAGCAATGAAAATTGTTTAATTAACCAACACAAAAAGTGTTCATTAATTGTAACGGTGCGTCTACATAGGACATTAATATTCATTACATTTTATATTCAGAATCGATAAATCGTACGAGCGTTGGCGTTAGAAACTATATTATGTATTAAAATACGAATGATATGTTTTAATAATTTACTGCGACGTTAACTACACGAATCCCCGGTCTATAATTATGCTCCCTTTGTAATAGATGTGTCAGGCGTATTCGGGTATGGGGGATTAAATTTTAATTCTATCCCCCTTTGATGTTGAAGGACGTTGCTAGGCTCGTGATATACGATCTAATATCTGCTCTATAATATTGTACGGATAATTGTTAGTCTTGTTAATTGTTATCCTTTGTTTTCATGTGTATTGATGCTATTCTAGGTCTTCTATGTTTTATAAATACTGATGTTAAAACCATATTTTGTCCATGTCAATGTTAAAAAGATTTGAATTAAGTGCTACTTGATAAGTTCATGATGTTAGGCCCTGAAAAGATTCTAGGCATCGAAGCATCACAAGTGTTTAACTATGCTAGTTTGGATTTGATTACGAATAATTCTGAAAGAAAATTGAATTAAAGTTTCATAAAAGTTAGGTATTTTGTTAACTATTAAAGGAAAAATCCTTAGTTGTAAATCATAACTCATTGTAAAAAAAAACGTTTGTTCTAAGTTGCGAACTGCTTAATCTATATCTAATAATAAAAAAAGGTGTGCCAAAATGTTAAACAGCTCGAAAACTAACTAGTGTCTACATAGTTTATCTAATATACAACTGCAGACGCTACTTGCATATCATTTAACATAATATTGGTTCAATTCAAGATTACATTCCGAAATGATGTTAAATGCGGATTATTCGTAGTTGCAGTAAGCGATAAAGTATTGCAACATAGGCTAATCAACCTTCAACGAGAATAGTTTACTCGTAATCTTACCATGACCCGTCAGATAATGAGAAACTTGAAATAAGTTTTTGCTAAATGATCACCGTTTATTCCTTTACTAAACTTATACCCGATGATGTGTATGACAGTTCTTGTGGGATAATGTTACCAACTTGTCGAATAACTTTATTCTTACAGTATCTAATTCTGTTAAAAAATCGCGTCACTCTACCTCTATTGCTTTTAATATTATTACACCTTTGATATCATTATTAATACCTTATTTAACAATATTTCTTAAGACCATATCTAGATTGAATACTTTATATCCCGTTTATTTAAATAGTTTTTACTTTAACAATATTCATATTATCCTATGCGAATTTATTTTCAATTCCTACACAAAGTCGATGGTGGATGTAAAAGTCAGTAAAAGTGGCCACTTGTATGCGCGGAAAGTGCACATGTCTGCAGTTTATCCTCCACGGATTACAGGCAATACCACAACAATTTACTACACAAACATAAATCATACTATTCACGTAATCCATACAATATACACATAAATCCAGCGCATAGACGTAAGGAAGTCATCTTGCATTTACAGTAACATTTCTGAGAAACAATTTCAGGCTGGACATGAGCCAAAAACAATGCAGAATCGCCTGCCCACTGCGAATAAATTATCATTGGACACTCGGTGTTGATAAACAAGAACAGAAACGTAATAATTACGTAATAAAATATACAATTTACAATCGACCTATTTAAGTTCGTCTAGCGATTTTACGACCGAAGATGACGTTGAATATGTGACAATTAGTGCATCGCATTCGTTTCGTGTTTTATTGCCAAAAGGTCCAAAGCAAATAAGGCCGCATTCCAGCGCATTTAAAATTAAAATTTGTTGCCTATTCTGTCTAATACCTAACAATTGATACCGTTATTTACTGTTATTTTGTTGTCTTTTTAAGGCAAAATGTTCATGCAAATTAATAGTTTGATTGCTATATACTTAGATTATCGCCGACCACTGCTGAACGCAGTCCTCCGAATGTAAGCACCAACCACCCCGGCTTTTTGCAATCCTTATTCATCATTAATTCTGATAAGTCGTTTGAGAAAATATAAAGATTTGCCATTGTCATGGAATCTTAAATTAATTATTATTTTTAAAGAGAAAAGAAATGTTATTGCAGTGATCTTATCTTTCTAGATAACTCCATTCTTAGGCCAGGGCAGCCTTTCTTTGTCTTAAACCCGAAACTAAATAAATTTACTGATCCGTTTCGTGTAGCCAAATTACTAACGCATCCGCATCGAAACATCCAATTTATTGAACATTAATTCCGACGAAATACGCCTCGTTAAGCGGAATAATTGTTTACATGGAATGCATTCGGCGATTTAAATAATTTCATTAAGTCATTTCCAAGTATTTGGATAATTGAGTGTTATAAATAATTATCTGATGAAATTAAAACGGACTTCATATTGAGTTATACTATCTTTAATAATGTCCATTAAAACTGAAGCAATAAAGCAAATATCCCAATCTATCAGTTTATTGAAAAACATTAATGGATACTACCTCAAACAAAAGGAGTGTAATACAATTTAAAAACTCTAATACGATCCACTTTAACTCGATAAAAGTATTGGTTGGAGTGCTCTTCCACCCCGCCTCACCGGCAGTGGCATCCCAAATACTAAGCTGAAAGTATTGTAAAATTCCAAATTGGTTTTCCAAGAATCTTAATATAAGCACACGAGACGCTAGAGCTGCGAGTGCACAATTTCCACGTATATGTCAAAGCATTGAACATTGTAGAAAACAGCCGAAGCATGGTTCTCACAGTGCGGTGTACTCGACTCGTTTCCGTCGTGAGAGATCGCGTGAATCGATTGAAACTTATCCTATTACCATGGAATTGGCTTCGGGTGTCACACTTGTTTTTGTTTACGTGTACCGTTGGAGCTTGTTTACACCCACGCCGACATATGTCTCTGGTGTATTACGTCATTTCAATTTCGTGTCACTAGGACGTAATTACCTTTTTATTTTTAGCCGTATCCATAACAATTTTTTTATACTTACTAGGCTTTACTGTTACAAAAATGTTGTTACTATCATCATCTTCAGAATGAGTCGATCTAATTTCCAATTCAATACTTTCTCTGGAACCAATCAAAATGTGTCGTTGAGGGACACTGGAATCTTATACCCCAGGGATATCTCAGTAGTTTATCTATAATAGACATCGCGTTAGCCGGCCATCGGCACTTCCATTTCAGTAGATATAACGTTATATCGGGTACTTTATACGACGTTGAATGGTTATTTATAGATATGTAGTCTCTTTTCATTTTCATCTTAATTTCTCCATGTCTTTCCTAATAGCCATCTTTGCTACATACGTTTTCATATGAGGACAATTACTGACTCGCACTAGTTTAATAAAGGCGCTTGGAATCCATGAGAATATAGCTAACTTGCTGGTGTTGCATAACCTTATTTAGCAAATATTTAACCTATGACAAGGTGATGATTCTACAAATTATCTGGAAATTATCCATACCACCCAACAATATCTGCCATTCAAGATTCAACTATTTTTTTTTTCAGTAACATTATTTTATACTCACACATAAGAAGTCAATCAAAAATAAAAAATCGTATCCCAAAATGTTGTAATATTGTGGCATCCAAAAGTCATAAAAACCAGCATCCGAATAACTTAAACAATTTATTTTGATGATTGAGTAATATCCCGCTTAGCGATGACATTGTAACAAGAATTAATGGTTCCAAATACGCAATTTATTTCTGTGTCTTCCTTATATTCCTCCGGAACCCGTTGGCGCGTGGCCTTTTTCAATGTATTGTGTTTCATTTGTAACAAAATGTTGTTTCAAACTTCTTTCCGAACGATGATTGATTGAGTACGAAAGCCGCCTGGCACCGTTTTATTTTTTTAGGCATTGAATTTCATTCTTCACTGAATGTATCTATTTACCACCGTTCTAGATGTTTCATGTTCAAAAGAAATGGCGCCTTCGGATATTTATCATTAGCATCAATTTCCTTCTAGGAAGTTCGGAATTATTTATATCGGAAAAAACTTTTCGTCTTCACTGTTGTTAGGTTTATTTTTTGCTCTACCAACAGTAATTTCAAATAAAATAGAAGCATTGGTGGTTTTGAGGTTGCCAAACAATGGTTTGTTGATTCATTTAGAGTAACAAGAGGTGTAATTGAGGTAAGTGTAATCGGTAAAGTTGGCAACAACATCGGCCGAGTTTCACCTCACGCTCAACGTAGTTAGTTAATGCCAGTTCCCGGTGGCGCGGGGGGTATCGATCGCGACAAGTGCGGGATGCCGGGATTCGTCTGGCACGCCCGGGTAACCATAAACCTCCCACCCACTGCACCCCTCGGGCCCGGTAGCCGTCAAAAGGGTCTGTATTAACGTGCCACTCACTACTTTGTTCTTGTTTTGTTTGAAGGTTAATATTAATTTTGACCTGGGCGTGTATCTGTTTTGTAACGGGTTTGACGGATGACTTCTATGAATACATTCGCTTTGTTTATTATGTTTGCTATGTTTCCTTTGTTTGTAACTTTTTCATTTATTCAGCCGCTATTAGGTCAAATGTTTTTTTTTTTCAATTATCAATCTTGTAAACTTTACGAAAGACTTAATAAATTAATTTTTAAAATTGTAAAATCAACTATTTCAGTACATACTCACGGGTCATTAAATAAATCCTTCGTAAATAGATAGTGATCAATTGTCAAAGCGGATATTGCGAATCCGTACGACGAAAAAGATGACCTTGCATGTGCGGAAGGTGCAATGTGTGTGAAGTATAATTAATTATGCAAGCTTCTGTCTGGTGGCCGGGCCTGGCTGCCGGCCGGACGAGGGGCGGGCGGTGTGTGTGTGTGCGGCGCGCGGGGGGGGGGGTACCGCTCCGTGGGCTCCCCCACCCACACCCCCCGCCCCCCCGGCGGCAGTTTGCGCCATTCTCCCGCGCCGGCACCACTACGTTCGGTTACTCTTTACTCGGAACGGTTTACTGAACGCATCTTTACCTTTCACCGCACAATAGCGTCACATGTTTTTCGAAATTCTGATGTTATTGGTGACGTCACCGTGAAGTGATATTGGTGCTTTGTGGCCGTATTGAACCGTGGATCTACCGTGGACACTAGCGGTACATAATGACTCATTGTTTACAATTTTAATTTCGTAGTAGTAGTAGTCGGCTTCCATGAATTGTTTTATGAATTAGACCTTTTGTTTCTTCATGCTGTATTATTATCTTATTGTAGACTAATAGTTGACTGAAATTTTATTTATTACTCTTGCCTTACTACCATCTAGTATACGAATACATAGCGTACGTAGCGAAATCTACGTTGCATCTTCTTTTTCAATCATTGATTCCTTCTAGTACACTTTTTGTGAATTAAATGCACCTTTATTAGTTATTAATGAATCCATTTTAAAGTAAATTCTGCTCCGTAACCAGCACGTTTTGGAATGCTTTCCTTTTTAGAAACTGTGTCGTGTACCTGTTATCTAATGTATTCTTGGCTTAGCTTGCTTTGTCTTCAGAACATTACGCACCGCCTAATCTGCAACAGTGAACATGCATCGGAAAGCTAATTAGCATAGAATGGCATGAGCACGGCCATCCACTACATACATACGTACATACATACGTACATACACACATGTTACGTTACTCATATCCAGGCATAGTGCATACGAAGCAGAGATAGCCACACCCCGATGAATTAATCGCTCCCTTATCCCCTCGCCGTGCAATAAACATATTCTTCAAAATGAAAGTTTAAATAAACGCTCGATCATTTATCGCAATTAATAAACGTTGAATGTGTAGTGTGCTGGAGGACTACTTGAAGTGAAAGACCACTTGTACTGTCGTATGTCGAATGTGTTTTATTTCTTTAATTCCTGGTAAATGGTATATTTGGTATGTCACGGTAAGGTAAGGTAAGGTGGTTGGTCTTGAGAGGTAAAAGGTGAGTATGCATGTTCTCTGTATGTGAGCGTGACGCCACAGTACTCCCCCTCAAGTGAAACGCACGGAGGGTTTCACTGAGCGTCCCGATCGTGTGACGTAGGGCTGCTTTGACGGCGGTGCTGCTTCTGACGATCGTGGCTCCGTGACTGTGGTGTCTGCCGGATTCTTGCTCGAAGTAGGTGTCGAGGTAATCACGGCGCTTTCTTCGTTAAATAAGTAGGCTGGTTTTAGTCTGTCTATTGATATTATTGTTGTGCGTAGTGGTAATTTTATTTTGAATGTTTTGCCACTACGCTCAAGTACTTCAAACGGTCCGTCGTAGGGCGGTGTCAATGAACTGCGTACCGTGTCGTTCCGAATGAACACGTGACTGCAGGTTGCGAGGTCTTTATAGACAAATGCATTCTTGCTTGAGGCGTATGTTTTATGTACTGGTGATAATGTTGACATAGTTTCTGTTAATCGGCGGACGAATTCGGTGTCTTCTATTTTTGGCTGAGTAGGCACAAAAAAATCAGATGGAACTCGTAGGGTGCATCCGTAGGTCATTAATGCAGGGCTGACATTGTTGTCGCGCAGGGCTGTGCGTAGGCCGAGTAACACTGTGGGCAAATCTTCCGTCCAGTGTGTGTTTGCGCCTCTTGCCATGAGCGCGGATTTCAGCGTGCGATGCCACCTTTCAATTTGACCATTAGCTTGCGGGTGAAATGGTGTTGTTCGAATACGTGTAACACCAAACTTTTTCATGAGTTCGTTGAATAGCGCGGACTCGAATTGACGGCCTTGATCGGTCGTCACTCGCGCGGGGCATCCGAAACGTGCGATCCATCCTTTGTAAAATGCGCGCGCGATTGTTTCAGCTGTAATGTCGCGCGTCGGGACTGCTTCGGGCCATTTCGTGCATCGGTCGATCATTGTGACGCAATATTTGTGTTCGTTTGATGTAGGTAACGGGCCGATTATGTCGATATGCACGTGTTCGAAGCGGCTTGATGGCGGGAATTGACCAAGCGGGCTATTGACGTGTCGATTTGTTTTGGCGCGTTGACATCCGATGCATGCTTTAGTCCATAAACCGATATCTTTATTCATTGACGGCCAAAAATATTTTGATGTTATTATCTTCCGCGTCGTACGAATTCCGGGGTGGCTTATTTCGTGTTGCGCTTGGAATGCGGCGTAACGATAAGCGGGCGGGAGGTACGGGCGGGGATGTGTAGTTGTGATGTCACAGGTCAATGAGCGATGCATTCCCGGTAGCGTAATTTGTGTAAATTTTAGGTTTGGTTTGTTTTTTATTTTCTGTAACTCGGCGTCGGTGTCTTGATCTTGAGCTAATTTATTATAATCGATGTTTGAAAAATTTTCTATTGATTCTATGCGTGATAAGGCGTCTGCTGCGTGGTTCCGGTCTCCGTGCACGTACTTGATGGATGAACAGAATTGACTAATGAAGTGTAGTTGTCTCTCTCTTCTGGGCGTGTCACTGCTACTCGGTGGTCTAGTGAGTGCGTGCGAGAGTGGCTTGTGGTCGGTCCATATAGTCAAATCGTTGTTTCCTTCTATGAGTCGGCGAAAATGTTTTACAGCTGTGTAGATGGCTAATAATTCGCGATCGTACACACTGTAGCGGCGCTGTGTTTCACTCATTGTTTTTGAGTAAAATGCAAGCGGTCTCCATTTGCTATTAATTTTTTGTTGTAGGACGGCGCCTATACTCTTGTCGGAGGCGTCGGTCATGAGACATAGTGGTGCACTAGATGTTGGATGTGTTAATGTAGTGGCCTTCAGGATACTTTCGCGGCATAGTTCAAAGGCGGCGTCGGCTTCGGGTGTCCAATTAATTATTGTTTTATCATTCTTCTTTTTGTTGTGGAGATATTTATTTAATTCGTATTGTATTTCGGCTTGATGGGGTAGGCAGTCGCGATAAAAATTGATCATACCGAGAAATCTTCTTAATTCTTGCACAGTCTGCGGTTTCGGGTAACTCGATATAACTTTTGTGCGTTCGTCGGTAGGTTTGATTCCTGCCTGGCTAACTTCATATCCCAGAAATTCAATTTTTTCTTTGCCGAATTCGCACTTATTAATATTAAGTGATACGCCGTATTTATTAAGGCGTTCGATCACTTGCTCCAGATGTTTTCTATGTTCTTCAGCGTTGGTGGAGTAAACTAATAAATCGTCCACAAAACAAAAAACGATGTCGTCAAGGCCGCGTAGTACTTCGTGCATAAATCTTTGGAATGTTTGTCCCGAGTTGCGTAGGCCAAACGTCATGCAATTAAATTCAAATAGGCCAAATGGTGTGATGATTGCTGTTTTGGCCGCGTCGTCCTTTTCTATAGGTATCCAGAAATATGCCATTTTTAAATCTAATTTTGAGAATATTGTTTTTCCATGTAGCTGGTATGTGAAGTCTTGAATGCGCGGGATTGGATATCTGTCTGGGACTGTTACTGCGTTGAGGCGTCTGTAGTCGCCACATACACGTAGTGACCCATCTTTCTTCTTTACTACGTGTAGTGGACTGGCCCAGGGACTTTTCGACGGCTTACAAATACCCATATTGATCATGTTTTCGAATTCTTCTTTCGCGGCTTTGTACTTGTCCGGCGGCAGCGGGCGTGGCCTTGAGTAAATCGGCGCGCCCGTTGTTTCGATGTGGTGAGTGACGTCGTGTTTCGCGGGCGTTTTCAAGGACATCGGGCGTAGTATGTCGGGATATTTAGATAAGATGTCGTGGTATGGATGATCTCGATTTAATGTGAAAACACTTGGGTCGGTGCTGTTTGTCTTGATGGCGTTTATATGTAGTTCAGTGACGCTGTCTATTAGTTTTCTGCGATGCAGGTCAATGATTAACTTATGGCTCTTCAAGAAGTCTGCGCCCAGAATGGATGTTTTCACGTCGGCGATGATGAATGTCCACTTAAAGCTGCGACGTAGACCTAGGTTGAGCTCTAATGTACGCTCTCCGTAGGTACGTATCGGCGTGTTGTTGGCCGCGAACAATTGATACGACGTGGATTCTTTTGATCGATCGCTTCTCTTGGCTGCAAGCACGGAGATGTCTGCTCCGGTGTCGATCAGGAATTTTTCCCGCGTGCGAACGTCAATGACGCATAGGCGGTGACTAATACTAGGAACATCGATACCCGCCGCTATCGGTGTTGTTTCTAGTTTAAATTCTTCTTAGAGCATGGAGATATACACCGGCGAGCTTTATCGCCGAAACGGTAATGGTATCGGCATACCCATTCTCTGTCCCCCGGTTTGATTGTTGAAGCGCTGCGATCAGCTGATGTAATACTGCGCGAGCGCGCGCGGCGGCGTTGATCAAAGGGACGGCCGCGACGCTGTTGAGTGCGGAATGTGCTTCTTTCGGCGCGTAACTCGGCGATCTCGATGGACATGCGCTCGATTTGTTTTGCTATTATGTCCATTTGGCTGTCTTCTTTAGTAGTGCAGCTAGGTGAGGTAACGCAGGCGACGGTGGGGCGGAGGTCTGTGTGCTCGCGTATTTTGTCGGCGATTGTGGCGAGCGTGTCGAGACTTTTTTCCGTGGTTATGGCTAAAATGCTTCGTATTTGCTCCGGCATTTGTCTCAGCCATATTAATTTGAGCGCGTCGTCTGTGAGCATTTTTCTGTTGAGCTCTTGCATACGGCGTAGGAGTTGGCTAGGTTTATCATCGCCAAGCTCCAAACCGCCGAGAAGTTTCTCCAGCTGGCTATTAGCAGACTCTTGGTAAACGGCTATTAGGCGTTCTTTTGTCCGCTGGTATTTATTTTCGCCGTGGACGTCGAGGATAACGTCGCTGATTTCCTGGATATCTCTCACGTCGAGTGCTGGGATGACAAGCTCGAATTTTTGTTGTTCGCTGGGTTTCGATGCGGCGACGACGGCTTCAAACTGCGCGAACCATAGTAGCGCGTTTTGGCGCCAAAATGGCGGAATGCGGGACTGCAGGGATACGGCGGCGATGTGGTGTTCTTGATTTTGCATGGTGGAATCTGGATTTCTTGCAGAATGACGATGTGGAATAATCTTCGGGCAAACGGGCAGAGTTTCTTCTATTCAGATGGCTTCTTTTTTCTTCTTGCTTGCTGTTCTTCTTCGGGGTCACCAATTGTAGTGTGCTGGAGGACTACTTGAAGTGAAAGACCACTTGTACTGTCGTATGTCGAATGTGTTTTATTTCTTTAATTCCTGGTAAATGGTATATTTGGTATGTCACGGTAAGGTAAGGTAAGGTGGTTGGTCTTGAGAGGTAAAAGGTGAGTATGCATGTTCTCTGTATGTGAGCGTGACGCCACAAATGTAAAACCGAGAGCAGCCACGCGCACCACTAATCGACGCACGCCACGCTCAATATCGGCCATATTGTTATTGTTATTACATCGTGGAAGGAAACAGCTCGTACGACTCGCTGCTGTTGTTTGCTTTTGTTCTTTTCTAACTTCTTTGTTGCTCGTTAATGTTCTTTTGTTGGATATGATAAAACGAAAGCCGTCTGTGCCATTTATAAACATTCCGTTTTCGATTAGTATTTTTTTTGGTTTTCTTTCACAATGACTAAAGGTCACGTAATCCTTTGATGTCGACACGTAACGGTCTTTATTGTAGCATTACATAATTCCGACAGGTGCTGGCATTATTTACTCTATTGTTATCTCGGCTTTAGCAAATAAACTATGGACCAAAAGGGTAATAAAATCCAAATATGGCGTGGAATGGTTGCTAGACGATGCGACATAAAGGCGGTACATGAATACCACGGAGCTCGTCTACGTCCCACGCACGCCCACTCGCCGCATGTTAAAGCTATTCGTGAATAAATCTCACCTGACAAGCCCGAACCCGTCCATACACCGAGCCCGGCTTATCTAACCTATGCCAATAATATAATAGAAAAGCTCGCAATACCTCGAATAGCCGAGATTGCTGATCCAATTCTTTATGACAAACTTCTCTCATGAATGCAAAACTAACTTTGATTATTTATCGCTGTGCAGTTATTGTGTTATCTTGGTAACAATAAAAGTATGATGTGATGCGAAATTCTCAGGCAATTCAATTGTGAGCCGACAAAAAGTTATAATGGAATGTTATTTAAATGAACCGTCGACAGGCCAAGTGAGATGGAACTAAAGATTGAAGTTCCGACAGACGTTCGCAGCGCCATTACGCTCCTATTTACGGTAATCTCCGGTCGCATTGGAGACGCTATTATGTAAATCGCTCGTTTTGTTTTACCGTGCCACAATGGCTGACGTCATTGTACTCAGTTAGTTATTATTAATAGACCAACGCACTGCCCATTTTCGGTATTAGCCATGTATAGCTGGGATGACTGTCGTTTTTATTTGTTGCAGAGATCGTTTAGAATAAATTACGGCTTTATAAATAACTGCTCAAAGCTTTGCATTTAAAGTTTTTACTCAAAAGAATAAAGTAAATTTTACCTTAAATATAAACCATCTTAAAATAGTAGACGGTGTTGAATATAAAATAAATTCGTCGCTTTAATATATTTCGGAATAAAATTTTGTTAAAGAAATTTCACCCCGCATAACCGAGTTTTCAATTTAGTTTATCTATTTTAGCTATTCCAAACTCGCGGTAGAATTTTGATGTGTCAAAATGAAATGACCTCAATTTGGTGCGATACTTTGAGCGTGTCTTCTTCACAGGGTTAACCTAGTTTCAGTGGTGCATTCAGTACATTGGCGTAGATTAATTACGTATTCCCTTTACTTATAGCCACTGCATAAGACATTAATAAAAGTGGGTTGGGAGGTATCCAAGTTTCGCCGTATTTGTATCGCTCCGGGCGCCGTTTATGGTCAGACAAGATTTTTGATCTTACTTTTACTGCATTTGTTTTTCATTCCTTTATTTGCTAAGTTTATGCGGAGTTTTTGTAGTGTTTTAACATATTTTAATGTTTATTGGACAAGAATTAATAATAACATTTTATGTTTTGATTTTCTAACAAGTACCTACTTACATGCTGTTAAATTTGCCATCAGGATTAAGTCATGAATAAAGCTTAGCTACGGAATTTCATCACGAAATCGTGAAATCCGATTTACTGGTGATGATAATTACGATTTAAATAATGTTTTTTTATCGCCAATTGCTTGCATGATTTAAACACACTACATACATACTTAGCTTATAACTACTCAACTATGAATTTCTAAAGAAAACGATAAAGTAATACGATATACAATGGACTGCCAACAAACATAAATAATAATTCAAAGATAGCGAATTACATTTCTGTTTAATGTAGTAAATCATAAACTTAGGCATAACTAAGAAGTCGTGTAAGGTACGGACATAGCATAGTCGGTTCATTCCAGCGCGAATATCGAGTGTATAATCTAGTTAGCGAGACCCGGAGACTTGGGGGCAGCGTGGCGATACCGGTTCTTAGTAATGACGAGGGCTCGATCCAGTCGAACAAGCCACTTGTACCCCGCGGCATTAGTCCGGCTTCACAAGATTCGCAGATAATTGCCCTACCGTATCTGTAAACAATGAAAGCACCAAAGATGATGTATTAATAGGACACGCAAAAGGTTTCGCTCGAACGTTTTAATCATAACAGACAAGTCGAAATATTGTGTTTATCATATAGATTATTTAAGCCTATAGAGACTAAATTACGTTAAGTGTAACGATTGTGCAAATTCATAATGATATGTAAACATGCAAATTATTTAAACACGAAACTGGTTATGTTAACAAGCATAATTTAAAGTATTTTCGCTTGCTGAAGTTATTTGCGCAATCATTCTTAATACAAATGTTTTAACGTTAAAAGATTGAATATTCTAATAAGTTATGTTTTTCATTAATTAAGTATTGTTTATTTTGTATTCTAATCACAGGTTTTAATATACTTTGAATTATACATTTCTTATAGTATGATTATGTAAATAGCCGTCAGACTGGTTTTATTTAAAGGGGACTTCAACTCCAGCTGTTCCATGTCCGCTTCTATGAATATTAAATGATGTTTTGTCCCTAATCTGATATAGTTATACCGTAATAAAATTTATTGTCAATACCCGATTGGTAAACGAGTTCTATTTATAATATCAAAGGAGTAAATATAGATAGGAATTATTAATGGGAATAAATTAAGATACTTTTCTGTTTGGTTCACATTGTTGGAACAAATTTGGTATTAACGAACTAGTAAAAAAAATATTTACCGTTATTTTGGTTTCTAATCTATTTAATGTACATGAGTTCTTGGTGTAATTATTTATTTATACTATATCTTTTTATTTGCTAAGACACAATATATGACACATAAATGTGATGTTTATGTTTTTATTCTTTGTACAAGGCCTTCCTTTCAAGCTATATTGGAAAAGATTAATTTATCAGTTCATAAAATTAACTGTAGTTTTTTTTTAATAGCTTCAATAACTTTGTTGCTATTCAAGGCATCTGTATAATGACTACTCGGATTAGCGTTGCCGCCAACGCAACTTTATCCTACTAATCGTAAGCCGTCTTTAGTATTTCATCCTGTCCGTTGTTACGTCTATAATTCTTTTAACAAAGAAGTGTATTATTCCATAAATCCTGTTGAAGCATATTTCCCGTAGACACGAACACACACAAGTCTCGCTGAAAACATAATTAATGCCAACAGCATGTACAAATTGCTATCGTTCGAGATCCAGTACTTTTCGCACAGCTTTTATACAGCTGGGCATGTTGCCACACACAGCGCTGATAGGTACATAGTGTTACTTTTTCATAGTTTATTTATACACACGTTTTGTTTTGTTATTTATTTTTATTGCTCATGCGTGAAACGGAACGTGAACGCTTTGATGACTCGGCGCTATTGAATGCTGAGTTACGGCTTCGGTCTAAAAAAAATCTCTTTAATGAGCTCATTCCTATAATTTGCTGAGATCTGTTCTATTACATTAAGAATAATAAAAAATGACCCGTGTGTTTATACTACAAGAATAGTCGTATAATTTGTAAATAAAATATATTGTTATCAATTAGACGGCTTAGACTACGAAGGCAATACATGGAGAATACCGATTAGATCGTCGAACCTTCTAGATCAATTTACTTATAAGTAAGCGGCTTGCGGAGGGAACTCATCTGTAATGTAAAGCAATTACCGTTCGATGGACGCGTATGAGCCGAACTCATTTATTTTGCTACTAGCTTTTGCTCGCGACTCCGTCCGCGTAGACTACAGGGTTGAGATCAGAAGGAAAATAAGTTGTAGTCTATTTTACTTCTCAGAGTCCTATTTATGTCCATACCAAAATTCATACAATTCGGTCAAATTGTTCAAACGTGAAACCGTAACGCGTCGATCGGCGCCTTGTGCATCATTACTGCGCGCTTGATCAATATTTTAAAACTGCAATATTTTCTAAGATACTCAGTGAAATCAAATGATGTAAAGGGCAATTTTATTTAAAATTAAATACTTGTAATGAATAACGTATTTATTTGGATAAGGATTAATATCATATTTATAAACACACCTTCACAAATAAAACTTTATTTTAAAATAAATTTGGTTAGGATAAAAAACGTTATTGTGAGCCAACCTTAAAAAATAGACATACGCTGTCGCGGACTTTTTTTTAGAACTTTTAAAGAGAAACATTTCTCTCATACATTATTTTAGCGAAACTTTAACCGTTTTCGCAGCGCACGCCGCGGAAGCTCACAAAAAGGAAAAAATGTCCCCGATATCGAAACATTCTTTATTGCTGCTCCGCTCCTATTCGTCGTAGCGTGATGTTATATAGCCTATAGCCTTCCTCGATAAATGTGCTATCTAACAGTGAAAGAATTTTTCAAATCGGACCAGTAGTTCCTGAGATCCTAGCGTTCAAACAAACAAACAAACAAACAAACAAACAAACAAACTCTTCAGCTTTATAATATTAGTATAGATTTCTTTATTTACTTTCATCGTTCGAGTATGAAATAGGAAAGTTAATAGGCCACTAGTCTTTCTTATTGTTATGTTTTCATCCCGAGAGAACTAAAAGAATATTA
The DNA here is from genome assembly GCA_030295005.1 of Cephonodes hylas. Lineage (NCBI taxonomy): Eukaryota > Metazoa > Arthropoda > Insecta > Lepidoptera > Sphingidae > Cephonodes > Cephonodes hylas. The sequence continues at coordinate 9,460,553 of AP025371.1, forward strand.
TATGGATTAATATTAATGAAACGACAGATCACTTTAACATAAAGTGACTTTTTTAAAAATAGACAAGTTTAAATCAGATATCATAGTAGTGTTGTAATTTTTGTTTTAATAAATATTTGTGCAATTAATTGAAGACATAATAATTTTTATAACTATACTTAATATACCCAACTTAAGAGATACCTAGAAGTAATTTCATTAGCCGCATAGTAATTAAGTAGTTAAATAACATCTGCAACCTTGAGGTTCAGTTTATTATATAGTCCTCAAAGTGACTGGCGATATTAGGGCTGGTATGGAGAACACCGAAGTCACTGTCTTGGCTTTGGTTGATTTCTCCAATGCCTTCAATACCGTCAGTCACGACATCCTCTTAGCTATTCTTTCCCACCTTATGATCTCTTCTGAGGCACTGGATTGGTTCTCTAGCTATCTTCAGGGACGTCAGCAGTCTGTGCGCATTGGCGAATTATCGTCAAATTGGCGTAATCTTGATTCTGGCGTTCCTCAAGGCGGTATACTTTCTCCTATGCTATTTTCTATTTTTATTAATCTCATAACGCAAGAACTTCAATGTGCGTATCATCTGTATGCCGACGATCTGCAAATCTACGCTCAATCCAGTGTAGACTCTGTGGCTTCTGCGATACATAGGGTTAACGATGACCTGGCTCGTATAAAGACCTGGTCAAATAACTTTGGCCTAGCAGTTAATCCTGCCAAGTGTCAGGCCATAGTTGTAGGGAACCTTAGGTTAATGACCAGACTGGACCTCAACACTTTACCACCTGTTGTTTTTAATGGCTCACAGATTCCTTGGTGTGCTAATGTCAAAAACCTAGGGCTCCATATAGACTCTAATTTTAGTTGGCGAGCTCAAGTTAACTCTGTGTCGCGGAAAGTCACAGGCACTCTTCGTGCTCTTTATCGCTTAAAAAACTTCCTTCCCTCCAGAACCAAGGCGATGCTTGTGCAAGCCCTAATATTTCCTCTAATCGACTATGGTGATGTGTGCTATTTCGATCTGAATGCAGAACATCTCAATAAATATGACCGTCTTCTCAATAACTGCATTCGATTCATTTTTAACCTTCGTAAATATGATCATGTTTCTTTTTTCCGCTCTCAACTGAAGTGGTTACCTATCCGACAGCGACGTTCTCTACGCGCACTTACTACTCTTTTTTCTATTATTAAGTCTTCTACTTCGCCCTCTTATCTAACTTCTCACTTTCAATATCTAGGTAGTAACCACAACAGGAATCTTCGCTCTTCTAACAATCTTCTCCTTTCATGTCCTTCTCATAACTCAGACTTTTTACATTCTTCCTTCTTCATTCAAGCTATCCTTCTATGGAACGCACTCCCACTAGAAATCAGGATGCTGACTAATCGCTTTTCTTTTAAATCAAGGGTTCGGCAACTTCTTTGGAATCAACTGTCAGAATCATCATAATATGTATATTTATGTATGTTTATTATATATTTATATAAGTATGTGTATAGTATATATATATATATATATATATATATATATAATATTTATATATGTTTATTGATTTATATATACCTATATTATTTATGCGCCAATTACGTTAGTCACAGCCGAAGGACTTAAAAAAACCAAAAATTTTATAATACTAATTTATTAACTAGATACTAGTTTCTTGATCGATGTTAGATACAAGAATTCTATCTTTCTACAATAATAACAATATATATATAGTAAACTTATAACTAATAATTGAGGTCGCGGAGTCGGCGTTTACGCGGCCTTGATCCGTATGTGGAACGACGAAGCATCAGCGATTTTGGGTAACCGGGCCATTGTGGTCATCAGCAATCCTTGTATGTGTGTCGCACGTAACACCTCCCCCCTCAGATCAGCAACTATTTGAGAACGTTGAGCGAAAATGTTGCTGGGGTGGATGTCTGAATTTTTCTTGTTTCAGGGGTTGCATATATTTGATCCTCGCTGGATGGGGTGTCCTTTTCAGATAGTGAGGGCTTGTATCCTTTAGACTTTTTGAGATAACGGCGTGCAGTAACTCCAATACTTATTGCGGTTATAACTAGTACCACAGTGTAGAGAGGTATTGTGGTATGATATATAGCATGGTCCAAATTTACTGGATGCTGGGCTTGAATCTTATCTTCAATATCATGTAGTCCTTTCAAGTTGATTGATGCTAGTTCAAGATGAGGGATGCTGGTATCATCTCTTGTAAGGTAGCCATTCGGTATGTTTGCTATTTTCAGCGGCTGTCCTTTAATTTGTCCATTGATGTTAATAAGGGTGAATTCGTCGGTGCGCAGCGAACATTTCAGAGGAATCGTGACGAGGTAGCTTCCGCTTAGCGTTACGTAGTCCTGGCGTCTACATTTCAGTTCAGCCTTTGTTGGTTTAGGGATGACGATTGTATAGTGTTGATCATCTAGCTGCTCCATAGCTTCTCTGGTGAGAACGATTTCCGTCGGCTGGCATGATTTATGTAGGGGCTGGTTTCCGATGAGACTCTGGATACAGTCGGCATGGCCTCGGGGCTGATGATTGATGCTCTCCTCACAAAGATGTCGACGATCGAACTTCGGGCATTCAGCCTCCATGTACATGAAACTTATCCCATTAGTTGCCATAAAAGGATATGAAGGGATAAAGGTCTGGTGGTGTTTATTAGGAACAATGGAAAGCCTATACAACTCGAAATTATCTGGGGAGACTATGGGAAATTTAAAAATAATGACTATTCTTTTATCTATGTAATAGAATCCTGGTTTAATTATATTATAATATTCTCTTAACTCCGCGTCCAATATTTGATCCTTGTTGTATAAGGATTTTAGCTTACCTATTATATTAACTAAATTTTCTATTTCTAACATACTATGATGAGTGCTCGATGCACTTATAAATGCTAAGGTATTCTCTAACTTAATTAACTCTAAAGATAAATCCTTCACGTAGTCGAATCCTGTAACAATCGAGATGACTTACATGTACGTTTAAGTCTAGACTTTGCAATGGGTCCTTTCTTTTTAGACGTATATATGTGAATCGGAAGGTTTGCAAGTACAGTGTCTTGCGTGTATTGTGGCGCTAATTTTTGCCTACTCGCTAACGGGTTACTTATAAATACTTGTTGGTCGGGTTGATACTGTTCTTCCGGTTCCCTATTTTTATTACGGTTATTCATTAGGTTAGTGCGATCTACCGTGGTGGATTTATTTATAAGATCATATACTACTTTCATCTGGTCCCGGTGGCTTAAAATATACTGCTGCATAAGATGAGCTGTCAGGTCTATATCTAGGGGGTCTCTGGGGTCAAAATGACCTCGTATGATATCATGAGGCCTGCACTTAGTAAAACTATGAACTGAACTGTTATACGCTAATACCGCATAGGGCATTTGGTTCACGACAGGTTCATCTTTTTGCTTTAACTTTAATATACGTAAATGTTCTATTATAGTGGAATGGAATCTTTCTATTATGCCGTTATCATTAGGTGAGTTCGCCAAAGTCTTATGGTGGTTAATTTTATGTAATCTTACAAATTCGGCAAATAATTGATTCGTGAATTCTGTACCGTTATCTGTAACTATAGTTAAAGGTAGCCCATGATGAGTACAAAATGTTAATAATCCTTGTAAAATACTTATTGCAGTTCCGTCGCGTAAATGATAAGCCTGCCCGTACTTAGAAAATGAATCGACAAACGTTAGGTACTTTTCTGCTTGAGCGGTAAATAAGTCCATATGTACTATTTCAAAGGGTTTGGTGGCTGGGGGCACGATGTTAAATTGTGGCCTGATAGGGTTTCTATCATACTTCGACTGTCCACAAATTGTGCATTCGTTAATGTATTTGCTTATCTCCTCTTTCATCTTCGGCCAATAAAAGCGCCGGGAAAGTGATAAGTAACATTCGTTTATTCCCCTATGATTAGTCTTACCCTCGTGATAGTTTTTAATTATTTCCTGCTGTCTTAAATATTCTTTTACGTCTTCTAGTTCAGTCTTTGCTAAGACTAAATTCATAGAAGAGCTTTTAAAATTATTTTGTATGATCGGAATTATGGAATACATCCCTAATGGGGGTGTTATTTTAAGGGCAGTTTTTACTTTCGGATTAACGTATTCCTTTATGGCATTTACTACGTCTTGCTCTAAATTGGATTCTGATACTTGAATGTGAGTACGGGTGTGTGTGTCGAATGGTTTTGTGGCTGTTGTTCGTCGTTTAATATCACCTACTATTGTAAAACAAATCTGTCTATGGAACTTATTCAACGGCTCATCGGTAATGGGAACTTCAAGAATCGGGTTTTCATTACTAGTGTGAGCTGTCTCAGTTGACGAATCAGCGCGACTAGGTGGTCTCTCGGAGGGGTTTACGAGCATCGAGTCTGTTTCCTCATTATTAATTTGGACTCGTGATAAAGCATCGGCATTTGTGTTACATTTGCCTTTTTTATAGACTATAGTATAGTCGTATTCGCTTAACTTGAGCCGCCAGCGAGTTAACCGGGAATTCGGCTCTTTTAGATTCATAATCCATTGAAGGGGTTTATGATCCGTTAGAATTTTGAATTTACGACCGAATAAATATGGTCTAAAATATTTGGTTGCCCAAACTATGGCAAGCAATTCTTTTTCTATTGTGCTATATTTTTGTTCACTATCGTTTAAAGTTCTGGACGCATAACATATGGGCTTATCTGAACCTATCGGTCCTTGTGAAAGGATGGCACCTATCGCTACATTAGAGGCATCCGTTGTTAAATTAAACTCTTTCGAAAAATCCGGGTATTGTAATATCGGATCGTTTGTTAATAAATTCTTACATTTTTCAAAACTATCGATATACTCGGGGTCAAACGTTATCTTATTGGTCTTTTTGAGGCATTTAGTCATCGGTTTAGTTATACGTGCGAAATCCGGAATAAATTTTCTGTAGTAACCTAACAGTCCTAAAAATTGTTTAATTTCTTTGCTACTCTTAGGCAGTGGATATTTTTGAATAGCCGCTATTTTATCAGGGTTAGGTCTTATACCCTCTCGACTAATTATATGGCCTAGATATGGTGTCTCCAACTTCAGAAATTCAGATTTATCCATTTGGATTTTGAAATTGGAGTCACGTAGCCTGTCGAACACTTTTTCTAGATTTACTATGTGCTCTTGCAGGGATGTACTAAAGACGATAATATCATCGAGGTAAACTAGACAGATTTCATTTTGTAACCCTCTAAGCACATTGTCCATCACTCGTTGGAATGTGGATGGTGAATTTTTTAGGCCCATTGGCATTCGTAAGAATTCGAAATGCCCATGTTCGACATTAAAAGCTGTTTTTTGGATATCATCGGGGTCCATCTCGACCTGATAAAATCCTGATGCTAAGTCCAGGGTCGTGAAGTATTGGCATCTACCTAGTTTATCCAGAACATCCGTGATGTTAGGAATCGGATACCTATCGTCTATGGTCTTGTCGTTTAACTTCCTAAAATCAACAACTATTCTCCACTTCTGCTTCCCTGAAGCGTCAACTTTCTTAGGGACTACCCATATAGGTGAGCTCCAGGCGGAATCGGATGGCCGAATAATGCCTTGTTCCAACATCTTAGTAATCTGTTCCCTAACTTCCTGACGATGAATAAATGGATACCTATAATTTTTACTATATACCGGTAATTCGTCCGTTGTCCTAATCCTATGCTTAATTTTATTCGTAAACGTTAAGGGTTCGCCATCGAGATAGAATACGTCTGCGTAACGTCTGCACAAAGCTTCCAAATTGCATTTCTCCTCTACGTTCAAGTGATCAGTTCGCAAACGATTTAAAACATTTTTAACACGTTCCGAATCCGGCCCTGGCGTTATGCATTCGATATTAAATACCTGTATGCGCGGTTGTTGTTCAAATTTAATAGTAATATCGTCACAGGTGGGGTTTTCGATTTCAATCGTGCCTACTCTGTCCGAGACCTTAGTAACGCACTCATGGATAATGCAATTAGAAACTATTTGCTGAGGCACATGTACGTCACCTTCCGAGTCATATATCGGTACGTTTATTAGTTTGGATGAGCCGGCTGGGATCGTTTCGTACGGGTTCGATTTTCGACACTTATAGCACTTGAGATGTATTGAAGCATGTTCCGTAATTAACAAATTATTCTTTAAATCTATGTTACAATTTTCTAACAAGTCCAAACCTATAAGTCCGTCGAAATAATTATGGAATCGATATATGAAAAATTTCGCATATCTTTGTTCATTAAATTCCTGAAAGTGCGGGATGGTAATTGAATGTTCATGTATGCTAGTACCTCGCGAATTAGTAACTTCGAAAGGATCAAAATCACGTGGAATAGTGGGGAAAAATTTGTCACATGCTTCAGGGCTCAAAAAGGATTGATTCGCGCCGGTATCAACTAATAACTTAAGTGGGGGATCCGCTATTTGTACGTAGCGTAATTCCCTTTTGGAATGTAGATTTAATTCTATCTTGGTTCTTTCGTGGAACGGCCCTCGGAAAAATCCTGCTTATTATCAACCGGGCTTTGCGCTTCCGCGTCGGTAACATTATTCGCGTTTGTATGATCGTATTGAGACTGATCGATAGCGTATTCATATTCCGGATTCATGTCGCAGTAATATTCCGAATAAGGAGGATATGTAAATGGCTCATAATAACACTCGCCGTAATAACTATCGTTATAATCGTTGTAATCTGCAATTTCGTTAAAATTCATCTCCCTACTTTTAAAATAGTTTGATGGCGGAGGATTACCGTGAACTCTCCAATCGCGTCCCGTTAAGGTTGGTGGTGATACCTTCGGTACGTAATGGCTTACACCACTCATGGGTTTCGGCCCGGCATTATATACTGGTACATTTTTAGGAGGTAATCTAAAACTGTTATTCGGATTATAATTTGGCGGCGGCGCCCGGAACATTTGCTGAGTACGCGTGGGATATGTAAGCATGCGTTGCTGCGGATGAGAAATCTGGGCGTTCGGACGCCATTGGGGTGCCTGTTGCGATGTATAAGGGTGCGCAAATACGGGTGATGGTTTCGGCCACGCTGGACTAGGGGTAGGTACACTAAACATTTTAGGCATGTTCATATTAAAACCTAAGGATGGTACCTTATGTGGTGTGCTCGGATGTGCTGGAGTGTTACGTCGCTCAGGTACGGAATCATTTCGCTGCTGTAGGTACATTATATTAATCTCTTCTTGGACAAATTCCAGAGCCTTTTCAATTGTCTCGGGTCTCATACATCGAATACGTGACCCGAGGGGTTCTTTTAACCCTCTTACGAAGGCTTGCTTAGCCAAGTTACGGTAAAGATCGCGTTTAGCCTCTATCGTGGTTGTAACTGATTCGTGTAAGGACACATATGTCATAATTGTACTAAATAAGGTCTGGCATTTGTCGTAGAATTCTTGAGGTGTATCATTGCCTTGAGTTGCGAGAGAAAGATCGTTATAAAGGGCGGTTTCATCCCTTTGGTCTGCGAAATTATTTATCAAGGCGTTTTTAATACCTAGCCAGTTTGTAGGAATGCCGTTAGAATTTATTGTTCTGGCGGCAGGACCCGTGATTTTATTTAAAATTCCGTTTATGAGACACAGATTACTTAATTGATATGACGGTTCGTTTTTCATGTATTGTGCCACTATTTGGTCACAGATTTGTATAAACCTAGTTAGGACATTTGGGTTCCCATCAAACTCAGGGACCGGCCGTAGGGCCTTATAGATATTGTCCGGGTCAAATGTCATTTTATCTAAATTATTATCACTTCCTAAATTTCTATTACTATCTAAATTCCTACTATTATCTAAAGCGAAGTTCCTATGAATCTGTCTTGAAGAGACAGATTCCTCCCCTTTATTCCTTGGATGGAAAATTTTGGAGACAGGAGGCAACACTTAGGATAAAATTTCAGAGTACTTACATAAGTTGGTTTTTCTTTGTACTGATGTTTGAGTACGTCCCCGGCCGTGCCCTCGTAGGTTTCGGATTCCAGACGATGGCTTAAGAGCCCGCCAGCGACTATGCGGAGTCAAGCTAGGCAACGATTTTTGATACCTATGACCGCCACGCACTGACTCTAGAATCCTACCGACTGCGCCAATTACGTTAGTCACAGCCGAAGGACTTAAAAAAACCAAAAATTTTATAATACTAATTTATTAACTAGATACTAGTTTCTTGATCGATGTTAGATACAAGAATTCTATCTTTCTACAATAATAACAATATATATATAGTAAACTTATAACTAATAATTGAGGTCGCGGAGTCGGCGTTTACGCGGCCTTGATCCGTATGTGGAACGACGAAGCATCAGCGATTTTGGGTAACCGGGCCATTGTGGTCATCAGCAATCCTTGTATGTGTGTCGCACGTAACACGCCTATCATATTTCTCTGCACCACTGTAAGGTTGACTGGAAGATAATGCCATCGGCATTAAGTCCGCCTGTATACATTGTTAGTATATGAAGTTTAAATAAATAAATAATAAATTATTAAAAATAAAATAATTCCACTATGAACCTTAATTATGTAAAATTTGATGTTATTCTTTAGACTTAATTATTTAACTTAGACGTTTTATGTAAATACGCAGTATATATTAAGCCATAGCATAAATAACTACGTCACGTGATTATTTAAATGTGTAGAGAATAATTGGAATTTTAAATGTTATTGTTTTTTATATGTCTTATGGGACTATTTTAAGAAAATAATGTTATAACATTTTTAATAAAAATGCACTTTATATCATGTATATATTAAAATGTAGTCTCACTGAAGGGTTCAATCAACACAGAAATTTTAGATTTGAATAGTAATTTTAATGTCTAATAAAAGTCAATTTGAATATAACACGCTTAATAGTTTAACATATTTTATTAAATTGATTTTTCTTCTGCTTAGTACTTGTAGTGGGAACTTGTTCATCTTGATTGAAAACAAGTGATCAACTCATGTTTTTACATAGTAAGGTCCAAATAGTGTCTGAAGTTTCGAGAAATTTTACAAGATTCCTTCACTAAATAACATTATGTACCTAATTTTGTTTACTTATTTTACACTGAATTGATTTGTTTTCCCAGAACGAGGCACATTAATATAATTCATAATGTGTGTTACATATCTTTCTTTACTTTATACCCATCATAAATATGCGTAACAGTTTAATTAAGTTTACATTTATGTAATAAAGAAACGAAAAATTATCTAATAAATTGAAGATTTACATCGCAATTACGTATTGTATAGGTTGTTTCACGAATTAAAATTTTAAACGATAATAAAACTTAATTTTGCCTATCATTATGTTTAGGCCAAGGCCGTGGATTTTAATTAGCTATTGACAACATGTTTCATTACATCAAACGGAGTCGTAAAGTTACCTACATTTAATGTCACATTTATATTCCATTCCATTTTACATATAGAGGTCGTCTACATTATACAATGTAATTAAAACTCATTGGAACATGTTACGTTAATTTAAATTCTCATAAAAATACTTTTGTATCGAATTAATTTGTTACTCTTCCTCAAATTCAACAGAGAATCAACAGACCGTTAACCCCTGTATATAAATTGGCCCATTAATCAAGAGCTCTGCATCCAATACTTTGTTCCTTCGCTCTCGTATATTCACAAGGGGTCGTGTTGCGGGAAGCGGGTCTTGTTATGCTGGTTATCTTGTTGATATTATCCCATGGGAGACCCGAGAGGGACCTCTTAAGAAGAGCTCGTAAATAAATCAAGCTCTTGTACTTAAAGGGACGTTCACCTGGTCTATGCTATCTTGTACAGGTGTATTATTGTGTTTTTAATAGGGGCTGTCGTGCCGAGGGTTGCATTTATTTTGTGACTTGTAGTCTTTGAATGTTGAATATATTAATCGCTTGTTATGCAGACTAATGACATTGGGAAAAAATGTTTGGTGCGATTGCGTCTTGTAGACTGCGAAGTTTTTTTTTATTATTTTGAATACTTTTCACAAAGTTGGTGATTTATTAAATAATGTAAATTGATAGACACTTCTTTTTCTATTTTTTTGTATTATTATTTAGCTAGAAGTCTAATGGCAAAAGAAGGTGACATAGGGACATCCTAGACTGATGGGTTTGACAAAGCTCTATTAGATATTTTCCATTATGAAATTCTCGGTGGAATCACGGAGTTTAGAAATGTGCTGCTAAAAGTAGATGGTAATGGTAGTGGTGTATAATGCACCACTTTTTTCTATTTAGTGATAGAATGCACGCTGATTAATAGGATATTAATTACCATTGTAACAGTAAAAGACACGTGACGTTTTTAATTGTGCACATTCGCTCGTGGTGGACGTGTGTTCAAGGGCTAATACGGGATTACAGTTTGTGCATGAGGCTCAGTGGCTTGTACTGACGGGCAACGTGTTTATCGGCTTATAATTATCTCACATACACACTGGAGTTATGATCGGACATGAACTGTTGTGTTGAAGCATAATGGAAGCTATGATAGATGACGATAGAGCCAAATACAACCTATAAATGAACGTACGGTCATGGCATAGTCAGTTTAGTTTATGCAACCTATTGGGTTAACATACAAAAAATAAGCTTTATTTTCTTAAAGTGCGTGAGATTGTCTGAGACCTGATAATCTTTACAAGAGCCCCTATCTCTATCCCATTTACGTTCCATCTCGATAGATCGCGAACTTACGATACGATTATTCGTAGGCGGCTAATAGATGTTATAAGTAATAATTAGATTAACTGTTGTAAGAATACCTTGTGTAAAAAATATATATTTCTAAAGTAGCTTGTATTTTTCATATTTATGTGTTGCTTCGTGTGCACAAGTAAGACTTTTTTGTCATAGATGTCAAGGTATTAGCAACATTTTAATACTTCCAAATTGGCCGTTTTGCAGATTGTGCCACCGATTAAGGATTTTTTCCCGCCCTCCACACTTTTCCTGTTTATTTTGCGAAATAATGTCGTAACCACCCCTAAATATAAAATGATCAAAATTCTCCAAAGGGAAGGCGACGCCTGCGAGTCCAATTTATTTCTTTCATCCTATGTATAAATGTTCATGTTCTTACAAATAACTCGGTAATAGCTAGTGAAAAACCTCCGCTGGATAAGTTGCTATCAAAGGCTTACGTACTCGCGCCAAGCTTTCGTTGGAAATTACTCCTCCTTCGAGCTCGTTTGAAAGGAGCTCTTTGGCATTAAAGCGATCAAACAAATTTAGACATTACGTCTTGCAAGCAAAATTTGTTTTCAAGACTTTATTGCCTTTTTTGCGATATATTTTATTCTTATTTCATATCGTGATTTGCCAGTAACACGTTGCCAAGTAATTTCTGCAAGCCAAAATATTGTTATTCGACGGATAATAACATTTCTTGTGAAGTTTCAGCTGCCGAAAAGCAATTATGATTCGAAGGCAAACCACCAACAAAGTCTGTATAAAGTTTATTCAGAACTAAATGAATATTAAACGGATTTATAACATAACTGTTTTCGTACTTTGTTTTCAACACGATTTAATTATTATTTTTTAATATGCTAACAAATATTAAACGAAAAGTTACTATAAGTAAATAGAATACGCCAGGAAAATGAAGATGATCATTTTTTTAAAAAAAGAAGCTGCTAGGAGATTAAAAATGGAAATAAATAATTGTTTTTCTTTTTTTTATATTCATTTATAAAAACACGTCAAATCGTGACATGTTGCCTTTCCTTTGTGAAATGGTAGGTACCATCTAATCGATATCGCACGACCTCACTCCACCGCTACTCTACCGCATCTACACGACCGCATTTGCGAACATTTCATGTTACATAATAAAATGTAATTACACCTGTACGCCAAAAAACACGTTCACGTATTCAGATCAGTTCGTCGTAACACATCCATTATTGATACTGATTGAATATAAGCTCTCGATTCAGGAGCGAGGTGAACGCACTCGCTGTACCGTTCCTCTTACTACATAGTTACACCAAGTCCACAATACTCAGCTCGTTTATTGTGTTTTTCAAAGGGTTTCACAAAGCCTCCATTTACAATGTCGGTTGAACGTGCGCCACACCGCGTAGAGTATACTCTCAATAACTCTATAGAATTAACTTTCATATTGTTACCTTCACACAAGTACATAATTACGGTTAGCGGAGGCTTTGACATGTAATTCCCTTTTGTGTTGAAGTTATAATTGATACAGAAACACGTGGAGACGTGGAATTCTGTTATGTAATGGCGTTAGGAAGCATGACAATAATTTCACCAAATAATTTAAAGATATTTAATATTACATAATTATTTTAGAAAATGTATCATATGGTATTAATTTTGTTGGAATAGGTGATTTAGTTAGACATAGGCATGTTTATAATTATAAGCATAAAACAAATAAAAAATATTGGGTACATAGGTACATACCAGATGCGATCGTAATAACTTGTAACTAAATTAGCTGTAGTTAATGTTTATTGGATACGATTACTCGAAATTGAATTTACCCAACTCAGCAATTTCCCAAATAACGCTGACTTGCTGCGTTACATCGTGAAATATTTAGTTTGCCTTTGTGCTTGCCAATAGCACTCCGAACTTAGTTTGTGTGTTGTGAGTTTAATTCAAACGCTTCAACCAGATTTATTTCAGCTGTATTCAATTTATTCTCGAAACTTCCACTAAAATTGTTGCTGAGAGTGTTATAAATGTTAAATAGTTTTCTGCACTCCACGATTTCAAACTTTTCAACATGTTAATTAATATCCCGCCGCATGAAGTACCTGTTGTATTCATACATTTTAATAAAAGCTTTGAATGTTCGAAATCCCGAGTAATTACTTTACGAATACCTTTCATATGTGGTTTTGTTTTGGTGTTGATTTTTTTTATATGTAAATTATATTTGTTTACAAAATGTATTTGTATGATATTTATTTTCTGACTCTATCCCATACGAGGGAATGTACACTAAGAAAAGTTCCAGATTTACTAACCAATGTTACTTCTGTTTATACGAAAAAAGTATTCACAGAACAATGACTTCCATTCTGCCCCCTAATTCGTCGCTTTTAACTCACTGCAAAGGAATTTACAAGTACGGATCAAAAGACTATATCTTCCTGTGTTTCGTTGATTGCACGAATGTTACTCAGCTCCAATTTCAGTGCAGAGGTAATCAGAGATGCGCCAATCAGAGCTAGTCCAGTGCTAGGCTTTAGTGTGAATGCCAATAATTACTGCGATATAGCAGACCCTGTAATATTTGCTCCACTCCAAGGCAATTTGCAATGGGGCCATTACAATAGAACCGTATCGAATTCGCATCCGTTCTGCGGCACAGCCTATCTCTAATTGCTTTGTACTGTGCCTGTGTATTGTCACTGACAGATATCAGCAACCTTTGAGATTTCTGAAGGCAATTTAATTGTGTATTCGGAATTACAAACACTTATCCAATGTTTGTATGATATGTAGAGCATTCGTATTAGCAATAATTATTTATAAAATTCATGTATGAAATTAAATGCAATATATTTTAAAATCTATCCGCGCAATCTTACAAAAAGTATATAAAAAAATTAACACGTTTCCGTAGCGTTTTCATTAAAGGAGAAGATGATTTTAATCTGTCACTCGCAGTGTAACTACGGATTTAACAGAGGGTTAAAGGTCCCATTACTTCCCCCGACTGAACGCCATGATAAAACGTAATATACCTAATATAAAACGGACCGTGCGCCTTTATGACAAGCTGTACAAAGTAAAATGTGTTTATTCGTTGCAATAGACATCAATGTTAGCAGATGTTACTTACTGACGGAGTGAGTCTGAACCTTCTTTATGGACCAATGTATCACATAGTAACTTTAATTGAATTCCGTAACGTACACATTGTAAACAAATTAAAAGTACTGCCAACCGCGAACATTTCGTCTGATTCACATTTAAAAATAGATAGACGAATCGATGTAACGTCGATGTATCAGTAAATATTATTTTTCCGCAGATTGAAGCAATAAATTCCGTTAATCGCCGCTTATCCCCCACGGTTTGTTAAATGTGACGTGATAATTCACCGATCCCATTATACGGAACTGTATGGAACTGTGCCAAATTTTCAACTAGAGTCTCACACAAAGAGTTCATAGTCTTTAGTTTTTAAAACTGCAGCGATAGATGAAGCTTGGGCCAAGATTAATGGTATTATAGTTAGGGCGATAAAACCGGCAGTAGTTTGTTGGATGGTTATAGATAATACGATGCATTTCTTGTAGCAAGTATGAACCGTGGCCTAGATTGTGGCGCATTGCGTAGGTCAGCCATGAGTGCCGCTACCACCACACTTTCTCTTTAATGCGCTATTTCACTTTCACTTCAATCGTGATTTTATTCGATCTATCGCAACTCTGATAATGTCTGTGCTTTGAATGATATTATTCGAAAAGTAGCACATTATCTACAAATATTTGCTTTTTAAATAATTTATGACATTCACTGTTCGGAATATTGGAGTAGGACAATTACCGAATGTTTGGATGACCTAAATAAACATTTACTCACTAAACACGTAATGTTTTAAGAAGTATATTTATATATTACACAATGAGAGATTATAGTGCCAATTTATCTTTAAGAGTTAGTAATTATCGTATAAATAAAATAGACGTTGGGTGCGAGTACAATCATGCATTCGACACGGCGCCTGGCACCATACCCGAATGGGCGAAAATGTTACGACCATTTCATTACATGACGTAACAAATTGGAGTCTAATCCAAAGTCAATATGAAACTGAGCCAAATGACTCATAACTTTCCCCCGAGCTCGTTTCGTACAAATGTAAAAGTTTTAATTAACGTTTTAAAAACTTTCCATTCATACACAAGAGTTAAAGCGGGCACTGATTGTTTCAGTTTTACTCCCTAATTAATGTAAATTTCAACTCAAAGTTTGATCTGTTTATTTTTCTTTTATCCAATTTTACTGTATCCAGCCATGCACGTTTTATTGTGGATTTATGGTAGACAGCTAGATACATGACAGTGCAAAGAATTATTTCAAAAGTGAACCAATAATGTCTGCTATATGTATACAAACAAGTTGTTTGTCAATTTCCCGATGACGCAGCGCGTTGTCAAAGCGTAGTGGCCGCCTGTGCACATAAACAGTTGAGTCGCGACCGCCGCCTCCCACTCTCCCCCTCGGAATGGGGATGCGCCTGCCCGACACCCCGGCTGCCCCATTTTTCACGAATGCTTAGCATGTCGTGGCCAACTCCCCGCCCGTTTACCCCACCGAGTTCGCATGTTTTGTCGTAAATTTTTGTTATGACAACACGGTCAGCTGAGTCAACAGATAGCGATTCACATATTTACATACTGTTCAATGCACACATGTTTTATCGTTGAATATAATGAAAACGCGTTTGAAGTTTTTTCTTTGTAATTGGCCATATACATTTTTATGTTCTTTATGAGCAAAAAAGTATTTTTTGCAATGTTACATCACTGTCTGTTTTGTGAATGTTTTATTCCGGTTGTTGCAGTTACATGTATGAATTATCACTGAATCTTTGATGTTAATTCAACATATTTAATTTGTGTCATTAATTAAATTAATGTTTCTTCTGTGTCGTTCATGTCGACCAATCTCCTGTTTTCTTTCTTGACACAGTGATTTATCGTATTCTTTCTCCATTTTATTACTTGTTGCTGTGTCGACGGGGTTTAAATTTAATTTGTTTGCCGGAATTCTCTTGCAGGGATTACCGGCGTTGTTTCGTATTAAAATATTCAAGCGTAGCGTTAATCGTACATTTGGGATATTGATTAAAAAAACTAATTCAACATATTATGTAATAGCTTATTAATCTATAATATGAACGGTGCAATGTCCACGACAAGCAGCGGGCTCTCTTTCCGCCCCGTCAGCGCAATAACCACTGTCGAGGTGTGCCGCTGACTCGGCGATACTCGGCGTTTTCTTGCCGACTCTGGAGTGAGTCAGCATACCCGACGCCGAGCGCCATGAGTCATGACTCGACACAATTCGGCCCGGGATCGCCCGCCGTCAGCCGAAATAAGTGGATTGCCGCTTCACGTCTGACTGATTCCATTTTAAAGAGCCCTCTATGATGTCATTAAAACAATGTTTCGTATTAGAATTCATAAGTACGAATCCAGTCCGTTTGTTTGAAAACTTTTCGCTCGAATCTTCCTTTTGTATAAAAGTTAAGGATTCGTAATATCCTTATAAAGAGTCTGGACTATTAGACACTGGCCCAAATTGCTTTTTAATGAGTGTAATCACTCCCTCAATTTATGAGTAATCTATTTCGTGTTGGTTACGTTACGAAAATAATGGTTTCCTTTGGGTTTATTCGAGCGAATCACACTGCAGTAGGCAGTATAAAGAAGTAAATGGATTTTTTATAAATAACAATAGTTTATTAAATTTCGTTTTCCTCGTAGAAACTGTATTCTTAGTTGTTGTTTTAACTGCAATTCTTTTCTTTTTTTGTTTTAGAGAGTCGAGCGCGAGACGACAAAAAGCCCGGCTACTACCGGAGGGAGGAAAAAATCAGGCGCGTTGAAGAGCAACGGGCAGATCACACCTGCTGAGCCGCCGCCGCCGCCAACAGGTACACACTTTTTGCCACTTCGCTTTGTATTACTCGCATTAATTATGTAACCGTCACACATTATTCAGCTGTAAAAAAAGGGAATTATTATAATTTTTTAATATAAACGACACCCACAATTGTGTAAATAGAAACCGTAAATTACACATTTGAATTTTTTCGCGTACGAAAAAGTCAAGCGAAACAATCTCGAAAGTCCTTCAAACTGGCAGTAAACACGAAACTTGTCCACAAACAAGTTGAATACTTGGATAAATCCACCGGAATGATTTACGAGTGTTTTAAAAAAGTTCGCCCATTTTCGCATCGGTCTTCACACAAGTGCGATTATGATAGTTGGCGGTGATGTCGTAAAATGTAAAGTTTTTACAGAGAAAGTGATGGATGAGGTGACGTCCCGTCGTAGACTTAACGACTTTGTTGTATCAGAACACTATATGCAACCATGTTACTATGTATAAGCCCTAAAAATGGGCTTGATTTTTTGTACTACAGACAATGATTAGGCATTATTCTACCATGATGGTCTAATTTCTGTTGAAAAACTCAAATTTTAGATACAAAATTCGTTCGTTGTTCATATTTATTAAAATAAAAATATGTAGGTATAGTAAGTTTGTATCATTCCTTATGGTCTAAGCCAAAAGCGCTGTTTTAAATTCGATCCTGCAAAACACTACTAGCAACTCTACTTCCAATAGTAATATCATTTTGCAAGAGATATAAATTGTTTAAAACACTTGGATAAATGCGAACAAAACGACAAACACGCAGAAGGTTGCGTTCATTATTCATGTTCATGCATCTTGTGAATTTATTTGCAAATTACGTTGATATATAGCGACGCTCGCAAGCGTTTAATGTGATATCGTTCAATTAGTTATCGGTTTAAATGTTATTTGTCTTGTGGTAATTGTATTTTATTAAATACGTATTATCTTGCTATAGAATTTGCGGAAGGTTGGTGTTTATGGTAGCTCTATTAATGAAGGAGCAACTTAAAAATCCTTTGATATAAATATTATAAATGGGCTTAGTTTGTTATTTAAAATGAGTCTATGGTATGCTATGGTATCCGAACAAATTAAATTGCGTTTTGAAATCATTTATAACGTACTATAAGTTTATAGTTTCTCTAATGAGATCTATGCAGTCAAAAACACGGGCAAATGTCCTAATAAGAATAATAAACCAAAACTTGAGGAATTACCAAGGAAAAGCATTAAGAATGCCTGAATAAGTTTTAAATCCATCCACCGTGATTTTATTATATTTCGAGCATCTAACAAAAGCCCTATTCTTGTTTGTTCTATCGGAAAAGTCAATAGCCCTACAATTCAGGCGATAGCGAGGCGAAACCTTATAAAGATGATCGATTATATAAATCCCTTCAAAGAGTTGGTTGTTCCCTGTATTGGTAATAATTGAGTCTCGTTCGTATAGGTACCTACTTACGTATACATCCTTAATGTATGTTGTATGGGACTTTTTCTATATCTGTTCTATTGATAATATCGTTCCTCGCAATTATTTATGTACTATCAAATATAGTTCATCTTAAATCAATATCTTTAGTGCACGACAAACACGTCTAATCGCTTAATGATTTGTAGGCCTAGACAAGATGACATCGATTTGATATTACCTTATCGCTAGAACGATAAGATAAGATAGGTGTGAGGAGATTAAAACGCTGATCGCGCCGTATGTGGCGCCATGTGGAAAAAATACCAAAAATTATCATTATATCTATATCAGATTATAACTTACAAATATCAGAAACGTAAGGTTAAGGGGATTTATGAAACCCCTCTACATAGCTAAAAGTATACTTTTCATATAACAAATTCTTAATTCACATAAAAGATGGGAAAAAAAAGAAGCAACGAAAGTATCTTAAAGAAAACAAAGGTATATCTATGTTGGAGATGGCAATCCCTGAAATCCCAAGCAAATATTGAATAGAAACAAAAATGATGTAAAGTGAATCTCAATTTATAAATAGGTAGCAATGCACGAGATTCCATTCAGCACAAACGCACCCCCGGGACTCGAGCGCCCTCTGTGCTTAATAGGATAGAATTCACGGTATTCAGGTGTGCCGGCGGTCGCATCGTTTGTAATGCGTACTAGACGCAATACACCATTCAGCCGCTCCCTCGCTAAATTGAAACGGCCCGTGGACTTTATATTTGAAAACAAAGTAAAAGGACGCGTCTTTTGTTCCGTTTTGACTGCGCTCTCTGCGGAGTGCAGTGGCATTTTACAGGATACATATTTTGTTGGAAATACCGCTTCGCTTTACGTTATTTCTAAATAGATACCGTTTAGAGACTCAGCGTACTTCTCCGTTGTTCTTTTGTTTTATGCTGGTTAATCAAAAATACAGTAAGGTCGTATGTGCTGCGCGGTCGAAAGAGAAAATCGAAGACTGTTAGGTAGGACTTGTCCTTACCCGTCACTTACCATCGCGGAAAATGTTACACGTGTAAGTGCCATTATGGAAAACTTCGAGCATATACTTATATTCGCCAGTTAGATGTTCATAGATGGTGTGTTCATTGGTAATGTTTGCTGATACCTTAATGTTAACAAGGAAATTAAAATGATTAAATTCCGCTACACAAACACGAGCTCCAGTCTCGAATGTGATTTAATGCAGTGTTTTTATTAACAATTTCTGCCATACAGCGTTAACCTTCCGGTCAATGACCAAACTTTCAGCATTCGTTCAATAACCGGGTACCCGGGTACCCGCATATAATGTGACGGTAGAAAAGTTATTAGTAAGCTATCTACGTGGCATATGAAATAACTATGGACACTATACGCAGTTTATAGACCCCATAGAAGGTTTTAGACCTTTCAGGGACCTATCTGGGACTAATCGGCCCTACAGCCGAAACAATAATTTTAGAACCCCAGTGAATAGACGTTATATGTCGGTACTACCTTAACTCATTGCCAATCACGTTAAAAATCTGTTGTAAAAGTGAAAAAAGGTATATAAATATTGATAAATATGTAATGTGAAAAGAACGTTGGTGAAAATTTTCAGTCTTGGAGCCACCGTATCAAGAATCAAGAAGGAACATTACTAGCGGATACCATTATTATTGGATAATTATTTTCCTACTCTTCCATTGGTAAAATGTTTACAATCGTGATACTTGACGATTCTCAGCATTTTGAAATAAAATAAGGCATTTATTCCACCAGCAATAGCTTAATCGAAAACGCGAGGTGCCATTATCGACTGCGTTTAATTTTCATAAAAAACATAACTAGGTGCAGTTATGTGCCAAAAAGGCACTAATTATATTATCATTAATACATCAAGAAGCAAAAATTAGTATTGGTGCAAAGAAACAACCCGCAATTATTGAATTTTTTGACTGGTCAAAAGCTGGAGTGGACACTATGGAGAAAATGCTTGGTAGATATACCACAACGCATAGATGGCCTCTAGCATATCTCTTTAATATTCTCGATGTCGCCTGATTTTCACCATATCTTCTGTATAATGAAAATCATAAATGCCTGTTAAAAATGGCATGAGCGACGATTATTTTATCGGCTATTGGGCAAACAACTGCGTACTTCTTTCGTTATAAATTGTTCGAAGAATCCTCAAATTTTGAGGCATTTCTAAACGATAGCGGTGATTGAATCTTTTCCTGGCCGAGCTATCAATCCATATGCGCAAATGATAACAAGTAAATAATCAAGATCCCAGTATTTTTAAGACAACTAAAAAAAAACGTCGCGAAAACTAGAAAAATATGTTCAGTATGTAAAGACCTAATTTGTGATGAACATGGGTTGGAATGAACGTCATGATTAAATTTACTTTTATTTCCTTGTAGCAGTGTATCATTATAAAAAGTATACAATGTAAATAAATAAATAATAAAAGAAAATTATACTAATAAAATATGACGGGAATTATGTGCTTTTTACTTACTGTTTTTGCAATTGCTAATAAAAAAATATATATTTAAATAAAAAAAAACTATAAACTATATATTTTTTTATTTATTTTTAAAGTCAAATTACCAAAATACTTTAAATAATTAGATTCTTTAGTGAGTATTACCGACGTTCATGCGTAATACTTTCAGTGGGTACCCGGGTGCCTGGTTATTGAACGAAGGAGGTATGAAGTTTGGTAGTTAATTACTATTATTATATAATTAATTATAATAACGTTTAACAAGAATTGGGTTTAAAACTACTTTAATTTTGGGGATCCAGACGGTTTTGTAATTTTTTTACGAAAAAGTTATTAAATTCTATCTGCAAAGTTAAAATGGATACCCGGGTACCCGGTCATTGACCGGACGGTTAATTGAAAAGCAGGCGTAAATGTTGCAAACCGATATTATTAAAAAATGAACATCTGCGAAAATGTATGTTAACATTTGTAACACTTGTTTTTAATTAATTACATGTTTGTGTATCGAGTTCACTATTTTAACGTTAAAATATGAGTTTTATAAAATATTTATTTACAGTATGCCTATGGTTAATACATGTGTAAACACAACTGTAATGTGGTTGGTGAAATCGTTTTTATATAACCAACAAGCTTATTACTACGTATTTTCGACCTTGTGTATGTTTTGTACATCATCTTCGTCATATTTTTTTAAGACGAAAGTCCACATAAAACAAATGCAATAAGGAAATTTTTAGGTAAATATTTTACTCATTTTTTCATTGTCAGGGCCATACGATAGCCCTCTAGCTAGGCTAATTACGATTCTAACAGTCAAAGAACATTTATCGTGCTATGACCCCGAGAAGGAAATCAAGCTCATTATTTCATTAAGATAGACTGATAAGTAAAACCAATAACGTTCAGAATAGCCATAAAGGATAATTATATGAGTTTCCACAAAGGATGTTTATTACGGAATCGCGATATGCAATAATAGGAATACTACACGCCATTTGTGCATTAACATACATGGGCAAGTTGTTTGGCTGGTTGCCAAATCAGCGCATATAAACGGCTTACTTAAAGAGTGAACTCTGCACATCTGGCTTGGCTTTCACACTCCATCACGCCTAAGTAATATCGAGAACTTTGAAATGAACTCTAATAAATTTGCGTCATATTTTTGCATTAACACGTTTAACTGTGCCGTGTGAATTGTGAATGCGCGCAAATATTTTGTCAATATTTATTCGCAGCTATTAGCGCTTCGAAATGAGGGTGACGTTGACAATATCTCTTTACTTGACTGCGTCATTCGATGAATATGATATTTGCCCGCGAAATCGACTGAGAAATTTAACATCGATTTGAATTGGCTTTTGTTATTCTACAATATTATTACCAGTTGACTAGTCATGCCTTAAAATATTAATGTCTATGTGAGGTTCGTAAAAACAAGTAATTTGAAACAATCGCCTGAGCTTGCAATAGACGAAATAAAAATAAAAAACTTTTTTTTTTTAGATCAAAATAACGTTTCTTTACAGAGATATTTTGTTTCTATGTTCTTGTCTATCTATATAAAGGGAACATGCTGTTGATTATTGGCAAAAGACCTGTCTCATCAGGCAACACTAGTACATAGATCAATCCGAAATTTGCTGAAGTATACCTCGTGCCATTCAAGGAAAAAATATATTTTCCTTTTCAACTAAGCGTAGCAATTTATTTTGCGTGTAGTAATTTTTCTCGTACAATGAAAATAGAACACTTATGTTCATTTCTAACACAGAAAAATATACAACGAAAAGGAGTAGTAGTATCTTACGTTCCGAGAAACGCTTGAAAATATAAGATGAAAAATGTCTGCTTTATTTTGAGCTAAGAAAATATTTTTAGTCTCCACCGATGAATTCGCAAAGTAAATTGAGTTTTGAAAGACATCCACATTTTTAATAAAGGATGTTTGACATTTTTTTCGTGGTAAAATTAGTCTCTAGTGGGCGTGATAAATATAAAATGTACATTCTCTCCATACTTCGCAGCTAATGGACGATCCTGTTTCGCGTCTTGACTGCTCCGGAGATGGATGGCTTCCATTTGCAATAGAATGATCTAGCTTTCAATACCGCTTCCTAAACACATTGGACGTTTACATCCGAAGCCGCGGTACGTCGCTTCACTTCACTGACTTTCCTCCCACGTTAAACTCTTTATAAAATATTCGATCAATTGATAGTTTTCTCGTGGCTCGATATAAGAAAAGAATATTTTTATAGTACATAAATTCATTATAAATTTAAATTTTGCAATAAATACCTACTTATATTTGACAGAAGCTCATATAATTTTGAATTAGGAATTATCCGGAATGGGATGTAATAATAAAAGATTTCACATAAAACAGGTTTTCTAAAGATCGTCAGCATAATTTATTTGTAATACACAAAACCCACTCCTTATAGAAGAGTAACTGATAGAATTGTTTGATCATTATAAATTATATAAGATATTTATCATTAATGGATCAAACTTTATTGTCGTTTCATCCAGTAACCACTGCTTCCTCCGTTTGAACAGCTGTTTTATCGAGTCCATTAATAAGTCAATCTGAAGTAGAAGCGTTTATTCCCAAGCGTCCGTAATCCGTACAGGTATCGTAAAATATAGTAATTTACAACGTAACAGATCCAATTTGAACTATTCAAGCGTACCCTTACCTGAGTAATCCTAGGTAAAAGCCGGTTTCGCAGTAATTGGGAACATAGAGAACCGCAAGCCGGAGGCATTAGCTTAATGAACTAGACCGTTCTACTGTACCGACAATTTATACACATAAACGTCGCGAATATTGCGCAAAACTGGATGAAATAATTATTCACGTGTTCTTTTGAGTTATTGTTAAAACTTATACGTTTAAGTTTTTCTCAGCATAAAAATAAAACGTTACCCGCGTTGTATTCGTAAGATTCTTCCTCAAGACAATTACTTTATGTCAATTGGAACGGGCCAAGTCTTACCCGTCGAAACTGTTTTAACGGTTACAAATGTGTTTTTATAACTGTTCTCCTTTGTTACCAACTCGATGTTCAACCATAATTCAAACAAAAAGAGTTGGAAAGAATAGGAAGCGGATTCCTCTTTTGTGTCCACGAGAATGTTATCCTTTGAGTGAAATAATACGTCCGTGATAAAGCCTGATAAAACGTGCTTTCATTTTGTGCGATGGCTGGGAGTGACAGTATTGTGACGTCACTCGACGAACGTCCGCCCGCCGCCGTGAGGACTGAGGGCCCGAGGAGAGGGTGTGTGGGGGTGCGACACACAAACGTGTCGCATAAATCATTGAGGAATGCGCAATCACACCACGTTCATTATAATACGAGTTTGATAACGTCGCGGCTGATAGCGCTCCGTCCACACACCACACTGACATTTTTAATTTAACATACCAATATCTCATACCTAGGGAATGCAATCCCGACTCGAGATTGCAAATTCGAGATCCCGCGGGATTAGAAATATCAATCCCGCGGGATTCCGGAATTTTCGGGATCCCGTCTAGTTTTAAAAAAATAATTAATTTGGATGACTAAAGAAACTAATATCTGCTTGTTTGTGATAGTGAGGTTAAGTAAAATAACATAATAAAATACGACATGACCACGTCTCTGAATTTCGTGATAAACTCAAGTGGGTATCTATGCGCCTTTGCCGGAGACTCGTATTCTTTTGCTACTTTTTCAAATTTTATTCAATCCCACTGCTCCCCGTTATCTTAAATATAGGTTCCGTTTTCTAAGCGCTACACATGCATGACCGCTTAGGTCCTCAGAAAATTTAACACTTGAAATAAGCATAGCACCAAATTTCTTAATAATTCTTTTACAGTCCATGCTGCACGTCTATGGAATGAATTACTACTAACAATTCGTAAAGCTAAATCGCTTTCCACTTTTAAAAAACTTCTCAGAACTTACTATTCTAAACTTTATATTTTATTTGGTAAATTCGTATTCTTATATGTATGTCGTTTAGTATTTATATTCTTTTATTAATAGTGTTGCTTTTATTTCTGTAAATTACTCATGCAATCTTTACACTAATATCTTCTATTCAATGTTAAGTTAACATATCTTCTTTTTACATTCATGTATGCTTATGTATGTATTTGTTATTGATATACATTATTAGATTTTTTTCTGTTTCTATTTTACAATTCTGAAGACAACTGCCAGAACTACGACATTTCATTCCAGTCGCGTAGCTTGTCTGGAAGAGATCGCAGCTAGCGATAAAACTCGTATTCGTTATGCTTCATTAATGTTTTATATTTATTTTATTGTATAGTGTACAAAAAGTACATAAATAAATAAATAAATGTAACTCCAAAGAAAATAAAATCCTTTTTTTTAAATCTTACCAACCAAAAATAATTATCAGGTTTTAAGGAAATTAACATAGGTAAATTAGATAATCAAAATAATAAACATATTTCAAAGGAATTAGGAAGTAGTTACCAAAAACGAGTGATTTTGAAAATGACTCCTTAAAAAACAAAGGCTACCAAATATTAGTATCATCTGCTAAACGGCATCTAATGTTCTTTGCAATGTATCGCGCTGCTGAGAATGCCCTCTCCGACTCAACACTGGTTGGCAATAGCGTGGCGAAGCAAGTATATGCAAACTGCAAAAATCGCCCCCTTGTTCCTCCACACTGAAATAAATCCTGACTACTGCCGCCCAATCCCGTCAATCTCGAACGGGATCTCGTCATATGATGCATCGGGATTGATCCCGAAAAATTACTCGGGATCCCGCGGGATCCCGATCTCGCGGGATCGGGATTGCATTCCCTACTCATACCCCACACAGTGAGAACGCGTTGTCAAAATGTAACACCGGCCTAATTTAAAACATACTATACCGGCGTCTGTTGCTTCTTTAAAAGTCACATGCATATTTAAAAGATGACTTTTGTGAATGAGAGACACCCGTTGATTATTCTTTGCATAATTCAAATAATTTTCGTTGCTTCGGCCCAAAGTATTTACATAATAAAGAGTCGGAATTTTGTGTCTAATATCGTGAGCGGTTACAAAGTCCGTTGGTTTGCATAATAATTTTTGCGAACAATTCAGAGCGTCTTACGTTAGCGCTTTCTAAAAGACGAATTAATTCATCGGACCAGATCTTTGTTTATTTCGTAACTCTGTTTTATTTTTATACGGTACTCATTTAATTAATAACGTGTTATATTTTCATTATAAAGCATGATTTTTGTATAACAAATGTTAACACAAATATATTATAAGTTACAATGATGAACAATCTTACCCATAGGCGGCTAATTCGCATTATTTATAAGTATGTATTCATCGGTAGTCAACTTTATATTGGCCAGGGCCACCAACTTCAAAGCAGTGAACGAGCGTAGGTTCGGAACAAATATTGCTCGGATCGTTGAAACTTTGCTGGCATTGTTGTTCATCGCTCGAAGTTCGGTCACTTTCGTTCAACGTTTTGCGACCTGCCCCGCCGGCTCGGGACCAACTTTTGAATGTGAAACTAGTTAAGTTTCCAAGGTTGGTAACAACTTCGCGCAGTACCCGGCGAACGGTAAACAATAAGTTTTACATAATTAACAATGTTTTGTCCTGTTCCACTCGTGTGCAAATACTTGTTTCAGTCACGTTTTTAAGCTTTATCAATTGTTTATAGAGCAACTGTGCTGCTAATTGGATTATTAGCTGTTACTATGTGCTGTGTCATCGTATACTTCATTCATATTTCTGCGTATATTAATATATTACGTTTCAATAACAAGAACTTTGCGAAAACGGTTTTCACCGAATTGAATACAATAAGTAACCTTATTATTATCTGTCACCTGTATCAATAAAATATTATCTCTATATTCTGCAGACAATTGATATAACAACCCGCCTACGCGAGTTATTATGTTGTGTCTCATTTATATCTGTATTCGAATTTCTGGCGTCGGTATATAGTCTAATGGTACTGTTGTGTACACAGCGAGTAGTGTTTGTGTTTATACAGTGACGTGGAAACGACAGTCCTTTGTGTCAGTTAACGGAATTCGGATATTGGATAAGCTTCGGAGCCGGTCCCTGCTTGTTCACCTCACAATTTGATTTTAATTGGTTTTGGCGTGTCGTACGCGTGATACATGTCGTTTGCATCGCCAGTTGAATGCGCTTAAAATCCACGTTTCAATTATACGAGAGAAATTATGGTCACGTGACGATCAATGTTTGAATTCAGCTTTCATGTTTGTTTATAAATTTGCTGTTTTTGACACTTCAGTGGATTGATTAACATCGAACAAAGCGAAAGCTTAATTAAATTCTGTATTCATTGTATTGATAAAGTTTTAAGTTCATGTAGTAATATTAATATAGACTTTCGAACACTAGTGTGAAGGAATAATAATGTCCGTGAAAGACACATCAAGGTTCTCGTAACACAAAACCTAAACGCTAACAAAGGACTATCTCTTTGTGACAAAGATTCGCATCTATATTTACATACGTGGCCCAAATAGTCCCTTTTCTTCCAGTCCTTCGTCACCCCTGCATTGTGA
This sequence comes from Cephonodes hylas, assembly GCA_030295005.1. Classification (NCBI taxonomy): domain Eukaryota; kingdom Metazoa; phylum Arthropoda; class Insecta; order Lepidoptera; family Sphingidae; genus Cephonodes; species Cephonodes hylas. The sequence continues at coordinate 9,487,801 of AP025371.1, forward strand.
ACCGGTCAGCGTCCGTCGCACACTTTATGTGCCAGATTTATTTGATGTTCATATTCGGTAACGAAGTAATTTACATTCCGCCGTGGCATGGAGGGTGATGTGGGGGCGGGATGTACGTCGTCGCAAATTTTGCGTACCGGCATGTTCACCTCGTGATGTAGTTTGCATAACTTTACATATTTACCGTTAAATGCAGTGGAGCTGCGGCGTTGCTACGTACTATTATATTTGCGTATTGTAGTTGAGCGAAGTTCCACTGAGCTCTCCTTGTGCATACGCGAAAATGCCCCGAGGAGTTTGAGATTGAAGAGGGGAAGAAAAATGAGGCGCTTAATTCGAGAGTTCGTGGTATTGTTTTGCCTACGAGGAACAACGGAATTCAACCTCACTTGAAATAAATTGTTATCTGAATGTTGGTAGGACTGTTATTGAATGCATGTAAGCGGTAGTAAAATAATAGAACGGGATGTACAATGCAAGATGAGTAATGAGCCTTGATTTATTTATGGTAATAAGTCTTGTATGAATGTCATTAAGCTAAGTCGCAGTAATCTACCTGTTTCTCCGTTTACTTAGTATTAATCATGCAAAGAATATTTACGGCATACATTATACAGTTCGAATATATTACGACTAAATGAAATATTGAGGCAGCTAGTTTAATATAATTGACTTAATAAAACGCGAGCCAATTTTAACCCGTTCTATTTTTGTTCGCGACTTGACGGAGGGCGATTATAGTCAACCGTTTCAGATTGAGCAAGAGTATTGCATACATGCAAATGAATTCCTTTTCCGACTACTTTCGTCTATTTTGCATTGAGCCAGACTCGGATAACTGAAATAGTCGATGGCCAACACGTTTCATCCGTAAATGGCGTTTAGAATTAGAACGTTGGCTAATGTAAAAATGCTGAGGGAATTTCGAAATACCGTGCAGTACCTTCCTATATCTACCTATCCAATTAATATGAAGCCGGTTATCATGAAAGCCAATATTTTAAAGAATTTATGACGATTATTAAGTTTTATTAAGGGATTTTATCGTCAAATAAGTTCATATTTTATGGAAAATAAAATACTTTATTATATCACCACTATACACTAAAACTTTTGCTAGTTTATATAATTATGTTGAACCGATTTAATTTGGCATGAATAAAAACTCGGACTTGGAATTCTGTTATCAAGATTAAATACTTTTTGGTATTATGTATGCTTGATATCTCGGTGATTTGTCGCCCATATGGCATAAGTTTCTCCCCAATGCGTTTGAAGGCGGAAGTTCTGCGGCGAAGTGTGGTCGGGCGGGAAACAGGTGTGACGATATTATGTTTTTTGTGTAATATAAGATATATAAACAAATTTATTGTAGGTAAGAATCTATGTAGCCATATAATTACAAACCTAATAGTAGAATGTGTAATAAAAAATAACACAGATTCATTCTACTTCCTCTACTGCCCTTGTAAAGTTGAAACAAAAAATAACAAAATTAAATTTACATGCCGGCTAAAGCGACGATAGCACGCGACGTGCACCTCCCCAACCTCCCCCGCTGCTCGCCGGAGCACGGAAGAGGCAAAGGGGAGACTAGGGCAATCGTGACATGTCCACCGCACGCTCGCCAAGGGTGATGTTTAAAATTCGTGCAGGAATGCGCTCGCTTTATCTCTCTCTCCGTTTTATTATCGATTCAAAATAACGACATGTGATTCAGCATTGTGATGTAATAGCCACAGATAAAAAATACTTAATTCATTCCATAGATAATATTGACAAGCAATTTATAATCGGGCGATTTAATCTTTTTAAGCACTTATACGATAATGTCTTATAAGATATCTAAAATCAGATTGAATAAATGTTGCGTTTGGAATTCCTTTATTGTTATAGAAAATGTTACAACAAATTGCTTGAGTAATTAAATGCTATCAAACGACATAGGCTTTCGGAATGGAGAAAAAATTCTGAGTAATTTTCACGATGCGATCGCGGGAACTTATCGCCGGTCGATTTATCTCTGGATAATGCGAGTGTGAGTCACCGTGAGAAGTTGCTTTGTTTTGATATTTATAAGGAATAGCACCATGATTAAGTGCACATACGCACGACAGCCGTATCCGGCCGGCGGGCAGCCACGTGAAGGTCAGTGACACGCGCAGTACTGCCGAGCGTGAATCACATCCAGTTAATTAGAAGAAAACTGTCGGACGAGCACGAGGGCGGGGGCTCGTGTTTGTATCGCTTGGAGGTCGCTCGTGTTTGTTTTGTGTTTACGGCTGTCTCTGCATGTAATTATAATAGGAATAATCGTTAGCTAATCGCGTGGGGGTAATGTTTGTAAACATTATGGTCATGTTTGTGTGAATGGGTTTTAATATGCAATGGCGTCTTCCTTTGTTAGTACTTCCTGCTCGAGATAAGAGATGGCGCTAAACACCTAAGATTGGTGTACCAAATGTAACAAATATTTTTTACCAGCTTAAATTTACCGGAATTTATTATACCTGAATAAAATATGTTTAAAAATATTCTCGTCACGAAGCTTATAGTGAGTGGAGTGAAAAAAAGCGAAAAGAAACGATGGTTACCAGTTACCACCTACATTTTTTGATCCTTCAATAGACAGCTGAATGCCCCTTTTGTGTCGGGGCGACCGTTATACGAGATTTATGAGGGCGAGGTATATATTGCCTCGGAATCTCGTTTAATTTTTATTACTTTATATTCGTTTTGATTTGATCTCATATTACAAGGCAATAAACTTGACTTTGTGTGTCACAAAAACGTGTGTATTGAGTATGATAAACAAAGGTAAATAACGAATATCAAAATTGGGGCTTAATATACTTTTCTTTATATTATAGTTATATTTCATGAATAGAATTGAAAGTTGTAATCACACTGTTTGGTATTCAGAAAGGAAATGAGTTAAGAACTAAATTAAATTTTTTACAAATGTATAATTTATGACATTCAAACAGCTCTCCTTTCCATGCATTAAAATATGGACTAAAGGACTGTGCCGAGCTCATTAAAGGGAAAGCAAATCGATGAGAAACGAAATATTTTACAGCTTCTCAAAGAATTCAATACATAAAATATGGATAGATAAATCTGGCTATAAATATTGTCGGTCCCAATCCGACAAGGTAATAAAAAACGTCATAAAATATAACACATTATTTCGCCACTATTTCTTAAACGTATTATGTGTAGTAAAAATGTATATAAAACATATGTTCTTCATGATAAATACTTTATAGTGCGTAACTAAAATGTATTCTGCATCTATTTGTTTTACGGTATCACAGATAACAATATCATACTTGATAGTACTGTGTGTAGTCAGATATGCGGCTGAAAACAGTTGTCTAAATTAGTATTAGGTGATTATGATTACATGCTAGTTTTTATCTAAAGTATTATCATTTTAGATCTAAACATCTTTGCTGTTGTCATGATTGGGGGTTTGAAAATATCACTGTGAAGTCCTAAGGCATTAATAACTTTAAACTCTACTTCAAATGTGGCTTGTCTCTACTTCAATTTGAGACAGGATACGCGCTAATGAAGGCCTCTACCACTTCAAAATCACTGTTACACTCCACCACTTCAAACTAAAGCAAGTATGCATATCCACTCCGGATTGAATCTATCACTTTACACTATGAATTTACCTTATATTCATTAATTAATTATTTAAAAAAAACAATATCGTAAATCAGTATAGATATCCGAATAACTGTAATTTAATCTCAAAATGTTATCTAACAAAAGTCTGTCGATTCGATTCGATAGAAAACTTGATTTCAGTTATCACCTTAATACATATTTATTTTTGTCAGCGATGTTACTAGTTTTGCAACAATTGTAATATCAACTTTATTTTATAACGTTTATGCAAATAGTACTATTTCTATAGCGACAAATGATAATGCTAGTTATTGGAAACAGTCTCATAACATACATCTTTATATGCAAATACGTCTGATTACAAGAACAATAGTGGAGGGAAATCGACACGAAGAGTTGAGCACCTGCGTAAGCATAATAAATCGGCTCGGTCGCGTCACGTCGACGTTACGTAAAGAACAATGGCCGGCTGGGAACGCGGCCGTGAACGAGACTAGCATGTGTATGGAATCTATATCCATTTGTAAATTCACGACGTCGCCTCAGCTTTATACAATATCGGTGTAGAATTGCAAATGGCCGGCAGTACCGTTTCCGTCCTCGCTGCCCACGCATAAACAACTATTTGCATTTTTTAACACCCTCTACGTGCATTGCGAGAGTTTTTAATCCATTTAGAGTAATGTGTCCGCATACATTACGATCGTTTCCAAACGTGTGCAAGGTCGTGACCTCGCATTTCAATTCGGATTGTTAATCAGTTATTCTTAACGCAGTTCGGATACGCTATGGACGTAAATTTTCAGTTCGAAATAAATTATTGCAAGTTTGAATGGGATGCCACGGCGTCTTAGAATTTATTCTTCAAAAAGCGAATTAAAATGAAATAAGTAATACAACTTTTTATACGCGAGCTACATAAAAGAATGCACACAAAATGTTGCTCTATGTTTCAAGATCTGCATCACAACAATGTCAGAATAAACCATCTGCCACGTTTACGATACTAAAACGGCGATAAGAGCTCGTTATTGATCAGTATTTGTTTCTGTGAATTATAAAGAACTAAGGAGCAAAAACTATAGATAAAAGATATAAGAAAACATAAAGGTGAAGTTTTTTCGCGGAAAAATATCGCATACAATGATGTTAACCTTGTAATTAGTTTCGAGAACGTCTGATAGATGTCGTTACTAGTTAAGTTTACCTCTTCCGATGAATGTTGTTGAATAATAATATGGTAATATTAATCCAGGTTTATAAATATTTACTTACAAATGTTATTGGTATGAGGAAATTTTAGTATTTACGATCACGAACACCTTGTGTTCACTAATTATTAGTTTCATATATTTATCGAGGCATAGCAACACAGATTATATTTATAAATTTTGGTTATCTATGTTGAAACGTTAATCAATTCAAGAATTATATTAATAATTTAAAAAACCGGTTTGTATTTTAAATAACGTATAAATATTGATGTTGACTTTTATCGCAGATTGCTTTAAAATCGGGGTCAAATAAACTAAATTTTATTTTTCCAATACTTATCGTATAGCAATTACAATCTTCTTCATGACATAAATGTATTTTAAAACAACTTTCAATAAAAATAAAACCTTTAAAACGGCAAATTACAGAACACCTGTTTTAAAATGGATGTTCCCGGTACACGTTGCATTAACATTTACTTTACTGTTACTCAATCTTATCTCCATCGGGCTCATTAGCCATGCATGTATACGGCTGGCTACAATAAACCGGCGCTGAGCGAAATGAAATCCTTTTCAAACTTGACTCGATGTTACGTTGTTATGTGTACTTTCACCCCAACGTACCGTTATGTGAACTACTGATGTTCTCTCACGCAACGCTTAAACAAACTTTATTAAGGCAACCAGTCGAAACAGTGTTTGCACATTGTAAGCACACGGCCATATTCGCCTCTACTGACTCGTTGTACGCTTTAGATTTCAGTAGCCGGGCCCACCCTTCCGCTACGCTCACTTGATGGACTCTAACATGTAATTACAATTTTCATTGCGTATTTTCATTCTCTTTTCAAACTTCAACATTCCATCTAAATTGTTTGTTTAGACATATCGTATCACGTGGAATGATTATGATATAATATTTATTTTCCCATTTATATGACTCAGACATGCTTTAGATAGCGGTTATCATTAAAGTGTTTTTAAGTAGATAGACATTTTTCAGGAAATAAACAGCGTTAATACGATCGTCAAAGGTCGATTGAATGCGAAATAGGTACTACAAAATAAAGTGTTAATATCCAATGTATCAGCTGTTAATTTTTATATGTACGCAGCTGTTCAAACTTACTTTCTTAATTGTATGCAAAAATTCTGTCTTTCAAATACCTAGTAAGTGGCCTGTCTCGTTGAACTTGCTTTTGCACCCTAAAGAATATCGAACGCGTAATGGTAGCAATTTATATGTTTATTCAAAGAGGGACCCTCTTCGCCTTTGTGTTACACCCTTAGAATTTAAACAAAGGACTCTCCTATCACTTTTAACGTATCTAACAGAATATTATATTGAGTGTGCAAACATAAAATTATTGTAAACTTCTTTTAATACAACTGAGTTGAAAAATACGTTCAAGAAGAAAGGTAAAGTTACTCCCTTTAGAACATGATGAGTTCTAATTGCCTTTGGTGCTAATATTTTTATCTCATTACATTGTAAAATGTGAACACAAAAGAAGCAAACTGGCCTTATGTTAGTTACAAGTAAATTAAGAAAGAAGTAAAAGTGAAGACGTTATGGGGCAACGACTCGCGAATCTTTGCCCATAGAGGTCATATGAATTAGGCAATGTGCTGCTCAGCAACGATCGCCTTATTCAAAGCAGCACTAAGTGAAATCAGAACGTAAAGTTTATTTGAATACAAAATCTGTAAATTAGAATTACCCACATGTATGTTTTGCTCGTGCGTTATTCAAATCACGACTTCACAAGACCACCAGAGGTCGGACACTTTTCACATGTTGACGCAAATGCATTCTTTACACAATTATCACCGACGGCTACGCTAGGGCCGTTACTGCTTTTATTTGTCCCGTGTGGGTTCGGTCAAAACCTGTTCCGGATAAAGCAAAACCGGTTTTATAAAATCCGAGTCGGGACAGACACTATCTACTTAATCTCCCGCATACATTCGTCTCCCTCTAATCGCCGTAAACGGGAAGATTCCTCGTAGCCTTAAAGGGAATTTCGCTGTCGAATCTTAATCGGTTCCTAGAAGAATTTATCACTAGCCTTTTCAGAACGTGTTCCGATGCCGCCGCCATTCTTATGTTAAGGGTAAAGGTTGTTGTTTTATTTTAAATACCTGTCCGGAGGAAAGGGACCGCTAAGTGAGCTGGAATGTTGCCTTATTAGGATGAAATAGATGTTGCTCTGGATATTATAAACGTATTCTCAAGAATAAGCCCTCATTATTTAATCAGCTTCTGTTTTCTTTTATTTCGAAGGGAATTAAAACTTTTTGCTTGAGGTGGTCGTATTTTTAGCGTGGTACATTTTAACGAGAGGAATATGTGTAATTCAATTGGGAATGTTTACTTGTTTTATTGGTAATGCTATTGGTATGTTCAGGTCAAAATAATAAAATGCCATAATGGTTTTGAGTGCGTGGGTCAAATGTACAATAGTTCCCAAGATGGCGGCCGGCAGCGTACGTTACATCATGTGTTCGTGAGCTGCGCGAGCGCATTAAATTGATCGCCGCGTTGATAGACACTCACGGCCTTTCGTGCACCACACCATTCCTTGAGGCAAAGAATGTTGCAGACAACACATTTACAACTATAAAACAATGTAGGCACATTTTTGACATGCTGTGTCAAATGTACTAAGTATATAAATATAATTAGAACTTGTTATACAATTTCACAGAAATGCAATTTAAAAGCAGAAGCTTTAGGAAAAGAGTAGGTACATAATATTATGAATATATTTGCCAAATAGCCTTGTCCTTAAACACTAGCGTGTCATTCTTCATTCCTGGCCCTTTTATTTGTAAGTATTTTAACCTGACTCCTGTCAACCGAAGTTTCAGGTGCTCGTGGTATGATTTCATTAACTCTGCGTTCCCAACATTTTGCTTTTCACATTTAGTCGTATTACTACTCTGTTCGTATGGGACAGTTTTAGAATGGAAGTTTCCTTACAGTTTCGCTCTGAATGTAGGGCATGTAATTTTTTAAGCGTTTTTAATCAGGTGATTGAAAACGCTGTGCTCATGTAAACACATGAATTAGCGTGACTGCCTTAATAATTAATTTGTTTATTTTTATAAAAGGTCATTGTTAAAAAAGAGACTTACCCAAAAAGGCAGAAGTTATTATTCTTTTTTAAAGTTTCTTTTAAGCAACAGTAACATCAACAAATATGTGTATATTAAAAAAGAAATAAATTGCAATATTATTGAGATATACCTACTGTACGATTTATTATATGAGATCATATGACAATAGTGTCATAAGGATTGCCAGGGCGAATAATAGGTTCTTAATACAGGTTTAATTTTCTTTTTCTAACTTCGGTAAATGTTTTGAATGTAAGATAATGTGTATCGACTTCCATTTGATATTGAGTTTTAAATAAATTAATTATAAAAGCAATACTAATGAATGTTCCATTAAATTTATAATTAATGTTAATTTTCCAAATATTCCATTCAACATAAATAAGCTAAAAATATATGTACTTGACGTTGATAAATATAATTTGTAGAAGTATTTAAAATTATTCCAAAAATAACCAAAAAATATGTTTATATGACGTCCTTAATAAGGTATCTTTTTCATCCATGCTTAAAAATGGAGCAAAACTTATTTTATAAATAAATTTAGAAAACATGCAAGGATTTTGTCTAATATATTAAACAAACATAAAAATACTAGTCGATATCAAGGTTGTAAAATGTAAATACAAACTCAATATAAAAATGCTATTTTACGAGTTTTAAATTAAGCTTAATTTATTTAAATATTCTAATTTATACCGTGGAAAGTTTTAAGAGTTTTTTGAATTTGTCCAAATTTTAATTCTGAAAGAAGCAAAATTGTATTGCACAAGAGCGCAATGACAATTAGGTCACAAGAGTTAAATGTTGCAGGAAAATGTCGGAAGGGTGCATGCTCGACAAAATGGCCGCCCGGCACGCGCAGTAATGGCCGCCGGCCTTGGACCGTACTCGCAATCAGCTTATTATTCAATCTCATGTCGCGAATTGGTCCGAGGTCCGACGGTCGTTGACCCAACCGTTCCACTCCACTCGTTAGCGTACTAGCCGTGGGCAGATAGATAAAATTACATAAGTACATATATGATCGTTTTTTTCCTATGTACTTTCTTTTATGTAACCAGTCTGACTTACAGTTAACTACATAACGTTAAAGTATTGAGTTAAATAACGCTATAAGTTGCATATATGTATCTACGTTTTTGTGTATTTGGAGGCGTCAGGCACCAGAAGTTTGTATCAAGGATAACGACTATTATTTTTCCAAGAATGTAATGATTATAGAAACAACAACCCTAAATCCTGTGACATGTAAGTCGTCTGTAAGTGCGGTTGACGTAAATCCGACACAGCCCGTTATGTCCTCTCAGGAAACAATGGCATGTTCGCGCTACTCGCCTAATGAGAAATGTTTGTTTTCAGCATCGCACAATAGCTATTGCTCATCGCCACTTTTATCATTGCCTCCTTTAGTATTCTCAACTTACAAAATAATAATCATAGCCTTTTGTTTCTAAATTACTCGTCTAGCTCTCTTTATTTGTTATTTAAAGTTACTATTCAATAGTCTCCCTAGACGGTGTATCATGACATTCATTGCATTGACTCAACGATACTTCATATTAATATGTCTATCAATACAAGCGAGTATGATTTAAAACAAGATAACCTGCGTTCATTTTAAACAGGCTATAAATTAATGGCAGCAGTGTTCTGAATACTCGACCTTGATTGAAGGCTCATTAGCCGTACGGAGTCAAGACGAGCATACTACGCATCGAACCGGTTGAGTTCGTGAGCCCGCATGATTTATGCCTTTGCTTTTACAAAGAACGTGTTTTTTTTTCACTAGACCGGTTTCGCCTGTCGCTCCCCCGCTCAGTTTTTGTTTCGCTACCTGGATGCCGCGGGGCCGAGGAAAAATATAGTGTCAGCTTTTTTTATTGTAATAATAATACTGAGCATTCCTTTTGTAGCACATGCGGACGTGGGCACTGCTAGGAACGTGATGTGATGGCGCTGTGGCTTCATTATATTAATGGACTCGACCGGATGAATACAAAGACGGGGCCTTTAAACTTTATCGCGTGTAGAATACGTGTTCCCGGTATACGTGGCGTGAAATTAAGATTTATGAATATGATAGCGATCGTGGCTAATGCTAATTTAAATTATTTGTACGGGTATCCAACGATGTAGACGTTTAAATACATAAAATATCCTCTATTTTATATTGATATCAGATAGGAAGCTCGATCATGCATAAAATATAAATAAATTATAGTTTTTATTATTGTAAATCAAGTGTTTTTCCCACAGATCAGAATGGTATCGATTTATAATGTCTGTTTTAATCTGTATATCTAAGACGATTACCAGTTTTTATGACGCCAATTAATGTAGGTTAACAAGATCATTCATTTGAATACTTGTGTAGTTTTTCATTTTGTACCTGTTTTTAATGATTCGATAATGTTCGTGGACGTACTGACGACCTCTATTTGACATTGACGGCTCGCCGGCCCAGCCTCCTTCGTTCCGATAGTTTTTGTTGCGCTTTTTTTTCATGCCATATTTATAAGCCGCCATTTTATGTACCACCTGCCGCGGTCGTTACCCATTTAGAAAAAACTCCCCTCGTTCGACAAAAGATATTCCCAAACTTATTCTTACTTATAATTGCAGTTCACAAAGCTTTATGGTCGTTTTTTGTCGAGCAACAAAAAATCTCCCTTTTTAATTCTTTGGAAACAGGCATTCCTCTAAATACGCGGTGGTATCTGGACTGTATTTTTTCAATGTTGAAAAAAAGGTAAACAATTCACGCTCTTTCCGAGGGATCGAAGGGATTTATTGACACGCTTTTGTGTGTGGAATTTCGATATTAATGTACGACAATGACCCAGTGTGAAAGATTGACAAATATATTTCTTACGCCGTGTAGGGAGGTGGCAACACCGGCGACATTCGCAACGGCTCCGCGGTCTGTACATAAACATAACTGTTTTCACTTGGCTACGTCGGCGAAATACAAATCAGCTCCGCGTTTATACTTACACTGTTGCGACATATTTATTCGTGTTGGGTTCATACGACACGTCGGGTTATCTTTACAAAACAATGTCATATGATAATAACAAATGGAATTTGTTTGTTTACGACACACACTTGTGCGAGACTTTCTAGAAATTAACACAGATTACGTGCTAATGCTTTAATACGATATCGTCTGAAATAAAAATAAAATAGCCTGGTAGATAAGAATGTCATTAATTTACAGATCTGATAAGGAATTTTGTATGATACGATACTAGCCGTAGCTCATTGATTGTTATTAGCCCTCATTATGACTTCAATTTATTCATCGAGCCGGATAAAAGAGTTGTCGTAAATTAATTTAACTAAAAACTCTTAATAGAGTATGAAGGTCACTTGACTATATTATTGACGCAAGATTATGGTAGGCCTTGGGTCTCGTTTTGCTACTTAAGTGATCTGTTAACAAAGTCACCGAGACAAGGAGAGTACAAACATATTTAACACTATTTTGTATGAGAACAATGTCCAACACGTCTATTCTAATAACAATGACTCGGCATTTTCTTAATTGCGTCCAATAGGAATTGTAATAGCGGCATTTCCTCTCTTATTAAAATAATGGAGAACGCGAACAGAAAGTTTTTAATATTAACAAAAAACATGTTGGTTCAAAAATTAATTTTATGGCTCGATGTTTTCAAAACACTTAAAATAACCTTCGGATTTACCGTATTGCGTAATAAAAGTGCTGCTTATGTATTTGAAATAAATATTCATGTTGTTTTCGGAAGTTCTTGAATTTTTAAATTTATCGATAGCTTTTGTTATTTTTTATCTGTTTAGCAAGAGGAAACAGAATTTTTATAAATCTTTAGATATTCAGCGATTATCCTTATCATTGAATATGATCGTAAATTGAATCATATTTTTACGGGTTGTTATCCTTATCTAATATTATCGGGTGGCAAGAATGATAGAAAATATTTCGGTGTAATAAACATGACAATTTCGTATGCAAAAATACATAGTCAGCGTGTACTTAGATTACGCAATGTATCAGGTTTAGGTAAATTATTGAAGTCAAAGGATCACACACCAGGTTACTTTCGCATCATAACCATACCCTGAATGTCTTTTAAGTCTCCTAAAACCTAGGGCCAAAGAAAATATTTTCGGTTTTGGAGTGGTAGAGCCATGTTTTTATTTGAAATGGTAAAGTCGTGTACTCGATTAAAATGATAAAAACATGCCGGTGGAAAATGGGACTGCGGTACTATTGGGGTCTCTTAGGAAGTGCCATTGTCTCACGGTAAAATATTACAGACCTAGTTTTGAGCGTACGTTAGGTTATAAGCCTTACAAAACTCACAAACGAATAATTGTGGATCGATGAAATATTTGTCTCGGTGTAAGCCCTGATTTATTAATGTCAGGATACTCGTATTCGACATTCTGTATACTAAGTCTATTTTATGTCGCATTTTACTAAATAGCTTCTATTGAGGCAGTTAAAGCTTAAGGAATTCTAACATTAATATTCAAAAAGTAACACGTAAGCCGTAAATTACTCACATAGCCACTTTTTAATGATATTACCTTACATGGTAACCTTAAGTACGTCGCGTGTACATATCCAAGTAGCGTGTATGAATGTATATGAACTAGATACCGCCAGTACGTCCGTCCGCATGCACAAGTTAACCTCGACGTCGACAACTAACCTATTAATAAACTGGTCCAGCAATGCATATTAACGTATGAACTTTAATACCAGATCGTCGCATTTTAAATATAGAACATGTCAATTACTTTTTTTTTTATAAAAATGTCAAAGCATCATTCATCGTAAATCCTTGAGTCAGATGTTTGTGTCGTTACAAATTGAATCGAAACTTTATGAAGGACATTTATGAAAGTTGAGACCATTTTTGGTAAAACATATTGAAGTAAGTGTAAAAAGTAAATAGTGATTAAATTTGGTACTTATTTTATTTTTTGGGTTACAAAATACATATTTTCATATCATATCACGTGTTGCAATCGTGGATGAAATATCCATACATTAACAGATAGCATTCGATATCAAAATTTGTAACAATTTTGTTATAAATGGGGTGTGATGTATAGATACTAGTAGATATATGAACATTAAACTCTAGCTTGGTTTTTTATATAAAACAATTATGTATGTAACACACTCTAATATTTAAATAACTAATAAAGTCAGTACCATATTGCTACAAAACAAAGTGTCTTTTTAATTGGAATAAATAATGTAAATGATTATAATTATTTGTATCATCATCATCATCATCATCATCAGCAGCCAATATTCGTCCACTGCTGGACATAGGCAATTCAAGGACTTGTCAAGGTCGCGGGACGTCGCTGGCTGCAGGAGGCTTCCGACCGTTCCCGGTGGAAGTCATTGGGGGAGGCCTATGTCCAGCAGTGGACGAATATATTTGTATCACATTGGAACAAATTAAGAGTTACGAAACTTTCCCCATCAAGCAAAACATTACCAAGACAGATGTCAAAGAAGTTGTAAGCGGATATAAATCTCAGTTTAGTTCGATATTGCCCGAAGTTGTTCGTCGGCAAGTAAAACAAACTTCTTTCAAAAGAAATGGGAAACTTTTAATGCTCTTTCTGCGAGTTCTAATAATAGGAGGTGAAGAACTTTGTCTTTCGCAGTTCTTTATAATAACTGCTCTGGTATTATACCCGTATCGCGGCGTGAATATGATGAATATTAATTATTGGGGGAAAGTTTTAATTTTACTTTGCTAACTATAAGCAATTTATAATTCCCCGGCTATTATTAGTTATTACAGTGACCTAGAAATGGGTTATACTCGAGATCGCTTAATTTAGGCATACGATTGCTCGTCTGCCCTGAAAAAATTATAACACTAAAGTGCACAGATATATTAAACTATGTTATGTTATTATGAGAACAAAACATTCCACATGCGAAATAGAAGTTAACACGTTAAAACACAAAGCAATCAACATAAGGTTTGATACATCTCGTATTGAATCTACCAAAATACAACCCACTCGAGCGTCTAAGGGAGTAATGTAAACAAACAGTCGTTGTACAAACATCTATCAAATTATAACTATCAGCATTTGTTCAGTAATACAATCTAAATTAACTCTTACGTTCCATTAGCCGCGGCGAGCCGGTGTGGACGCCCATGGCCGCTTGTGTCAGATCGGATGACCGACTTCCAGTAACCGAGTACCGTGTTATAAGATAAGCTTCGTCATGTTTTGACTTGGCACCTGACCTTTGCTTTATCACGAATTTTGACATTCAATACGTGAACAGCCGCTTGGTATGCAATGTGCGATTCGTATGTTTCGTCAGCAGAATTTGTAAATGTAGACGCGTTTATTTTTACGTTTTGCTCGTGCAAAACAGTTGCGTTTTGCACTATTGTGGTTTCAGAGAAGCTTGTAATGGAAAAAGTATTACATAAATACAGACTTGCTACACAGTGATAGTAGCTGTTTTGTTTGAAAGAACTGACGCTTAATGCTTATAATTACATAGCGTTCAATCAATCTATAAGTGCATGCTAATTACAAAAGATAATTAATGCAATTGTTGATTTGCAAACGTTAAAAAGTAAAACGATTACAATTCCTCATTAATCTATTATCGATCCATTGAATGTTTACGCCTCAATAGGTTTTGTGTTCGGTTTAATTGTCTTTAGGAATGTAAATCACTTGGAGTAATTTATTCTGTTTGTGATTTGTCTATGGCGTGGCGGGATAGTGACCGCGTGCACAGAAGTCTGGTGCGCACGCCTACTCGCCGCCATTTCTAATTTGCATTTGTGCGATAGAGACAGGCAGATGAAATTGTTCCTCTGCACGGTTTGCCTCTATTGTATTTTGTTTTTATTTTTTAAAACCAAATGATCTGTGGTAGCAACGCCGTGCGTTCCGTTTTCAATAGAATTGTTTTTTTGTAACTTAAATGGATTTTAAAAACGGTATTGTGTTGACAGTTTAAATCGTCGCTGTTGTATAAGCAGGCGTTATTGGCCATTACGTAACTAACTTCAACGATACAATGATAGAGATTTCTTTTTGGTTTCATTTTGAGATTTCATTTAAATTTAGCATTGCATAATATTTTTTCAGTAGTTACATCAACGGAAAGTTTTCTTTTGTTTGTACTCGTATTGTTGGCCTCACTCAGTACATTTATAATAGAAAGTTCCTTATTCAATATTATGTTTGACTCATAAACGTATGATATGTATATCTGATAACGTAACCGGTGTTATTAGCCCATCTGCTCCCCACATGGACGTTAGTTAAAATAAACAAGCTTGTTTCGCAATCCGCTCGATAGATTGTAACAGTTATCTATGCCCTGAGTGCATAATACGAGGCCGTATCAACCGACAGCAGGTCCGATAACTAATTCCAGTATCCTTTTATCGCAACAGATAGGAAAATTTGTCGTTATTCATGTGATATAAAGTTTTTTTTTAGAAATGCGGCATTTAAATCTTTTCCTGGCAATCTTTGATCAAGAGATTTATATTTATAGCGATATGAAAATTGTGGATATTTCATAACCCTTTTACAATGACGAGAGGTAGAATACAAATTTAAGTTTGTTAAATGCCGTGAGTCAAAGCCAAAAATAGCCCTCCCTTTATTGAAGACCATTTAAAGCTGTCAGCCCCAACTTTTTGCAATGTTAGTCGATAAGGAAAGTTATAAAACTTATTTATTAGTTGGACGTGTTTATCGTATAAAATATTATTAAGTATAAACTTTATATACACATAACATGAAGCGGAAACCATTTCTCTCTCTCTATTACTTAAACAATTATAAGATTAAGTTAAAAAAACTAGTCTTTATTTAAGTTATCGCACCTGAGATATTTTGCATACTCTGAAACTATTATTGATGGAACACGTCATATCGTAGGTGTATCAAAATCATTATTTTTGTGAATTTAAGAATCAGTCTAATATTCACACTAGACCAACATTTTGCTCATATACCGAAAAGAATAAAATTCATTATGTTGGTAACACAAAATTCGCACGCAAAAGAATACAAAACAACGTACACTAAAAGCATGAATAGACCGAAAATTGATGTGAGTTTCGAGTGAGAGACACATCCGTGCAAATCATCCGCGTTTCGTCGTGATTATTCATAGAAGAGTGTTCGTTTCACCCCATTTGTTTCAGAAGACACAGTCGTAATAATAACTGCCAACAATTTAATCATTTGTCACGTAACTGTTCGCGATGTTTTCCTTCTATCCGGTAACGTGATGTGTGAACAGATGTCGTGTTACCAAGAGGTATCGTTAATTAAAATGTTGAGCGAAACTCGCGTTTTTCCCTATTGTTAAATGTGTCAGGTTATGTAATGTAAGTAAAGCATAAAATAACAGTAAAGATTTGCCTCGTGTGTTAGGAATGTCTTTCAATATAGTTCGAGCGAACAAAATGTGTACTCTGAGTGACCATTGACGTAGTAGCGGCAAAAAATTGGTATAATTTAGCGTCTATAAAATACACGTGTTAAAGAATACCTAAGATTATAAGTGTTATGGTTCCATTTTTAAATTACAGTCATATTTTGACGACTCTTGGTGAATATTGAATACTGCCATGTTTACCATTAATAAATAGGATAGGCCAATTTTTCAGTACTTTTACCGGCTTTAGTCTTAATAGTTAATTCATAACTGGACCTAGACTTTAGTTCACTATCCTCTTTAATCCTTTCCATATTTTGTGGTGCAGCTGGCTACGTATTGGGATGGAAGGCGGATTACGAGACGAGACGAAATACGCAACAAAGACTTTTTTGATGTCCAAAAAAATCTTCCGGTTTTTGGATATCCATGACACGAGACTTATTGGTTAGCGTAGGATTTGTACTACTCGTAAGACTGTTATCATTATTTCGACACCTACGACAAGATATGCATCCCACTTGTAACTACGTGTATTACAATTACATCTATCGATATTATTTAAAATGAGAATATACCTTATTATTCACATTTAAAGCAACCATGAAACTTTTAATACCATACAAGAAAACCTTCAGCATATTTAATTTCAATGCAAAAAGTATACAACTCAGCTGGGAAACACCATCTGGCATCATTTCTTTATTGTGACCTGGCGACACATTTCACTTTCACATAATTATGGCGATGGTCGCCATGACGGTGGTATTTTTAAACGCTTTGCTACGCTTACGACTGCGTGATTCTGCATAAGTTGAATAGATCATTTATGCTAGTTTGTTAGGTAATAATATCCTGCCCTTTTAAATAATTATCTTCGTTTAATTTGCAAAGCGTTGGGCTTTTGTGTCGCGAGTTTCCTTGGTAAAATAATAGGATCTAATTTTGTGAATTTCAGAATAACGTTTGACATTTTGCGGTCCACGCTTCGTATGCCGTATGTTAATATTGTATCTTAAATGTCCATTAAGTGAATTAAACGCTTCACCTTTTAATATAGAGAGTAGGTCCTATAAAATTTTAAACAATCAACAAACACAGTTTAATAACACGGAAACGATTTTATAACGAGCGTAAAGGAGCCGGAGCGTTGATTATATTGCGATAGTTAATAAACTGATTGTAAGTAAAGTGTGGTGATTTCACAATAAGTAATTAACATACAAGCAACTGCAGTTTAACAGGCAATTAATTAGCGCAATGCCCCGCCGGGTGGAGTGACCTGGAGGTGTGCCCCACCCATTAGCAACGACGTCTCACTGACAATTTATTGTCCTATTAAAATTCAAATTAGTGAAAGTTACATTGATATATCGTGTCACCGGACTCCGCAATGTAATAGGCATAGGAATATTAACCTATATAGTACAAAACGTCTTATAATAGGACGCACTAAATGTTGTGTTTTTGTTGCAATTAAAATTTGTTAACGTGTCTCACCTTTTTAATTGACAACAATTTGAAGAGGCTAAAGAAAGTGTCTCTTAAAGACCCTAAATAAACCTTAGTATAGTATGGATGTAGTGTGCATCAGTATAAAGTATTACTAACCAAGACATATCCCTCCGAATGGACGATCACTTATGGATCACTTCTATAAAATACCAAACATAAAAAAGTAATTGCATTCCTCAAAGTGTTTTGTCGCTTGTGGATTGATCGATTAATCGATCTTGAGTCGATCCATGGTCAGCAGGAAAACTATGTTTTACGCTAAAAAGGTTAATATAAGAATCTTCTTTTTTCCTTTTTTGTACCATTGTAATTCCACAGTCCAGTTATTTGTCAATGAAATTAATTCATAACGGCTTTTAATTGTGTATTGTATATGTTAAATGCAGCCATGACGAGGCGTTATCACTCGAGGTTATCACGACTTGTGTGGCATTATACGCAACTAGGTACGTTACATTAATTAAATTCCAGATAGAACGTACGGTATCGCGATTGCCGGTTCAATTGAATTTATTTAGTTATTATTCCTGTCTATATTTTATATCAGTTTAAATACATCGATAACGTCGGGCGAATTTATCGCTTTGGAATGTTCTAATTCTTTTTTGTTTGTTCTGTAATCGGTATTAATATTAACTACATATGTGAATTAATTTTACTAATATATATTGCTCGACAAACTCGGACAATTATTTAATGAAAAACAATTCTGTTATGAGAATTAATTAAAATTAATCTATTTGTTTTTGTGTGCCACTTTTGAAGGTGACCTCTGTCAATACATTAAAATATCAAAACAAGAGAAACTACAGAACACGAATGCGGAATGAGATGTATTTTACTTTGTAAAAGACATTGTTATAATACGTAAGAGTACATAGGGTCATGTAATGCCAGTTTTTTCCCGTATTTTATTACCAGTCAGCTTGTAATATAAAGATTGCAAGTACAAGTCATCCGTTTGCGGGGGCGGGACCTTGCACATACAAAGAGTTGTCGTAACCCTTCTCAACATTTGTCATACAACGGTTCATTTTCTAACAAAAAATATATAATACGCATGGCAATGTGCCTCTTTACGTCAATGTGAAATATTATTTGGAAGTACGTCGCTCAAATATATATTCCAATATTATGTTTTCATAGTTAAACAAAGAATGCTAGTACAAAAATGTATATTGGCACGACACCAATTCAACATGTCATCCATTCTTGGCACATTTCTCCGTTTCATTGCTCTCGATGACGACAAATGCTTGCATAGCTGTTTCGCATACATTGGCCCGGCACTATACGAGTAATGTCAACAAAGGTATTCACCGTAAAGAATTATTTCCTGGTATTATCAATTTTATTATCATGATAAGTGAATAGCGGAAAAACAAATAAGCGCGTATATATCAGTTGGCAACTCACCAAAGATTAATCCGTTTTTATCGCGACGTGAAAAAGAGGTCGTGAATTTTCCGCAGACATTTCAACCTTGACACTAATCATACCGTGTTTACTTTATATTTAAAGAGTTTTATGTTTCATGCATTCTTGTTTATTGTTTCAGGTAAACGGGTTTCTATTATGACTATAGATCTCTCTTCGACAACGGTAAGCCGTAACACATTCCGATGTCGGCATATCAATTCGTGCAGATAGGTGGATTAGAATAGTTTAAAATATATTTTTCAATAAATAATCAAATCCCAAATCTATCTGTGGGTATACACAATCGAGTATTACTTACTTTCAAGGTGAAAGAATACATCTTGAGGAAACCTTAAAGTTACTAATACGTTTTATTGATAGGATTTGCAATATAATGTCAAATTCTTTCAACTACACATTCGATGCATCATAACTCCTTAATGGTCGCAGAATTGACTCACGTTTTACCGTGTTTTTAGAAGCGCTAAGTTATTTACTACGAAAGGTCAAACATAAGCCAATTTAAACATTAAATATAAATGCATATACGATCATAACTATTAAACATATTCTCGTGTTCTTTAAAGAATAAACAAATGAAGGAAAAGCCGTGACCTCTAAAGTGGCGTACAAAATATTTGCATGTATTATCTTCGCATTGTAATCATATCTGGGAGTAGTTATCGCGGTTCTCCTTGATTGTCGTGCTATTGTCGTAAACAATTACTGTTGAATGTCGTTTTACTTACAAGTTACGTAACAGCAGGCATGATTCTCGAAATTGTGTAATCGTTGTTGTGACTGAATGCATTATTAAAACATAATTTCTTATTGCTTACCCAATTCTCCACAACTTGGTTGTTTAATATTTAAAAATAATACGTAAATTTAATTTGTAAACACTTGTAGTTTTTGGTTGTATTCATATTTTGAATAATTTTCTATAACATTTCAAAGTCAGGTCATTTCCACAGTTCCCATTACTAGTTAGCTATATAGTGTTTATAGTTAAATATATATGTTATTTATCAACCATATTATACACCGTTACTTTCAATTTGATTAAAAACCAGGCATATTAAAATATCCACGGCATTTCACACAGAGTATCAGATTATTTTCTTATAAGGCCGTATATTATGCCGGAGGACGCTCAAATTCCGCCGCACTGGATTTATATTCAGCGCTGATAAATGGTATTTGCTCCTTGCTAGTACCGAGGCCGTCCACGCCAGTACAAGTGGCGCTCCGAGAATTAATTTCCCATGGGTCCTGTTCCCCGGGTACGCGAAACGTAGCATGCTCCATCGACCTCGTTACTATCTGCTCATTTATTATATATCATTGATCGAATAATATCTGTGATGACTTTCATCGTTTTACTGCGGCGCGAAAGTAGGTACAGAGGTATTTTAACCCGAATGATGATAAACTGTGATAAGCAAGAACTCAACATAAGATTATTAAATTTTTATAAGAGAATGATAGAAAAAAATATTTGATCGTAATAAAAATACAAAACGCTTAATTTTATCGTTGAGGCAGCTGCTATTGATTCATATTCATAGAAAAAAACTAATATTGCCGTCATTAAATGAATTTTATGTTAAATTTATCAATTAATAAACTAGAGAAGAAATTATCTACTCGTTTCAACCCACCTGCCTTGAAACAGATTACGTCTCGACTTCGGAGAATGTATCGGAATATTTATTGCGAAACAGTTTAACATAGAAGAGAAACGTGAATGAATATGTTTATGATAAAGCAACTAAATTAGATCAAACCAATGTATACATTATCATAATATATGAGTTGTGTTAGTGCGCTACTATTATTAAAAATTTCCAAAGAAACGTGCCACAGCTTTGTTTGATAACAGCGGAATAATGTAGCCAACAAACTGTCAGTCCACAATGTAAATCGGTCGGATTCATGTATGGGCTAATAAATCAGTGTTGAACTAAAATACACACCTTGTTTGACGTCAGTGATGTTGACGCATTTACGGTAATAGCAACGAACCAATAGACAGGTACTCATCAATACGCCGAACTGGAAACGTTCACATTCAAACATTTCCTCTCACTTGTATTTATTTCTTTTGTATAATGCTTCACATCGTCGACTATTGTTTTAACACATCTCAAATCCTTAACATACGTAAATGTAACTAGGTTGCTAGAAATATTTAAATGATACCTATTTCAATACTGATTGAAGAAGGAAGTTGAGAAACCATGTATAATTAATATTTACATCTGAACTTTATGAATAAGGATGTTTATAAATATTTATGCAAATCAATATTGTAACGATGTAAACTTATTTCCATAATATTGATTATTGAAAGTATGACAAAAACGTGTGCACGTTTCGCATTCCGATTTTCACATGAGTCACGAACGCAAACAGCGCTTGATCAAAACAGGTCATAATGCAGTCGACTGTCATAAATTCCGTGCTATAAATCAACAATGTCAGTCCACGTTTAGTGTAACTGCCTTTTCAGACAAACATTTAAATGTTATACTCTCATATTTTCAGTACGTACATGGTGTATTATTGGGCGCGAAGCCAAAACGTTTGCCAGACATCACCTCGAATGCATTCTGCTCTCGTTATAAATCAAAATAAATAAAGCTAAAATATTCACGAATGCCTATAAATTTTATTTTTTATGCGTGTGTATTTGATCGTCTGTAATGGATGATGTCGTTGGCACGACACGTAATAACCGCTAACTATAGAGTCGCATCGTGTAGCTCTAACGGTACGCATTTTAAATATTGGGAAAATCTAACGTTTGTACATACCAATAAAAGTTAATTGCAGATCATATAATGAATTACGTATGCACAAACGTGAAAAGAACGTTGTTTTAAAGCCAAGATTTTTTTATCCCAGTTTGTGATGTGTTTTATTGTCATCATGGAAGTTATAACCGTAATTGAAAATTAAAAGTTTCTAAAGGACGTTTATTAACCAAATTAACTGTCATAAATATGAAGAAAATCAAGAATGAACAATAATTAGCAAAAATAACTTCATAAAGTATTATTTTTTATTAATACCACATAATGTTAGTCTACGTTACAAATCAGATAAGATCGGTTGAAGTATCATATTTGCCATCAAAAGTGTCGGAGATAAAATAAATCCCCTGTATTAAATTTATCATTGGTAACGAATTCTTATCGAGTCAAGCAAACTGTCTTCTGATAGTGAATTAGGTCACTGTTAGTGTATTTTACTTTGCAAGTAATAACAAATAACAATCTAATTGAATACTCCTGGCTGTTTAATTGTTACAAAAAATGCTTGCGCAAAAATTTGTTTTCGAGAAACTAGTTACTAAAAATTAACAAAAAAAAAACATCAATATAGCTATTTAATTCATAGAATAAATTTTATTTGTATAAAATGAAGATGTACTTTTGATATTTTTGAACAAGATTGTTTTTATATATTCTATTTATCTCGTTTTCATAATTAATTGTTGAAAGGAATAAGATGTGGGAAGAAATCCAAGTATTTCGTTTGTGCCGGCTGGCGGCTGGTATTTATTCGTTCGCATCAGTGACATCAAACGCCAAAAATAGTTTTTGTTTGCTATTTCATTGAAGTGTATTTTTGATGCTTTTGTAATAAGCGCATAAGTATTTTGGGAACGCAATTTTTTTTAAATATTTTCTTTTATGTTTTAGACAAGAATTGTACGATAAAAATTATAGACGTCAACACGTGAATATTCATCAGAGTCGAACGTTATGCAAAAGAACTCGTATAATGTGGTAATCAATATGCGCACAATGCGAGACAGACATCTCCGGACACGTCTCGATCTTGGTCAAGGCGAGGCTGTCGACCGTGGCGGCACGCCAAACCTGCGGACCGTAATGGATGCCATTTGTCATATTTTTTATTGGAAACAATGAACAGAGGATGATATTTATGGTCGTTGCCATTCTCGCAAATAATCTTCAATGAATGTAATTTGGTCGTTTTGATAAATTTTCATATTTGGTTGATGGGGAAAGATAAGTGTGCGAAAAAAGCACATGAGGACACGACCCTCAACGAGAAGGAAACTACGTGAAATTTTGACAGTTTTATCATAACCTTAAACACCAAGATCACGAACGAGGTTAATGACGTAAATTAGCATACGTTAAAAGGAGAATGTCATGAACCAGACATTATATCGCTAATAGCTTTTTTGTTTAGTAAAATTCAGTAAAAACTCGCAACAACAATAGTTATTTTACAACAATTAGATTGTGTTGCAATGTTATAATGCTATAAGTAAACGATAGAGCCGTGCGTTAAGTTAGCAAATTAATGCGGCATCGCGAATTAGTTGGCTACGCTCCAGTCGCGAAGAATATGGTCGTTCAATCTCAAGGGCACTCGTGGTTTACGACAGATGTTTATTTTAGATATCAAATATACAAAAGTACGACCAATCAAAATGTTCAACTGACGTCACATCCAATCACCGACCTATCTACTAACACTATTTCAATATAAACAGACACGTCGACCTTCGCAAAATTATCCAGTCTTCAATCTCTGCAATGATTAATCTTTGAATAACTACATATTTCGGCCTCAACATTAGTAATCTGAATTTGCCGTCTAAATTAATTGCTTTTTGTTGTTAGTCAATACGTTGCTACCGAAGTGCTATTTACGAATACTATAAAGTGTCTAACTCCTGTAATGGCGTCAAAAGATTATTGTTTATTTGAAAACATACTTCTGAATTTACCGGTTGTTATCCATAAAACGGGAGTCCATAAATTATATTTCCCAATTTCCGAACATCGTAACACGAACGAAAACAAACCGTAAAGCGGTGATTCAGGATTTTCAAAACACGCAAAATATTACGAGAGAGTCTGGCTTACTCGCAAATTTATTAGCTGCTGTCTGCAGATTTAGGAATATTTTTGATTCTTTTGAATTCAAACAATGGAGGAATTTTCATTAGTTTCAAGGTTTTTGGCGAGTATCTTGGGAAACATTATTTATATTAAAACAATCCCATTTGCGAGAATACTGTTAGGTTATTCACGTCGCAACAGTGCTCGCACATTGCCTCTATTGCACAAAAGACACTCAACTACTAAAATTGGAAATGCGCCAACATCGATGTCCAAGTAATCGTATTCCAAGTGTTCGTATCAACTAAATGTTGATTGATGGTTTCCCTTTTCTGTAAACGACCGGATCGACCTTCGCCAAAGCAGTTAACTTAAATATAAATGTAGTGTAATTTTCGCAGAATCAAGTGCCTTAAGTCTTAATACCCGCTGTGATTACAGTTAAAATATAGATATGCAGCAGATATGGGGCAATAATTTAATTCCGGATAACGGCATGAAGGTATAATTATTTATTAGCTTGATTTTACATGTTGAA
The DNA here is from genome assembly GCA_030295005.1 of Cephonodes hylas. Taxonomy (NCBI): domain Eukaryota; kingdom Metazoa; phylum Arthropoda; class Insecta; order Lepidoptera; family Sphingidae; genus Cephonodes; species Cephonodes hylas. The sequence goes on from AP025371.1 coordinate 9,512,584, forward strand.
TAAGTGGTACTAATAGTAGTACCGGAAAATCACTTTGGTACTGCAATGATTTTGTATTACGCAAACACAGGTAATGATAATACTTGAACAACTATTTAGTTCACTAAAATATCGTAATTTATACAACACAACATATATACGTTCACAATCATCATCAAACTTCGGCTGGACTAATTAAGTTTCGATCTCGCAAAACGTTCCGGACCCCTTCATACCACATCTACTTTATGTAACACTCCGACCGTGCTATCCTCGCTTTTAATGAGTTTCCAACTTAATTTACAGTTATTGTTTTACCCCAGTGGCCGCGGATTTCGGACTTACGTACGTTGAATGCCAAATAGAGTTTCTGTGCAATTTTCAAGCAGTCACGTTTGCGCTAACATCTGATTAAGCGTGGGTTCATCTTGATTGTCATGCGAATACGTAAAAACACATAACAATGTGTAGTTTTAATGAGTGCTTCTTTTATTAGGATTTTAACTGCTTATAAATGTCAATTAATTTTATGCTTCTTTACAAAGTCACTGGACTGTACATTTTGAGCGTTCGAAACGTCTTTTCTTGACAGTCAAAGTACTTTTTTGGTTATCGTCCAATTATTTTATGTTGTCACGATGCCATCATAAAATATTTTGTCAATCAGTAAAACATAATCACTATTAAAAATACCAAACATCGATGACGAAATTGAGGATTTGCTTGTGAAACTTTTCGTCTTTGTTTATTACGAGATTTATGTTTTCGTAGAATTTATAATGGAGCCAAGTGAAACGGAATTTTGCCTCTCCCAATTCGCCCAATCCCTGAGTTAATAATCAATTCGCGAAGTTCCAGAATCCGTACGAACTTAATTCTATAAACTGAGGTCGATGAGGAGTTCAATCTTACTAACTTATTCATTACACTCGTCGAAGGTCCGGCTTAATTATACTTGTTGTTTGTGCTAACTTTACACTCACTTTATGTTTAAAACTTCGTATTTATATTATTTTTAATATCTTTTATTATTAACTCCATTGCAAATTTATATGTATGCATAAGGTTTCGATTATTGCCCATTCCCTCGTACTTTCTACTCTACGAGTATACTTGTGGTAAAATTGACGTCGAAAGTTTAATTTAAGAAAGCGACTTTTAAAGGAAATACAATCGTTTGATACTTTTTTAACGCCCTACATTTTATAAGGCTGCAGTTGGGAGTGCTGTTGAGAAGTTTCGAGTTGCGGAACTTGCTTTCGTCTCAAGCTAACATTGTGTAAACTTTGCTATTCAATCTAAATTTTGTTTTGTTATTATTTTTAGCACGCAGTGTTCATTACGAGACAAAGTTTATTTATTTTGAAACCTTTTTTGTTATTCTTTTACCGTGCTGCCATTTATAAGGTATCCAATTGACGCAGTTCTTTTTTTCTTTTAAATACAGCTCACGACGCCTTAACTTACTTCACATTAAACAATAATAAACTTCTGATTTTTATGTATAAATGTTTTTGATGTATGAGCAGAATAATAAAATTCTGTTGACCTTTAGCAACTCGATTTGAATGCTCACGAACGATATTGACATTACAAGGTATAAGGTGCCAGTTATCAAAATTATATCTGAAAAAATAAACTTATTCGTTGCCTTATAAATTGCAGTTACATTCTCAGAATTACTCGACACGATAAAAAGAAAGTTATTGGTATTCTAATTTTGTTTTATAAGTGTACTACCGTGAATAATAAAATGTTGTGTTGCTAACCGTTACTCGATCAAGAACTGTTATAACATGCAATAAATACAATGTATTTGCAAAGTATTAATAATATCAAGATCGTGTTGTGAAAGTAATTACGGATCACATTACAGAAGTTTGCTCGCAGTGACAAACTCGCAGATTATCTGCTTCCAGCCATTACAGTTTTCGAAGAGGCAAGTTCCATCCGGCACAAGTTTACAAGTCGGCAACTTGGCGGACTGCAGCGTACTCCTCCTACCACCCCATCTTCTTGCCTCCAAATAAAGTGTTTGTTTGTGACTTTATTTAACTTTTCATACGGCTTTATTTGACAGAAGAAATAACATTCTACTAAATGTAAAGTCCATTTCACAACTGCATAAGTCAGTTCCCAACTCGTAGGAATGAATATTCATTGCGATAAGTTGGGCTGCATTCAACGTCTCGTGCAGAATAAGCCAATTTACATTTACGAGCAAAAATTCACCAATGCTATCGCCCTGAATTCAATTAATCCCGTGATCCAACTTTTTCTCTCAGTTTCTGGTGTCAAAGAAAGTTATCAAGCTATAAAAGATTCCGAAATAATCGGACAGAAGCCTAGGGTGGGTCTTTCGCAATTTCACCCTTTGCCGTGAGTTTGAACCGTTTCAACGGGGTGAAGGCGTAGGAGTGAGGCGGGAGAACACCCCTCCTCTTTGCCGTTCGTGAATACCGCTTAAAGTTCTCTACGTAATTGCTGTCTGGCTGCGAATAAACTTTGTATTACATTACCCGAGTTAATTTATAGTGTCTTCTTATTCATTGCTTCAAGTTAGTTTTGTTTTCCAAACGACCGGAGTTGTCCTAACTAGTTAAGTTTTACATGTATGTTTCGTCAAAACTTCGCCGTGAATTTTTATAAAGATATTACATTTCTCGTGCATTCCCATTCGTTGTTATTAGGTCACGAAAGTTATGTAACACCGTGCATAGTTCCAACGTGAGCTAAGGCCGCTGTATTTTATAATAACTGCACGACTTCTAAATGTATTTTATGTAAGTCTCGGTGCAGTTTTTGCACAAGCCAATTACCCTTATTGCAGTATAACAAATCAACTGTGATTAAATTGTCGCGAAAAGCAATGAACTGTTCAGCGCAATTCTTTAGGCGCAAATGTCAGTTTTAATTGAATATTTTCAATGGAGCCGCATTTAATTCGACCTTGACTCTCGGAAACGTGTTTGCGACGAACAATTTCGAGGCAGTCACAACAAACTCGGTTAATTTTGATTAACTTGTGATAGTTACCAGCGGGCTGGTCACGCGATTAGTGCATACTTCTCGAATACTCGGTCACGAATTCGTGATTGTCAGTATAAAACGTCTCCATTAATAGAGGCCAACCCGTAAAATCGTCCAATTGTGTCTCGTTTGCACACAGACGACGAAAGTTCACAACTGTGTTGGTGCACTAATTGACTATGAACTTTACAATTAACGGGTTAAGTGGACAATAGTTTATCAGCAACAACTGTAGTCCAAACAATATAGACTATTATACGAGTAATCTGAACTAATCTATAACAGCAATGGCAACGCGGACGCGCTGTGTACTTACAGAGCGTATTGATTCAGCGGATAACGCAATTTGTGCAATTAATTGACCAGTTGTGCATCGCATGTCAATAAATTTGATGAACTCGGCCGAAGGTTATCAATATTATTGGTGCGCACGCTCATTGCGGCAGCGATGCCAATGCGCATTCCATGACGAGCGAAATCCATTTATTATTAGAGCCGCATGATAACGATAAACCAACGAGGTCAGACGAGAGCTCGCAAAAAATAGAAACGCTGCTTTACTGCGCGTGACTAAAGAGTAGATGCAAGCAAGATGGCGTGCACGGCCGTCCCACTCTGACGGCTGCAATTGCTTGAATTCATCCCGCTCTATCAGATTCGGTTGCCGTTAATTTTTTTGCCAACTGGCGACATTTTTTATTCGCTTTTTTGCCATTGAATTTCACGAATTACGTGATGGCAGCGAGAGGTCTGCGTTCGCGACCGTTTTTGTTGCTATTTTGCTATCACCTAAGGTTATGTCATGATAACCCCAGCGATATATGAATGGACTTTCCAGTTATTCCCGACTTTCCGTGAAATACACAACGCTCACAGCCAGTGATTAATTCAACTAGTGTTACTTACTACTAACCTTACATTCGCCCTTGGAATTAAATTTCAACGATTGGAACGGTAACATCAACATTTAATTGGAATCACGTTCAACTCTCTGTACCTTATTTGGATTTACAACGTGATATTTATCATTTGACATATTTATTAGAGCTTATATTTCAATTAGCACAAATCCGTGAACATTCATTGGCATTACAATCGTAACAAACCTATATGCATACTAAATTGTTTGTGTACAAAAAGCAAACATTTAAAACGTTCGTAACATTACGTTGACGTAATAATAATACAAAGCTATATTAGCTACAACGATGAGTCACGGCATGGCGTGATGGGTCGCGGAGGAAACGTTTGTCATGAAAAGCATTATAAACGTAGTAGGTACGTTCGCAAACTACTCCCACATGCATCATTGTGCGCCTATCAAGTAACTAAAACTGCTAGACGATAAAAACATTGCGTTTATTTCAAAATGTCTCATTGCTAATTTATTTTATATAGCATAACAATCACGTGATTCATTTAAAGTGAAGTATTAATCATCGGTTGTACTATAAAAGCAAATAAAAAATAACATGCCACTTAAGAATTCTTATCGCAGATAATAAATTATTATAATGCTACAATGTGAACGTGCTAAATTCCGGTGAATTGCCAGCATTTATAAGTGCTTTAAATGAGGCACGTTTTAAAATATAGAGGAAGTTCTGTGTAGAAATCCTAATAATTGTAATATCTAGAACATAAACGTAGGAGGCCATAGCTCGTCATTCCGGTCGGCTATTACGTGGGCGCTTGAATAGGTAATATAGCGTTTTTATTACACAAACTTTATAGCCTTTTCAATTCGAATACCCGCTCCAAACAAACCACCAAACCTGAGCTTACTTTCGTCTATTTAATCCTGCATGAAAACTTTTAATTGCCACATTACGCGTTCATTTACTTATTTATGTACCATAACTCAAAAACGTGCAGTGTTTATTGCATTGAACACTCATTGAAACACTTAATTACAACTACTCATTTACTCAGATGTACATATCAGTCGAAATAGAAGACTGTACGGATCAATCAATAATTCAATAGCTCGTAGTGAGGAATGTTGCACAAATAAAAAAGCACGTGGTGTGCAGTCGAATTGTTCCGCTCCGTTTAACGCTTGTACGTTGTTGCCAGGCGGACGCGTGGACATGTGATGTTTTCCGAACGAGCCCAATTCAAGATGGCCGCCAGCGCCAATGCTGCCATTCGCTTTCCCACGTTCACCATCACTTCGCACGCTTCATTCTCGTTTCTTTTCCTATTGTATGTCTCGTTGGCTGCGCTTTTATACGAACCTTATTTTACCTGTTCGCAAATATTTCACAGTGATAAACTGCTGTCTACCTGTATCAAATTTATGTATGGCATAGTTCCGTAAAGCTGTGAGGCTATTCCGTTATAATACACGTGGCGTGTCGTGTCGGGGCCATCGGCTAACATGTGTTAACAACGCACTGGCGAGCGTGACAGATGTGGGTAACGAGAATTATGAACCACATATCTATACGACATGTGTTTTCTTCAAATGTTAATGACTCATTAACATTGTTGACTAATTTGCTCATTAAGTGGAAAATAATACGCATAATGCATGGTTTATATTTATCATATTCAATCCCATTATCGCAAACGATTGTAGGCTTGCATATCGGCCTTATCTTCACCTCGATTCATTTGCATTGTTATTATCTGTATATTGTTCTGCGGGCTATTAACTACATGGCTGCCAACATTGTGCCACTATTCACATGCCGTGATGTCATGCTCAACATTCTCAGAACATCATATCATAATTTACTTTTTCGTCATTTATACAACCAGATACAGACTTTTTTACTCCACATTCCACACTTAATCAAATATTGACAATGGCGGTGCCATAAAATGAGGACGTTGCCTTCCGCGCAGCGTAATCGTCGCGCTCCGAGGACAATGATGGCCGGATATTACGAAAATAGATTAACTGCTATTGACATTATGACACACGCTAACGCATTAAAATATATATCACGTCTTTATACTTACTTTTTTATTATACCCAATTTAAAGACGAAGCAACAATATGGAATTTTATTCAAGAGGAAGAACAACCGTCTATTGTTTTCGTTTGAGCGAATAATAAATAGTGGTGTCATGCACATTATCACATAAGTACAATTAAATAGAGTCGCACGTTTAAGTTTCACTTCCACTTGGCAAATGAATTAAACATCACCGTGGTGTTTTACATTAGCGTCTAGTTAAATAGTTGCTTTATTAAACTTTTAAATATGGGCTTAATGGAATGGAACGCTCTGTGCAGACGTGAAGTGCGAAAAATCGCTTAGATTTTTGCTGAGGATGTGTGTCACGGCTAAAACCCGTGCGTGTGTAACTCCAGTAACGTCTCATACATATTCATCGGACGGCGGACCGCGATCATAGTCAGTTGCCACTGGCCCGCAAACTCGCTGAATACTAAACGAACGTTACTTTGCAAAATCTGCATTGAAATCATGAACGATTTTGGTTTCCTGTACCAGCCGGCTGCTAACAGGAAGACATCAAGTGTTTATAATAACCCATTGATGTATTTTTATTCATATCTGTATGATTAGTGGAAAAAACAACATTTTTATCACAATCACTGGGTTTGAGTATGCTTTGGCACGTATTATTTATATTTAATCAGTTCGTTTAGCGTTGACCCACTTGCTGCTGATAAGAGCTATCGCCTCTACACGAGTTTGATGTATTAGTTGTGCAATTTGTTATCGTCTAGTAGTTACCGGCGTGCAGATAATATTGTTGATTTTTCAAGTTCATCAACGTCCTTTGTTCTTATTCAGTGTTCTGTAAACACACATTCCAGTTCCGATGTGCGCTTGGCGTTCACTATAAATTGTTTGCATAAACAATGACGCAAATTATCTTTATGTCGCTTGTAACTCTAGCACTACGTTATCTTCGTATTTGTTTGTTTTTACGATATAACGTGTACCTTTGTTTATGTAATTATTGTTGAATATTTGTTTGAACTGCTGTATTTCCTTCTCATTCAACTTCAAGTCTCACTTTTCGCACCTGTGTATGCCAATACTTGTGTCAACAAGCGTATTATTTTAAGACTGCGATATTTAGTTTCGACTTACGGCAATGTCATTTCATTACCATCGTCAGTAATAAACAAAACGTTGGTACACGTAGCATCTCGTCGCCAGCCGGCCGGGTGTAGACTCGGCGACACAAGTTGACACGCCGAAGTGCGCTCCGATCGCTCGCTGAAGGTGACCTTCCCCGCGTCCAGTCACATCGCAACTTAACGGCTCCCTATTCAATGTAAATTTTGCAAGACCTTGTTCACGACTCGAAAGCTCCAAATCCATGCGAAGTTAGCAATTCTGAGTTTAGTTTCTAGCGCCGTACACGTCACATAAATTATTAGCACATTCCGCTTTTCGAATGCACCAGCGCCGGTTTCTTTAAATAACAAAAGAAAGGGGAACACGTGCTGCGCGCCGTCCGCCATTTTGCAATATAAATAGCAAGATGGCGGCGGGCCGTTGGTTGGCGAAAGTACTCGGTAATTATAAGTGGCGCGGCGGGAAGGCGAGTTGAAACGCGAGGATCTATGGCCGGGCCGGTGGCGCGGTGCACGCAACGCTTACTTTGATTTATATCGCTCTCTTGTTTCCATTCGGACGATTGTTCTCGGTTTTATGCGCTCGAGACTCGCGATTCTGGTATTGTTTGTGACGGCCATGGGAACTCAGCTCGCATGACCTTTATTGCTCAAACGACCCTACTCGACGATTTGAATTTTTGTGCGTGGTTCAAGTTCACGACACAATTCAATACCTTCTACGTAATTTAATTGGCCTCAGTCTGATTCATTTCCTTCCGTATATTTGATTTTTTATTTATTCCATTGCAACTGTAAATTGTATCTAACGTAAGATTTATAATCATAAACATTACTGGCAAGGCTGATTGATATACGAAGTATATATGAAATTCTAATGTAACGCTGACGCAAATACCACTATGGATAATTCAACAACCGGATAATAAATACTAAAAGCCTCTATCTCCATCTACCTTGATCCCATTACATTTTTCTGTAATTGATACTTATAAGAATATTGTTTTTTAAAAGCAGATCTTACCTACAAGTATGTACAATGAGAATGCGTAATGAGACTGTTCCTATAATTATGCTGTATGCGATCATAATTGTATTAAAAGCTACGATGTAAAGTTCTCAGTCAACTTTTAATGGTAGTTTTATTTGTAATCGGTATTTTAATATAAATCAGCTTGTTTTTACTCTTATTTCATTTATTTATCTAGACAATTTTAACTACGCTTGACTTATACAATAGATATTTGAAGCAATTATCTATCAATTATATTATATAACCATACACATAATTAAATCTGTTTTCCTTTCGCAATGCCTCGATTTATCGCTGCCCGTACATAATCTGTAACATTAAATCACAACATACGGTTAGTAAATGCTAATTCAGTAGTCCACCCAATTGCGGCTTCTAGCTTCATAAATATCAACATTGATGACATGTTGGGTTCCACGAACCGCCACCGCTTTGCAGTTTGCGCTATTAATCAACATTTTATGCCCTATTTCCGTCTTTAAACTCTTCAAACCTATAAACTATTTTCCTAGCTCTCCTTTGGTAAATCTTACCTGAACTGATATATTTGCTAATACTGCATATAGGTCATACGCAATATCAAACACACACAATTAATATACACAATTGTATTCTAATTTTTATATTACTAATTCAACATTAAAAGGAAGTTCTAAAATAAATTATAATTATATACGAATTTTTCATTCACATTCGGCGTCATTTAGAATACATCAACGTATAATTTACTCACGAATTCGTGGAATAGCAAAACGAGTCGTGTTACTCGTTATCTAAATATACTTAACATTTCTGTTTATCAAATTAGCATACTGGATGGGGAAAGGAGTAAAAATTGTACAGAAATGGTAATAGTCTCTCTGCAACCTGTTATTCTAGTTTGGTAGTCTACATGTGGCAGTTCATCAACGCAAATTGGTATTCATGGTCATGTACTTATTATCTTTGTTCAAATACGTGTTGATAGAGAGTGGGTCGTCGGCAATGAAGTAATCTTAATTCGTAACTTCTGTTTTTGCACATCACTACTTTGCGGTGTGACCTCGATTTTAACAATTTTTTGCTTCCTCAACGCAACAGTTGTTCAAATGTCGTTTTTTATTCTTAGAAAGAATGATCTGTCGACACGCTCTATGTACAATCGATTAATGTTTTTTTCTATTAATTGCTTTTTTTGAACAGCAAAAACCGTTTTTAAATTCAACGTAGTTTGTATGACAACTTCCTTTTTGAAGTCGTCGTTTGTGAACAATTACTTTAACTTGAAAATAATACTATTACTAACTAGCTATAAGTAAACTAGCCATTTATCAACTTTTGTTGATATCCTTCGAAAATAGAACCTTCCAATGTATCTTTTTTTATTTGATCAGCGAATATATTAACGTTGGATTTAGTAAACGGACTAACAACGGTTTGCGTCATATTTTGCTGTGAAGCACTTTTGGGTTACTGATTCCTTCTAAGCGTACTTTATATTGTGGCTCTTATCGGCATGTTTTATTGTAATATTGTCATAATAATTCATCATAAACATATCAAGTAGCATTCTCGTTATTTTTGTGCATTCACGGAATTGCCACGTAAAATATAGCTTTCCTTTGGAATGGATGATAAATCACGTTGTTATGCTCGAGACTGCGTTTTGTGTTGTGTTGCTGGAAATATATGGCGTGGTCGAGAACGTGATCAGCAAGATTTATAAACATGCCTCCATTCAAGTTAATTACAATAGCGATAAGCCGGTGCGTTGAACGAGCACGATTGATAATGTTAAAATACTCCTTCACGTAACTCGATTGCGATTCAATTGCTATTGTTATCGCGAACTCTTATGTGTGCCACTGCACTTATGTTATTATTAGTACGACTTACCTTGTGGACTTATCGATCGTAGTCTACTTGTGTATCTACGTGGACTTCTATATGGCTCTGATCTCGTTTTATTATTATATCATGACAATTATATGTTATTGTGATTGATGAGTCGATATGTCACGCTCCTTCGATAATAATAATATCTATAGTCATCGAAAACATCTTTTCAACTGACACCATTAGAAATAACATGTCACAAAACGAGCAAAAATTGCTGCAGATTTCGGTTTAAATGAATGTAAAATAAAACAATCTCTCCATATTATACCATTTGTGACGTTCAAACATTTCGTGTCCGCCGCCAATGTATCGGTTATAACTGTTGGCATATTTTAGGCGAACTGAGGATCGCATGCCAATTCGTTTGACCTCATTCCCGGCGCTAGTTCTGCGTAAACTCTTATATCGGGTTTATGAAAACACGCCTATTTTAAGACTATATAAAGCTCCCAGACCGCTTCAGTTATTATTTGTTTGTTTTATAGCTGGAACGTGTGCCAAGTGTATGTATGCACGTTTTCAATACTCGACGTTACTCAGTCTGATTTACTGTAAACAACAAGAGAAAGGCACCCGTTGAGAGATTACTCGTTTGTGTGTGTGTTTTTTTTTCAGCATCTATCGCGCTTCGCTGTCGTAACACAACTTGTAAAATATTTATACAACGATACTCACACATTCTAGTGACCGATTCGGATTACGTTTGCTGGCGTAATATGAGATTTTCAACATGTGAAAGGAATTCATCGAGCGAGTATGGTGTTTAATTGTACACATAAATGGAGGCGTCGGGCCGGACGGGGCTTTACGTATTTTGCTGTACCGGTGAAGTGACGTCCGTTATCTGGTTGTGTACTCTAGTACACGGCACAGAGCACCACGCAGTCGGCCGTAAGACCGGTCCGAGCTCGCTCCTTATCTCAATTAGAAAGCTTTAACATACTTGACAATACTGACGGTTTGATTGATGAAGACAAAATTGTTTTCGCTTTTCGCATTGAAACGGATGCCTTATTCCATTCTGTTTTAATCTCACTTAGGTATACCTTCTTGTTGATAAGCTGCGCCAACACTTGACGACAGATAAGGTTTTATCTTATCAAATTAAATGTTTGTTGTGTTTAAAAGTTATCTGCGCTTGACAAGAATTATAAATGATTATCATTAGCTCGAGTATTGATTTAGCAGACATAATTGGTTGTGATTGCGTAAACATTAGAAGGGCAAATACTGCGCGATTCAACGTTAATTATTTGAGCAAACACATTCTCTATTGAGGATACACTCGGTCGGGCACCTTTCGGGCGCTCCTACGCAATTAGGATGCATACATTCGCTCCGATCCGATTAAATTGCTATAAGAACGAGACATGAGGTATATCGGGCAACGAACGTAAGCTACTAATCCCCATTTCTCACGTTCGGACCAAGTTGGTACGACTGGTTAGTCGACATGCCGATCAAGAAAGGCGGTGGTGCGGTGCCATAAAGGGGAAAACGGCATGTGTTTTTGTGTTCCCCCAAGTATTCCGTCCGCCATTACCTGTGTCGTGCGTGCAGCGGTTTAAAATAATGATTAGGTTTAGCATACCACCTTGTAGAATTGGCCAGCTATTCGAAGTACAATTTATGAACAGCACACGTTTTCATTTCTAACAATAGTTCTGTATCTCAGCAGATGTGTTCGAGGATGCCAGTGCTTAGACAGTTAGCCGACATCACGACAAGCAACCGGTGTTGTTATGAGTATTGCACATGTGTTTCGTGAATTTACAACAAATATTTTTCCCAGAATATTATTTCTCGTATTTCTTTATTTATATCTCGTTCCGTGAAAAAGAAATTTATTGAAATTTTCTCAGAGCCGTGACGTTACCAGCATAGCGCATTCATCTTCTTTCTCTTATAATTTTCTTTAAAATTGAGTAGCATCCTTCGTATATAAATTTAACCGCGATATTATTAATGGCAAACATAAAGTTGAATTATATTAACGACGTAGAATAAGCACTCCAACTACCTTCCGTGGTCAAACGTGATCTGTCTGAGAAAATGGTAAATAATTCGCAGCATTGGTCGGTTATGATAAATTCGCTTTAATTATTTTATGTACCTCCGACTCCGCTGGCCACCTGCGCCTCAAGTCCACACCGACTGGATCCAATGTAGACTTTGCGTTAATCACCGCCCATAAAACTAGTTTACTCGACTAAAGTTCGCAGATTTGTCGGTGATTAGATCTCCGAATGTCATCAAAAGGTTATTAACATTTTGAAATGATCATGTTTGCAAAAACTTTCTAACTGCCAGATGGCGATCGCCGATATTCATGTAGTTTATTGGCAATAACATTAAAATGCATAGCGGTCAACAAAAACCATACAAATCTATCGGATCGCACCACACATTCGCATATGTCATGACAATTGACAGGCAATTATGCTAAACAGCCAGCAGCGCCAGCATACCATTATACAGATAATGTTTTCTATTGCATAACTTACGAACCGGTTCCAATAAAATGTCAGTCGATTCATGCGAGTATTAAAACACAGCTGTTTCGCACTTTACACCTACATATACTTTACAATTATGGACTTGAGTTTTTTCTCTTGATGAATTGATTGCGTGCCTCGAACACATGAATTCCTAAATCGGTAGGTGTTTATTATATTGAGTGGAAGAACAATTTATGTTAATCGTGACGACGCTGATATAATTAGTGGCACGCCATAAAACGGTATGTTTGTAATTCTATGCCTTATTGATCGTAAAATCTTTTGCAAGTTGATAACCTTCGGCTGCTCGATGATGCCCTCGTTCGATTTCTGCATTTATTAACAACAATAAAATGGGATTAAAATCACCGCTGGTTAAATGATAAAATGGAATGTTTTATAGAGGCCACACAGGTTTATTGGTGGGCGAGCAAGGAAAATAATGCGAGGGTGTAAAGCGGAATCAGAAGTCGATTAGCATCGGCGAGTCATGCGAGTAGGGGGTTAGTGAACCAGCAGCTGGTGGTGCGGCCGTGCGGGCGGGTAGTGACTGGAGAGTGGTGGCCACCTGCCCGCCGCGCCGCCGCCCGTCGCGCTGCACACGAGGTCGTCATCACGAGTTCGCACCACAACCGTTGCCACATTGCCACCTGTAAATACAGTTAATTATGACATTTATATGCGGTTTCAACCCATCGTTTCTGAAAATTAATAACAACGTCGCCTTTGTACACCAGGGTATATTAAACGAATAATAAATGGAGCAATTTTAATAACGCTTTTTAATCAATTGGTACGTAGTACTCGCATGTTATTTGCGGTCGTTTCCATCACGTGCTTATTATATCAACGCTTACATATATTCTTTGCGTAGCGCACAATTTCACTGGCTCATAAACATGTCCACATTACGGGCTATCGAAATAATGATGATAAATTGTCGACGGTGCTAATGTCTTAACGTGAATGAACTCAAATTATTATTGTCTCGAGATCTCACACTCACATTGGCAATAACTTAGCAATATTATCTTAAATAACACCACGAGATTATTCGAACACATTCAAAACCAGTTTTGTAACGACAAAAAAAGAAGGTTGTGTGTGTTTCGCATACCTTTTACTTGCCGAAACAGGTTACGTTAACCGTTTGGCGTCTGCTATTCACCACTATACATATTCAGTGAATAAATAATTGACCTCTGAATTAAAGAGGGGTTCCGTTTTTGTGGTAGAATTTATTTCGTATTGTATAAACTGCGTGACTTGGTTATATAATTAAAACGTTAGCCATTGTTCTGCCTTTGAGAGTTTCACACTGATGAAAAAACATGATATTCATCTTATATTTAAATGCGCAACTCTTGCTTTATCAAAACAAGTATATTATGGAATTGTTTATATTTTTTATTCGATTGTTACATTGTTTTGAATTTATTATGTTTAAATGCTTCTGTGACTATAATTATTCCCGTACCGTGTTACTTTATTGTACGTTTTCCTTCACATAAACAAACGTAGATACATAGTTAGGGGATTCGATCCCGGTCGATTTTTGTAATCCCGGGATTTCGGGATTATCAACAGTTAATCCCGGGATCCCGGGGTAGTCCCGGGATTGTATTAGTAATAAAAAGTGGTAACAAAAAGAAAGTAAAGCATTTTAAAATAAATCTTTTATTTTAAATCTTTACTTAAATATTAAAAAATAAAACAAAATTATAATTTCTTCTGATAAAATAAACAAACTAAGCCCTTTTATCTAAACAAAGAAACGCCATTGTACTATAAAAAAGACCATGCAACAGAGATCAATGTATTTTAAATAAAATATAAATATAGGAACTATAAATTACTTATTTAACCCACGAAAATAAAATCTTAGAAATAACAACGCATCCAACGTCTCATCCGAAAGCATACTTCTTAATTTGTGGCATATGTAGAAGCAGAAAAAGCGCGTTCAGACTCGATGGAAGTTGGAGGAATCGTCTATAAATTTTTATAGGTCTTCTCCAAATTATTGCCTCGTGTAAAACTAGCCTCAGAAAGAGTAATTTCTTGTTTAATGATCTTAGAAAGCACATTTTTATTGATTTTTATTATAAATATGTCAATCCCGAAAATCCCGGGATTTATTAAATTTAATCCCGAAAATTTCTGGACTGAAATATGACCGGGATCCCGGGATCCCGGGCTTCGGGATCCCGGGATCGATACCTCTATACATAGTGTATAAAATATGTAAATTTAAAAGGCTGTGTAAAAAATTTAAATTTTATTCAAATTTTGGCGAGGCCAATGTTCTTCTATTGATTTTATGCATTCCGCTTTTTTATACATTTCAAATATATAAAAAATATGTTTCTTGTTACAGGCTCGTCACCGGAAAGAGAATCCAGCGAAATTACTAAAAAAGGTAACCATAATGCATATTATTTTACCGTTCACCCATACATTTATTCATTGTTGTCGTATCGAACAGGGATCAAACGATTTTAATATCAAATGAGCGCTACCTTTCAGAAACGCAAGTGTTGAATTTTAATACGCTCAAGTTTTATCTAAAGGCGATGATACGCTTACTCGAAGTGTACCAACGGGAGGATAAATAAAGTCAATTTAAACGACAAATGTTTCCATTAAGATCGATACGGCCAGTGGCAAGATTAATTGATGTACTAAATCTGCGAAACTAAACGGTAGCTTTGGCTTTAGTTTGCAAAATCTGACAGTGATTAAGTAAATACCGATACAGTGACTAAACAATTTATTAATTTGGCTATTGAATCGCGAGTCATTACATTTATAAATGAAGAAATAGATGTAATGAAGACGGTAATAATGGAGCGTCGTGAAATAACACATTTAATAGACTCGAATTACAAATGGATTGCTATAGATTTGAAATTGGATTGTCCATCAATATTTCACAAACTAATTCGACGATCATGATTCGTGAACTATTAGTTTGATTATTTATTACGACTGCTCGGTCTGCCATCGTCTTAATAGGGATCGTAAAACGTGTTTATACTGAAAAATCGAGATCACCATTCTCATTTCACATTCAAATCTGTATCTTTGTTTGTCCAGTCTTCATCTGCGTATGCATTGACAATTTATACATCGCACCAGGCGAGTTTTATACAGTAGAGGTCATATCGGACGACAAAATACATTTGTTATTATCATTTCAAGATCTAAATTTCAATTAGCCATCCGAGTAACGGGGTCACGTCGTTTTCGGTGGGCAATTCTACATAATTCTTTATTCGTGCGTCTGTTTCAAGTATAATATAGTTGACATTATGTACTGTGCATCGGCTCGTGAATTATTTATGGGATTCGTGTTTACGAAGCGGATTTACCTTCGCGTCATGTCGGTGCGTAATATATTTGCGTGTTTAATTGTCGTCTGGCGCGCGTTCGTGGCGTGTTAGTCGGAACAATACTCCGGCAGTTAAGAGCCGCCACACACGAGGTGCCGGCGCCACCCTCGCTTCAACTTTATTTTCTTATCCCCACGTACGTCGCACCTTTTCAAGTTCAAACGTAATAAAATGGGTACACACGGGGTCATTGGGAAACGAACACAAACTTTTGTTTGTACTGTTGAAAGCCGACCTTTACGATGGAAAGTAGAAACCTTATCACAAATGAAAGTATTTATAGTGACCGACAAACAATAACAATCAGCATTTTCATTACAATTATTATTTGACGCCCACAGAACGTGTTTACGGCTCGCTGCGCGGTATTAAATTATGAATTCCAGTATCAGAACAAGAAAAGATTTACGTACTGTTATTGCTCATAAAGTGCCTAATCTAATAGATCATAGCTTGTCGAGTCGCCGACATTTATTCCACGAATTCGTGTTTTTGCTTTATCGATCTGAACTATAAATAACGTGAATATGAAAAAATCCAATTCGCTGGAGCAGTAACGGGCCCCGGTTACGTGTGCGTCATCTCAAAATTCACACACGGGTATAATTAAGTGAATATTCAAAGCACGGCTCGTCCGGACCAATTTGTGGTGCCAAGAACTGGTCTGGTGACTTTTTGTCGACGTTATTTAACTTGGCATATTCCAAATGATTATACGTTTTTATAGCGAACTGTATATTATGTTGCGATGTACATACATATTTATAAACAGCTGTTTTATATTCGTCCGTGCAGGCGTTTATGACGGTTGTGATTAATCTGGAAGACAATTTATCGGCATGAGTACACTCATTCGTCGTATGTGTTGTATCGTTTGTCTTTATATTCTTCTTTCGTAATTCTTTGTGTCTAAAAATTGCAGTCGTTAGCGGAATAAACGATTACATGTTCTTTGCACAGTTCAAATGTAGAACTGCAAATGGGTGGATAATCAATTGAAGCATTGGCGAGGAAAGGCGTTAACAGTTTTAAATGCGCGATACAATTTGCCGTTGAATGTTCGCGTGAGCTGAACCGTGAAGGTTACAGTAATCTTGACATTAAAGATATCGTGAAACTTTCTACTTCAACGGGCTGACATGTAGACGTCGATAGGTGTAGTGTTGGTTGCACATGCACAGACACGAGGCACAAAGAATCCGATGCAGTCGACAATGAAGAGAAGAGGTCAAACGAACGAGTCAAACCAGTTTTGTGTGCGACCAAGAAAGTCGCCGGTGAAAGTACCAACTCTAAATCGCTCAGTCAAATTATTATTAAATCAGTTTCGTAACACTGTTCATAACCAAACCGGCTTTAACACTTTACGCCATATTTTTTCGTCGCGTTCTTGAAGTGACCCAGATAATGGTAAAGAATTTGGTGTTTGAATACAAACCCGTCCCTTTGGTTATCCATCGGCGGGAGAAGGGTCTCGTCTCATTTGTTACGCGACACCCCTCTTTTGAATAGTTGTTCTCAGTTACCTGTTATACCTGACTATTATTGCCTGTTTCAAAATAACAAATGAACAATGCTTTAAACATTTCATCATTATCAATCATAAATCTTATTTTATCTTTATTATTACAAATATTGTTCTGTCGGTGTTTGTGCGAATGCTAAAGGTTAAGCGAATCGATATTTTCAGATAACCAAAGCAGATAAGGATATATTTTTATGTTTCCTGACATCATTGTTCGTTTGCGATTTATCATATTCATATGCGTAAAGATAGAGGGACAACGCATAAAATTTTCCGTTG
This sequence comes from Cephonodes hylas, assembly GCA_030295005.1. NCBI lineage: Eukaryota > Metazoa > Arthropoda > Insecta > Lepidoptera > Sphingidae > Cephonodes > Cephonodes hylas. Next base: position 9,530,261 of record AP025371.1, read on the forward strand.
TTAATCTTCTAATAAAAATTGTATCGGTTTATCGTGTACCGTTGTTATGGACGGGGTGGACGCCACCTCAGCTCTCCGGTTCATTTGATGCCAACGTACACTGGCCTGGACATTACCTTATTGCGTTGGGTGCATTAATGAGCCCGCATATTGAACGAGAGTCATCGGCCTGCTGCCGGATCTCTTGCCGGATCTAATTATTTACTCTGAAGAAGTTCCTCATTAGCATATCAATGCGTGCAATGCTATTAAAATCTCTTCAATATAAATATAAAACATTAAATACACCAATTCAATGAGTCTTACTGTTAATTGGCCGGTCAGCGCATATTCTCATTATTTTCCTTAATGAATATCTTGACTGGCGTGTAAAAGAGTGGCTACGTTACCTACGCTTTGCGTAATATCATTAAAATTAATTTAGCCCGCATGCCTTGTGCAATGCATGTATTATACGTGAATATGTGCATTACAGTTTATGGCATGGTGGCTAATGCTCGAGTTTCACATACAGGCGGCCCTCGCGACCGGTTCCCGCCTGTAACGTGCAATTTAGCGCGACTTTCTAACATACGTCAACACCGACGCACACAATCGTGCCATGTGCATGTGTACGACGCGTAGGCACGCTGCATTGTTATAACATTCGTATATGTAAATATTTTATGTGTACAGAGTACACAGCTGATAACACACGGCCGCCCGCCAATACTGATCACCCGTGTAAATCATGACCTCTTTAAATTTCGTTCCAAATGCCATGTGACATTGTCAATAAACGCTCAGTCGCGAACATTTCCTTCACAAGATGAAAATAAAACCATTGTGGCAAGTAGTCGAGAATATTTAAATGAATAGACAATTGAAACAAAAGAACAAAGTGAATAATATCGGACATGTGACTGAATAATGATCATATGATAATGCCTTGTTGTGAGTCGAATTGAATATTTAACGAGCGACAAACGGGGAAAACATCAGGTCCGTGTGCTCATGCGCGCACGGTTTTTATTTGTTCAATCTAATGATGTCTTTATTACATCCTGGAACGTCAGTTTAAATAAAATCAATTCATCGTCCTTTCACTGATACGAATCAACGCGGAGCCGTGCAGACATTTATGTGGAATACATATTCATGACGCCGTTTAATATTCCGCATTTAGTTAGGAAACCAGAGGTGATAGCCACGATTCCTAATTTACAATAATCCAGTTAACAACGTTACCATTGACGTGACCTTTATATCGGCTCTAAATTCTCCGTTAACCGATCGCTCGGGACTGTCGGAATTCAAATGTAATTGGGTGTTCGATGCCGTGTGCAGTAATGCGGGCTGGCGCATTCAGGGTCGCGTCTCGGGACGAGTGTCAGCCGACACCGCGACACCCGCGCCACCTGCACCACAACCGGTACAACGAGTTCCCAACCATCGCACTCGTCTACCGTCATATCGTGGAGTTATGAAACATTATTTATCGCCGTCTTGATTTTATTTTACGACTTGCGCAATAATTGTTGGGATGGTGCGTTCCCGCCTTCATGTAACGAGAGCCCTGTACCGACGTTTGACGTTTTATGTTATAATAATCGCAGTATTTCGATCTATTTAGAAAACGTTGGGTGTGCAATATGTATATAATGTATAATGTGATTCGTTTTTACGAATGCTATTAGATCCTATACCTTTTTCGGCAACGTAAATATGTAGTCATGTAGTCGATTTTTATGTCACAGGTCTTTTAAAATCAACTATACAGTAATGTTTAATAACAAAATTGTTCCCATAACTTACATAACGTGATAGACAGCATAAACTGTAAAATGCCAACACTGAACCTACACAAAGATATTGATACCATAAGCAATAACCTCTGTCTGCAATGACATTTGAATCTGAACATTCATCGAGTATCCTATTGAAACGAATGCTATAACAAAGGAGGATGATTGACGCGTTTTTTGCCTCGTAATGCTCCAGCGATTTTTCGGGCTTCGTTTCTTCCAAGTTAAAAGAGAAATTAATTTCTTTATTCGTCTTGTATTAAATCAGTTGTATATTCAACTCCATTGATCTTTAAACATCATTAATTTAAATCATAACGTCCATCATAGGTGACTAGATCTTGAAATAAAATTCGTGGGGACAAAAAGCACCATCTGTTTATTGTGTCAGATATAATAGCGTCTTATTAGATCGGCGTCGATAAGATCGAATCGAATGTTGAATTCGAGATACGGTGATCAGCCAGCTCACCGTCACGATCTGTGCGCCGGAGTGTAGGCAGCTACTTTCTCTTAACGGGACTTCCTCCGCCCCCCACCGGCGCGCCTGCCCCGCTGCCGTCTGAGCAGACACCGATTACAATTACGACATCCATTTTGAATTTTATTATCTGTGGAATCACGATGATGATTATATTACACGTTGTGTAATGGCGTTTGCAACATAACACTTGTTAACAATTATATGAAATCGTTGCCATGCTCTACGTTTATTATTTATAATACGTTGAACTTTAAACTCGTATGTATATTATCAGAATACATGTTTACCATTTATATTTCCTATTTGTCAAAACATTTGAAGTGTATTCAATATTTTTGCGTATGTTACTATTGTTATGTTTGAATACAGAAACATTAAACGCTTATATAGGAATTTAACAGGATGGTTGTTGTCGAGGCGGGTTCCTCCTATCGCCCCGGGGGAGCCGCGAGTCAAAGGCCACGAGTCACGATCTTTGCTTTTCTGCCTTTACCGGTGCCTAGCACTTAATGCCGGCTTACCTCCCGTGTACTGATGATTTACTCACTTCGACTACGTCGTGCATATTCATCCGTATTTATATTCATACATCGCCTCAAGTTTTTGCTGAACTTGTTCCTATCGGTGAGCAATTTATCTATACGAATCGGTTTTTTGTTCCAATGTTTACACACCTATACAATAATTATTTTGCCGTATTGTACAAGTTTCTATTGCTAAATTGAATTTGTATTGAATAACGCAGGTAACTTTTTGTAGATAATGCAATATCTCAAGCGACAATAAAAAACGCAAACCATTCTATTTCCTATACTTTTTATGCGACGTTTCAATATAAGTGTAATTACATGGTACGTGCAACATAACATTTGTTTTACATAATACGTTACTTATAAGACGGCTACTCGGAAACAGCTGCTGTAGTTTTCAAAGATGATTCACCGTCAGCACAACGTTTTCTAACTCTATCGCCTGAGATTCAAGTGGCACTTCACCTCATCCTTCTCTCGTACCGAAAGTATCTGGCAACGCTCCAAAATGTGTCGAATGTCGATCTTCCGAGAAATATGCATCCATCCACACTCCAATATTAGTGGCAGTCAGCGCCAACTTGTTAATTACGAGTCGTGCGATTTATTTTTATTATGTCATTCCTCCGAACTAGCGATGATGATTTGCATTGTACAGATAGCTCATTAACAATACGACGCGGAGACGCTAATTTCGCAACTGAAAGCAAAACGAAAGCATGCTAATAAATCTTGCTCAGTGCACGCATGTACGAATTGTTCTGACGGAGCGTCACGAACGTATTGATTTCCTTTCTAATATAAAAAAGCCATTGTCCGTTTGAAAGCTCGCAAGCACAAAGCGTGAAGACAACAAAAAGCTACTACACAAAAAGGCTCAGCCGTATCAGTGTGGTTGCGCGCACGACTTGCATTATTCTACGGTATGAAACGGAACGCACATGTGCGGCAGATGTTTGGGGTTCTTTTTCAAATGTATTATTGCAACGCCCTCCGCCCTCGCTCCGTATGCCACCCCGCTGAGCAGTCACTGACCCCTTTTTGTCTATGAAGGGTAACTTGACTTTGCTTTGACCTGTTTCCTTAATTTCTTTATCGCGTTCAATGTTCAGCAACTTGTTCCGTCTCAATAATTTTGCTGGTGATTAACGTGTTCTTTTCGAATTGCAATTGTTATGGGGTCTTTATCTTTTAGTGCTTAAATGGTAACTTTCAATTCTTGTTTATCTAAAGTGCAATGTTTTATTGTATCATTTTTACTTTCTTTTACCGTTAAGACATGTCTTCCTAGTATTGCGGCTGTAAAACCAATGATTTATGCTATAAATGGCTGCGCCGCGTTGATCGTACACGTGTTTCGCCCTGTGGATCTCCACGAGGGTTGATCAACCCAACCGAGTAGACAGGTCCCAAGGTTGCCACTGAAATACAAACAGCTGTCCGTTTGTTATCCTTGGTTTGATGTTACACTGACGAATTTAGTGTGTTATTTTTAGTACTAACATAAATGTTGTTTGGGATTTCTTTTTGATGTCGTTTGAATTAAACATCGTAGACGTAGGAGAGCATCACACGCTCTTTTTAGATTGTTTTTTAGTGGTTTCGTGTGTTATTAAGAGGAAATTACAACATGTCTCGTAGACAGTGACTGATGTTTTAAAATTACTATTAATAGTATTAGAAATCAAATGCGAGTCAATAAACAACCGACATAAGCAAACGAAACTAATTCGCTAAGTTCAATGCTCTAGTAATCGTTTAGCGGGCAATCGAGATCCTGCTTAATAAACGCAGTATAACCACTTGCCCGAGGCAAAAATGTCGAAATATTTACGAGATTTGACTCTTTTTGTTTCACGTCTATATTTAAACGCATAATGCGCAGATATTATGCAAACGATTTAATACTGTATACATTTCGGGGCACGTATCATTTTGGCTCGGCACTTTGGCTGACGTTATTCACAATTACTCCCGACCCGTCGAACCGAATCGTGAAACGTGTTTGCCGATGCTATAAAGAAAACTAGTAAAACTCGTATTGTGGTTTCAGTTTCTTTTTTGCTCGTTTCGAATACTTTTTGTTTTTTTATTCAATGGTGCTATTTCGGTAGGGGTTTAATTAAGTATTGATATTTAGTTTGTGTAAATTATACGGTTGTTGTCGGAACTTTAACAATTAATAACCATCATAATATGTATTTATAGCGGTGTTTAAATACACTTATTATTGACTCATTCTTATAATTATTATTAGTTCTGAAGCTTGTTTCCAATAACCGAATGTTTTAGCTTTTAGTATTTTAACAGAAATGCGAGTAGTTGTTATTGCTTTATTAACAGCATGTGCTATTTATGGAGGTTTGATTAGAATCTACAAATAACATATTTGGCGATTGGTATGCCTGCAGTCCATAATGCGGGTTGTGAAATCATTTATCTATATTGCTTACTTCGTGCAAATGTTCCACTGCTCACTTTGGAAAATTACCTTCATGGTATTTATTTATAGTTCTCTCCCACGAATATATAGTGATGCGTCTCACAACCGGTTGGTTTATCGATACCGGGCTCTCGTCTCGCTCGATTTCTTCTTCCGCAGCAACGGACGGCCAGCGGACCCATTCATCAATTATTCATACTTCGTTTGACTTTCAAAAGGGTATTTATGCTTAGTTGACTTTTTACACAATAACTGTAATGCAAATTGTCAAAGTAGAGTGTTCGGTGTGACCTTCGAGAAAATTTTAATATATCCATATTCCACGGTTATAAATTATGTATGGTTTTGTTTTATTTATAAGCTATTATAGTATGTTGTTTTTATAGAAATTGTTCGATAAGAAATACCTTCCGTGTGTTTTCGTATCGTATAAATCCATTCTATTGAACGTTATTGAGGAGGCGAAACAAACACTGTATCTGCATTGCGGGATGTTTTAGTTGTTGGATCAATAAACGATTAATTGTCAAACAGAATGTTCAAAATGTTTACTGAGCGTAACTGGTTTTCAGAAAATCGGGAGCACGGCATGAAAACATTACAATCAAGTAGGTACAGCATATAATTCCGCCAGGCAATCACTTTTGGCACAATGTTTACAAAATCTCGTGGAATTGAATCGAGTCTGCGCTAGTATTTGTAAACAGGGCGGCGCGCGGCGGCGCACCGTGAACGACGTGCGTGGCTCCTAAAATACTTCAAACAGGAATTGAATCCGCGCCAACTGGTGTGCGTAGACGGCGGCTCGCACGCCCCTCGTAAACTTTTCACTGCACCACATCTCATTTTATTCTCGTCCATCTGCCTTTTATATTCAAAAACATATGTCCCGTGCGATTCGCGACTTTAACAATAGCGAGTCACATACCTACCGTTTACTTTTAAACTCCAACCGGCAACCACACATGCTAAGAGAGTCAAGAACACACGTATAATATCATACATAATACCCTCTAATTGACATGAATGCCTTGTTCTGCAAAAGAAATAATTTTACAAAACCGACAACACGTACCGGTTAGCGATGCAAACAAGTGGATAAATTTATACGCTATTTACAATTGAAGGTGGTTATTTTATTGGCGGCACGCGGAGCAATGTTCAGTTTACGTCTGTAATCTATTAACCTTGTCTGTATCCTCCGCCTCTGTCGACAGTATCGACAATTGCACGATGATTGATTGCGCAACACTTTACACAATTGCCACTAGCGCACGTAACATAAGCAAATTTAGCACTTCAACATTAATGTATGCCAAATGGATGGTGTGAAAAATTCTTACCCAAACTTCATTCAATTAGTGCCATAAAACATTATTCATCGATTAAAATATCATCTATCCATAAAAATTATAGAGAAATAATTATTTCTGCACTCTGCAATGTAGTTGTATCTGTAAAGGTTACTGATCAAAACGGAATGTTCGAGGGTAACGATTTTGCGCGTGTCTATAATAAATTTAAGGCTAAATGTTATAAATGTATAAATCTAATGCAAATTATTCTCAAATCCAAAACAACAATAGCGAAACGTTACACTCGTAAATGATTGCTCGTTCACCTTGTTTTGCCCTTCAAGTTGTAAAGAAGGTTATTCCACCTCTTTTTAATAATATCTCAACATCATTATGCTAATATATTTAAGCGATGTGAGTTTCCAAAGAAGCAAACTATACGTAGGTAAAAGAAGGAGCCTTGTGGATTGTTTATCGAGGAAAACCCGTGTTGATGGTTGCGTCACAGTCCACACGATGATAGTCAATAATTTGTTTCGTGACGTTATAAATAACAGCTGCTTTGTGCGTGCGGTCATGGTGTAAATACATCTGGATGGTTCTCGTGTTAGCATGATCGTTGCCAATGAGATATGTTCGCGGATGTGCTCCTCGGACGGCACTCAATAACTCTAGTCGCACTTGCCTCCCGGGTGACCTATTTTAATCTGATGATTATGCGATACACTGCAGCGTCTTTAAATATTAGCCGAGCTTCGAACGGCGTTTGTTTCGTTTCAAATGCTCCTTAATTTAGGCCGCGCGTGTTCTCACAGCTTTCACAGTTTACTCTTTGGTAGAATTTGATTGCTTTCCCAGCACTGAACCCGTCCATCAGTATGACTAACAGGATGCACCTATTAGAATTGATGCATTGTTATTGCAACACGTGCTGTTCTAGTTTTGAACGCCTATACAATTTATTTCGTGCGAATACCGTGTGCAAGCAAACAGTTCGCATTTCAGATCCGTCTCTATCGTGATATCTAACGTTGTTGTTGATTTTTTGTAGCGAATATCATAAATACGTTTAAGAGTAATGAAACACGGCGTTGATGCATTGTTTCTGCGCGGTGTCGTGTAACCCGTTCTCGGTTCGTCACGCGCCCCGGCTTCGAGGAAACCAACAGTAATGTTGTTTCCATTGGCATTCTTCGCACGCCCGCTATCGCGCGTCGCAGTATCGCCAAGCGCCACCGACCGATTCCATCTCCATATCCTATTGTTTGCCGTAACCTTCCATTATACACGGCTGTGCGAAGTCGACCAAAACTATTGTTAATTGACGCCGATGTCGTTCGCAGGTCGAGCTCCACGGTCACTTTCCTTTATTGTTCCACTCATAAAAAATCTACCTACAAGAACTTCAAGGTTCCGAGCGTAACGCGTCTGCCGTCCATCGGCGGGTGTAATTTATTTATTTGTACGGCGGATGCGATGCCTATTTACGTCCGAGCAACCCGAAAGAAGGTTATTCGCGTTTACACAACTGACTAACATATGTATACATTGAAGAGTTAAACGAACGCCGCGGACATTAATCAACGTTGTCGGTAACCGTAACCGTCTCCGGGGGATTAGCCGGCGAGATATTCTATTCTTCGGTCGTAATTAATAGCTTTTGGCAAGTGAGCGTTGGCGGTGCGCGCACAAAATAGCTTTCGTGACGAGACGCTACAATTACGTAATTAGTTAATTAACGCAAACGTATGCACCACGAAAACTATGTGGGCACGTATACAACTATGGATACCCGCGTGTAACTGTATCTTCGATGATGTTTTACGCATAATGCGCAGCCCACGCTCGTGTGAAGCGGGCCAATGGCCTCTCAGCTATAGATGTCGAGACTAGATACATGTCGGCGATACACGGAAATGAACGAGCGATTTCGAACGTTGTCGAAATGTCGACACAGCAACGTAAATAATGGCGGCGAGCTCGCGCGTGTGATTTCTGCTAAAATACAATTATCGACTCGCGTTTGCAGCTTTAGCATATTTCATACTCGAGGTCTTGGTATGTAGCTATAATTCCCCCCGTATGAAATTATTGCTATCGAGTCAAGAACCTCGACATTTAATTAGGCATGAGTTATGAACGCCCACGGCTCTGGAGGCATTGACTTCTGGCTTTTTGATTCATTTACATGCAATTATATAGTTTGGCGGTATAAACAACTAAACATTGTATTATTTCGCAACTCAGATTATACGTGAGAGCAACACTTCCTTCAATTTTGTCTACCATTATACGGTCGGTTGTCAGCTGTATTTTTCCTATCTGCCGTAATGACGCGGAACGGTATTGTGATGTTTTTATCTGGCCAGTTTCGCTACCGATTGACCGGCGCATCCGGATGTGCGTTAATTGAGCCCATTCAGACCGGTTCCCTTCTCACAGGACCTAAAGCACAGATCGTAAATTAAACCACTAATCTATTTAGATTGTTGCACAGCCACCGAACAAGTTTACCGGTTCCAACCTGCCGATTAATTGTAGATACGGTAGATATTAATTCTCACGCTCGCCAAAACACCGAGCAAAATGGTTCCACATTAATAAAATCTGCCATTTAAGTTGTATACTTTCATTTCTTTATATGTTAGCTTGTTTTGTATTACCATTAAATTATATACGCCGATGCTGATGACATTAAGATACAACCTGATTCACCTCGATTTCTTTTCCTGTTATTGATCCGTCCACTTCATTTACATGTTAATTTGCAAACGAAAATAATAAAACAACCGGTTTATCCGAATGTCGTTTTTCCTGCTGGCGATATTGTTTCGTGATTCATTAAATTAAACCAGAATTATATAAATAAAGTGGGCAACAACAATATTTGCTTACATAAGAATTAATTTTGATATATCGTAAATATTCATTGTAAATAACAACGGTATTTATTTAAAACTTTCTTGCACATACACTGAATATAATGACGATACTTAACTAATAGCCTAAGATCCCACCACGAAATTACTACATACATAATGACGTGAGTCAAACACACATTTTTACATTCGTGTATGAATAGGAGAATACACTGATATACCGCAGCCAGTCAAAATATCCCCGCAAGTAATTTTAATTTAATTAATGAAAATTAATTTTCGGAATAAAATTTCATGCACTTCGTTTTTAAATAAAATATGATCCACGTCATAGCTATGCATGTAAAGAATTCTAAAATCCATAGGTGCCGTTCCACACTCAACCGCAACTACCCCGCAGCCAGGTGCAAACAGGTAACATTATGGAGTTTTTTTACACTCATAACGTACTCGGATGATTTTGGTATCAAATTAAAGCTGATTTTTTTTCTAATATGATGATATATGTCTGCCTGTGAAATAATAGCCGCAAATTAGCGGTGCCATCTGTTAAAAACGCGAGATAATCGGGATAAAGTGTTCTCAGCCGGCACATTTAATAATATTTATTTCAAAAAATAAGTCGGATTCCTTCAAAATAAAAATTGCACGTTATCAAGTTTATGTTTTTCTTTTATTTAAATGTTTTTAAATAACTTTTTGCTCGGGGATAAGTTCAATTCAGTCAACTTTTTTTTCATTGCATATTTTATAAATTTAACAGCATTTTGAGCCTCGAAAATGACTCTAAAATGAATTTGTGTCAACCTTAGCTTAGTTATTTGTTACTTATCAAAATTTACGCAAAAATCTTTAAATGTTCTTAATTAAGTTTTTAGATAACAATATTCCTTAAAATAATTGATAATTTACATATTTGTACGATGGATGTTTCATCAATTCTAAGGGATTCGAAAAATACTGTTTTTGCCCATATGACGCTAAAACTTATTCATCATCAACCAAAACACGTCCCACTGCTGGGCACGGGTCTCCTCTACCATTTGAGAGGGTTTTTACGCCGTAGTCCACCACGCTGGCCTAGTGCGGGTTGGCCGACTACACACCTAAGAAATTCCTAAGAACTTTTTAGGTGTGCAGGTTTCATCACGATGTTTTATCATTCCCATTAATATGTCATGAGCTCAGTACATTCCCATTAATATGTCAAATTGGTTTTAATATTAGCAATTTCGTAAGACAAGAATTCCTAAGAACTTTTAGGTGAGCCGGCTTCATCACGATGTTTTTCTTCATCGTTAAAGGAAGTGATAATTCAATGTGAATACACAACAAGATTACTGAGCTAAGGTTGACACAAATTCATTTTAGAATCATTTTCGAGGCTTAAAATTCTGTTAAATTTATAATATATGCAATGAAAAAAAAATTGACTGAATTTAACATATCCCCGAGCAAAAAGTTATTTAAAAACATTTAAATAAAAGAAAAACATAAACTTGATAACGTGCAATTTTTATTTTGAAGGAATCCGACTTATTTTTTGAAATAAATATTATTAAATGTGCCGGCTGAGGACACTTTATCCCGATTATCTCGCGTTTTTAACAGATGGCACCGCTAATTTGCGGCTATTATTTCACAGGCAGACATATATCATCATATTAGAAAAAAAATCAGCTTTAATTTGATACCAAAATCATCCGAGTACGTTATGAGTGTAAAAAAACTCCATAATGTTACCTGTTTGCACCTGGCTGCGGGGTAGTTGCGGCTGAGTGTGGAACGGCACCTATGGATTTTAGAATTCTTTACATGCATAGCTATGACGTGGATCATATTTTATTTAAAAACGAAGTGCATGAAATTTTATTCCGAAAATTAATTTTCATTAATTAAATTAAAATTACTTGCGGGGATATTTTGACTGGCTGCGGTATATCAGTGTATTCTCCTATTCATACACGAATGTAAAAATGTGTGTTTGACTCACGTCATTATGTATGTAGTAATTCCGTGGTGGGATCTTAGGCTATAACAAGAGATAAAACAAGAGGCGGCCTTATCGCACTAGGCAATATAATTAATATCAACAAGTAATTCTAAAGTTATATTCTATTTCGAAGTACTGCTATTACATCGTTTTCCTTAATTTGTCCTTATTCTTAGTTTATTTCATCCTTATTCAGTAATAGCTGTTTCTTGTTGAAAAAAGTTTATTTTTTTATTACCAATACAATTGCATTATTCACGAGGTACTTCACACTTCGAGTACAATATTGCTTCATGCAGTATCCGCCCAATCGTTTAGTCGTTTGAAATAACTGCTGATCATTAAAAAGTCTTACTTATATCTGTAAAACTTAATTCATTTCAAGGAATTCCAAAAAAAGACTGCAGTACATAATTTAAATAAAACGTTGTATATTCCACGTATATTTTTAAAGTAGGTGAGTACAGCGCTAAGATAATAAAAAATATTAACAATTATTGTTGACGACTTTTAATGTTTATTTTAACTAGACGTTACTTTTTGTTTTCCTCGTACGAGGAAGGAAACCGTATTATGAATAATTTATATACCACAACGTGTGCAATGTTTATTGCAGTTGATGGCAACGGTGGTGTAATAATATTCTCTTTTACCTGCTTTATATTTGTGCCCTAGTTTTGCTGAATAACAATACTAACGGGCTGTTTATCTTTACTTTGAATTATTGTTTCCATTTTGTCAATTAGTAGCCGTTTATTGCCTGCGAACACTCGACTAACAAACAATAGGTTGCAAATGAGTGAATAATTTGGCATCCTTCTGAGAAAATATTTATTTGAATTATGCCTAAGGTATTTTTATGTCTCCAGACACCTGAATAACAAAATTGATCTTGTCAATCTAATAACATACTCTTAGATTAACACTAGAATGTCTAATAATGGACGCATTCTTCAATACTCGTATCTTCCAAGATTACAATGGAAAGATTCATCTCTTCCTTCACATTTTAGAAGTTCGCATTCTCATTTTGTAGAGAGTCTCTCATTGAGAGAGACCTATGTTCAGCAGTGGACCTATGTTAGCTGCTGGATGAATGATACACTTTTTGTGGTTCCAATGCAGTGCTCACTTTCTTCATTGAGAAGGGTTTTATCCCATCGACATTTGATTTTGTGTGCTAATATGCGAATAATTTATATTTCCGTTACTAAGAAGTAAGAATGCGTCGCGAAGCTTCATCACAAATTTAATTGAATACGCTATTAAACACGCCAAAGATGCGAAGTAATAGATAATAATTATTATTTATAACATACAATCCCTCATTAATACGCTAATGTTGTTTTTATTTAAATTAAATGTGACCTTAAAGAGAATATTAACTTTACAGAAATACGTCGAATAATTTAGATTTCTTGTTTTTATATAGTAGTCACACAGACAATTTTTTGATAAGAGAATCAAGGTCAGTTCGTATGCCGAAGTGAAGTTGTCGAGAGTCACTATACAAAAACTTTGGCAGTCATTGATAATTCTCATTGTAGACGCATTTATTCGTTAATTTACATTACGCCAAGGTTGATTACTTCAAATGACTCGCTATTTTTGTCGGCTAAATAAGTTTGTGACACCTCCCACACATTAAAATTCTGCGATAACATTGACACTGGAAACCTGTTTAATGCAACTGATAATAATAATAACAAGTGAGTAATTAAAAACTGAATATATTATGACGTCCGTACTCCATCTACGTGACTCGTGATCCCTATGTCTTCATTACCGCATACAATACTCACACCGTAAGAATAGCATTAGATGAGTGAATACGTAACAATCCAAGAAAGTTTCACTGACACGACCCAAGTAGAGATTATTTATATGGAGGTCGAGAAAGTAAAGGCCGAGCGGCGTCAGTGGAATAACAAAACATTCGGAGCTGTCGCGTCGCGTTGGTTGCGCAACAAATTGTCTATGGATGATTATGGAGTGGGAACGTCACGCGCCGCGACCACGCGCGTTTAAAAACAATGACAAATGTAACAAGAGCCACCTCGTTTGCCGTATAACCCTAATGCTTATCGTGAAAGGCAACGGCCCATTGATTTACGGGAGATCTCGTCGGACCGGTCACGACTCGGCCATCAGACAACGAAATTGACGAATAAAAGCGCGAACAACAGTCATTGGAACGTGAAAACGAAACTATCACGATCGTAATTTGCGCTACTGTACATTTAAAGGAATGCTATTATGCTACCTTATCCGCCGCCATTCTGGCTGGCCTACATTAAACGTGTCGATTTTTGGTCTGATAACGTTGGCCTTGCCGTTTTAACAGAACTGGCATTTAAATTGCATAAATCGAATTTAAACCGTGCAATTTACTCGATGCAACCGGTTCTCGTATAATTTAATTCAACAGTCGATTATCGCCGTCGTTAGTCGAGACGAATGACTCATTGCGAAGTCCATCGAGCACACATGCTTTCGATATTCATTTTCACAACGCGTCCTATTAATAATGACATCGAATTCGCTCGCAGTGATGTCACCGCAATGCCAAATTAGCCATACCGAGAAAACAGACTAGACTATTGAGAAAAAATATTGCGGTTTAATGTGTTTAAAATAAAAGCCATGCTGTTAAATGCCTTCTGAATTGTGACTACTATGCAAAGACGTATGACGTGGGTCGAATTGTCTATTCGTAAAATAGAAATCCAATATGGATGTAGGTCGTCGTGACTCGATAATGGAACGTCCAAACGCGATGTTGACACGAAAACGTGAACGCAATTTGGATATTCACGCGGACAAACTATCGTATATGTGTACTTTTATAACACATTTAGACACATGCGTTGTGACAGTAATGATCGATTAACCTTATACGTTTGTATATATCAGGTAATCGGTAGCATTTTAGACAGCGTACTTATGTGATATAGTATTCCAGCACAGAGCATTTCAGTGTTGAGATTACCCGGAGGCCTGAATACATTTATTCGGAGTAACATTCGAATTGATCAGTAGTATGTATTTACAGTGAAATATGAGATTGTTACTCTAGTAGTTGTAATTTATTTGTATCGATCCTACATTACAACTTCTCGCCATATCGTAAAATATACTTATACGAGGTTAAATGGTTCTTGTCACGGCGATAAGTTTGCAACCTATCTCGTGTTTTACAGTCACTTACATCACGGCGAAACGTGCTCGATAGCAGTCTGTAACAGACTGTACCTCAGCCCGCTACTTTAAAGCAAAAAGGTCCTAAATAACAAAATAAAAAAAATACAAAACAGCACGCCCTCATATCGTCAGAACTATTTCGTAATTAACTTTGCACCGAACAAAGAAGACGGCCGTGAAACGGCAAATCGCTCGCTTATAAGAATAATAATTTGTGTTCGCCCTCGAAAAATGTCTGCCTCGAATCTTACATCAATGTTTTCCTTTATACGTGAATAAAAGCGGAGAGGGTGAGCCAGGGGTCTCTGTGTACCCCACCCCTCCACAGAAGGGTTGATGTGGCGTTTCTACCTACTTTGTACTATATTTAGGGCATTTGAATGCCTACAGAGCGATAATTCCGTTTTAATTGATATTTGATTCGTGTACTTAATAAGCAATTTAGATTTATTTATTTTGCCCAATATTATACAAGCGGCGTTATATTATGATACGTCAACATTTTTGCGTCATTCAACTATAAGAATAATCTAGAAATTGCGACACTCCTATAAAAATATTTTGTAAGTTATATCTAGTCGTGAACTTGATCGTAAACAAGTTTTTAAAGTAACAGTACAACGGCAAAACTTGTGCCAGTTACATTTTATATTTATAACGTTGAATTATGTATGTATTTGAGAAAGCAAATGCAAATGTTATTCATAATATTTGCAAAATAAACGGGTCTAAAAAACGAGTGATGGATGTTTCGTGAATGTATATGTACCTATTGTTTGTTGCTATGGTGATTGCTCTGAACAGGAAGCTTGTGCCGTTATCACACTCAATACGGAGATCAAAGACATGATTAGAGTCGCTCGAGGTTGTATTGAGGATATTTCTTATGAGTAAATAACGTTCTAGAAATACACGCATTGAATATTGATTAATGCTGCAAACTACCATTACGCACAATATAAAGCTAAGTAGCCATGGAATATAATATTGTTACTATAAAAAGTTACGTGTTATCGATTCAATAGGGCTATTAGCTTCACATTACCATTTTCGTAGTAATAAATTGCTCAAGCATTCAGTTTCATGGAAAAATGTAGAGTTAAATAAGGCTATTGTTTTTAGAACAGTTTAGTTTTTCCTTCGAGGATAGGGTATCAATGAGCGGCTCTTTGTGCCCATAAACAAAAAATATAATCAAACTTTCTCCTTCGCAGCTCGATTCATAGGTGACAATGTAAACAGAGTGCGAGCGGTCGTGGCCGGGTTGCCACCTCGTGCCCACTTCTGCCACCCTGGTCCCCCGGCCGCAGCTCAATTGTGACATTTGCCTTCCCTCCGTCCCCTCCGCAGTTCAATAATCTTTGAGTAGAACGAAATGTAAAAATTAAACGAACACTGTTTGTAGGTAAATTGTTCATTCGTAGCGTTGTTTGCCTTGAACGATTATTCGCAAACGTAACTTTAAATGGAAATAATTGCGCAGTAATTCAAAGTTTTAATAAGACAAGAGCCATATTTAAACAAACTCCGATAAAAAGAAATTTAATTGGCGCATAAATGACCCCGGTTTTATTAGTAAATGAGTAATAGCGATTTAAATCTCGCTGCTGTACTGCTTGATCAACTGTAAATAAATATGCAAATGCAACACAAATAGGAAACGTGAATACAATACAATTATTTATTAACGTTGCAAATATAGCTTTTGTTTTTATAGTAATGCAGTTCCGTTGTGTGTTTCAATAAAACAAGAAGCGTCAGCACCGCGTATGGATGTATTCCAATGTTTATTGAAACGTTCGAACTCTGTGACTCATGGTATCTGTATCTTGATGGTATCTAAGCAGCATATGCTGAAATGGAAACGCATATCGCGCATCCAATAAACGGTCAATGTTACCGTGTTGAAACATTAGTTGGCATTGATTCAAGTGACTGAATGGGAGCTGCAGCCGCGCCATGTTCCTTTGATAACCTGCGGCAGTTAGCGCTAATGGTACGGGGCTTAATGCGCCTGCTTTGAATAAGCCCGAGTTTGGGGTGGGCCCCCCGTATTATGCAGGAGGATTTGGACACAGTTATATGATGTATGGCGGCCGGCGCTTAATGACGTTGTTTGGGTTGATACTGACGAGTGCTCGGTGAAATGAAATCATGATTCACTAGGTAATGCATTCCAATTTTGTGTTGTGTGGCTATGACTCTTCGAAATTTCCGGTTTCAAACAGCTTGCTATAATTTATTAATAAACGATAATCGTAATCGTTTCTCGCCAGTTTATATCCTTGCTGCACACGTTTGGAAAGGAAATAGAATATTGATCATAATTTACAAATCGTGAGATTGTGTCTGAGTTCGATTAATACATCTCTCGGTACGAGGCATAAACACTGAACAGATGTGTTACTATCATGCCAAAGCACACGAACACAAACACATCTAACACCTAATCGTGTCGGGTTCAAAGAAACATGCCATTGTTATGTGTAGTGTAATGAAATGAACGTAAAGAATGCATCTCGTTTAACAATGGAGTCATTGTGCTATTTGATTAGCGAATTGAGGCGCACGGGGCGTTCGTGGTGAACGATCACGACTTTCTGATCTCACGCGAACCTCGGTTCCCAGCGCTTCGCTACAAATTGTTCGGCCGCACAGTATGTGCAAAAAATACACACACACACCAACACATATCATATTATATTCATTTCACATTTCTATCATGGTATAAGAATGTACAACTCACATCTTGTCTTTGAATCTGGGTGTGTCTAAATAAAATATGCAATGGTTTCAAAACTAAAGTTTATATGTATCATAACACTAGTTTCAAAAGCGACTAGATTCAAAATAGAAATGTTTTACTGCAGTTTAACAACTGGATCTGCTTCTTAGTCAATCGTCTTTTGAACCTCTGTGTGTGAATCTTGTAAAAATCGAACTATGAGGACAGTATGTTAATGTTCGTTCTATTCTTAAATAATGCGTCGTAAAGTACAGTATAACAATAGGTCGTTGGGCATCGCACAGGAAGTGCGGCTGTGTTTGCAGCTGCCTGTGTGCCTACAGTACGTACACACATCAATTGAGCATTAGAATCAACTAATACACGATCAACAAACGTGGCCTCTTGTAAACATCAATCACTCTCGTGTAAAACATCAAAGCCGTGAGAATTTATCTCTATAATCAAGAATGCTTTGTTTACGCAACATTTATGTACACTATTTTACAACGCTTCCTATTTATAAACACTTTTTTCTAATCAATCTTGGTTATTTTTATCGCTGTTACTATTCATTCCTTTAGAGGCGTTATTATTACTAATTTATATAATGAGTTGCGTATATGGATATCTTGTGACTCTTAATGCCATTATAGACGATGACAGCGAAATTATTTGTGTGAGAGTTAATCGAAAATGTTTGCCCGTGGAAACAACGTTTAGAATAAATGCACATTCTAGAGCTGCATGAGAACACAACGCAACAAAAAAGTGCTTCCTCGATTATTTCCAGCGAGGCTTTGTTGCATTCTGCAGCGTAATAATTCGTAGTTCATGGTTACGCATTCGCTTATATGCATGTCGGGCTGTATTAGGCCGAGCTTGCGGTTGCGGGGCAGACAGGCGGCGCTATTTCATTTGGTATTATTACGCTCGCTCCACGGCGGTACTTTCATCAGTAATGAGTCCCGCGCAACCTGGTAGGCCCCGACCACAACGCATTCCGCGCAGACTCCCCCCAAAGGTGACTTACGTGTGTGCTCATAAAAATATGAACATCAAATTGCCATTCAATTACGTGCTGCTCAGGTGGAATTAGATTGTGAAATCAAAAGCGTATAATTCGTAACTCGATGCGCATCAATCCGAAGTTGTCGAGGCGACTCGCTTCTCGTTAGTTGCTAATTGTTGTGAAACGCTTGCTATTAGTGATGCCGCCAAGAATCGCTCGCAGCTCGGAGCTCACCGCCAGCGCCGAGAGAAGACTTTTGATTACGATTACACGGTACAATGGCCGCGCGTGAGAGTCGCCCGTGTTCTATTGTGCGATTAAATTTATTATGTATTACACATGCGCATGCTCTATTTACGCAGCCGGTAACAATAGAAACTAATAATGATAATTCTGCATTAATTGCACATTACGTGCCAACGCGAAGACTGCGATATCTATCGTGCTGTGATAGTTACGTGCGGCCGATCGAGCGCAGCGGTAATCGCGGCGACGGGAAAAAATACCTGCTTTTTAAAATTAAGTCTATTATCCGAACGAGAAGTAGTGGTATACATCATAAAGGTCGTATTAATATTCACGATGCGCTGTACCCGGGGCGGGCAGGCTTCACAAAATGGCTGCCGGAGGCGCTCGGGGCGACCGAGTCGTGACCGCCAGGAATCCACGCGCTCGTTCCGAACCCTCATCAATTATGCATGAATGCGGCCGAACGCCGATGTTTACTCTCCATGAGACAACAATTTATTGCGTCGTGCGGTTTTTGACATTCGATCGGCGACCGGTCCCGAGATCTCAACGGCGCGCGGCCCGCGGTGACGAAATACTTAACAATTTACGTACGATGTTGAATTTGTAAATAACATTTTAATTGCTGTACAATACTCGCTAATCATTATCGGCGTGTCATTGAAAATCCAATGATACTTTATCTGATAGTATCGCGTTGGTATCTCCGTTCTTCGAATACTTTATCTGGGCCGAGACATTACAATTTCAATCAGTTGTCAATGCGCGGATAGTAAATTCCCGACGAAGATGTTCCGTGTCGACGAATCAAAGCTTACCAAATGCCATCGTGACTCATTGATATTGCATCAGGCAGGGCCGTGGAATTAATTTAATGGAATAACTGCGAATGTCTATAGGGTTCACAGCTGTGTAAGCCGTTGATAACGCTTGAGTAACTCATTGTTCTTGAAAAGCGGAACGGGTTGCGATATTATTATACATTTTATATGAATTGTTTGAGTTATAAAAGTGTTTGTTCTAAGTAGGTGGGTATATTGTCTCGTCTCCCACGCACTGACTCATATAGACAGGAAATCGACAAACGCTCTTTACACACCAAAAAGTAAACAAGACTGTTAGGAAAATGAAACGTTTTCTATATTAGGTCCATGGTAGGAATGTAAAAATAATGATATGTTTACTTCGTAGAATATATTTTCTGTTATTTATAACTATCGTAAACAAAATGCGCATGATTATAAATAATTAATGTGTATGTTTATTTAACAAGAACATTGGTCACGTTCTTGTGACTGAATGATCTCAGTCATTAGTTAATTGACGCAATTGATATAGAATTAGCACTTAATGGTTGGATGAACTAATTTTTGTAGCCGTATTATTATATCTAGAACGTACTCCTGTTCGCTATTAAAATTTCTTAGAGCTGAAGCGGATCGCGTATCAAATGAAGCGTTGTTTCCGTTTCTGTTTTTTCGTGATTATTTATACAGTATCATTCAACAGCCGGGAGGATAACGGGTTTGTTATCAGTTAGCGCAACCAGGTTATCGACTGCCGTGTTTGTTTTTTCTTATCTACGAATTCCCCACCTCTCACCAAGCGCGTTATCCAACGTATCTCGCCGTGTGCGCCAACCATTGTTTGATAAAACACCTATTTTTAGTAGATTATCTAAAGTCGTGATGTTACCATCTACATATCACGGAACGTGATTGTCTGCAGACGTGTTCCACACACACATATACACACGAACCTTACTCCTCTGCGTTTCACTAAACAATTTGGAACGTAACACATTCATGCCATTTAACATGAGTGTGCTCATTTAACATAACAGCAGTCCGCAGTTGAAATATCCACTTTTTCTACATTGTATGTGTAAATTATAGAACATTAGCTATTCGCGTGTAACCGCTAACTCGATTAGCACAAGGCCAATATAAGGTATGCGACCTCTTTGCTTGTTTTTACAAAACTTCGCAAACGGGTTTTGCCTGCCAATTTACCTATGTATCCGCCTGCCCGCATGACGAAGCAGGTGATAAAAAATCGAGCTAATAATAAACAACACGATACAAATTGCAAATGAATGTTGAACGTGGTAAAAAAATAATTAAGTTGTTTTTTCGTAACGCGATCTTTGGTAGGTCGAGTTTGTGTTTAAGTTTTGAATTGAGCATCGGGAATACACGTAGGTTTTTATTAACAAACATAATTGTTACTTTATTGTTCTCTTTAATTGCCAACTTTATGGTTATGCGTTATAAAATGAATATATGTTTTTAACGGCAATTCCGCACTCAGAATTTACGAAGTGTTTTTTTTTTACTCTTTAAACTATAAACGATGCAAATTCCTATCAATCAGGCTTGACCCGCGAGCTGAACTCTTTGTGTTATTTATAAAACAAAATGGATAGCTTGTCACGGAATTGGGACTATGCCAAATCGTTGGCGCGTTGTAAAATGCTCTTGGTATGTTGGTGAACGTTCGTATTTGTTTACATTGCTATTAACATTGTTTTCTATTATAACATGAACATATTTACCCATTAGGTATAATTATAGCGTTGACGTGTGACGTGTTGGTAATTTAATTTGTGCTATGGGTTTTATAATTTTCTGTTTCGTCAAGCGATGTAAGTGATGAAAGAACGCCATCTTTGAACATATCGCGTCA
Organism: Cephonodes hylas; assembly: GCA_030295005.1. Lineage (NCBI taxonomy): Eukaryota > Metazoa > Arthropoda > Insecta > Lepidoptera > Sphingidae > Cephonodes > Cephonodes hylas. The sequence goes on from AP025371.1 coordinate 9,551,541, forward strand.
TCAATTAATAAATAATTATTTTGAATTTATTTGTTACATTTGTTTAACGTATGCTGAAGGGGATATGTGTCCACGTTTGAAACGCTTCGATAAGCATTATATTATTTTTAATGTCATTTTTTAAATCCAAATTCAACCTCAACTGTTTTGGATTTTGTAATTTTTCATATCTATTGAAATCATAGTCCAAGCATAATGTATTGATGAAGATAGGAGCCAATAATAAGGAAGTTATTTAAAGGAGGCATGTTTATGAAACCAAGAAGCATAAACGACTGCTTAATTACGATATAATTCTATTATTCCAACGTACAAAAAAATTAAACCCGCTAAACGGAAATGGCGAATGTTTCTATGAACAGGATTCGAGTTAATGAATCAATTTAATTTATGGAATAACATTCGTTAGAAGTTACACGCCTTGTATCGTGGGCGTCAAGATTTATACAGTATTGAGAAACATATTTCTATAAATATTTTTAAAACACCTGAATTGTTTTTAACAACACATTTACCTATGCGTATATCGCGTTATTCATTACAATACTTGCAACAACATAAAGCAATATCAATAAGCATTGTACAAGACATCTGTTCTTCCTGTTGCACACTATAGTTAAAATTCTATCTGTATAGAATAAAGTGTGTGGTATTCGATAGGATAGGACGGGTGCTGCATGCATGTGCTATCAGGTGCGCTCTTTGTGTGCGAGGGGGAAGGGGAGCCTCCCCATTTCGACCCCCCCGCCATCCCGACCCACACCCGCGTTGCCGTTCACTTGTTGCTACGTTCTGCTACGTCGACGTCGCGAGACTGCCGCGGCGGCGCTCCCCCCCGCCCCCTTTCCTGCGAACTCCACTTCCCCGCATTTCAGTTCTTTGTGCGCCACAGAGGCTTTCGTACGTCCGTGCCATTCAACGCAACCATTTTGACATAGTCGTGAAATTGTATAGCATAGCCGACTGGATTTGTGTGTGCGTGCAGTTGAACGTTTCCTTTGATTGCCTGACCGTATTCAAGGGCGTCTTAGGAGGAATATAAAACTAATATTTTATATTTAAGTGTGAAAATCTGTGATCTGTGACTACGTTTTGGTGATTTAATTTGCAATTTATATTGTGAACACGTTATTTAGTGGTTTATGATTTTGACAAAGCTGCTTGAAGAGCGAAGCTGATTTAAAGTTTATTTGATTCAAGAATATTTTAAACATCGAAACCGTAAGTAACTTTGTTGAATATTAAATCCTAATGTAGGTACTATTATGATAGGCCTTTTATTTCTCAAAAAATGTTACTAAAAGTAATCATAACATGGAACAGCAAAAAATTAATTACATTAAGTTATAAGGAAGGTTGTAGGTAAAATTTTACAAAATGTTTCCCGTTAATCTCTCACGGTAATTATTTTCAAATTATCTGCCTACGTAATCCTTTGTTCAAGATATTGAAATTAAACTAGTTAAACGTTCAAGCACCATTAATGATAGTTTAATTAATTACTTGTACTTAATCACTGGTCTACTTATTAAACCATCAAATATCCGTTACAATAAAAATGCGTTTTGAATCAAGTTTTTTTCATATGCCAGTGTTGTACTGAATGAGAACACGAGCTATTCATTTTTTGCCATTAATTATCCTCATAGCACGACACTAATGGCTGTATCAGAACGATAAAAAGTTATTAATGCCTACACATAAGCTATTTAATTTAAACACAGCGTTGTTTGAGCTACTTACGTGGGTAATTTACTATCGTTTTGTTGCGCGAATGTACCTACCGAAGGGAAACTGTGTTAATAGCCATGTCTTTAGCATATTATATCATAACCGCTATAACGACATATCAGTGTATCTTGTACAATAAATAACAGGTTATTTATTACGTTATTACGCTGTACGTATAGCAAGTGACCTTTTGTATCGCTCAGTGTTATCGACAATTTTCAGAGGCGTGCATTGTTAACGTAAATAGGCATGTGTTATCGATTACAGACGTTTTATCGGTATTTTGTTTATTGTGCCGTGACCGGACAATTTTATATACTAATTAAGCGAATAATTGCTTCAGTTACTGAGCAATCGGTGCGACTGTTCCGTTTCTCAATGTGGAGACCGTGTAGTTTAAAAATCAACTATGCCCGTAAAATTCATCACTAATATCTTTTTGATGTATCGCTGAGAAGCTTATACCAATAAAATAGTATTTGTGTAGGTATGCGCGTTGTCGGTAAAGGATCGAGTATTCCGGTCACGAGCTATCGGAACACGTCGTGAGATGCTAGCCAGATTACCGTCCCCTACCGTCGGTACGCTTTCAATAGCGCATTGCGCAATTTACTGCACGAGCTAAGTCGTGATACTCAGTATCTCAAGGTGCCATTGCAGTCTACAGTCACGATAACCGATGCGCTCCAAACACGCCAACGGGCCGTCTTGAGTTTCTCGCTCACTCTGAAAGCAATCATAAAAGGAGTTCGCTGAATATGGATGAGCCTGGCTTCCGTATAGGTAGCGTTAACGAACGTTAAACTGTGTCGACGTTTCGAAACAAGTCTAATCGAATTAATAACTCGCGAGTTTTATTAGAAAGTGAGCTCGCAGAGCGCTCTGTGGCCGGCTTAAAATATTTCGCGTCACACACGTTACATAAAGGAAGCCGTAGTAAAATAATTGCTTTATTGCAGCGCGGAGAAAGCATTCGCCTGCGAGTCACAACTAAATGTCGTATTAACGGTTATTGTCCAAGTGGAAGTGTTTCATTACACGCTTGGCGAGCCGACACGCTCTAGTGGCTTTAACGAGATGATGGCTTTGACTTGACAAACGCGCTCCGATATCACGGCAACAGGTTATTTGATATTATTGGCGTGCACTGTCTTGGTCGTTCTTAACATACTGTACTGTACATGACGTACATTCTTGCGCTATGATAAATAAGACAACTCCAGCTGGTAGTTAATTCGGTCCGTAAGTAGTACATTTTAATAAAAATGTAATGGATAATGATTATTACGTTCACCAAATGGTAATTTCGTTACATGTTTGCTTACTTCCTGCCCTGACGTAACTAATACTTCCAGCTATCGATTATTATAATCGTGACTTGGTGCATTGTTAAACATCGATTAGTCGTTTCGAGTCACGCGCTTCTATGTAGTAATGTTTCCACTGTTATGAATTGTAATATTTAAAACTATGTATAACCTCATAGTTTCCCGCAATGAGGACAAATTCCTGTTTCAATACATACATAAATTGACGTAAGCAACGTATTTACCAAATGCGTTTGTGGCGAGGCGTGGTTGGTCTATTCTAGGAAGACTTGTATAGCTAGCCACTAAATCGCACGCCAAACGGTATTGCGATCAAATGAATAATTCAATACCACGCGTGTACACTTCGCGCTCGTTTAAAACTCGGCAGAATGTTTAATTTGCACAGTTTGCTCAAAGCTACGAATATCTATGTTATTCGGGCCGGCTTGCATAATCCAGTGTACGTGTTTACACGGTTTAACAAGACTTTCTTGTTTGGAGTTGCAGCGATGCGGTAGTTGTCCCGAGCGCGAGTCGCCCCGCCCGCCCCGGTCATGAATAAGTAATTCAAGTCGTCGCACAGTGTCGCGACTTCATACAACGTTTTATCATAATTCTCACTTTGGGCAAATTTATTTTTTAAAGCTAATGTTCTATACGTGTGACTAAAACAAAGAAGTATAATTGATTTTTTTTAAATTTTAAAACTAAAAATTGTCTTAAATCAGCGTCAAAATCTTTTTTTTAATGTTCATTTCATCTAACTGTTGATATTAATAGTATGTAATTGCTTTTTAAATCATTTATTAATTATTTTCTCTTATTTATTCTTACTTTACAAGATCAGCATTTTTTTTAGGAAATGATAAACTAATAGGTCGTCAAAAACACATCATAGACCTCCGTCGCTGTCTTTTATTTTGCAATGTTTACGTGCTGTATTTCATCGAATGTGTGTGAATCGAATCGAAACTAGTTGTCATTGATAAATTTTTGTCTATACATACTATGACTAAATGAGTAATCGAATCCCACTTGCAGGTCAATTTCAATAAAAAACCTTCCGTAAAGCTTCTTTCTCCTTTCTGCAGTTCTCACAATAGAATCGGCAAATTTGTGTAATAAGTCTTAAAAAAAGTCCCTCTGCAACTTTTAGTACTACGAACTAGATTAAATAGTAAATCTTCTCTAAATTTTATTATCTTGTAAAAACTCGAAAACGTAGTAGGACGTAATAAACTGATAACCTCTTTCAGTCTTATAGATTTCCTTTACCATAGATCTAAGTCTATCCAAGGCAAAGGCATCAAAAGGTAATAATGTTGACAAACTATCCTTATTAGATGACTTAAGTGATGACTATTCAGCCGCAAAGTCTGGTAGGTACATGACTGTCTCAGATTTAAATGAAGTCCAAAATTCGTAGTTGTTTTAAAGCTTAATTAATGTTCTTGACGTTGCTCCTAGGTCTATCGCGTTTCGACGTAATGTTTGCTGATGATATGTCCATTGATTCATTACCCAGACAGTAATGTATCACTACCGTATCTATCGGTAAATAATTATTAAGCCAAGTTATATATTTTATGCTTATTATATCGGATTTTCTACGCCTTGGTCTCTAATACGCACCAGCTCTAAAGCAATGTAGTAGTCTTGACAAAACTATTCTTAATTAAATTAAGAGACTATTGAAGACAATAAGAGTCTAAAACATGATGATAAACAGCATTATTTTTTTCGTGGGAGTCTGCTGGACGTCAACATTCGAAATCTTTGAATTTTTTCTTGAGGTTTTCCCAAACCTAAAACGCTATAACTTAAGAAGGGCACGTCTGAGCACGCTGAAACTTTTCCAGCGTTAAGTATACTAAATAAGCTAGCACATATAAAAAAATTAGCGATGTGATATGATGTGATTTTTTTTAAACTCGAACCAAAGTTTTAAAATTATGTTTCTTTTTTGTGTTATGGAAAATGCTCAAAACTTAGTATTTTCACACATTTTGAATCATTATAAACAACAATTCAGACAGCTAACTAACTATTTTAATGTACCATAAAAATAAAACATCGATAAAAGCTGAATATCACTTTTAAATGTCGCAACAAAGTTGGTCGTGCGCACCAATAATATTTCAATACATCAACAATGTCTAAGTTTACTTACCCATATTTACTAAAGTATTATTTTTTTAAAAATATTACTATTTACATTTGATGAAATAAGTATTCTAGAAAACGTTTCCATACTAATAAGTTGCTTTCAACTATGTTCGATAAATGCATTTATGATAGAGGCTCGCGACACTGTGCGTCGGCGTGGTCAGGATTTACTGTCGTCGTCGCGCCGGAGTGGAGCGCGCCTCGCCCCCCGCAGTCTGTACTTTGTGTCACGTCTACTTTTTGCCCTTCTTTTCTACGTAATGAAAAGCTCTCTCACCGGTCCCGCCTCATCGTTTGTGTTGTCAATCATCTGTCGGCGGCGGCGACGTTGCCGCACTTCCCCACCGAGTTATTTGTTACCCCATTGTCCCTGTCGCTGATCACTGTCTCATTGTTTCACAACTTTTGTTAATTTGTTTACATTCGTGCAACGTTCGTTTGTTTGTAAAGTCAGGTCTGTTTTCTCCCCGGCGTGTATTTTTTTCAACATTGTCCAAGAAACTTTGAATTTCTCCTTAGCAAGCGTTGTTTACTAAAACAATATATATTGCTCTCGTAAGTATCGAACATCATTGTTGTGTTCGTTTTATAGACACGCGTGTGTGTAATTGTAAGCATTATTTCGGGTTACGTCAGCTTTTTTGTTCCCTGATAAGATTAGCGTTTATTTTTACATTGCGATTGTAAATTATTTGTTTCAAGGATTTGGTGCATTGAGTTCGCTTTGTTATTTGTGTTACAATAACAAGACTTACGTGAATGTAAATATGGCAATGTGATAATGATCGCAATAAGCCCGTCGTTTGGCGGCGTGAGTGCGAGTAGCGCGGTGGCCGCGGGTAGATTTCGCCGCAACCGGTTACACCGGTGAGTAATCGACTGAATGCATTAAAAATGGCCGCGTTCTCATCGCAACCGTATCGCGGTATCATTATCATATCATTATGCACCGTCCGAGATGGAATCTCCCAGCGCGCACACGCATTCAGCGAATAATGACCAGCTGTAGGCATACAATTGCCAGTTTCTTCTGTTTATGTTTGTTATGAATAATTATTTATGCGATTATGTAGATGAGGATTCTCGTTAACGGCACCTCATTAAAATTCCACTGTTACCGGCCCGACACGGAGGCTCGCTCTTTTGTATAGGTGTCATGTTGAATACTTCGCTTAAGTACGCACTCACTCAACCCTCGCCGCGCGGGACGTATATTAATTAAATACATTCGTTTGTTGTACTCGAATTTGAACACTGCACGAAATTGTTGTGTGTAATATCTATATAATTCATTATTTTATGAAATAGAAACAGTAATAAATATTTAGCAAAAGATGTAACCTCAAATATAGCTAGTTAGTGTTTTAATTATAAGTTATTAATGTTATCGAGCTTTTATGTTCTAGTTTTTTTAATGTCTAAACACTCTGTTTACACGTCGTATGTTCCTAATAAAACGAAAATCAATACTACGTGGCTTGAACAAAAATAAACATGATACAACTATAAAATATTTATCTCAGTATACTGCTTCATACCCGTTCGTATCTGCAAATATTTGCATTATTTCTCGTTAATAACGTGCAGTGTAATACTGGTATGCAAATTTATATATCCGTTGGGATATCGAAACCAGTTTAATATGAATTTATGTCCGTATCGCGTCACGCCCCAGGAGTTTTGTCACATTGCCCCCGTTCTGGTGGCACGCCAAATGCCCCATGATCAAGCGGCGGTTGGCGCTCGGCGTGTTGGCCGCGCTCCAGCCGTCATTCATTGTGGCCCGCTGGTCGGCCAGCATGTCCTACCCACGCGGCAATAATATCTCCACGCCGCTCAACATTATCTTCCTGTTCCGGTAGACAATTTGCAATCGTATCACACTCATTTATATGCAACACTTGTCTTATTGTAGCAGAACACACACTATTAGGTCACCTTGTCGTGTAGGTCGCAGAAAACGTGACTAATTATGACAAGTAGCTATAAAATGTATGTACGTATGCTTATAAATATATTTGTCATAACTGTCGTACAATATTGGACGTATTTATTTGTTTTTTTAGAAGTTTTAAATGACAATTTCTTTTCTTTAACAAACTGTTTGACGTTACGTTGTGTAGGGATTGTTGACAATATGGTTTCCCATAATGCGTCACCAAATGATATTGTTTACGTTAGTAACACCCTGTTTGTCATGCTCTGTTCCGCGTATGGCATTACAAGTGAAACTGTTCGCACATTTTTGCGCATCACGTGTGGGTGTAGTGTGAATGAGCTTATTTTGGCTTCATCCCAAACGTGCCGTCGCGACCAGCCGACCGCTGACGTCAGCCGGTTGAAAATATGCAGCTGGCAACCCGCTGATAACAGACGTTATTAATTTGATGTGACATGTTGAAGCGTTATATATAAATGGAAGCTTCAAATAACATGCTTCTGGTCAACCATTACATTAATTTAAATGTCTTTCCGAGTAAAAATATTTTATCCTTGAGATCTGAGACGCGTTATGTATATTGAGTACGTTTATTTATTTTTAGCCAACGCTACAGCATTTATAAATGTTTACATGTGATACTAAAGCTATTTTTATTGTTGTTGCAGGTGCCACCGAGAGTGTGAGTGCGAGTGATGTCGTCGATGTCAGTGACGTGCACGACAAGTGCGTGAAACAAGAGGAAGTGAGCAAACCGGAGGTGTGCACCAAAAGTGATAGTGAAGTGAAGAGTGAAGTGAGTGGTGGTGCGGGCGCGGATGGTGTTGCCAGCGCCGTGGCCTCCGAGGAGGACGACTGTGTGATAGTGTGCGCGCGTGATGCGGACGATCGGTCCGACTCGGGAGTGAGCGGCGTCCGCTCAGGCGGCTCCGCCAGCTCGGTGGAGGAGCGGGAGTGGCGCGGCATGGCGCACGGCTATGGCGGCGGTCCGCCCCCGCCCCTGCTGCACCTACCCCCGCCGCCGCCCCCCTCGCACTACACCAGCGAGATGTTGTGGAAGCAGCGGTACCACAACCCGCTGCACACGCCGCTGCACCATGCGCTCACCGACGAGTACCTGGCGGCGGCCTCATACGACAGAGAGAGACATGAAAGACTGCTACGGTGAGTTGCATTTACCTGTGCCTACTATCGAATAGTTTCCTTGTAAAGCATACCATTCATAGTGAGAGCGCCCCGTTTCGGGCGACCCTATTTATTCAATATACTTCCGGTTATTACGAATAGGTGTCCAATGATAATAGAAGTCGTGTAAAAAGAACCAGCTGATTGTTAGAGGAAGCAATATAATAAATATTGGAAAAGTATTCAATCACTACAAAAACGCATGACGTCTCGTTTTTTCATGTTATCAATATTTTATCGCGTTAGCAACTGCCAGTTAAATTAATATGACATGATTGATATAGTTTCCTGCGTCGAGAGAGCAATTTTAATTCACCATATTGATATTTTGATCGTGCAACCTTGAGATGTCAACCTTGCAATATCTTGACCTGCGATACCTCCATCATTAATATTCGTTCGTAGAAGCTCCATTCGTGTGGTTTCTATAGCATTCGTCGTGACGACCTTTTGAGATGATATATTTTTCATTGTCTCATTTTCCCGTGTCCTCTTTCTGTTACTTCGCAGATTTTGTTTGCTCGCCCTTCATTGTTAGTTCCTGTTATTTTAAGGCGTATTTTCTTTGTTCGGCATTATTAGCATGCAAACGTTAATGTCCGTAATTTTATAAGTAAATATCTTTAAGTCCACGTTCCCTACATTGTTAACAAGGCTTTAAAAGTCAGGTTTTACGACAAGGATTTTAGTCGTCCGTAATAATGTACACAAAAACGTTAATCCATGAACAAAATCGTTTTTTGTAGCTGTTTTTACTGCGTCCAATAAATAACAAATTCGTTTATTTCAAAATAGAGCTTATTCCAATTTGCACAATACAAAAACCGTGACACATTACGAATTCCGTTTAACATAATTGAACGAAATATTTTATCTAATAGATTTAAATGGGTCAAACGCAAGCGTTTACCTCTGCGTGGGTTTGTGGTCATGAGTAATGGCTAGGATTCCAAATGATGTTTTATGTAGCATTCGCCACAAACATTGTGACTCACAGTTCATATTATTGTAGGTACAAGATACCCGGTTTCAAGTAAACTATTATAAGACGCATTGAATTACAGCGATCATATTATTTCCCGTTGGTAAAACCCTTTGTCGACGTCATAAATGTTGTTATAACGTACCTAACCAAGAATGTTTTAATGGATTAATAATATTTGTGGCGACTTTGTTACTATGCTTCATATTATTTTAAACATATTTCCAATGTGATTATTGAGAATGATGGGTATTGAGAATTTTATAATTAGAACGTACCTGAGTTAGGATTAATCGCAGGACAAAAATAATATATTTATCATAGGTATATGCGGGTTTGTGTATTTACTAAAATGCCAAATTAATTCGCCATTTCTAAAGTTTACTGTGCATAAAGCTATCCTCCCAAAGATTCCGTCAATAGTCTTATTTTGTTATCACTGCACGCTTCAAACCTAAACGCATGCTTTGTAAAATATCAATTTGCTTAAATAACTAATCAGTTACGTAATAATTAAATATACACACAAAATTAAGCTAATGAGCTGTTGTATAATATACCTAATGTTCCCTTGTATCACGTGTGTGCACATAGTAAAAAATCATATCAGTCTTAGTTATGTTATCTCCTATCTTAAGTATGCAAAACGATAGATTATTTACGGTAAGCGTTACATAAAGTCATGCATTGTTTAACAAGTGAAGTAACAGATTGAAATTTAAAATCATTCCTTAGTTTGTCTTTTATCATTAACGTCCACGGCTTTATATTGGCGACCTGAACTTGTGCTGCGATGTAAAAAAAATACACTTCTACGAAGACCCAACGTTAATCCTTTCTTTAAAAAAATCCATAGACCATTGCTCAGTATATTACTCGAATAAAAAAAAAATATTACATGAACATGTGAATTCCAAAGCATTTGTTAATATTTCAAGGCCGAAAATTCTCACACGGAGTTGTAAGTGGCATGAAAAAAATTTTATGCTCGACCAACTAATACAAGGCAACTATATTTCTTTTGCACAATATTATTACCTCGATGTTGATCACAATTCACAACGTTTTTAATGCAACGCGTCAAAAGTCCTCGCATCCACTTGAAATACAGTTATATTTATAAAGTTTCTCTTTGATAACACGTTATTTTACATCTCAAAAGTGTTTCTGTAAATAGAGTCGCACATATCTAATCGGTAAAGCAAACAAGATGTTGCGTTATATATTTGCCTTGACGCGTCTGTCTCACGTTTTTCTTATGTTATTATCAAATTCCCCGGAAGTCGTAAAGTGAACTTTAACGTTTTGAATAAATACTTTTTTATTTGTTCACGATTTAAAAATTTACAACAATCAGTGTGTAAAGTTTTACTTATATTTTCTTTTACGTGAATGCTAAATTTAGAAATATTAGTTGTTGTTTTGAATAAGATATATTATCAACATTATATTATCATATATCACTACATAGTATAAAACAAAGTCGCTTTCTCTGTCCCTATGTCCCTTTGTATGCTTAAATCTTTGAAACTACGCAACGGATTTTGATGCGGTTTTTTAAATAGATAGAGTGATTGAAGAGGAAGGTTTATATGTATGATAACATCCATTGAATATCAGCATTGCACCCGTGCAAAGCGGGGCGGGTCGCTAGTTATTATTATATTATTTGGCGCTATCTTGGGGAGGCCTACGTTCAGCAGTGGACGGCGATAGACTGAGTTATATTATTATTATTATATTATCAACGCGAGCCCAGATAAACTTTACTATATTTTGAAGTTAATGTAAAAAATGCTAAAACCTGCCTACATTATCTTTTTCTAAAGAATTTTTAATGAACGTTTAGTTTCTTCGCTTAGATAAGGCTATAGCGATGAACCAAGACTTGGTGAGGTGACACGTCAACACGTGTCTCAATAGGAAAAATATGCGATTTGCTCGTGACAAAATCGATGAAAGAAAGTTCTTAGTGTTTAATAGCTCATAAATTTTAAGTAGTCAGTCATAATTACGATTTAAGTTGCAATCGCCGTTAAATTTATAGTTGATTTATTCCTGTCTACAGGCCTCAATATAACAGTTAAAATATTGGCTGAAATGTATTTTATTATCGTATTAAAGCAGAATAAATTGTGATAAAGAGAAAGCTTGGACGTACGATTTCTTTAGAGTTTCGAACCTTATGAACATTTGCAATTTATGTCTAGTTTTACCGTTACATTCATTCAGATATAATGTGTTTAAGTTTTATTTATTTATGCTCTGACGCAACCAGGAAGAAATAAATGAAAGACAACACTTGTTAGCAATGTTTTATTATCCATCAAATTCAAAACCCGGTGTTTCTAATACGAAATCAATTCAACTAATTTTATCGTTATGGGATTAAGAAAGAAATAACTGAACCAATGCGCTATGGTCGTTTCTTTATATCCTATTTCTATGAATATATTATGCAATTAACTCGGGTAGAAGTTTAATAGACTGTATTTAAAATTATGAAAATGTCCTGACCTTACCTCTGTAGAGAGATATCGATTGTAGATTGTAGACGTAGAGATTGGCCTTTTAAGAGCGTGATGAAGAAAAAAATTCAAATACTTACCCAATAAGTAGTAAAATTTTTAAAATGTGACATGAATTATATATATTTTTTTAAATTTTTCATACAACTAAACCCTGTTCATTCGCCAAGTTGAATTAATAAGTTGCACAACTTTCAAATGAAGTAGGTAATATAAAATCTAGTGCACAATTAAATATACTTGGATCTAATTATATAGTTACTGGACTTAAGGGGGTAGATGCACTCAGAAGCGTAAAAAAAGGCCTATTTAAAAAAATTTTTTTTTTACAGTAATTAAGTTTATTTTACAAAATAAATTATACAGAGTTTTTATACAATGCTTTAACTTAACATTTATGAAAAAAAAAAAAAAAAATACATATTATTTATTAAAATATCGCCATATCGGTTGGATCCTCTCCCGCGAGTAGTACTTCGCGGTGACCATCACAACAGCCTTCTGGATCATCTGAATTCGAAAAACCAAGGTGAAACCTTTAGTTTAATAATAAATCCAGTCTTTAATCGAAGCTTTTTTTTTTTTTTTGAAAATTTACAAAATGGTGGCATTCGAAACTTTGGACTCTGATTTTCGATAAAATGTTAAAAGTTAATTGTTTAAAAAATATAGTAATTGTTAACAAAAATCAATATCCTTCGATTAAAGACTAGTTCTTAATGCCAAAAAGATAATATTAAAATTTCATCAATATCCACCCAATGGTTTTCGAGTTAAATTGGGCACCGAATGGAAAAACACAGTTTTGATAAAAACGCGTTTAAAGTTTTTTAAAAGTAGATCTTGTTTAATTTTGGTGTTAAGTATGTAATTAAATAGAAAAAGTTAAATTTTGCGTAATTTTATCTGTAAAATCCGAATATCACATTTTTTTGCTGATAATTTGAACATTTAATTGTTTATAGCTAATTGTTTAAATAATTTCTTTGAAAAATTATCATTACTTAAATCTTTATAAACAGGTTTAATAGCATCTAAAACAACTGGAGGTAAGGGCTTATAATCGTGCTTGTAAGAATCAAGTTCTGCTTTAGCTTCAGCTCGTTGATATGAGCACCAAGAGTCTTCACCTTTTGGACACTTCTCGTGTTGTGGTTTTTCATCCGTTGAGCTGTAATGATAAAATGTTGCCCATATCGCATTTTTCATGTTCTCTAGCGAATCACAATGCCGACGTATGGCTAAACCATAGTAAACAGTTAATTTGTCAATCATTTTCCCTGTCAGTTTACCTTTTCCTCCAAGACCGGCTTCCTTGCTCTTCAATGAGCGCAATCGAGTTCCCATACGTTTCTGTACGTGACCTATACACTCTTTCTTATTTATTACAGTATCCTTGTAAGGAGTGGCTTTCAAAACTCCAGAATACGTTTTTGAATCACCATCTCCAATGTAATTTATATATTTAACTCCATACTTTGATTCTGACTGGGTGAAAATCTCGACAATTGAGTCGACTTCCATTTTGCCTGATGATCCTTCGTGATTCGCAGAACAGACTTCTTTATGATTCTCGCTCCACTCTTCATACTCAACAGTATTTATTTTAGGTTTCATGTATTCACACAGCTTACAATAACGACTCTTGATATTTAAATCCAGAACTTTTCCCGTAAAATAACCAATAATCGTAGAAACCCCAAACGAAGAAGTAAAGCCACGTTTTTGCCATGTTCCATCTCCAGAAACAGTCAATTCATTAGTTTCTTTATTTTCAGCATTTGATGTTTTTCGTTTTTCTTCATCTACAGCTTTTTTTAATAATGATTCAGCGACACTTTTACTACTATCTAGTATTTGCTTCAATAACATTTGGAAGGTACGTTTATCTAAAAATTGTGGCATGTCCATCAGACCACAAAATTTTCGCATGGCTTCATATCCCAATCCTAGGACTCTACTTACAAATATGAATCGTCTATTTATTTCATAGGAACGTCCTATAAAAGAACATGAGGGAATATTTTCGTGAACGCAATTATTACAAGCCACTACAATTTTAAATCCCAAGCCACGTGTACTAGCTGTCTGAAATTTCACATCTCCATCACACTCCTTACACTTGACAATACTTGCAATAGCAGTAAAAACAGATATAAAGTTTATTATTCTGTATTCAACACCATTATCTTCAGGCGCACTGTCTTCGAGGTCACGTTTTAATTTTTTAGCTGACGAACTAAGAACACTTTGATCACGTTCCGCTGTCTTTGGATTGAATACATTTTTTCTTTTGACAGTACGCGATTTACGAACACCATTAGACTTTCGAAGTTCTCTTGAACCTTTCGCACGATCCATGATAAAATTTTCAAAACAATTTTCACAAATCAAAAAACACGTGTATCGACTACTCACTTCCAATGTCGAGTGTAAAATGAAATTTAACCAAAAATTTTCCAACTTATACTTGAAATTATTCTATTCATACAAAATAATAGGCGTGACAAAACCGGGCGCTTGCAGCTGCCGTCCGCTACCTGCTCTATTCACAACCGAGAGGTTGAATGTTGCTTCAGTAATTACTAAATATCTTGAAAACTATTCATCGGATTGACTTGAAATTTTCAGACAATATTCTTGAAACATCATACTTTAAGAAAATGAAAAAAAAAAAAAATCGATTTTTCAAAAATTCTAAGTGCATCTACCCCCTTAACTGCGAGAGCATTAAATAAATAATATATCTACGCATTTTTTATGTTGACACGATTAGTTCTTTAATCTCATCGAGCAACATTTTTCTTGTCCTTTTATGGATACTTCTGTATTTGCGTTTTGCCAATACTGTCTGTATCTTGATTAAATTTGGAAACAAATATAGTCATTTGACACACAGTAAATACAAAACAAAGTATACTTGGGCAATTGAAGTATGTATCGAACTTAATTTTTCTCATGTGATGACGATTAGTATTTCATCATTAACAAGGTGCGAAATGAACAATTATACAAAAGATTTATTGATAATTGCAACATTTAATGTTTTGAAACAACCCAGTCTTAATTTTCTACTTAATTGTGTGCATTAATATAATGTAATGTTTTTCAAATAAAACTCTAACAGTAAAAGTAACTTATCTTACCACATTTCTCGTACATAAAGCAGACTTCATGTAACTGCCTTTGCTATTTATTTTTTTACATACAATTATGTAAAGGAATTACTTCTTAAGGTTTACAAATATTGTTTCCAACCTTTCTTTTTACGACATAGCAACAAAAACATTTCAAAGTCAAAAAAGATTATATATATTCTATTTGTTGATTTATTCGTATCGATTTTATTTCGTATTTATATAATAACATGATAAACAGATATAATTTATTCCCCTGAGTCCATTAAGTCAGTTGCATTTGTAAGTTGACAGCTCTTGTTTTATTTATGAAACATTCGGAACATATTTGCATTGCAGTTAGACTTGTTTGTTTTTTATCAACTGCCACTTGGGAGACTGGAAAAACATGTTACTCAACCACTGTCCTTTCATGGAATATATAATTACTTAATGATAGCACATTATTTATACTACCAAAAACTCTGCCTGTTTTATTTTTTACATAATCTCTTGTTAAATTCAAAGATTACATAATTATAACCTTGGACAAATATCTATATTTAAATACAATAATTTAATTCATAACTTATTCATTCTCATTATCTTTTTGTATATTTATATTTATCAAATATTCATCACTACCAAGGCCATGATATATAAATGTTTAAATTTAGCAAATGTGCTTAGCAAAATAAAATTGAAATATTTTTAAAAATAGTAACAGATAAAATAAGTGTTTTTCGACATTTTACTTATTACTTAGATAAAGTAAATTTAAAGATTCAAATATCTTATAAACTGAAAATATGGAAAACAAATACATGTTGTAAATGTCTATTTTATATGTTAAAAAAAGAAATCGTTTTGTTTTTTTAAATTATGCTTGTGACCATCAATATTCATTTTCTGGCTTTGTTTTTTGTTCTCAATAGATTTTTCTTGGTATTGATGTAAGTTTTTTGTTAGTTGTAAAACACATCAAGCTAGAAGGAAGAAAAATTTTAAATAATGATAGATACTATGGTTAGGTATAGGGTAAAAGAGTTTTGTTTTTTACAGTAATCAATTATAATGGCTGAAAAAAACAGTTCAATGGGTCAGAAGGCTATAGAATTTATACACACAAAACATTTTGACACCAACAAGAATCAGGGACATCTTGATATCATGTAGAACAACTGTTTACACCGCAAGTACCATCAATATATATATAAAATTACATAGATAGTAGATTTTTTTCTCAGCAATGACTAAAGGATGTTAATTGTACAAAAAATAGCATATTAATAACTGTATTTTAGGGTTTTATTTAGCCTTGGTTTTTCCTCAAAGGTAATGCAATGTATGGAATGGTATTAATGTAAAAAAGTCTCATTAAACTTACTTTTAAAATTTAACTATGCCATAATTGTTCAAATTTGCATGTTATTATGATCTTCTGTAATCCTTATTAAGCACAACAGTTACCAACATAAAAGTCAACTAAAATCTCTGTTATAACACCCATTTTATGCTACTTATCATAAATCTGTAAATATATAAAAAAACATTATGTTTAGTACATACATAAATTTATTAGTCTATTGTTGCAAAAAATTCTGCTACTAAATAATAGCTTCTGGATCATTATCCTATTTAAAACATATTTAGATTCATGAAATGGGAAATGTATTCTACATGAAACTGTATCATGCTGTTATGTTCCCATAAAAGATCTTTTGAGATCAATTACTTTATATAGTTTCTGAGTGCACTGCACTTCCCTTTTATATTGCAATGGTTAACTTTCCTTTTAATGATACCTGTTCTGTGTAATGACATCCATAAACAGATCTACAGCTGCCTATTTCTCAACATTTACTTAATATTGGATTTCCCAAGCTTGTTTTTATTATTAGTGTTATGGTCAATGTCTGTGAGAGGTATAACATTTCATTTAATCCTTCTATTAATTTCTTAATTTCTCCATTTATCACTGTCTTTAATGACTTTTAAAAAATAAAAACAGTACAATATTTTTCTTTTATACTTTTAATTACCAAAAAACACTTTTAAATGTTTTAAAAATGCCACAATTATATTTTCCATATTTTTTTAAATAATAAACGTTGTGATATTTTTTCCTAGAGATTTTCTTATATATTAATGATGTTTCGGTATATAAGGTAAAAAAGTGCTTTAAGATTGAGAATTGGCGTGAATTTGCATTAAAAAACAATTTCTTACAAATTAACTTTTTGTAAGACTAGTGTAAATTGACTTAGTGTCATTTCAATTAATTTTCAGATTGCCTTCTTAAACCTATATTGCGCAAATATGTAATTGATTTCGAGTATTACGACGCACTCGTCAGGTTTGCATGGCGCCTGGACCAGGGACATAGCAATAATGCAATAAAAAATTATACATAGAAAACAGAGAAATAATCATCATGCATTGAGCTAATATTACTACGTATAGAGAAGACACTCTAAGCCAAAATCATGCTCCATTTTATGAGGTGTTACAACAAAAATCGCTGCAGCGCTGAAACTGTCAAACCAAACACTAAACAGTATAAACACGCAGCGCTAGAAGGTGTAATTTTCTCGCGACCTTTCTCTCTGACAAATGACGCAACATGGCGTCCGCTAAATATTTTGTTTGAAATAAACTTTAAAATAATTATATAGTCACTTACCGACGGAAAGTTATTCCTTTGCACTTTGCTGTATTTCTACAACCATTAGTGCAATATCTTAACACACACGACGGCATATTTAACGCGTTTCAACGTTTTTCGGAACACATACAAATACGACTCGATCGCTCAAGAACTCGCAAGTAACTAAGTGCGTTATGGTTCTTGAACCATACTTGAAGGGACCACTGTAGCGGTACGCAGTGTCTTCTCTATACGTAGTAATAATATCTCAATGTCATCATGTGGCTTTTCCTTAAAAATTAAAATTACTTTTAAAAATATTATAGGTTGAAAGAATTTGAATGTGATATGATATTTTAATTCTAGGATAATCCTTTTATTTTGTTTTGTACAGTGATAAAGTATTATATTTAAAATATCAGATATCATATTTAAAATACAATTAATGATAGATATGATATTTTAAGTTTTGATTGGTACAAATGATTATCGCAAATGAATTTATATTTTCAAATGGTTTAATATGCTATGAAGGGGAAAACTATTAGGTCTTATTACTTGAAGATTGCAATTATGAATTGTATCAGATTCTGTTTTGCAGATAACATGCCGTTGTTAAATACCAATTGTTTGCAAAGAATGTGTCGTATAATCAGTTTATGTGAAGCTTTAATTGGCCACGTCCATGATTGTTCACGTTGTTGTGTTTATGGAATTCGTTCAAGGTTGGTTATTACGTCACCATCCGAAAGCCGCTGTGGGACAAGGTCAACGAACCGTTAATTTCTGTCAGCTGATACTTTTAAATCGATTGCGATTATCGATTAAAATTTTTATACATATGCTTTATTACAATCCTCTTGTTATTACAACGCAAAATACATTAGTGATTATTACATGGTTATGAATCGAAATAATTTATTGTATAATAATATTTTTTTAAGTGACCGTTTGAATCCTCACACGCAGCGGTGACGCGACAGTTTTTCCAAATGATTTTATTTATTACCTATAACCGTGGCGAATATTTTTGTGATATTTATAAACGTTTATTTAAATATTTATTGTTATAGACCTCATATACTGAAGATAACTAAGCTTACACTAATCTACAGATTGGAGGTTTTATTTTATCGGACAAATGAATTTCATTTATCAAGATAGTTAACTGTACACAAAAAATATGTACTTAAGGGAGTTGTAATTAAGACTAATCCTTATACTATACAGTTATTGTATTTTGTTATAGATAACATATTGCTTAAAGTAATATTATTTACCCAGTCTTCGGCCATAAATATGAGATGTAAACTTTTTGAATTGGCAGCACAAGTAAATAATGTTTATGCATGTCACTGTGACATTTATCACCTGTTATTATATTTTGACATCTGATGCATACATTTCATGAAAGGATATCGAAGAAGATAAAAAATTCTTTGTGTTTATTACTTTACATTTTTTATATGCGGTACTTTTTTATTTAAAATTATTTTGATTTTAAACTGCACTTGGGTTGCGCGTCCAAAATGGGTCTAAGTGTTGGATATTCTGGCGACTCGAATTAATAGGATTCCGCAAGATTGTGGGTTTGGGTGCGGGGCAGAAGTATAGACCATTAATAGCTACTGTTATTTCTCATAAACCGCGTGTTGGCCACCGAAAGGTGTGAAATGATCGAATTAGGATCCAGTTTGGCTGCAATAATGATATATTATTTTGTTTTTCACACAATAGCTTTAAATAGCTCTTTTGGTTACAGAGAAAGAAGGGATCAGGAGCGTGATATGCTGGAAAAACAGCAGAAGGAAAGAAAAGAAAGAGAAAGGCTAGAACAAGAAAGGGAGAGAGAAAGAGAACGTGAACGTGAGAGAGAGAAACAAGAGAGAGAAGATAAAGAGAGGAGGGAGCAAGAGAATGCCGCTTCAAAACTGGTGTCGAGGCATTTCGAGGAATCTCTAAGACTTGCGAATCAAAAGGTGAATAACATGTTTGTAAGTTGCGTTTTAGTATTCAGATTATGTAACTTAATATAGGCTATTAAATCAAATATTTAAAGTTATTCAGAAATAATACAACCGAGTTATTATTATTATCTAGTTTCCATGAATACGTAAATGTTTGTTAATTTTCCGTTTAATATTCATAAAGTTCTAAGCATTCCATTAAAGAGTATCATTTAATTATTGCTACATTTTCCTTATATTATTAAAGTTCACATTTATAATTACTAGTACACGGTTGGTTTATTAAATGATGGTTTTGTTTGTGTAGCGCGACCGTATGTCGTCGTGGACGATACTACCGAACTTGACGCCGAACCGCGGCGCGCCTGCCCCGGAGCACGAGCGGCTGCGCGCGCCGCCGCCCGACCGCGCCTACTACTCGCCGCCCGCGCACCCCTCCGCGCACCCTGCGCACCCCTCGCACCCCTCACCGCGACCGCCCGTGTCCGCGGCGGACTACTGCCCGCCTCATGCGCGGCTTATTCCTTCTAAACCCGATAAAACGGTCGCTCATCCCTCCTTGCCCAAAGGCGAACCAAATTTCGCCCCCTACAATTATCCTCCTTACCGATCGTATGATAAACTCAAGGATCCGCATTTACCAGCTCCACCTCCACTGGTGCCGGAGAAGAACTCTGTGATTGTGAAGCATGACGCGAAGCAAATTCACCTGGAACAGAAACATCCGTATCCTAGCAAGCCTCGCAGCGAGCCCTCGCCTCACTACCTGCCGTCGCGGCCGTACCGGACGGGACCCTCGCCGCACGCGCCCCCGCACCCGGCGCTGCAGCCCACGCCGCACGCCGCCGCCCTGCCCGCGCAGGACAAAGGTGCGCGGCGACTGTACCAACCTCAAGTCCAACCGCCGCCGCAGCGGTCGCCCGCCTACTACCCACCGGCTCCTCCGGTCAAACCGAAAGTGTCGAGCCCGGCACCACCGCACATCTACGGCAAACCGAGCGGCTCTCCCAGCCCCGCGCATTATGCCGTCGCCGTGGAGCCACCTCCTCCGCATGCCAAGTCGGACCCGCCGCCGGTGCCGTACCCTCCGCCGTCCGCATACACGTCTGCCCCACGCACGCGGCCCCCGCCACCGGCGCACTCGCGGACACCCGAACCACGTCCGCCGCCACGGCCGCTCGTCGACTCCGCTGCCACTTCGCCCTGCCAAACGCAACCGTTAGACTTGGGTATCGCTCGCGATGATCCCGATCGATTATCGCCGCGACGGCGCGCCGCAGCCGACTCACCTGCAGCACCCGACGCCGATGCCAAGCGGCGGCGTCTTGAAGAACCATCAGCGCCGCAGCCTCTCATCGCAGCAGCGGCGAGTGTGGCTCGCGCTCCGCCCGGCTCCGAACCGGCCCCGCAGGCGCCCGGCCCTCCTTGTGATGTACGGGTACCTTCAGCTGACGGCAGTGTGGAGACGCCGGAGCGTGCCGCGGGAGCATCCCCTGCCCCGCGTCTCACGCCGGCGGCGAGCCCAGCCCCGGCGACACCAGTACCCCCCGTCGCCGCGTCGCCACCACAAGCGGCGGCACCACCCCCGGCGCCGACGCCTCCGGCACCCCCGGCGACGCCGCCGGTCGGCACAGGGGGAGAACAAGACACTCCAGCGAAAGCTGCGTCATCGCCCCGCGACGGCTCCGCGCCAGTGCGACATCTCGGCAAAAAAGCGTGGCTACAACGGCACGAGACGGCGCCCATCGGTGAGGGCGACTGTTCCGGCGGTGGCGGCACTTGCATCACCCTCCCGATGACCATCGCCCGCGGCTCCGAGCAAGAAGATTCCGGATCCAACGTGACCGTCCCCATCGCTGCCAAGTCCATCCAGCGAACTGCGCGAAAGCCATCGAAACCGCGCAAGCCTAAGGAAACGAACGGTCGCGTCGACGACGCAGAAGAGGACAGCTCGAGTTCCGACCGCGAATCTGCGGCACCTCCTAAGCGTAAACCGCCCAAGGCGAAACGGAAAAAAGGTGCAGTCTCGCGAAAAGCTGGCGAAGAATCAAAACGGAAAAAGGCTGCCGAAAGCGGCAGCGAAAGCGACAAAGAGAGCGACGACAAAGACTCCGACTCCGGCGGCAGCGGCAGCGGGAGCGGCAGCACGTCGAGCCGGCGCGGGGGCGCGGGGCGCGCGCGCGGGCGGCGGTCGCGGGGCGGCGGCGGGCGGGGGGGCCGGCGGCGGGACGAGCCCCCGCGCAGGGCGGCCGCCGCGCCCCCCGCGCGCCCCTCGCACGACTCGTTCCTGCAGAGCGGGCCGTGCTTCGAGGTGGCGCCGCGCCTCGCCAAGTGCCGCGAGTGTCGCTGGTCGCCCGCGCAGCGCGACAAGGACATGCCAAACATATTTTGCCGTTTCTACGCTTTCCGAAGACTGAAGTACGCTAAGAATAGACAACTAGCTATAGCCGGCTTCTCGGACCCCTACAAAGATGCCGAGGAGGTGAGATATCTTGTAAACACGTTTTTGCGCTTTCTTATTTACTTGCTGCTAAATAATTGACTGATAGACCGTTATGAATGTGTTGTGACGAGTGATTTGATTGTTCGCAGGAGGATAAGAAGTTGTGGCTGTCGTCGTCCGCCGGCGCCGCCGAGCTCGACATAGAGATGAGTTGCTTCCTGCTCAGGGAGATTGGAGACCAGTTCTGTGAACTGTTACAACAAGAAAAAGAAGCTGAATCGCATCACTTGAACGATGGTAAGCTATTGAACACAAAATTCTTGTGTATTAAATGAAATTTACACATGTTATGTTTACTGTCTGAGCCGAGTTTAAGTTGAATGATTGCATTGTCCACAGACAAGACGATAGCATGGAAACGCGTAGTACAAGGCGTGCGGGAGATGTGCGATGTGTGTGAAACCACACTGTTCAATTTCCACTGGACATGCGGCAAGTGCGGATTTGTCGTGTGCCTAGATTGCTATAAGGTAATTTTCAGTCATTCAATCAGTCAGTTTAAGGTTTTGCGCCATAATATTCTTTACTTAAGGATAACATTTCTTGGAATTAGTTCGAAATTCCAGACATGAACCATTCGAAGAAACTAAGTGCTCATTTTTGATTTTTTAAATAGATTTACTAGAATCTTTAAATTCAAATAGTATATAAAACATTTTACCAGTTTTCGTTAAATTAAGTAATGGTTTTTTAATTAAGAATAATATTCATTGTTACAGTCACGGACATCAGGTGAAGCGGCAAATTCAAATAGTGAAACTAACAATACATCGAATACAACCACCAACGGCGAAAGAGATTCATTCGGGTAAATTTTAATTTACAAATACTAGACATGTATTAATAGAATTCTTAGGTAATTATTTTGTTCGAAACAGTAAAAGTAAGACTAATTCAATTAATTTTTCGAATTACTAGACCCTTCAATTTTGTGTGTAGTTTATTAGTTATTATAGCCAGGGAATTTTAAAGCCGAAATAGAAAATTGAAATTAATTGAAGAGATTCTTTTTTTTGTAAGGAACAAGGAAGTGTCTGGGTTACATAAATTAATATTAAAATATATTTTAGTGTTAGATTAATATTGTTGAAATATCCAGGCTACTCTAACCTTAAGTGAGTTATATTAACGTGAGTATTGTTACCCAGCTGGCTGACGTGCACGCTGGGCGGCGCGCACCCGGCGCGGCGGCTGCTGCTGACGCAGATCGCGGCGGGCGGCGCGCTGGCGGCGGCGGCGGCGCGCGCGCACTCGCTGCGCAACACGTTCGCGCTGCCGCCCTGCGCCTGCGGGGACAGCGCGCCCGCCGACGCACGGGACAAGCTGGCGGCACGCGCGCTGCTGCAGCGGGCCATGAATAAGGTAAGCTGGAGGATATGGATTAGGAGTCGTTTAGTGGATTGGATGGATGTGTTTTGTCATCCAATTTTGATAATAAATTCCAAGGAAATTATAACTAATGGTAGATGCAGTGATGGCCTCGAGGTTTGGGCGCACGGTCGAGAATCTCGGCGGTCGCGGGTTCGAACCCCAGGCACACACCTCTGACTTTTCGAAGTTATGTGTGTATTCACATTGAATCATCACTTGCTTTAACGGTGAAGGAAAACATCGTGATGAAACCTGCACACCTAAGAGTTCTTAGGAATTTCTTAGGTGTGTAGTCCGTCAACCCGCACTAGGCCAGCGTGGTGGACTATGGCCTAAACCCTCTCAATGGTAGAGGAGACCCGTGCTCAGCAGTGGGCGTATATGGGTTGATAAAGAAGAAGATTTTATCAAAATGTCTTTGGTTCTACTAATAGACGTGAAATTTCAAGAGACTAAATCAAAATTCAATTTCACAGAATGTCAAAAAGGAGGAGGTTAAAGAAGAGACCACACCAGCTAACGGTTCCTCACCAGTCAAATCTGAGAACGGCAAAACGAGCGGGTCGGTGGTCAGTTGGCTCTCGGACCTGCCCGCCGACGGCGAAGTCAAAGAAGAAAAGTCAGACTCCAGCTCGTCAGATTCAGAGGAAGGCGGCAACTTCTCCACGCTTCGTGAACTGCTCATCCGAACTGCGCCTGAGGGCGGCGAGACCCAGCCCAAGAAGAAACGGAAGAAAAGCAAGGGCGACACTTTGGATGACGTCATCTCCAGTGTCGTCGAGGAGAAGAAAGACGAGGACGAAGAAGTGAAACCCTTCGCGCTGTCCAATGTTGTGAAGCGATACGAGAGGAGCGGCCGCGAGAGGGAAGAGCTGCCGATACGCATCATGACCCTGACGGAGTCCAAGCTGTTGTACCCCGACGTGCCGCACGCGTGGCTCTGCGACGGCAAGCTGCTGCACCTCACCGACCCCACGCATCCTGGCAACTACAAGCCGTTCCAGGTTAATATTTTTTCATTTAGTTTATTGCATAAAACTTACTTCGTCATAATTTATATCTTGGAAATGTGTATTTTCAAATTTTAATTTTTGTTTTTTTTTTTGTTGCGTAGGACCAATGGAAACGTGGGCAACCAGTCCTAGTCTCAGACGTATCGACACTTCTCGACAAAGATTTGTGGAGCCCCGAAAGTTTCTCCCGGGACTTCGGCGACACGAGAGTGGACCTAGTCAACTGCGCGTCCGGCCTCGTCGTGCCCAACCAGCCCGCCAGGAAGTTCTGGGACGGCTTCGAGTTGGCCGCCAAGAGGCTGCGCGACGAGCGAGGCGCTCCCATGGTGCTCAAACTGAAAGACTGGCCTCCGGGCGAGGACTTCGCCGAGCTGCTGCCGGCGCGGTTCGACGACCTCATGCGCGTGCTGCCGCTCGGCGAGTACACCTCGCGCAACGGGAAACTGAACCTCGCCGCCCGCCTGCCCGACTGCTTCGTGCGGCCCGACCTGGGGCCCAAGATGTACACGGCGTACGGCGGCGCCGGCGGGACCACCAACCTGCACCTGGACGTGAGCGACGCCGTGAACGTGATGGTGCACGCGAGCGCGCCCGCCGACGCGCCCGAGCGAGCGCGCGAGGCGGCGCGCGCGGCCGAGGAGGCGGGCGTGGACGTGCTGTCGCGGCGTCGCGCGCGCCTCAAGCCGCCCGCCGCGCTGTGGCACATCTACGCCGCCAAGGACGCCGACAAGATCCGCGACTTCCTGGTGCGCGCCGAGCTGGAGCGCGGCGCCCGCCCGCGCGCGCAGCACGACCCCGTGCACGACCAGACGTGGTACCTGGACGCGGCGCTGCGCGAGCGCCTGTACCGCGAGTACGGCGTGGAGGGCTACGCCGTGCTGCAGTGCCCGGGCGACGCCGTGTTCGTGCCGGCCGGCGCGCCGCACCAGGTGCGCAACCTGCTCGACTGCATCAAGGTGGCCGAGGACTTCGTGTCTCCGGAGAACGTGTCGCGCTGCTTCGAGCTGGCGCAGCAGTTCCGCCAGCTGTCGCGCCACCACTCCAACAAGGAGGACAAGCTGCAGATTAAGAATATCGTGTACCACGCGGTAAAGGATTCCCTGTGCTGTCTCGAGGAGGCGCTCGCCAAAGCCAAGTGAAGCCGAGCACGCCTCCGGCATTTGATCTCAACCTCGAACGTAACATTAATTGCTAAGTTCCGCATTTAAATGTAAGATTGGGAGCGAGTATGATACGCGCTGTGCGCCGTTTCTTGTATAAGATGCCATTGTGAAGCGTCCGAGTCGATTGTGTACCAGTTATGTGTGTAAGTGTTCTCGAAATGTGATTTTGACCGTCGCGCGGCTCGCGACCGGAGTATGTGCAATGTAAATTAGTCTGAATATGGTGATATCGTTGACATGTGGATATGTTTTATGTTCCTTAATCGAAATACAAATAAACTCTTCAGGTTATTTACAGCTTAATTGTAGCTATAGTGATATGTATGTATTGTGTAAATTTTTAATTCGAATTCCATCGAGTACATAATAAGAAGTGTATACTTTTAAGTTATTGTATTGAAATGAAACGTATTCGCTCGAAGCATTGTACATTAAAACACGGCGTGTAGATAAGTTTATCCTATTATTAGATTTCTCAATTTGGTTAGTATGTTACAAAATGATAGATAAAATGTGACAATTTTATTTTGTCCTTATTGCTGTATTAGCAAGTTTTTTTGTACTGTGTATATTATGTATGGTTATAAGTTGGAATAAAAAAAAGATGTTTATATTAAAATTGGTTTTATTTTAGTTTTCCCCATTACATGTCGATTTTTGTTGGATGTAAAAATAAATAAAGACGAAATAAACTATAAATATAGTACTACACTGAGTACTACACTGTATGCCTTCTAAAATTATAGGTACGGCGTGTTTTAAAAAATTGCGCCAAGTAAAAAATCTGTAATAGTGCTTACACAATTTTGGAAAATACCCAGAGGATGACATTAATAGAAGCGTTCTAGAAAAGAACAGGTGTTGAAGTTTAAGCAATTTCTGAACGAATACACGCCACGTGAAATTCTTAAATTACATTAAGGATGTATCACATTCTTCAAAAACCTAATTTTATATAGCTTGTAGTTAAGATTTTGAGTGCCCTTTTCTTTATAAATATTAGATATTTGGTTACAGCGCCACCTATTGTGGAATAGCTGAACTATTAAGACAAATACTAAGATAAGGTTAATGATGATTTTGCTACTGAACGATAGATGGCGCACTTTATAGCTGGCTAAGGTTTAATCTTATTTTTTTAAATCGATCAAAAAGTTACTATATCATTTTGAATTTGAAGTTCTTCATTTTCGAATAGGTAAGCAAAAGTGCATTTATTTCATGATACACTAATTTTAATATTATCATTCTTTTTTATATTTATGCTACTTGTTAGAAACAACTATGTTGATGTTGTTTGTTGATAAGGTTTTTGAGAAGTGTAACTGCGAAAAAACTGTACCGATTTGCATTATTATCTTTTATTACATTACAAATTTACCGTTCCTGATTTTGTTTAATATTCAATCATAATACTACACAACTAAGATAAAGTAATAATGTTCCGACTCTATCCAAACCGTAATGTAAATACTCCAAACAGATTTCTGAGAATAAGTTGATAAACAATGAAATATTCGCCGCTCAGGAACATCATAAATTTTACTATAGAAGTTATATGTATTTTAAAAAACAAGTGGATGGATGGGCGAGCCGAGGAAGGCCAAAGAAGAGATGGATGGAGTCCGTGAATGAAGATATGAAAAAGAAAGGGGTGAATGAAGACATGACGGCTGACAGGGATGTGTGGAAGGAGAAGACATACTGCGCCGACCCCAAGTAATTAATTGGGACCAGGGCAGGGGAATGATGATGACGTATTTAAAAAAACAATGACTAACTTGAAATAATAATAGTGTCGATTTCTGTTTAATTTTTTTTTAAATGACGCTTAGTAGAAAATAATTCAATTCTTGCAAATAAAATTCTGAAAAATAGACGAAAAAGTTATAGTAGTGAGAGGCTTTTTTTCTGAGGTTTTACCTATAAACGAGTATTTAACATATATTTTATTGTACATTATTAGGTACTTACTTAAATTCAGAAAAAGATTTACAAAATATATTTACGCCGCATATACTCCATAAATCCTGCTACCTGTTCATTAACAGAAATTTAGATCGTCACTAAACACTCGACATATTTATGCGAGTCTTTTGGTATTGACGTAATATGATTCCGGAACATCTAATGCAATCCCATGACTCTACCAGAAAAAAATGCTTAACAGATAGAGCACAACCTCTATCTTTCTTTCTAGACTTTATGATTTAAAAAAATAAGCATTCATTTTGTAGTACGCAACCCAAATGATGTCATGTAATGACCGATTACCAAACAAACTTTCTCTCAAAATGTAAATCCGGTGAACACAGAGATTTCAAAATTTCATATCAATTATTGGAAGATAGAAAAGTATTTTTATCGGATTTAGCAATTTTAATTTAAACAACACATTAAAAAGTAATATTTGTAAGCTATTGCATCAATAAAAATAAATAATGAGAGAACACATGTGAACAATGCACTAATGAAAGTACAATAAATAGTATATTTATTACAATGTCCTAGTTTTTGAAATGTCACTAAGGAAAGTTTCTTATAAACAATAAATATGAGGGAGTAAATATAATAATGGATTCCAGGAAATCTACAAGATTTTATCCGTTCATAGTTCAGTTTGTTCATCGTAGTTTGGTTTCGCCATCGAATTTTTAGGTCGCAAATGTTAATGATGTTTCCAGAAAACATGTCAAGGATTGAAAAAATGCGGACTCTTGGCAATAGAGGCTTTTTAACATCCACGATTTTAGATAGAGCATTGATGTGTTGAACACTGGTATATTATACTATTATGAAACTCTCTGTATATGAAACTCATAACGATCAACGCATTGTTTTTTCTTCCCTGTGATTTTATTTTTCCTATAAAGAATTTACTAGTAAAAGTTTACTTTTTTAAATACGTATGTTAATCGTCATCCGGTTCTTATCAATTATTTTATAAAAAAGACAAAGGATTAAAAATTTTATGTCGCATTTTTTTTTCATTTTAACATCAGCCTATCTTAACGACAGTAATATTTTAGTAATCCAGAAGTGCTTGGCATTTAAAACGAACTTATATCACCCGTAACGATAAAATATGTGCACAAAAAACGTATCTAGATTTATACACCAAGCATTGAACCCATTTGTTTGTTCGCTTGCAAATCGGAGCTAATGCGACGAAATGACCTCATCGGTCACGATTATCTATTTCTGTTTACATTGCCGTTTACTAATAAGTTCACGACAGCTCGTACTGACAAATAGCGTATTGTACGTCAAATGTTGGTGTATACCAATGATCTTTGCGCATATTCGAGAGTGGTACCTCCCCACTATAACAAGTTATAAAGGGGATCGGATCTCCATGATGCCAGTTCACCTTGTGTGACCGGCGTGAGTAGTTTGTGAGCAAGATGAAAACTGTAGCATTGTTTGTTTTCGGTAAGCTAATTCTATTTTTTTAAATTAACTACAACATTTTACCTAAAAGCACGTCCTGTCTCATGGGTACATCACCATAACCAAGTTCAATAGACTTATTTCATGTTAGAGCTATTAACATAAACACTGCAATCTTCTAAGAATAGTAATATATCAAATGTTTTTTATTTTTCTTTATAAACTGAGGTCGTATTTCTAATGAGTGTTTGTTATTCTTTCATGCCAGTAAACTTTTATATCTCGGATTTGTTACTTTTGGGTGTTTTTTTAAATATAGTGTTAAAATAAAAGCTACTAAGTTTTATTTAAAAAATTTAGCTCATGACCATAATACCTTATATGGTCTGAATATCGTGAGGTCGTGTGCCAGATCCATCCTCAGATCGGATTATGTCTAGTGGGTAAAAGTTGGAAATATCACATATTTATAGTTTTATATCTGGCTTTTAATACTTTTTTTCATCGTGTGATTTGTTTTTAATTTTTCTGTGTCAAAAAAACAAAATAGTAGTTTTTTTATATTTTTTTCAACTCTATATTATTTTTTTGTTTATATTACTTAATTTTTGACATAATAAAAGACAATATTTCCTCGTTTATATTCCTATCGAAAACCCCCAGATGATTCACTACTGCATTAAATTTATTATTTTGATCAACTGACCTAACTCCCACGCCATGTAAATGGTTACACCAAGACTGGCCTTAGTGGTTATAAAAAGCAAATGAAGTGATTCGACCAACAGATTTTCCTGTTAAAGTCCTATTACACGTCCATTTTATGCTTTCGTGACTTCTTAACAATGTTATTCATGCGTCAGAATTACCTTCGAATGATGAAACTGCTCATCAGGCCAAGTGCCCGTCTTCCTGTCATTACTATAGCGACCTTACTGCTAGTTAAGGTCATTTCGCGTAGGTTCCTTTTTTGATAGTACACTTTAAAGTACTAAAAGGATCTCGTGGCCCATTGAAACTTATATGCGTCAGACAGTCACTTGATAAAACCAGTCATAGTGCCTAAGTAAATTTGTCCGTTTCCCAGATGAATATGTTTTGAAAGGCTGGAAGATTGATATTTTTTTGTGTACTGGTATAAAAAACCGATAGCATGATTGATATGATATGCTGTCAAAAATATTACAGTAAATTTGAGCGCTTTGAACTTCATTCTTCATTTTTCTTTAATGAGACTACTTTCGGCGATGTTATGAAAATAATTAAATCAGGGGAAATATGAATATGCTTCAAACAAAATCTTGAACAAAAGGGGCTTTCAAAAATATTGAACCGTCGTTTGTTGTGGTTTAACATATGGTGGAATTAGGTCACATCATATATTCTATGCGTGGCTCTGACCGCACATGTGTAGTGTTAGGAATTTTAATACAAATATTTGATATCCTCTTATTTTTCTTTTTTGGTTTTATGCAAGGAAATGACTCATTTAGTTTTTGTTATTTCCATAGAATATTTTAATCCGTCAATACCTAAGAGCCTAAGGTACAGTGAACGTAAAACTAAAAATGTGCCTTATTTATTACTACCAAATTATTTTTAAAATATTATAAACTGTATTGTGAGGCTTAAAAAAGTTTCATATTTTTTAACCGAGATTACAATTGTGTTAACACAAATTTTCTTAGTCCAATTTGTAGTTGTTTTTAATTTTCACTATAGTCCCATTTCCCGAAGCCAAAATTGAATAAAATTCTTTTTAGATACAGTCTTCACCGATGAACATCACTTCCGTATTAAACATGTTAGAAGCATTTTGAATATACAAGGAGATTATTAGCAGGGAGAAAAAAACAATTTAATTAACAAAATTGAAAACTTTGTTATTTGTCTACCCCAATTCTATGTCTTATTCTAGGCGTGACACCATGAATTAAATGTGAGATAAAGCAAAATGATCCTTTCATTTATTTAACACACTTTTATTGTCAAATTGCCTTTATTTCTAAACTTCTTAGTTTATTGTTTTGCAAACAAAAGGAAAGAAACCAATGTAATACCAAACAACAATTTTTGTATGCTACGGTTGGGTGGTCACGGTAATTGTGAAAAATGTTCCATTCAAAAATTCCAGGAAATCTGCTGGAAGAATTAATGCTGACTATGATGCAATGATGATAAAATGCTTTGTTCTCTTAATATTTTTGTTTTTGCAAGGTTCTATCAATGTTATACAGTTTCTTTGGTAGTTTTACTCACACATTGCGTCTAGAGTGTCTTCACGTCCAACAGTTTTACGTCTACGTAAAGTAACCGAGGTGACTATTGCCATTTTTACATACTTTTTCAGACGTAGCCCTAGACCTAGTAAACCTTTGCTGGTTTCGAGAATAGCACTCCCAATAGCAAACACATACTTCCTGATATATCTATGCTGTATATATTATGACTTCCCTTCTTTTCAAAGGGTTTAAGCATTGGTCTAATTCATCAACTGCTTTGGCCTAATTAGAGTTGGCTTTACCTAAGACACTCACAATCAGAATCGGTATCTAATATGTTGTGTGACGGTTCAAGTATCGCGATAATATTGTTGAATGTTATTGTTTTCTTCGAACATATCCGATGCACCCCAGCGTTATCTTGTGACTCCAATGTTATTACACTTACATCATACCGTGTGTGGATATCATTACATAACGTTTCCATTATTTGTTTACTTATTCGTAACTGCATTACTAAATTTTTGCCTTTTTTGTCTAAAGTAGTTTCTTACATATTTGTCTCCAAATACTGTCCTATACTTTCTGTATTTGTTATTGATAAAACAAAATTTTCTTCCACAAATTGTGATCGAAAATTAGTTTTATAATTGTACCGAAACTTATTAATTTTTGATCTGTTTATTTAATGATGATTGTTAGAGTCCAACCATTCTTAAAATATGTCGTCATAAAAATTCTTCTTCTTCTTCTTCATCAACCCATATACGCCCACTGCTGAGCACGGGTCTCCTCTACCGTTGAGAGGGTTAAGGCCATAGTCCACCACGCTGGCCTAGTGCGGGTTGGCGGACTACACACCTAAGAAATTCCTAAGAACTCTTACGTGTGCAGGTTTCATCACGATGTTTTTCCTTCACCGTTAAAGCGAGTGATAATTCAATGTGAATACACACATAACTTCGAAAAGTCAGAGGTGTGTGCCTGGGGTTCGAACCCGCGACCGTCAAGATTCTCGACCGCGCGCCCAAACCTCGAGGCCATCACTGCTTTTCATAAAAATTACATAAATAAATATAAATGAATATTTGACACCAATTAAAAAAAAATACCACTGTTCGTTTATTCTATTTACTAATATATTCTCTATGTATTCCAGCTGTACTTATCGTGGCGGTGTCATGTCGTCCCGACAAGACCGACCTAAAGCAGCTGAAAGCAGAGAAGGCCCGTAAGAACGCCTGCCTCCACGACTGCACCGGCGTCGACTTCCAACCCATCTGCGCTGGCAAACAGGGAGAGAAACCCAAATCCTTCGGCAACGAATGCGTCATGAACAATTACAATTGCGAGAACAAAGACAGTGAGTATTTGGGTTTTAAAATCTTAGTTTTATAGTTAGGATTTGCTTTAGCACTTTCATTGAAGTGTTTAGTAGGATATTCTACAGGTGATGCTGTGATGTTAGATGTATTTGTGATACTTGGATTGTAAATTTTATGTTCGGAGGTTGTCCAACAATATAAGAAATCTAGTTATTTGACAAGAAAAAACGTATAAAATAAGACGTGATTAACGTGTTTCTTAATATAACAACAATCGATATTAAATTACTAATACAAGGAATGGGACTGCAGTGATTTGAAAAACATGTATT
Source organism: Cephonodes hylas (assembly GCA_030295005.1). Lineage (NCBI taxonomy): Eukaryota > Metazoa > Arthropoda > Insecta > Lepidoptera > Sphingidae > Cephonodes > Cephonodes hylas. The sequence continues at coordinate 9,584,431 of AP025371.1, forward strand.
GTAAACTGTCGAAACAGCAATTACGTTTCGCAGAAGCGAACTTGATACGTGGGAAACAAAGTTAGTGCTGAATGTAAAGGACAGCTGTATCAGCGTTGAGAAGCTAAAGTTTCAAATACTTCGCTTCCTCCGTGCTAAGCTATTTTTGTTAGTATTTGCGAACACTCGAAAACCTTTTATAGATTCAGTTTTTATATGTATCTGTTAATTTAGCAAATTATTGCCTTTTTTTATTCTTGATGATGTGTCTAGTGCAGCAGGAAAAATAATGTAACTGTCAAATTTAGATAATGTCAATTTTAAAAGAGGGCATAAACACCTTCTTTATGAGTGGGGTAAGGATTTTGATAATCATGTTAAAGTGCTTCCTAAATAAAATGTCAGAAAAGATCAAGAAACACGGATGTAGGCGGTTTCAATTGTAGTAAAAACCAATTGTAGGTTTTATAGGGCGGAATAGTTCACGGAAATGTGTTAAGGAAGTACTTACTGTAAGGGAAACCATCAATAATTTTTATAGAATTGAATAAAAGAAACGTGGCGGAATTCCTTCTAAAAAAAAGGCCTAGAATATTAAATTGTATGAGTTTGCGGTCTTAGCCTCTAAGGATTTCTTTATCACTATGTATTTAAAAGTCTTTCCGTGATAAAAGAGTAACTGGATTATAATTAAAGTTCATCCCACGAAACCTAAGCATAGTATAAAAAAAATCTTTAGTCTTTCTTGTTGTTTAAGATCATGTGCAAAGCATATTAATATTAGGTATTAAACTTTAGCCATAACTATTGACCGGAGAAATTGGAAGGAGTTATTTTAAATTGATAGTAGGGAAGACTAACAGCCTGTCTTTTAGACGCCTAAAATAAAAAAAAATAACATGTTATAAACATATTGTATCTTGCTTGAACAACGTGAATTCCTTTAAGTGAAACATTTTTATAAATTACTTTAGTAAACCAACACATTCAAAGTTTTAAGCCATTAAAATTGTAATTTATCATTAAATTTAATATTTTACTTTACAAAGTAATAATAAAGAATCTTGAATGCTACGAGTAAATTTGATATACAGAAATGTTTAATTTGCCAACATCCTGTTTTGTGAGGCCATTTGCATCCTTTCGCCTTTATTGTTAGCGACTTACGAGTCGTTTCACACTCTGACTCATAAATTAATTAGCGTTATTGTGATGTATGAAACACTGGTCAAAACCACTTAGTTTTGAGGTCCAGGGACTATATGGCAATGAATGATAATTTGAACATGTACCGAGATTTTAGTTAAACGCGAAAAAAGTTTTTTTTTATTGTTTTCCTTCTTGCTTTATTTAGATGTATATTTACCTAAGAACTCATTATCAGATGTCGAGGAGGCCCGTGCCCAGCAGTTGGACGTATGTATATCATCATCATCATCATTAGCCAATCGTGGTCCACTGCTGGACATAGGCCTCCCCCAATAACTTCCACCGGGATCGGTCGGAAGCCGCCTGCAGCCAGCGACCTTGACAAGGTCATCGGACCACTTTATCGGGGGCCGTCCCACGCTGCGCTTTCCAGTACGTGGCCTCTACTGGAGAACTTTCTGGCCCCATCGGCCATCAGTTCTCCGCGTCATGTGGCCGGCCCGTTGCCACTTCAACGAGCTAATCCGTTGGGCTATGTCGGTTAATTTAGTTCTCCTACGGATCTCCTCATTTCTGATTCGATCACGTGGGGAAACCCCGAGCATAGCCCTCTTCATAACTCGTTGAGTGACTCTGAGCCGTCCCATGACGCCTTTAGTGAGAGGCCACGTGAGACGTGGCCTCGTCTTTGTAAAGTGAAAAAGGGAATCTTGAATTTTTTTCTTGGCAGAAGTCCCATGATAGCAACAACGTAGGTGGCGGATTTGATCCACACAATTGGCGTAATATTTTAGTTTTTATTTAACCTTTCCTCACGATGCAATAAAACTGACTGGTTTATCACGTTGGACAATAAAGCGTGATTTGAGTTTATCCAGCACTATGCATGGTCGCCGTAGCGTGACAATCGGCATGGTGAAACTAATGGGACTCTAACTGTATTTCTCTTTTGTGTTGGGACACCAATGAATTGCGTTTTTCATTTAGTAAATGTTAATTGTGTTAGTAAATGTTAAGTGTCATAAGCTGGTTATATAATTTGTTTGGGTTTTTAACAAAATGATGATAAAATTTTGAGACTTAAGAATAATATTTTATCCTCGTGCAAATGGCTCTCTTCTATTCAATGGGAAGGGATTAGACCTTGATCACATAATGTATAAATGGATGTTATATGTGTTGGTTTTTTCTATAGAAAATAAGAACGTTAAATAGACATTATGAAAACTAATTAATTAAGTAGAAATTGTTATCCTTCTTGGTGAAGTAACATAAACGTTATAAGAATCGTTAAATATCTGGCTAGTTCCAGTCATGGTTGTATTTTAAAAATAAATTTTAAAACTATTTGTTTTTTTTTCAGCTTTGCATAAGATCAGCAACGGCCAGTGCCCCGGCTCCGACGGAATCCGTCTGTCTTAAACCACTTTAAAGCATTTAAATTAAGAATGAAGAACTAGTATCGCCTAATATAATTGTATAAGTTTAACCGGAAAAAATATATTACCATTTATAATTTAGCTTGTATTTAGATTTATGCTTTGCAGGAGCTTGGTTTAGGCAGAGCGATAGTGCTACTAAAATACATAAATGAATAGATAATCGCTCTGAGCGTGTGCTTAATTGAAATATTTTGCGCTTTTCAGTCTTATTACGATTAACTTCGTACGCGCTTAAAACGCTCAATTCAGAATCTTGTTAGAATTAGTAGATACTTGCGCTCTGTCAGGCCGACTCCGAATCGTTCTAACATCAAAGAAGCTGTGATGTATTCTGATATTATTGATGGCAGTCTCGTGGAGCAGTTTAACTTGTAGTTGATTTTCTATAGTTTCTTTTGCATTTCATGCTTTTAAGAGTTTATGTTTAATTAATATGTCAAATAAAAAATAAAGTCTTTCAGTGTTGTTTCGTTTCATATTATGGTGACTAATTAATTAGTGATTAAGATTTTGGGTTAAACTGTTTGGCTCTAGCATCAGCAGTGTTGTGAAATATTCTAAAGTAGTGTCTGTATGAAGATCCCGAGTTCGATACCCGGGTCGAACAAAGTGACATTGGAGGCTTTCTATTAGAAAAACATTAGTATCAAGTCGTAGGTAGGAATAGTTTCCGAAAAACAGCTAGAATCCCACTTACGTGGATGTTTCAAGGAATCACAAGGCCATTGCTATTACACTAGCAGCATTTATTGCCCTACGATATATTTTTTGTTTTATAGGAGAGTAGTCTCTTAAATTTAGATACACAAATGTCAAAGAACTTTGTTTGAAGTAGGTTATGGTTTATTACTTATATATTTTTTATACATAACCTTTAGGTGTTCTCGAGCTCACATTGAAGCAACTAAATCGGTTTATACAGACTGTTTCGAACAAAAGTTTGCTTTGAAAGTTTCCCTATATGCATTTGAGTGCTGAAATTCGTATACTCGGTGGTAGTTTCCATAAACTTGCGTGCCAAAAGTGTTTTATAAAACTCATACGTATGCCTATATCAAGGAGTAGTTAGTATTCCAACACGAAGTTCCTTGCAGTATATTTGAAGGCTTAAATGGAAGGCAGGCCCATTTCCATACTCCGCTCTGCTACTGTGGATATTGTGATGAAAATACTCAATAACAATTTGTGATATTAAATTAAAATGATTATAAAATTGAATTTAATTATATTAATTAGTTATTTTAATTATTTACTTTAAAAATTATAAAATAGAAACTTAGGCATAGAATGGTTGACGTTTTCTTAGGGAGTCCTAAGTTCAGCAGTGGACGGCGATAGGCTGTGTATATAATATTTTAACTGAGACTAACATTAATATGGCATAGATTACAAACCGGAAAATCGGGCTTGACAAATGCGCTACCATAGGGTACTTCTCTGAACTATAGACTTTCTTTTCGAGGGGTATGCTTATTATGACTCTCAAGAGAAGAAAAGAAGAGCTCACAAAAGAAGAGAAGTAGGTATAGGAGGCCTGCGCCCACCAGTGGGATAATGATGAAAGATAATTTTTTCTGAATTGTGTTAAATTCTTTCTATTTTAATGCCATCTGGCTGTATTTCATTTAAGAATACTACCCTTTTTAATCCTTTTTAAAAGTAAATAGCAATTATATTAACGCAATGTAATTGCTAAAAAAATGGTCAGGCGTTAGTGATACTTGCACATCTATTTAATAATTCCTCATGTTTTTTTTTTGTATTGTGTAAGTATGCTTCTAAATAAAATAATTTTAATCAAGTTACCAAGTTTCTTTTAGTAGTTCACGTACTGAATACGGTTAAAGAAAATTAAAACCTAAAAAAAATATTGGAGTATTCTTAGGTTATTTTTTAGGAAGGCCTAACCCGTCTTAGTGCGTATAAGAACTGATGGTGATATTGATGTATGAATAACCGGGGTATCCTTACAATTAAATCTTTCTTGGTGAAAGTATATGAAAATATATCAAAAATATTCACGGAAAAAGAACTAAGCACCTTGACAAACTGCGTGCTAACACCTCTACGCGGCTATCCGGGGGACTTCAATTCAAATTTTAAAGTTTAACTAATTCATACCACACGTATCTAGAGAGACACGACTTAGAATAATAAGGGTACACTGTATTGGAGGCTTATGGATATATTTCACGATTCCAATAGTCCCTTTTTCACGAGACAAAAATTCTAAAGTTTATTGCGCATTGCGAAATAATTAGACCAATAAGCTACGTAGGTATACTAATAATCACTGATTTATTATTAGATCGTATTTAATGCCATTAGCTATAATCGATAAATACACCAAACACATTGGTCTAAAATACTAATAAACTTAGTCTCGTGGCTAAGTATCAGAAATTACTAGACTTCTGTCTAGATAAACTCGAAACAGATATTGGATATTATAATATAATTACGGCCAAATGCATAAAGCAAAGACGTAGCTGATGTTTAAACAACAAATCGTAATATTTACTATCGAGTACATGTACAAATACCTACTGGGAGCTAAGTTCAATATGTGACAATGAGATAATCGCAATGACTTAGGTCCGTAAGCAAACAGTGTCACCTAGATCAATCGATAAGGCTCGTGCGATCTAGAAAATGCAATAATGTTATGTAGACTGCCTGTCGCCCACTTCTGATTGTGTTTACTCCGACTTATTTAACGAATTATACAACATAATAGTTCAATACTTCAACCAGATTACACTGCCATAAACCTACCGCTAGAATTTCTGTACGCGAGGCCAGTGAGAAACACACAACAGTCTCCCAATAGGATCCTGATTAGTATTTACTAGCAAAAAATCTGAATCAATAGAAAACAGAGGGGAAGGCAAGTAGTGAAATCAACGTGCAAACATTTACGGGTTTATGTCACCTAAATACATATTTTGGTCCTCACGTCTCTAGTCCCCAGAGACGAAGGTAGACATTTCTGAATTATATAGATACCAACATTTCGTTAATTATGTTTTCATCTCACGTTAAAAAGGGCGACCCTATTGCGGTTTTTTGGCCACAGTTCCATACTCAAAAAAACAATACCAATTTGCTCTACCCGGAAAATATACCTACGACCTCTAGACGCATGGAAAATTGTAATACTCATAGTCCAGTGTCGTGGGTGTATAAAAAAATCTTTCAGCATCATAATCCGCAAATTTTGGTATTTAAATAGGTTGATAAAAAAATTAATTGACTGTTAGTATGAAAATTAATACGCTAAAATCACGCTAAAAATCAAACCACAACCAAACCAAATCCAGAAAATGTAAAAGTACCTACTTACCGATCGAAAACTGGTAACTCGGGTCCTTTAAATACATAAAAATCTTCTAGAATGTAATACACAAACTAACATACAACCACAGAAAAAATTCACGTGATAGTAATAGAACATTAGCACGATATACACAATAATTATATATCTAAACCTGCCGAAAGAGGCACTCATTAAGGCTTTTTTCTTTATAATTAATATTTAAAACTGTTATCCCTTTAAAATGTCCAAATGTGAAAATATAACGCTCATTTAAAACAAACGACAAAAAAAAATATATTAAAATTCAAAAAATCCTAACGATTGAGATCGTTTCTATTTTTTTCGATATTTTAAGTTCAATTGCATCTATTTGCGTTGAATTTACGACTCAATTTTTGATCCGAAATTTTTTGATTTCATCTTATCACTAAAATTTGTGCGTAGACGTGGTGACATTTATGTATTTTAGGAAAAAACATTCTTTTTACAAATCGTGGCTCGGTAATGTTATAGCTTAATGTCTCTTAAACTGTTATGGTATGTCAATAGGCTTTTATAAATTTATGACATGTACGTATGTTTTTAACAGAGCAAAAGAGGTAAAATTCCATTCGCTGTAACAAAGGTCAAGCGGATTTAGAACTAGGTTGTTCAAGTCAAAACATTCGATGATGTCATACTAATGTACTGCCAATAACAAAGTGAGCCTGCATATTTAGTACACATTTTGTAAGTAGACCAAATTCTAGTTAGTAGTTAGTAGTTCTATTATTAGTATTACGAAATACATAAGTTTCACTGCTCGACACGGGTCTTGGATACTACTACTACTCGCCACACTGGCCTATTACAGACTTAGTGACTACGCAACAGAGAATAACAAATTTAAGGTTCATTTCAAGGTCCCACGGTTTTCTCATGATGTTTTTTATCTACTGATACAGTTTTTAAAAGCCCAAGAGCATTGAATTCCAGATTTATTTCAGCATTTGTTACTCTTCCTTGGGTAAAACGTGTCTCCATACATGTGACCACTCTAGCTTTGGCCAGTTAACGCTGTAATAAGCTTTGATTGCGTCTCGCAGAATATGACGTGCAGTAGCATTTTTCTGTTTCATTCTGTAAGCGATGTTGTAGGAAGCCCAATTACAGGTGAAGGATAGTCGTGTCCGCAGAGCATGCGGTATAGTTTAAAATTTGCTGTAGTATTACTATGTCGGTTGTGTATACATGTGATCGGAAACATAGGCATACTATGCATAAATTTAAAGTGTCTAAATTCTTCTTCAACAACCCATACACGCCCACTGCTGAGCACGGGTCTCCTCTACCATTGAGAGGGTTTAGGCCATAGTCCGCCACGCTGGCCAAGTGCGGGTTTGCGGACTACACACCTAAGAAATTCCTAAGAACTCTTAAACAAAATTATTCTATTGTGGTTATTTTTGATTAGATAATGGATTAATGTTATTTGGCAATGCAGATATACAATGTATTTAATAAAAATAATATATACATAACATGGCTGTATGAACTAGATCCCTTTGCCTTCCTTATAAAGGGAGCTAAAATAATTTATTTATTGTGATATTATTTTTCGTAATGTTTGATTTGTGTTTGAAATTACCTAATATATCTGCAGTTCTTCTACAGACGAAATTTACTCCATTCGTAAATTATTCTTAAGACCCTTCCAAAGAATAATTATTATCGGAAGTTTTTACTTCGGGACTTACCATTGTACGTGCCGATCTCTTTTTATCATTTATTTGTTTTTAGGGCGGCATTAGGCTTGGCTTTTTAGAAAGTATTTCCATTGGAATATTTTTTGGTTTGTGATTAGCCATTTATGTTTTATTTTCTTATAGGAGTATTATAATTACAAAATCATATGATGATTGAAAGCCTTTTGTTGGAAGTAAAATAAGTCAAATTGTCCATATAAGCTTAAAAATCTTTATTAATCTACATTCCGTCCATTATAATGACAAAGTTGCAAGAACTATTTTAGTTCATTCATACAATTTATTATTTCGTACTTTGTACAATAAATAGAAGTGTTCACTTACCATAACTTAACTATTTAAATGTTATTTGAACATGACTTTGGCGTTATTTAACTCTAATACATACAACTAAGCGTCTTAACATTAAAACAAAATTTGGAATTTAGGAACTTTCAAACCAAAGTCTTATATCTAATAACAGTCCGAATTAATTATATTGTTCTATGCATACTGGTAATCTGTAGGTACATAAACTCATTCTTAATAAACTAGAACATCTAGACTTTAATGCCGAAACAATTGAAGGATTTACATTTCGTCCACGAATAGGTTCTGTAACAATATGAACAGTTTGTCGCTGTAGATTCTGTAGCTTCTGATGCGACTGTTCATGAACACATGATCTTTGAAGTCCATCGTGATTTAAGTAAATCAGCACTCCCCCAGGCTCGTTATCGCGTAATCTGCAAAAGAAAACAATCAGATAAATGACTTATAATAAGATTTGAGTGGTAAAAGTATTTATGATTTTGTACATCCAGCTGTAGTAGCCCTTAGCATCCGATTATTTCAAGGCTATGGGAAGACTGGCAACCCAAAATGAGTCTGCGTGGAAGACTAAGAACTTTCAGTATGTATCAATTTTAAAAGCAAGTTATCAGTATCAGTACGTTTTCCATACAACCATTGGTATTACATGTACGTGGTTTCCATGGAAACCGTCCAAACTTTTATCTTTTGTCGCGATTTTCTTTAACACCAGGAATTTGTGATTACCGTAATTATGACTTGCCCCAGTTTCCGATTACGGTCTGAATACACCCTGTATAATGTTGCATAGTTACTATGTTTTGTCGAAATTTAAAAATAAAGATATACATACACGTGCTTTCACGGCATGACACTGCTTCTAATTCACATAGCGTGGCGAATGTTCTGGCTGTCCCAGCGGCGTCGAAGGCGCAGACCGGGCCTGCAGGGGGCGACGCACAGCGGCCCGCACACAAGGGGGGCGGGACCCCCTCCCGAACTCTCGCGCGGACCAGCTCGGCCGGGGGTCGCATGCCCCCGGTCAACTCCTGGAGGTCACCCACTCGGGAAGGTATGAACTGTAAACTCGCTGACTTTACTTCGCACCACGCTGAAACAAATGACGAAAGCTTTGTTTACAAACTGTCTATGTTTTTCCCTTCATAAAATGTAATAATTATATCATAAGTAGGTACATCGTAACTCAGTTCTTCTACCGGTTTCCGATTCAATTTAGATAGGTAGTAACAGCCTTTCTGCCTTAAGTTATTACTTAATTATCTAACTAAACAACATCCTATACATAATATATTTGATTAGATTGCTTAATGCATGACTTGCATGACTTTAAAAAAGAATAGTCACCGGTTCATCTGTATTTAAAGCTGCAGAATGCGTTTGATTAAATGTCAGGAACTAGAAATGTTTCAGTGTTAGGTAGCCCATTCATCGAGGAAAGCTTATGGCGTAGCAGCAATGGAAAAAGTGGCAGAATCTTTTGCATACTGATTTGCAGGCAATGATTAATAGATAATTTTTTTTACTAATATAATACTTGCCTACAAAAAAGCTCCTGATTCACTAAGTTATGTATGGAAATAGAAAGTCGTAAATAATCCGAACTGCAGAATGTTTCGATAGTATCCTTATCGGTGGCGACACGTCGCATCCCTTACGATTGTTTATAAATAAATCTTAATACGGCGCACCCATTCCATTCCACAATAGCCTTAAACAAATGAGGACAATCGTGTTAATTATTCCTCGTTTTATTCCATTATTGTTTTGGCCAGCTGATATTGTGCGCCGCGACCTTTTGTTCTAATCAGTGTTATTTATTTTCCTAAAGTTTTCCTGTGATCTCATGCATATTACGCATTAATATGCGCCGTCCTATCGACGGTTTCGTAAACAATGAGATGCCCACGCCCCTTGCCTTTGAATCATGCAAACAGATAGCATCATTCCTAACTATATACTTAGTTAGGAATTAACGTGTTGAGAAAGATCCTTTACTTCTGTAAGGGATGCCTTCATTTATCCGTGAAATAATCCCTTATTATCACCCCACCATATACACCCATCACATATACATACTTCCCACCACTGGGCACGGATCCTCTCTACAACTGAGAGGGTTCAGGCCTTAGTCTATCACGCTGGCCTAGTGCGGGTTGGTGGACTAAACATTTAAGAAATCCCTCATGACTTTTAGGTGTGCAGGTTTTATCACGATGTTTTCCTTCACCCTTAAAGTAAGTTATAATGATCTATTAATTAAATATTCTATGCGACAAACTTTTTCAAGTTATTGCAAGAATAAAATATAAAACAAAAATAATAACTATCAAATGTTAAGCATTCACAAGTCAAGGTATCTTTGTAAGAACTTTTGAGTACCAGCTCCGTAAAATGACATGAGGCTTGCTGCTGCTTGTGAGATTTAACAGTTTTGAAATTCCGCAATACGAAAAGCTTTACCTGCTCAATGTGAAGTAAAAAGACAATCACGTGGCTATCAACTTATGACGAGAAATTGCAATCTCATAAATAACTGCTTTACAGTTTTTATTGCTGCGCTAAGTGATTGAGTGATTGACCGTATTTGATGGTGAGTAAATTCCAAATGAGAAGTGCAGTGGTTTCGTTAATGCAACATTAACTAATATATTAAGTTGTCCATGCTTGTGAATCGACACAATTTCGTTTGCAGAATCCTCAGCTATAAGGAGGAGAGAACACAAGTAGATACTTGCAATCCATTAAATGGCTTGATGGGACGAAATAGTTGTAAGCTTGGGAATGTTCTGGTAGAAATACTATTGTCAAATCAAATAAGTAATAAGCTTGAGATAAAGTTACCTAATTTTAACATTATCCAGGCAATACTATTGAAATCGCTGGATGTTCCGAATATACTTCTAGATTATTTTTGACCTTATTAAGATTTATTACAATTCTTATATAAGTATCACCATTATCATTAGCCTATAAATTGACCTTTGCATAGAATAAGGTTACGTATGACTATAACACCAAAGTACTTTTTATGTCTTTATAGAATCAACTTTGTTTATATACTGCACTTGTGAAGTAATAATATAATTATAACTTGTGTTGTTTGAGGAACAAAAAAAGTTACCGGTAATTTTGTGCCCAATTGAGTTTAAATCGCTGAGAAAAGGAAGTTGAGATTTTGCACATACTATAACTTTAATCTGTGCATAGGTCGAAATGTACGTCCAGTGGGACGTATAACACGATTAAGAAATTTCTACGAGCTTTAAGGCGTCCAAGATCCTCATGATGTTTCCTTCATTGTTAAAACACATGAAAAGACATTGTAAATACACATATGTAAATTCGAAATTTTAGAGGTACCTGGGGTTCTCGACTTCACGCCTATAACTTGAGGCTTAATTACTCAAGCGTATACGTATAAGGAACAATTGCCATAGTAGGTACGTCTTATTTCTAAGTAATTAGTATATGTTATAAATAAATGATAAATAATGAAGTTGGTTAAATAAGAGCCGTTAATTGATCAATAAAAGATATTGTGGCTTAAAATCAATGCTTGAATCTCAGTGAAACATGAATAATACTAAATCACTGTGAAAATGTTTGTGTGATCCACAAAGATTTGTTTCGGGTCTAGGTTTTTGTGAAACCAATAATTCTCCGTTAATATCTAACACGACACAAGATGTATCTTAATTGTCAGAACTGTATATGTGACTGTTAGCTATATTTATTATTATTTTTCAATTAATTAATTACCTAACCACTGTATTGCGTTTAGCGCGTAGTATAATAATCTTTACAAATGTTACATTATCAATATTTGACTCTTAATGAGTCCTAGTCACGTTAATTTGAATGTTTTATAACACCAGAGTTTTACGCGCCGTCCGCGATAGCAAATGTAAATAAACTTATTTCGTAAATATATTTGTGTACTTGCAATATGTTATTGATAATGTTAGTGTTGATATTTGCCTATTATTTTATATTTTACTGATGAGCAAATCGTCCCTTAGCTAACAACACCGCTCAAGTCAAAAATTGGTGGTTTTTACATTTTAATCTTATTGGATAGAGCTACTCAACCATAGGTCACAAGAAATAGGTTTCAGCCTAGCAGAAGCCGTAATTCGAAGAGTAGTGGCAGCGCGACCGTCGGTTGGTCTCTCAACGCCGCACGGCTTTTTTCGTCTCCTGTAAAGTTGGCAAAACTGACTTACGCGGTGTGGTAAGCTAAGGGACGAAATACAAAATATTTTTTTTCCAACGTGATCCAAATTAAATAAAATATGAAAAACTTTGATCATATTAATGACTGGATCGCACAGGTAGCGTAGACCAACACATCAAAGTAACAAATAAACAGGAATGCTTTTTTTTACCTCAATTCTCTATGAAATAGACTGTTAGATAGTAGAGTTGAGCAAGGCACGACATAATATAATAAGGAAATTAACCATTTTGTTGGTAAAAACATTAGGATATGATGGGACAGAAAATCTACTCAAAGAATTCAGATTTAAACATACTGACTTACATACACACACATATCTATGCACACATCATCATCATTCTCTTGCCCTGCTCCCAATTTTTATTTGGGGTCGGCGCAGCATGTTTTGTCCTTCCTTCCTGTGTGGAAGGACAAAACATGCTGCATAAGAGTTTTGGCAGATGTTTTATGGCCGGCCGCCTGCCTGACGCCAACCCTCCTTGGGACTTTCATTGTTTTAGGAATGGGGTAGGGATAGCGTGTGTTTAGGTACAGGATATTGCAGGTAAGGATATTTGGCCTGTTGGTAAGGATGCTACAGTCCCGGATAAGGAAGTAGTAGGAGACTGCAACAGCTCGGGGGGCCGAGCTCGCGTACTCGTAGCCCTGTACCATGACTGGCTAGATCAATGGAAAAAGCATCGCTTGACCATCTAGATCAGAGGTGGCCAACAGGTCGATCGCGATCGATCGGTCGATCGCGGCTGTTAGTCCAGAAGATCGTGGCAGGGCAAAAAATATAATATACGTAGAAATAACTACCTAGTTACAAAAAAATAATTTCAATACTACATGATTGTGTACTGAACTATGCGGGTCATTTAAAATTTCAAAAAGTATGTAATTGGTAGATCGCACAGGGTTTCAATAGTAAACAGGAGATCTTGGGTCTAATCAAGTTGGCCACCCCTGATCTAGATCAATGGAAAAAGCATCCCCTGTCCATTGCATTCACTATAATATACAAAATAATTATGGTTATTGCAAGTGCCATAATTATGTAAAGGAAAGACACTGAATTCTGCAACTCCTTTGACTAATGAAGAAAACAGGAGAGTCTTTTATGTTTGTGCCCAATGAACAAAAATATATTTATTAATGAATACTATATTCTAAATTGACCGATATATCTTAATAAAAATTGATATTTTAATAAGAAATATTTTTAACTCGAAACTTCAATAAGTTGCAGTTATAAAATGTTTATTTTAAGTGATTAGTGTTGTCGAATTGCTTTTTAACACTTGCATGCCAGCTTTAACGCATGGTATTTGATAGTAAGTATGATGCGAAAAAAAAGTTCCAACTAACTAACACTCGAAATAATTTTGCTAGTCTGTTTTAAACGTTTATTTAAATTGTAATTCCAGAACACAGTTCTGTATGGCATCTGTGGCTCATTCATATTGCAGTCTTAGTCGACTCTTTGTCGCAAAAGCTCGTTTTCAAAGCATATTGACTAACATCAGTAGCTTTGTACTACCGGATACAACTTGCAAATCTGTCTATGCGAATGTATTAAAGAACCTAACACAATATAACACCATTAACATAAATTCTGCTCCACATTACATTCACTTCCTCAACTGATTCATACGAATAGGATATGCAACTGAATCACGCGGTTTCCACGCACAGCGCAGCGTTGGCGTAATGTAACACAATTAGTGCCTTAATAATTATGCAATTGTTATTACGTTAAGGTCATAGTTACAAAGGTTTATGGCAATGAGGGTGGAACAAGATCAGAGATACAAAGTCAGATAAGATCTAAATCGAATGCAGTTACTGAGAGGAATAGGAATATCGATAGTAGCTTTGAGAACTTTATTTATTTATTACAATTTATTGTACACCATTTAAAAACAAAAGAAACAATATTAATAGCCACAAACTCTATAACACAGTGTCACAAGTGGCGGCCTTTAGTATGTCTTTAGTTTTTGTTGGAAATAAGGAATAGAAAGTAATAGTTTTTTTTACATTGAGATGGTTTGTATTTTAAAAACGTATCACATTCGTAATGTTTTAGTTTGATTGAATTAAAATTCCTCAAAAACTACGAATTTTTAATTGGAATCTTTAAAAAACAACAAATACTCCCAAATGTTTATGATGTAATTAATACGAGTTAATAAAATAAGGTGAACTTGTAATATTTTATTTTGACAATGTATAAAGTGCAAGGTTGTCGACTGTAACATTGTGGAGGTATTGGCGACGTGATGACATATATTATATGTTATTGTTTGTGTATTTTTAACAACATTTTGTACGCCAGAGAGTCTGTCTTATTTGTTGTCTCTGTCATTGCATTTGTACCTTTTTTGTGTCTATAAAATGAATGAGACTGATTAGTTCACAATTCCATTAACTTTTCTCTCTTTCAATCAGTCAAGTCACTACACAAACAAACAATTCAAATTAACTTGTTGGGCGACGTAATCGCTTTAGCGATAAAGCCCTTTACCACTTGATTAAAAAAAAAAAAAAAAAAAATTAACTTGTTAGTATTTATGTTTTGTCTTATTTTCTGTGACTATTCTCTATGAAAACGATGGTTTCTTTGCCTTTGCCGTGTATTACTTTCATATTAATTTTCTTGATATTTGATTAATTTTCAAAATTATTGAACAATTATTTTGGTAAAATACGTAAAGAGCCGAGAATGAATTTAAATAATTCTCGCTTATTTGTTAAAAAAAAACTAATAACTATAGTACAGTCACTGTACAGGAATAAACTAATATAAAGTTGCACGCTCCCTTATTGCTTAGAATAACATATTCCAGCAATAATAGAAGGTAAACTAGCGAGTCGAAACTGTTCATTGGCGTTTCCGAGAAATTCTATTTGCAATAATGATTCAACGAAGCGTTTACCGCCTCGCATTGAGCCCTATGATCGATCGGTAGGCTAATAATATAAGTGAGCGCTGCCCTGCGGTCGTGCATCCGACACGGTTTGTAAGGGCTGCCAACCCTAATGTATTACTGTACAAAATACCTATAAACTTACAAATTTTGAATGAACCATGCTAAAAAAATCTCATGGATATATTTTTCGGACTTAGTCTTATTCGTATGGTAACAAAAATAGTCACTTAAAGATCAAGATTTAAAATATGCACCTAAGCATTTATTATCTGTACTCGCATGCTCTTTTTTGTCTCTGGTAATTATTGTAAACAGAGAATAGTGTGTACATAGAGTACGCAGCTAACAACCCTAGCACAAGTGGGCGTGCGAACGATAACCCAAAGATCACGACGCCAATCGGTCTAATGTGCGCTCGACATACAGCTTTCTACTCACTATCACTGCTCTGTACTAAGCTCTATTGACGCAGTTGGCCGTGACGTCAGAGCACAAGATTTAGTACAAGCAATTAATGTATCGGTAATGATAAAGCGGCTCTTGAAATGCATTTGATTGCTCAAGTATGCTCTGCATCAGTAAGTTTCAGTTTTGTTCTAATGCATAAATTAGATATACTAATGCATCAGAAGTGTATCGTTTTGTTTTAAGTTATAGTTTTTAAAATGTTAAAAGTGGAGCGTAAACTACGTAACGAATTACAATTATGACTCAAACTTACCAGTGACTATAACTACGCACAACAAAACCTTCCTGTATAACATTTCCAAATGTTTGTGTCCAAATACTGTTATAGCACCTCGCACAACTTAGTCTCTTTAATGTAACGTATTGTGTTTAAAACAAAACAGTCTTTCAGTTCCAATATCTAACGGGAACACGCGCGTTCCGAGTTTGAATTAATTTTAGTACATAGATGTTTATGGACGAGAGCTTATCTGTTCACTGGTGCATCTGAAGCGGCCGCAGCGTGCTCCAGGATGGACGGAAGGGGGGATGCGATCGGTAGTGGTGGAAGCGATAACCTTTGCCTCGGCCGGAGGACGAACCATAGATAACAGTAGCGACTTTCAAATGAGAGCGAGCATTCTTTCGCTTTACAGATAAAGGTATGGAATGAGAATTGCTTTTTTTCTTTATTTGTAAACAGTATTTTATGATTTTTTTAAAATCCTAAATTTTAAATCATATTTTTATGATTATTAAAATTAATAGACGGTGTTAATAAGAAAATAAAAAATTGGTATTCAAGAGATGTAAAACAAAAATTTATATCTATAATTTTTTTTCCCCGATGTAATATTTTGTACTTTTAAAATAATACCTATTATAATAATCATAATTTAGGTTCTATTACTTCAAAATACTTTTAACCACACCATGATTGTCTTTTTTATTTAAATATATTAGAAACACATCATAGTACCTACACAAATGATTAAATTTATATAAACCAGTTAGCTAAGAGTGTGCTTACGTATTGAAGGTATTTACGGCTTACTATTAATTAATCATGTTTCTCAATTCATAAGCTTATTAGTCGCTACCTGAAGCTCAATACAATGAACATATTTTTAATCTGATACACCAATTTATAACTAACCAGCATTGTTTCTTTATTTATTATTCCTTCAAAATTAATCAACGTAAATAACAACAAAGAGGTTTTATTTTGAGCGGTGATTTAATTTAGTCACTACACCCATTCATTGTTTGTCGTTCAGAAATACGCCTACTTATGACTAGGGTTATCACGCCAACGATTTCGTGTTGACCTTTGATAACAGAGTACTACACGAGTATTATACAAGTAAATATAGATTTGTTTGATTTTGAAATTCACTGCAATGTTAAATGCAAGGTAGCAAGTTATCTATCGCATTTTTTTTATAAAGGCTCGTTATTTAACTTTAACTTTATGAAGTTGGCTTAAGGAACCAATGTTTTGTGGCAATTTAGTACTTTAGTAGTGTAACAAAATTAATATTATTTAATAAATTACAAATAATTTAATGGTAAGAAGGGATAAAGAGTTTCTGATTTCTTAGACTCGCTATGCTAAGGATAAGACAAATTCAAAATGGTGTAAGGATTTTCTTCTATTTATTGAAAGACGTATTATCAAAGAAGGTATGCCAACGAGATTATTTCACAAACCATCGTCTGTTAGTACATAGTTTATTATTTTTCAATCATTTTTAGCGCATATGGTTTGACAACAGGCTATTAAACTAAACCTGGTTATTTTAATTTTCTCAATTTAGACAAATATTTATGTGGTCCACAAATATTTTTTCAAATGTCTATGTTTGATAGACCTAAAAGCCGTTTGCGGTTTTGGGCACCTACCTAGAAATTGTTATGTTGGATCAAAAGTATGAATCAATCAACTTTGTAATTTTTACTTCTGTGTTAAATTTTACAATTTCTATTCTTTAAAATCACATTTATTATTTGCCAAAAAAAAATATTTGAGTAGGGAACATGCAGTCAACATTTAAAATAATTGGTGCTGTGGTGGTTTTTCCCAATTAACCATTATTATTCAAAGTAAGACAGTCACGGAAACGAGTTCGAAGAAATGACTATGTGACTCCAGTACTAGATACAGGAAAATAAAGTATTATCTATCGTACACTCAACCTTTTCACCAAAAATAGCTTCAGTATATCACGTTGATGTAATTTTATGCTATCATTTTGAACTCCACCTATTTTTTCCGCTCACATTTAATACGTAATCTTGGACTGCAGTATTTATAGAAATAAAGCAGTGTTTGTGTGTTTCTATCAGTTAGTGAAATTGCCATAGAACCCGGTTTGTCGTGATATGAATAAAGACTATGGGACATTACATAACATATAATGAATGGTTCTTATTATCATTAGCAGTACATTCTTAAATTCCCAAAACCCTTACGCGTTAATTGTGTTATATCTAGCTTTAAGTATTTATTACGAGTATGAACAGTATTAATAGATATATATATAGATTAGTAACGTCACTAAATAACAATTTTGTAGTGCTATCACTATGTTAATACTAAGTACAATTTACCGTACTACCAGGCGTACGAAATTAAACATTTATTAACGTATCCAAGCTATAAACTGAATGTATTGTTGAAGAAGGCATCATTTTATAGAGCTGCAATGTTAAACTATCCACGAGAGGATAATGAGCTGGGACTTTTAATGTGCAATTAATGCAACCGCGGTTAATGTTCGATGAAGTAATTTCAGTTATAGGAATATTTATTTTGTTTTAGCCGTGGTATATGCTTTTATGGGTTTTTAAGCTGAACACATTTTATGTACATACATACATACATTCGGGCGCATACAAATGGTTAAGCCAAAGTCAAAATCATAGTCAAAGTCTAATCTAGAGTCAAAGCCAAAGTCAAAAGACAGAGTCAATCTTTCTTCAATCAGACTTTTTCAAGTACTTTTGAATCTGTTTTAAGTTACCACCGCATCGGAAAGTGTTCTATATTCAACCAGGGCATAAGCCGTAAAGCTTTATAATAGTGATTAATATTAAGGGATAATAAGACGGTAATACAGTCAGTATCCCTCAATCAATGGAAATCCCCAACATCAAGTTTGGCGATGTGTGTTCCCTAATTGACATAATTTTTCAGTCTATGTATACCCACGTGGCCAAGCTTGATGCACATGTGACCATGTGCTTGAACAGTGTTTTGTAAACAAATGATATTTTAATTTTATCATTACGTAATGCTATTGATAATTTTTGTTACAAATTCACTTTGCTATCTGTTATTGATATTCCATGTTTTTATGTCAGTTGAATATCTACCACGTTGGTTTTATTCATTTCTTTTAATAGCTTTGAGAAAAATAACTTATAGGAAATCTATACCTATTATGTGGTAGGGCAGACTAATGTCCCATTTGATACTTAAGTATTATAGTTTAGAAAATTATCTTCCGCAGTTTTTTTAGGTAAGAAGGTAAAACGATAAATCTTGGACTTTAAATAAAAATAGTATTATACTTAAATAATATATTAGACGATCGATAAATCAAACGCCTTTGATTATTTAAATTCTGAACACAGAATATTTATAAATCGGCTAACGATATTTTTTTATAAATATAAAAACATTAAGTAGGTAATGTTAATGTAAATGTAGGAAAATTTAAACATACTTGCATTATAATATTAATACCTCGTGACACGAGCTTTGAAAAAAAAAATAATTGATGTTGGCAGTTGTTATTTATCAGCTATCGCTGTACAGAATAAGTACCTACATTGTGTACTGCATTTAGATTTGCTTACAGAAAAAACCGATCAGGTACATCTAGTAGAAAAACCTGAGATTGTACCTCACCAGTCAATGCAATTTTACCGGCCTGATAATGCACAAATCTGAATGCGGAAAGCCGCTGGATGTAGGCCGCTTCCTACAGAGTGCCTTGGAAGGCTTTAGGAAATCCTTATCTTCAGCAGTCTTTCTTCTGATGATGACGATGGTCCATTCATCTGACAGAAGACAAACTTCAAGGACTAAGAATGCCTTTCTTCTAACATATCAGTAATAAAGACACGGCGTGGTCTGTTTGGACTACGGTACGGTGGTGCTATACAGATAAGGTTCCACTTGCTCAAAGGATATAAACATGGATAAATGTATTAAATACATTGTTGCTACATGTTTCATTGCTAAGTTCCATTTATATTTTCGAGCCTTTTCTATTTCTATGCGGTCATAAGAGGCGACATCTCAGTCCTCCACTTTGGTTCACTTAATACATAGGTACATATACCTACGTTTAGGTGTGTCTATGTTTTTTGAAAATCACTCCGGTACGCTGGTTCCTTTGTGATGTTGTTCTTATTAAGTGATCGAAAATATCTATAGTATAAAGGCAGTTTTATAAGTCAAAGGTGAGTGCCCTCGGCATAACTTCCTCCTCGGCAGTCCAAACGTGCCTGCAATAAGATCGATCGTTTTTCACCAATAAAAATATGTAAACACCAGCTTTTGTCGGTTGGTAAATTAATCACAGGTTGAGAGAGATTAAATTATAAATAAACGGGGAAAAAAAAGTATTAAAGCTTCTTCAAACGAATAGGTGTGATATTTGCACCGAGAAAAATGTTATTTACTTATTCTCTTTATTGCTTTAGAAACAGTAATTTTGATGGATTTACAATATATTCTTAAAAATATTTAACTTATTTATTTATTGATTCTTTCTATCTGTAACTCAAATAAATATATTATATATAAGAATATTTTATATACATATATTAACGAGATCGTAGTTTTTTTACACCAAAGACAAGACTTGTGTCGATCAGGCTTACTATGTCTTTATTTATTATATTCTAATGTATCACGATAATGTTTTTAGGCAAGACAAAATCGTATAAGTACGATTGAAATATAGTAAACGCTAAAAATCACCGGTAAAGGATATAAGGTCGAAATTATGAGTATGATTATTGTAGTATTAATATATTGTTAAATATAATTTAGAAGACAGTGATAAATACACGCGGGCAAATACATTGTAAATGAAATAACGAAAAACGCATAAACTTGTTTATCACTTATATAGTAATAAGCAGCGTAAACTGACCCCTAAGTTTGCATCCACATGAGATAAACTGGAATCTTTGATTAATGGTTATCAGTAGGCGACAGGGTATTACCGATAGTTCTTGATAGAGTAGTTACGGATGTGTGTATATGTACTCAGCCTATCGCCGTCCACTGCTGAACGTAGGCCTCCCCAAGTAAGCGCCAACCATCCCGGTCCTAAGACTTGAGAAAGGTGGCGGGTGGCGGATGGATGAGGGCCGCTCAGGATGTGTGTATACAAAAAATATATATAATTTCATTTGATCGGAACGGGATCTAGAAATAAAATTATATATTTCAAATAATTAGTGCCTCCTACATCTTCCTGTTTTGGCAAAATCACGCTATTTTTTTTTCTAGAGAAGATTTCTGAACGACTCTAGAATGTCATCTGTGTCTTCTCCGTAACAAAACTTATGAAATTACCAACTTTACGATAAAAATGTAACAAAAATACTTAGTACCTATTGCATGCATTACTTAGGCTAGGAGTACAAGAAAAACTTGTATTAATAAGCGCACATCACTTTTTTATTGCCTTCTGTTAATGGTTCTGGATTATTCTTGCCTTTTTTATATCAGTCCGGTAAAACAGATGACTACAGAATACCTTATAAACAAGTTGCCTGTAGGTCAGGGACACTTTAAAAATACACAAAGCGATGGCAGTATCAAAATAAATATTTTTTTTGAAAATACCACTAACTTTTTTGTATAATATTAATGTTGACATTGTAACCAAAAAAAATATTTTTTCTATATCACTAGCGATTTAAAGTCCCTTAATGTTTTGCATTATGTGATAGTAGAGTTCAGTGATGCCCCTTATATATTGATAAAATATTGCAGATATTTTAAACATTAAAACCGCTAGCCGATACCAAAACACAAACATTGAAGTGTATTTCAAATACATAGAAATTAACATATTAGATAAAGTGTGAAGCAGCTTAAGCATGAATGACGAATGATTAGAGATAGTCGTTATTATTATTACAACAACTTCGAAAAGGCTCTGTCTTACATAAAGTGAAATCAAATGAAGATACGTACCTAAAGTTAAATCCTAAACACAATTTAAGTATTGTAAAAGTTTAAGAACTAGGACATTTACATTGGCAGTTAGCTTCGATAAGTATAGTGAATATTCAACCGCTTTACGAACACATGAATCGGATCCACGTATATTCCTATCTTGCCATATAGGCTACTTACAATAGGAAACTTTTAGCAATATTAAATTCAAAACGTAAACGACGTAAAGAACGTAAGAGACGGTTGTACATTATCTAGACACTGGAGAAATAGTTATCGTAGTTTCCCGACAATCGATATTTAAATAACAACTCTTTGTCCTGCGGTCTCATTGCTGGGCAAATAAATTAAAACATTTTTTACCTTTACCATAAAGATTTTATTTATTGGTCATAAACGGTAAATTAATCACTCAAGAAGCCAGTCCGATTTATCCAACCAACTTTACCAGGAAAATTGTCTCGGGGAATATCCGTTCGCAGGTCCGACCATGTGAAGCAGGGATCAATTATAAGTAGGGTTGTGTCGTTATAGGAATATCCTAAGTTAAAGTCAAAGTCAAATCATCTTTATTCAAATGGACTTTCTCAAGCTCTTTTGAATCGTCACTCTTGAACTTTTTTTAAAACTAATGCCGTTTCGAAACGTGTTATCGCTGTGGAGAAGAAATGGCAAGGAACTCCCTCAGCAACAAAATATTAGTAATAGGTCAATACGTTGTAATAAGAGCCATTCAGTAGAAGACGGCAGATATTTGAACTGGTTTAATGTCTAGAAAGTTCTTTGACAGGATCATCTGTTATAAGTAACAAAGACACAAGATAACTTTATTAGGTTGAAAGTCTTAATTATTTTACAGACATAAAATACTTTTTGCATAGTTTTTTGCTTAGATCATAAGGAAAGTAATTTCCCGGTGTTATTTGGTGACTACAACGCTGACTTACGTATTTGTCACTTCTCGTCTTATGGTCTTGTGGTTTTTCCATTCACACTCTGTTGATTTTTAATGACGCATTATCATATGATTTATCTATGACGTTAATTAATAATGATCTACTTCAATGATTTGACTTTATAAGCCAATGGTGATGTTAAATATTACTAGTAATTCAGAGTAATATGTATACATTGGTTACCCTACTAGAGGTTGAAGCTAGCGGTTGAGAAGATCGGCGATCGCTGGTTCAAACCACAAGCATACGCTTTTCCAATTTTTCGAAGTAATGTATGTACTCACAATTAATGATCGTGAGGAAATGTGTGTAGTCCAAAATCGTGGTCCATTAAGACTTAGGCCCCCTCAGTTATAATAGAGTATACCCAGCAGTGAGGCGTATGTGGGTTGATGATGAATACCTGTTACTGGAGCGATGTTCAAATTTTAGGACCTAGTAATCTCGCAGCAGCTAAAGGTGGTGATGATTGCGAATCCATCCCTTGTCTATGTAAAGATAAAGAATTTCAGACCAAAGCATATTAAAAATTATTTTTCTTTGAAAATTATGTTGTTATGGATTGGTAAGTTTATTTTCCATTCTTTTTTAAATGGCTTTTTAAAAAAAAATAAACAGAACTTTGGCATTAAACGACACAGTCATCACAAATATCCCTGTTGTAATTACTTAGCAAAGGGCTAGTGTAATTTTATAGTTTTAGTTAATTTATTAATGTATTCCGCGAACGTCGAGGAAAATGCGGTGAATTACATATTTCGCTCAATTTGTGACGCGTTCACGTCACCACACAACCCTATCCGGGGCGTTGAGTCGCGAGCGCATGTTTATAAACAAAACTGGGCATCCGACAGCTTCAGTAACGAGCCGACTAGCAATCTCACACGATCTCTCACACATTCCGCGAAAAGTGCATAATTTTTAAAAATGGAAAAGCTTTGCGTATTTTTCGTACTCGGTGAGTGTTTTTTTTATTTTGATCTCATTTTGTTTTTTGTTTTGTTATTGCTGTTGTTAACAATACTTTTCGTAAAATTTATTAACATTATTTGTGGTAGTTGACTCACAATTTTGTGATTGAATTATGCTAGTATTTCTTTAAATATTAGCTATTAAAACTAGTCAGAATGAAAGTTTTAATATCAATACAAACCCAAATGTAAGATCCAGGCCTCATGCATTGAACTCATCAGAAGATCGTTTACATTTAAAATCCGGTTTTAAAAGAGCAAATTACTTGTTTACTCTACTTATTTCTCACGTATATGCTAATAGTCCGACTACTAATAATTTATTAATAATATGTTGAGTTATTTTTTAGATATGGGTATATCAAGGGTATTACAAAGAAACGACTCTTTGATGTAATCATTATACACATACCTTGAATAAGTGAACCATCGTGTTGGACTAAGGCCTGACAGTTGTAAGGGAGCCCCGTGCCCAGCAGTGGAACGTATTTGGGCTGATGTTAATGATGATACACAATTCACTTGTTTAAAATATGCAAGAGATAACTTGATAACAGCAGTTGATCAAAAAATTCACAGCTCCATTTAAGGATGTGTCGAGTTGTTTCAAAAATAAGGTTAATGTCATGTCTATATGTTAATATCACTACTAATTTTGGGTATATTTATTTTCGTTGAGCAATAAATATGAGTAAAGGTTGGGGTCATGCCAGGTGACAGAAGTTATTGTATTCTTAATTATTTTGTTTATGTTCAATTAATTAGTATAAAAACATTCAATATGGAATAGAAACAATCGCATTAAAATTATATTACTACGGATGGGGTCAGTATCATCATCAGTCAATATACGACATATTGCTAGGCAGCAACATCCTTTCAACTGAAATTATTTAGGCTTTAGTTCACCACGCTGGCCTAGTGCAGGTTTATACTGACGGGGTAATCTCGTTTATCTAATCCCATACAATTTAGCAAGTTTAGGCCTGTAGCTATCCATCATACTCATCTGATGTAGTTTAAGTGTTAAGACAAATATGTATTGTTGTGTGTAAAAATCTGCTTTTTCTCCTAATAATGTCAAGATTCAAATCTTTTAAAATTTGAAACCTTAATCTCCAAATTTATTAACATCACGTTTTTTATGACGATGCATTAACAAAAATGGAAAAGCCCGAGCGAAACCTGGTTTTACCTTCCGCAAGCTTTGAATTTACAAATATTTTTTAATATTTAAGTAAACAGACGCAACTGGTTTTTAACAGCGTCATGGCCGCTTCAATACAAACCGGTACATACATCAACTTCATCGTTTTGTTTAAAGTCCTCATTTGAAACGATACAGTTGCATTTGTACGAAGAATACTTTTTATCATAGGTAAATTATGCTATTTGCCGTAATTATAGTGTATGTTTTTTTGGTTTAAAATTACAGCGCAGCTACTGATGTTTTTGCCCATTTCTATAATGACGAATGTGTCATCTTAATAACTGGTTGATTTTTTGGGTGTTTCTCTAATCGATATAAACTCAAAATGCACAGAAGTTTTTAAAGATAAAATTCATTTTTACATACAAATATTTATTGCATATGTAAATGCAATTACCTAAACTAAACAATTTCGGGGTAATTCTTGTATTCCCCACTTAAGTATTATTTGATAATTTACCATAATGTTATATTACTAGTAATGATAATATAGCTGAGACAACCATATCAAGAGCATATAAATCTTTAAATCTAAATTATACTATAAAAAATTCATAACTATGCAAAGGTTTCCAACTATGCATTATTTTGAAGACAATAGCAAAAGAACAAGTTAAAGTAATGGACCGACATTGACCGTGAATTAAATTGTCAAGAATATAATATGAATCATTATGTTTGTCCAATCTAACAGTACAAATATAAACACTACTAAATTGCAATGTAGACATAAGTGAACTAGCCGGGAATCCCGGTGTTAGTGACAGCAAACTGGAAATTCTTATGTCGTTATGATCAGTATCTTAATGCATTTTCCTGCTTTCAATCTGCATTTAAAACACGAGTAAACATATACGTCTAAAAACGACTTAGTAAAACTATGGATGATTAGCTTAATTAATATTATTTATGCAAGTAATAGGCTTTATTGGTTTTTAATTATGTTTAATCTGCTGTTATAAATACATATATCGATGAATGTTAATAAAAAAATTACCCTATAATAGGCCAGGAACCCATCTATCTGATATCATGTCTTTTAAAATTCTTTCAATGGTCGATACAAACAAAATCCTTTTCGCATCAACAATGTTATTTTTTTTATTATACCGGCCGCAATATAGAATTAATTTTGATTCAATTTTTTATCCATTACAGCTTTAATCGCCAGTCAAGCCGCGTGTATGAGCTTCAGACACAAGCGCCAGGCGCCTGAAGAAGGCTCATTGGACGACAGGTATGGTTGGGATACACCGAGCAGACCGTGGGGCGTCCCCAGTTTCCCCTTCCCCGACATATTCGGGCAACAACAGTTACCCAATCAAGGGCAAAATCCGGGCCAAAATCAAATCACCACACAGGCTCAACCACAAACTACGACCCCAGCGGCAAACAATGGGTGAGATTAATATGTCCAGCTGGCCTATCTTCTTCTATCCTCTTCTCTATTCCAAGGGATAAGATCTTGTTCTCTTGTCGAGTTAAAAAGTCTGCTACTAATTTTAATTAGTTAATTAGTGGAATGTTACAAATATCTTGGTCTTTTTTATATATTAGGTACCCTATTGGAATACATATCTCAGATTCATAAGAGGAGAACGAGCGAAAAAACAGTATCGTTCGTGTCGAAGGGGTACAAAATACAATAAAGCGTAATTGCGTTGCAATATGATTTAATGGAGAGTTTCAGACTCGGCGGCAGAACAAAATATTGTTTTGGATAAAAAATGTTGAAGCAAATCAAAATTACAAAAAAAATGTACCTACTTAATATTGTTTTTTTTTTCAATTTCGTCAAATAGAATTTTCTTGATTTTCTTGACCTCTGTTACGTGGAATTGATAAATAACTGGCGAAATGTGAGTGCAGAAATGCCCCTTCGCCTACCGCCTGTGTTACATTAAATGAATGGAAACTTTTTGGGTACCTCTAATCGTAATAAAGGTGCACAATATCATGTGCATAATATTACCTTTGAAATTGCAAGCAGACCCTGTAATGTTTTATTTATAATATGTGATACTAACTTTTCCCTTTCACTAAAATTTGTTCAATGGATGTTTAATATTATGGCAAATTCTTAAAAAATATCTTATCAATTTCAGGGCTAACTCCAACTTGGCGTTACGACAGTGTATGCGTGCGTGCGTTGTGACTTCTGAGTACAATCCCGTTTGTGGCACCGATCTGGTCGTCTACAACAACCCTGGCATGCTGTCGTGTGCCCAAAGCTGTGGCCAAAGTAAGTCGTATAATATTTTACATTTTTAATAACGTTTTTAGTTAGGTGGGGAAATTATTGAAATTAATTGAAATCATTAGCGCCTTTGATCTCTGATTAGATATAATGAGGTTCATACGAATCTCTTAGTTTCTCTTACATCATTACCGTTTCAGGCAACGGTCTCCAGTACAATTGATACACTTTACATTATTTATTGACATTTTTATAATTTGAGCTATACGAGCTTTCACATCCTCATGGTCCCGCGGTTTTAGCATAGGTAGCCGTACGACCTCAAGATATATATATATATATATATATATATATATGTACGAGTATATCTAATATAATCTATCTTAAATAAAATAATCCATGAAAATAGGTTCGATGTTTGGGTCGGACAAAATCAGTAGAAACACCGGAACAACAAAAATAGGCTTGCCCCCTTTTACGCGGGATTCATACATAGTTACATGCATACTTGGCAAAATGAAGGTGCAGAAATGCACCTATACCTTCCCCTCGGGAGAACGCAGACGTGGGGCTATGTATGTATTTAGAAATATAAGATGACACCGATGCAGTAGGTACAGGTATTCTTTTTGATTGAGAAGGGTTTGGTTGTTATCCATTATGGTCTAGTGCGCATGGATAGACAAAAGTTAAAAAAACTTATGCAGTCAGAGCACCCAAGCAAGTGCAAAAAAAGTAAAAATAACTCTCAAATTGCTTCTGGGAAATAATGGCATCGGATACAACTGTACAATAAAAAGGCATAACTAAAAGTCGTTTGGATTATATTTTACTCTTTTTGCACTGTACATAGTGAGTAGGTAAATGAACGTACATAACGCCTGTTTCCCACTGGGAAAGCAAAAACTATAAAACCCCAAAGCACTTCGCTTCCTTAACTGACGTTATCCTCTTCATACATGCACGTCTGTTTCTATAATAGCGTCCTTTATTATATTATAGATTTACTTGTGTAGTCTTAAAAGTTGGTGTCATAGCCATTAAAGATCTTATTACCAGGAAAGGACTTCAGAAACGTCTATGATTTAATGAAACGCAATAAGCAACACTGTACATGTGCACTTCAGATATATTATTTGTCATATAGGAACATAATATCTTTTATATGTAATTAGTTACGTCGGTGCATTTAATCATTAACAACATCTTTAATATCTTAAGATGAGTTCATAGTGTAAATAGGGCATTTATGTTAAAATGAGGAAAATTCTCAAGGAAATATAAGCATAATATAATGACATATTCCGACGTGTAAATTAAAACAGAGAGGTTTGAAGGATTTTAGACTTAAACGACGAGTAGGTCGTATCGCGACAAAGGTATAAAAAAACTCGTTTTCAGACATGAGAACATTTGCAAAAAATGGCCGCTTTCATGCACTTACTAATTTTTGTTCTTTCAGCATGTTGAGCATGCAGAACTTACGATTAGCAGCCCTTCATTTTGTTCCGATTTTTTATTATTGGTCTTGTAATCGTATTAGAATGAATAGTGAAGGACAAAGCGGAAGCATTCGTCCACATACAAAATAACGTGTATATATCCCTTAAAATTCAGCTGTTCGGTGTGTTTGTTATTATCTTATATAAACACTTGAGAAGCATATGGCAGAGCTACATCGTAGTCTATTTGAACTACGGTAGGCATACGTCTTTATTAATATTTTATTTTCTTTATTTCCAGATGTGAGCTTCCTAAGAGCTGCGCCTTGCCCCACCACCACCACCGTTGCTCCCAGCTAAATAAGAAATTCACCAGTTACAAAAAATAATTTTTAACTAAAAAAAATATTGTTCTTTACCGAAAAGCAATATTTAAACATTGTATTATAATACTCATTTTGAAAATAATTAATTAAGTTGGAGTTATTTCAAAATCTGGCTGTGAATGATTAGATTTTGTATTTTTTGGTTGTGATAATAAATTTTTAATGTAAATTATCTTCTTGTATTATTGTCATGCAACTTTAGTTATATTTGAAAACAAAAATCATAATTAAAAAAATTACGAGAGACCTTTTAGACCCACCAACACCCAGAATATACATATAAGTGGGTCTCACAATCATTTGACTTAATGTGGGGATCGAACTCCAGGCCTCTCGTTTCACCAACTAGTGTTTAGCCACCTGTCATAAAATTAAAAGTATTACTTTATGAATTGAATTTTCCAGTTTTCAACCTTCGGTGCTTGAAATACGCTGTCGATCTAATTAGATATGGAATGGCAAAGGTTTCATTCGAAATGATTGCAGTAACAGTTTTTAGATCATACTATAATTATAGATATTTTCATATAATGTTTAAATCATTCTACTAGTTATAAAGTGGACGAATCACTTTTATTTCTTTATTTTCATCAGTAAAAAGTTTGTCCAATATTTTAATATTTAAAATCGTCAGTTCAGGTTTTCTGCAGAGCTTTTTAAGCAGTTTTTTAGTAAGCAGATTCGAATATGGCTGGTTAAAGATTTGACAGAATAGTGAATTGTTTTATGTGATTTAAGTATATGAATTAATTTGATGGTAAATAGATTTCGACAGTCATAAGATTGTGCAAAATCAAAGGCCATTACCATGCGAAGCCATTGCATACCGTAAAAAAAATGAAAGTGAAATTAAAAAAGTGCGTTATAGTCTTATTTAGAGGAATGGTTACTTTTCAGTTTTGTTCAGTTATTTCGTAATGACTATGGTAGATACTTTTTAAAAGAGCAACACAAGAGCTTTTCGCTCGTTTTTCTCTCGTGATAACTGCATGCCGAACAAACACTAAATTTTGAAATGACTGAATCTAAGAAATTCAATAAATATTGTTTCATTTCACAAGTGCTACTCCTTAAGATATTTTAACAGCAATTTTATTAGGTGAGTATAATAAACCAACAGGAAAATATTTAATATTCATAAACAGAAGACGAGCCTGTTTTATATTGTCTACCAGTTTTGATTAAAACCTTCTTCAACTACTTTACCTCGGTATGCGTTCATATTTATATTTTATTCGATGAGTGTTCGCATTTTTTGAACCAAGTCCATATGACCTTTCGTAGTGCAATCAACGGGTTCCATAATAATAATTTATGAAGAAAAAAACCGCTTTTGCGACCTGTCCGGTACGCGTTCTCATTACAAACAGATTTTTAATTTTTGACCCCCACACGTAGACTATGACGAAACGATCACGTTTTTGATCACGCATACTCGAATTCAAATTTTTTTTACGTCAAAATTGCTGTGTCGTTCAAAAACATGCTCACATTTGTGAGGAAAAATATTTAGGTTAAGTGAGTCACTTAGTTAAGTTAAGTCAGGGATAATTGTTTAATATACAATTGAATAATTTATTACAAAAAACCAACGTGCATAAAATTATAAGCGTTATTGTGTAGCTGCGAAAGCTTTTATTTTACCAATGATTTCATAGGGCCTATGAAAATGTCCAATATGGTATAAATTTATTTATTTTATATTTATTTACCCTTAATACAATACATGTAAAGGTTGACTTAATGCCTGAGGCATTCTCTAACAGTCGAATCAATTTACTATTATATTTTATTAGTCCCGAGTTTGTATACCAGGGACGACAGTGGCACCCACAGTAATTTCACCGAACAGTGAAGCCCAGCGAAACTCAACGGGAGCTCGTCTTTGGAAATTAATCAGAAGAATCCATATCATCATCATCTATTCATCCATAGTCGTATTGAATCTGCATGAATAATATAAATGGTTGACATCACGTGTTAATTTTAATTAATGGTTTAAATTATATGTTTGCATTCCAGTAGGAAATATACGACGAATTAATATACTAGAATGTAGTCTTCTTTTCTTAATAAATAAATAGTTCTCACTCATTTATAACTTTTAAATACTTAATCCTCATACTTGCGTATAAATTTTAACATTATAAATGTTAACAGGCTTACGGCTAAGAACACTGAAATGATTTCATCAAGAAATTAAATAGTTCCCGAAGAATACATTTTTAAAAGTAGTCTTGTTTATAAATTATAAATTAAATAAAAGGAAACGTGATTTGAAAATCCCAAATCGAGCTGTTCAATTAAAATGCAATCACCAAAAATATTCTTGACGCATACTACAGAAAAGCCTATGATTCATAGAAAAGAAGCGCCGCAAATTATCGAAAAGGCCAACATGATTATGGCAATTGGATGAAGGTAATCTTCTATCAGTATGCCTATTCAGCTGACAGGTATTTACGTATGACTCAGTGTGAAGAAAGAAATCGTGGGGTCGCAAATGTCCTTTCAAATGCTTAAGGCCTTTTTGTTGGTGCTAAGTGACGGTGAAATATTACAAATACTTTGATAAATATTAACATCAACTGGAGTCTGTGTGTGTGTTTAAACCTCTATGTGTAACTTTTGGATTTATGTATTTTAGCTGTATCTGCAATAACCGTACTTATGTCTTTTTTTTGTAAGGCATATAGAACCGTTAGTGCCAAAACTTTACCTCTTCCTGCAGGTGTTCGGTCGACCAAAAGGTAAATCATTAATCGAATTACATTATTCATACAAGAAAAATACTGACCAAAAAAAGTCTGTCATTTGGCGACCCTAAAAAAAATATTTCAAGTATTCTTTACCGATTCATTTGTTTGTAGAGAGTCGCCTTTTATTTCAGTATTTTCCTTAGGACATCAAACGCTAGGAAAAGTCTTGGCTAGACATTGATAATTACGTGTCTCGTTTTGTTCCACGTCATGGCAATTTTCGTAGCCAATTGAGGCAAGAAATTTGGTGATTTTTTTATATGCCAATTATTCTCATAATTGCAATTTGGCTACCAGATTTACGAGATTTGCACTTAGCTTCGGGAGTGCTTTCTTATTTTAGATGAACGTAACAATACGCTTATTAATATCCACGTTTTGTCTGATGCCATTTACTACACAGGCTTAGTTAAATGTAGGTGTATCGATGTTTTTATTATACCCATTGTTGGAGTAAAACATAGTTTCTCGCAATTTAGGACACATATGAATATATGGATTAGTACTTTGATTTATATCTGGCTTCACCTAATGCACTGTCATCATCAGCCCATACTCGTACATGTCCCAGTTCTGGGCACGGGCCTCCTCTAACTCAAAGAGTTTTGAGCCTTAATTCACTATGCAATAAAGTATTCGTTTGACAACACTAAAATAAGAACACCTTATAAAAGGATTATGTAAGTTAATTTTTATGTACCTTTTAAGTATCTACTGGGTACAACAGGAAATGCTCGTTGTTTATTCATACACATTAAATTATGTAAAACGTGGAACCAGCAGACAGATAAATTTTATTTCGTAAGTAAATTAATTATTTAAACTAGATTAATTTTTTTTTCATTATTAAGTGCAGTGTTGAAGCGTTATAAATTGCTAAAATAAAAATCCACGCGAAAAAAGGAGGATACTTTGAAATACATATGCATATGCTACCGATTAAAATATTTTGATTACTATTTTCCAGATAGAGTTTTGGAGTTCGTTTTAATTCCGGTATTTCTAGTTATAGACGGAGTGGAAATACCAATATGGGAACTTAGCTTTACGTAATATTATGGCATGTCATAAACTATCTGATATTTATAAAAAAAGGATATAATTAATTTTTGCATTTATATAGAATGTGGAGGTCACGGAACTTACAATACAAAGTATATTAATGAAAAGAATTACCTTTTTTTTACTAAGGCCAATTTGCGACTTTGCTTGTGTTTATATTAATTTTTAAAGCTTTTTTTACGGCACATTAAGGGGCCGGTTGTGGCAAAATCAGTTCACGATCTTAAAGCCCTATGCTCTGCCGCTTAGAGATTTAATAAAATGACAAACAAATGATCCTATGATGATGACATGAACGCCAAAAACAGTAACGACACCGTGTTTTTGCATGTTTAAAGATTGCTTTCGATAAAAACTCTCGATATGCGTTCTAAAATGCTCCTCACGACGGACTCAATGGATATTTTCATGCTTATTTACTTGTGGCGATACTTTTAAAACACTCGTATGCCTTATCACCAAGGAGGTTTACATCACATAGTCCTAGATGGGACGTAGTGTTTTTCCGACAATTACTCAGCTTTGCCGACAAGCTGAAAAAGTATTTTCGGGACTTTCTCTACCATTATTCTTCTCTGGATCTCTTTATATATGTCTGGTTCTACCTTGTGAGTAATAGCAATAATTGCTTATTAATTTATATGCTTGCATTATCGTAAATATTAAAATGTATTTAAGTTTCTATTTAGTTAAAAAGTTCTGACATAAATAATTTGTAGTCTTCTCATAAAAAATTAATCGGATGATTAATTAAGTAGGATGAGTCATCTATTGATTCTTAAGATTCTGATAAATTAGTTTGCATATTAGCAAAAAGAAAGTCTATCACCGTTTTTATTTTTAAAAATCGCTAATTGCTCTATCGCTTTCGCTTGAAAAGCTGACTATTTCAGGTTCATTCTCATTACTAATATAACGTTTAATCCTGTTTTTCTTTCAATAAACCTGTCTAGCAGAATCTTGACCCAAGTGTACATCCCCACATACCTGTTCAAAACTGGTATATGTAAAACTAGACATCTCATTGCTAAGGCATTCAAGTTGCTAGTCCATAAATTAATATCATAAATTAATGTTTAGCTTAGAGTATCAACTATTTAATGTTTACTAACGGTTACGGTTAAGTAACAGATTTGTTTTAATTGATTGGTGGGTTTATTGTTATGGTACTATATTTAATCAAAAAAGATCTTATAGGATATAATTAGAATCCAAAAGTAGGTTTATTGCAGTTGTTTGGCTCAATAAGATAAAAATTAATGAGTTCCATTTTTTGTGATGACACGATTGACGATATATAAATCTTAGTATGGGATTAAGGTTGCATATGTATTTAAAGTATTACTATATCACACAAAGTATAGAACGATATAAGTAAAACAAAATCTTGAATT
The DNA here is from genome assembly GCA_030295005.1 of Cephonodes hylas. NCBI lineage: Eukaryota > Metazoa > Arthropoda > Insecta > Lepidoptera > Sphingidae > Cephonodes > Cephonodes hylas. Next base: position 9,618,555 of record AP025371.1, read on the forward strand.
ATTTGTATGTACAATTTTTTGGAATTTTCTTGATTTAACCAGTTTCTGGATTATTAGCGAGGCCGTTAACAAATGGTTCCAGATAATTAAATTAGAAAATTGATGTCGATTGGTAGGTAAGTAGGTAATTTTTTTTGGTGGATGAAATACAACTTCTATTGCATCCGTGACTTCCGTAGTATTCGAATAACATCAGTAATCTTTGACACAGTATTAACTAAAAAGTTGAGGATATCCTTTTTCGGAAACAACGAAACAAATATTTTTTCGGAAAATAAAACTAATTTTTTTGATAAATAAAACACAATAAATAATAATTTAAATGGACAATCGATCCACAATTTTTTAAGCCGACGCTTTGTACGATCAATAGAGTACAAGTAGTAAATGAAAAAAATTAGCAATGCAAGTAAAACATGTATTTTCCGTAACATACACTTATACGTAATTCTATTATCTTCAGATATTACGCTTGAACAATTTAACAACATTAAATGAGTCAAGATGAAAACGGGTTGCGAAGGCTGGTTGGGAGGGGATTTTTAAACATAATATCCTCTGTCATAAAGATGCCGGTCATAACATAGTCGGACCTCGAGTGGGTCAGGGTTACGTCGCAAACATTTCATTCTAAGTGCCGTGTTATATACAAAAATGAACAGGATTTCTACTTTTATAGGTGAGTGATTTGGTACTTCCTATTAAGACAAAAAGTGGTCGTGTTAGAGTTCATTTGAATGCTTAAACATTCGTTCGTGATATATCTTGTTAATTAAGAGACGGGTAGAATTTTGCATATTAGAGCGTGGATGTTGTATTTTATGTTGATCATATTAGTATCTCTAAAGACAATAACAAGAAGCAGTACTTGTGTTGACAGCTATGGTAAAAGTCCTAGGGGCCTATTGGCTTTCCTAATTGGACTCCTGGGTTAGTCTAAAACTCTACTAATAGAAAATCCATCAGCATAATGCCCTACAAGATAATAGAATACCGCTTATTACGACGCGTAAGCTTTTGTGTCCCCCCATCTACATTAAAACCAAAAATGCAAATTTACGGAAAAGGCCGTGAGCCTAAACAAATAAATTTTTATCTCGTCAGTTTAGCAGAACGTTGACCCCATACACATTAACAACTCGCGGAAAAGAAAGAAAAAACAAAAATGTTCGAAATTCCAGATACATTTATGTAGAATATACTTAGGGCCAAACTTTTCACCTTTAATTATTCACAAATCATTGTAATCACCTTGTGTTTTATGTTTGAAGTGTGCATCTGTCAGCAAGTCATTTTTTGCTCAAAGCATTTATTTTATTGATTGATAACATCGATGACTAATTGTATACTATAGGATCTGTTGTTGTCCAATATTATGTGCAAAAAACGGTACTCAAACTCATCTTTATTCGTAAAGCGTTGACTACAAGTCGATCGCAAAAGTATCCAAGATTGGAGCAACTTGAGAAAGGACACTTTGCATTTTGAGGCTATTTATAGGTATTACGTAGGAATTTTTAAAAATTGTAACCACAGACGAAGACTTAGACGGTGATGTATGTATTTAGAGAAAATACAAATATAATTACATCAAACCTTAATCAAACACCACATTTATACAAAAGCAGCAATGGCTACAAAAATATGAATTATAGGTGTAAGAAGAAAGGGACAGAAATAAAATTTGCAATATTTATTGGCAATCTCAATGTTAGTGTTGGGATGTCAGTTTTTAGTGCACAGTTAAATTTGTTGTGCGGGTCAAGTTCAGTTTTTATTTGCAGAAAAGTCCCGGCGTCGTGGCGACAAAAAGCAATAAAACAATACGCATTATATTTTAACCTTCTTTCGATGAACAATGGTTTTCTCATTGTATAAAATATGATAAATAACTGAAATGAACGACGTTCTTGTAGAACAGTAGACTTCAAAAAAGTGTTCCAAATTATCATTTTAATATTGGAGTTAAATTACTCGTCTTAGATCTACCTCCAATTTTATATCTATTTTGCACTCCGTAACGTGTCCCAAATGTATGAAATATGGACAATTTTATCAAATATTAACGCTCTCTAATATTGCAGTTCTGGGCGCGGGTCCTTTAAAAAAAGTTGTGTTTTCACTTACTCAATGCACTTCCATACTTAATTAATGTTTGAATATGCTTTTCTCCGATACTTTCCTCTTTGATCTCCCTTTTTTAGAAAGTTCACAGTATATTATTCCAGTTTACTTTCAAGATTATCGTGTTTTATTCTCCTACATGGAAATCAAATAATAGTTGCAAATACTGATGGTGTAAGGATTCAGATTATGTGGTTTTTCTTATATCATCCTTGGAAATCCCGTGCGGCTACGAGTTGCCTTAAGTATTATATTATGTTGCAAGCATGCCTTTATAATACATTTTAATCGTTAATTCCGTGGTATTGCCGTTTCAGAAACCAAAACAATCTTTGTAGTTTCTCTAGCATTCAAAAAGTAATTTCATTTAAGGAAAAAATTTAATACCGGATCAAATTAATTTAAATATAAAGAAAATATTAAGAAGCTCGCAAACTATATCGCTCGAAAGTTTTGCTTTTATAGGGAGTGAATTCCTCATGCAAGGAAATAGATCAGCTCGATCGAATGTGAACTGAATAAGTACCTACACGTATTTTTTAAATTTGAGGCGCGCACACTGTATTTGTTCAACTTTGGAAAGTCCGCATTGCCTCCTGTAGGCTTTGGTTTACCCAAGATTGGTACTCCAATTATGCAATTTAAACATGTAGTATTTATGGAAAGTTCAAACCGCAAACCTTTTCGAAACAAGAACATTTATAAGGTCTCTCGGTCATTGGTTTCCAAATATACAAGATAATTTGGAGAGATCATATAATTAAAGTTACTCTCATTTTTCCCTTAAGCTTATTAAGCTTTTCCATAATACCAACTGTTACCAGGACGAGGAAGCGAAGAATATTAACAGATGAACATTTAGAATGGAGTTTAGACGATAAAGTTTTATACTGAGAAATCTGAATAAATTATTTTAAACGCCTTATGCGAGGCTTATGAAGTTTCTTTGTTAATCTGCAATAGCGATTGTTAAAAGGAAACAACAATCAATAACCTTCAATCGAAGGAGTTGCTTATATACATACACATTAATTGTTGCAACATACAAAATGCTAATAAAAATCCTTTCAAAATTTTAGAAGAAAAAGCAGAGAATTGTACGGCAATATTGTTTTATTCTATCAACAGATTACAACACCAACTTAATAGGTTCCTTTGTTAAATCTTTCGTATTATTTCCAGTGTTATTCGCTGGCTTGAGCATCACAGCAACCGGCAGATCATGGCACAATCATCACTCACATGGCCATGACTGCCATCATCATGATGGATGGCATTCGCATGGCGGTGACCATTTCCAACCGAATAGTGGTGAACAAAATTGGCCTCATTATAATGACTATTATGAACATGACCACAACAGACCCAATTCTTGGGGTTTGAACAATCATCATCATCATCACCAATACCCCAACCATGATTGGAACAGCAATAATCGTGATCCGACCTGGACAGTCGTGCAAAGGTTTGTTTGTGTTTTTATATTATTTTGAGAATTATTTGTACGGTTTATTGATAGCTTCTTGACGCATTTGACTAGAGATCATCTTAGGAAAGGAGATGCCTCAGTTCTTTCTTACATTGAAGCAGCATTTTCTTCTTCTTGTTCTTACATTGAAGCAAATGTTCTTGAGATCCAATTTTTTTCGTCTCACCTTTGAATTTCAAACTGAAAAGCTCTCGGTTTCCTATATCCAAGACTTCATCATCATGAGCCCTTATACGTCCCCTTGAAGGGTACAGGTAGGAGTTTCTAAGACATAATTAGCGGGTATCAAAACATTATATTTACACCGAACATTTTTTGTAGATCCACTCCAAGCACTCCAACATGGAGCCAAAATCCGACAATCGATCCTAGTCCCACAACGCCGTTCCCGACTTCATGGGCTAATAGAAACGATGACACATTATCAGAATCATCAGCGGATTCAAGAGAATCTTACATTGAAGGCTGTATCAAATCCTGTTCTCTTACATCGGAGTTCCAGCCTATTTGCGGCAGTGATTACCAAAACTACCGCAACACGGGAGATTTCCTTTGCGCACGGGAATGTGGAGCTGGTAAGAGGTTTATTTAAATTTAATATTAATATTTACTATAATGGCCTTACGGTCTCGAGGCATATAAGTATTTGCTATGTAAGGTTCCAGGTTCGATTTCTAGTCGGGCAAAGTGTTTTTCTAGACCCGCGTTTCCAGCGTAATTCGTATTACCCGGACGTAGAACCAGAACCTTGTGATCGTATGTCATATATTTAAACAGTGAAACCAATGAGACAGTGACAGTAAAATTGAGTAACATTTAGAAAGAATCAACTCGATTGTATGAAGTATCCGGGTAACCTAGTTTTAAAAGCAATGCGACTTAAAAGGCTAGAAGGTCGAGGCTAAACAAGCGGGCTATTGGGTGGCGACAGACATGACATATCCAGACATACGACAGCCTCTGTGGCGCTGAGCTTTTTAGCTGGTTTTTGACCAATAAAAAAACGAGGAGTTCGATTCTCGCATCAAAACGAATGTATGTTTGATTCACAAATATTTGTTTCCAGTCTGGATGTTGGCGAGACCAAAAAAATTCTTGTATTTTCTGATATACACTAAACTAGTTTTGCATCTTAGTGAGGGCTTAGGACTATGTATTTAACTGTTGTGTATAATATTTTTTTATTAACATCTTTTTAGAAATTAATGTTAGCTCGGAATCGGTGATTTTTTAGTAACTATTTAAGGCAATACAACTACTTTATTTGTTTTCAGACATACGAATCTTTCTTAGAAGGCGGTGTCCATCACTAGATGCTCCAACATCAGCTCCCATTGTAGCCCCAAAAGGTGTGACCGGGGCAGCCGCCGTGAGGTTTTCCAAAGTCCAATGCATATCGTCTTGTCCCTACTCGGAAGAATATAACCCTGTATGTGGATCAGACGATCTCACTTACGACAATCCGGCGATGTTACTATGCGCCCAAATGTGTGGATACGGTAAGTTAAAATATTTTCATTTATTAATTAGCTACATGATGATTTACTTGATGCCAAACCATTACCAACTCCTTGATGAGATAGAACTTCTAAGTGAGATAGAACTAAAATTATTGGGTTGAATTTCAAATAGAATTCCATAACAACAAAAAATCGAGTGATTATTTCTTTGGATCCAACTATACAATATGTACTACATATTTGTTAGTAAAATTACGGATAGACTGATCCACCTTCATCCATAAATATATGATCATAGCGATAGATTAATTGAAGTAGCACCTGAAAAGATGATTTCTATAAAACTTTTGTTACAGATGTAAAGATCAAGAGCACGTCGGCGTGTGATGCTCTGAACAGTCCGACGTCGAGCCCAGATTTATTCAGAACTACTCCTACGTCTTTCGCTTCTAGCACGTGTATGAATTCCTGTCCTTCCACTGCGGAATACAATCCTGTGTGCGGAACAAATGACGTCACGTACTCAAACCCTAGCCAGTTGAAGTGTGCAAACCTATGCGGGCTTGGTGAGTTTTTATTGGTATTTTATATATGTGTATACTCAGCCTAACGCCGTCCATTGCTGAACGTAGGCTTCCCCAAGAAAGCGCCAACCATCCCGGTCTTGAGCAGCCCTCATCCATCCGTTTCCCGCCACCTTTGCCAAGTCGTCAGACCATCGTGCTGCCGGACGTCCCACACTACGTCTGCGTAACTTACTGGTATTCACCATTACTCTCTTGTAATAAAAAGTTAAATAAATTATAAGCAAATCTCGGCGGTCATTGGTCAAACCCCAGGCCACCTCTGAGTTTTAGGAGTTGTCTGTGTATTCATAACGAATTATCAGGTATTTGATGATGTAGCCCGCCAGTATGGTGGACTAAATTCTAAGGTCTTTTGTTGAAAGTTGTAAAAAAGGTCTGTACTAAGCAGTAGGACGTATGTGGTCTGATAGTCCAAAGTCACTATCAAAAAAACGTCAAATCAGAAATCTAAAGAATTAAAATCATTTGGATTTAATAAATAATTTATATAATTCCACCTCATTTTTACAAACATTCTGCGATTGGAATCCGAGACTTTTCGATCCACGGCGTATTTTTGTGCCGTACGACCAACCAAGTCAAAACACTTGCTTTAAGCTGACGTAATCTTCGTTTATAAGAACAGTGTCTGAGTTAAGATGACCATATCTGTTCAACGTTCCTAGGAAATAATCTATGGTCAACCTATTCTTACTGTGTAAATAGATAAGTTTAATTGTCTTTCCATGTAGACTCTGTTCTTAGTAAAGTAAATTATTATGTAACATATTCTTCAAAGTCAAATAAACTACGTTGCCATTTATCAAACTTGTCTGTCTAACTAAAATGAGTACTGATTATTTGCTAGAAATAATATAATTAATCAATTTGATTTTTCATATTACGACTGATGAGGCAACTCCTACATAGGAAATTTATTAAAATGTTAAGATATTTTAAAATGTCAATGAACATTTGTATAGAAATATTTTTCATACATATACGTACACAATCACAATATCTATTGATCGCCAGATCTCATATCGTAGGACTGATGAGATGATCATATTTTCATTACGTCATATTTAATTGCAGATGTAGAAATAAAATGGAGAGGGTCATGCGCACAGGGGGACCCCAACGCTAACAACAATCAGCCCTCCATACCTTCTGTTGAGGAACAACGACAATCACCGCTACCTTTCTTCGTACAACAATGTGTAAACTCGTGCCAAACTGCGAATGAGTACCAGCCAGTGTGTGGATCGAACGGGATCACCTACCCAAATCCCGGTCAACTGCAATGTGACAAGTCTTGCGGAATCAGTAAGTTGAAATGGTTTAGATACATAATTAAGGTAAATGTGAGTGATGAAAGATGTTTCAGGAATTGTTACTCTGTAATTTATTTCTCGAAATCTTCGATCAAATATATGTACCTGAGATAGAACAAATTCTGAGCCAAAGACTGCGTTGTCTCAGATACGATTAATAAAATATATTTTTATTTTTTTATAACATTATCCACTATGTTAAGGTACAAAAAATTACAAAATTTGAAACCTATCATGGTTTGGATGAATAATAATGGTACATGTACCACAACCAAATATGGTTGACAATGAAGTAATATTCGTTTTTTTGCAGATGTAGACCTGGTGCAAAATTCACCGTGTTCTCCAAATGCAAACAATAATAATTTTAACACCAACAACCCAGAAACAACAACCACTACAATAATCCGTACGACAACTTCCCGTGAAATAGCAAGCTGTATCTTTTCATGCCCTCAGAAAACATCAGAATTTAACCCGATTTGCGGTACTAATGGGTTCACGTACCAAAACCCTAGTCATTTAAACTGTGCTCAAGCTTGCGGAGTCAGTAAGTTCCTTTCAATAGTATTTAAAAAACGAAAAAGAAAAAAATAACTAAAATATTTTAGCTCGAAATATGCTAACATCTTTGTTAAGATTATACTCATAGGAAATCTAGTTGACTTGAATATTAGTTGTATCTCACAGTTGTAGAGGAGACCCATCCTGAGCAGTGGGACGCATAAAAATGGTGAATTTTACAACAATAGGAAAAAAGTTAAAATAAATAACTATCACAAATTTCTTTGTCGTAGGTGTTGATGTGAAACGGAGATCCGCATGCCCTAAACCAGTTCCAGCATCGCAACCATTGGAAAACCTACCTATGAATGCCATTACAAGTCAACAACCTCCATTAATTACAACGACAGGGAATGCAATAGATATAAATGGAGTAAATAATGGAGCTGATGTTTTCACGACACAACCAACACAACTGCAGTTCAATAATGGAAATCCAATACCTGGTAACACAGAAACTAGTACAATACCTTCCGAGATTCTTCTCAGCATATTTAATAATGCACCTACTACAACAACTACTGAAACTGACGAAGAAACTGATTTAGATCCAAGGTTTGGTGAAGACAGAAGAAGTAAATGAAACATAGCTTTAATTTTATTAAGTAATTAACCTAGACTGGAAAATTGTTTTTAGACATAATATTTTAAAACTAATAAAAGACTAAGAACTTAAAAAAGCGTTATTATTTTATGAAAGTGTTTTTATTCCATATTACGAACAGCAAAAATCATTAAAATCGATCCAGACTTTGAGCCGTGAAAGCTAAATAGCAGGCAGAGTCACTTCCGTAAACGCTATATATACCCCAATAGTAGATAACTAATAATTATTTCCGAAATATTTTATGCAACTATAATTGCTGCTAAATTACCTTTTAATTGCTTGTGTATTAGAATGTTCTAGGGAAACAGCATAATGCGTGTTTACTTGCACAATTATTTAATAGTGACTAATTTCAAATTTGTGGACAATAAAATGTGATCTGTTATTATTATTTTTGTTTTCGTTGCATTTCACATGTCCATTTCTTCCAATTACAATAGCCGTGACGTCATAAGTTTAATGTACATTAATTACATAGGTACTATAAATATGACGTAACTACAAATATTCGCTAGTTGTGATAAGTGATTGGTGTTAACAGCAACCGGAAGAAAATGTGTAAACACTGCATTCTTTTGATTTTGACGCTTTTGTTGGCGAGCATTGACACAACGCGTAAGTACTATTTATATTATAATCGTCATCCTTATTTTAAAACTTCTCATGAATAATGTCCAGGCTCTCAGCAAACTTAAGTGTTGGTAGAGTAGCTAGTTTTTTGGTACAAGTCAACAACTGGGACGTCCAGCTAAAGGAAACAGTATATCTGAAAAGATAGCAGGAAAAGCTACTTCCAAAAATCGGAGTTTGTGATTTTTTGACATAGAATGTTTTATGCAATGATAGGTCGATAATACTTGTTAGTTAGTTCGTGCTTTTAGCTAATGTTTTTTCAGATGGTAAATGGACCCCCATCCCTCACAATACTGTTCTGGACCCACCACTACGTTTTTGCCAAAGGAACATTGGTGCAACTAATTTAATTAATTTAAAATTACAGTGCAGTTTCAAAAACCATGCGAAGATGTATCAGAAGAGTGTTTAACAAAGACATTCCAAATGGCTTTACCAGATTTTGCACAAGCAATGCCTGAGCTAGGACTTAAGTCCCTCGATCCATACTCTATTGATAAACTAGATGTGGTGCTCCCTGGAGGAATATCGATAGAGTTTCGAGAAGGTGTTGCTAAGGGACTCAAAAAGTGCAACGTCGATTTTGCAAGGTACGTCATTATAGTAGTTACAATTTAAAATTAATAATAATTTAATGCTTAGTGAACGGTAACATTCTGCCAAGATGGTGGTCATGTATTTCACAACTTCGGCGAAATGCGGAGCTTTTTTTTATTTATCATCTACATCATGTTAATAAGTAATACTACTGGTCACGGGTCTCTCTAACGGTTGTGAGGGTTTATACTTTGTACCTTTCTGTACTACGCTGATTCGGTGCGGCTTGGTAAATATCATACGCCTCAGAAATTATTTGCGGACACCTCCTAATTTTCTCGAAGATATAACGGTTCTGATATACAACGAAGTTTTTCGATCTCAAAAATTTGCTCACATGTTAAATGTATAAATTAATAGACACGAAACGTGATAAAACGTGCCCATACTTAAAACAGTTTTTTTTTTAATTTCATTGACCGTATAAGTCAAGGTCGTAATTTGGTATGATTTTCCTTATTATGAGTTGATTAACGTCCCTGACAATAGAATCAAAGCATGTTACGTTTTTATGCAACTAAATTTTGTCTTTTTGTAAAACGTTTAAAAATACCGTAAACATATTATTATTTTCCGATACCGACATGTACATTTTGAAGAATACGGTAATAATCATTATGTTCGCGATTCGCAACGTCTTCTGGTAAACTTGATCTTCAATCAAATGTACAATGAATAGAAATAACATATTTTTATAGGTTAGCCGGCAACACGTTGGAAACTCAATTACATTGCAACTTGACAATACGAGGGAAATATAAATCACAAGGACGAATGATTGTGTTTCCTATCGATGGCAATGGAGATGCTTCGATTATGTGCAGTAAGTATACTTTTATTACATCTATTATCTGAAGCACAGAAACTTTTCGCATCACTTTCATAGGGTTTATTTTCTGTGGTCGGATGATTTCAACACAATGAATTATAACTGTAAGTTGTATAGTATTTATAAAGACAATTGTGGTGTCTAGTGAAATTTTCGTGATTGACCGTATTTGTGATACCTATACTCTTTATCCGAATCCATCTCAACAACTCAAGTATTTACTAACCTGATAACCGTAGGTATATTAGTTGTCGTTTCTAAAATCCGTTCACTTTAAATGGCATAAAATGAAGACCAGAACAATTTAATCAATTTTAACATAATTTATGTTTTTAATTTTGTTGATTAGTATAATTTTTAAAATACATATGTACCTACATAAATAAAACAACATTTTTATTACTGATACTTTATGATACACAAATTATAATTATAACAATTCATTCTCTTACAATAGGAAACATCAAAATATATAGTGTGGTGAAATTGAAGTCAAAAGTTAAGGAAGATGGAGAAAAATATTTGGAAATAGCAGAGTCAAAAGTGGATCACAGCTATGACGGCCGCGTCAGCTACAGCATGACCAATTTACTCAGAGGAAATCCAGAATTAAGTAAGTCTTATTCTTTCATAAGTATTTAAGACAGACAAATAGTTACCGTAATTTCCAAATTATTCAGCAAGTTTCTAACAACTTGTGTCTTGGTAATAAACACAATATAATGATTAATTAGTGTTATTACTTAAAATGCAACATAGGCCTTTTGAAATTTGGTCATCAAATTTTTAAATGTAATTTACATTTTATCATCCTATTAAAAAATAACTACGCTATGATTACAGGTGCTGCTGTACTAGATTTTATGAACGAGAATTGGCGGTTAATAGCCGAAGAGTTTGGAGGACCTCTCGTAGAGTACGGTGTGTCAGCTGTGTTTAACAATCTTAAGAAGCTCTTAAACATAATACCAATGAACAAAATCGTTCCAATACCTCTGGACCTATTATAGTTAGTATATGTGTATGGCTTTCAATTTATATAACCAGTAAATAAATTATATGAACATTTATAACAATGTCTTTAAATACTCCGTAACACCACAAATTTAGAAGATCACACATCCCTTAAAACTACTAAGATACCGCTAAGATTTTGCAACATAGATTAAATAAAGTGCGACAATTGAATAATAACAATCAAATACGTAGTGGCGACACTAGTAAACTTCAACATTAAATGAATGTCTACACAAAACATATCATATACTGAAATATGCAATGGCCACGCTTCTATTAGTTCCATAAATGCTTTCGCTTGCACTCTCATTGTATTAGGCAGGTCATAATCCATAATTATTTTGTTTACAAGAATCTTCGTTGTGTTCCTGGCGATTAACAATCTTTCACAAGCTAAAGACATCATTACTACTGTAACAATAATTGTTAAACACCATAAAATTATTGTCATGAACAATCCGGAACTGTAATTTGGAGTGCGATAGTAATATATGGTGGACCAAATAGCTATTAGAACGTAAGCGAAAGTAGAAATTAGTGTCATGAATAATTGCAAGTTGTAAGTCTCGTTGATTAAAGCGCAAATATTGCCAAGCATGTCATACATGTAGGCCAGCTCTCGAATCTTCATGTTATTCTGGGAAGGCTTGCCTATGAAGTCAAATCTTTCCTCAGCATCAACTCTTCGCTCCTTAACAGTGAACACGAAAATATTGGGATTTTCTTTATCTCCGACGAACTTTTTTAAATAAACGTTGATCAAGTCAAGTCGACGTTGCAACATACGAATAAATATACAAAATACCAAAACTTCCAAATTTTCGAGGTAGTATATTGGCAACGTAATGACTGTTGCCACTCTGATTTCCATATCGGTGCTAAGGTCCAGTATGCTATTGAGGATATGAAATGTCACGAGCACTATCATGTACTTTCCAAATTCGCTTCGTAATTTGCTGTAAAAAGTCTCGTTAGCACTCGAGATAAGCATTATGTCGAGGTCGGCCAAGGTCTGGATAATTCGTTTGCACTTTTCACTTAAAAAATGGGTGGTCACAACTGCTGATATAAAGTATTGTCCCAATACGAAGAATTTTGGCACAAAGTCCAACAAATCCATTCTACTGTAATGTTCTTTTTCAATATTGTGATGCAAGAACATTGTAAAGGAAACAACGTAGGCACCAGGTATAACGATGCTTAGTATTTTCATTTGTCTATTCGGTAGCAGTAACTGATCGTTTGTAAAATTAAATCTGAATATTCCAAAGCAATATTCAACCATAAAAGTATGTTTAATGGACCACATAATACTTGTAATCTTTTTCGTTTTGATTTTTTCTTTCTCTAGGTTTGTTTGTTCTTCGGGTTTGATCATGTCTATTATTTTGTTGTCGATGATTCACTTAAATATTAAAAAATGGCAGTAATTCTTACCTAAATGCTGCACTACCGTTCTAGGTTACAACTTTCATCAGTGGTGTAGTCTAAAGAGTTTGAGAACAAGACTACTACGTGCGCAAAGGTACAAACGCAAAGAATATGTAATGGTCGAAAAGCATATAGAATTCCATTAAATTTATTATTAGTTTTCATTAGAACTAGTATAGAGCAACTTCGTCAATCATACTTGTCGTGTAATTTATCAATATTGTTTGAGTAGAAAGTTATTAGATAAGTAAAGGCCGTAATTAATTGCACTCAAGATATTAACATGAATTTTTTATAAACAATATTGCGCAAAGGAAAGTAGGTATACAGTTTACACATTAGGTAGACATAACCATATCTTATACATTTTTTTTCAGGTCCTATCTACATAAAATTTTCAGATTTAACGCTTCAGCTCTCAAAACTATACTTGAACTAGTTTTACAGAATGCAAACCTCATATTGATCGATTTTTTGTAGGATCAGTTAGGTCCCGCTTTCACTGGGCGCATCGCTACATAAAAAGATTTTTTCCAGATTTCATTTTTATCCATATACTCGTAAAATCCTTTCTCTTAAACAGCGCCCCGCGAATTCAATTGTATAGTTCCAGTTCTTGTGGCAGACAACTTTGCTTCTATAATACTATGGTCCAGTGCTGTAACTAGCCTTTTATGCACCCGGTTCGAGCCTTCAAAACTGCGCCCCTGAAAAATGCTCTAACCAGACTTAGCTACTATGCATTAGATAAAACTAGATACTAGTTTGGTCATTTCCGCACCCTGTGTCTGGGCACTGCTGGCACTGCTATGGTCTATATTCCCCGAAGGGGTAGGCAGAGATGCATTACTGCACCTCTAGATCGCACGGCATATACTTGTACCGTGACACCACGAGGCAGTCACATTATATTACTAGTATTAATTTATTTTCATTATATAACCTTATAAGGAACACAGAAGTCGGTATGTGTCTTTATAGATAAAAAGAATAACTTACTGAACAAATACAGTCTCCATTTTTTTTTATTTGATAAATTCATAATTGTTACAAAGTTATTATTTTTAAATAAAGGACATTTAGTCGTATACTTCATGGATAGAGTTTCTATACAAACACATGACGATTTGCCACAGTCTACAATTATACCAAATTTAGTATTCCTTTCTAAGGTTCTCTAAATGTAAATTATTTTGATAATATCAGTACCGTATGTCAATTAAGCTTTGCATAGGTTATTTTTTTAAATCGGTTTAGTGATTAAAGCGTAAGAGAAATCAACACAAACAAACCCACATACGTATTAATTTTTTATGCATACATGAGGAAATACAAATACCAAACGTATTTTACAAAAGCCTTTTTTATGAAAGCATCTGTCTATTTGTGTAGACTGCCTGTCCCATCTGTCTAAAAAACACATGAAAATTTTAGTCAGTTTTTTAAGATTACCATGATCTGACAGACAGACAAAATGAGGGTTGGTTAAACATTAAAGAAATTCTGCTGTTTCAATTAAAACACATTACTTTGATAATGTGTGTGCATGTATTTTGAAACCGCGGCAATCGATATTTTTTCTCGGCGCACAGGTATGCCTTGAGGTTGAGGCGATCATGAATTTTAATTTTGAAGATCAAGAAAAATAAATCCTTATACAACAAAAACAATTTTTTCTACATTTAACTTCATTCTAAATATTTTACAATTATCTTCATGGCTTTAATATCTTGAGAAAACCTCAAACAATACATTATATCTATAGAAAAATAAAAACGCACCAAATCAACTATCACTGTTATTTTTAATTAAAATACTAAGATTCTTAATAATCAATAGCAAATAACAAACTATGATTAAATTAAGTGAGACAATTGAATGAAAACAATCAAATACGAAGTGGCAATGCTAGTAAACTTTAACAATAAGTGAATGTCTACATTAAACATATCATAAACTGAAATCTGCAATGGCCACGCTTCTATCAGCTTCATAAACGCTTTCGCTTGCACCCTCATTACATTCGGCAGTTCATAGTCCATAATCACTTTGTTTACGAGAATCTTCGTTGTGTTCCTGACCATCAACAATTTTTCACAAGCCAATGACATTATTACAACTGAAAAAATTATTGTCAAGCACCACAATATAATTGTCATAAATACACCCGAATGGTATAGTGGGGTACGATAAAAATATACCATTGACCAAATAGCTATTAGTACGTTAGCAAAAGTCGATATTAGTGTCAGGAATATTTGTAAGTTGAAGGTCTCATTAACTAAAGAGCAGAGGCTACCAAGCTCGTCGTACATGAAGGCGAGCTCCCGAATCTTCATGTTGCTGTTTGAAGGCCTGCCTATGAAGTCCCATCTTTCGTCAGTATCAACTCTTCGCGCTTTAACAGTAAACACTAAAATTTTGGTATTCTCTTCACTTCCTACAAACTTCATCAAATACCTGTTAATTATCTCAAGTCTACGTTGTAACATAAGAATAAAGATGCAAAATATCAATACTTCCATATTCCCCAGGAAGTACAGTATCAACGCTATGAATGCTGATACTTTAATATCTACGTCGATGCTGAGGTACAGAACACTGTTTAGGAGATGGAATGCCCCGACAAGTAACATGTACTTCTTATTTTCATTTCTTGACTGAGTATAGAAAACCTCGTTCGCACTTGTGATGAGCATTGCATCGAGATTAGCTAGACCTTGGACAATGCGTTTACACTTATCATTGTAGTAATAGGTATTGGAAATTGCAGATATACAGTACTTTCCCAATATAATAAATTTTGGTAAAGATTCCATTAAATGCATTTCAATGTAACAATTTGTTTTGTTACTAGAAAACATGAAAAAAATCATAATATATGCAACAGGTATTGCGATGCTCATTATTTTCATTTGTGTACTCGGTGGCAGTAATTGGTCTTTTTTATAATTACATCGAAATATTCCAAACAAATACTCGACCATGAAAGAAAATTTGATTGTCCACATTATACTTCGGATCTTTTTTTTCTTTTTATGTTCACTCTGCACTCTTGTTTGTTCTTCGGGTTTTACCATTTTGAAAAGATTCGTTTAATTCCTATTCTGCGTGGATTATAATAAAAAAAATATATTTTTATGTCTTCCTTTCAAATTATGCTTCTTATACGTGCATAACCTTTCGATGTCAAAGGTTGTTTAAACTTGACGGTTCATTAAATACAGAACTCCATTAAAGTAATTAAGTAATAATTTTAATTAGTAATAGTACCTACAAAATGGCTTTAAAGTCAATCATATTTATTAAGTAATCCAATTACATAGTTGAAGGGGATAGTTATTAGAAACGGACAATAAGTAAAGGTCGTAATGAATTGCATTCAAGATATTAACATATTTTTTATGGGTGATATTGTTGATAAAAAAGTAGATTAATAAAATAGATTAATTAGTTCTTCGATGAGCGCTTTATAGTACCCCCAAAGAGGCACCGACATTGACGGCTATCCGGAGTTCGATAAGGTGTTCAGTGTTAACAGCCTTGATCTTAATTTCTAGGTTAAACTTCAATTTTACTTTCAATGATGGCCCTCGTATGTGGGCTGATGACAATTAACCCTTTCAATGGTAGAGAAGGCCCATGCCAGGCAGTGGGGCATATATGCGCTGGTGACATACCTAGTAGTTGTGGTCACTTCGCGTCCATGCCTGTAAATCTTATATGTCAGGTCAGGCAAGTTACACACAGTACAACTTGCGTTTTAGTCGAACGGTAAATCACTTTTTTAACAATTTATTAGAGAAGTAAGCCAATATAAAGTCAAGGCAAGGATACAAAACATGAAGTAGAATAAAAATATAGCATTTAAAACAGCACTCAAGGTA
Organism: Cephonodes hylas; assembly: GCA_030295005.1. Taxonomy (NCBI): domain Eukaryota; kingdom Metazoa; phylum Arthropoda; class Insecta; order Lepidoptera; family Sphingidae; genus Cephonodes; species Cephonodes hylas. The sequence goes on from AP025371.1 coordinate 9,635,093, forward strand.
GAATGGTCCGCAAACCCGCTCTAGCCCAGCTAAATCCTTTCAATAGTAGAGGAGACCCGTGACGAGCAGTAGGACGTTCAATGTACATTATTATTTGGGCTGATAAAGTAGTATCGTTGAACCGTCTAGGAACTCAGCCTATAATAATAGTAGTACCCGAAAAAAGTACTTAACGAAAAATATTTTACGGTTTTGTCACAACTTTTTTTTATATTATACTTTTAAAACTAAGCAATTATGTTGCACTTTAGGTTTACATACATTTACTGTTGTGATTCCAATAGTTTAAGAGAAAACGTTTTAAAGCGACATCTAATGGACATTAAAGACAACACAGGTCATGAGAGTGTTTAAAAATCTGATCTACTTACCGATAGATGGCTCTACAATAGAAAAAGCCTTTTTAAAAGCTCATGCAATCAAAAAGATGTAGACAGAATTTATTAACAGTATTTAATTGAAATAAAGTTCTAAAAGTGATATTATACGTATAAAATATGACAATTTAGATTATTATTTTTGTTTTAGGTCTATTATACTTTTGAATACTTTTTTTTAGCGCAAGGGAAGAACATCGAAGCCTAATGTGCGTTTTCCGAAATACATTCAGTTTTTAAAGAAAAACGGAATTTAAATTACTTTAGGTGGCATTATTGGAATATTTTTCAGCACTAGATATGCTGTCAGTTTTATGCGCGCCAAGATGAATGCCCTGAAGCATAAGAACTTTTGAATTTTGTGTAGGTGGAGGTTTAGCCCGCGCGATGCGGACTTGCGCCCGCTGTATCGACCGCGCGTTTCGTAGGTCTGACATTATCCAGGTATCGATAGTAATAGGTTTGTTAAAAGTTATCAGGTGTCATAGGCTTTTACTAAGTAAAGCAATTGAGAATCTACACTTGTAAGTATAAAATTCAAACATATACAATCTTAAGATATTCTGGAAACGAAGCTGTAAGTTTTTAATTTCAACTTCCCTGTTATTATGTACGTAATGTCCATATTTTTATTTATTTATTTATATTCTTTATTGTACACCACAATAATACAACATTGATACAAGTAATTCTAAATCACGTAGTGTCACAATTGGCGGCCTTATCGCTGTCAGCGATTTCTTCCAGGCAACCGTTAGATAGACTGGCCAGATCGGAGGCATAATTTATATCATTTATTGATGAAAGAGTGAATATAAATCATTGTTAAATCAGCCTGTTCAGGCTCCACGTTAGACATTACCAAAGGCAATGTCAAAACCGTTTGTCGATGTCAATGTAAAGAGCGCAACCCTATAACCTGAGGGCTGTATGTTGGAATTTTGAGACAGTCAACGCGGCGCGGCAGTGGTCGCGCGACAGACGCGCGGGCGGCGGCTCCACGCGGCCCTCCGCCGCTTCGGCCATAGGCCGGTATTCCTTAGGCCCACGTAGGCCTTATTAAAGCTCCCGACAGCATCATGGGACAAACAGCAGGAGCCGAGTGCGCGGCCAAAGACAATGAAGAACCTCACATACGTGTCAACCCTACCGAACGATCGCTGGTGAGTTACCTAACAAAGGACCACGTATACATAAAAATTGAAAATAGAATTGATTATATTAAATACAATTGATTTTTCTAAAAGAAACTAATGTACGTTTATAGTTTTTGACATTGGAAATACGTAATTTATCGCAAATTTGTAAATTTGAAGTCACCCATGATGAATTCCAAGATTTTGTCGTTATGTAGTACTTACTTATGATCATAACGCTTAAATATTTGTCGTGTGATCAAAATCTTTTTTTCTAATCTACAAATATTATAGATATTTAATAAAGGTATTTAAAAGAATTTAAATACGCGCCTTCGAAAAACAAATAGCAAAGCGCCTCTTAAATATATTTTTGCATTTAAATATCTTTACTCTCATGTTTTATATTAATTTTATATGTTTGTACTGTTCAGATTGTTACGCCTTGAAATTAGTGAATTCTACTGCTGAAAGAGATTAGAGTTTTGGAAGATTATATTGTCTTATTTTATAGATAAGGAAAATTCATTTTAATTCATCAATAGTAAATATTTCCGATTGTTTATTGCAGAAAATTAAATGCCCTTCTTGTATTATATAAACACCCTTACAAAAAGAAATAATAAATGGTATTTTGGTACTTTTATGGCACTATCCAATTAGATAAAGACTGAATTTTAATCCTTTAAAAATATTAAAAATAGGTTACTTATATTGCGAAATATTAAAGAAATGAAAATATTTGGAAAAAGAACTACGAAACTAAAGAAAACTTATGGGTAGCTTTACATTAAGTAATTTGTATAATTATAAACTAGTATTTAGTAAGTACCTATTTATTTTTTTGTATTTATAATTACATATGAATTGCATGTTAACCCTCAATGGATGAAATTAAGTTTTAACATACATTTTTCACAAAGAAAATATCGGCAAAGTACTCAAACAACGGACGCATTTATTATCAATTTTCGCGCCTGTGTTTTCTTGGCGCGTTATTCGTTCGTGATTTTGACAGTTCTCGGTCTGACGGCACGAAGAGCGGGTCCTGTGTACGCGTGCGTTCCGTAAAACGAAACGTCACAGAAACGCAACCAATCTGTCAAACTAAATTAAAAAATATTCTAATTTTGTTAAAATTTTACTCATGACTGTTATCGAATAAAAAACCTTATTACGTTGAGTTTTATCGAAGTGAGTTTGTCAAAAATGGGGTTGTGCAATTCTTAATGTTTTTGCTGTCATAATTTAGCTTTTGTTTTTGTATAGCGAGGTTTTGGATCTTCGTTTGTTTTCCCCTTGAACTTGAGATAGACGCCGTGGTTACAATTAGCTTATTGCCAGCTGTAAAGTGACTAAACGTTCTATTTCTTGTTGTGTTCGTCAAACGAAGCTGAAAAGAATCGAAGATGTCCAAGTTGTCCCTGAGTAATGTACCTTCGAACCCTCGTATCAACCGATTAAGGACGTTTTCAAGGGTGAGTGTAACGCTATTGAATATTTAAAATGTTTGGTTTTCAAGGGCTAGTCTGAACGTTGGCTAAATTTAGATTGATTTGAGGTTATTTTTGATCTATTTTTTATACTACAAATGTTTTGTACTCAATAAATATACCTGTTTTTTTTCTTACATGAACCGTTATATATACATTGTATAAGCCCACAAACATGTTATGTGTACCTTGTGTCACATTCTGAAGAACCAGAATTACAAAGAACACAATGTTGAAAAAGGCCAAGGTGGCTACTGTAATCTGGAGAAATGCCAAATAAAATGGAAAGTTTAGAAGGATTCTCTATAATGTCTGTCAAAATGAAAATGTGTGTATTTTATACTGACTCTTTGTTCTATTAAAATTATTTGACTTAAAAACAATTGATAGTCAAGAATGCAAAGAAAAAATTTATAAATAGAATCTGTAAAGAAAGAAATTTTATTGTAATAACAATCATAACAGAATTTTTGTTGGATGTTTTATAAAAGCCATTATAATTAATTTGTGCTAAAATAAATTCCTATTTTGTATTAATAAATAAATTAAGGCTTTATCACATGCCTTAATTAATTTAAGGCTTTATCACATGCCTTAAAAAAATAAGTTAAATGAGGGATAAAAAAATATTATCCAATTTCAAAAAGTGTTATTTTAAATTTATTATTTTAATAACTGGTGGGAAATAGTTTGATTGACAATAATTAAAATATTTTTTTTCTTAGCAATATATAAATTTTATTTAATTGCCAAACCATATTTAATTGGACACATTACATAAAGTTAATTTTTGTCGGAATATAAATTTTCTAAACTTGAAATAATAGTTATAGTGTAATTATGTGTTTTTGTATTCCTTATATTAATTTTATAATTACCTAAATAGAACAGTCATAACAATAATAATTCAAATATTCAAATTTAGAAAGCAGTATCAAAAAGTAAACTTCATAATATGTTTTTGGGCTTGATTCATATTTATTATTCAATACTAATCAAAAATAATTACTCATTTCTTAAAGAGCTTAATTTAAATGTTTGTAAGACTTTCTAATCACTTTGTTTACTGATGTCATATTTATATTGTTTAAAATATCCTTGTTTACATAATTTTAGTGTATACTATTTTTCTTATTTTAAGAATGGATTAATCAAAATATTTCTAAACTTAAAAAATCAATAGAAAAAAGTCAGTCATATAGAAAATTAATTAAAATAATAATTTTGTTTTCATAAACTTGGTCATTAAATGTCTCTTTGTGATTGGATAGAGAACATAAAATGAATGATTAAATACTCTTCATATATTGTTTAAGTTGCATAATTATATATTATGATTAATTAAAAATATGACATAAGTATGACAAACTAATTCCCAAGCCAAGTAACAAATGTTCCAGTGTAATTATATAGTCCAATACAAATGAGGATGTGATGTCATTTGCCAGTTTTGTCCTGAATAGACTAGAATGTTGGTTTGCGTATGGCTTGATGTTGATATCACGATCAAGGGTAATTGCCAAATTAACCCATTTCGGATGTGCAGTGTATTATCTGGTTAAACTCTTTGGTAATTAGATGTGGTACCTATATTCTTTGTTAGGTCAAAGAAATATTGAAACAGAGATTGTTTAATATTTGCACTACACAATAAAATACCAGAGCAAATTAGCTTTTTATTCCCGAAACTTTAAGTGTCTGGGTGAAGTGTAAAATTGAGAAACTATGGCTTAGATTGTTGTCAGGACTAATTTAAGGTTGTTATAGAGATTTTGCCTTATTTGCTCATATAGCAGAAAACTGAAATTGATAGTCACTATAATATTGATAGTAAATAAAAAAAGACGAAATGAAATTAAAAAAAAATAATGTAGATATTATGAATATATGACTGTAACAATAATGATACATAGGAAGAACATGATATCTTATATTATTTGATAGTATTAAATGATGTCAACACACATTAGTACAGAATAAATGGGGCATTGAGGAATAACATTTAACTATTCAACATCTACTAGTCCAATTACTAATGTCACTCAAGAAATTATTTTGACAAAATTATATACAAATTTTCGCAAGTAACGTTTGTCAGTATTTTCTGTTTGAATAAGGTTCTTAATTTTCGTTTTTCCCCTTTAATTACATTGTTACTCCATTAATCATCCGAAAACATTGTCAAGTATTTTTTCTATGAGATTACTCAGCTAGCCAAGTCACAACAATCATCTCTAGTGGGCTGCGTGTGTCGACAATTGGCGCAAACTACTATGCGCTCGCTATTATATCAATGGCTCAGTCATGGTATAGTATAATGTCACACGCCGAATTTCACTGGTAATAAACATAATTTCGACTATAATTAAAAAAAAAACTTTCTGGCATCCATTTGCCAGGCTCAAACATCCCCATCACGATCATCTTTAGTCTACCATAGCGACCTACCAATGGTACTACAGTATGGCTTAATGGATGCTTTGTAAGTTTTGGATAAATACTGTCCATATTCAATCTAAAAAATAATGAATGCGCCCTTCTAATACATTTTGCCCTATTCCGCCGAATGTACAACAGTCCTTTGTCTTACTTTTTTTCGTTTACCTTCTTAGTTAGCGGCTTTATACGGTTTCTTCTCCAAATCCATAGTACTTGGCCCGAATTTTCGCAACCCCTCTAGAGTTGATTAGCGGTGAAAGAAGGCAATCAAGAGTGGGCACTTTATTATAGGTTTTGATATTAAAAATCTCAGTCATGCTAGTTTCTTCACTATCTATTTTTTACTTGTTATCTTTGATAACCCGGGGTTTTAGTTTGATGTGATGGCTGCAAAATACTTAATTATACTTATAATGTTAAATAAAATAAATTTATAATACCCTTGTTGTTATCTTAGAACAAAATGTTTGTTCAGGAGCTCTTATCGTCACATATTATCACGGATAACACGAGATAAGCTCGGCTGCTTGTATACTTTTGTATTGTGTAATATACTCACCTTGCACCGTTTTGCAATCTTTATAAAGATTATTTACAATATCTTGAGTTCTTTGTTAATAAAGTCATTGGCCATTCTATGTATTCTGTTTTCTTTAACAGAGAATTTCATAGGAATTTAGCAACCATAACCATACTCGTAACAGTGTAAATACATTATAGCGCATTAAAAATATGTCAAGCAACGACTAGCTTGCGGAGAATTTCTCATATTTCACTTTCAAACACTGCAGTCGTGCTGCGGACAGTCTATAGCCTATACAATTTTTATAAATGTCGCGATGCAGGCAAACGAAGAGCTCGGAGACCAGAGTTGGGCATCAATCAATTAACTTTTAATTGAACTAATCAATCGACTAAAAAATTAATTGCAATTAAATTAATTGAATTTGAATCAATTGCAATTAACCATTAATCGCGCGTTTCAATTAAATTATTTAAACTAATGCACATCAATTGCAGATCGCGATTAAATTATTGCAATTATTTTTTTCAATCGATTGATGAAAAAATTAAAACTAACAATTAAATTTTGCTATTTTTGCACGGAAGGGTGGTCCGCAAACCTTGTAGATGTTTAACGTTAATTATCTCATATACTCTTTACGGCTAGGTAGGAAAACTAAACATAACAAATTAAAATCTCTCAAAATCTGGTATTTTCAAAGTTGTGGGGTGTTAAAATGGGGAATCATAACCGAATATCTCCATATATATTCTAGCGGGGTGTCAAATGAAAGAGCACGCAAAGGGAATATCTATGACTTAATCGTGAGTGAAAAATTCAAATTAGATTTTTTTTACGTCTTAAATGGAATGTAGGTTTTTCTGTCGGGGGTTTTCAATTACAAGCTTTTATTTAGTTTCGCCTGTCCCATTCTGTATCTGTAATTGAAAATTGCAAATTCAATTTGATCAACTGTCCGGTTTCCGGTTAAGTTGAAATTTTGCATGCATATGTAAATTGAATGGCAATGCAATATTATTATGATATAGAGATGATTTGATGATGGAGCTGGAAGGTGGCTATCGGAACTCCGCAATTAAACGACGCAACTCCACTGAGTTTGGGCTCATTTGATTCATTTTAACAAGTTCTATGATACCATATGGTAACCAGGGTCTGATGATGGAGCTGGAAGATGGCCATCGGAACTCCGCAATTAAACGACGCAAGCCCATCGAGTTTGGGCTCATTTGATTCGTTTTAACAAGTACTATGACACCATATGGTAACCAACGTCTGATGATGGAGCTGGAAGGTGGTCATCGGAACTCCGCAATTAAACGACGCAACCCCATCGAGTTTGGGCTCATTTGATTCGTTTTAACAAATTCTATGATACCATATGGTAAGTGGTAACCAGGGTCTGATGATGGAGCTGGAAGGTGGCCATCGGAACTTCGTAATTAAATGACGCAACTCTATCAACTTTGGACTCGTTAGATTCGTCTTGAAGAGTATCTTGGTTGCCCTGAATATGCAATTCCAGCAAATTTGGGAAAAAAGTATCTTTCCGTTTGTTATGAATGTATATTGTATTTTGTTTCATTTAAGTAAAGACATTGCCGGTAATATACCTACCAGTGCCAGTGGCCACTATATAATATTGTTAAGAACGCTGCCAAAAAAATATTTATTTTAAATGTCGTTGAATGTTTTCAATTTGTTTTCGTTTGTGTTATCATTACTTGTCGCGTCGTTAGTGTTGCGTTTTGCTTCTCCTTTTTAAAGAAAATAGGTCCTTTAATAAAAGTCAATATCACAACGAAATTGTGGTGAGAAATACTTTTACATACAAAATGATATGTGTATTACAATAAAAACTAACTTAAAATATAAAAAATACGCAGAAACTATTTTGAGAGTTTAAAAAAGTTTAAACCGAGTACCTAACGTAACGAATAACAAAACGTCGAGAAAATGTCAAACGTGCGTTACGAAGCAAAAATACGCTTAATTTCAAACATGTTTTCAACATTAATATGTCAACAACTATGACTTTTCGCAAGTTGAAATTTAAGGAGTAGACTAACATCATGGACGTAATATATAAACGTTTATATATTACGTCCATGACTCACATTAACAACTATTCAGCATACAATTTTCAACTCTCAAATTGATTGTATAGATTGTAGGTACAGCTTAGCCCTTTGTTTAAAGACAACATCACGCCAATTACAAGAAGGATGAGTAACTTCATAATAATACAAACCGGTATTAGTGCATTTAATGACACCCATATCAAACTAAAGTCACCTGGTATGTATTATAAAGTTTTGCTATTGTTGATGTAAATATTTATCTTGTACTTTAAAACTTGATGTTTTCAGGTAGCATGCAGGCTACATCAGTCAATGATACAGAAACAGAAGAGGCTACTTTGCTCTAAACATTCAAATAGTGTGTGATTCAAAATTAATGTTGCGACACACATAGGAAATATCTTTTGACTCCTGTACTAAATCCAGAATATAGAGTACCAGATGAACAGGATTACACAAAGAGCTGAGACCTTGTGAAAAGAGTTTCTGACATGCTTAAGGAAAAATTTTTATGTGTCCAACTTGGACTTCAAATAAAATTAAAAAATGATTTTTACCTGTGGCGTGTAGGTATAGCTCTACATAATATTCAATACTGAAAAAATGACTATGCAAGTATTCATGAGAATATAATTGAAACATCCCAGAAATCCACAATATAGTCACAAGGTGATAATGATAATTTATATGTTAGAAATAGAACAATAAATAATAATTATTTTACAGTTGAAAACTTCTTTTCATTTAATGCTAAATAATCAACAGACTCTAGGTTGATGCCAGCTTATAATACAACAGACTGTGGGATTATTCCCTGCATCAAAATCAATATATATTATTCTTTCATTTCTGGGTTTTTCACTCTAAATAGTATTTATTGACACTTGTGATACAAAGCTGTACCTAAGTATTACACACATAAAGAGGTGCTGTGTATATTTAGGATATTAATTTGAAAAAAGGTTATGGTTTAATTTCCCCTATTTATTTTAATTTTTATAATGAAATTTCAAGGTGGAGTTTTTCTGTCATAAATCTTCTTTTCAATAGCGCATTGACCAATTGAGTTTTAAAATAATTTTCCTTGAGGGATTGTTTTTTGTTTTAACAGATTTATAGTGGTAACTTTCTTCTTCTTACCTTAAATTACAAAAACAAACAATGGTTCATATGATTGAGTATTATAAAAATGACATAAAACAATTGGGTACTGTTTATTTTTTGACCTACATGAAATTTCACCAATATCAGAGGTCCTTGCTTCATATTTTCTTGTTTTCAGTTTGTTGACCTTATAAAGACTACAAGTTAATTATTATAATGTCCCAATACAACAATTTACAAGAAGTTGAGGGCTTGTAATTAACTGTTACAAGTGGCTCATGTGATATCTCAATAATTTCTATTTCATCTCCTACAAACAGGATTTTATACATGGCTATATATACAAATATAATTACTTATATGAGAACAATTACATACAAGTACATGATTTAGACTAATTCATATTCTAATTCTCTTATTAATTAAAACCAATTAATACACAACTACTTAGTTATCATTATCTGATTCTATCATTAAAATTGAGTACCTAAAATATAAGTATGTGTTGCTTTTTGAATTAATTTAAAGATTATCATTATTTATATAATACCCTATTTCAATGTTTTTCAGTTAAGACTGAAAACGTAATAACAAAATAATTGTCTGCCTAAAAAGGGTTTCAACTTGTGGTTAGAATATTATCTAACACTTGGTGTATTTATTTTAATGCAATTGAACTCATGTCAATTGCTTTCCTTTCAATATAACACCATTTGTAGCTTTATTTATAATAATATTTAGGTGCAGAAGCCGTGTAAAATGGGTATTTTTTTTATTATTTAATATAAGTAAATGTAATTTCAGCAAAAACAGTACTTTTCAAAGAACATTTAATGATTATGATGCAAATTTTGATAAATTACAAGATAATTAGCTTGTCATATTTATGCTATTTTAGGGTCATTTTGGAGGCTCAAAACCACCGGCGCTGCACCGACACTCATCGCAATTACCTAAACCCTTAAGTAATGCAATTAGAACGCCTGCGCGTCATATTGTTGCAATGTAGCAACAAACGTCAGCGCATTGCTATGTGATTCCATACAGTTATAAACTTTACCAAAGATTCTTTCTGCCGCACCCCTTCTATAAGCTGTTCAGGAGTTCTATTTGGTACCGTAAATGTATTAAGAGGCTTAATCCGCACACGCATGTACCCAATACTTAAACTAATACTTGGTAAAAAATTAATTGTTAATTGTTAATTGTCAATTTTTTTTCCGCAAAATAACTAAAAATTGATCAATTGTTAATTGTATAAAACCACAATTAACAATTGATCAGTTGTTAGTTGCTGTCACTGCAAATACAATTAATTAATTGTTAATTTTTAATTGTTAGTTCAATTAACATTTGCCCAACACTGTCGGAGACATATTTTATCTGTGTATCTTAGTAATTCAATTGACGCTTAATAAGATTAAAAAAAAACCTAAAAGCTATAAAATTGTCGAGGTTGCGAATATATCAATTGACATTAATCACAAAGCGTAACAATTAGCAATTGCGTTTTCAACTTAACCCAGATTAATTAAGTATAGGTATATTAAGTAGAAGCTTTCCTTCAGGGAAACACCGCGTTTATCAAAATTGTTTATCAATATTACGAGAGTGTGTAATCATAATTATAAATCCCGCTTTTCCGCCATCGCACATCAATATCTCAGTTCGTTTCGAAGGATTATGTGACTGCTTGATATGGATTTCTTACCTGTATTTTTTACAAAGGAATTATATCTACGGGGCCAATGATTTAGTATACTAAGGGCCAAATTTAAATAATATTTTCTCATATTTATAATTGAATAATCGTAAGCACGGTCAGTACAATTTGAAACACATTTTGATGATTTCCAATAATACTCTATCCAAAAAACATTACCTCCATTTTAATAATTCCCCGAAAGGGTTCACGTCAGGTATTTGTTACGTAGTAAAATAACAATCATTGCATATGGAAATATGCATGAAAGTCATGCAAACGCTGACCCTAGGTAGTTGTGTTATATTATATATTATAGTTATTAGCATCGCTAAAAAAATTATGAAACGCGAACGGATTGGTAAAAGAGAGGTTACATACGCCCAACAGCGGAATTAAAAGAAAAATGCCGAAAATTTCATGAATATGTACAATATAATATGTAGCTGCGGTCAAAGGTATATTGTTTATCATATTGAAATATCGACTTCTTATACCAACGAGTATTCTCGACTGTTTTCACTAAAAATGCTAGAAGTGACAACAAATTTAATAAAAGGACATCGTTGGCGTTATAAAAACTTCACTAGGCGGGATGTTACATAAAGAAGATTTCTCTCACAAAAAAAAAAATATCGCGAATTGATCGATTCAGGCGTCAAAACATTATGAACGAAATAATTTCGTTTCCTTAAATATTTTTCCTCATTATCATCAACAGCCAGTATTCGTCCACTGCTGGACATAGGCCTCCCCCAATGACTTCCACCGGGATAATATTTTTACATGGCTGATATGATCATGTCAAAAAAATTTAACGGAACATAGAGTACAAATAACCGTTGTGTAAAAAGAATTATTTGTAAAAAATATAAATTATATGGATACAAAAGAAGAACAAACTTTCCAATGCAGAGTATGAAACGATTGTCGCAAACAAAACCGAGTGTCTTTGACAATGGCCATCCACCGCAAGGCTAGCTTGAAACCCTTGTCAAGGTGATACTTGAGGTTCTAATATTATTGCGTATTATATTCACAAAGAAAATCATACTTTAATACCAAGTTTTATAGTTAAATATCCTTTGTTACCGTGCCCACTGTTATTATATGTTTCATGGACAATGAAGAAGTCACGGCAGAACGTTCAAATATTTAAAAGTTAATCAATGTGCGTGTCGTTGACATGCCGGTAAAAATTCATTGTTGTGAACACGTCCTGGATAAACAAATGCGCAAATGTTAATGCTTTGTTACTGTGTTTATACGACGTGTATGTTAATCGCAGTTTTGTTATTTATCCATTCGAACCGGTTTGTCCGCGTATCTAACCCAAAAGACGGAAGGAAATGTATTCGGGGAATTTTCACTTTTGCCCCTTTTCACTCGGGTGGCTGAAATGTTGAGATACAAAACTCGCAAACGTCGGTTGGTAAGCAGGACGAGCGACATGTAAAACCAACATTAGCGACCGATTAGACACGTAGAGATAGGTTGCCGTGATTGTTGAGAGAGGTGAAAAATCTTAGAAAAAGGAGAGTTCAATGTGTACAAAGCGGTGGCTATAAATATGTCTAAAAACAAACACGTTATTTAGATATGTTAAAAATGTGTCAGGTTTGTTAAACGGACAAACATGATTACAATGTTGTTACGTGTGTTTTGACGGATAAATATACGTAGTGTGGCATTAATGGAAAATTACCGACGCCGACAGTCATTGCATATTAAATAGATGATTGGTTTCAAATCTCTATTAGAGGCGTTGATGGAGGGTACGATGTTATGTTATCCTCACCATCAACCTTCACTGACACCCTGGTACCACCACAGAATACACAATGCATCTATTTTTAATACAAGTTTGTTGCTTATACCTTCCGGGTAATGTTGATGGATGTTCACAATATTTGATATTTAATTTATTACTCTACTATAGAACAGGCACAATGTCCTGTTACTCTTATGTGAATGCTCGATAAGATGATTGTAATGTGCAGGAAATGTGTCCGTATTGTAAAACATATGGCGAAATGTGTTTAAATATGCTATTGTAACGATGGAAAATTTGGCAATGCTTTTTGTCTTTAATTGTATTTAACGTCCCGAATATAAAGAGTTTAGTAACTCGTTCTAATAATGCTTTAATCGCAGTGCATTTTTTCATTCTGTCAGCCTTGTATTTACTATATGAGAAATAGAACAGGCTAGTGATGAATGGAATGCGCGCTTTTAGTAGCAGTCATACTGAATGATGAAATAATGACCTATAAAAGGGGAGCTGATGGAAATGGTTCCGGTTGATCAAAACCGGGATGGCATGCGTTTCCTTGGGGAAGGCAATTGTCGGGGATTGTATTGACAAGAAAAAAGTGTATGTATATTGTATATCTTTCACAAATTGTTGAAACGTTGGCCATTGTAACTGTCCGATTAAAAAATAACACCTTGACTATTTTAATCTGCTGTAACCTTCTTTCTGAAAATTTAATCCCTGATCCAGGCAGCTCTAATTGTTTTAACCAGTGCTTCGTTTTGTTTTACTTAAAACATCGCCATACAACGAGTTAACATTAATTAATCATCCCATGCTTTAAAAGTCATAAAAAAAGTTGTGTGCTGTATGGATTGCTAATATTGTTTGGGGTTTAAAACAAAAAAAAACATATATTTGGCCTTGAAATTGTGTCCTATAACATAAAGTTTTATCACACACCTACAATACGCCAGTAAATGTCGTGTTGTAACCTATTAACCTGGGAGCTCCCATAAATATTTTCTACCAAACTGCACTAGGTCAGCGTGGTGAACTTTGCTCAGTAGTAGGTCAATGCATACACGAGCATGATAAAAAAATAATCTAGGTGGTTTAGTTACGGGCATAAATCCGAGTTTTCCTCCTTTGGTTCAATTAAGGAAAGAACTTAACTTATTATTTATTCGTCTAACTTCAAATTATTACAATTTAACGCCAGACAAGAAAATTACAAATATTGCGAACTTATCTATTAATGATTAAGACGTTTATCATGTAGCGTTGAACAGCCATTAAGTCCAAGATTAATCCATTGATATACCAAAAATTTTGTCCATAGTTACCAAGCGAAGTTGTGTTGTTTTATCTGTACGATATATTACATGCCCTTTAAACTGTTGTATGCGCACAAACATAAGTGTGTCAGCCTATCGAAACGTATCATTCGGCGCAGAGTTCTCGTGAGTCAGATGTGGATATACTGAGGATGCGTCGGGGAACCGATTGGGCATGTTTACAAAACACAACAACCGGGCTTTATTAATTTAGAATTTGTTATTGTTATATCGAATAGATACATCACGTTTTGCCGTACGTATTGACAGTCAGGTGTATTATTGACATCATTATCATTACTGTTGTATACGGTGATTTCTTTACGAATACTATAAGAATGAAGTAAGTGGTTGTTCAGACTTGTTTGAATTTTATAACACAAATTCAAAGTCGGGACTCGGGACATGTACGTGCTCTCAATTTCGAAAGTTAATTGTGTGATAATAATTAGAATGGGCTCAATTGTTCCATTAGTTAAACCCCACACTAACTACGTGCATCCTAAACTCTGAAAAAATGTCATTTTTTCGTAGTGAAATTCACAGTTTTTTCTTTTCCATCATTTTCCCAATTCATTAAAGGTTGGAAACGATTTTGTCCAGTATATTATTTACGCATATCAGCAATAATATATAATGTATACAATGTAAAAACTATAATATAAATTTTATTTCATGACACATCTCGCTATCAGCATGAGATCCGGTGACATTTTGCTAACAAATCATATCAAATTTTATGTATCGCGTGACGAAAAATGACTGCAATTATATGTTTGACCAATCACCAAAGAAATATATTGATTAATTATAATAAAGGCTTATGCCGAAAAGTTAATAATTAGCAAACGCTTTAATTTCTGCGATGTTGACGATAAAAGTCGCAATATTGTTTAAATTTTTTCCGTAACTAGGTCGTCAGTAGAAGACTCATAAGATTATTATTTTTTACGCGCATAAAATTGTAACCATATTGCGTTGAATACAATTAGCAGGGTCATAAAGTCAAGCCAGATAATCGTATTAATCGTCACATATGTATTTTTACTGCTGTTAAAGACATTACATAATAATAAGGCTTAAATTAATACCTTTCTAGTCAATATTTTATGTTATGATTCGTTTAAAACCGAATAATCCTCATATCCCTTCGATTTTCCTAGTGTTCTCAAATGTTGGCAATAATTTTACATGGATGTTTGTGGGTGGTCCCGATTAAGCATAAAATAAATAGATAAATGAATAAGTGTTTTGCAAATTGCTTTCGCGTTTCTTTGACATAACATTCCGATAGCAAATAATAGGTCTAGTATCTCCCATACACACCTATTGTTACGGAACTGTTGGGACTGTTTATTTACTAATATGCTTACATGCTTAAGTGTGCTTCTATTTGACCACATTATGCAGGCATTAAAAGGTATTAAAAATAATCATTTCACACGGTCACTGCACCAGAAACTCTATAAGAATAAACCAAGTGATAGAGTTTTATCTTAAATCATATAGGAACTACAAATACCATTACAAGGTTTAAATATTGTACATGAACGGTATAGCGATATATGGATTGAAGCTCAAACAAGGACTGCGTTATTAAAAATTATTAAATACTAATCTTTTTTTATTAATTTATATTTAAAATTTATACATATTACCCATATACATTTAACACTTGTAGTAGTTAGGAAAACGCATTTTTTTCAGGTTTATGTGTCTTTAATCACCATAACTAATACCCACATCCCTTACTTTTTGATTACGGTCTTTTGACTTGTGCATCCAGCAAATGTGATGGAGATCTGCAGTAGAGTGAAAATATCTTCTACTCATAATGAAATATTGTAGTGCTAGTGTTATATACTATTAAATTCTCATGAGAAATAAACTTAATCGTCGTTTTGCGTGCCCAGTATAACCATAATAAACAAATGAGAAATTTATATCGAGCGTTAAAGTGCATACGTCAGGCATAAAGCCAAAGGGGCTTCTTGGACCAGTTTATTATTACTATGCACTATTTTGGTGGGAAACGTAAAATAGGTAAATATTTACACCAGTTTATTTTGAGCTGCATGAACATTATTTGTAATGATTGGCACGCGCGCGTATCGTGCGCGACCATCAGAAAAATTTATTAATGAGGTGTATTATAGAACAGTCTGCTTTGTTTAGGTGGCAATTTTGAAATTAAGGATTTAGATTTGAGGCATATGTTTAAATGAAGTATAAACCTGAATTTCCGGTTTATATTAAAAAGGCACAACTAATACATTCTGACAACAACTAACAAGTAACAGTATCACTTTTGCTTTTTTCTTAGTATTCCTCATATATTTCTAAGAAAAGCTAATATTTAGCATCGTGAATTATTAGGTGATTGATTCTTATAAACTAGGCCCTAACTTCCATAGATATAAATATTTCCAAAATTTCTATAAACTTTTTGGGTATGACTATTAATCTCAAACCTCATTCTCGAAGTTGTCCAATATTACTAACAATACAAATTTCGAGTTGAAATAGTCTCATATGCCATTTCTATCATGTATATGTAATTACACGCCGTTGTTTAGCTCCGCGGTTCTAGGAAGTTGGTTGCTGACAGACGCCTTCCTTACTGACTATGTGTTCCTGGTCATGCAGAAAATTACGTACCTACTTGTGTTACTCACATAGCTTACGTTAACATTCAAATAAAAAATATAAGCTTATACAATGACATCTCATTTGTTTGTAATATAAAGTTACTTTATTTTTAATTGAATCGATATTCTAAATATTAAATCAGTACAGATGAAATCGCGTATGAAGCAATGATTAGTAGAGTTCCTACCGTTTGGCCGAAGTCGAGTCACGTTGTTCTTTTCAATCAACCCTATTGTAGACAATTGGGGGCTAATTCGTTTGGGATATATTTCAAGGCGAAGGAAGAAATAATTTTATTGAGTTTAATACTATTATATACCTTATATTATTCTATGAACTAAGAAGCTGCTGATGGTGTTAATTAAGACAACGTAACGTGTGTCAAGTTCAAATCGGCATATTCATCTCTATATTCCAACTGGCCAATATTGATGTGTCATCATCAGGTTTCTCATCAGCTGATGTTCTACGAATTAGAAATACATTAAATAGTAATTCTTTTTTCTATATAAAATAAAGATAATATCGTCAGTAATTTGGATATCGCCAATTAGTGCAAAATGTATCAAAGTGTGAACAATCTATTCCACATAATGTGAAGAGGACATACGATGACGTCATTGAGAAAATTATGTCGCATTATCTATCACTAGGAGTTTGAATGAGAATTTATTTGCTTGTTCGTGGCCGAATTATCAAGTAATACTTACATATTGATTAGGATACTACATTATCAAATTATTATGTGTAGGGCCGGTTGCTATCGGTAGTCATTGTTCACTTTGTGCCTAAAGTGGGTGGTGTGTGCACTTGTGTTTTGAGCTTTAGATAACTTTATGGAGAAAGTTAGAGTGAGTATTAAAAATTTTAAAGGAAATTGTGTTTTTGCTCATAAAAAATATTTCATATCAAGGGATTTGATTTAGCAAAGTTTTCGGAGCCTTTAGAAATTGGATCGCAAAAATGTACGAATAACATCAATGTGATAGAGAAAAATCTCTTGAGATCGTCTGTCTCTGGATCATAATGCATCCGTATAGTTCAATTATTCGTTATCATTGATATCAACAGCCACATGGCGTCCACTACTGTGCAATTAACATCTATTACTGTATAAGTTATGAATGAATCTAGTTATATCGTATTATTTTCATGAAATACTTACTCCTTTATCTCCGAGTATGTAAGCAGAGGAATATTTTTACAAACTTTTTAGCCAGCTGTGTTTCTAAGTTCCACAGACATCGCTAGCTCAACCAGACACATTTATAGATTGTGATTTCACAGGTGTCCTGAAAAATTCCTTATGGAAAAACAAAATCACTCCCAAACTGGATGTCAAATTTTTAACCTCTTAATCTCAATGCAGATTTATTATTATTTGTGTGTAAATGTATAAATCTCTTTTATTTTGTTTAAATTATGGTTACCTTGTAATTCAATGCATTCGAGATAGATTCCCTGATGGGTCGTCTGTTATTTAGAGCTATTTAGAAGCAGCTTAGAAGTCACGAAAATGTAGATATTTTAAATGTAACATTCTTCTGTAAATTATTTCTAAATTCCGTCTTATGAAATGCAGAGTTCTCACGCCCTCCTACTAATATGATCAAGTTTATATTAATTAGTATGTATCGTTCCGCACAACAGCTATTTAGATGCCTTTTCATGGAAAAACTTTCTTGTTTTTATTTATACGTAAATGCTTTTATTTATATGTGTATCCAGAAAATATGAAGTATGTAAGTATAATTACATAGAATATGACAAGGTCTTTTCCTTCTTCTAGTCCCGCGAAGGTCTGAATAATACTGAGATACCTTTGTAGTAAGGATATCCTAATCAAAATAAGACATCAGTCCCGTTTTCTTTTCTTTGGTTACTATTGAGAATTTAAAAGAAATTATTTGTGGATTAAATTATTATTATTTTTTTTAATAAAGGACATTTTTTTCCTGATAAACTACAATAATTCATTATGAACACGGCACTTAAAAAATTCACATTCATATGTTGTACCACAACTTGCTAAGCTATCGCGCACTTTGAAAACAAATAATATTCGAGATTTATGCACCTCTAGAAGTGTACACAAATTTGCAATTATAAGACAGTACATTATCTCAAGGTGTATGGATAGGAATAATACTTGTCACTCGTGTAGTGTTCTATTGTGCATACTTACATGTCGCATAATCACATCCACGAGTCACAAGGTATCACACATGTGTTTGAAGGTACCAGTAGCGGCGTGCGGCACTAATCAATTAATGGCAATCGAGATCACGTGCGCGGGCGCCTCGCACACGACGCCACCACGTTGCCACGGCTCCCTCTGCCCATTTGATGTGACTTGACCTAAAAAAATCTAAACAGACATTTTGAACATTTGCACGGCGCGAACGTGACACAGTTCCTTACAATGTCAATAAGATTGGATCGATGGTAACTTTTAGGGTTGCAGAGTTTGCCTTTAGTAACACCAGGAATTGTATTATAGAATTCATATATAATTCCTAGTGCGTTCTAAAGATCGAAGGTGTAGGTTGCATTGTAAACTTTTTGGTGATAGTACCGAAATATTGATAGATGGAAAGTATGTCGTCGATTTTTATTGACGGCTAGGTATTTTTTTTCATTTTTCATATGCGCTTATTTTCATTTAGTCATTAATGGAAAATAATATGTAAACAATAAAAATATTGGCTTCTGCTCTGTCTAAGACGTAGGTATTATTTATGTACTGAAAAGTAACAAATTTATATTAACAATTTTGAACCTCAATTGGACTAACTTACGGCTTCAAAAAAAATACATGAAGCCGTAAATATCCAGTGAAAATCCATCAGCAGTTAAATGAAGCACATTTCTTATATATTTTTTCTCATCAACCTAGCAAGAATTCTACCGTCTTTGGCAAAAATATTAGAAAGGAAACGATTCTTTGATGTTTTCTTTTAGACTTGGTGGGGTTAATGAAAGACTCGGGAGAAATGTCGTCTGCGGCTCACGTTTTTCATAAAGAATGGAAGGCCTTGTCATTGTATAACAAATTAAATTTTTGTTTAAGTTTTTTGCCAAAAATATGAACATACAGTTGATCCGCCGTTCGGAAGCTTCATTTTTATATTTCGTCATCGGCATAGTACCGCTTCGTGTAAGCCAACTACACAATTTTTGGTCCCAAGAGCAATACCGTCTAGATAGAGTATCGACTGGCTTAGACGCATTTAAGATAAGCAGACGTCTGGCGCAACCGTAACGATTGTTGTTTTGCCAAAAGGTTAAATCCTTCGAGGATCATCAAAAACAATATATTGAACTCTTTTATGCAAACGTACAGAAATATAAGATTCTACATTAATTTACTGATACAATTAAGCTTTGAATTATTATGAGATTTTGTACCCTAGAATATTTTCTTGTTTTAAAAACTCCGTTCACGTACATAAAAATATGAATATGCGTAATAAACTATATTTATTCATAGTAAGCAAAAAAATCATTATACTCTATTTGGTTGTTTACATTATACACGCATAGGTATTGAAATGTGTCGAAGTAAATTATGTTGGTATTTTACGTAGACGCTGTCAGTATTCTGCGTAGTATTTATAAACGTATAATTATGTTCTTGTGCATATTTATGTTGTATAAAAGTTTCAAAGCTTTTGAGGAAGATATTTTCGTTGATGTTGATTTCCGTAGAATTTGGTATTGCGTGGCGATTCCTCGAAACGTACTCATCAATTAGCGAATTTATTTTTGTAAGATGCATGCGTTTATTTATACACGTGGCATAAATAGACATATAAATTAAATTCTAATAATATATTTGTATGTAACGGAGAGATGCAGGTCGTGGGCCTTTTTATAATAAAGTAAAAAAGATTATCCTGAATTATTTTTGTCACTTTATTTTTTTATTTAATTTGTCGATAGTATCTCAGTCAATAATATTCTTACTTCAACCTGAAAACTATTCTAGAAAACGACCAATTAGGCAAACCCTCTTTATTTTCGTTACATTTGAAGTTCCCAAATGCATCTGGCATGCATAATGATTTTAGCTGAAAACATTTATAACATTTTCGTCGTTGTGAATCAACAGTTCATTAAACTTTATTCTTTGTCCAAACATTCAAAACGCTTTATTGTTTTAAAATTTAGTTTTAATTGTAACTTTCTCTAACGCGTATATGGGATCTAAAAGTCGTTAATGATCTGGTTAATTCATATATGTATGTATTTTATTATTTTATGACCAATAATTATAATTGATGTTGTTTCTAACAGCAGGAACAATACCGATGTTGATGTCATGGGTTGTTGTCTTTACAATAATTGTAATAAGAAATAGAGTTACCAATTTCATTAGTACCTAACAATGCGGAATCTTGTTTGAACTAAGATTGTCCTTATGATTCCTGTTTAAAGGAAACATTTATATTATAGTACTATACTGAAACATTTCAATGCCTTTAGACCTTCCTGATTATTCTTCCGCATTAACTGGGATTCTAGTCACTGCCGCAAATACCGTTAAATACCTACAATTTATTAGTATTATTAACAACAAGTGTGGTTAATATGAGTGTTTGTTTTGTCCCAATATAAAAAATAATGACAATGCCGTCACGTAACGAGATCGTTGTTTAGAGGAAGTTTTTTAATCAGTGTTAACAAAATAAATCACCATATCAGACACATTTGCTTTGTAATCTTTTTGGAAGGTCGGGGATCCGTTGTCTATAAAATGCAAACACTACCAAGTATTCTACGTTCTAATAGGCTTGACAACCCTGGTATGAATATAGTTTAACAAGCCGTATAAAAATATTAGAGCCAAATACCACGACGCTATTAATATGTTTACGTATTATTAGCTGCCCGGAAAATTCCACCAGGGTTGCTCTACCTATTCCTTTACTACTCTTTATAATGGGACGAATGGGTTTGGACTTTATCGTTTCTTGCTAGTTTATCTGCACCCTGACCTAAATCAAGAAGCACCGGCATTATCTTAGACAATTGTTATTCGCATTTTTATCTTTGTAGTAGCAGTGTTATGAAGGTGTAATGTCAGGCTTGTGAAGTATTTTGATTAAGAACACACTTATATTTCTAGAATTTACGTAAATAAAAGATATATGAGCTGTCCTCTAAATATCTGAAATGTATTGGAACTGAAAGCAGTATTTGAAATACTGATGTAATGTGGCAACAATAAAGAAATTTTTTATTTCAAAGAAATGAGTTAATGTCACTGAAGAGTACACTATTTTGTCGTGAGGTTAAAACACTATCATTAATAGAAACGTAATTATTTACTCCGTTATTATTTTCTAGTAGAATTCTACTTCCAGAATGTCGTGAGTCACATGCCGGTCTGTTTACGCTGCTTTATTAATTTAAATAGCTAATGCCATGATAAATGAATGCTGTACACAAACTGGCTTCAAGCATAATACATTCCGATATGCGCATTTTATAACAACAACATATGCTAATTGCAATTGTATGAATTATCCGTTTTATATTTGCGTTAGAAAATGAAGTCTTTGAAGATGCCTGCTTACATAATATATCGGTAGCTATGGGGAGACAAAGGATGATAGATAACTATTGTGTGACGCGACATCGCAACATCACACAGCAACACAAAGCGGTGATAAAACTATAATGAAATAGCGTGTGCAATGAAAACAAAGCGATGTTCTCATCCCTTATATGAACATATAGAATATTGGTTGCGATATGAACTGCCCGCCTAGTCACAGTGTCGATAAACTGTTACATACAATTATGATTGTAGACATTAAATAATTGTTTATACAAAACGATGATGACATCTTCAATGTACTTAACATGAATGCCCGTTCATTTTTCATTTGACACTATGGGTGGGTTCGATGCAACTTGGCATGAGGTGCATTATTTATTTTGAACAATAACAATGATGCAGCCAACATTGTAAAAACACTTTATCCTATACCTGTTTGTATGCAAATAAGCAGGCATTGTAGTAGACGTGTACATGACTGATCAGGCGCACCACGTGTTCCAAGACCTTGAAGCCATTAGTTATCTTACTAAAATTCTATTCGACAATGACAATGACCATGAAGTTAATCTACGAGATGAACGCGTTGTATGAACAGTTATAAAAGTAGCATAATTATGATAAGAATTTTCCAAGCGCTATGTCAGGCAATATTTTACAACCGTTTCATTTGAAACTAATTTATTGCGCAAAAACATTATACAGCTAAGCAGTGGCGGTACTTCCATAGAAGCCCGAAAGCCCGACTTGCCTTACATAGTTCCGAATAACGAACTTAACGATTGTTTATTTATAAAATAACGCTATAAACGTGAATGTGAGTACTAACCGGTAGGTATTTATTAGTCCCACGTACCAAAAAAATATGCTGCTACTAAATAAACATTCGGGCTTGCCTTAGTTTGACACCCTAGGCACGCCACTGCAGCTAAGATACATTGAAAAGTAATAGGCTATGTTCCTATGGTGACATGTCTTTCCATAAGTTTATTTTTTTCTGTAACAACTTTGAATGATGACAATGATTAATAATGGTTTAAGATATGATTGAAACAATACACTCATAAACAGCGCAAATCGTCGCTCTGCTGAGATTTTTGCGATTATTTTATTTGCAGAGTTTACGATTGCTGGTAATAAAACACAATTAAGTGCGCGCAATAATAAGTAAGTTGATGTGACGCAATCATTGAAATTAACGCAGCGTTAATAATGGGTAAATAAAATAAGGTAATTTTAATTTGTTTTGACGACGATTCGATAATAATTCCAAAATATGGTTTGGTTTTGGTTCAAAGTGTTGAAAACGGTGCAGCATATGAAAAATTGAATCATATTGTTTGATTCATTAGTCTTCTCTAGTTGTGATGGCCTCAAGGCATAGGCGACCGATTGAGAAAAACGGGGGTCGCCGGTTCAAACCTTAGGGACGCATTTCTGAGTTTTCGAATTTCAAACACACTAAGTCAGTATAGTGAACTAAGACCTAAACCCTCTCAGTGGTGGAGGAAGCCTCATATGAAGCCCAGATGAAGCCCATATGAAGCCTCTCCATTATGAGGAGGGCTCATAATGAATTTTCCTTGGTTTTGTTCGACACTAAATTAACAGGAAGAATTTGTTGATTGATCTCCATATTAACCTTGGCTTAAGTACATATTCTTTGCATGTCTTTAGTTATCACGCCCACACTAGAGACATGAACATGAACATTTAAAACTAGTTGAAAATCCTCACCTTGCTAACCTACTGTGGGGTTAATTTACTTACCGTCCGGTTATAATTTACTCAGGTACTTAGGTTTAACGTTTTTCGATTCACCGTAAAAGCAAGTGATAATTGACTATGGTGTAAAAATATCTTGCGTAAATATAGAGATTTATTATTGTGAAGATTTTGGGTTTTTATGTGTTTTATAAATATGTAAATTTTATATTTATCATAAAAAAAGTATTTACTACCTTGAAATAGCCGGGTTGTATAAAGTAATAATTTATGTAGATTTACAACGCATAAAGACCAGCGTTGAAAGTAATGATCTTAAGTTATACCCTGTTGAGATGTTTCGAAATTTTCACGATGAATTTATGTCATTACCGTTATACATATTATGTATATCATATCCGTTTTCATTATCAACTGTAGACATTGTGATATCTTAAACAACATTACAGTAATGATTGATGTGTTTTATAATTACATTATTTTCTTTTAATAATATATATATAAAATCTGCGTAAAACTTGAGAAGATAATTATCGTCTATTTATAGTATTTTAAACCTGGCCACATTAACCAATGAGGTTTATTGTTGCAGACGGAAAGCGAAACCTCATGCGAAGAGGCTGCAAGACTGACGGCGGAAGGCGCGGGAGCCGATGCCGACGACGATGAGGCCTACGACTATGGCGCCCTGCCGCCGCCTCCGGACGGGGGATACGGCTGGGTCGTCGTCTTCGCCTCCTTCATGTGCAACATGATCGTGGACGGCATCGCCTACACCTTCGGAATATTCCTGCCAGAGTTGGTCACTTACTTCGGGGAGGGCAAAGGAACGGTCGCCTGGGTCGGCAGCTTGCTCTCCGGTGTTTATCTTGCAGCCGGTGAGTACTATTATAAACTCTATTTGTTCATGTATTTATACACCCTCCCACTAAGTGTTTGTGTAGATTGAGGCGATCACGGTTTTTTACAGTGTATATTTTGTTTAAGTCTCGAATTAGCGATATGCACTTACAAGTCCAGTTTGATTGGTCACAGTCACGTTGGTTATACTAATTGTGCATACATTTGTGTAGTTGTTTATAAAACTTATATGCGCGTTAGCATTCCACGTGAATATTGCATTTACCGATGAACATGGCGGAGTAAAGTTGTTAATCGCCGCACGCGACCTTAATACAGATGAGATTCAGATTCCACGCTTGCATTCGTTTTTCAACGGTAGATCAATCGGCATGAGCCGGCTATTTCCTATAGATTCAGGTCACGTTGCCAGTTGCCCACCTACATTATTCATGGCTGCTTGTTCCGATGGCGGACGTTGTTATTGTTTTGATTTATCAATAAATGCAACATGGAATTTTTAGTTTTATGTTAAACAACTAATTACTGGCTTAGTGAAAAAGTAAAAATCAACGAAAATAATTTAAAAATCGTCAAAAAATCTTAACAACGCTCTGCTGCAGACTGTAAACGACACGTAGAGAACCCTTCAGTCCAGTAGCTTACAGACTTGAAAACTGCAGACATTTTACCGCCGTCGCATAGTTACTAGTTTATACATCAAGACCGTAGGTGTAAATACTGTTATAGAGATTAAAAAATATTGATTGTACACTTGTTAGATGATTACAACAGTAACCGCAAAAAAATATTTAAAGTTAAAAAATTGCAAATTGAAGTCACAAAAATATATTTAATATGCGTGTCAGTGTCTTAATATTGCAATGTGCATCATTGACACCTCGCTTATTTGGTTGCTTGAATTACGAATGTAAAAGATGTCATGATATTTTAAGCGAATGCTTATCTGTATGCAATATTCAATAAATAAATCCATGTAAGGTGTACCTATTAAGGACGACTATTATTCACTGCTAATTTTATCCTATCTTCGACAGGGCAATAAATTCACATATTGTAAGTATTTATTTGTCGCAAAAACGTAAATACGCTGCGTGATATTAGATACTTATCGAAATCTTTAAAACCTAAATTTCAGTAGCCATTATCAAGCAGCTAATCACTTAGCAACATGTTTATCCGCTGTGTCACTATCATGTTTTAAAGTGTAATGCAGGTACGATATTGACCTGCTTAATTATTCCTGATAATGATCACAAATGTTGCTACTTGCCATATTATCTAAATCGTTATTGACATATCTTTTTGTGTAACAATATGTACTCGTGGAATAGGGAAAGTATTATCATTTCAAAGTCCGACACAGTAACCTATGAATGCATCGTACGTTATGTAGTAATTGGGTATAAATTAAATTTAATTACCGCAATTTCTAGCTATAAGTCAGTCACCTTATTACTGAGTATTATTTGTAATTATTTTGCTTTGTTCTTACATTCTGACCAGTTGCCTAAGGCATTTACTTTAGCACCAATTGTTTGATGTCATCAATTACGTATGAAGATTTTTTCAATTATTTATTGTATAGCTGAAATGTTATTATGCATCATTAAATAGCATTCAAGAGGTGTCTCTTCATTAAGTCTCATTCAAATAAGTTGATTTAAGTGTGCAATCCACATAATTTTCTTTTCGCCTGTTGGGCTTTGTTTATGTCAATACAGTTGTCAAATTTTTCTGTGTCATGATATCCACTTTTGCAGAAGTTGCGAAACATCAAAACATTTTATGGGAAAGTCCCAAAAGTTTCACTTACGCTTTACCTTTTTTGGAATTTGCATTTAAGGATTGTTTACCTGCACATCCAATGCAGAAAATTAAATGCTACGATACTTTAATGTTTACGATACTCCTTGAACTGGATTGCAAATATGTAAATGACACATGTAGTTACGGAGATCAAGTTATGCTATGTAGGTTTTAGTACCAAGGTGGTCTTACCAATTATTCCTAATAATTTCAACCTTTTTAAAATAATTATGTAATAGAGTACTCCGAACCGGTTTGTTTATGGTCAATACGAAATGTTTTTAGGACATCTTTTAATAGCATTTTGTGCGAATACTTATCGTTTTAGTTGCCCTGCTTCATATAATATAATATTGTACCATCTATAGTTTCTTAAAAAATCATTGCTTAGTTTAATGAATCAATTTAGACACCATTATAGATTCGTATCTGAAAAAATGTATGTAAAAAAAATGTGATAATCCATTATTTCAGTAACCAATTTATCTTCATTTATCATTCAGTATTTATTATCAAATTTTATCGGACTCATATGTATATCTAGATTTTCACTTCATGCACTGAATCGAGTTCACTGGTTATTGTTGTTCTGATTAATTAAATTACACTTTTACACATAGGTACAGAAATAAGCTCACGATTGTATTCCACAAAGGGTTAGCAGTGGTAAATTTCTGCACCCATATTTAGCCAGCTATAAATTAATCCAACGTAACTCGAGAGTATTTCCAAGTTGTAAAAACATTTTTGACATAGTCCTGCTACGGGAAAATTTCTTAAGATAATATCCATTAAAACAGCCCGTCCAGGGAATCGAAACCGGGACCACTAGATCGCATGGCGCTTACTTTTGTCGCGAGACCACCAGGCACGGCAGTCACAGCTACATTTTTTTTCACACAAAATCCTACTACTATTATAAAGGCGAAAGTTTGTAAGTATGGATGTATGGATGTATGGATGTATGGATGTTTGTTACTCTTTCACGTAAAAACTACTGAATGGATTTGAATGAAACTTTACCACAATATAGCTTATACATCAGAATAACACATAGGATACTTTTTATCCCGGAAATTGTAGTATTCCCGTGGGAATGAGTATTTCTGGATCTACCAAAGCGATTTGAATGAAATTTGGTATAGAGAGAGGTAGAGCTGACAGAATTAATATGGGATAGTTTTTATCCCGGAAAATTAAGTATTCCCGTGGGAATGGGTATTTCTATATCTACCAAACCGATTTGAATGATTTTCGGTATAGAGATAGTTAGGGCTCAAGAATTAACATGAGATAATTTTATCCTGGAAAATGTAATCCCGTGGGATAAACATGTTATAAATGCAAAAATCTCTCTGCACTTAGCCCTAGAGTCTACGCGGACGGAGTCGCGGGCAAAAGCTAGTATTTCCATAGATTTACAATATAGAATATTTCCTTGTGTCCAGCCCTCGCTCAGCTTAGCTATAACATCTAGCTATTTTGGAATTATGACATTAATGGTTTACGATATTACCGTTGGTTTATGACGGGAATAATTTTCTTGGTCATTAATTTAATGAACTGACGGAATATTTGAAAACAATACTGGCTCGTAAGAGTTATTTTACATATTTATTGCGTTTTCACGGCCAACAATGGCTTGTAAAGTCGATACAATGAAGGTCACTTCCTATATATATGTATATCGTTGTCTGACGCCTTTGGTTATATGCGGATGAAATGTTGGATTAAGTTGAAATAATATTTTATCATGTTTTAAACGAAGACAAATCGTTTGCATATTAGCTTAAGAAATAGCTAGAAAAAGCTTGTCAAAATTTAGTTCTGGGAATCTTTGAAAGAGGCCTCAAAATTAATTTCTTGTTTTCTATTCCAGCATTTTTAGATGTAATAAATAATATACCGTTCATATTTACTTATTATTGTTATTGTTCCAGGTCCCATAGTATCAGCGCTATGTAACAAATTCGGTTGCCGCGCCGTGTGCGTGGCGGGCTCGTTGGTCGCAGCGGTGGCGTTCGTCCTGTCAACCTTCAGCAAGAGCGTCACCATGATGATGATCACCTATGGGTTGTTAGGAGGTAAGTTATAACAATATCTAGTTCATGAAAAGGAGTTTTTATTCAACCAATAAATTATCATGAACTTAAATCAGTGGGAGTTTGCAGTAAATTTTTCCATGAGAATTGAGTAAATGTGGGTCTAACATAATTTTTCGCTTTTTCTTATTTAAAGTAGCAAAAGGATTCATGATAAACACCTTTATCTTCTCTCCATTTATGTATTTTTACTAATACGGGTTCAGTCCCTAAAGATTTCAATTGTTTACGTGAAGTTATTATAACAAGACTTATATTCACTTGTAATTTACTCACTGCTAGTAAATGTCGTAAACAGCATTCTTCTTTATTGTTCGATTAGTTACTTGGCTTTAAAAAATACACTTACATTTTATTTACGGTATTGTGTATTACCGTCACGTTTATCTTACTGGCAAAGAGATTTATACCAGAGATGTGGATTTATTTTAAATTGTCTCTAGCTGATACATAAGAAATGTAATGTGTAAACTTAGATATAAAAAAATGTATGAACTATACTTAGGTTCTAGCACGTGTCCATTAATGTATTGTAACGTATAAGAGAAAGCTAGACAAAACGTTACCTAGTTAGAACAGACTTTATGTACTTAATTAATAAAATAATCATTTGTCTAAAGATTTTTTAAAAACAATAAAATCTATTATTGAGTCAGATATAATCGCAATAGGTCTGCTAATTTTGTCCCCATAAACATTAATTTCTTCGAAAATGAAGAACACAAGCCAACAATTCGTTTATGCGTCTGAAATCCTGGCGCCAAGATATTGGGCCAGTTTTACGATCAATGCGGATAATTCGGTATTTGCGTTTACTTTACAAACACGCCGATCGATGGCAATTAGGCAGAACATTGTGGCAAGTTTTGAGGTTTCAGTACTCGTTACTTAAGAGCTCTTAATTTGTCCCTCACGAAAGACCTTGTACTCGAGAGACGTACACATATTGATGTAATTCGATTGTGCAAATTGGTAGAACAAAAGTTGCTGATTTAGATAATTTTTCCAGTGAAACCAAATCGTCAACCTGAACGAAAATTAATATCATAGCTAAAGTTTGAAAATTGCATAAAGACATAAATTGTTAGTTGAGTATGTTAAGGACTATAAATACGATGTTCTATTTTGGGAGATAATACAAGAGCAATAAAACGAAACGCAGCGGTAGTTGGGAACGTGAACGTTATGTAAACTTGGCGTTGGCTGGCCTTGGCACGTTGGCACAAATACACCATGGCGTCGGCTAGTCGCGTCGTCCTTCGAACCTTGGACCGACTGACTCAGTGGCCGCGCAAAGGATATGCCAGCGGTTCAGCCCATTTGGGTCATATTCCACCTCGACAATTAACACCAATAACAGTTGCGATGTGGAAGATAAATTGCTATTTGCACACATTCTGAGAATTAATAGAGTCGAGGTTATTTAAAATGGCTACTGTGTGTTGTTTAAGTAAATAATTTGATTAGTGATATATATTTTGGGCTTTCTTAATACAATGACTTCACGTAGAGAAATGTATGCACACATGGTACGTCTAAATATATTTCTTCGACTCATCAGCCGTACCCGAGCGTCTTGAGCGATTATGTTCTCACCTTTGTGGATGAGTGGTTGTAACCTTCTGGAAAGCGGCCACTACACAGACAGAGAAAACCTCGACGTTGTCACTTCTGCAATCGTGAAATATTCTCAGCCGGGGGATTTTAAACTTCGAGATGTACTGGGTACAGACAAAACACACATATTCGCAAAATGTGACTACAATGTACTTGAGGATTATAATTAAATTATAAGACTTGTTGTTTTACATTAATAATATTTTGTTATCTTAAAATTATTGTATTTTGAGTAAATCGAATTTCAAAGTGAAATGTCAATGCTTTTTTAATACCAATATTAAGTAAAAATGCAGTATCATGATTTTCTTTGTTGTTACAAAAGAAGTTTTACGCCGG
Organism: Cephonodes hylas; assembly: GCA_030295005.1. Taxonomy (NCBI): domain Eukaryota; kingdom Metazoa; phylum Arthropoda; class Insecta; order Lepidoptera; family Sphingidae; genus Cephonodes; species Cephonodes hylas. The sequence continues at coordinate 9,665,706 of AP025371.1, forward strand.
CTGCGTCAGAGTGCGATGTACACAAATTAAGTTATTTTTAGTACCGAATGGTCTGTTTTTGTAACTTTAGTACTTTCAAGAGAGTGCATTTGCATCTTTGCACTTGCAACTTTTCTTAATAAGAGTTCTCCAGGGGAAGCAAAAAAATAATTACTCTTATTTGTAGTATTTGTTGGAATATTTATATATGGGATATTAAATTGCCCAAGAAACCTGATTAATATTAAAAAGTCGTTAATTTTGTGTTCTTTGTCTAATTCACAATATCCAATATTAATTTAATATCTAAGTAATAGATACTAAACACATATAAATATGAATGGAGAATTAGATAACCTACGAGATTAGGTACAAAAGCCAGGCTACTTTTAGACTTAATAAGAGTTAGCGAGTTCTTGTTAACGGCTTCCATTCCGCGTGACGTATCGTATTGCGGGTCCACTGGGAAATACCCACATGTATCGATGCTCCTGACAAGTCATTCTACACTACTTAATCCTATTGCCTGTTTGTTCCATGGCAATTTCGCCTTCACCACTCCTGCATTACGAGACTAATTGAAAGATAAGTCCATTATCATACCCGAATCCTGAGTGCAGCCTTAAGTGCTTCTTTCCTCGCCCTCTTAGTGTAATGCAGCATCAGTGTTTCGCCGTATCAATTAGATACATCCGTTACTTTTAGGGAGGAGTTGGACGTTAGACCACGTTGGATCACTCAACCTAGATTTTATAACATGCAGATCAATAAAATGAACAATAATATAACGCAAGTAAAAGAAAAAAGGTTTAAAAATATATATAGAAAAAGAAAGCAATATAGTATTCTGACAGAACATCATCTTTCTTATCTTGAGTTTCTTTCCCGTTTTTTAGTAATGACTGTCTTTCGAACTGGTTAGTAATTAAAATTGGGAATAATTGAATTAAGTGACGTATTTGACATTTCAAAGATTTAATAAACCATATTTATTCCTCAGTTCTTTACAATTATAAATTATACGCAGAATCTAACTCCATGTCCTGGTGAATAATAACGCTCTCAAAAAATACTTTCCTTTATAACGAGGGCCGCCCTTTGCGCTGACATAAGGGAAATTCCCTTTGTAATTGTTTTATCGATATTTTGCAATACCTATGCCGGACAACGAAGGCCTTGCGGTGATCTAATGCAGATATACAATTTTATAGCACTCAGTAAAATTCTGGATTAATGTAACATCTAATATTCATTACTAAATTATTTGCATTTTCTTAATTAGAATCGCTTTGTAAAGTACAACTTGCCTTAAGATCTAGAAAATTCACGCCAGGTTAATATTTGATTGCCGCTATTCAACTCTTCAATATGAAATTCTATCGTTCCAAGAGGCTGTTATAGGAATTTCCCACTGGCCCTCCAACGAGGTACTTGAAATATTAAAACCGTTTCAACACGTTCTTTGTTCTCTCGAACCCTTGAAAACGGCACCAATGTTCCGTGTGTGAAATTGGACATATGCCAACATAAACCTGAGCTACAAAACGACCTAACTACCGATCTTTCGCAAAGACTTAAGCCCTTTTGTTAACTGGCACTGGACAAGCGCGCTTTCCATTCTGCACATTATGTTATGCTAGCGATGTGAATAGCTGATAGAAACCAGCTTGCTCTATAGTTAGGTGTGTACTACAATAATTGTCCCGGTTTTCCGCGATAAGTCACTACATTGTATAGGGAAGAACCTTGGATTCTATTTCCTTCATGTGATTATGTGCAGTCAAGGAAGACTATAAAACGGGAATATATTTGTTCGAAGAACAGTGTATTAGACCAGAAACTGTTATGTTACTGTAATAGTATAGGTTTACCTCACTTAAGAGGTCTCTGGGTGAGGCCTTTGTCCAGCAGTGGACGTCTCTTGGCTGATGATGGTGATAGGTTTATCTGTTGTTGAACATTTTCGTTGTTGTATTTTAAATTTGCAATAAATACAAAAACTCTCTGTTTCATATGCGTTTTCTATATGTAAATGTTATGAAAACTAAAATGTCGTGGCTTAATCAATTGTATTACCAATAAAAGAGATACTGGATCAGTCAGAGCAGATGTGGTGTACCATTGGAGATAATATTCGACACACATTTAACTATTTGTTTATAAACTGTATGTAGTGTGTGTTAAAAAAAAATAGTTTCCCGTTTTGCTTTATAAACTAGAATTAGTCTTATTTGTCTGTGCGAAGGTCAAAAAGACGTTCGATTGGCGTGGTGCCAGATGTCTCAGACGCTGCGGCGCCATATACGACCATAGTAATGTTTATTTGTAATAACTAACAAAAAATACTTATATACCTTGCAGCACATGTTGAATTGATCTTGCCAATATACATAGTTAATTATGAGAGCTATCTGTTGGGAAAGCTTTATTGAATTCACTTTAAAACATTATTGCTAATTTAGTTCTCTACATTTTGAAACCACAGACTTACATGTCATCACTATTTCATTGAATAAAATTGTGTAATGTCCTTCGGTCCATTTTCATTAATTAATGCTTCATTACATGGATAGGTACGCATTAACATATCAATGCATGTTGATTACACAATAAAAGGAATGACATTTCCTTCCATGTGCTTATTTCCTGTAAAATGTACATATTTGCTGTTTGAAAAATCATTAGCAACTCTATTTAGCACCAATTGTGCGCTGGTTCTAGTTGGCAGCCGCGTATTGAGATCATCACATTTCAATGTCGAGACCGTTCGGAAACGACCCGTCACGTCTATGAATTACACACATGCATGCGTGATTACTACAATTTTCTTTCCCTAAACATCACCATTATTTTTATATAGTGACCTTTGTCTTCACTTATCTTCCAAGATCTAAATTATTGTAATAAAAATGTTTTTTTATCGTGTGCTCTAGCTATAAAGAGAGCATTGCACCGAATGCGACATATTTAAATTCGTATAATAAAATCTCCCCTTTTCGAGAACCCTGTCAAATTTCCAACACGGATCGCTGATTGGAATAATTGAATCAGTTATTTGCGTTGTCAACGATCCGTATCGCGCAGTATTATCGTGCTTCTTACATTTTTCAAATTCAATGTATCCAAACAAATAAATGTGCATTAGATAAAAAGTATCTGGAAAGAACATTGGTAAATCGTTACCGATAATGTAAAGGACATTTTGATAAATATAGATTTTGTAATATTTGTCTCAATTGATTTTATAAATACTGCCCTTTTAGTTAAATATCTTTTGTGCAACACATTATTGCTACCCTATGGTATGTTTTTCTTATTTGTAGATAACAAGAAGAAGTTTACGCTAAAAAATTACAATGAGAGATGCATAAATTTAAAATTATTTTATATGATTTGCCTCAAAATTACAGTTGGAAAAGTATAAAATAATATTCACGTAATATGTTTTATCGGTAAACCCTCTTGTCTTCGCGTATTTATCAACTGAAAACAAATTCGACTTAGAGTTTAAACACGGTCAGCTGTCTAAGCAACTGATTCAACCTAAATTGCGTCTACCGCATTGCCCTACTGTTCTTCTTTCGTTTCATCATTCAACCATTGTGTGCAAATTGATGATTAATTAATTTGTCGAGAAAAAAAATGGAATATGTACCGGAAAATGACGCATTTATTAAACGAGTAAAGTAACGACCTCTTCGCAGCAGGCAACAACCCATGTGTTCCTTTGTGCGGTTTCATATAGCCATTTGTGGGCCGACATCAGCAAACACTGACTCATTCAATATCATATTCCAGATTACTGTACAGTTTGCGTGTGTTCGGTGGGGTGGTAACGACAAAATTTGTATCAAGAATTGTAATATGATTTAAATTTTTAGCATTTTTATCGACTTTAAAACGAATAATAAAAATGTTGCATTGTGTCCATGCCATCTGTATTGAATATGTGTTCCAGACATGCGTACCCAAATCGTTAAAACCCGATTTCGCGTTATTATTCACAATAATAAAATTCTATTGTACGATCCGGTAGTTCGCTGCTAAGTATAAAGACTGCTGAAGGTCAACCTTAATAAAGCAGGAACGTGATCCTTTGTTCAGGAAAGTTCGATCTTGAGAATTTTTCAACTGGCCGCCTGCCCAAAACCAGTCCATCGACCCTTCGTAGTAAGCCCCTTGTAAAAATATACTATTAACTTCGCCATTGCACGGATTAAATTGGTGTACGAAGTAATTGCAGTTTATTGTATTATTTACATCCCATTCATACAGTGAAGCTACATTCTTATAATCTAATGTTTTATGATAAATCCACGCCAATGTTGATGAAGTTATTAACATAATTTATACCATTATTAAGTCTGCCTTCAATTTGTTTTTATGCACTTAAGATTTATATTTTATGTTAGTTATATTATGCCGGATTATAAATCAGCAAGCAGCTGAAATAACATGGTATTCGCTCTAATATAATTATACTGCTCGTCTGGTGTACGCAAATTGTATAAAGAAGTCTAATTTGGTGTTCTGCCAAATTTATGACAAATATACACAGCTTCATTTCTTCAAAGAAGATAATGAAGTAGCGCAAGATTACTACACTTGAACAGTGCATTGTAATAATGTATAAGCATGTTGGCAGCTATTGAATCAGACATTTCTTGGAAATAATCATTATACTATAATTGATGTGTTTGATGATTGTGTACAGCAACATCATGACGGTTATTATTACGGATAAATGTATTTTAATTAGGCACTTTAGTGCGTATTCCGTTGGGCAGTGCAGCAAACCATTGGGTATCACCGCTACAATCAAAGGACATCTTTTATGATACTTTTTTAACAACCTTCACAATAGTCTGCTCTATTTATATCTCCAATTTAACTTGCTTAGCGAGCCCTTCGTAGCCAATTCATAGATATCTTATGCAGCCATCAATTATGAACAACCGTAATGTTGTATTGAATATTCACTCGGAACAAAATACCAATAGTTTTATGTTACTCGTGTATTACTTATTAAACTTATTGGCGTGTGATCTCGCATTTAATTAAAAATCATTGTAAAGATGCCAAGGATTTTTAAATAGCATCACAATTAGTTTGAATGCAATCTACGATGCTTTCGAATCTTTAGGATTCTACTTATACAGGGTGTATTTAGACCGTGACCGAAAACTGAGGCAGGTAATAGCGAGGGTGATCACAAACCCAGTGGTGATATTAAAAATCCCGCCAAAAAATAAAAATTTTGACGTTTTCCATACAACCATCGGTGTTAAAAGTATGTGGTTTGTATGGAAAACCTCAAAAATTTTATTTTTTGGCGGGATTTTTAATATCACCACTGGGTTTGTGATCACTACCGCTATTATCTGCCTCAGTTGTCGATCACGGTCTAAATACACCCTGTATTGAAAGTTTGATTACAACGCCGTATATATCTTTTTTTATTTGTGTTTTAAAGGTTGGTTTGTCATTGCAGGTATAGGCTTCGGTATGATCTACCTTCCATCAGTGGTGGCCGTGGGTTATTACTTCGAGACCCGTCGGTCGCTGGCCACCGGCATCGCTGTATGCGGGTCTGGTGTGGGCACATTCAGTTTCGCTCCCCTCGCCGCGATTTTGCTCAATGAATTCGGCTCGTGGCAAAATGCGAATCTGCTGCTCGCCGGGTTAATCCTCAATTGCGCCGTATTCGGAGCGTTGATGAGACCCCTTGTGTATCCCAAGGTAAACTATAAATGTTGCTAAGTTTGCGAGGTGGGATAAAATTGATAGTAAATTCGTTTCAATGCTTAGAGTAAATATGTTTTTTTTATTAATGATTCTTACATTAATTTGAAAAAAAAAAAAACATCTTAACCATAACTTAATAACCTGATGTAACCTACCTCCGAGGACTCATACATTTTTTTTATGAGAGTACTTTTTCTATACAACAGCATTTTAGCAATAAATTCATACCGCAAAGCGTCAATGCTCTGAGAAAACGTATCAATACACCATCAATTGAAACCACAAGTAGACCTTATCGTTTACATAGATTGACGTTCGTTAACAAGTTGTAAAGAGTGTGATAAATGTATTAAGTGTGTTTAACATAAAATAAATGTTAATAAAGCCTTAGATAGACACGTCACAGCTAATTAAGTACATTTCTGATAATATCGATAAGCCTCGAGGTTACTTTTTACCTCGAGGCTTGCTCTTTAGCAATGATTATTGATATTAGAAAGTATTAATTTTATAAAATCAGCTTGAGCCGATCCGAGAAAAGTTCTATTTTCTCTGTGGAATATTTATATAAACATCGGATGATTATCTTACTTTGTCCTAAAGGAATTAAAAAATATATAATTTTAACATAATTTAAATACTGAAACTGTTAGTGATATTACTATTTTTTATGTTAGCAGTATATCTTGAACTTGAATTTGTCAAATTATTGTCATGTTTTCAAATAAAAGTCAAATTTTGTCATACTTTAAATCATTGTCAAAATCAACCTATATATTGAGCCTTTTCCATACTCGAATACATTTGTTTACACTTTATTACACTCGATAAACAGCACTTGAAATAGCTTTCATTGCAGATTATTATTGAAGAGTTTTAGATGTCAGGCTTTAATTTATTGCATCATTCTTAAACACGTAGATATTAGTAAAATTATTATAGAGATGTATATGCTTTCCAATTGTGTATGCAGTTCCAATGTATAAATAGACAAGATCGTTGTGGTACCAGAGCGACATTTTCAAGGAACAATTACGTCTATTTCTAGTGGATGCAATGCACTTCGTGCGTCCTTACAATTAAGGTCAAACCCTGAACTAAATTCTATAATAGGTTTAATGTTCATTAGCCTTAATCCGAGGACAAATTTTACAGACCTCTGGCGAGAAACCACTGTTGCAACGCATGGCTGAAGAAAAGAGACTGCAGATGGAAAGAGGATCGATTGGTGGATCTTATTTTGTAGTACAGCTGCCTGACGGCACGATGGAGAAGAGACTGAAGGTAAGCTTGCATAAGTAGAATAATGGTTTTGGACCTATTGGTCGGGATTCCATTATTCTAATAAAATTATTCTAATTAAGTTAGGATTAATTTTAATCTCGTTTTAAAAACAGTATTTATACCAATGGTCTTTGTAGCGACTGGAACAAAAGTTAAATAAGCTGTGCGAAATGAATATTGACATGGTAACACTGATGCATCAAACAACGAGACTAAAAGATTTCTATCGATCAAGGGATCTAAGCTACTCTACGGATGGATTCACCACAATCTTAAATGAACGCATCACGGGAACTTGTGGACTTAAATAATAAAAGTAGGGGATCTGGCGCTCAAAGAGGAAGGCCTCTGGCATGTAGGCCTGTTAGTTGGTACGAGAGTACAAAGTAGGGAAACCGTCGGCGGTAAAAGTGAGGAGAGACAGTGATGCGTGTGCAGGCGCCGTTGAACATCGACCCGGGCGTGCACTCGTCGCTGAACCTGGAGGCGCTGGCGCGCGTGCCCACGGCGCCCTCCATGCACGCCGTGCCCACCGCGCCCACGCTGCCCACCATCACCGAGGCCAACGTCGCCGAGCCCAAGCACAACAACAAGGTGCCCGCGATACCCTTCTCGATGCTTCCTTCACCTTCTTGCACTCGGACACAGGACCGACCGCCAACATCGGGAGCTGTCGCTGCTTTTCCTTTCATGTCATACCTAACCTTGTCAATATTGATACTTTGTACAGTGGCATTGCACGGTAGCACTTCAGTGACATTTTGGCTCAGAGTTAAGTCCTTGCCTGATCACAATCCTTGTTGTACGTGCTCTTACCATCTACCACTATCTTGCTGATGTGGATCAGGACTTTATCGCCAATGGAAACATGGATCTTATTAGAACAGCTAAACCTAGGATTTCTGTGGGTGGAATCTACACTTGAAATACGATGTGGAATATATAGGGCTTATTAGTAACAGAGTCTCTGTGATAATATTGTTGATATCACAAAACTCAAAGCATTCGTATCTAGAAAGATCTAGTACGTATCAATGTACTCTGAAATACCAAAGTTTGAAACATTCAAACCTTCCTTTCATTTTCGCATCTGTTCTGTTCTATTCTCGCACCATCTAACTCGGATTTGCTTTCGTGACTAACACTGGAAACATCTTCAATATGGAACAATGATTATTTCTTATACGCTTTCAAGTAGTATTGTGCTTTTCTTAGTAATATAGTTTGCTGAAGATATAGTGGAGTGTAACTTGAATCGTTTATCGATTTAATGGGAATGAAGAGATATTTTGGCATGAAGCAACAAGTTTGCTTGCGTTATTTGACCTGTGACTAAGCTGTTATGGTAATAGACATAGATTAACACAGATGGGAACATCATCATTATAGATGATGATATCATTGATCGCATTACTATTACCGACGTGTAGAACACGCTTGTATATGCTTGATTGAAAGCCATTCCATCGATCTGTAAAGGAGACTACACCGAATGGACTAAGAAGCGTATCAGTTGAAATTCAGGTCAAAGTATGGCTTTGTAGAACGCTTAAGAGAATGCTTTAGATAAGACCAATGGCAGTACTTCCATAGAAATCCAAATTTGTTTTACAAAATTACAAATAATAGTTATCAAGCTTTAAATCCTTCCTTAAAAAAAAGCAATTTGGAATATACATGAGAATGTCTTGATCCCATGATAAATTCAAATTAGATGTTACACAATTAGAGTTAAAGCTTTTTGGCATCTGGAAGTACCGTCACTGGATGAAACACAAGTAGTAATAGCATGGTAAAACACAGTTTATACCAGCAATATCGTTGATAAACTGTGGATAACTTGGAGTATCTCATAGAATGAGCGAGTCCCGTTGCAGAGTGAGAACGGCAGCGCGATCGTGAGCCCGGCGCCGGCGAGCACGCTGCCGGCGCCGCAGCACATGTCGCGCAACGTGTCGTCGCCCGCGTTCAGCGCGCAGGCGCCGGGGCTGCCCAAGAACGGCTCCGTGCCCTTCTTCGACCGGCAGCGCAAGCAGAGCACCGGCGATAGGTGACAACCCTCATATAGCTTTGATAGTCTTTATTTCTGCGGGAAAAATCCTATTTACGGACGGTGTGCCGGGCGGTCGCTGAGCCGGATCGCTACCCAATATCTTTGCGCCGTAATACCGACTAAAAACCCCGTGGCTGCCACCATCGGCCCAAATGAGACGGCCCCGGTTTACCCTGAACCAGGAGCTATGGATTGGACTGGGACCGCCTCTGCATATCTTTGATAGTCTGTCATCTCTCAATAGGACAGAGTAGTGGACTGAAGCTTCTTTTAGCTTCAGTGGTAAGGAGGCCCGAACAGTGGAACGTATATTGGTTGATGATGATAATGAATTTTTGGAGCAAGAATGATTTAATGAACGAAATTGAAAAATAAGTGAAAATAGAAAGTTGTGTAATATGAAAATGTTTGTCTTTTCAGATTCAAACCGTCCTTAGCCGCTATCAAAGCAACATCCAAAACCTCCGTGAACAGCCAATACAGAACTGCACCAGATGTAAGTATTTTAAGATACGTAACGATGAGACTCTGTTTCAGTGCCCTTCAAATTTAAAAACACCCAATTTTAAGAACATCATAAATAGATTAGTTTCATGGAAATAGTCTATTTCGTAATCAGCGTGTCGAAATTGGATTAAGCCCAAATAAATTGACCCACTTTTATGACGACAACGATGCGTTCGTTTTGTCGTTTTGATATGCGAACGAGTTGATAATGGTAAACACTAGCAGGACCTTGAACTCCAGGGAACCCGTTGCCAAATCGAACGTACATTTGGCCTCACTCCAAAACGCATTTGTCTTTTTCTTCCTGTTTACAACTACATACATACAGTAATGGTGTTTGCAAAAAAAATTGCAAGACTTGTGTACTTTTCCATCGTTGGGGATAAATGTGTTAGTGACAAACATGTGTCGGGTAGTAAATAGTTTGCAAGTAGGCACTTCAGACTATTACAAAACGAAAAAACAATTTGAAAGTATCGTAGTTTCTAAATATATTCTTGGGTCACACTTGTAAAACATCCACTCTCTGTGTAACTGAGTGGATGTGATGACATTCATATCCCGAGTATATTTTTAGGGTTCTAGTTATGAGTATTTGATTAGTTTCTCAACTAAAATATATATGAACGTCAGCAGTATACGATAGTAAATGAGTACCGATTAACTTCGTTGCGGGGTAATGAAAGACTAGATTCCCTTAGATTTCTTGAGCTTCATTGCTCGGCCTCAATATTGTGCGTATGACAGTTTATCTTGGAGCACAGGAACTACAGTGGTGGGTGTGTGATAGGATAGGTACAAATTTACCCTGCAAAAAAAAAATACTGTACGTTGGTATTTCGAACCCCAGGTAGGCTTTTCGAAGTTATATGTGTTTTAACAATGAATTATCACTTGTTTTGACGGTGAAGAAAACATTGTGAAGAAACCTGCAAATCTAAGCAAAGGTTTTAGAAATCGTAGCTGTGTAGTCCGGGAACCCGCACTAGGCATTGTGGTGGACTAAGGTTTAAACCCCCTCAATTGTAAAGGAGGCCGTGTCCAGTAGTGGAACGTACATTGGATAACTGATGATGATGTTGATCTATCGACGACACCTGCAGGGCGACACCGAGAGCCAGATGTACACGTCGAAGCTGTCAGTGTCCGCGGGGCGCGAGGCGCCGCGCATGGTGCGGCCGATGTCTCGCAAGGACATCTTCTACTCGGGCTCCGTGCTCAACCTGCCGCAGTACCAGAGCCAGAAGTCGCTGCAGGGGTACCGCAACTCCGTGCTCAGCCTGCCGCAGAGCAGGCAGACGGGCGACCTGGAGAGACAAGAACGTGAGACCACCTTCTATATCTATACAAAATTATTCCAAACTTATGTTGTCTCAAGAACCTCAATCTTATCATCGCCCCACTTTGAGTCAAAACCTAATAAAGGGGTTATGCCAAAGAGTTAATCTCGCCAATGCAATGGATCAAAGATAAAGGGTCATTCTCAGCAGGAACATAGATTCGAACGCCCAAAGACTTAATTTTCAATTAAAAAATATTTAGAATGGTATCAAAAATTTTCACCGTCTGGACCATGGTATTCATCTCACAAAATAACAATCTTACCAGATGCTTAAAATTTCTATCCAAAAACGTCACCAGTTCAAAAAACCATGACATATAATTCTTATTTACTTAAATAGTTTGGATACAAAAATACTACTAGTTTCATATATATTGTTAGTCTAAGTAAAATATAAATTGTGTGTATTTGATGCGATTTCAGAATACGACCTATGCCCATGCCTGCACCTCCCCAACTCATTTAAATCAGCGTTGTCCTCTATGCTGGACGTGAGTCTGCTCCGTGATCCCGCCTTCATGCTCATCGGCGTCTCCAACATCTTCGGAATGGCCGGACTCTACGTGCCCTTCGTGTATATAGTCGATGCTGCTCGTCTTAATGTAAGTAAACGGAAAACTTTCTAGAATGTACTAGAAATCATTTAGCATTATTTAAGAGGAAAGAAAAGGCTGTCTAATGGTGCGCCATGGGAAAGGCCGATGTCCAGCAGTGGGCGTGAAAGGCGATGATGATAATGATTACTATTTAAGACCCCGACATTAAATCTTTTGGGAATCAGCTTACAAAAAAATTATGTTATATAATTCACTATCTACAATTGTATAAGATTTTTCCACTCAAGTTAAATTGAGTATTTTCATGCCAATTTCAGGGTGTAGAAGGCTCCCAAGCTTCGTTCCTGTTGTCCATCATCGGTATCACGAACACATTCGGCCGTATCATCTGCGGCTGGGTGGCTGACTTCCCCTGGATGGACTCATTATTACTCAACAACGTCTGCCTCGTCGTCGCTACGGTAATTCATATGCAATTTTATTTTCGACACCAAGAAATTATCGATATGCAATTTGAACTTCACTACGTTCAGCATTAGATGTTGACAACGCTTTGGCAGTGAAAAAAAAGCAATTTAATTTCTTAATTCAATTTTATCTTGTCTGGGCTGTTCCAGGATTTTTATACAGGTTTTTCTCGTTTGCAGATTTCAGTGGGTGTTACGCCGTTCTGCTATTCATATGGTTCCTATGTAGCCGTAGCTATTGCATTCGGAATAGCTATTTGTAAGTTATGTTTTTTTTAACTATATACTGCATTAATTTTTTGGTATTCAATCTTTTTGGAATATAAGAAAAGCTGTAGTAGTTGCGAGCGACGTAAGGTATTTTGTAAATGGAGGGGACTAAAAGAAGAAATGAGGAAAGGGTTGTATATTACTCATTTAAAACTTTATTGAACACAAAAAAAAGTAAGATACAGTAGACAAAATAAGTACAAATAGCGGCTTTATCGCCTAAGGCCGGGCAACGAGATGAACATCGCTCGTACTAAGAGCGTGTTGTGTCCCTTGCAGCGGGCTACATCTCGCTGACGTCGATCATCCTGGTGGACCTGCTGGGGCTGGAGCGGCTGACGAACGCGTTCGGGCTGCTGATCCTGTTCCGCGGCGCGGCCGCCATGGTGGGGTCGCCGCTGGCCGGCGCCGTGTTCGACGCCACGCACAACTACGACGCGTCCTTCTACATGGCGGCCGCCTTCTTCCTCGCCGCCACGCTCACCTCCTTCGCCGCGCCGCTGTTCCGCAGGTACTCTATGCTGGCATGGAGGTGGCAGCTGATCGAGGTTTAAAGACGTATCCGAACTATAGTCGAACACGGCTGATGGAGCGCTAAAGATATATTCGTATTGTGATGCCAGTTGTCGTGATCGAATTTTAAAGGTGTATCCACACTAGGGTTTGCAATCCCGCACCATTTTTTTTCCCGCGGGAAATTTGCGGGAAACTTGCCTTTCCCGCGGGATCCCGCGGGAATTCCCGCAAATATTCAAAAATGCAAAAATAAGCATATAGTAAATCTATATTACCTGTACATTAGTTATCTATACTAATATTATAAAGCTAAAGAGTTTGTTTGTTTGTTTGTTTGTTTGTTTGTTTGTTTGTTTAAACGCTAGGATCTCAGGAACTACTGGTCCGATTTGAAAAATTCTTTCAAGATTAGATAGCACATTTATCGAGGAAGGCTATAGGCTATGTAACATCACGCTACGACGAATAGGAGCGGAGCAGCAATAAAGAATGTTTCAAAATCGGGGACATTTTTTTCTTTTTGTGAGCTTCCGCTGCGTGCGCTGCGGAAACGGTTAAAGTTTCGCTAAAATAATGTATGAGAGAAATGTTCCTCTTTAAAAGTTCTAAATAAAAGTCCGCAACAGCATATGTCTAGCTTTTAGGATTGGTTCACTATAACCTCTTTTATGCTAAGTAAATTTGTTATAAAATAAAGCATTGTTTGTGAAGGTATTTTTAAAAAGATTATATTAATCCTTATCCAAATAAATGCGTTATTTAGTATAAGTATTTAATTTAAAAGAAATTTGGCCTTAACATCATTTGATTTCAATGAGTATCTTAGAAGATATCGCAGTTTCAAAATAATCATCAAGCGCGCAAAAATATGTACAAGGCGCCGACCGGCGCGTTACGGTTTCACGTTTAAATTATCTTGCTGATTTGTGTGATTTTTGGTATGGGCATAAATAGGACTCTAAGAATTAAAATAGACTACAACATATTTTCTTTCTGAACCGAACCCTGTAGTCCACGCGGACGGAGTTGCGGGCAAAAGCTAGTACTATATAAAAAAATAATAATAGAGACATTCATAAATTTATCTAATAGAAAAAGTACTTTTTCATAGTTCTTATGAAGTAAGGTAGCGGGTTTGAAATCCCGTATTCCGCGTTCCTACATTCCTAAATAATAAATAGTAACCTAAACAGCAATTAAACCCTCGAGGTATAGGCGCGGTCGAGAATCTGAACGATTGCAGGTCCAAACCCCAAGCACACACGACTGACTTTTCCAAGTTACCTATGTGTGTATTCACGATTTAACGGTAAAGGAAAACATCGTGAGGAAACCTGCACAAAACGAAACTAAAACTAAACCAAACTATTTCGCAAACCATCGTGGTGGTTAAGACCTATACTCAACACACTCATACAATGGTAAAGGCGACCTGTGCCTAGGCGTGGAATGTTTATAGGCTGATGGTGATGATGAACCTAACCTAAATAATTGTTACTACCATTCAGTTATTTATATACTCAGCCTATCGCCGTCTTGTTTTTTTTGCCTGGGGAAAACTACTACTAACCAGCAGGATATGTCGGACTTTTACCGACTAAAAACCCCATGGTTCTCGGTTACCGCGTGCAAAGGTCACCGGGATCTCGAGAAGAACACATACCGGTAATCCTTCTTGCGGTTTGCTTATATGCTCTTCACATATACATTTCTAAAAATTCATTCTCTTAAGTCTTAACTTGCTCGAAACCGATTAGAGGTTACAGCGCTAATTTGTCGGCCTCTTCGTCTACGAGTGGGATCGACTTTTTCACGATCCCTCTCTGCAGCCTCTTTCTTTGCCATGACAGCCTCGCAAAGCCTATCGCCGTCTACAGCTGAACTTAGACCTCTCCAAAACTTCAACCATCCTGGTCTTGAGGGGTCTTATCCATCCGTTACCCGGTTAATTGTTACTTACTGTTGAGTTATTTACTTTATCGATAATTTACTGCATCGATTTCTGCTAATTACATTGTACAATAAATAAACGAACAAAACTTGTAGTAGCCTGTTGTAAAGTGTCACTTTAATTGGAAACTCTCACTTTTTTTCTAACAGAATAAACAAACCGCCGCACATTTTAATCTTTTATTTCGTTCGATCGATTGATCCATACCGTCCGATGCGCCCACACTGTTGGGATAGAGCTAATAGGCCGTCAGTGGTAGCTGAATTACCTTGCCGAGTCATAAAATTTCCGCGCGGAATTCCCGCACATTTGCGGGAATTCCGCAGGACTTAAAAATGTGCGGGATCCCGCGGGAATGCGGGAACGCGGAATGCGGGATTGCAAACCCTAATCCACACCATGTCAGTTAATGTTGATCTAGCTTTATTTGTGTATCCGTACAATGATACCAATCGTGCTTAAAAAGCGTTTAAATTTGATCCATATTAATATGTTAGTTGAGGTTCAACAAGCTCTAAAGTGGTTTCTTTTGTATCGATTCTATATTCTTTATGTCAAGCAGCGTTTGGTTAATTTAATTGGTGTATAAATACTACCATGCCATGTATATTTCGACATGCTGTACGGGTTGATCTGCATTATGACAGGGATCATGTATCAACAAATCTTGTACGATTCATGGAAATTGACATACTTATCAATTTAAACTTATCATTATCTTTTTTCACCACAATATTTAAAGTGCCGTCTTGATTTGTATTAAAGGAACGGATTAAATGTGAGAAACGGATTATGTCCTACAGTATTCAACAATTTTAATTATTACATTTCCAACACAGGAAACCAGAGGAAATAGTGCAGCCTTCGGACGTGCTATCGCCAATCGACGAAGACCTGGAAGAGGGCGAGGAAGAAGACCCCGACGACACGCCCATCACGATGGGAGCGGCCCTGGCGCGCGGGCCCGGCGCCCCCCCCGCGCCCGCCATCACGCGCACGGCCGCGTCGCCGTCCGACCCGCCGTCCCCCGACCCCCCCGCCGCCGCCCCCGCCGCCGGCCCTGGCGCCGCGCCGCAGCGGGAGAGCGTGCTGTAACGCCGCCCCCCCCCCCGAGCCTCACCCCCCACTAACTGACCCCCACTCGGTTTCCGTCCGCCCCGAGAGAAGGCGCCACCCACCACTCGCGTCACACAACTCGGCGTCTCTATTGTAATATTAATGCGCGAAGAAATTTGTGCCGTTTCCACTTTTGATACGTTTATTGGAAATCAATACTGTCCTACCGGGAAAACATCCATAACCGACCTCTTGCGAATGAGGCGATGGGTTAACGATCATTTCGGAAGTTCACTTCGAATCGTTCAATAATTTTAACTAATTATTCGATCTCATAGCTATTGGAAGATTCGACGGAATTTCCTCGAAGTGATTATAGATAATAATTCTTGAATTAGGTACTTCTAGTGAAGTCTTAACAAAAGAGTCGATGGCAAAATGATTCAATTTCTTTCGATAGTGTACATTGTTCTCAATGAAAAGAAATGGATCATTTTGTTAAAAAAAAAACTTTCAAAATGAAAGTGAAAAAAAAGTTACCGTATTATAACGTCGATTTGAAACTGTTACAACTGGAATTGACTGTGAGCAATAAGCATCTGTATCAGCTTCATGTTATAAAATAGGAAAATTTTCGAAGGTTCTTTATTCCAACGTGCCATATAATTGTCGTGGTGCTTACGTCAATGTATTCGATGAAATCATATTACGAAAATACTCAAAGAGAACTGAAGAAGTTTTTACAACAAAAATCTATAATCTATATTGTCATAAAATGGTACTTAAATCGAGTACTTATAGAGATCCGTTACTTCATGTAAATTGAAGTGAATCCCGAGATTGACAATAAAAATCGTTTGGAACTAATTGCCTAATCAAACTGCAAAAATTCATGCACGTTTCAATCACTGTAAATAATTGCACAATCAACTGTAAATATAATTTGAGAGTAGTTAAGATATTTGGAATTTCTGAATATAATTGCTGACTGTTCTATTAGTACACTATTTTCCAATTCGAAGTTCGCGTTCGAAGTTAATTAAATATATTCCATGGAGGATAATTAGTACCGTAATGTGTAAAAACCTTTTCGGATAGATTCGGGTTTAGGTGGTATTTCGATATGGAACAGCCAATAAAAAAGTATTTGTATGGCGTATGGTACAAAAAAAAGTTTTAGTATAGTTCGATGAAAACAATAAAGTGGGGCATTATAATGAGGGCACAGTTCCCATCAATCGCTCCTAAGTCCGAATCTGTTTCATTAAGGTATAACCGAATTGTAAGATAACAACAGGGCTGCTGTACTATATGAAGGTTAACTATATACATTTTATACGTCTTCGTAGTTTTAAATTGTCTACCAGTTCCAATTTTCGAGCTTCGCTTTTATCTTAACAATCGACTGCAGTCGCCTAGTTTGCACAGATGCACTAAGTACTCACTGTCAATAGGTTTTGTGATTTTTTTTAACATATTGAGGCTCTTAGATATGCACTGCGTAAATTCTAACATTTTTCCGCTAAATAAATACCCTGTAATATATGATATACATGTGCCATCTAACGGACAATTCAATTCTAAATATTAAAGAATCGTAAGTGATAGAAGTGAGTAATTGTAACGCAGTCAATTTTGTGTGCATCATCCAGTACCAAATACTTGTATTACCGTGGATGTCATCGCGACAGTTGGCGGCCACTTGCCACGTAGTGTAGATATGTGCATAGAGTATACACACGATCGATATATTTTTGTCATGTAGGGTACATGTGTCGATACATTGCATAATTTAGCTTTAAGCGTTAGTGTACTTTATGGATAGGAATGGCTATATAAGGAAGGTATTATGTGATAATACGAAAACCGTTGATAAAAATATTATATTGTTTTTTTAACGACACGTTTCTTACATATGTTTATATAACGCGTAAGTGAATGTTTTGTTTATTGATTAGATTAAACTGGTATATAAAGTTCAAAATGTATAGATGTGTATTGCGGAATATTCAGAGTTATGAATTTTAATGTAACTGTTGTTATAGCTTTATGTAAAAACCAAAAGTGTTATTATTGTTTTTAAGATTTAAAAAGTATATACGCGACCACAGATAAAGTTATAACTGGACGCATTCGATGTATCAAAGAATTCTATTGTGTGTTTACGAACATGTCAGACATTTGTATGAGAATTGTTAGGAAATTATCGCCGATCGCGGCGATTCTTTTCTCAAATAGATCGTATTTAAAAATATAGAATATATGAAGTTAATTAGAAAATGTATTTCCAATGTGTAATTAGTTATCATATATTGTGTATGTCACTCAGTATTGGCTCAAAGTATTCATTATTATTTCGTCAAAATGTTAGGTGTTCACGCGTGGATCATTGTGATTTTATTTTATTGTTTTGCAAATATTTTCAATTTTATGGCATTCGATGAGGAGTGAAGTTTTTAGTACGTGTAGGAGCCACTGTGTCGCCGCCGCATGGAACATTCTAGAAGGTTTGATTGTTCTATATTTGCAGAGCACGGCCATGTTGTGTTCGATGCGCGCGCGGCATGGTGGCGAGCATCGCTTGCGTCAGTACAACATGCAAAGCTTATTTGTTGATAATGTCCACCGAAAATTTTGTAAATAATGGATTCATTAAATGGTAATGATGACTGAGACTGATTGTTTTATTTAAATATATAGAGACACATAAAAAAATGTTATGATATAGCGCAGTTGATGGTATCGTGGTTAAGACGCACTGTCGAGAATTTCGAGAGAAGTAGGTTTAAAGTTCAATCTCCAGGCACACATCTCTGACTTTTCGAAGTTTTGTATGTATCCCTAATTATGTATTAAACACCGTGAGGAAACTCACACACTTTAAAGTTCTTAGGAATTTCTTAGTTGTAGCACGGTAGACCAAGGACTAAGCCTGAGATGTGTAGCGAGCCTGTGGCCAGAAGTAGGGTGGTTATGGGCTGATGATGATAAAATTTAATATGATCTTATTGAAGCTGCAAAACAGAGTAATCTATTAAAAAAAATGTCAGATTAGTGAAAAGCAAGACACCTGCATTATCTCATCCTTGCTTCCTCTCCGATTTAGACCTAGAAGATACAATCACTAAACGTCTTAGGGCAAAAATTCGCATTTGGTCACGCGGTCAAACAACATACGGTTACTTGTGATATTACTAAAATGTTAACTACAAGATCAGATATCTATTGTTTACCTCATGTTTTCATTTCTTTCTAAAATTGTATCATAGCAAAGAATCGCAGAAAAACATTTTTGTCTGAGAGAATTTTTAAACGTTTTGGATTACCTAAGTACATATTTTTTTTGTTGTTAGATTAAAGGGAATCGTTGACACTATCGAAAGGCGCGTTCTATTTGCAATATCAAATAATTATTTCTAAGATAAATGCGAATACCACTATCTGTGCTTTCACGCCTAAAAAATTCGGAAGATTTTTATTATAGCTACAAATAGGACCTTGAGTAAGGGAAAAAATTCTACCTAATTCCGAACCAAGCCGTTAGTAATAATTGTTCGAAGTACGCGTAGATATCATCAATAGAGCTGAAGATAATCTAATAAGAACATAACATGTTTATGCCAATTAGCTTGTTGATCCGTCCACGGCGTGCGCTAGTGAAGTGTCGATCGCTCAGTTTATATCCGTCACTTAAAGTATGTTAGTGCACGTGCGCCGACAATTTTCCGCATTATCCATCATTGAAACATCCGTGTGGGCTAGTTAAGAAAAATTACTAAATCCACACTACAAGTAGTTGCAAAATTACGCGACATTTCTCTGAATACTTGTGTTGACACTAGTTGCGTTGTTCATTTTTGCCCACTTTAACAATCAACAATTTATAACTGTATTATAACCTCTTTTATTGCTTATCAGTCAAGTACATCTTTCATGTGTTTTAACATTTTTATCACATTCAACTTGCACTCCATGCGAGGAATCCTTTGACATTGCCGAATAAAAGACGCTTAATATTGACTCATCCGTTATTCAAACCTCTACGCTTAAAAATTGGCCAGTTGGTCATAATTTAACTGAGCACCAGTAGTTATGGCATACTGTCCTATCCAACTTATTCGATGCCAATACACACAGCAATTCCAGGAATCAGAAGTCTGAGATTCGGACCCGAGTCCTCCGAGATGATGTCTTGACGGTTCGCAAAATCCTCAAAGTCACTACAATTTTTGCCACAACGGCTGCTACCCAATTGTACTCGTTTTATAGTAACCTAATAGTCGTCTAACTTATAATTATTTTTCACTACACATACCGTATGTGCTGTGCTAATATAGCAAGAAATACTTATAATACTTTAATTAAATTTCAGCACTCGTTAAATAACAATTTTAATTACAATCGCCTTTACGTTAATTATATCCTTCGATAGTAACCAGATAGGCAAATTACAAATACCATAACATCCGGCTGTTCGTTTGTTTACAGTGCTCGAAATATTTGCCATATTTTAGTCGCACACTGTTGGCTCATAATTAAAATTCCCAGTACAAGTTCATCTCATTAAATCATATTCTGGGTAAATTTAACGATTAAGTAGATTCCTATCGCGCTCCAACGTCATTCGAATCATTAACGTTATTGCCTCGTCTCATGTACCTAGGCGTCTTCGGTAAATAGCTCCGAGGCCGTCTGGCGTATCGTTTACTATCAATATAGTAACCGAAGGAACAAGTGCTATCATTGAATGACATTGTGCCAAATTGAGGCATTCGTCAATAGGTTACACGGACTCCATTGATACAGAGCACAGACTGCGCCAGATCATTCCCCGCCGCAACGTCGCAGTTCCGACATTAAACTATCTAATCATGAATCAACATATTGTTTGAATTTCGGGTGGATTGGTTCGTATTGGCATAAGTTGACCAATTGACCCCCATAAATTGGTAACGGTCGGTATATGCGTATGCAGTGACGGGTTAATACGTTACATCAGTAGTTCAACACTTTCAATTATATCTAACGACCTTAGAAGTGAAGGAATTTATGCCGTGCCTATCACTCATTTAGTACAGCTTTGAAAGGACTCGAAAGTTTCAATGATTTGCGCGGGATAAGTCTTGTTATCGAATTTGTTAAAACCTAATGTAAATGCTTGTGAGTGTATTCTATATTTATAAAAATAATTAAGTAATTGGAACTAAGTAAAGGGAAATTGGAGTAATTTCCCCCTCGCTTTATGATTTTAAATCCAAATAAGTGACATTATAAAAATATACTCCTTGTTTGAATAGATTTGTAAATTAATATGTGTAAGGTCTGGTAGCTCAAACGAACTTCATATACCTACATACAAAAATCTGTCAGCACCTGGCAGTTACTTCCGCATCAATGATCACCAACATTACCTTGTGTCAACATTACAAAGTTCTCGGTAGTTCCCTAGGTAATGCGAAAAATACGGCATTGTTATTTTGGCAAAACTGCCGTGATATACTATGTAAGTACATTGTAGATTCTATTTAATACAAATAAGATAAACTACGCACGACTGATAAGCAAAACGTATTGTAAATAAAATGTGTCATTTACGTCTTCCTTGTTCCTACTTTCAGTTCCGCAGTAGGCTTGGTCGTGATATTCGCACACAGATCCTGACAGATAAATCACTGACTTCTGAAATCTAGATTACGGAAATAGAAATAATACATTTATTGACAGAACAATTATACAGTAACTAATACTGATCATTTATTTTTAAACTAGTTTTTTAGCGTGGATTTCAATATTAGATCCAGGGAAAAATGTAAAGTCCCTTAGAAACGTAACCCACATAGGGTTAGGTACGGGTCTCTATAACAACTGTAGAGCTTTTAAGGTATTACATTATTAATACGATACATATACAACACATACAGATTATGATACAGATTATCACTAACCTGCAAACGTAAAATGCACGAGAAATAAATCTTGACAATATTTTTTATGGGAAATTAGGCTAACGAACTAGTAAGACACCTGATGTTATATGATCAACACCACCCACAATACGAGACGAATGGGAAAATATACGTTCATTTTCTGAAAGTGATCTACGCGATGTTTTGCTTCACTGTTACACTACAAGATACTCCGTTACGACTTACGTATACCTTCATGACTTCGACTATCCGAAAGTGTGTGCATTCAAACCCGCGACGGTAAGTTTATGTCTCGACAATCCGCGATTACTTTGAGGCCTCCACGCACCAGAATGTCATTCTTCCAAAAACTCCTTATCGGCTTAACCCAAAACGGATGGGTCCAAGTTTAAAGTATGCCAAATCGGTATACGTCGGCTAATTCTACCAATTATTTGTAGTTTGTGTTTAATTTAATGCAGATACCAGTTCGACGTATTTGGTGAAACCTGCGTCTGAATCACTCTTGTATGCAATCCTTATATGCATTGCTTAATTCCATTGTCTTCGGTTGTGAACTAACGAGATGGCAGCGTTAATTTCATGTACAATACATGCTGTGCCACAAATTTAATTTAATAGAATGCATCGATAGACAAATTTTATAATTTGTAGGCGGTAAAAATTTCAAACAATCATGTCAAATGAACGATACCAAAATTAGTGAAGCAAGCAATGATATTTTAATATTATGAAACATTTTCTACTGAGCTGGGCAGTTGTAACGTCTCACATAGACTATTTAAACTTCATTGCTGGGCCTTGTACTCAGCCTATCGCCGTCCACTGCTGAACGTAGGCCTCCCCAAGAAAGCGCCAACCATCCCGGTTTTGAGCAGCCCTCATCCATCCGTTAGGATTACTAAAGGCTTACCTATGTATATATCTTACCAAGGAGTACAAAAACGTTGCAACTGCCAATACAAACCTACGTAAAATAATACTAAAAGTACTTTCTGTACTTATAATCGATATCCTACAATATTTCATAACCAATATCGATGCATAAAACGTCTCGAGGGCACAAATGGAAATTTAATCGTCGCCTTTCATGATTCGCTTGAACGTTACCGTCATTAAAATGTAGGCACCGTTAGCGTGCTACGTTCATAAGTTTTGCCACGTACCCACCACGACTAAGCGTCTTGGGTGGTTCGGCCGCAGAATTACCTTATGCAAATCCATCACAAGACACGAGGTTAAATATGCACATTATATCAAACGTACAGCATTTCATTTTAATATTTAGATAGATAATTGTTTAATGCATCTCATTATACGATACGGCTGGCAATCTCTTCGAGTCTGTAGGGTTGAATACAACAAGTATTCATTTATTTCTATAATATAAATGCCTTTTATTGAAATAAAATGTATAAATTATTCTACGAGCAACTGTCGGATATTGACTGTAATTTAAATGAATAAAATATTTTTTTTTATATAATATTATATAATTTTGTTGCAATATTATGGATCATAATTCATGATGCGCATCATTCACATTTTCTAAATTTTAAGTATTCTTTCAATAATTGTTATTTTTAATATTATTGGTTCTTTATTATTATTTATTTCTAAAGTAAGTTCCTAAATTTATATAACTATTTTTATGTTGATTCGTGCATGCGGTTTTTGCCTGTAAATAGTTGTTACAATCAACTATTATTATTTTTATTTGTAATATACTCACATACTGTGCTATTATTGTACTCAACTGTTGGCAAATCAAATAAAAAAAAAATACTGGTATTATACATACATACATGAGCTATTAATGGAAAGTACATAACATGGAGTATATAGCAAGAATATTTTCTGTCAAGCAAAAAAAGGATTTATAAACGCCTTTATCCGGTCTTATTGTAATACACTCCGGTGAATATTTATCACTAGTTTTATGGCAATAGGAAGCAGATACCACCTTCGTGACATATTTCATATTATCTGAATTATGAAAAGAGTAAAATGGACGCAATCGTTGTTATTATTAGTAAATGATCTATGCAACTCGTCATATCAATGCCCGTACGTGGGTAACTAGTGATGTACACCATGAATTCTATTTATCGATAGTGTGCATGCAAGGTCGTTGACCGGCGCGTCTGGTGCAACAACGGCGCGAGTTACATCAGCCGCGGGCTGGCCTTGTCCGACACGGAACAATGACAAGCGGCGTAATTTAACTAACGCTCTTGGTCGTTTCAGGTGGCGCTTGCTGTAACCCGTATGATTGCCATTCTTTTTTGCAAACAAAAAAACGATACGCAAATTTATGTTCAAATCGCCACCTGTTCATAACTGTTTAAAAAAAGAACTGAAGGTGTAAAAAATCGTTATTTTTTGACGATAAATGGAACGTCCATTTGAAAATATTAAATTCATTTTTTGTCTGAAAAAAGGTTTTATTTTTATATTAAATTCTTGGTCACCCTAGCGGCTTAAAATACGACGCCGCGTGGCCTATAAATAAATGCATGAATAAGAAATCTCTGTACATTTTCTTTACTTACTAAACAATTCACATGCTATACTATACTATTACATAATAGCGCTACGCGTCAGCGTCCTGTCGAACTACGTGCGACTGATTTACGTCAGTAAAAACGTTTAATTTTCTTTTTACCACAAACTCAGGAAACTCCCTCGACGTTCGTACAAAAAAACTTCTCATGAGTTGTTTTTAATTTTTTTGTCATGAAATCGTTGAATAAGTCATAACTAATGTTTTTTACCTTTTTCAGAATAACACATTTTCTTAACATAAGATGGTAATATCTTTAAACGAAAAAATATATCTGCAATAAACTACACATCGACAAGTTAATTTTATCTAAATGTATAATGTCTAAATGTCTACATTATCAATTTTATTATTTAAGATAATATAGCACTAATTTTGACATTAACAACTGAGAGTGGTTAAAGTACAAAACATGGAAAAGCTAACCGCAATGACCTTTTATTTTTTTAAATGTTGATTTGTCAGCGACAATACAATAATTTTAACATATTTTTAGTGCGAAAGCGGTTTTTTTTTAAGCTCTTATGCTATATGGCTGACTTATTTTCATAATTTTTTAGACACAGTGATGACCCCTTGGAATGGGTTAACGGTAGTGAAATATTCACTAATTTTATACGTTGCTTGTACTATAAAGGTACCAGGTTTCTAAATGAAACAGCTACGTGAATTTTCAGCATTTTTCATAGTCTCTCGGTCGATAATTTAGTGGAACTAATTGCTCTGCAGTTTTGCCAATGTCTTTTACTTTTTGCTATAATTGTAATTGGTTTTTTTATTTACAATCGTAATTCACCAAGTACGACGTAACTTAGCGTTGAAGTTACATCAACTTGTGGGTTTTCCTTGATTTATGGCACAGTTACCTGTTCGGATAATGTATGCATTGAGCACGGTAAACATACTTTTAAATTCCATGAATGGATGTATACAGGTATTATTTAAATATTTGTTAGATTACAAAGTTTTTAAATGAATGAAAAATAAGTTGACTCATTCTTTTTCCTTTTTGGGTTAACGTAACGATGGTGTAAAACTCTCAAAAACTGATATAAAAATAAATTAAAACTTAATGCAGATAATTTTAAAAAGTTCTCGTATGTGTGAAAGTAAACTACGAAAATTAATTTCTTTTGTAATTAAAAAATGGCGACCTGCTTATTAATTTGACATGAATTCCGAAGAGTAATCAGTTGATACTATGCAAACACAACACATGTTATTTGTACAGTCAATATTGTCCAACAACGGTGACGACAACAAAACAGGACACGCCTTTCATTGAAGAGTCCATATTTAACGTACTACCCACTTGTCATATATCGAAGGCAATGAATCAGTAAGTAAAAAATCGTCCGCGCTACATAATGACGCATGTGAATGATGTAATAATTCGCAGACTTGCGAGAGACGAATTCTTGTTAACCATTTGAACTTTTATTAGTAAAAATGCAATCAAAGTGCACGAAGAACCTTGAACACGACTGAGAAATATTTTTTGTCTCGATTGCTTTGAGTTACAATATTACTTATCTCGGAAAGGGAAGTGATTGCAGTAAGGCATGTCCGGATAAAAGCACTTTATTTATTATTAATAACAAATGTATTTGTTAAATAAATAACTCATAGATACAGCAGAAGTCATATCTCTGTTTTCCCGAATATTTGGTCTCCCTACAAGAGAGTGCGTGCTGTTATTGTAATCGATACTTTTATCGATAAACGACAACATCACGCGAGGAAAACTACATTTTTTATGTGGATCGCTGGAAAACTGCTTCAGATCAAAAATTTATTGTTGAAAGATTTTCCACGGAGTGAGTAAATCGGCCAAGGCGTGTTTGATGAGGCCAGATAAACAATAAATTGATGAATAATTGCTCATTAGGCATTTTATTAATCGATTATCTTAGTAGGTTTCCAATGATCGTAAACTTAAAACTTTAGCATGCAATTCATTAAAGAACCGTATTTTTTCAGTGTTTTCCAATATTCCCTAATTGCTGGGCATTCTTGCTTTGTTATTACACGGACTAGTTATGTAACAGTACGAAAAGATTTTTTTGGCATTTGAAACTTATTATTTTCTCACCTTTGGATGTAAAGAAAAAAAATCAAAATTTTGGCTGATGAGAAATTCAAAATTCTATTCTATTCTCACACCGCAGTTTCCTATAATACTACAGTAGTAAAATCATGAAGGTTAAGGTAGCTATAAACCTGAACATATTATAGTATGGTAATGGTAATGTCGTTGCGTTATAATACTGCTATTAACTTAACAAAGGATGTTCGCGGTATGTTCAATTTAGTTTCACCATTGTTTGCACTACTAAGTACATGGGGTTATTTCCTCTGTTTAACAACTATTTTTATTAAAACACAAATTACAACATATTTTTTTTTTTATATCAGTTTCAAGTGTATTGGATGTTTTTAGGATAAAAGCCTAAATAGCACCTTACAGAGAATTGCAAGGACGTTAATATTTCCTGTGTAAATTTTCTCTCTTTCTTCTAACTTCTACCTTGCCATTTCTATTTGGTCAAACACGTTTTCAGTGACCATAACTGGAACCTAATCCGTAATCACTTTTTATTCATATGGATTTCAGTTAATCCAATTAATTCTCGGTCTCTCTCGGTAATGTTTTTTTGGTGCGAATGTCTATAATGGAACATAAATTCGCCTTTCGTATAAATGTACAATGTACATATATTATTCATATTAAGAATAACATTAAGAATCCGCATTTTTGCGACTATAATAAAGGTGCCAACATAAAACAGATAAATAGACCATTAATCAGCGCATACGTCGTCACATATAGGCTGACCAACTTTCGTAATTAGTTTCTGAGAATGGACAGTAATTTGCGGAAGACCTAATAATTTGCTATCCTTACCATTTGGATTATTTCCAAAACGATTCGTCTCTACTCCAAACAGAGTTTAGAGGGATATTTTCTTGCATTAAAAAAAAAGGAAGCGTCATTTTGTTCGCATGTTCGTAGATTTTATTCTACACATCCAATGAAACCTAGACAACGACTCAAAATATTATAACCGTTTATTATTTTTATATGAATCGTAATTGCTTTTTATTGCAAATATATTAGAGATTGTTAAATATACAATAAATGTTTTATGACAAGGAAATACTGAAAGTCAATTAACAGCTTGTACAGTTATTTAAAACGGTTATTAAAAGTAATCTTGTAACAATTATCTCTACCATCTCAAATTATTGCCTCGAAATAACTGTGAAAATTTCATCAGCTATTTCAAAACCTAATTACAATTAAATCAACGGTACCTATTTGTTTTATATGGTTTTATACAAATATGATTGACAGATTAACGTGGGGCGGAAGATATGATATCCGTAATGACATGACGGAACTTCCCTCATAAATTCTTGGAAGTTCTATTATACTGGAAATTATTTTTTTGTTCATAACACGGAATTATGTGGAGCTCCGGCTACTATGTATGTAGTTTTTAATAGGATATTTATAATACTGTAACTGAAGTTATTTAGAAATAGTCTTTGATAGAGGTAGAACCACGCCGTAGCGTAGCGTAGAGTGTGGTAGAAGAGTGCTAGGCGTCGACGCTGAAAGTCGACGCAAAGGTATTCCTACCATAGGCCCTGCCAAAAGTCTAAAGGTACTTCTGTATACCACTTTTTGAAAACTTATGTTATGGACGAAGCCTGGGTAAAAATATACTTTATTTGAAGTGCTTCATTAACAAAAATGTCAGTACAGATACAGGACTAAAAATAATTTGCAATTAAGGAAAAATCATAAAACACACCCATTCCAAATACAAAAATTGACGTCATAAAACCACAAACAAATTAGTTTTTAAAAGTTGATTATACCACGCATCAGAAACCGAATAACCTTTTACTTTGCAAAGCTGACTTATTTGTATTGCAGAGATGCCAAAACTGGTTTGTACATGTGGGAGACCAGATTTGTTTGAAACCAGATTAAACTAGATTTGGCGCTTGATGGATTGCATATTATTAAATTTGTATCTACATACATCAATCAAACGGTTTTGCAACAACAGCTTTTTGCGACTTCGAAATTCCAACCAGACGGCGCAGGAGGAATGACTTGATATTTTTTAGACTTTTTATTACTAAAATTGAGGATCGACTTTTATTTAATAATTCGATACTGAATTGGCGAATTCTTACCTAGATTATCAAACGATTAACCTGAAATACTTTTATCTCGTAGACCGTGACAACGCTCGTTTCCACAGTGCACAATTAAGTGCAAGCCTTAAAAAAGAACATGTATATTGTTTCGCCAGATCAATGTCCTATATTGTTGAGCCTACTGCAATCTCTCTTGCAAATAATGTCTTCATTTCTCTATATTTATTTAGATAATTATTATATCAAGTTTATAATTTTACTTTTTGATAATTTCTTCTTCAGGACAAAACCTTTGAATTAAAAATTACCATTTAAAAAACCATTGACGTAGGGGTTTCCTTTATCCATCAACGGTGATAATGACGGTATCTCTACTCCATTAAAACTTACGTACGGTTTGAGGAAAACACAAGACCTTAATTTCCTTCAGAAGTAAGTATGCATTTATGTTACTAAAATAGAACGCTTCTACTATATATGTATGAAGTCTTGCGGTTGCTATTCATAATATAAATAAAGTAATGTTATTTAGTGATAAAGACTACAAATACTATTATTATTTACGGCCATTTATGTTTTCTTAGTACTTAAATAAGTCATAACTATTGGGGTTTACCTCCAACATTTAAGGAAAAATACGTGGGCTCATAAACAGTACTGAGAAGTTTTCTCAAGTGAAAACTTGTTATCTTATTGATATAACGATTAGCCTATTAAAAATCGCTTTTAAAAAACAATGATCACATTAATAAACATATATTATTACTCAAGTGGAGCAGATAAAGTTGGATTGGAGACAGCGCTTAGTCAGACGGTGTGTGGGACGTCCTATAGCAAGATGGTCCGGCGACTTGAAGAAGATAGCGGGTAGTGGATGAATAAGAGGTGCTCAAAGCCGGGATGATTGATGAACCGACAAACGTCCTTAATTTGCAACGCCCAAAGAGAGACTCCAAATGCGTTCTTGACCCAAATAGTTCGTTTGGCCTAAAGCTATCATCATCATCATCATCATCATGTCAGCCAATCGTGGTCAACTGCTGGACATAGGCCTCCCCCAATGACTTCCACCGGGATCGGTCGGAAGCCGCCTGCAGCCAGCGACGTCCCGCGACCTTGACAAGGTCGTCGGACCACCTTGTCAGGGGACGTCCCACGCTGCGCTTTCCAGTACGTGGCCTCCACTGGAGAACTTTCTGGCCCCATCGGCCATCAGTTTAAAGCTATCAACCCCAATTTAAGTATAAAGTTTTCATCTCTAGTATGGAAAAATTACCACATAAAAACATACAGCGATCTACCCCTCAAATCAAGTAGTTCACTGGTCGTTAAATTAACAAATCGGTATACTTCGCCGACAGTTTCCCTTCCGGCAAGGCGCGTCATACAAATTGCAGTTCATCAGTTAGTTGATAAAACATTAATTATACTCTATTAAAAAAGTTAACGATCTTACAGCAGCGGATGTGTGTAATTGGTCACCGGAATTAAGTACGAGTGAGCAACCACTCAGATGCTGGTAAAGTAATGGCGAAAAACCACTTTCAAAATGGTTGTAATTAATACTATTCGCGTTGTAACGATGATGGTCATGATGTATAAATAAATGGTACAACCAACAGTCACACATAAAGCTCTGATTTTTAACTAACATTTTAGTATCGAACAAAGGTATAAGAAACTACGAGAGACTTTTCGAAATCACAAAAACCAAGCCCTGAAGATCTCAGGTGTCTAATATTCCCGTTAAGGACACATCATATAAAGCGGAAGGAAAGCATATAAGGAGTTACTATATGAAAAATCTTACGTGCGGAAAGGCCACCAACCCGCATAATACCAACATGATAAACGATGAATTAAAAAAAGTTGTAATGTAAAAAGTACG
The DNA here is from genome assembly GCA_030295005.1 of Cephonodes hylas. NCBI lineage: Eukaryota > Metazoa > Arthropoda > Insecta > Lepidoptera > Sphingidae > Cephonodes > Cephonodes hylas. The sequence goes on from AP025371.1 coordinate 9,695,984, forward strand.
AATAGGTTTTGCTGCACTTTTGTTTCGATATTTTGCTTTTCAAGTCACTGTGATTCTGATGTAAAATAATGAATGCACATCACATTGGATAGTGAGAATAATAGGCCATCTCTATACTAACTGTGACTTGATGTTTATGTGATAACATAAAAATAGATTTATTGTGTGTCTCCTACTATAAAGCGCTCACCGGGAACTTTATTGGATTACGGATATAGAGTGGCATTAATATTAATTCACAGCCGCCCACGAATGCTATTAACGTTTTATTTCCTAGAAATAATAAAACTTCAGCACACTTCCGTTGTTGAGATCTGATAATATGTCAACTTATGACGTACGTAACAAGTTTCAGTATCATTGACTATTTTCTATTACAAACTAAGTCATAAAAGACATAGCGTATATTATACTTTACAAAATACCATACTAGCATCTTCTATCTAACTTCAGCGGTCCATTTTAGGCTAACAGATGGTATTGTATCGATACTGACAATGGTTCTACCGTAGCCATGATATTTTATATATATTGATACTTTTTGAAAGAGCCGGCTTTGCGATCGTATTTTCATCTTAGTCCATGACTTAACAAGCCTCACACTACTATTGAATTTAACTACTATAATAATAATTTGCCGAACCCTGGACTTCAGCACAGTACGCATCAATTATAAAAAAAAAAAAAAAAAAAAACATAATCCTCGCGAGAATTTCATCTTTTTCGTGCATTGCTATTCAATAGTTTTAAAAAGACAACTTGAATGTAAGAGTCAACTTGAATAAAGGTGATTTGACTTTGACTTTGGTTGTAAAAAATGACTGCAGGTTTGGAAAGTCATTAATATAACTTATAAGCATTACTAATCCCATTTATAGCAGATGCACGCACCTAATTACTGTATTATATGCAAATATACACTCATTCTATACAGGAAGCAGACAAAACATAAAATTATGTTCCGGTATTTATCAATTCGACATTAAATTCAAGAGATTGTTTTTATAATCTAAAAAAATCGTTTGAATCGTTTTGCTATCTTAGAATATGTTCTATCACTGAAATATTCGACCTACTTGTAATACTATTATATGTATACGCACGTGTATATGTCCGCATTGTATTTTTTTTACTTTTTGTTGTTCATAGTAAGTTGTTTTTAAAGTCCGCGTAATAGAAGATGACAATCTCTAGCACTTGAAGCTACCAATAATTTCTCAATGTAAAAATTACATTACACTCTTCCCGACTGGGAAATCAAACCCCAAGTGCGTAGAACTATATTTGTGCAGCTGAGGAAGACAATTACCACAAGAAAGTAAGTTACGATGTGGTAATATATATTTAGGGCAGAGATACATATAATTAGCATTGACACTATCAAAACGGACGTAGGGCGCGACCTTCGCCTTTTTACATCGCTCAAACTTGTGTAGATAAGCCCTTAGACAGGAAATGTCGGAGTTTTTTTGTTAAAGATAAACGTGTTTGTAAATATTAAATTTTATGCGTTCGCAGTCGTAAAGTAAAGACCTTATATATAATTGCTGTCTCACTTAAAGTTAGTATTACTCATGCATAATTTCTTAACGTTTATGAGCTTGAGAAGCGGCTGGTAGATAAGTGATTCTGAACCATTTTTCACAAGTTTTCTACCACGTAATATTGAGTAGAATCTAGTACCAACATTTTTTTCCGAATACATTTCTAAACACCGTGAGTCTGCAAAGCCTAAATCCCAAGAACTCAAGACCTAGGCATAGGATCAAACGTAGGACATTGAAAACAGTTCATCTATTCACTACATATTATAAAGAAATCTCCATCACGCACTTTGAATCTCGGTTTTCACGTGATAATCGGTACTAACGCGAATCCACAGCGTGTGGAGGCAAAGTCTGTAGATATGTATGTACAAATGAGTGGCACACGCGGTCAACTGATCAAATGCGACTACGTGCGATATTACTTAACCACACGATCGTGACACGCTACCTGATATTCTTACTTAATATATCTATGAAAATTACACCCTTAGAGTATGAATATATAATTAAATGTGTATTTGGAAATTAATATAATTATTTTAAGTTACTTATTACTCATCTATCTTTAACAAAAATAATATTACTTTTCCGCGGGCTTATGGCCGCGGGCTTATGGCAAAACGGAAACCTTATGAAGATGGTAACATTGTTTGTTTAATGATAAAAAATAAGGACTATCCTGCAAGTATATAATATTACAGCTTTTTGTAATGAAAGGCATTATATGTTGTGCGTATTATAATTAGTAATATTAAATAAATTTGACTCTTCTGACATGCAATTTAAGTTAAACACGGCATATGTTTTGCTAAAACATTTTTATTTTTAGTCTGTTAATAATTTTATTTATTTTAATGTTCACGATGTCCTTCACCGTGGAATTGCGTGACATTTTATTGTACATACACCTATTACTTTGCGAATTGAGTTGTGTGTGCCTGGTATTTGAAACTATAGCTAGGCTGCCTCTCCTTCAGGCCATCACGACTTCATAACTCATATTTTATATAAAATACCTGAGTGCGTGAAATTACACCTAGTCGTGATTGGCAGAACTCCCAGCGGCTAGAATAAAAACAAACTTTATATGAAAATCATTTCTGTAGTAGGTAATGTGATATTATGTGGGAATAGTGTATTTAAAAAAAGTGACTCATTTCGGCTTGCGGCTTTGTGACGTAAAGCGTTGAACACTGACTACATTAAACTATTATGTAAACAAACTGTCGTGCATTCAGCCATTACAGCATCTGCACTAGAAAAATTCAGTAAGCGGGATCGTATTTTTAAAAACTGGATTTAGACGTGATATCATCGATGAAAATCGTTGTGCAAGAATTTCATTCAGCCGCTTTTGTAACTCAATTGTAAAACTCAACAGCGAAGGTAATAAATTTTACTAAATACTACGATGATTTTTTACTTCTTGGTTTGATCAAAGTTTATTAAAACGATTTAAATGTAAAAACCACAAACGATTAATATTTTTTATAATTCTGTATGTAATGTTGAAGCTAATTAAATATCTTTTTGGATATATTAATTTCAATAAAAAACGGAAATGTTATGTGATCATCTTTGGAAGTTACTTGCATACTATACAATAAAATAAAAAGCAATATAATATAACTAAAAACGTAATCAATTCTGAAACATGCATGACCCACCTAGCACGGATAAGGAAGGAAACAAACTAGTAAAAGCTATAACTGTGTTGACATAATTTCCCTATATATATGCTATTACGCACAATATTAAAGCAGTACTGTAATTTTATTTCTCTTAGCCATGACTCACTTGTCCTAGACATGTCCTTAAACTGCTTACATTTATTTTTATTAATTAGAAGGTGTTAAGCACTCGCCCACCTTGTCAATGACGATGTAAAATCCATGTACGACATTCGGACTCTGCTGTCGCTTAAAATAGATTGTAAAGCTCAATTAAATTGCTAGACTGGAATCAAACAATGGAACAATTGATTAGTCTCGCGGAGCAATGAAACATAGTGATCAATGGCTTTATTGGAAGCGAATCGATCGACGCGATTCAAGTTTAAGGAACACTTTATAAAGTAATTTATAATGTAATAAATATAACGTAATACTATCAAATTATTTATTTGATCTTGAGATACAAATAAGCGCAGTTAAAGTAGTCGAGCAAAGACTTACTGTATTTTTTGGTAAAATTTTTTTTTAGATTTTTGAAGCATAGAAAAGAGCGTCTATTACATTTAGCACCCTATTGTTATAAAGGTAGCTAGTGGTATAAGAGTATATTTATATTTTAGTCATTAACTACAAATTAACTGCTTTATAAAATCACTTCAAAGATCCACGTTACTCCATAATGTACATTTGACGCAAACTATTCTCAGTGCACAAATACACGCAAGCTCCTTGGTCCCATAAGGTATCATTGTTCGCAAGGAAATATCCAGAGATGCAGTTGTTTGAATACAAATTCGCCTTCCCCTTGACATTGTTTTTGCGCCGAATGATTGACATTTCCGCTAACAATCTAAGGAATTTGTAATGACATCTCTGTCCTTAATCAAAGTTCGACAGCATTCTTTATCCTTAAACGCCGCGTCATTTCTAGAATTAAATAGTATTGACCAATTCGTGGTGATGGAAGATTTATAGAAGGTTTCAAAGGTCTCGCTGTCGGCGGATAAATTTGAAGCTAAAGATTGAGAGGTCCTGGGTTTATATCCCGGGTAAATCCGATAATGCAATCGTTCCCTATAATAAGAATACGTGTATAAATACGCTTCTGTCCGTGCCTTCAATTATTCTTTTTTTCCATATTTAATGTCTTATTGATAGTCAATTTCAAAATCTCAATATACTTGACAAGTACCAAAACGTAAAAAGCAGTTTCGATTTTATGTCCCTTTATGACATTTTATACAAAACAAAAATCATATCACAAGACAAGGAAATCATTGTTATCGTTTAAAAGTTTGTTGTGCGCAAAGGAAGTTATTACTGCAATAATTCTTCCTATTATAGTGAACTACGTCATACCGCATATTTACAGAATCGTGCGGAAATGGAATCGACAGATAAACTTTAACACTAAGCTTTTGTTGTTGCAGATATGAAAGTGTCGTAAACAACACGTATAATTTCTTCACGATATTAATTAGCTATATAAAATAACATTAAGCCTGGATAAATATGTTGTGTTTATATCATGAACTGTCCTCATTGACATTGCAGAGAAATCAATTCAATTACCAATCACTTTAATTACATTGGTTGAGGTTCGATGCTGGAAGTACGTAGTCTTCAGAATCTTGTAGGAACATAGTTGCTATACCGATTAAAACAAAAGTTCTGCCTTTACGTTAAAGCTTTAAGATTCCAATTTCCTTTTCAACTGGAATGCAAAAGATGAATTTATTAATTAAATTTTTAAGTCAATAAGAACTCTTAATACGACCCGGTATCTTAACGATATTTTCAAAGTATAATGCTTTGCGCGTGTAATGAATGTATGTAAACTCAAATTTACCGTGGCATAGCACGTTTGCATGGCACGTCGTGGAACATAAAAGTTCCGGAATTGATTCTTATATCAGGCCTATCCTACCTATTTAAAAAAATTATCACAATCAATGATCACATTTGTCCCTAATTTTTTACCATAATATATCAGTAGAATTTGCAAAAAGTATTTTCTAACGGGAGGTTATGCAGGAAAATGCAGAGGAAAACAGCATTCAATTTAATTATACCCGATTATTGAATACTGTGGCCAACGTGAAACACGTTTATGCAATAGATTCTTGCCTTACAATGTTGCAATCCACATATTCAATTTATTCTGAAATTTCTATGTTAGTGAAACTCGAAGAAATACATCTCTGAATGCATCTGGGATACGAGCGTGAGAACCATTATGTATTCAATATGGTTATCCCTTTCGTGTTCATATGATTAGCCAATAATTTATTTTAAAGGGATTTGATGTTGAAAATAAACTGTTAAAGGAATGAAAGGTCGATTCGCATCGAGACAAAATTTTGAATGCTATTTTAGCCGTGGTAGTTAAAATTATTTACAAAGTTATTTACAAACTTATGCCTGTATTCCTTACATAGATAAACTGTTAAATAATTGACAAAACAAGATGAATTCCTGCCAATTATTTGACACCTTTCCAGATACCATGCTGCTATTGAGAATCGCCGTAAAGAAAGATTCAGTTTTCCCAACCCGGAAGTCGATTCGATGTGGAGGAGGTAAAAAATACCTGATCTGTTTGGGCTTACCCTTTGCAACCAGATAGTCATTTACAGCACTGTTCATTGTTTTTTTTATTTAATGTTACTAATCAATAACATGGTAAGATACATACAAAACTAGCAATAAGTTCGCCCACAAAACCACGAGATTCCAAAAAACAAAAGGCGAAACGTTAGTCCAGAAAGACGCCTCTGCCTACACCTTTGAGAATGAAAGCGTGAGTGTATATGTACGTACTTACCAGTCGAGATTGACGCATTACCTACGATCTCGGTAACTTGATTTATGCAAGCCCCAAGAGTGACCTTAAGTATTCTCAGAACGTTTTGAAGCCAAACGTGAAAGATCTTAATCGGGGTTCAACTATGCACTTAACCTTGACAATAAAGGAAGTAAGAAGCAAAGTTCAACTTTTATCTCTCTGTTTTAAGCCGAAGGGTAAGTTACCTGCCAAATAAAATCTGACAGACAAAAAAGAATACAATAAAATGTAATAAAATCTTTTTTTAATCATCATCATCATCAGCCTTCATTGCGTCCACTTTTGAACATAGACCTCTCCTATAGCACGCCACTGGGCTCGATCTTCGGCTCTCCTCTTCCAATCGCTGCCAGCCACCTTGCGGATTGTTTTTTAATGCTGTACCATAATCAAATCGTAACTATTAAGAAGACAGCTATAAAAAAAACTGTTAGTTAAATACTAGCACTTGATAAATGTGCTTTATTTAAATTTGTTTTAACTATGTGTCTTAGTGATCGGCAGTTACTTGTAAAATCTGATTAACAAACTTATTATTTTACTAATTTTAGTGTAATAAAGTGACTCCAGGTTTATTATCTTTTTATCAATAAGAAGAGCACATGGCGCCCCAAATACCAAATGTTTAAGAGACTATTCCCATGTATTATTACAAGCTTTGGATCATAGATGTCAGAAAATATGAGTGACTTTTTGGTTTCATGAACACCCGGAGTCGAAAAAAGCATTGCGGCTCACACAGGCACTCGTTTTAGCGCGGCGGTCTAATCCGTGTTTGTCGTTTCACACGTTGGTGTCTGGTCAGCCGCGCCGCGTAGCCCGTATTTATAATGCGAGAAAAACACAAATAAAAAAGAATAGCAATGGCTGTTAAATCTTAAATTATTTCGAATCTCGCCGTTCCGATTGCCGCTATTTGGCGAAGTTATTAGATAAGCTAAGTCGGAAACCAGTCGGTAAGATGATTTATGTGATATTAATACCAAATATAGTTCAACTATATTAGTGTAAACTTACCTGTTATAGACTTATTTCACTCACCAGTCTTTCGAACTTATCTCGGAAGGACTTTACAATCTATACAATCGATTTCAGCGACGGGGAGGGGGGGAGGGTTGGGGGAGGGGGTAGATACCCCCCCTCGAAGGGGGGACTGCGGAACCTCATAGTTTTTTTTTTATGAATTTTTGAAAATTTTGAGGTTAGGTCTCAATTTGCAATGTATACAATAGATTTTGTTGCGGTTTCGCAATGATTGTAAAGGGGACAGGCGAGGGGTAGATACCCTCCACCCCCCTCCCCCTTAAGGGGGGGGGGGGCTCGAACGTTAATTTTATTTTAATTATTTTTTGAAAATTAGTTTTGAGCATACTAGTGACCATATCTCCAATTTTCTTTTGCGTGATCATTAACCTTACCTGACCTAACCTACTCATTTGGTTTTCCACAGACATTTGTTTTCGTTTGTGTTATCACAACTCTAACCTAACCTAACCTAACCTATTCATTTGTTTTCGACAGATATTTGTTTTCGTTTGTGCTATCACAGTTCTAACCTAACCTAACCTACTCATTTGTTTTCGACAGATATTTGTTTTCGTTTGTGTTATCACAGTTCTAACCTAACCTAACCTATTCATTTGTTTTCGACAGATATTTGTTTTCGTTTGTGTTATCACAGTTCTAACCTAACCTAACCTACTCATTTGTTTTCGACAGATAGTTGTTTTCGTTTGTGTTATCACAACTCTAACCTAACCTACACAATTACTTTTCATTTGGATTTGTTTTCTATGCGGGGGGCTCCGCCCCCCGTACCCCCCGTCTGGGGGGGCTGCGCCCCCCCCCCCCGCTACTCAAGTAAAAACAAAACAGCGTCGCGTCGTTAGTGTTACGTTTTGTTTCTCCTTTTTTTTTTTTATTGAATGTCAAAACGATATTGTGGTAAAAATATTCCAAAAATACTTTTACATACATTACGGTGTGTATTACAATAAAAATTAACTTAAAATATAAAAATAATACAGTAAAACTATTTCAAGTGTTAAAAAAAAGTTTAAATCGAATAACGTAAGGAATAACAAAACGTCAAAAGTGTCAAAAGTGCGTTACGAAGTTAGAATACGCGTGTTTTCATACATTTTTAAGGAATTTCAAAAATGAATATCTCCAAAACTATGAGTTTCCGCAAGTTAAAATTTTAGGGGTAGACTAACATAAATAAGAACTATTCACCATAAAATTTTCAACTCTCAAATCGATTGTATAGATTGTACAGTTGAGCCCTTATCTCAGCTAATCTTCGTGCCTACAGTCTTACTTGGCTGATAGGTTTAATTGCAGTACTTTTAAATTGTTTTTGTAAACAATTTCCAGACAATTTATGAGAGCCTTAGATTTAAATGCGACGACAATAAATCTATCCAGACCGTTTCTCATGTACCATTAGTTTTTTAAGCCTGTGCACAAAAACAGCGAGACGAATTCTAGTAATTGTTCGCACGTTTTTACGGATACCACAAACGTTATTTACTTCTTAATTGGACTTTTGCGTCATACTTTTCTTACTGCGCAGTAATATTCTAGCGAAAACGTGTAGGTATGCTTTATCACTGTGTTTTTACTTCGGGTCAATCTTTTTGATATAGTCAGTGTGAATGACAATGTTCTGAAGACATGATGCGTTCGGAAATTAAAATGAATATTTAACTATTTCTGAACGGTTTTTGCTAATTATTTTAATAATAATTTACTTAGTATCGTAGCTTTTTGGGTGCCAAGTTTTGCTCTGTGCAATGCAAAAAAGGTTATCATGAAACCGTAATTACGGATTCTTTGATTTTCTGCAGCGCATCTATTAGACATAGGTAATGGTAAATACAAACAACAGTCAAATTAATAAAAATTTTGAAGTATGCAACTATCAATGGAGCATTATAATATTCATGGTACTTTTCTTTTAAAATACCGATTTTTAAAATTAGATAAAATAAGAGTATTGATCCGATAAACATTAAGTATTCAGATTAGAAAAACTCTTTGACGACGTCTACAAATGTGGTATAATTTTCACGTATAGTTCATATTAAAAAATACGCCTAGCGGATAAATAATGACAATTTCGTGCTCAAAATCTCCAAGCAAGTCAAGACTTATGTTTTTTCTATTTTAAGTTCTTATTGTTTCTTTCTGTTTCCTGTTCACTTCCAACAACTGGTTATTCTTTTAAAACAATCGATGTTAAAAGACTTGTTCGCTCAATGAACGATGAAATAAATTAAAGTGACAAAGAATGGCGTTCAGAATTATAACGTTTTGTGTATTTTTTACAATATTTATTTTAAAATTACTACATTTAGTATATCAACTTTTTGCCTTTCTTGTTAAACAAGCTTAGATTCATTTAGATTTTTGTTTTATTTTAGATTAATGAATTTAAGGCCTTCTCTATCAAGCCAACTTTAGGTGGAGCAGGTTTTAAAAGCGTCATTACAAAGTATAGACTATGTTGATTAATTTTATAAAACAAAAATACATCTAAATCTACAGACGTACTCAAGGTCATCAGTAAATATATAAAAAAATATTTAAAATATTTGACAATTTTGTCGTACAATTACAATACTTTTTCATTAACAATATGTATAAGAATTATAATAAATATGTTTTACACAAATTACAGTGAAGATTTTTGTCGTGGACTTATTTACTCCTAAAAAGAATAAAATTTCTCAAACATTCATACATATTATAATTTTGATTTCATTGGAATCTCTGATAATGAGGACTTGCTATGTTTCACTACACTGTTTTGTTTATATATTTGAAACGCCTAAGGTGTGTTTGGAAGGTTTCTAGCTATCGAATAGCGACATGGTGTTATGTGACAATACAGTGGATAATCCTTATGACGGTATGACATAATATCGGCTCAAAGCAAAGGAATTGGGTATAAAATGCCTTTCTCTTATTCTTGCGACACAAGAGCAATGTTTTATTGAGTTTCTATGTGAAAAAATAACAGCAAGGAGTCTGGAAATGTTACCGGAAAACACAATGCCGAAACGTAGGTGCAGAAATCCATCTCAGCCTACTCCTTCTTTAATTAAGACATGAGTCCGTATGTACATATGTAAGTGTGTAAGTAAAAAAGGAAGAGTATTAGGACAGAGTAAGAGAATAATAAAACATTTCAAGAAAGAAAGATTTAAAGAAAGATAATAGCTACATTTTTATTAATTTCTGTTTCCGGATGTAATAAAAAATAAAAGATTCACGAGAATGTAATTCGAGATCGGACCAAAATCAATTATAACATCAATATCGATAATTTCAAGTCGTAACAATAATTGTTGGAAGGTGCACCATGACAATCACGGGGTAAAGACTTACTTTTTAAAATAATTGTGTTCTGTGAGATCGACAGATTAAGGTTTTGCGTCTCGGCCTGGCATTTTGGAGACAAAATCTGCTTGGGAAACGACAATTAAACCACATCTTGGGGAATTTATAAATTTATTTAGAATAAGTAGCTGTAAGACATACAAAATGCACCCCTACCTACCTTTCAGAAGATATACTAAGTATGAAAATATGTACGTATGAATCTATCAAATACTTTCCCACTACATAGGTAAGATTAAAATCGTGTATTTTTATGAAACGTTACAACATAACCGCAGTGACGAAACTAAGTTATGAAAGCAACACGAAACAATGGAAAACTCCGCTAAGTAATGTAACTTAGATAAAGTATATAAACATACATGTAGTAATCACTTAAGATGTAATGTAATTAGCCTTAATTGTTGTGTGGTGTTATGTTTGCATGGACCAACGACCCACAGTGTTATCAAATAACAGTATTTAAACCGTTTATTTTAATTAGCGTAACAATATCGCAAACTGATACTTAGTACCTAATTTACCACCGATGAGTAGCAGTAATCTGGTATTATTCATTATTTAATCATTAATTTATTAGTCCGAATTTCAGTTTAACTTATGGTGAACCGTGAAGTAGGGTGTAAGTTATTTTTAACTCAAAGTACAATGAATAAAAATAGAATTGCAAAGAGGTTGAAGTAAATAGAGGGACAATAACAACGAAACAGCACGCGCCGCACTCAAGAACAGCTCGTGTCTACTCGTATTGAATGTAATGAGCTTATGAAGAATTTCGGTAGCGCTACATTAGGTATACATATCACTTTGTCATCGACAGTTTCATGTGTTTTTTGTATGAGAAACGTACATACATTTACGACTGTATTTCCAAAAGGGAAGGTAGGGGCGTACTTCTACACAAATGTTACTCATTCTTTGAGTTAGGACTACATTGACAGTAAGCCATGTTATTTTGGATACTTTTCGCTTATCCGAGGGACATAAGAGGCACTAGTCATAATGTTTGTCGTTGAAAATTTTTAGATCGAAATTTTATTTAAAAAAATATCTGAAGCGTATTTACATCTTTTTTCTATTGTTGTTATTGTTTCAGAAAAATAACATGTTTCTTACGAAGCAATAATACGCCCATTTAAAGCTAGTATTCAAGATCGGTATCTACAAACTTGTGCGCACTTAAATAGCTTGTGTATTGTTCTCTTCCGGTTCGTAAAACATCAGGGAAAAACCACATTGTCATTACAATAATAATTTTAAACGCTCATTCAATATGTCCGGCTGAATAAAATATTATTTGCATACAATTTATTAGGAGCTTCATATTAGGTATCTTATATCTACGAGTAGTTATTCTTGCATCTACTAGCATGATATTTCGCGCCACCCTTAATGCGTGTGATGGTAACCAAGAGTTTTAGTCGATAGGTATACTATCGCAGGATATTGGATAGGGACACATCTCGGCTGAACATCTGTGTTGGTAGGGTTCTGTCGCGCGCCGATCTTATAAAGATATTTATTTTGAAGTTTTCATAAATAATAGGCTATGACGCTATACTTGTTCTCTCGGGTTGAATTTATAATACATTACATGCTACATATTGGGAGCGATTGTTAGAACTTGGATTTTTTTATTATTTTCTATCTTTTTCTGAATTTGGTAATGGAATCACAAAAACATTATTCGTCAATAAAATCTATAATTATAATATATTACGGCGGTGAACGGCACATTTATAGTAAACGTTGATCCTTGTAAGAACTGAACGTGATTTTTTAGCCGAAGAAATTAGAGGTTAATATTTAATTTTAATGAATGCAAAAACCAATAGTCGTTTTAACTCAATGGAGCGTGGGCACCTAATGACAAGGTCGTGGTTTTAGTCTAGAACTTCTGTCAATGTCTTTGCTTGACATTAATCATTCAAATATATAAACAAACTAGCTTTTGCACGTTACTCCAACTAAGCCTGACAAAAATGATCGATAATCAATTTACTAGGAATCCCATAATACTAGTTATAAGTGTAAATTATTAGTTTCAGAGATATATAGATCTTTCTAAAATATTTATCTCAATATACTTCGAAGCTTTACATATAGAAAGTAACCATTCTCATTAATAATTGTAAGAATAAGCATAAGAAAATCGTAGTGCACGTATTTTTTAAGATATAAAACTATTATTATTTTTATAACATGAATGACCAGATTCGACTATAGTAATGCCATAGATATACTGAAGATGCGAAGGTAGAGCTTACAAGCAGATTTACTGGTGCTTTCCATTTGTCAATGAAGTTATGGTGAACCACAAGGATGTCTTATCGTTTAGGATTTCTTACACGTGTCATAATTTTGGCGTATGTCGCTAAATGCGACATTCATCTATGATTATATTTATTATATATGGCTATATATTTATTATATTATATATGGCTAGTGATTTTTTACCTTTATTATAAGTACTTACACTGTAGCTCATCTCTAGTCCCTGACGATAGCATCCTTGTCTTTTCAGTTGATCTTTAGTCTTAAACAATGTTACGCCTATTTTTGTGAGCATTGCTTTAAGTTATAAATACTAGGACAGCTGTACTAGCATACAATTTTATAGCCTGAAAAACATCTACAAGAGAATTTTACTTGAGCTTATGAAGCTTAGTAGAATAATTTTTCCTTTTCAGTAATTATGTGAAGTTATTTAATGCCATTCAGAAAGAAAATTAAAATACTGTACTGTACATTGACCGCCCAGTCTGTGTGTTAGTAGCGTGAAATAAAAAACTAGTATTGTGCGGTACATTACACCCAATTGGAGCCCCGACTTTATTTGTTCCGCAAAAGTCGCATTACACGCGAAGTTAGTAGACAAGTCACATACCAACACTAGGCAATAGAATTTCCAAATATTTGTCAACTGATTCATTGATCTTAGTACTTAGATACTCGCGATTGGCCCCCTAAGGGGTACAATGTTTTGCCAATTGTGTTAAAAGTCCCACGTATGTATTTTTGAGCTCAATTTAAGACTGTGCTAAGAATTTCGTTATGGAAAACCTAATAACACTGCCCGTACTAGGAACTGAGAACGGGATCTTTACATCGATAAACACAATAATCACCGGTGCTGGGACAAGACGAGGCAATATTATAATTTATTTATTTATTTTATACTTAAATGGAGTTAATTTTAATTGTAATTGACATGAAGCGAGATGAAGTTTAGAACATTATCGCTCACCTGTTGGTAATATACTTATAATATATACCTACATATTACATATGTATTACCTGTATATAGGCTGTTCTCGGAAGTCGATGACTAGCATGAATCACTATAGCAGATTAAACATATTATGAACGGACATTGAAACATGACCAGAAACAATTATAGCACTTGTGAAGCAGGTGCCTTTAAATATATTATTTAGCATAACTTAATAGTTAAACATTGAATTTAATGTTAATTTATTCAGGAACCATTTAACAATATTTCATAACACCATTTAATTAAATTGAATAGTAACAAAGCACCATTACCAAATCATAATAGTTGTGGCCTGTGGGATTGTGGAACTGAAAGCACTTTGCTCCGTCGTCTTACCATTAGCCTGAACTAATATGTAATTTTTACCGAGGAAGACCAAGACTTGTACCATTTATTAAATCTGACTCAAATAAAATATGGAGCAATAAAAAGCATAAATAAAGACCGCCTTTAATACATATAGGATACACAGGATGGGCAATTTATAATGGTATTAATATTAAGATTGTTGAAGTAACACGGAAGCATAAAGTTATTGTGGCCAAAAAACGCCAATGTGCTCGTCAAATATTGGTGCGAAAATAGAATTCGCGAAATGTGGGTACAAAACTTCAGGAGTAAGCGTATGTACGTTTGTACAATATATGTAATTATTATGTATGTATGTATTTTATGCGAAAATGTTAGTATGAATAGAAAAAATACAGACAATATTTAGAGCAATTAAATTATTTCGAAACCAAACTACATGTATTTTAAAAAATATTAAAATAAGTATAACTTCATTCACAGATTTACCTACATACACATGTATGTAACGAAAATATGTTTAAATACACCATTTCCCTTAATACATCAAATACAATAACATTTACTACGGAATACTTTTCCTTATTTTGGATATAAATAAATGTATGTATTGTTATTAGGTCTCATTAGTCTCGCGATATTAATTGATAAGCGCTACATATTGGGTTAGAGTTTTAGGTCATACTTGGGGTTAGCATTAGAAGAAGAGTGCTCTAGAAATAATATAAGGTATTTTATTTCCGTCTAAATCATAATAATTATAAAAACTCATAAGTCATAGCTGTGTCTTCGAATTTATAGACAGTGGTAGGTTTCTGCACCTACGACTCGTCCATTTTATCTTTTTAGTCTAAACATTATGTTCACATTTTTATGTATAATGTGATATGCTCAGTATGACAGTTTGTTCGACCACACTTTTAATGCTGCTAGTCGGAATTTCACTAATGAAAAAACCCGATAGCATTTGGCTCGACTCGGTAATCGAAAAAAGAATCTTTGGGTCGAGCGAAACACACTTGTGCCGATTGACCAACGAGGTAGTCTTAAAAAATAATTATAAATGTAATTATATTAAACAATTTCACTGAGCTGTTTGTCCAATGTGTATTCAACACAACCTGTTAGGATTGTCTGTCACGACGCTAAACTGTCGTTCATGCTCTAAATAACTGATTCACGGTGTCAAGCGCGTGAAGAATTTAAAACGAATAAACATATTAATTCAACTTCGCTTTAATGAGGACTTTCTATAGTAATTAGGCTTACTTTTCCTCATCACAAATGGCATTTGAATGAATCGTATAAGGTTATTGTAAATGATCAGCCTAGTTCACAAAACAGGAGTTCTTAGAGCCCTAAGGTTTACAATTTTCTTTTGGTTTCACACTGTGAAGAATAAAAGCATTACTTAAAAGACGTCGACGGCCCGTGTAATCCTCGAGACTATCACATTTCTTCCCACATCTATGTGTATTATCATTTATTTTGTAATATAGTATGTATTATCTGTATTTATAATTGTTACAAAAGTAACTTACATTACTCAAGGAATTAAGTATAAGTTATGTCCAAAAAGACTAACAAGTAGAGACAGACAGTAATCTCTTCTCATTTGACATAAACATGGGGTGCTGAGATGTTTCTTCCGGCAGAGACGCGAAGCATAAAAGACCCGCGAGTTTCAGAAAGCAGCAAGACATAAGTAAAGAAATTATTATTGGATTCATATCATCAACTCGCATTAGACCAGTGTCACTACAGTGGTTTAGGCCCTAGAGGCATTATTCCACCGGCTACCTTACCTCTGGCTTCTTGCACAATTAGTTGGAGACCAGCCTGTATTCCAAGACTATACTATTATTTGTAATACCGGAAACGTCTTTCGGAGTTTTTTATATACTCCAAGAGTTTTGTCTTAATCTAGTGTCAGGACTGTCTGTGGGTCTTTTTGGTGCATTTATTTAAACCCTAAATACTTTTGCAATACCTGGTGGAAATGACCTGCTTACAAAAACCTTCTGCGAATATTATAAGGTCGTCTATCCGCCTTGAAGGTGGTCCAATGCTTCGTGTGCCGTTAGGTCACGTACCTTGTGACTACTGATATTTTTTAGCCCATCGGCCGTCAGATCTGTGCACTATGCGCTTTGCCCAATGCCTCTTTAATTTCCTAATCCCCTGGTATTTGCAGACGCTTTTTTTAAATTTGATTGAATTTATTCGTCATAGTTAGAATCTAGAAATTAATTGTTTGATATTAATGTATGTTGACAGCGACTTATCTCGCGTAGTTCTTGAATGTTATATCTTGGTCGGTCTATATGTAGGTATAATTTTCTGAGGAATAACATTATTTATTTAAATGTTTTTAGGGTATGTACTAACTATATATTTTATACTTATAAGCTGAAAATCTTGTGGAAGAGTCAAAAATTCATATACTAAAATTAATGAATTAAGGGTGAAAAATTTACTACATTAAGTCATTAAAAACACACAATTTTTTTGCGAGATGTATGTATATTCACACGTAATGTATTGCATTTGTTGCCTTTTTTTGTTATTTAGATATACTAGACATATTAATGCTATGTTGTCTAAGCGAAATAACAGAGCTTAAATTAAGTCAACATGAAAACCGGATTTATATATAATATTCGGTTGCGGAAATCGACACACTTCTGTGAGTCACTAACGTTGGTATTAATCCTTGTATATTGTATTGTATATTGGTCGTTCTCCGAGCGGATACCAATATCGTGCCAGGAACAGAAATTTTAAATCTAAGAAAGAAACTAAAGTATTGATTTTATAAACCCCCAAACACATACACAACACAACCGCTCAATATAGACCTATAACAAAACATCCGTAGCATATTGATATTGATCATATTGATATTGTTATACAGGTGTATTCAGACCATGATCGGAAGCTAAAGTAGCTAATAGCTAAGGTGATTTCAAACCCCCTGGCGGGTACTCACCATGTTTTCCTTCAATTCAATTCAAGTGATGATTCATTGGGGAATACGTAACTTAGAAACGTAAGATGTGTGTATCTTGGATTTGAACCTGCGACCGCCGAGATTCTCAACCGCGCGCCTCTACAGCAAGGGGAACAAAACTCTTATGGGATGTGAATATTTAAAATTTACAGTAAAGTAAATGTAATTCGCTTGCCATACTTGTACTGTCGGGGAATAACCGCTTTGTGGAACGCGAGTTAAGCCTTCGACAAGTTTTTCCTTGAGTTACGTAAATTGTATGGGATTTAATACTAATTTGAATATTAAATTTATTAAGCTTTAAAATATTTGAGTTATACTTTCTAGATTGCGAGACCTTGTGATGACGAATCAGTCACAAATAATGAATTCCCCGTTGCCGTTTGCGAGGACAACCAAAAAATTAGACAGAAATGTCACTTAGTAATTATGTTTCATATTGTATAGGTATTACATCTATTATTGCCGTACAAGCAACGTTGTCACTATATATCAGCTACGTATTAACATTACGGGCTCTAACGTCATATTGAAGTAAAATTTTAGTAACATATTTCCATCTGAGAATTGAACATGAGACCTCCGAATCATAAACACGTTTCTACCGCGGGACCATCGAGGCCGTCAATGCACAATAATGATAAATTACGGAGACTTGTTATTGCAGTTGTTATTAAGGTTTTGTTAAGGTTTTCAATGGAAATTATTTCTTTTGTCTTTTATGAGATTTGTATACTAAGTACGTCATTACTAAAGGATTATATGATTGATAATACATCTTCTTTTGCTTAAAGTGGTAATTTTAAAAATTATCTTATTTTTCTTACACTTATAACATTAAAACCTCGTTGTTATGATATTTTTGAATATATTTTCTGAAATTAATACAAAAAATACCCGGTTTTTATTCATAGGCATAATGTGCCATGAAGTCAGCATCAAACTTAATATTTGTATAATTTTGAATTATTCTTTGTACATTCCCCTAATTTATTTTTAATTAAGCGGCAGGTGATGGCCAGTGTTATCTGTACCTTTGCAAGGAAATTGTTAATTTGCGCGATCTGATTACAAGTGCTGGCGAAAGCAAACACCGGTACAAACATGAGACTGCAACTGTACTCTACTTGAGAAGCTGGGATATCAGATACACGGCATGTTCACGCATAAATATATTACACCGAGTAATTAGGAATCAAGATTCTTTATCTATCGCGTATCAGTTACGTTGGTTTCAATAAGTATTATTATTGTCTACAAAAGCAGTGATAGCCTCGAAAAGCAGTGATGGCTATGAAGTTTAGGCACGCAGTCGAGAATCTCGGCGATCGCGGGTTCAAAGCCCAAGCTCACACCTCTGACTTTTCGAAGTTATGTGTATTCACAAAAAATTATATCACAAAAGTTCTTATGAATTAATTAGGTGTGTAGTCCGCTAACCCGCACTAAGTCAGCGTGGTGGACTAAGGCCTTAAACCATCTCAATAGTATATAGGCTGATTCATTATATCATTGACTGCATCTTTAATCCTTCGGTATAACCATACGTTGTGCTATCAATGCCTTTATTTCCAAAGTCATTATTTCATGCTACACTTAACATTAAGTTCTAGCACAGTTTTGTCGAGCCAAGCATTGATCGATCCTAGAATCGAACGCCTTCTGGATCGCAACCTTACGCCACGCGACCGTCGGAGCATTTTTTTTATATCTTTGATACAATAAGATATTTGGGACTTGCCGCGGCTGTTTTGGGAGGGGAAAATAAAAGTTTATTTTCTTTGAGCCGGCTCATCTTGCAGGGAACTGACACCCTTTGAAAAATAGCAGTGAGGGTGCATACAAAATTGATGCAACTAATGCATAGAATTTCAAACGGTATTAGACAATTGTAATGTGTTTTATTCTTTATTTTGTTGTTTTTTTGTATTGGTACGGTTAGTAACCGAAATAGTATGTTACTTTTTGTAGAATTACATTGACGATCAGGTTTTATAATGAGGGTCATCACGATAATTTTTTATTTTTTTGGAGAACCGAACTTTTTTCGTTTTCAGAAAACTTACTTAAACTAGAGCACAATAAAGCAAACTGCGACCAAATAATAAATGGTTCAGTTCTTAAAGCGATTGCCATGTCGCTTGAACGGTCACTTTATCAGTAGTTCTGATTAGGATTTTAGAGGAAAACTCGTTAAAAACAATATGTCCAGCCCATTGTTATAAACATACCCATATTACCGTGAACGATTTTACGCAGGACTCAAAAACTGTAATTCAAATATAACGTCCGCAAAAAAATGGCGGCCAATTTTTTTCGTTCGATTAGCACACATTTGGCAGTTGCAAGCTGCAAAGGTTACACGCAAAGTTCTATTATCACCTGTCACTGAACCTCTGTGTACACGCGCTGAAATTGTATTCGGAACATAGTTTTTTTTATCGAGCAAACTGCGTGCTTTAAACATGGCGGTCGGCCGCCGGCGCCGCTCAGTACACCCGCAACCGGTGACGGAGGCACGCGTCAACGCTTTCGTTCACATTTTGCCGAATAAAAAAAAAAATCTAGCAACAATCATTAATGTGAAGAAGGATTACCCTACCAACTCAGCAGCCTTGGCGTGTTTAATTGAATAAAAAGTCAGTGAGTGTTAAGCACGTTCGCGTGGATGTTAATCAGCCGGCGTTACGGAGCATTCCAAATTAATTCGAATTGGTCAAGGTCCGTTCGAGAGATTGACGTATTGGTGCTGATTTGTGCGCTTTCGTTGAGGCTGCATCACGTGTGCACAGGGTGAGTGACACTTGGGCTACTTGTCTAGCCGCAGCTTTATTTTTACACCGAACGCGCGGGATGTGCAAGCGCGCGCAACTATTTTTGGTTCATGAACCGTTCACACCTATATTCTAAACTACATTCTCATGTTACAAAATATTAGAAAGTTGTCAAGAAAAATCCAAACAGACCATCACGATTTTGTTGTAAAACGTATATTATAAATGTTTATCTATGAAGCGCGTTACACACGCCAATGTGCATAAATTACGAGTAGAGCATGGTTCGTATTATATCATTGTCGTTACACATGGCATATTGTACGCATTTGTGGTGTACTAAAACTGATAAGTATCTATTGTGTGGGCCGCGAGTGGCCGCAGACTAAATTATATGGGAAACAAATGTATTGATATTTATCAACAGTTTCCTTCCGTTAGGCGTCGATGGCCGTTTTTATTGCACTCGAAGCTCGATAAAGCCGTGCCCTATCTGCTGCGATGTGATGTAACATTCGGCGGGAGTCGGGCCACATTGACAAATGTAATATTTATTCGTGTTGTATTTGTACACGTGGTCGTTTCGACGCTAATTTTTCCCGCTCTTGAAAAATATTTTACAGAATAATATGCGCGTACGCAGTCGAAAATCTTTCCGTGCTTGAATTCATTTCCATATTCATATTCTAGAATTTTCGAGCGAGCTTTGTGGTTCGGCGATTAGTCGAAAAACTTGTCGTGATGAGAACACGCGATGAATTTATAAATAACATATATTTACTTAGTAGTCACAACTTTAATGGGGATCAGTTATCGTTAGGCATTTAAGCATTACTAATGGGTTCATTCACATACGGGTAACACACGGTTTGAATGTCAGTTTGGGTTACAACGCAAATCGAATAACTTATATAATTAAATATTTACCTTATGTCGCGTCGTTATCAACTTTATAAAGATTTATTACAGCAATTATACGTTAAAACTTAAATACTATTCTCTCGCCATGCGGCAGAAATTGACGTGTGCGATAAAGATCTTGCGGGTTCGAGTCCCAGAGAGGACGGTGTTATTAAGCTTTCGCGTAAGGGAACTTGCCAGACGTATCAAAACGTGAAAATACATTTTTACCTAATCCTAAGTAGGCTTAACTTGTTGAAACTGTGAAGACTTGAAACTTATACCGACTCCGAAAAGTCCTATGAATCTAAAAATACGAAGAAACACTCTCCTTATCTTCAAATTTCGTCTGCAGACGAAATACACTGAGGCCGATTATCACATTAGTCACGTAGTCCAACAGTAATGTAATTAGATATGGATCGTAAAACCTGAGGTTCAATTCGTGAATTTTTAATCCCTGTTTAGTTCCTTCATTTGATATTTTCTCATATAAAGTTCATCCATCATGGCAACACATAGAATGCTTATTAAGCAATTGCCTCCCATAATAATTATGTATCTTTAAATATCTTCAAATTGAATTAAAATTATATTCTGTTCTTGTCCAACTAATTTTGTGCTAGAATTTATCAAAAACAATTCAGCCCATTATTCGTGAAGGCGTAACAAACAAACTCATTTTCATATTAGTATAAGAATTGAAGATACTAATTACATCGTCTATATCATTATTCTCGGAATCATTACTATTATACAAACTACAAATAAACTAATTAGCTAATAACATTAAATTGCGCCGATTTTTCGATGTTAACTTAATACCGTGTCTTAGTGGTCAAGGCCTTAAAGCTATCTCTTCTCTATTCCTAATAAAATACCAACGACATCTTTAACTTGAAAGAGGCTACCTTTGAAATAAATATGTGTGGCAGAGCTTAAGTTTCAACCTCACGTAAATAGAACATTATTTACTTATCCAATATCAAAAGACCACGAAATGTCTAAGATACTTCCGTTGTTTAAAGATCATTCCATAAAAGACATTTACAAAAAACAGCCTGCGAAATGTGGTGCACCTCTTTTTAATCATATGAATAATAATGATAATTGCCGCAATATAATTAAAAAGTGTGACGTATAAAAATAAAACATGCGAATAAATTAATACATTAAAAATCTTTTACGTACAACGGCGTGCTCAATATCAAATGCGCAGATACATAGTTCCGCTTCGACGTAATATAATTAAGCGCGTTCCGATTTAATCATATTTTAATTTTATGAATAAAAACATATTCATAAGAATGTATATGTATAAAATCACAAACCCGAGGAACAAACATATAGCTAATTTCGGTAATTCGGATGAAAAAAAGTTGTAGCGTCCATGCAAATAAGGTAGAAGATTAGATAAAAAAATCCAATATTTATTTGTAAGCCAATGTAACTAGATTGTGATAGGGAGCTGAAGACGTAGTCCCTCCATTTAAATTCTCCCTCTTGTATAGAAATTAGTTGTAGAACTCGAGGTAAATAGAGAAAAACAAGGTTTAAAAATATAATATTTACTTGTCATTCTCACACCCCTGTGGTGGCTAACACGGGTTGAAATTTCTTTGTGTGACATTAAAAATCTTTTAAAAACGTCATGCAGTATTTTTCCCGATTTTGCTTATTCGAGATAAAATTTTGCGTTAATTATTTAGTAATAAGCCAAAGTGAAACCCAGAAGTCATAATTGGCATTCTAAAAATTTTTATGTTAACAAAAATTAAAATAAGTGCTTGCAAACTATTTTTAAGAATGCAGTCGCCAATATTGACCGAAAGATCATCAGCTTATCGTAGCACACATGAATTCCGTGTCAACGAACTCTCAAATGAGATTATTCGGAGAAAGTGTAAACTTCATTGTTATGGATGTTGGGTTTCACAAAAGCTTCAGTCGTAACTCTGCAGTGCAACGGTGTTTTGCACTCCGCGACTCAGTGTGGACGACGCGTGAAATCGAAATTAGGAATACCTGACCGTGGGAATGCCTGCTAATATTAAGAGGTAAAATCATTTACATACAGAGGAAAAGAGCGTATGTATTGATACTAAGCAGTGATGGCCTCGAGGTTTAGGCGCGCGGTCGAGAATGTCGGCGGTCGCGGGTTCGAACCCCAGGCACACAACTCTAACTTTTCGAAGGTATGTGTGTATTCAAAATTGAATTATCACTTGCTTTAACGGTGAGGGAAAACATCGTGATGAAACCTGCACACCTAAAAGTTCTTAGGAATTTCTTAGGTGTGTAATCCGCCAACCCGCACTACGCCAGCGTGGTGGACTATGGCCTACACCCTCTCAATGGTAGAGCCTAGAGGAGACCCGTGCTCAGCAGTGGGCGTATATGGGTTGATGAAGAAGAAGAAGATTGATACTATTACAAATCTGTCATATACTTGTTGTTGTAACGGAATAAATACAGTTGAGTTGTGACAGACTAATACAAATTTTATTAAAGTAAACGCTATATAAGGAGTGTCATAGCATAAAAAGAGAGAAAATTAGATAGGACTATAATCGGCACATAACGTATTAATATCTAACTGTCTCGCTCATATAAGAGAGTTAAACAAATATACGTAGTGGCCTACTTGACCACGCATGCATGAGCCTTCAAAATTCTCCTGTATTGTTTGCTGAAAACTATTTTGTATTATAATAAATAAAACCCACAAAATACGATCAAAAATTCCAGTTGTATTATAATAGGTTTCAGTACAATAGCCGATGTATTTATTTAATGGCCTTTGGAGATAATAATCTAGCCACCATAACAATAACCGTAACGCCGATAGCAATGTATTATTATGGAGTTCAATTTTGCAACCAGTTTCAATGTCGGTTAGGTTTTTTTGCAAACTGAAGCACCGAGACTAGCAATTTCAAAAATGGAATCAGAATAAAAGAAAAACTTCTGAATAACGGACATATAGCCTGTAGATGCTCTATATTCTAGAAGTAACTTTTGAAATTATTTTAGTGTTGAACGAAACTAGGGAAGATTCATTATCCGCCGATTTACGTCTCGCTAGTGAGTGTACAATTGCGAGGGTTTAGGTCATAGTCTACCACGCTGGCCTAGTACAGGTTGGCTTACTTATTAACGTTAGTTAATTAGACCACTACATAAGTATGCTTTGGCCTACTCTATTTATTGATCTGTGACATTAAACAAAACGAGACAAGACATGTTTTAGTAGTAGTTAAATTAACGAAAGTTTATAAGTTAGGCCATAAGTATACCACTGGGAGAATGATAGAACCAACAGATTTTTTAGTAACAACAACATTCATAAATTTTTCGACCAAACGTTATTTAAACACCATATCTTATATTACTTAGACCGTTGACAAGTTTGCTTAAATATTAATGTAGGTTATTTAAATGAGACGTGTCAAAACGCATTAGCAAACGCAGCGCCGACTTTCTTTCTAGATCCAATCGTCTCATTGTGTAGCAGGTTCTAGTTACTCCACCTGTCAGAGCACGGGGACCTTGAAACAAAAATTAAACTAGTTTCAATGTACTAAACATTCAGTGAATGTTTTAGGCATTGTGTGTGTGCGTCTAAGAAACACGCGTGTACAATTTTTACAGCCGGCCGTAGTACCACATTTCGTATACATGGTAATTTTTTCTGAATTTTTGTCGTATTCACAAAAACCATTGTTTATTGCGTAATCACTGTCATGGATATTGAAAGTCGTGACATGATTAATTACTTGTAAAACTTTTTGTGATTGGTATAAATTGTGTTGGTTTACAGAATTACAAAAAATACAATTAAGATTTAAACTACGAAGTATTGTAGGTTATTTTATCGCACAAGGCGATCTTTTACAGGCAACCAAGGATCTGTGTATTGTGATTCAAAGACAATTGTCAAGCTCAAATTGTGATGTTTGATTTGTGTATAATTATAATTGCAACGTGTAATTTAGTAATTGTGATCATAATTGAGTCCTCGCTAATACCATTAATGAACAATTGTCTCTCTTACCTTTGGTTGCCTAATTGATTGATGCAACTATTATGACAATTAACAGACACAATCGGGGTTTAAAAAGAGCTGGACTATTTTATATCAAAAAAATTGAAGGAAATAATAAGTAGGAGATTATTTTTTTTGGGTATAAATGGTTTCCGATTATAATTGCATTAAAGAATCATAACAATTTAGAAGACTTGGATAGAAATGTATAAAAGATCAAGGCACAATTTATACCAAATTTGAGTGAACTGAACATTATTTAATATTATAAAATAGATTAATTTACCATAAAAATATATAATTAACTCAGTAACACAGTCGCTTTGGAAACTGGACATTTAATCAGAAATTGACCGAAAGCAATCTAATTTTACAACTGATAATAACGGGCTTACCATAAATAATATAACACGAGAAACGTAAAATGTTTATGTCAATCTTCGTTTCACTAAAGTATTTAGTCACATGATTTGATTTGATGTGATTTTTTATGATGCCTCATACCACTAGTAAAGACTTGTTTACTCCTCAGATAAAATGACCCAAAAAGATAAAATGGTTTCTTACTGTGTTTAACTATTCCGGTAAATATCCTGAAAACATTGACTGACTGACACTTATTTTGCGTCGTAACTTAAATAACAAACAATTCTGATTAATAATAATTACGTCTTATATTAATTACGATATGTTTACCAATGTACAGGAAGTTATTGTAAAAGCAAAAAGTACATTAATTATTGATTTAAAATAAAGATTATTTTAACAAAAACTAGTATTGTTCTTAAATTAATGAAAACAAAAGAATCCCAACTTAAACAAAACTAGACTATCATTAGCAGCTAAATAATTGATGAAAATTATAGTGGCGAAGGCTGAAATTAATTGACGAATCATTTATAATAATCGCCAGTGTATAGC
Source organism: Cephonodes hylas (assembly GCA_030295005.1). NCBI lineage: Eukaryota > Metazoa > Arthropoda > Insecta > Lepidoptera > Sphingidae > Cephonodes > Cephonodes hylas. The sequence goes on from AP025371.1 coordinate 9,721,686, forward strand.
AGAACAACACAGAAATCAAGTATATATTCTCAAAACGCTGAGTTCTTTAGATAATATTGATCTGAATTCCGTGAAATTCACCCACGTGCACGAGTTTCGGTCACCGCCCCCGGAATTGGATCAATAAATTGTTAAAATGCAGGGGATCGGTATAATTCAGGGGTTGTGGACCCCATCAAGCCATCCTTGTAAGGGCTGATTCCCAAAATTGAAAGTCACCGTCGAAGACTACAAAGTTAGGAGCTATTTATTTTGTTGCTATTTTTTTATTATATTGTATTGCGGTATTAATTTGGTAAAACTGTAGTTTCTCAGCCTAAGTGTTCCATTTTACAACTTAAGCTCCGTTTAGCGACTCTATCAAGTCACTAACATTACCAACTTTATCTGCACATCGATCCAACAAATAAACTAATCGCATATGCTCGCCTGTCCGCCAAACATTAACCCCATTGAATTGTAATAGCGATCTATTTTTAGACAGGGATAAGGATAGATCAGCTCTCAGGAAGTACTATTATCTGATCCGATGTTGTCACTCTGCCGAGCCAAAAGCGTTGTCCATTTAAATATTAAGAAAAAGGCCATGATAGCATTAACCTCCTTAAAATAAATATCAGCGGTGGGCCTAATATGTGAAAAGCAAATAAAAAGTTAATCTCAAAAGTCCTATGTATTAGATTAGTATGCACAAGGCAAATATTTGTAATTGACTCTAAAATGACCTCATCACTTGTCACATGAATGTCTTATCTTAAACATTTAATTCTCGACCGCACCCGTTGTGTTTATAGTAGAATCTACTCAAGATGAAAGAAACTGTTCGACTAAATGGCTGATGAAATTTAATATGCCAACTTGTATTTTTATTTTAACTCCTTGACATCTAGATGTTTGGTTATAGTCTATTCTGCATCGATAAAATGTGTACTTAAAGGACAAAATGATACTTTAATGCACAGTTTCTTTAACATTTTCGATCGAAAATATTTCTCGTAGTTATATCCTTTACTTTTCCTCTGTTTATCAATAATGCTGCACTTTTGTTAGGGAGTCGGGAGCCATTAATCGTAATATGAATAGCTTGCTCATATATCAGACTCTTACACATCTATATAAAAAAGTACATTCAAAATACATCCAGTCTTGTAAAAAGATTTTATAATAATGTTTTTGGAGATCAAAATATATTTTTTACTCGTGATATCTAAAAAGTAATCTATAACAATAACGAGTACATTATTCGTATGTGAATGTAGATTAAGTTTATAAATAGAAATAGCTTTTACAAAAAACAAGTTGACGCCTACAATCTGTACAGTTTGATTTTTTATCTCAACCAATTACAACTAAAAATAAATATGGAAAGATTTATTATGTTGACAAGGTCATCACGCAACGCCATTTCAGTAATGTAACATTGAATAAATAATTAATTTATAATGCCTAATAGCCTCGTTGAAAATATGTAGATAAACCTCCAAAAATACTGTAAATTCAAATCTTCATTATGCTTTCATACCACTGATTTCAGTTATGAAGAATTTAAACTTGGAAAAGTTTCCTTTTACAAATATAACTTAGCGCATTAACACATAACTGAACGGTGTTTGATCCATAGTGTTGTCATGAATGCTATACGAGTAATTACAGCAATTGCAAAACCTCTTTCCTGTCAACAGCTAAAAGTAGGTAATTCAATTAAATATTATTATTAATAAACAACAAGGTAAATCATTAGGTTTACCTTATTGGAAATGAAATTATTACCATAAATATAAAACATATGTAACTGATCATCATACTTTTAATAATCCCGAAGACTGAAAAAGCGTAAGATTAGGTTGAGATGATTGTGTGTATTCGTAAATTGCTTTTAAGTGATACTCCTTTAAGAAAACTTTAAAAGACTTCAAGAAAGTTGGTCTTTTCCTTCCATCAAGATGGGTGGACGATGTAAACGTAATGATTTGGGATAAAGTTTATCACACAATTTGTACAAAATATGTGTTACACAGTCGCTTTATTTTCTCTCTAATAAATTTCATTATGAGTTAAATTGGCGTTAGGATGGCTAACAGACTTTCTTAGCTTAATGGTTTCATGCAATTATTTAATGTGCTATGAAATAAATCACGTATTTTATGTAGTGAAAAATTTGCTAGCTAAAAACAGTAAAACAAGAATAATATCGCCATTATAACTCCATTTATCAGTCTTGCGACTTTGCGAGTCATTCACTTGCCAGCTTTTTATGTTAGCGTGTCCAAATCGCCAACTGATTACTTCAATCACTCTGACCGTGACATTAGCGATGTCTCGTTTCGTCCGACAGCACGTATCTATATTTACATTTCAATAATAAATCTAGTTTACAAGACTGGATTTATCTGCTTAAAGTGACATATAAGTTTATGTACAGCAATATTTTTTTGAATACGCCAAACCAGTCCCGATTGCCATTCAAACGCTCGCCACTGATCGGAAAAAAACGTAACACATTTTAAGTGTGTCCAAAACAGTTTATGGAAAAATCCCACGCGCTCCCGACTCATTCACAAGTTTGAAATATTGGGACAAAAAATGTTCTCACTCCTCGGGGCTAATTCTGGGAAGTGTCGATGGGGATACAAAAAACACCGGTGCCTTTGAACAACTGTTTGGCGCCAAGGGTTGTGTACGTGAGACACCCATTGATTTACTAAAAAAACACCCCGTCGACCTCCCGCTGTTTTCCAGTTAAACATGTGAATTATAAATTATGTATCCTAATAGCGGTTTTATTAAAGAATAGCTATTGCCCGCAATTTTGTCCTCGTGGAATTTGGTTTTTGGTGCTCAAATATTTTTTAAAATAAGGTATTTTTTTATAAACTACAGTTCTATGAAACTCCAGTTTCATATCTCACATGCTTTTTAAATAAATATTAATAATAAGTTGTACCTCTAGGGCGATGACATCAACTATGTTATAACTCAACTCCATTATTTATACTGTTGTAACACATCAAAACCTAGCACAACATTAATGTCATTTTGCAGTATATTTCTCTCAATGTAAATATGTACTTTAAATTTTACCAACTGATCAAACACAGATCAGAAGGTGCTAGAACACATATTTCGCCTTTGAGAGCACGTGACATGAAACAGTTTTCAACATCTCAACATTTGGACAGTTAATTAACAGGTTCTTTAAAACGATAATTCTGCTAATTAGTGATAATATTTTCTTTTAATAACTAAGTTACTACTTAATTAAACTACACTATCTGAAACGCCATAGATCTAACGATATCTTGACTTTTAAGTGTCTTTATCAATTAAGTTTCTCGTATTCGTTTGCGAATGTATACAAAAGGTACAAGATGTTTCATATCTACTTTTAGATCTCTGTAGAATAAATATGAGTTTTCGGAAATCTTTCATGTCTAGGAGCAAACACTCGAGTTATGATAATATTTATTCAGACACCCATATACCTGGTATTACGAAGCGACGAAGTTATTACGTAATTAGTATTGTGTGAAATTCAAATAATCCCACATAGTGTGCTAACAACAATGATGTCCAATTATCTAGTTTTTATGGGAAAGGTAATCATGTTATCACGTGCATATATGTATTGGTAAACACAATAATGTAAACACGAATACGTCGTTAGCAAAACCGTGTGAGAAAATATACAAACGTGGCATTTTAAGCAAACTAGTCAAATTTTAATGTCAATAATGGCTGATTCAATTTAAATTGAGCATCTTTAAATCATGTGTAGTATTCACGTTTTGCCTATTATAAGTATATTTTCAGCAAATAACGATTACGTTTGCAATGTTAATTGAGCGAAAACAGCATTTTTTGTGTGTTATTGTTATCAAAATACGTAGAAAAATACTAATAAAAATGCAATTTTCGTCGAATACTGCGACCATGTCTAAACTCTGTGTTGCTAATGAAAATTCCTTAACGGAAAATCAAAAAACATTTTTCCGTTTTTATTTAATTCCTTTGCGATGTAATCGTGGAGGCACTAAACATATAAAATATAAGTTTTATGATTCAAAAGAAGTTCTAAATTATTAACGAAAAAGGTTGTGTTGCTTTCATGTTTAGACATGAAATGACTGATTTAGATCCGTAAACGCAGCAAAATATTCTTTGTATCATTTCTGCAAAGTCTTTTCGTTTGTATAAGCATTTCCTTCAATAATAATAATTTATAAACTTGGAAATCGTTGAGTTTTAGATGTTTTAATATTGTTTTTTCATTAAATCTTTGAGTTGAAGCGTTAGATATTTATAGGGCGATCGTATAATTAAAATAGTGAGACCATATACAGCGGCGGAAGATATTAAATTATATATGATTAAAACGGATACGCTATCGCACTACGAAGAATAATTTAACTCGTCGAGCCGTGATTACTGATAAATAATTAAGTTGACTATCTTTCTCTCGTTTATAACCGTTGCCATTTATTTTCTTAACGTTAATTTATGCATTTCCTTTTGTTTTTGGGTCAATTGCATTTACAAAGTTATTGCCGTACGATTGTATAGATGGCTTGTTTTGATATTAATTCTTTGGGGAATTTATCTGCATCTAAAGACTACAGGTAATAACCTACTGGCCTCTTTTACTTTACTTTTATATGATTTTTATTAAGTATTTGTTTCTAATTTCGTCTTCTTAAAAAAGCTCGAAATTCCATTTGAAGAATCACTTTTTCGTATTTGAAGCACTATCAAGCGTGGCGCCTTTTGTAACTAATATCTTATTTCATAACCTATATCACTCATCATAGAATGGATCAAAAGGCCCTCAAATTTTCTTGAAATAATTTTTATTATTCCAATAAAATACAAATGTTAATACCTCATCAAATATCCTTTAGAAGGATAAGAGATCCTTCCGCGGCCGTCTCACAAGACGAGCGGCTATTTGGGTATCCGTCCGGTCACGCGTGGCTGAACGTCGTAAAGCAGGCTCGCTCGCTGATTGGTTCACACGCGACAATACCATCGGCAACTCTGTGTCAGATAGGTCAAGAAGCGGTGGTCATTAATATCGGTCCGTCTTTCACATGTCTAGACGCTCGGTGTATTGCCAAACGCTTTATAGACCACTAGTTTGAAACTTGCTCACTCAGAGCTGTTTGGATTTGTGAAACACATTGCCTAGGTTTGCGCCTCAGTCCTCACTTTGACTATAAAGGTTAATATTGAAGGGAAGTTTAAAAATTGTGTTAAGAAAAATGGAGTTCGAGGATTAAGATAATTCATATCATAAGAATAGCCCAGCGTAGTTTTGTGAAATGGTAATAGTAGACTTAGTTAGGTCAAAAGTTTAAAATTGACGGTTCAAAAGGACTTGTAAAAATCTCTGAACATAATTCTGACTTTGACTTTTGACTTGAATGTAAGGAAATGTGGATTTTCTGCGTTACATCGTAAAGGCTAAATTATGGCGAATACGAAGCCTGTAATGGAGTGTTAAGACGGGAAAATTAAATGGAAAGTTTAATTATGAGTAAAACTTAACACGAAGCGATGGCTTAGAGAGTTCATTTAAGCAATTATCCATGATTATAGCCTAAGCTGTAAACTTTGACAGAGGGCTATAACAATTAAATATATAGGTACTAGGTATATTATTAACTAAAGTTACTTTATCTAAAGACGGTATATTAGGCATATAACATAGAAAAGCTATTAAGGAATTCTGTGGGGAATCATTAATTTAATTAATAACATTTCTGCCGTAATTCCCGGCAAAGGTCGATTGAGTTAAACATAAATAATCAATTAATTACAGTGTCCAATGATTATAAATGTTTATGAGAATTATGCATGCATCATATACACAGAGTTGGTAAAAACAGTAAATATTTACTGCAACAATGTCACAGGAATAAAGACGAAAACATAAAAACGTAGCAACTGCATTCCATAACTCGTGTTTATTTTGTCGCGTAGCTTTAAATATTCAAGCAACAATAACTTTAGCCACGTAATGGAATATTACTACAAAGCCCCATCTGTACAAATAAAGAAATACTTTTCTCAATTTACTATCATCAGGTTACAAATATTTATTTTTGTCTCGTTCTAAATGAGCGCGACAAAAAAGGAGAGCAAATATCGACATATCCAATTTATACCTCTTGAAATATTGAGCAGACCGCGAACGATAGATGTTATGGAAAGTCGCTTTGACCACATTCCTCGCAAAACGATTTGATTCATGTATATTAATATAATTAAACACAGAAGAAAACTAGGAGTTTCTTTTCATTTATGCTACACCAACTTTTAATTATCCTGAATATTCTTATATATAAGTATACTTATAGTCTTATTCTATACTTATAAATATTATATAGCCGGCCATATAGTAGTTTAAAGCCCAATAAAAATCCTTTATTTCTCTTACATCTTAATGTTAAGAAGGCAGTTATTGACGGAACCGATATATTGGTACTTTATTTACATACTTTACGCGAATCACTTTTGACAACGCAGATATTAACCTTTAACGCAATAAATGAACTTTAGGTTTTTTTTGCAATAATTATATTTCATATTATGATATTTTATCCCATGAATTTTATTATTTTATTGGTATATTCGTATTATCATTTTAAGGAGACCATATTATGTCCGTCGATTTATGAATCACCTCAAAAACTACACATTCTGAGTTCTTATCTGCAGCTAGCTGACCTAATAATAGACTAGTCTCTATTAAGCCTTTATTAGGCTCATTAGACCTATTTGGAGAAGTCGCTAATCTCACTTACTCATAAGGAAATTGATATTTTACTGCGCTGTGAAGAGCGCTATTTTCTCAGGTTATATCGTTTAAATGCACACAACCAAGCAAAAAGCTCTTCTATTTATTTCAATAAATGAATATTCAGACAATTTTTGATGTACAACCAAATGTTTATTTATTTTTGTATTACGTAACGTGCCATGTGAAACAATGCGTAAACTTGTTCCCATTAAAGGTCGTTTCACACATTACAGGGCCGGTGGCAAGGCCAGGATTTATTTTTTTAATTTAACAGAAAACACGTGTATTCATTAACTGCTATAAAATTGGTAAATTTTGCATCGCTAGTGAAAGCGTGAATCTTCCCCAAATACATACCTACGTGCCACTGATAAGCACCAGCTTTCTTGGTGCTAATTTTCAAACGGATTCATTTCAAACGGTTAGGCTGAAAATGTAACTTAATCGTAAAATATTTATTTTGTCTAAAATAATACATCAACACCACTAGCCATGCTTGAAAACAAAAAAACAATAAGATCTGAGTAAAACTCTTTAAGAGAAAACAAACACCGTGTAACTTTTTCTATCAATCGACTAAATTGCATATTCAGCCAAAAATCCTTATGACTATCAACTTATATCATCAAAAATCACACAAAAGCAATTATCTAATGATCTTTAAGTTTACTGTCTAATTATACATATATAAACAAAATATCTAATAAATAAACAAAATACATACATAAATCCTCAATTAATATAAATATCTGTCGTGATAAGTACGTGCTCGCGCTGGCTTATAACCAACTTACCGGCAAAGATTAATGTGACACCAATTCTGTTTATTGGCCCTTCATAAATTACTATTTGAGATTTATAAAGATAGTGACACTTTACCTCAAACTCTAGGGAATACTAATAGCAGTCTTAAATTACGTTCTCTAAAGACATGAATCTTAGTTTTTTGTTAGTATGCTCCAATACAAAAAGTGTACTGGGGGATATCTTTCCTTTGAGTAAATTATTTACTTTCTAAAATTGACAATGACAAAAATATAGTCTTGGCATCTGATAATATAATTAAATAATATTATTTACCCAAAAAAGCGTGGAATAACTTGAAACTCAAGCAGTAACTAAAATACTAAATCCGTATTTTACTGCTATGCCAGTGTTGAAATGTGTCTAATTGAGATGTTGAGATAAAATAACCGTAATTAAATTGATAATTATTAAGAACATGACCTAACACTAATCATAAATTACCTTTTAAAATTAATGTCTGAAATGAAATTTGGTTTTAAATGAACAAATAAAATCATTTTACGGATTCCAATGAAAATTTTATGGTTAAGAATAGCAGTTTATTTAAATTTTCCTGCATTTATTAAATGTGTCCAAAATTTCCTAATAATTATTGTCTTAATTGACATTTCAAACTAACAGAGTTTTTAGTCTCCAATAAAACTTTTCTCATTATCATGATGGTTCTAAATATTCTTTAGTTTATACAGGCGTGTTCTCCATATGGGACATGTAATGTAGACAGAAATTATCGACAATAGAATTGAGCTTACATCATAGTTACATCACGTCATGACATAGAGCGGGTGGCACAAATGTAATATATATTTTTTTAAACAAACACGCATGGCAACAAGGAATATAAGTTATAACACTACAATAAATGTGATACTAGTCGGTTTTTTTTTAGCCAGAGGTCAAAGTGGCCAGTATTGAAGAAAACACAGTGCGGTAAAAAAGTTTATCGATTAAAAAGAAACTATTACGATTTATAATTCACCAATCCCCAATCGCCAAAGTTATGACAATATAACGTTTAGATACTGGCTGGTCTTTGAAAATTTTGTTTTAGCTATATGTATTAAATTCTTAATAGCATCATAGGTTTGAAGCTATTTGGTCTGCGTTAGCACAGACATGAGCTTAGACAACTCTTTGCATAATACGTTGAAATGAAAAGCTTATACCTTCGTCATCGCTGCCGTATAGAACCAAAGAGTAAGCAAGATACCCAGTATCATTAGCTTGAAGGATGGTTTGCCAACTCACGCTTTTCTATCTCCCTAGTACCCAGTTTTCAAGGAGGTTATCTATCTACAAGACACAGCGCCGTACTTAGCAATATACTGATTTCACTTTATTAGTAAAAATATCTTTTATGCCTAATAGTAATGCGACCTGCCACTAACAGCCCTAAGAACGAAATAGGCATTTACAAGCTCGAAATTGGTGCATCCCACCCTCAAAATCTAAAAGCTTCTCTGTGTTAACATTGTGTAATAACCAAGCAATAATGATTTCATAATATTATGAAACACAGATTTTGTTATTAGAAGTGTTTCTAGATTATGTTTGCATTCATTAGTTTAGACTCAACACATCGAATTTACCTACGTACGTTACATAAACAAAGGTAATATTAGTAGAATAATACATAGTGAAATTTTGTTGGGAATAGGTCTAGAATTAGACTTGCTTATTTAGTTAGATCCCCACTACAAATGGGCAACTGGGCATGTTTGTACACTGAAATTCCATATGAAAACATCCAATTATATGCAAAGACTTCATGATAAGTTAAAAAAATCTTGTAACATTGAGACGAAACGCTAAATCTTTACACTGTCAAAGACATAACCTAACAGATTTATGTAGTTACGACAAGACAAAATGCTAAATCTACATTATGTTAAAGATATCATTTCCATCCGATATAGATACAAATAACTGAAATTTATTAGTAACATCTAGCCAGACAGAAAGCCAACGTACAGAAAGACGATTGATGAAGGCTATGTGTTCCTGCTTGACAAAACCTGCTCCGCCAGTGTTCCGAATGACATAGAACTTGAAAATTTACATAGTGTTATGCGATATAAACATATTCTTGACGGCATTATTCAATTCAGTAACAAATCAGCTCCCAAGATATAAACACAAACATTTTGCTATCGATATGTGCACAGTTATTCATGTGACAAAATAACAAACTATTGGAAAGAAAGTAAAGGTATGTCTTACTCTATGTAATATTTTTCATTATACGTATGATATTTATATTTCATTTAAATGAACAGATCATTACGTGTTTTAGAATTTGCATTCTCTTGTGAAGGTGTGAGAGGAAACTGGTTTGGATTGTATGGAAAACTTTTGGTGTTTATTTTGCTTACTAAATTATTCTTTACCTTTTATTAGATATTTTAAATATTTTTATGTTATGTAGTGATGACACACAGACACTTCTGACACCCTCTCACTTATCGAAGTTATAGCCTGGCTTGGCCCAGCAGTGGAACGTAGATAATTATATGAGCTCATAATAATTAAGTTATATTTCAAGTCATCAGATGGTATAGAACTAATTGGTGAATTTTCGCAACTCGCTAAAATATCGCAATGATTTTAAAATGTATGTATGCGGGTAGACTGAATACATTAGGCGAGGGTCCGCAACAAGTATTTCTTAATAGATTTGTTAATAAAATATTCCGTGGTAGTACTTTAATTAGTATTTTAAACATACAAATGGCATTTACTAAATCGTTGGTAATTCATAATTGTGTCATTTCAATTTGTTCCTAAGTTAATAAATGGAGATATAAATCAATTAATTTATTATATAAATTATGAATACATCCAGCCGTCACATGCCTCATGTTCTGACCCCACACCAGGATATAAGTCCTGCGTATCGGATACTAACAGAAACTTTTTCAATCTCACAATCACCGAGACCCGAAACAAATATTTGTGGATCACACAAAAATTTGTCTCCTTGCGGAGATCAAACCCACGGCCTCTCGTTTTGCTAGCTATTGTCTAGCAAACTGCGCCACGGGGTTACAAATATCTTTAAACTTTCGTCTGTAATACAGTGCATTCATTTGTCGTAGTGTTTACTGAAAGGGCTCAGGCTAAAGAGCGAGGTTGTAGAGCGATAAAAATAACATCTAAATATTAATCTGTGCCAGATGGGTGCAGTGTTTACGATAATAGAATGCATCATGTTGTGTTTTATGTTTTAAAGTAGGCAGTATATACTTATATTGTGTCCTCAACCTTGCAATAAAACACAATACATCATCATAGGAAAAGTGATGTAACTATTTATTAGTAAGTCTTTAAAAATTCGTAAAAATATAATAAGAAAATATGGGGCTTAAAATTTCTTAAATTACAATTATTATGACTTATAGCTTAACATTGACGTGTTTTGCTACATATAATCTGGTCATTTACAAAAATTTAAAGACGATTGAAATACCGATCCACAATTATTAGACATGTTATTCTGATAAGCGATGACGTTGATTAAGAAGACGCCACATCGCTGTCAGGTCAAATGTTATCTGCAAGTATTAAGCTCGGTCCATACTGCTAGCGGTCATTCACTAAGTTATTTGAATGGCTTTTTACTTATAAACCATTTGATACATGTTATGTTATTAAGACCCAAAGTTCCCTCCACTACACAAAAAATCTTTGGACATAATAATTTTCCTAAACATTATTCTGCAATTTAACTCAGTTTTTAAGCACATTTCTTTAAATTATTTTGTTATTACCAGTTTCGACTACGGTATCTAGATACACATTTGTTAGTAGCCAATATTTACCTGAGTGTGTAGAACGGAGCGAGTGTAAATCACACTTCTGATGCCTAAAATCAACTAACAATTTAAAATAATAATAAAATTACGCAAGTACAGTGACCCAGGCCTTATCCACAAACCCCACGCGAACAACAACACATCTACATTTCATCACGCTGTCATATTTGAGTATAAACGCACATATAATTATTTATTAAAACAATTATTAACGATCATATTTCGTCATACGTCTGGAATAACATTTATTATTAGTCATTACAAAATGAAAACTGTTACTTTATATCCCTTACATAAATATGTATGTTTATCCCATCAATAATAAATGTTTATATTTCTTGTTTTACTATAACTTGTTAGACTTTGATTGTATTTTGTCAGCAAATAAGACATTAGATACGTAAATAGTATAGAGAATAATCGCTTTTCGCTTATTTCTTTCACCCCACTTACCATCACTGTAATTATAACTTCGAAGGAATTATATATTAGAATCATGTGTTAAGTAAGTTAAACGGTAGTCTATCACTAATATACTGAGATTAACCGAATTAAATTAAATATTATAATGGGTGACTTCACTTTAATTCAATACTGTTAAAAAAATCTGACTTTTATCACGATTATGTAGACTGTAAGTTGTCGAACGGAGTCTATTTTTTTTTCAATTATTTAGTAAGTAAAACAATAACACTTCATATAATGCTTTTTGTAAAAAAATGTACCCAAAACTAAACGACTATAGCGTGACTACCGTATTTCGTTCGAAGCAGTATAAGTGAATAGATAAATAACGTCTAAAATCCAAAGAAAAAATCATTCCTAAACACATAATGTATTGTATAATTTGCAAGTTCATACGTCATAGAAGTGAGCATAGTGTAACGAACTGTGTACGATAATACAATCAAATGTTTTACGCAACGGTACTGTTGATAACTACGTTGCCGTGACGAAGCCTTTACATTTTAGATTAATGAACATTGTAATATTTATACGCTAGTTTAACTATAACGCCTGTATTATATTCAAAATTGAGACCAGATTGCAGAGTAATTGAATAAATTATAAGCTTCAATGTGGCAAAAAGAAAAAAATGTGATATTCCCACCCTAATCCATAGCCATACGAAAAATTCTAAGATAAAAATAACACTAGCCACTATTTTTTTAACTACCGCGCAATTTCCATAACATACTTTAATGCAATTTACTGAAAGCACTCTCGGATAATATATCGGTTATCTCAATCAATATTTTGTGGGTGATAAAGGCTTGTTTGACTAATTCATACTTTTGACTATACTTCTAGTAACGTGCACAATACATTTTATAATTTATAAGTTGATTTTTTATTTTACGAAACACGTTTTTGTTCATAGGTTTATTAATACAACATAAATCACATTGATTAGTATTATAAAATAACATAATCTAATTACGCTTGAAATATTCAAATGTTTTTAATAATCGACCTTACGTAGAGCTTTTTCATATTAGCGAAATATTGACATACAAAATAGGGCATAGGCTATTGCCGAAACTTTTTGGACACAAGCAAAAAAGAACATATGGAAATATTCCAGTCCTCATAAACTTTAACACAATAAAATGAAACGAACGAGGTAAAATAACACGATATTACGAGCGAGTCTGGGTAGCGTAGTTAAAATTACAGTTAATAACAGAGGTCGGCACGTCCGTACTTATCGCGCTGTTATCATTGCACGGCGCTTGTGATTTACACACGTAGGGCGCGGATTCAGGCCGACGACCATTCAAAATATCACATTACTTTTATAAAGCTGGAAAGTTTTTTCGAACGCTAGGATCCGACGAAAATTACAAATTTTGAAAATTATTTCTGCTTGCCTAGGTAACCTATTTTTTGAGAATAGAAAACACTAAAAAAGCTAAATGTGACGTTCTTTTAGAATATACTATACCCTGAAATAGACTTAACTGATATGAAATAATTTATCTGTAACTAAATTAATCTCAAGTCTTCCAATGACTTTCCTATCTTATAAATTTTAGTAAGCATTGTAAATTGCGTTATATCATGTAATGATGTAATATACATTACATATTACATGTACATTACAATTACATATTATCTAATATTATGGTACCTCCTCTATAATATTTTAATGTATTTCTAATTGTCACTCCAGTCCACAGCGGATTATAAACTGCCCAATCAGTTATTTCTGGTTTTAGTCAAAGGCGACAACTGAGTTATCAAGATATCAAAGGTTATTTGAAACAATTGGCATTGATTGGAAATTTTCAGTAAGGATTAAAAGGGTACCATAAAATTAAGTTTTAGTACACTTAAATCACTTGAAGATAATCATTCAAAAGTAATGCTGATACAAGTATAACATATACATTAATTATATATGTAGGAGACTTGTAATTCACATGCTAGTTAACTAGTGAAAGTACACTTTATAGGCCTGTGTGCTGTATATTTATTTTATTAACATTTTAATCAACAATTTTATGTATTCAAAAGAAAGTTAAAGGTTACGTTAATGATGAAAGTTCCCGTACTTACTCATGGGTAGTTTTCTTTGACTTATATATGGATGTCAAAAGTATTTGTTTGAATGAAAAAACAATTACATGAAGTTCTATAGTCTGGCTAGAAAGGCGAAATTGTCAGTACTTAAATTAATTTCCCTTCACCATTTATTCTCCCATTTTAAACATAAACTATTAACTACTTATAAATTAGAAGCGCTAAAAATAAATTGGTTAACAACAGATAGAAATTAATTTTTTATTCACTGTTTTATAAACATAAAAGATAGTGAGAAAAAAACAATAATATTATTGCTAGTTTCATAATCATCTGATTACGGCTCAGTATATTATTATATTATGTCAGATAGGTCGCACGGTCGACGTACTAAGTATTAAGTAGAAGACCTGTTTATTTCGCAGCAGTAAACAAATACAAAAACTCTATTCAAATGTAATCGCAATTAACACATTAAGGCTGCAATAAACTATACTGGGTAACACATTATCTCATTAATAAAAAAAATTCAGTGCCAACCGGATTTTTTAATTCTTGAACATAATTAAAATCCGGTTTCGTTCCATAGTTTCCAGAACAATCTAAATTAATTCTATGGTCATATTTTATTTAAAAAAACTGTTATCATTATAATATTCATAATTAATATAAAAACATTATAAGATTTTCCATTTCGATCCGGTAAATTCCCATTCGTAAAGCGAAGAAGTTTATACAGATCTTGTGACCTAGAGGCCAACAACGATAAGACTTAACGGGTCGTGTACTTATTAAAGTATCAAGAAATAATGCTTTTTGAATCTTGAATTAAAACTCTTTAACGTCACAAAATCTCCCTGTCGCAGCGTACTTCCTAATTTTGACTTTTAACTATTTAGCATTTAAATAATTAAGATAAATTATTATTTAAATTTATTTCAGTGTCCGCAATCGTAGTAGTTTCGAAACAATTAGAAGTATTAGCCTACGTATATTTTTTAGCAGTAGATTTTTTCTCTACAATTATATCAAAGATTAAAGCGCTTAACGACTAAAATATTCATTCAACTGTTTTGAACCGAAAGTTATGCTTCTGATATCCCTGTTAGAGATATAATTTCTTCACATTTGGTAATACAACATCTATTGTTTATTGATCAGGAAATCGTACCTATATTACCACACCGAATGTGATGTGAATTAAAAAAATAACTAAATGTCTCTATACCCTACATCTTTCCAATATAAAACATAACACTGTCTGACCTACGATAAACACACAGCCAATATTTCATAACAAAATTAAAAATACACTATAAATTACGAAAAGGAACACGTGCAGATTTATTTAATATCGTCTGAATGTTAATACATAACCGGATTTTACCGCTTTCATACGTAAAACAAAAGTGCTTAATTATTTACAATGTGCGTCAGTGAATAGTTTAACGTTTGTAATGTATCATTGTATGAACAGCTGAATTTAAATGTGCTTTAATCGTATGCTGTGAGTGGACACGCGCCTAACACGCTGGGAATCGTGAAACTCACTACACGAGGTTGCGATCTCATTAGAATAAAACTAATTACTCAACTCTACTATAACTTCTAGCGTTGTAATGTTTATATTGAATGGTAATTGATTTTTGATGTAAAACATCCAAGGTATTTTCCGACTCATGTGACGGCAAAATGCTTGGAGCTTATTTTATGTCGTCATACTCTACATTACCGCCATCTATTGGCGTGCAATGCAGAACTAACTTGACTACCGTGACGGCTAATGGAATGACGTTCTTTTATGCCATTTTCACACAGTTATGTCTACATATATTGGCGTGTTGTTTTGCTTCCATTTCTTCCTTATTGCTTTATTTTATTTTTACCTTCATAACTTATCAAGCATCCACGCTCCCTTTGCGTGCTGATACCTATGTAATAAATATTTAAACCATAATAAACGCATTAATAACTGTCATTACGTTAAGTAATATTTAATTAAATGTATGAGAATACTAAACGACGATTACGATTTTACATTAAACTGACTGCTAAGTCCCATGAAGACCTATTTTAATATATCATGTAGATATGATCCGAGTTCGAATAGATGTCAATTCGATTTAGTTAGACTATCAACTTACCATGAAATAGGTTTATGTAAGTCTCCATATTGATCTCACAGCTACACTGAAATATTGTAATTTAATGAAGAAAAATAATTATAAATAATTCTTATTTAGTCATAAATTTATTTTATACCTTACTTTATGAACAGTTATGCAGATTTTATTAATGTAAGCTTACTGCAGCGAAATCTCTTTTGCGCTTACAGATTTTAACGGACCTTTACAACATGAAAGTTTTTCAATTTTCATAGTAATAAGTTTAGTTCTGAGAATTTCTAAAACGTATCTAAAATATGATACTTTTCTTATACTGACCAATTGTTAAAAGGGTAATATAAGAAACGCACCAGCAGCACAAAATTATGTAGCATTTAATAGTTTTTCCTATAGATTAATTATTCGGATCGCAATTTGTTCTAAAAGTACTAATACATATACAATATACATACATGGCATACATATAAGACAGTGTATGTGAGTGCAATAACGTAACACAACAGGCGATGGAAAGTAAATTTAAACGTCCAATTTCACCCGTAAATAGACATTAATTTATTGCTTTCATTTATAGATTGAAGATAAGTATGGAAAGGTGACATTTTTCCACGTACCTGAACATAGTACAGTGAAATTGCATTCATTTTAAACACTTAACGCGTAATTTGTGTAAAACTTACCTACTTAGTTTATACTGTAGTGGAGCAGTTAGTAGTTTACTATAGGCATTCTATTCGTGTGGACGTCGAAAGGGGAAGGATAAGTAAATAATAATTATGCATCCTCAGCTGCTTTTTAGTTATCACGTAATTAGTAACTTTTGCCGACTTTGGAACATTTAAAGACTACATGCTACAGATACATACCTCGAACCAAAATCCTTTCTATCATAGAGCCCGTGTTTCTATTGCCGGACCAAAGAGTTAATTCAGGGATTTATTTTAAACACTCAGAGAATAACCGAAGCTAATGAATGTGGAATAGGAAGGGAATGTACAGCTTTGCCGTTGCAAATATCCCCATAAGAATAGAATCATCTCCCTTCCACTTTCCATCTATTTTAAAACCACCTACGATGTCTTTACTCTATCCATTTAAGGCCAGGTTGATCACTTAACAAAGCTTCCTCTAATTTACTTAATTGATGTAAAACTTAAGATAAGTTCTTACCTAAGAATTACACACTACATATTTTTTCTTTATTGCAGGTATTAAAAACAATGGTGGTACGAGTAGCAACGGACGAACGTCCATTCGAGACGCCTTCGTCCGACGAAAGCGGACTGGGACGAAGTGATTCTCCCAGTGAAGATACTGAGCCGGAGGCAGCATTAGTGAGTACACCTTATTGTTATTTCGTTAGTTCAATATAAAATAGTCTTCCCTGACATATTCCATATAGGTTTAGATTTTGCCACCATAGGATAGCGCCTCACTCATATAATTGCAAATTACAAAGAAATTTTACTTGTTTGATAAAATAAATTTTCTATAAAATAATAACCAAAGAGTTCCAAATCAATTTGAATAAAAAACAAATCAAACTTCAAATGAAACGAGAAGTCACGGTTTGTGACAGTCAAGAAAATTCAACATGGTTTATAGATTTCACTAACAACATTTAATGGGGCTGACCGACATGTCCCCGTCTATTGTATTTACCGTCGGCTATGTCATTTCAGCCATACATTAATACGCTGATAGCTTTAATAGTTTGTTACCATATTTGCGCGGCTATATACGGTTTTGAGAAGGTTGACCGAAGCGTGAGCCTTAAATCCTCAGCACAAAGTAAAGCTACTACCGCACAAGAAGATCAGACAGATGAAGTTCTAGATTGTATAGAAGATTGTGATTGTGACTAATTATGATACGAAAGGAGCCCTCAAATACATCCCAAATAATGAAATCCATACTTTAAAAGACCAGATTTTCTTACCCCTGCACTGTGCACTAAACGATGACATCATTTGAAAAGAAATTGAAAAGAAGAAGAATGATACGGAGGGTCGCGGAGAAAATTATAAATGCTTGTTTGATCGCAACAATTTCTTTAGCATTTGCCGAAATTACCATGACAGTATTGTTGTTATTGTTGTAGACATATTGTAATATCGAAATGGTCTTGAATACTATGTGGCGGAGAAGGAAAGAGATTCTACGAAAGACAGCTGAATACTTTGTAGATGCCTTAGCTTGGGCCACTCTCATTATAGGCACCTATATATTGTTCACAGTATAATAAAAAAATGAAAAAAAAAATAGATTAACTGTAAAATGGAATAAAAAACGAAGAAACAAATATTGAAACATAAGCTTTATAACCAACGGTAAATACAACATGATACGCTAAGTGTTGTGAATCTAGAATCATTTTTATTTGTTATTAAAATTTATTAAAAATAATGTTTGTATCAATTTTTAGTGATACCTTTTACCCGTCGAAGTAGAAGAATTGCTTTTATAACATCAACCCACACCAATTCCGTTAGCTTTTGATGTTATTGATTAGTCGTAGATTTGATGAAGTGTCAAGCGGTATCAATTACGATAAGGTTGTCGTCATAACACATACAGCCCAAGGTTACATCGACAAATTCCCCAGCTTCTGGGAATTGTCGACTTATTTCCTTAAGTTTAGGTTACATAGCACGATAATAGTTGACATATTTACAAATAGTTCTGACAAATGCTACAAATATATCCTTGTTTCTTCTGTTGTAACTGTTATGACAATAGCCATGACATTATAATGTCAAAGATGGAACTAATTTTCATGATAAAATGGATAGTGGAACAGCTGCAGAATCAACAGTCGTTTTTGCAGATGAAGACGAAGAAAGCAATCCAAATATAGTTAGTTTCCTGAACTTATATGTCAATTTACTAATGTATTTTAAATAGTCAAAAAGATTTTTATAAGTATGAATAACCGTGGATAGTCTTTTTACCATGCGTAAAGTTTTTATTCACATTACCTTTAATAAAGAGACGATTCGCGGAACTTCGTAAAAGACTCATAACTTGGAAACTACGACAGTAATATACTTGTTGACTGTTTAGTTTACATTACCTACTTTTGTTCGCAGCAGCGATCAAGTAAACTTAACAACTCTAATAGTAGACAGTATATACTTTTTAACGACCAACTAGATATCCTTTGTAATCGTATTTTTATACATCAAAATACAAAATACGAATTCAAGTACGGCAGTGAACAATAAGTTTTTCGTTTTGTTGTCTTGTTTTTCCCTTATAAGTGTGATAAAATTGCATCGATCGTCAAAAAGGCTGGTGCATTTTGTATTTAATGTATCATTTATGCGACAGGTGGTGCCACCGGACGGCGGATGGGGTTGGGTTGTGGTCGCGGCTTCATTCATGTGCAATGTGCTCGTGGACGGCATCATCTTCTCTGGAGGAGACTTCTCCACTGACATCAAAGAAGAATTTGAGGTAAGTCTTCTAAATTCTGCTTCAAAGCATAACCGTTCCTACATTCCCCTTGTTAACGAAGACTGCGATTGTAGACATTACAACGATTATATAAGTTAACTGATTAAAAAACGTAGACTGAGCATGATTTCAATATTAGCGTTCAATTTATCAAATATTTAGAATGCCTCACGATGTTTCCTTCAATGTTAAAGCGGTGACCGTTGGATAGATTAATATACCTACATGTAAAACCCAAATTGTCAAATTCAACAGATTCTCAACACCATTCTGATTAACTAATAAAGATGTTTTGTAAATAAATGGAAAATTTAAACTGGCTCGCTCATTAATTATTTATTACTATAACAACACGATATATATTTCGCGTAAAAAATAACCACCGTATTCCGGTCTATATTGGTTTTTCTCATTAAAGTCTATTTATAAATTAACATGAAATTTAATGTTTTTCGCACAAAAGCCCCGTCGTGAGGCGCTTAAATGCAATTTAAATGCATATAATCGCTGCATAGCGACTCATGAAAGTAAGAACGTATAAGTCTATATGTTTATATCGGAAAGAAGCAGACGCTCGTCTCGTGCGCATTCTATTTATAGTCGACTACACGGACCACACCCTCGGAACCGCGCTTCGGCGCTGCGTCACCGACGTGCCTCCTAGCAACCATATAAATTACCCTCAAATGTAAACATTATTCTGTATATAATGCCTAAATTTAATGAGGGATAAGAAAATATATAGGTGGATCTTTCATTACAGAGGCGAAGAGGAAATAGGATTTGAAAAATAGTTTGCATACCGAAGTATTATATATTAGTCATATGCGCGATTGAATAATCATCGCTATCTATATACTTAACTTAATAAGTATTATATACCTTCCACTAATTGTGTTTCAATTCAAACGTAATAAGAGGCAAATCTATTGGCATTTTTCAAGCTTCTTTTCATATTCTCTTCTACTAATAAGAATTTTCTTCTAGTAAAACACAATCATTATTCCTGATCTTGAAACCGAACTCAAGATCTCTAGATCGCGATTCGCGTGGCACAGTCTGACGCTACAAGACTGTTTATTATAAATACTTAAAACCAAATGTTTGGTCATGTTTATACCTCAAGTTTGTTTTCGTTACGCTGATATTTTGTTTATGTTACGATTTTTTCATAAATAAACATAGACGGGGAAAATGTACTTGTGGTTTCTAAAAAGATTCAGTGCGAAAAGTCTTAGGCACAGTGACTGCAAATGTCGTTGTATATTTAGTGGTAAACATTAATACCAGCCGCTAGTAATTTCAATTCTATATCTTGAATCTGTAAATTTAAATAATATAATTGGGTTCATAGATAACATATTCCTATGCGAGTAACGAATGCAGTGAAAACAAGTTATTGCTTGTTAATCATTACTTTCATGAATACAATTCAAGTTATAGAAGTTTAGTTATAACTTTATGGAGATTGGAGTTATCTAGATCATGAATGATGTAGAGTTATCAAATCATATGAATTATGGCGTATTTGATTCAAAAGCTTATGAATTAGGGTTTAAATGTATTCATTACGTAGTTATTTAATGCTAGTAGTTTCATTTATGATAATTATATTTTGAATAAAACATCACATTTCTGCTGTAATTGGCGTTACTTGAGAAAGATGTTTTTACAAAAACCATGTGTTTTTTTAATTTGAAAAGTAGACGGATAATGAAGTGCCAACACGTTCAAGGTTGACGTTTAAGTAGGTCAACAAAAATACGAATAATTAACGTGTACGTGTAAAAGAGATCTTCTGTTTCGGAAATTGCTCATGATACAGCGGCTAGTACGAAAATGCATTACTAATACGAATGACACGTTAACTGTGGATAAGATTCGTGATTTTTTTGGATTGGTTCGTCACGTTTTTTCTCTTTCATCCTCGTTTATTGAAGATATTGAGAACATGAATGTGCTGCTTCTAAGAAATGTTGGGAGAAAATAATAAATTTCATTTTTATATATCGATTTAATCTATTATACAGGGTGTATTTAGACCGTGATCGAAAACTGAGGCAGCGATATTAATACCGCCAGGGGTTGGCAGATAGGCTATGAAATTTCGACAGACATTGAGAGCGCATCTGAAACCGGATCTGTAGTTATAAATAACCATGAAATAGCTGAGTGCGCCGGCACAGACTGCCGTATAAAATATGCTCACCCATTCTGTCCTGTACAAAGATAAAGCGCAGTGGATAAATGACGATGTTGTCTCCCACAAATTGCTTTACTGGCCTTTAAATATTAAGTATTTCTTAGTATTTGTACTATAATTCAACCTGCAAGTACATAATTGATATTAAAACTTAGCCATAAAAATTTATTGCCTCCATAATTATTTGCCTTACTAGCCTGGTATTGAATTGTTAATCCGTTTTATTTCTTTAATATTAACGCGTTTTGCTATGATTTCTGTTTTATGGATAATTGAAAAGTTTTTGGATTATTTTTGATACTTTAATAAGTAATGCTATTCAAATAATTGTTTCTATTACTTGAACAGTGTTAATTCACCATATTATTATTCTATTTTGGGAAAAATAAGTTTAGCCTGTCACTAATTTTTATTTCATCAATTGTTCAGTAGATAAATTGATAGAGAAATTACACAGGAATGCAAGATAACGACTTTCCTAGAGAAACAATGTTTGTTTAATAATAACTCTTTTCTCTGAAATGTTTAATCACAAAGTAAGCCAGAGAGTAAGCGTAGGCGCTGGCGCCGAATTGACTAACTATTGAAACGAAGCCAACAAATTCAACATAATTTTTCTTGATTAGCTTTGCATATCCTATTAATTCTTCTGGTGAATTCTCTTACTAATTGCATTGTAAATATATTTGAGAATGCAATAAATTTTATAAAAAGATTACCGATTCTAGATTTTTATAACGATTTGGTGTGGAAAATTAAACTGCCATCCGAACCGGGTAGAATTAGTACTTACAAATTCATAGATTTAATGAACTAATTTTAGTATCAGATCCTTGTTAGCTTGTATAGGATCACACATGAATAATTTCAAATATTGTCACAGAGATGAGAGATCTAAGTTTTGCGCTGACATTCAATTCTTCTACATTTTAATCAATGCAAATAGTATCACTCGCATAACCTGATCGTACTGCGTCTAATTCGCGTTGTTATTATACGTGCCCATTAATTAAGAAGTGTTAATACAGCATATGAACTACTTTTAAATTCTCACTTAAAGATTCTCAGATGCCGGAATTCATGTTGGCGCCGAGCTGGCGGCTTCATTAAGTTGTACCTTACACTCGACCAGCCACGGAATGTGTAATGTATAGATTCCTTAAGCCAATGCGCGAACTTACTTCGTCCTTTGACTTGAAAATTATAAGCCACGTGATGTTGATACAAGTAGCTATCTCATAGGTCGACAGTTATTAAATAAATCGTGGAAAAATTACATAAATTCGTTATCGCTAAACGTGAAACTAGTTTTTAGAATTGCGTCGGTTACAATGTTCTCTGTCTATAAACATTAACATAATGTTAAGGCCAAGGTTCCGATACGTTAGTTTGTTACTCTATTGAATCATTCATTCATTTGTGATTCAATTTTGAATGCAATTTTATTCGATTGTTCTATTAAATGTTTGATTATCATAATTTTAATCGAAGTCATATAGCTCAAAAATTCCGTCGGGTTTTGTTCGAATGTGGGTAGCGATGTTTGACGTCACAGAAGCCCGCGGCCCATGCTCGAAAGGCAATTAATTACACAATTTACAACACTTCGATATAGAATGGACGCCAGTTAGTGGAATTTGCCGTGACCGTTCTCCGATAGGGTTGACTACAGAATCAGGATTTTAGGAAAGCTTTTAAATTTTTTTACCAATTTCAGATAGTAAAGTATGCGTAAACCTATTAGGACATGTCAACAAAAAATCTTAATAGAAGTGAAAATAAAAATTTATTAGAATATAGTTAGTGGTGTGGTTAAAAATTGCATATCAAAATAATTAACGAATATGTCAATAATTTTTTAAGACTGTTTTACAGAAATGTATCTTATTTGGGAATACACAGGTAAGAAGATATAATAACATAGTTGCCCATAAATAAATTAGTAGGTGAATGGAATAAATAAAGTATTAATTGAAAGTGTTGCCTGTGCAATTAATGTAGAGCCGTGAAACGTAGCTCAGCGCACAGCCTTGCGACCAAGTTTAATTGCATATCAATATTGGAACTTTTCCACTGCATTAAACTGCAGTAACCCTCGCAATTTCAAAGTATATAAAGTTGCCACTACATAACCGTTCGAGGGCAATGAACGATCGCGGCCTCGAGACGCCATTTAAACCGATCGGGTTGCATTTTTGATACGTTTCCCTTGCGGACAATCCGAGTGCATTGTAATGATTAATAACTTGTAAATACACAGCTTCGCTCATGTTTATTGTAACCGTTTTATCTGCATAAGTTTACGGGGTCGCAGGGTCTCGCGATTGTCGCTCACGACCTCATGCGGTTTATTCAATCGGTGCTCGATACAAAAAGTATTTATAACGTGCGTTTAATCTGGCGCTACCAACGTGCACACAAAAATGTTATTCTAGAAATGATTTTAAATATCGAATTCGTTTCACATTGTTGTGACCTCTCTTCTCA
This sequence comes from Cephonodes hylas, assembly GCA_030295005.1. NCBI lineage: Eukaryota > Metazoa > Arthropoda > Insecta > Lepidoptera > Sphingidae > Cephonodes > Cephonodes hylas. Next base: position 9,745,896 of record AP025371.1, read on the forward strand.
GACACATTATGTTGATAAAGCGGTGTGTCGATAAAAATAAAAAAAGAATGAGTATACAAATTCGTTGAAACTCTGCCAACAGTGCACGACTATTTTAAACATGTTTAGGCGTTATTGTTGCGTAATATTGTTACTGTGATTTTATAATCTATGCAACGTCATCGCAACACAGCTGTATTTATTTACGATTTTTTAAAATAAAATAAAAGATTTAAAGTAAACAAATACATAAACAAAAACCTTCTAGCTCTCTATATCAATAAACAAGTCACAAATATTTATGTAAAGGATAAATATTTGTCTCGTGTCTGGGTTGAGTGGTGAAGAATATTTGGATTTTCTAAGTATTTCACTAGCCATAATATCGCTGCATCATGCATGTAATAGATAGCTGTTGTATAAAGACGTAAATATATATGCTAATGATATTTTCTCAACGATATTGATCTGTAATATTTGTTATAAAAACTCCTTGTCATGATGTCTAGACTCGTGCCCACACTGCCACAAACCAGTTCAAACCAGTTACAGTAAAAAGCGGCAACAAATATTCGCGCCACCAGACCATATCGCTAAAACGGAAATGGCGCAACCATTTCTAAAATATGAGGAAGTAAAATGCTGTATAAAATTTTAATTATTCATACATATAAATGTGTTCACATACCTACCTAATGTGGTCTGGTTTTAATTTTATTCATTCGAATACTTAGGTGGATAAAATTCATTAATACTCTATCAGAAACTTTTGAATGTCATTCAGCTGTGTTAAAAAACTTTTATTTTTATTTTACAGATATAAGTTGAGCTTAACTTTGCTTATTCAGTTCTGACTAGTTGCACTCGCACCAGACATAGCGGTAGCCTTAAAGAATGTGGCACTTGTTATTATTCCAATCCTTCTTAATCCCAAAACTCACGTGGGTAGGGCAAGTAAAATTCACATGATTGTAGGGCCTTTGAATGGATTTATTTTAATAATATTCTCTTTTTATTCCAATTAATCGTTAATAAAATTAAATGTAGCACAAGCGATGCTAGAAAAATAAATAAATATTACTAAGCCTAACGTTTCTCTTTCGATAAAACAGTTTAACATATAAATGAGTAAATCACGGTCAAAGAAAGATTGGCGTGACAGTCATGTTGATTTTGCTTTTTTATAATGAAGTTGCATTCATCAAACAATACAAAACTGTCAATTAAACAAATTGCAGGTCGTTTAATGAAGACAAAAACGTCATGCAGATTGTCTCATTATAAAATAGCATTGACAGACAGCTTAAGGACTTCATGTCTGATTTTCACGCTAGTAAATGTTTCACTACAAGCAAATCGCGTAAATATGTAAATCGATTCTAATAACAAATAGTATTACCTTTATTTATCACGCACGCTGTATACTTTCTTATTGTAAACATAAAGATTACCTTAACAAATAGGCCTCTGTACCAAAGGGCATCGGAATTCGAAGCCTACGTTCGGTTCCGTTAGTTAAACATACCATTACGGAGCCATCGCCAATGCATAGCTTAAGTAAATAGGACCACACATAATGCTGTAGGTACTAACAAGGTTCGCACTTAAGGAAACGTATTAGCTATTTCGTCTCGGCCTCATATACATGTATCCTAACATTCATTAAATGTACACATAGACAGGAAAACCTGCTCGTATTTCATAACAATATTTGATAGCGATAATTAACAAATAATATTTAATGTTGCATGCTTTTACATAACAGAGGAAATAGTATCAACATTTTAAATATTTTATTATACAGTGAGATACAAACCAAGCGGCAAGCACATAAGCGTGTTTTATTTAATTTTAAATCTAAAATTTCACACTAAAGTTTAATGATTTATAGATTGATATTTTTAAAAACCATATAAGCTGAATGCGTATCCAGTAAGCACTAGGTAATAAAACGTGTCTAGACGTTGCTTGATGTTACGGTACATGTGTTCTACTCCGTTGTTAACAAGTTACTCATTGTTTGCCAATGTAACAGTTAGATATTCTGAATAGGCCTTTTCAACTACAATGCTTTTTCAATTTCTTTAAGTTTTAAATGAATACCTGCGCATAATTATTTAGAAAACCCAGAGGCATTGTCTCGCAATTAAATGCTAATCAAAACGCCATGAAAAGAAGGAATCTCACTACATTTAATAGCCGACGGTGAGGTAATTCAAATCGCTACTTATTTATACTGGCGCCCCACAGTTCGCACTGTTAACAATTCAAATTGTTTCTATTTTTGTCGCAACATTTCCTCCTGTGGCGACAACCGACTCACCTTATTAAGTATTCTTTCTCCGCGAGTGTTGTCCTTCGAAACACCGGCGACGGCATGCGTAGCTTTCAAATTTAAATGTCACTTTAATTACGTTATGCTAGATGAAGATCTGTCAATGTCATGTGCTGTCATTGACCAACAAGGCCAGTGGGTCACGCGAGATGACTGTCGGCGGAAATTCGGCTCTGGGAAGTAGCGAATTGCTTCCACGTATTAAGTGTACGAGCCGTCAATTCACCAATGTGACTTCACATTGAGTGTTGTTAATTTAATTGAATAAATAAGGCGTATAACGGTGTTCAATGCATGACAAATCGTGATCATAAAACCTTAACGGGTATGCGAGAGAGTAAGTACACAGTCGAGTAACCTTCGGTCGGACATTGTGTTCGTTTTTTACACTTCAATAGTTATGAATTGAGTGATAGCGATAGGAAGCGATGGGAAAATTTTATTTTTTAGTCATGAGTTGGAACCAATATACCCTTATAAACCTAGGCCACATATTTATATGCCTTTTATTTTTTAAAATAATGCGCGGCAAAATTAAGATATTGTTGTAATCTTAGCGTTTGTGTAATTTACAAACGAACTTTAGAAGAATACCTATAAAAAATTTTAATGCCTGTGTGGAAATATGAGAAAATAAGAGTGGTGGGATGGGTATACTGTTATTAGCATAAAGACGAATTTTTAAATTGATTTGTTTTTAGTAGAAGAAAGTATTGCTATCTACTAACGCCTATCATTACAGAATTTTTTGTAGTTAAATCCAGTCAACGGCCGTAACAGTTTGTCACAAACGTTATCAGTTTCAGTGTGCCAAGTTTTTCACAACTGTGGAAATTGTGCCAAAGAGTTCAAGGTCATTACAAATGGTGCATTTTACAGGTTAATCTGTTGAATTTCTATAGGCATCATATTATAAGCGGCATTGACTTATTAAAATTAGTAAAGATTAATGTTTATTATTCATACTTTTTGTGGTATTTGTATCTCCCAAACCTTCCTATCAATAGGGAACGCGCAGTCTTTTACTACACGGCGTGGTTTCTTTAGCTACGCAAGCTGAAAACATACATATGTTTTTACTTATAATAAATAATAACTATATACATATGTCATGTTGAACGTTTCTGCTAATAATATAATTATGTTGTTACAGATCACTGAGGCGCAAGTGGCACCGGTAAACTCCCTGTTAGCTGGTTTCTATTTGTTGGCGGGTCCATTCGTCTCTGCTTTGGCTAATAAGTACGATATTTCATTTTTCATTCAATCTTTGCTCACTTTAACTTTGAATTTTTAATTGAGTTACCAAGCTTTTTATTAAAAGTCTTTATCGAGATAACATCGACTAATTTCTCCAGACTATTTTAAAACGTTACTCAATAAATAAATTAGACCACTAATCTACTTGCAGAATCGAAAGCAAAGCGACTGGTTTTTTAAATTATAAGTTATTAATGTGTATTGTTTATAGGTACGGGTTCCGAGTGGTGACCATCGTGGGAAGTCTGATATCGAGTGCTGCTTTCGCGATCTCATACTTTGCTACCAGCGTTGAATACCTTTATCTGGTGTACGGCGTCGGGGGAGGTAAGTTATGATCGCTGTGGTACTAAAATATTTATTGTACTTTGATATTCAATTGCAACACTGCGCTTTCAAAGCTTATGGAAACAATGTTTGTATTATTTGAGATCATAAACTCTTCCCTATAAAAGAGAAATAAGATATGTACATTGTAATAGGTGTACGAGTACAGATAAGCTTTCAAAGTAATCCTGGTTTCATCCTCCTATAGTATAATAAAATATTAAGACCCATATGCAATTCTATCGGGATAAAAAAATATGAAAATTTTTATGTCAAATGAAATTGAAAGTATGCATAATATGTTTTATTGTTCACAGGTATTGGTTTGTGCATGATATACATGCCTGCGGTGCTCACCGTGGGATTCTACTTTGAGAAATGGAGGGCTCTTGCCACCGGCTTGGCTCTTTGTGGTTCCGGTGTCGGAACATTTGTGATTTCTCCCATCACCAGAACGCTATTAGATTCTCTTGGCTGGAGGCTTACAGTCCTTGTCCATGCAGGTAAATATAGTTTATTATTATAAAATTTAAAAAAATAATCAATTGTAAACCTTTTTAGTTCACACACACATACATTAGCTGTATTCCCGAAAGAAAGTAGATTTGTCTCACCAACTCTCTTATAAGTGCAACCAACTGATTGCGAGGTTATTATCATTTTTAAGGCAGGTCTAGAACTCCGAGTTGCTGCTGAAATATCAATGGAATCTTTTCTCTATATTTGATCTCAATACTTTTGTTTCAGGACTACTTCTTCTATGCGTCATTTTTGGAGCTATGTTCAGGCCAATTAAGCCAGTCCGAGTGACTCTTGCCGACCAACCGGAGGAGGACGACGCCGCACGACGACATGAGGAAGCGGTCGAGAAACTCAACTCGATGCTTAAATTGCACAGTAAATTGGATTCTGGTATAAGCATGCCCCCTGAAATGAGGTTCAGCAACAAGGCCAGCGCGCACACATGGATGGGAGTCGCAAACAACACTCGCTATCCGACGGCTGAAGAAGTCTTCCGTGGTAGTAACTCGCAACTGAGCAACAGCAACGTAGGAAGGCGCTCATCTGCCAACGCTGGAATGTTGAAGAACACCCTTGGCAACAAACCCATGTTCATTGATATGCCAGTCGCCGAAAAAGACGAGCAAGAAGATTCTAACAGCAATATTGATAACACTGAGCCTTTGATTGGAACCACAGTGAGAGTAGTTCCGACGCAACAGAATCACCATCACAACCACCGTCGCTCTCATGCCGACCTGATCGCGAGACCTATGTACAGGGATGACATTTTCTTCGGCGCAAGCTTGACTAGATTACCCCAATATACTTCAAGGACATCGCTTGGATATCACTTGGCCGTAACGCATGTACCAACCAAGGAAGACGCTCAAGAGGAATCGTCTGGCAAATGCCGCATCTGCCCAGAAGCCGTGAGGAGGACGCTGGCTACTATGTTAGATTTCAGCCTGTTCCGTTCACCAACATTCGTTATTCTAGCTTTAAGTGGATTCTTCACGATGTTGGGATTCTTTGTACCTTACATGTACGCGGTTAAAAGAGGTGAACTTCATAATATGAGTCCATCAGTCACTGGCTGGTTGGTATCTGCAATTGGTGTATCGAATATAGTCGGACGTATAGTGTGCGGACTTTTATCGTCTGTGCCAAAGATTTCTCCACTATGGGTGAACAACATTGCATTATCTGCTGGTGGCATTGCGACTATGATGAGCGGACTTTATTATGACGCTGTCTTCCAATTTTCCTATTGCGCTATCTTCGGTTTAGCTGTTGGTAAGTATTTTACTACTTTCCATGGTACATTATACGTTTTTATTGAATATATAGTATAGGCTAAAATATTATTTACTTACAGCTTGCTTCGCATCTCTGCGTTCCATTTTGGTTGTGGAGTATCTCGGACTGGAACAGCTGACTAACAGCTTCGGATTGTTCTTACTGTTCCAAGGATTGGGAGCTTTGTTAGGCGCTCCTATTGCTGGTAAGTTAATATGCATAAAATTTGTGAAAAAGAAAATGGTAATGAGGCTTCAACGACGTAACGTTAAAAACTAATATCATTTTAATTTAAAATTCAACTCTCAACTTCTTGAATTGCAATGTATTGGTACGACAAAATCTAATATAAATCTGGGCTGTATAACATATATTATGAGCAGTAAAATAACAATAATACTCCGAAGTGTTGTCGGGCAAAATGCAAAAGATTTTCATCAATGTTTTTATTTTATGTTGTGCAACAATGCGGTTCAGTTATTTATTGAGCGATAACTGATGTAACTGTTACAGCGTGTTGCCTAATGACTGGCGCTCGGTTATTTCTGTGCTTAGCTGCTAGATTATAGGCGCAATGCCAAATTCCTACCTTCGAGTATGCCCGCATAGTTATTGAACAATGACCTAGCCTAACGTGTGTTATAGCGTAATGACACATTTATTTATTTTGTAATCACCAGTAGGTAACGACTTAAAAAATACATACTAATATTCATTACATATATGTATTAATTACTAAATTCATTTAATTTTTCAGGTATGCTCTACGACAGCACTAATAGCTACGACATATCGTTCTACGTGTCTGGCTTTTTCCTATTGTTCTCCGCCATAATGTGCTACCCAGTGGACAGGATCAGCAGATGGGAGAGGTCTCGCAACAAATTGAACTCATCACCAAAAGTTTGAACACTTTGATGAAATAAAAAACACTTGGTAACATGTGCACGGGTGCTAAATGTAAAGTGCCTAAACCGCAGTCAAATGTATGAAATGAACAAGCGTTTAAAATTAATGCCATATTCGAAATTCATTAAAATAATTATTGGCATTAGTTTTAACATACATAGGAATGTATGTAGGTCTGTTAAGTTTACGTGGATAAGTTTTTGTGAAGAAAGACCTCGTTTGTATGCACTTGCTAAAAATATTATAAATTTTTGACCCATGTTTTACACCTTTTAACTAATGCTCTTATATTCACGAACGACTGACACGTGTAAGAATTGGAATTGGTTATTTTTATATATATTTCTATATCGTTCATGTATATGAGAGTAACATAGCTACTAATATTGTAATAACGTACAAAAATAAACATATTTATATAGAATTGTATTAATGAATTTATAGTGTACATTTCACTCATAACCCGTACCTCGAATATGAAATTACATTAAAATTAGAGAAACATTCCCAAGTGTCTTTGACAAAACTGCCAGGGATGTAGATTTAGCAACGGCTCAGTTAAGTCAGTTAAATGCATTTAAATATAGGTTTAGCGGTTAAAAAGTACAAAGACTCGAATAATAAAAGTTAGATTAGCAGTTTTGTCGAAATTAGTGCCCCGAGATGATCGAAAGCCAAAATGTACTTTAATTATTTAGATTAGTTGACGTGTGTGCCTAACTTTATACTTAAAAGTGGTGCATAACTTAAGACTATGTGTTTTTAATATAGGTAAGTTATAGCGATCAGTGTGCGAAGTGAGTGTTTTTTTACAATATATACTTTTGGAGAAATTGTAACTAAATGTATGTGCCTTATTGTACGAAGTGATACTTATTTACTTAGTTTTATGATTTATAATCTTATCAAATCTTGTTATTACTTAAGGTTAGTCGAGTAAATAGTTCCGAATAATCATTGTAATTCGTTTGCAATGTTTTAGATGTGTAATTCGTGTATTTATCATAATATTTGTGTTTTAGGTTTAGATCTATAACTGTGGCTGTGGTCAATTAGATTATTTCGAGATATGTTGAATAAGAAATCATAGTCATACACTATTTTCTTTATAAAATACTGTTATTTCTTATACATCACATGTGTCTTTATCAACTAAAACGCCATATAAAAATCTTCACTGTGTGAAGTTATGACATAAAATTATATCATTTCATGAATCATTTTTTATTTTTTCCTACAGACTTCCTGGTTTCAGTAACAAATATCACAATCAATTAGAATATGCAAACATTTATAGGATCTGATTTATATTCTGGTCATTCAAGTACCTTAGATATGTCTGTATATAAATGGATTTTTTTCTTAGATCTGTTGAAGTAGATTTATAGATTTTTATAATACGATTATGTAATTTGAAACAACTCATCACATAATTAATGACTGAAAATCGGTGCTAATAGATTATTATCAATTCAATGGCGTATTTTTGTTCTTTAGATCAGTGACTATGATTTTTTGTATATTAGTGACATGTCGATGCCACAGTGCCATAATAGTAGGGGAGCCGACGATGCTAAATGGGGATTTACTCGAGCGTCATAGAGACCTATAGGATTGCAAAGCTTAGATGATAAGAAGAAAAAAATGTTATATGATATATATCTTTTCATCGGTGGGGAAAGCGGGTATAGATTGTTAAATATGTAAAAAAAAACTGATGCGTGGACATCCTCGAGCGCGTCAGATATTGATAGCATCATTGCCCTACGTATTTTTAATAATGTACGTATCTTAATCTGATCGTTTCCATGATGGGGGTGGTTGTATTTAAGGATTGAAAATGAAGAAAAAAAAAATTTCATCGAGCGCGTCAGATTTTCTTAGGGAGTGTTAAGTGCACCAAAAAAAAGCTCTCATTCAATAATCTGACGATTTCGATGTGACGCAAACTCGTGGCCATTCTCATAATATGCAAAAAAAAATCGCCATTTGGATATACTCAAGCGCGTCAGATTAAGATATATATGGTTCATCTTTATGTTCTATACGTACTGTCTCATAATCTGACGATTATCTAGAGGGATTCGGCTAATCTGACGAAAAAAAAAATATTTTTTCAATTTTTTTAAATCATTGAACTTAATTAACCCATTCTTGACCGCCGTGCCAATTTGGGAACACTTACTTTTTGAGGGTACATGAAAAAAGTATTTATGTAAGTTAATAAATTCTCACATTATTGGATAGTTGAAAGTGTGGTGATTACATATAATATTAAACAATTTAGTTATATATTATAGATTTATTACAATAATTGGTCGAATTTTGCTTTTGAAGGACCTGTCGAGGTACTTGACTGTTTGCAATTATTATATTTTGCATATTAAGTTTATCATCGTAAATAGTTATTATTATTTAAATACGATAAATTGTCTATCTTATAAACAGAATTTAAAAAATAATGATTCATTTTTTACCATTTTATAGCACCTTAAACATTGCTGTGCCAATTTGGGTACACTGGCCACAAGTGTTATTTTTGCATATCATAAGGAGAAACTGCTAACGACGTTATAGTGTCAGTAACAATTGCCGTGGATAAGAGGAAGAGGTAAATACAATCCTCGAAGATTGTGACGACGGCTTGGACTATGATTTGGCTATAATTCCATTGGAACTTTTTATTGATACTGACGAAGGAGATGGTTTGGATAATGAACAAATGTCTTCAATATTGCCAATTCATGTTCTAGGAGAAATCGGGGTATTTAGGTGTTCATAATGTAGATACTCTTTCTGAGTATGAGGATAGCAGTGATAGTGAACTGCCAATGGCAACGAACATAAGACCGCAAATATTAAACCACCGCTAGTGCACCTGATGTACCTGCGATTGGACGAAATTGGTCAGTGCTGATTGTGCCTCCTTTTTTTTGTTCTCGAGGGGAAAGCTGTTTATGGCTCTACTTCCCGCCAGCCCGGGGGCAGTGGGGGGCGGGAAGCGTATATCAGGGTCACAGGCCTTCCAGCCCGGCGCGCGGCGACGTCATATTTGCGCAGTTGTTAGTGACGGGCTGAGTCCTTAATACAGTCTCTAAACCGGCATACCGGCCAAAACCCCCCGGTGGCCATCTTCGTGCCGAGTTGGGCGACCATGGTACGTGAGCGAGAGGCGGCCACCGTTGTCCACAGGCGCCCGGTGCGCCTCCGAGACGTACTTGTCTCGGCCGCCTCGGAGTCAAAGGAAACGTAGTTAAGCAACCTCTACCTTGTTTCGGGCGCCCCGGTTGTGGGTGGGGGCCCCGCGATGTACAGAGGCCAAAGTGCCGCCACCTCTCTTGGAGTCACTTGAGGACGCCCTGCCCCCGCAGCACGTCCAGCGACCCCAAGGGAACAATTGAGTCGCCTTTTACGACATGCAGGGGATACCGTGCTGGGATTCAAAGCCCCCTTTACCTCAGGGCAGGCTGATCGTTCCTGCTTGGCTCCTTCTTATCCTTAGACTTATCCATCATCGATTGACCAATTACTAAACGAGAGTAGTATGAAAGAAACGTTGAAAGAACAGAGATCGAGTATAAATTTGATACAAATAATGAGATACTTTAGGTTCGCTGAAAATGGCCCAATCAATATCGTTGTATGGAGTTGAGGTCCATGGCAAACAAATGGAGGTGGGTTCCCTTCAAACACATGATAGATGTGGCATTACCAAATGCGTGACCATTACAGCTACGTCTAAAGAAGATGTAATGGATCAGTTATATTTTCGCTGAAGTATAGCTACATTTTGTCTTGGACAATCACCTCATCATCATGTTACTCGTCAGATATCATTGTCATCGAATGGTTACAACTGGACGGCAGCGAATATGTTAAAGAAAAAGTTTCCAAAGCGTTTTAGTGGACTTATCCGTTATAATAGGATCCGATAGACTTGCACACTATTTTACCCTTAAGTGGCCATTGTGCCAATTTGGGCACACCCCTATAATTTCAAAATTATAAATAATTTTTATTTATTTTTTCATTTTTATACTTATTTGTATCCCCAACTATGATTAAATAAAGAAATTTCTGAATTTGTTCTTGTAGTTTCTGCTTGGCCACAAATGGGTTAATTGAAAAGCTCAGGAAATAGCATGCAAATAAATAAGTGTATGTTTTTTTAGTACAATGCATGTATTTATAAAGAAATAATTTAAAAAAAGCTTAAAAAAATTATGTTTTATTAATTAACTATCATCTTAGTTGCAAGTAGATATTTTTCAAATAAAAAGTACTAATTGGTATGCCAGGTCATATAACCAATAAAATAAAAAAAGTTTGCGGGACATTGATGTTTCATTATTCTCCATTCATTGCTCATACATCTGTTAAATAAAAAAGTAGCTCCCACATCCAGTCTAAATAACCCAATTTAAAAAGTATAGGCTCATGCATTAAATGTAATGCACGGATGTCTCAGTGAGTCCGAAAATGTATTATATATAATGCATGGACAAGTAACGTGCTAAAATAGCAAAAACGCCAAAACGTTGGAAACACGTTGAAAATTATAGGTACGTTATGAATACGTTGGCGTCATGGCATCAGAGTGGGGACGGAGTGAGAGAGTAATAGATAGAGAAAGAGTGCGAGAGGAATAGAAACGCGGAGAAGGAAATAGCATCACGCAGCTGCACTCATTTAACTTTATCGACAAATTTTTGTTATTTCGGCTTGCGGAAATCGTCAGATTATATATTTTTCGTTATTCTTGAACTATTTCCTTCAAAATAAAAAAAAAATTAGCTACGCTCGAGAATGTCGAGATGACGTTTTTTTTTTACAACTTTGCTGCCCTCCCCTTTCTTTACGTCACGCTCAAATTGTCAGATTAGTGGAATATACACTTTTTAGGACGTTATTTACTCACCCTACCTTAATCTGACGCGCTTGAGAATATCCGATGGTCAATTTTTTTTTACTAATCTGATCCTGTATCCTTCATGGGCGGCCTTATATATGGGGCTCATGTTTGGTGGAGGTACTTAACCGGGTACAAGGTATCCTCCTGTATATTAATCTGCCGCGCTCGAGTAAATCCCGAAATCCCCTCTTCGGCTCCCCTACTATAATGGGAATGTTGAACGAAAGAATTGCCTTGCCGTTTGACGTAAATGTATAAATCTATACCGCTTGTTCACACTGAATTTGTCAGAAATCACTGCCGTTAATAAAGAGTGGTTTGTCTATGTAGTGTCAGTGTTCATATTCTTCATTGAGCTTAGAACTTTTCAACTTCTTTAACAATTTTCGACGTCTTTTAACGATGAATTCGTGTGAGCATTGAACACACTTTGTTCCTTATAGCAGCAAAATTTATATTAAATAAATACTTTTGTTGACTATTCCTTGTTTTATTTCTTAATACTTTACTAGATAGTCTTACAATACCAACAATCATACAATATGATCTTTCGTGTCTATAATTACCCAATTGCTAAGTCATGTCAACTGGAATGGGTGTTACAAAAAAAGAAAGAATTTGGCGCAAAAAGGTGTTATATTTGCATTTTATTTACAAAACATAAATCTACGAGTTGGAGTTAGGTCCACGACGGCGGCCGAATGTCTGGACAACGTTCACGAACCTGAAATATAAAATAAAATTATGTATTCTCTACCTCAAAGTTGACGGTGGCCACGCACTCTTACTTCTTTAATACCTTAATTTGCCATGTATTAAAGAGAAAATTGTAATTTTCTAGTGCACAATATTAAAATTAAAAACCTCACTAGACCAGCATAGTCAACTAAAGTCTAAACAATCTCTGTTGTAGAGGCCCTTGCTTAACATGGATCACCATGGTATCATAGGCTGATAATGAAATATTAAAATATTTTTATATTAGGCATAACTTAGACCTGAATTAGGGTCTGTATTAAATATTCCATATATTTGATTATTTAATATAAATTTAGCCAATGACTTTTCCAGGTTATACTTATTTACAGATTTAGTCAATCAGTGTGATAAAAAGGCAATGTAGTTATAACTATAACGGTTTCAAAAACCCCTTCTATTTCAAAATTTAAATCACCAATATTGGTATTCTTAACAATGTGAAAATAATTTATAAGGGTTTATTAATGAATCAGTTTAGTTTTTAACCACTTTCAAAAGGTATTATTAAGCATTGTTTGTAATAATAAATTAGGTACAAAAATTTAAATAACTTGTATCTATAAAGGAATTAAATAAATAAAATGGAACTCATCCAAGGAATATGCAAAGTGGTATAGTGATGCAGCTAGTTTGTTGTACTATCTCATAATTAAAACTTTTGTCTTCATAATACAAAACTACTATAGTAACCCTACAGTTTTAGAAAAATGATACACTTAGTTAAATAGGTATGTGTGATAGTTGTGATTTAATGAACTTATCAACTACCAGCCACCTTACAGATATTGTGACCCCACCTAGCCAGAGGGTGTCCTACACTACCTTTGCTGCACCTTGGTCTCCACTTCAGAACTTGCTTAACAATTCAATGAAAATAAATTATTTACCTCCTGTTGTATTGGATCCTGCGCTTGGCACGGCCAGTCTTCTTCTTCTTCTTTTGCTGCTTCTCAACCTTGGGGGTCTGGCCCTTGACCTTACCTGTAATTGAATGCAATTCATTTAATAAAAATAATTACAGTTATACACAAATACCTAATATACAAAGACTCATAAATTCATAACATATGTCAGAACTATGTAAAAGATAACAATTATATCTATTCACAAATTGCATTTCCAAATGCATGTCCATCCGGGAATAAAACCTATCCTAGGTTCAATCACATTTGCCAATAACTGCTGCAGGTACATAAGAAAATTGAGCAAAAGTAACTTATATATAAAAATGAACCCTTACACATAAGCAAAATCCTTTTTTGTACATATTTATATTTCCATCAATAAATTAACCAAACCAAAACAAAATATAGTCTTCATAGATAAAAATTATTTATGCAAAAAAATCAAATTGCAGTATGACTTTAACACCCTGATATAACATATTAAGCATTTGTGTTATACAATAAAATGTTATTAAGCTATGTTTGCAACATATGAGGATTCTTTAATTATTTAAAATTAATTGTAGTATTTAAAATGTTGATAACTTACCGGCACGAGCAAGAGAACCGTGCACTTTACCACCGAGCAGTGGCACTGTGAGGTCGAGCTCGGTGGAGGAGAGCTCCGACACTAGGCAGGAATCTTCCAAGGGGGCACCGCATAATGACAGAGTCAGGTCCTCACACTCAACATTGGCAAGCGAGCGGATGCGCTCCTGGAATGAAACAAAAATAAGGTACAGTATAAGCTAGTAGTAATACAATATTAGTTTTCATGCCCAAGTAATATGAGTAAATTTTTAACAAACAATTTTTTCAAGTTTCCAGATAGTTAATTTAATATCAATATATTTCAGGTATAAAAGATATAACCAGTCATATTTGTTTAATTAAATTATTCCAATACATATTCGGTTTGATTTTTAAACAAAATAAAAAGCCGTCTGTTAGTTCTACGAAGGAGTCATAGGTTATAAGGTAAAACATTTTCACCGGATACTATAAACAGACAACAACGGACATATCATTTACTATAGGTACTTGAAATTTACATTACTCCTGGAAAATTCCATCATTAAGAGGTTCGCAGTACTTCAGATACGTAATGAGATACAAATCACGTCAGAAGTCACATTGCTATAATTCAACTGAAGTTTAGGGTTTTTACCTTGATCTGGCCGATGGATTCCTGACCTTCAACGTCTAAGACGTGGGTCGACTGTCCTCTGATGTGCAGCTGCATTTTGTACCTTCTGGAAGAAAAAACGCAATTTCAACTTTTTGAACAGCGTGGTCGGAAAACACGACACCACATTTTTCATGTTTATGTACAAAATCCATGTTTTATTTAATAACTATTAAGTCTCTGACAACTAATTCACAATAAAAATGCACTTTACCACTTATTTCAAGTAGAATTTAATTAATTTCGTGTGAAATTAATGGAATTACTAACCTTATCAGGCAAGTCTGACAAGCGAAAGAAACAAAGATGTCGGTCGGAAACGGAACTACCAATTCATAAACATACTGCCACATAGTTGGCAGATTGGTATGTTGGTCCAACCATTTTAACAACACTGCCTCAATCAATAAATAGGTAGATAGGTATTTTTTGGTATTTTTTACTCAAAAATAATATGTAGGTTCTTAGGTGCCCCATACACCTACAATAATATTGCACAATATTCTGATTGTACAATATTATTGAACGTGTAGGGATAATATTGAAATATTGCGCAGTGATTGAACAAAAGATTGAGGACGCTTAATTTTTATTGTGCAATATTTTTTTATTGCGCTGTGTAGGCTTAATATTGCGCAATATATTTCTTTTTTTTTCTTTTCAACAAAATCACCAGCGTGGCTGCCGCCAAAACTTCGTCGTCAGACATGTTGCTCGCACGAAAATATTGATCAGACTGGTTAGTCGATTTTATTGACAGAATTTATTGAACGTCTGGAATCAAAGGCGGTGTTCAATATTATTGAACAATAAAAAGATTGTGCAATATGGGTGTGCATGGGGTGTGTGTATGGGGCGCCTTAAAATAAAAACTGTACCCATACATAATACTTTTTTCTCTAACGCAATGATATGTAATGCAGCAGATGATTTATCAAGTATTATTACTGGTACATATAAATAATTTTTACGTGATCCAACTGAGTTTAAGTTTAACCAAACTGAATTAAAAGTTAATTCGTCAGATGCCTGTGTTAGACATATATAATAGGGTTTATAATCTAAATTTTAATGTGTATATTTTTTGTAACACTTAGCCCTAAATAAAAACCTTTCATTGTTTGTTTTTTTTTCCCCTTAAGTACCATAATTTATAAGAAGATTTCACTTTTGCCGGCAGGTACTCCCGGAGTGCTACACATTTTCCTTTTTACTCCTTATTTCATCCTTTTATTAGTAGGTGTTAAAATATTTTGTCTTTATATTTTTTTAGTTAGATTTTAAGACATAATTAGTATTCTGTTTGTGAGAATTATTTTTTTGTTTACATTTAAGTAAGATTTAAATTGAAACCAAGTTGGCGTAAATAAACGTTAGCAAATCATTTGTTTTTGGCTGTTTGATATGCAGTTATATTGTGTGATTTACGTGTAACCAAAAAATTCACGTTATTGTCATTTTGACTTTGTACAACATTATGTTGGCGGTTTTGTAAATCAAATTGACGGCAGGATAGCTAAATGATTTTACCTTATGTGTAAGAAAGATAGCACTATTTAAATAAAAAAATTAATACGTACAAAAATCATATTTTAAATGTTGGCAAACACCATGTACACTCTGAAGCTCGTGATTGGTGGCAAAGAAAAAGCGGCTGACTGGCCCGTGTGATCTGATCAACTTTAGCCTTCTAAAAAGGAATTAATATAAAGGAAAATGATTAAATAAAATATATATAAGTCGTTTATTAGGGTGGTTAAATCCAAACGAACATGTTGTCTCGATTATTGCGGCAGTTTCTGTTTACTCTTGTGCACTTTATCGTGAATGTATTCGTTATTGTACAAAATGTTTATCTCGAATATTGTTATAAAAAGTTTAACATCTCTAAAACCGAGGTGACAAAATGTGATATAAAAGAAATATTGGAGCACGTGCCGGGGTTGACCAAAAAACCTAAACATTTGTTGTTCCTGTCGGATACTGAGCATCATTCTTTGAAGGATTTGGCCCGAGTGGTTATCTGGTGCCTCATAGCCGGCGTTCCTTACGTGAGCTTCTATGACTCTACAGGTAAGAAATATTTATGAAGTATCAAGTCTGCTAGAATGAATTAATACTATTTTTAAATATTTTTTTACTTTCAAGTATAACTTAGAAGTTGCATCATAAATGTATACTTATACCTGTTTGTTTATACTACATTATACATTGTAATAGTTAGATATTTGTAAAATATAATCAAAAGTTTTATGCATAATAAATATTACGCATTATTTAAGTTTTTTCTATTTTATAAAAATATCTGATTACTAATCTCTATGTTCTTTATTTTGATTTTGATGGCTATGATTTATAAACACACTAATAAATTCTTCCTACCACCTAAAGTTGAAAAAGAAAATTTTGTCTTTAATTCAAATTCATACAAAGGTCTTACAAAATGAAAAAGTTTTTCATATCATAGTGTTTTTTGTTTTCATTCATTATATGTTGTCTGGTAAATTGTATTTATTTAATAAATTGATATAAGCCTCATAAATGTTATGTTTTGATTGAATGAAATGTCTACCCGCACGGTGGACAGATGATCTAATGAAGATTGTGTGAAGTTGTTGGATGCAGTCCACTTCCAACAGAGGGCTATGGAAGTCTTTGGGGTAGGCCTATGTGATGATGATGAATTAAATGTCTCATTGAGTCTTCAGCAACAAAAAAAAACATTGGACTGTTTCCCCAATAGAAGTAATTTGCATATGAATAAATTCTTGTTAAATTTCATCATCATCACCATGTCAGCCAATCGTGGTCCACTGCTGGACATAGGCCTCCCCCAATGATTTCCACCGGGATCGGTCAGAAGCCGCCTGCAGCCAGCGACGTCTTGTTAAGTTTACAAAATAGTAATTTTATGAAAGTCTGTTAGACTTTGTGCAACCTAGACGCAATTTTATAAAAAAAATTATGAATGTATGTAACTTCCCAATGTCCCATTATTATAAACCTACAAAAATATGAATCTATCTTTTTTGTAATACTAGAATAGAACCAATATTGCTTTGTATTCAAAAGGTTCTCTCGTTAGCTGTTAATTGTTAATTTTTTACCTTCTGAATGTGGTTATTGCATGGTTTGTTGAATTTCGTAATCTTATTCAGACTTAACTTTAGAATTTTGATTAAATTAAATCATGTAAACTTGACCCAGACCCTATTCAATGGTATGGTAAGAATTTTAAGTAAATCTGATTTGAATACTAATAACACAGTTTGGTTTGTGAATTTTATGATATCACCATAGTAAATTGTTAATTGATTTTTGATAAAAGCTTAAAATATATATTCTATAAATGATTAATTTAATGTTGTCACAATCATACAATCTTATCTGAAACATCCTGTGATTGACTAAATATAACAAATAGGAAGAGGGTCATAAGATAAAACTAGTATGACAGAATTAGAAAAGGACTGAAAATCATTTATACTAATATTTTCGAACTCCTTGATGGTTGATAAAAAATGGATGAGGAAATAAAAAATTTACAAAATAGTATTTACATTCTTAAAGTTCACCACTATTATTATATTGATAAAACCCTCTTTCTCTAAGTCAAAGTCATAAATTGGTCTATATTCTGTATAAATTCAGGACTCATGTTTTTGTTCAGAATTTCTATTAATTATAATTGTGCTATTAATTATAATTAATTCTCCACACCTTGTCTATTTTGAACTTTCTCTATGACTTAGTTTTATATGTGCCATTCAAGAGGAACCACACATAACATTTGCATATATTTTTTGTATTGAGTGCAGTTATATAAGTGAAAGATAAAAAATCGTAATAATGTGCATAAATAAACTTTTCACCTCGAACTGGTTTTGAAATACTTAAATTTACGTTAATTTGCAATTTTTATATATTTTTCTGGCACTGCTAAGCAATCAACCCTGTCATTTAACGTAAAATATATCGAAAGTCAATTGGAATATTTACTAACTTTTGAGAAATTAATTCGAGTATCTCTGGCCAGTTGTATTCGAATACATGTCGATTAGGCGAATCCCGGAATATGGAACGGGAATGGGTCGGATTCAAAAAACATCAAAAAGCTGGTGATGCGTTGAAATGTAATACTTAAATTACCGTGTTAATTTTAAGTTTGGATTGATTTTTGTACTATATTATTCAGATAATCTTGAATACCTTAGATCTAAATAACCTTGTAACATTATTTATCACTTATCCTGTCGTGTTCCCGTTGTAAACATGAACAAATATTTAGTTATAAGTATATATTCTTAGGATAAAAAAAGTGTGTCCTTTTTATTTTGTTGACCTTTAATCGTGCCCTTCACCTAAGAGGCGAATAAGTGATTGAAAGAACACCCGTGCATTGTTATTCAGAATTTAGTAATACATTTATAGTGTTTAAGCTGTTGTCTATAGTGATAGTCGCATAGTTGCATTACACTAAATTACGAATCTTTGATTTTTATCAAGATTGGAAACGACTTGACGGCAAAAAACAACTCTTATTATTATTAAATAAAAAAAATTGCAAATAATAATCAAAAGATCTCGTGCAGTTTCCAGTGCGGTGTATAAAAAACAAAAAAAAAATGAATTTAATTATTCGGACGTTCAAAATGACCGATGCGACCGTCGACGAACCGCAAGATTATTTTGAATCAGTATTTTTCATCATAAGTCAATCATAACATATTTTTATTTAGGTTCTTACTCAAAGGCGATGACTAAGGGGATTTAAAGTATTTTGTCTTTTCCTGAAACAATAACAGAAGTAATCTAAAAATAATATTGCCTAGTTAAGACAGACAACTATTAACTTATTTTATTTAAAACGTTCAAAAATATAAAAAAATATTATTTTTTTATACATTCATATAAATTATTCATTGAAAATAATATTTGGATTTAATGCTTTTTTTATACTTTTATAGTTTATTTTTAATTTCATTCTTTGCAGGTGAATTGAAGAAAAATGAAGAGAAATTATTTCACGCAGTGGAGAGAAATAAAAGAGGCATCCCCGGCTGTATAAAATGGTCCAACAAGCCGGACTTGAATGGCTACACTAACGGCATTCAGGCGCACACAGTAATCATTAACATTTTTTCATGTTACGATGGCCGGCCGGCGATAGCACAATGTATACGTAACATAGCCGAAGACAAAGTTAAATGTAGTAGAAAATCTAATGAATTCACAGCACAAGAGTTTGATGATGTTTTAAAGTTAATGTACCCTGTCATTCCCGACCCAGAAGTAATTTTATACACTGGCCCCTTGTGTACGACGCGAGGAGTCCTGCCGTGGCAAATACGACTTGCGGAGTTTATACCGCTGTCGAAGGATCATAGCGTAAATGTTGACAGTTTTGTAGGTGCTATGTATAAATATAACAAATGTGATCAAAGGTTTGGTAAATGAAAACAAATATATTAACCCTAGCAAATTATATTCAAACCTAAGTAGGCCTAAGTGTAGCAATAACTAAGTTTTAGATTATATAATTTAGCATTTTTCAAACATTGATATTTATAAAATTGGTGTGTCAAAGGAATTGTACTTGAATGAAGCGTTTTAATGAAAAGAAAATATTTTTAAATTACAACTAATTTATATTGTTTTTATGTGAAGTTATTTATTGCAAGCTAAATTTTGCTTTTTGCATAAAATTTATGCATTTTGTATATTTGAGTCAGTCTTAGTAATATTTTGCCTTCGTGTACATATTTAATAAAAATATTTATGTAACTGGCTGAATTTACTTGTAATTCGTGGGAGGTCAAAGGATTGACTTGACCTTGTTAATACGTGTGTTAAAAACATAATTCGAGGTTACAAATATTAAAAAAATAAATGCGTTAAAAGAATGTAACAGAAAAGAATAAATGCTGTAATCAACCAGTTTTATTTTATTGACATTTGTATGTCCTACATATTTACAAATGATACTACGCCAAAGTGAGCTTCATGCATGGATATCATAGTCATGGTTCGATTGTTGTATACGTATACTAACGGTTACTATATTTTATTAGGCGCAAGACTTCATTTCTTGTGCCAATATCCCACGATTGAAAGTTAACAGTATTCCGTTTCAAGGTCCACTTTCGTAAGTTTAGAGTAAGTTTTAAGTTGTGCCAATGCTCGGTCATAGAAGTTTTACTATTGTTAACCTGTTTGATTTTTTCAGAATGTCAAAGTGTTACAAATGCACCCGAGAATTAGTATTGTGGATTGATAAGATTATCAAGCGTTTGCGCAGTGAACCGAAAATAAATTAAAATCTATATAGGTACATCTACACATTGAAATAAAGCTTTGTAGGCCGTACATTGACTTGATCAGTACTGCTATTGTTATTTTTGTTTATGAGAATCCAGATAAAGTTATAAGTTCCAGAAACGTTACGGATTAAGCACAGACCTTTACTTCAATTCCATTATTTGTCCAGCTGTTAATTGAAGACAATATTGTTCAGGTAACATATCTACTTCCATTTTTAAATGAATTCGTCTCGTTGCTTTTACATAAAAAACGGGGTGTATATATATATAAAAAATAGTTTCTCTATATAAGCTTAAAAACGTCCCAATGCCTTCATTTTGGCCTGGTGCGGGTCCTCAATACATCAAAAAATTATCATGAATTAAGTTTATCAATTATTTTTTTAGTCTAAAAAATAAGGTTTTCCAAAATAAACAAACTTGCTTATTTGATAATTTATTGGAATATGCGATGAGTGACCGGTGCACACTAAACTTTTAATACTATTCACAAACACTATTACATATATACAAGGAAGTAAGCGCCCATGCTCCCCACCTGCAAGAGAGAAAACAAATTCCAATATATCATTGTCTCTGTATTACCATAGATGTCAGAAATGTATTATGAAATCTTTGTCATATGACATACTTAAATTCAAAATAATTTTTGGATTAATAATAAATATATTTGTACTTTAAAACATACGCACTATGTCGATAAAAATTTTTCCAGTAAATCGCGTTTAAAACTGCGTAATTGTTATCAGAACAATTACTCTCACACAATTTTACAAGGTCTATTAAGTAATCAAAGTTGAACCATAATAAAATGATTGGCCGATAAAACGCAAAAATGCATGAGCTCTTTCCAATAACTTTTTGTTGAGGAATACAAAATTTATATTTTTTAAACATATGAAAAATGAAATGTGTGTTTATGTATTGTGTATTTAATTTATGTTTGTGATAATTTATTTAAACAAAGATGAAAATTTGCAGAGATATCAACAGGATATAACGGGTGTGGATACCTCGGTAATTTAAATTAACCTGTATTTTTTTAAAATATAACCATTAGACGATATTACATCTGGTAAATTTTAAATAACTTTATATAAAAATATATTATGTTACGTCAACCGACCATAATTTTTGAATTAAACGATTTTTATTCAAAAGTTTGCTACTCCAAAATATAATACCTACTAAATGCTTTAATACACTTGTCCAAGCAGTTTTCCGATGTTACTTGTTACATGATCATTTTATGATAACCACAAGATGATCGCATCCATCGGCGCGTGGCATTATGGTCTTATCTTTTGGGTCACGAACGTATTAGTCTGCTTTTAATTGTGCATCAATAAAATTATAAAAACCGAAGTCATTTTATAATTGCCATGTGTAATGCCATAATTCGAGACTGGAATAATAAAATATGAACTAAAACGCGTTTACCTCTATTTTCGCCAGAGAGCTGTATCTGTATACAGCTTATCATATTTAAACATCTTTAGTGGTCCGTGCTCTCAGATTCATAATTTTTATCGGGAAATGTTACTATAATAATAATTCAATTTTATTAACAAAAAGGAGTTAGTTTCTTCCAGGTAACTTGCCTATAACCTGCACGAACACGGTTATAAATGCCAAAGGAAATCTTAAACTTCACTTTCGTCGTTGATTTTATTTTTGTTTCGATAAAAAGTTTTTATTTATATATTTTTGTACGCGAATGCAGCCGAGTAGGGTTACTAGTTTATAATGAAGATAAATAAACGAAGTAGGTAATATCCGAATGTACGGCCTTCATATCAATTTTGCATAAACACATAGTAAAGACCAGCTGTATCTATAATACATTATAAACAAGATTGTTCTGAATACTAAATGCCGTAAAATGAAACCTGACAAGTGCTAAAGAAATAATGATTATATAAGATAATGCGGAGATGGTGCTATAAATTATGTTCTTGACTCAGAAAGAAAAATATATTTCCCTTCAATCGATTAAAACATTTGCAGTTTTTTTTTATCGTCGTGTTGTGTGTAGATATGGGTGTATACTACACGTTCAGACATATTTACGTAATTTCAAACAAATAGTGATATAATTCGTTACTATATTAGTGGATAAAAATACATTTCTGACATCATACTTCTGGTACGATTTAAGATACTTAAAAATATTTGTACTGAGATACAATAAAGTATTAATGTACAAAACATTTGGAAATGATGTTCCAGGGGAGTATAAACTATTGGAATATGAATAAATATTAAATTTAAAAAGAAATGAAATTAGACCAAATATGGTTAAACTCGATATGTCTCGACAACCCGTTAGCGATTATCGACAACAGTCGAGATATGTGTCAACGCAACAAACAATCGAAGAATACAACCTGCAGCGTCGGTAACCTGATGTTCACCGTCGGTCGCGGCGGCGGTCGTGCTCCCTACCCCGCTCATACCTATCGTACTTGTCGTATTTGTCGTGCTTGTCGTACTTGTCGTGCCTGTCGTGCCTGTCGTGCCTGTCGTGCCTGTCGTGCTTGTCTCTGCGGCGGCGCTCGCTGCGCTCGGAGTCGCGGGAGGCGTGGCGCCGCCCCGAGCGCGACGAGTGGCTCACGGACCGCGAGCGCTTGCTGCGCTTGCGCGGCCGCTCTTCCTCCGAATCTTCTCTATACTTCCTGTCGTAGTCTCTGCTACTTCTCGACCTGTGTCTGTCATAATAATCGTCTTTCCGTTTCGATTTATGCTTCTCCGACTTCTCGTATTCATCATAGTACTTTTTGTAGCCCTTCTCCTCTTTATGAACTTTTTCTTTTTTCACCTTCTCTTTGTATAGTTTCTTTTGTGAGCTGCTCGAACTGGAACTTCTGCGTTTGCGTTTCTTAGGTTTTGTTTCTGTTTTAACTTTGACTTCGCTGTCTGAAGACGATTCGCTAGAACTCGACGAGGAGTCGTCCTCTGAATCGGACGAGGAAGAACTCTCTTTATCGTTCTCTTTGTGACTATTTTTCGTAATTGGACTCGGAGTTCTTTCCCATTTGTCAAGTTTTCTAGACTTCTCTTCTGGAATCGATTCTAATTTTTTCACACCGTCGACTCTGTCGTTTGATTTGTGTGAGCTCCTTCTGTCTCTTGGTCTTTCTAATATTTTTTCTGGCGTGTCGCTGTCCACCGGGGGTGGCGTCGCTGACGATCCTGTTGTAATAATATAATCAATGTATTACAATTTGACCACGCTACGTCAACTTCGATTTCTAACCTCATTCAGGATAATGTATCTTTAAAGTCGGGAGGGTAGTTTAACGAACACCTGCTTTCGCATTATTTATAAATCAGTATGCGAGCAAACCGATTTTACTTTGGGAACTAGCTTTGAAGAATTGGTGGTATATACAGAAGCTGCATATTAGAGTATAAGCTAGTACTGACGTGTGCAGTCGGGCCGGTCGGGCGTGGCCGCGTCCCCGAGCTCGGCCTCGCGCGCCTCGGCGCGGCGCACCTCCGCCTCGATGTCGCGCGCCGTGCGCTCGAACTCCGAGCGCCGCCGCTTGATCAGCTCCTGCCACACACGGCGCGCGGTCAGTTCAGGATGTATCCAGATCACAAACCCATTGACGTTAAAGAAAACCCCGGCAAAAAATGAAAATTTTGACGTTTTCAATAATATTATGGACACCATTATTGATACCAGGGGATTTTTATTCACATAAAATATTACCTGCTTCAGTTTCCGATAACAGTCTGAATATACTGTGTTTTTTTTTAATTTATTGCAAAATAAAATGTAACTATAGTATACTTAATACTATATACTAGTACAGTAGTCTAAAAAAGGCTTATCACACAAGGGACTTCTTGCAGTCAGCCGAGGATCGAGATGGAAGAGAAATGAAAGTGTTTAAGGTTAAATTAAAAATATGTAATAAATTGCCAAGCTATTCCATACTAATAAAACTAATGCTGAGACTTACTCCCTTAAGATCTCTACACAAAGATTTAAACTAAGTCCACTAAACTAAACTGACTTATAATACTACATAATTTACATTACTGGATATATTTTTATCAGCCCATATATTTTTTATTACTGGGCTCTACAACTAAGAGTTTAGGTCTTAGTCTACTATGCTTGCTTAGTGAATAAGATAGTAGTAAATGTACCTGCAGTTGTTGGTCAGAAATATCTTCCTGGTCTTCATCAGCGCTCTCTTCGGAACTGCTCTCGTACGCGCCCAAACCTGCACACACACAGAGCCAATGACAACATATCGACTACACATACGTTCCCACGTACATACATACATACGCCGGCATATTGTTGGCTGTCACATAGTATATGAAGTCTCCTACTTACTTTCGTGTCTTAAAATAAAAATGAATATGTAACTTGTATAGTAACTAGTCTTTGTGAAAAATTATAAACTTTGTAGTGTCGCAGTATTTGTAGTAGTGACCTTAATAAGTTATTTGTTTGAATAGTGTATGTTAACTAGAAGTATTAAATTAAACAAATAGATAGAGTAGAGTTGTACATACATAAAAATTCTTTATCATTCTTACCAAAGATTCCACATACACAGTGTGTTCAAACACTGATATTGGTATTGCCAATTAGGTCAATACTAAAATATAATTAAGACGCGACCTGCTGGAATGCAAGTGTATGGCGGTGTGGGTGAGTGCGCGGGCTGGTATGTGTGGGACTCACCGAGGCCGCTGGCGATAGCAGCGAGTGCCTTCGACTTGCTCGCCTTCATGGCGTTGATGCGCGACGCTTTTACCATATAAATAAAACCAACATTAATCACACACCACATGTATTGTATTGTAACGGGCAACATCTGAAATAAGACTTTATTAGGCAATATGTATAACACGACACGTCTTCTTGTCCACATTGTTATATCACATTAGAGTCAGTACACAATTGTTTCTGGAGAGCAATGTCTTGCAGAGACCGTGGGCCTGCTATAGCTATGCTGAGAGCAAATACCTTGTGTGGCGTTATATCGGGCCAACTCTTCCTGGCTCACCGTTTCGATCTCCTGGTCCGTCACCTCCAGCAGGATTTCAGTTAGCGACCGTCTAACGGCTAGCATCTGTAAAAAATGGGATATATCAACACAGGGGTCTGGTTACATGACTAATCACAGGGTATATTTAAACCGTCTTCGTAAGTATACTTTACATGGGTATTTTTATTTCTTAATACAACTTGTGCATCCACCCGAATAGTAATCATCATACATGCCATGTACATCCTACACTAATAAAACCCACCTAAGTGCACAAAATCTAGGATCAGTCTGTATATTTTGTTACAAAGCTAATACAGGCTGATTAAGTGTTACTTAAAAATTTTTATGTTGGAACTGTTTCTTACCACTTCCTGCATAATTTCCTCTCTACTTTTCTTAACTAAAGTTTGTGGCTCCTCTTTCACGTCTTCGTTCTGCGGTTCTTCGGGAACCTCTTCTTTCGGAGGAGTGATGTTGTACGACTTCTCTTTAGTCACCGGCTCCATTTCTTCAGTTTCCGAGTCAGAATCCTGAAGTACAAATTTTAAATGGTTTAAATTGTAGTGAAATAAAATTGACTATTGAGAATTGTACAAAAAAACAAATATAGTAGGATTGACAATATCACATAGACTTGGTTAAAAAAAATTGTAACTAGTTTTGAAGTATACTATGAGTAGGATAATTTTTGTCTCAAAAGTGAATGTTGTTCAACAGAGGTTTGAAGGCCTTTCTGAAGTAAACACACTATGTGGGCACATAATGTCAACAAAAAGTTCGTATAAACTTACAAATTTACTCTTAGGCGGTAGTATAGGTTGTCCTCCCGCCGAATTTTTTAATCTCTGCAATTCTTCTTCTTCTAAACGCTTCTTCAGCTTCTCCGCCGCTTCTCGCGCCTTCTTCTCTTGCTCCCGTTCCAACGCCCGCTGCTTTTCCCGTTCCATTTTTTCTAATCCTGATGGAAATGTTTTTGGTCTTAATAACAATCATTATTATCTTATCATCATCATCAATACCCGATACATTTCTACTACTGGGTACGGGTCTCTTCTACCATTGAGAGGTTTAGTCCTTAGTCTATTAGTGTGACGATTATGCAGCGATCGTGGCAGACCAAGTGGATTTCATGTAGAATTATTAATGAGTTAAATTATGCTATGAATAAATCACTGAAATACTTTCTTCATCTACCCATATACGCCCACTGCTGAGCACGGGTCTCCTCTACCATTGAGAGGGTTTAGGCCATAGTCCGCCACGCTGGCCTAGTGCGGGTTGGCGGACTACACACCTAAGAAATTCCTAAGAACTCTTAGGTGTGCAGGTTTCATCACGATGTTTTCCTTCACCGTTAAAGCAAGTGATAATTCAATTTGAATACACACATAACTTCGAAAAGTCAGAGGTGTGTGCCTGGGGTTCGAACCCGCGACCGCCGAGATTCTCGACCGCGCGCCTAAACCTCGAGGCCAAATACTTACTTACTTAAATACTTTAATGAATCGTAATTATGTGTCTCTAGAGATTAATCGTCACCAGTGGAATTTGGTTGTGAGTTAATATATTAGATACAACTTTTGCGACAAACGTAAAGATTCGATTGTGTTAAATTGCCAATGGGTATATTGTTCCTCCGTTTTAAATATCAATTATGTCTATTGTTATGTATAATCCCGCTAGTAGACGAACAAATCAATAACAAGAAATGAATGTAATATATAATTTGAAGTCTTCTGAACACTGTGAATGCTGGATATCCAAGAATTACCTTATTCAAAAGTTAAAAAAAGTGTTTATATTTTACCTTCTCGTATCCATGCTGGAAGCTGTCTTCGTTTGGCCGCATCCAGTGTAGGTGTCGGCATAGCTGCCATATGGTCCATAGGTGGCGCTAGCACCGTGGGTTTGTCTCTGAAATAAATCAATGATCAATATAGAGCTAATGTAAAAAAAAATTGATCATACGTTTTGGGAGGCAACAAGTTATACAATAGAAAAGTATACCATGTAAATCACTTATTTGATTTAAAATAAATTTAATTGTTTAGTAATGATGATTATGTGATTGAATAGGGAAAATATAAACTTAAGTTTCATAGAGCTTATTAGTCTTAGTCCTTGATTCACCATGCAGGCCCAATGGTTGTACTATTGGAGATATTCATGAAATGATCAAAATTACGACATATCAATAGCTAACCTTTGTGGCCGTGCATTTTTGATAGGTTTATTATCTCTGGTTTTGCTTTTGGATCTTCTCTCCCTCATTGTGCTGGGAGTTGATCTGTTAGTGTTCTGATCAGTTGGCGGTGCCGTCCAGTAGCCATGTTGGAATGTTGGTGGCGGTACTGTACCCGTTGAATATCTGTGAAGACACACTTATTGGTAACAGTTATTTTTAAACAGTTGATGGGGGATTTTTCTTAAAAAGAAAAAACAAATCTTGGATGGGCATTAAAATTAAAGAGTAGACAAGAGATAATCAGAGAATATATTTCTAGAGAATCTGTTCTCTATATTCTGTTCTTTATCCACTTTTTAAAAGAAACTTATAAATATAATAATAACGGTAAAGACTATAAATAAACATAATTTAAACTAAATTTATATATCCCATAATTACACATTTTTTTACTTACCCTTGCAATGGTGGCACAGCAGTTTCAGCAGGTACGGGGAAGCTATCAATCATGGGTGCCATGGGTATGTTGGGTCCTGGAGGTATCTTTGGATCTGCAGGTCCAGGCCCTGGCCAACCCCAATCTACATCTAACAATTTTTATGTATTTTATGTCTAAAATACTCCAAAATGTTGCTGCATACTTGAGGACAATAAGAATGCTGACAAATGTTGAAAAACTTAATTTTGTCTTGAAGATTGGTGGTATGATACCAATTATTATTTATTATGTGCATATTTATGGTAAGAGTAAGAGGTAATTTTACATGGTGGTTGGCTGAGTGTAACCTACAAATAAGGCTCAAAGGTGAATTTAAAGGTTTTTCTTCTGTTTGTTTAAATCAGTAATCAGTCAAGAGGCTGTAATCTGATGTGTTGAATATGGTAATGAAAAATTCTTTTCTATGGCTAGTGTGGTAGATAAGATTTTTTTAGTGTAAGATCTTTAGAGCATATGCTGATTTGACATTTGATTTTTTGGTGGACATCCAACAATGTCTACACAACCCTGATTCACATGCCTATTTGCACAAAAGGAACCAGATCAACACACTATTTAATAGTGTTGCATCAAATCATACCTTCTAAGATGACAAAGGGACTTATTCATGTTAAGAAAAAAAACACTTTTTTCCTAATATATAACAGATATAAACCTAAGCAAAGAAGCGGAACACTTATATATAAACAAATATAGATTTTTATTGTAAATACAAATTCTGTTGTCTTACATATTTTTAGAGCATAGTTAAACATGTCACCAACAGTAGGTATTCCTAATAACTCTTACTAGTCTGCCAGAATTTGCTATAGAAAAAACTTAACAACAGCAACATTATCGAGAAATGATGACAATTAACTAGTTGTATGACTAATAAGAAATTGCATGCTAAAGTCTGAGAATAGCAAATCATATTCAAAGACCTTGAATGGTTTTTGAAATGGCCTTGAGTTGCTCTTTCAACATGAGCAAGATAATAAATTAAACTGCATAAATGACTGTAGTCAGGTTTTATAATTTAAATAATTGCAAGAGTCCAAATAATAATTTTGAGAGTAAATAT
Organism: Cephonodes hylas; assembly: GCA_030295005.1. Taxonomy (NCBI): domain Eukaryota; kingdom Metazoa; phylum Arthropoda; class Insecta; order Lepidoptera; family Sphingidae; genus Cephonodes; species Cephonodes hylas. The sequence goes on from AP025371.1 coordinate 9,775,389, forward strand.
CTGTGGTGCTAAAAAAAGACTATTTTAAAACATGTAAAGATTGATACATTTATAAGTAATGGGAGTGGCACTAAGTTAAATAATTTTACTAGCAGGTGTTAGCTTTTTATAACAATGGTGCTAATTGTACATTTTTGTGGGTTTGGTATCAGCTTAAATGTTATGTTGGTAGCAAACTGAACCACTAAAATTATAAAATGTATATGTTGGCTTGATTGAATTTGATTTTATATAGATAATATGTTATTATGATCGCTATATTGTAGCTCCATAGGTATTTTAGGATTTTGCATTAGTACAATGATATTACATAATGTTACAAAATAATTTAAATTGAATTTATTAACATATTAATATTTATAAGTTCTTATTGAATAAAAAACCAAAATGCCCCAGTAAAGATGATTTAGCATAAAGAAATTCCTTAGGGCATATATTTGGAATCAATTGAAAAACATTGAATGTTAATATAATAATAAGAATGAACATCTACAGTTTCACCAATTTTTGTTTTATCTTAAACAGCCCATATACATTCCACTGCTGGGCATGGGTATCTTTTACCACTGAGAAGGCTTACTCTGTTTTTTGGTATTTATTGTAAAGTTTATTGATGTTAATTTGACATCTAAACAAAGAAAGAAAGAAATACACCCAATATACATGGTTCGGACTCATTACTAAGACACAAGGCTTGTGTTGTGGGTGACAGGAATAAAAAGATTTTTAAATCTCACAGAGACCCGAAACAAATATTTTTGTATCAAACACGCAACCTGTTGTTTTAAAAGCTGGTGTCTAGCCAACTGCGCAGTGGGCCTGTCAAATAATTTATATGCTTGGTATTAATCTTTTCTTTGTAATGAAACCATCTATTACTGTCATTTTCAAATTAACAAATCTAGTCAATGTCTTCAGAGATTACGCTTTACTATTTATAAAAAGTAGATTTTCAGTTAAAATTTAGTTACAATAACCATACCTTCCAGATTTTTTTGGTTTGGTTAACAATTAAGCTGCTGTAGTAAATGTGTAATGGCAAGTAGTATTACTTTAATTAATACCTAAGATATAGCAATTATTGAGATGTGATTTTTTTTAAGATAATGGAATTAGGCTGTAACTTTCCTACACCTCATCTTTGTTAGTCTATTATCCCACTAACGACGGCTGCTTACCCCACTGATTCCAATTATTACTCCAGGAGTTTGTACTTGAATTCCACTCCACGCCGGGTGGAGGTCCATCTGTATTGTTATCAGTGTTTTCCACCTCCATCGGCGCTTCGCCTTCTTCGATGTCTGGTTTGATTACTACCGGCGGTGGCGCGGCAACTATCACCGCTGCCTCCTTCATAGCAATCCATTGTTGAGCTAAAGCTGCCCAGTCCACATCACTAGAGTCCATATTTTGATACGCCGTCGGATTCAAAGCCCATTGCGTTGGGTACGCAGGGTTTGCCGCATCTTTACTCGAATACATTATGACTTTTAATGATAGTATTATAATCACAACACGAAAAGTTTATGGTAAATCATAGCATTAATATAATAAACAACACATTTTTAGGAGTATATACGGTTTGTTAAGGTTAAATTCAAGGATAATTATAGAAAATGCAATTCAAACATCTGTTTCTAGCATAGGCACATTTGTCCCATAGACAATAAGTCTTACTTTTAAATTATGGCATTTATCTTTTCCATGTGCGGTTACGGGGATCAGCAGATATCTTGGAAAAATATTTAAATAGTTTTAATAATTTGAATTCAAAAATATAATTATTTAATTACACATATGAGCTTTAAAATATTGACATTAAAGTAAATAATTTTCACTATCATTGAAATAATATTTTCATGGACCATAGATAAAGAAACATTTGTGCTACTCTCCAGTAGATGACGCTAACTGTAAACATTTTTTTATTTATAAACTATTCGATAATAGATGGCGTTACAAACTATTTTTTAGGTTTCATCGTCCGTAATACCAAATAGTACCTATCATCTTTAACATTAATATAAGAACACCCGCGGACGTTACGTCATATTTTACGAATATTAATTTATATTAAATGTAAATTTGTCAAAAAAATAGTTGCGGCAATTTAAAATAGATGGCGCGCTTCATTTTTTGAAGTTCTTTCTTTACTAAATTGACTATAAATTACAAAGTAATAAAAATTATAATTACCTACTAGAAAAAAAGAGTGATATCGTCATTAGCCTAAACATATCTATGTGTTTGAATTATTTTTCATTGATCTGATCCTTGTGAACACCTTGAGTTTACAAATTATAGACTTTTGCAATTGTATACTACTTTCGACACACACGGTTACACCATGCAACAATGTGGCGCATACAAGTGCGATTAACTTTGATTAATAGAGCAAAGACTACGATAAAAGAAGTACACAGAAGTCTTTAAAAATTAATTTATTATCCGATGTCATTTACATATTACAAACAATCATTGGCAACTATACATTACACTTATTCTAAAAACATTTACACAACACAAACAACAACTTATAGGTAAAATTAAATTTAGTGAACTCCTTTCGTCGCATATTCAGTGCCGACACACACCCGTCACACGTCACTTTTCTACTGGTATAGAATCACTTACGCAATGCAAGTCTATAGAATTTAAACTAACTTTAACTTAGTGCTAATAGAGGTTCTTCAGAATCATGTTTATGGCTAAATTTAGAGTTTTTCTTCCATTGCTCTTTTTTGTTCATCATTTTTTGTTTGGTTGCTTCTAATTTAGCTTTGGATTTTGAAATTTTGGGAACGACCGTCGTTTCGTCAAGTCGTTCTAATGTTTCTATAATATTTTTGGGTTCTGACATAACATTTCTTGATTCTTCACTTATTTCATCAGCTGTCGAGTTTTTATTGGCGTATACTACAACATAGTGTGAATAAGCTGAATTTGATGGGGTATTAATGTCTGCAAAATCTCTGAAATTTGCAAATTGATCTTGATTGTAGTTTGGTCTGGGATTTGCTATGTAACCGACGTCATATGATGGTCGACCATGTCCATTATTGTAATAATTGAATCCATCACTGTAGTCATCTTCATCGTTCTGTGCGAAGAATGTGCCTCCTCTTATAATACCAAAGTTTCCTGAACCAAGTACGCTAGACGTAGTATCAATAAGAGGAGCGGCAGGAGTGTTCAGAGTCGAAGTTTGCTTTCCGAAATTATCCACGTTTCTGTATCCTCCAAACAGTGGATAATTGAGTAGCGATCTGTAGGAATTAGGCCTTTGACTATAGGCTGCTTCTTGATTGAAGCCTATTCTAAAGCTGCTCTGTTGTCTTGGCTCGAAGAGATTTGCGAACGTCGGGAAGAATGTTTGTGAAACCCCGGTAAGTTCTGTCGAGTGGTCTGTGTGATCCTCACTGGCTGCTACTTCTGTGTCTATATGTTTGTGTAGGTCAGGCGGAGGTGCAACCGCTTCTGATGTGATTTCCGACGACTCCGCAGTGAGATCTTTTGTATCATCTGCAACAATACACACAATGAAAATTAGTTAAATTTGTTCTTTTGATCACATTATATCAAAAATTGATGTCTACTGCAATAAACCATTCAAGGTTTCTTTCTTAAGAACTTTGTCGGAAATAGCATAAATTTTGTTTTATTGCCAGTCGATACTAGTAAATATATGCCGATGTTTTCATAAATCCTATGCCTTATTATGTGCAATTTATGCCTCGTTCGCTACGACGAGATTCACGCTTTTGCACTATCACTGACCTCATGCATATTAAATCTTATTCGTGGGTGTGAGATGAGTGACGCTTGGCATAAATAGTCATGTACTGTATGATAATGACACGTGTCTCATAATTTTTATGACGTGTCCTCGAATTGTATTAGCTACCGCATACAGCGATTCCTGTTTGTATAAATAATAATGTAACTTCTATTGTCATGATTTGTATCAATTATCATGTCATTACATGGCTTAAAGACTGATGTAAGACAACAAATATTTAGTACAGAGACATGATCTACTAAATACCACACCAATTTCAATATTTCTTTTGTACATCATCATCATCATCATGATTTTTTGTACATTTAAGATGAATTGTAGGTTATTTCTTGTATACATAATTGTAATTTAAGTTATATTACTAGTGTGTCGTCTTTAAATCCGATAACGCGAATACAATTATCAAAACAAATATTTTTTTTGTGTTGAGAGTAGTTTAAGAATTACGTTTAATTTTGTGAAATTGTATTTAATTTTGTACCATTAACCCTCTCGTGTTTTCCATGGTTATTTGAATAACGAGAACTTATCCGAATGACAGACGAGCGATGAAAATGGAAAAGCTCTGGGGATAAAAACATGAAAATAATTTGAAACTATTCTAGATATGAAAGCGAACACCTGAATTGTCAAAGTTGGCTCCAAGTTGAATGTATAAAAATGTTACACCCAGCATTGTGTGACAAAACAATGGCGTAACACACAAATCGATTTGTTTTATTGTTACTGCTGATTGAGATATAACAATGTTAACACATAGGTTAACGGGGCCGTAAAATTTCCAGTTTGAATAAACTTACTACGATTTGAATTCTAGTTTATTTACTTTTATAATAAACTATATTCTCAACATCGTAGTCCACGAATTATGTTTTGTATTAGAACAAAATAATCAGATATTTAAAAACGGCTAGTTTTATTGCTAAGAATGATTTCTTCCAGATAAGATTTTATAAAGCAGTGATGGTCTCGAGGTTTAGGCGCGCGGTCGAGAATCTCGGCGGTCGCGGGTTCGAACCCCATGCACACACCTCTGACTTTTCGAAGTTATGTGTGTATTCACATTGAATTATCACTTGCTTTAACGGTGAAGGAAAACATCGTGATGAAACCTGCACACCTAAGAGTTCTTAGGAATTTCTTAGGTGTGTAGTCCGCCAACCCGCACTAGGCCAGCGTGGTGGACTATGGCCTAAAACCCTCTCAATGGTAGAGGAGACCCGTGCTCAGCAGTGAGCGTTATGGATTGATGAAGAAAAAGAAGATTTTCTAATTGGTATGCTCATTAATTTTATTTTTTATTAGTACTATATTATTCACCATAAGTCAAAGAATGGAAAAGGAATAAAAATACTATAAAATACTGAAATAAGTGTTAAATAAATTGTAATGCCCTCATGCCACATTGCGAAAGATAAAACAGAATTTTCATAGTAGAAAACGAAAACCCGAAGCAGATGTTTCTGACCCACAAAAATTGTGTTGATGCTGATCAAACTCGTAGCTTTAGGTTGAATAGTTGCGTTCAAACAGTCGCGACTTGAAGGCCCTCTTAATACTTTTAAATAGTTAATAGAAGTTTAATTATTGCTCTTAAATGAAGCTGATGCATTTCTAAAGGTAACATAAAATCGTGAATCTTTATGGGTAAAGACTCATAAATTTAATAAGTATTGACTCTAATCGTGCATAATTTCCGTAATAATAGTTACCAACAGCGGATTTGTATATTTATTTCGATTTTCACAATACAGTAATAAGGGTAAAAATATCCTTAAATTGGTCTGGTAAACATTTGATTTTAATTATTTCAATTATGAATTTGAGCATACATGAATACCCTTAGTTTTTCTACGCATGACTATAATGTAGTTAAGTAACTTTTTTGAAATAGCAATTTGTGTACAGCAAAGCTTTAAGTACGTTAGAGTGTCTTAAGGGTATAATATATTCACGATATACATACAATATACAATTATATGGTATATAGTATGTCTGTTGGACATATTTCGGCTGATGATGTTGATGAAGGTATGTACATGAATCAAATGTGAACTGGCAACGTATAGATTATAATTATTACGTCATAATGTAGTCGTACGGACGGACGGACGGACGGACGTAAAAATGATTGATAAAAATATATTAAATATTGAAAATCCTCATCGTGTCGTGAGAAAAGACGGAATAAAAAACAGTATGTATAAAAGTAATTCATGTATAAATTAATAGAAACCTACAGGATGTGCTATACCTACCTACTAGCATCATTGAATATACATTTATGTATATCGTAAGCTATATTTTAAACGAACGGTGCAGACATAATTATAAGTTAGAAGCGACGTGAAAACTGTAATTGTACATAATTTATTAGCGCTTTCCACTGTCGCTTATTACTAGCTTTTTTGTTTGGCAATTATTATTTCACGCATCGCGTACTTTTATATAAAACAATGATAATTTCCCAGCGGAAAACTAAACATGATACTGATCCGGAAATCGAGCAGGAGACCTTTCGATCATACGCACCATTTACGAATATACCAAGGGGTCAATAAGGCAGAATTGTTAAAAAAATATTCTTAAGTTTATAATTATTTGGAGTGACTCAAGTTAAGAAATCATATTTTCATTTTTACTGATGATTTCCTAAAGGTGTTTAATTTCATTTCTACTGAGATTTATTTTGTATAATTGTTTTTAATCTTTTCTTCTTAATATAATAAAAATAATAAATAAGAGCAACTCATTTCATTTTAGCCGCAAGATTTTATATATATAGTAAAATTTTTATGATGTAAAAGATGTTGAAATGATATATGCACATGCATCTATGCATCAATTTGTTTTTTGAAAATATTCTTTTCATATTAATATACCTGCAGAATAACGTAGAACCATAAGTTTGAAGTTAATTTTGCAGTAAGTTCATGCCAAGTATTGCGAAACTAATTTGGCTCCAAAGTCGTACGGTGTCCTACTTAGGAGAAAACAAGCGAGGCTACGCTTTTTGTGTTGAGGTTTATTCAAATGTACTAAAATTTTCTTAAGATCATGTGAGATGAATCTCAATAAGCATATTGGTGTTGCTTAAGACCAGCACGATTCCTTAGATAGCAAAGGAGGATTATAAACAAAGCTCCTAACCTTGTTTTGAAATTAGGCAAGTTTATTGTCGTGATTCTTTGAATAGAGGAGCTCGAAGGTTTTATAGGAACTGCCTGAAACATTTCGGAGCCCATTAAGCTATGCCAAGCTTCAGTTTTTGGGCTGAAAAATCAGTTATGTTTTCCAAGTGAAAATGAATTCCTTGTAACATACTGCCAACTTGATGCAAACTGCCACCTTAATTAATTACGCTATAATTTAGGTAACGTTTTTGTATTAATAGAATGATGTATTGATGAAATTTGGCAGGCGAAGAGATTTTATGGAGTAACATTGCCATTTATAAATAAAGAAACTAGGAAATCTTGCACTGCCTTTGACTAACAAAATTCTGGTCCATATAGGGCGACTTTACATTACGTTGCAGAGAAAACGGGCCTATTATGTCATATGTAACGAGTGCTGGCGTGTGGTTTGCGGTTGCTTTACTTATTTGAAAAAGTTGATTTAAATCTTTGAATTTGGAACACAGAACGAATTATTTTTTTATCGAAAAAGTTTTGATTAGTAAGAAGTTTTTAATGTTTTGTTTACATTTTGAAACACTTCTAACCTAAATATTATGAGTTTATTAATTTGTTTTCATCACAATGTTACCAACATTCCAATATTACAAACAACGTTACGTATTATTAATCGATTTACACGGATGATAGTGACCCGGGTAACCTCCGACCTACTGTCAAAATTGTTCTAAAAATGTGTGTTTTTTGTAAGAAGACGACATGTGTTTTGAAACTGTGCCAAAGGTTAAGAGGGAGAAAGCTCTTGTTTACTTCACATTTCACAATATGTTGTGATATGAAGTACAAATATTTTAATCGTTGTAACATGGGGGTAATTATGTCGAAATAAGACGTGGCATGTTAGATGACAGCAATGTAATATTTTATGTTTTTGTGTAAATAGAAAACCTGACGCAAGCCAATGTATGACTTTTTAAAGTTAATTATGACTTCAAATTTAAAACATTTTTGGACAAAATAAGGTACTTGTTAATATTTTAAATTATATTATTGTTTATATCATATAATTCCAAGATTCAGCTTTTATGGTGCGTGTTGAGTTATCAAAATGGCCACGACATTTCGTAGAAATCTTTTGTCATCGGTTATTTTCCATGATCACTTTTGACATACTGCCCTTCCATTATTTGTACCTACGTGAATGTTTTGTAGTTCTTGACATATTGATTGGTGCAATCTCCGTATTTTGTCATAGATGTTGGAGTTATATTTTTCAATATAAGTAAAAAAATACATTATTGTGAGAGAACTGTTTTTATTTTTACATATTTACGAAAAATGCTGCGAGATAGGTGGTTGATTTTTTTTAAATATTGAGATAAATTTATTACAACTAAACTCTTGTCAGAATTCTATTAATTGGTCGAAACGATCAAAGAAAAAAATTTAATAACCATTTCTCAGTTTCCAATGCTTATTTGATAAGATCATAATTATGATTTCGCCATTTTTAATGAATATATCGAGTTTTGCGTGGGTTTGAATCGGCGGATACAAATTATTATACCATACGCCATATAAACAAATTCGATCTCGTAACCCTTAGTGAAGATATCCGTTGAAATCGTAAACTTTATGGATTTATTGTGGGTAGTTGTGAAAGCTTGCCCACAACGCAATCGTCATGATGAATCCTCCATTATATAAACGGTTTATATATTGGTATGAGTTTAATCTAAATAAGTAGTTTACAGCTTCAAATGTCATAATTTATTCGGGTTATGTTAGCAGAAGTAGGTAAATGTTACAAAATTATTCATTTGCCAGACGCGTGGCGCATCTGTATTTATTTCAGCTTTGGAAACTAGAGGCCACGGGTTCGATTATCACGTAGAAACAAATGTTTGTGAGATCTACAAATATTTCGGGAGTTTTTGATAACGAAAAGTTTCTCGATGTTTTTGATACGCACGACATAAGATATACCACTAGAATCAGGCGCCATGGTATTGAAAAAGAGCTGTACAGTCAAACTCAAAGATGTCGACAGTTGCTGGTTTAAACGCTAACTAAGGGTCAACCAAATCCTCACCCATTTTAGATGTAGAAGGAGCCTTTGTCCAGCAATGCGACAAGTATAAGATTAAATCGCTTAAATATATGGAGAAGGTAATTGTAAAAGTTACGTAAAGCAATAGACAAAACTTGATGTTAGAGTGACCTACTACTATAAAGCTTGGTCACTGATATAAAGATTTAAGATTATTTTATCACCGTCGTAATCAACGTTATTGCGTGAGCTCTCATCATTTTGAAGATATGAGCTGAATACCTAATAGGTAAAAAATAATTGGCCAGTTTTTTATGAAATGTCTATCGTTAGTGAATTCTGAAGGTTGTCTTGTTAAATGTGGACGCATGAGGTCGCGAATATTTTTTTGCACTGACAATTGCAATCCTTGAAGGTATGTGCAAAGAAACAGATTTTTTAGATCCGTTTTTGTTAGACAGTTGCACATTAAATTTTATTGGTGTCTATTAATATTTTTTACAAGTCAAAATAGCTAGACTTTGTCGATGAATGAACAAAATTTCATTTTCCTCTTAGTCGTATGCCCCATATTTTTTCTGGCTTTTATGAGACTTGATTAGATATGGTTTTAAAGACAAAATCTGATTTTTGAAGGATTGAAAGCCTTCAATTCCTCAAGACAAATATATTTGGAATTTTACAATGTGCATAATTTTAAATCTTCAATAAATTAGTGTTGGGCAGGGTAGTAAATAAATACACGACTATATTATAAATGTATAATCTAATATCTCTACCAAAAGACACCAATCGACGCAGGTGCGGAGTATACACGCACTCGTCTACAGTTTGTATCGAGTACAATGGTAACAGTTTCCCAACACGAACTCAATTGCCGCCAATCATCTTCCCATCGGTCACCGTGACTAAAGCTACAAAGATAATTTTGATAGATCGGTTTATTCTTAGAGTATGTTTCTTGATTTGATATTTCGGTAAATGCAGCACTAGAATATCTATCAGCCCGTCTATCATTGGGGACATCATCGTTCGTTCATTATTGCAGACAGAATTTTGGCCCTAGTCCACCAAGGTAGCCCAGTACTACTACACACATAAGACATTCCTAAGAACTTTACGTGTGCAGTTTTCATTACGATGTTTTCCTTCATCATTAAACTAAGTGATAATTCCTTGTGATTTGTGGATACACACACAACTTCGAAAAGTCAGCGGTGCGCGCATAAACCTCAAGGCGATCACTACTTTACACTTTTAATCTACAATATATGCAAGTGATTATAAACCGTTTATTGTCTAAAAAAATCCAAGTTAATTTTAATTGTAATTTTGAGAGAGGCCTTCGTCCAGCAGTGTTAGGCTGACAATATTGTCGTTGCTGTGATAACAGTAGTTTATACCAGGCTTTTATATTATTGATAATAATATAATGTAGAAGTAGGCAACGTAACAGGTTAGATCCCCATACAATTATATAACTCAGAGTCTCGTGAATGTAGGTAATATATTTCTTAGTGATTGATATTACACCATTTCATGTGGAGATCTATTAAGCACACATTAAGTAAGGAAATACGACACTCGCAGTACTTATAGACAGTTATCGGCTGAGAAATGTCGTGTACCTACACTTTCACTTCTTCATCGTTTGATGACAGTATGGACGTGTGACAAACCCGTCTCCTGTCGGATTTCGGACTTAGAAAGTTCCCGAATAAATCACAAGTTCTCGTTCTTTAAGTACCGGTAGTACCAGCTGTCATTGCTTTGATTAAAACTTGTGATTTTGACAAGTCGAAGTTATAAAGCTGCTTGTTATAACCTACTAGATAATGCTGCGGTTTAATAAAGATTATTTTTAAGCTTCTCAATTCAGTAACTCGTTGAAGCAAGTAGTTTGTAAGTGATGTGAGTAATTTAACTTTAATTTTATAAACCTATCTTAATTGGTAGAATTTTTTTATAGTATTTGCATGCTCTTCTAATAAATGCATTTTATACATGGATAAAGACATAATTTTTAAAAGCTATGGCTCGTTATTATAGATAAAATGTTTAATCAACGTATTTTATATGTAAAATATTAATAGGTTTATTAGGTCTTGAGTATAACCTTATTTGAAAAGGACATCCGGTTGCGTCCTCGAGTTGCCATAAGGATTTTTGCGAATTACAAAACTGGCTAGCATCCAGTTATGTTTTGTTAGCACAAAACATATCACAATCCATTGCTTAATAAGTACCTATTTGTTAATTGTGTTTACTTAGCAAATTCTTGGAACTATTCGTGTTGGCTAAAATGTGGTTATTGAACAATAATCTTGAGATAATTCTCAAATCTCCTTTCATTACATAATAAAGCACAATACCGATAAATAATCACACAATTGGCCTACTGTCTTTGTTGAATAGATTATATAAAATTAAAAGAGGAAGCGTTTTGTTAACACCTTTTCGATTTTATTGTAAAATCATTGTGCGACGCAACATTCTAATTCCGACGAATACGGTTTTACGATGCACAGATATTATTCGCGGTAGAATGATTAAATTACATTTGAAAGTAACGTGTCATTATTTATTGATAAAAGACTTAGACTTTACAACAAGTATCACGGCCTAATTTGGTGAATCACAAAGAGTTTGATGACTTGCGATAAACCTCCTTGCTATGATTGACTCCATGGTTAATGAATACACACATAATTGACTTAATGATTACGTATTTAATTTTAAAAGCTGGTTATATTCTTGCAAAGCGGTCTCGCCGTATATTAGATCATATTTTATTATGCTTCCTTTATGACAGCGTTTGTATCGTAAAAAACCAGACCTAATGAACTGATACATTCATTAAGAGCTAATACGGAAGACGGTGTAAATAGAGTTTTATAATTTAATTATGTAGAACTAGAGTAATAACACTTTGTTAAGTTTAAAAAAAGAGGTCTTATATAACAATAACATTAACATTCATTGTTTAATTATAATATTTCTACCCTTAGCAAAGCTCATTTAAAAAGATCTATGTTCTATACATATTGTATACGGCGGCTTATGATTCTGCACCTAGAAGTCTAAAGCTGCAAATTAATTAGTTTGATAAAATATTTATTTAATTATTATGATTATATACTTTTGAATGTTCCTTTGTACTCAGACTAATACCGCAGATTGTTTATCAACAGTTATAGCAAAAGTATTACTGTACAACAAGTCAATTTACATACATTCTCTGTCATAAAATTAAACATAATTCTGCACATTAATGTTAATGTAGCGACTAGAATTCCTATGATTTGCCCATCTAAAGTCTTCCTACATAGATAAAATTGTAGGGTTATGTTTTCCTGACACTTGAGGTGAAACAAAGCTCTGTACTCCGTAATTTCCTACAAATCTTAGTAAAGTCAAATATGCATTTGCAATTGAATAATACACGTTGTGTCTTTCATATGTTGGTATTACGTGTCTTGATTATGTATTTAATGAAATATCGAGGATATGTTTGCAGGCAATAAATTTAAACTAATGCAAATGTGTGTCTGTTTGTTATGCTTTCACGCCTTGACTACTCAACCGATTATTATCTTTGCATATACATTTATGAAGTTAGGGGTAAAGAAAAGAATCATCATCATCATCATCACTGTCAGCCAATAGTGATTCACTGCTGGACATACGCCTCCCCCAATGACTTCCACCGGGATCGGTCGGAAGCCTCCTGCAGCCAGCGACGTCCCGCGACCTTGACAAGGTCATCGGACCACCTTGTTGGGGGACGTCCCACGCTGCGCTTTCCAGTTAAGAAATAATACGAGTATACAATACGTTTCATGTAGAAAAATATTTTCTTACAGGTCGTATGGTAATTTAAGATTTTATTTCTTATTTTATATACTTTCTTGGACATTAGGTATTCATGAAAAAAAGTAGTGTTGTTGGAACTTTTCAATGTTACTAACTTTATGGATAAATGCGAATGGTAAACCTTATGAAACTCGGAAAAAGTGCGTATTGGGATCTTTGTATATCTATGCGATTGTAGGTGTACGAGTTAAAATATTTATAAAGTAAGAGCAATCGGAAAAGAGAGAGGAAGAGTCAATTGGAAATTTAATCTGTGGCAACAAATTCTTTTGTTTTCGATGTAGCAATCGTCATTCATTCAGAGATACCGCGTTTACTATATCAAGACTGTCCTTTCCTCACAGCTAGATATAGACAGTTGTCGGTTGCTCAATAAACTCATCTCACTTCGGCTGACTGAGCTGAATGCAGAGCGTGACATCGATTTAGTCTGCATGAGCACTTGTAATGCGCAGTCTAGTTATATGTCAACACTTCTCACATTATGTATTTAAGTTACAGCGTAACAAACTGTGCAAAAAATAAATGTTTAATTCCACAGTTGTCCTCGTTATTGCGAAATATGGAAATTTAGTCTACATACTTTTACTGTGATGGCGCGTGCCGGTAGTCGGATGATACTCAATTGGATTAGTTAAAAACTTTTAAGTGGTATTCTAATTACGTCATTATATTTTGTAAATTGAATACGTTTTTAATGAGTAGAGTTTTAGTATTTTCTTATGTGTACAATTTAATTCAATGAATATTTGATGAAAGTTAGGTCGGTAAGTGAGAGCTATTTTGTAGCTGTATGTGATTGTCGTATAAATATATCTATGGTAATTGGTACAATATTATTAGCCACCTTAGTAGATAACGCATACATATACAATAAGAGTGAATGCGGGATCCGTCTTTACCATATATGTATGCTGCAGTTAAGGGGTCAGCGGATACAATTGTGTGGTATTGCGAAATATAATCATAACTATTACTTGCAAGCTAGCACAATAATTTTGCCTTTGTCTACCATGCTGTTCTAGTGCGGGTTGGTGGACTAAACACTTAAGAAATTTCTAAGAACATTAAGGTGTGCAGGTTTCCTGGCGATTCTTTCCGTGATAATTGTGAATTCACATAATTTCAAAAGTCAGTCAGTCAGTGTGTGCCTGGGGTTTGATACCGCGTTTACTAAGATACTCGACCGCGTGCCTAGACCTCGAGATCACCACTAGTCACGTTAATATTTATATACAATCAGTACGATTTCTTAATACCAGAAGCGTAAGTAACTCAAAAGCTTGAAAGCAAAGAGGTGTGGGCAAACGTCACAATAATTCAATGTCACTAATCGGAGCGCGGCAAAAAGACCCGGAACGCACACATAATGTTTCGTTCACATAATTAGAACACTTGGTCGTAAACAACAATGTATGCGTCCAACGATTAATCTTATACCAGAAATGGTTGTTCCTGATATGGACGAGAAATTGATATTTGTAAAATCGTGTAGAAAATATTTTATTTTGCTCTACATGAGGTTTTAGTGCAAGTAATTTATTAAACTTAGTTTTTTAAAAAATTCAGAGGCTGAAGCTTAGAAAGAGGAAAAAGGAAATGGAAAATGCTGCCTATAGGGACTTTCTTTATGTCACCTCATAGCCAGATTAGTTAGTTATATCGATAGGTTGGTAAGATAATAACTTTCTTAGTGTAGATTAATTTTTCTACTTTACCTTTTTTATAACACGACAAATATATTTTGAACTGGCAAAATAATTTATCGTAATTTAGATTCAGACATATCGCAATATTTAAATAGCTCTACCACATTACCTTTTCGTGGCTTAACATTATTTTCTTTGTTAATTATTAAAAAAAATCATACCTGGAACTTCGATACAAATCAGCGAGCAACCAAAGTTTAGATATGGGATAATCGTACGTAGTATTTTCCGCGTGCGTCACGTTACGTAAGCCTGAGGTAACTCAGTCGCGTACGGGTTACGAGACGAGAGAGATGTGTTGTGCTATCACCAGATAATTCGCATTGCGAGCACGGATGGGCACGCGAACTCCTACGATTGCAAATACTCAATGTGATATAAGTTTATTTGGTAATACTTAGACAAGTTTTTTTTTATTTTCATGATATTTATTGAGGTTGAAAATATGCACGGAAAAAGACATTAGGATCGCTCCTTAGTACGCTGGACTAATGCATGCCTAGTGGATCGTGGATGGAGAAATGATCTCTTCGGGATATACAGGCATGAGTGAATTACAGCGAGTAGTTGGTATTGATTTCTGAATCGGCATATTTTTTTTATTGGAAATTCTTGTATGGTGTCTAAAAAATCAAGGCAGCTGGCTCTCCTAGGTTGTAGAAATGTAATGTCTAGTTTGAAGCAGACGTGGACGTACACGGATTTGCACTGGAAGGGACCTTAAAAGGTTTCGTCTGGAGACAAATGTTCTTAGTTTTCAGATACAATGTAGAGAAACCATAGTCACACAAATAGTAGTACGTCAATAATAACATTTATTGTAAGCGATTACTTTCGAGCTATAAAGGGTTTATCGGAGTATTTCAGAAAAAAAATTGTTTACATATAAAATCACAAACAGTGGATTTCCCCATAACACAAAATAACAATACACGTAACGACGTCCATTGAGTTCCAATTGAGCGTATTGCGAACCCATCAACATTAGAGAGGAGTCTCAAGGCTCTGATGTTTTGTTACTGAATTTGTCGAACAATTTATCGAACATAACAACTACAGGATTGCGAATAATACGACCTGTCAGATTGTTATGAAGAATATTAATATGCCAATGTGACGGTAAATACAGTGAGGTGGATTAATGAATTGTTGTTTTGACTGTCTAAGAACGGAGAACATAATAAGCTATAAAGTATTTGGTTCTTGTGTGGTCGCGGCTAACCCACCGCAGACTCAATATAGTAATGTGCAAGAAACTACCCTTTTTCGGTCTATATGGTGTGTTTTTGGGTGAATGAAACCCAGATAGTTTGTTTGTGTTTAATTAATAGGGAAGTAGCTCTCTTTCGAAAAAAATCTTTCGAATTTTCGAATTTGGTACATCTTATATATAAAGAGTCAATTTTAAAAAGCTTTTCATCCATAGGATCTCTCGCTATACCTTCCTGTACTTACACGAGCACAGTTTAATTGGTTTAGTGTTATTACGTGCCATTAAAAGCGAACTATCAAATTGCTATAAAATCATGTTTCATCAAGAAAGCAGTGGGGTGAAGGTTCAGTCACGAATGCTCAGTACATTTCGAAAGCTGAAGATCACAATGCTCCAATTAAGGTGGTTAGAAAGTACCTCGGCGATCCGTACTTTATATCAACTTCTGTTACGTCAGCAGATTATCGAGATCGTTTGTCAAACCATTAAGGACTCGCTAATGATGCGTAATGAAATGAAGCGTGGGATGCTTATTCTTTCGAATGTGGTTGCGACTGTTCTTAGCACAAATTAGTTTCTTTCTTTTTTATTTGCATGTTAAGCAACAACAATGATATGTCTAAGATGTACAGATTCAATGTATTATTAAGAATATTTTTTCCAATGTACATAACTGGCGATCAACATAACTTATGTAATAGGTATGATATTTTTAAAACTAAATTTTGTACTTTAATTAATGCTGTATGATCACCAGAAAATTACTTGAATAAACACATCCTGGTTAAGTATTTCAAAAGAAAGTTAAATGACAAAAATCGATCGATTGATTAACACGAAATAAATCTTTATCTTCCAATGTAAAAACTTGATAATTACTGATACATTAAGAGTTTATAATCAAATAATAATTAATGTACCCGTCAGAAGTACTTCGTTTACTGTATTATAGATAATCATGCCTTTAATTTGTTATAGATTGTAAAACATGGCATTTATACTGCAACTTTAGGTTTCTATAATTATAATGATGTGAAGATTCAGCTAAGTGCACAGAATTGGCGCTTGATATTTAACTCCAGTTACAATTCACATACACAGCTGCTTATAAGGAGTACAAAGCACTTTAAACTATTTAAGTCTATTTTAGATAATATATTGACCTATCACGTATTAAACTAAAATTATTCCCAACAAAATCAAATTTTAATTGAACTCTGTCATCGTGATGATTGAAACGGAATTGTGGCGTTCAGGTAATGATGAATGTCGTAGATAGAAGCAAAGAGCTCTTATCTATTACTCCTTTAGGGTAAAGAAAGGGAGCTAACGTGCGACGTAATCTGCATCCGGATTTAAGTACATTGTACATATATTACTAGCGTTAATAAAATCCAATATTACCAATGTCACCAACCCACTTGCCAAGCGTAATGAATACGGCAAAATCTCCCGAATGGCAGCAAATATAAATTAAATCCAATACTTTTGCTTCGCCAGCGCTTCAAAACAGATGCTAAAATTTTTCAAAAAGATTTCACAAAAAATACATATCCAAATAGGAATTTGAAGCCATATGGGGTATCAGATCGTTTCTAAAGGATGAATAATGCAGAAAAAATTGAAAATTTAATAACCAGTACAAATTGCGGTAATTAACGAGATTACATGAAGTGTTACTTGCAGATGTAACTTGTCTACATACATGTAAAATGTCAAAGAGATTTATGGCGACGTTGAAATATTATTATGTAAGGCTTTCGCGTGTGTAATATATTTTCGGATTTATCCAACGTAGGGACTTTAGGAATCATAATTGTTTTATCAAGACACGAATTCACGAGTCTCCGAACACGAAACCTTTGTACGAACGTCGGTGTCAAAATTTATACACGTTTAATGTTTATTGAATAATGGATGTCATAACTTCAGTGCAATTATAGTACTAGTAGATAGGTAAATCCATTGATTATGAAATAGTTTAGTTAATAGTTTAGTTAGTGCCTAAGGTGTCCGAGGTATCGGAGGACACTCTAAAAGCAACTAGGTATGAACTAAACATTATAGATCCGCATTGTAAGAATTATATTAAGAAAATATTTAATAACAATGGATAATACGTACTGAAATGGCATTGAGGGATGTATGAACAATCAAGTGGAAGTAATTTCGGGTCAGAATCTGTAAACTCTCAATTTCATATGGGCCTCTTAGTTGTCGTCGATGCTTTCTTTAGGATGATTTTTTGAATATAAATATAAATGGTATATTGGCAATTACCTGTGAGCACTATAAATAAGATAAGTATTGCATAGTTTTAAGGGTTTAAAATAGGGTCAGGTGACGCAATAATGGTGTTATCTAATTTAAATACGCTTTCATTATTGTTACTTTTTTTAAAATTGTAGTAATAAAGAGTTCGTAATCTTGATTGTTACTATGGTTCGTAATGCACCGCCATAAAGCAATTTCCCATTAAGAACTTAATTTAACTTTCACGTTTGCATTTCAACCGTGACGTAATAACTGTGTTTTTTTCCTAATGTACTCTGTAAATCAACATAACGCCTATTCTTTTATTTTATTTAACCGGTGGGTCAAACAGTTAGTTACGAATAGTTCCCACAGTGTAGTTTAATCCATACAGTTTAGCATAATATTTCCCTTCTCCAAACATCTAAAGTTAATATAGTTCTTACTTTACACTTAAATAAAACTAGTGTTGAGGGTTTTAAAACTACGATACACTTTTAATTTCATAAACACCAAGACCCGTAACAAATATTTGTAAATGACATACAATATTTGTATTGTTGCGAGGATCGAACTCTTCGCCTCTCGTCTCTCAGACTGGTTTCTCACCAC
This sequence comes from Cephonodes hylas, assembly GCA_030295005.1. NCBI lineage: Eukaryota > Metazoa > Arthropoda > Insecta > Lepidoptera > Sphingidae > Cephonodes > Cephonodes hylas. The sequence continues at coordinate 9,794,035 of AP025371.1, forward strand.
CTACGCCACGGAGGTTATCGAATAATTCATTAGTTCCGTTCTTGATGGTAAAAAACGATTGAATTATATAAGCTTAATGGATGTACATGAACTCTGGTCCGCCCTTTGAGTAAAGTTCTCAGCCAGATGAAAAATTGTACACGCATGTCAAATTAATGTTGCACACGGATTGCTTAAACGAAGTGTATTTATTTTTATTTTTTTTATACATTCCGACTTAGACATCTGTCGCCTAATGAAGAAGACTATCAGGTAATATTGACGGATTTTTTTGCGAATTTGAAATAGTTTCCTCAAGTTATAATATTTTCCTAGTCCGCCTATGTACTATCTAGTATCTATATGAAGCTTAAATAAGAAAATAAATATTGTCAATGAAAACAGACCATGTCAAAATACATCCATATAAATTAAGTCTTAGGCCATAATAATTATAATAAATACCACTAGAAATTTAAAGGATAAAGTTATAACGACAACTTTTTTATTTACATCTCAAGATATGCAAATTGTTGTTGTAAGGGAAAACAGTCAATAAAGTGCTTACATTTTACTTTATTCAGTAGTGTATATTAAAAGTTAAGGAGGTGTATCTAATTAGTCATTTAGTAAGTAAATTGTTTTCTTTATGAGTTGTTACACCACTTTTAATTTGTATAATGGTCTTGACCACAAGGCCTTGTTGAATACATAATTTAAAACTATTTTTAACAGAGGCGTTAAAATATTTATGAAATTCATATTGCACGTGTTTTCTAGCTCTTCATTTGATGGAACTGTACTTTTGTAGAAATATTGAAAATACTCGTATAATTCGCCGTAATGTCTGAGTCGGCAAATAAAATAGATTGTTTTTTACGGTTCAAATATTTAAGCTGTTATAAATCTAGTTGATATAAACATTAGCTTAAGCAAAAAAATACGATTCGTATGCAGTAATTTCCCATCATTGCATTTGTATGCTTCTACCAATGTGTTTTTAACATCATCAATGTAACCAATGCTTTGGTGTTCACTCAAATAACCTAGTAAGTCGAAAATTCCACATTTGAACAGATCAATAGATCAAGCGCAGCCTCGTCTACATTTTGATTACAATATATAATCGATCAATATTAAACAGCATTCTAATGAATGGTTACATACGGAATTAAATGTCGGCCATAGTTTAAACGTAATTTATTATGGTCTAAGTTAACATTCACTGCGCATAATAGCAGTGTCAAGTACGTACTAAATCCTGTTAATTCATGGAAAGTAAGGTCGTTTCAATTGGAGTATGAAACCAACTTGGGTGTACAGTATTTGGCAACACGTAAAACAATGCACAATGTCTCAGATGCAACGAGTACGTGTGGATTATTTTGTATCTTTTCTTAAAAAAAAACTGGCTGAATACAGGCTAATTTCTCGGATGCATTTGTAGAATTTCTTTCTTTGTTCATTGTCTTATATGAAGATAGGAATGAGTGTTGTAGGGTTTTTTCTTCTGACAAGTCTCAGTAACGATAATAAGTAGGTACCTAATCCCGAAGATGGTATCCCAGAATTATATTTATTCTAAAATATAGCCAGGAAAACGGGGTTGTAGATGATACAACATTGAGAACATTAAAAATACTATTCGTTAAATGAAAAAGTTCTAAATCTGGCCAATCTCCGTTTCTTCTTCTTCTTCTTCATCAACCCATATACGCCCACTGCTGAGCACGGGTCTCCTCTACCATTGAGAGGGTTTAGGCCATAGTCCACCACGCTGGCCTAGTGCGGGTTGGCGGACTACACACCTAAGAAATTCCTAAGAACTTTTAGGTGTGCAGGTTTCATCACGATGTTTTCCTTCACCGTTAAAGCAAGTGATAATTCAATTTGAATACACACATAACTTCGAAAAGTCAGAGGTGTGTGCCTGGGGTTCGAACCCGCGACCGCCGAGATTCTCGACCGCGCGCCTAAACCTCGAGGCCATCACTGCACAATCCAATCAATCAATCTCCGTTTATTTAATGACTAATTTTTAACTTTATTTACCTTCCATAGCCTAGCCTGATCAGTTAAGTGGATTTATTTGAGTTTTTCCGAGCTATCATGTTGATCTTTATATATATTTGATTTTGCAGTTCGGAAAATCGATTTTAATGCTTATTTACGACTCCTACAACATTAGAACACTATTAAACATTTTATTATTTCTTATCTAATATCGAGGAAACTAAAACATTAATATAGTCTTTGTTACAATGTAGATCTATTAACATAAATTAGACATATTAAATTTTTTGTCTCCACTTTTGTAACTGTTTATTCTAGAGTGTATTTAAATAAGACTAGGTAACACTTTTAAACTAACAATTATGTGTATTTAGTCTAATTCCGTATTGCGGTTAAGTAAAAAAATATAAACTCGATTTTCCCTTCCGCCTTATCAATGTTTTAATGCGCTTATTGAATGCAACTTTCTCTTTCACTTCTATTTACCAAGACTGGTCTCACGGAAGTCAACAGGAAGTATTATCCTCCCACGTTTTTGTTCATACAACTTTAATTTATATTAGACTTCTTCCTATGGATGTAGGTATTTAAGGCTTGGATTATGGACTTATCGTGTTTTTTTTTGTCAAACATAATAATATTTACTACACTTGTTATAAGCCGAATGCCGTCATTAATCAAATTATAATAGATCTAACGTTCACCATTTTAAAGAAAATAATTTATACCAATGTATAGTTCGAACTGAATAAAGCAAGAACTATTTTTTTTTAAACTTGTCTGTTTATGTTAATACAAATGTTAATAGCTAGTTTATTATTATTAGAGTGAATCCACGAGAGCTCACGGCGGCGATCTTGCGTGACATTGCGAAATTATGCTAATCGATTCGATGATATAACAATCGATGATCGAGATCAAATGTGGGCTAATGAGGTCTTTGACATAACACAGTGACCGTCGTATAATATGAGGTCAGAGGTGGAATAGTTTATTGGTATGAATACATACATTTTAAAAATATTTTTAATGCGCAATGGAATTAAAAAATAATGTTTTTTTTTACTGATTTGGCAAAGTGATAGTGGTTGTTAGTAAGGAGCAATCTATCGTCAATCGACAATATAAAATCGGCCTTTTAATTCTTTTTTAAATTATGCCAGTGATAGTCTAGATGGAAGCACGCGGCCAGGTCAACTAAACCTTTACTTAAAGGTAACAGTATGTATAGTATAGAAGTGTGGTAAAATGTTGGTAAAGCATTCGGAACTCAGGTTTTATAAGCATCCAGGAAACCATTGGAAGTTGGAAAAATATTAAAGACATTAACTGGTGTCATTCAAACTTTTCTAACTCATATGAATCACAAATATTTGGTAGATTTGACGCTGTTACCGATATCAACCTTAATATTTCAGTCGTAAAGAATTGGGAAAGAGAATGCACCTGACTACAAGAAATGAATAATGCTGTATGACGAAAGAACTATAAGACGTATTAATATCACTATTACAATCATTTATTTTTATCAACCGTTTAATACGTAACAATTACCACACCGCGTTTGGAAACAGTCTTCCTGCACAAACGAGATGCAATCGGCTCCTTTCAAATTAAATGCTTCAGAACCAATAGAAGCAGCACAAAGGTTTGGAAACTTTGTATGGTCCTTTAAATTGCGGAACATTTGCGTTGGATGCCATCACTCAGGGTTATATCATACGTTATACAATGTCAAACTTTCACCACATACATGTGCTGCATAAAAAGCTTATTGTGCGAGGAAAGTGTATTACTAAGTGGCAAAGGTTATGTCAAACCATCAATGATTGTGGAAGACAAAGATCGGAACCAAATACGTGTGAAAGACAGGTTTGTGTTTCCTTGTTTAACTTGATTGTTAGTTTCTTCATTATAAAGACTTGAGTTACTATATAAGGACATTCATTGCCTATTTTTTCTCTGTTCAAGTAAAGAGGTAGCGCATTGAAAACAGTTCGAAAGTTTTCTATTATGGCATGAAACTTATTAATTACATTCTATCCAGTTTCCACTACAATCATAGAATGAGATGGCGTTTAGTCTAACGCAAACATGACTGGGTAAATGATCAACCGACTTTATCAATATCGAAGTCTAAAGTAAATTAGTACTGTTAATGCGAAAGTGTATTTTTACGCGTTCACGCCTAAATCACTGAACTACTACTTTCTAGGAGTAGATAAGGATATAGTTCTTAATATATGTACGTTTAATACTATTATGCAGTATACCTTCCTTAATGGTCATCAGCGTACCATACATGAATTATTTTCCCATAAGTATATGTATGTCTAACTGATAGAGCTTTTTTTTACAACGATGAGAGTTTTACGCCTCTGTAATGAGCCTAGTTTGGAATAATAATAAAACCAAATGCATGAATATCACCGTACCGGTAAATATTTGCCACGGGTTCGCGAGATGAGTGTATGTAATTACGGATTATTTGTGTTATTATTTGCATGTCGAGATGCTGTTTAGCGGTACGTTAGACATGCCGTTCTAATACCTAAATACAATATTTAACTAACGGTTCTGTTGATTCATCACCATCCTTTGTTGCGATCGGCGAGGTTACTATGCGAAGAATTTGTTTCTATAAAACCCGACATCCATAAAATATAATGTTATTAACAAGATTTATAACAAGTTATGAATTATAATTAAAGAAGTTTATAGTACTGCATTAATGCCTTTAACGCGAAATGCCTTGTTACGAGTGTTTTATCCACTTTTTGAAGCATATATGTACATAGTAATCATATTATTATAAATAAGAACTCGAGCTAACTATGTCATAGGATATTTATAATAATAAGTTTTGTAAATGTAGTTCTTCAGCTCATAAAAATATGATCGAATATAAATAATTAAATTAAATAACAATGGATTTGACGAAATATCTAAAGATTGATATTGATGTATGACTGGTTTATAAGTTATAATACTAATATGTTTTACATAGGTCTTATTGCAGCTAGGCCTCGATTTATCATTATTTTTTACCGCGACATTTCAGTCTTGGTTCCCTGGTCCTTTGTACATATTTAATAATAACAAATTGCTCGCAACTGCGTTGATTGCTGACAATAATTCGTCTAATTGCACCATTTAAGATAGCTTGGTGTGTGAACGCACCGTGGGTCTAACCGGCGCTTATCATGGGAGAATATTGTACTTCAAGTTTCATTATAGTTTTTGGGTCGTAAAATTGATTTAATATAGCGCGAAGAAGTTATGAACTTTGGAATCCGTTTAGCTAATTCATATCGTGAGATCTTACTGGTATAACCATTTTATTTCATTTCAGGTCGTAGTGGTACCAATGCTTTTGAGAACACTACCTACAAACAACTTTGACAGTACTTTGCGGTAGACAAAAAGATTTGGGTCCAATATTCTTTTCTATTTCCTCCTCAAAGCCAAAGATAAAATTTTATCTTGACTCTACAGTATTACATTATGTAGTGTTGAAGATAGTACACATAAATAATAAGTTACTGCTTTACATAATTAGAAGGACCCATGTATTAGTTCAAATATTCCATAATCCAAGCAAAAAATCCGAAAATGCCATGGCGTGCGGGTCATTGACCGCAAGCTTCGGCTGATTTATTAAAAAGAGTATTTATTCAATATTATTCTGCCTATTAAAGTATTTTTTAAATTCTTGACAAGTTGCTTTACTCCGAGAAGTAATGGAAAAACCATGGTCATTGAATTATGAGTGATTGTGAATAAGAAAGTAGTCTAATGTGATTATGCGTACCAAGTACCGTACACAAGTTTATTTACAGAATTAAAAAGTGGAACGCAATATTTGAACTTCACGCATAAGAACCAATGAAGGCAATATAAAAACACCGTTACTTCGTAATCCTATGATTTCCTATAGCCAATATTACTTACGCCATAAATCTTGAGGACTTAATGATATCTTTATTTATTATTTATGTTTTTAGTATACAGTTATATGCATGCTGAGTGATTTATGGAGTGTTATATAAATAATACTAAAACTTTGAGATCATACCGTTCATGGTATTTTGTGATCGATAGTCGCCAATGTTCTTACCAAAAATTTTCTTAGTTTCTGAGTTTGTTACATACATTGATTCACATCACAAATGGTGTTCCTTAACGCCTACAAAACTGCTTTACTTCTAGTAGGATTTTATTTTATTTATTACTACAAAAGATAAAGGATTCTTTAGCTGGAATTTTCAAATTCTATATTTATTTATAACAAAGCACTCGGTATAGTTACACTTAACAAACACATCGTAAAGGAATGCTTGCGTACATGCATAAAAACAAATAAATTGCATGTCTTAAATATTCATTATCTCTATTATGGACTGTAGTAGATAATTATAATATGATTTAGCTAATTATAAATTTATAGGTTTGTCATACCGATCTCAAACCAGTTTTACAGGAAATTAATTGAGTTGTCAACTGGTATCTTTATAACAATGATGAACCAAGGTGAAACGCTAATACATTTCTAACAAAGACGTGTTGACAGCATTACAATAATTTATTTATTGTTCTATAATTATCTTTATCACTAACAATTATTCCAATTGTTTAATAATCATATTTATCATAAAAATATATCTAAGCTCAAATTATAACGTGGTTGTTTGTCGGAATAGTCAGAAACTACCAGACTAGCTAACGTTAACGAAACAAATATTTTTCTCATATAAACATTTTATTTAGTCAAGAATCTCGTCCCTATTGGTTTATCTGTAAGTTAAATCTTAATTACGTCATAGAAGTTGATATAAAAATGAATGATGAAATATTAATACAAGTGTATACAGTTGCATATAAAATACTCAATTAAAATGTTATTCATTAAAAAACACCATAAGAATTGCTACCGTTCCGCTATTCTAAACCGCATAGTAAATTTAAGGCCAGTGTACTTTGTTTCTACGGGTATTAGAGGTGTTAATGGGTATCAGTGTTCGTTCAGGTAAATCGATTACTGATTAGCCGCGGTTTTGCAATATAAAATGTAACTAGGGAATATGATATGCATTTCTATAAAGAATATGGATAATAAATGAAAAATAAATTATTTCATTTCCTTAAGGGCGTCGTCTTTGAATAATCCGAGTTTGTGAAATAAAATGTGTATTATATACTGAGTGTGTTGGTCGGGGATATGAGAACTTACGAAACGTTTATACAAAAAATTGTTCAGTTGCAAAGATGGTGCCCGCCACCTTTCATATCATGGGCTAGTGCCTAATTAATAGCGTAATGAAGACTATCAAAACAACCGTCATGACTCAGATGTTAAATAAAGTAAGATTTAGTTTCCCTAATTTATTAATCTTGTTTCGCTCAAAAGGCAACAGTTACTAGTTAAACAGAACGCCTAATCCCTTAACAATAATAATGGACTGACATTTGAAATAGTCAAGACATTACTAGCGAATTATCCGAGCATTACAATCTGACCTTATGGATTCGGGGTCGTAACAAAGAAGCAAAACAGTTAACCCTTGCAGGAGTTGCATTTTAATATCATCAAGTCAAGGCGACCGCGCCTCAATACTCTACATTTCGTTATCATCCGGACACACGGCTTTGAAGCGTAACCAACAACGTAGGCAAACCAAATTAGCTTTCGTAACAACAACAATGTAACAAAACACTCCGTGAGATTAAATTAATATTTTCAAGCCATTTTTGAGCGGTAGAACGATATTGTCGGTTTCATCTGCGGTACCACTAAGTAACGCGATTGGATCAGTATTGTAATCACATGAAATCAAAGTGAAGCAATGTTATTGCATTCTGTGGGTGAGCGGGATTGTGGTAAACAGAAGAATTAAAAAAATGGTGGAAAAATACACCAGACGAAGTAGAAACTATAATAAATCTTTATAGTTTCAGTTACATATAGCTAGGCACGTTCTCCCCTGCGGTTTGTGAGATTAGGTTTTCGTTGAAGTATTGCTTGGACTTCATGTTTTTTACTTTGTAATAGCGTAATATTATAAGTCCTCAGTACTACTACTCAGTGCATACTAGCCTATTGTCATTTTTACTTGCACATTATCTGACTCATATCGCTAGTGGCGGTTTTTCCAATAACATTTTAAATTCTACAATCATTAATATTTACGGCAGTATATCACAAACTAATTGACAATGTGTTAATGTGCTTTGGTTGGTATTGTTAACTTCGTGATGCTTTATGAAATCACCAAGGCTGGCTGTAACTGTGTATTTTTTAACTTTAGGAGGTCACAGTTTACAACACTTTGTCGTCACGCTTTGATAGATCGACACGCGAACGATGCACCGCTAAAGTGCTTTACTTTGCCGAATTGTTTGTAAAAAATGTAGTGCAAAATACTTCGTTGTATCATAATTGTCATGCGTAGATATATTATGGTACGGGTGTGACCGACAAAGTCAAAATATAGGATCATAGCTAAGCGTAAAGTTACGATCCAATCAATGAAGGTTCTTTAGGTTAGGTTTAACTTTAACTTCTTTAAAAATAAAAAAAAAATCGCTAATAAGTACTGTATTGCCTCAACACATCACTCTTTAGGACGATTCTTTCGCCAAATAAGTACAATAGAACCTGGTTAGAGATAGTTGTAGTTTTCTTCAATGCATAATTTTATGTAAGCCGATTGCCTCACAATTTCCTTCATGGTTTAAGAGTAGTCTTAAGAGTAGTAAGGTTTAAGGTACATAAGTCCTTATGTACACTTACAAGCGTCTTTTGGCCTGGAGTACTAAATGCGGTTTTTGAAGCTCTGTCTCGTCTTTATATGAAGCGCAGTTACCTTCCTTACACATACCAGTGTGATCGATTTGCCATATTCGAAGTCAAAAAGAATGTCGAAAATAGTTGTTTCAAATATATCTTGTTAAGTGGAAGAGGTTGTTACTAATCGACCCGATTACGTAGTTCTGTCTGTCGCACGTCGAGACAAAGTAAATATAACGGTTAAATATATGTTATTTAACTGCTATTTATTTTTAGCATGTTTCTAAATATAGTATAATGTCATCATGTCTTGATTGTCAAAAATTTGTGTGTACCTAAATTTTTTTTATGCCCAGTCAAATATTAATTTGTGTGCGTTTTTTTTTAAGGAAATTCTAAGTAGTCGCGCGGATTCTGGTAATAAACCCATTGCAATTTAAAAAAACTTTAAATACTCACATAAAATATATTTAATGTGATCGAAGGTTTAGGGGAATTTTAAATGATTTTAACTTCTCAAGAAAAACGATTGATTTTCCTCCTTCGATGCAATAAATAATAAATTATTTTCTTTTAAAATAATTGGTCGCACCTAATTTCTCAGATACCTCAATTAAAAGACCGACTCGGATCGTTTTACCTTTGTGTAAAATATTTTGAAGCAACAATTAAGCCTCACTTTAAGGATCTATTATTTCCTAACATTCATGGGAACGATCTTGCAAAAGTTTAGCCATTATTGCTTTGTGAACGATTGTTGTTAACGTGCATTTTTAAAATAAATAATAAACAATGGATTCTGGGAATGAAGTTCACATTTTACAAGGTCCCCGCGTATGCGAGATTTCATTACAGCTTTTCAAGTGAATTGCAATCATTCAAGATTTTATCTTGAAGCGTTTCAAATATTTATTTATGAACAGATTGTTAAAAATGGTAGATAAAGTTGGGATTGCAATTTCAATTGTGGTTAAGGAAAATATAAATTTCAGGTATACATTAGTTTTTAGAAACAATCTATTCAAAGGTTACGAATTATTTTCATTATCTGTCCCAATATAGGTCCCACTGTTGAGCACGGGCCTTCTCTGCAACTAAAAGGGTTTTTTAAACCTTAGTCCAAGATTATTTTAATAATTGTTTTGTCATTATGATTACTCGGAAGTAATAGTACTATATATAAGTACATGTAAGTCTAAGTAGAAAGAGACCTTTATAATATGTAATAGCTAGTTAATTCTTCAAAGTGTATACACACGCCAGTAAAAGGGCTGGGACAAACCTACGCCACGCCGACTTGGAGGCCACGGCTCTCTGATAGGTCACAGCTGTTAAATGTTGAGATTATCAGCCACGAAAATCATAATGAACCCATCTTCAACGTGTATTGAAGTATAAAATAAGGCCGCCCATTGTACTTTGCCTTTTTTTTGTACTCCTTAGTTTTAGTATTGTGTGTACAATGAAGCTTAAATAAATAAATAAATATTCCAATGAAAACTCAACATAGCATTTCGAATTACTCAATATCAATAGCATTTCAATGACGAATGATTTGTAATATCTAATGAATGATGGGGTACGTATAACGGTCTTTAAAATGTTAATTAATAACCATGTTCTTAATTAGCTGTTCAGGCTCATCATATATGTATGTATGTTCAAACTGACAATAATAATGATATAAATGAGATGAATAGGTCCGTGTAACAGGAGAGACTATGAGGCACATACAGGAAAGAGGATTAAAATTGTATACCTATATTTTTTTGTTGACGAAGTGTTTAAAATAAGGCTACGGTATTTGCCTATTATTACAGAGACAAAAATTAAATTAACAAGTGCATTAAAAAAAATAAAAAAGTGGTGAGTAGTATTATCGGTCTAAGAAAATAAATCTGGAAGGAGAATACATGGAAAGAACGCAAAAAGTATTTTATTTTTACTTTTTGAATAAAAATGATTTCTCCATATATTTATCTTATACGGATAGAAATTTCATGCATGAAGCCGATCTGATATACTTATTTATACAAGCATGTTGGTATGTGCTGATTTCTTTGTGCGATCACTTTTATTTCAGGTATGCTCGTTATTTTCTAAGAAACGCTTTGTTAAGCTGATAAAATCTCGGTTATTAAGTAATGTTAATATCAGTTGTGCAAATTCATGTCTTAACTAATGCAATGGCGTGGGCATCGTCTATCTGCAATAGGGGGCCTCGACCTGTATTGCACCAACTTTACCCTTGATTGCATAAAAATAAAACTTGATAAAGGACGATGTTTGATCATTATTATTAGTCTTAAGAAGTCTACAGCTTCATATAGACATCCATTCAAAGACTTCAAGATTGACCTGTATTTAATGTTGTACTGTGACAAGATCTTCTGTCCATGTTGTATATTCCAACCATACTCCATTTGTATAGACCTCTCTATCGAAAATATCATACTACAATAAGACATTGCCTTGTCAATAGCCAATGTCTTTTTCTTTTTTTTGGTACGTAATTTAAAATATTAGAAACAAAACAGAAGTGCCAAGTAACTTATAAAACGCATATTTCCTTACTCACGGAGTCTTCGACCATTTAAAGTCCACAATAAAGAAGCAACTAAATAAATAGATCACTTTCTATTGCTATAGAAAGGAGCTGCACTTATCATATCAACAGATGCATTCACTTCGCCGTTTTCATATAACATGGCCATTTTAAGAAATATTATAAAAGAAGTGAGATTGTTCGTATTTACTATAGTAGGATTTTAAAGGATATTTATGGGTTTAATGCTTCATAGTCTGGAATTACTTTTGCTATTCCATACACCAACAGACAAAATATTCAACGCAAGCGCAGTGATTGTACTTAAAGGTGCAAGTAGCAATTTCAGGCAGGATTTTATTACTAGCCTTATGCATATTTCGTGTCTAGTAATTAACATTGTTCCGGCGAAATTGTACGTGAACGATAGCAGTTTGTTGCAGCATGGCGTGTGCCCACTCAGTCACGCTATTTCTTTCTCAAACTTTTTACACTATCCATTAACCTTGGACTTTCTAATTGGAGGTAATTCAACCTTTTTTATGCATGGTCTATGGAATTGCATATTCTTGGGTTTTTTGCTCCAAATAATATTGTTTTTTTTAGTTATTCAACAAAAAAGTATTGAATTAGTTTTTTGCCGCTGTGGCTCAGTCAGAGTTTACAAGCAGAATAGGAACGCAAATAGATGAATAAGGAGTTCGATTTCATGAGATGAACATGATAACTTTATGTTACATATGGGTTTATATTTGGATACACTAATGATCCATGCTGAAATTACAAATGCTAAAATAACACTGTTTGTCTGTTTGACTGCTACTTTTGTGCGCGTAAACCACTGGTTAGATTTTAATGACTCTTGGCATAGAGATAAATAGGACCTTTGCACAAAGTTACTTTATAAAAGTGCATCCGGACGAAGGCGGTTCCAACAGCTAGCATCAAATAAAAATGAAATTGATTAAACATGTACGCATCGCTATGCCCTTGACCGTAGTGAGAACAATGGTTGGCGTGCACAGATGCAGTCTCATAACTCTCTGTGGGAACTTACGTCTAGCTGGATGGCTATGTGGGACATATGAACAACGTGGGTTTTTTATTACCCTCACATTTGACAACCTCCGTATGTCATTTAGCACGCACCCACCTGTGAAGCGAGGGTCGACTGGCTTTATCCGTGTTGGGACAAATGTTCGTGTAATTTACAAACATTTGTTGCAAGAAAAGGTAGTCAAGAAAAGTCACACGTGTAACAAAAGGGTGGTTTCTCAGACGAAATATTTTTAACGCATAGGTTTTGATCTGATGGGCATAAGATGGCAGTCTATCACACTCTCCCTCTAACGTACTACACTGGTCTTGTCTCGTTTGTGAAGTTCGTTCGTTTGTATTTATTCTTTAGAAGAAGACTTGGGTCGATTAATCAAAGCAGAGAATGATCAAACATAAATAGTATGGTAATAAATAACTAGGCTGTCAAAAAATGGTACAACAGTTACTTTTCTCACGTTTTATGGTTGAGCAAAAAATACTGTCTCAAGTAGAAATGTAGTTATAGACGTGTTGTATCTACGTTCCATTATAGGAAAAAAATTAATTAAGATAGCGTTTGTAATATTTGTAAATGAGTCTGTGTCGAATGAACAAAGAGGTATAACTCAAAATTTTTCTTGAGACTGATGAAAGGTTTCAAGATTTATACCTGGTCAGCTATTTAAATATCTGTAGGAAAACATAGTTCTAAAAATAAAGCTAATAATATAGTTTATTAGTGTATTATATTCCAATAATAAATACGAGTCACTTTTGTAGGAATCCACTAGTTTCTCTAACCTATTACTAAGTTTTTACGATCCATACTTACTACATTTTTCATCTGCTTTATGTAACTGTGTCAAATACTACTCGAAGCCGTCATTTCTCTGTGTACAAATATTAATGAGATTTTATACGGTCATTGCTCATCTGCAAATACTACCATAATATACCATAACAGTTTCTCGGCATTTATTTGTACAAACTATTGACGCATTTACCGCAAGTCAGACACATTGCAATACAGTTTTTTGCTCGTTGATTAACATCTTTTAAATGTATATACTATAAGTTATACTAATAAAAAAAACGGTTTTCTGATAACATTTTCTTTATGTAGCTGATGTGCGAGTAAATAATTATGTAATTTTATTAAAACTATGGCTGGTAAAACATATGTAGGTAAAGATTAGAAATACATCTTTGTGAAGAAGGAGTAATGGCCTCGAAGCCTAAGTGCGCGGTCGAGAATCTCGGGAGTTGGGTTTCAAACCCCAGGCACACACCTCTGACTTTTCGAAAATAAGTGTGTATTCAAAACGAATTATCTTTTTTTAAGGGCTAAGTAAGACATCAGGATGTAACCTGCACATCTAACAGCTTTAGGCATTAATTAGGCGTTTAGTCCGCTAACCCGCGCTAAGCCAGCACGGTGAAGTACGACCTAAACCCCGTTAATGATAGAAGAGGCTCGCTCCCAGCAGTGGAATTTCTATGGGCTGATAACGATGACAATTTTGTATACCTCAACAAGGATATAGAAATGAGAGAGTGTGCATTATATTAGTAAAGTGATTTTTAATTCATCTTTGTCAATACTAACTTTCTAGAGCACCTCGAAAATTGTGATATTAATCTGGAGTATACTGTTACTGATTACTTCATTGTACCATACAGTCTGCGGTCGATTGAGGTTTAGCGGTTTGGTAAACAGTTAGACACTCGATTCTAGCCGTATTTATGCAATATTCCTTAGCCAAACAATGACTCAGAACATATGAATCGTTCTGCCTTTGCGAGCATTGACATTGCGGAGTTTATTGCACTTCATGAACGTCATTATATGGCGTTTAATAAATTTATGTTTATGTTATAGCATTCAGTAGTCATCATTTGTAATGACGTGTTCAGTTGATGAGGTTAGAAATTTAATTATTTTTGATATTTCGTAATTATTACAAATTAAAATAAATACGTCAAATATTTTTTTATCTAATATGTGATTAATTTTTTTAATGTAATTAAATTGGATATAATTTAATTAATATTTATTTTTAATTAACTATATATTTTTATCGCTATTTAATGGCTTCATTATTACTATTGCAAAACTAAGTTATATCCTATAACTAAGTGTAGTAAATACTTCAGTAAGTTTCCTACTTTATATAACAAGTTAGATTCTTACAAGAACGAGTTCATATTCCTGTACAGTACAGGTTAAATGAAATTCCGCTTCCTGTTTAGAACAGCTCGACCTGTCTTGGTAGGACCTTATAAGTTTCTAGTACATAATGTGAGCTATTAAATTAAACCTAACTTCTATGACGTCATGACAGTACATTAAATTATCTAAAGCGGTTATTAAAACGACGGCCTTGCTGATCCCATTAATATGTTAGTGTGTGGTCGAAAGGTGCCGAGTTCGATTTCCTGGTTGGGTTATTTGTTGCTAATTTTATGTGAGAAAATTCATAGACGTAGCAGTGAAAGCCTACTCATGTGATTTAAAACAATTTATGAATCTGGAGAAACGTTATTTACCTTTGCATATACTTAGTGCTATCCACGCTTAAATATTACTACTCATTATTTTATTAATTCAATTTAATATTTGAAGTAACCTATATAATTAAACATGAATATATTATTAAATCATGAAAAGGCAATTTCACCTTTGAAATGTTAGTTACACAATTTCTATTTTAAATGGAAGAGATGAAAGTGTTAATATCTTTTGCGATATAATATTTATGTATGTTACAATGACAGCTATTTCTAAAAAATAACTGCTATATGTACATTGTATACTTAATCTAATATTGCTATACACAGAAAAAATAGATAATGTCCATTGTAATAACCTAGTTAAATTTTATGAATAATACACAAAGCTTAGGGAGACGAGTGTTAGCTATGAATGTTTCCTAGTAATGATTTCTCCCCGAAGTTAAAAACCTCTCAAATAGTAATAAACTTCGTCCTCACTGGAAGACGAAAAACAATAGCTTCTGAATTAGCAAATCAAACGATGGTACAAAGTGTGTCAGGTTAACCTTATTCACTAGCATTGTTAGGATGTCCCATGTTACGAAACCAAGAGAACTGACAAAGTTCACGCAATACAAACACAATAATAAGCATTCGCAGATATTAATCAGTGCCTCAGCGGAAGCACCGCGCTTAAAAAGGTAACCATCCATTTACCACGTTTTAGTATACTTAATAACAACACAAGAAAAAACAGCATTGTGTGGTCGTGGGGAGAGATTGCAAAATGCTTTTTCTCTAGCGGACGTTTACCTTTATAGCACTTGATGCGTACACCGAATGAGATTACGTAGTTCAGTGAATCGGTTTATACTTTTTTCTCACGAACGTTAGGTAATCGGAATAAGTGCATGTGCTACTTCACTTGTTTCCGTCACCTTTAGTGTTGTTTCCGAGTAAATGGTAATGTATTGTACTGAATGCGTTTGGAATGTTATACGATGCTGTAATTCTGTTATTGGTGGGTTTTTGTTGGTATTATGCTTAATAATATAGGAGTGAGATACAATTTTTTTTATGAATACGAATTTATAGAAGTTATAAAAATATTTCTAGCCTTTCAATGCGCTCAGTTGGAAGCGATCTGCGTTCATTAGCTTCCCGCTATTTAAGTTTTATCGTCAGTCCACATAACACATTATAGGTGGACGTCCAACGCTGCGCTTGCCGATATACGGCTACCTCTTGAGAACTTTTCTATGGTTTTTGACCTATCTTTTTTTTCTTCTGTTGAGTTCCGTTGTATTCGTGCTGAGATCAGTTATAATATAATTATCATCAGCCCATATACGCCCCGCTTCTGGACGCGGGCCACCTCTGCAACTGAAATTCCAACACGCTGGCCTAGTGCGGGTTGGCGGACTTCACATGTAAGTTATCTCAAAGAACTGTTTCTGTGCACAGAGTTCTTCATTATCAATTACATTGTTTTCAGCTTTTGACAGAATCGCTTTATAGTTTTTAAAACATGTTTTATCATCTACATGAGCCATAAGATTTGCCATAAGCCATAACATTACATTTTTTGTTCTTTTATCTGTGTGAGTCTAATCTTGTTTCGTACAAAACATGAACGTTCATCGAATAATATAGATATCGAACAGCGCAGTTACATGTTGATTAATATGCATAAATTGAGTTTTAAGCCGGCATTTATCTATGCTGTCGGAAACATAATCCGTTGTGTTGCAACGTTTCGCTTGTGAGTTCACGAAGTTTATACAAAACGTGCCAGGTTCTTGGGTTTTTCATTGTTCTCAATTTTAATGAGTAGAAAAATTGCAGTATGCCCTAAAACCTCGGCGTGAGCAATTTAGTATTCGTCTGTTTATCAATAGAGATGAGTTAGAACGTAAATTTATAATTAAAATTGACTGGGTTCGTGCAGATTTCTTATTCATGAAAGAAGAATTCAAAAAGAAAAACCACCTACTATTTGTGGTCTAAGACTCCAATGTTTTTAGCTGTAGAGACGAACTTAGGACATAAGTGGCTAACAAAGAAGAAGATACTATTTTATCTCCTTCAATAATATTTTATATTAATTGGCATAATTTTTATAACTGTATTTCTAAAGACCAATGTACCTTCGTTTTGCGTGCTTTGAGTAAATAAAACAAAACAAGTAATAAATTATATTTATTGCTAGATTGTTAATAACGTCCGGTGTATAACAGTTTAATTTAAATGAAGATTGAATTCTATGCTCATTCTTTATTTGAAATATGGGGCATTTCACGTGAAGCGGACAGGGAAAAAAAAGTGAGGTTCTGAAAATCGTTCATATTCGGCCCATTTATACCTCTAGTAGAAATGAATGTGGACACAAAATATTTTTTTTGTATAATAAATATTTCACAAGTTATGGGCTTCTAAAGAATTGCCGTAATTGAAATATCAATTTTTTAAAAGTCGTTTATCGTATTTAACAAATTTACAATATAATATTTAACATAGCGATATATATTGGAAAAATACTGTTCTTTTTAATGATGAAATAAAATTTAAAAAAATATTTTTTTTTATGTCCTAAACCGGAAGTAAACTTTTCAAACCTGAATTTCAGTCACTTCGGCCGCTTTATTTTTCTTCATTTTTTTTCCAAATATAGCTTAAAGTGTACTAAAAATACACGAGAAAATTGAAAATGGAATCGCTATAAGTTTCGGAGTTAGAATAATTAATGTACCATCGTGTCGCATTGGGCGTGATATCTGACGCTTTTAAGGTCGAGTATTTTGCGCGATATTGCATTAAAACTCGCAACTTTATTAAAATTTTATCTCGTTTCAGCGTATTTTAGCTCTAAAAAAATATGGAATAAGTAATTTTAATAACAAAAATTTAATAAGTAGTTTTTCCGTGGAAGAGTAACAAAAATATATTTCATTCCATATTCTTACCAATTTTCGCTTAAATAATATTAGCAGACTATATATATTAATATTATGTACTTAACCCAAATGTAAATTAATAAAATATTATTAAAGAATAAAAACATTTTAAGGAAGACACTTACTACTTACTTACGCTGCAGATTGCGTTATTTATCGTGTTTCGCAAATAATATTTTTATCTACTGCTTCCTTAAATTGATTTTATTCTTTATAATATTTTATTAATTTATATTTGGGTTAAGTACATAATGTTAAAGCAGTGATGGCCTCAAGGTTTCGGTGCGCGGTCGAGAAACTCGACCGTCGCGTGTTCGAACCCCAGGCATACATCTATGACTTTTCGAAGTTATGTATGTATTCACATTGAATTATCACTGGCTTAAAAAAACAGTGAAGGAAAACAACGTGATAAAACCTGAACACCTAAAAGTTCTTAGGAATTTCTAAGGTGTGTAGTCCGCCAACCCGCACTAGGTCAGCGTGGTGGACTATGGCCTAAACCCTCTCAATGGTAGAGGAGACCCGTGCCCATATGGATTGTTGATGTCGATGATGATGATGATGATGACATAATATTAATATATATAGTCTGCTAATATTATTTAAGCAAAAATTTGTAAGAATATGGAATGAAATATATGCTTGTTACTCTTGCTCGCAAAAACTACTGATACTGGATTTTGTTATTAATAATACTTATTCCATATCTTTTTTAGAGCTAAAATACGCTGAAACGAGATAAAATTTTAATAAAGTTGCGAGTTTTAATGCAATATCGCGCAAAATACTCGACCTTAAAAGCGTCAGATATCACGCCCAATACGACGCGATGGTAGATTAATTATTCTAACTCCGAAACTTATAGCGATTCCATTTTCAATTCTCTCGTGTATTTTTAGTACACTTTAAGCTATATTTGGAAAAAATATGAAGAAAAAAAAAGCGGCCGAAGTGACTGAAATTCAGGTTTGAAAAGTTTACTTCCGGTTTAGGACATGAAAAAAAAATATTTTTTTTTATTTTATTTCATCATTAAAAAGAACAGTATTTTCCAATATATATCGCTATGTTAAATATTATATTGTAAATTTGTTAAATACGATAAACGACTTTTAAAAAATTGATATTTCAATTACGGCAATTCTTTAGAAGCCCATAACTTGTGAAATATTTATTATACAAAAAAAATATTTTGTGTCCACATTCATTCCTACTAGAGGTATAAATGGGCCGAATATGAACGATTTTCAGAACCTCACTTTTTTTTCCCTGTCCGCTTCACGTGAAATGCCCCATATTACAATTTATTTATTGAGATTTTATTCAGGACATATTTTTAATTAAACAAATAAGTACATGCTTATACAACTTAATATACAAGTAACCAGTAAAACAAAAAATCCACATAAGAATATGTTAAATTTCATTTTACGACCACCCAAGCCATGTAGATTCAGGCAATGGTCGTAAATATTTTTTTAATTCCTTGTAAAAACTTTCCCTTTGTTTGTGCATTACGAAAGGGCGGAATAAACACTGATTATTACGATCTGATAAAACATTAGCCGTGTGTTGCGACACTTGAGGTTTTAATTAGGCGATTCATGTTTCGTAACAGCTGTCACGATGCACCGACCGAGAACCGCATATCGATTGTAAAAAGTCGATTATTTCGATAAGAATGTGGCTTGTGCGATCGGTGTGAATATACTTGTCAAGATATATTTCAACACCTTATTTATACGTCACTAGCTTTTGCCCGCAACTCCGTCTGCGTGGACTACAGGGTTGGGTTCAGAAAGAAAATAAGTTTTAGTATTTTACTCCGCAGAGCACCATTTAATTAAATAGACAAAAATCACAGTAACAATCGGTCAAATTGTTTCAACGTGAAACCGTAACGCGCCGGTCGACGCCTTGAGTATCATTATTGCGCGCTTGATCATTATTTTGAAACTGCGATATCTTCTAAGATACTCATTGAAATCAAATGATGTAAAGGACAAATTTATTTTGTGTTAAATACTTGTAATGAATAACGTATTTATTTGGATAAGGATTAATATCATGTTTGTAAAAACACCTTCACAAATAATGCTTTATTTAAAATAAATTTGGTTAGAATAAAAAACGTTATAGTGAGCCAACCTTAAAAGATGGACATATGCTGTCGCGAACTTTTTTTTAGAATTTTTAAAGGGGAACAATTCTGTCATACATTATTTTAGCGAAACTATAACCGTTTCTGCAGCGTACGCAGCGGAAGCTCACAAAAGGGAAAAAATCCCCGATTTTGAAACATTCTTTATTGCTGCTCCGCTCCTATTGGTCGTAGCGTGATGATATATAGCCTATAACCTTCCTCGATAAATGTGCTATCTAACAGTGAAAGAATTTTTCAATTCGGACCAGTAGTTCCTGAGATCCTAGCGTTCAAACAAACAAACTCTTCAGCTTTATAATATTAGTATAGATAAGGATCTTTATGGTTTATGGTGCCCTAGTAGGCATTGGTGGGCTTAAGATATTTTTCGTTTATTTCACTTAAACAATTTACGAGTTGTGCGTTATAATCACAGTTAAAAAAAATAATAGGTTTTTGTCCGTAAAACTCATAAAGTAAACAAATACTTGTAGACAATCCCAACTTTTGGCTTAACCCAACGAAGTCAATCGGTACACTATCGCCATATAACCGGTTTGACGGCAATGCTAAAATTGTGCCAACAATTATCGTATTGGTTTGTTGATTGTTCCGAATGAACCGAGAATATTTGCCTACAGACCTAAATGATGAAATGCGATTTGAGTAAGTTCAACTACTGCGTGAAATTACTTTACTTCAATCTCTATACATACATACATACTACCGCTGATTAGGTATCCCATATGGCTGAATGGAAAATGAAAAATGTCGCAAAACGGGGAAAGAATTTGAAGTCTAATGTTTCTTATACGGAGTTGCGGACCACAATTAGCACCATGATATTATTTTACCTATATTTACTAATGTCTTGAGTATCTACTATCTTGTTACGTAGGATCGTTACACGTTTTGAACTTTCAATATATTTCATAAAGCGTAAGACTTCAGGTAGGCATACATTCTTGTAACAATCAATTAGCATTGCATTTTATTTGTAATTGATAAAATTTTAATGTCAGTATTATTCTTCCGCGATTGCGTTAGATCTTTCCAAAGGCTGCAGTTATGAATTCAAAGTGAAGAGACTTGCTATTTCAAAATGGCCATTGGAAATTGGCTAGTCTTTCGTAGAAAATTGATGATTCCAAGATTGATTCAATTAGGACTTAGTACTCGGAAATAATCATTTTATCAACGGTAATTTATATTCTTGACGGTTGGTCAATTCAATTTGGGTATGAGGTACTTTTGATAGGCGAAGTGATTTGCAAATAACATAATTATTTGCAGGCCGCGGTAAAAGATTCCAAAAAAAAACAACATATTTTTGCGACTTGGATCATATCATTTCTTGTGTATACGAGTAGTAAAAATTTGTATCAAATGTACTCATATAAATTATTGAGGCGCTTTAAGTTTTACTTAGAGAACTTAGGAGTTAAACGAACATTAAAGTAATGAAATAAGTAGGTTATTGAATAAAAATAAAAAATATTTCCTTGCAACTTCAAGGACATTGTGTTTAATACAATTCATTTATAATTGAACATTTAGTTTTTATACCTACAGCCTGGTATAAAAATACGTGACCAATAAGGTTTTCACTTGTAGATTTCATTGGTTTTTGTTTGTATTTTTACCTCTTTAGGCTTTTTTTAGTTCAATTGTGTAACATTTTAGGTATTAAGCCGTTACTTAAATAGCTGTTACAAAATTAAACGCGAAAAATTAAAATGAGGCTAATTTATTTTCTGATTATTATTACTTACTTCCTTTTTTAACCCTACATGAGCTAGTCTTAATAGTCAGGATCTACCGCTTTATCAATATTTTTAGCCAAATACCAAAAGTCGGTAATTAGATAATTTAGTTAATTTTGTAATAAGCCTAACAATCAACCTTTTTGTAACTGGAATCGGATGATCTCACTTAAATTTTTGAAAGCCGGATGGATTCTGGTGGCTTTCAAGAGGATACTATAGATGTCTTTGGCAGAGGGCTATTATCCAGTTATGAGTATCATGTGACTAATAATGATGACGAGATGATAATATTCGGAAAACAACCCTTTAAACAACCAGCATTATAATGATGATTCATCAGATCTTTTGTTTACCTCCATATGTAAAACAAAAAATATTGTTATTTCACAATTATGGTAAATATTTGGTACAATAATAATCTTCAATGTGGTTGAAACTTACTTAGATAAACTAAATTACGCTCTCTTTTGTTACAATGTTCGTTGTTTGACGACCCTATGTCTATAAGGTCTTCTTGTCTCAATAAATGGAAAAGCTTTCTTAATTTATACGCATTGACAAATATTATCAGTATTACTTCATCTAGTAGGTTTGCTATTGACATGAACAATGACTTGAGGAAAAAATCGTTTCTGTTGCAATAATATTATCGAAGTCATTAATATTATTGCAACGATTATATAATATCGGAATATCCTTATTAGTGTATCCTTATTATAATTCCGTTTAGGTCATTCAACAATGTAGGAAGTATTTTTATGTTCTTAATTTAATTATACTGCTTGCAGCATAATGAAAAATGAACCGCGCTACTGAATAAATGTTGTTGTTTTTAATATAAATAATTTAATAGTCGAAATATTTTTTGTTCGCATTTCGTTTTCTTTGAATTTCATTTTGTATTGTTGACTAAAGACAACATTGAAGTTATAAAATTAAACATCTAAAACTATAATAAATACTAAAATAAAGATTTCTTTACTCTTACAGTCAATTTGTTTATTTTGAACAAATTTTCAAAGATCATTTATTTAAATATTGAATTACATATAGTGCTCAGTAGTAAGAGCCTCGAGATGAAGGCTCACGGTGGATTCATATCTCGGCAGTCGTGATGGACTAATGCCTAACCCCTCTCAGCCGTAGAGACCCGTGGGGCCGTGCCCATAATGGTGACGTTTATTGGCTGATGATTAAAGAATTCAGCAATGTTGATTGCAAAAATAATATAGTTTAGGGACAATTTGAAGACTTCTCCAATGTCATCAAATATGCATAGAATAGCATGTTCGATTGATTTTATGGCGTCTTCTTTAATAAGTGCCTTATAAATAACGCTCAGCAATATGTAAAAATAATCAAAAACAACAAAACGATTGACTTTAAACATCAGTAAAGCACTAAAATCATAATTTATTGTGTTTTTGATCCAATCTATACTAAAACGAATATTAATAATGAAGGACAATAAGAGCAAAAATCCATTCCGAATGATGCCCATGCGATCGACTAACAAAGCATCGTTTTATAGCTAATAATAAATTATTTGTGCAGTCGTAAATAAATGTACAATAGCTTTTATTGAACAAGGAATTAGTAATAAAGTAGATAATGAATACGGCTAATGAAAATATCCCAAGCGTACCTACCTAACGAGGTAGTCATCCAATGACTTGGTATAACATATTGTTTACTTCCTCCTTCATTGTATGCCAGCAGTGTTTGCGTAAATGACAAATTGTCTGGTTTTCACCGTGTACCACGTTAATTTATTTCAAACGCACTCAAGTTCGTGAAGCACATACCTTGCGGACCAGTTAAAAATTTCGCCAGCGTTCATGCACAAAACGTATGTACCGATGTTCCGTGATGCAAATAAGAATTGGCGGAAGCGAACAAAATCCGAAGCGACATGCAAGGAATAGGAAGAGTGATCAAATTTTTTAATCGAGATTATGTGAAAAAGCAATTGACTTATGTAAGGCGATGAAGGAGATAGTTGCGTGCCTTGAGACGAGATACTATCGATTAGTGCCGACAGATTATTGCACTATACAAAGAATGGACTAGATATTAATATAATACCGTTATAAAATAGCAACATCGATAAGTTTATTCAATACGTCCTTTGATTACGAAGTATAAATTATCCAATCTATTTTTGTATCACATTTTCCTAAACGTGGTTGATTGTCAAACATTTTTATAAAGACCTGAAATTTCATGTAATTCAATCCTCCATTTGGTGCATTTTTTGTCTTTTCTCATGAAGACCTTCATCCGATCTTATGTAAAATAACTATTTTGAATGTCAATAAAATGCTGCTTAATGTCAATTTTAAACATATTCTAGTTTGTTGGGCAATACTTTATCGACATTGAAGCTGTGTTTTAGCGCTATCACTATCTATTAATCTACTGTGTACGTTTTATATCAAATTATTGAAAAATGGCATTAGTAAAGTATTTTTAATGCATCATTTTTCACTCAGTCAGTATTTAAAAACCTCTTAAGAGAACTTTACTATTCATAAGTCGAAGTTGATGAAGTACTATAAAATTGAAGGAGGGAAGTAAGTTAACATGTCGTTTCCAGTTTTAACCAATACATGTTAATAAGTAATGCAACGAGCATGCATATGTATGCATAGCCAAGTACGGACGTAGTAATTATCACTTGATTGCGAAAAATTAAACGGTGTATTTGCAATAAATATTTTAACAGTATCAACAAGTTCAGTATTTAAATTTGTGTGAATTGGTCTGTGTTTTTTTAAAGGCGTCCGCGTCTGAGAAGATTGTCATGACGTCGGACCTCAAATTGTTCTGCGTCTGGTCCTTCTTAACAATTTTGTAATATGCTTTTTCAATTAATGAAGGGAGCAGTAACCCGCTCAAAAAACATCGTTTTTCATAAATAGGCGTGAACCGACCAGCATCCAGAGTCTCATATCTCCTATATATCATACCATATTTATAAGATCTTCAGCACATTTTGGAGGAATATACATAAGTATATTATAGTAGGTAGGACTAAAGCACTGAAGCGCGCAATGCTAAAAATAAATTTGTATATATTAATTTTAATTCGTATATTGTTACAGATACCGGATTTCATTCATGACTACGAAGGTGTCTTAGTTTTTTCCGCAATAGAATGTATTATATTGATTTATTTTTAACGCTCGTCCACTTCCTAATTTTTTGTATCGTTTACTTAATCACGTTTTTCTTTGTTAGATAAGGATCGATGTTTCCCGCTGACAGCGCTAATGAGTAACGTAATGTTCAAATGATTTATTAGATTAAAAAATATAATATTTTAATTAATTCACAAGTGCGTTTTAAAAGATCTTAGATAATATCTAATGTGTAAAAATAATATATACAAAAAGTTGGATCGATGTTTGTAATAGGTTGAAAGGAGCCTAAAGATGTAAATATCAAATGCGGATACATACATACACAGTAAAAAATAGCCGGATGGTGAATCGTTAAATATTGTCAATTGAAAAAAAAGTTTAAGATCAATTTTTGCTGAGAATATGACTTCCCCCTATTTACAGCAGTATGGTTCAATTTTTTTTACGAAGACAACACTTCAATTTGATACACACGTATCTCAATAAATATCTGACAAATCTACATGCAACTAACGAAGGACGAATACGAGACCTGACACCAATTGAAATTTGGAGTTGACCATAAAAAGAAAGACTATAAATGATGAGTAAATTAATAGTCCGATTCCAAACTCGATTTCCCGGAATAGTGTTTGCAATCGTAATCGAGTGCCGTATCTCGGCAGCCGTGACGTAACGTGCGACATCGCGTTCGACATACCAAGTTTCACTTTCGCGTGAGTTACAGTTTCACAGCGCGCCGGCCGCACATACGCTACGTGGGTGAGCATCGGCGGTCCGATGAATATTCCATTCCGAGCATGTAATACACATGATTTGCCGCCGTACTCGCTTTACCAGCTTATGCAACACATTCAAATATGGAACCTAGAGACGTAGACTTGAGGATCGAGTCATGTGTAATAATTGTGCTGTTTGTTTTTTATCTCGTCATAGATTTTGGAGATGAGAAAAGGATCAGACCTTAGTTTATTAACCTGGAATTTTTAATTTGTAAAAAAAGAACAAGTATTTTTAAATCACTCAAAAAACCTTGAGAAAAATCGTAATACTTTTATACTTGACACCCTGTGGTCAAAATTTATCACAAAAATGCCTTACATTCGATCCGGTTGCTAAAACCAGTAGCTGATAGCATTGCATATTTTGCATCGGACGACGTACACCGCCGCACCGAAGGCCGATTTTTTCGGGTCATTCATTTGTGGACATAGTTTACGAAATTAATGCAATTATTTATGCAAACGAGCATGCTGTTTGCAAACATTACAAAGCGACTGTTCTACAATAGAGTATTATTGTTTTGAATTATGGATCAAATGGAAAAAATAATAGTATTGGAGCCTCCATCGATATTTACCGTTTCCTCAGCTTGAAGAAGATGTCGCATGTGTATAATGAATTTGTAGAGCCTTCATTTTATAGCATCTATAAGAAACAGAAATCTCAGACCAAAATAGTTTGGAAAGCTTTGGGTACAAAAAGCCACCCAAAAACTGTCACGTATTCGTTAATCCTATTGTAGGTGACAAAAATCTCCAATTGAGAATATATGCTCTGCCTTTAGTTCCGTTGAATCATTGTATTTCCTTATCCCCTCTCCGATATAAACAGTGATCATGACCTAGATAGGTCATCCGAAATGTCAGATGCTTAATTCACAGTGAGAACTAGATAGAGATTTGGTGAAAGCCTTTATCGAGCGAGTCAACGATTGACACCGAGTGAATTCAAATGCCATTCTATCAAGGTTGGGCGCTATTGTGCACGTGCCATTTTGATACGCAATAATACCCTTAGGTATAGAAATGTAATGAAATGTTGAAAGATTAGTATGACTAATACACCAACCCAAATATATTAAAAGAACGATAAAGTACAATGGGAAAGAGCTGATGAACGAACAAACTCAAATCAAAACTTTGTCCCATGGGCACTCGTTATTTATAGAAAGACTTGTAAAGTCATAGTACTCCCAAGTACAGGGAACACAGTTACGTTTAAAATAATTTTATTTTCTGTCATGGTGTCCGCAAAATTTTACTCTCCGACTTGTAAACGAGACTAACTTAAGCAGAGAGTATTTATAGGTTGGCAATCGTTTTCAGCATAGGTATAGTTTTTTAAGCCTACCACTTTTGGTGTTAAGGAGCTTTGAAAGAAAGACAGTTTTTGGAATTAAGGTCATCAGTAAATATCAAACGACATTATCGTATTTTTATAAATAACGTTATAAATAAAGAGAAGTATTTACGAAAAATGTTAATATGCTAAAATGTAATCCGATGTCTACCTGTAATTAATTGTCCTCGTTTTGAGGCTAAATGCTCGGTTAAATAATTAAAAGCCCAATTAAACGAAAGCGAGTTGTGATATATGGAACGAAATATCCAATCTTGTTTCTCAAGACGGAATTCGCGATGTCCGTTCATTACAAATAGTTCTTATAATATTCATATAAATAAATGTGATTGAAAAATTATATTAGAATAATTGAAAGTTTTCAAGTACCTATTCTTATTATTAAGTATGCTTATTGAAGTTATTTAAACAAACAAAAGGTTAAATAATATAGTGATTTTTTATTCAAAGCAACGCTGGTTATAATAATTTTATCGTTACTGTGTTTTTATTAACAAAAAGTTTTAGCGATCATTGGAATTATGGCTATTTTTAAGTTTTGTAAAGTTCCATTTAATGTTTATATTTAGGGATGAATTCATCGAACATAATATTTCGATCATATTTATTAGGCATTCGACTTTGAAGGGACTTTATTACTGTTTAAACCGTCATTATTTAAAACATAAAATTCGTAAAAATATTAATCGATTTAATTTGATACCAATAAAGTATGGATGATCAATAAACAAGATGTAAAACCTAGCAGTGACCAAAGCTAAGAACAAGTATTACTCTGTAGCAAAAGTTTAGTTCAATTTCAGTTCAAAAATCTGATATGTGTGTTTTTGTATTAGGTTATACAAATTATTTAGTACGAATCAACTTGCCTTTAAATCATTTGGCTCGAAGGTATTCAAATATCATGGGATTTGATAAACGACACTCATTACCTCATTCACGCCTGGGGCTATCATTGCGTAACGATGTTTATAATAATGCGGATACGGCCTGCAAAATTTGACGATAGCTATAATTTTTGTGTCATACCTACTGTCAAACAAGACGTGACAAGCCCTTGGGATACTGCTTCGTTATTGACTGAGAGACAGCCTGGGAAGAAATGAAAGATGTTTAGTGACGTAATACGGAATCCATTTCTAGTATAGAACTAAAAAATCCATCAATCAATGATGTCTTCGAGTTAAAGTATAAGTCTTATACTAAAATTTGGGCAAATACTTTTTATTTTGTAAAAAAAAGCACTCGATGTTGAGGTATACCTGCGATTACTATTACTGTAAATCCCTAAGGAAAAAACGAAATAGGGGTAAGCAAAATCCATTTTATTATTTAATACTAAGGCTCGACCGAGATGGATTTCTTGTTCTCGGCCGAGACTGAGACCGAGACCGAGAATAAAATAAAGTCTCGGCCGAGACCGAGAACCGAGACCGAGAATAGACAAAGCGTGTTTTTTTTTTAATACTGTGAATTTTTTTAATACGCTAGCTACTACTACTACATGTCCCTCGACATAAAATTGACCAGCTCTCCTAAACAGTTGTTCACTTGCTTAACTAGTAGGCGGCGTAATTAAAAAAATATTTGTTGCAGGCTAAAGCACTAAGCAACTTATAAGGTGACAAAAACCAATACTCAAAAATATTAGCATTTCTTTGATTACCGAGCTTGTACTATATTTACGCGTGGCCACACGCGGTAAAATTTTAATGGCGATTCGAAAAAAGTTACAGTCTCGGTTATGACCGAGAATCTCGGCTAGAAACAGCCGAGAACCGAGACAGGTAGGATAGATCGGTAGGATTTGTAGCCGAGAATGCCGAGACCGAGACCGAGGCCGAGATCTCGGTCGAGCCTTATTAAATACAGATTAGAATATAGGATTTAAGCCCTGGACAAAAGGCAGTTGACTATCATCTTCCAACGGCTTAAAATGGTCATCATTAATCAGTCGCAAAGCGTTTAAACAGTTTGATAAATTTTAAATAGTTAAGTGTCATCTGCGTGAGTAATTACATTATTGGTTGGTGGTAATTGCCTTACCGAACCTGACCTTTCGATCTGTAATCACTTTGAAAATTGTCTCTACACTGGTTCTATTGTGTCGGCCATTAGCTCCATCAATACGTAATGTATAAGTTTTTATGTAGCTTGTTTGTTAATAATTACTTCAAAATATACTCCAGGGTTTAAATTTTAATTAATGCATGCACAGATTATAGACCAATTCAACTTCTTGTAGATAATAGGGCACTTACTTACGTTTTTTTTTAATAATATGAAAATAAAGCGTTAGGAATGATAATGGAGATTATATAATAAAATTTAAAATTCTACTTAATATGTACAAAAATGAAGCTAAAACAAAAACAAAAGTGTCGAATTACAAATCGACTCAATAATTCAAAGCAGAAGATTGAAGAGAACTGTACGCACGAATGCCTCCTCTCATTTATATAAAGTAAATTCTTAGGAAATGCGAAGTCAATGATTGCCAAATGATATAAATCTTTTATAACACGTGTTGGCCATTGACACCTCCGATGTAAATAACTTAGCAATAGATGGAATATTTTTCCTGTTACGTATGTCTTTTTTTCAATGACTTTGTGTGAAAGCTATAAAAATACTTAAAAGAAGAATACAAAAGAAGTAATGAATATTTAATTTTTCTTTTCGATAATTCTTTACAGTACAAATTAAAAACCATTTAAGGAAGGGCATCTGTTAAAATTGATATTCCTTAAATCTTATATTTAATCATTCTAAAATCTTCATTGTACGTTTTGAGAAACGGTTATTAAATCCATATTTGAATTCAATTTCTACGCATCAACACACGCCCTATTGGTTTAAAAACGGATCAGCGCGTAACTCTTTAATCTGCAGATTATAGAAGTATCCAGACTTATTCTAATGTATAAATTGATTTAACACTGAAGTGAGCATGTAAATGTAAAACATATAGTATAAAAAATATGTTGCATTTTATCTGCTTAACAAGGTCATTTACATGTATTAAAAACATCGAATTCCTGCATTATATTTATTTAGTAATCATTATTGAGATAACAGTAGTAATATTTGTCAATATAAATAAAATCAAAATTATCCAATAACGTATTCGTGGTATAAACACCGCATATGCCCGATGCCTTTTCAAATTGTCACTTTGTAAATATTCGTAGGATAACGACCTCGATAACCTTTTTCGCATTCACAAAATTCCTCGGAAAGGTTTTCGAAAACATTGTTGCAAAAATCCGCACTGTTTTTTTTTGTATTTTTAAGTGAATCTTTTGGTCATTTTTTAGTGTTTGTTATTTATCATCAACTACCGTTTCAGTATTTCGTGACAAACGGTGGGAAAATACCAATTTGTTTTTAGAATATAAAAATCATGTTAATTAATAATTAATCACTATAAATACATTTCTTTTAAATTAACACTGATAATTCACTAATTTGTGATTAAAATAAATGTATTTCATTAGGATTTCACAAAAAATCGTTGTGAAATATGAAACCTTTTGTTTTCTTTGTACTTATAGACTGATGTACGAAATACATCACGTTATTGTACCTATGTTGATGACTGCTACATTAAACAGTGTTTGGATTTAATCTGTAGGCGTTAGCTTTGTTGGTGGATCATTATCTTAATGTATGGATTTGCATAAGACCTAGAGAGTTAACTTATTGATACAAGTACGACTAGTGCATTCGATCTACTTGCGTCTAAGTAAATATCATCAATTTTATAACAGCTTAGTGTAATATCGAAACTCTTGTAGGATAAAACACAGCTGGTTGAATGCTTCGTCGATTTATAAGTCATTACATCGAATATATATGAGGACAAGAAACTTGAACACTAGTGTTTTTGAAATTTTGAGTCATGATAGTCTGTATGATATGGATATTGGTACAATAGTTGGTAATTGAAAGCTCATATTTATCAAGGACGCTTCAAAATGCCTTATTTTTCTTCAAGCAGTAAACTATTCAAAGGCTTGTTATTCTTAACACCTTGTTTATCTCATATACAAAATGATATTATTTTCATCGGTATAAATAAATTAATCCTCCAGACTTCACATTCCATGTCAGCATCGTTAATTTCACTCTTTTTCAACAACTTATATTTTGAAAACATTTCGTTTAGATGTGCTGAAGTTGCAATGATGTTTGTATGCAGACAGACAAACATCACATTAGCGTAAGCAAGCGAGAAAATATGTTAGTCGTGACATTAAAAGCTAACATTGAAATGTGATTCAGCACTTTATACACAACAAGTAGCATTATAAAGCAAACAGACACGTTTCGAAACGGTCCGCTCTAAACTAGTCCACTTCGGGTGTTTATCGCTAATTTGCCTGCAGCCACTAACAAAGAAGTTCTTTGCAACTGGGCCTACGTAACTGCAAAATGTTATCAAGGTCGGGCGGCGAATGCGGTGTACGTAACGAGAACGCTATAAATTATACTTTGTGTCTAGGGCACCGGCCGACGGCTGTCCTTTGGTACTGCAAGATATTGTTTGAAGTGTATCAAAGCTAGTTAGAACTTGTTGTAAACAAATATTTTATTTTTTCCAGACAAACTTGTAAGAACTATAAGACACATACAAAATGAAGACTTAAATTCAACCTTTAAAATACCATAGTCATCTTCAGAAGGGAAATTTTAACACATATAATTTCTTGGTACTTTTGAGAAGCACAATGCTTCTTAGGTCGAGTTTACGGTGTTGAAAATCTAGCTAAAATATCGAAGGTGCTATTGTATAATTTAAATTGATTCAAGTACGAATGTCCTTGATTGTTTTAGAGACCTGTCTGTCTGTTTGCGCTAAATATTTAAGGGATATATTTCTTGTCGAAACTATTGGCCAATAAAGGTTGTGGATCCGGTTGGTTGGTATTTCAAATGCTTAAGTGTAAGTTATAAAGTATAATAATTTTAGAATGCCATCATTTGAAAATCGAAACTACACAAATAAAGGGATCTTAACAACAGTGCCAGACTTTCTCAACATCGGAGAGTCATAAAAGGTGTTTTTTTAGTAATTAAAACCTTTTCACGATGTACTCGATCATATAACTCGTGTTATGAATTGTACCTTTTGCCTGTCTATATGAAGAGCATTAAGCAAGGTTAGAACTGGGGGTAAGGGAAATCAATAAAGAAGTACTAGTACAAGGGAAAGAAGAAGTAACAATTGAAAACTGTATACCACAGATAACTCATCTAACTTAAAGTAATGTTCTATTGCGGGACGTTCATTATAACACGTTTATGTTAATGACAATTTAGGACAATTGAATGGCACCGACATAATTGCCCATTTTCGATTACGATTCAAGCTTGGGTATAATGAGGATTTGGTAAATCGCAGCGATTGTTTGGCGACGTTGCGGCTTGTCCCTACCATCACGATTTTCGGCTGCCAGTGTTGAAATGAAGTTACATTATAATAAAGGGGCATGGTTTCTGTTGTGTAAAAATGAAAATGAAATTTTTGCCCTTAATTGCACACGTAATTTCTTTGCAATAGCCAAGGTTGCTAAGCTTAAACGTGATATAGAGAACCGTTGTTTGTTGGCTAGCTTGTACTGGTCCAATGATACAAGAAACGCGGGATTCTATTTTATTCTAGCAATAACGTCAATGGAATTAACAATTTTGAAAGCAGTAGCAGCTATTTTGATAATTGACTCTTGTATTATTGAGCTCGCACTTGAATACAGCTACAATACACCGAAACATATAAATTCATTAAATTCAGTCAACACTAATGTACGTTTCTCAGCACGGCGTAAATCAATCATCGAATTGCCAGTTGCTAATAATACCAGTATTCTCTAAAACTAACAAATGAGTTGTAACTCACATCTTTCAGTACAATTTTCAAGTTGGTTCAGAAAATGCAGTAGCTATAAACTAAAACTATTTTTTTTGATGCCACAACTAATCAGATTACATTTCAGATTGTATCGTCACTACAATTTCGAAATGTCACAATTCTCAGCTTCAGTATGTTATGTCAGCGTCTTACATTTTTTGTTATTATACAACTGTAACCTGCAAGTTATATCCGGTGTTTTATCGCAGGCATTACAGGTTAAATTTTTAATCATAAAATTGTACAGACGCACACGTAAATTACTTTAAGCTTATATTCGCAAAGGAGAATTTCTGTTCGCATGTTTCGCCAGTTCTATGTATAATCTCACCATAATCCGGATAACGAAACTTTAACAGGCTCTAAACCTACGAATCTATGTAGGTACATTGATAACGATTTATTCCATTACTAATGTATTTGTAAAGACTATTAATGTGAACTTGACACTTGGAAAAAAAATAGCTAATCAAGTCGTACGGTTCAACGGTTCAACCGGTACGGTATTGTAATTTTGTGAGGTATAAAAAATAATATTGTGTTGGACTATATAATCTGCGGGATTTTTAGACATATTAAGCGAAATAT
Organism: Cephonodes hylas; assembly: GCA_030295005.1. Classification (NCBI taxonomy): domain Eukaryota; kingdom Metazoa; phylum Arthropoda; class Insecta; order Lepidoptera; family Sphingidae; genus Cephonodes; species Cephonodes hylas. The sequence goes on from AP025371.1 coordinate 9,827,540, forward strand.
TGAAAAAAAAACTCTTTCTAACAGCCCATTCGACGATTAATGCTACTAAGAATCAGTAAGTTAAACAAATGTTGAACAAATAAGCGTAATTCGGAATAAAGCAGCCACATAGGCTTACTGTACTTATGTTGTGCAAGCTGGTGCAATTGTGCTCTCATGTACAAGAGAATGTCCTCGTTGACATTAGAAGATGTTGTTGTAAGAGAGGGCGTGGTATGTCCTTCAAGTTTATGCAAGAGTGAAGTTTTTCATGTCCTTTCAAATTGTAATAGATCTACATTATTGTACGTTTCTTCATACTCAGTTGAAGCTTATAATGCTTTAAAAAAATATGGAGAAAAAGAGACACAATTAAATGTAAGGGCATCATACATTTGTTGGATTTAATGTATTGTTTGAAATTTTTGAACACTCATTACGAACGTTATGATGACTGAAGAAAAAGTATACTTATGCTTGACGATTCTAAACATACTATTGAAAATACTGAAGAATACAATGATTCAAATGTCAAACAAACATCTTTTAATTAGGCAACCCATGTTCGTTTTGGTAAATTTAAAATTCAACTGATATTCTAAAGTAAAATAAAGAGACACAAAAGGGTTTAACACCGAAAACAAAGGGCCTTATCAAATTCAACACCACGATGTGCATGACGCCTTTGTAAATTGCATACGAGTGTTGTGATTGATTGCACAATGACAGGTACGTGATCATCATAACAACGAAAATCTCCTGTTGCAAATACACAAACCTTTGGTCAAACATTTGATAAAAACATTAACGAGTAGCGCCTATGAATTGCATGCATGTGTATTTTATTGTCTTGTTGTTGTTATGGATTACGTTGTCATAGGGTTGGGGATTGTTTCGTCTTCGACTGCATTAGATTTCCTTGACTGAAAGAAGACTATTATTCGACCAATAAATGTAAATTTAGTGTCAAATATTTTTTGCATCTTTGTGTAAAGATTTTTATGACTCGAAATTGTGATTTCTAGGAAATATGTGCTATAAGATCACATAGGTAATCTTTTTAATAAGGGTGAAATAAAAAATCCCGCCATGCTTACACGAAGAGGAGGAGGAGAAGCGAAAGAAGTATGTCTGGACCGTGGCATTTGGCACTCTATAATCTCTGCCTACCCTAATGGAAGACAGGCGTGAGTCTGTGTATGTATGTACACGTCACTTCTTACATTACTGTCATTGTGTTATTAATAACAGATCTTATTTAATCGTAATCGCTCAATAATATCGTAAAGGTGTCTTTCAATTAATCTAGCAACCCCACTCTAGCCACTAAATATTTCGTAGTAAACAATTTTGCACGTTGAATTTGTGTGAAATGCGTAGTTTTACTTAAATTATGTTATTAAAACAGTTCCGAGTTACACTTTCGATTGATTTCACTTTCACTTTACCTTGAGCCGAGTGTGGAGCCATTGACCTGTAACACGTTTTATGCGGGAAAACCTTCGAGGGCTCAAGTAGGTTTTGCGAAATGTATGCCATCCAGAAGCTTTTGAGATATTATGTACGTACTGGCTCAATCGTGGGACATATGGATGAAAATAATTATTGAATTTAGAATAACTTTGACATTTTTTTATTTGAAGTTTATTAAATGCCAGTAATCTATTGAACAAAAGACCAATAAATTTTTCAATATTTTTTTTTCTGAATTGATAGTCTTTTGTTCTTGGCCGTTCCAATTTTAAAATGTCTTAAACTGTAATAAATCACTGAAGACTTTTAAACCCATTTTGGCGAATTTTGCACAAGGAAGATTGATGGCCGAAAATAAAAAAAATATTAATAAAATGTAAAACTGTAATTTACTTCATCAAAAAGGTTGTGTTACGCGAAGAGATTTATACGCCGCTGACATCAACGAGGTCTAGAGTATCTCACACCTTTTACGTATTGAGGTCTTACTTAATAAATGTGTCAGAAAAAAGTGAATCAATAGCCCATAAATCGGCAAACCACAGACAACCGGTCTCCATCTAGTCCATCTTTAATTTAAGTGATTTATTAGCATAGACAATCTGGTTTATGGTTCATCGACATTGGCTCGTTAGCGGATGACATCAAAACAAACAATTTTTTGACAACATGGATCTCGTTGGTGTTCTTCCTAATTAGGTAATTTTATTTGAGATTTATTAATTTCATCATTGTTTTTATTATTTAATGCCGACATGGATTTGTAACAGTTTTATGTAATACGATAAGAATTAAGATAAAGATGACAGTTATCGATACTAGGAACTAATGTAAGTGTTTTCTTTTAGTGAGTTTACATACGTTCGTTATTTATGAATTGAGTAAGGATTGTTTCGCCATATTTCGTATTATAAGTTTTTAATTGAGACAGGGAGAGATATAATACTGGCTATTAAGGTTTAAGACTCTATTGTTTTATAATAAGTATTTGTTATATTACAAGTTAATATATGTGATTTGGTTGTGCTGAATTAAATAAATAAATAATTTATTTCATTATAAATAAAATATGGAACCTTTTGGGTAAAAACTTTTTGGTTTAAGAACTTTTTAGTTTTTGTGAAAATATATCAAATTTAAAATTAGAAGAATATATTAAATCACATTTCAGTTGCAGGCAAAGTGTGACCATTACGTCACAATTGTTTATTTATAGATCTAGAAAGAACACCAAATTATAAAATAATTTAATTTAACCAAAGTCACATATATTATCGATACAGTACACAATTTTAAATTAACAAGACATCGTTAGCTACTTGTTAATCACATTTAAGATACACAGACGAATAGCTAGTTTAGTTAACGTAATGGCCATCAATGTCCTAATACGAAATGAAAATTTAGACCAATGGAATAGTGATGTAAGCTTAATTAGGCAAGGTATTTAAATCCTACTGATATGTCAAATTGTAGCATCCTTACTGCTCAAAGTCTGTACTTTTACGATGGTAGCATATGGCTTCAAGGCAAATGCACGATCTGTTTTTGTACTAATTTAAATTTTAAAGAAGGGTTTGATTAGGCCAATATTTTTTTCTGTGTGTAAAACTATTAGTAACATGAGTCCAATTACTAATAGCAAATAATTCCAATGGGAAATACTAGTGACGTAAAATCCGGTTAAAATGGAAGGAAACTTGTATTTACCAAGGTTCGTATCTATATAAATACGTAGCTAAGTGGTGTTCGTGCTAAGAAGCTATCTAGTACTATTTCACGGACTCCCACAGCCACACTAAGCCGTTGCAGCTAACCTCCTTACGCCACTTTCCATTTCAACCTTTACCACTGAGTTATGAAATGACAGTAAAAAAAATATCGGATTAAAATGTTAATACCGTGCTGAATGTTTATAAACAATTTCGATCTTTAATTAAGAAGTAACAAAAGATTGAAGAGATTAAATTTTAAAAAATCGTCTTTGCGCAACAACTTTATCGTTTAATTACAACAATATTTTTTCGTTAAAATATCGATTATGATTGCGAAATTATTGTAACACAATGAATAATAATGCAATGCGATGTACGAAAGTGGTAATCGATTGTAATCGCAATATGTCATCGAATCGATTGCGTCGCTCATATGTAATTTATAACAAATAAAATAATATGAGTAATTACATGGTCGGTCATTCATCGATAAAATGTCGATAAGTTCGTGACAAACGTGTCGTATCGCCTTAACTCACATCAACATCTCCTACGCAACGTTAATAATGCACCTGTTATATGTTGCACTACTTTTTTATCTGTTTTGTAATAAAAACTATAATAAAAGTTTCAAAGTAACATCACACCATTTGGGTCGTTATAAAGTTATTTATCCTCAAACAAAAATATCCAAGTCAACAATAAAACAAAATTTGAAGTAATTCAACTAAAACCACGCGCAATAATGGATATTCCGAATTCAAATCGATTCGTTGCACGTTTAGAAGGGTAAAAGGTATAGGTATAAAATTTTGGCGCCAGTCGCATTTTTCCTCGGAGGATAGCGCTGAGGTCTCAAACGCGCGGCCTTTAAGGCGGCATAAAGCCGTAAAAGTTATGCCGTATTGTCAATATCGGCGTGTCAGGAGCAGACGACCTGGGGGTAATGAACTGCACCATCCCGCATACCAGCACTCAGGTAAGATCACTTCAGATCTGATGCCACGAACGATTTCGACAACATTCCAGGGGATTATTATTGTTAACACCAGACGCGGTGAACCGTCGGCACGCGACTGTCAACAGTGCAATGAACGACCCTTTTTTCCATAAAAATTAGAAAGAATTTTTTACTGACAAACCTCTTTCTTTATTTTTTTTTACCCTTTTTTGTAGAAACAAATGCAACCTTTTTAATCATCACTGATCAGCGAGTAAACGTAATGCGTACATGTGTGACAATTTTAAAGAGCAGTCGTCAGTCGCGGACAATGCAACGTGTGAACTCTCGTACCCTAGTTTAGTATTTCGACACGGAATGCTAATGAAGACATTTGCGGAGACAAACAAAGCTAAGATGAACTGGAGATCTCACGTGGAGCACCGAAAGTTCGTCGGAAGTGAGCGGTTCCGCGAAACAATAGCTCCAAACTCAGGTTATAGAACAATGATCTGAGGTTTAATATGAGCATTGAACGAGCCTTGTCGAGTTTCTATTGTCCGGCCGCGGAGGCTGAAGTAATTAGGCAATCATTAGGACTGAAGGGAAACCTTGATGGTATTTAATAAATATTACAAATGTTTTATACGCACGCTGCTTGGCGACGGATGTACTTTGTTTCCACAATGGTGGGCGCAATGGTATTCGGTAAAATACCACGTAAAATACAAGGAGAAGATTTTATGCAACTATGAAGAGTGTAGTTTTTAAGGATAGAAACGGTAATTTTTGGAGCTACTTCTTTTGATATTTTCCAATGTATATTATATACAAAAACAAACTCCTGTATTTTTTGAATGGGTAGATAGGGGTGAATTTTTGAACCCACATTTTGACAGATATGTATCAGACACATCATATGGACTATGTTTTTTTGTTAAAAATGGAACAAATACTGATAATACTTATAAATTTATTAGTTATTCCTCGCATAAATTACTTTAAGATAAAGGGAGATTTAAAAAAAATCTATAGCATTAACTAACCGATTGTAATTGAATTTGTCTAGACTTCGTAGTTGGAGACAATAATGCAGTGTAACAAAGGCTTGCAAAAAGAACCAGTTATTATATACGCAATCGTTCTTTCCGCAAAATTGGGACATAATGATGTAAACAAAGAGAAGTTTGGGTCCGAGCTGATATTAAATTGGATTATTTCGCATCAATTTTTACAGTGTTATCAAATATTGAAATGATCTATCGGTCACAATCTGGGTCAAACTGCTGGTATGCAAAATTGTAAATACCACAACGTTATGCTTATTAGGTAATAAACTAGTAATATTAAACTATATATATTTGTATATATATATATATATTTTAACATGTTTATGAATGTCAATGTTGATGCAAGAGTAGTAATTGATAAATAAAGGCAGCCATACTTCAGCCTCGATTCTAGGTAACCAATTTCCTTCCCGATTATAAGTTAGGTTCGTGGTATTGCCAGACAATCTTCTAAAGCTGATGTAATCCGACTCAATACCTCTTATCAAGAGCATGATGCGTTAAATTTCACTTAGAGCAAATTGTACGGGAAGAGATGGCTTGTTACCGAACCGATCATGTTTTCAATTGTTCCGGAAAGCAGTGAACAAGTCTGTATAAACTGATCTTCGGATTTTATGGATTCTAGTATTTGTTGAATAAACGATAGTTTTAAATTCTTTTTATTACCAAATCAGGAGATGAAAATGATCTAACACCATAAATGTCAGATTGTAATTACTTCTGTACTTGCATGAACATATTCGAAATACGTTTAATGAATTGTTGGTATTCCTATTTACTTAAATTCAACTATGTATGCAATTATAGATAGACAATCTACTATTAAATACTGCAAATCAAATGTCTGTTTTGTGTCTTTGAGTATCATTAATCACTCGGTGTATTAATAAATACCATTCCTAGGTGCAAGGAGTACGAATATGTTTATAATATTTAAGTGAACAAAAAAATCAAATTGGCATATAGCGATAAATGCGTTGTAAAATTAAAAAACAATTACCTTGCCTATTAATAAGATATTTGATTCTAATTTCGATAAAATTGCATGATTCATGAGCCATTCATACATGTAAAGCGTGTAATCACTCAATACGTCAATTAAGTGAGATCTATCAATCGGATGGAATGGAACTATCGGCCCTCATTTGTTTCACTTGGGTTGAACCCAGAGCGTCTCACTTTCAGTAGGTCATTGTCACTCAAAGCGTGCAGACAATTTTATTTAGTGTGAAATTAGCCGTAAAAGTTCTTTATTATATCTTTTGCAACTAGTTTCCGAACGGTTTCTTGTGTCGCCTTGCGTAACTTTTTTTCCTTTTGCAATGACACTGCTTAGACGGTTTTTGCTTCATATTTTCAAGCCGTAGTTTTCCACGTTATTTTAGCGTTGTTTGTTTATATTTGTGATAGGTTATAAATATTGCTGCGTACGTTATGGGAAATTTCATTCAGGTGGTTAATGTTGCAACATTTATTTGGTAGTAAAAATAATTACTTTTCAGAAGTAAACAAATCATTCAGTGTGAGAAGCTTTTTTAATGATTTGCCGACTGACAATGAATAGAATTACAAATAGAAATACTGTAATGATTGTCAAACTTGAGTGTGAATAATTTGCCGGAAAATTATGTGTCTTTTGTAAGCGAATCTTATTTATGATTAATGAGGCTTGTTTATTATTATAAGTATATCTATGTATTTAATAATGGCATGTATCTTGTATAGAAGACGCCCGTAAAGCTGCAGCAGATGAGGAATGCATTGATTATTATTATCTACAAATGAATCATTATTCCCAAAGAGGGAACCTACACAAATAATTTTAGTTTACACAGAACCGTGTTTTTTGGTTAAACAAAAAAATCCCTGTGAGTAAAAATTTACAACATTAAATAGAAAACATTAATTGTTATTGGTAAACTATTCAGGTTACTTCAAAATATATTTTTGAGTATTTCTTTGATCATACAGTATTGTAGTATTAAAACGTTTATTCAATACTGTTCGGAGGAATGGTGTACTGGTAAAAACCCTTATTCAGGATCGTTTATTTTTATTTGCATACCAATTCTTTGAACTGCGACTTTGAAGTTGAAATGGGTGCAAGATTTGACCGATAATACTTTGAATAATGCAATTCCTTCTTCTTTTTAAATAATTACTTTTAGCATCACTGGTAAAAACACACAAAAAATAATTTCAACAAAAATATAGCTACTGTATTGGGAAAATTTTTAAATATTACTTTACTTTTTCTTTGGTTACTTATGCAATAAATATTTCCGTTGATTTCATATTTTGGCGCCATTTTTTAAAATAGCATACCAAAACAAATATTATTTTTTTTTTATTATTTTGCTAACCACATTTCTGACTCACATGCGTGGAAACATGTACATACATACATACATACATCGAAAATCTTGTCCAATTTTTATAGGGGAACAAATGCTGCAATGGATACGCAAAACATATTCCAACATTTCAGAGCGTAGCCAATAAATTTAATTACATATCTAGTAGCTTTTGCTGCTGCCATTATTACTCGGGTTTCATAAATTTTCACAACACCAAATTGGTTTTGTTGCACGCATATTTTAAAGTTTCATTCGAATGTCTTTTGAAATTTTCATTCAAAATGTTATTTTGTTTACAAATGTTGTACGTGATACATTATTCGATTTATTCGACAAATTACAGAACTATATAATTTTTTAACAAATAAATAATTATTCAATATCATCATTATATTTAATTTATGATACATCAAACCATTACGTACCAGCTATAGCTTTTCTGGAGTCTCCCGCGGGAACAGCCGTAACGGCAGAAATCAGCAGAAATGTTGCCAGTGTCCTTGCACTTACACCCATCATTATTCCTTCTCACGATGGTATTAGAAAATAATAATTTTAATTCACGATATCCGACGCAACTATATCCAGCGAGGTAAATTTTGCGCCGCGTCTGTCTCTCCCCGATAGCGCCGTTCGACTGCCGCTGCACTTTCTACCGGCGCGTGCGATACCTGCGCATACACGGTACGTATGTTGCCTGCGATTTTCTATCGATTGTTTAATTTAATTTCTTCATGTTGGGCAATTTGATTGCGATGTGCGGGATTCATTTTTGTTTTTCTAGGGTGCTAAAAGGGGGCCACTAACCTTAAGTTATGCTGTCTCCGCTTTCTTTCGGTCTTTCTGCAATTCGATCTTGTGAAGAGTTTAGGCACTCCGCTACGTATGTGGCTATCACAGACGTAAAAGAAAAAAGTTTTTTTTGCTAATAAAAAAGTATGTATTTATGTAGGTACATTACATATCATTTAAGGTTAAATAGAGAAACTTTTCGTGTATAAGTTGCTTGTCGTTCAGTCTTCAAGAGGATGATCCCAGGGGATATTTAAATGTATAGAAATGTATAGAAATACTCCCCCATTAGTTCGCAGTTCCCAGGACAGATACATTCACATAGAATATGGACGTCATATATTTTATATTTATTTTATAATTTTAAAATTTACATTAACTCTGTGCTTCTGATGTCTCCCGTTCGACTAACTGTTGCCTGGAAGATATCGTCGATAGCGAAAAGACCGTCATTTCTGTAATAGGTATGATATTGAGATGTTATCAATACCTATGTTGTTTTATGAATATGGTGTAGGATAAATAATAAAATAAATAAATAAATTATTTCTTATTTTTACCTTATTTTTACTAAGCGGCTTAAATCTTAAATCAATAAAAGACGACAAGGTCTCGCGCCCACGGTTTGTGCTTGAAATAATATTGTTGAAGCATCCGTTTTCGATCTTAATATTAAAGTGGTAGTAGGCGTCAAAAGGCTAAGGGAAATTTCCAAAATTGGCAGGACATCAATGGTTTTGGTGAGATAGGGTAAATGATGTTACTCATAAAGCGATGGTCTTATTCACACCCACATGTAGTAACCTTAGAAATTCAGAAGCCAGTTCTGAATTACAGGCCGCAGGATCGAGCCCCACGCTTACATATCGCACCCCCGGTGAGACAAGGGCACAATTGCATGTTTTACTAAATGATTGACTTTGTTCTACCAGATAATTGGGTGGTTTTAAAAACACATTGGCGTATTTAACTCATTCTAAGAATTTTTGCCTTTTATGCCCTTGTCTTAGCGAAGGTACGATATATTTATCATATAAACCCACCAATAACAAGCAAACATTTCTAGAAGGTAGAGTGCCTTACGAAAATATTTAATAGGTCATACTTGCGCTTTTGTATTTTAAAAAGAAACGTAAGCCCGGTAATGAGCAAACATATTTGTGATTTGTTCCAAACACATATTAAATTTCATGCTGAAAAACTAATAGGAAGTTCTTGGTTAGGATATTTGGTGAATAAGGTTATTCAGAGCACTTTTAATAATGTGTTATGGGTACCTAAATCCTAATGTAGGCGATATTTTTAGAATAAACCCAGGCAGAACTTGGTGTCAGCTCGCGCCATTGGCAAAAAATATATGTTTCGTTTTGCAGGCCACAATGATATTATTATATAGACACTTCCCTATCACTGATAGATGACGAGAGTCATCTTTGTACAATCTGATATGCTGAGATGCTAAGTAAGTAAGTAAGTTTATAATCCGTAATTTTCATACCATATAATATGATTATGAAAATTATAAAAATATTCGTACATTGCGCAAAACCTTGTAACTTTAATAATGGTATGAGGCAGGCGGTTTCACGGTCAAGCGCCTATTTTGTTGGAATTCAAGGGTTTGCTTTATGCTGCTTTTTAATGTGTATGCGAATAACTTTATGAAAAAAATACTTTTGGAGAGAAATGCCATTCGCAGAGTTCACATATTTCAGTAAATATTATTTCTCTAAACTAGTAACGTTAATCATTAGTTTAGTAGCTTTTATTCAATTTTGCTGTCGTCTATCCTAGAGGGTAAAGATATTTCTGCACCAACAATTCACCAAAGAACCGATGTGTGTAGTTCCACGTGATAGGAGACCGGCCTATTGCTCTTTTTCGAGCCGTTTCTCCGTTTCAAGGCTCCGTGCTTTTACTGAATTGATTTATTGCTTCTGATTTAGGATATTTTCTAATTTGTTTGTAATACATTATACAAAAACATTATCTGACCTGAGAAATCTAGATTGCACGGCACATACTGGCGTAGTGAGATCACAAGGCAGTCGACTAAAAGTATACATTATTATCATTTATGTGCATTCTGAAAGCACTGTCACTGGTCCGACAATAATCCATATTGATCGCAATAAACTTGGGAACGCGGTTATTTTTTACATTTGCGTTATATAAAAGGTTTTATTTGTTTACATTCGTCGTTAAGCTGATGCTCGCTACACTGCGCCGTCGTAAATGGAGTGACACTGACCCTTAAAGTTAAGGTCGTGTGATGACCTTAGGTTGCAGCTGTTAGTAAGTTCGTAATAATAAGCGAGTGAAAAAATGTTAGGGCCCTATAAAGATTAATGCGGTTTGATAAGCTTTTGATTTCTTATAGTAGTCTATCTCTATAGACTACTATAAGTACTGTATATACTGTAGTGCTGGCAAAATATAAATTTACTGTAAAGTAATAATTGCCGGTATTTTTGTGGACAGTGGACAATTCTGTACCGGCATCCCAGGGGCTTAACCTGATTGATTTTAAGAGGCTTAACTTGACTTTCGAAATGTGTTCAAAAATACACTTTTGTGATATAATGGCGATCCTACCAATGCTTATGTGTGCTTTTAAATATCCTCTCTTACTTATTTGTTGTTAAGAGAGTTTACAAAGTAATATGATGATGAAAGTGAACTAAATTATGATAATGGTTCTCTGATTTAAAACTTACGTACATGTCTGTCTACCTAGATGGACACTTATGCTATCTGTATTTTTAAATTGAGGACATTTTCGGACTACATAAGAATTTTCTTATTAAAACATTATAACACTTTGTCTGACTCCGAAATTAAATCGAGGATCTCTGGATTTCACAACCTAACAAAATCTATCACATACAAAAATAAATTGGAAAAAAATTATAGGACTAATGAAACACACGTAATATTAATATTATTACAGTTCCATGATACAAAAGTAGCTACATTAATCAGCTGTCAAGGTATCGATATTGGACGGAGAATAAACAGACCGTGTTGGGGAATAAAAAAATTAACCACTAACCCGTTTTTCATGGATAAGTGGGCGACGAGTGAAGAAACGTGGGCAAACGATTTACGTTCTACTGGATCGACACTGTATTCAAACTGCATTTAGCAGTGCAGTTCATTTTCGTGACAGGAAAGAACATTTCAATCTTATATGAACGCCCATGGTGGGATGGAAGCTCGCAAGATAAAAGAGGCTTTAGCTGAAAGCTGGCGTTTCTTTTTTGTGTGTAATAGTGCTTCGATCGCAAACTGATTTTTCTTAAAAATACTTTTGACTTGATTCTTAGTAGAAATTAAGGAAGTTCGATCCTTTAGGTTTGATGATCTGATCCAAAAGATTGATTGTTATCGAAAAACAATTTTGTTTGCCCGAACAATTATTTTTTAATACAACATAAATCTCATATTCTCATCCTAGGATTACACTTCTGCTCAGTGAATCGAAGATCCCTTTTATTTCCTCTTACTATTAGTAGTAGGTATGCAGAATGCTTATGCCTTCTATTACGGCGGAAATTTGCGTCACCTATGCAGCAAAAAAACTCGTTAGCAACTCGTTGCGTTGGTCAATTTATGGCAAAAGTGTAATAGCAAAATTTTTGATAGTTTACTTTGGACCATATTATACTAGTGTTGGTTTGGCGACTATCGTGTCTTCCGTACCAAACCTGCAGGCCAAATAATGAGGAACTTATGACACATTTATTGGGCAGGCAAGTATCAAAAAAATATTGTATGATATTCGTTTACTTAAAAATTTCGAGGACATGTCCAATACAAATGATTGATTAGTTGTCTCGTAGTACATACCTATTAAGGTATGTACTTTGACACTCATATAAACTTACTAATTAATAGACACAGGTGCTCCTCAAAAAACTACCTACTACCATTTTTTTTACTAAGTATAGGTATATTATTTGCATTAATCTATACTAATATTATAAAGCTGAAGAGTTTGTTTGTTTGTTTGTTTGTTTGTTTGTTTGTTTGTTTGAACGCTAGGATCTCAGGAACTACTGGTCCGATTTGAAAAATTCTTTCACTGTTAGATAGCACATTTATCGAGGAAGGCTATAGGCTATATAACATCACGCTACGACGAATAGGAGCGGAGCAGCAATAAAGAATGTTTCAAAATCGGGGACATTTTTTCCTTTTTGTGAGCTTCCGCTGCGTGCGCTGCGAAAACGGTTAAAGTTTCGCTAAAATAATGTTTGAGAGAAATGTTCCTCTTTAAAAGTTCTATAAAAAAGTCCGCGACAGCATATGTCTATTTGTAAGGTTGGCTCACTATAACGTTTTTTATCTTAACCAAATTTATTTTAAAATAAAGTTTTATTTGTGAAGGTGATTTTATAAATATGATATTAATCCTTATCCAAATAAATACGTTATTCATTACAAGTATTTAATTTTAAATAAAATTGCCCTTTACATCATTTGATTTCACTGAGTATCTTAGAAGATATTGCAGTTTTAAAATATTGATCAAGCGCGCAGTAATGATGCACAAGGCGCCGATCGACGCGTTACGGTTTCACGTTTGAACAATTTGACCGAATTGTATGATTTTTGGTATGGACATAAATAGGACTCTGAGAAGTAAAATAGACTACAACTTATTTTCCTTCTGAACTCAACCCTGTAGTCTACGCGGACGGAGTCGCGAGCAAAAGCTAGTACATAATAAATGCTTTATTAAAATATCATGTCAACAGAGTTTAGATCATAAACTATAAAAACCAAACTTTTTTAAAACTGATTTTTATTAAAACAGTAATGATGTCAAATAGGCAGACAAGGCGATATAAGCCTCAAAGTTTTCTTTACGATGGAGGCAATATCGATAAAGGAACGAAAATAATATTAGAACATCATTTACCGGCATGTTCAAATGGCCTACCAAGCTGAGGTGCGGTTGATAGAATACTTTGGAGCTTAAAGAAGAGATGGGAAGCAAAAGTTAAATGAAAAATGACTCTTATCGTATAACGGGAAGCACATGTGGCCGATGAGATGTCTTTATTTGGCCCTTTACCAGGTTACCGATTTGATATTTAGGTGCGCCTAGGACGTCCTCGACCGACATTTCCACTCACTTCCGCAATCAACCTCTTTCGTAAATCTGCATGCATTCGTCCTTTCAATATGGCCATCGAACCATCTTTTTTAAGCTTTGGCCACTGCATTACTTTATATTAAAGTTGAAACATTTTTTTTCTCTTATAGAATTTGTGTTAATAAATTAGAATCACACTGTACAGCGACAACTATTATAACTTTTCTATCATATAAAACCACTTTTGATATTTTTAAACCCGTTTAGAAAATTTGGTTCTCATTACGGCAGTAGTTTATTTTTTTTGTTTCCCCAGTAAAGCGTTGATATTTTAGAGAAGAACGAGACTATTTTTATCAGTTGATTAAAAACATTATTAACTCATAATACAATTATATTAGTAAATAAACGAAACTAAATATGCAGCGACATATTTCTTCTTCATCAACCCATATACGCCCACTGCTGAGCACGGGTCTCCTATACCATTGAGAGGGTTTATTTATTGATCAATATTTTTTATTTACTGGTGTACTGGGTTTATGTAAACGCAAGATAAAATATATTTAATTGATTGATATATCCGTACAATTTATATATTCAATTTTGATGAGACCCCAAATATCTCTAAATAAGGATGTCTACATATTTTGGTATGCTAACAAACATTCAAGTGTTTTGTTCTCAAACTCTGCGCTACTAGCGACAGTCTTTTTCCTGATGCCAAATCATTTCTTGAAAGAAACTGCCGTTAGATGGCTTTGAATTCAATTGTCTATATTTTTGTCTAACAGCTTTTAAAATTAAATTTTATATTATTTTTACTGCACACTAATTGTGCTATTAATATAAGATTAACGGATACTAATTGGTCTACTAAACTATGGTATGATTGTGAACTGAAACTCCGATAGTTTTAGTGTACTTTATTTACTTCATTACTATAGCCACCTAGCGGTGAATAGCAAAATTATTTATATAATATGTATGTTAGCGTTTTCATTACTTAGTTTCTACAGCATATCATAGATGGCGTTGTATTTAGCGCCATCTATCGACAAGTAGCACGAAGGCTACAAATTATTTTTATCCATTTAGTTTTAGAGTAGGCACCACAGATGGCACTGTTTATCAGTAGGTAATATTTTTATTTTTCAAATAATTTTCTAAATTCGATGTTTCTACCATCGCACAAGACCGTGAGAGTAAAGTGATCATAATTCGATATTGGTTGATGGATGACTGTAAAAATAGATTATAGCGTATACAACACCGACAACACCCATACGGCGTTTGTTTATATGACATTGTGAAAAACTGGATAAATAATAGGGTTTTAGCAGACTTGACCGTTATTTTTTAATTTATTATTGATTCAACCTTTGTTATTGCATTTTAAATTTAGAGTCACGTTGTAAAAATATATATTGTGTTTGTCGGCTATGTAAGTCGGCCTTAAAAGTGTGTTATTTGAAAGTTATTAGAATATTTCGAACACATCAAATAATTTTGCATGTGTTGATTATTTTTGACCGGTTCTAGTAGAAGTCGTTGGGGGAGGCCTATGTCCAGCAGTGGACCACGATTAGCTGATTATGATGATGATGATTATTTTTAAAACGACCTATTAAGTCATTTTATTTATTGTAGATGTAATGTATATCGAATGTTCTTACAGAGGTTTAGGGAATGTGTATAGTAAAAAAATTAAGTAAAATTACACAATTGTATCAATTTATTTTGATTTGAATACATAATAATTACATTTCATTTTTATCAAAAATCTAATTAGAAAAATTATGCATTTCCTTAATAAAGTAGGTAATATTCACATGGTATCAGTTCATTTATTATCAACTAACGGCAATTATACATTCTAATAATTTAATTACTACATAAATAAGCAACTTAACATAGGGCTAAAAGTCTTTCTTGGCTAAAACGGCATTCTTGGTGCCTGCTAATAATACTACTCGACATGAAATTAAAGACATATTTGTCGTTAATAAAGTTAAGATGCTTTGCATAGAAAATAATCAGATTCCAATAAATACTGTCAAGAAAGGAAAAAAAATCATTAAAATAAAATTAAATTAATAAATAACGATAGTCATAGTCACGATTAATAAATTAAGAATAACAAAATAGCTACTATGTAGATGAAATAGTCAAAAGAATAGTTAAGTACAGAGGAACTGAACAGAAAGTCTTAAAAACTAATTTTCAATAAATTAATGAATCACTATCTACAGAATACTAAATATCACAGAGAAAGTACCCAATACTTCATCAACAAAACATTGTTTCGTCAAGCACTTCAAACAACACTTCACGCGTAGAGAGCATACAATTAACAGTAACAATAAATAAGTACAAAGGGCCGATACAGAACTCAACGCAACTCCACGGGACAGATCAACTAGCTCCGTTCTTCCTTCCCTTGGGAGGTCGCGCCAGTTTTTTCTCCAAAAGTTTAGCCTCGTAGTTCCCGCATCTGCTCTTATCAGTGATTACCTTCCTCCCTCGCGGACATCTGAATTCTAAGTACCAGTTGTTTAGAAGGTTACCGTATGCTCTAAACGCTACGTAATCGTTTTGAAGACATTGTGGCGCGTTCACTTTCAAGTCCAAAGTGTGGATGTTCTTGTTTGAGTTGATATGAGGTACAGGGAAGTTGACGGCTATCATGTTCTCCCTTATCTCCGCTATGGTGCTGCCCAGCCTGCGCAGTGTCTTTTCAAGTAGTTCTTGACGAGTTTTGTTGTACATGTAGAACGGGTCGTCGGCGAAGCTCACTTCAACTTTGGCGAGGTGTTCGAATATCTCTTGGAACTCGACCAGCGACTTGTACAGTTTCGGTATCAGATACGTAAACTGTAACAAAAGAGAACGACTATTAGTATGATAATATCGATGGAAAATTATTGTGGTGCGTGGGTTTTCCGCTGTTAATTATAACAAGTGATTGAGAATTTGAAGCGGATATTTCAATAATTTCGTCAATATTTAGGATAAATAAATGCATGATTCAGAAAAAGGTGCAGCGTAATTCAAATACGTAAAGGCACGAATATTAGCCACTTAAAAGTGTCCAATTCTCTCGCTTGTGATGGTTTCAAATTAGTTTGATTTCATAAAAAAAATATGTCCTTTAAATTTAATTGGATACTTGTGCAAAAACGGACGATCATATCGTCCCCAAATGAATTTAAACAAAATCCTAATTGTTGTTTTTTTAGTGTAAGTCGTTGAAGATACGTTAGTATGGTGTGAATTGAATTAATGCGTAATATAATACAGTGAACAGTTTACTGCGAAGTCGATTCGTGTCGAGGTTGAGTGCCTCATGCGTTTGTGATTGTTCCTCTGATGATAACTTTACAAAACATTGGCACCTAGCGTTATTTCTCTAAAGCTTTTGTATGTCATATGAGTGCGGCTTCCACTATAATTATATGTCTTTTGTTAGTCCATTATCACGAATTGCAAGTAACTTTTATTGGCATTTCTGCGTTGATTACATTAAAGTTTCTAATATTTCGTAGATTTCTTACAACGACATTTGCTTATGCGTTTGTATACAAAAAACCTGTTCAATTCGCAGGTTTGTGATTACTATTTGCTTGTTTAGAAAGACTGCAAATTGTTCTCAATGCCTTGTCGTTTTTCATGTACAAGGTGTGGTCTGTTATCCCATAAATCATTTGCAAGTGAGCTTCACATAAAGCATAATCATAGTGTACATAAATATTTGCTTCATTTGTGCTCAGTACAATAGTTATCTAGGAATGCAATAACTTTGAAATATTCGCTTGCTTTTTGCTTGTGCATTTCGTTATTATAAAGCTTGAAATGTACAAATCGTATTAATTGATTAACCACTATTTGTGTTTGTTAAACATGAATTCCGATACTATTATTTATGTAGAAAATCTTCGTGCAAATGTATTAAAATACAAAAGGCAGTTAAAAAGGTAATAATAAGTTATCGGTTACAAGTATCGAGGTGAACCGGGCGGTGTCTGCCTACATTGCTTCTATTAGTGCGTATCATCATTGTTATAAAGGGCATTTATGTCTCCTCGTAATAGGTGTACTATTGTCATAGGACAAATCATTTATAATGCTACTTCAAGATAATCACTTCATAAATAAATGGATGCGGAAATTGTTACAATAAGTTTGAATTTATTATAAGAACGATGAATTCATTTTTTTATTTCTCTTTCTTAATATCAAAATTAAAAAAATACATTGTGTGATTAAAAAAGACTTTTTCTATTCTGTCAAGTGGCATAGCGTTGTTATGTTTACGCAACGTGTGTTATATCACCGTGACAAATAGTTGTGAAAAATGACGTGTACAAAATATTTTCAGTGACTAATAAAGACGTACATATGTTTCTGAAAACCTAGCGTCCATTAGTTAAAGCGGTTAATGAATGAATTCATCTCGTTAATACACACTCAGTGTTCCCGGAATTATCCTTAACCTGATACGCAATCGAGCGATGTTTATGTCGAATCGTATGTCACACGCGACTTCCTCCACTTAATTAATGAATATGATTCACTAGTGGCGTCTAGTTTTTAATTACTATAAACTTTGCTGTTTATAATAAATCTTTTATGTGAAGTTGCTTTGTTATGTTGGTACTATGTACGTCAAGTTGGCCAACTGCCTAGGCTTAAACGTCAACACGTGTAAAATCACGGATCAACATCAATGATTAGACTTGTGACGCACGAATGGAGAATTTATTTTTCTGTAATATCATACGAAAAACGGCGCAATAAATATAGTTTATTACGCGTTTAAATCACAATAAACGTTCGCGTTTGATTTGTTGCTATCCTTTTAGAGAAAATTAACATGCGACCGATTATAAACGCATAAATAAACGTGTTTTATATTGGTGACAATTGCAACTCACCAAATGTCGTCCATATAAAGCTATGTGAGTCAGTATATTATTGTTCAGAAAAAACTGCCATAAACAATACAAAAATTAATAGTCAGCATTTCACGGTGCATAAAATGGTTTTACGCGTTGCATTTTCGCCTCCATTGTGGTGGGAACAGTCGTGGCGATAAAAGTGACTGCATGCGAGCAAATATGGTCGTGTATTAAAGGCTGAAAACCCGACAATATGTCGTACATTAGCGTTAAAGAGGCGAGCTTAACCCGCGGGACGTGTCGAGACAAACGGAACACTCCGGAATCGTAAGTCCACATTCGTCTCACTTGGACAAATAATGTGTTTTTAACATTTCGTGTTGTTTTGTTAAATCGTAAATACTGAACAAACATTTAAGCGCTCGGTGCGCGGGCGGCCGACAGCCAGCGCTTGTCGTGAAAGCGAAACGACGGACACGCATCTACCCTGTGCAGTGTGCCGTGCCTACAGCTTGTGCGGCGACACTCCTACTGGCGCACTGCCCTTTGTAGTGATAATACTAACTCCAATACACATCTTACATTTTATAAAATGTGCTATTCCTCCCACAAAACCTACTCAAACATTCATAAAAATATGAATGACAAAGCTATCCCCATGTCCACACTAGTCTGTCTTCGTGTCCATTATTTTAACGACTCATTTGAGCGGTATTTAATTTTTAAATTGTTCGTGTGTCAACTAAAGCCGGAGCGGAGCAGAGATCACTTGAATTCTAACGCTTTCCTTTGCCCAATGTTTAAATATTTGAATTTGTTAAGTGTCCGTACATTGACGAATTGACGAGCCGTGAGCTAGAAGCACTCAATATTCATCGGGTCGCACACCGCACGCCGCGCCGCGCCTCGCGACCAGGCCCCGAGTCTGTGGCGCGCGCTCACAGAACCTCCGATATTGACTGTTCGAACTCACATACACTTATTGTCTCGTGTCGCATTAACTTTTGTGTACTAATTAGTGGGCGAGCAATGTGAATACATAATGGAAAGTCGCCGTGTCCAGATGTGTGTTGGGTAAACAATATGAGATCTTACACGTAGCAATTTAAATAAAGCGTGCATGAGTGTATATATTTTAATGTATCGAGCCGCGTCGGCATTCGGCTCACCGGCCACCGACGGCTAAACACGATTATTAATATAATTATGAACTTGGCTAAAATGTAAATACATAATGTTTGAAGGCACGGCTTAGCATCGCGTGTGCACGGCCGAATCACGCGGTGTCAATCTATGCAAATTTCCTCGAAACGTTTAACTGGCTCCTTGGTTTGCTCTGCTCCCACAAAGACTAACCATAAGCCTGTGATTTATATATCGCCAGCGTTAGCGGACCTCGTTTCTTTACAACGCTTTGTTGCTTTAACAATGAGCGAGATTTGTTGATAAGAGTTCATCTTCCGCTGGTTATTTACTTTTTCAAACAAACTTTATGGAGATTAAAAGATGATAATTTTATTTCATCTCGGTTTTTTGATGATTCGGTAACAAAATAATTAGAGTAGCTTGTTTGCGGCAGTGCCGATACCGGTGGAACGTATACAATGTTTGTGATAGTATATTTTTGCTATAAAAGTGTTGCATTAGCGACGGACGCGAAATGAATGAAGTGATCTCTGAGGATGCGGCGCGATGGAGCTCATATAAAACACTTAAATCTGCACCAATTTTGAAGCGTAAGCGGCGTTGAAAATTAAGGGTTTGAACATCTAGTTATGGCCCTTAAGTACAATGTGAAGTAAATAAACGCGGTACAAAGGCCGGGCACGTGTAATTTGGCTCGACGAAACCTCATTTAAGTTGCAACGGTGGGGCCTCGAGCACGGCTAATGTAAGCGGTGATTCTTTGTCTCAAATAAAGCAAAAATAAATTAAAAATAATGTAAAAACATTGAACAGGCAAAAAGAGTGATGGGACGGACCCACCACACCCTCGAGACCTGAACTGATCGACCGCAATAATTACACTGTCAGTTGTTTAAAATTCCCTTCAAATATTACGCGCGTTTGTTGGAGAGAAACTCATCCGGACCCGCGGAACATACGGGTTTGGATGAAATTAATATTGCTGGGCTATTGACACGGCACTGCGCTCACTTAATAAATACATTACGAAGAAATTATTGAAGTTAGAAAAGTCATATACCAATTTAATAGAATAACAGAAACCAGCAGATAAGATAATAAAAGCTACTCTAAGCAGACCTAAGAAATATGATAATGTTACTATGATATAAATAGCCTAAATATTTAATACCTAAGCTGGATCCTTAGACAAGGATAAGTTAATATGTATTGGATATAAACAACTAGTTAAGGAAAGTAGGTGACCTTAATCCATCGCAAGTCTAGCAGTTATAAAAGATATAATGAGATAAGATGAAACGATACTCACTTTTTTTTCTGATACAGAAGCGCCGGGCCGACGCGGGTTTCTGTAGTTGTGGAAGTGGATGTCGACAAAGTTGATGGTGGGCAGCCACGCTGGCATCCCGTCCCTATACTCCCTACTCTCGTTCAGCACTCTTTTCTCATCGTTGAAAAACGCTCTGGTGTTCTTTAACTTCTTCTTAATCTTCGTCAAGGCGTTCTTAAACTCCTCGGCCAGTGTGTTTTTCTGTTTCATGTGTGCTAGCGTGTCTTTGGTCTGTGTCCGCAGAGGCCTGCGCCTGTGGTCCATCCGAGCGTCGGTCAGCCGCAATCTCGACATCTCTTTGGCAGGTTGTGTCAGACTGTCAAGCCGCCTCTCGTGCCTGATCTTGTGCTCTACCGTACGGGCCTCGCACGGTGCTAGACACATTGTTACGATCACTACCACTGTTGTAGCTACCAAAAGCTTTTTAGGAAAACCTGAAACAATAAAAACAATCTTTATTCACCACGGCCCTATGCATATTGCGCATGCAATCACACGTAACTGATTGCAGGTATGCATGTTTACAATCACTTACGGCTAATGAAAGCAATCAATAGGGCTATAAATTTAATATTACATGTTATTATCTGTATGACTGGTGTTATAAGATTAGACGGCTGATAGCTAGATAACAGGTAAAGTACAAATCTTTTATGCCGTGTTTACATTGTATTATCAATATTTTGCAAGGATTATCATAGTTGTGAAGATTCCGTCTGGGTTAAAAACTGTTTAGTGCAAAACATAGTCAGCAGTGCATAAAACGTTTAAAAAGCCTTTGGAATGTATATTTTAGTTACTATTCCGAATTGCGCAGAGCGAATTCCAATCCTCAGCTATTCAATCGTGGAATTATAGCAATACATAACCAACGCATTAACTAGTAAAGGACATCGTGGGAAACCCCGGATGCGATTGGAATATATTTTAATTTTGCATAATTACACGCCTTTTTAAAGGGTTTTGGTAGTATGTGACTAATTTTGAGAATGTTATTAATTGACTAAAAATAATGGATAATATATAACAGTTAATAAATTTGGAAAATTTTTTGTTGCATTTTTTCGTCCAGTTTTGGAGGAGACACATAAAAAATAATAAGCTCGGTGATTATAGTAGGCGGCAGAGCAGCGGCTCCTGTGCATGTCTGATGGAGATCTCCAAGTACTTTCTCAACCATTACCCGTCGCGGGATGCCTGCGTCTCCGAACGTGATTTTTTTTAATCAATTCCGAACTGAGCTTGCATCTTGTACTTATGTAATGTCTTGTACTATGTTGATAAATATCGAAATTATGCATTGGTATTTTTCGAGTGCGCCGTTTGTTCTTAATCTTCACATTTTTACGAATAAAATACATTCAAAGGAGAATTATGTATGAAATGCGACAAAAAATTATGACATAAAAATAGTACTTTTTTAATTGAAATAATTCGACGGGTATGGAAACTAGATCGCATTTATCGGTAGTAAAATAAACGAGTATAAGTTATACGCTATTAATTTTTTCGATGTGTTATTACGAACGTAATAAAATATGCTGGGAGTACATTAACTAATACAGTTCCGAGGCGGTGTTCAAGTCTCGAGGGTCACGGCTTGAAAGCGTCACGCCCATTCCTCTGTCATTGCGCAAAAATTTCATATTATGTCCCTTCGCGCGATTCAACCTTTGACAGTTATAGAAGGTTTTGATGTTTTGCGACGACGCCGTAAAACATATTTTATGTTCGGACGCAGCCTCGCAATTCTGTCGAGAGACGTTTTCAAACTTTTAAAAGAGGAGACACACCACCGAGTTTGCAAAGCTTGCCTTTGTCCGATTCATGTGCTAAACGTAGAAAGTTTTCTTGTTGTACTTTTACTATTTATTTATTCTGGAGGCGGAGCGGTAATAAACAAGATGACTGCGAATATATTTTACCATCCGAATAATTCAATTAATTTATATCGGCTACATATGTTCTTAGAAGTTGATTATTTGTGTTGCGCGCGCATGTTTTTAGAAAACTTCAAATATCAAATATGTAACATATATTATCACATTGAATTACGGTGAGTTAACACTTTGGAATTACGTCAGACAAGGATAAGCCAAGGTTTATGGTCAGTGAATCATTAGGTCAATTCGTGTCGTTGACAATTTAATGTATGTTAAGTAAATACGGCGCTGCGAGTCCGTGCAAAATATATCTGGTGTGAATAGTTGGCGCGCTGCTTCCACGCGACCGTTTTCCTTCACAGTTTTTTTAGTCTGTGCCCATTGTGCGTGGCGTGTGGCGTCAACAGGCTCTATCGAAAGCATTGGACGAGATCAAACAATGCTCGTATATAATTGTTACCGCGAAAAACGTTAACAGCCTGTGTACATGATGCGGTGTTTCCATCATGGGGTTTCCCCAAACGACGTACGCTTTCAGTAATGGCTAGTTTCCGAATAAAATAAAAATGCATATAAACTCAATGCTAGAACATAATATTTGCGGATATATTTATTTTTATGTGATATTTAATTGAAAAACAGAAACTAATTTTTAAATCGAATTTTATGAATGTAAAGTATATATTTTTTTTAATCTAGATCAAATCACGGTGTTAATTTATCGATACCATAAAAAGCTAAGGTCGGGAACTTATTCGGTGCGGAAAGCTAAAGTATATCGTATGACATGTGATGTCGACGAGTTTCATAGAAATATGCGTTTGATCGGTCGCCGACGGACGTGTGTTTTTCATACTCACACGAAATGCACCGCCGACTGCATACATTGTGCACTTCCAAAAACGTACATGTATTGAATTAACTTGCACCTTCGATATAACATGTTAGTGTCGCATCCGACAGGCCCTATAGTGGTCCTACGTTAGATTTCTCTCTTTATGGGAATTGTTTATGCCCCGCAATGAAATGGCAGTAATGTCGCTTATATTACACTTATCGCTTTATATTACGTTTTATGTTTATTAACATAAAGATAGTGGCTTTATCGACGTGTATAATATACAAAAACTTTCCCGTATTCCTGTGTTGATCACAGAAAATTAATAAATATTACCGATTGTTCTAATTATTTTTGTATAAGCGAATTATAAAAATATTCTTACAAATAAATAATGACAAACAATAAAGATTTCCGATCTACCCGCACCAAAAGCTGCGACGACGTACAATTGTTTACTTATTATGAATGAGATTACCTATTAGCATAGAATTCGAAATATTTACCTGTTCCACATTTAAATTTAAATTTTAAAAAACACACACCAGTTAAAAAGACATCCATGAACAATGCATTGATGTAGCTCCTTCGGGCAAGTCCATATTCATCCGAACAACAATATCCCGGTTGACGAATTGTTGTTAATCTACTGCGGCTTAAATGAAACACTGGCCGATTGCACTCGCGAAACTTTTTTTTTGCACTGCCGTAGCACAATTGTAAAATTTAAAATTGGAACCACTAGTGAAGTCAATTCGCACTCGGTGTGTGAGGTTGTGTTGCCGGGCGTGTGTCACCGGTGTGGTGTGGGGAGCGAGTGTGCGAGACCGGCGCGCGATCAGCCTCCGCTCGTTGAATGGGCACCGAAATGCGGCACCGTACATGAAATAGCCCGTAAAACTATGCGAAAACCCTTACCGGCCGCGGAAAAAGAACTCCTACCCTTGCGGAGACTTCAAGCGTTCAATTTTTTTTAACTTTTATTATAAGTGAAAGTGATTAGATTTTTATTGCACTTTTTATCACGTATTGCGTCATGGTTGGCGATTATTTTGCAAATATTGTGAAATCGGTCATTGAACGCGTTATCGCATTGAAAAATATGTAAATTGATAGTGATTAACTTTTGAAAAATTAAATTTTATTACGAGTACCTTATCTACAATTTTAGCCTATAAGCCCATTCAGTTAGAAACTGTCTGTGTTACGAGACGATGCGTGTTCATTCGCCGCAAAAAAACATTGCGTGATTCATAATTTTTTTTTTGGTCTAGATTATATTCCTTACAGTCCCGACAGATTTGTATTAAACTAGAGCTGGTATGGCGTGTATAAACATATGTATTTAATATCAATAGTCCCATATTACAAAAAGTTAATAGAAAAAGTCGTCTCCGCGGACGGCCCTTTCCCCATCTTGTGCAAGTGATTCGGTTATACATCGACGGTGAATCATCGATGAGTCTATCCTAAAGTGAGTTTTTATCGGGCGTTAGTCGCGCCTGTATTACGGGCCACGTGTCACATCGCCACTCGGATTCCGATCGCCTTATAAATTAAATTAATGTATTCCACTATTTGCGCAGTGACGCGTTTTTTCATTCATATCGATAGGTAATCGATCATGACATAATTTGTAGGTAAATATAATTGATTGAGCAATCGATCTATTGTGTTCGATTGTGGGTGGCAATAAAATTATTTTTATTAATATAAGCCTTTCTCATTGAAGGCAACATTTAAAGGTATTGATAATAAGATTGGCATTTATTGCTCAATTCGATCGATAAGTTAAGCGGCATGAAATTGCTATTAATTAAACAAAAGCACTCTAATTTATTGGTTTATGTAAATGACGCCTAGATTTAGCGTTTGTTCAACACATAAACAACTTTCATTTTCTTTTTTACACTGTGACATGTCATTTGTCTCAAACAGCAAACAGTGAAAGAGTCCGAGGACGACGGCAAACATTGTATGACCCAAAAAAATCTGGGAAAGGTACTCATTGACACATTTTGACAATCTTACTTATGCAGGCGTGTAAGACTTAATTCTTCAACAGTTGATCTGAAAATGTTTTTTTCGTGTGCAATTGTAAGTTTGTTAAAAGTTCACGACATCGAGCAAATCTTTATCCTGGTATGCAACAATAAATGTGTGACATATCATTTAGCCCACTGCGAGTAGTGAGCCCCATTTGTATGGGATATACGTAGCATGTGGTCTGTGGTTGCGTTCGAGCGGACATCTCGTGTTTACTTTGACACGTTTTTTTGTCCTGTAGCTAACAAGGCGATGGCATTGTGCCGGCCGCTTAGTGATAGTGTCAATACCGTGTTATTATGTTTATGATTAATAATATACTTCCCGTGGCTCGCTTTGTGTGCTTTTTGTTCCGATCGTTTCTGATTATATAATAAATAGAATTATCAAGAAAGTTATTTTGATGGTTTTTTTTCGAAAGAATAATTTTAAATTTTTATACCTATATTGATTTATTTGGTAGATAAATAAATTGAAATTAATATTTTTCTTTTGCATGTTTAAATCAAACAATTAGTAAAATAAAATGTGACGCTAACTGAAGCCGTAAATATACATAAGAACTTGGTCGTTTAAAAAAAAAATAATAGCATTACATGTGATATACAGTACGCGATATATCAGTTGAAGTTCCATAACAATCGTCAGTAATCAGTTTTTGCATTCATCTCGCGCCGTTTCCCACAGCTTGGTGACATAATTGCGTGGCTTTCATCAATTAGCGCGGCCGTTAGCGTTTTTATATTAAAATTGTCTCTCAATTAGATGTAAGTGGAGGCTTTTCCTGTCGCCGTCTCATCGTATGACTCACGGATTTTCCGAATTTTCGCAATGGGAAACACGGCTATCGCGACGAATACAATGGCGGACAAAAAATAGATCGCTTTTTGTTTTCACGACATTAATTATGTATAAAGAGGATTTGAAGTGAAGTTAAGATGTTTAGAAGTTCCTGTTCGTATACAGATGTTTCCGATTGTTTTGAAAACAGGTGTGCATCATAGTAAAATCTTGAACAAGAATCATTACGCGCGTAGGCCGGTATTATTTTTACTCGATCCGATTCCCACACAGAATTCAGTTCAATGTATTTCAACAAACGACTAATAAGCTATATTTTGAATGATCATACGCAGAGATAGACAAGGCCAGTATATAAAGCGGAATGAAGTATGTGATGCGATGGGCCCGCCATGTAACTGAAAACCTACAAAAGCTCCGGTGTCGCGTCACAAAATGAGTCCGCGTCTATTACTCATAGCCCGTAGAAAGTATACTCGTTATATCCGCGTAACTTCGAGCGATTCGTCACGCATTTAAATACTGAATAATTTTGTGCTACGAAATCTATCCGAATATTAAAAAGTGTTTCGTTTCTATGCATTATTAAATATAACAATAAATTTAGAAAGTTTCCGAACGTTGCATTTGCGTCTGTACGCGAATTTTTTTATTAATTTTTCACGGTTTTCGTAGTGGAATATATTTGCATAAATTATATGGTGTGTCCGGTTGTTGCGTCGTTTTCTACACGAGTCAGATTTCGAGCAATATGTATCACGTATGAAGGAATGCGTGGTGCGTCGGGAATGTCGCAAATTCCTTAACCAACGTAGTTTCGTCAGCTAATTTAAGTTTACCGTAAACTCAAATAGGTAAGCTTCCGCGACAGAGTCGGACTGCGGCCGGCAACGCATTGCCAATACGCGAGATGTCATTGTTCGCGCGCCACAATATAAATCACCACTCGCGCACAATTCAAGAAAGCCTCAATGTATCCTTAACCCCTTTTGCGCCACAGCCTAAAAGCTATCTCCAGACTTTAAGACAAGCGTCCCAGTATCTCAAACAAACAATGGGGTTGTATATAGTCTGTGTGAACTAAAGTGAATAAGGCAATTTACTCAGCCCATAGTTTGTCATAATCTATGCGGTCCCAGGGTTAAGTTTAAGTTATGCGTAAACATTGCTCGTTTCGGTTGCGTATTTTCTTATTCTGTTTTGTATAAGATATAGTATTGGTTTTCTAATATCGGTGTTCGATTCGGATGTTTTGATCCATTAAGGCGCGTTTCGCCCACGGTCTACGAGAGTCGTGACGTAGTTTTACGAATGCTTGCCCAAAATCGAATGAGTAATCAGCGAATGAGGTTATCTATTATGTTTGTGCAATACCCACTATTAAAACATTAACCTTACTTTTTATCTATGGCTTGTGAAGTTTGAATTGCGAATACGTTTGTCAAAAACATTTTCAGATTAAATGTCTTCACTGATTAGAAGATTAGTTTGTGATGTAATTGTATGATTAGTGTTATTAGGTTCTTTTTTTGGTAACTCCATTTAGCTAAGATACTAAACTACTTCTTTTTTTAATTTTTTTGTAGTGGTATTAACCGTTACATTTGTATTTACTGTATTTTTTATTATGACCGTGCACCGACGATTGGGCACGAAAAATGGGCCTGTATATAAACTTTTACTCATTGATAACGAAAATGAAACATAACAATTTACATTACACATGTTACTAATACTATTAGGTCACCTAAATTACGTGAATCTCAATTTTATCATTTATATGATTCGATCGTATTAGATCATCACTTTTATTACTGAAATTAATTTTCATTTCTGGCATAAGATGAATCGTTTGTATTATTTTTAAACTTTGTCAAAAATTTATAGATTGAAAGAAAATCTAAACTATTGATCCAATGAATAAATAAGTGATAATTTATCGCATCTTGTAGTAGATAAAAGAAACTTATTTTATTGATTTTATTTACATATTGATCGTTTGTTTTGTGAATAAATAATTGTGGCGGTCGTTAACAGGAAAACGTAACTAAACAATACAGTTTTCAATGAGCGGCACAATAAATGATGTAACTTTATTTCCATGTATCGAATTGTCAACAGAGTTTCTTCAATTAATCACTCGTAGTGTTCAATCTGAATGACCGATTTATGTTTGTGGTTGTTTATATATAAAAAAAAAAAACAAAAAAAAGTAAATAATAATAAACTCACCGTAGACAGAAGATCTGTTCGAGGAACATCCGTTGCAGCAGTTGCATTCAATCATTTTGTTTGTATAAAATTTATCACAGAATTCTTTGGTCACTAAGTTCACTTTTTAATTCACAAACACGATGTGATTTATTCGCGGGCGATGTAGTAAAATGTGTTATTCCGGAGTACCGCGTAGTACGGCTTGAGGCGGATACGTTCAGTCCGCCGCGTTACGTGTAATGTGTGTCCTGAACGGATTTCCACGGCTTTTATGTGGCCGGCGGTCCCGTGATAAAGGGTGCAAAAAACCGATTGTTTGGCTTAGAGGGCCCGCCATGGCACATTACGTCACGAATACGACGTCGCTTGCGTTTGGCACGTAAACGAACAGATGCTCTTACGCAATCGCTTGTTCAAATAAATACATGTGTTTCAGTACCGGATCCTTATATGTGAAAATGCGTATCCCGATCTTCAGTTGTTGTTGCAATTTTTTTTTTTGCTAGCGGTTGATAGTTGCCAGTTTGTTTTAGTTTGGGCATGTCTTTTTTTACAATTTTAAAATAAAAAGAAATCATAAAGTAATATATAAACAAAATCGTAGTTGTAATACATAATAATAATAATTTTAAAATATCATTTTTTAATGTATAAAATATCGTGTAACAAAAAACATTGAGCTTTCTAGAATAGAAAAATTGAAAGCAGAAATAAAATTTTAAGAAATAATAAAAAAAAATGATTTAATAATTCTATACTTTAAATTTCATTTTTAAATGAAAATGTTATGTTAAGATTATTAAATAGATGAAAGAAAAATATAGATATATTTAATATTAATGTTATACCAGCTATAAGCATTGTAGTTAGTAAGACGATCCTGTATAACAAGTCAATAGGTTCGTTCCTTGCATGGAAATCAATGTTTGTTTGTAAGCTAAATTGACTTTCAAAGTTCGTAATACCCACAATAAGACGTGAAAATATGGGGTCCAGATCAATCCATGTAATAATACACTTTTATTTTTTGGTTTATCATTAGAGCAGATAATATAATGGAAAATACATAAAATAATAAAATATACTGTGCTTACGTTTTTTATTTACTGACAAAACAAAATGCCAACCGTAACTGTCACAGTCAAGCAAACTGATAATGCATTTGGCTAACTTCATTTTAAAGGAGATAGCTTTAAGAGAGACTATTAAGAGCTGTTTAATTAGAATGTCAACTGACTGTAATCGATATGATTGTCTACTACATGATATAATTATGCCGGCCAGAGTAAAACTAGATGTACTAAACAAGCTAAACCCGAAAGTTCCAATAAATGTTGTTTGTTTAAAAAACTTAAATTGCACATCTTGAAACAGTTTCGTAATTATATTTTTTAGTATTTCACTCATGCGTAAGCATTACTATAATTTTTGATTTTTAAACAAATATTACATTCTAGGTAATTTATAAAATAATAGACCTCAATGCGGATACAAATATTAGTTAAATTGCGGTTTATACACATGGCGTATTGCGTTATCCCAATAACCATATAAGGCGATGGATTTAAATTTGGAATCCGCCATATTTAAGTCCTATTTCAGCGTCGCGTCCTCCCATCCCACTGTCGTGTTGGTCCGCCTCTCGGCCTCAATTCCTAAATAGTCCCGTTCGATTGGTCGCTCCGAGCAATATAATCGCGTATCGTATACTTGTTGTTTTAACATTACCACACATGTGCTCGCGACGCTGGGGGTAGTAACTCTACGCATTAAACACGAAAGTCGTTAATTATTGCGGTTTTTTTTCTAAGAATAATAACAGTTAAGTGATTAATTTTGTTGCTAATTGTACACGCGGCTGTTTTCGGAATTTTCTTTTAAATTAGGAAGACATGTCTACTAAGCTTAAGAAAAAGAAATAAATAAATATTAAAGTAATTTTGATAAGTCAAAAGTCAAATCACTTAGTGGTACCTATTAAAATAATGTTGCACAAATCCCATTTAATAGTGCAAAAAAACTGAAACATATGCTGTACTTTGTTCTATAAATAAATATTATTATGCTACCCGGAAAATAGCCACCATTGACTAGGTGTAAAACCCATCAAAGTGACACAAGCAAAGTATTCCATTACGCGATCACCTGATGATGTATAATTTCGATATAGATATGTGAAACAACTTGGCTCGGAGTAACTATGTCTCTAAGTCGAGACATCAAAGTTGGACTCGTCGACATATTTATTTCGAGTACTTCCAAAAAGGTCTATATACACCAGTGTAAGAAAAAATATATCTATAGATAAAAATGACTACAGAAAATAATGTAAATAAGCGGTCAGGATGATAGACTTTTTAGTGGCTAAAAGAACGCAATATTGAAACATAAAATAAGGAAAGCTTGGCCATCGGATTGAGAAGCGACAAATGCATGCATATAAGTGAAAAAAGTGTTGCTATTGGTAGTACATTCCCAATCATCCGAAATTTGCTATATTGACTAACAATTATGTCTTGTTCGTAGTATAACCAGTCTGGTATTCGACTTCGACTAGGCATAGTTGTTTCGGCTGGTTAGGGACAGTCGTAATCACTTCTCACCAGTCAATACTTAATTACCTTACGAAACGTGAATCACTTACGATAAAAGTTTGAATATATTAAAAACACGTCAATAAACATCTGCCTATCATAAAGACAAACAAACGAACACTTTTTAATCGCTATAATCATTGTGAATATTTTGTAAGTGGGTTATGTTTGTAAACTTTTAGCTTAGTTTACATTTGTTTATTTATAAATTTTCTTTCAGATGGATCTTTAGATCATTTGCAGATGGATTGGCTCATGTGTCGGGAATATCATAACCTAAATAAAAGAGCATCTAATAGTCACACACGTAGACACGACTTGTTAAAATTATTATGGGCGGCCAAAATCTGAAGATCTACAAGTATTTTAATAAACTTCTTGTATTATTATTTAATTCACTTGTATTATTTTCTAAGAGATTTAAAATTTGTTTAATTTTTATAATCTTTATTACTGTTAAGGATAAAAAACATATCAAATATGGTAGGAAACATGTTTAAAACCGTGGGATGGTGAAATAAGCAGAAACAATACTTGAGATCAACAGCGTTTATTTGGAGTATAATATCACAAAGCGATCAAGGCAAGTCCAGTTTAGCAGTAGGAGAGTAGCGCGTCCAACGTGCAGGGCTGGTCACATCAATCTTAGGTGATACCCGCTTGTCTTGCATGTTGAGCGCCGCCCAGCCACACCGATCTCTAGACATCTTCAAACTCTTGACACACGTAGACCATGGTCCTTGCCAAATGGCGCCCGCAGTAAGTGCCAGACATTTGGCCTAAAACTACTAAGCAAATCAAGACAAGACAAAGCAGTACCAAAGCCCTCATCTTTATGGGATAAAGTGTTTCTCCGGAAGATGGATAGTCAATGTGATAGATGTGGAAGACTAGACTTATATAACAGGTGAAAGTAATTAATATACAGACTTGGCCGTCTCGGCAACAATATATGGTCTGATTGATGTACGTAGCCGTTTTGTAGGTCATTGTCAAAGTGCGGTTAATCCGCCCAGACAGATTCGTTGAGACGTGAAAACCTCGCAAGATTTGTCATCGGAAAATTTTAAGGAGTATTTGAGGCGTCATTAAGGCGTTTGTTATTAATAAATAAGTAAGTGATTCCTATTTGCCCAAACTACGATGAAATTAAATATTATCGTTCTCTTGCCCTGCTCCCAATTAACTATGAAATTAAGTACGAGTATTTAAAGTTTATTTTATAATAATTTAATTTTGCAGACAAAACGTGTAAAATCAAGTTTTTTCTTGCGCAAAATTGTAATAGTTTTGCGTTAGACCATTTAATTCAATTTATTAACCGAATTCAAAACCTTATCAAGGAGGTTATCAAGCTGTCTGTATTTTGTTTTTCACGTTTGTTTCCTCAGAACTCCCGACTGGGTGGACCGATTTTAATGATCTTTTTTTTATAATTAAAGCTGGTGCTTTCAGTCAACTCAATTTGGTACAGTTTTGACAAGCTAGTGCATATTTATTTGTTTCGGAATGGCTTTTTTAAAGTTCTTTTTGGTTTGTTGAAAGCTTTTTGGTAGTCATGTTAGAATTCGATACAGGTTTTTGATTTCCTTGTATAAAAGAGGCCACAAGTAAAATTTGACCCTTAGGGTACATATGACTCCTAATAGAAGTTTGGTGACTGATCCCCCATAACCCTGAACTGATTGATCCCAGATTATAAGTCTTGTAGAGGAGTGCGAGTGACGTGTGTGGTATAAGGATGCATGGTCGATGTTATGTTAGTATGCTGCTAGTTTCGCCTGGCCGAAATTTCGTATATAGCAGTGATGACCTGGAGGTATAGGCACGCGATTGAGTATCCCGGCGTTCGCCAGTCCTATCCCAGGCACACACCTCTGGCTTTTCGAAGCTACATATGTGTGGATTTCACAATTAAATTTCACTTGCTTTAACGGTGAAAGAGGACTTTGTGACTTCGTGACTTGACTTCCTATAGGTACATCTAAAAAATTCTTAAGGATTTCTGAGGTACGTAGTCCCGCACCCACACTAGGCTAGCGAGGTGGACTAAGGCCTAAACCCACTCAAAGGCAGAAAAAGTTCGTGCCCAGTAGTGGGATTTATATGGGCCATTGATGATGATGAATAATATTTGTTTTCGCGATGATGCCATGGCTACTAAAAGCCGTTATAGCGAACAAGTAGAAGCTAAGCAACTTTTAAACCGCCAACCCGCACTAGGCCAGCGTAGTGGACCCTCGCAATGTCAGAGGAGGCCCGTGCGCTGCAGTGGGACGTATCACGTATATGGCCTGATAACGATTCGTCCATTGGTTTGATAAAATAAAATGGTAGAACTTATGTAATAATTTATTTACAACAGCGTCACAGATTGGAACTCTTTAAATTTCCAGCTGAATGTCTGTCAGCAGTATGTGAGTAGTTGATATTGAGAGCAGGGCTGGTAGTAGCACTGTTCGACCACCCCGCGCTTGCTTCGCACCCCCAGCTCGCTTCACCGCGCCTTTCTATTTTTTTCTTTTTTATTACCACCGTATAAAGAGATAAATAAATATTCTCGGCGAAAGCGCTCAGATTTAAAATTGTTTTAGTTTATCCACACTAGGACTTATCTAGATACTATTTGTATTTATTCACAATAAATAATATTCGTTTAAAAAAAAAAGTCATTTCGTCTAAGTTGGGGTTGAACAAACAACCTTTTCACTGACGTCACATAATTTTAAAATGACACAATTATTTCATTGCATTAAAACAATTCTATTTTGGAAAACCTAATTGGACTAAAATATGTATTTCCTCTTCATGAATTAATTGAGGAATATTTAAGGAAACAGTGCTTGAATTCATTATGCAATAAAGTCATATGTTTTATGTAGAATTCTAATTTGTAATAATTGTTTATACATGAAGGTTGTTTCCCGATATATTTATAAGAAATAGGGTCCTACGTGACCTGAAACATGACATAAGTATTAACAAAATATCCTGTAGTGTTTAATTAAGAATGTACTTGTAACGTTTTAGTTTTTTGGATTTTTTACAGTATTGGTAATTTTTTTTCGAATTAACTTTAGCATTCAAATTTGCCAAGTGGGACTTCATACCCTAAGCATTCTCTATCAGTAAAAATATGTAAGGTCATATCAGTTTTTGCTCATGAGAATCTGATTTTGGGAGGGACAGTTATATCGCTTCTGTCGAGTCACATAATATGACAAAAGTATCCAAGAGTAGTCCAATATGATATTATACCAATTTTATCTCAGTGGGTGGATATAGTTTAACTAAATGTGACATTTGTAGTCTAGTTAGTGAAACTTGTAGTCGATTAGCATTTGTTTAAATATCTGATTGTTTACGAGCTAGCATGAGTAGTTCTAATATATAAATATTTTATAAATAGCATGCATTGTAAATATAATACGTCGGAATTACATAGTATGGAATATATTTAGTGTAAATCCCACGAAACACAGTATATGACGTCCTCATACAATGATGGGAGTCCTTAAGTATGTCGTCACGACATCTCATGACGAAGCAATGGAAATATTTAAATGTTCATTGCTGCACGACTATGATTATTCATTCATTATCAATTGAGAAAAATACCCTTTCTCATGGAATAATCGACACGTAACATTCGATGAATTCAGCAACCATTGCTCTTATTTAAACATCCTTGTGCATATCATTACCTGGAACGGCCGACGTGAAATAGAAAACCCCGTGCAATGAAGTTGATTGTTAATGCAAGCCTCCGTTACGTGGTGTGAGGTCATGCCCAAAGGACACAGTTCTGCAGAAATGAATCATGATAGGTGTTAATTGTTGAAAAAACTGTTACAAGATTTTCAATATAATGTAATGGCATTGGGCACCCATTATACATTCCGGAATATCACTGTATATTTATTCATGCATGACACATAATTTATATCATTGTTGGATATGGATATCCTTCCACAACTTAGCTCGACCAATATCAATATTTTTACTAATCAAAAGAAATGTTAAAGTTGTTATAATGTCAATTTTTAAACAGTGGTGTCACCTGGGGTTTATCAGCCTGTTCGAAACGCACTAAAGCTTACTATGTCGTAGTTTTACCCCTTATCAAATCCTAAAGCGCAGCCTATCACTCATTAGGCATACAGGCTCAAGCCAAATAATAAAAACTCAACTTGTCATCCTTATAACTTAGAGGGATTTAAGGCT
Organism: Cephonodes hylas; assembly: GCA_030295005.1. NCBI lineage: Eukaryota > Metazoa > Arthropoda > Insecta > Lepidoptera > Sphingidae > Cephonodes > Cephonodes hylas. The sequence goes on from AP025371.1 coordinate 9,862,944, forward strand.
TTTATTGGTACTATCCAACTATAACTCCTGTGCTCCAGGATCAACAGTGGCATCAGTGAATCTAAGGGAATTTGTTATGACTCCTCAACGAATTAATCAGAAATAACATAAAAGAGGAGCTGGAAAAGGGTCTTAAGACTAGTCGCAACTAAAACATTAATGACTAGTCTAAGTAAACCACGTCTTCTCGCGAAAGTTAAAGAATATTCCCTGCTCATGTCTTATTCTAAATTAATATATTGTGTAAATAAAGGCTGGGTATCTTCTGCACTATAGCCTTCAATTGTTTTGAACTTCGCCATTCATGAAATTTGGCGCGTCATCTAGATCCGTATAGGATATGGCGAAAATTGTTCTTAGTAATCCATTCTTAATTAAATCGGTGACAATTTGTAATGCAAATTATATAATGCCTTGTGTTCGCCGGTCATTGACGTAGTAGGCGGTCTTTATTTGTATGAAATATATGCATTTTAAAGTATCTTTCTATGTCTTCCGGGTTAGTCCCACGCACTAAAATTGGAAGGAAGTTTGATTCCCGGATCAAGTAAAAGTGTTATTGGGTGTTTCGTTAGGAAACTCGCAGTAGTAATACGAAGGTTCGAAATGTGTCCGCTAAACGAATCTCAAGGAAAGATTTTATTTTTGCAAAGTTATAAATTTTGATTTAATTATAGACAATATCATTTAAAAACTATACGTTGTTTTTGGAACGTAATCTCTTAAAGTCTCTGAAACCCTAGTACAAAGTATCAATATTTCTTAATTACCACATTCATGAGGTAAATACGATCCTCGTCCCTTGTATTCGCCTTAGGGATTCGTGATTCACTGTTCCATCGGTATTGTGTGCAATCAACCAGACGCTTTTAAGTTTTCAGTGACTCACAACTCAAACTTAAAAAGTGAAATTAAAATATGACAGTGTGATCTAAGTGATCTCATTTGTTAAATTGCTGACACGGATATTGTTTAAAGTTTAATGTGGTTAGATTTTATTCTTAAGATTTATTAGAAAGATTCTACCGTTTCTATAACAGTCATAATTAATAAGTGTAGTGAGCTTCAACATGACGTATGCATTGAAGAAAATCATAAAACTATTATAACAGTAAAAAAAATATATAAAATTTCATACATACTATACTCAGTTCTTATTTCAGTGAGTTTGACAGATACTATGAATTGAAAGTACGTTTTTTGATTCTTCTAAATTCATTTCATGCAATATATTTGCGTTCGTTAAAGGAAATTCTGAATAATATGTCTTTTCCACACATAATTTGTTTTTTTTAATTCATACCAATCTGATAGATTAGTTGCTCAGAATTACAAACTGCAACTTTACCCTAGATCAACTAATATACTGGTCGTTCGACGACTGATGTCGTCATAAAAATATATTCTTCAACACCCCAGACAGCTCCACATTCTTTCGTGAGGCCACTAGCGTATGATTGCCGAAAGCCTTCGATGACTAACTATAATTTTTGAGAGGCCTTTTCTTAGAATTTCTTGTTCACGCAGGTACCAAAATGTTAGAGGAAATGCCATATCGCATTGTCGGCAGATTAGGATCTAAATGTACTGCGTTTATATGATGGTTCAGAGAACAGTTCAAAATATGAACTATAAAATATAGTTTGCATCGGAAGTGTGAAACATATTTCTATATTGCAGTCATTTCCACGCCACTAAATGGTAAAAAACTGCGATTGATTGATGAAGTCGATGCTATTGTGTGTGGCGTCATTGAATTGAATTACAAATAGCTTGGAAACGTACACTTCATTGTTAATATTCGCTGTTTTTTATGTATAGGATGTTCGTTGGCGCCAAGATAGCATCCATGAGATGTTATACTTAGAAATTTTTCAGTGAATTTTGAAGAATTTGGAATACGGAACTTATACTTTTTCTGAACAGAGCCCATCAACCAGGACATCTCTGGCTCTGTGACGAGCATTATTTAGTTTTCCCGTTTAGGTGTTTTCACCACAAGATCGGTGTTTAGATGCGTCAGAAATTTTGCGATAAACATTTTCTAACATTCTTGGGTTAAATTTGGATGTAACTATGTAGAAATAAAATTAAATAACAGTCTGCCCGCCTAATCGAAATAGACCAGCACGATGAACTGAGGCCTTAATTTTCTTATTTTACGAGTAAAATTGTGCCAATCAGGATGAAATATACAGACAATAGAAGGTATTTTTGAGTGGCATAGATTTGTTTAATTTCCGGGCAAAGTGACGCTGATACGACGTAGGTGATATATACGTTCATATACGTATGTATTTATCTAAAGCATTACACTACAAATGTTATGTAACTTTATACAACTGCAGTGTTTTTTTCCGTTAATGGAATTGTAGTATTTAAGCTATTTGTAGTACAACTACGCGTCATCTAATTCTAGTAATTCACATTTTCTATTTATAAAACTCGAAGTATGCATATATTAATATAGCATTTGTATAAAACCGCATGCACGTCACGGAATATCCGTAGAGCTATTACTATTTGCTGTCGGCAGATTACGGGGACAAGACCTTTTTGCTGCATAAATTGATATCAATTATGGCAAGATAGAAGTAATTGTCTAACAACTGTACTGTGAGCGTGACTTTAGAATCACACATAAATAGTCGGTCACGCCTCTATCACTAAGTGTACTCTTACACTCGTGCACACCCTATTGTTGTCTACCGGGTACCTTTCCTGATTCCGAGCTAACCGAAAGACCTATTAACATTTTGTCATAGGGATTGAAGCCGGATCTCGATCGTATGCTGAACTTTTATGCCACCGGACAAATAAAGCCTTACTTTTGCTGCTTCAAATAATTCTGGATGGATCAATCCTTACAGATCTCTTTTAGAATAAGGATAAATGTTGTCAGCCCAATGGCGTGGTTGGGTATACACCAGCTTACGAAACAAAGGTTTGCGTGATCCATAAATATTTGCTTCGGGTCTGGGTGTATCGGTCACTGAAAAAAATCTCTCATAGTTTCTGATACCTAGGATACAAGTTTCGTATATCAGCACTACGTAGGTATGTACATTAAATTTAATTTTTAGTCTTTATTAAAGTAATGGTTTTAAAAATAAATAAATTTTAACTGTTTTAGTACAGACACGGCGATTTGACAATACCGCACTAGATTGTAAGCGCAGTGGGGTTAATATAGGTAATCGATTTGCAACAAGCGTTAACCATCATCCCTTACCAGTCAAAACACTTATGCTGGCCTTATGTAAACCGGTTATTAACATTCTGGTCATAAAATATACCGCACTATTTCCTATGTAATCAATTAAGACTAAATAGGTGTCTTAATACTATAGTAAGCCTTAGCTAGGTACTAGATTATATATAGAAGTATAGTGATAGGCATATAAAAAACGTGGATATAGTATCATCATCATCTCCAGCCTCTATCACGTCCAGTGCTGGTCATAGGTTTCTCTCATGGCACGCCATTAGGCACGATAATCGGACTTCCTCATCCAACTGCAGCGAGCCACCTTACGAATATCTTCACCCCACGTAGTCAGAGGGCGTCTTACATTACATTTGTAGTTTTTTACGTAGTGTAGGAATATAATATGTATTACTGTAATTATTGCACATTCTTAGTTCATTTCCAAGGTAGGCGAGGGACCGTGGGAGCCATGGTTCGTATTCAAATCGATAGTTTAAAAAACAACGCTCATCAGAAAAAAGCTTTCCAGTTTTTCCGGTAGTGTGAGAGTTATTGCGATTCTTCTACCGCGTTCAAAGGAACTAGATCAGTATAATTGATATAATAAATTACTAAATGCACTCGATCTATTCTCGACACTCAAATTGTAAAAAAAAATAATTCAAGAGGTGGTAGTAAGCTGTTTGATATGACTGCACGAAAAGTCGTCTTTATTTGTTTTCATATTTCTCAAGCATTAAATGAATGTTTATTTTAGCTACATGTTTTGAATTCCCAAATTTCAGTTAATTTATTAACAAAATTCAAAATAATAGTATTTTATTTTTTAAACGATTTTATTTCGACATGTCTAAGATATTCCGTTTGGCCTAGTATTTTTAAGGCATTTTATTTAATGTAACACTCGTAATCGAATGCAATTGGTAAGTCTATGAAGTGGTAGTGGGTACGGGTATTTTTATATTCAAATTAGCCTTTGTCCATACGTTTGTTGCAATTGTTGGATGCCATTATTTCATCTGTGCAAAGTTATACTTTTATCGGACCTGTATGTTTTTGCCCGTCACGATGACAAACAGGTAAAATAATGAGATCATGCAAATTTAACTTGATTGACTTGAGACGTTTATAGTTCAGTTTATAGTTACTTTATAGTGTTTAAACTTAATTTACTGTTTGTTTTAAAAGAAACAACCCGATAGTGAGTTTTGTTTCAAACATGCAAACAGGATGTATAAAGACCGTGATCGAAAACCAAGACAGGCAATAGCCACGGTAATTACAAACACTATGTAAATAAAAATATCCGGTAATATATTGTCATCAAGAAAAATATGATGTAAAGCTATAAGACATTAATCTTTGAATAGCTTGGAATTCTTTCAGATTATTATTGCACACATACATTACATTGATATTAAAGCCACAAGGGTGATTCCACTAATGATCTTCTAGAACAGACACCGCTATATGGCAAAGCGGAATATCACTCGCATTAACCCGTGCATTAGACATAGGATGGCTATGTCACAATCATCTCCTTTCACATAGCTGCCAGTTGCGATGTATTACATAAATAACATGTCGGCGGTGTATAGAAAAACGCTCATTCCTCCGTTAATGATTGTCAACTGTAAATGTATACTGTATAGTTGACTATCCAGTATTTCCTGTTGAGTTACGCAAAATAACTCTCAGCAAACGAATTGCATTTTGCGATCTTTTTCCCATTGTAATCAGCAAATTGATTCTTGGATATGTCCTCGCTTTGTTTATTGTGTGATTGTTTGTTTATTCGCTTCGGATTGCTTTTATGTTTTGCGAAGTGGCTGTTTAAATTGTATCGATGTTGGCAAGACAAAATTTAGACTGCTTTAAAAATCGATTTTAAATCGATCGATTACCTGAACGGGCAATGTGTTCTTGGATTTTTCTATTTAGAAATTTTCAGTACCATCACAATGTCAAAATGTATTTAAGATGTCTCTTGTATATATGTATGTATATTTCATTTCTGGGTTAAAAATTGTGTTTAGATGGGATTCTGAATTATTATAGTCTCCTAAAGCTAAATAGAAATATGAATAAACAGTGTGATGTAGATGTTATTGTGCTACAAAAAAATAAAAGAAGCTTTGGGAAATCGACATCATTATTTTTGTATCATATTTTTCGACAAGGACGAAGTCACAAACCGTCATTTCCTAATTGGATTAACGAGTAATATATTAGGTAAGGTAAGGGCTCACGAAGAATCTTCCAATTTCCGGCTAATTAAATGCAATTTTTCCTTTCGTTATTCTTATTAAGTGTCATAAGGGGGTCCGCACTTCCTGTGTAGCATTGACCTCATTACCTTAACTTTCGTTCTATTTGTAGCTTACACTGACCTTGATACTTCGGTGCCCTTTTCGATTACATCCGTCAATATTTTATGCATGTATATTGCAGATATTTATATTAAGGACGTGAAACAAACCTGTATATTTGATGTGACCTTTAATATTGTTACGTACCGAAGTTGTAAATCCTATGGGATTTAGATCATCGTCAATCCTTGAGGCTTGCTTTGGGTTGGGTGATTTACCCGCCCAGGGAACTCTAATCTAGTGGATAAAAAAATATCATAACTAAGGATGTACTATTGCGAATAGCTTAGGTATAATTTATTTATTAAATTTTTAAAAGAAAATGTTAATCCGTTTCTATATCCATATATTGAAAGGCTCATGGCTAGTCTACCACCATCATGCTTAAAATCTGCAGTCCTGTGTCTTCACTAGTTACACCAGTTTGTCACTAGTTATGTAGTGGGAATATAAAAGTGAGGTAAGGGGTCGGCTTAATGTAATCAACAGAGCTGACCAACGAGGGATAACAATTCGCCGCTGATGATTTTGGACCTAACTACAACTAGGAGAAATTGTAATCACTACGCAGTGTAAGTGTAAAGAATTCAAAAGATTAAAAAGTGATATAACGGTAGGGCAATTCCATTATTCGAATGAAAGTAGCTGGATCTACGAAATGTTGGTTCTGCCTAAGTTAATATACTATAGTGGGAACTATCGTCACTAGTGTTGCCTGTAGTGTGGACGTAACTCGATTTGTTGATAAGTCCGGGAACGGGTTATTTCTCATAGAGCATGACGTCACAGACTCCTAATATCATGATCCCAATCATTGTTACAACATGCGCAATGAAGACATATTTTATCGTTTTCCCACATGTGCTGAATTCAGGCAGAAGATTTCATGACGTCACTAAAGTACGTAGAATGACGTGCTAGATAGAAAAAAAGCTGACGGGGACTTACATTAATTAGAGGAATGCCCCCATTTATGATTTACGAATTAACCTAATTCGATTAAAATGTGTCAAGCCATCCAAGAAATTTCGATACCTACTTTTCCGTAAATATTTCTAACGAAATCGCCATAAAAATGACAAGGACATTTAAGGCAATCCTAGGAGAAGGTTATTAGTCTGCGAGATAGCAATTAGGGAATTTACTTTTATCCAAGAACCTATCGATAAATGGCAAATTGCTTGAAATGTATGTAATGCGGAAGAGAGATTCCCAATTATTTTGTTTACATCATGTTATCGAAGAGAAGGTTATTGCCAAAGATTACACATGTAATAAATATAACAGAAGAGTGACTTCCGTGTGTGTGTCAACACTTATAAAAATCCACACCGTGCTTATCAACCGTTAACAAAACGTTATCAATCAGGCGTGGCTTTGAGAAGGAATGTACCTTGCTAATACTTTCTTTTGTTAGATGATTAATTATTTATTACTAAAATTGTTTTTATACTTCTCAAGGGCTATTTGTCATGAAAAATATCTCTTGTCACAATTGACTACCGTAATTTTTCCCTTACTCTTAAATTTATCGTAATAAGTCTTCATCGGACGGAAATCACAATGACCGTATTATGAGTTAAAAACGAACGGATAATCACTTCATTTTTGAAAATGGAAACTCGTAAGTGTTATCTCATTTGAAAAATCAATTCGCAATTTAAACATTTAATTTAAATTTTATGTCACCTAATTAATTATTCGTTTTATGACCGAAAACATTAATAACGGTCGTCAGCGTATATGGTGACGATATATGAGGGTGATTTGTTACATTTTTTCTTTTTAATTAAACAAAGTGTTCCCATAAATTATGCTTAAAATTTCACACCGGCCAGATCCATTTCTAAGTAGTGCGTAGGTTTAATATTTATAATAGAATCAAATTTGGAAACATTTTTAGCACCTCATTAATATTATATAGCACCTTGTTTAACAGGGTGTGTGAATCGATGTTTATTGTATTATTAAACTGAAAGTCAGTTTCTTAAAGTTTCTAAACCAAATAAATGCTAAAAATCTACCCATATTATATCTCAATATAAATAATATAGACTGTTAGTCCCTATCCCACCACACACCGCCACTTTAATTCCTGTGCTTCAGGATCAACAGCGGTACGCACAGTAAAGACTTCAAGCAATGAATATAGAGCAATGAATGAAAACCCCTGCCCGCGATTGAACTCTTTTAGAACATAAAATACTGTTATATTGCATATAAATTCAATTTGTCATCCTTGAGGTTATTAAGTAATGCGCCCACTCTCCGCGTGATTTTTTAAAAGCTATAACACCCTTTTGGGGTATAATTGACTTGAACATATCGTCACATATGAGTGTACGTCTATTTTTAAGAAATTCCGAAAGAACAATATGCCACGTTGTGTCATCGGCATCTTTAATTCATTAATCTTATGAATAAATCGGGTACAAAAAATTCGCTGCGTTTGTTCGTGTTGTGATGTGTTTATTTGATACAATTGTTTTTGTCGTATGTAACTGTTATTCGTTCTGTTATGCTGTCGAACAAAGTGTTACTGGCGTTGAAAATTGATTTGTTTATAATAGCTTTTATATGTATTTTAATGCATTTCTTATCATGCATTGTTTATGTTATAATGTGTAGAAAGGTTTTTGATGAGTGTTAGACCAAGAGAACGCAATGCGCTTGTATAGAGGGAGGGATTACAGTTATATTTCTGTTGTTTCAAATGTTTAAAAAAACAAAAATGTTGACACATAAATATGATATTTGTGAAAATGTAATCGAAAATTTGTGTAACTATTTAAGTCCGTATGAGCATTTATTTATTTCTAAAAGTAAGCTGAAACAAATGACTGAGAAGTCTAAACTTAAAACTCACGATTTCTAAGTTAAGCAACTCCGATTCTAACTAAAAAATGAACAACAAACACCATCAATGCAAAATACTGTTCTTTTGTATAATCCACGTAACCACACTAATTCAACAAGTCATTGATTTATTTATACAGAATTAGCTAATATGTACACACACGTCAAATAGTATATGTGATTCATTCATTACTTCATTTCAAATTGATTCACGGTAAAAAATAGGCCGTTGATCTCAATAAAAACGTCTAGATTTTACCAATTAATTAGTTTTTTTTTGTTATGGTATAAATCAAGTACTCCTTATATAACAGACATAATTAATTGATTGTTTTAGACCAGCTTTTCCTTTAAAGGCTTAGTTGTAGACAGAGTTTACTTGCTGCGTTTCTCAGGAACATTTTTTATTTTAATGGAATGAAATAGATTTTGTTATTTAAGACCTAATAAAAATTTTCCAAACCCAGGAATGGAACCCAAGTTTGCTAAGTCTAATTCAACACCCTCTTATTTTATATTAAAATTAATGCAATTTGGATAAAGTTGTAAGTGATTACTATGTACATTGTAAGAAAAAACACCTAAGTTTACTAAATTTAGAGATAGGCAAATCTTGTGTCGAATTAGTCGTTACAAGAAACTTTGTTCTAGATAAAATATTCGACTTTCAACCCTCTAATACTTCGTTATGTTATCATTTTGTAATAATAATGCATAAATAAGGAGGTTGTTATTTATTTGAACGTTTTGATTTCAGCAAAATACTTTTACCGCGCGTATCAAACATATGAAGAACAAGTTAAAATAACACCAAAGAAGAGCATAAGTTTCTAAAGGAGTTGCATAAAAAGGAAAGTAACCAACAGAATCAATAATATTTATGTAACATGAAAATTATCCTCCATATTTTCTGAGTAAAACAGCATGTATTCTAAAAAATAACTGAATTACGTCAAACCCCATCTAAGGGACTAAACCACAATTCATTAATTAATCAAAAAGGTATAACGTTTTTCATATGTGTGTTATTCATCAGTCGCATCACTACTAAACATTCTGCTCGTGGTAACTGCAAATCAAAAGGACCATTCGTAAATAAAATTTGAATTTCATTATTTCCTTTTAAATCACATATTACTTTCATTTAATTTATTTGGTGTAACAGCAACATAAAGTATTAAGAATAATAACAAACAAAGTTTTTTTTTCAGTAATTTAAATTTTACACCGTGGCATGGATCCTGAAAAATAACTATATTTTTTGCTTTTTCTGACGTACTTGCCTTTTAGGGTGCTTTACTACCAAATAAATCTTATTATCCGTTATTAAATCAATTTTTGTAGTTATGATAATAACTGGGTATTGAAGGTTTCAGAAGGATCGAATTTATGAGTACATTCTAGAATGTAGGTATCTAATATTTTGTGATTCAATAGCGTATGGAGAATCGCGGCATCCAGAATTTTTAGAGAAATCAAGAGCTAATTTTTTTTTGAGCAAATAATTGCAATGAACCTAACAATATAAAAATAATATACAAGTCCGTGCTAACTTAAAAGCTTTCGTATTGCCGTCGATAAATTAATTATATCTGTGTATTTAACTGGTATCAGTATTCTCGAATCTCGATATTTGAATATTCACAACATCTCCAACGAACCTGGAAATGTGCTTGAAAATCTGCAACAGACTCGGCCCAATTCAACTTATGTATGAAAATTTTTTTTAGCTCTTGGGGTGTTTAGTATAATCCCACTAATTCGGCATTTCGATAGTTCGGCACCCTCCGTTCTCGCCCCTCTACACCGGTGCTTTATTTTATGTCAGTGACTCCGTTTTCAGTGTCTTTTTTTACTAAAATCCATTAATCCAAACATTCCAATAATAATAATCTGCAGTTTTTAATACAAACATACCTCACGCCTATATTCCCCGAAGGGGTAGACAGAGATGCATTTCTGCATTGTTTCTCGGGCACATTTCCAGACTCCGTGCTGCTACTGAAAATTTCCTAATGGAAAACCCCAAAAACACTTTGCCCGGGAATCGAACCCAGGACCTCTAGATCGCACGGCACATACCTAATTGTACCGCGACAATACGAGGCAGTCGACAGTTTTTAATAGTTTCGGATAAGTGAGATTATACTATATTTATATGTGTAAGTTCGAATGTTTGAGCGATGATGTGAGCGATGACTTTACCATGAAGATTGTTGCAAGTTTTGTTTTGTTATTGGATTGTGGTTTAGCGTTGTTCGAACGGAGGTATTTCAATCAGTTTTTAAACACACGCTGTTTTACCCAGAAATTATGGAGGATAATATCGAAGTTATAATATGTGTAGGACTTAAACTTAAAATAATAAAATTATGGTCTTTCCTTGAGGAAATAGTAGAAAATTAGTGAAAGTAGTAATTATGTCATTAACGTTAATTTGGTGATCTAACACTTAAGTTGAACATGAATAATTGAAGAATAAGTCAATGAGTACTGGAAAATAAAGCGACGCGAATAATGAAAAACTTACATCTTATCTAAAAACCATAAATTCGTCCTTAAAGAATAACTCAAACTTAGAGTGGAGCTTTTTTGTTGTTAGTCATATAAACTGTAAAAAACACCTAATATTGTTTCATTTATATAATTTTAAATTATATATATAGCAATAAAACCAACCAGCTTAACAAAAAGAAGTAACACAGTTATTCAGAAAATCAACGTGAATCAAAACTGTTTTGCCCTATATATTAAATTGTTGAAAGCCTTATTTGTATGTCGGTAGAATTTTTGTATTCTGTGCAGCTGTGACTACTTTACAAAAATTAAAAGACACCATAGTAAAGTAATAGCATTGCGTTCCTTTGCCAAGCTGTGTACACTTCTATATATAGGAAATAATCGTAATCGTTTCTAGTCAATCGACTAACAAGTAACTGCTGTCTGAAGCTTTTATTGGCAATTTTCCGTATATATAAAATATTTAATAGTGAATATACTCGTGCTTAATATATAGCAACGACCTGTTAAGTAATTAACCTTTTAGGTAGATTAATAATCTCTAATGATTTGTTATATAAAAACATCACACGTACACTCACGCCTTTTTTCCTCGAAGGGATAGGCAGAGGTGCATTTCTGCACCCTAATTTTTCCAAGTGTGTTTTGGTCTAAATAGGGTGCGAGCCTATTGCCGTTTTTGGGCCCACTTCCAGACTCCGTGTTGCTATCGAGAATTTCCCAATAGGAAAACTTAATAACACTGCCTGACTTGGGGCATATAGACAATGTTCATCAACCCATAAACGCCCACTGCTGAGCACGGTTCTCCTCTAACATTGAGAGGGTTTTAAGCCATAGTCCACCACGCTGGCCTAGTGCGGGTTGGCGGACTACACACCTAAGAAATTCCTAAGAACTTTTTAGGTGTGCAGGTTTCATCACGATGTTTTCCTTCACCGTTAAAGCAAGTGATAATTCAATGTGAATACACACATAACTTCGAAAAGTGAGAGGTGTGTGCCTGGGGTTCGAACTCGCGACCGCCGAGATTTTCGACCGCGCGCCTAAACCTCGAGGCCATCACTGCTTGTAGATATAGACAATACTTGTATACTATCTAAGATCATTCCTCCTCCTCGCCTCGTTCTCCTCATTACTGAGGGTCGTGATCCCCTGCACCAACAGAAGTCTTCCTTATTCTACGCCACCTGTTCCTGTCTTTGGCATCGTGGAGCGCAGCATAGAGTCCCGAATTAGTCACCGAAGATCATTCAGATAATAATAAATACAATGAGAGCTACGTTGGCGTCGATGATGTAAAACTACACGTACGTTAATTTTAGTGGCAATCAATATTTATGACGTAAGGCCCTGTGCCGTTTAGTTTACGCGTTCATTATATTGACACCTCTTTACAAAGAACCATGACTGATTGAGTAAACTATTTATAGCAATGAAAATGTAACCTTTAAAGCATTTGTTTTGAATGCAGATGATCTGGTCTTTATTTATAGTAACATACGAAGGTAACTAGTATTTCAATCATGACAACGAGGAGATACTGCTTCATTGTTTCCCAGTTTGAGAGTTCCTCAGATTACATTTTTGGTTAAGGATAGGGTTATAGGCATTTTTACTAGAAAATTCTCAGGAGGTGGAATTCATAAGTCCTGCATAAAACTTTTGTTGCCAGCCGTTGGAGAAACTCAGCTGGCGAATCAAAGGTATTGAAATATATCTTTCCTGTAAGTGGAACATTACCTGTGAGAAACCGTTATCCAGTATTTTTTTATTTCAGAGAAAATATTAGGGGAAGTGCAATAATTTACTAAATGTCTGTGTTTAAGGCTGAAGTAATTTGTAGTATCAATTATTAATTCTATCAAAAAGATAATGAAATATGCTTTTAAGGGTCTTTAGGCATTCGAGATTTTCTGATCAATTGTCCACCTATGTATAAGACTGTTCTGTCCGCGAAAATTACCTAGCCGACTGTCAGCTAACTGCGAAATTGTATACGTGTGAAAATAAATATTTTTATTTAGGTTTAGAAACGTTCTGTTGCGTTTCACTTTTTATATTATTTGTGTCCGTTGGTGTTAATTAAATAACATATATGCACATATATACAATGCAAATATCATGCTGTTTAACAAAATGTTATTCAACCTCGTGGCCTTGTTTTAAATATACAAAATAAAATATAAACAAACAATTGCTGCGCCTACCAAGATTTTCACTAGGTTGCAAAAATTCGCATGCGCACACGCTAAAAAACTACGCAAATATTCGAAATGTCACTCTATTCTTTATTAGAATCAATTTAGTTGGATAAAATGTAGTTGAATAGAAGCTTAAGGTTGCAATGGGTACACTCGACAATAAAATATTTCATTCACTTTATTGCAATCTCATTCAAAAATGTAATATAAGGGTCTTACTGTTCGTGAATGTACTAGTACCAATAGCTACGTAACGAGCTTTTGTCCTCTGAGGATGCGCAGACGCAACGCTTTGTATTTTATTTCATAAAAAAAAACTTTACATTGCCGGCCACTGGCCAGAGATCTATTTGCGGTTTATGACATGCATACACTCACGCTTCGGGCCCGAAGGGATAGACAGAGGTGTATTTTTACACCCACGTTTTGCCGACAGCGTTTTAAGTCCTATGTAATAAGGAGAAAAATGTACTGCCTTTTATCGAATTATTTAATGTTTTGATGAGTATGACGCCAGCATTATCTTTGGACTAATTTCCACAGAGTGCGTCCTTCGGTAGTTAAGAAGATCCGCAAATATTTTATTTTTGGATATACTAATCGCTAACATTGGAATTGAACGAAACTAATGAATATTAGTAAGCCTTTGCCAATCTTCATACAATGTTAAAATTAAGTTATTGAAAATGCATTGAATTTTATCAAAATAAATTGTTGTCAGTTATTATATAACTGACCTACCTCATTAATTAACTCTCAATAAAGATAATAATGCGGCAGAAAACCATATATACGTAAATTATGTGTGGAACGAGTCGAACACGATATACCTATTTCCAAGGTATTAGCTTTCAACAACACATGGTCATCATTTTTATAATGGGCGAAGCAATTTCGCTAATCGCCTGTACTATGACCAAAGCCGCAAGTTTATCATGTCAGATCTCAAAATACAATCGCGATTGTCTCGGCAATTATGCTAATCGAATAACGCGAGGGTCTAATTGTGAGGATGCGCTGGGCGGTTTGGGTGGCTGTCATACCACGATGACATTTGTCGCCGACCGTTGTCACTTGCCGATGCGATGTATCGATATCTTGATTATCGCGGTGATCGATTAATCTGTGCGTGTTACAAGACAATTCGACGAGGGCGTTTACGCGCCGGATATTATCGGGATTTCTGAGGCGCCGACAGATCGGGTCGCATAGAAACTAACAGTTTATTGAGATTTTATTTCTTCTTCCACGCGATAAAGGATGGTTTTATGATGATTCTGCGTTTGGATATCTATACCGTTGTCAACGAACTATTCAAAAATAGCTTCAATATGAAATTGTCTTAAATAGAAGAAGAGCATAGATTTCTTTGCTCTAAAAAGTGTTTATTTAATATGTAACATACATCTTTTTGTAAAGCTTTATTGAAGAAAGATCGAGAAAACGCTGTGATGTTTGCCAATGGAACTGACTGATTAATAGCAACCGCCGCGATAAGTACATAGCTCGTTAGCGAATACGTAAGCTTTAATGGTCGGCGATGCGATCGCGTCAACACAACACGCCTACATGCTCCATGGAAATCAGTAGGTCACTAGGAGCCACTTTAAACTGCGATACACTAGAGCCGCCGATTTGATTCATCCACCGTGGGCGACGCTGGCGCAAGGTCGACGCACTCCGCCGGTACCAATATTTGCATATCAGCGGGTCAGACTCACAAAAAAGTGACATAGTTTATCCGCGGTGCAAATTGGTATCAAGGTCACGACTCTCTCTCAATTACTGGGTAAGTGTAACGCCTAAAATCAACGCGATGATAAATTGCTCATTGTGACTGAGATAAGTGTCATTTGAGTGGCTTCCTACCTCGGAGTGAAAGCTCCATCGCAAGGATTTAGGATAATCGATGACACTTTGAGTGCGCCGATGTAGGTAATAGTGTAAACGGCATTTGTATTGAATTGGGAGTCGGTATTAGAGCTAGCGGTTAAGAATTGGCTCAAGGATGACGAGACGTTTAAGTAATTTAGGAAAAAAAAAATATGTCTTAGGTGACGTCAGAAGATGTTTATTTTATGGCCCAGTTATTGTCTATAAGCTGTATCATAATATTATTACAAAATATTTATATATTTCACGCTAATATTACTAAAGCAGTTAATAATGGCATTGTATTAATTGAATATGATATAAATCATCAATTGTTTCATGCAACAGGTACACTTATTTTATTTGGCATATGATATATCGAAAAACGTTAGAATACTACAAAGAGTCCGTGGTACTATTCCGTTAAATGGAAAGCTGAAAGAATTTAAATTTGATTTTATGCATTATTTCGCATGGTATCACGTATCGCATGCTTTTGGCAGTATTATGTATGTAAATTGGGAAAGCAATTACAATTGCTATGGTTTTGAGGCATGGCATCCAAGTCGAATTATTCACGGAGCTGACGCAATAAAAAGGTGTGTAGTACTATGAAAATGATCTTGTAGAAACATTTAACATACTTAATGAGCCACCAGTAGAATTCCGTTTACACAATTAAATACATTACAGGTTACGCTAATTCGTTCGAAAGGAACAAGTAAGCTCAACCCGAGGATTATTTTCTCGAACGAAATAATTTTTGCATACCGATGTGCAATAATCATAATTATTCTTATGATTATGTGCTTGCGTTTCTTGACAACGCCTTAATAGCTCGTGTTTTCGTTTCTCGTGTAAATTGTTGTAAAATTACGTGATATTTTGTAATCGATGGGTTTCTTCAAAATTGCAGTCACTTGACGACTTAAGAATTTGTTCATGTCGCGTGTGTTTAGCGAAATTTTGAGTGAAGAGTCGATATCTAATGTTGTTTAGTTGTAGGTATAGACGTAAGTATTTCTTAACCTTATCATCACGAAGAATTGAGGTTTAAAAATGAGGATGTATTTATGTTTTTTTTATTAATTTTAAACTTGCTGTGGATGTCGTAATTAAACTTAGTAAATTGTAGATAATACGTGTTAAGTTGTGACAGATCGGTTCGGTTCTGTATTTAGTTAGCGGTGCAGCTACTGGACTAAAATCTACATATTATATTAACTGATAGACCTTGGTAGAAAATAATAGACTATACCTCATTCACGATAAGTTGATTCTTTTGGCATATCGACTAATGATGGGAAACAGAAAATATCGAGTAGTTCAAAAATATTGCGTTTTAAAATACTACATAATGTGTGAAATTCTTTATTACTTTCGACATGTAAAACATTATTTAGATAAGCGATGGTGGGTCATAATAAGTACCTATTTAATATAACAGGGTTATTTTTAGACCTCCCGCCAAATTTAAATAGGTGTTTTAGACCACGAAAGTAAACAACTTCAGACCTTCTACACGAAGTCGACCACGTGAGTAGTTTTCTATGGGAGGGTCGAATTATTTATCACGTTTCGACCCATGTTTCTTTGGAAAAGTTGTTTAGTTTCATGGTCTAAACAACCTATTTTAAGTTGACAGGAGGTCCAAAAATAACGCAGTATGTAAAAATTAAGGTTGAAAAATTAAATAGTTTTATCTTTAAAACAGTTTCTATTATGAAACTGGAGCACAGACATGACCATCATAGTGTTCAGTAAAATTATCGACGTGGATATCGATATGAACGATGTTACGTCCCTTTCCGTCCGAACGATGTAACATTATACAAACGTCAATTAGTTTCAGTATTCCTATTTTAATTTTTCTTTGAAGCAATAAAGTCTCAAAATTTTCGGATAACGCTTATATCTTTAGGGACTTTTGTATTGTATGTATTTTTTTATATTTATCAAATCATTAAAATAATAAAATAATACGTTTTTTATTTCAAAGTCACGTCTCAGAAAAATTGACATCTGCCAAAAGAATCAACTTATCGTGAATGAGGTATAGACAATATATTTTATTTTGAAGTTCAGTTGACGGCGTAAATAAACATGATCTGACACGGTGCAATATATGTACCATTGCAAAACAACTATGCACGACGTTGTCAAAATAAATAGAAACAGGAAAGATTCTTAGTTTTCTGTTATTATTTTTAAAATATTGTAGATAATATTTAGGTTATCATTTTATATTTAAAATCCTAATAGTTACTAATTTTAGTTTCTATTTTTAATTTTTTTAAACGCGCTTAATCCCTGATCGTCGTTTGTTTTTGAACCTCTCGTGTATGATGTAAAAGACCGCATTTGACACATCATCCTAGAACCAGGCATATTTAATTCTTGATCTTGAAAATGTCAAACTTTAGCGCTCAAAACAGGCACACGTAAGCGCTACAGTCCATGACCCAGACCTCCTTTCTCTCCTGATATAAGAATGAAGACCGGTTTGAATTATTGTGTTATGCTCATTACTAATCAGTTTATGCTATACGATGCAATCGCTGTACCAGGAACAGTGTGTGTGTTTATCTCCGTAAATCTTATAAATTTATGATTTACATGATCGTAAATATAAATATTGTAATGTAAATGCGTAAAGGAGTTTGTTTGTTACACGCCTTAACCGCAAAATTGATATGAATGTTATAATAGTACTAATAGAGATCCTAAAGCTCATTCTAAATGAAATTGCAAAAATAATAAGTTTTGACCGACAATCAAATAACAGAGATAAACTTCGTAAAATTTTTATTCTAAACTTTTTTACGCAGCAGAAGTTGCGGGCAAACGTCAGTTTAGAAAAAATCATTTACAGCTTGCTGATATTGAAAAATTGAAACAATTAATTTTTAGAATAAAGTGATTAAGTTTGTGGAAGAAATACGTCTTCGTATTTCATTACGGCGTCTATTTAACGTCAAACTTCTTATCTTGTTACCAACAACTATAAATATTTTATTAAATATTTTTGTATTCATTCTCAAGGTGTTGAATCCCGTTAAACTATTATTTTGAATAAATCTATGTTTCCTAATAATATGGAAAAGTCACAAAATAAATGACAAGCATTTATATTGAGAGATAAAATTTATTTAGTACATTTAAACATCAAAAATAACATATAATTATTTTTGTTTAAACTGATATAAATCTTTTGTATAAGTAATTTTTTTTTTATATTACCAGTGATCAGACCAAATATGTGTAGATAAAACAAATGTTTATCATACTGCGAATTTGAACCAGTAACCTATCTCTTCATAGTCTAGCCAAAACTTACTACGTTTGCGAATATTTATAGATAATGTTGTTTTTTTCTGAAATACGTACTTTTTAAATACCGGTTTCGCGATTTGTCACCAAAACTTTCGCACATCAATAAAAATCGCTGGCTGTTTTGTCCAATTTTATTGTATGAATGTATACGTAGGTAGTCGTAGGTGTATGTCTGACCTTGTGACGAAAGTGAGTTGACTATCGACTTCTTTTGTTATCGGCGGAGCCCTTCGTAGATGGAATCAGTTACATCACTTTAATGATTGGAGTACGCCTCTATATGTTAGTTCTTTATGCAAATATTTACATACGAGTTGCGATGTCATGAGGGCGGTTTATACTTTAAAATTGATGTTATAAGATTCACACACACACATACCTCACGCCTATATTCCCCGAAGGGGTAGGCAGAGATGCATTTCTGCACCCACATTTCGCCAGGTATGTATCAGTCCCAGGTAATAGGGGGCGAGCCTATTGCCGTTTTTCGGGCACATTTCCAGACTCCGTGCTGCTACTGAGAATTTCCTAATAGAAAAACCCAATAACACTTTGCCCGACCCGGGAATCGAACCCAGGACCTCAAGATCGCACGGCACATACTTGTACCGCGGGACCACGACGCCTTCCTTCTACCTAAAACTTTGATTAACGCAAAAATATTTTAACTGACTACCAAATTTGTAAGTATCAGAAGGAAGATAATAATCAGTAAGTTAGTTTAAAATCGATGTAGTAAAACAAAAATTTTAAGACCAATGATATTTGAAAGATAACAAAGCTGCGTCGCTTTATTAATCATAACAATCGTAACACTTTTGTTTATTGTGCTGTTCATTCAGTAATTAAATCCAAACAGATTACCGTCATCGCACCGATTAAGAGAAACAATATCGCTCGTACTCATAACCTATAAACGTGTTAAGTAAACAAAGGAACTCCATATAGTGGTGGCCTTGACTTATAATTTAGATTATTCAGTGATTTTAACAAAACGAAAACATACCATTCAACGCATTGATCGTGCAGTGTATTAAAAATGAGATGTAAGTGGTATCTATGATCTAGTTACGAGAGTTCAAACTATAGATGCCCTTGAACGGATAGTTAGAATTTTTGTTTACGCCGATTCGCCTGCTTACCACTTCAGAAACACTAAAGGCGGCCTCAATTATAACAGCTAATAATTTATCACATATTTTTAAAGATCAAACGGAAATTGGCAGGAGCATTTTGTTTAAAGTGCAGCGTATAAATTAACATGAAAGTGTAATGGTGCTTTTGTTATGGTTGCTACGGTGGTATAATTCAGGATTCCGGATTTTTTTCATATTGGTACAATAGATGGAGCACGGTTCCGCCCGAGCTTATTCTGAGATATAATGCAATGACTCTTCACAAGGTATATTCAGTATGTATTCAGACCGTGATCGGAAACTAAGGCGGGTAATATTTAAGGTGACAAGAAACCACTAGGCGTTAAACTGACTGACAGCCCCGTGGCGCAGTTGGCTAGACACCAGCTTGCGAAAGGAACGGTCGCGGGTTCGATCCCCGCACCGAGACAAATGTTTGTGTGATCCACAAATATTTGTTTCGGGTCTGGGTGTTTGTGAGACCGAAAAGTCTCTCGTAGTTTCTGATACCCACGACACAAGACTCGTATCTTAGTGTGGGGTCAGGATTCTGTATGTGACTGTTGGGTGTATTTATTATTATTATTATTTATTATTAAAGAAAATCCCAACAAAAAATAAACATTTTGACGTTTCCCTAACAATCATAGGTAAAAAATGGATATGGTTGATAGGATTTGTCGGGATTTTTTTAAGACCAATCACATTTTTAATGTAATCACCTTATCTGTCACTTGTCTATTTTAAGCAGCATAAAAACTACATAACCGTCCGCTCTCACAGTATGTATTTATGATCACTTAGCACTACATAGGTTTAATTTGACACCATTTTCACTAATTACTTTTATGTATTTTCGTTGCTGTGTAGGTTTCTCGACTAGACAGCGTGGGTGGCCCTTAATGAAAGGTGTTTTGTGCTAGCCATTGCGAGTTAGTATCGAACATATTTGATTAATTTCGTTCCGAGTTCTATTTCGAAAGTTCGAAAGGCGAATATAAATTCGACGTACAAATTTTGT
Organism: Cephonodes hylas; assembly: GCA_030295005.1. Taxonomy (NCBI): domain Eukaryota; kingdom Metazoa; phylum Arthropoda; class Insecta; order Lepidoptera; family Sphingidae; genus Cephonodes; species Cephonodes hylas. The sequence continues at coordinate 9,883,463 of AP025371.1, forward strand.
GTCACCGGGGAAATGTGAATAAAATAGGAATCCTGACATTTTGCTCGATAAAAACTAAAAATCAATTATCTTTAAAAACTGCTCTTTTATTACATTTACTTAGTATTCCAACTCTAAAGTTAGTTAGTTTACAGAAAATAATCATGCGAAAGTCATGATCATTATCATCAGCTTATATACGAGTATATATAGGTACGTATCATTGCTGGGTTAAGGCGTTAGTCTACCACGCGGTTTCAGAATTTTTGAGCGTGCAGGTCTTCTCATGGTCTTTTCACACAAAACTTCAAAAAGTCGAGGTGTTTTTCTGGGGTTTGAACCCTCGATCGTCGAGACTCTCAAATGCATTCTTAAACCTCGAGGCCATCACAACTGCGATAATAAATCTAGTGAATTTGAAATATGATAGCACGCCCACATTTAGATGGTGGCAAAAAAGTAACTTTTACTAATTTCCATAGTGTTAGTCACTGCATTAGTTATGTAAGGAGATCTTGCAAGGTCTGGGGTCGCGCGACTCAGTTGATAAATGTTCCTTCGATGATTCACAGACAACGAAATTCTAGATGATGTGTACTACATCACGACACTCGTGTCTATGGTTTGAACAAATATTTCAGCTTTTTGTACTATATTACTTTTGTTGGTGATGTTCGAATGATCCCTTCACCTTACTATGTAGCTATGCTGCTGCTTTTAAGAAAGATGTATCTTGTCTACAAGAATTCTGTCAGAAAGACTAATATTGATAATATTGATGCAAGAATGAAAAATTTAGTCAACCAAACACCCACGGAAAAATGAAGGAAATAAAACATAAAATATTCTCACGAAATAATTTATTACTAACAAAAACTATTGTACTAAGCAATAATTTTATAGACAAGATAATAATTTTATGTACATTAACTGAAGGTTAATTAGCAGATAATTAGGTACTTAGGCAGTAGCTTATTTTACTTTTATTTTGAAAAGCTCCTGCGCCAATCCTTATTAGCCCTAATAGTTCCCATCCTCACGGCTCTCCTCTACGTCTAAGAGCGCTTCGGCCTTAGCCCTCCGTTGGTCTAGTGTGGGTTGGTGGACTACACGCGTAAGAAATCTCTAAGAGTTGAGATTCTCTCATCTTATCCACCACCCTGGCTTGGTGCGATTGCTTGCTGATCGGTAGAAAATATATACATTATATACTACTTCACTGCTTTTTCAGTTATCTGGAACAAAAAAGGAAAGTTTTAGGTGCAAGAATTATCAAAGATAACACTCCTGTAAATTAGAGTAAAAGTCATGAGTTGTGTTATAAAAATACGTCATACCTACATATTTAAAATCGGTAACTTGGGCTCAAAAGAAATGAAAGCTAAATGCGGGAAAGCTTGAGGTAGGTCAGGTACGATACTATTAATCAACTTTTATCTGTATCTATCAAAGCCTAGTGTTATATATCCATAGCCGTACTGATATCGTAATCCAGATCTCTAGTGAGTGCGTCACTGGGTTCTAGTGGAGTAAAATAACCGATAAGCTGTACAAACTCCGCTGGGTGACGTGGTATCAGGGAAGCCTGTTATTTACTGACGACGCATCGCGTTCAGCCGATATGAATACTGAAGTGTTCTGTGCACTGCCGGTTTTACTTGACAGGTAATTGAAAAACTATTTGTATGACGGGATGTGGTTCAAGAGTTTCAATAATGTGTCATCCAGGATATATAATCGGAAGTATAATCGACGATTCAAGGCATGCTTAGAGCAAGGATTATATGATTTTCATAAGTTCTATTTTCTAAATTTTAACGTAGTCAATTAGACAGTTTATTTAAATGTAATAATTCTCTTTTAAATTCAAGTAGCTATATAATTTTTATAGTACCAACAAATAAAATCTTTACGACTTCACAACTTATAAAGACTTTAACAAACTTTAGAGTAGGTATTAATATGTCGTGTCGGTATAGTTTACATCAGGTCAGTTTTGATTTTTCGTTAAGCGAGCGAACATAGACTGGGTAGAGTCAAAAGATTTTTTATTATTCCTAGACATCGTACTTATTTCTTTAAGAACCGTAGCGATAACATTTCTTAAGGTCTTTTACCATCAGCTGCCTGAGAAACGTAAAACTTCAATTTCATTAAGCAAAAATAGCTATCATTTGTTAAAATAAAACGCTTCATAAATACTCCACCAATTTAAACTTATAATTCACAATTTATATTTACAATATTCACAACTATTATTTAGTTTAGAACTGTTACTTCGAGCGGAGCTCGACCACCAATGCCTCGAGGACGATCCGTACTTTATAATGTTAGTTCGGTGAAAAACAAGCGACGCCATAATCAGTCAATAGACTGTCTCTTTTATTAATTTAATTATTATATTATATTACTTTATTTATAATCTAAATTATTTATTCTATATATTATAATAATTATTATTTAAATATAAAATGAACTATTTAAAATTCATCTTTATTTAATCAAATATTATGATAATTTGCTAACAAAAACAAACGACGCCATAATCAGTCAATACACTATCTGTTTTATCAATTTAATTATAATATTACTTTATTTATAATTCAATTTATTTATTCTATATATTATAATAATGATTCAGTATAAAATAATCTATTTAATATTTATCTTTATTTAATCAAATATTATGATAATTTGCTAACATTCGGCCATTCTGAACAGGCACGCGTCCCCGAGTGCATTAAAAATTGTATATTATTATATTTAAATATTTATAAACATAAAATGTTATTAACGCCACGCAGGGCTAGTAAGCTAGTAAGTGCCACGCAGGGCTAGCAAGGTAGTAAGTGCCACGCAGGGCTAACAAAGTAGTAAGTGCCACGCAGGGCTAACAAAGTAGTAAACGCCACGCAGGGCTAACAAAGTAGTAAACGCCACGCAGGGCTAACAAAGTAAACGCCACGCAGGGCTAACAAAGTAGTAAACGCCACGCAGGGCTAACAAAGTAGTAAGTGCCACGCAGGGCTAACAAAGTAGTAAACGCCACGCAGGGCTAACAAAGTAGTAAACGCCACGCAGGGCTAACAAAGTAGTAAACGCCACGCAGGGCTAACAAAGTAGTAAACGCCACGCAGGGCTAACAAAGTAGTAAACGCCACGCAGGGCTAACAAAGTAGTAAACGCCACGCAGGGCTAACAAAGTAGTAAACGCCACGCAGGGCTAACAAAGTAGTAAACGCCACGCAGGGCTAACAAAGTAGTAAACGCCACGCAGGGCTAACAAAGTAGTAAACGCCACGCAGGGCTAACAAAGTAGTAAACGCCACGCAGGGCTAACAAAGTAGTAAACGCCACGCAGGGCTAACAAAGTAGTAAACGCCACGCAGGGCTAACAAAGTAGTAAACGCCACGCAGGGCTAACAAAGTAGTAAACGCCACGCAGGGCTAACAAAGTAGTAAACGCCACGCAGGGCTAACAAAGTAGTAAACGCCACGCAGGGCTAACAAAGTAGTAAACGCCACGCAGGGCTAACAAAGTAGTAAACGCCACGCAGGGCTAACAAAGTAGTAAACGCCACGCAGGGCTAACAAAGTAGTAAACGCCACGCAGGGCTAACAAAGTAGTAAACGCCACGCAGGGCTAACAAGTTAGTAAACGCCACTCAGGGCTAGCAAGTTAGTAAACGCCACTCAGGGCTAGCAAGTTAGTAAACGCCACTCAGGGCTAGCAAGTTAGTAAACGCCACTCAGGGCTAACAAGTTAGTAAACGCCACTCAGGGCTAGCAAGTTAGTAAACGCCACTCAGGGCTAGCAAGTTAGTAAACGCCACTCAGGGCTAGCAAGTTAGTAAACGCCACTCAGGGCTAGCAAGTTAGTAAACGCCACTCAGGGCTAGCAAGTTATTAAACGCCACTCAGGGCTAGCAAGTTATTAAACGCCACTCAGGGCTAGTAAGTTATTAAACGCCACTCAGGGCTAGCAAGTTATTAAACGCCACTCAGGGCTAGCAAGTTATTAAACGCCACTCAGGGCTAGCAAGTTATTAAACGCCACTCAGGGCTAGCAAGTTATTAAACGCCACTCAGGGCTAGCAAGTTATTAAACGCCACTCAGGGCTAGCAAGTTATTAAACGCCACTCAGGGCTAGCAAGTTATTAAACGCCACACAGGGCTAGTTCCGCCACACAGGGCTAATAACAATTAAACATATGTAATCGAATCACATTTTGTCATCAATAACGGAATACGTATATTACAACAATTTATCATAAAACATTAGATATTTTATTCAGAATCACTAAATACAAGATCATTGGTAAATGCTAACTTGGGATAAATTTTGTCAACTGCAACCACAGTTTTATAAATAGGTCTACCTGGTTTCTTTGTAATAAGGGTGTCTTGTATTTCATACTTGTCATTTCCAATATTTTTATTATTATTATTATTTTTTTTACAATTCTGTAAGGCCCAGAACATTTAGGTATTAATTTTTTAGATTGACCCGGCATAGCTATACTAAATTCTCTTTCAACACGAACTAGATTCCCGATTTTATACTGATGAGCGGGTTTACGCGTTTTATCGAATCTTGCCTTTTGTTTTTCCTGCTCTATAACAATATTTTCATTAACTTTATTTCGAAGGGATTCGCGATTTTCCGGAATATTAGTATCGGACACAATAGAATTCAATGCACGATCGGAAGTGCCAGTAGTATTAATACCAAATAATAATTCTACTGGCGTCTTACCCGTCGCCCGATTCACGGTGTTATTTAAACCCCATTGAATTTTTGGGATTACTACATCCCATTCGTTATTTGGACGGTCGCTATTAGTCGCTTTAAGGGCATATAAAATAGATCGATTATATCGCTCTATTTGCCCATTTGCCCGAGGAGTGGCAACCGCGTTTAAAATGTGGCAAATTCCATGTTCTTTCTTAAAAATTTTAAATTCATGACTCGTTAAACTAGTGCCTCGATCAGTAATTAATTGGCGTGACAGTCCAACAAGTGAAAAATATTCATTAAAAACATTTATCGTCGTCTTGCTTTTACAATTTTCAAGGGCTTTATAAAAATAAACTTAGTGAAGGAATCTATGACGGCTAATGTGTAAGTTACGTATTTTTTTATTTTTATTTTTTTTTTTTGAACCGACGCATTCTCTTAAACCAATAAACGTTTCGTACTCTGTCATAGGTTTTGTCGTAACTAAAGTGACCCACATCATCGTGGTTTCTTTCAACTATTTACCATCTAAAAGATTTTAGAAGCACCCACAGCCGCCGGACACTACTTTTATTTTTCACTATTCGATATAACTTATTTTTTACAGTAAAATTGTTCTTAACTTCTATTATATTGCTATATTCTGGGTCTTTCAAAATATTGAAAATTCGTTGTAATTCGCCATCCGCCTGCTGTACAGTTTCAAGCCATTTTTCATCAGCTACATCCATATTACATACATTAATATGAAGATACAGAAAATTGTGTTCCTCGATCGGGACTGTACCACTTAAATTAATCGGATTTCTACTTAAAACATCTACTTGGCTCATCTTTGAGCCTGCACGGTACTCAATAGAAAAATCGTATTCTTGCATTGCAATCCACCATCGAGCTACTCTTGGAACTAAATCCTTCTTGGTCATTGTGCATTTAATGGCATTGCAATCGGTAACAAGTTTCAATGAAACGCGTAACAGATATATGCGAAATCTATTTAGGGCCGTTACGACTGCAAGGGTTTCTAAATCATAAGAATGAAATTTTTGTTCCTCAGGGGATGTTTGTCTACTATAGTAAGCAGTGGGTTGACCACCTTTGCAAAGCTTTTCTAAACCTTCTTGAATGGATTTAGAGGGAACCAAGAGATCGTCCATATAGGTATATCTTACATAAGATTCGTTTATTTCATTATATTTTGAACCGCGAGCTAAAATAAAACCCCTTTTAAATGTTAAATCATTATGGCTTAGATTAGAAATCATTATGTATCCCTTACTGTCATTAAAACCATACAAGCCGGGTAATATCAAATATTTGTTATAACCGGAGTCACGAAATGATGTTTGAATATAAAGAGATCTTGCAAAATGTATTGTTGTTTCTACCTCGACAGGACAGGTAGCACCCGGAGTGATAATAATATCGGCAATTAAATTAATTTTAATTTTATTGTATAGTATCGTCTGAATCAATAATGGGGGGCCTCATTTAAATGTAAGCTACTTGCAGTTTTATACATGACAACATTAGGCAATTCCTTCTATAATTATATTTTTATAATATTTGCGGCTATCCATTATACTAGATTGAATACGCATAATATTGTTATCTGAAGTAGAGGCCTTGATTTGTAGTAACTCATTTTGTTCAACTGTGCTAACCAGTGGAAAAGCTACGCCGCTTTTGTTACGGCAATCCTTAGCCAAATGAACCAGCCTACGACAAATGATGCATTTTTTTATAGGTTTAGAACATTTCGTTCTAATGTGTCCTGGTTCTCCGCAGTTATAACATACGATCCCAGGTTTAGAATTTTCTAAATTAAAGGACTGATCATTAATTAACCCGACATCCCTATTATTCATAAAAAATCTGCGTTTATTTTGTACATAATCATTTTGTGATAACGTTTTTATATAAGAGTAAAACTTTTCCGGTTCCTCAAAACGGCAAGCATTTGTGCTCATTCTTACAAATTTATCATCAATACCATGTACTAGGCATCCGACTGCTTTACTACCAATGATTTCACATCTGTTTATCAATAACATTTTTTCATAATAATACACGTCTAGAGGTTGACCTAATTTACAACGTAATTGTAACATTTTTTGTAATAAATCACCATAATTTTCAGTGGAAGGAAAAGCCAACTTTAATTTTCCCATCCGTTGATCCCAAGTATTTAATAGTGAGGGTAATCCTTGATACCAACGTTTTGCGAAACCCGTTAATTTTGCTAATGCGTAGTAACAGGTTTGTCTCTCATTCCAACTAAATATTTGAGCACATTCATTGACTTTATGTAACCAAGCTTCTATGTTTTGTGAACCATCGCTGGGGTCAAACTCCGGGATAACATTAACATGAGAAGCAAACGATTGATTATGTACCTGAAGTACGCTATCACTCTCAGTTTGCACAGGCCTAGTTAACATCTGTTCAGGATACTGATTTATAACTGATAACGGCTCTAATCCAACATGTGGACGGGTAGACGGAGTCGAGGACAAAACGGGGGTTCGTGTTCGCGATTTATCCGTATTACTGGCATTCCTAGACGTCCGCTTACGATTTAGACGCCTATCGGACTTCCTTGAATGTTTTTTTGATTTTTTATGCCTTCTATGAACACGCACACTACTCCGTGATGAGCGGTTTGAGCTAATACTGGACACTGATCGGCGTCTACGCTTAGAAACGCGACGCTGTCGCGACCTATGTCGTCTGTTGGATTCCATTACTCGAGACACAAACAAGCGTTTATAATATTTATAAACTACACACACCACTGCGGTTCGAAGTTATAAAATCACAAGTTATATTTACAATATTCACAACTATTATTTAGTTTAGAACTGTTACTTCGAGCGGAGCTCGACCACCAATGCCTCGAGGACGATCCGTACTTTATAATGTTAGTTCGGTGAAAAACAAGCGACGCCATAATCAGTCAATAGACTGTCTCTTTTATTAATTTAATTATTATATTATATTACTTTATTTATAATCTAAATTATTTATTCTATATATTATAATAATTATTATTTAAATATAAAATGAACTATTTAAAATTCATCTTTATTTAATCAAATATTATGATAATTTGCTAACAAAAACAAACGACGCCATAATCAGTCAATACACTATCTGTTTTATCAATTTAATTATAATATTACTTTATTTATAATTCAATTTATTTATTCTATATATTATAATAATGATTCAGTATAAAATAATCTATTTAATATTTATCTTTATTTAATCAAATATTATGATAATTTGCTAACACATTTATGTACAAATATGCCTATAGAATATGCTTATGTCATGGAAATCAATGGCCACCTTTGTAAACCAACTTCCTCATGTTTATTTACCTGTAAACATTCCACATTACTATGAATGAGTACTGAAATACATACGATTAGGTAATGTATGACGAATAGTAATTTCCTGCGTGCGAGGAAGCTATGACTAACACATAACCACACTTATGACGTCAGATACATTGGTTCCGTTACGGCAATAGTTTCCGCCCGCCTACCTGACAGTTTGTGATTCAGGGTGGACACCCAAAATGGCAATACTAATAGGCTGTTTCATCAATTGTGCAATAACTGAATAATGACTGTCAATCGTGCTAACCAAGTTAGATACGGGTTCAGTTCAAGGTACTTCGGGCGTTTCTCATTGATTATCGCAATCTTAAATGGAGAAGGAAAAACCTAAACAAATTTCTGAGGTATGTGAAGTCCAGACATGCGCAATAGGCCTGGGTTATGGTGTAACTGAGACCAGTTCATATAAATACTCGTAATACCGTATGAGACAAGGGGTTCAAGCAAGCAGTTTTAAAGTCGGTGAAAGAGCATATGATCTCATCATTGTTTAGTTTAAAGCACTGATAGACTAAACCTAAGTGTACAGTTCCGGTCCTCCATTTTTCATTTACCGGTATGATGGCGGGCCGCTCTCAATGGCCTGAGGCACTAATTTTTTGGAAGCAGATTAAGTATCGTTTAATCTTGTGACGGCAGTTGCCTCCTGTACTGTTGTCGAGCTTGAAAGCCAAAACGGCATAATTCTTTTATCCTTTAAAGAGGTATAGAAACCACCTACCACGTATGTCTTAATTATGTGAGGCAACTGGAAAGGTCAATAACATTCATCATTATCTAAGCTTCTGAAATCAGCATAAGTTGGGGATATCGACATCAGCTAATACTTCGTCGACAATTTAGGTCCTTTTTTCTAGTATATTTTGCAACTCTCTTAAAAGTCTCTTGCTTGAAAAGTATAAAGAGGTTACGTTCGTACGGCAGTGTAAAGTTTTTTACTAGCGACTTAGCTCGTAAATATCAGGATGTCTGCGGACTGCAAAGCCTGTTAATCTGTCGCCTTCTCTATATTAAATTATAATAAAATACAGAAAATAAAGCAAATTAATTACTTTCAAAACATTAAAAAGACAATACATAATCATATAGTAGTGTAAAGTAATAATTGTCTTTCACCTTGAGATAGATGACGTGGATGCGTGTTGCTGCGTCCGCCTACCGTTAATAGCAATCGGGTTCGTAGTAGCCCTAAAATGGTAGTGTAAGATGTAGTCATTTTAATGGCACATCACTGTTTGGTAACGTGTGCAATGTACCGAAGAATCAGCTTTCGCCAGACAATGATACTTTAAATTTGTGTAATTGAGTTTTAATTAATATGCTTAATTTTACACAATTTTTATTTTCTAATTAAAGTAAAGCTTCCTTATAAGCTATTACGCCACAAAGATTTTATCAGTGTCAGCGATCTTTTACAGACAACCCATAAAACCCATGAAATATGCTCAGTGATCTGGATGCTAACCAAAAGACAATATGGTTTAATATAATCAGCCTATATACGTCCCTCTGCTGTGCATGAGCCTCTCTGAAGATGAGAAGATTTAGTCCTGGCTGGCCTGTTCCAGGTTGGGTGGAAAATACTTTGGTTGGTTTCGTCGACAACCTTCAACGTGATGTAAATCTGTTACACATTTTCTTTCATGACAAAATGCAATAAATTCACTTATCTTATATGTGTATAATAGCAGTGACTCAGCATTTTACTACAACGCAGCTATTATGAATGTGGGGCTAAGGTACGTCCCTGCGCGAGTGACTGCGAACAATTATAAGATACTATCTGATACAATGTCCAGCGTCAATTATACTTTGTAACCGTTTTTAAGTATAACCAAGATCATATCTACATATATTAGTATAAATGCAGTTACAATGATTTAAAGAAGTTAGTAGGCAGTGGTTGACTTTTAGGCGCTCCATGGGGAGGCCTATGTTTAGCAGTGATGAATTGTGATACTCAGCCTGAATAAATGTCTACAATGTCCCTACATTGTAGTGATACTTGAGACTAGAGTGAGCCTGCCAGTTGTACTTAACTCTACCCAAATCAGCTTATCTTTACCTCTGCATACTTTACTGCTTCTCACGCCATAAAGAAAAATACTATTCATTAGTTTGCGATCATATTTTAAGGGAAAAGTATATAAAGTAGTAACTGGTAACGTTGGATTTAGTTCATGAATTTATTTGTGAAACATCTTTTGAAGTAAAAAGCAAAGATAATGAATAATAATTGTATAATAATATAACCCAATAAATAATTATATAATTTAACCTCATAAGGTAAAATCGACCGTTTATCTGAATTGTTGGAATATTTTCATGTTCAGTCACAAAATCATCAGTGGTCGGTAAACCCCCGATTCTACCGGTTAAATAACGCTTTGACAAGGAATACATGCACATATGACGTCAATGGTGAATTAATATTTCATCCCTAAGGTATTTACATTGGGAAAAAAATAATACTTACATTCGTATTTCTTGTTGTTGACTTCCTCCCCTATTGTTTGGCATTTGCATATTATTTGTAATGTCCTTCTATATTATAAGTAAACTTTATTTATTGATGTTAATTAACATTTAATGAACGGAATTCAGCACACAGAAATTTTAATACTGGAAAAATGCTGGCTTCCTGTATCTTTAAACAAATACGAATGATATGTTAACTGTTTTTTTATCAATCATCTTTGAATTTAATTCTGACGATAAGACATTGGGAATGTTTGATATATTTAAATTAAATACATATTATTGAAATTTTTAAACAAATAAAAAAGAACATTTCGTGTTGCTAAGGAGGTTTTTTGCAATCACTTCTGAAGCGGTTGTGCAAAGATTCCCAAGTACATACTTGTAAAAGTTAGTCAAAGTAAGGATTTTGACTAATCAAAACAACGGATCGAACTCCACCAGTAAACGTTTAAAAGGTCCTAAGATATGGGCTTAAAAGGTATAATACGCAACTCGAGTTCCTTACCACTTTAAGTAAATAGCGATTGATTTGAAGCACCGTTCAGTGGCTCGTTTATGTCACAATTTAATTAATATATAGTACTGTCTTGAGGTTGATTTTATTTGCATTTCTTAATTAAAGGGGCATCTGTAGTCACAAGATAAATAAGAATTTATATATCCTATACAATTTAGATGACCGACACTTCATACATTTTTGAAATTCAATATAAATAATACTTGGAGTACTGGTTTCCTCACTAAGTTTTCCTATAGGTAAATTACCGGTAATAATAAAATGGCTTGTACATACACTTTTTCCTTACTATAAATTCAAATCCAAGCCATTTTGATTCATATTAAACTAAACAATCGTTGACTTTATCGTTTAAACTGCATCGTACCGTCCCACTAATACAAAGACGATTGAATTTTATGTGATTGCTGAACAATTCTATTAAGTAAGATCAATATTTCAGCGGCACAAATAGGACAGTCCCGTCTATATTAATGACTTGCCTTTAAATAGCATTAAATGAGAGTTATTAGATGCAAATTATAGCCAATAAACATTGCTATGGGCTCTTAAAGTTTGTTTACAACGGTTTTAGCCCACACTAGTTATCACGTGTTTTACAATGTCTTCATTGGATTTACATAAAAGATTAAGACCTCTTACGATTTTGTTCATCTAAGAGTAAGGCAGCATTTGTTTTTTACGTGAAAAAATCGGTGGACATTTATTTAAATTGGCGCAGCGGGTTATTCTTGTTTGTTGAGTTACCAGAAAATCTACAAGAGCCTTTGAGTGTCATTTTAAAATCAACTTAAAGTCCTAATATGTGAACTTATTTGTGGTTGTATTACCGAAGGGTTAGACATTGTATATTGCAGTCGTAATTCGTTAAAAATTTGTTTTTAGTCCCACGTTATAGGGACCATCTTATCGAATGTTTTTGCCACATTTCCATTTCCAGTTTCGGTATGGCTATTAAGATTTTCCCTAATGAAAAACCAACACCACTTTGTTTGATCGAAGAATCATATCCAGGACCTTGTAGAACGTATTGCACACACATGTACCGCCTAATCACGAGGAAGTCTCAAGGGCAAAATATTCTTTGTTCAAGTGTTACAAAGATTTTCGAATAGCGAACACAAACGTGCTGAAAATTTCCGTTCTGCTCGGCGTTTTTTGCCTCTTATGAGTATTTGGGTGGCCCTGAACATAAGATGGGCTACTTCCTCATATGTCAGATTTGAGAAAAAAGTCTTTTTACTCAACGTACTTTTCTCAAGGTTAAAAGTAAAAACCTTTAAAAATACTGGCCAAAAATAACTTTAAGGAACTTCAAGTGACACTAGTACGCGAAAATTCTCGAGTTTAAATGACAATAACGTGTACCGGATATTTCGCGACATGAAATGCAATGCCTCCGTGTGATATCGGGCCCATTACTCGCTACGAGAATTTACGACTTGATCGGTCGCGTAAAATTATTTGACGTTTACAACACGCTAGTGTCGGGATGCTTTCGATCGCTTTCATATCGCGTTGCTGCTTGGTATTTATAATAATATTGATTGGTTTTGACACCCTTGAACTTAGGCGTAAAGTTTTCCTGGCGCGGCACTATGTTCTTCTTTTGAGACATAAGGTGGATTCTCCTGAACAGCTCAGTTGTATTAATTTCTTCGTTCCGGACAACTATGTGCGGCTGTGTCGTCGTCGACTGAGTTTGTTCATGCCCCCGGAATTAGCGCGTACACTCCAGGGTGGAAATGCTCCCACCGTAAAAGCCATTCATTTATTGAATCGATTTATCGCTGGGGTCCAAGATGTCGACCTATTTGATGATGCAGTAATGATAATTATTAATTTATTTAAATGTTATTTTAGTTACAATTGTTTTTAATATAATATATAATGTATTTGTGTGTTGTGTAGAATGTATAATTTTTATTTTTATTTTTTTTTAAGTTTTGTATATGTACTTATTAAGCAATGTAAGCGCTATGGTCTGTACTGTCAGCTTGTATTGTGTTTTGTAATGTAAATAAATAAATAAATAAATAAATTAGCACTTTACCGGTGAAAGAAAACATCGTGAAACCTATACGCTTAAAAAGTTGTTAGGAGTTACTTAGGTGTAGCTTGCCAACCCGCCCTAGGTCGGCGTGGTGGAGTAAGTTGTAGAGAATGCCCGTGGCCAACAGTGGGTGATGATGATGATAATTTAGAGGTCTGATGAAACAGTATTTGAGGTCCGGATTTCATAACCATTGTAGGCCCCTGACTCTTTAAGAACATGTGTTAATACATAATCACGCATTCCAGTAACGAAAGAAAAATGTATTACACCTATTTGAGAGTTCGCCATAAGAACCTTTTGGATTAGTCGAGCGATCGGAAAAAGCAAGTAAAGCGCTATTCGAAATTACTTGAAAAATCTATATTTCATAGTTTGCTTTTATTACTATCGATCAAGACATGACTTTGTTCGCTTCTATATTAGCACCGTAAATATATTATAAATAACAATGTTAAATGAGACAATTTCCTGCATCGTCAATAACACATCGAAAGAGTACACGAGTTAAAATACAAATACGTTTGAAATAATGCATACGATTTCAATATGGCCCATTAAACTATTAGCAATACTTGCGCATGAGAATGTGTTGTGCCCACAGCGCCGAAAGCCGTTGAGAGGAAACCCTGCATGTAATTAGAATAATAGCTTATTGTGTGCACAATTTATGCCCGACATACTGGTGGGTCTACCGTCTATCATGTCTGGGACTTACGCGAGCTGGTAAGCGAGTAGGCTTGCCGCTTGACGTTTCAAAATATTGAATTTAACTTTTCTAGGTGTCTATACTAAATTAAATTAATAGTACCTAATACTTACATTTTAAAAGTGAAAGTTTTGTGCTTTGCATTATCATCTTCAGCCAAAAGACAGAGTCCACTGCTTGACATAGGTCTACCCCAAAAGACTTACCAAGTGTTCTGTCAGACGCGATTATGATTTTGATGAACAACAATTAATCATCCTAGGTCAATAAAGGAATTTTTCATAACCATTAGAATCTAAAACCAGCAATAATATATTTCTCCATCTGAAGTAAAATTGAACATTTTTCTTCTAAGACGAAATATAAACAGAGATAAAGTTGAAAACTGCGGGAATCCCATTTATTTTCATAGCCGTTCGGTGGATAATCGCAATTGTATTCAGTTTGTCACAGCCGTGCGCTGGTGGGCCGACTTATTGAATGAAGGGAAGGCCCGCTCGCCGTTCGATTCATGCATGAATGGACTATAACTTTACACGTAAATAAAATGAGATGGAGTGCTGTGGGTACTTAAAAGTGCGTTTCGAATACCGTTAGCGCTTTCAGAATGGTTATGGGCTTTCGATTTACCCGTAAATACCTAGTGTTAGTAGTGATATGATTTATTGCTTTTATCATTATTTGAGTGCTGTCGCGGTGAATGGATGGAGAGCAGTGAAATTAGGTTTGACCCTGAAGCGACATGTTTGAAGATGTAAGATTGAAACATCTAACGATGTTTGAGATATGTTCTCATTAAAAACATTGTTTATCATTAAAACATTTTAAGGTTATGTTTGCCTTTAGTATTTGCGACCGTAATTTTTCCTTGCGTAGACCTTACGATTTTAAAAGCGTTATTTGGGAAAATAAGCCTTTGCTTATTCGCAATCATCTTTATTCTAAAAATAATATATCCACGAAAGCCGACATATCTCGTGCGCCAATCCGCCGTCAGTGTAAAGATTTATGTATACACATGTGTATAGCGACGTAATTCTAACATTATGGAGCATGCGGTGTCGCCGACAATTACTCAACGACAGATGGATGCGGCGCTACCGCGACCCACGGCGCGCCGCGACACGCCCACTAACTTACACACAGCGCTTCAAGCGCTTTTAAACCACGCTACTTTATTCGCCGCTTTCGTACTTGATAGCTTCGTGGTTAAGGCGCGCAGGAGAATCTCGACGGTCGCGGGTTCAAATCCACGCGCCACTGACTTCGAAGATGTGTGTATTCACAATTAATTATCACTTGCTTTAACGGTGAACGAAAACATCGTGATGAAACCTGCACACCTAAAAAAAATCTTTGGTGTGTAGTCCGCCAACCCGCACTAGCCCAGCGTGATGGACTAAGACCTAAACTCAATGGTTGAGCAGGCCCGTGCCCAGCAGTGGGATGTATATGGACTGATGAAGTGAAGTATGGTTGTTAGTACTTGTTAGTAATAATTTTACAGTTAAATCCGGTTATAACGAAACCGCTTATAACGACGGTTATAACAACCGAAAGGCATGGTCCTGGCGGAATCTATAGAAACTACAGTCGAAACCGGATATAACGACACTGAAGGGACCTTATATTTCGGACGTTATATCCGATAGTTGTTATAAACTATAGTAATTACTTTATATAGAATGTGCCGGGACCTTACCATTCGGTTGTTATAACCGGTCCGTCGTTATAAGCGGTGTCGTTATAACAGGTTTTCACTGTAATAACTATCGGATATAACGTCCGAAATATACTGTCCCCTCAGCGCCGTTATATCTGGTTTCGACGTTATTTTAGATTTAAAAAAAATATCTTTTGTATTTTAAATTGTAGTATTGCGTCGTAGAGACCTTTAGTCTTTCAACTACGCACCGTACCGCACGCACGCTAGCTACCAAAAGCGCAGTTCAAGTGTCGAGAGTCTCCGGTTTTTAGCCGTCATTTTATTTTTATATAGCGTGCCCAAATAGAATTGGCTTTATATCCAGATTGAAGTGGAATTATGAACAAGAAATACTATAAAAATATGAAAACAATCTATTTAATTTCATCCACATTCGTAGTCGTGTGTCGTGGTGTCGTGGGTATCAGAAACTACAACACTTTTCGGTCTCATAAACACCCGGTCTCGAAACAAATATTGCCATTTATTTGTCTCACTCACCATGCGTGAATCGAACCCGGGGCCTTATGTTTCGCATGCCAGTGACTAAGCAACTGCGCTACGGGGTTGTCGAAATCATCTCAATACCAGTAATAGGAAAGGTTTTATTGGCCAATACGGCAGCAGTCAGCTGAAATATTGGTTTTATCTCAGCCCAAGATCACAATATGTATGATCTACGATCTTTGTAGCGCATCGGTATAAGCTGGACTGAAAAGCTTCTCTAAGTCAATCTCTGTGTGATCAGTCTTTAGAATATTATGTATTTTATTATTTTATGGGAAAGAAGGCAATGGAATGGGCCAACATCAGGTTAAGTGGTCAAAACTGCCCATGAATACTAGGGTGTCCCAGCTTAGTAGGGCGATTTTTTTTTCTCGAAATTAGATACGCATACCCTCTATATTTTTTCTAATTGACCCTAATAACTCAAATACGAAATATTATCGAAATTGGATAGCGGTAACCCGTGCCGACTTGATGGGAAAGTTTTAAGAAAAAAATTGTATGGTAATTGTAGAGCACATATAAAAACTTAATTTTTATTTTCAAAATTATATCCTATTTCACCGGTATTATATATTTATTATTAAAACAGGAATATTTGTGATATTTTAATCTCAAAGTTTTCTTTTTACTGTTAGGATAAATCACAGGAAAAATTGCTTTAGTTTACCTTTAAAGGTGACTTTTTCACGAAAATTTTGTATCAGTATAACTGCCATTTGCAGTATCACTAGCGACTTTTAGTGTCATTATTTATTTCTTAACTGCTTGAAAAAAAGTAACTAGTCTGTCAAGTAAACAACTCATTGAGAAAAGTGTCAAAATTTTTAAAACGATTGAAGAAAAGCAAGACTAGTTTTTGATCGAAATAAAGTCGTTTATATCTTTCTAAAAAAGTAAATCACGCAGATATCTTTCCAAGGGATATGAATTGATGGATCCTCTTTAGTTAAGCTTTAAAATATTATCATTTTTGGTTCCTGGTCTCCATCATAGTAATATAGAGACAAGACAGCTACTTCATGAACCAAATACCAAAAATGCTGAAAAATATTCTGTATAGTCATTTCTGAGTTAATTTTATTGACAGTTTCCCAGGGTTTCAAAGTATTAAGCAAACATAAATCGTGGTAAGGTGCCGTCACTGATGATATACAATGCATCCAAGCCTAAACATGGTATATAGCGATGCAAATCTAGATGTCTAATAGTGCGACTTTTTATTAGTAATTTACAATAAAAAAATAAGTTACGACATTTTTAATCAATTAATTGCTTCGGTCATCATGTTGTCTGGTACATAGAACTTAGAGATCGAACAGTCAATTTTCTTTCTGTATCACCACTGAAGAATATGATTATAGCTATAACTGTTAATTCTTGATAGCCAACCCTTAAATTTCCTTCATAATTCTGTCCGGTAAAACAATGTATATCTATTTGTATAACTATATCTATTATCTAGATTTATTTTTATCAATTAAAGGGCACTGGCGTGTGCAATATACAAAAAGTAGTCCAAGCTTGTAACAAACTCTTGACGACACTGTACGAACACATCTTGCGATTTTTCCGCATTATTTGTTGATCTCTTCAGAGTCGGTATAAGGCAACTTATTTCTTAAAATTAGTTTATTAAAGCTTAAATAGGCATATAAGCCCTTTAACAAAAAATAATTAATCTCGAATAGTTAGATTTGCGATTAACAAAATTCAATTTTACTTCACGAATTTTATTAAACAGAACTGCCAATATTTGTTCTTTACAGAGAAGTTTTAAGCCGTTATTTTAAAGTTTTGCACCCCCCTATTAAAATTTGCCTTTGAAATCTTAATCTGACATATTGATTAAACAAAAAGAGGCGTTTACCAATACAATAAACAAGCAACCAAGAAACTTTCATGCGAATATTGCGATGCGCCGAAGTTCATACAAAGTATGTAAGTACTGAAATACATGAATGCAAATCGGCACGGGTTGCAGTGGTCCTAAGTTCATGAAATTTTATTTCTAAGTGTTTTAACACCATTCGAAAATAATTAGAGGGTATGCGTTGACAAAAAAAGACTTTGATTTTTTTGGGACACCTAATGAATACCCACCAAACCAAAGAAAAATATGTGTCGGCATTTGAGGAAAATATGTGGTCTTTTCTTAAAGGTACCTACATAAGTCGTATCCATTTGAGAATACCGCCGAGGATTTTTATTGTCGTAAAAATATATTTCATTGAAGAACAAAAATGTATATTTAATATTAGTTTAGCGATAGTTTTTTTACTATGAACTCGAGAACACCATTTTTGGTTTAAATAAATACTACTCTTAGTGTCGTGTGTTCTCAATCATTTTCGTAGTAAGCGCTGTTACTATGCGCACCGCTAGAAATATTCCAAAATCACGTCGGTCCATCCGCGTCCCAATGCTTGGCATAAGCCCTATGAGCTAATAATAGGAACTTTCAGATGAAAATATTATCTATAGATTGGCGGCTTACATAAAATTATTAAAAAAATATCATTTGTTTTATGTTTTAAGCTTATTTTCAAAATAATAAATTTGAATGATTTATTCGATTCTGTTCTGTCAATCTGTTCAGTTCTGTTCAATTATTTCGAGCACATATTACACTCTATATGATATTTCTTATGTGGTTTTCCTTTCAAATCAAATATCACGAAAAATTTGTACCTATGCCAGTACCAAATGTATGTATATATAATGTATATTTATACCTAAGCCGGGTCAGCGATTTAACTACTCGGAATTGATACATACATACGGTAACTCTGTAGATGCATCGGTTCTATGCAGTACAGGCAAACTCTAGTACTTCCCCGGTAATCGGTTACGATATTATCTCTATTTGCGCGAATAATCTGCAAGTTTAAAAACAAGGCCAAAAGTTGCGTCACTGGAAACAGGAATTTTCTTTGGAATAGTTTTTGTAAAAATGACATTAGATGCTAAATTTACCTCGAATATTATGGGGAAATATAGTTACTTATTATCTTACATCTACTTACATCTGGATTATCACTCGATGTAATATAGCTATTAGCTAACCACGCTGTTCTATCGGGATCCGTATACTAATAGGGAACACTTGTGTGTGTTGCTATGCCCGACTTAAAGCTTCTAGTTTGGTGATCGCTATCGGGATCAATAAAAATATGTGCTATTTGCATTATTTACAAAAATGCTAAAATCATTTTTAAACTAAATAAATAGAACTATTTGTGTAAACTATGAAAAAAAAAATATTGAATATTTCAAAATAGCCTCACCTGAATACAATTGCCCTACGACAGCGAATGTTCGGAATATTCACAAAGTTTTTAGAATTAAGCAAGTTTTTTACAATACATTGAACAAAGAACATCAGTTTATAACGTAACAAACAGGTATCATCCGGAACGCAATAATAAAACAATCGTATCACTTCAGTCTTCCGTAAGATAGTGGTAACGCCCCCGGCCCCGGTGAAGCCACGTGTGCCTTTATCGATCGTAAATTATTCAATGAATCACAGATTATAATTTACTTCAATACTGTGGATTTGGTAGGTACAATTTTATCTTGCTATTACTGTCGTTATCTTGGCTAAGTGTTTATGAGATAATACATCTTAGTACAATTTATTAGTCTGTAAGTTTGAGTCATTAAATTATTGAAAATTCATACATTTAGTTTACATAGGTAAAATAATTTATTTTTATTACTTTTTGTGTAAAGAAAAGAAAACAATTTATGGGTACTTGGGGTGAGGTTCCGTCGATTATTTCCATGACATCTAGTGTTTTTACTTTAAGTATACTTAAGTTAGTGCAAATCTTGTTGTTGAAATCATTTACTTAGAAATTACGACGAGTAATACTATACTTTAAAGCTTGTAAATACAGATAGGCATATAGTGATTATTATAGTCCACGAATTGTTCGCTAAGAAGTAGGAAGTCTTGCATTACGATGCACAGAGATTAAAAAACGCAAAATTTTGTCGAAAATTTTCCTCACACGTTTCATTTAAGCTAGTTCAAACTTGTCGGCGATGAAGTATCTTAACAGTGTTTATGAGTTCTTGTGTTTTATACGTCGGAGATGTATGTTTTTTCTTTAGCCATACTATGTCTTCTCTTCCTTTTTATTATGACTCATAGCACGAGGGAAGCCGAGACCAAACGCCACATAGGTATGATAGACGGGGATACGGTTCACGAATAAGGCCCTTAGCGTAAATTTACAATTTCTGTCTGGCAATTTCGACAAATACGGGAAACGTATACACGGAACACCGACGCATTCTTCCACCCACATAATAATATATTGTGTATCTCGTTTGTCAGTTTCGAACTCGCATTTCCCTCACGCCATGCTCTACCAATTAACCTCTTCAATTAATTGTTACTAATAAGGAGTTAATTAATAGCCATGCTTTGGATTGTCGGCGGGTGTCTCAGGTATTTAGCATAGATTGGCGTTTTAAATAAATTGATGTTTATGTAGTTTGGTTGCGGTTTTTGGGAGACAAGAATTTGTAATTTAATTTTGCATAGGATTCAGTTTAATCAATTTGGGGTATCTATTATATTAAAGCAAAATTGAGAAGTACTCATTATCCCCCACACTTTATAGGCACATACAGTTGTTAGCAATAACTATTTTTTTATTTGTGTCATGTTCTAAAGAACTATGCTGTGATTACTTTTAGACATGGAAGAACAAAGCTTTCTGGCACAAATTATTTCATACTAATTAGGTTTAAATCTCACATATTTTAGATAGTTTAACAAAGAATGTTATTATTTACTTACCTAATAATGCCTAGTCAAGATGTCTATGCTATGACAGCGGCCGGGACATGACGCCGTCAGCCCACATTGATAGAAATCTGAGTTGTGCAACGGATGCAGTGCACCGCCGCTGTCACCACCTACTAACTACACATGTACGCCACGTGAGCACTGGGTTATTGCGCTCTTGAGAAACGCTTTGACCGTGGGCAATGGGCATCGATATATAGAAATGGAGGATACGCTAATGAGGTTTAACATTTATGCCAAAGTTTTATGTTAGTTTTTGTCTGTGACTATAGTAACTTCAGCAATTTTTCTTTCGGAAATAAAAGTGTTTTTGTAGTTTTTGGAATTTTTGGAGCCGCGGCTTTTATCAAGATGATTTTTTAAGTGTTAAATGGCCCAATATTTGACAAATTTAAATTGGATCAGTCATCGTGACGCTGAGATTTGAACTATTTATTTATTTCAACATCGACTACATTATAATTTATGTTATTATAAAAAATATGATAGAAATTGACATTTACAACACAGATGATACAGAAGTACGTTCCCTTCAAGTATTTCAGAATCATGAAAAGCTACTAACTCTCATTAGATTAATGAAGAATAGTAATATTGTAGCGAAAACCCGTGCATTAACTGAAGTTGATTTTTTTATTTACATAACATCAAGCCAAAATAGTTTCAAGTCTTCATCCAAAAAAAAAACAAGCACATATCGATATCCACATAGAACACACATAAGCAAAAAAGAAACCAAACATTACATCACAAATGGCGGATCTCAAGAGTGTGTGACCTAAATGCTCGCATGTGCTATCGAGAGACCTGTTTAAAGCTTTCTTAGAATTAATGAAAAACAAACGGCCATTTGCGAATCTGTCGCGGGCTGAGTTCGCACCTTTGCGCATACCCGCGTACGTCAATGTATCAGTCGTGACGCAAGCGCACGTCAAGTCTGGTACATGGGTGTGCGAACTGAGCGCGAGTTACGACAATATTGAAGCGACAGCGGGAACGGGGTACCGGGAATTATTTTTATTTATTATCCGATGGTAAACAAACTCGATGACTTGTGACGTCGTGGACAGCTGGCTTCGGACATAGCTGTTACGGTGTTAAGTGATAGCCGTGCAAAGTACGTTAAAAGTCGGTTTGTTAATTAAAAGGTTGGGATTTTTGAGTAATTATAAGTAACTAATGATTGGATGCAACTTTAAATATTTTGAAGTTGGGGTAATTTATTAAAATCTAAAAGTAGGCTATATTCTTTTCCAAAATCTCATCTTTGCCTATACAAAAATAGTTCTAAACAGCCAAGTAGTTTTTAAAAATATCTAAGTAAATCAATTTAACGTACAATCAACTCTTTCCTGTGTATTGTATTAGAACAAATTACTTAGTGAGAAAAAATCCTATTTTTTGTGGTTTGGCCTGTCAGCAGCACTTTCACAAATAACTTGATATATATAAATTTAAAAAAAAGGACAGAAATAATCAATTGTACCATCAATCACAAATCATTTTTTGAGTCATACATGATCTGAACTCATAGCAACAGTGGGCGATCCCATAAGAAGCGTGTCTACAGCCGCCCTCGTGCTCGATAATATCGCTAATTGTATCGCTAATAGCCGTGTTATTAATATACTTTTTGCATATTTTATCTATTTAAAAATCATTTGTTGCTAAGCAAACACTACGGATTTGAACCGGTTATGAAAATGTAAAAAAGATCTATAATGATTACAACAATAAATAAAATATATGTCAATTTTTTTATCAGCTTTGTGTGCCAATAAATTAAAATGAAAGAGTCAAGGCCTCATTTTTGTACACTTTTTAATACGAATTGTCCTTATCTAAATTGTAAGTCATGTAATAGTTTTCTCCTTCTATGGTACAAACATTAACAAAAATCAAATGCAAAAATACCTAGTGTAGAAAACCATCAATAAAGACAAAAAGTGTGATCGATACAGGACAAGCAGCTACAACATCGGGAATGTGTATTATAGAGGGTTGAAAATGCAGACAGCTACGTGATTTTATACAAAAAATGCTTAAGACTGGTCTGTGAAATTTGTGGGTCTTATATTCTTCAAGTACTGGGAAGCGCAGCGTTGGACGTCCACCCATAAGATAGACTGACGATTTGGCAAATCTCGGGATACCGTTGGATGCAGGCCGCTTCCGTTTAAAACTCTGGAAGTCTTTGGGGGCGGCCTTTATTCAGCAGTGGACGTCTATAGCCTGATGATGATGAAATTATAAGAAATACACAGAAAATATACTACCAAAGAAAATCTTTATCATCAGCGAATAATTGTCAACGCTGTACAACAATTGAATATGGTTGGTACATAAAACTGACACAAAGTGGGTGATCTCACCCAGTTTCTGTCAACCGTTACAAGATAAGGGACGATCGTACAAATCGAATGACATTCTGACTCTTATAATCTTCAATCTGTAATTACAAACATGCTGACACACGCGTGGGTGGCGCAGCCGATTTTTTCCACTTGTATTTAGCAAAGGCCTTTGACCTGACATGGGACATTAATAGGCTCTTTAGGCAATATTTGTGTAAATCCATACGTAAATGGGGTTACGAAATGTTTTGTTGTATGGTTGATTCATGGCTCGCTAATTGTGTGGACAAACAAGAAAATTTGGCGATGTCGTATTTAACGAACATAACTGTTCTGTTGCAATTGATTTTTTTGTGGTTAAATGTTTTATTTTATTTAAGTCATTATTTGATAATGCATTTAATAGTAACAGTACTCCTAGAATATAAAAAAGAAATCTTTTAATTCCAGGGTACATTGGAAACAAATATTGATATCAGATCTTAGTAGGAAGGTCGAATTGGTAGCGTTTTGATAAAGCATTTCCGAAATGTATTATAAGTGTCTTATCAAACCGTAATATTAATTTTACACATTTTATATTTGATAACGATATATAGTGATTTATATTACGATCGTATTTTAGATTAAATTAGCAATTGTGATAAGCACTAATGAGATCGGCGTGTCAGAACAATTTAATCCGAAGCTTGTTTATTATCAATCAAATATTTTAGATAACATATAAAGTCCTGTGAATTGAACCTTAAAGTTTAAGGCATAAATATTCGCAGGAGATAGATAAGTACTGACACATATTTTAACTATAGACTAAATACAAATAGGAATAATAAATTAGACTACCTATATACAAAAATTGCTTCCGACCGATCCCGGTGGAAGTCATTGGGGGAGGCCTATGTCCAGCAGTGGACCACGATTGGCTGACAATGATGATGATGATGATATACAAAAAATCCTTGCGAACCGAGTGATGGAGAATATAATAGTTCGTAACAAACCAAGCAATAGCATATATCTTAGGTCTAAAATGCTGTATTTGGAGATCATTTATTGAATAATTGATATTTTTATAATCAGGTTTTCTTATAGTAATTAAACAGGCATTATCTTCTACCTACACACTAAAAGCTACGGCTGATGAATGACTAATTATTCCAAACGCCTTCAATGAGGAAAAATCTTAACTTTAATACACGTAAAACAAAAGGCAAACAAAACGGATATGCCTAATACCGATTTGCATTATGTCATGCTTTTTTTCAATAGTTTGTACGTGATCCGCGAGTGCAGGAGAAACCCATGTCGTCAACACTTCAATAAACTATGACACGGCGTTATTCTTATCTAGATCATCTACGAGATCTAAGATTTATAATTTAGTATGCTGATCGACGAGCGATTTAGCAATCATTTGGGGTCTTACATATACATAGTAGTATTTTACAAGCGAAATAGATTGCACAGACGTTAAAATGACCGAAATATGTAATTGCTTTGTCATCAGCCCATATACCTCAAAATGATGGTCACGGGCCTTGTCTAACAATAAGCGAGTTTAAGCCTTAAGCCACCACAATGACCTAGTGCGGGTTGGCAGACAACACATCTATTTCCTTTTCATTTTTATTATTTCATTTACGACCAATATTCTTTCTGTTAAGATTTCGGCAAATATCGCTTTGTCTACTACATCTATTTAAGTTAGTAGGATTTTAAAGTCTGATGAGTCATATGAAAGTAAAAAGGTGAGGTTTTTGGACGAGGATAGCATGTAATTTGCGTTCAGGAACTTGATTACGAAATATTAGACGTTCGAATATCTAGTTTGTTCTTATTACAAACACTTACACCACAGATAGGTGTATTGAGAATACAAATTGCTACTGATTGCGAACATTGTGGGTAATATATGAAATTTACCTAAACTTCCAATTTCATGTAATGTTTTCTAGTACCTTTGGATAAGTTGTAATTCAATTAAATGTTTGACAAAGAATGTTTTGGAGTGGCTTAGAAAGTTGAGGATATTCGCATGTATGTCCTGGCAAGGGAAGTATGTGACTTTATGTAAGTTCAGGTGTGGGAAAACTATTGCTATCAAAACTTTAAATACATTGATATATAGATGTGTTAAAAGATTGATTTAGAGCTCTACATTTCCACCAAACACCATCTGCATAAAATGGCTCGTGCAGCTTAGCGACATCCCCACCATTATCTTTCCCTAGTCCTAACTCCATTCTAAGGTATAATGATTATTCATAAATTGCAAGGCAGACTGGCAATCACATTAAATAAAAACAAATCATCGATAACGCAAGCAATCGCTGCTAATGACTGAATGAACGTGATAATAGACCTTGTTAAATGACACTCCGTTGTATTATCAACTATCTATTTTTAGCGAGTGACTGCCGGTCAACTATCAATCAATGGAACACATTGTTGTGGCCACTTATCGACGTAATCATTGTAGTACAAATAATGACTTTGCTATGACGCGAATACTGTCAAACATTGGGCCGTAAGCTATTTTCAATTTCCAGTAAACAGTATCTTATCTGAGACATCAACAATCGCAGTTTGTGTGCAATTGACGTATTCAAGACGTCTGTTGGATGTTAGTCGGAAATATTTGATTTTACTTTTAGGGGGAGTGTTTATGATTGTGTTCTGAAAATAATCTGAGGTTCAATGTCTATAATTAGCAAGTGACTCTGGTAAATATTTTGCAAAAATTTAGATTTGCCATCGATTGACGTCTTTAGTTGAATTTGCATTTTATTTTTTATTCAGCGACAATAGAATCTCGGCTGTCAACAATGTTACTTTGTTTTATCGATAATTTCTATATGGAGCTTAATATTTGAACACCCAATTATCACTATTTCAATCTACTAGAAAATAGCCCATGGACAATAGTTATATCAGACTTCCTTATATAGCTTTTGTTCTTAAAATTCGTCGGTAACCGTCATACGTGGGACCTCTCACCCCGCTTCCCAGAATAATATAATGTAAATATTGTACGGCAAATATATTAAAATCCGAGAAATACCGCCTGTTGATTATATCACCTCTAGCAGGCGGAAGTGTGACGCAAAGTTCAAATACTTCAATTTCACTGATAGGTAGGTTAAGTGGCGCCAAAAAGATAAGAACGAGCCGATAGTGAGGAATTATGTGTGAACTTGTTTGAATTATATTTTGCATTTATCCATTCGTCTTGGCAGATGTTGTTTAGTACCACGGGCTTTGGTGGTGTTATACTTCTTTTACGACTCCTACATATATATTTGCCTTCGTACGATTTCGTTGGTTGACGTTCTTCTGTATTCTTCTTCTATCTTCTTACATACATACAATTAAGCCAATGCAATGGGGTAAATACAGATTTATTCCTACTACAGATTAAGCCCGTCATGTTTTCAGAACGATTTTTTATGAGTCGAGCCTTTGGCGGAAAAGCGAAATACATCCAGATTTCGTGTTGTTAATACGAATTTCCTAATGAAAAGATAAGGCATTGTCTGACTATTTCTGACTATTACTGAAAGAGGCAAATGGGGTTCAAAATTAGAGATTATCCCATCGATGCTAACCATATAATTGAAGCGGCATTTGTGATCAATGCGTCACCACATTAAAACTCAGTAAAAAATGGACCCAAAGCGATAAATCAAAATTAGTTACACTTATCAATCATGTATCAATCTGATAACTGCTCATTATTCCTACGCATCCATCAAATATTAACATAATTTTAGATTGGGTCTAATGTTTTTATTAATTTCATTTGGTTGCAGAATGAGTTTGGCGTAGGTCTATGTTAAAAAACCTTGAAGATTCTCTACGAGGAAATTAGTTCAGGCTCTTAATGTAGTATAAATTTTGGTAGTTTAATCTGCGACAATAATGGGCTGGGTCACCAGGTTGGTGTGGTCCTCTCACAGAAATTGGAGGTGTAGCAAACCTGTCGCATTCCTGCGATGTTTAGACTTAATTCGCTATGGATAGAAAATTTATATCCAGGATAATGTACGCAGAAAGTGATTTAACTTTGTATTATTTTTGGGGCACAAAAAAAGGTGTTGTCTCTGACGATTAGAAGCTTCTAATAACCAATGGAACTATGCAAATGGATCGTATTCAAGCAATACACTGTAACAAGAACAGATAAATCGACATACTCTGTTACTTTGAGAGAGCACCCTCATTTATAAAATACGTTTCACTTATAATAATTACATTCCAGTGCGCTAATATTTTTCAGTCATTTTTTTTTACATTTTGGTGTCACTAATTATCTTTTTATGCTTTTGGCTTTGAGTTATCAATACCTTAAGGCTTTAATCTATTTATAATTATATGTAAATTTCTTTGCAACATGCTGCTGCAAAGGCTTTTCCTTTCGAAAAAGCCAAAAACACTTTTGCTCGACTTCGGAATAGAATCATAATCCTCATAATCGTACGCCGAATACAATACAAAAACGGTGCCAGAAAATCTACATCTGAATACAAGCGTAGGTGGTACGTTCAGAATCACTCAATAAAAAACTATACTAACACTACTTTAATTAGTTGAAGGTTAATAAAAGAAAGATAAATCGTAACAGTAGTTAAATTTGATATAATTCAATCCAAACAACGGTTTGTGTCCGGCTCTCTTATCTACAATCAATTATTGTCCAATAATTATGTTTAACAATCCAATTAGGATATGTCAGTGTCAATGAAAACACAGTGGGACGAATCATTGACCGACGTTGAAAAAAATCGCCGGAGCAAAAATAACTTGTCAATATTTTTTTTCTGTTGACTCACTGAGTCAATATTGTGCTACGATATTTATAGCGGATTGCTCTAAATGTGTTCAATTAAATATAACGCTAATAGGCAATTCAAACGCTGCCGAGGAAATGTGTTATAAATCAGATAAACTTATGTTGCGAGAATTTATTACAAGTGTGTATTAATGCTATCCTTTTAATTTTGCGATTATATTCGCACGGACTATTGACACTATTGAGAAGAGCCCAGTTAGGCTAAGCAGGTTTGGTTTTTTGTTACACTAAAAGTCTGGATTGCTTAGACAAAAGCCTCCCCCAAAGACTTCAAATGACTTGATAGAGGCGACACGCACACGTTTCATCAACCAAAGCTCAATAGAGTTATTTTTATCGATGGAACTTAGTACGAGTCCCGTAATTTTCATACAAGACAATTGGTGTCAAGTGTCCGATGCCCTTAAAATCGGCCCATCGGAATGCTGTGTATGAAAAATATTTGTTTAAAGTGAGGCTATTGGGCGGCATAACAAATTGACGCGGAACAAATATTGAGAGGCAACGCACAAAGTATATTTCAAGTTCATGCATACGTAACGGACTAAAATTAGCTCACGCATTTATTGTTATAAATAATTTGAACGAGAATTCAACGTAAATATTTTGCGTCTATTGTCTTTTCCTTGTTTGCATCATTATGTGACATTTTGAAGTGCCACAAGCGCATTCGGTGTCATGGACAACACATGAAAAAATATTTCTGGTATAAAATGCGTGGATTTAATAATAATATTAAGTAAAAAACATCGTTAAGTCTATTCTTAAAAAAAAAACTCTTTAAATGATACAAATACAAAAGTTTAGTGTTACCGCTTCATATACACAAATTAACAACAGATTTACAAAACTTTGAAATCTTTCAAGAATATTTGGAAAAAGCTTTTCCAAACTTTTTTTGCATTGCCATATTTTTGTAGGTTAATAGTGAAGCAGTCTCTTACCAAAAAATAGAATCTTCACAGACTGGTAAAAATAGATTTTATGATCAAATACCTATTATAATGAGACAAGACCGACAAATAGCTCATACACACTCGGGCTTGAAAGGTCACGCGAAACAAGCTCCGACCTAAAGCCACCCGCAGAAATTCCCTCGCAGTCAATAAACTTTGGAGCATTCTGTCATTGCATCGAAATGCAAAGAATCACGAACCTTCAATTTACATATAGGATAGAATTTCTGTCTTTATACTATTATGTCATGATAAAATGTACAAATTCCACGTGAGGTTAATATATACTTTAAAATAGTTTAAAGAAGTTTGTTTTTAATTAAGAAATGATTTTACTTAACAGTTAAAAATAGACTCGTGTGTAATCGAGACTTCATAAATATTAATCATTTATACAATGTTGTTTCCAAAGTAGGTCATATTATAGTCACATTTACAGCAGATAATTTTATTGTAAATGTCAAACCTAGGGAGCTTCTATGCATTTTATTTCATTGTATCACTTGTTTAAATTAAGTAACAAACGCTTCTTTAGCTTGAAAACTTAGCGTCTTAGATTTAAAAGAATTATATTATGAATGAATTAAAGAAGAACTGATGAAATCAAGGTAGTTTTGACATGTTACGGTCACTTTGTAATGTGTTAAAATAAAAGGAAATCAGAGTTATAAACTAACTTGTGTCAAAGTTTGAACTAACGTCTTCAACGCAAAAGGATTATCACATTCATTTATGCATCCCTTATAACTTCCACATTAATAAGTAATACAATAAACTAATAACCGCAGTAAATGAAAACCAGTATGCAGACGTGAAAAAAGTTCAATAGTTTTATTTATGGTGGTCGTAATACTCAAACAAAGATACATGACACCGGACCTTTGGTCAGATGTGCAAACAACTCGGTTTGTTTAACTGCCAGTTTGAGCTGAGATGGCCCTAGCAGCCAATATCGTGATTTGTATAAGCAAACGAGCCGCTTCGGTCGTGTTGCGAGATATTTAAAAGCGGACATTTATTATTGTTGCAATATAATCACTTTCTCTATGCATCACGACGTTCTGGAGGGGTAGTGTAGTGTATATAGCGGTATTTAGTAGATATGATTCAAAACAAAATAAATAAAAAATAATATTACGAAATTAATAAATACATTTTTGTTATTCTTTGGTTAAAGTATTTTTTACATGTTTTTTTACATAGCTTAAAAAAGTTAACGAAAACTAAAATTTAAAAGATAAGTCAGGAAACATATTTAAAACTACATTAGTATTTAATGAATTTTAATTTTATTGTTAGTTAAACAATTGCATGAGGTCCATTTTATTGGTATGAGTATATCTGTATTAGACTGGATAGCGGCAGTCGAGCGTAAGGCTTCTCTTCCTACCATTGTGACAACCTACTTGAAGAGTGACCTGGGTTCAGATGATGTGAGATAATCACACTCGTTGACAGACTACACGGTGCGGTATGCTTTCAATATAACCTTTTAGTTTGGTCACTTCTGATAATCTTCAGTCTCTACTTTAAGAACAAGGTACATTGTACCTATGTTTCTATCCGCAATGAGAGAAATTACATGGGAATATTGTCACCTTTGTAACGTTGTTCTGCATATGTTGTATACTTGTCGTAATAAATCCAACAGCAGCAATAAAGTGAAAGTATAAACACAATAGTTACTGTAGGATTTGCAAATAATTTCCGTCCAAAAATAACCTTATAGTGGTTGCCACTCCCATTGCGAACAGAATGATATATCACAGGCTATGTAAGTAAGCCTATGTTGTTCCTGTAGTTGCCCAGCCCACTGTACGAATAAAAAATTATTTCTTCAAAAGAAATGTAAATTTTATAAATAAATGCTAATATGCTAATTTGATATGCCGCCGCGAATTAGAACAGTTAGGTGCAGGTAAAGGAAATGAGTAACACGTTTGTCACAAGTAAATAAAAAATGACGTATCATCGATCCTTTCTTAGGATAACGACCGCTGAGAAATGCGTAAGTAACAATTTATGCCATACGAATATGCATTTCGAGTGTTTTTTATTCCCGACGAGGGTTCATACAGTCTGTATAACATTTTGTTTACATTAATTCATTATTGTAAATTGTGGCGAAGACGAGGGTCTGAATTAAAGTGGCGAAAATAGCATTTTATGCATATAAAAAGAGAACATCAATGCCTCAGATGATTTATACGCTTAGTAAAATAGTTGCTTTGCATAGAAAGTTGTACATCGGCACATTTGATTTTACATAAGTACATCATTTATTTGCCAGAATATACAGGCGAGACTTTTTAACTTCACTGTAGAGTCGTGCAAACATTTACCTGCAGAAAATGAACCGGTTATTAGTAATAAATTTTGTCATCATCAGCCCATTTATGATCCACTGGTGAGCACGGACCTTCTCTATCATTGAGAGGGTTTATGCCTTACCCCACCACGCTGGCCTATTGCGGGTTGGCGGACTACACCCCTGAGGACTTTTAATATATACACTCCCTTTTATTTGTTTATTTACACATAATATTATACAATAGTAGTAATAGTGAACTCAATGCCTTAGGCATTCTCTGCCAGTCGAACCTTGGGTGATGCACAGATGATACTCAGCAGGTGTTCCCAAAAAAATATTTTTAAACATACACAACCTTTTACCAGATATTAAATACCTGAAAAACACAGGTGTAGGATTTCAGATAGAATAAATTTAAATATTGTTATATTGGACATATGGCGACATTGTTTCAATCTCCAACAAAAATTAAAAACAGATTACAAAAACCATCTCGCATCTTTGTAAATAAAATACGATGGCATAAAGCGCGTTGTCGTTTTCTATGCAGTAAAAACTGAATGAGTGTTGGGGACCATTTTTATTACACGAAATGTGCTTTAAAGAACGCTGTCTCCACTCAACGACGAATTAAATGCCGTCTCATATTACCTTATTAATAAATTTTGTATAACTTGTTTTCGCACATGTTAACATACCGTCGCACCTGAGGTGTTTTACGATCGACTTCGGCGTTTTACAAGTCGCCTATCCAATCTCAAACACTCAAACTTTAAACATTGATTTGCATATTAATGTGACTCGTTATGGGTAATAAAACCACCAGATAATCGTCAAATGTTTAATGCCGATTACGGTAAAAATGTTGACAGATAAACCTTGGAAAATTTAAATAGATTTTTATGTACATATAACACTTTTTGTTTTGATTGATAAATTGCATGTGACCAAGTAACTCAATAACTATGTATCTTGTATATGTATCTAACAGTGGCGGTACTTCCATAGAAGCCCAAAAGCCCGACTTGCCTTACATAGCTCCGAATAACGAACTTAACGATTGTTTATTTATAAAATAACGCTATAAACGTGAATGTGAGTACTAACCGGTAGGTATTTATTAGTCCTACGTACCAAAAAATATCCTGCTACTAAGTAAACATTTGGGCTTGCCTTAGTTTGACACCCTAGGCACGCCACTGGTATCTAACCTATTTATTGTTACTACAATACTTAGTACTTTTAATCAAATACCACTATCTCACTTAATATCAAATGAAGTAAGATGCCAGTGTTTCTGTAGGTTCATAAGACTTTTGGTGATTATGAATGGTCCTGGTAGAAACTATTCTTCCATCCGATACGTAAAAACAAGGAGATTATAATAAAATACCATAATTTCGGGCCCTGCTTAAACTGCAAGGATTACAGGGCGTCAAATTTCAATATTTATATAAATTTATAAAAATTAGAAGGTATCCATTTCGGTATCGGCATACGTAACAGTTATAATACAGACAATTTCAATTTAAGAATTTCAAAACAAATGACTGCTAATGTTCCGATCTCCGGCTTCGGTAGTAACACTTAAAATATGCGAGCAAAATTAAAATCCCATTTCCTTTGGCGCAATTCTTGGCGAGTGTCTCATCCCATCGTTACACTTCTTAATGGCCTTGTATGGCAATATGGTCCAAGTGAGTCAACCCAACTGAAGATTGTTTATACATTTTATTCACACGTAGTTTGCGGTTTTATAAAATTATTAAACAATACTATTTGCATGACTAGATTAATAAGAAATACGTGACGTATTTTAATAAATTATTTATAGAAACAAATAATGATTTGCGGATGTGAAATAATGATTCCGTGTGTTATTGTTAGAATTGTTTATTTTGTTACGTATATGTATACCGAAAATAGAAACTGGTCAATGCATACGCACAAAAATGACTAGACACTTGGCATAGGGATTTTCTAAAACCATTTTATTAGAACTGTGATTCATATATTAATATATTACATAGAATATGACGAAAATATAATTAATGTATATTTTTAGTTCAGGTCTCGCTATTCTGACGGTCGTACGAAGTTATCCAAAAATGCTATTAATATAGCACTAAGTGGACTAAGGCCTTAACCCTCTCAGTTGTAGAGAACAACATGCCCAGCAGTGGGAGTAATATAAGATACTTGAAATTGTCTCATAACTTTTTTGAAGGAAAAAATATCTCAGAAATAGATGGAGTATTTCAGCTACAATTCATCACTTTCGGAGCAGCCGATTTTTTTCTTGAAACCGTTACATAGAAATAAACATATAGACAGATTACTTCCGCACTTATAAGAAAGGACACAAACCAATATGAATAAACACGAATAAATTATTATAGACTAATGTTGTGATAAGTATATCGACGGCGGAAAGCGAAAACGTAGTAAACCACAAAAATGGAAATGTTCACCAGAGCCAAAAAACGTTTACATATTTTTTCAAAAAATCATTACTAGCGTGTTTTTTAATTTAGACTCATGATTTTTGGACACTAGACATGTTATTTTTTTCTAAATATAATTCTAACTCTCAAATCTCATTCTAACAATTATTTGCCAAAAATTTGTTGACTACGACATTTTGAAATATTTTTACAGAATGCTAAAATGCTGTAAATGCACATCGAGTTGTATAGAGATGTGTCAAATACATTTTTTTAGGGAAAGCGAAAACGTGGTAAGCAGTTATACTTGAACAAGGGCTGCTCAACTGAACGTTGTAAACGTGGTTATTTAATGAAACCCATCTCTTAGATATGGTGTAAACTACAATAATTACTGACTTGGGGTAATTAACTTGGGGTAACCGTACCAAATGTAGCAATAGGTTCGGTTCTTTATACCACTACTCGCTAAAACGTCCTTAATGCAAGATACATAAAAACACGAGCGACGAAAACGTAGTAAACGCAGCATTACTGACCGCATCATCAACATGTAACTTTTTTTACAGAAAGCGAAATTGTTGTAATCAACATAGTATAACTTATTACTATTTTTTCTGTAGCTTACAGCGTTTTTGAATGCAGGCATTTACGTGAAAACCTGTTTTTTTAAAATGTTAATTTCTAATCTATTCATCCTAGATTTATGGGACCGGGACCATTCGAAGCAGTTTTTTTTTCTGATTCGAACAGTGCAATAAAAAAAAAATTCACATTTTGTGGACTACGACGTTTTTGCTTTCCGCCGTCGATATTTAATCGTAGAATAAAGCCACCTGTTGATTGTAAAGTCGTTGATTAATAATATAATGGTGAGTATAACGTGTAAGGATTGAATATATTAGTACACCTGGATATTTACTAGTCCAGGTGTAAATTAATTATTAATTTTACATTTACCTACATTTACGGTAAAAAATAATGAAATGTTTCTACGGACGGTAAGGCATGACTAATTAAAACTATCGGATAGTTCCAGATTTACAGTCACCGCTTTTCAACAACAGGCGAGTATTTACTATCATTTAAACAATTTTATCAATTAAAATAAGTTTGGGTTTAGCAAACGGACACAAGAGTGATACTACAAGGGTTCATTTGTTTCCAAACAGGACTCTTAAACGAATACAATTTATGAATATTATTCTTGAGCCTTCACTATAAAGTCTGGAGTCATTTGTATCAGAAACTAAGAGACACTGTCACAAGAAACAAATATTTTTTTAATAGTAGATCGAATTCGCGGCAATGTGAATACCAGAAGAAACTTTCTTTCAGTGAGTCCCGCATTACTCATTCATCAAACAAACTTGACCTTAACATCCGGACATCCTTAAGGCACGAACAAAAACAAGCAGAATAAATCAAAACGGTTATTGCCTATGTGAATTACATTATCCATAGCAAATGATACAAATTGGAGGGAAACCCGCGATCCGATGACTTAACTTTGGAATGCCTACTGTTTTTTATCGTGAGCTGTTTGTATTGTCTATTTATATAACGTCTGTTTATTAGCATTTACGGTACGATCATTGGATTGCTATCTTGTGGATACTTAATGAAGTTTTAGAATTCTTTCACATGAATTCCGTTACGGGGTGAAAATAATTATTTAAAGAGATTTTTTGTGTTGATTTTTGAATTGTGCTTTGTGCACGTTGTATGTTGTAAATATTGTAGATTATGATACACTTTACGCCGCTTGCGCTGGCCACAGTCCGCTTTATGCTATAAACTAGAGTTCATTAGTAACCTTAATTCCTAATATTATAGAAAATAACTTGCAAATATTCCTATGTCTATGTCTCTTTATATTACGTACTTTATTTCAAAAAGTTACAAGTCCTTATAAGTATGTTTAGTCATAAACCCAAAATCATTGTCTTGAAAATTAAATCTATCAACTAACCTATTGAGCTATTGCATACTCGAAAATTGTGTATTTTTTACAATAATTTTATAAATAAGGAAGAAACTATCACCAACATTCCTTCTAAGATCTCGCAACATAAAAAGAAATCGCGACGAAAGCGACGCAAGAACGCAATACATAATGCATGTATCTAGTAATATCACTTAAAAGCAAATGATGTAAAGTGTAATTACGCTTTACATTTAATTAAACGACACAATTTAAGTGTACTTAAAAGCCTTGGAAACACATTAAACGATTGGTAACATAAAAAGTGCGGCTCGTATTTTTTCAAGAGCGCGCGTATCCGGCAAATTTCATCAGATTGTTACTCCCGGACTTTGGGAGCGTACACTTAAATGTTGAATTAGCCACGGCAGACGGACGGAGTGTTAAGCATCTCTATCAATCCAATTGATGATTGGACACGGCACTTATTGTACTAAACGGAACAAGCCGCGATCTACACCACACAATCGGACAAGCTACCGTTTTTTTTCACCCTCTTTCACACTTTGTGGTTTTCGTAGTTCCTTGTGGTTGAATGTTTGGTGTTATTTATAGGTTTGTTTTGTTTCAATAGCAATAAATAAGAGTAGTTTGTTTGTTCAATTGAAAGTTATTGATTTGTTAATTTTATAATGCCGATTCAGACGATGGTAAACGATCTTTGATGATGATTATTCACGAGTCAAGGGGATTGTTGTATGTATGATAGAAAGATTGTAAAAGAAGATGTAATCGCTAATATCTTACAAAAACGTTACTGCAGAGTGACAGTAAATTCGTTGTTTTACGGTGGTTAGAAAAAAATCGCAGTCTTACGACACTTAAGCCAACCATATCACTACATAGTACCTATAAAACAAAGTCGCTTTCTCTGTCCCTATGTCCCTTTGTATGCTTAAATCTTTGAAACTACGCAACGGATTTTGATGCGGTTTTTTTTAATAGATAGAGTGATTGAAGAGGAAGGTTTATATGTATGATAACATCCATTAAATATCAGCATTGCACCCGTGCGAAGCCGGGGCGGGTCGCTAGTATATATATAATATATATATATAGTTGGCTAAACACCAGCTTACGAAACGAGTGATCCCCACACCGGGACAAATGTTTGTGTGATCCACAAATATTTGTTTCGGGTCTGGGTGTTTGTGAGACCGAAAAGTCTCTCGTAGTTACTGATACCCACGACATAAGACTCGTATCTTAATGTGGGGTCAGGACTATGTATGTGACTGTTGGGTTATTTATTTATTTATTTTGAGACACTGGAAAAATCTGACCACGTCTATTTTTGTTGTCTGGAGCACGTTCTATCCTACAATATTGATTGTCGGCCAGGGAATATGTTGACATTTAACATTTTAGTGTTCTATTGAATGTATCAGTAGTAAATCATATCTAGCAATTGTCAGCTGCCAATGATCACTCCACATAACATTGCAGTAACAAGGCGCAAGTAAATACAGTGTTGGACAAAATAATGGGGCACCATGTCGATATCGTAATACAACTAATAAATGGTAATTTGACACGACAAGTCAATTATGAACCGACATAAACACGTATCGGCTTCGGCGGAATTTCGCTTGTAATGTCAGACGTGGGAAACATTTTTTGCACTTACATTTTATTTTTATATCAAAACGAGCGAAACATTAAATGTACACAATTACCCAATTAACCTTGAGTATTAAATAAACAATAAAATTACGTATGCAATAAATAAATCAACGGCCATTGCAGGTTGGTATCGCAATCGTAAAGTATCAAATAAACATACTTTCCCGCATATTGCAGACAATTATTCGACAAGAACCGATAATTGGCAGGATACTCCGCATAATTGGCTAGCATTTATAATAAAACGTAAATTACGTAAATATATGACCTTTCTCACAACTTTCTCTGAAAGCAAAAAATGTGAGCCGAGTAGCCATTTACCGACTTCACCTCATTAGCTCAATATCAACACGTCTTGTGCCTTTAATAGATATATAATCATGCATATTATTTAAATTGCTTGACAAATTACACGTCGGTACGCAGTTGTACCCGCTCAGATGTCTGTTACGTTTCGACTTGCATTTCTTGCGAGCTCAACGTGTTCTTGGTATTTATACAGTGCGAATACGTACAGACACTCATTACGCGAAAATTTATTGCAATGCTGAATACTTTCGTCGGGGTTACGGATATTTGTTTAAATTGTTCCTCGTTGATAATAGAATTATGTGCTAGTTCCACCTTTCTAATGTAAACACTGTAATGAATACAAGGTAACACTGTTTGTCTGTTACTCTTTAACTTCGTATTTATTATGTGAATAAGAAAACAAACACAATTATTTTGAGTATGTAGGAGTCATAAGGTCGTTGGAAACTGGATAAATATAGAAGTGTTAATTAAGCGATAAAATTGAGTTGTGGGTAACAACTCAGTGTAGTTCCCCCATTAAGTCCTTACCTTTCAGACACGAGTCGCCAATTAGTAGTGGGTACTAAAGGAAAATGTGGCCGACGGGTAAAATTACGAGACTGAGTACATATAGGCATACGTGCGTACTCGGCACAACTTTGTCTCATTATCCAAGTTGACACCTCAGTTGGGTGTTTCATTGCTTCCTTATTGTTGTATAATTAAAAATACGCATCTTATGTATTTTCACATGTTTCTATTTGTTTTGCCATTGCTTGATGGCTTATTAGGGCGACTGCCGACTACTTACATACATAAACGTACAACTTGAACATTCTTTAATATAATTGTCAGGTATGCAAATAGAAATAGTTATGTACTTGTATGTGATATACTAGCCAGAAAATAGACATCAAATTAAGTAATAATGTAGTTTTATACATATCGTACTAATATTATTAACGCAAAATTGTATGTATGGATATATATCACTATTTTCTGTAAAATGAGAATAGCTGAAAATAATAAAAAATTGTAATCAAGGATAATTAAATTTGACTAGAGTGAAACTGCGGGACACACCTAGTTCTATGAATAGGAAGTTTTATTAATACGTACCTCTATGTGGCACTTTCAAAGAGTGACAAATAAAATTTGTCTTTGTGACTAGTGTTGGTATTTTATTGAACATCATTTGTGAGAAACAAACTTTTTACTTGTTAATAATAATTTAAAAAGGTCCTAAATATATATTCATTTAAATTCACTTTAAATAAAAGTTAATGAAATTATTCTACGCCTTATACATTTGGGTCAAGGAACACACCGTTTGAACGTGCGATGTAGGTGGTTTTAAAATTGGATGATCACGAATTTCGAGTTCATTTCGCTGAATAATCTCGTACTAACAAATAATCCAAAAAATTAAAAATAAAATCCTACGAAGGTCTTGCGTAGGATTCATGTTTTTCTAGTTTATCTTTTGGATTTTCCAGCACGTAGATATTGTAGCAAATGTTTTCGATAAACAACCTATTACGTAGGACTGACAGCAGTTCCAGATTTCTTCGGACATAAAGAAAAAAATGCCTCCGATCTCTCACGAAAGTGCTATAATTACCTTCGTGGTTTTTCATATTTTATTATTTTTTTGTTTTCTGTCCAATTTTTTTATTGGCGGTGCACGCAAACAACCCGAAAAGGGACAATTTAGCCCGCCTAATTACCGGCTACTGACGATACTCAGCGCTGCCGTTTTTTCCTTGCTGTCAATGCGCCTTTGATTTTGTAATTTTTGTCAATGTATTATAATAAAGAACAATAACGTCGGCAATAAATCATTATATTAAACAGTTTTTTATAAACTTTACAAAAACGCTGGTGACTCAAGTGATGGTTTTTAAGTTACTAGTTTTTTTAAGCGTAAGTATAAGTAAGTTATTAACAACTTAATAATAACTCATTTTATGTCCAGTTTTAACATACTTCCTGATCACAGCACTTAAGTCTTACAATCGAAAATATAATGCGGAGCTGAATTTAATTTTAAGGAATCTGCTCATTCTTTTGTTGAAGTTATACAACCTGTTTTTGGAATGTAGTGTGACACACATGAGAAAATACATTTTACAACTTACTTTAAATTTAATTAATAAAAAATAATGTAATTCAAAATTTAGCTCATCGTAGCTTAAATATATTCTTTGTATTTTCAACAGTATAAAAGTAGGAGCTTCCAAAGGAAGTTTGATTTATAAACTCACATATATTATTAAGGATACCCATAATACAAATAACTGCATCAATATTGCAGTGAAAGGAGCGACGCGAACAAATCACACGTAACGAAACAAACTTTGCATATGCAAAACGCTGACACTTACAAATGGTTTATTATTAATAAAGAATTTTCAATTCCACAATTCACTTGGCACTTTCATGTAATAATTACAATTAGGAACGCGACGACTCCGCTGAATCTGGTTTGTTAACACCTATTTAGCTGCCGCAAACTCGACACTTGCCCTTTCGCTGCAATCAACATTGCCAATAAATTATTATAATGTATTAAACATAATTGTACAAGCTGCGGATATTTAGCTAAGCGTTTTACGAACATTAATTGAATAATTTATTATACGCCTCGCACCTGGTCAGTTTGGTATTTTTCAATGATTTAAAACTTTAATTTCTGTGACTGATGGGCTTAATTAGATCCTTATTAGGAAAATGTGCAAATATTGATTAACTTTCAAATCGATAAACATGCAACCAAACATCCACTAATATTAGTCGGTGCCGTCGGACCAATCTTACAGTCCGTTAATGTGACCGTCATAAATCATAATATGTGTACCGAAGAAAAATAATACTGCTAAGTTCTTGCACTATTCGCCACATACGCCGCGTCTACACTAACCATCAAGTCCAATGCGGTCATTTTCCGTAACTGTGCCTAAAGTTAAAACTCTCGATGTTACGTAACAAAAAAATCAAATCCGGTTTAAGGAGTCAACAACATTTAATCCGCGGTTAAAAACGAGTAAAATAATTGCCCCGTGCTATTCGCTCGGTATTCGCGAAGGCATTTAAAAACAACTAGGACGTTATCCGCGCGTTCTGTGAAGAATTCAAAACGTTTGAAATCTAACGTATTAAATATGTGAATAAGAACTGCTAACTGTCGTGCCATTTAGTAAGGAGGTATCTTGTTATTGTAACAGATTCCGAGTTTGGTACTCTAAATTGGTTATCAAACTACTATTGCTCGTGGATTACTAATGTCACGGTACTTATTTAGTACCTAATAGAGCAAAATTTATATATATCTTTTCTATTTCATTTCCTTCTGGCTAGCATAGTATCGTTGGCACTTCTGTCTCGAATTGAGTCGAATTAAATATGTTATGAGGATTCCATGAAAACTAGTTTATATTGCGATCCACTTTCAAAATGGTACGGGATTTTGGCGTCACCTGACTATGCAAACGGTGCTGTCTGAATAGAGTAGGTATGGAGCAACGAGAAACGTCTATCACTCACTCGACACACAAGCCTACAAGGAAACTTCTCTTTTCTACCGTAGGCTTCAAATATAGTAAAGAATAGATGGGCTTACAAACATTATCACACCTTAAAAATTTCGTTTCGTAAAGCTCGTAGGAGACTTACTCGTATAAAGGCACAGGTGATGTAGTAAGTCCGACTCAACAAAAAAGTTGTACACAATAATTGATTTCCCGTACACATTTTTACCGTTGAACAACACAGTTTTGATGAGACGTGGGCGTTTTTCCACTATCATGCAAATAGGTATGTCGTGATATGAATCATTGTCTATCGCTATTGTTACCTGAATGTACTGACAATGTTGCTGCCGAGTCTTCTGACCATCAATATTCCGAACGGTCCGACAGACAGTGGTACTGTTTAGTTCAATTACTTGTGGGGATCGAGGTCAGTGTGTGTGATTGTAGTCAATGTATCTTCTAGGAGGTTCTTATTAAAATCTAGTAGTTGAAGTTAGAAATGCCAAGAATAATTATACACCATTGACTCGATGAGAAGGGACGAAGATAGAGCAAAGTGGTGTGGTAGGATAGGCATATATCTAGCAGTGGACGCGAAGAGCTGGTGTTGATGATGATGGTGATGGTTAGATTGATATAGTAAATTCTGCCCAAGCAGAGTATTGACTGACGAGAAAGGACCAAAACGGTCTTTCGAGTAAATAATGTAAGCTTTTTTCTATGCACCTTATAAACGGCCAAGAGTTATCTAAACACATGACTTCATCTTTTATTCATATTTCCGCACCTTCGCTCACTATGAAGCTTTTTTCTAATAGTTTTCAACAAGATCTAGATAAATACATTAAAATACAGGTTTTGTCTTCTGACGCAAATTTGGCGGTGATTTACAATAACTAGCTCATATACTCATGTAGGTATATTTAGTTAAACGTCTCGGTGACAAAGTCCGGGACATGACGCAAAGCATCATTATTTCTCCGAAACCTATGGTGAAAATAAAAAAATCTACAAATTTATTATGAAAAGGTCTTATATGAAAAATTCATCACACAAACCTGATCTTAATCGATTAGAAATTAGAGTGACTTTTGGTACTTCGGTCGGAAACGCTACAAGAATGTAAATGAGAATTGGATTGGCACCTGCGAGTCTGGCGAGGCGGTGACGTCACAACACAATAATGTAGTACGAGCAATTTGACACCTTTACACTGCCAAGTTGACATATGATAAGTAAATTGAATGAGTACATAATTTTTTGTACGAAATTATTAAGAAGAGTATAAAATACTGCAGGCATTATTAGTATACTACTAATTTAATAACTTGGTAGT
This sequence comes from Cephonodes hylas, assembly GCA_030295005.1. NCBI lineage: Eukaryota > Metazoa > Arthropoda > Insecta > Lepidoptera > Sphingidae > Cephonodes > Cephonodes hylas. The sequence goes on from AP025371.1 coordinate 9,926,060, forward strand.
TATCGTTGTAATCTGGATTAAAAAATTAACAATAAACAAGTCTTCATGAGATTGATATTTAGCAAAAACGATTCGAAACTAAACTGGGAGTACCATGACTTAATAAATATCCTAATACAGACCATCATCAGTCGGTCTTTAGACTACACTTAAATAAGAGCATCCTTGTGGCGACTTTCTAGGTGTGAAAATCTATTCACAACGATTTCTTTACTACGAGTTTTCAACGAATTTATAACATAAAGCCTTTCGTTATTTTAATTTTATTATTTCAAATATAATTTCAGTTTAATAATAATATATTTGCAAAACTGCATAGCTTAGAATTAATATGGGTTATGATAAAATAGTGTCGGAGTGTTTCGTCATTACATCACGCCACGAAGCCTCATAGTCCGTTTGGTAATAAGCAAGTCGTGCGATCATTGCGTTGAGTACTTGGTAATGTAGATTCAAAGCTTAGATAGGGAACAAATACATAGTGGCTAAATTCTCTACGTGACTTGGAAACAGGTTAAGACGTCGATCCTGCTTCTTGTCAAAAGCAACATTAGTAAAACTATGTAAGGCTTTTGAATTTCTGAATTTACTAATAAGTTTATTTAACACTTATGCTTCGTGGGATTAAATGAATTAATAAACCCAGCATAAAGCTTAATAACCGTTATTGGTATGTAGAGTTAAATTGTCTGTGATTAATTTGTTTTTTCTCACTACGTAGAATTTATTGTAATGTTATGGTTAATAAAATGGGTCATAAATTTAATGTCAACTAGCCAATAACTATCTTATAAGATTAAAAACAATTCAAATGAAATTGATTTATTTACAATTACAGGTCCAGTAAATGTTGTCTGGGAATAAGTGAGACCCAGAATTCTCTCAATGCATGACACATGGCTTAGTGTAACAAATCTGAGTTAAGCCCTAATCTTATGTATATGATTTTATATTTACTTATATTAAAATTAGCGTTTTATTACTTCTGCATAAATTTAAAAAAATCGGTGCCTTATAACAGTTCTAACTTTTGCTAAAATGTATAACACGAGATACACAAATCAATATTTCAATAAAGTTTGAAGCCGCTCGAAATTGTTTATGTATGTGTCCCATTAGGCCAGCCAATTGGTTTTTGCCACCCACAAGAGCGGTGTTGTATTCATTTTTTTATTACAATGATTAACATACGATTACCGGTTGTGAGGCGACGTTAATATATCTCATTTTGTGCCAGTTTTTGTTTCGATTCAATTTATCTTTAAAATTGTAAAAGTGAAACTATTTTTACTTGTAGCGTACAATCAAGTTAAATTGGTGTCTGAACATCATGCGAATATAATAGTCAATGTAATAATATATTATTATTTCCATATGTGTTTTATAATTGAAGCATTAACTCGGATTAATATTTCGACACATCGAAGGTTTAAAAAGAGATACGTATATCTAAAGTCAATCTTTACAACATTATATTTCTACCTCATTGCGCATATCGGCAAATACCAATAAAATCAGTTTTTTTTTTATTTATAAATGACATATAAAATTGGTTCAAATACATTAAAAGAAATCAGAGCCCAGCAATTAAATTCAATGGTATATAGCAGTTTTTATTTTACGGAAGTCACGGCCCATTCAAAATTTAATTAGAGAAAAAGGATATGAACTGTATTTTAATAGCGGAATAAATCTTTTAGATATTTATATTAGTAAACATGGATTTTATGGCGGAGGCGTACAGATTTAATTTACTGTACTAAGATCATAAAACGACACTAAAGCAGCGATGATGTCTAATGCAATGATCATAAAAGAGCCGCGGATCCTACGCAGTTGAGTTGGAACTCAATCAAGTTTCGGCAAGGTTTTCGGTTAAAATATAAGTAATAATATCAGAACTGATGTATAATTAAATTCCGATGAGATCTGAGTAATAGCCGATGAAGGAAGTAACAAGAAATGAACCAACGAAACAACTGTAGGACAGAATAGTTTTAGGAAAAAAGTATTGAAATTACTAGAAGAAGTTTTGAAATAACTAGATTGCGTCAATAGGACGGTTGTTGTTGGTGGGTATAGAGATGACTTAACAAAAAGAAATGACGAAAAAATATATTTGGACAATGACACACTCAACGAACAAGGCTATCTCTTCTAGACAGTCGCAGTATGGAATGTTGAACAGTGAAATACTGGTTGCAACAACTGTTTTACTTGCAAACTTACAAGTAACATATAGTAAGGTAGAAATCATGATATCTTTGAAATTGTTTGTCTGTTTTGAAAAATCTTTTTTTATAATTTCGAGGTGAGAAAAGGACATCTATGATCTTCAATTCTTTTTTACTGAATACTCATAGCTAATTCGTTAAATGCTTCAAATTTCATAGCTTCAACAGATGTCCGATTGCAATAAATTTTTGTTCAAAGAGAGATAGACCTTGTGACATTTTTTTAATAATTGACATAATACTTGGCAATAGCTAATCATTAAATACCGTAAACAATATTTACCCCCATCAAATTTCAACATTTATGACACGTAAAGTTTACACATGTGACGCATCGTCTGCACACCATTCAAGCTCTAACCATCTACTGATTTCAAAATGCGACAAAACACAGATGATTGATATGGAATATAGATTTACGATTGGAATGAGTCAAATGCCTTATATATTCGGGACGCATAGCACGCTAGACAGTGCAGACACTGGCTACGTAATTTAGTACTAATTAAAGGAAACGATGATTGTTTAGTATGGAGAGATCGTCAGATGTTTCTCGGATGCAGTTGGCTTAATACCTATGATTGAAGAATGGTAAGTATTGTAGACACCGTATTGTCATACTGCATTAATTTCGTGGACATCGAATGTACGATCAAGATTTCTTGCGTTGAATTTGTAGGTCAGGCAATGTTATTCAATGTTTAAGAAACTGCTTAGTGGTGGCTAGTACATTCGCGAAAAACAGTCATCCTATACAACTGGTGAATATAGGCATAGAATACGGTTACTGCATTTGAAATCGTGTTCATTACTGCAGCTTTTGTAGCTATTTCATAGCCAATTCGTTCAGAAACATTGTTTTATTGACAGTACATTTGTATTTCGCATTAATCAGGTTTATTGTTGGTGTTGAGACCTTTGCCATTTAGCGGAGCATTGTCACAAAATCCATTAGGTCAATATTTTGTCAACCGCGTGGCATTTACTATTGTTTGATGGCTGATATCCAACGGAATCTCATTAACACCCAACGCATTTGTCTAAGTGCAAAACATAGTGTGGAGTCACGAAGCCGAATCCGAAGCCGACGTAGCAGCTAGACTCTAGTGTTTGTGTATTTAACGATGTAACCAAACCGACCAACCTTGCCTTGTTATCCACACCCTTAGAACGGCATTTTCTCACCATTTGGGCTTATCTCATTGTCGCCAGACATGCCATTCGCGGAAATGGCAAAGACTTTACGTAAATAGACATAAATATTGTATTTTAAACATAAATTACTTATATTATCCGCAGGTAAACCCTTGAGTGCCGTGACTGGGACACAATATCTGTAAAACGGCTGCATTAACAATGGACGGCAAATTCTAGCGATATGTTGTGATTGTATTGCATTATTTAGCATACACTTCTTATACTGAGCAGTGACGTCACTATTTGCATAATACATGGCACGTAATGAATAGAAAACAATGACAGAATGACATGAGTAAAAGTTACCCAATAGAAGGGACATACAGACATTGAGTTGGACGAACGGTTCATTGGTATAAAGCTCGAGAGGTACACTAAAAAATTAAAATTAATAATGTTAAAAATATTGTATGTTATTATTGTTCACGGATTAAGTTATTGTTATTCTTTATGTTTTTTCACTTAAATGTTTTACTTTTGTACTTTGTACTAACTATAATACAATTCACATCTAAAAAGATACTTAAGAAAAATACCTACATGAAAACTGCATCAATAACTTCCTTACGATACCAGAAACGCAAAACTCAATTACCTAAATACATTCTAATTTAATCATTCGACAAGCTAACTGACGGTATGACCAACATCAGTCGCGCCTCCAGAAATATGGAGTTGGAATATTTAGACATTCTATATGAGTGTATGGAATCATTAACCTCGACCGGTCCTGCCCCTGCTGTGGACATTGATATAATTCAAGTTATTACAAGCTATCGCCTAATATATCCTCCATACTTGGGTAATATTTCGTTTTAATGCTTCGAGAAATGAAAACGTAAATGTAATTTTATTGTCAAACTGAGTATTATTGAATACTCATGAATAGAATTTTATATATTGGGAATTATGTAAAACAAAAGGGTTTTAAATTCAGAACGTGTTATTCTCAACCTAGATAAGATGGTAATCTATGAAATGTGTTTGTGTATGTTGGATATTATAATGTAATCTTAAGTTTGAACTTTTGATGCTAATGAATTGAGCATGATTTTTTTATACAGTAGGTACACCAACGCCAAAATAAGAATTTCAATAAGAACTAGACTAGTTTTTTTTTAGTGAAATGACACTCTTGTTTTTAGTTTCTGCAATTTTTACTAATAATAACACTAAAAAGTTGTAACTAAACAACTTTCAAAAGCTTATGACAACTTATGATTATTTAATTTCATACTTAGTATAATCATAACTCTCAAGAAGACTTTTCCGTTTTTTTTCTTATATCACTTAACATAGCAATACTGTACTATGAATAATCATGTCACTCTTGTAACTGAATTTGATTTCTGAGTTCAAGCCTACGGTGACAGTCTCATATCACTACAAAGTTATGTTGTCTTCGATCATTATATTTTATTACAATGAGAATTACTATTAATTACCAAGAAATATACATATATGATCATCCCTGACTAGTTGATAAAATTTTACATAAATAAATTAAGATGCTAGATTCTATATAATATAAGGTTTTATGGGAAGTCGTTAAATTAACGCGTTTAAGTTTTATTGCGAGCTTAATAAGCTTACTTAAAATTAACACCGGTGTATATATTTATTAGTTTAGCATCAGCAACATATTATTCTGCAAGTATATTCTAGATTCTTCATTTTGATTTTCATATTCCTGACATCATATCAAAATACATTCAGTGTCGTAGGTATCAAACATTTCTTTTTCAGTCTTAATCACTTCGAATTGCAATTCGCAGGGTTTCGTTTATTTGTCTCAGTATAAGATTCGAGCGCGTGTCTTATTAAACTCTGCCAAATTTATTCTCAATTTTGTTTAGATCTTTAACCTTACTACAATCCTATTCAGCCACGGGACGTCCACGCAGCACTTAGACCCACACCAAATTATAATAGCATAACCTTTTGGAGCAGCCTGTATCCGGCGATTTTCTGCTATCTTTATGAGCTTATTATACTATCATAATAATCCCGCTACTATTGGCCAATACTGTGGCAGATTAAAAAAATATATAGCAAGGATGATGAACTCAACCAACGTGCGAATCAGACAGGTAAAGTTAGTAAGTTATTTACTATTGTTTGAAAATGACTCGTGGACAAATTTCGTAACGTTTAAAACAGCCTTTGAACAATCAGTCAAACGCGATGGATACATGTCGATTAGATCATTGATGACGTCATGGACCAAGCATTTCAACCGGCAACCCAGTCTGAGAATGCAAATGGAAAATTCAAATGTGCCCTTCATCGTTTGAACTTGCCTCTAACGGCATGACAATTAATTTAATTCGATTAATATTGTTGCTATTGCCATATCTCTTTGTCTGATTGTTTGCGTTATCTCAAGATTTATTTTGATGTAGTATCGATGTTTATGACTTATGATTACGGTTTTGTTTGATTAAATGGCACAGCCTGTGTAATGTATTGTATCTTAGATTCGGAATCAATGTTTGAAGGTAATTATTTTGGTGGTTGCACAGTATGTGTTTATTAATTATTGAAATCTTTGTCTGTAAGAGTAGCTACTGCAGATAAGCTCTAGATCACTATGAGGAAGGGGTGTCAGTCCTTCATCTATCAATCATGATAATTACAGTTACATGAATTTTGAGATCAAATATTTCAAGGACTCGCACTTTTTAATTAAGCATTAAATTTTTTAAATATAATTACATTAAAATAATAATCAAGTAACAATTATCAATTTTCACTTTAAAATCAGATTAATTTATTACAAAAACCAGACTTTTACCAAGTTCTCTCAAAAACTTTAACAAGGACAGTCGATAATAACTTTATTTCGACTAACAAGTCAATTAATACAATGAATCAATAAGGTAGACTATTAACTTCATCGATATTACATCACTGTCGACAGTAAATCACCTCACGTCACAAGCAATGCTACGATACATTTGCATAGTTGAAAGGATCAGAATCATACGCTCGGTTTATGATGATTGTTTATGGTAATACGCATTATGCTTCGGATTAATTTGTATTACTATTGCCAATATTTAGAATATTAGATACATAAACGAACCGTGACGAAATATCAAGATTAATCGGTGATTATAGCATTCCACGGATTTCCAATCAGATAACGTTTTTCTGTTTAGAAGGATTAAGGATTAAAAATTCATGAGATTTGGCATTTGAAGTTATACGATTATTTATTCACAATGTTTATCAAAATTCAAATTATTTCACGTGTAACTGTTTATTGTTGTTTAATTAAACGTTTAGTAACAATAATAATCCATAAAACGGTTATTATTTATAGATTACAATTTATGTATGAACTACACGATTTGATATTTATTGTAATAATACAAGTCAGGCTACCATTGATTTTATGGTATTGGAAGTCAATTAGGAATAAAATTTATAAATTGGCAAATGCTACTTAAATTTAACATTCTAAACACTTAATTTAATTTACGACTTTTCATAATTCCCATTCGCTTAACGGGCTTTGCCATTTGACGGATTAACATTCGACTGCTAGATTTTATTTGCTAATTCTGCTTCTGTGCAATAAATCGTTTTGATCATGGAATTAAGGAATGTGTCAGCGGTAGATGCGGTCTTGAAAACACAGTTTATGTATTATCTGATATCATGTTGGTTTCGCCTACGCTGTTCAAATTGTTTAACCTTACATATTTATCATCATTACTTATATCAATTGTACCCGATATAGGTTCCCTTCTAGCAATAATGTCTTAATATTAATCTGAAATTAAATCATTTAAACCTTAACGAAATCAAAGTATCAAATAGTATATAACATTAAACCAGTTAGCCATGTTAGAGCGCGCAACTAGCATGCATGTATGGCAGAGACATCGAATAATATTTTGTATTCAAAAAGAAGGAAGGATAAATGTTTAGGAAATTGGGAGAACATCACGGTCTTTTCTGTGAAATACCTATTAAAATAAGCTTTGCAAATGAGGTACGTCAGCGGAACCCACATAAAGCGACACTGATGATCGAAGCTCGGTAAATCTCTTAAGGTCGCTGGGTTAAACAAAGACAAGTATTTGTAATAAGATATGATTAGGTTTAAAAGGTCCCTGAACATAAGAAAACGTGGGTGGAAAGTGTTACGGACGGAAGTGTCAGTTTTAATAACCAATAACAATCGATTTTATATGGGCTATTATCATAATTGTGACATAAAGCAAAATCCCTTTTAGCCTTTGCCCATTCATGGCAATAATTCGACTATTAAAATTATCGATGTCCATTCTGCCCACCGAAATGCATGATCTGATCGTAAATAATTAGGTAATTAAATAAATGTTAATACTGACAAATTGATTTTTGAAATACGTTTAACAAAATGTTTTATTGGAAATATATTCAATGGGATGCAGTGGGCTGGGCATTCGGCTTGCAGATCTATCGTAGTTGAAATTAAGTTGAAAGAGTGTTGTATGCTATAGATAGGTTTTACGCCTTACTAAGATACGATCCCTATGTTGTGCGTATCAGAAACAACGAACTGCCCCCACTGCCTTCATTCGCTCTGGGAATAAAATGTAACCATTACCGAAAGAAAAAACATCATGTATGAAAACTGACACATTCAATAGAAAAAAGACTGATAAGGTACCTATATCATCGCCTGAGTGTATGTAGCATTCGCTGAGAGATTTTACAAGGAAGCGTTCCTTTTTCAAAAAGAAACTTCGATCGTGGCAAGAATAATGTATTAAAGCTTTGTGCACCTAATATTATAGTATTGAGTATCATAACGGCAACGATGACTGATACAATTTTTTGTATAAAAAGTGTTTTTATACATCCATCTCCCACTTCCTAGTTTCTCTCGTAGGTCACGTGAAACTCATTCGTAATGTAAATCCAACCATGCAACATTCAAAGCTGCACCTCAACATTTCTCAAGCGATACCATCTCGCTCCGAAATTATAAGCCGCACTTGAAAATGTACAATTACTCGGGAACGTCTCCAGCTTTGTGTGTAGGACGGCGCCTCGAGCACACTAACTGTGGATCGGTAACATGTCTTAATTAAATATATTTTTTAAGAACTTTTTTAAAGTTTTGACTAGGACTTAAGCTATGTAATTGAATTGTACAGGAGGCTCATCAGATGCTAATGATTATGACATACAGCTGATATGGAATACCTATTGAGGTAATGTTGAACAATGTGGAATAGTGTGAGATACATAAAATTGGAGTCCTTTTAGAAAATTAGAAAAACACTTTAAAAGCGAGAGTAACTTTCCATGACATCATTTGATAAATAAAAGCAAAATTATTCTTAAAAATGCATGGAAATAATAAAAAATAAGCAAACTAAGCATCTAAAACGAATAAAATATACTGTAATCTTAAGATTACAACTGAGCGAGCGTAACCAAATATGCTTAGAGATACATGAGTGACCGGTCAATAAATTCAGAGTAATCTTCAGTCCGCAATCAACGCTGCAAGCTTATGGACGCATTAGCGTGCTAATTCAAAGTTTTAAACCAACAACTTTTATTCTAATTAGCTTGTTTATTACCGCATGATTTATTTCAAGTCCTAATTTTTAACGAGTGAATCAACCCTGAGTCACTGTCAAGAGAAACACATTAGTTTAATTTTTATTTCCTCCAGAGCTCTGCTAATTTTCGACCACGGTACGTATGGCGAGATAAGTGCGATAAAATTAATTGAGAATGTGTGGATGACGTCAGCTTACAACCTAATCACAAAGTTAATGGTGCACTTGATTCGGTTATTTTAGGGACCGCAATTATATAAAAGGAAACGAGTTTAATTCTTGAATTTTTACATACCATGTATATTACTGTTGATGTTTTTTTGGAATACTCATTCATACACTTGAAGAATTTTGTAAAATCCGGCCAAAACGTAAGACTTTATGGGACCATACATTTGCCATGATGTAGTTGAATAAAATTATATTTCACCTTCATACATACATACGTATAACGGTAACGTATGGTCAGAGTTCTAGACGGGATCTGGTAATTAATTGAACTACTGGAAATAGGTGTTGAAATTGACTTTTCTTTTAATTTGCACGCGATAATTGTAAGTAACAAATAATATAAGAATAGGAGAATATTTTTATCTTATTTTTTTTTTAGAAATGTAAGAATATTTAAATTTTAAAAAGAACTATCCAGGCGATCTGTATGTCGAGGCGCAGTAACCAGTAAGGGTTTTGTTTTAACTTTATGCAAACAAATTAGAATGCAGCCTATGTCCATTCAGTGTCTCGGAAATGCGATCCTTCAAAAGAGGACTATTGACTAATAACATATTGATATTTGTTTTGAATAAAATGATCCTATCGATATAACATTGCACTAAAATGATTGAAATTATTTCATCGACGTCGAGACAGATGATAATATGTTTTCTTTGAATGAATATTAATGAATAGAATTTTACCGAAAAACATTAAAAAAATAATAGACAAATTAACAAAAACAGTAATAAGTATTAACTAGATAATGTTTGTTGTATTCGCTGTTTATGATTAAATTAATGTTAATATTTTCGATATCGGAAGTGAACAAAAAGAAAAATGATAATTCTAATTAACATTCGAATATAAGTCGAAAGTACTTTACAATCTTATAATTTTCATTTCAGACAAAACAAAAAATTAAAATCCGTTGGTTGTTAGATCTTTTATTGTATGTATTTTTAAGCTAAAGATGTATCGGGTCGTACTATTTTATTTCCTGTACGTCCATACTTTTTCATCTGGAATGTTCGATGCGAGTCAATCGGTCAAATAGTGCGTGTAACTCACTGTAACGGGACGGATAAAGCGCAATAAGCGATTGTTTAAACAACTCGTCCGAGCGTCAGCTCTAGTGCTCGTCACTTGTCTTAGTTAACCGACTAATATTTAAATGTTAATTCAATTATATATTTAAGGCTACACACGTGCCTACCCACGGTTTACTGTTACAGGTTTTGCTGTTTTACATACCAGTGTGGGAAGACGATGGATTTTCCTATTAAATGGAAACACTGTAACTACAAAAAAACTGAAAAAAAATACGATAAAAAATCTAAATCTTCCTATGCTCATGAGCTATAAATAATAGTTTTATTCAGAATTATATTGATGAAACAAATCATACTTCCCATGGACTTCATATGCACTTTCATACGGAAAAATACGGTAACTTCATTACCAGGGTTGGAGACCCTTTAAATATTTAATGTTCATACTAGAGAGTTTTTTGTAGTCTAAAAAGCGGCGAATGAAGACATAGCGGCTGATGTAATGTTTACTAATCAATCGGCGCAATCAATCTAGATTTTATTGTCCGTCGATCAGAGGCTAAGATATCACTTGGGAAAGCGCTTTATAAGCCTTTGGAAGAACTCCAGTTCAGTAGTATGAGATGCAATAATTTTAGATTTTAAACGTATGGTATAGGGCACCAAGAGCTATATAATATACCTGATATTTAATATAAAAGATTAATTACCGTACTGTAAAAAAATTGGTATGACTTTGTGAACAATATAAATTTATTTTTTAATCACTTTAAGGAAAGTGGGGTAAGAACTCCAATACCTCTATCAAAAATATATATTCACCTACGCCCCCACAGCTATTCCGCAATAAACTGAAACACTTCGTAGAACCGTTTACCGAAGTCCATAAAAGCTATAACAAGGCATGATCCCTCATAACACCAAACGTCCTATCACTAATACCCATTTATACCTCCAAAAGTATGATGATCGGTGTTTACATCACAAACTTCGGTGGCAAACATCAATAAACTTGGTACACAGATAATCCGATTAACGCTCATACAGCTTCTAAATAAATAACAAGGGTACGACATCCGATCACACGACACAATAGCCTAATAAACACACTATAAGACCACCCGTGTTCTATTATATCTACGGATTGCTCCTCTCGTTTATTTGAAGAAATAAACTAACAATTTCATTACAAAACAAAGCTATGGATTTCGTATGAACGAAAGTGCGTGGGTCGCTATCCTACATCGCCTGATATTTCATAGTAAATGCGTCTTTATGAGACATTAAATTAGGCGTAATATCGCACGATGTCGCATCTTTGTTGTACTGATATCCGAAATTAAACCATGGGCGTTGTGAAATAAGAATTAGTTTTATTTGTTTCCAAACGCTGTCGTAGAAATTATTAATAATATCAAAGTGAGAACAGGTGGCAAAGCTCAGTAGGTTTTGCTACTGTAATTGCTCACTACTTGGACGCTGTCGCGATAGCAATGGCGATTTATAATGAAATATGGTTTATTTCTTTGAAGAAGCCTGAGTTAATGCCTTATTAGCAAAGAGTTCTTATAGTGTTTCTTCTTGTATCGAAAATGGTCTTTAAAGTTGCGTCAGTAGAGATTGCTTTCTTTTGAAAGTTGAGCAGAGTTAGGACATTTTTTATTGATCTAAAAGGATTGTGTGGATGAATGAAACACGACACAGGGTGCAAGAACAAGTTCTATTCATGGGTCATATGACTGGATAGTGTAACTACTATTACTAGCAACTAACTGATTATAACTTTCACTTTTATTTTTAAGTGATGAGTAATCGTTATTACAGATTAATTGAGATTTTCCATTAAGATGCACCTCTGCCTGTATCCCTTCGGAAATATAGGCGTGAAGTTATGTACGATATTAAAACATAAGTTCAACATTTTTATAATGCAAAACCTTGACATACTTCTATAAAAAATATAATGCAAATATTATGAATCATAATAAAACGCCATTTAAAAAAATATATATGTAAATTTGTACAATTTAACATAAGACGTTACTGCGGGCAGACGATTTCAACGCGCGCGACTTAACTGTCTCGAGTGATACTGACTTTAGTTTTAAACATTTGAATTTAGAATTTAAATAATCGAATCAACCAAATAGTCTGAATGTAGTAATGTCTGTGACGTCGACGAGGCCGGTGGGCGTTGGATGTCGCCCACATACTTCCGCACCCGCCGGCACTTCCGTTCGTAATTTCAAGCTTTAGAGGAAATTATCCTCGTATGAAAATATTTCTCCGGTTATATAGGGATACGTGAGTGGAAAATACGTCTGTTTTACAGGAAGTATTTATTTTCGTATTTGATACATTTTATTACGGATATATTGATTGTTTGTATACAATACTAAGCATGTGGTAATTGATAATATTTTGAGTGATATTTAGTATCAGTCGAGTCCTTAGTTTAGTTGTTTGTAGTAAGGTAGATAACTCGACAATCACAAAAGTGATTCGCAAATATCTGTTTCAGAAACACGGAAAAGTTTCAGTCTCTCAGAAAAGTAAAAACCACTTTCAGTTTTCTTTAAGTTAAAGACGCAAGAAATGCCAAAGAAAAAAAAGGACTATACCATCATGAGTAAAATTCAGTATATAGATTTTTTGGTGTTTATATTTAAATAATGTTAGAACTAACCACCCAACGTTGTTACCCGATATAAATATTCCTTCATATATCTATGACATACACATTGAATCAAATTTCGCAAGCTAATGAACCTGAGTTCACGAAGCCAGCTCTAGGCGACTTGGAGAATGGATAGATTTAGTCTGATGACAAAACTTACGTAATATTCAGTGCCCGTATCGTAGTTGACAAACTGTTCGCACTCAAGTAACACTTTCCTTAACTATAGTATTCATAAACCTATTCAAGTTAGGTGGTATAGGTTTATAAAAAGTTACAATTGCTTTTTGAGAGAAGAAAACAGACCGACATAATACATATGAAGATGAAGATAATACATAGATTTAACCTTTGGATAACGATCACTCAATTGAATGAAATAGTTAATGCTATTATGCGCTTGTTTGTTAGACTATCTAAGTCTACATCAAACGTAAAGCTAAAAAAACGACTGACTGTAAAATCGTCACTACATATTTTTCTGTTAATAGCGGTAATTAAAATAACAGTATTCGTATTAAAGTTATACTTCGACTTAGTAAAAAACTTCGCACGTTTATTTCTTTACTCTAATACTGCAGATAGATAAACATATGTAGGTATTTCGAACGTTATGCTGCTTCAAGCTGAATCTGACTTAGTGGCTCATGGACACAGTCCTATAAAATATTCTTCAAAGATTTTCGAATCAGCCAGTATCTATCGATAATTCAGTAAATAATAATAATTATGCCTGACTGAATAGTTAATGTGGTATTTAATTATATTATCTCAACTAAAAAAAATATTTTCTAACTCTTTCTAAACTTAATGAAATCATTCTATAGAGCCAGATAAAATAATTGTAATTTTAGAATATTTTTAAAATAATATGGCTTCTTTCAAAGAAGTCAGTTGTGTATTTGACATAAGTTATTAATATTTAACAAATTTATCATAGGCGTGAAATATTACATTAATGAGAGACTTAAATTGAGTTTGTACAAAATATTCATGTGGATATCGTGCTAGTGCGCCGTTAATCAATTTTATAATTTATCAAATTTAACATATTGGAGATGTTTATTTTAAGATAAAATAAATTCATCCATTCAAATTTAATTTCGTTTATTTGTCTACTTTTTGTTGTTGATTAAGAGAATTTCAAATTACATTTGCCAAGGCGTACTAAGCCATGTGGTGGACCAAGGCCTAAACCTTTTCAGTTGTAGAGCACGTAATGATGATGACATGACGAAATATATAATTCCCCATCCTCTCTTTGCTTACTCATAAAGAAAAGTTACAAAAACCTTGAAACATTTATATAAACATAATATGTAAATATCATGAAATCGCTGAATACCAATTTAACACTACTTTGATAAAGCACGTTTCAGATGGTATGGTCATATAATGAGAAGACCTGGTGAGCACATGAATTGCCAAGTCCTGCTTATGAACACCGACCTTAGGAAGCACGGTAGACCCATAACTAAAATGTCAATTATCGACAAAAACCTAAAGAAAGCCCAAAAAAATATCCTGACACTGAATAGAACTATCTGGCAAAGAATTATAAGGAGAGTCGTCTGCAATTGAAACGCAAACTAGGCAAGGAGAGATATGAAATCGCTGAATAAAAACTACAAATGAAAATGCATAAATATAATAAAGCTGGTTCTCTAAAACAAAGGGCACGAATCTTGGATCTCGCGCGCTATCGGCTCACGTGGATCGTCACACGGCTTTACGACGTATCTCATGGCTCGTCCGCCGCGTTTTATGCTTTTATTTATGGACTTAAAGAATTTATTTTGATTCGCATTGTTATAATTGTATTCGATTTAAGCGAATAATTTCGACGACTCGGTCTTGAGGTTTAAGCGGCGTTGTTTGTTGGTTTAATTTCCGAGATAAGGAAAATGTAACAATAATGAAGTTTTAAAGGATTTCTGAATCTCCGAAAGTGTTATTAAAATAAAAAGGCACCTACCCATTTGCCTTGGAATATACACAAATCTCTGTTAGGAAGTATTAAAGAACAACGCAGCTACCCCTTAGAAAATACAGAAATAAGAGTATATACTGAGCTCCTAAATCCACTGCTTGGGAGGAAAATGTCTTCCAGGTGAGAACACAGGAATTTGTATTAGGATACAAAAGTTGTACTGTATTGCGTATTGACGTCACAGAACGTAATATTGTTAAAGTAAGACAAAAACAAGGCCTAATTTAAAATTTCCGATTGCTGATTTAGTAAAGTCTATTTAGAGAGAACAAGATAATTTTGAGCTTGACTATGGGTGGATGGAACATTATTATGGATAGTTGTAAAGACCTCTATTTCGTAGGTTTTTACGTGTGAAAGGAGAAAATGGTTTTTTTCAGAGATCATGCAGGGGAATATTTTTTTATAATAATTAAAATATTTTTAATAATCCCTTTCTTTTCATTGCGAAAAAGAAAGAAGTGATGAGCGTCTCTAGACAATATACGCTTAATTTAGACAGGAAGGTACTGTATGTTATTTTATCATACGCACTGTAAAAGAAATGTTAAAAGTCTTGTCATCTGATATTGGTATAGCTAGCGTATAGCGGTATAGGTAGAATATAAAGTTAAGAGGGTGCTTTTATTACCTAGGATTCACAATGATTCATGTTTTCTATTCAAATATAGTAATAGTTATAAAGTAATAGTAAGTAAGCTTAGTATCGTGGTTTGAAATGGAGCCATAAGAAGAAAAAGTTGTGTACTTAAGTAAAGTGAAGTGGTCATTCCACTTCACTCTAGATAAGAAAGGTTAATCATAGTTGTTATGGCTTTGTGCGGCTAATTGCTGTTTTTCCAGAATTCGTCAACTTTTTTATTTGTTCGATTTGGTTACTACGAACCACCTTCAATCCTTGTTTACAAGAGTTGTGAAGATTAATACGGTGACATTATGAACAGATTAAAGAAACCTTGTAAATAAATTATAAATAAACTATGAAACGTACGGAAACACAATATTTCAACGCAAAACATCCGTAACACTATACGCAGATTTGTCATAAGAAATTAACTTGCCGCGAGTGACAAGAACTCCTACTTTATTACAGGAAGCGTCAGACAATTTATGAAAAAAGAACACAAAAATGTATTCGTAGGCCCATAAAGAATGTGCGATTACTCACCGTTGCGCTACAATATACTGCGTTACATGCTCGCGACCACCTCTAAAGAGCCCAGACTCGTTTTAATACGTAAAACAATAAATGTACATAAAGAAATAAAATTTTACAAGGGGGTAACAAATTCCGAGCGCAAGGATAGACGTTACACGCGATAAATGTAACATTATCCACGATAAAATGTTTATTGTACTAGTTCTGCACGCGTCGCGGGCTGAGATCATTTGTGTTGCGAAACTTGTTACATACAAACTGGTACAACTTACTTCCTAATATTCGATCTTGAAGTATGGGAAAACTTTAGAAAAATGTTTGATTAGCTATAGGACGTATCACTATTACAGATTGGATTCCATTAAATGGGACGGTACGGGCAAAAACATGTTTGCAAATAAGCATGATTTATTTTCTACATAAATGTTTAGGGAGTATAGCGAGACAAAGTAATAACAACAACCCTAGACGCAGATGCTCATGTAAAAATATTGCTCTAAGCCAGGGCTTCCCAAACTCAGGGCGTCGCGGCAACATCCGAGGGGCGTCGCAAGGCGATCGGCAAACATTCGCTATCCGTTTTTTTTCTGATAATCTCATATTACGCTAACTACTGCTGTTTTTATTTCCAGTAAAGTAGGTAGTTTTGATGTTGGGGGGGGGGGGGAGGGTGCGTCGGAAGAAAAATAACAATTCTGTAGGGCGTCATAGTGTAAATAAGTTTGGGAACCCCTGCTCTAAGCAACAGCTTGGTTCAAACTAAGACACAGTTAACGCTAATTAGGGTTTATTACAATTATAAATAAATCGCGAGCCACCCCTATGACGTATTAGCAAAAATAGCCTACAATAATATCCACAGCGTGGGAGTTACACTTGCTAATTAAAGGATATCGTAATTGGTGTTGTATCTTTTACATCAAACATTACTTTTTAAATTAGCAAGTTATTGTCGCGTACTTTCTGAAAAGGATGGCCAATGTAGGTCGGCGTATTTGCGACGCTATAGCAATGAATGAACGTGGGTGGCACTGGAAAAAAAGTTAAAATCTATTTACTGGAAATTTTATTTATAGACCTATGTAGTTTATATTGTAAGATAAAGGTTTTTATATCGAATTATTTTTAGGTAGCCATTGAATATGCTGTAGGCGTTTCTTGATAATGCAACGTAATTAGATGATAAAATTTTTGCTACAAATAAACTTAATTATATTAGTGCACGTGAACTGATGGCGTTTATGGTATAGACGTTAGGTATGTAATAGATAATTAAATGAAGATTTTAATTTTCATCTAGCAGAATTTTTTAGGTAACATGAGACTGGTTATATAATAAATAATGTAAGGTTTAATTTACAAAAGCGTTTTTATGATTAATCCGGTGATTTTTAAAAGTTTTGTCATAGCTCTCTCGTGACGAGACGGACGCCTTTAGGGAATCAATAAATGAAATGAAATTAACATCACTCTAGGCATTTTATAATTGTTTTGAAAAAATAATTAGGTTCTAAATGCAATATTATTGGAAAATTTATAGTCGTAGTTGAAATATATAGTCCTTGGAGATGGAGGATAAAAGTAAATTGATTGATGTAATCTTTATATTTACGTTTGTCCATTAGTAAATTCTCAATACAAGCATGGATTCTGAAAACGTGTTAAAAAAATTGCAATAGCCTCGCTAGTTTGAGAACCTATGAACCTAATGAATCCAAGATATATTATGAAACGTTGTGCTAATTGCAAGCGACTGATTCAGCCCAAGCTGTGTTAGGCGAGACAAAGCACGGCCTATGAATGAGGCGACTGAATGAACAAGCCCGAACAGTATTTCATCGGCGACGTATCACAAACTTAACCTCTATAACTCACGCCTTGCGAAATACACGCTCCGAGTCAGACTTTAACATATATTAGGTAAATGCCTAAGCGTTTAGTAACTGTCTACCCACTAATAGCGAATGAATGCAACAGATCCCTGTAAACTGATAAAATTGCATTTAATTTATACTGCATTGTTTTAGTCGCCTACATTCTGTTTTTAAATTGATTTTGTGTTTGCTACATACGTATACGCACGCCTATATCCCATGGGGGTTGGCAGATACATTTACACCCATTTATCAGCTCATATTAAGCGTCTCACTGCTCGGCAGGACCTTCCTCTACTATAAGGAGTTATTATGTCTTTATCGCAAGCTGTGTTTTAATGCGTCATAAATCCGGTATTTTCGCTGTCCTGGAATATCAAAGAGTTCTATAAGTAGCCTCTACAGATTTTGACAGGCCTAATTAATATTATGCCTAAACTTTTATAGAATGTCATAATTCTCTCATATGTTCTCCTTAAAAATCATTTCAAACTAAATGCATGTTGAATTTTAAGAATCATTTGGTCTCTAGAATTAATACCAGTATAATTCCATATCTTCTTCTTCATCAACCCATATACGCCCACTGCTGAGTACGGGTCTCCTCTACCATTGAGAGGGTTTAGGCCATAGTCCACCACGCTGGCCTATTGCGGGTTGGCGGACTACACACCTAAGAAATTCCTAAGAACTCTTAGGTGTGCAGGTTTCATCACGATGTTTTCCTTCACTGTTAAAGCAAGTGATAATTCAATTTGAATACACACATAACTTCGAAAAGTCAGAGGTGTGTGCCTGGGTTTCGAACTCGCGACCGCCGAGATTCTCGACCGCGCGCCCAAACCTCGAGGCCATCACTGCATTTAATTCCATATAATATAGGAAAATTAGATATTAGTAGGTTAAATAATTCTATAATATGATGAACAAATTTCGCTTTCGTTTTGGCATAAAGTTTGACATAAAACCGTGCTAAATTGTTCGTCACAGTTGTAACAATACTATAGCGCGATATGCCTAATAAGTAACAATTTAATGATTTGATATTTCCGGCATAAGACTTGTTAGCACAAATGTTTCCCCTTTTCTCCATTGCTGTTTTTCGTTTCAATATGTTGGGAATACATGCTGTTATTTTGTTTTTATTTTTTTACATCAAATCATCAGCCCATATAAGCCTTGTGCGGGTTGGTTAACTATACCAACCTTAGACATTCCCAAAACCTTTAGGTTTGCAAGTTTCGTTACGATGTTTTCCTTCACTGTTAAAGCTATTGATACATCTCATTGTGAAGACGCACAAAAAAATATATATTAGAGGTGTGTACTTGGGGTTTTAACCCGCGATCGACGGTTCTCAGTTGAGAACGAGAGCGCGCAGCTGCGCGCCTAATATCTCAGTGTATCATCTGTCATTGAATCTTATTCATCTTAAATAATATTTGCTACGTGAGCAACCACGAAAGCAAATTATTCTATATCTATGTCGATGCAAGCATACAAGCTTGGTAAACTTATGGTTCATGCCAAGTATTGTTTATGACTATGTGGGTATGTAAGCCAAATAACGATGGTCGGTCTTTTAGGATGTGCGCGTATTCTTATAACATTTTGCCCGATTTTAGAAGCACATTAATGATTATTGTAACATGAGGCCTATAAAATCAAAACCAGCTAAACGCCAGTTGGAATCAAAGACAGTTAAATACAAATTTATTCAGTCTGTACTCAAATATTGTGGTATTTTTATAATTTAAAATTCTGATTTTTAGTGGTATTCACATTCTTTATAAATCTCTTTTAAAATATAAAATATCATAGCCACCTAAACAAAATTATCGATTTTTGTAGATTACTGAATATTTGACTCACTTGGATTTAGCTGCCTTTGATTTTATAGGCCTCACATATGTCCTAATTACTAATTACATCCGTAAACCAAAGTTATGCTGCATATTTCTTAAACTTACGCACACGCGAATATACCTCCCATGAATCACGAAACAAAAATAAAATCAGATTACTATGTTGGAGTCCATACAAATGATTTGTATCCTCGAAAACTTATTGCAATTGTAAGTATATATTGAGCTGTAACATTACTTTACGAGTTGCGAGCCCGGTGGACTTTCTATTTGACATTTATATTTATTTATAACGCCTTATATCGCCGGGAGTGCGACGTAAAGTGGGCGCGGAGAGCGGACACCGCTATTGTGTGCGTGTAAAGAAACGTGAAACATGTCACTGTAATGCACCTCGTGATATTTTAATATGCGAAATGGATACGGGTTATAGATAGGATAGAGACAGAATAAGGGTATTTTATAATTAATTAATGCGGTAATAAGGAGAAAGAAGATATTATGAAAGATAAAGGGGTGGCTGAAGACGTGATAAAGTTAGAAATTTTGGAAGGATAAAACATAATTTCCTGAACAATAAAAATTGAGAACGGTGCAAGACAATGATGATGGTAATGTGGAGTTTTATATCAACCCTAACAGATGTGACAAGTTGTGGAGTTGAATTATGGTTTGGCATATTTGTATGAAATAAAATTGGTAAATTGGTTTGACGGAATCTAGGTTTTGCAAGGATTAAAGGAGCGAAAATAAAAATTAAAACCACGAAATTTATTAGTTCGACTCTTAAATGGTTTTTTATTTTATAAAGCAAATTTATTACATAGCTTTTGTTAAGTAATAGAGGTGTATTTTTTAAATATATTATTACCAAATTGTAGATCACAAAACCTATGTATATTGCAATTCTCAATTGGATTTATTAGCGGACTTGAAAGAGCTTTTTGATACAATAAACTCCTAAAACCACGTCACCGCATTCAAAAGAATGCCTTTTACAGCCATCGACATTAATATATTAACGTTTCTCGTTCAATAAATCAAGAATTGGTCGTCCGCAGATTATAATCAAATAACCATAATTTTATGATGACAATGAGTACAAACAACGAATAAAGGACTTGAGAAGATTTAATGTCCTTATGTCATCGAATAAATTAAAGTTTTACAAAAAGGCTGCCGTCATGACGTCATAATTAAGGGCTTATAGTCGGCGCGAGAACGAACGAAACGAACGGAATGACTCAGTCCCCGGACATGGTAATAAAAAAGTAAAAGTGCTTTCTTTGTACAGAGGCATGCGAAATTGAAGTTCGATTATTGGTGCCTTATTTCGGAACATGATTCATTTTTGGCGAGAGGCTTGAAATTTAAGATAACATGTTGAGAATTTTCGATTAGCGAGAATGATGCAACCGCGCTAATGTAACGGTCGGGGGCATTCGTGTTAACGACCTCTTTACTTTTTCAAATTATACGGTGCACTAATTGCGAAAATATAAAGAATTTCGCAAAAGGAACAAAAAAGCTTTTATATTAATTCGAATTGATTTAAAATCGTAAAAAGCGAGTATCGATACGTCGACTGAATTGATTTGATGGCATTTTCATTAAGGTAATTGGTGGATCAAATATCGTAAATTATATTGATGTGAAAGGAGCCTTATTTTTATTTCGCGACAGTTAATATTATTTGAAACTTGACCTTTAACAGATTACATATGACCGTGGTAGAGCGTAGGCGATCTCGACTGATACTACAATGGATCGTCTTGCGGCATATTAAAAGTGAACGTGTAAATATTAATGTAAAAGGCACAGAAAAAATATTAAATTTGTCTAAAAATGTGAACGAGCACGATATAATATGTGTATCATGAAATAAAAGGCAAATACACATCGAAAACGTGATTTTTTTTTCAGTGCTTACAGTTTTTTCGCGCTAAATAAGCATTGGTTTTGAATTTTGTTCAACTCTTTTTCCTCGATTTTAACACCAAAAATATGTGGATATGAAAATAAATGCAAGATATAAATTACAATTATTTCTTATTTTACAAATATTTCAGTACCAAAATTAGTCAAAATTTAGTCTGTGTTTTGGATGTGAGAGCGCAAAGACAAACAGTATATGAATTTCTATCTAATATTGGTAAGGATATTTGTTACAAATGTTTACGTCAATAAATTTAAATCGGACAATGAAGGCTAGGCGCCACGTGTTCTTATCTTTATGCCTATCATAAAGGTCGTGAATCAGAACTCATAGGCTACAGCCGTTAACACAGATCTGATGTTTCGTAATCTTGAAAATGTCCAAATGTTGCAGTGATATTAATCCTTCTATAATAAAATGCAATAAAAAAAAACATATTGAATAAAAAAAATCTTTGTTTAAACCGTTTTTTTGCCTGGCTTATGTCCTGTAAAATAGCCTTAACATTAATTTCAAAATTCAAATATAAAAGAACGGAAAAATTTTATTCACACGCTTCATTAATGAGAGTCATCAGTTAACCGTTGCAGGGCCACCAACCGAATGGAGGAAACATCGTAAATCCTAAACATCCAAATTTGACACCTGGAAAGTGCATGCGAGTGGACGAATCATTGAGTTCGGGATGCGTCACATTTTAATTGTCGCTCATATATGGCGTGACCGTTATTGCATCCGTAAAGATCGGATAATTAACGGTAAAGTTAACGGGTCGGAGGGCAAATGGGTCCTGATACTTGTCCATATTATTTGTCAAATTGATTTAAAAGCTAAAGAGTCATGTTTCGTACCTCTTTTCATGTGAATATTGTGTTTTAAATTTATTTATACGTGTGTCTATTATTAATAATGCAAAACATATGGCTTTACGGAATGGTGTCAGACTGAAAGTAGAACACTAAGTATTGTGGGAAAATATATAATCACATTTAAATTGACGCCATGACCTGCAAATCCAATAATCATTCTCTGACACAGAGACGGAAATAGACCTATGTAATGTCATTAACAATGTGTTAAAGAATCGGTTCGTGAAATCATTTTCGTATAATGATCCTGAATATAACTTTCTCTAAACAAAACCGTGGGCTTGTACCTAAAAATGTTATTACGCTATTTAGCGATGAATGCTGAACCCTCTTAGAAGTAGCCAATAAAGAGAGAAAACTCGCGTGGGCGTGGTCACACGCGTACCATTTGAGGCGAACATTGCCGAAGCGACGCGGATTGTGTTACTGTACCGGATAGTGTAATGTGCACTATAAAACACTCTTTTGAAATTTCCATACAGCCATATTTCGTGCCAGTGGCATCAGATAAAATTAAAAAATAATTTACTGATGTTCCAGAATTAAATAAAAATGACAATCCAATGACAATTCCATATAAAACCTTTTTGTTTAAAAACAATTTTGTGTTCCATTTTTAAATATTTAAAAATCATAAAGCGATGTAATGATCGATTAACTAGTTTAACGATCGATTTGCTTTCGCATCCGATCCATCGGTATCGATTACCGGTCGTATGGATTAAGATAGCAATACGATGGTTGTCAGAGTCGTTAAATATTTTGCTTAATTAACTTTCACTTGTTTGCAACCGGTCACTCCTCGGTTTCTGATGTCATCCACTGAATTAGACATCGTTGCAATCATTAGAACTGAATTAATTTTTGCACATTAATGTTTATGAATACACATTTAACTTGTAATCGTTTTATGGTTCGCTATAAAAGTGAAATGATTAGTTGGACTTGTCAGTGAGGCTTCGGAAATTATGAAATAATAATATGCCTTGTAGTATTTGGTGTGGTAATATACATGTATAAATGTATATATTTAACATCTCCAAACTTGAAGGCTAAGTTTCTAATTTGAATATGATAACTTGGATTAGATTTAGGTATTTAGTAAGAGTGATCAAATTAACTGAGTAAATATTAATTGAATTAATTAAGATTAATAATTAGCTTTGAATGTACAATTTGTTAGGATACTGACAAAGTTTATGTCTTCAATATTGTATATGGTTTTGGTAGCAATGATGTATTTGTAGATACTAGTTTGTTTATTAACATACTGCTACACATTACACTATGTTATATACTATGTTATATGTTATATGTATGTTGTATTGCAAAAATATACGCGGGCGGGCTCTAATGGCAATTAAATTTTTATTTGGTAACGGATATTTTTCACTCAATAAAATTGTTGCATGTGTTTGAATTTCACTATGTGGTATGACTGAGTAACATATTGACATTCCTCTCACTTCTATAAAAAAACAATTGTGCTTTTTCTTCAAGGTTTTAACACTTACAACATTTAAAAATCCTTTTATGAAAGGTCAAAATTCTCGTATATTTTCTAGGCTAGCAAATTTTTTAACATATAGTTATGAATATTTTTATGGTTTCCCTTTTCTATTGAGATTACTAATCAGCTCCGTTAAGTATTAATATAACTTTTACTTTAATATTCATCATCATCATCAGCCAATCGTGGTCCACTGCTGGACATAATATATGTCCATACTCTGTCGGTCGGAATATTATTATATTAATATTAGGACATGAATAATAAGGCAAAATTTGCAGAAGCTTATTCATAACAATAATTATTTAAGCAATATCACCTAAAATTTTAAACGAAAATTTTCAACAAAAAATCCATTGAAAAATCTCAGTTCGATTTGTTTTATTCCCCACTTAGTGGTGTTAAAAGAGGCGAGTCGATATTGTTTTACATATTGGAATATAATAATCATAATTTAAAAGCGATTTGAGTAAACATGCAAGATTAAGCCGCGTTGAGGCGGTGGCTTGCTCATCTTAACACAATAAATGAGGGTCGAATGGCCGCCCAGTGGAGACAAATCCGATAATAAGACCGTTTACCAACGCTTTGTTGTGCGGAGTTAGGTGACACTGCCGTTTAGTTAACATTTTTTGAATCCACGCGTGTTCTGTGTACGTGTGTGCGTGTGAGTGTGTGATATGAATCAGTTCGGTACAGTTTTAAAAGGCTTACCTAATCATCTAGCGGATGTGGTTGGAGTATGGTGTGTTAAACTTCGAGATACACGCTCCAGAAATAAAGAAATTTTCTATTCGTACGTCCTAATATTTGCACATTTGTGCGGACATACCTTACTAACTCATGTTTACGTTATTCTTATACATTATTGAAATAAAATTACTATCATTTCTAATTCAATTTGATTTCAAATTATTCCATTTAATAGCTTGAGGTATTAAGATTGCAGTGGTAATAAAACTTGCGACGCAGATTGATTTTGCCCAGGCGTAATATTAAACTAATTACATTATTTACATATATAATGTAAGCCGTGAGGTAATTTACGCTTTTCACATAAGCGCAATTTTGAATTCCGCGCTCATCCTACGGGAACACTATATTTCACTGAGCTAAAAATAGCCTGATGGTTTCGTGGTCTTACGGCACTATGTGCCATGCGATCTAGAGGTCCTGGGTTTGATTTCAGGGTCGGGCAAAATGTTGTTGGGTTTTTCATTATGTAATTCTTACTAGCCTTCTAAACTAGGAGTTACTGAATTCAACCTTGGTTTTTAATCTGGGATGAACAATTTCGTCACATCCATTTATATACAAAAACATAAAGTGTTAAACATATCTCAGTAGTTTATTACCCATAAAATATGCTTTATACATTTGGAGCTTCACACAGAAGTGATGTTACCTCCAAAGCATGCCTCTCGGTGGGTCCGTTGCTAAGAATGTATTACAAAGGCGAACTACAACGAGTTAAGTCAGCTCTGGACGATATAAATTTTCGCATTGGCACACATCGGTCCGACCATAAATATCGCGTCTCTTTTTGTTTCCTAACATTTTTATGTGGCCAACAATAAAAAAATGCTTCCCAAATAACTCTGGATGTATATAAATAAAGCGGTAGGTAGTAAATGTCAATAATATGTAAAATAATGGATGTATAATCTGGTATATGTGATTTGCGAGGCAGCCATCAAAGATTAGCCGACCGCCGCGGATACCGATGTGGAATATTTTTTGTTGACTGCCTCGGCCACTACGTTCCATTGTACCCGTACGTGTAATATAGCTTGCGTTTCTTTGTTGGCCCCGTGACGTAAGCTATATGTAGGTTTATATATTTATAATACTATCAAACAGCGATCGAATAACTCGGAATATACAAGTAATTTATCCAGTAATGGACACTTTCAATCGACAAAAGCTATAAAATAAATAAAGGTAAAGTTTACTATTATGTACAACACTATCATCAAGGTACTTCAAATGTGTGTTTAGCAAATCATGTTCCATGGTTTATTTCGCTATGTAATTCGTTCATTAAATTTCTCTCACAACTGTTGCGATATTTTAGTTCGATCGAGTAATGTATGTTAACAATTTATGGGATTATTGCATTGTATTGTGTGGGAATTCATACAAATATTTATAAAACAAATTGTTTAGTAGTTTTACGGCGGAGAATTCCTATACTGATCATGTCTCAAGGTGAGCGATTCTTTTTTAATTTTACTTTGTTATGTTTGAGTTAAAAAAAATATTATTCATTTGAGTTCTTATTTATCATTTCTCTACGCAAACTGAAACAAAAATGTTGAGTATTAGTAAATGGATGGCAAAAATCTTCCTTCCTACTCTGGCATGTGTATTTGTTTATACTGTCAAGTTAAAAAAAAAAAACTAAAAAGAAATTAGACTGGTACACACTGATGTATATGTCACTATGGTGACTGAAGACAAATGTGATACACCTAACTATTGGTCAATCTATGAAAAGACGGTTGTAGATGGAATATGAAATGATATAGGTAGACAAAGACATTCCCAATGACCTTACAAATATATATCTTAAATGTCTGAAGTCTGAACCGCCATCAACAGTGCACTATTGTTACGGGGAACATAAACACAAAGAGAAAAAAGCTTTAACTGCTAAAAACATTTGTATTGTTGAGGCGGCACTCCGCGCAAACATAATAAATCATACATTTTGTTTAGATATTTATTTCAATGTTTATTTTTGCACGATTACGTTTAAATGACCTCAGTGATTGAAACTGTACAAGTAGCGGACACATAGTGAAGCTGTATTATCGTAATAGTAGTTTCTAGAAAAGAGTTTTTTTGATGAGATGTGAGTTTTCTTCTAATTACTGTTTCATACATTCATACTGTTATATAAAAACTAATATTAGTTTCACACTAAAAGATTTTATTAGTAGATCTACTCTGGCAAATGATGAAACACTGGATTTAATTTATTGTAGTGTATCTATTCTAAATTATGTGTAAGATTACGATAATGATTAAGATATTGCTACGTCTGTTGAATTCCCAAAGTAAGCACCGGCTAAAAAAGATGAACTTCGTGGTAATACTCCCACACCACAGAATTCTCCGCTACGAATATATCACATCTGAAAAGTCCACACTCGTTTTGCGTGCAGACTAAGCCATACTTCCCATCATCCACGAAGAAGACCCTTGTCCAGCTTTGGACTTGGGCTGATGGTGAATCATGTAATCGAAAGGAGATTGCAGTAGTTTGAGGACTCATATTAAGAGGTCACAGACGGATAACGAAAGCTCACATCCCACGCTCGACCCCATGACATTGTTTATTATTTTTGTTATTGCTGTGAGCAGTAATTAATTCCTACACACTTTCACGTCCCATCGTATGAGATCGGCCGTCGCCACATCTGCCTACTTCGCTTTGAAGGACGAGTTTAATAACGTATAATTTACATTTGACCTCGTTTGATTTCATAGACCACTTTTGATTTGATGTTACTTGTTTTTGTTCAGGTCTATGTTTTTGCATGATGAAAGAATGCGTTCGAATTATGATTACTTGTGAGTTACGTGAAGTTTGTTATCTAATTTTAAATTGGCAAAGTAATAGTTTGCCTTTACATTAGTATCAGTTGGTAAGATCCCAAACAGATCTCATATTTAGAATTGATTAATTTAATTTGAAAGGGACAAATTTTTTAAACATATTTACAATCAGTAGCAAATTGATAGTGGTGTTAAAAGAAACGTAAAATCACTTTTTTTACCGATACATTTTAGTATATTAGAAAAGGATATCTAACTGTTATATACAGCATTTCATTCACGTATTCACTCTATTAAGTCAAAGTTTTTCAACAATTACTTTATCAAATTAAACAAAAAAACAAAACGTTCATTGGTTTATTTATATCAATCCTATACTAAGCCAAATTCAATTCCTATATTAATTTATTCCTCACAACCCGTGTCCGTTGTTATAAACCAGCAGAATTAGTTTAGTTTTTACATATGGGTTATATAAGGAGGGCCGCGCCCACAAGAATGTGAGACAGGATGTTCGCATCACCCGTAATCTTCCTAATTGCAGCGTTCGCTCTAATTTGGCACTCCCAACGACGTAGGTGTTTCGACGCATTTACATTTCCATCTCATTGAATGATTCTGTTGGCGCTGATGAGAGTAATTTGATTTTTTGTTAACCACCTGAGCTGTCACGTAGTCATATTTGTATGAGTAATGATATTAAAATATTTTTTTCTTGTATGTCTATTAGTGTATGCGGCAGGTATAGTATCTTTTACTCGCATTAATTCGAAACACTTGATGATGAGTGATTATCGCTCTTGTTGAATGCTTACTAATATGGAGGTTTTAGGGCTTTTTACAGTGGTTGAAAGCCAGGGAATAAAAAATAAAAATTGTTGCATCTCCAAGAAACTCTCTGACCGAATGAAATATGAGTAAAAATCCTAGTTAGGTGAACTAGGGTTGTCTTGGAACAAACCTAGTTGAACTAGATCATAGATGCAGAAGCTCAACCTGGCTAGCATTTATGATACAAGTACCATATCTTTGGAGATCTTATCGTGATTCAACACAAAGGTTTGCAACTTATTACGATAAAAGGCATTCATGTGAATAAAAGGCAGGTACATTACTCGTACTTGTTCTAGTGGCATCGTTGTGTAAATTTGTAAGGTATGCAGACAAAGGCAACGAAATATTACTACAATGTTACACGTGAACATCGTTTATTACAGTAAAATATTAATTGGTAACCATTCTCGGAATAACTGGACTAGATAAAAGGAACAAATTAAAATTCAATCGCGATCGCGTTCAAAACAAATTAGACAAGTGAGCGAATTCTCTAAATTTAATGATCGGCGCTTCTTTGTTGGTGCTCGTATTAAAAGGTTCTTTACGACTCGTGTCACCCATAATTTAAAGGTGTTTAACGTTGATATTTTAAATAAATCGCATCGCATTCTTAATAACGTATAAAAAGCTATCATGTATGTATAAAACGATCATCTGCCGGTCGGCCGACGACTCCACACGTCTGTAAATGGGGAAATAATTGTTTCTAATGACGAACGCTCAGCGATGTCATTTTGCACTGTACTTGCATTTTGCTGACATTATTGCAAGAATAATGATGTCACAAAAAATGGAAATACATGTTAATTTATCTTTGTTTATGCTCTGCGATTTGTTCGAAATATATGTTTTTTTAAATAGAATTTTGGTTTTATTTTTAAACGTAAGTTGGTTATGCGCGGTAAGCCTTTATTACTTAAATATAATATGGCACCTCGCAAATGGTTTATGGTCTCAGAAGAGGCACAAGAAATGATCCTTAATTCTTGCCGGAGTCATTTAAAAAAGATTGATACGGACATTGCATATAATTCTTTAAAGACAGCACTATCTTTTTATTCATAAAAACTGATAATTGAGATTATTACAAGTGTAATGCAGGTCAAATTTTAGTTCACCTCTTATTACGTGTCACTTATAAAAGGTTGTAGAAATATGCCTCTATCTACCCGTATGCGTATTCTATGTACCAACGAACATGCATTTTTTAGCTTAATAATTATTAACTTGTCAACTTTATCATAGTTAACTGCAGGCAGGTTAGTCTACCACATTCTTTTTAAAGTCTTTTATTTCGGCACGATCAAAGTTTTTGGGAATATAAAAATCATTAGGATACTCGGTCATTCTATGAAAAATATAATTAATAGAGGAAACACACGCCAAATATATTATTTTTACAAAACAATTTTCGTTGTAAACAAATTTGGTTGACATGGTATTTATCAGAGATCTAAAGGTCCATTCATACGAGCCGATGGTGACCGCAGATTCGTATCGGGTACCCTTTACAGGGTCCGGTGTGGTGGGACCACACGTCCGCCCGTCAAAACATAACTACATTTCTTTCGGCCTGTGTTGCCCGGAGAAAAAATATATTAGCGTGTGCCGAATTTGCGTTTCAAAATAAACCAGCTGAATGGAATGACGTGAAAGCTGTCAAGAAAGTAGTCTTACCTATTGTTTTAAAAATAAATGATTCTTATTCCATAACGTCTGGTAACATTGTGCTCAGGTGTTTTGTATCACTGTTTAATTTTATTTTTAAAAATTTTCTTTATTTTCCTAATTTGTGTGACGTTTGCTTAGGGAGTAAGTACCGTGTGTCTTGTAAATGTTTCAAGGTGAAGTTAATCCAAGAACTGCGTGAAGGACTGTTTGAATAAGGAATATTTTGATTGAATTTGAGTAAATAATTTAGGTAAACGCGTCAATTTCATGAAAGAATGTTTCATGAGAAGTTACAACACTGAATTACTAAAAATCATCCCACTGTCTTGTTACGTGTTTAGAACAAATTAAACAGTTATAAAATTTTACGTATACCATGTTACCATAACTTTCTTGTTTTATTCCACATAAGCTTATACGTAAAAGGATGCTTAGATTAATCGATATCAGCTTTACTAATAGACTTTTCGCGTAAACAAATTAAAAAATCAATATAGTAGCTTATTTTTTTGTTTGTAATTTTAAAGAGACAATGGCATTACCTGTAAATATTTATGCCTTAGAACTATCTATTTTTAATTTTTCTTCAAAATATGTTGGTCCTCCTTACAGTGGTCTCAGTGGTATTTCGATGTAAAAAGTCATTGTATTTTTACAGTAGCAACACTTGGGTTGTTCTAAAGAATGTGGTGAGGACGTGAGGATACGAGAGGCGTAGACTTCACACGCAAGCGGTTCTGTTGGCGCCGCCGACGAGCCCCTTAATTGACTTTAGTGTTCGCGTTTTGAATGGACACTGTGATATTTTCAAAATCATTTAAATTGCGGCCTTTTGTATAATTTAGGCGTCTGCTAATAATAAATAAATAATAAAAACTCTTTTTTTTATTTACGCTAATTGTGTGTATATAGAATTCTGGGTTCGGAAAAATTGTGACAATTTTTCTATCAGATTATTCTTACGGAGGACAAAGCTATCAAATCGTTAATAGCTAATAGACAATAATGGTGAAAGCTGAGTTACTAGGTATTAGGCTAGTTTTCCCATATTTTGTACGATAAATGATTGTAAAGATTTTTTTAATGAGACAATCAGGAATTTGTTGTTGTGCTGTAAAACCAAAACATCCTAAATCACATCCATCCGTAAATATGTAATGAAAGTTTATTTTATAGATGGATAAAATCTATTGTGTTTATTTACTAATAATTCATTTATTCTTTTGAACGTGGAGTTTATTTATTTGTTTTCTGGAATGGGGAATGGCGGCGCCTGAATTCATATGTCACTGTCAAAGCACGTTTATATGTGCTCCGTGTGGCTCCCGTATAGTATACAATTACTTCACCGTTTTTAAAAAGAACAATGTCCTTGGTCTAATGTTTAAATAAAAAAGTATCATAAATATCATCTGTACGATACATCTAGCAATGAACTAGTTCTGGATTCCGAAAATATCCGTCTTGTAATGCACTTGTGTTATTTTGTTTACATTTGAACATTTGATTTGACTCCTTCGCGATTGTTTTGTCTGACTGGACGTAATGAAATTATTTCAATAGTCTGCATTGAGCTATATTTATATTTCAATCGAAAAAAGGATTGGAATGTAAACGCGGCTTGTTAATTAAATTAATTTGTGTGTATCCTTAATGAAAATATCTGGAAAGGCTAGAGAGGTACAGTCTTTTCGTGGGTTGGGAGTTTGTATTGGGTTTTAACATTAGGAATCATCAGCAGCAGCATGGAGCCTGGAATTGTGTCTGAAAACGGTAATTGATTATTCCGTCTACGTTGGACGAAACACAGTTGGAGAAATGTGGATGTAGGTAAGATTTAGGCATGAGTGTATGTAACTTGGTCATTATATTATTCAACACATTTTCATACGAGTACAAAAAATGACATTAATAACAACTTGATAATTTACCTCAAATAGTAACTAATACAGATGTAGCTCACCAAAACGGCTTCATTAATACGCTTTAGGTATGTAACCCTAAAAGGTGTTTATTGTAAAAATATGCATGTAAACATAATGTAGGCAATAGCGGATCGTGTCGGGGCGACGGCGAATAAATTGAAGGCGCACGGGCAGCGCAACAAAACTACACGCCGCCCGGTATCAGGCGCAACATCTAAATGGACCCTTTTACAACCGACGACATGTTAACATGGATTCGGGTCTCGTCTTTACGTTTAATAGGCATGGTTTAAGAAAAAAATAATGAACCTAAAATGCTGTTTTAACTTTCCAGCCAGTGTCTGGCTAGATAACGATCTACACAGGTTTGAAGTTGGTTTAGTTTATACCTGTTTAGGCAAAGATTTAAGTCAAGTGGAGCGATCTTTGTAGATTGGCTGGTAGGAGATAGATGGGATAAGCATTTCAGAAAATTACTTTTCTACTGAAGTTCCTTTAAGAGGAGGTAAGAAAAGAAATAAGTTGGAAATATGTAAAAGAAAATCTAACCAAATGTGCTAATAGATATATCTAATTTATTCTGTATTATCTACAACTGTTGTGACAGGCGCATTCGGGATTTCAAACCGCGTTTAGAGGAAGGTCGAATTAGGAATGGAAATAAGTCGAAGAAAAAAGAAAACTATGCCGAGTAAAGTGGATCGACAGTCCGGATTATTCAAAAGTAAACGAGTATGGTCTGACAATGACGAAGCTTTACTGAAGAGAATAAACTTTGTTGTGTGAATATTTCCCCTTAAAGTATGCGAAATTAAATGAGTATTTATATAATTTAGTTATATTTTAAAATTAATAATTGCTTTATAGGAACTATATAAAAATATTGAAATAGCCCTGAATAAACTTGGTAGATAAATATAGCCCTTGATGTCGTAAAGACTATTTGTCATAACTTTGAGGTATCTGATGTAGAG
This sequence comes from Cephonodes hylas, assembly GCA_030295005.1. Lineage (NCBI taxonomy): Eukaryota > Metazoa > Arthropoda > Insecta > Lepidoptera > Sphingidae > Cephonodes > Cephonodes hylas. The sequence continues at coordinate 9,959,171 of AP025371.1, forward strand.
TTTAATTTATGTATGAGTTATTTATTGCCAGTGGTTTCTGCAACAGTTTCATTCTATTCCATTTATAATTTATTGTTTATTTATCAACGCTATTGTACACGGACAATAAACGTTTTATCTCTTCAGTACTAACCAACCTATAGGTTTAGAAAACTATGGGATTGCGTTAATAACAAAATGCGTTTTTTTGCCATAATTTGGATGTTTGAAAAAAATATCCCGGATTATCCCAGTTGGATCGTGGGATATAAAAGGCATCACATTCACAGACGCCGCCGTAGCAGCCGCTAGGCGCCGCTCGGTGCCCAAATGTAGTCGTTTTGGCCAAACTCGTCGTCTTTTTTCAGTCTTTTGGGGGTCCACGGGCTTCCTTTTTTAATGAATCGGTGTTAACCTTCACAAGGAACGAGTAACAGGGTGCCGATTGAAGATAAACGGTTCTCATTTGTTTTTTTAAGGGTTAAATGGTAAAAATGACAGGATATTCGCCGCGCTCTTTCGGCCGCCGATACGGATCTGTGAATCTGATTCTTTTATTATAATTTACTTAAATTAACTTTTGTTTGAGGAAGTTGATGTTTAAGGAATGTTGTTATGTATAATTTGAATTGTTTTATTGCCATTTAAGCGTAATTTAAATATAAAACAACATTTAGGTTACAATTTTAAGTATTTCAATGTATATTTTATAGTCTTAGTACCCTTCGATATTTTAAGAACATTTGTAAGTTGGTGTCTACTTAAATTATCATTCTGCTTTACATTCAATACCTGATCATTACAATTCGTGTTGATGGTAGTGTACTAGCGCCATCTATTACCATATTCCAAAAACAGGCATGATTTCTATCGATTAACCATAATTTATTCTGTAAAACACAAGACAGTAGACACCTTTTGATGGACTTTAATTATTTAATTGTATTAAAGGATAAAAAGAGTTCATTATTATGTAAAACGATTATTTGCATGTCAGTTTTGCTATTCGACGCTAGATGGCGATCTAATCCATTTCATAAATTTAGCTTTAAAATTTGAATATCATTACTATTTGCCGTTAATAATGTCTAAATAATATTTTTACAAGCTAATACAATTTATTTACTTTATGATTAAAGCTTGGAGTGATCGATTGGAGTATTATTAAAAATGAACTTTTAATTAACTTTTTTCGGAATTTCCTGTAATTTTAAAATTATTTTTTTAGTTCGGTCAAGGCTGTTGCATAAAGTTCCTCTTTTATATGAAGTAATTTTCGCTGAATAATGTGTTTGAAAGAGGAAATAGACGGAAGATAGAGGATATAAGGGAAGTAACGAGTAAACAAAACCACTGTATTAAATACAGATAAATTATAATCAAATCATCTTCCCATTTCTTAGTAGGTACAACTACATTAGGCCGGCTGTTACTACACACCTATTTATTAAGGTGTAGGTTTATTGAAATCAATAAGGAGCATCAATAAGTAAATTCAAATTTAAGTAAGAAAAATGATTTTCCACCAATAGAGTATCTGTCTAATCCGTTCAAAACCGCTTGCAAAATCTGGACAAACATAATTCATAAGAGCTATCCGCAAAAAGAATAATTATAATGCAAATTAAACGATCAACAAGCCTTTATATTCGCCGACCTGACCTAGCCATAGATTAGTCATAAATAATTTTCTTTACGATACCGCCCAGACATCTGGATGAGAATATTCGAAGCTACTAATAGTAATAAACTAATAATGTAGAGTATTCAACTGTGTTGATTTATATTCGAATATTTTTACTGTGTATTGACAATGTTATGCGCTAGCACATTGTGGCATGTTTACGGTAAAATAGGGCGAATACTAAATAATAATAATATAGCCTTTATTCAGATCCAGAAACAATAATTGTTAACAATTCAATCTAATTACAATATTTAAAACTTAACTTTAAGATAAATATAAATCTTAAGCTATTCTAATATTTGAGTTTTGCTAATTTTTTGGAGGTCTGATTGCCCTTCGGCAAAGGCCTCCTCTAACCTAATCCATTTACGTCTTTCTTCAGCTACTCTGCACCATGTGACGCCTGCTACCTGTCTAATATCATCCTCCCACCTTTTTTCTGGTCTGCCTCTTTTTCTTTTACCTTCTCTTGTTACACTTCTGCTCCATTTGTCTTTTCCTCTACTCATGTGCCCTGCCCATCGCCATTTAAGCCTGCTAATTTTGCATGTTATGTCTATTACCTTTGTTCTGCTTCTTATGATATGGTTTCTCAATCGGTCTGACTTTTTCACATTCATCATGCTCCTTTCCATCGCGTATTGGCATGACGCAAGTTTTCTAATAGTGCTTTGTGATAGGACCCATGTTTGGCTGCCGTACATGAGGACTGGTAGTATGCAAGTGTTGAATAGTTTGCTTTTAATATTCATATGAAGGTTTTTATCTTTCAAGATTTCTTTTAAACGCCAGTACCTTCGCCAACCATTAGTTACTCTTCTTTCAACTTCTTTGCTCATCTGATTATCGTCTGATATTAGCTGTCCTAAGTATACATATTCATCTGCGTAATTAATTTGGTTGCTTCCTATGTTTATGGTGGTTCTCTCTCCGTTAGTCATTACTCTTGTTTTATCCGGGTTCAGCTTTAATCCTACCTTATCGCTTTCCGTTGCCAGTTCTTTTATCATTTTTGTTATGTGTTCTGGGGATTTTGCAAATAACACGATATCATCTGCGAATCTCAAGTGAGTCAAAGAGGCGCCATCTATTTTGATACCGATATTTTCCCAATTTAAACCTCTAAATATTGATTCTAATACCGCCGAGAATATTTTTGGTGATAATGGGTCTCCTTGACGTACGCCTTTAGCTAATACTATTGACAAGTAATTTTAATTGTAAGTATTAGAGGCCACTATTAGCATCTGTTATTTACCACTCATCAGCATGCTGAAATGCCATCATTTTCGTGAGATGCGTTTGTTCGTGAGAACAATAAAAGTAGTAGTAGGAGAAATTACACTATAGTTATATTAATTAATTAGTGCCAATTGATGACTTCAATATCTTCGTTATACTTGTGCCACCTCCTATTATATTAAGATGTCTCTCTATAATTGGCCTAGATCATAGTTCAGTTATGTATCTAGCTCAAATGGAATGTCACTGTTGCATAGAAAAATTAGGTGTAGCAACTAGTTAGCTGATCCGATTCGTTCGGAGCCTAAGCGATGTCAATAACGCTGTAGATCAACCTATATTCCCCATCTGAGGTACTTCTCTCTATTAACTATTTTAATAGGGTAGAGCGTCTTCAGAGGCGGTTCAATCAGTAAAATTCAGTTAACCTATTGGCATATTGATCGAAACACCAATTGTTAATTGCAATTTTGTTTAGGCAATAAAGTGACCAGCTTTTCGTCCAAAAACTGTCTAACATAAATGTAGATCAATCAATAAAGACAGACGTTGTTAATAATATTGATGAAATAAAGGGATAGGATCCCACGGGAGTTCCGAAGGTGGTCTTCTACGAATGTCTGCTATAGTGACTCATTGCAAACGGATATTGGCTTTAATTTGAAGGGATGGCTGCGGTTACCATCTTATTAGAGCAGATCGTGAACAAAAGCCGGCATTTAATACGTTTTATCAGATTGTGCCGACCGCAATGTTGTAATAGGATTTTTAACAAGCGCGTATTAGTCATATATGACTAAATGAAAGTATTTCTTTGTAATTTTGTAAATTTGTATTTGATTTTTTGTGGCGCGGATTTACGTTTTGTTTGACCTTTGTGTTAACGTTTTTTAATTTAGGAGGACGACTTCTACTTAGGTTTACCTATATATTAAAATTTGGAATATTTATTTATTTGTTCCCTTTTTTTAATACATTACATTTAAATTTGTCTATCAAATGAAAATCACTAAGTAGATAAATATAAAAGTTTTCGAAAAATATTATAAGAAAGTAAATAAGGATTGAGGAGCGCAATAGTGAAGTAATATTTGCAAATTATAAAAGTGTATAGTAGTGAAAGAATCCTTTGAGTTATTTCAGGCATAAAAAGACCCACTTTTTCATATTTCTTGTGCAGTCTGCGTATCACATTAAGTTTTGTTTATATTTTATTTTCGAGCCGATTTTCTGATGCTGGTTATAAAGAAATAACTATAGTTAGGTTGGAACATACTTTAAATCCCTTTATGACTTAATTTTTTAACATGGGAGGCAGTTTGAAACCATCATCATGTAAGAAGACCTACTTTTTAATTAAAACAAATCGTTTCCTCAACTTATAAATTTTGACTCTATTATTTAGCGTCTAGTAATTCCATATTAAGTATAATGAAATTTTTGTTTATATCTAATACCAAATATGTACCTAATTATTTTCTTTAAATTAATTAAGAATAAAATGAAACACAATAATAGGGTCCAGCTATTTATACATCCAATGAAACTAACTAAAGCAATAATACATATAAAATTCAAAATACTGTATTGTTAAGTTCCAATACTGTAAAATCCTTTATTTAGTTGCTTCGATTAACGTGTCATGTGTGCTTATCTCATTGGTTGCGTTCAAATTAATGTCATAACTTCCTATCACGTGTAACCTATCACGTCTGAGACCTAAATGATGTGAAACACGAATAACAATTTGTTATGTGTTCAAGGTATTCGTGAGCTTTGTCTCTTGAAATATAAAATAAGAAATCCGTATTATCCTGTTAATTAATAGTATAAATGTATTTTTTTTTAAAAAGAAACTGATATACATTTTCATTATTTCAGTCTTTAAAGTAAAAAATATGCTCCAAGTTCGCAGTCTCTGAATGCAGTGGCTGAACACATAATCAAAAATATATTATTACAATTTAACCTATTTAAAAATATATCCATATTCTTTTTACGCCAAAACTGCATATTTTAATTATATAACTCAATCGGCAATTTCAACACTTGTGAATTAATTTAGATGTTATAATTACATAATATATATAATTCTTCACTTTTCAAATAACTCAAAAACTTGCATTTCCTACAAATACAAAAACAGCTCAACATAAAGAGAACTCAAGTTCATTGAGTACGCAGAATATATTTGTATACAGTTTGTTGCAAGTAAATAAAGCGAGAGTCTCGAAGAATACAGATAAGCGTTCATTCAAAGCGAGTGAAACCGAAATGGTTGTAGCGTTTAACGCGTCAAAGCACCGGCGAGGCGACGACTTAATCTCCAGATAACACACTTATCCTAACAAATAAGCGTTACGTAACTAGGGTGACGTACGTTTTGCGTCACAGGTGGATATTAGTCATATAGGCTTTACTTATCGTAGGAGAAGGATGGGCGTTTAAAAAATTGACATTTTCTTTTGGAGCTCATTATTGTTACTAAGTACGGCGGAAGGATTGATGTATTTATTGAAAATTGTTTTTGGAGCTTATTGTGTAATTATAAAATATTTTTTTAAATTACTATTGAATTTATGAAGTCTTGGTAAGAATGGAGGTTTGTGCATTGTGATGGGACGTGTATGGGCTAATGATGATGATAAATGACTCTATACTAAGATACTCGTCTCGTGTCATGGGTATCAGTAACTACGAGAGACTTTTCGGTCCCATAAACACCAAAAATCGAAACAATATTTGTGGATCGAATGCACGACTTTTGTTACTTGCGTTTGATTTTAAAGCTATTAACATTTAGTAACTAAATTATTCTCATAAATAATTAATACAGGGGAGAAGAGAGACAGAGAGACAATTTGGATATTGTTTCATAGACACCTTCTTGAATATATGTATCTATTCATCGACGAATCTTTTAGAAAAAAATAATACATACAAATCCTTGCCTATGCAGCGATCTTGTCACCGCAGTACCGCTTTAATGCCGCGATAACAGCCGAGAAAGATCCCCCAGATAAAATCCAAAATTGCGGACTCGCTAAACATTGTTTTAGAGATAAACATCTGTTGGTGACCACTCAATGGGTGTAACTGTACCTGCAAACTATTCAATAGTTTGTGCATCACAATGAAGGTAATCCGTTAAAGTAGCCGACTGGGAGCCTTAGGGATCCGTAATTCCTCAAGTGATGGACTTTTGTTTAGTTTTAATAGACTTGTAACAAAAGAGTTGAATTTTGTATTGAAATTTGATAGACAAAAATCAAGGGAGCTTTAAGGTTTTGCAATTTCTACTAATTGATAATCAAACTGTCCGCAGTTTGTTGTTATCTTGGATGGGAAAAAGATTATTCTTATAGTAGGACAATTTGTGCGGGACAAAAATTTGCAACAGATTAAAAAATAGCCATAATTAAATAGTTGGAAATTAAATAACAATTTTGTATTTTTTTGATCCTTGAGTAAACAAACAACGATATTTGTTTGCATTTATTCTTTAAATAGCCCGTTATTTATTTATTTATTTGAGTCCCTAAGGCTAATAAAGGTATTAGCAAAAAGCAACTATAATTTGTACAGAACCATTCACCCTTGCGCATAAATTAACTCTTTTCTGCAATTTGAAACCGAGCACTGTCCGGGATTTTCTTTTGTGAGATCGACAAAGATTTCTAAGGTTCGTCGGTTGTATTGTAACAAGTAAATTACATTACACCGGACTTATGATGCTCTGTCGCTTCTGTGCTGTGGACACAATGTGCGCGTTGATGTAGAAGCGATAGTTTTAAATTCATTGATTTATTTACAATGGTTTCTCAATTTTTCGGATGTAGATACTTTAAATAGAGATTCAAATATATCTTGGCGTGTAATTTCCGCCGATTTGACTTGAGCGGCAAAACCTAAATATTTCAACTGATGAGTGATTGGGAACAGAGTTTTTTTATGATTAGTCTAAAAGGGATTCAGTCTAGGCACGGGATACCTCTATCGCTGAGAATAAGGCTGGCCTATGTTGCACGGTATGTTGTATGTGTGGGCTATACTTTAGAAAATTCTTTTAGAGTTACATGTACATAATTTAACAAATAATCATTTATAGTAATTACATAACGGTTAATTACGAATACATCCTTTACTTTTCGCCAAGAGGGGTACATAGACACAGAACACTTTATTTTTATTTGCATAATTTTGTGTATTCCGTACACCGAGCGTCCAAACTTTAATACCGATGAGCAGTCATTCAGGTAGTGTATAGCTCGATATACATTCAACATTCCGCACGCAAAGTAACACCATATCCTTGGGAATGTGACGCTCTCCCATCGAAATATTTCAAAACTCGATCACTATCTTGACGACTATGCACCGACTTATTGAAGGAGACGTGAAAAATGATGACCGCGGTGCAAAGGCTCTGCCGACTATTGGTCGTCTCTTTTTTTTCACCACAGGCGAAAAGGGAAGGCGAATTTAGGTGAACAAAGGCGGTGCGGTGTGACAGCGCTCGATGTGTCGCAGTCGTACGTTATTGACGGTCAGTGTCGACAATATCTGGATATATTTGAATATGTCAAATGTTGACTGTTTGAGAATGCTTTAGGCATGAAGTCCGCCTTTATATTTAATTGTATGAGAAGCGTTAATAAATTAATTAACATTCTGGAAAATCAACTTTTTATAAATGTAGCATCTTTATTTAAAAAGTATTTGATGAAATGTTTATATAAAGACTACAGGACTTGCTCTAGGAGATCTAAGGAGAGATTGGGATTTGAAAGGTAGTAAGAATTTTGTTACCTAACTACCATGTGCGCCCAATTCAGTTTATTAAAAAACTAGGCTTACATTGTGATAATCCAATTTTAATCAATTAAATTGTCCAGCTAGATTTCTCTCTTACAATTCCCCACCAAAAATCCAATCAAATTTACACCTTCATTAAATTTCCCTAATTTTTTTTCCATACTTCGCTCACAAAATCCGCGGACATTTCTCAAAACAGCCAGTGGTGTATTCGCCACGTTGCAAATAAGCGAGTATAGCGGGTGAGGTCTCGGCCAGCGGGGGGCATTTCGTATGCGCGTTTTATCTCCCCGTGCTTCTCACAGTTTCGTTGTCACGTAATTAATTTATTACACTTACAGTTGCCAAGGGGCGGTATGTTTCGCCTACGAGGTGGGTCGCTTCTCGAAATTAAGACATTAGCGGCCCGTTTGCTTTAGGCACAATTAGAGCGGTATCTTTGGACGTCTCGTCTACAATTTATTGTTTGCACACAAACGTTATTGGCCAAATATGATCTATGGTTGTTATTTGTTTTATGTCTGACTTCTTAGGTGGTCATTTGGATTTAAGGTAATCTGTTCGAACAAGGCTATGAGATATGGTAATATGTAAAATTTGAGGTAACTATTTAGGATTGGATCAGGGTCGCTAAATCGTAGTTGTTACATTACCTTAAAGAGTTCACACGTCATATGATTTACAAACATCATATGATTATACAAAATAATAATTCATATGTAAATCTATTTGAAGCAGTGATGACCTCGAGGTTTATGCACGCAGTCGATAATTTCGGTGGTCGCGGGTTTAAGACCCAGGCTCACACCTTTGACTTCGAGGTTATGTGTGTATTCACGACGATTTATAACTTATTTAAAAGCAAAGGAAAACATCGTGATGAAACATATTCAAAGTTCGTTCATTTGTAGTCTGCCAACAAGCGTGCTAGACTAACAATTTAAGTAGATTGGTATTGCATGATTCCGTAATGTCTATATAAAAAAATCTTTTAGTCTTCATAATTTCATCAATAAAAATATCGTGCAATTAAAAATAAAAATATTGTTCAATATTTTCGAAGATAACATTAAGTGTAAGCACATAAGGAAGCAGTAAAAGCGCGGTTGATCAGAAATTCCAAACAACTTACTTGTCACCGGTGCACGACACACAAAGTGGCAAAAAGCCATAAACCGAACGCACGGACCTTCTGTAATATATATTACCATAAAAATATCGCGTCGGAACATCTCGGCGCAACACAAAACACCCTGTTAAAACTAAATCTCGAGTTATGTCTTTCAATGATATGAAACTTGGTTGTGAAAGGTTTACTAATGCGCAATTTTATACTTTAGTGCCAATAAAAACAGCCGCGCTTCAGATACATACACCATAAATAAGAGTGTTCATAACACCATTATAGGTGGAATAATTGGGCGTAAAAACTAAATAGGGGGTTCGGTGTGAAAGGGGCCGCGGCGCGGGCGCGATCCGGCCCGCTGATTGGTCCGCGACCGGCGGATAACATTGTACGCGGTTGCGGTGTTTTAGCTAAATGGATTTTAATTTAGCCGCTCGGTTTCATGATTAGCCGTGGTGTTTCACGTTGGTTTTGTATTTGTGTACTCTTATGGTGATTATTTACTTTGAATATTTGTTCTAAGATAGTTTCTAATTTTAATAAGGGGCTTTCGGAGTAAATTTCGCATCGATCAAATGTTTGTGACTCACTAATATTTAGGTCTAGATGGTTGTTTACACCAAGACATTTCGAGATTGTAGTAACTAACTTTACGGAAATAGGATCTAGTGAGATTTGGGTTATTTGTATCGACTGGAGCGCACCAGCTAAAAGTTTTCGATAACAATATTTTTTGTCTCTCCAATCCATACCCTGTTACATGGTTGCACTTGCCATCAGGCGTCATTTTAGTCATATAAAAATCACTTACGTAGCGTTCGTTTTTTACTTGATGTAATGTCACTTGCTACTTAAGTAATTAAATGGCGTGTTAACGATTGGGTTTGAGTACTTAACAACACTTTCGGCTCTCTTAATGTGGCTAATTACTAATACTTATGAGGCAAGACGCATTAATGAGATTAATGCTTTTGTATTGACTAATGATTGTACAAATTACGTAGAAGCTTCTTTGTGTTAGAAATTCGTCGTACTGAAAATAACCAAGAAAGTCAACTATTGTTTGCTTTGAATATTCCAGTTTTTTAGTAAAGCCGATAATACACTTCTCGAGAACTTTAAGGTCTTAATAATAATTTGTTAGTTAATTGAGTCATTGGTCTCATCATAGTACAAAGTTGCGGTGACTGCATGTTCTCGTGACTACTACACGACAATAAGGCAGCATATTATAAGTTCTACATACTTGACGACAAGCTACTTTGATATTTGTGTCGTCGGAGGTTTATTGTAGAAATATTGACAGTTATGTTTGTTTCTTTTTTATCTGCCTATTGAACTTGAAGGTCGATAACACCTCCCCACCCATCCATAAGCTGGACACTAGTTCCCTTTAGGATTTTTATGAACTACTTTTAGCGGACTCTTAGCTAAGTTTTCCTCTATTGCTGAGGTAGTAGAGAATGTTTAATTATAAAACAGACAAAAGAAAAAAATATTTATATTAGGTCTTTAATTAAACATTTTTCGAAAGATACCAAACATATTCCTTCCTACAACTTAATTAACCGCTCTGTATGTTTGACATAAGTAGGTGAACAATCCTCTAAAGTGCGTCGGAGTGCGACAGTGCCTCCCGATTATTATCTGCCCTGATAAATGGACCACGCTGGAATTTATTCGAGCTTGTGCCTTCACTATTGTCTCAAACACTTTTTTATTGTCATCTGTGTTACAATGTTTCGATATGTTCATTGTGATTTAAGATTGTACCACGGTCTCAGGAGTCAATAAGAAATGTGCTTAAAGCTATCAACCAATTCAATGTGAAAATATTTTTAATGTTATTAGTATAGCTTTTATAATAATTAAGTTAAGGAGTTGGTGATTTGGCGAATCTGGTTGGAGAGGTGGTTGGTAGCGGATGGACTAGGGCTGCTCAAGACTGGTATAGTTGGCGTTTACTTGGGGAGGCCTACGTTCAGCAGTGAACGGCGATACGCTGCCAAACAAATAGCATATCGGAAGAAATACATAATGTCTTACAAACATTTGAACCAGAGCGATCGGTCCAGCTCGTCAAACATAAAATTTCTCAGGCAATTAAACTAACTAAGAACCGTAGTTATTAATACAAAAACTTAATACTTTCTGTCGCCTTAATCTACGAATAAGCTTTAAAAGACGTATTTCGACATACCCTTTATGACAACTTCTTGTTTCGATGAGAACTAATTCAGTCCTGGCGTCTTCTATTGACTTCCGCGCGGAAAAGCTTGCATAACACTTTCCAATTATTATTGAACCAGAGAATTAGCAAAGAACTCGCAGTTCTATGCGCCAATTCAATGCAATTATATTTATCCAATATGGTTATTTTGTCCTGTAGATTTGTAGAATAAATCAATCTTGAAATATTAACTACAGGCAATTATTTTTTCCAGTTCATTTAATACATGGTTAATTTAAAACGGCAGACGTATTACGACAAAAATACAAGTTTTGTTCAAATTTAATGCGAAACTAAGGCCATGTGATGTGAAATCTCGTCATCTAAGATTACGCGCCCGCCGCGAACAGAGGAGCTCTGTTACGACTGCGGAGACTTATTACACGACTGGTCGTAAATTGATTTTGATGTCTTTTTTATGGAGAATACGAATCGATTTTTGAAATTTATTGGCGATGCTTATTCATATGTTAATACTTTGGATTATGTATTTGATTGACTATTAGTTGTGACATTTTATATGTCCTTAAGTTCTTTAGTGTGAGTCTACAGGGATATTGCTTGGATATTAATGTGATGAAAGTTTGGGTAGCTTCAACAGTGAAGGAAAGGATTTGCATGGTGTGGTTATTTTAATCCTAGCAAAAATACAACATTTGGCAAAGGGGCAACATAGGTACATTAGGCAAGGCAGACTATAGCGCCAAATACTACGGACCACACTCTTCTTCCGCTTTCGCAGCTGACACTGTATTATCATGCATGCCATCAGTTTCGAGGTTGATAGTGACAGTACAGACACATTAACAAATCTGAAATCCCAAAATAGATAATACTGACGTTTTTCTTATCACCATATACCCCACAGTAATTTATTACCTTCACATGTAAACGTCAATTTTTATTTTTTCGGAATTTCAATAAATCAATGTGTTATTTATCACTGTAACTAATGTCCGTTTTAGTTTATATCAAACCATGTGTTATACCCTGTATATAACTTTGATTACAAAAAGGGACAAACAAAGTGAACGTTTTTACAGTTAGAGAGTTTCAGTAGTCTACCTACCCGACTAGGTTCTATGCAATAGTAGGCAAGCTATAAGTATTTACTGCTTTAGAACGCACGACAACTCGTAACAACGCGGAAAGTTGCAAGAAGCATTGCTTGACAATATGCATTTTATACATTTGGGTTGAAAGGATATTATACTGTTTAGATATTGTGATTCTATAAATTTAAATAGTGGTTATACTGCTATGTCTGTATCAACCCATATATGTATGTACCTTCGACTGTAATACATTCACGGCAGTTCTTATGAATTCCTGAGATATTTTAGCAATGTAGTCAAGTCTTGTGGGTATCAGATATTGTAACAGACACTTTGGTCTCACAAACAACCAGACCTGAAATAAATATATATTTGTTTGCGGTGCGTGCTGGGTTTGAACCCGCGGCCTCTTTTTGCAAGCTGCTGTATAACAAACTACTCCACGGGCTATCTATTTAATTAAGAATACATAACTTAAAACAAATCCGAGGTTTGCATCTGGGATTTGAACCAGAAACCTTCAAGATTTTCTCTTGACTCCGCGCCTGATCCACGAATTAATCAGTGAAAAAATTTACCTATCATTACGATCAAGCCTGACCACATTAATAGGTCCTACCTTTATATTCTTGACATACCTCATTCTGATGCTCATTTTGTTCCCTAAATATTTTATAAATTAGCATATAGCGCAGTCAAACAATATAAATATTCATAATGATAATAATAACTTGTCGAGATTTGCAAGTATATTGCTCGGTGATCACAAAACTCCAGACAAGGTTACGCCAACAAATTACGTGTAAGACACTTTTTTAATTTATTAAAGGCACCGTTTATAACGTGTCCGTACGTGAGGAGCGCGCTAAGCGGCCGCTCGCTTTTTAATTTTTAACAAAAGAAGTTAAAATGACAAACATAATGTTTTTATATCCCGCACGCGGCAAGAATACGGATGTGTGCGCCGATTATATATTATAGCTAAATCGCTTTTATGATACTAAATATTTGGACAGACGTTTTATCGGCGTAACATGATATTTTCTGTTGGGAGCTTTTTGTTCTCCCAGTTTTATGATTATTAGAGTATGCGGAAGGACTGCTAAACTGTTTAGGTTTACGTGAAATGTTAATGATGTGGCCGAGTTCTTGTTGTGTTTTATCTAATTTAATTACTTAATCGATTTTTTTTTTAATTCTCCATGTGTGAACGTAATGATGGTTACTCAGGCATGTATTTAATTGTTTTCTATAACAAATTGAAACACGATTATAAAAACATTATTCAACCATTCTTATATATTATGTCGCATGTTAAGTATTTCACACAACATTTTCTTGCTCCAGCTTCAACCAGGCTGATGGCAATACCTGCCTAATTTTTATGAACCCAGCCTTTAAGCAAGCTATACATCTTTCATTTCTAATTGCTTTTTATGTTATTTTTTTACGATTAATTAGTATTAACTCTAGTTCAGATTATTTTGCAGATACATTAATGTTAACGAAATATTTTTTTCCTTTTTTTGAAAAATAAATACTCAATATCTACATTAAATTCTACCTTAAGCTCTAGGTGGTGAACAAACTAGAAAATAAAAGACGTCTTTTCCATTCCTACTACAGCAAAAAAAAAACAAAATTTTGTTAGATTTTTAATAACAACAACGTAAAATTTATTGGCCAGTATATCGGAGGCAAGGCTGTTGGCCCACCTGTCTCGCGCATGCGCCCCGCCAGATGTCATCGCACACTCGCGCCTTGCAATTGTGTCGATGATAATAGAGTGATTCACACAACTTGTGATAAGATTATATTAATCACCCGTCTTCAATTTTATATTGCATGGCGCTTTGATTCATTTGCGGTATATTGTTGGACAAACAGTGGGTGAGTTGGGATATTTTTTTTTTGTTAGAAAAAATATTTTGCATGGTCTAAGTTTGCTTATTTCGTCATCATCTTTAGGAATAAAAAAAAAAATTTTAATTTTAACTGAATTAAGATTAATTATTAAAATGTTTTTATGAATGAAAATAAAAGAGACGAATAAAAAAGGTTATTTTTTTTAACTCAAGAAAACCTCTACCGTGTAGTCGTCAGAGCATTTCCGCGCTCGTTGATATCTTTTCTGAGCGCTACGCAGCGAACTGTTTACGCGCACGTATTTTACGCACGCACGCATTTCTAAATACTATTAATATTCTAAATAATTTGATGAATATTAATGAGATTTAATTTCCGCCGTTACGTTTAGACAATTGGCAATGGCAGTACATAAAAAATCTTTTTATGCCAACGGAAATGCCACCAACGAGCCTCCGCGGTACGTCATCAAAGCGGCCGCGAATTCCTCCGCATATTGTCCGGGATCCTGTCAAGGTCATAAATAACCCTGAAATGATCGCCACGTCAGCCGGACCCGCACAAAAACCTGTGCATTTGACGTCTAAATTATTGCCAGTAAGCGTTTTCAGCGCACACCGCCCCAACAAATCGCCCCCCGATGCATCTACGAGCCGATGTAAGCAGATGAACCACGCCAATGAATAGAAACACCAAATACATCAGATAAAAGAATTTTCAAAACAAACTCAAAATACTGAGGCGTTTGACACGAGCATCCGCTCGGCCGCAAAAAAGCGTGACAAATCGCAACAGTAAATTGGACCTTATGTCAATATTTTGAGGGGCCATTTCGTCATGCCGCCACGAGCGCTTTGATCCCGCGATAGATCTCAATAGCGGTGATTAAAGGCGCCTGTGATTTTAGTTGAATGCTTTTTTTTCTGTTGCCTTCATCGGCCATACAAAATACACACTACTGTAAAAGAATATACAATTATTGGGCCTTTGAATGGTTACAGCGGGGGTGAAGTGCTCATAAATTGTTTTTTTTTTCACCATCTCGGTTGGATGTTGGAAATGTTTAAAATCATAAACGGCCTTTTCTGCGCTCGGATTTATTGTGAGCGTGTCAAGGGAGGTGTTCGATTGTGTCTTGTTTGTTACCGAACTATTTGTCAATTACACGCTTCGCCATTTCAAATTCATTCTTAATATTTACTGTAAGAATTCGTAATCTTTTTAGATTTTAATTTACCATATCAAACAAACTATTAAAATTAAATTAAAAATAATTGACGGCTGCGGGTTTCTACTTGATGCTTTAGAAATATCTTATAAAATATCATTTACTGTCACAAAGGTCATCTACTATATTGTTATTTCTTTTAGTTTAAAATTTCGACATTAAGTAAAAATATGTATTGTATTTTAATTATAAATGTATACATTCATGTCTATATTCCAAAACAATAGGCAAAGATGCATTTCTGTATTAAAGTTAATTAATAATAGATGTTAAATTAAAAAAATCATTATTGGTACAACATTATGTTCCTAAAAACTTGATATAACGATACAATTTGCAGGTTGCATCCATTTCTTATGCTAACGAGACCAGTTGAACTGACGACTTAATTTGTTCTAAGCCTTGACCGCCATCCGTGACATTAGAAAAACCAAATGCGTACACATGTCTCTACTCACTTTGGGAAAGCTTCCGTACTAAACATATTGCATAAAAGTAGTGACAGGAAAGAATAATATTTATGATTGAATTTAAGAAATGAGTAGAAATTTCTGTTCAGGAAAGCGACTAGGTACCTACTCTGTTTTGGGTTAGTCAATACAAAATTGGTCATAAATAGAGTATTCATTTCTTTCATTAAACTAAATGAGTGTTTAGCATTGCCACATATAAACGCTGATATTTTTTAGACAGTCTAATGAGAAAACTACTACCCAATCCATTAATAAACTTACAAACTCATCAGATTTTTTATCTCGTAAGTAATTCGTCGCTCGTGTTAACAACTAATAGAAACCCATTGATTGCTGGGAGGTGTTAATAGTCGCTGAGGCTCATTACCCGTCGCGAGGTGCGATCGTAAAGTCCCCTCAAGGCCATACAACAAAGGGTCCAAGTGTTGTTCCAGTCTAAAGTCGATTTTACAAGAGGCTGCATCGGACGCGCGTGTGGGCTTTCAGACAAGGCTGTATTAGTGTGGATACGAAAAATCTTGAAGTTTGTATGTTATAGAAATGACTTTTATATGTTGATTCAGTTTTTCTTTTTGCGAGTGTCTTAGGGTGTTACTCGTAAAGTTGAAATTCAGGCAGACATTTACTACTGTTATTAGAAAGATCTGGCTTCAAAATTTGCCACCCGGTTAATGAGAAAAATGTAACCATACTTGCAAAAATGATAATTTAATTTTTTTATGGAACAACTTTAATACGTAGTAAAATTAATAAATACGTTGACAAAAATTGTTACATTTTCTCTTTCGGATTGATCTTGTTTCCAAAAATTGCATATGATCATAGAGCGGCGACGTATGATTATGACATCAATAACGTATTTAAATGGAATTAAAAAATAAAGTCAATTCCATACTAACATATCAATCTCAAATCTCAATAGGTTACCACTGCCCTCATGAATGGGTGGTATCGTCGGGGGCTCTTTACAACGCGCGTTTTGTACGGAATGTTGTAACAAAAAAACCTTAGATACACACAATGATAACCCGACATTTACCGTCACTCAATAAAACAGCTGTGCAAAACTGAACCTTCCTGCCTTGTCAATAAGATTCAAGAGGGATTTAAAAACTGGTAAATTGGGTATAAATAAAACAATCTAACATACATCGTTCGGGAGCCTGGGTGGAGTTTGTTTTAGGCGCTTTATTAATTAAGTCCAATTAATTTTGGGACGGTTCGTCTCACGCCGTTTTGTTTCGCCATTTGTGACTGTGTTCAGTGGTTGGCGGTTAACGATAGCAACTTAATTAATCGGATGTGATGTTTGGGCAATAACATGCCACTTGGGAGATAATATTGTCTATTTGGAATAATTTATTATGACAACCAATGTTTATAGACAATGTGACCGCACGGAAACCCGGTAAGCAGTATATAAAATATAGGTTGGAGAAATTTATTACGGTTATCTCTCTCCTCGCCGTACACCTTTAAAATTGGAAAGAGGCGTGTAAGTTACTAAGTTGATCTACGTGCAAATATTCTCATATTAGCAATGATCAAATTATTGCAAATAATCCAAAAAAAATGTCTGTATCCCATCTGTGACCTTCCATAACAGAACTTCATACAAAGGCTTGCGGAGCCATCTTCCGTGTGGGTTGGGGCCACCATGGTATCCCCCGATTGTTTTACTAGACTAATGGGCCTCACTGGATTCTCTAAAGGTGCAGCGTTTAATGCGTTCTCATCAAAAGAAATACTCTTTATTGATACCTCTATTTATTTGACAGCCTGTCGTGAGAGGTTCCTTCTTTGCAGTTAGTTTTTGAGTATGATATGACCAGTTTTTATAGGGCAGTAAGGGTTGTACTCAACCTTTATGAAGCTTTTGTCCTGCTGATGGACTCATATAAAACTGATACATAAAGGTACATACTTAGCTTCTTATACTTATGACTCTTTCCTTCTATTCTTACTGCTAAGCAATCTTACATATTATGAACAAAAATTATTAGTAATATAATGTCATACATCATATTAGTAATGTCCTAACCACTTATAAAGGGGCAAATAAATTTCCAATTGTCTCCGTGGCGGCCTTCCGCGTTCCTCCTTTAACGTATTACCGAAAACATTCTTGTGTGATACGATCAATAAAATCAATATTGATAGTGAGTCAAAAAAATTAAACGCTCCGTAACATAAAAGCGTTTTTTGAAGGCGACGTTTAGAGACCCTTGATGAAATCTATTTGGATATAGGTGAACCATTTACAATCTCTTTAGAGAACCTACTTACATTTTTATTCTTATGCTAGAGCTTTACATGGCTATTATCAGAGGGTTAGACTTTTATAGATTATTTAAAAAAGAACATAATATCTACAAGTAAGAAAAAGTAAATATTTTTCTAAAACCATCGTGATTAATATAATCTTCGGCCTTATGTTACGAAATTATTGACGAAGATTATTGATTAGGTTACCTAATTTAATCACGTCCATGTACTTAATTCATTCTAATGCTACAACAAATTTTTCATAACAACTGCAATACTTGAATCAGTTTGGTTATGGGTGCCATACACGGTACGATTCGTCTGTACGATCCGTCGCGTCAAACCGATCGAAACGACGAATCGATGGTGAATGTCAAGATCATAAATGATTTTTGGGCGAAATTTTTCATCGATGCGATCAATCGTCTCGATTTTCGATCAGATCGATCGCACAGACGAATCCTACCGTGTATGGGTCCCTTTAAACAATAGCATTTCAGCCGATCTTCAATCGTACTCAGACATAATTTCATTTCAAATATATCTTATAGCTTTATTATGACTCTCGTAAATATATCAAGACATCAAAACAATACTATAAAAATATCTTAAATTACTTCATACTGAATCTTTATACCAACGGACGGTTCGCGCTTGCCCGCTTTTTTTTGTTTGTTGTCGTGTTTGTGTCGCAGTGATTTCACACGTTCATAGCTATATGTTTTATAATATTTCTCGCGAGCGGAGGCTTGCCGGAGTCGCCGGGCCGGCGCCGGCGCATCCGATTATGTTATTGTTAAAAGGACCAAATTCTTTTATTTGACCTATACGACGATGTGGGTTTTGTGTATTTCGCCGCCACGAATGTTTGTGCGTTTACATTTGTGTGCCGATGTTTTGTCTCATTTGTATAGTAGCTGTAAGTTTTTTTGTTGGGTTAAATAAAAGTGATCAGTGGAATTATTATTTTATATTGTTACAGCACTATTTCATAGCTTTAATGTTTACTGATAAAAAATAAAACAATGGCCTATGTAGAACAATATTTGTTATAAAGTAAAGAACTTAAAATATTTTAGTTACAAACATTTAATTCTTTAATAATTAAATCCGTTGCAAGATATATTTTTTCACATCATAGATAATTATTTCATTAGTCCACACTACACAAATCATTTTGTATACACATACCTCACGCCTATATTCCTCGAAGGGGTAGGCAGAGATGCATTTCTGCACACATTTCGCCAGGTATGTATCAGTCCCACGTAATAGGGGGCGAGCCTATTGCCGTTTTTCGGGCACATTTCTAGACTCCGTGCTGCTACTGAGAATTTCCTAATGGAAAAACCCAATAACACTTTGCCCGACCCGGGAATCGAACCCAGGACCTCTAGATCGCACGGCACATACTTGTACCGCGAGACCACGAGGCAGTCAATCATTCAAATCATTTTGTAAGAACAGAAATGACGAAACCTGAAGTAAAAATGTTTTTCAAATCACTCATTGATAAAAAATCGGTCTAATTCACTTCGGTGGTTTATCAAATAAAAATATTAGAGTAAAGAAGAATTAATCCGGTTTAATTATAGTTGGAGGTTTGCTACTAAACTTATCTACAAAAAACAACCAACCTACGACCAAAAAAGTAAAAGTTCGAGGCCGGAAGGTAACGTGATATTATAATTATATTACTTTCATTGTGTAACCAAACGTTTGCCGACAATTTAATGATCTGTCTACTGGGCACGTATCGAGTTCCACTTAATCTATGGGCGGCAAACTATTGCGAATTAGATATGAGTTTAACTAAATAGAGAACCGGAGTTATTGACATTGCTCGCAAGATTAGCACACTGAAGTGGAAATGGGCCGGCCACGTCTGCCGACGGTCGGACGGCCGGTGGAGCAGACAAGTGTTGGAGTGGAGACTACGCTTAGGCAAACGTAATGTAGGACGTCCTGCAGCACGATGGTCCGACGACTTGAGAAAGGTGGCGGGTGGCGGATGGATGAGGGCCGCTCAGGACCGGGATGGTTGGCGCTTACTTGGGGAGGACTACGTTCAGCAGTGGACGGCGATAGGCTGAGTATATTAACTAAATAATTGACTGTTTTTTTTTAGTTTAGCGGCGTAAATATGCAACGTTCAACCGAGAATTCAAAATCAGAAGAACTCAGTGCTTGCAATAATCGATGTCATGGTGTGATCGATAATCGTAATCGCTTTTTACCTTACGACGGTATTTGAACCGTACTGGACTTACAAACGGACACAAATATAAGCAACTATTTATAGATGAAGGCAAAAAAGTTTAAACACTTGATTTGTAAAAAATATTTCTCATACCTATTACTCTGGATATCAAGACAAGTATTTCCTTATCAGATTCTAAATCACGAAAACTTGATGTTTTACCGAGGTGAATCAAGATTTATCACTGAGATAAATCTGCATAGCAAATTTCAGGTCTCGGATAAAGCACATACTGGCGTGAGATACCGTTATGGCGAGCAATAATAACCGAATATTATGCCGTGGGATAATTTGCCCATACTCCTGGAACATTCAGTCTTTTCTCCTAGTAATTATGGGATAGATCAAGTGAAACTCTTCAAAGCGACATACCAAGTTATGTCTGATATCTGATATCTGTCTATGTATTGATAACTCTTCATCGATGCTTTTTATTAATAACTTCACGCTTCTAATGAGAGGTAGGCATAGATTCATTTCTGGACCCACATTTCGCCAGGTATACATCAATCCCATTTTGTACGGTGCGAGCCCCTTGCCGTTTTTCAGGCACATATCCAGACTCCATACTGCTCCTGAGATTATCTAATGGAAAAGCTCAATAACACTCTGCCCAAACCGGATTTCGAAACCCGGGAGTCTAGATATATTTGAGCTGCGAGACCAGAAAACATTCATTTGTTTTTTCGTCTTCCATCACGCATAAACATTATGTATAATTTTGAATAGTCATCAGACCACCGTGTCCCCACTTAAAAAAAGTTGAAAGTAAGAAATAGCACAGCAGCCTAACAAAACAAGCGGTAACAGTGAATAAACATGAGTGAGATAAAATAACAAATCGTGTCATAGAGCGGGCATTCACACGGGCGCAGATTACGAGTCAATTAACATCCGAAGAACAAACTGGGGACTATGGGAACTGTGGCTTTGTCCTTTCGGTGTTATTTATTTGTTTCAATGTGTCATATTTACTCTGTCCCCGACTTAAGAATGGAGCCGCTTTATGTGGTCAAGTTTGAGGTAAGTATGGGTAGAGATTCACCGATAGCAGTGGCATAGTATAGCCTAAAAATAGATTTGTAGATTGTTTTATTTGTGTAATGTACGTGTCCGCATATAAATAAAATTAGAAATTAATACAGAGATGTGAATAACAACAACTTATTTCAGTTTTTGGTGTATTACTTGTAAGGTATTAACTTCTACATTCTTCTTTTATCCTGAAAAAAATATATTGAGTTATATTTTCAACGTTATTTATGTATCTAATGGCTGTAAACCACCACACATATCAGCGATGACTGAAAACATTCTGAGGAAATCTGCCTATCTAAGGCCTAGCCAGCCATAAATAAGGTTTTTGCCCAGTAGTAGAGTGTATGGGCTAATGTTATAAAACTAGCTTACATATCGACTTTATGGGGGGCCCTTCTGAATGTTTTCCGGTATGCGGAGCTCTTTAAGAACTTGTTGCCCAATAAGGTCCTGAAATCAAAGGGCCCGGCAGTACGTTTATGCGACGATTTCGTTATGTGGAAGTCACCTTTTGACTTTTATAGGCACTTATTAAATTATTAGTTAGTCACGCGGTGAGATAAAAGAAAGGAAGACGTGCCGTTACTTCCCTTTGTGTGATGCAATACTCCTATTATAGGAATCATATCTAAGAGTGCATATACGGATATATAGGTATATATATTTCGATAGAACTGAAGTTTGAAAGAAATCACTGATAGTAGTGAAAAAGAGTAGAGACAGAGAGATATACAATATTTTAATATGATTTTATTGAGATATACCAGAATTAAATATATAATTTAATAGATACCTATTTATGTATTTTCAAATTTCAAATCAGGATCGCCAGATTTAGAGCTTCGTGATCGTCGTATCGAAAACGTGCTCTAAAAGTAGAACTTTAGTTACAAGGTGCCAAATAAATACAATCGCGAATTGAAACAATATGGTGCTTCGGGGCGTAATTAATTTTAAATAGTTATCAGTTGTTGATATAAGCAAATAAAAATCAATGACATGTAAATATTGCGAAGGTTCTTTTATTTGCTTTTAAAGGTTGAGATTAAGGCTTGTAACTGACTGATTACTTGAGAGCATTTATACATAATATAGGCAAAAAAGGACTGACTTATCAATATGGTGTTGATATATCTACTAGGTGTCATTAAAATAACAACAAACACAACAAGAATAAAATTTAAGTGTAATAATTCAGTGTATGGTACAATAGTAATAGACTATATATATTGTGAAGACAGCGACTGACAAAAATGACTCTTAACATCATCACCAGATTCAATGTTTTTGACCCCAAAACTTGTAGAAAAACAAAAATGTGGTATCTCCATTCCACATCGCGTCGCAGCGTAGCTCCTGATATTATTTAATACACGTTCAAGGCACTCTGGTACATTATTTTAGTCTAGCCGTTTGTGTAGACAGTAGCTTAGAGATATTTTATACGACGTCGTAAAAAATTAAATGTTTCATATGTTTTTTAACCTGTAGTAACCTAATGTTGGCAATGTTTCGCAGATTGATATGCTTATGACATATTACTGAGTACTAGGAGTGTAATTAAAATAGGGTCAGAGTCAATTGCCATTTTTCGAGTACGTATCTGGACTCCGTGCTGCTACTCTGAATTTTTTAATGGAGTTATCCAATTATACTTTGCCCGGCCCGAAAATCGAACCCGGCATTTCTTAAAGGTATGGTACATACTTTTGCCGTGACAGCATGAGACAATCCCCTATTACGTGATACTGATGCATACCTGGGGAAATGTCGGTGCGGATAGTCACTTCTGTCTACCCCTTTGGGAATATATGCGTGAGATTACATAAATAATAAATTAATGATAATTTTATTAATCAATACGAACTGAACAAAACATTGCGCAATTAGCGAACAATTTGCAGATGTCATTCATTAAACACTCGTCAATGAGCCCATATATTTACATAAACTGATTCACGTTGAATGCTGCTTAGCGCCACTCTCCGTACGTCAGTAACAAAGTCTAATAGTATATTGCAGAACAGGTGTGTATAGTTGGTGAATCATGCAGGCGTTTTCTATATTGAATGAATCATTTTGTCAACAATGTTTATAGTTATTTGCAATACGGCGCGTTTTGTCGTAATTTGACAATGAGAAGGCCAAATATTGGTTCACGCGCTACTATTTGATATGGCGAATTTGGGTATTTTGTTTGCGTAACGGCCTTCTGTAGTGACATAAGTAGCTGATATTAGAGTCTCAGGTTGAAGACTACTGCTTCTCTGACCATTTACGGTGTCTGATATTTATGATAAATTATAAAATATCGTGAAAAATAAACTAAAAGGGAGCATCGCCAAAAACATACTGACTTGAGTCTCTCTCTTGACTACCGAGATAGACTAATACCTTACAACAGTAGAACACTTCTTAGGATGTTGGTGATGCAAATGTCAATTTTCTATTTATTAAAAAAAAAACACTAGAAAGGTAATGAAGGAATTACGAATATTTCATAATCATCATAACCAGCCTCTTTCACGACCACTACTGGTCATGGCCTAAACCCTCTCAATGGTAGAGGAGACCCATGCTCAGCAGTGGGCGTTTATGGGTTGATGAAGAAGAAGAAGACTAGTCATGGGCCACTGTGGTTGACCTTATTATTGTTTATTACGAGTATTCGCGCTTAATTAATTAGTATTACTGGTACTATATTCATTTCCACCCGGATTGTGTACACAGCACGTAAGGTGTAAAATCCGCCATAAACCCACGCAAGTGCGTCGCGTTCCGGGATCGATCAGTACATCCGGTATCAAACAGCGCAGAATAAAATATTCCAATACTGCATACTTCGATGTTACAATTAATAAATTATGATAATTTACTTCCAAAATATTATTTATCTACGAAGTAACAAAAAAAATCAATAATAAATCAAATCTAATAACTATGCGTTGCGTGTTCTTTTTGACTGGTATTCCGATACCTGATGATTAGAATAATGGTGTTCAAATAGAGCATCAAGTGATGAGAGACTCACATGTCTCAAGACTCGTCTTATTATGACTATCTTCAGAGACGCTTCTTCAAGCTGTACTTACAAGACGTAGGATAATAGCGAGGAAGTAAACCTGTGGACCGACCAACTATTTCACAACTTTGTTTGGTCATCGTAATCGTGTCTCTTAGAATTGTTTGTCCCAATTCCTTCTATATTGCAAATCACGCTCCCTACAGCTGATACATTTTCAGGTACCTACTGGCGCCAAGTCATCGGCTTTTAATATTATATGTCATAAAATCCAAAGTCTAAAGCGTCAATAGGTTTATCACAAAATTATTTGGCTCCCGTTCAATTACTCATCGAACCACAAACGGAACTACTTGTCGCCAGTATTTCGCTTTCATTCACTGGATGCTGGGCACTGTATAGACGACCTTGACAACTCGGAACTTGGCTGTGAGAGATTTGATGGTAACATTTATGAGTCATAGATCTATAATTGTCCAGGTTAGTACATTTTCCCAGTGCAAAGACCTCTTGTTGAAAGATGGTTTTTTATGCCACCTAAAAATAGATCGGAGGTAGACCTAAAAATAAATGAGTTAGTGACTGTCACGGATTCAGAAGCCAAAACAAATTAATGAATAGCCGTGGTATGGCTGGAGCTCATTGTTGAAGTACGTGCTGTTGTACGTCGAGTAAAAAACAATCTGATAAAAATTCTTGCACTTTTGTATTGTGCTAAGGACCTCACTTCAAGATAAATATAGGTTAAGGTGATGTTTGGTAAAAGGTATGTTTTTTTATCACTAAGGACAGAGTATTACAAAAAATGTACAAAATGCCTAAAAGTTATAGTACATTTTCAGAACCTATTATTCCTTAAATAAATATTTCTTAAATTCATTTTTAATACATTTCCAAATTAAAAATTGAAGGTGCCAAAAAGGGATCACAACACGAATATTAGATGATCATATTAATTTAAGGGTATGGATTATTATCATTATAGAGGAGTAGAAGAAGTGAAGAAAAGAATCTGAACATTTTCACTGCAGAAACTACAAATAAAAAAGATATTTACTAAAAAATTCGCAAAATGATAATAAATGTCCAAAACTAAACGATGTCCGTTTCATTAACGCAATACATTGCGTAATAATTACTGCAGTGAGTTAACGGTATGAAGTAATGTTGAAGGATAAATCTCATTTAATGAAAGTAAAAATGTAGCATTCGTTTTGTAGCTATTTGGTTGTAATGTTTATCTGGCCGCATAACAAACGTATCACTTGGCTCGAAGCTTAACAGAGGGTAGACCTTAGTCCATCATTTGAGGAAAGACTTTTATGCCTCCCGTTTGATAATTTGGAGTCTTTATCTGTGCATGACCGAGAGTTCATCGACTTCACGTAACAAACGTATTGGTATTATTCCTTAAATACATACATCCTTAATTAAACATCAGTTTTTTTGCGGATTAAACGTAGTGTTATTAAATTTTTGTTAACTTTTAATTGCGGCACGGTGTCTGGAAATGTGGTCAGCAAATTGCTAAGCAAACGTCTCCGTGTGGAATATAAGTCTCCATCAAATCTAGAAGGACTTGGGCCATAGTTCACTTTGCTAGTAAGGATACTACAAACACTGGCCTATTAACGACTTACCTTGCCAAGGCATTGACTTCGTTATAATAATAATTACTATTAATTTTATTTTACAGGTTCAGCGATGGATTTGCCTACCCCTTTCGGAGAATTCAGAGGTGAGGTTATATACTATGTACATGTATATATGTGTAAGCTCTCAGGAAAAAATGGAACTGTTGTGACAGCAATTTTGATGCAGTAGTTTCTGCAGGGAACATTGATCATCATTCAGTGACGTAGAAAAAGCAATTTATCAATTAGTTATTAACTATGATGGTGGTGATTATGTTTTTTTTTTAAACTAGCAAAAAATGAAATCACATAGACTAGCATATCCCTAATAATAAATCAATAACGTAATAAGAAGACAAATACTAAGGGCATTACCCAACATGTATTTACTTAGGATTTTATAGATCATAACATTTAAATGTATTCAGTATTCTTAATCCGATAATTATATTGGCACGAAAATTACTCTGAGTCATACTGCGTCATTAAAACAGTTGAGGTGAGAGAATGGCCACCGTTTAGGAATTCCTTTCTTTCCGGACTGGTATTGAAATGGAATTAATTCTTGTTGAAGTTATCAATGCGAGTGTCAAAGTCAAAGTCAAAACAATCTTCATTCGTACGAGACTTGTATTAGTACTTTTGCATTGTTAATTAAAATAAAATAGTATTGACTCGAAACGTGTCATCGCTGTGGTGAACACGTAATTTCGTGATTTTTGATATTTTGATACTTAAGTTTTTAGCCGGTATTTCTTTTTTCACCATGTCTGTTTAAAGTGTCACGTAGTAAACAGAACGGGAACAAATAGTTTTGGAGCTCATTTCTCAGGAGACAAACTACTTTATCCAATCTGGGAATTGATTAACGACCTTTGCACATAGATTTTTTTCGCATTTAAATCCTTTGAATATATTTTAATCTTTCTTGTTATTTTTGAAAATCGGCGCATTAAATACGAACGTAAAAAAGATAGTAATAAATGATTTAATTAGTTAAAGGTGTTCAATGTACTCATTTTAATAGTTACGTAGTAAGTCATTGACATTGCCAGTAATTTTTGCAAAATATTGCATCACTTTTTTAATAGATTTGAAATGTTATGATTTGCTTTAAGATAATAAAGTAAATAAACGATACAGAATGTTGATGAAGTATTGTTGGGCTGATAGCATCAGGTGTCAGTTTTAACAAATATCGATGAATAATATGATGGAATATGAATAACAATTAATCAGTTACTAAACATCGGGTAATTATGCTACTATATATACGGTCAAAACCGCAGTAGACTGATGGGGTTGAATAAATTGTTAGACTTTGCTTAAGACTCTTCATAGGCCTATAATAAAATATATTTAGTAATAATTTTGTTTAAGGCTTCTTAAAATTTTGTTAAAAAAGTTCACCTCCCGTCAAAATATGACGAAGAAATATTCGAGTTTTTTAAGTATAATTTTCAGTTGAAATATTTTGGCACTAATTGAATTATGAATAATGAATACTTGCTCTAAAGAAGTATCAGCTGATGGAAATGAAGCAAGGTAAGGGTTATATTGCCTTCGTAAATTTTATTAAGCTCATAAAACACGATAGTACCTTAGAAAATTTCCTAAGAGGAACTATTATCTACTAATATCCAATCATATTATTAATCCTTCAAAAAACGATCAACTATATATGCAATCACAATAACTGCAAATTAATAGACCGGATGTTTTAATCTTTGATCTCCACAGAATCCAAGGTTTTTTGCAAGGACTCAGCAAGGCCAAGGTTGGCTGGTTGCGTCAAAGACTTCTGTGATTTGGGGATTTCCAGCACAACATATGAGGAATCGACCAGAGAACAATAATATTTAGTGTCGTGCACAGTACCACGTTAACGTAATTACATTCAATAATCTGTGGAGCGACTTTGCATCGCCGCCAGTTGTGGCAAACCGTTGGTGCAGTTTTAATAAACTTTATAATTGTACTCAAGTACCTATATGAAAAATTAAAAGAAGGCTTTTTACCATTGACGTGGTTCAAGAAAGTGTAATAAAAATATTTGATGTTCATTAAATAAATAAATAAAATACAAAAAAAATCTGTTCCGCTTTTTTGTGGATTAAATAATACCTATTTTAATTTACATATTAAATGCGAATAAAATATTTCAACGAATTAATTTTCTGCTCTAATAACACCGATAAATATACATAATGTAAATTATAAAAATCATATTTATCTATAAACATATGTTAGTGCCATTAATTACAATCATCTCAATCATATTTACTATAGTCGTTCATTCGAATGACTAAACCAGCGGAGTTACAACATGCATCTGAAAATTCTCTACTGAAACCTTAACCCAACACTTGGCCGCACCTGAAGAAAGGCATGCGCCGCACTTCCTGTCATAGTTTTGAGAGCGGCGTCGACTCACTCGAGATAATACGTCTTATGTCAATACGGGAAATCGTGGCGCTTAGTGCATTTTGCTGTCCAACCGGCGCGAGGTCACTTGTCTCTCTTAAACGGAACGTATATGACCTTTGGGGACGAAAAGATACCTAATTGCAGCTGCAATCACTTTATCTGCAGTTTTATTTGAATGATACGTTTTATCTGACAGACGGCGAACTTGAGTTTTCGCTTTCTTATTGTAAGTTTGACGGTTAAATAATTAGGTCACATGTAATGTTTGTTATCTAGTTTCTTTCAGGCTCTAATATTAGTTTGGCGGATGGGGTGAATAATGCTATATGAGGTATTTCTAATTCAAGCGAAATATATATGGGTTGCTTCGCTAGCTAAATGGTGGCTGAAAATTAGTTAAAAAATAACATAAATAAAAATCTTTAGTCCCCACACTTTGAAGGACACAGGTGTAAGTGTAAGTAAGATTATGTTATTTTATTATTTCTTAATATTATATATTTAAAAATAATATGTAGATAAATTAAACACATAAAAAAGATAAGGCCATCGTGATGGACTTAGGTCTGAGCCCTCTCAATTTTAGTGGAGGCCCCTACTCAGGGGGACGTCCTCATATGGGCTGAAGATAAGTATGAAAAATAGATTACATTACTTGCTATCCACGAAACCGTTATAATTATGCATTATTTTTATCTTCGATATAATAAAATGGATCACTGTCTTTGATAATATTTGCTAGAAAATAACCAAAAACATTTTTGAATGCTTGACCTACTTTTTTTTCTTGCTCGTCTAGATTATTTTTCAACATCTTTGGGTTATTTTTAGTAAAACCTTTAAGTTCAAGGGTCTTGACATTACTATATTGGTACAATTATACGAGATTATAGGAGTGACATAAGCTACGACGCTGACGCACTACTGTCTCTCCCATATCTATGCATCTTCACTCGTATATACTTTATCAATGAAGTTTATCCCTCATGATAATCTCTTTATTATTCTTTGGATTTACTTTGAAATTCATCGTCATCATTTACATCCTTTTTCAAACTACTGCTGGGCATATACCTGTCGTTCAGCTTGCCATTCGTTTCTATCATGGCCAGTCGAATCCAAGATCTACTAGCCACGTAATTTGATGATTTGATCATGATGAATTCCTATACATTCATCATCATATTTGTCAATTTTGAAGGGAGTGATGATTTTCCATACCTCAATACAATTTTAGATTTAAGATTCGTTCACATTCAAATGTTTTATAGTATCTACACTGTTCGTATAGAACTCCATGATCTAATGTTATGAAATGTTTATTTGTAGTAATTAAGCTTTGTCATCTGTTGTGTCTGTACGGTTTTATGCGTCACTACTGAAAGTAGGCGGCCGTCAGAGGTTCACTTATGTATACTCTTGCGAGATAAAGGATGTAGTAACAACTCTAAAGATCTAAGATGATGAAAAATATTATATGTTATGTCGCATGAACTATGAGGAATAAAACCATAACGAGATTAAGCAAAAAAAAATACAACAAAAATTTTAGAGTTCCGCCAACAGGAACGATTAAATTAGACCTATACAGTGATGGAAGGATCTATTTGACTATCCGCAAATTATTTATTTATTTATCTAGTTATTGGACGTCATAAACGTGTTACGAGATGATATAAAGTATGGAGTCCATATTTTTAATTATGGATAATAATTAATTGTGGCATTAAAACAATTAAACTTTTTAAAGAAGGTTTTTATTTAGATTTTGTAGGTTTCAATAGTTCAGAACTTTGCCGACTTTAAAATTACTTATAAGAAATAAGACTATTAGCTGATTGATGACATATCAATACATACACACGTACAGCATGGATGTACTTACTTTATTTTTACTTTGACGTAACACAACTTATCTGGTTGTTTGCACGAGGGCTTGCAAAGTACACAGATAATGTCAAACAAGGATCGTTCGCCATCTTCGTCTTTTCTTTTGTGTGTTTGTCTACTCGGTCACGGCAGACGTGTGGTTTTGCGTAGGTCAAGAGTGGTCTTAATCATTATATTTACTGTTTATTTTGCGCATAAATGGTGTGGGAATATCAGGTGCGTTTGCGGTTAGATCGCGAACGCTTTGGTATGTTTCATTGAGAAAAACGCGTGGTTTAAGGATACTCATGGACTGTAGAGGCAGCCTCTTTGTATGAGCTTTAAGACTTTGAACGTAAGGATATTTATTTAATAATGAAATTTAAAGAAGAGATGTATTTATGAAAATATATTTATAATAAAACTTAGATGAAATTTAAAAATACCTTTATGTCTTTAAAAAATGTTATTATTTTCAACCCATAAGCTCCCCAGAGAATCGGCCTCAATAAAGTAAATCACATACGATGGTGGCCTTTGTCTCGCAGTCTCGCGGCACGGATTGAATCGTCCCATATTGTAAGTAACAGGACATTCGTTTACAAGTTAATTCAAGTGACTTCGGGGTGATCAAAAAAAAAGATTGTCACGTGCGAACGGGGCATGCATTAACATAACCCGGTTTTTTCGTTCCAAATTCGTGACACATCGTGTGCGAGCCCCGTGGTAAATAATAAATCTTTCTAATAAATAAAACAAGGGAACGTGAGTGAGATAAAGCGCGCATGCGCGTTCGGTGCGCCCTAAACGCCATTGTGACCCGCCCCGACAGAGGATCGTTAAACGAATGTGAAAATATTTTGTGCCCGTTTTAGGGTTCAAGTGTAGAGGGTTTGAGGCTGGCGAATCAACGACGGCGCTTTTGTGGGTAGATAAGACCGAGCTTTGATAGGGTAGGGCTGGGATTTTATTTAAATTTCACAGTGCCTACTTTTTTAGTATTGTTTTTTCCATAAGAAACATTCCATTCATTTTCATATAGATTGGCTTATTTATCGATTACCATGCAGTTTTTTAACGCATTTTTCTTGTTGCAATGATGAACGAGTATAAAAATATGAAAATTAAAATATTTTTAAGCTATTTATTTAATTTAAAATCAAAGCAATACAATTAATATCTGAAACGTGTACATAATATTATCTTCTTTTTTAATATTAAAGATTCATTAAATTTCACTTATAAAAGGATACGGAACCAAATCGCAGTAAATCCAATCTCGCCGCGATAAGTTATGCCGAAAAAAATATGTGACCCAACTCGATACACAATGTGGTAGGTCACACTCATTGAGGCCTGGTTGTTAATGTGTAAATTTGTGTTTTGTATTGACGCGGGCGACCTGTCCGGCGCGGACGCGACGTCGCGGTAACACCGAGGAATGTCGCTTTGTCGCCGCCCGTCATACTCGCCACTTGAGGATGGGCGAGCGAATAATTAAGAATTTGCAAAGTTTTTGATTGTTGTAGTAGTTCTCACCTCGGGTATCCTTTTCTATTGTTGGGTTTGACGGATTGGTCATTGGAAATATTTTCCTGGAAAATTATCACTAAATTTGTTCGTCTAAATGGAGAAAATATCTTTTTGGAATTACATTCGTTGTAGTGAAATAAGTGAATTAAATGATAAACAAAAATAAATGAATCTGTTATGTTCCGAAAAATAAAGTAAAAGTCAAATTTCCTATACCTACTGGAGTATCCACCAAACTTAGGTTAACATTGAAGGCGCCGCCGAAATTCGTCGTCTCTTAGCAAATATCCTTCAAAGAAGTGTCGCGATGTAGGAGGCCATACCGTAAACTTTGATTCCTCCGCCTAATCCACTATCCAAACCTCGCACCCGCGGGCTCCCAACGACAAATTATAACTTCGTCAGCACTAACACATTAAATAAATATGGCGGGACAACGTTTGACAGTTCGCTTTGTGATCGGTAGCCGGAGAAACCATGCGCATTCGTAAAAATATTCACACAATTTTGATCTTTATTTCTTGAGCTCTAAGATTTATTTAGAACGAAGGCTGTGTGGTATATTTTTGTTATATTCTTTTTTTATTATTTTTCGAACTCCCAGCGTGGACGCACTAATTTGTCAGAGCGACTAAGTCACCAATGCAAATAGGGCTGCGTCGTGAATGTCTTGTGTAAAGATGTGAAATTGTTTCCACAGGCCATGGGAACATACTGCAGAAGGGTCTGAACAAAGGGTAGAAGTTGTTCATAGTTTTACCTACAATTATGTCCATAAAAAAATATTCTGCCTTTTCATTGCAAGCCAAATATCTGCTGGAATAAGTACTCGTCATAGAACTCTCCTAAAGACTTCGAAAGTGGCGTGATGGTAACTGTCTGCTACCAATAACATCCCGCAAATCTTGAAGAACTTACTTACTGGCTAACGGGTCTAGGAACCTCAGCCTATATCTTCAGAGTGATCAATTATAAGAGAGTATATATAAAGAAATTATAAAACACTTATATGACTACTTGATACTTTGCAAATATTTATTCTACTACAGGAGCAATTACAACAATGACAACAATTTTATGATCAATAAATTCTATAATAATTATCATGTAAGTCGTGGTCAGCAAACTGAAGGTCCAGTTATATTGTCATAAAGGGATTATATTATTATGATAGATTGGTATGTTCGTCCCGCGACACAAGAATTTACTTTGTGGACTAGTCATTGCTTTCAGGTTCGCTGGCAGTAGCAAACTCACTAGTGCCTTGTAGACAGAAATACTATTCGGCAGACACATTGTGGCAATTTTAAGTTCCACGTTATATATGATGAGCGTGAAGTTGCTAAGAATTTTTAATGAAGAAAAGCACTGTTCGACACGAAAATCGAACCCTCGGCTCTTGGATTGCATGGCACAGTAGCAATACACACTCACGCCAGTATCTAGGAAGGGGTAGGCAGAGGTAAATTTCTGCACCTACATTTTAATAATTTGATTGACGAAATTCTGACCCTAATAGGGGACCATTTATTGAGCACATTTCCAGACTCCCCTTATTACGTGATCATTAAAACAGAACAGATGAAACGTGGTCTTATTTACTATACTGAAGCAAATAATTGTGTCTTTTTTTCAATAATATAATATTGTAAGAGTATTACTGCTGCCATTTTTTTGATAGATAAATAAATAATGATGTATTTTCGCCACAAATAGAAATCATACATTTCCAATCGGGTGTAGGTGTAAAAATCAAAATAACAATTAAATGTAATAATAATTTAATTTTACAAACATAGAATTCGGTGTTTGTCACAGTTATAAATATGTATTATTTGAACTATACAAATAATGATTAAGTCGTAAATACACTGGCTCTGTACTTTACAATAATATAATTAACAGCTCTATTAAAGCTAGTCATATTTCATTGGATTTCTGTAACAGTAATATAAATAGTTAACAAGGAGTCAATTAATAATACTAAAGGAAGTAGGAATAGAATGTACAAATTAAAATTATTCTTGCAGCCTCAAGCTACGAGCCACCATTGGTGACACCGCAGTAGCTAACACACATCGCATAGACGGCCATAGTCAATAGTCGACAATGACCGTCGTGATTCACCATACCATCAGATACATCAATAAACTAAACAAATTTATTAACATCATTGACGATCAACATCAATTTCATGGTGGAATGGAGCCTAACACTAAAATCTAAATTAAATAATACATTAATAAAGAAATTGAAACTAAGTGGAGTTAAGCGAGAAATAAATAAGTTAAGACCTTGACTAGGATAAACGGGAAATTTAGAATGTTAATCAGCAGAATAATAAATAATACAATTTAAATTCGTCACTATTTACAACAAAAAGGAACTAATTCGTTCTAGACCAAAATGGCAATGTAATGGCAATGACATTTTTACTACGGTAATTCGCTAAACAACAGCCAAAGGTGTAAACAATTCGTTTAATAAGTTTAAGTTTATCGAGCTAACTTAAGTGAAGAATACTTCTAGCGTAACATTTAACGTTACGTTACATACATAAGCACCAATATTAAGTAGAATAGCCAAAATTGTGTTCGAGACGAAACGCGCAGCGCTCCTCGAAACGTTAGCGGTCTTTACGGAGTCTAGTTAACACAACCAAAGTGTTTGCCTCAAGCGTCCACCGCGTACAGTTTCTGGAACACCTGGACTAGATATTCCAGATAGTTGAGTGTGTCTCTGTAGAGAAGGAAGCCGTCGGTCAACACGGTGCCGTTATTGAACACGAAGATCTCAGAGTTCGGCAGCGGCGGAATTACCAGCTTGCGAGCCTTCATTATGTCCTGCAAAGAAAAGAAACACTGGATTAATGATACCGTTCATAACGCTTATAATAATAAATTTTGTAGTAAACCTTTTATTATAAAAATAAAAAATCAAGACGTTGATTTATTTAGAGTAAATACTTACGCTAAAGTAACAGAGTACGGCCCGCACGTCGTGCATAGTCTGGTTGATGTTGTTCTTTAGAAGTTCATCTGAGTCGACGTTGGTGCTCAGCCCGTTATCGGAGAAGGAGTGTAGTCCAGCCACGATCAGCTTCAACGCCTTGTACATAGACGGCAACACGTCGTCTATTTTATTCTGAGGACAACAGAAATAACAGTGTTACTAAATATCTAGGTACAACGTGTTGTGAAATGTGGTCAATGAGAAAAAATAAAGTGTGCGGAACTTAGGTAGGTTTTTTTTAATTTTCAATCGGACAAAGTATCATTTTTGAATGCTAAAAATTCTGTGGTAGCCTCAATTTAATGGATGAAATGAGATAATTATAAATTTAGTCAATTACATTGGGGACTGTGATCGCGTCAAGCACATTGCGAAACCATTGTGTTCTCACGTAAGCGATAGTCGGCCGACAACAATGAGTGCCACCGACGATGTCGATTCTTTGAAATCGATTGAAAAACTCATACGGATGCACGTTTTTGGCATCAGCGAATTCGCCGCCCTTCGATGATTGTTTTCGTTTAGGAAACGTCAATCTGCCAACGTTCGTGTCGTAAAACTAAAACGGCTTTACAAAGATACGACAGATCTCCGTTTGCATACTGATGTACTCCTGTGTGTGTGATAATCTACAGACAGGTATTTAGCTTATCGATATGTGTATGTCCGATACAACGCTTTGTCGCTGAACTATCGCATCATATAATCTTTGGTGTATGTTTAACATTTTATCACGTAACAATAAATGTATCGGGATATAGTATGTCTGTCGACTTTAATAATGTTGTCACTTTTTATTACATGGCTGATGCATGTGCAAAATGGTATATTAAAATAGCTTATAAAAAATTCCAATTGTTCATAGGAACTCACCATCAACTTGTTCATATATTCGTCAGGCATCTCCTTGTAGAGTACTTTTTCTTTGGGAAGAACTTCCTCTGGCAATGGGAACTTTCGTAGCCAATCGCTGTCGGTCCATTGGCTGGCGAGCACGTCGAAACTTTGGTAACTGTGCAATTTATCCGCCTGTAACAAACAAAAACAACATTTAGTTCTCCTGTACGTACAAGTACATAATCTCATAAATGACAAAGACTTTGCAAACTAATGCAGCTAAATCTACACGGACAACTGGTTAATCTGGATCAGAGATCAGAAGGACATTTGTTGGTGAAGCTATGAATCAACACTCGTTTAAACTGTTGGATTCTATGAAGGTTGAAAATAGAACTAGTTGGTGTCCAGTTAATACAATAAGTTGATTAACTTTCATGGAAAAGAACGATTGGACGGAACACAAGATTGCTCGTCGTATCCTGGTCAAGTGCTATATAAAAGATCCGTGTGGAGAATCTATCGCAGTTATAGAACAATGTTTCTAGCCGACCTATAACAGGTGGTATAAGGTTGTTTTAAAAATATCGGCCAATTCAACGGTTCAAGAATTTTTTATCTTCTTGCCTAAATGCTACCACAGCGCAAACAGAAGGTGAGGATTTTTTTAAATTTTATGCAAAAACGTTTTTATGAGTTTTATGAATTTCAACTAACTATTAATTTTCTTATAAAAAGTTGTTTATATTAGATTAACTCGGCCATACATACGCAATTGGATATTATTCCAAGAAGCAAATGAACGTGTGCTATATGCTTCATAATTATGGCCGCTTAAAAAGAACTCAGAACTTGAAGTATCAGTTCAGAGCTAAAGGCCAAAGTAAAGTGGACAATGGAATTGTTGCTGCAATCTGTCCGTTTAACGATACACTCTTAACTGGATAATCATCCTTATTGATCTCTAGACCCTTATCTTTTCCTCGCTCTTTTAAAACATCCTCACGTCATAAATCAAATCATCTTGTTGAGTCTTCGCACTAATTAGGTTTTGTGGCACCCAAAAAAGTGTTATTTTGATACTCTAATGAAAAAAACTTTGAGGCAGTAATAAAGTAAGCGCACATTAATTTCTCTTATTCAAATAAACACGTTTTAATGTTAGCTAGTAATTTAATGTGCCATTAGATTGGTACTTAAAGTATCATACCATCAAACACCTGCGATATTAAGCGATTTGTATTGGCCAGTGAAGGTCGTGCGAAAGATGAGATCGTAACCGGAGGTGCGTCGACGACATTTCACGTAACAAAAACCGTTCTAACATTAAAATTTGACACTACGACCGGAGCATACGTGACGGCTTTCGGCCAATCGAAAAGCGCACTACCGCCGTATACGCAGAGCTCAAAAATCTTTGACATGAGTGGCAGATGCAACCGCTACAATCCCCAATATCGCTGTAAATATTGTCGCCAACAATTCGACTAATTAAACACCGTTTTCAATATGTGACAATACCGCGAAAATGTCACATTGTGCCGTAACGTTATCGAGCAATCGAATCTGCGGAACATCCACAAATTTCCTTTTGAAAAGTTCAAAAGCATCGGCCAAAAATTAATCTGTCCGATGGTAATTGAGATACCGGTTAACGCAAACTGTGCCGATAATAGGTGTAATGAAGTGAATTTACGATTATTATGTTGGTTGTGTTGAGTATAATCTGATACGGGCTAACTGGATGCGTTTGGAAATTTGCAATGAGCATCCTAAATGGCGGCATCGAAAAAAAAAATATCGACCGAAAAGTATACATTGTTGAACGTTGCATTTTTAAATTAAGATAATTATGAATATAACCGAATCAAAGTGGAGTACTGTCAATGGACGATGGTGTCGGTGTAACATAAACAAATTACGAAGAATGTTGAAGTAATCATATCGTACTGAGATGGAATGCGCGGCGTAGTCATTGGCAAACTAAATACACAGGTGTTGCGTCCGGTCCATCACGCCATATCCGAATCTCTACCTACATCACATCTAGTGACTAATTTTATTTTATATCTAAATTATCACACGTTTAATTATGCATTTTTAATGTAGAGCTTTGATTTTCCTTAAATCGTACTCGTATACAACGAACTTACGCTCCGTTCATTTATTAATATTTTATTTATCAGTTTGATCTTTAATAATTATAGATTTGGCCGTGATTACTACAATTTAACCGAGATATTTAAATCTTAATATTTTTTGGATTTGAATAAAAAGAAGAACAACTGTCTAGTCAGCGCCAGCGAAGTATTTGCTGAAACAGTTGAAATGTCGTGGGTGGGCTGACTATTAAGAAATTCGACGTCTTAGCATCTGAGTAGCTAGCTCGAAACATCGGAAGCTTATCAAATAAACATGCACCCACACATGCGCAACACATTGATATATTTACGGCACACGTACGCACCCAACGGCGCAGACAGCGTGTCGCCGTGTGAACAACGCTATCGCACTATGTACCTACATACATGTGCTATGTATCAATGTTTATATATCAACCGCATTGCAAAGATTAGCTTCGCGCCTGCACATGGCCTGCGGGTGCGTCATGTGTAGTGTCCAGTGCTGCCCCCCAGCGGCGATATCGCCACCGACGATCCGATAGTTGTGGGATGTTCTTCATACATTCCCAAACGCACTGAGCATGTTTAAGGAAGCCAGCAGAATTCCACCGTCGAAAATGTAACGCGATAACACGACACTGGTGTAGTCAAAAGCACGAGTGTTATGACACATTCACACGGTGGCCGGTGGCGAGTCACACAGTACCGGTAGAGTTCGTTGAATTTGTTATTGCGTTCTTAGTACGACGCGGCCAGTTATTATTTATATGGAATGGGCTTGACGACAGATGTGGCCGTCTGATTTATTTAGGGTAAATTATTGTCTTTTTGCGTTCAGTGCGCCGTTTGTCCGCGTGCTGACCGAGCGCTGTGACTAATATTATCAAGTGTGCATCTACGCGAGCGGCGGTTCGCATTTTCGACCAGCGACGAACATCAAACAAAGAAGGCGTAAACGTCCTTGTAACGCGAACGACAATGGCGGTTCATCGCCACCGGTTTGAGTCTAAATCGCAATAAATATGATACATTAGTAACGAATGACCGACATTAAGGGGAGAGACAGAAAAAAATCGTCGGGCAGGTGTGTCGCGCAATACTAATGCGCAATCAGTATTCGACGCGTACGCGCACCGTCCTGTACCTCGTTCCGGCTACTGTGAGTCGATAATGTCGTTTTACGAGGAGGCAGCGGACAGGACGTCGCCGTCGTTACGACCGTCGAGCCTATTACAATGCCACCATACTTCATGCGCGGACATCGTCGTCGATAACTGGACCCGACCGACATAAGCTCGCCCATTGTTCCGCAACCATTGACTGCCGCGCGCCCAATAAATCGATTACCACGATGCGATCGCCGAAATGTATTCGGTTATGAGTTTGTCCTCGACGCGTTGCCAAGTGTCGTGGTGGAGAGTTCTCCATAAACGATTCGAGGCGCGACATCGACATCGCATTATTTCTCGTTGATCGGCCCACCTTACTTCCGATTCGGAAATTATTATATTCCTAGGATTGGAATTATAGAAGCGACATATGAATTGTTATATTAACATGCCAAACGTTTGTTTCTAATAAATTCGTGAATGTTTTATGAATTTAAGAATGTAGGTTGAGATGTCTGCGAGTATGATTAGTTCGTGATATAATTTATTTGCTATTTAATTAAGGCTAGTTTTATCCTTTGATATAAAAAATTATAATAACAAGTCAGTTTTTAACTCAATGTTATTATTTCTAGGCTACTAAAATTTTTACATGTTTTAAGGTAGAATAATGCAATAGACTTGCGCATAAAACTCGATCATCGGTCGGTTTTTTAATTTAAAAAACACTAAAGTTCCATTGTTCCAGTAACGTTGTGGTGATTTATCCTAAGGTCGTGGTGGTACCGCGGTGGCGTCACGCATTATGCAGTGCGAAATTATAATTAAAAAGGGAGGAAGCGACCGGCCGGACGTTGAGAGGCGAAACCGGCGCCTGGCCCGATGCAATCTCGCTGCCCGCCGCCGCGCGCCACATCGCGGTGAGAAAACACCACCAAAAACGTGCACGCTGTGAATCTTTAATGGGTCAAATTTCGCGAGAATTTTTTTGCCAAAATTTGGACAAACAACACCCGATACTGCTTTGAAAATATTTACACAACATGCCACCGGTTCACATGTCAGATCATCGATATGATAATGTGAAATAGGAAAGTGCTCCAAAAATATACCAACGGAAACATCATTATCGGGGATGCGTAATCATAAGTCGTGACATTTCACTTAAGCCATAAGTACACGAGCCGTACATGCCTATAGGAAAACTACAGGCTCTCATTCATAAATCAATAATATCTGCGTACAAATGAGCGGCTAAGGCATGCGTTGACGTTAGCTTAAGTTTTATTGGTATTGGCCGGCCGCGAGCTCCGTCCGTTCATTTAGCGCGACGCGGCGGGCATACAGATGCGCCCGCGAATACTACGCGATCGCCTCGTCATTTTATCATTACGTATCAAATGTGCAGTATAGCATATTTTGTTCGGGAAAATGAAACAAAAAAAGGCGCGCGAACGGCCGCGGCGCACTCGGCATCTTTAACGTGACCTAGCGGTCTGAACTACTATGTACACAATTGTATAACTCCATTGACTGAGTCGAACACGGGGCAGAGTCGTGGACTCGCCGTATTGTTTATCACATTTACGGTGACACGAGTGCGCCGATGAATGAAAGCGAAGAAAGGCCTTCGGGATGGACAATATAAAGTACTTACCAATGTATCCTTGTATTTCGCTGCGGATGTGTTGGCGTATTTTGCTTGCGCGATGAGTTTCGGCGCGACTTCTTGTGGGTTTGGTACGTTGGTTTCTTTTGACTGAAACAGAGAATGATATTTTGTAAATTACTTAAAGTCGAGTGAAATAAAATACGATCTAGGTTTTTAATTTTTTTCTCGATCGAGGTAAGAGTAACGTAGAACAATTATTAAACGGAGAAAGTCTATAATTTCGGGGACTGAGTCACGTTGGTTTCAAAATACCTAAAGCGTATCATTTGAAAGGTCTGGTGTCTTATATCGGCTGATCAGAGAAGAAAGTTTTAATGAAGCTTTTCACAATGGCGGCACTTTTTATGTTTGCATAATCTATAACCTATACTTCTGAATTTTTAATTGTAACATTTATTTTAGTTTAGATTTCTCTCCATTTTTACCGACAGATAGCTGGTGACAAAAGTAGTTATTCTATAAATATATATGTATACTCACATCAACGTAATCGCAAGGGTTGGACCACAAACTGTTCTCTGAGTCGGAGCGTCGCTGGCGTTCCATGACTGCGCGGCTCCTGCCCGGCGCCGCTGACGACTTCGGCGACAGACCACCGACCAACAGCAGCAAGCACACCGCTGCACAGACGTTGACGTATCCTGGCACAAACGAGAGACATATGTTAATAAAAATTCTTATGGACAAAATGTGATTTATGGGAACTTGGAGAACCTTACAATGGGCTGATACAGAACCTTTCGATAGAGGTAATATTTGGTAAGAATCGTAATTTACTTTATACGTTCGGTTGTATTACGTATTCCTAGGAGCCTAAATGAACATCCTATGAGACGGTTAAAGACCACTTTTGAATCTTTTACACATTTGATTTCATTTTACTGAATTATGTAGTTATTACATATACTTTGAGACTATTTAGACTTCAATTTATATGTATAACCAATATTTCCGTGAAATTAATTATGATAATAACAATGAAATAATGTTTCCTTTGTTCAATGTACGATTTGGTCTACTACTACTAGACATTGCAAAGCCATTGATCATTTTTGATTTATATTACTATTATGCTCCCTATAAAGAGTTACCATTGGTAATAGTAGTTGCCAGGAGGCCATTTGTCATCGTGGACTATCGATGCTTTATGAGCCGTCTGCCTCTGTACAAAAGTAGATAAAATTTTTCGATGCATCTCATTGAATGAAAACGCTCGAGAGCTTCTTCGGTATGCGGCACGCGTGATGCTATCGATTATGGTAATCGATGGACATCCGATGAATAAATACATCGCGGCCCAGAGGTGGACAGCCTTTGCTAATTGTCCACTGAACTTACGTGAATCGAACACGCCACCAATGAACCGTGGCGCTGCGTTCGACGTCGCCCCGATATCTGCGAGTATCGCTTACTACATCGATCTTTACGTTGTAAATTAATGGATTGATTTATTAATCGATTAATCGATCGATCGATATTTCACTAGGGTTGTACCTATTAATTTCATTTGTCATAGAGTAAAAGTATTCATTAAGGAGTAGTTCTAGTTAAATGTTTTTTGTCTTTTGCCGTGTTAATAATATTTAATGGAGTATCAGAAAAACGAGTTCAACTAATTTTGTTGTCCAGTTAACATATTAATTTGTTAATCTTTTTCGTATTACTTATTCCAAGGAAAGTGTTTATTTTTCCTTTTGTTTCTACTGACGTATTTAATAGTAAAGTTGTATAGTAGAGTTTCCTCATAAATATGTACAATCATAATTCAATTGCTCCAGACATGATGTAATATGTATGAACCAATTTGAATTATAGGTAATATTAACACATTGTGTCAACCGTCAGTAGTCACTTACTTGGCCGTATTCACTGACACTACGTACTCGTTAAAAAGGTATAATTTTATAAACGTCAAAGGATATAATTTGATATGTGATTGACATATTTTTTTTTATTATCGTGTTTAGTTGACGCGTTAACGCACTGCACCTGTCTTTAACGTGCCAAAAAATGAATTTATTCGCAATAAATTCAAATGTGCGGTGAATGAATTATTACAGAATAGAATAAATATTAGACTCGTTACACATTAGACTCGCTATTAATGACATGTCGCTAGAATGCTGACATCTGACATAAGCTATGGCTGCCGTTAGGAAAGTATTAATGAAAAATATTGTTGGCATTTTCAACGTATGATGAATGCAAGTGCAATGACCTATGAATTTTATCTTCATTTACAAACATAGTAACATACTACTAGTCTTGACAAGTTTTATAAAAAATCACTTTATTATTATGTATCATGCTATGGTGATTGACGTTCCTACGTCATAACTGTTCATAACATATTAAGTTAATGGGCGTCATAGTGCCATATGCCATGTACCGTCAATTACTTCCTCTAAGTGAAAGTCCTTCGATTCTATAGAACTATCAACCTCATCCTGACAAACATAAACCTCTATTTTCAGTTCAACTACCAATGCTCCAAAGGCTTTAAATAACTTTTTTTCAGCAATATCAACGGTTCGTAGCACAGTAGCTAGAAAGTGGATTGTGTATGGAAAGACCGTGGAGATATCTACTCCATCGAAACGAATATTTGTGTCATATATAGGCCAAATACTGATACAGGCCTGGTTGCCGTGTTAAGTTTGATAGGGACGAACAGTATCCGTTGAATTGAGACTACATGTGACGTCAAATGTTTTTTTTGTTATCGGATCCAAAAAAAATAAAAGTGTAATATTTATTTGTTTACGCAAATATCATTCATGTTCTGATAAAGCTTTATCTTGTAGTGCGGGCTTTTACAGGATCGTTTACCAGTGACGCTAAACGATTTATCGAAATGGGATGTGATGCTAATTGTTTTTCAATATCGAATAATCGGAAATATTTGCCGCGTGTCTTATTACGACAGAGGTGATCGATACAAATGTTTTGTAGTTTATTTGTTATCCCTTTTGTTTATGTTTTTCATTCATAGTTGAGTCATGCAAATTATATTA
The DNA here is from genome assembly GCA_030295005.1 of Cephonodes hylas. Taxonomy (NCBI): domain Eukaryota; kingdom Metazoa; phylum Arthropoda; class Insecta; order Lepidoptera; family Sphingidae; genus Cephonodes; species Cephonodes hylas. Next base: position 10,002,687 of record AP025371.1, read on the forward strand.
TCTATGCTGCTAGCTACGATTGAACGTTTTACTACAAGATTCATTGAGAATATTAATGCGTAAATATTGAATTATTGGAAAGGTTGCCACCCCTTTGCACTTACGTACCATCAGATGCCAAGCACTTCGTGAGTAAAAGTAGGTATAATGAAATTAAAAATTATAACATATTTTCGACCAGTGCTAATATAAGTGCGCCAAAACGGCTTCGTTAATGATATAGGTTGAATATCAACATCACATTACTCAGGTGTGGAGTAATTTTATTATTTCAGTGTTTTCTCTGCATGCGTGAATCACTTGTGTTGTGCCTAGCTGTGACTAACGCTGCAAACTCTTACGTTATTTGCTTTGAAACTGTGACTTCACGTTCAGATAATTAGTTGTATAAAAAATATTTTGGCACTCGTCTACTTTATAATATCAGCTGGATTCCTTTGTTAAAATCATCGATTTACGATTAAGGTTATGTGTGACTCCATCCGACTCAGATCCCTAATTACCCGACAGCTATACGTGCATTACGTGTGGGAACAAAAGGACCCAAAGCTGTTCCCAAAGTCAAATACATCAATACACTCACACTAGTGTGATGTGTGCGTGTGATTTTTTCCAACATCTCGTTAGCGTTTTGCGGCGATTTCGCTCCGTGGCCGGAGGCACCGCGGCGGTCAAATAAAAGAAAATTATAGTTATAGGGCGCCTCGCCGCTTATTATTTAACTAAGGCCTGTGAAATCCCGATTACCGCCCCCAGTTTTAGAACGAAAGAGATACACATATCTTCCCAACTCGGCGCACGGTCACGATTTGCATAAACAAAAAGTATCGAGCCTTTAACTAGCCGTGGTTCAGTTTATATTGCCCTCTAATTGACACGATAATAATGTTGTTGCTATTGGAGGTACAAAAGACCGCAAAGGGGCAATAACGATCATGTCAAAAGGAAGGCCCGACACACACAACACGCGTTAAACACACGATCATAACATTTTATTAGTGCGCCGGTCAAAAGCAACCGCGAGACCGCGCCGTCAAAAGTTCATGTAAAAAAAAACTAACAGGTCAGCTCGTAAAAGACGTGGAGTCACTGTGGGACAAATATTTTCTCAGATCACATTGAGATAATTTGAATAAAATGGAGGATTAATTGAATCGTTCTAAACGGGGACGAAATATTAAAGTTAAAGCATTTATGTAGTCACATCAATCCTTGCAAGCATGATCTTAATATGACACGTACCAATGGTTTGGCGATAATTAATTCGGACCAAAAAGTCATTGAAATAACTTGACAAATAGCCGAGTCTTTTTCATTACATCCATAATAGCTGAGAGATTTTTTAGTTTCATTATGACTCTAAATGGGATTTACTCAACACTAATTAAAACAAGTGGAAGATTTTTTTCTAAAAGGACGGCGCGTAATTGATATCCTGCTTGTACCCTCAAGCAGCAATACGTGGAGATATTTGAGATGAACAATGAGACTCGATCGAATTCCTTAGCCCATTGAAGAACTGACCGGGCGACCATAAAAACCGTAGATACCTACACGTAGGTAATACACAGGTTATAAGGGGGCATAAAAAAGCAGGGACCGCGTCGGAGGTCGGCCCGACTACCCGAGAAACAAAGAGTTCGTTTATTTTTTAACAGCTCGCTCGTTCACAAAAGAAGGCTTCGCGGCACGAAAAAGACCCAAACGAGACCATCTTGTTAACCTTTTTAAAAAGAAATCGCGCGCCGGCTAACTAGAATTTCGACTCGAAAACCGAGAAAAGTTCGGCCGCGCCGGTCGGAGCACCGGACGTCGGAGGCGCCCGCGCGGGCATTATGTAAATTTTCATTATTATTGTTATAAAATGCGTTACAAATATTTATCGACTCGGGGGCGTCGCCTCCGTCATTCATCATGATATACGACATCATATTTTTTGAATCTTGTTATCGTATTAGAAAACTAATGCAAGAAATTGGCTACGAGCACTAACAACACGCGATTTATTGATTCACGCGCAGGTAGAACATAACACTTTAATACTGTCACGATGTAGTTTTAATTTGAGTCGCTTCATCATTTTGTTAACAGTGAGCTAACAACCGAGCGCTCGTAAAATTTGACTGCGCATAATAAGTGCGATTACGGCGGAGAGAGGCGCGTGGCGGCGCGTATCAGAAGACAAGCTGTGATACTGCTCTTCATTAACTGAAAATCGCTCTAAATGGTAATAGCGTCGCGGTCATCGGCGATCGGCCCCGGCCGCTTCGAAATTAACGAAACAAGCGCAAATTTTTCTCGAATTAATTTTAATAAGGTAACAACTGACGTTATGCATTTTTAGTAACTGTTTTTTATGGATGCGAATTTAAATGGAACGCCTCGTAAGCTTTTTACAGCGCTGTAATTTCAGACGTGTGCAACTGATGTTGGCATTATTTATTTCTCAGTATAGAAATAGCTAATTAGGCGTCTCTCCGCTAGAATCGACATATCTAAATGAGTGACAACTAAATACTGTAATTATGAGTGTCCCATCTCACTGAAATAACTGTATATAATTGACGCGGCTCCCTTCTATGCGTAAATGAACAGCGTTTTATGTGAAAATGTTGCTAATGAGCGAGTGGATCGCGGGCCTAATGACGCGGACATAGTTCATGAAATCGAGCCTAGTGCTTGTCGCTACTTTAGTTTAATTGTCGCGCTTTTGCTTTTTTAGACGAACCCATACAAAACATAGAAAGTTATGTAATGACGGATATGTTTTATGGCACGATTTCTACGTGACTGCCTTTTTATAGCTTCGTACGAGTACTATGAAGTTTGAAATCTCAAAAGATTAAATTGAGTGTATGTGAAGTGATTCAGCGTCAATCATGGAGTTCCTTGCCCTGGATTCTCATATGCGAGTGATGACAAAGCATGGTTTAATGCGTAGCGAGAACGCTGATTCCCGTATGACTCACACCTACTCGATCCCGATTTTCAGAATCAGCATATCATTCTTACTATATTACTGTTGGGTTTTTCCGGTTTCCCCCATACAGATACCATAACCTATAGCTATATACGATAGAAACACTTTTGACGAAGGCATTAATGGACTTCGTAAGATTCGCAAAAAGAAAAAATATAAAAGCGAAATATCTCAGTCGGTAAAAAATGTAATTTTAAATTTTAACCCCACATTAATATTTGCATGTGTGCATTTTTTTACAACAGTAATTGTTATTTAGCAGTTACGATAACACTCCGCCGTGGAACAAATTATAAGACAATTTACTCGGTGGTCGGTACGTATGACAGTATCCATAATATCATTAAAGGATTGTTAACCTCACATACAACGCTCCTTTTCCCATGACAGTAAAGGCGAGACAGATTGCGCGGTACGATCAACGCTAAAATATATTTTACGCATTCACTTAATTAGATCGTTTCCTAATATCGTAAATCGCATTTTATTTTAAGCACTCATCGACTACAAAGGACTCTTAGACGATTCCAACAAATGTATTGGCATTAATGTAACCTTTCTATTTGGTGTATATTTAGTAATTAAAATACACTTAACACCTATTAACTAAAAAAAAGGTAATGAAGTTTATATCCATTAAGATTTAATACCTGCGGTAGTGCACGTACATATGTACACAGGTATTTGTTAATATACATAGGCTTCTTGGGGTATTCACTTATCCATTTTGTTTTTATTATTACAGACTATTATATAGCAAAGCATTACAGGGATAAATAGACAGAAAATAAGTATTTACGTATTTGATTCTTATGATTTGGCGTAACTGATAAATCTGTCTCTGTTCACTTCTAATTTCTGCGAATATCGTCCCTCGATATAGACTATCATTGTCGGCAAATTTAGGATTTGTTTATAAAGAATAATTAGTTACAATGTGAATCGAGACGTGGATGAATTGAGACGTTATCTCCATGAATCTAATAGGAGTTTCGTACTCAGCAATTTAATACGGGACAAATGCTTATTTTTAAATTAATAGATTACGTCGAGGTTTAATCTTGGATTAGTTAGATCTACGCAAATCAAGACTAATAGATATAATAGTTACAGTAGCCTATACTATTTCTTTAAACAAAAGTCCTTTATTACAACCATAGACAAATATAAACAATAGTAATGACATAATGAAGTCTGGCCTTAGTCACTTCGATGCTAGAGCGGAGAAATCACCAAGTTCAAGTTCAATACCGCGAAGGAACCGTCTATAAATAGACAACGTTAACAATATGAGGAAAAGCTACAAGGGGAAAAAACTGTTTGTTTCACCGGAGCTAATTATTGCGTGTGTTTATCTGATACATATATATTACGTTAGCGGATCCGGTTCCGGACACTTATATATCTATACTAATATAGTCGAACGGAAAGATTTGTTCGTGATCGATACACTCCGAAACTATTCTAGTGATTGTATTTAATGTTTTACGATCGAAAAGCTGCTTTTGGGTTGATATTATACTAGACTTTACAAAATCGAGACTTGGTTATGTGAAAGGTTTCGGATATGTTTAAACTTAGATCTAAATCTTCAACTAATGCTTGACATAGAGTCTCGTACATTAATTTAAATATTAATTGTGTAAATGACATTAGGACTTAGGACTTCGACTATAAAATTTTATGCGATTTACAAATATCGCAATCAATGACTTATTAAAAACTTTACAATATTGTAAATATGCATTCAAAGTTTGTGGCGATTACTTTAGAATATGTGTTCATATATGAAATAGCTTTCAAATTTGACTCCAGTAATTTTTTTTTAACAACACGTATTTTCTATACTTATTAAAAGTATATGATTCTCAATCTCGTCCGCTGTTATAAGCTTCACTCATGTACAGTAATTGTGGAGCGCACTAAAGAATCTAGCATGTCTGCTGTCACGAACGGAGCTATCTTCATACGAAAGCGACAAAGCAAAAATTCCCACAAGAAAAAGAAGAGTTGGACACGTCAAGTGATCTAATACATATTACGTTTTTATAGCGCGACACTTAAATCATTTCTCAGCCCTATATAGACACCGGTGGAGCGATAGTACTTACTAATTACGAAATAGTCCCTCAGTGCGTCGCGGAGGTAACTGTACGATGATTAAGGTGCAGAATGCACCTAACTCATGGTCTATGCGTGCATTTCCTTTCCAAACTGTCCATATTTTTTGTATTCAATTGTATTATGGTTTATTTATGCATATTTTATATTCGATACATTGATTTTTTTGGCAAGAATAGTGACAGTATTTTTTTTAATATGAAAGCAATTTTAACGACAAATGATTGTTAGTATTCAGGATTTGGTATATCGTTTATAAGGATTTAATGTTAATAATGAAACAATAAAATCTCCAAATTTGGCATATATTTTTTGGGGTATCGAATTGTTAAAATTATTTACTTATTTATACTACAGTATTAATTGTAATTTTATTAAGTATAACTAGACATCCATTTTAAACCTATATAAAAATCATCTAGCTGACTTTCGCAGTCTTAACCGTAGAGGCGATTAGTGAGATATGTCGTTCCGGTGAGAGTACCTCTCTTTAATTACAGTTTAAGCCAAGTTAGTAGACTCCGATCTTCATGTTTTAGATTGTGAAGTGACTGAGCCGGGTTTTTGCACGTAATGAAATTGTAAACTAGATTACAAACAAAGTGATACCGACATCCCGTCATGTAAAACGAGAAGATTACATTGCGTTAGATGAGTGAGCTTTTAAAAGAGTCTTTGAAGATTGGGACTTAAATACAAAGATCTTTTTATTGAATTTAAGGACTCACTTAATCAACTTAGACTGAAAATCTACGACTTTCGACAAATATGTTCCGATTATTAAGATCTAGCTTTTAAAAGATTTGTGTTTTTTTTGCTGTTAAGAAACATACTCGTATGTCTATAACGTAGCAATTAAATAACAAATAGGAGAGTATTAATGAGTTGGTCTGCTCTTTCAGTGGCAATATTAACTGAAATTTAAATATTCCGTTATCATTGTCTTTGCAATTTTTTCGCGTAATTATAAGATGGGTAAACAAAACAAGTACATGACTTTTTTAAGTTATGAGCTTTGCTGAATTAATTTATGGTGCCTATTAGAAAAACCGAATAAGGCTATATTCGTGCGTATAATTAGACTGACAAACATATCTTTATAACCGAATACTATAACACTGTTATTACCAAACTGTATCCGTAAAAAATAATATTCAGGCAAATTAAAGTACGAAAAATATTACCAGGGACGCAACAGGTTAGCTGTTAATGAAAATATATATATAAAAAAAAGCTTACTACTCCTCGCTGAGCTCGATCTGTAAGGGCGACATTTATCCACAACATCACTATCACAGCCACATTTACTAATTAATCTAGTTCTAGTACATTGTTCACATCCGGACGGCCTGTGTATCGAATCCGGACACTCGGACGCCGGACACACGTTACTCTGGCAACATAGAACGCTGCTCACTTCCATCTTGACTCGTACTATAACTGTACCAATATGCCTGTATAATGCACACGATGGTATATTATTGTGATCCATAACAGTTGTCGAACGCATTTGACATCCCCCAAAATGGCACGGTGTCGCGCGCGTGGTGCCGTGTGAGAGACTAAATTAATTTGTGTGACCGCGCGTAAGATAAAGGCATGAGTACATTAAGCCACGTGTGGTCCGCAGTGGGGGTAGAGAATGACGAATCGCCGGTGGGGCTCTCCCGTGTAGGCTCACTGCGGCCAATGGTGGGTAGGCGGCCGCGGAGGGCGGATCTAAATCCCACCCAGTTGCAGACACCTTTATATGCCGAGAGTCCCTTTTGGCTCGCGTCCCGGTTCATAAGGGGTGCCTTTTACTGCTTTTTGGTTACGCGCTTTCGCAAACTTTTAATCACTCGGAGATTTTGTAATTTCGTTTAATCTCGCCACTCAGCGGAGGCTTTCTATGGGTTTTTACGCTGTGACAAGCAGCGAGGAAAATTATGCTGAATTTTTTTGCAAACTTTAAACATGACTGACTAATTACGGGGTCAAACTCTGCGTTGATTTCACTTTAAAATATTCCGTCCGTGGTTTAGTGATTCTACAAATATGCCGTATATTTTATTTGATATAAATGGTTAGGAATATACCCATACAACACAATATTTCATTACGTAAAAATAATGTTACTTGTTACTGAATTCAGCTTAACTTACAACAAAACCAAATAACTTATTAAATTCGCTCACTAAAATATTTCTGTTCCCGTGTGATTTTTTAAAAATCTAATCGCCGAATGTCCTAATCCGCCTATTCAATACTAATGACTATAATAAAACAAAACGTTAAGTTTCTATGGGTCAGATTATTACGTGAAGTAATGCATGGAAACGCGCGTAATATTTATACAACAAAAAACGCTAATTAAATGGGTAAGAAATCACTGGCCCATTAATGATAATTATTGTCACAGTGGCACAAACCTTTTGTGTAATTGTAAAGCTAACATTACCACAAGTATATTAGGCTAATTTAACATTACTTACCGTTTGAATGGACCTTTCTGGAGAATTCTAATTTTAAAATTAATGACTTGCTAAAACCGTTCCATTATCGTGATTAAACTTGGAACTTTTTGAAAAACCGTACAAAAATAATTAAAACACTTGAACTGCTTTTAAAAGAATAAAATATGTTGTAGATGAAATAATCCTTTAATGAAATTACTATGAACCTCATTACTTACACATGTCATTTAATTTTCCATTATTAATTCCGTGCGTAATATCACAATATAAATATCTCACTTGCTTCGATCGAATGTCGTCTCGATTCCGTGTAACCTTACCGGTAGCCAGATAAAAATGATTTTTCCATTCAATATTTTCCTTAATGGCAATGACATCATAAACGTCTGCGTTTATAAATTAAATTACTTATTAAATGTACGATATCAACAGATCGGAATAGAAATTTTAATTGACTGAGAAAACTGTCCGTATAGGTTTTAAACAATTAAAACATATGTGCCAAAGAGAAGGTAAGAACAAAAAATATCCTTTTTAATCTCTATCTTGATCTGATTGCGGATTGTTTATATTCTAATTTTAAATTATTGCGTTCTTAATGTACAGTACATTAAATGAATACATTAAAATAATTAAAGCCGCGGCAAACTTTTAATTAAACTATTAGTCCATTGAATCGTTACATTCGTTTTTTAGAAGACGCAATTTATTTTTTTTAATATTTTTTTGGTGAGCTTGCGATGCGTTTTCCCTTTGCGAAAAAAAGAGTAAAATATGACGATATTGTTCCTTTTGATTTTCCATTTTTCAACGAACACCAAACGAAAACTAGGCAACCGATCAAAAAACTTTTTTTACTGATTGATAGCTGAATTGCATACTATCAAATACCAAAATGTGTCACACTTGGACTACGCCAGCAAACCTAAAAATTCAACTGAAGCCATCTATGAGTAAAATCCGCAATTACTTAGTTGCCGACCCAATAGTTTCTATTTTATTATGAAATCAGTTGCAAAATTACCTAAAAAAACAAAAAGGTAAAATAAATTTGACCAAAATACCATGTAATTAAGCCTAAAGTTTTGCACGTGCGTTGTTTTGGTCGTATGGATTGTTGCAAGTTGTTTGAGGATGCTGCCAAAATTAGTTGGGATGAACTGACGGTAGCTACATCTGTTGACGACAAGGTGAGAATATTTAATGCTCAACTTCATCCACTTTACGACATTCACGCTCCCGTCAGAAAAGTCAAGCTGGAACGTCCTCCAGCCCCATGGATGACGAGTGAGGTTCGGATGGCGATAAAGCGTAGGTATCGGGCTTTTGCAAAATTTAAGAGACGCCGCACGGAAGAGAACATCATCATTTAAGGTCATTTAAGGAATCGGTGAAATCAGGTGGTACGGAATGCTAAGCGCCGCCACATTCTCGATAATATAACCTCCACTTCTTTCGCTAATATCTGGAGTTTTCTTAAAACTCTAGGTATTGGCAGGCAGAAAAATCTAGACTTCCAGGGGACGGTTGGCTTAAATGATCTTAATCATCACTTTAGCGCATCTCCCAGCATTGATCATAAAGTCAAAGGTCTCACTTTAGAATTCATAGCTGGATTGCCCCAACTAGACATTGATCCATTTCCATTTTCTCCAATAACTTCAGGTGATATTAAAAAAAATATCCTATCGATTAAGTCTAATGCTGCTGGTCATGACAAAATCACCCCTCGCATGATCACCACAGCATTAGACTATCTAATCCCTACCATAACACACATTATAAATTTCTCCTTCAGTACCAATATTTTGTGGCGTAAAGCTTAGGTAATTCCTCTTCCTAAAGTACCTAATCCTAACCTTGTTACTCACTTTCGACCTATATCCATACTTCCTTTCCTATCCAAGGTATTAGAAGCTTGTGCGCACAAACAACTGTCCAACTTTGTTAATTCTCACAATCTGTTGAGCCCATTACAGTCCGGTTTCAGACCTTGCCACAGCAGTACTATTGCACTCTTTAAAGTGATTGACGATATTAGGGCGGGTATGGAGGACACAAAGATCACGGTATTGGTTCTGATTGATTTCTCTAGCGCCTTTAATAACGTCAATCACGATATCCCCTTATCCACACTTTCCCATCTTAGGATATCATGTGGAGCATTGGATTGGTTCTCGTCCTATCTTCTAGGTCGCCAGCAGTCGGCGCACATTAACAAGTCTTCATCTAATTGGTGTGATCTGCACTCTGGCGTTCCTCAAGGCGGCATTCTTTCTCCTCTATTATTTTCAATTTTGATCAATCTCATAACCGAAAATCTTCAGTGTACATACCATCTATTTGCCGATGATTTGCAGCTTTATGCTCAGGCTGGAGTCGATTGCTTATTTAACTTCTTCCTTTCAATACTTAGTGTCTGACCACAACCAAAATCTTCGTTCATCTCATAATCTTCTTCATCGCTGTCCTCCACATAGTTCTGACTTTTTACATTCTTCCTTCACTATCCAATCTTTTCTTCTATGTAATGCGCTCCCAATCAAAATAAGGGCGTCCGCTACACGTGACGCGTTTAAAACGAAAGTACTTCACGTACTTTCTAAAGGAACTAGCAGAGTCATCTCGCTGAGTTTTATATATATTTTTATATGTATGTATATTTGTATATTGTATGTTTATTTATGTATTTCTACGAATAAATATTATGCACTCACTTATGTAAACCGACTGTACCACTTACCAGATTTCATCACTGCGTCGTCCTAAGGTAGACTGGCAGATACGGCATTAAGTCCGCCGTTATACATACGTGTATATAAAGTTTAAATAAATAATTAAATGTTATCATTCTCTTTCCCTGCTCCCAATTCTTACTAAATGAACTATGAAATTAAATATATAAAATTTATTTTATAATAATCTAATTTAACAATCAAAACGTGTAAAATCATTTTTTTTTATATTATGTAGGTAATAGCTTTGCGTTAGACCATTAAATTTAATTTATTAACCGACATTTGTTCTCTCAGAACTCTCGACTGGGTGGACCATTTTGATGATTCTTTTTTTAAATAAATTAAAGCTGGTGCTTCCAGTCTGGTCTTAACTCAATTTGGTACAGTTTGGACAACGGATTCTATAAGAAATCCATATAATTGGACGAATAACTCTATACCATGCTAACCGATTTTTATGATTGTTTATAAGAAAGGATATACTTCAAGGATCTTTGATTAGAGCTTGGTTAGGTTCTGATTATGGGATCCATGACAAAGTAACGGAAATCTTTAATTCTTAGGAGCGAACTAACTATACTTGGCCCAATCTTTTATAAGTTATGCGGATATTTGAGTCTATTTATTTATTTGTGGCTGATCTGTGGCAGAATCTCTAACTGTCTGGAACCAAATTGCAATGCGCTAAAGTCCATTTCTGCATTGCAACATGACGCACGCAAGTTTGAGAGGCCACAAGTAACTTTAGACCCTTGAGGTACATATGATCCCTACTAGAAGTTTGGTGACTGATCCCCCATAGCCCTGAACTAACTGATCCCAGATTATAAGGAAAAGTCGGTCTTGTAGACGAGTGCTGGTGTAAGGACGCATGGTCGATGTTAGTATACTGCTAGTTTCGCCTGGCCGAAAATTCGTATATAGCAGTGATGACCTCGAGGTTTAGGCACGCGTTCGAGAATCCCGGCGGTCTTCGGTTCTAACCCTAGGCACACACCTCTGGCTTTTTGAAGTTATGAATGTATTTCAAAATTAAGTATCACTTGCTTCAACGGTGAAGGAGGACATCGTGATAATACCTACACACCTAAAAAAGTTCTTAAGGGTTTCTTAGGTATGTAGTCCGGCACCCACACTAGGCTAGCGAGGTGGACCAAGGCCTAAACCCACTCAAAGCAAAGGAGGTCCGTGCCTAGTAGTGGTATGTATATGGGCCAATGATGATGATGAATAATATTCGTTTTCGCGAGGATGCCATGGCTTCTAAAGCCCTTAAAGCGAACCCCAGCGTGTAATGCACGTGTTACTTCAATTAAATTTGAACATTTTTTTTTATTGTTTCAATTATTTATTGTATTACTCAAGCGTTACGTTCAATTTCTTTTTAATGCCAATTTATGCGCCTAGATTATGTTATTGATAGTCACGTTTATTTGAAATTCAGTTGTGCATTAAATAAAAATTAAAGTCTCCACTATAAAAACTAGTAGAAGCTAAGCAGCTTTTAATCCGCCAACCCGCACTAAGTCAGCGTGGTGGTCTAAGGCCTTAACCCTCTCAATGTTAGAGGAGGCCCGTGCCCACCAGTGAGACGTATATGGGCTGATAACCATTGGTCCATTGGTTTGATAAAATAAAATGGTAGAGCTTAAGTTATAATTTATTTACAACAGCATCACAGATTGGAACTGTTTAAATTTCCAGCTAAATGTCTGTCAGCAGTATGTGACTAGTTGATGCTGAGAGCAGGGCTGGTAGCAGCACTGTTTGACCACCCCCCACATTAAAACAATAAAATTGCGTCCTCTAAAAAATGCAGGGGAAAGCCTAAAAATAGTAACATTACAATGGACTATATTTTATGTCCTCAAACTGTGTATGGAAAATAAAAGAATCAAACTTAACGTAAAAATTTAATTCTCAATTGATAGTAGGTACGAAGTCGAATTAATAGTCGAAAATATTGTATCATCACGATATCCGGTAGTGTTTATGTCATGATGCAAAACTTTAGGCGGTATAACACAATGAATAATCGATTAATAAGAACATCGGCATCCCATCTCTAGATGTGGCACGCGATCGGCGCCGTGATATTTGGTTTGGCACTTGTTAAAATTTCTCCATGTCTTTTATTTCAGATTGACTCATAAATAACACGTAACTTCTTACAGTTACTCACTGAAGTATTCAGTTGACTCAGATAGCGTATAGTGTAAACAAATTGTAAATTAATTTTCGCGACCGTATTTTTACATGTTGATACCTATATATTTTTGAAAACTTCGCCAAATATTTTGCCTTACTTTTATTTGTGACTACAAAAACATTTGTTTTTTTCTCTAATTATTTGTTTGAGAAGTCAAACACCCACGTTTTTTATTAAATTCCTATTTCTCTATGGAGTCTATGAAAATACTTCGAATTCTGGAAAATATGAATTGCTAAAACAGAATTATCTCTACTCTAATAATACCGTCTCGTTTAAGAATACTTAGATTTTCTTACATAGTTTTTGCCTTACCAATGCTTTACCCGAAAAATAACCGAGTGAACGAACACGTACCTACGTTATACAAAATGTCTCGCATAGTATATAAAACGACCTGATTATGCAATTTAATGTCTATGGAGTATGTCGATTGATAGGTAGTAGTCTATAAATGCCAATGTTATTTCTCCAGGGCTTCTGATGCTTATTAAAAAAATCTTATTATGTATAAATAAACAGACGAACATTCACACATAAACCAAAACCCATTATTTAAGCCTGTTTCAAAAACTACTGCGGAAAACTTAAATATTTTGAGGTCACTACTTATGCCAATACGGGAATCGAATTCAGAACAAATAAAAGTGAGTTTTACAAGCAGTGATGGCCTCGAGGTTTGGGCGCGCGGTCGACAATCTCGACGGTCGCGGGTTCGAACCCCAGGCACACACCTCTGACTTTTCGAAGTTATGTGTGTATTCACATTGAATTATCACTTGCTTTAACGGTGAAGGAAAACATCGTGATAAAACCTGCACACCTAAGAGTTCTTAGGAATTTCTTAGGTGTGTAGTCCGCCAACCCGCACTAGGCCAGCGTGGTGGACTATGGCCTAAACCCTCTCAATGGTAGAGGAGACCCGTGCTCAGCAGTGGGCGTATATGGGTTGATGAAGAAGAAGAAGAAAAGTGAGTTTGTTTTGGAAACATTTGATGTATACGAACACGAAAATCAAACGTGAACACAATTGGACTGTGATCACAAATGTATTAGTAATAATGAATCAAGAGCAAATAACTTGAAAAATAAATGGAGCATAAATATTACTTAGTACTTTGTGTAAATCTCTATGGCCCCATTCATAGCGTAAGTAGAACAAATCACTCATTAGAGAAATATTCTATAAAACACGTTAATTGCATTTTATCGCCAACTCCTTGAAACTTATGAATGGACTGGCGCCGCTTGTTTATTTTCCTTATAGTAAATAAAGCGCTTATAAATTAATACTAGAGATTTTTGCTGAAGAACTTTGATTTTAAAGAATTGCGAAAGTTTTTTAAATCCAAAAATTATCATCTAAACAACTGATATTTGTTCCTGCGTGGTATCTGACAATAATTCTAGCTACCTAGTACTATAAAGAGTTTGATTGGCCAGGTATGCGATAGACTCACGCCTCAGCAAATGCTGACATGCATTTCATTTTGGTAGTGCCACTAGGCAACCGGAAGAAACATTACGTCACTGTTCTGTGAACGCTACAGTGACAGACACCTGCGCTGCATCAGCTCAGATCCGAGTTTCCTGTTGATAACTACAATGTGCCACGTTTATTGGGAACCTGAGGACGTAACTGATAAGCCGACGTCGAGCAGTCTAGCACTAAGAATATTTTCCTTATGTGACTAAATGTGCATGCGCGAATAACAACGTAGATAAAGTCGTACGAATCTGATTAGAGTGCAATTGCGATTATGATAACACAATGTTTTTTTTCTATATCTATTATTAGATTAAGGAGTTACGTCAATTATGTGTTAATGCAAATGTATGATCTCAATTTATACAAAACTGTTGTTAACAAAAAATATCTTTAATTGTGCACGTCGATCAGATGTCAAAAATTTTTACAACATCTATATGTCTATGAACATTGGCAGAACGATGATAAAATTTTATTTTCATAAACTAAAGATTACTGAACTCCTAGAGCAATGTTATTATAAGTAGCACTTTAAACAATACTGTCATAAAAAAAAAGTTTTATCGAAACATAAATATTCAACCACACAATTTGTATTGAGGTAGGTCAATCGATAGCTTCATATTTTCTATAAGGCTTAACAAACAATAAGTGAACTATGAAAATAAAAAAATAGGTACGTAAAATGTCAAAAACATCACAGTATCCCACGATGAATTTGTTCATCTGTCTATTAATATCAGGCACTCAGTTCCGTCACAAGTAGCGCCACACCTTTGCAAATATAACGTAATCAATTGGTCATTAAAACCCGGCTCCGTTTGCAAGTTTTTTTTGTAAAATAAGTTTACTTTTTACGATGGTATTCCGTAATAGCAGTGACGTGATATCGCGCGATAGAATAAGATGTAAAAATACGTCTTAAACATTCTTACGCGTGTTAATTTCGTGTAGGTAATTATTCAATGTGATGTCACGGTTTTAAGCAGGATGTTTTTACTAGGGCCATGTCTATAATAGTAGTTTTTAATGGCGACTACTAATGATAATTGGCTTCAACTTACGATGTGAATTTATTTTTTAAAACATTTTTAAGTAAAGGTCGCAGGACGTCGCTGGCTGCAGGCGGCTTCCGACCGACCCCGGTGGAGGTCACTGCGGGAGGCCTACGTCTAAAAGTGCAACAAAATTGGCTGATGATGATGATTAAGCATGGATAGTCTTTATCGTTCCTTAAATTATTAAGAAATAAAGAAATGGCCCAATTCATAAAATTGATTAAAATTATTCTGTCATTAAAACGCGATTTAAATGATTATTCTAAGATCATAGTAAAAGACAACATAATTGTAAAATGTCGTTACAAGTCAGTAGCAAAACTTCAACGGCAAGCAATGAAATCATAAAACAAAAAGTGCAATAAAACTAACAACACTGTTTGTTTAAAGCTACTTTTTTGAATCCATAAAATATTTTCTGGAGCCATATTAGATCTCTTGCAAACTAAAAAAACATTGTTTTATTTTTAGAAATGTTATCCACCACATGTATCCATCATAATTTTATGAATGCACAATTTCGTCGGCAAAAAACCCACTCTCATTCTCAAAATTCATGTCATAGCTTTACGCAAATACTATTCATGTTACTGAAACTCTGAGCAATGGTTATTTTACGTCCGTGCACTATTTTACTCGTTTAAAAGGAATACTTACATACGAATACGAGAAACTTGATAGGTTTCAACTCATGACGCACTCATTCAAAGAACTAATATATGGGATACGTGAATAATTGCAACTGAAATATCCATGTGCCGAAATTAAATCAACCATGGTGGCCCGCGGAAGCGAGTCACGTAATCTTGATGACTTGATTACTCATAATATGGAAACTACAATTTTTTTACAAGAATCAAATGTCCTAGAAATGAATGACTAAATATGGTGACAGTTTGCGATTTGTCACATCAGTTTAAAAGGTGTATAGTACGATGGTAAACGATAATGGTGTCTTATTAATACTAGAAAATCTTACATATCTAACAGGGTAGGCAAAGCTGATACCTACACTCTAATATATAAAAATATATTCAAATATTTTGGAAGCAGACATAAGTTGTTAAATACATTTTTATTGCACAACTGAGGCTTTTTATTTCACCATAATATTACCAGTGATGAAGCTAATATTGCCAAATTTTACTTTCTAGACGACGCATTTTTTCTTATGAAATTATGTTATAAGTGTGTTTTAAAGAGGAATAGAATTTTGTAGGTAAAAATAAATAATTATAAAGTTAAAATCGATTGTTTTTTATAATTATGGCATCACGGTACTTGCAAAAATGTTAGGAAAAATGTACTTACAAAAATCGAAAACGAAAATGCTGACGGCAAAATTCTTTCACACACACCAGGAAAATGGTATTTATCGTCTCAATCAACATCACATTACAGTGCGACGTTCGAAGATCAACTAGATAAAAAATATATATTTCAGTTCATATCACTTATGTGTGAAGTATTGTCACTTACGTCAGCTTAAATTTAATTAGGCGGAAGCGTGACGTTTGTGGCGTCGTTCGTTGACCTTTTTCAAAAAGTTTATGAATTACTAATATTTATAATGAGTATGGTACTTCTTTCGTCCCTATCTACTTAAGATTCCTTAATATATTTCGTGGTCATGAAGTTTTGTGGTTAAGATAACTCCGATCGAAAAGAAAACATTAATTACTGTTATGGAGAAAAGTATTATTCCTTTCCCTTACTATGGGGAAAAATAATAAAGTAGACGGACTATTGCACTTTACTTTACAAGTAGTTACTATAACTTATAAACTTCCATTACATTTGGAGAGTAGCGTTTTTGCCCTGGGGAAGGAGTTGAATATGTATCCCAATCTCCTTTATTTTAGTTGTGCTTAGTAAGCAGGAAACCAATACATAATTCAGTACCATTAGAGAAGTTTCGAGTTTGGTGTTAATTTGTATTATCATCAGTCCAAAATATATCAAAATGAACCGATGGAAAGTGGATGTAGCCATAAACCTCAGCCTGCGACTTTAAGGATACAGAGGTAAAAATATAAGGATACTCGAAATCATGACATAATAAAAAGTACGTATGCTTTAAAGTATAAAGTAGTTCTATAAAAACATTCTATTCAAAGAAGATATTGAGGTAAATAATAAGTTCATCAACCGCAAAATATGAATGAAAAACTTTTCTACTTCAGTCAATGTATTTCATTCATCCCTTTATTAACTGTGACGTAGGTTATAACGTAACTGTGTGACGATGACAATTTTATGCTTAAATATCTATATATACACATATAACATATTTATAGAACATGAGAATTCATGGAATACTTTGTCCTACGTGACAATATAATGAAGTAGTTACATCAATGCGTTTTATACGAGGAAATGTAACGGCGGAAATTATAAAGTTTAAATATTTCTCATTGAACATAACGAACCGCGCACATATCATTCTGTATGAAGCTGAGCACCCATATCTACCTATAAGAGGGTTCGACGGCCCTAGAAACAAAACCCTACCTGTCTAAATGCCTTAAATTGCGCTTTATAGATTCAAGGTTATGGGGAAAAATACAGTGGTACTTTCTTCCAACAAAAAATCTTTAGGAGCTTTCCTCTCGTTGAAAATATTTTCTAGATTGATATGTAAAAGTTGCGGTTCTTTTCGCGTATCGGGCTATGTTCAATTAACTTTAATTCTTTCGCTGCGATCGGCCTAATGGAATTATAAAATCTGGCAAAGCAAAAGCGCAACCGCTTCAAAATAAAATGTTACCTATCTAAATTATAAAACTTCACAAGTCGAACAAAGATGTTACAAAGACCTACCTATGCGCCGATCAATTATTTCCTACAGATACATTTCAATGAGCGGTGTCACAAGTTGCTGATGGTCGAAAAAAGAAATAAAAAACGTTAAGTACGAAACTATAAAACACAACAGAAAGTGGGCCTTTGTGCTTCTGAATAGACGACGCCTGCTGAGTGAGGTCTCAATTTGACTATGATGAATTTGTCAGTACTTTTGACAATTTTACGGTTTGAAATGGTGATTTGTGAATTTTACACTTTATGCGTTACAACAAAAAAGTTTTAATGGATCCGCAAGGAAAAAATATTAATTGACAATATATTATGTATGTAGACAAGTAGAAAACTTACGTTATTACTATATGTGTATAATGTAAGATGGTGATTTAAGGGGTTAATATAAAAATAATATTTGATTTTAAAATTTAGAGCATTGTTTCTTTACTTACACAAGACACGAACACAACCCGCTTAGATATTTCTTTAATAGTACGACGTTTATGTTTCATTACAATATTTAAGCAGATAATATTGAATATTGAAATTATGGAGACCGTCGTGCTTCTCATAAATTTAACGTCCATAAAATGGCCATTAACATTTCGCAAACTATTCTTCGCAAATGTTCTTGTAAAACAGCCGACTTCTGTACAAGGACGGGATCTTTGTCCCGTTTGCCGATTCGTTTTGTTTACCGTTTAAACTTGTGCTATAGACAATAGATCTGTTAACTTTCACTACGTTATATATGATGCAATAAATTGGTGCATTGTGCCACGGTCCCATTTTTGGGGACCATTTGTTTTTACCTTAACGGTAGTGGATGGCACTTTGGAGGTCCATGACAAAAACGAGCTTGTGCTGTAAAAATTTTCACTATTATGATTATTGTCCGATGCGTCGGCGGCTCTATAAAGGCAGGGCACAATGAGCCTGCAGTTGGCGAGCAATACAATTAGATCTGTCACTGGAGGACACCGTGAAATTTTCGAAACGCCCTGAATAGAGACATCATTGGATGTTTGTGTCAGATAAATTGCGTGTCAACAATACGCCCCCTTTCCGGTCGGAATGCGTGAGGGTGAAAAAAATAAAGCCGATTTGGGACAGACCTGTAGAGACATGATACGTGGCGAGAACACTTGGTAATTTGAAAATTATTGACTCTTGCCTGTAGATGTAAATTGCCACATTTAATGACTGCAGATTGCAAATAGGTAAAATATTTTTTGTAAATCGAAGAGTTGAATAACATTAATAAATTAAGGTTTTCATTCTCGATTTTTCACAAACTTACTTCGATGATCTATTTGGATCTAACATCCTGTATAAGTGAAATTGACGTAGAAAGCAAAGATAGAAACCTTGACACCAATAATAGCCGGATATTCCTGGTAATGTCTCTTTAATTAACAACGCTTATTAAGGGATTTACTTGTTGATTTCACAATACATTGGACAGGAAGACAGGTGAGCCATAAAAGTAGCAAAAAATAATCATTAAAATAATCTCCTATTGTTGTATATTTTTGTAATAATGATCTTTGATAATAGAATACAAAGTATGCTCGTTCTTAATGTATGCAAGCTTGACTTTGACTTTGATTGGAATGTGAGATTTATAATTATGACGATAAAAAATATCATGTGATTAAATTATTTAAATGTTTTCTTTTTCTATACATATTTTTAAAATTATTTTATACGTTTTTATTTATTTCAAGTAAATAAAAATGTGCAGACATTATTACTTTTGTATTTTTATCTAAAAATCGACAATTTGTCTTGACTATTTTTTTTTAACCAAAACCTACCTACCCTAGGTAGGTACCTAGGGTAGGTAGGTTTTGATTGAATTACACACAATTATTTGGGATGACTGAGATGTTAGTATAGGTATACTAACATCTCAGTCATCCCAAAGTTCTGATCTTAACCTATTATACAGATCAAAGTCATTATCTTAGAATTACACAAATATCAACGACGTTGCATAGTGAGAAAATAATTTGCTTACGAAATGTAAAGCCAATGCGGATCGAGGAATGAACGAAACTGGGACGGACGCTGATTTATGCAAGGCTCATTCAACCTGTGTTACTACACTGCCGATATAGTGTTTAGACGTAGCAATCGATTAGCGTACGCGAGTTCTACTGACGAGTTTCACTTTTAACCCTTCATGGGAATGAAATGTCTTTTTTTTGCTTATCTGCGCGACGAAGGGAAATGACACATACAGCCAGTGCGATCTTTATGAGATAATCGAAATATGCCCTTCGTCTTGGGACACATAAATATTGTAAAAGGCAGAAGTTGTTAATTAAAAGTTTTTAAGAAAACATAAAGTTAACATTACGAAGAAAACCGGACGATAGTACAAAAAAATCACAGAAACATTATAAGTGCAAGTGCCGACTTTTTAAAATGAATGTTTAATGATATAACAAAACAATGCAAACTGTTTCCATATAACCTCATTAGTCAACCACGGAACTTATAGGATAGTCTATTGTTAAGTCTCATTAGCGTTTTACTTAAAAAAAAAAGAATAGTCACATATTAATATTGCACAATGATTTTACCAAAAAAAGTATTACAATCGAAAGAAAATCACCATTGATGTGGGCTTACACGTCTGCATGAATCATCCGATCTGACCGGAATCCGCGTCTCAATGGCCTATTATAACATAACTAGTTACTACAGACCTGCTATAACGCACGTCTACTGTCGATTGTGACGCTTTCGTATTCACTGACCGTCAAATTAACGAGCTCTGTCAACACAACGAGCCTTGACAATCGATGTATACATTTCGTTTAGAAAAATCCATCAATCGGTTTGTCGGAATCGTTGACGTCAAAAAGGAGGCTGGTATTGGATATATTTGGAGGTCGTATATTTTTAGCTTAACGCTCAGATGTAAACCGTTGTTAGTCATATTATATGCAGGATATGGTGTTTCCCTGCATTGCAAATGTATTAGCATAGAACTCATACGGTCACGATGATTATGCATACTATGTATAAACGGCGTGCGTATTTGAAATTACTATGAACTGATGTTATTCATTAAGGAATTTTGGAATATAATTAACCGGAGAATGAGTGGTCGGGGCTATGGACCTACTTCGTGACAGACGGAACCATTTATAGACATCGGTATGGGGCATTCGTTTTTATAGACTTATTTTATTTATTTATGGATAAGTGGTCTATTAGAGACGATTCAAATTACAATGTATATATGTTGAATTCTTAACATCACAGAAGATAAACACGACAAATTAATTATATAAGAAAAATTAACATTAGATGATTTAAATTAATATTTAAATATATGTATGCAGATACCATAATATAATACATTTAATTTATTTTATCTCTTACTGTTGTAAAAGAAAAGTAGAACATTATCATTTTAAAGAAAATGCCGTCTTAAACTTGTGATAATTAAAATTAACAGTTTTAATTACTGCAAAAAGGCCGGTCACAAAAATGAAAATTTCCCGTGCATCAGTGACAAAGAAAATATTTTTAAGGAATCCTTTAAAGGAGAAATCTCACTCGGGGGTATCCAAGCAGGCATGTAAGAGACACATAAACGTACCGCTATTAAACAAGATATAACAGCATAATTTCGTTTGATTTGACATGCCGAAACAATTTAATCATTATCTCGGTCAGAAATTAGTTGAGTCTGTTGCAGTCGATTTTGAATTTAAAATTCGCGCCTGTAAAGTAAGAAATCGAGGATGGTGGAATAAGAATATAAGTCTTGTGGGATTGGGAGTAGTATGGCGGAGGAATTGGCGGTATTCGTCAACGACCGCGGTGGAGCGGCGTAGCGAGCCGGTACAGCCGCCGACTGGGTGGGCACGCCGCGGCGGTTGGCCCCTCTCCGCACTTTTTGCCTTCCATTTTCGAATTTCAAATTTCGAACAGCGCGAAAACAATGCTCGTTCGGAAACCTTTGTTCCAGCTATGCACGCGATCCTGACTAAAACGCCATTATGGCGAAATCACGCGATTTCCAAACTTTTTTTATGGTCACTTATTTATTGAAAAAAAAAGAAGCGAAAGACATTTTTTATGTCCATAAATAGATAATGTTATAATTAAACGGCTAATTAGCGGGCAAAATATAACAAGAAGAGAGCTCAATTAAAACATTACTTTGTCGTCGTCAAATTATGTCGTAATTAGCTGGACAATTAAAATCGAAGGTCATTACGATGGTAAAAACTGGAGTGGGAAGTGATCCTCTTTTTACTGCTTTTATAGATTATTTATATTCCAGACACGTCATCATTTAATCAACGACATAAAAAAATACGTAATGTTATCTTTAAATCTATTGAATGAAAACATAGCTAAGAATGCCAATGTTAATTATAATATTTATTGCACGCCTAAATACATAATTATTATATAATTTATGCACTTACGCCTGTATACTCAAAAAGAGAGGTCTGGTTTATGGCAAACAAAAACGCTCATGGTTTTATATTATGATATCCAAATACCTTTTTTTATTATCATCAGTCAAAGCATCCACTACTGGAATACAGGGCCTATCAGACATGGTTTATTAAAGCCAAAAAACTCCAAAAATGACTATACTATGTAGTATTTACTTCATTTAATGGGAAATCAATATATTTTAGAAAATGTCAAAAATATATTAAAGCTCTATTTTCTCGTTGAGTAACCTTGTCGCTATTGAAAAATCGGAAAAAGTTTCTATTCTATAAAATTGGTTTTCTTTAACCGAAGTGTGAAAATAGGTTTGATCGAGCCTGCATACATTTTGTCCACATATGAGCGACTATCAGCCGAGTAATAATAAAATTGGGGGATTTTGTAATACTAGTTTTCATTTTAAGTACGTCTACCACTTTTATGATACGAATGATTAAGTTCAGTTGAGTGCAGAAACGTATTCAATTACAAATTCTGACACACTTCGGAAAATACGTAGAGGTAATATAACTTATTAATTTAATTGAATGACACTACGCTCTGAGTTATAATTAATACAATTCTTATAAAATTAACAATGGATTTATTAATAGGATATTATTATTTTTATACAACTTTAACCAGTCATTGGTATTATAAAGCCATTTTAAGAATAAGCATTTTTCCCCAAGTTAATATGACCTATCTGTCTATTACATATTCTTTACCGGTCGAGGAAATAAGCGCTTGAACATACCCATCGGGTGGCGACGCTTGTCAACATGTGTGGGATCATTATTATAACGGTACACAAATACAGGAAAATCATCAAGCTCAAAGGTAGATTTATAACATTGTTACTATGTGAATATAGCCTGCATGCAATATATTTCCACATCTCCCAGATAATCCCCATGTTTTCATCAGATTGGATCTTGAAAAACTAAAGAGTTAGAATGTGAGAAAGGATTCATGAGTATTTTTTGTTTGTAAACGCATTCATTATGCAGCAACCCCTCGATATAGGGAAAGAGCACATTTATGGCCAGCAAAACATTCGAAATTGGTATCGAAATTGGTAGTTTTAAAATCGATTGTATGAAATAAATATAAAAATGTTGATTCAAACGCACTTAAATTTACAACAAACCACGTAAATTCGTTATCACTGGATGAATTTTCATACATTTAGACGAGAACGCAAGTATAATAAAATATTTATTTTCTAACCAGCTACACTTAAAATAAACTACGAAATATTCGAAGCGGTACCTGAAAATTCTTGATGTATGTTTCTTTTATCCCTCGCTGAAACCATTCGTTCAACATGATGACAACTCTACGGTCACCTTTCTATCGCACCTGACCAATAATATGACATCGACTCTCCCGAAAAATTTATAACACATGATATTTAACCATCACCACAAATAAATAAATTATTTCTTCAAAAATAGATTCACGAAAAATATTTTTAAAAAATCTTATTCGAAATTTTTACATTTGCACAAAGTCACGTGAACGCATCGAAGTTTACGTGATATGTCAAAATGAAATTGTCACAAACTATCAAGATGGCCGCTTGATATTTTTTCTTCGTAAGCGGCCAGGTCGTTACAGTTACCAAAGAGTCTTAATGTATAAAAATAAAGCTTTTTTTTTTTATTGTTACAAGTCAGAATACCCCTAAAAGTCTATACCCTATCAGCCTATATATGTCTCTCTGCTGAAAACAGGCCTCCTCAGAAAATAAAACACTCCTTTAAAATACTAAGTTACTAAAAAATAAATTAATACTTACGCTAAAACTACAGCTTTGCGTAGCCTCAGCTTTGGCAGGATCTGTAAAAAAAAACAGCCATAACAATACAAGTCAATTTCATAATTTAAATGAGTTTTTTTTCAGTCTCGGCTGGTGATTAGGCTGCATTTGCCGATCGTTTAGTATTTAGGTTCGAAGTTTGGGCCTGGGGCTGCCAGCAATGGTTTTCGTGACCTAGATGTTTTTAAACTAAATCCAGCCAAGTAAGACCCTAACATGGAAATTTTCTTCAAAGCAATATTTCTTATCATACCTTAAAATATTTAAATATAGAAGCGGAAATAGCTTGCATACTTTTCTAGTGCGGAGTTCATGTTTAGTGACTCCCTGATGCCTAAATTACGGCCTGTCATATTATGCAGTCACGGTCAATACGAACGAGAGAAGGTCATAAAAATAAGTGGTAATGTCAGACTAAAAATAATTATATTAATTCTACAATGGGATAATAAATACATATTTTATGTCGTTGTGACAAGTTAAGGATTACTTTGTTGATCTAAATGACTAACCACGTAATTTATCTTTTTTACCCGCATGATTTTAATATACCTGGCGAAATGTGGGTGCAGAAATGCATCTCTGCCTACCCCTTCGGGGAATATAGGCGTGAGGTATGTTTGTTGTTTGATTTTAATATATATATATATATTAGGGTGTCCCAGCTTAGTAGGGCGATTTTTTTTTCTCGAAATTAGATACGCATACCCTCTATATTTTTTCTAATTGACCCTAATAACTCAAATACGAAATATTATCGAAATTGGATAGCGGTAACCCGTGCCGACTTGATGGCAAAGTTTTAAGAAAAAAATTGTATGGTAATTATAGAGGACATATAAAAACTTAATTTTTATTTTCAAAATTATATCCTATTTCACTGGTATTATATGTTAATTATTTAAACAGGAATATTTGTGATATTTTAATCTTAAAGTTTTCTTTTTACTTTTAGGATAAATAACAGGAAAAATTGCTTTAGTTTCCCTTTAAAGGTGACTTTTTCACGAAAATTTTGTATCAGTATAACTGCAATTTGCAGTATCACTAGCGACTTTTAGTGTCATTATTTATTTTTTAACTGCTTGAAAAAAAGTATAACTAGTCTGTGAAGTAAGCAACTCATTGAGAAAAGTGTCAAATTTTTTAAAACGATTGAAGAAAAGCAAGACTAGTTTTTGATCGAAATAAAGTCGTTTATGTCTTTCTAAAAAAGTAAATCACGCAGATATCTTTCCAGGGGATATGAATTGATGGATCGTCTTTAGTTAAGCTTTAAAATATTATCATTTTTGGTTCCTGGTCTCCATCATAGTGATATAGAGACAAGACAGCTACTTCATGAACCAAAGGCCAAAAATGCTGAAAAATATTCTGTATAGTCATTTCTGAGTTAATTTTATTGACAGTTTCCCAGGGTTTCAAAGTATTAGGCAAACATAAGTCGTAGTAAGGTGCCGTCACTGATAATATACAATGCATTCAAGCCTTAACATGGTATATAGCGATGCAAATCTAGATGTCTAATAGTGAGACTTTTTATTAGTAATTTACAATTAAAAAATAAGTTACGACATTTTTAATCAATTAATTGCTTCGGCCATCATGGTGTCTGGTACATAGAACTTGGAGATCGAATAGTCAATTTTCTTTCTGTATCACCACCAAAGAATATGATTATAGCTATAATTGTTAATTCTTGATAGCCAACCCTTAAATTTCCTTCATAATTCTGTCCGGTAAAACAATGTATATCTAATTATATAACTATATCTATTATCTAGATTTATTTTTATCAATTAAAAGGCACTGGCGTGTGCAATATACAAAAAGTAGTCCAAGCTTGTAACAAACTCTTGGCGACACTTTACGAACACATATTGCGATTTTTCCGCATTATTTGTTGATCTCTTCAGACTCGGTATAATGCAACTTATTTCTTAAAATTAGTTTATTAAAGCTTAAATAGGCATATAAGCCCTTTAACAAAAAATAATTAATCTCGAATAGTTAGATTTGCGATTTACAAAATTCAATTTTACTTCACGAATTTTATTAAACAGAACTGCCAATATTTGCTCTTTACAGAGAAGTTTTAAGCCGTTATTTTAATGTTTTGCACCCCCCTATTAAAATTTGCCTTTGAAATCTTAATCTGACATATTGATTAAACAAAAAGAGGCGTTTACCAATACAATAAACAAGAAACCACGAAACTTCCATGCGAATATTGCGACGCGCCGAAGTTCATACAAAGTATGTAAGTACTGAAACACATGAATGCAAGTCGGCACGGGTTGCAGTGGTCCTAAGTTCATGAAATTTTATTTATGAGTGTTTTAACACCATTCGAAAATAATTAGAGGGTATGCGTTGACAAAAAAAGATTTTGATTTTTTTGGGACACCCTAATATATATATATTTAAATCAATGTACATTATTTCAACTGTTGAACTATTTTTATCATATTTAATAATAACCGCTTATCATACTACTTTACATAATATGTTTAAAATTTCTTGTCATTGTCTTGTGTCTAAGATTTATGTGGTGTTGATATCGAGAAATTATGAATCTTACAAACGTACAGATCCATATTTTTTTTACAGCCAATCTACCTAACTCACAAAGCTTATGTTTTATCACTGTTATTTTAAATCAATTTAAAATATATTGAATTTTATTCAATTATGACACATAAGGACGCTATAATCGAATATGGGATGGTTTACAAAATCTTGTAAAATAAATTTCTAATTATAAACACAACTGTAATTTTCGTCTTTAAATTCAAAATGTAAATATTTTGTAATTACTTTAACCGATAAAATTTCATTATACGCTTTTTGCTGCAGAAAAAACGTGACTTGTTAAAATCGACACAAAAAAGCTTTGTTTTGTTATTTTGTCAATATAGGCTATCTCCGGTTAAGAACATCTTCCACGTGTAAGATGAACCAGATTGAACCAGGATTTCCGACGGCCAAAGACTTCTACAGCAATCAGAGCACAGCGTGCTCTATGCGTAAAGCCGTTTTTTAGCCGTCGCATTGTTCGGATTCAATTAACAAATTAATCAACAAAAACTGATTCCAGTGGCAAGAACCTGCTTACGGATCTTGTCTGGGGAGTCAGTCTGCACGCCCATTTTGCCGTTGGCGCTTCCTATTCCGGCTATTGTTGAGCGTCCTGTCACAAACAAACATGCGTACACGCACACATAAACAACAACACTAGAAATTAAAGTAGAAATTGACGCATATGCACGGCACAGTTGGCGGGCGCGCGCACACACACACACACTCCTTCGTTTATTTATACAACACACGTCTGAGCGCCGCGTGCGTACACTTACAAACACAAGCGCAATTCATCAATGGACTTGACGTTTGTTCAATGAATGAGGACCTTGAATGAGGTTGTTCTCGAGGCGCTAACGTTCGATATCGAGCAATGAACTTGGACAGATTCACGGTTGTGCCCATTCGGCATTTTCCCCGGATATCCGCGTAGGGACTGTACAGCGTGGAGAACTGGCTGATGCTTGTTTACGTATGTATTAATCAGTGCGTTTTGCAATGGAATGAGTCGAAAATATATTCGTGTACTAATTCATGAGTTGTAAACAAACGATATCGGCGATCATGTGGCACGCGCCGCCATTCACCCATGCTGGCGATAAAACATTCGCACATTCACATCACTGTGAGGTAAAGAGTTTTAAACAATGATTTAAAGTGACAACATCTTTTTGTTTTGTTTTTTATAACTTATCGTACGGGTTGCTGATTCATTTTGATACGATTCGGAGCGGCATTGAAGCTTATGACTACTACTAGAATAGCTTCTGTGCTTGATTTAATATATTTAATACATTTACATATAAATATGGTAAATAAGACGACAATACTTTTTCTACTTCTTAAACTACAATTGATTTTATCATAAAATAGTGATATCCTGATAGGTAAATGCGGAGTCAGTTATCATCAGTCAAGAAAATAATATAATAGATTTATAAATATGTACCTATGTATTAAGATAGGGCTAAAAAATATATTTAGTCTGCCTACCACTAAGTAATAAAGGCGGGTTGTTTTTTTATGATTTTTGGCATTTTCATACAATAATATTAACCAATTTATAATTACCATCACAACTTCTGCTGATCCCGTGGCCTGTACTGCAAGATTGACTGTACGGCAAGTGATCAAGTATTCCAGGTTTCCAATCTATGACCATAGGCTCGCATTTGGTGTACTAAAGCTAGTGAAACGTAGCTATAGAATTAAATATCCAAATAGTTTAGTGCAACACGTTACCTTCGCACTAATACTAACCATGTGCGAAAAAAACATTGGACTCTGGAGGCGAAGGATCCAGGTCACACTAGTATAGAAAACAATTAGCCTAAGTTTTCGAGTGTGGTCTAAATGAGTCACCTATAGATCGAACATGGAAAGCTATGGCCCAAACCTCTTATAAAGCGAGGAACTGACTCAAGACTGGAATGCATATAGGTCAGCGCATGTCATGAATAACAAACATTTTTTTATATTATTAGTGATTATTTTTTACCATCGTGTTCTTTTGTGGAGATAAATGATTTGGAATAAGTGTACTGAATTATATTAAAATACTGTTTCATAGAAATTGTTACAACACAATTTATAATTTTTTAAGCCTGCGTAAACTTTTATTTGTTTTCGGAGTTTTCTCACGACGTATTATAAAAAAATAATCAAGAGGTTTTATAATAAGCGGTACAAACCAAGCCCAGAAAACCATCTGAGATAAAAAATAGAGCATTACTGAATCGTTTTGCTACAATTTATTTGGAATTATTAATTTTCCGCTTTATTACCTTAACTTTTGTTTACGTCTGGTGTTGTAATTGAATTCCATTAATAGATATTTCATTCATAATTAATTGGACCCAATAAAATAAAAAAAAAATAGCAAAGAATTAAAAAATACATGTAACATGATAGTAAGTACTAAGTTGTATATTATTAAATCATTTAAATACTTAGATTAATAGAAAAATTCAAATATACTGAACTACCAATCCCAAACTTACGAGTACAAAAACATGCATTTTAATCACATTCAAACACATTTGCATTATCGTACATTATGCAGTTACCAAATTTTTAATCCGAAACACGCGTGCAACTTCCGACTTCAATTAACTCGGACATGAAGACGTCTGCGTATTTGAAATTAAAATTCTTATTCCGAGTATTAAGTGAGTTTAAATTAGAATATTTTTTCACGGGCCATAATGAACGGACGTGGTAATGCGAACCTAAATAAGGCTAGACAATGTCTCACTGCGCCCGTCCTGTTGCCCGTCGGATATGACGCAAACGCTTTCGAATAGTTCTGCCCGAGCTTATCTTTAATTCCTACATGTCTAATCCCATATGTAAATTGAGGTATTCGATGCTTGGTTGGTGGCATTTTTTACTAGAGACAATTGAAATCGTAATGCAGTGCAAGCGCTTAAGGGAGAAAAGAAACAGCTCCAGCAATACGTATCCAGTCGACATATTTCTGAAAATTCATTATAGTGTACAGAGTGATCAATACAAATTATATTAGCTAGTTTTTGCAATTGACTATCAACATTATCTTTGGCTATTTAGCTGGCAACCAGGTAGTGTTTATAAAAGTATATCGTAGCTTCGAGATTCTATGGATTCTGTTGATGCCCGCGACACGTCTGAACTGATTACTACGAGTAAGCGCACAATAACCTAACTTTAGGTGTGTTTATGAAAAATGTAGAAGCAAAAAACTGAGTAGGAAATGATGCAATGGGTTTATTTCCT
The DNA here is from genome assembly GCA_030295005.1 of Cephonodes hylas. Classification (NCBI taxonomy): domain Eukaryota; kingdom Metazoa; phylum Arthropoda; class Insecta; order Lepidoptera; family Sphingidae; genus Cephonodes; species Cephonodes hylas. The sequence continues at coordinate 10,032,661 of AP025371.1, forward strand.
TCCAAATACTAGAGACAAACCTTACAACGCGCGCACTTTCGCTGTTTGCACACACGTCACCAACAGTTACAGCCATATTTGGAAGTTGAAGACGACCGGGTAATGTTAGTTCACACTAACTTTGGATTTATGACGTCAAAATCGGTTTGACTTGTAAACAATGAGCATATTTCTTGGGATGAATAATTACGTATAGTACTCGTATGCCCGAAGACATAATCATAAGTTTAATATTAGTGACGGGTCTACAGGTTTATTGACGAGAATGTCGGCAGCGGGTTCAAACCCTAGGTACACACATTTCTATTTTCAAGTTGTGTGTGTATTCCCAATGAACTATCACGTACTTTTTCAGTAAAGGAAAGCATCGTAGCAAAATTTGAACGCCTAAAAATTCTTAAGAATTTCTTCAGTGTGTGGTTCGCCTTACCGTGTATGGGCTGCTGATGATGATAGTGATGATGTTGATGAAGATGATATTAGCCGACTATGTTTACACGCCTATGTAAAAGATCAAACCTATTGCCAAACTTAGAATCTTCTATCGAGTGAGCACCTAGGAATCGAACCCAAGTCCTGTATTCCCTCAAGCACCAGTACACGAGACAATCTTCAAAGATAATATTAAATAAATACTAGGTAATCCCATAATAGGTTTTAAAAACCCACGCGCCAAGAACATCCGGTTTCTTTAAATGACATCTAAACATGAAACAATGAAAGGAGCGTTCTAATTTTATTGTTCCGTTTCCGTCGGGTATGGGGTAAAATTGCGTGCATACGTCACAATACGTCATACTTGATTAACAACAACAATAACAACAATACCGGGAATAAGGTTATTAAAAAGCACCTCTTTAGTTTAAAATAGACTTTATCTTTATTTAACTCGTGTAGGCTGTTGCTGCTATTTTAGTTACCTTGGTATATTAGAGATTTATTTACAAAAATGAATTGTACATCACAGATTAAGATAAGAAGGTTTAGTTATTTGTAATATATAAATAGTAGACAAATTAGTAAATGGGCGTAAAATATTTTTATGTACACTAAGGATGGCTGGCTATCGATTTCAAACATAGTGTCCGTCACCATCATCTGTACTGTCTACTTAATACAATATCGTAAATTCTTAATTGGTGCATTGTTCCGGTTTATTCAAAAACGTTCGAATTTCTAGAAAAGAGAACCCGATCGAACAGAATTACACGCTTTTTAACATTACTTCGTGCAAAAAAAAATCCATTCCAATTTCAAAAAACGTGTTTGTCAGTTAATTGAAGTCGTAATGCAGGTCCACGAGTCTCGAATGACTTAACAAACGGATCTAACTAGTAAATAACTAAAAACGAGCACGACAAAAAATTCATTTTATTAAAAAAAGTTAATGCTGATTATCGTCTAATTGCAGATCAATATGTAATTGTCCCGGAACAGAGTCGAGTTATGACATCACTTAACACTATTCATGACATCATTACTATTGGGATAACGTGGCGATAAAAATGCCGAACTGCGAACAAAAAGTTTCACTGCCATAGCGTCAGTTCCGTTCCATGAAAGCCGCACGATACGAATCGTATTGAAATTCCCCGACTGACAATGAAAGGTCAAAAAATGATCCAAATATTTTGGGCATCATTCATTAAAATTGGGCCGATATGACGCATAGGCCGTGAATCGGATGCGAATAGTTCTCTCGAAGGCTTTCTAAAAACCTTGTTAAGAATAAACCTGTACAGGCTGGCGATGATGCACTCGTCTTACGATATAGCGTAGTGATAATTGGGAATCTCCCGCAATTTAATGCAATGTTTGGACAGTACCGTGCTTACCATCAGGTATGATGTTATTACTACATTTATAATATACTAGAAAAAAATTGTGACATAATTGATTGTATGGTAGCGATCAGATGTATCAGCGGTAAGTCTAATTTACGCTTTTCTAAGAAAAGCAGTGGATTGTCTCAGTAACTTCGTGTCGGGATCATGACAAATTAAGTTCTCTTACATAACTTCAGCTAAAAAATATTATAGTAGGTACTCTTATTAATGACCGCACAGACTGACAGGAGCTAAGGCCGAGCCCAGTAGAACGTATATGGACTTATTTTGACAACACTATGTATAAAGCCTATTGCCCTTCATCAGCCACATTACTAGATTCAATGCTTCTACTAAGATTTTGGCCTTATGTACTAGGCGTATATACTCTGAAATTTACGAATTCTTATATTATTATCAACCAAGTTGGTGGAGGTAGTGATGGCCTCGAGGTTTATACCTGACTTTTTGAATTTATGTGTGAATTCATTATGAATTATCGCTATTTTAACGACGAAAGAAAACATTATGAGGAAATCCGTACATCTTAAAAGTTCTTATAAGAAGCGTGGACATAGGCCAGTTGATAGCAGTGGGACGTACATGGAATATAATCATTATTTAATTATGAAAGTTGGTTCAAATAAAATAGTTCCAAATAAAATCTCTAGTCGCAAATTGTACTGGTAATTGTAATAGTTGACACATGGTATTTGCTACATCTGCATCGTTGACGCGATATGAATCATTTGGGCTATGTTCCAACTGTACCAATAATGATAAATATATACTCATCATAGTTATTATGCATTTAATACAAATTAAAACAGTATAATTAATGTTGAAATAATGATACATATTCAAATCCAAAGCAAACACATCTCGAGTATGTATTCATCGACAGCTTCTTAAAGACATTTGTTTAGAAGCCATCTATTGAAACAGAAGTTGTATTTTAATTCCTGATTTAAAATAAAATTTTAATTATGACTCACAAATTGTTTCGGGTCTGGGTGTAAGTGAGATCGTGGAATCACTTGCTCTATCTTATATCTTCAAAACTAGAAAACTACTTCAAAACTGCTTAGTATGATATTAAATCCATGTGTTAAATGTATCAGCAATTCTCACATTCTAACAATATACATAATATACATACCCAAAACATTTTTAAGCACTTGGTTTAAAGAAAAAATTACGTTGTGATTCTGGCATTTTTCCACAACATCACAGAACATTACAATTATTTACAACTGCTATTCATTTTGTTTAAAAGATTTAGATTATGCGTAATATATAATACCTACATACTGTGGACTCTCATAACTTAATCCTCAAAAGGGCATAAGTGTCTGCACCCATGTTCGCTAGATGTAGTTTTATTTACCAACTAGTAGAGAAAGAGCCTCTTTACGGCTACATTTCGAAACTTCATGCTTCTACCAAGAGCCGAGATTCTCGAACGCGTGCTTAAGCCTCGAACCCATCACTACTTATTATAACATAAAAGTATATTTAGTCATCATAACATTTTATATGGTGAGAGTATTGTGAAGACATTTAATTGAGCATCTGGCATGCTTCCAAAACAACGTGGAAAACAAACGCAAATAGATGCCATTCATTTTGTTTACATGATTTAAGTAGAAATTGACACGTAACGTGAATGTTATCTATGACAATATCACTTCATAAAATATTTGCTTGTAAAAAAATACATTAAACGCTTCAATATTATTGTCTGTTTATATTATACTGTAAGATATAGAGGTCGCTAGTTCGATTTCCAGACAGGCAGTGTTTTGTTTTACTTTATGAAAGTTTCAATAAAATGAGACTATAAATAAGGTCAAAAATCATCACCCACCATTACTAGGGATTAAAAAACTCAGATGACAGATTGCAGATTTATTAAACCTTATGAAATGTGTATATAAATAAGATATAATATTTTGATGAGAAAAACATACAAAATCTTTTCGGTTTATGCACTTTTGGGGTACTCGAGCTTCACCCTATCGTTTTTCCTGAATGATGTGCTATTATAAAATATTAACTAGGATAGTAATTCCGCGGAATGCATAAACATTATTGTCATTATTTACTGAAATAATCAAGATTACACACGCCTGTATTTATTTGCACTAAACATTCTAAATGCATTGCAAATGACATCACTATTAGAAATACATTATGGAATGCGACATTTCAATATGAAACTGGGAGATTGAAACACATTTTAATTCATACAATAGTGTAATTAATGAATTATGACAGCCCCGTGGCGCAGTTGGCTAGACACCAGCTTGCGAAACGAGCGGCCGCGGGTTTGATCCCCGCACCGAAACAAATGTTTGTGTGATCCACAAATATTTGTTTCGGGTCTGGGTGTTTGAGAGACCGAAAAGTCTCTCGTAGTTTCTGATACCCACAATACAACACTCGTATCTTAGTGTGGGGTCAGGACTATGTATGTGACTGTTGGGTGTATTCATTCGTATGTGGGTAATCAAATCCGGTTATAACAACACCGCTTTAACGACGGATTGGTTATAACAACCGAATGGCAAAGTCCTAGCAGAATCCATATAAAATAACAACTATCGGATATAACGTCTGAAAGAACGGTCCCTTTAGCGTCGATTGGAGATGAGATGAATGTCTTTGGAGGGCACTTCACATACAAAGCAGTTTACGCTACACGCCATAATCGTTAAAACCGTATTAATTTCTTGACAATCGATATCGCATAATAAAATACTTAGCTCAACCGAGGAATTGAACCCGGGGCATCTAAACCGCACATACTTGTACCGCGAGACTACACTACACCATCTAAATCTAAAAAAAAATACATCTAACAGTTGCGTTATTACAAGTAGAATAAAATCGGTTAGTATAGCGATGAATCAGCCACGAGTGTAGTATTGGATATTTGTTTTGTCTTGTCCCGACGCGCAAATGTGAAGGTCGCTTTCACCACGTGAATCACCGCCGTATTATGTGGACGGTGCAATGTTATGAAACGGTGTCTTTACATAATTCCCAATGTGAATGACGCCCTTAAATTAGAGCAAAGAGTATAAATTGACCTATTGAAAGTACTTAAAATGGAGCGGTAGATAGAGAAGAAACCAACTGAAGATTAGCAGTTACTGACATTTTTTGTATTTCACAATGATATTAAAGCCAAGGGCTTAGTTATATTTTGATTGCAATTATTAATGACTAATTTTAAAATAATTATTATGGAAATAGTGTCTTAGATCTATTAGCCTGGTTGGTTGATAGAAATGGGTTTAGGAATTAAACCGCGAATTATCCATTATTTGTTAAGTCATTTTCCGGTAATGGTTCTAAAAAAATAATTATTTATCTATGATCAAAAAGATTATAATATGATTTCAAAAATATATAGCATCAGTAAAAACAATTGGAATAAAATACTTTGATTGCTGAATCACTGAAAAGTGGTTCAATGCCATACAGACAGTGACTTAGTAGAATAATATTTAAGATATTTCACTGAAATTGACTATAGTTCAAGTTCAGGTTAGCACTGTCAAATGTATGAAATCGCCCTAAGAATGTCCGGTGTTCAAAGGTCGGTACCAAAACCGCAAATTGATTGTGACCGCAAGGTTGAAGCCACAAATGCCGCAATACACACCTACCGGCGGAACCGAAGAAAACGACTTCCACTCTCCCATAGAAAAGTATACCATACATCGATATCGAACTTGGGAACTTTGCTTTCTAGGTATGTATTTAAAAAAATAATGGAACTAATTATTATCTGTTGGAATAGGCTCATGATCCGATAAAATGAACATTTCAAAAAAGGCCGTAGAAAATAAATTGTCACTATCCAATTGCTGATTTAAGGAATTTCGTGATGGGAACGATGCAACATACGTGCCTTTCATAGTATCTGTTGCAATTATCCTATTAAACAACGCAAGGGACGATTCATCTAGAAGTAATAGGATAGAGATGATTAAACTGTTCGTCAATCCCATTAGGAATATTTGCGTGGATTTAAGCCGTTTGAATCACTGGGGAGTTACATTTAGTAATATAACTGTTTTCATGTGAAACTTCCGATGCAACTGCGCTAGATTAGTTCAGGAACTAGTCACATTTGGTAGCAACAATATCGAGTGTAAAATTACTGGCTTAAGTCCATAATAAAGCAATTAAGGATTCTAACTATACAGACTGGTGATTTAATAAATCTATTATGAGTCTATTTTTATACACGGGTAGATTTATCTTTAAGTCTTCTCACTATAGGGTAGAAAAACACTAATGTTGTACTTAAACTGTCATTTTAAGATCTTCTTCTTCTTCTTCATCAACCCATATACGCCCACTGCTGAGCACGGGTCTCCTCTACCATTGAGAGGGTTTAGGCCATAGTCCGCCACGCTGGCCTAGTGCGGGTTGGCGGACTACACACCTAAGAAATTCCTAAGAACTTTTAGGTGTGCAGGTTTCATCACGATGTTTTCCTTCACCGTTAAAGCAAGTGATAATTCAATTTGAATACACACATAACTTCGAAAAGTCAGAGGTGTGTGCCTGGGGTTCGAACCCGCGACCGCCGAGATTCTCGACCGCGCACCTCGAGGCCATCACTGCTTATTCTGCCTCTATTTTAAGATCAATATTTAGATATTTTTTTAAGTTTGAATCAATTCAATTTTTTTATTTATATTGATACAATAATAAAATAGCATGGCTTATAAAGTAGGCGGTAAGTTAGAGTACAATGGCCTTTACAACTAAAACAAGCATTATAAGCCTTATTGGATACACAGATTTCAGTTGAACGCGTCTATTAAGTAAACTATAACGTCTAAGCTTGGTGACCGACGAATCCTTTACAAATAAACTAATACATGCGTTATTTCCAAAGTAAACGTATCTGCATTTTTTTATCTAAGAAACAATATATTTCATACAATAGCTGTTAAGAATGATGTATCCTAAAAGAGCACATATGGGCATTGTACATGGCTGCTAGAACAAAAATCGATAAATAATTGAGTCATCGTTACATCCACTTCAGGATCTGAGTGAACCGCAGATCTCTCACGTAGTCCACAACATCGTGAGATGGTCGTGTTAGTCAGCATCCCGGGATTTCCGATATTCTTATTTCCCGTCAAAAATTGTTCGAAGCTAACTCACGCATCGCCCCCATTTTTGGGACCTCTTCGATGTGTTTTGTTTGCCTTCAAACATTTTGGTACTTTCATCATTATTGACACGAGTATTCTTAGGAAACCAAATTGCGTTTTTCTTTCCGGGTCCTTATTTTCCTCTTATGAGTCACTAACCTATATACCATAAACTGCTGATTTTAGTAGTTAGTAGCCCAATTTTTCAATTATTACATCAATTTGTTTCAGTGAAATTAAAGACAGTGTAATGTAAATGTACTTAACATAATTGTACTGAGTAATGGACAAAACACAATCTAAAGTAGGGTTAATAAAAATGTCTCTAAAAATATCTTTAGTGCTATTTACTATGTCAGTGTTACTACGAAATTGTGCTGCTACGTGTGCTAATAGCCATACCAATTCTACTAGAAGTGAGATTATGATATGTGTGTAACTCAATCACACTAAAATGATTATTAGGCTTATTTCATCTCTATAAAATTGGACTACTGACTTTAGTTTGTTTGCCGTAAGAGGGTTGGATATCTGTGCCGGGTAAAGTATTTTTGGGTTTCATCTACGTGGAACGAAAAAAGAATTCGTGAATTGTTGGTGCAAAATAAACCTATCCCTGCCTCATCGGCATTATACCCTTAAGATTATGTATGTCTTTATTTACGTTACGAAGTTAGGCTTAAGGCACTAGCAAATAAATAAGTAACAATTTCAAAGTGTTTGAAATTATTCATAGTAATCGAACATCACTAACGATAGTTTTGACTGCGACACCAATTAGTTGCAAATTATCTTCATACTCATCATCATCAGCCCATATACGTCCCATTGTAACTCTCGTCTACAACCGAGAGGGGTAAGACCTTAGTCCACCACACTGGCCTAGTTCTGGTTGGCACTGCTCTACAATTTATTCTCATTAAAAGAGATAAGATCTTCTGACATTGCCCCTTAAATGATTCACAACTTTCCCTAAGCATTGGTTGAACTTTTACTGCAACGGAAACTGTGCATCATATCGCATACAATATCGATCATTCATCGACTGGTTAACTCATGACGCGTCCTCAAAACGGATTTTAGGCCGAAAGTTAGTAAATAAGATATCTGTACTCGGGTCGGTCCCTCGTTTTTCTCAGTACTTCTCTCAGAAGCTGTGTGGTTTATTCTATGACGTCCAACCGTCGTCATCGATACCGTTATGCGTCATCAGTATCGGTTGTAATGGAATTTCTACTGAAATATGCTTTATCAGTATCAGGATCTATTTCTTACCTCGTATTGCTGAACAATGGTTTTTCCAGATTTACAATAGTTGCGGTGTCGTTCCGACTACATCCGACGGAACTAAATGACCTCTATTAAGCGCCCTTCTATTGAGAATTATCACTTGATGTTTTTATCGCTTTACACACTATGTGCTATTTATCGAATTAAATGTTTTGTTGGTACAGTCAATATGAGTAGAGTGTGATTGCAAGAACTTTAACCTAAATTGAATATGGGTCCTGCTTTAAATTACGCTTGTCTTATTAGCGGAATCGGGTATCTGTCTGGTATCAATTGGCTGCAATTTCGATGTCCGCTCTGAGACATCTACATTTTATATAAAGCTTATAACATCTATCACCAAAATAATACTTGCATCTCTATTACTAAAATATTTATAAATTGTATTAAAGTGGTCGCCCAACTTTTTAAACCAGCATATTAATGCTCGTACATTAGTACGACGCGAAAATGTAAGATTCTATAGTCCCTAAGCTAGTTGTTATTTCCGCTTTAGGTATTTGTAACGTTATAACTAAGGTAAACACATCATCAAAAAATACACATCTAATTCGGGAATATAGACGTGAGAGTGAGTAATGAGAGTGTGAATAAAAGGAGAAAAGATATTTTCAAAAAGGGATTTCTTCATATCGTGGCCATCCCAACACGTAATAGTAATTAAGAAATGAGACATGCAAATGAAATATGTGGTCCTTAAATAGTTCATGGTTCAGTACCCGGAGCATTACGCATGTTCCATTGAAACTGATGGAGCTAATAAATTCATTTGCATGTTGGAGATGTCGCGTATCACGTAAGGCCGAGTTAGCGACTGTTAGTCACTAATTACATAAATATTTGTCACCTACACGGCTATGACTTCATATTCTCGCGTGCCGTTTTCACGAAACAGATAAGGTTACTTAAACATTTCTTATGATATTTAAATTTCCTCATTACGTATGGCGTGATGTCTGCAAATCTCTTTATCTCACTACCAAATAATTAGAATGCTTATGTCACTCAATATTCATGTAATGTCTTATATATTCGCATATCTTGTTTGTGATAAGTAAAAATATGGAACGATTTTATCTGAGTGATATTAAACATCAAGTGTTTATTCCCCCAAGGGGTAGGAAGAGGTACATTTCTGCAGTAACATGTTCCGAGCTAGTATGTTTAACCAAAATTATTATTATAGCTCCAAAAAAAATATGATTAGGTAAGTTTTTTAATTAACCTTTCTATTTTTAAGTTTTAACCTAAAACATGCTGCTTTGACAAAAGAACAATGATAGATAATATTTATCTTATAAATAATATAATATTTTAAAGCGGCAAAGAGTAGAAGCAATGATATTTTGTTATGTAGGTACATTTTGTATTACACAATTTATTTATTAAGATAATGTTCATTAATGCATAGTTTAATCCGCACTATTTTTACTTGTTAAAGAGTTTCATCCTCTTTTAGAACATGAGACTGCTTGGAAGAGGGGTGTATTGAGGTGTCTGGCTTCCCAGTCACTTGTTTTATAGACCAAATAGGCAATAGTTTAAAAAATAGTTTTAAAAATGACAATTCAAAACTTGTAAAAGTCTACTTGAATAAAGATGATTGACTTTGACTTTGACTTTTAACTGTAAAGTGGAGGACAAGAGGTACCCTAACTAATCACGTACTCCTCCCCAGTGGATAAATCTAGCTATTGGATAGCAAAATGTACTGCTTAATGCTTAGAAAAACTTGATCCTACGTTGGACGCTCGGCCTATACCATACTACTCCGTTGGGTTGCCTTACTTCAAAAACGACGCTGCAATATTTTTCCGCGAGAATCTCGACCAATGCGTGATTTATGCTAATTAAATCTAGTACGTCTGATTCGCTCGCATAAATTTGAATAAAATTTAATTAATTAAATCAGACAAGTTTAATTGGGTCTCAATGAATACTACTGCATATTGCGTATATACATTAACCACAGAATTATAGTAAGTGTAAGAATAGTAAAGCGACTGTTTTTCTAATTTTATTTTTTGTCATCAATGACCTTAAAATTGGCGTGACATTTGGACTGCAATTCAGGATTAAGAACGCACTTTTAACATTAAATCACGAATATAATTAACTTAAATTCATATAATTAATATTACAATTCATTTGCATAGTTTTCAGAATTATATCCAGAAAATCAATAATTAAAAAGGAATTAGGAAGTCGGACTAATAAACTCACATTCACGTGCAAAACATTAGATTTAGCCTCATGAATAACGTCCTCCACACCCGAATATTTCAAACAGGCCAAAACGCCCGATATCAAGTATCTACCGCAACAAAAACGTATGATATAAATTATGAAAACAAATAGGTAGCTTGTGCAAAAATCTCGGGTTTCGCGTAACAAAACAACTGAATCTCGGTGGTCCATTCACAAATCGAGATGAATGAATGAATCATCCCATTCGATCTGACTCAGTGATTTTACGAGCATTGTACCCTAAATTTGTAACGTATGAGGTAAATGTCATGAACAATAGCAGATCCCAGAAATCATTATCGTGCTCATTTTATGCAACAGTAGGAAAACTCGGTATTTCAAGCACCAGTGAAGTAACGACTTGTGTCGTCACATATTTTCGTGGTAGAACAGCAGTTTGGTTTTTATTTTAGGACGGCATGGCTGAGTTAATATAATTTTCCTGCGGAATACCGATAGATGGATCATATTATTGCACCTACGATGGACATCTTCGATCGAACAAATAAGGTAAACCACAAATTAAAATGCATTACTTTTACCACCGCTTCTCAATTGCTTATAAAAAAGGGCGCAGAATAATAAAACTTAATAGAGAATTTCAAATTTTGGGTATACCTATTAATGCATTTTGTATAATATTTTGTTCAGGTCGGAATGCTCATGAAGCCTAGTTACCTGTCAATAGAACATAATTGCGAAGGAAGCCCGTAGCCAGCAGTGGCATATAATGTATGGGCTGATGATGATCATGATGACGTTGATTATGATGATGATGATAATGATTATTATGGTGGTGGTGATGATGATGAGGAAGAGGAGTATAAAGTAAGACATAAATAAAAAGCATATAAGGAATTTGCACCCAACAAAGCGAAGTTTACCCTATCTACAAAGCCGATTTGAATTTGCCTCAACGAAATATCATAATTTCACGACAGACGTATCTCTATTTGAATGTGTCTGCATACCAGTAGTGTCAATTTAATAAAATACAGTGAATCAGTATCTTGATTGTACTATGACTGTAGGTCAACATTGTGCTGTATCATCTTTGACATCACATGGTGTATTAAATACCATCTGTTTCAACATAACGTCGGTTTTTCCATACTCGTAAGATGTTCATTCATTAACCGTATGACTAATACTTTTATGATCGTTAGTGCATAGGATGCTGATTAAGTCTCCAGACTGAAAGACATGATTGTATCAATCACAAGTATTTCTTTAGAAAGAAAAGACATATGTAGTTACTTAAGATATGTAGTTACATAACTATAGTTAAGTTTCGGCCTTAGTCCACCATTGCAACTCGCAAATTGCTATAGTAGTACTTGCAAGTAACCAATCCTAGAAGCACTCACTTCATAATTTATTTTTATTTATTAATAATTAAATTACATGCATGCGTTTCAAATCGACCTTTACTGCTACTAGTTTAATTTTTTATACACAATAAAGAATAAAATACAAATCGTAATCCCATACAAAAATATCCGAGGATCCTTTCACTAAACCAAAGCAGAGGAATTCTCAACGCGAATTGAAAACGAATGAAACTGACGTCATAACACTCATTCATAACATACATAATGCCCTACTTTGTAATACACATCAATTACTTAGTAAATCGCAACTCCGGATACGATAACGTTTCAGATTCTGTAAGTGGGAAAACCTATTCGCGGCAGTTTCAGTGAATTGCAGTCACATTTCAGCGTACACTTGGCATGACTGTTATATACTTTACATCGATTAATGAGTCAATTTTAATACCGGTTTAATGTGCTTGTGATTTATGATTTATGAATTACTAGATTTCCGTTAAGTCATCATCGTAGAATAGTAATAAAATTGAATTGTTTCAAAAAAATGTAAATTGGTTGAAAACACGGTGGGTTAACTGATAGGTAGGTAACGGATTCGATTCATGGACTGGGCAAAATAAGTGTGAAATTTGGTTGAAAAACGGTACTACCATTCACTTCAATTTAGATTTACAAGACAGTTTGAAAACGTGGATTTGATAACCCATATAAATATTTATTCATATATATGTACATAGAAAGTAATTTTTTCATATATGTCCCACTTCTGGGCACGAGTCTCCTTTACAACCAAAAGGGTTTAAGCATTTATCTATATTGACATATCGCTATCCTTACGAATTTATTGCATTATATATTCTACATATATTCCAAGTCAAATTAAATTACGTATTAAATTTCTATATATTACTAAATAACGTCATAGGTTACGAATCTTACACACTCAAAGCTTTTTCCTGAACATGTAACGTATATTGCACTGCAAATAATTATGTCATAGAGGCGTCACAAAAGGAAAATATTACATTATCTTCTATTACAGCTATTTATTACTAATAATTCCATAAACACGTTAAGTTAGTTTTAATTGAATAAATTGGAGGCTTTAAATTGACTAATGCACGCTAATTCCCCATTTGATATTGTATGACTTATTTAGTTTTAATATGTAATAAAAATAAAAACAACCGAGTAATATTGTGTGTCATGTCGTTATAAAAACAATTAAGTAATAAAAGCTAAATTTCAAAATTAAGATAAGTAATTTCTATACGCAATTTTATTTTTCAAGTTAACTAAGCACGGCTTCTAAGAATTTATTTATGGAAACAGTTTTGAATTAGATCGGAAGTTAAGAGAAACTGTTTAGTCTTAAAAACACTGAGACCCGAAACAAATATTTGTGGAGCACACAAACATTTATTTCGGTGCTGGAATCGAACCTGTAGCCACTCTTTACGAAAGCTGATCAACCCAATTGCGACATGGGGCTTGTTGTCGAAATAATTAGAGAAAGAATGGAGTGGAGTAGAAATTTATTGGAAAAATTCTAGTTTATCTCAACAATATCTATATCCTGCCACTGCAGCGCTATACCAAACCACAAAAACGGAACCTATGCAGTAATATAACCGCAAGCATTACTGAATAAGAAATTTCCAGCAATTGAAAAAAAAACTGAAAGATTTACAGATATGCATTCTCGTAAAACAAAAAAGTACGTCAATGGTAAACCCGACGGTATGAAAAGAGCCAAGCCATGATTATACGACGATGTAGGAAGAGATAAGTGTTGGATTCAGTTTAATTGTAGGTTTACGTTTTTTCCTGCACTTTAGCGAAATACTAGTTTCTTTTAATGTTATGGGACTTTTTAAATCCAGTCAGAGAATGCGAAGATTTTTTTTTCTGGAACGACTCGTTTGGGCGGAAAGAAAAGTAAACAAATTAGAGTAATAGTATTTTTCAAAAGCTATACCAAGGAATTCTTATTTAAAGAAAATGCACGCAATTTTAATAATTTATAACATAAGGACAAAGTTACAAAATAGTACCTAAAAGGTCCAGTGCGGTCCAAAAATCGAATCGAAAAAATCTATGTGTAATTTCTAATATCCAAACAAACGAACTTATAGGCCTTATGTGTTTTATTCTAAACCTTATCATTATTACATAGAGACAGTGAACGACAGAAGACAAAAATAAATTAAAAGCACAATTAATTTAAAATAAATTTATGATAATATTAATTGTATTGACGACTCCATTGTCTTTATATTGCATAACAACCGGCACAGTTATTTCTGTATTCAAAACAATTTATTTATAGAGCACTTATCAGTTTAATTACTCGCGTGTAGGCATAACAATGTAGTACAAACGTTATTGTTGTCGACCAATTGAATATTTTTTCCTGTTAATTTTATGAATGAATAGATTGAGGTAGGGCTATTAGTGTCCTATAAACATTTAAACACCCAAATTGTTTTAATTTTTTTAATAATTTTATAATTGTGTGTCATTAATAAAAAACCGGCAAACCTGTCAGTGCGGTAGTGTTAGAACCACGGTCTTGTCCCACTTAATACAGTATGCTTGCAACTTCATATTTTTAATTCTTTTTTAAATAGTAATAGTCAGTGTAGTAGGACCACGGTCTACAACGGCTAGACCGGAGCGATACCACTGTCTTACAGAAAATTACTTTCAGCAATACTGTTACGGATCATTTAATGACTGAGTTTTTATATTTTTATTTTTATAATGTTGCTATATTAAACATTCAAAATGGTTGTACAATCTACCTACCTAAATATAATAAAAATAAATTTTGTTTAAATTGCACACGATTTGGATTTGATTAACTGACTTATGAAAAAAAATCACAAAACGCAATTTATTACTGATAACATTGAATAAATGTTTGATCTGATCCGACAATAAACAATTATTATCTATACATTGCACTGGTAACATGTAAGGCTTTATGGAAGGTTCTTTATGGAAGTAGAGTCTTTGGATTAAGTGGTCATCCACCTGGTAATTACAAATACAGTCATTACTAAACCTAGGATTGATGACGGAACCCTGGAAAAGTTTTAAAGGAATTGATTCTACATCCTTAGGAAGTCGCCAATAGGATACAATCCAGTGTTTTCCGTCAGAAAAACAATCCACTTAAAGGGAATTTAATATGCGTACGATTCCATTACTCGCACCGCATACGTACATAAATTAATCTTGAACTGAATCATCAATTTCACGACATGCCACAAGTAAATTTTCCCTAGACAATTAATACGGTTTATTACTTAGTTTCCATTAGTTTGTGAGTCATTTGCTGTAAAGGGTGTAAAGGTAATAGGCATTAATATTTTTTTTAACTTAAGTTCATTTTTTTTAATCTATGAAATTGTACACCTTGCTCTTTTTATGTCATTAAAAGAAACACGACAAACAAAAAGAAAATACTCTCCTTGTGAAATTAAACAGAGCAAAGCTATTGCTTTACACCGGTTCAGTGTCTTTTTTCAGTACCTACTTTCAATAGGGACAATAAATGAAACAATATAACATTCCTACCGAATACTAGAAATAAAGTTTCTAATTATAACAACAGGATAAATTTCTAGCAAACCGCAGCAGAAAGAAAATGTAAAAATAAAACTATGCCACGCCTTAATTAACTATTTATTCAAATATAAATGCCTAGTATGTAAGTATTTATAAGTATAAAGCAATTAAAATATTATAGCAATTACACAACATTTTATCGATTTATAACATAAATTACATGTTTACTACCTTGTTGTTTCCGCGGTAAAAGAGTGTAGCGTATAGTGAAAAGGATCCGGGTTCGATTCTGGGATCGCCAAATCTTACTTACTCTAACTCCGTCCATCACTACTGAAAACTTTCTAATAGAAGAACTTAATAACACTTCGCTTGCCCCAGCAATCGAACCTAATACTCCAAGTGAGCGAGACTCATACTAAAGAATTGAGACCACGAGGCAGTAACATCAGTTGATCATTTCAGTAGAAATTTCTCAGCATCAGCACCCAGAGTTGAAATATGCCCGAAAAACGATAAAAGATTACCTGGGGTTACGTGGCTATTTTAACTTTATTACAGAATCAGGATAACCTGCTTCCGTCTTTTTTGGTACCAACATGTTTATCAGTATAAAAAAATATTTCAGACAGAATAGGAGTGATACTCTCAGGTTTAGGTGCGCGGTTTAGTCAAATGTCAGTGGTTGCGGGTTCAAAAGCTCTAACTAGCTTCGGAGCTATGTGTATTCATAATGAATTATCACGTACTTTTGCGGTGTAGAAAAACATCGTAAGTAAACCTGTATCTTCTTTATCAACCCATATACGCCCACTGCTGAGCACGGGTCTCCTCTACCATTGAGAGGGTTTAGGCCATAGTCCACCACGCTGGCCTAGTGCGGGTTGGCGGACTACACACCTAAGAAATTCCTAAGAACTTTTAGGTGTGCAGGTTTTATCACGATGTTTTCCTTCACCGTTAAAGCAAGTGATAATTCAATTTGAATACACACATAACTTTCGAAAAGTCAGAGGTGTGTGCCTGGGGTTTGAACCCGCGACCGCCGAGATTCTCGACCGCGCGCCTAAACCTCGAGGCCATCACTGCTTAAAAAAACCTGTATAACGTTTGGGATTCCTTAGATACATACATAATATGCATGTAGTCCGCTAACCCGACATAAGCCAGCTTGGCGGAGCATATCTGAAACTTCCTAAACGAATATCTCTCCTCTGTAGAGGAGGTCGTCGCCATGTCTGATATCAGTCAGTTCTACGATACGAAACATAAATTTGCATAACTTTCACTCAATTGCGTTAAGGGCTAAGTAAGTCCCCGGGGACCCATTTAGCAAATCCGAAGGTCAGTAAAAGGTTGAGGTCAATCTGGGGTTTTACACAAATTCCATAATGATATTGCTTTTTTCACAAAACTACCTTTCGCTAAAACTGCGAGAAATGCGCATTGTTGTCGTTAAATACAACAATATAAAACAATTTTCGGAATTTCCCGACAACTTTCCAGCTTCCGTGTGTTATTTTAAAAACATTTTGTGGTTGAATTATGTAACAGTAAATAAACTTTACGCAATAATATGAGTAGTATTTAAAAAAATATATATGTCGTAATATTAAATTGTTTCCGTGATATTAATCAAATTTTTATGTCTTATTTTTTTTATTGTTACCAATGTTTTCGACTCTACGTAAGGGCCCTTAGAAGTAAAACTTACCTTTGAAATACATGTTTTTTTTTTCATAAGTGGCAATACCAAAATGTTCAGGGAACTTGGGAAGAAATAGGTCTAGATGCGATCTCCAAATTAAAAGTTCAACAAACATCGCATATTTTAGGTGTCTATAAAGAAAAGTTTGCATTTTTTTTATATCCACGATACGAAGGCTGTATCTTTTTTCTTTCCATTTTTTTATTATTTTTCCAATCTATCGATACCTATTACCAAATTATATAAGCTACAATTTTTACTAATTCCTATGGAAATGACCAGTGAAGGCTTAAAGTTTTCAGATTAGGGTTGCCTCTCTAAGAATCCCTAGCCACCCCTTATCCACAATGAAAGGAACGGAGACAAGTGTGTCTTCATAGTAAAATATTGTTAGGACATCGACCCCAATATCATATAGAGCTTCGCAAATTCATATCTTACAACGCTCATTTTCGGATGAAAAGTTTAACGCCTAATAAATGCGGAGTGTATTGTTATGGGTATTTTTGTTAGAGGGCCGAATTAGTGGAATTTAAATAATTTTAACAATAAGTCTTAAGCAGACTTTCTATGAATTCCTTGAATCTTAAGCGCGTATAATTTTGGGTTCCATAACGGGAAATCGTCAATGTTACGACCGGACTGCACTTATCATGGGGCGTCTCTTAGGTGATTTTACCGAATCAATATAATAGAGTTGCTAAGGCGGCACATGTGGGCATCGCAGGAAATCGGCCTTTTCTATATTTGTAACAAAGAACACATTTTTATCCTCCAATTAGGAGAATTGCGTAGAATCAGGTTATACGAGACTAAAATAACCTAGACTATATATCGAATAATAAATTTTATTTTCGACGAACGCTGATGAAAGACACCGAGATAATTATCTACTTGAATATATAAAAAAAAGAAAAAAAATCTGTATATTATTTCGATACATTTATCTTAACTTTCACCGGAGAAAGTATTTGCATAGGCACAATCAAATCAATATGGCATAAAAAAAACTAATACCAACGTTTCCAAAAAAAAATAAGCACAAAAAAGCCACAAACATTCGAAACATAAATAAAAATTAAATTATGTAACGCAACCGCATAATCGGACTATTATATACGTTCCGTATGCGACGTCTTGACCTTGGCGCCAAGTCTCGACGTCACTCAACGTCACTAGCTGACGTCAGCTCCCGCGAACTGCGCGACGTCGACGTAGCCAATCGGGGTTTTACGAAATGATTCTGCTGTGATCACGACTATTTCATCACGATACTGAGAAGCCATGGTCAATGGGGTCTTTCTATTACCGTGAATGGACTCCGTCTTTGAGTCAGAAAAAAATTCCAAACTGCTTAAGGCGATAACGCAATCATTAGAAGACGTCAATGTTAACCGAAGCTGATCAGTAGTTTAATTGTTGACCTAAATGATATTATCCGACTCCGGTTTATTCTTTTAGTATAACTATTTACAATAGGTGCAACTTAAGTAGATACTAAACATTTTTTACCCTGGATGTTACTGATATCGACGGGATACTGCAAAGGTCTTTAAAAAACGAACCAGTACCTTTGTATGAAAAACCACCATCTTATTTGACAAAATAAGCAACGAAAAACATGTTATAAAAATATTTATCTCTAATAATAAGCAACGTATATTCCATTCATAAAGTGGAACATGTATTAACATCGTACTATAAAACATGAATGAAATCGACGTTTTCTTCCTAAGGTTCGTTGAATGATGTGATTGCCAGAGACATCTGTTGTGTGATAGCTAAATTAATAAAATAATAATTTGCAGAAACAAGCACCTAATGGAATTATTAAAATCAATATTTCAGGAGAAATTAATACTAATTATAATAATAATATAATCAGTTTTATTTATGATATAATTAGTTATTTCTCTAAAGTTGTAATAATATTTTTGCGTATCGCTGAAATAGTCACCATGTATGTTTATAGTAGCGCCATCTCTCGTCTAATAGCAGAACGACATTAAGTCTAGACGCATTTAGTTATTCGGTTTCGCAACAGAGGTCGATCATAGCATTACTCAGAATGATTCATGCTATTCGCGCCATCTGTTGTAAAGTACAGACATTATAAACGAAGTTTTGCATAGAAATATAACCACTGTATAACAGCATCCACGGCGCAGTTGATTAGACACAAACCTGTAAAACGAAAGTAAGTAGGTTCGATGCCCAAAGAAAGACATGTTTGAACTACCATTATTTGTTTTAGTTTCGAGTGCTTGACAGAGCAGAAAGTTGTAGTTTTTGTTTATACCTAAATAAAATACTAAAATCAGTTATTTTCACAGCGGTACTGAACAAGGCGGTAATAATTTATGTTCATATAATTGCTATAAACCGAATTATAAAATTAGGGAGCGGGCGTTAATTACAGACTGAATACCTTCGTCATGTTTTCTAATAATTATATATACAGGTTGCTAGTACATATTATATAATAGGTACTTCCGAAGTAAGCATATTGTTTGTGCTCACTGAAGACAGAAGTGTGAAATACGCTTGGGCCTCCCATCGAAAATCAGCGTTGCAGAAACTGAATGGGAGGTACCATTGCTAGTGCAATTATTATTCATTTTCTTTGTTTTTCTTTGTGCTAATATATATACTTTACATGTAAAATGTACTAGCAATAAATGCATCTTTCTTTCTTTCTTTCTTTCTAATATGCATTCAGAATTCATGAAATTCATTCATTCACATTTTACTAGTGGTTTTTGTGTAACAGTGAACGAGAATATTGGCGTTTTCGGGTGTTTTTCCTGGCTCCTTAAGTCGAAAACCGGGTAGTACTAAGATTATACAAGAGGTAGAACAAGAATACAAAGAAATCGAACCCAGAAGCTATTGATTGTACCGTACACTCAATACGGCATTCCAAGCATGTCAATACAAGATTTGACGGTATCAGAAACTACTTTTCCGTCTACAAATACCCCAATAAGAAAGAAAGACGGAATACAGTGATATAACTGGATATTATATTTCAATAAGTTATTTATAATCAACCGACGGAAAAGGATTCATCTGGAGGAAATTTATAAAGATAAGTAGGTTTACCTATTTATTTTCCAAAGTCTTGTCCCTATTAAAAAATCCTTCGCATTGTTCTAACGCCTTGTAACAGATCCTAAAAATATTTTTCTGTATAGAATTTAAATGTACGTAGCCAATAATATGGAAGAAATTTCTATTTATACCTGGCCATTAAGCGTTATTTTCCGTACTCGTTTACAATAAGAAATAAAAATAAGTCATGCATGGCCATAACAATAACAATCTAGATTAAACGTTAAAAAGCGTGAGTGTATTAGTTGGTCATACGTCCGATAAAGAAAAGGTAAAAATATATGCTTACTCGAAACGATTAATATTTAATTAGTTAAACTTTTATATGAAATACAAGAAAGGTTCTGGAGTGGAGGCCACGTTCAGGTAAGCGCAGTGTTGGACGTCCACCCACAAGGTGGACCGACGATTTGATAAAGGTCGCGGGAAGCCACTGGATGCAGGCCGCTTCCAATAGAGCGCTTTGGAAGTCTCTGGGGGAGGCCTATGTCCAGCAGTTGACGTCCTTTGGCTGATGACGATGATGATGATGATGAAATACAAAAGCTTTCAGCCTAGTTCTATAATTAATCACCATTAATTTTGAATAATAAAAAAATAATTTATAATATTTGTTGTTGTCAAAAGTCGAAAGACTTAATCGAAGGCTCACGTCATATGGTTTAATTTAGAGGTAATGTTACTATTGACCAACCTTTGAGATCTGTTTCTTAATCTATACTTTGATACTAATAAAGGAGAAACATATGATTTTCTATTCGTTACAATTTGTCTGAGAAAGTTATCGACCGATTTTAATTAATGTGTTCATACTAGATAGAAACTTAGGTTACATCATAGGGTACTTTTTGTCTCAAAAAAAAAATGTAGTTTTCAAATGGGATGAGCACGGAATTAAATTTTTTTCACTTTACAGCAGGGTCCCAAGTCCCAACGCTATTAATAAAAAAAATATCTAAATTACTTTTGTCATTTCCAAAAAGTTGTTCCAACAGCTGGGAACGGGCTGCTTTTGCCACTGACAGGTTTTAGACCTTAGGTTATCATCAGCCTTTTACGTCTACTGTTGGTTATAGGCCTCTCCTATGGCAATCCACTGGGCTCGATCTTCGGCCCCCCACATCCAACCGCTGCCAGCCGCCTTGCGAATATTACCCCATCCAGCCATAGGTATAGTCTTAAGTCTACCTATATTAAAGGTGTATATTATACTACGCCGAATACAATATGAAATAGTGACCTCATATCACTAAGATCCGGTAGGTGTAGCATTAATGACTTGTTGGCGATTTGCTGCGTGCTCTTATCATGCAAAAAATCTTTATAGTAACTGTATTGATTACCACGATCGGTGTTGTGTTGTTTACCGCATCAATATTAATCAATCTGGTAATTATGCAAAATATATGTTGTTCCATTACGTTTATTTTTAATATTGAACACATTTTTTTGAAATAAAATGTCTATTTATCATGAAATATCACGTATTTTAGTGGTGAAGGAAAACGTCGTATGGAAACCTGCGGACCAAAGAGTCCTTAGCAATTTTTTGGTATTTTTGGTATAATGTTTAAAATATGTTTATTTCTATCTACCTATTTGAAATTTATAATAATCATGAGAATTCATATAAGAATTGGAAACACGTTGACAGGCCATTAATGGATGTTTTAAAAATATATACATTAACGATTACCACACATAAATATCCGTCTTAAATAATACGTGACGATGACCACATATAAGTTTTTTGATCCGATTCAATCGATCGTAAAATGTTTAACGACATTTATAAGCACAAAATACAGGTTTGTGCTTCCTTGTAAAAGGTATTATAACTAGGCGGATATAAAACAGGTACCTACTTAAAGTAATTATAGATCTAACATGTTAATTTTTTTTTAGAAGGAGGCTCCTGAAGCAACCTAGGAATCGAGCCCAGTGGCGTGTCATAGAAGAGGCCTATAACCAGCAGTGGACGTGAAAGGCTGGTGATGATAATGATTAGTTTTTAAAAAATAATCCCATTATTGTATGTAAGTATAAAATATGAATGAATTATGTATTTAAATAAGTGTATTTTCAATATAACTTAATTAAATATTTTAATAAATAAATATCATGAAATAACACATGGTATAAATTTTATGTTTGAACCATTAATCATTTCGTCAACTCGTCGGATCGCGTCTAGCTTATATTTTTCTTTGATGCTATAATCATCGGGGCAGGTAATTGCTATAAATAATCGACTATTCATTATGAAACTTCAAATAGATGCCGAGAGGTAAAATACAAATAACTCTACCATTATCTTTAAAAGTTTAATTGGATGAATTAAACCTTAAAAATTACGATGTTATACAGAATCAATACTAAATTGAATGAGGTTTATATTATTTTATTTATTATTTAAATTATGTAGATGAGAAAAATAAGTTTAGCGTACAAAATGGTAGCATGGAGGAATCGCAGCAAGAATTTTGTTAGTTAATGGTTACCATACAAAGAACACATTCACAATACCTGACTAAACAGATAAAGAAACTATTCTTTATTAATATAACACATGTTTTAAAAGTTAACGCATGTGAATCTCAGTCGCAGCTTTTATGTTCAAAAATCTGTTGCAGAATTGAAGAATAGAAATAGAAAGAGGAAAATAAAGAATTAATGAAGGATAATGGACTTACCAGAGTGTAAAGTGAAGCTGTCTGGACTTCAAAGTAGATCCAGGAAGCAGGCCAAATAAATCCTGAAACAAAACAGAAGATATTTGAAGACATTTTTTTTTATATTAAATATGCGAATTTAAGATTTAGAAGCAGCACGGAGACTAGAAATGTGCCCTAAAAATAGTCTTGGGCTCGCCACCCAATAAGTGGAACTAAAATCACAAATTCACAAAAATACGTATATAAGTTAATTGCTGATGTAGTGATAACCTCGAGGTTTAGGTACGCGATTAAGAATTTCGTCAGTAGCGGATTCAAAGCTCGAACTTTACTAAAGTAATGTATGTATTCACAATTAATTATCACGCCATTAAACGGTGGCCTATGTCCAGCAGTGGACGTAAAGGGTGGTGATGATGATGAATTTAACGGTAAAGGAAAACATCGTGAGGAAACCTGTACAGTGTACTCCTAAGTCTCAGCACATCTAAAACCTATTAAATGTAGAGCTGGGAGAGTGAATACTCAGCATGGTGCAACAGTCGGACCTAAAAATATGAGCTGATGATGATGATGATGCTGGTGTTGATGATGGTGATGGTGACGGTGATGACGGTGAAATGATTATAACGTTGTTTGTAGCTAATAAAAAGAGCAGTGAGTATAAATTGATAGAATAAATTCAGCATAGTACCAAGGTCTAGGTTGTGTGAATATTTCAATTCACATTTCGCAACACTGACGCATTTTCGTATAACGAGCCAAGATCACAATCGAATATGTGGCGAAGACTATTTATATACTTTCTAGCGTGTCATCTATTTATGAAATACGGAAGTGGCATTCCACAGAAAAAAATGAGTAGTTTTTTAAATCTAGATTTTCGAATAATGTCTGGTTAGAATTTTCTTCATAATATATGCCTTACATATGTTTAAAAGAAATATATAGTATCTCAAGCAATCAAACGTCTTTTTTGGCTTTATCTGAAATCGACACAACGCACAGCTTATTACCTAAAATAATACAAACGGTAGTTTTAATAAAATGGTTGATTAATATGCAGATTCCGAAATAATGAACTACGGCTTTATTATTTTATTATTAGCAGCCAAACGACGACCACGGCTGTGCTCGATGTTCTCCGAAGAAATGAGACATTGACCTTTTGACGTCACAATTTTATTTACCAATTACGAATTCTAGCTTAAAAATCGCGACTAAGCAAACCAAGTCAAGTTTAATAGATTAAACAAATCCGGATTAAACGTATTCGCTACATATACATATACCTTAAGCTCATACTTTTATAGTTTTACATAGATCACTTAAAACATTAATTATTATTTATGGTTTATAATCGGCATGAAGCAAATGGATTGTCACGTACATTATTGAGTAATAAAACAGAGTCCTTGAGAGGATATTCTAACGTCAATGAATCATCGTACTCTCATACATTGCATTGCATAAAAAGGTCGTATACGTTAAAGTATTACCTCAATAAGTGACTAATTACGAAGATTAACTGGACAAAGTACGGTAAATAAGTCACATATGTACATTTATGTGACTCTACAGTATTGATAAGACGCATACATATTACTAAACATAATGCTAAAGTGTATACTTTTTACATACATACACGGTTATTTTAGACCTACATAAAAGTGTATTGTTTTACTTAATAGAGGTAGAGCTTGTAACTTTTTAGCAGGGCTGCCAGATTGTATAATTGGATACAAATCCTGTATAATCGGATGGGATATTGTATCCATGACCGCTTCGTATAATATTACACAAGGCATAAGGGATGGAACATAAGTTTGCATTTTATCAATAATATTTTGTCTATCATCCTAAAAAAATACAAGAACTATTCTGGAGATTCCACTTTCCAACCATTTGTTTAACTGTAATCCTAAAAAAACAAGAGCCACTCTGGAGTGGCCACTTTTCAACCATCTACTACGAAAGATTTTGCTAAAAAAAAAAGGAAAGAGCTGCATATAATGCTTATGTATAATGCGATCTAATTTTGTATAATTGCAGATACTAAACCGTATAGCTGCGATTTATTTGCTGGCAGCCCTGCTTTTTAGGCACATTTCTAGACTCCCTGTTGGTATGAAAAAATTCGGTTGGAAATTTACGGTAAAATTTTCTACCCAGAAATCAAATCGTGGATTCCTAGATAGCACGCTAGTCATTCAAACAGTGCCTTACCTACGATAATGCTATATTATAGTAAAACAAATATCATTTCATTAATTCCGATAGGTGAGAGATTAATAACTGTTCAATTCAGCCCCGTGGCGCAGTTGGCTAGACACCAGCTTGCGAAACGAGCGGCCGCGGGTTCGATGCCCGCACCGAGACAAATGTTTGTGTGATCCACAAATATTTGTTTCGGGTCTGGGTGTTTGTGAGACCGAAAAGTCTCTCGTAGTTTCTGATACCCACGACACAAGACTCGTATCTTAGTGTGGGGTCAGGACTATGTATGTGACTGTTGGGTGTACCTATTTATTTATTAAATAATTAATTGACACTTCTTGGTAATACTTTTTCCTTATGGATGGCAGCGTTTTTTATTGATAACATTGGTAACCTTAGGCCTTAATGATAACACATGATTCATATTAATACGAAATATGGAATATTCGTGACCTTTTACGTCATAACAATATTATGGTATTCGTTGACGAAACCGGTTGACGAATTCGAAACGAATATCAAGTCCGGACTAGATAATTTTTTTACGCTAATAAAATTGAATATAAATTAATTGATGTACTCGTATTTTAATATTTATGCTAGAAATCCATTCATCGAAAATGTATACCTATCGCAACGACTATACTAGGTAGTAATGTAGCAATTTGTAATGTATGCATCTGTACCTACATACAATTACACACATATAGTATGTATGTATATTATTGCGATCATGCAACTTGGTTATCACTAATCGTTAAAATTGTAAACATCATTGCAATATTAGCCGTGTAGCTAGCTAAATTACATAGTGATTGAAGTAAATTAATATTAATTCGAAAATAATTCTTTGTTACTCCTATAGAGCCCATGAAAGTACCACAAATTATTTCGTTCAGATCGATAGGCTATAACTAATTTGAGCTCAATTGTAGTGAAATAAAATTTTATATCTGTCCGTGTTCTTAGATAGACATTGGCATACTTTAAATGCTTAAATATAAAATTTACTCTATGTTCATCTTAGTCAAAGTTAAATTTAGAATTATTTTTATTCAAATACATTTTTACAAGTTGTTTTGAATCGTCTATTTTAAACTTTTGCCTTAGATGTTTAAACTTTAAGGTGCCAGCCTGGTTATACTACATACTTACGAACTTCTATAAAAAGAAACGTATTTGACTCATCTTAGTAACTTCTGACGCAAACACTCTTGTAAAGTATTACCAACGTTGATAAAAGAGTCTTGTAAGATTAGATAGGAACAATAATAATAAACCAGAATTGTGCAATACATAAATCATTGCTGCATTTGGCGAGTCAACCGAGAGCATGGACTAAGAAAAGTGGGAACGATTTCACCTTTGAACGTTGTAAGCCTAGTTAACCTTTTAAATGTAATCTTAAACAACTGGTACTAGAAAATAGACAAGTTAATTACTTACGCGCTGTAAAAGTAGATATTAATGTCTATCGCACTTTTGGCAAACCACGTAAAAAATAACAAAAACAAAAATATTATTAAATAAAATACAAAAACAATAAATAGGGTGCTAAAATTATAATTATTGTGCGATTTCATCCAGACAACATTTAGATGCATTGGAGTGAATATAAATGCAGATCATCCCTTCTTTTAAATTTTTCCACGTGTGACATTGCCTTTATAGATAACAATAAAGTAATAATAATAGAGATACAGACGTACAAGTCACGATGAATCTTCATTTGTATCACACGATTCATTACATAATATAATCAGTCTAGTAAAAATCTAAACGTATTTAGCTTGCTTTGAACGATTGCAGCAAAATGTGGTACGAGTTATTGGAGTAGCGTGTTCACAAAAAAGGTCCTTATTATTACAATGTCGTGTCAGTATTTAAGATTAGCTCTCTTAAGCCTAATCAACGTATTTCGGCGCTTTTTAATGGAAAACCTCAACATGTCTTTCCTCTACCCGAAAATTTAACTCGGACCTGATCGTATGACACGCAATTGTCCCACGGAACCAATGAGAGTTATTTACTTATTATTTAATTAACTCTTTATTTTACATATAAAAATAAACAAATTATAGAGGAAGGTACCACTGGAAGGTATCACTGGGATAAAAAAAGCCACACAACGCGGTAAAAATAGCTTAATTAAAAATCGCGTCGTTGGTCCAGCGATAAAAATTTACGCGTGAGGTCGAGGTCGGGTTTGATAACTAGGAGGCCAATGTGCTATTGACTTTTTCCTTTAATATTCACAGTTACTGAGAATTGCGGAATCTGGATTTTTTTCTACTCTTTATTATTATTTTAGGGAATTACTATCAATGGATTACGCTAGCCCAATTACGATAGAAAAGGAGATATTACTTTTTTAACTAGATATGTATAAATTAGTATACGATTCTGGTAATGACAGTAGACTTAAATTTATATTGTTAAGGGGAAATTTGAGCATGCTTTTACTACTAAGGAGGCCCTGATTTTTATCTTCAAGTAATCTTTGCCATTCAGTTTGAATCACCTTCAATGCTAACGACGACCACTGATTTTGCTGTTTCGTAAATTTTCAACAAAACAGCTCAACCCTTCTATTAGAATATACTAGCATTCCGAAAACGTTGACAAATCCCCTTCAGTTATCATACTTTGTGTAAAGAAGATTGCCAGTACATAAACATTAGGATATCGACAACTAAACGATCGCAGACAATGGTTGCAAACCGGAATATACAATTAGTATAATTTACATGACTTGTGTATAATTTGCATGGATTTTCCTTCATAGCGTAATTATTCAACGAATGTAATCTAGGAACAAATATCTATCAATCTTAGATAATTGTTATGTAAGCGGATATAATTTTTTGTGATGTTCTTTTACGATTGTCTTGTAGAGCCACGCTATGGTCAGGAATGTAGTATGAAATATGGTTGAACGTGGACCAAATTATCGTGTTCTTTTTGACAAAAATGAGATGCTTGTTTGAAATGTGTATTATTGAGTCTTTAGCGCTTTAACCTGCCTAAAAAAGCAAAACAAAAAGATCGTGCGGCCAGCTTTGAATCTATGCCGATATGTCGACCAGAACTTCTCTCCAACTCTCATGTTAGATGGACACGTTAACCCACCCGCTGTAACATTCAGAAAAAGATCCTAATTTCTCTTTCATGTACCAAACTGATTTTGAGGTATAAACTGAAGGTTGATGTAAAGATTATGAAATCTTAACAAATTCTCACTGACGAGTATATTCCATAGTTTGCAAAGCATTAAAGAAAACTCTAGAACGATGTTTTATCACTTGTCATAGGGTTGGCTTCCTCGATTGCCTTAATAAGAACAATGGCATAGTCATTTGTTTCGTAACTAGTAAATTGACGCACAAGGATACCGAACACCATATCGCAAGCAGTCCGATTAGCGACCACGCGTGAAAATCATTTTCATATTGTGACACTAATGGAAAAAATTATGCTTCACGCACAATGTTTACTCCAGCCATAAACAATTCTGTTTTAATCAAGGATACGTAAGCATATTTAAAACGAATTTTGTTTCATACTGTTATAACAAAAATACGTGGAATATGAAATTAAATAGCAAAGATCTAGAAGAAATTCAAATAAGAAATGAATTTTATGAGATTATTGATAGCATACCATGAAACAGAATCATTTACTTTAAATTATTAAAATTTAGTCTCATTCAAGTGTAGACTGGCAAGAAATGGCTACTCTAATCCCTTAACAGGCTGATCGTAATTATGATATTAGTCCTGTATACATGGTCATCCCTACACCCTATTGCACCATAAAGGCGACGAGTATTATTCAAGTATCCCGACAGCAAACGAAGTCTTGGGAATTATTTTCTAGAAGCAAATAAGACAGCTATCATATTCTTTTGAAGTTGAGAAATAAACATGTCAAATGGCTGGTATATCATTCTTTATATGGAGGACAGCGACATGTACTGACAGGTGCATGTTTGTTGTTATTGTTTTAATACTTAGGTAATATACCTAGTCCTTTATGATTAATTAGCGGTTGCACAACACTCCAATCGGGTGCAATTTTAAAAATAAAGTCTACTATCTTCTTCCATAACATCTCTTTCATGACGACACTAAATATCATTAAAATTGGTCAAGTAGTTTCTGATATTCCACGTTACAAATATACGAAAATAGAAATATTTTTCACATTAGAATAGATTTTATATGAGACTTAATGCAAATTGAGATCATATAAATATTTACTATTTTGGCCCTAGTAAATTTTGCTTTGTATTCTATTCACATCCACCAGAAATAGATACATATTTATACCTCTTTCTCGTATTACATATATTATATGTTCCCTTAATAAAACTAAATAATTCATTTTCTACAATAGGATAAAAGTTACAGCCCTTGCAACAATTGATGCAGTTGCAGTTGAAACCCTAAAGGTTACCAAGTCCAAGGTAAGCGAAAATCAATATTCTATTTAAGCTGTGACAACACGCCATTGCTGTATTAGGTGCAGTTGTTGTATAGATATATTTTGTGAATTACAACATATAACAAATATTTTAAATATTATATGTATATCAGAAATGGGTTTCACTACTGGGCTAAGGCCTTTGACTTTTGATACAGTTTTTGCCTTAGTTTTATTGATTCCAAGATCGCTAAAATTATACGCAGTCTCAACTAAACTAATTTTAATTTAATTACAATAAACATTATTGATGGGAATAATTCTCATTACCTTAAATAACTTTTCAAGGACTCTTTTACATGTTGATTCCACCAATCCACAAGGCCACCATAGACTTTAGTAAATTTATAGAATTATCAACTTCAAACACGGCAGCAAATATACGGACTGGCAACATAATAATAGGACTGTTGATACAATCGTTTCCAAAACTATTTCAAACATACATTAATCTTAGCATTAGTGAAATCGCCAACAAACTTCGTAGAAATTATCACTTTGTTGTCGCGCGCTAAAAGCCAAAGTTCATTAGTGCATTCTAAGATTCGTACCACGAAACTGCGTGCAACCGGTCACGTCCACAGAAATGTGGTGGTGACATATTGAGTGATTGTGATCGACATAAACATGGTTAAGATTAGATGGATTATCTTTAGCTCAGGCCAAAATCTTTCCTGAATATTTAGGTGTATTTTGTTGTACTTTTTTATAGAAAGGTATTTACTCGTACATACTTAGCTTTTGCCAGCAATTTTTTAAGGCCCAAATTATAAAGGCTTTATGCTGTTTTTAGGGTACATTTCGAGACTCCGTTCTGCTACACATGCACGTTAACAACGTTTTCCGAACTCGAGAATGTCATCTAATTTTGTAGATTTTTTTATTTTGGAAAATTCCAAACACATAATTCGGAAAACCAAAAAGTGGAGTCGAAATTTCTCGATTGTAGTCGACAAAGAAAGCCTTTAATCAACGAGGTATCACATCTAAAGTGTATTGAAAGTATTAAATCGTATCTAAAGAACTGGTTGCATAAATTACAACGAAATTTATAGACCAGTTCTTGCGCAAACACAATTTAAGCAAGCACGAACAAGATAATGCAAGGAACACCTGAACTCTATTCGAAACAGCTCATTACATTTATAAGTTCGACTACGACCACAGCCTATGACCAAAGGTAACCTAGTTTATATTAGATTTTCATCGTAAAAATAAGTACAATAGAATAAAGTTACCTTCTATAAACGATTACATTAGGTCATAAATTGTTATTGGCGATGTGTAGAAGCGCACATAAAAATCGACTAAATTAATAAATACACCCAGCAGTCACATAGCTCTGACACTACACTAGGTTATAAGGCATGTTTCGTAGGTATTAGACCCTACGGTAGACTTTTTCGGTCTGACAAACACCTAGACTCGAAACAAATATTTTCGGATCACACAAACATTTGTCTCGGTGCGTGGATCAAACCCACGACCTCTCGTTTTATAAGCTGGTGTCTCGCCAACTACGCCACGGGGCTGTCAATGGTTTTAAATAACGTTTGTGTATTTTAAAAAAGTTACCGTATTAGAATTATTTGTTTTGTCCCGCAATGTTTAGTTAAAAGTTATACTCTAATCGCTATTTCCAAGAACCAAAACCCGCATTTAATGTGTTTAGGTTCGCACTATAAATTTTTCCTCAACACCAATCAGCCAGCAATTGTCTAAAAATAAAAAGCAGATGGGTTCTTAGAATAAACAATAAACGAACTATCCATCAAGTGGTCTAGCAGTTCATATTTCATTTACGAGTTAATGGGTTCCTTACATACGTAGAGGTAAAGATATGTAAAGAATATATTTAGATCTGGAAATTCTATACATTTCTTTTCTTGAATATTCTTTAAGAAGTGACTTATGGATTTGAGGCATTAACGAACACTCTGTGACACTATAAGCGGGTGAGAATTCCAGATAGTCCTGTTGAAGTTATGAATAATAATCTCAACAACTATAATAAAAAACATCGAAAGAATCCTGTGAGGTTAAGATTTCACTACAAATTTTTAGGGACGAGAATTTTATCAGCCCAAGGCAGCGGGGTTGTGGAGTCTAACTCTTTTTAAGAGTACATATAATTATAAATAATATAATTAACAAATATTATCAGATATCAAAAAGTGATGTTTTGACGCCAAATTGCAGTTTTTTTTAAGAATAACCAATATGTCTGATACGGGAAAGGTATACAAAAAACTGTGTCGTTTGCAAGAGATAGTGTATTTATAGACCGAAAAAAAGTATCGGTATTACAAGCTTAAGAAGTTTAATAACTCGTTTACTTTCCAACATTTTTTTTTCAAATATTTCATTTCTCAGAATTTTTTATACTTATGAAGTTTGAAATGCAGTAAGTATGCATACGTTTATGGGCTTCATGACGCGACCAATTATAGCAAGTACGGGTCGCAATTGGTAAAATATCTTAATTTCTCTTGAGCAATGATGTCAATTTAGGTCAAGTCTGTTAAATGGTGCTCTAAGACCAAGTCGTTCCATATACATATTTTAAATCTGGCTATTATTTACGCCCCACCCATTAATGTAGATTGAACAGAATGGGATATACCAGGAAAATTCCAAATGAAGCTGTTATTGAAAATTTTAAACCAATGTTGCATTCAAAGGCCGAAGGGCTTACGCCGTTTCTTCTGACGGAATAGAAGGGATGACAGATGTTTCTTAAGCATGTTTTTGTGTTATTTTCCATTTAGGATTTTGAATGTTTTAGGCTTGCAACACAAAGCAAAAAGAATATTACAGACATATTCCCTTATATACCTTCTTCTTGAGATTAAAAATGTAGCTTATGAGCCAAAATGTGCAAGGATATTATATACAATACAGAATTGCTAGAACGTTCTAAAATTGCATGATTAAACAATAATACCAATACGTATGTCGTATATGTACCTACATTGTACATACTTACGTATCACAGAATGTCACTTTAAAAGGTATTCGGGTACATGAATGAAGTATGAAGCATAACAATTGCTTGACATTAACTCGACGCTGGAATAAATAAACCTTCTTAATTATTGCAAGAATTTAAACTACGCACAATACCTTCTGTGATTAAAGTAAATGATAATGTGGCTAAATTCAGAATGTAAAACTTAGTCGTGACAGTAATATTTCACGTTTGGTATGTTCCAGAAACTTCGAGACATATCTATATCAACATGTTGCACGTTAATTGTGTAATATTTTGTTTATAATTGATTATTGTGTGGTCGGGATGTTCACCTGTATGTCAAATTGGTGTTGATAAATAAAGGTTTAAAACTTAACTATTAATTATTCGGAATTTTATTGCAAGTTAAACTTTCTGACTTCTATGAAAATACCCCCACTGTTATCCGCCCTTATCAACAAGAAAATAGTCTGTGGAGTGCTACACCTATTTTTTTTATTTAAATATGTTTTCGGACCGATAATGCACGTTCTTATTAAACTGACATTTCGACAGTTAATTCTCTAATATGATGTTAACATCTAACAGGAAATACAAAACTAGTTACCAGGAGAACATAGCATCGAAGATTAATAACGCCTTTGACCCTTTCTCCGCACTCCATTCTCATACATAAAAATAGCACATTTCCAAGGCTCTGTTGATCCATAATTTCCAGAAATTGTTTTTGTCGTGGTCAATTTTGTGTGCAAAAACAAAACAAAAGATGTCCATCACGAGTGCATGTAAAATCAACAATGCTTTAACGTCGTGTGGCCTCGAGAATTAGGGTTCGACAGAAAATGGTAAACTTAACGCGTACTTTTCAAACTTATCGAAGTTATGCGTATATTTATGATAAATAACCCAGTTTAACATTCAAGAAAGCATAGTGATACAATCAAAGTCTATTAAACTAGCTTAGTACCGTTTGATGAACTTACTCCACTCAATAAATTCTACCTCAATTTATTGGGCAAAATTTTACATAGATTGATAATCACGCTCATAAGAGCAGGCAGAGATTATTGAGTGCCACAGGTTTTGGCAAGATTAAAACAATCACAATAAATAATTAACTACTCGTACATCTCATTAATAGGGCTTTAGTGTAAAAGAGCAATAATTTGTTTATTTAAAGCTCGTGAATGCCAAATATAGAACTGTTTGTATTCGTCTCAGAATTTCAACTGCATTATCACGTATCTTAATGATTAAGGAAAATATTGAGGAAACCCGCACACAAGAGACTGATTTTGAATGAATTTCTTAGTATACCGAATAGTTAAGTCATATTTAAAAAATAGGCTTAAATAGCAGAATGTTAATTAATTGGCTTTACTATTATATGCTTGATTAAATTTATTCCTTGTCATCATTAATCCATATACATTCGTACCACAGCTGAGAGCTCCTTTACAACTGAGAGGATTTAGACCGTAGTATATTTTTCTTTTCCTATAATCCTCCTTGATCAAAAGATAATTATGAGAGAGTAAGAATTCGATTCCCGAAATAAACGAAATTGTATTTTCCTGTAAGAAAATTGTGCGTATATGAGTATAATGCCTGGAAAATGTCAAAAGGTTTTAACTACGTGGATCGGCAAAACGCGACTGTAAAATCATACCTCTCTCTACCCCTTAAGGGATACTGCCCAAAGTGTATATAATGTTATGGGTATTATAAGGTGGATTCCGATAGGTACATCTTTTTGTATGAGAAATCTCGAATAAAGATAATTGTTCGGCCTTGGACTAGAACCCGAGATATCACGATACGTAAGTTTGCGGAGGCTCAACCGATTAAAATTATAAAGACGTTTAAAGTTCAACAAAATTGCAGTAAACATTAGTAGATAACGTAAGATTAAGTATTTTTAATAAACGATTTGAAAGAAAATAAAAATTATTACATTATATTTATGAAGATAAAGATAAAAATGAAGCAACGCATTAATCTTAATGTGATAGCGGAAAAGTTAATTCACAACTAAAACATACAAAACACGTTTTATATTAATGACACTTAATTAACAAAAAATTTCAAATGGAATCGATAAAAACAAAAATAGAAAATTATCACGAACTACTTGTTGTTGCTATGTTATTATATCATATAACTTTAATTTATGGTATAAATATAAATATTATTTATTACATTTATTTATTTAGAAGAAATACTTACCACAAAGTAGACTTCTTATCAGTGAACCACTAAATCAAGTAAAACGTTGCAGTCCGAACTAAACAATTTAATCACACGCACGATTAATTATTAATAATATTTAATAAGTGTTTTAAACTAACCTAGTGGGCGTAGCGTGTTTCTTCCTCTATGTTTTATTCATCAACCCAATAAACGATATCGATTTCAAAATAATTCGATTACTCTCAAGTACGTGTTAACACCACCTACATTAATCCCGTAAATTATATCACTGAATCATGTGTTACAATCGCACCGATTTTAATCGTAATGTACCACTATGTTCAAGGCCACAACACTACACAAACGTCAAATTCAAAATCGGAACGTCTTTCGAAAAAAGATCGCGCCGAACGTTGGAAATTTAAATGCACGTCGTATGCCTTTTGTTATCGCGGCTAAACTAACACGGTACCGAGGCGTATTAAATTCACACTCACACGTCTGTAATCTTAATGGCCCGCTACAATAGTAGCCGCGAAAATAGTCCCGCCAAAACCAGTCTTATTGTGACTTATATGAACAGATGTTTTACGTTGATTTTAGTCGGTTGCGTAACGCGTTGAGAGGCGTCGGTTGTACCTTTCTCGCCACAACGCTAGGGATGCTCGATGAACATCGATGTTCGATGATCATCGATATTGAAAGCAAAAACATCGATGTTTTAATATCGATGTTACCATACGAAAAATATCGCAACATCGATGTTAACGGAATCGATCATCGATACTTACGGCCTCACCTCACGCACGACACGCACATCCAAACCAATGCAACTTAGGAAACAAATTATGTCTTCTATGAACGCATCCACAAATCAAGTTTTTTAATTCTGAACGCTTGCTTGATCCAAGATTTAAAAATATTCACTTTCAAGATCCCATAGCATGTTCGAAAGCAATTGAATATGTCAAAGAATTACTAAATACTACGAAGGAAACAGAAGTAATTGAAGAAGTTATTAGTCGTTCGCCAGATCCAACAGAAGAATTTAATTTGTGGAGCGAACATTATAAACTTGTAAATGACAAAACTCTACGCCTTTTTCTAGTGATCACGAAATGTCTTCAGAGTTGATTTACTTTTTGAAAAATCCAGTGTCTGATCTTAAACAAGATCCTCTCCAAGTTTGGAATAATGTCATCGGTTCCACTTTCCCGAAATTAAAAAAAATAGCGGTGAAATATTTGAGTATTATCGTGACATCAACGCCATCCGAAAGACTGTTTTCAAAAGCTGGCTCTACTCATTATCAACAAAGAAACCGATTAAAAGGTTCTTCTTTATCAAAATTACTTTTCCTTCAGTTTGATCCAACATCGATGTTCGGTTTTCGATAAATATCGAACATCGATGTTGAGCTTTCGATTATGACATCGATGTCAACATCGATGTTTTTTGAATATCGATCATCCCTACACAACGCTACCGGCACGCGGCGCCCACGTTACACTGTTCGAATTATTTTCGTCTAGTCGACTACCAGTGACTAAACGCAGATTGAAAACGCACTACTCGTGTATCGTTCGTCTACATTAATATTCACGGTATGCGGCGCTTAAATAATTTTGGTACATGACACATACCTACACAATAATTTGTATATTATCTCGATTCGTTTGCCAGCAATTTTGACGGCCGTCAGTATTGGACTGAGTTAAATTTCATTATCTTTTGAATTTATACCCATCGATTCGTATTTTAGTACGAGCTCAGATTGCTGTATTCGCTTGGTTCATGCGGTACAAATTTAAAACACATTGCCAAGTCTTCGCATCTACCCTCACAAATTTTCAATGTCTTGGCGTACGTTTGAATTATTAATTTAATAAGTTTAGGTGTTAACACTATACAATTCACCATTTTTTTATATTACTTTCTAAACCAAGGCTTGATTCGTTGCACAGGTTTACAGGTTTACTTAAAGAAATGAATGTGAAAACATATATATTTTTTAATTTGTTATAATAAAAATGTACAATTATAAGAAAATTAACATAGTCGCCAAAATACGATCTAACATTAATTTATCGTCATTTTTTAAAAATGGGAAAAAATAGAATGTACAAAGCAAAGTTATAATAAATGTTAGATTGTATATGTATACTTCTTATAACGTCATAATCCTGTAGATTGACAAGACTTGCTCTAGTTTAACTAGCCCCTGTTTTTTACAAAAAACTACTTGTTTCCAATTTAAAAAAAATGCTAATAAAGAGGTCAATAGATGACCTAGACTGTGAAATATTAACGTTTCAATTCATACGAGTCCGCGGGCGAAATCTATACTAATATTATAAAGCTGAAGAGTTTGTTTGTTTGTTTGTTTGTTTGTTTGTTTGAACGCTAGGATCTCAGGAACTACTGGTCCGATTTGAAAAATTCTTTCACTGTTAGATAGAACATTTATTGAGGAAGGCTTTAGGCTATATAACATTACGCTACGACGAAAAGGAGCGGAGCAGCAATAAAGAATGTTTCAAAATCGGGGACATTTTTTCCTTTTTGTGAGCTTCCGCTGCGTGCGCTGCGGAAACGGTTAAAGTTTCGCTAAAATAATGTATGAGAGAAATGTTCCTCTTTAAAAGTTCTAAAAAAAAGTCCGCGACAGCATATGTCTATTTTTTAAGGTTGGCTCACTATAACGTTTTTTATCCTAACCAAATTTATTTTTAAATAATGTTTTATTTGTGGAGGTGTTTTTATAAATATATTATTAATCCTTATCAAAATAAATACGTTATTCATTACAAGTATTTAATTTTAAATAAAATTGCCCTTTACATCATTTGATTTCACTGAGTATCTTTATAAGATATTGCAGTTTTAAAATATTGATCAAGCGCGCAATAATGATGCACAAGGCGCCGATAGACGCGTTACGGTTTCACGTTTGAACAATTTGACCGAATTGTATGATTTTTGGTATGGACATAAATAGGACTCTGAGAAGTAAAATAGACTTCAACTTATTTTCCTTCTGAACTCAATCCTGTAGTCTACGCGGACGGAGTCGCGAGCAATCATGTATATTTATGAACACTAAGGTCGGATTTCTTGTTTGCTGTTTTTTAACGGATACGGCGCATGGTAACTGTTCCTTTACTGTATATTAAAGTATTATTGTACTTATCGGCTACAGATATATTTAGAATCTGATGCCTGCGTGGTTCGCATCTGTTGCTTTAGTGTGCTTTTTTATTTTGTAACTAATTTTTATTATTCATTTTGGTATGATTGGTATTTAAATCTTTTTTTGTAACTCTGGTATATTTCGTTATGGGTGTTCACAAAAGTAGCACCAAAATCCCTCAGTGCGTTTTTTTTTACGACAAGAAGGCTATTCTGTAGTATTATTCAGTTTGAAAGTGGTATCTGGGGAGGATATATTATTTTCTTCTTCAGTCTCCTAAACCTGAAGCATTTTCTTATTACAGACGGATTGGGGAATTCAGGGGGCCTGTGTACTTCTCCTCCAAAAAAAAGGGTAGGGCCTGTTCAACAGTAGAGTCCCATGAGTGAAGACAATACATGTCTAAACAAAACATAAGTTATCGTATTGTTTTAGAAAATTGAACTGGATTTCAATTCGGTACTAAGATCGGACAATCAATATTTCAACATTTTCTATTTCAATTTTTTTTTTACAAAACTCGTCTTCAACTCTATTATTACTAAAAAATATTATAAAATCTCTGTCGACAATACCTGTTTAAATATGTTTTTTATGAAGTTACGACAATATGTATCCCCTATTCATAAATCAATAATATTGATAGTCCAGTACATATCTATTAAAGCAAGTATCAAGTGACTGCGGTCGTGCAAATGTGATAATAAGACAAAGCGGAGGCCTTACAAGGCTGAATGCAAGGTTGTCGCAAATACATTAAAAAATAATGCATACAGGAATGGAACAATCGATAATAATCCGATATTAAAATAAGTACCCAAAAGTGTCTCCTTCATGTATGGCTTGAGGAAAATCCTGACGAATAATAAGTTATAAAATGTTATCGCTTACAATGAAGTGATTTATTTATCTAATGTTAACTTAATTGGTGGAATAACCAAATTTTGATTAAACAGATTTATTACTTTTTATGACATTTCATGATTGATATTAATTGGCTTGATACTTTTTTTTACCTTTACACAATGGAGTGCTAACCGAGCCACTAATGTTTTAAACGTTGCATAATCATATATAAATAGTATCATAACTATTACCGTGACTCAAGTCGTACCCACGTCAAATTGATGAATTAAATTATTTTCGCGATATGATAAATATAGTTTGTCGGTTCGTATTGTATGGAGAGTGACGCATAAAAATTATTTCCGTTCGACTTTGCATAGACTCAGCTAACGATATCTTGATACTATGTTTTAAACTACTATGAGAAAAGTAAGAAATTAAAAGCAGGATCATCATCAACCCATATACATCCCACATCTGGGTACGAGCCTCCTCTACAATTGAAATATTTCAAGCCTAAGTCACCACGCTGCTCTAAAAGTACAAGTAGCAATGGCCTCGAGGTTAAGGAAGCCGATAATCTCGCTGGTCGCAGATTCAAAGCCCACATACCTACACGCCTCTAACTTTTCAAAATTACGTGTATTCACAATAAATTATCACTTACTTTAACAGTGAAGGAAAACATCGAAAAGAAACCTGCACACCTAAAAGTTCATAGAAGCTACTCAGGTTTGTAGTCCGCTAACCAAATTACAACATTGTATGTAAAATATTTGTGACGCTTTGACCATTGTTCGATTTCTCTTTAACAGTGCAGGAAAACATCGTGGGGAAACCTGCACACCTAAAAATTCGTAGGCGTTAAGTCTACCAACCCGCACTAGGCCAGCGTGATGGACCATGGCTTAAACCCTCTCAGTTGTACAGCCAGCCCATGCCCAACAGTGGGATGTATACGGAATGATTAATTATGAATTGACTTCCCAATAGCCATTTACAAGACCCTTAAAAAATTACAACCGACACATAAAAATCGTAGCAAGGACATAACTACCAACGCGTCACGCGACTGAACATAATTCATACGTTACTTTGAGTTTTCACTACTTTGTCGCAATTTTTATACATTGTTTAAAAATCAATTGTAAGAATTACATTGTTTGAACATTGGAGATTTAGATTACCGAAATTGTTCCTTTGTAATTTGTTTTTAGTTTTGAATATTTATGTCCCTTCTGTTGTTTTCATCAGATCTAGATATAAGATTATAATCAGATTATATAGATAAGTCTTAAATGATAGCGGTGTTTCACACTATCATACAAAAAAGGCAATGATTTAAATCAACGTAACTATCAGACATACATTGTAGGGTAACATATTTCTTGTATTTCATATAAGTTACCGAATGTGCGCTATTTAAATACCAAAATCCCAGTATTTTTTCGGACCGGGAACACAAAGTGACAACAGCCCACTGTCGATTGACGATTTTCGAGCAAAATTCTAGACTTAATGCTGCTCCGGAAAATTTCCTACTGGAAAAACTCGTCAACTCTTCGCCAGACCCGGAAATCGCAACCATGACCTCGTAATTGCACGGCACATATTTGTACCGTAAGACATTGAGGCAGTCTTTTTCTAACATTGGTTGTGTGCTAAATAGTAAACAATCTCTTATCTCAGGAAACTACTTACAAAAGAATTATATTTTTGATATAAAAATACAATTCCGACAAATGGGATCATAATGACATGTCCTTATCATCATCCAAATCATAGTTAATAGTCAAGTAATTAAGAAAACAATGTATTTATAACCTTATTGTTTATCTAAACGGGAATTCCCTTTAAAATAAAGTTTACTTTTGATTTTTATTATCTCTACGGTATAGTTGTTTGATTGTACATGTTCAATGTTTATTTTGACGTTGATAGTTACGTTTTTAACTAACTGTTATTTGTGTGAGATGTTTTGAATAGTAAGGTTATTTTTATTAATGTTTAATCAATAGTTATTTCTTACAATGAAAATAAAAGTTATCGAAATGGCGTCTGCAAGAGTATTCTGAGTCTTATGAATTTTGGACTGATTTTATAGGTTTAAAAGGTAACATACAATATTGAATATCTCCATCTAAAATAACCATTTTTAGTTCTTTCTTGTCACCAGTTTCCTCTCCAACTGAGGAAGGCAACCACGTCTAATAATAATATATTGAATGTAAATTATTTATTCAATGACTTATCAGATTTCTTCACTCTACATTTCTTATTAGAAAAACTCGAACCAAATCGATTAAAAATTTCCTGTATTATCCCAAGGTTGGTTCCACCCAAAAAATTTAAAGATGAATTCTACCATCAAGAGATTGGGAGTATCACATTGAATACAATTTTTTGAAATAAGTGGTTGTATATTTATAAATCTGTGCCTAAGTATTTCTATCCTCTAAGGCATTGTGTTAACAAATATTATATTACAAGTTAAAACGTACGTGCAACTAAGTAGCATTCGTGGTTTACCGCATTCACCGCAAGATTTGTTATTATAGTAATTAGAAATGGAGTATTTGTGTAGGAAATTTCTTTGTAACTGGCAGCTACTTATTATTATATTAAGTGGATCGATATAACCCTGTAACAAAGTAGTCTGTAAGTAGAGTAGGCCTTAGTACTGTGACGTAAGACAAATTGGCTTAGATATTCCTAAGTACATACAAACATAATTCCTCGATTGTATTCCCCAAGAGATAGATAGGAATGTATAGTATGTATCAGTCCTGGGTATTGAAGAGCGAAGTTATTGCCATTTTCCAACCACATTTCCAGACTCCATGTTGTTACTGAGAATTTACTAATAAAAAATCCAATAACACTTTGCTCGACCCGAAAGACGAATCCGGGACCTCTACACTGCACCCATACTTGTGCCGCGAGACCACGAGGTAGTCAAGAAAGCTACTTCTAGAAAAATTGTTAATAAGTGATATAGATCGCCGTTTATTATAAAAAAAATCTTTTATTTTTAAATAATTTCATTTTTTTTTTAAATAAATACAGGAATGTTAGTTGTTTCAATGAAGCTATTAACTATGAATTAGGTATCTAATAAATTTTACAGCGGAGCATTGAACCCTGCATCTATTCGTGATCCAGTCAAGGTGAGAATCGCAACAGAGTAAATATTGTGGCGACATTGCAACATCAACAAACCAGTTTGTAAATCGTGCTATAGAAATTGTCACATTTTCGACATCGCCAATCAGAGTTTAAAACTGCATCGGCTGATGTAATTATTGTTTGGGATTTACTAAAAAAATATTTGTGTAATATTAATATGTACTTATTATATAAATTATCGTATATAAATCAGATCCAAAAGCGACTCAGTAAATGATGGTAATAATTGACAAAAAACGCATAGGTACTTTAAACCCACATTTCTAAAGCTCAAAAGAATAGACTCAACAGAGCATATTTCCGTATAGCCAGTATGTTTACCTACTAGAAAAATCAATAATATAGGTATCATGGACGTCTTACTCGAAACTAACTACCATCGCACGTCTCACATTTATTCATATCATTCTAATCAGTCCACATACGTCCGACTGCTGGGCACGGGCTTCCTCTACCACTGAGAAGGTTTAGGCCATAGTCCACCAGGCTAGCCTAGTGCGATTTGACGGACTACCACCTAAGAAATTCCTAAGAACTTTGAGGTTTTAATCACGATGTTTTCCATCACCGGTAAAGCGAGTGATAATTTATTGTAAATACACATCATCATCAACACCAGCCCGCATACGTCCTATTGCTGGCCTCCTCTACCATTGAAAGGGTTTATGCCTTAGTCCAGTGTCTTAGTGTGTTAATAACATTTATTCTAAAGAAAAAAAATGATCCCAGTGACACGTAAGTCGTGGTAGTGGTGCGGTAATGGGGTTAACCACATATAGGTTATGCTAGATTCTAATCGGTGTTCGGCCTTGCCGCAGACTTTCTACAACGTTGGGCGTATACACCGAACAAGTTTCACCCTGATAATTATGCATCGTTTTAGTTGATTATTTCCGATTGTTTGCAGCGGTGAATGTTAGTTTTGTTGTGATCACGTCACTAGAACGTACTACGGATTTTTTTGAACGTATGACGTATTTGTGTTGCTTTTTTTGCTCTGAATCATAATAAAGAAAATCAAGCTGATTTGGTAACATTTTGTAAATAACTTTTTAAATAGTCCTCAAATCTTACATAACTTTCGTACGTCTTCTACGAATGAATACAATTCAATGCCAAGACGTATGAATATGTCTTAATATCACAGTATAATAAATAAATCTTAAATATTATGCTTTTGGCTGAGAATCATTCATTAGCTCTGTCAGGGTTCCCGTGGACGCATCCTTAACGTCAACAATCGCACTCACTCTACGATTCTCTATCACTGATAAACAGTTAATGAAAAACGTCACAAAGGC
Organism: Cephonodes hylas; assembly: GCA_030295005.1. Taxonomy (NCBI): domain Eukaryota; kingdom Metazoa; phylum Arthropoda; class Insecta; order Lepidoptera; family Sphingidae; genus Cephonodes; species Cephonodes hylas. The sequence goes on from AP025371.1 coordinate 10,075,988, forward strand.
CACCTCTATTACGTTCTATTCAGTAATCAAAGAAAAGAAACAAAACGCTCCATAAAAAATTAATTTGCCCTGACAATGGTGCTTCGAGGCAGTATGACCCACGTTCTTGGAACTACACTTTCGATGTGGCGTCGATCTGTCTGACACTCTCATTGTTGTCGATGTGAAGGCCTTTAGTGAAAGTAAATAGGGTCTACGTGTTTTTAATTAAGTGTTCATTATTTATAGATTTGAATTCAAGTGACATTGACAGGTTTTTTTAATTATTTTTTTACTGTATCCTTCTCAGTTATTTTTGGTCACCTAGGGCATTTATATGTATATATATATACTATAAATAATATGATTCATAATATGATTATATGATTGACAGCCTCGTGGCGTAGTTGGCTTGATACCGGTTTGCCAAGTTTCGAGGTCTGGGTGTTTGTGAGACAGAAAAGTCTCTCGTGGTATCTGATATTTGCGGCACAAGACTCGTATCTTTGTGTGAAATAGAAGAATGTATATTGGGTGTATTTATTGTTAATTATCACCCATTACAAATTGCAATGCTCGATAAACACAGCGATCCCAATTATAAAAAAAAAAGTTGTTTAGATAACAATCGTCCGTCACACTGGATAATTCACATAACTCACGTTGCAATTAATTGAAAAGTAAATCATCGTAAAAGGAACAGTTTAGTTATAGTTTTTCGTCTGAATTACAAATGAACGATGTTAAAAGTAAAATATGTATGTCAACGTCAGCGTTAATTGGACGAAAGTGTCTTCATTGATGAATTAGGTGTTATTGGGCTGATCGCGTAAAATAACACAAGAAAGGGGTAAACGTGAGTAAAATAAATTGAGTAACAGATTTGACATATCAGCATTCGATGCCAAATTTAAAAATAAAGGACAAGGGTCGATACAGCGTTTATCCTATCCAGCCAGCAACTTATTTCCAAAAAGTATTAATATCTTTGACATGTTTAATAGTAGTAATATGTTTATTAGCTATTCTTTTTTTTCACAAAGTCACGCCAAAGAAACAGCATTGCGCCTCATGGTATGCACGATTCTTACCAAATAGAGCTAAATCTGCAAGAGACTCCCTTTTATTGTCGCTGATGTGATTCTTCAAGCTAAGCCTGGTAACTTATGACAAAAGACGAGACAGGACAGTACTAATTTGTTTAATCACCATAGTTTAAGTTTGGTTACAACTCAGAGACAATTATAGAAAATTATAGCCTTCTTTCCTGAGGTCCCAACTGTGCCTATATCAAAACCTTTAAATAATTGATCCGGTAGGTTTTTCTGTTTATTCCTACAAACACACTAATAAATTTCGTTCCTCCTAAATTTAGTATAGAAAAGTAGTTTGAATTTGGAGTCTCTTTAAATGTATTAATATTTACGCTATATATGAATGTCGAGTCGGCTAAAGCGTTCGGAAAAATTTCTTCTACTACAATATTATAAGTATCAGCACAGTTTCTGTTTTTTTTTTGCTTGAAACGGCATTAGGCCCAAAATGATTATTTACTTTAGTGTCTGATACTTAGCGTTTTAAGTCGCCTTAACCGAGATCTTGGCTCGATAGACGGCACGGAGTTTGTAGTTTAATGTTAAGATAGTCACTTCATTGATCTTCTTCTTCTTCTTCTTTATCAACCCATATACGCCCACTGCTGAGCACGGGTCTCCTCTACCATTGAGAGGGTTTAGGCCATAGTCCACCACGCTGGCCTAGTGCGGGTTGGCGGACTACACATCTAAGAAATTCCTAAGAACTCTTAGGTGTGCAGGTTTTATCACGATGTTTTCCTTCACCGTTAAAGCAAGTGATAATTCAATGTGAATACACACATAACTTCGAAAAGTCAGAGGTGTGTGCCTGGGGTTCGAACCCGCGACCGCTGAGATTCTCGACCGCGCGACCAAGCCTCGAGGCCATCACTGCTGCTTCATTGATCACCGTTTAAAAAGAAATATCCAATTGCCTTCGGATTATTAGCATCCTTATCTCTACTTCAAATAATACGATTAAAAATAAAATAATAACAAAAGCAAATCAGTAGGTACCATAAGTCATAACCACGCAGGACCAATCGACATTCTTGTTGGTGCGTGACGTCCACCAATTACTGTAGCTAACAACACGACATTAACGAAATGACATTCCCTACTGGACACTCTCGATATGTCATTAATGGCGTTCTGGAGGTAATTACGAGACGATTTGCCGCCGGCCTAGACCCTCAGGAGAGGACGGATAATGATCACGTATCTAGATGGAGAAAAAAATCTAAATAGTCGGATGCTAAACTGTAAAAAGACGAATCGGTTTGTGGATTTTGATATCTTCATTTTTAGTGCTTCATCGTACTGACGATAGATCACGCATGCCTTTTACACTTATATTTTATGGGTAAAGAATTTCTTATTTATTGACAACTTGCGATACCATGATTGTAGATCCATATAGAGTTTATTTATCAAAAAGACATAGATACATACATAAACTTACAACTGTAGATATATCCTGCAGGACTAAGGAGGGTGCATTTTTACATACACATTTCGCCAGGTATGTGTATATCAATCCCACGTAATAGGCGGCGACGCTATTGCAGATATTCGGGCACATGTCAAGAGTCTGTGCTAGTACTGTGAATTTCCTAATGAAGAAAACAGATTACACTTTGTGCGACCTGGGATTTGAAATCGTTTCTAGATTGCACGGCACGTACTTTAATTAAATTTATTCAATTCATAATAAAATTAATCTGTTAACTTAAAAATAACCATAACCTAACGTAAAGACTTTTCTTTGACAGTAAGAATACTGTCAAAGAAAAGTCTGATAGAAATCAGCCAAAAGATGTCCAGAGCTGGACAATAGCGTCCTCTAAAAATGTACAAATCTTCTTGTTAGAAGCTTTCTTCCTCTCATATTAATCTTAAGTTGAAAGCAGGAATTCTTCATCCATTTGCGACTAAAACAAAACCCTATTTTGGCACATAGATAAATGGAAAACTGGCGATTTACAAGCTACGATTATTTTTATAACATTAACTATCATCACCATCACCAGCCTATATACGTCGCATTGCTGGCAGAATATTAGTAAAATATTAATAAAATAATACATATACCTTCACCTATACATGTCAATTTATCTATTGGCGCAATTTGTCGAGCGGCTGTCGGGCAGTAATTTTGCATGCTATTACGTGGATTGACTCACGCGCATTGGTCGGAGTCGGGAGGCGGCGCTGGCCAGCATGGCCGCTCGCCGATAATAGCCACCTTCGGCAAGAATGTTGACAACACGTAATAGGCCCCAATCATATTACCGCTGAAAAGAGGTTAAAAGATAGTTGGTAGGTTACATGTACTAGGGTCTTGATTCTATAGGTATAGGCAGTGTTTGGACATTACATATAAATCCATATGTTAGTAATTAATTTTTTGATTAAATTACTGGTTTAATTTTTTGATTGCTTTCTAAAATGTTTGAATTATTTATCTTATACGCTCAATCGATAACCACTGTATTTGTCGGGCGCGAAATTCTCCAATTGGTCTTTAATTCGCGCCTAGCTTCTACTGGTTGCTTTACTTGATAGTGATCCTGAAACGTGAGCCCAGTAAAAACCGTGGATTCTTTAGGTCACCTATAATATGAGGTACGTCTGATATAAAACTCATAATCCCCGTATTCCGTATAATAGTAGCACGGAATCTGGGAACGTACGTACCCGAAAACGTTAGGCTCACATCTTTTTACGCGCGAAAAATTATTTGGCGCTTTTGCGTAGGCCTATGTTCAGCGGATTAAAACTATAAATACTTTTATTTCAGTAAGGGAATCAAACACAAACACGAAGTTAGTGAGCTTACCTGAAAAACGGCTATTATCGACTTATACTACGCGCAATTTTAAATACATCTAGCGAAACATGGGTATTATATACCCCTGCCTTTGTGTATTTATTTATTGAAAGGTACGTTTAATTTCAACACAAAAATATATATATATGAATAATAAATCTTCAAAATTTCCAAATTTTTCAAAGCCCAAAGCCAATTTATAGAATTTTGAATTATTTGTACACAAATTTTAACGGTTTTGGCAAGAGTATGTTTATTTTTACAATGTACAGTATTTACGAGACAGTTTAAAAGTAGCGAATGATTTAGTCATAAAAATAATTTACTTTAATTTCATATAGCGCCATCTAGCGTTCAATAGCAACACTATTAAACTTTTGTTTGCAATTCAGAACTACAAATGCATAGTCCATAATTTTTGTCGGAAAGTTATTCAATATAGTGTAATCATGTTTTTTTATGAAACACACGCGTATTTTAAAATGTAGATTTTTAAAATAATAATTTATTATTTGCGCCATCTATTAGAAATTTTTGTTACTAGTTTATACCGAAATTTCTACTGATGCATTTTAGTAGAACATAAATAATACAGATGTCGTGAATTTAAATACTACAAGAATGTAAATTAATTTTAGATTTTTGTAGTACTTTTAATTATGTAGTATTTTTTAGGTTTTAAGTACAATAGTTAATTACAAGATTGAAAAGTATAAATTGGTCAATGAGTAAACAGTACATACATACATAACCTCACGCCTATATTCCCCGAAGGGGTAGGCAGAGATGCATTTCTGCACCCACATTTCGTCAGGTATGTATCAGTCCCACGTAATAGGGGGCGAGCCTATAGCCGTTATTCGGGCAAATTTCCAGACTCCGTGCTGCTACTGAGAATTTTCTAATGGAAAAACCCAATAACACTTTGCCCGACTCGGGAATCGAACCCAGGACCTCTAGATCGTACGGCACATACTTGCACCGCGAGGCCACGAGGCAGTCAGTAAACAGTATACTACCCTATTCCAACAAGTGATAATGGATTTAACATGTGACAAAAACTCTTTATTAAAGAATGTAAACGCAATTAATGTACTTAAAAAAATCCGTATACGGGTTCAATAAATTACGTAGGTATGAATAAAGGTGAGTTATTATGCAGTATTCATGGCGCGTCGAGTATAATACACATTCATTAATCGTGTCCGCGTAGTGTTGGAGAAATTGATGCGAGAGTCAATGGACAATTTTCAATATTAAATACATTGATTTTTGATGAATGAACCCTTTATATTCGGCAATTAATCGTCCGTCCACTCAATTTGAAGCGAAATTCTTAATTTGGCGATGCTCTTTTTTTCCTTTTTTTTCTTTTCATTGTCTTTATTTCCAAGCGCTTACATACTTATATCTATGTATGTATTACGTTTAAGTTTCGCTAACAGCGCATGTTGATATAAGGTACAGGCGCCAAGGAAGGCCCACTTAATTTGAAAACCTCGTGAAATCTTGCTGATTAATAAAGTGAAGACAATTCATGTTGGAAGTTAAAATATATTTATTTGAGAAACAAGATACCGAAAAAAGGAGTACAGTTTTTGTCATTTTAACACAAATTGAAACACTTTTCAGAAACATAGTATTGGGCTATCTTGGGAAGCTGGTCGCTTAAGATGGCCCGAAAAATAAAATTGAAAATATATGCAAAATAAACACTTAAATATTTTTATCATAAAATATCGAGATAAAAACACATCTTTCTTATAACATTATTCATAACAGGCATTAAATGAACGAAAAATTTAAATGTGGGCTATCTTAAATCTATCAATATAAAAATCAATTATAAAATAAAAACAAATTACTAAATAAGGTTAAATTTTACTTTGCGATCAACTTTAAAACTAACCTACCAAAAATAAAATTAAATAAGTTCTTTTTTTCTTAAATATATTTTTTTAAGTTATTCTAGGTGGGCTATCTAAGGAATACTGAAAATTTACTTTGAGATCAATCAAAATATACCTGATTAGCGAAAAAAAATTAGACGTAAACAAACAAATTAGATGTCCTTAATTGACTACTAACTTTAATTGCACTCTGGACATATGAAATGCTCCTCATCGTCTTTGGTTAAACCCACACATACTTCATTTCAATAATCCTAGAAAGGCCCGGGCTATGTTTGGGTATTCTAGTATGGGCCATGATAGGAAATTACACCCGAGTTAAGTAAAATATTGTAAAAATCCAAAAAAAGAAATCAAATCAAAACACTCGCCTGTAATTCGCTGATAAATATATTAAAGATTAATTTCCTCAGTTTAGAAGAAAGAGATGTGCTTTAAGTTTGTTAATTTTCAAAAGGATTTCGATAATTGAAATTATAAAACGTGTATCGTCTTGACACGACCAAGCAAAATGTCATCTAATTTCGAAATGGTGACGCGCCGGTAACAAAACAAACTTGCACTATTGTCTATTATACTAGTAGCATAAACCCACGAAATTTGAAATGTTTCAAATCATCATAACTATATTTTTTTAAAAGTGGGCTATCCTAGGAGCCGGGCCATCTTCGGCGACACTACCTTACTTATTATGGGCACTAGCAGGGTAAACAATCTGAGATAACAAGTCTTAGCCTTTTTTAAGGTACTAAGGGAATTTGCGTCGAAAATGTCTGAGAAAATTAGAGAGACAAAATACGAAAGCCTCACTACCTAGGTAAAAAAATTGCCAACAAATGTTTTATTTCATACATATATATTTGGTGACAACAAGAAATATGAAATGCACGGCGTGTTGCGAACATTTTAAAACAAACACAAGGACAACCCCTCCAAAGTGTAACGCTAATAAAGAATTAGGGCACGCGATATCACTGGGTATCCTTGTTGTAGACGAGGCGAATAGCCTTCAATGTCCTCACTCGATCTTGAGTTGCAATCTCCATTCCGTTTTACGTTTCTGGCGTCTGTCTTATGAGTCCTATGAGTTCCCATTTCAAAATAGGTCAAGGCCAAAACGGGATTAAAAACATGATCTGATTCAAAACAACTTTAAAATAAAATAAATATAGCTTTGCGCCTATATTTCCCGAAGAGATAGGAAGAGTTGCATTTCCGTACCTACATTTTTTTCTGGTTTGAAGAACACTGGTACTCTACTACTTGGTATTTTTTCCAGACATTTCCGGACTTCTCGCTGCTATTAAGAATTTTCAATTGAAAAAATTCAAACCACGTGCCTTACCTAGTGCCTTGGGATTTAATTCCTCAGCCTGTTTCGAACCAACCATACGTAACGTTACACTAAGATTAAATAAACTATAACTAGTATTAATCAACTCTACACTGTCGATTTCTGTTTCGCGTCGAATCCAAAACAATGTTACTTGGATCCGTGTTAACTTAAGCTAAGTCGCTTCAGGCGAACTGAAGTTCTTGGCTCGATAGCAAGACCTCTCTCCTGAGACTCACAAACCGCTAGCAACTATCTCAGCTCCCTGCGAACGCTCCAAATACGAGCAACTATTTATCAGACTTCTTTGTGGCTGCTTAAGCTGATACGTATCTCATTCGAGGTAGGAATTCTAGGAAAGGATTACGGGGATGTCGTTGGTCAATATTAATGAAAAAAAAAATTCTAGTCTTGGTCTACAAAGATAGCACTATTTAAGGATGATTAACTATGATAATTTTCTTTTAAAGAACTATTATTATAAAATTTGTACGAAATCGTATAGAGTGAAAGAACTGATTTAATGATATTAATAATAAGTTACATATATTATAAGACAGTAGGTACTAAAAAAATATAACAAATATAATTTTTACATAGACATTTTATTCTTCATCGTAATTTATGTGAGTATAAACAGGTGTACCAATCGTTAAAAACAGCTTATTGAAATAACGAAAAATATGTAGCTGTGCAAAAATAAACATGATCTTTTTGTAACTGAACTGGCTCATTGACATAGCGATGGAAAGTCTTTTGTTTCTTAAAGTACCAAAATAAATCTTTAAAACCAGTGCAAAAGAAATAAAATACTTCTTAAAGGCACAACAAAAAAAATGGCCAGATAAGCGGCGTCCTACTTTCGAAACATCAAAAGTTCGACCGAGATAAGGCATGAATATAAACTACATTTCAGCGCCCATTCGCCGAATAAATTGATACACATCTGAAGGATTCAGCTACCTGAATGCTGACTGGCCCACTTTAACGTTTTGATTTGTATATTTGTATCGGCGACTTGTAAGTGCATGGGTCTGGGACTTTGCAAGTAGTTAAAGAGGTTTATGGCATATGATTTTGTCAGTATACCTTTGTTCTTTGTTTTTGACATACATTACAAAATAATATGCATACTTAAAAGAAGGGCAAAGATTAATACTATTTCTCGGGTACGTTTTAACCTTCCGAGCTGTTGTTAAAAGTTCTCTACCTATTGGAATGAACTACTATCTCTGTCCGATGCAGAAATCACAGGTCAATCGTTCTGTTATGGACATCCCTATTACAGACAAATTTGCTTACGCTAATAAATAAATTTGTATAAAAAGAGGTGTATGTATAAACGCAGACCAAACTTGACGTTCCTACTGTAAACATCGTTCTTGAGAATATATTAATTGGTGTTCAAGAGTGAATTTTTTTTTAAAAAAAGGACCCACGGTGATCCACCCTAACAGTTCGCACAACGCCCTCTTATAACACTTGATTAACAACACAACCAATCATATTATAAAATAAAATAAGAGTAAAAAAAAATGTGATATAAGTAGCAAATACTAAAATAGCAACATAATTGCATTTCTCGCTTAAAGCAGATCATTTAACGTATAAGTCTTACTACGGAGCATGTTCCTCTTTTATATTCAGTAGATTTAGATCCTTAGTCGACATTCTTAGCCTAGATAAAATGACTAAAATTACGCTTTTTTGGAACAAAAACATCAGAAAAGATTATGATAAATTATCTAGTACATTCCTCGGTTTAACATAAAAGCGTTAGTAAGCAGTAAGCGTGGAAATAATGACTGGAGTTTGAAAACAGACGTTCCTCTTACTAAATATCTAGACTCATAACGCTAACATATCAAAGTCAGCACCGGCCACCGAGTACTTGAAACCTCCCAGAGGATTTCTAAATGAAAGGAAGCATCGTACTGAATAAAGGAAATATTATTAAGGTTAAATACTCGTAAAACAAAAGCCCTGTGATTATGATATAGAAAATATGATTCAATTTTATTAATTTATAAGGTGCCATTTTAAACTGCTTGTTAATTCAATTTTCGGGTCGGAAATATATTACAAATATTTTCAATTTTGATATTTCCAGGGTCAACAAGAAATTTAAAAATGTGCCTCACAAATGTATTAAAAAAGAGAATAATATCTCATTTATCGTACGAGACTTAAAAATATAGTAAGTAAAACGTGATTGTAGAAATAGGTACACCTCTACGTACCGTTTCGGTGATTATACCGCGAGTAAATAGCATACGCGTGTAACTGTGTACAAACGTATTTATAAAGCCCTCGGCATTTTTGTTTAGTAAGTAATTTTTGTTACTCTAGATTTCAAATTAAAAAATCGACTTTTTATAACGAACCCAAGGGCGTATCGTTGTAGTATGTACAAAAGACTAATAAAGTGAAAAATCTTCATTACTATCATCATATTTTCCGTAACAGTTAATATATAAATCTTAATAACCGTATAAAAAGCAATACAAAAACACAATAGCGAATCGGGCCATCGCAATATAAAAGCGAATACCGATCAGGCGATATTATCCATTCATCGTTCGGAAACGCCGAGTCAGCGGTTAAATTAAATTTGCATCGTCGTTACATCGACTTTGTGCTATGTTAAGTAATGAACTGCACATTTTGATGTTCCGCCTCTGATAGTGACAAGATTAATTAATTACACTAATGGTACAGCTTCGCAGGACGTGTAAAATAGGTATGACGTAATATTGATACATTTTTAGGCATATGCACGAGACTAAAATTTAAAACAGCAACACCTTTTGAATAGACTGTTTATAATCTGTTTCTTTTTGGTTTAGGATGACTTTACTCGCGATCCCGTTCCGTACTATCCTTTTGCGAGCGAGTCATGTCGCAGAAGGGAACATCGCTCGCCACGATCTCGAACTCCCAACCACCGAAGAAACGACAGTCGGGAGTGAGAGGTAAACACCAACAATAGCGCGGAGAGCTTGTGTGCCGAGCTGTGTCTGCCGGGCAGCTGTCATAATGGTGACACACGGCTAGCTCTTCCTAAATATACCACCTCACGCCTGATTTTTCGAATCTCTGTGAATAAACGTATGACGAATTCAGTAAACTGGTGCATGAAAAACTCGATTGCAAATGGAAGCGAACAGGAAAGAAAGTAAGGATTTTAATCTGAAAGTAATCTTACTCACCACATGAAATAACAACATTATAAGAATAAAATGAAAACGCTATTACTTTAATATTCAAACACGCTTCACTTTAATATTTTGAATTTTGTAGGAATAGTTAAATTTTACGTTTTATAATTTCTAGAATTACAATTACGAAGCTTAATAATCCTGGCAGCTAAAAAGCTTGAAATTTAAACTATGAAAATAAAAGACGTAACTAATTTTCATTTTAAAATTGATTAAATGGAACGCGAAATAGAATTACTAATTTCTTAAACCGCAGCTAAAGAAGTTTCTTGTTTCGAAAATTGAATAAGTCGCATATGCAGAATTGCCAGCATTTGAACGCTGCAGGCTAAACGGTGGCCTAGACAGCAATCCTTTTGTGTAAAGTACCTACTCAGTTTTACTCAGCTTCGTGAATCGCGAAAATGCATTTGTAGGATAAAGATTTGAATGCTCACGTATTAAATATGCTTTGCTTTGTGAATTTTAAGGCAGACCGCATAAATATTAAGTCTGGCAGAGCTCCTTTCATTTCTTATTAGTTTTCATAGTTCGATCGAAATTTGGGGATCGCAGATGTTTTTCGTTAAAGAGATGTTGTTTCATCGTGTCTCATCTACATTTTGCTGTATTTATTTTAGATATTAACTCTGTCAAAATCTGTTTTTGGTTTTAAAAAGGTTTGTGCTTTTTTTTCACTACGGTCAAGTTATTTGAGGGTTATTTGAATTACTGATAATAAAAAAATAACTTAAAACAAAAGGTCAGAATCAGACATTATGATCCTAGAATATCTTCTTAATTTAACTTCTTTCTTGGTGTTTATAGAAAAATAATTTATTTGCTTTACTGCTTCAACTAACAAATTTGATCACACTATCAATAGAATAAAACAATGCCATTAATTAAAACAATGTACGCATGTCGAGGATGGAGTGAAGACACCCGCAATTTGGTCGAAGGGCAGAAACTTTATTCATTGTTTTCAGGTTAGGTTGCTCGTGCGTGGAATTCCCCCGGCTTTCTATTCACTGAGTTCACGGTTCGTTTACATCATACTGATTTTTCCACATAAAAGCGAATGAATTATTCAGCAGCTAAACCTTTTTTGTTATAGGAAAATGTGCGAAATATAGAACATCTTATTATCTATACTTATGGCTGCGTGTCTCTTTGTTACTTGTTACCTTACCACCCTCGGTAGAAGGTCTGAATATCAATTGGTATGCGTTTCGGATTTTCTTGAAAATGATCTTGATAAATATCTTCATAACTTTGACCAAACACTACAAACATTTGTTTCCAAAGCTCTCATAACGAATACAAATGAACTATGAAGCTAACATTTCCAACCAACGGGATTGTACAAACAATGTTTGCCTCACAAAAGGTATTTTAAAGAGCACCCACATCGTAATTCAAGCGAAGTGCTAGCAGTTAGTATCCATTCGGAGATAGTTTTCGTAACAGAAGTAGTAATGCAAGTTTGTTCAAACATTTGGATGTTGGACGTGGAGATCAAAACGTTTATGTAGCTGTATAAGTAGATGTCGGATAAGTGAGTGACTAAAATAACAACTGAGTTGAGTTTAGACAAATAACGAATATCTAAAAGTTACGATGTGAAAACGTAAATGCATTTTGTTATTTCAAAATTTTATTTGATGAAAGTGTGTCATTGTTAATTCTGATAATAATTAATCTGTGTATCGAATTTCGAATGAAAATTCCACTCAGCAACTTGGCATGATTTGTTAATCAACAGGCATTATTTTAGAAGCCCGATAGTCTTTTGTTTATATGTATTCTTCACGCGAAAACGAATAGAGATAGACATATATTTTGAAGCGCAGACAAATTATTATTATAACAAGGGCTGAAATCAATTAAGAGGTCCTCCATAGTATCCTATCAAAGTTACACCATGTTTAGAAGCTTAGCAGCTCCTGATTACTAAGAACGTACAGGCATAATTTACAATAACACGATGGCTCAGCCAGGAGTTGTCAGTTGCACAACAACTAAACTACTCGCAAGAGAATTCAGTTGCGAAATTGTTTGCGCTTCAGCGAATGGCTTGGCAGATGACGTTTTATGCAATTACATCAGGTGGAATATGATCGTGTTATATTATAGAAAAGCAGTGATGGCTTCGAGGTTTAGGCGCGCGGTCGAGAATCTCGGCGGTCGCGGATTCGAACGCCAGGTACACACCTCTGACTCTTCGAAGTTATGTGTGTATTCACATTGAATCATCACTTGCTTTAACGGTGAAGGAAAACATCGTGATGAAACCTGCACACCTAAGAGTTCTTAGAAATTTCTTAGGTGTGTAGTCCGCCAACCCGCACTAGGCCAGCGTGGTGGACTATGGCCTAAACCCTCTCAAGGGTAGAGGAGACCTTTGCTCAGCAGTGGGCGTATATGGGTTGATGAAGAAGATATTATAGCACTTGTCTCTAACTTATGTATTTAGAAAATTATGTCACTGACCGCTAGTTGATGATGGTAAGTATAGGTCCAAATAGAGTAGACCTGCGAGAAAAAAAAAATAAGTTGTAAAGCCAAACAGTTGTCCGTTTAGACTGCGGAGTGGTACCGTGGTTTAGAGATTGTATTATCTTTCGTTCGGTTATTGAGACTGTCTTTAATATAAATTGTTGATAAAAGGATATTTCTTTAAGTCTTGATAACAATCATGCCTCATAAGAATACGCGATAGTGTCAAACATAAGCAGTTTTAATAATGATTCGGATGACGTAATTCTGTAGTCTGGAAAGAGACAGTCATATTTTTTTTTAGGTTCTCTTTTTGAGATATTTTAGGTACAATAACAGGCAGGGTATCGTTACTTTGCCCTGCCAAAAAACAAATATTAAATCACTATAGCGAGTTCTAAATTTGTTCGAGAGTTCGCTTTTGAAGCGGATCTGAATATTATACCAGCAAGTGATTTTATTCCTACACAGTATTGTTAGAAATATGGAGTTAATTCAACGAAAACCTCATACGCTTTCGAGGGGCGAGCCAAAGTTTCCACGTCGGTAATGTCATATTTGTGTTGAAAACTTGCAGCAAGTTAATCAAAATGTTGTATTTGAGTATCCATATCGGCAAATGTCGGCCACCACGTCATAAAGGCTCTGGGAAGTTAGCTTAAGGTATAAAAATAATTCATTCAAGAAATATAAAGTGGAAATTGTTACAATATTACATGTCATGTTTAAGAAGAAATAAAGCGCGAGCTTATTTAGAAATAGAGAAGAACCGCATAAATTTTAGTCCGATTCGTGTCTGCGACACTAAAAAAATTAATATAATATAAATCTTATAAAATAACCCACTATAATGCAATACCGCTTAAAATGCTTTTGTTTCTGTGTTACTAATGAGCCAAGTTGTTTAATAAATTCATACTGAAAACTCCATTTACTTAATTTATTTTTGTCCACAAGCTTGTTCTTCCGCACAAAGACTGCGTTATTAGATTCCTGTTAAGACTACATACTATTAAGATAATATGCGAAAGAATATTAACATAAAAATTCACCACTAATGAAACTGAAAAAAGAACTTGCAATGCAGTTAAATAAGTGAATTTAAAAATATAATTACATTGGTTTCTTTGTAGTTCTATACTTCTCGTTTTATCTTCTAATTATCATAATATATGTATACATACATATAGAACTTATAGGGTTTTTTTATATTATTTATCATATCAATAACTTATATAAAATTTATGTTATAATATTTATATGAAAATCTGTAAACCACAAGTCAATTAACATATTTATTAAATAACAGAACTAGTTTCGAATATAAAGCTATGAGTACATCGTTAATTACAGCAAATATAGTCAGACTTGGCAAACAATAAACACGACAGACAAAGTAAACACATCGTGATAACAGACTAGTACTAGCGGATCGATTAAGCCGATCTAGTAATGGGTAAGTTCTGTTTGTTCCTGAACGTTCTAAACTTTGTCGTCGCTGGCCAACTATCTACGGTAGTTCATAATCTTGAATATAATTACGGTCCATCCTAGTTAATGGTGGATTTGAAAATTATTTCCTATCTAAACTAAATAAATAGAATTACATTCTAATTGTGAAATACCTTCTTCTACGCGGGAAACAAATTCAATACAATAGTATTATTTTCAGGCATTACGTGGTCATGATTTCGAGATTACGGCACCTAGTCGATTTATATATCGGCTGTCGTAGCTTTAAATTTCAGGCAACAACCTTTGACTTTTCGATTTTACACAATGTGTTTTCAAAATGAATTATCGTGAACTTTAACGGCGAACTAAAACATCGTGAAGAAATCGGCACACCTAAAACGTTCTGCCGAATTTCTTAGGTTTGTAGTCCGTCAACTCGCACTAGGCCAGCGCGATGGATTGATTCCGAAACCTTGTCGGTTATAGAAAAGGCCCATGCCCACTGCAGTGGGACGTATATAGGCTGATATAGATTCTCTTACACAAATTGAAAAATTTTAAACACTTTTCAAAGTCAATGTCAAATCTTTATTCAATTAGACTTTCACAAGTACTTTTGAATTGTCATTAAATAGGTCACATCTTAAATTTCTATGTAATAAAAGAATAGGGTTGTTAAACTTCTGTGTTTAAAACCAAACTTGAAGCCATAATTCGTGGTAACTGCGTGAAGTTGTGAAACTCCAACGATTCCGTTTGAAACACTCGCTGTCTTTGTTCAGTTGTTTTTGTAAAGTGAAATGTATTGGAATTATCGGTAAACGAGTTTGTTTAAACGTTGTCTAACATTTCGCCATACGAGGGCAGAACAAACCGTACTTTCAGTCCGGAGGTTTCAATGGAAGAACTTTTCAATACTTCAATGTTTATAGGATGTGTCTCATTCCAAGGTTTTGTATAATGCATTTAATAATTTTCATAGTAGGTTTAACATACAACTATATTATGAAGGTTTATTTTATCCATTTAATTTCAGTAGTCTTTTAGCTTAAATAAACATATTAATCAGTGTATAAATTGTGTGTTTACAGTATTTCTAACTCCAACATGAATGATTAAATTTTACACGTGTACCTAACAATTTCAATCAGTGGACTGACAACCTCATAAAAGTCCCAAAATGATCCAGAATTTTCAGTTTTCGTTAATTCACTGCAATGGGGTAGCCCACATTTAAAACTCAATGCATTACATTAGAGAATAATATGTCGTTGGATAGTCTTTATCATCCTATCCCTATAATAAGCTTCACTACTTACCTAACTATCAAACTGAGCCCATTAATATCAACTCAGAAATCCTTCTGGCCAACATTAAGAAGTCGATAATTTGCCAAATTGGATTTGTCAGTGCTGAAACTGATCATGAATAAATCCGTAGAACTTTTAGGGTCTCCCCGAATCACATTAAAAAGTTTGTAAGCGTTTTGGATTTTTTTAAAAATCACGTTTTTATACTCGACTCGCCGGTACGAATTTGATTTGTGTTCAAAACTTTGAGGCATTTCCAAGTGTTGAATTGGCATTTTATTAATGTTCTCGACGTTTCTAGGCAAATGGGTTCATTGTCAAACTTTGGAGTAGTGGTCGCTGAATGGATGTATATTTTTCAATTTCAAATATTTTCTGTTTACTGAACGAAGATAGGAAATATTATTATTAGTTAAGTGACTATAAGTTCATATTTAATTTCAATGCAAAATATTTCAGAAATTCATTAAGAGCTATAACTAGTCTGGATTAAAATTTAAATTGTAGATACACGTAAAAGCTTCTTATCCAACTCAGGCCCTCACATTTCACATTTCCATCCAACTACTATGTTTGCCAGTACCTTAAAATTACCTGCACTTCACTAACAAGTTGCCTTAATGCGTACGTAAAAGGCCGTTAGGGTAAATTACAGTGTGACTTCATATATCAAACGACGCCAGAAATTATGGCTATAAAGGCTTGCATCAGCACGTGCTTTACATTAAATTACATCAACCACATTATGCAAACATTATGCAACAGTGTTATTTCGATCATAGAGTGTTAGTTATAGAGTAGGTATAGATTGGCAGTTTATGGGTTTTTCTTGATAGCAATAATGATTTGTGGGATGTTTCAGGTACCGGAATGAAGAAAATTAATTTTGTTTTCCGTTAGGAATATTTCAATAGCAGCTCGTAATCTGAAGACATGCGTAATAATTGATGATGGGAAATTTATTTTGTCATTTTCAAATTAGAGAGAACATATATCTACATACATTTATGTGTATATGTATGCTCTCAATACAGATATATGCACCTAAAAACCAAGTAAAAATTATATCAAAGATAAGCAAAATAATATCCTAGAACTAAAAACATATGCGAAGCAATATCATTCTATTAAATTTAGGCTATGTATGAATGAGACAACGTCAATCTCGTGACGTTGATAGAGTGTAATCAAAGCAGAATAAAATATACGGGGCGAGTAGTTTCAAAGCAAAGTAGATAAGTGTAAAAATACAACGGAGAGACGTGTACAAATTCATATCGTTAGTACTGAGGATGATATGGAATACATAGACCAAAGGGTAGTTGCTACTACTAAAAATGTATGTTCCCACCTAGCGTATAATGCCTAAAAATTAACTGTTTTATTAAGAGCTTATCTTTCTTATCTGAAATAAGAAATATATTTGTCTGTGTTTGAAAAGTTCAGAAGCTGATGAATTTTTACTTTCAGGTGAATTATTTTTGAGAATTAGAACTTATATTTAGATTAAGAAATTGTTATTTCCTTTAGTCTCATAATAAATAATTACTGGTGGTTGAATAATTTTGATCTTCAGCTCACATAAGATGTTATCCACACAAGTTTTTTGCATCTCAGGTCCAGTTTATACTAGTGGCAATGCTTCCACAGAAGTCTAAACATTCATTGTATAATGTCTGGCTTATAATTGTTTATTTTGGTGTCAGTATTCCCTCTCATTTCTAGATAAAATTCCTTTTATTGAAAAAAAAAATAAAGGTTAAATATTCGGAATTTTGAAACCCACACTGATCTTTTGGGTTTTGTAAGTCACTGGGCTATACATACCTGTTTTTGAAGTAGTGTAGTTTGAGGTTTTGTATGAAAAGATAAGCTTTACTAGAACCTCGTCAAGTTCCAATAGTAGGGGATAAAGTAACGATTGTTGTTACCCAACAAGGCAGCGATCTGAAATAAACAGCAGGACCTTACAATCGATTTCAGTTTATCGATGACGCAGCACCGCTCTTGTGGAATTTCATATATGGAATTGGAATTATTTGCTTTTCATTCTATTTCGTTGGGTGCCTTATTTGATGCGATATTTTCGACTTTTATACTTACTGCTTTATTTTTACGGTAATATTTTTCTACAGTAGTACATTACGAACCCTCTCAATGGTAGAGGAGACCCGTGCTCAGCAGTGGGCGTATATGGGTTGATGAAGAAGACATTACGAATGAATTCTGT
This sequence comes from Cephonodes hylas, assembly GCA_030295005.1. Classification (NCBI taxonomy): domain Eukaryota; kingdom Metazoa; phylum Arthropoda; class Insecta; order Lepidoptera; family Sphingidae; genus Cephonodes; species Cephonodes hylas. Next base: position 10,093,807 of record AP025371.1, read on the forward strand.
TGTAATAATGGGTGAATCAAAATATACTAAATCCTTCATTGATCATAAGTGGTTTGGAACTTTGAATGGTAAAGAATGAACCGCAAACTAGTGATTTTTAAGATTCTGTCTATTTTAAGACAAATTCTTAAAAATCCCTTAATTATCTTAGTTTGAGACCTATACTAATAGTGTTTTATACTTGTGAAACAATATCTGTAAGTCAGAATTACCTCAAGCATTTCCTATACAATCACATTAAAATGGGCTAGGTATATACAGAGCATATTAAAGTTTATTCCTGGAATCAATTGTTTCTGCCTATAAATAAAACTTTTCAAGTAAAGTAATACATCGGACTTATTACTTTTAACAAGCTTAGCTGCGTAATCCAAAATATTTCTATTCGCAACATTTTGCCGTGATGTAATAATGTCACGGAGCTGTCAGTACGCTAAGTTGATTTAATTTAGTTCGAATTAAGCCGATTATGATGATATGATAAACAATGCAAATCTTTCATTACCGTCGCTGTGAAGGATTAATTGAATATAAATTGACGTAAGCATGTTTAATCATTTGCTTGGCTGCGATGCGGTTAATTCGTAGGGTTTCACTTGGGTCCGCTTGTGTATAACCTGGTACGCCCTCAAATGTTTTATGTAAGGGTAATATCGCCAGATTATCCCTTTTAATTTTATTTGTACGTTCATCACAAATTTAGCTACTTGACTTGTCAAAACAATCTACTTATTTTGGATTCTTGAAATATCTACACCCATTATAATAGACATTTTCAGGTAAAATTTTTTCTTCGTTGTGTCTAATTAGGGGTAAAGATAGGGTTTATAATTTAATCTATTTAAAGGTATTTTTCGTCAATATCAAACGTATTATCCTTTTTTGTATAGGCGAAAAATTCATTAAAATGTCAAACAATTCCTATTTGTTTACACGTACAATATACACTACTGGAAAAAATTAAAGGATCAAAAAATATATCCAAATTTTTTGCCGATTTTCAACAGGTCGTAACTTTGAGAAAAATGGTCGTACACTAAATTTAAAAAAAGGAAATTGTAGCTCCAAGTGTCTAGTTTTTGGATTAATTCATTAAAATTTTGTAGCATCAGCAGATTTTGAGTGGTCTTAGGAAAACCAGCAACAAAAAAAAATTTAACTTTTTTGTGTTTCTTTTTTTGTATATACGGACATGGAAAAATATGTTCTTGCGTAACCACTTAAATGATCGGATACTTTGTTTATTTAGCTTTAATTTCTTTCTTTTAGCACCTCGATACGTTTAGTTTTCGCGGAGGTATCAGTCTTCAAACGGAAAAGGATCCTTTTATCTTTAATTATCGCTATCTCCGCAACCAATAATTGCACACCAAGTTAAAGGTGCATTTTAAGAACTTAAATAAATATCCTTTAACCACTGGTTATTGTTTTATCGAAAAAACAAGAATTCTTTTTGTCACATGAATTTGAAAATGCATCAAAAAATGGACTTTGGGTGGCTTTTTGGAAAATCAAGCGCTGGATCTAAAATGTTGTGAAAACTAATAATGTTAAGTGTACGTTTTACAGTTCAATATGTCCACAAAAACCCTACAAAGTGCCAAATTAATCCATCCAGCCGTTTTTATGTTTCACTTGATCAAATTTTTGAAAAAATTAAAAGATCAAGTTTTTGCTCTGCAAAGCTCATAATTTAAGAAATGAAAAATGTTTATTTTTAAAGCTTGTTCCACGTTTCTGTTGAACGAATTTGTTGTTCTGGGGCAACTTGAAGAAATTCAAGTCACTAACGCTAATATTGCACGTTGTTGCTATTGTGTGCGATTAGGGAATTATTGAACAACCAATTTCGCGTTGACGAAATATTGAATTGATTGGGCGTTGGTTTCTTAAATTTCCTTATGTAGCCCCAGAACAACAAATTCGTTCAACAGAAACGTGGAAAAAGCGTTAAAAAATAAACATTTTTCATTTCTTAAATTATGAGCTTTGCAGAGCAAAAACGTGATCTTTAATTTGTTCAAAAATTTGATCGAGTGAAACATAAAAACGGCTGGATGGATTAATTTGGCACTTTGTAGGGTTTTTGTGGACATATTGAACTGTAAAACGCACACTTAACATTATTGGTTTTCACAATATTTTCGATCCACCGCTTGATTTTCCAAAAAGCAACCCAAAGCCCATTTTTTGTTGCATTTTCAAATTCATGTGACAAAAAAAATTCTTGTTTTTTCGATAAAACAATAACCAGTGGTTAAAGGATATTTATTTAAGTTCTTAAAACGCACCTTTAACTTGGTGTGCAATTATTGGTTGCGGAGATATCGATAATTAAAGACAAAAGGATCCTTTTCCGTTTGACGACTGATATCTCCGCGAAAACTAAACGTATCGAGGTGCTAAAAGAAAGAAATTAAAGCTAAATAAACAAAGTATCCGATCATTAAAGTGGTTACGCAAGAACATTTTTTTCCACGCCCGTATATACAAAAAAGAAACACAAAAAATTTGAATTTTTTTTGTTGCTGGTTTTCCTAAGACCACTCAAAATCTGCTGATGCTACAAAATTTTAATGAATTAATCCAAAAACTAGACACTTGGAGCTACAATTTCCTTTTTTTAAATTTAGTGTACGACTATTTTTCTCAAAGTTACGACCTGTTGAAAATCGGCAAAAAATTTGGATTTATTTTTTGATCCTTTAATTTTTTCCAGTAGTATATATATTTCCTTATAATATTTATAAACTTTCAATATACAGAAGATAAAAAAACACATAAAAAAGAAAAGTGAAAAATATGTTATGAACTGTGTATCGAGTTTTAGAAGTACCCCGTTCGACTCCCTGGTCAGGTAAAGTATTATTAGGTTTTTCTTTGGAAATTTAAAGCAGTAGCACGGTGTCTGAAATTTTTTTCCGAAAAAAAATGCGAATATGTGCGTGATTTGATGTGGCGTATGTACCATGCACCCTTGTCGATCGATTGAGATGCCTCTTCTTGTAAATCTCATAAGAACAGAATATAAAAAAAAATCAAATTAATAATAAGGGTAATCACGATTAAAGTACGTGCCGTGAGTCAACAGTATCCGAATTAATACTTCCGAACCTAATGGATATTGTTTAAGTACAAAACGATGGAAGCGCCATTCTCAGTAATGATAGGCTTTATCGCCCTAAAGGAGTATTTGATTTGATTTTTATCGTAATTTTAATTAGCCACTTGTTGCTGTGTTTGCATCTTCAGGTTATTAACGCTAAGCAGTTTAATTTTGCTATAAAAGGCGCGTTGTTTCCATTATAACATTTTTTTGGAGATAATGTTAAGTGGGATTACTTTCGTTTAAGCTAAATAAGATTAAACAGAGAACAGACAGTATTTTGTATCGGGACGAGTGTCGCTGCTTTTATGTCACCTTGTATGATCAGCAAAAGTGAAAGACTGCTATTGTTTAACCCTCATATAAAATAATCTTAATATTACATGTAACCTTAATTATAATATTCTAATCGTAGGTTCGGCACGCTCGGCATGTTGACAGTATCTTCCAAGTCTTATTCAACTGTTTTGTCTACTATATCTTCGGTGATGTAACTGAAAAATGTATATCTCTAGCCAAATATATGACGGCTGATAGGGATCTGTGGATGGATAAAACGAACTGCGCTGACCCTAAATAAAATGGGGAACAGGGCAAGGAGATGATGATAATTCATAGCCAATTTTCGCTGAGTAGTCAATAGGCTTGCTATTGACGTTTAAGAATATGTTGCCAGTCACTGACCTAAGAATTTCTTATTCCATAAAACAATAATAAAGCACGAACCGTGTTTTGAAACTCTCGATTTTGCTGGTCTGTCCGTACCTGTTCGTAAAAAATTACATAATATAAGTTCATGCGAGGTTTCTATAGAATGCAATGAATATATTTATTATATTGTCCTTAGAAAAAGAGCCAAGGGGAAGTGAATTTTAATTAAATCCACGTGATTATTGTTTACTTGACGCCTGTGTCAACTTTAATAACCTTGTCCGTGTTTTTACTCTTAGTTGGCGCGGTATAAACTTTCCACCAGTTTTATTTGATGAAAATTGGATTATGAAGTTTCTTATCGCATTAACTTTCATTTATATAGATATAAAAGGAACGTTTAATTTCGTTAATGTAGCATTTGCTTACTCAAACTTATGTTATGAATCCGTAAGTGGAGCGGTTTTATGACTTTTGGTACTAATTTCAAAAGGATCTTCAATAATAAATATATGCATAAAAATGTCTTTCAAGCAAATAACTCTACACAACTCCTAGGTATGCATAATACCAAAAAACTGAAATATAAAATTACAACATCGCCTACGTTGTGGCACATAAAATGTTTATACAAAACTACGAAAAAGGCACTGTGCTAAAAGCTCTCTATTTGAATGCCCAAATAATATCTCACAATATTCATAAAACTTCCAAATGTATGTGGTTTTTAAAACCTTGATCACGAATTCCTGGCGTACCTACAATATGGGCTTTACTATGTTTATGTTTTTTTTTTTAATTATTTGAGTCCTGACCAGTGTTACAAACATAATAAGAAACAAGTTAGCATTTATTTGCAGGTTTCCTACACGTCAAAATTCAAGACAACAAAAACCACTGGGAATTCCAAATTTAAAACTTTTTAAAAAAGGAAATCCTTTAAAACAAAAAAGGCTTGAATAATGCAAGGAGGTTTCACTTTAAAGTTTGTGGTCAAGTTCTGCTCGCACTTGACCCGTTTTTAATGCTACTTTTAATATTTAACGCTCAGGTTCGGAGGGCGCGCTAACGTCTCACTTAGGGGATCGTTAAGTGTTTTCGAAAGTCGCCATTAGTGTGAAATATGAATTAATGGGTGCGCAGCGACGTTGCGGCGTCATCGGTATACGGCTGCTCAAGAGGTGTAGGTACATGGATTACAGCATCTGTGGAGTAGGCGCATTTTGAACAGACTAAAATGTTTTTTACGGATAAATTCGTAATATTTTCCCTATTTTATTTCATTATTGCGCAAATATATAGTTCACGTAACGATATTTTCAATTTATACTTTTATATATTTGTGTGATCCACAAATATTTGTTTCGGGTCTGGGTGTTTGTGAGACCGAAATGTCTCTCGTAGTGTCTGATACCCACGACACAAGACTCGTATCTTAGTGTGGGGTCAGGACTATGTGCGTGACTGTTGGGTGTATTATTTATATTTATTTATATTTATATTTGTATAAAACTGTATGGAACTGTTTTATAGTTTTAGAGACTTTAATAGCCAAAAAAGTTTGGTTTATCATGTTAAATAAAAATGTATTCTGCCTGTATTCCGTTAATGGAGTGATTGTAAATTTAATTTTTACTCTAAACTAATTTGACTTTAAGTTCCACGCAATAAGAAAGAGAGGGTGTTATGGTTTACGCGTAAATTAATCCACCTTTCTACTACTATGCCACATTTAAAAATACCCGTTAAAAAATAACGAATGGGTTAGAATAATAGAAATCCGTATTTGTCGACCGCAAGCACAAACTGAGTATCGATGCAGCTAATCTAACAATAAAAAAAAAAACAAAGGAAAGCAACTCCACTCCATTCCATTGACAAACGCGCATAACCAAGTAAGCTGAGGCGGGTGGGTTATGATTGATTATATCGTATTCTGTTACCAGAGCTTTCAGCCGCTCATTCAGATCGGACGTCACGGGCCTCGCGCATCCCGGATATTTCGGGGACAATGGATATAGACAACCGCAGATTTACTACATACAAACATAATACAAGGAGAGTAGATGCGCCCAGGAATATCGAAGAAAAAGATATAAAAGGTACATAAACAAAACACAGAAGTTATTGTAAGGGTAATATATTTTATAGACGACTCGTAAAATTCTTCAATTCTGTGAATGGGTTTTCGTTGATGTTATTTGAAGATAATTTAGATGTCGTATTAACGCGGTAATGTTGCCAAATGCATCTACATATTTATGTTTTTTTGGAGATGAAACGTTATAATTTAATATCGTTTGTATAGTAACGTATGTCATTTATGTTGATTAACTTTTGTGGTGGAATCAAAAATGATTTAAATCATACTGTTAAAGATTGCTTCAATATAGAAAATTTTGACATTATGAAATTAATAGGTTTCACGACTATCGGTAGTCCAACCTTCTGCCAACCAACTGACATTCTAATAAAACTTAAATCGACATATTATATATTCTATTTTTCAGATTACGACGCAAAAGATGTTTATGGACCACAAATAACAGACAAAGACGGAGCACTACTCGACAAGCACGACAGTTTCTATCTGACTACCAAAAGTCTTCTTGTGCTGTTTCAGATTATGGGAGTCATGCCTATTATGAGAGTTCCGAAGGGTAACTTCTAATTGATACAATCTTTATAAGCATTTTAACACAAGATATCCAACACCACGTTTATTCCCAGAGTGTTTAAATAATTTTCACGATTAAATTCTATTCACATCGTCATCTGCTAACCAGCATACCACTATAATTATATCAAAATATAATAGGATTGAGCCCTGAGATGTCAGGCTTCCATCATCAAACATTATATAATAACCATTAACCAAATAATAAATACATAGTTCTGAACCCAGACTATGATACAAGTCTTAGGCTGTGGTTTCAGAAATTACATAAAATAAAACTTCAGGATCACCCAAACTTTTTTCTTGGCATGGCGATCAAATTCGCCGCCACTCATTTTCTAAGCTGGTGTCTGCGCCACGCCCACGGGGCCGTGATACCACATAACAATGCCAGTATGCTCATTTGTTCCTCGACGAAAACCTTCCAAAATCCAACATTATTTAAATTAGCACCGGAAATCTGTTCCGCAACTTAAAGACAGGACATAAATATGAAACTGATGTCGCTCCGCAAGCGAATACGTGAGGAGACGGACTAAAATAAAGTGGAATAACTCATCAACGTAGAAACCGCGTACACACGATAGAACATGCTAAACAAGAATTTTACGAATCAGCATCGGTCCCAAGATGTTAGTCACGTCTATGTCATTCAAAAAATCCTACCGTTGCAATCCTTCCGAGACATCGAGTAGGTCCTCTGTGGAATCTTAGCGAGGTTCGCAACGTTTTCCATCTTAAATGGTAAAGCTGAACGTATTAAGTAGGTGTATATATTGTTACTGGCGTACTATGGTGTTTTCAATACTTGGTGAAAGAGTAACTTGTGGTGCATCCTTTCTAAACGCATAGTATATTCCGAAATAGTAGAACATGGTATAGAAATGGATCCTTGCGTCGTTTTTGGTTCTTTGATTAATACTATCAAAGTAGCAATTCAAACTGAAAAAAATATACATAGAAAAATAGATTCAAACCGTTCCAAATCCGAATGTCCCAGGAAAACCAGAACACAAGCGACAGCATTCAATCACGAGATCTAAAATAAATATATATTCGCATAAACAAATATGCCGAATATTTCAAACAAAAAGCTTTTATCGAACATTTGTGGAGTGGACGGCCGACTAAACCCGGACAACGGGCGTCCAGACAAGGCCCACGAATTGTAACAATATTCAAATTTATGTCGAAACAAATGTGTCACTAAAAATTTCAATTCCAATCAGCCAGTATTATTACTGCAGGTGACAGGTTTTCCTATAACGAGTTTGCATTTTGGCTTTAATGAAACCGTTCGACCCAATCGCTAATTGAGAGAAAAAAGTCATGCGTAAAACGGTGGACATCGATTTTATGTTCGAAAATTGGTTGGTTCAGACACAGAAATTGTTGTTTCTGTTAGGTATCTTCTTGTATAGCCTTGCTTGTTTGGTACTTAACTATAAAATTCATGTAATGAAACTAATAGAAAGCATAATTTTTTATTGATATTTTTCTAAATGCAGTTCTGTTAACTTTGTTTAGTTTATTACGAAAGTATAAACTGTTTTTTATTTATGAAGACATTATTTTATTATATTATTTTATTTTATTGAACAAATTGCCGATCAAAAGCAACCCGAACAAATGAAACCAATTCTCATTAAGTGCTTTTAAGCCAACTTCTGAAGCAAACATGATAAATAATTCCAAGTTTCAATAAGTTTCGAAACATAGTTGAGATTGCATGAGTTGAGTGCACACTATTCCAGCGAACCATAATCTTGTTAAAGAATAATATCATTAAGGGTGAAACTTTGGCCATAACAACTTAAGATGATATGTACTCAATGCGTGCAGACTTTGTTACACAACTACCGAGAGTAAACTTAATAACTGCTTATAATTTATACCTGTTTGCCTTTGGTAGCAATTATCTACCAAAGTGGCAAGATTGTGGTGTAATGTTCAATTTAAGGCCATTGAATATTTAATAATAATGTAATATTCAAAATTTGCGTAATTTATGTATCCATTCGTACCGCAGTCACATTCGGGGTCGCGAAGCTAAACCTAATTAATTACGCAGTAATTTTACAGTCCTGTGGCATCTAGCTTGTGAAAGGAGATTCACGGGTTCATTCCAAATGTTTGTGTGATCTACAAACATTTGTTTCGGATTAAGGTATTTTTGAAACCGAAAAAGTATCTCTTAGTCTTAGACTTGTATCCTAGCGTGGGTCTGATAGTATGTAAGTATTCCTATAGGAAAGCACTAGTAATACTTTACTGAAAATCGAGACTAGGATCTCTCAATTGCACGACACTTGTACTGTGGTTCCAAAGTACAAAGTACTACTTAAAAGTTCACCTGGCGAAGTATTTATATGGAAGAAATACGCATCCTAACAAAATTTTACATAAAAAACCAAATGCAACCTTACTTGCTTTACACTTTCATCCTCAGTTCACTCGCAGTCTTCAATTTCACAGTCTTTTTCCCTTTGTAAATGCAAAATTTACTTCTTCCAACAGAAGCTCAAACGACAAAGCGCACTACGTACAACTGGATATCAAAAGCAACTCTTTGGGCCTACTTAGTATGGAGCTTGGAATGCATAATTGTGGTGAAAGGTAAAGAGATTTATTCAACGCTTTCATTGAGAAAGAAAGGAATGAACTAATTGATCTACTTAAAGGATACATAACTCTACTTAAACTATATAATAGTTTGTCTTACTGGGTCAAATTTTCGAATTGATGCTTGATCCATATATGTATATACAACGTTTATAATAAGAAGCTTAATAGATGCATGAAGTCACTAATTTACACCTTTATTAATCCTTCTGCTTACAGTTGGAAAAGAACGTTTAGCAAATTTCCAGAACAGTTCGAACAAACGTTTCGATGAAGTCATCTACAATATAATTTTTCTGAGCATTCTCATACCGCATTTTCTGTTACCCATCGCTTCTTGGCGCCATGGACCACAAGTCGCCATTTTCAAAAATATGTGGACTCATTATCAAGTACGTATTTGCTTCTTAAATGCGCCATACATTTTAAATCATATATTGCAAGTAAAGCAATGACGTAGCCTATTTGGAATCTGCTTCATATGAGCTGACTAGATAAAGTGTTCATACTTCCTCTCAGAACATACATGAGAAGTCTTGAGTGTCTTTCGTATGAGATTTCTTGTGTTCGAATATTCCTGTACGATACGCCCTAATAATCACTATGTTACTTACCTACCTTACGTAAGTAAGGATACACTCATAAAAAGGAGAATGGAATGAGTTTAACGTAAACAGCAGATTTTTATTTTCACAATAATTTTAGCACTTTAATGTTTCACACACCTGAATCCTAAAGCGCGTAAAACTTAATAGCGGCGCGCGTGGCGCTAACTGCTAACGTCACTGAGTTTTATGAAACAAGTTATTTATATATTTTTTTGTACTAGCACGTTATAAAAGTCAGCTCAAAAAGGAAGGGCATGGTAGACATTTTGGAAAGAATATACTATTTATTATACGGTTTAGAAAAAATCATTTCATGAGGCATAATGTTGCGGTATGCAATTGAGATACCCCGGGTTCAATTTAAAGATTAGACCACTATAGAATCTGTCAAGAAATTATTAGTGGGATGGAATCGCACAAGTCTTACCAATGAATGCTAATAGCCTTTCCTATTACTTTGGACGAAAGAATATTCTAGTTGTCGTTGTCAGAATACACCTCGCTTATTCATTCATCGATATTAGCGTAAAAGTAAGAGATTTCTTGAAAACAATTTCATTTCAGCTAAAATATTTGAAGATAACTGGAACGCCGATCGTTTTCCCCAATCTGTATTCGCTGACGTGGGGTCTATGCATATTTTCTTGGGGCCTAAGTTTTGCTGTAATATTGTCTCAACATTACCTGCAAGACGATTTCGAACTCTGGCATTCTTTGGCATATTATCATATAATTGCTATGTTGGATGGTTTTTGCTCACTTTGGTAAGTATCTCTTTGCTTACTGCATTCGTTTATGATAATAAAATATTTGAATACGACAACTGCATAAATTATACACTTAATGAGTAGATCCGTTTTAATATGTAGTAAAAGTTCAGCTCCTTGTCTTCTCCTTCCTTATTTGGACAGCTCCGACATGATTCTAAGCAGAATAACGCGATGTCGTTTTGTGATTGTTGGGATAAAAAACAAAGTTAAAGTAAACTAAGTACTAATATTGCTTTGATTGTCCTTGTTTTTGATTGTCCTAGTCAACTTAAATCATCTATTCGAATCCTTGGGGAATGAACTAGCTAACAGTATTATATAGTTTCTTAATTTTGTGTAGAACAAAAGTTACATAATTGGGTGGCTGTAGTTTTCCTTTATCATAACTTCTTTTGATTGATTCGATGAACCTTACAAATTACTCATCATAACTTGCCCGAGTATTTAATGAGTCCATAAGTACAAGTAGGGCTGCTACCTCACCGAAATTATTACTACCGTGCTTACAAAATTATTTGTGTGAATTTTTTCTGCTTGGTTACATACAAATTTTAGAAACTATAGGGTCGAATTTTAAAATTCTTTTTGCCTTTAAGTTTTAAGACTATTTACCACTAAGCTACGACACAAACTCTGGAGCATAAAAAAGTAAAAAATACAGTTTTTTTTCTTAAACGTACAGTTAGGCATAACTTTTTTATCTTGTTTCGTGCATGCAGTCTTCATCAACCCATATACGCCCACTGCTGAGCACGGGTCTTCTCTACCATTGAGAGGGTTTAGGCCATAGTCCACCACGCTGGCCTAGTGAGGGTTGGCGGACTACACACCTAAAATTCCTAAGAATTCCTAAGAATTCCTAAGAACTCTTAGATGTGCAGGTTTCATCACGATGTTTTCCTTCACCATTATAGCAAGTGATAATTCAATGTGAATACACACATAACTTCGAAAAGTCAGAGGTATGTGCCTGGGGTTCGAACCCGCGACCGCCGATATTCTCGACCGTGCGCCCAAACCTCGAGGCCATCACTGCTTGTGCATGCAGTACTGGTGTTAAAATAGTTGTTATAATTACCAATTTTTTTTTAAATATATACCCATATACAGAGTGTATTTGGACCGTGATCGAAAACTGAACTAGGTAATAGCGAGAGTGATCACAAACCCAGTGGCGATATTAAAAATCGCGACAAAAAATAAAAATTTTGACGTTTTCCATACAACCATCGGTGTTAAAAGTATGTGGTTTGTATGGAAAACCTCAAAAATTTTATTGTTTGTCGGGATTTTCTTTAATGCCAGGGGGGTTTGTAATCACTATCGCTATTACCTGCTTCAGTTTTCGATCACGGTCTAAATACAGGGTGTATTTAGATAAACATTTATTTTTCCACAACTGCTGTACAAAAAAAATAGCAATAAAACAATATCTAAGAAATACACATAAATCCCTCGTATCTAACACCAGCACTAGTGATATAACAGTCCAACACTGTGTAGGTACATAAATTGCAACGCGTTCGGAACGGCGTCCAGAGGATTAGCGATCAACTTGCACAAGGCTTTGGAGTCGGACCACCCGGCGCTGAAATTGGCTCAGTACCGCCATCTGTGGGTGGATTTGTCCCACATGATGCAGCAGTTGGGTTGGTATTTTTATTTACGGGTATATTGCACAGGAATTTGTAGTAAAGTTTGAAGGGGATTTTTGTGATGTTATATCTTTTACGGTTGGGTATGAAAGTTTACAAGTCAACCTATGCTAAGAAGTATTTTAAATGATTGAATTCGTAGCTGGAAAATTTTGATGGGACCTTAAATTAAGTGCATATCATTTTGAATGTACTAAGCTCCGTATAATTTTATCTAGAGAACAACTAGTTAACATAATTGTATGTGTCAGTTTACATCGTTAGCTATACAATATAACGACGTTTGCAGGTCCTAAATTTTACCCCGATCCAGAGAAGACACAAAAGTCAAGAATATTAAGCATATTCTAGACTCATCTATGAGGTTACCAAATTCGTGTAATTGATGATTATAATTTCTTATTTTGACTAGAAAAAGGATCGAATTCCCAGATTCTAAAGCTATTTATTGATAACAGTGACAGCAGATTTACCTTTGGTATTAAATATATAGCAAATTTGAGCGGTAATCGTAATTCCCTTAGGTCAGGGGAAATTTATCGCTGTTTCAACCTTTTAAAGGTAACAACAAATTAAAGGCAGCTAGACATATTACGTTGAATATTTATAATTATGTTTCGCGTATTTAGGGAAATTCACTTCATTACTTTGTTCACTTTAAAAAAATATGTAATGATTAAAGTTCATTTTACATATCGTTCAGTTTTAACCAATTTGTTGACTGGTAGATAATAAATTCCTTCCCATAAATGAGTTTTGAGATATTTTTATATGAAACTTTAAAAATTATGGGCTTCATAGTTTTATATGTTTGTTAATATTACAAATCGATCATTTTGTATTAATTCTTCATTTTTATTGCAATAACCAAAGTGCTGCAAAATAGAGGCACCTTGAAAATAAACACTACATTATTTGAGTAACACTAATATAATTTTTTTACAGTTTTTGCTTCATGTACCCTAAGCCCACACACACAAAAGTCCATCAATTACGGGCAAAATAAAAAAGTACGCTCGAGCACAAAAGCTTAAATAATATAAAGGTCAAGTTCACACTCAACGTATTTCATTTTCAGGTCGTGCCTATTCCAACATGTATGGAATTTACTGCATGGTCATATTCTTCACAACAACGATTTCGCTTTATGGCGCCCTCTCGGAAATCTTAGAACACGGGCTCAGTTACAAAGAGATGGGCTTGTTCGTCATAGTTGCATACTGCATGACCCTACTATTCATCATCTGTAATGAGGCGTATCATGCTTCGAGAAAGGTAAAAATTACTTTTATTACAATTCATTTTAATTGAACACTTGTGAGACATTGCTATAATATTTCTTCGGCGTTACTAAGTGTATTATGCATTACATTACACGCACTTTGTCTTGCACTGCTTTGTAGATTTTCTTCTTAAACTAGAAATTTTAAATTATTATAATATAGTAAATATGATTTGCCTTCTTTATTACAATATAATTTTAGAGATTAAGATTTTTTTTATATTTCACCACGTTTTTATTGTATAGGTTGGACTAGAGTTCCAAGTCCGCCTCCTCAACGTAAACCTGGGTGCCATAGATAGAAGCACTCAACGAGAGGTCGAGATGTTCCTGGTAGCCATCGCAAAGAACCCTCCTATTATGAACCTGGATGGTTTCACTAATATTAACCGCGAGCTGTTTGCCGCCGTAAGTATTAACATGTTTTTAGTTGGTACAGCTGAATACCACAGAAACATCCTTTACGTTTTAAATTATATCAGGTTGGTTGTAAAATTTAAGGATCAGTCCCCTGATCGTTGCTAGATTCTAGATACATCTTTAAAATTCTCGTAAAGTTATCTCAATCATGCAGTTAATTTTATGATATCTACTTTTACCTTTTCAAAAACAATTTATCAATAAATATATAAATTTCTAAAGTATTGATCGAGTCCAAAAACTAAATATAAAAGCATCAAACAAAACAATCTTTCTTATGTAACATAGGGTTGTTTAATTTACTCCAATAATTTAAATTTCAGAACATTTCATTCATGTCAACGTATCTGATCGTGCTGATGCAGTTCAAACTGACGTTACTACGTCAAGGGCCTAGGAGGGCAATCAAGAATATTGTTAAAGCGATATTCAACACAAGCACGACTCCCACTGATGAATATGATGAAGATGAAGAAAATGCCGAGGATTTATAATAATTAGTTTTTGTAATGCTTTAATATAGCGTAGCTGTTTCTTTGATATCACTATACATTTCGACATCACAGACAGAAATAATAGTTTTTCTAGTTTTTACAATCACATTATTGCACCATTAAATATGTCTAATGGATGACAGACGCCAATTTGTAAAATTAGAGTTTTTCACAAATATTTGGTATTTGTCTGGTTTGTAAGATCGAAAAAGTAGTGCAATATAGAAACTATGTATTGTCACAGTTGGATGTAATTATTAATTATGGTTTAAATCTGCAATAAATTAATAATACATTGCTCCACCGTTTATGGTCAATTAGTAAAAATCAACCATCAGCATATTATACAAATTGACTGTCGAAATCGCCTTTCAATAATAACTGAACACTAATTTCAGTTATGCATCATTAATAATAGCAATTTGCAATTTCAATGATTACAGCAGCATTAGCATCAGAAGCCAATTCATTGTTAGAAGCGATAACAGATATTTATAGACGATTTAGACTTGTGTGTACCATTGAAATGTATTACCGTGCATGATTATTTAAAGCCATTTGCAAAAATACTATGATTATACGGCTAAAATTCTATCTGTGTGAACTTTTTTAATGGAAAAACATCTTTTAGAACAGCAATGAGGTTTCAAACTTGTAGTGGCTACTCAGGTTGTAATATCGAAAACTGAGACAGGTTATATTTAGGTTCGGTGATTACAAAAACATTGACGGTAAAAAAAAATGAAAAAAGTATTTTGCGTTTTCCAACTCACCATAACTATTACATTATCTCTCTTGATTTTCGATCTCGTATCCGTCATTCGCATTATGTGTAATCCCGTATAATGTTACAGCGTAATCTTTTATTCCCTAAAGTTTCAAATTTATTACATACGTAGTTTTAAACCTAGTTTTATAGTTAGTTTTACCTAAAATAGGCTATCCTAAGTCCACGCTTTAGGACAATTTTTATGGGTCATTCTTCATTACTCCCACACCTTATTACTGCTCGTATTCGTGTCAAATAGCTACCAGCATAGCTAACTAGCTTGTCAGCAAATTTTCATCTAAATTTGCATTCTAAAAATAGATCCACAATTTCTGTAACGAATTCTAAATGTGTAGAGTAATGACTACGGAATTTATTTAGCACGATTGTATTTTGTTTCAATTATCCTTTTTAGCGCTGTGCTATCTTTCTACGGTCTGTATTGTTTTAAATAACAAAGTATGGGTTTTGTTACCGTTGTTACTTGTTTTGACATTGTTATTTGGTGTGATTACAAATGTTAGATGAGATTTTATAACGTTTATTTCATTGTTCTGAATATAATTATCTATACATACCAATCCACACTAGTATAATCAATCTGGTACCCCCGACTTTACGAAGTTTTGTATGAATTATCACTAACTTTAACGGTGCAGGAAAATATCGTGAAGAAACTTTGTTCAGGTTTATACATAAGTGCTTCTAAGAACTTCTTAAGAATGCGTATTCAGTCAACTCGCAGTAAACCAGAATATTGGCCTAAGGCTTTATTCCTTTCATTTGTAGAAGAATCTCGTGTCTAGCAATAAGACATTTATACCCTGATTTTAATCATGCGCCGCCAACTAGTGATCAAGTATTTTATTATATTTATATCAAATCATTTACATAATAATTAAGAGAAATACTATAAAGAATTACACGAGAAATCATAGTACATTAAATTACCTACAGTTTATGAAAACTGCTTTATGTAAATATACAATAATACTTTGAGTAATGAACGAATTATTCACGGTTATCCGTGTGCTGCAAAATATTAATTAAATTTTACGCAATCATGACCGATTCTCAGTAATTAAATAAATATTATGGAATCAACAGATATATTCGAATTACTTGGTAATTTAAATGCTCGATGAAAACGTTACGTCAAATAGGTATATCGTAATATGCTTTTCCCGATTGTTGTTAATTCAATGCGGTTCTGATATACTATCGAAAGGAATTATTGCAAATGATGATGGCCCCGTGGCGCGGTTTGCTAGACACCAGCTTGCGGAACGGGAGGCCGTGAGTTCGATCCCTGCACCGACACAAATGTTTGTACGTTCAACAAATATTTGTTTCGTGTCTGGGTGTTTAGGAGACCGAAAAAGTCTCTCATAGTCTGTAATACCCACGACACTGGAATTTTTACTTAGTGTGGGGTCAGAGCTATGTACATATATGACTGTTGGGTGTATTTATTTCTGCCCTGTGGCAAGGGGGCGTTAGAATCCCACCACGGTATCCCCTGCCTGTCGTAAAAGGCGACTTAAAGGGTTCCAAATCCGAGAAGACCGAGACGCTCTCGTCTCGGGGGCGTCCCTCCCCCACGCACCGTGGTCGCCCCACCTGGCGCGAAGATGGCCACCGGGGGGTTTTGGGTGTATTTATTTATTATTGGTTCTACAGAAATTTCTGGAATTAATTACTACGCGGCTCGTTGGTACAATGATTTATTTTATTTATTTGAAATATATCCGATGCGTAAAGTTTTTCTTTGAAAGCCGTCTGCACATTTTACGATTAATTACACATGTTGCTTTACGGTCCAATGTCTTATTTTTCTATTAGCAACAAATTAATTTTCTAGTCGTATAATTTATGTTTTTTATTTATAGTTAAATGTGTGCTTTGGTGGTCGTAATATCGATTATCGTGTGATCGATCTTGGATTCGATTCCTTGGCGTCTACAAAACGGAGATCACCGAATGGTTAGAGGCTCATTGAATATCAACGTCCAATTAGAAAGGCGTCGCTTGATGAAGTCTACGCTCCGACCTACTCGCGCTCATATTCAAAACCCCGAAAGCTTTCAACTCGAGCTGAAAAATCGCTTCGAGTGCCTGGAAGAAAACCTTGCCGTGGACGAGTTAAACAGCGGTTTGGTAGAAGCTGTCCATGCGGTGGGATCTAAGCATTTTAGACCTCACCGCAGAGATAGACCTCAAAAACTCTCGGTCCACACTCTTGACCTCATGGCCGAACGTCGATCTATGGCGCTGCAGTCTTCCGAGGACGCCGAAGCATATCGTCAGCTCAATAGACGGATCTGGAAGTCCTTGCGACACGATGTCCGTGCTCACAACACTGTGAGCATTAAAGAGATAATAGAGCGGAACGGAGGCTCCAAAGTGTTTGCAAGAGACTTGTCTATTGGGCAAAGACAGTTGTCTAGGCTGAAGACGGAGGGCGGCCGCGTAGTGTCGACGAAGGCAGAGGTTTTAAGGGAGATCGAGAGGTTCTACGGGCAGCTTTACACCTCGGTTGCCAAGCCCGCTGTTCGCTCGGCCGAAGACCCGAGAGCCGAGTTGATCCGCCATTTCAGTGATGATATCACGGACATCAGCCTGTGTGAGATTGAGATGGCCCTGAAACAACTTAAGAACAACAAGGCGCCGGGTGAGGACGGAATCACTTCAGAGCTTCTGAAAGCGGGCGGAACGCCGGTACTTAAAGTCCTTCAGAGGCTCTTCAATTCCGTTCTCCTCGAGGGCTCAACGCCAGAGGCATGGAGCAGGAGCGTGGTGGTACTGTTCTTCAAAAAAGGTGACAACACCTTGCTGAAGAATTACAGGCCCATCTCGCTCCTGAGCCATGTCTATAAGTTGTTATCGAGGGTCATCACAAATCGTCTCGAACGCAGGTTTGATGACTTCCAGCCGCCCGAACAAGCTGGTTTCCGAAAAGGCTTTAGCACCATAGACCACATCCATACGCTTCGGCAAGTTATCCAGAAAACCGAGGAATACAACTTGCCGCTTTGTTTAGCGTTTGTGGACTATGAGAAAGCCTTTGATTCGATCGAGACGTGGGCGGTGCTAGAGTCTCTCCAGCGGTGCCACATTGACTGTCGGTACATCGAGGTGTTGAAAAGTATATACAACAACGCCACCATGTCGATCCGAGTACAAGATCAGAGCACGAAGGCTATTCCACTACAGAGAGGCGTGAGACAGGGAGATGTTATATCTCCGAAACTGTTCACTGCCGCGCTGGAAAACGCCTTCAAGCTCTTGGAGTGGAAAGAATTCGGCATCAACATCAACGGCGAGTATATCACACACCTTCGGTTTGCCGACGATATTGTAGTCATGGCAGAATCGCTGGAGGACCTTAGCACTATGCTCGAAGACCTCAATCGAGTCTCCCAACAGGTGGGTCTTAAAATGAACATGGACAAGACGAAAATCATGTCGAATGTCCATGTTGTGCCCACCCCAATCGCAGTTGGGGGCTCGACTCTCGAAGTTGTAGACGAATATGTCTATTTGGGACAAGTGGTCCGGTTAGGCAGGTCCAACTTCGAGAGAGAGGTCAATCGTCGAATCCAACTCGGTTGGGCAGCGTTCGGAAAGTTAGGAGACGTCTTCTCGTCCAATATACCTCAGTGCCTGAAGACGAAAGTCTTCAATAGTTGTGTGTTACCAGTGATGACATATGGCACTGAGACGTGGCCTCTCACTAAAGGCGTCATGGGTCGGCTTAGGGTCACTCAACGAGCTATGGAGAGGGCTATGCTCGGGGTTTCCCTACGTGATCGAATCAGAAATGAGGAGATCCGTAGGAGAACTAAAGTAACCGACATAGCCCAACGGATTAGCTCGTTGAAGTGGCAATGGGCCGGCCCCATGGCGCGGAGAACTGATGGCCGATGGGGCCAAAAAGTTCTCCAGTGGAGGCCACGAACGGGAAAGCGCAGCGTGGGACGTCCCCCAACAAGGTGGTCCGATGACCTTGTCAAGGTCGCGGGACGTCGCTGGCTGCAGGAGGCTTCCGACCGTTCCCGGTGGAAGTCATTGGGGGAGGCCTATGTCCAGCAGTGGACAACAATTGGCTGCTAATGATGATGATGATGACAACTTTGCTTCCGCCGTTTTGCTATATACGCTGTAGCGGTAAGTGATAGTCAAAATAGATAGATCATAGATGTCATACAATAAGCTTAGGTATTTGTTAACATAACGCCATGGAAATATTAGCCAATTAGTTTCTGCATTATAAAGTTATTCTCGATTAAACATGGAGGTGACAAGTAAAATTATCGTAATTTGCGGGAGGTTTTTGCCTTCTGCCTTAATTTGAAGAAATCTGCGACTGGGGCTCATCCAATGCTCTGAAATACCAATGGTGAGGCCTCTACTAGTGAAATAGCATGCCAAAAGTGGTTTTCAGGCTTCAAAAACGGTAATATTGGCATCGAAAACCATTGAATGTCAAGGGGATGATTCAGAAACTAGGAAATTGGGTATCGTACGAGTTGAAGCCGAGAGATGTTAAACGGCGTTTGTTTGCTTGTAAAGAGCTGCTTGAAAGGCAAAGACGGAAGGGATTTCAGCATCGCATTGTAACTGAGGACGAAAAATGGGTTCATTACGATAATCTCTAGCAAAGAAAATCATGGGGATATCCTATATATGCTTCGACTTCGACGGCTAAACCGAATATACACGTTTCTAAGGCCATGCTGAATATTTGGTGGGACCAGCTCGGCGTAGTGTATTATGAGTTGTTAAAACTGACTAAAACAATTACAGGCGATCGTTATTGAGCGAAATTAATGCGTTTGAGTCCAGCATTGAAAGTCTGACGGCCGCAATACAACAAGAGACATGATGAAGGGATTTTTCAGCTCGCCTCATGTTGCAAAAGTGGTCAATACATACTTGGTATCATTGAAATGGAAATCCTACCCCTCCCGCTGTATTCTCCAGATGATGCTCCCTCGGACTACCACTTGTTTGGATCAATGGCACACAGCCTGGCTGACCAGCACTTACGTACTTATGAAAAAGTACAAAATTGGGTCGATTCGTGGATCGCTTCATAAGATAACCAGTTTTTTCGACTCGAAATTCGTATGCTGCCCGAAAGATAAAAGAAAGTAGTGGCCAGCGATGGGCAATACTTTGAATCATTAATGTTAAACCAGTTTTTTACAATAAAGACTCGAATTTCGAAAAAAAAACGGCGGAAGCAAAGTTGTACACCTAATAAATTACTCAAGCGTCACTGCATCAGCCCATATAGATCCTACCAACTGTGTTGAATCATTATAGAGGGTCATCCTACGTTTGTTTTTAAATTTACATTTTAAAACTCCGCGCTGCGACTGACAATTTAATTTTCTGATAGAGAATTCCAAAGAACATTTGGAAACAGTTTGTCCTGCACAGGAATCAGACCCGGGAGCTATAAATAGCTCTGCGCGTATTTATTTCGCAAAACTTCCGAGGCAGACTGCTAAAATCTGAAATAAAAAAACGGGCTATACAACTTAGATTCCATTCAAATCACGTCCATTTTTATGTTCAAACAAACTACGACCTAAATACCAGCATATCCCTGCAATTAACTAAAACAAATAGAGCCTGAAATACTTAAACAAATGAAAAATAAAACCTAAATTCTCCCCTTGGGCGTAAATTCGTTAACCTAAATTAGATTCAGCACTCAATATTTCAAACTTCGATTCAATAAAAAATTCAACAGCCATCGACTAAAAATATGGACGGCAAGGAATTAATTGAGTTTGAATTTAAATACCAAAGGGGATGACTATTGGAACGAATTAAAAAATAACACGACCGAATACATTTTTTAAATACAAACCTTTCGTGAGTTAGTGGAACGTAACTGTCTGGTAGAATACGTTTGTAATTAATTTACTCCCAACGGTGGTTCAATGAAATATCCGATGCTTAAGCTTTTGTATTTAGCACGTAGTATAATTGAAATGATAAGTTATGAATATAATAATATTTAATATGCAGGTTTTAAATTTACCTTTGCCCACTTTAAGCACCATTTGTGACACCTGAGTGTAGAAACACATTTTAGCCAAAACTTCGGAGGTACTACCGTGACTGTTGGCATGTTTCACAACATAAATTTATATAAATACAATTATACCATTTATACTATTTTGGTAGTACCTGGTCATTTAACAGCTGAGATTTGAGTGCTCTACTCCCGATAGTATTGTGGGTGTGGATGTCCCGAAGTGCGGATACAAGCCACTACGGCCTAGTAAAGGTACAATCGCTGACCGGAACACTAAGCTGCCAAGACGGCGATTATTGGGAGGAAATATGTTGTTCATATATTTCATATTCTAAATAGTGTTTATAAAGAATATTATGGCATTACTCTTGACTTTTTAATTTTTGTGATTGTGAGAGCGTATTTTGATTTTTGTCAGACAAAAGCAAAAAATAAATAGTTTTGTGTATTTTATTTAGTACTTTTTTTTTATTAAAATAACTAAAATGAACTACTTCATATCTAACCTTTCGTAATAAGCTCTGGTTGAACTCGAAAATATTGGAGATTCAATGGCAATAACAAACATTATAATATTTACTTACAACATTATGGTTACTTCCACAAAACTTTGATCTTTAATGTGGACTTAAATAGTTTTAAATAAATCAGTGAGCGAACATTATCTATATAATATAAAAATGAATTGCTGTTCGTTAGTCTCGCTAAAACTCGAGAACGGCTGAACGGATTTATCTTATCTTGGTCTTAAAATGTTCGTGGAGGTCTAGGGAAGGTTTAAAAGGTGAAAAAAAATCGAATAATTGCCGGTAAAACCCTCAAAACAGCCCTTTTCTATTTCCCATACAAACGTTATCTAAATAAAATGGAGAGTCAATTTTTAATTTATTACCGCTGCATAAAGTTCAAATTCGCGTGCGCATTGGAGAATCTAATGTCGCGTTCCGACTAACTTCAGTTGTTAATCTGTCAGATTATTTGTTTATATTTTTTGTAGTTTTGACAACCAACTAATATGTCAATTCATCCTGTCGCACTTCAGAACACGGAAAAAGTATATTATCTATATATATAAAAGAAAGTCGTGTTTGTTACAACACTTATAACTCAAGAACGGCTGAAGTGATATGGCTGAAAATTAGTGGGGAGGTAGCTTAGAACCGGGAATAAAACATAGGATACTTTTTATCCCGTTCGATAGCGTTCCCGTGGGACTTTTCATTGTTTTCTTTATCCATACAAAAGTTTCGTTTTGACAGCCCCGTGGCGCAGTTGGCTAGACACCAGCTTGCGAAACGAGCGGCCGCGGGTTCGATCCCCGCACCGAGACAAATGTTTGTGTGATCCACAAATATTTGTTTCGGGTCTGGGTGTTTGTGAGACCGAAAAGTCTCTCGTAGTTTCTGATACCCACGACACAAGACTCGTATCTTAGTGTGGGATCAGGACTATGTACGTGACTGTTGGGTGTATTTATTTATTTATTTATTTAATAATTAAGTCAATTTGAACTTTAATACAATACAATAAGGTTTAAATCGCAGTGGAGGAGTTCTATGTTATAAAAATGAATTGTTCGATATGTTCCTAAGCGCAAATCTCGAGAACAGCTGAACCGATTTCGCTAATTCTTTTTTTATAATATTCCTTGAAGTACGAGGATTGTTCTTACGGAGAGATACATTTTAATAATTGCCTGAAAAGGTCTAAAAATAATACTTTTCTATATTCCCATACAAAAGGTTCGTAATGATACTTATGTCATTTTGAACTTTAACACCATACAAAATTTCCTGTCATTTAATGTTTATCCCGTCGATGCAGTTAGAGGCTCCTTCAAATAAAAGAACTTATTAAAATAAGCATTTTGGATCGACAATATGTATCTATAACATTCGAATTATTGCGTATTTAGATGTTTGCTTGAATATCTAAAATACTCTAAATCTCCTTCAAGAAATATTAATAAATGGTCAGGGGATGCCTTTTCCATTGATCTAGCCAGTCATGGAACAGGGCTATGAGTTCGCGACCTCGGCCCCCCGAGCTGTTGGAGTCTCCCACTACTTCCTTATCCGGGACTGTGGCATCCTTACCATCAGGCCAAAAATCCTTACCTGCAATATCCTGTACCCAAACACACGCTATCTCTACCCCTTTACCAAAAGAATGAAAGCCCCAAGGAGAGTTGGTGTCAGACAGGCGGACAGCCGTAAAACATTTGCCAAAACATTTATACAGTATGTATAATAAGAAAGGTGACAGGGCCTAGGCCGTCCCCCGTAGCCGACGCGCAGGGGCAGCACCCGGTTCCTATGAGAAATGGGCAAGGTTTGTTACACCAGCCCGGGCGGGGGCAACATAAGACACTACCCCGGGAAATGAGATTGAGGTATGCAAGTTGGAATGTAGGTACCATGAATGGTAGGTCAAGGGAGCTAGCAGCTGTGCTGAAAAAGAAAAAAAAATGGTCAACGAAGAAGAGTTATGAAAGACGACTGCATCCAGCAAAGATGCGAATGTTGCGGTGGATGTGTGGTAACACGGAGTGACAGAGTCAGAAATGAATACGTTAGGGTAAGTCTGAAAGTAGCTCCTGTGATAGAAAAGATGAAAGGAAACCGTCTGTCGTGGTATGGGCACATTAAGAAAAGGAATTAATCATATGTAGGAAAAAAAAGTGATGAACATGAAAGTGGATAGATGGGCGAGCCGAGGAAGGTCAAAAAAGAGATGGATGGAGTGCGTGACTGAAGATATGAAAAAGAAAGGGGTGAATGAAAACATGACGGCTGACAGGGATGTGTGGAAAAAGAAGAGATACTGCGCCGACTCCAAGTAATTAATTGGGACCAGGGCAAGGGGATGATGATATACCTAAGTAATTAAAAATTAAATTCCGTTAATAAGTAACAAGACATTCATTGACTGGTAGGGCGATACGAAGTTTGCCGGGACAGCTAGTATTCAATAAAAATCTTATAAAATACGGCTGTTATAAAGGCAAAACGAAGATTAGATTTAGAAAAAAATATCTTTGGAAAAAACATTAATAATAAAAATAAGCCTGTACAAATTTGTAAACGGAATATATGGAAAGAAAATATTTGTAAAAAATATATAAATTGGCTATACGCAGATGTTAACGTTCGACATAATTTCATATCGTATGATCCCTGCAAATACTGTGAAAAACCATTGCACTGCAATTTAAGCCTTACTGCTAAGGAATAAGGGCTATATTTACACGAGTTGTGTATCTGTTGCCATAGCAACAGGTGGCCTTCTCTGCCAAATGTCTCTTCCCTGCTCTCAAGCCAAGCTAAGCTGGAGTTATTGCCTTGGTTGTAGGCGGCAAGTTACTGATAGTTTCTTGTTTCCATGTTACATGCATGAGAATAATAGCAGCCTAAGATTAGCTCATATATACAACTACAGTTTTTTATGTGGACTGTGTTATTCCTTAGAAGACTAGACGGGACGAAAAATATACTTTTAGTAAGGATTTGTACTTCATAGAGGGTAGATCTATTGATATGTACCGCAGTCGTAGGCCTATACAAAACTATTGAAATCATGCGTTGGTTGTATCACTGATTTTGATCACTGAGGCAATATTCACTATTTATTTTATCTCTCTCTAATAGCTCTGAAAAGAAAAGTTTAGTAGCTTACCATACTAAAAAAAATCTCAGCAAAGTTATTAGTAGTTAATACTAAAGAAAACAGCGATTAATCCTCAAGAGAATTATGACAGAATTCACTAGTAACTTAAAAGCAAAAGAATATACTCCAGGAAAGCAGCAACTGGTATTTCATCAAGTCAACATACAGGTACAGAATGCCAGTTATACAAGTTTATAACCCAATATCCTCGAGTACAGAACATAGTCATCGGAAGTTGGTATGCATGGGAGACCAGATAACAACAATTTTACTTGTACGTGACACTTCAACTAAGGCTTACACACTAACTTTACCGGTAGTAATTACTAAGGACTACAAAACCCCATGCAATATTATAATTAAATAATTTTATTGTCGAAGTTATAGCCATAGGACTTGTACTGAATATTTATCGAGTGTAGTAATGAAATCGCGTTCCACATAAAGAGAAAAGTACCCATATAACTCAGTAGTGTTAAGTTATTGAAGCCGTAGTAAGGAGGGTTAATATCGCTTTAGATTTAGCCAATATAGTCAACCTGATTTCTTATAAGTTCGAGTCTGATTCTCTGTCTCAGAATCCTCATTCTATTTAAATGTGTCTGGAAATGGGCAACCAGTACAATTATCTATTTGGACGCTTTAATACAGACATAATATTTAGATGCATTAACTGCATACAACAACGTGTCTGTTTTAACATTAGTTACATATATTTAACATTTTAATTTAAAAATAAGCGCTTACTCATATCCTTCCAAAACGGTGTAAAAAGGTCAACGATTAAAAAGTCTTTAATGCATACAGTATGAGAACCGTAATGGCCAGCCCCATTCGCAACATGCTCTATCAGTGCATAATTGCTTCATCACGGTTCGTTTCAAGGGACTTCGTTGCAGAAAAGGGGAGCATGGTAACTGGACATGGGTTAATGATACGACAGAAACACTGATTAACACAATTTTTGGACTTGCTGATATTAGGGTGTTGGAAATCGTGGTAGATTAAATGGGCAGATTACAAAATATTTTATATCAATGCATACTTTGCACGTAGTTTACAGCTATATAGTTTAGACTGTACCTATGTAGAAAAAAAATTCAGGTTACTCTCATAGTCAACTCAATCCAGACATTAGTTTTGTCTTGCTTCGGGGATGAATTAACGGCCTCCTTTTTCAACACGGAGTCTGTAAAAAAACAATTAACAAATATTAGTATTATCATAAGCTTTATTTCTATCTTCATCTAGATATTTGAAATATAACGGATAATAATACGAACTTTAAAAAGCATCCTTTTCTCAATGGTTGAAGTACTAAAATCATAGATCCAAGCGTAGCGTTTCCCAGGCTATAGCTACAATGCTTTCGAATACATCAATGTCAAAATGTTCCCGCGTTATAGGATGCAATAATTTAAGACAAATTTCAGGAATACTCGAGTAACAAGTAATGAAAGACGATAAATCCCTGTGGTCAAAGATAAAATCTCTCGCAATATTCAAACTAGGAAACTGATCTGCGGGTGTCTTAACTGAACAATGAAGTATTTTGTATCGTATATCAACAACTAAAAAGCCTTCCCTTCCCTTTATCAACCCATATTCGCCCACTGCTGAGCACGGGTCTCCTCTACCATTGAGAGGGTTTAGGCCATAGTCCGCCACGCTGGCCTAGTGCGGGTTGGCGGACTACACACCTAAGAAATTCCTAAGAACTCTTAGGTGTGCAGGTTTCATCACGATGTTTTCCTTCACCGTTAAAGCAAGTGATAATTCAATGTGAATACACACATAACTTCGAAAAGTCAGAGGTGTGTGCCAGGGGTTCGAACCCGCGACCGTCGAGATTCTCGACCGCGCGCCCAAAACTCGAGGCCATCACTGCTTATGCCTAAAAACTAAAAAGCCTAGTTATATATAATGTTGTTTTCTTCGTC
Source organism: Cephonodes hylas (assembly GCA_030295005.1). NCBI lineage: Eukaryota > Metazoa > Arthropoda > Insecta > Lepidoptera > Sphingidae > Cephonodes > Cephonodes hylas. The sequence continues at coordinate 10,120,519 of AP025371.1, forward strand.
TATTTTTAATATACTCCCGTATGATTTATTACGGACTCTCACGGTAAAGAAAAACATGACGAGGTAACCTACAAGTTCACTTAGGTACAAGTTTTTTACAAACTGGGACTGGGTGGTGGACTAAAATTCCATTTTGCAAACTAACATTATCATTGTTATTCATGGCCAGCTGTGATCAATTTCCGTAATAAGACTGCCCGTTCGCTGCCTCTGCTGGATTTAAATATATGTATATCAATATATTTATCGCAAATTTCAAAGAGAATTATATGAATGAAGCCTTTGAAGGAGCAGTTGGCATTGTTGTGTCAAATGATGCTAAACTTAGCCGTTTCTCGCCTGAACGTCAAGCTTTTTAGATATTCCTCATAAGATATCCGGAATCATTACGGTCAGTTATCTGTACCAGCGCAGGAAACTTATATAATAACAGCCACTACAATATTAAATCTTCTAAAACTGTACACACTGCTCGTAATAGGCTGATCTTGTGTGTTTACTATAATAATTTAAACAGGTCTCATACAAACATGCATTACACGTTAGTTCGCGTAATGTTAGGACCGTGCCCCTGGCAAAAGCCCAAACTGCCGGTTAATCTGCATTAGAATTATCTTCATAGAACGATTTGTATGGAAGCAAACGTGAGCGATTCTGTAAGGTGATAATCGACAAGTCTTTGGCTTTTTGAAGGTTAGTATGATGATGAACCATAATTCGGTAACATTTACATGGAAATTATAAGGTTTTTAAATGATCCATTAATAGGATAGTGTACGAATTTCGTCCTCAAGCAGGTGTAAGAGTACAAACTATTATGCTGATAGTAAATAAATAACGCTTTTATACAATAGTAATACAGGTAATCGTACCTGAAATAAATACAAAAAGTCAAAGCAATAAATAAAAACTCTTGTAACAATCCTCTAAAATCGCTTCAAACAAAACTGATCAATTGGCAATTATCGTAATAAAACACCTATTATCTCTAAAGTATCGTTTGATAACTCGAACAATTTCAAACTTGGAATAGCTGATAAAAAAGTTTCGCGTCACTGGCACAAAACACAAAGAATGAGAACATTAATCATAACACAATGATAAATGGGCAGACATTACTCAAGACGCAACTCTGCCAATATATTTTTTTAATATCCATCCTTCATTTGCTGCAGCGGACGCCTAATTAGATCGGAGCGAGCAATTTGTCTGGCAAAGTAAACACTGAGTGGCCACCGGGTTTCATCCCGACGCCAAGAAATTCAATTAAAGCAGGTAACTTGGTTGCATGCCCTTGCTTCCACTACATGTGTAAATGGAACATGCTCTAATGAGACATCTGCATCAATTGTTATCCTACCTAGATTGTATGGTTAAGTTATGTTTGTTTATAGGTTACTAGGGACAACAAGTATTTTAAATTACATCTTTGTAACTTTTAAAGTCTTCGGAAAGTTATACCTATAAGGGCCATTCTTATTTAGTATTTCTTAAATTTTCAAATTACTATAGTGATTGAGCGTTAGTCTCGACTCTAAACTCACAAGTTAGGTGAAATGTATCGTCAATACTGCGGCCTGATATCAGAATCTCGTCTTTTAGTTCCTTAGAAAGATTCTGTATAAAAGTTTTGCCAGATGATATCTACGTATAAAATATTTATCAGGCATTTAGAGACAAAGGACTTACTAAGTTCTCTTCTGGTCGTGAAGGCCCATGTCAAGCAGTGTGACGCACATGATTGGAAGAGAAATATTTTTTCCACAAATGCACTTGAAACATACATACCACCAAAAGGTGCAACTACTGCACTTTGTGTACCAGCCCCCGCACATAACGTAACAATACAGACTCCTCAAAGAGAACGCTATTCTGAGATCGATGTAATCCGAGCAAATAGCACGTGAAGAGAAAGCACGTGTATCCGATGCGGGCGCGTCAACACAAAACTCTCTCTAAGCTGGTCCTAACAGATCTAATTGGAATTCTACAAGCTACTGCTTTATCTGATGTAGGGGTATTTTTCTATATCTTTGTAGTGGATCTAGGGGAAATACGTCATGGATTTATCTTTGAGTAATATCACAAGTTTACGAAATTGTAACAAAGCTACTGTTAAATGCAAAGAAGTGAAAGAACAATTGACGACCTTCTATTTTGAGAGATGAATAAGATAAAGAGAAGGGTGTTAATAATACAACGCAAATGCATCTCAACATATGTTAGGAACAAGCATAATCTCATTGAGCACAAAAGGCTTTCAGTGCTAATAACTTTGTTGCGGATATATTTAAGTTTCCAATAATCCTTAACTCTTTCAAAGGGCTGTTGTCGTCGCTTCTGCTTAAATTCAGTTTATATGTAACACGACATTCATTGACTGGTAGGACGATACGAAGATTGCCGGGTCAGCTAGTTGATTAATGAAAATTTGAAAGTATTATTCACGAACCAAGATAATAATAATTAAAGAGTTTGATTCTATTGACTGTCCTTTAAGCTTTTACGCTTGTACCTCTGAATTAATTTCTTTTAGGACTTAAACTACATTTTTTTAAATCCCGCGGGAAATGGTGGATCACAATGGCAAAGAAAATATTTTACGTGCTAGTTATCTCTTCCATCTTATATAAACTTACTATTCCATTAAGGTTTATGTCACCGTAGATATTTTAGTTGCAGGTAAGCCACCTCCGATAAACGATAGGTGATCAATCAAAATTTCATTAGAACGTGTTGGTTCGCCGAGCCATCCGTCTTGTCTAATTTCGCCTTGCCCCACACGGCCGGCACCGACTGACGCTAACGATACATCTAACAATTAATTTCACCCAGTAAGTGTTAATGTACCGTGAAAAGAAAAAGCTATATTCGATTAATAAGTCCATTTTTTTACCATTGGTTTCTTTTGTCTATTGAGTTTCCATTAAGATATACCTATTCAGAAATAGCAGGAAGTCTAGAAATGTGCCCGAAAATCGCCTATTAGCTTGCCCCTATCTACACTGGTAGGTAAGTCTGGATTTGTCCAAAACTAAAGCACTAAACTCGACCCCAACTACTTCAAGCTTCGGTAACACCCGGTTTAATATAACAAAAATAAAAATATTTTTTAAAGCAGGACTTACGTATAATATAATCATAATTTAGAACCTCCATTCAGTTGCATTACTATGAGTTTGGCCAGGTAAATTAGCGCAATATTGCACAAGACCTTTCTTGGCAATAAATGTGTGCTGAAATTTCAGCTCAGTCGACATCTAAATTCCGGAGCTGCAGTGGAACATTATGCAAAAGCAATTCTAACGTAAGGCGACGCTTCTCTGGTGTTCTTATTTAATTACGTTTGCTGCATGTCAATATAAACAAGATTATATAAATTTAATATTTTTACGGGAAGAACGTCACAGCTATAAATTTGAACTTCAAAATGTATTAAATAAACTTTCCTGAATAAAGTTGAATTTTGAAATTATCATTCTAAATAAATAAATACATCCAACAGTCCCTTACATAATTCTGACTCTACACTAAGATACCAGTCGCTTGTGTATCAGAAACTACGAAAGAGTTCTCGGTTTTACCAACATCCAGATCCAATACAAATATTTGTGGATCAAACAAACAGTTGTCTCATTGCGGCCTCTCGTTTCGAAACTTGGTAACTAACCAACACTCAACACCAGTAGGCAGAGGTTTATTTATACACCAAAATTACGCCAATTATTATGATACATATAGTAAAAGCCAATCTTTTTACAGTTTACTAATGATATTTCTACACCCCGTTCTCTAACTATGTATTTCTTGAACGAAAAATCTAAATAACACCTTTCTATCGGATTTAGCATTAGCTGAAATAGTATTAACAAGCAGTCCAAGACAACAATGCCACATCATTTATAACAATTAAGCTATTTTTAACTTTTAGTTAGTAGGTAGTAATGTAAAAAAAGAACTGCGAAAGAAATGTGAATAACGACCCACAAGCACGAACATCTCATATAAGTATATATAAAGCTTTATGTTCTTAGTAATGGAAAGCGTAATACTAATTTAGGCCTCCGACTATTCAACGAATGACTTTAATACCCGCACACTCAGACTGTGTGACGAAGATAGATAGATAAGCCCTGTCACTTAACACCTCTGCAACGACCTTCGCAAAGAACTAGGCACGGACAAAGACAAATGAGAGTCGAATTTTAAAAGTCGAAAGCGTTCGGAATATGCCAACATTAAAACGTTGAGAGAACCTCCTTTTTAATGTTCCTGCTTGCTGTTTATTTCAGTGAATCTAGTTCAACGACATCAAAGACTGCCTGTACATATGATTGCGAAAACATTTTTGAATTGAGGATGCAAAATTGGAAGTACATAGTTGATACACTCTACACCCGTATCATACTCGTATCACACACAATATCATAAAGCGTTGTATCTTGGAAAGGGTAGGCAGATTTGCATCACTCATTTCGAAAACTATGAATGTAGTACCAAGAGGGCGAACTTATTGCGGTTTTTTGGGTACATTTCCTGACACAAATGAAAAAAATAATCTATTGAGAGAATAATGGAAAAGCACAATCAGACTTGTCCTATCCCGGGAAACCAACCCGGTATCTCTATATCACAAGGAAATTTGTAGAACGAAACCACGAGATAGACAACATTACATACATAGGTATGGAGCATACGAGTACATACAGTTTCCAAACAAATGCTTGAATAGACCGTGATAAAATCGATAAAGTTACCGATGCGTGAGGCGCACGCAAATTGCAACTGTTTGTTTTCGATCACACATGTCAATTTTCACGTTTCACAAGCATTGTTGCTTGTACAATATTTATAAATTCAAGTATATATACATATATGTATATTATATATACTTTGCATCTATCGCCGAATTGGTAGGCGGGGGTCAATTTCTGTATACTGGTTTCGTGAAGTTTATGTTCTTACTGGCCAAGGAAAAATAAGGTTGTAACATCCTGATGTTACAGGTTTGGTTTGTATTAAATAAAACTACAAATTCTTACTCTCAAGAGCGTCTGACCCGTCCACTCGGTCCGATGTCCGAGGTAGTAATGAATCGGTTTGAGTGGGGAACAGCGCTTTTATAATAATTTATTTTTACGCTTACCTTACAATTTATTATTAATATTGCTAGGACGCTACATCTCTTCCCTTTTTATTTATTTTTTTTTTTATTTTATTTGGTATTTTATATTTTATCTATAACCAATAAAATTATTTCATAACATAAAATTGAATCTACCGCACCGTTCGGAAGGCAGTTATCACTAGAGAAGAACGGGCAAGAAACTCTAGTGTTGCTCTTTTCCAATCATCATATATTTTACAACATACATATATAGTCCATTCTCCTCCCATTTTTCAGCTGAGAGATATTCTCCTACATTCTTGTCCAGTAGCGTTGACCGCACATCATCTCAATGGCCCATCCATTGAGAGTTGACATCTGCTCCGATGATTGTGTAGTCTAAGCGATGCTTAACTTCCTTTTTGCAACTGAAACAGTCTATTTGGAGCAACATTGGGGTAATGGTTTAGTAAAATCGACGCAACCGGTTATCTATGGTTGAACTAGTAGTTGTCCTAGACACCATGGTGATGGTGCTGATACCATAGTACACATATTACATTACATATAAAGTGTGCATCAATATTTTACCTCACTATACTTCCGTGGGCACTCGCGTTTCCATGGCAATGATGACCCTCATGACTAGCTATGATTACTTTTGGTCTAAACGCGGTAGGAATAACAATTTAACTACCTTGTAGTTTTTTTTTTTACTTTTAGTTATTGAACTTTGTTCCCAACTGAACTCAGGCAAATTATAAAGATATTTTTACAATAAGAATAAGGATTCAAATAGACTTTTACAAGTATTTTTGAATCGTTAATTATGAATTGTTTAGTTTAATTTAGCTATGGGGAAGAACCTGTAAGAAACTCCCACAGCAAAACGAAATAATATAATTATATCGCTTTACATATATACTTTTACCTACATACATACGCCTGTATTCCCCGAAGGGGTAGGCATAGATGCATTTTTTGCACCCACATATTTCCGTTTCCCCGGTACATTTTCAGACTCCCTGCTGCTGCTACTGTGAATTTCCTAATGGAAAATTCAATAAAACTTTGTCCAATCTGGGAGTCGAACCCAGGACCTCTAGACCGCACGGCACATACTTGTACCGCGGGACCAAGAGGCGGTCCACAGTACACAGTCACATATTTTTAATTTTATAGAAATATAGCAACATATCGTTGTTTTTTATGATGTTTCTTTTTTGAAATTGTCATTGTTTCATTGTACACTATGAATAACAATTTCAAACATTGGAAAGGTCGTTGGAAGCTTGTTACAGAAGCGTATACAATACATAAAGAGTTAACTTTCCGGTGAAGAGTTACGTGTTTAACACGATTACATTTGTTCCTGATATTTTTATTGTGTATATTACAAAATTATTAAACTGATTAGGATTCTTTTCGACATACGTTATGTATGGTAAACATAGTTTTTTGGTAAAATCATTTTTTTTTTACAAATTCCTGTTCGCTTCAGTTCCCTCAGGGAACTTGTTAAAGGGCGATCCTTATTGATTACTAATCTTATCGACCGGTTTAGGTTGTTCTATATAGCCACAAAACCGTGACAACGAAACAACTTTGTTGTATTCCAAGGACTGTATACGACATAAAATTAAATGTTTATAAACAGTAGTCACCGGTTAATCCGGGTACGTACTTCTGATGTCGAGGAGTGTACCAACCTCCTTTTGTGCTCATTAATTAGACTAACTTTTCCTAACAAATAAATATCGAAATGAGCAACTATGCTAGGTCTTTCTCGGTCTGACAACGTTTCTCACGTTCTGTCAGACTTGTATTGCCATATATGCAATTATCCTAGTCTTACTTCGATTACATAATACAGTAGTAATACAGCTCGTAGTACAACTGCACTACCATTGAACTGAACTACTATAACTTGGGTCTTGTTAAACATGTCATAATAGTCAAAGGTCTTATTTAAGTCATAGCTTGTTTAACAATAGGTAAATGCGTCTGTTTGGTTACCGACCGAATAACAAATTTATATTTGCGGTCTTTGCCAATTTATGCACCTTACGCAAGGCTTAATGTATTAACTATACCCAGAAAACGATTTTTTCTTAGTAACAGACTTTATGAATGTCTTGATATAAAAGACTTTTTGAACGTTTACCTCTGGCTGGAGTCAATATTTGCAAAATGAATTGTATACTTTGATAGTTTTGCATCATTTTCGCGCCTTATCAGCCTCATTATCCACAAACCACAATGTCAATTAAATTTACTATATTGAGGAAATAAAATTATTTCAAAGTTCTTAAGATTAGTGTGAAAGATGCAGTGTAACTACTATCTTCACTTAAACATTAATGGATGAGAATTCCTTAAATTTACGTTTGCGAACACTTTGGAATAGCGGAACTTAGGGATTATCTGTTACATAGTAGGTGCTACGGGCCTACTTTCCTCGTGCATGCGCAAATCCCAACATCTCCGTTCGTTTTTCGAAACAGGTACTATAATGGTTATCTAATCGGATGGCCTCAAAACAAACTAAATACCAGTATAAGTTCCGGAGTATTATATTTTTATTCCTCAATTTCTTTGAGTCTCAGCTTCCTGAGCTGGGATAATAGTACATACAGGCCTGGCTAAATGTGTACTGTTGGGTTTATGGATTATCTGAGATCGCTGAAAGGTCTTGTCTATGTTTTGTAGGTCCATTAGGATCTATATTTAAAATTTACTTTTTGCATAAGACTGCAGGTGGTTGATGGTGAGTCTATCATTTCTATAGCTTTATGTGTAGTGTCTGGGCACTACTGTTGCAATAGAAATGACTATTGTGACCAATGATACTCGATTTACTATCCACTTTCGGGCTAATTTATCTTTCAGAACTACGTATTTAGATAGTTTTTCGATATTGTGCTATTGTGCGTATTGGGTACGGCTATGTTTATTATTTCCACTGTTTTATTTATTTTTATTTATCAATTAGGGTAATATCGGATCTATTGTAATGAACGGTCTTATCCGTCATTGTTGTTTGGTCATAGTGACGTTTGTAAGAGGCATTTTCCAGAACAGTTTTGGGTTTGTATTTATAGTATGGCACTTATTATGATAAATTTTTATTGCGTTTATCTTGGACTATTAAGGTGTTTCAAATCTACGACAGGGTAGAAAAAATGATAGAATAGACTGTCTATTGTAATATGATTTTAAAATTCTTTAATTTAGCAGACTTTGTCGCGATTGCAATAAATTTTCTAGCAAATTTCTGGTACCACTTTTTATCCCGTAAATCGCCGTTTTTTAACGAACTTTAATTTTCGACTTCATGAAGTCTGATCAAGCCCTTTAAAAGCGGATTTGTTAGATTAGTGGATTTTGACCTCGATGGGCCATAAATATCCACCGGCGCGCGTTCGTTTTTGGGATTTTCCCAAGTACCGCACTAATGATATTTTACTTCTCGATTGTAAGCCTTGTTTTGACACCCTCAACAATTAAATCATAGTTTAGTTAATTGCTTAAGAGTCCGGGTGTACATTTTTTATAGCTTTGTTTAGCTGGTTTTGTTTTTGGTTCAGCTGAAATTTGTGCTTTTAATAAGCAATAATCATTTGCAGGACCTTATGTCAATCACTGACTTATCCTGGTACTGATTCGATGCTACATGGCATTTGATTTGAAATATTTCCCCATTTTCCATTTATGACATTGTATCGGCTCACCGAGTCGTTTAGTATGGTATTTTTATGTCGCCCAGCTGGCAGACATATTTTTATTCCCCAATGTGGAACACAGTTCACATTTGTGGGTGATTTTGTCTTTTGACTTTAGTTTTAAAATGTATTCTTATTTATTTTGAATTTTATCTTTATTTATTTAAAATTTTATTTTTCATTTATTTAAAATTTTACTTTTATTTATTTTAAATTTTATTTTTATTTATTTGGTAAATTAACGGAACAATTACAATTGAAAATATGGAACGAAAATATAGTACAGAATCCGATCGTAAATGTCGGGATCACCGCCCTTCCTACTCGAGGTGTGAGACTTCGAGGTGTGTCATTTGACTTAGCCTTCTCATAGTCTCATATTTGAGTCTCTGCCGCAGCAGGAAATCATTGCTTCGAGGCATTGATTTTTCAAGTGGCTTTTGAAACCACATTTAGTACACCATTATTCTTTGCATTTCTGCTTGGTTGTAATCCTTGTACAGGATTTCTTTATTGCCATTCCACCGTTGCCATAAATTGGCTTCCAGTGCGAGTTTTAAGTAACAGAGTCTCTGATTCTGTCTCATTATCACGTCAAATTGGCATATTGCGGGTAATTTTGCATACACTGGCATACTTTAATGTCAATGCATGTATTTGTTGGCTTTAGCCAATAATAATTGCGGTGTACTTCTGTCGGGTTGTACCCAACTCGGCAAGTTCTTACAGCTACTCGTTACTTTTTTGTGCACAATGCGCTTTGAAAAAGTTAAAGTAACACATTAATAATTTTAAGATACATAGGCACGTGATGCGTGTTACACGATGGAGAGAAGAATTTATTCAAATGCGCACAAAATAGTTGTTATATTTTTTTTGGTAAGATTTTGCCGATACTTATGGATTTTTTTGAGTTGTATGATTGGAACTATTTCGAATATGTAAAATATTTTGTAATAACTTATGTTTAAAGAAATACAGGAATTTCTGGTAGTAGAAGACCAGGTATGTCCCCACTCTTTTTTTTTTTTTTTATTAACGCTTGTTATAAATTGTAATCATTAATTATTATATTTATTCTCAAAGTGATAGTATCAATCATACATAATCCATTATTTTGATAATATTATATGTCATGCATATTATATTGTGTTTGCACTTACGTACTTACTCCTCGTCGCCAATGTAATATCCTGATGTTACAGGTTTGGTTTGTATTAAATAAAACTACAAATTCTTACTCTCAAGAGCGTCTGACCCGTCCACTCGGTCCGATGTCCGAGGTAGTAATGAATCGGTTTGAGTGGGGAACAGCGCTTTTATAATAATTTATTTTTACGCTTACCTTACAATTTATTATTAATATTGCTAGGACGCTACAAAGGTCATCCTTAAAACATGTTTTAAAACATATGTTGCCTAATAACATTAATTTTAAAATATATAATATGTATACTACAATTAATATTACAAGATTTTACAATGGATCGTTTTAGAACGAAGTAATATTACGTAGCCTCCGGCATTTATGACTAAGTAGCTGCGAGCTGGCCATATAATGCATTATGAAAAAACTTTAGTTATAGCCGTTACATAGGTAATGACTGGTTTTCTCAAAATTGCACGTGGGATAAGTTGATAAAAGATGAAAATCACTCACTACTCTATTAACACTTGGTATAGCTTTACTTTGTATTATCAAGATGAATAAAAGATTTAAAAAAAGTAGGTACAATAAACTAAAAAAAACTGATAACAGATCTTTAGTTTTTTAACAAAAAGCACATACCGAAAACTTCTTCTAATCCTTTCAAAGACTATAGAAATATTAAACCATGGGATGAAATGTAGGGTATAATGAACTGTTCCGGGTGGCGACAAAATCAGTTTTCCGTGACTCAAAGAACAAGTCGAGTTGTCACTATCAGCTGCTTCCAATTGACTAATAGATACAGATTTATTGGGGAAGGATAATGTAATTCTTCTAATATGTTAACTCTTAGTGTTTCCCGCCCTTTATCATTGGGGGTGATAATCTTTAGTTCACGTAGATAAGATTTTCTACCAATATTTCCCTATATATTGCCTATGTATGCCCAAATACTTAAATCAGGTAACATCAAAGAACATTCAGAAAACCATTGTTCCCATTTAAAAAGATAAATCAAAATCAAAAAGCTAAATTAGTTTCCGTGAACGCAGCGCAAACGTATCAACAGCGTATTATCAGGAAATAACTGAAGGGCCATTACGTAGACAGCGTCTATACGTAAAAGTAGGTTGCTCTCGTCTAGGGCGGCGGCCCGCGCCTAGGGGTGGCGATGGGCGCCGTATCGTAGCAACGGCAGCATCCCTTCAGTGAGGCATCGTTGGCCGCCCGGAGCAGCCGCGCTCCACGCCCGACGCCCGCGCCCCCGTGCGGCGAGAACTAACTTACCATATGGTGTAGTGTGGTGGAAAAAATGTTCATTCTGTTCATACTGCTGACTGTGTACTTGATAACGTTGTGCCACGCTTGATCGGCTCCGGATTGACAGTTCCTTGCCGGATGTTTTCGGCGGGTTTTGAGAGGGTGAGTGTTTGAATATTGATATTTATTTTTATTTACCTACTTTGTAGAATAAGTTAATTTTATTTAAGAGATGATCTTCAGCAATGCTGTTTATTGGTTATTACGTTAATTAAAAGAGCACGTTCCCATATTGATTAAAATGATAATAAAAGACAATGGCGTATTGTATACATTGCGTAGTTAATTATTGGAAACGTAATGAGTAGATATTTACACCGCCATGAAGAGTCTTCATTGTATAGTGTTCTACTTTCATTAAATGTGTTTTTCTATTATACCTTTATAACTCCAATAAAATATTAGTAATATAAGTTTCGAACAAAGAACAATCACTTTCAATATTCGCAGAAAGAAAACAAGGTGAACGCTTGAAAAGTTGGGCAGTAATTTTTACAGCTCGCGAATTATTTAACTTTCGTTTTATGTCGTCGTTTGGAAGTATTTTTAATTGTTCTTCTAATTGAATTGGCTCCGATTTAGAGCACATGATTTTACTTGCGGAATTCGTAATAGATTCTAGCTTTTATGTAAGTTTTCCTTTCATCTTTTGAAATTCTGAAGAAAAAAAATTTTGGAAAAACGTTATACCGGTTAATTTTGCGTACCTTAGTCCATCATAAGAATTTTCTGTGTCGTAGTTGGCTTTATTACCTTTATTTCACCTATTCAAAACTTTAAGTCAATTGAGATCATTTAAATATTGTTCCATGGGAGGATCGAGCCTGGAATCTTTCTGACCACGAAGTATAGCCGTTATATCGTTATTATTTTCTTGATAAGGAATATTTAGCTTTAATAGTATGGTGCAGCAAATATGCCATTTACGAATCGCTTGATTCGAGTGATGTTAAAGATCATAAAGTTTTGTCTCAAACAAAGATAAAAATATTTAGATGAGTAAGAAAATTAAATTATTTTATAGTTTTTATATATGTATCTATTTTATATCTATAAGTATTTATATATATATATGTGTATTATATGTTTACATTTCTTTAATATTGTTGTTTTAACATTCAACACACCTGCCTCATTTCATCTCTGCATCACCCTAGGTTCGCCTGTTAGAGAATGCCATGCTAGGCATTAAGTCCACCTATACAATTTGTGTATAAAGTGTGAATAAATAAATAAATTATTCTTTACGTATACAAACTCGCTTGTTTTCTCTAAGGAGTTGCAAATTTCGACAAATGTTTTTAAATCCTACATAATTGGTGGCGAGCGTTTTGCCATTTTTCGAGTACCTATTAAAAATCTTGCCCTTGAGAATTTCCTAATGGAAATACTTCGCCCGACCCGAAAGTTGAAAATTCTAAATTGCTTGACACACCGTACGGCAAGATTACAAGGTAGTCAATTATTACAATTATAGATACTACGATACAATTAAATCGATACGCTGTGTTATTATAAACAACAGAAGTTGTTATTTTATAGAACATCGCTTAATATTGAAATCGTTAAGGATTTCTCTTTAATCTTAATAAGATCTCCTAGAAGAATTTGTATATTATGCACATGGGACTACAAGTTTTATTTCCTTTTACATGCGAATTTCACCACCTGATAAAGTAGATAAGATTGTTGGAAAGAACGCAACAATGCGCTTTGGGATCTATTAAGTTTCTGTACCCGTGCTGATAGCAGATAGGTCTTGCAATAATTTGACATCAATCTGTTTGATAGTTGTTGAATGTTTCATGTTGTGGAGCAGCGTAAGCGATGTTTTCAATTTAAATATGGTTTTGTAATATATTTTACTATTTAAATTATAACATTATACAATATTGTAACATTTAATTAAGCATTTTTTCGTATACACTGTGATCTTACACAAAGTCGAAAATAACGAATACGGCTGCATTTCCTTCTTTCAGCAAAATTATTTGGGACTAATTTGCCGAAGATATCGGGTTTAGTTAGGTATATTACGCCCTCAACAATAGTACACATTCCAAGACCAGCAATTTTTTAAGATGCGTTTGGTATCCGGCATACTTTTTGACTTGACTTCCTTCTTCCTATCCAGTCACTATGCTGTCTCTGAATACCTATTTTCAAACACTAATATGCCTTTACAAAATCAAAATTGTTCCACAAGTTAACCCAACTTACTTCCAGTATCCGGGTGACACACACGCCCACGGTCCAAAAGTTATTGAAGAGAGTACTCCCTTTCACGGAAAGCATTCCTTTAACTTGGCAGTATTGAACAACGAACTTCTTTCCACGACGTAATGGAATGGTACGAACGTTCTCCCTTTGTAATCGGGAATCATCGGATGGAATCGATTCGCATTGTACCTAGATGAAACTTGTGAAGTGATTCGGAACAAATTTGCGGATACCACGTATTGAATCTATATTTAGATTTTCAAATCCAATTGGTGAATTGCAAGAATTTTTGTATTGTTCTATTTAAAAGTTCTAATAGAAATTCTAGTGATGTGATGTTGAAGGTTGAGTCAACGTTCCAAGAAAATGATTCAGAAAATTTAAACCTAAATCTTATGAACTAAGTGTGTCACAAAGGGCAATCTGATCCCTGTAAGCGATATCTCCCAGCCAATCCAGATAGCAGCAGTCAATATGATTAGGAATATATTTGTTTACTTGACTTGAATTTATTGCACTGGACCTCTTTTGTATTTCTATGATAAAAAAAATCAAAGTTTTTCATTATTTCCAATGCATAGAGTATTTTATTATAAATATGGAAAAACAAAGCTCAGAAGGCCCAGTGGAGGTCAAATATTTACCTTCGTCCATGGACTTCAGCAAAGCCAGGCGCATAACCAAGCCACCGCCCTCTCTAAGTAAGCATGAATAAAAAAACTTTAATATCGTTTAGTAAATGGAGATTGACGGTGCTCAACTAAAAACGTAAACTTGTTATAAAAAGCGTTCGATGGGCGGACGCGCGCTCGCTTCCAGTGACTACGCATTAACTTAATTACAGAATGAGTTCCATTCAAAATAATATAGTTCGCGTAGTTTTATGAAAGGCCAAGCCGATATTTTAAGTCTATCGGTTTTATCTCTTGTATAGTATTAAAGTATTGCTGACCGCATCTTTTTTTTGCGTCTCGACTACCGGTATACTAACTGCTGTATCGCCGAAGGCTAAAAAACATAAAACTGCCGCTGCATTTTTTAAGCTAACTTTATAATAGATACTTTTTACTTATGTGTCACAGGGTCTTTAACTCTTGAGCGCAAATTGCATAAGATACCATCTAATATTACAAGTTCGTACGCAAATCAACTATTATGATATTATTTGCTTTCATAGACTTCAATAGTTTTTAGAAAAAAGGATATCATCATTGTAACTTATGTAACTTTGAAAATAATTCACAGTTAAAGATTTTGAAGCAATTCGCTTAGCTACTCTCATTACTATCGTCTGGGGAATTGACTCTCTTCTTCACTTCATTACCAATAAACACACGGCTATATCTTATCGAACGTCGATATACAAGGGTTAAAATAATTGCGGTACCAACTCCCCAGCCGCGAGTCTATCATACGAGGCACATTCAAGTTACTGACAACGTGCGCAAAACTAAATGTCAAAAGTGTATTAATTATATAAAGGTCAGGTTGGCATTTAGAAAGTAAATCTTTGACGTTGGAAATCTTGTTTATGTTCCCGTGAAATGTTTATTTTGGATTAGAAAGGAGCAAGTAAGGGTATTCGAAAATGCTGATCGTTACTATTCTTTTTAATACCCCCATATTTATCTATCAAAATCCTAACAAAATATTCCATGTTGGGAATACAACGGTTACTAAAAAATTACGCAGACATGTGATTTTATTATATTTTTTGTCAATTGTACTTACTTCGGATTCTACAGCAATCTATATTATAAGATGTTGAACATACGATAAATATCTATTAAACCAGTTTTTTTCATTTTGTAAATATTAAGATACATATAATATAATATAAATAAATATAATATAATATAATATAAATAAATATAATATAAATACACAGATAATAGAAGTACTTAGTTAACTAACCCAATACATTTCAATGGCCAGAATGTCACCGAAAACATCAGAATTTTCTTATTAATTTCTTCAATAGGCAAGATATGTTTTTGCTGGGCAAGTTTTTTTGGCCTCCCTATTATCTGGGAGTAGTTGCGGCTTGTACAAGCTCTACACTTGTGTTCGTATCCTAGTGTATCCGGCCATCTAACAATCCCTCAGGCGCTTAACTTACCCGCTCACTGGATGTACACTTAAGCTAATTGGGTCTAGGATTAACGTTGTACATGAAACGTGAATTTTGCAGCTTTTAATTATCTCAACGAGGTATTTGTATTCTATTTTCAAATTTTATTTTATGCCAGACAGAAAATCAAAAAAATAAAATAAAAAAGAAATCTTCTTCTCTTTCCATATACTTGCAAACGTAAAGCAGTTTTAAAGATATTTTCTTTGTCTTCCAATTGCGTCATAATATTAATCAGACACTGGACTTAAAAAAAAAGGTTGTTGAATATTTTTGTATGTTAAACCGGTACTAAGCACAGCACAGACTTGTGTCGCGAGACCACGAGGCATTCAATAGTTATGTTACCAACTAATATTTGTTTTAGGTTTGTTATCCTTGTAAATTGGAAAAATCTCTTAATTTATAATACCTATTTCGTAATTGTTGTGTTTGACTGTTTTGTGTAAAACCAATAGCTAATTATATTTTCTGCAATACAAAATGTATCACATGCCTAATACAATAGTAGAAAACCTGTTGCACCTACATTTCCATATTCATTCTTATTAAAACGTCAACATTTACGAGCGGGCTATTGTTATGGGATAAAGGTTTTGCTTTGACAGCGCGGGTTGCCTTAGGCATTGTTGTAGAATATGCCTTGCCAAGTCAGGATCACTCGAATGCAAGCCGTGACCTGTGGGCTATTGTCCCGTATCCAAGAGTCTCTCTCATGAAGCACCCTCGAAGATCTTGCGTCTGCGTAGTACCTTACGTTCATTACTAAGTTTATTACTCTTTGACCGGATTTTAGAATTTTGCTTTTCTTGTGTTTGGGAAATGGATTTTTTTGCTGGAACGGCAATGTGTTATGTTTTTTGGATAGGTAATATGTTTACTTAGATTATGTATAACGTAAATAGGAGATTTATCCTTATTTACCAGACCAGTTTTGTCGTTTCATTACTTTAAGATTATCAAAACTATATATAACGATCAAACGAATTATTTTTATATTCTGTTTGAGTAAATAAATTTTACTTTTCTTACTTTCACACTCTTAGAACATTTATTAGCAGTACGACTTACGAAAAACTTGCACTGATGAACAAACTTCTATCCAAAGGATATATTATTATAATTAACGTTGGGAGATGTCAAGATTTCTTTTCCTGTAGCGTGGGTTGTGCGTTATTAAATATTTTGATAAATATCGAAGAACAAAGGCTGGTTCATACGATCAGAAATGTTGGTCCGCAGACGGCTTTGTTCCAGCTGAATAGTGATCAAATAAAATCTGTTCAATAAATCTATCCCTAATAAAATAGGATATTAAGGTTATAGCCCGTTATGCATGATCCCGCCGATGGTATTTTCTGATCGGGGTTGCCATGGTTCGCTATTTCCAGTGAATTACCCGTGGTATCGGGAAATTTGTGTAGAATTAGCTCCTCGAATTTCTCGACGAAGCGTTACGTGCATTTCCGTGAAGTTCCTAACAAAGCCTTGCCATTGTATAGGAGCTAATGTGAGTTTTAGAGCTATCCCAAATCTTATATTAAAATAGAACAAAAGTTAAATTGAATGATTTTCTAGCATCAAGTTTCAAATTTAACAAGGCAGATTAAACCTGCATTGACAGCCTCCATTCAAAAAATAAGTAGTAATAATAAAAGTATCACTATGATACTACACTTTGTCTTGCACAGCGTGTTATAACGTTGCGATGAATTAGCCCCTAAATCCATGGGTGGGTCCATGGGTATCCATGAATCAAACTAATTTCTTTATTTAAGTTCTCTTCATAAAGCTTTTGAGGGGTTAAAGAACTTATATTAATTTTCAATTTATTCCTCTAAATCATTCGACAAACAAAGAATTCATTAAACCTACTAATTTCCCCTGACATAAACATCTCAATCTTCGGGAATTGATTTCGGCTGCGGCAACCCCATTCGATCGCACCTTTGTACGTGCTAACTGCTCGAGGCCCATTCTCACGCGCGCTATCTCATCTCGCCAGCAAGAGCTGTATCGTCCAAGTATAACAGTATCTCATTTTGAGCGCACCATCTGAAATTCACCCTTGACGTCTCCCGCAATTTCTGATATTCATGCGCCTTAAAGACTTCGTTGACGTGCTAAGTTTAGCAGTTTCGGAGATATAAAAAAGTTTCAAGTTGTACAGGCTATTTTTGTTAATATCTTTTTTTTTTTCGTTTTTTTTTTTATTGGTAAGGAAAAGTGCCAGCAGTTAACCTCGTGGTCAATAAATTGTGGTTCCAATTAAGTGGTTAATCTCACTTACTAAATAAAACGAAATAGTGCTTATATCAATATTCTGTGACATAGAGGCACCACCCCATTCAAATACTATGTTGCTGTCTAAGGTGACTAAATAACTCAACCATACAACATATTTCTGAGTCGAAACTAGGTGACCGCAGAAGGTTGATATAAAATTACCAACGAAAATATTAAAGCACATATTTCGCATCACGTTTTCTGTCTGACAGTACGGTTGCTTTAAAACTCTTTGGAAAAATATGCAGTGAGACGACTCTCCTTAACCCATTTGTGGCCAAGCAGAAACTACAAGAACAAATTCAGAAATTTCTTTATTTAATCATAGTTGGGGATACAAATAAGTATAAAAATGAAAAAAAAAATAAAAATTATTTATAATTTTGAAATTATAGGGGTGTGCCCAAATTGGCACAATGGCCACTTAAGGGTAAAATAGTGTGCAAGTCTATCGGATCCTATTATAACGGATAAGTCCACCAAAACGCTTTGGAAACTTTTTCTTTAACATATTCGCTGCCGTCCAGTTGTAACCATTCGATGACAATGATATCTGACGAGTAACATGATGATGAGGTGATTGTCCAAGACAAAATGTAGCTATACTTCCGCGAAAATATAACTGATCCATTACATCTTCTTTAGACGTAGCTGTAATGGTCACGCATTTGGTAATGCCACATCTATCATGTGTTTGAAGGGAACCCACCTCCATTTGTTTGCCATGGACTTCAACTCCATACAACGATATTGATTGGGCCAATTTCAGCGAACCTAAAGTATCTCATTATTTGTATCAAATTTATACTCGATCACTGTTCTTTCAACGTTTCTTTCATACTACTCTTGTTTAGTAATTGGTCAATCGATAATGGATAAGTCTAAGGATAAGAAGGAGCCAAGGAGGAACAATCAGCCTGCCCTGAGGTAAAGGGGGGTTTGAATCCCAACACGGTATCCCCTGCATGTCGTAAAAGGCGACTCAATTTTTCCCTTGGGGTCGCTGGACGTGCTGCGGGGGCAGGGCGTCCTCAAGTGACTCCAAGAGAGGTGGCGGCACTTTGGCCTCTGTACATCGCGGGGCCCCCACCCACAACTGGGGCGCCCGAAACAAGGTAGAGGTTGCTTAACTGCGTTCCCTTTGACTCCGAGGCGGCCGAGACAAGTACGTCTCGGAGGCGCACCGGGCGCCTGTGGACAACGGTGGCCGCCTCTCGCTCACGTACCACGGTCGCCCAACTCGGCACGAAGATGGACACCGGGGGGTTTTGGCCGGTATGCCGGTTTAGAGACTGTATTAAGGACTCAGCCCGTCACTAACATCTGCGCAAATATGACGTCGCCGCGCGCCGGGCTGGAAGGCCTGTGACCCTGATATACGCTTCCCGCCCCCCACTGCCCCCGGGCTGGCGGGAAGTAGAGTCATAAACAGCTTTCCCCTCGAGAACAAAAAAAAAAGGAGGCACAATCAGCACTGACCAATTTCGTCCAATCGCAGGTACATCAGGTGCACTAGCGGTGGTTTAATATTTGCGGTCTTATGTTCGTTTTCATTGGCAGTTCACTATCACTCACTGCTATCCTCATACTCAGAAAGAGTATCTAAATTATGAACACCTAAATACATCGATTTCTCCTAGAACATGAATTGGCAATATTGAAGACATTTGTGCGTTATCACAACCATCTCCTTCCTCAGTATCAATAAAAAGTTCCAATGGAATTATAGCCAAATCATAGTCCAAGCCGTCGTCAAAATCTTCGAGGATTGTATTTACCTCTTCCTCTTATCCACGTCAATTGTTACTGACACTATAACGTCGTTAGCAGTTTCTCCTTATGATATGCAAAAATAACACTTGTGGCCAGTGTACCCAAATTGGCACAGCAATGTTTAAGGTGCTATAAAATGGTAAAAAATGAATAATTATTTTTTAAATTCTGTTTATAAGATAGACAATTTATCGTATTTGAATAATAATAACTATTTACGATGATAAACTTAATAGGCAAAATATAATAATTGCAAACAGTCAAGTACCTCGACAGGTCCTTCAAAAGCAAAATTCGACCAATTATTGTAATAAATCTATAATATATAACTAAATTGTTTAATATTACATGTAATCACCACACTTTCAACTATCTAATAATGTGAGAATTTATTAACTTACATAAATACTTTTTTCATGTACCCTCAAAAAGTAAGTGTTCCCAAATTGGCACGGCGGTCAAGAATGGGTTAATTATATTTCTTAAACATTACTGCAAGATATTTACGCTGAATCTAATATTTAAATACACTTTAAATGTGTTTGAATTAACATAATATTAAAAATGCTAAGAGATTTAAATGTCATTACTTTTAATTAATAAAGGTATTTTCATGGAAAAAATGTCCAAAAGAAATGTTTGATTTCTAGTTTTTCGAACTATCTTAATAGTTTAATCTACTCTTACTTAATGCCTACGGCCATAATCAACAATCCCCCTTTTCCTTAGATTTTGGGCTGCACTAAAAAGAGAGTTTACTGTGCCGATGTAGACAAAGAAATTTAAACCTAAATATGCAACTGATATTTAAAATATTCATTTCTAAGATTATTTCCGATTATTTGAAAAGACATGAATACACTTACATTTGTATTCATCTATTTCTACAAGCATTTCGTTTTGCCAGCTGTTTCTAAGACGCTTTTCCAGAAAAAATCCTGTTTTTTATTTATGTCAGTCTAGTTTACTTTCGGTAGAATTTTAGTAGTAGAAAGTCTTTAATTTCTTCGAATATTCTTCTTTAATGTTGTCTCAGAAATCAGTAATTATTATTCGAGAAATACGATTTGTTTTTTGAAATATTAAACATTTTATTACTAACATCAAAAACAGTAACGATTTAACTTTTATCACTGTTACACTCAGTCTCCTAGTTTATTGACAAAGGATGAAAAGGTACACAATATGTTATGAAACTCGTCAGAGCTCAAAGTTGTTAGCAATATACCGGTTGATGATAACTTTCCACTAGCAGGAATTTTATGTCGTCATATTTTTAACTTCAAATTTCGTAGTTTCGGATAATAACAGGTTTTTCTCATTTCGGGGCCCTGGGTTTTTCATACAGCGAAATATTTATATTGATATCAAAAATGAACAAATTTAAAGGAAAATATAATAATAATACCTTTGATAGTAATAACCCTGTCGTACGGTCTCATCAACCCTGTATATTCTCATAATGTTAGTTCATAATCTTTTAACACAAAATAGCAAACATTAATTCAAATGTCTTTCCAAATATATATGTATTATATAAACAACCTTTCGTTTCAAAATACTTGCCTTTTTCTCATTTATATGAAAAACCGATGTTACGATTTTAAAACATTGAAACATTTTGAATTTTATCACAAGATTTGGCAGTTAGTCAAGTTTGGGATTGAAAGCGTTAGTATCTGGAAAAATTGGACCGCGATGTGCCTTTTTTATTGGTAAAAAGATTTTTATCTTGCATTCGGATAGCATTTGCGTACAAGTTTTTACAAACTGTCATTAAATGAAAATATATATAGGTACCTATATATTTCTACAAATTTTTTGGTATCTATGAAATTGTTTTCAAAGTCAAAAGTAACTACCCTATCACTTAATCCTACGACTTCCATGATGATGTAAACTCTTAAACCTACTAACCAAGATTATCACGCACTTACATGAAAGCAAACAGTCGAAGAAACAAAATATCATAAAATCTGGTTCATGATCCCTTTTCCTGTGTTCACTCCCTTCCCTTTATAAGGACGGTGTGCCACCACCCTTAGTCAACACGCAGTATAAGTGGCTTCAGTCAGCGTCTCTGTCTCGGCTTTTTAATTGACGCATAAGGAACGTAAGTATGGGACGTCATTGAAGTTTTACTGCACTTTACAGGGGTGACGTCATAATTCGATAACAGAGGTAGAATAGTTGGATGTAAAGTAATTTTTAAGTGTGATAATGAAAGATTTCATTACAATTATTAAGGCACATGCTCACAATACGAGGGTGTCTGAATATTATAGCTATTCTATTTTACCATGTTATATGTTTCTTTTAATTTTTAGACACTTAAAGATCGTAAATGATTTATATACATTACAGCTTACAAATAGAAAGGCCAATGATTTCAATCCCCGCATCAAGACTCATTTGTATGATCCCAAAATATTGGGTTTCAGTTTGGGTGTTTGTAAGACCAAAAAGTTTCTCCTAGTTTTTGATACTGATGACACAGGACTTGCACCCTAGTTTAGGGTCAGAACTAAATATTTCCATGTTAGTTTTAATTATTTATTTTCATATACGCCATGTCTGCGGCGCCGATAAACAACTTGTCTATCACCGTAAGCTGGAACAATTAATCCGCATTAGCGCGCAGTCGATGCACAGAGCCCGCAATTTGCATATGATCCTCATTTCACCAACACTCATTTGAATAATTGTTTAATTCCATTCGCAGTGGAATGCACTCGTTCGGATATTCTGATTTATCGTCCGACGCGTGCCGTGTTGGTTTTAGTGTTTTACATTTTATGTAGGGCATTAAGCGCTTATTTATCACTAGTCTGCGCTATATGTTATCCTGGATTTCGACATTGGACATGAAGAATATTACGTGCACACTCAAAAGTTATACTCGTATATTAGACTGCCTCGTCGTCTTGCGGTATAAGTTTGTGTTGTGCGATCTCTCGATCCTTCTAGATGCCGAATTCGATTCCCGGGTCAGGCAAACTGGTATTGGCTTTTTGCGTTAGGAAATTCTCAGTAGCAGCACGAAGTCTGAAAATGTGCTCGAATGGCAATAGTTTCGCCTACTATTACGTCGGTTGTAGGACCGATACATACCTGGCGACGTTTGGATACAATATATGCACCTCTAGTTATTCCTCTGGGGAATGCTGGCGTGAAGTTATGTATTTTCGTTACAATAGCCACAAACTGTTTCTAGAAGATAAAGTCATAAGAAAAACAATGTATTTAAAATTATTTCGATATGCGATATAAAATATTAAAGAACGAGTTCTTAAACCATTTATTAGACCTAAACCGACAGTCTACAAAATTCGTTTTGTTTAATTGTTAACAAAGCTGTACGCTATTAATAACATAGAAAACACTCAGTATTATATATATAACAATCAAAAGTCGGAGTAATTAAATTGGAATAGGTTTCAGATACATTTTAAAATTGCAATTTCGGATTATCGAATATCTCAAATACAGACGAAATTAATAATTGAATTGTTTGAAGTAAATTTTGCTGTAAAATTGTACCTATATTGGTTTTCAAATATCGTATATCAAATGCTGAATGTAAACAAAAGCTGTTATGTTTATTTTTAGCCATCATCGCGTTTTTTCCACGAATTATAATATACTATTTTTTATTTATAGACACACACACCTGGGGCTAAATGTAATAAAATAAATCATTATGATTAAAAAAGCTCTAATTTTACTTTAAAACAATTGAAGATTGTCCTGTGTTATCAAGAAACGCCTTTTATTTATTTACTGTAATTAATATACAGCCAAACTTAATGCCCAACATTCTGTACAGGTCGGATTGTCTTTTGTATTTTGCAATGACTGAAAATAGCATATGAGTTGCTCACCTACACTCTATACTTTTTCGCAGTAAGCTTTAGTCCAGCGGTGATGGTGCAATCTCTGATGATGATAATAATAATAAAACAGATGTACACCTAACAATAATACACCCTACAAACCGTGTTTTAATAAAACCAACTACCAACGAAGCTATAGCCCATAAATATTATTAGTATCCGAATCTTCAATTTAAATTCAATTTGTTACGCAAATAATCGTCAAGCGCATCATATTCCAATGTTATCTGTTATTGGAAGCAACGGGCGAACTAATAGTCTTTTACACAAACGTTAATTTGCATATCATCGAAATTCAGAGCACCCGTTGACACCAAATAGACACAATGGCATTACAATTCCGCCCGGTATTAGAACAATGTATGCTGAGCAAACATGTTCCAAATAGTTTGATAATGTTATGTTCTCTTCATTGTGTATTTTTACATAGCTATTAGTACTTAAAAAACAGGCGAATTATACGGCAAAGGAAACCTATGATTTGAATCCCTACAGGAGATATATGTATTACAGCAGTGATGGCCTCGAGATTAAAACGCGCGGTCGAGATTCTCGGCGTTCTTTGATTCGTACCCCAGACGCACACTTTTGAATTTTCGAAGTTACGTGTATATTCACAATGAATTATTATCACTTGGTTTTACGGTAAAGGTAAACATCATGAGGAAACCTGCAGACCTTAAATTTCTAAGGAATTTCTTAGTTTTGTAGACGGACAACTCGCATTAGGCCAGCGTGGTGGACTAAATCTGAACCCCCTCAGTTGTAAAACTCGAAAAAATCAATGCCAGGTACATGGTAAGTCATCAACATTTTTTAACCTGGACTCATCTGATACATAATCGCAACTTGTATGAAGTAATAGAAATTACTTTTAAAAAAATTTTGACGTTTCTTGTAAATTATGGAAATGTATACGCGAGTATGGTACCCCTTACGACGATACGCTAACATTGAATTTTATACTATATTTTACTAATCTCAGTGTTAATACCTTCCTTATTATTCTCCGTTTGCTAGCTCCGATTCCGTACCACTCAGAATGTCTAGCGGCTGTAGTTACCGATATAACTGTAATTGGTTTTCTTACAAACAACTCGGGGCTAAGTGGAAAATTGTGTTGTTTCGTAGCACGGTTGCGTGCTTGTGTTGCACGTCGAGTTCCTATATGACTTGGCCATACAAACATTATTCTAGCAGTAAATTGAAAGAAAATAATGGAAATAATCGTAGGTTTTGGAAGAAAGTTACGGTGAGGAACAGCTTATCCGGCTTATAAGAGTTAGGATGAGGTAAACCCACAAAATGATCTACTACATTTACCAACTTATTTGAAAACCTTACCAAGAATACCTATATAATATTTATGAAAACTTAATTTGTTGAATTTTTGAAGATTTTGAAAAGAAACTTAAAAGATCTTCCTAGATCGTAGGTACAATTAAAAAAAAATCCGTTATACAACAAAAATGAACCTAAAACATTTCAACAGAAAGCCGACCTCATAGCCTCTAACTTATTAGGTTACCAAAAATATTTTTTCAGCTAATAATAATCCTGCTGCTACGCTACAAAAGCCGTTTCATAAAGAGCGAGAAGTGCAAAAACTACACAACTGCCACACAATATTCTCATAAGCAATATCGATGTTTTTCAAGTCGGTTCTGGCAGCCAGTTCCCCAGTTTTATTATAAAGAAACTTTTTCTCCAGATTGAGTCCCTGAAGACTAGCGGAATGTACGTCTTCTAGTTGCTACATATGTAGTAGAGCTTGTTACTTGTAAGCGTGTTGGGGAATGCACCACTCCACTTTATTTCTTACCACTTTTTATACTTAGGAATGAAGTTGCGGGGTTTTTGTTTTTATTGGACAGCAATGACTATACTGGGCAATGTGAGCTAAACAAAACTTGACTTTTCATACAGTTTTGTCAAGCTGAGTAGTACTTATGTATGAGAACTGCCCCCCAGCAGCTAAGCTGACTTCTAAGATCCTCAATCGAAAACACGGAATACCCAATAATCCTTAGCTATCCAATGTTATTCCAAGGCTTTCTTTTCTACTAAGATTTTCTAAAGTGTGTAAAAATCGAACCTAGGCTTGAATGGTGAACTTAATCCAAATTCTTCCCATGCCCAGCAATAGTGTCTATATTTTTACTGATTATGATCGTCCATAGACCTTCAACCGACACGCATAGAAACACACTGACACAATTCCGTCCATTACATAACCATACTCCCAAATGAATTTGAGTGAATTTTACTCCATTATAACGAGTGACGCAATTCCTATTACACAAATAGCGTCCACGAGTAGATGAGGCTGAGTATATAGAAAATTAGCGGCCAGCCCTCGGGGAGTATGACATACTACGGTTACATTGCAGCTTTAATTAGGACCTCACTTCCTCCACATTAATACGAGCTGAATTAAAATTACTGTTGTTTATTATGAGCTTAATTTAAGTTTTGAAGCAGTCACCTTGGATTTAGTACCATGAAAGTCTAAGTAGTAAATTTCATCTGTTTTAGTCCGGCTGTGCAAATGAGTAATACCCACGTGTTCGCAACTTTCAGTTATCTCTTCTAAAAAAGAAAGTTATTTCTTCTAGAAAAGTGTAGAAATATGTCTGCCTAGGACTGAGGCAAAATTACAGTCTGTGGACCATCAGATGCAGTGCTGTCATTTTGTCGTACTAGTGAAAAAAAAAATCAAAGAGAAGATAACAATATCAAAAGATTTTTTCATCAAAATTTTTGAGTAACAATGGTTGCCCCACGTGAACAGTAACCTATAACATTAAATATATGGCAGTCCTTGCACCATATCTCCTAAGTCATCATGCATTTCAATGTAATCTAGTACACAGAATACATTATTTTCAAGATTTAAAAGTATTACTACAAAAATATTAAGCGGAACGGTGGTTTATTTTGGTCTTAAGATCAATTTTTACAATCTTTGTCTTACGATACATACGTATTTTTTTATTAAATTATTTGTTGAATACGTATTCAATTGGTAAGACAATTTTTAAACTAATAACCTTACTTTTAAAAAATTCACACCTTACGTCTTCAAATGAATGAAAATTTGTTTGACTCTAAAATTATATATGCTTATTCTATTTTAGTTTTCATAAAACAATTATATTATTTAATGAGTATTTAATTATAATTTCAATAAGTATCTCCCGGGAGGATGTTATTATATTACAACCCATATGGAGCGATAAGGATTAGTGCCTCCTGTGGGAAAAACAAAGGGCTTACCCCAATTATCGCCACTTCCTGTTTCGCATATTGATTAATTGTATGAAGACACACTGCTACTAACCTATTTATTTATATTGTAATGTTATTAAAAAAATGTAATAAAGATCTCGTAGGTGACTGATTTAAAAAGGGTGATATAGAGTCCTCAAAACCGCAAAATGCAAGTCCTCAAAATGCATGAAGACGATAATGTCATTTTAGGAAGTCTAAACCGTGCCTTCCGTAACTGAACACAGGCGTGGGTTGATGTATGTAATGTTTTTTACGAAGCGTGTGCGTATTCAAAGTTAATAATTGTTTATATATTTGGTCTTTATTGTATTGTGAAGCAAAAATAAGGTTATGGTTTGAAGTTCAGTGGGGAAGTCAGATTGGGGTGGAAAGCGACATAGCTTTTCATAAGAGATTTTTCATGTTAACAATCACAGGAAAATCCAATTTAGAGGGCCATCCACGTTTCGTCAGCATTAGATCTCATGTTATAGCGGCGAGCCTCTTGCCATTTCCAACCATACTCTTTTCTTTGCCTGATCCGCGTGTCGAAGCCAATCGCCTCACATTAGGAGAATACAAAATAACTCATAATAGTTATCTCTGAAACCAAATATTATTGTATAATACCCCACGCAGTTCCACGTCCAAATATGGTAAACATTTTGTCCGTTGAGACTAATTGTCGTTATTACAAACACGCAAGCTCCAAACACACGTAATTAATATTTCAAGGCAAATATTACCTCGCAGTGTATCTAGTCCTCTATAGTAACACAGTGATATTTCAGTATCCACCATTAGCCCATATACGTCCCAAATCCCAATGCTAGGCCTGGGCCTCCTTTACCATTGTAAGGGGTTTAGGCCTTAGTCCAACACGCTGGCCTAATACGGATTCGCGGACTAAACACCTAAGAAATTCCTAAGAACTTTTAGATGTGCAGGTTTTATCACGATGTGAATACACGGCTTTGAAAAGTCAGAAGTGTGTGCCTGAGGTTTGAACCTGCGACCGCCAAGATTCTAAACCGCGTGCCTTATTCCGAAGCCATGACTGCTTTTTATTTAGTATCCTTCGATATATCTTATCTAAGTTAGTATCAATTTAAATAAATCACCCATTCACTTATAAAACAACCCCGGTAAGGTTACTTTGGTCAATTTGATGGTAGAGCCACCTGCACCCCTAAAAAGTTCTTAAAAATTTCTTAGGTTGTAGTCCGCCAACCCGCTCTAGGCCAGCGTGGTGGACTTTGACCTTAACCCTCTCAATGATAGAGGAGACCCGTTCCCAGCAGTGGGACGTATAAGGGCTGATGAGATTGAGATGAAGAGCGAGGCTACGTTAACTTAAAGGTATTCACTAAACAATAAATTTAAAGTGCAGTGAAGCGTCTGTCGCTTTAATCATTATAAAAACCGTCGCAGGAAGCTGAGGAAAAATTTACGATCAACGGAACTATTAACTTTAATGCGATGTAAATGGGCTAAGCAATGCAGCTGTGTTTCGATCGGGGAATACTACTGCTAAAGATCCAATAAAATAGACTAGAATCGGAAACACAGATAGCTTTATAGAATAAAATATTTGGGAATCTAAAAATAAAAACCGAAAATATACTCTTAAAGTTTAAATGTGAAGTTCAAGAGATTTAGGACATTAGTAAAATAATATTATGAAGCAAGAACCTAAAAAGACCCGGCTAAAAGAAAAGTTTTCTTAAAAATGAAATATCAACACAAAATCTCGGTATGAGTTTGTGAAGAGCGTAATCTTGTAGTTTTGAATTTTGCCCACTTTTTGTATAAAATATTACAATGCTTATTTCTTTTATGGCTCACGTTGCCACCGTTATTAAACATAAGCGGACCACGCTGTGCTTTATTTTGTAAAATACTAAGTAAAAATACCTCGAGGACTTTTTCTAAAAATAATATTTTTGACTTAAAAATGTCCGAGCTAAAGTACAAACGGGTCGATGGAGTTAATACTATTCTTATAAAGAAAATATGAATCAACAGCTTTCTCATATTTCTAATAATATCAAAAAATCAAATGTTAAACAACTTTTTCTTTTCACTATACTATACAAACTTTACTAACTAGCTATGTCTATTACTATTGACTGCTATGTGGTTTAATGACACAAGTATTTGCCGTGCGTTTTTCGTGAGTCTTTCTAAATGGTTTTCAATTTTTTCATTAGAAAAAGTAGCAATAGGCTCGCCTATTACGCGCGATTGATACTGGCAAAATGTTGTTGCAGAAATACACCTCTGCCTTCCCCTTCCCCTGGGATTACAGCAGTGAGGTTCGATACATAATATGTATTACAGAAACAAAATGATGGTATGATATTATTCATCGCTAATGACGAGAAAGGAGGAAGGATGTAACTGCTATTACTTCCTTCTAAGATTTATTTATTACAACAAAATTATATTTCTGATTAATAGTGATGTGAAAAGTTATGAGTAGTCATATCCTCAGTCTCAGTAAGGGGGCGTTAGAATCTCACCACGGTATCCCCTGCCTGTCGTAAAAGGCGACTTAAAGGGGCCCTTGGGGTCGCTGGACGTGCTGTAGGGGCAGCGCGTCCTCACTGAAAGTGACCCCGAGAGGGGCGGCGGCACTGTGGCCTGTGTACGTCGCGGGCGCCCATCCACAACCGAGGCGCCCGAACCAAGAAGTGGGGGTGCAACTGCGCCCCCTAAAACTCCGAGACGGCCGAGACAATTACTTATTATTAATTGGAATTAATAATTATTAATTGGAAGATCGGTGACCCCGACATGCGCTTCCCGCCTCTCCTCCCTCGGGCTGGCGGGAAGTAAAGCCATAAACAGCTTTCCCCTCGAAAACAAAAAAAAAACACAAAAAAAAGTCATATCCTCAGTAAGGAGGTTTAAGCACGAGGTTCATACCCTAGGCTCACACCTCTGACTTCGAAGTAATGTGTGTTAATACACAAGGCAATATCATAATTAATGTACTTATGAATTATCACTTATTTTACCGATGAAGGAAGACACCTTGAGAAAACCTGCACACCTAAAAGTTTTTACGAGTATTTAATAATAGGGAAATACACTACATAGGATTACGTGATATTCGGTACCATTGTGATATCCATTTTACTACCTCAGGCATTAATAATATATATTTATTGCTATTTTATTACGAGTATTGTGTCAATAAATCCGACAAAGCTATTAAACAAACTCGATGAAAGCTTCTAAGGACAAAACTTGGATACTTTTCACGCTATACTCGCGGCGTCATATGGCGTGACATTCAGTATTGCGCATCTACGTCGTAAGCCAGGCCTGATGATATTACGGCAGTATGGTATACCGCCTTCGCCCAAAATTTGTTTTGTAAAAACAAATATTGTAGAAAATTTTACCACAACAAATTCAATCTAATAAGTAGCTAAGGGTAAAATACTGGAAATTTCACGCTACCTACGCAGTGGAATAAACCGTAACTTTTTACTCACCATAGGCGTAATGGAATTGAGTGTTATCTTGGAAAATATTCCTTTACTTCGAATATAGGAAAATCAATTTATAATCCTAGTAGGTTTTTTTGATAGACAATCATAAAATTATCTATTAGAATCTCTTCTAATTTATGATTGTATGATTTTTTACTTTCAGGCCCAAAGTTTTTAGCAGAGTTTCTTTCACAAAATAATAAAAAAAAAACACAAAAAATATCTTAAAAATCGAATCTCTAAACATGAATAACCTAAGACCTAGAACCTATTCTAAACCTAGAACTTTTTCGTAGCTTCTTCACTTCACACGAAGCGCCAATATGAAGTACACATTCGTCGAGCGTGTTCGGGCCTTGCGTCAGTCTCCTGAACCGCAGTTTGTAGGCGGCTGAAAATCGGATATTAGGTTACCCGGGCCCGTGGTTAGCCGACAACCCGACACAACATGATCTGTTGGCACCAAGCCACCTCGCGTTGTGTGAATTTGTTTCGCACTTGCTTTTATCTCCGCTTCAGTTTTGTTAGCCTTTTGTACTTCAGTGTGGAAAGGAGTTTGAATTTCTTTCGGAATTTATTTTGCATCAATATTTTATGTTGCCAATCCAATTTTGTTGCTCAGCTTTTTAACACCATTTCAAATGTGATCATTTTTAAAAGATATACAGCTTTAATTATACGCAATTTCTTTGAGCATACCATAAGGTCGTTTAAAATTATTTAAAAGACGCATACAACTTCATACCAATTTTCAATAATTTAGAATGTGGTACCAACAAAATCATAATAAACGGATGGAATAAGTTAACATTCCATAATTATGATACATCATTGGTTAATGTTTAGATATTGCCATAAGAGGATTTATGGTAAACTTTCTCCCTTAGCCCTCAGATCTAAATTTCGACAAATTTTGAAAAGAGATACTGAAGACGCACGTTTAGGCTTACATTTAGCCTAAATTAGATTTAGTCTTTGAAGAATTAAATTAATTATTCCGTTAGATAAGATCTATGTTACTGACAGTAAAGCAACTGTCGCCATCAAAAACAATAATTTCAAATATTAATCATAACATAATATCATCACATATAAAAATTTTGCTATTGTTCACAGATTCACGTATACAATTCATGAAGACAGTTTCCACTGGGTCTGCGTTTTAAGGTGAGATTATCCTTATTTTATACTAGAAATTTAATATATTTACAAATAAATCTTCGAACAACAATGGCCTGTTGTCAGTAATAATTCTCCCGAAATAGCAGTTTAAGAATTCCGCGCACTATTTAAATGCACAAACGACATCTGGTCTCGTACAACTCAGTCGCAGCGACCGCTGACTTATTTACACTAAGTCTTATAATGTCCTGTTTTAATTAAATTCGCTCTGGAATTGTTTTCTACGAAGCAGCTTCAATATTTTTCTCGATTTATACCTTCGTAGTGTTTGATTTGTTTTCATAATCTTGTCGTAAATTTCTTCTAGTATTTTTAATCCGACATAACAAATCGTACGTGATGTACATAAAAGGTGATTACTCAATTATCTAAGAAATTGTGTATACATAAGCGTGGTTGTATTTATCTTTTTTTGAGACCAGCATAGCAGGCATTGAAACTATTAACAGTTTTAAATATGTAATTGGATGACATGAAATGAAACAATGAAAAACAACTGGCCAGTTTTTGCGGAATAGCTTCATTAAATTAAAGTAATTTCGAATATAACCTTCTCAATAGGACAAAACTACGAACAAAACAAATTAAAAGAAAAACGTAGTAAATGTAATAGTCTATTATATACAAATTCCATACCCTATATTTTAGTAGTTCCTATAAAAACTAAGCCTCCTTACTTGGATCCTATTTTTTCGGCGTACTTAATATTTTTGCTGAACCACCCGGGCGCTACTTTATCTAGATTTTCTGGCAGAAAAATACTCATGCTACTAACAAAGTTTTCGTTATTAACTTGCGGCAAGCCCTCGTAAGATATGATGCGTGAATTCTCTCTTCCTTTAGACAGAAAATTTATAAAATTCTGGCTGTAACGCAAGTTTTTTCAAAAACAGTGTAATTAAAACTTTTCGAATTAAGTATGGACTTTTAAGTATGGGTTTTACTTCCGTTATTACTTTGTCTATCCCCATATTTCTGAAGACCAATTCCAGTGGCACATAAAAAATCCCGAAAAACCAAACCCAAATTAATTCTCTAAACACAAATGTAGCGACAACTAATTTTGGGAACTGGTAGACGATACATAACACAAACTGTACCAAACGTACTCGTGCAACAAATAGCTGACCGCTGCTCCTTGCGTCTGTTTGGAATTTGCTAATGTAATTTATAGGGGTGCCAATAAAACTGTCGCCATTACAATTTATAACCATTGTCTTGTACGCGGCGGGAAGCGTTCACTAAGTTTCTATTGTTTTTCGTTCTAAGGTGAATGGGGACTTCGTAAACACATTAAACTTTGTCCAGAAATTAAGCTATCTATGGAATTTAAGTTTGACAATTTGTTACGTAAACATCAATTTGTTTTTATTTGAAATTAGGTTTGTTTTTTTTTTTAATTTCCTTTACCTTCTATCGTTCTATCGCTGAGCCTGGAATTCAGTTCTAGTAACCGGCAAAATGTTATCGCAATTCTTCTTCACGAAAATCACAATGATAACTTGGGATCATGGAATATATCTATATTATAATAATATAATATAAGTTCTATTAACAAAGATCTTGCATTTATAAATGAATGGAGCATAACTCACGGTCTTACAGTCAATCCGTCCAAAAGTCAAGTGATTGTTATCGGCAGCCCCAGAATGGTTTCCAGAATGGATACCCAGTTGTTGCCTCAGGTTGTCTTTAATGGCTGCGTTATACCATATAGTGACAAAGTCAAGAACTTGGGTATCTATTTTGATAAAACCTTATCCTGGGGCCCCCAACTACAAGAACTCAGTAGAAAACTGTTCGCTTCTGCGGGGTCCTTAAGAAGACTACGGAATTTTCTGCCTATTCCTACGAAAATTGCGCTCGTGCAGTCCCTTCTACTTCCTCTTCTTGATTATGGTGACGCTAGCTATCTTGATCTCACCGAAGCCCAGTTTGAAAAGCTTGAGAGACTTCAGAATTTCTGCATAAGGTTTATATTTGGCCTTCGCAAATATGACCACGTTTCCGAATTTCGAACTAAACTCAAGTGGCTTTCTGTCCGCCATCGCCGAAACACTCGTATCCTTTCTCTTCTCTATTCTGTCCTTTTCGTTCCTTCTACACCCCGTTACCTCAAAGATCGGTTCAAATTCCTAAGCGACAGGCATGCAAGACCTCTGAGATCGGCAGAAAATTTATTACTAGATATTCCTAGGCATAGCACATCATTCCTTACTCATTCTTTTACGGTCCATGCAGCTCGCTTGTGGAATGAACTTCCACTGCCTATCTAAGCTTTTTTTTTTTGTTTTTTATTGTAGTGTAGCTATTTATTTTATTATGTTTTTTTTTTCTGTTTTACTTGACCTTTTTTTCCCTTTGTTTTGTTTGTTTTTGCTATTTGTTTTTTTTGTTTGTTTTAGTACATCATTTTTTATTTATTATTTGTACATGAATTACCCATACCATTTACTTTTTAATATCCTTTTTGTAAAATAGGTTGTCTGGAAGAGATCACAGTTAGTGATAAGACCGCCTATTGTCCACCGATCTTTGGTTATTGTTTTTATATATATATATTTTTTCCTTTGTATATTCATGGTGTACAATAAAGTGTATATAAATAAATATATCCACGAAATTAAAAATTCCTTATTTGGGATGATTTTCACTGGCGACGTTTAAAACTTGACGTTGAAATAAACTGCAGCGTACCTTTTCAAGAACATACCGTTATCATCATCGTCATCATCATCAACAGCCAATATTCGTCCACTGCTGGACATAGGCCTCCCCCAATGACTTCCACCGGGAACGGTCGGAAGCCTCCTGCAGCCAGCGACGTCCCCCGACAAGGTGGTCCTTGTCAAGGTCGCGGGACCGTTATCTTATTTGTAAATATTTTTTTGTTATATCTTCTTCACATAAATGGTCGTTAAATATGCACACTTCCATTGTGTTTAAGCCGACAAGAACAAATTGCAAATCCACACAATAGTACCGGCCCGTTGCCAAGCTCTCGAACAAGCTCTTTGACTCCGGATCCAAATGTCAAACGTTTTGGTGTTGCACTACCAAACAGCTGGGGTGGTTGCACACGCTTGCCAAATTGTATCTCCGCTGAAAACTCATTTAATTTCATACTTGCAGCTTTTGTTACTAATGTAATTGATTGGCAAAGATTTACAAATCAATTCTTTTCTCTCTCTATCTCAATCACAACTAGTCTTTATGAGCGTCTTCACCAATATTTCACATTATTTATCAAATATATTATTTATATGCAGTTAGGGATTAGGAAAGTTTGATCAAAACGATCAAAGCCGTTTGTTGCAAGTGGTAAGGCAGAACTTAATAACATTATACTTTTGCATACCGATCGGTAAATTGAATTACCAGAAGCATCGATTTAGCTTCTCCTACCAGAAAAAAAGTAACATAACCGGAGTTGGAAATTAATTTCCTATAAAGAATTTGAGCTACACCACGGTAAAGGAATAAAGTCTAATATTAATTCCGATTCTGTCAGCTCCATCCTAACCGGGACGTCAGATTAATTAAAAACGTTCTTCCTCTTGCAACAGGAAAAATATTACGAGAAGCAAAAAGTAACGCTGCAGCCACTCCTGTAGAAAGCAGATAAAAAGCGTGGCTTCTAATACGTAACGCCAGAATAACTCTAATAAGCTTATCTGTGCTTGCAGTGCTCTCTGGTTCACATAAGTTGAATGACCAAAATTTGCTAACGAATTAAAATAGGTCTTATAAAATTTCAAATCTGCTTTTCATACATATTGGGGAATCTGAAATGTCCTTTTTTAGCCATTAGATCTATTTTTTATTTAGCTCTTTAAGTTCTAAAAAGAGAATGTGTTAGTGCAATGTTTTGAAGTTTACTTTCAGCTAATATTTATCCTATTGTTATGATCCTAGCTTTTTACTTCCTTACGATATTTTATGTAGGTCAGGCTTTAAGACAGCTTGGTAATTTTCGGTTGTTTAATATGATTTTGGGCTGTATGAGTAGGTGTAAGTAAAAATCGAAAGTGTAATCTTACTTACCTAAAAGCCTCTTCCAAATTCAGGCAATGGTGTCGACGTGGGTTCTTCGATAAAAGCCGACATTGGTCCGAATTTTCAAATAAATCTCACTTCGGCCCTTGTAGGCATTCGGTGATATTGGATCCCCCATTTATCATGAGCGCATATATCAATTTAAACATTGAAATTTAGTGGAAAATGATAACATGAGAGCGGAGGAGGTATAAATTTTCATATTTTGCGCGCCGGCAAAATGTTGCTGAAGATTTCAAAGCTGCTTTAGACAGAATTTAGGACGATGCTGAAATGTCTTTTATAGAGGTCTGGCAAAATTATATTAATCTTCATCATATACTCGTATTTGAAGCTCTAGAAACGAAAATATTTTACGTCACCACAATACAATTTATAAAGCCGAGAAGTCACTACAGTTTCTATTACAATTTTAGTTTTACTACTGATTTTCCGTGGTAAAGTAACTCTTTAGATTGGAAAGGATTTTTTAAATCTACGTGACAAATAGAGAATTCTGGTTATTAGTACTTGTTGATATTAAGTAGCTTGATAAATTTATTCCTGGAAATCTATGTGGTTCCAGCGATTCAACTGATTTGTTTATGAATTACTTATTTCTAAGATTTTTTTCACATTATAAATGTTTGACGATTACTTAAATGTGTATTATAACAATATAATGCTTTATATCTTTGACTGCACATAACTGTTAGAATTTTAATACACATATGTATGTTGAAGAAGGAGCTAAATGTAAAAGATTATGCTAGATATCAAATATCACTTTATTGTTCTTGTTAACGATGCACGAAAATTTTCGAATCAAACTATATCCACATATATTCCAATCTATAAAAAAATTACAGTTATTATCTATAATGCAAAAGTAACAATTCACCTGATAAAAGTCTAAGAATAAATTTTATACCAATTCGAGTAGATAAAATTGCTCATTCCCGTTGAGATTTACCTACATAACAGTCCGAGTGACATTTTATCAAAAATGGAATGATTACGATACAACGGCACAAGCTGCCGGGAAAATTGGATTTATTGTCCCTCGGGTTTTATTCCATATCCTTCATTTCTGTTGCCAGCTAGAAATATATTACTAGTGTAAATCTTAGCAGATGGGCTTTGTGGACAATTCTATTACGTGCCACGCAACGAGGTTAGACGCGGTGAATTCTGATAGAAAAAACCTAATTCTTGTGGATTGCCTTTTGGTCCCAACTGACATTCTGCTTTCGTTTGAATTGGCGTTCTGTTGGTAGAAAAGAATAATCGTTTATTGTCACTTGACATGCTAATATACATGCGAAATATGAAAATTATCCAATGAATGGATATCAGTATAAATAGATGTTAGATTGTGAGCATCGCTTTTGGGTCGAGTAAAATTTTTAAGTTTTACTTTAGGTATCTATATTTGGGGTACATTTGTAAAGATGAGAAATAGATAAACTAGGTCCCAAAATTATAAAATTATTAAGAACATAATCCACTTACCATGCAATGTACTTTTCATTTCGTTGAACTTAAACAGGAACGGGGTATTAATTTTATCTAGACATGAAACGTCAACGTACCATTAAATGCAGTTTAGAACGTCCCTCCTAAGCTAGATAACTGTCCTGGTAAATTATCCCGGACGCAAGCTAATTCCCACAGGATCGCTTCAGAGTATTCGAAGAAGGCTTTCGTTTAACAGCCGGCTCGTTGTAGAATGTGAGGCATAAAATAACAAATGAAAGGGACCCGTGGTTATATTTGTTGCGCGGGAAATCATCATTATACCTCATGGAAAAACCCAATAACAATTGAGACCCAGAGACAGTCGGAGCTATAACTAATAGTTCTCTATTTTTATTCTAACATCATAAACGTTATCCAGTGATCTTTTCCACTTTAAATTTGGTTATCAGTAATTTATCCCTTTTTGAAAAATAATTTATGAAGATTTCGGCAGTTGAGTGTAATTTCAATAAGTGTAATATTTTATTTATTTATTATTGGACATTATCTTTATAGATACTGATTAAATTCAGCTACTAGTAAGTTAATTCGACGCCACTTAACAACGTTTCCGTGGTGTAGCGGTTATCACATCTGCCTAACACGCAGAAGGCCCCCGGTTCGATCCCGGGCGGAAACATCATTTTTTTTATCATATTTTTTCTTATTTTTTTACTACAAAACCAAGGTATTACAATTAATGTAAATGTATTCATAAAATAAATTTTAACCTTTAGAGTTCCTTTCTAAGTATTTAAATAGAAGATTAAATAAAAATCTTCTTTAATATTATTATCTTTTAATATCATAATAGGAGCTGTCTTATCCAATCGTCTTCGATTTAAAGGTCAAAAGGGTCTCTAAATGCCAATAATAGATTCCATTAAAGCAATCTAATTTCACGACGCCTTTAGTATTATGCCACCCAATCAATCCCCGTATTGGTTGACTAGAAGCGAACCTTGAAATATTAAATTCGATTCTTGGTTAATATTTTATGTGACATTTCTATAAATTTCTCAGTTTATAGATATAAACTTTATAGAATAGCTATATTCCTCTGAAACGGATGAGTTAGGCTTAAAGAAGTTAAATTTTCTTGTGCGTTCTTAAAAGTAATTTTAATTTTTTTTTCTTATGTATAAACACGTTTGAAATTTTAGGTTTATGCATGAAACAACTCCATACAAAGAAATGTAATGGCAATGTCGCATATTTGATATTTCGGTTATGAAAAAAAATGTAGGCGCAATTGCTGGTACGTTATTACTTTCGCAATATAACTTATTTTCCAATTATCTCTCAGCTTTAAATTCAAAAGTCGCGGACAAAAAGTTTTTTAAAATGCAATTACTACTCACATTTCCGTAAAATTAGGCAATCCTCCTAAAACCAAACAACGTAAAATACAGTCGACGTACACAATTTAAAGTATGTTAAATCTATTTTACTACTCATAGTTGGAAGGAATTAAAATTTTATTCCATAAAATAGAATTTGTAATATATTTCACAGAACGCAGACGCTTTCTAGTGACTGGGTTTTTAATATCACAAATCGAAATTCTTTTGTACCGCGCCTAACCCTTCCAATGTACACCGAGTGCCTACTTTTTTTTGCGGATTACGTTTTGAGTAAATTTACATTTCACTGATAAAAGAAAAAGGTTAGCAAAAAAAACGCTTCAATAAGCCACATTTTGTTTGATGTTCGCCTCCACATCTGCGACTGTTTTTGTTCTCGTGTTCAATGGAAATATTTCCCTCTGACAGAATTGTTTGCTTTAAGATTGAGCGAACGACTTCGCAAAATCAAACATCACCCGGATTTAATTTATAACTAACGGTTGATTCTCTATTCGCTCGGAAATGATTTAAAAAACATGCTATGATCTTTTCTAAGCGGCATATCCCTGGAGAAAAATCACGAAATCAATTTTGCAAGAAAATGTCATCAAAGATCTTACGTCTTTCAACAACAAAAAATACACGCACCGTGGGTGTTTAACTGCAATCCAAGCGGTTGGTATAGCATTTTTCTAATCAACAAACTTATATAGAAAAAAAACTGAATAGAAATACTGAAGACTATATCTCATTTATATCTGCAAATTTAATAATATTTGTTATCAATGTAAGGGAACGCGAATGTACATTCTAACCAACCGATTTTAATCCGAAAACAAAGGATGAACTCTGAACGATTTTATATAGGTATATTTTATTCCATGAAATCTACGTTAAAATTTAAAGATGTTTCAAAATACATTTTTTTATTTCGATTTTAAGCTACAAGAAAATAAAGTGAGATACTTATACACGAAATCTAATTACCGTGAATAACATCAAACGTAATATAACAAAATTAACATTTCCGTAAATTGTTACCCCGACATCGTAACACCCTGCAATCACCATGTGAGCAGCGTCTCAATAAAACGCTCAATTAAACACATGAGAAAGGTCAACCCAACATTTATTACAATTGTTGCAAACTCGTAATTTCGCGTTATGTTATTACGTGCTATGTATTGTGTAAACAACAACCAGAATAAAAAGAAATATGTTATGAAAACTAAGTGATCGAAAATTTACTAAAGAAAGACTATTGCTACTCTTTGTCGTCAGTAGATACCGATATGTCGGCCTATTCGACGGCTATCCAGGTAAGTATGATTTAAACCAATACTTTTGATAAAGTTTCGTATATAGGTACATTAATACACCGCCAAGTCCATTTGAAACCTTGGAGAGATAATCAATGTACCTATATATTTCCTTGAATTTCAATAATGATATCATTAAAGGAAGTATGTTGAGGCAACTTAATGGGATTCTAAGATGAATATCTATAAATAACACAGAACGCGAAAAAGAAATCTACGGCTTATTAATAAACAGGGAAATCGCTACTTTTCTTCGATTTAAAAAGACTTCTAAAGAGCCCGCGCCAATAAACATGAAAAGAATGTTTAATTAACTCGATCGTGGCAAAAGAATATTGTATTAAATAAATAGGGATAATTCACTATTTAAAATTCTAAACCATTTTGTTGCTTTCAATTAAAACGTCAGAATACAATTTCAAGTTTTAATTAATTTTTAAAACTAAGCCCTTGTACAGTAATGAAAGATTAACATTAGTTCTAGGTTTCTCCAAAAGTCAAGTTAGGTGTATGTAAGCGTGAAAAAGAACCAAAAATAGACTTTAAGTATGTGATAATTTATTATGAATACACGTATAATTGACTGTCTCGTAGTTTCGTAAACAAGCATATGCCGAGCGTGCCCGAGGTCCTGGGTTCGATTCCCGGGTCGGGCAGTGTTATTGGGTTTTTTCATAAGGAAATTCTCAGAAGCAGCACCAGCTAATTTTTCGACCGCGTGCCTGAACTTCGCGATCATAACAACTTTTTGTAACACTTGCCTTATCTTAATCTATAAAATTCAATAGCAAAAATAATATTATGTCAAATAAAATAATATTAAAACATTCTAAACCTTGTATCTGATATTGTTTTCTTAATTAGATAGATCCCTGTTGTATTGTTTGCAATACTTGATAAAGAAAGGAAAAGCTTCGTTCATCAACTCTTTTAGCAAAAACTATATATACATTTTTTATAAAAGCAAAACTCAAAGCTTATTAAGCGAGCGATGCGAAAGGGTGAAGTATTAATAACTTAAGTGGTATAAGCAAGAGTACCTACTGAATGCTTAGTGGGCAATTTACAAATTGGCAAAGCCTGTTGATCTCCAATTCATTTGTGAAAATAGAATAAAGATTTATTTTATTCAGACACAGTAAAGTTAAAAATATTCCTGTAGATAAGTACAGTACTCTCAAAATTAATAATGACGAAAAGAAGAAACATCCAGGTGAGATGTCTCTATTGGTGTCTAGTGTCTACCAATTTATGGCTGAAAACTTTCGTGAATCAGCAGGTATCTTTAAAATTTTAATTTTGTTGCATATTCTCTTTTTGTCATTGCTATAATATTCTGGTGTCTGTATGCTAAGAAATTGTAGTCCACAATCTGCAGAACTAGTGTGTTGAAAGTATACTATTTACTTTATCGTGTATTTTTTTAATTCCACTATATCTTTGAAATTAAAATAAAATAATAATCAACAATATAAAAATCAAGATACCCTTTTTGAGATCACTCAGAAAAGGTATCTTTAAAACTATTTTATTCTATTAAAAAACTTGAAAAACTATGCATTTCCAGTCCCATCTCTCTTCGCGTGAAAATTACCTATAATGAGGCAACCACAGTTCTTAAGTGCAAACCATTTATTCCACACAAACTTAAGAAACAAATGGCTGGAGATAGTGGATCATTAAAAGTTTGAACATCGACCATAATGGCGCAAGTTTGTTGTAAAATACTCCATACTTAAATACATAAACAATACTACTTAGTCGGTAGAACAGCATATCATATTTAGTTCGATAGTTTGGATGTTTTGTACATTATTGGAAAAGTTCAGATGATCTGTTGCTAAGTTTTATGATATTGTTTATTAAAAGAGTAAACTATTACTATGTGTATTTAACATTTATGTACAGAACTTTCATTTCATTTGCACAAATTTTTGAAACATATGTATCAATCAATCAATCAGCCTATCGCCGTCCACTGCTGAACGTAGGCCTCCCCAAGAAAGCGCCAACCATCCCGGTCTTGAGCAGCCCTCATCCATCCGTTTTCCGCCACCTTTCTCAAGAAATGTTTTATAAATATTTTCCCCCCAAATGGCACCACGTTTAAATATATGTATGTTAAAACGAAATCAAATCAGACGAAACAACGAAACATACCTACCGCTGTTAACTTTTCTTTCTACTTCGTGT
The DNA here is from genome assembly GCA_030295005.1 of Cephonodes hylas. NCBI lineage: Eukaryota > Metazoa > Arthropoda > Insecta > Lepidoptera > Sphingidae > Cephonodes > Cephonodes hylas. The sequence continues at coordinate 10,162,484 of AP025371.1, forward strand.
GATCTAAGCCGATGCCAAGATTTCCCTTCCTTAGTATTCCTCACCAGGTGTTGATTTTAAATTTTTCCCTACATTCATACTAGACGTATTAGAACATTACATTGCAAAATTTACTACATAACCCTATTTTAGAAGTTTAAAACTGTAATAGTTACGTGTATTTTGAAATCAAATGATGACACGTGCATTGGTGGGCTTAAAAAATCACAAGAGTCTACAAAGATTATAAATTTAATAAGAATAAATTTATAAAATCACAACTAATAACTTCTATTCTAAAACTTACATTCACAATTAGAACAAAGAAGCACTTTGAAATTTTCTAAACAGATTAGCTTTCACTTTGCAGACCAGAGAGTGTACGTTAGGGCGCGGAATGTCATTATAAACAAACTATGACAGAATAGGAAAGTTGGTGTCATTAACTGGAGTTGTAAACAGAGGATTTGCACTCCCAATCCCTTTGAGGCGAAGGGGGGAGGGTCACGAACGTCACTCCCTACTTTCAGTTTTATACTCCCTCGTGTAATTTGCATCTGCATCGAATTTTTGTTAGGAAAACAACTGAACTTTGCTTCATTAACTTATATTTTTTGTTTATACATATGCATCTGCAACTGAGAGTGTTTAGGCCTTCGTCTACCATGCTCGTCTAGTGCAGTTGTCTTTTCTGAGAACGAGTGAGATTGGAAACTTAGTCCGACCGGGTGCAACACTTTAATTTTTTTCCCCTTCAATAAATCTAATCTTATATGAAATGAAAATAAAATGTTGAAAACATTTCCTAGCCTTTACCTTACTATTCATACCCTCATTTAGACCTATAGACGATAAGGTCTCTAGGAAAATTTTGTATCATACAGGTCAAATAATTGGGACATACTGGCCCCTTTTTATTAGCAACAATACAATTATCCCAAAGTCATTACACTGACTGTAACACACACATAATAAAGTTTTTAGGACCGGCTCAATTCTCAGTACAAGGGTATCGTATGTTACAGGACTATCCTGTGTTTTGTATGTGAATTGTCTGTATTTTGCCAAACTACATATAACTGCTTGCTACAATTAATTCTAATGATTTTAGTAAACGTAATGTTTGTGTACTTTCAAATATTATAGAGTTTGCTTTTATGATTTTTGATAACCGTAACATTTTCAATTTTATAAGAAGTTTAATAAAAGATATATTGCATTGAAAAAAGGTAAATACTTTATTAGAGTACTAAAATGATGACTACTAGCAGTAATATTTTATAAGAAAATGTTATCATTTTTTATATGGACTTCAGTTTTTAACAAGCAATTCCTTTTGTCTGTTAACTCGTGCAGTGTGACGTGAAAGTTAATATTATCGTTCTTCGTAAAAATAAAATCAAGTGCAAATTCCATATAGTTAGTTGGTGCTTTGCAGAAAATAATGACGTCACCGTCATGACCAACTAGAATGTAATAGTAAAATTATGTCCATTATCATTAATATAATTTATTCCACCCATGCCTTTTGTTCGGGCACACCTTTCTTACGCGTGATGCTTGGGCGAGGCGTTATTTAATACGCACTTAAATGCTTCCATCACTTTTCTGTCAACTATTGAGTTACAAAGGGACATAAAAGGTGAATTAGAGTGACCGCTGTTACTTTTAGACAAGGCTGGTTCGCTACTTTTCATATCTACAAGCTTTTTACACGCTATTTTTTGCTTTTACGTGATTGCTTGAATGCGTACACAGTCACACCCGTAAAGACTGAGCTCATTTGGAGCGCATTTTGCATCATTTTCCGAATTATGTCTCATAATAATAAAGTCATGCTCAACAAAGACCTTGAATTTGCTGCTAATAAACTTACACCTGATGTGGAATAAACAACGTTTCAGATAGATATAGGTATCTAACTCTAAGTCTTGAAGTTAGCCCGAAAACACAATTGGCGATACGTCGTCGTAAAATGCACCTTAGTAGTATACACCTTCGGGGATTAGGAGCGTGAGGATATGTATGATTTCTAGAATCTTTCCTTTGATTGATACACATAACATTATTGAATATAAGTAACAAAACAATCGGCACGCAATGGTTTACGAGTACATTTACTTTTAAAGTGGATTTAAATAAACAGCAGAGCGTACGAGTGAAGCCGTAGTAGTAAGCCAATTAATAGAAATGCGGTGACGTAATTACAAAGGATATGTTTGTTCACTGTGTTACATAGCTCCATTAAATTGTATCGTAAACATATCGCACGCTTAATAATATAGTGATCTAATTAAAAAAGCCGAGTCTAAGGTAAGTAAATGTGAAAAAAATGTTACTTTGTCAAATACATTTTGTAGAAAATATTAAAAAAATAATTATGTTTCAAAAATATATATACTAAATAATAACATTAAATACATTACAATTTTATTATTTAATTCGACTATATTTCACCACAAAGTGAATGAAGGAGAAAATACAAAATTTCGAATTAGGTCACTAAAGTTTTAAGTGTGCGATATATGTTTTTTTATAAATACCTTACATCACTAGGGTCTCTTGTATCGTAGTTCGGTTCACCTCCAATATACTTCAGTACTTAAAGCCGAAAGTCTTTAACCAGGGTGTGTTACCAGTGTTGACCTACGGCACTGAAACGTGGCCTCTAGCTATGTGCCTCATAAGAAAGCTCCAGGTCACTCAGCGAGCTATGGAGAGGGCTATGCTTGGTGATTGAATCAGGAATGAGAAGATCCACAGGAGAACGAATGTTGCCGACATAGCCCAAAGGATTACCAAACTGAAGTGGCAATGGGCAGGGCACATAGCTCGCAGAACTGACGGCCGCTGGGGTTCTGGAGGGGATTTTTATCAACAACAATAAAATCTAAAAAGCTATCTTACGAACTATGAGGAAAGAAACACTTATTGCAAACGAGGATCGCATTCCGGGCTGCTGTTTCTAATACCTTTGGCGCCATAACTAGCAGCACTAAACTTTACACTCACTTCTCTAAATGAAACTAGAAATATTTTCCAGCAAAATGCTTTTGCGTCCATTTCCTTTATTAAAAACATTCCGAACTATACGAAAACATGTCATTCAGTCTAGTATTACTCGTTGTAAATTTCTTGAAATTTCTTCTGTAGATGATAAATTCATTCCACATACAAAATCGTATTTAGATAACATCCAAATTTCTTTATTGCTTAACCCTTTTTGTGAATAGCTGTAAATTAGGTTAATTACCCGGAGGGTTAAATGATAAATGTAGCCTTTTTGAAATTACGTCGTGCAAAAGGAATTAAAGGCCGTTAGTGTCAGACACGAAGGAAAAAATGTCGCGCGCCTGTTTCACAGACTTCACAATTGGAGAGAATTGACAAAAAAATAAATATCAAATGTAGTTAGAAGTTCTAAAAATGTTTGCAATTACAATTGGAGTATTCATCCAATTATTTATCTAGGTGATCTTTGTCCCAAAATTTTCGTATTGATTGAAAAAGAGCAAAATAGATGAGAAATAAAAGATTGATTTTCAGCGGTGAATATAACCTATGACATTTACATTGAAATTATTTTTAAATTGGTCAGTTAAGTTAATGTTACAGAAAACATCGTTTATCGACATAAAATATTATGAATCTTTTTTATTTATTTATTGCTTCGCGACCAAGAACAAGCATTTATCATTTTTCCCTTTAAAACTATTGATGCGATAATATGTTTACTTAATTATATTCTGCCGTATCTAGACATAAGTATATCTATACAGATGCTTATTTCTGGGTGAAATATTGAACGCGGGCTTTCGTCGTCAAATATTTCATTAAAGCTCATATTCTTAATGCTCCTAATATCCCCGTTCTAACAGACTAGGGACTTACATATACGTCTTGGCAGAAAATTATGTAGGCTAGATTTTTTATGACGCTATTACCTAGCGCACGTAGGCAGTCACTAGTCATTAGATAGTTATTAGGTACCCCCCACCTATTAATCCCAAGGATAATTTAATGAACATTTTCTCAAATAACAATACTGTAGTAACTTAACATACATACATACAACTCAAGCGTACTTACTTGAAGGACTAGATTAAAACACTTTCAGATTGTCTGTTGTTTTTGAGCATATCCTACTAGAAAAACCCCATAATACTTTAATTGTACCAAAATTTGTTATATTCACAAATCAATGTTATTGTTCCATAAATATTGTTTTTTCAGTGACTTAATCTAAATTCAATTTAATTCATTAGTTATTTATAGACTCTCGCCTACTTTTGTGCCGGTTTAATATTATATTTATTTATTTATTTATATACACTTTATTGTACACCAAAAAACAACAAAAAGAAAATAATAATAATAACAATAACCAAAACATTAGGTACACAATAGGCGGACTTATCACTTACTGTGATCTCTTCCAGACAACCTATATATATATTATAGTGAAATATGCAAAATTTCTCTTGTGTTCGCAACTTATTTATAAATTCCAAATTGATATTCGTGGAACAATTTCCGGTTTCTTATCATATGTTACGGACTTCATAATGCCAATACTGAAATATGTGAATGATGACTCAATTTTGATTTCTCTCCTTATAAGAAAACAACAGATTTATGTACATATTCGATATTTTTTTGTCATCTACTTTTAAAATAATCAATAAAGAATAATACATTTCTAAGCCACTAATGGTTCACATAATGAAAATACTTATAAAACTATTTTATGGGCTCCTAACTTTACTGACCGAGTCCCTAAATTCCGAACTGAGGTATGCCAAAGGCGATGGAATGTGGCGTTCTCGTACCGAAGAAAATTTATCAAGCCAGTACTATGTAATAGCGAATTATTGACGCGTAATATAAAAGTAAACTGATCTTTATTTAGACAAAAAGTGTATGACATATTGTCTAAGTCATGACTTGAATTCGGTCTAATAAGTCTTAATGAAAAGAACCTATTACCTGATTTTATGTTTTTATTCACAGGAATTTATCACGCGAATTACGATTAAGACATATGTATATATACATAGATTACACTAAAATTATATAAACACTGCCACAACGACAAAAAATCTTCATAAAAAAAAAAAAAACAAATAAATAAATTGATTGCAAACATTAACCCGTGAAACCGCATTTTCATTAGAAGCGTTAAGGAAATCTTCTGCTCCGATCGGAAGCTGCACTTAGTTGAAATGAGAGCTCTCATTCGCTATCAAACTGAATCTTAGCCAACAAAAGTGCGTGACCTGAATGGCAAATGGAAGTTCGAGAGGTAAGTTTCCACACTTGAGTATATCACGGTTTTTCTACTTATAAGGTTCGGGGTTGAAAGGAAGCTTCGAGTTGTTCGATTGACGGACGTCAATTTGAATTTTAGTACTGTTAATAAATTGTTAGCGATTTATTTTAATCGGTACAGGGCTTTGATTAATTACTTTATTGATGAAATTAAGGACTGAGCTGAAAAAAATAGAAGAAAGATTATGTTATCGTCAAATCTAATAGTTTATTGTACAATTCACATTTTCAGTTCTTATCACAATATTTTTTTTCTTGTATGTGTTATCATATTCATAAAATGAAATAAATAGTAATTGTTATGTAATATCCTTAGTAAATATTAGATATGCTTATTAAATAAGAAGACTATAGTATCTAGGAATTTAAAAAAGAAAAACAGAATTTAATTTGAGACAAAATATTTAATTCTGAAAGCCGTTCGATTTCATAGCCATTGCACAAAAGCAGAAGAAAACTAAAAGATTACAAAAAAGTTTATAGAAATGTTGCCGCTTTGTGTTTTGCCTTTTGTGCTATCAGCGCTTTCTCGAGATTCTAACTTTTTTTAAAACAAAACATGGTTAGCCAGTATTGTTTTGGTTATTACCCCTGACTTCTTCGCATTATTAGCGGTCTGGTGAGCGGAACCCACTGAATATTAGAGCGAAAACATCTGAAATTACTTTTTATTAGTTTCCCCTTAATTTGTTTTTATAGAAAGTGGAGTAAGGGCAATGGTAAATACTTATAAAGTCGCTTTTTATTACTGTCTTAAATTTTACGAGTTTTCTTTGTGGCCAACCAAACGTTAAGTAACATTTTATGTTTGGACACTTTCGTGTGTATTGTTGGATCAAAAGTTGGTACATTAATGTCGTTGCGCTGATTTTATGACGTCACTTAAAAATATTGGAAAAATATATATTTCATGATGTGGGACAGTGTCACTTAAGGCAGCTTGGATAATCTCGTATTTATGTGAGGCTCACGGGAAAAAAATATTAACCATCCTTACCATTATATATTATCCTGGTGTATATAATTTTATATGAGTACACTTTCAGCTACCTGCCTATTTATTACTTGTTTATTTATTGTTTCGTTTAATTTTAACTGTATTTCATTTGCAGATTACGATCTACTAGGGCATAAGTTTGTCACTTCAACTAGAAAAATATTTAGTATCTTCGACATCCCCTAAATTAAAACTAATTCAAAAACTAAAGACATTCAATTTTTAAGTGACGGGATTCAAAGTTCTCCCTCACTACTAAAATTAACAATAAATACTTGAAAAATCTTCTCAAAATTCCGTCTTTTGTGAAAACTTTGAAGTAGGCCTTGATATAAATAAAACCTATAGGTTTAATACAATAGAGGGAGCCTGCCCTTGACCTAGACCGGAGACATGTCATAGATTAACTGATTAATCGAGTCTTTATAATGAAATGGCGAGAACAAAGGTTTGATCAAAACTGTGGATTTTTCGTCGCTTGTAAGCCAAAGTGGAAAATATTGTATGGTTTTTAAAGTCTCTTTTAGCTCTTAGGACTTTACGTACTTAGATAACTTTAATTTTTTGCTCTCATTGATTACACAGGACAACAAAATCAAACTTTTTTTATGTTGCATGAAGTTTTTCAACTGTTGTTTACTAATTTGGGTGCGCTGATTTCATATCTGGCCTCAGATTTTTTGTAGCAGCTCTAGTTAGTGAGATACAGGTACCGTCTTCAATTTACCTAAGAAGTCGATAATTTCTATCAATAGCGGTGTAAATTAACTATTTCCTTTATAAATTTCATTATTTCTTCCTCAATAAGGACGTGTTTGAATAATCCTGATTGTTTTTGGATTATTTGTGGAGAATATATGTTCAAAAATTTCGTTTAAATGTGTCGGACTTTGTGAAAAATGCATATTTCGACTACTTTGGGTTTCCGTTGCTATTAAACGCTAAATCTTGGATACCAAGTTTAGTACGTAAAAGTTGTGTTGAATCCTTGCGATTGTAGGCAAACAAAGAAAAGACCCACTTTCAAATACAAAGCTCCTATCATTTGGTGTGAACTATCCAACCATCATGACGACTGTTATTTCTGTGTAACGAAAAGCATACGTTCAAACCATAAAAAATGCTCTAAGTGGATATATCCAACTTAAAATCTGGCATAAGACCAGTCTTGAGTGTTAGTGACAAATCATCACCACAGCAGTCATGTCCATTTTCGGAGAATCCAGACCAGTGCAGTGGACAAACCAAAAACGACGACGGTGGTAATGACAGTGATTTTATTTCCTGCGATAGTCCCCAACCACTAAATGATGATATAAATGACTTAATCAGGAACCTTGGCCTGTCTAAAACGGCATCAAAAAGCTAAAACTTCCCGATTGAAGGAAAGAAACATTTTGGTCAAAAGGATGTCTGACGGCTGCATTCAGCACGTTGAACAGTTGCTGATACACTTCCAACGGCTTGGATGGAACATGAGTATTAAGCTTTACTACTTTCACAGCCATCTAGACCATTTTCCTGAAAATCTCGATGACTTCTATCCGAGGAACAAGGAGAGCGCTATACCAGAATATTCACACTATAGCGGAGAGGTGTTAGGGGTACTGTAATGAACATATCACGGTTGACTATTGTTGGAGCATTTAAAATTGTTCTCATAATACATGTGACTCTATAAAATTCAAAAAAAGGAAATTTTATTCAGAATTAATATTTTTAATAGATTTTTTAAACTTAAACTACGTGCATTTTCAATGAAAAACCATGTTACTTCATAACTCCAAAACTAGAGCTGTTACATAAAAACGGCATATATTTTTGAAATCAGCGTGGAAAAACTATTCAGATTCATGTATAAAATCTCATGCAACAGATATGCTGTTTTCCAGTGTTATTAATGATATACATACATATAATTACAAATATAATACATCAAATTACGATCTCATATCGGTTTTATTTCACTATTAGCATATACCAGGGTTTTGTCCAAAAGTGATGCTTTATAGGACTGTCTTAGTAAAAATCCGAAATTAATGCTCAAATCGGATATAACACCTCGGACGTCTAGTTTGCATACTTTTATTACTATTAAACTAACGACAAGAAAAACCTCATAAAAAGCCTTAACTTTTCACAGCAAATTAATTTTAGTTGTTCACATATTGGTTCTAATAGTTTTAATCTTTATTACAGCCTAATACGGGCTCCCATTATCCTCACTTTTAAATAATGTTCGGAGTAACCGCTGCGGTTCCTAGTTCCGCATTACGCCAAGTTAAATTGCTTTTGAGCTCCATCGCTTAATCGTTTATTGGTTTAGTTTATCGGCGTTTATATGGAGGTTTTGTAAAGTAATTGTATATGGAGTATAATAATATAGGTTCGCTTGAGAAGTAATGGAACCGGAGTTATAATTTCTTTGTTAATTTTAAAAGAATAAAAAAATATTCGATGTTACATGATAAGTGTTGGCGTTCTCCCAGCATAGTGCATGTATTATTTTTCAGACGTTTGAAAGAAAGTGATTATGCCTTTTAATTCAATAACTTTAATTCAAAATACACAATTGACAGTTCTGGAAAGTCATTGCAGATAAATATCTGATGCATTTAATTTTATTATTGTGTGTTTTTTTTCTTACAGCTATAAAAATACAAGTTAGTACAGAGAGAAACAAATAGACTCGAAAGAATCGTTTATGGATCACAAAAATGTCAGACTAGTCAAGGTTATAAGATCTTATTTTTTTCCATTGCAACCGAGAAAACTTCTAAAAAATTAAGTAAAAAGAACGTTATATCTACCGCCAATTTTAAAGAAAGAAGCGATGTTTGCAGATCGGAATGGCGCAAACTCACGAATTGAACTGAATGTGCTGTATTCGGACGAGCCATCGGAATCCGGCTGACTTCGTGCCGCCCAGCCATTGTCACAAATGCGCTTTTCCGCACGGCGATACTTAGATTGCCAGCATAAAAAATACAGGAGAGATCCACCGATGTCATCTGTTTGTTAATGGTTCATTTTAATTTATATTCTTACAGTTTGTAATGGACGTTGTTGATACACATATTAAAAGGTTATCAAATAAAATGACAAAAATATCGGATGAAAAAGATTTTTTGGTTCTAAATTAAGAATTTTTGAATGTACCCGAAAGAATCATATTAAGACCAAATTTTCATGTTCTCGTTTCTAGGAAAGCGTTCTCAATTCAAAAATTAATTATGGAAAATACTGCAAAATACCAGCATTGCAATACGATCACTTAACGGTGCACGAATTAAAAAAAGCCTTGAACAGTTCGAAAACAGCTGAATAGTTTTCAATTGAAACAGAAATAAATTGAAACGTGAATTTAAAGTTAAATTTTCGTGCATGTTCCATTGCGCTGCATTCATAAGATGTAATACGAATATTTGAATTGAAAATAAAATTGTTGAAAATCCAGACGAAAATCGTACCTTAATTTTAGCTCACCAAAATTCCGAAGAATTACATAAAGGTGTTGGTATGCCCCAATTCTTCGCTCTTCTTAATTAATTTATAAATATGAATACCTACATTACCCCATTTAATTAAAATAGCGCCATTGAAATGAGCTCTGGAATTGCACGTAAACAGAACGCGGGTTCGCGAGTGACAAACGCATTAAACCGTTGAGTTGGACTGCGCGGATTACCAACACACACTGACGCCTATATCTAAAGGGATCAGCAGAGAATTTCATCCACGTTGTGCCAGCTGTTCTGTTTTGGTGTGATAGAGAGCAAATCTATTGCAGTTTTTGATGACATTTCTGGGCTCCAAGCTAATGAGAATTTCTTAATTGAAAAATTAATAACAATACGTCATCAGCCCGTAGACGTCCCAAGTACTGGGCCCGGGTTTTCTGTACAACTGAAAGCGTCTAGAACCTAGACTCTTGGCCTTACTTCACCACACCAGCCTAGTGCGGTTGCGTATGCGCCTAAAAATTTTTAAGTAAGCAAGTATCACTACGATGTTTTCCTTCACCGGTAACTAAGTGATAATTCATTGTGATTACGTGTGTATTACTAAAAGTCGGAGGACCACGTAGAAACCCAGACTATCACTATTAATGATAATACCCGACCCGTTTAACTCGAGTTCAAAATCGCTCAACTAAAAGATTTCGAGCATTGTAATACAACGATGTACGAAGATTGCACTACGGCCTAACAGCCTCAGGAATGTTATCATTAACTTTTAATACGGTAAATGGTAATGGCTACGACTTGAGTGCTCGTGAGTGTAAGGATATTTGCGTAATTGTATTTATGGAAGGTGAATGCTGCTTTTATCGCATTCTTATGATACGGCACTTTCTGGCTTATGGCAATAAAATATGAGACGTTTCATGGCTCACTGCAAGAATACGCACTCTTACGAGATGCTCATTCCTTTTACCCGTGCCTATGTATCTTAACATTAATGTACTCGCATTATGGTGGCTGAAAGTGTTGGCTGAGATTACCTACAAGAGAAAAACCTATAACACGTATCGTTATTTATAGTCGCCGTACTAATAGAGTTTCTGGGAAAGGAAATTGTCAGATTTGAAAATCGAATTAAATCCAAATCGATCGCCGGATATAAGGACGCAGAATTAATACCAGTGTATAGCATAACCTACTATAATTACTTTTTTAATCGTATTATTCATTTTACGAACAAAAGCTTCCGTGTAGAATGCACGGTCGATTATAATGGCTGATGAAGAATAACACAATAAATACACAAATTGATCGACTCATGAATTTAAATCATTCGCATCAAACCCAACCTCAAATACTATAATTTTCAAACCACACTCATTATTAGAGCCATACATCCCTAATTATCCCGTATCCCAGTGCGATATTCACAAAACATTTTCAAAGGACATAATTAATCCTCGGCTTGTTTTATAAACGAGTGTACATTAAACTGTGTTACTAATTAACTGGACCAGTGGAATGTACTCATTATTTACAACGCTAACTAAAATACCTTTTGTAATTACACAGCGCCTGTTATGATACTGCAGGTATGTTTTGGCGCGACAAATACAAATATTTGACGATAAACTTTGGTAGGCCAACGTGTTGATGATATAATATTTTCTAGGAAATTAATTTAATGCATTCAGAGATGTATTTCTAAAAGGGTAAGGCAGAGAGAGATCTACGCGCGTTTTTCAAATTATTATTTCCATATAACGTGAAACTAGGACTAGAATTTAGGAATCAAACGCGTGATAGCCTTCGCCACATAGGTTTGATGTTAATAGAAACACAGTTGTCAAATATTAATTCTGAGATACACCTATAGAGACGAGACTATTGTGTTGTGAATCTTATAAATTCCAATTTAAAGCCAGTCACATGAAACAAAATTAAATTTCCTTCTTATGCCAAAAAATTATATCAATGTGCTTCAAAATGAATATCGGTGATGCCTAAACTACACTCGAAAAATTCTTTCACACTAGGCATTGTGACATTCTTTTACAGTTACAAACTACTTTAAGGGCTCTTAAGGGCAAAGCCTTCCGTTTGTGATCACGGACAAACGTTAAAAGCCTACTCAGCTATATTTAAAGTTACTTCAGTATAATTCATCCAAGGTCTATGATTTCTGTCAATGTTACAGTTCTGAGCACTCTTGATATTCGATTCATAAGAAACTGACAGTGGCCTCCTTTGAAGATTTTTATTTTTTTCAGACTCATCAAATGTTTTAAAGGGTGATGCAAAACTTTTGACCTAACTCAAGCTCGACTAGGGGATAAATATAGTCTACTTATGTAGCATCAAAATATTTTTTTTTCCTTCGGACTTCAGACTTTCTGTAGGCAGTGACAGGGGGTATACCGTACATACATATTGTAAGTATTGATGCATGATGATGCATCTCACAAAAGTCAAGAATCCATGGATGAAAAGGACCTAATTATTTTTATAATAAAGGAGGTATATTTCTAACAACTAACAAGCTAATTTATAGATCTTCATACAGATAAAAATAAAATAAAAATAAAAATTGTTCATTTATCACAAAAACACAATATTTTCTTAAACTATTGTTTTACATTTTAGCTAATGTTTTGCGTAGAGGTTATTTTATTTTATTATTATTGCCAGAGGGCCCCAAACTAGGCAAAGCCTGTATCTTGGGGACCAACAACTGTTACTTTATACGATTTGTGATGGCCTCGAGGTTTAGGCGCGCGGTCGAGAATCTCGGCGGTCGCGGGTTCGAACCCCAGGCACACACCTCTGACTTTTCGAAGTTATGTGTGTATTCAAATTGAATTATCACTTGCTTTAACGGTGAAGGAAAACATCGTGATGAAACCTGCACACCTAAAAGTTCTTAGGAATTTCTTAGGTGTGTAGTCCGCCAACCCGCACTTGGCCAGCGTGGCGGACTATGGCCTAAACCCTCTCAATGATAGAGGAGACCCGTGCTCAGCAGTGGGCGTATATGGGTTGATGAAGATACGATTTGTCGCCATGTGAGCATTTCAAACAAAATAAATTAAACTAATTACTAAACAAATAAATATCAGCTTATATCTAGTATTACACTTTTGAGTAACATCGATTCTAATAAGATGAAAACCTATTTTTAATTTTTAAACATAAATGTAAACAAAAACAGAAAAGATAAACTAAACAACTTCTAAACAACTTTGATGTACAGATGGACAGATGGATGTAATTATTTTGATGTATCTGATACTGATAATTTTCAATCTTCTTATATCAACAACATTCTAAGTTGTCTGATATATGGTAAGTAAATAAATTATGACCAAGTTTTATTAGGCAACTTTTAAAAATCAAAAGAGAAGATTTACAGTGCCGCATAGGTGTAGTCAACGCTTTATCTAAATATTTTATTCGAAGAGAATTTACTAGAACATAGATGACACCTAACCAACTTAGGGGACTTATAAAGTTACTACATACATTGATTCACTAACTAAACAAAATCTTGATCTAAAGTTTTACAGTTGTTATTCGTTAGTTGTAAGTTTAAATTTTCAAATCTTCGTCGTTTCCATTGTTACCCATCTCGCTCCATTATTTAAGTTTTCTCTGAAACACTTTAATAGCAATTAATAGAAGGAAAGTGATTCTGCCAGTGTCAGATTAAACAGTTTAAATAATAAGAGTCCTGAAGTTAATCAACATTCAAGGATCTTAATTTATGAAAGATTTTGTTGAGTCATTAAGGAGCTGTTTATAGGGAAATTCGTAAGTTTATATCTCAATCGAGTCGTTTATACCGACATTATTGTGGTGTTTTATACTACTACTTAAACTGGATAACTCAACGTTAATTCGAAATATTATATTTCCTTTAGCGTTAAAATATGCCGATATTCTAGCACCATTATTTTAATTTGTTCAAAACCACAATATCATCTCAATATTCTAAAGTGTTTTAAAACACATTATTTTTTATTAAAATACTGACAATCTTCAGAATTTCGCTTATTCTTTGTTTTTTAGAACGTGACCCACACGGCGAGAATTATAAAATTTGTGGAATCTTTTTACATTTTAGATATTTGTGAGAGCGCTCAAGAATCGCAGTCCGTACTAGCCTACTCAATTGTTTGCTGTGAGCTACCGTATTCTGCCTTAATTAAGTTTATCTTAGCTGTAACTTTCTGGGGCAGTTCAATGAATTCAGCTTATAAAATTACTTTTAAGGAATATCATTTTTAGATTTTAATTAAATCGTTGTTTTATTCGCAAACGCGAACGTATTTCAGGAAGCGTCTATTGTTCTGAAATAATATAGTTAGTAAACCTTTGTAACAAAGTATATAACGTTTATACCAAAACTTAACTTTTATACATAAACCTTTTTCTGTGTATCGTGTAGTCTATGTGTTTCTGCGTCCCGTGCATATCCACAGTTTTAGAATATCTTAGGCATGGGAATCCATAAGTTTCACGAGCCCGCATTAAGACCTAATCTCAATAGTTGAGAAAACCCGTGCCTAACAAGTGAACTTTTATTTATTATGATGTTGAACCACTGAAGACAACTAAGAGAGCTTTAGTCCTCTGTTATGGCCTAAAGCGAGCTGACGGGCTACATAACTATGTTAGCTTTTCACGCAATTTTTTCCTTCACTTTTAAAGTGTGTGAAAACTCAACATAAAGTTTTACAAAAGTTGAATTCAAAAATGAATTCAGCACAAAACCCAGCCAATGTAAACACAGATAAACCGATGATTAACATTTTCACCGACGTAATAAACATTTCAACGTGTTTATATGTGATACAGCTGAAACGGAAAAAAGCGAGTTTGCGTTTTCACAGATAGATAAAGTTGGGTGTGAACGCTCTCGTAAATCTGAAAGCCTCGTTTTGTGATTTCGGGATTAATGGAGTTCGAATTGCGTGATAACATGGGTTCGTTATTTCCATACTTACTAATGCAGTTATGCAGAAAAAGCAACGTTTAAAACGCTTACAATCCTTTTTTAATGTATTTGAATTGCATAATTTTGAATATTCACTCAGAACTTGGGAGTAAAAAATACAGTAGGTCAAACGTGGATGTAAATCGAAGGCTAAAAGCGTTACTTGTTAATTGTGTAATGACAATCACATTATAACTTTTCACGATCCGGGAATCCAACCCAGGCTTTCGTAGTTGCACGGCACATACTTCTATAGCAAGATCGCCTCGTGTTATAATTTTAGATACATACCTGAGACAATTGTTAAAAACTTTATAATAGTAGATAATAATGTCATAAACATTATTTAATCAAATGGAAATAGCAAAGGCATAACAAGACAAGGAAATATTTTACAATGCAATACTAAACATAAAAAAGATTATCAAATATCCTTATCTAAAGTAAGACTTCTTCTTACTTTACGGGCTCTTAATCCGTCACGTCAAATTAAAAGTCTGTCCAACACTGCAATCTTAAGGAATTAATCATTCCTTTTCCATTGCTATCTGCGACACCCTTTGAATTTTTAACTTGTGGCTGACATAAACTCCAGACTTCTTCGATGAATAATTTATATTCCGATTTGAATACATGGCTTTACCACAAACCTACTAAAATATTGCTTTATATATTGACAAACTCACCTCAAAGTAAGCGGTTTAAACAATGCTAAAAACATTTAAAAAAGTTATTTTACATTAACTTTTCACTAGTTTTGTGTTATTTTTTTTGGACTGTAAATTCATTTAGGTCTTACTAACTTCCGTTTCCGAAAAAAATATACGTAAAATCTTTACATTCATGGTAAAAATACCTCGAAATATAAAAAAAATATATTTAAATTGTTCCCATGAAGTCTTATATGTGAAAGATACATGAATAATTTAATACATCATAAGTGACGGAGGTCTTAACTGTCCTCAGGGCAAAGACAATACGTAGTTGCGAACATTAATCTTTGGAACTTGGTAAATCCTTTAATTCTTCCGATTGGTTCGATCCCGCGCCGCGTACGCCGATAAATCCGGATTAGAGTATTCCCCGTTCTCTTACGGAATAGAGAGAACGGTATTATAAGTTGTATTCTTACATTGCTACGATGAAATAGCTTTGCATTCCTGTTTTCTTTATTGTCGTTCTCTACGCTTGTTATTAAACAGGTTTATATATTTTGTTTCATAGAGTTTGAAAATAATGCGAAAAAATCGTCTAAAAGAGAAAAGTAGAAAAGACATAAATCACAACTTTTAAAAGGCAATTTACATATTTCGTAGTAATATTTTTTTCATAGTAAATAAAATTAATTATAAGAAAAACGACTTAAAGAACATCACACGATTCAAATTAAAAACTCCAATCCCGATCAGCTTCGCAATAGCAAGGTGTAAAACGGCTTTATTTTATACAGTTTTATGGCATCGTGTTGAGTTTTTAGAAGGCGGAATAATAAATGTCAATGGTGCAAACACACAAGTGGATAAACATACAAACACGCGCGCTTGTTTACAACTTGCCTCGCGTCCAAATGCAATAAACAAACCGGGTCGGAAGCGTAACATCTAGATTTTTGGAGATCCTTTTGAGATTATTCTAAAAATCTATCTTTTTTTTCTAGATTTTTACATATTATTTTATAAAACTATTTTTTTATACGAATCAGATTGACATATTTCGAGTAAGAGACACTATCCAGTAATGAGACACATGTCGTAATTCTTTATTTTTGGTAGGAAATCAAGCGAATATTATAATTTGTAAAAGTTGTAAACTTTTTCACATAACCTTCAGTGTCTTCAATATACATACATACATAATACATATCACTACATAGTATAAAAGAAAGTCGCTTTCTCTGTTCCTATGTCCCTTTGTATGCTTAAATCTTTGAAACTACGCAACGGACTTTTGATGCGGTTTTTTTTAATAGATAGAGTGATTGAAGAGGAAGGTTTATAATTTATATGTATGATAACATCCATTAAATATCAGCATTGCACCCGTGCGAAGCCGGGGCGGGTCGATAGTTATGAATATAACGTCCGTTTAAAATCCATTGAGAGCATGAGTATGGTCTCAACCATGATCAACCACGATGGCCTATTAAGGGTTGCTGTACCACATACTTAAGAAAAATTCCCAAAAAACTTTTAAGTGTCCAGGTTTCGTTGCGACATTTTCTTTTATTTTGAATACAGAAATACTCGAAAAATTGAGTTATGAAATCGGGTATTGGACACGCGACCGCCAAAATTGAAAACCTCAAATCTCTGCAATTCATTCATTTTATCAATATTGACGCAAAAAATACCTAAACAAATGAAACCTTACTTTTATGTTTCACGGAACCACTTTCTGCCCGTAGTAATACACGGACAGTTGATGGTGATTCCTCGTGATACGGCATTCATCAGTGCGTTGGGTATCGATCGTCGAGCGCGGCGGATTGGCCGGGACAGGTCGACGAAATAATTTTGTTTAGTTGTTGCTCTGAATTATTGATAGCGGTTCAGTGCACCCCCGCCGGTACGTATTCAATGACCTCATTTTCTATTATTGTATTGTCTTTTTATGATCGCTTTTATTTACTCCGCCTGTGTGTGGTCTATAATCTTATTATACACGTATCACGTGATTAATGTATCGACTAAAAGGCATTGTTTTATTGCGCTGGTTAAACATGATTTGGTATTCTCATAATGTCTTAGTTTTCTAAGAGTTCAATACAATCATTTGGTTGTATAGACTACGAGTACATACCTATTGTAAATTTTCCTTCAATTTTCATTTCATATTCATTCAATTTTGTTTGACTAAACTTTTTCTAATGAAGCATTATAATTAGATTTATTTAAATTGATCGTAAAGTAACAGTCATTTACCAAATTTCGGCTTCAGAAATATTTCTTAAGATTTATTCAAGATTCTCAAGATTTATTTTATATTTCTTAACTCTTACACTACAATTCTAATATTCTTCTGTTAAATAAACATGAAAACATAAGACCCTTACTTTAAGCCGAATATATCAATAACAGAAAAACCTTAACAGTGAAAATAAAGAAAGTTTTCTTTGCGGCAAAGTTGTGTAAAAATAACCCTACTTCAATCATTGTCAAGATTACATCAGATACAAACAAAATATATTGTCAAACATTTTAACCCTATCTGCTAAGTGTCTGAAATAAATTTTCCAAGGGTCGTTCTTTGGAACTCTTCAGGGTTCAACATTTTATTATACATGTACACGTGATGTACTTGAATTAAAGTGTTGCTTTCGCCTTTACAGATCGTTACTTAAGCAACCTTTTAATTTTTTTAAGGGCGTAAATAAGTCTCCATGACTTGTAAACTCGTGGTCTATTCAACTTAATATTTTTTTTTTAAAGTAAATTAAGTTCATTTATAACTCGTTAAAAACATGTTAATGGGAAATTTATAATATTTGCGATCTAACTTTTAGTTTCTAGGCCTATACATATATTGATAGAAAATATTTAAAACAAAATGGTGAATAGTATAAGGTATGACTCGAGTAGGTATAAAACTTATTCTAGTTCATCCCGATACCATCAGGGTTGCATTATTGTGTTAATTCGTAAGGAACGATTGCAGTTGTTCCTTTATACTAGCGCGTTCAATTTCGTACACTTTATCGATAACCGTAATTTTATGTTTTCATTCCAAGGAGACAATATCACGCTTCGTAAACTAGTATCGATACATTGTCAGCTAGTTTTACAAGTGTCGCATTAACGACGCCTGTTTGATGTTGTAACTTTTTATAGTGTCATTTAACTTGGTTATGTTCGCATCTATAACATTACTTTGATGTGTATTATTCAATAAATATTTATGATACAAAATTTTCGTATTTTATCGACGTTGAAATTAAATTACATATTACTGCAGTTGAAAAACAAAAATGTAAGGCAATAATATTTTAATACCTGGCGAAATGTGGGTGCAGAAATGCACCTCTGCCTACCCCTTCGGGGAATATAGGCGTGAGGTATGTTTGTTTTTAATATTTTTCATTGGTATTTTGAAAAACTGGGTACTTAATATTCAGCCTATCGCCGTCCACTACTGAACGTAGGCCTCCCCAAGAAAGCGCCAACCATCCCGGACTTGACCAGCCCTCATCCAACCGTTTCCCCCACCTTTCTCAAGTCGTCGGATCATCATGCTGCAGGGTTCCCATTAAATCTAACTCTTAACTATCAATATACCATTACAAATCCTACAAACAAAACATTCAATTTTCTGCTACACAAAATTCAAAACTAAAATCCGCGCATTACCTTACTTTAAGCGTGTTGGGTGACGTATTTAATTTAGTGGGCTCCCGTAGTTCGCGCCGCGTGACAACCCGACAGTTAATTT
Source organism: Cephonodes hylas (assembly GCA_030295005.1). NCBI lineage: Eukaryota > Metazoa > Arthropoda > Insecta > Lepidoptera > Sphingidae > Cephonodes > Cephonodes hylas. The sequence goes on from AP025371.1 coordinate 10,181,670, forward strand.
AGAGAAATGGCCGTGCAGCGACATCAATCACTCTCACCGTGTCGCAGATTACACCATATCAACTTCCCTCCGATTGTTCCGCGCAACTATCTCAATTAATGCACATATGAAATTCTAAATGCGAAATTTAGGTTTCATTCAGCCTTTATGGATAAAATCATATCCGTCAATTTGGCAAACAATAAAATATCCGTCCAATTTGGTATACAACAAAAAAAGGTATTAGCCTTTTAATTTTTCTAACATTCGTGTCTTGGTTGAAACAACATGGCGCGTAATCGAAAATAGTGAACATTTTTCTTTTGTTTATTTTTTGTCTCTTATGAGTCGATAAGAAAGTTTTACTTAAAAAATTTAAATCAACATTTTTACATATGTTTTAAAAAATGGATTTTCAGTAGAAGCGAAAAATACAGCAGGCTAGCTTTGGTATCTCGAGAACCATAAGACGTAGATATCTCGCCCTTTGTACCATCAGGTTTCATCATCATCATCATCAACAGCCAATATTCGTCCACTGCTGGACATAGGCCTCCCCCAATGACTTCCACCGGGAACTGTCGGAAGCCTCCTGTAGCTAGCGACGTCCCGCGACCTTGTCTATGTAATTCCATCAGGTTTACCTACCAGTTAAAATAAAATTTTAAAAATGTTAAAACATAGAACCAACTTTAAAAGCCACTAAAATCCCATTCAAAAAAATTCAATGGACATCAAAAACGAGCATTTTAATGTCGACATAATAATAGAGTACCTACCAAAAGCTAACCGCAAAATGCGTGACAATATATTGGGTGGACGCTGTAGGTGGCTGCGGTTGGGCGATGGTCAACTGTTTCATATCCCGTTTGTGTGTAGTCGATGACAACCTGCACTGTTAATGAGTGTATTGTCCGCTCAGCTTCAATGCAAAGCGGCAAAATGTTGCCAAATTAAGTGTTGACATAACTACGATTGAGTGAGGATTTTCACGGCAGACAAAATACAGATTGGCTAATTGCAGTTTATTTTGTGTATTAAAGTTAAATGATGAATCTTTATAATTTTATAAAAGTGTTTCATATAGATAAATTGGAGTACATATAAACTAAGACATCTAAAGCTATTCACATGACCTCACGCCTGTACTAAGGGGTCTATATTTCGACAGTTATGTATCAGACACACGCAATAGGGGTGGCACTCAGATCCCGTGTTTTTGCTAAGAATTTCTTTAAAAAATCACAATAAATACTTTGCTTTTCCGAGAACACTTACCTTTTACTTTTGCCGCGATACGAAGTGGCAGTCATCGAAAAAAGTTCACTGTACAGGATACATAATTAATACAGAGATATACGCATATAATTACAACATTTTATTGTGGCTGGTATGGCGCATTTGCTACAAATATTTTCCATATTTTTGAACAAAGGCAGACATTTGTCACAGCTGTGACAAAATATTAAACCGAAACATTTTAATGGATATACCGCAAATGTTAACCGCAATTGTGCTTTTAATTTTTATCCTTGAAACGCAAAGTGATTTTATACTGGAACACACATCATGAAGTTATCGCTAAAAATACATATATAGCAGAAGATATTTCCCTGTAGTCCATACAATGATTCTAGACTTGATTTTCATAATCTTGTCGTTAACTGACTATAATAAAGAAAATAGGTATGCGAAAAGTTCATATTGCAAACTTTATTAAACTTTTTATCCATTTTATGAAATGTTGAAAACTCTAACGTCCCGCAAACTTTCGATTTAGAATCTGCCGGAGAATTTCGCAGGCAGTCCTTATTTTAATTAACATCAGCAAAAATATTTTTCTACGTTTGACATTCCATTTTCCGCCATTCCCCGATTGTCGTTCCTTGTGGAATAACAGTCAGGAATGTCGTTTGTTCTTTTAGTATTTCTTCCAATTGAATAATTACGGAGTTTATTATTCGTTTTGTCGGGTTTCTATCCATATTCAAGCACATTTTTTGAGTACATGAAGTATTTGATCCCTAATTGTATACGACGTAAATACTTTGTTACAATACATGCATGATATTTGTTCGCTAAGCTCTACACATAAGTAAAAAAGATTGGTATATTGTGATTTTAAGAAAATTACCAAACCGACGCACAGATAACATTAAACTGATTTAATTAATTAATATGTATATTTTTACAGTTTCGTCACACATATTTTATTAATACATACATACTGATTTTATTACTATTTACTTACGATTTAGAGCTTTGTCAAAGTAATTAGAATTATATTAGACTTTATTTTATTAAAAAATACAGCATGAAAAAATATCCTAATGAAATTGATACTTCAACATAATCGAATCATTTTTTCATTAAAACATCACCAACTGTATTATTATACGATAATATTAATTATCAACCCTTTCTTTCATTGCGATCTAATTGTACTTCCTTAGGGTTCTTAAACTGTTCATAACGATGAATTAATAGGTGCGAACAATGAAAATGTGTAAATGACGTAAATGTATTATTTGACATGCAAAATAGTGAAATTGTTCTGTAATGGCTTTCCAGTGCCATTCTCAATGTAAAGAGTAAAGTAATATTAAACTATGAAAGGTATTTCTTTCCTTGAATATATTAACCCTTAATTCGACAGTGTCCGCTGTGACGAACAAGTAATTTAAAAAAATCTACTGAACTAGTTAAGAGAAAAATACATGAGATTTTGATTTTAGTTCGTAGGTAACATATAAAAGATTTAATAAAAAATATAATTTGAATAATGGAATTACTCAAAATGTCATTTTTTGTCGAAAATGACGTTGAGGCCGCAGTCATCTGTTTTGCCCAAGGTATTTTGTTTAATTTTTAATGTTTTTTAGTAACTTTTAGACGATTTCTGTATTAATTTATATTTCTTTTTTTTTTTTGGTAGTATATAAATCTGGAAAATAAGATTATCACGAGCTTCTACATTCATTTTCACCATTTTATCTGGCTCTAAATCTCTTGTCCGTCACACCGGACACTGCCGGTTACTACGTGAAGTACCTATTTGACTAGTTGTCCGGTGTGACGAACATTGCCAAATACGCTATGATTAATACTTTTTTGTTACATTTATTTTTTTTGCGCAATATCGCATGTAGTTGAATGTATTCTTCTATAAATGCTTGGTGTGGGTATGTGTATGCTTACTTTTTTTGTTTTGCGTTTTTAAAGAAGCATTTGCATGGGCACACTAACAAAATATTAGCTCTGGTACCAAAACATCATGCCCCATCTGAAGCTAGTAATAAATCAGATTCTGATGAAGAACTGCATGTTCCACCTTCACAAGATTCTTATTTTTCATCTCCTGTATCTTCAATAGCTTGTTCTTTGGAACGGCTTAATACATAAGACAGTGATGAATTTGAACGTGAAAGAGTTTTTGAAGCCTTACCTGCTTCTTTTACTCCAATTTTTGCAAGAAGTTATCCCTATTTCATAGCAAGAACCAGTCTACAGCAATCTCCCGTCAATGTCATTTCTACCATCTTTACCAACTCCTCCATCAGTAGCAGTTACAGTTAAAAGAAACACAAAAACTAAAGTTCTTGTTGTAGTAGCCAAAAAGGCCAAGAAAACAAAAAAGAAGTTTAGTCTGACATACAAATGGAAGAAGTGGCCATTTCATCACAGAGTGAAGATCATGACATACAAGAAATTGAATCCTTCGAATATTTCTACAGTTTTGGTGCTCAAATTTTATTAGCTTTAGGCCAAAGTATAACAAGGAGGCCCGCTATGATTTTCTTCGACAATTTTTTTACATCGCCAGAAGTGCTTTATACACTGCGCCAAAATTATGGTATTTTTGCACTAGGTACTATACGCAATAACAGATTGAGAAGAGCAGAGACTGTGCTTACCAGTGAAAAAATTCTGAAAAAAAGGGCGAAGTAGCTATTCAAAATCTGAAGCAAAGCTTAAATTGAAAGATTTCCGGAACGAGATATTTTCTGTTTTGATCAAAATTAACATGTCAGCTAAGCACACTAACCACGAAAAAACTACGATAAGGAAGTCTTGTAAGCCCAGACCAGTAGATGGTGTGCGTTATGACAATATTGGTCATTTTTTATCGACGAAAGAAGGTCATTGCATGGAGTGCAGTAAAAAGACTACTGTTTTTTGCATAAAAAGTGACGTAGGACTACATTCTGTAACAAGAACTATATAATTATTATGTTTATAGTTATATTTGATTAGAATTACATTTATTTTTGTTTTTTATGTGTATTTGTTTTATTTATAATTTCTGTTAGTAATTTGGTGGAGTCCGCCCCAGCGGACATGTTGTTTCGCAAGTAATTCGTTACGTACTTGACAATGTCCGCTGTGACGGACATGTGTTTTAGCAAAAACTGTACAGCACAAATTTTTTTTTGCATTTTTCCTGTACTTCTTTCATATCCAAAAATATAACTTTACTAAAAAAACACGGTTTTTTTGCTACAAAAAGCTCCGTCGAATTAAGGGTTAATAACACTATGGAATAAACAATTGAATTTATCTGATAGGCTAGCGTCTTTATTTTTAAGTAGCTATCTACATCCTCAAATAAAAAATAATCTTCGAATTATACTAAACTAGATTTAGATTTACCAGACGTCATAACTGAAGGCTATTTCAACTATCATTACATATTATTTCCTAACAACATCTGATGATCTACAAACACCATTTGTCTAATTAGATATATTCTCCCAAACTCTATCCTCTATGTTACCCCTAACAGCAAAGCGTACTCCCCACACGAAAGCTACTACACCCATTACCCAATTTGACACTGCCATTAGTGTTAAATACCCTCGGCCCACGTACAACTTATAAACAGCCAAAACCGCCTCACGTTCCATGTCATTCGCGTATTACAAAACCCCACAGCTGAAAATAACGCAGATATATTTAACCCCAAAATGAATACATTCGCTCAACCCGTCGTTTGGAAGGCGTGGCCCAAACGGCCTTGGCGATTAAGTGATTAATTGTCCGCCTCGCTGGTTGAGGGTTAATAAATGATAAGTAATAACAGCACTGTTATCACGTCCTATATAAAGTGAAGATTTGACCCATAAGCACCATCGGTCGGTTAAGGGTCAAATAAATACCGTAGATCGACCGATTTTATCCGAACGCTTCGCATCGAAAGTTAAATCAAACGTATTTCGTACCTCACAAAACTCATTGATATAAATTTATTTTTATACTGAAGAGAACCATTATGTTTGTATTTTTGATTCACTCTCAAATAAATTTTGATTCAGTACTTATACGATGATCCTTTTTTTATCCACAGATAACTCGGTAAGACTTGATTTTGAATCTCTTTTATCGTCTCCCCGTACTTTCGAATTCTAGTTTATGTGGTACTGGGATGATGTCTTTATAATATGTCTTTCAACGGTTACCATTTTAATATACATCAACTATTCTGTTTTATAGGTTAAGTCTTATATTTTGGACTACATAATTCAAGGCTTCTTTCAACATTATCTTTATGTGCCTGAGTTATAGACGAAAGGTCGAGTTGACCGGATAAAGGGGTGATTAATATTGCGCCCGACAGTTTTGGATAAATAATCGCAGGCAACTATTTGCGGGAATGCCGGTTCAAGCTTGAGACAGATGGCATGAATCATATGAATATCATGTTTTATAACATGGAACCAAGGAAATGGAAATAGTACTGATAGAAAAATAGGACTGTGGAGGTTGGTCAGCTTTGCCTTAATTTAATGTTTGTGTTATAAGAATAAAAAGTTTCTTGATACTTCTAATAGTGATGAAAAGGCGATACTTCTTTAGAAGCTCAAAATTGTTACACCTAATTGTTCTATGTCTAGTTTATTGTTGCTTATTGTGGGGACAGGACATTCTTTATTACATGTTAAATTGATTTTTTGAATTAAAGATTCAAAGCTTATTATTTGGAATTTTGTTAGGCAAGGTATTTTGTGGGGCTTTTAATTATACACTTAAGTAATATCTATATTTTCGCAATTATATACCAGCCTTGAGATGTCTCAATTCCAAGTACCCTAACTTTAGTTAACTAAGTGTCCCTGTGGTTGGGCGCCGCGCCAATAACAAGAATGAAGTAGCGACAGTACACGGTGTTGTACACAAATTTGTTAGAGTTTTGATAGAGTCACAAAGAACATGTAAAAGATTTTTCGGTAATTTAATAAAGAACTTCTAGATACTTTTTTTATGTGAAAGGAGGCAAACGAGCTAGTGAGCCACCTGACGTTAAGTGGTCAACACCGCCCATGAACACCCACAATACCCAAGGAATTATCCGTGCGTTGCCGGCCTTTGAGGAAAGTATAGGCTCTCTTCTTGAAGGTCCCTATATCGTACCCATTTGGAAATACCGCCGAGGAAAGCTGATTCCACAAATATGTTGTGCGGGGAAAAAACCCCATTTGAACCGCACTGTTGAAGAACGCTATTCATCCAGATGGTAGGGATGGAACTTCAATTTCTGGCGTGTGGTGCGGTAATGGAATTCAGCAGCAGGTATTAATCCAAAGAGCTCATCAGAGCACTCCCCATGATAGATGCGATAAAAAACACATAGAGACGCAACGTCTTTTCGCAATGAAAGAGGGTCAATTTTGTCCGAAAGGTTCTGGTTATCGATGATTCGAACAGCTCGTCGTTGAATGCGGTCAAATGGAAGAAGCTGGTACTGAGCTCCAGCCCAAAGATGAGATACTTACCCTAAATAGATGCTTTTGGATACCATAAGCAATTTATCTACGTGGTACCTAAACCCAATTTTAGACCAGCTTCTGAGTGAAAGAGATAGAAAATAATTACCAAACCACATTTAAAATAAAATAGTGCAGTAAGAAATTAGGATGACTTGCATAAACTGCAGCTTTAATGTCTGAATCTTAAAATGGGGTCATTTATTTCGGTATGTACAGATTAAGTTATGTTTTAACTTTAGTTTTATCTTTTATTTAAAGTAAATATTTTAGATTTAATAATTATAAAAGTCGATCTTCTACAGAAGATGGTGATGTGGAAAGAGAAATGAAAGAAATTTGTGAATGCACAAAGTTAAATTAAAATCTTATCTTTACACAAAACTGTGACACGAAAGCATATTATTTCCCATCAAACCTTATATAGTTAAGCGTAAAATTGCAATTCCTCGTAAGCTGATCACACCTGCAATTTCTCCGTTATTGGTTTTCATTAAACCAAGATAATCCTGCAGCTGTAATTTGTTTAATACAAACGGCAAAGGAACCACAGATATCTGAAACCACAATCGGTTTAAACGAGGTTTTAATTAACGCTGCACCGCAGGCCCTTGCATTATTACGGTTAGCATTAATCCTTCTATTAAGTTTACTGAAGTAGTGACGTCAAACATAACGAGAAAACCTACTATACTAATTTGAAACTTCTATGAAAAAAAAGTAAATCAAAATTATTACATATCGACTAAATTCATACCTACATTTGGTGAATAAATTTTGAACCAGTAATAAAAATTAAAAAGTTAAAACAAAATGAAGGTCTGCAATTGGTTGTCACACATTCACAAAAGTCTTGATACTACACGTTGCCCAAATTACTAATAAGCGGCCGTGTCAAACACGTCATGATCGTCTAATCGAACGTTCGATACGTTTTTCGTGACATTTCCTTTGTAGCCTAAATTCCCTTCGTCCAATTAATCTAAGCCAGAGTACTAAGTTATTCAACAATGACTTTCCGAATCCAATTTTAGAATTAATAGTTCCTTCGGTACCTACGTTTAGATAACGGCCTGCGCAAATGCGGTTGCTTTCATCTCGTCCTTTGTGCCTGACCGCCCGCTTTGATTCCAAGACGCTGCATCTAACTGTTTGTGCGAGATAACTTGACCTTTCACTTTCACCCGACAAGGGGCAATTGCAAGGGATGGTATTAAACCTCCTTTCATTGAATTCAAATCACGAAATTGGAATGTATTTGAAACTCTTTGTTGTCAAACTCAAACGAATTTTAATACTTTTTTTGTTTTATTTTATTTCAAATATTCCAGCCAGAATACAATGCTAGAAATAGTATAAATAAGAAATTACTATTAAAAATATTACCAAAGAGACAAGTATAATCACAGTAAAATTCAACATATTTTTATAAGCGCCGTGTATAGTTTTTAATTAACTTATAATCTTTAATCTATACCAAGTAATTCATAAACAAACTAAGGCCTCTGACTGGACAGACTAACTCTCCTATTTATAAGCCACTTGCAAAGTAAAAAAATATTATAAAGACATTACCTAAAAATTATTCAATAAGCTTAATATTAACTACAACGGCAGCATTATTGCGCCATCGTGTTGACAATATTAATCCCCCGGGAACTTCCAACTAAAAACTAACCCATATTATGACGCACACTTTGCCCCATTTTATATGAGGTAGTAGGTAGATTAGGTTGTAAAGTTATTGCTAAAAGACATTTATAAATTCATTCATACATCCTCGTGCCTTTCCCCGAAGGAGAACGCAAGCAGAAGTATATTTTTATATAAATGTCTTGCCAAATGTATATCAAGTCCTATTAATTATGCGAACATATAATATATGTTTTTGGAAATATTTCTCGATTTTGCGCTACATCTTAAAACATTCTAAGGGAAAACCTTAGGCTGACCTTACAATCTAACCGGAGACCTTTCGGACGCAAGCTACACGTGTTTTATACACCGTGCCCTATAGATATTTCCACTCTGAAGCTCAAAATGCATGAAAAAAATATTTAGAAAACATATCTAACGTTCTAGTACCTACTATGTTACGTTTATTTCCCAAACGTAAAATCAACTGCCTCGTGGTCTTGCGGTACAAGTATGTGCCGTGCGATCTGGAGGTCCTGGGTTCGATTCCCGGGTCGGGCAAAGTGTTATTGGGTTTTTCCATTAGGAAATTCTCAGTAGCAGCACGGAGTCTGGAAATGTGCCCGAAAAACGGCACTAGGCTCGCCCCCTATTACGTGGGACTGAAGTCTGAAACATACCTGGCGAAATGTGGGTGCAGAAATGCATCTCTGCCTACCCCTTCGGAGAATATAGGCGTGAGGTACCTATGTTTTGTTTGTTGTTTGTTACATAAAATCGAATGAAATTGATGCGGTAAAGTTAATACAACTGTCATAAAGGAATTTCAAAATCTTACCACATAGCAATGTTATGAAAGCAATTTTAAACTAAATATATATGTGGCATGCTTTCCTAAAGATTGACAATTTGAAGGAAAGCTTGCATGTCAACAAAACATTATTTATAATGCATGTATACATATAGGTATTATCAGCCATACACCGCGATGTCTGGGTTAGAAATTGGCTGAAAATGTTGAATGATAGTGACATGTTACATATTTACAGTGACTTATTTATCATTTATTGCTGCAAAAATTGTGCATCCTGTTTGTTATTCGATGTTTAGAATATATAAAATTGTTTTGAGCATAGCAAAATAGATTCATAGAACGTTTGAGGATGTGTCTAAGAAACCTTGCAAATATAATATTGTCTCCGCAACTTTGTATTATAAACGCTAGACTTAAAACAGAATATTATTTGCCCGTTTTGCCATTTTTTCCATTGCTGCTCTTGATCGCTTGATGCCTGTACCTAAAATGTTTCGCGGTGTTTATGAAACCGAAAAACTTATCGATTTTAACACAAAAGACCTGTCTTATTCTGGATCAGAATTGGTCACTGTTGGTGCATTATTTTTATCAGTTACCTGTAAATCAGGAGTAAAAAAGATCATCGCACCTGAGCAGCTAACTTGCTCTAATCTGAAGCTATCTGTGACGAGGCGACGCATTGTTATCTGTCGACGCTGATAACTGCACCCATTGTGCTCGGCGCCGCTCAAGCTCAAACTTCCATTGTCCACGATATTGCACGCTGACCAGACAGGAGTACTGAGGAATTTCTGTTGTGTGTACAAGTGTGGTAATTATGATGAGCTTATAGAGTTGTCGATGGTAATGTTAATTATTGGGGCTGACATTAATATTGTCCAATCTGTATTGAATTATGCTCAGGTGATCTCGCTATAGGAGACATTAATATAATCTGTGATGAAAAATGAGTATGACTTCATCTCCAGTTTACTTGATCACGCCATAATCGATTCTTAAGACTAAGATCTAAGGCCTAAACAGTTGTAGAGGAGGCCAGTACCTTCAGTAAAACGTATTATATGTGGGCTGATGATGATGATGATGATGATAATCATTTTTCAACAATCTCTAAGTAGTAGTAGTATCTCTAGTAGTAAACTTAAAACCAATCGATACCGAGTTTCTTATGCAAATAGTTAATATGATGTAGGTGGTTGCCACAAACAATTTTACGACATTCATCCCCCAACAGTCAGGTATCGTTAAAGACGACCCAAATTCTTCACAATCGCGTCATAATACTGTCAATGCACAAAACATACTTCCATCAAACTTCAAAGCACTATCGCAAAAGTATGTACGATATATAAAGGAATTTTTAAAACAGTTGCACAAAGGCCACTGCGACGGTTTAAATTTTTAATGGGCAACGAGAATTCGCCAATAGTGAAGTTGTAGTTTTGTATATGTTTCGCAACATTTTTGGATGAAGGATTTTACGTATCAAACAAAACCTTTTTGCACTACACACCAACCTCCATTAAGTGGTGTAAGGACCTAGCATTATATAGATTACGTTCTGCGGAATAAGAGATAGTTTTTTGACTGACACAGTGTCGCAGTTGGAAAAACACCAACCTCTGAAAGTATAAGCACTGTGCTCTTATTTTAAAACTAAAATGAAGATTTGTCTGATTTAAGCTTACTTTTTTTTGGTTTCTAATATTTGGATTAAGGCCTCTGTTAGTTCTATAGGAGGGCCGTGTCCAGTTGTGGAAGATAATATGAACTGATAATAATATTTGTGAGACCGAAAAATCATTTATGATTATGAATCGTAGGTATTATGTCAGACTTATATCCACCTGTTTCGTAGATATTTACGTAACTGTAGGGCGTATGTATTCATTTATTTATAGTTTCTCATGTCTTTTTATCGTAAAGTTTAAACACGAACCTACGTTTCTAAGAGTTCTTTATGTGACTACCAACTTTCATTGGGCCAGTATAATAGACGCTGAAACTTATCAAGATCGTGCCTCAGTCAATCTCACTCACCGGGCAATAACTAGTCTAGTGCTATTTCCATAGAACTTTCTGAAAACAGTTGTTCCAAGCGATTCAGTCAGTTACATTTATATTACAGCATACAAACTACACCAAGGTTCGACATTAAAAAAAAGAACGTTAAAAATAGCAACCAACCTCTTTTGTGCCTTTGCCATTATTCCTTTTAAAGACCTCCTTTCACCTCAATTTACCAAGACCGTGTTACAATACCATTAATGAACGAACAAAATAACGTCGATGTGACACACATTTCAGCGAGCAACCATAAATCGTTCGAGGAAATCGCCGCTCCCATTGTGTTTAGCGTTCATTCGGTTACCGTTCCGTTTAACACGGATAAATGCAGTCGCGACAGGTTGCTGTGCACGCCGGACTATTCATTTACTGGCCTATTCAACGTCTTTATGTGATGTGGTGACTTGGAGTTATTATTAAAAGCCTATTGAGTCTCGGAAATATTTTGATATATGGCTTACATTCATTCGAAAAGAACAAGTTGGGATTTCATTACGGATTTGATTAGACTACAATATTAACGAAAGCTGAATAACAAACATTAAGGTGATGTCTATCGTAGTTATTGATACATACGACGAAAGTATTAAAGTACTGATTAAAATACAACAATAATTTGTACATTAAAAATGGAAGAATTTAACTTTAATACGTTTCTTAAAACAACCTTTGAAAATAAATTATCCCTAGACCTCCGAGCGACCTCCTGGAGATATCAAGTATATTTCATATCCTCAATAATAGTTTACGTGATTACGTTTTCAATGAATATGGCTTATGAAGGGCTCTTGGTTACGACCTTTGTCTCACATTAAGATGAGTGTCCGTCAGACCCTCTGAAAGCGTGTTCCGGGTGTGAACGCCGAATATTTTATTCATGAACACCTGAAAATTTTCAAGCAACCCATAAGGATGGACTTAGATGGCGGCTCCTTGCGAAGTTTCCCAAAATATGAAGGGGATTTCGTCCCGAAGGACTTGGCCCGTGGCACTTATCAAGCTTTTAATGTTTTCGTCTCCCAAACGGAAAAATTAAAGCGAGTTTCGGGGATCTTTTGTTGTGTTTTCGTTTTGGATTGGTTTTGTTATAATTATTTTCACGATCGACTTGAGTTTGTGTTAATAATTTTTAGTTGAGTATCCTTGAGCTGTAGAAATCTCTAAGCTATATACGTTATGTAATAAGATGTTACCATTAAAATTATTAAAAGAAAAATATTTCTTTAGGTTAAAATATATTATTTCAAACATGGACACAACATGACTTCGCAGAATAAGAATATCGTAATGAGTATCAATTAACTGCCTTTGTACAAATATGTGAGATCCCTGGTTCGATTTCCCACTAGGGCAAGTTGTAATTGGTTTGTTCATTAGAAAAAATATGTAATATACCTATATACTGACTTTTAGCTGCGAAAACGGCTTTGTTTACGGACTGTACTTATTAAAATGACCTCATAAACATTTATACACTCCACTTGATATAAAATATGATCGACATATACAAGTGTCGACATAGTCAAGGAGTCAAGAGGGTAACAGCTCAATTTGTAAGATGTAAGTGACGTGGGTTATAATAACGGACGGGTGGCAAATACCCCAATTCCCGCCGACGAATCGATACCCCAAAATTCTATTAAAATTTGTTATATACCCCTAAATGTAATAAAATTTGACGTGATGCCTTATTTCTGGATGATTTATTGTTAAAGACTTTTACCGTCTATACTAATTAACTGGAATTTGCAAAACAATAGCATATACAGAATAAGTACAGCATAAAACTACGCATACATACAGTTACCCCTATGGAATACTTAATTAACGTAACAATCCATTTCACGAGAGCATATAAAATTTACGTGATCCATTACTGAACAACAAACAAAGTTGGATTACTGGTTGGATGTAAACAAGCAATGGATGTTGAAAAGTGGACAATACCGCTGTCAAAACACACCAGGGGAAACTGGATTACTGGCGCTCACGTTTAGTTCTGTTTTGCAGTTAAACGTAGAAAAGTGTGAGGTTGTAAAATTTGAACAAAGAATTTTTGTTTGGCTCGGTTCGGTTGTTTCCTTCGGAGTTTACGGCTGTGCGTTCTTGAGCTTTGCACTCGACTGTTATTACTTGATTCTGGCTTTGGCCTAGGGTTTGTTCGCTTATACTTTATTTACATCTTGATACGGGAATTTGTAACCTTTTCAACATTTTTTTCTGGACAAGCTTAGTTTCGTATGCACAATTTAGTGTATAAGTAGTAATAGCCTCGAGGTTAAAGCCCTCTTCTACATGCATGCCTCAATTATAGCTCAAGTGCCATGAATTATCAGAACATTTTTTTAATGTTGCTTTTGAAAACTTCTGAATAGAAAAATGTAACAAAATCTTACTCTACCGAGAGTTCCAACCTAGATATCTAAATCGTAAGTCACGCACTTAAGCCGTAAAATCAATGAAGCGTTCGAAGAACTTCATAAGTAACTTAAAAACCATTTCACCATTGTCTTGCGCTTGAGGCAGTTGCCCTAAATACCTGCTCAACTGTTAACACAACTCAAACCTTCATTTCATGACACATAATTGGGACAGATGAGTACAGCGCAAACACAATTTTCCAGTACATATTACGATATTTACCTGTCAGTTGATGCGGCACTAATTTCGCAGCTCTCATACAAGCTAACGGGATGGCTTAATTACGTATCATTGCTGGATTATCGTTATCTAGCCTGTGACTTTGCCCGTCACGTTGAACCAGTGGCAGCTTATGGACAAGACACTTAAAGTCAAAGTTAAAATATTCTTTATTCAAATTAACTTAATAAGTTCTTTTGAATTGTCAATGCTAAACTTGCCGCTTCAGAGCCCGTTGTTGCTACGGCCAAGAAACGGCAAGAAACTCCCGAAGTAACACGAAATGACATGTTTTATTTTGTTTATGAATTACCAGTACGTATATTTCCTTTTAAATGGGCATTATTTCAATTGTACATAGATTTAAGAAAATTCTTAAAACTTTTACGTGTTCAGTTTCTTTACGATTTCTTTACAGTTAAGGTACACACGTAATAACAAAAAAATATGAAAACTCAAATTAGCTTTAAAAAGTCAAATGTATGCCAGAACTTTGGACCTGCGACTGCTGGGATTTTCTAGCGCACTTATACTTCGAAGCCTTCACTTGTTTTGGCTAGTCGTAAGATAATATATTTACAACTAACTAGCCTGAAGTGGCGCCTGTCAGACTTGTATGCGGGTTTAGGTCCACAAACAAGTTGTTTAGAGTTTATTTGAATTTGAAGCTAATTGTAAAGTTGTATGCATGTTTCGAATATCATTGGGATGTTTGTGCAGCCTTTAATTTTAGCCCTTTGTGAGTTTGGGTCTATTATTATAACTAGTTTAATTACTAAATAGGAATACTAGTAAACTCAATCCTAAAAGTAATTTATGGAGCTACATATTTGGGTTGTATTTGTTACGCTTCCCCTGTGTGGGCCGATAGGGCAACTGTCGGCGCAGTCAGGAGGAAGTTGCTCCAGAGTCAGCGTTTGGCGTTGATATTTTTGTGTAAGGCGTACAGAACCGTTAGTACTGAGGCTTTACCTGTTCTTGCGGGTGTGCTTCCAGTCGACCTGGAAGTACAGCGTCGCGCCGCGTTATATTTTGCTGACAGGCAAAGTATTGATAGAGATTTCCTTCCATCGCGCGACTTTTCAAGAATAACTCGATTATTTAAACCATACGCCGAGACTTACTCAGAATTAATAGAAGAATGTCAAAACCGATGGAAGCTGTCTGTAAAGGGCCGTCATCTTTATCAATATTTTCCTTCGGTTAGCTATCGCTTGGCAAAAACTTGGCTGGAGATTGATCATTACGTGTCGCAATTTCTAACGGGTCACGGCAATTTTCGTAGTAAATTATTCTCATTTAGGTTGGTTGATTCTCCTATGTGCCAATGCTCAACACATGATTGCGAATATGAACAGTCCGCACATCATATCCTTTGGGAGTGCAATCTTTGGTCGGATGAGCGTAACAGTATGCTCAATAGTATGCACGTAACGTCTGGTGTAGTTTATTATACTGACCTCGTTGAATCTAGGAGGAATTTCCGTGCCTTTCAGCGATTTTGCCATGCCTATTATTGGAAGTCTGTATAACAGTTCGCACGTTAGGTCCAATTTAAGCAATAGTTATTAATCCGTGGTGCGTCAATTGCGTCTAATTTTTTGGTAATTGTAATTGTCTTTCTTTATGTGAGGTTAAACCTCATAGCTCAATATTTTGTCACCCGCTTTGCTGTGGAGGGAAGTGGACAACTCTTTGTTTTCCAACTCCTCCTTTACATTGCTTTTCTGATTAACTTCGTTGCGGGATTGTGACAATTTAGGTCCCCTTAGATTCGCTGAGCTTCATTGCTCGGCGCCAATACTGTGCGTGCCGCTGTTGATCCTGTAGTACAGGAGTTGCAGTGGCGGGTGTGTGGTGGGATAGGGCCAAACTCAATCCTAGTTTACTTCAAAAACATTATTTCAAGATTGATGATACATATTTCCTTAGAAAAATATTCAGTGACGCTTAGCCCGAAACGGAAATGAAGCCTCCATTTCCCCCGCACCTTTATGCAGTGGATCCTTCGATAAAGTGATAGAAGCAGTCCCAACTCCACTTTAAGCCACAACTTCACAAAAAAAGCCTTCTAACCTTTGTTATGAAAAGTGTCCTTTTATAACACACTTTATCCTCCTTCCTTTTATCTAAACTACTTAAGCAATTTTGATTAATTTTGACAAATGGTAATCAAATAACAATAGTTGTCAGTTTTTGTAACAATCATTGACAAAATATGTACTAACGCGAACCAAGCCACGGCATCAACCTAGTAAAGAAAATATCACTTCCCATAACAAAGAATGTTCGGTAGAAAAAGTTATTTCTTGTCGTGTCGCAAATAATGCGCGCAGTAGCGAAACAACGAAAAACAAAACATTAATACTAATTACTGTACATCATCCTACATTTGTCTTGTCAGAACTAGGTCACGACTAAGTGTTTTATGTAAGAGCCCGAGCCAAATGAACTGCCAGCATAATGCTCAGCGATCACTGTCGTCTACCGACTACAAATTAGCAATTTGTCGACTTTCATCTACTTTGCTATGGACTTTTAATTTTAATTTAGGTATATAGGTCGTTAACTATTTATGAATGTATCTATTAGTTTACTTAAAGCCACCACTCAAGTCTGTGTCTTCTAAAAAGTAGACGAAATTTTATTCTAGAATATATGTAGTTCAAATTGACAAGTATTGAATTAGAAAATGGCATGTTATTCAACTAAGACCTAAGTCCACCACATTAGATGAAAGGACTAAGTATCATAGAAATTCTTGGTGGGGTACTTACTAGTTACTATGTCTGTAGGTACCTCATTATTTACAAAGTTTTTCTGAATACTAGTATATTTAGTATCCCATTAAATTATTTGCTTATTAATCACTATGCTTATTAATACTTTAAACAAACCTAAGATCTTCGCCAAGTCGCGTACTAATTAGTACAAAATAAATCTCAATTTAAAATTCCAGTATTTTAAAATTCCTTACATTAACTAGGTATACCTCATTTGCGACGAAATCTCAGCAGTCTTCTCGTGACAGTGACATGAGCACTTAATTTGTTAAAGAAAATCTTCGTGAGTAAGCGGCTTAAACTCGCAGCCAACGGGTTCGCCATTAGTATTAACTTAATGGATTTTGTTAAGAACGTTATCAAAATTTGCTCGGTTAAAAAACTGCTTGCAATTCGCTTTGATCGTTTGCTTTGGAAACCGCAGAAAAATATCAACGCTCAAAGGAAAAATCTCGATACGCTTCATTTATTCCGGTATATTTTTTTATTCTTTATTCTCTTTGGCTTCGTTGGTACCGCGGAAAAATGCGTGCGAATCAAAGTTTGGTGTTGGTAATGGATAAATTCTAGTAATAAGCTCCATTGGGTTTATCTACTAATGCTTAAATTCCTAGAAATACGAAAACGTCGTGGAAATTCAAATGGGAATTAAGATATGTATATTTCATTCTCTTAATTTGAAGACATTATACATCGCTTTATACTTATATTCTGTTGAAGCTATAAAGTGTATTCGGCAGCTTGCTGACAATAGCGTGGACGTAAAATATAAAACTGATATGAAGTGTCAAACAATCTTGACAAGTGAACAATCTTGTCACTCAGATCGCAATCAAATTCATATCTAATTATAATTAAAAATTAATAACTTAGGATGCTCCTTTAATGACTTATATTAAGAAACATCGATGTAAAAGTACATATTTAAAATTAGATATTATGGTACGAAGAAAGTAGACCATAAATCATAGTCAGACACCTTTTTTCTCAAAGTAAACGAAGTTCGCCGTCGACCCAATCAGATGAAACGTCCGGTAGCCTCGGTTTCTCGAGGTGGCGGTAATAGGACGCAGATGAATTCCCTCAATACTATTACGGATGTAATCTTCATAACTATGACATAGATTTTTCTGCTATGGCCGACTAATGAATTACAATTATGTAACTACTTCGAAGAAACAAAGATAACACGTTCCGTATCCGCAATAGTTCAAAATTCATTGTTTAAAATTGACGATTCTAAAGAGTTTTTGCAAGTCTAACTGGATACCTACCTACAAAACATGAGATTAAAATTGAGACTTAGATAGATTAGATACGTGTACCAAATGGTCAGTCATACATATTATAGTAATGTCCATCCTTTTAACTAATAAGATCTGTACTGGTGGACTATAAATATGATCTTCTTCTTCATCAACCCATATTCGCCCACTGCTGAGCACGGGTCTCCTCTACCATTGAGAGGGTTTAGGCCATAGTCCACCACGCTGGCCTAGTGCGGGTTGGCGGAATACACACCTAAGAAATGTCTAAGAACTCTTAGGTGTGCAGGTTTCATCACGATGTTTTCCTTCACCGTTAAAGCAAGTGATAATTCAATGTGAATACACACATAACTTCGAAAAGTCAGAGGTGTGTGCCTGGGGTTCGAACCCGCGACCGCCGAGATTCTCGACCGCGCGCCCAAACCTCGACGCCATCACTGCTTATATAATATGTTATGTTAATAATATGATAGTTGCGACAAATAATAATCGTAATACCGTTATTTGTATTACTGCCTACCTCAGAATAGAGGTCTATTTCATAATAAAATATATATACTCACTTCCTTAAACGCCACACGAACAAAACAAACAAAAAAAAATCAAACCTCCTTCAATTTCCAACTTCCCTCACACACATTCTAGAACAACAAATAAAACAATTCAAACCGCCGTCATTTGTTTGAGAACGCGAACAACCAATCGATATCTAATTAGGAGTGAGACACACGGCCGGGAGACAAACCCGATCGTTATTTCTGTTCAGAAAGGTGGAACGAGTATACGTGATAATGAATCGCACGCCACTTTTTATTGAATCCGACGACATATTGAGAAGTTCTTCGCGGCCCATTTGTTGGGGCCCTTCGCTTTGATTACAGAAGCCCACGTGAATAGTTCCACAAATTGTATCAATCCTTTTGGCTGAGTGATTTCATTCTTCGTAATCAAGTTTCTTGTTGATGCTCCGTGGTAGAAGTGAGTGACGTTGAAATAATATCCGATGTAACTTTGATGTTTAAACAAATAATAGTTTAAAAAAACTAAAAAACACGCTTTTTATCGAAAACCGAACTAAAAAATAAAAAATAAGTTAATAAATATAAATCAACAATAGTGTGAATAAAAAAAAATATTTTATTTTAAAATGAAGCTAATAATAAAAATTTAAATTATTTAAAAAAAACGCGTGGGGTGCATGGTGTCAATAGCTATAAATATTTCATTGACAGATATGAGTAGAGTGATTATCATTTTGATAATATCTTAAAAAAAACCCCACGTTTTTTTTTAAATAATTTAAATTTTTATTATTAGCTTCATTTTAAAATAAAATATTTTTTTTTATTCACACTATTATAAATTTATATTTATTAAAACTTATTTTCTATTTTTTAGTTCGGTTTTCGATAAAAAGTGTATTTTTTAGTTTTTTTAAACTATTATTTATTTTCTATTTTTTAGTTCGTTTTTTTTTTATCAAATTAGTGTTTTGTCATCGGTCCTCGATAAATCTACAAAGTTTTAACGAAATCTAGTCGTTTAAAGTGGGTCAAAATCGCGCCCGAAGAAGTCCCGAAGAAGTGAAGCTAATAAAAAGCGTGTAAAAAGCCTCGTTAAAAAAGTTCTATATTTTTATCGGTTCTGCTTCTTTAACCACCTAAGTCCTCACAATGCGTCATCATCATCATCATCAATCGAATGTCCATTACTCGACATCGGTGTAGCCCAATCGTTTCTAATACTTCCCATTGTATTTATTTCTTTTCATGTTTGCATGCATAGTAAACAATTATTGCGTGCTGTATCCATTACTGTTGCATCTATAAAAAGCTAAGAATCCGTACATAATGAATTGGTGTAATACAAAAAATGACGAGAGGTTGTTAATCAGCACGCCCGTCGAGAGACCAACGAAGCGTATAATAGGTTTGAAACAACTCATGAATTTTAATTTACATTCATTTACACGAATTTTCGCGCAGACTATCTCATAATGCGCGGTAAGTAACGCGGATGAGCCGAGGCAAAAGTGTTAACTAATTTTCTTCATTACCTCCGACATTTCTTTTTTCTACTGGCCAGTTTCATGCTCTCTAAATTAAAAGAGTATTTTTTATTTAAAAATTGGCCAGTTTTATTCTCTCCACATACAGTTTTTGTTTTAAACTGGCACTATAAAGTCCGCTAGACAAAGACCGCTCTCAAGCTTGATAAGTGTCATAGGCTAGAAATATAGTGTTGAAGTGAGAAACGATAAGTATAAGGCGATACAATCATGCCGGCTTCTTTATTGTCTTATCATCAGCAAATTGATATGCATCGTTACGATTGACCGATCATATTTTTGACACGGCCGCTTCTTTTTAGTTCAGTTTCCGTGTATTATTAAGAGACTTATAAATATTTGACAACCCATATGTAACAACCCTTCATTTTTGACGTACAATGAATAAGTGACTGAGAAGCGGCGTCCCTCGTTCCCATATAAAATACTCTCCATTTCCCTTCTAATCTTTTCAGCTGTTCTAAATACTCGATTTTATATATATTACCTCATAGCAAAGCTATATAGAAGAATGGAGAATCACATCTGATAGAACGCTCAAAAACAATTGACGTCAAATAGGTAAAAAGTTAAAATTTTATGAGCAAAGCACGGGTGACAAAGGGTGTGAGCGGCATTCCGCGCCGCTGATTGTCAAAGCTGGCGCTTGGAGCATATGGCCGTCATACGTTACGTGTCCAATATAATTGCGCTGTATATTGTGGAAAACATGGCTTTGTGAATGCAAGCATCGTCCCCGTCTTGTTATGTAAATGTCCTTGGCAGTTTTATTTTTCTGACTGTTATGAGCGTGCATCCTTGAGAATTTTATTGGTTGCTTTACAACACTTAGTATTTTGAAATGGCTCTGATTGTATTGGTCAATAATGTGACTTTGACAATATAATAAGTTTCTGAAACTAGAGGTCGCGCATGCGTTTCACGGACCGAGACAAATGTTTGTTTTTAGAGAGAAACCGCAAATCCTCTCATAGTTTTTAAGAATCACGACACCAGACAATTTTTGTGTGGGTTCAGAACTATCTAAACAATTGTTGGATGTATTTATTTAAAATGAAACATATTTTATGTATAAACAAACTTTTGACTATGGATAAAGAAATTCTATCGTTTACTTTTCAATAAGATCCCTCACACTAATTTACACAAACAATCCAATTATGAAACATACAAAAGTAACCACCTTAAAAGTCAAAGTACATCAACAAATAGTACCGATCACAATCGACGCAAGACACTTCACAACCACAAACCATCCAACCAATCTATTGTCCAACTCTCCCTAATGCATGACTATGTTAATACCGTGTTCCGACCAGACCGCGTTCAACATTCAGATGACAAACACACGTTCCAGTAAGCTCACACACTCGGACATTGGCTACACGAATGTCGGCTAAATCTCTCACAGGCTGTCTCGAGCAATGTCTAATACCTACTTGCTATCTGAATCTGATTTCAGATGTAGGTACTGTTAAAGGTAGTCTGATTTGGTTTATAATGTAGGTATTACTATAGTAATACTATTATAGAATGGTAATATTTTAGATGGTTTGATATTGTGTGTGAATTTATAGTAAACGGTATATTAGGGCAAAAGATTATTTTACTTCTTTAACTTGTATAATTAGAAAGAATACTTTAAGTATTACGTATATCATTTGTTATCCCTTGAAATATGATACTAAGTGGATTTTTTTTTAAATATAAGAGTGAATATAGTTGTACTAAAAAAAAATAAAAGTCAATGGATGACTGCCTCGTGGTCTTGCGGTCCAAGTATGTGCCGTGCGATCTAGAGGTCCTGGGTTCGCTTCCCGGGTCGGGCAAAGTGTTATTGGATTTTTCCATTAGGAAATTCTCAGTAGCAGCACGGAGTCTGGAAATGTGCCCGAAAAACGGCAATAGGCTCGCCCCCTATTACGTGGGACTGAAACATGCCTGGCGAAATGTGGGTGCAGAAATGCATCTCTGCCTACCCCTTCGGGAATATAGGCGTGAGGTATGTTGTTTCAATGGATTTACTAATCAGTAATTTGTTTTTAGAAACATTTTGTTCCTCAGAAATTTAGTTTCATAGCTTAATTATTTAATATATATTTTTTAAACTATGTATATTTTACACAGTAAAATCTACCACAACTACACTACAAAAAAAAATCCTCTCCAAGAGTACAATCGTTCGCACAAAAATATTTCCTATAGCAAGAAATATAAACAACCTCTATTAAACCCATTCATAATTGTAATTATACCGGCCTAAGCGCTGGTGGCTTTCCTTTTAAGAGGCGGATAATTCGTCCTCTCAAAGTAACACTCAGAACAAAGGAATAACGCTATATTATAGAAGAAAACAAAAAATCTTCCATGTAGGTTCCTTTCTCAGATCCCGCGACGAAACAATGAATAATAGTACAAAGAAAACTTTTCAAGGCAGTTATCTCTAAAAGCTCGTCAAATACTCTTAAAATATCTATTATGGGATGTGGTGTGGAAAAGTGGCATTTAAGTACACAGTAATAAGGTTTACAGTAGTTTGCGTGTGACATAGTTGCATTCACTTCAGGGTTGCGTATTCAGAATGTGACGATTCCAATGTTAATAGAGTAAGCACTTTAGTGTTGACGTCCTCACTTCGAAGTTTACTTCCGTTTTGTGTGGGATTTAAAGTGAATGCTGTTGAACTAAATAAAGTTATGCCAAGTTAAATCAAATAGCTTGATCTACAGTTGGAAGAACAGTTTGAACAGTAGCTAAAGAAAGCTGTAACAGTACGCTTCCAATCTTTCAGAAAACCACATCTCAGGCGATTGAAAGTCCATCAACATGGCATAGGTACATTTCATTAAGCAAAGCGTTCCGGAACTTTCATATCTAATAATTATAAAAAACAGGTCGTTTAAAAATTTCACACCTTGTTAATTAAAGAAAATAAAACAATCTTTATACTAGACTCAGGGGTTCTTCTTAAACAGAAAAGTTACAATAACTGGCCCATTTAAAGCAAATATGTAGCAAAATAAAAAAAAACAATTTAATTTTAAAATGGAATCTTCCAGAACCCTCGGCACGGGCGGCAACCCTACTCAAGGAGGACTGTGCATTGTAGTCGGAAGCCCAAAGCTATTACTCCTATAGTAAATATTACCCCACTTTGTATTCCTCTATAGAATAATTCATTTAATTAAGGCCGCAAACTTTTCAATCCGCCCCACTTTGATGCAGATATTCACCAATTTACTTAAATTAAATATATCGCAAGTTAATTATTGGCGTTCCATTCCAGTTCTTTATGAAGTGCGAGTTTTAATTATGGCTTTGTACTGAGCTGATATCGCTTTTTCGACTGGTATTACATTTTAATAATTAAAATATTTCGGTTTCGTGTTGACGATATGCAGACAAGACGATTACTACTCAATCAGTTTATTTAGTCAGTGCTTTTGTAATTGGTAGAGCGTCAATTTAATGTCAATGAGTTAATGCAACAACTTATTTATTAAAAGGTGATTATTTTGTCATTGATAATTATGGCTGACTGTAACTGGTCATCATCAAGCAAACCGTTTGTTTATCGAACTAATTGATTTATCTTTTTAACAGTTGTTTTGTCAGGCAGGGCAAATCTTCACGACCCTCGTCAGTTTCTTATATAAATATTTTCTATATTTAAACTTTGTTTGCTTTTTTTGGAATGCCGCGTGATGCAACTTGTTAATTATGTACACTTTTAGTGCCTTAAGTCTTAGTGGTGTCTTAGCAAATATTTGTGTTGGTGAAGTCAGTTTCGGTCTATTCGAGGGTAATTACATAAATAAAGTCGTCATTCCTGTGTTCTTTGTTATAAACCACACAGATACATCTCAAGCAAAATGATAACAGTATTTAAACTCTATATGAAGTTGAAATTATAGGATAAATTTTTAATCGTAGTCAAAAGAGACATATTAAATATTTTTAGTGGCTGACACTTAACAACAATTTTTAATTGAAAAATATAAAAACGAGAACTCAATGAGCTTTTACAGCAATAGAGCTGTTCTTGTACTAAAATTACATTTCATCAAATTCGAAATGGCTTCACTACAACCCTACTACAAATACACGTAACAAAATTACTTAGTAAAAAACAACAGAGCTGTGATATATATCAGGAAATTCAGGCCACCATAACGACATTTTCATACAGCACATAAGTTGCCGCAAAATGTATGAATTTGTCACAGGAGACTCAAGTTAGAGCGTTCTGAAAGAGTATAAGATATTGCTCGCATCATCTTTATACTCTAATGCACTCAAAAGGATGTTTGCATTTTGTACGGGTGTTTTATATCATTCAATGTACTAAAATAAAGCTTATTTTAAATGTGGGTCGTATGTGCCAGCAAGAAACTTTACAGAAAGCGCTTAAGTATGTTTTGTAGTTGCAAATTTTAATACCTCGGGTACTTAGGGTTTGTTACGCTTTACGCCTCCATTGCTGAATTTTGGTACAAAGATAGAGCCAGTCATATCAATTTAGTAAATAAAATAAACAATAAAAAACAAGTTACAAAAATTAGCGAAGATAGCGAAACGGCTAGCAAATTTGAATCTACATGTAGCAGTCATCATCATCATCATCATTGTCAGCCAATAGTGGTCCACTTCTGGACATAGGCCTGTGACATGTAGACATGTAGCAGTGACTACAAAAAATTCTCGCTTTACAACATATACACTACTATATAGATTCTAAACCATTAAACAAGAGTGCAAAATAAAAAAAAATAACAAATTTCCAATACTAACTTACCTAACCACCGTATATTCCATTCCCATTCAAGAGTCAAAGCGAAATTAGCTTAATTCCTACAAATCCACTAATAACATTGATGATCCAATCTTTCCGCTGCGTCCGAAGAAAACTCGAAGTGAATTTGAAAAGTTAAATTGAAAGAGAGCGTCTTTCTCGGACGATTGATGAGCAACCATTTCTGTTCGCAGTTCACTCCTCCACATATAGCCTGTGGAACTTACTGATATCTTTGACAATGTTAAATGGACTATCGATCGTACTCTGTAGTATGCACATGCGTCCTTTGTCTTCTGGTGTGTCCTGATCGAAGTTGATACCGTTGAAGTTTCTCAATTTGCAAACAGAGCAGGGATCGATCGCCTTGCTATAACTAGTTAAAGTTACTTTAGTATCTCAAGAAAACTACGTTCAACAAGGATATGTTTGCGTTGTTTGTCCTTACTTTTTGAGATACTTATTTTTTAATACTGCCACGTGAACTCATGCCACAAGTTTGTACTATGGGAAAGTGTTAATATGTTTCTATTAAAAACTTCTCAGTAGTAGCATTGATTCTGCAAAACTGCCCCGGAAAGACGGCAATAGGCTCGCTCCTTATTACTTACGACTGATACATTCCTAACATTCGCGCAATATTCCCGTGACATTATGTATTTGTTTCAAATAAAGTTCTTTATTTTTAAAGAATATTATTGTTTAGCTTGCTTGAATTATCGTTCAGAACGTGACTCATTTAATACGTTTTCGGAATGTCAGTAAAATCTCGGCGCGTTTCTGTTAATAAAATTTCAGTATTAATTCCAGTATTTCAGTTGTCTTTACAGCCCAATAACTCAGTTACTATTGTCTCGCACACTGCAATTAAAACGACACGAAACACAGATTCATAAACACTCGAAGCAAACGACACACTCCACCCGATTTTCGGCTCTCGAAACCATAATTTTTATACATTCATTTAATTAAATCCCGCGAAATGAGTTTGAAACAAAATTCAACAGCGTCGCGCACCTAACAGGCCTGTCAACTTTACACCGCGTTATTTCAGTTGCCAAGTTTGCTAAGACAGCTGCCTTCCGCGAAGACACTTCGCGCCTCATTTCCTACAGTTTCATTTAAATAAATACGGAATTATTTTGATAATTACCCGGCTTTGAGAGGCCTATTTGGAGAATTGTAGGCTCAAAGACTTTGAGGTCTTTATTTCCAGTAGATTTGGAACGCTAATTGTGTTTGAATGACTAAAAAGTCGATGTAATAAAATACTCTATTTTTTCACTTCTCTCTATGGTAAAATTAGTAACAATGCTTAATCGCACGTTTTAGAAACCGTATTGGATTTCTTAGTCTCTGACACTCTCATTGAATGCAATTTCAAAATGAACGGTAGAACGTATCGCTTTACTTACAGAATACCATCTTAACATAGAAGCCTGATGTAAAAGAAAAAGACTACGCCATATTTACTTACAAAATAAGTAAAATAAAGCACATAATCCTTCATAAGTGATTTCTAAGAATCTGCTATCTTTATTTTATTCCACAGCACTGCCTTTGTAGATCAATATTATGTGACTCAGAATTCACAGAACTAAATTTGAATAAATGTAAGCATATTTGTAAAAAAAAGACGAAAGAATAAATTAGTAAGAATTTTTCGGTTTCGTAGAAATACTTTGGAACATATTTTCATTAAATGTTCGCGGCGAATTTTACTGTTTTATTCATTATAATGAAAAGAGAATTTTTATTGTAACTGTTTACTATTTTTTTGCTTGTTTTTATTTTTCTCTTTGTAAAAGTATTGCATCAATGATAAAAAATAGTTTTGTTTTGCCTCAATGCACAGTAAAAACTTATTAATAGAGTGATTTTAACGCATTCATCCAGATATAAAAAATAAAACTTCCAACACATATTTACTTTTCTTCAGAAAACTTCTAAGACAAATATTAAAAATGGTTACTTAAATTTTTAGCGACATACATTTATAGCGTAAAAACACACATCTTCGACTTAAAAAAAATAATAGTCTAAATTACTACTTGATTAGCGAGTAACAGCTACTGATCATCGGATAGCAATCCATATGCTTGTATATAAACAATAATAAAGTCCAAAGAAAGAAAAGCTTATCCTTACAACACAGGAGAATTATACCACAATAACTAGACTTGGTACTTCATACATCCCTGTCCTTCAGATGGATATTAAGACCGCGTGCATAGCAATTAGCACAGCAGATCGTCGGAGCTAATTCCTCTCAGTGCAAGAGAACCCATTTATTATCGTCTAATTGGCTCCGCCGGCTGAAATTAGACCTGTTTTGTTATTCAGTCAGTGGTTCGTGTACATGGACTGACACTTGAGCGTACTCCGCCTGAGTGTTATGGAAATTTGAACATAACAATATGTGCTTATTTTTGTAAAATGTAAACGTATGTTCTATAACAAATCATTATTGTCATTATTGAGTGCATCAAAATCATTATCATCAACCATTATTATGTACGTGCTACTGCTGGACACGGTTCTGCTCTATAATTGAGAGGGTGTAGGCCTTAGTCCAAAATGCTCCCCTATTAAGGCTTACACAATCGCTGTTTTTGAATATTACTTCATAGTTTTATAGGTCACATACAAAGCCCTCTAATAGCAAATATCCGAAACGATATCTGTACTAATACTCGAATCCGAAAGTTTATTTCCAACTTCAAGCCAAGTGATCAATCCTTTTCGCACTCGAAGAACTAGAAAATTCTTTGTTTCGCCGACCATTACTTACAAACGCTAAGAGTTTCAAGCCTTGTGTATATCGCACTTATTCCGCAACATATTTTCTGTACCACAATGAAAATGATATGATTAACGATACTTCCACACAAACTATATTTCATTCTGATAGAAAAACTACTTTACTGCGAATTGCACATGTGCTGAATATATTTTAACGTATCGCCGGGAAAAGGATTGTCGGGCGCAGCATTATTTATGTCATAACATTTTTTGTACATCACTGATACTGTATTTGTGATGCTCGAATAAAATACATTTATTGTTGTCGGTGTTATGAAACGGTGGAATTTACCTCCCCTATATTAGCTTGTTGACAGGCGACTAGTCATGTTTAATTCATAACAACTATACGATTACAAGTAAACGTATGGCGGCACAAATATGTACCGTGCGATTTCGACGCCCCAGGCTCGATATCTGGGTAAGGCAAAATTTTATTAGGTGTTTCCGTTACGTAATTATCAGTAGCAGCACTCAGTCTGGAGATGATGAGACTGATACACACTTGCCGAAATGTGTGTGTAGAAATGCTGTGTGTGGACACATTTTTTATCAGCTGCTAAACAATATTTGCATCATTTTATGTTCGAGGATTTTTTATAGTATTTCTCGTGTTTTTTTTAAGCAGACATTTAATTTAATATATCTATGATGCTACATCTCTGATAAAAAAAAAAAACAAATTCATATCACTATAATCTAATGTACTTTCCATTTCTACCACATTTTTAAAAGGCTCCTATTTACTTAGAAACTACTATATCCTCGTCTCCAATATTGTCATACTATAATCACAGACATTCAATTTTATTTATCTGCAAAATTTAAAAGGAATAAAAAGCTTTAAACCAGCGCAAATTACCTTAAACGTCCACACATTAAAGCGGGGAGTAAAATAACTCCACATAAAAGAGACGAGCTGCTATTGACGGTAGTGGAGGGAGCAAATGGCAATGCATTTTCTGGCCACTGCCTTTCATTCACTCGACAAGTGGGAACACTAACCAGGCAATAAGATATATCTCATTGTACACAAACAGGGATTTGTAACACAATTTGGACTGAGTCACTCGAAAATTGTTGGTTTCAAGTGCAATAGGATTGCCGTTCGTCATTTAAAATCAAAATGAATGAAGGTTAAAGAAGGTGTATGCAATTTTGGAAACTAATAATTGATGTAGTATTTTTAAATATACAAATGATCAACTGTGAAAAATAAGCCTAATTTTTGCAAGTTTAAAGTGGCACGTTAAAGGTTTTTAAGTGTCAATTTCTTCATACCATATTTATTTTATTATTAAATAAAATACTTTTTTTAATAATTCACGTAAAATAAAATGTTTTCCAGACACAGATGACAATGAGCCTTAATTAAATACAAATAAACGATATTGTAATTCGACAAACAATCATTTAGAAACTTTTAAAACTTTCGTATATTATAATTGCAGTAATCGTATCGAGCCCAACTTCGCGTCAGTTGAATTTAATTTCCAGTACGTCGACGTCGCAGTGAATAAATGACATACATTTACATACTAACCGCCTTCGCACTACACGCAGTTTGTATGAAATTCGATTTAAAGAGGATTTTCAAATGACATCCAGCTTTGTGGTTTGCGTAAATAAATTTACTTATTAATCAATACCAAAGGAATCAAATGTATTTGTTTAAGTACGCAATAGTGAATTATATCACACTTTACAGTGAACGCCTTAAGAAAACCCACACACATTACAATTCTCCACAAGTAATTTTTTTGTTGAAGTCAGCCAACCAGCACTAGGCCAACTGAGTAAGACTACGGCTTTAGGCACTAGGGATTATTTCCATATATCAGAATACTTCAAAATCCAAATACTATCCTGGGGTTCAAAATCCACAGACCAACAACATGATACTATAATAACCTCTGCACAAATTTCATTATTCAGTACAGATTGCCCATTTCTACGTATTGTAAATGGATATCTCCCGAGCATAATAGGCTGGTAGTTATGAAGAGAAGTTTCCAGAACTATCAGCGACTAAAACTGAGCCCCAACGCGAATTCCCGCGAATCAAGTTTCTGAGAACTAAAACAATATTGTTTTTGGCAAACTTAATTATTAATAGCACTGTGGAACAAATTGATATCCAAGAACAAAGTTTGTTTTCAGATGTTTTGGTTTAATTGTGAAAGAGAAACTCTGTTACTTAATTGAGGGGCGTTTAGTTGGAATATAATGGCGCACGTTTTCACGATATCGTTGAAAATACGTAGGCTTAACTTTATTATATGAATAATATTCTTTGATTTTACAAAATACTTGGAAAATAGAGAAATGTCTTAGAAATGTCCAAATTAATGAAATTATATTTCACAATTATATTATATATATTTACGCCTTTAATCTCCAAGGGGTAAGCAGAGGCAAAATTTTTAATTAGAGCGATTCTAGAGCGGATTTTCGACCATATTTTCGAACTCCTTGCTATCTCTCGATATTTTCAAACAACAAAAATATTTATGTCATGTCCCGCTATTGAAACCGAAATCTCTTGATCACATACTGGATAAAAATGACACAATAACTTTTTGACAAGTATTCTATTTTTAACCTTGAAGTAATACATCATTACTCACAATCATCATCACTCACGTGACATACAAGTTGGTAGCTATAATCCTTCATATAGAATGTAAACTAATCTTTTTCCCTGTTCAATAGCAAGCGAAAAATGTCGACCTTTAAAAAATCATTGAGCATTTACTACAACGGTACTAAATCAAGCACGGAAAAGACCTCGTGTAATCCTATAAAAGGGCACATATTGTCGTCCGTTCGTACAAAGAAAATATTTCAGCACAATCTAAATATACAATAGTTTCTCCATTTAATATAATCCGGCGAACAAAACTCGGTGTTTTCATTCTCTCATACTTCACGGTTTCATTGTATTGTGCTGTAAAGAAGCTTAAGCTACTCTTAGCCTACAGAAATAATGAATGTGGTCACTGAAATTTGGGAAGTTTCCTGCGCAATACCAAATGCGATGAAGCCTTGTAATCCGGGCTGAGAACGCTAAATATTTTATATGATAGCATATATATTTTCATTCTATAATAATATTCACTCGCGTATAATCGGTGATATTGAAACGCCTATGTTTCATCAGCTGTGTAGAAGTTGCCTAGACATTAGCCTGTATAACGAGCCGCCGCGGGTTCAATCCTCAGACAAATGTTTGTGTAATCCACAAATTTTTTTGTTGGGTTCTGATGTTTGTGAGACCGGAAAAGTCTCTTGTAGTTTCTGACTCCCACGAGACCTAACTCGTGTCTTAGTGTGGGATGTACGTGAGTGATGGGCGTTTCTAATATAAGAGAAATTAATGGCATAATTACGTTATAAAAACGTTTAATGGTCAAGCAGCATCATTAAGGTATGCAATAGGGTTATCTGTTCAGTCTTCAATTAATTATCAACGACGCCAAGATCGAATACTGTAAAATTGACTTTTTTTAATATACGACGCTATCACATTGTCCTGATAAAAAAGTGAAGAACGAATGTAATACCATACCATCACAAAGACTAAGCTTTGACGGTCTCTACAATGCACTATTCTGTAGAAAAATTCATAAAAATTCAACGTTTTTGGCATGAAAGTATATTCATAGCATATGCATTCTGTATTTTGTACCTCACAATACAGCGATAGGTTAAAAAGTCAACAAGGCAACTCCCCTCGCCCGATAGATATGAATATTCATGCGATCTACAAGTAGTTACGCTAGTTAGGTAACCTAGTTTGGAGCGAGCGCTGTGTTTGGCGTACGTATTATTCCCGTATTATATCCACCTTATCAATATTAATGACTGAGATTGTTTAGAGGAAATTTGAGCATCATTTCCTAGAATTTATCGTATTTAGAACGTACCGTGGAGAGAATGTACATAAAGGAAGACTGCCTATTTGGTTGCGGGGATTAATCGAGCGGCGTGTGATTTAGAGACTTGCTTTATACCAGACTCCTTTCTGCTGCTAACAATTTCCTAATAGAAAAACCCAATAATACTAAATTGAAAATCAACTAAAACATATCTGAACATAATGTATACAACTTAGGGACCTTCAAGAAATGTTACATATTTTTCTTAAAGTCCGGCAACTCCTCGGATGTTCACGGGTGGTTTCGACCATTTAAATTTAGACGGCATACTAGCTCATTTGCCTCCTCTACCATTCAATTAAAAAAAACATAGGACCTTTTAAAATAACAAAGAAAATTTTTCGTGTAAACAAACAACTTTATTAAATATTAAAAATAAAATCATCATTATTCAATGTTCCTTTTTGTTACAGATCTAATAAATCATCCAAATGAGCTACAGCTGTCTTGAATGTAAGTAATAGCGAAAATCCAAATATTTACAATTTCTTCGCAAAATTCTCAATTCCAAGACGTTGAAAGCGGCCGGGCCGGAGTAGCTATTACTCTTTATTTTGCTCAAATGAAACTACGTTTGTCTAACAGGATATAAAAGTTGCTGAATTATTTTAAGGAACTTGCTGGAAAATGTTCCTTTGCGAACGTTAACTCGGTAATCAATTCCATTCTGGTTTGTATTCTAGACCATTTGTAGCAGTTAGGGACGGTACTGTCTTGTCTCTCTGTATTTATAACCGCCGGTATAAGTCCGACGGCTTGGGACGTGCCTCAACAGTGATTTCGCTATCCCACATATTTTTATAGAAGGACTCAGGTATATTAAATATCATCATCAGCCTAAATACGTTCTACTAAATTCTAAAGCCCTAAATAATGTTTACAAGTTCCCTGACGATGTTTGCTCGAGCATTGAACTACGTCATAGTTTATTGAAAGAAAAAAATTGTGAGTATACATTTTACGAAATTTAGGAGGCCTGAGGTTTAAAGCTACGGCCACAGAGATGTTCCCGACCGCGCGCCTAAACTACGACTTATTCTTTAATTAGCATGTTGATTGATTTTAACTTCAAAGAATTTAATACGATATAACTGCATATGGCTCGAAGTTGAGTGCAATATAGTCTAAATGCAGCTACGATTTTCCAGAAACAATTAACTTCAATTGCTCTTACCAATCGAAACAATTATGCAGTGCTATTAGCTTTGTGACTTAGTGGTACCACTTCGTTAACGCCAATCCGTTGTATTTTAGTCATCCACTTTTCCAGTAAATAAATAGTAAAAATTGTAACCACCAAAAAGTTTTTATTCATTGCCCAACATTAAATTATGAATCGGTCTTGAAATGCTTAATTAACTCCTTCCACGTTTTTCAAGAATTTTATTACTACAAAGATTAATTATTTAATATAAATCTCTCCACCGTAGACGCTTAACACGGGGAGTTTTAAATTACAACTCATGCTAATTAGTGATACAAATTGAAACACATAAATAAGGTCTCCGTTCATTATTCATTCACGTAAAAATGTTAAGAATCTTGTGTTATGAAGTTTTAATTGGCTTTTAATTTCATACGGAGAATTTAAAAATTCCAAGAAATGAGTAATGTAGAAACGTGAGGTATAATTTACAATTCTTTGTTCTTTTATTAAATGAAGCCAGACGTATTAAAGATATCACAGAGGCGATAAACACAGGTGATGTTAGTGTCTCGGTTTAATGTTTTTTTTGTATCCAACAACTTTAAATACGCAGTATGTTTTTGTTTGTCTAGGGTTTAGTCGTTAAAGTGTCTTGTTATTTTAAGTACACACGATATAAGTAGTTAATGTGAAGCCATGTCAAACGAAATTGGTAGTTGACGACTACGTTATTATTTATCTGTGCCTGACGAGAGAATTACGATGCGAGTAGTATAAATTGCATCTCTTCGCATAAGTGAGCCTTTAAAAACATTATTTTCTTCAGCCAAAAGAACGAATTATTATTCAGAATAAACATGTATATTTGTATTTTATATTGAATATTGCTAAAATATCTCGCAAAAAATTTTCGACATAGCCCACGTCATTGTCATCATTTCGAAGAGACGTGAAATCTAATTTGTAGATGAAGTTCTATGTGATTTCCCGATAGGATTGGTGTCATGAAGGCGGGTAGAAACTCGTTTTGCTTCGAATTCACATCAATATGAACTAGGTTGACACAATATTCAAAATATCTGTAAATAAAAGTGATATTCACCAAGTCAAGATGATGGAAAAAAAAAATTTCATTTTGTAGAAAAAACGCAACAGGCAAAACGTGCATGCAGAAATGCACTACTGCAAATCTTTTTAGTACGTCTGTACTGTGGATGTTGAAATCTATTTATTTGAATAATTATAGGCATAGTATATAATTATAGTAAAATTAAACAGTTCCCAAAACTTCAACCTTACTATGCAATTTATTATGCTATTTCCCTCTGTATAGGTTCTACTAAACCCACAAAAATATAGGCGCGAGTATGTTTTTGTAAATCCTCTAGAATTCGTTTAATGAAATCAAACGTCTTTAGCTAGAACACGCATTGGGATAAAAGAAAACCTTTATCTTTACGTACAGGTCTGTTTACCATAATTTTGTCCAATTTAGTATCTTTTTGGATGATTTATCGCACTCCATTTTTTCTCTCCTTTCTTTTACAGGAAAATGTTCACTTCACTCACCTCTGGTGTTTCTTATGCCATGTAGCGTTGATCAAAAGTGGAATTATTTTTAGTGTAATAAGAATCAGTGGATATATCTCTTTTCTCTATTTTTTATGATCCTTGCAGATCCTAACACGAAATCGGATAAAAAGCCTTATTCAACTCACAATGTAACAAAATTCGTCAAAATCTCTCCATCGCGAAAATAGGTACCTAGTATAAAACAAACGTGTTCTAAAGCAAACTCATTTTTAAATGAACTTATAAATTAAAGTTCGAATTACTTATCTGAAGTACAAAAAGATGAAAAAAGTCATCCATTCATCTTTAGCAACTTGAAATATCTTACAGTTTCACGCCATGCCTTTACTTTAATGGATATTTCAAACTATTTATGTAGTTATAAAGACATGACGAAGAACTAAGGATCACGTCTTTTACTAAAAAAGAAGTTTTTTAAATTTATTAGCTATAATATTTTGAATTTCAAAAGATATTTTTTTCTCATTGGCTTAGTTATACAAACAAGAATACCGGGAATATTTTTTGTGGAAACCTTGAAATCCTTATTGACGAGTACATCGCTGGCTTAAATACAAAAAACCTGCAAATTAAATCTTTCTAGAGGGAGGCAACACCGGTTTTACCAAGCCCCCGTATCGAAACTTTTTAATGCCTTACTGAGCTACCTTTTCTTCAAACTACAAGAAAACCGAGCGGTAAATCTATTGTCCGATCGTGGAGTTAAGGTAACAAACAACTTTTGTATTACGCGATCTCAGTGACTCAGTGTAGCCTGAAAAATGAATAGTCACTTCCAGCACTAAAATTCGGCACTTAACTTACTGACGTAATAAACAGCAGTCATATTAGTAATACATCCACTTTTATAGCTTAAGGTGGACAGAATACTGAGTTTTCAGTAACATTTCGCGAGAATTAATTTCATGCCACAAGCTTATAGTGCGAAACCGATCAGACAAAACAACTCCCGTATACTTCTTCTACCTTAAGACCTCTTTTAAATATTATAAATTTGATAGATACAGCGAGCATATGTAAATCTTTCCATTTGACACTAGGAAACTTCTCAGGTACCTGTCAACGCCAACTACTTCCAAAGCTCGAGTAAAAGTGATTTTACTATTCGAGAACTTAACTTGAATTCAACTTGATTATCATATAAAACAGTTAAGTTTTCTACACCTGGTTCGGTAGCTTTTATACTAAGAATTATTGCAAAGATATGGAATATGTTTGTCATGATATTTTTTCTTAATTATAATTCTTATTCTTAATTATAATATTTCGAAGATGGATAGAATTTATATAAAATGAAATGCAAATATTGCTACCACGATAGTGTCGTAGATCCTGCAGTATGAGAGTGCGATGTTCAATTTATTGTGTGGGGTTTGAAGTTTGATTTTCTGTTGGAATAGTTTATTGAATTTTCCGTAGCAACATGTGGTCTCCATATTTCAAAACTGAAAAAATATAATAATAAAAACCCATTTATGTTGACGCCACTTTTTAATATAAACAAGATGACCAAGTTTAGGTATAAAAAAATGGTAAATTTGACTTGAGATACGTTATTTTTCCTTAAATCTTTAAAAAATTTGGGGGAGATGACATCATGTTCAATTCACAGCAACTAAGTCACTATAAAAAACACCTTACTCCCTATAATTTACGGCACAAATCACCCCAACCAAATCGACCTTCAAATCGCACAAAGATTCCTGCGTTCTCCATCACACTTCGTCCTCTATAAAGTTTCACGCATTGTTACCCAGCTAAGGGTTGTGCGAGACAATGTCTTGTGACGCCACTTGATCGCACTCAAGGCGAGTTGTCTGTTGCGACAACCCTGCTCAAGAGTTGCAGTTCACTGACACGTGAAAGGCTCTTGTCATAGTATTGTACTCGAACAATAGACCTACGTCGAACTTACTAGTTAATCATTACTCGATGAAT
This sequence comes from Cephonodes hylas, assembly GCA_030295005.1. Lineage (NCBI taxonomy): Eukaryota > Metazoa > Arthropoda > Insecta > Lepidoptera > Sphingidae > Cephonodes > Cephonodes hylas. Next base: position 10,217,898 of record AP025371.1, read on the forward strand.
ATTGGATATTCTATTCTTGGATAAAACTTGAGGCTGAGGACTTGCTCGCTGTTCCAGACTGTTGTGATTAAATTCGAATCATGGAAACTATTTTAATAACTTAGAGATAGTATAGAAGTAACATTGCTAAAGAGCAACTACAAAAAAAGGTAAATTAAGTAATCGTTTGCGTATTCTTTTCTCCTTTTGTTGGTAATTGGCCAAATTGCAAGTGATGTTAATGTTAATTTCCACGAAAGGAAATATACACCTAATATGTAAAAATCCATTCTGGACTCTTTTTTTTAATATTGCCAGTTGATATTTTAGTCGATTATGTACATAATATACGGATCTAATGCAAAAAAGCCTCGTAATTGCAAGTGCTTCGTTGTACTAAATGCCTATAGACGATATAAATGTTAAAGGTCACTGAATGCACGCCGAGTTCAACAGGTTGTTTTGAAAGAGCTACATATATAACTGTAGCGACTATTGATGGTAGAGCAATGATGAAAAAATAAAACGTTATGTATGCAAAAACGATGGATTTCCGTTAGAGAACTATACACTACGTATGGGTCAATCAACTTTTAAATGTACCATCAATGATAGATTTTATATATCATTTTTTTTTTCTTAAATTTGTATATTTTATACGTATTTGTTGTTGATAATTATTTATATTTAAGGAATTCAAATAGAGCAGAACAATTTATGGTAAATTTTACTCAAAAATTCACATGACTGTAGTTAAGATAGTCCCTTGGACATTTAAAAATTCAGTCAAATTGTTTATTTACTTTTAAATATTAGAATCATATTTAAAAAACCTTACTGTTCTTTTAAAGTAAAAATGACGATAATGTGTCTTTAGGAGATAAAAAAAAAGTGGTTGTCCAGTGGACATAGACGTTTGTCCATAGGAAATACTCGGGTGTCCAAAGGGGACTCTATGATGAAAATCGCCTGTATTTCTTCTTTTATGTAATAAAAAAACAACTATTTGAAAATAATTATCAGTATTAGAAGAGAAAATATTGAATAATTCAGATAACGATCTTGGATGTCCAAGGGACTGGTGGTGATATTTATTAGTCTTTCCGCTCCCTGGTAATAAATAATAATATTTTGAATTAGGTCTTACGCACAGTAAAAAATATACATTAAATTGAATATATTCCACTTTAATTTACTACAATATATAAAATACAAAAGTTTTTGTGCTGGTTGTCCAGTGGACACACAATAAAGCCACGCTCTTTTTCAAAATACACTCGGTCAACTGGCGCCGCGGAAAAGATGAAATCAAAATCGGGGCTGGATGAATGTTGTCACGAAATAAATCGACTTGAGTTCCAAGCAGTAGTCACGCCATAAATGTTTGGATTTTGGAACTTTTTTACCGTTGTCCGGTGGAAGTCAGAATAATAAAATATAATAGGGACTAAAATAAACATGCAAAAAGGTCGTTAAGGTTTTAAAGCAAACAAAATCTATTTACTAGCATCATAGTAGACATTGTAATAAATAATTATGCTTCATTGTAATGGATTGCCATATATAATTTTTTTGGAAAAATTAATGTTTCATTGTACTAACCTACTGAGGGACAAATTTACATAGTACTGATAGGACAGATAAAAGTTGATTGACCCGTATACACATATGTACATGCATAAACTCACGGTTGTATACCCTGATTGGGAAGGCCGATGTGCATTTTTTCAGCTACATTTCGCTAGGTATGTATGAGTCTCACGTAATAGGGACAAGCCTGTTGCCGTTACTGAAAACTTCCTTAAAAGCTCAATAATACTTTGCCCGGCCCCGGAATCGTACCCAGGACAAATGTGCACCGTAAGATCCAATGTTGAAATTGTCACCAAGGGTAATTTACATCCAAAATCAAACCAACCAACAGTAGCGAAGTGTCAAGAAATTTCTTTAAGGGACGGTATGAATAATAAAACGCTAAATCAAAAACTTAATGCATATTACACAAACCGTGAAACGTTAAATCAGAACGAACATCATAATTACGAAGACGTTGTAAATTCCCTCTCCCGGAGGCCAATTACGCTTCCACTATGCATAAATCAAGTAAGTTTAATTTCAAACAATTTATATTAAACTAAGCAATTATTGCAGACTCTCGGAAACTTCTGTATTCCGAGTGGTCATCAAATGTTCATTTCACAGGTTATTACGGGGCATCCTTTCGTTTCTGTGCCCGTTCCGCTTGACAGTGACGCATGGTCTAATTTATAAACCTACAACTTTTGCCACGCTCTCCAAATGAGCCTTATTGCTTGGGGATAGAGTTTATATTTGAATGTACTTTGACAATGAAAGTGTATGCCTCCCCGACGGGCCTATTGTCCCCATAGATATAAAACTGACACAGGCTGTAGTGGAGTGAGTTCTTCACGCCGTGATTTATGTTACGCCCGTGGACTATATCATATTTTCTAAACTTGATTTAACTTTATACGGGGATAGAGATGTTTAGCCACTAAGCTTCTTTCCAGCCACGGTATAAAAAAACATTATTAGGTATTTATAATTGTTTTTTGGTGACTGTAATAGTTATTAAAAATGTTCTTTTACGCCAATTATAAAAAAGTCATAGGAATGAACAAAACGTAAATCGCAATATTAGAAAGTTAGCGTAGCATCACTTCGGCTTAAGTTAAAGATCAAAATGCGGTAGCAACCTATATTAAAATAATATTATTTTTAATCCATGAAGTCACCTTAGTCATATTTATACTATTTATCCTACTAATACTAATAAAAAAAGTAATTGCGATATTTTATAAATACTCGTATGCCCTGTTAGGTTATTTTGCTACAGACGTAGAGGACTACGTCGTAGAGACTACGTAGCATTCGATAACTTACGTAGCTATTTTATTCTTATATCAAGTATCTAAGCAATGTTATCCATTGTAATAAATCTTTGCTTAAGGCAAACAAATTTGCTACTTATAAGATCAAGGTTGTATGGAAAATGACTAAACAAAAAACAAATCATATTTCAAATGTTTGTGTGATCCGTAAATATTTTTTTCGGGGCCGGATGTTTCTGAGACCGAAAAGTCTCTCATAGTTTCTGATACTCACAACACAGAACTTGTACCCTAGTGTGGGATCAGAACTATGAATGAGACTATTAGTTGTATCTATTTACTTTACTGACATCACTTTCATCCATTGTAAATACCAAGCAAAAACTGAACGACAAAGCAAAAAGGTCGTAAGTAGTAAAGAGGTTGTAAAATACTCGTCCTAAAATCTGTACCAGCGAAACGTACGTCACACAAAAAGCAATTAAACATCAATTACGTGGGTACATGTAACGTGACGTTTCGTGGCGCCATTTGCATGAACAGTTGGCTGCGCGACGCTCCAACCGATTCTAATGCAAATCAAATATAAATAGAGAGCACGTCCTTTCATAGACAACTAGTTGCTAGCACCGAATTAAATTGCAAGTTTACACCAAGTTCTGAACAGGCTGATGTGCTCAAACTGTTAGGTTTGCTGAATACGAGTTGTGAACTTCTAATGACTTGAATTGTCGTCAATTGTTTTGTTGAGATTTGACAGCTCATGGTGTAGGCAACGATATTGGAAATAGTAAGGTACTAAGGTAAATATTTTGTACTATGGTTGTTGCTTCGGCCACGTATATAAATCATATGGTTAGCCATCAGCCTTCCCTTCAATAAAAAAAATAGCTTCCAAGTGCTCCTGATATCTATTCGAAGAGAATCTAAGAAGGTACAATTTAATGCAATGCTAAATTAATTATTTTTTACGAGAGCCATGTCTAAAGTAATATGTTTATAGAACGAGTTATCTATTAAGGCCAAAAAGTACTGAATATTTTATTAAATCATGTAAATATGTTTATTATTAGTGATAAGAAAAAAACACATTAAAAAAACGAAATAAATACAACTAACGACTTAAATTATAAAGTATCTAAACAGACCTATCATTTAAAACACAGCAGAGAATAAACTGTCTGAAACGTTTTCCATTATGAATATCAAACACTTTTCCCCAGCGGTACGTTTTTAATTAAAGGAGAAAGGCAATAATGCAGTTCGTTGCTCAATATTGGACGACAAAACTAGTTAACTTTTTCCTAACCAAAACTAATTCGCTGTCATCCGCCACTAACAGGACTAACAATTGTTGTTTCTTTGTTCACAGATTTCCGGCTTTCTTCGTACCTAACGCTTATAGAAAAACTAAACAAGAAGAGAATCACTCATAACACAACCCACTATGCTGTTCTTTGTGTGAAGTACTGAAGTGGATTCAATTGATTTGTGGAACTTTCGCTTAGTGTTTAAATACAAGCTTTTCTGCGGCGATCCAATACTACAGCCTTTGATTCAAATATTAAACGGTAACGTTTACACTTTGTGATCCTAACTGCATGTTAAAGCGATGAGAAGTGAATAGTTCACCATAGTTTATCAATGGCTGGTACGAGTGGTGATGCGCATGCGCACGGTGTGGTGTAACGGTGCGGTTTGAGTGCGCTGGCGTGTGTGGAGTAAAGCTGGGTGCAGTACGCCACGGCTTCGTCGGTGGAGGGTCGTGGGGGTGCGGGCGGGGCGCCGGAGAGCGCGCCCTCGCCCGCGCCCGACGCGGAGGCCCCCGCGCGCCGCCGACACCGCCGCCCGCTCTACCGCAGACTCTTCCACTACGTACGCACCGCGTGGACCGGCGTCAAGTTCGCATTAGGTAATTTTGTTTATGTATGTAGTTATCATCATATCGTTAAGTTTGGTTTACAGGAGATATACCCCATAGTGATGTTAAATTACGCGTCAATTAAACTGGTAATTAAGGTGTTAGGAATAAAAAAAGCAATTGTTTTGGTATAATATATGGTATGTCTGCTAGATCCGGCGCTATATTTAACCCATAATTTTATATTAATTGATCGCTTCTCTATAACCTAACTAATGTTTCGTCCTATCACGTATAAGGCCATTCAACAAAACAGATAGAAGAAAATAGATGAATTAACTTTCGCAAATAACTCTCATATTCTGCATGTTATAACAATTACAAAAAGACCCATTTTAAAATTTACCAAAAAATACTGAAGCAATAAAACAAAGATTAAAATTCCATTACATACGCCTTCACCCAACATCATAAAGAAACATCTCGTAATTCTAAGCTTTGATGTATCAACTAATGAGCCTTTTAATTAAATTTCTGTTTATAGTACATACTTAAGTCTGTCCCGTCCAACTTAGGTCTTGCAAGGCGTTAGAATTTAACATAGGAATTTGTTGGATGAAACAGCTTTAATTAGTGCGAGGATTTGGCGAAATAATATTTCAGAGGGTATTTGAGAAAATCATTTCGTGTATTGATCAGAAACGTAGGACATTATTCATATATACACAAATTACAAGGGTTTTAATATGCCTTGAAAAATAGAAGCTTTCTAATTACAGTCAAAATAACTAATATACAAAAGTTAATGTAACTAAATATAGTGCAATTGGCAAGGAAGAAAAACTTAATGTAAAATTGATTGAAAATCTTATTAGGTTTTGACATTTTATAGGAGTCAGAACTATGTGAGTAATTGTTAGGAAAATTTATTCATGCTGCATGGGCCTGACGAATATCTGATTCTTTAGCAGTGCGGTAATAATAGACCATCAAATACCGAACATGTCCAACAGTGGACGAATAAAGGCTGATGATGATGATGATGATGAAATACCGAAACATCATTGTCATCATCATCATCATCAAGATCATGTCATGCTCATGTTATGCTGATACATATATTATACATATATTTGTAAGTAGTTTCGTTAATCACTGGTCATAATTTAAAATACTGAGTAATTTTATTAATTTAATAAAACAAACTATTCACAATTTAAATGGCATTATAATTTATGTCGTATAATTCAAAACAATTTTACATGATGAACAACTTGGCAAAATTTCATATTCGAAAACATTAATAGCGCTAAACTGTTGTGACGTGAAAAATTTAATTTTAATTTATGAACATTAAAACTCACATCTAAAGAGATAAAAGAATTTATCTAACATGAATGAATGAAAGTCTGTATGAGTGTTTTGTTAATCAAAACGCGTTTATATATATATATATTTGGCATTTAAATAACGTAAATAATATTATTGTAAATGCGATAGAGAGTTTATCTATGAAATAACGTACAAAACAAGGATACAAAATAGTCATTTAAAAAAATATTTATATAAAATCGTACAGCTAATATTGGACATATGAAAAAAAGAAAGAAAGATGCATTTATATGATTTTATTTTTATTTAGATGCATATCGTTATCATGTTTTAATTATAATTATTGCTTCTACTCCTACTCTACAATTTACGTAGAATTCTCTGAATTTCGGCAAATGCCATGCTTTCACAACTACTATTAATTTCATAAATAGTTTATTTCAACCTGTTTCTCCTCCCCCAAAATACTCTTTTTCATTAGTCAGACGCATTAACATATATCAGTAGACATAATTCTGCAGTCAACATAGACGAAATCGTAGGTGAAAGCTGTTTTTGTAACAGCGATGTATAAAAATTATTTTCATCGTGAATAACCACAGGCCAGCCTCATAATCATATTACTCAAGCTATAATCGTAAAATGCGGCCGCGTTGTGGTATGTAGTTGGTGGCTGTAAGCCTTGTTCATTACGACCTCATAATTTTCAATATTATATCTGAAGAGTTCATTAATAATGCCTCATAGTACGTGACTGCGTATCACTACATAGTATAAAACAAAGTTGCTTTCTCTGTCCCTATGTCCCTTTGTATGCTTAAATCTTTGAAACTACGCAACGGGTTTTGATGCGGTTTTTTTTTAATAGATAGAGTGATTGGAGAGGAAGGTTTATATGTATGATAACATCCTTTAATCTCAGCATTGCACCCTTGCGAAGCCGGGGCGGGTCGCTAGTATTAAATATATGCACTATTCATTAAGATAATATGGAAGCCTTCGGAGTTTACTTTTAATGGACAGCGACCAGTGACAAACGAGAATCGCCTACAATAACTGTGCAGGTGGCCAGTGCACCTCTGAAACAAAAGTCTCGCCCAATTTGCAGTAACCTTGCAGACACCCACAACGGAATAGGCCATAACACCAGATGCAAGGGAAACTATGAAAGGATCCTGACGCCACTTATCGCTTAGTCAAGACTAAGGACAAAGAGTTGTCCAATGTTCTACTGAACGCGGCATTGACATCTGACAAGTCTTCCACGATTTCTTTTTGCCTTGAGATACTTTAGCAAAATCATAAACTATTAAAAATAAAGCGAGGTCTCAATTTACAATATTTTGGCGAGATGATTATTGCCTATGTCTTTATATTTAGTATACCTACGCCACGCAGTATATAAAAAAACAATCTAGGACATGACGAGAAACGAAAAAATCCTCTAGAAGGTATCCAAATGAACTCCAACCGCGCTTCAATAAATTTAATTTAACCGTTCTCCCATATTGATTTTACTTGAATGTCTGTTCTTTACTATGCTAATACATCCCCTTTATAAATAAATTTATCCATAAAATTTGCATCCACATTTTGACCTTTGCGTACCCATATCAAGGAAAGTTGGTATTTGCTTTACAATCCACTTATTGTGGGGTTCCCGTGTTGTTTGTTTAATAGATTGAAATTCCCTTTGTTTTTTCCCGAGTACATTCTATGCTTGCATCTCCGTAAGTGTTAGCAGAGAATATTGCTACTCCCACGTTACGTTGCCTGATTTAAGTTTCACGTAACAAAGAACGAACTGGTTATAAAATGCGAGGTTCATTCATGTTTTTGCTTTTAGCAAAAATGGTTAAAGTTGAGGAAATAATTAATGTAATTTTCTATGGGTTAAAGGTTAGGTACATCGGTAGGCGTTTAGAGTGTGAGTCGGTAATTTTCAAATGACTTAATAGTATTATACATGCAGGTGGCTTGACGATTTTTTTTCTACAATCATCATTATTATCAACAACAAGATCACTGTAGAAAATAATCGTTCAGGAGAAAAAGATCGAGGAAAACCACAAGATGTTTTAAAAAACATTAACACAGATGAATTGTAAGACAAAATAACATGGTGTGGTCTAGGAATCGCAGCTTAGCGATAAGACCTTTTGATTATTTATCATTATCCTCAGCCCTCACCAGCAGTTGAGAGCGTTTAAGCCTTTTGGTAATACTGTTAAATATTCAAGACATTCGCCTCAACATTTTTGCACCAATCAGCAAGAAATTTGCAAGTCTGACGCCTAACATCTAATAAATGTTTCAAAGTCACACAGAACTCTGCGACTCGGTCGTAGCGCCATATATCACCGCTGCCGACTACGTACCGGCGTTTAATTTTATTACAACGAACACATTGTTTCGTTCCAAACAGCTATTCAAGCATAAATTCGAAACTTCTTCTAATTGAGCGAAGAAACATCTCGGGAACGCTTTGTGAGCGCACGTGAAACTTTTACCGAGTTCATTTAACTTTATTATCGAAGGGAGCATTCTGTTTATTTATTCTTTTCACCTTCGTTAACCTTGTCATGGATACTCAAAAATGAAAAGGAACAAAAATTGTTGTAGCGTTTTAAATTTTATTGCAAACTAAACTGTTTTTAAAAGGATATACAGTATTTGGAATGTTAATAGACCCATTCATTAAAATGAGAATTGTGTACATGCATGTATTTAAAACAATACATAGCTTGAACAATTATTGCACAACAGTTACTTCACGTTCAACTTCACATTGTATAATAGACACTAGCTAAATAAAAAAGTTTTTCCGCACGTAATTCGCACCGAGAAATATATGCCAGCGTTAAAACCCGAAACTCGGCCGCCTTAGTGCTCAAACCGTTCAAAATAAAAGAGCCTTCTCAACGCAATAATTTGGAGTTAATGGTGGGAAATGGCCGAACATTCCGCTCTTAGGTTAGTGGATCTCAGAACCCCGGGCTGCCGTTGGGATCCAGTTAATTTTCGCTCCTCTTAAAGCGGCCTCTGAAGGATTCGATGATTTCTAAATTGTTCATTCACATTCCCAACCGTTCCCTTTCAATTTGAAGCCGTTTTGCGATTTGAATTTGACAGCCGCGTTGAGAAAACGCCTGGGTAACGAAAGACTCGTACGGAGATAAATGTTTGCGTGGTCTACAAACATTTGTTTCCTGTCCGTGAGGCCGATATGGGCTTCGTAGTTTTTAATTGAGAATATTTTTATATTTATTTACTTGAGGCTGAAGACTGAAACTTATTTTAATTATAAATAGATGGATGTTGAATGTAAGTGGATGAATTTTATAATGTGAACTCTTTTACCATAAAGAAAGAATATCTTGCAAAATTCCAATATTTCGCCATACGTAACAATATAAATTTACTAGAAATAATTAAATGAATGTCTTCCGTTGGTAGCTATGTAACTATAAGTAACCAACGAAAACCATCTTTCTGTTATTCCTGATCCTATAGCGACCTATTTATCACTGCCTGACTTGTCTAGCTCTACTTAGTTTTACTTTGTGTTTTCACGTCTTTCGTATGTTTGTTGGACGTCAGGTGACTATACATGACTTTTCTTTCCTTCTTTCATTAACTTTGCGCATCTATACTTAATAAAACTGTTTCGAATGAGGGACTGTTTAAAACACTCCTATATATTTTTTATATTACAATACAATTCATTGTAATTTAATTTCGCTTAATTTTGCTTTGTATACATTCTTTTCTATTAACATTTAAACAAATCATATTTATATTTACTGACGCGAAAGCGGAAAATATAATGCCGCAACGTTTCCAATATCGCTTCCAATGAACGATGATTTGCAAAGCTCACCGTTCCAACAATATTTGTGTGATGCAAAACGTTCGCAAACAAACAGATCCCTTTGAGTTGGTAATAAACCGCCTACATTCACTATTGTCTGCTTATTTGATAAATATTCCGCAGCCATTCAATGCGATGGCACGAACTACGTGTAAATGTTGCGTATGAAATGGACAGTACAATGCCTCCTGGTAACAAATAGATTTTTGTTATTAATAACTTTACATATATATACATATATATCAAACTCACCGCACTTCATTTTTGTTAGATTTTTTATCATTGATCGTGTATTCGTAGTAGAATGAATAGGTGATAGACAAGCGGCGATTCTCGACCCCATACAAAATATGTACTTTCTACATCCCATCTAATCTTACACATTCCTATACTACTTTTCGTGCTTCTAGAATTCCTTAAAATCCAATGAAACTGCCTAATTCAAATAATAATACAAACCTTGAATCGCGCTTGGAAATTTTGGATATTTCATCAACGAATTCTGAGAGTAAAGACTGCCCATATGCCACATTAAGACAGTAGTCTCGATCCTGTAACATGGGATTTAAAACATAGTTAGAGATACGTAAGTTAAGGGTGTCGAGACATACATCTGCTGAACCCTCCAAGAATACAGAGATGAATTTTTCTACATTTGTAACTCCCAGTCATATTTGAAATGAAATGCCAGTAATGAGTTTGTAAGTCTTTGGGAGAGGCCTACGTCCAGCCGTGGACTATTTAATCTGATGAAGCAGCTAGCAATAATTAGCTACTCTAAACTAAAACGAAGCAGCTCATAATATTTTAATGATAATTAATCATACCGATAGCCTAAACTCCCTACTATTAACTTTATCTTCGTGTTTACTATTAATATGAGAACAATGTTCTGGCAGAATGCCATTTAAGTTAGCATGACAAGTTCAGTTACACAGATCCGCAAAACACTGGGAACAAACCGCATAATTTGGGAATTTAGGTCGCAACTTGCTCAAAGTAAGCCCGAAATGCGCTGGGACTAAGCACGAAATTTTGATGCACTAAGCACAGGATATTAGCTATTGTGGTTTTCTGATGATAAGATAAATATAGTTCATTAATTTTTGAAACGAACACAGAATGACTGAAGTATTTTTATACCTAGTTTTAGATATAATTACGCGCTGCTCGGGTAGACCACATATAAAAAAATATTGGAACTTAACTTTCGTTTTAAACACTTGTAACAAATGATCTTTGAGATTTAAATCATAACCGACTTTAATTGGCTATGTGTATCTTTCTATACTCTTCATTTACTTTTACATTGACCAACACCGTTATCTAGGTCTATTACACCGAACTAAAGCCCTAATATAAAACTAATTAAAGGTTGTCTAGGCCGGTGTGTACGTTTACATTGTCACCGGCAGAGCTGTGTCAACTGTGGCCTAATTATGTGACCGGTGCAACGAACGCACACACTACCTGATGACGTCATACTTGCATAATGGATGACGTATTTATGTAGTGTCTAATAATTTTATAGCATGTTATTATTATACTCGTGCAAAGTTACGTCACAGTGATGACAATACGTAATCTATAGCCCATAATAGACGTATTATTCGCGATTGCCATCTTTTATGTCACTTTAATGATGAGTCTCATCATCAAATGATATCACAGCAAAGAAGCTCTATCTCTGAACCAATACCATACCTGTGCACCTGTAACATAACTATTCTAATCCCGCATAATACTGGCCTAATCCTAGTCGGATATACTAAAAAATTTATCCGCGTTTTACGACTTAAATTTAGAGAAATAAATCTTGTGGAATCAAATCCAAACAGAAATTGCTGTCATGAATTTCTAACCAACACCCAGCATTAACAAAATTCCAACTCGCAGTCATGACTAATCGTAGAGAAGCCATTGCCCAGCAGTGGGAGGCATATAGGCGGTTATATAAACCGTCCCAACGATCACATTTTATAGCCTAAACAACATAAATCGAATGCTGTAATTACACACACGACAGTTCGTTTTATAATTAGATCGCGACTAAATTATCTTTTGACAACGCTTGGCGTCCTACCAATAAACGGTTATCTCGGTCTTGTCCGATACGGTCCATTGTTATGAGTATACGATATATCCCGAGGGAACTCTTCATATTCCTCACTTCAAAAATAATATTTTAAATAAATTGTAGTTTTGGCTTTTGAAAGAACCTTTTGGAATGCCATTTCAGTAACACCACCGTTGACAATGACAAGTCAATGAGATCCTAGCTCGTCTTGTAACATTTCATGGGAGTAGGATACAAATACTTTTCCCTTTACCTCCTTATCAAAATGAAAGTCAAATGATATAGTATCAATATTAGAGGCATGTAAATTATATCAACATATAACTCAATTTTAGAATTCGAAGACTGAAATTGTTCGATATCTTATCATTTTCCAATACTTACACATATAAGTCGTCTGGAAAACTCTTTTGTGCACAAAGCAACCGCATTTTTAAATTAAACTCAGTCACGCTAGTTATTTAAGAATCCATGTGATTACAAAATTAATCATTCTGAGTTGGCTTCGGATACAGTAAAAACTTTCATTAAAATGCCATATCAAATCATGCCAAGGAAATTATATATTTTTTAAATATACTATCCTTCAATAGAAAAATTAACCCAGTTCTTCTTAACCGGAATCAACAGATTAAGATTTAACCTAGAACGGTCTGCATTCGTGCCACATACGCTAATAACATCTCTGAGAGCGTCAACACCGCAACGGACGTCATACAGTATCGAATCCATCCCGAGCCACACCGCGGACAATAAAGCGATATAAAATTTACAACACACGTTTTACGATTGAATTACAACCATATCAACATAGTATTTATTGCGTATTTAAACGTTTTCATATTGAAATGTTGAAACAAAGCCAAATGTCGCGTAGACTCGTCGCGACGTCTCGACCAGCAAATCAAAACCGTCATAACTGTAAGTGCGATCTCAGTATCATATTGTGCGTCGTGTAAATAAAACGACGGATACGTTCAGGGCGGTAAACGGTGAATAAACTATTCAAAAAGTGCATTTACATTGCTCAGTGACAAACGAAAAATGCAGTAGACAGTGTAATAAAAACACCAATGTACGTGAAATGTGTTCCAGTTATCTTTAAATCCAGTGAATAGTTACTCCACAAGTACGGAGCTAAAAGATTTCAAAGGAAACTTAAACGTCAACGCAAGACCTCTTAACTTCGTTGGTAAACAAATGAAAAACAATGTAACCAAGAGCGATCTAGCTCACAATGCGACACAAGACGCGCCCGTGTGTAGTGAAGTGAGAATATCCAAATCGAATTTAGTGAAAAATAAAAGGCCCGCTAAAAGGAAAGGCAAGTGTAAGAAAAAGGTTAGGTTTTTGGACACAGAAGCGCCGAAGAAAGCGTCGTTGTGTGAACGTTTCGTAAGCTTTTTCCATTTCCTTTGGCAGTGTACTAGATCTACGGTCAAGACTGCTTTACGTAAGTTGAGATTTACTGTTTTGCTCATTTTTTGTGTCAATTTTTTTGGTGTAATACGAAGCGTACGAAGCGTGAAAATATTAATAATTCTTTAATCCTAATTTTTGATCGTCATTTATTTCATTTGCTATTTATTTTATATTTAGGTTATCATAATGGCGTATGGTAGATGAGAGTATAAATCTGCTGGGTAGAGTGTAGTCAGGGTGATTTTTTCTCATAGATAGGTATTCCAAAATTCATAGTATGCACAACTATGCCGTGTTATAAATATTTCTGTGCAACTTAAGAATTTTCAAAGAGAATGCTAAAGTTTCCACGACGAAACTATGCAGTACAGCTATCCACTCTATAGCGCTTTTATAATATTTAAGGAAATAGTTGAATTTTAGACATATTTTTAAAGCAACATATATTTAGTTTTTGGGGAAAGAATGTTTCCGAATATTAAACATTATTAGTTGTCCTCTATCATATTATTTACTATTCACAATTTTAGGTAACAATTTTTAGCCAAAGAAATTTTAAAGGACCCAATCAATATGAAAATACGAGAACCGTTAGTATATTTATATTCATACATTAAATTAGATTTAGATAGTATTTTCATCAAATTATATCTACGCCAACTAAATCATTTTAAAAAATTCCTAAGATAAATAAATCAATTTTTTTACAGTTTCTAGTTACAACAAGTCCTCTCCTAAAAGACCTACTAAAAATCTTAGCCTAACCATTCCTTTGGCTATAAAAACTAATTTGCTACTGAGTTAAGTACGTCTCCCCATTACTCCGAATCATATCATTAATTACCTCTATTGAGCCTCCTTACCGCCTGACTCCACGATTCCTGCTCTAATAAAAGTATGATATAATTATATTGCTAATGGAACCATTTAGTGGATAACGTTACACCTCAATTACTCTCGCGGAATCCCTACCTCTTGTGTTTTCTTTGTGATTTTTATCTAGAATATCAAAGACGCAAGTACTTGGATCAAGTGAATTCGACTTTTCATTTGTATATAATTTTTAAGGCATTATTATGAAATATAATGAGTACGTGAAAGATATGGACATTATAAAATATGTCTGTATTATAGTTGTCATTAAATAGCGGTGATCGGTTAAACATAAAATAGAAGATGAATAAATTACAATAAATAGTGTTTGGTCTTTTATACGCCTAGACTTAAAACAATTAATGTTTGTGAATCAGACAATCTTTAGTTTCTGTGTAGGGACCGTCCCGCCAGACTTTTGATTTCCAATTTGATTGTACTTCTTCTTCTTCTTCTTCATCAACCCATATACGCCCACTGCTGAGCACGGGTCTCCTCTACCATTGAGAGGGTTTAGGCCATAGTCCACCACGCTGGCCTAGTGCGGGTTGGCGGACTACACACCTAAGAAATTCCTGAGAACTCTTAGGTGTGCAGGTTTTATCACGATGTTTTCCTTCACCGTTAAAGCAAGTGATAATTCAACGTGAATACACACATAACTTCGAAAAGTCAGAGGTGTGTGCCTGGGGTTCGAACCCGCGACCGACAAGATTCTCAACCGCGCGCCCAAACCTCGAGGCCATCACTGCTTTGATTGTACTCTAGGCTTTAAATGAACCTTACCGTCGGGTTAAAATAGTGGCCCAGGCCTATAAGAGCTGATGATGATGAAAATACTTAATCCATCGATAAGACTGGACGTAAACCGTTTCTCCTACTGTCCTTAAAAATTCATAAAAATATTCCAGGTCAACTTATTTCACCGTAAATACATAACTACTATAACTTATAAATTGCCGTCGATATTTATTAAACGAATAACTGGCTCAAAGGACGTGTATGTACTCAATAATTCACGGCGCAAATGTATCGGAATTTTCTATACGGATCGAATTATACACTTATTCCCATATCTCACGTCAGTCTAATTGGGCCGTTTCAGTTCCCAAAGGTTTCTGAGATCCACATAAATTACATCCGTTCACATCATCTCATCTGGTGCTTGGGTATTTTATCTGTCACCTAAAGTAGGAAAATGATATGCCCCAAGCGGCGAAGGGGTTTTTTCTCTATGACATTTTTGTTTATGGATAAAGGACCAATCTCTCTTTTTCATATTATTTACATCCAAAACTTGCGCAAGTCTCAATTTCAGTAGGCTTTAAAAATTTGTTAGAGAGATATAAAGAAATTGGAGGCACAAATTATTATCAATAAATTAATTATTTGTTTTTGCGTAATCCCTTTATATCTTTTTAATTAAAGCCGACTGAATATTCTATACATCATCTTTTCTACTTAAGTACCGAGACATATTTAATGGATTATCACACACACCTTAACGGCAAAAACAAAACAAACTACAAATAATTTCAAGAATTTCGAGATCTAACACGTCCTTGGAATTAATACTGGCGGAGCAAAGCTTTAGGATCGGTTACAATTCAAAGAGTACTTACTAGTATTAAAGTTAGTAATATTATAAGCATTGGAGGTACTTCTATAAGCCCAAAACTTTAGCTCGCCTTATAAAAGCTTCGAATAATCTTTAGGTTTACTTAACAAAATAATCAGTTTTAAAATATACTTAACACAATTTACGTGTAACGTTATGCGGCTTCTATGCTATGTATGCACCGCAACTGATTATAACTTTTATTTTCTTAAATTTTACTAACGTTGTGTTATTATTTTTTTATATATTGATTTGATGAATATATTATATTATTGATTAAAAATCTCATTTTTTTAAAGAGATTATTCCTGAGCGATATGATCAGTATGAAGTTTATAATTTTTTTTGTTGGTCCCGTAGGACTGTTCGACTCTGGGTTTTTACCGAGCCAGAAATAGGGTTGATAGAATTTTCCGTTTTAATAATCTGAGTGATAACTGAAAACTTACACAAAAATATTATAAGTTCCCCCTGATTTACTTGGAACATTAAAGTGGTGAAAAAAATGTTACGATCTGTAGAAGTAACTGTCATGGTACTAGCTGTGGTTGACAAACAGATACAGTTTCGTTGAATAATTAAACTCTCACACCTCTCACACCTCTCACACATATTCCATACCTAGAAAGACATCACGCATATCAGTCAATGTGAAACTACCAATACAAAATAACCGTATTCAAAGCAATTCGAACACAAATTGGCTTCAATTTATCAAACGTCGCTCATACAAAACTCCTGGCTAACCCACATGGCTTGTCCATAATACTGCAGAGGAAATTGCCTGGAGGCACAAATATTGACTACTCCTGACTTACCTTGAAAACAGGCCTATTTCATGCAAACAGCAGCCCTAAATTTTATTCGAATAAGACTATTGTATTAAATAAAGGGCCTTCGAATTTCTTTTAAGTTTGTGTTATGGTGTTAGAAGACTATGTAGTATCGGTTTAAACTATTATGAGTATTTTGTGAATGCGGTCGAAGTAATATTTACATATAAATGGGTCCTCTATATGTTAGTACACCTTGTTCATTGGTCGCGCTAGCTCTGAGCGAAATGACACAAATATAATATTACTTCCTTTACGTTCCCACCTAGTTTTGAACAAAACCTCAACGAATCACTTTAGTAGTTATTGCTGTCTATACATAATACAGCGTGCGTGTGGTCACTTTATAATTATTGACATTCACGCGTCTATACATAACCAGACGATATAAATAACAAGAAACACAAGTGAGTTTATGTACCAAATATTCCATCGTACACAGATTCGCATAAATCCTTGAACCAAAGTCGGTATAAATTACGCACTTACGTCATAAATGTAGAACACTAATGCGCGCACATTCAAATCCCCACGATTCGATTCAGCCGGGATTTGGATCCGTTTTTAATGACCTATAAATCGGGGCAAAGATCAAAAACCAAACGTACTTCTCATTGCAACGAATTATATTCTAAATATTACTGATATCTGCTATATTAGTTGGTTTATAAATTTTTTCTTTACTCGTATTAATTTCTTGTATATTAACATGATATTATAATCAAATCCTATCATAATCCTTTAACTTTTTTTTGTCTTAGTTGGTCCATGAGTGGATTACTATTGGCTACGGGCCTCCTCTACAGTTACTGTGCTTCCGCAGACTGCACACCTAAGTAACTCCTAAGATTGTGTAGGTTTATTTTTGGGTCAAATCCTACCTATGTTTTTCCTCACCATTAAAGTATATTGAGACATACTCGTGTGTTTGTGTACTGCACTATTTTTAAACTATTTTTCATTGAATGTTAAAAGCTCCTTATAAATGTAGTTTTTGATAACTGCGATTTATTTTTCATTGTATGATCTGTATATATAAATAATTGTTGCTGCAAGGACAAGCTTGCTTTCGACCCATTCACAATAATTAATTACATTTGCTATATTCAATTTATATTGAAAGTAATGAAGTGTTTTATATACCAACTAGCTGTGCCCGCAATTTCACAAATTTTTATAGTTACTGAGTCGTAGCATATACTGATAAGTGATATAACCTATAAAATCTTCTTCGACACAGACTGTGCCCAGTATTCCATTAATTGTTTAATGTCTAGTATCATTGTGGAGTGAGGACATTCTCATTTAAACAGGTGCATTCAGACCGTGATCGTGAACGAAAACAGGTTATAGTTACGTCGATCACAAAACTCCTGGCATTAAAAAAATCCCGATAAAAAATAAAAAAAATATGATTTCCATACAAGCCACATATACTTATCGATGGTTGTTTGGAAAACGCAATAATGTTTATCCATCCATCAGCCATTGGTCGTCCACTGCTGGACATAGGCCTCCCCCAAAGACTTCCACCGGGATCTCTTGGAAGCCGCCTGCAGCCAGCGACGTCCCGCGACTTTTACGAGATCGTCGAACCACCAAAAATGTTTATATTTTGTCGGATTTTTTTTTAACGCCAATGGATTTGTGATCACCGTATATGCCTTCATTTTCGATCACGGTCTGAATACATTCTGTATAATCGTTGTAATTTGAGTACTAATTTATGATTAATTTTAAAAATTAGTACATAAATCGTTTATTCAACACAATATAATTTTAAAATTCAAACCAGTAGTACTACTAATAGTTTTTTTTTATATTTCCAACCAAACTAATTCTTCAACATAATATAGGTTGTTCATAATGTTTCGTTGAGCACTTTCAACACATATTAAAGACAAAAGCCTGAAAACCCAGGAACAAGAACTTAGAATAAAGAATTCTTTTGTCCCACTTTTTAAATGACTCACTAAAGTTTCAACCCTTTAAAATCCCCGGGCGGCAATGCAAAAAGGTGTTAATTTCCAGTTATACTTCAGAATTAGGTGACAGTAATGTCCTCTTTAAATCATTTTTACGGTTTCTAAGTAAATTACATTCCTTAATTTATATTCACAATGTTTTTGTTAATAAAAATGCGAAAGTGTTTACACTGAGTCAATTTAGGCCAACGAATTTATTGTGAAAGAATTTCACGGGTTTTTCCTAAGTAGTAGTTTTTGCAGATTTGGAGGTACTGTTTAGATTTTCTGTTTAGATTGATCCTCTGTTATTGTTAGATTGAACGAGAAACTTAAAATGGGATGTCTAGATTGCAAGAAACATGCTTCCAGTTTCCACCAAGGGAGTAACTAGGCTGCGTGAAAAACTATTATGAAAACATTGTTCAAGTATTTAAATTACTTTCCACTCTCGGTTAAAACACATGTTTATTTTAACAATTACACTAAAAGTTACAGTATTGTGCACCAAAAGTCGAAGTTTAATTCTGTTCAATGTCATATTAATATCGGAATAGAATTATTAGTGATATCAATTAGATTTTATCGGCTAGAAAGTTTAACGCGCTGTTGCGATAATGAGATAACAACAATAATAGCAATCCCAATTAGAGCATTATTTAGATGCAGTCATTTTGTGTGTCGTTTCAATTTAATTTCGGATTCACTCGCATGTTGTAATATAATGTAGCATGATATTGAGTTATTTAATACCGCTACAAACCGATTCTTGTATGGCAAAATATACATTAGTTTTCTTCTAAATTACCTGCACAATAGTAGGTGATGATATCAGTCGAAGAAGTTATTAAGGTTATGTTATGTGTTAAATTAAATTATGTATCTATATAGTGTACAATAAAGTATAATTAATAAATAAAATAAATAAATATTATCTTGTAGGAACGTTTTGCCACAATTAGGTATGTGTCACATAGTAATATTGTCGAATACCAGTAAATATGTGAACTCCATGCTTCTATTAGGATTTTCCGGACGAAAAAACAGTAGACATCACGAGATCAATTGATCACACCTGTCATTTGATGCAACGTCGTATAGGAAATCAAGTTTTATACAAATGGGATCATCCGTGTTAATGTAATGACAAATAGCACAAATAGCAATATAACCTAGAAATCATACGAGGGACCTCTATACCGCAATAGTATGATATGTGTAGACATAGGTACATACACTGCTCATACCAAGAAGTAGTCAAAGGTCTAACTATCACGTGTTGCCCCTATACCCTCCCAGTATGAAAACAACTATGGTAAATCTAAATAACAATTCCCTATACCGACATAGAATTAATACAGTGTAGCAGTTCAATTACGCAACGGTAATCGTGCCACATCCGGACAAACAACTCCCTTTAAGGTATTTACGTTAGCCACACAAACGCAAATGGATCTATTCAGAACCAGTTACTGAAGTAGTACTCAGAATTCACCGAAAGGACAAATTTCGGAGAAATGCTTTTAAATGTATAAGCAAGATTTGATAGTTATTGAAGCCCAGATTAAGTGCGGAGCTTGAGAAAAAAATAGCCGCGAATTTTTTTTTTACTTAGGTAAGATCGAACAGTGTAGTATATAATGAGTAAGTAGTAAAAACTATGTATGCATGTATGTATGTGACTGTTGGGTGTTTTTATTGTTACAGCTCGGCATTAGATAAATCAACTTATTTGACTTAGATACAAATAGATTAAGCAGCAAGAAAGCAGAAAATAGGCAGTATTGACTATTTTATTTATAAATATTTTGTAAATTTCTTAAATTCTTTAAGAAAATATAATTACAATAATTATACATAAAGCATTTGTTTTAAGAAAACGTGTGCACCCAACCGTGCTATTTTAATGACACGTCTTAACGACACATCTTACATTGTAATAATATGAATGTTCGACATAATAATAATTCTTGCCAACCGAAGAATATTTTAGAAGACATTAATCATTAATGCGCTCATTTTAATAGCAGGGGTGTCACATTAAACCTTCGTGCTAGATCGTTTTAGTTCTTTGCCATTTAATCATAATACATTTTGCATGCTCGTTGCTTCTGCGGTGTCCCTGATTCGATATCAAGTTTTACTGCATAATACTTGTTAGGATAAATTTAATACCAGCATGAAATTTTTAATCGTGTCCAAAAATCGCAAGCTTGCCTATGTTATAATGAGATACTTATACTGTAGAGTTTTCTGATCATAATTAAATATGATACATCTCTTCATTGCTGTGTTAAAAGACAAGCGCGTCTAGTCAGTCGCAAATTTATACCTCCTCTCTTTAAATGTAAAGATTGTCTTGAAGAGATCGCTTTTAGCGATATGACCGCCTATTGTCTTCACATTTTGCTCGTGGTATCTGTTTTTTAATATCTTAAGGTGGACTACAATAAAGTGTAGTCTTTGTACTTTACGTTCCAGTTCACATTTTTTTCCACTCACTATAAGAGCGCAAAGCCGACGACTTTACATTTGTATTAAAAAATATAAAATCAGATTTTTTTATAATTCAAAACTCATCTGTTTCGTCGAATAACATCACAGGATTTTAAAAGAGGTACGGTTAAAATTTAAGAATAAAATATTAAAAAGTTTACAGTGAAAATTAACAGCGCCAAAAATATTTCCATTTGTGAAACAGTTCTGTTTTAATAGTAGGTAGGCGCACGTATTAAATAAATGAAACAATACGCAACTTGTGTATTTTTAAGGCTTTTGTACTTTTTCGTATAAATTTAATCTATTATACAAATTTGGACTCGCCAGCAGCCATTATAAGTTTGTCCCGGGAGGCAAATCGGGCTTGTCCAATTTCCGTCCTCTAATATTGTAGGAAATCGAAATTCCGACCCCGCCGTTTTCCTTTCTTCACGCCCTACAATGTGCTCAGTATCTTTTGTAACGTAATTAATTATAAATTATCTCATTATAAATTGCCTTTTATTAGAAAAGGATTATGTCGGTAGTCTTTTTGATTCTTTGATTTTAATGTCATATAATATTATGTATACAGAAATTATTTTTACCCCATATTCATATTGACAAGAAGTAAGTGTTTGCGTTACACGAAGGAAAGTAATAAGGAAGCGATTACATACATATTGACGCTAAAATATCCCAAAAATTTACTACGTTTTCCTACCACCTTGAATATTACCAGTCTCAGTTTTTGGCTACGGTCTATTTACACCCTGAATACAAAAGACGTACACTGATAATAGTAACACACTATTTATCTTATATCCGTATATAAAACTGTAACGTAAATGAATCGGATGTTGATTAACATATTATTATGTACTGCACAATCTGATTTCATCAAATGTCGATTTTAAGTACATCAACGGGAGTTCTACGTTCACTGATAGGTTACTGATCGTCATTAGTGTACTTTAATCCTTTGAACTGGTTATGTATAATATGTAGACTTGGCTTGATTAGATTATGAGGAACCTTCAAAGACAATTATGTCAATTATTTAGCTATATTTAGTTTGTTACGTGAAACTTTATAGTCATTATATAAATTTAAAATATTTTATATATTATAGTATCCGTAATCTGTTGATGCTGTTAGTCTCTTGGGAATAGAAAGCCTAGAGAAGTCGGAGAACTCTTTTGTGAACTGTTTGTGTTACGATATTTGTCAGGTTAACATTAATATGAATTTAATGTAAAGTCGATTAATAAGGGTTGCTATTTGCAAGGGCTTGCAATTTTGTATGGGCATGCATAATTTTCACCGTATTGCGGAAGGGCAGTGAAGTAAGCTTCAGTATTCGAATATAACTTTATTTGTGTATAATACAAATTTAAATTAAAATAAAATGCCTCATTTATATTCATTATTGAATTCCTCCACCCTTACTATACCAACGCTATAAATCACAATCTAAAAATATATCATGTAAAAGAATGTTTGAATAACATAATTATGTCTTGCCATGCGCTCTATAAAATTCTCTTTATAATTGAAACAAACAGTACGGCGCGAAGGATATAAATCTCGTTAATATAATAAATCAGTAAGTGTGTTTGGACGTCTTGCACGGTGTTTGTTCGCGTGTTATTTATTACTCCATTGCAGTGGATTAGGGATATCGAGGCGAATTCTCCATTCGTAGTTTTGTATTGGATAGAGTGATATTTAAAACTCACGAGGATTTTAAAACAGTCTCTTACACAAATATTATTTTACAATGTAAATGAAACTTCCTAAAGGAAATTTTAATGTTTTCTCTTAACTACTAGTAAATTATGGATAAGTTCCTCGTATAAAAAAAATCACAAAGAAAACTTACGAGAATTAAAATATAGCCCTTTATCTGCACATCATATATCATATAATGTAAATTAATCATCCTGAAGAAGATTTGGTATCGCTTTTTGCTTAAATACTAGGAAATTAGAGAAACATCCCCAGTATTAAAAAAACCTCGAAGAAAACTAAGGAGGATTTAAAATAGTCCCTTATCTTAACTATATTTTTGCATTCAAATAAAAAATCCTAAAGAAAATTTAGTATCACTTTACCTCTTACCTTCTAGGAAATTATACTATAGATACGTCGCTCGTATTAAAAAATCTTGAGATGAATGAGGTATTAAAAGTTGTTTTTTATTCAGACAATCTTGCTACGAAATTAGTCAATATAACTGTAACTCCGTATAAGCTAGGATACTAAAACTTAATTAGGTAGAAAGTGTCTATACCACGTACATTAAACGCTTTTACTATTTACGCCATAAAATAGCTGGTAGGGCTCAGTAACACATGCTACATGGAATGTAATCCAATTAATTTTAAACGTACATAAATAAATGAACATTAAAAAGTTAACACAAATAGATTTAAAACCCATTAACAAGCTCTTCGGCACGTAACGTGAACAATTATAATTACCAGCACACGTGAATTTAAACTTTAAAATAAACAGACAGAGTAGGTATATTTAATGAAATTATGTTTGTCTATGTTATACGAAGACCAATTTTAAGTATAAGGTATTCTTTTCTAATATACATTTGCATTTGAAACAAAATTATCTATGACAAAAGTCTTGCTCAAAGGACCATAACGGACCAACCAAGTTCTTGGGAAAGCCAAATCCATCTTTGATCAGACAATAATTAAGACTATTAAAGTGTAAAATTATTTGAATTTAAAGTTGAATTGAGTACTCCCCAATTTTCTATAGCATCAGTTCTTTCGGTGAGAATGTATGAAGAGGTCATCAAACTCATTTTCCCGTTCGTGGTATTATTAAAGGTATTCGTTCCTTTGTTTTATCTCGGTGAAATAACTACTGCATCAACATAAAATCCTATCTTTCTAATATTATGCTACATAATAATGCAAGTTATTATTTTGATTACATCGCCGCATTGCAGCAAGAATAAAATAATACCAAGAATATTCCCAGACACAATAATGCAATGAACCTTGCAAATAAATAAAAAGAAATAAAATCTTTCACAAAGCTTTTGCGTCAGTACTAACTAAATTTCATTAAAGAAACCGTAACTCTTATACAAACATATAAATTCTTTATCACGTGTCATGTGAAACGACCTTGATAACGTATACGTACGACGTAGTACGGGATAAGTAAATTTTGACATGTCTAATCATTAAATCGCATTTGGATTGTTGTTTCAAAGGCGGTGAAGCGAGGTCTCGATAACATCCCTTCAAATGGCACGTAACGTCAACGACATTACTTCAAATTAGAGAATAAAAACGAACAATGATCCCGTTAATACCTCTTTAGCTTATTTTAGAATGTGAATTTATGAATAAAATTATAAAAATACAAATATCGTAATTGTACAACCATACACTGCCTAGTTGTCCGAGGAATTTAAATATCAGGCCCTTTTATTCAATTATTCAACTTGCAATTACGAGTAATAAACAAATTGTTATTTCTACAATAATAACACTACAACACCATGAGGGTAATATTATTTAGTAACTATTGTACTAAAGGTACTATGAAAGCAATTACAGAGATACTATACTTAAAACAACATGCACACTCCCAAATGAGTCTCGAGCGAGCTAAACCACCTGCAGTACGCCATACGTGACTTTTCGAGTAATAGAGGAATAATAACAGAACCTCGTGCAGACAAACGTAGTGTGGATAATATATACGGGCTTTTGAGAAATATACTTACGTGTGTTACAGAGAATATTCGACTTGACTCAGAGAAAATGATTAGCTTTATGATGAGAAATATTCTATCCTTAAATGTTATCTAGAATATCTTCGTCATAAAACGTTTTAAATGTAAGCCGACAAAAAATATGTATTAAAAAACTAATTAAATTTTTAATAAGATAATTTAAAAATGCTAAAAGTGACGCTCTGATTCTGATCTGTTTTTCATGACGCTAAAGACTAGAAGTGCCACCAAGTCAGTGTATTCTAATGCAATTAAATGTCTTTAATATTTTTATCCCTTTGCACCTGTACCTATTTTTATTCAAATTGTGATAATTTTAAACTATAAAATAGTTTTCTATAAATTAAGTTTTCAATACAATAAGGGCAAATAAATTCAATCGTCGCGTGTGAACGTACCTGCGCCCATCTTTTGTTAATGAACCTGATCTCCGGCGTTGTACAAGAATAGAAGTGTTGTTTACAGCACCTCTGATCTTATAAACATTCTCCATCACAAGCATCGTCGAAGATTTGTGTCTTAAAATCATCAGCGCCCATGTTCTGACGCATAACAATAGAGTTGGCACGTCAAAGACTCTATTACATTCTATGATACATCAATTGTGATTTTCATTACATTTTATTGTACAATGAATAGTCTGCTTTATTTGAGAATCGTTCATTCATTGTTGAATGCAATGTATTTGTTCTAATACAATCTTTTTGTAGGTCTTTCGACGCTACTTACAAATTCTGAGTATTGTGATGTGTTGCCATCTATTAGTACTTTGGACTAAAAAAGAGTAATCCGGAAATTTATTCCTGAAACAGGCAATGTATTTTTGATTGTATCCATTAAAATCACGTTTAACCCTATATATTACATTTTTTGTACAAAATGTAATTAACTTATGTACGTATGATCACTGTGTTTCATACACTCGGAATAAATAAAACATTTCAGAGATATACATTTTTATTGATAAAATTTATATTTTATTCAACGTTTGAAAGATTGAAGCGCGGCGGAAGTAATGTACACTCGTTTTACATTTCGAAATCGGACAACTTTATAAAAGCGTACAAAATATGGCGGCAATAAACGTGAAACAAATAAATGAACACATAAGTGAAGGCGCGAAAAATGATACGTACCGTCGCGGATAAAAGTGGGATTGCGCCGAAACGAACTCCGTAAACAATATTTTAAATATCTCCTGACCATTTATCATAAAATAGACATTCTGTGATCATAAGACTCAAACAATACAGTGTACAGTTGGCAAGAAAACACCGTGGACAATGTACCAAAGTTTATTATTGGAACTTTTAGTGTTACAGCTCCACGCATTTCGCTGTCCGATATAAAGACTTTACAATTACGTACGTGGACTGACTGCTACTGATATGCATTTACGCGCAGTATATTCTGAGCTTCCGTAACAAAAGGTTCGCGCGGGTGTTATTATGTTCTCAATGTTGTTGATGTGATGGAAAACAAAGTGAGCGCGATGTCTGTGAACATAGATATGGAAACGTTCTCGCGGAAGAACAATCTTCGCCGACGTACGTTGAACACTCTCAAGTCTGCAGTCACAGCGCTGAGACAAATCACTAGTAAGTGCTTTTCTGTTCTGTTCCCAGTGGAGTACAAGCACTCAGTGTAATTTATTCTTTCGCGGTACAGTGCGGACTTTACACGCGATTTTGCTCCGACATTGTGTGTCAAGAGATTCGCTGAATGAATTCGGTTTATCTCGATAAATACTTGCTCAAAGATTTGTCAGGCTGTTTTTTGGTTGTAGTGTGATATACATACATTCGTAACTTGGGAACATTGTGGTCGAAAATCATCAAAATTGGCACTTTAATTTTTGGAGTATGTTTAGTGTCTAATTGAAATCCGTTCTAACTTTTATATTTGACGGTTTAATTAATTTATTTATTAACTATAATATTCGTCTAAAATTGTAACGTTGGAAATATTTTAAAAATGTAAACTTAAAAATTTAATAATATAGACACTGAACTATGAATTTCACTCGAAAGAAGTTCACTAAACAAAAAAAATATACATACTACCATTGCTAAATACTCGTACACGGCATTTCGTTTGTTTATAAACAAAAGTCGAGTGTTATTGTTATTATGATAACAATGAATAAAATCTCTGTCAAAGTACTTATTCTTATAGGAAATATATTTTAAGGTACACATCTGGGCAAACTGGGTCACGCTAAAGTTATCGAACTTTCTTCATTACAAAATTGTCAATTCGTCAACCATACTCTAGATCTAGCTCATTGAAGTTAAAATGAGAAATTAAGTCATTTTCGTTTTTATAAATATTCGAGTCATATCATAAGTATCTAATACATTCACTATTTCCAAATACAGTTTAACAGCATATTTTTTGTTAGCAAATCGAAATTTTTACCTTGATTGTTTTTAATAAAAGAGGCAAAAAGGCAATTGTGCCACCGATGTAAAGTCAATGTAAAGTTGTCAACAACGCCCATAAACATCCACAATACCAGAGGAATCATCGGTGTGTTGCAAGCTTTTGGCAAAAAAAGGCTCTTTTCATGAAGGACTCTTAGTTACATTTTAATTTAAAATTACTAAAATTAAAATAAAAAATAAAATAAAATTACAAAATATTTAATTATCTTGAAAAGTAACCTAAAAATGTCATACCACAAGAAAAACATCTAAAGATTTTCTTACCAACATGTTTTTGGCGTATTAATTCCCACCCACAATGTTACTCAAATCCTGATAACTCAAGCATTATATTTATACGTACTTCATATTATTTGAGGTTTCTGCGGATGCTCAAAACAAACTTCCGACACCATTACAGACGCGGCCTTATTTTTTTAACAGCCAGTGCCGGTTTTAGGCTAAGTATGAGTTGGAATGTCACAATTAAAATGCGGTTTTTACCTACAATTTTTCTTGATTCCTGTAAACCCACTATGCAAACAATTATGTTAGCCGGCTCTCACCATCATGCCCAGATTATATCGACCTCTTACTCTAATTCATTTAATTTGTTATAGTAATTTATAGGTACTTACTGATAGCAGTCCGCGACACACTTCTCTATGTCAGTATGGTAGATTTTACACCTTACTTATATGAACAGTCCTCGCTATAAGAGACAAAATGGTACAGAACAAGGGCCTCTTCTACCGTTAGAAGACTTAGTCCATCACGCTGGCCTAGTGCAGGTTGACGGACGAGAAACAAAAGCCATAGTTATGAGGTAATTTTATAATAAAAATATGAAAAAAACATAGCCCTTACATAAATGTAAAAACGACTTTAAAATATCGCCAAGTTTCCCTCCCGGCGGCTCTGTACCGAGACGCTCGTAACATTTCTGCCGAGTATTTGCGAAACGTCACCGCCTATAATGAAGGTGTCATTCAGAGGCTCAGTAAAGCCATTGTATTTGTCCCCGTCATTCTCGACGATCTCTCGCCTTGCTTGTAGAGTACCAATCATCTGCGAAATGTTATATATATTTAAAAAGTGGCTGTTGAAAAAATTTTAGAATATGAGAGGATTGGTTCAAATATTGGAGCCAAAGTAGTTTGGATAAGCAACGAAGATCTTGGCTTTGGTTTAAACTATATAGTATATCCAGTCAATGGCTAAAAAGTAAGCTATTACCTACTCTCCATTCGTAATGGAAATTTTGTGTATCACAACGCCACAAGGCCCTTTGTCTTTGCTTTTTGCTCTTACCCTTTAAGTTCACAGAAAAATAGATATTCCCATCAATTTCATAACATGTTACCTAGTATTCCCCCTATACTAGAGTAATATATACCGCTCTACTTCACAATTTTTTGTGACATTCTCTCAGCGCGCTATCACGTAAATTCATTAATATTTCAAAAATATACAAGTGTAATAACAACTTGAAAATACATATTAATAACTGTATATTTATGCAAATCCATTAGAGAATAATAATTCATTTGAAAACGCTGAAGACAGAAGCGCTGCCTTCCCTCGTTAATAAACCTCGGAATTTCACTCGATACCATTGAACAATAGCTCAAATCAGAGGGGAGAGGTAATGACACTAATTATCAGCCACTGACTGCGGAACTTCACGGGGTATTGCTTGTAATTAAGAGAATTTTGTAATGAGAAAGTACAGATTTTGAATCGAAAATAATGATAAGACGAAGAGAACAAGAATAATGATACTAATCATGAGACCGCCACTTGTTGCACTATGTTATACTTTTTTATTTCTTGTGTTTTTATGAATTTTTGTGGTACACAATAAGATGAGATAAAATAATCAAGAGAGCAAGTAGGTTTTATTGAATACTGGTTGAAAATTATTAAAGTCAGCCTCCATTATCTTATTTCACCAACAATAGATACAAACCATCGTAAATCTTATTTAAAACGAATCAATATCAATGGTAGAGGAGACCCGTGCTCAGCAGTGGGCGTATATGGGTTGATGAAGAAGAAGAATATCATCGAATAATTTTCTTCTAACTAAGGCGCGATTTAGCTGATAACAGCAGATGGACGTCCAACCTGCATTAGACCAGCACGATGGTCTAGTGCCTAATTCCTTTTAGTTATAAAGGAAACCAGTGCCAAACAGTAAGGCGTGTATGGGCTGATAATGTGACATGTGACAGCACCGTAAAATACCTGTGATCAGTTGGTCAGAATTTGAAAATACCTTACTTAAAATGTTTTATGATTGGAAACATTCTAAACATTTGTTCTCTGAAAGTAAAATCTTTTACTTTCATGGTATGAACGGTGTTCAAACAAGCTCGAACTGCAAACACACCGGCTTGTGATTTAGCAACTGGGGAAGTTTGCCCGACAAATACTGGCGCCCACCGTGGTGCCACAAGCAATTCAATTAGAAACACACTTACAGCTGAAATTACATAAATATTCATATCCTTTGTCAACTTTACCAGCAAATTGTTTGCCTAAGATGTTGGCGCGTAATTGAAACACCAAATCTTAATATGGAGGTTTTTTATTGAATTTGGTTGGGCAAACAACTGTTATTGTTATGCTTATTGATCTATTTTATTTTATACAATTTATGGACAATAGATATAGCAAATTCATTTATTTAAAATAAGGCGTTGAAAGAAAAAAACATGTCGAATTTTCAATATGTATGGCTGATATATTAACTGTAGACTCAGTTCCTTAATCAAAGATAAATAGCTTAAAATAAGGTAAGTAGTTACTTATTTTATTTTTAAACATAAAAATGTAAAAAATATTATTTAAACATAATTTATTCATAACATTTATTAAACCAATTGCGTTATCGTATATTGATGGACAAGCGATAAAACATGTGACCTAAATACGACACACAACAGTACAAAACGGGAAAGTTTAAGGTCACTTGCAGGACGCGACGTTCCTTCAAACTTGATATAATCGCCGCGGTCGTAAATACCCTGGAACTTTTTCCCATTCCCCGGCAATAGGATACGCACAGGCCTCCTTTATGCCCATTCCGGGAAAACGTTTCCTGACCCCGATCTTTTCACTGTTGAGAGCAAACTTATCATCGAGAGGCCGAAGCGGCAAATATATTCGATATGTACGCATGAATAAATATGAGGCTGGCTTGTATAGTGCGTTGTTTTGCTCAGCTAAGCTGGAGTCCATTTATTTAATGTGCAGTACATTACTGTGTAAAAAATAAGCGGAATTATAGAGGTATGTGTGGTTTAAAATTTAAAAACTTTGAAGAAAAAAATATTATATATTGCTAATTTATAAAGACTAAAAAACATGACATTTCATGTTGCTGAGAGAATTTCTTGTCGTTTTTTCTTCACCGCGATAACACGTTGCGAAGAGCCAATAGTTTAAAATCGACGATTCACAAGAACTTCTAAAAGCCTATTTAAATTGAAGTACTTTGACGGGGACTTTAACTTTTGATATTAAACAAATAGGGTTCTTGTAAGTTAAATTTATGAAAGCTTTTCTAAACTACATACCTTTCAATTTAATAATAATAAATAAAAAAATATTATGTTCTGTGTTTCATACATCGAAAAAAACAGTTTTAATAAGTTTAATAAAAATTTCAAGTACACGCGAGGTTATAAGATGTATGTACATTGTTTATAAAATGTTTTTATGACACTAGTTAAATTGCAGATCAGACAGTCCAATAAAACTCACATAAAAGAGCTGATACAGAATGACGGCTTTAAGCTGCCATCAAGGTTAGCCTTGTAAATGCAAGTCTTTATGGGTTCGTGTGAATGCCATGTTGGACAATGTTGGCTCCAACATTCTATGGTGGAAAAAACTTTGTCCAGCCTGACCTCCAACAACCCCACGCACGAATTCTATTTTTAAAATAATCTTTATAACAATAGCGCGTCAAACCGCTGTTAATTTAAAAAAAAAAGCTTTTATGAAAGTTGCCAGTGCGAAATTCATTCATAAAAAATGTTATGCGAGCGGACGTATTAAAAATCAGAGCATCTCATACACCCACTGAGCTGGCATCGTAACTTTTTTCTTAACAGTATTTATTATGAAACCGGCGTACATCTCGCAGCGTAACGGCAAAATTAAAATTCACGAAATCCCGCCTGCATCAGTCGCCCTCGGATGCTTTTTAATTGGACACCAGTTTTTCAGTTTAAAACGCGTTACACCATCCAAAAGCTTTGTTAGAGCAATTAAACCCGGGCTTGTGCATACTGCGCCATGTTGAAGGACACGGGAGGCCAATTTTCGGACACCTAGCCCTTATTTTTCGCTTTGTGGCACCGCTCGACCGTCCATTTCAATTACGGATGAGTGAAACTTGACGTCAGGAATTTTAAGCTATTTTCGGCTTGACCGCTTTAGAAAACCTTTAACGAGCCATTGATGCGATATAACAATGTTATACGGTGATTTCATAAGCTTTGAAATGTGGCTGCGTTCAACTATACGGTTATCGCAGATAAAATATAGCGATGCCGGGAATACCAATATTCGTATTCGCGGAATACTTTCAAAATTCCTGAAAATTCAAATTCGACGAATACGTTCCTCGTACTCGATCGATGAAAGCTGTAATATATGTACATACAAATAAAACGTATTCGTTTTATTATTGCTGTCGAAAATAGGGTAGCTGACTTCCCTTGTGGTATAACAAAAGAAAATGACGTGGCATTATGATTTTTTTTTAATTAAACTTTACCTACGGTTCTATCTCTTGACAGATATCCCATAAATGTCATATTATTATTATTTTAACTGCCTCGTGGTCTCGCGGTACAAATACGTGCCGTGCGATCTAGAGATCCTGGTTTCGATTCCCGGGTCGGGCAAAGTGTTCTTGGGTTTTTCCATTAGGAAATTCTCAGTAGCAGCACGGAGTCTGAAAATGTGCCCGAAAAACGGCAATAGGCTCGCCCCCTATTAAGTGGGACTGATACATACCTGGCGAAATGTGGGCGCAGAAATGCTTCTCTGCCTACCCCTTCGGGGACTATGGGCGTGAGGTATGTTTGTTTGTTTGTATTATTATTTTAAATGTTCTTGCATTACGGAAATACCATAATAAAGACGTTCGCCCTTTGCTCGCGTGAGCTATATCTGAATTAATCGTCTGTCTTTTCTTTACGTGCTGAGGGATTATCCTCCGTCGCGTGTTCCGGAATAACAATTCAACGCACCTCCGCTGCCGTCTCACAGGGTGGGAAGCGCCTCCATTAATTTTCTCCGCTTTGTCTAAATCACTCAGAATTAAGGATTATTTACGCTTTTGTTTGGGACTGTTCGATAGCTCGCGGGAATTTGCCGGTCCGTTCGACCTTACATTTCAGCTGATATAGATAATAGGATGATAACAGGACATTGTAATAACAAAACAACTCTTTATATATATTTTTTAGATGTTTGTAAAGTTGTGTCGATATTTCTTAAGTGTTCTGATCGCAAACCCACATTAGGTCAGCGTTGTAGACTAGGGCTACGTTCTGTTATACCCTTGTTAAAACAGGCGTGAATATAAAATAAAAACGCTGCGTTTCCTATCGCATTGACGTCAATGCAATAGGAAACCAATCCAATACTCAATCATTATAAATATTAGTGCCTTGCTATTTTCAAGCAGTTTTTGATCGGACTTTCGTCGGGTGTAGGCCATTTGTAATATATATTAAATAAATATCAATTCTTTAATAAAAAGTCTTTTTAAAAAAGTCTTCTTCGACCCACCCCGTAACATTGGTGTCAGAAGTGGGATACCAGTGCCAAGAAACATCGAAGAATCGCGCTGGTATAAAGGGTCGCAAATCAATCACCGTGGACCTACACCGTAAAGAAACCAAAAACTCCGGGGCTTCATAAACCAACGCCTCGACAAACTTGTCGCCGTATCGCCGTGTCGACGTGTCGCTGAGTCACCGTGTCCCAATATCTCCGTGCCTGAGCACCTCCGTGTCGCCGTGTCCGAATACCTCCGTCTCGTCGTGTCTCCGTGTTGCTCTATCTCCGTGCCTCCGTCTCGTCGTGTCTCCGTGTTGCTCTATCTCCGTGCCTCCGTCTCGTTGTGTCTCCGTGTTGCTCTATCTCCGTGCCTCCGTCTCGTCGTGTCTCCGTGTTGCCCTATCTCCGTGTCTCCGCGTAGCCACGTGTCACTGAACTGCTGTGCCACGTGTCTCCGAAAACTTGCTGCGTTTCTGGCTGCTGAAGCGTCCCTGTTTCCTGTGCCACTGAAGCGTTGCTGTGATCCGTGCTGCTGAAGCGTGGCCGTAGTTCCTGTGTCGCCGCTGCAGCCGCTGTCCTTGCTGTCGTGCCGCTCCACCGCCACTGCTGTACGAGTTTCCCGATGTCTGCCGCTGTAGCCGTGCTCCTGCTGATTCTGTAAGTAGAACATCTTATCTCTGTTATCGCTAATCTTCCGACCTTACTATCCTTTTTAAATATTTTGTAGTTATACTTACCTTAATTATCCTTATCCATATAATCTTATTTATTTAAAACTATTATATTCTTTCCTAACATAGTCCAAATTAAATTATTATTTAATTTCCTCCATAATTTTATATATTATTCTATTTAATTTCTCTTTTTCCCAGTTAAAATGACTGAATCAAAGAAAACCGTAGCTTCTGCCGAAATCCTAATGAGTGAACAATTTTCTTTAAATGTTTTATGCAAGTTTATTAATTCATATAATGGTGATCGCGAAACCCTTACAGCCTTCTTATCTAACTGTCAAGACGCCTTAGATTCAGCATCACCTAGTCAAAAAACATTACTTTTTAAATTTATTAAAACCAAATTAGAGGGTAAAGCCCAAATCGCATGTTCTAACAGAGTCTTCGACGACTTTGAGTCATTAAAGAGTTTCTTAAGGCAAAATTTTGGGCAACGGAAACACTATAACCATTTATTCCTAGATCTCCAGGCCTGCAAGCAACAACCGAGTGAGAGTGTAACACAATTTTCGCTTAGGGTTGAGAAATGTCTAACTGAACTACAGACAGAAATTTATAATTCTGATACGTTAAAAAAAGATTTATCAGGTCGGTTAGCTATGACGGAAGACTTAGCGTTGCACACTTTCATGTTAGGATTACATTCGCAGATTAGTAATTTGGTGCGTTGTCGAAATCCAAAGTCCCTTAACGACGCCGTAAACGTTGCAATTGAGGAAGAAAAAATACAAAATTTCGTTTCAAGGAGTGCGTTAAAATCAGAGTCTATAAATAATAATAAACCGAATAGCTCCCGATTTTCTCCAGTTAGACAGTCATTTAGTCCTAATGCCTCTCGATTTCCGCAAAATAGGCAATCACATCCCCAAAATTCGCGCGATCAGATTTATTGTAAATACTGTAAAAATCCGGGCCATGATATTTCACAATGCCGCAAACGCAAATTTAACAACGAAAGGCGTAAACAATTGCATGCGCAAGTAGCTCATCATATTTCTGAAGCGCCGCCGCCACCATTGGCGTCATTGCCGACATACGATGACATGGCACACGCCAACGTCAATGATGTATCGGATTTAAACTAGCTCCTCGGATTACGAACTCGTGCCGGCGCATTCCGAGAAATAATGGCACAAATCATTTTGTTTCCAAGCGCGTTTCAAATATCAACATGTCACAATCAAAGACGATGTTAACTTCTAAATCTATAATACCTAAAAATCGTAACATCGACCTATCGCGTAAATCTCTTACACCTCAACACATTCCTCCGGGAACCGCTGTCTCGTTGAGTCCTAAATCTCTTACACCTCAACACATTCCTTCGGGAACCACTGTTTCGTTGAGTCCTAAATCCTTTACACCTCAACACATTCCTTCGGGAACCGCTGTCTCGTTGAGTCCTAAATCTCTTACACCTCAACACATTCCTACGGGAACCACTGTTTCGTTGAGTCCTAAATCCTTTACACCTCAACACATTCCTTCGGGAACCGCTGTCTCGTTGAGTCCTAAATCCTTTACACCTCAACACATTCCTTCGGGAACCGCTGTTTCGTTGAGTCCTAAATCTCCTACACCTCAACACATTCCTACGGGAACCGCTGTTTCGTTGAGTCCTAAATCTTCTACACCTCAACACACTCCTTCGGGAGCCACTGTTTCGTTGAATCAAAAACCAAATTACCGAGCTCGACATGTTTCGCCGCGAGTCCATACATCATCTAAATCTAAGATTATAAGTACGTCAGACGTTTCTACTCCTTTATATGAGGTAAACACACTACAGAATAAAATATCTTTACCTCATATAT
The DNA here is from genome assembly GCA_030295005.1 of Cephonodes hylas. Lineage (NCBI taxonomy): Eukaryota > Metazoa > Arthropoda > Insecta > Lepidoptera > Sphingidae > Cephonodes > Cephonodes hylas. The sequence goes on from AP025371.1 coordinate 10,253,600, forward strand.
TCTTAAACACTAAGTACTCTCAGATCCCTCTTTGTTTTCTTATTGATACCGGATCAAGCGTTAGTATAGCGAAACTCTCTAACTTTAAAGTAAGACCTTTAATGGCAAACGAAAAAATACACCTTAAAGGTCTTAATGCGGAAAATTCTTATTGTGAAACGCTAGGGTCATTTGAAATGGAATTTCAATGTTCTTCAAATAAAAGTAGTGCAAACTTTATTCCATTCGTTTTTAAATTTCACGCTATCAACGAAAATATACAATTAGAATATGATGGCATTTTAGGCAACGACTTTCTAAGAAAATTTCATGCCGACATCAAATATTCCGAAAATTGCCTCAAAATACAAAATCATTATTTGCCCATCTATTTTTCTCAACCTAGTTACATTATTCCTTCGCGTTCGGAGGCAGTTATCGAATGTCCCATTTTAAACTCACCATCAGAACTTATGAACGTTACCGAAGGCCTAGTTCTTGACCACAGCATATCGGACGGTGTTTATATAGCCAATTGTATAGTTACAGTCAAACCAAACCATAGAGTCAATATATCAGTACTTAATACTACCGAGTCTGACGTAGTTATAAAAGATTATCGCGTTCATTTAATTCCTTTCGATGTCCAATCATCCGTACAACTCAATAAAAACATTACGGAACACGTTTACAACATTCATAGTTCCCACTTAGACAGATCTCAAAAAGTACTAGATCTTATCAGAACATCTCATCTTAATAATGAGGAGACCAAAACACTACTCGAGTGTTGTTCTTGTTACACCGACATCTTTTATTTGGAAGGTGAACCACTTTCTTGTACGAATGCCATAGAGCATTCAATCGATACCAAAGATGCTGCGCCTATTCATGTAAAATCTTATCGTTTTCCTGAGTGTCACAAGGGTGAAGTTGAGAGCCAAATAAAAAAAATGTTAGATCAAAATATAATTCGCCCTTCTATATCGCCATGGAGCGCTCCCGTGTGGGTTGTTCCCAAAAAACAAGACGCCTCCGGTAAACAAAAGTGGCGAATTGTAATAGATTACAGAAAGCTCAATGATACTACAGTAACCGAAATTTACCCAATTCCTTTAATAACAGATATCTTAGATCAGTTAGGACACTCTAAATATTTCACTACTCTTGATCTCGTGAGCGGATTTCATCAGATCAAAATTAAGGCCGAGGATGCTCCTAAAACGGGTTTCACAGTTGTCACTAATGGTAGCGCATCAGGACATTACGAATTTACTCGAATGCCATTCGGGCTCAAAAATGCACCTTCAACCTTTCAAAAATTAATGAACACGGTGTTGTCGGGATTACAGGGACTTCATTGTTACGTGTATTTAGATGACTGTATCATTTATTCCCACGACCTTCAGTCACACATGCAAAAGCTCAAGTTAGTATTCGACAGGCTTCGTCAATTTAACCTCAAATTACAACCGGATAAGTGCGAATTCTTACGTCGCGAAGTTAGTTATTTAGGTCATATAATTACCGATAACGGTGTATCGCCTAACCCAGAAAAAGTCAAAGCTGTCGTACATTTTCCAATCCCTAAGTCTCCTAAAGACATAAAATCATTTCTCGGTCTAGTCGGATATTATCGTCGATTCATTGAAAATTTCTCCAAAATCACAAAACCTTTAACTTCACTTCTAAAAAAGGACGCCGTATTCCAATGGTCACAGGATCAACAACAGGCTTTTTGTACTCTAAAAAATAAATTAACCTCAGCTCCACTTCTCCAATACCCCGATTTTAGTCGCCAATTTTTATTAACAACTGACGCGTCGAATTACGCATTAGGTGCCATTTTATCGCAAGGTGACATAGGTAAGGACAAGCCGATCGCGTATGCGTCGCGAACTCTGAACAAAGCTGAAGGGAATTACTCAACGATAGAAAAAGAACTTCTCGCTATTTTATTCGGTGTAAAGACCTTTAGGCCCTATCTTTATGGTCGTAAATTCAAAATTATAACCGACCATAAACCTCTCGTATGGTTATTTAGTGTCAAAGATCCCGGGTCAAGACTTATCAGATGGCGCCTTAAATTGGAAGAATACGATTATGAGATAGTGTATAAACAAGGCAAATTAAACGCAAACGCGGACGCGTTGTCTCGCTTTCCGGTAAACACCTTAGAAAACGACTTAAATATAAATGTCCCTAATTCATTGGCATGTGATCCAACACCAGCCGTTGGTAATAACGATGACTCACACAACATGCCGTCGATATCGGAAACATACGAACAATTCCTCCAAATAAATAAGCAAGCAGGAATATCATACGACACTGTTATCGAAGAACATAATGAATCTCTACTCAAAGCAAAATGTAAGCTTATTGCCTACCCAACATCGGTCGATCTTGATGAATCCGTGCCATACTGCTTAGATATCATAAACGCGTCTACAAGTAAACCCGATATCCGCGATATTGAACGAGAATTATATACATTCTATTCGACAGATAATGATAAACATCTTTTTACACATTTATTTGTACGTCTTAATCATTTTGACGAAATGACTTACAAAGATATATTTAATTTACTCCGTGATTACCGAGAAATGATAAAATACTGGTACCCGGAGGAAAACGAATTCGCTATATCAGATTTCTCAGATCCATTTAGTAAGCTAACGTTTAATAAAATTTACAATATCATATCGTTTTTGTTTCATAATTCTAGTATCAAGGTGCATATATATCACAATTCAATTAAATACCCGACACCGGACGAAGTTAAGCAGATTCTTAAGGATAACCACGATTCTCCTTCTGCTGGTCATCCCGGTAGTACACGTATGCTCGAGAGAATAAAACCCCAATTCTGGTGGAAAGGTATGCGGCAAGATATTGAAGAATATGTTAAAAATTGTCGCTCTTGCCAAATCAATAAGCCACTTAGGCATACCAATCGCGCGCCTATGATTATAACATCCACCGCGACTAGACCTAACGAAAAATTATTTTTAGATCTCGTCGGTCCCCTTCCGGAAACTCACGAAAATAACTTCAAATTCATTTTAACGTTACAAGACGACTTAACAAAATTTTCCCAAGCATATCCCATGCGATCATGTTCCGCTGAGGAGACGGCAAAACTTTTAGTTAATTACATCTCTCACATGGGAATACCTAAAATGCTTATAACAGATCAGGGTACAAATTTTTGTTCAGACGTCTTCAAACAATTAGCCAAATTATTCGGTATTAAACACATCTTTGCTTCCCCGTATCATCCGCAAACATGTGGGGCTTTAGAAAGGAGTCACGCTACGTTAAAAGAATACTTGAGGTCGTACGTAGGTGAAAATCAACACACTTGGGATTTATATATCCCCAGTGCGATGATCGCTTACAATTCCAACGTTCATAGCACTACAGGGTTTTCACCCCTAGAGTTATTATTTGGATATAAGCCATATATACCTAGCAGTATCGATAACATTGATCACAATACATACACAGATTACATTCGTGCATTAAATCACCGACTTTATTACAGTCGCCAGAAGGCCCTTCAAAATATTCAAACGTCGAAAGAAAAATCTAAAACCCGCTTCGACACACACGCAAAGCCCATCACATATAATGCAAATGATATGGTATACGTGAGGTGTCACCACAAACAAAACAAATCATTAATGCCAGTGTGGAAAGGCCCATTTAAAATCATTAAAATAAACGGAAATCATACCGTCACTTTATTGATAGGAAGAAAATATGTTCGTCATCATTATGACGAAATTAAACTCGCCGCCGCTCATATACCACAACAATAAAACATCATTACATCATAGTCGTTCATTCTGTTCCAGATCAGCTCATGCATCCGCGTCACCCGAATACGTCTCGACAATAGTAGGAAGTCCGGGTCTATACTTCGACAAACTTCTCGATGTCAAATTTACTAACGATGACTGGAACATAATAACTTATATTGACATCAGTCACGTTAAGCCCACTATCAATAAAATTGAATTTTTATTTGAAAAAATAGAATCACTTTGTAAATCATTCACATCACAAAAATTTATGCAGGAGTGTTCTAACTCACTATCGGCGTTACAAAATCAACACAATAACAATGTGAAAAAATTCTCGTCCATTTCGTATTTGCTAACTGACGAAAAACCTAGCGCTCGTTTTAAAAGAGGTCTTATGGATTTTGGAGGCACTATTCTCAAAACATTTTTCGGTACTCTAGATCATGATGACGCAACGCAATTTTCTAAAGCGATTGATGACGTTCAAACGGACGAACAGAAAATAGTTCATTTAATGAAGGATAACATCCATGTTATAAAATCTACCATATCTTCCTTTAACAACTCCATCAGCAAAGTAAATAGAAACGAAAAATACTTATTGAATAACATGGAAACGATTCATAGTAATTTAGAAAAACTTTATTATTCCATTGATAGTACGCAAATTACGGCTGAGCTTAACTCCTTATTAAATGCATTAGAAGCGATTATTGTCACGCTCTCATTCGATATTGACGATATGAACAATGCCATTTTATTCGCGAAACTAAATATTTTACATCCAACGGTTCTTAGTCCCCATCAACTATATCATGAACTAGACAAAAACAGGAATAACCTTCCAAGACAATACGAACTTCCTGTTTCCTTGACTTTACAGAATGTTCACGAATTAATAGACTTATCTAAATTAATATGTTACTATCACCAGAATAAAGTCATAATTGTAGTGAAATTACCTTTAGTATTACCCCAAACTTATAACTTGTTCAATGTCATTCCTCTTCCTGTCCCATATGACATTACTAAACCTAATACCTTCGTCCTAATTTCTCCTACCAGCTCCTACATAGCGATAACAGCTGATCATATGTTCTATTCACTGATAAGCGACATAGACAAATGCCAACTAATCGGTGAAAAATGTTATATGTGTTCGTTGACAAGTATATATTCCACTATAGCCAATCCTATCTGTGAAACTACTTTGTTAAGTGAAATAGTGAGAAAACTTCCAAGTAATTGTGAGACTAAACTATTACATGGTTCAATTGATGTCTTCCACAAAATTTCTGGTAACCGATGGATTTTTGTACAATCAGAACCAGGTAGATGCCATATTACTTGCAACGATAATATGGATAAAATTGAAAAAACTCTATTTGGAACTGGCATTCTAAAATTGAGAAAACATTGTAATGCGTTCTTTAAAACTTTGCAGTTTTCGCCTAAAGTTGAAATTCTAGCAGGAAACTCAACTAATATTATATCAAATTTTAATGTCTTAATGGACGATTGTTGTGAAAAATCCAGAGTAAATAAAACATTTTCCAAATTACCCTTTAAACAATTGCATAACATCGACAATTTAAACTCGCTAATACATGCGAGTGTTCATCTCGACCATTTTGAAAACGAGTTGAACAGATTAGAAAATCCATCTCATTTCGATAAATATGGCATTCATTACATGTCAATAACCTATTTATTTGGGATAGTATTTTCTATTTTTATTCTCTATAAAGCCAAAAACTTAATTTGCAGACCCGATATTAAAGGCAAATCAGGATGCATCCAAATATTTAACCAATGCCACAATACCAAATGCGTTAAAAAGCCGTCCACACAAATGATAGTAATTAAGGACGATACCAAGACGTCAGAGTCCTCTTCAGAGGAAATCGATGTTACCATACATCGATCTCCTATGAAAAGAAATATCATGTATGATAACAAATGTCATACCTACTAAAGTCAAATCTCTTTTATTCAAATAGACTTTTACAAGCTCTTTTGAATCGTCATTATGCTATTTTTTAAACTAGTGCCGCTCCAAAACGTGCTATCGCTTTGGAGAAGAAACGGCAAGAAACATAACACATAAACTTTTCCTTACTTAATTTACGTTTACTACATATAATTTAATTTTCTATTTCTATAAAGTAGTCACGTAACTTTCTATTTCTTAAATGTATGATTTCAATTACTTTTATTATTCATTTTTATGTTACTTCTAGGAAACGTATTTTTATCGATATTTTTTTAAAAAATGTTAAATTCTTAAATTTTAATTATTTTTATTCTAGTTCTTAATTTCGAATAAATAATGTATTTTATTTTATTTGTAAACCGATGACAGTCCGAATAGCTTCCATTAAATCAATTTCCAATTAATATTATCTTCACGTCTAGTTATCTCTTAATCTCTCATCACTATAATGAGTGATGATCGATCTTAACGGGGGGGTTGTTATACCCTTGTTAAAACAGGCGTGAATATAAAATAAAAACGCTGCGTTTCCTATCGCATTGACGTCAATGCAATAGGAAACCAATCCAATACTCAATCATTATAAATATTAGTGCCTTGCTATTTTCAAGCAGTTTTTGATCGGACTTTCGTCGGGTGTAGGCCATTTGTAATATATATTAAATAAATATCAATTCTTTAATAAAAAGTCTTTTTAAAAAAGTCTTCTTCGACCCACCCCGTAACAGTTCCTCTTGGAGTAGATAAGGCCCGTGCCTAACAGTGCGACGTACTATATTGGCTGATGATTATGATTTGCATATTTTGTATACTAAAAATATGCAAAAAACAATATCAAATATGTTAAAAAAATATTAAGAGTCCCGTTATTTTTTTTTACGATCTTAGTTCGTTGGTATAAAGAAAAAAAATATCTTTCGCTTTCAATTTTAATATATTAGTAAAATCACCGTGGCATGAAATTACACGAAACTCGTATTAATCCATTATTTTTATTTGTATAAAAGCTTATATTCTGTATATTTTATAACGGTTCGTTCTCTTCAAGTTAATCAAATACAAAATCTGTTATGTAGTTTATTTCTCCCGTTTCGTGGCTCTCAAAGAGACCGCCCTGAAACGTGTTGGCAATTGTTTCCAAAAAAAAATCGACTACTACGCACTATTGACTACGGTTTATCACAAAAATAACTCTCGCTAAACGGTACAGTTATGCCCACCTATTTTTAACATCCACAACCCAATTTGGAGTTTGCGTGACTCACTATTGTTGAATTTACACCTATGTGCATTCATGTCTAAGCATGCAAGAATTTCTTACCGAACGAAGCGAGTTAGGATACTTGTAGTATTTTTGATCCGATATATTCATACGGGATCCCGACTAATAGTATCAGTTACGAAATTTCTATGAATGAACGTAAATGATAAAGAAATTCCATATCCATGTTAATAACTGGAGCCCAACTAGCCACCACATTACCACTTTCGTAATTCCTATGAATGAACGTAAATGGAAAAAAATCATATCCATGTAAATAAAATTGGGTACATACAACAGCAAAACGTTTGTTTCGTGAGAATTGAAAAATCCTACAACGCAATATATCCGCTTCGAACATCTGACAACAATAGTCCGAATTTTATGTTTATCTCCAATGTTTCGAATTCATAGCAAATATATCGAAGTCTGATCCGTTTGTTTGCAGACGAAAATATTTTACTCACAATATGAATTGTACTCTTGTATTTTGAGTGTGTACTATCTCATTGACGTACCGTATCCTTTTAGAAGTTACTATTACTCTAGTTTTTTTTAATTCGAATTTACTAAGCAAGTTTGTTTACGAATATTACTTGGACCCAATCTTCTCTTGTAATTTCTTACGATACCATAACATTTGAATTTAGATCTTTAGGTCATTTATGACTTAGAGGGTCTTACTACTTTAAAGAAATTAAATAAGTAATAAAAAATGCTCGTCTCAAATATTTTCAAGAATGTAATGCATTCTAGAAATACTTAGCACAATTCAAGTTATTCCTTTGCCTCCTCTTTAGGTACAATAGGATGCAATCCACACTAAACGTTTAACAGAAGCCCGAGTTGAATTCAAATTCTCTCGCAACACAATCTAATCTTGTACTCGGCACTAAGCTATTTCTAAATTGAAATTAGTACGAGCCGAATGTCTTCAGTGGGATATTCAGATCAGTTTCACTTCGGTACGTGTTTTCAAAACGTTCCATTGCAATAGTACTACATTGTTTAGTTTATCTGTCTACTCCATTTGACTCGCGTTTATCGCTGTTTAGCTTCCATTTTCATTTTGGCAATCACCACCCTATTTGACCCCAAAATGAGACCAGAATCGGTTTTACACTCTAATACTTGTAAAAAAATTATCATTGTTTCAATTTACTTAAAACAAACTTTATGAAGCTATACAGGGAAATTACAACATTATGTTATTACTTATTAAGTTAAACTAAGCAAAAGATGACATATGATTTCACTTTCAATTTTATGTAAAATATTAAAATACGAATTCTCAGCACGATATCGCAACTGAAACTGAAAAAATTGACAACGAGAAATTAAACAACTGTGGCAAGGTAAAATTTTTGTTAAAATTTCCATCGGACGCCTTTCTGCAATATCGAAGTTCCATAGTCAGATGACGTCAATCACTTACCATAGAGAAGACGTTTGCTACGCTAACCGTCTAGTACAGATATTGACAGTAGACCGTCTACGATCCCCCATGCATACAAAATCGGTGCCTCGCCGACCTACTTGCAACTTTGTCGCCCAACAACTTCAAATTCATTCATTTAAGTTTCAACTTTCAACTGGGTCTCAGGAGTTGGTTACAATGTTTGTTATAAGATTGTACATTTGTAGTCGATTGTCGAGTTTGGCAAGCAATTTTATGAATTTTCCCTCAGCTTCCTTGAGTCTGTAAGAGACAATTTTTGTCTACTACCTTTATTTTATATCATCGATGCAAATATGTATGTTTTACTATATCAAAACAAATAGTCAATAAGAGATTTTATTATTCTACGTTTAAAACAACTTGAACATTGTAATCCTTTTAACCACGACACAAGACTTGCATCATAGTTAGGAATCTTACAAAGTTTGTGACTAGTATTTTCTATTTCGTATTGTACTCATAGAGACTAGTATGATATTAAAAGCTTTTTAAAATATTTTGTTTTATTGAGCAGTAAATAATCTTTCGATCAAATTAAACATATTCTTAACACACTTTCCGCTAACTTTAGCTTTTAGACTTTAACAAGTTTCTCTTTATGTATATAAAGTAATGCCTATACCACTCCTAGTTTTAGCCTTCGACAATCTGCCTTATTGCTTCTACAGCAAGGCTTTGCTTCTTCACACCAGTAAATCAAAACATAAGACAATAGGCGTGATCGCGCCTCGTGTGGCTCAGAGAATTCTCTTAACTGCATTATAGGAGCGTCTCATGCGAAATTCAATAACCGCACTCATCCGAAACTATGTCACCGAACGATCTTCGAGTCTCCACTCGGAGACGCCGATCGGCTGTATGAGATTGTTGAATAATTTAACGAGGGAATAGATTGAGCCCACGTCATCGTCGCATTCGTCACGAAGCCGGGAGCGTACACGTAAAGCATGTTGTGTCGATAGAACAGAAGCATAACTTAACTCATCTACGCGTTCTTTTAATAAATGCGCAAGTCATTCTTAAGAAAATTCATGCAAACTTCATCATGAATGGCAAAAAGGACTTCTATTTTTAACTTTTCATTTAAAAACAACTGGCACAGAGTATACCAGTGGAAGAAAAACCTTTGTCAAGTAACGTCATTACTGAAGAGTTCGCTTTATTGAGATTATTAGTTATGAGGATTATCAATTAGGAGGCTCGCTTAGTGGATTTTATAGGGAGAACGTGATCATCCCACTGCTTGTCTCGGGTCTCCTCTAAAGCCGAGACAAGAAAGGCTCTAGCCCATCAAACTGGCCCAGGCTGGCGGAGGACACCCTTTATTTAAAATATTTAAAAGGTTATAATATATATTAAGTAGTGTTTAAACCCAATAAAATACTTGACACTTTGTAGCAGCAAAGCGTGTTGTACCACACAACGTAACCGAGGCATGCCAAGACGAACCACCTTCATAATCTAAACTATTTTAATTTAATCAAAACTGTCTGCTTCAGTCTTACGACGCTGAGATGGCTAAGAATTTATTACTAAATTCTTCAGTAAAAGGACTGGCTTGTAAGCTAAAATGCAAATTGTAAAGGATTTTAAATTTACTCTTTGCTTGTACATTTAATTTAATAAAATCTATGAATATTTGTATTTTACCTTCTATTTGTATTCTGACATGTAGGAGCGTTACCTAAATTTTATTGTTTCCGTTGACCTAAAATGCTTTTGTGTTACCAAACATCATAAGCATCGTTCACACTTTATGTGATAGAATCTAAAATATTTGTATGTACGTATTACAAAGTCCATATATTATCCTTTAGATTCAAATACCTTTGATATTTCTTACAACGTTTGAAACCAAATAAATAGAATGTCAGAATAGAGCTGCATGGTAGATTCACGTACACCCAAAGCCGACAGAAAGCATCGGCTTTAAACACAACAGCCATACGCCACGATCGGCTTTGAAAAGCTTAGCGTGATGTTTAATAGAACCATCGTTTGACGTCACACCATTATAATATTGTTATTGATTTTAGAAAATGACATTTGATTCATTTTTGTCCAATAGAATAAACAAGAATTCAATCCAATGGTTCAATTTCGAGGTTCTTAAAGCTATCTTTTTAGATAAGAATTTTTATTTTTATGCTGCGAAAGTTTTAAAATTGAACCCAAACACCTTAATACAAAAAAAAAACTCGGACGCATATTGCGTTATACATAATTTCTCTGTTTATCACTTAATACACGCATGATGATAATATGTACACACTTAGAAAGAAGTGTACGTAGGTACAACAACAATGCACATATTACCTATTGATTAAGAAATATTTTACTTTTGAACAGATTTTTATATGGAGAAGAGAAATAAAATTGATTTGGTTTGTTTCGTCTCTACGTTATAACCAAAAATGCATTATCGTTCCATCCTTGTCAAGTTAGTTAAGGACAAGATTTTGACCAAACATCTTTTTGTCTTGGCAAGATCACAAAAGCTCAAATACGAGCCAATTTAACATAACACCAAGTCTAAACACTCCGCTAATTGTGGCAAAACTAAAACCACTCCAAAACTTGCTTGGCACACGATTGTTTTCACTTGCAAGTTTCGTTTCAAGTTTGTCCAATTAACAATGGGGTGAACAGAATTGGCATTCGGTACGTCGTGCGCAAGGGTGGGTCATGGGAGTCATGACCCCCCTAAGCTAGGTCCAAGACGTTGGTGAACCACTAATTGATTTTATAAACATAACTTTTTTTGCAAACATTTTATTCGGGCGCATTTCTACATACAGTCCTTGCATACATCAATAAAATACCAATTTTTTACCTCTACCATTATAATTTTTATCTCTATCATTCATCATCATCATCATCATCAGCCAATTTTGGTCCACTGCTGGACCATATAGGTCTCCCCCAGTGACCTCCACGGGATCGGTCGTACTTATAATTATTAAAATTAAATTATAAATACTTTTGTAATGGCGCCATAGCTGGACCCGTTTCTGGTCGAGCGTCAAACAAACAGTCACACAAACACTTTTGTTCCTCCCGTGGATCGCGACGCCTGTTTCGGAATGTTGCCGCAACATTTGTTGTTTCGCACAATTGGCGAGAAGTCAAAGTTTGCAAACTGAAGGGATATCGGATACGTTCACTTCGGAATGGAACGCTGGGGCGGGGTTTATGAATAAATGTATACGTTTATGAAGATATACGTTAATGTTATTTAAGCAATAACTGAATGCTTGGGATAAGCAGATTGCACTGATATTCGGCAAATAGATAATAATTAACACACATGTATCCGCCAAAATGTTTTTTCCAAAATTCAATTGGGTTAAAACGGCTGACTTTTTGTCTCCTTTGTCGAGATATACTCGTAAGAATGTATGTTTTCATATATTTGAAGTAATATCAACAAATATTACACCACATTCCTTAGAAATAATACAAAAGAATACTCCAAGGAGTTCTGTCAGCATCTATTTTAAATAACAAAATGTCATTTGGAAGGGAATTTCTAATATCGCGGAGCACGTGGCGCGACAATACCTCGGTCCCATTTGGCGATATGGCTCCATTTCTTCATAGCATTTCACACCATATTACTATTCATTTTATTCGAACAAATTCGTACCATTATTGGACGGTCGCTTTTATTATATGTTAACTTTTTTAAGCTATTTCGAATCAACTTACATAAAGAATGCCATATTGGCAACTGACATATAAAGTTTCGATTTAGGTGATAATATTGCTCTTACCTGCGACAAGTAGGTCTATTTCATTTTTAAAACAATGAAGTATAATATTTTGCGCTTATCAAGCAGCTGCTAATATTCTAACACCAGCAGACAATGTCTTTAGCCTATTACATAGCGCTAAATAGTGACTGAAGACATGACGGCGGATAGGGATGTGTGGAAGGACAAAACATGCTGCGCCGACCCCAAATAAAAATTGGGAGCAGGGCAAGAGAATGATGAAAGCGCTAAATATATTTTTAAGACAGCCTTAACTAACTTAACATTACTAATTACTCAAGTAATTTCCATCTTTTTTGGTATACATCGAGTCAAATCTAATCACAAGTGTCAAATCTATATAAAGATAATGATCGACAAAAAAGCGCTTGGTAATGTAATTGTAATAGGGACTTCAAAGTATATATTTTAAATGGACTTCTTTAGTTATTGATAGCTAATAAAAACTAAAAAAAAGACAGGGGATAAAATGCAAGTCATTGTTCAACGCTGTCCCACAGTACTAATTCTACATGATTTCCTATGGTACCATATTTCAACCAACTTATCAACTAGTTATAACTTACAAAGAGTGGCAGTTCCACTAACAAACATGAAACCTCATTTCATAACCTACTTCTGCGGTAATGCAAACAATAATAAGTTATATAAATACACGTTAGCATTTAACTTACCTTATGCATATTCCAAACACTAATGCATTTATAATTACATTTTGAATAAACTTTGTATTCTAAAACGGGCTTTGCTTCTCAATCACGCATTCAGTAAAGCTTAGATGTTAATGGAAAACTTGATACATGTACCGCAGTATAAACTATTATTCTGCTATCCTAGTACAAAGTTTTACTCATATATTCTACATCCACGGTTTTATTTAGTAGCTGAGAAGACTATTCTTGTGCCTTAGTTTCTCATCACTTTCTGGTAATTTTTTACTTTACGTTCTCCTATTGAGAATCGTAATGGAAAAACCTAATAATACCAGTTATTAGCGAACATGTTGGTAACCAATAAAAACATTCAAATCCAACGTGAAAACAAATGAGCACTCGCAAAAGAAAGATACGAAAGATAACAATCGCATTCGTACACAAAATCGAAATAAATTGGATGCCGATGTTTCGTCTCGGCGGAAAGTCTGTTCATTTTTTTTCTAAACACGAACAAATTGCGGTTATCCCCAACATTATGCGGAGACTTAAGAGATTCTCGTTTCATTGGCGACATTTAAATGAGCCCCGATGGCTCTATCAGCTTTTTACACGTCATCACTTTTGGAGCAGAGCACCCTTCATTATCCCTTGAATGGAAATTTTCAACGCGCATTGGTCCCCTCTCTATCGTCCTATATTTGCCGACAAAGCGTTTCGTTTCACTAAAAATATGCTGTCGTTCGTCCACCGCGTTAAAATTTATTTACCATCGAGGAAGTTTGTTTAAAATCGACACTAGTGAAACTGTGTTCTTTTTTCTATTAAGTTTATCTTGTTCCAACAAAATTTACTTTTTTGTCACTTGCCTTTTTTTTATTAGATCTAGCACATTTTTAGCAGACCATAAAGAGACTACTTGTGTTATGGAAAAAAATATATATTTCAAATAATGAATTACGGTAATATATTCGCAACTTTTCACTGGAATAATTTTAACAATAGGAAGGCTTCAAATAAAGTATCTAAGCTCTCGAACAATAGAATACAATAACGTTCTCCTTTAAAAAACATTGCGAACAATACTCGAGAACTTATTAACTTATTTCCTTGCACTTGCTTCTTCATTAAAGTGATATCTAATTTGCTACCACCTATTTAAAAATTCTAATTAAAAAAGTAACTAATTAAAAAAGGGAACTTTTCGATGTTCGGCGGTCCCTGACAACGGTCCACAGTTACTGCCAGCTCGTAATTGAGCAAAGACCGGATAATTCCACTGCTCAACATTTGTTCTTTCGTTCTCACATTTTTTACTTTTTGTTACAATCGTCTTGAGTGCACTGAGAAGGGTTTTTTTATTTGAATCTAGGATTAGGGTCAGTACGCTCTCTATGTTACTTAAAACCATATTTTGTGTTAAGTAATTTTACATTCTAAATGTTTGTAAATTGTATTCTGTTTTCTGAGTCACGTTACAATCTAATTTATCTCTTTAATCAATTTTATTTTTATCTTTGCCTTCTTTTCCAATACAGACATGATTGCTTTAGTATGCACATAATATCAGTCGAAAACCACGTTTCATATTATTAAAGATAATATTAACTAAATAATTAAATTACTTTCTTTATTACAAGCCAATATCATTTTATAACGTTAATTATTTACATAAAGCCATCTGACGTGGAACGAAAAGTGACCGCAGCTTTTGTTCTCGACGCTCCGACCTTATAAAGGTTAATGAGCTGTTACGAGCTCAGAAATTCTATCTACTTGTTAATAAATTACTAGAAAAAATAAATAGCTGCTCGTGTTTATGATGTGTGGGGTTATGACCTACACTAAGAGAGTACACTATCTATTTATGTGTCTATATCTGCTCATATTGATTTCATAGGCCATGCAACTTTTTAGAGGTTCGTAATAACCACGTCTCTCTGCTGGCCTCTTACCTCCTCTACAGCTAGGATTTAGACGTAAGTCCACCACGCTGGCCTAGTATAGGTTTACGGACTACACAGTTTTAGATGTTAAAAAATATTAATGGAAGTAGTACCGAACGTATAAGGTAAATTAAAAATTTTCAATATTTTTTTTCTAGGACAACGGACTTCCAAAATTTTCAATATTTTTAATGTGATGTAATTATGTGGAACTTAGGATTTAAAATTTATTTAATTTAGTGCTTTGTATAATTTGGAGTGATCATTTTTTAAACACAAAGTTAAAACAACGAATAAGGAAGACTGACTCGTTCCTTTTTATTAAATTGTAGATATTCAATTCCATCTCGCTCTTGACCGATTTTGAAGAGGACCCATATTTTTTTATAATACACTCAAGAAAATCCCTTTTGTCCCCGTAATTGATGGCGGCTCTAACATTCAGACAGATAGTTTATGTGAAGTATTCGATCCCATACGGGTGTTATCTTCACGCCGTAAAATATTACGTGTTGATACATTTATAAAACAGTTTAGCAAAATCGCGAAGTAAATTTTGCCTACGAATTCTTTTGAGTTTTTTATATTCGTGTTTAAAACAGTGATTATTGTGAGTCGGCATTGAAGTTATATTTATTTAGAATAAAACATCCTTACTAATATTATAAACGCGTAAGTAACTCTGTCTGTCTGTCTGTCTGTTACGCTTTCACGTAAAAACTACTGAACGGATTTTAATGAAACTTTACAATAATATAGCTTATACATCAGGATAGAACATAGGATACTTTTTATCCCGGAAAATGTAGTATTCCCGTGGGAATAGGTATTTCGTGATCTACCAAAGCCATTTGAATGAAATTTGGTAAAGAGAGAGGTAGAGCTCACAGAATTAACATGGGATAGTTTTTAGCCTGGAAAATGGAGTATTCCCGTAGGAATGGGTATTTCTGGATCTACCAAACCGATTGGAATGATTTTTGGTAGAGAGGTAGGTAGGGCTCACAGAATTAACATGGGATAATTTTATCCTGGAAAATGTAATCCCGTGGGATAAACATGTTATAAATGCAAAAATCTCTCTGCACTTAACCCTAGAGTCTACGCGGACGGAGTCGCGGGCAATATCTTATAAAACCTTCGTCAGTCTAACACAGTAATGTGGATGTATTAAAATAATGACATGGATGGTCGTTGATCGCGTCATCATCAGCAATGTACATACGTACTACTGCTGGGCATGAGCCTCCTATACAATTAGGGCTTAGAAAAGAGGGGAAAGGATTTAGACCTTAGTCACCACGCCAGTTCCAGTTATTTAGTCCACCACGTTAGTTTATCACGCAAGCCTAGTTTAGACCTCAAGTTGGGTAAAAATTAAGGTCTACCAAGATTTATCCAATATATTATAACATCGTAGCAAATCGGTTAAATTATGTCGACTGATCACTCTATTTCAAAGTTAAGTCAAAGACGATAAAAAGTCATGTAGATAGATAGAAAGGAGATAAAGAAATAATGAAATAACTCACGTGATAGCAAGTAATAACTGTTAGTATATAAACAGAATGTCTGTACTATCTATTAAAAATAAAGTTAGAAATAAGCTTTAAACAAAGAATAGATTCTTTAAGACGGCCACGCTGTATCGGTCCACATGCACCTTAAAAATACCGATATCCCCTATCTTTTACTATAAGAGTTTCATAAAATATTTCCAACTTCCAGCCTTTATCCGTCTGGATTTTATAACACAATAGTTGTTATAAAAACGTACAACCGTTGCGAAAGCGTTTATAAAATTCCATTATCTTCGACAAACAAGCTGTAGAGCTTTGTCCCTCATAGTGGGTAGAATTAGCCGCGATTTTCTAATTTCAGCGTACGTGGCGTGACTGCGATGCAATAAACCGGCCAGTAAAACTGTTGCAATCATTTACAATGTTGCTGGAAACATTGTTGACGATTTCTGAAGGCGTGACGTAATAGGATTTCTTAAAACTGGGGCCCTTATAACAAATTTATGGTGAAGTTGTATTTTTATTTCAATGAGGGTCTCTTTGGGGTTCTTGGTATTTGAAAATGGCGTCGTACTTAAGTTAACCTTTAATTAACTAAAATCTTTGGATTTAATATTATTTTCTCCATACTTTTATAACCCAGACTTGTAATGAAATTTTTGCCCATTCATAAAAAAATGAATATTAGGATAAGAAAATGACTAATAAAATGTTATTACAAAATAATGTTTGTTTTTCGTCACCCAATAATATTTTCTTTAAAACATTTTATAAAATAATTTTCTTTAGCTACAAAAAAAATTCTACACAATATATTTGCAAAATACTTTATAAAGTATTTACGTAGGTGTCGGTTCTTTTACCTTTGACGCTTTCACAAAGCATGCGCAGTTAATCACTCGTTCCATTTTATACGCTCTTTTTGCAATTAAATGCAAACTTTCCACGAAGTTTTCACAGCTACCATAAAATAGCTTGTTGCTGCTAATAAAAACCGCTCACATTTGCTATTACTTTAAGTAAAAGTTATTTTTGTCAATTTGACTCGTATTTCAAAAATTACACAATCGCATGTCTTTATTTAAATAGAACTTTCAAGGAACTTAAGTAATACTAAGGGACATTATCAGCAAAAGCATCACAACCGAAACACCAAATGCAACCCCTTAACATCTATTTTCATTTACATTTATATGAGTAATGCATTCAATTTACATTACAATTAATGTTACAAAACAGTAAATATGACAATCCTTAAGACTTGCCCTATAGACTATTGACTTTTAAACGCAAGTCTTAGATTACCCAACTTGAAAACACTCAAATTGATACTGATCATCACCAAACAAAGACGAGTATAATCCTCCTAAACCCAAACAACACGGACAGCGTCAAGATTGGCGCTAAGTTTACAAATGTACGGACAACTTAACTCTCAATTATCTATTCCCGCCCCATTCCCTTCTCAGCTCGCGTTTGTCATAAAAACAAGGATTAACACCACTTCCGCGGTCCGCTGTTATCACCCAATCTGACCCGAAAGTTTGTCTTAGCGACCCACTGGTGTATTAACTTCGATACACGAATACACACTTTATTGTTCCCTTTGAAATAGAGATTATTAAACGAACGTTTTCTAATGTTTTGTTGGTGTGAATTGTTTGGGATGGCTTAAGGAGGTGATGGAATAATGGAGAATAATAATGGTGGATTTTTGCTTTATGTTTTTGCCTAGTTAAAAGCACATTATTATAAAGACACTTTTAAAAGTTATGTATAATAGTACAGTTAACTATAACCTATTGAAACGGTGATTTCTACGTAAGACTTATAATGGACTATGAACTAACTAAGAGATCCGGAATCGGTCGTGTTATCTTGTGGTTTAAAGGCCTTAGATGTATGTGTCACTATCATTTTTATCGATCAATTCTTCACTCACACGTTTAATACTTAGGTCATATAAACCAATATTAAGATTTTCACATTCTACTCATTTATAATCCGAAACAAATTTAGTTTATAGCTACAACAAGAAAATTCGCAATCGGATTTTCATATTATTATTGTACGAACGATATCTGACCGAATTGACGACACAACTCTTTCTTCCCCTGCACACTCATCAATCTTTTAGTTGAAACCGATCTGGTCGATCTTAACTTCTTTCGATTTTACCCTAAGATGTAACTTTTCAGCATTATCTCTTCAACTTGGCCTTCGCTTCGCAAAGTTTTATTCGCTTACCAGGCTTAATTACTTCGTTTTTTCCTCCTTTCAGTCTGGTCTCTTGACACATTTGAGTAAGTGATAGCGAAAACTGTTATTAGATCTCGGAAGACTTTTCTTACATTTTCATTCTTAATTATAAATAGGATTTTTAAACATTTTATAATGCTTCCTACGTTGAACTGACTATTTTGTTTGCAATAAAATCATATTGTAATATGAGCAAAAAATAAATGTTCAAAATTGACACGACGGACAATGATTTGTCTTAAATTATATATTGTTGTTTAATAACTTTATTTAATAAATTAATATAATGAATAAGTTTTAACATCAAAAGATGAACTGAAAAATCATTATTTCTCTAAATCTAACAAAATTACAAACAATCGTTAAAATTTAGTCTCTATCATAGTAATTCGTAAAAAAAGTTGAAAGTTTTCAAGACAATTATTAAATTTTGTATTATAATAAAAGCATTACATACGAAAATATTCACAATCCATCGAATGATAACAATTTAGCCAAACAAATAACAAGAAACGTAACGAATCGAAACGGTACTTTATATCACTTCGCAATTACTACTATTGTTGATATACATAATTATAAGTTTCGTTTCGCTCAATTATCCTTCGCGTATTATTATTAACACTGATTATGTAATTATGTTTTATCCCTAAGGCATTGTTTTTCAGTCGAATTTATGATAATGCAGATATGATACACAATAGTACAAATAAAATAATTTGGTAACCCTCATACACTAACTCTTATAGTGTAATATCTTATGTTTTCAACTGAACAATGGAAAATGAAATCAATTTCTCAATAAATTTAATAGATTTTGCTCAATACAAAATTTGTACCTACGCTACAGATTTTCGATTCACTGAGTTAATATGGCGTATCGTATCGGTCCTATTATTCTATACTCTGAATACAATCATATTGGCCGTACAATTATATTATTTGTGAAAACGCACTGAGTTCAACTAAATAGTCTTAACAATAATACAATTTCGAAAATTTGTTTTGTATTCAAATGCTAAAAAAGTCTGATACCATTTGCGCGTAAATACAAAACAATGTATTATAAATATTTAATACGCTTAAAGAATAAATTATTCATTTCAATTTATAACTAAACAGATTTTTGTAATTTGTTTCATTGTTCATAGCAAACGAATACAAATTCTTTAAAAAATTCTTATGTATGTAGAGTATATATATACAGAGTCAATATGTAGAGTCACATTGGATACGAGTCCTAAAGCAATACTCGTATTAATGTAATGGTTGAAAATAAAGACTATTTGAAAAAACAAAATTTTCATTTTGACCTCGTCTACAATAAAGGCCCAAAAGCTAAAGTACCTGCTAATTCATAGCTTTGTTAGAAAAACGCAAACCTTTATCAAAAAAGGGTAAAATACAAATTAACTGCCATTGTCCAGTGAGGTCGCAGATGTTTTTAATTACCCTGGAAAAATTGTATAGGGCTATCCACACGCACTCAAAAAGTATAATGTCATAGCCACAACGTACCTACGAGAGATTGATGAGTCGAGTGGACTGTGCGTGAATTTAGAGATGACCACGCTTCGATAGAATTATATTTACAGAATATGGATATGTAAGAATAAATAGTGTTTATTTACAATTAATACGTAAACAAATGAGGTGGTCTTAATACTTGAGGCATTCTCTACCAGTTGAATCTTAGGTGATGTAAAGATGTAAATTGTAGGAGTAGATCAATTGAATTTTAAGCATTAGAAGCATTTTGATATTGCTATTAGAAATGAGAAGCTATTATTGAATCTTGTTTTTAAATTCGATTTATTGATCTTTATTTCTTACTTTAAAGACCATCGCAAAAGCAATGCCATTACATTATCGTGATTTCCTTGATAACTCAAACAATTATTAAGATCAGGTCTTACTTCTAATAAGGGTAGCCTATTAAAATTATTAAACATAATTATGACGAACGTAAACTTTCGTCCCACCAAATTAGAATTGAAAATATCTATGAAGCTACTAAAATCAATTTTAATAATCACTTTACCGGGCTGTTATAAAAATCTAAGTCTTTCCAATTCAAGCTGAAGCGAGGTAACTAACTTACTAGCTCAACGTTATCTAACTTCCAACTACCAACGTCACCATGCATGACTCCCAAATCGATCATCACGTTTGATCTATTGATTCGCAACACGACACCGACGGTACGTCGTCGTGATTGATCACCGCAGTCATCAATATTTCTTATTTCATTGTTATACTGAGTAATATTTCACTGTTGGCCGAATGTGGCACATGTTTGGTTACGTAATTATTATTTAGATATGGGGTATTCTCATCCTTATTTGAATGATGGAGTCAAAACGATTTATAGTTATATTCTTACCGTCACTTCTCAGTTTATATACGAAAATCTATTGTACGTTCAAAAAAATCTTGAGAAATTTAAAAAAATATGTAATGTACATAATAAAAATACTAGGAACAAATGTAATCTTGTTCAACATGTAACTCGTCTCCGGAAAATTAATAACTCCTTTATGGGGCTAGGTATACGCTTTTACAACAAACTCCCGAAGGGGATTAGGGAGCTTCCCTTAGAAAAGTTTAAAAAATTGATTAAAGGTAAACTGTATAGAAAAGGTTATTATAAAATTTCTGATTTTATTGAAGATAACAACCCCTGGGAGTAAGTAAATTGATCGGAGGTTATGTTGCTGCATTTTGTATCCATGTGACATTAAATTGTAAACAATATTATTAGATTGTAATCTAATTTTTAGATTATAATTGTAATTTATTAAAAAGAAAAAAAAATGACATGTCGTGTTGCTGAGGGAGTTTCTTGCCGTTTCTTCTCCACAGCGATAACACGTTTCGAAGCGGCACTAGTTTAAAAAAAAAACAGTATAAAAAAGTGTTAAAAAATGACGATTCAAAAGAACTTGTAAAAGTCTATTTGAATAAAGGAGATTTGACTTTGACTTTGACTTTGACTTTGAAACACATACTATAGTTTCTCAAAATACAGACAGGAGACAGCAGTTTTACTCAAGTAAGCTAATTAGCAAAAAATTCCTAAAGCAGGGTCCTAGGGATGACACAATAGCACTCTGTACACTGCCAATACGATAGGACGAGATCGTAAGCATCGTTCTCCATGAACATGATAGAGGTTATGGGATGAACCTTCGTCTAAAGTCATAAAAGGCTAATGACGACAGAATCAGCAATTCACTGCTGGTTATGGGAACCTTCTTCGTGAAAATTAAAAGACCTCTCTTGCCATTTTCAATCTATAATACAAGAGTTTGGATGTCATGCTTCGAATGATTTCTACCATATTTCTTTCTCACTAAGGCAAGGATCATCTCCTTTTGATATATTTCCTTGGCTGATTTTCATTACCTGAATAAAAAGTTTACTTGCATTAACTCCACCCACTTTATCTTTTGTTTATCAGCCAATTAGTTATCAAACAGATTGACAACGCCGTCATTTACTAATGGGATACTGACATAACTGTCAACGCACTTTCTATCAAATGGTTTTGATTAAATGGTTTACAAAAGTTGCAAGTGAAAAACTAAATCGAACTAAGTGTTATCAATTGAGTTTAATATTGACATGACAATTAATGTTATCTTGTTTATAAAATATATTGTGTGATACTTGCAACAAAGTGTCAGAAATAATAATTTTTTGGACCTTTTACAGATACCCTTCTATATCAAAAAATATGTCGGTAACAGCATTTCTTTAATAGATAAAATGAAATATTTTACTTATATTGAAAACGCACAACGTAAATATTTGTTCTCTTCATGTATGAACTACTGAACTAATCGTGACAATTTTTATATAAAAGTAGTTTATATAATGATTATCGTGGTACCTTAAATCTCAATAGGAAATATTTTTAGGATCTTTATTGTGCCCAATTTTATGATTCTTTCCACTGTTTTTTTTCCAGAGGAAGGAAGTATCCTTCCCTGACATTTAGTCTTGGTGTCTACCACTTGAGTATGCTGTAAATAAAGAGTAGGTATAAGTGTTTACAAAATGTTTTCCAAACTCATGTCCCATTTTTGAAACAGGTCAACATTAATCTTTGTGTTGTTGTCATTAATGTTGATGTAATTAATTTAAGATTTAAGGGATTGTCTTTTTTGATGCAATAACTAAACACACGTAAAACTGTTATTCGTTATTCCAAGCTAAATCTATTATTTATTCTAACAAAAGATGTCAAAAATGTATTTAAAACGTATTGCAGTAAATATTCACTCACGTTACGAGACATGTAAAAATTAGATATTTCTTTCATATATTGACAAAACATTTTTCGATCGAAAGCAGACAGAATTGTCAATATCATCGGAGTCAGTACATTCAAACCGTAAAATAGTTATGCTGTCTATAATCATAAAAGCATTTTATGCGGCATTTTTTACGTCGTGGAAGGTAAGCTTCGACACTTAAAGGCACTATTTATATTCATAATATTTTATGTACTTTATACGGTATTTGAGAGCATAGCATGTTATGTACGACATTTAAAATTAATCCATCTAGCAATTTTGCATACCATAATTCCCACATTACTAACTAATTACTATATTTCCCAGGTCTCACAGCGCAGTCCGAAAGTAAGCCACAGTTTGAGATAAGCATGTTTAGATTTTCAAGCGCCATGATCGACATAGTTGCATTGTCACAGTGAAGTCTAAATTTCATATCAATACCACTGTAGATTTTACCCCTATACAAAAGTAGCACACATTAAGTGACCTCACAATTTAGACAATTGCAACCTGTTTGCTACGAAATTTTCGATAAAATTTAAAATGGCAATAAATATCTTGATTCTAAAAAAATTAGAAACTTAAAATATAAACCTCATTTAATTGAAAAAAAAAAGTATATACATTTAAAAAAGATATATTCCAATTTCAAAATTGATTACTAAATGAATCAATGTTTGTTGCCAGTCTATAACTCTACATCTCACTAGAAAAAATATGTCTTGCATTCATAATTCTTCCAACACACACTTGTTTCCAAATCGATACTAGATGTTTTGCAACCCACACATTTCACCGACCTTATTGTATCGATAAGCAACTGTAATTTAGTTTATCGATTTCTTCCTCGAATAAAACTAAACAACTCTAGTAAGCATGACGTAGTTCGATCAATTAACGACCCACAATATTGTAAAGATAAACAGTAATTAATCTGTGTGGAAATAATTCAGTCTTGCACTCGAACTAATGGCATTCTGTTTTCGTTATGTTAAATAAATTTAGTGGAAAACAAGAATATTTATGGACAACATTATTTTATGTTGTAATCCTTCAGTTCTTATTTTATGGCCTCTTTGGCTGTAATTCTTTTACATCGCTAATTTCTCTTTCAACGTAACCTGCCACTTCACTGCTAAGATTTAGATGTATAAATTTTTCCCCATCCAGTGTTAATAAAATATTGTTGAACATAGGAAAAAATGCCTATTTTCAATTTCTTTCCATTTACATTCTTTTTATTCCTGTAACAGATGTTTCTGCACAGATGACTTACTGTAGCATATACATACTCTTTACAACATACACAGTTTTGTAAACTAGTGAGTATTTTCAATTAGTTTTGTTAAAATAGTAGTAGCGAGTGACTTGTTATCAAATTGAAAAGTCAACAAATTGGATTATGGTAAGTAAAATTAAATAATTCCAATTCATTTTAGATCAAAACGGGTTTAAGGCTATTCTAAATATAAATTCATAACTAACCATGTAGCAATCAAAGTACTGAAACACAAACAAATTAAGACATATTTCCTTATATAGTATTAATTTGGAACATTCCTAAAATACACATAAACGCAAAATGTCAAACCTCTACCTTGATTTTCAGCCTTCAACAACCGAAGTTACATCCTAATTAACTATTTCACCATATCTTCAATGTTTTTACAAAACGCAAAGCATTCGAAAAGTTGTCTAACAGGCGCGCCGTAACGTTTCCAAACTCAGGCAACTCGCAAAGAGCAGTTACAAGTAATGGATTCAAATTTCCTCGTAGACGAATTAAACTTGGCGAGTTCCATTGAATTACATTGTGTTGGAATGGACCATACCTCGCTTTGATCACGATTCCCCCCGTTTTATTACTCGAATGGATGATCGGAGTTAAGTTACTTCGCGTCGTGTCTACCGAATGTTGGCATAGTTAGGATTATTTCGACAGAATAGAACAATTAGTTTAAAGGTACTACTGTATAATCTGTGTTCGTATTTAATTGTATTTTTTTCTCTGCGAGAGGGGACGGGCGAACAGAGGATAAAAATAGCAATTTTTTGCCTCCTATCGAAATAACGGAAACTGACGCTTCAGTCGTAGTCATTCATGTAGAGCTACTCTTTCTGTAGTAACTGCAACCATTAATTCCGATATAGATATTTTATTTTAGTTATTATATTATACAATACATAATATGTAGGAACATCAACGGATATCGCAAATTGGACATGGACGAGCTCGATCCCACGATGAAATATCAATATTTCTCATTTCTGGATGTTCAAAAGAACTTTACAAACATAAACACGCGTAATAAACGAGAAAAAAAAAAGGCTTCCAAAGCATGACTGAAACGAAACTGTATATCTTTAAGTCCCTTAATTTATACCATCCCGGTAGCGCGAACCTTGACCTTCCAAATAGAATTCTTGCCATTTCCTAAAAAAAAAAAAAAAAAATAAAGGAATTTCGTCCAATGCACAATTCACTTTTCATCCGATCAAAACATTTTTCAATAACAAACAATCCCTCTTGCACGACAAAAACCAATTTTGATCCGCAGCGGGCGTCATAAAAGAAAAGTTCGACATCGCAAAACGAATATATTTTATTAAAGTCATCGTATCATTGTTCATAAAACTTCGACGTAAACTCAGACTCAGCATAAATTGCGACGACACACTGTTGGCGGAACACGAATAATTTAGACTCAAATAAGTTATTTGAAAGTAAATGACAGGCGCGTATTTCTGTGGAAGCGATCCCTCATTCCTACTGAGTTTCTTTATTTGTTCAAATGCGTATTGTACCCAGCGTTTCGCTTTTTTGTTGTACAAAAAACTTTTATTGAATGCCTTTATCTCTCATGGACGTCGAAGCGTCGAGACTTATGCTAGAATGTTCACGACAGATTATTAAGTAAATCCTGTTTTCATGTTGCATAAAACTTGGCCAATAACAAATTTAATAAAGGCGTTTTATTTTATGGTATTTTAAAATTTTTGAAGAGTAGGTTTTATTTTCTTACGGGAAAATTTATACAGCGCACATATTTAAGCTCGAAACATAGCGGCATAGCTGCAAATTATTATCTTTTATTATTTGCTTTTACTATTCCGCCATGTGCAATACACCCATAAAAGAATAAGGGACTTGAGAATCAATGAAAAGCCATTTCATGTATCTTTATTCTTTAGTCCTAATTTTAACGTTTAGCAAGAACACACTAGCTCATTTAAGTAAAAACGAGGAACAAATAATGGTATAATATGTTAAGGAGCATCTTCACACGCTATTATATTTATCAGCAGGCAATTCATCAAGAACTGTCTTAAAAAAAAAACTTTTTTTTTCTTCCAACTTTTTTTTGTTACTCACTTCAAAAAACCGCCTCTAATTCCAATTCCAAGTGTTCTATTTTTAGTTATCACTTGCCATCAGCGGCCTAACAATGGGTTTGCTGAATATCGTTAAAAATAAAATAGGCATAGCAAACTATCTTCTAATAACATTACTTCTGTAGCATAAAATCGCGGTGTGCAATTGAGAGGAATTGGTTAGAACATACTTTCTTAAAAATCGGAATTTAAATACACCTTCAATCCCCCCCTTCAAGGGAGACAAGAATTGGAAATAATTATGCTCTCACGATCGAAATCCGCCCGCCGCCGATCGGCTCTATTATTACAGAGTCCGAATGGAGGAATTTTAAAATTCATTCATTTAAATCGGACTACTGCTGACGTAAAATATTCATCAACCAATTCACTTGCGGATATTGTACTATACAATGCGAAATAAAAAACCTCTTAGGAATTAAACGTAAAAGTACCTACTTCATTGAAGATTGTATGAAAAGTAGGTAATGGTTTTAATAAAAATCGGAAAACTCATCATGTGGGAATAGCGGAAACATCTTTTTCTATAAATATTTTCCAACTTATAGAAATAAATGAGTTAAGAAAAAATAAATTAAAAAGGAGAATAACAAAGTAATAAAGCCCATATACGACCCACTGCTGAGCACTTGCCATCTTGCCGGTGATGGGATATTCGTATCCTCACGGATAGAGATCATCGTACTTATGGCCTTCATCATCATCATCAGCCTTTATTCGTCCACTGTTGGACATAGGCCTCTCCTATGGCACGTACTTATGGTCTTATACCGGATCAATTATATCATTCGAAGAACAAAACTTTACCTTTGGTACCTTACTCATTATTTCAGAAGCCCTGTGCCCAGCGAACGTAAATACGGGCTCACATGATACGTTCACGTAAATTTATTCCTCGGTGCATCAAATCCCACTTTTCACACGCGACAACATAATAAAAAAAAATAACAGAAGGCGTTGCTACCATACAGCCTGTGGACTTTACAAACTGCTTTCTAAAGCAAACGCAATATCGTACAAATAAGTTAGTGTTACGTACTGAGTTGTTCCGGCGTACAGTGTAAGCTACTCAGTGAAGTTAATTTCTCCGTTGCAAATCCCGATGCTAGCTGCACCCGCTATGAATTATTTCCTGGGACCTCGCGAACTTCGCTCACTTTATAAACCTCGTTTTGTACTCGCTTATTATTTTAAGCAAGGTCACACTTTAATTTATTTAAGAATTTTTCGTGTTTAATAAAACAAAACTAAAGCTTGGAGAACGGTGTATTGTTCAGACAGTTGAAGATTTTTTTATTTACTTTCTTACTGTCGCTAATTTATAATAGACAAACAACTACAAATACCTACATATTTCTTCAGAAGTTGACTACGACAGTTCTTAGCGATGTTATTTCATTTACCCTATGACTTATTTTGTATAAACTATTGTTAAAAATTTGGTGTACACTACACATGTTTATTACGAATTAAATATGTAAATGCATTTTTTTATTACATTACCTCAAGGAAGTCATCACATTAGCGAAGATTAATACCCAACAGTTCCTATTTAAGGGACGAGTAACAAAAATGAGAATTGGTTCTTAAAATTCCATAATGAATAGTAAAACTCGACAGAATAGGGCAGCGCTTTTCATTTTCCGCCGAACTATCGCGCCGACTACATCCAACTTTCTCCATTTCTCTTCGGAATGAACTTCTCATAGTAATTGTCGACTAATGATCTGCATCGTGAGTTTGATGTATTCACTCATAAATCTTGCCAAGGTTTAATCTGAATTAAGAGCACTACATTTACTACAGCGTATGCCAGGCGTGTATTTTTATGAACCGGGAAAGTAACTGCACTGTAATTCATACTTATAACTACCTAAAATGTAGATATGCAAGTGTATGGTATACTACCTACGTCGTTATGCTTGAAAGGGTAGTGGTAGTTCTACTCGTCACCCCGGCTACCCCGTAAAGACGAAACCAATATTGTTGGGATTTAATATTGATGCCATGCATCCATATTCATACTATATTCATTCATCCTTAATTGTTGTATATTACATAAATTACCAAGTTATACATGTATTTACATACGTCTAACTTGTATCAGTACCGGTCATGTAAGATCAGGTCAGGTTCATGGAAGTCCAGAAGCCCAAATCACCTCACAAAATTCCAAACAAATATTTTTTTTTAATCCGTATATGACAAAAACAATTTAACATATAAATAAGAACATCTCATCCCCACAATAAACAATTATAACGTAGACATCACACAATTAACGTGTAACACTCTTGGCCCTCTATGGTATTACTAAGTACCGCCACTGACTTGTACAACACCTTTTAAAAGCGCCACAATACCCACGCACCAAAAACTAAGTCAACTAAATCAGCCAGCAGTTATCTCGTCACAAAAGGCTATCCGCATTGTGTGAGTTCCGGGGCATTTCGCGTTCGTTCGCCCGCCGAGATCTGCTTCCGCCAGCCGTGCTTGCCAGCCACTTGAAATTTCCTGGGAAACGCTCCGATTCATTAAGATTTTCTTGTTCCTATAAAAAGTGGATTGTAGCGTCCTATTTATGCAGGTTTTAAAAATTTCCTGAAGCTGGATTGTTATTTTAGTCGTGTTTTTTTCTGAAGTTATTATTTTACGGCGGTGAAGTGACCTGTTTTGTTTTTATATTGGTTGTATGTTTTTTCAAGTGCAAACTCTAGCCTTGGTGAAACTGAGTGAACCAATCAATACCTTTGTCACAATATTGTATGTTTGAAACACTACAAGCAACACAGTATACAAAGATTTTTAGGCCATCAAATTTTCTGACACAACAATAATATTTCAGTACTTACGGAAAAAAATTTTACCTTTTTAAAATAATACCATTCTGTTTGCTGAAACAGAATTTTGTTTCATTTCTGTTCATCAATTGGCCATTTATTTCGCAAGATGTATAAAAGGGATTTATTAATATGAAAATTAAAGTTACGGTGAGTCTAGCAACACTAAATCTTTTCGGTTGACACGTTTACTCCAGTCACGTCTTCTATTGTTGGTCACCCTTTTTATGGTATTCATGTACGTTACTTTATGGAATTATTGTCTAGATAAATCATATTTTTTTCATATTTAAGTTTTGATTGGTTCAGATATAAAGCGTTACAAAAAGTTAAAACGTTTATTATTATGTTGTAATGTTTTATTCATTGTATTAAATATTTAACACAAAAAAAAATATTAAATAAGCCGATGTAGAGAATATTTTCTTTGGTCCGAATAAAACACTAAGATACTATCCAAAACATTGATCCCACCCCAATAGGATATAATATTGAAATTTGTGTTTCTGGATCCGTTTGCTTACAGCATCCTCTTGAGTATTATAAACATGGGTATATATTTGATCCAGCCAGCACGATCGTACCAACTCCCCAAGCTACCGTTGGACCACCTAAAGGAATAGTGCGCATTCTAGAAACATTTAGTGTTCATTCACGTTTACTTTGTACATTACAAAAGGCATTCCGTAAGTAAAACAATTCCACAAGAGTGCAACAAACAGCAACGCCAAAGTGGAGCACACACTCGCCTATGTTTTATTCAAGAGTCGAGTGCCGAGAGTAGAACTGACAAGTCGACTGAAGGCAGGGGACAGATCTGACGTCACGAGCTCTGGAATGCGCAGTTGCTTGCGCACTTTGTATGGAATTTCTTACCTGCAGGAGTTTCAGCTTCGGCTATTGGAATAAATTAGTGAATCAACTTATGTATACTCACAGAATTTAATGGTGAAGGAAAATATGAGGATGACACCTAAAAGTTCCTAAGAATATCTTAGGTGTGTAGTCCGCCAAGCCGCACTGGACCAGCATAGTGAACTTAGGCCTAAACCCTGTTCAATTGTAGTAGAGCCCTCTACCCAGCACTAGAACTGAAGCCAAGTTTTGACACTTGTATTTGAATGCCTACATCATAGGTGGTATCTTCCTGCTATTTCTAGGGCATATTTCCAGAATCAGCTTTGCTTTCAAAACTTTCTGAGTCTCAAAATGCAACTACCTCTTCCCTAGTAACCTCCGCAAAGATTATTTTGTGGGGATTTTTTGTAAAGGCATATAAAGTGTTCTTTAAACACAAAATTATCTTAAACCGCCATTATTCTGGTTAATGTATAAGATTAACAATAAGCTTAGCGAATTATTTAATAAGGTTTAGCATGGCAATTTTCTTTTTCCAAGCAAAAAAGCTTTTGTAATATATTTTTAAAAGCGGCCAACATCACTCTGCTAGACTTAAAAAAGTCTTACCATTTTTAAAAATACTTTAATAATGTAGTCTGCCAATCCACACGAGGCCAGCGTTGTGGACTAAGGCGTTAACCCTGGCAGTTTTAGTGAAGGTCCGTAAGCCACCAGTACCAGGCAATGTGAAGAATATGGGCTGATGACCATGATGACGGTGATGACGATGTTTGTATAATAAAAATAAATGCTTTTGTCAATCCGAATTCCCATCACAAATTATATTTAAAGTATCCAATTATCCTGGAATAGTATAATAAATTCACGTATACTATATTGCTATATAGATATATCGCAAATGCACTAGTCTTGTCACCGCGCGGATATAGACGCGTTTTAATGATTTATTCAAACCTTCCATCTCAATCTGAACACGCCTACATAAATAACGATTCGACATTAAACTGAAAGTAAGTCTTTACTTAAACATATGCATATTAATATGAAATAAAACTATGGGAAATAGCCAACGGTTAGACGATAAATTTTTATACTTAAAACATTATCTTCAGCCCATATGCGTTCCCCTGCTCGACACGGGCCTCTTCTGCAACTAAGAGGGTTTAAGGCTCTAGTCAACCAAGCTGGCTTAATGCGGTTTAGCAGACTACACGCCAAAGAAATTCCAAAGAACTGACGTTGTTTTCCTTCACCGTTAAAGCAAGTTTCTCAAATGGTCCTATGAGAGCCCTGTTTCTTTTTTCTTTTGTGGTATAGAACCCTTTAAACACTTGTCCTGTTTTTTTTCTTTTTGTCAAATATAATCTTACGCAATTACTAATATTACTGAGAATGTTAACAGATTGCCTTTCACTAAGACAAAGTCAAAGCAATTTATAATCTAGCACCAACGAACTAGATAAATATTTCATATTGAACTTAAAATACATACATGACAGCTAAGTGTGCTTGTCCACTCAGTACAAAAAAGCCTTACAGCATCGAATCCATTAATAATGTTGGTACTACCCAAAAAAATTGACGGACAAATACGAAATTCTTCCGTAAACATTAATCTTTGGGAAACGTAACGTTATTTATCATTTTTAGCCGTAACATTTCAATTTGTTAGTGAAAAATTTGTGTATTCTAGTTGATAAATCACGGGGAGCGGGGATTGCGCCAATTGCGGACAGGAAGGGGATGCGACGGGGAATCAGCGTGGAAATTTTCACGCCTCCGCGATTTTCTACTTAGAAATAAAGGCATGAAACAGTTTTGAAATTGTGCATACAAATGAACCTGTATTTCAATTGAATTTAACTGCAGACATGCATTTCTGTTTTGAGGACTGTTTTATTGTTATTTAGTTTTTGGTCTTCTTGTATGCCGGTTTAAGAGCGGGTCACTGTGTATATTTAACTTATTTCATATCTACGATACTCATTGACTACTTCATGAAATATGTTGATATTTTAATCATCAATCAAGGACTTTAATATAAAAAGGGATTCGTTTCGTTTTCGTTCGTTGCTTATGGACTTTCAAAAATTCCTTATAGCCCCACGGGAATTCTTTTATTCTTATATATTCAATAGAAATAAATGCATAATTCATACGTGCAATCTACCATAAAAATAATTGGATAAGCTTTGAACTTCCAGAGGTTACACATATACACTTACATACATATATGTATGTGACATTGGCTCAACGTTCGTCCACAATTTGATTTTACTGCTGCATCCTCATAGAAAATTCTAGATTGCACCGCTTGTGATTCACTTTTATCGGATTTATATCGGACACTTGCAGGACAGACTTTATTAAATTCACTCAGCGGTTCTAGCGAAAGATTAAAAAGAGTTATAATATAATTTTTGAACTTAAATTTACTGTCCCCTTTTTATAATGTATTTCTACATTCTCCGCCATCTGTTTTTAAGTTCCACGTAATAATTACTTTTCGGTGTGGCTATTAATTGTAATCTGATTAAAAAACTAAATAAAACTGTTGAACACCGTATTATTTTTTATACACTCAACAGTCACATATAATAGCTCTCACCCCATACTAGATAGATAGATAGATAGATAGATAGATAGATGTCGTGGGTATCAGAGACTAAGAGATCCTTTTTCAAACACATTTTTATATAACTCATAAGTAGCACAAATATCTTTCTTGTACTCATAAGTTATTTAAAATTGTTCGAATTCCTCCTGAATAAATAATAAAGTTGAGACAGCCGATTGACGACGGTACAGGCCACGAATCACCCAATTTTCTGCGATGAAATAATGTAAGCGAGAGCCCTGGTGATCCGTCTACCTGCGACAAAGTGCCCTGCAACAAGTTGCTTTATTGGAAAAATATTTTACAATCTGTCTCCTTGGTATGTACTACAGAGATATACCGAGATAGACGAGCAAATCAGGCGTGGAAGTCAGTATTACGAGCGCACTATATGGATATGTACATACGGCCCACTGCTGGGACATAAATGATGATGATGTTGATGATGATGACGAGAATGACATTATTGATGATAATAATGATAGTGATGAATGGTGTTGATGAACTCTTAATTCAAGACAGTTTACTTCGTGTAAATCTATGACCAGTCTTGTTGTAAATCTCAATCACATAAGCATCTACAACAGGCAGTAAGCGCCTAAATATGCGTATATAACATACATGTACATTGTACGTACGGCCATATATCACACGAACAGCCGGTAGATCAGGTTACGCGCTGATTGCCTGTCTAACGTCCCAATTAGGCCTATGGCTAATTTAAACTGGAGCGGATGTGCCAGCCCGGCCTATATTTAGCAACATCTCACGTTCCACAAAATATTCATATATGGAAATTATCTTGCGCAAATGGTCCTATAAATATGATCAATACGGTTCCAATAAACTTAATCCTATTCATACCGCTCTCTTCAATGTATGAGGCGTTGTACTGATATCGACCATGTCTTTATTGGAGATAACGAATTCTTATTATGAGAGAATATGGAGGTACATAATTTATAGGCGCTTACTTATAACGTTATTATACACACGTGGTTTATTATGAGAGACTATAAATCTTATATTATATTTCAGTGGGTATCCGGGTGTAATTACCGTTATAAAAATAAATACCAATAAAATGAGTCTTAGAAAATAGTGCTCCTAAAGGCGGGTCATCGATCTACCGGTTTTTTAAAGTCCAAAGTCCGGCCAAGTATTTAACAATGTAAAACAGTAGCTTCCATTGCCACTCAGGGCTATGTCTATATGTTTTTAAATAATGTAATAAACATACATCACAACTTTTTATGTTTAAATATAACCCTCATTATTCGGGCAAAATTCAAGAGTCAACCACTTTGCTCTACTCGGGAAAGGAACCCAGGAGCTTTAGATCCTAAAAATCATATAGCACATGAAATATTGTACAACCTTGTCAAAACACTCCCATAATATTACTTGCAATATTACATCTGTTACGGCCGTCTAAAGTAACATTTCATCTGAATGCGACACCACGGTTTTCGGTACAATACCTTACCTTCTTTATCGGTATAAAAATACCCGGGCATTCCACGTGTATTATTAACAAAGGGGGAAATGAAAGCCTGTCGCCCGTCACATTTCCTTAAAAGATTCACGGAAGGCCGCTTTCCGTTTATTAGCAGAATACTAAAGATATTTCAAGGCTTACGTATAAATAAGATGGCATTTATTATTTTTACCATAAGCTTCTCGGATTTGACATAAGACTTCAGGGTGTAAATGTAACTAATTAGGAAACTATTAGTAGCATTGTAGTCTCTTTCTCTAGCAACCTATAGTAGAGTTCGGAAAGTGCCCAGATAATCAGTGGGATGAAATAATAATAAATTTCCAATAACCAATTACGTTATCTTTCACAAATTGCCGGTTTAAATACACCTTCATTATTTATTTTCAAAAACAGTTCACGTTCTATATAACATATCTCCGCTAAACATAAAACCGCAAGATCATATTGTTCAAGTGTAAAAATAAATCAGTCACAACGTAACAACATCGCAACATTCCATCCAATATCATATAGGGAAACAGTCATAAATGGCACGGCGCATGCAAAAAAAGTTTTGTAAAAAACAAAAGCCTCTCGCCTGAGCGCTGTTGATGCAATCCGCTGCACCCGTGGCTTGATACGCCTCTACCACGATCCTTTATCGCAGATTGAGTTGTGAATTATTTAGGTTTAAAAAAGGAATAAGCGGATATTTTCTCCGCTGTAAAATACGGAGTGAGCAATGCCATCGGTAGTAATATATTAAATATGCATAGATTAAAGGAAAAAAATACAAATTAAAAGTAAAAATAACGTACTTGATAATGTTTTAAAAAAATCTCTAAAGCAATAAAAATACCTTTTTATTACGTAAATATGTAACCATTGATTTTAATTTAACCTTGTGCACTTATCTTACCTTCATTTCTCACCTTACATTTCCATCCTTGGTTATCCTTACCTTGTGCAATAAGGCCCCATTTTGTCTTAGTTTAGTGTATTCTACTTAACAGTTTTTATCTTACGTGTACAATAAAGCTCTACATAAACAAATGAAAATAACTCATCGACATTCCGTGGTAGCACCACACAATCGTGCGATACACAGTGAAATAAATTGCTACCTGCCGTGTATGCGGATCCAACGATAACAGTTTTGTGGATGCGCAATTTTATTCAGTACAACGGTTGTTTAAATCAATTGTACTGTGACAAAAGTTATTACAAAAATTAGACCACTGCAATTTGC
This sequence comes from Cephonodes hylas, assembly GCA_030295005.1. NCBI lineage: Eukaryota > Metazoa > Arthropoda > Insecta > Lepidoptera > Sphingidae > Cephonodes > Cephonodes hylas. The sequence continues at coordinate 10,288,996 of AP025371.1, forward strand.
TCGAAATGCCATCAATGGAAGGCAATTCGTTTCAATTATTTTGATCATTTGAACAATACTGCATTCCTGGTGACGCATGCGAAACGTTTAATTAAATCGATGCATTGTTAAATACTTGCCGTATTGGGAAATACGATAAATGTTGGAGAATTTCCATTAAGTGCTTTATCGACAAAACCACAATGAAAATTCCGAATCCTATAAATTGATGTCATTTGCCCGCTTTTACTTTATGATATTTTAATATTGGTTATTTTTCATACGACCCATTCATGCCTGACCACCTAAAAGGGTAAGCAGGATTTTTATCAATTTTCTCTAAGTAAGTTTGTGTCGCAAAAAATAATTTTGAATTAAGGTTTATTTGTTAAAATTGTATTCTACCTTAAAATCTTTCTAATACGACTTATTTGATTAATTTTTCTTCTCTTTTTCCTTAAAAAGTCCAAATACCTTTTAGCTTCTCCTTGTTTCTTCCGACAGCCCCATGACGCATTTGGTTAGCCACTAGCTTGCAAAACGAGTAGCCGGGAGTTCTATCCCCACGCCGAGACGAATATTTATGTAACTCGCAAATATTTGTTTCATGTATGGGTGTTTGTGAGACAGTAATGTGTAGTTACAGTGCATGATTCATAAATTTATGTGATCTTAAATACCCCCAGTATTTATTTATTTGTAATCCATACAACATAAAAAATGGTTTTGTATATAATCTTTCTCTTTTTCTATCAAAGAATACAATTTATTTTTCAATCTAAACCCATTGAAACTAGTTCATAATTTATTCTATATCCAAGGATGAAACTAAAAAGAGCCATCTCAAGCGAATTGTTGAAGCCATTTACCTAATTGGCGAGACAGTTTTGCGAAGTTAGTTATTCACCAAGTTCGCCGCTAAGTGAAGGAAACTTAGCTGCAGATAATCAGAGCTTGCATCCACAATACTGGCACTAATTGTTATGGAAACGTTCCTCTCGGCCTTTGATTAAGGCGCTAGTTTGGTCTTATGACCTTTGTTATAGAGATTTGTGGAATAAGGTTAGATGTACATATATTTCTACACATACGATTCACTAATCATATTTTACGAAGAACGTGATTTATAAGATGTTAGGCGTGAAAGTAATAAAAAAAATAAAAACACATTTATTTTTAAATAATATTTATGAATATTTTCGTGTTATTCCTGCGATACAACGATCGATCTAAAAATCTTGCGACTCTATTGACCTGTTGGGCAGTGTTACTGGCAGGAAATTTGAACAAAAAAAAGGACATATTCACGTGCCCTATTACGGGAATTACACAGGTTAAATTTCGAAATAAGAACGTCGGAATACAACTCGTTTGAAAATAAATAAGTGAATATTGCTGTCATATACCGGTAGGTATGGCGTTTCCATTTAAACACAACATGATATACGCAAGCCACAACATTCTCTTAGTAACCGACTGAACATTATGTCCAATAACATTCGAAGATATTGCCGCTTCCCGACCAGATAATACGTATCGATTTTATAGTTATTGGGAAAATGGGGATGTAACATTATTGCTATTCGCTCCGAAGCGTGTGTACACTGGGAGTTGTTATACAATATATGCGAACAGTTAACCCTTGTGTTCGTAAACAAAAGATATTTGATGCTTGGAGACATTCTTGTGTTGTATAAGCATTTTATATAAAAGAGGTTATTTGAATCTGGAGCGGTCAGATTGGTCACGTGCGCGAACTTTTGCGACCGCAAAAAACAATATAGTAAGCACATTGATTTTTCTAAGTTTAATACATTTCTAACATCATCATCATTCTCTTGCCCTGCTCCCAATTTTTATTTGGGGTCGGCGCAGTATGTTTTTTCCTTCCACACATCCCTATCAGCCGTCATGTCTTCATTCACCCCTTTCCTTTTCATACATTTCATTTCCTTTTAATTTTCATTTCCTTTTAATACATTTCTAACATAAGAATAACTTTTTCTTGCTCTTGTATTACCTATTATTAATTGCCATAACAAAATACCAGACTGAGGGAATATTTTTAGACTCCACAACTGTTGTTCCTTGCAGGTTGAAGTCGTAACTTTTGTGACTCCGAAAACAACCAAGATCAATTCTATCTTCAAGTATCAATATTCTACGACGCGATACTCACAGCTCTCTCAAACATCAAATTAGCACGACATTCATATTTCCAACTAATAAACACTACTAGAACATCTCAACGCTTTCATGCGAAAGTGTGACCAAAAACACCTTTACAAAGCCCAGATCAAGTTGTTTCAGTTCGTAAAGCGTTGTTTTTAAAAAATGTCCCGAAAGATTAATCGCCCAAGTAGTGAGCGTGTTACAGGAATTTTAGCGAGCAGCACGGCCGCCCCGACGCCATGTTAATTAAAATCTTCGGAATTAAGTTAAGCCGTCCCATCGACCTCACTTCGCTACATAAATACCGTAAAAAGATACCATTGGGAGGTTTTTAATGAGATGTAGGAATACCGCTTGAAAGTGATTTTATAGTGAATGCACTTCATTAAGCGGAAATTTTCTTGTGATAATAAATATGCTACGGCCGGGTTTACTCCGGAGAGCTTGCCTATGTTTATCGACTATGGAGATTCAAATATTTCCTCTTTGTGAAATTAATTGACATTGGAGTTTTCAAACTTCTTTAAATGACATCTTGTATAAAGAATCCTCGCATTAAGATGTAATATGAGCATTTTAGTAAATACAAAACAATATAAAATACAACATTCATTTACAATAATATTAGGTATTTCGGAGCAATTATGCCAAACTTGAAAGTGGGAATGTGCATAGATGCATCCAAAAACCCGACACATTTAAGTCACAATGGCGAGTTAATATTATCTAGTGATGTGCCCCATTCAAATGGATACGAATACCCGAAAACTTTTAATATCGCAGATATTAAAACCACACGCTTATCTATACTAATATTATAAAGAGGTAAGGTTTGTGAGTTTGTATGTTTGTATGTTTGTATGTTTGTATGTTTGTATGTTTGTGACGTTGTAGAAAGTAAACTCGCGATCTACTGAACCGAATTTGAAAATTCTTTTACCAATAGAAAGCTACGTTCTGTGTGAGTGTCATAGGCTATATATTAGTCCGAAAAATGATAAGACTTTTTTGTTGTAGCAGGATTTGCGAAGTAAGTCGGAGAAAAAACGGGCGAACGAAACCGTTTTTTGCAATCGCTGCCTTACCCATGAGAGATATATAGTTGAGTCCTAGAGAAAAGTTGTAGAGCTTGATAATATCTACAAAAAAATCAGCGGTAGCATATGTCTAACTTTTAGGGTTGATTCACTATAACCTCTTTTATGCTTACTAAATTTATTATAAAATAAAGCATTGTTTGTGAAGGTATTTTTATAAAGATTATATTAATCCTTATCCAAATAAATGCGTTATTCAGTATAAGCATTTAATTTAAAAGAAATTTGCCTTTTACATCATTTAATTTCGATGAGTATCTTAGAAGATATCGCAGTTTCAAAATAATCATCAAGCGCGCAATAATTATGTACAAGGCGCCGACCGGCGCGTTACGGTTTCACGTTTAAATAATTTTACTGATTTGTATGATTTTTGGTATAGGCATAAATAGGACTTTAAGGAGTAAACTATAACTTATTTTCTTTCTGAACTCAACCCTGTAGTCTACGCGGACGAAGTCGCGGGCAACAGCTAGTACAACGTATAAAACACTAAAGCGAGCACGATTTTAATTAAACTCATAACGCAATGACGTCATTAACACAAGACGCCTATCGCCTTAATAACGGTAACGTTAAATTTGAAATGTCAGTGTGAATTAGTGGTATTCATTACAAAGTTTACTACGCAACGATTATTCAAAGCGTTGGAGTCGCGAGACAAAGGCATTATCAGCCCTGCCTCATTGTATCTATTGTTCTATGGGATTGGAGTCATGGCTCAGTTTTTTGGGATGACGTCTTGATAAATACTGAGGGAATTGGAACGTACAGCGACCGTCGTCGCTGCGAAAGCGGTGGATGACGATAAAAATATGGATTCTTTATTTAAAATACGTATTTAAAATAAATATCCAGGACTTACACTGGTCATAGATGAGTTATGAGACCAGCACGAGAAATAATACGAGAGCTTTTTTTATTACTATTTTACAAGAGTTTATTTATTTAAAATTTATGTAAATGAAATACATATAAAATTCTTCAATTGTTTTTAAAGACCGTACGACATAAGAACTGTGTCTTCTTACTTCTATGAAGACTTAGGCGAAACAGCCGCGCATATGTCTCGCATTTATATAACCAAATCATATTCCTTCCCTATTCTAAATCCGAATAATACTGATATACAAGCTTCAAATGGCTTATCCGGAGCAATTACTACACGGCACATTAAGCCTTGAAATAGTCAAACGGCTTTAATAACTCATTGGTGGTAATATATGATACAATATTTACACGATAGTAACACTTTGGCAGCATTTCACTTGTATATGCCGAGTTGGCTCAAAATGGAGCCGAGTGGAGCACTTAAAGTATGTTAGACGTTAGTGTTGGCTTTAAATAATATTCATATTTCTAATGGGCTGAATCTGTGGAACTTTATTGAGCCTCAACACTCGTTAAGCTTCTGGGTTGTAATTGGTGTTAAGTAAATTAAGTACATAAGTGGTAACTAAGTAGTAGCTAAAGCTCTCGAGGTTAAGGCGCGGGTTCGAAATTGCCAGCTGTCAGAGGTTCCAAAAGATTTTCGAAGTAAAGTGTTTTATTCACAATCAATTATCGCTTACTTTTCCAGTTTAATAAGTTTTAAGTAGCTTTGTTACCTTGAAAAAAAGATATTAATATTTGTATTAATTTAGTATATATATTCTTCTATATGAAAGGTCATATAAAGAAACAGCGGGCATGCCTCAGACTTGTATCGATTCAACCAGACTCCACACAGAACATATACATATCTGTCTATTATGGTTAATATATGTTGAAATGCACTATCAATCACAAAGACGCGGGATGCAATGAGCCGAGACATGACTGATGCATTCACTTACTATAATATCCGTTGGACATCATAGTTAATGATATGAACTAATTCATGATTAAGTAAGTATCTAATGATATAACACCCAAAAATGTTAAATGGTTTCTTACCTATTAATATAATGTTTGTATTGTGTTAAATTATCATTATGTCCACGAATCAATAAGTGTACAGAAAAACCTATTGTAGTTTATGATACACTATATATTTATGTAAAAAAATTGTTACCGTCTTTTTTATATAAATAAATAAATAAATAAAATCTTTATTTATGTTCAGCTCTTTTACGAAGATGATTTTGTTTTCATGTTATAATTATATTTTCCGTATACTCGTACCATCATTAAAATTATCTTTATCAAAAACAATTTTACGTTAAAATTTCCGATTTACGTAAGATGTTATATTTTTTTATTGGCTCGAGAAATCTTATGAAGCCCCTTAGCGCCTGATTTTCGTAAAAGTCATTAAGAGATATTAATTAACACAGATATCCTCAGGTACAAGTATGTGTCATGTGATCTAGGGTTTTTCCATTAGGAAATTTTCGGCACGGAGTTTGTAAATGTGGCCAAAAACCCGCAATAGGCTCGGCCCCGATTACGTGGAACTGATTCATACCTGAAGAAGTGTGGTAGCAGAATAGGTAAAATAGGCAGAATGGGTAGAGTTGCACAATTGCACACCTCTACCATCCTTCTTCGGGTAATACAAGCGTGAGGCATGTACATATCGCGTTAAGCCGTAGGTTTACTTAAGGTACTTTTAGCTACCAAAAAGTTAACAAAAGATAGCTCGCGAGGTGATTGTTTATTTTCTCTATAACTTTTAAAAGGAACCTAGAAATGAATGCATAAATATGGAAACATTTTGATTAGATATAGAGTATGAAAAGACTCGAGTCAATCTCAAGAATTAGTTTAAAGTTTGCCGACAAGCTGCGCGGTAGGGAAAACTTTGTTCTTATAAATTCACTCCAAGAGTGGAATCAGGTTGTTGAGAGAACGGGACTTGTTATCCAAAACAATTAAAATAAAACAAGGAGGCGTATAATTTTAGTAGATTTTTTTAGAAATCGTATGAAAGATGACATAATTTAAATACAATTGTGGATAAAAATATTAATTATAACGTCTTACTCCCGATGTTTTTCTTCACTGCTACAATAAGTGATAATTCATTATGATCTATGTATATCGGAATAATGAACCCGAACAGGGCTAATCCTATCATTATATTTCTATAATGTTATATTTATTAATCCATTCTCGACCTCACTTATTAGATCCTTCTAATCAATTGCCAGTATCACCTTGTGAATGACGTGGCATTTGACGTCTTAAATTGGTTTGATATTTTCGTTACTGACATTAAGACCTTTATGTCGGACAATGTCATGTACATAACAGTCTCTCTCCTATCACTACAGAAGTACCAATGTACAGGAGTACCAATATATAGTGTAATGAGACTGAGTAGTTTTCCTATTTAACCATGTAATCATTCTAATTAATTGAAAGAAAAGTGACATATCGTGTTGCTGAGGGAGTTTCTTGCCGTTTCTTCTCCACAGCGATAACACGTTTCGAAGCGGCACTAGTTTTAAAAAATAGCATAAAAAATGACGATTCAAAAGAGCTTGTAAAAGTCTATTTGAATAAAGGAAATTTGACTTTGACTTTGACTTCGACTTTCACTTTATTAACGCTTCATTTTATCTAATAGCAGAGTACATCCGTAACACTAAAGGTATTTCTAATAAGTATATTTACACCTGGAAAACAATCTTCAAGATTATTTAATGAAATGACACCAAACTCGTTTCCACATTATTGCATATTATTTTTTATTTTATGCATACTTACATATGTATGTATTTGTATATATTACGTATATAATTTATTATATTGGATTTTCGCATTCACATACTTTTTAGTTATGTTTTTCCTTAAGCTAGCTAGCTAGCTTTGTAAGCTAGTTTTCATTTATTAATTTAATGCTTTCATAAACTAAAAATCTATATAAGAGGATTATACTTTTATTTGGTCCCTTAAAATCCCCTCTCCAAACATTGAACCCAAAACCCTAATCTCTATCTACAAGCCCGACTATTGCTTGCAAATTCGATGAAAGATTACTTCCTATTCAGCCTAGCCAATACCCATCACAGGCCGCTTTAATTAAAAGGCTTACAGTAAAACCGGTGACACGCGGCAAAGTTTGTTTCTTCGCTATTGACGAGGGTGGCCTCCTTGATCCATCTTGCCTCTATCCATCTCTTTCTAACAGTATTTCCCTCCCTTTCTCTCCTTCCCTTCGTCCCTCCACACTCAATCACTTTCAGTTATATTAACGGTGAGGATTTTTATAAGCCGCCTACGGTCTATTTACGCGATGCTTATAACATAGAGATATGAGGATTAGTTGTGATAGATCGGGCCAATAGGAGCCAACTTTAATAGATTATCACTGATTTCCTTTGACTAAATATTTTTAGTACTAGGAAGAGCGATTTTAACAGGAGACTGATTCGTTGATCTTGGGGTTAAAGTGGGTACGACTCAAACTAGAAGTTTTAAGATGCTATGTTTTTTTCAGCAGCACGGAGTTTAGAAATATATCTGAAAAACAATAATGGCCTCACAATTTTAGGAGGCCTCACAAAAACTCGCAAAAGATAGGTATAGAAGCGTACCTCCGTTTAACAGTGTAAGATATATAGGAGAGAATGTGTGTGTGAGAAAAAAAATGTAAAACAGTATTAAGAGCCGTAACGGCTGAAGTGTTTTTTCTTACATCCACATTCCACAAGTACGTATCAGTCCCATGTAATAGGAGGCGAGCTTATTGCCGTTTTTTGGAAATATTTCCAGATTATTGCTGAGAATTTCCTTATGAAAAACACCCTGCCTGACAACAGAATCAAACCGGAGACTAGATAGCAAAGCAGCGAGACCACGAGACAGTCTTATGAGTCCCTAATGTATGGACAGACATAAACAGAGCATTTTTCTAGTTGAATAAAACTTTCAATAGATCTCCTTATTGGCTATTCGAAATTCGATAACATAAAATTAACTGTGTTGTTATCATCAAAAGCGCTCGTAAAAAGCACATAAAAATAATATTCCGGCCGGAACGTAACGATATTCATTTTATTTGCCACTGAAAATAAAACGAATAGTAAAATGACATCGATGCCGGGTAAAAGATAGTTTTACGATTTTATTGTCTATGTATATCCTCATCTTAATGTTCTACAGTGGCTTGCCATATTATTATGGACAGTCACATTTTTTTCATTTTTTTTCTTTGAGCACATTTAACTGTAATCTTAAGTGGTGTAAGACTTGTTAGAAGTCTTTTACACATTCACGATACCTCTTTAACTTAAATTTTGTGTGGATTTCAAGTGTTGGAGCATTCATTTATTTTAAAAATATTTTTAAAAGGGGGAGAGTCGCAGAATCGTTGACACGCGTAAAAGTAGAAGACGTTAATAATATTATTTTAAAAAGCTATTAAGTGAGTTTGTGTTATAAATATTAATTAAAAGTAATTATTATTTTATTGTTATTGATGGAAAAGTATTTTGGCGTCAATTTTTATCACAATATTATTATTATTACTTTTTAATGGTACTCAGTACGAGTCGAGGGGTTGATTTGTTTCCAAAAAAAAATCTGTGGTTAAAACCCTCCTCCTGCATCCGAATCATTCTCAAAGGAAGACAGCAGAACTTGCCGGAGTTTCTTAGTCCGCTATTAGTAAAATAAAAATAAATTTGGAATAAAATAAGCCACTTTTGCCCAAAAGAAAAAGCAAATGTTGAAGAAAATTGATTACCTCGCAATGGTCTGATTGGAAAATTTGGGATAATTGTTGGCAAAACTGAAAGAAAAGTGGTGATCTTTTAACGTTAATGGTTCGGGAATCTAAAATACCAGTTTTTAAGAGAACTGTACCGCGGAGGTTCGCAGAGGAAGGTCTGACCAGTTATCGACGATTTGAGAGACGAGTTATTATAACGTTCGTCTGAGAAACACATCCAAAAAAAGTAATTGTATGAATAATTTTGTGAAAAAAATATTTGAGAACATCAAAATAGAAGCTAGTATTAAATCTGACCATATTTCAGTCTTCGAATGGTGCTTACAAGCCCAGGCAAGCCGTTTTTTTTTCATTGCTTCAGTCAAACGCGGTTTCTCAAATTGTCGATAACTTGTCAGACCTTCCTCTGCGAACCTCCGCGGTACAGTTCTCTTAAAAAGTGGTATTTCAGATTCCCGAACCATTAACGTTAAAAGATCACCACTTTTCTTTCAGATTTGCAAACAATTATCCCGAATTTTCCAATCAGACCATTGCGTGGTAATCAATTTTCTTCAACATTTGCTTTTTCTTTTGGGCAAAAGTGGCTTATTTTATTACAAATTTATTTTTATTTTACTAATCGCGCACTAAGAAACTCCGGCAAGTTCTTCTATCTTCCTTTGAGAATGATTCGGATGCAGGAGGAGGGTTTTAACCACAGATTTTTTTTTTTTGAAAACAAATCAACCCCTCGACTTGTACTGAGTACCATTAAAAAGTAATAATAATAATATTGTGATAAAAATTGACGCCAAAATACTTTTCCATCAATAACAATAAAATAATAATTACTTTTAATTAATATTTATAACACAAACTCACTAAATAGCTTTTTAAAATAATATTATTAACGTCTTCTACTTTTACGCGTGTCAACGATTCTGCGACTCTCCCCCTTTTAAAAATATTTTTAAAATAAATGAATGCTCCAACACTTGAAATCCACACAAAATTTAAGTTAAAGAGGTATCGTGAATGTGTAAAAGACTTCTAACAAGTCTTACACCACTTAAGATTACAGTTAAATGTGCTCAAAGAAAAAAAATGAAAAAAATGTGACTGTCCATAATAATATGGCAAGCCACTGTAGTTGCTTCTATACGCTATCTGTATGCTGCTAGTATCAGTCTCTTTTTATATATTATTATCTCCAGGATAGTCATTTAATTTAAAAAAAAATATGGAAAAAATGACAATTAAATTAGCACCACATTAAAAGTATTGTTAAATAAAACCCATCTTAGAGGTTACAACAGAGTGTTTCTTCAAAAGTAAAAAGAGTCCACGACATGACCTAATAATAATTCATTTACGTGCATGTTTAAAAAATCCAGAAGAACCTAATCGGCTTAAAAGGTAGATCTACCCTTCCATTCGATTTTTAAAAATCAATCCCATTTAAGAATTATACTACAAATAATACTTAATTAAGTTTTACCTCAGTGCTGTAAAACGGAACGCAATTCGAAAATTAAAAAACCTCTGCGACCTTACTACTATAAAACACCGGCCATAAAAAAACAAACTTAATTTGAACGGATTCTTGTACTCGATTTTCTCCGCACCTATACAACCTTTACAATACAAGGGTTACATTTTTATGTATCGCAGATTAAATTTTTGCTGAAATAGAACAAATACTACGATATTTTTTTTTGGAATAATAACATTTGTATTACAAAATAGAGAATGGCGTCGATCCGTCTGTCACAATAGAATAGAATAAGACAGAAAATAAGGGACAAACAATACCTTTAATCGCAAAAATATTGATATCCAGCTTATGTAATGAGGTTTTAAAAAGATAGTCGTACATCAAGATACAAAGTATATAGAGTTTAACTGTAAGAATTAATTTCTGAACACAATAAGACTGAAAATTAAATAAATACACGATTTAATTCAACAAATATAATATACAAAATTCTACTCAAAATGGTAAGGATTATATATGAAATACATGAGAAATTAAAGTATTGATGGAAATATGGACAAATGTTCGTAGTTCAATACAGACCCGAACATGAAGCTAATCGCATTAACAAAAAGCCTACATTCCCGTCACGCACCACACATTTTGGTTATACGTGACCTCTGGACCTCAGTGCAATTTCGTCTGTAATCGACATCGGCTCTTTCAATCCAATCCTGCCCATTTGAATAAAACACGTTTAACGTCATAAAGCTAGCAGTTCTTGAAAAGTATTTTGTTTGAAAAACGGAATTTGCTTACATTAAAAGTCAGGTGATAGCATTATTGAGACCATAATTATAGAATTCACCAAAAGATTATTTCATTTCACACTTTTATTTATGTTCATCCTCTTATTCATACATACTCAAATAGGAGGCCAAAGCTCAGCACTAGAATCCACGCTTATTAATTATTAATTAGAACAAAACTGTCGAAACATTCCTTTGTTAATGGAATACAAGTATGACTCGATGTTTTAGCAAAAGTGGACTATACTAAAAAATATATAGGACTATATTATACCAAGAAGTATCGAATAGCAGTTGAAAAATCCTACATTTTTTTTAGAACTCAAAAGTAGGTACATTTGCTAAAGCTTTGAATTTAAAGGCGCGTTACAAATTCTTTTTCAACTTCGCGTTTTCCGGGTAATGTTATGGTTCGTTTTGCTCAAATATTACCATTTTTTCGCGGCACTTTACGACTCGAGGAACTTCTACTGCACAAAGAATAGTCATTTGTCAGAAGCATTTTACTATATCTTCCAATCTAGCGTTCTATTTTTTGTAGAGGAAAACAATTAAGCGCCCCCACCGGTGCTTCAAAGTACTACAACAAGAACAAACTTCAAACTGGTAGAATGATGTGCTGGTGTAAAGAGGCAAGCCAATCTCGCACGCAGTAACTGCAATCAGAATTCGCTTTAACAAATCTCCGCTGACATACAAATGAAACGTTTCTACGTTAAGATACAAAAAAGTACTTGAATAACTGCTACTACTATAAATTATTACCGGTTCTTCTTGAGCTATTGGCCCCGGCTTCGTATTCTGAAACAGGCTACCCAAAGATTTTCGCCAAGGAAATTCTGAAGAATCTGTTGTCCATCTAACTTATACCAGGGCAGTAAACTGGACTTAGGCTAATTCCTCTTAGTTGTAGAGACATTTGGAGCAGTTGGACATACAATATTACTGACAAAAACAATTCTCATTTTCAACAAGAACTCTTAAAACATAAACAGAAAAGTTCAAGAACGCAATTAATTTTATAAAACTACTGTTGATATTTCTTCTATACAAGTTTGGACGTAAACAAAAACTTTTAGAGGAAAAATGACTTAATGTGAACGTAAAATTCGTGGCCCTTTCAACAAAAACTTGTGAACCAACTTTAAACTGACAAAACTTAAAGAAGAATATTTTTTATTGTCCTTCTCTAGTTTATATAGAAACATATTTTAACTACTGTTTACAATAAAGGTGTTAGAGCATTGGATAATAGCCCAGTAGCATTACTATGCCATTACACTACAATAATGTAAAGCGAAAGTTTGGAATTGATGGTTGCGATTGACCCAGACTTAATAAATGTAACTTTTACTATTTTCCTTCCATTCTCATTCATTTCAACGATACATAGTATCCGTGTACTTGGAGATAGGCAGAGGTGCAGTTTTACAACCAGATTTCACCAATTGTATTTCATTTAATTTTAAAAATATCCGAATATTGTTATTAATGTTTTCGCTATATTTATAAAACCACGTTTACCTGATACGATAGCCTACAAATAAATCATACATGTGAAGATGAATTTTATTATTTTTGTCAACCGAAACAGACACACAAACCTGTTCAGTACTCTCTTCACTTGCTCAAATGACAAAAAAATATAGAAACGGCTATAATACGCGGGTCCACAAAAAAGCAATTTTGTATCTCATTTGGTTTTAATAGCATCAAATTGTCAAAAACTTTTATTTTCAAATTACCTTAAACAAATAAACGTGCCGTATCTTCGCGAAAATTTATGGGTAATATTTATATTAAATGGAAAATTGTTCTTTGATAGCGGATGTAAAATAGAAATTGGGTAATAATAATTTTAGCAGGGTTTTAACGCTCCTTTAACACTAGTCTTTAGAACTATGAAAAGTAAAGACTACATAGTCTAACAAACAAACTCACATCGGAATCAAATCGGATATCTACCATTATTTTAACGACAATTATATTCCATCCAAACCAAAATATTATACAAAATAAGCCACTCAATTACTTAAACTGGTCGGAAAACAGTATGTTCCTGAACTTGTTGCTACACACAACCATCCGGTTATTTATATCACTCTGTAATAACCCTTATTTACATCTCATGCTCGCTATTAAGTAGAATAATTTGCATAATAGACGCTCCGCGCATATTAACTGTCGATTGTTGATCATTGAATGTTATTCAGGTATGTCCTTTAGCATTCCATATAGTATACTGAACAGCATATTACTGCTATTGAAATATAATTACAATCTGAATCGCCAAAAGATTTTGTAGAATTTAAACTTATTCGATTAAATTCGAACTATTTTTAATTACAAATTGCGTCATGCTTTTAAAATGACTTGTAATAGTTTCTTTTCAATTAACTAATTTGACTTTGACTTTGTATATTTTTACTTAACTTGAAAAACAAATTTCTAAAAACTTAATGGCATGGTTAATTGAACAACTACTATTTTTCGAAACTTTTTCAATAAATCCCTTAAAACATTTTTGTAACGAGAGATTTTTGACCTTTCAGAGACAACTCGTTATTCTTTGCTTTTATCACATAAGCTTACCAATATCCGTTTCCCCACATCGATTTAACTATGGCAAACGGTTCGTCAAGTCATTCAGTTTCCGCAGTCGAAATACAAACCGACGTTGCGTCAGTTACTAAATCTTTTACGTTACGTTTGAAAAACGAACACACTCGTCAAAAGTGTGTAAACATCATAAATCGTGGGGAACACGCAGTTTCGGCGTAAATGGAAATTCGTAGCGCGTGGCCATGAATATTTTCATCACTTAGGCAAACCCGCGGGACGTGCGGAGTGTAATTTTATTATTTCCCGAGGTTCCGTGTCAAACTGCGGCGGGAATGTAATCTCGGTGTTAGTTCTGTGTGAGTAAGTACGCCGCTAAAAGCCAAAGCAAAAGTTTCTAAATACACAACATCTTTATAACAAGAGGTTTTGTGTAGCATAAAACAGCAAATTTACGATTGAGAAGTCTGATGATGATTCAGGTTCGCGTAAAATGTTTTTGGATGAAAATATCACACAATACAATAGACACCAAGTATGCAACCCTCCGATTTAATAAATAAATGATTGTAACGTTCACACTTTTAATACAAGAATGTTTAAAATTTAGAGATAATACCTAAACAATTTATTCAATGCATCACATTTTCGTCGTATTGATATATAGTACCTATACGAAGATTGCAGTGAAAAAAATCAATTCACACTCAATTATCATAAAAACTTGTCAAACCTGGAAACCACGGAGGCTGACGCAAAAAGTTCTACCTTAAATCCAACCAACCCGATCCATTTCAAAATTCGAATAGACTAATGAAAATGACAGTAATATAGGCAATGGCAACGACAATAGGGTGAGCTCCGCGGGAATCTGCGATGTACAGCAAGTAAAACAAAGATCGCTGATTAAACAGATGTCGGTCAGGTAACGAGGCCAAATCGTAAAGCTGTTTATAGCGTTTTGCGCTGCAGGTCTGGCTGGGTCATAAAATAAATGTCAATTGTCGCTCGCTCGGCGGATCCAAGCTCTCCGATTTAGAGATTAAAAGCTTACTTAAATAACAGCTGTAATTGAATTACGGATTTCACCTAATGGATTTCAATCGGATAACGCTGAAGCGTTTTATAGTTGCAGTTTTGAAGTTAAATGCTGCTGGATTGGCTTTGACGTGATTGAACTAAAGTATGTAATAAGTTATTGTTTGTAAGGTCCTTAGAAAATGTTTGGTTTATTACCATTTTTTTAATGCATAACGTAATAGATAATTAGCTATACTTTACTTTAGCGATACTATAGCTGTTGACCTGCCCTAGGAATCGAACCTTTCTGGAAACCAGTGTTGCTCATTTGCATAAACGCATTTTAATAGTAACGTAGACGAGATTACGCCTTATTTGCAACTTTTCACTATCAGGTAACAAACATAAACATAACATAAAGTACCTTAATCTTTTGTTATATCCAAAATTTCGCCAAATAATCCATAAAAAAATCCCTTTGCGTAATAACGTTTCATTGTACGCAGTCGCCCTCATTTGTTTTCGCATTAGGCCACTCCGATCGAATGGTAATATCGGCGGTTTAATTTCCCGTTCGTATGGCAGGAGAATCGGCGGGCGCTGAGTGACGCGCAGGTGACGTCTTACTGACTGAACTGGGATATGGAACGTGGGAACTTCGACTTAGTAGTTTGTATCACTTTGACTATAGCTAGAGGGTTGTGGGGAAAGGTTATTGAAGGTTGTTTTCCAACTCCGTACTTTTGCTGAGGTTTGAAAGTATTTCACACACCTCTGACATTTCGAAGTTATGTTTATACTTACTTTAACGGTAAAGAAAAAGATCCCAGGAAACCATGCCCGCATGAAAGTTTCTAAGAATTTCTTAAGTATGTAGTCGTGCTGGATTTAGGCCTAAAACATCATAAGTTGAAGAGAAGGCCCGTGGTACGGACATGATGTGTTTTTAAAATCTTTATAAGAGTTTTTAGATACGTAACTCTATCTGTTAAAGCAATTAGGCTTTAAAGTTAAGTCATACTAGTATTAATTTATTCAAAACAGAAAAATCATAACATTTAAAAAAAATACAATAAACCTATCATCCCTGAGGATATAAAAAAAACTTATAGAAATTAAAATGTTTTATGAAGTAACTGTAATGATCACACTTGAAGAAAATTAATACACAGTTTCACAAGAACAAGTGAACCATTTCTACATTCGTGGAGTTGGCGCACAATTTGTTTCACTTGAGTCTTAGCACATAATTTCGCTTACACCGCGCGACGTTAAACCTTCAGGGAAATTATACATAACCTGACAAATTGCGTCTTGAAATCCAACACACTCGCACCAAATGGTTTTCTTAAACTCCGGAATGAATTCAGAAGCTTTAAAACTTTGCACTTAATTCTCTAAGTGACAAATAACTGAGATAAAAATACTACCAAATAATATAAAATAAACCCTAAAATATTTCAAATGTATAACTTAAATAACGCTAACTTAAATAAATATATTTATCGCTTTATAAAATTAAATTCAGTAAACTTATTATGCTCAGTAAACAACGCATGAGCGTTAACGAAAATAAATTTCAGAATAACTTAAAGTTTTTCATTTAATCACCCACTTAAACCGTGCGCTTCATAATGAAAGCGTTTTAGTCTAGCAGAGACGGTTTTGTGCAAAGAAATTTATACATTAATTCATTCTGCGACAATATTTAGTTTCAAAAAAGTTTATTTCGTTTTAACATTACATAATTAAGCGTTGAAAATGTTCGTTAGTGAGGCGATATGGTGCGCAGTTCGGATTTTATTAAATAAGATTTGAACAGGACTAAAGGACGGAGATTAAATGGGTAATGTATAAAAACTATAAAAGTGGAACGTGAGATGAGTCTTTATAATCCATTATGGAATGTTACTCGCTCGCAATTTAATCCGCCCGGATTTCCAAGTTAGGTCCAAGATCTTTCTAAAATAACTTTGTCATAAAAATAATAATGGACGAATATGTGAGTAATGGGTGTATTTACTGTCACATAGGTACATAGTTCTGACCCCACACTAAAATCCAAGTCTTTATTCGTGAGTATCAAAAACTACCAGACTTAACGGTCTCACAGACACTCAGACTCGAAACAAATATATGTGGATCACACAAACATTTGTCTCAGGGCAAGGCGATTCCGTGGTCTCAGATTTGACTAGCAAATCTCAAAACTGTATTTGTGGCCCTATCCCACCACACACCCGCCACTGCAACTCCTGTATTCCAGGATCAACAGCGGCACGCACAGTATTGGCGCCGAGCAATGAAGCTCAGCGAATCTAAGGGGACCTAAATTGTCATAATCCCGCAACGAAGTTAATTAGAAAAACAATGTAAAGGAGGAGTTGGAAAAACAAAGAGTTGTCCACTTCCCTCCACAGCAAAGCGGGTGACAAAATATTGAGCTATGAGGTTTAACCTCACATAAAGAAAGACAATTACAATTACCAAAAATTTGACGCAATTAACTAGCGCACCACGGATAAATAACTATTGCTTATATTGGATATTTATCGCCGCACGCCGCGCCCCGTGCCGCGACCCGCCTCACTCATCTGCGTCGAAGAGCCGTTCGACCTGTCGAACACGGCGCGCTCGGTGTACGACCCCGACACGTTCGACAAGATCGTGAGCACGTTCCGCGCCGCGCACGCGCGCCTCGCCGCCGGCCTGCGCCTGCGCGACGCCTGGCCGCAGCGATGATGGCGCCGCCGGCCGCCACCGTGACGCACTCACTAGCTGCACGCACGTGCAGACAGCTACTTATATATCGGTTTTTTAGCTAACTTATACCTCACTATCGGTTCAACGTTGCGTATCTCATTTAACACACTTTGTACGATGTCACCTAAATTGTAGTGTACGTTGCTCGAGCAGCGCCGCCCGGTCGCGGCGACACCCGACTGCCGCAACTCGGACCGTGTCGCGATGTTCTCCCGGACGACAATGTCGCTTCTAGTCTATGATTGTCACTAGACCGAAGGGTGTTACAGTCCCCGATGAGTGGCCATAAAATTGTTTGTATGGAAAGTTAATGATTCATATACATATAATATAAATTTTATAGGCTGTGACATGCGACTGATATCACCGATAAATACGTTCTAGGTTAGTGTTAAGTACTTAGCGACGTCCATGTGGGGCGGCGAGTGGTGGCGCGCTCCGACAGCCGCCCATAGCGTTATATACTATTGTTTTCAAAACTGTATTTGGTAAAATCCAGTGACCATAAGTTAAATACGAAACATGTCATAAATCCTGTTTACGACCACAGCGAATCCCGAATGGACACTATGAAGCATGCTGGAGTAATAAATCCGATCTCACTTATCGAGACCGCAGTTTTGCACAGTTTCTTATACTTACAGCTCGAAAACTGTTCCCAACATAAAATTGACACCTCGCATACGACCCACTGCTGGGCAAGAGCCTCATCTACAACTTAGATGAGACTACGTCTGTAGTTATACCTACTTAAGAAAAGTATGTAATCCAACAATCACTAGGTCAGTGCGGTGGGTTTAAGCATAATGAATCTTTAGAAAAAAAAATAGAACTGTAAATACATTACCAACACGTAGGCATAATAATTTAAAGTTAATCATGAGCGGTCATAAGGTACGTCACAAAGAAAACATATAAAAAAAGCAAAAAAGCGTCACTATTTCTACACAATCTGGACGTTCCTGTACCTACTGAAGTATTATGGCGTGGAATAAACGCAACATATGACCTTTCATAGCATTCGTAGTCGCGTAAAAGGTTTTATGAAACGCGACATCACATCACAGCACAAAAAATTCAGTAAACAAACTCCACAACACTGGTTATTATTTTTTTGGTTTTTGCCGTTATAAATGACAGAATGGCCGTCGGACATAATGTCGGCTCGCGCTATTAGTTGTGGGTGAAAGCTGACAGAATAGTGTTTTATTTCAGCGATTCTGCCGCGTAATTTGTCTAGCCGCGGATGTGTGGTTGCGGCTAACGGTTTGTGTGGACATTAATAAAATCCAGTCTATATAAATAAATGAATATGGAAAAATATTTTCTCTATTTTGAACGGGGTGTGTTTCGATTCAAAGATTCGATTCGAGGTTTAATTATACTTTTCATTTAAATATTCTTTGTGGCAGCACGGAGTCTGCAAGTGAAGCCGTTAAAGAATAAGCACAGTCATGTGTAAAAGTATATTATGTCTAAATCGTTTACGTTATAGAAGAGATAAAAATAGTTTAGACCTAACCTAAACTAAATCTAAATTAAAAAATACCGTATATGAAAACAGAAAAGGAGTTTCGATCATTCCATTCCGGAACTTATCCAAAATTCACTCATCCTCAATCCCGGTCACCCATTCACCTACATAACATCCACGTATCACAAAACCAATAATTCCTAGACATGGCTCCAATCCTCTTGACAATGGGTACAATGTCAAGGGCTGGCTGCGGCACGCGATCGCGTGTTGCCTTCACCGGCGGCGCCAGAAACCGCGCCTGTTGCCACGCTCCGACAATAAAGTTCGCAAGTCTTTATATCATTTCCTTGGAGTATGACAGGAGGTTTTATTGAGTCTTTGCTGTGTGTTGTAGTTTAATATAGGTCTATTGTTGAAAGAAGTATTTAATCTACGTAAAGTCAATGACATCAATTTTTCTGTGCGACATGATGTTTGAAGGCAGAAGATCGCCTATTGTCGCATTTGAACAGTTGTATTCAAATTCTCCCGTAAAACGACCAGTAAAGTGCCGTTGATTTGGTTTAAATGCGGACTTTGTGCGACTTCATTTCAAACTTCCAGAAATCGACACCTCAAGATCACAGGGCACTTTTGCCGGTGAATCGTCAAAGCAGCCCATGCCACCTTCATAAATATGTGATAAGGTCAATTATTTAAAAAATATATATATGATTAATTTGAACCGAATAAAAATATTTCAAATATTGAAGAAAATAAGAGCAAAAGCCCTTCTCTATAGACTATAATATCTCTGTACATAAACAAGTAAAAAATGATTCCATAATGTGTAAGTAGATAGTAATTCAGTACTCAACAATCTTGATTCCCTGCCAACTCACTTCCACGTCGCTTAGAACATAATGAAGCTAATAAGAGATATGACAGCGCAACTGTTTGTGTTCAGTGCTGCCTTTATAGATAAAGTTTCTGATTTATTAGTCATTGGTTAGAGTATGCGTACTCATACGATTTTTATTGGTTTATAACATTAATAATAATTACTTTTGCGTAGTAAGAAACTCTGCTACAAAAAATTGTAAACCACATATTATGTGCTTTTTAACTAGCAAGTGCTTATAATCTTTTTTATATAATAAATTATTTGGTTTGTTTCTGTTAAATTACACCTTAACTGGTAAAATTCGGTAACAAATGAGGAAATTTAAATGATTACAGCCTGCGGTTTCAATTAATTTATCATTATAAATTGATGCTCTACTTTTTACAAAAATCAGTTACAAAACCACAAATCACCTGTATCACCGAAATTACAAGCAGATATTTAATTATTAATTAATGAAACCCTCATTAAGCCAAGTAGTTTAAAAAAGTTTTTTTTTTATGTGAAAGGAGGCAAACGAGCTAGTATCCGGGAGTCTTCAGGCTATTTTTGTTTTACATCTTCAAACTACATCCTTTTTATAAAAATAAACTTTAAAACTGCTCGCCTTGTAACTCCAGCCGACGTATTTTGATTATATTCCCAATATACGCCAATGGACTACCAAGGCAGTCTATAAATCCAATCTATAAAATATTTACGAAAATATTTTCCAAACCAACGATTTTATACGAAAACCAAACTTTAAAGCTACTCTAGCTTCCCTCATACGTTCCGCTAAAGATATGACATCACGATAAGCTGACGCAAGCCTTTCTTTACTTAATCTTGTGACCTAAGTGACTCAGTCAGCATTACTCTCTGAATGTGGATGGCAGATAGATTGAAACCATATTTCTTTTCTTATAAAAGTGGTTTCGGACTTTCAGTGATCATATTTAAAGAATCTTCGGCGAAGGTAACGTTTGAAACGCAAGATTGATGACACAGGAAACGTGA
This sequence comes from Cephonodes hylas, assembly GCA_030295005.1. Classification (NCBI taxonomy): domain Eukaryota; kingdom Metazoa; phylum Arthropoda; class Insecta; order Lepidoptera; family Sphingidae; genus Cephonodes; species Cephonodes hylas. The sequence goes on from AP025371.1 coordinate 10,309,866, forward strand.
TATATAGAGATCGGATTTTACATCCGCGTAAGTTGAGTGTGTTAGATTTTTCGCACCGTATTTATCTATTTACCTTCCAACTATTAACCGCTGCTTTCTTTAATTTTTAAATACGTTTCTTACGATGGTTTTCTTCACCGCTAAATTAAGTGCTATTTCATTGTGAATACATAACTTCAAAAATTCCTGACTTTTTTTCACGGTTTGAAGTCGCGAACGCCGAGATCTTCGACCGCGCACCAAAATCTCGAGACAATCACTAGTTAACAAATATAATTAGAAAAAGTTTAAATAGACTTTTGACGCAGTCTTAGTAAAGTAATAAAAAGTAACAAACTAAATGACAGCCCCGTGGCGCAGTTGGCTAGACACCAGCTTGCGAAACGAGCGGCCGCGGGTTCGATCCCTGCACCGAGACAAATGTTTGTGTGATCCACAAATATTTGTTCCGGGTCTGGGTGTTTGTGAGACCGAAAAAATCTCTCGTAGTTTCTGATACCCACGACACAAGACTCGTATCTTAGTGTGGGGTCAGGACTATATATGTGACTGTTGGGTGTATTTATTTATTTAATTCTATTAATGATAGTCATAGAATCAAAAAAATCCTCTATAAAACTACCTATAACACACAAACAATAACACGAACTTTCTCTAACTCTACTTGCAATATTACCAGCGTAAATAAAACACTACAGATAAAAGCATCGTGTAATTTCCCGTACACCTGCTGACTTATTGATAGTGCAAACACCGAACACCTTTTGCGATGATTGTTCCAATTATGTTCCGCTTGTGAAAACATTTTTCTGCGCCAGAAGTGTGGATGAGTGAGCTGGGGAGGTGCGAACCCCGGAAGGAAATTCTCATACAAATCATGCGATATGGCTCACTTCACCCCGTTCGTAGTATCTACCATATATCTATATTCGATACAGTATTTTCTATATCAGAACTGCCTTTAATTTACGATATTAGTTAGAGATTTTGAGTAACATTTCCAAGTTAGGCAATGTTGTTTATTTCTATAGAAAAATCGTAGTAACTGGAAAGAGTTTGTAAATTTCCCCAAACACGGCAATAAGCTCGCTCTTTTTACGTTGGACTTAAAAGCAACAATTTGCAAGGGTGCAGAAATACTCCTACTGAAACCTCTGCTTACCTACTCCTAAGTTCACAAACAATTCTAGTAAATATGGACGGTTTAAGTAATTACTATAACGCTCAGAGAGATGTTTGTCTATCGGTTTATTGTGGTCCGATGCATTTGTATTAATCATTTATTGGGAAGCTGCTTCATGAATACATATGTAATAATACGTACGAAAATGTAATATTTAATAAAAACTATAAATTATTTACAAAATAAATAAACAGAATCAACGCATCGCGATTTATTAGAAATAGTAATGTAGCAGCAGTGATGGCCTCGAGGTTTAGGCGCGGTCGAGAATCTCGGCGGTCGCGGGTTCGAACCCCAGGCACACACCTCTGACTTTTCGAAGTTATGTGTGTATTCAAATTGAATTATCACTTGCTTTAACGGTGAAGGAAAACAACGTGATGAAACCTGCACACCTAAAAGTTCTTAGGAATTTCTTAGGTGTGTAGTCCGCCAACCCGCACTAGGCCAGCGTGACGGACTATGGCCTAAACCCTCTCAATGGTAGAGGAGACCCGTGCTCAGCAGTGGGCGTATATGGGTTGATGAAGAAGAAGAAGAAGTAATGTCTTGAGTTACAAAATTTATAAAATATCAAATTCTACCAAGAACACTTGGGGTTTTTCTAGTTATGCCATGGTCTATGATAGCTATATTTTTCAGCCCATATTCGTCCCATAGGTACAACACGAGTATCTACAGCTGACACGGTTTAGGCCTTAGTACACCACGCTGGCCCAGTGGCGCAGATTTTCCAGCGATGTTTTCCTTCACCCTTAAAGTATGTGACTACTCATTGTAAAGATACACATAACATCGGAAGGTTAATGGTGTTTAACTGGGGTTGAAAACCGCGACCGTCGAGATTCTCGACTGCGCGCCTAAACCTCGAGGCTATAGCATACTAGATTAATACAGAGGTATCCTACTACAATAATCAATGAATGAACATACGGCCAAGCGAGTTGGCAATTACTTAAGCCATCGGTGCATATTCACAATTATGTTTCGGTTGTAGTAGATATGAGGATACATGATATCTACAAATTGAAATGAAACGAAAGGTAACGAAATAAAATGAAACAATATTTATTGAATCTACACAATGTCGAAAACATCAGTTATATTCAGTCTTGTTTTTAATTTAATTTTCCAATGTGTTCGATAGGCGTGCCACTAGAGAAGAACAGTAAAATATTATTTAAAAACAATTACAATTTCAATTTGGCAAAACTTAAAACGTCTGTCTTATCCTCGTACATTAAACAATTTAAGCCTACTTTCAAAAATCAATATTTTTGAACTAATAATCTGAAGGGTTTTTACAAGCTTTTATTTAACTTCACTTTTGTATGTATGTATGTATGTATGTATGTTTGTATGTTTACAAATCTTGCAATGAAGATTTGAACCACTTCCAATAGACCGATTGTGCTGAAACTTGGTATATCTACGTAACTTGGATGACAATACAATAATATGGTACCATGGAGCTGGTCTGATGATGAGGTTGGAAGATGGCCATAGAAACATCAGTTCTTGTGGACCGATTGAGTTGAAATTTGATATGTCTTTGTAACTTCGACAACAATACACAAATATGGTATCATGGTGCTGATCTGACGAAGAGTTGGAAGATGCCCATAGGAACTTCGATTTCTGTGGTCCAATTGAGCTGAAATTTGGTATGTCTTCGTAGCTTCGGTAACAATACAAAAATTCATATTTTTGTATTGTTACTTGTTATAATTGTTATAATATCATTATTATGGAGCTGATCTGATGAGGAGTTGGAGGATGGCCATAGGAACTCCGATTCCTATGGTCGAATTGAGCTTAAATTTTGTGTCTCTTCATAATTTCGGTAACAAGACAAAAAATGGTATCATAGAGCTAATCTATTGAGGAGTTGGAAGAAGTCCAAAGGAACTCTGATTCCTTTGGACCGATTGAGCTGAAATTTGGTATACCTTTGTATTTTCAGTGACAACATAATAATAAGGTATCGTTGACCTGGTGTCATGAGAAGTTGGACGGTGCCCATAGGATCACTAGTTTCCATGGACCGATTGAGTTGAATTTCGGTATGACTACGAAATGGATAGACTTAGAAATATTTCCAACTAAAAAGTTAAAAATAAATTAACGGTGAAAAACATATTTTAAAATCAAGCTTTTATTATGCACGAAAAATTAAAAAAATAAACTAAGAAAACATTCATAAAATTCGTAGTTTTTTAAACTTTACAAGTAACAATTTACAAAAGTGTTCGGTTTATCAGTTGAAGTATGATACATAAACATATATTATCTATAACTAGTATATTAATATTCTTAGATGATTTAAAAGCTTGTCGCGCAATTTCGTTAATGCAAAGACCTCGGCCGCGACGAGATTTTAGATCACTTAAGAATATTAATATACTAGTTATAGATAATATATGTTTATGTATCATACTTCTACTGATAAACCGAACACTTTTGTAAATTGTTACTTGTAAAGTTTAAAAAACTACGAATTTTATGAATGTTTTCTTAGTTTATTTTTTTAATTTTTCGTGCATAATAAAAGCTTGATTTTAAAATATGTTTTTCACCGTTAATTTATTAGATTGTATAATTACCATTGAATTAATATTATGGCTAGTAATATTTAAAATATCATATTTAAAAATACACTCCAACCCCTCTTCAAAGCTAAATCATTTTTTAAAACCCTCAGCTGTTTTATACGTTTAAATGCAAATTGAATATCATTACGAAAACAATTCAAATGTACAAATATTGTATTTCGCGTAATGCGGCATATTGTGGCTGAAGTGCATTCGTAACCACCCTGTTGAGGTTTGGCGTGGATCCAGAAAATAATGTCAGTGGAAGCGACGCCCCCGAGGTGGGAATCGGCATAACATTCTGGTCGAGGCTTTTATCCCTCTTAATCTCGCATTATTGAATAAATGGGTTATTTGATGCATGCATTGCATTATGGTGCTTAAAAACAAGCGTGGTTGGATGATTATTGCTTGTGCTTTTGAGTTATATTTACTTATGCTTTATAGATAAAAAGGAACGATTTTTAATTGATAAATAATAGTAAATCTACGCACTGATTTTGACGATTTGTTGTGTCATATTCTGTGATCAATGTATGCTACAACTACGTCTGCTCATTATATTTTCCTTCAAGTTGTTAAAGTAAGTTATAATTCATTCTGAATACACACCTTCCAAAAGTCATAGTGTGTTCTGGGATTTGATACCACGACCGCCGAGATTCTCGAACGCGCGCCTAAACCTCGAGGCCATCACTACTTCAATCTTAACCATAATAGCCGTTATAAAATAGGCAGCCTCAACAAAAACTGCAGAAAATACCCAAAAACATGCGTTAGTACTGTCCATTTGTATTCCGAAGGATTCACACCAAGATCTCGAGTCGCTTAGGGCAGGGCAAACTGAAAACATTGGACGAACTCATCAAATATGGACAAAAGGGGTTGAATAAATCCTTCGTGAATCAAACGTTCACAGATAAGTAGGTTTTGCAGAAACTGCGGTATCGACACTTTGAGTGAAAGCCCTTCAAACTAGAGGTTTCATGTCTTTAAAATTCTTATGCTCCTATTTACTTTTTTATAGGTCACATGAGAAATCACGTCTTCGTAACCTTTCGCAGTTAAAGGCCAGTAAAATCAGTATATTTTAAACGGGAATATTATGTTAATAGGACATTATTTCGCCAGTCGTTCCGTCACAAGGTTGATCTCAAAATGTGACAATCTTATGTTGGTCACTTTATGAATATTTACGTCAGGTTACCCGCGTTGATTAATTGGAACAATAAGGAGTCTTGTTGTTGTGAACTGAATTGTAGTGCCTTGAAGGTATTTCTGGAAAATGGACTAGTATTTTATATGGAAATAAGATTTGTTTTATTCTCTATAATATCCTCAGACGATTTCAACTAACTTTTTGAATATACCAACGCCAATAAACTGTCATTATCGTCCATATTGCGAAACATCCAATGAAACTACACAAGTTAGCCCAAGTTTATGAACGCTTACAGAATTTTTATGCCACCTAGTTTATAAATCCTCATCTTAGACCCATAAAAACTAAAGGCATAAATTTTATAGATCCCCGCGCCCAAAGCAGGCGTAACGGCGATGAAATAATTTCATTTCTCTAATATTTCAATTTTTCTGACACTTGAGTTTCTTGGGATTTGTCCAGGGGAGTATTTATGGCTGCGGGGATGACCCAAAAAGTTTTAGAAGTGCGTAACGTGGTAGTAAGCGCGATGGAGATAGGAGATTGCTAATTGATATATATGGTGTTCTTATTCTAGTTGGCGGGAGTTCAAAACGATAACGTAAACTAAGTGAATTACTCTTGGGGATAGAGAATTATTGCTTCCGTATTTTTGGAGGACTTTTATTTATATAGCTACTGTCTTTATCTAGTGATAGAATATTAGCAATCAAGTCTTTAAGTTGATAATAAAAAAGCACAATAAGTCTTTGAGAATTATTTCACTCCTTTAAAATAGTGGATATTAGGTAATGGGAGAGATGCGATTTTTTTAACATTTTAGTATGTAATTTTGTTATAAAGTCTTATTCTTTTCGACACTTATATCTTTTAACCTTACCTTTGACTTCGCTCTTTGAATATTTTTTTGATATTGAGCAATCAACAAAAACAAATTCAATAGCAATTGTATTTCAATTTTGCATTCCAACCGTCATGGTATCTCGATGGCAACCAAAAAACAAATTAATGCGATCTCATATGTTGTTAAAATATTCAGTGGTGCGTGGATGAAATGGAGTGAATGTTGCAGAATAGCTTGTGATTCCATCGCTCATTCCCATAATAGTATGCTCGTGCGCTATGCCAATATCCTGCGAGTCACTGTTTATGATATTTTATACAGGGTGTATTTAGACCGTGATCGAAAACTGAGGCAGGTAATAGCGAGGGTGATCACAAACCCAGTGGCGATATCAAAAATCCCGATAAAGAATACAAATTGTAACGTTTTCCATACAACCATCGGTGTTAAAAGTATGTGGTTTGTATGGAAAACCTCAAAAATTTTATTTTTTATCGGGATTTTCTTTAATGCCAGGGGGTTTGTAATCACTACCGCTATTACCTGCCTCAGTTTCCGATCACGGTCTAAATACACCCTGTATAGTTTTATGACATTTTCATACGCTCCTGTAGCGGGAATAAGTAAACTTCGATTTCGTCCCCTTGAATTACACAGGTGTATACAGCCCGGGATCGGAAACTAAGGCAGGTTATTACCCCGTAGCTTTAAAGAAAATCCTATAAAAAAAAAAACTTTTTGTCATCAAGGTATAAAAGTATGAAAAACGTCAAAAAAAAATTTTATTCGCCAGCCAGGCCAAACGCCAAACGCCAGGGGGTTTGTAATGACTTTACATATTACCTGCCCTCGTTTCTGAATACATTCATGTATTTTTACCCAAACTCTCTATTTTTGTTTTCGGGCTATCCCATGGAAACGTAGAGTACGTAGATACGTTCTTCGTAGGAGAACGTAGATAGATCCGATTAGATCCAAATCCGTTCAATGTTTTAAAGTAACAAAAAATAACTACCCTTTCGTTCTGACATTGGGCGGAAAAGAAACTGCTTTTATATTATTTTATTTTTGTAATCATACACCTACATTGAAGCCGTGACGCAATAATGTTAACAACTCTATGAGTATCAAACATAATCCGATTACCTTGTAAAAGCAACTTCAAAATTATATCCTGGTCGTTCTAAATCCATCAATTAAGTGGAACATGTTCTTTATATACAATTATATTAGTATGTTATTATTCCTGTATACAGTCGCGTTTTATTCTCATTTTCGTATCTTAGTTGCCAGTGTGCTCACACAAGGGCATATTAACAATTTTGAGGAGCTTTGCATTAAAGCGAATTTGGACGCCGGAAATTATTCGCGCGCTACACTCTCATGCATTCTCGTCCTGGTTGCATACAGTGAATTAATAATTGCAGCATAACATAGTCTTTATTTTGCTTTGGCGACGAAACTCAGCCAGAGACAATGAATTATTTATGCCCTCGTCGAGAATACCATTATGTTTTAAAATATCGTTATAAGAACATGAATAGCAGACTTTATTTCATGGCTGAAGTGTAAAATTTACATTTTAAGGCCGCGATGTATACAATATACATACATACTTTATTCGCTTAATTTTTAACTAGTCATATCGGAGCTAGAATTAATTTATATGTGTACCAGTATGTGTCGCTATACTTAATTTAAATGTTTCATGCTATAAATAACTCATATAATATTTCAAAGGAAATAAAATAATGATAAAATGTCTTTTTTTATTGAAATTGAGAGAAATTGGACAAAAGATGCAAACTGTACTGTCATTATGAGAAAAAGCCTCTTCTATAATGACATGTGTGGCTGAGTCTCAAACTGCGACTACTGATATTTTATCTTGACTGTACCACCATTACAACTTAAGACATATATTTCCTAATAAAGTAAAGGTACAAGAAGTCTTGTCGGAAGTTTGCACTCTCATTTCACAGTAGAGTAGTGCCTGAGCTCCTAACGCCCTATTTACACCCCGCCTCGAATATACGAACCTATGACCCCCCTGACCCACGACCTGACCCCCCACGCCGCCCTCAGCGCTTGAGCCCTGTAATTACTACCTTGTCACCACTTGGGTTAATTCCTAATGGCAAGTCTAATTCCCTCTCTGGAATGTAGGGAACGCGAACGGGGATTTTTTACAATTTTTGCATTCGTTTATTGTTTAAATTTGGAACATTATTTTTTTTAAATGTTTCCATTCGGCTTAATAAAATATCTAATGTTGTTTTTAAATGAGAACAATGAGGTTTATGAATTCAGTACGGTGAATTTATTTTATGATTCCGTTTTACCTCATAGTAAATGATACGAGTAGAATTGTTGAACTTAAATTAAAATTTTATGTTGTTTTAAATTATATTTATTTGACATAATTATGTAATGAAGACATACATTTTAAAAGTTTTTCAAATAACATTTACTCTCGCAGAAAACACTATTAAGTTTGTGAAACCACGCTGCTTTATATGAAGTTGGGTATTGTCAGAATCTCTTAAAAGAGTAGAACATAAAATAAATAACCCTTTACATCCAAACTCCAGAAAAAAAAATTAATATTCGCTCTAATATAGTTTAAAACCAACTTGGCACTACGGCATTGTTTCGAGAAATAATCACCATTGTAGACACAGCATAGAGTAAAGTAAGCTTCAAAAATTGCCTTTTCCTGGTTCAAACGGCAATTCTTCCATAGACACGCGTACACACGCCGACTGTTGCCAACATCACGACGTGAACAGTTTTCGAAACGGGCTAAATATTGCGGGAATTTTGCATACTGCTAAAAGGATTTTCGTCTACCAGATGGAAGCAGGCAACAATTTCCGTGGTTAAGTTGGCAGCACTTCGGAGCCTCGAAAGATTTGTTGCTTTAATATAAGATCTTCCATTTCTTTAGAAGTATGCTTGGAAATTCTTCAAGGATAAATTTTTGACATATTTTTAAGCACTTTACAGTAATAACTTTAGCTCGAAAATGTTTTCTAGAACTCGAGATAGGAATGCCGAACTACGGAGATGCTTCAATACCGTACGCTTCAAAAATCCCAGCTTTTAACATAAGTCGTATTTTTACATCACCAGCAGCAAATCCAGTAAATTTTGATAGTAGCTTGTCTTTTACACAAAGATTTTAATTTAAATAAAATGATGTTTATTGAATCTATGAAATGTCCAATACAGTAATTTCAAAACTAAATTTACCAATTGTTCGGGAGGCTGTCATCTCTAAAAAAGAACTAGCAAGAAATCCTAATGTTGCTCTTTTCCAATTAAAAAACAGTTTACAATATTTATAAAAAAACTAAATTTAGATGTTTAGTAATCAATAAGGAAAGTTTTTAAATTAATTGTAATCCACTTCCCTTAATTCAAAGACACCAGGACTCAATAGGTTATTCTCGATACTAATATAAGCTTCTCATATTATTGAGGAAAAACGAAATTTCGTGCCGATGTTCGTTTCGTGCTATGATGTCAAAGAGCTGTGATATGACAGCTCGCATGATTTATATACAAATGGTAGCATAAAATATTCAAACGTTTAAGGAAGAAATACTATTTCCGATATATACGCCGGAATCTGGTAAAAATCGTGAACAAAAGACCAAAAGTTTAAAGGTGAACACCGGTGTATTTATGGCCCGTTGGTAAAAGTCGGAACGAATTTTTTCCACTCACGAAACGATTCTATTTCAGGGGCTTGAATCGGTGACAAATCTATACAGAGTGGCGTTGAGATTGCATTTATTCACTTCGACGGGTCGAATGGGCGCGCAGCTAGCTTTAACTGATGGGGGCTTGTGCCTCCCAGAACGACAAGCCGCTAAAAACATCGCTCTTTTTCATCTTTCAACGAAAAAGTGCATATTTAATCGTTAGTGTCATCCTAGTCAAGTTTGACGTGACAAGCGTTTTTCAGATTAAAAAATATATTTTATTCAAATCTTTTTTGGTGTACCGACGCATTTGACTGCTAAACAATCATACGAAATTCACTTTTAGGATAAAATATTTTTGAAAACTTTTTATTTCAAGTCGTGACATCTAAAAGACGCATGCCACATGATTTGATATGGCAAAGTATTTATTAAATTATATTTCCATTAAAAAAATTTCAATAGCATTCTGTGGACTAAAACACGTTTTGCCAGTTCTTCTATAACACGGGTTTTTACCGTAACTGGAGAATCCTGGGTGCAGACCAATTCTACCTCTTCCTACCCCTTCATACAGGCGTAGAAGAATACAAAATATATGTAGCATAACACAAAAAATATATGAAAAAATTCCCTAGTCTACCCATTATTCGTACCTGGTCGCTGTGAGCCGATTATCCGCCAAGAGATTTGCACGAAATTGAATTTGGGCGCAGTGTTTCACGATCAATCCGCTGCAAGTTGTGCTTGCTGAGCAGAGCGCTGCGTCGCTAAGCCACTGCAAACTTTGGACGGTTCGTCAAGAGTTGGACTGGCAGTTCGGACTTTACCTCGCACCCCTTCTCTGCTAGTGACTCTTATTAAAGTTTACCGTGATTATTCAACGCCAGTTTTGGATTTCTAAAGTATTTATTTATTCAATGGTAATCATGAAGACTCAAAAAGAAGAATTGTGATTGTGATTAACAAACAATATATATACGTTTATATGGTTGTATAATATTATACAACCATATAAACGTCCTTCTACTAGGCACACATACATATTATTCAACATAGCATCTGCATGTGTGACGAGCAAAAAGACTGAAAATACCTTCATTCTTTTGCTTTAAAATTAAACTTAATCTCTTGATAAATATTTCTATGATATAACAGACGGTTCCTTACTTAGGTCGAGATTTTATTTGAAAATCCGAAGCGCAGTCGCTTTATACAATTTTATAGTCGTCGCCCGCAACGTGCAGTAGACATCCAACTTATACAAGTAACTTGTTCACTCCGCACTTGAGCAAAGTTTAAAAGACACCTCAAAAGGGGTGAAACAACCTCAGTGCTTGGAATAACTGCCACGTTTCATGCCAACTCGTGGTTAAATCGAATAAAATCAGTCAAAACTACGTGAGGACAAAATAAACTGAACATAAAAGACATCGAGTTTATCAAAGCTACTCATAAATCATTCAAGGGAGCACGGATAGAAAGGGTACTTGAAAACCCCATGGGTCCGGCACGTAGTACCGACCCATAGAATTGTTTAAAAATACTATATAAATCACACATAAATCTTTCGTATCAGCTGATTCGTTTCATAAAAGCAAGGAAACGCTGGCGAGAAACGATGTTAGTTTGCACAATGCAGCGGAACCAGCGACCACAGATTCGGAACATTATTCACAAAGATATAAACGGTCCAGATAAATTATTGCCCTGGTCTGCGAGTACTTAATTATGGCAGCAGTTTGCACTGACAGACAGAACATTCAACTGCCTTATTAATTGTTATGAATCTTCGCATAATTTGTGCCAGATGGATGGATGATTTCTGGCATGTGAATGGCAATTTGCCAATGTTGTTGCCAATTTGATTGGTGGTAATATGTCAATGACGACAATTTCAGTAATTGATTAATCACAGTCCGGTTTGTTGGTGTGGGTAAACATCTTCATTGACAATCTTATACAAGAAAACAAAGTACGAAATGACTTCTATAATTTAAATATACCTACATATAATATTTTGTTATATAAAGTATTTTCAGCTTCAATATTTAGGTACACTCATTTGACACTCTATAAATAGTTTGTAAATCCATTATAAGGTTAATCTTAAACGGTAATAGTTGTCATTACCAAATTTCAGAGCAAGTTAACATTTATATGCAAATTAATGCATTTGATATATTACACGAAGCTTAACTGCAATTAATTATTCAATTACCGGGTAAATAGATTAATCAACAGGGCACTAAATTCAATAACGTAATTAAACCGACATGTTCTGACTTCTCTGAAGTCCGATCGGTTCATTGGAGTTTAAAGGAATTATTCACAGGGAAATTGGTGTTAATTTCAATTTAGTCGCATAAATAAATAATCGTATAATTATAATTATTTGTTCGCAGTATTATTACTAACTCGAATACCCATTCATCATTGTCATCAACTATTATGGGTCACATTTCTGGGCTCGGATCTCCTCTACAACTAAGAAGGTTTACGCCTTAGTCCAACACGCTGGCCTAATTCAGGTTTACGGACTACACACCTCAGAAATTCATAAGTATGAGGTTTCCTAACGATGCTATCTTATACCGTTAAATTACGTGACAATTGTAAATACATACATTTCGAAAGATCAGAAATGTTTACCTGGGACTTGAAACCGCGACCGCCGAGATTCCCAACCGCGTCTAAACCTCAAAGCCAACACTACTTGTACGCTATTTTGATCATATATACTTAGCAACCACAATACCTACATAAATTGAAATAGCCAGGCATGCACGTAAATCGCGTTAGAGAATCAGCTTGTGTAAATGTGGTTTCATTCAAGCGGATCTAATTGTGTCCACTAGTAAAAGTTATATTCTATTTAGACCACACTGCACTTACATGCGCTTGTGTGGTCACTTTATCGTCCACAAATAAAAAAGCATAGAATCCTGACAGCATCTTCTTCTTCTTCTTCATCAACCCATATACGCCCACTGCTGAGCACGGGTCTCCTCTACCATTGAGAGGGTTTAGGCCATAGTCCACCACGCTGGCCTAGTGCGGGTTGGCAGACTACACACCTAAGAAATTCCTAGGAATTCTTAGGTGTGCAGGTTTTATCACGATGTTTTCCTTCACCGTTAAAGCAAGTGATAATTCAATGTGAATACACACATAACTTCGAAAAGTCAGAGGTGTGTGCCTGGGGTTCGAACCCGCGACCGTCGAGATTGTCGACCGCGCGCCCAAACCTCGAGGCCATCACTGCTCATTGACATGACAGCATCGCTTTGCTCTTATTAAAAAAATACTTATGGAAACGACTCTTTAGGACTGATGTTAAAAATTTACCTCAACTAAATTAGTTACCACCATCATTTCATATATGTACCTCCCAACCACTCCCCTACAAATGAATGGGGTTAGGTTTTAATCTGCGCTGACATAGGTCGAGATGACGGACTACAATACTAAGACATTCCTAAGGACTTTTAGGTGCGCACGTTTCCTCACGATGTTTATTGGCTAGTGTTTGAAGTGATAAATTAATGTGAATACCAAAATAAATTCGAAAAGCCAGGCATTTGCCTGAGTTTTGAACCCGCAACAGCCGCGATTCTCGCGCGAATCTCATAAGCACGCCTAAGCTTAACATTAAATAAATAAGTACTCTTACATAACAGTCAGGTATATAGTTAGACCCCATATTATAATTCAAGTTTTGTTTCAAAGGTATCAGAAACTTCGATAGACTTTTTAGTCTAACCAACACGCAGATATTTGTGGATCACACCAACATTTGCCTCGATGCGGAGATCGGATCCACGTTCTCTCATTTCGCAATCCGACATTTAGCTTCAAATTAGTCAGGGGGAGTTGACCTTGCGAAGTGTAAATCCACAAGAGCCTACCTGCACATTAGGCGTGACGTGTTTGTAATTCCGAGCGTCCATTTGGCACAACTCTCGAACACCTGAACCGGCATCCGCAAACATTCTTCCCGCTTTCCTAGTATTCAAATGTTTGGGCCGTCCTCGATAATGAGACGCAATGCGGTACACGCGCCCCGGGATTTGGGTTGGGCATCCCCGTACACTTTCGCTCACTGTCACACGACGAAAAAATAAATCGAGTGCATTAGCCACACCGACCGGGCTCCGTGTAAACTTTTCATTTCATAGAGAAGTCGAAAGTGATAGACAAAACTAGATTCGCAGATATTGTAGACGATTTTTAACATAAGTTATAAAAGAGCAAGTAATGAAAAGATATGTATATTTTTAGAGAAACAAAACATGGTTTTGGAGAACCCATGTTTGCCCATGTCAATTTCCCAACCCATGTTGTAATCTCATGCATAGATCTATTTTGTTTACAATCTTTCTATCATTCTCGTAAAACAATTTTTTACCTTACATACATAACTTATATCAAAGTGTAGTTACTACCAGCCTCTAATTCTGGCAACACTGCATACGTTTTCAAGAACTTTTTGCTCCCAAAATACTTCTTTTTCCGCAACCAAAGTTACCTACCCGCAATTCAATTAACAAAAATTGTAATACCAATTTTAAAAATCACATTTCCCTAGACCGCTGCGAATGGCTTTTCCAAGGAATATTCATTTTGGTCTGAATAGCGATCGGAACGGTCGAGAGGTCGGCTGTGAAATAATTGTTAAAAAAGAAGACTACAAAAACTTTTTCATTTTCATCGAACTCTGAAAACACGTGTTCGTAAAAATTGCATACGGGAGATTTGAAAAGGCAGCACTAGATTAGAGTCTCTTCAGAACTACAGATTTTTCATCTTGTGATTTTAGATTTTGCCATTTTCGATTTTGTACTACAACAATAGCATTCATTTTATTTTTATATTACAACATTAGCATGTTTTTGTCATACACATTTCTTTATCCCAATTGCATTGTTTAAATTTCAATGATTAACAAAAATAACTCTTTTCTCCATTGAATATATTAAATCAATTGATTGTTTCCGCGGCATTGATTTATTATTAATGATCATAGCAAATGAATGAGATATTCCTTTTTTTCATTAGGATATTTTTTGTAAAAACACACAGTCCAGGAATAAACCTGAATTATCTGAATCCCTTGCAGGAATAGAATAACTTATACCTCACACAATCATACAATCATGCAATCATACATATGGATGAGGATACAATCTATATCTACCGTATTTCTTGTAGCCCTCCCATCTCTGATCACTCACAAAAAAAACGACTTTGCATTAGAAGCCAAAATTCTATATTTACCAAAAGCCCAGTACCTAAATCAACAGTAATTATAAATCGAACAATCATCAAAACGTGACGTTCATATTGCTTTGAACACACCTAATCGATGCCCATAAACTTTGATTTGGTTTGATGAATATGTTCCAAAATAGCTCGAGATGAATGGAGTACGGCCTTACACGTGTATCATTGTTTACTCCAACTTCACCCGAACTATTGGCTTCCTACTGGACTTTGTGTACAAAGGACGATGTATTTTAGTGCCAGTGATGTATACATTTACTGTACATGTACATATTTGTTGTCTAATATTAATCGCTTAAGTATAAGCGTTAGCTATAAAAGCCAAATGCTACACTCAAACTTCACGGTTTTAATGTCTTCATACAGGCTTCTGATGTCATATGGTGTCTGATGATACTTCTTCGGAAGTCGTGATCGTCTCGGGGTTTAGAACCCAGACACACACCTCTGACTTTTCGAAGGAAGACATCGGAAATCTGTACACCTAAAAACGTTCTTAGGAATGTCTTAGGGGTGTAGTCCCGATAAAAACGGCAATTTTACTATGATTCCCACTGTGTTTTTGTGTTTTTCATTGTCTCAAATAAAGAGTTAATAAATAAATCAAATAAATACTACAATTACTATAAAGTGCAAATCGCGACCTCCGGTATACAAGTTAAAAACCCATAGACGGAACCATTTGTACATCAAAACAACGACTAAAAACTACAGTCAATAAGTAAAGTTCCGCCTCTCGTATAAGTAAAAGCCATGGAGCAACAAGCGTAATACCTCAAGTAGATACATTACGAGTTAATTTATTCGCAGATAATTTGCTAAAAGCAACTATAAACTGGGTTTATAGAGGGGTAATGAATAGGGTAGCCCGTGGAAAGTGTGTGTTGGTGACGCCCACACTCGCTCGTAGCATTATGGACTTGACGTTACTCCTAGACTTAACATGTAATATATCATGATTAACTCATACAACTAAAGAACCATTACATTGGCATCAAAATATTATTACTGGTTTTCAATAGCAACTTATGGGTTTTATTGATTTTTGGGTTTTAAATAAAGGAGATCTAGAGAATTGTAGGCTATTTTTTTTTCGAAAGTATAATTGGCATGGATATTAATGTTTGGCCCGAACGGAGCTGGGTTTAACGCTGTACAAATAATAGGTATTGCACGCATTAACACTCGTCATATTCCGCATATTAGGATGGTTTAATTAGTGTAGGATTAGGTCATCAAATTATCCAATACTTAAGCCAATTAAATTTACGGTACGATGTACAAAATTAGGACTTGATATTCAACAGCCATGTACGGTAACTAATTATAAGGTATTTGTATCTAGAATTAAATTCGATTGATGCTCTACTGATAATAGGTTATCTAAAGTTACTAATTGTTCTTGTAAAATCTAACATTACGAAACAGAAGTATAATTTTATAATTTCTGAAATTCTGAATGTTAGAAAATGTACTTACGGGTGAATCATTACAATTAGCTCCAAGTATAACCATTAACCATATTTTAAAATCTTTAACTCAACTGACACTGTTGTTTGAAATAGTATTATAGATATTAAGAGACATTAAGGGAGCTTGTTTTATAACGAGCTCTGTCTGTGACAGCTTGAGAATCTAATGCTCGCATTACACACTAGGCTAAGCCTTTCAACTCGCAAGTAACTCATTTAGCTTGGATCTTCTGAGTGTCTTAAAGTGTCAGGTCTGCGGGTGATATCGCTTCATAATTCAAACCAAGACAAATGAAAGATTAGTGTTGAGATTTTCAAGGCCTTTTGCTACTGTAATATACATATATTGGGAACCTACACTATATTTTATAAATACACCCAACTGTCCAATAATAAACTTTTGTTCTACTCTACAATATGATACGAGTCTTATATAGACTACCAATAATCTATAAGGAGATTATATTTTTTTTGGCTCACAAAAACATTTGCCCAATCCAGGTAGAACCCGCAGCCTTTTGTTTTAAAACAGATACCCTTTTATTTTTGAATATAATACCAATTACCACACTAATAGTACTTATTCAATTTATAAATGAATAATAAAATCACCTATCTAAATAATATAAATTGATCTATCCGAATTGTTCAAATACGTCCATAATTAAATGCCGGATGCAAACTAGAAATGCTGAACATTATTTAGTGAGTGGAAATTTGATGCGTGTTCAGAGCAACACGTTGCGGCCGATATTGTGGTGGCGATATATCGGCCCAATAAATCCTCCAAAACTAGTTTACGCCAATCATTTAATAACTACTACACGGAGACTTTATGATCAAAAATATTTGAAATAAAATATCTGTTTTTTTTTTATTCTATAAACAAATGCTATAAAAAAGCTAAAGCATAAAATATAATACTTTCAGGTATTCTGGAAACCAGAAGACAATACATTAAAACGAATCTTCTTTATTGCTTTTCATAAACTTTAATAAAAAATACGACACTTATACTTTAAATCGTTAAACATCTAATTTTAATACATTACTATAATAGATTCTAATATTTTAAAACATTCACATAAAATACTTATAGCACGGATAATAATAGCATAGTGTTCCATAAAAGCAATTTACTTTCTCCAAACTGACATTCAGTAACTAGTAACCTTTACTTACCCCATTAGAAAGACGCTTTGGACCGTATCGTACCCAAATAAAGCTTTATCTTGGGGCCGACACTACACATGGATATTGCCTTTTATAAATAACTACTCAAAGAAAGTATTTTCAACGCTGCCTTGAGCTCTCTATAGTTTTCCTCCAACAAAGCGGAAAATTTCCATCGTATTTTATATCGATACCGTAAAACAAAACGCGCTATTCTTTGTGCCACGTTCGGGCCATTATTACCCCATAAAAGCCAAGACTGTATGCTTGAAACAGCAAATTGTATTAAGTTTATACTATTCGCTAACTTTTCGTATTCACAATCTTTTTTTTTTTTTTTTTTTTATTTGCCTTAGCAGGCAGACGAGCTGACGGCCCGCCTGATGGTAAGCGGTCACCGTCGCCCATGGACTTGGCAATGCCAGGGGCACAGCCACGCCACTGCCTACCGTGAGGAAAGTACTCTTTTTAAGCCTCGTTTGAAGAAGGCCATGTCATAGCGCTCGGGGAACACCGAGGCAGGGAGTTCATTCCAGAGCTTGCACGTACGTGGTAAGAATGACCTCGGGAAACGCACCGTACGCGTACGGTACGTCTCCAGGTGAAATGGATGAACTCTACTGCGGTGACGGGTGGTGCGATGGTAGAACGGCGATGCCGGTACCAACCCGAACAGTTCCTCGGAGCACTCCCCATGGAACAACCGGTAGAACACACAAAGAGACCCAAAGTCTCTCCGCAGTCCTAACGGCTGTAGTTTCTCCGTGAGATCGGGATCATCGACGATGCGAACAGCCCGTCGCTGTAAGGAGTCAAGTGGGTCGAGCTGGTATTTTGGTAAAAATTTTAGTAATCTCCTGCCCTACCCATACTTACCCCAAAAGTCGATACCCCATAGACATAAAACGCGGCAGATGTTTCTATTGTTATACACCGACCCTAATCAAGACGTTATCTTTAATCTTTACGTGATGCCGTGAACGTTATGTATAAAATGATATTAAAACGTATTAGGCCATGGAAAATGCAAAAAGTTATCTCATTTAAAGTTGATGTTGGTATGTTTAATGTATCAAGAGCGATATTTTTTTAATATTGACGCACACGAATGTAGAAATTTCTTGACACACGCATATCCAATCATATTTTATATTTCTAGTATAAGAGGCGAGTTTATTGGCCTGTTTTGGTCACAACTCCAAGCATAGGATTTACTAATTATTTCCTAGCAAAAAACCAAAAACGCTACTCGACCTAAATCAAATTAAGAATCCCAACACCAAGTACAAAACTAGTACCATCCTTGGTGCATGACCTACACTTACCCCAATTCGAGCAGATACCCCACCCGTCTTGCCCAAAGCGTTATCGTGAGCGCCGCAGATGTTTCACATGCCACGCACGTGCCCCTTAGCGTAATCCAGTGGAGCCAACTTCACTCATTCCTGTCGCACGATAATATCACACACATGAACCAGATTACCTGCCGTTCCGTTTTATTCGATAGCTTATGTCTTTAGTAGTGATATATTGCTCGGAATTTGTCAGGTATAAACTACGTATTGGAATATTGAGTACTACAATAAAACATTGCATGAGTGTGCTGCGTATAAGATCCTTCAGTTTTTAAACGCTTGAAAGAAATAAAAGGCAATTTATAGTATTTTATGGAGATAGTGTTTAGAAATAAATAATGTACTAGCTAGTGGTGATTTTTAATATACATACATAGTTATATTTAGGATCTCATGCGTTGATATAAGTCATCTGGGACAAGAATTATAACATTTGACCAAAAGTAAACGTAAGAATAAGTAAACTAGAGAAACGAGCCCATACTTCAGTCGCAAAACGTAATTTAAAGGCAATAATTGCCCCAAACTGGGTAGAAACCAATTATGTGGCTGGTCATATTTTATGACACAAAATTAAAAGCGTACCCGGTATACTTGGGAGTATATTTCACTTTCCCCCATAATCCTCCGCCGGATTTCGCACCTTTAATAGAAATGAGGTAAAATTAAATTTTGTCAGGGCTGGATTTGTCGCAACTCTCGAGCGGGAGGCGCGCCCGGTGGCCCTCCGGAAAATAGCCTAATTTTAGATTCCGGGTATTCTGTTTACATTAACTTAATATTCTAATCACAGCCGATGTAAACCGATGTTGCCCATTGCGCGTATTTACGTTGAACTAATATAAACTGAAATGAAACTAAATTCTGGTATCTTGTTACTGAATTTGCAACGTTAGGGGTAAGCCATCGCAATTGAAAATTGAGTCTACCCCATATTCCGTACTTACAACATACATTACGCATAGTCTGGATTTTAAGTGAAAAAAGTATACCTACCTATGTCTGTACAACTAACTAGATATAATAATATCCTAGTACATACAAAACATAATCCGTAAAATATGAGCTTCGAATCACGCTTCGACTGGCAAAGAAATCATTTTTTCAAATCGACAATACCCGCTGGCCTGGAAAGGCAAATAAAGGTCGGCTGTCCGAACGTTTTAGGGTTTTAGTCGGCAAAAAACTAGCCCTACCTTCACGGGTCAATTGAAGTAGGTGAAGGTTGATGCTCACTGAATGTTACTAATACGCGGAAAGAGATTTGTTCGCTCGCCACAGACTTCCATCCCACTTTGTTGCGCAATTTGTATCCTGCGATGGTTTGATTCAAGCGTAATTGGAGTATTGATTGCAGCTGAAATTGGATGACTAAGCAAATATAATCAGCTTTAGATATATTTGATAATTACGAAGCCAGTGCGATTAGTTTCAAACAAGAACGGTAATTAGAAATACGTGTGTATAGGCATATACCTACAGCAGGTTTCTATAGATGGAATTAAATGTTACTATAAATTTGAATGTATGTATATTATCTATATACATATGCGGAAACATTAGTTTTTAAGCAAATTATGTATTATTATAATGAGATTTAAGTGACTATTTGTTTTCTTAATAAAATAAAATAGTTACATTCATAGGGAACAGATACGTGCTGTATAATGATCCCATTTTGCTAAAAATTTAAAATCCTTATTTCTTCAGAGCATGAAAAATTTATAATTTATATTCCCCAGGTAATATTTTTGTTGTTTTTCCTTGTTTTAGAACTCTACCGGGAATTTTCCTTAACATTCATTTCGCAATACGACACACACATTAAAAAACCGTTGTCGATGTCCCAACCACATCCTTACCACGGTTTCGTTTCGGAATCGCAATAAATTACGCCTTATCGGTCCTAATTGGAGGGAAAAGGGAATTTAAGATGTTTTCGGGACTTGCCAAGTGAGAATTAATCTTAAGTCAAGGGTATTAGTGACAAATTGTCGTCAATAATCGTATGTTGTTCTGGGGACGCGTTTAGTATATTAAAGAAGGGGAAATCTATAAGACCTTTTTGTACATACATTATTGTAACTACATCCCACTGCTGGGCACGGGTCTCCTCTACCATTGAGAGGGCTTAGGCCATAGTCCACCACGCTGGTCTTTTGTGGGTTAGCCTATAACCCTGTATATGTAAGTACCACATTATTATTAATTTGAGCTCTTATTCATCACATATAATTGAATTTACTTTGAAACGCTGTCTTCCAAGGCGTGAATATATTAACTATCCCTATTCACACTCAAAAATTGTTTTCATTTTTTCTGCTAGCCGATATTTGTTCTATAAAATAAAAATTCAAATTGAAATCTAACTGGCTGTTTGAAACTCTCAATATGAAGAATCTAATTACCACTCGCCAAGTGCTTAGTAAGTTGAAAAGCTTTAACTCGAGTACGCATTTGAAAGTCGGCCAGAGCTCTTATGAAAAATTATATGAATTACGCTAGCCCACGCTAGGACGAATGGAAGTCTTAAAGAAATACATATAATCTTGAATAATTGTTGAGATTAAAATATGACGTTGATTAAGTAGAGCTTTCGGAGAACTTACATTTGTATTTTTAATGGGTAATTTTTATATGCAGTGCTTTTGATTAAAAAATAAATAAGCTACTTATTCAGAGTGTTGAAACGGTACATAAAAATATAAGACTATATCATAGTTATAGCATACTATATTATAGCAGACTATATGTTTCTGCTTCGTTTTGACTGGCTCGATTGCCCCATGGCACATCAATAAGACAATTAAGATAAGACAAGTAACAAGTCATAAATAATAAATAATTTGGACCTTCAACGCGACGAATTTATTTTAATGTTACAATACCCACTTAGGTACTTTGGGATTGCGTTTTTTTTATAATTATTTACTTTTTAAAGGGAACTTAGGTTTTTGTGTCGGTGAGTAGTTAAATTTTTAATTTATTATCAATACAAAATGAATACCCTACCCATTTGCACAATTAAATGAAAAGCTTAAACGTCCAGTTTGAATGAACCCAGGTCATATTGCAATGACGCGTTTGATTTGTGATAAATGATGGCTGATAGGCGACTACGGGCGGCTACCATTGTCAGGCGTCCATTGTACGAGCATAAAGCCGCCCCGGGGCCCGATAAAGCACGGAACGGTAAAGGATACAACGCTTTCATCTCGGATTTACAAGTGGAGGGTTCCTTAGACTAATGGTCTAGTTAGCAGACATCGCGTAGTTTACGTCGTGTTATAATATTGCTTTAGTTAACCCTTTACTTTTTTATGTAGATTGGGAACAAAATTTTGTAATTACTTTATGTAATGGGCAATGAATATTGAACAATCTGCGTATTTTTTTACTTAAAGTTATTTAGAAATAATAATCATGGATAAAAGTATTATATCAGTTGACGGAAGCAATAGGTACATAGATAAGCTATAATAATTTCGCAATCCGGCAAAATGATTTTCTCAATCGAAGATAGCTAGCTTTTGTAGAGCGGTCGCTATGCCATCGGATTCATGCGCGATGATAGATAATTATAATATATCCTACTACCATTTAATGTGGCCAACAATCTTGTTCAAACAAATATTATTGCTAACGTTGCTCGTCTGTGAGACAAGCTTTCAGAGAGTTCTGAAAATAATTTTACAATTAATAGCATGAAAATAGTTTAGGTAGGATGCTAACTTAAAAATTTCAATGTAATTATTTCATTATTATCGATACTAAAATACATAATAAGCTTTGTTTAATGTACACGGCTTGGTTCCACGAATTCCACGACTTGTCTCCTGTATTCTACAAGTCTTGTGTTGTGGGTATCAGAACGCGAGCCTTTTCGGTCTCACAAACATCCAGACCCGACTTCCAACTCCTTCATGTTGTCTTTCTGATCAATTTGCGGGTATTATCACACTTTAAGTCTACTTAGATTCGCTGAGCTTCATTGCTCGACGTCAAATCATCAAGGGAGTTCCAGTGAAGGGTGTGTGGTGGGATAGGGCCATAAAAAACACCCAGACCTGATACAAATCAATCATCATCAGCCTTTATTGCGTCTACTGTTGGACATAGGCCTCTCCTATGGCACGGTACAGGGCTCGATCTTCGGCTCTCCTCATCGAACTGCTGCCAGCCACCATGAATTTTTAAAATTACTGAAACAAATATTTGTGGACATATTATAGTAAAAATTGGTCTCTCTTTCCAGATTCGGAACTCGAGGAGTTGGGTGAGCAGCTGCCGAGGTACCGACCGGACTCGATAGCAGCGCTGCGCCGGGCGACGCGCTTTACAGAACCCGAACTGAAGCGGCTGTACCGCGGGTTCAAAGCGGAATGCCCCACCGGCGTCGTGCGAGAAGACACATTCAAACTCATTTACTCACAGTTCTTCCCGCAAGGAGGTACGTATGCGAATAGGTTCCAAAAAGGTTTAATTAAAAAAAAGAAAAACTTTCGCGGCTTCTCGTATGTTTATGTAGTTTTTGAAAATAGAACTAAGAAAAAAAATTAAATCGATCGGAAACGTGACGAATAAATTCACTTTTGGATTCTTAATATTGGTGAGACTATATCTCCAATATCGCTTGAAGACATTATTTGCCAGTTGGGTCGAATTTGGAAACAAAACTTATGCCGAATCTGTCTTAATGCCTTAAAATAAAAGTAAAGAAAAACTCATGAAGTGAATGAAAAACAAATTACCTACATCACAGTCCTAGGAATCCACAGGTAAGTATAAAACTTTAGTTATTAAAATAATAATAAAAAAAACTGTTGTTTTATTTCCCTTATCCTTTTCCTGAGATGCCTTCGTCAGAACTCTTCATTAAGAAGAAAGAAAAGAGAACGAGACAGCAGGTTAGTGATTCAATCCTTTCATTTAAAGTTTTAATGGAAATATTTCAATCCATACCCGTTCCGCTCTGTCTGATTCTATTCTTGGGTAATCATTTCGAACTCGAGTAATTTAAAATTATTCATTCATTCAAATTCATCATATCTAAGTAAGTATATTAGGTTAAACAACAATTATAAAAAATAATAATCTACATACATTTTTTACGTTTTTAAGTAAATGAGATGGAAGCTTATGGCATTACGATAGGAGTAACAGTATATAGGTAATGAAGAGGTCTTTAATATAATCAATGCTTCATGAGCTTCAATGGTTCGACACACAATACAAATTAGTGTGTTTAGAAGCTAAAGATTGCAAAGGCTACAATTCTACTTTTCTCTTCTTTCCGTACAAAATGCATGACCTTAGTCGAGAAAGTAGTAATGATTTACTATTAAAATATTCATTATCTTGTACCCGGCGAGACTAAAAATATATGAAAATATGCAAACTACATCATAATGAGAATATATTGAAACGTGACACAAAGGTAAGGTCAACTGTTACTGACCCGAACAATGTTAATAAAATATGCCGACCGTACTAAAGAATAAAATGGGGACATGAAAAACGCATCACATAATCATATAATCCCATCACGTTGAGTGGTCTCGGATGTATCAAGGGTTGCGGCACATACAACCGCCTACGTAGATATTTTATGGCGCATCTATCGTCCTGATTTCAAATAAACCAGAGACAAAATTAAAAATGTACTTACATTTTTTTTATTTTAATATCTTAATTGGCACAGGACTGTTTGGAACTAATTTATGTTACAGTAGTATTCAGATGTTTTTAGCATGGAATTAAAAAAATATATAATAAATCAATTAAATTGAGTGAAAATGGCTTAATCGGTTAACTGATTTGTTAAACTTTAAAATTAAAGCTTGACCATTTATTTTTCATTGAAATTTTTCCAGTACTTGCAACCCCCACAAAAAGATAATGCATAATGAAAAGTTTTTTATAAAATAATAAAAGCCTTCTGCACGTCATGGTATGCAACTTATACCTAGTACTCGTAGTTATCTTTATGTAAACAGAACTTTTTCTACCCATAGTAAAAAAGAATATATTTTTAATTTATCACATCTTACTCTACACTCCTAAAATTGACAAAAGATGATTTATAAAAATTATAAAATATATTATATATGTACCTACCTACACATATGTTACTCGTATGCGTGTAATTGCACACTCGATGTGCAAAAATGCATCGTTCAGCCCATAATGGCTCTCGTGTACGATTGAAAACGTTTAGAATAATTGCACTGCATATTTTTTTCTACTTCTTTGATTTTTAAGAGTTCAGACTACGCTAAAATTTTGATGGGAACTTATAATGGAACTAATTTAGTACATATTTTCGTAGTACAAATACTGTTTTTCACCATATACACCTCGCGGTATACAGGATGTATTTAGGCCGTGATCAAAAACTGAGGCAGGTAATAGCGAAGGTGATCACAAACCCAGTGGCGATATTAAAAATCCCGACAACAAAAAAAAAATTACGTTTTCCATACAACCATCGGTGTTAAAAGTATGTGGTTTGTATGGAAAACCTCAAAAAAAATATTTTTTGTCGGGATTTTCTTTAATGCCAGAGGGTTTGTAATCACTATCGCTATTACCTGCCTCAGTTTTCGATCACGGTCTAAATACACCCTGTATATATGTACGCTCGCCAAGGTCTCAAAGTAATTCTTCATTCTACATCAGTTTTCTCTCTTTCAAAAAGTATGTGCGCAATTTTCTAATGAGCAATCGCAATATGCCCAAGTCAGTTAGTTTTGAAAAAAAAATAGATCGCACAATGCATGCAAAACTGTGGGAACAAATAATCAAAAATGGACATCTTAAAAACCAGAGAAAAATTATGAGTCTATATAAAATTGACATACAGGGTGTATTCAGACCATGATCGGAAACTAAGGCAGGTAATAGCCAATACAACCATCGGTTTAAAATGTATGCCGTTTGTATGGAAAACGTCAAAAAAAATATTTTTTGTCGAGATTTTTTTTAACACCAATAGGTTTGTGATCATCTTGGCTATTACCTGTCTTAGTTTCCGATCACGATCTGAATACATCCTGTATATGTATTTCATGTAATTATAGCAAAGCTTTTCCTGACCCAGAAAAATAAGCTAGAATTCTAAGCCTGTACCACCATTCACCATCACACATAAAACCCGTAAAACAATAGCTTTTATATAAATTTTAATTATTAAACTCTCCAACTCGCCAAACATCGCTCAGTAGCAAGATGTTTTTCATGAAATTTTCCATAAGATTATATAATTTTTTTTTTCACGGTGTTTTGCCTTATTTCAATTATCAAAAGGTAATTTTGTTTCAAATTAAGAAGGTAAGTATACGTTATACTTACATGTGTTGCCATATAAAATCCACATCTGTCTTTTATTTCCCACAAGGGTCGGTCCGTAATAAAAAATAAGGATTTTTTGTATAACTCACATGCCCCCATAATCGCAAATTCAAGTCACGCGGCAGAATTTAATTTCTACATCGGCCATTTTTTTCACTGCTGGCAATTATTCCCAACTGGGCGCTGTTATCGGCACGCGCACTGGGCCACCGACGAGCCACAAATTCACGGGGCACACACCCCCAAGCTTGTGGAAACAACCGCCATTGCCCATAAAAATCATTCACGTACCATACCTTTCTATTTTTTAAAGCCTTGTATTTTATAAGGGAAATAAAGCCGACAAAAAATGTAAAAATATCGTCAAGAGTGAGAAAACAGCTGTTATTTCCGCATTTAAAGTGTCTCGTTTGCTATCAAGAATGCCGTGGTTCAATTTTTAAGTCGGGCGAAGTATAATAAGGTTTTATCGTTACGAAATTCTGAGTAGCAGCCCAGAACTAAAACACTGGAAATCGCGTCATAGTATTCGTAATTCATACATTCACGATAGACAAATAACACCTCAAAGACCTTTATTACAATAAGCGAAAGGATTCCCTTCCATTTTCTTCATAAGGAATGCTCTAAGAATGTGTATAACTTTATGTTCCCCTTTCCACAGGAGAACCACAACGTACACACGTAGTACACGTAGCAAAATTTGTTTGTTCTTATTTTAGCAACTCCATCAACGTTAAGAACAAATTGCTTACAATTTTTTCTTTCCCAACTTGGGTCCTCCGAACGAAACTAAAAAAGAAATATACAAAGTTATCTCAACCCGCACTAGGCCACCGTGGCGGTCTATGGACTAAACCTTTTTTGTTGGAGAGGAGACCCAGCAGAGGGACGCATACGGGTTGATGATGATTGACTCAGTACTATTCATGCCATGCCGTATTATAATAATACTTGGACCTTAGAATGCAATCGAAAAATATAAGGATAGTGTATAGCGTTGCCCCAGGAAAAGCTGCAAACTTATAATTTACATTTTAAAAAATATGGCATAGTTGCAGACTTTAATGTTAAAAAAGAATCATCAAAATTGGTCATAGGTTCTCAAGTAACAAACATAAAAAAGATACAAACGAATTGATAACCTCCTCCATTTTGGGAAGTCGGTTAAAAATTCCATGGAATCAAAGTAAATTATGTAAAATAGGCAGCTACCTATTTTAAGTAGCTTTTTTTTTAAGTAGCTACTTAACAGATAAGTATAATGTGTATAGAAAAAATAAGATCTATGTTATTTGAAAACAGTTGATGATTCCGTAGCGTGATTTAATCAAATTTAAACAAACGTAAAGTACTGTTTGCGTTTCCGAGTTTCACAACATTTATCATTATTTAAAACTCTGAATTGAAAATGGTTCATACAACTATTTTTATAGAATTTACAGTCTCAAACTCGATGCAAAATGAATAACAGGAACATTACTAAAACCAAAGGCCGGAATAGATATGTTAATATTTTTTTCTTAGTTCACGACCACGTATGATTTGCGAATAAATATTGTAAATAAGTTATAAATGTATTAAAAGCAAATAATATTACATAAAATACTTAATTATTAGAGATTATAAATGACATGTTTTAAAAATTGCAAAATAGGCGTACATTTCCACTATGATAGGCTTAAATGCCTATTTTTATCTTAAACATAAATTTAGTACAGTTTTTTCTTCACTGATTGTAAAGGAAAGTACCGTGTATGTTGCGTAAAACGGAACGTATAAAAAGGCACAGCCCTATTCATTTATCGATCCGGATGTAATCACATCACTAGCGGCGGAAGCTCACTGTTCTGGTTGTGGCAGCAAAGCCAATTGATTTTCTATTTTTAGATTTGATACAAAATTTGTCCTTTGTAACTAAAATTTTATTATATAAAATGTTGTCATAATAAAATACCTAAATTAAAAATACATTTTCTTAGATTAAACAAACTTAAGGATCACCCTATACTTTAATAGTCAGATTTCAATTTTTATACTATTTCCTAGCCAGAGTTTCACTACGTGTCTATTTTAGTTTAAATATTATAAAAGGCAGGTTTATTATTAAACTAACAATATACAAGAGCTTTACTGCGCAGCTGCGACCTATTCGCGCCGTTATTACTGCGCATGGGTTGGCAGCACTGCGTCGTTTCCTCCAAGCCGCCTTCGGACGCCATTACCACGCCACCGGACAATCTGTCACTTGTGCGTCGATAGCAAAAATAATTTTAGTGGTGTTTAAAAACACTAGAAGTGTGTGTTGATTATTTTGATAAACACATAAGTCTCAAAATGTCTGACGAGAAAAAGGTACGTAAAATTCTATACTCTCAGTGCGTGCATCAAATAAATATTTCACCGACATGGCGTTCTTTACAAAATGTGGTTACATGTATTCGAATCGAATATTTTGCCAAATTTAGTAAGTACAAACATACTCAGTGTTTTATGTCGTTATTATTTCAGGGAGAGAGCGAACACATCAACTTAAAAGTCTTAGGTCAAGATAATGCAATTGTCCAATTCAAAATAAAGAAACACACACCTCTCAGAAAATTGATGAATGCTTATTGTGACAGAGCCGTAAGTATAAAACACATTAATTGTTTATTTTCTTAAAATTCTGAAATATCATTGTTGTAATTTGTTGTCCTGACCCTTTAAAAGAAACTATAAATTTGCGCCCTTTTTAATCAATCACTTTGTTATATTGCCATGTGTTAAAATTGATATTAGCAATTGCGATAAAAGGAATATATATTTTGTTTTCTGTAAACATAGTCAGAACTTGACCATGGTTACACCCTCACTTCTTCCCATATTTTACAACTTTTCTAATGCCAACAAACACTATCTCAACTGCATGAGGTCATAAGTGATTCTGTATATCTTATATATTCCCTGAAGGCAGTTGTTTCCTCATGTTGATTAAAACTAAAAAAATGGAGGGAATACTCTGCCCTTAATATTTTATTTACATTTAGCGAGTTTTTTACAAAAAATAATGTGTATGATGTTTGAACTTATATCTTTTGCAGTTTTGTAATCAAAAACAATCTTATCTCATGATTTATGAACAACAATAAATGAAATTTATCACTCAATTTATTGTTCAGCAATTGTACCTTTGAAGTGACCTTTCTCATCTTCTTTGGAATTTACTTTGTCTTACCCAACTCCTTTTACTCAAAGCTAAAATACATTTTCATTATCTAATATTAGGTTGATATAATTAATTTTCATAATAATTCTATGATCAAAGTAAGCAGCCTCATTTTTTATGTTGAAAATCAATCAATATATATCACTCAATGACTTAGCTGTTCACAAACAATAAAGAATTAATTAAAATTAACAATAATTACAAAATTAGAATTGTATCGTTAACAATAAGAAGAATACATACCATGTTATATATTTCACCATGTTTTGCAATAACTTTTTTATCATCTTTAATATACATTAAATAAAATACAGAATCTCACGTAACAATTTTGTATGTAGAGTGAAATTGCAATAAGTGGAATATTCTTTGATACTCTATTTCAACCTTTTCATCCATTGTATTAGAATTATGTAGAAAAAAAACTTAGTTGCAAAAATCATGGACAATAAAGTTAACTCAGTTTCTTGTTAAATATTTTGCAACATAATACTATGTGACATTCACAAAAGAACTTCATGAAAGGCTTTTATTTTACCATTCAATTGCATACATATGCTTGGAGTATAAAATTAATAAGGTATGCATCCAAATATGAGTGTGCATTCATATAAAATAATCAATGGATTACACAGGCTGTATTAAATATTTAAAGTACTGTTAGCTATTAGACCTGGCTAAATCTTTGAGCACACCTTGAATTCTGCACACACTCCCAAGAAACATTTTATTTACCCACCCTAAAAAGTACTCTAAGGCCTTTCTTGTAGAGTCTTTCTGTCTATATGAATATCAAAAATATGAATCAGTTTGTGTGGATGAAAACATGTCCTATTGTGAAATTGTATTGGTAATTCAATCAAACATAACATTATTTTCAATTAGCATTTTTTATCTTTTCAGGGCCTTTCAATGCAAGTAGTACGGTTCAGATTTGATGGTCAACCAATCAACGAGAATGATACACCAACATCATTGGAAATGGAGGAAGGAGATACAATAGAGGTTTATCAGCAACAGACTGGTGGGGTGTCTTTAGTGTAAACTTAAGTATTAAGGAACTGTCCATGTCCCATGGTGATGATGTTCATGCTCTGTCTTAACACTAAGTTAATTTTAATGCAGCACATAATTTGTGAAGCTTTTGAGTTGTGCCACTCAGCTCAGCTTGGTATAGCACACCTCAAAAGCTTTGTTAGGTATTTTGGAGGGCGAACCAAATGACTAGATAACTTCAGTTGGTTTATTCCATTGTGATAAGTTTTGCTGATTCATACAGAAACCATAAGCCAGTGTTTGATTGGAGCGAGCCCAAATATTTATTGGACTAGTGTCGGAATAAATTTAATGTACCAACTATGTCTTTAATAAAGTAAATGTAATAATTTTAATGTGTTTTATTTATTCATTTATTAGGAAATCGCGATATGTACCTTATTGAATAACTGACTGAAGTACTGAAGTAAAACATTGTTTATTAAAGTGAAAGCAATCTCAAGTTTTATGAAAATATACACATTTTGTATTATACAATTAGAAATAATAACATACTTTTTATATACAGATTAATACGAAAATGTTCAATAATAATTGTTTTATTTCATACTTGATACTGTGTAAAAAATTAAACATGTTCAAACAAGCAATGCTTACGTTTCGAAGATAAATTTATTTATCTATACATGTGAATCAGAGAAATGATGAGTCATAATGACGTAATTTAACACATACCTACCTACGAAGAGACTACCTTATAATGTAGCTTTTTTAGTAATAAACATAACATTTATTTGCTCAACTGTACCTGAGTTTTTGAAATACCTACTCGACTTTCAGAAAAAAGTGGGTTTTCCCAAAAAATCGTAAACAAAATCAACAAATCCAGATAAATCCGTAACTTTCCAGCCTTAGATTCAACGATAATCAAGACATCATAATAGGTAAATAAATGTATCTGTGAACTGTGTGACTTCCACTTCCAACACTAGTCTACTTAAAGATCATTTTGAATGAGAGCGAATTCTAGAACTGCTATATACCATTGCTGGAACAGTTTGTTATAGTTAATACTAATCTAGAATACATACAAGCAGTGTTCATCTCTAAAAGCCTGATTGGACTATGATCTCTAAGAAATAGACACATAATTGATGTCTATCACTAAATTATGTTTATGGTCGGTAATAATAATGGGCTGAATTATTGTTTCAGCGAACACTGCGCAATACGCACATTATGTCTTCAACACGCTGGACCAAGACCGAAGCGGCTTATTAAGTTTTGAAGTAAGTGATCAAGCATAGAAAACTTGTTTATGCGAATTGATGTCACTAATTTAAAAATAAAAGTAGGTATAGATTTATATGCAACTGCTGCTTCATCTTTCAACCTCATTATGCCACGATACTATTCTTAAAATTCATAACGACATTCGTATTGACACCTGAATAATAAACATGATCAATCTATGTAGATGCATTTCTTATTGGTACCAAGAAGTTTCCAACCTGTGATTTATCCAGTTTGTGCTTTAGAAATCAAACAAAGGTTTTTACGCATCAAACCTTGTACCTACACGTATCCCGCGGAGCCAACGAAGAGAATATATATTAATTTAGTATATCTTCGTAATAAAATTAAAGCACTATTTCATGCTCGGCAGGAATTCGTGACCGGTTTATCCATTCTATCGAGAGGCACACTAGAAGAAAAACTACGATGGACGTTTTCGTTGTATGATATCAACGGCGATGGCTGCGTTACGAAAGAAGAAATGACTGAAATAGTCACTGCAATATACGACCTCATGGGGAAAATCGTCGAACCTGTTATCGATGACGACGCTGTACGGGAGAAAGTTGAAAGACTGTTTCAGGTTAAGCTAACACTAATTTTATGTAGATACTGTTAGCGTAAATAGTACGAAGCTTGGTTAGCTAAGGCTACTAATAAGAAATTCAAATCAGTGTCTATTAACAATCGCGAAACTTTCAAGTATTTTCTGTAGTAAGCAGACCTAAAAATTTTAAAGGGTGAAGATTCCTTTAGTTTTAGGGCGAGCGATTCTCTGTGAGCCAAACGCTAATTCATAATAGAGGGTCAACCGACTAAAGTATAGTTTTACCAAACTTTAAAAAAAAGAAAATTCAAATTTTAGATGTAACAGTTTTACACATTTTAAACAAGACAAACTACAAAAACTTCACAATATTAATAAATAAATTTGTCATTTGAGGAATATAAAATATGTTCACTTCATGAATCTTAAACCGCCCATTTTTACACTTTTTGCATATCCATCCCGCCCACAAGGCGGCTTTTGTATTCCTGGTGTTCTGTACAATAAAATTTTAATAAATGACTAAATATTTCAAACTGTAAAAATGTCATTCGGATACTTTCCTAAACAAATGTTTTATCATCATCGTGTTACTACAATAATGCTATATAACAAATTTCAGAAAATGGATATGAACCGTGACGGTGTGCTCACTCTGGACGAATTCCTTGACTCTTGCCTGCGAGACGAAGACATCTCAAGATCGATGGGTGTCTTCGACAGCAATTTCTGACGGCCTGCGGCCGGCGCGCGACGAGCTTGTCGTGCACCAAGATCTCACGCAAAATAAAATACGTAGGTAACCTAATATGGACACTACCAGCAACAGATTTTAACAGAGAAGTTTCCTTATAAAATTATAAAACCAATATCCCGTTATTCATCTGTGTGTCTTAGTAATTTGTCGTAAAAGTCCATTTAGTGTGGCAAATAACGTGCTTTCGTATACATCAAAATGCTGATCCTTATTATTGTTGTATAAATTTCATATTTATATTATAAATACATATATCGTTGCTGCAGTAGCGAAAAATCTGCATACTATGAATAATTTTAAACGCTTTTTTCTTTAAAATGAAAACACTACTTTACCTCCAATTTTCCTAATATTGGGATAACTCTTCCTTTTCTATTAACTTTCACTAATGTTAGGAGTATTAGAATTCTATTTATAATATAAATGGTAGACCTAACATTCCCCTCTTTAGATTATGGTGTACCAAAGTACATTTTCAAATCCTAGGGCTACTGTTGAAGTGTTGCGAACATAAAAAATGGACCAACACATAATTGTTTGAAAATATCTTAACATTTATCGTCTATGACCATTCCTATCTAAATGTTACGCCCTTTAAATTAAGATGTCTTAAAACTTCTAGTTTTATAAGTTTTATTAGAATATTCGTCAGAAACAAGGTCTTAAGCTACTGACTTTAAGTCTTCTAAACTCTGTAAAATGTAGGTAGATCTGTGTCAATAAATTATAATTCTTAAAAATTCTCATTGAAAATATTACATTATGTCTTCAGTCACTAACAAATTGCTTGAAGTCTTATGTAAACTTCAAAGGTCAATGCCTGATAACCTTTCAATTTATTATTATTTCCATAGGAATCGCTTTTTCAAACCTCACCTACTGCTTTTCTTCGTTTTTTAAAATCGTTCCGGCCATTTTTAATAGAATTTAGAATAAAATAACTTATTAAAGGTGGTTATAGCACCTGCCTATGCCTACCATATAGATTTATTATTTTTGTAATGGCATCGACTGAATACCCGGAGCAAATAGCTACCATGTCCTTAGAAAAATCCTAACGATATTTTTTGTATAAGTTGACCTAAGCTAGTTCTCTTCTTAATAAAGTGTAATGATTAAACTGGACATAAAACACTGCCATATCATAAAAATGATTGAACGTAACCTACCTATCTAATATTTAGTCATTGGCCCGCTTCTCATTGTCCTCTCCCCTGACAATAATTTGTGAAACCAAATTAAATATATTTTATCTTACAATATTATAATGTTATTTTTAACCAATGGAACTATTTTTAAATCTTGTCAAAATACTTATCCAGCAAAAATATTTTCGAAACAATTATCACACATATGTATGTATATTATAAGTGTAAATAAATAATAAAATAGATTTAAATGTGTATATTTTCATAGTGAATGTTAAATGGAACCAAATAATTAGATTGCGTATTTAACCAATATTTGATAAAAGAAAAGAGGTAAAATAGATATTTGAGATTTCATGCATGCGTGTGACAGAAAATAAAATAATTCAATGTGATTAAAAAGTGATGAAAGTTGAATATTGAAATAAAAGTAATCGAAACTTTCTAGAATCTTAAATTCTGTGTTATAATTTATTGATGGAATGAATAATAAATTACCTATTACTCTTGAATGTTATAATAATTCAATTCATTTATTCATCGAGCTTAAAATAGATAGGAATAATATTTGTGTGTCTTCCCAAGTAGTCCTATTTATTTTCAACGACGTGACTATGCAAAAATCGTTAACTATTGTAAACAATGATTTCCAAGGATTTC
The DNA here is from genome assembly GCA_030295005.1 of Cephonodes hylas. Lineage (NCBI taxonomy): Eukaryota > Metazoa > Arthropoda > Insecta > Lepidoptera > Sphingidae > Cephonodes > Cephonodes hylas. The sequence continues at coordinate 10,344,598 of AP025371.1, forward strand.
GATGTATAGGTACTTACGTCCGATATTTTTTATTGATTCCTCGCTATAACCATGATTTTGACAAATCAGTGATCGTAGTGTAAGTATTGAAACAGTCTTATGATGCGTAGATTTTTATTCGATAAAATTACCAGAGATGCAGATTTCGTTCAACCTTGAAATAATATCCGTTCGGTCAGTAGGTTTAATTTAATCTATGCCTACGATCAATCAAGTCTTTTCTAACGCTTAAAATACTTAGATTCCCTGTATAATAATGTAATAGTTACTCACAATAATATACTTTTTTTTATTATAAAATGCAGCTATTATTCTTCAAATGCTTGTTAAATCCAATTTTACCAAAAAAAGTAAGTAATTTATATTCGTGCCAAAGCTTAAAACATCATTTGAATACAAACGCAATCATTGTAACGACTTTTAAGTTTTAAATAAATTGTGTGTATTGCTTAATGATAAAAAATGTAAAAATTTCATCAATGTATTGTTTCATGTTCATAATAGGCCTATTAGGTGAATAACTTAATTAATATCGATTTTGTCGTTTTAGGATCCGTGTAAATTAGATAAAGTCTACAGGTACTTGGTGTTAGTTATTTTAGCGTAGACGCTGTATCGTCCTATAGGACATAAATGTCACCGAGCGTATAGCATACCTATTGCTTTTAAAGTACCCATTGAAATGGTAATTTTGTTTAAAAACATTATCATTATTATTCGCTATAAATAAACTACATATCAGTCAATCATTGTTGCTGTTGTTTTTTTTTTATATCAGTACTTAGCGTTAACTTACTGAAAGAGACGGTATTATTTATAAAAGTGCATTACACATAGAATATCAACATCAGAATACGTCGCGAGTACTGTATAATCCTTAAGTGTGGATTGAATAGAATACGTTAAAATGTATAATCATTTCCCTTGCATAATATTTGCACTTAACTGTGTTACATAGCGTGGACGTAAATATGTTTAGAAACGAAATCTGTAAGTAGATATGTATTTGAATATTGAATTGTTTATTTACAAATTGTATGTGTATTTTATAGAAAAATAAATAAATCAAACAAACGAGTATTTTATTCGAACTGTTTTTAGCCTTATCATTGGGAACTTACATACATAGTTCCTGTACGAACCGTTTTTTACTGCGTTCGTGTTACGATACCCAACACTTGTGTGCATTACTTCAACCTTTTAATTTTATTATTTTTTTATGACCAACATTCACTTAAAACTAAAAAAATCACTACAACTGGCATCTGACATGGACTGCTCGTCTAATTCTAAGGGAATGACGAAGGTAATAACTAAATCTTATATATAAAATTCTCGTGTCACAGTTTTCGTTCCCATACTCCTCCGAAACGGCTTAACCGATTCTCATGAAATTTCGTGAGCGTATTAAGTAGGTCTGAGAATCGGCCTGACATATATTTTTCATCCCCCTAAATGTTAGGGGTAGTGCACCCCTAAATTTTTTATTTTATTTTTTAGACAACATTTTTAGTTTCTATTTTTTTATGATACAACATACCAAAATACATACAATCCTTTATTTTCACCCTTCTACGATCAACCCCTACTTTTTAATAGTTGTTTTAGTAATCTTTTATTGTGCTCGACAACTGATCAATAATTAAGTTATCCCCCCCGGCATCTACCGCTTCTTCTCTTCTTCTCGCCCAGTTATCAGCAAGGGATGAGACCGAAGCCGGTCTCCTGTTTCTCTCCCACAATAAGCCTTCCCTCACACCCTCAACAGTTTTCGGCCATTATCATTATTTATGCATCAAGCGTAATAGTAACGTTTACTGATATCATTTTATTATATCAGTGTAACTGTATCAAAGTAAATCTATTAATAATTTGCTAGACTATAATTGTTTATTCCTATTTTATCTATACAATTATATAAAGAGGGAAGGTTTGTATTTTTGGATTTTTGTATGTTTGTTAAGAATAAACTCAAAAACTACATCTAAATCGGTTGATTTAGATGATAGATGGGACCCCCCGAAGTAACATAGGATACTTTTATCCCGGAAAATGTAGTATTCCCATGGGAATGGCTAATCTCTGAACCTACTGAAATTTGAATGATTTTTTTTTTGTATAGAGGTAGGTAGGACTCACCGAATTAACATAGGTATAATGGGATAAAAGTATATGCTGGAAAATTTATTCCCGTGGGAATGTAAATGTTATAATTGCAAAAGGAACTCTGTGTCTGTTACGCTTTCACGCCTAAACCATTCATTGTATGAACATAAATAGGATCCTGTGAAGTAACATAGACTAGAACTTATTTTATTTCTGAATTTAACCCTGTAGTTTACGCGGACGGAGTCACGGGCAAGGGCTAGTAAATAAATAAATACATCCAACAGTCACATACACAGTTCTGACCTCCACCCAAAGATACGAGTCTTGCGTTGAGGTAATAAGAAACTACGAGAAACATCAGTCTCACAATTATCCTGACCCGAAACAAACATTTGTATATCACTAACAAATTTGTTTCTAGAATTGAACCCGTGAAAGCGAAGCTGGTGTCTAGCGAACTGCGCCACGGGGCTGTAAATTTTTGTACGACGAAATTATAAAAAAATAATTATTTACAAAATATTTATTGATCCATTTGTCACATGCAGCATGTATAGTAAATAAGACTTATACAATCTGTTTTTAACAAATACATATTTTCAGTCAATTATTGTAAAAGTAATTTATTACTAATTATAATTATAAATTTGCCGATATTCCTATGAATTAAACAAAAGTCTTTAAAGACTCTTTGATCCATTTAAAATTAACATGACGAACATTAATTTAAAGAAATTCAGTAATCTAATAACATTTTTTAGACAAAAATCAATTATTTAAACTTTAAATTTTAAAGCATAATACACGCAGGTGGGTTTAGAATATGTGCAATGAATACATATTTCTATTTAAATAAAGTAAGCAGAGAAAATATTCCACAATCTGTAACACGATTTATTGCTAAATTAAATTCATTATTAACTTAGGTAATATACAAAAATGCGATTGTAACGACAAAAAATATAATGACGTTTCCGAAAAGGGGCAATATTTTTCTTAAGACATACTTAATTATTCTAAAAATCTGTTATTTAAATTTCTGTCATATAGGGATTGAATTTTCACACATAATTAAATTTCTTGTAAATGTAAGGCTTAAGATTTTAAAGACGTAATATGAACTCGATAAAGCCGATGGACCCAAAAAAAAATACAGTTAAAGACATTCTAACATTTAAGTAGTCATTATTTTATATTGTCTAACTCCAAAGTTACAAATTAAAAGTCTAAAAATACTTAAATTTAATTGTAGCAATTGAAAATCATACATGTGGGCGTAATACTATTCGAGTACACAAATATAAAACAAAAATGTACAATTTGAGAAATAAAGAGAGCATATTGAAGCATTCGATAATACTAAAGCGACATCTATATATGATAATCATCATACAAAGAAGTATAATTTTATCCCTAAAAAATAGGGTGCATAAAAAATGCAATATTCACGTTCCATAGAGATTCTAACAGTATGAAGCATTTAGAACAGCATAAGTTGATAAAATTGTTATATATTATTTGTACTACAATAATTCTAAAAAAAACTTAGTAAAACATATTCGACCAATATTACAACTAAATTGATATAATCTCGAATATAATTTGACACAATTCTATTATATGTACATAAATAATATCTAGAATAGTAAATAAGTTCTCATGTGATGACAATATTATACACATTACAACAGTAATGAATTCTTAATAGTTTAAATAATAATCGCTCTGTGATATGTAATGCATTTACATAAATACTTTTTAATCGATTCTATTCGATACTATTTAATATTGACGGTGTATTGCAACATGGTTAAAAAATGTTTTGATTTTAAAAAGGCAAATTTTTATTATAGCTCCATAATCATTTCATGTCAAATTTTTTTCTCATATGGCAATTCCATGGCACAAAACATGTAAATACCAGGGCTGCCAGATTGTATAATTGGATACAAATCTTGTATAATCGGATGGGGTATTGTATTCATGACCACATTGTATAATATGATACAAAGGCACATGTTCACATTTTATCAATAATTTGTGCATTTATCACATATCATAAAAAAAAAACAAGAACTATTTTGGCGGGCCCATTTTCCGACCATTTGATTAACTGTTATCCTAAAAAAAAAACAAGAACTGCATATGGTGCAATGGTTATGTATAATGCGATCTAATTTTGTATAATTGAAAATACTAAACTGTATAGCTGCGATTTATTTGCTGGCAGCCCTGGTAAATACTTACATCTCAATGCCTCTTTTAATTCAGCTCCGATCCAGTGAATTCCAAAAAAATATTGAAAACATGACATAACGCTATACTTTTTAAATACTTCTGTAAAATGCAGTATTATAGCAACTTGGGCAGTATAGCTGAAGGAACCTTCTTACAATATCTCTGCCATGCAGACCCGTAGCGATTTCTGCACCGGCTGTGGTCCCGCCACACTCGATGAACCAACACAAGTATTGTTAGAACAGCTGGAACTGCTGCGACGTAATTTCCCGACATAATCCCTGGCAGAGCTAAAGAAATGTGCATAAGGATATCACCTGTGTAGTTCGGATGACGCAACACGCCCCAAAGACTGCCAATTAGTAGCTTATTCCCATGGAAAGTTGGCATGGAGTCTAAATCTGTAAAAAAGAAAAGAATAATTATTATTTTATTATATTAAACTAGTAACAGTAATAGTAAGTAGCTTAAATAGAAATACATTTATGTTAAAAACATATAAAACGAGTATTTAAACATCACAATTGATAGTTACCAAAGTTAAAAGGAAAAATAATAAGATGCTACTGAAAGCTGTTACTGGAGTCTGTTGGGAGTCTACTAATATAAATAAAATTCCCTTAAGCAATATAATATACATAAAGTTTGAATCAGACACATAAAACAACTTACTTGCGAAGCTGGGATGCAACGGATTCACCCGGAACTTGTGTTTAATAGTATTACTAGTAAGCATAACAAAGAATCCCAGCATAAAGAGTACAGAAGCGAAGGCCAAAGCATTAAATGACAGAGTAAGTTTGCTATCTGCCACATGTTTAGATATGGATGTGAAGTAATAAGGATAAAGTGCGCCGGACACAATCTGGAGGTACCCAACACCCTCAGACTGCCAATAAAATGTGCTAGTTATCTTGTACTCCGCAACAATGAAGTTTAGAATATATAGTATTTGCATTATGGAGTATACTACTATAGTGGGCTGCAACTGTACTTTGTTCAAGATCTCTTTGTAGTTCTCAATTGTGAGTTGCTCATTTTCATTTAAGTGTAGGTGAATGCCTTCTGAGAGAATCAGTAGCGTCAGAATGAGCTGTAAATAAATATACATTTTATTAGTAATCAGGTGTTAATTAAAACATATGTAAATACACATTCCTCATCAGTTTAATTAATCATAGTCAAGGGCAATTTATATCAGGACAGGTTTTCCTTAAGTTTGAATGAAAAAAGCTAGTACTATGTGGACTTAGAAATATGGCCATTGTTTGTCATTTATGTGAACAAAATGAATAAACATTTTTTTTGTAAATTCATTGTACCCAAAAGGGGAGAGGAATGTATTTATTACTACACATAGGTATGTATGTATGAATGTTACATAACATTTAAATGATTACATTTTTTTCAGCCAGAAAGTTCAGAAGTTTATGTTTCAGTCTATATTCTTATGCAATGCAAATCTTAAAATATATTAAGTGTTAATGCCAGCAATATGATAAAAAGTATATAATTTACTTTCAAAAAACATACAAACTAGTAAGGAATTCATTATCAATTTTTTTTTAATACTATTATATAGCAATCTTTAAGTTTTAAACTCCTGTTCAAGTAAGGCAATATTTTAAGAGATTCAAAAAACCTTAAAATTGATAAAGTTGAATTATACTTACAGTAGAAACATTGCAGGTGCGTGAAATCCAAATTTTCACATTCAATCTCTTAATCCAGCAATGGACTTCTCTTCCCAAGAAAATATCATAAAGTCTGTATCCAGTGTTCGCATAAGAATTCAGTTCATTATTCTTTAGCTTACGACTCTTCACATAGACAATAAGACTCAAAAGGAGTCCAAATATGTATGAAATAACTGCGAGCTGCAAATACTCATTAAGTATTGCCTCTTTACTTATTATTTGGAAATATTGCAGAGTGTAAGTCACAGACACAGTAAAAATACTTGCAAATAATGCATTGAAACAAAATTGATCATCGCTACTATCCATTAAATCCCCCTGCTTGCCAAATATTGGTATAAAAGCAAATAAACCTTGCATTATAATTTGAGTGGAGACCAATACAAGTGACCTCCAACTAAACCAGAATTGCAAATTTTTGTATACATTCAGATCTATGTTGAAAGAGCAAGAATGCTTACATGAAATTAAAATACTGAAAACTGTTAATGGAATCAGGGGAATTAATGCAGTAACACCAGCCCTTCCACCAAACTCCCATTTACTAGAAATGCTTTTCAAAGTACTTATGCTGCTCCTAATTGGAGTAGCCAACTTTCTGGTCACCGACTTAGACTTTTCTTTCAGAAGTTCTTCTTCAGAATTTTCTGCATCGGATAACTTGTCTAAGGATTTACTGACTGACTTGCTATGAGAAACCGATTTGCTAACACTTCTTCGTATCTCGGCATCATCAAATTTATCTTTTATTTCTCGCAGCCTACTAGACCGTCTTGGAGTAAGTTCTTCTACAGATCTATTCCTCAAACTATAAAAATCATTTGTCTCTTGACCGTTGACCTTTTCAAATGAATACATACTCTGCGTGGAAGAAACATCCTTAATGGTGTATTCTATGCGTTTAGATCGTGTATTTTGTAAACTTTCGATTTTAGATGAAAAGTCTTCGAGACTAACAGCGACATCTGTTTTAATAGCGGGCCGCTTCGAGGGCAAATTTTGAACCACTTGTGGCGCTATTTCAGCCGTTTGTTTTGTTTCTTTAGTAGTCCTGGATGGAGACTTGCGAGCAGGAAATTTCGAGTCAGATTTTCGACTGGGAGATTTCCTTGAGGGCGATTTGCGCGCGGCCCTTGCGGGAGAACTTTTCCTCGGCGAACTTTTTCGGTTTCTGGCGGGAGACCGCACTGGCGATACACCGTTCCGAGTTCGTCCCGGACTGGTTTGTATTACGCTCGATCTGATGAGTCCACTTCTAGTAGACATGCTGAAAAACACCAAAAAATAAAGAATGTCTCCACTTTTGTTCTATTATTATCATTTAGAACCACACACTAAGATAATTATTACCTGTCAAATTAATAGAATATACATCTAATCACAATATGTACCTTTATGATAAACGTATTTTTTCTAATCACCTCAACGTTTGAACTACGTTTACAAACAATTCCACGCGACCAAATCAAAAAGTACGCAACACGTTAAACGCAAAAACGAACGAAGCCAAGCGCCAACGACGCTAGAATGAATTTAAAAAAGCGCCCTGTGATTGGCTAAAAATAAATGTCACTATCTTTAGATTCGGCCTCTCTTTCTAACTTATGAGAAAAACGGGATGGAATAACTGTCATGATATTGGCTAGACTGATGATACTAATGTAAACTTCCTAGTTGTGTGGATTATAAATACCGTTAGTTACCGATTATTTTTTTGTTTTGCGCCAAAAAACAAATCAACAGTAAGGAAATCGAACAGAGATACACTAACTACAAAATGAATAATATTAAGTATTTAAAATTAAATTATCGCTAAATCTTACTTATTTACCTTGAATAAATAAATAAGTGTAAATGTAAACAAATATACTAGAGCTATATTTTTTTAATAATAGTATTAAAAAAATATAGTTCTAGTATATTTGTTTTAATTTAAAAAGTAGTCTTTTTAACCAAGTAAGTTATAAAAAAACTAGGATCGATTAACGCTTCATATTTTTCAATAAGTTATAATTACAATTATGTATCGATAAGTAGCCTCAATTTGTTTGCTTTTATCACCTAGATTGTGGAATAAATTTAAAAGATTTTAGATAACATTGTTCAATTCTATTACTAGGCATATAATATTTAAATTGAAGGAGTAGTCATCTCACGTTACTGATGTGAAGGAGGTCACTGTATAACCACTAGGTATGCTACTATTCTAGATACGATAAGACTTATGCATATATGCACATAATAAATTATTTACCTACCTACAGAACACCCAATGTCAAGTATTGCTCCTATATTTAACTAAACGCAATGTAGAAATAACCTTAGGCGGGAATAATTTACGTCATAGAGGTACTCTCTGAACTTCCGTGGTTATATTTGAGTGCAATCTTTTATAATATAATATTGCAGAATCTAGTAAGGTAGACTTATTATTTATTGCTGCTGCTTATTCTTCTGTAATAAAGTTCAAAACGTACAACATGATGAACCCAGCACACGGTACAAAATATATTTTAAATGTGTGTCATGAGTGCTGTGTCTTTTTTTTTATAGGTTCAGTGTTATTAGATAGGAAAATGGCTCGAGTGGGCCGACCCGACCAGGGTGAAACCACTGTTTTTATAAAAAAATAACGTAAAATGAAGTTGTGTTATGTTCGGTAAGAAACTTCCGGTACGTAAACCTTTTGAAAAAAGTATTACTTATATTATAGTGTCAGTGAAGGTTCCGCCATCGTTGAGCCTACGTCGAAAATTAGCGTGTCCGACTTGAAGTTCTGGGATCGATTCCTGTCAAAAATTATTTGACGATTCCGTTGGGAACTTCTTATTTATTCCTATTTATTTTTTTACACAAATAAAAATTTACAAAATATACTAAATAAACTAATAAATCTTTACACATCTCTTTGCTGTTTCACCTAAACATAATACGTCAAGTTCATACCAGTACATTATCGAATGACGTTGAAATGAAGTTCAAAACGGAATGCATAGTCATTCTGATACATTGATGATATTTTTAATTATCTTTAGAATTTAAGTAGATATTTTTCGTCATTGGCAATTGTTTATACAATCATTATGATATGTTATCCACCACACACCTGCTGGGTATTAAATCTGTGTATAAGAACACTAGTTAAAATAGAAATAAAAGGCGGGGTATTGAAAACTAAAAAAATGTTTATAAAAATTCTCTTGTAAAAAAATAATAAAAAAAATCTATTCAACACAACAATTCACAATCACCAATACCGATCGAGACTTTTGACTATTTTCAGAGGTTCTTCTTTACACTCGTAACGCCTTACAGGCACACCATCTTTGCCTATGACGAATTTAGTGAAATTCCATTTAATAAAACTTCCTTTGGCGCCTCCTAGTTGTGCCTAAAAACAATTAAATGACACGTAAAATTCGCTATGATTGATCATGATTATAAAGTATCAAGGACAGTTGTGTTAGTTACCAATTTGAAGCTTTTTGTATTGTTGCTAATTGTCGGCGATGGCCTTGAAATTGGATCAAAATATAATAGTTTAGTAATCGATCGGAGTGACCTATAAATGAGCCTGTTGTGAAAACCAATCGAATAAATTTTAAGAATGCCTAAAATCGAAAATACTCTATGTAGAACTAAGAAAATAACACAAATGTAAGTACCTACTTGATTATTCTGTATCAAAAATAACAAATGTAAACGAAGCATAAATAACACATTACGTAGGCAATATAAACAAGCATAAATAAGTGAAACATTTCCATGACTGGATAAAATATTGGAATTTGGAACGCAAATATCAAACTACAGATTTTATCAAACTGACAACGATTGAATTCACGTATGTATAATCGCCTTTTCGTCTCTCATATCACATCATCTTTTTTAAACGTTTTATGAGTCAGTCTTGCATCATAATATATGCGTAATGCCAATATTTAGGTGGTTTTGGTTCAAATTCCACGATACTATGATTGATAATTTTGCAAATGTTTGAAACTACCTGCCTGCTATGCTAGACTATGTAGCGACAACAGCAGGGGCGTAACTATACCAACTATAACCTAACCTATATACCTAACTATACCATCTGAGGCATATGGCAAATTCTTTGGATGGGGGCTCCAGTGTATAATTGGCCCTTCCAAAAAATATATTTTAAGTACTTCGGCACAAAAGTAAGACTATGGCTACTTAGACTGGGGCCTGCTCGGGTCATGGGCCCGTTGCATTTTACCAGCCCTGCCATCCTGTAGTTACGCCACTGGATAATAGTGTGACGTAGTTAAATATAAAATAAAAAATTCTTTGAAAAGACTTTTTTTTTGTTATTGAAAAAAATATCATAATTGCCTTCAGATATTTCCATAAAGGGCTGGCGTTTTCTCCATTAACTTCAACTTTTTCAAATACATCGAATTTTACCTTGTCATCAAAAGGCTTCTCTTCGTCTCCAGTAAATTGTGAGCAAGGAAATGCCAATATTCGCAAATCTGCAGTCATAAACAGTAAGTCAACTATATAATCAACCTAAAGAAGTTTACTTAGTACTTTAATCCAATTAGTTGTCGAGGAATTGCGTGGCTGCCTAGGCAAATATTAGACAGCAGTTCTGGATTTCCGTTTCACATAGGTCTTAACATTCTGAAATAGCTTTTATAAATTCATTTTGAGGTTCTGAAACTGCCTCTTGGATCCCCCGATATAAAGGCATTCGATTGACAGTTATCGTTTTCCCATCCTGAATCGAGCAGTCAATCGGTTTCTTCGTATATAAATTTTCTGTAACCGCATAGGGATTATAAAGGTCTCTCCATAAAGTAGGAATGAAAACATAATAAAACGTTTGTGTGTTTATTGTGTATGTACCTTTAAGGGACTTATGTCTCACAAATATGTACTTAACAGTTCTTACTTTTACTCTGGCCATATTTTAGCATCATCTCGTTAAATTGCGCATAATGATGAGCAGCGAAACCACAATTGGATGACACATTGACAATTATACACACATGACCCTTATAAACATCAAGTTTCACGTTTTCTCCTTTTGCGTTTTTGACTGTGAATGCATAAATAGAATCAACTTTATTGTAATCAGGACCCAAATTATTATTTGTATTGTTCATTGTTGTGTAAAAAAAAGTAAAAAGATATAAAAACGAATGTAAAAAATAAAAAAAAAACACGTAAAAAGTAAGTGGGGTTGACAAATGTCTTTTTGAAAAAAAAAGGTTTGAGTTTATAATAATAAATTAAAAATAATCTACGTCTTTTATTGACCTTAGAAATCACTTATACAGGTCCCAAGTGTAAAGTAATAGCCGACTAATAACTATTGATAAGACGGAAGATATGATCAACTTTTGATAATCTTTATTAGTACAATTTACCTATAATGATTTTGTTATCCCACTTTTTTCACTACATTAGGTACGCGGTCGGTTATATACTCAGCCCATCGCCGTCCACTGCTGAACGTAGGCCTCCCCAAGTAAGCGCCAACCATCCCGGTCCTGAGCGGCCCTCATCCATCCGCTACCCGGTCGGTTCCATTGTCGTTATTTTTCGAATTTGTTGTCAATTTCGATTGCCACGTGGCCACGTGTGCCAAATATTCAATGGACTCTGCGATGAATAGGTTCGATACCTGTTAGAGAAAATGATTTATCTAGTATATCCATTTAGATATTTATTCAAACACTTGATATGTTGCTCCCAAAACAACATGGGACTCAAAAATACAACTAACATACAGTGAGTGTGAATGTGGTTATTGTCATAGTATACCCGCTTAGTACCAAAAACTTCAATTTGGAAAGCCTCCAGTAGAATAAAAACCAATGCTATTTGGTATTGTAGTATCACATGGAATCCACTAGGTAATATCTACAGGAAGAGAGATGGGTTAAAGTAAAATTAATTTTGAATATAAAAGAAAACACAGACATATATTTTACATAATTTAATCTTTTAAAACAACAATTCTTACATCTATTTTATCACACCGTGCGTTTTGTGAACACTATCATATGAATTAGCTCTTGATACCGTTGCAGATAAATGATACAAAAATATAAATTGATATTAAATATAAAAAATTAAATATTTTAACAAACTGGTTGATATATTTGCAATTAAAAAACGTAAATGCAGCACAATATTTATATACGGAAATAAAACCAGTACTGATTTTAACCAATGTGATAAAAGACCAGGAATGTCTTCCAGGATTTAATTTTAGAATCACATATAATTAAAAAAACATTCAGCAAAGCAACATTACACATTATACAGTACAGATAACTTATATCCAGACAGGGTTTTCACCAGTATTTCTCAAGTGATTTGACGAGATCCAAGGGGTCAACATTGGGCCCGTGACGCTCCACAGGCACTCCGTCCTTGTCTACGATGAACTTGGAGAAATTCCACTTAATGAAGTTTCCAAGGGTGCCGCCTTGCTTGTACTAAACAAAAAATAGCAAATTATTTTTCTTATACGTATCCTGTCGTTACGGAAGGATTTCTTGTGTTGTCCGAATGGGTAGACAGAGGTGCTTCAAGACCACTTTTGGCTCATCATATTTTCTTCAAACGTTCAGAAGTGAGCCTGTTGTGGTTTTTAGGGTACATATCTGGACTCGATGTTACAAATAATCTCTTAAAACCCAATAACAATTTCTTTAGCCCGAGATCTTTACATTGCACGGAACTTACTTGTGACGTGAAAACACAGGTTTGTATAATTTTGGAGTGAAAAAATGTGAAAACCTAGTACTTAGGATGATCCAAAGCGTTAAAAAAATACACACACACACATGTACACAATTTTTCTTAAGTTATGGAATTTCGATTAACACAAAGGACAATTATATTAGACTCTTCTATTAAAATATTCCATCCTTGAATACGATAATTTGCCAAGCATTCCTCATTGTAAAAATATCGCCAAGTAGACATACCCAAGTCTTTTTTGTGACATACAAAAACCATATTGCGCCGTTCAAGTTTGCGTAGAAAAAAATAACACGTGGTTATGTTACTATGCTTTTAATCTACCATAGACAGCTGCCAGTCTTAAGAGGATCAATAAAACAGTTAAATAGAATGACTCTGCTATAATACAGCTGAACACAACAGCTAGAACAGCTAGAACACAGCTGTTACCTTGACATTATTACAACAATATTCATTCTTAAAAAAAATGAAAAAAAAAACAACGCGAAAATCAAGCAGCTAAAAGTTTATGTGGGGTATTTACGTCTCAAATTTGTCCTGCGTAGTTGAAATTTTTATTTATATTTGTTTCTCCCGCAGTAATGGAAATGTGTCACCAAAGTCGCGGGAGGTCGATGTATTTAAATACACAAGTTTGTTGACAAAATGCACTCGTCTCCTTATCAACTGGTATAAATATAGTGTTGTATTGAAATTTAAATGTTAAAGCAAAAACTTAGCAGAATTTCAATTCCGATAAAAAAGACAAGCTAATGATCTTTAATTAAAAAATTACGGAAGGAAAAAACAAATTAGTAGGGCTAGAATGAAGAATCAAGGCTTGGTGCGATAAATTAACACCTAACACATTACAACATAAGTACATCAGACATCTATGTGTAATAAATCCGATTACTAGCCGAAGATTTTATGCATTCAGATTGTCGTATCTTAGAGCAACACTGATGAGGCCTTTATAAATATCCTACAACAAAAAGTTTAAACTCTCTTATTTTATATAAATTTACGAAGAAATACATTTAATACGATGTAATGATACCACAGTCCAGAGCGTGGTTTAATACTTTTATTCTGAAAAGAACATCAAATTGACTAAACCAAGGCTTAAATTTATTCAATCGTTACTAAAGATTAGACAACCATTGATAAAAGTATGTAGCATGACTCACAAAAACAATGTGTAATGTGATTTTTCCGTGGAGAAAAGATTAAAGATATTGAACTATGGGCTTTGGACCTTACATTATGAACCAAATAGCATTTCGTACCTTCGGTAAGACAAGGGCATAAAAGCGAAAAATTCTTAAAATGAGTTAAATACGCCAATGTCTTTTAAAAACACCAAATTATCTGGTAGAACAAAGTCAATCATTTAGTAAAACATGTAATTGTGCCCTTGTCTCACCGGGGGTGCGATTTGTAGTTAGTTACTAATAGATGTATTATCAACCCATTCAAGGTTACGAAAATCAATACACACATGGACGAGTCAGTTTGTGAATATTTTATTATTTCTAGAAAGGCTTTGTGCCGACAAAAATCGATACTTGCGTGACATGGAACTGTTTGTGGTAACAATTAAGTTAATTCTTTTATAGAAAAATAATGAACGTAAGTATATTATACGTACTACGTAGCAATTTATGTCAATATTTGATATATAGAATTAAGAATCGATCACTTTTGTAGGTAACAAATATGAAAAATGTGTTGTCTTTACGAATTATATTCAACTTTTATTTCGAAAGCAGAATTAAAATCAGCTCAAAAATAATTTCATTTTGCAATATTAAACGTCATATTTTAGTCGGTTGTAGAATTAGATGGTAGACGCACAAACCTCGAGGCCATCACTATTTTTTATGGGATTTAAACTATGTAGGTATGTGAATGTTTGTCGCAAGATGTTTTTCTTGAAACTGATTAAATATTAATGCGCTTCGTGATACCGTTATAAGAGCGACTCTTCAACGTATGTTTTCGGAATAAGATTTGCTTAACACCCCATACGATTTGCTTGATTATTCTGTATTTACAAATATACCAAGTGATAGATTAAATTCGATTTAAAAAAATCATGTTGTTTTCTTTTTTTCGTTCTTCGGCGTTAAACTGATATGGTTTTGTGCAGGCGCGTCAAAATAAGTCCATCTCATTATAAACTATATATAGTCTCTTAGCTTACAACACCGCTCAAATCGAAAATTGGTGGTTTTTATATTTTAATCTCATTGGATAGAGCTACTCATTGCGCGTCGAACCATGTCACAAGATATAGGTTTCAGCCTAGCAGACGCCGTAATTCGAAAAGTAGTGACAGCGCACATCGGTTGGTTTCTCAACACCGCACAATTTTTTTCGTCTCCTGTAAAGTTGGCAAAACTGACTTACGCGGTGTTGTAAGCTAAGGGACGATATCCATTAGTTTAAGAACAAAATCTTTTCTAAGTGGTATTTCAACTTTTATGTAGATGCTAGGCAATTTTACTGTTTTGGACCAAGATCAAGGTATAAGAGTGGTTTGGGTGGTTTGGTTACCGCAAAATTTGGATTTTGTCAACGTGCAGATTAGAGATCTTTTATATACGTCCAATTTTGAAGTGTTAG
This sequence comes from Cephonodes hylas, assembly GCA_030295005.1. Taxonomy (NCBI): domain Eukaryota; kingdom Metazoa; phylum Arthropoda; class Insecta; order Lepidoptera; family Sphingidae; genus Cephonodes; species Cephonodes hylas. The sequence continues at coordinate 10,359,993 of AP025371.1, forward strand.
TAAATTGTAACTGCGGTAAAAATTCCGACTCTCACAAGACAGGCTACTGTTACCCATTGTTTTGCCTATAGCTTTTCATGTACAATATTTTAAAGACAACTTTCTTCGTCATACGTAACCAATTCAAAACAAAAATGAAATAAAATGTCCGTGGTTCTTTGAATAGATCTCGGAGGTTTTTAAATAGTGGAGGACAAAGGTCCACCCTTTTAAACTTATTCCGGTATAAAAAGGCCAACCAGATATTATAATAAAAAATAACATCGTTAAGAATAACAGCCAAGTCATTTTACGTAGGAAGCCAATGTAATACAAAAATGTATCTTTACGACTATCATTATTCAGTTTTGATGGCAGAACAGTTTATTAAGACTAGAAAGCAAATACTACTATATGTTTAACATGGCTGCTTATTAGTAATCGGGTAGCGTCTACTATCAAGACTTTTATCAAAGTGGGGCAATCAATAGTAGCCCTTCATTATCGTTTGAAAATTTTAACATTGACGTAACAGAATGAAAAGGTGACAGACAATTGGCGACCCTCGTCCCCATACAAAATACTGTCTAATTCCCTTCTAATATTATATATCTGTTCTGTGGTTTTGATAGACTTATGTACTCGTATTATGATACTCGTACACGACTGTCGTACTCGCTTTATTTTTAAACCAGGAATTTCAGTATCGTGAAACAGATAACAATCTATTGATATGCCTAATTACGTATTAATCCCCATTACGTGTTGTTAATCGTTCAATTTATTTGATTACTTAATTTGCTGTGTATTGCAGTGACTCGGCAATATATTTAATTGAACACAGACATGACATATAACATACTACTTTGTATTTTAAAAAATGTAAGTACATTCTCTTACTCGATAAACCTATTTAAAACAGGATTTATCAAGGACGAACCTACATTGCGACATATTTAAGTGAACCATTCTGACGAGATTTTTATATGTAATGCTTCTTATGTAAAAAGTTTATTGGAGCAGCTAATATACTAGTAAAATTCTGGTCTATTATAGTAAAGCTGTTTTTCACTATGATAAGATTAAAATCAGATATAATGACTAAGGCCTTTTTGATGATGTTTTAAATCAACTAGGATGACTGTTAGTGAAAAAGAGAGTGGAAAAACATAACTCCACAAGTATGTCCCATGCAATGAAAAAATCCCGAGTTCTGGATTCCCTGGTTGCAGTACCAAGTCAGAAAATGTCCTTGCAGTAGGCCAAACAGGCCAGTTGTATATGTTGGGGACATATACAAAATGTGGGTGCGGAAATCCATCACTGCATCCCCTCAAGAAACAAAAATAAGACATGATGTATGTGTATCTGTACTAATTATTGTTCATTTCACATACCTTCAAGAACTTCCAAAGAGGATGGGCGTTATCTCCATTGACATCAATCTTTTCAAACAAATCAAATTTCACTTTGCGGTCCGCTGCAAAACAGACTATTTCCTCAGGGTTACCGGGCTCCTGGCCTGCAAACTGGTTGCATGGGAATGCCAATATACGGAGACCTGCAGACAAACATCATAATTATAGATTGTTGATGTTACTTAAGGAAAATTATCATTATCAATGAGAGATATAGTATAAAACTAACTAATGAGATGAAGTAATACATCAATATATTCAATGTTGGTAATGAGTGGTCACAACACTCTTCTAAATTAAAAAACCATAACATTGATTTAACTATCAAATTTGTTATATTGCCTTTCCCATTTTAGATGTGTTTAACATTATTTACTAACTTATGTTTTTTTTTTTGTATTTAAAAGAAAATAAATAACAATTTAAAATTAAGATCACATTACATATAAAATATATGATACATTAAGTTGAAAGCATTTAGCCATTTCCTAAAGGGATAAAAAATTGAATGGGTCAATATGATTATTCTATCTTCTTTGTTATTTTTATACAGACAATAATTAACACTGTATTATTTGAAAGTAAAAAAATAATAAATATTCAATAATGGGAAAATATTAGATTCTACATAGAAAATATATACAATGTTACTGCTCAGGGCAATTTAAGTGCAAGTAGTAACATAATGTAAATTGAAGCTCACCTTTGCTCTCTGCATACTGTTCATATAGTTGGTTCAACTGCTTATAGTTATTTGCAGTTAAACCACACTGGGACGCAACATTCACAATAATACAAACATGACCTTTATACACGTCAAGTTTAACATCTTCGCCTTTAATATTTTTTGCTGTAAACTCGTGGATGGAAGTAGCGGTCTTGTAATCCGGATTGCTTGCCATTTTGCTGAAATTTCAAGATATTTTTAATTTCTAATTATTTTCAAACAATGCCGGCCGGCCCGTCGCGTAGTACGTCTAAATTTAGGTTTGACAGAATAGTGTTGTACACTCATGGACAAATATTTGCATCAGATTAAGGCAAGTACCTATTGCATAACAAAAAAACAGATTTGAACAATATTTAAATTAAATCGCACTTACATGGTACTTAATTGAGCCCTTGATAAATATATAACGCTACCAACGACAGGCACAACGAGCCTCGAAATACCACGAAGACCTATTGTCATCTTATCAATTACAAATTCACGTATATAAATAGCGTGCGTTCATAAGCTTAAATAAATTCATAGGTTACCGATGAAATATACAACAAAGCAATCATACAAAAAACATCAAAGTTTACTAGTCAGTTACGTAATTAGTTATCATTTTGCAAAATAAACTTTAAAAAAATGTGTAAAAATCATTTAATACTAATTCTTAAACAAAAAAATAACAAATGTTAAGTGCTAAAAATGAAGATAGAACACGTATTTCAAACGTACCCTTTACTGTCATATGATATGTCAAATGCATACATCCGTTCAATAACACGACTTTCCCTTTATGTTTAAACAAAAAACCCGTGAATTTTATATTGATGATATTTAAAAGAGGCCTTCAAAAATTTGCAACTATGTATTGTAAGTGGTATATATTTTATATCAATAAAATATAATTTATCTAATGTCATTATGACAACAGTTATTACAATAGAGGATTGAGATGTAAATTTTTGAACGAAACTAAAATTTATTTTTCAGCTCGAAACGAAAGAAGTGTTCTCTCATTTAAGAAACAAGATTATTTAGTATCTACTTCTGCAAATAAAATAAGCTCTGAACATGGCTTTCCTTGTGAACAACATACGTCGCTGCATTTGCTTAAAGAGTTTCAGCAGCCCGAATATAATTCAGACTGCGTCTTATCATGCAAATGTAAGTTTTCTGCAACGTAGTGCAATGTCAAGGAATTATTGATTTCACCACACTACGACGTAATTTCGTTAATGGCCTTGACCGTCGATAAATTCCATCATGATAAAATCTTTAAACATATGATACAGTGTTCAATTTTCAGAATTTGCACGTAGTATGTAGGTTATGATCGATATAATTTTTGATAATTTATTTTTTACACCACAATTCATGAAACTTATTTTCTAATTAGTCAAGCCTAACTAAAGCGGTATAAATTATTTATATTTAAATCGTGGAAAAATATACTATAATGGCTTCAATTTTTTATGGAATGTTTCTAATTTTTAAAGGTAATTGACCATTATGAAAACCCAAGAAATGTGGGCTCACTGGACAAGAAGGACAAAAACGTTGGAACTGGTCTTGTTGGAGCCCCAGCTTGTGGAGATGTGATGAAATTGCAAATCAAAGTTGACGAGAATGGAAAAATCATTGATGCAAAATTCAAGACATTTGGCTGTGGGTCAGCCATCGCTTCCAGCTCTCTGGCTACTGAGTGGGTGAAGGGCAAGACCGTTGATGAAGCTCTTAAGCTGAAGAATACTGACATTGCTAAGGAACTTGCTCTGCCACCTGTCAAGCTCCATTGTTCTAGTAAGTATTTTTACTAAAAATATTTTGAGGTTAACTATATTTGTTCAGTGGTATCATTATGAACTCAAATTAAGAGATTTATAGAATTTAAATCAAAATATGTATCTTTTAGATAGTATTTTTTTTTCTTCTTTCATAGATAAGTGGTTATCTTAGTGTATTCATCTTTTATTGTTTTTGTTTTATGCAGTGCTTTATCATTAACACCAATCTCCACTGTAATTCTTCTATAAGACTAATTAGTTATCTACATCATTTTTATCAAAATTGTTTGGTTTAGTACTATGTAAATCATTGTTTTGGTTATAATTTGCTCATTATATGATAAAATGTTGTATTTCCATATTCTGCATGTTTAAAAAAGTTATCTGTTTTCCTTTTTTCTTCTCTTCATTACTCATATTATAGAGCAAGACTTTATAACTCTTTAGGTAACAAATGTTAAATTGATGAATGTCCAACAATAATTTGTTTAATTATGTCATCATAGCATTGAGAAATATGTTCAAAATAGTGTAATTAATATGGCTACTTTGGGCAATGGCAGGTTTTGGAAGTATTGCATTTTTCAATTAATTAATAAAAATACATTTTATATGACTAAACAATGTTAGTACATGCAGGAAATAACCTGGTGACCTGGTGAATATATTGTTCAGAAGGATAGATTACAATTAGTATTTTTTTTTTTTCTAAATTGTAAACAGACAGTGAGCAAATATTTTTGTATAATATTTGTGTATTAGCATTAATTTTATAATTTTTATTTTCAGTGCTTGCTGAAGATGCCATTAAAGCTGCACTATCTGACTACAGGATTAAGCAACAGCAGGCAGCTAAGAAAAACTAGATGTAGAATGAATAATATTGGAACAGATCTGTGATGATGTCAAAGTTAATAAGGCCTATTCATGAAACATTGGAATGACTTTGAAGGACACTCCCTTATTTACTTCTTAAATTGCACAATTTTCCATATATGGTACCTCTGAGGCTGATCATTTAAAAGACTGCATAATGATTTGTGAATAGGCCAGAGATATGGGATGAAAGGTGGATTAGATTTATCCAATTAGCAATCCCAATTATTCAACATTCAAATATTCTTGAAATCTGAAATGTATATTAGAAGCTTGATTTAAAATTGTTTTAAAAGCACAATAGTATGTAGAGTTTATTGTTATTATTAAATTATAGACAATCAACAATGTTTTTCATTTCTCAAACTGCAATAATAACAAAGACATTCGCTATTTTATCAGACAAACTGTAGATAAATAAGATCTTTTAAAACCATTAAACATTAAAAACAACTAAATTCTGCATGTTGTTTATGGGAATAAATGAACAATTTTCCTATGTATTTTGTAACTTAAGGGATTAAAATAACAAATACTTTTATTCGTTACATGTTTATTTTATCAAATGGGTAAAATTATATTCATCATAAACCATGACAAAATGTGTTCGTATACTGATAATTTTACACACACTAAGGCAATATGCCTATCTTCTGCAATGCAAGCTGAGCGGCGTCAGCCTTAGCTTGCTTTTTATTTGCACTCGCCACAGCTGGCTGGTATTCAACACCAGCCACTTTCACCTGAAAAAATATAGCCAAAAATAAAGTATTAGTAACCTAGCTTAAATTAATGATCTGGTATAAAAGATTCATACCAAATAATAGTGCATTTCTGGCTAGTTGCCAACATTTTAAATATATTAAGACTAATACAAATGTATTACGAAATGTGATGTAAGTATGATGCCATAATGTGACAAATATATTTTTGTCAAAATTAAATATAAACATACATGAAATCTTGCTAATTAATAGACCTTGAACATTAATTTCCTATAAAAACTAAGTGATTTTATGTAGCTACCTAGAATAATGTTTACAGTTGTTGACAATTATGTTATCTTTCAATACTGTTGTATGTTGTTGAAGAAGAAATATAAAGTCATTACAAACATTTTTATCTAATCAAATAAACAACATTTGAATATTGCAAAAACTACTGTTTCTTATTATCCTAATAAAACCATAATATAATATGTAAGTCATACTGATACAGCTAAGTAATTGTTGTATTGTATAAAGAGTTGACTAAAGAATCATTAATATTTATTGTGATGGTTACAGATACATTGATGAAAAAAACACCTATAAAAAAATATGTTATCTTGGTCACCATAACCATTACCCAGTTTTATATGAAAACAGTTATCTGACTCTAAAATAATGTATATCAGAGGTGTGTTCTGTAAAGTGTTTCAATTATTTCTTCAAAAAAAGTTAATTATACTATGAAACAAACCTTAAACAGAAAGTTCTTCTTATGATCAGGTCCACATTCGAGACAGAGGCTGTATTCTGGCGGTCCAAGTTTCTGCTTCGAGCAGTATTCTCCGAGCAATGAGACGGGATGCTTGCCGCTGGGCACTAGTGGGGCGGGGGCGCCGCGTATCCGCCCAGGTCGGGGCTGTTTTATCTGTTTTTGATGGAAATACATGTATGATGGTCTTGATAATTTGGGAATAGTTTTATAAATGTCAGCAGGGTTGACTTAAACTGCTTTTGTTGTTAAAAAAATAATTCGGAATTTAGATTAAAATACGATTTTTTTTCGTAGTTAAAATAATGACTTTTTTATAAGAATGGGTAATAATGTCTCCAGGCCACGGGTGGTCGATGTAAAATTGCGCTCTATAATAAAATTATTTTACTACAACATTATATCCATATTGTTTTTTTTAATATATAATATGCTGATAATTTTGCAATATTCAAAACAAAATTTAAGAAGTCATATACAAATTTTTAACCTTTTATCTTGAGTATTTCGATATCTTAAATCAGATTTGATATCGATTATGCAAGCATTTGTTTGCAATGACAAATGCTGTTTGTTACTTGATAGACGGAATCTTATCGGCTAGCAACAGTGGCTTATCTATATTTTTAGAGCTTTAAAATTATCATAATTTGGGTGTATTTTTTGAGAAAAAGTCTTAACAGAAATTTGGAAATTAAAATCATAAAATTAAATCCTTCCTACATTATGATTAGCCAAATAAAAAAAAAACTTATTTGTTAGATTAAATCACAAACCATTAGCATCAAAGTAAGTATGAAACAAGCCAAATGTGTTAGTAAAAGCCACAGGTAATATATGAAAAGTGCTACTTACTCCTGTGCGGTACCGGCTACTGACCTCTTCTTTGGCCTGTAGTCCGCGTGTGTCGAGTTTCACTTCGAGCAGTAATGGCTGCAGGGTCCCTGTGCCCTCCTTGCCGAGACCACGGCCTGGGGTCCAACCCATTTTCTGCAGTAGATGCATTCCCATGCCGCCTTCAACCGGCGCGGCACGCTGAAGCTGATCCTACATTAAATAAAAAAACATTTGAAAATTTTCCAAAAAGTTTTTGTTTTTATACATACACTTTTTTTTGTTTTTTTTTTTTTAATTGAGTGAACGGACACATAATGACTTGAAGCAATATACTCTGATAGGCACTTCATACGCTCGAGAGCGTGACATCTGGTTCATGAGAAAGCCATATGGAGGCCTCATTGTTTGTCTTGGTGACAGTCTTCCCCCGATGTTGTATACTTACCTCGTTCGTTTGGGTACGTAATGATTGCACCTATCGTCATCAGCGTACCGTGGCGCGTCTCCTTATCAGTTACAAGCTGCAACAAATATTCATGATTTCCCCGTAACAGCCGCGATTTTCTATGAGCCGAATAAAACTATGTTATTCTGTTTTAAACAGCTCAAAGAACAACTAGGCTGATTTATTAGACAGGACTGACTTATTTTCATTCTATGCAATTGACTTGCAAATTATATTACAGGTTACGGAAGAAAATAATATATTATTCCCATCATTATGTTTATTAAAAGTGAAATTAAACACTAAATTATATTTTGTCACATAAGCAGGATACTTCTCAAGTGGCTAGAAAAGAACATAGAATAAAACAATTGATGTCAATGCCATTAAAAGAGAAATGACATAGCCCAGACACTAGGACCTGACCTCATTATTATCCTGTTTTCAATCAATGACAATGTTGTTTTCAAAGATTTTTTTTTGGGAATATCTTACAAGAATGTAAACTTATTCTTTATTCCTGACCCACCTATTTCCAATTCACTGTATATTATGAATAAGGCTATTCAAGCCAAAATTATTTTCAGATATCGATCAATATTTGTCAGTCATAAAGAAAGGGGAAAACTGAATATTTGTATGCAATAATAAGGCAATGATGATTGACATGCCACTGGGCAGATGGCACGAGAATTACCATTACATTGTACACTTTGTGACATCATAGGAGTGTAATGAGTGAACTAAAAAGTTCTCCCTTTACACATGGCGGAATTTTATGTATGTGATGGTTGTAGCAACATTATAAATAATATATTCAGGATAATACATAATACTTGTGTTATACACATATAAAACGTAATATTATATTGAAAATAACAGTAATAAAAAGTGTTATTAATAGACACATATTTTAAAAACCATTTTAAAAATTTAATTATATTTTGTCTTTTGATGAGTATCTTTTAATATCTCTGGAGTTACACACTGTTTACAGGGGGTTAACAAAATATGATAACAAGAAGTAAAATGCAATGTTATAGGCAACTCATATGAAATGGAATGATTCCATTTCCCTTAAACTCTGTATGATGAATTTAACTTTAATTTTCCCTCATGGTAACAATTATATCTTTCAAAATATATAATTAAATATTATATGATATGTAGGTAACCATAAAATCATTATACCCTATTTTTTTCGATAAAATTATAAACATAAATTAAACATTATTAAATATGTGGTTGAATATAATAATATATTTGAGGAAATATTAATATAATGTGCGGGTATAATTTTAAATTGAGTTACAAATGTATATAGCATGTATATTTTACATAAAATTAGTCACATAAATTGAGTTAAAAAACGTTAGAATAATGAATGTATCATGCTTGTTTTCTGTAGTGCAATTTAAAGGCTTAAAAAATACCAAGCATAATTTTTCATAAGTCAAGTAACTAAACTATATGAAACATATAGGAAATTCAACTATATATATTTATGCTATATAAATATCAAGCCTCAGTATATAGGAGCCTTATACATCAACCCATATTAGGTCAGCTGGACTAAGACCTAGCTTTTTTCAACTGTAGAGGAAGCCTTGGTCTGGCAAAGTATATAGGGGTTGATATCGAGTATAATAAATATATAGATATAAGTGTCATATACATATATGAATGTTGTTACAACCATCACAAAATTGTTTAAAAACGTGGTCAGAAAATATAATACGTGTGTATTATAAGTTCCGACCGCGGCGCCGCAGCGTGTGCCGACCCATCTCGTACTGCGCTGAAAGAAAAATTTATAGCGAACACATTAAAGTATTGAACGAAACCCACGACATACTTGTGCGCATTTGTACTACATTACTATATGATTTGTTTTATATTTTTGTACTAATTACAAGCTGTGCTTGCGAAATTTTGCGTGGAACGGAACGGCTCGTACTGCTAGTGCCATCTATGATGAATTATGAGTACTATATTGATTTAAAAATCGGCAGTTGAATATGATAAATGCTTAAGTTACTCAGGTTCCTTCGAAAGTTTATAATATGAGCAAGTGTATTACTTTTCATAGAGATCTTATTTCCCATATTTATGGCGCCATTCCTTTTAAAACAATGTTCGTGGTGTAGTCTAATTTAAGTATTCCCTCGCAGTTGCTTTATATATTTTGATTCCTGTTTATCATAATTTTATTAATGAGACATAGTTACCGACTCTGTAAATCTACATTTTTAATATATTTTTATATTTGACAAATTCCTTATAATACGCCACTGAATATAATTCTCATGGTAAACTTATTGCAGAAACATTAAATTCAAACAGATTTTTATCTTCGTTTAACTAAAACATAGTACAAAATACGACAACATGACCGCGATGTTTCGTTTTACACTTTAATACATTAAATCCTTTTTTTTATGCGTTGTTTGATTATTACAAAATTTGATTTGTGACGTTTAACCTTTTTGTTCTAAATTTGAATCTTTTTTTTGTTTGTATACAGCCAATACTTTTTAAATTTTTGTAATTATCAACCAACATATGGCTCTGGTATTTTGAGCAGTAAGCGTGTATGTATGGAGTATTTAGTGTGTGTCTGTGTACCTTCTTGGCCCAGGCCTGCGTGCCGCTGGCCAGCTCCTTGGGCGTGAGGATGTGCGCGCCCGTGCTGCCCGTGAACTGGCCCAGACGAGCGTCCTTCGACCAACCGAACTGAAAACAAAAAATAAATATTAGTATGGACCAAGTCATCTCAATTAGGTATGAAGAACTCAGTATTAGTTTAACATGATGGGTCCACTGCAATAATGATGAATGTCAGTTTTCTTATGTTTTAAAATTATTGGGTTTTGAATTTATAAACGGTGTAAAAAAACTAAGACATGAAGATACTAAAATGTTGTTTATTAAATTAAAGTATATATTTCTTTGGAAAATAATCATTCATTCATTTGTTACACCATTTATAAATTTAAAACCCAATTATCTTAAACCGAAAGAAAAAGGACATCATTATTGCAATGGACCCTTTATATGCAATGATAAGTTCTTAGATGTGTAGTCTGCAACCTGCACTATTAATTGGTAGATGAATTACTATTTGGAATGAGTGATTAATTTTTATGACCTTGGAAATGATTTTTTTAGATAAAAATACCAAAATGGTAAAAACAAAATGATTCCCTGATTGGAAGGATTTTTTAAATGGATGCAATGTTTGGGTCCTAGTTTTGTGGTGTTAAAACTCATTACCAAATACCAACTGATTTTTTGTGATAAAATGCATACTTATCAGTAATATACATTTTTAAGTTGATCAACTGAGTTTTTGACTACATACTATTAAACTAATACATACTACATACAATTAAAAAGAGTCCTCGAAACCGATGTGCATGCATGAAGAGGATAATGTCAGTGGAAGAAGCGAAAGAGGTGTGTTTGGACTGTGGCATTTGGCGCTCTATAGTCTCTGCCTACCCTAACGGGAGACAGGCGTGAGTTTATGTATGTATGTACAATTAAACTTATACATACCCCTTGGGCAGAGGATATTTCGCTTTCCTCCTGTTCTTTGCGAATCATAGACAGCTTCTGAGAGACGATCGTGGCCAAGTCCTGGAAAATATATTTCACTTAGGTATTTCATAAAATAATGCCATTTACTTATTTATTGCCTCCAAGAAAGAACTAACTAAAAAAAATTGTCTGTGTTCAGTGTCATTATCACAAAAAAAACCCTACATCAAATAAATAAATACACCCAACAGTCACACACATAGTCCTGACCCCGCATTAAGATACGAGTCTTGTGTCGTGCGTATCAGAAACTACGAGAGACTTTTCGGTCTCACAAACACCCAGACCCGAAACAAATATTTGTGGTTTTCAAAAACATTTGTCTCGGTGCTGGGATCGAACCCGCGGCCGCTCGTTTCGCAAGCTGGTGTCTAGCCAACTGCGCTATGAGGCTGTCAAACATCAATTTATACACCAATAGGTTGCTGATTGCTGTACAAAAAATTCCACTATATATTATACTATGACTATTGAAAGGATAATTAATGATATCTTACTATAGATGAAGGGTCTACGCCTGGGGGATAAGCTTGTGGTCCGGGCGCCGGCAGTGCAGGGACCGACGACAGTTCTGAAACAATAATACAAAGTGATTTAATCCTTTCTTTTTAGAGGCAAAAATTATTAATTGTAATTGGATGACTCATTCATGTTTATCTTAACCTCTATTAATTATATTAATAATCTCTATTATTATGTTAATCTCTATTTTTTATTAAAGCTGTATAGATAATTATAACTGTGACCTTATAATTAATTATGGGCACAATATTTCTGTCAGGGCCAGAGTGGCGAATTTCAGGCTCTCTCTATCAGTAAAGGCCTTTTATCAACTCAAATATGAGATGACGATGGTAATGGGTAATACTCACGGGCTCCTGATGTGAAGTTCTTGATATAAGCGGGGGCAGTGGCAGCGACGGGGGGCGCGGGCAATGCCAGCGGGCCCGATGTGGTTCTGCATCAAATTATTACATTATATAATAAATGTTTGATTGTCTTGTTGGTGTCTTTCCATCCAATCGAGAATGGTGTAGTTTGTACCTTGAAGGAAAATGTTAGTGGCCTTTTTCATTAGAATATTAATTGGCAGCTCGAATTCTGTGATTAAACCCAGTAAGGGGCTATATTAACTCTAGAGACTTTCTAAAGTTTCCATCGCTGGAAAAAGTCCTCCCTCTTCTACCAACTATTCAGTATAACATAGAAAACAGAATTGGTGTGTTGTAATTCACTTTTCACCTATTCTCATACAGGGGTGTGTGTATGTGTTATGTATGTAATGCAAAAACAATGAAGTGATTTGATTAGGAGACACTTACTTGATTATATCAGTTCCAGTTGGTTTCAACGGTTTGGCATTCAGTTTTGCAATTTGCTGGAAAAATAAATTATAATAAATAATATTTGAATAAAAAATGTAAAATCGATCGAAGTACTTAATTTTTTAATTAGGTCACTATATTTCTAAGTTTGCCATGTTATGAGAATATGCTTACCATATCTGTTTTTGGTGGTGATACCGGCACCCATTCGGAAGCTTTCTCTCTGTGCTGTGTGCCCGAGGACACTGGGAATTGCATCCGAAGCTCTTCCTTATTCACAATGGCCACCGCATTTGATTTGATTGGTAATGGAGCTCCACCCTAGTGAAAAATTTTTGATAAATATATTCAAGTCATAAGAGGCTTTTGTCAAAATGGTATTCCAAGAATTTCCAGTCTTAAAATATGCTTGATAAATAGCAGCTCTTTAAAAAAGGTATTCAAGTGATGGTGTTTTAATACACCCTTGCTTGTCACTTCGAAGATACACATGTGAACAAATTTATGTCTTAAAGCCGTCTTTTAAAAATATTTATATGTTCTGTCCAGGACAAGCACATATCTCTATTTCGAGATATTATGTACAATACACATTATGCATAACATTCCAATAAATGTCATAAATATCTCTATGTGTAAGCAAAAATTAATGATAATAACCTACCCTAATATTCATGACTATAGGCGCTTTCTCCTTAACTAGGAAGGGATGGTGGAATGCAAGAGTGTCTTCGTTCTCGCTCATGTCGTCGTCGTTGGACGACACAGACGAGAGCTCGCCAAGCGCTTCTTTCTTTGATAAATGCTTGCAAAAGTCCGTCAACTCGTCCACTGATTTGCCTGCACAAGGAAAATTAAAAGTGAGAAGGCTGTCTTATTGGTATGTGGTATGTTTTATCAAGATGGATTAGATTCTGGATTAGGGCAAAATTCTTATTAGGACCTAGGATTCTGGAATGGACCTAGGATGCTTTTAAGCAGCAGGGTCACCGCTTTTAATTGCAAGGGCCAAAATTATGTCTACCTTTTTAAATATACATAGGTATGAATAAACATAAATATATACCAAATACTAATAATTCCAAAATCGTCAAAAGCTGTTAATATCATTTACTTGATTTTTGAAGAAAACATCTTACAATAAAACTTTCAGCTTTAAAAGTTCTTCAAAGAATACAAAAGTAATATGATTAATTCCAATCCATAGTCCATATCCATTAGCTAGCGTAGTGTACTAAACCAACTAAAAATCTACACAACAATACCTCCTGATTGAATAGCGGCCATGACTTGATTCCTCGTATGAGGTGGTAGCGCCGCAGCCCCGGCGGGTACTGCGCCATTCTTCAACATGTTGATGGCGTTCCTTCTGGCTACTTCTAGCAGCCGCTTCTTCTCACTATCTGCTAACTTCACACCGGTTGGCGATCTGGATCTGAAAGGTATACAAATGATCAAGTATTACCAATAATGTGTAAGTTTTTATAAAGCCAATAAGGAGAGCAAGAACAATAACAAGAATGGTCAAACACATTTGGGAGTCATTTGCATGTGGATGCTTTGAAACCTTTCAAGATAATAATTTGTTTCTTGCTTAGAATTAGTTTATTACTCATACAGTAGATACTCAGGATTAAACTGAGGAAATACTACATACATATTACACAAAATATCATAAATAAAATAGCTTTATAACTTCTTAAAAAGTAATTAACTGTGTCATTGTACGTAGGTAAAAAACAATTTGTGATCATTATAATTCAGATTTCCTTAGTAATTTACCTGGACCTCCTACTTCTATGTCTTGGTGAATAGTGCCTGGACCTGAGTCTGGAGGATGACCTTGACCTTCTCCGTGACCTCGACCTGTGTCGGGATCTGGATCTGTTATGACGGGATCTTGAGCGATGGCGGGATTTCGACTTGTGCGGAGATTTCGATCTGTGACGAGACTTGGATCTGTGTCGGGATCGACTCTTCGACCGATGGCGGCGTTTACGTGATCCAGATCTTGAGCGGCGCGACTTGCTTCTAGATCTGAAATAAAGCAATATTATACATTAACTTGTTCATGTTCATCATCATCATCAGCCAAAAGATGTCCACTGCTGCACTGTCCGCACTCCAAAGTAAAGTTATAAAGTGGCAAAGTTATATTTTGCGGTAGGCTGAAAAAATTAAATGCATGTTTTGCTGGCACAATATTGTTTAATGTGTCACTTATAATTCTAGTACAAATTTGTTATTATTCGGAAGTAATATGGGACTAAGGTTCTAAAAATATTTTTAAAACATAGTTTTACATCTTAGTACTTTGGCCTTGCTCTAAATTATACTTATAAGAATTCAAAATACCTTTTACGTGACTGACTTCTCTCCTTGCCAGTTTTAGTAGAGCTTCTTTTAGGGCTGACTTTTCCCTCTTCCAATCTGTCAAAAGAGTAATTCAGTTAAATATACAAGTCAAAAATTCTTTAGGTACTATTTGTATTAATAATCAAACACTTCTGCATAAAACATGCTTGTGTTTGCGCAGATTTAAAACAATTCTTCAAGCTGTGACAATTACTCAAATGCCTAATTAAGTAAAATATTTATGTGACTCACATTCTATTATTCTCTTCTTCAGCTTGTTGCCTGAGTATACCACCAGGGTCTGATGTTTTCGGAAATTGGGACACCATATCTTTTACAGAATCACTTGACGAATCTGAAATTTCCCCTTCATCATATTTTTCCGCCTTTTTTCTAGCTTCCTCTTCAGCCTTTTTCACCGTCTCTTCAAAAACTGTACTGAACTTCAAATTCTTGATTTGAATTTTACCTTTAGATTTATCACTGTCACCAACTTCTTTTTTAACTTCAGTCGTGCTTTTGATTTCATCATCCGGTTTAGATTCTTTCGGCGATTCTGGCATGGGTATTTGGCTGGTTTCAACATTATCTTCTTTTTTGACATCTTTCGCAACATCCACTTTAGGTTCATTTTCAACTTTAATGTGGTTTGTTTCATACTTTAACTTAATTAAGTTCAAGTCTGGCTTAGTTAATACCGGCGTTAAAGACCGTTTGGAAGACGGTGAACGACTATGTTTACGTTTTTTCGATTTACTTTTTTTTCTTTTCTTACGTTTGTGCGAGTACTCACTGGCATCAGAATCACTACTGTAGCTATTACTTCGACTGCGCTTCTTTTCTTTCTTCTTGTGCTTTTTCTTACTTTTTTTCTTTTTCACAGAAATCTCGTCTATTTTAGGTGGATCTGCATTGAATGCACTGAACAGCTCTGAAAGTATCTCACTTGATGATTTAGTGGAATCATCGGCTTTTTTTTCTGGCGTGGTCTTTTCTCTTTTGATTAATTTTTCAATTTTATGCATTAAAGGCGTCATATTGATCACAGCTTGTAAATCAATTAATGAGTTAATTTATTATGGCCTCATTATAGGCAAACACCATTTTGCCTGGAATTGACATTTAAAATGTTGCCAAGATATGACAGTTCGTCTAGAAACAAATTATTTTTTTTATATCATCTGAGATCGGAAAATAGTTATCTAGAAATAAAATATTAAAATCGACTTTACGTCGCAATCGATATTTTGACGATATAAGGGCGACACTAACTATAGTAGCGCTTACTTGTGGCTAAAAAGATTATTAAAGGAGTATTTGAGGAGTGTTTCACGACATTTACATAAAATATATTTTATAATGGCGGGGCCACGTTCACCTTAGATTCTTGTATATAAAAACGCGGTAGCTTTCTAGGGATCTACTGCCTCTACTATTTAATTCGTTTTTTTTTAACGTTAGATAACTAACATTTTTATGCTACAACTAAATTCAACAACTAAAAATTTGTAAATAAACAAAACAAACATACCTCACGCCTATATTCCCTGAAGGGGTAGGCAGAGATGCATTTCTGCACTCACATTTCGCCAGGTATGTATCAGTCCCACGTAATAGGGGGCGAGCCTATTGCCGTTTTTCGGGCACATTTCCAGACTCCGTGCTGCTACTGACAATTTCCTAATGGAAAAATCCAATAACACTTTGCCCGACCCGGGAATCGAATCCAGGACCTCTAGTACGCACGGCACATACTTGTACCGCGGGACCACGAGGCAGTTGTAAAATTTGTAACATTAGACTTAATATTTAAGATAATTTTTGTAATATTTATTTTGATTCATACATTAGTCATTGGTTGTGCCGATGAGTAATTATGATTTTCAATTATTTTAATAATAATTATTTTGTTAGTACGGCAACTTACGATACTACCTGTTGGTGTTCTTGGAAGGTAGTAATTAATACCGGTAATATGTTATAATAATACGTATTAATATTAATTAAACTAGTGTGGTGTTAAGGCCATAAAAGTACATACCAGTAATAGTAGGTAGGTACATATGTATGTAATCTGTGAAGTGACTTTCGGGCCATGTTTAAAGTACGGCAAAGGAACTAGAAATATATGATGCCATTATATCATGATGCAATTCCAGTAAATTTTTATTATGTATAATAAATAAATGTCGTGTTGTTGAGGACGAGTTGACGTTTACTTCAGCATGCTCTTTTTCGAAATTATTAGATTTTGGGCACCTATTAAATTAGTAACCGGCACTAGTTGTAGAGGAGATCCAACAGTAAGACGTTTGTGGACTGATAATGATTATGATAATTACTAATTTGTACGCCAGAGAGCAGCAGTAGCTTCCAACCCTTAGGATATTCTTTGCCTGGACATGTTACGGCCATGTTCGTTTTTACTAATATGGCAGTATCGTTTTTATGTGTAGGAATCCAAAATTATTATGGATCTTTATGCATGTCGTTTCTCAAGTCGTCAACATACTTCCGATCACTCTCCTAGTGTTCGGGAACAGTTGTAGTTAATTTAAGACATGACAACATTTCTTAGGTGTGTAGTCCGCCAACCCGCACTAGGCCAGCGTGGTGGACTATGGCCTAAACCCTCTCAATGGTAGAGGAGACCCGTGCTCAGCAGTGGGCGTATATGGGTTGATGAAGAAGAAGAAGAACATCTTGATGCTTAGACGTGTGGTTGAGTCAAAAACTCGGCAGTAGCGAGTTCAAAGCCCAGACAGACATCTCTAACGAGTCGAAATTATGAGTGTGTGAACAAAGAATGATCACGTACTTTAAAGGTAAAATTTGCACATCAAAAAATTCTTAGGATTTTCTTAGGTGTAGTCCTTTCTAAGTTGCAGAGGTAAGGTGCAACTGTTGAACGTGAGTGGGCTAATTATGATGAAAGGTTACCATAATATGTTGTTCTTTTTTTTACAATGTTATTTCCGAAGCCCCATCACAATTATTTTTTGACTGTGTATTTTTGATAATTTAGTGTAGTGAGGTATAAGTCGAAATAAAAGAAAGACATAAGTTACATTTTTTATTGTTTTTAATACCTTTGCAAGGTAGGTAAGTGACGAACTGATAAACAATACGTACATGATGGACACTAAGTATTTGTTTGTGTATCTGCAGGAATGAAATACCTATAACCGCCATTTTGTCGATTGCAGTTTTCGAGGACGGAAATCGTGTCCTTTAAAACTTTATTACATAGATAAGGGAAAGTGTTCAGAGAAAATGTTCTTATAATTAATTATGTCAAGAAATCTCCATCTACTTATTTGACATGGACCTACTGAGTAAGTAGGAAAGCTTTTAGCATGATCGCATGAGTGCATTTCCAAATAAGCAGATACCTTCTGATACAACGGATTTGGTGTCGTGAATCGTATCGAATAATCAGTACACAAGTTCTTCTAGGGTTCAGTGTCCGTGTATTGACAAATAACTAAGACAAGCACAAAATGATACATCGATTTACAGACAATAAATTTGGCCACTTAAAAGAATGCTCTCAGGAAGCTCTTGACATTGAGCAATATTTTGACAAACATATTTACCGAATTCTTACAGACAACACAAACTGCGTATACTAAAAGTGACATTAAAATTATTTGGTAAGTGCGCACTATAAATATTACCAACGAAACATACATCCAGTTGCCAATGTATTGTTTAATTATACAATTCACCTTTCATTTTCCATTTCATTATCAATGATGTTTACGCTTCGGTCTTTAGGAAGACTGTAAATCTAATACAAACATGGCAAACCATTGTACATTAATCAAAAAAGCAATAAATATCATATCACACAATAATATCTTCCATAATCACTATATTGATTATTAAATTAATAATAAATAAATAATTTGTGTTATTAAATTCATAATCAATAAATTGATTTATAAATTAGTCTAATCCATAACGGGTATAATGAGAGTAGTAAAATGTTTCATCGTTACATACATAGGTACGTTGATATAATTGTAAAATACATTCCCGTATTAAAATCTACCTACCTATCTACGTTTTGTATCAAATTTTAAATGATTTTTATCCCACGTTATACAACAATGTACTTATAAAATTATCTCGTGAAAACTATACAAGGGAACTAAACATTTACTCGGCTATATCTATACAAATATTTCACGTATACATAATATTGATAAAGTTCATTATGATACGCAAACCATGGAATTACAAATGATATAATGAAATATAAACGTTGTTGGTTCTTCCCGTTTCATTTCATTTTCCGCCTGCACATTCACATATTGCTTTCCGTAAATAAAATTAATAAATTATAGCAAAAGTCAAAAATGGTATTTTAGGTGCCGGAGTATGTAATATTTTGAATTGTGCATACTGGGGTGCAATGACGGTAACCTCTCTTCTCATGTCGGTACAATCCTACGTTCCACATGATGAAAACGTGTCTTCAGTATAGTCTATTCGGTTATCACACGAGTCTTGTCGGGTCCCAAAAATTTTATAAATCATGAGACAGAATAGGTACCGCTCGATCAACGAGTGGTAATGAAGCGTTCGCCTAATGTTTAGAGGCTAACCACGTTAACAAATGTCGGAGCCTCGAGAAACTATACATAGATTAGGGGGAAACATGTGGCGAGGCTCCATAATTTCGACTTGCTAGAATCGTTGAGATCAGTAACTAGGCTAGCGCCAGAGAACGCAGCGAACGGTTATAGCTCTCGATGATGACGTGAAGCGCTGTGAAGGCATCAATTGTGTACGAGTATTCAAATTCGAAGCTTGTATTCACAAAAATTTAAATAAGAAAGCTATTCGTTGTCTTCTTTAAGAAGAATACACTACTAACTTTAAAAACGCTAATGCCAGAAAAATGCAGAGGCCTTATCCGAGTAATGGGCTTACAATCGGTGCTCGTTAGAGATTGGAGTCACGACCGAGAGCACTAACCGATTCAATCTTAAAGCTACTACTAAAATTCTCTAAGCGATCAAAGATCGCAAGCTAAATTGATTTTTTTTTCAAAAGTCTTAAAAAAATAAAATCTGCTAGTGATCAACTTTAACGCGCTAGCGGGGGCGCAAGACGGCGCGCACCGTTCGGAAACGTTTTTGGAATCCAAGTTTAGTGTAGAGGGAACGGGACGCGTCGTTCTCGGGACGAATGACGACGAACGGCTTGTAACCGCGAGCTGCGACTTCCTTGGTGAGGCGCCGCGCCAGGTAGATGCCATAGCCTTTCCTGCGGAACTCTGGGCGGGTCTGCATGGAGAACATGGCGCCGTAGTAGGACTGCACCATCCAGGCGGCGAGCTGGCCTTCGACGAAGATCCCGTAGGCCGGCAGCTCCGCCACTAGCTTCTCGAACACCTCGCGGCACTCGATGTCGCTGGCCGGGTACAGGTCGTGCACCGCTTTCATGTGCTCCGGCTGCAGACGCACTAACTCCACGTCCGGTGGTAGTCTGCACAATAAATAAAACATTTGTTAACTTACGTAAAAAACTCATTACAGTTACAGAATCACAATACTTAAATTTTATCCGTAATTTATAGATAATCATAAAAATCTTTATTTGTTTTCAATTGTGAAGCAACTGATCTATTAAATTAATTGATTCAGAAATTATGTGGTGGTCCCTGTTTAGTCATTCATTTTATTAATAAATGCTTTTAAATTACTTGTTATAAATCTTGTTAAACTCAAATGAAATGTTACGTCATAAAATTTGACCTTTATGGAGTGTTTATTTCTGTTACAGAGAAGACCTGAAAGTGGATGTAATTAAAATTAATTAATTAGAACCGGGCTCGCTTCCACCTTTTAATACGCACTGAGTAAAAGCTCTTTCAAAGTGATCTTTAAACGAAACTCACCAAAAATTCGTTTGATAAGATTTGTGTACCATACATTTGACTATATGTAAATTTTGCCCACTGCTGAGAACAACCTTAATCTTATAAAAAAAGTCAAGGCAGGCTTTAGTAATATTAAATTTAAAATCTGAAGTGGTAAATGAACTTGCCATTGCCAAATGGTTTTACATTTCGAATCTCTAATGGGTAAGATTTTGGCACGAACCCATAATATTACTATACAATTACTTGGCTCAAAACGTAACAAAACTATCTTCTTGGATTTTGTATTATGCCTTTATTGCTTTTGTAAATTTTGTCTGAAATTGGATTTAAATTTGTCTTTTCTGGTCTGATTAGCATAGTGTCATCAAATAGTGTTTTAATATTGTGTTTTATTAGTGTGTTATTTATTAATTTATTGTTATTATAATTATTTTATTTTTAGTTTAGGAATTGTATTCTTTCTCTGTGTTTCCCTTTTTTTGTGTTTTTGTGTGTATTGATTTGTTTACTTGTTTTTTGTAGATATCATATTTAATAAATATTTAACATCAGCACTTACTCAAGCACACCACATTTCACCACACATTATGCACTAAATGCTCGCGAAGGAAGGTGAAACCGTATCAAATAGCGAATTCACCTTCCTGTCGCGGGCGCCGCTTAACACTTCAACAACACACAACATCACACATTATCTTATTGTATAAATGAATAATAATAAAAAAAATAGTCTGTGTTAACAGTCCTAGATCGTAGTTTTAAGTTCTTAGCCAACTTTAATTATTTTTTTCCTGTACCAAAACTTAAAACAAAGCGACAGACAAAATTGGTTATTTGATACGAGTTTAAAAAAAAATCTTATCGCAGGTACCAACTATAGAAAATACTTTTATATACACAGACCTATGACCACCTATGACCGCATATGATACTATCATGTTATTGCTAAATCCACGTTTCTCCAGCTGTGGTTATTGTAAGGTTTATTACCGTCTCTACATCTATGTAGTAGGGGCGAGCCGAACAACCTCTTTGGGCACATTTCCAGGCTTCATGCTACTATAGAAAGTCTCTCATTCCTGATTCTGGAATTTATCTATGACCTTAAATTCAATCACCATAGTTTTATACCGTTAAGAAACAAGCTAGACCAATCAAAACTATTATATAATATATATTATATATTCTATTTAACAAGTTTATCATAGACCAAGATCATCATCATTCTTTCGCCCAGTTCCCAATTCTTATTTGGGGTCGGCGCAGTATGTTTTATCCTTCCACACATCCTATCCTATCCATCCTATCAACCCTTATGTCATCTTCATTCACCCCCTTTTTCATTCATATCTTTTCACGCACTCCATCCATCTTTTCCAACAACCAACCATGACCAACAAATAAATCAATTTAATTTAATCTTATTCAATTGAAGTTATTTATTCGATTTAGTCTTACCCATCAGTGCTGGCATCTGCTGGCGGGTTATCACAGACGTAAACATCACCGGTGATTTTGTCGTGTGCCTCATAGCGTTTCTCGAAGCGATTCACGATGGCCTCGTGCGTGAAGTTCAGGTACAGCGGCTGCGTGAGGTCGAGGAGGATGTCCTCTGACGTCACCAGGTCCACCAGCTCCGACCGCTCCGACGGGCAAAACACCGTCACGCTCTCGTAGATGTGACTGTTTGGCTGTGGGCGTGGAATGTGATTTAAGGAAATGTCATAATTATATACCCGTACCGTCACAATGAATATTGCTGTCAGTTGCGGTACTTCCATAGAAGCCAAATAATGTAATACGATAAATGTGTAATATCTAGTTTAAAATTGTTTATTTTGGGATCAGTATGTTCTCTTTTATATGTCATGTTATTTTTTGAATAAAGATTTATGGCTTTAAAGAATATTATTTAGCATTTTGTAAGGCAAGCTGGATTTTTTTACTTCTATGAAAGTACGGCCACAGAGACATTCATACCGCATCAATCGTCAGGTCCTGCGATAGGATAAAAATGTTATTCAAAAATAATCTACATATACTGTAGTGTTTTATCTCACTTGCTCTAATGTTCACAGCAAGACAAAGCATTTTAAATTAAAAAGATTTTAGTGAGGATTACCAGTACGCAATTTTATTTTGATTTAAACTCGCCGCTCATTTAAGGTTTACTCCAGAAAAATTTCGCATGAGAGCACAATAAATTTATAATTATTCTTTCATACTCGCAAATCTCCAAAACATCTCCGCAAAGAATTTATTTTACGAAAAGAGAGATTTAAAAGACGACGCTTCTTTAAAGCAAAGCAACACTCATAAGTTTGAGCCCACTTGAGACTGCTAAGTCACCTCGAGGCGTCTTAATGCTGCGTCGGAAAGTAGGAAGCCCGGAGGAAAAATTGCCACGTGTAGCGATTTGTTACGTAAGGATTCACACGAAGAGCTTTAAGATTTTTGTGGCTGTTGATTTGAAAAATGCCAATTTAAGAACAGGATTAAAGACGTTATTTTACAAACTAATTCCATTTCCTTTTTTAATGTTGCGACTCCAGACCCAAATTGTAAATGATAAGATTATAAACGTTTAAGGTATAATATTTAGGATTAAACCGAACACGATAAAATAGATAAAGATATCTGATAGGAATACACATCTTGTAATTGTTAAATTGTTTGACCCTAAGCCTTCAATAATAAGGCTATACTATTATAATTGTATACATAATGTAAACAAACTACAACGACCTAAATAGACCTATTCACCAATATTTTTTTGTTATTTTAAGTTTCTTTTTGTTTCATAGTGAAAATTGTATTGTTTTCTTTACCGTGTATATCACGACGAAATCCCCTTACCTGCATAGGCTTATCTTGTTGCTTTTGTTTAGGCGGCTTAGTAATCAGCTTTCTTACCCTTTTTACGAGAGCATTCCATTTCTTACGTCCTCAGGGGCCGACAATCTTTTGTTCAGCGCCTTTTGCGGCGAATACTGGTGAGAAGAATTTAGCAATTTATCTTGTAGCAATGGGATTATCTTACCGTACTGGTACATCCGGGGAAGTGCAGACAAATCGGATCTTCCGGCCAATTCTTTGCTACATAAAAATGGAAGTCCCACACCTTGTTGTTTAGATATGTTTGAATCGTCTGATGAAACTGGAAATAAATGTTAGAGTAAATTAATTTTAAAAAAGACATATTGTTGGTACAAACGTTATTTTTGTTTTAAAGAAATTATTTAAAGTTTTTCCACCTACCAATAAAAATAGTCATGGGTCTTATCACGAAAGATTTTTTTCAACATTTTTTTAATAGTGATATATCACTTCTATGACACCTTGTTTAGTAAGTTTAAAGTATCGCAAAATGATTAACTACAAAAACTTTAAATAGTCCTTCAGAAGGAAATAAGATTTAATGATACTACAATTTAATTTATCATATTCTCGTTATTACAAACACAACCGAGCCATTAGCGAAATTAAGCGTTAATGTAGACAGCTCTAAAAATACGTGGTTTTCTAAGAAGCAGATCAGTCTCTTAATATAATTACGTTTTAAATTGCAAATTAGTTGATCTTATTGGCGGTTCTCGTCGAGTCACTCTCTAGGGTGATAAAGAGCTTTTAATTAATAAAGGATCCTTAAATAAGTTCCGTAAGGTCTTTTATTTTTGTTATTTCTTTTTTTATAAACGTGTTTTGCAAAAATGACTTTCCTATTTGTATGTAAGAATTCTTATTTTACATACTGGAGAGTACGTTGAAATGGCTGTTTTCCTACAAAGAATTTTCTCTTGGGTATATTTTCCCTGTCTCGGAAACCTAAGCCGGGACCTTTAAACTGCATAACACAAGGTCACGCCTCAAGAATTACGAAGCAGTTTAAATAATTGTAAATTAATTAAAATGAATATTTTCCCACAGTCAATGAATATTGATTGTGGGCCCTTAGAAAGTAGAAACAGCCCTCGTTGATTTATTAAATACAAAAGTATATTTTTCAAAAAGGATACTTTTGATCCATTATAAACTTTGCAATCTCGATTAGGTAACATCAATTAGGGTTATGGAAGGAAAATGTTTACCGATTCTTGTTACGTAAGCGATTTCAAAATTTACGAGCATGGACCGTGCTTCGCTCGAAACTTTTGTTGGAATTCATCCAAAACTGAAGGAAAATTTAAGTACACTTTTTTGCGAACTCATATGGATGATAGACCTTTTAATCTTCTATTAAGAATAGAATTGTACGGCTGAGATGCACAATCAGCTGGGAAAATTTTATTCAATTATTTTATTGTATCATCATCATCAGCTTAAATACGTCCTGCAGCTAGGTGTGCTCCTTCCCCAAAACTGAAACGGTTTAGCCTCTAGTCTTCCACACTGGCCTAGTGCTGGTTGACGGACTGGACTCCACAATTAAGAAATTCCTGAGTACAGGTTTCTGACGATGTTTTACTTCACCGTTAAAGTACCGGATAACTCACGGTATAATACGGGACAATATAAAAAGTATTAAACTGCGTTTGTGTAATATAAATATGAGCAAGTTGTTTATGTAAACGATATTGGCGAATTTAAATGAAAACAATACAATATAAATTACCTTTAGAGATTCAGGCATATACTGCACTAAGAAATCGGCAACAGCTGGGAGCTCGTCTTCAGTAACCAATCGAAAGTTTTTCCCCTCTGGCACGATTTCCATTTCTGTAACAAACATTGTATCGGTTTTATTCCCTTCTAGAAACTGCGGCCGTTGTGTAACACTGTTCAGATTGGATGGTGCAGACGTGAATTCAATTAAGTCCTGTTGAAATTGAATTTTAGTAGCAATGGATTTGAGGACAAGAAGGAGGCAAAATCTCGGCGGTTGTGGGTTTAAATCTGTAACTCTGATTTTTGAAGTCATGTTGGTATTCACGGTGAATTACCACATGTCATATTAGTAGTGGAAAACATCGGGTGAACAAGAAACAATAAATCCTTGTTTTCCTTTTATTTTAAAAATGTTAATAGATTATGTTTAGGTCCAGGAGGAGGATTCCCAAGGAGGGTTCGCGTCAGGCAGGCGGCCGGCCGTAAAACATCTGCCAAAACTCTTATGCAGCATGTTTTGTCCTTCCACACAGGAAGGAAGGCGCTGCGCCGACCCCAAACAAGAATTGGGATCAGGGCAGGAGAATGATGATTATGTTTAGGTCCAGGTTCTCTACCGTACATCTAGGATCTAATCTTATACATGTAATCGGTACATTTTAAAAAGCTCTAATAAAGATGACTTTAGAAATTATATTTAGAATTCCTAAAAATAATTCCCAAGGGAATTACATATTGCCCTAAAAGGTTATTGTTAGTCGTCAAATACTTAAAGTGAACGATCACTTCATTTTAATTAGATATTATTGTTCGTCGTTTTAGAAATAAAAAGAACTTTACTCGTATAAAAAAGAAATTTTTATTTTCTTTTACGTTGTATCATTTTTTTAATAAGAAATATGAGGTATAATATATATAGTATGACGACGTAGAAGATATTTCATAAAAGACATTATAAAAATTACACAATTCCAAGAATACTGTGTTGTTAATTTATTCAAGTAGATGATTGATGGCAAAAGTTTTTACAAAATTAAACTACTAAGTGATTACTGTAAGTTTCATATACAAAACCTTGTCATTTTACCGTTTAACTTCTATACATATTCCATTATCCATAGACTAGCAATTGGCTGATATGGTAACCACAGCCTTACGAAACAATTGACCAAAACCAAAACCAGAGGCTGCAGGGTAGATCCCCGCACGGAGCAAATGTTTGTACTTATAACTACATAGGCTGTATTCTGACCGTGATTGGAAAACAAAGGCAAGTATGGTGATATCAAACCCAATGGCGTTAAAAAAAGCCCCGACAAATAATAATCACTGACGTTTTCCATACAACCATCGATATTAAAGGTATGTGGTTTGTATGGATGAAATTATTTATTTTATTTTATATCGGGATTTTTTAACGTCATTGGTTTGGTGATCACCGTAGGTATTACCTGCCTTTGTTTCCGATCGCGGTTTGAATACAGCTTTACATTGGTAGGTAACATTAGAAGCACTCTGCGCAACCGAGTTACGAGGTTCATCTGATTAATGGACTAATTCAATAAATGTGCAGTCAACTGAAGGGCGACAACACAATCTGAACTCAATGTGTATGTGCGTAATCAATTGACTGAATAATACGAGGTAAAGAATTGCGAGCAAATCTATAATATATAAGTATCTGACTGGTACCTAATAGGAAATTGTATGATATTATAGTCAAGTCAACCATGCAAGGGCATGGTTTATTCGCCATTGCAGCCGGTTATAATTTTTTTTTATGTAGAAATTCGTGCTGTAAAGAAATGAAAAGATAATCGCAAAAGCAACGAAAAAATATCTACAAAAAGGTCAATTAAGCTTTAAGGTGCGACGTAACATACATCATGGCATAGCGTTCTCGTCATCGTCAGCCCTTATACGTCAATTTTTGGACACGGGCCCCTCTACAACTGAGACGATTTAGGCTTTACTCCATCATGTTGGCCTAATGCGGGTTGGTAGTCCATACACCTAAAAAAATCTAAAAACTTTTATAGGTGCACAAGTTTCCTGTTTTGCTTCATCGTAAAGTGAGTGATAATTTCAATATAAATACCCATATTACTTCGAAATGTCAGAGGTGTTTGCCTGGAGTTTGTAGACTATAATTAAATAGATCGAACGTTCACTTACATACTCCACACTACCCTGTGGACTGCCATTGCCCTGTTGCGTCACGTAAGCTGTCGAATACAGTAATAGCCAAATAAAAGATGCCCATCTACTAGTCTGGTCTTAGTTGTCAAAATGGAGTGAGTATGAGTGTGAACTCAAAAGAGTAATAATATTCGCAACCCTAATTAAGAAGATATAGGTATATTTATAATGTATATAGTTATACTCCATACAAAGGGCCTAAAACGCCTTGTGTGTACAACACAACAAAGGTTTTATGTTGCTCCCGGGCGTTCCGCGTTTTTGTTGCTTAGTGCAAGTGTTTGCTAAGCGGGGTAAAGATTTCTACACTGTTATGAAAGAACCTACTACATTAATGACTATGCTCAAGATTTAGTTGGAAAAAAGGTGGAAACGTTTTTTGCTAGCAAAATATAAAGTTCAAAATAATTTCTAAAGGAGATAAGCAAAGGTAAAAGGTATCTCCCATTCAGCTACATGCTAAAGTTACGCTTGAACGATACTGCTATTTTTTTTTTGGGCCCTATCCCACCACACACCCGCCACTGCAACTCCTGTACTACAGGATTAACAGCGGCACGCACAGTATTGGCGCCGAGCAATGAAGCTCAGCGAATCTAAGGGGACCTAAATTGTCACAATCCCGCAACGAAGTTAATCAGAAAAGCAATGTAAAGGAGGAGTTGGAAAATAAAGAGTTGTTCACTTCCCTCCACAGCAAAGCGGGTGACAAAATATTGAGCTATGAGGTTTAACCTCACATAAAGAAAGACAATTACAACTGCTACTGCTATGTTAACGATACTGCTATGTTAATTTTCGATGGGAGGCCTAAGCAAGGTACGGACATTCAGTCGGAATTATTACATTAGAAATCCTATGGAAAATAATCTTAGCAACAAAAAAGGTAAAATGTTTAGAACAAAAATATCCCTGAACTTAATTAACTTATTCACTTCAATGGTGTTACGCCCACTGACAAAACATGAGCAAAACTAGGCTGTCAATTTTTTAACTTAATTCATTAATAACTATCTTCATTGCAGTTTTTCAGGTCTATGTGTCCCATAAAAGATAAATGAATTTGTATTCTGAACTCGTGGATAGCCTCGCTAATGGATTGACAAATACCCCGTTGATTCTATTTGCGTTCTGACTGCGCGGGTAAAAAGCGGGAATAACTTTTTATTTCACGTCAATCATATGCTTGTTGGTGATAGCATTCATCGTAGTTTTTGCGTGGACCTGAAATTGGGACGAGGGAAATAAAAAATGAAAACGTGAGTCATATTTATGATACGTTGTTTAGTACATTTTTCCATGTCATCAGCACTAGTTATGGGAACTTAAAAACGGGAATAAAAGGTTACATACATAAACTAACGCCTGTACTCCCTGAAGGGGTAGGCAGAGATGCATTTCTACACCCACACTGTTACGTGAACAGGGGCGATTCTATTGTCGTTTATCTGGTACACTCCGTACTGATACTGACTGATTCTTAGTGGGAATACTAAATAACAATTTGCCCGACCCAGGAATCGAACCAACCTTGATTGCACGGCATATATTTGGAATAAGCTGATGCAGAGAAAGTCGAGGTCAAAAGCTAGTTTGAACTATTTACAATAACGAGAGGTTTCTTTGTCACTATAAAAAATTTAAGCTTGTTCACTACATGTTGTGTAAGAAATGAATCTTTTAGCATATACAATAGTATAATCAGCATCCATGTTAATAGAGCATGCAATGCGAATTATGCAAATGTGGCGCGATGTAGTTTGAAATTATGTGCCGCGTTCATATCGTCAATCTACGGAACATAGTCCGAAGAGTAGGTCAAACACGTAAGCCAATTTAACATTTTAATAAAAAGGCCTTGTTTTAATGTGTGCTCATTATAACGTTCGTTCTGTCTAGTTTTTTTAGTAGTTGTTTGCACTATTTTTGGTGACGTGCGGTGGATGCAATAGGGTAAAAGATGTCATGTGAATGATGAGTCGGAGCAAAGTCGACATACATACACACGTGGAGATGTGCAGACTACTAGAGAAATGGACTAAGACTTATTATGTAAACAAACGGTGTAATAAATTGTAAAGAAATAATAGATTAAGAGTACAAATAAAGGACTTATCACAGGAAGCAATATCTTACAAACAACTATAGAACTATAAGTAATAGTGGGTACTATGAGCTGAGTATAAAAACACACACGTCCACATAGATCTCTATAAATGTAAAGCCGAAGGTAGGTGGGCTGATAAAAAAATTAATAACCAAGAAATACGACTACTCGTAAACGAATAGAAAGAAACTTGCAAAGCAAAAAACTACTCCTGATTATTATTTAAACATTTAAAATCAAACGAATGTACCAATATTTTTCGATTTAAAAAAAGAACATGAAAACGAACTCAAGTAAAGGTCAGACAATGAAAAACAATACACGGCATAATGGTTATTATCTTTGCACTGTCGTAGTGAAAAACAACAAGAAACTTTATGCTCGACGTAGCAGTGTCTACAAACTTAATAAGATGACATAAATGTTTCATGGCGTAGACATCTATGCTACGCGACTACGAAGGAAATAGTGCCAACTGCTATTAACCGTCGAATAAATGCGCGAAGTCGAAATGTTTATTTATATAAACTCTTATCTACATTCGTGCTCGTAATATTTCTGTTTATTATGGAATTTACGCTTCGTATCATTATGATATTAAATTCCTTGTAAAATTAGTATGGTCTGTCGTAGATTATTTATTGAGAGTGTTTTAAAGTTGTTTTATTAAGTAAAAAACTTTACATATAACAGGTATATATTATTTTAATCTCTTTCTTTACAATTTCTCAGGTATATTGGGAGAATGTAGTCTTACCTCTTAATAATAGATGTGCGGGTCAAATTTGCTTAAGATACTTGTATGATAGAATTTCATATTATTTCTAGTATTAGGTCCTGCACATTGCGCTGTTTACGAAGCAGTATAAGTTAAAACATCTTTTTAAAAGACGACGAGACAAATACATTTATGATCTTACCGAGATACGAATGAGAAAATCCTCATACAACATATCTCCTGCTAGTTTACCTCCTACTGCACTATATGAGCCGTCTGGATCTAGTGTGGTAATATTTATTAAAGTATTTTTTCTGGAAGTGTATATCATCGAAGAAAAAATCGATTCCTCCGCGCATTAACGTGTATATACCTAAAGAATCGATTTCATGTAAGCTCGCCGTGTCAGTGCTCGTAACGTGCTGTCAATCGTTACAACAGACAGTTTGCGTGTAACACTGTTACTCTTTTGCTCTACCATGATAGAGTCGATCACGTGTAACCACCGATAAAGGAGAAAGTTGAGAAAGAAAATGAATTGAAGGCCTATTAAGTTTTTAATTCAATTGCAGTATATAAATACATACACCCAATATACTTAGTTCTGATCTAACATTAAGGTACAATTCTTGTGTCGTAAGTATCAATGCGAGAGACTCTTCGTTCTCACTAACAACGGAAATAAATATTTATAGTTGCAAATATGAATGACTATCATAATTACCGAAAATTGCACTTTAAATAACAAATAACAAAGGCTTTCAAACTCTCTTTAAAGGTCGTTAGTTCAAAACGAAAACTACCTTTACAGATATTCTCATATATCATGTTGTTAAAGGAGTTTCTTGCTGTTTCTTGTCTATGGCGATAACACGTTTCTAAGCAGCAAAAGTTTAAATTTGACGATTCAAAATAACTATATGTCTACTTGAATACAGATATTTTTGGCTTTAAGTTTGACAATATAAGCGGTCTTTTAGTTTTTCATACTTATTTTAAATCACGTTATAGACGTATACATATATACTTTCTTTCAATCAATAAAATAATTTCTTGTGGTGTGTTCACATTATCGGTGTAATGACAGTGTGAGCCAGCGTTCTATTAAATTCAAGTTACATTCAAAGTAAAAAAAATAGTATAAAGAATTGTAAAAAAGTAGTGATGGATTTACATTTTATATAACCTCTAGGGGCGTATCTCCCGAGCGATCGGTCGTTAAGACGTCAGTGCTGTAGCCAGATTTTATGACGAATAGCATATGCGGTTGGCAAACATTTCACTGTCTCGATATGTTATTTACGATGTTTTGCAGTGTGCCATTGTGTTTGCATTTCTTTTAAGTGATAAGGTGTAATATGCGGCCGTTTCTAGAGCTCAGACAAAGCTGTGTGTTATGGTTTCGCAATTGTCAGTTACTGTTGAGTATGCATCTTTTATTTCGTGGAATCTGAAACATTTAAATTTCGAACGTTTATTGTTGTTTAAATGATGCTGTGGAAACGTTTTGTTGACGTATGCTTCACTTATTTACAATATGCCATTTGTTTTAGCTGATATTTTTATAGTGAATTCACTTTGTAAATTGTATTCTTTGGAAATTCCTGTTGACTCACTAAAATGTATCTAAATACAGCCTGGAGTAATTGGAGCTTTCTTTCTTTGTAACTTAAAAATTCTTCTGTACGTGCCGTTTGCATAAGAGTCCCTTTACCCAGCGTTCAAATAAAACGACAAAAAAATCTTTTTATTCAGTTCATTTGCCGCTTGTTCTTGCTGAGACATTAATTTCAGCTTTTTCACTTGAGATCCACTGTCGGTCCTAACGAATGGAGCCGTGGAGAGGAAAACTGCGGCGTTTCTATTTCAAGTCTCAAGATATGCCTATTAAAAGACAGGTTGAATCTATTCAAGTTGGTGAGGAAGTTGGAGAATACCCCACTTCAACATTTTTATTATGTTTTCAATTTACAGAGACAGAAATACTTTATTGATCTAGCATTAGGGTGTTTCCAATGTCAATTGTATAAAGGTTTAAATTTAAATATTGATCCTCGAATTATTGAGGAGAAATAAAGACTAAACGTTGAAAATCACGTTTATAATATAGTATGAGACAGTATCTTAATCGCAAAAAGCTTGTTTTCATCTACCATCAAATAAAACATGGAACGAATATATTACGAATTGAATGATCCGTGAAGTAAAATGTAAATGAAGGTTATTTTCTCTGTATGCCGTCTGGTTATATTTGTTTATGAAAGGCTAGTAAGTCTTGTAATATTTTTGTCTCTTAATTATCTGTCCTAAAGATTTTTCGAATCAGTGTGTGTGTGTGTGTGTTAAGAGGGTAATGTCAGTTGAGGAAGTGAAAGAAGAAGGGTAGTGTAATAAAATATTTAGCGGTCCATAGTAGCTGCCTACCCCAACGGAAGACAGCCGTGCGTTTATGTATAATACATATTTATGTATGTAGGTATAACAAAACTGAATTAGTATTGTGAGTTGTAGTGAAGTGGAACGTGTAAGCTTATGACGATATATTTTGGTCGTATTGCTCAATCTATTTCTTCCTCCAAACACGGTCGTCCTATAGTCATCTAATTTATGTTTATTTGCTTATATGAGTAATATTTATACGTCATAGTTCCATTTATCTTTGATAAAATAGATGAACAGTATTAAAACAAAATATAGCTTTCTAGGACGATAATTTTGAGCAATATTTTTTTGCTGTTGAAATCTGTTAGATTTTTTTCAAATCCCAAATTGACTCATTGGCCAGTTCGTTTCACTCCAAATTCTCTCATCGATCAAGTTTTATTAATGTTGTTATAGCAGCAATAAAAATATTTTAATGTAAACAGATTAACATCTCATAATTTCTTCGCGTGTTCTGATGTTGTGATTAAGTGTTTCTCATTGTTCGCCACACGGTCAATAAACTTGGCGTGTTAACGAACTAATCTAAAAACTTATCGAATAAAAACTCATTTGCTTATACTTAGTTCTACTGTTTTGCTATACAGGGTGTATTTAGACCGTGATCGAAAATTGAGGCAGGTAATAGCGATAGTGATTACAAACCCCCTGGCATTAAAGAAAATCCCGACAAAAAATAAAATTTTTGAGGTTTTCCATACAAACCACATACTTTTAACACCGATTGTATGGAAAACGTCAAAATTTTTATTTTTTGTCCGGATTATTGATATCGCCACTGGGCTTGTGATCACCCTCGCTATTACCTGCCTCAGTTTTCGATCACGGTCTAAATACACTATATACTATTTTAGAAAATTGAGATTTTGTTGGCTTATTTTTTTATGACTAATTTTTTTTTATAAAATAATCGTCAACAGTTTTTTGGTACTGGAATGTGAAAATCTTTTGAAGACCTGGAGACCACGGTTCGGCGAACGTAGTGTAGGACGACTAGCTAGGTGGGGTGATATTAACAAGGTGGCTGGCAGTGGTTGCATGGGGAGGACCGAAGATCAAACCCCGTTGGGTTGCCATAGAAAAGGCTAATGCCCAGCATTGACAGAGTCTAGTAGTAATGAATAAATCTTCCCTAGAATTCACATAACTTTTACCCGTTTCTGAGATACACGAAAATCATACAAACCACTAGTTTAAGTAAGAATAACGCGAGTTCCCACGATTCGCTCTTCCGGACATAAATAAACCTCTTTGTATAACGCAGCGCGGAGCTTGATGCAAGTTGAGTTCAAGGGCACGTGTGACGTCGCATCCGTTTGTCCTTGCCGCATGCAATACCCAACGTATGCACTGCGAAACCCGTTTGCATAATTTTATTGCATATAAAATTTAATATTGCGAAATAAATTTTGTTGAGTAATTAAAAATGTCAGCGCTATTTTTGTAGGAAAATTGGAGGTTACTTTGGGATTTATGTAGATTTTTTTTAATGGAGAAATCTAGATGGGTGTTTGGAGATGAGGATTTCCTTGGAGTTCGTTTTATTTATCATAAATTTAAATTCACTTTATTTATTAGAAAATTTTCCATCAGTAAGTTTTTATATAAAATTAATTCTATGCAGCTTTATGATACGTACACATTGCCTAAGACAAAAGTAAAGCTTTCGACTGTTCTGGAAGATGAAAGGAGTATTTCACTATCGAGCGGCTAAAATAGAAACTGTAAAAAAATAGTATGCGATTTTTTAAATGCATATTTTTCAATTTTTTCCTCATGCGATGTAATGTAATTTTAAATGTACTGAAAAAATATATACACGAGATAACGGAAGATTCAGCACTTACACATTAAAATTCCTAGATTGAAATATTACAAAAAAATATGACGTTCGTTGGTTTATTTCGCAGATATTTTTGGCAGCCTACACATATTGTTAGAAATTTCTTAGGGTAGCAAGTTTCTTCACGATGTTTTCCTTCGCATTTAAATTCATTTTGAATAAACAGCATAAATTTGAATGTCAGAAGTATTTGCCTGAGGTATGAACCTCAGGATGCCGATATTCTAAACTGCGCGCCTAAACCACTATGACAATTGGCGAAATTTATCGTCAGTATTTTTCATTATTTAATTGTTGTCGGTTGAATAATCTTTTCAAAACATTACTGCAATAATTCTTCACAAAAAGATTATCATAAAACTAATTTGTTTTATCACCGGCGCCATTTGCTATTCTAAAATATAATTTGTATTCTGCAAGTGCTATAAACTGTCAGACGGCATAAGACATAGCTGCACCCTAAGCGACACGCTATTGTCGTTGTGAATTGCGTGATAGTCACAAGTCAGTTAGTGTGACTGGCTGGATGATCTAAAAACGCATCGACAGTCAACTGTTTCGTAACCATGGGATTAACATTCGTAATTTAAATAACCATTCGCTTTGACAGTTATTGCTTTAATCTCGCCAAGGATTTTTATTCGGGCAATTTAAATGATAAAATACACAACTGTCACATTTGTTTGTATTTCCTGTTTACAATAATAAAAGCGTTTAGTTTGTTGAAAAATAGAGATTTTTTAAATATTGACATGGGAAATACTCAAGGCCATTGAACTTTTATATCAAAATAAAGAAAAATATAAGGTACATGCGCCTAATAAGGCCCATTTTTTGTAATTGTTAAATAATTGTAAAATGATTCTTTTTTTATGAAAACAAACTTCATCACAAAATTCTTTACTTATTTATGAATAAAATTAATGTACAAATCAACAAGTTTAATTAAATTTTTAAACAAAAACAATAGTTTTTAAAAACCTCTAAATTGGGCCTTTTTAGGAACATAGGTCCTTAACATAGCCCGATATCAATCAAGTAATTAATAAGTGCTATCAAAACAAACAACAAGCTTATACTGAAATATTACCCTAAATTACGATATTCTTAGCTAATCAGTTTCTCACAATAGTTTTTTTGGTAAAAAATTGGGCTGTGGGCCATCTTAGGCTTAGGAAAACTTAATAAACGTATGAAACTAAAATCTTTAAATAAAATCAATAAACAACATTTTTCTGTTATTATTTTACCGATAATTAATATTATAAGCAACAATTTCTAAAACAATTGACAAAATATTTTTCTTTATAATTTCGGTGGGCCTTATTAAGAGTGTAAAAAAGTCTGTGAAATTTACTTATATTTTAGTACCATTCTGGGCATAAAAAGTTCTCTAAATAGTTCTTAGTTAGTCCGACACATTCTTCGTGGTATTAAAAAAAATATTAAATCTAAAATTTGACCAAAAAAACTCATTTTCTTCAAAAAAATATGACATCCGTAGTAATAAGGCCCGGGCCATCTTAGGAACCCCTGTGATGGGCCTTTATAGGCACGTTACCCGGTAATAATATCAACTTCTTTTGAATTAAAATTAACAAATAATTAAAACAACACTTAGCTTCTTAGGAATGCCCACAAATCAAAGTAACTTTATACATAAAAGAAATTACACAAATAATTAGTTTTTCAAATGAAAATTAAAAAATATTTTGAACATGAGCTTATAAACTGATAGCCGTTTGCAACGTGTTTAACAAACTGCCAAATACAACTAAGATGGCGACACCCTACCTTTCAAATACACTTGCAGTTTTGTCTAAGGCATTAATAGAATATGGGTGCAAAATTTAAACTAATTCTACTTAGTAACTTCTAAAATTTCGAAAGTGGGCTATCTTAGGAACCGGGCCATCTTAGGCGTAGGTACCTTATTCAAAGTCATGATCCGGTGTTTAATTTTATATCTTTTCATTACGAATGAATTAAAAATAACAGCGAAGATAATTATTCCCCAATGGATATAATATAAAAATAAATCTATTTTTATAGTATTTTTTAAGACTTTTAAATATACATAAAAACCATTTTTTCACCGAGTGCCTTGTAATCTAGTTTTTTAAAGGGAAGCCATAGTGTCAGTGGATGTCAGAGCAAAAGTTGTCTGTGTTCATAATTCATATTATGAAGTGTGGGAACATAGTCAGGTGATGTGCGGCGCGAGTGTGTTAATAACCTGCCGTGTGCCCCCGTTGTGCTATATTATTGATATTTTTATCGTTTTTTGTTATAGGTCAATGCTTTTTATGAAATATATTAAACTTATAATAAATTAATAGTAATAAAAAATATTTTTCTATTAAATAACGTTTTAGGCTTACGAGGAACTTGGAAATACCCGAGAATTAAGACATGGTAACAGCCTATTTCATGGGTAAAATAATATATATTAAAAAAAAACATTATGAACTGTATGCTTTTAATACAACTGAATTTAGTCGTGAACCTTTATTTAAGATGGAAGCTGCCAAGCTGTCTTTATTATAACACGGGACAGGTGGTGAATGACAGTGTGTTCGGCCGTCCAACCCCCATACGGAAGCTACAATGCATGTAAATATGACATTTAAGTCTTACTTTTAGACTCGCGACTATAGCTAAAGAAATTCGTGTCAAATTTATATCTGGTTTATCGTGTCTTATCTATAATTTTTCTTAATTCATAACACTGTAAATTTATAATCCTAAATTGTCATTTAGATCCTTCGATCAAATTTACATCAGTACTTTTTACTGTAATCTTAAACAACAAAAAATCTACTACAATGTAAAAAGTAGTCTAAAGCTATCTATAAGTTAGAGTGGAGCTCTCAATGAGAAGTGCTTGTTGCTATGCGCTGGGGCCACGTACTGCCCTTGAGTCTGCGGTCCACTGCAGAGCCTCTGTTAGCGTCAATCGATGTCTCTATACTAATCGCAGTGATATCTCCCGCATGGGCACTGACGTCACAAAGCTGGAGATAACATTGTTCGTCCTAAATACGATGGTATCTATGAGTATGCCCTTGTGATTGTTCTAGGAAGTTACATTGGGAGTATGGAGTGTCGAAACGAAAAGTGTTGATCAATAAACTGTACCAATATTACATTGATCTTTTAAGTCATATAAACAACTAAAGTGAAGAAAACTAAGTAAAAATACATAAATGGGATCTAATTAAAATGAAGTTCTTGAAAGAACCTTCAATTCAGTATCAATTAATTGACATAAAATAAGTAAATAATGGACCACGTGAATCGAAAAAGTTGTTATAGAAACTGAGTTAAGAAAATTAATTATGAGTTTGCAAGAAGAAACGAGTGCCTAAGCTTTATGAATTCATTTGAAACTTCGACGAAGTCTATGAAGTTTTGCAATTGAAATTTCACGAACAGGCTTCGGTCTTGTACAAATTTGACGCGATGTAAAGCCTTAGAAAAATTGGACATCAAGTTTCAGGTGAATTAAAAATATACGGACACGAAATGTTTTTGCCACTTTGTAACTTTAGGAGGTCGTCAGTACCTCATTAACGTATCTTTAGATCAATGCAAATTTAAATGAGCAGTTTTGAAAATCCCTTTGGAATTCACCTATTCAAAAATATTAATTAAATGGGTCATATATGCTGTCAACTAAATCAGCAGTGTTTTGGAGTGGAAACCGGGATTAAGTTAAGGTAGCATAGGTCCTCAAATTAGGCAGAGTGACTATCTTTAGAAATTGGCTATGTGGTGATGAAAAAGATAGAATTGTTCAGTGTCATACAATTTGATGGAATTGATAAACTTAGTTTAATGTTAAGTAATGGACTACGATGTACAGTCGATAATTAGTTTATTAATAAGTCTCTGTGCGAAAAATTTTTGAATTTTTAGCAGGAGTTACTCAAGATAAAAGTACTTGCATAAGTAATTTAAATTATGTTATATACGGATTTTGATTACCCATCTAATTTGGACACTCATTAACATGGAACTGAAGTCAAAACAAATCAATTTTGACACATATATAGACACACTTTTAAAAGGGTATAGATTTTTAAAAGTGTTTATATTACGTTATATGAATGTAATGTTTTTTTTTTCCATTAGGAACTTCTCAGAAGCAGTACGGAGTGCGGGAAATGGGCTCAAATAACGCAGAATAGTCTTGACCCTTGTTAAGTAGGACTAATGCATAGCTTGTAAAATGTGAGTGCAGCAATACACAGATATATACTATATAGATAGGGATCTATATACACCTTTAGGAAAACTAGCGAAGGTGATGAATGTGTCAATAAAATAAAGATATTTTAATTTTTTAAACTATTGTAAACGACAAAGCTTGCGCACACTTCGACGAAACAGCTGTTTTAAAGCTGAACAGTTCTATAAAAATTCAATACAAGTACTGCTTCAAGGAAGACAGATGTCTTGAAAGTTGCCGTAAAAACTTGCAAACAATGAGACAAGCGAAGGGGAACAAACGGGACCTCTACATAACCTACCTGTTTGTATCCCGCATAAAAGTGGGGTTGACTCGAAAATATTGTTAAGGATGTTCCAGTTTCATTATGCTTAGGTTTTACGATCAGTCTCTGTTATTATAAAGCAAGTCTTATGTAAAACAATATTGATAATAAAGCTGTATTGTGTCAAGAAAAAGTTAATAATGAGCTTCAGAATATCTTGGTAAGCATTTTGCTATTATTATTATTGAAATAAAAAGGACAAGAAATTATCCTTTGGGTCAAATATTTTTTTAACACGTCCAAACTATAATTGCGTAGTCAAGTGTATTTGGTATTTGTGTTCTCGGATTATTTGGTCAAGTTGGTAAATATTTGTAATTCGTGGGGTCGTGGATTCGAACTCTGCGCCGTGACTGATATACATATGTACAGCCTTAAAATTGTAGTCAAGTTAGAATGTTTGATGTTTAGATTGAATTGACTGTTTATTTTTATTTATTATCAGCCATAAACTATTTCATTATTCATAACAAGGAAAAGTTTGTGCATGTTATTTTACAGTAGGTGGTTTTACCACAGTCGCTATTACTACCGACAACAAAATAGATATTGTTTTCTAGACAAACTCAGATGATTTAAGCATTTAAGTTGAAAAAATAGTAATTAATAAATAAATATGATAATTTTAATGAAACTCATATATCAACTTTAGTTTCAAATGTCAGCTTAATGCTGTATGGTGCCTAACAAAAAATTTACATTTTTGCCACTGGTGAAGTCTTTTTCAAGATTCTTTTTCCTTAAAAAATGGGCTGTAAGCTTTGCTTCGTGAGTAGACTGAGAATTAAAAGTTCTAGCAGATGTTCTCTTGCATCTATTCAAGGGTAAAATTAATATAATTGATAAATACATCCAACAGTTACATACATAGTTCTGACCCCATACTAACAAACAAGTCATGTGTCGGGGGTATCACAAACTATGGGAGACGTTTCGGTCTCACCAACACCCAGACCAGAAACAAATATTCATCACTCAAATATTTGTCTCGAACCCGTAACCTTTCGTTTCCCCAGCTGATATTTAGCTATCCTCGCTAGGGGGCTATCAGAACCGGGTGAAATGGTTTTAAAAATATATTTAGGTATAAGTGATGAATAACAAAGTAATGTTTAATATGGAGGTAATTACTATCTACCTGTTTTAAGTTATTTTTGTGATTGGACACATTTGTCAATGTCTATTTTATTTTAAAATAAGTATGCGCCATTGTCTGCTTGATGCCTTTACTGGAGTGTATTTATAAATAAATAGTTTTATTTGTTTTGATTAACCAATAGCGCTTCCACCTAGCTTCCTTTAAATCAATTTGTTTATCGACCATTTTACCGCTAAGCCTCAAAATAATTTAAATATCAAATTTATATAGAAAAAAAGCAAAGAAAAACAAATGAAATTGATAAACTTATAAAAAAATTAAGCTCAAAATAATGTGGCCAAAAATATTTTATTTTATTAGTGCTGATTGTCCACATGTCAATAAATTCAAGTAATAACACAAATAAAAAAATACCAAAAAAATCGCTGATACATTTTATATTTAATTAAAAGTTCATTTAATTTAAAAGTGAAATTAACAAAATTGTGCAGAAACATTTTTCTTTTATTATCAGATAAGAGAATTTTATAATATTATCGTAGCTCGCCCCGCGTTATGACAAAAATTAAAAATAATTATTACACAAAATTACGCACCACGTAATTAATAATATACCACTTTATTTTTTTAATTTCTAGGAATCACCGGTCTTTGTCACACTAATAGTATTATTTAAAAACCCTAACATTTAAACACACAATCGCCTATAAAATACACGAAATAAAAAAAAGCACTTCTACTCACCCCTTCTGAATTTAATAAGCATTTTGTATCACAGATATAGTTTTATAAATAAGGGAATAAACACGGGAGCACACGGGAGCGCACGGCCTCGCTTCGCGGCGCACTTGAAATACTAAACTATAAGAAGGACGAATACTATAAATGTTTATGTGTTAAGGACACACAGATCGCAAGTTTTTCTTACTAAAAGGTCCGTTCACAGTGCATGGACAGCCGTGCACTATCCCATTCATTCACAGAATGCCGGTGCCTTGCATTTCGGTTACTCTTTAAAAATAAATTTAGACATTGTTTAAGTAAGGAGCGGTGCCTTCTAGTCATCTTAAGACGAGCGTGAATAATGGAAATAGAATGGAATAAAAATCGTAATATTATTTTAAATTACCGTTTGAGACGATTGTTAGGAAAATTGACATGTGGGCTTTTATGGATCTGGCTTTTATACAAACTCGTCATTGTAACCTGTATCAAATATTAATGCATAGTATGAATTTCTTCATCAAGAAATTATATACTAAGAACGTTAAACACTTTCGTACGGGACTATGATTGGTGGTTGCTATGGTGACGAATATTCTATCACCATTAAATTAGTCCTTTGACAAACCCGTAAGTATTGGTTTGCGTCGATTTTTTAGGGACAGTGGTGCAATCATCATTGAATCATCGAATCATTCAATTAACAATTTCCGTCCAATGTAATATCGTGGAATTTTGTTTCTAAACTCCAATTAATGTTATTTTACAATTAGATAATTTTCTTGGTAACGAGATAACAGACAACGTAATAAATCATGTTATAATAAAAAAGAAGAAATCAGCCAAAGGAAAACTGTTATGCTAACTTGAACAGCAGTATGAAGAGTCAAGTAATCGAATTTTCGTTGATGCAACGTTAAAACGTAACAGTAAAAATAAAATGTATAAAACTTTGAACCCAACGACAACTTTAAAAACGACGTTTGAAAGTTCAAACCAAACTTTGCGTACTTAAAAATGGATCAATTTTGGTCCCCTGTTTTACAGTACCTATATTAAACATTTT
Source organism: Cephonodes hylas (assembly GCA_030295005.1). Taxonomy (NCBI): domain Eukaryota; kingdom Metazoa; phylum Arthropoda; class Insecta; order Lepidoptera; family Sphingidae; genus Cephonodes; species Cephonodes hylas. The sequence continues at coordinate 10,402,060 of AP025371.1, forward strand.
AAAAATCAACGCATGTTGATTAGTTATAAAGTTTTGTAATGTTTTAATACTGCTCCTCTTTTATTAATTCCTACGGGTATAACGTTATCAAATATTTGGAATAACTCAAATCCAGTCAATACATTTTATTAGTTTATAGGATTCTCCATTGTCAAATGTTGATATATTTTATATGCTTGCTTTGCCAGGAAATTGGCTACAAATTTAACAATAGATTTATCTTTTTTAATGCATATAAAATATAGATAAACCACGATGGAATAACGGATAAGTTGAAAGACTATTCAAAGATGTAAGATTTGCGACTAGAAAGCTTTGCCTTATTATTCTATTGTAAATAGATTATTAAGCTCTGAGGATTTTACTACCATAGATAGAAATCGCATGCCTATTCCAATGGAAGACAGGCGCAAATTTATGTATGTATGTATAGATGTCTGATGATGGTATTTTTTGTTATAAAGAAATACCAAGTTAAGTGCCTACTTATAATTTTTTTGCTTCTTAATTGACACAAATCGTAGTAAATTGCATTAAAATTCATTATTTTGATAAAACTCGAGGTGTTGGGGAGTTATCAAAACATGATAATGTTATTATATTAAAGCAATGTAACTACCACATATGACCTTAAACATGTCATTTACATGTAATTAAAATTTTGTAAAAAATTATCCCCCCCAGCGTAAACTAAATAACAAACTAAGTTTTTTTTATTTACTTTTTTTCCTTTAAAAAAATAAACGGAAGCCATTTCTTTCCTTTCTCTGTGCGATTGAACGAACCTTCGGACGCAGCAGATGCAAAAAGCGTCGCACGTGGTGGGTTTCGCAGAAGTGGCGATAAAGTCGTTTTTAACTTGCAAGGGAAGTGTCTATAGGATGTGCACTCGTCGCATTATGCTTAAGTGCCGTTACACTTCAAAATTGTTAACTGTTCTTTTAGTGTTGACTAATGGATTGTTTTAATGTAAAATAAGAGAAAAAAATGGGCGTTTCTGTTTTATTATTTTCATTCCATGCATAAAATTAGCTAATTTACTTCCTAAAATTTTTGGTCTCTTTATTTGCAACCTAAAATAACCCCTAAGGTATGGCAGGTCAAACGGTTAGAGTTTATTATAACCGTGTTTAATGATTAGACCATGCATTTCGTCGCACTGTGAGTCAAAAAGTCAATTCAAAATTAGGATTCATCATTTATTGGCATTTCGTATTCTTTTGTTTTATCCGTGACACTTCTGGAAAATTGTATGATATGGTATATTTATGTTATTTTGACATTTGAAAAATTATTGCTTTTGAGCAGTACATGTCCCGTAGGTTATCTCGTGATAACTCACTCCAGTTGAGATAAGTGCCGATAAATGAATTGATGTTGCAAATTGAGAGCAATTTAATTAAAAAGATATTAAAATAAATTGTCCCACACTTAATAATATTGTCGCACTTATTATTTATTACACGGTATTTGCGGGGATTTGTTACGATTATTTCTTACTCGGTAGACACAATTTTGTTAGTCTACTCTTACTCTTAGGCATATAGGCTATGCCTATACAATCGTATATACACAAGCTAGTTATCCATGACATTAATACTCTAGTCTAATTTTATTTCGTTATTTCTCTAGCGTTGTCCATTATAATAACAGCGATTATTACTAATGAACGCTTTTCATACGACTGCCCCCTTTTTTTTTTTTTTTTGTTATGGAGGGGAAAGCTGTTTATGGCTCTACTTCCCGCCAGCCCGGGGGCAGTGGGGGGCAGGAAGCGTATGTCGGGGTCTTGTGGTACAAGTATGTCCTGTATATGATCCGGTTTGTATTCAAGAGCATTATTGGGTATTTCTATTAAGAAAATCTCATAGTAGTACGGATTCTGGATATATGCCGAAAAACGGCAACAAACTCGTCCCTTATTACGTGGGACTGATACATAACCAGGCGCAATGGGTGCAGAAATTACTAGTGAAAATTTATATCGAAATCCCTTGCATGGTTTCGAAGTGAATTGACAACAAAAGCGGACATAGACTGTTTAATATATTTAGGGATTAACACTAGCTTTTAATAGCAATAAGATTTTCGCACAAGCTTCTAAGGTTTCTTATTAATCCAAATTTGGTGATCAGTCGCGCCTATGCGGATTTAAAGCAAAGAAAGTATTTATCTAATAAAGCTATACCTTTGAAATTGACGGGTCTCGAGATATTTATAGAAACGGAATACCTAAGTACACGAATGGATCAAACGAAACAGATTATCAACCAAATCTGTGGAAATGGCGTTTAATCTCTCGGGTGGCTCCATTTTTAGGTTACGTAAAATAAATTATTCTAAAAGGTAAAAAGGTTTGAATAACGTTTCCTACGTAACTCGGATAGCCACAAAGACGTACGCACCATTTCTCCCTTTAGCTGTTTGAGATGGTCATTTCATATTAAAGAACGGTGACAAAAGAATATCGCACTAGTTATGTGTGTACTCTAACAGAAACATAAGCCTTTTCAGCCTTGTATTACTAGTTTGTAACTTTTTATTTGTACTGACGGGACAAAGTTTCACTGCAGCTGATGTTAAGTGCTGTTAAAGAACAAGCTGTTACATTCAACTCAGACTGTATAGTTTTTTTGAATGCATATTTAACATTGCTTTATACAAACATACCCCTATTTTTACATTAAAAAACATTTATTGAAACAGGTAATGTAATTTTGAGGATTTAAACAACGAAACAAACAAAATAATAATAATTCTGTGTTGATAAATAACTATCACCCAGCAAATTCCTTTTGTTTTTAATACTTTGTATAAATAAAACAGTATGCTATAATCTCTGGCCGTTTGTTACATTTAACCTAGCTTGTTATTTAAAACCGTTTAATAGTAGTAAAATAAAAACAATAATTGTTACAAAATAGATAACAAAACACAAGCGGAATTAAAAGTAGACGACAAGTCATCGTTGAAGATTCACGTGGTATTAAACATGACTTGTGATCAGTAATTGTGAGAGATACACAAGAATTTAATACATTTAAAGTCACGCGAGAATAGAACGATGCAAACATCCTGGATTCCTAGTAGGTAGAGGTTTACAGATATTCAATTATATTTTACATCCGTCGAGTACAAAAGCGGTCCGCATCGTTGGCGCATTGTGAGCGGGACCATTCCTCACTCTACTGCTAAATATATTCGAGACTTGTATTGTCGCTGGCTATTTCACTTCAAATGGGTGCAGTTTATGTCGGATTACAGTATGTCTGGCGCCACAAGTGTGTGCCGTGCGATCTAGAGGTCCTGGGTTCGATTCCCGGGTGGCGCAAAGTTATCGGTTTTTTTCCATTAGCAAATTTTCAGTAGCAGCGCGGAGTCTGGAAATGTGCCCGAAAGACGGCAATAGGCTCGCCTCCCATTACGTGGGACTGACACGTAACTGGCGAAATGTGGGTGCAGAAATGCACCTCTCCCTACCCCGTCAGGGAATATAGGCGTGAGTTTATGTATGTATGTTGTATGTGTCAATACTAACATTTTTAAGCAGTAATTGTAGGGGAACATAATAGTCGTGATCGTCTTTGTTGAAGAGCTCTTGCATTTGAGATCGATCGCCTGAACGAAGGTCGTCTGGATCTGAATAGTCCAGTTTTTATAGCAGCTTAGCGAAAATTACTCTTCCCAAGGACGCTGGCTAGACATTTGACTTACATAAGTGTGACTATATATGTTTTTGTTTTTAAGTAGTGTTTGTGATACATTAATGCGATGTTCAGACTATTAGTAGGTGCTTGGTTATAGTAATTTATTTCAAAAAGGATAAAAATTGTATTTAAATTTATTTTTTGAAAATTCATAAAATATTAAAAGTTTAGCGAATACTTAAAATCAATTTACTAAACATGTACCACATCAACAGAATTAAGCAAATAAAAAATGTTTCGTAGGAAATCTTAGGTTCCAGAAAAGTAGACCTTACATGACATTAACAACTCAGGCCTTATTATTGAGCCAAAATAGAAAGTATTACATAGAATATACGATAATTAAAACATGAATTTCATTATTAATTCAATTGTTAGGTTCACTTTAAGCCGAAATTTTGAAATTTTTCGATTATATAGCTAGCGTTAGACTCCACTTTTATTACAATATAAATCTTAGCTCCATCGACAGGATTATATTAGTAATCCTCAATACTTTTCGGCTTATCTAAAAGCATAAAAGAATGAGAATGGGACGGGAGAAATGGCGTGAATACCAAAATATATTTGCCGCAGCCGCCCGCAGTGGAACGCACACGTACGGCGTACCTGATAAGGAAAGATTGACGTGGCATGTTTATAATCAAAAAGTTTTCATGAAGGAATAGTATATAATTTGGTTGGTAGATACTAGGTAACATAAGCTTCTTGTCTGAAAATTTATTTCCAATTTTTTCTGGTCTTGTTCGTGCAATATAAATTGTTAATCTACATATAATAAAAAATACCCGTTTACTATCTTACAGAATTTTTTGTCCCTGCACCAAAATTCATGAACATCAGCTCATCATTTTTGGCGAGTGAACGTAACAATTAAAGCAGCCTTATTTTCTGTTCATGGTATTAAGTTAGGATTGCCTCAAACTAAAAACAATTCTTTTATATAGCTTCCGCAAACAAAGTTTCTATTGTAAGTTGTTATATTTCATTCATAGTTTGTATAAAAGAATGAAATAATTTTTTTTTAAATAAAATAAATTTTGAATTGATTGATTGAATTGTCTTAATTTTGTTTGAAGACATATTTTACTAATCAATCGAGTACCGATTGGTAGACCATTGCTGTAGTCATTTCGGAATCAGGATTAATGGTCCAATTCAACTACGCTGGTAACACTGGTTCGTGAAACTTTATTGTCGCATTTTGACTGAAGAGAGCCGGAGGCCGAATAAAAATGCTCCCCTCCTTTCCGGCCTTTTTGTTTTATATCAATTTTTAAAAACAATAACCACCCTACGATATGCTTATGGCTCATACTGTGGGTGCTGTTATAAGACCCTTCCAATTATATCATTTTTTTTATAAACATAAAGCCAATATGAATATTGTATATGGTATTGACCGTGCTTACAATCAATGCTGTGAAAAATATAGTACAAGTAGAAAATTGACTAATGAGAAATAAATATAAAGATAATAATCTTACACCTGTATTCACCATTATGTATCAGTCCCACGTAATAGGGGGCGAATCTTTTGCCGTCTCTCGGGCACTTCCAGACTCCGTGTTGCTACCGAGAATTTCCTAATGGAAAATCTCAATGACACTTTACTCGACCCGGCACGTGTACCGCGAGACCACGAGGCAGTAAAAAATAATGAGAAATAAATGTGATCATATAGGTAGGTTCCAAACCAGATCAGACATCCCGAAACGCGACCCCCTCGTGAAGGTTACCATGGCAACGAAATTATATTTATCTAGACATCAAGAAACAGCAATTAAATTGAATAGAAATACTGCAGCGTGGGTTGCAAGGGGTTGCCGCGTGATTCACATCTCCCCTATAGATTTTACACCCTGCATTAACTGTTATTCATAGGGTTAGAATGGGCCGAGCTTTGGTCGGAAACCGGAATTATACCGGGTGAGTTTTTTGAGACCTCAGTATTTATTAGCAGAAAAAATACTACGCTGTAAGATCGAGAGGGTTTTAAAGTATAATTTGGTTAAGAAAATATCAGCGGAAAAAATTATACATGCAACTTTCTAGTCATTTGTAGGTTGTTGTGTAGACCATCTAATTACTATGCAATTTAGCAGGGTCGTGTTTTAGTAAGGTAGTTTCATTTATACATGTGCTCAAGCATAGATAAATTTCAAGTATAATACATGGTAGAGACTAGAGGTGACTGCATCATGCAGTTTTTTTTAATTATTATTTTATTAAATAAATAGGGGTTCTCTATTCTTCTTAATTTGATGCTGGGCGATTGATATTTGGGTTTTTAATTTAAGAAAAAGGCTAAGCTATGCGCTCGTGTGGAAAACTTTTGTCACGTGGCACATAATGAAGTGACACATTTAGCAAAAAAGACATGGAATATTTATTATATTTAGTGCATTTTCTTTTAATTGATTTATTGTTACTTTGTTTTAACTAAAGTGGATATACATATGATTTCTTAAAATAAATACATGATATAACCTTATTAAAATATCAATGTAAATTAACAATCATTTTTCGTGTTAAAACATAAATCTTTAGTGCGAGAATGTAAGGCAATATTGAGTTTAAATAAAATGTTAATTATCAGTTCAGACATCTTTTGTAGCTATTTGTGTTTTATGTCATGATGTTTGTTGCCGTAACTCGTAGACTAAATAGTTAGTACTTCAATAGGAAGATATTTATATACCGAAGGAGAATTTACTGTAAGCCCAATAGTAGTTAATTTGATGTGGCAGATTTATTCATCATCTATTTATAGAAGCTGGAAAGAAGGAAAGAATTTGTACCGGTGGTGTAACTTTTTCGCAATATACACAGGTTTATGGACATAGAAATAGTGCGAGTCCATTGACTTCCTATCAAAGTTTATTTTTGCAAACGAATTTAAACTTTAGCTAACATCTTCATAGTGCTCAACCTCAGGCAATGTGGAGTCGTTCACCCAAATTTATTTCTTTGACCCACTTAACATAATTTAATACTTCAACACGAAACCAAGAACGATCACGCAGTATAGGTGTGACACGCGAAACACCGAAGCAGCGATTGTTCACTTTGTATATAAGAACAAAGTTGTTTTGTGTCACCCAACATCCAGATGGTAGGCGACGTTGAAGCCGTAATGAGGAGAGGTCAAACACAATGCCTTACTTGTCAATTAGAGGATTAACCGTAAACCGTCGGCAAGCGACAAAAGAAAGGATGATTTATATCGCTCGCCTACTCTTTTGTCATAATGCAGCAACCCCAACGTGTGCGTCGTACAACTGGCGTTTTTTGCGTGCAACAATTAGATGTGGCATTGTGGGACAAATGAATAGCGATCCGGGGCGGACATGTCTCGCTCACGTTTCTAACGCATAATGAAAGGTGTACCTTTTATGCGGCGAGCCCTGTGTGCGAACGCCGGCGTCCGTGGCGCTGTGCCCCCGGTGTGGTGCGTAGCGGATGGGTGATGGAAGCGCCGTGGAGGGCTCCTGGCCGCAAAGGGCCGGCGTTGCTTCGCAAAGCGAGCGATGGGCGCGCGTGTGCCTCGAGGTCGGTTTGCCGGCGGAGTGGCGCGGCCCGTGCTGCCGGTGACAGCCGGCGAGGGTGCGCGCGCCTGCACCACCGCGCATGCGTGCTCGCGCCCCGCAGCACCTCGAGACACCACACTCCGCCGGCGCACTCCCAGCGCCCGCTAACTGCGCGCTCGGACACCGGGACCAGACACCGGCAATAACACTTGCGCCGCAACTCATACAACTATACAACTCTCCCACTGGTACTGTATCGGAAACAACATACAATACATGCGGTTCTAAGTTAGGATTTTGTCGGTAGTTTGACGGTATTGATGAAAACTGTCATTGATTTATAAAATAGATGTTTGAATGTAAAGTGGGTGTCATTTGATTGATAGATATTATTTCATCTATGATCGAGTATGATGCTCCAAAAAAAATGATTAACTTGAATTTTGAGCGTTATCTATAGTACAAAAAATAAACCTTAGTCATGGCCAATTCTATTACTCCGTACATTTTTAAGCGAAAAGTAACAAACTAGAAATAATTATGATCGTATTCTATTCATTCATAATACTAACACTACATAAAAAAAATCTTATTGGAAACGCTATTTTAATTGATTCGAATCAAGTGAGACATTGATATCGTGATCAGTTGCAAACGAGTATGCAAATATATTTTTATGGTGCGTCAAGATCAGCTGTTCTGATGTTATCGTGGGGTTGGTATCGATTGGCGCCACTTTCACCGTTGCGTCGAGAGGTTTCAGCGCGAAGTGTTAGTCGATGGTTTGGCGTTAGTCCAGCAATCTGCTTTGTTGCTAAGCACTATTGTTATGCTTTTAAAATATACATATAGGAACTTGGCCGATTGACGTTTTTTTAATGCAATAAAAGCAGACAGTACAAGGCCGAATAACTTCAATGCACTTAAGCTTTGGTTTTTAATGTCATTCTATAATAGTTTTATTTTTAAAAAACTTTGAGTACTGGCGACGCTTACATTTTTTGTAATAAGAAAAAGTCTGTTTGTTATTAAAATTGGCATTTTTTTTAAACCTTAGAGTAATAGTGTTTTAGTGAAACTTTTAAAGTATTTGATGGCGAGAGTTGTGTTAAATTTGTCGCTCAATTTGAACCTCTAACTTTTGTGGACTTTTTGCAACATTTACGCAAGACAACAAATTTGATTTAAATTCGAGGTCATACAGGTTGTTGTATAATAGGCATACCATTGATTACTTAATCAGTTTAACACGTTATTTCTCACTACATTATGCGCAATAGTAATACAGGATATTTTATTCTTGCAGTTTGGATAATCTAAATGACAACACTCTATAGTCCAATCTTCTACCAATTCGTAAAAAATGTAATTGTAACAAAACAGGTTTAGTATTCCTAATGTTAAAAAAGGGAAAATTTTATGCAAAGGTATAAAAATCTGTTCAAGCAGTGATGGCCTCGAGGTTTAGGCGCGCGGTCGAGAATCTCGGCGGCCGCGGGTTCGAACCCCAGGCACACACCTCTGACTTCGAAGTTATTTGTGTATTCACGTTGAATTATCACAAGCTTTAACGGTGAAGGAAAACATCGTGATAAAACCTGCACACCTTAAAGTCTTAGGAATTTCTTAGGTGTGTAGTCATCCAACCCGCACTAGGCCAGCGTGGTGGACTATGGCCTAAACCCTCTCAATGGTAGAGGAGACCCATGCCCAGCAGTGGAACATGTATGGGTTGATAAAGATAAAAATCTGTTAGAGGAAAGGCGTAGGTACGATCTGCCGAGACATCTTGGTTGTGAAGCATGGGAATTCAGTCATACCTATCATCATCACCAGCCACTCACATCCACTGCTGAACGTAGGCCTCTCCTATGGCTCGCCACTAGGCGCGATCTTCGGCCCCCTTTATCAAACCGCTGCCAACCCTTGCGAATATCGTCACACCACCTAGTCAGAGGACGTCCTACATTACGTTTGACATACCTATGACTTTTCTAAACTTGCGTGTACTTTTAAAGAATTATATCATGCACTTTTGGCAGTCATCGTGGCGTGGTTGATTAGCTTGAAAAGAAAGGCCGCTGGTTCGATCTCCAGTAAACTGGATTGTAATTTTTTATAAGGAATTTCTAAACAGCGTAGAGGACTAGGAACTACCACTTTTTGAAAATGGAGGAGGACTTTGCGCATGACCTCAAATCCCCCCAAGATAGTATACAGAAAGTTCACAGGCTAGCGTCAAGAGGAATACCAAATTGTAGATCAAAAACGAGTATTACTTTAAAATAAATAATTATCAGTTTCAACTTCGAGTGTTTTTGCCACCAAGCTTTGCCACCAATTCGTTCTTCTTTTGTTTTAGTGATTAATATTTTTTGTTACAGATTTTGGCAATATTAGGGGCTAATTGTCTATTTGTCGCAATCCAAAAACATCAGTGTCGGAGCATCCAATTCCATACATTTAGCAATCAAACATAGCGTGATTTACCGCCATACCACCCAATATTAGGCAAATAATGGCGATCGTTAACGTGATGACAGACAATAAATTCACATGAATAGGCTGCGTATACAGTGCCAAAAATAAACATACAGCCAGACAATCCCACTGCAGATGCGAGCGCGTCTGAACTTTCGAAGTTTGCTTGTCCCGGCCGTCTGGATGCGTTTGTTACGTATCTTGGTCTAAAGATCGTGTTCTCACTTATGTTAGTTTTAAATTTGGTACTTTTTTTATACATATGTAGGTTTTTATGTATTACCTATAATGAATTATCATTTACTTCATCGTGAGGAAACCTGCGCACTACACTCGTAAGACTTCTTAGATGCGTACTTCACTAACCCGCACTGGGCCAGTGTGGTGGACTAAGGCTTAAATCCTCAAATTTGTAGTGGAGGCCTCCATATCGTTTCGCTAATCAGCAAGTATTTACCAAAATCTAATTTGAAGTACACATCTTTACGAAACACAACAGCAGAGCTGAAAATTTCACCGAGCCTCAGCTTTGTCTGTTTGAAAGGCTGGAGATACGGACATACTTCAATTACGTTCTATCTTCCCATGTTTCCGAGAACCTTGGCAGCTTCTAGCATCAAGAATTTCCACTGCAGTTGAGAAGCGTTAAGCATTTCTACTATGGGTTTATGTAAGTTCCATACAGTGTGGCGTTTGAAATATACAGGGCGTTAGTGATTACAACCCCCCTGGCATAAAAGAAAATCCCGACGAAAAATATTTTTTTTGAGGTTTTCCATACAAACCACATACTTTTAATAACACCGATGGTTGTATGGAAAACATCAAAATTTTTATTTTTTGTCGGGATTTTTAATATCGCCACTGGGTTTGTGATCACCCTCGCTATTACCTGCCTCAGTTTTCAATCGCGATCTAAATACACCCTGTATACGTTCATTGTAATGTCAAAACATAGATGAATATTGGCAGATATTTTGAGCCAGTCTCAATAAAACCTCAAGAATATTGCAGAGTTATCCGGAGCATTGTAATAAAGCCTTGTAGTCGTTGTTATGCCCAGAGGCGACTCAGCGATAGAGCGTCAAGAGCGGCTTCCGACACTTTCCACTGCGGAGACGGAAAAAACATTTTTTATTTTTTTTGACTCGTCAATATTAAGTTATTAATGTTTCTGTTGCTGGTGCAATGACGATCTCAAAATAATCACATGTATGTAAAGGCTACACTAACTGGTCTGTTCTAAATAATTTGGGAATGTGCTTTTGCTGATGACAATAAGTTGTATTACAATTATAACCACAATTACTTATGTGAATAACTAAGGCTGAGTTAATTTTTTCCTCTTTATACAATCACATCATGACACACATCGATTTTATATAATAACTGTAAAGAGGAAGGTTTTGTTTGTGATAATTTGTAACGGAAAAACCTAGTTGTTAATAAACAGTGAAATACCTAACATCGAAAAAATTAAGTTTGCGTGAATGGAATTTCCGCTTCTTATATCCAAGTCTTTTATTTGATAGACAATAAGTAACACAACGACAAATGATAACCGACTTTTTAGAAACCATTGGTTGTAGAGCCAAAATGAATACTAATTGAAACAGTATTTTCGCTCACTCCATTAAACATATTCTATAACTTTTCATACAGCTTTATACAAATTATGTGATCTAAAAATAGCGACAGCCAAAAGAGGGCAGGAAAGCCCGTCTATTATTAGGCCAGCCAAATAGAACGGCGAGGTGCATTGCCTATTCTGTTTAACTAGCTCTTGGCACTGCCGCGAGCTTGTCAACACTTGTTTTAAGCATTTCGGCTCGTTTGCACAACAATTTGTAATATAAATCCATACTATTATTGTAGCACTGAAGAGTCTGTTTGCTTGAACGCGCTAATCTGAGAAACTAGTGGTCCGAATTGAAAAATTCTTTCAGTGCTGGATAGCACGTTTATTAAAGATGGCTATATATTACGCCAAGACAAATAGGAGCAGTGCAGCAATGACAAATGTGTCAAAAATGGAAAAATATTTTTTCCTAATTAAATTTAGATTAGGTGTTGTATCTTATTCGTAGTCGGAAAGTGCCAAAAACCATTGCAGTCGACACCACCATACACACTTTGAAAAATATCTCGGCTAAGATTTTTATCTGTTTCCTTACCATAGTCTACTAGTCTGGGATCTGCACAGCTATTTGAAGCAGTTGGATTTTAGTCTAGCAAAGTCCTGCAATAGATTACATTACAATCCTTAAAAACATTTTTAAGTAGGTACTATAAGTATAAGTAAAGAGAAATAATTCTTTTTCCCCCCGTACTTTTATATTTACTACAAGCGGAGAAAATTTATATAACATTTTGCTATCAAATTATGAATATACACGAAACTCGTAACAGAAACACAGCAGAAATCCATAAATTTGTATTCAAGTGTACAAACATGCTTGTTAGATGTGTGCAATTTCGTTTGGTGGTTAATACAATGGCCGTATTCTTTTGTTTCACGTTGCCCGCTGGCGGAATACTTTTATTATTTGCAGCTCCATTGAGCAGTACGGAGCGGATGGTAAATGAGCTCTAGTTCCTTTGGACGCATGGGTTGGCTAAGTTTTGAGCGTCCGCTGCGGAACGGTTTCGGGTCAAGGACATTGCACAAATCCGCAGTGTCCTGACAACCGTTGTGTGACACCTTGTGCATCACGCTGATAGATACGTATGCTCTAATTGAATTTTTGATAAAAATGTTTAGGTGTATAAAGCGTGTGTACGATTGTTATATGGTGTCATAAAAAGTTTCTTATTGTGGTTGCGTTTATGAAAAAAAAACGATATTGGTAGTACTTTTTGGCTCTAGCTTGGCAAAGTGGACGAAATGATACAGTATAGTTCCTCGGGGTTTGAATTTTTTTGAAGCTAAATACAAATGGAAATTATCGCAATTCTAGAGGATAATCCTATTTAACTGAACAGCAGCCACCAGCCAACTATATTATAAATATAAACACATTAAATATAAACCATATAAAATAATTTTAAATATAATATTCTATTAGATTAACTCTATAAATATAAAAAATACAGTTAGCTACTTAACGTTCAAGTGACTTTCAGAATCAGCTCGTGTGTTAAGAAGACAGATATATTTTCTAAGACGTCTCATGTCGCCAAGCTTTGCAGCGAAGTTAATAAGGTTTAGGATGTTGACTGCATCTCACTACTAGAGGCAATTAGAGAGTGCTCAAGCGAAAATGGAATAGAGCTTAACGAACTCATTTCCCAATTTAGTTGGATTACTAGGTGCCAATTCAACCTTTGATGCCATACCAATGTTGTGTAACAAATATTTTGCTTTATTCTTGTTATTGCGCGTGATTTTTAGCCATTAACTTGCTTTATTAAGCAAAAAAAAAAGGGATGAAAGAAAACTTGCGTCTAAAAACAAAACAAAAAGTCACGTTAATAGATTTGTGATTTAATTTCATTATAACAGGATGCGAGCCGACCAGCGACCACGATCTTCTAGGACTTTCCTAACAGAAAAACTCTTAAACACATTACCCGAACTGGAGATTGAACCCGGGACCTCTAGATCGTACGACACAAATTAGCGAAGTGTGGCTTTTTTTTTTTTTTTTTTTTTGTTATAGAGGGGAAAGCTATTTATGGCTCTACTTCCCGCCAGCCCGGGGGCAGTGGGGGCGGGAAGCGTATGTCGGGGTCACCGGTCTTCCAGCCCGACGCGCGGCGACGTCATGTCCGCGCAGGTGTTAGTGCCGGGCTGGGTCCCTAACAAAATCCCTATACCGGCATACCGACCAAAACCCCCCAGTGGCCATCTCCGCGCCGAGTGGGGCGACCACGGTACGCGGGCGAGAGGCGCCCACCGTTAACCGCAGCCGCCCAGTGCGCCTCCGAGACGTAAACGTCTCGGCCGTCTCGGAGTTGTAGGGGGCGCAGTTGCACCCCCACTAGCTTGTTCGGACGCCCCAGCTGTGAATGGGCGCCCGCGACGTACACAGGCCACAGTGCCGCCGCCCCTCTCGGGGTCACTTCAGTGAGGACGCGCTGCCCCCACAGCACGTCCAGCGACCCCAAGGGCCCCTTTAAGTCGCCTTTTACGACAGGCAGGGGATACCGTGGTGGGATTCTAACGCCCCCTTGCCACAGGGCAGAGCGAAGCGTGGCTACCAATTCAAATGTCAATTTATATGTAACTTTAAATTTTATTGCTGAAAATATAAAAAGGTAAAAAATTATTCTGTTCTATACAGAGTACTCTTCTAGGGACTTATATAAGTTTTGCTGCAAGCATGTAAAGTGAATAGGAGATAAAGTTCCAGATCAATTTTACTTCTGTTAAAAACGACCGAAGTTATATCTACTTAAATCGATCAGTTATTTTTCGCTTTATATTAATTTATATTTAGGTAAATATATTTGTGATCCGAAAGTTATTGTTTCGGGTCTGGCTGTATGTGAGACTTTCAAGTCTTTCATAGGTTCTGATATCAGCGGCGAAAGACTTGTATCTTAGATTGCGGTCATAACTATGTACATGAATTTTGGGTGTTTTTATCATTTCTTCTCTCGATAAAAAATGCTGTTGAAATATTAAACATTCAAAATAGTTCATTTTACGAAGTACGAAAATGTTAATAGATAATCATGGCGATTCATTCACTTAAAGTGTGGTGGTATAAAGCATTTCATACCGTGGGATTGGGTAGAACATATTTTATAGTAACAGCTAAGTCTGCTTGGTGGACATATAGTTTGAATCTGTCAAACATCTTTAAAATATTTTATGCAACAAAATGAAACCATAAGAAATTATTTTACGATGCGTATAAATATATTTGTATGTAAAGAGTGTTGAAATAATAGTGACTAATGCTAATTAATTAATATTTATCACAGTTCACACTGCTGCTGCACCGATTAAAGTAGATGATACGTTGTAAATAAATTAGTCATTTATACGACGTCTGTATTATAAGCGTATGCAAATATCGCATACATTTATCTCTCTAGAAAGGATGACTGAGAACGCTGGCTGGCTTTCCCCCCTGCTTTGTTGAAAAACCCGCATTAATATTATAATTAAATTAGTAGAACTGTTGGTCTCAGGCGTTGATTACAACTTTTTACATTTTTTAATAACATTTTTCAGACATGCTTTAAGATCAGTGTAGTAGTTTAAGACTTTCCTAACAGAAAAACTCTTAAACACATTACCGGAACTGGAGATTGAACCCGGGACCTCTAGATCGTACGACACAAATTAGAGAAGCGTGGCTCTTTCTTTTATTTAGAAACATTTTCTAAAATAAATCTCGTGTGTGATAGCATATCAATGTTTTTTTCGAAAAAATCGTTTATGGATGACCGGAGAGCAACGAATATAGGTAAAACCTTTAATCTATCTGATCTAATCTAATCTTTGGAAGTTTGGACACAAATGAGAAATCACATTATTTCTAAAGCAGGTGTAATAGTACCGGTGATGGCCTCATAGTTTTATTAAAGTAACACCTTAAAATTTCCTCGTCTAAGTAAAATTTGAAAAATAATAAATCTCGGATATGATTTATGGATTGGTCAAAATGCAATTTGGATGTCCATGGTAAATCAGTCGCTTCTTATTCCGTGGAATCATCATCACCATCATCATCAACAGCCCATATTCGTCCACTGCTGGACATAGGCCTCCCCCAATGGCTTCCACCGGGGACGGTCGGAAGCCTCCTGCAGCCTACATTCCGTGGAATATATGTAAGTAACATAGCATAATTCTCTGAAATGAAATGAAATGAAATGAAATGAAATGAAATAAATGAAATGAAATAATATTTATTGAATCTATAAAATGTCAAATACATCACTTAGATTCAGTCATTTCAAATTTTACCACCCTGTTCGGAAGGCAGTCATCACTAGAGAAGAACGGGCAAGAAACTCTAGTGTTGCTCTTTTCCAATCAAGAGATAGCTTACAATATTGTTTTACAAAGACTTAATTTCCCGAATTAGAGCAGCTCATTGATACAAAATCAGAATGTTGTGTTGCATATTAGAACAGCATAGTCATCTTAAATGGAGAAACTGTCGTCTGACCAAGTTAAAATTTCATGAATGGAAATAAGCAAATCAGGCAGACCAGTCCACACAAACAGCACCCGTTCACGAGTATGACGCATGTGCCAGCCATCGGCCTCCTCAACCATTTCTTAGGGAAGTGACCGACCCGGCACACGACGCCGCCGTAAGCACAGACGTTTCAGCGAGCATGACATACCTAATTACTTACAGATTACTAAAACCATAATTAAGTACGTACAGCCATGTCCATTAAAGTAGACTCAGCCAAACCTGGGATTACAGTAACATTTTAATTATGCCCAGGCTTCGTTATCCTCCATATATTCTGATATTGTATAGTAGGCTTTGTTACATACAGGGTTGGGCAGTATTTTAATTACTTGTAATTAAAATACGTAATTGAAATACAAATACGTATTTTGTATTTGTATTTCAATTACTTCCTTAAAATGTAATTTGTAATTCGTATTTTAAATACCTGACGCCAAAGTATTTTGTAATTAGTATTTTAAATACTTGAGGCTTTAAAATACATTAATATTAAAATACAATTAACCACCATGAGTGCAATAGTGGCAACTGGCGAGAAACGGCATAATCCTCTCAATGAGTGAAACTAGGACCAGGCCTCCAGTCCCCGGCAGCCCCGCTATTCCTGGTTACGGTAGCGGCCATGGTAACGGCGGGGCAGGGGGTGCTAAGAATCCCCGGGTTGGCCCCGGCTACCACACCCAACGACGACTGGCCATGGTTACACACAACATACGCACTTTGAGGACAAACGAGAAGATTGTTGATTGAATTGAGTGGATAACACTGGGACATACTGGGGTTGTCGGAAGTCCGAAAAGTCGGGGAGGACATGACAACCCTGAAGTCCGGTGTCCCGAGGAGGAGTCGGATTTCTCATCCACAGGTCTCTCATTGACAACATTGTATCCAATGAAAGTGTGTCGAACAAGGCAGTGTACCTCATACTCAGAATATTCAAAAGATATTCGTTGAAGGTCATACAGGTATACGCGCCGACCTCGACACACCCAGATGAAGAAGTAGAAGAGATCTATGAGAACATACGTCGAGCCATACATACTTCCAAAACCTACTTCAATGTTGTCATGGGAGACTTTAACGCAAAGGTCGGCATGAGAAGCGATGCGCAGTTGAAAGTGGGGCAATTTGGATATGGGCAGCGCAACCGATCCCGGTGGAAGTCATTGGGAGAGACCTATGTCCAGCAGTGAACTTCGATAAGCTGATGATGATGATGATGAAACTTTTTTTCCTCATCTTTCCAGACCATGCAGATTACTTATTAAGTATTTTGTAATTTGTATTTGGTATTTTAATTACAAATAGCTAAAATACTGTATTTTGTATTTTATATTTTAAATACCTTACTTAAAAGTATTTTGTATTTCGTATTTTAATTACTTGTGATAAAGTAATTTGTATTTTGTATTTCAACTAAAGTAAAGCATGTATTTTGCCCAGCCCTGGTTACATAGTTGTTTCTTAGTAGTTTCTTTGAATGTATGATACTTCAAAGCCTTAATATGACTAGGGACTTTATTGTAGAAGTGTATACAGTAACCCTTAAAAGATTTGCTGATCTTGTGGAGCCTGGTCTTATAAGTTACTAACTTATTTTTATTACGTGTATTTCTATCATGTATGTCAGAATATTTTTTAAATTTATTAATATTCTTATGGACATACATAAGATTTGCATGTATATATTGTGATGCTACTGTCAATATACCAATTTCCTTAAACTTTTCTCTTAGAGAATGTCTAGAGCTAAGCGAGTATATGCATAAAGTTATTAATGCTCTAAAGTTATTAATCAATTGAAACAAGAACTCGTTAATAATAATTGACTATTTTTTACGATTTGAATATAAAATCGATTAATAATTAATCGCCTTAAAGTATGATTACCATTACAGAAAATCTACTACAACTACGTGACAGCTGACAAATTGTCAATTTTGACAACTGACATAACATTGTCTAAACTCCAATGTTTGTAGCATTATTCGCAAAGGTTTGATTTTAAATTTATTCGAAACATTCTCAATATAATAACAGCTGTACCTAATAATTATTTTATTCTGAGTTAATTTTCAATATAACCCTGGACGCTAACGTCATTTGTCAAGATCCTGCCAGGTCTTTTAGTTCTAAGAAAGGTAAAGAATATGCTGTAAGTAATATTTCTAAATACGGCTTTAAATAGCTTGGGCTTAGATCAATCTTCATGTTAAGTATTATATAGTTTAATAAAAGTTAAATTGGAAGTTTATTTAAAGCATTTAATTAGAAATATTCCAAATACATGTTCCATAAATTCAAAATTTCTTAAAAGTTATTTTGTTTTGTTGTGTATAAATTAAATAATTCTGCATATTGCATTAAATGTTGTAGTTTAAAACATCATTTTTCTTTTCTAACAGATAAGTTAAAAACCTTCAGGATGTCAAGATTCCGGTTTGGACGGCAACATGATGGCTATCACCTAGTATCGAATGACGACAGTGGTTTCTCTGATGCCCAATTCGAACTGCCTCCTCCAAAGATACCATGGAAAGCCATTAGCCTAGCTGCATTTCTGTTTATTGTTGGAACTATTTTGTTAATTGCAGGCAGTTTGATAGTAACTGGGCATATAGATTACAAATACTCAGATAGACTGTGGCCCATGATAGTGCTAGGAGGCATTATGTTTTTGCCTGGTGCATATCACATCAGGATAGCATATTATGCATATAAAGAGTACCCCGGCTACAGTTTTACTGACATTCCTGAATTTGAATGATGTGTATCAATCTACTGATCTGTGTTACTAATTTAGAGTATTTATTGTTTAGCTAACAGTCTTTTGAAAAAAATATGGCCAAGGTTTTGTTCTTAGACTGCCAAATTTTGCATGTGACTGTAAGGTATATTTTATTTATTAAAATGTTTTAATGTTGATATTTTATGAAGATGCTGGTTGAATGTTAAAGTAAAATTGTCAGTATGAATCCCTTTAGACATGTTATGAAATATAGATGTAATAAAATATATTTATTTTATATTGCTTTAGTACAGTGATTCCAAACTTTGTTAAGGCCATGCCCTACCTTAACATTTCTAAAAAATTTATGACCCCTATACATAATTTTTACTTATAAATGTCTTGCCGCACACAAGTTGCCACCAAGTCATGATTAGTTCATTTTTATATTGCCCCCCTGTGGAATATGGGGCCCCACATTGGATAAAACTATTTTAGTATGTATTTAGTATAAAATTGGGTATTAGATCTATTTGACCACATTTTTGTTACATGTAATGATTGTTTTGCCTTAAAAAGGAAATTAGTTTTTTTTATATTGAAATATCAGTTGAGTTCATAAATCAAGTTTCAAATCTTAATGGCCAATGTTCAATATCTGGAGTATATAGATATATAACTTTAGTTCAAATAGACTAATAAATCAATGTAATGTGTTATTCATTTCAAAAGAGCTTTTGATGTAATGTGATTGATAAATTTTAATAAATATATTATGCATTGTGGATTTTAAATATTTTTTCTTTGTATGGTACATAGATGTTCACATCTTAAATAAATTCATTAAGGCTCGACCGACACCTCGGTCTCGGTCTCGGTCTCGGCATCCTCGGCTATAAATCCAACCGAGAAATTAGTCTCCGTTCTCGGCTAATTATAGCCGCGATTCTTAGTCATGACCGAGACTGTAACTTATTTTGGATCGGCATTAAAATCGCCACGCGTAAATACAATTTAAGTTCTGTGATCGAAATAGCGCTAAAAAGTTTTTTTAGAGAGCCAAGACTGCAAAGAAATTTTTTGTCACCTTGTATGGTGCTTAAGCCTGCAGCAAATGTCTAACTGCGCCGCCTACTAGTGAACAACTGTTTAGGAAAACTGGACCATTGTATGACGTGACGAGAGGCATGCAGTAGTGTATAAAAAAAATCGCGCTTTATTTATTCTCGGCCGAGACATTATTTTATTCTCGGTCTCGGCCGAGAACGAAAAATGCATCTCGGTCGAGCCTTAAAATTAAAATTAATCCCTGACTGACTGATGGTTTACCCTGCTTAACTGAAATGTCTTGCTTGCCTCAATGAACTAAAGGAAGCAAAAATAATAATGATGATATGAGATACCTAAGCAAAAGAGCCAGATAAGATTATAAATAAATAAATACACCCAACAGTCACACACATAGTCCTAACCCCACTTTAAGATACAAGTTTTGTGTTGTGGGTATCAGAAACTAGGAGAGACTTTTCTGGTCTCACAAACACCCAGACCCGAAACACATATTTGCTGGCTGTCAAGAAATGGGAAATGGAATATATTTCTGATGATTATAATAATGTGTGTTATACAATAAATATTTACTACAGCATTATATTTTTATCAAATAATTATTGACTTGATTTGTTGTATAAAAATGGTCTTAGAATTACGAAAAAACACACCTTATAGTTTTTCCTACATAATGTTCTAAAATTTTTTAATTTTATTTTTGATCGAACAATGAATAAAAATAAACTAGTATTTGTATATATGCATACTTTAATGACATAGATCATAATTTCAATAAATAGATAAAATCACTTTACAACTTGTAGAGTTTAGAAGGGAATTAATTTGATTGTTGATAATTAATACTTTCATTCCTATCTAAATTCAATGTAAGTTTACCTATTACCCCTCTTCCCTTTCTTTGATTGAGCTGGTGCTATAGGAACAGAGTGTCCTGTCCTTTTCAAATGTTCAAACAACTTATTCTTTGATGGGAAGTCTGTCTCACAAACCGCACATTTGAGATTTGGAGCTGTGCTTGAGTCTTCAGTCTCACTAGTCTTATTTCGCATTGGTTTTCTCTCCACTGGTTTCTTTGCTTTGACATTCCTTTGCATTTTTGGTAGGGCTGGCCTATCTCGTGGCAAAGCCGCTTCCCCAAGAGCATCATCTGTTGGTGTTGTACTAGAAACCTCATACAAGTTTTCTGTTGATGTCTGAGACTGAGATCCTTTTTTGAGATTGGCTTCCTTCTTGGCCTGTATTTGACTTTTCAACATATTGAACTTCTTTGCTTTTCGGTTGCGAGATGGACCTTCAATTTCATTAAAGCTCATTTCATCATGGCTGTCATTACCTTCACTCTCGGGCATGGGTATAAATGACTTCTTTTTGTTTTTCTTTTTCTTGTGGCTTTTAGGTAATGCCTGTAAATAATAATTATGAAAACAAATAAAATAAATTTACATAAATTCAAAGAATGAAACAAACAATAAATCTATCAAAAACATAATTCTTCTAAGAGGACTTGAGAAACAAATTTTAAAAATCGGCAGCATATTTACCTGAACTTTATCAGAGTCATCACTTAAAGTCTCTCTAATGTCATTGTCCTCAATATCTGAAGTTGAATTACCCCTAGGATCTTGTTCTTCTTCTGTCAAACCATTAACTTTGCCTGTGTCACCTTGTTCCTTCTTGTCTTCAGGGTCGTCATGTTCATCATGTTCCTCTTCATCATTGTCAGTAATATCAATGTCATCATCAAGAGTCATGTTAGCAACATTCTCCTTATGCTTCTTGCTATTTTCATGATTTTCAAACGAATTTATATTTTTGAATAATTTGTTGCAAGCAGAACAATATAGGTTCTTTATTGTAGTCTTGGATTTTGATCCCTTGGCTGTTGCCTTGGATATTTCACTAGCCTGGACAAAGTAATAGAGTTAGAAATTTGTTTCATTTATTCAGTAGTTTATAAGGATTTTCTAACTAACAGACATCATCATCATCAGCCAATGTTGGTCCACTGCTGGACATAGGCCTCCCCCAATGACTTCCACTGGGATCGGTCGGAAACCGCCTGCAGCCAGCGACGTCCCGCGACCTTGACAAGGTCGTCGGACCACCCTTTCGGGGGACTAACTAACAGTACTAATTATATACAATATAAGACGATTATACAATAAATGACTTTTTTAAACACCCATGACTAAACATTTCCTAGTCTTTGTACAAGTACAAGCACCATTTTCTGACCACTGAGCACTACTAAGTAGCCTAATGTAGAACCCAATATCTATTTATTCAACTGGAATTAATCAATACTTTACAAAACCAACCTCTTCAGTTTTCGAACTCTCTTCATTGCTGCTTTCCATTCCCCCCTCACTAATAGTGTCATCATCGGAAGATAACCCAAATTCCTCTGCCAACAGTGACTCAATCTCGCTGAGTTTCTTTTGATAATCCTGGCTCTGCAAGAATGAAGATTCTCCCTCGCGCTTCTTCGCTTCCTCGATTTCCTTCTGTCTTTGTAGTATTCTCTCTCTTCTGACTTGTTCTGCCTGAAAATTATGATAAAATAATGTTTTAGATTAAGTAGTCAAAAACTATTTTTATTAATTTAGAATCAGTCTAAAATACCAAATGTTTATCTCAGTGAAGGGCATAACTGTAAAAATGTAAAATTTAATAAATTGTTTTTGGTATGAATATTTTTTAAAGATGTTTTCTGCTAATGCACAGGGCCGGCCTCATTGCAACTTTAACGCTCATCCCAAAATATGATGAATATAATTAGTAGAGATGTTCCGGATATGATATTTCGGATCCGGATACGGATACGGATATAGGAATAAAATTATATCGGTTTCGGATTCGGTTACGGATATGAAATTATTTCGGATTATCCGTAAGTTTCGGATAGTTTCGGTTACGGATATTAGATTGAAGTAAATTATAAACACAAAGGCGCGCGAATGCTTTGGAAGTTGAAATTGCCATTGCACAAAATAAAGGCTCCAAAGTATTCGCTAAGCCACACACCTCCTGTTGTCACCTGACGAAACTCAAAACACAACAAGGCACCACCGTCACCTCAGTCCCAGAAATTCTCGGAGAGGTCGAAAAGTATTACGGAAACTTATATGCTCAAAGAGCAGTTCCGCCTGTGGCCTGCAACGTGAATGATCCGCGAGCCAGACTGACCCGCCACTACTCAGGCGAGCTTCCCAACCACGAATTGGGCGAGATTAGAATGGCCCTCGGTCAACTTCACAACAACAAGGCTCCGGGAGATGACGGAGTAACCACTGAGCTTCTCAAGGCAGGAGGTACTCCTGTCTTGAGAGAACTGGTCAAGCTTTTCAACTCCGTCATCCAAACTGGCACAACACCTGAGGCATGGAGCAAGAGTGGTGGTTTTGTTTTTCAAAAAAGGAGACAAAGCTTTATTGAAGAACTACCGCCCCATCTCACTCTTGAGCCATGTCTATAAGTTGTTCCCGAGGGTCATTTCGAATCGTCTCGCCCGAAAATTCGATGAATTCCAACCACCGGAGCAGGCTGGGTTTCGGAGGGGCTTTAGCACCGTAGACCACATACACACACCAAGGCAAATAATAGAGAAGACTAAGGAGTATAACCATCCCTTATGCCTCGCGTATGTGGACTACAAGAAAGCTTTTGACTCCGTCGAGACCTGGGCTGTTCTGGAGTCCATGCAGAGATGCCAGATTGACTACCGCTACATCCAGGTGATGAGAAGCCTATACGAAGCCGCTACGATGGCCGTCCAAGTACAAGAACATAGTACTAAGCCAATCCAATTGCGGCGAGGGGTAAGACAGGGAGACGACATTTCTCCGAAATTGTTTACCAACGCATTGGAGGACGCTTTCAAGACACTCGACTGGAAAGGACGGGGCATCAGCATTAACGGCCAGTGCATCTCTCATCTGCGATTCGCGGATGACATCGTCGTCATGGCGGAGTCTTTGCAGGACTTGGAGGAAATGCTTAACAGCCTAGACCGATCTTCAAGACAAATAGGACTCGAGATGAACATGGACAAAACAAAGATCATGTACAATCGTCATGTACTCCCGAGGCCGGTTGTCGTAGGGGATGCCACTCTCGAAGTTGTCCAAGAATACATCTACCTTGGCCAAACAATTCAACTGGGCAGGCACAACTTCGAGCAGGAGGCAGACTGAAGAATACGTCTAGGCTGGGCGGCATTCGGGAAGCTGCGTCATATTTTCAAGTCGTCGATCCCTCAGTGCCTGATGACGAAAGTCTTCAATCAGTGCGTCCTACCCGTAATGACATACGGAGTCGAAACGTGGACACTCACCAAAGGTCTGGTCCACAAATTCAAGGTCGCCCAGCGTGCTATGGAGCGGGCAATGCTTGGAGTTTCTCTGGTGGATAGAATTCGTAATGAAGTCATCCGCCAGAGAACCGGAGTCACCGACATTGCCCGCAAGATAAGCACGCTAAAGTGGAAGTGGGCTGGCCATGTCTGCCGACGTTCGGCCGGCCGGTGGAGCAGACAAGTATTGGAGTGGAGACCGCTCTTAGGCAGACGTAGCGTGGGACGTCCTGTAGCACGATGAACCGACGACTTGAGAAAGGTGGCGGGTAACGGATGGATGAGAGCTGCTCAAGACCGGGATGGTTGGCGCTATCTTGGGGAGGCCTAAGTTCAGCAGTGGACGGCGATAGGCTGAGTTATATAAACACAAATAGTATGTAATAATTTGGTTTTATTTATAGGTTTTATCTATTCATCAGGTGTTCTGTTTTGAGATGAAGTTTCAATGAAGTAGTGCCACCTCCTCCTTTCCGAGAAAAGTTTCTATCGCATTATTTACATTTTGCTTATTCTGCATTTATTTGATTAAAAAAATGTCCAAATGAAACTTGACTTTGATCACATAATATCACAAGACTTAAGGTTAATTTTAAGCTAAGTATAAACTTTAAAATAAAACACTAACTAGATATGTTGTTTATGACAAGAAATAACAAACAAACTGCAAGATTCACGTGGCGCGCGAGCGGTGAAACAAAAACCTGTCGAAACGTGTCGTTTTATTTAGACTCCGCCCCTATCCGGAACTATCCGAAATTTTAAATCGGATGCGGATACAGTTACGGATATTTTTTTATTTCGGATATCCGATTGTTTCGGTTACGGTTACGGAGCTCCATAACAGCCCTGATAATTAGCATTCCCTTGGATCTAGGTTATTTAACTTTCTTAACTTGAGAACACTCTTAGTTGAATTCTTCGGTTTAATTCCTCACAATTTAAAGTTGTACAGTTGACTGTATGCCATGTCCAATGACATTTAATAAAATTTGATTACACACATTATTTTGCATTGGACCTAATAACATCTATCGTTTTGAAAAAAAATGTGGCTAAAAGTGACTGGATGAAGATAAACCAGTCTACTTCTGTTTCATATATATAGATCCAGTTCCAGTCCATGGCAGCAAGGCGCATTATGCACAGATTCTATTTCATAAACCGCGACGTACCTAATAAACCCCGCGGAAATCTTATGATTGTTATACATACCTTCTTTTTGTTTTCCTCAGCTTTCTCTTGAAGCAGCCTGTTGTGTTCAATAACTCTCTTGTCCTTCCTTCTCACAAAGCTAACTAGCCGCCTGATCTCTTCATTCCTTTCCTTACGCGCCTTCTGTCTGATTTTGTTATTTTCCTTTTCCATAAGTTTAATTGATCGGCGATTATCGCCTTGCTGCACCTCATATTTATCGAGCCAGGTGTAGCCTGAAAGCAATTTTAATTTGTGTGGATTAAACACTATGAAGGTTTCAAGGTTTGGGAGAAATTCGGCGGTCGCGGGTTCAAATCCCAGGCACAAACTTTTAACTTTTTGATGTTGTGTTTGTGATTAGGCGGGTCCACACAGAGCGAGCAGCCTCGTGAGGCATTTGCCGCGCGAAACAGCTTGATTAGTGTGGACGAGTCTCGGCCGAGGCAACCGCGCGCGCTGCCGCGGGCGAGCGGCCGAGCGCCCGAGCCATCCAGTGTCGGCTTTTTGTTTTGCTCAAAGGTGCCTCAGCCGTTTGCCGCACTCTGGACGCTAGCTACTGGAATGGCTTGAATGGCTAGGGCTTGCCGCGCGCGGCAACTTCGCGATGATACCGAGGCTGCCGCGCTCATTCGGGGATAGTTTCCTCGCGAGGCTGCTCGCTCTGTGTGGACCCGCCTATTCACAATGAATTAAACTTGTTTTAACGGTGATGAAACCTGTGTGTAGTCCGCCAACATTTCTTCTTCTTTTAACACTGTACAACTTTACCTTTACTTTCCAAGCTATCATTACACCTTTAACCCAAATTACATGGTATATTTGTCTTAATTTATCCATGTAATTTGATGTAAGACAATTCCTGATTGTCATGTTATAGTTAAATTAATAGTGTCCATTTTGTTTCCAAGAATTTGATTCAACAGGATCAAAATACAAGAGAATTCATTAAGCACCACTTATACATTAGGTACTAAAAGATTAAAAGAATTTTATATTAGTATGGTAAATAATTGAAAAGAAAGATTAAGTTACATTGGAACTGGAATGATTTCAATTTTAATATACTCACTTTTGTTAGTAGAAAAGGATATCCAATATGAATAGAACTCATTGACTTCCTCATATGGGGTTGTTGATTTGCCAAACTTAGGTATTTTGTTAACATCATCAGGATTATCTAGAAAGTCTTTTTCTTCTGCTGCCAATTTGGAGAATACCTGAGAAGTTGTTAATTATTAGTTATGATACTTCAGAGAAGACAAACAAGAAGAAAATAGGTAAATAAAAAAACAGTTTTGTATATATGTACCTCAGCATAAACTCCATAGAATCCCTTGGGATCATCTCCAAATCCTTTGTAGCAGGTTGGAGTAAAATAGGGGTACACATCTAAACTCTCATCTACATAGCTGCTGCGAGCTCCTCTCACAATTTGCTCCCGATGGTTGTCATACCTAGAAATTATTACACAATATTATGACAAAATATATGTTGTTTGTAGTTTGTATGTTGTATCACTAATTATAATAAATGAAAATAATCTAAAAGGAAACTAAAAAAGGGAGAGGAGCAGGCAACTGTATTATTGAAACAACTCAAATAGGATTACAGTTTAAGAATTATAGAAGATTTACAATTCAGTAGTACACTGCATGTGTAAATTTAATTCTAAATAAAAAAAATAGTTTTCATAATTGATAAGTGATGATGGTTTTCATTGATTTCAGATTAATATTGGAGTTTTGTTCGTATTTGAATGAAGTTAATTTCAGTTGAATTTAAAAATTGCGAAACTTTTAACAAACAATTATGATCCCTGTATTGCCTTTTTGCATAAAATTATGATCGCTGTATTTAATGTGCGAATAAATGTATTTGACAACGGGCAAAACTAATACCTAAATATTGTACTACTGAGTACAAAGAATTATAATTATTAAAAAAAAATCACTAGTTTTAACTTCTATTACATCGTCAAAATTTCATGAATATTTAAGCGGTGTTTAATAGGAATTTTTTACAGTACGCACCAAGCCCTTTCTTGAGGATCTGAGAGGACTTCATATGCATTTTGCACGATTTGGAACTGTTCTTTAGCTTCTTGTATATTTTCTAAGTTTTTGTCGGGGTGCCATTGCAGTGCTAACCGGCGATATGCCTTTTTTATGTCAGCGGCCGTCGCATCTTTCGGCACACTCAACACTTCGTAATGACACTTCATTTTATGAACATTCTACGAACTTTTATTCCTAAAATTTTATGTGCACTTTCACAAAATTTCACAGCCTGACAAAATTAACCTGAATTATAGCTAATATTACACTTAGTGACTACAGAAGAACAAAATTACAACACAGTTGTCTTTATTACTTATCTAGGGAATTAAGCAGGAACTATATAATGCATTGGTAATGTACTATAAGAGAAAAATATTATCGATCTATTTTGAAGATTTCAGAAAAAAAGTCATTGCGACGTCCATGCTTCTTTGCACGTTTATTTTTTTCCGGAATAACAGTAATGTTGCCATCATAAGCAAAGTATTTCTTCTATAAAAAGAATATGAACTTTCAATTTTAATAATAATGAAATGGTAGAGCCTCATAAAAAGTAGTGATTAAATTAGCATTTTTTAAATACATAGCTTGCACCCATTATGTTGAGACACCTTATTATGTCGTGTTGTATGAAATATTTGATTATGGCAATAGGGAACAAAATGCCAAAAGCGGTTATGTCATTTTCACATACGTTCCGATTCAATATGTTGAAAGCTCAAAAAGAGAGCTTATTACAAATATCAATAACATTAATAATTTACAAAATCAATAAAATATGCTACATAGTATTTATTATACAATAATATGCAAAAATAAATATATTTATTAAAATTATATCATTTCTTCCATGAATTTTACTAACTTCTTTATGTGCCTAACGATCTGAGTTCCTGGGTTGTGCAAAGTATTATCAGTTCTTCCCATTAGCAAATTTTTAGTAGTAGCCCAGTACCTCGGAATATGCTTAAATAATTTTGGCTTGTTTTGTATTTCGTGATTCTTCAAAGACCTGTCAAAGCGTGGGTACAGAATCACACCCCTATTTTTGACTTCGGGAAAACAAGCGTAGCGTAAGTTTGCATGTACCTATACATACATATAAAAGTTCCTTAAAGTTTATAAGTACTAATTATTTTTCCTTCTCGTACATTTTTAATGGAAATGATATTCCATTCTATCATGTTATGAATATAAATGTGTTGTTCGGCCAAGTCGTTACACTTACGAACGACAAAATTATAGATGAGATTATTGTAATAGAAATCAATAACTTTAATTTAGATAGATAACCCTTAATTGATATTCACATTAAACTTATAAACGAATTTATAAAGGGAATAATGAATAAAAATATTGAAACAATAGGCGGTCTTATTGCTGAAAGCGATCTCTTCCAGACAGTTTAATTGGTATATGCAGTGAATGAACAAGAAGAGCCTTAATAAAATGAGACACCGTAAACTCTTTTTCCTCCGTATAATTCTCAGTCGAAGGTCGTGAAATTAAACAGCCCATTCTTAAATTACAACGGATGTCGCTTGGGAATGCAAATTCGTATTTAAAATATCCCCGAAAGGAACAAGGGTCTCGGGTGTAGCCGTGAGCTGTTTTTACGCAATTATCTTTCGCAAAATTAATGTGGCCCCGTGATAACGGTCACGATGGCATGCTCACGATCGTGGCGATGTCTTTTTGTCTTCAACAGTTTAATTAATTATTTCCATTTCTACCGTTTTGAAGTGCTGTTGTGAGTTGTTATTCTATTTTGAAGTTGTTTAGTTTCCAAATTTTCTTTGCTAAATAGAGTAACTTTCGACTTACATCTGAACACAGATGCCATTGATGTGGTTTAGATTTATATTTTTACATAAATTCGCAAAGGAAATTCTAAGTAGCAGCACGGAGTCTGGAATTGTGTGCGATAAACGGAAAATGGCTTTAATATTTGTCGAAGTGTGAGTGCAGAAATGTACCTACGTCTTTCTTTCAGTAATATAGGCGATGGGTTATTTATACGGTATATTCAGACCGTGATCGGAAACTAAGGCAGGTTATTACCTGCCTTAGACATTCCTAAGGTTATTACAAACCTCCCGGCATTAAAAAAATCCCGACAGAACATAAAATTTTTAACGTTTTCCTAACAACATTACATACATCTAACTTATGAGATGTATGTAAAATGTATAGAGAACCTTAAAATTTTCGTTTTTTGTCGAAATTTTCTTTCACGCCAGGGGGTTTATAATAACCTTAGTTTCCAATCACGGTCTGAACACATACAGAATGTATGTATCTACTTTTACTTACCAAAAAAGGTGCCAAAATAGGACTTAAGTAGTAGATGTATTATAGTATATTGTATATTACTATATATGTAACGAATAACCAATTGTTTCGTTAGTTTGAGGCGTATGATTGAGAGGGTACTGGCTCAAGTGTGGTTTGGGTGAAGGTTCTTTGGGTTTTCCTCTGAGGAACTTATCCATTGCAGTACAATCTGGATTTTCTTGGCAATTAGTGTTAGCGTAGTATTTGCAATCAGAATCCTCAATCATAAAATCTGTCCATTGAGAATCCGTATGAGACAAGCCCAGTTTTCTGTATTTGTTACCTACTTATTGATCATTGTTAAGTTAAAAGTCTAAGTTGTCTTACTCATTTTTATTCAATTATGCTATTCAAATCCATAAAGTAATATCCACGTCACGCATAATTTCTGTACTTTATATGTACTTTGGTTATTGCTGTATGTCATAGAAATTTTAATATTATTTCAGCTAAATACTTTTCCTTATATTATGTCAAGAAGAAAGCGAATTTAATTTTGACAATGATAACTAATTATGTATATTCAAAATAAGTTAATAATAAATAATTTAAAATAAATTAAATTAGTGCACTAAAATCAAACCGTGAAAAAAATATATTAAAAATTGTTTTCTTGCCATCTTGACCATTTGTTTTTGTCATAGAAGAGGGAAGCCCGTTCGTCCTGCGTTAAAATTTTTTCGAATTAATAATAAGGAAATTATAATTCACAATATTCATTATACCAACTGGAAAGGAACATCGTGATAAAATCGTGTCACTTCTACAAATATGCATTGGTCGGTGTGGTGAATTGAAAATATTTAATAAAATCAAAGAAAAATAAATCATTTGGGATGTTTTGATCAACCTTAGAACCTGCTGGGTCACATAACGAAAGTTTGCTACCAGTATACTAAATAAAATATCATAAAAATATACAAAATTTATTTAGCAAAACTAATACATTTCGAATAGAATAAAAAAAAAAATTAAAAATGATCTTTAAGTTTCTTTGAATCATTTGGTTTCAGGATCAAGGAAATTTTTGTATCTCGGTCGAAATTTCTTCAGGGTCGTAGAATAATTCTGTTTCTGACGACCACGCTGGTGACACAACATACAACGCGGAATCCTCACTCTGTGAATAGTAGATAATTTTTATATTTGCAGTAACTAACGTCGTCATATTCCGATTTATTGCTCACCTATATCAAGGTTACTTAACTGGAATGCGAGGTATTAATGAAAGTAAAACAATAATTTACTATAATTAATCATTTATTGTAATTAAATTAAACACTAAATAAACAACTAACGAAACTGAACTCTTCGTAGAACGTAACTAATTACGAGGCACTTAAACAAAAAGTCAAGTTTAAATCAAATCAATTCTTAAAAACAAAACTTATCTCTTGATGAAATGTAACGTTTAATTTTTAGTCAAAGACGATTCGCAACTTGAAGATTCAGGTGTTTCTTCTTGCAGATTCTTGAACTTGACTTCCTAAAAATAATGATACTTTATTGATCTAAATCGTTACTTTTTATGGTAGGAGGTATGTACTCATATACGAGTATGTGTGTGGTGATGATGATGAACTTTTGACTAAGTGTTGAAATTATATACTCGCTGACTATATTTGCGGTTAACGTAAATCGTACATATATATTGAATGAACAATCAAAACAAAAACGAACTATATTGTTCACAATTTGGTTTCAAGTAACTGGAATTATTATATTTCTAAACTTACCTGGCATTTTCTGCTTGACCCATAAAGTGGAGATTGAACAAATTAAATAAAAAAAAACAATTTCAATTTACTTTTTCCTAATATAACAGCCAAGTGTTACATAATATTGCTCATAATTAATTATCTATATATATTTATCCTAAAGTAAACGAAAAATGTTACCTAATCTTATAATTCTTGTACTTACTGAATTCAGTCAACTTGTTTTTGCGCTTTGTCATAGCAATATATATTACTCTTTATTCATATAAGGTCTCATTTCATTTGAGAGGATATCTCGTGATATAGGATTTTAAGGAGAAGTGTGAATTAGCCGAGCACGATCTAAGTAAATGTCCTGAAATAACTGTGCTATTTTTTCTTGAGTGGCATTTTGAGGGCGAACGGGGATCGTTAGTGAAATCTAGACATCTCTTTGTAGCTGAATAGCGGTTCTAGGCACAGATAGGTAAAAATAAAATTGCCTTGTCAGTATCAGACGTTTTGAATGGAACTAACAGCAGCCGTTGTGTACTTTTAACTACGAAGTTTTAGAATATTTTTTTTAAATTTTGAAATAATATTTTGATGTTATGAGGTATGTTGGGGGTAATGATCTATATTTTCACTTAATATTAACATTCTATTGTAATTAAACCATATTTAGGTAATATAAAAAAATTCTTCTACTTGACAAATGAAGCAAGATGTAGTTAACGTCAGACAATATTATAACCAATCTGTCATATTAAACTGAATATACGCCTCCAAAAGCACTCAATAGTTTAACTTAATAGTGTTGTGACGTTCCTCGTATTTAGTCTCACTGAGAGACAGACTCAAAAAAATTGAGGTTTACCCAAATATCGTTTCAGAATTCTGCAAAAAAGCTACAGCTACTATCGTCCATTTATCAGCCGATGGAGGTCCACTGCTGGACATAGGCCTCTCCCAATGACCTCCACCGGGATCGATCGGAAGCCGCATGTAGCCAGCGACGTCCTGCGACCTTGACAAGGTCTGAATACTTTTAACATAATAATAATGAACGTACAGTCTCTAGGAATTCATCAGCACTAGTATTTCTATAAGCTGGCGCGGAGACTTTGGTCGGCGCGGCTGGGCAGGGCGGAGGCTCCAGATACTCTTGAGGCTCTAGCCAATGTTCGTATAGGTCTGGTCGAGGGCCCAACGCCTTATCGGGGTTGGTGCGGCAATTCTCTACTATCCACCTCTGCTCTTTTACTGATGGCGATCTAAAGAAAAGATTACCTTTAATTTCTGCAGATTAATTTTAACACTGGCTTGGTAAAGTCATCACTGGATGGTAGAGTAGTGGAGGTTAAGGCACGCGGTTGTGAAAAACGGTGGTCGCGGGTTAAAATCCCAAAGCCCAGAGTTATTTGTATTTTCACAATGATTTATTATTTAGTTGAACGGTGAAGGAAAATACGTGATGAAACATGAAAACCTAAAAGTTCTCAGGAAATTTCTTAGGTGTGTTGTCCCCCAACTCGTACTAGGCCAGAGTGGTGGACAAAGACCTAAACCTTATCGGTTGTAGAGGAGGCCCGTGCCTAGTAGTTGGACGTGTTTGGGCCGATGATAAATAAGATGCAGTGTGGTCAAAATATTATAGTTAAGCGCTAATTGTCGAGAAAGATTAAAATTTGCGGTTATGATTATAATGCCAATTGTCAAAGTTTTGCCGGTATTATGTGGTGGTGTTAGTATATTTAGGATGAGTTTTAACTTTTAATGTTTCTGTAGTAATAGATACTTTTGAAAACGAGAATGACGACTGAGTGTCATTTGCGTGATGTTGCAAGGAGCAATGTCGTGTTGTAATCATTTCTATTGCCGCGTTCACACCAACAGGGACCCGTAATGTGGCTCGCGACACTGCAAATGTCGCCAGCAACACGCTGCTAGATTACTTTTTGTCTTTCAATGTTACGATGAAATTGCTCCCTTGTTAAAGCTGTGAATTTTGGTCTCGCGTCGTTATTATTTGTAAGCTTTTTCACTTCTGACCACAGATTGTAGATTATATTTTAATTTTAATTTTTTTGTGTACTCAATGCTGGGTTGATAAAAATGCTATTCGGTTTTGTATACACAGACATAGTCCTAGATCAATTATAATTTTAAGAACTTTTAAGTTATTTCTTAGATTCTAATATTTTATTATCATTGTTTTATTTTATTTATAGCATGTTCTAAAGAACTACGCTGTTGTTACTTTTAGATATAGAAGAGCGAGGCCTTTTGACACCAGCATTTTTTAACTTATTGGAATATCTCTACCTTGATATGAATAGCAGTCACAAGAATTTTATTATTATAACGACAATTACCTTTGTTACGGTAGCAACTATCCAGTATCCAGTAAGAAAACAATTTTATAACTAAGAAATCTTGAATTCAATTTGGAAAACATCTATCGATAAACACGGCGAAGGAGAGAGGTTCAACAAGTCAATTAGCACACCCATTACCCTGTCTACCGTCGGCTCACTAATTGAACTGGTATTTAGCTTGCATCCGCCGATGTTTGTTCGAATTTTCTGTACCTATTCCATATTCAATAGTACGCGGCATGGACTTTTGGAATACCATTCCATATTTGTAACGTTTGCCATTGGATTAATAAACTAGCTGCCAAATATGATTACTACCGGGTTCTGATAACATTATCAACGTTATGTTTTTGGAGATGTAAGTTTTGCAGTTGATGTTCTCGGGGTACGTATTTGCTATATCTGGTCGGCAGGTATTGGATGGTTATGGATAGGTTATGGATAAATCCCGTTTTTCTTCCTATTTATAATCTTGCATGGTAGAAGAAAAGGGTCGGAATTATGGTTTCGTAAGTGGCGGTACTTCCATAGAAGCCAAAAAGCTTTTGCCGTACAAAATTTCGAATAACTTCCTTTGAGCTTTTAATCTTTTTTTTACAAAAGCAAATAGACATATTATTGAGCATATCCTGACCCCATAATAAATAATTACAAACTATATATTAAACCACAATTAACCTGTAACGCTTTCGGGCCTCTATGGAAGGAGCGCCACTGGGTTCCGTGTGACGAAAATACGCTGTATTTCATCACATCCAATACGATTTTGCGTAAATATAAAAATATTATTGACCGAATCGATTCAATATGATTAGACTTTACCGTATTATGGCAGTGATATCGTCTTCTTTGTAGACGGTTTTGGTCTTGGGATCGTAAAAACCGTCACCAGTATCATAGTATCCGGGAGGTATCGCTCGTGTTGGCTGTTCGGCGGTCAAGAACGAACGCCCAGCGGGCTGCAGACCTTGCTCATATTCTATTGTGAACCTGAAACAATTACGACAATATTATATATTTGCTTTAGAAATTCTTGTATGTAAGTAATAAAATATTTATTTTTACGCATTTGCCTCAAAAAGTATAGGCGGAGGTTCATTTATTAATTTATTTATTTACACTTCATACAATGTTTGTAGAGGTGGACTTAATGCCTAAGCATTGTTCGAAGTGCTATAGTATTCGAGCTTTTTCGGTTTTTAAGGTAAATTTACCTTTTAACTTCTTAGAAACATGAAAATTTTCCTTATGGAAAACCTCAAATATATTTTTGGCACGATCTGGTATTGAAGTTTTTCGATATCACGCCCCGAACTTATGGCTCATGCGTCGTGGCCAAATTACAGACTAGTTTTTAATCTTTTTATAAAATATCACAAAATATACACTCCACATTTCATTGTTTCGCTTGTAATTTTAAGTTTAATTATGATAAAAAAGCAGATATAATACAAGTGTCACTGTACATTTCTTTTTAATTTTATATACGAAAAGAACGTTGTGGATTGTTATCTAACGCTGCATCTGCAGTGGTACAATAACTTTACTCTGCAGTAACTAAGAATTCTTTCATTCATAAAAGAAAGCAAATTTAATCACTAAAACAATGAAGTGTAATAATTGAACTTTCTCTTTATCACTTTGTAAATCAACAGATAAACGATCCTTTGTCATTTAAACCGTTTGTTATTTTTATTTACAGAATCGATCACTATTACTGATTGGCAGCTTCGCTAAATAAAAATATGTAGGGTGTAATGCACTCGTGATCGAAAACTAAGATAGGCAATAGTTAAGGAGCTTACACACATGGTAAAAATACAAATTTTGACGTTTTTCAAGACGGAGTTAGAAATTTTAAATCACACAGCAATTACTATTTTTTTTTTCATAATAAAGAACACCAGTTTTGTTATAGTAGCCTCATATCTCTCGTGCTTCATCAAGATGGAAAGGAATTTATTGTAAACTTTACAAGGAATTCTTTATTTTAAAATTTCTGATCTACATGTTTCTTCAAAATGTTTAGCATTCATTTCCTGCTTTCTTTTTGTCACCCTATTTGTAAGCCTCAAATAATATGCAAATGTCACTGCTGCGCTTCGTGGGCGATTTTCGTAGAATCTTCATAATCAAGAAAAACAAACAAAATTCACAAGTATGTGATCTAGAGGCTCTGGGATTAATTTCCGCGTCAAGCAAAGTGTTTTTGTTTTTTTTTCTATTCTCAGTAGCAGCATGGAATCTGGAAATGTGCCCGCAAAACGGCAATAACGAAATGTCACTGCAGAAATGCAAGTCTGCCTACCCCATCGGGGAATACAGATGTTAGTTTATGTATGTATGAATACACGTTTGTATACATAAAATATATGTGTACATATTTATACATACAAAAATACACACAACGTGGGAGAACATTCGTACTTCAATTCACAATTCATTGAATGATATCTAATCGTTTCATACTTTCTTGATGAATTTCATGTGAATACTTATCACCCATGCCACACTTGCAGTGGCTATCGCAAGATCAGAATTGGTTTTTTATTAATTTTATTTTATTTATTTGTGTCACAAATAAAACAATTACATATGTAAATATAGTGTTATAAATAGTACATATTACAATAAAATAATTATAAACCAAATTTATAATCACAGAAGCAACAAATTTCTCGCTAAAACCAGACTTTAATACCATGGGTAAAATAATATGTTCTACAACATCGTAGTTGGTTATTTATTTAAATTATTATAATAGCCGGCTGGAAATTTGCCAGTGGGAAACTTGTTTCAAAATGTATTTATTGTTAATTAATAATACCAACACTAATTATTTACTCTGTTAAGTGAAGTAGGAGTAACAGAGGTAATTTTGCTATATTATGTAAAAACGCCTGAAACATACATTCGAGTCTATTGATTTTTCAAAACATTTGTGTCTGTTTCAGAACAAAAACTATAGGTACCTTAGACTTTAACTAATAGTATAAGTACGTTCAACTAAGAGGGTGTAAGCCTTAGTCCACCACGCTGGCCTAGTGCAGATTGGTCATTTAGAATTGATAGATAGATAAATAGATGACACTTTATTGATACCCTTATTTATACAAGAATATACGAAATAGTCTATCTTTAGATATACAGGGTGTATTTAGACCGTGATCGAAAACTCAGGCAGGTAATAGCGATAGTGATTACAAACCCCCTGGCATTAAAGAAAATCCCGACAAAAAATAAAAAATTTGAGGTTTTCCATACAAACCACATACTTTTAACACCGATGGTTGTATGGAAAACGTTAAAATTTTTATTCTTTGTCGGGATTTTTGATATCGCCACTGGGTTTGTGATCACCCTCGCTATTACCTGCCTCAGTTTTCGATCACGGTCTAAATACACCCTGTATATTAGTGTGAGTGTATGTAATCGTATGCATGTATAAGATGTATATTTTTTGTTGACAAGGGAACGTGACTAAAACCAGGGATCACGTCGCGGACGATTAGTACAAACAAAAAGGGATATGACGGGCGCAATGTTTTGCCAGCCGTTGCGAATTCATTTCGTCCGCTTTTATGTGCGGAGAGGAATGACGAGTAATTTGACGGTAATACTACAATTATCTCACAAATTAATGTTTGGGCGGGCTTTACAGCCTTGCTATCCATTGCGGTGTACATTGTTCTGATGTGGTTTTTATATAAGAAGTAATTTCGGATTGCCTTCATAGTTTAGTAGATAGTAACCACTTCGGCTAATTCAGTCGTAGACATTTGGCTAACAATTATATGTTAATTCAAGCGGTAAAAGCGATGTTTAATGCGTATAGAGTTTCAAATTTGAAATTCGAATATCAAAAATTAAAATGCGGTCATTTCTTAAGATCCATGTCCCAAGATTTCCATCATCATCTGTTGTAAGTGATATCTACCTAACGATTTTCTGGATCTTAACGAGATGCTCATTCTATTTCTTGCGCCGATCAAGAATACAAATAGTTATCGAAATACACATTAAAAAAAGATTTACAATAATCGTTCCCAGTAAATTTCTATAGAATGACATTTGATAATTC
This sequence comes from Cephonodes hylas, assembly GCA_030295005.1. NCBI lineage: Eukaryota > Metazoa > Arthropoda > Insecta > Lepidoptera > Sphingidae > Cephonodes > Cephonodes hylas. The sequence goes on from AP025371.1 coordinate 10,439,833, forward strand.
CATATGCCTAACACATTCGCTCTTACGTAACAACTTACCGGCTTTGCATTCAGGTCAAATTTTGGAGACGCTCACACGAAATCTGTTCGCAATAAGCACCACAAAGGAAACCTTTGATCACAATCAAATTTCCCGCATTCAATTTGGGGAATGTTCGGCCATATTTGGCAAACTTTTGGGTGGTTTAACCGCGTTACATCGGTCTCACGCAATCTGTATTACAAAGAGGGTTTTCTCAAGATTTACGAAGAGCATATTTCCATAAGAACTGTCGCCGAGGCGATATCAGCAACAATACGCATCTTCTCATTTCAAACATACATATTTATGAAATTGTCTATGGTAACTTGGTGTCTGTAGAGAATGTGCGTCGTGAACTTAAATTGAATGTGCCAGTTGCTTTTAGGCCGCCAATGTCAGAAGTTTTAAAAATGGAATTATTTTTTTATTAGATTGAAACCAGATTTTTTATTTACCTAATTCTAAGGTTTATAAGTGGCCAAACGACCATAGTGAAAATAAGACTCAAGCAATATATAATTTGTTTTAAATAAGGAACATTTAGATAACTTTTTTTTATTAATGATGTTATCCTGTTAGAAATAGGTAAAAATCACGTACCTTCTGTCAGGCATACGACAATACATCCAATCGTCTTCGCTATACTGTAGACCATCAGCAAACATGAGTTTTCGTTCCGTCATGTGTCCTTTCATCCATTTGCCGCGCAGTACTACGCCGCTTGGGTAACGAAGCTCGCCAGTGCCGTGAAACATGCCGTCGTCAAAGTCTCCTCTGTATATCACTCCTGCATACATGAAGTTTATTTATTTATCGCACTTTATTACAAATCACAAAAATATGATTATGTGTAAATGTGATTTCTTCCTGCCAACCGTAGGATGGTTTGTATATTTGTAATGTATAAGAAGAATAGAGCGGGTGGAAACGTAATAACAATATACATATATGACGTAAAATATGAATAAACTACACACACACACACACACCAAATAATTTGATTTAGACGCGATCCTCCTAAAAGAAAATATTTAAATTAAATTATTAGTAATCGTTACTTTTCTCTATGCGTTCATTTCAATTCAATTAACCCATTAACCGCCAAAATGAAACCACGGGTGATATTCTTTCAAAATGTTTATTTATTTATTGGTTACGAAGTAACTAAATAGAAAAGCGTTACATATTTTGAAAAACACAATTAGGGTTCTGTAGGAGGGGGTGTACTTGATTGGGTACAGCGGCGTGTTCCAGGTGAAAAATTTCAAAACATTGCCTTTCTACACACAGTGTTTTTAAACACTTCTTACATTGCCAACGAACTCGTGCGTGACATACAAAACAACGCAATGGTTTTTCAAGTTTTTTAGGGTAGTGTCCTATACCATCTTGAGGCAAACCTGGAACTGCTGAGGATGAAATTCACCCTTTTTACTGGGTAGTTTGACGCAAGTAGAATCTTGCAATATTACGCCGAAATAGTAGCTGATCCATATTATAATCATGGCTCATTAGATGTAACCGCCACGCATTTGAAATAGCTATATCAATCATATGAGTGAATAAAACCCACCACCATTTTTTTCATGAATTGCTATCCTGTTTTGAGCGATAGACTGGTCCAGCTCGTCCACTCTTCCCATGTTTCGATTATAAGTTTGAAATAGATTTGGTATGTTGAGATCAGTCTCGCTTGGTTATACAGGATCCCATCGTTTTACAGCTCACAACGGTTCAATGGTATCGTAGTTTGTAGCGATAGTGCAGACACTCTTATCTTTCCATCTCACCTACAGAATTTCATTTCTCTTATCAAATCGGTAGTCATAAGAGGCACGATCTTCTTTTTTCATCTCTTTTGTGCTTTTCAAGGGACACTTTTTTATTCCTGGGCAACTTATGATAGCCAGTAAATATCAATATCCAAAAGAATCCAGCTGAGAAATATGCCTGTTATTTTGATTGGCGTATAGCATCGTCTTTGTAATTATCAAAGAAATAATTTCATCAACTAATATTTTTCAAATATTTCCACCGGTGTCAGGCTTTGGAATTGTTCTTTTACCAATCCCTCCCTATTTTGTATTTCAATTCTTTCTTGAGAAGTAAAAGAGTTCAGTGGCGAACACTTTCACCATGTCGGCTGATCTGGCTCTGTACTACACTGTCTCTTTACTTTTTCAGCCAATGGCTCATCGTCGCTACTGTTATCAGTATCTAAATTATCCTCATTTCTAAATACCTCGATATTCCCAAGGACATCGCGCGGCATAGAAGCGGTGAGCATGTCTTCTTGAGCATCTTCTTCTTCATTTGTCACGACGCTGGGCTCTGGTGGTATTATAGCGAATTCATACTCCCCTTCGCTGTGATTATCTTCTAAAACGGTTCGAACTGCTTCTTCCAAGCCAGAATAGTTCGTAGAAACGTTAAAACGTTTAGAACTCATGGTTTCCAAAATCTGAAAATAACGTGAAATTATTATATGCAACCCGCCAGTGTACCCATACAGGTACAGCACGGTTTCAAGTAGCCTAACTTGGTGAATATTGACGGTTAAACTAATATTTACCCTTTATTTTATAAATAAGGTTGTAAACTAAATAATAAAAGCACATTCATTGTAAATATAAAACGTTTAGAATTAAAATAAAATAAATCATTGCACTTACCCGTGTCCATGTTTTCTGTGCCAAATTGAAATGACAGAAATAACAGATATTTTCTATCTACCCACGTAAACTGTCAACACTTTATAAAATGGCTTGTCTGCTGTCAATTAGAATGATAAAAAAGTGACGATTCTGGAAAATAATACAACTACCCTCATTTATATAAGTGTACCTGATTGGGTACGGCGGCGCCAAATGGGTTAATCATTTCTAGGTGTCGAAATCGGTCAAGCAGTGATGGCCTCGAGGTTTAGGCGCGCGGTCGAGAATCTCGGCGGTCGCGGGTTCAAACCCCAGGCACACACCTCTGAATTTTCGAAAGTTATGTGTGTATTCAAATTGAATTATCACTTGCTTTAACGGTGAAGGAAAACATCGTGATAAAACCTGCACACCTAAAAGTTCTTAGTAATTTCTTAGGTGTGTAGTCCGTCAACCCGCACTAGGCCAGCGTGGTGGACTATGGCCTAACACCCTCTCAATGGTAAAGGAGACCCGTGCTCAGCAGTGGGCGTATATGGGTTGATGAAGAAAAAGAAGAAGAAGAGGTGTCAAAATACTTATATCGGTTATGATTCAGCAAATTAAATCAAACAGAGAGATAAATTAACGGATTACTGCGTCTAGGGTAATCATATACATAGATTAATTCACAATAGTGTTAGCTTAACTATTAGACCACGGCTCGGCAAACGTAGTATAGGACTCCCTCTGGCTAGGTGGGGTGACGATATCCGCAAGGTGGCTGGCAGTGGTTAGATGAGGAGTGTCGAAGATCGAGCTCAGGAGCGTGCCATCAGAGAGGCCTATGTCCAGCAGTGGACGAATTAAGGAATGGTAAACTATGAGGTTCCATGAAACAGATTCGTTGTATTATCCTCATAGTGTATCTTTTATGAAGGGCGTGTCCTTTTACTATTACTATGCAATAAGACCATGAAGTCTATCTGATATTGCACACAAGCCATTCAAAAATGATTTAACAAATCTTATCAAAGTTTGAGCAAGACTTTATGGCTCCCGTGTTCACGGTATTTCTATAAACGCCGCTTGCGAAAATGTCAAGACTATTTCAAATACCATCACGCGTGAAGACAAAATTTTGTTTTACGACAAGCAATTGGCCGATTCAGTAGTAAAATTTCGAAATATCCTCGAAAATCGCTACACGAAATTCATAAAATTTGCACAAATAGTGCAGTGGAATTGAGATATGACAGCGTTTACAGCGCACATCGGCGTTCTATAGAAATTCGGAATTTTTACAAGAGTTGCCGAACGAGTTGTAGATTTGCCAAGTAGATCAAACACATTTTGCTGGTGTATGGAATTTTTTTATCGGTGAGATATCTTTCGAGTTTCTCATGTGTTAGTTTTATGGCAACAGTCGTTCGCTATAGATAAATATTCTTCTGGATGGAAAACTTATTTGTTAAGAATACTAAACATTGTATCGGTTGATTGCATCACTGGCTTAAAATGGTTTACCTCCGTTTTAAGAGCTTGACGGTATCACAGAAATCAAAACTAAATTACCAATTATAAATTTTGTTTAAGTAAAATTAAATTACAGCTACTTTGAGATTCAAAAAAATGTTGTAGAGAAAATACCAAACTGATCACCTTTTGTCCTACATATTCTAAACCATGGCTCTATTAACTCAACATATGTAGGTATAATTTATGAAATAATTAAAAAATGTCAGATAATTTATCAAAAATATTACCATTGGGAAATGTGTAGGTTCCAAAACCGCTCATACCCAAAACGTCCCACGAGCCCTCGTACTGAGAGCCTGTTGGGAATTGCTTCACCGAACGTAGTACCCGAGGTATGTCCAAAGAGATTGACCTAGGGAAAAATGTCAAATTACGTACACTCATAATGGTTTCATCATCGCTTTTAGACTTTTCATCAGATTTAATAACGCTGAGTGTGGATGAAATCGTTATGCACTTTTCGTCATTTTATGAGCTTTTAAGCTTGCAATGCAAATTTTGGTAAATTCTTGTGCTTTCATAAGTACATTTATTTTCAAAAATTTGGATACAGATTCGCAAGATTTTTTTGTATTTCAATTGGTGACAATACATAATACCAAATCTCAAATGTGCAAAAAAATCTTTGTCAAGGACTTGAAATACATCCTAATATTCTTTTTGATATCATCATCATTGTAAGCCAAATGTTGTCGATTGCCTACAAGCCTCCTGGAAGAGACTCCATGCAAGATCTGATCTGATTTAAATCAACATGCAAACACCGAATTTTCTGAGGCAACAAATGGCAGCTTGCTTTTAATATTTTACGACCAACTTTGAACCAAGATTGTACTTTGTGTAATACAAAATGCTGTAGAAGTTGTTTACGGCGAAGTTTCAAGACATGAACAAACATCTTCGCGTTATCAAAGTTAAAGTGACACTAAACAAAGTGCTGAGGGGTTACTAACTTGCATTCTTCCTTGTGGCCCTCCGAAAACTTTCTCATTAGCTCCTCCCATTGCGACATACGCTTCTCAGAGAGCCTGTGCCAAACATTTAATGTCGTTAAGTATACACTACATGTATAGAATTCTTCCCTCAAGTTTGACAGAATTTACAAGCTCTTTGTCATAGTTAAGGAAAATATTTGTGACATTTAAAACTGAACTAATGGCATTACTTTTTAAAGTTAGTTAATTTCACTAATACTTATACATACTGTTATGTTATTTTATCTTGGCGTTGTTTTATCAATGTCCAAGATCAACGAGGAGAATGAGAGGAACAAAGCACGTTTAGGTAGAAGTTGTATAATGTTTATAAGCAATGCATAAATAAAAAGACACTTTAGAAGTTTCTTTTGAAAATTTTAGAATAATTTTATTTTCAAAAGTGTAATACTGTACTGAGTATTTAAATTTACCTAAAGTAAAACTTTTTCATTCATACAACAACAAAGTAGTGACATATCTCTTATAGTTTCTAAGGTTATACCCTATTTCTATACTTTATATCGTAAAATTTTCAAGGAGTTTTGAGTTAATTTGTAACAAACAATGACATGCTAATATAAACAACATTTATAAACGGCCCACGTGCTTAAACTAGCTTATAGAAACACCTGAGACGAGTGAGCTGCGCACTTTCAACTAGATATCAGAAGCTGTATACATATTTTATTGTACTCCGAGTGATTTCACATGGATAGCCGCATGAACTATGTCTTATAGAATCCACATTATGTAAAAATGTTAATAATATCACAATAATGTACAAAATATAATTAAAAAATAACAAGCACACTCTTAGCTCACTTACATTTTAAACAAAGAATACTATTAACAATAAAATTATAAAAGTGCTTACACCGAGCGTCCATTCCCACGTCGAGAAAATCAAATAACACTTCATGGAAGACGAAATTACATTTTCTATTTTGTGAAGAGAAATGCTTAGCCGTACCCAGCGTGTTATCATGAAAAATGTAATAAAACAGCGCAAGTTACTTACATAGAGATTTGTTTTGACTTCTTCACCGACATGGCGGATTTAACAACTGCGAAAAGATAATCGTATTATAAAACACTCGCGAATGGAGTTAAGCACGTTTCGCAATCCAGAATAAATATAGTTGCCGTAATGTACATGCCAAGTTAAATCTCTTGAGGATACATAAAATAATTCTGCAGTAATTTTGTTGAGTTATATTGGGTACACAATTATCGAATATAACGTTTTTTTTTCGCCAACCCACATTCCATTAGCATGGTGGACTAAGGCATAAACCCTCTTAGCTGTAGATAAGGCCCGTGCTCAGCTGTGGGACGTATGTATATGGGCTGATGATGAAGTACTTTTTTAAATTTTGTATAGTGGTTTTGGAAGCTCATATCCATTGGTGAAACATTATAGGCATAATGATTGAATAAATTTTAAGCCATAGAATAGCCGGATTTCCTACGGGTAGTGATAGATGACCATAAAGTAAAACCTGTCATGGAGACGAAGACAATGACACCAGCTTGCGAAACGAGCGGCCGTGGGTTCGAACCCCGCACCGATACAGATGTTTGTGTGATCTACAAATATTTGTTTCGGGTCTGGGTGTTTGTGAGACCGAAAAGTCTCTCGTAGTTTCTGATACCCACGACACAAGACTCGTATCTTAATGAGGGGTCAGGACTATGTGTGTGACTGTTGGGTGTATTTATTTATTATTATTTTGGAATTAGTCTTTCCTAAGGCTGGCCATTACCATTGCGACACACTATTTAGATTGCATTAAGTTTAAAAGTGAAGTTACATTTCGGTCTTTCGTTGCGATTTTCAATAAATAGTGTAATTTATGTTTCGTATGGTACTTTCACAAGCGTAATATTTTGTATTTCATTATATTGCATCCCAATATTTCAATGAATAACTTAGTTTTTTTTAAATTGAATTTTGTCTTTTTATAGTGATTAACTTATCTAGTATATGAATGGTTTATCTCTTGTAGTTCGCGATTAGGAACGAAAATACGCCATACTAGAGCACACATACTACAAAGTAAGGGCTACTGGGTCTTAAGGCTTATCGTGAAATCGCTAGTGTTTTGTCCGCTTGCATCTACTTTACTCTGTAGAAAATTAGCCGAGTGGTCTCGTTATATTTAGGTCCGGTCCCTTCACCCAGCTTGAAAGAATATGCAAATCGCCAGACAGAGTCATCGAAAGAGCGTATGCATCAAGGTTAGGAGCACCAAAACAAAAGATCTCGGGAAATCTATAGGAGAAATGCATGCTATTGTTAATAATTTAGTATTCAACACATGCGATTGTACGGCCATGGTCATACAGACTGTCCCATGCATTATTTATAATGAAAGAGTGAAACTTTGGATATATTGTGGTCGGCGAGTGATCGGTTTATAGACATTTCGCTACTGCTCGGTAGTTGCTGTTAGATCATTACGTAGATCCGGCAGGCAATGACTCACCTTATTATACACTTGTGATAATACACTTATGTCGTAGAAATCAAAGGTTTTATTTGATGGAAAAAAAGATTTCGGGGGAAGCTTATGTAAAATCATGGCGTGTATTTCTACACTGACATTTCGGTGTATAGACCTAATAGCAAAGAGCCTATTGATACTTTTCGTGAATATTTACAGATTGCGTGCTCTCATCTCGTGCATCTCAAGGAATTTTGTTTTTGGAATTAAACACGACACTAGTACTCTCGCACGTACTAATAGACTAAACATATCTCGGTACACACTTACACCGCAATATAATCTTAGCGATCTAGGGTTTTCAAAGATAGAGAAGACTTTACTTCTCAACTGCCCTTGGAGAGTGGAGCAAGACGTCGAGGTTACCGGCCTCTTATGTATCCTATCCAGGCTGGATAGGATAGGAAAAACGCCTACACTGGCGTACCATAGACAATACTATGATGGCGAACTTCGCGTCACGGAGGGTGACCAAAATGTGTGTACGAGAACTGAGAAGCATTAAAATTATCCCGAAACCACCCAATGCTCCTACGACAAGAAGATAGCCGTCTCGGAGTTGTAGGGGGATACTATGAAGGGTTTAACTTATGTACGATCGTCAAATTCGACGATACAATTACACATTTTTGTGAAGCAAAGAAGATCAGAATACAAGCAAACGGAAACAGAAATTTGCTATTACATGCAAAGTGTGGTCTTAGCACTAATAATGATATCTTCGAAACAAACCACCGTCTATTCAGAGTACCTCAAGTAAAACCAACAGTGTTTACTCCTTCAAGTAAATAAAATTTAGAACCATGCTCCCGCAACAAAGGTAAAAATGTTCTATTGTGTAAACAGTGACGCAAATAAAATTGGTTATGGGCAAAGGCTCACGTTTCCATCGGCCGTAACTCACGTCTGCTGATGGAAATTGGCGCTCGACACCCATCGACCTCAATAGCAGTTCGCTGCAGGGGAAAGTTACAAGGAAAACGATTTGTTTGGCAGCATTCTGAATTAAGCCAAATAGAAATTGTACTGCCGATAGCTAAACCGTAAAGTATTGCCGAGATCGTAAAATTACCTCCGGCCTGATTGTGAAAACTTGGCCACTTGGTCCTAATTGATCTAAACAGATTCGCATTATTTGCTACGACTTGTCATATTCAAATAGTCAAAATATTACGATTATTACTAACATTTGTCGCGCTGTGAGGATCGAACCCACGGCCTCTCATTTTGCAAGCTGGTATGCCAACTGCGCCACGGGCATGGGAAAGGCTTCATTGAAATTAATACTAAAATAACCTTATATCCATCGTTTATCTACGACTCACTAGCCTTCATGTGGAGCTGGAATTTATATAATAAACGTTATATAATAAACATTCCAAAAGCTCTTCCAATTCTGTTGAACTAGTTAAACAAAATTCAAAATGGTAGAAAACGTTGAGTATAATAAAACAGAACCGAATGGTAAAGAATATCTTTAGCTCGGAGCAGCGTCGGCGACCGGCTAAAGCAGTAAACAAAATATTCGTTCTGACAGATATAAGGTGAATCCGAAACCCACTGTGACACCAGAAATATTTTATGCAAAAAGAGCAAATTCTGTAAGTGATAGAAATAGGTTGTGGCTTTACTCGGGTTATTATGAATGCGTCCGTATGACTGGGTTAATGCCACTGACTTGCTGCACAAGTGATGCAAAACAACAATTTTGATTTTGTGTTACCGTGAGAAAAATTTGTTACTAGCATATTGTAGATACAGGAGATTCTGTTCATTTCTCATCCGCCTGTTTTTTTTAATACGATTATAATCTTTGATTTATAAAAAAATATATATAAAAATCTTGTAATTTGTAACGTCTAGAGACAGTATAAGCAATTGAATAAAAAAGTAATAAAAAATCTTTATATGGATCGAAGCGCAAAAACATAGATTCCATGTTAGCAACTGGCCTCATCTACATGAGATAACCAATATTCTATAGCTGAAACTGCAACAGAATTCCTATCAAAGTGATTAGAAATTCAAAATAAAAATCTGTGGGGTTTCATTGTCAAAATTGGATGGGAAAATCAAAACGGCTGGCGTTGTGAATTGATATTGCTATGCTTCGCGCGGTGCGGAGAGCTGTATTAGAATGGAAATTTACATATGGGTATTTTGAATCTCGTATGCATGTATGAGATCTGTATGTGGCCACTCGCTTTATAGAAACTCTATTCAGGATACAGATCTTATATGCTTGGAGATTTGTACAACAATATCTTCTCATCAATTTGTACAACAAGATCTTCTGTATCTTTATTTTCAAAACTAATATGTACTGCTAAGGAACCTAAGGAAGGAATTACTACCTAAAGAATTATTTTTTAAACTATGTGTGCTTATCAGAATTATTTCGAAGCTTGGAATGGCTTGAAGAGGCATGTTTTTAATTCGTATGTGGATAAAAACGGGCAAGTCACCAGTTCGCAACAGTGCGTCCCAAAAGGGGCCGACTGGTAAGCTTTGACTACGATATTATTTTGACTACTATGTATTTTTGGAATTTAAGGGTGGTTTGTCTGAAGCAATCAGACAAAATTATCAGATTTCCAAATTGACTACCACATATTTTAAAAAGTAATGACATGTAGAATAGTAAATTAAATACTTACATTGTTCACAGACAAGAAATAGGTAAAATTGTTTGAAATACGAATGGTGATGTCTAAATACCGGTGAAATATCCCATATTTATGCTTAAAAATGTAAAAAAATACAAACAGACTTGTTCCCTACAAATAACACTGACAAATGACGTGACATAAAAAGTTGTCGTCTACAGAGCTACGTTTGTTTTTCCATATTTAAAATTCCTTTTGATGTCAACCCAAAAGTTTTTGCTGAGGTGGGAATATTTACATAAAATGGAAATGAATGTTACCTTGATCATTATATTTGGGAACTATTAAGCCACATTCATCTACGGTTTTCCTCTATCCTAAGCTGTCTGTTGTTAAAAGTCAATTGTTTCATCTAACGCCAGCGCTTCATTCGCTTACAGAACTGCGGTATCCATTTCAAGATAAAGCTGGTTTAGTACTTGTCCTGGGTTCCTGATGATGAATTTTAGTAGCCTGTCTCTAAAAATTCTTTTCTAAAAATGACTATTTCTAACATCCCGTTCCTATAGTCCAATGATAACGATGATGATGGTCTTTGTAGATTGGATAGCAAAATCGGATATACTTACCAAATATCACATAAGCAGTAGTTAAGATTCATTTCGAGTTGTTTGCTCATTTACCTAGTTTACGTAATGAAGTGACTTAGAAAATTAATATTAGTGTGAGGTCAAGATTTTTGGTAGGTTGTGTCGCTAAACTACCCAATTTATCACAATATTGTAGACATCAGGCTTCTTATACAATCTTTTAAAAATTTAACAGCCTTTTGAAATATCAATAAAATGTTATCCAGATTATGTTTATATGTGAGCTAAACAATATTTAAATTTATTTTATGTCATTTTGTATCAGATATTTTATCTAATCTAGCACAAATTTTAGCTAATTTGGATAAATTAACCCAATTTATCTAGATATGTAGCACAACTAAATACCAATCACGGGTCTCTTAGATAACTAAGGTGATTTATGTGTTAGCCGCATAGCTTAGCCAGTAGTTGGGCTACCGTAGATCTTCAGGCGGCACACATTAGACATTATTCAGAACAATTTCTTCACGATTTTTTCCTTTATTCTTGAAGTTCATACGGAATACATCAATAATTTCCAAAATTTCTTTAGAATCGTGATCGGCAAAATTTTGTCTCAATAGATCTCGCGCTTATTCATAATACAAGAAAAAACGTTGTTCATAAAAATCCCGACACCTTCCATTGCGTAATCGTGAAGGTTTCTATGAAGACAGTCTGAAAGCTTTTTTATAACGTACGTGGCATATTTAAGAATTTCTCAGTCTACATATTTGAACACATGGCTTCAGACAGTATTGTTTGTATGACAATGTCCACAACATTAATAATTAGCTACGTTGATTGTGTACAATTCGTTCCAGAGAAAGTTCGTCGGGTCGTCAACTTAGCATTTGCGGTGTCAGTTAATACGTTTCAAAATGTTACTACCAATGTATCTACAAATGCGTCACTGGTCTGATTGGTTGTCTGTGAATTTTCGATAAGTTTGCGAGGATTCGTAGTTTTTAATGTTTTACTTCAACAAGATTATTTATCATCATCAGCGTTATACACCCCACTGCTGGGTAACAGCGTCTTCGTTAACTAAGAGGGTAGAATAAGGCCTCAACCACATCAGTTGCAGAGGAGATTCTTTAGCCAAAACAGATTACCGATCAGAAAATGAATATTAGAGAACGAAAATTAAAGTGTTAAAGCTTCACTGTTAGATAGCACATTTATCGAGGAAGGCTATAGGCTATATAACATCACGCTACGACGAATAGGAGCGGAGCAGCAATAAGGAATGTTTCAAAATCGGGGACATTTTTTCCTTTTTGTGAGCTTCCGCTGCGTGCGCTGTGAAAACGGTTAAAGTTTCGCTAAAATAATGTTTGAGAGAAATGTTCCTCTTTAAAAGTTCTAATTAAAAATCCGCGACAGCATATGTCTATTTTTTAAAGTTGGCTCACTATAACGTTTTTTATACTAACCAAATTTATTTTAAAATAAAGTTTTATTTGTGAAGGTGTTTTTATAAATATGGTATTAATCCTGACCCAAATAAATACGTTATTCATTACAAGTATTTAATTATAAATAAAATTGCCCTTTACATCATTTGATTTCACTGAGTATCTTAGAAGATATTGCAGTTTTAAAATATTGATCAAGCGCGCAGTAATGATGCACAAGGCGCCGATCGACAACGTGTTATGGTTTCACGTTTGAACAATTTGACCGAATTGTATGATTTTTGGTATGGACATAAATAGGACTCTGAGAAGCAAAATAGACTACAACTTATTTTCCTTCTGAGCTCAACCCTGTAGTCTACGCGGACGGAGTCGCGAGCAAAAGCTAGTCTCATTATATAAACAAAGCTACTTAAGAATTATTTATAGATATAGAATAATTAAAAATGCCAACCAACTGACCCAAGCATCAGCACACAGTAGCATTACATTAGTCTTTGTGATAAAACCTATTCATTAGCTTTAATACAAGCAGCTGCGACAAACAGAGCCAGCATAAAGTTACTCATTGGCCGGAGTGTTCCAACCCGACCGCGGTTCATTTAGTATGCCAACGCAAACACCACAATCGACGCACTAGCTAGAAACTCTAGTTCGTGCATTTCCAAACAAAAAAAACATCATCGAATGTTTCTTTTGTGTCCTGTGGAAATGAATTCAGCGGGACAATAGCAATCTTTATTCAGCCGTGTGCCGCGGATTTCGCGGCTTGTTTTACTTTGATGAGCTCCTAGTTCGTCTGTCTGTTTCCCCAGTCTCTTTTTCGATTTATGAATTTACTGTCGAACACATCTTTCGCATTTGTTTGTGTGCTCTGTGTGCAAATGTACCGTTTGCTCGGCTAATGGAATTTTAAGTTTGGTACATTATCCTTTCACACGCTGCACCATCTCCTTATTGCTTCGAGTGTTTGAAAGGGCTAGGCTATTGACATTACGTTTGAGATGCAATGGCCCCGATTTTATATGATTGTGCAAAATGTTTAGAAAATTACTATGCTTTGTTCGTTTCTCGGGTGCAATGAATACATATAATAATACAGTTACTCGAACCTAAAATAATCCCATTTTTATATGTATGTTGTTCTGCATGCAATTTAAAATTAAATACAGGAGTCAATATTTGTGACATTTTATTGGAACAGAAAATACCTACACCATTCAGATTTCTTCCATAAAGTGGCCTTTTTTGTATTTTTTTAATTAATCGGGAAATATAAACACCCACACAAGATTATTTGTGTTGTAGCGGAGATCGAATTAATTTAATTAATTGCCTGTTATTCCGCTTTAATCATCTACTAGATTACGGTTCGCTTTCCTAAATAACTTAATAAACACGTAATATTTTTTTATAAATAGCATTTTTCCTGCAACAGCATAAGCTATTATAACTCAAATGAATCGGACGTAGGTGGGAAGGGATTAAAAGTTATGCTCTGGGATCAACGTGTTATCTTTATTAATGCTTCATCGTGTGGGCGATATAAGACGATAAAGCCATTTATTGAATCCTGTTTTGTAGATAGAATCTTCTTAATAAACATTGACTTAATTAATAAGAACAATTTTGCTTAAACAAGTGTACCTAATATTTAGGTAACCAAGACATATGCTCATTGACAAGTTTAAATAATTCCGACTCGAGAAACCCGAACTAACTTTTTGATGTTTCTAAAACGGATCTGTAAAAAGGGGCAAGTGTGCATCCCAGATCAATCTACTATACCAATTCTAAATGGATGTGCTTTTAGTGACGGAGACACAGGTGCGACCTTTATATTTGTCCATTCTATCACCCGAGTAGTACTGTCAGCTAAACAGCATACTATTGAATAGAAATAAAAGCAACAATATCCTAATAAATGAAAATAAAAGAAGTGTAAATGGTTCTCGTAAAATAAATTACAGCACTCCTAATTGGCTAGGGGAAACAAAGCGAGTAATTATCAGGGGTACTTCCATAGAAGCTCAAAAGCGTTACTTTTTAATTGTGTAATATCTAGTTTATATTTTTTTATTGTGGGGTCAGGGTATAGAACCGCCACTCATATTTATGTTATATCTGAGAGTTCTTTTCAAGATTTGATTTATCAAAGGTCATTGATCTTAACTAGGATAACGTAGTAATCTATGGCTTGTTTGTCTGTGAATGTACATACATATATAGGGTGATGTTGTTCTTATGAACGAGTACATGTTAAATTTTTACATGATTTTACATCCGAAAGGGTAATTGCGACTGTCCTGTCCTGTAGTAGGTACTAAATAATAAGTTAACGCATAAGGAAATTAACCTTATAATACAAAAAACACAAACATACCTCACGCCTACATTCCCCGAAGGGGTAGGCAGAGATGCATTTCTGCACCCACATTTCACCTGGTATGTTTCAGTCCCACGTAATAGGGGGCGAGCCTATTGCCGATTTTCGGGCATATTTCCAGACTTCGTGCTGCTTCTGAAAAATTCCTAATGGAAAAACCCAATAACACTTTGCCCGACCCGGGAATCGAACCCAGGGCCTCCAGATCGCCCGGCACATACTTGTACCGCGAGACCTATAATCGGTTTATATAACACCAGATAGTTGCAGATTTGGTTTCGTTGCGATAAAACCACGCATACAGATTGAGCCGTTTAAGTACTTACGAAAACTATCAAAACAAATCATAGTTTAAAATTCTCACGTATATATCTCATCATAAACCCGGTTAATGGCAGAATTTAGTTTACGGCGGTCGCATTATTTTAACAAACATGTTGCAAAACGGCATATAAAATAAGATGGCTGTACGTAATAGAATGTGATGCGCATCACAATGGCGTGATGAGATCGCGTGTTGTCAAAACACGATTTAATTAGTCGATGTTGCATAATCGACTTTTACTTGTTATGGTTTGTAATCAAATTAATATATTCTTTTTCATGAACTGGCTGTAAAATTTATATGTTATTTTTTCAAACTTTCTGGATTTACTTTTTTTCAGTGATAAATTTAAGAGTAGTGCTTCGGTGATGAACCAAAAGCCATTTAATCTAACCCCTCTATTTTGTTTAGGATAGAGGTGACGGGTTTCTTAACAAAGTAGCTAGAAAGAAGATATGAAATTAATTGAGAATATTACAACCTTTCTCGCAATAATAAAGAAAACTTCTTAGAAAAAACTAATCTACTAAACTAAACGAAATAAGAAGTAGTTTCGGTAACATGGCTATATCACTTTTTATCGACAATATCATATATCAACGTAGCCCGTGGCATTTCTTAATTAATTATGTGGTATTTGTATTTACGACCAAGTAAGCCAATAATCATCAATAGTTAAAGGCTGATAAGAGATTACATGGAGCTTTCATAGTCTTCTCTATCTGAAGAATTACTTTAAAGGAATAGGTTTGAAACTGAGAGTCTTTAAACTTATTTATTGTTCATTGAAGTCGTTAAACCCAGACAACCTTAAATAGGTGATCTTATTTTTTTTAAGAATATCTGGCAAAGTGGTTATCTTATTGAATATCTTTTACTAGCTACGTACATATTTTATCTCAATTACTCCTAAAGAAGATTGGCAACAATAAGCAAACATACGAAACGCTTAACGTAAGAATGCTGAAATTAATTAACTTTTGGCAATGCTCTATAAATGTTGCGTTTCGATACATAACCTACAATTTATAAGTACGTAATCATACGAATCTTCTAGAAAAGAGGCGTACGAATGTCATTAAGTCACACTGCATTAAGTTAATCCATCAATCACTGCACAAAATTTACATTCCGTTCTACGCAACAGCTCCGAATTACCGTATTACGTACAATGGGTTCGTGCTATAAAATGTTTCATCTACTGCACCTACTTATAGTTGAATGAATAATATAATTACTACGTATTATCAATGATTACGCCACTTTCTTCTTGTACAAAGGTCGTTTAAATTTATAGTATTGAAATTATTGCAGGTAACTTAAATGTCATAATAAGTCTACACTTTGATATATTACTAGACCTAGCTTTTGGAATAGAATGGAATTAGGTTTTATATAGTTTATACTAATAAACCATTATAAGTGCACATTTCGTGTGCAAATTTTCCACGATGTTTCCCTTCACCGTTAAAGTATAATTTCCAAAGTTATGTGTGTTTTTTTCCATCGCTTGTTAAGTGCGTCAGTATTGACTCGAAACACACAACTTGAAAAATAGGACACTCAAAAGAATGAGTCTATTGTCTTTGTAGGCACAAAGGCAGAGGTGTCCTCCTGTACTCCCGTTTTTACGGTCATACTTTAAGATTCACGTACTGTGAAGAAAATATTCTAGTGTTCTTTGAGTCGCGCTACCGAATATATAAGCTAATATGGGAGCGTTTTCAAGATTATTACTCACCGAAGCAGCTGTTGAGCACATACTCATTGATACCCACAGTATAACAAAATTAATATTGCCTTATATAATGACAATACATTTTATTGTATACCGTTTAAACTAAAACAATATTACAGAAAACAAGTTGTAATATGTTGGACAAATTGTCGCTTGAACCAATGTCTTCCACCAGGTATAAAGGAATATTCAAGGTGTTTAAAATGAAAAATGAATTACAATATAAATTAGAAGAGTATTCATTTCAACCCATTTTATTCGATATCAGAAGCGCAACAAAACACTACTATTTAATTAAAATTGTAAGCATTTCTGGTAATGGATTAGTAACGCACTAATTTATAGATAAATTTACTTTAATTTCCGATCAAGGTATAAAATAATGGCAAAACAAAGTTACCACATTAATCATGATTCAGTCTGCCTCTTGCAATATTGAAAAGATACGAAAATATTTGAGGAAGCAATTCTTTAATTTTTCGAATAGCCACACGATTTCTCATGTTGCAAAGTAATGTTTACCAATCCATTGTTGGCTTTTAACCTCCCACATGTTATTTCGGTTATATAAAAGATGTAATCTACCTTGACCCTCATGAAGTTTCGTATGAACACAATCAGTGCGTTCTGCCGCAACCCGCGCACGTCTTGCTTCTGAATTTTAATTCGCCATTGTTCACGATCTGTGATTTTTGCGAAATGTTTGTTTTATGTCATGTCGTATGTAATTGTGTTTATGAGTTTTGTGTGCTTTTATAATGGAGTTTGTTTCTTTCGTTGATGGATTTGTTTAGATTAGATGCGATTATTCTGTTACTCTTTACTTAAAGGGAGAGTATTTTTTATCATATAGGATTTGGTGTGTATAAATATAATCAGATATGTCATCAGTCAGTAATGGTTCAACATTAGGTACTATTGCATATCCTATTTATTAGGAGAACAGATACATATGCACAAATTGACGATATCAAGCCTCTTAAACTCTTATTCTGGTCTTCAAAACATTATTTAAAAAAAAAAGTCCTTACGCATATACTTTGCTCTGTATGTAATAATACTCCTACTCAATATTATGTTTGCTCACGATATCACAATATTCAAAAGTAAATAAAAAGGCATAACAATAACACGTCTATGATAAATGCCTAAACTAAACCAATTAGGGAAACAAAGCAGTACGGCGTAGCGGTCATTTTTCATACAAGTAGGTCAGAAAGAAAAAGTCCCTCGCTTTGTGAAGGATCACCCACCATACAAAAATGCACACGTGTTACTCATTTTGGGTACAAATATAATAACTGAGGCCTTACTATGAGGGTCCCTGTTAAATATGTTGTCAAGTATAAGACTTGGAAGGTAAATTGAGATCTTTTTTAAAAAATGTGTCAAAGAACTTGTATTAAATAAACGTAACAGATTTTTTCAAAGTTTACATATTATCGCTATTTAGCTCTTTATTTCTAATCATCATCAGTTCATATACGTCCCACTGCTGGATACTGGGGTGTGACCCGCGACTGCCGCGATTCTCAACCGCACTTTCAAACTTTGAAGGCCATTACTACTTAAAGTTATTCACTTCAAGACTACAAAATTACTTAAAGAAAACATCAATACTTTTACATGGATGTCGACAAAATAAATTTACATAAATAACAACAATATCAATTTCATTAATTATATTTCAGAATATTAAACTGCACTGTGGTAGGTATTGTTTACTCGGCAATCAAAGATAAATGGTTCCCAGCTTTTACAGACTTTACATTATGAAAACTCTTACCAAAATTACTAACGCTTCAAGTTTAATATTGGAATATTTCTACCTTCAATTGTTTTGATTTCTTGGTAACCTTTTATTTCTCTTCCTATATCTCCATCTTTGGATGTGTATATGCGATAAGACCGTCATTTTTACAAAAGTAGATTTTACCTTATAATACAATAAAGTTTTGAATAAATATAATACATCTGTGTATATAAGTTTCTTATTACTATTTTCTTAGGCACTTCTAATCCTAGTTAGAAACTATGGATCCAGGGATTGCGGGTTCTATTCTCGCACCAAGACTAAGCTTTTAAGCTATCAATAATACGAAACATGCATAATATAACATTCATAGATTCAGTAATTTGCATAACAAATCTATTAATAGCGAGTGCATTTGTCAATTATTATCGGATATTGAATAATGTTAATATTAGTATTCCGGTTTGACGTTGGCAGCGGAATCAAACCTGACGTGATATTATCGGGCAGTCGGGAAATTCAAATATGTTTGTAAATTACGCCTCACCGTTGTTACATTGCATAGCTTGTTGCCATTTTTAATTATTTTATTAACGTGTTACAGTACTAGTTGTGATAAAGCTTTAATTCCTATTGATTTATAAACATAAATGGTGATAAATAGCTTTGTAATATGTACATTGAATAAGAAAGGTAAATGATGAAAAACTGCCTCTTGATCCTTCGGCTCAAGTAAGTCCCTTGCGATCGAAAGATCCGGATTGCCGAAAATAGGCTCGTCAATTATTACGTGGGACTGATACATGCCTTTTTTACATACATACATACCTGATACATACCTGGCGAAACATGGATGCAGAATTGCACCATTACCCATGCCTACTTGAGTGAGATAAAGTAGGTATGTGGCTATACGAAAAACCGTTCAGAAATAATCCGTAAGACTACTGAATTAGAAATTTAGGTATCTACAATTGAGTCATGATTAATAGCTTACCGTAGTAAGCTAAGTTATTACTTCTTTTTGATTATTCTCGTCGTAGCTCTGACCGATGTGGTACCATTCCCACAGCAAATCTACACTAACCGATTTTGTTGCATTACTACGCTCCAGTTTTCTCTAAACGTGAGTGTGGAAATTTAGTAGAATCTCTTTGAGGATACAGGCGTTAGTGTGTTAGTGGATTTATATTAGTCTAAAAAAATCAATAGAGAGGCGTAGGAGAAACAAGAGATCTCATTTTTCAAGAGACACTGATTATTATTATTATTTGCACGTCTTTCGGCGTTGTCTCGGACTAATCAACTTATGCGGTGGTAATAATCTGATCAAAGCGGATGGATTACGCTAAATTCTTAGAAATTTCTTAGGTGCGTAGTCTCCCTGTAACCTGTAACGAACCTGTACACAGGCAGCGTAGTGGACTAAAGCTTAATGATGAATGATGATGAATGAACGAATAAATGGATTAAGTCTTTTATTAAGCTATATTTATCAACCGTCAAATTAATCTCCTAATTTGCTCGATATCTCAACTCTAGGGTGTTATAAAAGGCATTCCATTCCACATTACATCTTAGTAATCGTCTACGAACGAGGGCAGGCTCGTTCCACCCAAATTACTTCTTACGGTTGCACGTAATGCCCTATTCGAGGGCCCGAAAGGATAAATTTAGTGGCAATTTGCGAATATTGGCCTGATTCACGTCAACAATAGATTTTGCCAAATGGATCTCTCGCACGCCGTCTGATTGGGACTCTAGACAGGCCATTAATAATTCATTGTTTCAATTCGGCACACAATACGTATGTGCAAATAATGATCGTGTGAATGTCATTGTGTATGCTAATGCGGTGTTTGGTTGGCTGTTTACATAACTGTTTTTAAATAACACTGGTGTTTAAAGAAACGGTTTTGTAGCGGAAATTGACAGGTGATAGGTACTACCGCCTACACGGATTCATAATATCAATATTTTTGACTGACCCTAGAGCACTTAGCTTGATAGCAGCTTGGAAAACAAAAGGCCGCGGGTTGGATGTCCCTACATTTTTTAAATTAAAAAACATTATATTTTAAATATTTCGTAGAATTACAAGGAAGATGAATGCAGTCCATGGGCCTGGTCGATTTATACATTTATTTACATATATACTATTGGTGATATTAGATAGATAGATTCATATACGGCTCTTGCTGGTCGAGCTTGAATTAAAACCACCTACGCCTCACCATGATGCCAATGTGCCTTTGCCTTGCTTATGAAAAAAAAATTCATTGTGTTCTCTCCAACGTTTCGGTAGGACTCAGGAATTTGTATATTTAAAGTAAAACATTTTATTTTCGAGAGCGCTCCAACAAATTACGGTTAATTAGTGTTTTTATCCGTACTACAGAATGAAAGGTCAACGGCCCAATTAAATGTTACCGTGCGGCCCGAAATGACAGATCTAACAGATTACCTTTTTCTACTTAGTCCCTTAAACCGAATCGGCCGTGACGCATCTCGGTACGTGTTGTTACGGTACTGTAGTACCAACGTCAGGAAAACAGAGCTGGACAAACTCTAGGGATTTTTTTCGAATTGGAATATGACCCCTGGGCAGTGGCGGTACTTCCATAGAAGCCTATTAGGCATCATCATCATCACCAGCCTTTCACGTCCATTGATCTTTGAGCATATAAATGTTGCATGTTATTGTATAATGTCCAGTCTATACTGCTTTATTGTGGGGTCAGGATATTCTCATTAATATTTCAGATTACTTTTGTCGCACAAATATACAAAGCTTGTTATTCGGAAAGTTGTGTGGCAATCTGGACTTTTGGGCTTCTATGGAAGTACCACTAGTAACTCTATTTTAAACTATGGCACTAGAGTTTCTTGCCCGTTGTTCGCTGTTGATCACTGACTTCCGAATTGAGTGGTAAAGTAAATTTTAACATGACTGAATGTATTTGACCTTCCATAGATTCTATGATTATTTATGTTATTGTTCTCGATTGATTTTTATGAATTTATTTCTTCAAAATAAGCCTTCATATCTATTGTCCCCTATTTCGTCTCTGTCCAACCGCTACATTTCGATGTTCCATTCCATCGATTCAGATAAAAACTGATCGGCCAATAGTAATGAACTTTAACGGAATTGTCCCGTAATTTATAGTCTTCAGTGCGGTTTAGTCGGTGCAGCGGCGGCAAAAACACTACCCAGATACCGGTATGCAAATCATTGCGAGAAATAGACTGTCGCCAAATGAGTAATGCGGGAATTGTTTGTCTTTTAGAAAAACAATGCAGTTCTGATTGTTTTTTGGTCTGTTTGCGATCTCGTTCCTAGTTTGAATATACTGCTGGTGTTCTTTTTTTAAGAATTAAATACTGGCAGGTGGAATTTAAATTTAGCGTATGTAGAGCTAGCAGCTCAAATGGAAGAAACATCATTTCAAAAATATTTTTAATCTTTAAAAATCTAATAGGTAATATAGAATATCCTCTCTATTTTGGTAATTTCATGTTTGTTTTAGAATGTGATGGAACATTATGCCTTAAGCATTATTTAAATATTTCAATTTTATTCATAAAAAAACGAAATGTAATATACCACAGTCTAAGGGCAAACCCCCCAGTTCCTCGTTTTACATACTGTCCATAACACCCACTACATTAAGACATTCTATAACACAAGTTATTCCGTAGCGAGGAACGAACTATATTTAAATTTGGGATACAGGGGACTTAACGTATGAATTGGTATTAAGTAAAGCTGTTATTTCACGGTGTGTAATTTATGGGAATTACTTGGCTTCCGTCTTTGAGAGGAGTTAAATCCCATTGAAGTGTGTTGTGCCTTATTTATCTTATACGCTTTGAGCACGTGGGTGGTATCAGATTATGTGCATACAAGTGTACCGGATAGCACAATAATGTTGACTGGCAAGAGACTGCAGACCGGCACGTGTGACCAAGGAGATCTGAATTAAAGGCTTTATTGCAACATTGTATTTTTTTCTTAAGATAATCTCAGGAGCATGAAGTCTGACAAAGTATCGGATAAACGGCAGTAGACGATTCCTGTTATGAGGGACTTGTCAGGATAAAATTTACTCCTTTGCCTCACAGGCGTCAGTACATTTTATCAGTACACTATTTTTAAGCTTATAGAATAACACAAGTCAACGGAGTTGCTATCCGTACTACTAATTTCATTTATTGAACAATCAAGTATCAATTCCGATGCTGTGATCAAAATTTATTGGTAATAACGCTTATTTATATAACAGTAGCCAATAAAGAATGTCAGTGCAATATACTATTCTTAATAGCTTGATCGAAAACTCTTGATCTGTCACTGCTCAAATTGAATATAGTATATGAAAGGGCCTACATCCTAATAGCACAAGTTTATCACAACAATCCCAGTAATGCCATATAAGACAGTAATAACCGCTACAATAAAGTTATTACCAGTCTACTAGTGTAAAGACTCGAAGTACTCCTCTTACGCCGAAAACACAAGAGCTTAATCGACATACCGTATTCCAATCACGTTTTAGCAGGAACCAGGGCTTAAATATGGATGTTCTATTTAGATAATGTAAGTAATTAGAGAAAGATCAAGACGACGAAGATTCCATTTGTAGAGGATTCAGCGCGTTGCGGCAAGTCTGTCATATTTCCCACGGGAGCTACCTAGTTTTGCACAAGAAGGTATTTTTACCCGTCATTTTTATCAGGTCGATGAAGTCTTTTATTAGGCACATTTTATCAAGATTATTTTTGTCTGCGTCTTTCTGATTAATGAAAGAAACGTTGGGTAGAATCTGGCAATCCATTTCGTATAATTTATTATGATTCCATTCATCAATATTGTTTTGCTTTTCGCCGCGAACAGAAATGAATGCGAGGGTTTGTTGCCGTTACTTAAATAAATTGTTTGTTCAAAGTTACCTAATATTTTTCTTTTTTTTATTAAGTGTGTGGTGAATGTTTTGATAAAGTCATCAATTATAACAAGTATTGTTCTTTCGCGCGTTCGATCTTAATTTTTACGGTGAAACTACTGAACCGCTATCGTTGAGTCCTGATACAGTTCTCTGTATGTATGATCCCGACCATCTAGCCGGTTTGCGAGGTTCTAAGGAATAAAAATTTTTGATTACATTTCCTTACTAACTCTTTAATAATTCGATCAGCCATGCTACAAATATTACAAGCCATAATGTCCACACCAGTTTTATATCTATTGTTTTTATATTTTGGTTGTAAATCGCCTAAAATAAACTTTCAAAACCCTTCCGACGCCTCGACTTGTCAAGAAGTTACTCACAGTATGTGTATATGATGCTAGCAGTTGTAAATTAACACTGTTACAGGCATTCCAATTAAGAGTGAGGGAACCGTACCTTTAGTCCTGGATTCTCGCGTTGATCTTTCTCCTTAGGGAACTTTTCATTTTCCAGAGACAAAACTAACCTGCACATGTGTTACTTTACAGTTCCGAAGTTTAAAGATAACAAAGCAGAATCCTTTTGAGTTTGTTGTAAGTGCACATGTACTCAGCAGGTATACGTGTTTTTTTTTCACTTTATTTTATGTCTTATTTCAAAGGGACGCTATTTCGTCAATAAATCTATACTCCCTGCATGTAATTATGATCTTCAAATAGAAAGCCCAACAGCATTTTATCGGAACTGTCAATAAAACCAAGGATTTTTGATCATATGAATACGTGGTAGCTTGACAGTTACAGGCCATACAACAAAGCTACTATCGAAAGTGACCGATCGTATTTCTCAAAAACACGTGATTTAGACAACGATATCGTATAAACCAATTTCGGTTTCCCAGTATCTTTCATATACTAACAATAAATAATTGAATAAACAATACAGGTGAAGGCAAATATAAAAATACTTCAATCAGGTCTCGAGGGAACAATGGTTTATTCATAGAAGCACCCACAACTCTTCTCAAATAACAATTTAATCAAACAGCCAGTTCGATCTTTACCTGAGCTAATAAATCAGTGAATTACCCGAGGCTCGAGACTGCGGGCCACTCTCTAATTTCCATATATTTCTGACGAGACGTGACTTGCATAAGACCTCATACCTCCAGGTTTTTCAACCTTCGTCAGAGTTTTCGTGCGAAAGCTTCAAGGCGTTAATACTGGACGTAGTACATTGAATTCAATTGAAGCTGGTATTACAATAATATACATCAGCGTCATTTTAAATGTCTTTTTAAATTATATTGTTTTGAAAAAAATATACACCGAAATTTTGTAAGCTTAAAGAAGTTTAAATAGAATCCCTAAAAGTTGTAGCATTTTAATTAGGTCTGATCATTTGAGATAATTATGTACCGCGTCTCATTTTATTTGATTGTTGCTATCCGGGGTGAATCGGTCATCGCTGCACTGCTTATATAAACTGCGTAAAATAAGAAGCGCTTTCGTTGCTATATTTATATGGCGGTACTTCCGCAGAAGTGCAATGGGCCAGGAATAATATTTGTGCTTCAAATCGTTATTTAACGTTTAATTATGGATGATAAATGAGAATATTTTAGTCCACACAGGTCACGTGTAATGCTTTTGGAATTTCCTATAGCAACTGATTTGAATGGTTAGAAAAATTCACAAATTCAGCATGTATAGAGTGAGTGTGGATAGTTAATGAAGTTTGCTTTGGCTTCATTATGCTATGCAGTATCCGTATGCACCGGCCTCCGCAGAACAAATGCAAGCGAAACTCTTCCATTGGAAGCGAAGTATGTCGGCTTGTCGGCAATTAGACGCGGTGGCTCGAGGTGCCTGCTTTAAATTTTAGATGAAGGACACACAATTTTGTGGTTTACGTGCACCTACTTACTTTTAAATACGCCTGGGAAAATAGCCGTCTGCGATTAAGGAGGTCGACGGTTTTTGTTGGGAAATTTATAAATAATTCATACATCTTGGCCGAAACACTGTTATCAATGAAGCCTCGTTTTATACTTTGTAATGCATTATACCGGGCGATGGTTAAAAAGTTGATTGTCGGAATAAGGCGTCGAGTTTCCGGGAAGGAATCGTTATTTGTTACGATTATAGGCTTAATGAGGAGTTTTGTTTTTTCATACTTAATTTTAAATTAATTCTGCCGAAAAAAAATTCACCCTCCTACTTTTTTGGCTCGATATTTTAGCTAGTCTATTCTTAATTTGTTTCGTTTTTTTATAATGGAGTAATCATAATATGCTCATAATACTTCGTTTGATTATGATGCTATAAAGCTTTGTTGATCCTAGGTAAAATTGTTGGATCCAGGTTCCTTTTCTAAGGTTCGGCAAAGTTGTCTGTGGGATTTTTAAATTACTCAGTAACAACACGATATTTAAAAGCTTTTTCTAAAACATTAATTATCTCGTCAAATGTGGGAACATCTACCTTCCCTTTCAAGGATACAGTATGAGAATGTACCTACGTATCTTCTACGATCGGGCAAAAAAAATCTTTCCGTGCTCCTATACAGTTTTCGCAATCAACCAATCTACTCAAGGCTTCTAAATTTGCCCTTAGCAAAAAATATCTCTATTGTCAATATATAATAATTACGTGCTTAAAACACATATGCTGTATTGTGACCTTGGTCCCCTTTCTCTTAAAGTCCATTACGTGAGTTATAATTTTGTACAAGTTTACTTTTAATTTTAATGGAAATTACAGCTTTGTATCGGGCAGAATGACGACAAGCGATTGTGACAGCTAAATGTATGGTGAGTGGCAGAGGACAAAGGTCGGGCCTTCTGTTGCCACATTTTGTAGAGTTCCGCAACATTTTGATTGGGTGTCGAAGGATCAAATAGATCGTTGCTTGTTGATCCCAGAAAGCTGTAACGATGATTTTTTAAATAAACAGTCGAGTCTATGAATGGCCTGTTAACCTTTACTGACATTAATAAATAAATACACCCGCAGTCACATAAATAGCCCAGACCACACATTAAGTTACAAGACCTACGAAAGACATTTTCGGTCTTACAAACTCCCAGACCCGAAACTAATATTTGTGGATCATACATTTGTCTCGGTGCGGGGATCGAACCCTCGGCCTCTTGTTTCGCAAGCTGGTATTTAGCCAACTGCGCCACGGGGCGGTCGTCATATATGTCATTACAGATTCTACTAGTAACTTTTGGTAATGAACGTTTCAGTTTTGATCTGCTTATAAGCTTTAGTTAATGTTACTAGATTAAGGGGTATATAAACATATCAGCCTCGGTAAGGTAGTTAAAACAATAAAAATTGTTGATATTTTCTGTACATTTCCTTGAATTAAAAGTATTTTACTGTTAAAATACATGTTCATATGCACACATCGAAGTTTTCTATGTAGATTTTGTGAAAGATATGCTCCAAAAAACTCTTTTGAACTACAGATGGTTTGTCAAATTAACCAGTATCACTCCACGTACGAATGACAATATTAGCGATTTTATGAGTACTGATTCTGAATAACAATTACCTTACCTTACTTTGCGAAGTCACGTGTCGACTGTTAATAGAATGGGTGTAATATCGTGTAGTGTATTCGAATGCTCTGGAGCCACACGGGGTACTAGGTAAGCAGAAATGTCTGTGTTCTGGCTTCGATTTCCGATTTGGGAAATTTATTGTTTTTTTTTTCTTGTTTCACAATGTTTTTTTTTTCTTTAATCAACAGGTTATAGACAGTTGCAATTAAATTGTTATAATAAATATATAAAAATATTAATATTCATAGGTAGTGTTATTCTAGATATTATATTAGTGAGAATTAAAAAGTCACTAGTAATTTTTTTTTCATAATTCGTTCTTAGCCTTTTCGATCTCCGTGATAATTAGGATTGACAATATTGTAAGTAGATTTTAAGATAGATTAAGATTTTATCAAACTGAAAATATAATCAAAATCATCTTAAGCCGAGCAGTATAAAATTAAAATACCCACAAACACACTACATCAAAAGAAATTAACTACTTTCAAAGTTGTGTCATAACAATGGTCATATAAATTTTACTTTTCACACCAGGACCTTGCAAATACGTGATCACTTATGATGTATTCAGGCTGATACACTAGAGAAATTTACTTTCGTCCAACAACCGCCCCATAACAATAGCACTCGCAGCGAAGAAATTAGGCCATTTCGGCTTCATAAACTCCGCTCGTTTCCAAGACTATCACTCTTTTCAATTCTATTATCTTTGATTAGATGGACTTAATATCCTTATCTTTGTTCGGAGAAATTTTATTATGCCTTCGAATTTTGCTTATAAATGTTAATTGACCCACCGCAGTGCGTTTAAATGTAGTTTATGTTATTTTTATTGTACCAAATTTGGGTTATGGATGTGATAAAGTTAATATTGTATAATTAATATTGCAGCAGTTTTAATTTAATATTTCTTTACAATTATTTTTATTATATCATTGCATTAAAAATTAGCCTCATTTATTTTGGTAATTATTTTTTATTAAAAAAAAATATATTTGTGTACGGAGGTTTAAATCATGACACGAACCTATTGTGGATAGAAATAAAAAGCAGATAAAGTAAACATTAAAAACCTGTTAATCCGAAAAAAGCCCGAAAGCAAATAAAATGTTGAGGTCAATTATATACGGAAGTTTATCACTAATTCAAGATTTTTACTTATTGGCATTCTATTGTATGGCCATCGAATTATTTGTTTACATAATACATTAGACAGTTTAACATACACTGCGCTAAAGGTAAGTAGGCTAATGTACTAAAAAGTTGAATGACCTCCCAGATCTTAACAGTTAAAATATCTGATAAAATTAAACATTACAACAACCTCATCATTGTCGAAATTGCCTTTTTTGGCGGGCGACTAATTTTCGTCTCATTACCGGCGATGCAATGCGGTCACTGACGTTTCTGTGAAACGAAACCTCTTGCACTAAACAAGGATTTGTATAAGAAAGATTGCGAGAGTAGCCGCGACCTGAGGCTGGATTGTCTAGGAGCTAAGATACACCGTGATAAATCGGTCTCCGTCTTGGGGGAAGCGAGAGAATAACCGAAAGTAGAGTGATAGCCGGAGGGGGCACTGGCGCAGCCTGCCCGCTCTCGCAGTGTGTTGTTGCCTTTACTCGTCGGAGCCCGCGCGCGACTCACGCTTGCCACCCGCTCGTACTAACACGATCATAAATAAAACATATTCCAAATTCAAAAAATTAAATAGTAAAATTATCCGTGGTCTGTTTGAAGATGAAAAAAAGTTTGCGTCTGTAAAGTTTTCACATCGCCGTGTTATCGGTAAGTACTACAATTTTTATAAACAACAGGAATAGCAATGTGTATCGGAAGCTCGTATTAAAAAGTTTACACGGAACACGTTCGCCGCAAAGGTGAATACAAATATTTACATAATTGATTCAATCACGAGCACAATGTCAATGCCCTCGTAATATTCTTGCATACTTTTATTTTTAACATAAATATGACTTAACGGTGTTGTGTATCGTAAATGAGATTTTGTTTATACAGTTTACATGGGACACCGGTTTATTTGTTTTTTTCTTATTTCGTGTTCATTGATGTTTGTCTTTTTTACGTACGTTCGTATTTTTAGTATCATAACCCGGCTCAAGAATTTTTTATGAGTTAAATTTACGATTTGTAAGGTGTTCCTGTGAGATTTATTTAAGGAAATTAAGATATCGATCAAAAGGAACTACATAAATTAAAATTAGAGCCTACATTTACTGTTGTTGGTTATATTCTTTTTTAACGAAGTTATATCCGTACATATTTATTTTGGGGTTACAAAATTATTGTTTATCGATGAACTCTATAATTTTTACTGGAATATGTATAGATACTTTTCATCTTGATTAAAAAAAAACTTTTTTTAAATAAGGAATACAATATACGTTTTATAAAAATATACGAAATCAGTTTTCGTTAATGAGCTTATTTCAGAGCTCTCTATTTAGGCAGTTGTGAAATAGATACTCCCAGTGTACAAAGCAATTTTCTTCATGTAAATCGCATTGGAGGACATTAAATTTTCAGCAACAATGTAATAAATCTTGCCGAAGGAAACAATAGTGGCCTCGCAGTTTCCAATGCTTAATACCTGCTCTCAAGATAATTGCTTGTACTCAGTATGTGCGGTCCTAGAGAAATCCTGGCAATAAACCCGATTGTTCTCGAAGTTCCTGCGCCTTGAATACACTATTAATTAAAAAATGTATATTTGCAATGTAAGTTACGTACTGTGAAAGGTATATTAAATGTGATAACATAATAATAAATGTGTAGCGGATCTTGGGATGGATGTGGTTTTAGAAAGATCAGCATAATAGCATTGATTTGTAATTTATTTAAAAACCGTGTCTCATTAGTCATATTCTGTCAATTCTTTATTTATGTAATTTTATAATGGTAACGTAAACTTGGAAGTCTTGATTCCCGAATAGTAAGAAGGGCCGTATTTAACCATGTTCATTTCATTGGTTGACTTTTTAAATTATGTACAAACTTCTATATGAAATTAAGTACTATTTTACGACACATTTACTCCATTTATTTTGCATTTATCATCGAAATGAAGCTAAAATGCGTGTCGTGCAAATAGCGGATCGTGCAAAAAGTTATCATGGTATGGGATTAGAACCTGTAATTGCGATCTCATGTTTCTTCGCCTGCTAATTCCCCCAGCCGTTTATTTATAGCATAGTAGTGAATCGGGTCTTTATTTGATTAAAAATCTTCGCTTGGAGCGTTGCGAATAATATCCCGAGTATTTCTTATTGGTAACTATTTAAGGGAAGTCACGATGAAAGGATCTGTTTGAATGGCAATTAAAACAACAAAGTAATATAGTTTCATGGGGATTCATATTTTAATATTAATAATATTAGTGGACCCCAAACAATTTTGATAGCAGTCCTATAGTAAGCTTATCTGATGCCGATCACAATCAGGGTAATTGTGAAAAATACACATATTATTTCCGATAACAGGTTCAAAAATGTGATACCTATTTTCATAATATTTTTGGCTTATACGCACAAAGACATTTAAAATGTTATTGTCGAAAATGACCTATTTATCGCATATCAAAAAATTTTCTATCTA
The DNA here is from genome assembly GCA_030295005.1 of Cephonodes hylas. Classification (NCBI taxonomy): domain Eukaryota; kingdom Metazoa; phylum Arthropoda; class Insecta; order Lepidoptera; family Sphingidae; genus Cephonodes; species Cephonodes hylas. The sequence continues at coordinate 10,470,506 of AP025371.1, forward strand.
AAATATTGTCACACACACTCGTTCGTTCACATAGAAAATCTAAAAAGGAGAAAAATAGTTCTCAGCAAAGTTCTCTTCCAATGTAACTTTTGATACAAACTCGTATAAACTCACGTGTACACGTTCGAAAAATGGAAGAAAATTTAAGTTTTCTTTTGTTTGTCGCCGTTTGCGCTTTGTTCCAGAGTTCGGTATTATTGGCGCGGAAACGGACGAGAAGGCTAGAGGTTCTCGGAATAGCACGGTTTTAAAAGATTTTTAGAAATTAAATCTGTGTTTGTGCCGTGTATGGAATACGCGGAAAATTGTTTATAAACCAGCTTTTAGTAGTGACTTTGTGGAAAGGATTTTGAGCAGAAATGAATATTTTCAGCGAATATATTCTGATAAGCTTGTTAGAAAAATAATATGGAGTTTACTGAGTGTGCGCAAAAATTGGTTTTCCATGATTAATAAATTCTAAATATCTATATATACTATTAGTTGGAGTGCCTTAAATACCCAAACCCACGGTGGGCAGCAGCGCCGTAGGTAAAGCACTCCAACCACTGCGGTCACCAACCCGCCTGCCAAGCGTGGTGACTACGGCATAATCCCCCAAATGGCAGCTAAATATCTAATGTAAATTAAATTCTGGAAGGACTGCCTAATTTGGTTCACCGTTTTCAATGGTATGGAACGCCATCGACAGTTTATGTATTTATTTATTCATATTTTTTTATAAACTATAGCTCAGTTTATAATAAATAACTTTAATTAAACTTTACGTAAAACGGAAAATGAAACTAGACATTATATTTTGCTGAACAACAGACACTGATAAATTGAAATATTATGCAAAATCCTTTTAAGACTCGGTGACACTTTTGCTAACGCAAGGAAAAGTAAAGCACGCGAAGCTACAAGAAATGCAAATTTATTCATACAAGTAAAGGTAAAAAAGATAACAAGCCGTGTTGTTTTCCGGCTTTATGGAATGGTCCATATCCCGCAGATGTCGTAAAAGCCGACTAGAAGACTGCGCAAGATAATGGTAACGTTATATCGACTGTAATTGTTGGGATGCTCAAGGAGATTTTGCGCTGTTGCTTCCATAATAGAATTGCTTGAACGGCAGTGAAGTTTGATGCGAAACGTTTTTCGAAATGTTATGAGGATGGTATATAATTTTGACTTTAGTATGGAGTGTGCGTAAAATCAAATACGTTGGAGCTGTTGGTAGGAAAATGATTATATATATTTTTTGAATTGATCTTTGACAAACATCGGTTGCGAATTAATTGGGTATTCAAAACGAATTATTACACAAAGATAAAGATTTTGAGAAAGGCGCGTAATGGATGGGAGCTGGTGAAGGCCGAATGGTTGGCGCTTTCTAAGGGAAGCCTACGTTCAGCATGGGCGGCGATAGGCGAAGTGTATCAAGATTTAAAGCTAAAAGATTATTATTTCTGGGCTTCTATGGTAGTACCGCCACTGCCAACACCATAAAGGCTTTGGACAAATCCTGAATAAAACCCGGATAAAAGAAAAATGTACAAAAACGTGCTGTTAACGTCAATAGTTTCCTTTGAAACTGTATACGTATAGAAAAGCTGTATTGCAGGTCAGATTTGAAACTGTGTCAGATTCTAAAGTTTGAATTACACTGACCTACTGAGGACAGTTCGTGTTAAATGTCACTCCGCCAACTACGATACTTGATATTACAGTTGCATGTTTAGGGAATCATTAACTTAGTTTTTGTGATTAGTATCCTTATATTCTGTCTTCGCCTATTTTATATTTAGCTGGTTAATATCCCGTAATGCAGTAAGTTTAAAAATCCCTTCGGATATAATAGATGGTACAGTGTATATTATAATACTTTATCAAATTCAAGTAAAAATATTTCACAGATTGAAAATTGTTCAGAAAAGGACAAAAACCTTCAGTTTATTTTCATTTAGGAAATTATTTTTTTTAACGTCAACTTGTTTATAATCCTCTAACTATTATCAGTCTTAGTTTTCGATCACCGTCTTTTTATAGCCTTTATATATACATGGACACTTTACTAATATAATTAATGATAATCAGACTAATTTAAATTAAGGATGGTTCGCGTACAGCTTGAAAGACGTGTAATGTATATGCTCTGTATAGCATGTCACATCGCCATATATGAATCGGAAAGTGAAACACGCTTTTATATGAAAGTGCCGTGCAAAAACTAAAAGTACATTATGTGCCACTTACTATTAAGGGATTTGGAGTGGCAGAGCCATTAAGTTAATTTTAACTGCAGGCTCGAACTTGCTTGATGAGACTGTCTCATTCCAGTGCCGTGACGTTCGCTATAATGGTAAAGATAAGTTAAAATCTAACACAATTTCTATTTAAAGGATCGATGAACTTACGCTTTACTTCCCGAGGAGGTAGTCAGGCGTGTATTTTTGCACCCACATTTCGCCAATTGCATTTTAGCCCCACGAAATAGGGAGCAGATTATTGCCAGCGGCAAATTCCAGACTGAGCTGTTACTGAGAATTTCCAATGGATAAACCCAATATAATTTTACTCAAAGTGGGAATCGTACCCGGCATTGCACAATACATTGTACCGCGAGACCACGAGACCCTCATTAAAGAGATGATCGTTTAGTGCTGACCATATTCCTATACCAATTACACAATGAAAGTATGTTACTCAATCGTTTAGTAGAATTTGTTTATATTAATTAATTATTTCCAAAAAAGTACCCTGAATTCGGCGCCTTATGTCCTATTCGATAGTCTCGAGATTTTATGTCCATTAAACTACCAGCAGTCAGAATCCTCCATTCATATAATATTAAAGGCAGCAGTTTACAAATATATTTATTGAAGTAAAAACTTTTTCATTTCCATTAATACTTCCCCAATAAAATCTGAATGGTAAATTGGTAGCGCGCATATGAACGTTGAGTTTTTATTGTTGACTTTTTGAAGCTTGGCAATTTATAACTCGTCCATTGTAGGATTTGTCTTTGTTTGGTAGGCACTATTCCATTGTTTATGGAGGTTGAAACGGTAAAATATTTTTCTAGTTATGCAAATTTATTATTGTATGCAGTTTTTTGTCTGGTTGGTTAAGGCTTGAATTACAATAGAAAGAAGGATTCACAAATTATTAAAAATGTGTATACAATGCTAAAGAACTGGTCGGCGATTTGCGAATATAATATGTAAGATAGAAAACCCACAATGTTGCCAATTGAAATCACCTGTATACAAATGCGTATAAAAATGTCTCTGAGATCGTAATCGTTCCCCAGTTAATGCTCTATTTCGCGGTTGCCAAGCCCGTAAAAACCCGTTGTACTCCCAGCGAATCAGATTTGATGAAGTGGTTAACTTGTGATAGCGTGACATTTGTCGCTCGATTCGTCAGATATTGGCGTGTTTCCACAACGTCACGCTATTGTCACGGTCACGCCGGCACCGATTCTCACGTCTCTATGTCTCGTCTAATAGTGGCGACACGTCGATTGTCAACGTCTAGTCACGAAATGTTGAACTTGCCTCATCCCATTGTTTCCGTGTCGTACCCTCGAATTCGAAGTCTGACATAGTAATATTATAATAGAAAGTTAGGTAAATGCTAGGTTTTGGATTTTTGAGTGATGCAACCGATGAAAATCAGTTTCTTAGAATTCGTGATTTTTTGGAATGATGTAACGGTAAATATGTTTTGGTATTTTTATAATAGTCTCTGTTAGTTTTAGTTTTATAATAGTCTGAGTCTTATCAGATAGGTAGTTTTAAATCGGGCCGAACATGTCCTTATTTGAAATATTAGATTTTGTTTCTTATAACCAAATATTTCTTATTAAATAAAAACATAAAAATACTCCGTAAGTAAAAAAATTATGATTTAGTTATTTTATTAAAACAATATGTTTAGCATTTTCCTTGACTTATCAATAGATAAATAAGATGAGTCACATAATTTGTTGAAGTCTCTCAGCTTTTTACGTATAAGAATTCGTCAGTTCCGCTGTTGACTAGAATCAGACATTATGCTAGTTAAGAGCTTTGTGAATGGAATGAAATTTCTGTCTCTAGACAGGTTACAGGGAATACCTTAACATGCCAAGTTTACGTTTCTCGAAATTGCCATCTTGACATAGATAACGTTTCAAAGTGGGTTTATAGCGAGAATATTATTAAATGTAATGTATTTCTAAAACAATTGTCATTGGAAATTAAATTGTTTATAACAAAAAGATTTATATCAATTAGTACCTATGTGATAATTTATGGGTAATTTATTGATTTTCTTTTGCTTGGCCGAATATATTTCCAAGGCAGATAATTCTTTCTGTTTAAGATATATTTACATTAAGTAGGTGTGAATATATCGATGTAAATCCAAACATAGCTAGTGTTGTCGACTAAGGCTTACTCACAGGTCTTCTAAGTTTACCATTAAGCCAAGCCCGCTTTTTCTGCAATGGATGCTCAGTCTATGCTCAGATATGGTCTTTTATATATAACCTTATAATTCTCAGACCAGAAACATATATTTTTAGATCACACAAATGTGGTTCTTCTATTGAACCCATAGTATCTAGTTTTGTGGCTTGGCGCCTAACCAATTGCGAGAGGGTGTCAAATTATGCATAAAGATATTTTACAACTGGCTCTTCTACAACTGCATTGCAGGTCATATAAAAATTAGGTCAGCAACCGAACGCCTCGTGGAGTAACGCAGATTTGACAGGTTACCGATATCATAAATTCGCTTGTATGTAATATGTACTAGTCGGATAACCATATTATTTTTACTACAATCAACACGTAGGGTATTAATGAGATTCAGGCCATATGTTGTAGGTCTATCCAAATGAAGAAATAACCAATTATAATGGTTTAAATAAGTTTGACAATCTTCCAAACTACAGATTAGAAAAAAATCAGGGCATTAATGCAAACGGATATAGCAAACGTGGTCTGTCATATTTAGATTAATTTAGGATTTGTAATTTAGGATTACCCTTGTAGGATGCGTATCATGAAAAAAAGGAGTTACATAAATTGGTGTAATAATTTCACAATCACCCATATCTGTTATCAGTGTCATAATGTAAACTGAAAAAAAACAAAGTTTATTTTATGCTTGCTTTTATCGAGCAATCAATTCATCTGCCGAGGGGTCAGCGCTTCGCCTCGTTAATTAGTTTAACCTTTACAAAAAAGTCTCCTCATTCCGATCCCGTGCATACAACGCGAAATCCTATACAATCGCACATGGACGCGAAAACGTGATTATTATTATTGTTGTTTGTTCAGCAAGCGATCGAGTTTAACGCTTCAAGTTAAATTGCAAACAGTAAAACAGCGATAAAAGTGGTCTGTCTGGTTCTGACGCAAGGATACACATAGAAAAATACAATTCATCCTTTTTTATGTCGTTCTACAGTCGGATAGTCGGGCAACACTCGTTGTTTAACAGGGTTGTCAGCATAATTGATGGCGACCGAGCCAGACAAAAGGTCCGGCGCGAAGTACATAAAATTGTGGAAACTTTCGCACTTGTTAATGCATAAATTTTAAACCGTGCAAACGGGTATTTATTTGAAATTTAAATTGCAATAAATCGGAAAGTTAAAATGGAATGGTCTTACGTAATTAACTCGTACTTTGTTTTTCGATTTGACTTTAAAGAATTTTTGTCGAATTGAAAGATGAAAAAGCTTCGAGAAGCTTTAACAGTGACTAACAATCAGTAACAGTTCTTTACTAAGACATAACAGCGAATTGATTAACATGCATGATATCCTAAAAAATAAACACTATTTTACACTTAATGTCCCGGTAATCAAGGACGAATCGTTACAACATAGCCTTAATATTTTTCTAAGAAGTTTTATAAATACCCTACATTAAGCCCATAAATGTATGACATAATATGTGGTTTACTATCCTAGTTTATTACAAGGCATATAGAAAGAATGTATCAGAAGATAATTCGGCTAGTCTAGGACAAAATGAAAGCAATCTGTGTACTCAACTTTTCATTAATGTTGACAACGTGGCTAAGCTGAGATTGTTGTGATGTTTTACTGCTGACCTGATAAATTGCCAGTTGCTGCCCGTGTTTCTTAGATATTACAGCCTTAGATAATGGACAACCGGCTTACGAAGCTATTTTTATATGTTACACCTTATATTAACAGTAGCTTGCTAATTAATTAATTATTTATTATATTAAGGGATTATTGTAGAATCATGTTGTTGAGTTATTATTTATTTATTTCAAATACTTCATATACAAAACTGTATATAGGCGGACTTAATGCTCGTGGCATTTTCTACCAGTCTACCTTAGGGTGGTGGAGAGATGAAGTATGGTTGGTGTGAAAAAAAAAACAAAGAGATACAAACATATATTCATAATAAAAATATACATAAAATATCTCACATATATATTATTAGAAATACACATTAAAATTTATTTATTGAATTATAGTTTTTTTTGTGTATTTATCAAACGAAAATTAAATAGGCGAAGTTTGAATTCTTTTAAGCAGAAACTACTCAATGGATTAAATTGGCACTGTTGTTAAGCTAGAATAATGGGCTACATTTTATCCTAATAATGAGATTTTCCTCTGGGATGAGAATGGAAATTAATGCGGACGGGGATAGTTGGATCCTATAGGTAATTTTATTATAAAGCCTTAAAAGTGACGGACTACACGCCATTTTTTATAAGAAACATTTGTCTCAACAACACATTTTTTTAACGTCAATTTCACAAAATGCGGGGTGCACCCCCGCATTTTCATGGGTCATTATAATATTTTTTTTTTGCTTTCAGCCACTTGTTCCGTACTTCGACATAGGTTTTGGAGATATAAGTTTTAAGTCGATAACTATAGCCTAACGTGATTTAGTAGAATTCACATACCTAAGAAATAACTAAAAAGTCTTTACGTTAAAATGAAATTAAATAAGTTTACGATAGATGAAGGGTAAGTAAACTACTGCAGAGTTACATGTTTGTTTGCGAACAGCGTGCTGACGAATATACATAGAACGAGTTTATTTTAAAAGTATAATTTGAATAATGAAATGCAATACTCGGCGACCAGATTACAGACCGAGAGGGTTGAGATATTAAAATGACTAGGACTATATGAAATAAACGTGAGAATGTTTATATAGAGACGAAAAAAATTATAACCTGCCACATGAATATATTTCAACCAGCAACATACTTAAACGTTCCATTTAACAAGAAACGAGAGATTTTCTCATCAGACGAATAAAGCGTTCACAAACGAACATTTTTGTAATGTTAAGCAAATATTTGGAAATCTGAACGTTTTCATTTGATCTGGCCCATTCGGAATTCAATTTCCATCAACCCTGAGCGAAGTAAATTACCTACAGACATCGCTCTGTGCATTTGTGAGAAAAAACGTTCCTCATAAAAGCCGACTGAATAATCGCCGTAATCGAATCACGGACGATGTTTTTTAGTTACACTGAGACGTTAAAATAGTTGTGAGTTCTTTCACACCGTTGTTAAAAAGCAATGGATTGTTTTTTGTTGGATTATGTCGGACTTTTTCAATTATTGGTACCGTTGTTTGTGTCTGAGCCCTTCAAATCGAGCACTGACCTATAGCAAGCTTTTTTGTATTTATATCAATCTCTTTGAATGGTAAGAAAATGGTGATGTTTGAAGACGTATTTAGGACTTCGAGTTATAACACATCTTAAAATAGATGTTTACATTATAATAAGACTTATTTCATAATGAAATTTTGTAATTTTTTCTATGTGCGCTTTATATTTTTAAATTCACCACATACCTGTTGGTCCTATTGATACCATGATAGTTAGAATTAAGTATATATTTATTGCTAAAGAGTTACATATGATGGTTTCATTATGTAACAATTTGAATATTTTGAGTTACGTGTCAAAATATAGTTTTTATAATTTTAATACTTTTTCTGGCAAATATTTACAACGAAATTATGTACTACCAATACCTAGCATAAAACAAAAACCTAACGAATTGGCAGCTCGGAGATACAGCTAAATAAACAAAACACTGTTAATTTTGGATTAAACCCACGCTCGAAGCTTAGCGTACAACACCGAAGCACTTTTGTTCCCAGTAATACTTGGGTGTTACTGTACATAAGTTTATTATTATGCTAAGCAGATTCTTCCCAACTTGTACTGCAGAGAAGCCTCGGGCCTCGTGCCGGAATTATTATATCGTTTCTCTATTATATAACCATTTGTGACGTCATCGTTTTTGTTTCAGATATAATCGATCAGATGTTCACCTGATGTATTGATTGTAAAAGTGAATGTGGGTTGTATTATGTTTCATTTGCAATGCATGTCATGCGTGTATGAATGATCAATTATATGAATTTGTTAGTACCGAGTTTTTATACAGGATTTTTATTGTTAGGTATGGATATTGTATTCATTATTTATCTATCGTATTATTATAAAGCTAGAGTTTGTTTGGTTTAACGAGCTAATCTAAGGAACTACTGGTTCAAATTGAAATGTTATTTTTTTGTTGACTAGCATTTATTAAGGAATGCCATGTTATATATTATTATGCTATGCCTAATACGAGTGAGTCAGTTAATGAAATCATAAATATTAATTGTGAGGTCTCAAGTTTCGCATACAAAATTGCAGGCAAACTGAACAGCTAGTTCTAACTAAACAATAAATCATAATTTCTATTTTTCTATGTAGAACAGACACATAATACCCTGTTACACTGCAATACTATAGGTAGCACTCAAGTATGTATGACCGAGGTCGTGGTAAAAAATATAAAATGTGAACACAAGGTCGATAAAACTCCCCCCAGTGCCATCCATTATCCCGACTTAATTATATTAACGTAACTGGGAGCAAAAGCTACTAAATCGTATGGGTTAAGTATTTTCTCTGTGTGAGCTAATAGTTACAATAACAGCTTGTATTATTAAGAGATCCCATGTGTTTTCATCTCAACATAGATTCTTATAGTTATATGAAAACTATATTTTCTTTGTATAATATCTTATTTCTTTTGTAATAATACATGTTGATAAAATGTGTTTTCTAATGATATAGTACCTAAATTGGTAATTTTATGTGTGTTCAAAAGTATACAATAATTATTTTTACCAGAAAATGTCAGGCTTGAAGGAAGTGCTTAGTAGCAACTTGTAGTCCGGAATTGCACTCAAAAAACTGCTCTAGGCCCTATACGCGGGACGGAACCGCGGTTGACAAAATGTTTGTGCAGAAATGAACACTGCTTACTTCTTAGTCGAATACAGGCGTTAGTGAATAAATCATTGCTTTTTACGAGTAAATTACTCTTCTCCCGACCCGGTAATCCAACCTGGAATCTCCTAGATAATTGTAAGCAACCATGAAATATGGAGGAATGTATGTACTTGAGTGTTACGCGAGTTACGTTCGAGTGATCAAAGAGCTGGCTCAAATGCCGCCCGTTTGAGGTCCATGCGAGTGATGTAAAAGGATTGATCTAATGCCCTAACAAATTTATTCGCTTGTAAGATTTAGGTTTCGGATTATTTTGGTGGGCTTTAGAATGAAATTCTCAGAGTGAAGTTTATTTGTAGATTTATATCCTCCTTTATTTTTGTATTGTAAATGATTATTTATGCTATGTACCATCACGATTTTCTTGTTACGAGACAACAGTTGGCCAAACTTACTTAAGTCTTTTCGGAGGAACCCAAAGAAAACGGGAACAGACTCGCCACTTAATAAATGGGTCTAATAATGTAGTCCGCCAACCCGTACTAGGCCAGCGTGGTGGACTATGGCCTAAAACCCTCTTAATGGTAGAGGAGACCCGTGCCCAGCTGTGGGACGTATATGGGTTGATGACGAATAATGTAGTTGGCATATTCATTCTGCAGTAATGTCGGTGTAAAAACATATAATCCTAACAAATTTTATTGAAAGATATTAATTTATTGATTTTATTCCATTTAAATATCTAAAAAAATACCTAATTTATTACAACCCTGCCATCAAGGCCTATTGATATTTTCCGCAAACAAATGATCCGAAGCCAGCGTGTGGGATCACAAACATCTATTTTAAAAGGTGTACGGCTCACTAGGACGTATAATGAGAGCACGTAGACGCCTGTAATGACTTTCTGGAGGGCAAAAACTGTTGGCAGACAGTGTTTAAGGCATATCTGCTCGGGGCGAGTGGCGGACGGTGGAATAACTTTCTCAATACAGCGAGCACGTCATTTATATTCACAGATGTATTTTATAGATTTATATTATCTTTAGTTATTTTATAATACGCCGATTATGCGGTGTTTAATGTGGGGTGTTGTGTTTCAATTGGGGTAAAAGAATTAGTGTGAGTATGAGTTTTTGTAGTCTTCATGTGTGTTTGCGTGTATATATAAAATGAATTAATTGGATAAATTATGGTGTAATGTGTTAGTATCATGTATTGATTCGTACATGTACTATTTTTCCCCATGGGACATTTTTATTCGTAGCGGATGTCAATTGAAGTTTATAAGCTCTGGATATAAGTAAATTGATTAGATGTTATGTTGTGTTGTTACAGTTTGTATCGTTATGACATACATCAGCGGCAATAATTTATAATTGAGGATTCAAAAGAACATGTAAAAATCTATTCGAATAAAGATAATTTCGACTTCTTTGACAATGGCGGCTGACGCATTTAAATCTTTTACTAGAGGCGCTAGCGTAGAGTAAGGTTTTCAAAAAGCAGTTTAATATTAAATATTGCAGAATCAATAGCGCCAGAAATACAATTCATATGAATTATTACAGAAAAGTCTTAAGCCTGCAAGTTTCTCCATAGTGTGGATTTTCGTAATTAAAGTAACAGATATTAACTTATACGAACTTCTGAGAGTCGGAAATGTGTGTTTTAGACTCGAATTGCGAGCAAAGCCTCTGAAGGTTGGCTCGCTTCCAACTGAGCACTGTTACTTATTAACATTACAAGTTTTATTGTAAGTTTAATTATGTTTATGTCTGTTCAAGGCTTCTCCTACTAATTACGGGAAGTTTTAGAAATAAATCAAATATGATGAATAATGTAAAATATAAACGGAGAGATGTACTAATAATGGCAATAGGCTCATTTCATGTTACGTGCGTCAGATACTTGGCGAAATGTGGGTGCAAAAATGTGCCTTTGGGGAGAATTTAGGCGTGAGGCTATATTTTTTTGTTACGAATATATGATAAATAATAACTTTGTACATGATTTAAAAAAAATACTATTTTATTCTGTTATTTACATCTTAGGTTTTTTTTGCGCCTAATAATTCGGTTATAAGCTGTCGCATGCTCGTCTCCGAGTATATTAGTAAGCAATGCTATTAACATAGAAGTAAATAGCTCAAAGTTACTTTCATACAATCAGCAGCTTCGAGACAACCTTGAAAAATCTTACCAACAGCTTCAGTCTTAAAATCAGCCCTAGCTTTGTGAGCACTTATACTCTAGAGATAAGCGAAAGCCGGCCGCACCGTTGAATTTTGTTTTCAACAATAATTTCTAGACGGAGTAAGTCACGAATGCAATTTTCTTTGACATTTACTTGCAGTTTAAAAATTTCTTTTGTATCCATTTTAGCACTCGACGGCATCGGGGTTAATCATGAGATTCGGGTAGGCGGCAATGGATCGTAAACTGTTTGTAAAACGGTGACTTTGTCATACTTTGTGGTAAATTGTGTCGGCACTGTTTGTTTAACGTTAAGTATTGGAAAGTTGATTGGTATTAGTATACATAGACATATGTACGTATACAACTACATATTCATGCTTGTATTTCCCGAAGGATAAAATGACGACTATTGACGTTTTTCGCGCATATAAGAGTGGACCTATATACCTATTTCTCAAAGGCCGCTTAAATTTAAAAATTACTGTTTCTTCTGGTATTATGGGTGTTCAGGGGCGATGTTGACTACGTAACACATGGCTCACTTGCTCGTTTACCTCCTCTTTCACAAAAATATTTGCAGACTCCTTGCTGCGACTGAAAAGTTTCCGATGGAAATACCCAAAAACACTTGAGCTCTAGATAGTATTGCACATATTTATGCCACGTGACCACAAAGTGGCCAGGTACGAGGAAAATATGATATTCGTGGGAAGGCTAGTGGCCCTTACAGATTTTAGTACCTTTTATTTTATACGACCACTTTAAAATGATCGTGCTAGTTTGAAAGTAAGTTTACCATTTCATCACCAATGCGTCCTATTAGCAAATCATCGGAGGGAAAGGAAGAGAGAGGATGAGTTAATTAGTAGTCTTAAGGGCATTTATCAAGGTACTCTGGTGAAATAATTGCTTGGGTTTCATTTCTAACTATTTTAATTTGACTTTTCATGGTAACTTTTGATGTACACAGTTTAAGAATTATATCTATGGATATTCGTGATGTCTTTGAGGTGAAGGCGCGGGGTCGAGGTCACCGGCGGTCGTGGGTTCAAACACTAGGCGCACACCTCTTTTCAAAGTTATGTTAAGAAATTAAGTTCGTCTTGAATTACCATATACTTTAACGGTAAAAGAAAACATCATGAGGAAGCCTACGCATCTGATAAAAATTTCCTAGGGTATTTGTAGGTGTGTAACCGCTATATAACCGCACTAGACTAGCGTGGTGGACTAATGCCAAAACCCTTCTAATTGTAGAGGAAGCCCGTGCCCAGCAATGGGACGTATCTGGCTTGATAATGTAAGAATTATATGTGTTTGTTGAATTATATGGTATTTTATAAATTTGTTAACTTTCATCAGTAATAAAATCCGATAGACAAACGATAAGAAATTATTCTAGAGTTTGTTTCGTTTCAATTGTGTTTCTGCATATCACGACCAAAATCATGTGACCCGTTTGAACACTTTCCAATATTCACCGCCTTGCCAAGTGGAGGGAGGATACTTATTCACGATTCGATAAAATCGCACTGATCTCGGCAATATACAATATTTATTGTTTCCTTTGTGGAAACGATATTGTCGTGTGTTTTGTTAAGTTGTTGCTTTGTCATCGTCTTTTACGTATTGGATACGTGTATTATGTTCATGTTTCATGTCATCATTTTCATATTTCTTATGTATTTTGTTCATTTTAATGCTCCGTTGTCATCGGGCCATATACGTCGCATTACTGGGCACTCCAATATGCATCATGTTAATTGGTATTCTTTAACCTTAAAGTTTAGAATCGCTCAGTGGTACTAAACCTAAGAATTCAATGCCTGTTAAGAGTGAAGTCTTAAAAGCCCAGTCATCCCCCTAGCATTAGAACTAGAGCTCAATATCATGTTTCAATGATATGATTATTGTTTCTTATTGATACCATATTTGGATCAAGTCTGTTAAATCATTAAGGATTATAACGACTGACATAGAATTGTAGTCAAATTTGACAAATAGCCTAGGTCTACTGGTTACATTAATCACGTGTCTCAGATATTGTTCAAGACCTATTAGACAAATGGATGTCGTGTTTCAAAAATCTTTGACAAGACTGAATGGCAGTGAGTAATGGACAAATGTCACCTGTTACAACTCAGTTTGTGTGTCAGACAAGAGCTATATTGTGCCTAAATGTCATTGTATCGAGAAAAAAAACATTAGTTTCGATTCTTAGAAAACAATTGGAGACGCTTTGAAAGAGACGAATTATTGATTTTACTATCCAGTGATACCTCTCGCGCAAGTATTTAATAGCTCTGACGCCCTTGTAAGTAATAAATTCGTAAGTCACTGGTAGTTAATTGTTGACATATATTGAAATATTCTATGCGATATTTCGGAATATATTTGACATTTACTTTGATAGCACTGTCTATTGCACACTTATTTCTTTTGCACTTTATTGTGATGAAGGATCGTGATGAAATTTACACATTTAATATTTCTTGTTGAATTCTGAGGGTATGTGACATTTAGCAACTTTAATTTGGTCTATGGCATTAGACGAAGCCTGTGCAACTTTAACCAAGCCTCTCTCTCTTTCTACTAACTATTTTTGAAATCTTTCGTGAAGACAGCTATTGTCGAGCTGTCCATAGAAAGTGCAAACACTGGTGTTATTACTATAACTATAGAAAAGTTTTGTAACGAGCAAATCGTCGTGGCTTTACGCTGACATTTTTCACAGCACGTTGTACAAAATTGGTTGGTTGGTGCAAGTGTCCATTATACCTATTAGCTTGGGATTTGAATGGAGCGGAATTGCACAAACGTGAAGCTTGCCTTGCCCTGTCCCGCAGTACATATCAACACGTACACTATTAGCCCCGCATTGTATGCTTTGGAGAATTGCCTTTTAATTTTCCGTTCCAACTGGGAACTTTATCTGATAAATTGATTTCAAGTTCTTAATTTGATTAATTCTGTCTTAAGTAACTTAGTTAGCAGTATAAAATGAAGAGTATTTTAGTTCGATCGAGATAATTTCATCTTTCTTAGGCTATATTTGGAATGAAATGACGTATGAGTCTTTAGATTGTTTTTTATTTTCAACTAAATAATAATTTAGTTAATTAGATAATTTAGTTATAATAATTTAGTGTAAATTAATAAATTTACACCATACAAATAAATCGTATCATCAGAAAAATAATTCACAATATATTTGTGTATAAGTGATAGTAATCTAAACGAATTTATATCCTATGATTGAATAATGGAATTTGGGTCTAGTTTTCCGTTCCGCTTGGTCGGGCAGCAAATTTAGCCTGAAATTATTGGGATAATTAACTGTTGATTGATTAACTACCGAGGTTCACACGTTCAATCTATCACTTAATATGACAGCGCTAATTAAAATCATTATGCACTCTATAGTAACTGTCATCAGTACAGATTGCCATCTTCTTATTAATTGGTGTTTTTATAAGATCGTGTACAGTGTTGCAACATCTATATCAGATCAAGCATTGTTACTCAATTTTCTCAATAAAAATTTCCAACTTTTGCGGTAGGTTGTACACGTTTTCGAGCACATTGGCACGTTCTAGGATCTGGATGGTTGCCAGCAGATATAGCAATGGACTTTGCCGATTAATTTACTTATTTCGTTGTGTTTTAAGATGGGAGTGATTCTACGATTTGGTAATATTTATGTGTGTTTATATTCGTAAATATTTGTTTACTGCACAATTTATGTTTTATAAACTGAAAGATAATATGTGCTTATGAAATAAATGCTGCGTAATCTTTTATTATTTAGTAAAGTCATCAGCAAATAGTTTCCTTACTCTAGTTGTAGGTGTACTTTCTTTTCATTTTTAAATAGTCTAAAATTAAGAAAAAGTGTTAAAATCCCTTTACAATAAAATTAATCCAGTAAAAAAAAACAGGAGACAATTGTAATTAATGATTACCATGACAACGTCCACAGTAATAAATTAATTACATATCGTCGACATTAACAAATTAATTAATTATTGATACGCTTCGATCAAATTGATACGTCATTGTTATCATAATTACTTTTTGTGATGTAATCTGTAGTACCATAAGAACATTATTTCCGAAATCCTCATTATTTAATTACATATTGCCCAAACCGAACGTCTCATACTTCGTAGAAATGTTACACAGAATTTTCTATCCATTTCGGCCACTTAAAGTATCTGAATCGCTTGTGACTAAGCTACTTCCTATCATCGGTAAGTGAAAGGCTTTCTACAAACTGGGACGATACCTTAAAGCCCTTCATTGCATATG
This sequence comes from Cephonodes hylas, assembly GCA_030295005.1. Taxonomy (NCBI): domain Eukaryota; kingdom Metazoa; phylum Arthropoda; class Insecta; order Lepidoptera; family Sphingidae; genus Cephonodes; species Cephonodes hylas. The sequence goes on from AP025371.1 coordinate 10,486,296, forward strand.
TAGGTCATCTTGAGTTGCGCTGGATTTATTATCGCCTAGGGCCTGGCATCAACCGAGAATAGATGATCTAAGCATCGTCCTACACGGCTTCAGTGTTGAACGTATGATAATAGATCATTTTATTAATAGTAGGTTTATTATTGTTGAATGGGCGGTAATTTTGATCAACGTCTAGATATTTTGTGACCTATCTTTTGATATCTACTAGCGCAGTAATTTGTTTATGTATTAAAATGTAGTAACATGTTCCATGGTGATAGGTTTGATATAGACATGACACAGTTGCGCAGAGCATTTTCCGAAATTATATAGCAAAGTGAAAAAAAAAAAATCTAAATGGAAACAAATGCAATATCATATATTGTCATAAAAAGTTGGCGCGAATACTATCAACAACATTGTTTTATAAATAAGTATATTTCTAAAAGTGCTTAAGATCTGACCTGAGTAGCTATTTCATCTGTCTGATATCCGATTTTATGATCAGTATGTGATACAAATGTTGCGCGTAATTCGACACTTAGATAGTAAACCTAGACCTGCTTCTCAGAAGTAGTATGGCTTAATACCTGTTATAAATTTATTATGATTGCTTTGCGATCGCGATCCAAGTATGTGCCGTGCAGTCTAGAGTTCCCGGAGGTTATTACCGGTTCGGGTGACGTACTACTGGGTTTTTCTGTTGGGAAATTCGCAAAGCATAGAGTCAGGAATTGTGCCCGAGGAAGGGCAAAGGTCTATTACGTAGGACTTAGACGCAATTGTTGAAATATGTGTGAAGAAATACACCACTGCTTACTCCTTTGAGGAATACAGGCGTGAGTGTACTTATGTAAACAAAATATTCGTAGATACAATGAGGTATATAAAGCGTATTAATTGTTACCTAATTTCTCTCACTTTTAATTTTATCTTTCTTCTTCATCAACCCATATACGCCCACTGCTGAGCACGGGTCTCCTCTATCATTGAGAGGGTTTAGGCCATAGTCCACCACGCTGGCCTAGTGCGGGTTGGCGGACTACACACCTAAGAAATTCCTAAGAACTTTTAGGTGTGCAGGTTTCATCACGATGTTTTCCTTCACCGTTAAAGCAAGTGATAATTCAATTTGAATACACACATAACTCCGAAAAGTCAGAGGTGTGTGCCTGGGGTTCGAACCCGCGACCGGCGAGATTCTCGACCGCGTGCTCAAACCTCGAGGCCATCACTGCTCATTAATTATTATTTAATTTTATATTTGTCTCTAAAACCTGGGATGAACTACGGATGAAAACGAGGATAAAATTCAGTAGAATAGATTTTATAATATGCTTTTTAGTAATAAGCATTTGATTGTTGCCGTAAATATTTATACCAATCAAATAACTGCAATTTCTTTTCTTATTGCTCTATTTGCGAATGGACTATTAAATTTTTTGCTACCTCGAAGCTCTGATTGGATTATTAGCTTCCCTCCTTTAGCTTCCGTTTTCTATGAAGAATCTGTTTTGCGATTTTCGCTTTAAGCATTTGCTCTTTGGATTTTACGTGACAATAAATGTTTATTTTTGATGCATTATTGGTTCTTGATTTAATTAAAGTGGGATTAAGATTGATATATGTTACGTTTTTAGGTCTCGATGTTTAACTGTTGCCTTGAATATTAATTGTTTGTATTTTTGGGTTATTCTAAATAAACACTTTGAATCAGTTTTTCTTGAAACTATAGTTATTTGGCTTTTAAATCAATGGTATTTTTTACGATTACGCCACCGAAACTTATTGACCCCGCTTACTTTTAATTTCTTCTTGCGTAGGCTTAACTCGAAGTTGCGCCCGAGGAAATCTGATTTGTTACGTTTTATATACGGCAGGAAATAACGCGACGCTTAACCGTCATTTCCAGGCGAAAGATTTTATTGCGTCCTGGAAAAAATCTTTGAGCCAATGTGTGTGATGAAACGTTCTATTTATTCAAATGAAACGGAAAAATGTTCTCGAAATTGCTCTCATATTCTGAGAGTTTGATTAATGTCGGCAAAGTTAGATGGAAATAATTTTGATACTTCGTTCTTGTGAACTTGTTTTTAATGCTAAAGGAAGATTAAGGTGTAATGATTATATTACAGTCACAGTAATTTTTGTATAAATATTGGCTTCTCATTAAAAAAAAAACTTTTATTTGTGCAATTAAAGTGAGCTTTTCATACGAAAAGGAAACTTAATATTATTCATATATGTATTGTATATATAACATACACTATAATAGCATACTAAAACTGTACTTAGCTATCTCGCCAGAGGCGTCAAGCTTTCCTCGAAGATTAATTATCCACATGGTATAATAAATGTCAGATGAATGCTTTCCTGTCCACTTATTTAGCCGATTAATTCATACTATACATTTATACTATATAATAGATTATACTATCAAATGCAGAAGTAGTTCGGTGAGACACTATTTCTCTTTTAGGATATTGTATTTAACTGTTTATATGATAATGAAATAGATACGAATAACTGCTTAGTTCTCTATAAAATTGTAGTAAAAGTCAAGAAACAAATTCCTTTTATTCTATACTCTCCTTAATAACGACAATGTTTTTAAACGTTGCTTACTGAACGCTGCAGTATATTTTATATTTTGTTTTTACAGCACGTCTTGTGGTCCTTTGGTACTTTAGAGTTTATGCTCTCGAGTAAACTAATTTCTTACGTAATAGTGGTTTCAACGAACATTGTTGTAAGTAAACTGGGTATAAAGATACTACCTGTGAAAATTAATTACCAAAGTTTCAAGTTATTTTATAATGAATGGCGAATAAAAGGTGTACGTTTCGCAATAAAGTTAAGGCGCCTCGCCTCGTTCAGAGTCTCCGCCCAACTTTAAGTTTCGAGTCACGGACTCAATTTATTTTTATTCGTTTCTATGCAAAGGAAACGAGATTAAAGAGACCTGTAACTTCGCGATGAGACGCACAGATCGCCCAACTTATTGCGAGTTTTAATTGAGTTTTTATTGTATTGTAATTTTACGCGGGATTTTGTAATGGGAGCACTTAATTTGATACGCTGCGGTTTTGTTTCGTGTATTATGCTAACCGCATTTAGGCCAGTATTTTAGTCGACAATCGGCAGTTTGAAAATAAACCTGTCTGTAACAATACCCCAGCGTAGGTGGTTAGTAGTATAATGATTAATGTAATGCCTCGTGGTCTCGCGGTGCAAGTAATGTGCGAATTAGAGCTTTTTCAGTAGCAAATTCTGAATACTAGCATGGAGTGCGAAAATATGCCGAAAAAACGGCAAAAGGCTCAACCTCTATTATAATACATGGGACTTATACCTGGCGAAATTTGGGTCCAATAAGGCAGCTCTGCCTACTGTAGAGAAATACAGGTGTGAGGTTATATACACTTTAAAAATTACACATAATAGAATACAATGTTATTGTACTATAAAATATGTACCGCAAAATATGAATAAAAACGTAAACAAATTTGCGATAGTTGTCTCTTTAAACCTCACAAAAGGAATTGCTCAAGCCGGTATAAAGACGGAAAGCGGGCTGTTAAGGCGAGCTCCGTAAGAAACTATTTAATGTCAGAGGTTTACAAGTCACTCATTAGCGCCACTGTGACGGCGACACGCAACCCGTGAACTTGTGGCTAAGGCGCAAACTTGTGACGTAATTGCCGTACCGTTTCCATATTATGACTAACAGTACGAATTATTTTCGCTCTGATACTTTATTTGCTTATTTGTGATGTTACTTAATTGTCGTTTGGTAAAGACGGTATGGTAATGAATGTGACGTGTATTTTAAAAGGCGAATAAATAAGTAATTGACAGCACCGTGGCGCAGTTGGCTAGATACCAGCTTGCGAAATGAGAGGCCGCAAGTCTAACCCCTGCAGTGAGACAAACGTTTGTGTGATGCACAAATATACCTATGATACAGGGCATATATTCTAGTGTAAATATGTACCCGACTTTTGTGTATTTATTTATTTAATATTTTTATTTAATATGCTTTGTAATGAGATAGTATTTAGTTTCTTCAGCAATTCACCTTTAGACTAATCGACGTTTCGTTTATTCACTACGTTTGGCGATAAATTCGCTCGCTCTGCAAGTGTAGGTTGAGTTCACGTGATTTCCTTTGAAACGTATGAGTTACAAAGTGGAGTCCACATCAAGGTAAATGTAGGCTGACTTTAACCTTAATGAAACGGCCGAAAGCTGGCTAGTGGTAATGACATCAGAGGAACCAAAGTTTCTAACGGAAACCAGGATTTAGGGATGTAGTGAACCTAATTGAAAATCACTTTGAGATGGTGCAAGTTGGTTGAATTATTTATTATAGCTAAACGCGATCTTGTGTATAAAGACCCTGATCGAAAACTAAGTCAGGCAGGTAAACATGGTGCTATTTTGTAGGGATTTTTTTTTAATGTCACGGTGTTTTGACTTCGTACCTTAAGCAAATGCTAGTATAAACATACTGGCCTAAATTATGATGATTACCCATGCTGATGTTATAATTGCGAAAGTAGTCTGCCTAAACCGCTGTTCTGATTTGAATGAAATTTGGTATGGAGATGGATAGTCCCTCGGCAAAGGGCATACCCTAGTTTTTATTCCGGGATAATGCAGCCTTCCCCGGGAATGAGTACAGAATTCAAAATTCCCCACAGACCTAGTAATCTTATAAACCTGGTCCCTTAATGCGAAACAGGCTCAGTAGGACTTAACTTCCATACTGAATGAAGAATACCCCTCTCGCTGATTGAAACACTTACAATGTCAATAAAGCTTAACGCGTTTCTTTTAATAATTATAAAAATAAAGAAAGAATAGAAGATGAAATATGTAAGGCAAGAATAAAAGATAAAAGGAGTGACGTGCGACATGACGGCTGATATGCACGTACCTATAGAAAAATACACTCAGCTGACACAAATAGAATAGTAGCCTGGGAAGGGAAATTATGAATCACATAGAAAGTCAATCTAATTATAAATGGAAGTTGCGGAAGAAGTTCAAGTTTTCATAATTAAATCCATTTGAAATCAATTATGCTATTAACGCTAATCGATACTGATGATATCCTATCTCGAGGGGCGTTGGCAAGAATCCAGATGTGCTTCCTCATTACTTGTCATGGATCCGATGGCTTGTCGATACTTATCGAGAGTCCACTCCAGCCCGTTAATGTGAGACTCAGTTGACCCACTTTATTGCTGAACGTTTTAAATGCGAATTATTGATTGCAGATTTTAATTAGATAGGAAGCTAATCTTGCTAATCTTATATGTCGGTAATAGTCGCTCTATTTGTGGGTAGGGGCTAGTAGTTTCTCATAAGGATAAGTATAGGTTAATTGCTTGATATCTCATCAGTTTGTTAGGAAGGCCTATATCAGATTTTTTTGTTTGATTATAATTATAATCATCTTTATCAGTCCACTACGTCTCTCTGCTGGCCACGGGCCTTCTCTGCAACTAAGAGAACTTAATCAACTTTGATAATTTTCCCCTTTCTTAATAATTTTTATAATGATAATGAAATTGATATTATATGGAAATCATGGATACATTTTATATCACATTAATTTCTGTGTCAAAATGTTGGTAGCATTCTGGTCCGCATTTTTTATCATGACACTTTTATATGAATTTGTAGTCTAAGCACGTAAAGTTATGCTTTACGAGCAAAAATCTTTAGGTCTAAGTGTTTTACATAATACTGGCGGCTGTAGCATACATGAAAAGTAATAAAGAAAGAAATATATTATTTAATATTCTTGCGTTGATCTTTAAAAAGGTTTACCTAAGATTCCCAAAAATAAATACCATAGATTTTTTTACTCATATAAATATTTGCAAACACAAAAAATGTTTGTGAGTGATTGTTTTTGCAAAAACGTATAGGAGAAATACGTGAACAATTACAGAAAGCTTATTACCGTTTAGATAAAGTATTTTAGCAGTTAATCCCCGCTGTAAACTTAATAAACACAATTACTTTGACGATCAAAAGAGTCTAAAAATACATAATTAAACCAAACAAACGGTGTTAAACGAAGTCACAGCTTCTTGTGCCGTCTTTTGAAACTTAAAAGAGAACAAATTATACCTGTTAGGTGTAATTAAGTTCCAAGCGGAACAAACTTAGACCAGCCTTTAATAATCTTTACTTATTCTTGTGAAATTCTAATGGGCGACTTCGGTTGGAGCTCTTTGAAACTAGGTCGTTGGAGACGAAGTGGGAACTCGCAATTAGAAATGTGGATCTGCTGGATATCTTTGCGTGTAATTAATATTCCTGTATGTTGGAAATAAAATTACGCGGGATTTTTAATGATTTAAACTGAGGTTTTTAGTGACGTGATGGCAGCTTTGAGGTGCTAAAAGATGTGTGATATGGCAGTGAGATTTATGTAGAGATGTGTGTGATGAAATATTAAGATTTTTCATAGGTTTTTGTACTATCAAAGTGAAATGTTTTATATAACACACACATAATGTATTTATATTTCTGATCCTACTTTAAGATACCATTATTTCACCAGTCAAATATATTTTTTTCCTTTACCAACCTACGTATGCTTTACTTAGTTTATACAGATCTGCTAGTCTGGCTCAAAATGAAATTCTGACGTGAAGTAAAAAAAAAAGACAAAAAATATCCGAATGTAGTGCCATTTTGCATTAAATAATTTAAAAACAATAATTGCCTCACAATGTCCCGTTAAGGCAATAGAATAACTTATACCACTGTGTGTAGTAATAACCAGTGTGTGGTACTTCCAGAGAAGCCCAAAGCGTTACACGTTAATTCCGTAATGATTGTTTGTTGTGGTGTCATGTTATTTTCATTTATATGTCAAATTGCCTTTGTTTAATAAAGATTTTAAGCATAAAAATTGTTTTTCGGAATTTTAAAAGAAAATATGGGGTACTGTTACATACATATTAGTATTGTATATACATATAAGTAAATAAAAGCACAATTTGTTATGTTATTGCTCTTTCATTGAGGGTTAAAATATAAAGTCCATTCATATCAAAAATACAAGCGATGATAACTTTAATAAAAGGTTATTTTTTGTGTTAGCCAATAAGCTTTGTTTTGTAACTTCATTTGCTGATGGTTTTGACATTTTGACAGGCCATTGAAAGCTCTAACCAGTTCGTTTCAATTTTTACACTGGTTAGGCGATTTTTTTGTATGCTCAATTATAGATATTGGAATTGAATTTAGAATAATATTTAAGGTAATCTATTTTTGGAATTAGGTGAAAAAGCTTAAAAAATATAGATAAGGTGTTAGGTAGGTTAATTAATTTAATCTACTGACACGAGGTTCTCAAATGCTCTGAAGTGCTCGTAATGTTTGTCAGTGACATCTTGAAATAAGATGGACTGCAAATCCGTCGAAATTAAAAGACATTACAACACGCATGGGCTAAATCAAATAAATTTCCATAACAGTTGCAACTGACACTCATGACACTAGAAGTGCCGTTAAAACCGTACAAATTAATTCAGTACTAAGTTGCAGTAACATTAACTAGTCGATACGTACACTACAGAATGTATCCTGCATACAGGTGTGCATTACGATGCATCTGTTTATACGTCAGGCAAGCGATTAGGCACGCCTGGTGTCCAGCACTTAATATTTGTAGACAATGCACCATATGCGATGGACACATGAGCCCTTGTTTTGACTCTTACAGCTTTGGACGTGTCTATTCAGTTTTGAGGTAGGTCTTAAAGAAGGTCTTGTTACGTGCTTGGCGATCGATTGTTGTGATATTAAAAGTGAGGGTACTTCCTTAGAAGCCCAAAAGCGTTATGCGTTAATTGTACTATATCTAGTAGTTAGTTAGTTAGTTAGTGTAGTTAGTAATTATTTATTTGGGGTAGAATATACTTAAGTTCTCATTTATATTTCAAATTGATCTTAAATAAATTGAGAAAGACTTAAAGCTTGCTAAGCTTATTTTAATGTATGGAATTTTAATGACGCAAATTGGGCTCTTGAACTTTAATAGAAGTACCACCATTTGATATCATGTGCACCAAACGTTACGTATTTGTATCCCTTTGATATTATAATCAATATTTTCCAAACATTTACACAAACTTTATTTCGAGTTTGTCATGTCGGAAAGTATTTTATGAAACTAGGTCAAGTTTAAAACCGACGCCAGTCCATCCATTATATGCACCATTTTTCGCTTCAACGAAAAATGAGCAAATGTCGAATATACGTAAGTATACATACTGATGGTCTAATTTCATAACACTTCATAATGCATAGAAAGGTGAAGTGATTGCCATATGTTCAGAGGTCATTACTATCAAAATTAATATTCCATAGACAATAAAAATTATTAGTACAAAGCATAATTATGTGGTAACTATGTGTAAATGCTTCAAAGTGAACTATTGCTTCATTCTCAAATTGAAGATCGCCTTTTGCAATACATCATTGTTTACTCACTGTTTCTTTTATTCTTTTTTTGTACTCTGCATACTTTCTGTCAAAGATTCTAGAGCTATTGCGTAATTTGAAGTGTTCGTTATACAATTCAACCTTTTAGCATTTCATGGTGACCTGGTAAGGTTAGTAGAACGATTTTTGGTATGTTATGTCTGCACCTAAAATTTATGATCATTTTATGTAAATCTATTTTATAAACTTAAAACATTTAATAAAGCCTATAAGGCTATTTTGACAGTGATGCCTCTGACTTTTCGAAGTTATGGGTCTATTCACAATGAATTATCACATACTTTAACAGTGAAACTATACATTTTGGTATAGAAACCTGCACTTTAAAGTTGTGCATTCTTCAAACCGTCGCTAATCCTGCGTGGTGGACTAAGGCCTAAACTCAGTAATAGAGAAGGCCCGTGCCCAACAGTGGGACGTATATGGGCTGATGAGGATGATGATTATGATAAGTGTAATCTTAGAAGTTAATGAGAAGAATTAAATTTCTAAATTATCTCGAGGTCTTTTGTACATTGTTATGTGGGTAATATCACCAAAGTCACATAAGCCAAGACTAAACAAAATAATGACTTCTAGTCACGACAGGTCATGTCTTGTGACCTAAGATTAGGTTGTTCTTAATTCATAATGACTTCCTTAATGTTGTGTCGTGAAATTTTCATCAGTAACATTTTTGATGTAGGTATCTGGTTACCAGATTCTGGTATCATAATGAATTATCAAGTATTTCAACGGTGAAAGAAAACATCGTAACAAACCTGCACCCTTAAAATTTATTACGAATTTCTTTGAAGTGTAGTCCGCCAACCCGCACTAAGTTAGCGTGGTGGACTAAAACCTAAGCCCTCTTAGTTTCAGAGGAGGCCTATGGCCATTAGTGGAAAGTATATGGGTTGCTGTTGATGATGAATATTCATCATCATCATCATCATCAACCCATATACGCCCACTGCTGAGCACGTGTCTCCTCTACCATTGAGAGGGTGTTAGGCCATAATCCACCACGCTGGCCTAGTGCGGGTTGGCGGACTACACACTTAAGAAATTCCTAAAAACTTTTTAGGTGTGCAGGTTTCATCACGATGTTTTCCTTCACCGTTAAAACAAGTGATAATTCAATGTGAATACACACATTACTCCGAAAAGTCAGAGGTGTGTGCCTGGGTTTCGAACCCGCGACCGCCGAGATTCTCGACCGCGTGCCCAAACCTCGAGGCCATCACTGCTTATGATGAATATTAAATAGTATTAATTTATTCTACTTTAGTATTGTATTCGTCACGCCCCAACACGGAAGTTTGGCGCATTTGATAACATAATGCCATGTATCGCCAAGTGAATCATGCTGAACCCAGGTCAATCAGATTACCGATTTCGTTGGCCTACATTCATTTCTTCGCCGAGTTGTGATTTCAAGTTTCGTGCAATGAATTCTGTTTGCTATCATCGATGGTACAGAATGTTAGAGCACGTTTTGTAGATTTCATAGAGTGATTTTAAAGATGTTATCTTAAAAGTAGGTTAAAAAATTATGAGGTTGCGTTGTGTATAATTGTCTTGTTGTAATATTTTGTTTTATTTTAAGTTTAAGCAAGTCAGCAGTGGGGTAAAAAATGTCTCGAATTCTTTTATAATTAAAGTTATTTAGACTAATAATTGTCGTCAGTTTATCATTTTTAATATCACCATAAATAAGTATGTATAAGTTATTATTAAATTTAAATTACTTACGTCCTGGAGGTTGCTATATAGTCTTTAATTAAAGCGAAAGATGGTTGTTACGTTATATAAAAATAGGAGACACTCACCTCCAATGGTCACATTAGGTCCAAATTGTTATTATATTACATAAATTAATTTGTTTTGTTAGATAACATTACGTTCGAATGATAGCATAGTGTTGCATAACAGTTACATTAATAAAAAGCTTTATGACATAAGGATCTTAGTTATAGGTAGTCATTTCTTATTCTTGGTATTCAAACATATTTTAGATCTTAAATATAATTCCTACTGATTTAGATAATGAAAATAAAATAATAAATTGTTTTACTCTTTTCATCCACATATCAAATGTACATTACATAAGTGTAACACAGTACATAACACAGCAGAACTTGATTATTTTTTATTACTCTAAATCTCTATTAAACCAATAAACACATAACTGATAATATTCCAGACCACATAGTCCATGAAAATCTCTTAACAATTTCCTTATTCAACATTCCGGAAGGCGAACCCCGTATCGATACAGACGCTAAAATATTTAGCGGGACGTTGAACCTCATGTGTCAGATTGTAACCGCAAGAACGGTTTAGGATGTGTCGGGAACGTATTCCCGTAAAAGCATTGCAGATAGGGGTAATCTATCGGCCCTATCGTCGCCGCAAATAGCTCGTATTGGTCCGAAGTAGTCGAATCTTACATATTTTAAGGTCTGTCGGTATAGACAAATTGCGTGCTACAAAATTTATACGTTTGCTAGCGAATAGTTGCAGTTTTATCGCCCGGGAATTTGGGGAAAGCACTGGATATTCCTAGTGATGTATTGAACGATTTGACGATTGATGTTTCTATTGAGATAGTGTAGATTTAATTTTTTTAGTTATTCGGTAACGTGTAATATCAAGCCTTTTATAAATGTGTAACAACCAATAGCAGCCCTTCAATTGTGTTTGAAAATTTTATCATTGGATGTAAACACCCCCATACAGTCTCTAATCTCTTTCAGCTGTGATATATCACCACTTTCATCGCGGGAATAAGTAACAATCCCATCATTAAACCAGCTTTATCTGCGTTATTGATTTTGAAGTACATTATTTTTCGGTAATCGTTTTTCTAACACTCTTGAAACCACAGAACAGCTGCAGTAGGTCTTATTCAACTGTTTTGTGCTTGAAACCATTTACAACGTAAAAATAAAAGAACATCCACGAGGAACACTAACAAAATTAAGTGATCAATCACACTTAGCCCGGTAAACTTATGGCCCTGCTCATAATCGTTGCGCTGCAGTAAGAATTTCCTTCGAAAGTTAATTTATCTTGCAGCCCGGCGCAAATTTTAAATGCATTTACCGCAGCGGGTAGGATAGTCATTTTTCATACTTATATCACGAAGTATGAGATTGGAGATTTATAGTTGAAGAGATAATGGGAACTCAATGTAGGGAAATTTCAGATATAAGACAATAATTTCAACCACACTCAAAATCAACTAATTAATAATTAACTTAAATAAATTGTGAATGTGACTGTTTATATATACTCAGGAATTTCTTAGGTGTGTAATCGGCCAATTCGCAATAGGCCAGCGTGGTGGACTAAGGGCAAAACCCCCTAAGTTGTAGAGTCTCCTTGCCCAGCGGAGGGACGTATATGAGAGCTGATGATGATGAAGATGATATCATAAAACGTAATAATAACATAATGTCTAAGAATTTCCTTTACCAAAGATACCATAATGATATCCTATTTCAACAGATAGGTACGTATACTGCCACCTATTTTACATTCCGATGTTTCTACATAGTTGTTAACTGCTCCGTATCTACTTTAGTGACACGTTACAGCTTTCCACAACTACAATGTAATGGAGTGCTAACTATTTAGCGGTCAGCTAGAATAACTATTGACTTTCATAGTAATATCATGATTCTAATTTAACAAATTTAAATTTTGAAACTGTTAAATATGTTCTTATGCTAAACCCATTTTAAAATTTAAGGTTTGCATTATTGTATCTCTATATATACTTCTTTAAATGTTAGGCTATTTAAAGTCATATATTCTTTACCACCTTTGTTAGTTATAGAATAGTTTATGTACCGTTACTCTTAGTAATAAAATAACTTAAATTCATCCAAAAAGGATTTGAAAAATTATAAACAAATCTGCGGCTGAATGTATTTGAGTTTCATCCTACATCAGTTTTTGCAAAGCGTTACTGAAAAATCTTTCTAAGTTTTCTAAGTCTTAAGGAGCATACAATAATTATACCATCAACAACTTCGCTACAATAAAAAAACCGATAAGAATCTCGTGTTTTTAATAGAATTGTTCTGAATCCAAGCAACGAGAGCAAGCCTACTTATATCTTCCTAGCTGTTTTAACGTTGTTTCCATGGTAACGCGTCAGTGTTACATTGCAGTATCATATGCAATAACCCACCGCCAATGTATCCCGCGGGATCACAGCGGGATCATCTATCATTTTTAAATCAGTACATTCGCACGTGCCGTGTTCCATTTTCATGCTTGAGACTTGTTTTGAATATTATCATTGCTTAACGATTTTGCGTAGAAATATAATATGTATACATATTTATTATCGCAGTATCTTTGAATTTATGTTAATTTGAAAATAATTTTCTTTGTATTTTCAATTTTTTTCTTAAAATTCAATGGAGTTTCCGTCAGCGTGAAAAAGTTAGTTATTAAAATATAGGTTACTATCTTTACCCTTATTTACTGATACTCTAAAGTTTTTGTATTAAGTGTTTAGTTTACTTATAAAATTGATTGAAAGGTTTAACATCATCAAGCAATAAAAGACACAGTATATCTTTAAAGGTTTAATTCTTGTTTGGCGTAACTAATGGCCAGTTAGACCGTAGGATCACGCACGATATATTCCAAGAAGTCGTTGACGGGACGAACCCGATGCCTCCAACATAATTGGCGTCAGATTATATAGAACCGGGTGACCTGGAAGAAAAGGGCGGGCATTCGTACTGTTTTTTACTTTTTTCGTGAAACATGGTATTAGGAGATTTATAATATTAATAATATTTTATTTTAAAATCTTTGTATATCAATAAAAATAATAGCTTAAAGGGTTAGTAGTATGTTTCATCGAGTTACTGAGTTCGTAGGACGTTACAAATTATGTAAATTTATTCTAAAGAACTAGTTACTTCCTTTTATTTTTTTTTCAAGCTACTCCCGTAATCATTTCCAGTAACGAAATCACTGATCGCACAAGGCGAGTAACAAAATAATTCTTAACCTGTTTTTTTGTTAAATAAATCCATAGAATTGCCTCATATGTATATATCGAAAGGTGCGCTTTTATGTTATCAGAATTCTTTAATAGGGAAATACACATATTAACCAAGATTGTAACGAGATTTTTTGATACACAAAACAGGTTTTTTCTTCACACCGCGCACTCCCATTTCCAGTTTCATAAAATATAGGGGTCATTACCGGCACTCGAGTAACCGCAAGTGCCATAGTGTTTATGGGCGTAAATCAATGGCGGGATTACGTGACTACTGACCAAATTGCGCGGTTTTTGTAGGGCTGCCTGAGATTAGGCTTTTTTCTGCACGATAATGTTTGTTGCTCAGATGTAGATTAACACTTTGGGAGTGGTTATCAGGTTAATGCGGGTGGTTTTTTGCAAATGTATCCATGAGTATAGCTTACCATATTAAAGGATTCAAAGGATTATGATAATAAAACTCTCGCAGTTGTAGAGGAAGCAAGGCTTAGCAATGGGACGTATGTGGGGTGATGATGATTCTTATTATGTTTGGACAGTAGGTATTGTTTGTTATTTGACTTTTTTGGAAATATTTTTTTAACCATATAAATACTTTAATGCTATATTACTTTCGTTTGTGCCCTTGTAGAGCGAAGACCTACTCTACTCTTCTGGATTATATACATGTGTAAAAAGTAAGTGCGGCATGAGACAGCCTTGATTTCATCGAAATAATATTTTCATACTATTTAAAGGGCATAAAAACGAACATTTGAGCCCAAGCGTCTAGGGTTGTTACACTGTGGCACCACAAACCACATCTATTACAGTTTCTACCGCACAGTGCATCAATATCTCAACGGTCGACAACCTTAGGTCTCCATGATCCAATTTGTTGGTCTCCTGAGAAGCGTGAACGTTCCGCATGACAAGTGATAGCTCCGAGCCGAGCTAAAGTAAATAAAATCGTGGTTTTTATTCTCCGTCCATTTCCCACTTCGAGGTTTTGATTGGGGATTGATTAGCTTTGCAGGGTTCATTGATTCCTCCATTTTGGGAATCTAAATCGGTTTTCCATTGTGTTTGGAATGGTTTATTGACAATTGGGTTTTGTTCCCCAATTTACGATATTATTTAATAATTCGTTTCTATGTCAGTTTATCTTAAACCTATTGCTTGATAACAACACTATACGATAAAATAGAGCATATTAGAAGGAGTCTAAATCACGTAAGTGTATGTTTAGTCATGTTGAAAAATTATCTGGTCTTTTACTCACGTTGAGTAACTTTATCTGTGAGCATTTAATGATCCAAACTAAAAAAGACACCAGGTCTTTGAAGAATCGAAAATTTGCTTCGAATATTTAAATATGCCTTACCTCAATCACCACCACATAATTTCCAATGCTTAATACTTATAGAGACATCCACCTACATTCATATTAAGTAATTACGCTAGTATTCGACCCCAGTGAACTCGAGAGATGAAGTGCGCGTGCTTATGGCTCCAGCCGGTTATCATAGACAACTCAATGATAAATGTGCTTACAAAATGCCCATTTAGATCCATAGATATTTGCTGAATCGTGCGAGGTAATTAAGCGTTGCAATGCACGTTTGTTTATGGTTTGTGTACTTTTTCATCTAATAAGGTACGCTAAGGTAATAATGGGCTAATAAAAATTGATAAGGAGTAAAAGATTTCTTAGCTCATTCTTTAACATTCTTGATTTAAGTGAATAAAATTGCAGACTCTTATACCTATAGACTTAAATGCAGTTTGTCGTTGTGTCCTTGAGACAAATCTAATAGCCATTGCTGTTGCCTTTCTAAGAGCAATAAGTCGGATTAATGAAGACGTGACGCCTCAATTTGTCTGTACTGAAAATTCGAGAATTTTTACGTTGTAAGTTAGAAATTCCCATTTCGAAGGATCGATAGCAATCCTATTTCTCTTTTGGTACACAATCAGCATTAGTTATTGGAACGATGCCAAACAGTATCTTTTACTTTACTGTTTTTTTCCTTCAAATAATGGAAAAGCATGTGAGGCCACTAGAATTACTGGTTAACGCTGTAAATATTTGTATCTCTTGTTGTGTTTACCTAATAAATTAATAACTATTATAAAATATGGCTACTTATATGAGTAAAATAATTTGAAGGTTGATGATGATTTAAAAAACATTTCTTATTATGGTGTAATATTATTCACAGCTTTAGATTATTTTTATTTAACAAGAGACTGCTAAAAGATAACATAGTGTTCTATTTGATAACAAAAAAATGACATTTATTATTAGAAAGTATCTGACTATGAATGGAATGGTGCGATGCATGCGAAATTAATATTGAATGATTATGTATTGCGTGCAAATGCATTTCAGACATGCAAAAATAGAAATAATTATATAACAGTCTCTCTTATGATTGTTGATGTTCAATTACTTAAGCAGTTTACATACAATTACATTCTATGACTTATAAAAACTTACTGCCTCATAGATTCGGGGTACAAGTAATTAACGTATGGTCCCGGTTCAATTGCTGGGTCGCGCAAAGTGTTATTGGGTTTTTCTATTGGTTAATTCATAGCACGGAGTCAGGAAATTTCCCCAAAAAACCTCAATAGACTGGAATTGCCTAGGATTGATACATGCCTGAAATATGGGTGTAGAAATTTCAAGTCGTTTATTCACCCTTTACTTTTATTTTTGGGATATTCTATTTTTAACGACACACAAATATCTTAATACAATATGTCAGTGTGAGAAATACCGTTTCTCACAACAAAAATCACATATTGGACCGCTTACTCTTACCGCTAGTGGTGCGGCTACTTTCTTGCAATTTTTTTAAAAGGATTCGGAAATCCGTCAAAATTACAAAAGGGAAAGACATTTTATTAAAATACGTCGTGTCAATTAATACATCCATAATTAATATAAAATTTCTGATCGAGGTGAATTTATTATACCCTTGTTTTCCGTTTTTATCGAGGTGTACGCCGGTATTAATAAGTGTAAAAGAATAAATTCGCCCGTAATATTTCATTGTCTCTTTAAAGGATGATAAATTGAATAGTATCGTTTTTTGTCGACAAAAACGTCAGGTGTTTTGAGATGTTGCAATTTTTTTTTATGGTTTGTATTTTTTATACTTTGGCATTTATAATTATAAGAATGATATGATCAGAGCGTTCACAAATAAAAACGATTACATTAATTATCCCCTCAGTTGACATAATTGCATTGGCTTCTTAAGTAAGTATACAGACTAAATTCAGAAAGTAATATTAAAATTAGGGACGCATAGTTAGCAGTGGATGATGGGTTTTATTCGCGGACCAACCACGAGAGAGAATCCAACTTGGAATGAAAATATTTCTTATATACTCGTAAATAAACTCTTTTGAGAAGAATTAATTTGATTATTTTTTTTTTATCGACGCACAGATTTGATTTAGTTGCAGTAAAATAAAGAATAAAACCATTTCATTCAAGTCGACAGCATAAACCAAATTCGAAAATAAATATCGCAATTGGATATGTTATACATGTTTTTCATATAAGTAAACAAAGTAATTATATCCTGTAAAATTATGACATTTCACATATAGGTCATCCACGTTCGTGTTGTCGAAATTTTAACGTTTTTACATAAAATTTTATCACAATTTATAGCTGGATTAATGGACCAGATATTTCATTTGGTTATGAAAAAATATTTAGGCTTTACGTAAAATATGCTTGAATTTGTTAGTCGCTCCTTTTTCACTGACATGACAAAGTGTAGTATTCCGTAGTTGATGGCATGACGTTAGTTTAGTTTTTACTCTAAGTTTTATTTGATCAAACCTGACCAAAACATCCTCTTGATCACTTAGTATAAATCGCCGAGTGCTATTCGAGTTTGATTCCATGTTTCGGAAAATGGTTATAAAGAAATATGCTCAAAAACGGCAAAACGCTTGTTACATATCAAGCGGGACTTAAAACAAATCTGGCCAAACAAAACCGAAAATAGACACTCTTAATAAAATGTAAACTATGACAGTATCCGTATTAGTTACTTTGGCGGTAATCGAGACTCTTGTTCGACATTTGCGCTCCAGTAGATAAGTCCCAAATGAGTAATTTGTTTCTTAAAGCCACTTAAATCCTGATACAAGTATTGCGTGCCACGTCCTTGAGTTAAAACCTTGTATATTATGTTTGCCTAATGATTGGATTTAAAATAAGAGATACTTAGATAAATCATTGACCAAGCGTATAAAAAAGCCTGAAAACCTTTTTAGTATCAATTTTGTGGAATAGATTCGATGGAGTTTTCAGATAATAATACTTTATAACTTGAATCGCATGATATAATCTTCGTCTATTAATTTACAACCGGATTCTATCTCATTGCGAAGCTTATGACTAAAAATAATAATATGCGAACAAAGGTACACAACCATCACCAAAACATTGTGAAAAATCATATCTACCAAAACATCGCAATGGACTTTCTCCATTCAGGCGGCGGAAAGCGAATTCAAAAGGAATTCAAAGCATTCAGCCTACAAAAGGCGTGCAAATACAAAAAAGGTTATAAATTAAAACACGTTCCGCGGCAAATCGGAACTCCCTCGGCGAGTGTGAGAGCTAAATTGGTCTCGTCAATCTCATCAGAAGAGGTCTTTGTTCTAAATGTGGGCCGCTCGCTGTCTGCTGAAACGCTAGGTAATCTAGCAGGAACTAATTCGCATTCTCCATATATATGTATGTACATATGAACATAGTCCTTGGGATTAATTCCTTCACAGCATTTAAATTATATTAGGATTTTATTTTTCTGCTGTCAAGATGCATGCATGTGTTGTGGGTATCAAAATATGTAAGTGCATATCTGATATCTCGTATTTGAATACATTTCGGGAGTTTTTTAACGCCAATATGTTTGTAAACACCTATTGTATCTGCTTTATTTTTCGATCAGCGTCTGTATACAAGCTGTATATATCTATATACATATATCTTACTGACTCACAAGTCATAGGCCGGTTCATTTATCATTTAAAAAAAGTTGATGGAATGTCTTTAAGATTTTAAATTAAGAAGTTAAGCAGCTGTTCGTCAACAAAACTTCTAAACTCCTTGGACAGAACAAGCAATAAATTGTTTTCGAGATTCAGAAAAAGAGTTCGTATGTGGGTCAGTCGGTGTCTGCTGCAATTCGGAACGAAACTTAGCCCGTGTGCTCTATGCATTACATGCTCCATTTTATCGTGACCGCGTTTTGGGAATTTGAGTTTGCCAGTACAGTATTCTGTTTCACCACTATGAACTGTGTTATAAAATATATATGTTATATTCTACCATGTGTATCTACATACATATAGGTATGTTTTTTTTTTATAAAGCTGTTGAAAAAGATTTTAAATAACATATTTTTTTTATTCTGTACGTAAAAAAGTTGACTGGTAGATAATGGCTACAGTATTAACTCCGCCTTTATCCCTTTTGTGCATTTATAGCTTTATGCGTTGTATGTATATAAACATAAAATATGCTTTATTTCTACATTCATTATTAGCTTTACTTAATTTTTTAAATATATGTTCTTTCGCTTACTTTAACATCAAGAGTTAATCAATACAGCAGAATAGCTTACGTCTATAAGTAAGAATATTAAATGTAATTAAAAATCAGAAGAATATATTTTTTTATAATGGAACTATTTCTCGTAGATTTTAATACCTCAAGACACAGGTCAATACAAAAATATTCATTATATAGGTTTAACAGCTAGCATTTTCATATAAGTTCTCGTTCATCATATTATTTGAGTTATAATACATTTAATACCATTACTAGAAATCACTACATCAAGTAATACCGCAGCGGGAATATTTTTGATGATAAAATATAATTACAGAATATTGGATTACCGACGTGTTGGAATATGTAAACACGCATTTATTTTGTTTGTTTCGCTCCGGACATGGAGATTGCAATGAGATTTTCATAATTCAACTTTATGAATGTACTTGTAATTACGGGTTAATGCATTTTTTTCTTCTCGACGTATTTTCATAACAAATGTTGGTGAATTATTTGTATTATTTAGTCCAAAAGATAAGTATTAACGATTTTTTTAAGAATTGCAATCATTTAATAAATATTCACATCTGAAAAAGATCGTAAGCATCTTTAAAAAGTATTTAGACTATTTTCAGCTAATATATTTAAATACTAAGTAAACGTAAAAGTTTATAAAAGGCGGATTAGAAATCCAACTTTAGCGTTAGAAAATTTGCGAACTTTAATGCACTTAATCCTAATTATATTTGTTAAATGAGGTAAACCATCTAGCTATTTATGTTCTGTACATAAACCTTGAAAACTTTCTAGAAATAATTTTAAATTCGAAATTAATTATTCATCTTCTCTTGTTTTTTAAATATTATCTCTCGTACTTTTTACTGCGTCTTATGACTTATACCTAATGTAGATTAACAAACAGAAATACTGGGTCCGTTAATTTTTCTTTGAAACTTATACTAGCATAATTTATTTATTTATTTATTTAAACTTTATATACTAACAATATATACAGGCGGACTTAATAATTGATTGTGTATGATAATTAATTTTCGAAAACTTTTTTGTTTCAGGTAAGCACAGCTTCTATCACCAACAGTTTACAAACCGATGCTAAATTAGGTAACGTATATTGAAAAGCAGACATTATTCAACACTGTGTTCCCAAATGTACCTGCTAATTTTCAACACTTAGATTAAACTCCAGCTAGTACTTGAAAGTATAATTTCCGTAAAAGATCTTTGAGTGTCCTCCACAGTAATAACACTCATAAAACATTCCGTTATGAAAAGTGTTTATTATCGATTGAGATTTCATTCCGCCCTCACGATTCGTGTTCGCCGTGAGCGTCGGACGCAATTACTCGTATCATTGGAAATTACTCGATGACAAACCCATTAATCTTTGCGCTTTCCGCCGGCACTCGACTGATGGCTGTTTTTTAATCGAGTCATTTGTATGGTTCACACTAATATAGTAATATCTTAGTAATTATACTTGATAAATAGGCTGTCCTGTTATAACATTGACTATTGCAAGACAAACTGCCTGAAGTATTTTAGATTATTTTTTCAGTGATATAACAGTAGATTTTCATTAATATCAAAATATCCTACCGTGCTGGCGATCATCTTAAATTTATATCTAATAAACTATGTCGCTTTACTATATATCTGCAGTTGATGCTTAAAATCTAGAAGGTATAAACAGAACTTTTATAATTCTACCCCTTAAGTAAGCTCACGCCTCTATTTTATTATCTTGATAATACAGAACATATTTTTACTGAAAGAAGCGAGAAAAAGGAAAGTCATGTTAATAATGATATGTTTACTTTTCGTATAGCAATGTCTGTTATGTGTCTACTACGAATGGAACATTATGTTTAGGTAAAAACTGGTATGAATTTCAAACTAATATTAGGTATGAGGGCTGTAGGCCTGTCACATTTTTACCCTTAACCCTTCAAGTATTTTCTGTGAATTTTGCTATCGAGTATATAAGAATGTGGACATTTTTTTATTGCAAAATAAAACTTAGGATATAATATGTAGATTGTTGGTAATGTATTTCGTTTCACGGGCTATTTTCAGGAGCGAGGGTGTCAAACCGCCATCCAGGTTTGAATACGGAACTAACAATAGCATCTTTAAAATAAACTTTGTTGTTTGTCTTACATTTCAATGGGGATAAAATAGAATCCAAGGAGGCCTTCAATGCAATTGGCCTTGTATTAGCTTCTGCTTTAAAAGTATACTAGCGGAATTAAGATTATCAAATTGATTTTTTTCTGTTTATTTACGCTACCTTAGTGAAGACCTTAACTTTTTGATATCATAACTATTTCTGCAAACGTAATTTCACGAAGGAAATAAATTTTAGCATGTGAATTATTTGTAAGTCAAGATGTATTTCATTCTCGATATTATTATAATTAATACCCCGTTTATATACGGGCACATAACTGCGCTTCGTGAAATTGAAAGGATCAATTTGAAACGAGTATGCGAAATATTAAATTTCGTCATGTCATTGAGTATGACGTTCCCAAAAATCTGATTTTTTACTATATCATTTATAATAGATACAAAATTATTTTTATTTTTAAGATGTTAAATGTTTTAAACTTAAAAGTTGCTCAAACATGGGTTAAGTTTAATAAACGAAAGCAAGACATTTTCCTTAAATATTAATCAGGCCATATACGACTAAGATCTTTTTAACAGCAATCAAATCAATATAGATTATAATAATTCTTGGCATAATATTCTTTGAATTCATTCTTAATAAAAATTGGACTACTCTGTCTACTTAATCCAAGATCCCTAAAAAGCAATAAAAATACACTCTCAAAGACTAATGAGAATATGAGCTGCATATATTAAGCTAGTTCTCTACCTCTGGAATCTTGATTAATGTACACGGCAGATGTCTTGACATCTAAAACGAGGCGCGAGTCTTTCCTTTCTGGTAGATGGCAGTAGTGGACACAATTTTTCATGCCGCGTTCCCGAGTATGATATAGCACAGATGTGTCTTTTATTGCTCTGTACTCACGGTGCATTATATTTACTAGCTGTCTGGTGTTGTCCGGAGAAAATATAACCTATGTCACTCAGGAGAATTGAGATATAAAAGTTTTACTATCTGCAGTAGATCACTATGCTTTTGGGTTTTGTGTCCAGGGCGGGTGATATATGCCGATGTAAAAGAGCGTTGGGCTGGTACCAAAGCCATGCTATGTAGAGAAAGCAGTTTAGGAGGTCCTTTGTCCCGCTCCTACACCATATACATAGTGCGTTATAAAGAGGTAGTAGTTTATCTTTTGTTACTTATTTAAAAGAGTTTTTGGATCTTTTTTAAAACTAAAATAGGTAGGTACTTTGATTTCAGAACCCTTGCATCAATTCCGCCGATGATACATTTTAAAAATAATAGTAATTACAAGTGTTAAAGTTAAAATAAGTTAATACGTTGAATATGACAAGAAATTAATTTAGACCATAAAATCTTGGATGACAGAAATTTATCCGTTACTTGTATTAGATGCGGGGGTTTAACACGTAGTGGTGTTACCGTGTCTTATGAAGGCAATAAGGACGGGATGGGTGACCGGGCCGTCTTAATGACAAATTAGGGTGCTACATGGAAAGCCTGAGGAGCGGCCCCGGCGTAAAGAACCGACAATGACATATTTCACCTGACTTTATTTATTACCCCTGTGGACATTTTTTTTAGACACAAGACAAAGAGAGCATACAGCCATCTGAAGGAAAATTCAGTGTCAGCGGATTTGCTTTTATGGCTAAAACTAAAAGTTTTATAATATTGTGATTCTAGGTTCTGGGAATTATACAATTTTGAGTGTAGATCCATAAATATCTTGTGGTATGATGTAGAAATTGAATGAATAAAAGTAATAAAAATTAAGTTTGACTGCACAATAGTTGAAATTTAACACGCTATTTAGCTATTGTAAATAAATAGGGCATGTAGTCTCCATAAATATAGATTACCGACAGGTATCAACGTATATTATAAAATAATAAACTATACTTTTTATTTACTTATAAGTGTTTGGTTTAAAATCAACAAAATTGATAGAAGAAGAGCCATTTGGCGGTATTTGCATTTATTTATACGGGATAAAGTGGCCATCTCGCTTCCCAGTCGCTCCTCCCTTTGAGATATTGAAATAAAATAAAATGCACTCAGTTTCATGTAACAAATAATATTTGCTGTTACCGCTCTCTGAATAAATAAACAAGTGGAATAACAACTATTTGGCGTTCCCTTTGACAGACTGTGCAGTAATGTTGACGTTTTAAATGTTAATTATTTTCTGTATAGACGACCAAACTGTTGTCATAATAGAGATGATTATTGTTATCAATGGGCATACAAAACTGATCTCCTTTCATGTTATTTGTATGTAGGTACATACACGTTCACACCTGTATTCTCGAAAGATTAAGTACTCAAGCTGACGTCTTTTTAAATCTGTTTAAGTTATTTAAACTTTTTTAAAATGGCGCGGAATAAATTGTTCTTTAGTGATTTCACTAAACATTACTCACAAAACAACCGGCATTAGAAGAAATTCTCAGAAACACAAACAGAAAGTTTATCCTTATCTCGCATCAGTGTACTTTGGTACATCATACGTTTTCAATAAAAACACTATCTCACGCCCCGCATAACGTCGACTGTCCGAACTTTTCCCCATTTATCTTCCAAAATGACCCAGAATTGCTATAAAAATATAATTTCGGTTGGTAGTGCAGTGCTCATATATCGCTCTCGACACGACCTGTGTCGCGTGAGAGACCATTTTCCGTTACTTTACACTTACTTTATAGCCGTGACCGCGTAAAATGAGACATTCAGTGTCACGAACTCGGCTCGTTTTTAATGTGCTTTATTTTTTTTTGTGCGCGCCAGTGCCTAATACGAATTGCCAGGTTTGAATTCAGTTTCGACGTATTCTACAGTTTATATGCGAACAGCGTGATTCCTTTGTAAGTGATTTTCTGTATGAAGGCAACGTTTCTAATTCAAATCAATTTATTTTTGACTAGCTGTTGCCCGCGACTTCGTCCGCGTAGACTACAGGGTTGAGTTCAGAAAGAAAATAAGTTATAGTCTATTTTACTCCTTAAAGTCTTATTTATGCCCATACCAAAAATCATACAAATCAGTAAAATTATTTAAACGTGAAACCGTAACGCGCCGGTCGGCGCCTTGAACATAATTATTGCGCGCTTGATCATTATTTTGAAACTGCGATGTCTTCTAAGATACTCATCGAAATTAAATGATGTTAAGCGCAAAATTCTTTTAAATTAAATACTTATACTGAATAACGCATTTATTTGGATAAGGATTAATATAATTTTTATAAAAATACCTTCACAAACAATGCTTTATTTTATAACAAATTTAGTTAGCATAAAAGAGGTTATAGTGAATCAACCCTAAAAGTTAGACATATGCTACCGCTGACTTTTTTGTAGACATTATCAAGCTCTACAACTTTTCTCTAGGACTCAACTATATATCTCCCATGGGTAAGGCAGCGTTTGCAAAAAACGGTTTCGTTCGCCCGTTTTTTCTCCGACTTACTTCGCAAATCCTGCTACAACAAAAAAGTCTTATCATTTAATATATAGCCTATGACACTCACAAAGATCGTAGCTTTCTATTGGTAAAAGAATTTTCAAAATCGGTTCAGTAGATCGCGAGTTTACTTTCTACAACGTCACAAACATACAAACATACAAACATACAAACTTACAAACATACAAACTCACAAACCTTACCTCTTTATAATATTAGTATAGAAGTATAGATTATATATTGAGAAAAAATGTCATGTACAATGTACATAGCATAGCACGTATTGCACGTATTTCTGCATCTTGTGTCATTATTTTTTGGTGGGAGCGTAATAGAATGAAGCTGTTCTGTGTAATACTTTATCTTTTCTCTGTATTTGATCTGTACCTTATTTCTAATGAAACGCTCCAAAAGCTGATTTTATTACTTACTTTAAATACATACAAATGACAGTTAGGTATACAAACGAGCACAGTACTTATACACGCTTGCTCTGAACCTAGGCGACCGTTAACATAACCATGCAATTTTGCAGCACATGTCATAACAGTTATCAAGTTAATATCGTCAAATTGCGTGAGGGGAATCTACTTCATTTATAAACACATTACGAAATGTAATGCACAAATCATTTGTGGTCTCTATTTATAACAGACTTGTCTGTTCTATTTTGTGTTTCATCTATGGTTCTGTAGAACTTTAGTTGTTTGAAATTACGTTCGAAAAACGGCAATAGCCTTGCTTACTTTTACGTGAGATTGATACATACTGGCAGAATGTGGGTAGAAAAAATGCACCCTTGCCTACGGGGTCTGAATATAGGTGTGGGGTATTTATTATATACGTATATATGTACTTCTAATTGTTTTGTAGGCTAACCAAAAGAAAAGTCATTATGATGGCGCTGTCATTACTTTGTCTACTATGTATTAACAGTCTGGTTTGGTATGCAATAAAATGGTAGTAAATAACAATGCTGCCTCAAAGAGGAGGGTTTAATGTATATAAAATACACTTAGTTTCATAGTTTACTTCGGTCATAATAATGTACACTCATAAAGCCATTACTAAAAGCAGTAATAATCTGAATAAAAATTCCGCCACTACTGGTCTCATAAAAATATATATATATTGCACGTCTTTCTGACTATTCGGCCTATGCATTGAATAAGGTTACTTAAGACTATAATACTAAAGTACTTTTTATGTGTTCATAGAGTTAAACTTGTTTACATATTGCACTAATGAAGTAATAACATAACTTGTTGTTGTTTGAAGAACAAAAAAAGTTACAGATAATTTTGTGCCCAATTAAGTTCAAATCGCTGAGAAAGAGAAGTAGAGATTTTGCACATATAATTTTATTCTGCGCATATGTCGTATTGTTCATCTACAAAGTCACTCTTTGTACGTCTGTGCACAAACTCGAATAGCTCATTCTTCATCCAGTTCAAAATGAATACAATAAAGTATGAATCCGAAAAGCTCTTTACTCGCTTTGTGAGCGTGCGTTGCTTTAATATGTGATATGAAATAGTGCTACATAATAAGGACTTGAATATGGCTCCACTGCGAATGTATGGAAATAAAGAATTTCATTGTTGATGGTTTTACGTTTGTAGTAAGGATTATGGGCAGAAATGTGAATATAAAAATATTATGTGTATATTTGAATGTTTTTAAAGTTGATAACGTAAATTACGTGATGTGTTAGCTTGTCAGAATTTGTGAAAAGACTATGATTCTAGGTATTAATTCTCCAAATTCATAATTTTCTTGTAGCTCCTACACTAATTTGCTAAACGTCACCATATTTACAGCAACCTCAATTCAAGAGAATTTCTCAAGAGAAATCTTTTTAGATAGCAAGTTAGTTTAAGTCTCCATCTTGGCCTATAACTCGATATATTCAGGCTCGGATACCGACTTAACTTTTCTTTAATTTAGTTTCATAACCTCAAAAGAACTCTTAAACCTTATTCCCGTGGTCGCTACAATTATTTCATGTATTGATATTTACCAAATTGCAAATTACTACTAATCTTCTAATTACAAAGCACTATTCCGTTAATACATTGCATAATAAATACATGAAAATACCATTTGAAATGTTTACAACTGTTAATGCACCGCATTCGAGGATTTGCGAGCGATTCCACTCGTCATAGCGCCCCTATGATTTCACATTGAGTTTATATTCAACGGGTGAATACGTAATGTCGAAATGTAATTAGAAAATGCTTTATCGTATCGGTTATTTGTGACAGTGAATTATAAAATAGCATTGTAAAATGGTGTAGGTTAATGTATACGTTTAAGCCTTTAAGGGATAAATTGATATCTATATTTCACCGGGTGCATATCCTCAAGGGTTGGAGACATTAAGTGGTAGTAGACTCTTTGTGATAGACTTCGGCCCGAAGTGTGTATTTCATACCATTGACTTCTCGAGGTTATGGGTGTAATCGCAATGAGATATCACTTATTTTAAGGGTCGAGGAAATACTCACGAAGCAGCCTGTGCACCTAAAATTTCTAGGCCAGCGTAACTCCTAACTCCTAAGGCCTAACTTCTTTTAGTAGAGGAGTCCTATGCCCAGCAGAGAGACGTAGACTAAAGATCACATTTTAATATAAAGTTAAGAAAATTAAGTCTACTAACGGAATCGCACACGCTAATTCTCATTTTAAAGCCTTCCCCACGCATCACAGAATCGTCGATTAATTGATTTATATTTTTGCCTCGTTCAAAGAGCCAGGCATGAATGGAAAAACCTAATATGAGTTGAAGCAAAGCTATTCGGCATATACTCAGCCTCTTGAAAGCTAGTGGGGCTGGCCGCGATTATTTGAAATGCTTTAGTGGTTTATTAAAAATAAAATGTTTTTTAAAACACGCCGAGCCGAAATGGAAGGCTTAATGAAAAACGAGCCCATATATAAATTCAAAGCCCTATGTTGATTTCTTTTAATATGAAAAGGAAGTGAAATCAGGTTAAGCATTTAGCTTGCAACGACCCACATATGATTCTAATGAGGGTAGGCATGGAAGCGCAATTTCACGGTTATATAACTACATATTATATGTAAATACTTTTACATCTCATAATTAGGTACTCATTAACATTTACTTTTCATAACACTTTGAGACTAATCTTAAAATTACAGGAGACTTTTTGGTCTCACTAATATTCTGTCCCGAAACAAATATGTCTGAATTAAATGCATATTTGTTTTAAATGAAACCTGATAGGCTGTTAATAGGCTACGTTATTGTCACAAATACTTAATGCTTAGCCTTTTTGATACTTTTTGTAATATTTCAAAGCGTAGCTAGTTTTACGCTGTGAAATTCTAGTCTCGGAAACGTCATAATTTAATCATATCTGTCCATCCGTCCTTCTAAATGTTAGCTGTCGTTCTTAGGCTTGTCCTACAAACGATTACTATTGCGAGTTCAGAACTATGAACTTATGTGACTGTCGGACGTCTTAATATTAATTAAAATTTTTATTAAGTTATTTGAAAGAAATATTTAATACACTAACATTGGCAGTTGCTCCTCTACATTCAGTTTAACTTATTTCTTTAAAAAAGGATAGCAAAGTTGCCTTAGCGTAGTAATAGCAGCCTAGGAATCTTCATCAATGTAATAAGTTTGCCAAATATAGAAGCTGTGAAGCGCCTTCAAAGTTACCTAAAGTCGTTAGTTAAGTTTTGCAAGTTGTCAATAACTATTGTATCTACAAAGCGAAGTCCTGTTGTTATGTAATGATTGGGATAACTTGTATTAAATTTTGAAACAACTGATAACATTTTCGAGTATCTGAAGTTGTTTTGTTTCCAAATAATTTGAATCTTAGACTGTAAAATAGAAAGACTTTGTTTTGGTCCCTATTGCGAGCCCAGCTATTGTATGTTTTATTTATAGGTGTAATATTTTAACGTGGAGTAAAGAAGTAGTAAAGTCCCGTAGTTTCTTAAAGTTTTCATATTTAATTATAGAATAGGTAGGGGAAACAATTAAGAACTTTTTATTAAAGATGAAAAAACCTTTTTGCATTTGTCTGCTTTCTTTTAGTAAATCCACATAGAACAATATCGAATTCTAAAAAAACATGATTTTAAGTCAACGCTATCGTACCAATTGGATACTAGAAACAAATAGACATTAAAATAATTATTTGTTTTGTAAAATCTGAATATCTATATAAGAGTTGAGAAGGAATTACTTAAACGTGAAATCGAATGTACTAGGGCAGCATGGAGTGCTAAACTAAGGCTTAGTCAGTACGTAGTAAAGCCGATTCCATATAGTACTAATTGAACAAGTAAAGTCTCAATTAATCTTTATCACCTGCCATATATTTCCATATACAAGCAAGCAAGACATTACCATCAACGTAAACATTTTCATAGCGTAATCAACATACCTTTTGAACGTGCAAAAAGTACTTCATTAAAATACGTTTGCGGAGATCTAACGCATCCGTATACGTTTCCGTTTATAAAAAATTAATTGAGTCTCCTTTCTAACGTGTAATGGGCGCCTCACACGGTACGATCCGTCGCATCAAACCGATCGCAACGACGAATCGATGGTGTGTGTCGTGATCGTTAACAATTTACTTAATCGAAGACGATGTCGCAAATCGCAACAAAAACCTTTCGGTTAGTGTATGTATCTATGTAATTTTATTTGCACACCTGCTGTGTAACATTTCTGCACCACCCAAGGTTTGACTGGAAGAGAATGCCTCAGGCATTAAGTCCACCTTTACAATTTGGATATTGTATCAAGTGTAAATAAATAAATAAATAAAAACCCATGCAATCATAAATATCGTAGCGATAAATTGACAGCTTCAAACAAGTAAATGATAAATCGTTACGATCAGTCGTTTCGTGTATGGGCAACGTTTTTGATGCGATCAATCGTCTCGATTTTCATCAGATCGATCGCACAGACGAATCGTACCGTGTGTGGCGCCCATAAGTCGGTTGGCAGATGTGACAGCGTTTAGCCACGCTGTTTACCTAGTTATAGTAGAGACGCTCAAAGTTCCGGATATTACAGTCGGGTGCGGTGCGGCGAAACATTCACGCCGGCCTATAACTTGCGCTAACGTTTCGTAGAGGCGTACTTGAAATTAGAATTCCATTTTTAAATGATGATTCGATTTTTTTTCGTATGAATAAAGTTTCTTTTTCTTTTTTTTTGTATCGGCCTGTAAAATTAAATTCCACTTCCTAAATTTTACTTACGAAATTTTATTTTTAAATTTCAAAATATCCCATTACTATTAAGCTCAATATAAGCACGGGGAGCTATTCTTATTTTCGTTCAAAGCAAAATGTTTGTTTGGTCCGACAAGTGTCCCCTATGATAAAGTAAGTTTGGGATACCCTAAAGTCCATTATAAGTTGTAAGTAGCCTTTGTAATCCCACTTAAATTGTTTATCACGCTCCCAACAGCACTAGTAGGCACACGAAAGCCTAATTAAGAACAAACATAATAAAATGTCAGTAAACGTTATTTACTTTTACACACGGTAATCTAATAATGATGTTACAAAAGATAATTACTATCCCCGTTAATACTGTAATAATTTCTAACAGCATTTCATTATAAGCTGGTGAACAGCGCACTTTATTTTACAACAATAACGGATGTTTTAGTATTTTCCAATTAACTAGACAAAGCGCCGTTAACGAATAATAGATGACGCTTTTAGAAATTTAACTGCAGGGACTACATTGCAAAGATAAAATATAAAACAATCCACAAATATTTGTTTCAGGTCTTGGTGTTTGTGATACCGAAAAAGTCTCTCGTAGTGTCTGATACCCATGACACAGGACTCGTAACCTAGTGTGGGGTCAGAGCTATCTATGGGACTGTTTAAAAAAATAAAACGAATGCGTTCACTTTTTGCTGTTTAAAGGGATACAAAATTTAATATTATACTTAATGAAACTAAAGATTACTGTCTTTCATTTTTTATGTTGAGCTGTTATATCTCCCCATCGCGTCGGCTTAATACGTCCTTCTACTCGTAAAACTGGGTGCTAGTTTATATGAATGGGGTTATGAGAAAACTGGTATGATCTTTTGTATGAGAACCTGCAAAACTTTTAAAAAGATATCCAGCGATTCTAGATATACTCCGACGAGTGTGAAACTAATTAATCCATTGATTTCAGTACTCTCAAGAGAACACCTATATTTTAGTCCTATACATATGTATGGCTTAGTATAATCTCTTTACCGTTACAAATATTACATCGGTATAAATTACGAACGTTATAAATAAGTAGATGAATGTCCTATAGAGCAAGGTGGCTAGTTTTAATAGTTCAGAGACCTTGGAAGTGCAGACTGTAATTATGTACTCGGCAGCGTTGCCTACTTCCCTGGCAAATATAAAACTGTATGTACTCACAATTTGCTTGTACTTCACGAACAGAACGGACCTAGGAGTAATTTTAAGGGAGTAAGCTAAACCCACTTGGTAGTAGATTTTATGTTGACAAAAAATACGTGATAATACAAATAAAATTTATTGAATATGAATAGATAAGAAAAAAGGCATTACTAAAGTCCAGATAGGCTTTATTATAAATGGATTACTGATGAATTAAGCCCTAAAACCTCTCAGTTGTAGAGAAGGTCCATGCCTAGCAGTGGGGCGTATGTGAGCTGATGATGATAAAAAGATTAGAAGTAAATCTAGATAAGTCTAAGGTACAGCTGATTAGACACTAGCCATTAAAACAAGGGAACACGAGTGTAAATCACGAACGCAACACATTTGTAATCTTAAAAAATCTTTCTAACGCCATCATTCTGTAAGTTGGATATTAATTTTCAAAACAATTTAAGTACTATGGTTATATATTCAAATCGTTGGAAATATGACGTTTGGGTCTACTTATTCCCACCTGAATCCGCCAGTTCCCAACTATAATTCCCAAAGGATGTTGACATGCCTGAATAAATATTTTAGCATTCGAAATGTTTTCATTTGGCTCGCGGCGCAGTGCATACAGCCTTGGGAAGACGTATGAAGCTAATATCTCTACGTATCGAGAAAACGTGAATCTGCCTTGGATTGGAGCCAAGTCCTCGATATGGAATATTGAAATGTTTGCGAAAGCTTTTTTGTACTTGTGTAAAGCAATTTTTGTGGATTTATGTTGTTATTGTTTACGTCGTATTTAGGATGGTTTTCTTTAAACTAAGGCATTGTCTGTTTTGGCACAGTTGGCTAGCTTGGGAGACTAGAGGCCGCGGATTTTATTCCCGCGCTGAGACGAATGTTTGTGTGATCCATAAATCTTTCTCTCGGGTCTGTTTGTGAAATCGAAAAGTGTTGTATATTTTCTGATAGATACGATCTCGTACCTCAGTTTGGGATTAGAATTACGTTACTGTTGGGTGTATTTAATATTATTATTTGCCATTAATGTATTCATTAAAATGAAATTGAATACACATACTCATTGACCGATTGTCAGTTTAGTGGAACGATATGCTAAGATAGTAGTAGCGCCGTAATTCCATCCAATTTATTTTTAAATAACGTGTTTTTAATACTGGCTCTTTAGCGCACCTGATGGTACAACGTACTTACCCGCAGGCGTCCGTAGAGAACATCGAGTAAACTTCCATCTCTCGTTAATCAACATACCGTCGCCGACCCAAAAAGGATATACTAGCGAATAAAACCTTTTTAGAGGCACCCATGTAAACACCTGGCAATCAAATCTTTTACCTTGAGGTAAGGGTAGTAAAACTACCCTTTTACTCAATCTCTTTCGTTTTTTATAATTCATCATAATAGTCCCATTGCCTGGGCTGGGGCGTCCGTTGATGTCCGATTGGGAGGATTTAGGCCTTAGTACATCACACTGAGCTGAGTGACTGCACTGATGAGCAGTGATGGCCTCGAGGTTTAGGCGCACGGTCGAGTATCTCGGCGGTCGCGGGTTCGAACCCCAGGCACACACCTCTGACTTTTCGAAGTTATGTGTGTATTCACATTGAATTATCGCTTGCTTAAACGGTGAAGGAAAACATCGTGATGAAACCTGCACACCTAAAAATTCTTAGGAATTTCTTAGGTGTGTAGTCCGCCAACCCGCACTAGGCCAGCGTGGCGGACTATGGCCTAAACCCTCTCAATGGTAGAGGAGACCCGTGCTCAGCAGTGGGCGTATATGGGTTGATGAAGAAGAAGAAGACATCACACTGGCCTAAGAACACACCTAAGAAATTTCTAAGAATCTTTAGGTATGCATGTTTCGTTACGACGTTTCCCTTTACCTAACTCATTGTAAACACCTTTTTAAAAAAAAAACTACTTGAAAACAGTTGAAACCGCAAATGAACATCGCCATTTCTAAAAACCTCCATACTCGCGAGCAAAACAAACGATGTTAATAATGTCTACGGTTATGACGAAGGTTCCAGAGCGTCTTATGTTTGTTCATTGAGTTTACGAACGGGTCCGGCTGTAAGTGGGCAACCGGGCCGGCTCGTTGACATCAGAACTCATTCATATGAATGCGTGGGAATAAAAACCAAAGCCTTCGCGTTGGCGAGATCTTTCTCATATTTTTCGGCGGAATTTTGTGACATTTGTGAATTATTTCGAGTGTGATTTTTACGAAGGTATTTTTGAGTTAGGATAATCGTATTTGTAAGGCAAACGACCTCTATATAAGGGGTACAACCCGCAATAGTAGCAAGTTTGTCGTGTTTCGAGCATGGACTGAGTACATGTCTCTTTATTGGGTCGACATTTGAACTGACCTGCACTTATCCTCAGGTGCTCAGTTTATACAAAGTCATGATAGGTTTATTTTTCTAGTTAAATTTCTGGTCTAAAACATCAGTGTATTGAACTCTTTTTGATACCTATATAATTGAAATCCATAAATTCATAGAGACACGGAACCTTAGAGGTTCCTTTAGGATCGTTTCTTGCACCAAGTCACGATCGCCATTTTCAGCAAGTGACGGTTTATTGTGTCGTAATTTATAAGAGCATTCAGAAATTAAACTTTTATATTTGTCTCAATTTCCATTCACAAATGTATCCTCTTGTTATAACCTCGGTTCGTTTACACGACCCTTGATAACAATAGAATATTTATTCGATCGGCACTCCAGTTTTCAACAAGCGCATCTGCGGTACGAGTGCGAAAAAGGATGAACGAATACCCATAAATAAAAACACGGATACAATCAATTTGAAGTGTGAAACCGGCGATAAATTTAATTGTATAAATTGAGAGTGTATTGATATGTGTCATTCGTTACCTATCTCGGCTTTCACGTGTTTTATATTGAATTCAACGCACGAGCCTTTGACTCTTGAACTTGCTCCGTATTTAATCGATTTCACTTGTGACTCATGCGATATGGAAGAAAGTTTGCAATATTTATAAGATTTCTCGATATGTTGACTCATTGGACCTTATTTTTTAGTTTGGTTGGTACGGCAGGCGTTTTCTTGAAAAGGATCACATTCTGTAGAAACCAAAACACTAAGTAATATGAAAACGTAAAGCAAGAAAAGGCGCCTTAATATATTATCTTTTTGACACTTTACAGGTACTTTGGGAGGATTCTATGTAGTTAATGGGAGTTCAGAAGTTTCTCCGAAAAATGCAAAACTGCACTTTAACCCACCCTTTCAGAAGAACAGACATGATTGTGTGTTAATTTAAATTAAATAAAAATCATTGCAACGAAGCAAGGTATAATTATGACAGGCACGAGTATGATTTAAGTGTATTTTATGCAAATGCTGATTCTCGCCTATCTCGTGTGAGTTCTGCCGCTACGCCCGTTCCTCCACTGAGATATAATTACATTTTTTCCGCAAATACGCGAACAGCCCGCCTCGACCATAGTTCATCGACCTTTGTCACGAAGTGTTTTACCGTTACACTTAAGTTTACTTTCAGCTAGACTGAGCACAGATCTCGCATTGTTAAGCTTTTGTTCAATTTTCAATGGTTTAATTGTGTCAATATCTTTAGCGTTTTATGTCACGATGGCATCTCAAACGATAATCTGCGGTTTGTAATTAGAAATAGCAGGTCGATAGGTATTTTGATAAGACATAGAATGGATTAGTTTTTGTTAAGTGACTTGTCTCTCGATATTGAACTAAAAATATGTAGTTTATTTGTTGCAAATGCTTACAATTGTATTTTTTGTCGCTTTTGCTACTTTTCGAAATCCGAAAGTATTAGGTTTTTAGATAACCTTTGTGTAATCATATTTTTTTTGTTTTACGTCCGAGTTTTTAGAAATAAAATGCTCCTGGATACCAATACCTTTTGTCTAATCATGATTCTGTAAACATATTACAAAACCAAAGTTAATTGCAATAAATATCATGACTAATGACTTTCAAAGAGAATGCATAAATGGAAAATGTAAACAAACCCCATAATCCTTAAGTTATTCTTAATGGTCGCAGCAATAGACGAAAGATAGCGATATAGCCAACCGCAACCTGTAAGAGCCACAAAATATCAATAATGTGTATGTTGGCAACCTATATTCCCCATTAACAGTATTAGTAATGTATGAAGGTACATGTAATGCTGGATTCAATGATCAAAATTTCATTCTAAAATAAGATACAATTATTTTGAAATATGCTTGCAATTGAAGTTTTATTGTA
The DNA here is from genome assembly GCA_030295005.1 of Cephonodes hylas. Lineage (NCBI taxonomy): Eukaryota > Metazoa > Arthropoda > Insecta > Lepidoptera > Sphingidae > Cephonodes > Cephonodes hylas. The sequence continues at coordinate 10,521,711 of AP025371.1, forward strand.
TCTAACTATAATTATGCAAAAATCTTTACAAATATATAGAACATTTCAACACAGGCATAAAATCAACTATAAAATCTGCCAGTTATTTACAACATCCGAGCTATTATTTGCCGGACCTATAAAATTATAGAAATTCAACAAAATGAAGACCGACTTTCCAGTTATAAACTCTGCTTGATTGGTACTGCGAATGATAACTTTATCCGAGCAATAGTCAAGCTAAGGGGGAAACACCTTTTGTTCTTAAGCAATTCACGTTTGAATGCGTAGGTCATTACGAGAACCTAGGCAGGCATTATTATAAAAGTCATTAATGTTGCTATTTGTCACCTTTGACCGTTAGACATTCCGAGAAGGCGATAGCGATTGGACGGCTAGGCTCAATCATGTTTTAGTGTTCATTTAAAATACACTTTAGTACCTCAATTTTGCTAATTTTGTCATGTGTGGAGTTTATTCATAATTGATGTACGGTAATGGTAATCTTAATGGTGGTTATCACGCTACTAGCATCACTGGTATTTGTGTTAGTATCGACAACCTAATAGGTGTTATTATAAGCAAAGAAGATAAGTTGTAATGGTTTTCAAAATAAAAAAGAAAAATCGAAACACAAAGGCTAGGAGAAGAACTTCATAATTTATTCGTCAATAATTTTTCTTACCAAAGAGTGTTCCACGTTATATATGAACTTATAGAAGGCTCACTGCTAGGCCGAAAGTTATAAAAGCTGTCAGTTTAGTTTATTTCGAATATCATAGTTTTCTTTTTGTATTTTAAGGCTGAAGGATACTGTCTTCCACAAACGATCAAAAATGCCTCGATAAAGGCTGGCCTTGTGAGGGGACCATGATAAATATTTATTGTTTTTCGAGCACATTTCCAGTCTAAGTGCTGCACCGTACACCTATCGGCTGATGTAATACTTCAGTCATTCCTTACATCACAATCACTTAAATAAAGCGTGCTATGTCATCTAAAATAACTATGTAGCACTCAAACATCTAGGTCTTCCGAAGTTATTACATGGTGGACCATTAAATTACAACATATGAAGCAATTTGTTAGATTGAAGTCTTAATAATACAAGCAAACTACCCGGAAAGTATAAAAACAATCCATTAGTCGCCATTACACAATTTTGCATAACAGATAAACTCTTGATCTAGTTATAGAGTGATATGTGACAGAGATTCTGTATGTTAATTAATTTGTTTGCATAATAAATATCTATGCCGATTTGTATGTATTGTCCCTTTTTGTTTTTCGTTATAATTGACTCTTCATTTTTAAACTTGGGGCTTTAATTTATTTTCGGTTTATATAAAAAATACGTTTACGCGATGTTTTTTCTTGATAATTTTCGTAATAACTATTTTTTTATTATTCATAACCCGTGCCAAACATATATTTTTTAACATTAAAAAAATAACATTAAATTGAAATGCGTAATGGCCACTAGGCTTAGCCCAGATCTAACTTAGTGTCCTAGTGTGCAATGTAATTATGATGACTTTATATAACAAACATCAATTCTATCATTCCCCAACCGGCTGTATAACTGTATCTCAATTAAATGGAAGTTAACACTTTCCCATGACTAATAACAATCAATTAATTGTATTGGAATATTAACATACAGCAATCAAACAGGACCTATTAATTACCACGGTCTATAACGATGCTTGGCGAATCCAATTAATTTTAGGAGCATAAACAATCGATTCGAAAACAATCGTCAGCGGCATAAAAACGAACTGTAAAATTGCGAATAAACCTGCTAAACAAGAAAAAGCTCGGTCATTGTCGTCGCGAATAGAACCAACTAGTTTTGTATCGACAGCGCTTATTCGAACCGATTTTTTCCGCTTATTCTAGAGTCGTGTAATTCTGCACAGTCCGCTAAACGAGCGAATAACTCTTCTGGAGTGATTACTGATGTGCAAGTTCACATTGTTGTAGGTGGGGTGCTTTAGAGAAATGGCGAGAAATGGGGATCGTTAGTGGGATTAATTGATCTTTGGCAATTTTGTTTCATAGTACGGGAGTAAATCTAGTATTTCACAAAGGTTTTTAGTAAGATATGTATAAGTTTATTAATTCTTAAGGACCTTTGCAAGTAGGTACCTACTTTTAGTTTATAACATAAGCCTAGCACAGTTGAAATTTTACACGGAATTAAACGTAAAACACCTAAATATTAACGCAGCATTCAACTGTTCTTTAAAATAATCGAGTTTACTGACGTTCCGTTGTAGTCATTTTCCAATAAAGATTGCTTTGTTTGTACCCTAATTTACCTTACCCTACGGTAAGTGGTCATTTCATTGCACAAAATTCAAAATTTACCCTCTTGCTTAACCTATCCTTGATATTAGTGAGAAGCGAACAAAAATGACTATGCACACAATATGACGCGTTCAGCGCAAAACATTGAACTATGCGGCACCATCGGTAAGTTCCGTTGTGTTTTGACAAGTCGTTTGTTAACAAGTATGTGGGACATCTCACGTGAAACGAGACAAGGTCGATAAACTCTGTCACATATCTGTCATGTTATGTAAGCGAAATTGTTTTATGTTGACATGACGTTGCTATGTTGTTTAGTGTATGGGACAAAACAATTCGATCTCGAAGTGTTTTGTATGTTTACTAATTATGAGTTTACAATCAACTAGCTGTTGCCCGCGACTTCGTCCGCGTAGACCACAGGATTGAGTTCAGATAGAAAATAAGTTATAGTCTATTTTACTTCTCAGACTCCTATTTATGCACATACCAGAAATCATTCAAATCGGTTTGGTAGATCCAGAAATACCCATTCCCACGGGAATACTACATTTTCTTTTATTTAAACTCTTTATTGTACACATTTATAACAATAAAAACATAAACAAAAAAAAAATAAAGGACCGGTACAAGTGGCGGCTTTATCACTCATGGCGATCTTTTCAAGGCAACCATAAGATGGATTATAGAAAGAATTTAAAGGGAGGGCAGTGTGTACAACAGAAACAAAAAAAAATAGTAAGTATCCTATATGTGAGACTGATGTATAAGTTATTTTATTGTAAAGTTTCATTAAAATCCATTCCAAGCGATGTACATCAATAGAAAACAGTACTTATTGTTTAATGCTAGTAACCGTTTTTCATGACACTTACCTTTATTTATATGTATGTATAATGTATATATATGTATTATTTATATATGGTTGGCGCTTTTTTGGGGAGGCCTACGTTCAGCAGTGGACGGCGATAGGCTGAAGAGAGATAATGTATATGCTATAGAAATTGTTTATTCTTTATTTATTGGTATGATGAAGGAAACCATCGCGGGAGAACCTGCACAACTAAAAAAAATTAGGTGTTATTTAAGTGTGTAGTCCTCGGACCTAAACTAGGCCCGTGTGTTGGAACAAGGCTTAATCTTTTTAGTTATAGAGAAGACCAGTGCCCGGCATTAGGACGCACATACGTCATGCATATGTACATAATATGTGCCTATATAGGTTGATGCTTTTAATGACAATAGTTTTCATTAAATGGTTCAGTATTACATACAATAAATATATTTTTTTTAATAAATAAGCTTTACCGCTTCAACAGATTTGTTGTTTTACATTTGCGTAAAAATGTCGCTGCAATTTTTTAGACCAATATTTGCAGTTAAAATGTGTATGAAACGCAAATATTGATAAATATTACTAAGCCATTTTACTAAAAACAAAGTTATTTAAATAAACTACATCTATTTATACTTTATAAACATCTAGGTACATGAAAATTTTACTCAAAATCATACAGATGAATATTTGATAGCTTCGGCCGCGATTGACGATCTTTCAGCGTTTAACCGAGACAATCTACGATGCGGTTGGGTCATTTTTACAGTAGACACTGACTTTAATATTTGATAAACTGGACTCTAGTTTGTCTGTATTTTGCAAACGGAGCCTTCAATCCGTTGGGTTGAAATTAATTATTATTTGTACATTTTTAGACGAACTATCAATTCAAGTAGTTAGGCGGAAATGGAGCTAATGAATTAAAAGACCTACCTATACAATTTTTATGGCCACCATTAAGCTATTCCATATATACCAGTAAGCAGTGATGGCCTCGAGGTTTAGGCGCGCGGTCGAGAATCTCGGCGGTCGCGGGTTCGAACCCCAGGCACACACCTCTGACTTTTCGAAGTTATGTGTGTATTCACATTCGTCGAAAACATCGTGATGAAACCTACACACTTAAAAGTTCTTAGGAATTTCTTAGGTGTGTAGTCCGCCAACCCGCACTAGGCCAGCGTGGCGGACTATGGCCTAAACCCTCTCAATGGTAGAGGAGACCCGTGCTCAGCAGTGGGCGTATATTGGTTGATGAAGAAGAGGAAGAAGATTAAGCTATTCAATTGTCTCTACATTATTAGCCTGCTGGACCTCCTCAACTGAGAGGGTTTAGGCCTAAGTCAACTACGCTAGACTAGTGCGGGTTGGCGGAGTCTATACCTAAGAATGACTAAGACATTTTAGGTGTGCAGGTTTCATTACGATGTTTTCCTTCACCGTTGACTTATTGATTATAATCTCTCTAAACATGGTTTTTATCCACCTTCCAATATGAAATATCAAAATTTCTATCCAAGAGTACCACCATAACAATGCATATTTTCCATGGAAAGTTGGTACTGGTCACAGAAATAGTTGCAAAGCATCTTCACGGCCAGGGTAATTAACATTGTTCCACTAAAACCGGTACATTTGATTGCATAAGATGCCAATGATTATGCCACATTCCCATGACGGTTGTCAGTTGTGGTAGCAAGCGCGAGCAAATAACGGACGCGTTTGCCGACGAGCAGCCAAGCGTGATGGGCGCCGCAACCGGCTTGTAATGAGCTTTTATTGCTTGTTAATTACTTATAATGGAACTAGGTTGGACAGGCGGAATCTTAGAACAGTCGAAGGGGTTGCCGGGCGTTTAAAGCATTATATTAGGTCGGCAACTAAGTAAGTGCGGATTTCACTCATAGACGGTTTCAGTTGAAGTTTTAGGTTTGCTGGCGTAGTGCAAGTGTGAAACACATTTTGTATTTGATAGCTGGTAATTCAGCTATCAATCAGTAAAAAAAGTTTTTTGATTGGTTGCGTAGTTTTCGTTTGGTGTTCGTTGAAAAATGGAAAATCAAAAGGAAAATTATTGCCATATTTTGCTTTTTAATTTCGTAAAGGGAAAACGCATCGCAAGCTCACAAAAAGTTATGTGCTATTTATGGTGACGAAGCCCTAAAAGAACGGCAGTGTCAAAATTGGTTGGACAAATCTCGTTCTGGTGATATTCACTCAGAGACGAAAAACGCTCAGGTCGCCCAGTTGAAGTAAATGACGACTTTATCAAAGCAATAATCGATTCGGATCGTCACAGTATAACTCGTGATATTGCAGAAAAGCTTCGTGTATCACATACATGCATTGAAAACCACTTAAAACAACTTAGCTATGTTCAAAAACTTGAAAATCCGCGATTACTTAATTGCCAACCCAGGTTCGTCGCCATAAACAGCAAACAACTGTTGGTGAGCTTGCGATGCGTTTTGCCTTTGCGAATAAAAAAAGTAAAAAATGACCATATTGTTCCTTTTAATTTTCAGTTTTTCAACGAACGCCAAACGAAAACTACGCAACCGATCAAAAAACTTTTTTTACTGATTGGTAGCTGAATTGCCAACTATCAAATAACAAAATGTGTTTTACACTTGGACTACGCCAGCAAACCTAAAAATTTTACAGAAGCCATCTATGAGTAAAATCCGCAATTACTTAGTTGCCGACCCAATATATACGTTTGAGTACGCAGTCTATAAAAATATACGGTGTCTGTGATTTGGATTATTAGTCCTCCAGTATAATAAAGAACGTTTCGTCTAAAGGTTCTATGATCAGGTCGAGCAAAGATGATGTAATTTTTCTTAAGGATTTAAGTATCACCAAGGAGTTAATGAATGCGCTGCGTTGGAATTGCTCATAATTAGGTGAATCAAACCTATCACGTATAGAAGAACTTATTTCTGTTTAACATTCCAAGATCAAACGCATCAGCATAGCTTTAATAAAGTTACCTAACCTCAAGGCGCACGGTCAAAAATCTAGACGATCGGGGCTTCAAACACCAGGGACATACCTCTAATTTTTCGAATAAATGTCTGTTTTTACAAGTTATTATCACTTACTTCCACGCTGAAGGAAAACGCCGCGAGAAACCTGCATACCTAAAAATTCTTAGGTTTCTAGTCCGCCTACTTGCACTTAGCTAATTTGTTGAATTAAGGCCTTTCAATGGTAGAACACACTACACATGTCGTTAGAACGACATTATACCAAAATCACAATATTTAGTCAACATTGCAACTCTTAAAATAGAACATACCGCATATTTAAAATCTAATAAAAGTCTCCGTTTTTCAAAGCTTTGGGATAAATATGAAGAAAATTTTGCGTTAAGACTTTGCCGCCACGTATGGAATACATTTACGTAAGATTTGCTTCGGCATATGCATATCATTTGCTTTTAATGCATACAAAGACGCGGGCATGAGCTGTGTAGCTCTTGGTTATTCTTATTTATTAAAAGGCTAACATGCAAAGACTAAATTAAGGTTTTATCTTCTCGTTTTAAGATTACTAATTTATAATTGTTAAAATTTCAGAAATTTCTGTGAAATCTCATGACTCTATCATAATCTTATTTCAAGACGTACTTTGACAGCATCGTGGTGCAGTTGGCTAAACGCTATACCTCATTCACGATAAGTTGATTCTTTTGGCATATCGACTAATGATGGGAAACAGAAAATATCGAGAAGTTCAAAAATATTGCGTTTTAAAATACTGCATTATGTGTGAAATTCTTTATTACTTTCGACATATCAAACATTATTTAGATAAGCGGTGGTGGGTCATAATAAGTACCTATTTAATATTTAAACAGGATTATTTTTAGACCTCCCGCCAAATTTAAATAGGTGTTTTAGACCACGGAAGTAAACAACTTTCCCAAAGAAACACGGGTCGAAAAGTAAAAAAAAAATTCAGACCTTCTACACGAAATCGACCACGTGAGCAGTTTTCTATGGGAGGGTCGAATTATTTATCACGTTTCGACCCATGTTTCTTTGGAAAAGTTGTTTAGTTTCATGGTTTAAACAATCTATTTTAAGTTGACAGGAGGTCCAAAAATAACGCAGTATGTAAAAATTAAGGTTGAAAAATTAAATAGTTTTATCTTTAAAACAGTTTTTATTAAGAAACTGGAGCATAGCCATGATCATCATAGCGTTCAATAAAATTATCGACGTGGCAATCGATATGAACGATGTTACGTTCCTTTCCGTCCGAACGATGTAACATTATACAAACGTCAATTAGTTTCAGTATTCCTATTTTAATTTTACTTTGAAGCAATAAAGTCTCAAAATTTTTGGATAACGCTTATATCTTTAGGGACTTTTGTATTGTATGTATATTTTTATATTTATCAAATCATTAAAATAATAAAATAATTCGTTTTTTGTTTCAAAGTCATGTCTCAGAAAAATTGACATGTGCCAAAAGAATCAACTTATCGTGAATGAGGTATAATTTGTGAAACGAGTGGTCGCGGATTAGATCCCTGCTTGAAGAGAAAAAATTGTGTAATCCACATTCTTTTCAGGTCTCGGTGTTAGTGAAACCTTAAAGTCTCTCATTAGTTCTGATACTCACTGCAAAAGGTTTGGTTGTATCTTAGTGTGGGGTCAGAATTATGTATTTGGCAGTTTGTTGCATTATAAATTTATATATGTTTATTAAATTATATCGGAAGATAAAAATTCTAGCCAGATTAAAAATCAAGCACAAAAATATAAATGAACAATTAATTTGCTATTTATTACACAATTAAGCCGTTTATTTGCGCTGAAGAACAATGTACTTGTAGAAAAGTTTTATCTGCAAAAGTTACGATTCCACTTGGTAAAGTTGTGAAGAAATTTCATAAAACGAACATAATGAACTGTTAAAGAGATCTCTCGAAACTTTATAATAAACAATCGTGAAGTTTTGAACAGAAATAAGGTTCAAAATTATTTAATTACTTTTCGATGGCGATATTGAATTAATTTTGGATTTTGATTTTAGAATTGTGATTTTAAAATTACTTAGATTGCTTTTGACATACCTACAATTAATGAAGGTGTGATGGATTTAAGAGCTTAAGTCTTAAATAATGTTTAAACTTTTCAACTGAATCAAGTCTATTAAGCTTCATTTGCTAAATTTGAAACTCGAGGTCTTCATTGAGTTTCAATAAAAAAATAAACACTTAATCTATTCAAGTGTCGCTATAAATACAATCCCAAGAAATATATAAGTCTTAAGCTTTCTACAAGCCGTAAGTTTGGTTTGGCGCATATTTCTCACGAACCCGGGCGAGGAACGAATAAAATAGATCTTCGGTAAACTCGCGATAATATGTCAGTAAAGTTTGAACGTTTGTAACCGCCCTGCGTTACAATAGCCGTGAGAAATGACACTATTAAGAAAATAAATGTAGGAACTCCTATATTATTAGGTATCCGCACTTTCGCCAAGGAAATTATTCTTGTTTTCAAGAGTAATGTCTCTTTATTTTTGTTTTGGTGAGAAAAATTGCTGAAATACAATGCTAAGTTTTTTACTATCTTTTATATTTGTTTCTTGATGCAGTACCTAGCACAGTGATGTGCCTAGAAATTAGTTACAAGATATAGATTTAGTTAATTTAGATATTTTAACAAACCATCATTATATTTTATGACTTTGTCGACTGATAAAATTTACTCTCTGTCTACTGTTACATAGTTCTAGTTTTTATTATTTTTTATAAGTTTTATCTTTCTCAAACTTCGACCCTCATTAAGTATGGAAAGTTAGCTACATTAAAAATATATATATTTTCTTATACTTGATTTTTAAAATATTCATTTTTTTCCAGTTCCAGGTGTATGCAGAGTGTATGGGAGGAGAAAATGCGCGTGACTTTGTGTTTGGTGCTCGTCACGGCCTGCGCGCTAGCAGATACCGTTGAAGAAAGGTTAGTATGGCGTATTTTTTAAATTAAGCCTTCTGTCAAATCACTTTGTTGTTGGCGTTAATTTACTCCTTTAAAGACTAAGGCTACTTAGGTATTTTTATTGTAGGAAATGTTTACTGTCTTGAAGACTAGAGATAATCACGTATTTCTATTTTTGTGAACGACCCAATATGATTTTACTCATACCAGAATTTATGCCTTTCAAATGCACAAAATGAATCGTAAAAAACCGGCCAAGTGCGAGTCGGGCTCGCGCACAAAGGGTTCCGTAGCAGCAAATATAATAAACTTATTATTTGATCTATCTTATAAGGTTCAGCCATCGTTTTCAGTGTAAGCACAATAACTTAACCAAAATTACAGTTAAATCAACCTATCTCAAAAACTATAAGAGATACTTTGATCAAACCAAAAATCGTTGAAAGAGTTAATTAGCATGCATCACCTCTATTTTTTTTAGAATTTTATACCCCGTAGTTATAAAAATAGAGGGGGGGGGGGACATACTTTTTACGACTTTGAGAGCTGATATCTCAAAAACCGTTCACTTTAAGAAAAATGTTTTTTAGAAAACTTTATATCATTTTAAAAGACCTTTCCATTGATACCCCACACGGGTATGTACATCGAAAAAAAAAATTTCATCCCTCAGTTACATGTATGGGGGGCCCCACCCCCAATTCTTTTTTTTTACTATTTAGTGTCATATTTTTGTAGCGGTTCATACAACACATATTCCCATCAAATTTCATCACTGTAGTACTTATAGTTTCCGAGTAAATCGGCTGTGACAGACGGACAGACGGACAGACGGACAGACGGACATGACGAAACTATAAGGGTTCCGTTTTTGCCATTTTGGCTACGGAACCCTAAAAAGTACTTAGACTGAAATCAGAGGATAATGTTTTTTTTTATCTATTTTTCAGACGTTCAAAACTACCTTTTGTTGCTGATGCAGTCGGCAACACCCTACCACCGCCATCAAATGTACCGGCCACAGTCGGCAGCCCGATCAATTTACTCACACCGGATCGCTATGAGTTCTACACCTTTGATGAATCAGGAGAACTTGTCAAGAGATTAATGACTTTGGAAGAAATACAGGCTATAGTCGCTGCAGGTGAAGAATCTGAAGGGCTTGTTACATTTGCCAATGACGACCAACCAACAATCGCTTTCAATATAAGTCAGCCACCATATACTAAAGTTCACAGTGTAGTCACTAACGTACAGAATGTTCTCAAGGCCCAAATGGAAGCACATAAAATGAAGCCGTTTGTTCAGCCTACTTTAGATACTCCAGATGTGTCTGACACATGGAGTTTAATTCTACCATCAATCTTTGGAAATACCGGTGCTGATATTATCCCTGATAAGACAACCACTACATTTACAACTCCAGAAACAGAAACTTTTGACATTGACGACCAAAATGAATTTAATAATCATGAAGAAAATACTCTTACGAAAGAAGGCAATAATCAAGTTGTTAATACTACTAAAACAGACGAGAAAAAAGAGGAACCTGGTTTAGATAAATCATCATCAGAAATTGAAGAAATAAAACACACATCAACGTTGGAACTAAAAGTTACGTCACCAGTGACTACTTCAACTACAGAAAAGATTATTTCTCCCACATCTGTTGCAACCTCAACTAAAAAACCTGAAATTACTTCTACAACAATAAAAGTAACGGAAGCACCGATATCTACAACAGTCAAACAACGCACAACAACAATCAAACCAAGCACAACACTTTCAACTTCAACTAGTGTCTCTCAGTCTCAGTCAACAGCTCAATCTACAACCACGCCTAAAGCTACTACTATTAAACAAAAACCATCGACAACGGAATCAACGACAATAGCCCAATCAACTGTGACTGCTCAACCAACAATAAACACAAAACAAAGTACTCAGTCGAATAAAGTTACAAGCGCTGAGAAGAACGATGTAATATTTGAAAAAATTAGTACTTTTATTCCGGTGTCAACAGTGAAATATGTCACTGAAAGAACGACACGCAAACCTGTAGAACCATCTGTTTCGACAACTAAAAAACCAGCTACCCAAACAACAACTACCCGAAAACCAATGACGAGCTCAACTATCTACATCTCTTCCACTGTTAAAGATAACGAACTTGAAAAGACCAATACTACCACAATAACCACACAGTCGGTTTCACCTTCAACAACAATATCTTCTACGCAAATCACAGTGTCTGAAGATCCAAATCTATTTAACAGTCTAGTTGCAGGAAAGCCGATATTGGGTCAAACGGATAATATAGAAAACAGTGATGAGCCTTTAATTCCTTTGTTTGATGTTGCTCAGAGTATCAGTCAAATAGCTTCTGATTTGGGAGGAAACTATAGACCTATTCCCACAGCCACTAGTCTATTAGACTCCACGAAACCCCATGATGATTTGGAAAGCAAAGAGAATTTTGACATGGACATGCCAACCGCTGTTGAAGTTAACACTGATACAAAGCGTACAAACATCTCTGAGGATAACAATGACAACTTTGTAAAAATTTCAACATTAGATCCACATCCTAAAAATGATACTAATGACGTGAAAGAAACAATTAAAGTTAACAAAATTAAAACAACTACTGAAGCACCACAAAAAATAATAACTACGACAGATGCAGCTGAAGAAACCTCCATGGACCCAATTTTAAATGAGTCTATGGGTGATTTACTTTCTCAGGTCGTTAATGAAATTCCTCAGTCAATAATGAATTCAGAAAACATTACAGAAGAAAATAGTAATAAAATTCAGACTACAGAAAAAGTCATAGAAACTACGACTGAAATGAATCTAGACACTACATTCGAGTCATTAAAAATTAAAGAAGAAATTTACTCTACCACAGAAATAAATATCAATGATGAAACAACTACTTTGAGAATTGACACGACTACAGATAATATTGGTGTAAATGATATTAAAGAGTTTCAGTCTTTAAATGATGTTACGACAAATATTCCAGAAGAGATTAATACAACTGAAAATTTCGTTCAAATTTCAGTATCGGATAGTGAAAACACTTCTACCTTTGAAACTAACAATGAAAACTCTAAAAATGGTAATAAAACTTTAGGAACTCAAACTGAAGTTAAAAAAAGCAATAGCGAAGTAACACAAGAGGTGACAACACCTGAAAATAAAATAGAGGACGAATTTAAAAATGAAATACCATCGTTAGAAATCACTACTACTGAAATAGACGTACCTACAACTACGGTAGCAAGTGTAGATAAAAACCTAAGCACTTCAGGTAATGAAATTCGTTCTGAAGAATCATTACCTGATAAAGAAAAAAAAACAGTTCCAAATAAAATAGAAAAAAGGCCAGACGTAGTTCCCAAGATTGAAGAATTTAAAAAGAAGATTCAGAAAGTAAACATTGCTGATGAAGAACTGGCAAGCGAGCGAAACAACTCTTGGAAGCTTATTTCTACCGTCTCACCACCGAGGGGTAATGAAATCCCGAAAGATAAGGTAAAATCGGAAGACCATTTCGTGGATCATCACGATAACAAAGATATTGTGCTAGATTTTTCTAAAGAAAACCAAGGTTTGGAAGTAACAACAAAAGACTTAGGAGAAGATGTAGCACAATTTACTGAGCTGTGCAACGAGTTGGCGTTTAGATATTGGCATGTGTTGGTTGAAAATATTGACAAAAAGAGGAGTTTCGTTTTGTCTCCATACTCTATAACTTCCATGCTTGCTATGATGTTTATGGGAGCTAGAGGCGCCACGTCAGGGGAAATGAACGAAATACTCAAATTAGATGATATGGTTACTTTCAATCCTCATTTCACATTAAAAAATATATCTGATTCCATTGAAACAACTCCAGAATCTGGAGTAATTGTGTCTGCTTTTATAAGAGAGTTGTATAGCGACAGAAATAAGGGGAAAATACTTACTTTCTACAAGGAAAGAGCTCAACACTTCTATAATGGTCACGTAGAGGAAATAAACTTTAAATTGATTAGCGATATCATTCGGAGGAGAACAAACTTACTAGTTAAAAGATATACGTGGAACAGAATTTCGGAATACATCAAAACTAATATGATTGTAATGCAGCCACCACTTGCCGCTTTCTCAGCAAATATCTTCCAGGTTTGTATTTTTTATTGTTCTGTTCTACTGGTGAAGCGGGATCCTATCCTATTGTATTTGGATCTTGTATCCACGCATAATATATCAGCTAGTGCCGAATGGTGAACTTTAGAAAGGTTAATACATTTGAGTAACATACAGGGTGGTCAAAAAGTCGTGGATCAAACGAAACAGAGAGATAAAGGAGGTAATTTCCAACAAAAAATCTTTCTACAGCATGGCCATAACTTCATTGCGCGAAAATTTATGCATACTTTTGTGTTTTTCAAGGAAAGTACCGAGTTTTTTTACAATTTAATCAATAAAAAAAACAAATTGATTAAAACAATAAAACAAAAGGTTTTGTATTATGACTTGATAATGTATCAACACAAAAAAAAAAGTATTGCAGCTCGTGGTACCAAATTTAACGAGCAATTAATTTTTTCCCGTAAATTTTGAAGCAATACAAAAAATTACTTCTCACTTTAAGAGCATCCTGTGAAAAAAAAATGTATTACGGATAAGTGACCCTGTATTAAAAAAACTTGCTGATTTAATGTTGTTTCAAATGAGGTACAACACTTTACTAAATGACCTTTACTTTTGGTTTTATGGTCGATTTTTCATATCAAGATGCAAATTCATTAAATTTGCCTTATTCAAAATAATTCATTATTCTATCATAAACGGCCAGTTTTTTGTACTTTGGAATGCTAGAACTGTTCTGTTCTTGTTACACTTAGGGTTTATGAAAAGGACAGAAACTCTTTCACACTAACCATTTAATCCATTGTCGAAAAAGTGTCTTAGTTCATGTAACTAATCATTTTTAAGAAACAACAGGTTCATCACAACTCTGTGTAAATAAACTGGAGCCATTATGAAATAAAAAGAACAATTATGACTTAGTGGTTTAATGAATTATTTTTTTACATTAAATGTTCAACCGAACAAGAACTACGACAGAAGCTCGAGTTTGCTAGGTTATGAATTATGAATAACACAGGTACATTCCGCCGATTACGTGCGAATTTTATTAGGCAGTGCAGATTGTGCATTACGGTTAGAGGTAGGCACTTTGAACATTTAATGTAAAAAAAAAATCATTAAACCTCTAAGTCATAATTGTTCTTTTTATTTCATGATGGCTCCAGTTTATTTTCACAGAGTTGTGATGAACCTGTTGTTTCTTAAAAATGATTAGTTACCTGAACTAAGACACTTTTTCGACAATGGATTAAATGGTTAGTGTGAAAGAGTTTCTGTCCTTTTCATAAACCCTAAGTGTAACAAGAACAGAACAGTTCTAGCATTCCAAAGTACAAAAAACTGGCCGTTTATGATAGAATAATGAATTATTTTGAATAAGGCAAATTTAATGAATTTGCATCTTGATATGAAAAATCGACCATAAAACCAAAAGTAAAGGTCATTCAGTAAAGTGTTGTACCTCATTTGAAACAACATTAAATCAGCAAGTTTTTTTGATACAGGGTCACTTTTCCGTAATACATTTTTTTTTCACAGGATGCTCTTAAAGTGAGAAGTAATTTTTTGTATTGCTTCAAAATTTACGGGAAAAAATTAATTGCTCGTTAAATTTGGTACCACGAGCTGCAATACTTTTTTTTTGTGTTGATACATTATCGAGTCATAATACAAAACCTTTTGTTTTATTGTTTTAATCAATTTGTTTTTTTTATTGATTAAATTGTAAAAAAACTCGGTACTTTCCTTGAAAAACACAAAAGTATGCATAAATTTTCGCGCAATGAAGTTATGGCCATGCTGTAGAAAGATTTTTTGTTGGAAATTACCTCCTTCATCTCTCTGTTTCGTTTGATCCACGACTTTTTGGCCACCCTGTATATTGTAAACTTTTTAAACATTTACCTTGGCATTGTGGTTGGCAAAAAGACTCTATCAATGCACAAAATAAAGACATAAAGCTGTCACGTAATTATGACTGTACGTGAGAGTACAAACTACTAAAGTAAATTTTATTAGGTTATAAAATAAAATTGCAAAACATTTTAAATCATATTTCAAATTTTATTTTATAGTATTTTAATACTATTTGTTGTAATTTTTCAGACTGATTGTACCGGCTCATCAGTAGAAGGCAGGGATGGCGAGATGTACTTCGTTGTGTCACCGAACGTCCGACAGCGCAGATTGGTGCCCGTACCAGCTGTAGTATACAAAAAAGGATTTTTGGCGGGCTACGATCCTGTCCTCGACGCCACTGCATCTGCTATTGGAAGCACCAATTCAGTGATTAGTACATTGTTCCTCATGCCTGGCCAACAAGGCAACGTAGTTCATGCAGAAGATTTAGAAAAACTTGAACGTAGATTACTTGACGCTACCCCGACAACACCCACATGGAATCGTCTGTTACGTACCTTGCTCCCAAGAATTGGCTTGGAGCTTCAAATACCGAGGTTCTCGCACAAATCTCTCTTCAACGTATCGTCTTCTCTTAGAAAAATGGGATTAAAAGACTTGTTTGACTCAGAACACGCAGACTTAGCTGGTCTGAACGGTCCATCGAAAGATTTGTTTTTATCAGATATGATTCAGATGACCACATTCGTTACATGCGGCGAAGGAATTATTGGAGAACAACATCACATTGAGGAGTATCCAGAGACTGTTGGATCTGGTCAAAGACGCCGATCTTCAAGATGGGCCAACTGGGACGAGCCGAGAGACTACCAGAGGGCTTTCCACGATCCTCATGACGTGGGTGATGCTATGCTCCTGCCCCTACATCTCAGACCAAGACAGGCGCGTCTGCCAACACGCAGCGCTCAACCCGCAAGATTAAAGTACGACAGACCCTTCCTTTTCTTCGTGAGGCACAACCCTACGGGTATGATACTATACGCCGGTCGATACAATCCGCGGCTTCTGCCATGAAGAAGTAGAAAGACTGTTATAGTAGTGTAATTGGACATTCCTAAAAGGAAAGTGATAGGGGTACTGGTGCGTGTGATAATTACGAAAGCTATTGAGCATTTACGTGACAGTATTAGTTAAGTGGAAGGTACGATATTAGTTTAGATGGCGGTGCAACAGGGACACTAATAGATTTTTAGTGTATGCAACTAGTTAAGGAAGTTTTTAGTCCAACTAAGCTCTTCACTTTGCACGATGGAAATAGGAATAGATACACTCAGTAGATCCCGCTTGCACTGTTCATCGGAGTTGTACCGTTGTCCTGACATCATATCGATTGTATTATAAAAGAATTTAAAACATGTTAATTAAGTTTTACTTTTATGGTAAAAGGTAAGTTCAGTTGTGCATTTTGTGAAGAGATCCGATTCGATTGTCCTTTTGATCATTTTATAAAAGATTTCTTCGCAAAATGAACGTTAAAATTGAGAAATTATGTCATATTCAATTATAGTTTTAATGTTAGAATAAATAATTCGCCTAAATAAAGTTTTTCATTTACATTAAGTACTAAAAATCATACAATATCGTATAATATTCGCGGTGGGAATTAAGCATAGATTAAATCCATTGAAAATTATTATAAACAACTTTATTTTTAATTAAAGAAATCTTTACATTCTGAATTAAAATCTTTCACCTCGTTACATTGTGGTGTATTTATGTATGACGGACAGTCCTGAAAGCAACGTAATAAATTAATAAAAATATATTATTAAAATTCTCACAAAAATACGCAACCCAAAAGAAGTAAATATGAATTTAAATATTTGTTAAAACGAAAAAAGAGGGCAAATAAATATATAAAATAAATATTGTTTAATAAAACTCAAAAATCGGATAGTTTCAAACTTACTCTTACAAACTATATAGATGTAAAACTAATTTAAACTAACCAGATTTATGAAATTTCGTATGCATCCTTGAAAATTGTAGAATTCGCAGGAGTCCAGAGGAAACTTTTGGCGATAATTCATCTTGCAGTGGATCTTGGCATTCATCAAAACGTTGCCGAAACCTGGATTTAATTCCACCCATTTGTCAAGATACGCAAAATATTTGTCGTCGTCTAATCTGCCAGTTTCTGACAGCAAATTGTATTTATTTAATACACACTTCCAGTGGTTACACTAGAAAAAAGAACACCACAATATATGAAACTCATAAAAAATATATTTATACCAATATTATAAAGCTGAAGAGTTTGATTGAACGCGCTAATGTTAGGAACTACGGGTTCGATTTTAAAAAAATCTTTCAGAGTTACATAATCCATTTATTGAGGAAGGCTATAGGCAATATCACTCACGCTAAGACCTATATATAGGTATGAGCGGAGCACCAATAAAGAATGTTTCAATATTTTTACAAACTATGACGTTTTATCGTTGTTTGTATGATTTTTGTGCTTGTGATTTAAATAGAGTGACGTCGTGATGATTCTACGCCAGACTAATTTTCATTTGAGAACTAGCAGCACTTGCTATAAAAGCACATACATATAAGGAACTATGCCATTAAAACCGGTAACAAATGGATAACATTGTACTGGCAGTATTACAATTCTATTATTCTCTTCTTAGCGTCATAATTCAGCCAAATACAAACAAAGCTACTTAATACTCATGGATCAGATTGGTTTTCATCGTCAAAGGGCTATAAGAAAATACTGTGTTAAATTAGCTCTTTATTATTGATACTACACTTACCCTAGAGTCAGTACGTCTAGTAAGTCCTGTGATATTTCCATGCACGAAATTGAGTATGAACAGTGCACCACAATTCTTTGCAACTTCACGATTGAAGAACGGTGGAAATACGCAACATTGCCTGAACTGGAAGAACATAATATTTATAAATA
Organism: Cephonodes hylas; assembly: GCA_030295005.1. Lineage (NCBI taxonomy): Eukaryota > Metazoa > Arthropoda > Insecta > Lepidoptera > Sphingidae > Cephonodes > Cephonodes hylas. The sequence goes on from AP025371.1 coordinate 10,539,774, forward strand.
CGAGACATCGCTGTGATTATCCTAAGAATAAAGAGGCCTTTCTTTAATCCAGGTGCTATTATTTTAAGAAATGTTTAGTGATTATTAAGTCTAGTTTTTTAGTTTAAAGAATATTTAAAAATAATCAATAGGAAAGAAAAGAGAAGTAAGTTTTGTAAATCAGAAATTAACTTCGACTTATTAGTAGTTAGTAGTTACTATAAGGCTATTAAGCAATTGATACAGTGTCGCCATCTATTCTTAATATGTCAAAGTAGACATAATTTTGTAGGTGGCGTTGCCAGTCAAATCCTCGAAAATGTTATCTTTGAAATAACATTCTATTGTTTATTAATTCTGAAGCCATACCATAAATTCAGGCGGTGCTTGGCACTTATCAGGTCTTTGTGGATAGTCTTCATCACGTTGACATGTCACCTTAAAAACGAAATATGCACAAAAGGATACATTAGTAAAACGATTCTCCTTCGTAAAATATAATTCGTCTTTTTATCTGTCCGTAAAGAAAATTTGAAATAAGTTTTAGATTGAAGAAGTTTTACTTACGAAGCCAATATTACTCACCGAATTTCTAAGTATCAGCAATTTTACACACATCATAACCGTTATAAATAAGATGCCTAAAGATGCCATTTCTACACTTTTTTGTACTTATTTGTCAAAAGAACATGAAATAAAGATTAGAATTTTATTTGCAATATTTTATACCACCGGCTGCAGTGAACTCCGAAGGTAATAAAAGAATGGAAGTAATCTGCCACTCATAAAACTATTTTATGTATTTCCACAGCGATTCATGTTTTGGTAATAATCGTACGGAAATCCATAATACTCATCTATTCTCTGAACGTAAACATTCCTCAAATAACATCAAACATTCGTAAAGCGAAACTGCCATACTAAACGTTATGAAGTTTATTTGTAGTGATGATTGTTGATTTCATTTGGATTAGCAATCGATAAAATATAGTTAATTAAGCATGTAGGTACTTCCATTAATATGAGTTCTTTATTTACTTTGTCTATATTACTGGGTAAAAAGAAACTCACTATGCCTTAGCCTATTAGTAAAGAAACACTGTAATTATATGGAGTTTATTTGAATTTAGAATTGCACTAGAATTATTGACGACAGACAGATCGTGACAAGCCGTAAAATTGTTCGGCACCTGACTACGTTCTATCTCATAGGTTTATTTATATCAAGTAATTGGCAAGATTGTTTTTTCATGAAAACATTTAGAAATACGGTATTAGAATAAAAAGATTCGGGTATGTCTTCAAACTTAAAAGAAAGAATATTTTATTTCAATAAATTTTGTATAATAATGCTGATTATTAATTCATAACAAAATTAATTAACATCTTAATCTTGTTTAAAATTATTTACTGCTTCAGGAAAAAAGGTTTGCATTCTTGCATATGTTCTTTCAGAGTTTTGCAACCATCCGTTTGGCTCCAGTTTTCAGCAGGACATTCCTGGAATAAGAAAATAAATTCAAATATGCTGTTTTACGATTGACCGACGTGTCCTGACATTCGATTCTGTACTTCTGAGCAGAGAATCGAATGTAGCAGAAAGAACTTAAAAGATAAAAATGGAAATACACCAAAATTAATTTATTAGCATTCTCTTTTTGGGTTGAAGTAGCAGAAACTTAATTTTTTTGTAACTCTGTTAGTTTGTTCTGTTGTCGCCACCAATCAAATTGACTCATGCAACTGATATTTACTATGGAAATTAATGGGACCTCAGAAAAGGGTCGCATACTAATTATTATTATTTGTACCGCTAGTATACTATAAGTTCAACACAAAATAACTTACAAACATCATCACGGATCCCACACAGAATACCATTCTGTTCGCAAGGCATACGTTAGGAGGCCCTGGTAGTTCGTCTTTAACACATTCTTTGGCCTTCTCTATAGTGGGTTTAAAAGCTGGATACTTCTCAGCGTAGGCTTCCAAGAACTTTGTCATCGCTTCGAAATCAGGACTATCGTCACTCTTCGTCAGTTTGTACTTCTTCATCAGACATATTTGCTTTGAGCACTGTGGAGAAATGGTTTATTTAACCCTTAAATGCGCGAATTTTGTTATTCATTTAAAATATTATTTTTTAATTATATTAGGTTTTAAGATGTACCGAAAAAATAGTTAAAAAAATTATATCGACTTACACCCAATGAAAATTTAAAAAAACCGTATGTTGCATATCTGCAACAGTGCGCACTTATAGGACAATACCATGTATGGTAAATTAGGTGAAAATTAAAAACTCAAAATAAATACATAAAGTTATTTATTTATTTATTCCTGATGAAATTTATAGAAACAATTATTGTCTCTATTGTAGCACAAGCTCACTCTGCATTTCTCGCAGTATGTAAACGTGTAGCCCATACAATTCGGGTATTTACACCGGGCTCGATCCCCCCATTTTTGCCAGTGGTCCATTTTATCTTGGCGGACATCTTTAGGAGGTACAGTTTGTGCTGGTCCACGCTTCTTTTTCAACTGCAATTCAGCTTCTAAAGATGAAGAGCTTGGGCGGCCCCTTTTTGTACCATTGCTGTGAAGGCCAAGATTACATAATGCATTGGCCAGCTCTAGTCTAAATTTACATAGATTCATAAGTGTAGTATTGGGTCTGGTCTGTTTTAGAGTTTTTTTGTACATAAGCCAGGAATTTACAATGGTCACGTCTAAAAGGTGGAAAAACAAGCGGTTTGTCCACTTTCTGCTTTTACGCGTAATGTGGTACCTTCCAATGAAACTGTCAAGCAGATCGACTCCTCCCATATGGGTATTATAGTCTTTTATTACGTTAGGACAATTTATTTGTACCCGCTGTTTCGTTGCTTTATCATACCTCGAAATAGTAGTCACAGGAAAGGCTCCGGTATAGGTTGACAGCAAAGTAACTGGTTTATTATCTTTCCATACTATTGCACTGATGTCGATACCATCGACATTGGCAACCTGTTCCTCATGGTGTCCCCTTGGTACTGTTCTTTTCATCAGCGTCTTCTTATCTGGCAGTTTATTATTTGGGATACGATTAGACTGGACAGTTCCCAAGGAATATAAGTAAACTTCTTCATCATCCTCTTCTCCTGCAGAGGATTCCATATCATCCTCAGACTGGTCCAGGTTCTGGAGGTAGTCCTCAATAACTTGATCATTCAGCCTTCTCGCCATTCTAGAAAAAAATAGAATTAGACTTTAGATAAAATACGGTAAATATATCACTCAAAAATGAAATTTCTATGAAAGTAAATTCGCAATGTTGCACTTATGCAACAAACGGATTTTGAAGAAAAAAGTATATCAAACAATGGAATTTCCATAAAATTATTTATTTATTTTTCTTTTGATATTATAAGTAATATAAAAATAAAAAAACAAACAACACTTACCTTATAGAATTATAAAACAACTGAATAACAATTTTACACTAATTGCTTTTTACGTTTACCCGCGCCCGCGACATTATAAATTGTGATTATGAAGTTTAGAAATTTGCAATCGACCCGCCAATCGAACTGTCAAAATAAATATAATTGTCATCTATAATCTATGGTAGTTTACATTCGGATACACGAAACGAAATCTATCAAATCTTTTGAATATTCGATATGTTGCAGATATGCAACAACGCGTGTTTAAGGGTTAAAATCTATAGAAAAAGTTAATGATGTAACCTATATTATTGAAAGTCTATCGCAGGATGAATATGAAGTGATATATTTGAGGACCTATATATATTATTTTATTGTTATATAGAAACTTCAAGTGGTAATTATTATAATGCAGTATCTAAAAAACGTGGTTAAAATTATAGTTATTATTTCGGAGAAAAAAATGATTAACATCATCATAACATTATGTTTTCTTTTTATTTTAAGATTAATAAGGATTTTTTATCTCCAGTGAGTACACCAAATGAGTTTCTTTTGCTATTTGCTCGTCCACTAATAACTTAAGTTACTCGTTATAACAAATTCAATATTTATTCAAATATTTCAAATATTTATAAATTCAAACAATTTTGTATTCGAGGGAAATTTTAGTATTCCAAATTATCTGAATTAAGTTCCAAGTTACGGAAGTATTTAGCTGCGATCACAATATCTTAGGTTGGATTCCCAGTTTGGTCAATATAAATTTCACAACAGAACTACGAAAGAATGCCAGGTAAAGTGGCAATAGTGTTTGAAAATTTAGAACACAAATGACAAAATATGGGGCCAGAAATAATTTGCTTTGCTACCCTTTCAACCATGGAGGTATATGAATGAACAATATTATTAATAATTGAAAGCTACTTACATCAGGCGGTCCACGTGGAGGTTGACCACCTTCGCCAATTTTTTCAAAACCGCACTCATTGAAATCATTGGGACTGAAGAATGGCTCAAACTGGCAACATTCGTGCGGTCTCTCCTATTATTGAAAAAAAATAGTAAAGTATATGCTGTACTGCATAAAATAAGACGTATGAAAAGGTGTGAAATTATAAACAAACTAGTGCTATTATTACTGTAAAATATTAGTATCTATTATGTGGTGAAGTAAATTAAAATTTCTTTATTAATTTTGAATAAAACACAAATAATATTTCGACGGTAGTCCCGGACTCCATTAAAACACGGCAGAAAGTGTCACCAGATTTGGCTATTAGGAATTTTTAATACAGACTTTACTACGTATTTGGAGAATTTTTATACATCTCTATACTATACGGTATAAAATCATTAATCGTGATATTTAGGTGCAGTAATAATTTCGCGCTAATCTAGAGGTTTACGACATCGTCCCATCGTCCCATCAGAAGATATCAATCAAACTTGTCTATATGAATTGACCTATTCACTATTTTTACGTGCATGCTAAGCCAAGTTTGACTGACTTTTATCAATAAACGACTCCTATTGTCTGTTTACCATTCATATGCGTTCTCATACTGTATACCTCTCATTCAATATGTACAGAAAAACCGCAACAATGTACATATATAAAATCCCGTCGACTCTCAGCACTAAATTTAAATAAGAATTTGACTGTTTTTTTAAAATCGTGAGTAAACCTGCATTCCGAAAAGTTATAGGTATTTTTTAAAAAGTGGAGTCCTTTAGTCAATCCGGCTTTTTTCGTTTAGAGGATCAAAGGATAAGATTCTATATTATTATGATATTCTGAGACTTAAATAATAATAATAAAACGTTTTTTTTTAACCATATTTGATGATTAGGATTAATGACCAATCTGTACTTACGTTCTTATCCAGTTCTAGAAATTGTTACACATATTGATAAAACTAAAAAGGTATTATAACTTCTACGCATATAGTAAATTGTTTTCGCGCGTATAAAACAAAAGCAAGGTGACGAGAAGCTTTAAACATAAAATACTTACGACAGTTGGGGGAGGTCCGCGACACTTTTCGGGAATATTTTGTGGGAACGGAGGCGGTCCTTGGGACGATATGACCTGTATTAATAATAAGTTCATATATTGTAGCATTAAACCCTCTCAATGTTCCGCAGAAAGGAGACGTATATGGGATGATGATGAATGTAGCATTAAAAATGTCGAAGTTGTTCTTATGTATCTACTAGTTAAACACAGTATTAGTTTAAAAAAAAAACTGTATAAAAAAAGTGTTAAAAAATGACGATTCAAAAGAACTTGTAAAAGTCTATTTGAATAAAGGAGATTTGACATTGATTTTGAATTATCCATATAATATATTAATCCAAAAGTGATTTTGTCTGTTTTGAAATCGCACCCAATCACCCAATTACTATTTATTTATACCATTGTATGAAGTTAGATTGGACCTTGACAGGCTATTTTAAAGCTATTTTTCGCTATGTAAAGAGAGCCTTATCACTAGGCTCCTGTTGATACACATAATCAAGGGTGAAATCTATAAAAAAAAATAACTATACGGCTACATGATGAACGCTGGAACTTAAAATATCTAAGAAATAAGCAATAAGGGCAGTTCCTAAGTTTTTTATATTGTAAATTTACGCATACAGTCAATCTGTCCGGTTCAAAATTGTTACACAAAACGTAACAGAAATTTAGAAAATGCGCCTGATTTCAAAAGTAAATTAAATTATAAAATTAATCCAGGACCTCTAAAACTACCAATCCATCCATTTCACTAAAATATTTATCATAGCCTAAAATACACATTTCAACAACTCCTTTGAATTCAAAACCGCTGGTATTTGAAAACTTACCTGTAATACAGCGAAGAAGACAACAGTACCGTATCCCACCATGGTTGCAAGGGCTCAGTGATGGTATGACGCAGCCTCCAACGGTTATATAGCAGCGGTCGTCAGGCTTGCCTATTGTGCACGGGAAACAATCAAGGCGTCGCCAACCGTACGGTCAAAGATTATGTATAAACAGACTAGACAAATGACACATGTGTTAGTTGAAATCAGCTTTAATAGTTGGCCGAGTTATTTACTCGTAAATTTTTCCTTAATAGTTGGCAGTAGGTTAGTGGTGGACTACGGCCAATCCCTCTCATTTGTAGAGGAGGCCCGTCCCCAGCAATGTAAAGTTTTTGGCCTAGTAATGAAGTTGATTGAAAAGAAACAACGAAGGACGAAATATGAAGAAGATGTAAAGATTTCCTCATATTTTCCTTCAGAGTTAAAGGATGTGTTATAATGAATAGTGAATAAACACATATTTAAAAATGTAGGAAGTGTGTGACTGGGCCTAGAACCCACGACCGCCAAGTTATTGTCTCGACTGTGTGCCTTATCCTCGAAGCCATTATGACTTACTGTCTTCTATAACATCTAATGGTCGTAGGTTTTTAGTGACTGCAAGAACATATTATTTATTCTATGGTTGATCATTAAGTCTGAAATCGTGTATAACCGCAAATGACAAAGATGTTTGTTTTTTAAAAAAAAGTTTGAGTAAAATAGTGATAATTTTATTGTTTTTACTTTTTACTCTAAAAAAATTCCGATCTAATTGGTTCTTTCAATACTTAAAAGTTAGAGTAGTGGTTTAATCAGTTTTAGTATTTCCGGCAAAATTAAGCCTATTTAATTTCTTATCTTATCCATACGTCCTAAATCTATACTAATATTATAAAGCTGAAGAGTTTGTTTGTTTGTTTGTTTGTTTGTTTGTTTGTTTGTTTGTTTGTTTGTTTGTTTGTTTGAACGCTAGGATCTCAGGAACTACTGGTCCTATTTGAAAAATTCTTTCAGTGTTAGATAGCACATTTATCGCGGAAGGTTATAGGCTATATAACATCACGCTACGACCAATAGGAGCGGAGCAGCAACAAAGAATGTTTCAAAATCGGGAACATTTTTTCCTTTTGGTGAGCTTCCGCTGCGTGCGCTGGGGAAACGGTTAAAGTTTCGCTAAAGTAATGTATAAGAGAATTGTTCCCCTTTAAAAGTTCTAAAAAAAAGTCCGCTACAGCTTATGTCTATCTTTTAAGGTTAGCTAACTATAACGTTTTTTATCTTAAACAAATTTACTTAAAATTAAAGCATTATTTGTGAAGGTGTTTTATAAAGATAATATTAATCCTTATCTAAATAAATACGTTCTTCATTACAAGTATTTAATATAAAATAAATTTGCCTTTTACATCATGTGATTCTAATGAGTATCTTAAAAGATATCGCAGTTTCAAAATAATGATCAAGCGCGCAATAATGATACACAAGGCGCCAATCGACACGTTACGGTTTCACGTTTAAACAATTTGACCAATTTGTATGGTTTTTGGTATGGACCTAAATAGGGCAGAACTCTGAGGAGTAAATAGACTATTTCTTATTTTCTTTCTGAACTCAACCCTGTAGTCTACGCGGACGGAGTCGCGCGCAAAAGCTAGTGGAAGATAAAATTGTATTTTTTCATCGACGTTACTTCCCTTATAGTTATATTTTTAGTCTTCTATGACTTGGATCGAGATTAGTGTATTTTATAGAGCATAATTTCCTTTCAGACTTAGTAGAAGCTCAAGGAAAAGTAACAAAAATGAATAACACGATCCCATGCATCTTTTGAAAAAAAAAATGCAGAACCCAGTAGCTTTACCTTAACAGGGACCGGAACCTAGGACCTATGGATTCCCAAGTCGACTCGCTAGTCACATAGTACGTCCGTCTATTTGTAAACGGATGCACTCAAACCAGTAATTAAAAATGTCTACTTGTATATGTCAACAACTAATATGGTGAAACTTATGATCCCATTCATATGTATGTATACTTCTCACTATAGGACACGGAACTCCTCTACCATTGAGAGGGTTTCGGCCTTAGGCGCCACACACCTACAATAATATTGCACAATCTTTTTATTGTTCAATAATATTGAACACCCCCTTTGATTCCAGACGTTCAATAAATTCTGTCAATAAAATTGACTAACCAGTCTGATCAATATTTTCGTGCGAGCAACATGTCTGACGACGAACTTTTGGCGGCAGTCACGCTGGTGATTTTGTTGAAAAGAAAAAAAAAAGAAATATATTGCGCAATATTAAGCCTACACGGCGCAATAAAAAAATATTGCACAATAAAAATTAAGCTCCCTCAATCTTTTGTTCAATCACTGCGCAATGTTTCAATATTATGCGGGTTAGCGGACTACACACCCAAGAAATTCCTAAGAACTATTAGGTGAGCAGGTTGTATCACTATGTTTTCCTTCACATTTAAAGTTAGTGTTACACATAACGTCAAAAATTCAGTGGTGTTTGCCTGGGGTTTGAAACCGCGACCGGCGAGATTCTCGACCGCAATCCTAAACCTCGAGGTTATCACTACTTATCACATATAAAATGTTCTACCTCATCAATTGAACCACAAAACTCAGGACTTATAGAGATGGCATAAAAGTAAGGAAATGATGAATATGACTTCCTATATAATTGGTATTGGTAACTTGAATAATAATTAAAGCACGTCTTGTAGAGCCGTGATATCTCGACCTCGGCTCGATAATGTCAGCGTTAAAATTAATCGACGAATGGCTAACGTATGCCCTGTATACACTTTGTTATGCGTTCCAGATATCATGTACACTTAAGTGACATCAGCTAGCAAAAAATTAAATTAAAATAATGTCTTCTAACAAAAAACAAATTATGTTATTAGGGCGCCTTTGAAAAATTATTATTTATATTTATTTATTTATATACACTTTATTGTACACCAAGAATACACAAAGGAAAAAATATATATATATAAAAACAATGACCAAAGACAATCGGTGGACAATAGGCGGTCTTATCACTAACTGTGATCTCTTCCAGACAACCTATTTTACAAAAAGGATATTAAAAACTGAATGGTATGGGTAATACACGTACAAATAATAAATAAAAAAATATTTGGAGTTCTTAAAATATTTAGTACCTCGTAAGTGTTTTACAGCATTAGCCCATGTACGTTAGGATTTAAAAGAGTCGTTTCTCGCCAGTCGACACTCGAATTTTAAATCAATATCTGTGTTTGAATAGTTCAGTCATCATTGCGCAATTATTTAATAACCCCGTGACGCAGTTGGCTAGAGATCAGCTTGTATTACAATAGGCCGCGGGTTCAATCCCCGCACCGAGACAAATACTTGTGAGTTTCTCGTCATTTCTGATATCCACGACACGAGATTTTCATCTTAGAGTGCAGTCTATAAATATGATAGTAGGATATATCTATGTATGTATTAAATAAATAAATTAAAATATACATGCATATATAGAAGAGTTACATAGTTATAAATAAGACACAGTGCAAGCATGCGCAAATCCACTAATGCAGAATACCAATCAAACAGAAGTAACAAAACATGGGAAAAAACAATTTTTATTGATGAAAATCACTCATAATTGTAACACGCAGGCAGCGGTCAACATCCGTTTGCACGGGCTTTATATAAAACGTTTAAAATGATACACTGCAAGTGTTATTATTGCACGGGACACACATTGTACTATTTGGCAAAAATAGATATAAATATAGGTATTAATGTGTGATCTTGCAAAGCGTTTAGGCATTTTTTTGTATCATTTACATTTCCTGAACAATTTAGATCATTTTAGTTTGCGTCTGTACCTATTTTTAGTCTGAATAATGTGTTGAGAATTGACCTGATTTTGTATTAAACATCTATGCTTGCTTTTTAATTTTGAATATTCTGTCGAATATTTAGGTTATAAATTCAGTAATGATACAATTACAGCATAACAATGCATATTATTATTTTTTTCCAGAAATTATTTAGATTGGCTTAGTTTAGAGTTTGCCGTCTTTTATTAACGATGTAGATATCAAATCTATTAATCTACATTCATTCACGAAGTCACTAAGTCTTAATGAGTTAATTGAAACAACACTATAAGTTGCACAACTGTCTTATTCCTCATATTAAACAATGAGAGATGAGACAATTAGACTGCGATAAAATATTTCCTCGACAATAATTTTTTTTTGCAAGCCATTTTCCGTATTTTATTCTAGTTAGTTGCAATAAATGAGTCATTAGCGCCTTGAGGACTCGTTACGGCGGTAATTGTCCCCGGGCGAACGCGATCGAAATACACGGTCAGATCAAGTAAGACAGTGTTTTTTGCACTAACACGCTCCAGGAACGAATTACACGTAAGTCTGTTTCAGTGAAATATCGAAGTTTTTGCGGGATTGCTTTTAGTGCAGCGTTTGGGCTGATTATATTGCAACCTCAATAATTGGTTAGGTAATTAAGATTAAATTGCAAAAAAAAACAAATGAATTGACAGATTCTCAAGTATATGTATTTTCGTTCTGCTTTGTAGTCGGTCATATTTTTCGATAACAAAAGCGTTTCATTTTACACAGCCCCGAAACGACAAGCCGCGCAATCGATCCCTGCACCGAGACAAATGTTTCTGTGATCGAAAAATATTTGTACAGGATCTGGTTGCTTGTGAGCCCGAAAAAGTCTCTCGTAGTTTCTGATACCTACAATACTGGACTTGTCTCCTAATTTGTTAGAACGATGTATGCAACTGTTAGGTGTATTTATTTATTTTATTTTTAATTTATTCAAAGATCACCTCAAAGTAGTCAGCGTAGTGACCATATCCATTACATCACGGAGGTTATCAATATGTAAATAAACATAATGAGAATATCTATCTACAAGATAGTATATATGATAATGTACTGTTTAATATACATATATAAATATGTAGCTACAAAGTGTTACTGGGTTTTTCCGCTAGGACATGTGCTTGGTAACAACCCCGCTCCTATTACGTACGATTCAAAAATCGTTTTCTTAAACTGTATTGTCTTCAGAAATAAAGCTGGAATATTCGTCTATAGGGTGTAAAAAGATTGTGATTGATTACTAAAACAGATAAGAGTTATAATGATAACAAACATATTGAGGTTAAAAAAGTCCCAAAAAATAATAAAAATAATAGTTAAAAAAAAAACTAAAAAACACGCTTTTTATCGAAAACCGAACTAAAAAATAGAAAATAAGTTTTAATGAATTTAGATTAAGAATAGTATTAAAAATTTCAATAAATATAAATTAATAATAGTGTGAATAAAAAAATATATTTTATTTTAAAAAAAGCGTGGGGTGCTTTTTAAGATATTATCAAAATGATAATCACTCTACTCATATCTGTCAATAAAATATTTCTAACTATTGACACCATGCACCCCACGCTTTTTTTAATTTTTTTTTTTTTTTATTCACACTAGGTATTATTAATTTGTATTTATTGAAATTTTTAATACTGTTCTTAATTTAAATTTATTAAAAGTTATTTTGTATTTTTTAGTTCGGTTTTCGATAAAAAGCGTGTTTTTTAGCTTTTTTTTAAACTAATATTTATTTTCTATTTTTTAGTTCGGTTTTTTTTTTATCAAATTAGTGTATTATCATCGGTCCTCGATAAACCTACAAAGTTTGAACGAAATCTAGTCGTTTAAAGTGGGTCAAAATCGCGCCCGAAGAAGTCGGTTACAAACATACAAGTGAAGCTAATAAAAAGCGTGTAAAAATGGGTTTTTTCCTACTTAACTTAATCATTTGTTAGGATAACGTCAAAATGTTATAGTTATTTTTGGCAATTTTTTACGTCACTGTGTTTGTAACCACCGGTACGTCACGATCTTTTACCCTGAATCTACAGTTTTTCAAATTGTTTGTCTTAGACTGTTGATGTTTTCCTTCATCGTAAGAGTGCAGAATAACTTATTATTGTGTTCAATGTCTGAGAAGATCTAAGATTGGAGCGAGATGATATATGAATGTAATATATGATTTGAGATAGCATGTAACATACTAATTAGTAGTTGAATGCGTGTTGCAAAACTAATTACGAATCCAGCCTTCGTGCGTTGTAAATAAATTGCCTATGTACTGAGTGACTTCAACACCAATTGTTGAATAATGACTTTAAAGGATATTTTTAGTTTAAAAATCTATGTGATTAGGACATCGTGGTTCTTCAAACCTATTTGGAGAGCGTATGTTTAAAGGAGTTTGAAGACATCGTTATCATAGCAAAATTTTACGATTTTCAAAGCAAAATATTAAGTGTACAATAAGCAATGGCATTCGACATCACTCTATTTCGGTGGTCGTGGGTTTGAAACTCAAGTGAAATATTAACTATAATTTGGAAATTACAAGACTAAAAACAAATATTTAGAGTTTTCATTATGTCATCAACAGCCTTACTCATATGCATTCCTGGAAATAGACTTTAAGTAACTACTAGGCTCGATCTTCGGTTCTCTACTATCGCCAGCCACTTTGTGTATATATCGTCACCTAGCTAATGTAAAAATGGAGGCTTATACAAAAATATGTGTTGCAGTTCTAAAATGTAACTCAAAGACTTTCATGTTACTAGGGGCTCTAATGACCCCGCTTTGCTAACATAATGTATGCAAACAAACAGCTGTTATAAAAGTTCTCAGACAAGCAGGTTTCCTCACTACTTAATCCCTTACTTTAAAAGCGATAATTAATTAATATGGAGTTTATAATTCAAGATACATAAAATCACGTTCACACTTTATAGTGTCCATATTAGGTATGACAGATACATTAACTACTGCAAGTTGCAATATGTAGTGTTTGTATGCGCGTCACATAGGATGACAGACAGGATTAATCAAGGGACATATTTGTTCCTAAGTTCACAACAGATTTCTTTATGAGGGTGAACAAGTATACTTCATTGTGAAATTCATAGTATATTCCATTGTCTGGCAGGCTCTAGGCATTTGTTTCGCTCTTCTATTGTAGTAGCAACTAAAATATTAAAATAGAAATAATTGTTTTTGCAAAAGGTAAAAGTTTGTTGTTTAATTTTGGAAACAATATCTTACGATACGATACTTCTTAAAATATATTTTACTACAAAATAATGAAAATATATTTTGAATAACATACAATATTTAGTAAAAAATATAATCCATTTTTAACTCAACCTTCACGCAGTAAAAATACTGTTATGAAACTAGTTTAGATTTTTTCTTTCCTGCAAGTGAAGAGGTGTTCGACTGACTTCTGCAATCAAATGAGTCAGTAATCACACGACGTGGTCATTAATTCGAGAGTCTCATATCAACTATGTTGCAAATGAACTGTGACGCAACCAGAAAAATTCTATTAGAAAGATATATCGTGTCTTCGTGAGTAAGGGATAGGTGAAAATGTACTGATAAGTCCATCACGACCAAATTAATGTTATGAGAAAACGATGAAGCTTTATCAAATGCCTTTATAAGGTTCTCTATTAGTATTGTAATAAGATCTACTTGTGACGTAGACTGAAGTCGCAAATATTTACCCTGCCTAAAGTATTTGCCTTCCGTCTTGAAATCTAGACGAAGTATTGGACAGACTATTATGACGTCATCATACGACTCTTTTATGGGCCAATTTTATTTCCGAACTATTTGCTAGATTACTTTAAGATTTTAAAGGTCTTGAGAATATACTATAAGTTTTGTCTTCCTTTCTCTAATAAAATCAGTTTTTTTTTGTAGACTCATTTAGTTGGGTTACAATTTATGTACATTGTACATATTTAATGCTAGTAAACTTATGTATCATGCATTTTTTAAGAACTAATCTATTATTTTCGATGAAACAAATTGCTATGATGAATTCATAAAAAATATCTTAGAACTTTCTTAAACGTCTGGAGTATTTTTTGTCTTTTTATTTGGGAATTAAGTACTATATTGAAGTGTAAATATTACACGGGGATTTCACAACTTCCTATTCTATAAACGGACAATACAGGCACCACGGTCTACCAACTTAAGAAACTACCAACTCATTTACCGCCGTTTTATTTAAAATTAGTTATGCTTGAAATTCAAAATCTAATTATGTATTTTGGTCAATTGACGCTTGTATTCTTGTTTAGAATAAATATTTATTTACGATTGTATCTTAGGCATCATCATCATTTATTTTTAGTAGAACCATATACATTATTTCAATAATTATTCGGTGCAAGATTCTTTTTTACATTGTACAAATTATATTGGGGTTTTGGTACTGGTTGGTTTCGCGACGTATATGTTTGCCGCGCTGTCTAGCTCCGAGTATGATTTTCGAGTCGGGAAAATTCTAATACGGTTACTTTATTTGGAAATTCCCAGTAGCAACATGGTGCCTGGGAAGGAGATATAAAAACCTCTACACGCTCGCGAAACACATATGTGTAAGAGATGTTCTTTCACTATCACTTTCACTAGCACTATCACTTCGTCCTTGGTCAAGCAGATATTATAATCATATCGTTCGCTATCAAGGTAAGTAGACAATCGATAGTATTACACATCAATTAGTATAAACAATGAATGACAATAGTAAGTAGGATGTTCTCAAGGAGGCCGTCACCACCGTGAATCAGTGTCAAGATCTCTCAGGCCTTGAGTGGCTTGGAGTTGCGTCACGACAAATTTACTAAGCACCACCTTGTCGTAATGAGCGGTGTTATGTAGAGGTCTTTAGTGATTTGTCATTGGAGGGGTCATCAAACTGTCATGTATTAGTATGTGTTAGCGTTGTTTATTTATTTATTTAATACATCACAACAACATCACATATATTAATACATTTGTAGCTTAATAATTATTACTTAGGTACTATATCCGATATATAAGACACTTAAGGTGTGCATAACATTCTCCAAAATATTACAAGAAAAAGAAATTTGTTTGAATTTTTTGTAGTAGATATTTGTTGATTTGTACTGAAATAAGATTTGGGATTTTGTAAAGTCCGAAGACAGAGACACGATAACCTTGAAATATTGTAACTTATTCTACTATCGAGAAGGAGACCAATCTTGA
This sequence comes from Cephonodes hylas, assembly GCA_030295005.1. NCBI lineage: Eukaryota > Metazoa > Arthropoda > Insecta > Lepidoptera > Sphingidae > Cephonodes > Cephonodes hylas. Next base: position 10,555,163 of record AP025371.1, read on the forward strand.
GGAGGTGTCAAATCCCTGTCCGCAGATCCGTCATTAGACACATTGTTGCCATGAAAAAGTGTGTCGTCGCTTTATTTGGGGGAGGCCTATGTCTGTGTTTTGGCTGATGAAGATCATAATGACTCAAACCACAGGGAACTGTTAAAAATGATGGTTATGTAAACGTTTCTCAAGCGACGCGGTAATCCTTTATTTATAAACATTGGTCAGGAATGGAAGCGAATGTGTCAACTGCTTTCGGTTCCCAGTTTGGATAGTAGTTATCTGGGTAGAAATAGATCTACTACTAGAGAAGTATTCATCACGCCAAAATCCGTACCAATGCTGAGGTGGTGGTGCTGAATCGGTATCGAATGGAGCTCTATCATGACATAAGCTGGTGTCTAGCCAAATACGCTGGTATGACTCTTAAAATTAAAGTATATCGTCATACGTAAAATCAACAATGTAAGCATTTTCCTTATGACTTTTTTATGTGAGTCAAAACGGTTTAGTTTAAATGAGATAATTTACAGAAGACTCAAATTGCTGTTATTTTATTGTTTGTTCACAGACTTTGTTGTTTGAAGTTTTAATGTTTCTATGACGCATGCCCCCAACCTTCATAACTTTGTCTTTTGTGGCTTAAATACTATTATCGTATCGATATTGAGCCATAACTCAAAACTTCCAAAAAATCTCCTTTTTTAGGAAAATTTAGTTATTATCACCATAATTGTATCTTATATTAACTCTGTTAATCTCACGAAAGCCCAGTTGAAAATTGAAAAATTGAGGACTTTAGAATTTTTGTATACGGTTCATACTTGGTCTCGGAAAATTGTCTTAGCATTTCGTATTAATCTTAAGTGGATATCAAGTTGCCGAAACACTCGTATTTTTGTTCCTTCTCAAATTTAATTCAATCCCACTGTTCCCCGTTATCTAAAAGAGAGTTTTTGTTTTCTTAGCGCAATTTATGCACGACTTCGTATATCTTCAGAAAATCTGACGCTTTAAATTATGCTGCAAGCTTAAAGTGTACAAGAAAATATATTACACGAAATTCCTACACAAAGGCTACTTATACAGCTAATTATTTACCAACAACGTAAATTTTACATACATTTATCTTCCTAACACACCCGAGAACCAAAACAAAGTTTTGCCCAACAGCACTACGCTCCGCCGCCGAATTTTTCCCGAGTTGGGCGTACAAAGCGTATCGTCCATTTACCATCAAGGTGAAATGTAAATCGCATTCAAGAGTACTGCCATTTGGTAAGACGTTATCGCACGTTATCTTCTCCCTAGGGCACGTTTTAGAGAGATGGTACGCAATTTGAGCGTTCGATTTAAGTGTATAAAAAATTAGTTCTTAGATGGTTAACTAGATGGCGTTGTATGGCGATTTATTAAAAGCAGTGTATTTTTATTTGGACACCCAACATTGTTTTTCTTAGCCATTAACACTATGATAGTACTTTAGTTGTTTATAAGTAATCAAATTGTCTTTTTTTTACCCGATAATTCTGCACAGATATTATAATAACAAAATGTAATCAGAAAAAAAAATTCAGAGATGATAGGTTGTTCAAATAAAAGCGATTGTTTATCAAAATTTACAGAATAAAGTTTATTTCATTTCAATCCTCTGTTGAGTATTTTGCAACCGTAAATAACCTTCATTTTGAATGTCGTTGGTGTTCTAGCATTTCCACGCAGCTTCGGGACATTTCTGGAATAAAAATATTTAAAACTAAGAAATTATTGCCTTTAATTTTTAAGTGGGTTATTCTCATAGAATAATGTTATTTTTTTTAAATAATTAAAAAGAAATATAAAAAGCAATTGTCAGAAGTGGGATTCGAACCCACGCCCACAGAAGTGGACTGCGACCTGAACGCAGCGCCTTAGACCGCTCGGCCATCCTGACTGATAGATATTGACGAATAATAAACCATCATATGGAAATTTTAAACACATAACTACCACTTCAGCTTTCGGTTGCTATACTATTACATTGAGAGAGCTAATTGATTATAACTAAAATATAAAATGATTTAAGGTTTTTCCGTGCTTATCGGCCTGAAAAACAGCAATATACCAAAAATATAGTTGGCGATACGTAGGTGCAGAAATGCAATAGCTACTCCCTCGGGTAGCAAAAAAATAAAGAAATGCAATCAACAGTCACATACATAGCTCGGACCCACACTAGGTTACAAGTCCTATGTCGTAGGTATCAGAGACTACGAGAGACTTTTTCGGTCTCACAAACGCCTAGATCTGAAGCAAATGTTTGTGGATCACACAAACATTTGTCTCGGTGCGGGGATCAAACCTACGGCTTGTTTCGCAAGCTGGTGTCTAGCCAACTGCGCCACGAGACTCTTAATACAGACGTAACATTATTAAGACATGTTTTTTATTATACCAAAATCCTACCTTTAACATGGCAATGCCAGTACAAGTGAAGACATCGTAGGCCTTACAAGGAGTGTCTAGATATTGCCTCAAGTCCTTATCTACGCAGTCACTGATGGCTTTCTCCACCGCTACCGACCAACCCTCGTGACTCTTAGCCCATTGACGTAAATGCTTCTTATAGGCATCCTTGTTGAGCGTGTTCTTGTCGGTAAGGAAGCCTGACTTCTCGAACACGCATTGGACGTCGTTGCACTGAAATATTATTAAAAAGTAAGTGAAGATGGTGAATGACGCTATCTAGGGCAGGCCTTCGTTAAGCAGTGGACGGCAATAGGCTGAATATATGTATAAACAAAGATGATTGTGTCTTATGAGAAACAGAGTGTTATTGAAGTATTTTGGAGAAGTCTATGTGCAGCAGTGGACTCACTCTCTCACTCAGCCACTCGTGTTTTTTATTAATATAATTACTATCAATGGAAGAATGTAGGGTCGAGAAAGAGAACACAAAAGAGGCTTTCGACGGAAAAAAATAAATGGTTTTTTCTGTAATTCCCTTACATAAAAACCTTTTTAATTTTTCTGCAGACTTAACTGATGGATAAATATGAGTAGTTGTATGAATGTGAAGGCTAGAAAAGTATGTTGTTATGGTAGTTTATGTTATTAAACGTTATAAATATGTTATAAAATAGGCAACAGTGAAGTGATTTAGACCAAAATATCTTCTTCTTCTTCTTCATCAACCCATATACGCCCACTGCTGAGCACGGGTCTCCTCTACCATTGAGAGGGTTTAGGCCATAGTCCACCACGCTGGCCTAGTGCGGTTTGGCGGACTACACACCTAAGAAATTCCTAAGAACTCTTAGGTGTGCAGGTTTCATCACGATGTTTTCCTTCACCGTTAAAGCAAGTGATAATTCAATGTGAATACACACATAACTTCGAAAAGTCAGAGGTGTGTGCCTGGGGTTCGAACCCGCGACCGTCGAGATTCTCGACCGCGCGCCCAAACCTCGAGGCCATCACTGCTTTCTCTCGAGGCCATCACTGCTTATTACCTTATAGACCAAAATATATTCTGACAATATTTTGCTTGGTATGCGTAGGGCAGGCACGATAAACGATACAAATGACAATTGATTGTCAAACTTGGAACCTATTTTGATGCTACTTTCATTATATTATTATATTTGTAATCGTTGTTTTCGTAAAAGATGATATAGCATATAACGGCAAATTTTATGATGTTTTCAGTACAACAGAAAGAATATTGAACAAAATTACAACATCAAATAGAATGCATACATTTGGTTTCCGCTAAATACTCTCTAAAAGTTGCTTACTGCCTAGGCTACATTAATCCTCGTGGAGAAAATATGCATTATAAACTTAAAGAAACTACTTACTGGTCCGGATAATCTCGGATTGGAACACTCCGACAAAGGCTTAGCGTCGCCCAATTCTGGTATGTCACAACACGCAGAGATTGGTTTCTGAAATGAAATATAATAGAGCGTTGTTATTTTGTCCTGCTATTAAGTTTTAACTGCCTTGTCATTCGATTTCTAGATCAGGCATTGTATTAGCCAGTATTTTTATTAGGAATATGTTAATGGCAGCACGGAGTCTTGTCACGTTTAAGATAAAAAAAATATTTTGAAAACAAGCTTTTATGATGGACGAAAAATTAAAAAAATAAACTGAGACATTCATAAAATTCGTAGCTTTTTAAACTTTACAAGTAACAACCTTCAAAAGTGTTAAGTTTAACTGTTTGATACAATTAGTGTCATCAGAAGAAGTATGATACATAAACATATACATATATTATATATAACCAATATATCAATATTTTTAAGTGATTTAAAAGCTTGTCGCGCAATTTCTTTAATGCATAGACATAGGCCGCGACAAGCTTCTAGATCATCTAAAAATATTAATGTATTGGTTAAATATTAATATATTGGTATACCAAGTTTCAGCTCAATCGGTCCATTGGCAGTGGTTAAAATCTTCTTTACAAGATTTGTAAACATACAAACATACATACATACAAAAGTGAAGTTTAATAAAAGCTTGTAAAAAGCGGCTATTGTCACTCCCTATTCTGTAGCATTTGATAAATTTAAAAACGTGAATAAGTCTTCATTCAAGGGGTTCATGTCTATGCTTACACCTCTACCTAAACCTTATGGGATAGAGGCCTGAGTGTGAGTAATATAGATGATACTGGGTATATTGAAGCATAGTTATTTACTGGCACAAAAGCTAATGTTCGTTGTGTAGTTGTATCGAGTGCTAAGGATAGTAGAGGCATATTTTACTAGTATTTTAGAAATATAATTTGCTTACCAAAGTGGCGCCTTTGTTTCTCTCCTGTCCTAAGAAGTCAGCATTGATAGCCTGTAAACGATTAAAAAAGAATAAAACTTTAATAGCATGCAAAGTAGCCAAAACAAAAGATTGTATTGCAACAGTTACATACAATAAATATCAAGCTTTAAAACTCATGGCATAATACTATCATTTACTGACAAATTTTCCTTTATATTAGCTAGTCAAGTCGTTGTTTAAATGATTATTAAATGACAGTACTGGTGCCATGCCAAAAGTAGTGATGGCTTCGAGAGGTCGCAGGTTCAAATTCAAGGCACACACTGCACGAGTCTTCTCTACAACTGTTTTAGGCCTTACTCCACCTTGCCGGCTTAACGTGAATTGTCGCAGAGCACACTTCAAAAATTGAATTTTTAGGTGTGCAGATTTCTTCATCATTAAAGTTCGTTATAATTCATAAAGAATGCACACATAACTTCGAAAGTCAGGTGTGTGCCTGGTATTTGAACCTGCGACCGCCGAGATACTCGACTGTATCATCACTAATCTGGCAACAAATTTTACTAATATCTACAATCACAAAGCGAGTTTCTTGACTATATATTTTATTGATAAAAAATTGTAACTACCCTACGGAGCAGTTTAACACAGTGGCTACCATATCTCTACCTCCCCTTTCAGTATTACGGTGTTAATATTCATGTACTCACCGAAACGAACAATCCAAAGAAAAATAATATGAACATGATGTACTTCTCTACTGACACAAATCACAACTTGTTATTACTGTGGACTGTCTCGTGACCGATCTTTTATTGTTATTGTAAATATACTTGTTTATTTTTACCAACTTCGTATCATTATGTATATAGAGAATTGATATTCGTATGTTTGTATTGATTCTAGCTACTTTTGACCGATCGCCGTGGAAATTAAAACGTATTATAGAAAAGGATTTGTTTCCGCTTTGAAAGTCGCTACCAGATGGCGCCCCAATTTATCATGTTCTATATCAAAGACCTATATATTGCACCGTGGCGTATTCGAAAAGGCATTTGTAGCACATTTCATAAAAATTGAGAAAATTTGCGAAAGAAAAATTAGTAATTCTTCAGGTGAAGACCGCCAATTCGTATTAGGCCCGCGTAGACTGAGGCCTAAACCCTCTCGATGGTATACGAAATCCGTTCCCAGCAATGGAACGTATGATGAAATGATAAAATAAAGTTTTAAAATATTATGTTACTCTAAATCCTAGCATAATGAAAGACAGTAACATATACGGGATAGGCGATTAAAAGATGCGTAAAGCCAAGCACAACCGGGGCAAGCCACTAGTTATTTATAAATAACCCGTTATCTCAGTGTCAAAGGAGAATCAATGTTCTCGGAAAGTATACTGTACGTCGATGTTTACATTATATTGCTTTTATTAATCTTTTTATAATGTTACCGAGGGTGAAATTCGTTGATAGCAGTAAAAATTACCTAGAACAATTAAGGAAAAAAAGAACTAAGTTTCCTACTGTGACGAATGATGTGGATTTTAATCTTAAATGAAATATTTTGGTGATAAAATTCGTACTGGTAGATAATCCCACAGGCATGTATAAGATGTACTAATGAGTCTGGAGTCTTAACTATGCTTGGATGACGATGTTCAACTCTATAATGGTCTGTGTGAGTGTATTAAATACACGCGTATATTAAACCTGTATTCTACGAAGGTATAGTCAGAGGTGGGTTTATGCACCCATTATTTTTTAACCCACAGTAAACGTCTACGAGGCAATAGTGAAATTCTTAATAGGAATACCCATAAATACTTTGCTTGACCTGGGAATATTTAAATGTACCAATATGGATTAATGATATATATTAATTGACGTATATAATTTATATACCTATACGCAAAATAATTTAACTATTTTCAATAATTTTATTTATAATAAATCCATTCCCTACACTGTGAGATAAAAGAATAAGAAAGCTTTTAGTGTCATCTGAATAGAAATTAAAATGCATCCGAGACCTTTCTCTATAATTGAATGAAATAAAATCAAAGGCACCATTAATATGTCTGATAATCCGAATAGTGCATAAAATCATATTTTATATTTCTAGTGTTTTAATCAATGTTCGTTTCCTATAGGACTATGGGTCAGTAGCGTTTATAAAAACTACGAGATTCTTTGATGCGTAGTGGAATCATTTTTTTATCTTTCATACACTTTATAGTAAGTACCTCTATTTCCAATTCATTTAGAGATATTATATCTGTCAAAAAATTCAAACTGGCATAATTGTGTAATACACAGATTTCCATGAAGTTTTTTTTTTGTTTTACAATGAAAGTAGAGCGGAGTAATACTGAAAATATGAAAAGTGTTAAATAAATTGTTTTTTTTACTAAAAAAATATTAACTAATAATTTTTGGTATTCTTTTAATAATATATCGAGTCTCCTAACTCTGATTTTCATATGTAACATTTTTAAACATGAATGAGAACCATTTTCTTTTAATTAATTTATCTGTCTCTTTGTAGCTTATATTTTGACACTTCTTAAAAGGCCAAAATCCTTTTACAATTCCTTCGATGTTGAGTACGGTCATGGTTAGAAACGAACTATCATCAGGTGACCCCTTCGCTGTTTTGGTTTCGCTATCAATAAAATTGTTAAATTTGTTTACCATTTTCGTGGTAAGATAACAGAACGATATAATTAAAATATTTCGATTACGGTGGAATTAAGATAAAAAATTCCAACCTTATGTATTATTAATGACTGTAAGGATTTAAGTGTAATTTTTTCCTTAAAACAATTAATAAATCCATAACAGCTATTCATTAGGTTACGATATCAAGACACCAGTAAAGTCCAAAATCTAAAAATATAATAGTAAAATATAAAAATAGCGGATAGTTCGAAGAGTCTAGAGCAGGTTGGTTCAAATCACATGATAAAATATTCCTATCAAATATTGGAAGCAAGCATACCGTTTCGGTGAGTGAAACCCACATTATTGTAACTACTGAGTTGAAAAGTGAGGTAGTTGTCGTCGCCACTTAGCATTTTATTTAGACCACATTGCACTTCTTGCCAGTATAAAAAATGACGATAGCTGTTCCAGGGTGGGGCTGTTTTTTTTAAACATTAAATCGCGTGTTTATTTGTCAGAATCATAAAATAAAAAACAAATTAAGAAAGCGATTACTAAGATTTCTTAGTATTTCCAAAGTATTTACTTTGGAGCAAAACAATTTCTAACGGACAGAAAACATAGACGATTGATGCCATACAGAACTGAGCTGGGCGGTTAATCATAATCAAAGGAAAAGTGATTTAAATAGAGGTCACGACCCTCGTCACTTATCAAGATAACGGGAGAAGGTCACTTGAGATAAGGCCAGTCTCAAATTTTTCCAAATTGTAAACTTACTTGTTAGCGAATGCTGCAGAGGGCATCTGCTTATTTTTTTATAGTGATTCATTGTGTTACACCTTCAAAGTGACCGCTAATGTTCCCTTTTTCTTTTTCATATCATCTTTTTAATTTTAAATGACGAATATTTTGTATACCTAATAATATTTTGTCGGAAACTGCGTAAGAATTTCATAACAATTGACGTTACAAATAATAAAGAGCCATTGAATTTGATGACAAGGCTTTTAGTCTATTGTGATGGTTATATAAAATCTTTCACCCGATATTACTGCAGTACAAAACATTACAATACAACCTACGCCCTTAGATAAAGGAACTTGAGAAAGGTGAAATGTCTAAACATGAAAACGCATTAAAGAAAATGCATTTCTCCTTAACACCTCTGGAGCATCGTTGGAATTTTCTAGAGCAAGTTACTATTCGAAGCAAGTACGGCCGAGTTTCACGCCCATTGATAAGACTAATTAGTATTTAATGGTGCTAGCTTAGTGCTATACTTGAGCGAGTTCTTAAAGCGAATTAATTTGTAAGCAATGAGAATTGTATGTTCTTTTAATTTGATATCATTACGCTTATTTTTTTATCATATTTGCATTCGTTTTATGTATTGCGGGTAATAATATAATATCGTATTCACGGTGGAATAACAAATATTTTTGCGGAACCAGAGAGATTCGGATATTTTTGTTTTAAAATTTTTGATATTTTAAGAGTTTGGTAAGGGATTTGTGTTTACAAATCCTTGAGTTTCAAAGTGAAATCCAAGAATCAACTTTTAAGATATCCTTATCAAACTTTATTCTACAATTTAATTAAACGCTGCAAATCAAACCCATTTTTAGGTAGCTAATTTTAACCTCCTCTATGTAAACTATTATATTATCATAGACCATTGCTTTGCTTCATCATCATTGATTGCCTATACCCACAAAGAATTATCACGTACTTTTGTGTACTTTGTGAAGGTAAAAATCGTAATAAAACCAGAACATATACTAGTTTTAGGATTTTAAGGCCCAAACCCTCTCAGTAGTAAACGATGCTTGTGCTCAGATGTTGGACGTATATGGCGTATAGATAATGGATCATCATCATCATCATCAACAGCCAATATTCGTCCACTGCTGAACATAGGCCTCCCCCAATGACTTCCACCGGGACCGGTCGGAAGCTTCCTGCAGCCAGCGACGTCCCGAGACCTTGACAAGGTCATCGGACCACCTTGTTGGGGATGATGATGATGATGATGATGATGGATACAAGTATCAAAATTTTCTACACCCGCTCTGCCTGTGCCTTTAGCGCCATCCTTATTATAATAAGTATCATTTACATAGGTCTGTATACGACAGGAATAAGTGTTGGCTTATTGGGTGATTTCGATACATTTTATGTGTCGTAAAATGGATCTTTACAGATCTAGTGACTATTACATTGATTACGTGGTGACGCACTCCAATGTAAATAAGTCGTGTTGAGACTATTTACGATGCTTCAAGAGATTGTTGTTTTTTATTGGTACTCAAACTGGATTGCAATTATGTTGGACGCGGTACTTTAGGGAGAATCCAGGCAATATGTCTGTATAGGAATGTAAATGAGAAGTGGTCAACTAGTAATATTTATTCCTTTTTATAGCCAGATTTATATTGGATTAATGTGGCCTCGAATCTAAGTCTATAGTTTTTGGTAACTATTAACAGTTGGTTAACTTGAGTTTTGAATGTAGAACGTATGTATGTTATAGATGTATACTATTTATACATATTGCGTAAGACTTAAAACATAACAAAAAATATTCTAATATTTCACAAAATAAGTTATATTCACTGACATATTTAAATTTTTTTCATTTAAAAAAGGTTACATATTTTTTTTCTTTACTTTAGAGATGACGTTTGATTAAAATAATAAAGAACGTGAGTATCCTTTAGTAAATCAAAAAACGCGAGAAGGAAAAGACTTTGATATAAATTTATGTAAAACTGAGGAACATCAAAGATAATGACGTACAATCTACTTGTGATTCAGTGAAATCAGGCATAGGATGAGAAAAGTGATTTTGAACGTGGATTTTGCCTTTTTGGTGGTACCTACGGGGTAAATAAATGTAAGGCGAGCGATCGCGGGTTTCAAGTTGAGTACCTACATTGCATAATGTCCTTCTAGTGGCGCTATGGAGTTTTATAAAACAAGTAATTAATAAAATAGTAAGGGAATTAAGTAGGTTAACGGGGTAAAAGGTTGAGCCCAGTGGCAAGCCATAGAAAAGGCCTATTTTGTTTGTTTGTTCAGCAGTGGACAGTTTTTCTACTAGGAAATTTCCAGCAGCAGCATCGAGTTTCGAGATTTTCCGTTAGACTGTTGAGGCTTGTCACCTTGTAAAATGTTGGTGCAGCAATACACCTCTGCCCATTCATTCGGGGTAGGTGGAAGGCTACGTATGTATATACACTAGGCCTATCGCCGTCCACTGCCGAACGTAGGCCTCCCCAAGAAAGCGCCAACCATCCCGGTCTTTTTATATATGCATGTATTAAACAGCAGCAGTTGTACTTTACCAGTAAAAATATTTTGAAAAGTCTAGTAAGGTAATTAAAGCCAACTTAACTTTTAAAGTGCAATTCTTAACGTAGAAGCTCTCATGTTGAATATGACAACCAAATTATTAAGCAAAGGAAATTCTACAAATTGTACAGCTTCAACAAAAGTAGGTGGTTGAAATCCCTCGTTATCCTTACGAAATCTGATATTTAGAGGCCTTATTTACACCTGAATTTGTAAAACAATATTCTCTTATAGTTTGCGTGTAAAAAATAACTGTCTAAATGCTTGCTAGCCGTGGCTTTCTCTGGATATTAATAATTAACAAGAATTAAGAATGGGGAAAAATTTCCCAGAAATTAATTATGGCGTTAGTTCAGTAGTTTTAATATTAATTAATTCTTTTATACTAAACGTTGCGAGTTGCGACACAATTTTCTATATGGTAAGCCAAGCAAAAAACATGTTATTTCCATTTAAATCATTTTTTTTAATGATATAAGAAAAGCTCTATTTTTTTAGATGAAAACTATGCCAGCATTAAAAATATTTTTTCTTTACTATCATGAACAACTACAATTTATGAGTTCATGTTTATCTTTCACTAGAAATACATTATTTCGTCAGACTCTTGTAAATTGAATTCTAAATGGGTAAAAAGTATGTTTAAAAGTGCAATAGGTTGTTTAGTTGTAATTCCTCAGAAGCAGTCTTAAATTGTGTCAAAAAGGCAACATACACATTTTGAAACATTGCTTGAAAAATAAAAAGATTGGTAGACAGTCCCTTGGGTTATTTCTGAAGGCAATCGTTGACGTGTGATTCCCGTATTTCCTCGTTTTAGCTGTCAAATAGTGCGTTAAGTGTGTGTCATCATCCCACTGCGTCTGCAAAGGAGTGTACGACGAAAGAATTCTTATGTTGCGCGCAGTCAACTGTTTTTGCGGAAAAAAATATTATTGTGCTGCGTACTTTAAATGCATTTGTATGGGTTTTAAGATGATGAAGCCGAGTAAAAGTGAATGTGTTAAGCCTGATTCTGTTGCATATTTTTGCTGTGTGTATCCGAAAACCCATAAAAAAACCTAAATAGTTTTTCCTCAGTCTAGTCTAAAACTAGAATACTTAACCTCAAATCAAATTTCAACGTAAGATGATGTAAGCCTTCAGCCGCTTTATGTTTCTATACTCCGAGCTATAACTGAGAATATCCTAAAGAATCCCAGATAAATTTAATTTGTGGGGAATCCGAACCTAAGATCTCTTGTCACACAAGAGTCACACACTCATGTCACTGCATCAAAGAGGCAAGATTCCTTGTTAACATGGTATTCAATAAAAAAAACTGTACGCAAATCGTAAAGTATTCTTAATAGTGTATTCTGTAGTCTGTCTAGTTTCATTGAAAAGTACCCACTGCTTTTATAGATCGTAAAAGTCCACAGAGCGCACGCATTTGTCGTCGGATGACAGCTCATAACATCCCCCTGTATATAGTCACCACTTTACAGGGTATAACCATGTGCATACCACTTCAGCATAAGTTCATAATTGAAATTAGTGATGCTACGACGTTTAAAAGTGCAAATAGGGCTTCTATTCTCATGAAAAATGCTTCATGCTTCTTGTTAAAACATAATGGACCATTTCATTTCAATTTATTTCCACATGAAATAAGAATTTCTGGTTTTTCATTAGGAAATTTCTTTTTAATGAAATAAATCGCAGGAAGGAGTAAAGATGCAAAGAAAAATAAACGGTATCTATTATGCAGATTTTATCACAGATATTAATGGGGCCTTTGATTTTGTTTTGTTCAATATAGCATAGCTCTCGGAAGCACTTTTAATTCCTTTTCAGTTCATACTAAAAGCTCAACTGCTCTCTTAATTAATACAATATAGAGCAATGGACTTATAGATTCAATTATATTAAATAATTATGTTGCTTTGCATTATAAATGGAAGACTTTTTTATTTATCTACATTTCATGCAACTGAATATTTTTAAAGGTGGACTTAATGCCTAAAGCACTATAAATAGCCATTGCTAAGAATATATTTCAATACGAATGATTTGCTAATACGACTGAGAAGCTTCTTCGTACTTTGCTTATAGAACCAAAACGATATACGTGGGTAGAAAAACTATTCCTCCATTTTATGAACCCTAAAATCTATGATAACAGTTTATATCAGAAATTTTGATAGTTATTAACAAATTGATAGTTGATGTGGGTGTCCGTACGCCTACGTTTCCGTTTAATCATATTTCCTATTGTTTGCTCCACGTCTCCCTACAGGCGCCTGTCTTCATTGCCTCTGAAGAAACAATATAAAATGCCTTGTTTTAAGAACATTGTTTTTTCCTTATAACAGATTAGCTGAAGAAAATATGTAGGTACATCAAGAGCTACAATGAAAGATAGTGTTTAAATAAAGAACTTTAATAAATAAGGCAATTCTAACATCTGAATAAAATCATATAAAACAGTTGTCCTTCGTGAAACTAATTACATATTACAATCGATTCTCAAGATATTTTTAGATAAAAAATATTGTTTTCACTTTCACAAATTAGTTGTAAAATCTTTTTAATTTTATTTGACAACAAAAAGTATATGGATGAGATTTATATTTAGTGCTACAGAAAACCTTTAACTTTCCTATGTAATAAATAAATATGTGTATTATGCCTTTAATTAAATGTCAATTGGTTTTAGCTAATGTCTATTTACAATTTGCCATGATATTTTTTTATCAAGTCGCTAGCTTTTTCTGCAATTACAAAAACTGTTGACATCGGGTTTGCACTCAACTGGTAAGGCATTACCCCGGCGTCTACTACTCGTAATCTTTTCATACCATGAACTCTCAAATCACTTGTCACTACTGAAGTTTTTGGATCAGATCCCATTCTGCAAGTGCCTACGTTGTGGTAATCAGTCACCCCAGTGTTGAAACAAATGCATTTCCAATATTCCAAATCTCCTAAATCATATTGATTACAATCAGTATAATTAATTCTTCCTATAAAAGCGCCGTTAGCTTTGAACCATGTAGTATTAACTAATGAAGCAATTATTTGCATTCCCCGAGCAACACTTGGCAAGTCGTCAGGGTCATCATAGAAGTTGGAATCGAACAGAGGCTTGTCTTTCGGATCATTACTATTCAAAAATACAGAACCTTTTGATTTACCTCGCAAGTAAATCATGGTAAAAACAAACAAAGCGAAGTCTTTGTTTGGTTTCACGAAGGAGTCCAGAACTTCCGGTATGTACCTAAATTGCGCCTCCAAACTACTGCGTAAATTGGTTGAATTCTTCCAATACACTGAAGCTAAAGTTTCAAAATTTGGATAACTAGTATTTTCCGGCCCAGGGTAAAATGATAAGATGTCTGAAAATGCACCTTGTGCTAAGGGTCCGGTGCGATTAAGTAAGTACCTAATAGCTTGAAAATGATCTTCAGCCACATTCTTTTCACCTGGATACTTCGAGAATATAGGCAAATTGATCATTATGTGGTCTTCCATATTCTGTCCAACTGCCGGAGAATCCAAGATACATTTTATATTCTTTGACTCCAAGTGCTTTCTAGGCCCTACACCAGATAACATCAGCAGCTGCGGAGAATTGATTGCACCGGCGCTTAAAATTACTTCACGTCTTGCAAAATAATTTTTCCTTTTCCCCTTGTGTTCGACTCTAACCCCAACAGCCGTTTTAGTTTTCGAGTTTATCAAAACTTTTAAAGCCAATGCATGTTTCAAAATTTTCAAATTTGGCCTTTTTAGAACCTCAGGTGTTAAGTAAGCTGTAGAAGAACTGTGGCGTCTTCCATTAGAAGCCGTTACTGTAGTGCGAGCAGATCCTACACCGACTGTGTTGATGTCTAAAACATTTTTGACACCTATCTCATCCCATGCAGTTAAAATATGATCATTGATCTCTGGATACGAATTATTAAATTTATTTACTGGCACGGGCCCGTAGTGTCCGTATTTTTCGCTTATTGTTTCATTATTTAGTAATATCTGGTTCTGTAAGCTTTCCATCTTTTTTCTGTATTGTTCAAATTCGTCGGGATGCCAGTCTTTGTTGCCCATATCGTACCATTGCTGAATATCGTGTCTATTAGCGTGAATGTAAAACATACCATTTAAGCAAGTGCAGCCTCCGAACATTTTCCCTCTTGGTAAATATGTTTTGCCATCTACAATACCTTGGCTAACTCTCTTATTATTAATGCTGGAATAATTCCAATCGTATGCCGTGCGGTAAAAGTTCTTGCTAAAGCCAGGAATCTGAAATTTTAATATCGTTATGTTTTTATTTTGCTTATCATATAATATCCACACTACGGCACTTGAGCTCTTTTAATGATGGAGTAGAAGTTAAAAGTATTTTGGTACAGCTAGGAATTTGATGTGCACTAAAAAGTTACAGGAGTTCCAGTAAGAACTTACAGCAATCAAATACTGGACATAGACTTTCATCAATCAGGGACAATTTGATTTCATTTATACGCTTGAAGTATGCTGATATATTTGATGTGGCTTGATGTTTTATTTATAAAATGGTTAAATATATTGTTGAAACTGTTATTAGCTTAGAAAGAAAAAGGCAGTAGGTATTGGGCGAAAAATCAATACCCATGTTTATACAGCCAGACTGTGTAACAGAATATTTTACTGCCGGACTCTCCGTTACCCTAGGCCAGCGTGGTGGACTAAGACTCTCTTAATAGTAGAGGAAGCCTGTGCTTAGTAATGGGACGTATTTGGGCTAATGCTGATGATGATGATAAAACACTTACGTATGTCTCTACAGGAGGTTCGCCACCAGCTTCTACGAGCAGTACTTTCCAATCGCTCATTTCACTAAGCCTATTGGCTAGGACACACCCAGCGCCGCCACCACCAATAATTATGATGTCAAAGGTTTCACAGTCTGTAATTATGATATTTTTATTTATATGAAAAAAATATTTATTTTCAGAGCTCTCCAAGAAAGTAACAGGGTATAAAATGTAGTTACATCCAAAATTGGCGAGACAATTGCAAAACATGGTTCAGTTTGCCGCCAATAGGCTATTTAGATTTTTCCACTCCTTCAGGCTAAAATAATCTTTGTTTTTAAAATTATCTATTCCTAATTTATGAAAAGTAAGACAAAAAAATTAGGCAAATTTGGTGCCCCTTAAAATCTGCCACCCTAAGCTCCAGCCTACTCAGCCTGCTGGTAAATGGCCACTGGCATGGTTGATAGAATAGTATTACAGATTTAGGCAAGTGGATGTCCTTGTAAATATTAATAAAAATGCCACTAACTATGTACTATGTATTTTAACTATATTACCCGCCCGAGTAGACCATGCATCCTAAATTACTAAAAATTGTTTTCCAAGAGGCACAGCTTGGAGTGCACTACAAAATACTGCCGGGGTGACCACTGTTTTATAATAAAGGACGTGTTTTGGAACAGCAATACTAAAGCATTTTGTTCGGTGAGTAGAAAATTTGGTGAGAACGCGATAATCTAAAGTAAAGCAAGTACGTGAACAGTTTCTTAAGGAACTAGCAGAGTCATCTCGCTGAGTTTTATATATATGTATGTATATATTTGATTTATATATATTTGTATATTGTATGTATATTTATGTATTTCTACGTATAAATATTATTCACTTATTAATGTAAAAAGTCTTTAGTACCTATACACCTACCGATTTTCATCACTGCATCGCCCAAAAGTAGACTGGCAGAAAATGCCTACGGCATTAAGTCCGCCTTTATACAAACATGTATATAAAGATTAAATAAATAAATGAATAAATAAAGCTTCTGTTGTTTTTTTCTCATCTTTATTCTCGTTTGTGTACCATTACATTGTATTAAAAAAAGTATAAATCAACTATATTAAATTAAATCTATAAATCGAGGTGAAGGTTGACAAATTGAGCGTTATAAAATAGTAATGACGTTACACTTTGTAGTTCAAAATTTAGGCTAATGAAATGCTTTCGCGATTGTACAAAATATATACGACCTTTGATAATTTATAGTAATTTATTAATAAAACCTTGAAATACTAGATAATGCCGCATGTGCATAATTTCACGCCTCAACAATCAGACTAGGGTGTCTGAAAGCCAGCAGTGAAATTTGTGTAGACAGAATTTGAGTAATAGTAACAGACTTTTAAGTAACGATGACCTTGAGATTTCGTCGCGCGGTTGAGAATCTCGACGAACACGATTTCAAACTCTGTCTCACCAATGATTTTTCAGAGTTATATGTGTATTTCAAATGAATTATCACGTACTTTACCGTTGAAGAAAAACATCGTGAAGAAACCTGCACACATAGACCGCCAATCTCTAAGAGATCACCGTGGCGTTTAGGCCACGGGTTTATTCCTTATCCTAATTCTTTTTAGGTGCAAAGGAAGCCAGTGTCCAGCTGTACGACGTATATGGCTAATGATGAGGATAAAGGAGCTTACCTTCAACATCGCTCTCTGGTATCTCCGGTATGTCAGCCAGAAGGCATTGGGCTGCAGCGAAGAACTTCAGGGCTGAAGCGAATGTATCAGGAGCGACGCCAGTGGTCGGCATCAAGCACGAAGCGTAGAAGCAACTGGAACTAAGGACAGAATGACGTCATAAGTTGAAACACATGCATCGTAAGGTGTGTTTGAAGTCTTACATCATTTTGTACATGATAGTTAGTTGGAATAGTTTATTTTAAAAGGCTATATGATATATATATACGAGAACATAAATATAATATAGAAAAAATGCATATACATATGAGATTTTAATGAATAATATTCACATACATAAATAGTTTTGACTCCACACTAAATATAACATAAAATACAAGTCTCGTGGGTATAGGAAAGTACAAGAGACATAATGACTCTACGGAAACTCAGACACGATAAAAATATTTTTGGATAACACAAACATTTGTCTCGGTGCGGGGATGGAAACTCCGGTCTTACAAGCTGGTGTCCAGCTGTGCCACAGTGTTGTCAAATGTTTTATTCTACACTGAAATTGCATTCTATAATATAATTGATCACTTTGAATTTACATATACTAATATTGTCCACATGCTTGACGTCAAGTGTCATGTAAAAATAAGTGAATTATTATTTAAATCAGCCCTGATGTATTCACAATCAACACATGTTTTGAAAGTAACATTCATCTATCTGTTTAACCAACTGTATGGAACAAATATATTATAATCTCATGCAAACAAATTTTATTGTCTGCATAAAATTTTTAAATTGGCATTTGTTTTTTATTAAAAAGAAACTGTTTAATTACTTTTTTATCTTTATTGAAATATGGTAGCAAAATACCTATATAAAACACACATTATTAAAATATCACCATTCGTCTTTACTTCGCATCTAGGTATTATTTTCTAAAGGAAATTATATCTCTACCCTTTGCTCTTTAAAATATTGAGGTTTCTGTAAAATTTGCGATAGTCGTTTGACTATTAGGTAAACTCTAAAAATATTTTGCCTGCAATTGCGATGGACCCGGGGTTCGGGCGCGCGGCGGAGTCAAAATCAAATTGGTCAAGGGTTCAAACCCACAGCACTCACCGATTCTCGGTGTTTCGCGTATTTTCAAAATTAATTTAGCGGTTAAGAAAAAGTCTGAGGCAACCTGCACTACAATTATTTTTTGGGATTTCTTTTAGATGTGTAGTCCGCAACATTTTACTATCGAGGGGAAAGGTGTTAAGACTACCCTTAACAACTCGACTACTCTTTAAACCTCACTATTGTGAGGTCAGGGTGATGGACATAGGCCTAACTCTCTCTTTTGTGGATGAGGTACATTTTTAGCAATGCGACGTTTATAGGCTGATATAGAGTATCGATCTATTAGAGGGCTGTGACAGGGCGAATATCCGTGTATTGACTACATTTCCAGACTATGCGCTGGTTCTCCTATGAACCGAGTCATTAGCACTTAGGTATTAAGGGTGGTTTTGATTAAAGTGATTTTAACTTTCTCTATAATATTCTAATTCTAAAAAAAATCCAGGTAAAATCCTAAAAAATACCCAAAACAGTAATACTGGCTTCCTTTTGAAAAGAGTAATAGTCCTGCTTGTAGATACAGGTGCGAGTGAGTTTAAAGTAATCAAGACATGAAATTGTGGAACGGCAAAATAATATAAATAAAATAATGAACACCTATGGGAAGTCTGTGAAGGGATAACAGATTCGATATTTGAATATAAATCACATCTTCCTTGCTGGGCGCCACAAGTTCAGAACGCTGGGCAAAACCCGACTACCAAACCAAACGTATGTACATAAACATACCCGAATTACACAATAACCACTCAATCTAACATCAGAAAAATTAGGGTAGCATTTAGTTTTTTAATCAGCTTTGTTCAAGCTGTATGTGGTGATATCTATATCAGGTAAGTCTTAGTCCAATAGGCTTGTCTGCTGCGGGTTACATACACACTTGTACATTCTTACGAATATTAAGATGTTTTTTCGTATGTTTTCCTATGCCGTTTAAGCACGTGAAAATTCTCTGTACATAAACAATGTAAATGCAAAATGGTATATGAGAAATAACTAGACAAATAAAAAATATTCCAATTTAGCAGTGCTAATTAGGGTAGGTACTTCAAATAAAATAAAAAAAGACTCACTTGCTCATTTTGTGTACTTTCAGGTAACGAAACTTGATGTGAATGAGAGCAGTGCTATCGACCCGACTGCATGTTACTTAGAACATACGTACGTGCTAAACATGTCTGTTTTAAAGGCATCTGCAATTTTTAATTTTTAGGGTTTCGCTCTTCGGGTTTAATATAATTGAAACCATTACACGAAATTCGAACTAATAAAATCAACATGATAGACAAGAAAATAAATTACGTTAATTAATTGTTATATTTTTGTGTATTTATTTTCCAATTTTTTTCGTATTTTCCGATACTCACGATATAAATATAATATAATAGTATTTGGTGTATAAATTATTATTATTTTATAATTAGACTTTTTAACATTCGCACTTATTGTATCGGGTACGCAGAGATGCAAAATTGCGCCCATGTTTTTCTGTATTTGTTTTTTATGCAGACGCTGTGCTGCTATTTAAAATTTTCTTAATAGAATAATCTAGTAATATTTTCAGTTACGACGTTTTGTTGTTAATGACTTGCCTCTTAAAATTTAGATTGAAGGCAAAAATTGGCAGATGACTAGAAATGATTATATACTGGCAGATGACTGGCTTGGAAATACTGGAAGAATTTCTAGACCAACGTGGTATGTTATATATTACCCTTCCGAAAATATTGCATACAATAATGTCATATCGCAATAGTAAACGCGTAAAATATACGTATCGAATTATTTGGTTGTTAGTAATCGTATTTCAGATGTGATATTAATTTATATTAATAGGTCATTCCCACAGGTTGACATGAGTTTATGACCAAATAAGGTTTAATCCATAACGCAGAACGTATGTTTGTAAATTGGTGTATTTCTCCTACCTAAGATATTATTTTATCAGAATTAATTGAATAATAATTAATGAATTGAAATTGATATCTCTTGGATATAAGTCGTCAGGAGGTCGAATCGGGAATCCACGTAAGCGTTGCGTTTTCCAATAGGAAAATTTCAGTAGCGACAAGGAGTCTGGTACTCACTTTCAAAACCACAATAGATCTGCAACGTAGGTCGACAAAATAACTGTCAACTTTTGCGTAGAGACACGCGTGAGTATTTATGAATAAAACATTATCGAAACCATTTATTCTCCAAATTTAGCCGAGTCGGCGATTTTTACCACATTTTTATCGTCATAAAATTTCTGAAAGTGTATGTAGCAAAGCCATAAAATGTATGCATTTTTGGACATGTCAAGGACACCATAGAGTTACATACATGTAACAGCTGTTCGTGTTATCGGCGGAAATAGTGTACTCAATAGATGTGTACTGTTTGCTTAGTAGTTATGGCCTCGAGGTTTAAACGCGGTCGTGAATCTCTGCGATCGCGGGTTCAAACACACGCCTCTAAATTTGCGAGATTATGTGTGTATTTACAATAAATTGTTACTTAGTGTAACGGTGAAAGAAAAAAGTGATGAAATTTGAACATATAAAAGTTCATAAGTATTTCATAGTTCTGTAGTCCGCCAACCCGCAGTAGACCAGTGTAGTGGACACATGCTTCAACCCTTTCAGTTTTAGAGGAGGCCCGTGCCCAGCAGTCGGAATTTCAAAATGGTGATGGTGGTGATTTGCTTAGTGGAATGTAGTGATTAAAAAAATTAGGAGTGATCCCAAGTCGCAAGCTCATATCTACCCCATGGCAAAAACTTGCTGCTTCCTCCCCTTCTAAGAGAAGTTAGGACTAAGACCACAGCGCTAGCTTGTTGCGGACAGGTAAATTATCCATGGGTTCAACAAAATTTTAATTCTCTCACGATTTATATGACTATAAATCGAATGTTTATCGTTAATAATACAGAAAATTACAGAACCGATTTAAATCATAGTTGTTATGTAGATAACGCGCGGTCCTTGTTTGAGAGTCCAAGAATACCCGGTGTTTACGGCCATTCTCACACGAAAGAGCGAAGAAAATTATCATTATATTACAAATGTTATTTTATTATGTTCTACTATATCGAAGCAGCATCGTCCCATTCAAACTGGTATATTTATGAATAGCGTGACTATATTATCAATAGGAATATTTCTCATTGTTTTGTATTAAACCATTTTTCTTATAGTGGCAGTAATAATATTTCTATACTTTTCACCAGACTTATTTGAAGTTTCGTTTGAAATGGGACGTACTGCTTAGCTCGAAGTTGTTATTAGAAATTCATCATTCAAATCCCAATGCTGTGCCCGAGCCTCCTCTACAAGTAAATGGGTTGAAGGCTTTGGCTCACTATGCTGGCCTAGTGAAAAGTTGGAAATTACCACAACAAAAACTTACTCACACTGTTGTACGAGGTAATTCATTTTATACTGTGTGGAAGGTGCTTGAGTTAATCGAGGAATTTATTTCTCTTTCAAGCATATTTCCAGACTTAATGTCGCAACTGGGAATCATAGTCGTAATACAAAGTAACACTATCCTGCAATGTCTGGCTATCAATGTATGTAAAAAGATCAATATTCTGTAATTAAGTTTGTTACAACTCAAAAGTCTGTGTGTGTACCTATAAATTAATATTTTGTAAATTCATAGTAAAAAAGTTACATATTTCATTATGTCATTGTTACATATGTTTGTTTCCATGCATGAATTCGTCATATTTTGTGCTCTAAACATGAAATCTGACACACAATTAAGTACCACACGTAGATTTCCAATATAATATTTATTTAGCTAACAAACAATATTATGATAATATCAAACATCTTTCTTATATTTATTGGCTCTGCTCATAAAAAAATATATAAACTACATATAAAATACTCAAAACCAATACAGAGAATATGACCTTTATAAAAAATTACCAAAATATTTGATACAAAATGTGAAGTCACAGCGAATACTGCGCATGCGCCTATGTACCTACTACAATAAAAATCACCTTCGCTATACCATAAAAAGCACTTTCATTCTTTCTCTTACAACTCGCTAAAACATATTTTGTACATACAATGTTTGTATATACTCTTTTTGTAACAATGCCAGGCAAAAAAATTGAAAAGAAAACCCAAATGTTTGAAATTTTAAAAATTCATATAAAAAAATCTAGACGTGATGGAAAAATTCGACCAACGGGGATAGATTCAGGACACTGGAATCTTAATGAGGATTTCACTGCGGACCGGTATTATTATATACTCTAATCTATACTAATATTATAAAGAGGTAAGGTTTGTGAGTTTGTATGTTTATATGTTTGTGACGTAGAAAGTAAACTCGGGATCTACGGAACCGATTTTGAAAATTCTTTTACCAATAGAAACCGAAAACGACCGGCGCGTTACCGTTTCATGTGTAAATAATTTTACCGATTTGTATGATTTTTGGTATGGGCATAAATAGGACTCTAAGGAATAAAATAGACTATAACTTATTTTCTTTCTGAACTCAACCCTGTAGTCTACGCGGACGAAGTCGCGGGCAACAGCTAGTAAGAAATAAAAACAAAAACTCACTTTGATATTGGTAAAGATTGTTTTATTTTTGTTATCTATTAAATTAATCAACGACAAAAACAATAAATTAAGTATTAAAATATATAATTTTGAAATATTTATTTGTTAACAACTTTTCTGTGACGGATGGAAGCTTATGAGTTCGGTTCTTTTCTTCTGTTAGCTCCTCAAGCTATTAGAACATAACAAATTGATAAATTTATTTCTTATATTTTGCCGTAGAATTTTTTAATCAAATCACAAGCTCTTTCTCCAATCATAAATGATGGTGCCATAGTGTTCCCACTCACGATGTAAGGCATAATACTAGCATCCACAACGCGAAGATTTGGAATCCCATGTACTCTCAAATCACTCGCCACTACTGATGTTTTAGGATCCGGTCCCATTTTGCAAGTTCCTACGTTATGGAAATCAGATGCAGCAATATTTAATACAACGCAATCCCAATACTCATCACTTTTGAATTCAAAATTGTCGCATTCCGGCAAATTTATTCTTCCCAAATACCCACCAATAGATTTAAAATATGTAGTATTTACAACTTCAATGAGTTTTTTGACACCTCGAACCATAAGTGATATGTCTTCTTGATTGCCAAAGATGTTTGAATCGAATAAAGGCTTATCTTTCGGATTATTGCTTTTCAAAAATACAGTTCCTCGTGACACTGGATGTAGTATCATCACAGTAAACAGGTACAATGCATGTTCCTTATTTGGATTTACGAAAGAATCCAGTACATCGTCCCTGTATTTAAATTTCGAATATAATCCACTTCGTAGTGATGATGATGAGTTCTTATAATAAAATCCTAAGTACAATTCGTAATTAGCATACGTCATATTTTTGAACTCCGGCACAAGTGCTACGATATTGAAAGCACCACCTTCTGCTAACGTTCCAGAGCGATTGTATAAATACTTGACAGCTTCTAAATAATCTTTATTTGGATCCTGTTGAACTGGGCTATTTGCAAAAATTGGAATATTTACTGTAAAGTGATCAATCATTTGTTTTCCAACCTGCGATGAATCTAATATACATTTTATGTTTTTGGACTCCAGATGCTCTTTGGGACCGATGCCAGATAACATTAGCAGTTGTGGAGAATTGATGGTTCCAGCACTTATAATTACTTCAAGTCTTGCGTAAAATTTAGTCTTTCGACCTCTTCTTTCTATTTTAACACCATACGCTTTTTTGGTGTCAGGATGTATTAAAATTTTTGTGCCTAAAGCATACTTTAATACTTTTAAGTTTTTTCTTTTCAGTACCTCAGGGGTTAGATAAGCAGCCGCTGCTCCATTTCTAATACCGTTTGAAGCTGTTACTGGTCTTTGGCCTGCACCAAGGCCAGCTGTGTTGACGTCTAAAACATTTTCGATCCCTATCTCAGCCCATGAATCTATAACGTGTCTGTTAAGTGCATCTTGCGTATTGTTTATAACATTAATCACCAAAGGTCCGTTGTGTCCATAATTGGCATTGATTTCTGGGTTTTGTAGATTCTTTTGATTCTGTTGGTTTTCAGCTTTTTTATAATATTCTGTGACCACATCCGGGTGCCAGTCTAAGCAGCCACTGTCATACCAGTGTTGGTAATCTTGTCTGTTTCCTTTTAAGTAAGCCATGCCACCCATGTTTGTGCTACCGCCGAACATTTTACCCCTCGGCGAGTATATGCTGCCATTCACGATTCCCTTACTCGTCCTTCCATTGTTGATACTGTAATAACCCCAGTCGTATTTTGTGTCATACAAGCTTTGACCCATAGCTGGAATCTGCAAGCAAAAAAATCAGTTTACAATTTGTTCAGTGGTGGCTAATTTTTGTGCTATACTAGTAGAATAAAGTTGAAGAGTTTGCGGTAGTCGCAGGAACTACTGCTTGGAATAAAAAAATACTTTTGTGTTAAATAGTACATTATATAGTCGGCAAAGGTTTATAATGATTAAACTAATTGGAGCATCGATCAAACATGTAACAGAAAAAAATGCATACGGTATTCCAATCAACAGCTATACTTATATAGAAATATAATAAGTAGTGTAAAATGCTACTTTATGGTGCTAAAAATATTTTACGCGGATTATTGTTGTATTTTCTTAAGATCCTTACCGAACTTTCGATGGGAGGATCGCCGCCAGCTTCAACAAGCAGTACTTTCCAATCTCCTATTTCACTGAGTCTGTTCGCAATCACACAACCAGCCGCCCCGGCACCCACTATTATGAAGTCGAATGTTTCACACGCTGGAATTAGGAAACAGTACATTAATTCATAAGATGTTTTTTATACAACTTACTCTTCTTTCATATGCTTACTTTATATAGTGACCCACTCGATGCCATGGCCCTAAATCGAAACTAACTACACAGAAAACTAGTCAAAATAATCTCGTTCATCAATAATTGAAGTCCTTTTTTACCACATAATTAAGAATGGAAGTCACTACAATTAACCAAAATATTTTTATGAGAACTAGACAGCGGATTCAAGCAGATTTGAAAATAAGACACCTTGGTATTATGGAAACATTAACTTACCTGAAAGATGAGGGTCTGGCACAGTTGATTGATGCGGAATAAGACATTGTGCGGCTGCGAAGAATTGCAGAGCGGAGGCAAAGGTGTGAGGTGCATTTCCTGTTGTGGGTGACAAACACGACGAAGAGAAACAGCTGTAATAATAATAATAGTAGTAGTTAGCATCCTTAACTTTAAAGTCAAAGCACTCCTGAATTTCCGAAAATATGGCTTTTCGTCATCATCATCAGCCAACATTCGTACGCTGGGCACGGGCATGGCATTTTTTGATGATTATTTTCCTTCCAGGTCGTAAAGGAAAGTATCATAAGAATCCCTCATGTTGATGGACCACATCACAAGTTCTCTTCTAAAAATTTCATGGATGCATGACTTCCTCCAACTCAAACTAGGTTACAAGCGTAGAAGAAGAAATTAATCTTTTCTACTCAAAAAAATAACCGACCGGCAAATAATAGACCTCTTAATAACTTTAATAATTGCTTACCTGGTCATTTTCTTTAATTACTTTAGTCATAAGTAAAGTATAACTGACGGTGGAGTCTAGTACATTTTTTCTTATAAAGCGGCAAATCAGCCTTATGTTTCCAGACAGACTCTGACGTAGGGTTGTGAAATTTCATTTTATTGATGACAAAAAAATATTTTAGTTAGATCATTGTGCGACGAAGAAAAATATATTTTTTTCTATAGGTACACGTTTTATCGATAACCTGAATTTTGCGTAACATAACCCAAATGTCCTCGAACATTATTATGGGCTAGCACTAAATAGGACAAAAGTTATGATTGATAAAATTAGTAAAGAATTAACAAAGGATAAGTGGAACTAGAGATATTTAGATCTATATGAGTTGAATATAACATTAGAAAATGTTATTTACATAAGGTCATAAAGTACATAACTAAAAACTGCCAGTCACCTCTTTTCTCCTTTCTTTAATTAGGCTTCTATATTAAGCGTTTGCTTGTTAATTTTTCTTTTTTTAATTATTATGATTTTATTATGAAACCTAAAGTATAAACTTTAAAGTATTTTTAAACCAAAAGATAAAATAAACATTTAATCGAAAATATATTTGATTTTGATTAAATTTCAGAAAATCCATCCACATACAAAAATTGAAAATTAAAACTTTCCATCTACAATTGTATAGCACACCACTATTCACTACAATATATTATACACTTGTCTTTATATATTTGCATTTGATTATATGTGATCTATTTCCATATCAAGTGCTTCATGGCTATTGTTTAGCAACAATTTTTTTCTAACACTATATTTCTTAAAGAAAATATAAGTGCAAAAGTGTTTTTATTTGTTAAAACGCTTTCAATAAACCTATTATGATTTTATATGCGACCATAGGGATAGGTGCTATAATTTTTTATACGGTCTAGCGGTTCCGGGTTTGATTTCCGGATCTAGCAAAAAGATATTGGGATTTTCCATTAGGAAATTCTTATTTCCATCCATTGTTTGATGTTTGAACAGGTTTTAATTAAAAACTCTTTAGAGTTGTTAGAAAAGCAAATTTTCTCAAGTTCGTCGTGACAATCAATATTAATATTTTCCAGAGGCTAAGATCTACGTTAGATGGATACAAGCGTATGTATGTTGGGTATTTCCTGACTCAGGGCAGCTAGGAGGAATTTATTAATGAAATGATTTAAAATCCAACTCAAAAATTGAACCCTGAACCCCTTCATCGCATGGCACACATTAATATCGTTGAATAAAGAAACAATCAGTTGTATTTAGTTTTACCTCGTATTCGTAATGAAATTTAATCATCTTAGAAACACATTGGTACTTGTGTACCATATACCTTAGTTAGCCCATATATTCCATTATATTCCAATCCTTGGCGCGTACGGACCTCAACTACCATTGAGAGGGTTAAGGCCTTGGTCCACCACGCTGGCCAAGTGGAGGTTGGTCACACCTGAGAAATTTTTAGGATTGCAGGTTTCATCACGAAATTTTCCTTGAATTTATTACAGTCTGTTATTAATATGTTGAAATTGATAAAGTAATGTGAATATTAACCATAGTGGGCGGCTTTCCACAGTCGCGACGTTTTCCTTCGATAATATTTCCTTTTGTTTGCTCGGCGTCTCCTCACAGGCGGCTAGCGCTATTGTCCGTCCGAGGAAAAAAAAATCCCTACCATGGGTGTGATAGTTTTCGAGTTATAAATAAAAAAATGACACTTATCGCTGCTACCTAACCCTTCATTAAATACAGGCGTAAATTTATAATAGGTTATGCAAAATATTACCTACATTTGAAATAAAATAAAGTAGTAATATCTAAAGAAACTCTATTATCACTTAAAGTTAAACGCATTCAACCTTCAAAATTAGAACATTACTCACAAAATAAGAACGCGCACTGAAATATTTGTGTACTATTCAAATTAACCAGAAGTAAAAAGATATTAGGACCGATACCCAAAAGTCATACTGCAGTTAGCAGCTGCAAAATATTTCAGATTATCAAACGATAACGTACTACTAAAGGGAACTGTTTATACTTTTGTTCTGTGATTGTGTTGTACTATATGACATCCACTCTATGCAAAATTCATTATTGAATGCAGTTTATTTTAATTTACTATCGTCAGCAACCTTCATAGTTTATTGCTGTGTTTAATTGCCTACGGACGGTCTAGGTTACCGGAATTACTATTGGCCTAATTATTCCCTAATTGCCTATCTTTATATTTATATGTAAGGCGTATTTAA
Source organism: Cephonodes hylas (assembly GCA_030295005.1). NCBI lineage: Eukaryota > Metazoa > Arthropoda > Insecta > Lepidoptera > Sphingidae > Cephonodes > Cephonodes hylas. Next base: position 10,583,406 of record AP025371.1, read on the forward strand.
ATACTAATTGTCTTAAAGATATGCCCAACTAGACTGCCTCGTGCTCTCGCAGCACAAATTTGTGTTGGGTTGGCATTTAGAATATTCTCGATAGTAGCAAGGAGTTTAGTATTGCTTCATAGATATAATCTCGTCTTATTATGTGATACGTAAAACATAGATGGAAAAAAAAGTGGAAATAATTGGACCTTAGCCTACTTCAACCGGGATATGGGCATGAGTGTGTGTGTATAGGTACTACAAACATTTAACATAAATATATATAATTACTAGTTTTAATACGAAGGAGAACACAGAAGATTAAGAAGTTTTCTGTAAAATAACCAGAGATGTAACAAAACTCAGGAAGTAATAAAAATTATTTATAATCTTTAAAGTCACAATATTTAATACAATTACTAAACAAATATTCAACTCAGTTACCCACATACTATAAATTTCCAATACACGGCAGTTGGACAAATATTATGCAGACTATATTTTTTGTCTTGAAGTATAGCATGCGATTGAGAAAAAATGATACTTAGATATGTACTCTTTAGACTTACACTAGGATAAAGCTATACAAAGGTCTTACAATTTTTCAATTTTTTCCTTTCAAATTCTAGAGGAGACCCGTGTCTGACAGTGTGATTTACATACATTAATATGAATATTGTATCTTAGTTCTGCTTTGTATCATCATCCGCCCATATATGTCACTCTTATGGGCACGGATTTCGTCTACAATCAAAAGTGGTTAAGCCTTAGTCCAGTACGCCAGCCTAAGAAATTTCTAAGAATTTAAGGATGTTATTCTTTGGTAATTGTTTTGTACTTCATGTACTCCATAGATCAGCTTGACGAATTAAATAGACGGCACTCAGGCTTCGGCAGGAAAATATCGTATCAGCGCATGTAAATTTGGGCTAATATAAATAAACTCAACAGTCACATACCAGTTCTGACCCCTAAAATCTTACAATTTTTGTGTAATGGCTATCAAAAACCATGAGAGATATCGATCTTACAGACACGAATTCTATCCTAGACCAATCCAAGGGGTCAATTTTCCCTGTACACTTTTAGCCCTTTAGCTGTACCTTGATCACCTTACATCTGAAAATAAACCGTTCACTCAAGTTAGCGAGTTATGCATACGATGGTAATACATATTAACACCCAATGGTCCACATTTCGTCCGTCAGAAAATAGGTGACATCGTGCGGCTCTGGGATCTTGGACTAATAAATGTAGATGAAACGAAAGTCGCTCGACAATTATTCGAGAACACCGGAGTAGGGGTTAATATCATAAATAAACACAAGTATGTACCCTATGACATCATAATTAGTGAAGATCCCATTCATTCGAGGATATGAGAATGTCCTATATTGGTGCTGTACCTTTGCACGTGAACAAATATTTGGGGGAAATTAAAATAATGAATATTGCGGATTTAATTTAAATTGTAATGTTTGCTTTGGAGATTAAATTCTTTAAATTACAGTAATGCCATTTGGGGGACTTATAGCTCATGCTCAAGGCCGGGATGGTTGGCGCTTTCTTGGGGAGGCCTACGTTCAGCAGTGGACGGCGATAGGCTGTGTAATAATAATAAATATTACTACTCTCTTTTCTCAATTTTGTTTAAAATAACAGTTACTTATATCAGACTAAATTATTCAAATTCAAGGTTGTAATTAAATTAAAATTTCAGAATATTAATTTTAAAAAGAAATAATACGATAAAAAAATATACACAAAACAAAGGCAACTGAACAAAATTCATTTAAATTTCATACGGTTTGTAACAGTGACATGTAGGCCTGATTAGTTTATTTGAGTTAACATTATGCGAAATTCCCCGATAAAATAATATTCACATAGGAATTTCAGATCATTCATTATTTTCTCTATCTATCTCACTATGTAAAAAAATAAATGCGTACAATAATAAATATTTAGAAAATGATTTTAAAATAAACAATTATTAATTTTAAAGTTCTTGTACTAACAACTGAAATGCTTAAATGTTTATTCTCGTTGGGAAATAATAAACACTGTTGAAATAAATGTTTTTCGTCCGTATCGGATTCTTATTGTTTCTCTGTCATTCAGAGTAAGCCTAACCGACCAGTATCTTATATCAAAGGAGTCTGGACTAGATGCGAACTTTCAATTTAAATCACAATTTTTTTATGTTTTTGTTTCTCCCTGTTAGGTAACCGGAATGTTATCCTGTAATATTACACAGTTTCTCTATTTAATAAGTAGAATTTTGTAGTTTTAACACCAGCGAGTATAACAGAATATTTTTTCTGATAATATCCAAAATTATAGTCAAATTATTTTTTTCTGATTTCAATTTCTAATCTTACTGTGCGCAAGTGCGTCTGGGAAATTAGCAAACAGTCTACTTGTAAAAATGAATACAGAAATCCAAGTCAAAAAGCGAATTATAATACCCCCACGGTCGTGAATACCACGCGACACTAGTTCCATCTAGCGACAATCTTGCGAATTACAAAACTAAACAGTAGAATGCATAATATATTTAAAGTTCAATAAAATTGTAATGATGTAATAAAAGAAAGTACAATAAAATAGTGTCACCATTTGTATTACATATTTGTATTTCATCACGCCTGCATCTCCGAAAGTATATGCAGAGATGCATTCCTAAAGCGTCGTTATAATTTACCATGCTCTACACACTTTACGGAGAACTATTAAGATTTTTTTTAAGGAAAAGCAAATATGTATCGCTTTACCCCGGAATGGACACAGAAATGCATTAATCAATGGTAGAGACGACCCGTACTACCCGTACCGGACGTATATGGGCTGATGATGACACGTAAGAAATTTAAGATTTCATAGACGTTTTTTTTTACCTATTTCCGAACACAGCGTACACATAACCAAATGTATTACGCAAAAACAAGACTCAAAGTAAAAATACATCGTTTTGAAGCAGGCTGTTTTTTAGACTTAAGAAGGTGTAAAAATAGTTGAGCTTTTCTTGTAAAAGTCCTTGTTGTTGAGAAATAAATCCTAAATGCGTATTTGACAGATATTCTATATTTAAATTCTCTAACACTTCAGCTGAGGACTATCGTATTCAAAGTACATTTATCCCTATTTTTGGCCACTGATATGTGTTAAAATATAGACTACGTATCTTTAGATACTCCCTAGGCCTAGTATAAAATAAACGTTAAAGTTTTTGTAGGTATTATTGAAATAAGAACACATTACCAATAGTCATATAAATAGTTCGGTCTCAGACTAAGATTCGAGTCTTGATTCGCTGGTATCAGAAACTAAGAGAGACTTTTCGTTTTCAATATTTATGAATCACACAAAAAATTGTCTCGGCGCAGGAATCGATTCCGCAACCTATTGTTTTGCTAGCTATCTAGCAAGCTGCTCTAAAGCTCTGTCGAATTTTCATTAACTCGAATTGGTCATCAGGTGCGATATAACATAATTTGTTTATTAAAAGTTTCTTATTCTCTTGTACTAATCATTCAACGGAAAACCGGAACCAAGGTAAAAAAATAAAGGCATAGTTCAAATGTCCACCTCCACGGTAATCCAAACCAATGAGAGTCCATAAATAAGTTTCAACAACTCAATACATTTTATTTTCTTCCATTTTTTCACGCACACCCTTGGATTAAAACAAAACAAGGTCTGCTCACAAATCTCTTTACATTGTAATCACTCGCTATCCTTTTAGTAAATAGCTTTTATATATCAAACAGTTCCGTGTACTTTTTAGCTGTGAAGAAAAATTTCTGCTACAATTTATTGTAGTAGATTCTATTATTTTAATGTGAACAATATTTCAGTTATATGAAATAAATGTGCTAGAAAATCTTCAATACGGTTGTTAGGCTATTTATGCCCTGCGTTGGTAATTACTAAGTGCTCATTAATACAATTTTTATTTTTTATTTTTTATTATAAATTTGTAATAAGCTTATATGATCGGCGATTTGTTCCTTGGATACTGGAAAGCTTTTAAAGATCCAAAAATATATATTTTTAATTCTTCCATAAGCTCTGTGATGTCAGTGTATTGTAAAAAGTGAAAAACATCTTGCTCTAACGAGGTTCAGAGCCCTAAAGATGATTAATGAGCTTTATTTTTCACTAAGCGATTGTCTTCATATTGAAAAATACGACAAAAAAAAAATTACGTACTCGTTATTTTCGTTGTTAATTTGACTTAAAATCATAGATTAAACCACAAATTCAAAAGTTTTCAAAATAACACCTGCATTACGTGTCATATTCTTAATATTTTCAAATAAAACAAACTATTCGTACATAAATTTGACACACATAACCAAAAAGATCCTAAAATACACCAAATTCCAAATTCAAAATTTTATAAAGTATAATTAAAAAGTAAATCTCGCGCATAAACAATTACAGACGTTCTAATTTTGATTCGTAAAATTGGAGTGTAAACTATGTTAGTGCCGTTGGCGCGATGATGGTGGTGTAGGGCGGCCTGGGCGGCGCCGCCTCACCCAGCCGCAGTATATAAGCCAGCGGCTGTGCGTTAGCCGGCACAACACTTGTTGCCTCCGTGCCAAGCCCACAGTGCTCCGAGGTACCTGCAACTTCACACGCACCAAGTAAGTACCGTGATCTCTAAGTTCGTATTCCGTGAAAAGTTTCGCGTCCGTTTAAAAATGGGTTGTTCGGAATTTTTGTTAGAGTTTGAAAGTTATATGTAAATTAGAAATGGTGCGCTACGTTTTTTTGTGAGTACTTAATTTGAAGTTAGATGCCGTTTTAAATTAATAAAATGATAAAAATATAGTGGTGGTAATTTTTAGTAAAAGTAAACTTTATAAATTCCTGCTCGTGCCGAAAAAATATACAAACTTAAATATGTATACTACAAATTCATATAAACTGCAATCATCGCCTAAGTTAAATGATGTTAAGCTTGTACAAAAATTCCATTTGAAGCACAACACGCTAAAATTAGCGAAGTGGACGAACAATAAGCAAAAGATTACATTTAATCCTAAAAAATACCCAACTAAGTAGCTTGGGAAGTTGAAATTAAAATTGCGAAACAAAAGCTCTTTAACTTACTACACTTTACAAAGGGCGAAGGACAATTTAAAAAGTTAAGCAGGCTTCAGACTTCAAGTATAATACGGTTATTCATTTTTTTCGGCAAAATATTATTCATAAATATGTATCACTGCCTTCAAAGGTTACTTTTATGGGTATGAATATGTAACAGTGCGTAGGTCAAACGAAACGAAAATTCTAGACTGTGTAAATCGCGATTCAAAGAAAACTTACATAAGTAGTCTGCCATTAACAGTGATTAAAAAAAATATATATTAAGTGTGTGAAATAAATTCATAATATTTAAAAATTGACAAGAATTGTATAATATACTTCAAATGAGAAAACTGTGCAGTTTCAGTAAAGTTAGCGGTTATGGGTGTTTTGTAGGCTAAAACAAGAACTTCAATTGTTTCTAGGATTCGAAGTCTAGGCTCAAATTAACGTGGCTATGAATATGGAATTCATCTCCCATAAAATTTTATTCTAAGAAAATTTAGTATATGGTCGTAACAATTTCTAAACTTTTATTGCCTGAAGTTGGAAAGTGAAGTAATGAAACTATGAAAATGCCACTTCCATTCTAAAGGAAAAGTTATAAGTGCCTTTATATTTCTATTTTGCAATTAAAATACAGTGGCTTGCCATATTATTATGGACAGTCACATTTTTTTCATTTTTTTTCTTTGAGGACATTTAACTGTAATCTTAAGTGGTGTAAGACTTGTTAGAAGTCTTTTACACATTCACGATACCTCTTTAACTTAAATTTTAAGTGGATTTCAAGTGTTGGAGCATTCATTTATTTTAAAAATATTTTTAAGAGCGGGAGAGTCGCAGAATCGTTGACACGCGTAAAAATAGGAGACGTTAATAATATTATTTTTAAAAGCTATTTAGTGGGTTTGTGTTATAAATATTAATTAAAAGTAATTATTATTTTATTGTTATTGATGGAAAAGTATTTTGGCGTAAATTTTTATCACAATATTTTTATTATTACTTTTTAATGGTACTCAGTACGAGTCGACGGCTTGATTTGTTTCCAAAAAAAAAATCTGTGGTTAAAACCCTCCTCCTGCATCTGAATCATTCTCAAAGGAAGATAGCAGAACTTGCCGGAGTTTCTTAGTCCGCTATTTGTAAAATAAAAATAAATTTGGAATAAAATAAGCCACTTTTGCCCAAAAGAAAAAGCAAATGTTGAAGAAAATTGATTACCACGCAATGGTCTGATTGAAAAATTCGGGATAATTGTTTTCAAAACTGAAAGAAAAGTGGTGATCTTTTAACGTTAATGGTTCGGGAATCTGAAATACCAGTTTTTAAGAGAACTGTACCGCGGAGGGTCGCAGAGGAAGGTCTGACAAGTTATTGACGATTTGAGAAACCGCGTTTGACTGAAGCAATGAAAAAAAACGGCTTGCCTGGGCTTGTAAGCACCATTCGAAGACTGGAATATGGTCAGATTTAATACTAGCTTCTATTTTGATGTTCTCAAATAATTTTTTCACAAAATTATTCATACAATTACTTTTTTTAGATGTGTTTCTCAGACGAACGTTATAATAACTCGTCTCTCAAATCGTCGATAATTTGTCAGACCTTCCTCTGCGAACCTCCGCGGTACAGTTCTCTTAAAAACTGGTATTTCAGATTCCCGAACCATTAACGTTAAAAGATCACCACTTTTTTTCAGTTTTGAAAACAATTATCCCGAATTTTTCAATCAGACCATTGCGTGGTAATCAATTTTCTTCAACATTTGCTTTTTCTTTTGGGCAAAGTGGCTTATTTTATTCCAAATTTATTTTTATTTTACAAATAGCGGACTAAGAAACTCCGGCAAGTTCTGCTATCTTCCTTTGAGAATGATTCAGATGCAGGAGGAGGGTTTTAACCACAGATTTTTTTTTTGGAAACAAATCAAGCCGTCGACTCGTACTGAGTACCATTAAAAAGTAATAATAATAATATTGTGATAAAAATTTACGCCAAAATACTTTTCCATCAATAACAATAAAATAATAATTACTTTTAATTAATATTTATAACACAAACCCACTAAATAGCTTTTTAAAATAATATTATTAACGTCTCCTATTTTTACGCGTGTCAACGATTCTGCGACTCTCCCGCTTTTAAAAATATTTTTAAAATAAATGAATGCTCCAACACTTGAAATCCACTTAAAATTTAAGTTAAAGAGGTATCGTGAATGTGTAAAAGACTTCTAACAAGTCTTACACCACTTAAGATTACAGTTAAATGTGCTCAAAGAAAAAAAATGAAAAAAATGTGACTGTCCATAATAATATGGCAAGCCACTGTATGTTAGCTATTCGCCCTCGTTACTAAGAAAACCGTTAGTTGATTATTTGTGACATAAATCATATTTTAATTAAAATAAGAGTAGCCTAATACGAGTCCTACTCCTCGAAGCAGTGAAAAGTGCTAGTGAGAATTAAAATTTATTATTTATTTGAACAAATAGTATTGTGAGTTTTTGATAACATGTTTTGCTATAGATATAATTAAAAAAGAAATAAAAATTAGCAACTCGATCCCATCAAATGAGGCTCATTATATATTTGGGGTAAAGTTTTATATAAAAACTACATTTCATGAGGGAAAGGAATTATTCAATTCGGATTTGATGATTAAGAAACATACCTTCAATATAAATACTATATTTAAATTACAGTACATCAAACTATTTATGAACAATATTTGAACATTTCTATCCACCATATCTTCATCAACCCATATACGCCCACTGCTGAGCACGGGTCTCCTCTACCATTGAGAGGGTTTAGACCATAGTCCACCACGCTGGCCTAGTGCGGGTTGGCGGACTACACACCTAAGAAATTCCTAAGAACTTTTTAAGGTGTGCAGGTTTCATCACGATGTTTTCCTTCACCGTTAAAGCAAGTGATAATTAAATGTGAATACACACATAACTTCGAAAAGTCAGAGGTGTGTGCCTGGGGTTCGAACCCGCGACCGCCGAGATTCTCGACCGCGCGCCTAAACCTCGAGGCCATCACTGCTGTCATATAAAAATACAAATATCGTTTATTACATACAATTAAATGAACTCTAATAATATAATACTATACAATCTATAAATTTGTAGCTAAAATATTACATTAGGCATGCATTCTTACGTGTACATACGAGTTCTATGAAAATGGGGTGGACATAAGGGATAAACAAAGACATTTGTGAAAATGGATGAAAACATGTTACGCAACCCATGTTAGTTTCCGATGCGTAACCAAAACTTGTCTGTTACGGTAAATGTAATATCTGTAGGTCTAAATGAAAAAAGTCTTAGAAATTAATGAAAAAATATATTCCATAAACCAAATGCTGCCAGAAAAGGATATGCTATGTGTAGCATATTATCTAAATTTGTAACATATCATTATATTTTTTATTGAAACATTACAATATATAATCCATCACATATAGCACTTCGATGAGGTAAATTCGTGACTAGATTTAAATTCCGCTTTTTTATAGGACATGTAATTCAGGTATATCTACTTTTTGTGCGAAAAGCTTGTTATGACAAAATATGCCAGAAATAAGCTTAGTTCTCCAAAATGTTAAAGGTAACTAAAATACACAGATACCAAAAGGTCACAAATCTTTGTACTACCTTTATCATGGGAGGTATTTGATTAAAGACATTTCCACAGGCTGTATACTCAAAACTTGTAAATTTCACCGTCTATTGAAAATCACAAAGGTCTTTGAATCCCTGAGCTCATTGTTTCGCCATTCTAAATTGTTGAATATCGAACTTGCAGTTAATACAAGCTCACAAAGAGATACTTGTTCATAAGAAGCAATTTGGGGTTACTATTTTTCATTAATTTTCTATAGTGAATCAGCCGTGAATTTATGCCCTTATTCACCTTTTGTTTATCAATGATTGCAATATTGGGCCGGATTTGATTCTATTGTTTCAGTGTTCATTAGGCCAGTATTGAATATTTACAATTGTGATCACTTAAAAAATTCTTACTTTTGTTTGTTTTCATAATTTTTATATTATATCTAGATGAGTAAACAATCGGGTTATTTGAGTGTAACAATTGTCAAATATTTGGATTGTCTTAACATGTGTTCGGGTTTTATATTTTCAATACGTTTAGAAAACGTTAAACAGAAAGGTTAATTTAGCCTCCTTCAATTATTATTAATGAAACGTGACAGATTTTTTGCAACGGTTTCCAATAGTGGCCGCGATGTGATTAAATATTCATATCTAAGAATAAAACGTAAAAACTTGAAATTATACAGTCTATCTTAAGTTTGAAAGTTATCTAACTAAACTGTTGTATTACTTTAGAAGTATGTAAGTTTACCCGCTTTCTGACACCATAGTAGATATTCGAAAAATTTACTGAATTTACGCAATTAATGTATGGATTGCAATGACAATTTCAGACAGTTTTCTCGACACATACGTCGCGCATCAGAAACTTTTACCCAGATGTATCCCAACAATAAGCATTGACATGGGATGTAATCTTAAAGGGTTAGTAATAACAACTTGGGACCTTTCCCTAAAAACTCTCAGCGGAATGTTCAAGAAATCTTGACAATACATTTCCTTCAAAGGGGCAGTTTTGTAAACACAATCGAGATACGGATAATTTTTTCACAAAAACAAAGCTTCAAGATGTCCTTTTGGGAAGATGTCTCGTTTATTTTTCGCCTTGAAGTTTTAATTTCTAAATATTACGCTCAAATAATAATATATAATAAATAAATTATTATAATAAAAAATCTGCCTGAAAATATAAAATTGAAAAACGTAATGTGACTCAAATTTGCAGCTCTATTATAAACATTTGGTTTGAGAACAAGAATTAAATTAACTCGTATTTTATTCTGACATATGAATGCTAGTCTTCGGACTTAAATCCTAACTTCATTCTTTACGACTGTAGGACATAAAAGTAATCATAAAAAATTGACCATGACAATTGGGATTTATACGAAAGCGTGTAATACTTAGCGTGATGTCACTCCGTTGGAAATGTTTAGGACATTCTCAGCTAGTAATTTGGTGGTTTTATTATCATTTCACTGCCCATAACAAAGCGTTCCACTTTTATTACATATATATAGCACTTGTATCCCCAAAAGCGTAGGCAGGGTAGCATTTCTGCAACCACGTCTTGGTAATTGTGTTACAAAATTTCTCATATTATGAGATGCGGGGAATGTGCTATTGAGAATTTCGTAATGAAAAATCCTCAATAATTTCCTCAATCAATTATATAAGGGTGTCAAATTCTCCAAATAGCCGCCTAAGACAGTCGAAACATTACTGTAATTAAAGGTCTCAAAATATATTATTAAGGACTCAATTTAGAGAATATTAGGACTGACAACGAAGATTGTTAATGTCATTCTTGTTATCGCCTATATGATCTTTACATAAACCAAAAAAGATATCTAAATACAATATGATATTTTCGTCTTATTTAAAGCTGAAACTAACTATAAATAAAAATATGTTTGTCTATTTTAAGTCGAATTCCCGTAAAATAGGCAATCGTAAATTGAAAAGATCGGCCTACGTAGTAGTCTCTAAAAAGCATTGTTTCGTAGAAGCTAGATTCAGCACATAAGGTTTTGAATTCAATTTTCAAGTTTTGAGAAGCCTTTTGAGCCTGCAGCATTCTTTTATGTGCCGGACAGGACGGCTCAAGCCCTTACGTGACATTTTACGTTGCAAAAGCCATGGCTTTGCAGCGTGTTGCAAATTCTGAAAAATATTTTGGCAACACAAATTATAAAATGAAATTAGAATTTGTTTAACGTGTCTAATTTTTCTCTCGCGTTAGTAGATCTGAAGATTAAAGAAAAAAATCAGCTACATATTTATTTTCTTGCTATTTGAGCAGAATAGCATCACGTGTAATGATAGTACTATTTTAGAATACTTTTAAATTATTGTCTTCTATTGCTATTTTTAAATTACCTATTAAATTGTATGATTACATTTTTTTTGAATGATATATCAATTAAAAATAGATGAGTTAAACAGATAGCTTGAATTGTCATGATTTAACTCTATTCCAAAATAATTCAAAACATAGGATTTTTCACTTTCAAATGTTGTCTCATAAATGTATAGTCTTGCAAAGTATCGACGTGCTGTATAAAAAATTCCAGAATATTCGTAAATTGAACATTAAAATCCAGTATACCCGACAGTAATTACAGGAACGTACAAATTACATTTACCCCATCAACTGACACCGCAACAGGAAGTCGTGAAATTAAAACACGACACCGTCGCACGAGATTTATGACATTTTTCGTATGTAAAATAGCCGATAATGACCACTTCGATACGCATTGCGAATCCGATAATATAATTAATGTTGAGCGGTGCGAGCGTGAAATTGACGCGGTGTACGTCCGATGCAGAACCAACGGGGCTGTGCCATAACGCATTGTCCATTGTATGGGATCTAGCTTGTGTCCGGCGACGTCTATTAACTTTTCTTCCACATTTACCTCGGTTTTACGGGTTGTTTTTTGCTGTGTTATTAAAGTAGTTATGATATTTTTACAATTGAATCAATTGAGGCATTTAGATTGGTTGATAAATTTTCGGCTACCTTTTTTGTATTAATATTTAGGTACATTTGTTGATATTTAGTATACGCTTAGAAAAAATATTTTCATCACTGTATATTATAGCATTTATATGGAGCCTCATTTTTGCGTGATACGAGTAGACTCTATATACTTTAAAAAAATCTAAAATACGAGTTTAGTTACCTTTTAGGTATTTTTGGATCGCTTTACACTGAACTAAAAAAAGAAGACTCACAATCTCAAGTAACATTTACGCAGTCTACTTCATTTTCAAGATAAATAATACTGTCTGGTTTTAACCTAAATAAAAGAGCTAAAAGCACCGATGAACATGTTTGGAAGAAATTAAAACGCATATAGTTCCCTTCGTCTTTATAGTCACCTCATCTGTTTAATGGCAACGTACGAAAACTCTGTGAAATTCTAAATGCAAATACTTTCATTCGAACACAAGCCCTCAGGCCGGGTTCTCTTTTAAATACACTTATTTCATTAACTTTGAGATTTATTATTCTTTAGATACACATGTACAAGTATACATTTCATGGGTATGATATTTCTTATTTTATGAATCAACAGAATTTAGTTCTTCTTTAAATTCCAAGTTTTTTAATTCGGTCTAATAAATCATAGACGAAGAAATTTTATTAAATGCGTTAATGTCATTTTTTTTATAGGCTACATATTTACATATTTATTATACTTTTTTTTTTAAATGATTCAAAGCTTTTAGTCGAATTACATTTGATTAATATTTCAAAAAAGTAATTTTTCTAGAACATAATTTTAAAGTAAAATTAAAGTATTAATTCATGAAAATATAATATTAATAAATTTGGCAAGCAGAATGAAAAACAGACACGATTCAGTAACCATGACAGAATAGTGGAAATCTGTTAAATTTGCAGAATTATGGCAATACGTGCCAATTACAGAGCCGAATATGCCCATTTGTGTGGTAATGTTGACACGAATACCTTATACTGGGTTGTAATTAAATTCTAGCTGACGTGAGAATTGTAACTGCTGTTTTGGAATCTGGCGAGGAATGGTTGAGCTGTGTTGTACGAACACAACATGGTTGAAGTTATGGATTTTAACGAAGACCTATATGCAATCACGCCTTTTTCCTTGTGGACAGGCATAATAATGTTCTGACATCTTTAGCCATATCCTGCATTAGGGGCCATCAAAGCTACACAGGGTATTCTCCGTAATCTTTAATTGACTTCAATAGAAAGAAAACTATCAAGAAAAAGAATATTACAGATTTAAAATTAGGCTGGCCACTTTGACATCAATTCCAATAAAAATAATTAATTGCGAAAATCACTTCATCCATTTCCAGTTCGATATTAATCCCAGGTTCACAAGCTTTTGCCTTTGTGCAGCTGAAATAATAAAATGCAATCCATGATAAATCCATACTGAAATTTATAAGCTAAATGTATTGCGTTTGATAACAATCTGAAGGGAACCGCTTCATATAAAATTCACAAATCGAGAACAGCCATCCCTCGGGAGCATGAGCGATTCTTAGAATTCTCGATGTATGGATTAAATCGTGTATTTTGTAGATCAAATTGCTTTGGTTCGTATTTTCAGACGAGATTTAAAAACTAATCTGATGCACTAGTAAAGTTACATGAAAGACTTTGAATTTTATTACTCGTATATCAACAATTTACGAACATACGTAACCTCACTTATGTATTCCCCGAAGAAGTATGTAGGTAGTTGCATTTCTACACCTACATATCGCTAACTATGTATCAGTCCCACGTAGCAGAAGGCAAGCCTACTGCGGTTTTTGGGGCATAATTCTAACTCCGTGCTGAAAAATAGGGATTTCCTAATGCAAAAAACCAATAACACTGCCCAACTCAAGAATAGAACCCGCGATCGCTCTGTGCATATATGTACCACAAGATCACCAAGCAGTCTTATGTATCTATAAGGTAAATTACTTAAAGTAATTATTACCAAGAAAGTCAAATAATAATAGTCGTTAATAATGAGTGTTTTAGCTTTATTTATGTAAAGCCCTGATTTACCACAATTTTTACTACTCATTTCGATAATAATCAAAGTCGATGATTGCGGTGATTGAAAATCGAAGTTAGAAAATAGTCTCTAGATCTATCCGTGATTCAAAACGACCTAAATAATTTTATTGAATACTTACCTCACGCGATTTAGATAGATAATTTTGTGAACCACATTATTATATTGTTCGAAGCTTTATATAGATTTTCAGTCCACAGGTTACGCTATCACGTAACCAAAATATCTAGTTTCAATAAACAATGTTTGGGACGCAACGTCTCTTCAGAAAGGTAGAATTTCAAATTATCTCCCAAAAATGTCGCACGTAAAGTGTCAATTTCAAAGCAATCGACATATTTTCGCACATCTCGTATTCATGAACGAGATTTAGAAAATACTTGAGTGAAAAGGTGTGTTGTTTATCCTAAATTTTCTAAACGGTTGTTCAATCGAGCTCCCAATGTTGCTACGTTTTAGTAAACCGATTCGGTGAAAGTCATTTTATAGTTTTAATCCTGGGAAAGATGTGCTACATTGTTTGAAATCGATTTTGATTAACTAGGGAGGTGGCAAGCTTTTTATTAATATTCAAGAATTTTTTTGCGATGTATTTCTTTTCGGGTACGGAAAAGAAAGAACAACTTATTAAAGGGCAAGTGCATATAAATGTCTTTCAATTGGTTAGGAAATATTTTCTGAAGCATTTTAAGAAACAATGTCATATGACACAATAGATCAGTATTTCCGTATTAAAATCACTTTTTTTTACCGTAATCTATATTCCTTTTGTTTCTTTCATTTTATATTCAAGACCTCAACCTTATCAACTAATAGAAAAAACTAAACATTTTATTTAGCTCAAAACCTTCACACGCTAATTTGTTTAAGATCCTTTTGCACTTAAATCTCAACCACTGGTCTTCTCAACAGAAGTTCCTTTAACCTTCGCAAAACTAATAAAATGAATCAACGGAAACATTGATTGCAATAATGTAAGGCTAGGAAAGTGAGGTTGAAACAAATATTACTTGCGGTCCCCAGGGAGTGGCCACAGATTAAACGAGGCTGACGGAACTAACCAACTATTCCTACAGGACTTTGTACATAACCGATTGTTATGTAGCTTGCACTACCTGATTTCAATTAAGTACCAATATTTGCTAAATGCCAAACACATTATTTTAATTGATGAGCCTGGCATTGATATTAATCCTACTAAGAGGTTAACCTCTTAACTTAAAAAAAGTATCAAGAATTTTCGTTTCAAGTTCACAAGGTAAGTTAGTATTAGATTTTTGATGCTATGTTTACATGATAGCTCTTATGTTTCGTCTAACATTTTTTACGCAAAATTAGTTTGATATTTCACAGTGTTAAAGAGATTACATGTCATTTACATAAGAATTTTCTCGAATTCGGCGGGCTTTGTTTTTGACACGGGCACGCGTGACAATTATGCCTCATGCATACTTTGTACTCCCTCACCATTATAATCCCCGAAGAGGTAGGCTGAATTGTAAATAAGAAGTTCCACTTTTATAGGGCATTTAATATAACTTTAATCAGGTAGACTACCAATCATCCTGATAATAAATTATAACACTTTCCCCAATTCAGGAAGCTAACTAAGGACCCCAAATTTCATGTGCTTATTTATGGAGCAGAACCATTGAGATAGTCGTTCTTTAAATATATTTCTTTGTACCAATTGAAAGGTATTTAGGCAAAGGCGTACAACAGGCAAAAAAAACTACAACTGTCAAATAATTTTCCAAAAAAGAGCTTGATGTTAGGCAATTGCAAATTGATGTCTTTAGGAATCAATCTTCCGCAGACGAAATCAAAGACAACAAATTCATTTAGATTGAACGGTTTAGGGTTTTTGTGTTGAAAAGCGAGGTGGCTGGGCTGTCTCCAAAAGCAACAAGATTGATGAGCTGTGATGACACAGAACAAATTCCTCACAAATTTGGTATTTTTAATATGCCTTTAGCTTTTTATGAGACATCTATCAATATATTTCCTTACGGCACATGTTTTGTGATGCGTAAGGTAAATTCTGATGCGTTCTTATTAACTACGATGTTCTAAATTATTGAAATGAGTATTAACAAAAATATGCAAAACATTTTCAATACTGAATCTATGGTGTTGTATAGACAAAACTTTCGATTTGTGATGCCATTGTCCTTACATATGACAGACTCAAAAATGGATTCAGGCTGACTAGATACAAATTTGCGGTTTGTAGGATTCGCCATCACTTCACATTGCGGTCTGTGGCAATTTCATTTGCTCCATCATCTGTACCTTTGAACTATCGAATAACCCATTAATAGCATAGAAGTTTTTAATAGTTCTTTTGCTATGTTATTTTGGTATAAAGACTGAAATAGACATACGACTGTAGCTATCCCACTATATTTTTCAAAACAAAATTCGTACTAATTGTGTGTATTTTAGAGGTAATAAAAATAGCAGTCATTTGCATGGAATGTGGTTAGCAATAATTCAATGACAAAGGAAATTTTGAGTGGGTAAAACATTAAGTCGTATTACTCACAAATATTTAGATTGTAGTGAGTCCGTTCCTTTTGAAATTGCGCCACGGTTAATAAATTAAATAAACAATTTAATTCCGGGTCAACCCCTTTGGCTGTTTTGAGTGAATTCCACGGAGAGTACTGAAACACGTGGTATCCAAGTTATCTGACCCTTGGCTTCTACATAAAGATTTGATGTACTCTACTCCATACAGGTTGCCTTTAAAGATGGTACGAGCATCTCAGTAAATTTCGCATTCAACATTAAATCTAAATGTGAATTTACTTTCAATACATAAGATATAATAATAATTAATTAATAGATCGCTATATAAATGAAATAAATGCTTCGTATAATATTAGTTAAAATATAAACGTTAAACAAAAATTTTACGCTTTCATCATCTGTTTTTGGCAGATATTCGAACAATGATGTTGGCTGTATTTTGTTCATTATCGCCAATATTTATATAACGTCACTGTTTACAATTAATGAAACTTTTTGTATAATTTGTAATCCCTATCCGCTGTCCCTAAAACATGTAGCCAAGGCAAACAAAACCGTGGTACCGGGCAGCCGGTCTACAGCTACAAAAAATAGCAACACTCGCCTCATAATTGAAACACTATTTATGTTTAAGATTCAAAAGTTGAACATAGTAATAAGGTTTGAAATACAACTAAAGAAGTACATAAGAATTTTCATTTTTAAGGCAATAACTATAAACTATAAATTCATTCTTACATTATTAATACCTAAGTAAGTTTGTTTCTTAGGTTCTATAAACTCTTAAAACCTGGATAAATTAGATATACACTACTACTCACATTAAATTGCTTGACAATATTCAAATTCACGTAATGAAAGATGCCAGCAACAATAAGAATGTTCATAAAGAATAAATTCCAGTCAATAGCAAGCGAAATCGAAGAGTTGAAATATATGAGTGTCCGCTTCCTCTGTTTCAAAGCGAGACTCAAAAAAGAAGCGAAACAGTCAATAAATCTCTGAAAGCAATTGCGAGCACTAGATATAGCCCATAGATATTTGAAACAAATGAAAGTCATCAGTAAAAACTTACTAGAAATGTTGATACATTTCTGAACCTAGCCCGTTAGCAGAAACAATATTTCATTTTTCCATTTCGCAAAGATAATATGCGAAATGCTATTGCATTTAGTAACCTTTCTACTCAGCTATGGAGAGGCAAAAGGGAGGGTAATGTTTTTACACAAAATAATGTTACGTTGTGAGGCTTTTATCATTAGAGCTGCAGGTAGACAGTTATTGCGTTACATGGTAGATCGGAGCTCTGAACGATATGAGAAGCTTTATTGCAGTTGAGAAATTTCTCAGATCAATTGATTAGGATTTTTTTATATTCATTCTTCTTTTAAGTTCTTAGCCCAAAATTTTAAGATGTATTCTAGACATATAACCAGTTATTAAATAAAAAGTTATGTTATATTTGCTCCGCATACTTACAAATCATGATAGGTTTCATCTAGGTTTAGTAATTTTTAAATAAAACTGTTTAAAAATTACATTCAAAATTATTTATTTGTTGTAACTGATTTGTATTAGATAAATTTATAGTTCATCGTCATACTTCATTGAACATAATACCATTATATAATTTCCACATGAATCTTCATACAAGAAATCCGGAAAATGCTTTAGCTCCTTCGAATTTTGAACTTAAAAGCAATATCGAGTTTCGCGCACTACGGAGCGGCATTATAAGTGATTTTAATTTGCATACACACCATATAAACCCTAGCGTTTTAGGAAAAGTATTTTTTTGTAAGGTGGAAGCGAAGAAACGAATGAAATAACATAAAACCTCCATTAAGATTATATTGACGCAAACACTCTTTTTTAATAAAACAAACACAGAATCTAAACAGTAAGTTGAGGATGAGGCGCCTACGAAATGGATGAATCGAGATGGTAAAAGACAAGAAATTGAAAACAACGAACCATAGAAGATTTGTTGCAATTAATTTGCCTAACAATCACGTACAAGTTCTGATGCCACACTAAGATGGCCTTATGTCGTAGGTAATTCCTACGCTGGCAAATGATTATCTGTATTTAATACTTTAACATTAATCATAAGAACCAATCTGATATGTTACTGTAATTCTAAATCAAAACAAATAATAAAAAAATAATCTAAAACTTTTCCTGTATCAAATTCTCGAAATAATAATCCGACATTCCCAAATTGGCGACATCCGTACGGGGATACAATTGCATCAAGTTTTTATTAGCTTTATAAAATTTGGCGTTCGCCTCGTGACGTATAATTTTTAATTATTTTCCAAAGTCACCTGAGCCTGAACTCGTTAGCCGGAGAACTTCAATTCCGCTTATTAGATAAACGATGCCCGAAGCCTGCCTTCGCCTTGTTATTACAGTAACGAGTGACACCCGTGTAAATAAAAAAAGAAAAAATAGTCGCCAGTTTTAAAACTTCGTTCTGAATCTTTTCCTCTTTTTGTGGACACATCGCATCAATCTTTTCGTTGTCTATGTTTTCGTGTTTTTAATTGACGACTACGTTAATGCTGGGACAAAATTTTAAGGTGAGGTTAGGTGGTCTTAGGTTGGATTTTGAGCTAGGACAATGCCTTGTATGGAAGTTATGAAATTATCAGCAGTAGCATGGTCTACAAAAATTGGTAAAATTTCATTAGAAAAACATACCTCCTTGAATTGTGAATATATTAAATTCCTTGCAATTTATTGATTCAAGAGTATACTATTTGGCTTTGCTAAAAAAAATTAGTTACAATTTAGTTCATAAAATTCACTACATCGCTTTCATAAAACCCTGTTCTATTTCATCAGCAACGTTTTTCATTACTTTGAATCAAAATCGTAAACATATATATTCCTTAGTATAATGCCAAATAAGCACACACTATCCCTATGGTTTACGAGTAAAGGTACAGGGATTACGTTCAGACTTCGTTGGGAATGGAAATCTGTCCTACAGCAGTATTAAGGTAATAAAAAAACATAGTTTTATAGCACATTATACGGAACAAACCGAGTTTATTACTATATTGGAAACTTTATTTCTGACAACATACATTTTTATTATAATTACGAAATACTCAAAAATAAAACTGGAACAGCGGAATTGCTCAAAATATCAAATACTCGATAGTAAAATATTTTTAATACTGACAGAAAATATATTTATATAAACATTGACGCTCTTATTTCTGAATACAGGCGAAAGTGTATCTTATACATATACTTCGTACCTAACTCCATACAACTCCTAAACAATCCAAAAAAACACATGATACATTACCCGACTCGGGAATCGTACCCCAGAACATCTCCACTGCGCTCATTATACAGTGATAGCAAAGTATAATATTCAGTTAGCGTTAATTAAAAGTAAACAGACGCTTACTCATTTTGTAGCACCCCACGTTTATTTAGAAGTTCACATGAACACACTTAAAATACGCGACGCCACGCCACTAGACTTAAACTGCGCTGCCATTCATTGCACTACTCGACATTATGTCAGGATGCATGTGGCGTAGTGTTCATACACTTTGAATATGCTACGTCGAGACACAGTTATACAAATTGTGTTTCATACATAAATATTTATCACAGTTATTTAGTTATTAATGCTATTCTCTATATCAATTAGAAATCAGTTTGACACGGTAATATGAACATATTGCGCCTACATCACTTCAAGACACGTCACATTGTTTCATCTCGGATTCCAATATTAAAATTTGTCACTGCAACTCCTGTGCTCCAGGATCAACAACGGCACGCACAGCTTTGATTTCGAGCACTGAAGCTTAGTGAATCTAATTTGTAAACCTCCAAAGATATTACTGAGAAAAATATATAAATTTGGAGTTGGAGACAAACAGTTAATGTATTTTTATATAGAACATTTTTTCTATGCTGATAGTTGAAATAGAATAAAGAATATAATATTTAACATTAACAAATTAAACTTACACTTCGCCACGCCATGAAGTCTTTCACAATATAAGTATTTATTTAATTTCGTACATCATGTTATTTCTTGCAATAAAATAATTAGTACTGTGGTAATAAAAAGATTAGCGGAAGATGTAATTACCTGTAAATGAGCAATAATGTTGAATAATTAAGGCGATTTGTAAACGCTTTCGTCTTATTCAATAGTAATATTATGTAGGGTATTTAGCAATGACGGTATTTCCACAAAAGCTTAAAATACCAGGTATATCTTACTGTACTTCAATATAATTTTGTCAATATGTTTAGATCGAGAAAGAGCCCATACCACTGCACATAATATTTGTAATAAAATAAAGGTAAACGAATAGATATGGATTTTGATCAGTTTTTTTTATTATCATCCCGCATGAAATTTCCTACAAAAAATATAATAACTAACAAGCGGTAATAAACTTAGTTGAAAGAAATTTTTATACACACTAAAAAAGTTTTGAAAACAAGGCTCGGTGGCAAATTTTTTATACCATAAATATTACGAGGGCTAAAAATTTATTGGATGCCGGAAAACGATCCCGTAAATGTTTATCAAGGCAATTAACTTCGTCGGCGAAGACGCTGACGGAATATTTTGTGACCCGAGTCCCCGACGCCTGGCAATTTGAACCAGCCCCGCTTAAAGGGCGCAAGAATTAGCTGACACTTAATATATTGGGTTTTTTTGGGGGTGTGGGTTGTAAATGTCATGATGTTCGTCACTTACAATAGTCACAGTGGCCTATAGAAGTATACTATACTAGGTATTACCTCGTGGTCTCGCGGTACACGTGCCGTGCGATCTAGACGTCCTGGGTTAGGCAGTGTTATTGGATTTTTTTTAGGAATTCTCTATAGCAGTACGGAGTCGGGAAAGGTGCCCGAAAAACGGTTATTGTAGAAGTCGACGCCTTTTACGTGGAATTGATACATACCTAGCGAAATAAGGGTAGTTTATAGAAATGTATTCAAAATACTTTTATGATGATAAAGTTGTTATTAAGACTACTTAACCTTAACCGAAGTAGTGAACATTACAATTTAGGCAATTTATTTATTGATTTCAGAACCAACTTACTTAACAACTCCCTATAGTAATATCGTCATTGTCAACCTCAGGACTGGACTTAACCTCAGACAAAAACGTACATAAGTAGTAAAATGAATCATCTAATCATCATCAATCATCCACCTATGTAGATCAGAATTTGTGATATTTTACTTTCAAATGAAGGAAAATTATAATCCCATAAATTCATTTCGAATCAACCTGAGGTTGACCTGTATGAATTATACATAACCATTTGGTAAAGGTTATGTTGTATTTTAATTTAATTAAATCCGTGTAGTAATCAAAATATTTTGCAAATACAGAGATTATATTATTCATTGTCGTCACGGCTGGGTTCTGGTCTAGCATAAGAGGATTTATTTTGGAACAGATTATTAAAATTAGAGATAAGACCTCTTTAGGTTTTGATATTAAATACTCTTTTCTCCAATTTTAAGTAAGATTGTTTGAAACGAATGTTATAATTCGAAATTCAAAAATCAGGGAACAGAGTCTTTACTTCGAATACATTTTATTTTTTTAATCTGTGAATGTTTTGTTACTTAAATAGCTGTTACGAATATTACTAAAACAGTTCTTTTTAATTAATTAATGGAAAATGTTGGGTCATTGCTCACTTGTATGTAATCAGTTGAAATGAAGATTTACGTTGATAAAAAAAGATAACATGATTAAAAGAATTTACTGTTCAAATTGAAATACGGTATAGTCTTATGAGTTCGCCGCACAAATTGGCGCGTGTGATTTAAAAGTCCTGGGATTTATTCCTGAGTGGGGACAAAATTTTAATTAAAAAAATACAGAATGGAATTTAGTGACAAGTCATCGCACAGCAATCAGCAATAAGCTTACTACCTACATATTTACAAACGAGGCAAAAACTCCAAATATCAACTCCTTAAGTTTTAAGTTCGAACCTTTAGAGTGGAATTTCGAAATATTGGTGTTAAAACACATCTCTGACTTCTCTTTAGCGATGCAGGCTAGAGTGTATATATAATTAATACCCACTAAATTAATACCCAATGTTTAGCATCATGAAAACCAACGATTCAGTTAATAAAATAAACTAATTCCAGAGTTTAGCTACTCGAAAGCTACGCTTAAAATTTATATACGCTATAAAATACAACAGCTACAAACACAAACTGTTATTAAATACTGGTTGAGCCTGCGACGCCCGTTCTGATCAAATTTAACAGCTATACTAGAAACTACATTGTACATAATACACTTAAATAAAATAAAATAATATTTTTTTTTATTTGGAATATGTTATACAGCGTTACTACGGATCTTAAATATTGTGAATTGAGTCGTTATATGGCCCCATTTAACTTTCTTTCGATTTTACGGGTACTTTTGTTCATATTATATAGAATATATTGTAACTTTATTTATGCATTTATTCGTGTTTCTCTGCACCATCCTAACTGGCAGATAATGTCTTATGTATATTTGAATTGTATATTATTAATAAGTCAGAAATAACTATTCGTCATGCTAAATGAAAGAAATTAGATATCTTTCGCGAAACATAAATGATATTAAAATATACGTTCATTCTATGCACCCGCTTGTAACTCAGAAATTTGTATTTGAATTGTTATTATTCGTATACATTCTTTATTTAACTAAATGTTAATAAAAAAAAAATACAAGATATGTTATGTTTTAGTTCTATTGACATATTTTTATGGTATGTAGCCGTCAGAAGACGTTAGTTTATTTCGACTGAACAGACGTATAAGTAACGTTTGTCATTTGTTTTAAGTTTGAAAATTTGATATGAAAATCATTCTTCTGTTTCATGTCGGTACAACGCTAGCATTATAATAAAATGGTGTATATCCCACAATGACAGTTGACACAAATAACGTTGCATGAGTGCCAACATTCTCATTAATTCAGGTGTACCAACTGTGTTTATTCACCGGGCGAATTGTCGTTTTTATATATCATTACCTTTTCGGTGTTTAAACAAAATTGCTCATGTTTACAGTTGTAATATTTTTTCCTGAATATGCTGGGTCTAAAATGCTGATACTTTGCTTTGATTCTTCTTTATTACATAGTAATCGATCAATGAGTGTGTGAAACACCCTTCAATTATTCAATTGGTATTGGTGGTATTGCGGCAAAAGTACATTCCGTGCAATCTAGAGTTCCCGGGTTCAATTCAAACGAATTGTTATTTTTTCTATTAAGAAATTCTCAGTAGCAGCACGGAGTCTAGAATCGTCACCGAAAAACACCACCTATTGGTGTTTTTCGTTCGTCCACAATTATTATATGCAGAAGAAATGCATACTTGGCGAAATATGCTTATAGCATTGCACCTCCTTTGTACATGGAGGAAGTTTTATTTTTTATTATTCTTAGGTAAAACGAATCCTAGCTAGTCATTTCATGAAAAATGGCATAAATATCATAAAAAGCTTACATCGTCACGTGATTCCAGACGACATCCACTGCCGGTGATTTATGACCTAATCTAGCGCGTAAGGAAAAAATCCCTCAATGTAATTCGAAATACGTGGTGTCAACCCTTCACGCGTCGTCACATTGCTAGCGGTAAACATTTTATATGGGCCGTTAAGACCGGATGCAGGGTACCTTGGGACGCATAAAAATTTTAAAACAGTGTGTGGGAGCTTTATTTGTTGTCACCTCGTCATGTTAATGTTGTTTATTGCATCGGAATGAGATTTATGACGTCATAACACAGTAGAGCAGTTGGGTATTCAACTGCGTCAGAATGCTCCGAAATAAATACAATTAACAGTCATATACACAGTTCTGATTCCATAATAAGATACAAGTCTTGTGTCGTATGAATCGAAAACTGCGAGAGACTTTTCGGTTATACAAACACCCAGACCCGCTACCTCACTTTTACCAAGCTGATATCTAGACAACTGCACCGCGAGACAAATGTATGACATCCTAATCGCAGGTTCTGCATGATACTGACATTTCCTATCTAGTCATTAAAATATTCCGTATATTTTCAAACGTACTGAAACTCTCCGGTTAGAAGGTAACAAACTTTAATACGAAGCACACTAACGAATTGATTAACAAACTGAATTAGCAGTTAATATGTCGCCAGGACCGGTAACACAATTGCCGCAACCTAAACAAATATGCTCTGTGGTGTACAGGAATTGTTTCCTTCAATTTAATTACGTAAACCTTACCTTATATTTGTTAGTTTCTAAAACTGATAAACCCGTAATGTGTAAATTCAAATATTAAAGTGTATTAAAGTGTGTTATTAAGGTGTACAGAGTAAACTTCGATCATGTTCGTAGTTTACACATAGTCAACATCCTTTAAAAAATAACCAGAGGAGGATCTATAGAGATTTTAGGAAAATTTTCCCTGAAATCAAACTGCGTCTAAGCTCGATTAAATGATCAAAAACTACTTTTTCATATTCAAAGTTTTCACATTTATCTCTTTGTGGACTTAGCTCTGAACGCCACACACATTCACGTAATAATATTTTTAAATTAAAATGTTTTGCATAAAAACTTCTTTGTCGTAAAGTAAATATTTTATTTAAAAAACACGCTCGATTATTCATACTGGCTGCAACAGATAACCGCAGAAAAAACAAATAAAATCGTCTCGTCTATGCAAGTCCACGCGGCGGACGTTATGCAGTGTTTTATTATGTTTGACAATGTCACAGTTTTCATTTTAATAAGTTTGAAGCACTGGACGCTGGCAGACTTTCAAATAAAATTATTTGGTATGCATTGCTCGGCACGTCTACATAAAGTTGGGTCCATTCATCTTTTCCAAAGTCTGACGACGGCTTTGTAAATCGCAAATTTACTATTACTAAGTTTTTATTTATGGCGACATTTTTCGGACTGAGTAGACAGTGTATGAAAAAACAGTTATATTTGATTATTTTTTGCTGTATTTGTAGTAAATACTCAAATTCGTATTCCCTTCTCCAATCAATAAATGGATGTTTTTTATATTTCCAAAACAGTAAGCGGAATAAAATGGACATAAAACCTATTTAATTTTTTTATCAATTGATTATTATTGGAACGATTTTAGTGCCGTAGCACATCATAGCTCGACTATCTATCAAATATAACATCGAACTTCGTCGCTTAATACCTGAAGAGTAAAACTGCTGAATTTTCAATATCTTTTACGACTTTCATTATTCTTTTACTGCTTCCTCGTTCCAATAACTTGACCTTTGAAACCCATGTTATTTCATATCTCTTACCTCTGAAGTCGATTTTCGTTTCTCGAACTTAAGGTGTGAAAAAAGCAGCAATGTACTCAAAATTAAGCAATTGTACAATTTACAAGGCGCAGTGTACACTGTACGCCTCTATAAAACTGTGATGAAGTGAATACATTTTGCAAGTGTGTATTTCATTTATACAAACGGCTGTCGGTTCTGTTTGATTAAAATTTAAATTAACGCGCGTGTGGGAGAGAAGAAATATTAATTTTTGGTTTTATTTTCGAGGAAATGTTGAATAACTAAACTTGAGAAGGAAGTGTTTTTAATTTTTAAGAAAAAAATGTTATAACATAAACATTTGGTAGGATATTCAGATTTATGATTCGTGGAAATCAAATTATTCTAACAATCATGGCAGATTGTACTTACTTTAAAACATTCTCAAATATTTTTATTTGAACCTTGAAAATTATGAATATGAAGGCTTTTATTAATGATCAAGAAAGTTGATCCTTATGCAATATTAAATTAATTTGTTTTAAAAAAAGTTTAGTTTTATGAAAACCATCATTGTAACCCTTTCTGAAAGACAACATAAAAGTTCACAGCTCCTTAGGGACTTGAATTCCATCTACATATTAGGAAAACTAGTGGTGTTGAGCGGTAGTAACTTTGTATTCTTCGGCCGGCACGCACAACGCTGCCTGGGGAAATGTAACAATCTCAGTTCTACTTAATTAACACGATAGTTTAATACGGAATTCCCGTTGAAGCAAAACAAAAATAAGTTTCACTAACTTGCTCAATTGTGAAAATTATTTTTGAGGCAAAAAAAATTGGAAAGTGTTTTTAAACTGAATATTATTCGGGTTTAAATAATAACGTTTAGTATCGAATGCATCATAAAATTCAAAGGTATAGATTTCACCGTTTCTAACAATGTAAAATATACCCGAAATACAGCAGATCTTGTCCTAGAAAATTCCAAAACAGTAAGTAATAGCGTAAAAATACCTTCCATATTGTTCATAAATACAATACCATACAGTAACAACAACGTAAGCGCCAATATCACTTGTTAAACAAAAAACTTGTGAGAATCAATCAAACAACACGTACACTGATGGATCGTCGAGTTACCAACTCGCTACTTAGTAACAAACGATTATAAGGCACTTGAGAAACAGCCCGCACAATATGCAAGTCAATATAAGAACTTTAATAATAATAATGACTCTTTATTTATTCACGCCACATGTACAGATAGATTATAAAAAATAAATTGAACTAAGTGAAATTGGCGGCCTTATCACTAAAACCGATCTCTGCCAGGCAACCTTGCAAGGAGAATAATATGCAGACTTAATAACTTTATATCTTGTTACTCTAATTAACTAGAATAACCTTACTTTCCTACATGACAAAGTTTATTGTGTAAATAACAATATTCAAAATAAATAGATTTAGTTCCCCTGTTCATTTTAACGGCTTTGCCTTTACGATTTAAGTTCTTGAAAAATTTAATAACTATGTTCCTTATATATATTTAATACTCTTACAGTTACCATGTAGCTTTTTGGGCCTACCAATAAATACTTTTATAAATATTTACTGACTGTTTAGCCTTGACAAGGCTTCTCTTTATGTATATCTTTCAACAGAAGTTTTCAGTGAAATCTTCCTCACCAATGTCATCAGACAAAAGACTTTACTTCATTCATATTAATCTTTTTAATTTCAATCTAAGCCAACTAAACTACCAAGTTTTAAAAACAGAATAATGCAATGAAACACGTCTGTGTTGACTAATACAATTTCACACTCAGCCTCTCGTGCACACCTGTGCTACCGTTCAATGAAAATATCTTATAAAAATACCGTCTATATCTCTCCACATTGTTTTCGCGGCAAACAAAGGTGACAGGAAGGAAATGCACTCACGACACAGAGTGCCGAGGTTTACGATCCAAACGTCACGAGTAGTCGAAGTTATTTACCAAGTATATGGAGTTCATTTTATAGCATTTCTCATTCGTAACATTGTAAATGGGAGTTTAATAACTGAAAAACTTTTTTGTTTTTTTTTTTTATTTCGGTACAGAGAAGGAGCACCATGATTATCAGAGTAAGATTAACTGAACAATTATCAAAAAAACGGAAAAGAGGAACGTTTACCTTGTCTTATCCACACACAATATTCGAGGCTATCACAAAAACCAGAGATAAAATGCTAATGTTAAGACCAAAATTACTGCCGCTTACTAATTTTTAAACAAGCAGCCTATAGTTCAGTAACTATACTAAGAGAGTACATTTGATCTAGAAAGTTAACTCGGAGATTTCCTTTCGTTATATTGTCATCAGTATCGAAGTTGTGTGACTGTTAGGTGAATTTCTTAGCAAGAACAATCCAGCTGCTTCTTTTAAATCTTACTTAAACTGCAAAACTAATACCATAAGTTTAATCACTAGAATTAAAACTGTTAAATTGTTTAAAAGTCTACGTAACACCGTAAGGTTAAAGCGTCATTCATATAAAATACCAAGTCTAAAGAGAATATTTTCCGTACGGGCGATCTTGTTCTCATTTTTTGCTAGGAGCTGGCAAGACGCTCATTAACGGGGAACCTTTACGCCCCTCATTGTTACGTGGAAACAGGTAATAGGGAGCGTCCACAAAGCACTATCCACCAATTAAGATGCCAATTTCGCGCCGGCATAATTGTGTCGACCGGCAAGATTATCGCGATATTCTAGAAACTGTCAAGTGCAGTTTCTAAGGATAATGTTTGAGGAACCGTTTGGATTTTTACCTTCAGCGAACTGGACTAGATCTTAGACTGAATAGATCTGAGACTAGATCTTTCTTCTTCTTTCTTTCTTTCTATCTAATATAATGATTTCAAATGACTATTGCTATAATACCAAACTTCTTTATGCTCAACGATAATAACACAAAAAATCTTTCTACACTTTTCAAAAGGCTTAAGAGATCCCAGGAGAAATACCCTAAATAAGTCAAAATTAAAATCAAAATTCATAAATTTCTGCAAAAAAAATATCCCTAAAACTTGTAAATTTTTGATCTGCATTTCCCATGTCGGGTTAATTGTTTGCTTTTAATTAACAAAAGGTGTGCCTTAATCTGTAATTGTTAGACCCTTTGTCCCTGGGGATAGTTTTTCTCCGCCTTTGTTTTCACAAGAGGGCGGCTTGATTGCGACAAACATTATTTCGGGACCTCAGTAGAGATTCATGGAATTTCCATGTTATTTATAAATAAGTAATTAGGTATATGTCATAATTTTTATTTATAAAAGGTTATAAGGAGGCAGCAGTACTTTTATATAACAATTATATACATTAGTAAATACTTAATTTATAACAAAATCAGGACATCAAATATCAATTTTACTAAAACATTTTTTATAGTAGCAGTATTAGCACCAGTTTCTTTCAATTGATAAAATTTATTTGCACAATAAAATGAGTAAAGTGCAATGAGAAAGACCAAATGGCATTTAATATTTTAAAAGTGAATATAAAAGCGTTAAACTTTATCGGCTATCCGTTGTTTATCGACTTGTTCTCGGCTTTCCTTCAATTTTAGCTTCGATATTAAAAATGTTAAATGCAGGCACAATCGACTGTCTTCAGGCCTTTTTATTCCTACATCAACAGATTCGATTTTCTGATAGATTTTACTAGGACACGAATTTAATATTTTTGTCATTTTTCCTCATTTTGGAAGTTATCTTTCACAAAGACTCATCTCCTTAACTAAGATTGTTTACATATTCTGTGGTAACCGTTTTTACTCTTCTAAACATTAAAAACTCACAATTAAGAATTATTGATAAATATCAACCAAATGTCTGCCCACAATACAATCAAGAAAATGTTGACATCCGAAAAATTAATAAACGCCAAAGCAATATAATTAAAATCATGATAGGTAAATATTAATCATAACAAATTAATTACTTAATCACCGCAGATGATACGGCAATTTATTACCACAAACCACATGTCATAATGAAAATTGGAAATGATACTCTTTTCTCTAGGTATACTCATACAATAGTAAATCTAGAGATCTCCTTTGATTGAATATTTTAAAATTATATCAAATGCATTCTTGCCATTAAAAAAATAAAACGTTTAACTGAGTATGACATGATGAAAATAAGAATCGAATTATGAAGACATTAAAATGCATTGACGTTTCACTAGCGGGGCCAACAGACAATCACCTAAAATTAGAAGCAATAGGGTTAAAACTACATGTAAACTGGTGAGAAAAGACTATGACAATCTAGTTGATACAATTATGTCCACAATTTTTGCCTAGTCTTAGGTAGGTGTAGTATCACCACTAAAAATCTGCCAAATTACTAAATTTTATAGAATCTAAAGCTATATATCTACCAAGATCCGTATGCAAAGTGACACAGGACCCTCGTGTCGAAGTGAACGCTCTTATATTGAACAAAAACATGTCAACCACATAATGAAGTGTGACACGTTATTGCAAATCTTCTGCTCATTGAGCTGGCACTGGTCGGGACCCTTATTCAACATAATACATTTTGATATATCATGTAAATTACTATCCACAGAACATATTTCACGTTCACAGATTTCACAGACATATGTAAAAGACACAAAAAAAAACCATTCTTATAACGAAGGTATACCTATTGCGACGGGCAATCAAGAAATCCGTCAGTTTTATGGCCCTTATCCATTTAAAATTTCTTTATAACAATATTTTGGTTGTCACTCTACAAGGCGCAAATCCGGCCCCACGTGGAGTACTGCTCGCATCTCTGGGCGGGTGCCCCAAAATATCAGCTCGACCCACTTGACTCCTTACAGCTCGCATCGTCGATGATCCCGATCTCACGGAGAAACTACAGCCGTTAGGACTGCGGAGAGACTTTGGGTCTTTTTGTGTGTTCTACCGGCTGTTCCATGGGGAGTGCTCCGAGGAACTGTTCGGGTTGGTACCGGCATCGCCGTTTTACCATCGCACCACCCGTCACCGCGGTAGAGTTCATCCATTTCACCTGGAGACGTACCGTACGCGTACGGTGCGTTTCCAGAGGTCATTTTTATTACGTACGTGCAAGCTCTGGAATGAACTCCCTGCCTCGGTGTTCCCCGAGCGCTATGACATGGCCTTCTTCAAACGAGGCTTAAAAAGAGTTTTTTCCACACGGTAGGCAGCGGCGTGGCTGTGCAATGCCAGGGGGCATTGCCAAGTCCATGAGCGGCGGTGACCGCTTACCATCAGGCGGGCCGTCTGCTCGTCTGCCTGCTTAGGTGATAAAAAAAAAGAAATATTTTAAAGAGCCATAAGATCATAAATATAGAAATGTCATGGAATAAAATAAATCAGTAACAACTTCCCACCCGATTATACGCTGGTCTTTTGTATTAAATAAATTTATCGTAAAAGCTTTTGTTCCTTTGTCCAACGTTGATTTACTGTCCAGTTTAAATACCATATTTTGTCTAAAAATATCATTTCATAATCTCATTAAAATAGACTTTCGTATACGGAAATTTGTAATAGCAAAAACGAGCAGAACATTCATTATGTTAGAGCTGTTGGCTTTTTGCTGTTGCGCTACGAAATTTGGTATGAGGTAAGTTTTTGTCTCTCACTAACGCCGTGTTGACAGTTTAATTTTCTGTTCTGACGTCTTTTTTGGAATAGATTACTTGTGTTCTATTTTATTTGCGTCATTTATTAGCGCCTGTTTTAGTTACATAATTTAATATAGCTATTATCAACAGTTATTTAAGTATAAGTAATTGCAATCGTGATATTCATCGAAAGATTTGACACCCCTAATAGCTAGCCTTTAAAATGCTTTTGCCTGCATTACCCAAGTCATTTTAAGGCACCTTCTGGTTTGCTTTTAACAAGAAAAAATAGAGATAGATACGAAAACAATTTGAGAAATTTAACAAATATTTATACAAATATTATATTTCTCCCATTCTTCATGGATTTACGTATCACTTGACATTAGGTTTGTATTTTTCTCTGTTGGTCAGAAATTCAGTAATTTGGCAGGTTGAAGGAAAATAAATTGTTACATTTTACTTCAAAGTTCCCCTTAAAAGTCCTTCGAGTATTGTTTCAAATATTTTTGCAAGCGGAGATTCATTCTTTATGGTTCAGAGATGAATGAGTTTTTAATGTAAGACAAGCAATGTATAACGAATGTTTAGATTGCGTTGTTCATACTTCAATGAAACTTATACCTATT
This sequence comes from Cephonodes hylas, assembly GCA_030295005.1. Taxonomy (NCBI): domain Eukaryota; kingdom Metazoa; phylum Arthropoda; class Insecta; order Lepidoptera; family Sphingidae; genus Cephonodes; species Cephonodes hylas. The sequence continues at coordinate 10,615,306 of AP025371.1, forward strand.
TTTAATTTGAATCAATTTTAATAACAAATAAGTAGCGATTTTCTTTTAAATTTCTTTAAATACGTAATTCAATGTATAAAGAAGTTTATATTCATTTTATTTTGTATATTGAAATCGTCCTCCTGTATGGAATACATCTAAAGTAATCTTGGATCTTTTTTCATTCAGTTATTCACCACAAAATCCGGCTTAGTTCAACCACAAAAAAACTATAATTGACCAATAAATTGAAAGAGGTGGTGTGTGAAATCCTCAGGCTTAGAGCAGATAACCTATCGGCTTAATTTATTGGATTGTAGTGTGCTATTACTTTTTTTATTGGATGCCATGATTGGCTGACGCGGATATGGGTTTTGGGCGTGCAGTGACAATATCCAATACTTTTGGAATTGTTATAGGGTCGGCCTTTCATAATATTACTGCTTTTACCTCTTAAGATTTTTTGGATTGTTTTTCTTTTAAATTTAAAATTGCATAAAAATCTACTTTTTGTTTCGCTTTAAAACTCACGAAGATTTTTTATTCATTAAAGTGAATGAACACGATAGAAAATTACTTTTACAATTAACATTTGGAACTATCGGTAATCAAGTAAAGGAATTATCGATTATTCGTACGAATACATCAGAATAAGGCGTTTCACATAATTAGCGCGGAGTGTAAACTTATGTGTGGAGCCGTGACGCGAATTAATTATGAGCGTTCGTTAAAATCCTATTATAAATTCACGCCATTATTTATTGGACTATCGATTTTATATACCGATAAAACTTACGATTAATCGTAAGAGTAAACAACTTTAAAGAATGTGCTTAAGACGTTCATAAGACAGCGTTTTGTCTTTAAAAATTCGTAGAATAGGTAGAGTGATTAATTATATATTTCAGAAAATATAACTTGGCTTAAGTATAACAATTGTTAGGGTAAAGTTTAGTTTAATATCAGAAACACCTACTTTTTGATCTTATTAATACTCAAAGAAACCTGTTCATATTTGTCGGTATGGGGATTGAGCATGAGCATTTTGCAGCCTAATAAATACCCTAATATAGTTAAAATAATAAGAGAAGAACAGTATTTTCTCTTTATTCTACCATTACCCTTATTACTCTTTCATATCGTCACAAAAAAAATAATTCACTTCACGATATATCAACATGTAGGTCAACTCATATAAAGACACTTTCAGTCAATGTTTACAGTGGAATATAAAAACAAAATTGCAGACCGTATTAAATACTTTATGGTGAAAGTTTAATACGTTGAAGTTGGATTACTGGATTAGTCTTCCGACGCAACTTTCATATGAGATCCTAGTACTGAACTTTCCGTTATATATATTTTTTAAACTGTACATTGAGTTATTAAACTTCATGTTCTTTTGATGTACATTTGCACTCTAAAATACAGCATTTTTTATCTTATGTCATTTTAATAAACATAATTAAATAAATAAATAATAAATTAATACACCCAACAGTCACATACATAGACCTGACCCCACACTAAGATACGAGTCTTGTGTCGTGGGTATCAGAATCTACGAGAGACTTCGGTTTCACAAACACTCAGACCCGAAACAAATATTTGTGGATCACACAAATATTTGTCTCGGTGCGGGGATCGAACCCGCGGCCGCTCGTTTCGCAAGCTGATGTCTAGCCAACTGCGCCACGGGGCTGTCAATTATGAGACAAGTTTGTGCTTGTCTATAATTTTGTCCATTTTTACCCGACTAGGGTAAACTACTAGGGTAACTACTAACTACGGCTTTTCAAACTTGTTTATGTGATTCTCTGTACACTGATATAATTAATCTATAGTATCGTATTGAATGACATTATTGTGAAATTGCAAAAATCTTGGTAGAGTCTTTGTGTCGATTATCTTGTTACTCCTGTAAAGTTGTTTAATCGTGTGTCCTGAAAGTCTTATTTCATGCTTTTAGCCCCTTAATATCATAGCAGGGATTTTAGTTTTTCTTTTATAAATGTGTCTCAGTTTGTTGTTAAATAAGAAGATGTTGCCAGCGTTGGTCGCGTTACTGTGGAACATTTCAATATGTCGAAACAGTCAATTTTGTACATACCTACATACAATTTACATACGTCAAAAACTCTTTTCGCACTGATATTTAATACAATAAGGTAAGCTCCATATTCTCGAGATTGATCCATCTTATTTCTAGGTCAATCATCTATGATCTTACACACACAGAAAACTAAAATTATGTCCGGTCCCCGTAAGTCGTGTTATAATCTTCATTGCCTTTCAGAATCTAATCCGTAATTTAAATCCATTGGTTTCATTTGTGATTTATACTGCGGTAATTCAAGTGACAAGGGTTTTAGAATACATAATTCGTAGATGAAATATTACGTATTCCTTAGTGACTGTCTAGTTATAATAAATCGTGATGTTGATTAGAAAATTCAAAAGCCTCACTTCTCACTTCAATAAAGACAAAGTGGATTTTTAACCAAAAATCTTTATGGTCATTGATGCTTTGTGAACGAAGACTGCCATACATACCAGGGTCTTTTAGCATATTCTGTGTTTTTTATTAGGACTACTACCAATCCAAGGACTTAGACATTTTTAACATCTACAATTGAAATTTATTTCGGACATAAAAGATATTTTCACGTGAAAAAAAAAATATGTTTCCAAGATATTTCTTAATGCGCCCTTGTCAGTCAAAATAAAAAAGAAAATTTGGAACCTCCTCATATTTTTACACTAAAACCCCGATGTAAGTTATGCAAAACTTAGAGACAATATTTTGTTATCAAAACCCAGTAATCCGACGAAATTGGCAAACATTACAGCAATTAATGAATTTTCCTTTAATTACACGAGTTGCGAAGAGGGGAACTCCGAAGTCGTTGATCTTTTATATAAATTTTATATGAACAAACAACGAAGTTAATATTCAATACCACTAAATATTACGGGAATTTAATTATTCATTGGAACCAACGCCACCTAAGCTTGAAAATCTCGTTGTCTTTGCTGCTCATTTTAACATAAGGTTTGGAGAGGTCCCACATTTGATTTCCGTGCCAACAAAAAGATTTGTTGGATTTTACCTCAAAAATTCTTACTACCAATACAAAGTTAGGTGTGTCTGGTTTACGGAAACAGCTTTAATTTATTAAAACTTAAACACATATAGAATCACTATACAGTCATGACTTTGTAATACCAATGTCAAATTTATTACATAAAGATATTTAAGATCATAATTACATATTCCTTGTCAAGTTTATTTTAAACAAGCATATTAAATCCACGTTATACCAAGATCAGATTGTGACGGGTATAAAAAGCGAGCTCCGCGTTCACGTTTGACTTATCGTGTCACATCAGGCATCAAGCCTTCTACTTCTTCATCCTCATACATAAGAATCTCCTCATCAATGATTAAACACCACAAAAGTAGGTTAACCTAGTTACCAAATTCAGTGTCGATTTTATCTTCCAACGCCGCCAGTTGCTTCGCACACGCAAATAAAACAATATTGGGAAGTGAATAATGAAATTATACCACAATGAGCAAACGTTTCATGGATCGGAGAGGAATTCGTATTATTCACTTTATATGGCGTTGTTTTATGGGAAGCTGTAGGTGTGAGAGACGCAAACTATTAGGGAATTCTTTTCATTTTTGTTATAAATAATACAATTGGATTGTGTATTAATATAAAATATTTTAGAAATGAGACATACATAATTTAGAGGCAAAATAGTCTAGTATTCCGTGATGGAAAACGGCATGACGCGTCCTTATGCTGTCCTACGTCAACTACCATTGACGGACTTTCTTTAGATATTTCATTTTCAATTGTTTTATAGATTTCCTTAGTTATTAGTTTCTTTTATTGTCCACTGCTTTACGCGTCGCATCTGCACAAAACGAAAAGTTCCAATACTTTTAACTTTACAGTATCATGCTTTATAGTAGATTGGCGTAATTATTACATGTAGGTACTCTCTTTTTTAATGTTTGGATTTTACGATTACTAGTGGAAAGGAGACAATGAAATTTAATTCAATGAAACACCATATATGTGTCGATTGAATCTGAACACTCTGTTTAAAGGATCTAATCAGCATAATTTTCTATCAGTAATTTCAAAATTGAAGATAATGGTAATAAAATCTTTAATAATCAAACACCGTCCCAGTAATATAATAAAAAGAATTTAAACTTTTAGGACACGTGGCATGTTTAGCTGATGTCATTTGTGTGACCGTTATAACCCAGACCTGAGTGATAGTCATTCATTATGCAGGTACTTTGAGTGTGTGGAATCATAAACGAGATAATTTATATTGTCATAAAACTGTTACCGTCCATCCTATTATTAAACGTCATAAAATTTTAAGTTGCATTTTCTTAACAAAGTCGCCTGCCATGTTATATTTGCCTATCTGTATGCTAACTGATAATCTATTGAACGAAGATTTGAAGGCTCTTCTGAGTTGTGATAGAGGCTTAGATTAATAAAATTAGTAAAGTTTTGCTGTAGTTTGTTCAATATTGATTGAAATATGATGATAAGATTGTCGGAACGTCAAATTTGCTATGCAAGTGGGACCTCAAAAGCGATTAGGGTCTAGCGGAGTGCTAAAAATACATTGCAACATAGCATACTAGGTAGGACCGAGTTTCATTATGACATAAAATAAGTCAAAAGGATCTCTATAATACTTTATTACGAATTCTTAACACGACACGGAACAGTCAAACTTTCCTTTTCCATCGCTCCGCAGCGGATGTATCACAAGATGTTTTTCAAATGGAAAAGTCTTAGCTATTCCTTTTTATAACATTAAAACGATTAAAGAGAAGCCGGCGGACCGTATACAATTTATATAGCCGCCTTAAATGCTTGACATTGGACAGGAAACCTTTTGGAACTTCCGACAAAAAAAGAATTAATTTCTTTGGATTATTCTATCGCATTAGTGATGTGGCTATAATACAGTCACGAAACAAAAGAATCACCAGTGGTTGTGATGATCATAATTACACGTTGCTTTTTGTAGCTCCTTAAAACTGTGTAAGGGTAGAGAGAGCTGCATTTCTATCCGTTTTTCTATTTTATCCGCGAGATATTTCCAGCACTTCATTACAATAGAAATATAATGTACTGAATTCAAAATTATAGTCTTGTTGGTTTGAGAGATCGGGGGATCAAATCACTAGTCCCACTGTTGGGCCCAGGCTCCCTATACAACTAAGAGTCCATTTGCTGGCCTAGTGTACAATTGTTTGTTATATTAAAAAAATCTTAGAAGTAATTCATAATCTGGATACGTGTCAAAAATCTCCTGTTACGTAGGACTTAAAAACACGCAGCAAAATGTGGGTGTAGAAATATACCTTACAGGAGTTTCTTTATGCGTTCGAATCTTCTGACCCTGAAAAATGTTTTTACTTCATGTATACATATTAAACCGGCTGAAAGTTGTATAAACATAACCTTTAAGTTTTATTGTTGTAATTTTTTATAGAAAGGTTGTAATATTTTATTACTCATGCTTCAGAGTTACTCAATACGAAAAATTGCTAACTTTCATTACCAGATACAGTCCATGTTTAATATCTTTTTTATTTAACTTTTACTGTTTCATAAAAATGGAAGCGGTACCTACAGCTGGTCATCCATTTTCAATGTGTTTCGCCAACTTATATCTAGTACCGATATAAAGTACTAAAATTGATATTTTATTCTTAGTAATTAATATTATATCTGCAACAGACTATAATATAGCTACATACCTTTTAATTTCTAATTTTCCCAAAAATATGTCTTAATAATTCATTTATATATTTAACCCATTAGTACCGTTAGAGCCATTACACTAATCAATAATTTATATATCATCCCTGACAATCTACACTAAATTTTGATAAATTTCCAACGTAAGTATTACAACTGACAAATACAATACAACAACTAAAAGTTACAGAGAATGTAGCAATGTCTACCAACAATATTTAATCTTTAATTTCCCTTCCAAACATAGCTGCGTTCAACAAAAGACGTGCTTTGCATCAAAGACAAATTAGAAGTGGCTTCATATAAATTAATGCTTAATTGTTCTACCACATCCTTACTTAATAAGAAGATAAGAAACTATATCCAAGTTACTTTATAGTTTAGTAATTTTTAACTTTATAGTTTAGCAGTGATGGCCTCGAGGTTTGGGCGCGCGGTCGAGAATCTCGACGGTCGCGGGTTCGAACCCCAGGTACACACCTCTGACTTTTCGAAGTTATGTGTATATTCACATTGAATCATCACTTGCTTTAACGGTGAAGGAAAACATCGTGATGAAACCTACACACCTAAGAGTTCTTAGGAATTTCTTAGGTGTGTAGTCCGCCAACCCGCACTAGGCCAGCGTGGTGGACTGTGGCCTAAACCCTCTCAATGGTAGAGGAGACCCGTGCTCAGCAGTGGGCGAAAATGGGTTGACGAAGAAGAATTTTGCATATATTATTTGGCTCTATCCCTCCACATACCCGCCACTGCAACTCCTCTGCTCCAGGATCAACAGCGGCACGTACAGTATTGAAGCCGAGCACTGAAGCTAAGCGAACCTAAGGGAAATTATTTTTTATGATCCTGCAACGAAGTCTATCAGTAAAAATATAAAGAATGATATGGAAAACAAAGAGTTTTCCACCATTAAGATTCAAGTCTTCTCTCATGGTCATCAGCAACATTTGCGGATGACACAAATATTTTTCTGGCTGCGAGGATGGAACGCGCAGCTTCTTGTTTTACACCCTGGCGCTTAAATTGGTGTGCTGAGGGTTAAAAGTATTCTATTGTACAAAACCTTTTTTTAAATAATAGCTAATATAGCCGTGTATAAACTTTACAAAAATAGCAAGAACACGTGCAAAAAAAATCGATAAACCAACATAACAGAGGGGACACAAGATTCTAGTCGTCAATCACCGTGCGACAGCTTGTTATTCGGTAATCCTGTTGAATATAACGTTACAGACTCATATTTGTACATCAATTTAGAAAAATTGTACGGGCATTCATTCATGGGTGTTGTAAATCTATGTCAGTTTCTATCACGGTGATTTTTGTAAGGGATCAGGTCTTTTACAGTGTTTTGTTACTTTATAGAAGCGTAATAACAAAAAACAGTTAATTGAATTAGCTAACTGCTAACGTATATTATTATCCGATACATTAATTTACGAATAAACTTTAATAGAAGACACTACAAGTAATATTCAAAATAAAACTAATTAGTGATTCGTTAATCCAATGGAATTAAATCGGTTAGTAATATGCCACGAATGTGGAAATGTGACTGCAAAATTACAATATCTTTCCCCCCTTTTTTCGTGGCATAAAAAAATCACACACAGACCATTCTTAATATTTACTATATTATTGTACCTAAATGTGGGTAAGTCAATATCAAAAACAAAAAAGAACTCAGCCCTACAGCACTTAGCACCAACACAAATATTTATAGTAAACTCCACATTTTTCTCTCCAACACTAGATCTCAGCTATTTCACAGCCGCTTTCTCACAGAGGCTGTCAAGTACATAGGAAAAACAAAAGAAGTGCAATATTTTTATTATTGAGAAATCTTTGCTTATTCCGCACAATAGCACCTACATCTGTCTGCTCGCACGAAGCACAATGCATCCCTTTATGCGATGTTTCAAGAAAGCTGATATGCTAAAGAAACGTATTAAAACGCTTTTGCAGTGGTATTTAAAAGGCAGTCTTTTGTTTTGTATTCTTTCTTGTGTCTTCTTGCAAAATTATTAATAATATTAGTAGGAGAAAGATTTAGATTATGTTGGAGTATGTAATTTCCTTGCTGTCTTTATAAAGTTTCAGGTCACACTACGCTTAATAAATATTAATCTTAATAAATATAAAGGCTGGGCCAAAACGTTGCTTTGTGACTAAATTCGATGGTAGCTCTTTTTTGTTAATCTCAAAACTTTTATTTATTTGACAATTGAAGGAAATAAACACTGTTGTAATTGGATATAAACACACAAGTTGGTAATGTGCATTACAATAATATCAAAATCATTAAACGAACAAAAGGTGCACCTAAGTCAAAATTAGAAAAGTGCGTGATGAAAACAATTTCGTTACACATCAATTACGTCAATATCGAATACCAATCGTCAATAGTAAAAACATTCAACGTAGAGTTTTACGTTAACAGTTTTAAAACGTTTCTTTCTCGTTATCAGTCTGTATCATTAATAATTTTAAATTAAGACTTAGTAAATTTGACTATAAAATCTTAAAGCAATTTATCTACTCGTATCACTTAAAAGTCTAAAAAACAAGATTTCAAAACAAAAATACATTCAATAAATGTAACTTCAAATAGAATCAACTTAAAAACGGAACAATTGAATCACATTTTTGGTACAAACAACGAAACGGAGAAATACTTGAAACATAAAAACACAAAGATAATATCCAAAGATAACTTATGACGGTTAAGTAGATTTTAAAAGTGATTTTCCTCCGCTGGATTCAATTACTGTTCAGCTTTATGTCCCTTGTTTTACGTAAAAAATCCACCATTTATTTCTATGGGCAAACATCTATATCATTCGGCCGTTTCGAGTTCATTCACGAAGCGATTTTAAATGGTTATTTATTATCTTTACGCAACCTTTGTTCGTAGAAAAGACTAAATGTTTTTGTGCCGTTTTTCATGTCACATTTTTTTTTTTATCACAAGGGCTGTTTTTGAACCACAGTGTGAGAAATGTGTGCTTGGTAACGGTGAAATAATTGATGTATATTTGATGATAGCTACACAACAGTGACTATCACTATTGTAATATCAATTACGTGTCAAGTATTTTTATTTAGAAATTTTTGGGCCAAGCTATAGGAGAAATCAAAACAACCTATTATAATCCGATAACTTAAAAAACTAACTAGATTTAGAACTTACTTCTTTCGGCTATTATATAAACAATACAGATTATTTATCGACCAAAGGAGTTGAAAGTATAAAATCTTGACATTTAATAAATAACTTAATATAGGATACATACACCCGTAACCAAATAATTTGTGTTACCACGTGATTACAACCTCAATCGGGTGAAAAAAAACGCAAAGCCCAAAGCGTGAATCAAAGCCTACAAAGTCAACCCACTCGTCTCGCTTAACTATCGATTACATAATCGTCTTAATCCCGTATCGCCGCAATCGATAAAGGTTTAAGTATTATCTAATCGTGCAGATTTCCATGCACTGTTCGCTCCGGATTAACTTCACACTTTCCAACTTACAAATTTAATTTGCGTTACAACTAATTGGATATAGCTGAAAGTTCGTATTGTGATATATTAGTAATTTTGTTGAAATTTTGCACGATACCCATCTGAGATCCCGGGGGAGGAAAAATATTTGCACGACGAGATATTTCACACCGTTCTCTGTTAACGGTTCAGTTATTTTGTATGTTGTTTTGATTAAATTGAATAAATGTCAGACAATCTTTAGAATTTCCCAATAGGTTTAGATAGCAATAAAAATGCTGAACATTGGTTGTTATTTATTCTATAGAATTATGATACGTGCAATCAACATTTATTTGGTTTGACTCTACCAGAGTATTAATACATCGAAGCTTTTCATTAAGATATTAATTTAAAATAACAGATTATTGATTCAAAATTATAATATGTCTCATGAATTAAAAGAAAATAATTTTATCTCAAGTCATACTAAAAATACGGAAAATGACGATTGCTCCTAAATTAAATTCTTAGTGTTTTGAATGTAATAAAAAACAGACTAATCTAGTAAGACTTGAAAATATAAACCCTGTAAGTTGACAAAGTAGCTGTACAAGAAACTGTTTGCTCTCTCTCTGGCACATCGTTTACTTTTCTAAGTGAAACAAACAAGGCTCCCACATGTCTCAGACTACGGACCGGAGACATAGGCTCTTCAAACACAATACAATCGGGTAAAGAATATATTTTCTCCAATGTGACGTAAGAACATAAGGTAAAGCATAAATTTATTGCGTAAACATGAACCAATTTTCACAAACAGCGCGTCTTGTACGGTCTGTCATAAGAGCGATAAAAATTTAAAAAAGGGAAACCATCATCTTCATCTGGATTATTAGCTTTTGGACATTGACTTTCATAGATAGGGATCCAAACTTATACTTCAGCAGTACTTAGGCTTAGTTACAATATTAAGCCTTCTTTAAAGAAGCTTTCCGCAAACGGCGTTTCTTTCATCTTATCTTTTCAGTATTTTATTTATCACAATACGAACTGCTAACTCGTCTTCCTACATATGCACTTACCGCAGCCGAGCATGCTACAAAAATATAGCTGCTAAGTTTTATTTTATACACATGAAAAGGTCTAAACATTCCAAGGTCTCGACTAGTTAAATAGTTTGCCCAGTAACGTAGACGTGAAACAACTTTCGGTTTTATTACAGTTAGTTTAGACTTGAACACAAAACACACACGTTAGGGAAATAAAATGAAACTCCAAAAACGAGTATTAAAACAGCTTAAAACTGAAATCTCCTCAGACAGTTTGCGGAGACAAGTTGTGCCCCGAAAGGTTTATAAAATGTCGCACAAAGTGGACTCGAATAACCATTATAATTCTTTGAGAAGTGACACCGCACCGTGACATTATCCTTGTCCGCAACAACGGGGTAAACGAATCTGAATGTTTTAAATTGTTCCTTGTCCAGCGCTTTGTAGAATTAATATTCACGGAAACATCTTTTGTACGAATGTTTTAATAAACACTGCACTCTTTTCTGCTTTTTGTTCAGTGAAACGACTTAACAAGTCGGAAAAATGCGTTGAAGAACGAGAAATAATTCCTTTTTACTAGTATTTTTTATAAGTGGCTGTGCTGTGACAAAGTCAGATGAACGTGTCGGGATGGTACCATTACCTCACAAAACACAGACTGGATTATTTTATGTAAATACCACTAATAAATTTGGTGATGTGATAATAATATTATAATATACTGTATCATTAATTAAGTTTGGGAAATTACAAAGTGTTCACTTTGTCAACTAAATACTATTTGTCTCATTCATCTTAATTTACATAGAGCATATATACCTAAAAGAACAAGCTATGCAGAACAGGATCGCATGGCATCCCCATATTATAAGTAGCTATGTAAGAAAGTCTAACTACAGAACTCTCCTCGTTAAATATGCAAACCGACATGTAATTCTACGTGGAAACAAATTGGGAAGTTAGCACAAGCGTAGCTTCCACATTGTCATAGTTAACGAGTACGGCATGTGTGTAATGTTTGTGTAGAACTGTGAGGATGCGGGGACGCAGTTCATAGAAATATCATATACACATGTTGAAGCCAACTATTTCATAGATACTAGAGCCTGTTATCGTTAGCTGCACAATTTTCAAATAGGTCAAAGGGAAATCGATTTTTTTTACCTCTTTAATACCCAAATTTTTGAAGGAAAGATAAGTTTTACTCAAAAGTAAAACAGTCGAGAAACCTATTAAGTTACAATAAAAGTACGAGAAAATTTGTACCTTCAAACGCACCCACGGAACCAAGTTATGATAGTGGAACAAATCCACAACAAAGAAATAGGCAAGGTTCCAATAGTAAATTATGTTGAACCGGCTGATAATGTTATGAATGGAGTAGAATTCGCAAAAAATACTCTGCGCGTGGGAGTTTTCATTGACAAAAAGTTGCGGGAAGCACAAACAGTGTTCATGTTCACATCAAACCTGTCAGATGTGCTTGTAATTAGATTTCAGAGGGCTTTGTCAATATCACGGATGAGTGGACACGCGATAAACATAATGAGATAGATGTGCTTGTACGAATTGTGTAACTTGTAGTTGACAAAATTGCATTGATCGAAATACTCCGATATTTGAACGAAGAATGGTTATGATTGGTAAATGAAATAACTAATATGGTACTGAACTTCAAAGGTATTGATCCTATTAATGCATTTACATTAAAAAAGTATGATGATGATTAATGACCGACTTTTATCATACGAGTACGTGTAAGTTACATCTACATATGAAAGAAAATTGTTATAAAATAAGACTGACAAGATCAAACCAATATTTATGATTAGGATGACTCCAAAAAGATTAAATCTCGTATTTTATTACATTTTAATCTAGACAAATGCTTCCAAATATTCAAGTGGTTTGTTTATTACGAAATTCCAGCATGTTTGGTTTATCTATGTATGTTGGTTGTCGTACATGTCCACTTCTAACATTTCCCCGATAGCGGCAGATGGCGTCTACTTGACCTATGGAATCTAATAAGCATTGTGGTTTAGCTCGGGCGGAGTACATTAGACAATGCATGCTTAGCAGCAAGCTTTGACTCGGAAGGCAATTGATTTCCCAATGCATCAAGTACTATTAACTTAGCGTAATAAAAATTGCCTTGTGTATTTCAAAGTAATGAAGGAAATTCAATTAGTTAGAATAGTATTACTATTTATTCCACTTCTATAATGTTCTTTGGAGGTGTTCGTAAAAATCTTTGTTTTAATTAATATATATTTCAATAATAAAACCGTGACTATTCTATTATTCTGTATGAATATAATTCGCTGTTTCCTGATATGTTTTATAAATGAATACAAACAATAATCTAATAACATAATCTGGTAACAAATTTCACGCTACATTTCGCTCCAAAACTTCGAAACTAAATTTTCGACAAATGGCACTGATCCAATTACCGAAAAGCTGTAAATAATGCCCGAAAGTTTTAAAGCAGTAGTACGCCTTCTACTTAATATTTTGTGACAGCCGTTCAAAGTTTTACTAATATACTATTATAAAGTATTCTAAACTTAAAATATAGTTCAATGGAGATGTTGTACAAGCTTACTTGAAGCATATCACTGCGGGATACTTTAATTAAGCCAGTACCTTTAGCTTATAAAACATATAATAGGTCTTTTAGATCAAGTGTTATAGTGACTTAAATATTAATATCAATTTTCTTCAATTAAAATTTAGAAAAAAAATGGACAATATTAACAATGCTTTTTTTAATAAGAGAAAAAAAGGATATATATGGGAACAAAGTGGTGGATTAAATTGAACTCTTTTGAAATTGGAAAAAGTCTGTATACCTTTATTTATCTATTATATCTTGATGTAGAAAAGGTAAAAGAAGACACAAACGAACATATCTTTAAACCTAATACTTTCAGGCAAATAGAAACAGCTAAAGTTCTAGACCCAGTCCTATTAACAACTACATAGCTTATCCCCGCAAAATTGTCAGATGTAACGCAGCCAATCCTATTCAAAGGTTCTGCCAATTGCAGGCACGTTGCAGGCGCGTTTGGATGCTAATGTTGGGAATTCTACTTTACTTGCTAACGATGAACACAAAGTTACTTAGATTCCGCAGAAATTTGTTCAGTTTGCAATGCGTGAACTCTCAAGTCAGAAACTAAATACTGCAGGTTGCATAAGGAATTTACTGGTTTTGAATGTTGGTAACGAAAGCGTATGTAGAAAGTGCTACAACTTTAGATTTTATCTACCCGGTACTTGTTGATTGAATTTTACGTGGAAGTATAAATTATTCCAGTCAGCAAAAATAGTTAAATATATGTAGTTCAAATTTGTTGTAATTCATAATTATTCCGGCATTATGCAACGGCTGTTAACAATTTATCCTAAAAGTGTCTGTTACCAACCGAAACATTTTTACCGCTGAATCCACAATTGTAATTCGAGACCTATAAGCGAGCATAAGCAATTGAACAAACCGAACCTTAAAAGGGTTGAAACAAAATTGAATCACCAATCAGCATTGTGATCTGTAACGTCTGATTCATACGAATCGAATAAATATTATTCAATACACAAATTCAAATATCAATATCCACCTTCAAAATGTGAACTGTCAAGTGAACTATCCCATTGGTTTTGAATCGAACGGTTTTAGCCACGGGCCGGTGGATTGTGGCCTCGAACACAAGTCGACTGTGCTGATACGATTGTAAGCTCCACTTACAACGGCTGTGTACACCCTGCCTTCAATGCCCACTTAATAACGAATCCCTTTATAGACATTATATTTAGTTTAGGCCCGCTATTGTTGGCAGTTTAAAGACATCACTTTGATCAGTTCATAAATCGTTGTTTTAAGTAAATTTACATCGAGGTAAAAGCTGCTGTGTAAAAATCTAATTGTATATTTTTAATTAGGGAATAATCTGTTTCTTTCATTTCCACTTGTCTTAGATCTTTTCTAAATTAATTATTAATTGCTGTCTGCTCTAGTAACTTACAAAAGCTAAAATTACAAACACTATTTTTTGCTTTCTAAATTTTATCAGGCTCCGTAATTTTCCTTTACTTTCATGAGTGAACAAATTTAATGGTTTCGCCTTTATATTTTGCTCTTGTAAACCATTTGTTGCTCTAAAGTGCATTTATGTAACAATACCTTAAATGTTATTTTTATTGTTATTATAATAGTGGGTTTCCGTGAAAGGAAGGTGATTATCGTTTGAAGGCGTTCGCACAATGCTTTTTGTGGAAAACGAGATCGGTGTAGGAATTTCTAAAGAGATTTTTATAGCCACATACAACCATGAATAGATTCTGAAGTAGGAAATAAATTCAAAATTCTCTTGCTAACCGAACTAAGTTGATGGAATTTTGTCCCGTTTCTCATATTTTTATGAATCTCATATTTTCATGCGGAGATAGATGAAAACTAAAATAATCAACACTTATCACATTACTTCGTATATTTCCAATCGCGTCCTTAATTCTTTGACTGAAACTTAGCTTTCATTGGTTATTAAGATTCAAAACCAATATTTTTTTCACAGGAATAACAAAAATTCGCTATCATTTGAAATGTTTTCAAAGATTTGCATCTTTCATTTACAATAAAAGGAATCCTTTTGTCCGGTTTGGCTATTCTGTGTTATTCTTCGCACGAATGTATGCCGTCCAAAGTTTTTCCTGTCCCAAATATTGTTATCGGAATTGAAATAGAGACATTTTTATAACATCGCTGTCGCTTCAGCAGCTATAAAAATGTTTGATAAGAAAACGCGTTAATATTGAGACATGACGTATATTTTAAAATAAGAAAAAGAAATTGTAACTGTTTTATTTCTATTATAGTGATGTTATTTATGCAGTCTCGAAATATGTCTGTCGATACTAGATCTAGAACTGTCCTAAAACATGCTTCTTAGTCCAGTCTCCGGTATTACTGACATTAGCAAATGTACGTATAATTTGTCGCCTATATCTACTGATACTCAAACCATAGACATTATATACAATATCAAAATACTCATAATACAGTTTGCATGACTCAAATTGTATAAGTTATTCTTAAAATTTTTGATGTCCATTATCTTAACGTTCATCATATAGCTATTCCTTTACATGACTTGGAATGTTTAATACAAACTCAGACTCATCATTTAATGTCAATCATCGTCTTTTGCTGTGATATCATTTTCAATTCCATCGTTGTTTCATTTGATCCACACTTCCCCTTTTTTGTAAAATATGCTCGTTTCTCCTCTTTTTAAACGCCTTTTAGCGAAATAAGTAGAATAATGGATGGCTATTTGTCGCCATTTCGGTGTCTTAAACTCTCTTCGCCGCCTGAATCATTAATCGTTGTTGCAGCGCGCATTTAAATTACCTCCCAGACTGGTAACGCAAAGTTGAATTGCAAAAATTCTTACTGAAAGTATTCATATTCAACCATCAGCTTGTGAACTCTGTCAGTACAGGGTGTATTCAACTCGTGATCAGAAATTAAGGCAGGTATAGCTAAAGTGATTACAAACCCCTTGGCGTTAAAGAAATTCCAGACCAAAAAAAAAATTATCGTGTCCTATGGGGCAACCATCGATATTAAAATGTTTGTCTGGAAAACGTCAACATTTTTATTTTTTTTAATGCAAAAAGGGTTTATGACCACCGTAGCTATTACTTGCCTAAGTTTCTGATCACAGTCTAAATATACCCTTTATACAATTTACAGCACAACATTGCATATCACTTCTTAGGGAAGAGACGTTGTAGGTGATATGATTTGGGTCAAAAACGACTTGAAGATTTAACTATTTTTTTTTTGTCTTTTGTTCCAGGATGGTCCGAGCTACTCTTCTGCTGGCGAGCTGCGTGCTCATCACTCTCCTCCTTGTGGTGCCATCCTTCGCCTATCCCAGGTAGTGGTATAAATCAAATGTTAAGAAAATATTTACAGTCAGAAAGTCATATTCACTACCTTGGTATTGCTGCATATCATTTTTGTTACGATCATAACTTTAAATGCTAGACATGAAACGAAAAATCACCATCATCATCACCAGCCTTTTATGTCTACTACTGGACATAGGCCTTTCTTATGGCGCGCAACTGGGCCCGATCTTCAACCCTCCTCATCCAGATGAAAAATATTAGTAACGTTTTACTTCTTTAGATAGATTTAAGTGTTAGATATATTTTCAGTAATTAATTTTGATAGTTTCTAATATTTTGGTAAACATGACATGAATCAGTAACATTAGATAGCAAAATTTGTAGATATCTGATTTTATTTACTAATGGAAGTACGAATCCGGATAGTAATTCTACAAGGAAGTTTCTAGACACTGAAAGCTTAAAAGCCTTGGGGATTAAAGTTTTAGTCACTAATTGGAAGCTGCTGAGGATGCTTTAAGACTGTCATTTGATGGTAGAAACTATTGGCTGGTATAAATATTATCACTTTAGTTTCGTAGATGTATAAAATTAAACTTTATAAAGTAGTTATTGTAGTTCCTGGGAGAATAAAACCGATTGCAGAGAGGAGCTGCAGATAATAAGCTTTTTTTATTTAAGAGATTTGGCTCGAGATAAATATATTTTTAACCGAATGGAAATTTTAGAGTAAAAATATTCCAGATAAGAACAGCGCATGGTTACAGTGAACAGTGTGATAATGACACTAATTAATGCTTAACAGTAAAGAAGCGAAACAATTTAAATACGGCGCTCATATTATTATAAAAGAGGATGCAAGCTATTCATGTTTGTTTATCACTAGAACCTCACAATATACTTGCAAAAGCTTGCAAATACTTCTTAAGCACCTTAATTATAATGATGAATAAGCAAATTCACCAGAATTATGAGCAACAACGAGGCATAATGTTAAATTTGTAAACGTAGACTGAAATACATAATTAATAAATAATTTGGGATAATGGCCGCAGTGGACAAGTAACTTATGATCGCTTTATTCTGCGAACCCATTTGTTTAATAAGCCTTAATAGAGATTTAAAATTGCTTCGAATTTGGAGACACTAAAAATATTTTCAAATTGCCCCATCGCAGAAATAGCTGTCTAGTTACGACTATTAGCATTGGAAAGTTAGATGGCAGAATTTTATTTCTAAAAAGGTTTCCAAGAGTATATTCATCATTATAACAAGAATAATGGTAATACGACGAATTCTTAAATCTCATTTCAAATGATAATATACTTAACAAGATATTTTCATATTTTTTTATTTCACGTTTCAAAACATAAATTGAAGAAGGATTGCTTATAGCATTTGATCTTTAATTCAGTGCTTTCGGTGATTCCAAAACTTAAAGTCTATATACGAACATATTCTTTCATATTCACCCAAAAAGTCATTATTTTTTTATGTTTGATGAATCAATTTCTATATTTTTTTGTTTAGTGTCAACAACTACTACCGTGAGGAAGGCCCATACGAACCAGAAGAAATAATGGACATGCTCAACCGCCTCGGAAACCTCATCCAAATGGAGCGAAAAATGGAAAAGTGAGTGAATCATTACCTTATGTAATATATTTATTCTCATTTGTACAGAAAAGTCCATATAATTACTTTTTGACAAGAATGTCGAATATGACCGACTAACATTTCTTTTTCACCTCGATCGTCAATTTCTTCAATTTCGTCTTCAAAAGAATTGAATTACGAGATTATAATACCGCATGATTCTCTTTCTGCAAAGTTGAACCAACTTTAAAACCGTTGAAAATACTCTGAATAAGTATTATTCGTGGTCAATTTGAATATATTTCGAGCTCTAAAAATATGTATATTTGAAGACGCCTTTTCTTCGTTCTTTACTTGGGGAGACAAAATTGCAATCGGATCAAGCTTTGCATACTATGATATGATTGATAGTACCCGCGCTTTGTTTGGTTACAATTTTACTACGAAATGTTAGCCTTACAATCCTTGTTTCCTTTACCAAAGTCTAATCGATATGAACATGAAAGTTTATCAAAATTGTATCAACTAATTTAGCATGGAAGTATAATTGTTCGGATTTCTAGTTAAAACGTCTACAAATTACACTATTTTTTTAATTCTTAATTAAATTTTAAATCACCGACTTAAAAAAGAACAACAGCATAAATAATAAAAACCGACTTTAAATTGGCAAAGGAAATAAAAAGGCAAGAGGAGTTTCATCTGATTGCAAAAACTTGTCTTCTTCATTCCTATAGTCATAAAATGGATTCATATTCATATATTTTCTATTTTTCAGCTATAAAGATGATATTACTAGGTACGTGTGGTCTCAGTACTTAGAACCGCCAATTTTATATTCGCTTTACTTAGTACGTAGTTTGCATAGAGTTTAGCAAATTGTCTTTAGTATTCTGTGCATGAAGCCCATTATCTCGTTGATAGCATTGCGTTAATTCGCTTTCTAGGTTTTTTTTCTCGTTAAGCCTTAATATAAGGACTTTTTTTGAACAAAAAAATAAATGTAGGATAATTATTTACATTAAAAAATGTTTGCATGCTTTTTAAAAATATTATACAATTAAAACCTTATTCCAAGAAGGTATTAACAGTCTTAACTCCACATTTTCTATGAAAATGTTCAGTGAAAATTTAATTATTTCGAGCCACAAATCTCCGTGCATGTATTATTACGTCACAAAGGCATTCACGACGTTCAAACGTGTCTCAAACAACTAGAATGGTGTAGAACAATTTCGTAACAATCTAAACAATCCTTACAAAACGCTTTGTGTTCATATTTTATTATATTTTTACATGCTTTGACGTATAACATCTTAATGTACTATTTTTAGTTACTAGTTGAAATACACTTTGGTGATAATTTATGTGATTGAATGATTAACTCGATGGTTGTGGATAGATCGCAAGCGTCTTATCTCAATTTCTTACAAGATCTCTATCCTACCTATTACATTGTTTACTAGAAAAAGATTTCTACCTGTTTACCTGACTCATTTTATTTTGCTATGTAGCCAATTAACTAGCTTTCTAATGTCGATGTTAGTGTATCATAACTCCAAAATTATTATTTTCAACACCATGCTTTTTCATTTCCCTACGTATTACCCAATAGCCTACAAAACCACAACAAAGCAACAAAATAACCCGAATTTACTCATAAATTTTCTATGAATTACAGCGAGAAACGCGCTCTCGACCTCGGCCTCAGCCGTGGCTACTCCGGAGCTCTGCAGGCCAAGCATCTCATGGGGCTGGCCGCTGCCAACTACGCTGGAGGACCTGGAAGGAGGCGACGAAATGCCAACTAAGATCCATAGACAAATCTCCAGAACTATATAACGTATAAATCCGTCGTCTGTACCATGGCTGGCTATTCCAATATTCACGCTTAAGCTTATTAAAATTTTAACATTTCGAAATAAAAGTATATTCGATAATCGTATGCAGACACGTACATATTCTAGTCAAATGTTAGTCATAATTAAATTATTTATTTTTACGTATTTTATGGATCGATGATTATTTATATTTAATATTGTTATTTTAATTTAAAATAAAATATTGTTCTAACTTAGAAACTTTCTAGTCAATGTTTTGAATTATATAATTTTAATTTATAATTCAGTATTCCTCAGTACAGTATTAAATAGTTCCTTCATTGTAGTTTCAATTATTGAAACGCTTAAACTAATTTTATAGTTATTTCTTAACATATTTGTAGATCATGGATGTCTTATAGATTGATGTTACCATTTCAATTTATATGCGTGGCAGTTCTACTTAGTATTTAGCGTATATAAGAAATACCTCCTGTCTAGAGTTTATTGTTACAAATAAAGAGATATTCATATTTATATTATTGTGTTTGTTTTCAACAACGCCTGGTTAAACAATTATGATTCGACATATAAAATGCTTGGTTCTCAAACGTGAATTTGAACGTTAAAATGAAAATTAACAAATGTTTGTTTCATAAAACATGACTCAATTTTATTAGAATTTGATATAACAATACTTTTAAACAAATTACTCATAATCCCTTCAGTTATCTCGTAACATGAAATCCTGACAATACTAAAGTCCAAAAAATAAGAAATTCAAACTACAGGCACATATTAACAAAAGAAACAAAAATGAACCACTGTTTTTGATATTAAGAGACATACATATAATGTTCACTATTCTATTTGGGGGTTGACGCAGTTTGTCTTCTTCTCCCAAGTACGACTTTCAGTCGTCATTCATCACTTTTTATCTAGTAGCTTCCTTCACGTACTCTATTTCTATTCTTTGGCTTTCTTCTACCAATCCATCCTTCATCTCCCATACTCCCTTTGTTTTCATTGAGCACTTTTGTTTATAAAATTCTTAAATTCTTAGTTTCACGAAATGTACCATTAGTTTCTTTAGTCTTTCAGTAAGTATAGTAACTCGGCAACGCTTAAGGGAAAAGTTAGTCATTTAGGTACTTAGTACAAAATACTTCTTTACCGAAATAATCATTGTACTTATGATTCTTAATCCGGAAACTGTCTTCTCTGACGCTATCAGCTACTTTGTGGGAAGTGTTTTTTAAAATTCTCTTAAGGATTAAAAATATTTATGCTATTTAAAATTAGCAAATAATAATCTCACGGTTAGAATTTATATGTGATTATATAATTCGCTTGATTTTTTCTTTATTAGCGAAATAAATAAAGGTGATTTAATCTATGCACGAATTTAAAGGAATCAAACAACACGTTACAAGAAATATTGTGATATACGAGTATGTATATCTGAAGTATGATGCGATATGCTTTTATTCACAATATACTGAAAAGGTGTAACCTGTTCACAAATAACGTTTCATACATTAAAACAGACATACCTGACTTCACGTCTCAACTTTCGCCATTACCGAAAATTGATCCTGGGACCTCAAGATCGATCGAGAGGCCACGAGCTAGACCTAAATTGAAAACTACTACACTTTAAAAAAATCTAAGGGCATAGAGATTCCGATTTTGACTTTGAGATCAAAATAAAGAATAATAAGTGCATTGATTTACTGAAAGTGACTAACTTTAACGGTGAAGGAAAACATCATGATGAAACCTGCGCATGTAAAAGTTTTAAGACATTTCTTGCGTGTCACCATGTCTACTTACACTCGGTCAGCGTTCTGGACTAAGGCCTAAACCCCTTCTAGTTGTATAGGAGGCCAGTGTTCAGCAGTGGGACGTATAATGGCCTCATGACATCTTTTTACGTCTACAAATTTTCAATTAGATAACATGTTTTTCTTTCGTGGAGTCTGTATTTTTTATGCTTTTAATACTAAAGTATGTCTATAATAAAAATAACTAAAGGGGTATAGACCGTTATGGAGATGTGCTCGTTTGTTTTTAAATCTGATTAGTAGTAAGACACTGGTTACGACTTCTATGTAGCCAGAGCAGAGTACCTACTTATTGGAAAGAAAATAAAAGGTCCTTTATTTATTTATTTAAAAAGTTGTAATAGATTTCCCTCATATAATGACACTTGGTAAATGTACTATAATTTACTAATTGATTAATTATTATTGTGAATTTTAATTATATTTATTTTAGCCACATTGGCTAACTTAAATTGTTTAAGAAGCGCCATCTGTTGCCAAAACTTAGTAGTAACATACCATACTAAACAAATGAAACTAACGACATCTACATTATCTTTCTTAAACTTTATAGACACTTTATGTAGTTCTTGCAATAATATAAAGATGTCGTTAATATCAAATTGTCTTCCGTTTACAACATTCAGATCTAAATTAAAATCATAGATGTCGCTTTAACACATTGTGAATTAATTGTAATTATTCTTTTTATTTTAAACAAAAATATTTTTTCTAAAATCATCAAACAAGAAATTATTAATTAAATTGAAAGAGCCACGACTAATAAAATATTTGTTCAACGTCTATCCTCATACTATATTTTATTTATAGTAATTATTTTTATGTAGTTGTATGGATATCACGAGTGTTTATTTCATTATAATAATTATCTATATTTGCATATAATTGATAATTTCAACACTTCACATAACATCCCGTATGGTCTAGTGGCTAGGATACCTGGCTTTCACCCAGGAGGCTCGGGTTCGATTCCCGGTACGGGAATATTTTTTTGTTTTTTATTAACTTTTCTGTCAAGCATTAAGCATTATAGTATCATTTTATTTTATAGTAATAAAGCCACTAAACATTTAATATACGTCTCAGCAATTTTAACTTGAGCTCTATTCGACGGCCACTGGTTACTTTGAAAGGCAGTGGCCACGGATCAAGTCAATTTGAACTTGTCATAGAGGGCGATGTCTATACGCATGGACACCCATTTATTTAAACATGGCCGCATTTTGTATTTTTAGTATTCCAATTTTAAACAACAAGGCATCATTCTAAATTTAACGGCTTAAATAAAGGTAATTTAACAAAAGTTCCTAGAATCAGACGGACGGAAAATCACATTAAAATTATTTTAGGTCATCAATTTCGTACGTCATAGGGATATTAATATCTATCACCCGCGTCGGGGGCAAGAAATAAATAATAGATATGTTTTATAGGTTAGGTGGTACTTAGATTAGAAAAAGTAAGTGTAATAATCGAGAAAAAGGTTTACAAAAGTGTGGACTGGTATATGTAATCATGGAAGTCCAGAAAGGTAAAAGGATTTTTTTTGTTGCGCAATCCGCGAACCAACACAAGGCTAGCGTGGTAAACTTAGGCCTAAGCCTCAGTTATTGAGAAGGCCCGAGTCCAGCAGTAGGCTGAGGATGATGGTGATGAATATTTACAATGAATTAAGCCTAGATAAACATATTGCGCACTCTTTCCATCTCATCCAAAACACCGCTAAAGTAATACTGTGACTTTACTTTACGTAAATATATTTTCAGGATAGGTGCAAATGTGACTCGTACCTGGATCGATATATAATATTTCACTGACCGTTGTGTTAGGTAATTAATAGGTGCCTTATTTTAACGACACTACATTTTTTTATCTTACGTTTCCTTTCACGTTCGTTTTTGTGCTGTTATTTTACACTATCTATCAATAGCTTTCTGGTAAAAATCATAAAATAATGTCTTGTTTCTAAATAAGGTAGAAGTTTCTAGTATAGTTCTTAAGCGCTTTGTTTTTTGATTCGGTGGTATAGATTTTGAGTTTATCGCAAATAGCACGAGTAGAACACATTATTAGTAAATAATAATATATCTATTTTTATTCTCTTCAACGATAACACAATATTTTTATTGCAATTCCTAATTAGTTTCATAGGTTATACACTTTAAAACACATATTTTAAGTTTAATCGTTCAATGCATGTAATTATTAGCTCTATCTCCCAGATGCCATTACGGGCTACTATATAAGTATAGCAAAGATGTTTGACGCTAAACTGAGCAATTTCGCCAGTCACTTAACGCCTATATTCGGAACACAATTTGACTTCAAAGCGATCTGTTAGAAGCTTTGGGGGCGGGGTCAACGACACCGATCGATAGTGCACCCTCTAGTCTGCCAGTGAGCTGACAAAACAAAATTTCCCTCCATAACCCCTTTGTTGGCATCGATTTCGGCAAAATTTTAAGTTATTACACCCATCTTTTTCGAGTTCGTAAGTTTTTAAAGTATTTTATACGTCTAAGATATTATTTGTTAGAGTAAAATGCATTTAGAAGTTATTTTTATTACTTAGATCAAAAAATCTCTCGTAGTTACTAATACTAAAATACTAAACAACTTTGTGTGAGGTCAGAACTATGCTTGTGACTATTAGGTACTTATTTCTTTGTAGGTATACAATTTATTGTACACCATGACCATGTAACACAAAATAAAATTTGGTTTGACTAAATAAGTATTTTAAACTCAATGCATTTAATGTTATATTCGATCTAGTTATCAAACACAGTAATTCTTATTTTGCAATCTTGAAACTATAGTAGGCTAGTTCGCTCGACTGTAGCCCATGTTATTTATGTATTACGAATGTCCGGTCCATATTTCTAAATATAAGACTTAAATGTAACTGTTTCTATCGATAAGCAGTAACGTGTGGTTCAAACTTGTATAATAATAAAATATGATATTATACATAGACATTATGTTTTTGTAAATTCCGTCAAGAGTCGCGCAGGCAACAGAAAAGTCCAATATATGTACCTACCCCGAACCCCCGAGTTTCCAAACGGAAATCTACAATAGGAAATTATGCAAATGTACCCTCAAAACGGTGCTAATACGTCCGTAAGTTGGTAATAGTTTACAAAACCTGTTTATTGGTAAACCTCACCATCATTATCAGCCCATATACGTCTCACTGTATGACACGTGCCTCCTCTACCATCGAGAGGGTTTAGACCATAGTCACCACGCTGGCCTAGTGCGGACCTGCCTACCCTAAGGAAAACTTGATAAGTAAAAACAAATGCACAAAGTCACATCAGTTAGACAAGCTCCCCGTCGTCTGTGCCACCGTAAATGGTAAGTAAAAACAGATGCACAAAGTCACAACATCAGATAAGTTCTCCCTCATCTGTGCCACCGTAAATCGTTCCACCGGTACATTGTCAGGGTTGATAAGGATTTACGAGTCCATTAAACTCGGCCACCGCCGTGTAACTTGAAAAAATTGTTCATAGCCTTTATGCACGTTGAGAAAACATTGTAAATCTTGTTTAAGACCTTGTGAATAGGTTTTTATAGACGAGAATTGTGTTAAGATGTGATAAATTGTACTTTTTAAACCACGATTTTGAATGTGCTATTTAAATTAGTACTAGATTTTTTTTTCTTTTAATCTAAAACAAACAATCTTTCCATAGATAGGTATAGGAAGATTAAGAAGAAAGAAAATATCAGAATCAAATTATAATACATAGTTATAAAGAAATGATTCTCTTAAATTTTTGTTTCATAGTAGCGCCTGACAAAGAACTCGGCAAGATAAAAGATTTCGAAGATTCTTTTATAAGATCCCAGTATTTACCAAATGAAATTAAACTCATATTTTGGTTTCTCGCCCTCTTTGTTTATTTTAAGTTTTCAATATAAATGCTATGCAGTCAATGGTTTTAATAAAGAAAAGTGTAATCCAATTTCAGTAGCTCTGTTGGTGAGAGTTCAAAGAAGACGCTTCGAGGCGACGTGGGATTAAACACAATAAATGAACAAAAGGGGATTTAGAGAAATCCAGACATCCCTCATTCGTCTAACAATACAGAGTTTGGATATACTGCAGCAAATTTCTAACTTTCTGGGAAGATTTGTGTATATCAATAAAAAAAAATTAAAATGGTCTTTATTAACGTTGAGTCAACAATAACAACAATGGTCTTTATTTATTGACAAAAAGTATTAGGAAGCAAAATTCTTGCTGAAGGAGAAGATAAAACAATATGTCTTATCATTCCTTTAGCAGGATTAGCAGTTACTTCATAATATCTCCTTACAAACTGTCAAACTTGTTTCGACTATTTTGATATAAGTAATTAAATCGTATTTATTATTTACATTTTGTTTCTTATCTTCTTCTTCTTCATCAACCCATATACGCCCACTGCTGAGCACGGGTCTTCTCTACCATTGAGAGGGTTTAGGCCATAGTCCACCATGCTGGCCTAGTGCGGGTTGACGGACTACTTCTTCATCAACCCATCTACGCCCACTGCTGAGCACGGGTATCCTCTACCATTTGTTTCTTATGATTGAAGATTAAAATTACTTATAAACTACCTATTATAATATATATGTATTTATGCTTAATTCAAACTTTTCTACTATTATAATGGTTTCTTAAATAGGCTTATTTAGCTGCTTACAGTTTTAAAATCGCATTATTCAAGGAGACTAAAATATTCATAAGTAAGGGAATGAATAGACTATTCTGAATAGTGTGCTGCGTATTAAGCCGGTTGCAAGTATCTTCGTTCTAACGCCTGGAGCGTTTGCACACGTCCTGACAATGCAGTTTCCATGAACAATAGCCGTCTGTTTAAATGGAATATCCAACTAAGAGTCTACGTTGTGTAATCTGCAAAGTAACAATGAAACAATAACTTTACGCAAAAGTTCATATAAAAAACACATCACTTAGATTTTGTCATTTCATTTTCATTCATTCAGTTTTATTTTTTCAAAATTAAGATTTTGTCATTTCATTTTCATTCATTCATTTTTAATTTTTAGTTTAAAATTAAGTTTATCACGTCGTTCGGAAAGCAGTTTTCACTAGAAAATAACGGACAAGAAATATTAGTAGTTCTGTTCAAATCGCGAAATACTTTACAATGTCGATACAAAGATTGCACTTTCCGAATCAAAGCAGCTTGTTAATTCAGTCACAAACTATAAGTGAAGAACAGAGTCTAAACATTCTGGGCAGTAGCCTCCTCCAGTACTGGAAGGGGTTAAGCCTTAGTCCACCAGGTTGGCCTAAGTTTGCTTAAATTTACACAAGGACCCATGTTCCAAGGACCAATGTTCTACATAAAAGTGTGACGCGCAAATCGGCTTGTACATTGTGACAACAGCCCGACGTTGACAAATGAGTTTGGGCTCCGCATAAAAACATCCAGCGGCCATTTATTCGCTTGACCTTGCTCCTCGAGTAGACAAGCGTATGATGCATAATTATTGCCATGTAGAGGAAGAAATTTGTTGTGATAGTGCCAGCATATCTAGTTGAGAAATTATGGTTCTACTACAAGGACTGAACTGCAATGTTTTTGGAATCAGGTGTAGTATGGATACCATATGTGTTAAAACATACATAAGGTTGATTAAAAAAATTAATAGTTTTTTTTCATTAACTTTTTTTTTCAAATTTACGCATCTTTAATTAATACTAGTAGGTACTAGTATTGGATAATTTATTTTGATATAAAAAATATATTTTTATATTAGAAAATCAAATTTGTTTAAATATGACACGCAGCGTAAAGCAAGAATTTTAAAATAAAAAACAATTTCTTTCTTTTGAATTACATTATATAATTTTACCATTGAGAGGGTTTAGGCCACAGTCCACCACGCTGGCCTAGTGCGGGTTGGCGGACTACACACCTAAAAAATTCCTAAGAACTTTTAGGTGTGCAGGTTTCATCACGATGTTTTCCTTCACCGTTAAAGCAAGTGATAATTCAATTTGAATACACACGTAACTTCGAAAAGTTAAAGATGTGTGCCTGGGGTTCGAACTCGTTACCGCCGAGATTCTCGACCGCGCGCCTAAACCTCGAGGCCATCACTGCTTATAAACCCTCTCTATGGTAGAGGAGACCCGTGCTCAGCAGTGGGCGTATATGGGTTGTTGAAGAAGAAGATATAATTTTAAATGTCATTTATCCACAGAGATAAAAAAAACCCCGGTCTTCATCGGTACATGTTTTCATTTAATTTATCCAAATAATGGCGTTGTAATTTTGCCCGCAGGCAATGAAGCGATTAATTCTGCATATTACGACTTTAATTGTCTCCCTATGTGCATTGCCATCACGTAATTAAGTCGATCGCATAAATCCATTCAGCTTTGCTAACGTTTATCGGCCACCAGCAAGCTTTATCATACACACATACCAGTATCTTCAAATCAGTGGCAGTACTTCCATTGAAGCACAAATCGTTACACGTCAATTGTGTGATGTCTAGTTTGTAATTGTTCATTTATGGGGTCAAGCGTTCTTATTTGTATGCCAGATTGCTTTTACTTAAATTATTTAGAGATTATATTATTGTTCCAAAAAGTGTATGGAAAGCTGGGGATGTGGGCTTCTATGGAAGTACCGCAACTGCTTCTCAAATATGTCATCATCATCGTAAAAGAGCCGGGTTTAACAAACTCCTCTTATTCTGAAGTCCGTTACAAAGCACGTGAAATGGTGCAAAGTAATGCTGTGTCGTAAAATATGTAAGGATAAGTCACGCGGAGACCATAAAAAAAATCATTACCACAGCACGCACAGCTCAATTGGCAAAAATCAATCCATTCATTTAAGCGATTGCCATTTATACAATGACTTGCAATATTATCATTTATACAGATCAGAAGTCAATGAGCTTCGAGAATTTCCACGAGAATTCCGTATCGACTTTAAATTGTTGCTTGTTTTTAATATACATACATTTGTATTTTAGTATTTACCAACCTCTGTACCCAGCACTGGAGCTTATATGATGATTTAAGTTATAAAAATATATTTATAGCTAAGTAGACAAGTAACACTAGGAGAGACCCATAATAGACTAAAGAGAGGATTTAGCTTTCATTAGCAGGAGAGACCGTGCCCAGTAATCGGGCTTATAAGGACTGACGATGATGATAAAGTTTAAATTGCACTGTAATTTACTTGATAATGTAGTGTTAAAGAAAAGCAGTGATGGCCTCGAGGTTTGGGCACGCGGTCGAGAATCTCGCCGGTCGCGGGTTCGAACCCCAGGCACACACCTCTGACTTTTCGAAGTTATGTGTGTATTCACATTGAATTATCACTTGCTTTAACGGTGAAGGAAAACATCGTGATGAAACCTGCACACCTAAGAGTTCTTAGAAATTTCTTAGGTGTGTAGTCCGCCAACCCGCACTAGGCCAGCGTGGTGGACTACGGCCTAAAACACTCTCAATGGTAGAGGAGACCCGTGCTCAGCAGTGGGCGTTTATGGGTTGATGAAGAAGAAGTGTTAAAGACTTGTTAAAGGTTCAAGTTACATGCTCCCTGTTTATACCAGCCAATGCACATATTTATACGTCCCACAGCTTCGCACGGCCCTCCTCTCCAACTAGGTTTTACTTTCACCGTTACAGTATGTGATAATTTAAATACTAAATAGTATGAAAAGTCCTGGAGTTTGAACCCGCCACCGTCAAGATGTTGACTGACATCACGACTTTTGAAAATGATTTAAATGCAAATATTGGTACTTACATTTCCACAAGCAAAACTATTTAAGGTGGCGTAACTATTAAAGGAGGCGTTGTTAATTAAATTTTTCGCGTAGGTGCAAAAGCAGTTAATTAATAAACTTCATAATTAACCTCTATAAAACCCTTTTCACGTTATTTTATGTTTGTTTTAATGGCTTTTGTGTTTTGTATAATAAAACTACTTTGGGTGCGAGTTCAAAGGAGTGAGAAATTACCCTTTATAACTTGGAGACCAAAAGTTTATTCTGAAATGTAGGAACTGGTAGTAATGTGTCGTTTAGTTTCGGCTTTGACTTTTACTCTCAGCTGCCGCTGCTATGAACGGAATGTTACCACTGTTTGTCAGAAAATCAACGTGTATAAGTGAGTTTAAAACTACCTCGTGGTCACGTGGTCATAAGTATCTATGTGCCGTACGATCTAAAAATCCTGGGTTTTATTCCCAGGTCGGGAAGGGTGTTATTGGTTTTCTCCATTAGGAAATTCTAGCACAGAGTCTAGGAATGTGTCTGCAAAACTGGTACCTATCTGGCGATGTGGGGTTGTAGAAATGCACCTTTGCCTACCCCTTTAGGGAGTAAAGGCGTGAGCTTATGTATGTATGTAAGTACCACAAAAAGTATATACTTTCTATAATGCAAATTTAAGCCTGCAGAAAGCATTATTCTACGACGCGACGCGAGTCTAAATAATAATTATACGGTTCGCTCGGCTAATTTTAGTAAAAGCCGTTGCGAAATAATAATTTTATTATCCTTTTAAAGGTTAGAGTCTGGACCGGTGAACGATCGTGGGCTTACATTGTCTACTATAATGATCAGCTAGGATTTAAAAGTAATGGAGGAGTATACTCGTAGGTACTTTGATTATCTACGATAGAGTATGCAGTCCTTTCGTAGTTTTTATTTGAATTCTTCAGAAAAAATTAGCTACTGTAATTGACAGTAACCGGATAGACTGTCGCGTTGTTGTGCTATTGGACTATTTTTGTTAAGATTATCAATATCTGTTCGGATTTTAGAAATATGGCCCACAAATAGGGATAGATTTCTTCCTTTAAACTGGGATTTAAAACAAAACTTTTTAGACGTGGATTTAGAGTAATACGTAACCTTTCGAAAGAGATGCTTTTCATCATAAACTACCAATTAAAAGTAAATAAAAATAGGTATATGGTTAACCTAAAAGCGCAGTAACGGACAAAACAGTGTGTGTGTGTGTGTGTGTGTGTGTGTGTGTTTTAAAATATATTATACCTTTATTTTAAAACTCAAATAACAATTTCAATGAAAGGCAGCAACTATCAATATTCCACATATCTTCGATTAAACGAAACTTGTTTAGATATTCAATCAATGCGGGAGCCTTGACCGACGGCAATGACAGACTGCGATCAATTAATATTGGAAAGAATTTATTGGAATTGATGTAACCAAAAATAGAAAGTTTTATTCAGATTGAAGTAATTCGAAAGACAATTCGATTTTGTATTTCGTGACTTGAATTTCCATTCGTATTTTATTGAGTCATATTTCTTTTTGAATACACGCATAGGCAATCGTTTTCAAACTGCGATTTGGCTGTCTTTGCTTAGTACGTTTTTGGAATTTATATTTTTAATAAAGAGCAATTAAGTTTTTATTCGTGTAAATTGTTCATTAAATTTTCAATCCACGGATTCAATTATAAAATTTCAATTCTTCACGTATTGAGTATTTTGTCTGAGCTATTATGATCAACATAAACCTACTGCTGGGCACGGGTCCACTCTACATCTGGGAGTTTAGATCATAATCCACCACGCTGGACTAGTGCAGACTAGCCGACTGTACACCTAAGTAATAACTAATATGTGGAGGTTTTCTCACGATGTTTTCCTTCACCATTAAAGTTACCCTCACAATGATCAATCGTCGTTTATGTTCCTGTAAATCCTGAACTACCCAAACCAGAGAAAATCCACAACAACCAAAACGTTTGCTAACTCTTGCCACATTAAAATGAATTCGTGTCACTCAGAGATTATGCACCAGCTATTTATACAGTTCAGAGTAGTCCCACATAAATACATAGCGTCCACGCTTCCAACTTCCACAAGAGTGGACGCAAAGGGTGGCTCAGGGGTGGGAGGGGTGAAGGGGTGAACTCTGCGGGAGGGGGAGGTTTTCCGAAACAACTGGCACGGAACAGGCCTCCGCTTATAGACTCCTATTTACATAATCTGACGGGACGGTACAGACACGTGTACAAGTGAAAAGAAATAAATATAAGTTAATTTTGCACGATAAAATCTAAGGGGATTCGATGGATCTTAAGAGAAAAGGTTTCGTATTTTTCTGTAGTCTATAGTTTTCTTAGTCAAGGCGATGGACTATGGCCTAATCCATTTTCATAGAGGAGGCCTGAAGCCACCAGATTCTCAAAACTATAATACTTTTTTTAAGTATAATACAGAGCGCTAACGCTTCGTGATAACCTGTATTGCTTTTAAAGCGCTCCCCTTAAAAAGGTAAAGGAAGACTGCAAATATAAATATTAGATATGAACTCCTTATGAACACTCTCTTTAAGCTATAACACTTTTGAAATATTAATTCGTTGTCCCAATAACATTACGTACCTGGTAAATTATCTTTAGATGAGAATATACATTAAAATATCTTTTGGAAATGCTTTTTTATATAAGTCTTTGTAATATTCACAAAATCATAATTTATCTTGTATTATCTTATTCTATGAATTTTCTCTGCTGAAATTGATCATCCTAACATATTTTACCAGATATTACTTACTCAGTTAGATCATAACATACTGACAAACTTCCTCTCGCATAAGTACGATTCGGATTAGGATTATTTGCCCAAACATTTTGTTTGTGTCAGTACGTAAACAGTGTGACTCAATTGACGCCCTGTGTGCGACGCCTTATTATACGATACATACGGCTTATTTTTTACTGTATTTGTTGTAGAAAATATAAATTAATAATACCCCTTATTACTGCAATATGAGCTCACCGATTAGGCCCATCCTTCTCTACGTTTGAAAGGGATATGTATGGTAACCAAGGATAGAATATTCCTCAACACTACCCTATAAAGATAAGTTAATTTAGAAAATTTTCTTCAAAGAAAACTACGTGCGTTATCGATAAATGGGGATATTTATCATTATGATTTAATTTCAAACCTCTTTTTTAATGGACTCCTTCTCCAGTATAATACCAAGGGTGATAGAACCATCTAACCTAAAACCTGCATTTTAAGTTGGTGTAAAATATCACAAGACGAGCAAGGCACTATAGATATATTGTCGTTTTCATGAAACTGTAGGAAATCGTCAATTAAGCTCTTCATGATAAAATCCATGAACCATGATCACGGATTAAGCAAAACGGGTGAAAATCGTCTGACACTTCTCAAATAAGAGGTAATTCGTTCGTAAGATATTTTCCAACCGAGATATATCTTTTATTTCAATTTGAAGCTTAGAAGGACGCCGCCTGAAGCCATTTCTTTTATCAGAGGATCAACGTCGGCTCTGTGAAATATCACCCAGTGAAATATTTGTTTTAAACCTCTAGCTTTACTTTGGATATAAGAATAAAGCATTTGTGAATGAATTGGAAGCTCATGACAATTGTTATTCATGGATAGAGTCTTCATTCGTAGACATGAACTTTGTTTCAGCATGTTTTTGTAAATGCTGATTTGTGTATAGAAACTTAAGTAAAAAAAAGTAATATTAAATGTTATTCAAGTTGTTTTAGAAATTAAATAAAAAAGCAGTCGACCAAAATTGAGATTGATATTGATACTTGTTAAGATTTCTGTAGAAAACAGGTTTGAGTTAAAAGCTGTCATTTTGAAATGACAAATCTACACTACAATTTCATTAATTTTAGCACGTTATATTTTTGAATCAGTGGAATAAGATTGACCTTTACTTTTAATTTAATATTCGATACAGTAGACCAAATAGTAAAATATCCCGTCAAGTATTAATCAGTAGTAACATATGCTATGTGTCTTAGGACTGCCCAAAGAAAATCAAAGCTTCCCGAATCGATACAATATTTTGCGTGTACTACACTTTTCATCGGAGAATGTATACAAGAAGTTTCTACTTCAAAAGATTACGTATAAATGTCATCAGAATATTGTCGGTCAAGTCGAATTTTTCAACAGTACAAAAAATGAACACATCTGTTCGTCGTCCACGGTCATCGCTATCCGAGCAAAAAGGAATATCCAATCTCTAGAATTATGACGAAATGTCACGCCCAATCCAGAAATAGGTGTGTTCAAAACGCCTGTATAGATTTCGTAAACTTCTCTCGTCTATGCAAGCTAACAGGTGCATGTTTATTTTCGTTGAATCTACACGAAAAACACTCTCATATCATTTTTATTTATACACCATCTCACCGAACACGTAAACGCATTAAAAATAGATTTGTCAGTGTATTTACGTTCGCTGTGATGTAATTTCCTGCATACCCGTCATAAGTTCCTATTACCAAAACCACCTTTCTTTATCGAATGACTTTAAAGGGACTTTCCAACTAGCTTTGTTTGAAAGTTTGGGTATCGAAACACAGAGACGTGAAATAGTGTAGTAAAATAGTATAGTAAAATAGTTAAGTTGAAGTCGAGTTTGCAATGAATAGCAGCAAGGAGTCTAGAAATTTGCCCAAAAAAATGCAACAGGCTTGACCTGTATTACGTGGGTCTTACACATACCTGGCATAATTTAGTCGCAAAAATGCACTTTTGCCTACAACTACGGGGAACACAAAAATGGACATATACATGGTATAACATGAAATAGTTATCAAAATTCAAATTGGGTGACTACAATAAATTACTGCAAAATGACATAAAAAATATATTTCTGAGCTCGTACAGTCGAATTGAATAGCAAAAAAGGGCGGATGATCGCATAAATTGTGGCAGACGAAGCGATGGAAATCAATGGAGCTCCATTTGAACATAATTGGTCGCTGCCAGCTCTGCTGTTGGCAATGGTAACTCAATTATTACAGCAAATACGGAAATGACTGTTAAAGGTTATTTTAATTTTGGCATTGATGCGTGAATTTAAATGTAATTTTTTTCTAGCATTGTATGATTTATGTTTTTCGATTTTTCAAAAAATTATGAATGAATCATTAAGTAATAAAAAAGAATTAGGTGGAGGTATTTAAAATTTATTTTATCTGTAATCACCATCATCACTATCAACTGAGTGAGTTTTATTTATTTTATTTTATTTATCCAAAATTATGTACCGAAAAAAATCCATCTTACCAGATGTTTATCTAAAAAAAAATCAATGAAATGTTTCATATTTAACAACACAACAACTCACACGTGTCCAAAATCAATCGGTATAAAATCGTATAATACAATCAAAACGCCGAAACATGAGGCTATTATGTCGAGTGCTATCTTAATAGTTCCCTTAGTAAAATCTCGGCAAATACACTGTAGATTAGGTTTATTTATTCAACACACAATACATTGATTGAGACAATCGTTTGTGTACACGTATTTTCTAATTGGGTTAGCTATTTCAACATTGCTTGATAATTTGCTTCCTGTTGTTAAACACAATTGAATTAATTCATTCCCAAGGCGATGATACAACAGCTGAAATAATAAGAATCTGATAGTTTCTACCTCCAAATAACTCGTAAGATTTTGAAGTGAAAATTTGTTAATGGAAATCAAATAATATAAAAGTGTGACTGATTAACAAAATGATAACTCATATGTAAAAGATTTGACAAATATTATTCGGGGTTTATCCCAACTAGTTTAAAGTTTATTTTTCACTTCTTTGTTTCTTTTTGCCAATGTGACTAATGACTATGAAATGCATTAGAGATTTCAACCGGCCTAATTGTAATATTGTTGTTACTAGTCGTCATTTTTGGTTACCGGTCGATATTGAGGTATACCTACCCTTGCTAATTTCAACAACAGTATACATGATCCTGATCTAGATGAAATAATATTGTTTTGTAATGAAATAACACGAAACCATAAAAGTATTTTATTATAATTTACATTAGAGGAATTGAAGATAGTCTAATAGAAGTGATTTAATCTTTTTTTTAAATCTAATAGAATTTTAGTTTATAATTTCAGAACTGGGGTTTTGGAGTGGCTCAATCTTCTGTTATTATAACTGGGTTAAGGTTAATTTTATAACTTATCCTTTCAGATGTAACGTTTACCACGTAGAGTATTTACTGGTATGAGATCACCTATAGCTTGTCGTAACTTACATCATCCCTAAAACATTACTCTCATATTAAATAAAATAATATAGTGTCACTAAGAATTTGCAAAAGGAATAAAAGAAGACTCAAGTTTCAGCTTTTCGCCTAATGTTTCGGATTCATATTCCTTTCAAAGCATTGAGTAACTCTTTCCAATCGTTCGGCTGGATCCATTTTAGCCGCCTGTGCCCTCAAAGCCTCTAATGAAGCTCTGACTCTTCTCCCCAAATCAGGGGCCGCAAGAGTAATCAAATTTATAGTGCTTTTTACCACAGATGGCAATGCATTCTCGAGACTTGTGGCAATGTTGTCAGCAACCCGCTGTCTGTGTGCATTGTTCTCTAAAATGTTATAATAAAATTCGTATACGGGCTGAAAGTCGACCGCATTACTTTCCAAAATCAGCAGCGATTCTTTCGGACGGTTTTCATCGACGTACGGTACTGGGCCGTTAAACGAGTTTGGATAGTATTTCGGTGCGTCTTTCATATTATCTCTCACCGGTGGCATTCCATCGAAATTGTAGGTTCTCTCATATTGAGGCATATTTACTTCAATCTTATTGTGGTTTACACCTAAGCGATAGTTCTGTGTGTCGGGATAGAATACTCGACGCGCTTTAAACATAAAGTCAGGTGCTCCATATATACCAGGAACTAAGTTACCTGGATTGAATGCACTTAGCTCATTGTCTCTGAAATTGTTTTCTGCATGGCGATTAATTACCATACGACCAACTGTTACTGTGTGGAATGTGCCTCTTTTCCAAAGCCGGGTTACGTCGAATGGGTTGTAATCAAGTCGATTTAAATTGGCCAGCGGCATAACGTCCATGTCTAACCTCCAAGAAGGATAATTCTTCTCAGCAATAGCATTGTAAAGATCTCTGGTATAATAATCTTGATCCATTGCCCCAATCGCAGCTGCCCGTGCATTTGTTAAGTTTTCTAAGCCCTGTTCTGACATGAAGTTAAACTTAGCGATGTATCTGTCACCGTTTTTGTTATACAGTTCGTATGCGTGATAAGGGAACACGTTCATTTTTCTATAGTTGCTGGGAATTCCAATATCTGACATAAGCCACAACATCGTATGCAGCGCCTGAGGCTTATAGCTTATGAAATCCCATACAGAGTTAAAGTCATACAAATTTGTGCGTGGATTTCTCCTGAAAGCGCGTATGAATGCTCCAAACAACACTGGATCTGTGTAGAAGAAAACTGGTAATTGCAAACACAGGAAGTCAAGGTTCCCTTCTCTTGTATACATCTTTATAGCTATGCCTTTCAAATCCCTGCCAAGTTCTGGTCCGCCAAGATTTTGTATAGATGTTGAGAATCTTCCCAATACTGGCGTTTTCTTGCCGATTCCGTTGAAGACATCTGCGCTTGTGTATTTAGATATATCATTGGTTACCTCGAAATATCCAAAAGCAGCAATTCCCTTAGCGTGTACCACACGTTCCGGAATCCTTTCTCGGTCCGCATGCTGGTTTTGTTCTATGTGGTAATTTCTATTAAATATTTCGGTGTTGATTGTTACCGTGTCTCGTATCTCGACAGGCTCGCCGGAGCTGACAGTCAATAAGCCTATTGGTTTCTGAAAAATAAGAGCATTTTTTATAAATAATTAAGAGTAAAAGAATTTGGGAATGTAAAATAAGCACAAATTTTTCACAGATTATTGACCTATCCTATGTCAGTCCACTAGACACAAAATTCGACTCACCTCATCAAACCGCTGCCAGCCACAGAGTGATAAAAGCCGTTGATGATAATAAAGATAATTTAAAATTGGTTTAGATATGCATTCTAACATTTATGAAGTAATAAAAAACTTTTAAGATCAACTGTATAATTACCCAATGACAAATGAATTTTTGCATACATTTTATTCGCAACATCTGAAATCATTAAAATTCTACATTGGGTAGTTTAATGGAAAAAAATATACATACCGGATGTTCTTCCTTAAAGGTCTGCAGCTGCCTTGACGCTGGATCCAACGTGTAATTATCATAGAAATGACCGGATACTCGATGTATCACTAAAATAGCCAGGAGAGCACGCCCTACCGACTCCATGGTACGAATTACAATGTAATAGATCTCGGAGTTTCACTTATGTTAAATTCATATGTAATTATATCAATGATTCGGTATAATTAAAGGATGTTACAAAAAGAACATGCCACAAATCATTATTTACGCATTTTTTAAATACTGAAACAAATTACATAACAATCCCAAGCCACGCAATTCACACGTTTAATTAATTAAATCTGAAGCATCCCCAATTTTTGACTATTATACAATTTAGTGGCCTTATGGTTTAAAGTGCTTTGTAATTGCCAATTTCTATTGTAATAACAGAGAGTAAAGCTAGAGATAAGTTTATTTAACGGAGCTAAGTATTATGAAAAAATAACATTGATTAAATCATTATAATAATAGATTGCAATACAAAAAAAAGTACTTACAAATGTAAAAATTGGTTACAATTTTTGCCTAATGTGTATAGGTTTTGAAAGATTGATTAGTGTAGGTTTCTCAGGTGTTGGATGTGGGGCAGAAGGCGTTCTTTCCATATTTCTCGCTGCTCGTGCCCTGGCCGTAGCCTCTGCCTGTGCCTTCGCTAATTCGTACGCCACTGCCACTCGCCTGCCTAAATCCACATCTATAAGGTACATGAATCTGATCACTCTCTCTAGAACAGGAGGCGTAACTGACACTAAGCTCAATGCTAGGTTATTGACTAATCTTTGTCTTTGCCCTTCGTTCTCCAAGATAAAGTTATAGAAATCAGATGAGGGCTGCAAGTCAACAGCATTGCTTTGCAGCACTATCAATTTCTCGCTGGGTCTACTCTCATCTATATACGGTACCGGTCCATTGTATGAGTTAGGGTAATAATTAGGTGTATTCTTCATATTCTCTCTTACTGGAGGCTTTCCATCACGAATATAAGTTTTGGCGTATATCGGAGTATTGACGTCTATCTTATTATGGTTGGTACCTAACCTGTGATTTTGTGTATCGCGGTAAAATAGTCTACGTGCTTTGAACATATTGTCTTGTGGGCCAGTGATGCCAGGTACCAAGTTACCAGGATTAAAAGCCCCCTGTTCGATTGTTCGGAACATATTGTCGACATTTTTATTCAAAACTAATTGGCCAATAGTGACTGTGCTGTACGTCCCATTTTTCCATAGCCTTGTTACATCAAAAGGATCGTAATCAATATTCTGCAATTCTTTTAGAGTCAAGATGTCCATTTCCAAAATCCAGGATGGGTAATTTCTGTTTTCGATGGCATTGTATAAATCTCTCCCGTAGTAGTCTGGGTCTTGACCCGCTATTTCCTGCGCTTCTGTTCTAGTTAAATTATCGAGGCCTTGTTGGGTTCTAAAGTTGAACTTAACGTAGTATTTATCACCATTTGCATTATGTATTTCATAGGTATGAAT
Source organism: Cephonodes hylas (assembly GCA_030295005.1). Taxonomy (NCBI): domain Eukaryota; kingdom Metazoa; phylum Arthropoda; class Insecta; order Lepidoptera; family Sphingidae; genus Cephonodes; species Cephonodes hylas. The sequence goes on from AP025371.1 coordinate 10,654,362, forward strand.
AGGGAAGCCGTTCATTTTTCTATATCCATTTGGAATGCCGTAATCGGACTGTGTCCAAAGAAAGGCATGCAGTACTTCAGGTCTCAATGTGAAGAAGTCCCAAGCCATATTAAAGTCAAAAAGGTTGGTTTGAGGATTTCTCCTCACAGAATGCGCGAAAGAGCTAAAGAGGAATGCGTCATTATAAAAATATACGGGTGGTTGTAAACACAATAGATCCAGATTTCCTTCTTTAGTATAGAATTTTATTGCCATGCCTTTCATTTCGGGTAAAAGATCCTGCCCGCCTAAATTTTGCGTTGAGGATGAGAATCTCACCACGAGTGGTGTTCTTTTACCGATTCCATTGAATACATCGGCTTTAGTGTACTCAGAAACGTCATTAGTAACTACAAAATATCCTAAAGCACCAGTTCCTTTAGCATGTACCACACGCTCCGGAATCCTTTCACCATCCAAACTCATTTCTAGGTCGAAATTTATGTGATTCGTCATCAGATCAGAATTTAAAAGTGTGGTGTCTCTTATATCTACTGGATAGCCGTCGCTAGAAGTCCATAATCCGATTGGTCTCTAAAAACAAAAATATTACAATGTGATGTTTTCGTAGCAAATATCTCCGCTTTAGAATGCCTACCTGCTACTGAATTATATTTTTATTTTGTAACACAATGGTACAAATCTGTAGTATTAGGTGATAGCTGAATAATATTCAATAGATTAGTAACCACAGAACAGTTAAATAAGACTGGATAGGAAATGTCAGCATAGCGAGCGTATACGTTTGACACAGACGCTTATTAATTCAGGTTGTGTCTAATAATTTATTTTATTTCTGTTAAAAAAATCCTATACGTCAGCAATTCGTAACAGAATGAACAGATGACAGACAAGCGACGACACTCAACCCGATACAAAATATTTTTATTTGCCTTCTAACCTGATTTAGCTGTTCTGTCTCATTAACCACCTAATCTCATTCAACTGTTCTGCTATTAACCACCATATACAAAACATAAAACCCGGCACAATCAATTGTGACGCGAGTATTAGACTGTCAAAACCAGATTGACAGACCGACAAATTTTATCGATTGGCGTGAGATAATTTCCTTTCTTCTTTCACTTTCCCAGTATAAAAAGTATCCCCAATATTAACGATTGGTTTAGAATTTCCATATGTTGTTTTGACTATTATGTAAATACTCACGGGGTGGTCCAATTTAAATTCCAGCAACTGTCGTGCAGCTGGCTCCACAGTAACGTTTTCATATCTGATTCTGTCAGCTTCCACCACAACTAACAATAACAAACATATGAATTCTACTCCCATCATTAATCAAGTGCCATTCTAACTCTATTGCATGACTTATATAAAGCAAATGTTACAAGTAATTGCAATCTGTAATGCCGGGAAGCAATAATGATACGACTGAACATACTCACGAAACAACGCTGCATAATTTATTGTGGCATTAATTATTTTTAACAATAATTCAACCAAAAACTGATATCGCTATAAGCAAGCATATATTTCTACAGCCACGATCCATCCAGCTATGTTTAAAGTCACAGGTAAAATATTTTGAGAATTTATTAAAGCAAAAACCGTATAACACTTATAAGGTTTCGATCCCACGCTGCACAATAATTCACTATTAAATAGAAATGACACCGACGGTTTCATAAATAATTATTATGATTTAAATTAGCTTCCTTTTTTACTTATGGCAGATTTTATTTTATTTTAAGCCTAAGTTGATCTTTGACAAGGCTGTTGAATTACTAACACTATTATCATAAGGATGTTGTAAAAATAATTTAATAAAACGTGGTGACCTAAAAATATAGCTTTCGAATGATATAAACATTTAAGCTTTAAGTACAGGCTGAATACAGTCATAACATTGCTGGACAGAGGCAAACTACGAAGAGTTTAATGCGGTGTTGCATTCAGCTACATCTTTTGGATCAAGGACTTTCAAGGTCCTTCAAGAGGCCTTTGTGTACATCCACTGCTGCGCTTATCGTTACAAGAAATTTAATGCTCCAGAGGTTGTTTTCCCCTTCTATTACTTTTGCTCATATTATGACTTATATGTACCTAACCTTCGACATTTAAGAACATTGCAATATTTTTTTCTCTATCATTAATTATCTTTTTCCGAGACACTGACTTAGGCGTCAATACAAAAGGAATATAGAAAGTTTTTTTTCTCCCTCGATGCTCACCTGCGCGGCGCCCTACCTTCGACCTCGATGAGCACGCACGTCTTATTTTATAACTCTGCTGATGTGATGTTGCAGTAAAAATATTTCATGAATAAATATTGATGAGGTTGATATATTTTTCCCTATGATATTTTTTTTATTTATTGATGAAATGAAAATACAGCTTAAAACCATCTTTAAGATTTCTAAGATACCCACATGAATTATCACAGTGATGGTAAAAGTCAGCGTTATTCATTTAAATATACATAGGTGTTAGTGAAATAGTTACAAGGATAGGTGAAAAAAATGATAATCAATAACAATTTTATTCATATGTACAACAGTTTTCTTATCATTTAATCTGTATTGATCGATGCATTAATTAAAACCTAAACTAAACTTAAAAATAGAAGCAGAAATAAACTATAAAACTAATAAAATAAGTCTGTTTGAACTTCTATTCTTGTAATATGTACAATAGGGAACATTCAAATTCTTACATGGTAATGAGAAAAACAATCATCCTTTTTTGGGCTTGGTTTGCGTCAGATTTGCTAACGTTCGTGCTGCTTCCAAACCTGCAGCAACGCGTTTACCCAAATCAGGATCAATGAGGTACATAAAGTTGATAACTCTTTGAAGAACTGGTGGATTGACAGTAACTAATGACGCAGCAATATTATTAATCATCCTTTGCCTTTCGGCATCAGTTTTAAGAACCTTATTATAAAAATCTGAAGGGGGTTCCAGATCCATGGCACTGCTGTGTAAAACTATTAATTTCTGACTAGGTCTACTCTCATCTACGTATGGAAGAGGACCGTTATAAGAATTTGGATAGTAATTGGGAAAGTCTTGCATATTCGTCCCCAACGGAGGCATACCATCTCGATTATACGTCTTCGAATACAGGGGAGCATTCACTTCAATGTTGTTGAAATTGCTTCCAAGGCGATGACTTTGAGCGTGTTGGTAGAACAATCTCCGTGCTTTGAACACGTAATCAACAGGGCCGGGTATACCAGGCACCAAATTGCCAGGGTTGAAAGCACTCTGCTCTGTAACCTTGAAATAGTTATCCGGATTTTGATTCAGCATCAATTTTCCAATCTGAACAGTTTTGTAAGTACCTTTCTTCCATAGCCGTGTGAGGTCAAACGGGTCGTAATCGACTTTCTTAATGTCAAGAAGGCTCATTACATCCATCTCCAGTTTCCAAGCAGGAAAGTTTTTCTGTGCAATAGCGTTGTATAAATCTCGAGTATAATAATCTGGGTCACGACCTGATATCGCTGATGCTTGTTCTGACGTCAAATTCGCTAAGCCCTGTTCCGTTCTCAAACTAAATCTAACGTAATATCTTTCACCGTTTTTATTATTTAACTCATATGTATGAACTGGGAACGCGTCCATTTTCCTATAGCCGTCTGGAATGCCGTAATCTGCTTGCGTCCACAAATATCCATGCAGACTCGATGGCACCATTGTTAAGAAATCATACCTCGATGTTACGTCGTTCAAATTAGTTTTTGGGTTTTTCCTGAAAGAACGAACTAAGAGGCTAAAATACAGTGGATCTCTGTACAAATATACGGGTGTTTGGACGCAAATTATGTCAAAGTTTCCTTCCTTAGTGTAGAATTTGACGGACATTCCTTTTAATCCCCGAGCGAGGTCCGATCCGCCCAAACTTTGCAATCCTTGCGAGAATCTGACTAAAACCGGAGTTTTCTTTCCAATTCCATTGAATAAATCAGCTTTCGTGTATTGGGAGACGTCGTTTGTTACTATAAAGTGTCCCAAGGCACCAGTGCCTTTTGCGTAAATGGTTCGCTCTGGAATCCTCTCGGTGGCGAAATGCATAGATAGATCCAAATGTAGCGGATTGGTAAATAGATCGGAATTTACTGTTACTGCATCTCTTAACTCTGCTCCACTCCCGGCACTTGTAGTCCATAGCGATGGCTTCTGGAAATAGTAATAATAATATTAAATCACTCCGAATCCATTATTTTTTTTATTTCGGCCATTAAATCCAAGATAATGTTTTGAATTATTTAGATCCTTATTTAAAGTTAGATCTATCAAATATTTACGAGGAATAGGCTGGCATGTTAGGGTAGGGATAGATAATCGAGTCTCACCTCTCACCACTCGATTTAATATTAAACCTGATATAAATCGCTATCTTATGGACAATAGCTGACATTCGGGCAAACACATTATTCTGCGATCACAAAACCCGGGACAATAAAACATACATATGTGTATTTTATGCCCAAGTATAACGTATTAGGTCATAATTTTTCATCCGGTAAGATCATACAATATCATTTGCTTTTGAAACCAATCTTGGGATAACTTCTCAGATTAATATATTATTGAAGCTGATAAACGAAGATTCGATCCCACTTAATGTATTTCTAGCGTCAATTGATTGAGTTTTTCTATTCATATTTTGCCACACCCAATTTAAAACCTAACATCCTACTATCTTTCGATCGATAGAGAAATTATTTTCAAGATCAATATGTAACCTTTGTGCGTCTTAAGGCGTGGGCTTGAACCTAAAAAACAGACATAACTTTATACTTAATGGTGTCTTTTGCGTCATCACTTTGTGTACACTACGCGAAACCATACGTAGGCGTCTTAATAACATTATGTGTACTATCTCTTTATCATCGACCTTTCTTCTATAACAACAAACAAGAAAAACATTAGTATTTCCTAGAATTTAAACTTTCATCAATCTTGTCTTATAGATGTTACTTCAAACCCGTTTAAAATGAATTTAAATTTCCAGTCATTGTGATACCAGCCATAGCATAGACGTTTCTTCTATAACCACAAAGACGAAAAACATATGCGTTTTTTAGAATTCAAACTTTCATTAATTTAGTCTGATACAGGGTGTTGTCAGACTGTGATCAAAAACTAAGACAGGCAAAAGCAAAGGCGATTAAAAACCCATTGGCGTTTAAAAAATCCTGACAAAAAAATGTTTTTTTTTTATTTTTTGTCGCATTTTTTTTAACGCTCGGGGGTTTGTCATCAGCTGAGCTGGTTTCCGATCGCGGTCAGAATATGCCTTGTATAATGTATATTGCTTGAAACCAGTCTGAAAGAGAATTTCAATTTCCAATCATTCAATCGTTGTGATCGCAGCCATTAAAAACACACCCACGGCTGTAGCTTCAAAGGGTATACAGGTATAGAGGTGTGTTCCGCCACCCACGAGTCGCGAGTATTTAAAGTCCCACGTAGTAAGATATATTTTTACCGATATTTAAAGGATATTTTAAATTTCCCTGAAGAACTAAAACTGCCTCACAGGTCACAAAAATCTACATGGCTTTAGTTTTCTAGTTAAAGAAACTTTATTTCTAATAAATTTATACTTAATTTACATAGCCTCAAGCCTGTATTACCCGAAAGAGTAGCCAGAGGTACATTACTTCACCCAGATTTCTTCAGGTAAGTGTCAGTCCTACGTAATAGGAAGCAAGCCTATTGCCGTTTTCCAGGCAGAAAAGAACAGTACAAACACTTATAATAAAAATCTATTTTACGATGGTTTTGAAGGATGAAGTGCAATAACTTGTGATTTATCAAGTTACTTAAGTTTAATGCCATTATTCTTCTTCTTCTTCTTCATCAACCCATACACGCCCACTGTTGAGCACGGGTCTCCTCTACCATTGAGAGTGTTTAGGCCATAGTCCACCACGCTGGCCTAGTGCGAGTTGGCGGACTACACACCTAAGAAATTCCTAAGAACTTTTAGGTGTGCAGGTTTTATCACGATGTTTTCCTTCACCGTTAAAGCAAGTGATAATTCAATTTGAATACACACATAGCTTCGAAAAGTCAGAGGTGTGTGCCTGGGGTTTGAACCCGCGACCGTCGAGAAGCAGTGATGGCCTCGAGGTTTAGGCGCGCGGACGAGATGCCATTATTAATACAAAGAAATATTATACAATAAAACTAGTTTTTAACCGAACTATCTTAGTTACTAAAGTCAGCGATCCAACTTTTTTGCTCCTTCAATTGCTTATTATACCCATTTGTTTCATACGTACGTACTTATGTTGGTCATTGGAAAAACAGTCAGTGCAAGTGCATTTAGTTTTTGCGATGATTTACAATGATTTGTTTGATTATCGCGTGAGAAGTTAGATGTTTTTGTGCGATTTTTGATTATGTGATTATTACGATGTTGCTAGTGGCTACTAGTAGCTATGTATTGTGGCTACAATACATAAATATATGTGCTGATACGGCAATTAGACATTATTATGTATACGGCGACGTGAATTATGACAATTATTTCAACCACGTTCTTGTAAAGGTATTCCATCACAATATACAAAAATTTGAGAGAGAACTGTTTGGAACTTTTGTCAATAGTCAAGATTTTAAAGTTTATTTCTAATATCCATATCACGGAGCATTCAGCTAACTGTCATTCACCTACTATTTGGGTAAAATCACGTTTCCGCACCTAAATATGTTTTTGTATACGGCACGTTACAATAAAGTTTGTTTCATTGACTTTCGTTCTGCTTGACACTTTTTTAAAATCAACAAAACCTACATGTCATCTTTTGCAGTTTTGAACTGATAAAATTCAATGACAAATCTAAAAAAGCATTACATAGCAAGACTCTCGTTTCTTCATATATCCAGCATATACGGTTTAAAAGAAATACGTAAATACGTACCGAATGCTCAAACTTAAAGTCCAACAACTGTTTTTCCGCTGAAGTGGCCGTATTATTATCATATTCGATGATGACACACTGCACGGTGCATACAAAACTCAACAAAAAGATTAACCTCATATTACTCCGCGTCCTTTAAACCGCGGCAGCTGGCTAGTTTTGCTTTTATACTCACAATTACTATAATTACAGCGATACAGTCGGAAAAGAAAGCTTCAGTAATGCTTATTTATTACTTCAATTTTTATAATATTATTTTGTAATTATTCGAATGTAATAATATGACCCAGTCGATAATTTTGTGATAAGATCCTCTTTGGTGATATACTCGTAAAACTTAAAGCCTTGTTGACTTTTCGAATGAGAACTAATATGGATAGGAAACAAAAGCAAAAGAATAGGAATGATTACGTCTATAAGTACAATCTCAATGCAAATTTTGTACAATATTTTATGTTGATAGATTACTCATTTAATTTAAATTAATCTATTCAAAAGAAAAAAAATACGTAAAATAGATTTCCATGATTAATTGAACCAATATAAATAAATCTATTCAGAAAGATACCCAATCGCATTATTTATAATTATAAATAAATTAGTCCCTCGTGTCCACCGATTGATCAGTCACTACAAAAGAGGTCGAAACGTTTTTTTTTGTTTTGAAGTTTGATTTGAATTTTGTCTTACACAAAATTCAAGACAAATCATCAAAAATGTTTGAATATTTTCTTCGACTGTATTTTACGTATCGTAATAGCCCGAGTGGCGGTAGGATCCATTCATTTCCGATGTGTTAACAGTATAAGAGGAAATGCGTGTTCATAATCGGGCATATTAAAATATGGGCGGGGTCAGAGAAAACGACTTAAACGTTGTCAGTAAGTTATTATTACGTTTAGTCCAGTTTCCTCAAACATTTTTTACCAGTTATTTAATTTAAAAAAGGAAGAATTTATTCAATAAATTGAATTTTCTCTTTTAAATTTAGTCCTTCTTTTTCTAAGAACTCACACGGCCCGAAAATTAGATTTCTCTAAAAAATTTAAACTGTATTGCTCTTTTTATGTAGTCTATAACATGGGTGTATAATACACCAACATCAAATGGATTCGATTCAATGTTTTTTGTTCATAACCAACTATTTTTTTCATATTGTCTTTACTAAAAAAATTGCTCTACCACGACCTAGTCGTAGGAATTATCTTAGAGGTAAAACACCTCAACTATGCCACGACTTCATAACAATACTGCAGATTCAATATAGCTTGAAATAAATAAATCATTTATCAGAAAACAGAACTCCATAATTTGAAACAAAACCGCTCTAGCAAAAACAAGTCGCGAACTCATTTATTCCGCAACAGCCAATTGGGCAGATCGAGAAAAACCTAGAAAAATACACAAGTGATCATGATCGATAAATCACGGCCAACCTTGACAAAGAACTTTACTGGCTTTTTTTACGAGGTCGTAAAATGTACGTCCCGTTTGAGCTACGCAAACAAATGGGACCCTTCCATTTCCTTCGCTCTACTATTGAAATTTTCATAGGGATTCCTTTTGAATGCCCCTTTAGAATGTACGAATAACGAAACGTTCGGGAGTGTTAACAGAAATTTTAATATTAGGTCCATTGAAAAGGTCCAAATGACTTTGTTTTTAATAGATTCTTGTCGCCTGGCATGGTAGTGTTATTACCAATACCCTAGACATTGATCACTTGACGGAAAAAATTAACAAACATTTAACTTTCAAACACCCTCCACTATTAGCTACAAAACACAATATAATTTTAGTTTTTTTAAAACCGTAGCAAAGTATTTGCATACGGCACAGGTTACATAACAAGTTAGTTATCCCTTACCCTTCGCTCAGACGACTCTACATTTTTCCGAGATAAAAGTAGCCATAACATTTTTAGTCCATAAACTTACTTATTGTAAAAGTGAGATCAAATAAATAGATTCTACATTTCAGGCAAATAAAATTATACAATCCTTGTAACATTTTTACAAGAACTGTTTTTAAAATTTGTAATAAAATTTTTGAAATTTAAAATTTGTAATATATTACCTATAAGAAGCATTTATACAGCCCACAATGCAGTTCGTATTTGGGCTATGCTCCAAAAGGTTATGAGTTTGACCCCTTTGCTATCAAAAATATTTGTTTAATACTCAACATATCATACCAAATTCATTCAAATTGACTGAGCTGTTTATTCGTAAAGGCATAACAACCAAAGACAGCCGCAAAGAATTACATTCATCAAATTTTTAAAAATCATCATCATCACCAGCCTTTCACGTCCACAGCTGGACATAGCCCTTATGTCTATTCTCCTATTTTTAATATTAGTATTAATTAGTCTTGTATGACATATCCCAATGAATATACAACTCAAGGATATAAAACCTATTGAGCATTCCCTTACTATGTACGCCCTTCAGACCCCGCCCTTATCGGACACGCACCGTCAACGGCAGCTGACACGCCTAATCTTTTAACCTACATTTAGTTTCTCTGTACGATGTGGAATTCAGCCAAATAGACTATCTGAAATTGAAAGCGTAATATTTGAAATTGGTTGTTTGCAATGTACATTCAATATATTTAAGTGTGTGTAGTATTTTATTATTAGCCCATATACGTCCCAGAGGGTCTAGGCCTCTATTACTGAAAATGCCAAGGACTTAGGCCACCAAGATGACCTCATGAGAGTTGGCGGAATGAACACATACGAAATCCCTGAAACCTTTTAACTGTGCAGTTTTCCTCACGATATTTTCCTTTTATAGCAAATTACGTGATAATTCATTAGACTATTTTCATTTTAAATCTTAACGTAAAAATTAAGATCCAATAACATCACAGACGTCCAAAATAGAACACATTAGAGCCGGTATTCGTTTAAAGTAGATCTAAAGCTGTATCGTGATGTTTTATAGCTCGTGTGACCTATGGCAAGACGTCCAGTCCAGTGACACGCCAGCCGTTTATATAATGTGCATCTGCTTGCATTGTTGTCTGGATAATGGTCAGGCGAGTACTAAATTATATTCTTATTGCCTGCGACTTCATCCGCGTAGACTACAGGGTTGAGTTTAGATAGAAAATAATTTATAGTCTATTTTACATCTCAGAGTCCTATTTATGCACATACCAAAAATCATTTAAATCGGTTTGGTAGATGCAGAAATACCCATTCCCACGGGAATACTTCATTTTCCGGGATAAAAACTATTCCATGTGAATTATGTGAGCTCTACCTCTCTCTATACCAAATTTCATTCAAATCGCTTTGGTAGATCCAGAAATACTCATTTCCACGGGAATACTACATTTTCCGGGATAAAAAGTATCCTATGTTTTATCCTGATGTATAAGCTATATTATTGTAAAGTTTCATTAGAATCCATTCAGTAGTTTTTACGTGAAAGAGTAACAAACATCCATACATCCATACTTACAAACTTTCGCCTTTATAATAGTATAGGATTATGCTTGATCTCTTTGATTTTGATATAGCTTTGCCATTCAATGTTTTAGTTAAGTAGTTTATAACCACAGGCCGTACATAGGTGCTCCTATGGTAGAGAGAAATACGTCGAGTTTCTTAAAAATTATCCGATACAATAGACATGTGCAGTTTTATTGAACACATAACATTCCACATACATTCACACGATTCCTTCTATATAAGTGAAGTAAAGAGTAGTTATTGTTAAGAGCAACACTAGAGATTCTTGCTCGTTCTTCTCTAGTAATGACTGCCTTCCGAATAGGGCGGTAAACTTAATGTTAAAGTGGCTAATTCTAAGTAATGTATTGAAGTTTTATAAATTTAATACATATTATTTCATTTCATTAAACAATGCCAAGCATCTCTGTAACATTTTCACTCTCGACGCAAATACTTAATGTCGTCCCAACTCCCAGGTAGGTACATAAAATCCACATCACAGGAATCCGATAGACAAACACTAGTACTTATTTTCGTCAGACTAAAGTTAGTTCTAGCAGTGACCTTTACAGACAGCACACAATCCATCATACTGTCACTTCCATCAAATCTAATGGAACTTTATGTGAGTGTAAAAGTAGTCTTTGTAAACTTTTATTCCTTTTTCAAACGTCGAGTTTATTTTTCTGACAGCGTTTTATTTAGCTCTCATAAATTTGCATGCCTTAAGTTCTTAGGAATTTCTTAAGTTTGGTCCACCAGTCCGCATCAGGGCAACGTGGTGGACTTAGGTCTAACCCCTCTCAGCTGTGATGGAGCAATTTGTCGTGTATGAGCTGGTTATGATCAAATAATGTCAGAGGTGACGAAGTAACCATATTGACAAAAATACCTCTGGTGAATTCCTGATTCGATATAGCATAGTATATGGGTTTTGCCGTCTGGAAATTCTCAGTAACTCATGGAGTCGGAAAAACGCCGAGACTCTCTATTATCGGGATCTTAACATGTTTATTTCGTCATGAGATCGAAAAAGCTGCCTGCGTTACTTCTCACAGGCATGGCAGTCAAAATCACTTTCTTCATATGTATAAAATTGGTTGAGTTATATGCTAAGTAGTTGTGATTAAAGTAGCTGGAAGTCCATGGAAAACGGCTCCGCCTGTGAACTGATAAATCAAATCCGATATACTAGTCAAAAACCGCAAAGGTAATCATGAAAATTCTAGTCTCAATATCCAATAAAACCTATTCGATAACTAATCACCGCTAAGCCGCACCCGTTCATTGTACTCGAACAAAAATTCATTAATAAAATTTGTATTCAAACCGCACGGGGCTATAAGTATTGAGGAGTTAAACGGCTTATCGCCAATTTCATTATTCATCGCATAAGCCCTTTTAACTATTGGAAACCGCATATTTCCATCAAACTCTCGAGAAATTCTCGAAACTTCTCCCACATGAGTCACATGTACATCTAATATTAAATTTCTTACGTAATTCCTGTTGTGTTTGTTCTTTTGTGTATTCTTTTACTGCAAATTACTAGTAATTCTGAGAAAATGGACGAGCTGTGTAATTCCGCTTAAGCGCTTTCAGTGTCATTAATTTTATTATACCTACGACCTGCATAGAACAATCAATAAGCGCTATAGCTAAATGTCTCGCGAATCTATTTCAGGATCTCGGTCGGTGCAAGCTAATTCCAACCTTTACAATATTGTGTTACGATATAGATTTGTGTAAAAAGCCCATCGTCATATTGACCTGGGTGGATCGGGAGTAGAAATAGGTCAGGCGAGGTCGGTGTATCTCTCCAACACTTTTTAATTACTATGTACATACATTAATAAAGTGTGGATTTGTTGAATTCACCTGTGGATTGTTTGGGAGTTTTTATGGAAGTTTCCAGTTTGCGAATAGTTTTTCGTTTTCCGGATGAAAACCGAGGTTTTACGGGCAAGTAAATTCTGCTGTATGGCCGGGATTTTCATTTTGTGCTGTATTTTGTGAGAGCTTTAAAATACTGTGTATGAAGTTCGCTTAACTCGATTCTAGAGCACGAAAGTGTCTAAAAAGAAACAACAGGAGTTTGGGCCATGACTTAAAAATTGGACATGTATTAGTAAAAACTTAAGTAGATTGCAGAAGGTTGAAATACTTCAGCTCTCTAAGGGAAAGAAACAATATTGTGAGAAAAATTTAAACCTCAAAAATTCTAACAGGAAATTCCAAGACTCGTATAGATAATATAAGATTGAAATAACCATAGCTTAACATTAAAACGCATACCCATCATTCTATAGATCTAAAACTATAGACTCATTATATCTCAAATGTAAGTTTAAAATTAAAATAAAATCTTTGACAGTTGGCCTGTTGCCTAAAACTGAGCTCAACTTTGAAGATTCTTAATTGAATTTCAATGCTTTGTCTTATTGTCCACGGTTGAATAATAAACTTTGTATTTTAAACATTTAGTACCAGATAAACGTTCACTGAGGCTATTGAACGCTTAAATTAAATTCGAACTGAATGACTTTGTGACACTCTCGTTCGAATAATATTAAGTCGATATTCTTAGAATTTCTTAGGGGTGTAGTCCACCAGGCCTTAGCCCTCTCAGTCGTAGAGGAGGCCCGTGCCCAGCATTGAGACGTATTACGGCTAATGATAATGTTGATTTAAAAAGTCAAAATTACTGTAACCACTGCAACTACAAAATGATTTAAGAAATTTTACCTAAGAACTTATTTTTCTACATATCGAACCGATTACATTTTCATATCATCATAACATTACATTAACATTTTGCGAATAAAAATAATCAAATTAGCTTATCTAATCGTCGCCTGTACAGCAGCACTATACTTGAGATGTAAAACCCGACAAAGTACACGCCTACGTGTGTCGACATTTCGGATTGACCGTGTGAATATCCGGACACTTTTGTCTCGACTGGGACTGGATAATCAAAATTGTCATACTTATGTCGACTGGGCTGTTATAATCGTAATCGGTTTTACCAGATAACTTGGACTGCAATGCAGTTTTGTGTTAATGCGGTTAGTTAACCGTGCTAACGTAAAAGCTAATATTTTATCTAGGTTAAAGTACTAGCTATTCTGAATTGCCTACACGTGCCACGAAGCCAGCCGAGTTGGAAGCGACTGGAAAGGAAATCAGCTCTCGGTCATGGCCGATGCGAAAATGTGCCAAAAATACACAAATATTTGTTATAAATTTATTGCAATTCGGGGAATAATGACGGTTATACTTTTTTAGATGACTTCTGACGTATTTGGTAACCCAGAACATGCTGAAGCAACTTGCCAGATATAATTGGAAGTTGTTTAATGGAATGATAAATAATACTACGCCGCGCAGATTTTTTGGTATATTAAAAGTAAAATAATACAATTTGCTTTATATTATATACACTTTTTTGGGCACAAATACTGTGTCGTTGCTTTAAAGTAATATTTGTAGATCGCAGAAACATTTGTCTTAGTGTAGTGATTGCACCCTCGGCTTCTCGTGTCACAAGCTATTATCTATATCTAGCCTTTTGAGCAACGGGGATGTCAAATACAGTCTTGTATCAAACACAATCGCACATTTGTACATTACATACATTATTGTAATTATTGTCAAAAATAAAATCATAACATTAGTGCCAAAAACTCTAGATAACAATAAAACGTGCAATTCAATCGAGTTCATTCATAAAAAAACGCCTTTCATGTCAAAACAAAACATTACAAACTAGTTATTATAAACATGTACAAAAACAACACATCTTTGATCTCCCTCAGACTTTAATCTCGAGATTAAAAGATAAATCTTTACCTATACTATAACGTACAGAAAAAATCTAAAAGTGCGAGACGATAATTAAATCTTAGCACAAAGATTACAGGCCAGAATAAAGACATAAATACGCGGACGAAAATAAAATCACGCCATCTAAAATTTCAAAGCTTTATAGGTAGTTCAAAACCAGTGTATGTTGACCCCTCTCGCCTCTTATAAGCGTGAAACGAGCAACGCAAAATAAGAGCAAAAAGTCCTCTTAGAAGTCTTCTTTGATTGGCCGATGCAGCGTTTGTCTGCCGTCGTAAATAGGGGCTGCTTTAATACCGCAGCGAATTTCAATGCAAAATTCTAATATTTTACCGTCGTTCGAAGAGAATTTTGTTGCAGACGATTTAACATAATATTTTTGCAGCGCCTTTGCTTATTGAGAAATAATGTTTTATAAACTACTTTAAAATAGTTATTTAGATTGTTGTTTTGTATTTTAAAAAGCTAAAGAGATCCTGTTAGGTTTTAATTTAAGTTTACACCCACGTCTAAATAGATTTCGCGACATAAAAGGTTTCATATCATGATCATAACTTACAGGAACCGTTTGTTTTTCCATAATATCTTATGAATCTTAGAAACATTTTTATTGGAGAGTATAATATTAATTTACGTATGAAACGTCATTCGGTGACTCCGAATGACTCCCAGCCGTTTTAATATCACTACATAGTATAAAACAAAGTCGCTTTCTCTGTCCCTATGTCCCTTTGTATGCTTAAATCTTTGAAACTACGCAACGGATTTTGATGCGGTTTTTTTAATAGATAGAGTGATTGAAGAGGAAGGTTTATATGTATGATAACATCCATTAAATATCAGCATTGCACCCGTGCGAAGCCGGGGCGGGTCGCTAGTTATTAAATAAGAAACATTCTCATATGCTTATGTATTGTTAACTCGTAATATCAATAATTTTAATTCACATACAGAAATAATAATCTTCATACGCATACTTCGCCAGCTTCGCGGAGTAAGAAAACCTTTCAGAGAAAAATAAAATGCCTTGCTGAATATTCACAATACGGTGTAAATGAGACGAATATAAAACGAACTTAACAGCTACAAATCTTTGAACTATTCATGTTTTAAAATGGCATTTTAGAGCCAATCAATCTACGCGTTCATCTTCTGTTTTGCATTATCGCACTCACGTTTCAATTTGGGCTCCCAACGTAAACTCTTTAAACATAAAACTATATAAATAAACAACTTTTTATATCATCAAAATGGCAGACACAAAATGCATTAAAAATTACTCACCATTCTAAGAATAACTTTAATGCTTCTGTTTTATTATATTCTTTAAAACGTGTGCGTTTTCAATTGTGAATCAGATTTGCGATTGAAATATCAACAGATGTGGATTAAATCATCGCTTTGATAATATTTTTTACTCTAACTAGAAAAAGTGATAAAGTGGATATGGTAAGGACAATACCTACTGCGCAAATAGAGTTTGACGCTCTATTTAAAAAAATTCTAATCTCTCAGACCTCTCAGAAAGATCTCTCTGATGTGACCAAACCGACTCAATTTGACCGTTTATCCCTCACATTTGTCATACACATGCCAACCTGCTGAGTCGTTTTAAGGACCCTGTAACAGGAATGAGTGATGATTTTGAAAAAAATCAATGATAATTTAGGTACAGATAATAGTAATTATTTAAGTCTGTATTGAGTACCATAATCTTAATGTCCTATTCCTACTAGGGATGTTGCGGATTCAATTTTTTTCACATCCGCGGATGCGGATGCGGATGCGAATTTTAAAAGGCTCACATCCGCGGACGCGGATCTGTATAAAATTGATCGATTGGTTGATTTGTATAAAATGTTATTGCTTTCCTATTGGTCAATCAGCACGTGTGGTCACCCACTCGACACTCGAGACCGACACGCGCACCTCGCCGCCACTCCCCCTTTCTTTCTTTTCGCGATCTGCTACACATCCGCAACCGCATCAGCTCCGCAGCGATTTATGCGGATGCGGATGCCGATGCGGATGTCTAAATCGATGCGAATGTTCCGCATATGCGGATGCGGATGCGAATATTCGCAACATCCCTAATTCCTACAATTAATTGGCTAGATTGGCTTGGCTACAGTCCGTAGCCGCTAGTCAAAACAAAAAATATAATCAAAACTTTATAAATTGCGTACATTAATAGTAGTAATATAGTATAGCGTGAAATAAGGGGTCTGGCCGCGGTAGTAACAATAAGTACTATTATACGAATATTATGCCAACGTTCCCGAGGATTTTGGAGAATATTCAACAATTTATGAGCTGTACGTTTTTATAGTGAAATAAACTGGCGAGTTGCTTACAGTAAGTCTTAGTTTAATGAAATTACAAGTATGTTTACGAGTCGTAAGCGTTATCTCATAGCACTCATTTCCTGCGTATAATGGTACCTCATATTGCTCTATTTCTTGCTACATCATTTTCACTACTGTACAGGTGTTATCAGACCGTAATGATGAACTAAGACAAGTAACAATGATTGTAAACATATAGGTGACAAATAAATTACAAAAAAAGGAATAACAATTATGATTTTTTTCTAATCGCCATTATTATTACGTCTCTTAGTTTTCAATGTGACTATATTATGAACTTATAATGTAACAAAATATTAAGTAAAAGTAATTAAGATTTTAACAGAGTGTAAAAATACCGTAAACGAAATTATAGATTATACTTACGGTTTTTAGATAAACGTCAAATTTATTGTTTACTTTTTTAACATCGCTTTGTGATCACGGTAACAATAGTTACGGTAATAACCTGTAAAATTTATTGAGCATTGTCTTTTTACACTCTGCATCTGAGATTACTTCGGCAAAAACTTCCGATCGGAAATCGCATTGTTGATCGAATTAAAGAATAAGTAAAATTATGTTGAATTGAAAAATGTATTGCATGTAACTTTACCTTTACTTTGTTACAAGTAAACTATATTTTTTTCATTTTACCTCTATGCTGGGCGCTCTAATCGACTTTTGTAATGGTTTAGCCTTATTCAATCTGTCGAACCGTAAATTTAGAAACACGGTTCTACTTGCCCCCAAGGAGCAACAAAAATCAAAATCCAAGCAAAGTCGAAACAAACTCAGCCGTACTTCATTTTATAGCCTCTATCACCAGAAACACACACATAAGAACATTACTATAACACACTTTCAATTTCAACTCATATTATAGAAAAATGTCTGGAGTACCACATGTTATAGCCACTATCACCAGAAACAATCACATAAAGAACTTTAATAGAACAAATTTTTAAATCCATATTAAATGCCAAGCAACTCTTCCATCCGCAACGTTTCCTAAATTCAGTATTCAGGCCACCGCGCAGAAGTTACGAGAAGGTTGTGACGTCAGAGTCAAGGTCGCGCCCGCCTCGGAGGCAATTTTTTTACTCTAATTGTAGAGAATGAAGAAAGTTTCCTGCCTTATGGGAATGTTAAATGGGCCTTATCGGGATAACTGCCTCAAAGTAATGGTGAAGGAATTAAACTACGTACTAAAGCTTTATGAAGATTTCGTTGGAACTAAAAAGGGGTTTATAAACTCTTTGGGTATAACATTTTTATCCAAATGGATATATTGGTAAGATTTTGAGATTGGTAAGTACTCTCGCACTGGTTGTATAGTTACTAGTGGAAAATATTGTTCAAAAATTATTACTAGTATATTAAAATGTAAAAGGTTCTAAAGTTAAGTAGATAATGATGTCTTTAAAAGTTTTTTAATGTCATCAGGGCACAAGATAAATATTCCTTAATATAAAATGAAAAAAATGAAATGAAAAAGCAGTGATGGCCTCGAGGTTTAGGCGCGCGGTCGAGAATTTCGGCGGTCGCGGGTTCGAACCCCAGGCACACACCTCTGACTTTTCTAAGTTATGTGTGTATTCAAATTGAATTATCACTTGCTTTAACGGTGAAGGAAAACATCGTGATGAAACCTGCACACCTAAAAGTTCTTAGGAATTTCTTAGGTGTGTAGTCCGCCAACCCGCACTAGGCCAGCGTGGTGGACTATGGCCTAAACCCTCTAAATGGTAGAGGAGACCCGTGCTCAGCAGTGGGCGTATATGGGTTGATGAAGTAAGTAAGTAAGTAAGTAATATAAAATGATAGCTAAATTCGGAAACATGAAGATTTAAACGCAAAATACATATATTTTTCTGTAAAAGCCTATGTTTAAGAAAATATATTTTATCAAGCTCACCATCTAGCTGTACGTGTCTTAAGGGATTTACATAAATGAGTAAAGTTTTGTTTATATCAAGTTGCTTGAGACTTCAAATATTAAATCTTAATATAGACGCTTGTTTAAATCGTGTATCTTTTTAAGGATTTATAAAACATTTCACGGAGGCGGCTTTTATGTTATATTTGCCCAGTAGCTAAAAAGCTTTCAAGTTGAAATTAAAATTCGCAATAATATTAATTCCTTAATTTTTGTTTGATTTTTTTATCATTCAACTAGCGGCGCCACTCGTCCCCATACATAATACTGTGTATTTTCTTTCTAATCTTATTCAGCTGTTCTATTTGTCATTATGTAACCTTAAATTTTCGTTTACAGTTCTAGTCTATTCTTTTTGATAACGAACCAACATTACATAAGCGTTAGCTAGGTAATAGCTTTAGTAATGTCGCAGTAATAACCGCCCACGTTAAGACCAAAGGAAGCATTACTCATAATTAAATGTGTTTAAAACATAAACTAAGCACTTTGGGCCGTGACTTATGTTACGCATTCCAAGAATATAAAAAAAGAACATAATGAGTCCTCTCCAGTTATATACTAAAGTAAAATGTAAGTATGGTGTATGTAAAGCAAGGGGGCAGAAAGGTTCGCAAGTAGAGGCCGCGTACTGGCAAGTGCACCATTGGACGTCAACCCACAAGGTAGAATGAGGATCTAACGAAGATCTCGGGAAGCCGCTGGATGCAGGCCGCTTCCAACAGAATGCTTTGGATGTTTCTCGCCTTGAAACCCGCCTTAAGCCCTGGACTCTAAAGTCATGAACCCTCTCCATTAAAATTGTGAAATTTTTAGTTTGAATGAAAAAGAGTGTATAATGTTAAGTAATAGTCCAAATTTGAGAGGGTGTTTAAATAGTTCGATTGCATAAAAAATTTGAATGATTGAAGTATAATGGAAGATTTTCTATTCGATCGAGTACAGGCGCAGGTAAAAAATCTATTTGGTCATTTATTATTATAAAAAAGGGAATATATAAAATCTTCGATACGGACAGCCCAATAGATGATGCATCTGGATAATATCAGTTTGGGAAGCAAAACAAATGTGTATACACCATAATATTTTGAACTCTATAGTCTCTGCATATTCCAGAGGAGACTATCGCAATTGTAACATTATAAAGCAAACACATAGTTAAAGCCCATCATAACATTTCGCAAGCGAAGTGAACAAATTGACACATCATTACGAAAACGCGGAGAAATGTTCTCACGATAAAAATAGCTTATCTGTACTATGTAGAGAGGGCGTGTGCGTTCGTCGCGCGGCTATCGATCCTAGGCCTTCACCTTGCCGCGCCCCCTACTACGAATCAACAAATACCCGACCAGTGTTTGGGCCCCGATCTTGGCGGAATTATTTAGCTTTAGAAATGCGGGGGTGTATTGGTATTATAAAGGAAATTGTATTAAAGTATTATTTTTGTGGTAAATGGTTAGTAAGTTTTGTTAGTTGTTTCTTCTTCTTCTTCTTCATCAACCCATATACGCCCACTGCTGAGCACGGGTCTCCTCTACCATTGAGAGGGTTTAGGCCATAGTCCGCCACGCTGGCCTAGTGCGGGTTGGCGGACTACACATCTAAGAAACACCTAAAAACTTTTAGGTGTGCAGGTTTTATCACGATGTTTTCCTTCACCGTTAAAGCAAGTGATAATTCAATTTGAATACACACATAAATTCGAAAAGTCAGAGGTGTGTGCCTGGGGTTCGAACCCGCGACCGCCGAGATTCTCGACCGCGCGCCTAAACCTCGAGGCCATCACTGCTTAGATGTTTAAATAACGAAAAAAGATTATTCGTGTATTTGGATTCTGTAAATGGCACTATTTAAAGAAGTGAAGAACTATTTAGAGTCATTTAAGGAAGTGATATCGATAAATCGAGTTGTTGAAAAATTTCAAAATAAATTGTTATTGTTAAATGGCTGTGAATAAAATACATACTTACAAAGTTAAACGTAAAGAATATCAATTAGTATTTGTTACAAAAACATTTTCTCTCTCTCTATCAATAGTATTCGAAGGCAAAAAAACAAAATATTTCCCAATAAAATACACTCGTCAGTCTCATAGACCTGACCTTTCTCTAATACCTCGGTGTTATGAGCATCGAAACCTTGGTCCAATGTAACAAATATTGGCGTATCACGCAAACATTCGTCAAACATTAATAAACTCAATTCAAAGTTATGTTGAAAGGTTTAAGAATTTGGGTTGCGTGACGTAATAACACATTTCTGTACAGTTTTTACGAGCCGATCGGGAGATATATGAT
This sequence comes from Cephonodes hylas, assembly GCA_030295005.1. Classification (NCBI taxonomy): domain Eukaryota; kingdom Metazoa; phylum Arthropoda; class Insecta; order Lepidoptera; family Sphingidae; genus Cephonodes; species Cephonodes hylas. The sequence goes on from AP025371.1 coordinate 10,675,195, forward strand.
CGATATTGTGAAATTATAAGATATTGGCAATATAAGAAGTCGCATTTTATGTACATATCTTTCGTTTCGTAGCTTACATCAGATAATTTCTGTTATTTATTAATTTATTCAATTTGCTGTTTTGTATTCACTTACGGCAATTTAAGCTATGGTTCGTATTTATTACTTTTAAACCAAAATAAAAATCAGAAAATAATTGCTTTAATAATTCAAATTAAGTATAAGAATGATAGATGAAAAGCAGTGATGGCCTCGAGGTTTAGGCGCGCGGTCGAGAATTTCGGCGGTCGCGGGTTCGAACCCCAGGCACACACCTCTGACTTTTCGAAGTTATGTGTGTATTCAAATTGAATTATCACTTGCTTTAACGGTGAAGGAAAACATCGTGATGAAACCTGCACACCTAAAAGTTCTTAGGAATTTCTTAGGTGTGTAGTCCGCCAACCCGCACTAGGCCAGCGTGGTGGACTATGGCCTAAACCCTCTCAATGGTAGAGGAGACCCGTGCTCAGCAGTGGGCGTAGTAGATAAGAATGATAAATAAAATAAATTATTTTTCACCCGCCCCGAGCTTTTTACATTAAATGTATAAAAATTACCGCTCTATAGTCTCTGCCTGCCCTATTGCAAATAAAGATTATAGAAGTTTAAACTGCGTTTTTTAATACAATTAAAATTATTTAAGTTTAAAAATCTGTACTTTGATATAACCCCGGTCGTATATCAATTCGGAGGGAAAGTAGTATGCCACGTAAAATTTTCAGCAAAAATCTAATTATCTCCAGACTTTGCTAGCCTGTCAGGGCAGGTAACGAGACAGCCGTGGGCCGCTGTCCAAAGAGGTCTCCAAACTAATGAGTTCCGACAAAAACTAAGTTTACATCATAGTCTGCTTCTAGACTATTATCTAAGGAAAATCGTGGTTAGGTTTTTCGGACGAGTAATACCTACGACAGTAGTGGTTAAGTTTTTTGGAATGTTACAGTCGAAGGTGATATAATAAAGAGGCCCTGAGTCAGGTGAATTTTTGGGCTCTTTCTTAAAAAATTATAGTAGCAAGAATTATGATAGGTAGTTTGTGATTATTATTAAAATATTACGTCAAATATATTTTTATTACGCACCTACCGGCTCTATTTTCTTGTACATTTCAGATGATCCTACGACTGTCTGGAAGAAACTACAAAAACTATCGATAACTAAAAAATCTATCGAAAAACTGTTTAAATATCATAAAAATGTAAAAATCATTACAATTCTAAAAATACGCGCTAAGCGTACTTACTATAAATGCGAAAACACAAAACAAACAAACAAAACAGTTCATTGTTATTCAACCTTCACCGAGAAAAATAACTAGGACATCAGACGAATAAAAATTTAAATGAAAGCTTTAATAATAATTAAAAAGGGACCTTATCTGTCCTAACGATATGCGATGTCGCTTTTATCTTTGAAACATATCGTATCGCCCCTACTATTTGTTTAATACTGTAGATCACGATTATTGTTACGAATTTTAGGATAACAGTGATACTGGCTGATATTTTTTTTTTAAATATACGTATAAAGAACAGGTTTTCATTTATCACCAGCCTGTACGTCGCACTGATGGGCCACTGCATTTGATCCTTGAAATGCAATATCTCGGCGTCTTAAATATTTATATTATAGCAATCATTACGATGCAACATTAAATGTCTGAGATTCATAATACGTCTGGAAAACAATCATATTGTGCCCAAGGTTACTCTTTCTAGGTTCATCCAATGCAATTATGAATTAATACGGACACAAGTAGGTCATGTAAACAAAGATTAATTGAAATGTCTTCACGCTACTTACTAGACTACGCTGGTTTACTTAGTGCCTGATGAATATTAAAACCGCTCTTATGACATACATAAATAAAACTTTTAGCTACATAAAGTATTAAAAGTATGATAGTAGTCTGCTTCGAGGTCTCGCGACAAATGTATGAGACGTGCGATCTAGAAGTCCCGAGTCCCGGTCCCTTGATTACCGGATCAAGCAAAAGTTTTATTGGGATATAGACTATTGGAAATTGTCAGTATCAGCATGGAGTCTGGAAATGTGCCGTAAAACAGCAAAAGGCTCGCCCCCTATTACGCGGGACTAATGCATACCTACCTGGTGAAATATTGGTGCAGAAATGCACCTCAGCTACTCCTTTTGGGAGTACAATCGTATCGATGTCAAAATATCTTTATTAAAATGAACTTTTACAAGTTCTTTTGAATCGTCAATACTAAACTATTTTATAAACTTTTGCCGCTCCGAAACGCGTTATCATGAATAAATAAGTGTATGATAATAGAAACAATGCTTATTAGTTAAAAGGTCTAAGAAATTCAGCTAATTCGAGAAACCTTAGTGACGCTTCAGTCGCCTGTATATTTTTTCATCAAAAGACCTTTCTTTGACGCCTCTGCGAATATCCGATGGCGCAGGTACCTGTCGTATTATAAGATATGTAGGTACTCATTGATATTATGGCGACATGTGCTGGCTTGTCTTTGTATAAAACAAAAACTTAGCAATACATAAAACTTCACGGGTGGGATTGCTTGACTTGAGCGCAATTAAAAATTATAGCTTACATTAAATCCCATTCAGAGAACTTAAAATTATCCTTATCCCTTATGAAAGATTTGAATTAATTCTTCATCAACTTATGTACATAGTCGCACTGCTGTGCACGCACCCAACCTAAAACTGGAATGGTGTAAGCACGACGCTGGCCTAATGCAGGTTAGGGAACGAACAATGGAACATATTGGCATAGATTTTTTAAATTTCTCCCGATTTAAAATACATATTTAGTCTTCAGAAGCGGGAGACAATCGTCATACATATTTGACAGCCACATATCAGAGTTCTAAAATACTACTAATCTTAACCAAAAGTGATTTTATTAAAAACTCTTTGATCTCTTTCAATAAGGCCAGCTCCTTATACTCTGTACGTCTTGATGCCTCCCTCATTACCAAAGAAACTTGCCAGACGTGACTACATTGTACTTAGTACATCGGTGTTCATTTGTAATCACGTTAGCCAAGTTATGAGCCCGGCCTCTTACTATTGGACGTGATATGGACGAAATAATCGACTTATTGCACACTTCATAAAAGGAAATTGTTGGTATGTGATTGGTCTAGAGTAAGGCCATCAAAATTTCTTAGAATAGGAGATATTCTTTCTATTTATGAGTTACGGCCAAAATAAATATTTATGAAAGATGAGAGTTTATAATAATGTAGTTTACTTATTACAAACAGATTAAGTTTTCAACGGTACAATTTACTACAACACACGCACAAATCCCGAAAGTTGTAAACAGAGGAGCTTTTATACACCACCGTAGGGCCAAATGTGTTTTAAATGCCGTTTTAGAGACTGATGCTACTACTGATTACTAAAGAAAAAATCTCGTCATACCTCGCTAGACCTGAGAATATATTCGATTGTTCAGCCTGTATTTATTATGAACTACTAAACATACGAATGATCTCAATGTTATACATGTAAAGAGGCTGTATCCACCGATTTTCAGCTGTTTATGAGGCCATGACACCATCTTGTGCCATTTAATGCTGCATTTGCTAATGCGAGAGTTCCACTTGACAAACTTTGTAACTAAGAGGAGATCGTTTGTACGTGTTATGCGCTCTCACCGCTACGATTTTAGCTTCTAAGCACACTCAAATAATGTCTTGAACTATCACCATTCTATACATCTCATCATCTTTGAAGATTTGTACTCAAATTTTCAATCATTGAATTTTATGCATCCAATTAAAAGTAAAATATGCATAGATTTTTCGATCAAGACTATATCGATCAACTTATCGGAAGAAGTTGGTAACGACCAACTGACAAATAAAATGAATAAATAATAATACCTAACAGTTTAAAACTTCTCGACCTTCCCCCGTTCACTTACATTTTAATGCAAAAAGCGGCTATTCTTAACACCTGCCGAATAGTAAGGAAGTTTCTGCAAACCGACGAACGCCTACCAGAACTAAATACAGATCGTCAGTAGAAGAAGGTTACTTGGCTTTGTCCCGTATCCATCTTTATTACAGTTCCAGGTAAAACCTGAGTGTTAAAAAAACAATAAATAATAAATAAATCTATTAAAGCTCTGTTTTCTGATTGTTCATTCTGTTCTATTCCTTTTAATGTCATATATGTGTTTTAACTCATTTTGTGGTTTCACGACATACCCATGCTATTGTATTAGATTGAAAGGATCTGACTTTTTCCTTTAGATTGAATGGATCTGTAAATGTGTTTAGAAAAAGGTAGCTGGCTCGCCCATTTTACGTGGGTTCTTGAACATAGTGAAGCGTGGGTGTTAAAAAATACCTATGCCTTCGGAGAAAACAGGTCTGACTATGTATATTTTATTTTCAATCAGCAGTAAATAAGAAGTGGTTGAACTATTCTGCCGCGTAAAGCTTATCTAGCCCATCAAATTCACTTCAATCTTCTGATGTATTTTTCCCGATCCTAGTTTATCAAGTCAGCGCGAAATATCCCATTTCATGCAGCTAAAACTTTTAGTTCAGTTTTCGCAAAAATACAAATGTTTTTGTGCTCAATATCTGTTTTGTTTCTGGGCCTTATAATAAGGACTATAATAGTTCTCCTCACGCACGATAAAATGTGTAATAGCTAATAATTTTAAGAGGTCTATTAACTAAACATCGTTTCACTGAGGCCTAAACCCTTTCAGTTTTAGAGGAGGCAGTGTGATGTATATTTATTGATGTATACGAAATAAAAAACACGAAACCTAAACAATATTCTAATTTCGAACAATCAACGAAAACATTAAATGGTGGAATTGAATTTTAAAGTAATTTAACACGTTCAGTGGTTGTTCGCCGTGGCCGGCTCGGAACAACACTTGAACGGCTGAGGAAGCCGGAGGAAATTTTCCACCCAACCCAACCCCGCCTCCTGTTACGTCACGCGCCGTCACAGACGTACTTGTACTGGATAAACACGTTGATTTATGTTCTTAATAGAGCTATTATCCACATCAGTGGCGGTACTTCCATAGAAGCTCAAAAGGCCATTTAAATATTTATTTAACAAAAGCAACTCGACATACATCCTCGTATGAATGAGAAAGTCAATTATAAACAAGACATTAAAAAATGAACGCGTAACGCTTTTGGACTTCCATGAGTACCACCACAGATGTATATATGTATGTAGGTATATAGTCATAATTTGTGCCGATCCAGCGGTCGCAAGCAGGCAGTGTTTTTGTTTTTTTAGGAAATCTTAGTAGCAGCACCGACTCTATAAGTATAGCCAAAGTTTACCCCCTATTAAGTTGTTACATAACTTACAAAATAGTAATGCAAAAGAACATCTCTGCCAACTCCTTCGGAGCGTGAGGCTATATATGTTTTTTATCTATACAGTAGACTCCCAAGACATTTCTTGTGTACAGTTTTTAGAGGTGCAGGTTGTGACACGGCCTCGACGGTCGAGGATTCAGATACCTACGAGTAGCACACGCATATGACCTATCAAAGTTATACGTGTATTCACATGTGATGTATTTATTGGCAAAGAAAATTATAATAATTAATTCGTCAAATATCTGTAGTCCCCCAATCCGTACTAACCTAGTGTGGCGTAAAATCAAAAGATAGAAGATAAAAACAGGATAAGATTGCTAAATAATTTTTAATATAGAATATGATATGAGTAATACTAGACACTTTTTTAACAGAATCATCTAAATACAGTTATAATGCTATGACTTACAATCGAAATTTGGAATTTAAAAGGATCCAATGATAGGAACGTAGCTAAAGACTTGAGCATAACCATTACTTAGTTATTATTCAGACTCACGCCTTTATTATTGCATTTATGCAGGTGTGAAACTTCGAAAAGTCAGAGGTGTGTTGTCCAAGGCTTAAATCTGCGACCACCGAGATTCTCAATCGCGCGCCTAAACCTCGAGGCCGTCTCTGCTTTACATAAACTTGAGTAACGATATCGCTCATCCAGCAAATTTCATTCCTATCCCAGGACGTCCTCACAAGGTCACCTCGTATCCCGAGGTGCGTTACATTCTAGGACGGCTCGAAACAATACCGCCGCCACTTTACTAAATGAAAACAGTTATGTGGCTGAGCCGTGCGTCAATTGATCGAAGCCTTCAGTTTGTCTCGTGGGCGGAAAGGATTTTTTAATACATATGGATGTGTGATATTTATTTCCGACTGTAATTGTGGCGCAGTTGGTTAGAGACCTATTTGCGAAACAAAAACGCGATTTCAATCCCCGAAAAATGTTTGCATAATCCAAAAATAATTATTTGGGGGTCTGAATAATAATGAGACCGATTTTTTGGGGCATTTCAAACAACACTTTTTACTTACCCTGGAATTGGACCCTGGCTCTTGGATCTCACATCTCGCACGGTCCCAAATATAACAAGGCAGTCGAATTAATACATGACAAAGAGTCTCCGAAAACCGTCAAAGACGAGAATAGAAATAAAATCGATCCTTCTACCGCTTCCTCAGAAAAGGGTATGTCCACAACGACTGCCTCTAAGAATGGCAAAATATGTGTGTATTAAAAGAGGTTGCTTGCATAAAGGTCGCCTTACTCCTCTTCGTAGTGTTACACCTGTAGATTTATTCTACAACATTTTCCGTCGTTTTCCGTCAACCTTGTATCATCATCAGCTTTTCGAAGACAAGTTCGTCTTTCGGAACTACGGAGCTGAGGACTTCTAATATCCTTGTTAGACCAAGAACAGACTGATAAATTAAAATATACCTAATAATCTAACTGCACTTTTGTTATTATTTCTTTGCGAATAAAATAAAGCTTAATTATTTATAAAACTATAAATAAATTAAAAAAAAATTTTCAAGTTATTCCGGGATAAAAAACAAGGAATTCAGAATAAGCGAAATAAATTAGATCAAAATAATAAAATGATTAACGACAACGAGTGAATGGGGCGATCGTGTGATTAATTAAAAGATTTTATCTGCAACAATGGGAAGTCACTAAACGTGTTCTAATTACAACAGTCGTTCGGAAGAAATGGTGTGTATTAAACACGTAAGGGTCGTCAGACCTTTTATACTGAACATTATATATGGATATATTTATGTTGTATAAACATTGTCGCTGGCTGCAGGTGGCTTCCGACCGATCCCGGTGGAGGTCACTGGGGGAGGCTTATGTCCAGCAGTGGATTGTAATTGGCTGATGATGAAACTTCGTTAAACCTTTTCTTTACCAAAAATATGTTCATTGTTTCTGCAGTTTTTCTTAAAATGAAAAATGATCGTTTTTACCATGCAGTCAATAATATAGCACTTATGACTCTTCATGACTTAACATTTTTCTAGAAAGTACAGTACCATAGTCGAGGCTGAATCAAAAAAAAAATTCTTACTTTAGGTTTTCAGATTGCACTGCGAGTGTAAATTGCCAATCCTAAGCATTATGAAACGAAACAATAAAATTACCTACTTACTCGTTCAATTTCACAATCGCAAAAAAAAAACAAATCCAGCAATGTTAAAACAGGTAAACAATTCTCATTACTGCCAAAACTCGACAGAATAGGACCCCGATCCCTCCACGTGATACATAAAGCGAAAGCACGTTAGAAAAACCAAAGGTAAACTCGCCCAAGGGGAATTTTATTTCATTTAAACGCCTCAGGGCTACCTTTACAATCTTATGTAGCGCCTTTGTACGCTAAAGTTGCTCATTCAGTTTATCTACTGTAAAATGTTGGCCAATTATGTGAAAACGCTTTTATTTTATAAGGTAACGAGGGCTTCTGGGAAATAAAAGGGTAAAGGCCAAGATTAGTGGACGCATGACCTTTAGGAAGAAGTTAATAATTGCGATGTTACTGCTTGGTGTTTCTCGGAATCAAACAGTTAATTAACAAGGTTGAGGATTAATCAAAAAATCTGTATATAAATAAATAAATAAATACACCCAACAGTCACATACATAGTCCTGACCCAACACTAAGATACGAGTCTTGTGTCGTGGGTATCAGAAACTACGAGAGACTTTTCGGTCTCACAAACACCCAGACCCGAAACAAATATTTGTGGATCACACAAACATTTGTCTCGGTGCGGGGATCGAACCCGCGGCCGCTAGTTTCGCAAGCTGGTGTCTAGCCAACAGCGCCACGGGGGCTGTCAAAAATATAAATATTAGAGTAATATTTTGTATCTGCTGTACGATTGAAGCCAATCGGCTAACCTGGTACCACTGTCTATGTGATGTTAGAGGAATCAGCTGCCTTAGAATTTTGATAATCGCTTAGATTTTGACCTCAGCATGAAAGATGTTAAGACATCAATGAATTAACATAATAATCAGTAAAATAATTGAACATTAATCGTGTCAACTGAAAAGTGATATCGTTTAACGTAGGTTCGACTGTCAGAGAATGTCTCGTTAAATCTTTTGCACATTAAGGTTGAAGCCTACATAAATAAACTTCCTAAATAAATAAAATAAAATTCCTTCTCAACCATAGAGCAGACTCGAGCCTAACAGTATATGTATGTGCAATAAAAATGCTTATAAATACTTTTAATAGGGACAAAAATACGTCCAATAGAAGGAATAACAAATGAATTGATCGTACGACTGTTAATAATAAATGTGTGACTGTTCATTCCATACAATAACGTTGTTTTTTGTTTTCATGGAAACCACGCAGCCGGCAGGAGTTCTCACGCAACCCGACGCTGTATCGAACCACTCCCAGCGCAAGCACAGGGTGTTTCCTACTCATTTGTATAGCTTTTGGCTTGAGTTACTCTTGTGTAGAACAGTACATCTATTTAGAAAGAGTATTTGTGTAAAGAGGCCATGATCGAAATCTAAGGCATAATAGTTAAGATGATTAAACTAGTAAACTTGAAGTTTATATTGATGAAGAAAACGTAATGATTTTTTTTAATTGTTTATAACGTCTATGTTATTGAAATCCCCGTAACTATTTTCTGTCTTAGTTTCCCCTTTTGGAGAAACATCGAAAATTCACATCTAAAACGCCTGACAACAACCAAAGACATTTACCCAAAATTTACTTACCTATGGCGTCTTTTCTCTTATATTTTAGATCCTTCATGAAATGTAGTAAAAAATTGGGTCTAACAGCCTGTATAGTTGTAAAACCCGTAAGTAAATTACGGGTAGGCGACTAAACCCCATGTCGGTGAACCGTTGGCCTTGACGGTGGATATATTCGGACCGACTGAGGCTAAATGCGGCTTTCAATGTCTCAACCCCGGTGTAATTTGACGTTTCGATTGCTTGTTATTGTCGTACTTTATTGATCTCCGATTGGGTTTGTACGTGATTTTTTGGTAGTAATTGTTTAGATATACGAACTACTTTGAAGAACCTTTTTCTTAGTATTTTTTAATCTGCTACATTTTATTTCACTCAATATGTCACTTTTTACAAGCCATTCACCCGTGATAACTATAGCCTATGTCATGCCAAGAGCGAAAATTATATTTTTTTAAATGAAATCAATTTCAATATACAGGGTGGATTCAGACCGTGATCGCAAACTAAGGCAGATAATTGCATGGGGTATCCCGACAAAAAGTAAAAATCTGAAGTTTCCATAACCACCATAGGTAAAATGTTTGCGGTTGCTAGAAAAACATCAGTTTTTTATCACTTTCAGAATTATTTTTTTAACCCTGGTGTTACAAAATAGTTATAGTTTGTAATTACCTCAGCTATTAACCTTCTTAGATTCCGATCACAGTCTGGATACACTCTGTATAATAAATTCCATACACAAAATCAAGGGAATGAAAGACAAACACCTCAAAATCCATGATATTCGCCATTCGCTCTACCTTAGGCAAGAAAGGTCATAACTTAACCTCACAATACGTAAATTTCTAAATACACCTGCAGAATAATAATATAGTTAGTGACATTGCCATGTCTAAGTAAATTATATCAGGCTCGTATGCAATACACGTTCCGTCCAAATTAATCGCGTCACTGAGTCTCGTAGCCCGACCTGCTAATTACGTATGGATGTGTGGTATGGATTGTTCTAGAACCTACGCTCGGTGTAACAGCTCCTTGATTAATTGCTAATACTGTTTCTAGTTTGTACGTAGAAATTACTGTGTTTACTGATTCAAATCAATGAGATTGTTTAATGTTTTTTTTTATAAGTGTGTAAGTAAATTTGTTACGGCTTAGTTCGTAGCTCCTAAATATTTGAATAGAATATGATGAATTTGGAATAGACATAAATACGAATTCATCGACAGTAATAAGTTAATTTTTAAAAAACTAACGAATTTAGAATTTTACTTTGCAACAGCATTTCTTAATAATCTGATAACTATGCTGGACAGAACTTATTAGTAATATCTTATTATTGTAATTAAATTCAAATAACATACAGGGTAATTACTTAATACAATTTAAGATGACGCAAGGATTTGAATAATAAAATTGTTTCATTTGCCGTGATTCAATTTAAATATAAAACAAATATATCCTCTAATAGAATGTTATTTTATAAAACCCAATTGCATTTGTATATTATAAAAAGTAATATTTAAAAAAACTTTCATTCGCAACCATGATGAATTTTAAAACAATTCTGAATTCTATTAGTAATACCAACATTCAAAAGTTTAATAGGGCAAGGCGCACAACTCTTTCGGCCTAATTATTTAAAAAAATATTTCATCAACGAAGTATTCGAAATATTTCCAGCCAGTGCGTACCCATATAAGAATGCGCGCTGCAAAATGACTAACACGCCATATGGCTTTCTTCTCACTTGTCGAGTTAAATCCATTGTTTGTGCTACCAAAGAGATCGGTAGATGGAAGTTTTATTTCACTAGGCTCGTAAAACTTTCGGACGTTTATGAAACTGGCTACTATTTATAAATCTAACGGATTTTATGAGGAGCAAACTTTTTATACTGTTTTCTCGACATTGGTTGACATTGGCGGGGAGCGTGGTAACACATCAACATTGGACAGTTATAAAATTTATGTTCGTGATTATACTGCTTTATAAACAAATGCGACCCGTTCCAACTTCGCCTTAGTTCTTTATATTTTTTTAACTCGTATGTACTTACTTATATTCGTAATTTTTCATCTCGATGAAATATTTTTTTTTCTAATAGTCCTTTTAGTTCCCACTTCTAGCTTTCACAAAATGCATATCATACCGCCTTAAAAAATTACTAGTAAAGGAAACGTTTTTAAGTTACCAATAATTAGAGTAAATGAAACAAAATATCATACTATTTCCATTTATTTTACAATTACATTATGTTGAATACTTCTTTTTGGGGCCAAGGCTTTACGATTAAAACGCATTTTCGGTAGAACTAGCTTCACATTCTAAAGCGGATCGTTTAATTCTTAATTGGGATAGGACTCTTCAAACAAGGTAAGTATCTATAAGTAATTTTAAAAAGATCTAATACATAATACTCTTCTTCTCTAAGACTTAGTCAATACTATTCTTAGAAGGTGTTATGTCAGTCCTGATTTACAGGATTTGCAGTAGAACTGTACGCGTGGGCGACATAATGAAGCCCTATTACTGACTTGACATTTTGTTACATAACGTTATGTTGGACCGAGGCGGTTCATTAAAGGTTTCGTAATAATTAGTGATAAAATCAGATAAAATACTATAAAAACGAGATGTTGTAAAATAAATTGTGATGGAAGTATCTTTTGATAGATTTTTGTTTTTTTGTTTTTGCTGAGTATTTAGCTATGATGTAAATGATAGGGAGTCTTAACAACTTACTCTTAAGCATAAACGCAAAGAACTAAAGTTTATTTAAAATTCAGTAGGTAAAAAAACATGAAATTTACTTTCGATATTCTAAGCGTATTTTATCGACCTATGCATAGAATAAGGTCACTTATGACTATAACACCAAAGTACTTTTTATGTCTATAATAGAGTTAAACTTGTTTATATATTGCCCTAGTGAAGTAATAACGATCATAAATTTTGTTGTTGTTTGAAGAACATAAAAAATTTACTGATAATTTTGTGCCCAAATAAGTTTAAATTGCTGAGAAACAGAAGTTGTGCAAAAGCACATATAGCTTTATTCTGCGCATAGGTCGTTATGACCTCGCTGCCTCGCGACGCCAGTATGTGTTGCTCTATCCGGAGATGAAGGGTTCGATTTTAGGTTTAGGCAAAAAAATATTGGGTTATTCCATCAATAAATACGTGCGATAAAAAACATATTTGCAAAACGTGAGTATAGAAATCCTATGTGCCTACACGTTCAGGAAATGTAGACATTATTATGTATGTGTCTTAAATCTACATAGCAACATCGTAACTAAAAAAAATATACCTACATTTCTCACCATCTTAATTATACGTAAAAAACGTACCCAAGTTCTCATAATGAAATATTCGTTGACAATTAAAGCGAATACATAACATCGCTGCGAAGACGAGCATAAAAGGTCTTTGCGAGCGCCAATAATAATTGATGAGAAGGGATTTGTGAAATTCATGGCCTAAGTTTGTGCCGCCCATCCCCTGGGTGACGTCAGAAGGCTTGTTGCCCGTGACGCACAAATTATCTCCGTGTAAAGAGCACGAAACGGAACAATTTAGACATTTCGGAGATTTAGTGCGCTATTTATTGAGTGTTTTAACTGGCATTTTTCAATGGGTTTTAGATATAAGCCTATGTTCCCTAAAATGGGGGAAAGAGATTATACAAACTAGACGAGTTTCATCAATATTTTAAATAATATTTAACGAGACTATTTTCGTGACTTTTTTGTATTTCTACAAAATTTGTTAAGTGATAGATGATAGCGAAATTATACAATTTATTGCATAAACATATAATCATTTTTTATAACAAAAAAAAATCTGAGTAGGTACGTACTTAATTAAAAAGACATAAACTATTCCTATTTTTATTTATTGGTTAATTTTGTCTGCATCTATTTAATCTAAATAAAATAATAGGTACACTCATGTACAACCTCATAAATGTATATAAAAGCACACTGGTGTTACAAAAGGCGCGCTAAAGGCGAGTTAGAAAGCAAAATAAATATTCCCCAGCGCCACCGCATCACGAAAGAGCTCACTTCAAGAGAATGTACGTGCTGTTACAAAACACATTACTCCTCGTTGAACTTATCATTATGTACATTTTATTGTTGGCTTCAATCCTTGCATTATGTCGGGAGCACTGAGTTCGTAGTTTAGTGACACCATTCTATTTAGTAAAAATATTTTTTGTTTAATGCATAAAAGCTGTTTTATACTCAATATTCGCAAAACATAAGTGGTATAACTAATATTAATAATTACACCCAACAGTCACACACATAGTCCTGACCCCACACTAAGATACAAGTCTTGTGTCGTGGGTATCAGAAACTACGAGAGACTCTTCGGTCTCACAAACACCCAGACCCGAAACAAATACCTATTTGTGGATCACACAAACATTTGTCTCGGTGCGGGGATCGAACCCGCGGCCGCTCGTCTCGCAACCTGGAGTCTAGCCAACTGCGCCACGGGGCTGTAACTTCCTCTAAATTTTGGAATGTTATTTAACGTGGAATTGTAGCACAGTGTTACAGACAATTAACTTGTAAAAAATTGATCTTTCTAGCATCCGTGACTGATAGTTTCAGTTAATTTTGGCATATTATTCTAAAAAAAAACAGCCAACAAAAAAAATCAAAATTCTCACGAGTAAAAAACATTGTCTACATCCCACGCAGTCTACGGGATACATCCGAGCTATTAACGCACACAGTTATCCGAGACTTAAGCCCGTATAGGCCACTGATTTATAACGCACTTAGGACTTGCCGGCTTTAGTCTGCAAACTTGAACCTCGGATGCTTGGAAATTTTGTAAAGTTCAAACAAAGGTTGTAGCGATGTGATATTTTTAGCGTAAATATAGTTCATATTTAAATATCGTGTTTTAGATAATAAAATATCTATGAAAATTTTGGCAAAATAAAATAAAATCCTCGGTAAACGTAGTGTAGGACGCCCTCTAAATTTGTTAAGAAATTAAAGAAAGATAATGATAATGATGATTATGAATTTTTGAGATACAGATTTGAAATATTTGAACGTATACACTCACGCTTGAATTCCCATAAGCGATAGACTGATACGTATTTCTGTGCCCACTTTTCGCCAATTACATTTTTGACCCACGTAATAACGCAAGCTTAATAAAAACAAAGAAATAATAAATGATACAAAAATAATTATTTTATTCGAAGCGAACTTTATAAATAAAAGAACCTGTTAGGAAGTACTAACATTACGCTTTTCATTCATACATAAAATTATTTATGAGACTTGAGAAACCTTGGTTTCAGTTTCCTAAAGTATAAGTCATGCTCGTTCACGGCAACCTTTAGTCCGTGTCCTTGAAACTCTAATGTACTTGAACTATTTTAATTGGAATACTTAAAATAATCCCCATGAAATTAGTTAATTAAAATTGTTTGTATAAAATATTTGTTGCGGACAATGGTTGAAAAACATTTACTGATATTTGCGTGGGTGTATTAGCAAAAACAACATGGTTAAGTGTTATTTATAATTCAAGTAGGTATATTTGGATTATATAAGCAAGCTATTTATACTTAGTAATAAGGCTCTGTTTTTGACCACATCTATTTCCATGTCGGTCACTTGCATTATATTTGATGTGGCCGATACATGACGCACGCGTCATACTCGTGAACGGAAGCTTATGACCGATTTGTTGCAATATGACTTTGTTTATAAGGAGCTTGTTATAAAAGAGTTTATGTATTTAACATAAGCATACCGTAAGTTACAATTTTTATCACAATACCAACAAAAACATACCAATGTTATTCGATATCTAATGTAACAAATAGTTACATAGAAAGTGTCGGAAGCTAAATTTAGTATGCATGGCAGGCCACCTAGAAAACATTTTATATGGCTACACGTTCGAATATATAAAAGGGTTCCTTATTTACATAGGATTCGACAGAAATTGTACTAAGGTAGTTTATTCCTTGAGCTCAATATAATCCGAAATCTATCCACTTTTGTATATAAACTGGTAACGTAAATAGTATTTAAGAAGTTAAGTATTCATGTTAGACATCAGTCATGCCTAAACTTATACTAAAAGACGACCATTCATGCTTTTTAATGTACGTTTTTTTCAAAAATTACCGGCGAATACCTGATGCCGATAATTATGACCTGTTCGAATCTAACAATCCATTTCTCCAGGACGTTTACCACTAATAACTCTTCTTTGTCTCGATTCTTTCAAATCAGTTAAAAAAATCTATATATTTCATTTAATAATGTAAATTATACTATTGGCCATATTTCAACCCACGTTTAAACTAGGCTACGCCAAGGAGCAAGACTAAGTGATGAATGTATCCTACGCACCGTCACAGAACACAAATTGTTTCAAGTCACGTAGGATTTAAATACAACGAATAATTTAAATTGACACAAAATGTAGTCAAGAAATGGAAATGTAATAGCATACAAGTCCATGTCGCCAGAAAAACTGACTTTTATTTCTACAAGGCGTTAAACTTAGCATTAATTAAGACATTCAAAGTGCAAAAAAACATCTTCAAGAGAATACACATGTCCTGCTCACTGTTTTCTGAAGACTTTTATGATTTTTGAAAAGATTAAGAATTTACATTTAAAACGCTGTCCTTTTATTATTGAGGAGCCCCACGTTTTGAATATAATTTAAATTATTATCCTATATAATTTAAATAAACTAACAAGAAACTTAGAACCCTATAAGCGACAAGCAAACTTCAAACTCCAACTCTTAATATTGGTTTGAAAAACCACAATAGCAGTCTACAGATAAAATTAATTATTCAAAAACCTTAATCCAAAGTGGGCTAAAGTAGCGATCTAATTATAGTACCCGTTCGGATGGGATTAGCTGAAGTAACAAACTACGGGGAATAGGCCCAACAATCGACTGAATTCTAAAAGTAAACCCGGTATAATCACGAGACCCTAAACGCTAAATAGGCTATTGCGAAACGAACTCGCATTCAAGAGTTCCAAAGATAGATATTTAATCAGTTTGGAAGTTAGCTGCTTCAATCTTTGCAAAAGACTTGAAATTTTGCTGATGTATATCGGACTCTACCATTTTTTTTATTTCTTCATACAAGAACGTGCGTATATGGAAGTAGAAACGTTTTATCATTCTGAATTACGATTTAATTATGATTCTATTTTAAAAAAATATCTTATAGTCACACATGTAATTCACTAAAATGAGAGAATAGACTCTACGTAGTTACGCGTAAACTTTACTGCAACGCTGATTTTCGGAAAACAATACCTTTTTATTACAATCTAAAAGGTTCCATATAAACACTCTAATTTTGTAAATCCATGAAACTATTTTATAAGAGCTAATTTTCGCTGTCCACTTTGCTTTCAGACGTCTGAAATTCAATATCGAGTGGCTGAGAATGAGCTACCGCCGTCTAAGTATTTCATAATAGCAAACTAATCAAATGCCAAATGGACATTGAATCTGCAAGAATCCTTCAAAACTTTCGCAGACATTTTGATGGGAGACATCGAAATCCCAATTCCCCGAGAGAACGGAATCCTTCGGAAAGTTTAAATGTAATTCATTCATTAGTACTTGGAATCAATTATATCAGTTTGATTTTCACAATGGGAAGCGGATAATTGGATAACTATAGCTGTATTCCTATAGCCTTTATCCTTAAAAAACATATCTCGAACTCTCTTTTTCTTATGTCACGATATGACAGCCGGAGATGTATATATATGTACATAGGTGCAATGACATCTTCTCACGCAGCTGTTTTATTTTAAGGTCCTCTTAAAACCGCACAAATCTTAGGGTAAAGGTACTTTTTTATATTTTACTTTCACTTGATAAACCTGGGCAGGCTGCCAGTATTTTAAGACCATTTAAAAAAGAGAGAGGTGAAAAGAATAGACAAAATAATACTTTTATTGGTTGTGATAATGTAAATAATAAGACGGAACACACACAGGTCGTTTTATTTTTATTTTCCAAAGGAAAACAAACAGTCGAATGGAAATCAAAATACATTGTATAAATACTACATTATCTACGGATGACATTGACTATATTATACTACTAACTTTTCATAAGAGCATACCAATCGTATTTATAATAAATAAGTTAATATAAAATCTACAAAACCAATAAGAATTGCTCAAATCAATTTTCTATAACAGTGTTACTACCCCGATCGGTTGATCTTAAGTCTTCACAACCAATGCTCAACCGCTTTCTGACAGTATTGATTAATCAATTCACGAGAATCTAGATCGCTTTGCCAGAGAATTAGTTTGCGGTTTGCCGTTTATCCCGCTGCGTTAGTGCATCATTCAGAAGTAATTGCTTGAATTGCTTATGGAACCACGTCTCGTTTAGTTGAAACTAGTTCAAACCACGTGTTGCTTTGTGAAGCTGGATCGATGGATGCTTAATGAAGTTATAGTTTCACAAACGTTGAATAAAATTTGCTACATCATAATCAGTTCATATACTTTTACAAACCTTTTACTGCTGGGCAGCTACCCTCTACAACTAAAGGGTTTGAACGCTAAACATAGCAATGCGGGGTTTTATATTGTATGTTTAAGAGCTATGTAATGTCTTCTAGAAAATCATATTAGGCATTCCTATTAAAGACTTAAAGCAGATAAAGGGGGTGGAAATACACCGAGAATAACGGCGTCAATTCTTTAATATATTGAAAGTAATTTATATTTATTTTTTAACATCATCATCACTGTGCAAAAGCCGTGCACTGTTGGACACAGGAATCCCTCGCAGACTTTTAAAGTGCTCTGTCGTAAGCGGTCTGCATCCAAAGGCTTCCCGCGATTTTTGTTTAATAGACGGTCCGCCTTATTACTGGATGTGAGTGGCTATAGCACCGCCCAAATCTTGATCGATTTAGTGGCTATCTTAGAACTTAGAACAGCGTGTGTGTGGTTAATAGTACTGTAGCCTTTTAGGAATACCACTTGTACGGAAAGCTGGTTTTTGGTTCTACACAAAATTAATTAGAACATTAGCATGAAAATAATATTTTAATGCAGACCAAGGAAAAAGTTCAAACACTACATAAGTTTTCATTCCAGAACAAATTACCCGAACGTATAAAGTATCTTCATATTCAGGAATTTGATCGTCTTCCAAATAAGATCGATTTACCAAGTTATACGAAATTGTGTACGTCAATATGGTCGTAACAATATGAAGGGCTCCACCGAGTCCCGTGTGGGGGCACAATCGATACCCCTCGTGAATAATAAATTGATGTTGATATACATTTGAATAACTCGCTTTGTTTCCATACATCTATTATGTTTGCTATACATATATCCATCTCTAATATTATCTAAATTACGTCAGCCGTGCCCTGTTTCACCCGCTTCAAGTTTGACTTAAAAATAATAAGAATTCCTGAACGTATTAAAAATTTGCAAGAATAAGTTTTTCACATCCTCTTCCAATTTAATTTTAAAGTCCTAATTTAAAGAATTCTCACTTAATGCTGTTCAAATTTTCAACCTGAAATGCTGACGGATAGAGAGCTTGTGGAGCAGACAACTGAACTGGAGACCACATCTAGACAGTAGTGCGGATCGTCCTACAGTACAATGGTCCGGCAACATGAAAAAGATGACCGATTAGTTGATGGATGAAGGCTAATTGAGAAAGGTCGGGATTGAGCTTACTTTCACCAATTGACAACCATAGGCTGAGTATGTATAACTTCACTGAAATAGTCTTAATAACAAAAACCCCCTTAATCATAAGCACAATTTGTTTCTCTTCTATAATAGCAAAGAGCGGTTTGTCCATAAAATGTGGCAATTCAAGCCGCGATCTCAGCAAGGCTGTTAAAAATCCAATATTCAAACACAAAAGTCGTTTAAGATGAATACAGGCAAGAAGTAGCGAAAACACCGGCGCAGTCGGCCACAGTTTATTAAAACTTACAAAAGCCTCTTATTGAAATCGGCTTAAAAGTGGAAAACCGCAAACGTAGGTACACTGTGAAATTGGGGTTGGTTGGAAAAAATCTCAGAGGCCATGACAATCAAAACAAGCGAATTAATACTTTAAGCATAAGAGTTAAAGTGTAAAATCCATTGTTTGGAATTAATAGACTATCGATAGCAATGTCTCTAGACGAAACGAGTAACTTTAAAGACTTGCATGGAAATGTAAAATATTCCGTTGTTAATTTTATGTCTTTTATCCTTAGTTACATGAGTTATTTTCAACATAACATATAATCCTGCGGTTTTCCTTGCAAGATAAATTAGTACTGCGAATTTGTTATCGTTTTTCAACAGTTGATAGTTCTAGACCGCACCTACAGTTACAATTAGATTCGTATTTTTAAAACATCGTCATTGTAATTAACATTCTCCTTTAAGTTTTTATCTTTTTAGTAAGGTCCCCATAGTTTTTTTTTTTTTTTTTGTTCTCGAGGGGAAAGCTGTTTATGGCTCTACTTCCCGCCAGCCCGGGGGAGGGGGGCGGGAAGCGTATGTCGGGGTCACCGGTCTTCCAGCCCGGCGCGCGGCGACGTCATATCCGCGCAGGTGTTAGTGCCGGGCTGGGTCCCTAACAAAATCCCTAAACCGGCATACCGACCAAAACCCCCCGGTGGCCATCTCCGCGCCAGGTTGGGCGACCATGGTACGTGAGCGAGAAGCGCACACCGTTAACCACAGCCGCCCGGTGCGCCTCCGAGACGAAATTGTCTCGGCCGTCTCGGAGTTTTAGGGGGCGCAGTTGCACCCCCACTTCTTGGTTCGGGCGCCTCGGTTGTGGATGGGCGCCCGCGACGTGCACAGGCCATAGTGCCGCCGCCCCTCTCGGGGTCACTTTCAGTGAGGACGCGCTGCCCCCACAGCACGTCCAGCGACCCCAAGGGCCCCTTTAAGTCGCCTTTTACGACAGGCAGGGGATACCGTGGTGGGATTCTGACGCCCCCTTGCCACAGGGCAGAAGGTCCCCATAGTTGAGCATCACTGATCGATGTCAGTTTCTAGCAGTCTCATAAATTTTTAAAAGAAATTCTGTCTGTTTTCATGCTTGACGGCTAAACTACCCAATTCATTTTCATAAATTAAGTATAGATTACACTTTCAAGCTTTTAGGTATATAAACAAGTTTTATTAAAATTAATATTTTACATCCCCGGAACATTCACTGCGAATCACAGCTAATTAACTCGAAATAAATAGATAAATATCCCTCATATAGCTGATTTCATTCTTACTGCACCAAAAAGGTTGTAACCTTTTCTAATTTTGCATCAAATTGAAATACACAGACGCCTTTATACCCTAGAAGAAAGCGGACGCAGTGACGCGTACTCTCTCAATAGCCTGGGAACTTCCGACTTCGTGTGGGATTACGTAAACCAGCTATTTTCTTTGGCAAGCTAACGAGGCGTGTCGAGCTTCGATCATTTGACGTTACACAACGCCGAAGATTCCTATTGCAATGCTACTTCTGCCAAAAACAGTGGTTGGTATAAACATTTTAATATAATTGCATATACTTCGTTAGTCATATATTAAGCCAAGTGCGCTCATTTTAACTGCATTCTTACATTCAGAAATCATGGGAAGTTCTATAGGAACCCAAAAGTGTTAAAGTTAAATGATTATTATTTATGTTAAATGTTTATTGGGTGGTCGGGATACTCTGCATAAAGATTTAAAGCGCAATGATTAATTATTGGAAATTTGTAAGGCAAGCTGGACTTTCTGGGCTTCTATAGAAGTATCTACCGAAAATGTCAAGAATGTGTGTATGTTATACATTGTACATATATCTTCTTAAAGAATATACGCAAGCAATACTTTATTGTGAAAGACGGCGACCCTATCCGTCTAAGCATGTTTTGTTACTAAGCTTAGCTACGTAGACACATCACCATATTCATTTTTAAAATCTTATTGGTTAGATAAAACCTATGTATGCTGTAAAAAACTTACAATCTTATACCCGTCAAAGTCCTGACCTTTTCAACTTAAATTATGATCTAACATTATTTTTGTTCCATTTAATTACGCAAATATC
Source organism: Cephonodes hylas (assembly GCA_030295005.1). Lineage (NCBI taxonomy): Eukaryota > Metazoa > Arthropoda > Insecta > Lepidoptera > Sphingidae > Cephonodes > Cephonodes hylas. Next base: position 10,696,441 of record AP025371.1, read on the forward strand.
TTTTCGAATGTTAACAAAGCATGAAATTCAAACAAGCCTGCGTCGTTTGAACAAAAGGTTAAGTAAGCAAAACAACTTGTAAAAGAAACGTTCACCTTATTTCTTTAAATTCAAACATTTATTTATATCGTAAATATAAATAACGCAGAAACTTTACTGTTTTCGTCTGGTAACCTTGTTTAGGTGACTCATTAAGTATTCGGGGTGTATTCAAACCGTGATCGGAAACTGAGGCAGTTAATATATACGGCGATCACGAACCCATTGGCATTAAAAAAAATCTCGACAAAAAATAATAAAATTAACGCTTTCCATACAACCATCTGTGTCAAATGTATTTAATTTGCATGGAAAGCGTCAACATTTTTCTTTTCTGTAGGGATTTTTTGATGCCCGTGGGTTTGTGATCACCATAGCTATCATCATCAACCCATAATATACGCCCACTGCTGAGCACGGATCTCCTCTACCATTGAGAGGGTTTATGTCAGTGTAATTAAAAGTTCCTATTTTAATTTTCGTAAACTGCCAAAGCAATCACGATTATGCCATGTCCACTGCCAATTTCGGTAACCTTGATACTAATCCAAACATATAAAACTTCAGGCACGTGAAATTACACATTAAATTCAAAATCAAGATGTTCATAATCTTACAAGTAAACTCTCACAAGCAATTTTGAATCGTCAAAAGATAAACTAATCCCGCTAAGACCCTGTTATCCTTGTTAAAAAGAAATGGCGTAAAAAATCTTAACAACACATCAATCATCATCATTATTTTATTTCAAAATTAAAGTATTTTATATATAAATAAAATATTGCCCTAACATGTGTTATCCACAAATTGTAATGAAGCCAATTATATTAGTTATTTTTGTTCTATACATAACTTACTACTGAAATATGAGGAAACATTTATAAAAATCACTTGGGACTATGGTATTACAAAATGCAGTACGACTGAAGGTCGACTTAAATTTACATCAATAATAATACTGTTTTAAGCACGTATAGGTAGTAGTATTAGTAGTAGTATTTAATAGTAGTAGGTATTTAGCAAGAGTGGTGGCCAAGGGAGGGCAAGCGCAGTGTTAGCCGTCCACCAGCTAGATGGGTGGACGATTTGGTTAGTGTAGGTGGAAGATCTTGGATGCGACTGGCCCAGGACAGAGACGAATGGCATGCCAAAAGAGAGGCCTATGCCCAGCAGTGGGATGAAGGAGGGCTGTGAATGATGATGGTATTTAATAGTGCGCTGGCTGCAGGCGGCTTCCGTCAGGTCCGGGTGTAGATCATTGGGGGAGGACTATATACCGCAGTGGACCACCAATGGCTGATAAATGGTTGGATTGAATACTGAGAAAAATCCAAACATTTCGCAATAAATATCTATTTTAGTACTGTCAAATACCCAAATATTTCACTCATTTATTTCTCCCATCAACATTTGCCTTACAAGCAGCGAAAACACGCGAGTAAACAGAAATGTAAAGCATAATTTAGCGCCATTATCGACGCTGAGTGACACGGACAGGTGCCACACTCCGCCCGTCTCTGCCACGGTGACGTGTTAATAAAATTGCGCGCGAAACGACAGCCGACACCGCCATCTTGAAAAGTGACGTCTGATTAACTCGTGTGGTAATTAATTATTCTATTTTTACTTTTTTATCGGCGCTTACTCCTATAATAAGCTTGCTTTAACGGTGAAGGAACACATAGTGATGAAACCTGCGCACCTCAGAATTCTAAGGAATTTCTCAGGTGTGTAAGCAAAAGAAGCAATAGAAATCTAATCACTAACTTGTAAGCTAATTTGTGAATTATCTTATACAACAAAGATAACAGGCTTATGAAAATTGCAACAAACAATGATGTAAGTAAAAATGTAACCAAGAAAAGAATCTAATAAATTTAAAATACTAAAGAAGGTAAAGAAAACAGTAAAAAGTTGGTATTATAATATACCAACATGAATACTAGGTTTTTTGTGAATTCATAATACTCCTTACTCATACTCTTAATTTTTACACGTGACACCACAAAATAACCATCAAATTTATGACGTCAACACCCTATCTTCCATTCACACAAACCCAATTAAATCCTCACACAATTTCAATACACTGAAGCATGCTTTCCAATTACTTAGCTGGAGCCCGGAGCATTTATGTCCGGCGGGCGGTAAACCTCTCACTTTAGAACATCCATTCCACATCACACCGCACCGGGCCCTCATCTATTCGCATTACCTGGGATTTGAACGGATTTCACACTAAATGCTAGCTTCTGTGAATGATTTTCAATACGTGAATTGTGGCAGAGTATCCTGTGAATTGGATCAAGATATGCTTCGTCATCAACAGCGTCGCGTCTATTGCTGGATATAGGCCAGTGATAAACTTAACCATAATAATTTATAAATACGGTACTGATATAAAAGGTATTTTTTTCAAAATTGAGGTCCAATTAGATTAGATTCCAGTCTATTGGTTACGTCCTACTGATGAGCATAGGTCTCCTTTTTGACTAACAGGGCTTTAGCCTTAGTTCCTCTCCCTTACTTAGAGTGAGTTGGCGGATTTGACATCTATGAAATTTTTAAGAACTTTTGTTGGTACAGGTTCCCTCACGATGTTTTCATTCATCACTGCACATAACACATGATTTCTAAAAGTCAAAGATTTGTGCCAAGGGTTTAAACCAACGACTGCCGAAGTTCACGACTACGTGCCTAAAACTCAAAGCCATTTCTCACGATCTAATCCAAAATAATATCCGAAGTTACTTTAAAAGTATGGCGAGCCTTACCCTATTATCAGCTGTGCAGCGAATGCGCTCCACCCAGCGCCAATTTTCACTATTTGCATATTATAACCCCGTTTTAGTATAATTTACTATGCGCTGGGACGTTATATTTCGTTTACACACTCCAAATCTATTTCGCTTAAATGATAACTAAACTTTATTTAATAGATAAGTTTCAACCATTCTGGTTCAGCAAATAAGACCATTAATTACACGAATTTAACTAAATTGTATTTATTTACTAAAGGAATACGAGATAAATTTTAGCTTGTGTATCTATACTTATCTATACTAATATTATAAAGCTGAAGAGTTTGTTTGTTTGTTTGTTTGTTTGTTTGTTTGAACGCTAGGATCTTAGGAACTACTGGTCCGATTTGAAAAATTATTTCACTGTTAGATAGCACATTTATCGAGGAAGGCTATAGGCTATATAACATCACGCTACGACGAATAGGAGCGGAGCAGCAATAAAGAATGTTTCGAAATCGGGGACATTTTTTCCTTTTTGTGAGCTTCCGCGGCGTGCGCTGCGAAAACGGTTAAAGTTTCGCTAAAATAATGTTTGAGAGAAATGTTCCTCTTTAAAAGTTCTAAAAAAAAGTCCGCGACAGCATATGTCTATTTTTTAAGGTTGGCTCACTATTACGTTTTTTATCCTAACCAAATTTATTTTAAAATAAAGTTTTATTTGTGAAGGTGTTTTTATAAATATGATATTAATCCTTATCCAAATAAATACGTTATTCATTACAAGTATTTAATTTTAAATAAAATTGCCCTTTACATAATTTGATTTCACTGAGTATCTTAGAAGATATTGCAATTTTAAAATATTGATCAAGCGCGCAGTAATGATGCACAAGGCGCCGATCGACGCGTTACGGTTTTACGTTTGAACAATTTGACCGAATTGTATGAATTTTGGTATGGACATAAATAGGACTCTGAGAAGTAAAATAGACTACAACTTATTTACCTTCTGATCTCAACCCTGTAGTCTACGCGGACGGAGTCGCGAGCAAAAGCTAGTTAATTAATATTATAAAGCTGAAGAGTTTGTTTGTTTGTTTGTTTGTTTGTTTGAACGTTAGGATCTCAGGAACTACTGGTCCGATTTGAAAAATTCTTTCACTGTTAGATAGCACATTTATCGAGGAAGGTTATAGGCTATATATCATCACGCTACGACCAATAGGAGCGGAGCAGCAATAAAGAATGTTTCAAAATCGGGGACTTTTTTCCTTTTTGTGAGCTTCCGCTGCGTACGCTGCAGAAACGGTTAAAGTTTCGCTAAAATAATGTATGACAGAATTGTTCCCCTTTAAAAATTCTAAAAAAAAGTCCGCGACAGCATATGTCTATCTTTTAAGGTTGGCTCACTATAACGTTTTTTATTCTAACCAAATTTATTTTAAATAAAGCATTATTTGTGAAGGTGTTTTTACAAACATGATATTAATCCTTAGCCAAATAAATACGTTATTCATTACAAGTATTTAATACAAAATAAATTTGTCCTTTACATCATTTGATTTCAATGAGTATCTTAGAAGATATCGCAGTTTCAAAATAATGATCAAGCGCGCAATAATGATACTCAAGGCGTCGACCGGCGCGTTATGGTTTCACGTTGAAACAATTTGACCGATTGTATGATTTTTGTATATTTAAGTAAATAGGGCTCTACGGCGTAAAATACTACAACTTATTTTCTTTCTGAACCTAACCCTGTAGTCCACGCAGACGGAGTTGCGGGCAAAAGCTAGTTATTTATAAAGTGAACATTTCTTAAAAAGATCAGAGTATCTAGAGTTTTCTAATCATTTTTTGATATTCGAAGACTGCTCTCAATTTATTGAACGAAGTAGAAAATAGACTAAAGCATATACCATCTCAGTTTTACAGGAGACAAGTGCCCAGCAGTGAGACGTATATGGGCTGATGATAATAATAGACATAGGACCCATCGTCATGCTTTACCTATGAAAGTAGAAAAAAGGCATTCCAGATTTTCATATATCGTATACAGCAGATAAAATAAACAAGAAATCTTCATAGAATTTTTCTATCTTGAATCATTGTGTGAAAATAAATGCGAGACACACACTCGTCAACATTTCAACGTTATCTCGGTCTAAATTTAGTTTGTGAGTATTCTTCAGTTATATATCAAAATGACATCGTATTTGTGTTGTGACAATCTATTTATATTAAAAGAATGTTTATATGAATTTAAGGGTATCTCTGAAGTATACTTTTTCTACGGTTAAGAAAAGGATTCTTTTCCGATGTTATATTTAGAATATATTTGACTAAAGTTGAACTCTTTAAATTGAGTCATAATTAAAGCCACCCACACACAGGCATAGTGGCAAGGAATACCTCTAAAAATCTTCTGTGGAGAAAATTCAATATGGTTAATTCAAACTGGACTTAGCTAAGCTGCCGTGGTGCAAAAACACGATTTAAAGCAATATTACGAGTATACCGCTCCGTTAACTTACTAAGCAACTGTAGTCTGCCAACCCACACTAGGCAACAGTTGTGGCCCTAAACGGTCTTAGTTGTAGAGGATACCCAGCAGTGGGACGTATACGGGCTATTGACGACTGTATAGACATCCCATATAGTGTTATAAGAGGTTAAATTTATTGGCAGTTTATTCCATCCGTTCGCAAAAACATCGCGGTAAGGCTTAAAGACCGTATGTAAGTGGGGTGATGACAATCATCACCAGACGCCAATGTAGTCGTAAAACCTGACCTATTCAACCTTAGAAAAGTCCCGTAAATAGTAATTACTACAGTATTTTATCATACATAGTTACATCATACAAATAAACGTGCATAAAGCCGTAAATCTTTTGTAACATGTTATCCAATGAAACGAGAATCTTGTGGCGTTCACATCAAAATGTATTAAAATGATAATAGCCGGCTCCAGAGACGCGCCTATTGTTTTTATAAATAACTCGGATTTATGCTTGCAGCATAATTGTATAAACAGCGGCGGAGGTTGCGTCAAGCGTAAAAAAGCAGGTCACGTGAGTGTATGTGTGACGTTCTTAGATTAGATAACACAGATGAGACATAAGAAAGGCCGTGATTTGGAGAAAATCTGATCGTGGTAGTTTAAGAACGAGACTGTTCGATGGTTTTAGAAGAACGGTAAAATGATAAGGATCCCGATGACGAGTGTAGTGCAGCCATAGTTACGCCTGGCAAGATACAATACACTTTTTTGCTTTTTGTAAGTAAGATAGACAAGGGCAGATTTTGAAACGTCTCTCAGTACCCTGTGTCAAATAACGGACTAAAAAATATCATTAAAACGACCTGAACTCACGAAGTATTTTAACAGACAGACCCGTGGGGCAGTTGACTAAATACCTTGCGAACGTAGGTCACGGGTTTGATTCCCACATCAAAATAAATGATCCAATAATATTTCGAGTCTGGATGTTTGTGAGACCGAAAAGTCTCTCTTAGTTTCTGATATCCACGACACAGGACTTGTATATTTGTTTATATTCTTCAATCAATCGTAACTAACATTGAACATCCGAAGTTCATTCTAATAAAATAGATTGATGTATCGCGTCTGTCGATTTCTTATTCATACATTGATGCTCTAATTGTAAAGCAAGCGCATACGACAAAACATAATTAGATAAGCAAACACCTCAACTATCTTATTATATACACCATAAGGGTCACTTTAGAATGATACGATCAACAAAGGACGGTAAACGTAGGTTCGCATATAAAACGCGTAAATTGAGAAGTTGCGGGTTTAGAAGAGAAACCATAAACACAGGGTATTTTAATGTTACCAAGGTTTACAATCTCGGGAAATCTTTATAATGAGTTTATCGCGCGTTGTGTTATATCTGTTTATTACGTATAATTTTGTTGTTGGTAGTATATAATCAGTCGCTAAGATGGCGACCACAGTACGTAATTTGTAAAATCCGTGAGACACACGATCTGTTACGCTTAATCAACTAAGTATTTTCATAGTACATATTTCCCGCGATAGTCGTCGTGAAACTCGGCGGCCGCAGGTTAACCTCTGGGAGTAAATAAACTAATCAGAGGATGTTTTGCTACAATTTATATCCTTATGACATATTTTATAAAATTAATTATACAATGAATTTAATTTATTTAAAAAAACAATGACATTTCGTGTTGCTGAGGGAGTTTCTTGCCGTTTCTTTTCCACAGCGATAACACTTTTCGAAGCGGCAAAAGTTTAAAAATATATCTATAATGACGATTCAAAAGTACCTGTGAAAGCCCAATTGATTAAAGATTATTTGACTGACTTTAAAATCCCAGGCACACAACTTCGACTTTTCAAAGTTGTGAGTGTATTCATTATCCATTAACAATTATTTTAACGGTGAAGGCAAATATGGTGAAGAAACCTGCACACTCAAATGTTCCCATCTGTTTAACAGGGGATCATAACTTGTATGGATAAAGGCATTTCTAACTTTAGAGATACGAATATTAATGCTATCAATAAAATTAAACTGCAGAGCGTTTTTCCTATTGTATTGGATTCGATGGTAATAAATATAAATACTGCGCGATTTCCTATACTAAAACAGTTGACTATTCGATTACATCTGACTTGTTGCACAATGTCTGATTATCCTCACGATATTATTGACATGTTAATAACCTTAAGAGGAAAATTTATGCAACTATTCACTGGGGGACTGAACCGTTTAGAACTGATGATAGATTGTAGGTGCAGTGTTGCTATCCTATAAGAGACACTGAAGAAGGATATTAAAGTTTTCTAAAATTACAGTAATTTAGGACTGAGTACACTGTTTTAGACAGAAGGAATGTTTGGATCCACTTTCCTTTTGTTGCTTTCTACTACCACCGTTCATTAGAAATAAGTCAAGTTTTAGATATAAAAAAGCAAAAATTAGCTAAGAATCAATGTTAAGTACAAAGATGGTAAAGATTTGGTAAAGCTTACTTACGGACATGACGTTTTAATGAGATCAGAGATTTTATGGCATATGTTAGTTTTATAATTGTAATTTTTACCTTTACCAAGATATTCTTTATTTTTTATTCTTAATTAATAATAACAACGATTGAATAGTGAAAGTCTTCATACCTTGACTATATAAAACATCTTTCCGATGCTGTAATCCAACAAACAATATATCTAAAGAAAACGCTAATAAAGCATATCCAAAACTACACGACCTCCATTCATCACCTGACCCTAGCACAAGCGACGTGAATACTCAATATTCCGCCACGGCAGTCCAAACTTTATTTATAACCTTCGAACGCAATTACATCAAAACGACGGGCTGTCCGGAATACAAACTATTTGCCAACGCTCCGCCGCGCTGTACGGTCGATTTCAACTCTCAATCACCTCTAACTGGGTGTGCGAAAGTCGATATGAATTTTCGATGGAGTCTGTTCATTCATAGTCTTTAAAAAATGTAGGAAAGTTGTTATTTATCCTTTAATATGACTTAGAACTCCAGCGTGGTGGATTAAGACCTAACCTAAAACTTTGGCCTAGTGTTGGTAGAAGTTTGCATTCAAGTTGTATTATTGTTATCACTGAACATAACAAGCCTGACTGTACATATTTTTCTTTGCTTACTTTTCTTTTATTTGACTCGATTCGATTACAATTAAGAAAATTCTTCTTGGTATTTATCTAATTACCTACCGGTCATCTATTTAAACCGGCCAGTATCAAAAGTTATTCAACCAACAAAGAAGGAAAATTAAACATTTAATTAGCAATTTACCTGCAATTATTCGAAGAACATGTCAATCAGTTTTCCTGTACTTAGACTTGTAACGCGCAAGTTTTCAATAAATATCTATTACCATGTATCAGATGCACGGTTACTGAGGTGTGATTAAAATCTTGCACGCGTATTATCTTACAAGACTAGAATTATGACGCCTCGATTACAGGGTAAATGTCAAGAAAAATAGATCAACTGCGGTTATAACTCGGTTAATTTGCTTGTTCTAGTTATATAAAGACTTCATGGAAGAATAATGCGAAGTATAATAAAAAAATCTAAGTTTCGATTTCCTAGTCGCGAAGTTTTATTGGTATTTAATCATCAGCTCTTTTACAACTGAGAGGGTTTAGGTCTTAGTTCACCACGCTGTCCTAATGCGAGTTGCTTGAATACCTACAAGTGTAAGATAAAGAAAGCGATTTTTTACGTCCATAGATACGCTTTACTCCCGATCCTCAAAATTGTACGGAAGTATATTCATTACTCTACTACCATAAGGCTAGCGTAAAAGTGTTGCCTTATCGAAACATAATACGAAATGATTTCGTCATTTGTCTTGTAATAAAAACTACGCTTAAAATGCACTTTGAGGACCCTTGTTATTATGCCATTATCATATAGAAAACCAATGGAATATTATCCAATTTTATTCAACAAAAAGTTGGATTCGTAAGCAAATTTGGTCTCCCACTGCGTCTGTTATCTTACCACGATCATTCTAATACACTAGTCTATTCAAACAAACTCAATGGTACCGTTCATACATGATTTATTCATGACGATAATCGATTTAGTTCTCGATACCAATTCCGCTCCACATACAATTAATGTTGTATTTCTACATCGTTATAACTCGGAATGTATCAATGGAAACTAGTAAGTACCGTTACAAAAAGTAAATGAGGTCGAATAGTTAATTAATTGATTAGTTAAATAAGAGTGTGTAATAAGAGATCTTACAATAAATAAAATATTTGCGAACTACATAAAAATGTTGACAAACTACACAAATAACGTCAGTCTGGATTTTTATATGAGCACAACTCTGGAAAGGAAATTTTATTTATTATATTTATGCATCTAATACATTAAAACTTAAAAGCAGAGTTAATGCCTAAGGCGTTCTCTAACAGTAACCTGATAAGATGTAGATGTTATAAGCAGCGTTTTTCGCTGTTTGGGATTTATACGACAAAATAAATTTTGAAATTTGAAAACCTACTCTATATAAACACGGTGGCCCTAAGGAGTAGGCAGAGGTGCATTTTTGCACCCACGTTTTGCCAGTTGAGGTTTTAATCCCACGCAGTAGGGGACAACCCACAGACGCTTAGCTCCTCGTATGTTGAAATAATTTACTAAAATATACTTATACTCAGCCTATCGCCGTCCACTGCTGAACGTAGGCCTCCCCAAGAAAAGCGCCAACCATCCCGGTCTTCTGCAGCCCTCATCCATCCTATTGTGATATAGGAAGATGTACTTATCTATCCATATTTTAACGCTTACAGACCAAAGCTAACGGAGGGATTCTTTATAAGACCTATTTTTGTCAGCTATACTAATGAATATTAATACTTAATACTTACTGCTTTACGATATAAAATGGACGTATTTAGCGTAATTATAAGTCGGTTTAGATCAATTACGTGGCCAAAAATAAATCTCAAACGAGTCATTTATACCGTGCTTATTATAATTACAAGTTACTTTGTCCTAATCGTGTCCTAACGGTATCTATTTATAAAGGCTTAAACATTCTATCATTATAAATAATTTTTCGCCTTAAACACGTTTTTCGCAATCCGATTGGATATAAATAACTCAGTGAATTACACCTAACTCTAGACGAAAAGCAGTAGAGGTTTATGTCAATTCTCTATATGCTTTAAGAAAGGTGGAGGACTCGATTTGATAAAAAAATCTCATAGTTTTTTATATACATACTTACTTAGAACTTGATTCTTGAGTGATAAAATCTATTTATTTATTTACATAATATAGTAATTAGTATAGAGACACATTACACAAGATAATATAGATACTACAAACATGTTTAAAATTAATTTCTTTGTAAATCGATAAGTGTGAGTTGTGACATTCGCTTATAAGACGACATAATCCCCTGAATAGCCGACATCTAAACGTTATACTTTTCCAACTATGACATTAAAAGCGTGTCTGTTTGTACTTAATTTTGGATTTATCTAAGAAATTACATGTTACCTTATCTTATTTAGTACTAACTAAATACTAAAACTTAGTAAACTCTTCATATTTGATGCACTCTTTGACGGCACTTTGCTATGCTAGATAAAAATATCAAAGGCCAAATCTAAACACAAGTACTCCATACGAAGGGCGAATAGTATCTTTTCAAAAGCAACAATTCACGAATTCAATCCATGCGTACATTACTACTATAATATTTAAGCGGGCGACGCGAATCAGAGTGGGCTGGAGCTGTTGCGAGCCACTCATTGCTATGCCAGTTGAACCGAACGCGTGTTAGAAACGACCTTTAAGGACGACCGGTTCGGAATTTAGCAATATTGTACACATTGCTTTAGCTACTGAGTTGTACCTAAGATTTATCAACTGCTCAAGTTGCTGGGGGCGAGATGTGGCGTAAACGTGTAGGTACGTAGTGTAGTTAGACTTTTTCTTGTAGATGGCGGATATTATGTGTCATTTGCAGTGAAATATAATGGAATTAGTTTGTGTATCAATACTCTGAAATATAGTAGGTCGTATTAACCTTTACATACTTTTAGAATAAGGCAATAAGTTCTAACTTCGACAATCTACCCAACAATCTTTTCTATCACACTCATAATATTATAAGAGCATTGTATGTTTTTTTCTTACTCATTCGCGAAAAACTATTGCATGAATTATAATGAAATTTGGCATGGAGATGGCTGACACTCTATATTAGTTTAAAGGGTACTTTTTATCACGAAAAGTCGTAGCTTTCCTATTGAATGAGCATGGAATTCGCAGTAGCGGCGACTGAAGCTGATTTTCGTCCTTAGTACATGCATGCTTAAGTCCTATAAATAAAATAATATAGTTTTTAAAAATTTAGAGCCGTGATTAAGACCTACATGCCCCTTCTAGTCATTAAATTCATTCCCACGCAAACGCTGTAGGCTGTACCGTATGTAGTAGGCGAAGAAATATTTATACACGTGAACGGTAAGTATATTTTAAGTCTACGTAATAGAAGAAGCAATGGCTACCATTATTATTTACCGTTGTTTTATTTTATTATCAATAAGCAGTCAGACCTTCGTGCAATTGGTGGCAGAACATGACTTTACGACTTGGCAGCAACGAATGCTATAAAAAATAACAAGCTCTTAAAATACGGCAGAATATAATATTTCAAATAACCTATTAAGTTTGCTCTTTTCCTATTTGCAAAGACATCGTGCGAGCCACTCTCCTTTGACGATATTAATTTTAAAGAAAAACCTGAAGCTAGTCTGCAATCTTCGCGGAGAAAAATATAAACTGTCGCCTTAGCGCACCGGATGAAGCAAAAATCGTTTAAGTTTTTTACTGAGTGCCACGATGGTTCTATGTAGCTGTGTAATGCTACAGCTTGCAATCAAAAAGGATCAAGTTCGATTTTTGGATTGAAGTGAAGTGTTGTATAGAGTGTGGTAGAATGTATGTTTTTTTTTTTGCAATTGTTAAACAAACAACTTTTTTATATTTTCAAATTAACAATGAAATTTTATTTGCTATTAAAATTTGATGAACTTCAGCCTAAGTAAGCTCTCTCAGTTGTAGAGGAACCCCGTGCCCACCTGTAGGACGAATATGGGTTGATGACCGTTGTAATAGAACCAGATCTTAGATTTCTCATATAGGTACATACTCATATTATAAGACCCAAAAACTTTTAATAGGTTCTCGTTCTTAATAAAAACTTGGACAAAACGATTGGTATAAACATTATCGAATGTAATTAGCAAAGCTAGTGACTGTTTTATCGCAAACGCGACGCAAGACGCCTGCCCGTCGCCCCATAGCTACAAATTAACCATTGCGACACTAGTGCGGGGAAAACCGGTATTCGAATCGATAAACCGATATAAAACTCAAACGGAATATACTCGGCTTTGATCAGCCCAATTACCGCTGTTGCAATGAATAGAGAGAATATTTTATTTTCGCCTCTCAATTTTGCCAATTACTAGTTTGATGTAATGAATTAATGTTTTGTAAAAGCAATAATGCGGTATTTGAAGTTTTACTCATTTTGATGTTCATTATGTCGAATATGAAATATTATTTTAGCATAATATTTTAAAATTAAAACCTTTATCAAAGCATCAGGCACATTCTGCCACTAAAAGGTCTTAGTAAATGAATTTGATCAATAAATTAAAAGGTCAATAAATTTGACTAATACCAGATTTAGAAAATTAAGCCGAAAAGTAGGAAAATTAATCATGTTGAGCCCATTTTATAGGGTCATTTATTCTCAAAATACTTAACTTTCACGGCACGTCTTTCTAAAACGATCATAAAACATATCAGAACTTTAATAATCTTAAAATAGTACTATACTAATACTATATAACTCCGCTCTTACTTCAAAATAAATTTTAAAAAACCTATTCTCTAATCGCTGCGATAAAAGTTAGTATGAAAACTTCATTCTCCAATAGAAATTACTTTTAGATCAATGATTTTTAATGTTTGAATAGAAGAATGACGCAATGTGGAATAGAATTCTCAACGGAAATGGGTTCTGTTGGAAAGCAGATATTACATTTTCAATATTATGATAAAATCATCTTTAGATTGAATGTTTAACCTTGAACAAGATGTCACTATATAAAGGAAAAGAACATTGTATCGTTGATAGTTACTTGTCGTCGTGCTAGGAAGAGTTCCTGCATTGGATTCTCGGCTTTGTCAAAATATTTTTATACCTATTTTTAACCTGTATAAGAGTTTCCATTGCGGTATTAAACATTGGTAACATACTGCCAATTCTTTAAAGAACACAAGCATGCACAAGCATGTTTGTCTACCACCCATAATACATTTTATAATGTATCCATAATTTTTATTCTTCATCAACCCATATACGCCCACTGCTGAGCACGGGTCTCCTCTACCATTGAGAGGGTTTAGGCCATAGTTCATCACGCTGGCCTATTGCGGATTGGCGGACTACACACCTAAGAAATTCCTAAGAACTTTTAGGTGTGCAGGTTTCATCACGATGTTTTCCTTCACCGTTAAAGCTAGTGATAATTCAATGTGAATACACACATAACTTCGAAAAGTCAGAGGTGTGTGCCTTGTGTAATTTTTATTATTCCATGACAAAAAAATATACAACTTATTATAGGTGACGTATTTTTACTATATTAACAACGAGCCCTACAGACTGACCACTCGTGGTACACAAGCATAAAAGTCAGTGAGACGCGCGAACTGTTCCATTTCTGCTTCAAAACACACTCGTGTGACCTAAAAGTCTTTGTACCTATTTGGGCCATTGTGGGACCCCGCCCTACATATGTTGCGGATCCCGTAACTATATTTCTATGGAATTCACATATGCTTTTTAGAAAAGTAGCTTCCTTTATTCCTGGGTTTTAAAGTACCCGTTGGCTATGGAATTCTACATGGTTATTATTAAATTTAATTAATTAATTAGTTAATTATTAATTAGTTTATTAAATTTAGGTCAGGGATGCTCCTATCTAGTGGTCATGGTCTGCCCTAGAATAGGTGCTACGAGTACGCGACCTCGGCCCCCGAGCTGCTGCAGTCACTATCAACTTTCCCTTCCGTGACTGCAGTATCCACTCCTACAGACCATACTTTCCTCTCCCATAGCCTCCTCTCTCATTCACTATTCCCTTCACCCCGCTTGATGACGGGCAGCAGCGTCATCAATGCGCTTCCCCTACTGCGCTCGCCAACCCGCCTGCCAAGCGTGGCGAGAACTGGCAATATCCCCTCCAATGGATGACACTAGGACCAGGCCCCCAGTCCCCGGCAGCCCCACTATTCCTGGCTACGGTAGCGGCCATGGTAACGGTGGGGCGGGGGGTGCTAAGAATCCCCGGGTTGGCCCCGGCTACCACCCCCGACGACGACTGGCCCTGGTAACACACAACATACGCACGTTGAGGACAGACGAGAAGATTGTCGAACTGGAAGAAGAATTGAGCGGGTTACACTGGGACATTCTGGGGTTGTCGGAAGTCCGCAGGATTGGGGAGGACACGATAACCCTGAAGTCCGGTAACCTGCTCTTCTACCGGGGGGACGACCAACAGTCCAGAGGAGGTGTCGGATTTCTCGTCCACAGGTCTCTCATTAACAACATCGTATCCATCGAAAGTGTGTCGAGCAGGGTAGTGTACCTTATACTCAGAATATCCAAAAGATATTCGTTGAAGGTCATACAGGTATACGCGCCGACCTCGGCACACCCAGATGAAGAAGTAGAGGAGATGTATGAGGACATAAGTCGGGCCATACATACTTCCAAAACCTACTTCAATGTTGTTATGGGAGACTTTAACGCAAAGTTGGGCATGAGGAGCGATGCGGAGTTGAAAGTGGGGCAATTTGGACATGGGCAACGGAACCCCAGGGGTCAGAGGCTGGCCGACTTTCTGGAGAAAGAGGGACTCTTTGCGATGAACTCTTTCTTCCAGAAGCCGCCTCACAGGAAATGGACCTGGCTGAGCCCTGATGGTTCCACGAGAAATGAGATAGATTTCATCTTGACGACGAAACGACGGATATTCAGTGATGTCTCTGTGATCAATAGGGTGAAAACCGGTAGCGATCACCGAATGGTTAGAGGCTCATTGAATACCAACGTCCAATTAGAAAGGCGTCGCTTGATGAAATCTACGCTCCGACCTACTCGCGCCCATATCCAAAACCCCGAGAGCTTTCAACTCGAGCTGAAAAATCGCTTCGAGTGTCTAGAAGAAAACCTTGCCGTGGACGAGTTAAACAGCGGTTTGGTAGAAGCTGTCCATGCGGTGGGATCTAAGCATTTTAGACCTCGCCGTAGAGATAGACCACAAAAACTCTCGGTCCACACTCTTGACCTTATGGCCGAACGTCGATCTATGGCGCTGCAGTCTTCCGAGGACGCCGAAGCATATCGTCAGCTTAATAGACGGATCTGGAAGTCCTTGCGACACGATGTCCGTGCTCACAATACTGTGAGCATTAAAGAGACAATAGAGCGGAACGGAGGCTCCAAAGTGTTTGCAAGAGACTTGTCTATTGGGCAAAGACAGTTGTCTAGGCTGAAGACGGAGGGCGGCCGCGTAGTGTCGACGAAGGCAGAGGTTTTAAGGGAGATCGAGAGGTTCTACGGACAGCTTTACACCTCGGTTGCCAAGCCCGCTGTTCGCTCGGCCGAAGACCCGAGAGCCGAGTTGATCCGCCACTTCAGTGATGATATCCCGGACATCAGCCTGTGTGAGATTGAGATGGCCCTGAAGCAACTTAAGAACAACAAGGCGCCGGGTGAGGACGGAATCACTTCAGAGCTTCTGAAAGCGGGCGGAACGCCGGTACTTAAAGTCCTTCAGAGGCTCTTCAATTCCGTTCTCCTCGAGGGCTCAACGCCAGAGGCATGGAGCAGGAGCGTGGTGGTACTGTTCTTCAAAAAAGGTGACAACACCTTGCTGAAGAATTACAGGCCCATCTCGCTCCTGAGCCATGTCTATAAGTTGTTTTCGAGGGTCATCACAAATCGTCTCGAACGCAGGTTTGATGACTTCCAGCCGCCCGAACAAGCTGGTTTCCGAAAAGGCTTTAGCACCATAGACCACATCCATACGCTTCGGCAAGTTATCCAGAAAACCGAGGAATACAACTTGCCGCTTTGTTTAGCGTTTGTGGACTATGAGAAAGCCTTTGATTCGATCGAGACGTGGGCGGTGCTAGAGTCTCTCCAGCGGTGCCACATTGACTGTCGGTACATCGAGGTGTTGAAAAGTATATACAACAACGCCACCATGTCGGTCCGAGTACAAGATCAGAGCACGAAGGCTATTCCACTACAGAGAGGCGTGAGACAGGGAGATGTTATATCTCCGAAACTGTTCACTGCCGCGCTGGAAAACGCCTTCAAGCTCTTGGAGTGGAAAGGATTCGGCATCAACATCAACGGCGAGTATATCACACACCTTCGGTTTGCCGACGATATTGTAGTCATGGCAGAATCGCTGGAGGACCTTAGCACTATGCTCGAAGACCTCAATCGAGTCTCCCAACAGGTGGGTCTTAAAATGAACATGGACAAGACGAAAATCATGTCGAATGTCCATGTTGTGCCCACCCCAATCGCAGTTGGGGGCTCGACTCTCGAAGTTGTAGACGAATATGTCTATTTGGGACAAGTGGTCCGGTTAGGCAGGTCCAACTTCGAGAGAGAGGTCAATCGTCGAATCCAACTCGGTTGGGCAGCGTTCGGAAAGTTAGGAGACGTCTTCTCGTCCAAAATACCTCAGTGCCTGAAGACAAAAGTCTTCAATAGTTGTGTGTTACCAGTGATGACTTACGGCACTGAGACGTGGCCTCTCACTAAAGGCGTCATGGGACGGCTCAGGGTCACTCAACGAGCTATGGAGAGGGCTATGCTCGGGGTTTCCCTACGTGATCGAATCAGAAATGAGGAGATCCGTAGGAGAACCAAAGTAACCGACATAGCCCAACGGATTAGCTCGTTGAAGTGGCAATGGGCCGGCCACATGGCGCGGAGAACTGATGGCCGATGGGGCCAGAAAGTTCTCCAGTGGAGGCCACGTACTGGCAAGCGCAGCGTGGGACGTCCCCCGACAAGGTGGTCCGACGACCTTGTCAAGGTCGCGGGACGTCGCTGGCTGCAGGCGGCTTCCGACCGTTCCCGGTGGAAGTCATTGGGGGAGGCCTATGTTCAGCAGTGGACCAACACAGGGCTGACATGATGATGATGATGATGATTAAATTTTGGCTAGTTTGTGAGATTCATTAGTAAAATGTATTCAGGCTTTGTCTAAATACTGTGTATAAGACAGACAAGTGAGTTTAATGAATATCAAACAACTTACAAAGAGAACGACTTGAAAATATAATGCTAGTCTTAGATGTGTGCTGTCGTCACATTTTACAACTTTCATCCTTGCGACGTTTAATCCAGCGGCGATACTTCCATAGAAGCCCAAAAACGTCAAACTCTTATTTTGTTTATGCCTATCTTGAAGTTTACTATGTAATCACTTTATTTTAATTTATAAGTGAAATTACTTTTGTTAGGTTTAAAGGTAAGCTTATTAAAGCTAATAATGCCTAAGTCAGAATTTTGTAATATAAGCTGGGTTTTTGTGCATCTGTCTGTGGAAGAACCGCCACAAAATTTTCTATCCTAGCAAATCATCGAATTATAGCAAACACATCCCACCACTAGCATGTAACGTAGCGGCCCATTGACTGGCATAAGATTATTTTAATGGCACGAACGTCGCAATCTGGTTATTAAGACGCGGCGACACAGAAACTATTAAATAAATGTCGCGAGTTATTGCCACTTATTATGTAGCTTTAGTTTATTGGTCACAACCGGTATCCATTCAGTTTCTTGTTCACTTTGACAATTATAACTAGGTTTATGTTTATAAAGCTCAAATGACAAATTGAACTGGTAACGAGTGTCTTCATAAACCAACCAATCTAAGTCTGAAATACAACACAGTAACTGTTAAGAAATACGGAAAGTGTGATGGAATAAGGTCTAAACCCTCTCAATTGTAGAGAAGGCCCGCGGCCAGCAGTGGACCGTATATGGGCTGGTGATGATAATGTTGATGATGAATATGGTAGCAGGATAGACACCTACATTCTTTCCAACTGCATCCACATTTTTTCAACGATCAATCTTATGATATAACACATGGAAACTTTAAAACGAACAGAATTCATCTACAGTCTACTCATTCATATAACTCACTAATCAGTCAATGAACAATTCAAATTGATGACGTAACCATAATCCAGTTAAAACTCGAACGAGACAAGCCAACTCAATTCCCCAATTACATTAATGCTATGAGCCTACACAAACAGACGACGGTCTGAGGATCGTATTCGAAAACTAAGCTTGGTAATAATTACGATAATTGCAAATGTATTGACAACAAAGAAATCCAAAAGAAAATTGTTGTTTTCTTAATCACCATAACTATTACTGCTGTGACTGATCGAAGGTTGTGACAGCCTAGTTGACTTGATACTAGCTTACGAAAAGATAGACGGCGGGTTCGATTCCCGAAACGAGCCAAATATTTGATGCAGAATTTGTTTGGTAGGGGTGTTTGTGATACCGAGCTGTCTTTTGTAGTTTCTGATACCAACAACCCAAGACTAGTATAATGTGGGGTCAAAGCTATGTGACTGTTAAGTGTATTAATTTATTTTTATTACTTGTCTTAGTTTTCGATCTTGGTCAGTTTATGTATACAGGACAGACAAACAGAAGCAGTTCATTATTACACTGTGCTGTATTGATAATGTGAGCAACGGGCAGCAGTACTCCCATTCCAAGTTTTATCTCTTGGAAGAGAATAGGATATAAATCCCGGTACATGTTTAAAACATTTTCAGCTCGACAAATTCACGTTGCAACTTGGCAAATGCGTTGCAGCTCGAAAAGTACAAATAAGACATGAGCTCTCAGTCGACACGGTTTTCGCCGTAGTAATAAAAGTAATAGGGTTTTATCACCTTTTCAGAAGTATAATATGAGTATGCTTGCCTTTTAGAAGACGATTATACAAATATTTAAGGAGTTGCAAGTATACAAAATTTTCTGACAGGTCTCGCTAATTTAAGTCTGCATTTAAATTCTTAATTAAAGTCTGGTGCTAGTTGTTGGTTAAACTCCAAATTGCTACTTAGAATTTCTTAACTTTATGGTATTGGGTATACCACTGTTTGACTTACGAATTTGAGCCTTTCTGTATACATAATCTCGTAACGATCTACTACGTATATATTTAAGAAAAATATACCTACGTCATATTAAAAACTTTTTTTTGTTACTAAACACTGCTGAGATAAATGCTCATATTCGAAATGCCTAGAAATTCTTTATGGTTGTCAAAACAATCAGATATAAAAGTAGGTCACGCGCTCTTGCAAATGCATATTGTTTATTTTGTCTGAATAACTTTAGTGTTTATATTGTCTGTGGTACTGTACAAATAATCATTTATACCGCTTATGAAATAAAAAATCGTGGACGAGTAAAAAGTAGTGATGGCCTCGAGGTTTAGGCGCGCGGTTGAGTCTCGGCAGTCGCAGGTTAAACCTTAGGCACACACTTCTAACTTTACAAAGTTAGGTGTGAATTAACAACGAATCATATCTAACATTATGGTCAAGAGACACATGGTGAGGAAACCTGTACTAAAAGTTCTTAGGAATTTCTTACCTGTGTACTCCGCCAGCCCACACTAGGCCAGCATAGTAGACTAAGACTTAAACCCTTTTAGTGGTAGAGGAGCCCCGTGACCAGGAGTGGGACATATAAAAGCTGATGATGAAAAATCCGTCCATTACATAAATAAACGGAATTATTACACCCACTTACTATGAAGAAAAGTACAAAAAAGCCTACACACTAGGCACGAGCTTCATCAAAACAAATGTAAGCAAATAAAACTAATAGCTTTTACGTAAACCTCGTTCATTTCTTATAGCCTAAGATCCCACCACGAAATTACTACATACATTATGACGTGAGTCAAACACACATTTTTACATTCGTGTATGAGTAGGAGAATACACTGATATACCGCAGCCAGGCAAAATATGCCCGCAAGTAATTTTAATTAAATTAATGAAAATTAATTTTTGGAAAAAAATTTCATGCACTTCGTTTTTAAATAAAATATGATCCACGTCATAGCTAGGCATGTATAGAATTCTACAATCCATAGGTGCCGTTCCACACTCAGCCGCAACTACCCCGCAGCCAGGTGCAAACAGGCAACATTATGGAGTTTTTTTACACTCATAACGTGCTCGGATGATATTTGTATCAAATTAAAGCTGATTTTTTTTCTAATATGATGATATATGTCTGCCTGCGAAATAATAGCCGCAAATTAGCGGTGCCATCTGTTAAAAACGCGAGATAACCGGGATAAAGTGTTCTCAGCCGGCACATTTAATAATATTTATTGAAATAAATAAGTCGGATTCCTACAAAATAAAAATTGCACGTTATCAAGTATATGTTTTTCTTTTATTTAAATGTTTTTAACTAACTTTTTGCTCGGGGATATGTTCAATTCAGTCAATTTTTTTTCATTGCATATAATATTACAAATTTAACAGCATTTTGAGCCTCGAAAATGACTCTAAAATGAATTTGTGTCAACCTTAGCTCAGTTATCTTGTTACTTATCAAAATTTACGCAAAAATCTTTAAATGTTCTTAATTAACTTTTTAGATAACAATATTTCCTAAAATAATTGGTAATTTACATAGTTGTACGATGGGTCTTTCATCAATTCTAAGGAGTTCAAAAAACACTGTTTTTGCCCAGATGACGCTAAAACTTATTCATCATCAACCCAAATACGTCCCACTGCTGGGCACGGGTCTCCTCTACCATTTGAGAGGGTTTTTACGCCGTAGTCCACCACGCTGGCCTAGTGCGGGTTGGCCGACTACACACCTAAGAAATTCATAAGAACTTTTAGGTGAGCCGGTTTCATCACGATATTTTTCTTCATTGTTAAAGGAAGTGATAATTCAATGCGAATACACAACAAGATAACTGAGCTAAGGTTGACACATTCATTTTAGACTCATTTTAGACTCATTTTGAGGCTCAAAATTCTCTTAAATTTATAATATATGCAATGAAAAAAAAATTGACTGAATTGAACATATCCCCGAGCAAAAGTTAGTTAAAAACATTTAAATAAAAGAAAAACATATACTTGATAACGAATTACGTTAGTCACAGCCGAAGGACTTAAAAAAACCAAAAATTTTATAATACTAATTTATTAACTAGATACTAGTTTCTTGATCGATGTTAGATACAAGAATTATATCTTTCTACAATAATAACAATATATATATAGTAAACTTATAACTAATAATTGAGGTCGCGGAGTCGGCGTTTACGCGGCCTTGATCCGTATGTGGAACGACGAAGCATCAGCGATTTTGGGTAACCGGGCCATTGTGGTCATCAGCAATCCTTGTATGTGTGTCGCACGTAACACCTCCCCCCTCAGATCAGCAACTATTTGAGAACGTTGAGCGAAAATGTTGCTGGGGTGGATGTCTGAATTTTTCTTGTTTCAGGGGTTGCATATATTTGATCCTCGCTGGATGGGGTGTCCTTTTCAGATAGTGAGGGCTTGTATCCTTTAGACTTTTTGAGATAACGGCGTGCAGTAACTCCAATACTTATTGCGGTTATAACTAGTACCACAGTGTAGAGAGGTATTGTGGTATGATATATAGCATGGTCCAAATTTACTGGATGCTGGGCTTGAATCTTATCTTCAATATCATGTAGTCCTTTCAAGTTGATTGATGCTAGTTCAAGATGAGGGATGCTGGTATCATCTCTTGTAAGGTAGCCATTCGGTATGTTTGCTATTTTCAGCGGCTGTCCTTTAATTTGTCCATTGATGTTAATAAGGGTGAATTCGTCGGTG
This sequence comes from Cephonodes hylas, assembly GCA_030295005.1. Classification (NCBI taxonomy): domain Eukaryota; kingdom Metazoa; phylum Arthropoda; class Insecta; order Lepidoptera; family Sphingidae; genus Cephonodes; species Cephonodes hylas. The sequence continues at coordinate 10,718,788 of AP025371.1, forward strand.
CGCAGCGAACATTTCAGAGGAATCGTGACGAGGTAGCTTCCGCTTAGCGTTACGTAGTCCTGGCGTCTACATTTCAGTTCAGCCTTTGTTGGTTTAGGGATGACGATTGTATAGTGTTGATCATCTAGCTGCTCCATAGCTTCTCTGGTGAGAACGATTTCCGTCGGCTGGCATGATTTATGTAGGGGCTGGTTTCCGATGATTTCGGCATGGCCTCGGGGCTGATGATTGATGCTCTCCTCACAAAGATGTCGACGATCGAACTTCGGGCATTCAGCCTCCATGTACATGAAACTTATCCCATTAGTTGCCATAAAAGGATATGAAGGGATAAAGGTCTGGTGGTGTTTATTAGGAACAATGGAAAGCCTATACAACTCGAAATTATCTGGGGAGACTATGGGGAATTTAAAAATAATGACTATTCTTTTATCTATGTAATAGAATCCTGGTTTAATTATATTATAATATTCTCTTAACTCCGCGTCCAATATTTGATCCTTGTTGTATAAGGATTTTAGCTTACCTATTATATTAACTAAATTTTCTATTTCTAACATACTATGATGAGTGCTCGATGCACTTATAAATGCTAAGGTATTCTCTAACTTAATTAACTCTAAAGATAAATCCTTCACGTTATCGCCTATAATAGTTAGCAACTGTGCAAATTTGGCAAATTTAATCAATGTGTAATCTGCGTAAACGGTTCTGTTTAATAAAATTTCTAACGTGTTGTTAATTTTTTCCTGATTATCAACGATATGTGCGATTAAACTTGAATATTGCGTCATCCAATTTTTATTGAGACTTATGTGTTCGTCCAGCTCAGATAACAACTTATGTTCATTATTTTCTAAGACATTAATAGCATGATTGTACCGTTCAGCATCGGAATGGTCCAAGTTACCGGTCACACTCTTTATTAAGGATCCTAGTCCGTCAACTAGACCTCTTTTGACGCGGTTAGGTTCTAATCCTCTTAATTGCGACTTCAATTTTATTAATTTATTGCTAAGATAACTTATCTGTATTTCAAACAGGGCTAGTGTATGATTGTCTAATTTATTTCTAAAATAATTAAGTTGATTTTGAACAGAATCAATTCTGTCCTCTATATCGGATAATTCAATATACTGTAAGAAAGAATGATAATGAGTAATAAGTTTTGTTGGGTCCGAGATTAAATGGTAAGAGGCCCGGTCCATCGTCGAGACTCTCAAGTCTTATGTCGGCCGCCAGACTCAGTTGGACTATTAGTAGTAGTCGAATCCTGTAACAATCGAGATGACTTACATGTACGTTTAAGTCTAGACTTTGCAATGGGTCCTTTCTTTTTAGACGTATATATGTGAATCGGAAGGTTTGCAAGTACAGTGTCTTGCGTGTATTGTGGCGCTAATTTTTGCCTACTCGCTAACGGGTTACTTATAAATACTTGTTGGTCGGGTTGATACTGTTCTTCCGGTTCCCTATTTTTATTACGGTTATTCATTAGGTTAGTGCGATCTACCGTGGTGGATTTATTTATAAGATCATATACTACTTTCATCTGGTCCCGGTGGCTTAAAATATACTGCTGCATAAGATGAGCTGTCAGGTCTATATCTAGGGGGTCTCTGGGGTCAAAATGACCTCGTATGATATCATGAGGCCTGCACTTAGTAAAACTATGAACTGAACTGTTATACGCTAATACCGCATAGGGCATTTGGTTCACGACAGGTTCATCTTTTTGCTTTAACTTTAATATACGTAAATGTTCTATTATAGTGGAATGGAATCTTTCTATTATGCCGTTATCATTAGGTGAGTTCGCCAAAGTCTTATGGTGGTTAATTTTATGTAATCTTACAAATTCGGCAAATAATTGATTCGTGAATTCTGTACCGTTATCTGTAACTATAGTTAAAGGTAGCCCATGATGAGTACAAAATGTTAATAATCCTTGTAAAATACTTATTGCAGTTCCGTCGCGTAAATGATAAGCCTGCCCGTACTTAGAAGATGAATCGACAAACGTTAGGTACTTTTCTGCTTGAGCGGTAAATAAGTCCATATGTACTATTTCAAAGGGTTTGGTGGCTGGGGGCACGATGTTAAATTGTGGCCTGATAGGGTTTCTATCATACTTCGACTGTCCACAAATTGTGCATTCGTTAATGTATTTGCTTATCTCCTCTTTCATCTTCGGCCAATAAAAGCGCCGGGAAAGTGATAAGTAACATTCGTTTATTCCCCTATGATTAGTCTTACCCTCGTGATAGTTTTTAATTATTTCCTGCTGTCTTAAATATTCTTTTACGTCTTCTAGTTCAGTCTTTGCTAAGACTAAATTCATAGAAGAGCTTTTAAAATTATTTTGTATGATCGGAATTATGGAATACATCCCTAATGGGGGTGTTATTTTAAGGGCAGTTTTTACTTTCGGATTAACGTATTCCTTTATGGCATTTACTACGTCTTGCTCTAAATTGGATTCTGATACTTGAATGTGAGTACGGGTGTGTGTGTCGAATGGTTTTGTGGCTGTTGTTCGTCGTTTAATATCACCTACTATTGTAAAACAAATCTGTCTATGGAACTTATTCAACGGCTCATCGGTAATGGGAACTTCAAGAATCGGGTTTTCATTACTAGTGTGAGCTGTCTCAGTTGACGAATCAGCGCGACTAGGTGGTCTCTCGGAGGGGTTTACGAGCATCGAGTCTGTTTCCTCATTATTAATTTGGACTCGTGATAAAGCATCGGCATTTGTGTTACATTTGCCTTTTTTATAGACTATAGTATAGTCGTATTCGCTTAACTTGAGCCGCCAGCGAGTTAACCGGGAATTCGGCTCTTTTAGATTCATAATCCATTGAAGGGGTTTATGATCCGTTAGAATTTTGAATTTACGACCGAATAAATATGGTCTAAAATATTTGGTTGCCCAAACTATGGCAAGCAATTCTTTTTCTATTGTGCTATATTTTTGTTCACTATCGTTTAAAGTTCTGGACGCATAACATATGGGCTTATCTGAACCTATCGGTCCTTGTGAAAGGATGGCACCTATCGCTACATTAGAGGCATCCGTTGTTAAATTAAACTCTTTCGAAAAATCCGGGTATTGTAATATCGGATCGTTTGTTAATAAATTCTTACATTTTTCAAAACTATCGATATACTCGGGGTCAAACGTTATCTTATTGGTCTTTTTGAGGCATTTAGTCATCGGTTTAGTTATACGTGCGAAATCCGGAATAAATTTTCTGTAGTAACCTAACAGTCCTAAAAATTGTTTAATTTCTTTGCTACTCTTAGGCAGTGGATATTTTTGAATAGCCGCTATTTTATCAGGGTTAGGTCTTATACCCTCTCGACTAATTATATGGCCTAGATATGGTGTCTCCAACTTCAGAAATTCAGATTTATCCATTTGGATTTTGAAATTGGAGTCACGTAGCCTGTCGAACACTTTTTCTAGATTTACTATGTGCTCTTGCAGGGATGTACTAAAGACGATAATATCATCGAGGTAAACTAGACAGATTTCATTTTGTAACCCTCTAAGCACATTGTCCATCACTCGTTGGAATGTGGATGGTGAATTTTTTAGGCCCATTGGCATTCGTAAGAATTCGAAATGCCCATGTTCGACATTAAAAGCTGTTTTTTGGATATCATCGGGGTCCATCTCGACCTGATAAAATCCTGATGCTAAGTCCAGGGTCGTGAAGTATTGGCATCTACCTAGTTTATCCAGAACATCCGTGATGTTAGGAATCGGATACCTATCGTCTATGGTCTTGTCGTTTAACTTCCTAAAATCAACAACTATTCTCCACTTCTGCTTCCCTGAAGCGTCAACTTTCTTAGGGACTACCCATATAGGTGAGCTCCAGGCGGAATCGGATGGCCGAATAATGCCTTGTTCCAACATCTTAGTAATCTGTTCCCTAACTTCCTGACGATGAATAAATGGATACCTATAATTTTTACTATATACCGGTAATTCGTCCGTTGTCCTAATCCTATGCTTAATTTTATTCGTAAACGTTAAGGGTTCGCCATCGAGATAGAATACGTCTGCGTAACGTCTGCACAAAGCTTCCAAATTGCATTTCTCCTCTACGTTCAAGTGATCAGTTCGCAAACGATTTAAAACATTTTTAACACGTTCCGAATCCGGCCCTGGCGTTATGCATTCGATATTAAATACCTGTATGCGCGGTTGTTGTTCAAATTTAATAGTAATATCGTCACAGGTGGGGTTTTCGATTTCAATCGTGCCTACTCTGTCCGAGACCTTAGTAACGCACTCATGGATAATGCAATTAGAAACTATTTGCTGGGGCACATGTACGTCACCTTCCGAGTCATATATCGGTACGTTTATTAGTTTGGATGAGCCGGCTGGGATCGTTTCGTACGGGTTCGATTTTCGACACTTATAGCACTTGAGATGTATTGAAGCATGTTCCGTAATTAACAAATTATTCTTTAAATCTATGTTACAATTTTCTAACAAGTCCAAACCTATAAGTCCGTCGAAATAATTATGGAATCTATATATGAAAAATTTCGCATATCTTTGTTCATTAAATTCCTGAAAGTGCGGGATGGTAATTGAATGTTCATGTATGCTAGTACCTCGCGAATTAGTAACTTCGAAAGGATCAAAATCACGTGGAATAGTGGGGAAAAATTTGTCACATGCTTCAGGGCTCAAAAAGGATTGATTCGCGCCGGTATCAACTAATAACTTAAGTGGGGGATCCGCTATTTGTACGTAGCGTAATTCCCTTTTGGAATGTAGATTTAATTCTATCTTGGTTCTTTCGTGGAACGGCCCTCGGAAAAATCCTGCTTATTATCAACCGGGCTTTGCGCTTCCGCGTCGGTAACATTATTCGCGTTTGTATGATCGTATTGAGACTGATCGATAGCGTATTCATATTCCGGATTCATGTCGCAGTAATATTCCGAATAAGGAGGATATGTAAATGGCTCATAATAACACTCGCCGTAATAACTATCGTTATAATCGTTGTAATCTGCAATTTCGTTAAAATTCATCTCCCTACTTTTAAAATAGTTTGATGGCGGAGGATTACCGTGAACTCTCCAATCGCGTCCCGTTAAGGTTGGTGGTAATACCTTCGGTACGTAATGGCTTACACCACTCATGGGTTTCGGCCCGGCATTATATACTGGTACATTTTTAGGAGGTAATCTAAAACTGTTATTCGGATTATAATTTGGCGGCGGCGCCCGGAACATTTGCTGAGTACGCGTGGGATATGTAAGCATGCGTTGCTGCGGATGAGAAATCTGGGCGTTCGGACGCCATTGGGGTGCCTGTTGCGATGTATAAGGGTGCGCAAATACGGGTGATGGTTTCGGCCACGCTGGACTAGGGGTAGGTACACTAAACATTTTAGGCATGTTCATATTAAAACCTAAGGATGGTACCTTATGTGGTGTGCTCGGATGTGCTGGAGTGTTACGTCGCTCAGGTACGGAATCATTTCGCTGCTGTAGGTACATTATATTAATCTCTTCTTGGACAAATTCCAGAGCCTTTTCAATTGTCTCGGGTCTCATACATCGAATACGTGACCCGAGGGGTTCTTTTAACCCTCTTACGAAGGCTTGCTTAGCCAAGTTACGGTAAAGATCGCGTTTAGCCTCTATCGTGGTTGTAACTGATTCGTGTAAGGACACATATGTCATAATTGTACTAAATAAGGTCTGGCATTTGTCGTAGAATTCTTGAGGTGTATCATTGCCTTGAGTTGCGAGAGAAAGATCGTTATAAAGGGCGGTTTCATCCCTTTGGTCTGCGAAATTATTTATCAAGGCGTTTTTAATACCTAGCCAGTTTGTAGGAATGCCGTTAGAATTTATTGTTCTGGCGGCAGGACCCGTGATTTTATTTAAAATTCCGTTTATGAGACACAGATTACTTAATTGATATGACGGTTCGTTTTTCATGTATTGTGCCACTATTTGGTCACAGATTTGTATAAACCTAGTTAGGACATTTGGGTTCCCATCAAACTCAGGGACCGGCCGTAGGGCCTTATAGATATTGTCCGGGTCAAATGTCATTTTATCTAAATTATTATCACTTCCTAAATTTCTATTACTATCTAAATTCCTACTATTATCTAAAGCGAAGTTCCTATGAATCTGTCTTGAAGAGACAGATTCCTCCCCTTTATTCCTTGGATGGAAAATTTTGGAGACAGGAGGCAACACTTAGGATAAAATTTCAGAGTACTTACATAAGTTGGTTTTTCTTTGTACTGATGTTTGAGTACGTCCCCGGCCGTGCCCTCGTAGGTTTCGGATTCCAGACGATGGCTTAAGAGCCCGCCAGCGACTATGCGGAGTCAAGCTAGGCAACGATTTTTGATACCTATGACCGCCACGCACTGACTCTAGAATCCTACCGACTGCGCCAATTACGTTAGTCACAGCCGAAGGACTTAAAAAAACCAAAAATTTTATAATACTAATTTATTAACTAGATACTAGTTTCTTGATCGATGTTAGATACAAGAATTATATCTTTCTACAATAATAACAATATATATATAGTAAACTTATAACTAATAATTGAGGTCGCGGAGTCGGCGTTTACGCGGCCTTGATCCGTATGTGGAACGACGAAGCATCAGCGATTTTGGGTAACCGGGCCATTGTGGTCATCAGCAATCCTTGTATGTGTGTCGCACGTAACAAACGTGCAATTTTTATTTTGTAGGAATCCGACTTATTTATTTAAATAAATATTATTAAATATGCCGGCTGAGAACACTTTATCCCGGTTATCTCGCGTTTTTAAAAGATGGCACCGCTAATTTGCGGCTATTATTTCGCAGGCAGACATATATCATCATATTAGAAAAAAAATCAGCTTTAATTTGATACCAAAATCATCCGAGCACGTTATGAGTGTAAAAAAACTCCATAATGTTACCTGTTTGCACCTGGCTGCGGGGTAGTTGCGGCTGAGTATGGAACGGCACCTATGGATTGTAGAATTCTATACATGCATAGCTATGACGTGGATCATATTTTATTTAAAAACGAAGTGCATGAATTTTTTTTCCAAAAATTAATTTTCATTAATTTAATTAAAATTACTTGCGGGCATATTTTGCCTGGCTGCGGTATATCAGTGTATTCTCCTACTCATACACGAATGTAAAAATGTGTGTTTGACTCACGTCATAATGTATGTAGTAATTTCGTGGTGGGATCTTAGGCTATTACTCAATTCATTTAGATAAGTGCTAAAATACATCCCGATTGGCTATCTTTATTCCATCGCAGTAATAGTTATGAAAATGTCGTGTTACAAGAATGGAATTTCACTATTTCTAACATAATGTACTCGAATAAATTGTTGTTTTTAATTTCTATTTTGAACGTCAACGTAATTTGTATTAAATTGTTATTATGATTATCATCTCTATATTTTCATTGAAGATCACCCTTTTGTGGTCTTTAAAGGCACTCCATTGTACTACTTCTTCCTTTTCCATCATCATCCGACATAATACATCTACCATTAAGAGGGTTAAAGTATCACCATCATCAGAAAACAAACATCCACTGATGGATCTATCAAAATCAATATTTATAAAATCACCAAACCATGTTGAAAGTGTGATTGGATTTTTCCACTCTGAAATTCTCAGTGGCAGCATGAAGTCTGGATATGTGCCCAGTAAACAATACACTGTCTACATAACTAAACGCAATGACATAATAACTAGCGAAAAGTGATATAAAAATACACTTCTGGGTTTTGGCCGTGATTTTTTGTGGGTAGTATGCGTCAACGTTCTATTTTTGATAGGTGCAATGTCAGAAATAGACCATCGATTAAATAATCGATCATGATATTTTCTCACCACTTGATTTAACTATAAAAACTTTATCGACTTTTCCATTGCAGGGCAAAAGCCTCCTCTGTAACTAGGAGGGGTTAGACCTTAATTCACCATATCATCCTAATACGCGTTAAGACTACAGACCTAATAGAAATTCTTAAGAATTTCTTTTTATGCAGGTTATCTGAAGATATTTGTTCACTGCAAAGTAAGTGATAATAAATTGTGAATTACACACATCATTTCAAACAGTCAAAGGGAGCCTGAGGTTTGAATTTTCGATCACCGAACTTTGACTCAACCTACGAACAGTGGAGGCTATTGGTAACATTACAGGTTGCCCATAAAATGAGTGATCTTCATACGAACATACTTGAGTAATTTCTACCTTACGGGTTATATTCATATATACCCAAGCACCAAGTAAAAGTAATTCTTTTCGTGTCTACTCAACCCTACCAGGCGCCAAAGAGAATATTTTCATCCGGACTAATCTGTTTCAACACATTTCTATTCCTATTTCCGTTTCAATCAAAACACGTTGATCGCAGACAGTGATTCCCACGAGTCGGTCTATTTTTATTTCCCCGTCTGTAGCGGGACCCGTACGTTTGTTGTAGTTAAAACACGTTGCGGTTTTATTTTCAACCAATACGGGCCAATGGTTTTCAATTTAACTTGGGAATAGTACTGATGATTTTTTTCTTAATTTGTTTTTTTTTAGGCAAACATTTTTGTATTCTAGTTAATTTAGAACAAAAATTATCAAGAGGTATTACAAAAAATTAATATTTATTTAACTTCTATTTCTGCTTTAGATTATATTGCTTGCGTTTTTCTTTTCATTTTCTTCTTTTTTTTGTTTAATATACAATTCCTAGAAAATTGAATTAGCGATATAACTTAATAAGCAACTAACTAAAGGACATCTTATGAACAGACAGAATTTAAACAGACTTAGACAGAATTTAAAACACAATTTTTCTGCATTTATATATAGAGTAAATTCAGAAATAAATTTAATATATAAATTCCCATTTAATCCTGATCAAATAATTTATTGTTCTATATTTCTAAGAATATCTGACAAATATGTATAAAGTAATAATGCTATTAATTTATGTTACATTGCAAAACGTAGAATATAATTCATCCCGTTTTCGTAAGAGCTCATATAACAGCGCCGACGACAATAAATGCTCTTAACATTATTTCTCACTCGTCGTGACAACTACGTAAGACTTAACTATTAATTTTAATTGCAGGTTACGTCTTTAATTGATAAATATAAACACTTTTTTTTCAAATTTTTGCTGAGGTAAGTTTAAAACTAACCCACAACGCTCAAAACATTTACGTCATTTACGAAAAAATGCAAAAAAATATTTGGAAAAGTTCAATTTTTATCTTAAAACATAAATATAGCGCTCTTATACGTGAAGTGCCTTACCGCTATGAACTGAGTGACGTCACAACATATGTACTGAAAAAGGGTCGCCGACGAAATTGAGTAATGTATTATGCGTAAGGGTTAGCCCGAAACAGACATTTTTTATATATTTGTTTGTTGGTGAAAAAGAGTAATACTTTTGCTACTGAAACAATACTTTTGAGTTCTAAATATAGACTCATTAAAAAGTGTTTGCAATAGTAACAGAGGTTAAGGATTTAAAATACGAATACAGCCTCACGTTTCGTAAGTCTACCCAAGTGCGCCATGGGGCTTTCAATTGTCTTTTGCCAGTCTATTTAGATCTCAGTGCAAATGCTAGGTTAGTACACTAAATTGTGTTGCTTGCAATGCAAAGTAACCAATATTTTGTCTTTTAAGTGTAATTATAATGACAACAAATACCTGTCAAAATTTCAACTGTCCATATATCACGGTTCATGAGATACAGCCTGGTGACAGACGGACAGCGAAGTCTTAGTAATAGGGTCCCGCTTTTATCTTTGGATTTGGAACCATAAAAAGTGGTCTCCAAAGTTCATTTAAACCCCAGTCTTTACCAACATAGTCGCTCAACTTCGACAATGTATGCGTTGCAAAAACGTTCTAAAAATATCTGACATTCTTTGGTCGTAAAAAATGACTGATAGTGTTTTGTTTTAGTGAAATGTTATCTCTCTTCTCTGTCAAGGTCACGTTTATCTTACACTCGTTTAGTAATTATATTTTTAAACCTACTACAATGTAATTTTGTTACTGAGAGGAATATGTCTCTTCTAAGTCGTTGACAGTAAGAATTTATGTATAATCTTTATTGTCCTTAGAATATCATATCTGCTTATTCCCAGATCAAGCAAGCTGACTTTTGCGAGATCGTCAGTCTTACTTGCCAAACTAATCCACTTGACAGTAAGAGGCCTCCCATGTATCTATCGGAGGTAGGTAAGAAAAGGTAAGTAAAAGAGTTTCACCTAGCTGTTTTATCTTAGAGTATTAGCATATTTCGGGTAGCTTTCCAAACTGTCTTCTAATCCTAAGAATATTTAATAAAGAATCCGACAAGCTAGAATCGAACCGGGACCCCCTGAAAATTCGATACAGTACGAAGCACTCTCCCTATTTAGGACTCCTCAATAAGAAACCGTAACCGGGACCTCAGGAATATGAAGATCCTAATTTTCATTTCTTAAAAAAATGTATTTTTACTAGTATTTTTTTTTGCTGAACGGCTCTTCAGCATCTCATTATTCTAAATAGAACATTCACCTGTCCTTATAAGAGACATCCTTGTCCAAAACATTTATTTAAGCTATAAATGTTTCGCGCACGGATTCGGTTGAATATAATTATTATTTCGTTTTGTAAAACCAATTCACATACAAATAAATTCCGTAAAAAATCGAAAAAATTGAGTATAATTAACATAGTAGTATAAAACAAAGTCGCTTTCTCTGTCCCTATGTCCCTTTGTATGCTTAAATCTTTGAAAGTTAGCAACGGATTTTGATGCATTTTTTTTAATAGATAGAGTGATCCAAGAGGAAGGTTTATATGTATTATAACATCCATTAAATATCAGCATTGCACCCGTGCGAAGCCGGGGCGGGTCGCTAGTAACATTATAATCTTATTGAGGGTCACATCTGTTTCAGTAATATACTTATGTGATTTAATTCAGCAGAGCGACGAAGGGGTTAAGGAAATTTCTTTTCGCTGTTAGCACAAATAATATCTTTTAAAATTATTGATATACTCTTTATTGAAAATAAATACAGCTATCTCTTGTAATTTTTGCAACATTACAGCAAAATCTCTATGTTACGTAAAATTCAAGAAACATAAAAACAACATTTTCACCGAACAGACAAAACTGTAAATGAAAAGATATTAAAAACTTCGTTTCCCTTTGTAATAGGAGTCCTTGTATAAAATTACTTATTACAAAAAATGTTTTCCCATCTCGTGATATCAAAAGAATACTGTTTAGCGAAAACGAAAAGGAAAGAAATTCCAATACATAGAACAATGGGCTGCGGCACACGTAACAGGCGCACAAAAGCTTTGCACCATCTCCCTTATGTAGGGTGACAACGATTGCAAAGTAAAATAATATTTTTTTATACATGCACACATGAATGCATATATACATATTTACATACGAACTCAATTTCACGCCTGTATTTCTGGAAGGGGAGCATTTCTGCACCCACATTCCGCCAGATATACATTAGTTCCACGTAATAGGGGACGAGCCAATTGCCATATGTCGTGCTCATTTCCAAACTCATTTTCACATATTATTTCGAATGCATAATAAGATTGCAGCAGAAGTATATATCGTGCGTTGTAGAGGTCCCGAATTCGATTCCCGGGCCGGGAAAAGCGATAATGGATTTTTCCATTATGAAATTTCCTAAAGCAACATGGAGTTTCTTAATTTTCTATTGGATTTAAATTAATTTGTTCTTATAAAATATTGTTTATAACAGATGAGACACAAAAAGTCAATTAATTTTATATGCTCCATCATGCAACAATTGACATTTATGCAAACCGATTCTTTTCGTTAATACCCTCATGCGTTCCTAGTGATTTTAATAATGTTTTATTTATACGTGACGTCACTTTAAACTAGATCGTCATTTATTTTTGACTACATCATGGAATCTACATTTTTTTCTTAAAATAATTCTCAGCAGTCAGATTTCTGGAGTATACAATATCTGCCGAGCAAAGTGAGCTGCCAGATATGACTTAAATAGCTCAATCACAAGCCGTTATGTTTAAAAATAATAACTTTTAAAAATAATTTATTTAATAAGTTCACATAACCAGGTGTCGTGCGCTCGTATTTAGCCTTCAAAACATACCTTCTTACACGTGCCGCCTTAATTACCGTACGTGTTACACAACAAACACCTACCTAGAAAGGTGAGTCTAATCAATGGTGTTTCGTTTATTTATAAATATTTAAACATCGGGCTACTTTAAATTTATTTTCTCATTGATTCATTACTATCTGCCTATAATGTGTGTATACGTACGTGCCATTTCTGGACTTGAGCCTCCTCTATAACTGAGATGGTTTAGGTCTTAGTCCTAACCTAATTGGCGCGCTATACTTCTAAGAAATTACTAATATTTTTAGGTGTACAAGTTTCGTCAAGAAAAAATACGTGAAAAGTCATAAGTGACCTAGGATATAAACCCGTAACCGCCGAGATTCTTGTCAGCGTACCTTATCCTTGAGACTATTCCTAGTTTATCATGGAAGTAAATTTAAATCCTTTTTGAAGAAAAATATTTTAAACCATAATTTTGTTGAACAATCCCGCCTCCTTCCAATCTCGGCGTCGCCCTACCCGTCTCCGCCTACAAGCGCGATGCTCCACATACCGGCGGACACATTGTCGCGTGCGCTATTTTTGCGTGCGCTCTCTTATTACACCCCACAATGACACTCAGACAAAGGGCTCCACCAACACTTGTCCGCATTGTACCGCCGATCGAGTTTACGGGGTGTATTGTGGACGCTTCAGGGATATAATGATAGTGTGCAAGTATCTTGTTGAGGCTTTTGAGATGAGCATTTTTATATCACTTTAACGATAGTGCCTTGGTAAATATGTTAGACTTGAGAATGTGTTTTATACTGATATTGCGTAGCGTATTATACAATACTACTATGTTAAGTCTAGTATAATACTTGAAGTATTTATATCTTTCAATTAGATATTTTGGCTAAAGACTATTATCATAAGGAGGTTGATATAACATGCTTCATTGATTCTACAAAAGCCCAGGCATTCTTTAACAATCTCGCCTTGTTGAATTTGTTATGAGACTTGTGAATAATGTGTTTTATACCAATATCATGCATTATAAACTGTTCTTTATGTTATAAATTACTTCCAAATAGATATTTTGGCTTGACACTATGATTATGAGCTGGTAGATATAACAGCATCATCATCATTACTTCTATAGAAGTACGGACGATACTATTCAATTTCTATTAAGGATTTAAGGACGCCAACTCGCACTACGCCAGCTTGGTGTACAAAAGCCTAAACCCTCTCATTTAAAGAGGAGGCCTGTGCCCAGTGAGACGTATACGAGCTAAAAACGAATTCTAATTAACCACAAAACAGCTCACTCAATTCATCCCCAACCTGCAAAAACAAGCAAGTACAGACACCTAATCTAAAATTTAATACACACGACCTATATAACCTGAGCTTATGTATATGCTTTTAATGAGTGAGTGCCTTCCCACAGGCCGTCCCAGACCGCAGGGCACAACCTCGCACCAGGGGAGGTTGGGGACCCAGTGACATCACGTGACAAATTTAATTTACTGCTAATTCGGGCGGGCAACCCTTGCGTTACACTAGTGCCCTTTGCGGCGTATACTTAGCGCCTATGTGGGTGTTTATGGTTTATTTATACGCTCTGTGTGAGATGGGTTTTATTTTTAAATAGATACTGTAGGTAGAGGTGATAAATTAGGTCCCTTTCACTGCATGCTATTCATCCCGGAGCACAGGAGTTACAAACACGACTGGAAAATTGTACGAATTGTATTGTATTGTAAATCTTTAGAATGACCCCTTGTCCAATAGTGCGCATTGTGTGACAGATAAAAATGCAAAAAAACTTTGCAGATTACTTTCTCTTGCTTTAGGCATGAGGTACGAGATACTGACGTATAACAGGTAAATATGAATACGTAAAACAATAAACGTGTCATCAAATAAAAATAATAAATAAATAAATACACCCAACAGTCACATACATAGTCCTGATCCCACACTAAGATACGAGTCTTGTGACGTGGGTATCAGAAACTACGAGAGACTTTTCGGTCTCACAAACACCCAGACCCGAAACAAATATTTGTGGATCACACAAACATTTGTCTCGGTGCGGGGATCGAGCCCGCGGCCGCTCGTTTCGCAAGCTGGTGTCTAGCCAACTGCGCCACGGGACTGTCGTGTATGTACATTCACACACAGTCCTGACCTACATTAAAATACAAAACTACAATGTACATAACTCGGCCTCACTCAATAACGATTCCGACGCACGAGTATTTCTATACCCAGACATTGATTTGTTTTTTCTTTTTTTTTACCTTCAAAAGCTGGCCTCTTACCGACAAAGTCACGGATATTGTCAAATATATTTTTACCTTTTAATTTAATTCATTAACATTTTGCGAAAAAGGGATATTTTAAATTTAAAGAGAATAATAAAGTAGGCATTACGACTCAGTTATTTTTGCGTTACACTCTAGGGACTAAAATACAAATATTTAAAATAGTAACTACGTGGAATTCTCGTAAGCTCTCTTAAAAAATTAAAGGCAATGAGAATGTATTTATTCAGCCGAATTGAGCCCCAAAGTACACAACATTTATTTTGTAATCTATGTAATGACGCTGAATTCTTGGAAAGATTGTAGAAAGAATGAATTTCTAATTAATTTAAATTATACATAGTGGATTGTAAACGTCGGCTAGCCTGAGGATGGTTTTTAGCAGCTTACGACTTTAGCCGGTTTTTCTTTTAATTAGTCTATTTTAAATAATAAAATAAGTACATAAATAACCTCACGCTTGTATTCTCCGAAATTGTTAGACTTGAATGTCAACATTCACTATTGATCCATCATAAGCCGTTCGCCGACACCGTCTTACTACTAAGAATTCGCAAACGGAAACACCCAGTACCATTTTTCGAGAATCGAACGCGGGATCTCTAGATCGCACAACTCCTACTGGAGATGTGAAATAAAATAACACCAAAACACAACAATGTTACGTAGTGTAGGTAGGGTATACAGTCGAATACGAGAATTCTTCCCCAAATAAATTCGGTCTCAATTAGTCTTACTCGCCGGATGAAACTCAATAGTACCTGTAATCATAAAATTACTATTCGTCATCTTATAATTTATAGCATAAATAGGGTAACAACCCAAAATCCATTACCAAAGCGAGGCCCAATCAGTGAATTGAGTGTAACATAAATTGTGATAAACTTTGAATAATTTACGGTAGGGAAATTTGTAACTAGTATTACAGGTTTATAAATCTTGCTACAAATGCATATTTGTTTGGAAATACCCCACGTAAATACTTAACAATTATAATATACTATGTTTGATTAGTGAATCGACTGCCTTCTTTCTTCCTGTAATATGAATATTATAAAAATTTAAAGTCTGCGAGATTGTAAGGGAGAAATCACAGGATCTACTGATCGGGCCTTAAAAATTCTTTTAGTATTATATAGCCCGTTGCTTAAGGAAATTTAAAGGCTATATAGCTATCACTATGATCGATGGTGAAGCAGCAATAATAAGTATTTAAAAAACGAGGGGATTTTTTTAGTCTAAAATAACGCATACTTAATAAAAAGCATTATCATGTAAATGACACACAAACACATCAATCTGTAATCAAATGAGATTGCTTTGTCACAGTTATTATGCGTGTCCATAATTCTCTGTAGTTTTATTGCATACGATAAACAAAATGGACAATGACAACAGATCACTCAGGAAGTTTTTGGGGGAAGACTATCCCCTGGTTACTCGTGGTTGTAATGATGATAGATAGGTATGTAACCGATCGAGCTAATACTATAATCACCTCCTCATAAACGGCTTCAGTTGAAAAGAAAGAGATTATCAAGGATATACCACAACTGCACGTCAAAGCTTCAGGTGTTAGAGAAGGAAAGGTTAAGGAAGTGTGTCTTTGTTGGTATTCTCGGGGATAGCACTTGGATTCAATCAAAATCTGAAAGTATGCCTATGCCCAGTTCCAGACATTAAAACACTTTCAAATATTTTCTCTGGCCAAGGAATTCAATAAGCCATCACACACTTATACACGAAACCATGGCAGCACGATGTCGCACTTACGAGAGGAAAACGCTATATTACTGGTAGCTTAGTCTACCTAGATTTGACACTATATGCACTTCATAGTAAACCCTTAGCAGGTAGAAACAAGGTTTGCACTCTTGAAGCGATCTGAGTTCGCGCATACTTATTGATTAAGTTTTTGTAGGTCACGGGACACTTCTGTCATTTTTAATTCCCTCCCTTCTGCGGTTGAGGGATAGTTAAACAGATTAAAGATAGAGAAGATAAGTGCTTTGTAAAAAGAAAACCAGTTAATGTCTCGATATGAAAAAATCGCAGAACTTTCCCACACATTTTCACAGCCTTTTAGTAAGCATTTGTTCTTAAAAGTAGGTTTATTTATAGACACACCTTTCATTAGTTATTTTATGCTTTATAGGGATCAGATGTATTATAGCTTGACAGCCCCGTGGCGCAGTTGGCTAGACACCAGCTTGCGAAACGAGCGGCCGCGGGTTCGAGCCCCGCACCGAGACAAATGTTTGTGTGATCCACAAATATTTGTTTCGGGTCTGGGTGTTTGTGAGACCGAAAAGTCTCTCGTAGTTTCTGATACCCACGACACAAGACTCGTATCTTAGTGTGGGGTCAGGACTATGTATGTAACTGTTGGGTGTATTTATTTATAGCTATCCTGATACATTTTATGATATTTTTACATGCAAAGAGACTATTTATGTATTATGCACATTGTACAACCACATTACACTTTTTACTAAATACATATCCTACTTCTGACATACATGACACTAAAAAAACATTCCCCAAAATATAGGTGAAACGTGAAGAAAAAACAATCACTAATTAAATTTAAATAGAAGTAACAATAATAAAAACCACACATTACGAGTAACATCTTAAATTACCCACACATTAGTACTTAATTTTATGTCATGATATAGAGGTTTCATCATCAGCCTATGTATTTCCAACTGCTAGGCACGAACCTCCTTTAAAACTGAGAGGGCTCAAGCCTTAGCCCTGATATGCCTATTAGTAAACATATTTTTAATCCTCCCACAACATCGACACATCCAAATAAGTTAACTAATCTATAGGATCTTAGACGTATTGCCTTCCTAATGCTTAGGCCATTAGGCCCGCCCTCACAGATCTTCGAAACACATTGCCATCCATTAATTATTCACCACGTAATCGAGTAATCAATGGAACGTTCCAAAAGGCTGCTATTTCGCCAAATGTGTTTATATACGTCTCCATTATTGGATCGGACAAATAAAGTTGTCTCTAGAAAGGAATGCGGCATTTCATTATAAGTAACTTTTTGCTTGTTGTATGTTTAACCGAACAGATATTTACTTATTTTTGAAAACGTAGTAAATTGCGATGGCCTCGAGGTTTTGGCACGCGATCGAGAATCTCACGGGTTCAAGTCCTCTGACTTTTTGACGTTATGTGTTCAGAAAGACTTACTTTAACGGTGAAGAAAAATATCGTGAAGAATCCCACACACCTAAACGTTCCTAGTAATATGTACACTTAATCTTCAAAATTGTAAAATATTTATAAAGGCTACATCAAAACTGCTTGTTACTGCTACACAAAATCCCAGTATAACCGCATACCACTTAACATACTTTGACATTTCTTTAACATTCAACACACAATTTCTAAGGGTAATAAACCAATTGAGTTACGCTTTCTTGAGAAATACTCGTAATTGTCCAGCGAATGAAATTGCTGCCTCGTCGTGACATGACATTTTAGTATTTTGTAATGTATTTTGGCATTTGGGTTTTGAAATATCTAATCTTGTTTGTGTTTTGGGAATTTCTGACATATATCCTCTTGTCATAAAGTTCCTTTTTCTTTTTTGAAAAGGACAGTCAAAACTATATAGACACAATTCTTCTTAGTCGTAAAACGGTATAATAAGCTTGGGATTTATTCATGTATTTTATGTTTTATGTATAATAAATTATATTATTGTGGAAATTATTCCACCTATTAGGTAGGCTATTATTATTACCTATTAGGTATGTAAGTAACTTAAGTACATCTAAACAATTATTAATTCGTCTTATCACGTGTATGCTTAAATCTTTGAAACTACGCAACGGATTTTGATGCGGTTTTGAATAGATAGAGTGATTCAAGAGGAAGGTTTATATGTATGATAACATTCATTAAATATCAGCATTGCACCTGTGCGAAGCCTTTTTTTTTTTTTTTTTTGTTCTCGGCGGGAAAGCTGTTTATGGCTCTACTTCCCGCCAGCCCGGGGGAGGGGGGCGGGAAGTGTATGTCGGGGTCACCGGTCTTCCAGCCCGGCGCGCGGCGACGTCATATCCGCGCAGATGTTAATGCCGGGCTGGGTCCCTAACAAAATCCCTAAACCGGCATACCGACCAAAACCCCCCGGTGGCCATCTCCGCGCCGAGTGGGGCGGCCACGGTACGCGGGCGAGAGGCGCCCACCGTCAACCGCAGCCGCCCGGTGCGCCTCCGAGACGTAAATGTCTCGGCCGTCTCGGAGTTTTAGGGGGCACAGTTGCACCCCCACTATCTTGGTTCGGTCGCCCCGGTTGTGGATGGGCGCCCGCGACGTACACAGGCCACAGTGCCGCCGCCCCTCTCGGGGTCACTTTCAGTGAGGACGCGCTGCCCCCACAGCACGTCCAGCGACCCCAAGGGCCCCTTTAAGTCGCCTTTTACGACAGGCAGGGGATACCGTGGTGGGATTCTTACGCCCCCTTGCCACGGGGCAGACCCGTGCGAAGCCTGGGCGGGTCGCTATTTAATGATATGTTACACACGTTGACTACCTTCCCTACTGTTCCTTATTTAAATTCATCCTATGGTTATATCTGAATGATCGCGTTAAGCGATGAGACGGCTGCGATAAAATGCGATGGTAATATATAATTACAATAATTTAAGTAGACAGGTAGCTATAGAATGAAATGAAATATCGGAAGAGAGACCGAATCGGAATGAAGAGAGGAAAACTGGAGGGTTATGGAGAGGGTCTAAAGAAATTACAGATAGAGATGAAATGAGAAGAGATATTCAGTTTGAAGAATCGAGTTGAGAAAGTAACGTGACCTTAAAAAAAACATTTGGTATTTCATAACGGAATTCATTTTAAAGCACCCCTGATAATTATGACTTTTGGTGCACATTTCTGTGATGACTGAAGACTTTATAACAAAATCAACAAAAAGTAACAATCTTTTAAAAGTAAACGTTATAAAAAAGAGTACAAATTTAATACAGATAAATATTTTTAATGTAAACATAATGTTGACATTGTAATATTTAATTAGATACGCAACAGGATTTACTTTTGGAGGCCGTACGATTATTTACTATGGGAAAAATTGTCTTTGTTTACCAAACAAATGTTGTTTTGTTTTTACCATTCACAACAATGAAAAAAAAATACTTGACTATAGAATATTAAGTGTCGCCAATGGAAGGTTGTCAGGGCTTACTTGTCTTCCGTTTGAGGCGTTGTTTATTAATATTATTGTGATGCTACTGATAAGAGAAGCCTTGCCTTCAAAATATATAGAAAGAATATTTTTATATTTAGAACTTATTACTTTCTAAATGAGGTATCCCGTCCAACACACACAGACATTGCTTACATTTTTCTCAATTAAAGCATGTTTTGTCTTGCTTTTCACATCAGAAGCTACTTGAGTTGCAGACATAACATTTCCCAATAGTAAATGACATTTTAAAACAGCAATATGTAAAATCTTAAATGTTATTCAAATCAGACATCGAAAAAGGTGTGTATTACACAGCACACTACCGTGTCCTTAAAGATAAAATTTTCAGTCTTTGTCTCGTCTCTTTAAACATTTTCTCACAGCTAATTGCCACAATTCCAACTGAACTCAGATGGCAATGAATTTGCCATTGCTGATGACTGTTCTTTAATCTGAGGTTGAATGGTCGGCGTTACCCATGAAATAAAGAGGTCGAAAAGGTTACTGAGGAAACATACAATTGCAAAATTGGCCGTCGAATCCCGGCCCCTTTATTGTCTAGGGAGCAGCCAAATAATTTGGTCACTTCTCAACGGTTGGCTGTCACACATCGGATGTCATTTGTCGGAACGTTTTTGGATGTTATTTAGTGGAATGTATTGCCTTTTGTTCCTGACAATTTCTTGGAGGACTGGCCGACAACGATTGCTGAAAAAATGCGACAATTGATTTTGCCTTTATCACAAAATATACTGGTCTTCTTTAAAATAAGCGGAATGTATAAAACTAAATCGTTGTTTATTATATACTAGCGACCCGCCCCGGCTTCGCACGGGTGCAATGCTGATATTTAATGGATGTTATCATACATATAAACCTTCCTCTTCAATCACTATATCTATTAAAAAAACCGCATCAAAACAATCACATCAAATCAATCGCACCGCATCAAAACGTTGCGTAGTTTCAAAGATTTAAGCATACAAAGGGGCAAAGGGACAGAGAAAGCGACTTTGTTTTATACTATGTAGTGATTTCTAAACCTCTGAATTCAGGCTACTTCTAGCAGGAACTCTGAAAATCCTTGGGGAGTCCTTTATCCAACTGTTGACATCTACTATCAATTATATGTAAACCTTATAATTAACAGTGCCTCGAAGTCTTTCAAGACATGTCCCTTATGTACGTAGCCAATTATTTATCGTGCGATCTAGAGGTTTCGGGTTTATTTTTAGGATCAGGCGGAGTAATTAAATATTGTGATTAGAAAATTCTCAGAAATAGAACGAAATCTCGAAATATACCCGAAAACCGGCTTTACGCCACTCAGTTGTTTATAAAATATACCTGACGAAATGTGGGGGCAGGAATGGTAGAGGTCCATCCACATAGTCCTTCGTGTATACCATATAGGCAGTGGCGTGCCTAGGGTGTCAAACTAAGGCAAGCCCAAATGTTTATTTAGGAGCAGCATATTTTTTGGTACGTAAGACTAATAAATACCTACCGGTTAGTACTCACATTCACGTTTATAGCATTATTTTATAAATAAACAATCGTTAAGTTCGTTATTCGGCACTATGTAAGGCAAGTCGGGCTTTCGGGCTTCTATGGAAGTACCGCCACTGCATATAGGCATTTTATTTGTCTTACTTATTACTTAACGCTTCTATTATACATTACTATTCTCTGAATTAATAATCAACGCAAGCACAAGCTAAAAGTGTTCCTTAAACCTCAATTTGTTTTATAATACAAATTAAGGTCACATCCCTATTACCCAAGCTTTCGTGTCCAAACTCCGCAACGAAATGGCCTATACGAATCGTAATAACATTTAATACGCTGAGTGCTAACAAACACATTACATATTCAGCCTTGTCCTTCATTCACTTATCTTCAAACACTTATCTCTCAAGGACAGAGTTAGTTAATGATAGTTCCAATTCAGGTGACTCACTCCAGCTTTAGACCTTCAAAACTTATACTGTATTGAAACAGGGTTCCAATAGGACAACAGGCTATCTTTTTTACCCTGGCATTGCAGAGTCAAAACCGCTCTAGTCCGGCATGGTGAACTAAACCCTCTCAGGTGTAGAGGAGGCCCGTGCCCAGCAGGAGGACGTTGATAGGCTGAAATAAAATTCTTAAGAACGTTTAGATATGCAGGTTTCCTAGCGATGTTTTCCTTTACCGTTAAAATATTTACTTAATAATTTATTGTAAATACACAAATAATTTCGAAAAGTCAGATGTGTGTCTAAACCTCGAGGCAATTACTACTTCTTCGTCCCTTATAGGGCTAACACAAATATCGGCACAATATCGAACATGTATCTAACTTATTCATAGGAATCTAAGCAAGCTATTAAATTCATGGCTACGTAACCAATTTATAAAATTTTCACTTCAATATCGGTCCGAATCACAAAGACAGTATTGTTAGAGATTACAATAATGTTTTCATTTAGAGATGCAATTAAATTGGGCCTCGGCGACGACCGTCTTACAAATAATAACTTTCCGCTCTGATTATTTATCCCGTTCTTATTGCATTTATTGAAGATTTCTGTATTATTTTTCATCAAAAATTCTTCAAGTGTATATCATTTATATTGAATGCACAATGAAAAACGAAATGAACTAACGAAACTATTGAAATTAGTAATATTTAGTTTATTATGTAACAGTTTAAACATTTTGTACTTAATAATCGAATCAAAATATTTATACATACATATGCCTGTCTCCCGTTGGGGTAGGCATAGACTATAGTACGCCAAATGCCACGGTCCAGAAATACTTCTTTCCCTTAGACTGACATTATCTTGTTCAGGCATGCATGTTGGTTTCTATAACTCTATATTACTAAATCACCTATGAGATCCCATTACATAAAATTTATTATTGCAATCAAAATCCACATTTAATGCAACCCATGCGTTAAAAGACATTATAATTAAGTATTTACTCTTAAAATCGTCTCTTTACTCCGAGACACACCGATCACAAATAGTGATAAAAATAACATGAGATATAGCGTGATTTTTTCGTCGTCACTATGTCGACAAATCACTCAATAAGTCATTTGGAGAAGCACCAAACATTTGTCTCTAACACTGTTCATGCCAACGACAAAAAACGCTAATACATAACTGTTATTATTAGAGATGCGCCGAGTTACACTTTTGCCGAGTAACGAGTACCGAGTTTTACTCGGTTCAATTTTTTTTCAACCGAGTACTCGGCCGAGTAACTCGGTTCAATTAAATACATGGTACATTAGAATTTAAATAGCCTGTTTTCGGAGGCCGGTAACGTCTACGAATAATAGAGGAATAGGCTGTTACCAGAACGTGCAGCGAGGCTTGTGTTCCTGCATCATAACTTCATCATCAACCCATATACGCCCACTGCTGAGCACGGGTCTCCTCTCCCATTGAGAGGGTTTAGGCCAGAGTCCACCACGCTGGCTAGTGCGAGTTGACGGACTACACACCTAAGAAATTCCTAAGAACTCTAAGGTGTGCAGGTTTCATCACGATGTTTTCCTTCACCGTTAAAGCAAGTGATAATTCAATGTGAATACACACATAACTTCGAAAAGTCAGAGGTGTGTGCCTGGGGTTCGAACCCGCGACCGTCGAGATTTTCGACCGCGCGCCCGAACCTCGAGGCCATCACTGCATCATAAC
This sequence comes from Cephonodes hylas, assembly GCA_030295005.1. Lineage (NCBI taxonomy): Eukaryota > Metazoa > Arthropoda > Insecta > Lepidoptera > Sphingidae > Cephonodes > Cephonodes hylas. The sequence goes on from AP025371.1 coordinate 10,742,213, forward strand.
TTAGCTTTATCCAATTTTAAATATTAATTATTTTTATTACGTACTATAATTTTGATTTTATTAATTGAGATTTTCAAAGATTTCCTAAATTACTAAATAATTTTTGATTAACACAGTTGTTTACGAAATGAAATAAAATAATATTTATTGAATCTATAAAATGTTTAAAACATCGCTTAAATTCAGTCATTTCAAATTTTACCACCCTGTTCACGACCTTGTCAAGGTCGCGGGACGTCGCTGGCTGCAGGAGGCTTCCGACCAAACCCGGTGGAAGTCATTGGGGGAGGCCTATGTCCAGCAGTCGACTTCCATTGGCTAATGGTGATGATGATGACTGTTGTTTAAATTATATCTACCGAAATATATTGCATTTCTTGAACAGAGTATACTCGGCATTCAAACCGAGTTATTCGGCCGAGTACGAGTATCAAAAAACCCGCCGAGTACGCCGAGTACCGAGTATTAACCGAGTACTCGGCCCATCTCTAGTTATTATACACACAAATTATGTTTACTTTGTTATTATAATTTTTTTCTAGAATATACCAGCAATTGGACCCCGCTTTGCTCTGATGAAATAATGAAAATGCATTCTAAGTTCTCTTCTCGGGAACCGTTTATGTATGGACAAAATATCACTGAAATTGTTTACGAAAGAAAAAAGACGATACTATAATTCATTATAATAATTATAAGTATAATATAATTTGTAAATTATCTAATTTGTTATTTATCAAATAAATAATAATAAACAATGATCAAATCTACGACACTATAACAGTGCAGGACTATAAGTTTTTAAAACGCTTTCCAAAAATACTAAATAGTAAATATTCTTTAATGAAATGTTATTTTTAACGAGATAAAGCGATAAAAAACACAATATACGTCCAATATTTCTAAACACTGGTGTGATTGCAAACTGACATGATAACTCGACAAATCTCAGTTGTGAATGGGTAGCCGAATCAAATCGTGTCCATTCAGCTATCAGATAAACTTTTCACAATTTGAAATACAATATTTTATCACAAGAAAAGTAACCGGCGACTACTTTTTATTGCTTTCTCTATTAAAAGTATTATCAATATTATAAATCTCACATAAATGAGACTGACTAGCTATATCTCAGACCAATTTTCATTCTTCGTGAGAATTTCTAAATAATAAATATATTCTTACTTCTTAGTCGATTTTCTTTAACACCAGAGGATTTGTAATTACTTTAGTTATTACCTGCCTCAGTTTCCGATCACGGTCTGAATCATCATCATCATCATCATCATCAGCCAAAGGACGTCCACTGCTGGACATAGGCCTCCCCCAGAGACTAAACAATAAAAATTATAGTAAATATTCTTTAATGAAATGTTATTTTTAACGAGATAAAGCGATAAAAACATTTTCTTTAACGGTCTGAATACGACCTGTAAAACAGATTATTTATTTCTACGTCACATTTCTGTGGGACAGCGGTACTTCTGACAGACAATGATGTCATATGCAATTATCCAGTTATTTTCGTATACATTCAGTTTCAAACAAAAGAATTTACATGTTCCTAATCTGTGAGATTACGCAACCGAGATAATTCGCTTCGTGTTTATCAATGCCATCATTTTATACAATAGCCGTATATTCGAACGAGCCAGACGGTTATTTAAATCATATTTTATAGTAGTTTTTTTTTAAGCAAAATCGACATTTCTCGTCTCATCCTCGGTTATCGACAGCAAGATAATTGTAATAAAAAAGGCGTAAAACTGGCAATTCATTAGCGCTTATGATTCTTCTTACTGAATGCAATAATAGAAACAGAACAATAGACATTATTCTGTAAACGTAAATTAATATAAGCCGTAATGGCCTCAAGGATTATGGGTGCGGTCAAGTCCCGGCATTTTCAAATTTATGAGTGTATTCGCAAAGAGTATTCACGCAGTTATATTTGCATACACAACAGTTTTTCACAAGGATTTTGTATATCTGTGCCGTTCAAAAACATGTGCTATGTGAGGGTGATAGACAAAGGCATAATCCCTATAATTAGAAGAGGTGGCCTAGGACGTGTGTTGAATGATGTAAGTATATTGTGTATAGTGTATACAATTATCTTATAATTACGTTGACACATAATTACACATTATTTCAGGACATCTCTCAATTATAATAAGTGAGAATAAATAACCTCCAGACAGGTAGAAAGTCACGTAAAGCGACAGTCGGTAGTGCATGCAACAAGGTATCTAACAAATGTTTAATTAATGATAATGATTGTTGATGATAATGCCGACCCGTCGCTCACCTTCGATCACGATTCACGCGACATCAAATCACTCGGCCTTTTATTCGTGTCAACTTTGGTTTTCAATCAAAACAAACAAATAAATAAAATACACCCACAGCCAAATACATAGTTTTGACTCAACAATAAGTGTTATAAAAAACTACGAGAGACGTTTCAGTCTCACAAACACCCAGACCTAACAAAAAAAACAGATACAAAATAAGTCAGGATCTAAGCGATGTTACATAACCAATAAAAAACCTGTTTACGAACTAGTATATAACCTAACCACATGATACGTAAAAAGACTAAAACAAAATCCAAAGATAACCATTAACCTTTTAATCCACCTGTACTAACCACTATCAAAAGCAAAATGCAAAACAATTATGGAATGCGATTAAAATAGTTCCACCAGTTTACGGATAGATGGCGTTGTTCAAACTAAAGTGTTGCTAGGAGGCAATGAACCGATGCCCGGTGATCGTGTCAAGAGTTTGTCACACGCCTCTTTTCTTACTAATAAATACTTTACATATATAGAGTGTATTCAGACCGTGATCGGAAACTATGGCAGGTTACAGCTAAGATAATTACAAACCCCTGGCGTTAAAGAATATCCCGATATTTTTTTTTTACGTTTTCCATTTAAATCACACATATTTAATACTGATGGTTGTATGAAATACGGTAATTTTTAAATTTTTTGTCGAGATTTTCTTTAACGCCCGGGAATTTGTTAGTTTGTTAGATATTACCGTCCATCGTTTCTGATAACGGTCTGAATACAAAAGTCACAGTAATTGTTTATGTGATAGCTACCAATATCTATGTTAGGAACCTAAAAGACTTACGTATTTTTGATACCTGCATAATTCAACATAATTGTTGTGATCTTCATAATCCATTCCATATTGTTATTCATCTTATGAGAGGTCCTAAAGAAAATACTCGCAAACTACTTCCTATATCAGCATTTTGAAATATGGATACGTTAAATCTACGTTATTTCTTTAATAGATATCATCAAGTTAAAAAGGTGTTATTATTTAACTAGAAGTATACTGGACGATCAAATTAAAGATTTTCTTAGGGCTTACACGTAATCCACAAACTATAATAAGACATATAAGTACCTAAATCTATGTATCTCTTCAGGACTACAGACTAAAATTACATACATATGTAAACAGTGTTAAAACAGGAAAATCCCGAGCGAAAATCTTTAACTCGGGAGTATATGGGTCAATCAACTTTTAAATGTACCATCAATGACAGATTTTATATATCAATTTTTTTTTCTTAAATTTGTATATTTTATACGTATTTGTTGTTGATAATTATTTATATTTAAGGAATTCAAATAGAGCAGAACAATTTATGGTAAATTTTACTCAAAAATTCACATGACTGTAGTTAAGATAGTCCCTTGGACATTTAAAAATTCAGTCAAATTGTTAATTTACTTTTAAATATTAGAATCATATTTGAAAAACCTTACTGTTCTTTTAAAGTAAAAATGACGATAATGTGTCTTTTGGAGATAAGAAAAAAGTGGTTGTCCAGTGGACATAGACGTTTGTCCATAGGAAATACTCGGGTGTCCAAAGGGGATTCTATGATGAAAATCGCCTGTATTTCTTCTTTTATGTAATAAAAAAACAACTATTTGAAAATAATTATCAGTATTAGAAGAGAAAATATTGAATAATTCAGACAATGATCTTGGATGTCCAAGGGACTGGTGGTGAAATTTATTAGTCTTTCCGCTCCCTGGTAATAAATAATAATATTTTGAATTAGATCTTACGCACAGTAAATAATTTACATTAAATTGAATATATTCCACTTTAATTTACTACAATATATAAAATACAAAAGTTTTTGTGCTGGTTGTCCAGTGGACACACAATAAAGCCACGCTCTTTTTCAAAATACACTCGGTCGACTGGCGCCGCGGAAAAGATGAAATCAAAATCGGGGCTGGATGAATGTTGTCACGAAATAAATCGACTTGAGTTCCAGGCAGTAGTCACGCCATAAATTTTTGGATTTTGAAACTTTTTTACCGTTGTCCGGTGGAAGTCAGAATAATAAAATATAATAGGGACTAAAATAAACATGCAAAAAGGTCGTTAAGGTTTTAAAGCAAACAAAATCTATTTACTAGCATCATAGTAGATATTGTAATTAATAATTATGTTTCATTGTAATGGATTGCCATATATAATTTTTTTGGAAAAATTAATGTTTCATTGTACTAACCTACTGAGGGACAAATTTACATAGTACTGACAGGACAGATAAAAGTTGATTGACCCATATTTTTAAACAAAAGCATTGATAAACGTATACCCGTGCAATTCCCTTTCAAGTTGATTATTGTAATGATCCAACGCACCATCTCATAATACGTTTTACGTCACTCGAGATAATGGATTTGCGTCTACAGGAGAAATTCCACGCGTTTGCCAGACAACAATGCATTCATTCACTTCAATAGCTTCTTGCCAAAACTGTTGGTGCAATCGCTGTGATTTTGTTACACTTTTGGCACATACCACGCCTCGTTACGCCAAAGATATTAATCTATTTTAAATACCGACTACAAATCGCTACAAAATTGCTCAAATTATCGACTATTCTCGTTGATTTTGTGATGGTAACGCGCTGAGGGAAATCTCTTTGCACGAATTATGTAAGTAGTTAGCGAATGCCCATTATACATACATATATTTGAGCTATATTATAAAAATGTAAACCTTAAAACTATTCAACCTGGTCGTGAGAAGATGGCTGTAATTTTGTGCAACAAACCTATATATTCTATTGCAATTTTTTAATACATTGCTAAGTATATTAATATTGATAAATTCACAGAAAACTGAATAAGATTATTAGGGAAATAGACAGGATTTTGTATGGAGATGAATGTCGCCGCATATCTGTTACCTACTATTACACGACCAATGAAAAAAATCAAACAAAAATGAAGGACTGCTATTGGTTGTCAAAAATTTATTAAACTTTTGATATTACACGCAACCCGAATTACAACTAAAGGGCCGTTTCAAAAATATGATAGTCTAATTGTAGGTAATGATTGTTGTTTCTGAATGCTGGGCATAATGACATTTGCTTTCTAGTGTTATTTAACTCAACATCAATCACATACATAGGCAGATCTAACCCCAAAATAAAACGTAAGTTTTGTTTAATTCGCATCAATAACTACAAGAGAATTTTCGATCAAAGATCCAAAAAGAACACATACCTATGTGTATGTGTTTCATACGCCAGTGTCTAGTTAACTGATACGAAGAAATCAAATCTTTATCATTATGATCCTTGTTGACAGCCCCCGTGGCGCAGTTGGCTAGACACCAGCTTGCGAAACAAGAGGCCGCGGGTTCGATCCCCGCACCGAGACAAATGTTTGTGTGAACCACAAATATTTGTTTCGGGTCTGGGTGATTGTGAGACCGAAAAAGTCTCTCGTAGTGTCTGATACCCACGACACAGGTCTTGTAACCTAGTGTGGGGTCAGAGCTATGTATGTGACTGTTGGGTGTATTTATTTATTTATTGCAATGGAACAAATGTAGGAAATCCCAACTCGACATTCGGAGGATGACATGCGGAATATTCAGATGACTCTCAGTTTGTTATACATAAAGTTTCTTATCAAGAGGAAACCTGCACTTTAAAATACACAAAAGGTTATGCACGCTGCTGAAAATCGCATAAATATAATCTTGCCGGTTAGGATTTAAATATTTATCAGAGGGCAATCAAATTATTTGTAATCTACTAATACTTTGCAAGGGGGAATTACTTTTAATACGTACATACATTTATATTTAAATCCAAGAATACCCAGGCATAAATGGGATTTTACACACAAATTTCGTCAGCAATGATATAACACCGTAATAAGCGATGACTAAAGCTTAAACTTTCTTAGTTGTAAAGGAGGCCTGTGTCCAGCATTCCCGTATTTGGAGTTATGACCGTTCCTTGGGTATATTTCCATTCTCCGACATTCTTTTGGCAATTTTCTAACACATAAACCCGATAGTCTTTTACTCACTTGATGACTATACAAATATTCTGTCTACTGACGGCGTTAAAATGCTTGACACTAACATTTTATGATCACCTGGTAGAGCTACTAATAAAAACTCGGAAATTAGGTCTGGTTTATAACCGGTTGGACGTATATATACACAATATACATAACTTGAAAGTATTAAAAATTTACATGTTTTTTTCTCGGTCTAGGTTTAACTACAACCATATAAAACTGTTTCTTAATATACTCGCAATTTTAACAGACTTTATAAACATAAATAAATGTAACATCCGATCTTCAAATATCGAACCGTTGTTCCATAAATAAAAAAGTGAACGTGCATGCCAGTTGTGGCCAGTAATAGATGAGCAACGAGTTTGTATTGCGTTCTTCGTTCGATACTGAATTAGTTTTGAATATCCTGTTGCGATCTGTGTACACCTTTATCTCACAAACGTAGATAAAACCACGAGGAAAAAACACGTTACGAACAATCATTACCATACCGACGCAAAATAAGGCAACAATCGGCATCGTTACAATTCGCGTGAAATCTCCGAATAATAACGCGACCACGTACGGTCCGACCATTTACATGAGCGTTCTAAATATATTTGCATATATTTTGTCGCACAAAGAGTGCCGACGTGACCGTACAAATTTATTTTCTGTCTTGAGAGCTAAGCCGATACCAGGTTATCTATTCACCGTTTTCTTTTATTCATGAAGTGCGCGTATCAACAGATACGTGAAACGTGGCAATGTCACATGTTGCGTGATCTTATTGAAATTGAACAAAGAATTTTCGCTGCTCCCGTGGCTTGGGTTTGTGCGATCGAGACTCCAGTTGAGTAAAGTGTTATTGGGTTTTTCCGTGGAATTCCCAAAGGCAGCACCGAGTCTGGAATCGTACACATAATACTGCAATAGGCTTTTCTGTAGAACTTATAAACTCAGTAACACGCAGGTGTAAAAATGCACCTCACTTTACGGCAAAGAGGCAATCGCCATTGCTTGTACAGGTATACTCTGAAAGGTAATGCCACTGCTGTTCCTAACACTACTCAACAATAAAAGATTTTTTTGGATCAGTCAAGTCCCTGACTCAACTGCATTGAAACCAACATACTTCGCTGTCGGAATATCTTAAAATATTTATAAATTTCAAACACAAGAAACGATCCTTTTTGCCTTCAAAATTACGCAATTCTATATCACTTTAGGTTTATAAGTGTCCTATTTTACGATTAATAAAATTTATCAAATAAGTACCTATATTGTACATAACATATTTGCATTTTTACTTAAACTTAAACTAAATATAAATTTATTTCTTCTTCTTCTTCATCAACCCATATACGCCCACTGTTGAGCACGGGTCTCCTCTGCCATTGAGAGTGTTTAGGCCATAGTCCACCACGCTGGCCTAGTGCGGGTTGGCGGATTACACACCTAAGAAATTCCTAAGAACTCTTAGGTGTGCAGGTTTCATCACGATGTTTTCCTTCACCGTTAGAAAAAGTGATAATTCAATGTGAATACACACATAACTTCGAAAAGTCAGAGGTGTGTGCCTGGAGTTCGAACCCGCGATCGCCGAGATTCTCGACCGCGCGCCCAAACCTCGAGGCCATCACTGCTTTATTTTGCTTAATTTTCATTATTCATTTAAATTTTTCATCATTATACGTTGTATAAGTTGTTCTGTTTAGAAATTAGTTAGTAGAAAGTAGAAATTAATTAGTTAGATAGTTTCATGACTCCTTAGTCATGAAACTATTTTCAAATGTTCACCTCAATGTATGCACTTAGGAAGATTGTCAGCTCCGGCGAATATATGGACGATAAATTGAAAATTCACTGGAGAATAAAATTCTATTATCGTATAAAAGCCATATTGTAGCAAGATTCGGGATTAGAGGGAGAATTTAGTGGAACTTTCACATTCCTTAATGGAAAATAAAATTGGTAGTAAAACTACTCGAAAGGGCGATATTTCTTCAACGTCCTAAATGGTAATAAATTATAATTCGCAATAACTATTCTTCAAAATAATGAGAGTTCAAAATATGAAATCATATTCAATCCGTTTGCCAGTAACCTATCTGCTTACTTATTTACGCTCTATTTTAGACTAAGTAAATAAATCTAATAGTTGTTAATATTAAAATAAGATTGTGTAACAATCGACGGCCTTATCGCTACGTAATATTTATTTCATATAGCCAACATAGCAATTTTAGAAATTCAGGAACGTTTGGTAGTATACCTATTCATCATTCATCTTCATCCATCAGACAATGACCTCAATTGTCTGCTGCTGGACATAGGCCTCTCCCAAAGACCTCCGCCGGTATCGGCCGGAAGCTGCTATTTTATATATGTGCCAGGTACCTATTACATAAAACAAAATCCTTAAAAGACCATCCCTTCTGTAAATTAAAAATTCCTTCTATAGTTTATTGCAAAGCGATTTTCGGAACGTATCCTTTCGTCTAGTTTCAGATGGGAATTTTTCCGCATTGCGGCGTTGAATACCGCACAACTCAGCCCAACCCTCACAGATGGTAAAGGCTGATTGCAAACTACATTTAACACAATGAAATTACGGTAGAAACCAACTAGGTCATATTTAAAGAACTATTGTTATGCGTAGTTTTGGAAAGGTTTTGGTGGATTTAAAATTTATAGTCAACAAATGTGAAAAAATATCGGAATGCTTGTATATTTCCAGTTTTACACAAATAATATTACATTTCAAAAACCATTATTAAAGCTAAAACATTCGATGTTATCGCTGACTGCGGTCTCTGGAGTAGATACCTGAAATACGAGTAACACGTGGCGAAACCCACTGCAATTTAATTTAAATTATTCATTATTTAATCGTACACAATCTCCTAAATTTCTACAAAAGTGTATTTCCTTTGGTTTCATGAAAAAAACGTTATCGTTTCTCGCCCGTATCCTATTAGAACTACGCTGTAGTTGTATCACGCCAATTGTGTTAGTACGAGATTTGATTCTAATTAAGTTAATGTTTATAGTGAGGTAACGTTGTACTGCACAAATTTTTTCTACTACTAGTGTCGTCTCTATCCCCGTTTTCTTTTACTTTACATACCATCTTCAATCATAGAGGTAGCTTTCAACAATGTTTCCTATACATACAAGTAATTTAATATTTATTATTGTTATACGATCGTGAACTACACAATTCAGTGTAAAGTCAATAATTTAATCTCTTCTCGTCATTTTTAACCATAACCATTTTAAGAACTAAAGTTAATGTATTATTTTTTTATTTAAACTTTAAACTCCATGCGGAAAAAACCCTGGCAAACATGAATAATTTACCTAGAATATTACTCTACAATAATTACAGCAGTAAAAACGACATGTTGCCAAATAGCATCTTTGGCAGAGGATGGCAAAGGCCGTATCTTCTCATACAATCGGATTACTACTACGGCAGTAGTACATTAGCATGCCGAATTGGAACTAAGTAGCACAGCCGATCGAATCCACGTAATGGAGTTAAAGCTAAGGAATCGGAACACAAGCTTCACTTACGGGAATGGCAAATCGTATTTCTGATGAAAACAAAACAATAACAATAAATACGTTTAATCAAATAGAGTATAACTGATTATTTATGCTATGAGTTTCTTTTTACACTGGATTAGAGAAGTGACCATACTAGCTTCTGACTGTTTATTTATTTACGCTGTACATAATACAATAATTGTTACGGTGGACTTAATTCCTTAGATATACTCTGCTAGTCCAAACATGGTTTATGCAGAGATGATAAACAGAAGGTGTGCAAACAACATAATTTAAGCATTCACAAATGAATATGCATGAGATTAGCATTCGAGAGCACCAAGATTTCTGCTTAAATTACTAAATAACTTAAAATTTATAATTCAAAATACTTATAAAAATGTATTTAAAGTCGTTTAACCAAAGCTAACACTTCTCAAACATACTAGCACATATTCGAAGGTCGTAATGCTAAGCAAGTTTTTCATTCGAGAGATTAACACGCTTTTTCTTTCCAGGCCCACAATGTCAGTTTTGAGAAATACGGAAGAATTTTCCAGTAAAGAAGAGATATACAAGAAGTGGCTGGTAGTACCTGGATGAACTAAATATTCGGCTGAGCGAGCGCCCTTGAAGATTTCTTGCGGCTTACTAACTGTACTATTTATAGCTGAACTAACTCCAAATTTAGAATTTTATAAACTCTATAAATAACTAAGTAGACATGTTTATCTGAGATGGATCGATTGAATCACATCGGCTATCTATTTTTACGAAAGTAATCGATTTGTATCCGTTATAGAATCGAATTGAAGATAAATTTGTAACTTTACTAATGTATAAAAATATTGAAATCTATCATCTCTGAATCAAACATCGCTGTTGATGTTATCTGAAATCGATTTATCTTTACGTTTATTGAATTGAAAATTCTATCAACTTGCAAACCATTGATTATGTCGACTTTGCTTGGAATTGATTCATTCGTCGATTCTCAATTGACAACCAATATATTGTATACTTCAAAGAACCTTCAAAACCCTAATTTTAGCGGTATACATTTACTACAACAGTAAAATGGCCCATTCATGGCAAAACAATTGTTCGAAACATTTGACATTGAGACTTACCTTCTAACAGCCATAAACAGTACCAGTAAACAAAATATATTAACTTGATATGAGAAATAATGTTTTTCTTTACGTTCAATAACTTTTCGAGGCTTTGTGCTATAAGTATCAAACTTTTAACTAGTTTTTTTAATGGCCATTTATCAAAATAAATAATCGCCTACTTTTTTATTTTTATGCAGTCTCACAACTCTCTTTAGTGCTATTTTTATTCAACATGAACCCGCACGTGAAAGGTTTTTTTTCTTTGTAACTTGTAAGTATAAAAATAACGGAGTAAAAATATACTTTCATCATTTAGGGCTTCAGTAAATTCGAGGAACTTCACAGGAATTGCTGTAAACTTCTTTGGTAAAAATGGAAACTTATTCACGTGTTTAATACTTAGGCCGAAATGACGCAGTTACACCGCAGTAAAATAAACGAGATGTACTGATTTGATTCTAATTCAAAACAAATGTTTGTGTGAATCCCTAATATTTGTTTTGGGTCTGCATAATTGTGATGTTGTGATGATGTGTCAAAAAGCAGTGATGGCCTCGAGGTTTAGGCGCGCGGTCGAGAATCTCGGCGGTCGCGGGTTCGAACCCCAGGCACACACCTCTGACTTTTCGAAGTTATGTGTGTATTCAAATTGAATTATCACTTGCTTTAACGGTGAAGGAAAACATCGTGATGAAACCTGCACACCTAAAAGTTCTTAGGAATTTCTTAGGTGTGTAGTCTGCCAACCCGCACTAGGCCAGCGTGGCAGACTATGGCCTAAACCCTCTCGATGGTAGAGGAGACCCGTGCTCAGCAGTGGGCGTATATGGGTTGATGAAGAAGAAGAGAATTGTGATGCTATGGTATATGATACCACTTGCAGTTTTACCATGTTAAGGTGCTCATATGTTAGGGACTTATAAGGACTGTTTATAAAACAATTGAGTGTTTTTGCAGTCTGAATACAAATTATTCCTCGCAAATTACCCTTTTAGTACTTAAAATCTTTTTAAAAATAGTGTTTTAATATCACTAATTTAAACTCTCAAAAACTCCCTTTAATATCATTGAATAAAGTCACTATTATAGTATAATAAAGGCACTAGTTTTAAAAAATAGCATAAAATGTTGACGATTCAAAAGTGCTTGTGAAAGTCTATTTGAATAAAGGAAATTTGACTTTGACTTTATTGTTCTTTTTTATAGGATTCAACACCATATAACCTTTAAAAATAGTGTGTCCAAAACGTTCGCCACGCTTTACCAAAAATATTTCATTAGATTTGCGTCGTTGTGAAAAGCAAATACAGCTAAATTCATTTTGCACCACTAGACACGTCGTCTGCATTGTAAAGTAACTTTTATTAAACTTCGAGTAGGTACCTATTTATAATGCCGTAAGCGTCTTCGCCAAATAAAATGCGGGGGAGGGTATTTTATTAAGTAATATCATAAACTGCTAGGAGTTTTATATTTACATGACACAAGACCAAACGTAGGTCACGGCTATTGAGTTACCTAGGTCAGTTTTTAGAGTATACATTGATGTCTCTATACTAGAGATGCGCCGAGTTACACTTTTGCCGAGTAACGAGTACCGAGTTTTACTCGGTTCAATTTTTTTTCAACCGAGTACTCGGCCGAGTAACTCGGTTCAATTAAATTTCCAATTCGCGCGTGGTACATTAGAATTTAAATAGCCTGTTTTCGGAGGCCGGTAACGTCTACGAAGAATAGAGGAATAGGCTGTTACCAGAACGTGCAGCGAGGCTTGTGTTCCTGCATCATAACTTCATCATCAACCCATATACGCCCACTGCTGAGCACGGGTCTCCTCTCCCATTGAGAGGGTTTAGGCCATAGTCCACCACGCTGGCCTAGTGCGAGTTGACGGACTACACACCTAAGAAATTCCTAAAAACTCTAAGGTGTGCACGTTTCATCACGATGTTTTCCTTCACCGTTAAAGCAAGTGATAATTAAATGTGAATACACACATAACTTCGAAAAGTCAGAGGTGTGTGCCTGGAGTTCGAACCCGCGACCGTCGAGATTTTCTACCGCGCGCCCAAACCTCGAGGCCATCACTGCATCATAACTTAGCTTTATCCAATTTTAAATATTAATTATTTTTATTATGTACTATAATTTTGATTTTATTTATTGAGATTTTCAAAGATTTCCTAAATTACTAAATAATTTTTGATTAACACAGTTGTGTACGAAATGTAATAAAATAATATTTACTGAATCTATAAAATGTTTAATACATCGCTTAAAATCAGTCATTTCAAATTTTACCACCCTGTTCACGACCTTGTCAAGGTCGCGGGACGTCGCTGGCTGCAGGAGGCTTCCGATCGAATCCGGTGGAAGTCATTGGGGGAGGCCTATGTCTAGCAGTGGACTTCCATTGGCTAATGATGATGATGATGACTGTTGTTTAAATTATATCTACCGAAATATATTGCATTTCTTAAACAGAGTATACTCGGCATTCAAACCGAGTTATTCGGCCGAGTACGAGTATCAAAAAACCCGCCGAGTACGCCGAGTACCGAGTATCAACCGAGTACTCGGCCCATCTCTACTCTATACTAACCACTTTAATACCTGTACAAAATTAAAAAAAAATAGATCGCTGACTTTTTTTTCTGACTCTTCTTCTTTGAATACTAAAAAATCCTGAACCCAAGACAAATATTTATGAACCAATTAAACATTTGATGCTTAGATTGATCTTGCAGACTCTCGCTTCAAAAAACTGCCTTAAACTTTCTATCCTATTATACCAAAGAGGGTTATTATTACATTCACATTTCAATTGTTAAACCCTAATTAATACGCAAATTGAATCATATCTTTTTCAAATTTACTGGTGTTGAAAATAAATCACCTTGTTCATACATTTTACGACCATTTTTATCTTTTGAGTAGGCGACAAAGGCAGTTGTGGGTGGAGATATAAAGGAAAGGAGGCTTTAATCTATTCTCGTATTAGCAGAGGATGCATGAAAGTACACGGTGCCGCCCCCGAGATGATAAAAATAAGCTTGCCCTTGGAAGTTTGTGATTATCGATTTGTTTAATATTTTAAAGTGCTAATGCAGAGACGGCTTTGAATAATCGTGGGTCAGATACCACGGCTTTATGACGAAAACCTTCGTTCTTGAAGCATTATAAATTTTTTAATTGTGTATTGAATCGTAACCATTTACTTAATGTCCGAGATGATGTCGTATTGCAGGATAAACAACAGCTAAAAATAAACCTTAGATTTTTTGTCTTTCAACATAATTCAGTGAACTTTATATTATAAATTTTTAAAGATTGAATTCTTAACAAATATTCAAAGATAACATTCGGAATTTTATTAGGGAAGTTGCACGTTGACTTCTATGGAAGGTTCGCCACTGATAAAAATAATTTGTCAACAAACGTTCCATATTTAAAAACAATTCGTCCGACCTTGCTGAACATTTCGCCGACTGTTTAAAATGTTGCGGACGTAAACAAACTGCAAGAGTCCGCTCTCGTTTTATCGTGGAAACGAAAATAAGCGACACATTCCAGCTCACTGTCTGCATCATAATATGTTTTCTCATCAAACTAATTCAGCTATTGAGTGATAGCCTAGACGGTTAGAATAACAAACATACATGTAACTATATTCCCAGAAAGGGTAGGGGAGGTCTTTTATTAGATCCACTTTTCTGATGAGCCTCTTATCATTCTATGGTCATAAATTCAGACTCCGGGCTGTTACGGAAAAAATCCTAAAGCAAAACTCAATAACACTTTCCCAACCCGATAAATAAACCTAGGATCTAATCGCACAGCACTTACTTGTTTCGCAAGGCCACAAGACTGTCAGGTTTATGAGGTTAGAATAACATTATTCATAGGCAATCGTATTTGGTCGGTATGATATGGATTGTTTAAGATCCACTTACCAAGTAAAGCTCTTGTGCATGGTACTAGTTTTGAAATTCGGAGATACTAAATACAAAATAACTATTAATACTTATCATATACCGGAAATAAACTAAAATATGATGCTTATCGGGTTTTTGTTCCCCCTGTATTAGTGTACAGCGTACAACCACATGCTCCCTGGTGGGGTAAAGTGCTATAAGACTTTTTCATTATAAAATTCTTAAAAGAAGCACACAGTCAAGTAATGTACCTAGTAAATGTGCTCGCCCTATTTACGTGGGATATAAAGAATGGCAAAACGTGGTATGGTAGTATCGTTCGTCCATACCATAAGTAACCGCAATTACAGATCAATAACATACATATTATATGTAGTTATTTGAATAACCGTCCAACACAAAAGGCGAAAAAATATTTTTCTACACATTTGCCACGAACTGTTTTAATAATAATACGCTCACGCCTAACCTATACCTAACTATGGATAGGCTGAAATCCTAATTCTCCAACCGTATTTCGGCACCGTTTTGTAAAAGTCAATTTACCATAGCTAGTAGAACAAGTAGTTACAATAATGTATTGTAAAACTGAGCGTGCATTTTTAACGACCGTATTTACCGACTAACACCGTAAAACAAGATTGTCGACCAGTTCGCTTGCCACGTTCCGGTTTATGGATAGTACCGGTTTTTTTTAGTGTCCGAAACTAGCGCTAATACTTGTCTAGCAAAAAAATTTGCTCCGATATTTTATAGATAAGATATTTAATGAGTTTGCGGGCATTTACTAAAATTCCTACTTTCTAATACTTTATCAAGCCACTAAATATTCACTTTATGGCCTAAAAAATTAATATGGACAAAAGTTTTGTAGATTATAATTTAGATAGATCACATTTTTATTATAAAAACGGTTGTCTTGTTAAAACTTATAATTATAAGAGATACTTTTTAAATATTAAATATGAATCACACTCCTGATTTTTCGAAGTTATGTGCGTGTTCATAACATTTAATTACTTACTATAACGGCGAAGGAAAGAATGAGGAAACCTGCACACCTAAAAATTTTAAGGATTTTTCTGCGGGTAAAGTTCGCTTAGCTGGACTAGACCAGCGGGGTGGACTAGGGCCTAATCCCCTCTATGGCAGAGGAGGCCCAGCAGGCATAAATGGGCTGATGATGATAATGACTAGTACTTTTACACTCAATTCAAAACGTTTTTCAATATATTCCTAATATTCGTAATTTCTTAGTATTCTTGATCTGCGCTCACGCACCGTACAACAATCTTCGATGCGTGACAACATAACTACTGTATTGATCTAACCCAAACTCGTGATTCGTTTGAACTTGACACATTAATAGTCAATTAAAATATTTATTAGTGCATTGACACTGCATTTGCTGATTGCTTTTGTACAGAACCTATTATCTTTATGTCGTTTCAAATGACAAACGTGACGTCCTGTAATTAAAACAACACAGTTAAATAAAAGTCTAATTTTTTTAGCGAAAATTATAAAGAGTTAATATGAATGACTTTTGGCATGGAAATAAATAGGACTTTAGGAAAGGAATAATAGTAAAGTAGACCTGTGAAACAAGGCCCCGAAATATTATTACTTACTTAATTGCCATACAACGCTGGAGGTTGGTCCCTGCAAATAAATATATATCCTCTGTCTTCAGCAGCTTGCATCGATCAGCTGTCTGCCACTTTTCCAATTGAGACTCCTGTACTCTTCCGTCACAAAATAGTGCTGTCACTTCTTTGTTTTAGAAGTGTAGAACCCTGGAATTTCTAACATATAATTGCCATCGCCCATTCTTTCTTGCGTCTACTGCTGAGCATAGGCCTCTCCTATGGCCCGCCACTGAGCTCGATCTTCGGCCTTCCTCATCCAACCGCAGCCAGCCACTTTGCCACTATCGTCACCCCGCCTAGTCAGAGGGCGACCTAGACTACGTTTGCCGAGACCCCTAATGGTTTATATTTCTGCGGCAGGTGAGACCTACCCACCGCCACTTCAGCTAGCTAATCCTTTTGACTATGTCAATAACTTTGCCATCGTTCGCTTAATATGAACTGAATATTCGGCGTACAAACTAGCAGCGCAATGTACGCATGACATCTGTCATCTCCATAATCCAATCCATTCTGTTTGGCTTATTCAGGCAACGCTGTGCCAAGATTGACTTGTAACATATGCAAATTGGAATCATGCTGCCACTGCATAATCGCATAGAACGGTTTGACACAAGCTTTAGAGTCGTTTGGCGCTTTTTTGGGGAGGCCTACGTTCAGCAGTGGACGGCGATAGGCTGATTGATTGATTGATTGATTAGAGTCGTGGACGTTTAGCCTTGCAAAACGTTGAATAAAGTTAGTTGGGGACTAAATCAGTTAGGTATAGTTCCTGCACCTTATAAAGGCACGCAGCTTGCTATTATTATTTATTAGAATTAATAATAAAGATTATGATGATCATGAAAATAAAAAAAATCGAGGTACATTACGGGTAAAAATCTGCAAGTAGTTTAAAGTTAATTCATGAATTTGGAAGTGAAAGCTTTTCAGCCTTAAACTTCATTTATAGCCTGTATGAAGGGGTATTTATGATCATTTCTAATACCGACCCGCGGTCGGTGGATGTACGAAGGAATTCCAATAAGTTGAGCCAACGTTCATCGCGAAATGACGTCATAATTCACATATAAACATACATACATACTCGTACCTATTTGAGACTATCTCGTAGCCTAGGGGCAGTAGCGGTACTTCCATTGAACCCAAATAGCCCAGCTTGCCTTACAAAATTGGGAATAATAACCTTTGACTTTTAAATCTGTATTTGACAAAAGTATTGTAGGGTAGGTGTAAATAACAATATCCTGACCTAAAAATCAACATTTATAAACTAGACAGTACAAAATGAACGTTCAACGCTTTAGGCTTCTATGGAACTACCGCCACTGCCTAGGAGCACATTTATATGAGGCGCTATCTAAGGTTCGATTCCCGGGTCGTGCGAAAATTTATTGAAAAAATTATAAAATTGTCATTGGTAGCACGCACTCTGGATATGTGTCCAAAAGACAACAATAAGCTCGTCCTCTATCACGACAGACGAAAACAAAACGAAATATAGATACAAAAAATGCGCCTCTGTCTATCCCTTCGAGAAATATAGGCACTAGTATATTTGTATGTAAATTTTTGTATTAATATTAGCAAAAAAAATATTTTAAAATATTTCAGCCACCTTTTACGTTACGTAACCCGTAAACCGCGTTTTCATCTACCAACGTCAGTTTATTGCCCAAAACATTCTTTATTATTCTCGCAATTGCCAATATCGCCGCATTTATTCCGTCTGTAACAAAAGTAGAATCATTTACAACGTTACTGCGCGTAATAAAGCGATATTCGGGCTTTCCGATTTTTACTGCCCAAATTAATCTACGGCTGAAAGAATATTTATGAATTAATGTGTTTACCTTTCATGCCTGTATGCCCGAAGGGGTAAGCAGAGTTGAAATTATACTTATTGTACTTATATTAGACCCCGAACTGCTACCGAGACAGCCTATTACACTCTCTCTGGACGGAGAATCAAACCCAGAGCCTATCAGTCTCACTTCATACTAAAACAAACAAAGTGTATATTTTTAGTGGACTTGAATACAGTATCACCACCAATGATCTTTGATTTGAATAAGTTACGTCAATGGCTACTATTTTGTTTATCATAACATTACCTGTAATTACGTAAGCTCAATGAGCATAAATTAGACAGCTTTGAAACAAATAAAACTTCCCTTTGTTGTCGACACAATTATGCTGGCTTTATCACATATAAGGTACTAGCGACCCGCCCCGGCTTCGCACGGGTGCAATGCTGATATTTAATGGATATTATCATACATATAAACCTTCCTCTTCAATCACTCTATCTATTAAAGAAAACCGCATCAAAATCCGTTGCATAGTTTCAAAGATTTAAGCATACAAAGGGACATAGGGACAGAGAAAGCGACTTTGTTTTATACTATGTTGTAGTGATACTTGAATGCCTCGTAGTCTCGCGATACAGATATTATATGTTGTGCGAACTAAATGTACTTTTAAGTTCGATTCCCGGGTCGGAAACCTAATATACTTCAATGCCTCGCTGTCTTGTGTGATGTGCGATCTAAATGTATTAAATGCGATTTTTGGGTCGAGAAAAGCGTTGTTGGATTTTCCATTAACGTTTTTTGATTTCTAAAAGCACTTCTAACGGCTCTTCGGGAAGTACAGGGGTGAGGCTGTGTATGTATGTACTTGCACATAAAACTATTAATTATCCCATCCCATTTCCAATAGGATAAAAAAGCTTCGTAGAACGTCTTCCACTTATTGAAATACCGCGCCAGTTATTGGAAAAAGCAAAAGCAACTAAACAAGTTTGTAGGTCAAAGGAAATTACTTGGCTTTGATGAATGAGTTAGTGTGAAAAAAATGATAATCCTATCTTCGTATAGGCTTAAAATAGCTAATTTATGACTTTTGTGACGATTTGTAAGTTTGGAAGATTATAAATAAATAAATAAATACACCCAACAGTCACATACATAGCTCTGACCCCACACTAGGTTACAAGACCTGTGTCGTGGGTATCAGACACTACGAGAGACTTTTTCGGTCTCACAAACACCCAGACCCGAAACAAATATTTGTGGATAACACAAACATTTGTCTCGGTGCGGGGATCGAAGCCGCGGCCTCACGTTTCGTAAGCTGGTGTCTAGCCAACTGCGCCACGGGGCTGTCATTATCATCTCTCGATAACTATGAAGGAGCCTTTCTGTTTCTAATTCAGTCTGTTATACATACGCCTTACTACTGGACATAGGATCCTCTACAATTAAAAGGGGATAGCCGTTTAGCAACTAAGTTAAAGACGAAAAAGTAAAAATGAAGATGAGGAGGAGACCAAAAACAAATTTGCGTTGTTTTTTTAACTGCTGTCAAAATGTATTTAAATTTGGAATTGAAGTAGCGATAGATCACTAAGATGCAAATCTGTTCTCGTGGGCATCAGAAACTACAAACACTTTTAGACTAAACTGCTTCCAATATCACTTAGCCTGGAGCCAATTTTTTTGTAACTCACCAATCCGTCATTTTTTCTACCATTATTCGATGTACATACATTCAAAACTATCACACGTCTTTTGTTTGAAGTAACGTATATTTTATGTATGAGGCAATATTTTGAAATACACACTTTACCTATTCTCTCAGCGTGGTATCTAATCAAATACTAATATGCTACAATGATAATGAATAGCAGCGGAAATCTACTGATTTTATGAAATCCCATTAAAGATAAACATATAAAACATGACTTATTCATACGATCAGATAAGCAGCGCTTTTAGATCATTGTTGTTAAATAAAATAATTTGACAATTTCGCTGTTTAATTTTTCAGTAAGTTTTATTTGAATCTTCAATAGAAAATCTCAGTGTACTGTTAGGAATATGTCGAATAATGTACTTTAAATAGCAACATATATATAATAGGAGTGCGAATCCAAAAATCCTAGCACGCCAGTTTATAAGTCAATAATTACAATTATTATTTTGAATTGAGTACAAATAAATAAATAAACCAACTAAAGGGAACTTATTCTTCTCGATCTATGTCTACAAACAAGATGCCTATACTAGGAGACCAGCGCAAAGTGGAGCATTGATATGCTGATATACCTTATAAAAATCCTCCCGATGGAA
The DNA here is from genome assembly GCA_030295005.1 of Cephonodes hylas. Lineage (NCBI taxonomy): Eukaryota > Metazoa > Arthropoda > Insecta > Lepidoptera > Sphingidae > Cephonodes > Cephonodes hylas. The sequence goes on from AP025371.1 coordinate 10,762,953, forward strand.
CAGCGAGTCGATATTTTACATCCAATGACGTTCGACCTAGAATCGCCTTAGGGTCAGCAGCTGTGCGTAACGAGCTGTTTATCAAGCTAAGATATAATCTGACGTCTGATCTTGAACGTTACGTAAAATGGGAAAACGTAATTGTGAATGACTGTGACTGTTGGTGCTATAATTGATCGCATAATGTTGCAGTTAATATGAAATTAATTCTACAAAATGAAAAGTATTTTACCATCTAAAATACTGACAGAGTCAAGTCGAAAGGGTGGGTGGTTTATATTTTTAATTTATGGGACCCAAAGTCTGGAATTTTTCCTCAAACTGACTAAACGTAGATTCAGAATTGCACCTCAGCCTATCCGTTCAGAATGACAGGCAGGAATTTCTAAATAAGATTTTTAGGATAAAAAATAAATATATAGGTTAACCGATAACAGTTGTTCTACATATATAAGAATTGATTTTCTTATCCTATATAATTTAACACATAAACATTTTTATTCGTTATAATTATGTTGCCAAAACATAAAATATTCAACATAACAAAAGAAATTTAGAACAAGCAAAAGAAGTAAAAGTTGAAGGTTCCACGAAAGTCCATAAACCGCTTATTTCCCAAAAAATTAGAAGTATTTACGGCAAGAGAAATTCCAGAAAGTTTTGCGCATCACGGAATACTGTCGAATTTGCGTTGTACTTCATAACACTAACGGGGCCCATACACGGTACGATTTATCTGTATGATCTGTCGCGTCAAACCGATCGAAACGACGTATCGACGGTGTATGTCAAGATCGTTAACGATTTACTTTGATTATTGTATTAAAATGTTTTGATGCGATCAATCGTCTCAATTTTCATCAGATCGATCGTACAGACGAATCGTACCGTGTATGGGGCCCTTTAAGTATTATCACAACGTCATCCAAATTAGACATGTGATAACAAGTTTGCCGAGAGCGGTACGACACTAGATTGTACGACCACCCACGTACGCACTACATCTAGATTACCTTGTAATTAAATGTGTTGGTAGGCGACAGAAATTGAACTGACTGAATCGATTATGGAGGAGGCCTATAGGAGTGGACGTCTTTGGGCTGGTGATGGCGATGATGATAATGAATCAATTATAGAGCCTTCATAAGTTATGGTCAACGGAGCAGAGAAGTGTTGAAGACTTCATTTAGACGGACGTAGCAGAAGGTCCTGCAGCATAATGGACCGAAGGGTAAAAAAATGATGTGCGGATAGCTGCGGACTGCTCAATACTGGGATGATTGACGTTTGCTTGGGGAAACCTACATTTAGCAGTGGGCGAAGGTAGAATGCGTAATATAATGAAAACATTGTGATCAAACCTTCATAAGAGAGAGATAAGAGGAAAGTTATTCTTAAGATAATTCTAAGGTACTAGTGGAACACCACTCTGCATCAGAACAGTGGGGTTGACTAAGTCAAATTCCTCTTAATTGAAGAGAAGGCCTAAGTCCAGCAATGGAACCTCTGATCATAAGAAAAATGTTTGTATTAAACAGAATCTTTAAAGTAAATAAATTTGCATCGCATAATACGTATTTTTAACCTTCAATTTATAATGGATTTCTAGTGTATTGTAACTGATAATAATCTTTAGATTATATGAAAGTTATGATTATTACGTACTTTTGTTCGCGACCTACAGAAATTATTATTTCTAACGCTAACTTATTTATAAACACCAGAAATGATTTGTTCTCAAAAAATCTTTTGATTTGTCTTTGTTTCTTCAGTCGCATACATTTTAAGGATAAGCTGTACCTAATTCAATAGCACCTTCGTCACTCCCATGATATGGATTAGTATGATTGCAAGTTTGGCGCTTGAAATTCTTAACACTTTTTCTCATTTGTTTGTCGACTCTGCAGACCAAAGATGACTATGAATATGACACTAGGCATGTACCTTCTTTGGAGTTGAGACGGGTCACGCCACATTCTTCAACGCTGGCCTGGTTTGTGTGTTTAAGAGTTTATGGATTAACATGTGAAGCCTCCCCTTTGTCAAGTTAAGATTTATTTATTTAATAAAATAAATTATAGCATCAATTGCACTCATCATCATTAAAGATACACTTTAGGCCATGATAAAAAATGTCTAATTCTATAACATCCCCATGCTTGCAATTAAAGCTACTAATTCTGAAATACATCTTTCAAACAAACAAATAAATCACATTTTTCCTTCTAAGAATCATGCACAAATGTAGTGGTAAAATTGATAATACTCTGTTATATGACGTCATTGTAAGTTTGCCTTTTCCTTGACCACAAACAGTGGTGTGATAATGTCATTTGCTTATTAAAGTTAGTCACTGTTTGACTACTGAATTTTTACCTAAAATGTGCATAGCTTGTGGATTATCCCTTCTGTCTTTTGGCTTGCGAATTGTTCTGACTTCTGCCATCTTTTAGTCATAATATTTGATGGGTTATGATTATTTCATTCATGTTTTCAAATGATTTATTTTTTCAGGCAAGCGTAGCGTGGGACGTTATTCGGAAAGTCGGACTGATGATCTAATACAGACTGCAGGAAACCATTGGACGCAGTCCGCTTCTAACTAGATGCTCTGAAAAACAATGGGGAAGATATACTTATTCAGTAATATCGTATTTCGGTTGATGATTTTTTTAAATGACTTACCAATTATGTTAGATTCATTTAGCCACGTCTATAGTAGTGGAATTCGAAAGCTCGCCTAGTTAAAAAAAATCAATATTATTACACCATTGTACTAACATTACATGAGCTGAAACAAGATTTTATGATGCCATCCCGAACTCAAACTTCTCATACTAAATCCGTTTATTTCCAGTCTGACTACGCACTGTAGAGCCGACATATATAGCGTTGGAAAATACGGTCTCACCATATACAAAGAGGTAAAGATGAGTAATAACAAGTTTATTCATAAATGTGATGTTTGTGCCGACAGCCGGTCCTCGAACCCGCTCCATTACGCAACCCGTCAATTAGTGGGTCATTGAAACATCAAGCTTGAGACGTCACCAAATGTCAGAGTTCATATGCATGTTAGAAGTGATTGCACACGACTGCATAATGGACAGCACCCTGATAGAGAATTATTCAAGGATTCTCCATGTTTTTGTAAAGAATGACTTTCTGTACAGGCAGAACCTAACTTATTGGTGGGCAGATGCCTGATGATTGATCGACTTTGATATAAATAAATATGGTGGTTGGTATGAACTGATAAATACAATCTTTTGAAAATCGGTGATCTTGTGCGATAATCCTAAACTATCGCTAGTAATAATCTTCACTTTCATTACTGCTATCAAAATTGCTTGACTAAGATGGTTGTGAATTAGAAGTGACACCGACGTTTTCTTACAGAAAATAACAGGTTTCATTCAACATAGATGACATTACGGTTTTTCTCGATTCACCAGTCATTTGTCATAAATTACCAAATAAAAATTATGAGGTACATTATGTCTACATTTGTACAAAAAAATAGTGCTCTCGTATCAAAAACTGTTTAACAATTGACGGAGCCGCAAATTGCGAGATGTAATTTACAAAAATAACAACGCATCAAAATAGCCTCTCTCGCACGAGATTCATTAATTGTTGTAAAACAATAATTATCAAGCATTTTTGCCTAAAAACCTTTGACCTCTACATGGACAACACAATATTTACGCAACAGATAACGGACGTCCACGCTAGTTCGTTTGTCCAACTTTAAGTCAATAGCACAAAGTCAACGTATAGAGTAACTTGAAATCAAGTCAAGAAGTTGTAAATCCCTAGCGTAGTATACAAAATTCTATTAAAGGCTTTTTGTTGTCTTTAAAGTTTTGCAAATATGATACGTTTAACCATAACAAGGTTCGTCTGTATCAGTACTATTACATAAAACAAATGTGACAAAAATAAAAGGATTTTGGCATATTAATTTATTATTTCAATTTTATTATGTTATTCACTTTTCTGCTTTTGTTTCATTATAGGTATTTTTAGAGTCAATCTTAATAATTTCTCAATAATCAACCCATGAGAAGAACGCGCTGAAGTCACTATCATATCCCTCTAAGACTCTTCATGATGGCTCTAAAGTCTAAAACATACAGTTTTTATAAGTAAATATTACATACTGAACTGATATGAACCAATGTCTGTTATCTTTAACTTATGATAATTGATAAAAGTCAAGGCTTGACAGTTCATTCAGTTGTTTTAAATAATATTTTTGTTTTAAAACTTTGCATACGCATTTCATGACAGATAAGGGTGTGATAATCCACGTTTTACTCATATAGATTTTAAAAACGAAGTTAGGATTATTAAATATTGATTTGTCTTCCAATTTAATTCAGTTTTCAAATTTAATTTAATTCAGTAGTTGCGATTCTTCCAAATTCTTTATTGTATCCATTAGGGACAATACACCACAGAAAATATATATAGATATTCATTCACGTTTGTATAACACGTAGTCACAATTAAATGGAGACTAACACCTCATAAATAAAACATACTACGACTAAAAGAAAAATCACAATCATTTCGTATACCTAAACAAAATCGAATAAGGAAAAGTATTTGCACATCTTTATTTTGATTTTTAAAATGAATCAGTATATGGAAGACAAAAGATATTGAAATCAAAAGAATTCCGTGTTAGATACTTATATCTTATTTGTAGTATCGTCTAGATACCTCAATTTCCATAGTAACTCAGCTTCAGTCATTACATAGCTTGCAAAAGTTCTCTGTACCTGTCGTATCCAGTTTCGTCCAATTGCTACATTACTTCGCTTAACACGAATGAGATCTGTCGTTCAAACTTAATGTAGTCTATTGGGTCTAATTTAGTTCTGACGTACGTAGAAACCTCTTTTGTTGAGCACTCATTGTTGTCCGCATTTTTGGCCTTGATGAAGTACATATGTAAATATAAATAGGCATCTATTTGATCCCATACGTGTATGCTTCATTCATGGATATACAACCTTTATGTGTTTGACAAAAGACTCGCTAAGTTGGGTTGATTTTACAATTTTTAATCATCAAAAGATCCTAAGTTAGTTTTGGCCAATTCTTAGCTCTATCCATTCAATCAAAGCCAGGAAGTGTGTCCGGTAATTACCAATAGGGTATGACATATATCTATGGACAAAACATAATTCCAGGGCTCCCTTCTCTTCTAAAAAATATCTGTATGTTTAGAACTTCCCATTAATATCCAATTTTTGTAAATGTTATTGGATGATTACGATATGTTATTGATTATATTATGATTCTTTAAGCCATAGTATCGAATGACGTTTTCCTGGTTTTTTTAAATACGTCAAAGTGGCTTAGGAAAAAACTTCACGATAATTTTAATTCATAATTATTGTTATTCAAACATATTCAAACATATTCTCACGTTCGTTACGTGACATTTATAAAAGGTGCTTTTAGTTATCAACTCAACCACCTGTTATGATTTCAGAAGATTAGGACATATCTGGAAAACCAAACACATTTAATTCCAGTTGGTTGGTAGGAATTAGTCAATGTTTTTATTTTTTATCGTTTTTTTTAACGGTTATGTAATAAGCAGTGATGGCCTAGAGGTTTGGGCGCGCGGTCGAGAATCTCGACGGTCGCGGGTTCGAACCCCAGGCACACACCTCTGACTTTTCGAAGTTATGTGTGTATTCACATTGAATTATCACTTGCTTTAACGGTGAAGGAAAACATCGTGATGAAACCTGCACACCTAAGAGTTCTTAGGAATTTCTTGGGGTGTAGTCCGTTAACCCGCACTAGGCCAGCGTGGTGGACTATGGCCTTAACCCTCTCAATGGTAGAGGAGACCCGTGCTCAGCAGTGGGCGTATATGGGTTGATGAAGAAGAAGAAGAAGATATGTAATCACCGTAGCTATTAACTGCTTTAGTTTCTGATCATCCTCTGAATACTTCTGTATATAATTTTACTAACAATTTAAAAAGAATTTGGACTGGCTAAAATAACGAACACAGATAACAAAAATTTAAAAGGATTTATCCATCGCCAAAAGAAAAAACTAAACATTACTATTTATGTACTATTTTATCTATACGAATTATAATGTACTGCTGGACATGGCGTGGCGACTAATCGCAGATAAAAATAGTGATAACAGCCGATAAATTGTGATCAAATCGGTTACTACAATATCTGTGGCGTCTAGCTCACTACGTAATAACAAACCTAACTTGAAGAGTCAAACGAGGCTAAAGTGTAACACCAGTTTTTGAAAAGGCAGCGGTATCGATTCCTGCATTGTGACATTTGTTGTGATCCTCAAAACATTACAACTTTTTACGCAGCGTAAAAAGTTGTAATCAACATTTTGGCAAAACGGGCGGTACCATTGCTAATTAGGAGAAAACACTTTTTCTGTTTGTTCTGTTTTATATAATGGATGTTAAATATAAAATTCTAAAGTTGAGCGGGACAGTTGGCCAAGTGGGTCGACTGGGGCACAAAAAATCAGCGTCCCAGTTGTGACCAATGTAAAGCAAACACAGTTTTAGTTGATCAGCAGCAAGAAGAACCACGATCTGGCCCACGTCTGCAGATGCATGCTAAAAGAGAGACCTATGCCCAGGTTGAAAAAGGTAGTGAATGATAGTGATGATAAAATTCTGGCAATAAACAATTCTCTCTTTCTTACACACGAATCGCATCTTCAGGACTATGAGTGTATCTGACAGCTGTATTAATAGTTATTTCGGTTTTGTTATTCTGTCGGAGTAAAGTTGAATGGGAAATGACGTCAACCGTCCGTGGGCGGCGCTGTGTAAGCGGGTAGCATTCATGGGGCGATATACAAAGCGATTCCGTCATGTCCAAATTAAGGCTGGGGGCGGCAGTTTAAAGCGCGAGCTGTTGTAGCTTGTTACGTATTTTTTTAGCCAGTAAAAACATTGCATCTAGTGACTAAATTGCTGACCAGAATTAGAAATCCTGGGTAAATTACTGTAGACTTAATATCATCATAATTTTTATTTTCAGTCCACATGTGTAGTGCTGGGGATGGGCCTCTCCCATATCTCGGCATTTTTGTCAGTCTTGGGCTAATTTAATACATACCTTTACGGTGATTTGGGCTGTCCTTCAACCATCTAACTGGTGGTCAGCCCCTATACAGGGTGTATTTAGACCGTGATCTAAAACTGAGGCAGGTAATAGCGATAGTGATTACAAACCCCCTGACATTAAAGAAAATCCCGACAAAAAATAAAATTTTTGAGGTTTTCCATACAAATCACATTTTTTAACACTGATAGTTGTATGGAAAACGTCAAAATTTTTATTTTTTGTCGGGATTTTTAATATCGCCACTGGGCTTGTGATCACCCTCGCTATTACCTGCCTCAGTTTTAGATCACGGTCTGAATACACCCTGTATATAGATAATATAAAAATTATTATTTTTTTCTACATCATGGATAGGCTTGAAGGTGTGATTCTTAATCTGTCCATTTACTTAAAAAGTCAGTTTTATTATAGCGGTGATATAGACGAAGTATGTTCATTGTAAGTCAAACTAATTTTGGTGAATTATTTCATGTGTTACGTTTACGTAAGCCTTCACAAATCCTTGTAATTTTTAAATCCAGCCATCTAAATCCGATTAATTAGCCGACTATATTAGACTACTTTGTCTACTGAAATGAGATGTTCGTTTATATACGGTTCGCAATTTTTTTCAACTTATCAATCACAAGAGCTACCTTAACAATAGCATAAGACACTTACTCTAACAATAGTATATGAATCTGGGGTTATTCCGAACAATATCTAACAGGAAAACGTTTGTGCATCAGCAAGTTGAACCTGAGTGCACAAAAGTGACCCCAATACAGACAATTCCAACTGATCGATGTTTGTCAATAGACAATTAAAGTGGGCATCGCATACAATTTATTGCTACAACGAGTTAGTTCCAAACGTAACTGCCGCCAGTCGACCCGACGTTTTTTTCCATTGTCTGGCTTGTGAATACATGTATTTTTAGTGGTCATTCCGTAGTTTTTGGCATGAGAATGGCGATTGAACTGCCATACCGATACCTCTTTGTGTAAAATGAGGATCACAAACTGTTAAAAAAAAACATCAAAAATTTATTCCCGAACCAAAAGAAATTTATAAAGTAGGAAACTACGCCAAAACTATTTAACTTATATAGATATTATTACAGTGAACAATTTTCCTCAATATAAACGCAATGCATGAGATATTATGCAATACCACAAAGAAATATGCACACAATTAATGATATTATATGTAACAGTTTCGTAACAATATATGGTTTCCCCATATTGACTCTAGACATAATTATTTGCACTTAGTGCACTTACAACTCGACAGTTCAATCCATAATATTATTATGAACGCTGGACCTAGTCACATAAAAGTAATAATCACATTTTACAAAGTAACTCGACTTAAACTATCTTCCTTATACTTTTAAATTGTCATTCAGAAAATCATTACAAATTTCTTCTGGTCTTTCTCTATATTCAAAACAAAATGTAAAAAATTGCCTTAAATACAAAAGCTATAAAACATTGTTCAATTATTTCTCAACGGAAACATAGTAAAAACAGTACGATACAGTTTACACATCGTTAGTGTTGCAATGTTGGTACTGCTTCTAATTTGTACCAGATATGGCGAAGGCAACACAGCACGATCGACAGAAATGGATTATGGCAAAATGGACGCTCTTTAATCACGACTCGCGGCCTTGTCTATTCACTGTAATAATTTATGTTTTGTTTTTAATTGTACTTTAGGGACAAACGCTAACGGCCAGTACTATTGAAATTGTAGTTTTTATGTCTTATCGAAGGTTTTATAATCTGTGGTTATAAACTGTAGTAAATTAAGTATTTTATTTATAGCAATATTAACCTTAAATTTTATTTATATTCCAGTATTGCAAGTTTTAAATAACTTAATGGTTCACCTACTAGAAGCTATTAAAATGAGATGTATTCGTAGATAGAACGCGCGTGTTGTTCTGGCTCCAGCCGAATATTAATCATTACAGATAATAAATATTAAACATCTGTTTGTTGTTACACACACCAACACACTGATAAGATCAAGAATTTAGCATGGCTAATATTGCATTTGCCTTCGGCCGTATTCTGGGAAAAGCTATCTGATGTTTGTATTTTCGGCGTGTTATGAGAAACGGATATTAATGAATGTCATTTAAGTCGTAGTAAATTATATTTGCGTAAATACTATTATTGTAACCAGCGAGTTATTTATATAACATTATCGTATAGTTGTTAAAGACATGTAATATAATAAAATGTTTCACAATGTTCTTAACTAGAAAATTTCTAACTTTTGCAATAAATTGATTACTTAACAAACACAAAATATCTTCTTCTTCTTCTTCATCAACCCATATACGCCCACTGCTGAGCACGGGTCTCCTCTATCATTGAGAGGGTTTAGGCCATAGTCCGCCACGCTGGCCAAGTGCGGGTTGGCGGACTACACACCTAAGAAATTCCTAAGAACTTTTAGGTGTGCAGGTTTCATCACGATGTTTTCCTTCACCGTTAAAGCAAGTGATAATTCAATTTGAATACACACATAACTTCGAAAAGTCAGAGGTGTGTGCCTGGGGTTCGAACCCGCGACCGCCGAGATTCTCGACCGCGCGCCTAAACCTCGGGGCCATCACTGCTACTACTTAACAAACACAAAATATACAAACCAAAAATGTGGTGTGTTGTAGACATACAAGAAAGTATGACAAAATATTTAAACCTTTCAAAAATTATGGATATTCCACCGGCCACGCTGATACCTCAATTAGAAAAAAACTCTACATAAGATAATACGTTTGGGGGATAGTGATTTTCAAATCGTGATTGAGAATGGCTGAAATAATTTCTATACCCTGATGGATTAAAAACAAAGCTTATTAGGTGGAACTTCCGAACAGACTGATAATATTAGATTTTATTAATCATATTAATACGTACATACTAATAAAACAAAAAGCTTGGCCATGGTTTATACTGACTTCAACCATAACCGCGATAACTCGCTTTTTATATTTTTCATGTTAATGTATTTTTGTGGGGCTATTAAAAATACATTAGGCAAAAATAAACTAAACTTGACGTAGAAAACCTAATGTCTGCAGCATACGCTAACATATTCCTCATTTTCGATATTTATAAACTCTTGATAAACTCTAGCTTGCATTCTAATCATATAGATCAAGTATTTTGTCTGAGTATGACAAACTACAAGGTGCTTTTAATACAAACGTTTGTCTTCGTACTGAAACCGGACATACACACATACCTATAGAATCTTGCTTCACAGGCTGATCCATTTTATAATGATGTTACTGAAATTTTTTAACTTTAAAGATAAAGATTATGAAGAATTCTGCTCATCTGAGTGTATTTACAAAAACAAATCTTAACTATTTTAAGTCATTAGGGCCATTAGAGTTGACTATGGCCTATGGCCTATAATTCCTTTCCAATGATAGAAAAAGTCCATGCTTAGCTGCAAGACATATAGCTGGTTTAGAATGAAGAACATTTACCACATTATAATATCCGGAATCGCGCAGACTAATAACCATTTTTCAATATTTACATCAGTGTTATTATATTTGGCTTGCGGCCGGCCGCAGCGCGAATCTAAACGTACGTCACGTTATAGCGATTTACAACAGAAGTTAATTAGGGAATATTACTGACCACCCTCGTATGAAGCAAAATGTTTGGCATCCGGGATAGACGGGAGCGAATGGGACGCTTTTGTTGTGACTGAAAATTGTTGCCAATTAATTCTTATTTACAATCAGGTAGGGCCACTCTGTCGGGCCTATAAAAAAAATACTTCGATGTGTTAACTAACATTAATTTGAAGAGGGTTGGGTTTTTTGGGGCTAAGTCAATGTGATCCAAGGATTGCATCTAAATAGTTTGATTTTGGGTAAAAGTAATTAGTATTGGTTGCCTTTTTCTGAAATATGTTTTATTTTAGATTTTCTAAAATATAATTACAACTGGCCAATGTAGAGCTAATGTATTAAGTAATTTAAAACAAATTTAAGAATCCCTAGTAGTAGGTAATAGTTAAGATAGATTAATACAAATATTTAAATATTCTTTCTAATTTAGTAGCTTTTCTGAGTAATTCTTTGCTCTTAGCTATTTCACCTTCAAAACTCGAAAACACTCCACAGAATCAGTTGGAGCTACAAAATAGGTTTCCAAAAAGTTTGTATAGCGGCGATTCAACGTAATTTCATATTATGATAATCCCGACCTTCCCACATTAGAATTTATAACAAGGAAGTTAGTCTGGCCACGGCTCGGAGAATTCGCGACAGACCGTTGTGAGCGAAACTTGTATGAATTTATCATTTATTTAGCATATTTCGAGAGAATATTTGACTTCTTTTTGGCCTCCGCATAAGTTTATAGACGAGAATCCTGAGGTCGATTCCCGGGTCAGGCAGTGTTATTAGGTTATTTTGATAACAAATTTTCGGTAAGATATGGGTGGGACTCCATTAGGGAGTCAAATGAGAGATAAATAGAAGATATTGCTATACTACTTTTTAGTATTTGTAAGTATAAAAAATGTAAAGGGCAGAATTAAGTAGGATTAGTTATTTACCATGTTATGTTCTTTATGTTTTAGTAATTTTAGTAGACACTAAAATCTAAATAAAAGATAAACTAACGATAATGTACCCCCACGGTAATATTAGAAACTATATTCCGTTTATTTTATTTTTTAAATCAGAATCTTAAAAAACATTACAGAAAATATTGAAATCTTAGGGTTGAAAACATGTAGCATGCATAATCGCTATGGTTTATGTACAATTAACAATGTATCTATATACATTGTTGCCCTACGATAAAAAATGTATAAATAAATAAAACGTTTTTACACTTTATATCTATGAGTAATATGGAGCTTGTGACTAAAAATAGCATTGAAAACGCAATATAAAACAGAAACGTAACAATATTAATACCAATTAATATACAAAGCAACGTAATAACCGCAAAATAAATAATCAACAACCTCCACACTCGAGCGCTGACCTCACGGACGACGGTAAGATTAGAGTTTTGTCGTGTATTTCCCGTTATACAGCGACAAGAAACAGCCACTCGCAAACGTACTGACCAGACTCAGAAATGTAATTAAAAATTATAAATTCACGCACACATCGGCCTTGGTACTGCGTCATATTTAAAAAAAATCTAAATGACGCAAATGCATAAAGAATTTTATCGGAAACCCGCAGGTTAAACATTTTATATAAAAGGACATGTTCCGCTTAAAAATTCCGCCTTTGCTTTTATTTACGTAAGACAGATGACAATATCATTATGTCCTTGGGCGGCCATATTGTTTTTTCACACAACTTGTGCTCCTCACATGTCAAATGACCTCGTTTGCCAAACTACTGGTTAAGAACAGGGCTAAATTTATGCATTATCTAATTTTAAACGTTACTTTCAACTACTTTAAGTAGAAATAAAATTACCAATGTATAAGTAAGACCTTAACTCACAATATTATGTGTAAAAATATCTATAAAAATCTACGAACTAATAAGTAAATACAATATTTTTTTTTTGCGTTATTCATAGAATGTTTATGTACTGTCTAATGATTATTAAATATTTATAAATTAACTTGTGAATTCGTTAAGGCAACTCCATAAAAGTTAAATTTTAACAGGACGTAATTTGTTTCTTTCGTAACACAGATTACTAGACCAAATATCCTTTTGATTGATATCTGTAAAGATAAGTTTTTTATCAAATTCCTCTCCTCTTCAGTTCAGGTAGTCCTCTTCAGTATATCTACTAGCAATTACAAAATATGACTTGCAAAAGAGTCGAATTTGCGTTGTTAATCTACAGTACCTACGAGAATGGTTTGAAAATCAGTGTCAAGAAAACTGAGGTTCATTTGTTAATACCCTTTAAAGACTGAGTATTTACGTTACTTATTTTATTTTATTTATCTTCTTTGCCTTCTTCTTTGCATTGTGACCTATGTGCCACAGTCCTTTTTGCCACGCATCCCATGTTAGCTTTAAACCAGACTCACTATTTCAGTACTTATTAAACAAGGATATTAATGATTATGGGCAGAACTCGCTTTGTTATTGTCTAATCTCAGGTAGCGCAATTATCATGATGGTTAACTTAATGTATGCATTAATCATCAAAACTTTTCATTTTATAATTTAGTTTTTATATGCAGATAAGGAAGAGAGGGATTACCTTCATTCTACTCATCAAGATTCCCACAATTTCACGAATCATCACCACGTTAGCTGAGTGCCTTTATGGTGGCAGACAAATAAAAAGAGCTAACCAATTTGATAACTCTAGTCAGGAAGAAATGCACCCCATTAACCTCGTTAGAGCTAGCATCAACGTACAAGTTTTCACGACACTTGCATCAACTAGTTTATTTTGAAAGTAGAGCAGAGAAATTAAATTCAACAGTATGAAAAGAATTGCAAAGTTGGTTGTCGCGACTTTTGTTGAAATTTTATATCCAAGTACGCAGTAAAATAGACTGCCTCGCAGTCTTGTGGTGCAAGTATGTATTATACGGTCTGTAGCTCCTGGATTCGATGTTCCAGTTCGGACAGTGTTGGATTAAGGCTTTCCATTAGGAAATTCTCAATAGCAGCACGAAGTCTGGAATTATGCTCGAAAACACAATTGGGGAAATGCGGGTATAGAAATGCACCTTTGCCTATACCGTGCACCGGGGAATACAGGCAATAGGCATACGATTGTATGTACAATATTTATTTGCCTACTTTCTTCACCTTATCTGAATCTTTCGCCTCCCAAGAGGTTTTACAAAGAAGCATTTATAAGGAAAATTTGCTATAGGGCAAATTTTCCTGCAATGAACTGGGTTGCTGGGATATGCTATAATATTTAACTTTAAAAATCCTCAAGCATCAAGTTTTAATTTCTGCGACCTCTCGACCCGTTCAGAAGCGAAACTTTACAACTAAAGTCAGCACAGGGAGGTATTAACTCTTACAAACTTTTGAAAACTGTCTTACTCTGGTACACTTTTTTTAATGCCGAAGCTGTATTCGTTATGTATTTTCATAACTTTAATAATTAAGCTACTTATTTCATTAAAATTTCGTGAATAAGTACCTAATCATGTACCTATTAAGTACAACGCAAATTTCGAGGATATAAATAACATACTGTTGAAGAAAACTTATTTAGATTGCAACCACCAGGTATCGTGTAATCACTTAGTTGTTCCTAAAGTTTCTCAGTTTTAGACATAGATAGACCTTACTTAGAATTCACAAGGGTTGCATTCCGTCCTCAGCCTGTATATCGGGTACCAAGACGACTTTAAGAGCGGCGTAATTGTGTCGACTGGTAAGATGACTATTACCTTTAGGTAATATTGACCTTATTTGGTCCGCACTGCTGCATTACTTGGAGAACTTCTTCAGGCCAATGACGAACTTATTTTATGGATCACTTGAAAACCCTTACACATTGTAATGTTACACTATATTTGTCATTAGATTAACATGTCTACATAAGAGTTTCAAAAATGTTTTTTATTCACATGACACATAGCTTTCTTTTCACACGCCTATCGTGTTTTTCAACAAGGCATAGAATCGGCATGTCAAACAACTTTTATCATTCGTAAACTGAGTATACATTTTGTCAGTCTACGTGAGTAAAAATTTATCAAGTGTGGCACCTGTTCACATATAATTCGAATAAAATCGATCGCTATCTGATGACCTTGTGGCTCTGTAGTCATAACATTGACGTGTCCTTCATATGGTTACAGACCAAGAGCAATGTCATCCAGGAATAGACAGGAGGCAGTCATTGAAAACTCGTTGAAAAGATGCCAAACAACGGACGATGGCAGCCGTATAAAAATACAATGTCGTGCAATGCCACCAAAACTAGATGATAAGCGAAAAAATGCTAATGTGTCTCTCGTTGAACACGTTTTGGCAATACTCATTTACGTTGTTCATAACAATAGTTTTAAATTATGCGCATATTTTAGCAGCTAACCACATTACCCTAGGACTACAATATCCGCTACGATATTCGAATATTGACACCTGAAAACTCATACGTTGCAACTAAAAAAATTTGATGCTCCAAAATTCTTGTACATTATAATGATTAATAGTTTTAAGAAACTAGTGTTGTATTAAAATCTTTCAAGAGGATTTTAATAAAATAGAAATACCCCCTAAGCAGAACACAATCGTATTAGCATTTTTGGATTTATCTAATCATTAGTTTGACTATAACAAATAGAACGATGAATCACTGGATTATCTAGGGATCTACTACTACCTATCACTGGACTATCTAGGGGAATTCTACGTTGTCTGAAAACCCCGAAACACCTGATAATTTAAAAAATATTTTGAAAAGAAAAACAAATGGCAATTTTATTTCTTATTGGAGCGATTACGAAGAGGAAAGGTTCGTCGTTGCCGAAATAAGCCAATCACACACATAATTATTATCACAATTATCTTGACTGGTGTAAAAGTTGTGACCTTTTCTGTGAGCGCACTGGATTTTTCCATCACAGTTGTAGTAGGTCACTGTCATCATTATCACCATCATCAGCCCATATACGTCTGGCTCCTGGGCACGGGCTCCCTCTATTACTAAAAGAGTTTAAGTCCGCAACGCTAGCTTAGCGGGTTAGAGAACTACAGACCTAAGAAATTCCTAAGAAGCTTTAGATGTGTTTCTTCACGATATTTTGTTTCATAAATATTAAAAATATACACAAAGTTGCATCCATCATCTCTCAGTTACATAAAGCTGTTATTTTCCTTATAAATCCTTATATCAATTATTTGGGCAATAAAAATAGGTGAACAGAAAGTACACTATCACGTCTTGTTTTCAAAGTTATTAAATCTCGACCTTAGCAATAGGTTCGACATAAGATTAAGAGTCTGGTTCACGCGTACGATAACTCCGTGACAACGCCTATATGACAGGACAGATGATTGTAAAACATTTCGACACGACCTAAGTATAGTGAGGCGATGTAATCTTGGTTGACATTATGATAAATACTTCATAGATAAACAGGAGGCAGACGAATAAACGAATTTGCTCTTCATTTTGTTTTGAATACTATCGTATATTAATTAATAGGTCAAGAAAACGTTGCTTGTGTTTATTGTAGATTGTCTATTAATTCAAAAGTATCGTTCTTAATTTAAAATTCAACAGGGACGTTTTAGTCATTTAGATATATGCAAAATCAAAACTGAATTCGATTTTAAACATTCGGTACAGTTATATTTTAAAACGTGGTCAATTAAGTATGTTACAATGACCTAATTTATTAAAAACATGTTCCGCCATATTTAAGTTCTCGCGATAGTAGCAATCACATAATACATAACCATAACAGTCTCAGTGTGGTTTGATATTAAAAAGTCGGTTGTAACATCTAGTTTATTACATCTGTTTTCGCGTCATTTATTTACTATGGTCGATTGTGAGAACGGTAATCGTACACTCATAGTAGAGGCCGGTAAAACGCTCTTTATTCGACAGCCGATGGCGACGCATTATTTTTCGCGCCACTTACGTCATTCGTTCGCGCCAACATATTTCGTATTTCGCGGTTTTGAACCATGCATTTTTTTAATCTACAGCTGTAGACAATAACAAAAGAGTATCTATGCTTCGAAAGCATAAAAGTTAAAATTAATAATGAAATATTAAAAAAGCGTTTCTTTGTGTATTAGATACATCTCTATCACGTCTGCGTTTGTGCCAAGTATTTTTAAGTATAAAAAAAAAGAATTTAAACGAATTTTCAAAACAATGAATTTTTGTTGCTATGCGGAATTAGCATTCCTTGCCATTAAATAATATAGTTAAGTAGGTCGTATTTCAAAATAAGCACGCACAAATATTGCAAGTTTAAGTAGACCGTCCATATTAATGATCAGAATCAGGAAATTATCACATGTTTCTTATTATCTTTAAAAAGGTGATAGACAAGTGCTTGTCATAAACGATTTGAATTGTCAATAAAACTGTAGTAAGTAGACGATTCTTAATGATTTCCAATCGATTGCTACCTAATATGCAACTTTAACAAGTATTCGTACTAGTGACAAGACAATTTAGGCTTTATATCAACAATTTAAAAGAGCTAGATTTTATTCTTAATGAAGTTTGTCCAGTTAGTTGTTAGTGTTAATTAATATTAGGCATAGCTGGCCATAGTTTTATACGTTCAGTATTAGACTCTATTAGACAAGCGTTAACACATCTGTCCCGTTGAAGGGCAAAATAAAATACCAGTGATGCAAACATACATAATTGATGGCGAAATTGTTGTGAAAACAAGCAGTGACCTCGGCGAATGCCTTCCAAAACGCACGCTCCGGCTTTATCGCGCGCGATAAGATACGTGAGTCTTTAGACAAGGAGCCGAAAGATAATTTTTCAGAGTTTCAACGCGTTATCTGACGAATTCGTACATTCAACTTGAATCTTCTGTAGTTTACATGTTATTACACAAGGACGAGGCGCGACGGTAATTACAATGCGGAGAATAACCTACAATCATTGTGAGCCGATCCGCTGCCTCGCGTTTCTGTAATTGTCTTAAAATGCCTTTTATCCGGAGGTTTTCTTTGAATATGAGTACAAAAGAATAAAAATATAATTAGTCACATGCTGTGTGTTTTTCTTGTTGAATTTTTTTTTTTGTAATCTTTATGCGATATACTTTACAGTAATTTAATGAAGATAAAGGGAAACTTTTCGGGCACATATCCACTTTCTGTGCTCCTACTAGAAGTATTCTAACCAAAAAATCCAATAGCTCGCGAACGAGGCAACTACTTATTTTGGAATTTCCTTTGACGTTCCCAACAAACATCTGGCTATTAGAAAATTGTTAACTACCGTAATAATATTAAATACTTGTTATAACCTGCCCTCTAAACGAGTGGATGACCCAGTTAAGGTAGGAGGCATTGGATGCGGCTCAGATAGAAGCCTTATACATTAATTAAATGTTTCAACTAGATATTAGAGGCCTTGTTTATACACTTTGATGAGGTATATATTAGCTAAACTACAATATTGATTGTTTTCAGAGGAAACGGACGTAGCATTAGGTAAGTAAAGCCATTATAACTTGCATACAATTTATGAACATATCCACGTCCGGTTTGGAATAGAACATAACTTTGCTCGGCTTAAAATAAAAAAAATAGAGAATTATGTTACATTTTAAATCATCACAATGTTTATTATGTAAAAAATAAAGAATTTTGTTATTATAGAGAAATTATTAAAATAACGATAAAAATATATGACCCCTGCAAAACAGTGACGTGTAATTTCATTTTGTCATGTCTAACCACAAATTTTAAGTTTCTCCTCTGATTTTGCGTATAAAATTTTGCCATGTCTAAGCACTGACATCTTTTACTACTTAGTTCCGAGATATTCGCGTCAGTGTGACGTGGGGATGTTGACAGAGCGCCGCATTTTCGTAAAAGCCTTCTTGTGTAACCAACCCGCTAGTTACTCCAACTTGCATGTAACAGCTTTATATCATTTTGTACAGCACTTAGATTACTAGTCTTTCAACTTAAAACCTGTATGTCTGTGTGGATACAAATGTAGACATTATCCTGGGAGTGTTAGGCTACAATTTTAAAAATCTGAGTACGATTAAAAAATTACTTGAAAAAATCGATTTTGCACTTTTTAGTAAATATCAAAGCCGTTTATACATTCTTAAATTTCAATGGAATTAGTCTCGGGACTAAAAATTTAGGTTAGCTTAGTAATATATTATATTTGAATTACAATTGAATTTATAATATGTAAATTCGATTGCAGTAGGGACAAATAACTGTCCAGATTTGAATATGTATTTAATGTTTAAAAGCGCGCCAATGACGGACAACCTACCATATTGATTATGGTCAACTTAACACAGATAGTTAATACTTTACCAATACGCTAGACAAATATACGATCGACAGAATGTCATTAAACTTCAGCAGGTTATTCCAGAAATATCTGTCTCGTATCTTATCAGAGTAAAAGGAAATTTCAAAGGTGCTTTAATATAAAAGGAAGGATTATAAAAGGAGTGCTGACAGAAAACGTTCGCGGGCTCGTTTCCTATAAACCTTGAACGAGTATGCCAACCTTAGCGTCGTGGGACTGCCTCCAACCGCTTTATAACTAGAAATTTATATTGCGGCTAGATTTGCAGAAATATTAAAGTTATCATGACTAAAATTGTCATAAACAACATTATTTTATTTGCGAAGCTCTTAGAATGCAGTATTTTACTAACCAGTGTAACAGATTTTAGGCACCATCAACAGTTAAAGAAAGTTTTATGCCAACTTTTTTAAACTATACCTAGACAATTGCATGTCTTTTATTCAATTAAATGTACTAAGTATTTAATTTAAATAAGTCTTTGAAAAAAAAAATATGCTTCGTTATTTATGGTATCAGTGAAGATGAAACTGGAACGCCTAGAAACCTTGGAAATATCGTCGAGTTACAATGTGAAAATTAGCATGTGTGTTCTATCGACGACAAATGGTAAATTTACTGAGAAACTATCATTCGAATTATCTACGAGGTAGAAAATATTCTCTATAAGTTGTTATTAAAACGAGTTGCTAGTACCAGTTCCACACAAAAGAAATGTACCTACTGATAAAAAAGTACGAACAGGTTACTGACTCCACAGACTGGATTATCCAAGAATTACATTGAAAACTAATTGTCACCACTATCAATAATAAGGCAATAGATATTCAAGGCTAATTGTTCAATTGTACACGAAACTTGAAAAGTTTGTTCGCACACGATTATTTGTTGTATTTTAAGAGGATGTCGTAATTGTGAGCGTTGCTTATTCATTAGCAACATTAAGAACATTCGGCTGGCGGCACATACACGCAGTGCCGCGTAACGAGTGCTTTCTCAGGCCCCAAGGTTGCGACAAACAGTTGCGAGAACTGACTGTCCATTATTGGTAACACGCCCACCAACGAGCAGTGCCTTTTAGTTCGCTCGAAACGCTGCTTCAGCGAACGCTGCCAACTTAAAAACAAAAGTCAATACGTCATTAATAAACAACACACTCGCTTAATCGACACCTGAAAGAGGTAACTCATTAATGCAACATGAGTTTGCAAGTGGAAAATTATTGGGCTGCTATAGGAACGGCGCATGCCAAGGCAACGTTACAAGCTAAACGTCTATTGTGTGGATTCTTAACGATTCTACTGTTTCACGACAGAACATTGCGTGGTCGAATATCATAACTCGAGCATCGATTGGCTAAAAATAACATTCAGATGTCGTTCCATTCGATTGGCTCTTATAATACGATCCCAGTCTTTCAACTTACTTAATTTATGTATATTATTATTACTAAAACAAGAGTGAATTTAAGCAATCTGCTATCATAGCAAACTAAATATGTCTCGGTAAATATTTAGTCTAGGTAAACGTATAAACTTTTTAAACTTTAACAAGAAACGTGATATCATTCATAAATTGAATGTAACAGTTACAAATGAACAAATAAATATTATACACTCATTTTAAACAATTTTCAATAGCTTACTCGTCAATCTCAACCCAATTGTCAGCATATTTAGTAATATTCAATATCAAATTCCTAAACTTTTAAAATAATACTAAATAGCAACTCCGATTACATAATCCGAAATTCAACAATCCTCCACATTTGAATGAATCAGTGAGTAGATGAGTACACCTACATAGTAGTCTAGAATGAATTTAGTGTATACAATAACGCAATATCAGTGCTCATAGTGAATACTAAAAATATTTTTAATGCCATTAGGCTGCATCAAGCGAGACGGGGCATTCGCAACAGGATTCTGACTATCATAAAACGAGAATTTTTAGCACATATGTTTAGACTGAATGATGTTATTGTACTGGAATAAACATGGGCGTAGGATGAAATTCTTTGAGGTGGCATCGATTTAGAAATTATATAACATTCAAAGTAAACAGATTCTTTTCTAGAATACCTAAAATCAATATTTACATTTGTAAATAATAACGATCGTTTAATAACGCAACATCACTCCACTTTGTAAATATGCTTATAACATATATTTAATTTATGTACAAAAAATGCTTACTGAAACAATACAAGTATTCAAAACAACAAATATTATGTATGCCGTGCTTCGATTTCCCAAACGACACTCAATTGGCAAGTCAATGTCAATAACTATTTATAGAAAAATGGCACGCGGTGTTAAATTTCGAGAGCCCTGCCATGTACGGCTGTCATTTTCTTTTAGTTTGCGTAGTCTGGAGTCTCGCCAAGTTCCGTTGAAATCCCCTGTTACGCGACATTTAAACAGGAAGTTGCCACTTGCCTTCCGCAGTGTAATAGTCGCTAATGGTACATTAACTACGACCAAAATATGTCGAACTCACCTGCACAGTAGCTTACTGTAGGCAAAAGTTACAAAACAATATACGGTGCAGAATATTATATGGTTCAAACGTTTATGTCCAAGATATTTTTTAAATCGCAAGTGGGAGTACAGGTGTAAACTATGACTGCAAAATGAACAACGGCTACATAAACACTTTTATTGGTACTTTGTATCTCAGCTGGCAATGATGACAGCAGCCCGTTGAACATTTCGCTTTATTAGGAAGCCACGTATTAAAGCACCTCGGTTAGCCCACGTGGCTCGGCCGTGCTCTACCAAACATGTGAACGTCAAACAATAAAACATACTAAGACTGTGTGTATACCTGTGTGAAAAACGCTATCGACCCAACTCGTCTACGTTTGAACGTAGCAGATGTTGCCAAATGGCCACGTATAGGCAACATGGTGTCTGCACGTTACGTAACTCAAGCTCAAAGGAGCAGCGCTCAGTCGTGATACACAAATCAAACAAATCATTTACTGTTACATCGATATTTTTAATTTCATCGTAATTTTATGGAAGATCAATACATGGTGACAAATAATTACTGAAATTATATGACTTTTTACACTTCAACTTTCAATGCTATAGGCACTCGATACAATAGATCTATACGTGAACATTTTAATTATAATACGCACAGATATAAAAAGACGAGTGTTCGCAAATACACATAACTGTCACACTAATGTTTATAATATCCAAAATGGCTTTAAAATGTTCACATTAGAACGTCCACGTCGTGAAGATGAGCAAGTTGTGAAGCTACTGGAATGAAGTACGCGGATATAGAAGCTGATAATGAATTTCCTAATTACCGGGAACACGATCACTCTATACTTATTTACAATCACTGTAACGTAGAATACACATGTGAAAATCTTAATTCGAATACAATCCTCGAAAGAAATTATGCTTTTCACTCTACTAACTTGACTATTGCGCTTAGAGCATATGCACATCGCGAGCGGTTGAAACATTATTCGAAAATGTCAAACAATGTCCAAATGGTGAAAGCCATTCACTTACAAGATACAAATATCCCTTCACTTAATTAAATAGTTGACAATTGTGGTAAATATGCAATTCTCAATGAAAAACTGGCAATAAGAACAATGACTGGAAAGTAACATGTGAAACACTGCATTCAATTTGCCTTTGACTTTACAGTTCAGCAAAATGCTTTCACGTAAACATCATTTACTCTTTTCTTTGAAACACGCAAATAAATGGATTATCTAATTACACTACAAGCTAATCTAAAGCGTTAAGACACCAAGCTATCCTTAACATAGCCACTTCAATAACTTCAAGCATATTTAAGTTATAATTATGAAGTGACTAGCTACTTCTTAGAGGCTGAACAATTTTCATTTTACAATTCGAGACCTAGTTTATAGTATCACTTAGTAAAAATGGTGCAAATGTAATACTGACTAATTAGTGTGGCAACAATACAGAACAAGGCAATGATTATAACAAAGGTATCAAAAAGGATCTTAATAAAAACTCTTAAAAATTGCTATGAAATTATTTACACACAAGAACCACATCCAAAATGAAGATTTTATGGCACCAAGTAAACAATAAAAATATGAAAAGAATAAAACTATACATAACAAGGACATTCCACCAATGAGGACATTGTTAACAACAATAATCCTTAGTGCTTAATTAAGAATTAATAGTATATAGGTAACTTTTTAATCTTTCATTAAAAAGATAGGTCAGTTGACATTACTAGTGTGAGATGATTACATTGATTCATGTACAAACAATTTGATATGACTCTTATACCTCATTTAGTTAGATCTGAATGTGAAGTTACATAGTAGGGTCCATATATTTTTAAACAAAGACTACATGCTGCCCCTATTGCACATCAATGTTAATAGCAATGTGCACAGAGCGGTTAAGTAACCTTTTCATCATATCAACCTAACAACTATTACCACAGACTCTCACAATTTTCCACAATGTAAAATGCACTACAATTTACTAGATATTTTATTTGTACAGCCTGAATTCAAAGTCCTACATCTAATAGCTAACAAACTTTATAATAAATGTTGCCAATTTAATTCCATTGCTGTATCACACTCCAATGTATGGTGGGACATAAATGACAGAATTCATTACATTGATGAAGTGTCTTTACACTTACTTATTGATAACATCAGTCTCAATGACAAGATATAGCCATAGAGGCATAATAATGATTTACCACTAGGAATTTTTCAAACATATTCCTATTATGATTGATAACAATGTCTCATATAGAAAAATTCTCTCATGATACATTTTGTGCTGCATCCATAGACTGCAATGTATAAAACTACACAGATTAAATATGGCTGAAAGATTGCTGTCAATGCAAATGGGAATATGTTTGAAATGAACACGTTAATAATTTATTGCTTTTTAGAACTGATGCTAGCAATAAGCTTCCGGTGACTGTTGTGAGCGTCCTCACAGTGTCTGTTACAGATTTTCCCATGCTTGTGTTTTGATTCACAATAAAGTAACTACACTTAAATCTACAAAATAAGGAACTAATACAATTACACTTAAATCAAAATGAATCCTCACATCAGATCACAAACACATAGGTCGAATTGCACATGTGAACACAACTATGTGTATACAAATACAATAAATTAATCTCTTTATATAAATTTGATGTAGCTATAGTTCCTTAAATAATTAAAAAATATCAACTGATACAACAATGTTAACTATAAACAAAAACCAATAGTCACATGATTAAAAACCTACATATAAATAACATTCCATTGACAAATACATTATTTTTTTAAGGTAATTCAAAAAATATCGCACCAGTGATAGATATTGATTCCTAATTTCATGATTCCGTGATGTTGATAAGCATTAAGATAAAAATATTAATTGAGAAATTTGATTGTGAAGAAAATCTTAGAAAGCAACCATATTATGATTGATATATATTACAAATTTGTATTGTTGATTTCGTAAAAACAATAAAAAATATTATATAATAAAGCTTACCACATCCCAATTCTATTGTCAATGGCAAACTACCACATACTGAAATGAACAATTGGGTAGAACATCGAGTGCTCAGTGTGATGGCGGGCGCCGCGCCTCCTCGCCCGCCGCAGTTACTCAACTCCAAAGGGCACTAAGCAAATGAACGCCACCGAAATATCGGAAATAGTTCTACAACCACTTCGGGCACACTCCGCATGAGTGGCACAGTGCGCCGGCCCGGTCGCGCCTCAGCGTCCTCATCACCCGGGGCCGCGGCGCGTCCACGACCACTGTGTCACGGAAGATTCACTGATACAAAACACCTGATCGCGGGGATGTCCGCTCGCAGGCACCAGCTGCGCGCTCAGAACTCGGCGAACTCCTTCGCGCACTTCTCCGTCGATGAGATACGTAAAGCTTCCTCCTCGTAGTCGTCGAAGTTACTGGTGTCACCGGGGCCTTTGCACCGCGGGATGAATGGCGCTTCGATCTTCTTCTGGAAGACAGCTATCCAGTCGGTGCTCGCGAACCATTTGTGACCCTTGATGTCGTTCACGCCGGCCTTCAGGTTGCCGTAGCGTTTAGTGAGGTCAACCTGCAGCAGGTTGCGCAAGAGGTCCTTCAGGTCCGATCCGAAATGCGAGGGGAAGCGGACCTTGCCCGACACGATTTTCTCGTAGATCTGGATGGGCTGGTCTGCGAAGAAAGGCGGGTAACCAGCCGCCATCTCGTAGACTAACACACCCAGCGCCCACCAGTCCACTGCCTTGTTGTAGCCCTTGGAGAGGATGATCTCGGGTGCGAGGTACTCGGGCGTGCCGCACAATGTCCACGTACGGCCTTTGACGCGCTTCGCGAACCCAAAGTCGGTCACTTTGAGGTAGCCTTGCGAGTCGATTAGCAAATTCTCAGGTTTGAGGTCGCGATAGATAAGATCCAAGTAATGGAGATACTCGAACGCGAGGACTATTTGCGCCGCGTAGAAGCGAGAGTGCGGCTCTGAAAATCGACCCACCTTGCGCAGATGCGAGAACATCTCGCCTCCGGGCACGTACTCCAGCACCATGTACAGGTTCGAGTTGTCCTTGAAGTGGAACTTCAGACTCACTAGGAACGGGAAGTTGATGGCCTGCAGGATCCGCTTCTCGTTGAGCGTGTGCTCTACCTGTTTTAGCTTCACCACCTTCTGTTTGTCTAATATTTTCATGGCGTAATATTCTTTCGTGGGCTTATGCTGTACTATCATGACTCGCCCGAACGAGCCAGTACCTAAGGTTTTTATTCGCTCGAAATCGTTCAGTCCGGCGGTGTTGGTAGGATTCTTCTTCCATTTTTCCTCAAAATCCTCTTTGGCCTGATCGAGGAACTCCTTGACGCTTTCGGCGGCGTCCACCTTCTTGTTGGCGGTGGCAGCATTGTTGCCCATGGCGCACACCACAAACCAGTCCGACACTCTAGATTCGCCGTTATTAGAGGCCGCCTTGATGGACTAATCGATGCCTGCTGTGCGACCGCGTAAGAAACGGGGCAGGTCAACACAGACCGATTTGGAACACGTACATTCTTAATTTCTACAGCACGATCACACGTCACGAAACACTGTTGATGGAGGCACACATTGAAACGATTATTTTGACTGTGAGATCCCACAAAAAATACTTTGTCACATTCACAAGAATAAAATGGCTTCCACAGCCGGACTCAGTCGACAGAGCGAGATCGAGCGAACTATTCGCTCACGGGTGGCGGTCAATTAAAAAATGTTGCCAACATTTCTTTACGAATTCTACTGGAAAATAAAATTTCTACTAAACTTCTTAAATTATGGATAGAAAAATGATACGGAAATGCTTTCACAGCACAAACACATTAAAACCCTCGGTAACATTGTGAGTAGCATTTTATTAATAACTTGAATTATGTTAACTCAAGGCAGAAATGAATCAAAATATGAATCAGAGAAAAAGTAATTTAAAGTCATGATAACATAGTCACCATCTAGATAGTAGCCAATGTTACTTTGAGGGAATGGTTTTGGATATGTGGGTATGTACTCTGTTTAATTCCCGAATCAAGTTAATTGAACTCTGTAAATGTGCCTGAAAGCCGTCTACTAGCTTAATCTTTTACATAACACGCAGCCAACTATGTGTATCTTTAGGAATACACTGTACGGTATTTGGTCTTAAATTTAATTATAGTACGTGGTGTAACAATATATAGAAAGAAGAAATAAGAAGCCAAGTAAAATGCTTCAGCCAGCCTCAGGTCAATAACACATAAGAAATTACTTAGGGCAGAAGCCCTGCGACAATGGTGATAGAATCCCACCAGTATCCCTGGTCTGTAGTAAAAGACGACACATTGGGATCCTAGGAGTTGCTGAACCCATCGCAGGAGCAGTGCGTCGTAGGCGCCCGAGAATAGAGTTGGTGTGGCTTCTACTGAGAAGTTTTAAACTTTTGATCGTTATGCCAGCATCGGGATTTCGTTAGGAATCTAGCCCAGCGCTAACATCTACGCGGAAGTGGTTCTGACATACTAATAAAGGGCGTACTGTGGCATGAATGCTGCTAGCAAGCTGATGGTGGTAACCGAGACTCAATATTGGAGGAGCAGCCAGTATTTATAGGTTTTTAAAATATGGCATCCAATTTGTAACGAATGCCAAAAACAAAAAAAAATTCTTTCTGTAAGAATCCGAATCACTTAGTAGCATTAGGTAAAAAAATAAGTTAAAGTTGATAATTATTGTATGAAAAAATATTTAAATTTAATAATTGTAAACAATTAAATATGTATTCGAATATAATTTAAATAATATAATTTAAATACGACTTGAGAAAGGTGGCGGGTAACGGATGGATGAGCGCTGCAGAAGACTGGGATGGTTGGCGCTTTCTTGGGGAAGCCTACGTTCAGCAGTGGACGGCGATAGGCTGAGTATATAAATATATATTCGATAGTTTGTTTTTTGTTGAAGGGCATGTCATTTTTAATAAAATAAAATTTTATTAGTATTCGCTGATATGCAATCTGTGAAACTTGCCTATAGCATTTTTGCTCCCAAACAATACGCTTTATTCCAAAACAGTACTCGTAAAATTCTTTAGTACTGCATTAAAACATCTTAGAATGTTACCGACAGATATGCAATTTTGCATAATACAACATTAAAATAATTCCTTTCTGATCTGCAACGAAAGTGGTTTACTTTGAACAATCATAATCATACCTACAAATGTACACATTCATGCCTTTTAACCCCGACAGAGCACGCAAAGATGCATTTCTGAATAAACATCTTGCCAATTGTGTTTTGAGTGTCGCTGTAATTTGAGTATGATTCCAAATTTCGTGCTGCTACTGAAAAATGTAGAAACACTGTGCTCCAACTAAAAATTTAATTAATTATTATCAGCCTCAATTATTTAACATATTCATTACAGACAGTTTTTAATGGTTTTACCATGTAATGCAGATTTATAGCTGTTATCATTGGGTAAATCAGTGGATTTCCTGAATTTCGCCAAAATCTACCACGAAAATTTTTTTTTTAGTATGGTAACATTTGTTAAAATAGTTTTTTTA
Source organism: Cephonodes hylas (assembly GCA_030295005.1). Lineage (NCBI taxonomy): Eukaryota > Metazoa > Arthropoda > Insecta > Lepidoptera > Sphingidae > Cephonodes > Cephonodes hylas. The sequence goes on from AP025371.1 coordinate 10,791,174, forward strand.
GTAAAACATAGATGGCACCACAGCCACACATACAGTGTGAAGCGATACGTTTGTCTCATTCTCCAACCTCCGTCGACGTTGTCTTGGAATAGACGAATTTAACTATTTGTTTTTTTTTAGATATTATCTATGAAACTGATAATTTACATACATGCAAATATGTCGCTTTGTTTATATATTTATATAAAGCAAGTAAAAAACTTTTTGTGTGTAATTTTATATGTGTAATCAAGTATATTTGTTACCCAAGACTAATAAATGAATTAAATAGATTCACTATAACTAAATTCATATAAAATAAATAGGTTTGACTGTAAAATATTTAAAAATATCCTGAATTATCTAACTCAGTCAATAAGTGTGAGAAAATATACGTACTCGGATAGTCGAGGTAGGTCAATAATATTGTAATTATTGTTTTAACTTGCAAGAGCAAACAACCTTGAAAGCGCCGCATAGCAACTAGTATGTTAGACGTAAAATGATTTAGTAGTTATGTATTTCTTTTGCCGTCTAGATATGCGTATATAGCTAGGTTCAATGTCGTCTAATTCTAACAAAGAATTCTATCCGCTGAATCACCTTTGATTATGATTGGGTTATGCACTTTTTACCTGTTGGAAATATTTTATTATTTCTTAGAATTCGTAACGAAGTTTAAATTTATAGTTTTATAAAATTATTCTAAAGAATAATCACAAATACCGAGACATAAAAAATATATGTGTATGTATTTAAGTTTTTATATAAAAAAAAAACACTCAATAAGACAACGACGGTGATGTTATGTAATCAACAATTAACGCATATAAGGTCGTGAGGAAGTTATTTCATGTTTGAACGTTTTCGCGGCACAAATTAAACACCAATCTATAGGTTTGTGTTTCCCTTGGCCAAGCAGTTCACTTGCAAATAGATTTTTCCAGGGATAATCGCATATCGTAATTGTCCCATTAAATTTTAAACGTTTATTAATTGAGAGATAAAAGGTTATTCCTGGCAAGTTAGAAAGTCAACCATCATGATGTACATAATTTATATTATGGAATGTATATCTCAGGGCTTTCCAAACTGCGGCAACATCCGAGGGGCGTCGCGAGGCGATCGGCAAGCATTCGCTGTCCGTATTTTTCTGATAACCTCATATTACGCTAATTACTGCTGTTTTTATTTCCAGTAAAGTAGGTAGTTTTGGTGATGGGGGGGGGGGGGGTGCGTCATAATAATTCTGTAGGGCGTCATAGTGTAAATAAGTTTGGGAACCCCTGGTATATCTGATGCAGTTTGAATATAGCGCCCTCTAGCGAATTATGTCCAAAGTTTTAACTAAAATGCCGAAGTTGCATACGTCTAAGGATTAATTAATAAAGCTTCGTAATTAAACCATTTTATGCGAACCAGCCAGTAACGAAGATATAATGATAAAAATTAACTGATTGCGCTGAATTTACTTTAGTTTAATAACACACAGGAAAACTCAGACAGAACCAGCTCTCGTTATCCTGTTGCGATAAATTGGAGGCAATATTATCAATCATTATTCTTATTTTGTATGAATTAGACAGATCTTTTTACGATCTCTTAATTTAAAAAAAAAACGTGTACAGAAAATAGACTCTTGTATGGATATGAAATATTGATCATAGCCTTAAGTGTAATGCAAAGGTTGTATGTTTTCGGACCCTCCGCTTCGCCGCGCTACGATCCCCTTATATCTGACGCCTCAGGCTTTCGCTTTACCAGTTGTTAAGCCCCGACCTATGACGCCAACTGTTCTAACTGAATTCAGTGTAATTTACTTTTAGTTTATTGTAAAAAATCTTGAATGTTTTACACAGAATTCTACTTGGAACAATAGAAATGAATTCATTTTTTAAGCCTTTATTGAATGAAAATAATACTACAGTTTAGGGTATTATTCCAAGGTGAAATTAAAAATCCCACTATTAATATTATGAGAGTTCTAGAAAAAGTTTGCTAAGTTTTCTTTCAGCTGAAGCATGTGCTGTCTCACTCTATTGAGCGACTAGTGAAATTAGAGGAATAGAGACAAAACATTTTTAAATGATATTTTTGCAAACTTTAATAAGTACATTAAACCGTTTACGGTTTGTTCATTTAAATCGAAAACATCACACTCGTTTTAAGCTCTAATTGAGAACAATATTATTAGTATAAATGGACAATATATACAATGTAAGATTTAAAGAAATAACATGCGTACTGGAATAAAACTGGGCCCCACGTCGCATTTTGGAGTTTGAATACAATACATTAAATTTAACTTTAAAGACGGACGTTTCAATCGTGTACCTGTTGTTTTCACACGAAAATAGGTCGCAAAGCCGCTTGAATCCAGTTCAAAAACCAAATCAACCTTGATGTTGGTACTTCGGCAGGGCGCGTCATCGCTCGCGTTCAGACAGTACGGAGAAGTCATAATGTATGACATTTGCGAATATTGGTGATTCATGTTGCATCTCTTTCATTTGTATTGGTTTTGTAGCGGAAAGGTTGAGACAGAAATATATGACACATGCCGTGTGTAACAACATAAATACAAAAATAAAATAGCCGCCTAAATTGAAACAAATGTGTTGATACAGCGGAACGAATCAACATTGGAGCACAAAAAATAAATATGATTGGTTTTAAAAGAACACGATGTCTTTTTCAATTTCAGCTATACGAGTATATTTATTCCAAATAAAGTTTCTATTTCCTACTTCATTATTTTTATGTAGTCGTGAAACCCATATTTGCCAAGGTGATATTGGGTTTGAAATGACTTCAACACATGCAAATTTGTTATCAGCAATTTGTACTTCAAACTGGTTGGGAAATTGTAACTCATTTGGAATTATTTCACTTCTACTTTAACTAGATGGCACTACCAACACCGATATGAGAATAATTGTAGAATAAATTATTTTAAATTTGCATTTCCTTAAACTGTATAATGCATTGACATTGCAGGGTATATTTATTTTGCATAACATGTCTACCTTTTTAGATTTACACTTAATAATTAAAATAAAATAATTTGTCTTTATATTACTTCATATCCTGTTTCTACTAACTAGTGTAATCATAGAGAATTATTAAGAGTTAATTGTGCTACTGATGCGTTATTTACACTTTTTATGAATGCGGTTTTTTTTAATGTAAACTATTTAAATATGGCAAAATGGGTATTTAGTATTTCAGTATTTTTAAGAGTAATTTTGTGTTGGTACAGCTGATTAAGAGACGTTAATGTGTTACTATGTTGGTGTACAAAGCGTTATTACTAGACGTAAACAAGGACAAGGTAACCCTTTACATTCGCATATTTTTAAAATTAAACTCTATTTTTTGCAGTATAGAGTTGCTTATTATATGGAATAAATTCTAATCATGCATAGAGCTAGAACAGTTGAAAAGAAGCGATAAGCAGTGTAAGTAATAAAAGACGTGATGACTCGGTTCAATTTAATTAACACATCACACAAATTAATTTGATTACGCCGAAGATTTCATTCATTATAAAACACTTAATTACTGTGTCACTAGTTGGTACTTTTTAATCGTATAGCATGTTCAAAGTAATAACGACAGCCAACATTGCTCAAGAAAATAACATATCTTTGATAGCACTGAGAACCATCATAGAAGAGTTAATTTGTATAATTTTCAAACACAGTTTCTTCATGACTCTTTTAATAAAAATACCGTGATTGTTTTTTATTTTTAATTACGGGTTTCATTAAAGAGAATGAATTTTCATTTACTGCAAGTCATATCTTCTATTCTTTTTTAAAATATTGTCGAAGACTTTTAAAAAGTTGGACACAAATATCCCTCAATATTTCAGTGTTCCAATAATTATAAGTTTATATAATGCTTTCGAGAAAAAAATAATGCCGGAAATGAATTCAGCAAACGAATTATTATTACGAAATATTATTGTGCTTAGTTGGAATAACGTATCCCCATGTGTAAAATATTGTACGGCTTGCAATTTAAATGTCAACTATTACTGCTTCTTTACATATTTTTTTAAATTCATACTGTCATTGTTTGGTCTACATGACAATTTCTAAAACTATTGATAAATGTGTACTAAAAATATCGTGTAGTGAAATGGACTTCTTTATGCAAATAAATTAATTTGGATTGTCTCGTGATCTCGCAGTACAAGTATGCGTGCGATCTATAAGTCCTAGGTTGGGCAGTGCTATTGGATTCCTTTGGGAAATTCTCAGCAGCATCACGGAGAATGACATTGTGCCCGAAAAACGGCAATAAACTCGTTCCTCACTACGTGGAACTGGTACATACTTAAAGTTTCGAGTGCATAACTGCACCTCAGCCTACCCTTCGGGGAATACTGGCATAAGCATACGTATTTAAATGGACTGATTTATCACAAGTAATAATTCGCATAACCAATTACCACGACTAATTCTTATTAAGCTAGGAATGCAGTGAGCTGATATTATATTAGTATTTCTGGATACTTCGCTCACCCTGCTAAACATCATCAAGACGTTGCCTCTTCGTCATGCCAATATAAGAAAACGGATTTATCCGGTCATTATAAAATCACTTATCACATATCAAATCCCTCTCAAAAACACCGGTCTCAACAAAGAAAAAGAAAAAGATAAAATCAAATCATGTTCCATATAAATGCTGATTTTATTATTGTGGCGTGATTGCTTACGATATACTCGGTATCGTATTAACTTGCTAGAATGTAACACCTATGCAATTGTTATTCTGAATGCGTCTAGTCTCTATACCCACTTGTCTTATTATAGATAACGTCTGATGCAGTGATCGCGATTAATTCTTAAATGTCTTATACGTAAATAAAATTGTGATTAATTGCGCTTTTCCCCCTATTGTTCACTCGTCATGTTTGTGACTGTTGAGATTAAAAGTGCTGGATAATTTACAACTGTAATGAAACATAAAAATAAACCTTCGTAATCCATAGACAAACTATGATTAGTACTTACCTACTTACTAAATCTATTAAAACTTTTTATTTCAAAGCAGTTGATACGTAGGAAAATACATTTTGAATTAAAGTCCCCCTTTTTGTCTTCAAGATTTTCAAAAATATTCATAAATGAGATATTAAAACAGCAAAAACAGACTGACTTGAGTAACTACAACTTGAATTTTTAATTAATATTATCTGTAAGAAAAAAACTGTTTATTGCCAAGGCCGTAGATTAATATTAGAATCTATCTACGTACGTGTTGTACATAATACGGTTGAGAGAAGGGTCGAACCCTCTCACAAATTCGAGGGGTGTTTTGGCACCACGTACCTCTATCTATAGGTACAGAGATAATTCGTGCAGAACAAAAGATTTAAAATAAGAACGCATAATTAAAAATAGGGAGACCATAGTCATTTCACTTTTTAAAATATTAAGCAAACCAAATATATATGTATATTTTTTAAAGGGCCTTTATAGTAGTAGTAGGTATAGATTAAAAAATAAACGGTAGCCAATTCTTTTACATTGTGGTGTTTATCAACCCGTATTAAGACAGCGACAACGCTGTCTTGATACTGTCGGTGCTCTAAAACCTATAACTCTTAATTAATGTAGACTAACAGGGTTCTCTGCCCTCTGATGAATAATAAAAAAACGCTTCCTTGCAGTATTTAATTATACGCGCCTCTGCACACGTGTATAAGACAATTACACTTCCGCTACCTACTAAATGTAATCGATATAAGTATCGGAATACGATCGGCTATTATCGACCCTGAACACAAAAACAGTTCATACCATTTTTCATTGGCACGGAATTATAGTTTTACATTTAAATTCTTATTTAATGCTGATACACCATCTAAGATATTAAAGTACACTTCTTGCTTCGTGAAAAACTGAAATTGGTAAAAAAATATTGGTTGGTTTTCAAAATTCAGTTCTTCAAAGTATTGCCTGCTACCTATAATTTTTCACATTCAAGTATATCACGATTATTTTCTTATTAAATCGCGTAAAATCATTTTGTTAATATGTGTGTACACTAATGAATCAACTAATCAAATTAACCAAAAACAAGACTTTGGTTTTGGCGCTATAATAGCCATAATGACATTGTGCGATATATTACGGTGATACCACGCACTAGAGTTTAAATTTGTCTGGCAGACAATGTCCTCGCTAGCACAAGCTATTTTTTCGAAGGATGGCTAAAGCGTCTGCCTACTTGAACATAAATTACCTCTAGGTAGCTTAAAGATATTATTAAATATTTATTAAATATGCCTGTTTTATATTTCGACGTACTATGTATAACCTCGTCTGCCTGACGCCGCACATAGGTAGGTTTTTAAGTTTTATGCGGCCAAAATTATTTTACTTGCTAAAACTATTCTAAATGACATAATTGATAATGTAAAACAACTTTCTGTTGATTTTTTTAATTTTAATTCAAGAAAATATAATATTTATGAAAAAAAATGTCAAAAACCTAACGTGACATATATAAAAAAATATATATCATAAACGTACATTTTAAACGTTAGTGTGTAATGAATTGACAGTCGTCACATACTCCATGCCAATTCGTTACTCCAGATCCTCATCGTCCGAGGAATGAGGATTCTGGTGAAGCGGAATCTGGTTTGGTGGGTAAAAGCATGTCGAAAGTCTACGGAGAAATGAAATTAGACATTTTTTTTCTTCTTCTTTGTTTTATACTAATACTGCTAATGAGCGGATCAGAGCTCAATAATAGTCGATTGTAAATGTCGCGGTTGCACTGTTCGCGGGAAAATTTTCTTGCGTAATTTTCTCTATACATGCGAAAGTGCTTATTTCGGGCCTCTTGAGCCTCCTCCGGGAATGGGCCTATTGGAAGGATGGAATTCTTTATTATGGCAGTACCATGTTTGAGCACTTTGTGCAAAGTAGGGGTCATCGGATGCCACCTATAATGCTTCAAGTATAATTTGGCGGTATCTAGTGCGTATTCATCATATTTCTTGACATCAATAATGTATCCACTTGAAATCGTTTCTAAAATTACTTTGGTTTTGCATTTTATCGTAGAGAAATTGACGGGTGACTAATTTTATTCCGGATGAGCCAGGAAAACCTACGACGAAAATGAAAATTAAAATTATTTGGAACATTTTTCAACATAACTTTTTTTACCCTACCTGCACCTACCTGCAGCTGATTTTTATCAAAATCATAAGAAAAGAGTATTAAGTATTATAATAAAAAATAATTTTGAGGCGATAGGAAGCGATAATATAACTAAATTACGTTTAAATTGAAAAATCAAGAATATTTTTTCAAGAAAACGTTGTATGTTTTAGAGGTTTAAAATAAAGTATTTTTTATTATACTAGGTTGACAATTTCTATAATAAATAATGGTATGTACCTGAAGCACTCGAATCCACATTGTTTACATTAATAACTCTCTTCAAATCAAAAATATCAACGACGAAAACAAGTCACTTTAACAACGTAAACAGCGAAAGCGCGGGCGCAGCGGGAGACTAACAAGATTCCACCACCTGCACACGTCCCCCACGCGGGTATTTAAGCCGAGAAGACCGGCTAATTATCACTTGTTCTATTGTTAACGTAGAAAAATATTTCATTTTGCATTTGTAACTAGTTTAAAATTTTCAATTTTGGCCGCATAAAACCTAAAAACCTACCTATGTGCGCCGGTCAGAGAGTTATAATGTTCTCTGTGACTCGGGTTTTACAAAATGAAAGACATTTTTCTCATTCAATAACCGCGAATATATTATAATTACTCATGGTTTATATTTAGGGTATACAAGCTAAAAGAATTCTCATACTTTAGGAACTTTCTAAAAAATTCTTAATGATTAATGTGCGTGCGACCATAGTTACTTTTTTTAAACAAAACATTTAATGGATCAAAAGTATTATTTTTGAGTCATGGGCGATGATAAAGCAATATTGATATTCATTCAACTCAGCCACGTGGCCACATCACATCGGATCACGATGGTTGACGAATCCACACTCTGACGAAATCACAAACTACTGCCAAGATTTCTTTTAAAAGCCATCGACCTACGAAAATACAAAGTTTTTTTACGCTCTAGATAGCTCATATGTCCACAGCATAAAGTTGGAAATCATGTGACTATAATGAATAAAATTCATTTAACGTGTAGCTCTGATTCTTAAATTTTGGCTCAATGTGAACTACTCAGGATGGTGGGAAATAACCTCATATTCGTGTGAGGTTATATTTTTCTTTATTAATGTGTTTTTTTTAATCTCTGTAGAAAACGGTTAATGTATAAGCAAATAGAAGCAAATGAATTAAGCACACAGGTAGCCTACTGTGATCTGAGCGACAATCGGTCAACGAACTTTAAAAAATACCGCCCAAGTTACAAAAGTAAATACACGGACATTTAAATTTGCATTTGTTACATATATATTTCTTGTTATGTAATAAATCTACAAGCCTATGTCAATTAGTAACTATTAAACATTATTCTATTTGCTAAACATTTTATTAATATATATATCTTTTATAAATATATCTTTATTACTTAAATTTCAATAAAGATGCAACAAAAAAGAATATTTGTTACCACGTTTTAATAAGCATACAAGAGAGGTCGGTCGTGATCTTGACATATTCTCAACACGGCATTTATAAATAGAGGAAATAAAAGTATTGTATGGCGAATACGTTATATTAAAAAAAAAAAAACATAAAATGGTAATTAATTGTACTATTCATTTATTTATATCCAATGGAACATTTTAACGATTGTATTTTCAAATAGGACAGAAAGAGCAAAGTAGATTGATAGGTGCCCTCCTCTTTCCAAGTAGAATTCAAGGTTGTTTGCAGATGAACGCAAATCATATATCTATCCTATTCAGATTATAGAGTTGGCCAATGGTGCTATTTCAGCAGGCCGACGTATTCGCGCAAACTTCACGGCAGGTGCGCGTCCCGCGCATGATATTTTTTCCTCGTTGCTCCATCATTTGGTCGACGGTGATTGTGCAGTGAGCGTTGTTTTACGTTGTGCGTAACACGTGCTATAATTTAATAATACTTTTCTAATTTTCATTTATAACCTCGCTTAAAATAATGGCAGACGCAGCCGTTGAAAAGAAGTAAGTTATTTCTACATTATTCATTCATTAATTACAAGTTTCGTGAATTTTAATTTTTGGCGGCTTTGTAAACGTGATCAAAATGGCTTCCTATTTATGTTTGGAAATGAGCGTTTTATGTTAGTTTGCGTATTTTTTATTGTAAGTATGCGCAACTAGCTTTCCAGTGAGATTATTGCAACATTCTAGAATATTGTTTTGATAACTATCGATATTTTTAAGATGCTTATTTTGTAAACGTTGGATAGAGATAAGACGCGGGAAAATGTTGTTTGGCACTGATAACTGTATTTTTAATAACTTTCGTATGTTTCTTTAATGGTGTGCGATATATAATGTAGAACGCAAAGCGGGGCGTCGGTTATATTTAATGATTTTTCTCGTTACGGCGTATTATAATAAATGATGGGAGTTGAAAGCACGCCGGGCAGCGGGCGCGGGGCCGCTTGGTCGGCAAAGATGGCGCCACATGCGCGGCGTGCCGGCGCGCGGTGCGATGGCGGGCTAGCGTCCCGCGCGCTAGTTTGAATTCGCTGAGACCTCGAGTTTTGCAATTGAGGCAGCAAGTCGGGTTACGTTATCGGCAACGGGCGCGTGTTGTCATTAGTTATTTTTAACGCTTCACGAGTCGCCAGCGACCACTGGCGAGCTGCAGTGGTGTCCAGCGGTGCGAGTAACGCATTCATTGAGCGGCTAAGTGCGGCTCACGTTCAGTTTCCTCTGTTGCAACTTTCCCACATGCAGCCTTGCGCAACAGCCACTTGTTTTGTTCCGGCAGACTTTTCCTTTTACGCCGCCCCACTTTAGTACTTGAGAATTTGTAGCGTGAATTGTACAAGTTGTTACTAACCGGGTCTTTGAGGACAATAGGTACAGTAGTACAATCTACATTAACTGTTTATATGTTACTATTTGCAATGCCACGTACAGTGCCACGTGTTTTGAAGTAGCTGTGTAGCGTGTTTGTATATAGTTTTAGAATTCGCAAATGGCGGGAAAACCCTGAGACGTGTTTGAGTTAAATAAAGCGCAAATGTAGACCTTCAGTAATGCAGACAAATTTATTATTGTTTATGCAGAAACATCTGGGCACATTATTGCTAATTTGTGGAGAAAAATTGAACACTATAATAATATTATACCTACACCAGGAAGCAATAGTTGTGTGAATAATTTCTAATATGAGTTGCATGTTTATGTACGTACTTAGGTGCTGTTAGAATTACATTAAATTATGTTCAGTAATATTATTTTTTGCTTTGATGTCAACATCGAATAAACAAATATTTGCAATTTTTCCAGAGACGCCGCCGCCACCGAGGAGGTGACTTCCACGGAAACCAAGGAATCTCCAGTCAAAAAGTCTCCGGCCAAGAAGGCAGAAGCGCCAGAGAGCAATGGCAAAGAAAACGGAACCGAGGAAGCGGCAGAAGACGCGCCTGCAGAGAACGGAGATGCCGAAGAAAGCAACGACGCCACCGAAAACGGTGACGCAACAGGTAAATATCTCTTCAGTTTGAAAATTAGTTTAAAGTACCCAGAGTAGAAAAAATCATCACAAATACTACACTGTGTATACGTTTCGCTTGAACGATCAAACGCGATAACAAATCTATATGATTGACGTAGTTCAAGTGTGATAAGTAGAAAAAATGGTGTCATTTTCTTACCTAGTCTTGCGTAAAACGCGAGTATCGGGTATTGATTACCAGAATATGCATGTGTATTAATAAAGTAATTTTAATTTACAGAGAAGAAAGAAACTGGTGTGAAGAGGAAATCTGCAGCGGCTGATGCTGAAGCCGTGGAGAAGACGACCCCCGAGAAGAAGGCGAAGGTGTCGGAGGCCGCGCCGGCCGAGGCGGAGGAAGCGGCCGCCTAATACCCTCGCCAGCCTACCTCGCTTGGTTTACTGCAATGCATTGACGTACATTAGGGCTCAACTCCCCCATCAAATCCCGAACCCCACACGACACATGCCAAAACCATAGTTTTTATAATACATTTTTGTACATTGTGACGAGTTGAGCTCTTTTGCGACCGCACTAAGTTTAGGTTTTATAATACATTGTGTATTACCTTACCTGTGAAGTACCTGTAAATTGTAAATTTAATGTTACTGCAGTGACTGAGTGTGCATCGCAGTGAACTGATCGCACGAGCCGGTCTACGTGTCGCATGCTGTTTTTGCGTATGTGTCTACATCAACAGACTCAGGGTTACTGAATTGATGGACATGTGTCAGCACCAATATCGCCAGTAACGTACTGCCAAAGTAATTCACCGTGAGTGAAGTCAATTCACGATCCGTTCTGTGAACGACGCGTTTTGTAAAACAGCTTCCGAAAAACAATGATTTTAGATAAACTAAGGTTAATTAAAACTTAGATAATTAATTCAGTTGTAAATTTAAGTTAGCAATTAAATGTCGCACATTTATATATTTCATAGGCATTATTACTTAACCATGAGACATTCCTTCGACATTTGTGTAACTGACGCACGTGGACGCGCCGGCGGGTGCAGCTGCGCCGCCATGCGATGCTCTTCACCGTCTAATGCTATGTTTAAGATTGAAATTTAATTAAAGTTCAAAGTTGACAAGGTGATAGTTTTCATATTGATATACTAACTCAAGTGCTATTTTTGTTTGTAATTCTATGGACATCTATATTCTTATATCCTGTTTTTCTAATTTATTTTCTTTATATGTGATAGTTAACAGACCTTGAATATAAGATAACCTTTATGGAAACGAATCTTCATTTTTATTGTCAAACATGGATTGTAACAGTGTTCCTTACTAAGGTATAAATTATATTAAAATTTTGACTAATTTTTTCAGATTTATAACTACTTAATGTTCAACTAGTTTCGAATACATTTAGTATTAGAGAATAGTGGCGTGTACAGTTTGACACTTTACTTCCCACTACTGTGGAATTAGTGATTGTAAACATTTCTGGCAATAAAATAGTCCAATGAAAACCATTGTTTTTGTTATTCGTGGCATGGTAAGTGTACAAGAGGTTATCGCTATCAAAAAGCTGACTACGAAAACCCGTATAAAATACCCACATGTGAATTTTAAAGGAAAGCGTTAATTTCAAGAAATCTATATGCATCTAACGGCAATGTAGGTACGTCGTTCGTAACATTGTTAGCAGAGTATCAACTACCAGTAATCGACCTATGCATAGAATAAGGTTACTTATGACTAACACCAAAGTACTTTTTATGTCTAAAATAGAGTTAAAACTGTTTATATATTGCACTAGTGGAGTAATAATGATCATAAATTTTGTTGTTATCTGAAGAACATAAAAATTTACTGATAATTTTGTGCCCAATTAAGTTTAAAACGCCGAGAAAGGGAAGTTGTGAAAAAGCACATATAACTTTATTCTGCGCATAGGTCGTAATGACAGTTTATTTCACGTAATGCTACTTTTTAATACCGAAGTTTGTATGTGTAGCAATTCACATAAATTTTCCGACTACATTGAGGCAAATCTAAAAAACGATTTTATGGATATTAGAAATTTATGAGAGTTTCATAGATATAGAATAAATTCGAAAGCAATATGTTAACCTTCATAGAACAGTAATAAGAGGACATTCCAAATCAAAAAGAAACGAGCTTTGGGCATTATCATTTATTCTCGAATCGAATATTAGTTTTACAACACATCGCTTGTAATAAATTCTTTTTGGAAATAGTCCTACAGAAATAATTTATGAGACGCCCTAGTTCTAAGCAACTATAGTTTACCTGTTGTAGTACTAAACAACATGTATGTACAACTAATAGGGCCGTGTTTGCCTCGGTTGTCAAACATTATTAGTGATGAGTTGGAACATCAATAGGCCAGGGCGATCCAAGGACGCGTATTTCCGTGGAAACTTAATAGACAACAAGGGGTACGCCACCCTCAGTCGGAGAGAGGCACATGTAGTGGTTACACAAGGAAGTGCGCAAGAATGAGTTTTATATAATTACAACATGCCGGCGTTACCGTTTTTATTTCTCCTGTATTGTGTTTCAATACATTCAGTATATTCCCAGACGACGCAAAATATTAATGTTCGTAAGTGAACTTTTATTTAGTGAGGTTTTAGTGGTTTCTGTTACGCCTGGCGACCCGCTAAGGCCCAGCGCTCACCACAATACCGTTTTTTTTATAGAAATTGGCTAAAGTTTATTCACCGCGCCAGTCTCGGATTTTGAGCATACAATTATAATTACAAAGCAAGTAATTAAGCTTTGGAATGTAATTCCACTGTATTAAGAAAAGTGTGTGTCTGACCACTGTGTTTTCATACATTTGTGCAATTTGATTCACAGTACATATTTTATGCCTGAAACCCGCATATCACACGAATAGATAACGTGGGAAAGGCGGTACGGGTGAACATAGAGATATCCTTGAAAAAACAACTAACCTAATGAAAGCTATTTTTAAATTATTTATGTTGATTTATTGATTGCTTCGTTAACCAGATAATGTTTATGCTTGCATGCATAGTCAAATTAATGTTATTAATTACTTTTAGTATTAATTAATGAAGAAAATAACGCATTGGCTGAAAAATCTTTTGATGTGGCAAAGGAATATGTAAGGCGCAATCCAAGCTTAGGTCTCGCTGTAGAGCCTGTTATTGTGGTTGGAAACAGATCGGATGCAAAGTCTTTTCTAGAGAATGGTAAGTATTCGTTTTAATAATGTATAAGAATCTTGTGCAAAGATTGTTACTAACTTTTTTTAAGTGGGCTAAAAACGACGCGACGTCGTCTCAAGGTTTTTCCTTGTTGTCAAGAAACGATTAAACTAACAATAAGTGTTACAAATAGACTAAATACTGAAATGTTTTACTATATAGTTTGCAGGAAATACAATGATATGTTATCAGCTAAAAAGACGCCTCACGTGGTCTTAGACTTCACGATGACGGGGGTCGGTTCTGAGACGATTAAATCTTTTACCGCTGCGTTGTCGTTACCAACAATCTCGGGTTCATTCGGTCAGGCCGGTGACTTGCGACAGTGGCGATCTCTGAACTCCAATCAGACTAAATTTCTACTACAAGTTATGCCTCCCGCTGACGTAATGCCGGAATCTATAAGAGCAATTGTTACTCAGCAAGATATAACCAACGCTGCTATACTATTTGATGAGTTTTTTGGTATGTATACTACGTGTCATAAACAAACACATAAATAAAAAATGTATACTTCTATTTAAATCAAATAAAGTAAATACCTTAAAGCAAACATAATATGCTGTTTCAGTGATGGATCACAAATATAAATCGCTTCTGCAGAATATTCCGACACGTCATGTTATAACTCCAGTTAAAAGCTTCAATAAAGATGAAATCAAAACTCAACTTAGAAGTCTTCGCGAATTGGATATTGTGAATTTCTTTATAATCGGCAGTTTGAGAACAATAAAGAATGTTTTGGATGCAGCCGATGAGAATCAATACTTTGGCAGAAAGACGGCGTGGTTTGCTCTGTCACTGGACAAAGGAGACATCAGTTGCGGTTGTAAAGATGCCACAATCATTTACATGAGACCAACGCCAGACGCGAAGAGCAGGGATCGTTTAGGAAAGATAAAAACCACGTACAGCATGAACGGGGAGCCAGAGATCACATCGGCGTTCTACTTTGACCTGTCTTTGAGAACGTTTTTAGCCGTAAAGTAATGACCTTTACTATTCTAGTGCTAACGTACTCGTTTCTACTTTAGTGCACCACGTGCCATGTGGTTTGTCTAATTATAGCTTGGCTTATTCCATGAGAGTTCGCGTTTATGAATTTCCAGATCCCTACTGGACTCTGGCAAGTGGCCAAACGACATGAAATATATTACATGTGACGATTACGACGGTAAGAATACTCCTAACAGGACCTTGGATCTTAAATCGGCGTTTCAAGAGGTGCGTTGACACATTTTACGATTTCCCGGTAATTTAAAATATTCTTTTCATTTCTTACGTCTCTCACCACTCATTGGTTTCTTCTAGGTAAAAGAGACGCCTACATACGCTCCGTTTTATATTCCAGAAGACGATCCAATAAACGGTCGGAGTTACATGGAATTTAGTACGGATTTGTCTGCTGTGACTGTTAAAGACGGTGCGTCTATAGGTAGTAAGGCGCTGGGTACATGGAAGGCGGGACTTTCCAACCCCTTATCCTTGATTGACCCTGAGAATATGAGTGATTACTCAGCGCAGCTTGTGTATAGAGTTGTAACAGTCGAGGTGGGTAAATGAACTCGGCATTGTTTAAAATTCTGTTGGCAACTTGATAAAATTTCGTCAGTTTGCTTAGTTACAACTGAGCAAACAATCGTGTCATTCTCATTGCGTTCGTACGGAATTCTGTTATATATTTTGTTGCAAGTTAGTTTAATGCGAATTACTTTTTTTATGTTCTAGCAACAACCTTTTATTATAAGAGACGATAAGTCACCGAAGGGTTACAAAGGCTATTGCATTGATTTAATCGAAGAGATAAGAAAGATTGTTAAGTTCGATTATGAAATAACGTTATCTCCTGATGGCAACTTTGGTACGATGGATGAGAATGGTAATTGGAACGGCATCATTAAAGAACTTGTTGAGAAAAGAGCAGATATAGGCCTCACGTCACTGTCTGTAATGGCTGAGAGAGAGAACGTAGTAGATTTCACAGTTCCCTACTACGATTTAGTTGGAATAACCATCATGATGAAACTGCCGCGGACGCCAACATCTTTGTTCAAATTCTTAACGGTTTTAGAGCATGACGTGTGGCTATCGATTCTCGCTGCGTATTTCTTTACCAGGTAAGTTGCAATGACATCATTCGAGCTTTATTGCAGAAACCAGTTCTGTGCGAGGTTCATCTCAGCGTTGAAACGTCATGTTTAACAGTTTCCAAATTCTTGAGGAATAAGAGAATCAACCGTCCCGCTCTTTGAACGGGGAAATGACAAGGACGGAACACTTTTGAGGGCAAACTGTAGTTTTGTATCGGGCATATCGAAATGTAATGTTGGTGTATATGAAAATGGCGGACGATCCATGACATTTTGACATTTATTACTATACACACCGCGATCGATGGCGGGTGCCCACCTGCTTCCATTATTTCTTATCTGATTTTGTAGAACGAGGTCAAACGATGGACCTGAACACACGACTACAACAATTTACGATTATCGCTACTGCACGTTGGTAGCGATCTTCGTTTGATATTCTACACATAATTAAATTGCCATGGTACTTTATAAACCTATAAAAGAAAGATAGCACTATTTACGTACTGGTTTTAATCTTTACAAATATTTTTAATACACATCGGGACCTATTTATAAAAGCCTATTTTAAATACTTATTTTAAATAGTTATAGGTACTTACAATGCCAATATTGCTTGGAGGAACATTTGTACATTACAAATACCTATATCATTAAAAGATAAAAAATATGGAAAAATGGATTTTAATGATGTGGAATCATTCGCTCATAAATTAGGTTGTTTGTAGGAACTTTTCTATAGTTATAGATTTTATTTTTACATACTGACAAATGACTGTCGTTTGTCCTCTGTATAAAGAATGTACGGGTTAATATTCCGACAATTGACAAAAAATAGTCATTACTTATGAATATGTGGACGCTTCGTAGAGTTAAATGTGACAATCTTTTTTTAGTTAGAAATTTTTTCAAACATTCTTATACTCCAGAAGCACTCCTCGTTTACCATTTGAGTACATTTTAAATACGAATAATTACAAAAGGCACCTATTTATAAACATACGTAAAAATATACCTACTTGAAAATACGTGTAGCAACAAGCCATTAAAAACCTACAAGTAATATTAGGACTTACAGCTATCGCATTAGATTCTAAAGTCAATTGAATGAGGATGTAATAAATTCGTATGTATGAGCTGTAATAATCCGGTGAATAAGCCGTAAGACATCTCATTTAGCGAACAAGTGCACTATTTATGTAAGTTGGCTTTGGGCCAATTACGTTGCAGGGCCGCGTAAAACCTTACTTCAAACTCAGTTTATGGTCTAGTCATTTCGAGCCCTTTTTTACCTGACACAAAGTGACGTCAGTGACGAATGGCGGGCTAGTTGGTCCGTAGGTGCGGTATGGTCGGATGAAAAGTCGGTAGTAGATAAATGAAATATTTCCTTTTTAAAATATATATTTTAGTCTCATAATGGCTTTTAAGCGCTATTGAAAATTACGATTATCCTACTATGATTGAAATCTATATTTTGTGCAAAATTTTTCATTTGAAGTACAAATTTACTTCATCATCATCAGCCCATATAAATTATAAATACGTGGCACGGGTCTTTACAATTTTTAGGTTTTAGTCTACCACTCTGTCCAACCCGCACTTGGTCGACTACAGTCCCAAGAAATTCCTAAAAGTTTTTAGGTGGACAGATTTCCTCATTTCCTTTCCTTCACCGTTAAATAAAAGCTCATCGCTATTTTTATTCTCAAAATATTTTTTATTTGACTTTTACCGGGAAAATTTAAAGGTTCTAGCCAGACGTGTGCAAGCAATCTTCCTTCGTTTGGGCTTTGTTAATTCATAAAGTAGATTTCCTGATACTTCTGTAAATAGGATAGCTAAAACCTTCCGATTTCCATGACATTTTAACCGTCAGAGTAGGTGCCGTATCTTCCTTTTCCAAAATACTATTCCAGATTGTGGGCGTATGATCCCATTATGTGATTACTCTTCAAACTTGCAAGCATTACGGCTATAATTTAAGCTATTACGCAACCTCATTTTCCTGGATATATTTTGGGACGTGAAAAATCATTATTAGAACAAAACGTTTAATAAATTGATACATATTCATAGTTTATTTCTGGTATTAGAACGCATATTATATGCATTCACTTTATCACAATATTCTCTTGGTTACAGAGATCATTGACTGATAACAATTCGTTTATATTTCGTTCTGCATGACTAATAATAGTAATGCCTACTTTATGTTCAACGAGGACAACAGAATAATGAGATCTTTGTTGAACTATCCTCATTTATTCTCATATTTATTTAAGTGTAGTAATAATTAGGCCGGCAAAGTTCCGGCACAAGTCGGAACTCGTGACAATAACAGTAGTTTTTCATAAATCGATACAGTTTGTGTCGTGTTTTATTTACCATCAGTTCTGAAAAAAATGTTCTAAAATTTTCCTTTATAATTGAGAAATCATAGAACGATGACTATTTTTTTATCTAGACCTATCTTTACATTACAAAATGATTGATAGTCTAATGAATCCTAGATCTAGATAGTACTATCGCCATGACGTAAAAGTTCTACGATGTTTACTTTCTCTAAACAATTTCTTTCATTCGTTCATTGGTTTAATAGGTATTTCTTTATGTTTATCAAATTAGTAGGTATCTATTCAATTCGTAGACAACTGACGGAGGTCTGATAGGATATAATTAAGGTTATTTATTCTTTGTCTCACCTTGGGTTACTCGGTACTCATTAGCCAATGCTTCTAGTAAGTACCCGTCTTTTCTGATTGTATAAAAGAAAAATCCCTTAGCTGTATTTGATAGATGTAGAAACTAATGTTTTAAGACTAAATTATTTAAAGATAAATATTTCTAAATTTAAAGATATGAAAACAAAAGATAAATGTATCACATTCCTACCTGTAAGTAGTTTTATTTTTAGATTGTGCGGGCGTTTTTACTTAGAAAGTAAGATTATCAGATAAAGAATTAAAAAAATATTTATAATGATAACAATGATATGTTTTGACTTTGGATTACGAAAAATTATAAAGATAATGATACTAATAAGATACCGAAAATTCTGCATATTATGATAGGCGGTAAAATTTTAATCATCTTTTCAGCTTTCTTATGTGGGTGTTTGACAAATGGAGTCCTTATAGCTATCAAAATAATCGCGACAAATACAAAGATGATGAGGAAAAAAGAGAATTTACGTTGAAAGAATGTCTATGGTTTTGCATGACGTCACTGACGCCCCAAGGCGGCGGGGAAGCTCCCAAGAATTTGTCTGGAAGATTACTGGCTGCAACGTGGTGGTTATTTGGGTAATGCATGCTTTTTTATACAACCTAAATACCCATTTTTTGTGTGTGGCTATCGTGCACCTGATGATAAAATATATGAAAATAAAATATTAAAAAAAAAGCAGAAGATGCCAATACATAGCGCTGAGATTTATCTTCATAAATAAAAAAACGCAATAACAGTTTTCCCTAACCAGGATTTAAATACATGACTTCTCTCATGATGAATCGCATTTCGTTCATTTAAGCCGCGAGATCACCTAGGAAGAAAAATTTAAATTTATGAATTAATAGCAATAGATTTTAAGATTATATGTAAAACAGATTGCTTTGTGCAACCGTACACTTAAGCAATTCCTTACAATTCACTTAGCAACAAAGCTTTGTTGAGTGAATAATTCAGTAGTAGTTTTCTTATGCTATCGTTAATTTTATTTGGGTGTTACATACCAAAAAATACAATGAGTGTTATAATTAATTGTGAATCCTAAACACGCGCTTAATTGACCTGTTTTTATAATGCAAAAATATAATTTTAAATGGTATGAAATATTATAAAAACATTTAACGTTACACTGAAAAAAGGTTTGAAATTAAACTGTGCGCATGGCAACAAATCCGCCATTTGCCATAACTGGGACATGACGCGTGACGTCACAGCTCGGGTACCATGGCTAACTTTCACTTGTTTCTATTTGCGTGTCCCAAATATATACCTATATGCTGCCTCATGTATTACACGCGAATACACGTATCTTTGTAATTTGTATGTTGTTTTGCTAAAAATTCATCCGAGTGAATAGTTCTTAATTCACTACGTTATACTAGTATGACTGAAAATACTTCATATACCTACTTGGGTAAATAAATCTAAACAGTCCCCTGATATGTAGGTTTCCTTACTTGATTCCTGTAATGAAATGAGTTTTAAAATCTTGTTCTTTTTAAATAAGAGGAGAATTCGCAATTGTTTTAATAATTGCCTTGGCTTTAAATTTGGCGCTTTATCTCGGCTGTCTTTCAACCAAAATAACTTAACAGTTGGCACTACAAGATGGAGGCGGATTTGTCAGCAACATACTTGCAGTTAATAGGTACACTATTTACGTATTAAAAAAAATGAACTTAGTAAAGTCTACTAATCCGTTCTTAAGCCTGTGTGAAAGAACCTTTTAAAGGTACCACAATTCCATACAAGACATCTAGCAGCACTTGGGGCATTTATGAAACCTTCGCAGGATTTATATTTTTTACCTTTTCTTCACAGTTTTATCATCATAGCGTCATACACAGCAAACTTGGCTGCATTTCTCACAGTGTCGCGATTGGATACTCCCATAGAATCTCTGGATGATCTGTCCAAGCAATACAAGATACAGTACGCGCCCCTCAATGGATCCGCAGCTATGACTTATTTCGAAAGAATGGCGGCAATAGAAGTAAGATTTTACGAGTAAGTATGTTAAATATGCAATTAGTGTAATTGGGTTTGCAAATAGTCACGAATAATCGTATGGCAATGGCTGACCTCGTATCACTTTTTGAATTCAGAAACAGGTGCTACATTTTTCGCTTTGTTCTGTCCATTTATAATTATTTTTAATTCGGTGTATGTAACTTTATTTCGTTTGTGACTGGCACTAATGATGGAAATTGTAAGAAAAGCAAATATGAGCAATAAGGCCGATACGTATAGATTTTTCTCTTATAGGTAGAACGTAATATTAAAAAAGTATATTGATATTTTATATGCATTCCGGATTTAGTAAATCAATTCAAACAATCATATAATTTATTTCATAATGACTAAGATTCGTCATTGTTGTAACTGGTTTTTACGATATGATTCCATAAATACGGCTTAAACCTAATCAAATTATAATATTTTTTCCGACTCTATTTTGGCGGGAAGTATGAACGACATATCGAACGCTCAAGTTTAGGTTATACCAAAACATTATCCAATTTTGATAAGTAGAATAGATACCTAAAAAAATAAAGAATGAACGTTTATTATCAGAAGAAGGCACATGAATGTTGATACAAAGTTATCTCTCGCGTTATCGGTCACACCTCTGGATCTGTGAATTTAGCGATTAAAAAAATATCTCGTTTATTTTAAACTTTGAAAAGAAACATCATTTTGGGGTCGTTCAACTCGTTAAATCGACTTTAGGCGACATTATGCGGACCCGTACACTTGCATACATTAATTCTTTTAAACATGATATCTACTTTTGGTTGTTTGTAATGGGTATGATATTTTCCTTAATGCAAACGTTGTTTTATTGGCAAAAAATATATTAAAAAATAATTTTCTGATATAATGGAATGTAAAGGTCAATAGAAAAAATATTAAATCACCCGAAGTTATCACTGGCTATGACTCTTTTTAATGTTTTGGTTATTTCAAAGGAAATTCCAGTAGATCGATTAAACAACTTAAAGTTAGGAGCGATTAAAGTGTTATCATCACAAAGTAATTACTTTCAATACTTTGGGCAGCGTATAATTTGTTTAACTCTGTAATGAAAATATCCAATATATTAAAGACGCAAAATTCTTTTTTAAATAATAAAACATAGTTGCTCAATAATACCCGCAACACATTCCTATGTCTAGAAATCAAAACGCTTTTTGTTCTAGAATATGGAAAGAAATGAGCTTAAATGATAGTCTAAGCGACGTGGAACGAGCGAAACTAGCGGTGTGGGACTATCCTGTAAGCGATAAGTACAGTAAAATGTGGCAAGCTATGAAAGAAGCTGGGTTGCCCAATTCTATGGATGAAGCCATACAAAGAGTGCGGGATTCGAAGAGTTCCAGTGAGGGATTCGCTTGGCTGGCCGATGCCACAGATGTGAGATACCATGTCCTCACAAGTTGTGATTTACAAATGGTCGGTGATGAGTTCTCGAGGAAACCTTATGCCATCGCTGTACAACAAGGCTCGCCGCTTAAAGACCAGTTTAATAATGCGTAAGTATATTATGAATGTTTGATAATAAATATAAATATGTTTATAGGGGAAAAACACATTATATTTATGTTTCGCGGTCAAAATAGTAAGTTAGGTACTAGTACAACGAATTGTCTACAAATACAATTTTTTAAAACATTATTAACATTGTCGTTTGTATTAAATTCCTGAGACTTGACTAGAAATACACATGAAATAACACAGCGGTTTTCCACAATCACCAAATTAATTTCAAGCGGCCTTGTTTAAAATTCGTCAGTAGGAAATAATGAACTCGCTAGAATAAAGCTGCATTCTTCAGATAAATTGAACAAGGAAAACACTTATTTTAAACGTTTTGAAGAGGAAACTAAAAGTTTGTAATCAAACCGAAATATTGTTTACGCAATGTTACATATTATTTATTATTACATATCGTATTGCTGTCCCTTTCTAACCCCACGGATTTCTCTAGCCGTCTCTGTCACCGTTCTCGAACATTCGGTTAAAACACACATTGTTATGTCTTGAAGAAATTTCTTGCTGTGTATTTCATATTTAGATAATTTTGTATTTTTGCCTCGTGAGTAATGGAGATATTACCAAAAAATTATTACCTCTTGAAACTTTAAAAGTTGAAGCGAAATGGCATGAAAACGTCAATAATTGTGAAAAGTCGAAATATATTATAATATAAATATATATCCACTGACGTATTGCAAATATGCATAAATGTTGTATTTATAGCGTATGTATTATTTTATAATAAACTATATTTGTTGTGTTATTGAAAATTCTTTTCAATAACTTCGCGTGAGCGTTCTTTTGTGAGTGGCGTCATCTAGTTTTACGTAGTGGAACTACAGGACGCTTCATATAAATTATACATCGAGGCAAGACAAAAAGAAAATGGATACTCGTGTCTAGGAATTAAATAATATTCTAAATGTAAATGTCGATTCGTAGAGGTGAATAAGGTGACATTATCCGTCAGCGTCATATGAATAAACCCAAAAGTATTCGTTCATTGCACAGTACTATACTTATTTACATTTTGATTTTGCAATTTTATTGGCTTATTAAACTTTTGTATATTTTACTTATAAAATAAGTATATAACGTCAGGGGGTATCTATAATAAAATAATATAATTACATAGATGTGAAAGAGGCTAAAAAATTAGTTAACCATACATATACGCCCTTTTGCTCCTGAAATGAGAATGAGAATTTTACATAATATATTTAATGTTCGACTGGAAGAGAATGCCTCGGGCATTAAGTCCACCTTTGCAATAACTCTGTAAGAAGTGTAAATAAATAAATAATGTGCAGCCGTTTTTTTTTTTAAAAAGACATTGCTTTACGTTAATATTATTGGCTACTCCTTGCGTTGTCAACAGATGGCGTTAAATGTGGAAAATAAATCTCAATAGTGGGAGCATAAAATTCGTTTTACATTAATCATGTTTTTTTATTTTAAAAGCAATGAAATTATTTCTAATAAATTAAAAAAAAACACTTTAAAAGTTAATTGTGCCAAATGTCGTTAGCCTTTAGGTGTTTTTATTTATTTTCCTAGGGAATTGATAACAGTACATAAAGGTTAATTCTAATTAAATTTATCGGTACCTTAGTTTCAGGGCCAGTCACTGTTAATGAGGAACTAATTGTATCCATGTTTTTCTATTTTACATATCAATTTTTGAAGGTTCTATTTAGCCACAATACAATGTATTTTTTAACCATAATAAAACCTTATACTTTTACATTTAATGATATCAAGACATCACATGAGAAAAGTAATTTTGCGTTGAATTAAAATTAAAAGTATGTATCATTGCATGACGCCATGTTTGGCGGTCCGCCATACGTAGGTATGTTTAGAGTTATTGCCGCCAATGTTTATAGAACGTGACTCTTATTATCAGATTCAGAGCACAATGGCGGCGTTCATTTTGTTTTTTGTACTCAAAATAGAGAAGTTTACCTGTGTTGTACTTATTTAAGTAAATATAAAATCAATAATGCTGAGCATTTTTATTATCAGAAGCTAATTTTTAATAGGTACATTGTTAAGTGCAGATTTTTGATAATAATACAAAAACAGGTAAATAAAAAATTATAGGATTTATTCTGTATTATGTGTATCCTTTGTAGAACTAGATAATCTCATAGATATAGTTGACTAAATAACTTGGGAAATAGTAGGGAATGGAATCGGTCCTTGTACTATGACAGCACTTTGTTGGCGCGTAACTAATATTAAATGAGAAACAAACTGCGTTTTGATTTGGAATGATAAAATCTAACAAGAATATGTTCATGATAAACCTATTCAAATTTCTCTTTGCAGAATTCTCAGACTCCTAAATGAACGAAAACTAGAAAAGTTAAAGGAAACGTGGTGGAGTAATAACCCAAATGCAATGAAATGCGAAAAGCAAGACGATCAATCCGATGGTATTTCTATTCAGAATATTGGAGGTGTTTTTATCGTGATATTTATGGGCATTGGTCTCGCTTGCATAACGCTGGGAGTTGAGTATTGGTGGTATAAATGGAGGAAACGGCCCCTGATTGGCGACGTTACGCAGGTTTGCTAACATTATTGTAGTAGGCGTTTGAGGTTACTTTGTTCGAATGATACAGCTGCGTAGTGTTTCCGTACTTGACTACTAGATGGCGTTGGGCGTAAAAAATTGTGGTAGTTGGCTATAATCTTTAATATTTTAGTAAATTTAAATTTATTTTTTCGTAAATTTAGTTGACGCTTATGTATCAAATTAATTTTGAGAGAAAGAAATAATTATTTAAAGTATCATATAAATGAATATTGGAACAATTTTATTTTGTCTATGTTTCAGGTCGAACCAGCAAAAACTACACGAGACAACGTAACAAAAGGAGAAGGTTTTCATTTCAGGTCTAAAAATTTAGGCCTATCTAACTTGAAGCCTAAATTTTGAACTATGGGCAAGAATGTAAAGCAACCGAAATGCTTTGAAAATTAATTTAAATAAGAGATATTTATCATGTGTTCATGTTGAGAGTTTCAAATAACGTATTAATTTTATGAATATAGGTTCTGCTCCAATTGTGTATGCAAGTGTGTGAATAAACACGTAAGCACCAACATGTCTTTAAATTATAAAAGAAAACAATTATAAATTGAAAATATTTTTATTATCTACAATAACTTAACGCGTATTTAAAACGCATAAATCCAAGGCTACAATGAAAATAGTAACAAAATTTACAATAATTTAAACTATAACACGTCGGTTAGCCACTCGAGTATTTTAGTCACCATAGTGACGGCAAGATAACTCCGCTTAGTTTAATATTTACAATAGCCAGTTTTGGTAGTTACAGCTCGATAGTCTTGCCGTGTTTGTTGATGTTCTTCATGTTTTTGTTGCACAACTCTAGTTCTAGTCTCAGGCCGTCCACTTCTGCTTCTAGAGTGCGCGACCTCTTGAACATCTGCACGTAATTCAGCTGTAACTGTTTCTGGTATCTCAGCACCTTGTCTTTCTCCTCCGACCATTTCCTCCTCTCGTTGTTGAACTGTGTTTCCTTCGATTCCAGCTCGCATTTAAGTCGGTCCACCATTGCGTTTGCAGAGCAATGGTCTCCGCAATTGTCCGGCAGTTCACCGTTTAGTCTCTGGACCTCAGCATCTTCGAGGGCACTGTCGCTGGAGGTCCAATGGTACTCGTTGTTCTTGCAAACGTCGTAGATGCCTCTCATGGTTCGGCCGCACTCGATGCCTTCGTACCCGCTCAGAGAGACATCAGACAGTTCCTGTCTCAACTCTTTCAGTTCAGTTTTTAGTTTCTCTATTTCGTTTTTGTTTGTCTCTTTTGTTTTTGTGAGGTCGGCGACGCTCTCCATTAAGTCGGTGGTGAGTCTGTCTACTTCTGACTGCAGTCGGTTCACGGTTTTTTCCTTTTCTTCCGATTCAGCTCGGAGCCTCATTATCTCTTTCTCTTTCTTGTCGAGAGTCTCCCTCAGTTGGCGGCAATCGGCCTTCAGCGTCAGATACTCGTGACCTTTGGCGGTTTGTTCATTCTGTAATTAAATAAAGTAATAAGTTAGTTAAATACAGTCTTTACTTCACACGGTATACGTATATTCAGAGGTACCTTATCTTAATGAGACGTGATATCTTTAAAATCGAAATAATCAATCCAATCTCCATAATCAAAACACGGCCTGGTTCGACTACTTGAGAAGACTTTTGGGTAACGGATGGATGAGGACAGCTCAAGACCGGGATGATTGGCACTTTCTTGGGGCCTACGTTTGGCAGTGGACGACAAGAGGCTGAGTATATACCCTGAAAAGTTACTGTAACAGTAACAAGTAATTATCGCATACCTGTGCGTCCTTGAGCTGCGTCTTGAGCAGCGCGATCTCCCCGGCGCGCTGGCACAGGCTCCACTCGGTGTCCTCGAGTCTCTGCCGCAGCAGCGCGCGGTCGCGCCGCACGCGCGCCAGCTCGGCGTCGCGCTCGTCGCGCCGCCCGAAGCTCTGCGCCAGCAGCCGCGGCGCGCGCACGCGCACCTCGTGGCTGCGGAGGCGGTCGCTCGTGCTGCAATCATAGATACATAGTTTGTTTAGAAGTTTATTGTATACGTTTGCGTTGTGGCGCAGTTAGATACACACCAGCTTGCGAAAGCGGTTGAGGGTTCGATTCCCACATCGTCATCATCATCACCAGCCTTTTACGTCCACTACTGGATTTAGGCGTCACACACCATAACAAATGTTAGTGTGGTTTTTGTTTAGGATTTGGGTGTTTGTGAGATCGAAAAGTCTCGTAATTTCTGATATCCTCGATATAAGATTCGTATCTCGATGTGGCGTGAGGACTATGTGTTCTTCTCTTGGGTGTATTTTTATATCAGACTCTATGAAGACTATGGCTCTTAGTAATTTGATTGAATATTTACATAATGTATTTATATACATATTTAATATTTTAAATTGATCTCTTTGATAGACTAAGCACTTCTTAACAGCTGATTTACGATACCTCAGACAGCAAGTGTAACTTGATCTACTGCAGAATAATTTATGTTCCCCATATTATTGTAGGAAGAGAGAGTTCCCTATTACTGACAAGCAAGGAACAACTCCATTCGTTAAGTTTTAATTTCACGTTATAAATTATTAATACGGTTTACCGCAATTATCTTGTACAACGAAGCCATAAAGAGAGAGCGGAGTGGTATCCAATATATGTGTTAATTTTATGCAATAGAATGAAAATAATGTGGGCTGATCTACATCTAGTTATTTGAAGAGCTGTCGAATCAAATGAAACTGCGAGCAGCGCTGGCGTTAACGAATGCATAATTTAGCATACCACTTAAGTTTCAAGTTGGAATTAAACGATAAACGGAAAACTTGATGATGAAAAAACTTCTCATGCAGATTTTATGATTGGAAAAGATATGCGAATGTATGAAGACACACTATTGAATTACGACGATAAACATGATGAATTGGTGATACTCCTCGAACTCTCTAAATATGTCGAGATTACTCTTCCTACTTGATGAATAGATATAAAAATATTTTTATTAAATTTAAAGAAACTGAAGTATGCAAAGATCAATTCTGAATCCTTAAGTGTGAATGAAGTACAAAACATTGTCTCTTATACTAACAAGGAATATCCACGATATTAAATATTCCTTAGGGTAATAGGCAATTACATTTTTAAGTTTATTTATCGTAAAACTGAACAACTATTAAAATACAATAACGATAATCTTCTTAGACAAACTTTCTCACAACAGCAGAAAATTGAATATCCTATGCATTTAGATACTCCACCGATGTGTCCCACAGTAATGGTTAAATTAATAGAAACGGTGCCAGAATGTGTGTAAATTTAACGCTCATACGTCGTAAAACATAGAAAGCAGTGGGTCATGAGGTAAGTAGTTTTACAACTCAAGGCTGGAATCAACCGGATACCGGACCGACCAGTCTACGTCGCCAGATGCCGGTTCTATCGACTATTGTTTTGTGGATGCATCACTAATAAGATTTACTAGATGGCTGCGGTTACACCCGAGATTTTATGTATATGTTCCAAATATAACGTTTGAATTCAGGTTGGTTTCGGTTTGAAGCATAAACAAGTCAAAAGACAATATTATAGTCGAATTTAATTTTGTTTTTATAGAACGAGGCCAAAACACACGAGATCGCATAAACGTTAGGGTACATTTTTCTTCTCTTGACAGTTATAAGTAACTGGATAATGTCTCACCATGTCAGGATGACTTGAAAATCTTAAATTTTGTTTACTGTAATTTATCTACATCTCGATTCTTAGATATAGAAGGAAATACGAATCACCGTTGCAAGTTTGAAAATTTAAACGTATAATATTCTGCAGTTTAAGTAACTAGGTAGAAGTGTAACATTATTCCTACAATACTTCGAAAATTCTTGTTTATGTACTGATTCGTCTGATGAGACGTTGAGTGGATAATCATAGCATCATATGGAATCATATGGTATTGTTTATTCGATTTGAATAATGAAAACTCAATTTGTCGGCCCACAGACTGGATAATAATGTGACAGAAAATCGAAACCCTGAACAAACATTTGTAGACCTGTCAAATATTTGCGTCATAGCAGGGCCCGATTACATTACGCTATAATTTTTTAGCATTACCTGTAGTCATGTTGATCTCTTTCCAGCTCCGAGACGCCGGAGTCTGCGGGCGAGGGCGCAGGCGCCGGCTCCTTGGTGTCCGCGCTGCTTAGCACTGATGTTGACTTTGTTCTGAAAATTAATTACGTACTGTTATAAATATATCAATAGCTTGCAAATATAAATAATTATTGCTTTAATACATTAAATCTCTTGGTAGGAGGTTCTCTGATATTTTTGAGTAAGTTTTAATAGACCCCACATTTTGCTATTACCCAACAAAATAGCTTGAAATTCTAAAAAACGATATGATGTTTTACAATTGCGTTTGTTTGGAAAGATAGTTTAACCAAACGTAGCTTCATAGTTCATGTCTTTATTAATGTAGACCATAATGTGCCTTCTCTATGTGAGTGAGCTTTTGTATTTCTATGAACCTCTGATGATTCGATAACCATACGAGTGTTACTAAGCGTATATGATAAAATCGTAAAATTTCATACGAATGAAGATTCAATTTAATAAACTGGATGAGCTGCATATTGATATTAAACGGTTAAACCAAAGTCGGGCAGCCGTAGGATCGAATGTGGGTCATTTTCAGGCCGCAGTGTCCAAGTATCGGGGCTTGTGCCTCCTTATCACCCAGCTGCCGTTCGCAATCGTCTTAAAACGGTAAAACGCCCGGGTTAAAAGGAGCTGTGTTTTTATTAGTTTGTTTGTGGTTTGTCGTCACCTGAATACCCGAATCTGTATTGTGCACGGTCATGTTAGATAATATCTGATAGATTTTATCGTTTTCCGTTTTCCAATGTGTTATGGCTTTTTAAAGAGCATTTAAGTACTTTTAGGGGTTACGGTGAATGTATTATTTATTTATGAAGATTATTTGCAAGAGTTTTAGTTTTATGAAAAATATATTATTTAAATTAATTAAGTAAATCTTTAGGGACAAGTGAAACTAGTTTATAAAAAAGTTTTTTACAGTTACGGTAGAATAAAAAGTCCCTATCTATTCTCGACCTTAAATACATCTTGTACTGTCTTAAATTCTTAATCACTTACTGTAAGGCTCAGTTACTCTTATTACTTGAATTCTCCGTTTACATAGATACTTGCAGAAAAAGCGACGGATAACGTAAACTTTAACTAACGTGTTCCCGTAAATATATTTCATTGTTAGTATCCAAGCTAGTGATAGTAGTACATCTATTTATAAAATTAGTACTGACATGTTAAACTGTAGAAATACTATCAAACATCCCAAAATAGGTATGTATGTCGCTAGTACTGTTAGGTCTTCAGTACGAGCTTAGGTCAACTTTTTCATTTTAGCCTATTGATGTAAATGGTAGTTTTTGCGGTAACGGTACCTTCTGCGGGTATAATTTATATTTTACCGAAGCACCTTACAATACCATGACTTTACGGTAGATGACTTTAAGTCTTTAATATTGTATTTACCTACTCACAGATTTCATATGTTTTGGGGTCAACACTTTTAGCGTTGTTAGTAATATGCTCCAATGAATTACTTGATGAGCTCAAAAATGGAAACAAGTCATTTAAAGAACGCTGATGACGCTTTGACAGTTCAAGTTACTACCACTATAATCTAGGTTCAAGGGTAGTTCAATGATTGTCATTATTGTGATATTACAATCTATTCATCTACGTTAAAATGTTGATTTTTATTATTATTTTACACCATTGTTTTTTTAAAGTTTACAGAGTTTTAGCAACTGATCATTTAAAAAAAAATTGTTAAGATTTTTTTCTGTAAAAATGGAGTATGAAGTATTAGTACTTTATCTTACATGTTAAGATTTCTTAATAAAAAAGGGTGTGCGGTATTTACGGCTTATTTCCAGTGTAATAAGGGCATTTCTCTATAAACTCGTACAGGTCCCATACAAATGCTGTCCTGACAATTATTTTTAACATTTGCCAAAAAAACGTGTTCTACTTTGAAGAAAATTAACTATTATTTTAGTTAAATAAGGATTCCCACTGAATTTATTTATATTTTCAGAGTTTTTAGCGATTTTCCAAGAAATCGTGACAGGGGACTGTTTGAGACATCAGAAGACTGTTTTTAAAGTGACTGGGGACTTTTAATTGAGACAAGGGTCTGTTATATTAAAATAAAAAGTAATTTTACATTAAACAATAATTTATTTATTATTTTTATAGCATATTTTTGCATCAACAGTAAAAAAAAAAAATCTTTATAAAAATTAACAGGAAAACAAATTTACACAAATAATACATAAAAACAACTAATACGCAAAATATACAGTCCCCTGTTGTGTAAAACAGGCACCTGCTGCGATTTAAGCCAGGGGACTGTTGCCAGGGGACTGTGTATTTCGGTTAAATTTCAAAACAGTTACAAATATCATGTAAAATAGTTTTTTAGGACTCTACCGATCAATTGAGACACAAATAATATAATCATAAACTTTATATAGAAATTAATAAAGTAATTAACATACATATTATGACTTACCAGAGGACTGTGTGTAGTAGTGATCCAAGCACGTGTTCACCTCACAAAATGACGTTCTGACACTATACAAAAGGCGTCTCAACTGCGCATTCGTCAAGATTGCCAACTTTACAGCCATTGCGTTTCGTTGCAATCAAAAAAATGTTCGTAAATATTATAGTTTTTTAAATTTATCGATTTAAATTTTTGGCAGGGGACTGTTTGAAAATTTTGAGGACAAAGTTTACAGGAGTTTATTAGATAAATGAAATTCGTAATGAGACCTTGTTTTACGAAAATAATGTAATTTAATTATTTTTCTTTATAATATTAACTGCAAAATGTATGTAGTTTCAATAATTTCTTCATAAATCTCATTTCTCGGTGGAAATGCAGTGATGGGGACAGCCAGGGGACTGTATTTTTAGAGCTTCTGTGAAGTCTAGAAAATAAATGAAAATAGTTATGGCTCTAAAAACAAAGGGCCCGTAATGTTTCGGGGTTAAAGTTTCATTGAGAATGATTTTTTTTTAAATAATTTAAGTACTTTTTGAAAAAATTGGTCGGGACAGCCGATTACGAGTTTACAGAGAATCGCCCATAAATTAAAATCTAAGTATCCCTTTTGAATACGCTAAACCCATTCATGAAATTGTACATATATAACCTAGAAACGACAGAGTAGTGTGAAACGCACAAACGCAAGAAGTTTGCACAAAGTAAGTATTCAATGACACTGATGCTATTGACCTTAAACATATAACATAGTAGCAAAGTGAATGGTAAAACTTATGCTTGAACCGTGACAAAGATGAATGATGGTTAGTACCTCGCGTACCGTACTTTCCGCGGTTCATTCTTTAGTTCTGCAAGCAAATGGTCTAATGGTGTGTAATTGTTGTAATATGAAAGGTACAAGCGGTCGCGGTCGACGGATCGTCTCGCAACGGCGGCGGAGCGTGGCGGCGCTGCTTGTTAGACGAATCGTTTGTCTATTGTGTGTTCATAGCCTTAATACTACTTCCATTCAACTTTGTGAGTGAGGAGTACCTCTGTAAGTTACTAAGATTGTGTATGTTTGGTAGCAACTGGATTATTTGACAAGAGCGGCTGTTGTCATGCTGCCTTTAATATTTGTTTTAGACCGCTAAGATTGAATCGTTAAAATTTAATTGTTGACTTTTATGTTGCGAGTGCCGAGGCTCGACATAATCATACCTATACATGATACAGTGCGTATACCTTTTGCACACACAGCCTGAGATTACAGAAATAAAATGGACTGATAGCAAAATGATTTATAAGTCTTTTGGTTCGATGTATTACCAAAAAACTATGTCTGAGACATAGGTAGTAGGCTTCACTTGTGAAGAGGGAAGTGTTGAAATTGAACATTTCCATCCATCATCAACCCATATACGCCCACTGCTGAGCACGGGTCTCCTCTACCATTGAGAGGGCTTAGACCATAGTCCACCACGCTGGCCTAGTGCGGGTTGGCGGACTACACACCTAAGAAATTCCTAAGAACTCTTAGGTCTGCAGGTTTCATCACGATGTTTTCCTTCACCGTTAAAGCAAGTGATAATTCAATTTGAATACACACATAACTTTCGAAAAGTCAGAGGTGTGTGCCTGGGGTTCGAACCCGCGACCGCCGAGATTCTCGACCGCGCGCCCAAACCTCGAGGCCAAATTGAACAACTTTGCAAATATTACAGAAGCTTGTATTTTCGCAGACATTCGCGAATTATGTAAAAACACATCGGTGAGACAAGGAAGTGTTCGCCGTAAAACGATAAACACAGAAGACTATATTATGCTAATTAACACACATGTGTATTAACTGCCGGATTACACGTATGTATATCATTACATATCTTCCTTATGTGAGAACTTTTAAAGTGTTTGGCGCTTCGATGAGGCTTTTTTACTGTTTGCATAGTTTATTTTAAAAATGTATGTTGGTAGACTTCATTTAGGATTAAAAAATAATGTACTATAATACATGTTCGGATTTATCGAGTGAGACGGATCGAAAATAATGAGGGGCTGAATTTAAAGCATTATTTGTACAAAAATTAGCAGCTATTATTTTTCGTTATTCATAAATATGTATTTGTTTTGAGTTCCACTATTTGTGGCATAGAAATATCCCTAGTAAATTTTGACGAACTTGACAGACGAATTTTAGTGTGACGTCGGTCCATATTTAGACTACATTTGTAAACGACCTTTTTTCTGTTATTGTATCAAAACGCGCAGCATCTATTATTTCTCAAGATATGTAATGTTTTGCAAACAAAAACCACTGCGCTCCAAATGTTTACAATGTGAAAATTCAGTTGGCGTGATCAAATACAATTTAGTGTTACATACGTTTCGTTGAAAGTGAATTGTAGTTGTTAGCCAGGTCCAAAAAAGTATGAA
This sequence comes from Cephonodes hylas, assembly GCA_030295005.1. Lineage (NCBI taxonomy): Eukaryota > Metazoa > Arthropoda > Insecta > Lepidoptera > Sphingidae > Cephonodes > Cephonodes hylas. The sequence goes on from AP025371.1 coordinate 10,824,973, forward strand.
AGTAATTTTGAAATAAATGCTTAATTTTAGTTATAGTATAGGCCAATGACATGGTCAGTACTAGTAAAATCATCTGACTATAAACTAACAATACAATATATTTAGAAGTCTAAAAATATGTAGGTATATTTAACAAAGGACTAAATAGGAATAGCACTTTAAGTACAATTAAGGGGACAAGTTTATGTTAAGCCATAGTAATTGCAATGCATTTTCAAATCAAAAAGAAAACACGTAAAGAAACATGAATTTATATGAAGATGTGATGAACTCAATGACCACTAAGCCACCTATGTTAAAGTAACCCTACAAATGAGATGTATACGGGCAAGGGGACAAGTAAAACCCAAGTTTATATGAATTGTAGCAGAGTACCTCAAAGCTTACTTTCAGCTGTATGTGTGCATTCAAAGGTTACCGTTGCGTCATTACCCATAAGGCGTTCATGAAAGGATAGCCTGCTTTCATCTCCCAAGTCAAATATTTGTTTGACCGACACACAGACGTAAGGGATGAAAACGTGACTATGTGCTGTATTTTTAAGCAATTTTTTTCAACGCATTGTTTGAGATCAGTCCAGTTTGTAAAAGTTTGTAGTGACTGGAATAGTTGGCTTTTAAAGAAGACAATACTTTCGGAAGAATTTTGGTAAGGCCTCGTATTTAGTAGTGAACGACTTATTGATGACGATTGTGGCACGCAATTCATTATATTCATTATTCATTACGACGCTGATGGAATGAAAATTAAAGAGGGGAAAAACATATTTTATATAAATGCCTCTCCATAAAGGCTCTCATTCCGCCATGTTTACGTTCAAGAGTCCATCTTTACGCTTTTTAAATTAATACGCTCCGTTGGCGCTTGTAAAAGTGTATTACGACACGCTTCTAATTAGGAGCACGTGCTTAATATGCAAGCATGAGTTTTGGAAACCAATTTTACGTACAAATGTCAAAGAGGCTCATTAGTTGGAGTGTTATTTTTAGCACCCTATGAATGTACGTTAGTTTGCTCACGCGTGCTGTTGGGGGATCGACCCCATAGCTAAAATTAGTATAATACCTATTTTTGTATGGGAGTTGAGTTTTATAAATTATCACTAGCTTTCAAGGGACAGATGAAATCGTGTGCAAGAAGCAAACCTGTGAATTTTTTAGTAATACGTGTATTTTGTGGTAGAATAAAGCCTAGCAGCAAATATACTTAAAAATTCATGTTTAAAGGTGCTATCACTTACAATCAACGTTCATGTATTATAAGGAAGGCTATTTGATTATAATACGCTGGCCCAATGCGGGTTGCCAGACCGTTAAATTAATTGTTGGTCAGTATAATTTTAAGCCACACAAGGAGATTACGATGCGGGTTACCTTATAAAAAGTATATATCGTCCATTGGTCGTTTAGTAGATTTAGATTGCTATTAGCGATAAGATCGTCCGAGCCTTGTAAATAAATATCCTTATTTTGCTTCGAGTACAATGGTTTTGATATATCGTAGTAGTTGTATGTAAAAATAGCTTAAGCTATTTTCTAATGAAACTCCAGCTCAGGAAAGTAATGGCTTCCGCTGCATAATATGCAGATACAAATTGCAATTATGTATGTATATTTTTTGCATTAAGTGGTTATTCAGATGCTCACAAATAAAATGCTATATTTTATTTCAAGCGTTGATTTCAGGGCGTTTTAATAACAATTACGAACTTCAATGTACCCTAATAGATCACAATGGAACTAGCCTAAAATGTATTGCTTCCTTAATTACTTGTATATGAAATGCACCTACGTGGAAGTTGCTGTGCACGCGCGTTGCAAAATGTATCGGATGTAGGAAATCGTAGGTTTCAATTACTTTAAATTAGCGAAAACAAAGAGTGCTGGTACGTTGTTTGTGTCGCCTATTGTTACTGATAGTAAGCGAAATTCGAGGGAACGATTTATTGCGTGTGTACGGTTCGAATGACCAGCAAATGTCGTATGTAATGTCTGAGATTACAAATATTCTATGTTCGTCCGTTAAAAATGTTCGTTTAACCTCGTGTAAGTATTGTCATCTAGCAGTACCTACGTGCTCTGCGACGTAGATGAAGTATTAGATGGCACGGAAATAAAAGTCCTGTTTCTCAAAATTGGTAAAATTATGCCAGCTTTTGCCTTGTTGAAGCTATACAATTATTTCTAGAACGCAACACATTAACGCTATCTGAATACCCATATGTAAGTTAACATTTACCATTACGATTGTCAATTGAGTTAGAGTAGTGTCTAACGCTTGGTTTTACCACTAACATTGCTAATGGTATTTTGTCTAATAAATGTCTTACAAATTTACCATTATGCGATCAAATTAGTGATGACATATAGGTATAATGTAATGCGATGATCTAACAAACGATGATGAAAGACATGAGGCCAACAGTCGATTTCTAAGCGTGAAATACACATGAAAGAACCTGAATTTTAGCACAGTATGTAAATGAGAATAGGATCAACGAAGCGCAGTTCCGTATTCATATGTCAGCCATATACCATTGTTGGGATTTGAAGGCTATAAGTCAATTATGTTTTAAACATAACCGATTCTTGTAAGTCAAGGCCGTAAAGTGATATTTTCGGTTTAACATATTTAAATGGTTTAACTTTCGGGAAGTGATTTTGCTTCACACGCTATTGTTTCATCTTTTTCTTTTATACCTGTTTGGGCAACGATTCTTTTTCTCTATTAATACTGTTGGCATTCGAATAATCTGTCAAATATTGGTATCGGTATAGAGCAGGGTCTTATTTTAGCTTAAATGACATTAATGTTGCATGGCTATAAATTTGTATTTATCATTATAATTTCAGCTTTTTTTTTTTGATTAATTTCTTTTCGTTTTTTGAGGGATTGCCCTGTCTCGTATAGGAGATTTTAACATTTTGTTGAATCGAATCATTATATAAGTAATCAGTTCCATGTTTATGATGTTTTATTAATTTATTTTATAGAACTACATCAATATGCAATTTTGTCATGTAATTGAATGTATATAATTAACTTTATAAGATAATGTATGTATTTGATTTAGTAACGCCAGGATGTTGATAAAAACATTATCAAATATGTCGTGCATATGAGTAGGCGAACATCGGACTCAACGCAAAGGAAATGACTGGCCGATGAGCAAACGCAGCGATGCATTTGTGATGATAAAAAACATAACTGTTTCGCAAATAATTGTTACTGTAACGCACTGCTTGGGATTTGATGTGTTTTAATGCACAATACTATCACTTAAATCTTAGGACGTTACTTAAGCTACTTAGAAAAGCTTTGCCAAGAATTTTGTGGGATTAGAACAATATTTGAGACATTGCAAGATGAATGATCACATGTTGATTAAATTAGAATTATGGCCCCTTTAAAACTTCAAAATGAACCAAAGTAGATAGAGCACGACGATCTAAAATTTTTATTTTTATACTCGATTATCGCTAAATTAACTTATGAAAGAAAGTTAAATTTGTCACAATATGTATAAAGTTATATTCTCTTCAACTTCTTGTAGAGTTTAGACCTCAGTCTTCCACGCTGGCCTACTGCGGGTGAGCGGACTAACTATACAACAAATTTGGCTAGATAATATCAAAATAAACGCAATATGAGTGGCAACGAATGTACATCGGGCCTAAGTACCGTGTCTCCGATTCGTATGAAAAGATGTCAAGGATGTCATACGATATTATTATTCATGATCCCGTGTCATAAACCGAACAATTATGTTGTGTAAAGTCGGAGTAATCTAGGATGGGACAAAAAGCCTTGGAAATGACTGAACGTTTACAATTATATAGGAAATCGAAAAGACCTCTGGCTTTATATTACGGTAATGTTTAATATATAGCATCGATTTTGACGAATTTTTCGTCAAATACATAACAGAATCATTTAAATATGTACATATTATAATGGAGTAACATGAATTAATACATTTTTAACGACATTCAAAATTGGATTCTATATAGGAGCTTTTCTTGTTCCAGAATTTAATTAATGTCTAATATTACCTCCAGAAATCGTGAATTGAGTAGATAAAACGTAATTCTTATTTTAGAGTCAAATGAAATTGTAAGTTTGTATAACATATTTCATCAGATTGTCTTTGCATACAAGGAAATAACTTTTTGTGACAAAGATTTTGTGTACAAAACGCGCCCATATTGCATGATCTTTCTAAATATAGATTGGGTTCGGTTCATGTTAGTTTCTGCCTAAGTAAACATTCATCTTTGTTTCGTCAGCCTGTTTGCAGCACATGGTATTATTTTTAAAAAGCTTACATTTTTTAAAAGTTATATACATCGTACAGTTTTAAAAGATGCACATATTTGAGAATACAATAAAGTTACGTCCGTGTATTTTAAAAACTTTAAATGTGATTTATAAAATGTTAGGTACGTTAGCTCCCGTTGAAATTCCAATCGGTTCAAGATACGGGGAGATGTATCGTGTCTGGACTTGTGAGGCCAAAATTTCATTCATTCATGCGAGATGAGTCACTTACTTAACCGCACTGGGAGATACCTGTATTTGAGAAGGTATTTATAATACCTACTGCTGCAGGCCATTCACAAAGAATTTTAAAAATATGTTCCTAAACTATTTTTATAATGGCACATTAGAAAGAAAGAATACAAATGCAAAAAAAATAATAGAAACAACAAAAAGGTTGAGGTCTATTATAATTTTAAATAAGGAACCATAATTGACAGCTTGCGTGAGGATATTGACAGTTGAAGAAGAAACCATTTAGCAGCCTATAATTTCTGTCTATCGAACGACATATGTTTGTGTCAATGACCTGCGATTTACTTTACTTATTCCGAATGTCGTGGGAACGGGGATATCAATTGCACATGATTTCATCGGCTGACCATGATCCTAGGATCAATACTAGTATTAGGCATTTTAATTTCAAGAATGACAATATTTTTTGCTCACCTATTCATTGGTCAATCCGTCACAGACACAATGTTCACATTTTATACATATGTCACTCGGGTTTAGTTAGTATGGCGGTACGAGGCAGCCGTCACTCTTCGCCGGCGCTGTGCATGCAACTAGCGAGACTCGACCGTGGCGCGTGCGGCCGATACTATGCCGCACAAGTTTCACACGAATATTTGTTTGATGACAAATATGAACGGGGATTATTATCGCGGTGCTCTGTTTACATAGGCTTTACGGTTCGTATTTTAGTGATGTTTTAAATAGCGTTGCGTTTATATTTTTTAGGAAAAAGAAATTTATATATATAGCTAATACTTTGATAGAATTTGAATGTGATAAATTTTATTAACTTTACGTGTCAGATGAAAGTAGGATCAGAAACAAATTTAATGCTTAAGAATTGTATTATTTGAATCATGACTATAGAATAATGCTGTTACTTCAATTGTTTAGTTTAAATAGTGTCATAAACTATTTGATTTTAAATATAAAATGACATAACGTACAATACAATTGTCTGTTTATGACTAGGAAACATTAGTCTCGTATTATCCCAGGAAATGTCACGATCTAATAAACATTCGCCATTAATATTTTATTACGATTATTCGACAATATCAATTTCATAACAGGAATCAATCACGATTCCTTTTGAAAATACGAATAAAGAGTAAACCACGCCGAGGCGCCATTTTGCTTCCCCGTTTCTAAGTCATTCATGTGCCGTGTTACGCATCACGCGATGTCTAATAGCCTTAATTAACGCATAATTGAATGCTCGTCGACAAACCTACGCTATGACGACTCAATCATTCTTTAAATGGTAGAAACTTCCAGCCAGTTACAGTTGGAATCTAAATAGACTTAATTAAGGGATTTTTTGAATGATTATAGTGTTTCAAGTTAATTAGGATTGGAGGGAATATTTCGTTTTTATGGTGGAATGCTTTGCGTGGTGTTAGATGTTTTGTGCTCCAAGTGTATTAAAACAAGTTACAACTTTTATGCAATAATGACGTAGTATTGTTGATTAGACTTTGTAAGAATGACATTGGAGTCAAAACAAAGGTTCGGTTGGGTAAGTGGTAGAATCACATGAAAGTTCAATAAGACTCTACTTGTTATATGTATGTATATTAAGAAATATTACCATCTTTCGCTCGTTCAGTGAGTTTACCTAAAAAAAAGATTTGCGATGAACCCATTTTTTATTTATTCAAGACAACTAAATGACTAACTAAGCTAATTACTAACTTCAAAGAACTTTAAACTTTTAGCCAAATTAGAATCTTTCCGAGCGGATAGAACTGTCCTGCTTACAAAAATTATGCTTTCTGCAATCTCACCTAACCGAAACGCATAAAAATTAATTCATGACCATTTTTTAAAAAGTACTATATTTAACAACGAAATAGCTATTCAACCTTCAGCCACCGCCTGTTACTTAGTTTGCCTTTGTTTTCAAAATAATCAATACCTATTCCTGCTTTTGCGTTTATAGCCTGTTTGAATTATCGTATTTAGCTACACCAAAGCTCTACCAAATTACAAATGAATTTATTACCTGGTTTGGCTTTACTAAGGATCTTTATATTCTTGTTTTTGCGTGTAAAACCTTGTATAATCAGCAAATTGTTGAAGTAAAGCTAGTTGCTATTATAATAAGTGTCGTAATATTAAAGTTCGCCGGACGTCGCGATTTAACGCCGCTCTAATGATTCGCAGTTTCGAAATCCTGCGAACGGCGTCCAAATGGAACTAATGACTAGACATAAACATTGTGCTATGTATAAAATTATTTTTATATGGTAATGATTTTGATATTAAATTTAGTTGAGCTTGTTCTAATTTTCGCAGTTATCTTCTTTTTTTGGTATAAATGAATTGGATTTTGTATTCAACGAAATCGTTCGGGCAATATCTTAAAACCCTTGAAATATGTGCCTAAATTTTCCATTAATTAATGTGACTTTTGGGTGTATTTATTTATTATTTATTTATTTATTTCCGTTTTGGTTTTGGTAACCACCTGCATGTCGTAGGCTCATTCGTTCGTTTTACCAACTATAAATCCTTATCATGATAGGCCTTTTGAAATCTCATGCTAAAGGGGTGTTTCTCTACCTTTTTTAGGCCATGCTCCACTTTGATATTTTGTATGCCCGTCCCCAGTCCCATATATAATTTTCAACCTGTAAAAATTTTCGCCACACACACAACCAGTTCCATATCTAAATTTCCCCCCCTAAATATGAAACTGACCCCCTGTGGGGCGTGAGCCCCACGTTGGGAAACACCGGTCTCAAGTGATATGATGAGTTAAGGGCTATATTTAAAGGTGTAGAACTAAATACTCACACAATAGCGGAGTGGTGTCGCTGATGAAGCGGCGCTGAGAGGGTGGAAGGAGGCAGCGCGGAGAGTGAGGCGGGCTGCGGCGACCCGCACCAGCGCCCCTCGCGGACATCCGATGAACCTGACGAGGACAAGTATATCAATGCCTTTCTTCAGTAGTACTGATAGTACTTGAAAAAGTATTTAGATGAAAGTGCATCAGGCACTTGCAAATGGGGTACATTTTTTATCCTTTGGTGTTATACACTCGAGTCTGTACTATTATATTTATTTTAAAAAATGCATGCAGGAAGAAAGCATCTTAAGGCCCTTAAGCTCCCTTTTTGGTACTAGAAATATGTAACATTTTAAAAAATTATTTATTTATTTATTTATTTAATCTTTATATACCATATACAAGTATAAAGGCGGACTTAATGTTTGAGGTCCAGTTGTACGTTATGAGTTATAGTTGTAACCGCAAACGTAGCGTCCATGACATCGCGACCACGATTAATGCAATAACATGCTACACTTTACATTTGTACACATTAACCCAGTTTTGTATACATTACGCTAGTTTGAAGAATTGCTAAATGTAACTGAAATTGTAATCATATATTTTAATAACCGTTTATCCTTAATATAATAAGTTAAATAGACATAGACAATAGAATAATATTTGGATAATTTATTTAATTTATTACCCTGACTCGTTTAGTGATTCAGCAAAGCAAAATGTATCAAACATTATAAGCGTTACAACTAAAACGTGCGATCTAGTTATTTCTCGTTACTTAATATAATTTGCTCATATACGTCCCACTGCTGGGCACGGGCCTCTTCTACCATTGAGAGGGTTTTGGCCTTAGTACGTTGGCCTAGTACGGGTTGGCGGACTTCACACGTAAGAAATTCCTAAGAACTTTTTAGTTCAGGTTTTCTCACGATGTTTTCCTTCACCGTTAAAGAAAGTGATAATTATGAATACACATACATACACATAGCTTTGAAAACTCGGAGGTGTGCCTGGGGTTCGAACCCGCGACCGTCGAGATTTCCGCCCGTGCGCCCAAACCTTGAGGCCATCACTGCTTCGCTATATCGCTGTACATATGAGTAATAATAGTCCGTCAACCCGCACTAGGTCAGCGTGGCGGAGTAAGGCCTACACCCTCCCAATGATAGAGGAGGCCCGTACCCTGCAATGGGACGTATATGGGTTGATGATGATGATTATAAAAGCATGGTACTCACTGCCGTAAAGAGTCATGTGTGAGGGAGGTCTGCTGGCGAGAACCGGAGTGGAGCCATACCGCTCGCCGCCCGCAGACAGACGACCGCCCAGCGGCTTGAACGCTATCGGACGGATCACTGACTTGCCCTGGAACAACACAACACATAATATTATGGCAACAGTCCAAAAAGGTTTCATCGCTGGCCACGAGACTGCAGCTGAGCCGAGGTTAGGCCTTAGTCTACCACGCTGGAGAATAGTAAAACAGTTAAAGGGTAAAGAAATAAATGTTTTTATAAAATGGTATCTGTGTATGAACGAGCTTGCTCTACCATTATGCTTCCGAATTCTCACAGAAAACTGATGCGAAGATTTTATGTTAGTAAGTTGATCTGACAAAATTAAATAACAAAACGAATGAAATATATGTCAGATTTTAATAAAGTCACAAGTAAAAGTTAACCAATCAAGGATTTAATAAACTCGATATTATAAATTTGCTTAAAAAAATGGATCATTTATGTTTGATCCGTATTTCACGACTGAAACCAAATTTGGTACAGCAATAACAATGTTTTAAGTTATGTGATAGCTACAAAAAACGATTTAAAAAAAAACAGTAAATATTTTTTCTTAAAGCGGTTCTTGGACAAATGGCCCAAGAATAAAGCTAAAGCAATGTTTTCGCGGAATAAAATGCGGGTCTCATTGTAATGTTTCACTAATGCTGTACCGCCGACTGTTTTATTTATTCGCGATGTGTAATCATTTCTGCGACTTAAAAGCTTTATACATTTATAACGGCCGACTTTATTAGTGTACCTACCGGGTGCATCCTGCTGGCAGCTACAATGCAGAATTTAAATTATCTTTTTTTACAACTCGCCAATCCGTCATAGAGAATGTAATCGATTTGCAGAACATCAATCTTTGCGAATTTAAATTTCGAATCAAAAACGAAATCCATTGGTCAAATATAACTTTGTTTTAAGTTTATATAACTAACCAAAATTGATCGAGTTATAACAGTTTAAACGTCGATAACAATTCCAATAATCGATGTATCTCATTTTCAAGTTACCATACCTATAATAATCGAAACAAGAATAGCGTTCCTGCAAAGAGCGATACGATAAAGTAAACTGGACATGCCCAATTTATATCTGTTGAACAAAGCGCAGTATTTCCTATCGAACGGGAATCACACAGTATGTGGTCTTCTTAAGTAATATCGATTCTAGTAAATCATGAACAGAGTTCTTCCAAAACAGGATGTACATTTATTACCAGCATTTCTTCCATTTGTTGGGCCTTTATAAAGTGCTATAAGTAACACTAACATCAAAAAACGTTTAAAAAACTGATTTTTATTCGTCTATCAAACGGCATGGGGTCAGTACAGTAAACATTTGTGACCGACCAACCTAAAAGTAAAAGGGCTGTGCCCTCCATTTTGTGTCCTTTGCAGTCTGATAACATATCTTAATCGTTATTGATGGTAATGTTCGGCCCTGCAGATTGAATTTGTAGGGATATTCGATTTACAGTAGCGGCCAATTTTAATAACATCGGGGATTAGCAGTATATTAAGGACATAAAATGCTTTTAATGGTTTGAAGTTGCCTTAATTTAGATTGGTTTAAAGCTTGAAGACTCTTTTTCCCGTGGAGTCTTAATTAAGTGAAAATGTTTAAAATATATAATTTAAATTAACACATACACATGTTTTCTAATACAATTATTTGGGAGTTTGATAATACAAAAGACTTTCCTGCTATATAAAATCCAAAACAATATTCAATAAAGGAAAACAATAAATTATGCCAATTGCAAATATGTACCCTACCTATTATGTACATTTAAAAGCACCCTTATTCTTCTCACAAATTTGGTCAAAAATACGGTTAAGTGTTTTTCTCACGTTACAATCCAAATAAACGTTAACTCTTTCACATCGAACATCGGTTTAACAATTGGTTTTGTATTGATTTTATTGTATTCTAATCAATTAAAAATGCTTACACTTATTAATACTGCGTCACAAAGAAATTCAGAAGTGCATAGTATTGTAAGTGTTAATAGAATTGAACATTATATTTTAGTCGTAAATGGAACTATTCCAAATAAGATGGTTATTTGCATTAAAAATAAACATGCAAGTCTATTAATAACAAGAATAAGAACCTTTATGTAATTCTCCCCAACTTACTCAATGCTTTTGTTGTATAGCATAATGTCACACAATTTTTTAATTATAACAATGTCGCGCCCTTTTTTGCTCTACATTTCCGTTTATTTATGAATACATGACTTCGAATAATCTACTCTTAAATCGTAGTCTATATCATATTCATTCTCATCATCATAATAAACCCTTTTAAATCAAAAATTTTCGGACAGACAGATAAGGCTTCCGCTGGTCTAATGGTCTTATGACACAAAACGTTTCGATAAAAAATCTCGTAACAGCCCCACACTACAGTGAAAGAAAACAAATGACGTTTTTACCCATATTAGTTACAGTGTTTAGTTAATGTAAGTCCCGCAATCTGCCGCGGTGCCGCACGGATTTGACATTTCATACGCAACAGACGCAGCCGAAATGTCACCGTACAAAGGTCAGCGCTGATTTACCGGTACAGTTCGACACAACTGTCAACGGATTTCGTGGGGAAGTTACGAGTAACACCAAGGAATTGTATCATAGGGATACAATTAGGCTAGACTTTGGTTGGTTTGGGTAACATGAACTCATCTCTATAATGTAACGAAAGCCGGAAAGGTAGTTATTAATATTGATTTGTTTTTTAGATTTAAAATATTCCTCAGATTTTCTTATTTATTTAATACCAATAGAAAAGCCTATAGGGAATATACCAATATGGAAGACCTGTACTAAATGATGATCATAATTCTGTAGATTTTAAAAATATACACGTCTTTGGTAAAGGTAGAAATTTATATCTTGCTTTAGATGCCAGTATCCCTCATAAAAGGCGGGGAAAATTATAATATTGCCGTTTCACCGATGCATTTCCATACTGTTCCCGAGCCGGAAGTTAAACGGACCTCTAGATCGCACGGCAATTACTTGTACCGTGAAACCAACGGCGCAGTTGATAAAAATAAACATAAGAATATTATAATTCATAGATTTATCGTAAGAGAGGTAAACTCGACTCTGTAAATTCACATGACTAATTCGATACGGCTTTTTCTAACAGGCAACTCTAGACTTTTGGGAGAGGTCTATGTTTATTGCAAAGTAATGACCCTCGCTATCCTGTATAAATGATGATCAGAATGCAATGATATCATTATACATATATTGCACCATACTGTATAAATAGTTCAAAGTTCCAATAAGTTACTTTACAACGGCACCTTTATGTTTCAAGGAAAATGGTTCATACTTAAGTTTGCCCTCCTTCGGAAATCCCCCAAATGGAACAACAAAGGCGGCTTGCAAACAACTTAGTACTCAGTCGTAAATGTACAAAAGGATTTATTACGCAGTTTTGTAAGAGCGCTCGCTATTAAAGACTGGGAGCAACATATCTACATATTCATTTGTTTGTCGTACGTCTCTTTGTGTGACTAATGTACAGTTTAATGACAAGACAAGATAGGCTGTTGCACATTTAGTATTGTTTCAAGAGTAGCAAAACTATGAGATACTTATCGTAACATCTAAATCTGACATAATTATAAACTTCTCTCGTACAGGTCTCGTTTTATTATGAAAGTTGAAGAATGAAGAAAAATTAAGTCAGATGGGGTATATGTAACACTGATCGATACTTAACTATGTATATTGTAAAGGATTTTCATTTTTCTAGTTTCCAGTGCTCAATTACTTGTAAGATTACAACTTTATTAAAAGTTGAATGTATTTTTTATTACAGTGCTCGGAATTATGTAGTTTCGCATCCATTAAATATACAAGTAACATTTTTCTATTTAATTTAATTTAAGGCTCAATAGATTTAATTGTTCTCGTAATTACTAAACACAAATAACAACTATAAAATCCAAGTGCAACTTATAATCAAGATGCGGTGTTTACAGACGGCGCTCACACGGAAGATATAAATAGCAACGCCAATGATCTCCATAGAATACAAATTGAACGGCCATTAACGTCACAACTGCGTATCAAGGGACGGTTCCACTAAATCTCAGTTAGCTCAAGTACCGAACATAAAATTACTGGACATCCATATCGGCCGTACAAGTGCCAACAGATCAATCAAGCGGAATGACGCAACGACAGATGGTCGAAAAAACGAATAACTTACGACCAATGATGTCGAACAAAGCGTTCGCGTAGCCGGCAAGAATGTACGGGGAACACAAAAACTGGAATCTCGGTAAAGCAGCGCAAAACCGCTAAACGCTACGGACGACAACTTGGACTGCATTTTAATAAACAACAGTGCATCGCCTGTGTATCTTATTTCATAATTAAGTTTTTGTTTGCAAACGGCACGCGAGATGAATGCCGATTTTTTGTGTTAACTGTTTTACTTACTCCGAAATCGTAATTCATTTCGCTGAACTGTATAGCTTATTGCTTTAGCAATCTTGCAAAGTTACTATGGTCTCACGAAGTAGTCGCGCGGCTGTGACAATAATCGGCAGTCATTGGTTATGGAACTATCGATTGGTCATACAAATCAATTAATAATGGTGAAGAAAAAGATCTTGAAGAAACACACCTGAAATCCACAGTATTTTTTAGGTCTCATCAGCTCGTACTTGGTCATGGTAGTAGAATGAGGACATATTGGTGGTAACAAATAAATATGAGAAGAGCGCAGCTGTTTCTCACCTGGTATGATCACCGCCTAGCTAGACTGAATTATCATTCTATCTAGCCTAAGGACATTGAATGGCCCCTATTGCCAGTTACGATCAGTTACGTTGTAAAACAGATTTTACATCTTACTTATAATAGTAATTTAATCGCATAAAAATTGATTGTCGAGTTGTTACCTCAATTGAGCACGGTAATTTGTTCTTTACAAGTAAGATTGTTATTCAAGTAAGGTGTGATCGTGTCGCTTGAAGTTAATCTTTATTTCAGGCATAGACATTATTGAAGTGAAAAGAGAAAATTGCATTATAACATTACTTTGTTCGCCTAAAGAATAGGCCACGTGAACAAAAACGCAGCAAGGCATAGATCACGACATAAGAATTATATTATTTAATCATTTTTAAAGCTTTGTAATGTCGGTAAAATTTCGAGAAACATAAAATCATTAATAATAGCTTATTTGGAGATATTTTCATAACCACTGTAAATTTTGTACTAATCAATAAGGACGTTAAAAAAATTGCTTAATCACAACAAATACCCTTATGGTCATTTTTTTAAATAGAGAAAAACACGTAATTGTAAACTATTTAAACGAAGAAATACAATAGAAAAAACAGCTTATAATCGCTCAAAACCATCTCTTCACATTTTACATATAAATCCTTAAATATTTCCCCGGAGGCGTGTGCAAAGGCGTATGTCCACACCCACGATTAACAAGCTGACTTAGTCCCACGTAATAGAAAACAAACATGAAGTATCCAGCATGTTTTGAAATTAATATTGTCGTCCAAGGGCTAATAGTAAAACAATATTTCAGCGTGGAAGCAACCAAAGGAGACAACGAGCTGGTACAAACTAGTTGGGAACAAGCTGTAGTTTGTCCTAGAGCAAGAGGTTTGTAGGTTAGCCGCGACAAGGCTTCTTACAGCGCCACCCGACAAGTGTATCTCTTAGAGCCCAGCGAACACGGGATAGGAGATAGCGGAAACATTTTTGCTAATCATTATTTTGTATTGTCATTTTTTTGAATGAGTGTTTAGTTTATGAATTATGTCTAAACAAAGTATTCTGTTGTTGTTGTTTACATTGTTTCAGCTTCATTTAAGTTTGAGAGGATTATTAGAAAATATTGGTATTAAAAAAGCGGTAAAGAAAAGTTTTGAGTAAGACCATCTGTCTGATCTGTCGTGATTATCAGCTGTAATTCTGAATAGGTACTATGGAATAATAAATACTCTTACAAATCATTCCCAATTTTCGGTATGATTCTTAACATATATAAAAAATATATTAATGATTATAAACAATCGAAAATCAGATGATATTCTCAAATAAAAGACAGCCTATCGCCGTCCGCTGCTTAAATAACATTAATAAATGCAGTAACATTATTAAATGGTTATTCCGAGTTATTCCAAAGCTATACTTAAATTATAATAAATATTTATTGCAAAATCTCTTTAAGTAGATGAATCGCGCCGCCCCATAACTGTTTCTCGTCGTTCCTACGCGGAACACAAGTTGACAGCAATCATTTGTAGACCCTTGGAGGTAAATCGACCGAAGAGGTTGTACTACTGCGTGTCATTTATGTAATATAAATCAGGAAGTGTGTTGCTTCGTTTATTTAGATGTTCATTTCGTATCTAATTATATTAAATGCGTTATTAGGAAAGTTGTAGGTGCCAGTTTTATTAGAAGAAAGTTGGATATTGTTGTTAAGTTCCTGTTTGTTGTATAATAGATTGTTGTGACAAGCGAAACGCTATCAAAAGATAGGGAAGTGACACAGCAATTGCTATTAATAGTCGATTTATAAACGGCTACCGAATGAGTATTGCTAACGTCATTCAATTTTTTTAACAAAGTTATATATTAATCTTTAGACAGGTTTACATAATATTCTTATAAATATTGTTACAGGCTTTTTCGAGGTTCTACTCTTTTTAAAAGTAATGAATTTATTGTAATAACTGTAAACGCCAAAAATAAATGAAATTTTTATACGCTTGACAATAGTCTTTTTATTTTACGTCAGTTGTCACTCGAATCGCAAGCCTATCGTTTATTTGGTGTGCGTAGTGAATGGTGTGATTGACACTGTTATATAAAATACATTATAATTTCTAGACCAACATTCCAATCTAGATCCGTCAGGCTTAGTTATCGAATTATGACCATCTGAATGTACATAACAAATAACATAATCTGTTATGCTACAGCTCGGGGCGATAGCGGTAATTCCGGACCAAAAGATTGAAAAGAAAGCTTGTTTTTATTTAGTAATATTAAAACTTCCGATGTCCTTTATAATTTCGAAGAAATATTAAGTTACTTGTGCAATTCATCTAATTTTAGAATCATTATCGGTTGATAACATAAACTCTATAATTAGTAGCAGCAATTTCGCACCTGAATAATTAATTGCCTGTCTTTAAATGGTTTACATTAGTCCTAAACTGAATGTATTTATGTTATTCTAACTAAGTTTAAAGTTGTCAATGATCATTAATCATTAACATTGGCTGTAAAAGTATTTCCGATACCAAAATACAACGGAGTGACCAAAAATAAATGTGACCAAAAGTAAATTAGGTTATAAATTATTACAGAATCACCTAGAGTTATAATATCAGACTCCCCATGCAGATTAAAGTCTTACGAAAAGATAGTGATTTGACGGTCATTTGTTAGAAATGCGTTATTTCATGGTAGGTGTACTTTCATTAATTATATAATGTATACATAGAACCGCTTATAATTATTTGGTGATTAATAGATAAGAAAGTAAATAATTATTACGTGACACATCCTGTACCTGGCCAGTTAATAGGTTCACAATCTACTACTTAGGTTATAAGCGGATGATTACGTATACTTCAATTTCTAAGCTATAAAAAGGTGATATTTTAAAAGATTATTTGCTTGCGCAATATCTAGAAGCCTTTTCTAACTGTAGCAGTTCTGGAACCCGTTTAAGTTACTCACCGGTACAATATGGTCTAGTTCTGTAGATTAAGATACTATAGAAGAAAACATGAGGAAAAATACTAGAGTATAATTTATACATACAACAACTGAAATAAATGAGATTTTGGTGTTATTATTTTAAATGACATTAAAAAAAAATTGACGAACGAACAATTAGATACGACTGCCTTGAGTCGAGTAGGTTTATTGAGCTTTAATCATTAGCAAATTCATTGCAGCATGGAATTTGGATACGTGATCGAAAACCAGCAATAGTCTGTTTCCCTGTTACGTTGGTCCGGTGCATACCTGGTGAAATGTAAGTGCAGAAATGCACCTCTTCCTAAATTTTCAATACAAACGTGATCTAATTATTCATATAATAAACATTATTTAAAGAACGTAGTCATATCTTTTTGAGGGACTATAACTGTATTTATGTTGCATTAAACAAATAACACTCCTAATTTAATTTTCCCATTTGTAATTTAATATTCTTTATGCAAAACTGACCATAAAGACTGTTGTAGGTTATAATTTGCAATAAAACATGAATTTTATCGGCAACCACACTCGGGGTGGGTAGAACAGCCGCCCCACATACCTGGGTGGCTCCATGATTTACTGCCTTCTCTAATAGCAGCTATTAATTACCCTACCTTAGTCTTGCACTTCGTGAGCATGTGGCCATGTTACTGCTTTATTAGAGAGGCTATCGTGATAATGCAACTTGCTTCACACGAATTGGTGCCGGATTCGAGTTGAGTTTCACGTATGGCGTCGTGTGCCCGATTAATATTATTTGTTTTGAGGTATTGTTTGTTTCAAGACGTATTTAATGTATTTTTTGTGAATAATTCTATAAGGGCGTAAATATAAAATCAGTGATAGTGATACTTCAAGTTATTGGTTTAGCCCAGAAGAGGCAAAGTTAGAAATAGAAAAAGTGAATTTATGTCTGGAATCGAGTCTGAGAAATATAAGAAATTTTAAATTTATTGCAACTTTAAATTGGGATCGATAGTTCATTTAGAATAAGAGAGGTTCTTTTAAAAAACATCCTTTTGTCTGTCCATTTCTGAAAGAAAAATAATTTATCCGATTTTTGGATCCAATTATGTTTTAATCATGAATAAGGAAAATTTCCGGCAGTTGTTACTTTTATTAAACCGCGTACTTACATAAACATAGGAAATCCGAGATTGCTGTGTGAAAGTAAAAATTATCGCCTCTAATGTCTATTATTAGGAAATGATGTTGGTCAATGATTTGACGCGTGTACAATTCACACTGCAAATGATGGATTACAAATGCCATATTGTGAAAATGTGTGACGGTGAGATGTGTTACTGTCCTTTTTGCTCTACTTGACAACTTATATTTTTTCTATAGGAAGTTTGTATCATTTACGTAAAAATAGCATTCGCTTACCGCATTGCTTATGTTATTGAGCTTTTAAAGCAATGTTTAAAAAAAAGAGGCCGTCGCCGCTTCGAGCGTACCATCTAAATCAAACTCCACTACAATCATATTATTAATTTAGAGTCTCTTTTATCTGTATCATTTTATCCATTATCTTTTAATTATAAAATAAATTCCAAATTCATTCGAGTATTAAAATGTTGAACAATACTTGCGTCATATGTCGACATCTGACGTAGATAAAAACCATTAAAGATATTAAATAAAATTAAGTCAATTTTAGAGAGAAACAATTTCCATATAAGCTATATGAATTTGTCTATGGGATAATTATTAGACGTTTCAAAAATTATATTAAAATTTTAACGTGTTAATTTCGTAACATGCACAAATACGTATCGGGTTAGACTGTTCTAATTGAATTAGATATGTAGGCGTATCTTCTGTGTTATCATAAATATTCATGCATATTATATTCACATACCATACCTTGTCTCCTATGAAAGGAATTCATGAGACACTAAATCACGCCTACACAGTGTAATCGGACGGTGCAAAAATCTACATTTGCATGATACAAAAAGATTTTATTACATCCACAATAAATTTGGAGCCGTACGCCGATGAATTAACTCGTAAATATTAATATGAATCTATATTAAATTGTTGGTGAGATCATATTAATATTCATAGACGGCTTTGTGAAAAACATTCTATTTAAATACAATGTTTGTCTGGATTTATTAGTTATTTATTATTTATTTATTATCTGGATTTAGTCTGGAGCTTCGCAATAAAGAATTGCTTTTAAAACATTTCCGTTTCAATTAAGCAAAATACTTTTTACTTGTTCACGTGCGTGACGAGAACGATTAAGCTTAATTTACGACAATTACTGGCCAATAATGTGAGAATATTTAATTTTTTCGAGTTGGTATCGAGTGCAAAAGGTAAATGTCCATATTTGCGAAGGCTCGAGGCGTTCTCCCACGACACTGCCACGCGAGCTGACCACGTGTCGTTGATTTGTAAACCGGTCGTTCCTTTCTAACATCGTAACATGCGAAAGAGACAATCTGAATGCTGAAACAGCCCCCGGCTGTATCCCAGGCTGTCTGCCCGGCTAAATAATTTCAACGTTTGGAAATTATGATTTCTGCTTAATTATTTCGTTGCATGCCATATTTTGGGACGTTAACCCTTTAGGGCTTGTTCGAACGGCAGTAATGTAAGGGTGGAATATTTTTAATATTCTTTTTATTTACCACATTCATCGACATCTAAAAAGGTTGACGTTTATCGATCAAAAAGCGACTTTAAACAATTATTTTGGCTCGTTTATTACCGAATTTAAAATACAAAAGCTGGTTCCCTACTCTTGTGTGGCTTACTGCTCTAGGTTTTGGACCTAAGGTACGATTCACAAAAACAAGTTTCGTCCCAGTTTTCCACAAACTTTTAACTAGACTTGGTTTCCTAGCATTCATTAATGCGAGTCATGTTTACTTATTACACAACTTTCCCTATAATTGCGGAAACAAGACGCAGAAAATTATAGTCAATATAGATACAATTCTTCCCAGCACGAAGCCCTTATTTTTAAAAGCCGCGTAAGTATAGGAAACAAATCGTAGCCATCTTGATCATTAGATTTTCGAAACTTATAAATCAACAAAACTAAAAACTTTCCAATCTAACTAAATACACTAGAAAAATACGAGAGCCGATGTTTTAAAAACAAAAGACTAACTTCTGAGGTGTTAAAAATAAGTCATGTAATACCACCCACAGAATACAAAATATTTGAGGCTCACATTATGAAACTAAGTTTTCAAGTAAAGTTCGATATCGAAGGGACACGATATACCGTCGGCACGACTTTGGGAGGGGGCTACACGATCGTAAATTAGTTGATTACGATCTATACAGGACACATTACAAGGTTGTAGGGACGAGCACAGCCGTGATGTATGGAAATAGGCTCCGATTACAACATCAACAGTCACATGTAAAAGAAAGTTGAATAATCGGTATCTGTTGTACATGATCTGTTCGATAATGTATGCGATGTTAGTTTGTTTGTGCATGGATAATTAATTTTATATGAGGTTTGAATTAAATATTATTCAATAAATTTATGTATGTATCAAATAAGACAAGGCTGTAATTTAAGTCAAACATAGTAAGTTAATTATCTTTTAGATTAGCTGAAAGTTTTCTATTAGATAAACTGTCGATAACACTTTACCTAAAGTAGGGGACGAACGTGAGCCCTATAGTCAATTATATGTATTTTAAAGGACTACGGTAAGTATGCAAATATTTATTGACGAGCTTTTAAATTCATCAAGAGTCATTTTGCACTTTGGTAGAGGCAGATGCTATTTAATAGTTTTAGGGCGACTCTCTGTCGGTTCATCACACAGTTTAAAGAGCATTAAGAAAAAAAAAAAACAAAAGGCGGCCAATACTAAAGACCGTTTCTAACACCACATGAGAATTTGGATGCATTTTGGAACAGGCTACCGAATGACAAATAAAAAAAATAAGAATAAGAATCGGCTTTCCTATTTTAAAACTTATGTAGGAATAACAAAAAATGTACCATACGCCTCCTAGATGCTTTTTATTTGGTTCGTATGTCTTCACAAAAGAATGAGAGGAGCCTGCAGTATATTTTTAATTCCTGGCAACCATTCTAACTTAACAAAACTCTTATTGCATATAAGTATCACGTTCTTGTTTATAATGACAAAGTTATTCATAACGATGTTAAAGCTTACTCGAGTTTTCCTAGCATTGACATCAATAATTTCTATGAAACTGTAACCTAACAAAAAACTTCATTGAATGTGAATAAAAACATATTCAAATCAATAAGATTAAATGAATTGAAAACAAGATTAAAATTACTATACAGATGCACGTAATGCGACCCCATTTTTTGTTCCACTTCCGATATAAATAGGGACCGGTTTTGGCGTAAAACACGTGTCTATGGCACACGTGCTCAGCAGATGTGACTCCGGCCTTCCATTGTGGGGTACTGGGGTCAGGGTGCATCTGTCCCCGACCCCAATGAAACTCACCCAATTAGTAAGTAACGAGTGTACTCAGTAAAGTTTTGAGCGTAAAAATGGGGTGATTGTATACCGTAATTATAAATGTTAAGTCTGAGGTTATTGTTGGCTTTTAACAATTAATATTTGACCAGTTTATTGTGGCGCAGGGCATTGTGTATGGGGATTTTATAATAATTGTAAAATATGCCACTTATTATAAGTTATAGCGCAACCGCGCGCAGGGGACCTAATGCAATATGCATATTTCATTGCATTTATTTCGGTTACGTTAAGTAATAATATGAAACCAGCAGAATCATGAATAGAGCTTAATTTACAGTAGGAATAGTATAATCATGATGTAAGAATCTTATATATTTATATTAATGCAGTGATCGAAAAAAGATATTTTTTGCTCTTTAAAGATATACATGGCATATGTACACATTACATATGATTTTGGTTATACGAATAGTCTTCTAATCTCTGCGAAATCTTTTTCAGGAGCGTTTCAAATTCCGATCATTGGTCACTTCCAAATTATATTCCAAAAACAATAACAACTACATCCGGGTACCGACGCCATTTCATAGAAATTCATCGCAAAAAATGCCGAGCAAGTTCAAAGTGATCGAATGGGCGAAATTCGCAACAAACTCTTGTCAATGAATTAAAAGCTTTACGCTTATTAATATAAGGATTAATTTTTAAGACTGTCAGTGTAAGTGAATGTGCAAAAACATTTCTTTAAGGTGTACGCACACCAAGCAAGATTGCAACTATCCGGAGCAATTACGTATAACGATAGACAATTATTTTTTATAAATCGCGCGACCAGCGACTGTCACTGATCAGGTGTTTTAATTAGTCTATTCTTACATTTGTTTTCTATATTATATAACCTGAAGAACCGCAATAGCGTTATGGCATAAATAGAGTTATGAAAAACAAATAAATTTTACGTATTTCAATTGTACGTAAATGGTACTTAGCGCAATATAAATCGATTAGATGCTTATTTTAAAAGCGGTTGAAGTCTGAGATATTTTTATTTTCGCAAAATTTTTGTTTTACATTTTGCGGACGTTGATTTCCTAAACTCTGAAAATACTGCGATCAATTCGCCCGAGTTATTTATATGAATTTTGATAAAACAGCACTTAAAACAAAGTTTATCTCACTTTTTACACTGCGTATCTTATTTACTACTCAATTAGATTAATTTAAGGCGGCCATATATGTCTACGGGTGTCACATTAATTGCACTCAATAATTCTCGCTCTAAATCAATTCGGTTTTATAGATTTCGACGATTTAAAGTGCGTTGTCTTTTTTAGACCGTAATTTGACGATTTACTTACTCGTAAAGTAGGCGCCGAGACAAATTACGTAGTTACATAAACATTACAACAATCAAGAGTCGATAAAATATTAAAACATCGATGTCGAACGTGATAAAAATGTTATAACAATTAAAAATCGATAAAAAATTTACACAACATCGATAAGCGATAACATTACTCGGCTGCACGTAATATGTACCGTGTAATATAAAACTGAATGCATTTACAAGGCCAATAACAATCGATAGATGGCCAGAACAGGTTCGACACTTGCGCATCAACTTTTTGTAGGCTGGAGAAAGCTCGTGAATCGCCGAAATGTACCAACTATGCATAGTATCGATAAGATTGTCGATTTGCCGAGATTTAAGTCGATATCGACGGTGCGGTTGTCACGATTTTTCTAAAAAATAGGTTGATTTGTGAAAGCAAACAAGTCAAGTATTGAATTTGTATGTCAATCTATATAAGTATAAAACAGCGGCACACGTTCATATTAGTTTTTATTGTCGTTCTACTGATTTTAACCCATTAACGCCCTCTGTACTAAATAAACGACACAATTTCAAATAAAAAACAATAGTCTTTTTTGTATGATTCAGACAAATTAATATTTAAAATAAGTAATTGATGACCTTAGCTTTTTTGAAAGCATAAAAAAAGTAAAGAAAGTAATCGGTTTACCGCCATTTTTTTACATTTTAGTGTGCAAATATTTTGGCTGCTCAGGTAAGTGAATTATTTTATTTTTTTAACTAGATTTACGTATGTTTTTCAGTGTGATTATGCATTTTATTATTAGATTATGAGTCTAAGTTGCTGTAATAAAAAAAATATCTTGAATTCATCATGTATCTTGTGACTTACACTACGATTTACCTTGATGTCGTTTTTTTAGTACACTGGGCTTTAGTGTTACATTTTATTTGCAGAAAAAAATTCTCGATTCTATGCTGCAAATCAGTATCGCGGGCTTGAGGAAGCTGTAAACGCCGTTGCGGAAGATGAGAGTGATAATGAACATGACCTTATTATTTTACCGCCTGGACCTGACGTATTGACGGACAAAAAGAAGGTGAAGACGACTTACAAACGTCAGAACTACCGAAAGATATTCCTGAAACAATTGAGGTAACACGTCGTCGACGTCATTCATCTGAAACGTCAGACTGAGAAGATAGTAACGATGAACTTTTATCGAACAAAAGAAGCCTGTCCCAATCCAGGCGATATATTACCGACATGGAGGAAATGTTCACCATCTTACTCATCTTTTTCCCAAGATTTGCGTAGATTTCTGGGGATTCTTATTTTATTAGGACATGATAGATTACCGAGAGAGCGTCAGTATTGGAGTTACGATGAAGATCTTGGAGTACCACTTGCTGCCCGGTACATATTCGATATTATGGATGCTTCTATTTTCATGTACCGAGTGAGTTCAGTCGGAAAAAAGTGGTGGTGGGCTATTTTCACCTACTTGCTTGATATGTGTGTAACTAACGTTTGGCGTCTGTACAGCATGAGCAGCGAAGAACGCTTTAACCAGCTGGACTTTCGGCGATACGTAGCGAGATATTATCTACAGCGTAACATCAGTATCAAAAGCCGTCAATCCGGTACTGAAATAGCAAGACCATGCCCAAAAAACAACAGACATAACCCTAGGAAGCTGCCCAAAAAGTTAAGATGTATTTTGTGTCACACGCGTAAAAAGTGGCAGTGTAGCCCGTACCAAAAGACATTGTATATAGACAAGGATTGTTTCGCTAAGTATCATGCATAAGCGCCCGCTGTACTATAAAAAGTACGGCTCCAAATATGGATTTTTATTTTATTTTTTTTATTTTTAACATTATAATGTGTCTTTATAGTCCTTATGTAACCTATTAATAAAGCTATATTACTAAAAATATAGCTCGTATTAATTTGGGCGTTAATGGGTTAATCATAAAATACTACGAAAACCCTTAGATTCAATGTCTTTCAGATTTTCATATTTAGAACTTGCTTTTTTGAAGGAATGACATATATAAAGTTAGCCTGATAATTTATCACTCATCGTTTAATTATATAAATACGTTAGATGGGCAGTTTGTTAATTTCTCAGAACTTTCGTTTATTATATGGCCTATTTATAAGCAATTGTGAGTATTCTTCATCATAAAAGTCGTCATCATCATGCTTCAAGTTTACGCAATCTACAAAATCCAGCATTTAACCTATAGATAGTCAATTGCAACCAATTAAGAGCACATCCAAACTAAATCTCAGCCAATCGTTTGCAACGCCTACACCAGCGAACATCAAAAGGCTTCGTTATTATGAATAGTGCACATTAGTGAAACACGTCGAACCTTGACACAAATATGGCCGGAGGTTCGTGACGAGAACACGAATAATCCGATTAAAGTATATCACGACATATGCTCTGAGAAATTACGTACACAGCGCCGCCGACTACTGTATCAAATGTGATCGTGTGTCGGACAGATCTGACGTGTGAGCGATGCCACATGTATTGCAACAATTTAATTAAAGTGTTTCGAGGATTGTAGAAGGAGAAGAATTTAGAGCTCCAGTAGTCCAAAACTCTAACGAAATAATTAAGAAATATAATGAAGTCCTAATTTTTCATGATTGGATTACAGTCGCCTGCTTTTAGTAGTCGATGAAATCTGTGTATCGCGACCATATACTCAAATCTATTTATGTACATACATGATATCGGATTGAATTGTTTATTCATCTTCATCTTTTATAAAAAAAAATCCAAGTCGTATTACTATAAAAATAAATCTAAAATACTTTACAGAATCGGTATGCCACCACTGTATTAGTTGTGAGTCGTGATTTCATTAAGTAATAACAGTTTACTTCACTTGAAATAAAACATTTAGGTTATCTATATTACAAATCTAGCTCGTTTTAGTATTGTAACATTGTGTGTAATTTATTGCGACATTGATTCAATACACTAATTTAGTACAGGATGTGAACTAGGATTTCCTGAACAGCTGGTATCTCTACTTCTACTCTATAAACCTCGACTTTCTATGTTAATTGCAAATATATAGTATGTTTAAACACATTTTACTGATCTCTTAAAGCCATGTGCTGTTTTCTCTCTGGCTATAAAGCATACAACGGCAGTTCTAATTAGAGCAGACCTTTACAAGGTTTATGGATAAGGGTATACTTGTATTGAAGAGTAACTAGTCATATATACGTCAACATTCAAAGTGATTACTTTGAAACAGATTTGTAGGTTCAACATAGCAGTAAATTTGTTCGCCCTGTAGACTACTTCTTTTTGGTTCGTTTTTCTTTGTAGTTAATTAAAACTTGCTTATGCATTTTAAATTTATTTCTCTTGGTTGAGGTTAAGGATTTCTAACAAACTGACGATACAGTTGTAGAAATAGACGTTATCCTATTTCTATGAAGGTAGAAGCGAGTGTATCAATTATTATAAAATGAACTTAAATTCAATTAAAACATCCAAACCAATTGACTAGGTCTGTGAAATGAGTAGGACTTTATATGTATAGTAATAAAATTTATATGTAATAGTTATTGCGCTATCACGTGAAGAATGAACCCTTCCAATTAAATAATCCCCAGTAGATTGCAAAAGTGAATGACTTTCATAGTCTATGAATCCTAACTCAATGCATTAATGAGTGTGTTAAGGCGTTAGTTAGGCGAGTTGATTAAAACAAACATTGCACACGAGAATTCATTACCTTCCTAAAAGATTAATGGTTCGGCCGACATTTTACTTTCATCGGAAAACTTGTATGCCATTTCGTAATTCATTAGAAGATGGATAACTAAGCCGTAAATTAAAAGCGATTTCTATAAGAAATACTATTACTTGCAAAAGGTGTACTAGAAGAACATATCGAATGAAACATTAACTTGTTTAGTGTTATTATACACCACATCAACTTTATCTTTGTGTGCAATTTGTCCTTAATGAACGTAACGCATTTTGTATCGAAGTGTATCGCGCTGAACAAGTATTTTAAAATTCTGTCAATAAAAATGTATTAATTTTATTAATAAGAATTTTATTCAAAATTGAAAGAAAATATTGACTATAATCCTGTATTCTTGAGATCTCGTTGCGCTGAATTCATACCTCGCAGTCTACGTGGGTGACTACCGTAAAATCTTTCAAACGTTGAGAGCTTTTGCTCAACAGCTAGTTCAGTGTAGGTTGATTCAGATTATTGTCGATATCATTAGCAAATCTACAGGACTACTCACTCTTACAAACAACAAAGGCTAATTGTGCCTGCCACGGAATCTATATCTATCTATTTTTCGGTTCGGGCAGAATTATTGCATTTTTCAATTAGGACATTTTTCAGTAAAATCTTGAAATGCGCTTACGTTTATGTGGGATTTTAAATAAAATGGCGAGGATTTAGTAAATATGCACTACTACAATGTACAAGGACAAATCGTTTGAGTATACATGTATGAATGGTGTATGCATGTACGGAAAATGAAAGGCTATCACTAATCATCTGTTGCCAGGTTCCGCGTAGGGCGGGAAGTGCACGTTTTACTCAGCCTTGTATCATTCCGTATTGTTTAGAATTGTAGGCGTTGAGATGAGTATCGTCTTACCATCGTGACGCCGTGTGCTAGACTCCCACATGAGAAGAAAATTTGTTAGACGTCATGTATGAATGAGAAGCGAGTAATTATCATTAATCAAACGTGAAAATTGTTAATAAGCTTCTTTTGTGTATACGTCCTCAATGTGTTCTGTGGAAACCTGCGTTCCTAAAAATATTTAAAATTAGTCAACCAAACTAGGACAGTGTAGTGGTATTACTAGAGGTCCATATACACAGTAATCGGGATATGTTGTCATAAAACGGTAAGAAGTTAAGAAAATTCAGACTCTTGTAGCTACATATAATACTGTTCAAACATAAAAGCAAATTCCGGACAAACATCATCTTCAGATCGCTATATCTTCCAACTCGTACCAGGCAAACAGCGCATCCTCAAGACATCATCAAACAATGCCCAAATGATTGCATTTCATTGAAAACAAATGTTGCACAATGACAACAATGGATGACTAGCAATAGGCGTGCGTGGCTTGTTTATAAGAATACACCACTAAATAATAGAGCGATTCTATTCAATACACTCCGCTTCATAATCAAATCACAATTGTTTGCAAACATGTACCACATTGCACGGAGATTGACGTACGTAGGATCAATTGTATAGAATTGGCAACGGAGTCCACGGTTTTATAAATTTATGTTGAATTAATTAAGCGTATCCTGGTATAATATATAGGTAATATTAATAATTTTACCACGAAATGAGTAACCCCATTTTTTTAGGTACGAAATTATGAAAAAAGAGAAAATATTAAATATAACTTTTTACTAGTTATGAGCAGTTACTACAATCACTAGAAATATCAAACATGCAAGATTACTCAACAACACTTGCAAAACGCACAACGAGAAGTCACTACAAAGTTCCGCATATTCGTCAACTGGTAATTACAATCATACGAAACATCACGAATGTCAAACTGAAGTACGTGTGCAGGAAGCATCTCTTCGGTCCACAATCTCATTTAATTTGCAATGCTTTATGGATAGGAATTGAATTGTCAACACGAAGACTTGTAATAAAAGCTTGATTGGCCGCTGGCGGCTCCACTGAATAGCAAGCTCGGACGCGATCGGAATTTCAATCGTCAAGAGAAAGCAAGAGTGACGAACACTGTTAATAAACATTTTCGTTAATGTGCTAGCTACATATCTCGATGCTGGTATGAAATCGAAACTCGAGAATTCGTTCTCATTCCGTGCCGTGACCGAATAGTTTACCCCACGCAACAAACGGACCTAAATATGGTATTCAATGTGAAATTTAAACACAAAATCACACGCGTACAACCAATTACGCCAATTGTATCATGACTCGAATATTATTATGCTTGTACAATTGTTGCTAGTGAGTATTCTTAATATTCTCGACTTTTTATGAATGTAATCCAAATATGTCCTATGCTTTTAATTTCATCAAGCGGCGTCGTATATCCGACCTTAATTTACTAGACCTCGTTTAACTTTATATAGCGTCGGATGTTAATGTAAAACACATTTGAAATCTCACAAATAGAGTTGTCAGCCGATTGGTTCTTGATCTAGGTGGCGTAGGCGATGCAATCTAAGCGTGGACATCTACAGCCAACACGCCTGACAACCATGAATAATCTGTGATTTTACACACATTTGTTGCTCTGCTAGGGCTGCCAGTTGAATTTCACCTTCAAGCCTAACATGGCATAAAATCCACCGATCCACAAATATAATTAAATATACATTCGATCAGGAAGTTCCTCAAGGAGATGCGAAATGTTTAGATAAGGCTGATGAAACCTAAACAGTGAGGTCGGACTGATTGTATAATCCTATTACACGCTACAGTTAACAATGTGCACACGCAAACATAATCCTATAATAGAATTAACCAAGAAAACAGTCTTAGTTGCGCCGAGGATTGTTTTCGTTAAGCATTATGAGCCGAGCAAGATTATGATTCGATACGATTATTTATTTCACTTTGAAGTAAATATCAAACACATTTTACATAATTTATGTATATATTTATCTTTCTCATCATATCTTCAGTACATTCTACGTTCAATTCATTTTCTTTATATAAATAGATAAATATAGTTATTTGGAAGTATTAATGGGACATGTCCGTTTAATCAGTATGTATGTGGGCTTTAGACTTGAATGCATCGGGTCATATGCTTTGGATAGATGGATTGAATTTATGATCCTAGTTGCCAATTCAATATCAGAGTTTATAGGCTACGTAATAAAATCTACGAGATAGTTCAACTGTTATTACTATAATATACTACTAGAGCTAAATACTCATAGATTGCGTAGGCATAACTAAAAATTATAAAAAGAACTCGGTGTATAGTTAATCTAAATTTAATGATTAAAAAAGCTGTTGTATTTGTTATTATTTAAAAAATAATAACGTGTTAATGTCAGTTATTTTGTACGAGCTACCTATTATTATATTACCAATCACAATATATTGCCTAACTTACAATTCTCGTGCCATATTTTACACATTCGTTCTGCCTTTTGAAATATCGCCGACATAACGTGTATTGCTTTTGCTAATGGGTATATTTCTAGCTCCAGTAAGCGATAAGATATTAATCACAAGTGGTATACAGTCTAATAATTTAATAAAATATTATTATTTAACTCCATAAATAATTCTATAAGGACAGTATTATTGCTGAATGATTGCACTTAATTGTTTTTTTTTTAATATTTATGTTACTGTTGTCTCCAAAAAGTCTTTGTGTTTTATTGTGTCTCTAATCAATACAGTTAAGCTATTCAAAATGCTAACAGTGTACTATAATATTGTTATTTGTTATGTCATCTTTCGTTATAAAAATGATAATCAACGTAGCCTACATGATTATGGCAGAGTTGTGTTAAGATATAACGATATAACGCAAGGACCATTACAAAAAAAAAATATTGACGTCGTGTTTTCATTAAGAGCATATATGTAGTTCTATAATCACTTCCTCCTGTAATGAACGACATAGTGCAAAGCGCGATTTTTTGTATTATGCGAGCTTATTGGTGAAACACTTTCCTGATTGCATTTTCTGTCACTCCTTTTCCCTTAATAATTTAATTGTAAATGTGTACTCGCTTGTAAGTCTTAAACTCGATACAATTTTTTAAATAAATCATGTTTTTAAAATTAAGTACTGTTATTCACGGCTTCAGAAGCCATTAGCAAAACATTTAATAAAATTATCGTATGGTCTAATGACGTTATACTTACGTATTGGACTAATTAGAACAGTTGTAATCACTTCAGCCTAATCTAGCCTAGATATGGAAATAATCACCTAATTGAATAATCATGTAAATTCTAAATGCTCTAGACAAGCAATAAATCCTGTTTAGACAGAGTTATGGCTTAATCAAAAAATTTGCGGGACTTTAACAACAAGATTTAATGATATACATAATATAATCTAAAATAAATGTTTGTTTAAATAACTGTAGTCGTCGGTTTCATTCACGTCAAAGCACTTATTCCTAGTGTAAAATTCAAATGATCCATTCCAGATTATAATTTGTGTATACGACAATTTTTTTTTATTAGTTTATCTGCTTAGGCGTGATTTAATAACAAGTATCCCTATTACCTAGTCCTAGTGAAACCATAAGCAAGCTTTCGTAATTATAACATACTTAACTGTATTCACCTAAGCACAATTATAAAAAATGATCCTAGGTCAACGACTTCGCCTATAAACATTACAAATAGAATCACAACAAAGCGATTGGCGACAAAAACACAATAAAAAGAGGTTTGTAACGGTTAATTAACATAGATACTGGCAATAGCTGCATTCGCGAGCACAACAGGTCTCCAATGCGATATGCAAACGAGCCAGGCCGGTGGTCCACGATGTTGCACCACGATATGGGAACTAGCTGTCTTATTCCGATCTATTACAAGAGCGAAGCTCGCGTGGTGTCACACTCTGTCTTTTTCTTGTACTTGTAAATTTGTATCTGGGGAATAGCGAATGTGTGCAGTAGCCAATGCTTTTATAATAGTTTATGTAGTTTTATGGCGATTCGGTAATATTATATCTTAGAATGGAGCTAAGGAGTCAATATCTCATTTGTCATTCTAAAACCACGCAATATTTGGAAAGACAGCAAGTGAGAAAATGCAAAAATCGAAGGGTACCTAAGACGTGATGATGATTCACAAAATTCCATTGATGTTTTTGTTACATTCCATGGCAATATACGCGCCTATAATAGCCCTATAGAATTGCAGTACGATGTAAATTGTCTTAAATTCATAACGTCATTCATAACCTTTCTTATTCGACATCCTATTCTAAAGAAGATTAATCTTTCTGTTAAAAAGAGGCACAAAAGAAACACCGCTCTTTATAAGTAAACATTATTTAATCAGATATTACAAGTTGGCGCCGAATGAATAAATCATCGGTCTGTATTCGAAGAAAGAATAATTCCGCTATCTCCTTACCATGAATAGTCAAATGGGCTTTATAAGGGTGCAGTCGGCGAAGTACAATAAGCATTATTAATAAAACATTGTATGCTGTTCTGCATTGAGAAGTGAGAGTAGAAAACACTAGGACACAAAGAAATGTAATATGAGCGCAAAAATAAAAATCGGCTGCTGATCGATTGCTATAGTTAATTAATTAATTCACGAAAGAATGGCAATGATGGTGCGATAAAACGAATTTACATTGAACGATCGAGTGGCCGGAGCGTGGTCGCCATTCTCGATTGTCATAAAAATGAAGTTGAAGTGAGTATCGGAGAAATTACAATACCTAGACGCGAAAGCAGTATCAACTATCAGTGAATAAAGGGGTACTGTTTTAAAACTGAATATATGAAGCTTGGCTGTGGTTTGATTGTTTAGATTAATACTAATTATAACGAATGAATCTAATGACTGTCTGAGCCAAAATTCTTCATTTTCGTATGAAAATGAAGAATTTTGGCTCAGATAGTCATTAGATTCATTCGTTATAATCTTTAAAAAATAATACACAGCATAATCTAATCTCTTATTCAACAGAATATATAAATAATAAATTAAATGGATTTTTATCTTTTTATTAAATTTTTTCAAAGACGATTTACATAGGACACGGAAAAAATTAAGAGGTGGGATAGGTCGTAAAATTTTGCATAAAATTGAGTAAAAACCCAGAAAATAAATACAGACTTGTTATGAGAGTATAAATAAGCATTATATCGCGACATTTATTAGTGACATTCGAAGACCCGAACCTTTCTAACAATAAACAAAAGACAGAGATAAAACCTGCAAATATTCACCAAAAAACCGCAAAGATAAGAAAACATTTAATACAAAAATCTATTTCGATATTGTTTTCTTAATATCCTAATCATGAATCTAAATTGGCTTTTAAACCTTATGTCCTTATCTACGAAGCGTCTCATGGATAAAAAATAAAGCTGAAAACACAATTCCGGTTTTTTTATTGAATGCATGCATCAATGCATTGTCCAGTAAGTGAGGCGTATGTTGAAATGTTGAAAGTAATACTACGGCTATCTCGTATTCGCTATCGGGCGATTACCTTGGCGCGCACCTTCAGCCTCCGGTTTGTGGGTCACGCGGACAGCTTTCAGATATTTGCATACACACGTTCGTCCCATCAGATGCATCCATACGTAAAAGGGGAGAAATTATGATAAATACCTAAGGGTTATTGACGAGGTAAGAGATTGCGATATCATCCACGCCATTAATACATTAAGCGTTTCGTCGAATCTCTTATCTTCATCTTTATTGGCTCTGCGTTAAATTACAAACTTGTGTGGATGTTTCGTATTGATTACATCCTAATTCGAGAATTCCAATGCATACATAATTACTATGCTAGTATTTCCTTTGCATATTTGTAATATTTCCTGTCGTGTGATTGGCAGGAGTCAATGAACTCGTGGGTAAAAGTTTTTCAAGTGTTTTGCGTGTTTGAATATTTATGTGTTAGCTATGTTGACCTGTTGAATTAAAATTCGAAAGATTAATTCGTTTTTTAAAGCTAATTTAGGATAACGGATTAAACATTAACTATAGCTTAAAATTAATTTATTGTCTTCAAAATAAATAACACATTTATTTTCAGCGTGAATCTTTATTCTTAACTATTGCCTACATAATTGTCGAAGGACATACCTATTAAGAGCGTCTTCGAACTTTTAGTTAATTTAAGCATAAATTTAACATTTATAGTGACGATTTGCAAGTTGCAATAAGTCACTGAAATCATACCTCGACTGTTAAGGAACAGTCGACATAATTATGCCAGGCAGATACTGATCGGATACACAACCCGATCCCGGAACGTGAGTCATAGTATATCCTTAATAGGTTTTATATCTTCTAAAAGGTGGTTGCTATCAGTTATTGTTTACCGCTGATATAAAAGTAAAAAATTAAATAAAGATCTTCTATATTTTTATACAAAAATAAAAGTAAACTGTCAAGAAGTGTGTAAGTAAGACAAAGATCCGGGCCAAGAGTTCGAGAGTGACACAAGCTGCTTCACGGAATAGTTTATGAACCATTTGAATTGTAAAGTGCTATTTTTATAAAACGTTTCTGAAAGCACGTAAATATCGGGCCGATCCTATCTCTGTTATCTTAACAGCCCATTCACTTTTTGCATATCAACGAGATTTCAAATTTAAATAATAAACGATTTGTGTAGAGATTAAATCTATTTAAAGGAAGTCGACGGAAGCAATATTTTACTACTTCAACTTTATAACATGATTTGTAGTACCATATGAGTGTTATAACAGAGTCGTTTATTAACATCAAACTCTCACCCTTATCAGCAAAACGAAACAATACAAAGCCTTGTATTGTTGGAGAGGCAAAGGGTTCAGCGGAAGTGGTGTCGTGACAATAAATTTGTTTGTTCTCGACTTAACTGTGAAAACATTTATGTTGAAAAACGGAAACCGAATACAAATCGAATGTTATGGGAGAAACAAGAGGGCGAACGCGATATCCGCGCGCCGGAGACGGGACAATCATTGACTCGCACTATGCAATTCCATAAAATCAAGATTAGTTACGGTGAACGGCCGATCATACGGCGAATCGTGACCGTGGTCGGAACGAGCGAACCACTAAAATAAGGATTTGAGTGTCAAAATACTAAGAAATCTTGATACTTTGCGTAGACTTTGCGCTTGGTTGAACAACTGAAAATTGTGAAATTTGTTAATCTTAAATGCTTACCTATTTTAAGGTTGGGCTAAACAAAACTTAAGCTAAATCTCAGAATGTAGCGGATGCCTTCAAAATAATGATACTAAAATATAGTAAATCGATCCTTAAAGGTATACACAATAAATGTATTAATTTAATACTAAACCAAATCCGGGTAAAGAAAGCAAAGGGCAAGCACGTTTTGATTAACATAGCAAGAATACTAATTAAGACCATAGTAATAATTTCCATACTAGTCTCAAAGGCATTATCACACGTTCCGCATAGGGTTGTAAGGCTGCAATTAGATTAGATTTAGGTGAGCTAGAGCGAGTGAGCTCGTGACCAACGGATCTGAAACCCGCCGTCAGTAACCGGCCTTGGTCTATTTCCACCTTTGTGTCGGCTCCAATAAAGGTCAATTGGAAAGTCTCCGCGATCGTTATTTAAAGCCATTGTTGCAATGAATCTGATCCTATGATTTGATTCATTGATTCTGTGATGCAATCTAATGGACTGTCAAAGGAAAAAGCTTTTGAAATTGGAACGAGAATTCAGTGTAAACGTATCAGTTATTGCGAATTGAATAAGTTGCAAAAGACACGTTACTGCATTAACATCACGTATTGAACCACAAAAAAATTAAAATTCCATATTCGGGCAATTTATAATACAAAAATGGAAAGGATATAACTATTATCTAAGCGCTTATTGCTTGAAATCAATTTATTTTTCTCACGCATTTATTGTTTTCAATCAGCGTTCTCTCAATGTACTGTTAGTTTATAAAAAAACTATAGCCACAAACGTTCCAAAAAGATGAGTTACGGCAACGTGAATGATGCAAAGTAATTTCAATAAATCCGTGATGTAACAAGTCAACCGCGTACAAGGTCAAGCGCAAATACTGAATCGATTATGCACGCCACATTAAACGGTCGTAAAATTATTTATACAAATTCTTCACATATGTAATATGCCATTGTTTAATTTATTGCAGAATATTTGAGATATCTGATAATATTTGAATACATTAGTGCGATCGCGACGGTGGCTGTGTGGCGGCGCGTCACGGAACCGTATGCGACCGTTGGCGATCTCAATCGACTCGCCACGACCAGTATATTTATGCTAATCGTGTGGAATTTCTAACACAAAATCGAATTATCATCAACATAACCGAAATGGTGATTTGTGGGAAGATCAATAGGCACAAACGCTTTATAAGCGAGCGACTTCCATTTGTTTGGGAGGCCTATAAAATTTCTTGCTTATAAATTGGTTTCGGATTTAGTGGGCGAGGTGGGTGTGAAGATTCCTTATTGATTATACTAAATCTCACTTACGCAATGACTCAGAAAATAGCTATTACTAATTAATTACGAGGATATGTTGGGGTAATAAATACCTTAAATCACAGCAAATAACGATAACAAAAAATTAAAACTGAAATGCAAAATTCATTAATTAGAGAATCAGACACTTAAAATATCATCAAAGAAGACAAATGAATCAACAAAAATGAATGAATTTTGAAGTTTTTGTTGATGTACAAGGTCGCAAATCAAATAATCAACAGCAGTTCAAAAGATCAATACAAATTCCTTCACACAGTAACCCACTAACCAAACTTCCTCTCAATTACCTTAATGACGTATCATTGTTTATCCGACGGTTTTGAAGCCTATTGCCTCATTGTATCGGAGTAATTAATTTGTTCCCAGTTGTAACATCAGTCAACCGTCAACTCACTCCCACGATATCAGTCGATCGTCTTCAGTTCCCAGAAAGGTATACTTACATTGCGCAACAATGCAGATAATTAAAAAGTTATCCGTAGGCGGGTATCAATGCCTTCGATTTTGGATTGCGCTATTAGTGCAACCGATCAACTTCCGTTTAGAGGTTAATTGGCAGCAAAAAATATTGGTTGAAAATAGCGGTGTTTTAGATCCGGCGTTTAATTGAAATATCTAAGTTCTAATTTTCAATTAAATTAAAAAAATATTGATTATTAGGACTGTCTTTGTAAGGGCTATAAATATATTGATGAATGCGAAATAAATGATTAGTATACTTTGATCAAACATTGACGACCTTGGACGCGAAGCTTTTTTTGAGTAACTTATAAAAAAACTTTTACCTTTAAGAGCGTATAAACAAATCGCCGCTCGCCGAATTTCAACTCACACCAACGTAAATGCCGGCACACATCGACGTGTGGGGGGCGGGCACTCGCCGTGTATAACACAACAGTGGTCAGTGACCGAGATCCTTAGCGGTATATTCGAATTTCATAAATGGATAATAAAATGAAAATATCACATATAAAATTGTGATTGTTCTAATCTTTTACATACATTATCTATACTAATATTATAATGAGGTAACGTTATTGAGTTTGTGAATTTGTGACGTTGTAGAAAGTAAACTCTAGATATACTGAATCGATTTTGAAAATTCTTTTACCAATCGAAAGCTACGTTCTTTGTGAGTCTCATAGGCTATATATTAGTCCGAAAAAAAAAATTAGTTATTCGCTGTGGCCGGATTTGCGAAGTGAGTCGGAGAAAAATCGGTCGAACGAATGGGTTTTCTGCAAACGTAGCCTTACCCATGGGAGATATATAGTTAAGTCCTAGAGAAAAGTTGTAGAGCTTGATAATGCCTACAAAAAAGTCAACGGTAGCATATGTCTAACTTTTAGGATTTGTTCACTATAACCTCTTTTATGCTAACCAAATTTGTTATATCATAAAGCATTGTTTGTGAAGGTGTTTTTATAAAGATTCTATTAATCCTTATCCAAATAAATGCGTTATTTAGTAAAAGTATTTAATTTTAAAGAAATTTGCCCTTTACATAATTTAATTACAATAAGTATCTAAGAAGATATCGCAGTTTCAAAATAATGATCAAGCGCGCAATTCTTTATGTACAAGGCGCCGGCCGGCACGTTACGGTTTCACGTAATTTTGACCGATTCGTATGATTTTTGGTATGGGCATAAATAGGACTCTGAGGAGTAAAATAGATTTTCTTTCTAAACTCAACCCTGTAGTCTACGCGGACGAAGTCGCAGGCAACAGCTAGTGTTATATTAAATTTAAATTATACAATGAAGTGAGAAATTACCCATAAAAGTACATTTAATTACGGTATGGAAAGTACTGTTATTTATTTTGATTCTCTCATCAACCCTTATACGTCCCACGGCTGGGCACGGGCTTTCTCTACCATCGACAGGACTCAGGCTATAGTCCTTTGATTTTTTCCTTTTATCTATTTCGTTCGTTGCGTCGGCGAATTGTCAAACAAGGCGCGGCGTCAAAGGTGCCGCGGTTTCAAAGGTGCCGCCGCGCATCGCCGGCCGCGGTGGCGTTCGCTTGTTCAATTTTATTAGTTTGTCGCATTGAGCTAATAGTTCAAGAGCTGGCATGAATTTTTGGGTATGTATTGGAAGCAAGTTGAAAACTTGTCATATATATTATATCTCAACACGGAACTGCAGACCTGGCTGGTAAGTAGCGGGGCTAAATTAATCACTAAATTAAAAAAAAAATCTAAAAATAAATTTAATTCAATATATGTTGCAATATATGTATATATGTTGTAGTTAAATGTTAAAAGAATAAAAATAATACGTCGGGCTTATTTTTTTTATTTTGGGGTTGATTTAACCCCGCTACTCATAGCCAGGTCTGCAGCTCCACATACACATACATAACCTCACGTCTGTATCTATCCTCCATAGGGGTAGGCAGAACTGCATTTCTGCAACCACATTTCGCCAAGTATGTACCAGTCCCATGTAATAGGGGCCGAGCCTATTGCCGTTTTTCGGGCACATTTCCAGACTCCGTAATGCTACTGAAAATTTGCAAATTGCAATAATACTGCCCGGCGCATACTTATACCGCGAGACCACGAGGCAGTCTGCAGTTCCGTGTTGGGATATAATAGGAGAGCTATAACAAGTTTTCAGCTTGCCTCAAATACCAACCCAAAAATGTATGCTAGCTCTCCTACTATAATATTACTACCTATAGAGATAAGCAAATGACCAATGACGCAACATGGCGTCCGCGAAATTTTTGTTTTGTTCTTTGAATCTTTACATGTAAGTTTACTTATTTATTTTCGACAATAGTACTAACTTCGAAATGGCCTAGTCAGCACTGTCTCCACCTCCCACGCGGACGTCCAGGGTTCAAATCCTGCTTTTGACTTTTTGTTTTTTATTACTTATTTATTTCTTTTTAAATTAACTGTTTTAATAATTAAATAAATTCAATCAAGAAAAAAATTGTTAAGTATAAAATTAATTTTAATTTACATTAACTATTATACTTTCTAAATTATAAAGCAGCTAATAATTATGGTATTCATAAATAATAACCACATTTATATCTATCATTAATTATTTAACAAATTTTTCAATTATATATTATATATGAATAACATAAAATATTATTTGGGTATTCACCAAACCGGTTTCGCTCAAGCCTCACCTCTAATATTAGAAAGCAATTTTTTTATATTACACGTAGGTAGTGTATGTTCCCCAAAGTTGAATTTATTGTCGTTACTCTTCTCATTAGAGTATAACCTCTGGGCCAACTTGGCAGTCTATTTGAAGGCTTCACAGAGTTTGTAGCTTTCTGTGACTTACTGTTTCGAAATTATATCAAACTCAAAATAAATTGTTTAAAGAGTTTTTAATAAAAATGTCTGTGAATCAATGAAATATGTATAGTGAAAGTTCAAAAATGAAATTAACAGTGGCAGTTGAGCATTTTAAAACTTTGCTCCAAAAAATAATTTAACAATGTCACAATGTTCTAGTTCTTTTTGCTATGAAGCAATGTTAATGGATGAAGAAATCATTTAATTATTAAAATGGTTAATTTAAAAAGAAAAAAAAAGTAAAAAAAAAGAAACATGATATGCGGAACTCGAACCTTGAGTGTCCGCGTGGGAGGCGGATATACTGCTAACTAGGCCACTTCACCGTTGGTGACATTGTCGAAATACCCAGTCTAGTCCCAAAGTGAATTTACCACACCGTGCCCTCACCTTGTAAAATCCGTGTTTACATTTTTATTTTACGTCAATTTGAAATTACAGCTGATGTTATCAAAATTTCCCACTAAGAATGCACTCAACCTTGAGCACGTTAGTGTAAGTTATAACTTTGAGTAATAACCTTAAAAACATCGATAAAAGGACGGAGCCCAGAGCGACACGTCCTCTCTCTGAAAGGCCATGCGGCGGACTGATTTGCTCAGGTGTGCGCGCAGCGTTTTATAGCCCATTTTATAAAATTTATTAAAAAAGCAATAAGTTTGATTTCTTCAAAATAAAAATTGTACGTTTTCAAGTATATGTTCTTCTTTCATAAAAAAATATTGCTCTGTTAAATAAAGTACCATATAAGGTTTAAAAAAAATATTTAGAGACAGTAATTTCTCAATAATTTCGAACGCTTTAGATATTTTATTACTCGAAAACTGGAGCTAAATCTTAAAATGTTCGTAACTAACTTTTTGCTCGGGGATATTGTCTATTTAATAACATTTTATTTTCATTACATATATTATGAATTTAACAAAATTTTGAGCCTCGAAAATGACTCTAAAAGTGAATTTTGACGACCTTAGCTCAGTTATCTTTTTATTTATCAAAATTTACGAAAAAATCTTAAAATGTTCTTAACTAACTTTTTAGATAACAAAATTGCCTACAATAATTGTTAATTTACATATTTCTACAATGGGTCTTTCATCAACTTTAAGGGGTTCGAAAAGTACTGTTTTTGCCCAAATGACGCTAAATTTGTATATACGCTCTTAAGACTCATAGATTGGGATAAGATATAACTAAAAATGCTATCTTAAATATAATATTCACAAAATGTAACTTGCTAAATCCCGATAGCCTTGAAGTAAGCGTCTACGAGTAGGACAAAAGAAATTCTAAGTGCATGATTCAAGTTAGCAATGATCTCTAACGAATTCAGATTCATTGTACCATAACTACAAAGCAAGGTTATTTTTGTAAGGCACCAGATGATTCATGCAATGATCTGCTCGAATTATTAACCGCGGGTTCAATTTCGAGCAAGTTTTTGCCTTGATTTCGTTTTTTGGATATGTAATCATAGTAATCATCCAGCACTTGTTTCGGTACAGGGCTTATCTTTAATTGGCACAGCGATTTGCGGATGTCAAAAAATATATACAAAAAATGTGTTCGCATGATTTGTGTTCTAAAGATAGTTGATATTCCGCTACTGTTTCGCTAATAAAAAATATGGATATGTATGTCAATAATGAAATATAATATCTGTGCTACAGAACAGAATTTGCATTGGGAATAATTTTATAAAATTTATTTCGAATAACTAATTACATTCCTGAGCCTAAATTTGATTTTAAAACGCGTAGAAAACGATTGATTTTATTGATTAAGCTTGATTCACGAATATTGACAATGTCGTTATTAAATCAAAGGCCAAAAAAATAGTTTCTCACCGGTTATTGTAACATAGTAACTAGTAGTTGATTATATTTAACTTTTATGTGACAGTTCTTTCATGCTTATCAGTATTATGCTTAGTAAAATACCGATAATATGATCTACACAGAGCATACAAGTAACCGCAAACCGACAATTCTTTTATACCTATGATTAATAAATGTATTATTTCTATAGTATTTCTATTCACGGGCCTCTCGACCTCGAAGAGCTAAATGCCGTGACGAAAGGACGAACTGAGGAGCAAAAAACTCAACAAACAGACAATGCACTGTTGCTGAATGGCTCTTGACATAGACACACATTCGTATAGGGGAAATAGGTGAACT
The DNA here is from genome assembly GCA_030295005.1 of Cephonodes hylas. Classification (NCBI taxonomy): domain Eukaryota; kingdom Metazoa; phylum Arthropoda; class Insecta; order Lepidoptera; family Sphingidae; genus Cephonodes; species Cephonodes hylas. Next base: position 10,865,886 of record AP025371.1, read on the forward strand.
TTTGTTTGACGACGGTATTGTCACGGTCAATTGTGTGGGAGACACGTAAAAAATATTGTGTGTACGTGAAGAAAAGTATAATGGGAGGTAATTTGAAGAAAGAACGCTTTGCACATATTAAAGGGGGATAAAAATAAAATACGTAAGGAATATGATATTTAAAAAAAATCAATCGCTGAAAATATTTTTTTATATAGCAACAGCAAAGTGCACTGGCACTTAATGCTCAAGGCAGCATACAAGAATGTCAACTAACAAGAAATGACTAGATCTCTTCAACCGGAACAATTTTACCGATCTGTTGGTTACCGGATATAAACACATAGCCTAATTCCGATACGTGGCACACTTGCGTAGCTCAGCGCGGCAGGTTATATATCTATAACCTCTGATACGTTGGCTATCCCACAGCTAATACAATCCCACAGTATTATATTCCATGTTAATGAAAAGATGATTTTCCAATAGGTAGCCATGCATACATACCAGCCTTTTATGCTGCTTTCCAAGCTGACTGCAATGTAAGCACTACCACTTGTTAAATCATATGTGTGTTGTGATAATTAGACGGAGTTTTCTTTAAAACTTATAGCACGAAAAATCAATAAAAAAACGCAAACGACGTAAATAAAATCCGACAATTGTTAAGTAATGTTGATTAAATGTTAAGTATATGTGTTACACGTGCTATTCAATGCTGGGCACGTGAATTTAATAAAATCAAAGATTTATTAATGTTGTAAATAAAGAGCGAACAATGGTGAAGTAATTTGCAATTTAGAGAGGAAATGCAGTCTGCATTCCTGGCTTCATGCCACGTTGATGAGACCCTATTGCTAAATATAGGTATAAGGTTATTATTGTAAGAACTAAGTGCCTTTGGTAATAGCAATACTTCAAGGATTTGTTCATCGCAATCAGTCACAGAATATTGAGATTGTTGCGTCGCTAATAATTATAGATTGTGAAATGAATCATTCTGATCGCAGTACAAACGGCTTTTATTTCACTTGCATTACTGCAGCGGTATAAACTTTCATCTTTCAGCTTGCTTTGCCTTATGACAATATAATTGTCGACGAACTATATTATACAAAGATTAGATCACTCTAGATAACTACATCTTACTCAATATTAACAAGCGTCTCACTAACCGTGGGATATGTTTAATTTTCTCCGTGTCAAGAGACAGTTTTATGATGTTTCCAAAGGATATATTGACCTCTGTTAACTCTGTCCCACGTTAATAACCGATAGTCTTAGGGCGAAAGCTATTAAATTAATGGCCTTAGCAAATAGGTTCCCCTATCTATTAATAAAATTGGTGACTCATTCATCAAGTTTAATAGAATGCCCTTATGTTAGCCATTCGTCAGCGGAGAGAGCTATTTCGAAATTTGTAATCAATTTGCTAAATGGGTCAACATTGGTTATGGTTACTCACATAGAGTATTTATTTAGAAGCGAATCCCAGTGACCTGGAATCGTAAAACTATAATATATTGGTGTAAAACCGGCTGAGGTCGAACCGCTCGTATGGAGGTTTCTGTGTTGCACAAATGAGCATTTAATATTATTAATATCATACGTTTGGAAGAGAAAACTGTTACGGAGAGAATTTTACATTTCACATGTTTGTAGTGGTAGTGCAGTGACCATGACTTTATGAATGTGCGCGTGAGTTCAAATTGTGTCAGTGGCTTCTTCATGTTTTAATACTTTGCTGGCTTAATATCGAAATGGACAAATAAACATCAAATAGGCCGGTTGTGAGTTCTAAGAACTTTGCTCGCGAACCGATCGGAGACAAAGATAAATGGTTTCAATTATACCTTTTTTATCTAATGTGTATTTATTTGTCGCAATAATATCGACTTGGCTTTACAACGGGCATGTTTGGCTGTTAGAAAGCAAATTAAACTAAACCTGTATGTAGTGAGGTGATTGTGAACGGTTCCCAGACAAGGGTATGGCCGGGCAGAGTGAGTCACAGTATGACGTCATCACGACATATGGCCACCATGTCCAGACGGCCCCTTCAGATACCAACGTTATGTTAATGAGAGCACGCATTAAATATACTTTAAAAGATTTTTTTAAATTGCATTAAGATGTTAAAAATTCCAATTATCTTTTAAAATAAGTTATTTGTTTCCCATTAAAATGAAGGCATTGGTCTTTGACTGAATATTAAAAAACTCTTGATTAAGGTCAAAAAATATTATACGATAAAGAAATAACGAAGTTCATTAGCATACAAAACTATAAAAAATATTTTGTTGAAACTAGCCTGCTCCATCGTTTTTCTTGAAGTGACATTAAACCACCTGCCGATTTGATTCTTTCTGCATCGATCTTAAGTTCTAAACGTGTATTAAAAGCGTGAAAACGTAACTACCCATTGTTTTGTCGGGATGAGTGATGCGTTGTCTTAGTCAAGTAGGTACATTAGATACAAAAACAATGTTTAAAACAAGAACAGTGATAGTGAAAGCCTATGTCGGACGGCGTTTAATGACGGGTATAGCACGGGTTATCGTCAAATTTGAAAGTGTAGAAAGTATCTATTAAATTGTCGAATTCATTCATTAGGTACGAGATCAATCGAACATTATTTAATGTTTGTTACGCCGACTTTCCTATGTAATTATGTGAGACGAATTCACTATTAGAATGTTATTGAACACAGTTATTATGTTTGAAATTATTGGTTGTATTAGCTATTAATTCATCTGCGACTTGTTATTATATTAACTGACATAATAGCGACTGGCGACAGAGCAAATGCTAACAGAAAATTTTTCTTTCCTTACAGGGACTGCTTTAAATCGAAACTGCCGTCTTGTCTTGAAATACTCAATACCTTGGACAAATCTTCTTCTATCGGGCTTTTTATGACATTTACTTGGATTTAATAATAACCATATTAATATTCATGCTATTAACCAACATCAGTCACCACGCCATAAACATAATGAAACTCTGCACGACAAATAATCCAACAATTCAACATGTATTATATGTTCCCAGCGCTCTACAATTAAAGGAAGCGGTGTTAGCGTTATCAAACCGGGGCGTCAATAGCTAAAGCTTATAAATCAAACAGCAACTTTCATCAATCACTTGCCACAAAAACTCGATAGCCAATGTCAATGTTTGTGTACCAACGGTCGAGGCGGATGTCGGCGTAACGGAGCCGCGCCCGATCATACTTTATCTAATATTCACTTGACTTACACCCCCATACATGTGACGATAGCTTTGTTTGATTAGGAATTCGGTGGTCGTCGATCTCAGGTCTTGGCTTCACGATTCAATGTAATTATATTGAAATATTCAGTCAAAATGTTAAGAGTCTAAGATTTTTTTGCTTTCATTATATTGCCATAATGTGTTACGTTTATGTGAAGCCCATAAATCCATATTAGAGTGTCATAACTCTTCTGACTCTTATATTTGTTCCGAGTCCATAAAATATGTTTAAAATTCTAGATTTAATAATTAATGATGTTTCTCAAGCAATTTATGGCTGATGCTTAAGCGCTTACCGCCTACGCATTTTGCTAGTCTTCACATAAAACTAGCAAATCCAAATATTTTGTTAAAGATATTAGTTTGCTAAGGTTTCGTACGATACATGTTTAAGCAAGTTATAATGATGAAGGAGATTAAATGGAAACCCAACAGTGTATATTAGTATTGTAAACAAACAGTAAAAGTTTAAACAGAGTCAACAAGTTAGGATAGCTTCGTGCGACGTCTTTCGTTGCCTTTGGAGGATGGTGTTGTACACTTGGAAACATTTCTTGAATAGCAATTTTTTAGTATTTTGCTGAATAAAGAAATTTAATCTAGGTGCATTGAAGATTTAAAATAAGCTTGGATAAAATTTCAGATTAATATAAATTAAGATTAAACCAGATACTCCTCATCTAATGATACATGCTATACATATTTTAGTGTCCAGTTTTTAAACAGGTTCACTGAACGTTGTGACTTTGACAGTATTTTAAATATCCTGATAAAATATCTACCAACAAGAGACGACAATATCTTGTATTTCGACATAATCCACCCTTAAGTATCACTACATTGAAGAATAGAAAAGGATAACACTATCCAAGTAACTGTTTCAGTTGAAATTATTCCTAAACTTATCCCAGTACAGATTCATAATAACGTGGCTGCTTCAGTACAGCATATGACTTCAAGTGTTAATGAAAACAGCCAACATTCCGAACGAGGTGCAGACATGTTAAATGTACACGCTTGTGACCAAAACCGGCGACAGACAATAGAACCCCGTGTATCGCTCAATTTGTACCGGCGCGAAGCGGAGATTTTAGTTTGCTTTAATTATTTTTATATTTAGTATAGACGCGGCTTAGTGTATACTTATCATTATCAGCCCGAATTACTGGTAGGTATAGATCTATGTATATCTATGGAAACCTATGGAAAGACTATCCTTTCCATTGCTTTCAGAGTTGTTGGGAATAGCAGAATGGCTCGATTAGAAATCATTTTTAAAATAATACCTATGAAACCTAATAACTTACTTGTGTTCCCCTTACGAATTAAGTATGATTAAATCAACGTTTAATGGGTGAAGTATATGATATAGGATTATTAACTTAGCTATGTTAAAGAGTCATATAAAAATGACACAAACAATAGACAAGAACCAAATCTCGAAGGTCAAGTATTGAGTCATAGACACACGCAATACATTATCGTGCTTGTGACGCCTACAATGCATCTATAACAATCTATGGTCTTTCGACATTGGCTTGGTGTCATACTGCAGAACACTTCCTATTCATTTTTTTTTAAATAAATGGACATTAATTTAAGACAAGACTATCTCATTTTTTCATCCGAGATTTAATCTCAAAGGTCTTTGTCCATCTTTGTCATTTATTTTATGATATTCTTATTATATTTCCATAATAATTAATTACGTAGACCTTGAAATTCCGTGAAGTCAATAGGGACAACAATAAAAATCCTTTCGTGCTAGGATTGTCGAAATACCTAGAAAACTAATCATAAAAATAATTTACCGTAACCTCGTAACGATTGCAAGAATCAAAGACAAATTTAACTTCTATTAAATTTCTCTGAAAGATTGACAGTAAAAAATAAAAAAAGCGAATAATAGCTCCTTTAACTCAACGAATAAAAAAAAATACTAAATCGTTTTAAACTAAAACGTGTTCTCTTTTTAAATAAAATTTATTGACCACAAATTAATAAATTATTATTATAATCGTAACATAGTTGTAGTAAATCCATTGTCGATCGAAAATAAAATATTAAAATTCCTCGACATATTGTTATGTCAGCTGTTTTGTGGTCAACGACCCGATACGGTAGCAAAGTCGAACTATTTTTCGATTACATTATGTAATTCTCCGTAAATAGGATATATAGAAATATTTTTTGATTTTATAAATATTTTACAGTTTGATATCATATAAGGCATTAAAAATTAAATTTTATATTAAAACACATCATTTTAAAAAAATAAGAATTCATCAATCTCTAGAAAAAAGTATAACGACAACCTTATAACTGCTAAATAACTTACAATAAATTATACGTAAATAAAATAATAAATAATTTTGGATTCATAAATAATATTTCAGAGCAGAGAGCATTTTTGTTGTACCCACCTAGGGATTTTTAACTGCATAAAGAAGCCATTACAACATAATATTAAAAAGGAGTGCTAGGTTAATTCGTTTAATGACTTCATAACATAAATTCCAGTAAAAGAAATTCCATAAAAATGTGAAGAGAACTTTAGAAGCCCCTTCTCTATAATTATTGATTAATGCTCTATAACTATCGCCAGCGATGTAAGCCGGCTCTAGTTTTAAATGATAGGGTCCATTTAACAAAGTGAATTACACAACAAAAACTTAAATGTCAGTGGAAAATGTCGAGCACTCACCTCATTGTACAAAGACGTCATCTTGGCACCAAATGTTTTGTTTTGTAAATGGGAATGATCACAATCTAAACACACATTTCACTTCTAACAGCGGCGAACAATACTGACCAATTATGTCGCCAACGGCAAAAGTTTTTCAAATGTTTCGATAAACGTCAAAATTCCCGCGCATTAATTTAAAAAAGTCAGTAGGCAATGACAGCGCGTTTACGCAGCCAGCGTCGGCGCGTGTGACGCGTACCGTGTTTAGGATCAGCACTGACGGCCGGCGCGCTGAATGGATGACGATGCCGCTCAGCTGCTGTGCTCAATGAACCATTCGAGTTCGGAGGTCACCGATCATCGTGACCTCGCAGATGTTATAAGTTTCTCTACCCTATAAACCTACAATAAACATGTTCGACACAAATGTTAAACAGCTTATTTCTTGAATTCAACCTCATTCGTAAATAAATCCAAAAACGGCTGGTGAAGATGTGTTTAAAAAATAAAACAGTTCCAATATTTTTTCGAAATTCGCACAAGAGTTACGGTCAATTTAATATTAAATTAAAATCAATTACATTATGCACTTAAAATTTTAAAATGAAAAGGTTTAAATATAATTTGTGAAGGTGCGTTTGTAATAAAAAAGTTGTGCTGGAAGCTATATCGATTCTTCTCTATAAAGTTTAACTTGGCCTGTCGAAATGTTTTTGCCGATGACAGACAGACATCGGAGTTCGTCGACAGTGATCATTCATATTATTTGTCATGGAACCGGTATGGCGTAGGGTTGGCGTTTATGCAAGTATTAGGAAGTTAATATTTTTTTTTGTATTGAAGTAAGTATAGTAGAATTTAATATTGGTTATTTAAATTCGAATGTTCATAGTTTCGATAAGTATGAAGATAATAGAAGCAGATTTCACGTTTATTTCTATGTATTTTGAAAAAAAGATAACGCTAAAATATTTATTTATAAGAAAATTAATTTTCGCAAACACACTTCCAACTTTTCGATTCTTTTTTTTTTATTCTTCATAAATTATGACGCGCATTAATAACGAAAATATTCGATAGGTATCCTTATATTGCCTAGCAGTAAGATGAACGTAACTAATTTATTTCTTGATAGAGACATCGATATTTCATATCGTACAAATCGTCTGAAGTGAATAACACTAGCCAACCCTAGCTAATCTAGTCTCAGAATCGACTATTTCGTGCGGTTCCTTGCGGTAGTTGGTGGCTGCACAATTGATTCTTAAATTATATTCTATGTGCAAATTTCGGGTACCGACTGAACGCCAAACCAGTTTTTAGATTGTAAATAAATTGGATTAACAAAATTGCCTCGCCAGTCTCCAGTAGGCAATAAGTTTTAATAAAATTCAAACTCATTGGAAAAGTTTCTGAGTGTTTATGTTATATTTAGCGTTGTTATGTCTTTTGTGGAATTTTAACGTCTTTTATTAACAATTTATGGATATTTGAATTAATTTTAATTGTATGATTATTAATGATTAGATGTTGACAGGCGTAACGAAATATAATTTGGAATGTATTTTCATAGATACTGATTAATAAGTTATGTATCTTGTGGAACGAAAAAGATCATCTTTGAAGGCTAGAAGACCATAAATACTTATATAACCGTTTTTGAACATACGTATATAGAACATAGTATAAGCAGTGGCGTACCTAGGGTGTCAAACTAAGGCAAGCCCAAATGTTTATTTAGTAGCAGCATATTTTTTTTGGTACGTAGGACTAATAAATACCTACCGGTTAGTACTCACATTCACGTTTATAGCGTTATTAATAATATATAAACAATCGTTAAGTTCGTTATTCGGAACTATGTAAGGCAAGTCGGGCTTTCGGGCTTCTATGGAAGTACCGCCACTGAGTATGAGATAATATTTTTAGGATGATTTTAAAAATATATTTATTTAATGTATAAATGTGTAACTTTATATACATACATTATGAACGATAATAGGAAATTGATAGCTGACGATCCAATACCTATTTGTGTATAACGGAATGGCATGCATAAAGCACTCTTTAAGTAAAGCAAAATAGGCAATGAACAATTGAGCTATGTAATTATATTCTAAGATCAGTCTACACTTCCAGCTATCATCAACTTAGTAATTCCTTAAAAAAAAGCTCCAATAACTAACTGGGACTATATTTCATCTCAGATAAAGCCAAGAAAGCATTTAATATGAATGTTGTCGGAAAAGAATCAGTAACGTTCCTTCACATCACCGTCAGACAATACGCTAATATTTCACAAAAATCATGCAGATATGAATCTAGAAGGTTCCGTTAACGCAAGCCATTGCAGTGCACAGTTACCCGTAACAACGTTACACCATGTTACGCTTCGCCCCACACACCATTGTTATACGTGGGCAAACTGGGGCAAAAAATCGCCAAAGTCTTATAAGGAAAACTGCACGTAAGTATACCATATTGGCTCACGCAAATGTATCGCGATCCGGAATGGGACAACAAAGAAAAAGCAGCCATAATTGCGTTTATCGACGAATCTTGACCACAGTTTTTTTTCACTTATTAGGCTGTACTGCATCATCTAGTAACACGTCGATCATCACCATCAAGTGTCCTTTACAACTGAGAGGGTTTTTGAGGGAAATTTCCGAGGTGTGTAGTCCGCAAACCCGCCCAAGGCCAGCGTGGTAAAACAGGCCACAAGAATCGTTACAAGCCAAGATTATGCATTAAAGCCATCTTCATTTGCATAGTATTGGTAAACTAATTTCACATTTTTTATTGATTTGAGATTGGTTCAATAACTAATTTACAAGTTGTTTATAAAAGCTTAAATATACAGTGAAAACTTTTCGAGTTAGTTTTTTATGGGTTCATCATTCCATTTAATGACTTAAGCTTTTAACATCATAAAATTAGGCTTTTATATTTATCTTCTTTGTGGGTGTGTCAACGAGCTTCATATCGATTAAAATCATTGTTTATGGTCGCAGGTCAACCGAGATATAAAAAACTAGAATATTAAACGTATTCTATGAAAATATTTATCTAAAATATCCCATTAACAGATAAAAAACTAGATAATGGTTTTGAATATAGAATTGATTATTATCATCTAAACAAATGAAAATACACATGCTAAAAATATAAAATTGAAAGAACCAACACAACAATTGTTAAAACCGCAAACACAACATAAGAGTCGATATATCGGCACAATCGAGTAGACGTCGTCTGGCCGCAACAATCGACTTCTTTATCAAACGTGGGAACACGACACAAAGGCTTACCGCTAGTTTATTGCCAATGTCGTCGGTACCCGTATAAATTGTACGGGAAATGCGCTGCTCATCTGAATTTGTGATAGAAATCTTGATGGATAGATTGTAATAGAGCCCGGTGCGATAGTGTTGCGCATGGCATCGATTATGGAATCGAATTTGCACGAAATATTGGTTTTGAAATTTGTACATTGACGTGACTAATTTAAATTCTTCCTTTCTAAATAAAATTATCATATACTAGCAATGGATCAAAAAGTAAAACCATTATATGAATAACTTAATTTACTTGTGCGATGCTAGATTTTTGAAAAGAACAGAGTTAACGTTAATTTAAATAGTCACTGGAAAAGTGTGAGATAATCAGCAAATCCATCGACAAAAGTCTAACGCGGTACTTCAAATGGAGACCAGAGAGGCTGCGCGTGAGACTGTTATCGTGTAATCTCGGTGGTCCGCGCAATATGGCGCCACAGCGACGCTCCTAAATCAACCGCTAGAAAAACGAACAACGCATTATCTATAGCAATTAATTATCGGAGGCGGCTTCAAACAAGATTAGCTTTGTAAACTAGAAGAGACAGTATTGTACATTGTAAAGTCTATTTCGAAATTTACTTGTTTGGTCACAGAAGCGTTTAGATGCAAATCGCTTCGGGCCGTTTGATATGATAACTTCATATTGTGACAGTAAAGAATGACCATATTTGTATACTGCTTGTAACAATGCATACAAATTACTATTTGTGTTGTAGAGATTGTATCGCTTTTGGAAGATTCTCATAGTTTTGACCGGATTAGAAAGTATCGGCAGTCCAGATATACAGGGCAAAAAATGTTCAGTTCAATGCTGTGGGAAATTACATAGGGGTTAACGGTTTCGCGAGCGGGCACTTAGCAAGATCAGATAATATTGATATCATTCATGGGGACTAGAATTCGTGTAAAAAGAATCGCGGAAAGTTTTGTAACGGGTCTCATTGAAACTGGGATAGAGTATAATCATGTTTTATATGGACTATTAGAAATATATGGTACAAATTCTACTCTCGCCTTTAACAAACATTATCATAAGCTAAGCCTTGTAGTAATATCGTTTAATACCTTAAAAGTAATTTATGGAGCTACATATTTGGGTTGTATTTGTTACGCTTCCCCTGTGTGGGCCGATAGGGCAACTGTCGGCGCAGTCAGAAGGAAGTTGCTCCAGAGTCAGCGTTTGGCGTTGATATTTTTGTGTAAGGCGTACAGAACCGTTAGTACTGAGGCTTTACCTGTTCTTGCGGGTGTGCTTCCAGTCGACTTGGAAGTACAGCGTCGCGCCGCGTTATATTTTGCTGACAGGCAAAGTATTGATAGAGATTTCCTTCCATCGCGCGACTTTTCAAAAATAACTCGATTATTTAAACCATACGCCGAGACTTACTCGGAATTAATAGAAGAATGGCAAAACCGATGGAAGCTGTCTGTAAAGGGCCGTCATCTTTATCAATATTTTCCTTCGGTTAGCGATCGCTTGGCAAAAACTTGGCTTGAGATTGATCCTTACGTGTCGCAATTTCTAACGGGTCACGGCAATTTTCGTAGTAAATTATTCTCATTTAGGTTGGTTGATTCTCCTATGTGCCAATGCTCAACGCATGATTGCGAATATGAACAGTCCGCACATCATATCCTTTGGGAGTGTAATCTTTGGTCGGATGAGCGTAACAGTATGCTCAATAGTATGCACGTAACGTCTGGTGTTGTTTATTATACAGACCTCGTTGAATCTAGGAGGAATTTCCGTGCCTTTCAGCGATTTTGCCATGCCTATTATTGGAAGTCTGTATAACAGTTCGCACGTTAGGTCCAATTTAAGCAATAGTTATCTATCTGTGGTGCGTTACTTGCGTCAAATTTGTTGGTAATTGTAATTGTCTTTCTTTATGTGAGGTTAAACCTCATAGCTCAATTTTTTGTCACCCGCTTTGCTGTAGAGGGAAGTGGACAACTCTTTGTTTTCCAACTCCTCCTTTACATTGCTTTTCTGATTAACTTCGTTGCGGGATTATGACAATTTAGGTCCCCTTAGATTCGCTGAGCTTCATTGCTCGGCGCCAATACTGTGCGTGCCGCTGTTGATCCTGGAATACAGGAGTTGCAGTGGCGGGTGTGTGGTGGGATAGGGCCAAAAAAAAAGCCTTGTAGTAAGAAGAAGCAAATTATTTTGTCAATTTCTATACATACGTACATAACCTCATGCCTATAATCCTAGGAGAGGTAGGCAGGAGAGCATTTTTGCCACCCACATTTCGCCAATATGTACATATCAGCCCTAATAACAGTTTTATAAGCTGGAGACCGTTAAGTCGCAAGACTACGAAGCATCAAATTAAAAAATAAAGTCAATTACCACTAATCGACTTTACCAATCAAACGTAACAACCCTAATACGATACTAATAAGCAAAGATGATTTCATCAATAATCCCATTAAGGAGCCTAACGTAATCGAGTGACTAGTGATGCGTACAATATTTATTTTAGGAGCTTAATACTTAGTACTCATAATACCTGCACGTGTTCGAGAGTGCGGGGCTTCTTCGCAAATTCGACGAGTTTTTGTGACAACTTTCTACAGATTCCCACACAGCGCCCTTAGAAGTGCTAATGGATTTTATTGGCAAACATAAAGTTGATTCTCATTGTTTATTGTTGTAACACCGATAACATTGTCAACGTGAACACACTTTTGCCTATTGTATATAGGTACTTTTCGATGAGTCAATATGGAGACCTCGTTTTAGAATTTTGTAGATTTTATTTTTCAAATATCAATATAGTATCTTATTTCGATAAAGATTATAATATATTAACTTCATCACGAATGCTTTCTATCATCCGCCTGTGAGGTCCCTTTACCGTTTCCTTTCATAAAAAAAGAAAAAACAAAAACACGCAAAGTTTGCCGACTTTAAACGAATTAAAAAAAATAGGCTAATGACACTTCTGGAATTCGAACAATTAAAACACACAAATAAATATCTGTCACGTTGACGATAATTTCCAAATGTCAAATTAAGAAGCAGAACGGAAATGTCAGCGGCAACACAAAAATAAATGATAAACATAAATTTAGAGAAAAACACAAAAAAGCGGATCGTCTTAAAAAAAACTTGTTTGTAAAACATTGAGATGTAAGTTACCCACGCGTTGTCAATAAATTTTGAAGAAGTCGTGTTGAGAGGCTCTATGTAGACTGGACAGAGTCAAAAAAATTGTGAGATTGCCATACACATGATCTAAGACTGAACCTAAATATTAATCCATACTAAGTAATACATCATGAGTGCTATTATAAGGTAATTAGATGTTCTTTACTATAGCTTTCCTTCAACTAAAATATGATAGAATTTTCAGAATCAGAACACGTAATATAGTTACGAAAAGCTATAAAATTGAAAAAAAAAACAGTAATCTTTATGATTATTTTATTAATTTTATTTATATCTTTGTTTTAATTCTGAATTCAAAAAATGCAATTCTATTTCTTAATCTTACATCACGACTACGTTTTATCCAGTTAATAAATACTTTATACGCCACAATTAAAAGTAGAAAATGTTTTAGACGATGTATTAAAAATTTATCTAAGCGTTGCTTGGTGCATCATCAAAGGAATATTGGACTGTAAACTGAAGACACAAATATTTTATGTAAATATTAAATATGTGTTTGAAAGTTTCATTTAGCACACAAACCGTAACCCCGAGCTTGTTCATAAACATCGTTTGATTTGTTGCCGATTGTAAAATTGGTTTATTGCCTTTAACTGGATAAATAGCGGTCGATGTAAATACGTAATAGTTACCGGATTTCTGTAGGCTATTCCGAGCAAAAGAGCCAGCTTTATTCAAATATTGTAGGTTTATGGATAATGGGCTTCATAAAAACCTTACATCGACCTTAGAACCAGGAAAGCAAATATGGAAATCGGAATCAACCCAGCGTAACTCAGCGAGATCTTATATCTTGTATAGGGGAAAAGTGGGTCGGCGATATCATAGGAGAATGAATACTTCTTTGTTACAAACAACTATATTTTTTTGCGAAAAAAAAGTTTTTAACAAGATCTACGTTTCATCTTTACGCTTAGATAGCTTAACAATATAACTCGATGAAAGTAAAACGGCATGTTGGACATACTTTCGGTTTCAGAGTTTAAATATCTGTAGCATTTGTACCTAACAATGCATAATTTCGAAAGATGTAACGCGGATGTTAACCCGTATATAACTGCGACACAAAAATTATTGCCGAATTTTAAGTATGACACGTATTTTGATCATGTGTCGTCGTGGAAGTGTGAAAAAATCGTGACTTTTCGTCACGAATGTTATCTGTCATCGTGCAGTACTCAACGATGACATGTGCACGAACCGCACTACTTATTGCTGCGCGGATATCGATTGTTACAATCGATCGTGCTCGTGCGAAGTTTCGGAACAACGAACATAACGTTTTTTATTTTTAAACTAAAGAAATATTGTTTACAGCCTCGTGTATCTCCATATTTAACAGTACCGTTGACTTGGTACGGAATGCAGAATATTGAATAAGATTTTACATAACACCTTTAGTATTGTTTTATTTATATTTTTGTCGTGCGATTGAGGCAAATTAATTTACTAATTTTAGATTGTGTGTTATTTTGAACAAAATATTAATTCCACTTTCGCAAACTCGCCTAAACGGAATCCTCGATGAATCATGGTCATGCTAAACTATAAATTACTGAAATTTTAATTATACACATTTTTATTACAACCAACAAATACATCATTAATGCAAGTAATACATCGTTAATAGGTACATGATTGCTTCGATGACCTCATTTTCACGAAACAAATTCAGTGACACCAACCTGACCTATTCATTATTAATTTTGTGGCCAAATTGATCACATCATAATAAAACTTAATTAATATATTTTTAATCAGCAATAAAAATTAATAGCCATAATTTCGATTCAAAGTAGGATACGCGGTTCCAAATATATAAGTATTAAAATACGGAGAACATTTATATTGCAAGATAATGCTTTATAAACAAATAGTTTGAGATATCCCGCGGCTGCGGCGTGGCGCTCTCTGGTGTCTATTAGATGTAATCTTCCAAATAAATTGCATTTGTACTTGCAATCATCAATAACCATTATCAATTCACAGACAAATAATTGCTGTAGATTGTCCCTATCGTATGCAGGCACGTAATTAGTCAGACGGGAGATTTAAATTGGGTTAATTATAATTCTTTTTAAAATTTTAATTTGATATGAAATAATTGGTACGATTTATTGCATCAATTTGCGAACAGTATGAGGTCTTAGAACTACCTACTGTTTATTTGTATCCAATATTTCTTAATAATAGAGTAGGAATATTCAATAGGTATGTATTATTAATTTAAATAAAGTGTTTACGTTTCAAAAGCACATTTTAAAATAAATACCAATGTGAGTACTTTCCAAAAATCTTTTCTTACGTTATTACTACATAGAACTCTTATTAAAAACTCTGATCATACAAGTATACCTATAGCTAATTTCGAAAGGAAAACTTATAATTAAAATACAAAAATGTACTTCTCCATAAATAAAAGCATTTTTGCAGTCATCATCAGTTACCTAACATCAGCTATAGACTTATAGCGATCTCTTTTAAGAAGGATGCACCCCCTTACGTTTTCCATACTACGATATCAAACGATAAACAATTGTAAATTAAAATTTAATTGTAAATTGACAGCCCCGTGGCGCAGTTGGCTAGACACCAGCTTGCGAAACGAGGGGCCGCGGGTTCGATCCCCGCACCGAGACAAATGTTTGTGTGATCCACAAATATTTGTTTCGGGTCTGGGTGTTTGTGAGACCGAAAAGTCTCTCGTAGTTTCTGATACCCACGATACAAGACTAGTATCTTAATGTGGGGTCAGAACTATGTACCTATGTGACTGTTGGGTGTATTTATTTATTTAAATAAAACTAGCCTAAAGAAATAGTATTACGCTTATGTTGCGATTACGTATTACACCAGCTAGTATTGCCTTTTATGTTTCATGACTAATGTGCTGTAAAATTAAGCAATAATTGTGTCTTCATTTCACAAAGTAGGAAGATGTCTCAAACGCGCAATTATTTCGACACTAATAATTAAATAGTTTATTAAATAAAAATCCAGAATAACAATTCAAAAACATGAAAAATTAGAATGAGCGAATGATGCCTGCAGAAGTATTGTTGTGTTGAATATAGGATAGTAATAGTTTATATTAGATAAAGTTTCTGCCAATTATGACAAATATATGAAATTTGTGTCAGCACTAGGCCTTAACTCTTATCAGTTGTAGAAGAGGCCCATGCCTACCTGTAGAATGTATAAGGGTTGGTGATTATGATGATGAGTTATTATTATCATCAGATACCAATGTTGACTAGTGAAGGATGATCTTAGTTTTTTCTTCGATTAGTCTGCACCTTTCATCGCATTATTGGTATTTAGATGTACAGAGTTCAAGAAATCAAAAATCGAAATATTTTGAACACCAATATGAAGGACGGCAGTGTTACACAGAAAAGCTTAAAATAACGGCTTTCTTTTACCGTCTCATTAAAAAAAGTCTTAACTACTACTCAAGACATCTCACACACAAATTAAAAAGATTACTCTAAATTGTTTCAATCAATATTTAAATTTGTTAATCGAATTCAAAATTTAATTCGCATAAAAAACTTTTTAATGTATTTGTATAATAAAATATATGGACTAGAATCATGAGTCATTGCTTTTTTAGATAGATGATTAGCCTCAGCCGCGCCTAGCTTGAGCCAGCCTACCCATTAAAATCCATTCATCAGGATTAAGCAGTAAAACTAGATTTGAAGAACCCACCTGTTTGACTCGAGCAAAAAACTGAAATGAGGCTAGTTTCCTTTTAACAGCATTTTGGCTTTCCATTGACAAAGATGATGTCACGTCTGCCTTAAATAAGAATTAAACCGTTAATTTTGCGCACCTAAGTGGTGAAATGTTCCTCCTTTAATTATGAATTATATTTTTACTCTATAAATAAACACAACCAGCCAATTGGTTGTTCTGACCCTACATTGAGATGTAAGGTTTGTGCCAGTACTGTAAAAGCTATTACATTTTTAATCGACTTCATAAGAAGGCAGTTCTCGATTCGAAATATTTTTAAATCACAAGCTGACTACAAAAATAAGGCAAACTAAAGAGTAATAAGATTTGCTAAACTCACCACGATCTCCCATTTTGAAAACAATAAAACCCATCATTTTAAGGGTCTTTAAACACACAAAATCCTTTAAAAAGTTCTTAAAATGAGATATAAAATATTAATATTGTGGCTGAATAAAATATTCCGGATGCGACATTAGTACATAAATAAATTAGATTTTACAAAACTAGGTTATCGACTTCGCTGTTGGTATATTATTTTATGGTCGATATATTTGCGCGGGCGCAGCTTTAACGAGCGCCTCATGCGAACCGCATCAGATAACATTTTTCTTCATAATTACCATCGTTTGCAATTACAAATAAGGTCGTTTATATTCTGTTTTCCTTATTACGCTGATATTTAACGAAATCTTTCAATCATTCGAAGAAAGTGAGAATGTACTGTATGTAACGATTCTCTGAAAAAGATCTTTAAAGACTTTAATATAGTACAAACATGTCAAATCGTTAATTAATATTTTTAATTATTCAAAATTGAGTGTTGTCTTCCTTTGTAAGTTTAAAAGCTGCTTTTTATATTGAAAAATTAAAGGTTCGTTTTGAATTCTTTCTGTAAGAAAAATGTGAACTAAACTAAAATCGCGAACAAATGTGCTCTAGTACACTGCCACGGGACTTTTTTTTTTTCGCAAAGAATTCTACATCAATCACATAAGAAACGGAAATATAAATAAAAATCCTCACATAGTTTCGAAACGTAATAAAATAAAATTGTGAATGGACCGGCTCATCAGTTTTATAGTGCGGAATGCTAACTCTAACCGAACACTTTAAATTACTGCAAACATAACTGTACTCTTTAAATACTCCTTTTATTTTTTTTTAATTCCAACTAATTGGTTGTCTGTACGATAATTTACTATAACCAATTTCTACGGCAGCCCAGAGTGCCTAGATTGAAGCTATTTTTCTCTGAGCCTTTTTTACGTCACGTGATGTTCCAGATGACATTTCATTCAGTAGTGATTTGTGCGCTTGACAGCTTCATTTTCAACTTGTACAGCACAAAACGGTGAATGAAATAAGTTCATAATAGTTGAGACTCATTTTGTTTGGCTTAACAAAATCTACTGACCGACTTTTAAACCTATTCTTCAGTAAATATTACAATTTACAACCCTAATCGTAAGGAGCTTGCCTGTATATCTTTTACAAATTGCTAATTGATTCTCGCGGAGTTCCTGATTACGTAACAGAAAAGCGATGGCTTGTTAGAAGCGGTCCGTTGCCTATTAAGATGGCAATAAGATCTCTTTCGCATGGCGAATATAATACTCGTTTTACTGCCTAGTCTATAAATAATAACACTGATTTGATACCTGTGGAAATGGCGTTTTAAGTGTGTCAGTACGGTAATACGGCAAATTACCCGCGGCCCATTCCCATGACCTTATGCTCTTGAGCTGATTGGATCTTGGATCTTATTCACGACGGATCAACTGTAGCATGTTTAAAGTAACTTTGCACGGCCTATTTTATAAATAGTTTCAATACGTAACATACGTGGTATTACCTCAATGTGGCATACAAGTCTTGTGTCGTGGGAATCGGAAACTACGAGAGGCTTTTCGGTGCGCCACTAACTCTCCTTCAACTAACATTTAAATTGGTAGCTTGAAAATAACCTAATTTCGCCGTCGGAGAAGCAGTATTTCTTTTCGTATACGATGAATGTTAAAATATACTTTATCTCTAGAAGGAAAACATACAAAATAACCCTTTATCATTATTAACTATCTATCATCCGTTGACATTTAAATTTAACAAAGTTCTTGATTATGCCGCAAGATGTCATTAAATATACTTTTGCCATCGTCTAAAATATGCAACTCTCTTTCAAAAGCGAAACGCCTTGCCCTAAAAACGCCGTCAACCATAATTAAATTAACAAAAGTGTTCTCTATTACCAGATACATTAATCTTCATAAAATGATAAGTACTTTTACATCCCATTGTTTTAGCTTTGACTAAGTTTTGCCAGCAAATATTTGTACAAGACAAGTGATCATTAATCAATGTCCCATTCATTTAAGCTCATTAGCGCTTTTGCTTCGGAGAAATCCTCATTAAAAAACAACAAACTATTGTCTATTGTCAATTTAATTAGTATAAAAATTATGACGTAATATTCCATATTTGAAAATGATACAGACACAAAATATGTTGTATTGTTTGCATAAGCCTCTTAAAAGAATGAAAAAGTCGTTATAGTAAATGGAACCGCAAAGATTGATTCATAAATTAAATGCAAATTTTGTTTTATTTATTTCTAGACATTACTGGTCGCATTGTAATATTATTCTTAACCTATTTTTTATAACAAAAATCTTTTTATAGAAGCTAAGATATGAGATAATTACCGATCGGAAGACATGACACTTTCCAGCATGCACGTTATCCTGACCAAATGTTTATCGTCACATCCGTTGCCACCCATAACGGTTGTCTGTGTTCTACCATCTATCCTATGATTAATATAATGTACCCGAAAATAACTTACAGGTTAAGACTGTAAATATAAATATAGATAACCGCCGTGTCTTAATTAGGAGTGCACTAAACTAAAACACTAAAAACCAAAATATTTATTTCTGTAATATTATACAATTTAAAAATACTCGGTTAAGATTGTCGATTAATAATTTAATTTTTCAGGAATATGTTCACTGCATGTAGCTCTCCCTTAATGATTTCTAGAAATTTGATTTCTAGAGCCGCCTCCATTACAATTAAGAGAGTTTAGGCCTCAGACTACGCACCTAAGTAATTCCTAAGAACTTTTTAGGTGTGCAGGTTTCCTCACGAGGAGTTTGCCTGGGCTTCGAACCCGCGTCCGTCAACATTCTCGACCGCGCGCCTAAAACTAGAGGCTATAGCACTTTGAAATTAAATTTAGGTGTCAACACATAATTTTCATTTGCGTAATTCGCGTTACAACTGCCATCACGATAAGAGGAATGTTTTGCAAACTTCCACCCACTTTTGTGAATTTCTTGTTTGTTTCTCCTTTCACTTGTCATATTGTTTCGCATCTTAGATAATCATGTCCATAGCGTTTGATAGGTAATTCAAATATACACTGAAGAGAAAGTATGCGAGTGCTCTTTCATAGCTATTTTTGCATTTCGCTCACTTCGAGGTTCGCGATGTGTTAAAATTTAATCTTTTCACATTCCTTCCGCGGGGTGGTAACAAGGTAGGCATATGTTTGTTTAGAGGAAAGGATTTCTAACCTATATTTGTTTAGACTATAAGTCTTGAGGTATATAGCAAATAATTTTTTTTTTACAAGAAATTGTAATGAAGCTGTCATAATGTTACTTAGAGGAAGCTTACACGAAATATATCTGCAGCCTAACAAGATCTGTTGATAATTTTATCACTACTACAAAGTTTCTAGATCAATACATACAATTATAACTGGCCATGTCATTTTAATGTCATACCATGTCACAAATACATATTTGTAATTATATTGTTATTAAAGCATTTATAGATAAATATTTTAGTCGAAGTATTTATAATCCAAGAATGTTTGTAACCGCCGTCAGTTCTATAATCAAATCTCTTGTCAAATTTTTTTTTCTAACTTGATATAAAAATTAAAATCGATATACAACATCAACATTCGATAAATAGTACCTAGTCCTTCAAATATATCACGTAAATAAAATCATCAACAGTTTAGAATCTAAACTGTCTATTCCCAGCGTTTGAATTCTCACATTTCAATGTTACATAACGGTTCGAGACGGCACGGGAGCGTCTCCTGTCTCCAGCTTTATTGATATTACTCCGGATACCGTTAGTGGCTCCGATGATTTACAGTCATGACTCATCTCGTACTTTTTGTCCGTGCTCCACGAACTTTTACCGAGAATTATTGAGATGTCACATGAGTTCATGTTTCTTGAGATATTATCGCTCGTGGATGAGATGGTCTAATACGTTGGTGTATGATTGATTACATTTGAGGTGTATAACAATGTTCACTTATATGAGGTTTGGGAATTCGTGAATGAACAAGTTAAATGTTAGCAAATGTTCGAATGGGTTTTAAGTGACGTATTAATAATAATTATCGACAAGAATAAAGCAGATTAAAAATACAAGCGACAATTTAGAAACTAATAACAAAAGGAATGGATCAGTTCGGCCCTAATAATTGTAGCATCGTCCCTTTTAATGAAAATTTTAGCATAGTTTCAATTTGATCTAATAATCGAAATATATTTGAGAAGCTGAAGCTTCTAAAAACCGTCTAAACAAGGCCAAATTTTGATCCTTTGATACACTTGATCTCATAACCATTAGCATAGACACTGGCAATTGAAAAAAAAACAATACAAGCATGGGAAAGCCGCGATAAGATCATAATTGATATGTAACAAGCTATAAGAAAGAATACTATTTCACCTATTGTTTGGAATTCCCAAGCCCGTTTGAAGAACTGATGGATGTGAGGTAAATGTTTCCATTCGGATCGATTGACCCTATTGATTATTGCATTCGCTTCCTGGTGCGTTGTTCTCTTTATGTGTTCACTAGCTTTCTTGAATCGAAGGTTAATGTGGGCCTTAAATAGGCATTTGAAGGGCATTTGGTGGAGGTTTACTTTAAAGTAAATAATTTAGTCTGGAACAGTAAAATAAGGGTTGAAAGTAGAATGTTTGAAGATTTTTCCGACAATCTACCTTAGAAAAATCACACAGAAATTAGAATATTAGAAACCTTGTAATATGCTTTAAAAAAATCGATTACATTGCGACATTAGCCAGATAATTGGAATACTTAACACATTCTTTAATGAAATTTAAAGATAAATACTATCATAAGCTCACAAAAAGAGTCTAATTTTGTCGCTAAGTGTATAAATGCATCGAGTTTCTTTCGCGGAAATTAAGAGTTTGTTAGAAAACGAAATATCGCGTCTAAATAATCGCGGCTAAATCTAATTTCAAAATACACTTAAAATTACCAGTTTTCCCATGTAATTAAAACAGTATTTATACTATCACTGTCACATGTCTCTTTGTCCGTTTTATCTCCAGCCAGTACCATCCATTCGGCTTTAATTATATCCTCATTTACATCACAATTGCATAAATGATACAATTAACCTTATATAAGGCAGACAAAGCGTTGCATCTGTTCGTTTGTGCGAAACTTCAAGCTATGTGCACATGAAGGCGGAAGACAGTTCTGTTCAGGGTCACTCTGTTATGCTGCAAGTAAACCTAGATGTGGCTAAACGTACAGATAATAAATATATCGTTTTTATTGAAATTGAATGTATACATGACTTGATAGCTTCTGTGGAGTTAGTTAGACAAGAGAAGACAAGAAACGGATCCACTAAAATTTGTTTAGGTTCTGGTTGTTACTCACTCACACCGATTTTTTTTATACGTGATTATTTTGATATGAAGTCGGAAGTATATAATTGTCTGTTGGCTACATCTATTTCTAAATTATTTTGTAATAATAATTAACTGACCTATTATTTTTAAAAAATCTTTTGTTTAAGACTATAATATCTGTATGTATTTCGATACCCGTATGTCAATAAACAAAGGATACATTGAATTACTTACAGCCTTTAATCTGAAGTATTCTATGTCTACACTTTAATAAGGCATTAAAAAGGAATATTCATTTATGCGAAGATAATTTATAGAAATATTTAATAATGTCTAAAATGTCGAGTTCTTCCTTATCTATGACAAATTTCTTAAGAGATGTTAAAAGCAACTGCCCTGTTCAGCGAGGTATAATAACCTATTAAAAATCGATAACTTTAAACGTGTATAGCTAATTACAGACTTTTATAACCTTGAAGTCGTAAACTAAAGCTAGTTGAGAGACAAGCGAAAATAACTGAGATTTTCATGTGAGGATTTACCTGACTTGACTGGCGATTATCGATTGTGAGTCAAAAGTTAACGATGACAAATAAACTTTGGGTATTAAAAATTTTGATACATATTTATTAATTACTTACTGAAGTAAAAACAACTAATTAAATAGAAAACTAAACACGGCATAAGTATTTAATAACGTAAAGACACCTTTGGCTAAGAAAGTTGATATTTGAGTCGATCGAACTCAAATGATATTTAGCTGGTCACACTCTATATCAAGAGAAATCGGTGGAAGGGAGCGTTTGCATTCCGTTTTAGTAATTACTAAGTAATCATATTCACCGTTAAAACTACATGGAATATCGATTCTAAAATCGATTTCTTTATCGATGATTATTTTATGACATCGTTCAAAAAGACGAGTTTATCCCATCCAGCATTAGTAATTACAATCGGTTTTCTCATAGACAATGAACATGTTCAAGCGTTTTGCACTCGCGTTTACAAGAATCGATTTAATTTACTGTTGTGCATAATTTGCACCACCCACATAGAAGCTCAGTGATTTATCTCTGTTTTAAACGTCCCTTAAAGCGAAAGGATGTTGATGTTTTGTTTAATTTTGTTTTGAATAAGCACAAAAGCAATGAACAAATTAAGTTTAGGAGTTAAATTATTTAAGGACTTTAGAATATGAAGGATTTCTATTGACAGCCCCGTGGCGCAGTGGGCTAGACACCAGCTTGCGAAACGAGCGGCCGCGGGTTCGATCCCCGCACCGAGACAAATGTTTGTGTGATCCACGAATATTTGTTTCGGGTCTGGGTGTTTGTGAGACCGAAAAGTCTCTCGTAGTTTCTGATAACCACGACACAAGACTCGTATCTTAGTGTGGAGTCAGGATTATTTATGTGACTGTTGGGTGTATTTATTTGTGTATTTATTTATTTATACAGTAAAAAGTTACAATATTACTGTATTATGCTTTGTTCGACTCCCTCGATGTCTCGCGGCACAGTTACAATGCCGAGCGATCTCGGCCTTACCCGAGTAGGATAAAGTTTTATAGATGTTTTCTATTTGGATTCTCAATGGCAGCATGGAGCCTCATATTAAGCCCGAAAAACTTGCTGTTTTTAGCTCACCCTCTATTTCATGAGACGGAAGGATAATTTTTAAAAATGTGAGTGCAGATATACCCCTTTGCCTAGCCCTTCGAGGAATACAGACATAAGTATAACCATGTAGGAAAGCAATTAATCCCTCCTTTCACAACAATAACTTATAAAGAGTGACCCTCACACAGTACTAGGAACTGGTAACATTGATTTATACGCATTGTCAGACATAATGTGGCATGTAACTAGGAGGACGCGGCTAATTCTAACAATTATATCGAATCATGCAATTACGGAAACTGCTCTTTGTACCGGGCGCACTCGTACTAAAACGGGCCCTATATTGCCTCGTGAATGGTTCACTGCTGATAGGCTTTCAAAGGTTTTAGCGATCCGAAGATACAGGTAATTAAGGATTTAACCTATTCTATCCTATCTATTCTTTTTCTACTAAGCTTAAAATAAAACTTTGAGAAAAATGGATTTGGAATACTGGTGTCATTTTGTCGAACCACCAGTAACGAAAAGGTGCAAATAATTTCGTTTGTGTTATGTACAAGTTTTAGAAAATAAAATTTGAAATAATTTATGTATGTTCTGTTCTGTGAACTGATATGAATTTGAATATGCAGAGTTTCGTCAACATATTTCTATTTTACTGTTAGTTAGAATCTCCCGAAACTCTTATAAGACTATCAAATCAGCTTGAGTTTAACGCATTCAACGTCTAATCTTACGCAAGAACCTCTTTGAAACTTTAACAAATAGAAGCAAAAGTAACGACGGGCTTCGAAGGACCCACAGTTTCTTGTGAGGTCAAGCCCACTGATTGCTAGAAATCCATGCCTGGACTAATGTAATAGTGCTAATGCTAGACAATAGGGAAACTAATTGAGTTGAATACGACCAGTGTAGAGTAGATACGGTTGCGTGTAACACTGGACAAGATAATACGTTTAATTGACTCCTGTAACATTTTATCTGTCGAGTCATTTGTAGTTTACGTTAATGCATTTATACCTACTTTTAAATACACCCAACAGTCACATAGATAGTCCTGACCTTACACTAAAATACAAGCGTGTCGTCAGTATCAGAAACAATGAGATATTTTTCAGTCTCACAAACACCCAGAACCGAAACAAATATTTGGGGAACCCTCGGTCTATCGTTTTACAAGCTGGTATCTAGCCAACTGCACCACGTGCTATCGTCTGTTGTTTCTTGCGTCTTAGTCGTCTGTGGCGCTAGAATTGTATATTAATTTATGCTTTTATCTGCTGGATGTACCTTTATTTATTCTTAACCTGTTTTTTTACCATGATGACCCCTGACCAGCTCCACCTTTGATACCTTATTCACTCTTCGAAATTGTAAAAAATCCCACACTTTTACCAATTACATACACTGAAAGTTACAAACATAAAAACGTTTTACACCATCCGGAGGTGACACCGCCATTAAATTCCGTTTAAGCGGATTCCATTCGTCGAGGTGTTTTTAAATCGTACAAAAAGCTGTAAAGGTTGCCCGCACTTTCCTTGCACTTGACCGGACGACCACAATTATCACAAACTCTCGCTGTTTCATCTCGACATCTGACCTTCATTCGGATAGGGCTGGCGATTGCACTCAAAAGCAATGTGCGTGACCGATAGCTCGTACACATACTGAACTCTATGAATCCAGATCTAGCTCACTTAATATCTGACTTTTCTATGATACATTTCTGGTAATATTTAATAATTACATATTAAATTGACCATTTAGTCCACCCGCTCTAGGACAGCGTGATGGACTGAGCCCTAAACTCTCATAATTGTAGAGGAGGCCTATACCTATCAGTGGACGTACATGGACTGATGATGAAATTGAACATTTCCACATTAGCCGCACCTTCAACCTTTTGTGACAATATTTTGGATGAACATAGTATTATTTATTCTTTTGAATAGCTAATACCCTAAACTAATAAAATATGATTAAATAGTCTAGTACATAAAATAGGAAAGAATAGCAAAAGTAGACGCCGAAATTTCATACGAATTTGGATCTTAAATGATAAGTACTTAGGATCCTTAAGCTGGTCGAGTATCTGGTAAGCATAATATACGATTACTGTGCTACAGAAATCTGACATCTTAAGACTTTAAACTTGGAATGATAATATTAATATCAGATGTGTTTTGGAATTAGCCTGTGCAGTCTAGCCAGCATCATCAGAAAATACGGAAACCATTATACAAACTAGAAATCAATAAAAAGTATATAATTGGTTACGCACATTGTTAAAACACATCCATTGTTGTTCTCAACGCTCATATTGATACGGCGATAAAAGTTTTCAACATTCCCATAGCCTCTTCAAGTAATACAATTAAACTTTCTTTTTTATTATATGCTGTTACAATAAAAACAATTAAACTATGACTGCGTGAAAATTGAGCTAGAAGGTAGAAGTAAGACTAGGTAGATATCGCATCGTTGGTCAAATGGCAAAACAAGTCGTATGATCCAGAGTTCGATTCCCGGGTGCTGCACTACATTGGACTTATTCAACAGCACGGAAGTAAGTATTTGCTTACAATATGGCACAGGTCTGTGCGACTTAAAAAACTATTGATGAAACGTGGGTACGATTCACATCTGACTTAAATATATAAAAATACCCGACAATGTTAAGCTTGTGTCGTGGGTATCAGAAACTGAGATACTTTTTTGGACCCACAAACCTAGACGCGAAACAAATATTTGTGGATTACATAAATATTTTACTCGGTGCAGTGTGTGGAACGAATTCGAAGCCTCCCGTTTGGCATGCTGGTGGTCATACCTTCAAGGATACACAAGTGTACGTTTTATATAAAAATATTTTTTGTAAACCCTACAACGCCCCAGTACGCCACAGCCGCTGGCGATGGCTTTCACGATCGCAATCAATCGCCATTCTATTCGTAAGGTGCCATTGTCTATGCAACAGCTTGGGCGTTGATGTTTGTTCACAAATCCTGTTTTCATATGTACAACTAATAAAAAACGAACACTGCCTTTGTATCATATCAAGAGCGAGAACTTAGGAACATTTATTCAAGGTATGCAGTGATGGCCTCGAGGTTTGGGCGCGCGGTCGAGAATCTCGGCGGTCGCGGGTTCGAACCCGAGGCACACACCTCTGACTTTTCGAAGTTATGTGTGTATTCAAATTGAATTATCACTTGCTTTAACGGTGAAGGAAAACATCGTGATGAACCTAAGAGTTCTTAGAAATTTCTTAGGTGTGTAGTCCGCCAACCCGCACTAGGCCAGCGTGGTGGACTATGGCCTAAAACCCTCTCAATGGTAGAGGAGACCCGTGCTCAGCAGTGGGCGTACATGGGTTGATGAAGAAGAAGAAGATTCAAGGTATGTGGCACTGAGGAGTATGTGGCATTTTTCAGTTTTGCCCCAATGACGGCAAACGTTCCTCTTTGTCCTCTTTGAGTATTAATAGAGAGCTAGACTGAAACAATATCAAGTTTTTGGTTATTTAGTACTGTAATGAGTAATGTTCCAAGTAATCATAGACAGTACTGCTATGAACTAAATATCACATTTTCTTCATACATAGCAAAATCATGTCATTAATTCAAACACTTTTGTAATGCATTATACTATTCCAAAATGATTGATTGATAATAACATGCCTAATTTACTAATTTAATAAATAAAAAACAAAGTTAAAAAATAACTTCAATATGCTTTGGATGAAAATTCTATGACAGTAAATCTTACATCACCTACATTTGAATGAAAAATGGCAATAGCAATAATAAAACACCATTACAACTCTTAATAGCCAAGGAATCCATACGTCTTCATAAAAAGTGAAATCACAACGAGTATTACAAATGAGATAGTTTATTGCACAATAAAGCAACAACAAAATAACAAAACGTTACACAAGAGAACATAATACCGTTTGGCCGCACAAATTGAATACGACAATGGCTCTTTGAACGATTGCCCGGCCACAACCTTTCAGGCTTTCGACCTTTTCCCCTAAACGATTTTTGTACAGTACTTTCTGTTCTTTGACGATTTGGAAAAGTGATCTTTTGAAAGTTTGCACGCAGCTAAAGTAGACTGTTCGAGATGAATTGCTGCATAATCTATTGTTTATAAATATGATTCGGTGAATGTCTTTTAGATTACAGTAGGCATTGAAGGTCCGTCAATCTCGATTGTATGAATTTTTGTGATGGTTATTGTATGTAATTTTAAGATGTTTTTACTGTCATTGACATTCAAAATAGTTATATATCATTTATAAAAAGCTTACAATGAAAGGATTTTACGTAAGTGTTAATTGTGTGCACTATTGGGTCCTGAGTTATCACTAAATAGTTAAATGCGTTTGCTATAAAATTATAGCATTAAGATTTTCACAAAAGTGACCTTACGGTTTTATTAATATTGTTAATATTCACTAAAAAAACTAGTTTACATAAAAAATATAACTTAACTTTCAGTCTAAGATAACTTTAAGAACATATCTTCATAAGCCTAAAGACATCCATAAATCCAACACAGCTTCCAAAGTAAACTGTAATAAGCGACAGCTGTCACAGACAGGTGAAACCGTGTCGCATACAAAGCCCGAAGTGCAAGATGGTCGAACCGTTGATAAGGTATCTCGATACATTGTAGCCATCAATCGAGAGCCAGTGAAAGCGGCTATAGCGAATAAGAACAACAATCGGCCATCCATTGTGGCAGATGAAAGTGTACAAGGTTATCTTAACACTTGCGAAGCGCGAGTTGCGTGAGGTTTTTCCATTCCCTTTTATGTTTTACAAGCTCCTGACTGCGCTTTGACCTCCTAAATGGCCGGACAATGAGATTGTACCGAGAACTGTCCGGAATGATTTAAGGCGCCCAAAATTTGTTGGTGAAAGTCTATCGTTTGTTTTGATGATGAATTAGATCAGAATATTTTAGTTTAGTGGTTTGTGGTGATTGGTAAAGAAAATTATGGATTAATATGTGGAATAGAGAGAGCGAGGCCATAGTCCAACACGCTGGCCCAGTGCGGGTTGGCGGACTATGAACTTTAAGGTGTGCAGGGTTCTCACGATATTTTTTTCGCTATTAAAGTAGTTATATACATATGAATAGGTGACATTCATATAAAAGTACTCGACCGCGCACTTCAACGTCAACAATATTGCAAATTTATAAACACTAAACTTTCCTCAAAAGCGTGGATCGTTTTAAAACGTCAACAATGTAAACACCACGTATGATGTTTTACCAGCTAATTCTAATAATTCGCTAAAGGTTAACTAATTTCATTATAACATTTACATGGGAATTGTGTTTTACGTTCGATGTTACAAGGTATACGGTAATGCCCACTTGCAACTGTGTATTTTATTGTACGCCTCGCCTTGTGCGCGACTAGACTTGTCTATTTTTTGTTTTTTTTTTTGGAAAGGAGGTTGGAAAAACGGCAATAAGCCGCCAACTATTATGTGATAGGAAAATTCCTGGCGAAATGTAGGTTCAGAAATGCACCTCTGCCTACTCCATAGGTGATGTTTCTATGGACCTTTTGAGAAAAATCTGTTCCATTTCATTGACCGATTGATTGATTTTTTTTGTTTGTGTACGAAGAATACGCAGAAGCCTTCTTCTCTATTACCATAGATGGCAGATAGTAAAACAGTTGAAATACACCTCTGTCTAAAATATCAGGCATAAAAGTCCACTTATCTCAACATAAACACCCCTGGCAAACGACAACCAAATTGACTCCGCCAAGAATTTTCCATGCATATTCAAAAGACCTAATTGCATCACAGCGGCATTTCGATGCAGTGTCGAATTACGAATACCGGTAACTTCCAAAATCGGCCAATGTACAGACCTACGGTACGTTTATTTGTCGAGCGAGTGGTTAGGCGGGATGTAGGACAGCAGGTTCGTGCGCCGAGCTGGCCCACTTTGGAACCGAGGGCACACAGACGCACTTACGCAGGTAAGGGCTACCAGGTGAAAAAAATATGATTTAAGGGCTTATACAGTCATCAATGGTCTTTACTGTAACTTGGATTCATACAATTCAGAAGACAACGTCTGCGACAGTGCGAACATTCGTAAATTACAGTTTAAATTAAACAAAACAGTTTTGTTTATTGATTAATTATGTATAAAATGTAAAAAAGTGAATTAAAATTTATAAAATGACATCTATTTTTTATTTTATTTTAATTGAAGCAGTATTTGATAAGATTTGCTATGTTACAGGATAGACAGAAATGTCCAAAAAAATAAATGGAGCGTGTGAGGAAAAAATAATTATAGCAAGAAAATATAAATCACACCGACCCCAAATAGAACTAGGAACAGGGGATTAATGTAGGTACTGTTTTTTTTTATTCAAAAATGGAATCTACACTGTCTTGGAGAGAAAAAGAAAATTAAAAAATAATGTTTTTTTAATAAAACCCGCAGCAGCCCTAAATAAGTGCAATACATACAGCCGTGGGTTGTTTTGCATTTGGTTTGTGGCACGCGGACGCTGTCTGCCCCTGAAAATTGTTTTATTTCAACCTCACGCTTAATCCGCTAAAAGGTTTTTAGAGTACACTTGATTTTTTTACCTTTGTCCTGTTACGTTTTGTAATGTTTATCTCTGCAAATTTAACAATCCGCGTTTCTTCTTTTCTGCCTTTTTTTAAATCCATTCTGTTATTTTTAAAAAGTACTACTCGTAGATATATAATATATCAATTTTTTATTTATTATTATTTTTTAAGGGAGTATATTAAAATGATGTAATTTTTTCTACATTCTCAATTTTTTCTAAACATACGTATGTATATAAGCGAATGTAATGGGCCATAATGTAGCAATTAGGTATTATGTAATTCGTTCGGCGATTAGGAATATGCGTTTTTTTCTGACCTTCTAATCTTCATATAATTTTTCAATTAAAATTAAGGCAATAACAAGTGGATATTAACCCTATTTTCTGTTAAACTTTTTTATTGTTATTATTTTTAAATTACAAGAAAAGGAACACAAGGATACAACCTATTTTGTATCCACCTTTTTCAACACATACACCTTATTCAAAAAGAGAATACATGCCAATTACTCTAGACTTTTTGCGTTACAAAGCAAGCACCAATTAAAGCGGTAAAAACCTTTGCATGCCCAACAATGCATTGAAAATGAAGTAAAACGCTCGGGACAAGTCACAAAGGGGTGGCGCGGATAATTTGATGCAGTGAAGACGAGAGCCTCACAATAATGTAAGATAGACGTCTGATGAATATAGGGTTTTCGACTAAGCAATTTATAAATTTAAAAAAGTGAAGATTCAAAATTCGAATTTCAAGTCTGCGTAAGTAAGAGCGTTTTTCGTTTAAAGGGTAGTTTGGGTATGATTTTATACAACTAATAAAATAATACAACCATCTTGACTGTTGATATTAGATCATTGCCTCAAAATTTAAAATAAAGAAAAACATAATGTAAATAATATGCTTTGCTGTTTTTTCAAAATAAGTGGAAAGAAGAAAGCAAAGAAAGGCATAGGTAAGAATAGACTTTCCACAATCACACTTTAACATCACCGTTTTTTCTTAATATTTTGTTACTATTGAATTAAAAACGTTTCGGCTGAGCTTGATGAACTTTTACATGACTAAATTAAATTCAGTAGAGCATTTAAATGTTCAATTTCAATGTTAATCTTGTAGAAGAAAAAATCATCACCATCAATTTTCTCTCGTTCACTCCTAGACAAAGGCGCCTATAGCACTCCACTGGAGTAATATCGTCACCCCCCCTAGCGAAAGGGGTCCTTACACTACGTTCCAAAAACAAATAATATAAATCCCGACACAAACTCAGACTCGCCAACCATATCCTACTAGTATCCGATCGAAAGACTTTGATGGATGGACGCGCGGCTCGGCGCGTAGTAATTGGCGTTTTACGTACGTGCCAACCCTACATAGAACCTTACCGTTGGACCCTGATGAATATGTATTCCTAGTATTTGGCACATTTAGCCGCCTACGAATAACTTGCGGACTCTAGTAGTAATTTAAATATTAAAAACTTTGGATGATAGAAACACCTAAGATGTGAATGCGTAATAGATTAGTTAAATTGAAAATCCACCCTTTTTGTAATTTTCATATGTTTAAGAATTATACCAAGGTATTTCTTTTTAATCATAAAAAGCATGATACGTACACGTAGACGCCATAATACCTACCTCCTTACTAGGAGGTAATACTTGTCATCGTGAATGCACAATTATTTTGTTATCAACGTGAGTATATTTTTAGGTATAGCTGTAGGCTTGCATCGCTTTGTCGTGTCAGAATAAAAAAATATATTTTGTATATTTTGACGATATCTTATTTTTCATATGAGTAATGTTTGTGCGTATTCAATACTTAGTATTTATTAAAACAATTTTTGCTCTATTTCTACTGCACTGTCACGACACGTTCCACAATGATCATACTCACTTTTCAATTGTTTTTCTCTTAGACTTTAAAATATATGTATATTGCCACTGACCTTATTATATTATTACTAGCTTTTGCCCGCGACTCCGTCTGCGTAGACTTTAGGGCTGAGTGCAGGAAGATAATACGTGAATCTTTATTTCTTCTCATAAGTGTCCAAAAAAAGTTTTACTTTGAAAAAGCTATTTCCGCATTTCTTCTTCTTCTTCTTCATCAACCCATATACGCCCACTGCTGAGCACATTGAGGGAGTTTAGGCCATAGTCCACCACGCTGGCCTAGTGCGGGTTGGCGGACTACACACCGAAGAAATTCCAAAGAACTTTTAGGTGTGCTGGTATCATCACGATGTTTTCCTTCACCGTTAAAGCAAGTGATAATTCAATTTGAATACACACATAACTGCGAAAAGTCAGAGCTGTGTGCCTGGAGTTCGAACCTGCGACCGCCGAGATTCTCGACCGCGCGCCTACACCTCGAGGCCATCACTGCTTATAACATTCTGCATTTATAACATGTTTATTCCACGGGAACATTTATGTAATTATTACTTCACAGGGTCCTATTTATGTTCATACCTAAAATTATATAACTTAGTCCAATGGTTTAGACGTGTAACCGTAACAGATTTACAGAGTTACTCTAGCAATTATAACATGTACCCATACCCACAGGAACACATTTTCCAGGATAAAAGTATATCATGTTAATTTGGGGGGACCTACCTATCTCTATACCAAAATTCATTCAAATCGATTTAGTAGATCTTGAATATAGCGATTCCCACGGAAATACTACATTTTCCGGCATAAAAGTATCCTATGTTACTTTGGTGGGTGCTACCTATCTCCATACCAAATACCATTCAAATCGGTTCAGTAGATCAAGAAATACCGATGCCCACGGGAATACTACATTTTCCGGGATAAAATGTATCCTGTGTTACTTCTGTGGGCCCTACCCATCTCCATACCAAAAATCATTCAAATCTGTTCAGTAGATCTAGAAATACCCATTCCCATGGGAATACTACATTTTCCGGGATAAAATGTATCCTATGTTACTTGAGTTGGCCCTACCTATCTCCATACCAAAAATCATTCAAATCGGTTCAGTAGGTCCAGAAATACCCGTTCCCACGGGAATACTACATTTTCCGGGATAATAAGGATCCTGTGTTACTTCGGTGGGCCCTACCTATCTCCATACCAAAAATCATTCAAATCGGTCAAAAGGTTTAGGCGTGAAAGCATTACATAGGCAGTGTCATTTTCGCGTTAGAATATATGCTCATCCCACAGGAACCCTACATATTCCCGGGATAAAATGTTGTTCATGTTACTTCATAGGATTTCATTTATGATCATACCAAGAATCATAAAAATTGGTCGAATAGTTTCAGCGTGAAAGCGAAAGAAAAATATAGGGTTTAATACCCAATCCCTCGGGAATACTACGCTTTCCGGGATAAAAAGTATCCTGTGTTACTTCGGTGGGTCCCATCTAACTCCATACCAAAAATCATTTAAATCGGTCAACTGGTTTAGGCGTGAAAGCATTACACAGGCAATGTTACTTTTGTGTTACAGTTTATGCTCATCCCACAGGAACCCTACATATTCCCGGGATAAAATGTTGTTCATGTTACTTCATAGGATCTTACTTATGTTCAAACCAAAAATCATAAAAATCGGTCAAATGGTTTAGGCGTGACAGCGTAAAATAAATATAGCGTTTTATACCCAATCCCACGGGAATAAAACATTTTCCGGGATAAAAAGTATCCTATGTTACTTCGGTGAGTCCCATCTATCTCCATACCAAAAATCATCCAAATCGGTTCAGTACTTTTTGAGTTTATTCGTAACAAACATACAAAAATACAAAAATACAAAAATCCAAAAATCCAAAAATCCAAAAATACAAACCTTTCCTCTTTATTATAATAGTATAGATTAAAACGCCTAACCTCATAGTGTTAATACCGCCATAGTATACGGTATAATGAGTGGTTGTCGGGCAAGTATTGTCGAGGGCGGACACCCATCGTGGTTAGACGCTAAACGTTGCCCAACCAACACTGATATGAGGATTAGGCTAAACTGCACATAATTACAACACTGGCTTCGTCGCCGGTTTCCCTTCCGCGCTTTTTCTAAAGGTTATATGTCACCTGCACTTGTATGGTGATGTCTGATTAGAGTATCAAGTAAATGAGATAGAACGAGTGGTTTTGTTGGGTATTGCAGAAACAAATGACTTGTCATAGGACAAGAAAAGAAAAGAGCTAACAAAGAGTTTCTTGCCCGTTTCTAGTGATCACTTTTGAGCTGGGTGGTAATTTTGATCAATATAATTTAATTTGTCTCATTACATTGTAAACGATATCCTTGAGTAGTAGTTGGAAAGTTTTTGTTTGAATCTAGTGGGTTTTAAAACTTTAGGAAGAAAGATTTCACACTGTTGGCGACATCACACATCATCATTCACTTGTCCTGTTCCCAATTGCTATTTTGAGTTGGCGCAGTATTTTTTATCCTTCGAAATATCCCTATCTTCCAAGCATATTTTTCATTCAAATCTCTCTCACGCACTCAACCCATGTTGGCAATACCACGCATAGGTTGGTATTGATACATAGCGCAATGTTACCGCAACGATACCGGATGATAAAGGCTCGGGATGGCTCTGACCGCGAGCAATCGAGAGCGCGTGGTTGCTACGATTACGCATTAAGTAATATGATAGGTGCAATAGTCAGATGCATAAGCATATCGCGATACTGAGATGTCAGTCTAATGTCGCAAGTAAGTACGCAATGTCTTTGTTTTAATCAGTAGATCTGTAGCGGAGGCTATTCGAAACAATTATTTTTATCAAAAAATATTTCTTATACAAATCGTAAGTAATTTCCACTTTTGTGAAATATTCTTCATTCAAATATTGCATTTCTTTTTATACCATAAAATTCAAATTATTTATTTTTACCCAACGACCGCAAAGCCAAAAAAGAGCGATAATTATTTATTTGTAGTAGCAAAAGTAAATATATTCTTATTTACTTTCATCACATGGAGTTCTACATGTGAGTGAGAATTAAATAATTTACACAAAAGAACTCAGGCTACTTGCTGTCACTGAGTGATTATGTCTGATACCATTTGAATGTTTACTAGTTTAATATTCAGGCAAAAGATTCTACATCAAATGGCTGACAAAGAAAAATTGTTGTTAAGATAGAGCATCGCGTACCGACGGGGGAATATTAATACATCCGCTGTATATTGTGCAAAAAGCAAACTGAAACAGTAAGGTTGGCACGCAGTTTACTTCCAAAAATACATATGCATAGGACAATATTATTAAAAGGTACTGGTAAGCAATATTATTTGCACAAGCGTCTAAGTTGCAGAAGAATATCTACATCCACTTTTTTAGCAATTGGGAAGTATTTTTGCAGACACATTTCTATACTCTACTATTACTGACAAATTGCAAAATGGAAAGAAAATTGACCGTGAATCGAACGAACTAAAAGCCCAAATATTTATGCCGTAAAAGAACGCGGTCTCCAATAATACTATGAGTAAAGAGTACTTCTAAGTGGCAAAACCACCATTTTCTAAAAGATTAATAACAAATTTAAGACTAAACAAAATTAAGCCGGTTATAAAGCCTCAATAGGGGTGACAACGATGACTCCTATAAGATTTAGTCGAAACACACGTACTTTTTTAATAATACTCTCGAAAATCTTAAATAACCTTACATTTTAATAATATTAGCTCAAATACTAAAAAAGTTATTGAAAATAAGGCCTTAAACTAGCCAGCCCTGACCCGCGATGCCGTCCGTTTTCTTTTTGCTCTCACTAACATCCTGCAAAAGACGAGGCGCGCTAGATCGGCCCGTTTTCTATAAAATAAAAGGCAAATGAGCATAATCTTGCGCCCGTGAGGTCAGGCGTGCGGAGCGCCGCATTGTTTTCCAATATTACTCACAAATAATACCCTTCCACGGTTCTGCATCGACGGACGTAAAAGAAAACGCTAAAACTGACAATGCTCGAGCCCCGTATAAT
This sequence comes from Cephonodes hylas, assembly GCA_030295005.1. NCBI lineage: Eukaryota > Metazoa > Arthropoda > Insecta > Lepidoptera > Sphingidae > Cephonodes > Cephonodes hylas. The sequence goes on from AP025371.1 coordinate 10,902,014, forward strand.
CCTGTATGACAGTCTTGTGCAACTTTGTGGACGTAACAATGTATTATTGAGGTTAAGGAGTAATTTGAGACAGTATTTTCTACAGAAATCCTTTAAGCTTTATGGTGAAGGCGAAATTTACGCGACTCCACTATCCCGAACACGATGTTAATGTTTATTTGGATTTTTGTGACGTGATTGGTTTCCGATGTTGGAAAAGAAATCGTGATTGTGAAAACTTATGTAAAAATACTTTAAATAATATAGCTGCGTTTATTCGATAAGTGGTATACAATTTTGTAAATTTCGATGGAATCACTGCAAAAAAAAAATTAATATTAGGTTGACATTGAATTAAGATCAAAGCGATAAAGTACGAGCCTATTACCGACTTTGAAGTTGGATTTTATAACCAAATGATCCTATCAAGAATGTCCTATAAAATATACCTAATTCATTAAAATTGCCGCAATGATTACTTTAATTTACAGTCAAAACATCCAAAATTCGAGGAAATAACACACGAAGAAAGTCAAGGAAGTCACGTTAATAAGTTCAAAAATAAAGAACGAGCGTATGTCGGTCAGGGAGCGGTGGTGATAGCGATGCTACGGACGACGCGTTCGCGAAATATGCCTTCGTAACGGTAGTGGAAGCCCGCCAATTAGTGCCTTGTGTACTGAAGGACGGTTAAATAAACCTCGTAATACTGTATCAGCGCTCGCTGGTAGGGTTCGCGAGCTGCCAATGATATTACGTTTGAAATTTTTAAGGTATAAAAAAAAACAATTGCTGGTCGCTGGGTGTAGGTCGCTTTCAGCAAAACAGAACGAATGTGTAATCATGACAGAATTATAATTAAATATGCCTAAGTTTGGGATGAAAAGGTTGAAATTGTCGAAGACAGTTGATGCTGGTATTGGGTTTACTCCTGGTTAAAGAAAGTTTTATTTTGAAATGAAGTTTTTTTATGTGGTGAATCCCAGATCAATGATAAGTGTCTCATAGAAGACTGTTTAAAGCAATACAATAACTAGAATTATAACAACCAATCACTGAAATAATTGATGCGTGACGGGTTGGTGTTATTTTTGTCTTTATCTGTACCGAGATTTTTAGCCTGTCCTCTGCACTAAAGTAACCAAAAAAATGAAATGAATTTCCACTTTCGCAAACTTAAGCAACCCTGACGATGGTTCCATAGATATTCAGATAATTACGGCCGGATGATTGAGATCTATTGCAGCAGTCTTTTTAATTGGCTTATGTAACGAATATATTCCTTGTTATCCACATTCAACACTGATTAGAGGCTTCGCTCAGACAATAACGGCAGTTCGAACATAATCTCCAACCTGATTCTTCATAAACAACCTGCTTATACAGCAATTAAATTAAGGATCTTGTTGCAATTTTGAAATAAACTTAATTACTGTTGGTTAAATAAACATATTTTGCGCTATTGTCTAACGGTGTCTTGTTCCGATCTATCTATTCTATTCTAAAACGGTTCCATGATTCTTCTTTTAAAAGATATAAACAAGAGTTTACTTACAACATTTTTGGATATGTATCTATTTTAACGATATCACTGCTATAGTGAATAGACAATTGTTTTATTTAATATGTATTATATATTTAAGGTTGTGTTTTTATCTTATTATTTAGTTTTTTTTACGGCTTTCATTACTATCTTGGCAAAGACAATAAACTTACATTCACATAATACATCTATTTCAACGGGAGAAGGAAGGCTGGAATCGTTTATAAGCCATGCCCCGGAGAACACGAGTCCCGCTTCCCTAATCAAAGCCTAAGCGCCGCTGAAGGAAGTAACTGTTGTAATTTATACGCATAAGGAGATTGCCAAGGGTAAAGGCAGGGATTAAGAACATTATGCAAAATATATAAATTATTTATCGAGTACGGTAAGGTATTCGTTAAATAGTACTACAATAAGTATGGAAACCCCACTATTCTGAGACCAATCTGGGTATTAGCTGTTTGAAATGCTCTGACAAAACTAAGTGATGCATGCATAATCAAGCCTGTATCTTATCTCTTTTCTGTCTTAATAACATAAGGGTAGTACGAGGCTAGCATTATCAATGGATAGTAAGCCTCTAAAATAATAATAAGGTAAAATCTATTTATCATAATATAGAGTCAAGAGTACATATCTTTAATCACGTTTCGCTATTAGTTTTAAGTCTGCATCTATGCCTAGTCCTCTTAGAGAATAGATGAGAGTGTAATTCACTTCACTTTGTTTCTTTTTATCATCATCATCAGCCCATATACGTCCTACTTCTGACGACAGGCCTACTCTACAATTGGGAGGGTGTTTCTTTTCGTACGTCTTTTTAAACATTGCAGTTTTTCATATCAAATTGTCTCTTCTATATTTTCACACAAAATTTCATTTAATTTCCTGTCCATAGTCAAGTGGACACATAAAAAGAAATTAAGTAGATTTACTGGTCTATTGTAACATGTTTCAAGAGCCCAAACCCACTAGTATAAACCTAAGGACGGTTCCTGATCCCCTATAATCAGTTACGTCCCCGGGAGCGATCGCCGTCCCGACGCAAATTGCCAGTTGCGACGCCAACCTAGCAGTCGGGTTTTAGCAGGTCGTTATAGAATCAGATTACATGCTCTCACACCATTCCTTCTAATATAACACTTAATAACTTGTCAAGATGTTACTGTTTCAATAACTGTTGGTTCACTTCGCTTTTACGCCTTAAATGGTAAAATAATTGGATGTGTTTTGGAATTAATGAACATACTTTTTGTTTGACTAAATATAAAACTACAGTGAGTGAAAATTAGACTAAGTAATTAATACTAATTTGTTATTGAGTAGCATGTTATGTTGAGTTAGAACAGAGTGGTTTTACGTTTTAGTATTGCGTTTATTTAGTTAATGAGGTGAATTCAGCTCATATCTTTATTGATCTTCCACCAGAGGTAAAGCTAAGTACAGTCCACTTCCAGTTTGGCGTGTTGTAATCTATTAATAACAATACATTTTCTAGGAAGCAATTTTTATGTTCTTACGGACGTAGATTTCCTATTCGCCTTCATTAAAATAAATAGAATAATTTTGTTCTGGTGAACGATCATAACAATAAGTGCATGAATACACTTCCTCACGCCCGTATTCCCGAAGGTTAGTCAAAGATGTATTATCTAACATTTCGCCAGTGAAAATATAGCCAAAGACCTCTTAAGACAATTATGGTGCACGAATAATAACATGAATAATATATAGAATCAATTTAACAATCAATTGTATAGATGCCCCAGAATTGTTAATTCTGCCGGCAATAATCTCGATGAATGAAAATATTTTTTTGTGTGATTGGCATATTTTCCGGCCAAATCTAGAAAAAATCATATTGCGCTGATTATTTCGACATAACTTGGAATTCATTAGGTACCATAAAAACCAGAATACTAACAGTACGGATCCGAACCGTAAAAGAGACAAGATCTGACATTATGAATAAATCGCAGCGTCATTTCAATTGAGATACCTCCTGCGGGAGGAACAGTTACATCACACAAGATAACAATTTCAGCGTGGGTGGACCGATGTATGGACGATTGCTATTATAAGCCTACGGTGTTCCGCTATCCTGATGGATTTTTTTTTTCGCAATTAATTCCTAGTCTTTGTCGTGTTTTGTACCACTTTAATTAGTCAGCATTTTTTTTATTATGTTACCTTCAATGGATATCATTAATTTGATGGCTCTAAATGGATCGAAGGATAATGGAAAACAATTGTCAGCTAGGAGGCCTGTCGCATCAAAGCTTAACCCTTTTGTTCTCAATTGTGTCACCGAAGTCACATTTACGCAATAAGCAGACGGTTCTCGTTACGCTATAGTTAACAAATAGACGTAAAATCACGACATAGTTAAACATGACAAGAGACCAAAAACAAACGCGCTACTCGTTAACAAACAAGCGCATTGTTCGAGTGGAAACGAGGAGGCGCGACCGAAGTTTCCTCATCACAAGATTATAGCACGCACCGTCAATGCGACAATGCATTAACAGCAATTTATGGCGGTTACAAATTGTAAACTAGATTTACGAGCAGTCATAATGTTTCGGCGCTGCGACCGTCATCCATCAAGTGGGCTTATTGAGTTGGCTGAAAGCGACAACGGAGCATCGAAGCTATTTGATTTACGCCTCACTTTCGTCTCGATACCGTTAAAGTGGTTAAAAGTTAAAAACCGGCCGGTAATGCGGACAGTCGGCAAGCCACAGATGGTCCAAAGCGTTGTTGCTTAATATGCAAATGTGGTGGCGCTCGCGTGTGAAATGCTACGAGTCGGCCACACTCCCGACGTTATAGGGATTAGTGTAATACGGTTATGTGCTTTTTAATATGATTTTTTGATATGCTTTTAGTCATGCACGTCTGAACATGTTGGAATTAAATCCATTCGGAGCGTGTAAATCTGCTGACGATCCGACGACACACGCGGCCTCACTAAAAGCATCGCATGTTTTGCACCATTTATTTTTCAGAAGCTATATACAGATTTAATCTTCAATTAAGCCGATTGGGTAGGCTATATTCCAACCTACAATTTCCATAAAAATAATTCCTCAACTCTTAAAAACATCCTTATAAAAAATCGCCATCAAAAACATCGGCAATTACCAAGTAATGACGTGAAATTGATTGAAATGCTTGTACTTACGTTGCCGAGGAAGCCGCTGCAGGGCTGTATGGGCGGCGGCAGGGGCGGCAGGTCCGGAGACCGGGGCCGCGAGCTGGCCTGCTCCGTCCGACCCATGGCTCACTGCATCCCTGCAACACCACATTAAACGCTATTACGTGGGCGCTTATTGTTCCTCCGGTTCCTTATCGCTTCCTCCGCCCATACCGACCACTAATGGTTGAGCAACATGCAATCTGCACTACTGCGAATGAGAATTATGGGTCTAGGATGCACGCAGTGAGCGTCTCTTCTATATTTGAAATTATATTGTGATACAGATGAGTCTCTTCTATGCTACATGGAATATAATAATATTTTTTATTTCAAATATGATTGTGAGATGGATGGATTTGTAATAAGATGCATTTTGCTTTCTTTTCAGTAGAATTCGTAAAGTTTAAAGTTATTTTTTAACATATTGATACAATTAAATAACACATTTTACACATTCACATAGCCGTACCTATATCGCCTAAGAATAGGCAGGGGAGTATTACTACCTTCCTTATAGGAAGCCGTTTAATACACATATTGTATAATATTGTTTTAAACACATTTCTAGTCTCCATGATCCATTGAGAATTTCCTTATGAGAAAAGTTCCCCTATTTTGATCCAGGAATGAGTCCCGTAATCTTTAGATTGCACGAGAAAAATCAGACAACGACTGCTAAATTTATTATATTATTAAAATACCCTAAAAGTTTTTAATCTCGGAATATACTACGGAGCGACGTTGTAAGGTAATAACTTAAAGCACCCCATTGTAAGCGATTCCGAAGTATTTCCAACTACTATGCTTGCCGACAAACTGGTTTCATGTGATTTCAATATTACACGGTCATTAACATCCCGTGCAATTCATGGTAACGTAATAAGACACTGAGTTACTTGAACAATATCATTTACGAGATATTTTAAACTTGACCATTATGTTTAATATAGGCTAAACAAATGATCTGATTAGGAGCCTAAACGATTCCTAGAGAAGACGTAGGTATTAGGTAGTCAAGAGTTTTTTATAGTTTACTAGAAAATACAGTATTTATTTGTGTTTTTAATTATTTATGTTGTAATTTAGTGTCTTAAGGGTACTTTACCCTGCAGTCGCTGTAGATATAAAATCCACATTAGTCTCAACTCTCAAGGTACTCAAATGAAAATATTGTAAATAAAAAATGCACAATCAAACATTATCCTTAGTATATTTTTGTAGGCTATGACGAATCATTGACGCAAAAATGTTTTTCTTGACGCCCGCAAAGCCGTTTGGAGCCATATCCTAGGAAATTAAAAGTGGTCAATCAGCAATATTTTCAACAAATTACCGAATCACGGCAAGGTTACACAAAATCTCGTGAACGTGTCTTCAATTACGGTTTCAGGTAACAAATTAATGCAACGAAACACTGTTTCGTGACTTATATGCTACAATGCTAATTGTTTACGTCCAATCGAAATTTTAAAATCCAATTAAATCGCTATAGCGTGTGAAATTGTTGCTAAATGTGGTATACATACCTGAGGTCATTTATTAAACAATACATTTTGTGCTTTATTGGTATAAAAATAGAATTTGGACTTACTTGACGCGCGTGGGAAACAACGCTGTTGCCGATAATTTAGCGATATTTTATGGGCAAAAAACAAGAGAAACACGATTGTCAATGTGATTGCGGATGTGATGGTGGTGGAGGCTGTGCGGTATGGCGATTGGGAGTAAACGGTCACTGGCGAGGTCGTTTCTTCACCTCTCTAAATTGCGAATGTATTATCTTATTAGAGGCGCCCTAACGCTTCTATCACCCGCGGCGTGTTTTGTTTATAATCTATCGTGTTTGTAAAATGTATTTGTGTTTATAAAACAGCCACTGTATTGATTTTGTGGTATGAAAGAATGACGTGTATTAATTTCGATCAGTTAACGTCAATGGAACTCTTGACTTTTAGGAAGTTATGTGTCTTTAACAGTAAAGCAAACCTAAATTTCTAAAAGTTCTCTGAAATTACGTACACACCTAAGTACGCATGCGTAATGGTTTCAAGCCATCTTATCATGGTTTCTTTAGTCGTAGAAAGGACCAATGCCCAGCATTGGGATGTTTAAAAGCTGATGATAATTTCATTTTTACATTACAGCGATAACTTTACCCCACTTTTTTGTGATTTAAATGCGTTTTGGCTGAACTTTTTGAAATTATGGTATAGCAACGTATACCGTGTATACGTACGTAACGTGACTTTTCCATTTCTACTCGTATCCAAAAGTATAATTACACTGATTTCAAGGCTTTCAGGGTGTACCACCTGGGACGAATAAATAAGCGCACGCATTATCTTACCATCTGACCCATTTGATATAATTAGTATTGAAATGCAGTGAACAGTCTCACCTTACACGCACTCACCTTGTAAGCACTTAATTTATTTAATTTGCATACTAAGCATCGGTGTTATTGCAACATTTGCATTCATACTATCGTGTGCACTAACTTGCTTTTTATTACCTAGTTGCATTCAGATAGCATTTAATAATACAAATTACTAACCAATTTTGGTGAAGGATTAAGTTGCTCGCTAATTCGCAAAAGATGAAATGTATACCTGTATACTTGCCATTGCTCGGCACGGGCCTCCTCAAAATTGAGAGGATTTAGGCTATAGTGCGCGCGAACCAAGTGCGGGTTGACGGACTACACATCTAAGAAATTTTAATTTTCAGATGTCCTCACGCTGATTTCCATCACCGTTAAAGTATGTGACAATTTTTTTACTTAATTATGCATTGCTCCCCGTCTAATTATAGGGGAAAAAAAGGTTGAAACTATTCTTGCTTAAAATAAATGCTCATTAGACATGGCTCTAGAAATAGTTTACATGTGCAATTTTTTTTAAAGCACATGCTGTTCAAATCTCTTCTGCCTTCATTATTATCAACGTTAACTTCTCTAAAAATCTTCTCTAAAATCATGATCTAAAACCATACTAATTCTGTAAATTGTAACATTAATGTTGTTCACAATAAACCACAAGTTTAACAGTGAAGCAAGAATACAATGTAATGAAAGTTATATTTCGGTAAATAACAAAATCTAAGAAAAGAAGTAACAAATACCTTTAAAGGAACAGAATATTATCGAGGCGTGCATCAGCGCCAAAAGCGTGGAGTATTTATGAATAGACAGCGAGCTCATCTGAAATTATAGTGGGGATGTGGAGTCGCCGCCCGTACTGCGCTCGATGTTATGCACTTGTGAGGTTTTGTTTTTTTTGGGGGTAGATGCACTCAGAAGCGTAAAAAAAGGCCTATTTAAAAAATTTTTACAGTAATTAAGTTTATTTTACAAAATAAATTATACAGAGTTTTTATACAATGCTTTAACTTAACATTTATGAATACATATTATTTATTAAAATATCGCCATATCGGTTGGATCCTCTCCCGCGAGTAGTACTTCGCGGTGACCATCACAACAGCCTTCTGGATCATCTGAATTCGAAAAACCAAGGTGAAACCTTTAGTTTAATAATAAATCCAGTCTTTAATCGAAGGATATTGATTTTTGTTAACAATTACTATATTTTTTAAACAATTAACTTTTAACATTTTATCGAAAATCAGAGTCCAAAGTTTCGAATGCCACCATTTTGTAAATTTTCAAAAAAAAAAAAAAGCTTCGATTAAAGACTGGATTTATTATTAAACTAAAGGTTTCACCTTGGTTTTTCGAATTCAGATGATCCAGAAGGCTGTTGTGATGGTCACCGCGAAGTACTACTCGCGGGAGAGGATCCAACCGATATGGCGATATTTTAATAAATAATATGTATTCATAAATGTTAAGTTAAAGCATTGTATAAAAACTCTGTATAATTTATTTTGTAAAATAAACTTAATTACTGTAAAAAAAAAATTTTTTTAAATAGGCCTTTTTTTACGCTTCTGAGTGCATCTACCCCCTTAATCTACGATTGCAGTAGACAATTCTTATAAGACGTAGATACCTGTTTCATCATCGCCAGCCCACATACGTCCCAATGCTGGGCACGAGCCTCCTCTACCATTGAGAGGGTTTAGACCTTATGTTGTAGTTCCAATTGATATCCCAAATTGGTGTTTAAAAGTAAAATAAGATTTCAAGTAGATTTTATTCTTCAATAACTTAATGATAGATAGATAAAAACACTTCATTGTACATCATTTAAACTCAAAAGTAACATTACTGAAAAAGTCTTAGATATAATATAGTGGACGTATTGGCGGCCTTTTAAGTCCTTTTCATTCTGTGCAACTAGCGTTTTTGGGTATCCGCGGGGGCGGACAACGTCACATCTTCGTATCTCTATTGATTTATATAATTACTGCAAAGAATGCATTTTTTTATCAAACGTCCTCGACAAACGCCTTATTCGCGAACACTTACGTAGGCGGAAATGTTATCCATATTCGCAACATCCATTTGATTATCCTAATTTTTCCTTTTGTAGCGACTACATTTATTATTTACGTCAATGGATTATTGAGTTGAAATTTCGAAATTCCACATAGATTGTGACAGGATATTTTAATCAAAAATATATTACGTAATTTAGGCTGAAAACTGCGATTGGTAATAGTGTTGTGAACGCATATAGGTATATAAATTGTGTTTAATACTGCCAGTTACGCACTAACTGAACCAATTTCATTCAAAACCTAATGTTGGTTAAGATTGCCAGGCCTGCCCAACCCATTCACTCATCTAGGGATGTCACATCGAGGTGACAAGTCTGTCAGACATTTTGTTGAATATTTTTTTAAATAAATGTTAAAGCGGCAATTTTTTGAAATAAATTAAAATGGGCAAATCAAGTTGTAGGGGCACTGTCAATGTTATATATTGTGAGAAACATAAATAATTTCTGCTTTTTCTGCACAATAATTTAATTAAAGTAGGAAAAAAAATATTATGTTAGGATGTATTTGTTCTAATTTTCATTTACTTAAGTAGGTAATATGTTTCCGACATAAAACTTAAATCTTAATCAGTTTATCGCTCTCAAATACTGGATATCCCTGGATGAATACTACCCTAGAATATTTATTTTTTGTGATTATATCACTTTTAACACTCTCCTAAGTCATCAATAAATATTTTTATTTTCCAGATTTCACTCTCTAAGTTGAGAGTTGGAAGGTGAGACGCTCGCTGTCACGGTGGTCGGTCTCACCAGCCGGTCACGATAGGTGATAAATAAGTGTTTATCTCGAACGATCGACACGGGACCCCTACACCCGCCGCCCGTGAGAACATCGGATTGATTACGACGGATTGAACACTTGTTCTGCGTATATTCACTCTAATTGTAAAGGAACCATCTTGGAGTTTTATTTGACGTGTTTAGTGATGCAATTGTTAAGTCAGCCAGCAAAATGAGAAGGAAACAAATGTTTTGAGGACAAGAAATATTTGAGTCCAGGTTAGATTATTTGAGATGGAAAAATATCTCCTTATTTAATTTATCTACGTCACAAAATGTGTGTTTTTATCTTACGACTAACCGACTTGTTTGAAGTTTAGGTATATCACATATAAATCAAATGGCAAAAAGCCTAAAAGATGATCACGTTACCAATCAGTCGTAAAGTTCTAAGCCAAATAATTCTAAGAAATTCTTAAAAATTACAGGCAACGGTCATTGAATTCATAATACCATTGTCCATTATAATCAAATAGCATTTCACACGTAAAGTTGAATAATAAACTATAAATACCTGCAAAACACAGGACGTTACTTTCTAATAAGAGTCGGTTATTAAGTTATTACACACGTCATTAGTGTAATCATGTGCAATTTGAAATGATTGCAAATATTTTTATTGCTCTAAATTAATAACGCGTTCACAATGAAGTGTTAAAGCTATAATTTGCGTCTAATATTGCAACTTGACGTAGACGTGCTACTAAAATACGCGACTCGGACAGCTACTAAATAACTACTCAGTAAAATTGTAGACGTAACGAAGTGAGAAAGGAATTTCAATGTAATGATTATTATTTTATTTTTTTCTATGTTTTTTATAATCCTATGAATATAAAATTAGAGCATCAGATTTGGATCTATTCAATTGAAATTTCATTTATTAAAAATTTAATACATGTTTTGGTATATAAAGGTTTATGTGACACCGTTGCTGTAGATCTATGGTCAAAATTCCGCCACAGAAAAAAACGGAATGAAAGGGAACGTCCTTAGTCTCTAGGCAAATGACGTTGTCCCAAACAGCCAAATTACAGCTATATAATAATTCATATATGAAATGATTATCACCATAGCCGAAATTAAATATTTTAATAGCAATACTAATTAAGAAATACAACCAAAGATTAGTTAAAATCATTTTGTTAAATTACTAACTATAAGTATCTATTTTGTAATTGGAAGTGATTGCCACCGGATGTATGGTTATTAAGAAAAACCATTACTACTGCTAATAATAATCGAAAACACTATAAATAAAGCTTTAATAATTTTATGCCCAGCTTTTATGTATGCTATAGTGTCATTGCTAAATATTTGCATAGTGACACTAAACGATGAAACTTTATTACGAAATTTGGATATTTTCACTTTTTTTGCACCTTAATTGATTTCAAAAACAACCAAATCCGAAACAAACATTTTTCGGTCATTTAAAAACCCAGATCAGTTTCATTACTTTGGTTTTTAATTTAGTCTCTAAAACTGATTCAATACATCTAAAATGAATTTTTATTTGATTCATTTTGTTAAAAAGAACACTTAAGTTAACAGACGAGTGTTAAAAGTCACTGTAAACTAACAAAATGCTACAAAAAATACGAAGTGGCTCCACAATTTAAAGCTGCGGCACATGCCAACCCTGCTACTTCGTCGGACTTGACAAAAGGAGTCAATTTTAAGTATCTGGCAATCGGTCGTGACTCATCCGTCTATGGCGATTATCTGGCAACAATATGGCCGACCAACTCGTGAGTTTTGGCGTCTTCGTAAACAACTAGATGTAGATAGCGCTTTAAATTGTATTAAGATAATAACTTGAACTAGTTGTAAATCGATTTTATTTTTTAATTCCTTTTTTTTTCAAAATAAATTAATGTTTGAAGTATCCTATCTCAATGGAGTGCGGTGTTTGAGAGTTCATAGTTCAATTATTAGATTGGAAAAAATTATATATTAATTTCTTCTGCGGAAAATTCTAACTACACCAATAATATAACCGTTATGATATCCAATCGCTACTTTACGGATTATGGGTGATTATTATGACCCAACTATAACGTGTATACCAGCGAAATATACCATTTCTCCTCCTATTAGATATTAATGCAACATAATACCTTAAGTTCTGTATAAGTATTTCAACTTTCTAGCCTAAGAGAGTTCAAATGACCTTGTAAAGCGTGTATTATATTTCAGGCGTAACTTGATATGATTGTAAATATCATATTTATATCGAAATTGCTGTCTCGATGGCTCTATGGTATATATTTACGCTTGCGACAGAGGTCCCGGGTTTCGATTCTTGGGTTGGGCAGTGATATTGTATGTTAAACGGTTATAGGCTACTAATATTTACTGGGGCACAGGTGGCAAAGCAAGGGGACAGAAATACAGCTCTACATTTTGACGTTGTTTATCTATATTGATAATTACTGATATTATAATAGGTATGTATTGAATATTTAAAAAAAAACTCGTGCATGAAGTACCTAGGCTGTACATAGATTATGGCTTCTTGCAATTTTTAAATAAGACAAAGAAAAAGAGAAGTTACACGTCTGCATTCCCGTACTTAGATTCCATGATCTATGAAACCAAAGGATTAAGACGGAACCCACCAGTAACTAAAAAACAATCTAAAAACACTTAGTAGGACCACGGAGTTTGGAAAGCGAGCACAGCACAATTTTAAATGACCTCAAATTAATTGATTAATATACAACAGATGTCCATAAGCAAAAAAGCCTCAATTAAGTCAAAGTCTAAATCTTAATTAACTTCGACATAAATGTTTCACAGCGCAAGAAAGTCTTTGAGGAAAATATCTCCGGAAATAAATAAATCTCTGTTAAATAATCATTGAGAGACTAGTAAACTTAACATGATGTCTTCCGGTCATATCTCAATTACCAGTAAATCTTCAATTTAACGAGTTTGTTAGATAGTAGTCGATTAGCCGATTTGTCGATTATTGATGTTACAATCAAGTTTTTTTAGGTTAGTAGTCTGACTTATAATTAACGATTGCAACCTTGACCTTAAAATTCTTAATTTCAACGGCTAGTTCGTTAAGGAGGAATCCGGAAGATAATTAAAAACATCTCCTTTTTATGTCAACCCATTATACATGTAGAAAACAATTTTTATATCGCAAAAACAGATATTTCGCAATATTTTATAATATCTCGAGATTAATATTGGCCATTGATGGCAGTTGATAAACATGTTGTTTGACCAAGTTTATTTACCCACTTTATACATGCCTAAACCTCGTATTGAAAATGGTTACTATTAATGACGCTTTAATATTAGAGAACCTAAATATTCACTTGTAACATGCTGTGATCATGATTGCTGGAATTAACTAGATAATTGAAATACTAAATGTCTTTTGAACATCTCATCTGTAACTCCTTTCATTTATATTTGAATTGGCCTATATTTTTGAGTCTCCTAAGCTTCAGATCTGCATCGATAACAATAAAAACTTAAATCATAAATCACGCGGCTTCTTCAGATGACGTAATACATAATCCAGTGAAAGGATACCTTTACGAGGTCGCAAGGAATACTTAGTAATGCCCAAAACACGATGTTTCTTGCACAAGACTTTTGTTAAAGCCGCGTTGCAGATTCTAAGATAAAGTCGTAAAGAGATTAACGGCCAACAGCTATTAAAGAGTTGACGGGAAAATAGATTGTAGTTTCAAAACATTTGTGTTTCTTTGGAAACATTTTTCAAGTTTCACTTTTAGCCAAATGAAAGTAATACCACATTGCAACCGTCGTGAAACTAAAACTAGGGTATACATACAGAATTTGTTTTCGGCCTAGCGTAATAGAAAACTTGCAAGTGCGAGTGAGGTTTTTGTGGCGTAGGCTTTCAAATAAAGCATTAACAAAAATGTAATATTTTTATGAAAATATCTATAGATTTTTTAAGACATACAAATTATACATGATGTATGTCAATTCAATGCATCTAATGTGTACTTTTGTCGCGAAACTAAGAGAGACATCATCGTAAAACTAACATCTAAATGTCAAAAGACAAAAGATTTGCACAAATCTTAGATGTTAACGCTACACATTCTTAATTGGTTCTATGTTATGTCACATGTAACAATAAATAAAATGGGATCTATATCGCAGATCGAATGCGTCCGCGGAAAGCAAACATGCATGTTTACGAGGCAGCGGGGACAATGGGCCAGTAATTATTGGCGTTTGTGGGCGTCCAATGGAAGACCGTCACGGCTTCTGGGGCTATCTGGCAATCTAAACTTACTAATAAGATAGTGATTTCTGCATCCACATCTTCGCCGCTAACACACTTTCTGGGATGTGCGAAGTTTTTTAAGGAATAAACATCGTTACAGTGGGTTCAATTTTAAAGATATCCCACTGTTGTACTCATTCTGGGCTAAAATGATGGTTTTATTGGTCGTTTTACTTTCTGCCTTATTCATGATTCTTATGTCTTCTTAACACATATAATGCCGTACTAACAAATGAACTAACTGTATTTTTTTTTTTGTAAAATACGGTCATGGAATGTGAGGAATGTCTTAATTCACTATTTTCGTTACATTTTACATAATGTAATAGTGAAATAAATAAATAAATAATGGTGGCTGCCATATATGGCTGACACGGCCCAATTGGTTTGGAAAATGTTAAGGATTAGCGAAGCTACGAAAATTTTTTTACTTTAAATGCAAAATAATTTTGTGTCAACAAAATTGAATCCGCAACACGTGGTTCGCTTTCTTAAAATGGCGTGTGATGAAAAAGGCCGTTTTGACACCAAGTTCGAGTTTGACCATAAGTCTATGTCTGTTTTATAGGATAAAATAGGATTTTTTCAGTATCTACTTATAAAATGTATAGATATCTGTTAGATTTATAGACGTCAATAGGCACAACCAGTTTGGATGTTTAACAAAAAAAAACAATAAATTTTCAAGCAATGACATATCTGGAGCAGCAATAGTTTATCAACTTTAAAATAAACGTCCCAGATGTTTTTTTTCTTGCAATCCTACCTATCTTAAGAGATTTACGATCTACATTTATCAAAATTCGCTTTTTGTTTTCAGATATCTTTATAGCGATTTAAATAAGGGAAGGATGATAAGGATATCTTTGTCGAGTTGTAATTGCAATTACCTATAATATAGTTATATTCGATTTCATGAGCCTTTTGATAATGCATAAACATAATGTAGGTATATTTAGTTGTAACCTGTCGAAATTAACCGAAGCTGCGTATACATGCATAGAAGGGAATAAGACTGTAATTTAGTTTTAAATAGTTATAGCATCGCATTGGAGATCTGTAAAGATGTTATAAATTATGTTAATAAATAAATTAATAAAATAAATAATCATTTATCTACTTATACCCAACATCAGATTACAGTTACCTATGAATTTCAAATAATTTAATATTTAAATATCAATAATAAGAGTTGATAAAAAATCATTCATCAATTATGCCCAGAAACATAAAAATAGAATCCACCACCAAAGATGGATGTTGGATACTCCGTAGAATCCACCTGGCCGCGTTCAAAAACTCGTCTAGTTAGTTCTAAAATTCATTTCAAGTGCGCATGTTCAATTTGTTCCGGTACTAAAACGAAAACCAGAAATATTTTTCAAGTTATCAAGTGCTAAACACATGTGACTTCAATCGTTAGATAACTACTAATTCGAGGATTGATGAAAGCAGATGCCCGCTTTCTACAGTAAGCAAACTAAAAAATAACTTATAAAAGCTTTGTCGTATCTATCATCACTATTTTAGCAGGTTTTTATTGGTGGTAAAACCAATAGCCGTATAGCTGCACTTTTCAGTTCAGATTCCGTATATGGAGAATCGAGGACGTCGGAGGCTGCTACAACGCCGTCAACGCCGCTAGCCGTCAACGGGCTATTTTACGATCAGTAGTTATTGTTTTAACATTACAAAAAATCAATCACAATTCATCTAACGGCTAACTTGCTTATGTCTTTTAAAAATAAATCGGGGTGAGTGATAAGTTTTTGGCCAATTTGAGACTCGCCAATTTCCATTAAGAATTAATATCTACTTAGTATTATTTTATTACTGGCTACATACTTGTTATACATAAATATTAAAAATTGGTACTTTTTTGTTATAAAAGTTATGCCTGTCATTCATTCCATATTTTTCAACCACATGCAGTGTAATTAATCTTTCTTCAGCACTTTTTTGATTATCGTAACTAAAAAATACTATAAACTACGAATTATTTCCAAGGCCTTAATGTTATTTTTACGCGTAAATAAATTTATCAAGTTTTAACGTACCTTTCTTCAAAACCAAGTAAAAAAATGTCAAAAAGGCACAGTTGTCTCCACTTATTTGTCCCAACACTTGACACAGACAATTAGTTCTATTCACTTCAATGTCCGTTTATTTTTCGAGTTATTATTTTTCTTCGACGATAAGACTGGACGGTTCACTGTTATTTTGAACCGGCGTCTCGCTCGCAACGAAGCACCGCGTGCATTTCAATGGATGAAAGTGTAAACCGTGGTTTTTGTATAGCGTCTACTCGTTCACTCTCGCATGACGGAAAAGGAGAGCGCTAGTCACAGTCAAGTTTTGACTTTTCGAGTGGAGCGGCGACTTCGCCCACATTTTATTGTTATTCTAATTCTCAGCATGTTGAGTCTCCGTAAAGTTACGGCAAAACTTGTTCACTGAGCAAATGATGATTAACAGTTCCTAGGTACTGCTAAGCATTGCGTCAAGCTGTGTGAGGGTCATATTGGAGAGAAATAAAAAAACAAATTTGGATATTTATTTTATTTTTTTTTCCCAGTTGGCAAGATCCAGAGTAGCGAGCATAACCTAACAATTTATGAAAATGGTAACTATTTTCAGGGATAACCACTACTAAACGAACTAAATATTTTTTTAGTCTTATTAATTCACTTTAAAATACATAAGCTAGTAGTCAAAGAATCCATGACGTATTTGTTTTAATCCTAGTTGTTAAGATTCGTGAGCGACAGTTGCCGTGCAGTTTACTATAAGATCAAGATGACAAAGATGTGTAATCCCTTGCACGATGCTCCTACCCTGGCCTATTAAAATATTTTTAAATCTCTAATGAATTTACGAAATTTCAAAAAGAAATAAATGATATAATATCTGATATGAAGTGTAAACAAATTTGCATGTAACCAAGGCTAATAGATAACGATCGGTTACAAGCCGACTTGCCATTGACGAGAGAGCATACTAAAAATTTTGAATTCCTTTTAATTACATGCAATTTTTAAAAACGTGTGCTGATTTGCTACGTGTCCATATTGATGTATTGAAAAAAGGTGTCGCTCTCGCATCAATATAAACAAAATATATATTTCATGAAAAACAAACGTTTGGCTATTCGCAGATTGTAAAAAAGACGCTAACATTTGAAATACCGATACATGAACGACGAAAAGCTCATTGGCCACTTACAACGATACCAATGTGGCTTACAAATAAAGTGTTCCGGGGGCCCATCATCGCACAGCCTTTAGAACCACTTGTGTCGTATAGGCACTGCCGTCCATTCGGCGTCAATAAATGTACATTTATTGTATTGAGACAAGATGGTTCAAAGGACCAATTATTACTATTATCGCGATATCAATAATTACGTACACGACGAACTTAATAATGGCCGTATGTGTATAATTATTGAAGTCGCGCTAGTTTCGCGAAGCCTGCGATGGCACGCGGTGTTCGCAGTCCTTGATGTTGCCCGTCCCCCTACAGAATGGTGCCATCACAGGCTCATACGTTTTCTAACAATAACAGTTGTTACAAAACATTTCCATTTTCATCCTTGATGTTCTGGACAATAGCATCAAGTGCTTAGGCACATTACATTACGATTGATAGCTAATCAAACATAATATTATATGCAACTTGAATCTAGTTTTTTTTTTTGGATTTTCTAACTTTTTTATCGTGGTATCTTTTAGCGAATATCGTTAATGCAATAAGTACAATATAATATGAACTTATGACAGAAAAAAAGATGATAAAGATAATGGTGACACAAAAATGAACGTGAATTAGTTGTACGAGTTTAAAATACCCAACCGCACTAGTGATGAAACTTTAGATAAATGGTACATGACATTGACTCCAGCATCTGAAATATCGCAACAGGTAAACTGATGACATTGTCTACATACAAAAAGAGCACTTACAAACACTTCAGATAACGAAATCAACAACGAAATTCGCGAACATATAATAATACAGTTTAAAAAGAACTGAAAATTACTATACATTAATTTCACAATATACTAAATATATATACAATGATAGCCTTTCCATTGTAAATTTCTGAGTAATATTTTTTTGGCTTTTTCATTTTCAGTTATTACAAACAGAAGTAAATCACACTACATAAAATAAATATATAAAAACACGACACATAAAATAGCAAAGTCTTGCACGAATATTTAATTTATATGATATCGTAACTAGAAAAGGCTTTCATGAAATAAATAGGGTACCGCGGCGCCGCGCGTCGGCCCGGGCGCCCAAGCGGTCCCGGCGACGGTGGCGCCACCGCGACAATGAAATTATAAGAAAATATGACATATACACTTCTTACGTTTTACATGAACTATAATAACAGTTACGCCTAAAAGAACTGTTACAATCCACATAGGGAGCTGTAATGTGTTACAATTGGCCGCCGACCCGATTCGGGCAGCGTAGGGATGCTCGATGAACATCGATGTTCGATGATCATCGATATTGAAAGCAAAAACATCGATGTTTTAATATCGATGTTACCATACGAAAAATATCGCAACATCGATGTTAACGGAATCGATCATCGATGTTAACTTACGGCCTCACCTCACGCACGACACGCACATCCAAACCAATGCAACTTAGGAAACAAATTATGTTTTTTATGAACGCATCCACAAATCAAGTTTTTTAATTCTGAACGCTTGCTTGATCCAAGATTTAAAAATATTCACTTTCAAGATCCCATAGCATGTTCGAAAGCAATTAAATATGTCAAAGAATTACTATATACTACGAAGGAAACAGAAGTAATTGAAGAAATTATTAGTCGTTCGCCAGATCCAACAGAAGAATTTAATTTGTGGAGCGAACATTATAAACTTGTAAATGACAAAACTCTACGCCTTTTTCTAGTGATCACGAAATGTCTTCAGAGTTGATTTACTTTTTGAAAAATCCAGTGTCTGATCTTAAACAAGATCCTCTCCAAGTTTAGAATAATGTCATCGGTTCCACTTACCCGAAATTAAAAAAAATAGCGGTGAAATATTTGAGTACTATCGTGACATCAACGCCATCCGAAACACTGTTTTCAAAAGCTGGCTCTACTCATTATCAACAAAGAAACCGATTAAAAGGTTCTTCTTTATCAAAATTACTTCTCCTTCAGTTTGATCCAACATCGATGTTCGGTTTTCGATAAATATCGAACATCGATGTTAAGCTTTCGATTATGACATCGATGTCAACATCGATGTTTTTTGAATATCGATCATCCCTAGGGCAGCGCTCCACCGCATCAAGTCCGCGGCGCCCGGCGTCCCCCACCCCGCGCCCCGCCCCCGCGCCTCTCCGCCGGGCGCCATCTTTACTCTATATAAAGCGGCCACTCAATAAAATCGCCGCGTGTAAAACTTAGACAACTCGGGGCTCGCGGCCCCCGCGCCTTTCTTGCGCTCAATAATGTACCAACAGAAAACAGAACAATACACCGCATAGAATTTAGAATGAATTTAGATTGCCAAAACGTAAACGAAAATACTAACAAAAATAAAAAAACCTGTTCTACCTACTCTTTAACAAATTATTATCAAACGATTAGGGACGATATTATTGTAAGAATTATATTAGAATCGTCCTATCGTGCTCGCGATGGAATGCTGTCGCTCGGAACTGTGGCTCCGCGCCGGCTCGGCGGCAGACGGCCTCATGCGTTTCTCTTTTGATAAAATATATATTTTTAAACAAATATCATGTGGGTGTGATTTAAAAATTCACGCACGACAAAATTATAACAATTCTTAACAACAATAATACGTAGTCACATTGTAACCATAATGTCGGGCGAAAGCATTCCACCGAGCATGCCTACATCAATATGAAATCTCTACAAGGAAAATATTGAACTAAAATTACGTTACATTATAAACTCTCCACTCGATATCTACAATCATAAGATATGTTAGCACGTGTAGCCATTCTCTCGTAACTGGCGTCATTCCTCCTGGAGAACGTAACGTTTTATAAGGCTTCGCTAATTAATCCTATCGATATTATTGCTAATTTATCACGCTAATGCCGACCGAAAGTGCAGTCGGAGCTCGAGCTCTCGAAAATCGGCACGACGAAATCGTGATTTCAATCAGGTAAAAAATAAGACAATCAACTCGGGCGCATCGTACACTTTCGACATGAATTCAAACACTAACGCGATCGACGAACAGAGGGCGACGTGTACACATGCGGAGACAGCGAACAGCGAAGAAACAACGGGCCCGGCCGCCCGACGCGGCGCCGCCACTGCCCAGCGCCTCGCGACAACCTGCGGCCACGCGCCGGGCTGCGGGCGCACTAGCGGGTCAGCGGGCGGTCCAGCGCCAGCGCGCAGCACGGCAGGAAGCGCGCGTGCGGGTGCGTGCAGGCGGGCGCGCAGCGGAGCGCCGCGCTGTGGCGCCGCTTGCGGTCGGCGCGCGCCTCCTGCTCGCCGTCGGCCAGCCGCGCGTGCGCCGCGCTGATGTCGGACAGCAGCTCCTCCCACTCGCCGGCCAGATCGGGCGGCGGCGCGGGCGCGGCGGCGGACGGCGGCGCGGCGCAGGTGGCGCACGCGAGCGTGGCGCCCCACACGGGGTCGCTGCCCACGCCGGCGCGCATCTTCTTCGCGGCGCGGCCGCACTCCTCGCACGGCCAGGCGGCGGCGAGCGGGCGCTCCGTCTGCACGGCGGTGTCCCGCTGGCGCACCGGGAAGCGCAGGCGCAGGCCGGAGTCCTCGAGGTCGGGGCAGCGCTGCGCGGGCGTGAGGTTGAGGCGGCCGTAGTGGATGGTGCGCGCGGCGCGGTACTCGAGGTACAGCTCGGCGGAGGCGCCCACGTACACGCCGCCGCACGCGCTGCGCCGCTCCTCCACGGGGTCGAGGTCGCCGCGGATGTCGAACGTGTCGCCGTCCGCGTAGCGCGCCGGCTCGGCGTCGGCCTCGCGCCGGATGGGACGGAAGTGCGTGCGCGCGGACGTGAGCAGGTCTTCTCTCTCGGTGGAGTCGGCGGGCGGAGGCGGGCGCGGCTCGGGCGGCGGCGGCGGGCGGGCGCGCGGGCGGCGCGGCGGCACCTCCACGAAGCCGCTGGTGTCGCGCGAGTGGTTGATGGCGGTGAAGGAGCGCATGGTGCTGGCGACGGCGGCGAGCGCCTCATAGATGTCCTCTCCCTCGTAGAGCGCGAAGGACTCCAGCTCTGCGGGGCCGGGCGGCTCGGGGTCGGCGAGGTTGAGCGGGCGGAACCGCTCGGGCAGCGCGGAGGCGGCGCGCGCGGAGTCGTCGCGCTCGGGCGGCGGCGGGGGGCGGTGGTTCACGTTCGCGCACTCGTACGAAGTCTGGCAGCATTTTTCGACTGGCGCTTTGGCGAGCAAGTTGTCGGAAGGAGAAGACAGTAGGTCGTGGAAGTCGATCGGCAAGTCTTGGTACTCGTCGTCGGGAGTGTTCTGGTCCTTCGCCCACAGCGCCTCGATGCTGCGATCGAACTTGGCTTCGAACTTGGCGTAGAGCTCCTCCTCGGTGGGCGTGAGGGCGCGCGGCTCGAGGTCGTCGGTGATGACCCACTCGGCGTCGAGGTCGAGCCCGTCGTCCCAGTCGGGCACGGCGCTCTCCTTGGCCGCGATCTTGGCGGTGGTCTCGCGGATCTCGTCCGTCACGGTGTTCTCGCACGTGCCGTAGCCCTCGTCCAGAGCTATCGCTCGGATGAACTCCTTCACAGGATCTTGGTTCTCCATGTCCCAAACTCCCTCATAAGTGACCCACTCAGGCAAATTGTCCTTGCTGTCGAAGGACCTGCTGTAGCTGTTGCACCTCTTCCTGTTTCTTTTCTGTCCGTGGTAGGAGTTACGTCGCTCCTTGCCGGTGGAGAGTTTCTTGTTTCTTAGATTCCAGTCTTTTGATGGTGACAGTTCGCATTGCATCTTGACTTCGGGCTCAGTTTTTATCTTGCGACACCACAATGGGGGAGGAAGATAGTACTGCAATGGTGACTCTTTACCTTTCTTTAGAGCCGGAAATGCAGCGTAATATCGTCGTACAGCCTCTGCTTGTTCGATAGAACACGTTGGCATACCTACTTGTGTAGCACTCTCCTGATCCTTGAGCCTTGTGCACAGCTGGTCAACAATTTTATCAATATTTAGTTCCTGAAAACAATGAAACTTTCATGTTATACTTGTACACAGAAAATAGAAAACAAGCAAGAAACAATGGAATTACAATGTATATTGTGCTAAGCCCCCAAAATATCTTGTATAATGAAAATTGATACAATAATTTATGTATGCTGTGAATGTAACACTCTAACAATCTTATGATATCTATTACCTTCCTAAAATGAACTATGAAAGCAGCATGTTAATACCTTTTATTTTTAACATAATTTATAAACAAATAGTCAATTCAAACAACAAAACTAAAGCAAATATACATGAATATAGGAAAACAAAATAAAATATTCACAAACTAAGGATAAAAATGATAGAAATGATTGATAAATCAAATAGGATAGGTAACAGGAAGACATTGCATATAATTTACAATGTAACAAATAATAAAACAAAGGAATAATGCAATACTCCTAATATAGTATACAAACCAAAAGGGAGGGACAAAGGACAAGTGCAGTTGTCTTACAGGCAACATTTGTTTATGAGGAAGTTTCTAAATAACATTTTGACACTATTTATCACTGTAGAATTTTAGTACAACTATTTACCTGTAGTTCACACAATATTTTAATGTACAACTTAGGCCGAATGTGTAGAAAAAACCATCCTACAATCAACATTCATGTTGCCCATAAAATAGAATTGAAAGTGGTATAAATGTTAAACCGACCTTCTTGTAAGTATTCTTATAATTGTTAAATGTCTTCATTTTAATTTTCCCCCTGTTATGTTCACTGTCCAGTGTTACTGAGCACTGCATTTCGTCTTGACAGTGAGAAAAAACATTCATTAGTTAAGTGCCCTATTGAGTATTTGCTCACTAATAAGCTAGCAATACACACATCTTAATGTTACTTTCATAACTATTGCTGATTAGCAAGTCATTAGTAAAAAAAACATTAATGTTCAAAATCTTCCCTAACAACCATGATGTTTAATACTTAGGGCCATTAAGATAATGAGCTCTAACCAACATGAAATATTTTTCGTTTTCCTCTTTGGCCTAAAACAAATCTAAACAAAGTTCTGTAATCAGGTGGCTGATGATAAACATACAAATGTTTACACTAGCGCACAGATAGCAGGTACTAAAATGTAATGCGGCGCTGGGGCTTACCTTTTCGAGCGTGTTGATATCAGATGACGGAGTGTTGAGTGTTTAGAAGTTCTCTCGACGTGGCAGGCCCGCAGGCAGACGCCCGGCTCTCTCTCTTATGTTTACGCATGCTGCCCTTGATAGTGTCTGTCGGATGCGAACACCATCATCGTGCATAATAATCGTGAGTCCATTTTTCAATCGCCGTGGGCCGTGTGTGTCAATCGATCCTTTATAATTTCGCGTCACTAATACATTATTCCTTATTTCTTTGGCCTGTTCTTTGCTAGTGGGTCGATTTTATGTCTAATGCACCGTTCGTCCTCTAATTATATTTTCGCAATCGCATTGTCACTAGCTAATAACGAATGACGCACTTCGTGCACCCCTTACTTCTGCAAAAAGGTAAACGTTATGTTATTACGATGAAACGCAATGTTTTCATGCAAAGGTCATTGTGATTTAGCAAGCGCACAAAGAATTTCGTGTGTGCCCATGCCCGCCCCGCCGTGCGCCGTGCTAAATGGGTCGATGGCGCCAAAACGTCACTACGGCGAGGGTGAGGACACAGGGCACGCACGAAGCCTCCGGCGCGCCTACGCCACGCGACACGCACTTCTATCACTCCACCAACAAAGGACAACCCGCGCATGTTAATATTTTATCGTCGTTTTACACTGAGTCATCTCCTCGTAACGTCTACGATACGATGCAATTTCACAAGAAGGCGACAGTATTACATGATGCACTTTCACTAAGGACGCGCAACGTACTTCCGCGTCGACACATTAAAACAATTACAAATAACAAAAACTACTCACCTGTAACAGTATTTACGGGGTTAGATTACCATGTTATATCAATACACACACACCCCACATGAAAAAAACATGGCAGCCGCAAAGAGTGAGTGAGAGTCAAAAAATTATTTTATTTTGCGCAACTCCGTCAAAAGATACGAATGACGTCTCGTTGTTAACCAATGGCTGCGCTTCGATATTCAAAATCATCAAAGATGGCTGACTGAGTGTCTGTGATTACACTTTTTGCATCTTGTGATTCGTTAAAATATTATGATTGGCTAACTTGCTTCAACGGTGTCGGCTGTTGGCCAATGAGCATCCTCCGTTCAACGTTCAATAGACAATATTTCCCGCCATTTATAAGCGGGAACATTTAAATTCAAATAAGTAGATACACTGGCAGATGCGCAAAGCGCGCCTTGCCATAAGGAAGAAAGAAAAAAAAAAAGTAGATACACGACGCAGCTAAAATTATGAAATGTGTTCATTGGTTTAGTTGTCATAACATATTCTAATTTATATTGTTGCTTAATTTGTAAACAAAGATTTTACTTGGGTAAAAACCTTTTATTGGATATAATTAGTATTCTAAGTTACAAATCAATATCAATATACCTGTGGTGGGTTGCACTACTAGATTTGTTATGAAACTCTTAAAACTTCGTTTTTCAATATAGATCTACAACTCGCCAAAATTTAATAATCGACTCCTATTATGGTTCTGCGTTGTTATGAGGTCTGTCTGTAAAATTTATGTATTTTATTCATAAACATAGTCTTTAGTGCATATAGCATATTGTGTTATTTCTAATGTAGCTGGTTAACGTATTTTTACGTCTTTACTCTATATCTGCACATCAAAATAGATAAAAAATCAGAGGAAGCATTTCAGACATTTTTTTATCTTATCATAAGTAAATAAAACAATGTCTCCATTATCGATCTGTTTATTTTCTTATTGTTTAAGACATGTCGCACATCGAATACAAGTGAATCAATGTATTTTATAGCACTGATTTCCTCAGAACAGCATATTATTAACAGCGTGAGACCACTTTACGGACACGATCGAGATTAAATCTTATCTGAAGAAAGCCTTTAATATTAAACCATAGGCTTATTCCAGAATTGCAATACTCACTAAAGTAAAAATTTTAACATCAACACGGGAACCGAAATAACATGTTACTGATATTTTCAATATCTACCCACGTATAGTTGTGTTACAATATCATTACATTGTTCATACCAATTCAAAATTGTAAAACAAACAGGCGTCAACAATTTGTGCTTGAGATGCATTCAAACTACAACATAATACATAAAATAAAACTTACAACTGAATATTGATCACAGAAATGCATAAACAATACAAATAAATCTCTGAAATCTAAATAAACCAGAAATAAATTAAAAATACAACAACAATATTGTTGAAACGGGACGAAAATAACTTTTGTACGCCGATGCAAAGTTCAAGGTTAAATATTTACAAATTATCCATGTTTGATTGATTACATGTTTACAAAAATGCTTATTGTCGTTACGAGTTACACATTATGTAAAAATAATTGTAAATAAAGATGCGTTACATCCGAGTAAATAACTAGAGCAACAGCTAGTTTATTCGTTCCAAACATTCTAACATTGAATGACGTAACATGCGACTGTTTGCAGTCTGTCAGCAAGACACCAAACATCAACATCCCAATATTTTCAATACTCATAAATCAAGCAATATTTTATTATACATTGCATTTGAGACGTTGCATTTGAGACGTTGCATTCCTTGCTACATTTCTCACCTAACTCTTGAAGCTTTGTGTATAAGAGAAATGGTGTCAACAAATTATATAGTCAGTAAAGAAATAACTGACACATAGCACTGGTATGGTGAGATTAAAAAGTTTACAGAGTGCTTCATAATGGGAAGTCTTAATATTTAATTATGCTACGCGGTGTGGGCATCGCATGTTACATCATCCTTGACATTATTTTAATAACTACATACGCCCAACGCCATCGTTGCCAATTTATGTGGCCGTAAACCGACAGGAAGGCGTAAACAGCCGACATATTTACACATTAGCTAAGTAGAGGTATGTGATCAGTGGCTCTCCGGTCGTTTACTGCTCTCCTCCGGCTTGGTGACAATGCCTTCGCTCTTGGGCATGGGGCGTTGCTCTCCAAATTTCTCCACAGCCTTCTTCATCTCCCGTCTTTTCTGCGCTTCTCGAATTATGTCGAATAAGCTCTGAAATTTAAATTAAAATAAATTAAATTATTAGTTTTTAATGTCTACCCTACCCTGTGTAAACACTTATAAATGTTTGTTTTTGAGAACATCTGCTCTAATTCATATATTTTTTTAATCTCTATTTATAGAATTTACTTTTGGTTAACTATTGGTATACATTTGGTGAGGAATGAATACGTAAGAGGATGTCTGAAAGTAGCCTGTCATAGAAAAGATTAAAGGAAACCGTCTGTCGTGGTATGAGCATATTATAAGTAGGGATGAATTATATATAGGGAAAAAAGTGATGAATATGAAGAAAAGGTGGATGGAACGCGTGACTGAAGATATGAAAAAGAAAGGGGTGAATGAAGACATGCCGGGTGATAGAGATGTATGGAAGTCTAAAATATACTGCACCGACCCCAAATAAACTGGGAACACGGCGAGAAGAAGAGTCATTTGGTTTACTATGATGTTTTTTTGGATTTATTTTTCGAAAACTAAATTAGTTAAACCACAAGTTATATCCATGATAAAAAAATAATGTAGGGTAATAATTTGCAGTAACCTTTATGAAATTATAGCTTTGCTAAAAACTAAAAAACAATACAAACATAATAATCTATCAATTTTTTTATTGTAAGAAATATTCTCATAATTTACATACAATAAAAAAAAAAAATTGTATAAAGAGGATAATTAATTAATGAGTAGTTTATTTCAGAAATAAAGTTAAGATCTTATAATTGAGCAATTAGTAAATTGTTTTCAAAGGTGACTCATGCTTTTTTTACACTTGAAAACATACTTTTTTTGAACACACAACCAGAATGTAACTATGACACAGGAATTATTTTATTTGTAGGCATTAATGTCCTTTTTTCATTCATTACAGATATTGAATCTGGGGAAGCTCAATATTTCCATTATGGCTTGTATTTAAATATGATATTATTAACTATAGTCTGCATTTTAGACAATAAATAAAACTTGAAAATAACAAGACTAAAGTTTCTTGTCTCTCTCTCCCTATGAATACCATATAAAGGGAGTGTTAAATTTAATAAAACGCCATATTATAAATTGTGTGTTTAACATAGATGATGGTGTTAGAAACATTTTTATTCTTTTGGTCTATGTTACTAACATTTGGTAAGATTTCTTCAAACATTGTAGGACAAATATATATTTGGCTCAAAGCTAATTTTCTTCTCCCCGAGTGAATTCACATTACACTAGCATAGCCCTGTGGTGCAATTGGTTAGATACCAGCTTGCAAAATCAGAGGCCATGGTTTCGATCCCAGTACCAAGACAAATATAATTGTCCAGTATAGATGTTTGTGAGACAAAGACTCATATAGTTTTTGATATCCACAACACAGTAGTATCCTAGATCTGGGGTATGTCTGTGACTGATGACTATTTTATTTTCTTTTTTATTTTTGATAAACTCACCTTGCCGTCTGTCTCTGTGCCCTTGTCCTGTTCCCTGGCGGCGCTGGCGGCCTTGTCGAGCGCCTTCTGTATCTTGCTCTCCACCTCCAGGATCTCCTCCTTGTCCAGCAGCTCGATCAGTTCCGCCATCTGCTTCTCCGACAGGTTCACGTTCTCGTTGCCGATTATCTCTAGCATCTGGAAACGGTTTGATAAAAATTAATAGATATTGTATAAGATATATATATATAAGCAGTGATGGCCTCGAGTTATGGGCGCGCGGTCGAGAATCTCGGCGGTCGCGGGTTCGAACCCCAGGCACACACCTCTGACTTTTCGAAGTTATGTGTGTATTCACATTGAATTATCACTTGCTTTATCGGTGAAGGAAAACATCGTGATAAAACCTGCACATCTAAGAGTTCTTAGGAATTTCTTAGGTGTGTAGTCCGCCAACCCGCACTAGGCCAGCGTGGTGGACTATGGCCTAAACCCTCTCAATGGTAGAGGAGACCCGTGCTCAGCAGTGGGCGTATATGAGTTGATGAAGAAGAAGAAGTATAAGATATATCACTGTTAAAATCAGTATAACAATGATATAAGCTAGAGAACTGAAGATTTCAAGCAAGGGATTGATTTTATTGTATTATTTACAAATGTGGGGAAAGAAGACCAGGTACCAGTTACACATAAAATGTTATTCTCATTACTATAGAGGTGAATTGAATGACAATTGTATTTTTCGGCAAACTTGAGCCGAAATGAAAGATATTACTCGAACAAAACAAGCTACATAGGATGAAATTTGAACAAAGAATAGTCCTTACTACAATGTAAACATTGATGTGGTTTTGCATTTTTCCATAGTTGTATGTATCATTATTATCATGGTCGCACGCATAAGGAAAAAAACTCATCAATAACATACAAACATTGCTTATAATGACATATGTATAATGTCTATAATAAAACCAATCAATTTGTGCTGTTGGAACTAAAAAGTCTTGAGTTCAACTTCTGGGCACTCATTGAGTATTTCCATACAAAAACTTTTATAACCAGTAAAAAATGTATCGTTAAGTTCCCTACAGGGTTTCCCCGCCCTTTCTTATATGTGACTTATCAACCAGATGACTAACTATGGGAGCAGAAATGCACCACTTTCTACCTGATGGATAAAGTCCAAAGTATGTGTATATAAATAATGTAAAAATGCCAACAACTAACCTTCAACACATCATCAATCTTCAATTGTCCATCAAAGTCATCATCGAGCCGGCCCAACACATCCTGTATGAGTTTGAGTTTGGCCTCGTCCGGAACCTTCTGAAGGCTTTTAATGGAATGCATGAGTTCGTCTATCTGGATGAGTTGCTCTTTGGCCTTTTGGGGCTCTGACTTGGTCTGTTCTAGTGTGGTCTTTAGGGCCTTCTCTTTACTCTCCAGTTCTACTAGGGCTGCGTCCAGCTTGCTTATCATGTTGTTCACAGCCCGGTATAACCTGGAAATATTTTGGGAATTGTTAGCATATGTATGACAAAGATAAAACATAGTTTAATAAAAGGGAAAGGGACAAATATGCCTA
Organism: Cephonodes hylas; assembly: GCA_030295005.1. Lineage (NCBI taxonomy): Eukaryota > Metazoa > Arthropoda > Insecta > Lepidoptera > Sphingidae > Cephonodes > Cephonodes hylas. The sequence goes on from AP025371.1 coordinate 10,931,636, forward strand.
AAAGAATATTTCGGGTAAAGCCTTTAAAATTTTTTAGACGGCAACTTTGGAAAAACTGGAAAAGGCGTCCAATAGAATCAAAATTCAATGGACCGAATGGGTAGTGTCACTGGGTTTTTCCATTAGGAAATTGACCGTAAGGCCAGCAAAGCATACGAAATAATGTCCAAAAAATGGCGCTAGGCTTGCACCCTATCAGCAAAATGTAAGTGAAGAAAATTGGCGGAAAAGCGTGATGTATAACTTTTAGATCCACGTATAGTCAAAGTTATTGTATTCGTTTAATAAATATTATTCACACTAAGAATCCGTTTATTACATTGGTGCTTCATATATATGTAAAGTTGATGTTTCAATTAATTTAATAAGAAAAAAGAAATTCATAATTACCTGCGTGCACCTTTGGTGAGTTTAATATCTGCTTGTTTTGTCTTAACAATTTCCTGCATTTCCTTCACATCTTCACTGTAGTCCATCAGCTCGGCCTTCAACTCCTGAATGCTTTCCTTTTCGAGTAGCAAGGACTTCTTTTGTTCAGCTGTAATTTATAACCGAAGGGTCAGAACAATGTTTCTCAAAGTTGATGATATTGCCCCTTTATAGTTGATAAAAAATCTCCAAGGGGATAGATTAAATTATATTGGAAAGTAAACACTAGCTAGGATAGGGTATATAGAATGCTTTGTATTTTTAACTGACAGGGAGTTTTCAATAAGTTTGGGAACCTATATTTAAGATGTATCACAAAAGTACTTTTTGAATAACAACAAACTTAACCCTGACACCTACATTGTGTCGTAGGTATTAGAAACTATTAGGTAATCTTGTTGTTACATTTGTCGCTACCGAAAACGTCTATTTAACTTACTTATTTATGAAGAATCACCATGATGAAGATATTGATATGTTATGGTAACAGAAAAATAACTGCTGTATGCAAATATGTAGAGCGCACTATCATATCTTGTATTATTGATATTACTGATATGTATCAGACAAAGATATGAATGCTTTGAATACCTCATTCTTTCAAGCCAATATTTGGAGCGTCTCAAAATATACAATTATATAACCTAACGCTGATTCCTCCAAGAGGTAGGCAGAGGTGAATTTTTTACCAATTTTCATCAAGTATGTATCAATAACTAGGAGAGGGGAGTCAATTCTGCTACTGAAAAACCTGGGAATCGAACCCGGAAACTCTAGGTCGTACGCATGTACTAATACCGCGAAACATATACATCGATATCTCTGTACATTTCCTTTCGAATATTGAGCGAAACCAACGTCACACTCAGCATATGTAATCTACTAATTATGCTCTCACTGAATGCCAAACACGTAATATCGTATTCTAAGGACACATTTAGAAATAGACGCCTATTCATTAGAACTGCCGTTTAACGTACGTCATTCGTTTCTTTACCAGCGTTTCTTGAACTTGAACTTCCGTGTCATTCGCCTAAACAAAAAGTGGATTGTTGCCAAACTCACCTAATTTCTCTAAAGCGTCTTCGATGACCTCTATGTCTTTACCAGAGAGTCCCTCTTCGGCCTTCGGTTTGGGAATGTCCACTGCTATAATCGGCGCCGGGTCTACAAATACAGGCGTTGCGTCCGCATCGATAACTGGCGCTTTGTCTTTGAGCTCCTCTTTCTCTCTCTTCTTCGCTTCGAGCAACTGCTTCTCCTTCTCCGCCTCCTGCATCTCTTTCTTCTCTTCTTTGATCTTCTCCTCTTCAAGTTTGATAGCTTCTGCTTTGGCCTGAAAGGAAAAATTTATACCATGGATAGGTTTTTGGTCTAATTGTTTTATGCAAATTTTGAGACTTGAAATCGGAGCATCGTATTAAATGTCATTAACATTGATAAAAAATCTTTCTGTACCAAAATAATAAACATTTCCGTTTGGAAATATTCTAATCGCATGGCAAGTATCAAAATATCGAATGAGTAATATAAATATAAACCTTTGTGATGATTAAACTTATGTTTGTACTAAATGACCTTGAAGTTTATGTCATGTAGGTCATAAAAAGTTATAAAATATTATTAGCAATTGTTATGTTCTTATCGATTACTTTACGTAATATGTAGGAAATATTCCTTTTCGTTATCATACTAATCCGATTTGCGAGTATAGGTCAAAGATTTAAATTAATTTGTGATCTGTCATATAATATTAAATGTTAGTCTCAATGTATTTTCTGTGAGTACTGCTTATTTGCGTTTATATAATCTTATCTTTACTATGATAAAGAAGCACGTTGTCAATGGCAAATCTGTTGTCAGCAAAATTGGAACATTAATGCGGAAGTGTTACTAATAGGGCAGCTTCCTCAATAAGTTAAATTTAAAATAAGCCTTGATGTACAAGTATCAAGTGGATGTTACTCAAAATAAAATATGAAAATCAAGGCATGGATGCAACTACAATTTTTAACTATTTTCAGTCCAAGCAAATCAATGTGAATGTTTGTCAAGACATATTAAATGAATGCAATATACTTGTGTATTTGATTTCCGCATATTTACAATAACTCCAATGTAAATAGGTAATAACTATGCAGCAATTAAATGATAAAAGGAATGTGGAAATAAAAAGCCTTATTACTTGAAGAAAAAACATAAAATTAATAAACTATGTTTTTAAAATGGGTGAGAATTTTTATTTCAAAGTTTGGACGGATCACAGTGGCCGAAGGTGCGACGAGGTGCGACGGGTGATCGAAATTTCCCGGGTTCGTTTCACGATTAGGCCAGTGATATTTTTATTTTTGTCTATCATTCGAGAGTAAACAAGGCATTAATATTAAATTTACATTAATAGTTACAGTTAAAATTTTAGCTCTTTTAAATACTCTCTCTGGCTAAGTGTTATTAAGACAATGGCTCTTAAATTTTCAATTTTATATCTAATTCAATTGGAGTACCCTGAATACTATTTACATCAATTACTGTCGGCAATTTTAATAACATTGTAATACACACCTTGAAGTCAACTTTGCCTTCCTTTTCACCGATAGCTGCCTTTGTTTGGGTAGCAACTTGTTCAGGCAGCGCAGAGATGGTGGCTTTCAACTTATAAGTTGTAGGCACATGTTCTGGCACCATCAGAGCACGAGATAACAGCAGTAAAGAAGGCGGAACTTTCTCATTCAATGATAAATCCAACCAATTTCTTAGTTCCTTCCGTAAGCGTTCTTCTGGAACACCATATGCCCTCATGCCTCTTGCCCTACATGCCTGTTGTAACTCACTGAAATTTAAACTGTCAACTCCCTCCTTTGCTATCATTTTGTCATCAGCAGCCAGTGACCGTAACTTCATTTTTAAGTTAAACCTCAACATTGCACTTGTACCAATAGTGGAAACATTTAACACTTTACACAAAGCAACTAAATGTGGTCTCTGTAATGAATCCAGAGTGATTTCATCTTCAAATAGTTTGGAGAATTTCATAATTTCCTCACTTGTTGCAACATCACCCGATGTTCTGATTCTTGTGAAGAAACTGGAGAACTCTTTGGCCAATTCTGAATGTCTGTTACTAGCTTGTGGAGCCATCTGATCTAAAGTTTCTTGGAAAAACTTTGCCATTTCCAATTTCACTTTTAAATGCTGTTTCAGTTTTGCCTCTTTCTGACTTCTACTTTCAAATGTGGATGGCAGCATATTTGGGAACAGTTTAATGAACACTGGCAGTGCAAATTCTAGGAATGGTACCACAATGAAAATCACAAATGGAACCATTCGAAATACATCACCAACAGTAGTGACCAACAACCGGTGCTCTCGTCGGGTCAATGTGTCTCCTCTCAAAATCCTAATCAGTAAAGATGCAGATATTCTTACTTCTATGAATAGCAACCTGAAGCCATGGTAATAGTGTCTCAACTCATTCATGAATCTCTCTTTTAAGCTTTTCTTTTTCTCCTCTTTCTTAGGGAGTTTCTCTTTTTCCTCCATTTCCTTTTTTATTGTCTCCACAGTGGCCTCCACTTTTGATGAGGGTTTTAAGGGTTCCTTATCATAGTAGTAATTACTTGTTGAAATATGTCTGAAGATTGGAGGGTAATAAACTCTTGTGTTGAGTGGTTTTTGTGTTATGTCATGTTGAAGTCCAATTGGTCGAGTAGTGTAATATGAGAGTGACCTTGAAAGGGTTATGTATGGAAAATTCTGATAAGGTCTGCTCTCCCATATTAAGGCTAGAATATAAACATACATATTAGGTAAGTTTTATATGAAAAGTACACAATTATAAAATACAATGGAACACAGTTATAGTAACATTTTTTGTGTTCATAAATAATCAACTCAAAAAAAGCAATAAAATGTAGTCAACGACATTTGTATGCATTGAAATGTATTACAATAATGTTACTGCAACATTCCAATATCAAATAATTAAATCAACCATGTGATGTAGGTATGATGAAACAAAGCAAAAAATAATAATTACTCGTCCAATAAAGGCTTTTTCATTTCTATAGGTCCGTTGTTACATAAACTCATCTCTCTCATGTTGATTTCTTTTAATCCGTTTTTACAGTAATTTTCAGGAGATGAAGTCATAGTACACAATAATCAATCATAACTCTCATAGGTTAAGATTTACTATATTTTTACTTCAAAACATATTGTACTCACTCGATATTTTTATGCAGCGACAATGATTGAGGATTATTCTGTTCATTTTGTACACTTTTCCGGCAGTTTTATTATGGGTATATTATGAAAATTATAATAAAAACAAAATCAACCTTTATACACCATGACAATCGAGTAAAACCAAAGGGTAAAAATTGCAATTTTAACTTTCGAAAAGCACTATCTCTATAGTTTCTATTGCTATATCTTTCCTATTCTAACTTCAGAGGTTTGAATATAACTATTTCATCGGCGCCGTAATGCTACATATGGTAAACGATAGAGGGATTGTTATTATTTACTTCTTAAATATGATAATAATATAATTTGGATAAGTATTAATGATTTATACATAAGAAAGATATTTTTTGCAAGAAAAACCTTTTTAATGTTATAAGGTGACCTTATAAAATAGCAATAATATTACGGGTTGGACTAGATCAGCCTACTCGTTTTAGTTCTATGATTCTTATAAGTGTCATCTTAGAAAAATATAGCAAGCCAATAAAAAAATGAAATTTTTTGTTTATAAATTTATTTAATAAATTTGTCGATTGTTGCTTGGCCGACCGTTAAAAAAGCTCGCTCACATTTTACTTATCGATTATATTGAATATTCGAATATAATAAACGATGACAAGATGTCAACAAGTCTATGCTAAAAGTACATAACTTTATTAGGTTATTAGTTGTCCTACTCTCTCCTGCATATTTTTAGATGTCATGTGTTAACGAAGGTGTAATGAGGAATCGTAACTTGGTATCAGAAGCGCAGCACCAACAATAACAAAGACCTTACAATAACTTTTTTTTTATTTAATGCCATTGAGAATTGTGTGATAACGGGGGTGTAATTAATTATTAAATGAATATTATACGTTCCAATATAATGAGTATTGCAAAAACGGCTTCTAAATGTTATTCGAATGGTGAGTATCCTTCTAACATAAGGGTTTTTGGCACGTGACGAGTTTATACTTAAATAAGGTCCGTAAACCTGGGTTGTCTAAGTTGAGGGTAAATTAAATTACTTTCTGATGTCTATAAATTAAGATCTTGCTTAGTGTTTATTCAAACGACTTTTGTATTTCTGTTCTGCATATTATGTGCTCTATTTCTTCGGCTTTTTGAGGGAGTCGTAAATATTTTACGGCAAACATTTCAGATCTAGAGCAGTTGTCGGCACCTTTTGGTATACAAGTGCCAGAAACTGACAAAATAAAATAATGGCGGGCTGCTCTTGGAATATTTACCACACATTCCTAAACAAAGAAAAAGCCGGACCACACTTGTAATATTAACCAAAGATTCCTAAAAAACCTACAAAGGAACCACTAACAACTCAGCTCAACTTTCATACAAATTTCTCGTATATTACCTTTCATATTTTTAGTAGTTGCCATTCCTTAATTAATGCTAAATATCTGCCCTTGGCTAAAATTATGGAATAAACCCTGTCAGTTGAAACTTGAAAGAAACACCAGTGCTCAGCAGTGTGACATATAGGGACTGATGATGATGCTAAAAAATATATAAGGGAATAATAAGGAATAATTATTATTATAATAATTTTATGATAAGTTATGTTATATTATACTTATCATGAACTATTGTTATATTCCAGGGTTACATCAGCCGTTAAAATCAGTAGCAGCAAAAGATGCAGCAAAACGAATTGTATGGGTAGACTTGGAGATGACAGGATTGGATATAGATAAAGACCATATACTGGAAATAGCATGTTTAGTTACCGATGCAGATTTAAATATAGTAGCGACTGGACCGGACTTAATTGTCCACCAGTCAGACAATATACTGAACAGCATGGGACCCTGGTGTGTAGCACAGCATGGTGAGGTATTATAAATTTGAATGATGAATTAACCTGTTTTTCGTTTGTTTTACTTTAATTGTTTAGTTAGTTGGGTAACATTAGCGTGTGATGTGCAAGAATTTCCGAGCCAACAGGATATTTGTGGGCTTCTCATAAGTATTTACTCAGTAATAGATAAATCTATAAAATTACTCAAAAATGGTAATGAGTTTGCAACCTTGATATGGAATTTAAAAAACAATCAGTAAAATATGGCAATAGAAATAGGCGAGCCTGTTACTGCTTCTTTGAAACCTTCTCCTTAAAGAAAAACCTAGTAAGACATCCTTGACTGGGACTTTTGGCTATACATAAGACCCTTCAACTGCCAGACTATCATATTATATTAGTTTAAAACGACAATAACTTACACAAAAAGTTTTCTGTAATTATAAATTCATCTTATCTTCTTCATCAACCCATATACGCCCACTGCTGAGCACGGGTCTCCTCTATCATTGGGAGGGTTCAGGCCATAGTCCACCACGCTGGCCTAGTGCGGGTTGGCGGACTACACACCTAAGAAATTCCTAAGAACACTTAGGTGTGCAGGTTTCATCACGATGTTTTCCTTCACCGTTAAAGCAAGTGATAATTCAATGTGAATACACACATAACTTCGAAAAGTCAGAGGTGTGTGCCTGGGGTTCGAACCCGCGACCGCCGAGATAAGCAGTGATGGCCTCGAGAGAACCTCGAGGCCGTCACTGCTTATCTTATCACAATCTGTTTTAAAAAAGGATCAAATAAAATACAAAATTTCCACTGTGTACCTATTTTTGAATTTTATGACAGTAGATGAAATCATTTGGATGCTTTGCAAAGTAAATAAAAATGTCTAAAACTATTCGTTTCATTTCGTTCTTATGCAAATATTTTTTCAGAGCGGACTGACGGAGGCTAGTCGTAAATCGAATATTTCGGTGGCGGATGCCGAAAGACAAGTGTTGGAATTCGTGTCGTCTCACGTGCCAGAGAAAAAGTGTCCTTTGGGGGGCAACAGCGTGTATATGGATCGTTTGTTCATAAACAAATATATGCCTGCTTTGAACAACTATTTACACTACCGAGTGATAGATGTCAGCACTATAAAGGAGTTGGCAAAACGCTGGTACCAAAAGGATTACTCTAAAATGCCTCAGAAGAAATACGAACATCGTTCGCTGAATGATATTATAGAAAGTGTCGAAGAGTTGAAGTATTTTAAAGAACATATATTTAAAGCGTAATTTTTAGTTCAATTTGATGAGAGTTTTAGTTAATTGTATAACAGTTTCAGTACAGCGTACAACACACATGTATTAAATAGTTTAAAACCGGCCAAAGAGTCTTAAGCTATTAAGAATTATAGGTTGTCATAAATATTTTTGAATTCACAGTAGGCAGTTATGAATCGTTTCGGCTCCGTATGTCATTACCGGCAGGTCGCACTGATAAAAGACTTTTGTCTTAAGGCACTGAGGGATCGACGACTTGAAAATATGACGTAACTTCCCAAATGCCGCCCAGCCCAACCGTATTCTTTGGTCCGCCTCTTGCTCGTAGTTGTGCCTGCGTAGTTGGATAGTTTGGCCGAAGTAGATGTATTCTTGGACAACTTCGAGAGTGGCATTCCCTACGACTACCGGCCTCGTTACGACATGACTATTGTACATGATCTTCATTTTTTCTATGTTCATCCTGAGACCTATTTGTCTTAAAGAGCGGTCTAGGCTGTTGAGCATTTCTTACAAATCCGGCAGAGATTTCGCCATGACGACGATGTTAACCGCGAAACGCAGATGAGAGATGTAGTGGCCGTTAACATTCATGCCACGTCCTTTCCAAACCAGCGTCTTAAAAGTGTTCTCCAATGCGTTGGCAAACAGTTTCGGAGAAATTACGTCTCCCTGTTTTACCCCTCCCCTTAGTTGGATTGACTTGGTGCTGTGTTCTGTACTTAGACAGTCATCGTTGCGGCTTCGTACAGACTTCTCATCACCTGGATATAGCGGTAGTCGATCAGGCATCTCTGCATGGACTCTAGAACAGTCCAGACTTCAGAGTCAAAAACTTTCTCGTAGTCCAGATACGCGAGGCATAGAGGTTGATTATTATATTCCTCAGTTTTCTGAATTATTTGCTTCAGCGTATGTATGTGATCTACGGTGCTAAACGCTCTCCGAAACCCGGCCTGCTACGGTGGTTGGAATTCATCCAATTTTTTGGCGAGACGACTTGAAATTACCCTCGAGAACAACTTGTAAATGGCTCAAAAGTGAGATGGAGCGGTAATTCTTCAATGAGGTATTATCACCTCTTTTGAAGAATAAAACCACCACACTCTTGCTCCATGCCTGTGGTGTTGTACCAGTTTGGATGACAGATTTATAGAGCTTGACAAGTTCTCTGAAGACAGGTGTACCTCATGCCTTGAGAAGCTCAGTAGTTACTATGTCATCTCCAGGAGCTTTGTTGTTGTGAAGTTGGTAGAGGGCTGTTCTAATCTCGCCCAAATCGATGTCGAGAAGCTCGTTTGAATAGTGACGGGTTAGTCTGGCTCGCGGATCATCTACGTTGTGAATAACAGTACAGGTGGAAGTGCCCTTTGAGCATACAGGTCTCCGTAAACATTTCGACTTCTCCAAGAATTTCTGGAATTGAGGTGACGGGGGTGCCCAGTTGTGTTTTGAGCTTTGTCAGGTTACAACCGGAGGTGTGTGGCTTGGCAAATGCTTTAGAGCCCTTGTTTTGCGCAATGACATTTCCTATTTCTAAAGTATTCAAGCGTCGTATATGGCGCCGTATTAGCCTCTTCACCTCTTGGCTTAGTACCCGATGCTCAGTAATTATGAAATCGATCTCGTTCCCCGTCATACTGTCAGGGCTGCACCAGGTCCACTTCCTTTGGGCTTCTTTTGAAAAAAAGAATGCATTAGAAAAAGCCCTTGAGCTTCGAGGAAGTTAACCAGCATACGCCCTCTACTATTCCTGCTTCCATAACCTAACAGACCTACCTTCGATTCACCGTAACTTCGTACTGCCACTTTGGCATTGAAGTCACCCATAACAACGCTGTAAGAAGTTTTGGTACGAGGCATAGCCTTCACTTTGTCTTCGTACATGCCTCGACTTCGTCATCAGGGTGTGTTGACGTCCGAGCGTAAACTTGTACAACCTTGAGAGTGTACCTTTCGGTTAATTTTACTCACCATTTGACATAATGCCAACTTCTACAACGTTGCCTTTGAGTAACTTGTGGATCATAAATCTGACGCCTCCTTGGGATGGTTGGTGTCCTTTTCGGAAGTAGAACGAGTGACCGGTAGGTAGGGTAATCTTGTCCTCCCCCTCTCTACGGACTTTTAGATAACCCTATAATATGCCAGTTGATGTGACTTAGCTCTACTTACAATTCTGTGAGGTGTTCGTTCAGCCGTAGAAAGCGTCTGTTATACGTCGCCAGATATAGTCGTTTGTGGTACCCTACCGTAACCCGGGGATTCTTAGCACCCCCGATCTCGCCGTTACCGCGACCGGTACCGTGGTCAGGAATGGCTAGACTCCCGGGAACTGGGGGCCGCAAATTTAAAGGTGGTGCCATTTGGGGGATTTGTCTTAGTCACCCCGCTTGGCAAGCGGGTTGGTGACCCCAGTGGCTGTAATGTTTAACCATCGGTGCTGCTGCCCATCAAAGGTTGTAGTATTGAAAGCACTCCAGCTTATGTGAGTGGTTATGCCACTCGTCGGCCGCCAGAGCCACATCCGTTGGTCAGCAGGGTGCACCGCGTGCAGGTAGGGTTGGCATTTGGAGACGTGCGATATTATTGGTCCCCCTGAGCCCCCTTCTGAGCAATATGTTTCGTAAATGTGTTTCATATTGTTTTGGGCCCGCTCCGTCCGGGCATAACTCTAAAAGAAAAGAAATCTATGATACTTCGGAACTCTTGAAAAGTTTTTGCGTTTACTTGTTGCAAACAAGTAAACAAATTTTTCATTTTTATGATACCTATTAGTGTAGATTTAAAAAAAATATTGTCGGCAGTATTTTCAAATAGATACGACTAAAGGATCTTAAAGAAAAGAGCTTATATCAAGGGTGACACTCGGTTAATTCCTTTGGTATACTCAGACATCAGGTGGCTAACTTGATCGGCTTTCTCCTCTTCCTTAAAAAAATTGTAGGTACAATGCTAACATTAAAAATGTGTAATTATTTGACATAATATTATTTGTAAATCGTTTTTCAAGGATTAAATAAAATTATGTTTTTATAAAGTTTTGTTTTTATTTCCAAAGATTAAAATTAAAGTCTGTACTTTAAAAGAGTTGTTTCAGCTATTTTGGACACATGAGTCGTTGATTGAATTTTGAGTTACACATGATAAGGAGATTAATGTAGTTCACTGGGTACATTTCCAAATTCCATAGTGCCATTGTGAATTTCGTAAAGGAAATTGGTAAAATTTTATATACCCAACTCAGGGATAAAATCCGGTACCTCTAGAACACACCTTTCGGATTCAACTTGTAATTTACTATAATGAGAGGGCTTATAAAGTTATTATAAAGCGATTATTTTACGAGTATGGGCACAATTACTATTTTATATTTTAATTTTGGCCATAAAGTTGTACACATATAATATAAAAAACATGTATGTAGCATATGGTATACAAAGCTATACAGGAGAAATAAAAGGCATAAATACTTCCACACATAACTCCATACTTATATGTATGCATTGAACACAAGCATTGTAGAGTTCAGAATAATTACGAGCTCCGTTTTTCGTACAAATTTTTAATGATTCAGCCTGTACTATGTTCCATGCCATTACAATGCAAAAGGAATAGTTTTAACGTACAAGCGAAGCCCTTTCATATGGAACCCGAGGCGCCCTACATTTTCCATGTTTTCATGTCGATCCCGCAATTCCTCTTTTCGAATATGAGTGAAAATTATCTAAAATTCTTTTATGCGTTTTTACAGCGTGAAAGATACTTCAAAATCTGAAGTAGTGTAGGTAACTATAATTACTTTTTTTAACATGCTAATATGTTAGGTGGATCTTAAGAGTTTCTTTGATTATAACTGGGAATTAAATATAGCTCCATTTTAAAGAACTTATAAGTATTCTGAAGAATGCTGGGTTTATTGGTTAGTGCAGTGCCGTCTCCAAAGCACTTTTAATCACCTCTTATACCTTGGGGCTTAAAACACTGCTGGTAATGATGGTTAAATATTAAAACTTAAAAAAAAAACTAGTTGACTTATTGACAAATATATTTTTCATTCACTTCATTTTAACCATCATATGCAACTATAGTTTTACCATGCAAATACATAAAAGCATTGATGGCCCTGAAGATGAGAAATGTTGTAGAGTATCGCGGCGGTCCCGGGTTCAAAGCCTAGGGCCTAGGCAAACACCTTTATCTCTTCAAAGGTACTTAAGTATGTATTCACATTGAATTATCACGTGTTTTAACGTGGTAGAAAAACATCGCGAGAAATCCTGCACATTTAAAAGTTGTTAGGAATTTCTCAAAAGTGTAGTCCGCCAATCCGCACTAGATCAGCGTGGTATAGGTACTACGGTCTTAACCTTCACAGTTATAGAACAGGTCTATACCCAGCAGTAAGACGTATACGGCCTGATATTCACCTATTATTCTACATATTCATAATGAAAGGGTGAATAGTAAAATAAAGATATTTCTCCATCAAAGTTTAAATATGAAAGTGATTGTCTCTTAAGCCCCGAGGTATCTCAGTTGGCGCGCAATTCTCGTTTCATTCAAAAGAATATTGCGGGCCGTGTTTCGTTTGTCGACTCGGATGCACATTATTGCATAGTGAACACTGGTTTTATTGTGCCCCCGCTGTGCAATCTACAGTTATATTGTGGAAGAAAGACCAATAATGTTATTTGGAAAATTTATTAGGTTCGGTATTGGGTCTTTCTGTATCTATATTAGTCTGTATATGGGAGCTAAGGAGCATGGGCCTCAAACCAACAGAACCTCATGTGCTGCTAATGACGAAGTTAAATTTAGTTACAGCATTGAAACACTTTAGTCAGCAGATTAGAAAATGCTATAGGGAGTAGTAAAAGATAAAAATAATTCTTGTCCTCAATTTAAAAAGCAATCTTATGTAAATATTAAGTTTTCAGGATTTTTGGAAGTGTTGATACAATCAGTGTATTCTTCTTTACTTGGATTATACTTATGTTGTCTTCTACCCAGTGAAAAATAAAAGTCAGTAGTCTAAGAATAGAAATAAATTTAAAAGCAACAAAGTTGTAATATTTTTTGTAGGTGTCCCGTCCATTATACGGGAAGCTTAAATATTCGCGCGCCTACATAAAGGCAGTAAGCAGTTGATTCTTTAAAAATTCTCTGGCACGAGTAGTTTTCAAAAGGCCTTCACACAGTTCACGTTAGTCGAGCGACTGTGTGGCTCTAGCTTGAATAAAAAACGAACTATTTAGCTCCAGCAAAAGTATTTTTAGCCTCAGAGATGTGCAGACAAAATGATAAAAGAAAAACGTAGCGAATATTTGAAAGCTGAAAAAACATTTCCACAGCAGCGGGCTACATTGGCACGAGGATTTATTATTAAATTTAGGACGTCCCAGGTAATATGCGCATCGTTCAGAATGACGGGTTACAGTTTTACGCGCGGCCAAATAATGGATTCAGGCGCAAAAATGTTACAAATATTTTTCCATCAATACACGGGCGTCACAGACAGCCCCTCAAAGGGCCTTTTATGTGCCTAGAAATTGCTTACTGGAGTATAAGTTGAGTTCACAGCCACGTGGAAAGAACAGGGTTAAATTTTGGCTGGACTTGGTAAATTTCTACATTTATAGATGCTTGGGACGTACTCAGATACAGCTGCTTATTTAATACTGAATTACAAAAATTAAGAAATCTTTGTGTATGGGCTATGTACCTATACATAGAAATTTATTTACTATTTCTTATTTTGAATTAAATTTTACATTTAAATCTAAGTTAACTACTCGCCTTCTGTCATTTATTTATGTCAATTTTAAGGTTGTCTCTAAAACATCGCCTTTCGCGATAAGACCGCTTATTCTAATTCTGTTTGGAAATTTATTTTCTTAATTATTCCTGTACAATCAAGACATTATATAAATAAACTGTATAAAATTGCGTCATACTGGCTGAAAGTTTAAATATCAATAATAATATATCACGATCGGTGTAGAAAAGTTTATATCCCGTAGTGGTGGAACTATGGAAAACTCCTCCAGTTCATATTATAATCCTTTTATTATATCGGACAAAGTTTGAAGTATCTAGAGTGCCATTCTTATAGATTTACATAATAAATAATATTTGTCATACCCGTTGAATACTTCGCGCTATTAAAATGTAAAATTACTTATATTAAAAATTCTATTCATTTCTATATCATTTAAATTGACAGAGTATTTGCGTATGCTATTCGTAAATTACAGTGATTTTTATTTTTGAGCTTTACTTAAACCAACAACCGTAGCCCGTTAGCTTTTTAGCAAGAGTTTTAAAATCTACCCGATAAAATGGCGATCGACGAGTGCCAGATGCCATTTGAGGCAAAATCCATCGTGAAATACCTACTCTTTTATAGTAAATGGGCTACGGCATTAAACTTTTAGCGATTGATTTAAAATTTATAGATTATTTATAGTGCTGTAATGTTTTTTTTATTATTGAATAAAATTTGTAATTTTAACAAGCATAAAAACTTAATATCTTCTTCACTCAAGATTGTCTTTGGATAAGGTGCCCCATACACCTACAATAATATTGCAAAATATTCTGATTGTACAATATTATTGAACGTGTAGGGATAATATTGAAACATTGCGCAGTGATTGAACAAAAGATTGAGGGGGCTTAATTTTTTTATTGCGCTGTGTAGGCTTAATATTGCGAAATATATTTCTTTTTTTTTTCTTTTCAACAAAATCTCCTGCGTGGCTGCCGCCAAAACTTCGTCGTCAGACATGTTGCTCGCACGAAAATATTGATCAGACTGGTTAGTCAATTTTATTGACAGAATTTATTGAACGTCTGGAATCAAAGGGGGTGTTCAATATTATTGAACAATAAAAAGATTGTGCAATATTATTGTAGGTGTATGGGACGCCTAAGTAAGAAGAGTTTCATTAAATACTTTTTAGACGTACGTACTTTATTTTTATTACCCACCTGGTATTTCTATTAACGATCAGAAATTTTCAAGCTAATGAACCGACAAAAATCGAGTGAAGTTCGCTAAATATATCCATGATATTTTGAAACATCAAAAATGTTCCGATTTCATACCTGGGCCGCGCCAATAATGCTCAAAGGTAGGAAAGGTCAATGAACCGTGTTTGTTAATTTTATATGGCGAATGTGTGCATTTGTTGTTGAATACAAATGTTGGGTAAGTAAAATTAAGCCCCCGGGATTATCGTACTTGAAGCATTAATTTTATAGGCTACAGAAAGTCACGGACGGAGTTAGCTGAACTCTTTTGTTTAAAAGATACCATAGTGAATGAACTATACATTAGGGTGGAGTGAAACAGACGAAAAAAAATTTTTTTGCTCTTTTCAATTCTCCTGTATTATTAATTGGTGACCACATGTAAAAGCTTTATTCATGCAAAAAATTAAAGGTCTACGACTTTATTTTCAGGTGGCGCATTGAGTCAATAGTTTTAAAAAAATTAATATTTTTACTTGTAAGCCTACCATCAAAAAATATTTATTCTTACATGCTTTGCTTACAAATATACCGTTTTTAACATCGTCTAAGTGTGATATCGAACCTAAATATAGTATTTTCTTATAAAACTTTAATATATGCTTTTGAAATAGTGCCAAGGTTAAGTAAATTTTCATTAAAAATGCCAAAAACGCGTATAGATATCCAGTGTCCTATATTTGGTAATCCAATGAAATTCAGTGGTATCTAGTTACCTACTTATTGTTATGTGATTAAACACTATTTATGGATTACAAATGAAAGGTAAGACTTGAATAATGGAAAGGTACCTTCAGTCAAAGATTTATGTGAAATGACTGTTTCCGATATTGAAGCAATCTGGAGTAAAGCATCTATTGTAGATACAATTACCCATCAACAAGTCGTATCTATGCTGATTTTATGTTATCAATAGTACAAGAATGTGAAAGAATTACGTAATGACTCCAAAAAGCAGATACTCGTATTCTACGATGACTCAATAAATAAGTTGTTTCATATCGCAACATGTAAATGTTTATCCTGAGAACTACGTAAAGTGACTAAAGTTAAATTAGCCCGTTCTCGATGGTCAACTTGTGCTAACAGGACTTCGCTTTTATATTGGCACAGCTAAACTGACAAATAATTTGAAAGAACTGGCGATTTTCATCATGAAAGTTTACGCACCAAATTGTTTTGATATCAAGTCAAAATCCTATTGTAAGTTTGGTCCGTTTCACATCTTTAATATGGTCAAAGGAAGTATGTATTTTTCGAGATGACTTGAAAAGTGTTGTCTAGAATACTGTTCAAAGGAATGCTTTCTTCATGCACCCAGAAAATCTATTGCTGGCTAATGGCTATGTTACAAGATGATAATTATCAACAAGTAAGAGAGCTGGCTCTTCGGAGGGTTTTAAAGGCAAGAAAAGAGTCCAAAGACAAGAAAGTTCGTGAATTCCAGTTACCAAAACCATAAAAGACGCGACAAATTGTTATGATTTCATTAAATGGCAAAAGAGAAGATAACAGAACCTCCTGTAACAATGAAATACAGCGACTCGGAAGTTACTGCAAAAATTACGTTTGGAGGTAAATTATTTGATATTGAGAAGTACCCTTGCTACACTCAAGCAGTCGAAAGGTGTGACAAACTTGTAACAGAAGCTGCGGCCTGTGTTTGTGGATTCGATGCTAGAGATGGTTTCATTTGTGCGTTAGAATAAAGTAAAGGCAAGAAATACCTACTTTTCACACCAAATCTCAGTATTTCCACCAAAAAGAAGACACTGGGAATTCAGATACTGAACACTAAAATGTTATTTTTATGGTAATTTAATATAGTTATTCATTGTACTAGTAGTTTTAAGTATAAATTCAATAAAATATATAGTATTATTGTCAAAAATAAATGTTTATTCGTAACTCTTTTTTTTCTTATTTTTCTACCTTCATACCTAATGCGCCACCTCAAGATATTGAGTTAGAAAGCTGGTATTTTGCAAGAATACTTCCATTACGATGGATCACTGGTTGAGGAACCAGGAAACTTAAAATTCAGAAAAAGAAAATTTCACTCCACCCTACTATACATTACATACGTTATCGTGCTTGTGTTCCCCCAAGGGGTAGGCAAAGGTCTATTTTCCACCTACAGGAAACTAATTGTTTATTATAACGGCATATAAACGCGAAAGAGGTAATGAGTGCAAATCATTTTCATTTTACAGTAACAATTTATGCTTATTTACAACACATATAAATCAATTTCGTTTTCTGCATATATTTACGCTAAATTGGTTGTATTTCCTTTGAAAACAACGTTAGTTTATGGTTGATTCTGATGCCATCACGGCATAAATTCAAGCTATAAGGTATTTATTATACAAGCCATGGTTCCGCGTACAAGGTATCGTTAGTTCGTAATGTTTCCACCGCGAAAACAACGTAATACTTATGTTTACATTTAATATTGGTACTAACATTAAAGGTAATGTAACTGCGCTAGAACTATTAAGGCCTTGTCTACAAATAAGAGGCAGTGGCGGTACTTCCATAGAAGCCCGAAAGCCCGCCTTGCCTTACATAGTTCCGAATAACGAACTTAACGATTGTTTATTTATAAAATAACGCTATAAACGTGAATGTGAGTACTAACCGGTAGGTATTTATTAGTCCTACGTACCAAAAAAAATATGCTGCTACTAAATAAACATTTGGGCTTGCCTTAGTTTGACACCCTAGGCACGCCACTGCTAAGAGGGTTTAGAACTTAGTTCACCAGGCTGGACTAGTGCGGACTATAGTACACCTAAAAAAAATCTAAGAACTTAAGCTGGTTTCCCTATGATGTGGAAAACATCGTTCTCCGTTAAACTGGTAAATAATTGTGAATGCACACAAAACTTCGAAAAGTCATACTGAACCTGGGGTTTGAAACTACGATGCACCTCGCAGTGATAACTATAGCCCTATGGTTATAGTTAAGACTATTCATTGAGACTATTGCATTTTACAGGTCACGTAACCTCGAGTCTATAAATTGCGAGCATTGTTCCGAAAAATCAATGTAAATCATAGGTTCTTAAAGTTTTTCGCCCTCCTCTTGGATGATATTTTAAATTTGAAAGGCTTCAAGCATTATTTAAGAGGCCAGTCTGTGAAACTTTAATCAAGGCTTTTTGGGGGATATAAATCTACTCTAATTCGTTGTTGATACCAATTGTATATGTAGATATTGATATCTGGAGTCGAGACTATATATCGTACTCACGTCTGTATTCCATGAAAGGGTAGGTAGAGTTGCGTTCTGGACCCGACCGTTCCCGACCCGGGAATCGCACCTGGAATATCTAGATCGCGTGGGATATACTTGTGCCGTGAGACGAGACAGTAAATATGTATAAACTGTTGATTTTACATTTGATAATGTTGGATTTATGTATCTACCCTTTTAGATAATTTAGGATCTATCCGTATGCTGTTAATAAGAAAAGTATATTTTATTGCCCTCTCAACCTCGTAATTTACAGTTTTTAGCGCTATCATTAACCTTCCATAATGCGTAATCTCATGCTTTGAGAACCTCTGCTTAACAGGTGAGAAAGAGCATATATTTGCCGAGACATCCTGCACTCAACCACTTTGCCCGTTATTCAGTTTAAAGTGCTCTCTCACAGTCTGGACACCTCGCGGGATTTTATAAATCTCTTCAAAAGGCTTTTAGATACGTGGGGGGCGGTCCGTGGGGAGAACCTGCTCCATATTGACGTATTCTTAGTTACACAACTATCTTGTGTTACTCAGATGTTCTTTTATTGGATATTTCTTAAAAGGTCGTTTATAACATATATTTCTTGGTGAGGAGGACGTAATGTTTGACTTAGTATGCTCAAAATATAAAAACTGTTTAGTGTATTCTTTCAAATTTATTTATTTATATACTCAGCCTATCGCCGTCCACTGCTGAACGTAGGCTTCGTTATTTATTTATTTACGGTTTATTTTTTAATAATTGTATTACTAAAATTGGACGTCCATCCACAAGGTGGACCGACGATTTGATAAAGGTCGCGGGAAGCCGCTGGATGCAGGCCGCTTCCAATAGAGCGCTTTGGAAGTCTCTGGGGGAGGCCTATGTCCAGCAGTGGACGTTCTTTGGCTGATGATGATGATGATGATGATTACTAAAATAAAGTTGTGACACAAAATATGGCGGCCTTATCCCTATCGCCGATTTCCAAACGTTAGATGAACTGAAGTGACCAGAACATAAAATCTTGTTAGTAAAGATACTCATTGTTCCATCTGCTTCTTTCAAATTGTGTGAATAAATACCTACCTTTCATAACTCAAGCTTTTTCAAATTGTCCGCATGTCCAACCCGTAAAAACCGCCATCGTTTTTAAGAATGATTTAAAACCAACTCTGACATTCTGGTTGGAGTCAGCCGTGACGAAATTGCCTCCACAACCATAGAATATGCACGCACATAAAGCTTGAGAGGCTCCTGAAAGTTAATTTAGTAGTATAGATTTTATTGTGTGCCCGAAGCAACACACTTTTATTGGCGAATAATGAAAATTCAATATGGCGGGTCGTTTCGGTCAAGGCCGAGGTAAGAGGGTCGAATATCTTTCTAATAGCCTTTTGCCTACGATCTACGATGGATTTTTTTCAGCGATTGACGAATTCTCTTCGCTGTAGTACGTTTATATTTCAATCATGTAAAGTTAATCGATTAATAACTATGACTGAAATAATACCGCCCATAATAAACTATTTACTATAATTTGGGACTGACTCATTTTGGTCACTCAATTATTATTAGTCACCAGTTAGTAAATTATAAGGAGCTAATTTAGAATAGGACTATCTTACGATATTTTCTAATGAAACATCTAGATAGAAAAGAATGGTAGAAGCTGACAATCCAAATGTTTAACGATATCTTTAAAGCAAACAATTTTTATTCAACTTTCTGATCGAGCCCGGCGGCTGACAGAAAACAGTTTTCTTCGTTCCAATTTTCAAGAATTTCTTAGCAATTTAAGTTTGCGATTCTGTGCAGCGGAGGCTGATATTGAAGTAAAATTTGAGCCAGTACAATACGGTAGTGTATTCTTTTATTTACCAACGTAAAATTGCGTTATAAATAAGGCACAACTAAATATTTTGCATTATTTACACTAGGAACAACTCGACGTAAGATAATTTTATTAATGACTTGATTCCTGCTGGGTCCGATTTTCAGATCGGGCAATTAATAAAATACGTCGATGACACAAATATACCAATTCTACCTTTTAATAAAAACACTGTGATTGCTGGCTTAGGGCGTCTAAGTCTTATTACGAGTATAAACCTTAGGACCCATTTTCCATTGGCTGCTATCTCATTTCTGGATCAACTATGATGCTAATAGTAATAACAACCGAAGTAGACGACAAGATTCTAATTATCTTCAAAACTCCATTTTACTTAAAAAGTCAGTTCAATTTCGCGCCAGACATCTCCAGGGATGACGGCTGCTAATGACAGCTTATAAAAGAGTCACTAAATGTATAGAAAATGTGGAAAGTTCCAGCGCAACTAACAGTTTCAAACGAGCAAACTTCGCTCTTTAAACTTTCAGTCTTACTTGATAAAAGTGTATGGTATTGCCGGCGGAGTAGTTCATTTTATGAACTCGTATGTGGAACGTATAGTCTACTTTGTGTTGGAGAATATTTTTTTGTTTACCTTTGTATTCATCATAATATGGTTGTGAGATCTGAATCCTCACAAAGATTGTCGCTTAGGATTTGTCCGTCGCTGCCTATGTAGGTACCAGAGTTGGGCATCAATCAATTAAGTTTTAATTGAACTAATCAATTGACTAAAAAATTAATTGCAATTAAATTAATTGAATTTGAATCAATTGCAATTAACCAATAATCGCGCGTTACAATTGAATTATTTAAACTAATGCACATCAATTGCAGCTCGCGATTAAATTATTGCAATTATTTTTTTCAATCGATTGATGAAAAAATTAAAACTAACAATTAAATTTTGCTATTTTGTACGGAAAGGTGGTCCGCAAACGTTGTAGATGTTTAACGTTAATTATCTCATATACTCTTTATGACTAGGTAGGGACACTAAACTTAACAAATCTGCATACGCATGTACCCAATACTTAAACTAATACTTGGTAAAAAAATTAATTGTTAATCGTTAATTGTCAATTTTTTTTTGGCAAAATAACTAAAAATTGATCAATTGTTAATTGTATAAAACCTTGATTAATAATTAATCAGTTGTTAGTTGCTGTCACTGCAAATACAATTAATTAATTGTTAATTTTTAATTGTTAGTTCAATTAACATTTGCCCAACACTGGTAGGTACCTAATTGTTATTAGGGGTGTGTTAATTGGTACTTTTTAGGGAAAAAATTTAAACTCTGTGGCTGGTATTGAAAGTTTCCTTATTTAACAAAGAAATAAAACTTTACTTGGGTGCAAACCGAACTGTGCTGGACTGCAAAATCCATCACGTAGCCTATCAAACTGCACTATGGATAACCATGCCATGTGACTTAAAAACAGCATATTTTTAAGTAGGTACAAGTAATGAAGGGTTTGTAGACTCAACGACGACATCACTTCCCGGCGAATCACTTTCTGGATTTATTTATTGAAAAAAGACAAATATTTTTTAATCTCCTAGACTTAACCTAGATTGTACGCATGAACAAGCATCACACGACAATTTCAAATATACGTAAACTCATTTCCAATGTATGATGGCACATACAGCGCTTCTGTACCACGTACAGCTTGGATAGAAAAGTTATCCATATTGCAAGCTACAACTTGAAAGCGCCACCATCAGTTGGCATTAATGGATATGTCCGACGGAAAACTTCTTGGATTGTGTTACACTTTTACGTGTTCTATTCTTTTATCATGTTTATCCTAGTTTTAAAGTTATTGTTGGCTGGTGCTCCTAATATGTCAGTATACTTGAGATTTTAAAAAAAATCAACAAAACGCAAGAAAAGAAG
Organism: Cephonodes hylas; assembly: GCA_030295005.1. NCBI lineage: Eukaryota > Metazoa > Arthropoda > Insecta > Lepidoptera > Sphingidae > Cephonodes > Cephonodes hylas. The sequence continues at coordinate 10,953,446 of AP025371.1, forward strand.
AATCTAAAAATTGTGTACAATCCTCGTTATTTTTTTAAGAATATTGTTTTTACTAGGAATGTAAGTTGGGTTTATTTAAATTATCCTATTTTTTTTATTACATAGATTCTTTCTTTTGGTTGTGTTTTCGTGTAGTGAGCTGTAGCTTTTAAATGTGCCCGCGAATTCGATATTTGATACTGTTAATACACTTGTTTGATATTCGAATATAAGTAGATATTACGTTTACTCGTACATACGAGTATTTCCTGAATTAAACTATCATTAAAACAGCGTTTAACTCCGCAGGACTTATTGCAATTTTCATAGTGATTGTCAGCGTTCCATTTTCAGTCTGCAGTGAAGCATAATTTGCCTTAATTAAAATTCCGTTCTCAGTGTTCACTAAGAAAACAAATACGCTTCCAGCTTTCATTAAATAGACCGCATTTAGGTAATTTGCTGAAGCGACCCAAATGGCTGGGTGTGTCAACCTTGGTCCGCCAAGGCTTAGATCTCACCCTGCCGATACCATTAACATAATAGATTGCAAAGTGCGGATCCAGCTTTGGTTCCAGGGGGGGTCACATAGTCGAGGTCAAGTCACAATAATGCATAATTTTTAATTAAGATTCGTAGTTGTTGTTGACATCGGTACTCAAAGATTGTCTTGCTTTCCAGCATAGGGTGGCGTATGCCTAAGATCTTGAGGTTGTCGGCTCCATATGATGCCTGCTATTTTTCGAAAGTAGTCCTCCCATCGACGACGTTGTCTGCCTTTTATTTTTAATTAATAATAGATACCCATAAAAAGAAGGTTATCAATGTATGTTAGGATTGTATTTTTATCTACGGCCATATAAAGCGTTTGGTAAAAAAAATGTTTTACAATTTTAATTATTGCTCTCTCTAGGCCGTGGACCCTGCCCAGGGGAGGGTCAAGACCCCCGTGCACCTCCCCCTGGACCCGCCCTTATAGATTGCAGACATCAAACATACTTCTAGTTGTTCCACGCAATACCTTAATTGAATTCGTTGGTTTCGGGGCTATTACTGTTATATATTCTGGTCATTATTCATCGAAACTGCTTTGTGTAGAACAAAAGGCCCAATAAATTATCCGTTTTGAATTAATTATGCATTGGAAATATTCAGTGCTTAGATAAAAGCTTTGTAATAGTGATAAATTTTCATGGGTACTAAAACATGTTGGGAATTAGGATTTGTTTTAAAAAGAACAATTTTTATTCAACATTTACGAGTATTTAAAACATTTATACAAAGGGATGAAAAAAACCCATGTGAGAGTAATTTACACCAAGTCTATTTTACTTTATTTTTTCATGAATTTTATTATCATATTCAATACTAATATTATTGCTGTGAAAGTAACTTCATCTCTCCATTGCTTAACTTAGAGTAGGGTCAGAGCTACATAGCTCTACATACATATGTGATATATGTTATATAACTGTTATGTATTTAACTATTCTTTGAATATAATTAATGAATCAGGTTTGGAAAAAGACACACGAGCATTTTTTTAATAAACAGAAGTCGACCGAAGCGAGTTATAGGTTGATAAAACTCAATTTCAATTAATAGCTACAAGTCATGATATGAAATGTTTTTCAGTCATACCGTAACATATCCATCAAATGTACTAAAAATGCCATTTAGCAAATGAATATGCACAAAGGCCAAAGCATGTAATCGTACCGTGCCATGACAGATGATGTGTGGTGATGGATGGGAGGTCTAATGTGGGGGGGCGTGACACATACGCGACGTTTTATCAAAACGAATTACAAACATCATGATGAGTTGTAAGTTTGTTTACTTTTCTGATAGGACATTTTTTGTATATGTACAAATTATTCAGCTTCACTTATAATCAAGTATAGAAGATTAGTTTAAATTTTGTATTAAATACGATAGGTCAGTTTAGATTTTATATGGAAACGCTACTTGGCCGATTGATCCTACGACTAAAAGAAATATAGAACTGGTATACTGGTCTTGATAGGAATGTTATTAAAGTATGACTAGATTCACTAGTGGTAACCGTCTGTCACAGAAAACTGAGGTGCTAGCTTCTGGTGTTTTTTTTGGAAGCTGAAAGGTTAACCAAAACATCGGGGTGAAAGAAGTACGAGTTCTCGTCAAGAAATAAGGTGTTTAGTCACTATAATTTTAAATAGCACTAGACCAACGCCTAGCCACCGAACCAAGGCATATGCTCTGATATTAAAAATAAAAATTAAATAGATCGCATATTCTCGCAATAATGTAAGTTCTCAAAGTTTACGAGCACGCAAACCAAAACCACAAGATGTAATAACATGTTGCGCCAAACCCCACAGGGGGATGGGGTAACACCGCATATTGTGCGCCTCGCATTTTACTTCCAACGTCTTGAATGTGTTATGTATATGAACCACTTAACTAGAAAATAGTGTGTAATATTCTCTCGAGTAAAGGGTAAAGTAACCTTCAATGACTCCATTGTGCTTTATAAATGGAGCTCGAGACTAAGAAATTCATAGAAAACTTCGTGTTTTGCTTTGGTAAAGTTACTGGCATTGTAGGGTTAGGTTTCAGGGTTAAATAATTCAGGTTTATTATACTTAGGTATTGTTAATTTCAAGAAGAATCAGTGATGGCCTCGAGGTTTGGGCGCGCGGTCGAGAATCTCGACGGTCGCGGGTTCGAACCCCAGGCACACACCTCTGACTTTTCGAAGTTATGTGTGTATTCACATTGAATTATCACTTGCTTTAACGGTGAAGGAAAACATCGTGATGAAACCTGCACACCTAAGAGTTCTTAGGAATTTCTTAGGTGTGTAGTCCGCCAACCCGCACTAGGCCAGCGTGGTGGACTATGGCCTAAACCCTCTCAATCATCAATGGTAGAGGAGACCCGTGCTCAGCAGTGGGCGTGTATGGGTTGATGAAGATTGTTAATTTCAACATTTTTTTGTGACGTCACTTGTTTTTTTTACATTCAATTAAACAGTCACCTGCTTAACTGTGTGTATTACTGTACCAAAGTTTTACAAGTTTTAGGTTCATCGCAGGTTGAATGCCGACAAACCTATAGTCACATTTTTAGACACCGTGCTTACTTTGTCTGACTCAAGACCAAAAAGAAAACTTTGCTGCAGAACCAACATCATCATCATTAGCGCTTACATCCCACTGCTGAGCATTCCTTTACAATGAGAGCGTTTAGGCATTAGTGCACGCTGTCTTAGTGCGGGTTGGCGAACTACACAACCAAGAAATTCTTAAGGACTTTTAGGTTTGCAGATTTAGTTACGATGTTTTCCTCCACGGTTAAACTAAGTGATCATTTATAACTCAAAGTTGTGTGCAGGTTTGAACTCGCGTAGGCGAGATTCTCAACCATGCCTTAACCTCGAGCCCATCACTACTGCGCAATGACTTTCAATTATCATAGTCATCAATTCAGCCTAATTCAGTCCATTGTTATCTTCTACCTCACACTATCCAGTTGCCCCCTTGTATTCAGAAGTCGCGCCGCCTTTCTCAGGTAGCCAATTAGAACAACAAAGGCTGGCTTGAGTGTTAGGGCTCGTTACATTCTCAGCGCTAAGCTTCTAAGGTAAAGGTAGGTAGAGCTATTTGTAAACGTTGCTGAGTTTTTCTTTAAAACTGTATCGCTTTGTGTAATTAGAATGCCTGGTGGGCTACAAGAGTGTACTGTGCGGTCTTAAGACCTTGGTTTCGATTCAAAGGCTTGGCAGTGTTACTGGGCTGAAAACAGCAGTAGACTCGCCTTAAAAGTCTTTGTATATCTTATTACATCAGACAGGCCTAAGAATCTTGATGTGGGTTGATTGCAGTCATACTTGCCTAAGGTGCAGTGCTGTCTTTTCTTCGTGGCAGTAAAAAAACCATTTGCATTGGTGAATATCTAAGGGTTTTGATGTCACTTCTACGATAAAATTTTCACGATCTCTCGCCTCTCAAACGCTCACCGCATACAGCTGAACTAACGAGGCTGTTACTTTGAGAGTTTTGCGGTGCACATACTAAATGGTCAATTCACCTGAATTCTGACAAACTGCCACCATTTAATTGATGTTCTTCGGTTCCCACTCGAACGCTACTGATTAATGGGTCCCTTCTAAATAATGATTAAATCAATGTAATAAAAAAAAACTATCTTTGTTTCTTCTATACATCGTTTTTATGAAAACCAATAAATTGGACTGTTAAAAGTTGCGCTATAAGGACTTTGGGCTCTACTTGCATCGTTACGAGATAAATTAAAGTTTAAGTTGAATCGTTTTGCTGTCGGCTTTGTGCCAAGTTCTGATTACCAAATCATTTCATTTAGTGCTGCTTAAAAACATTTTAATTACATTTGTTCTACTTTACTGCTTTCATAAGAGTAGGTAATTAAAAATTAATTACCGTCAACACTCAACGTAATGTAACAAAGGTTTACTTTACCTAATTAACTTTCTTGTGTGTTATTTGAGTTGAAAAACAGTGTGTCTACAAAGACAATTGACATGAACAACTTACTTTAATATTAATTAACGTATTTAATTGCCTAAAAGAATATGTTGTATGTTTGTAGTTCATTTTTGTTTATGTGTACGATTTTTGACAATCGTTTGGTTAGTGTGATGTGTGTCTTAAAGATTAGCTTTCAATCCCGGGCATACGGTTTATTTACCAAGTTATGAAGCAAGCACTTTAACGGTCAAGGATAACCTTAAAGATATGTAAATATTCCTCCACAAAGAATTTCTTAGATGTGGCTTCCTCCGTGGTTGAGAATAGCCTATAATCCCTCTTTGTTGCAGATGACACCTAAAGAAAAATTTAATAATAGAATTTAAAATAACTTACAAAATACTTTAAAAGAGAAATTTATTATTCACCGTAACAGAAGTTCATTGTAGTACTGTACCTACGGATCAAGGGTAGAGTTAACTAACGACATTAACCATGTAAAACTCTCTTTACAATCGCCAGTATCTGTATTCTTATTTTAATAAATATTGCGTCTATCTCATTAATTCCGTGGCGTGAGTATACAGTGTGCGAGCGAAATCTCTCAAATTGGGGAGTTTTTGTGTGGAGAAAATTGTCAGTAGCATGGAATTTGGAAACTTGCCCGAAAAACGGCAACAGGCTAGTAGGTAGCTATGGATGTAAAACACAGCGAAACATTGCGGCAGAAATGCACCTGTAGATATTCTTTTGGGTATATATGTGAATGTATGTTGTCTATAAATGTACTCATCCAAACATTTTGATATTGTCAACACTCCTTAATTAACTAAACAAGTATTCAGTCTGGTCTCGAAACAATTCTTGTTTTTATTTACCAATAGATTGTTTTCAATAACATTAATGATCATCTTGATATAGCTGGAATTCAATTATAATATGATTTTATTCTTACATGTCCTTTTATAAAACGGCAGATTTAGCGAGCATTCTACATATATCTATCGAATCCAAGAGCCAGTTCCAAAGATGACCCATTAATGTAACTCGATAAAGCAATATAATTAAGGTCGTATTAGGTAAGGTCCATCTAGCCTTGATGATTTTATTGACCGGAAAGCCTTTGATGCTGAAAGCGTCAATACCACGGTAATTCAATAGAGAGGTGGCTTCAGTTAATTTTATTACAAGTCCTGTACTAATTTACTTACCTTTCGGATCTAAGCTTCAGGTTGTACTTACCTTACCTTTCGGATCTAAGCTTCAGGTTGTACTTACCTTCCGTCACGGATCAGAAAATCCTTAGGATAATTTCGGTTGTTGTTATGTTTTTGTAAATTTATTATAATGAGAAAAATATATCATTGGGTGCAGGGTTGGGCAGTATTTTAATTACTTGTAATTAAAATACAAATACGTATTTTGTATTTGTATTTCAATTACTTCCTTAAAATGTAATTTGTAATTTGTATTTCAAATACCTGACGCCGAGGTATTTTGTAATTAGTATTTTAAATACATGAGGCTTTAAAATACATTAATATTAAAATACAATTAACCACCATGTGTCCAATAGTGGTAAGTGGCGAGAAACGGCATAATCCTCTCAATGAGTGAAACTAGGACCAGGCCTCCAGTCCCCGGCAGCCCCACTATTCCTGGTTACGGTAGCGGCCATGGTAAAGGTGGTCAGACGACCTTGTCAAGGTCGCGGGACGTCGATAGCTGCAGGCGGCTTCCGACCGATCCCGGTGGAAGTCATTGGGAGAGACCTATGTCCAGCAGTGGACTTCGATAACCTGATGATGATGATGATGAATCTTTTTCTCCTCATCTTTCCAGACCATGCAGATTACTTATTAAGTATTTTGTAATTTGTATTTGGTATTTTAATTACAGACAAGCAGTGATGGCCTCGAGGTTTGGGCGCGCGGTCGAGAATCCGACGGTCGCGGGTTCGAACCCCAGGCACACACCTCTGACTTTTCGAAGTTATGTGTGTATTCACATTGAATTATCACTTGCTTTAACGGTGAAGGAAAACATCGTGATAAAACCTTGCACACCTAAGAGTTCTTAGGAATTTCTTAGGTGTGTAGTCCGCCAACCCGCACTAGGCCAGCGTGGTGGACTATGGCCTAAACCCTCTCAATGGCAGAGGAGACCCGTGCTCAGCAGTGGGCGTATATGGGTTGATGAAGAAGAAGAAGATTTTAATTACAAATAGCTAAAATACTGTATTTCGTATTTTATATTTCAAATACCTTTCTTAAAAGTATTTTGTATTTCGTATTTTAATTACTTGAGATAAAGTATTTTGTATTTCAATTAAAGTAAAGCATGTATTTTGCCCAGCCCTGATTGGGTGTATTTTTAAAAGAAAAGATTGTTCGAATGCTATAAGTAGTAATGGCGTCTAGGTTTAGGCATGCGGTCGAGATTCTCTGCGATCGCGAGTTTAGACAATAGGCACACATCTCTGACTACTCGAAATTACTAATAATTAAATAATAAATACACCCGACAGTCACATATATAGATCTGACCCCACATTAAGATACAAGTCTTGTGTCGTGGATATCAGAAACTACGAGACTTTTCGGTCTCACAAACACCCAGACCCGAAACAAATACTTGTGGATCACACAAACATTTGTCTCGGTGCGGGGATCGGACCTGCGGCCGCTTGTTTCGCAAGCTGGTGTCCAACTGCGCCACGGGGCTGTTACGTTAGGTATATGTGTGTATTTAAAATTAATCATCACTTACTTTAACCGTTTACGTTTAACTTATATGCGCTGATGAAGTAGACGCTACAATTACGCCTTACCTGAAGGGGTATGGGTGCATTTTACAGCCAAGTTTTGTAAGCTATTTTTACGTCTCACAGACCTTTGTTTGAATAGGTGCGAGCCTGTTGCAGTTCTTAGAATAAAATAACAGACTCTATGCTGCTGAATGTTGTTAAAAAATATAGTGACAATTTGGCCTACCAGGAACACAGGACAAACAGTGTGAATATTTTCTTTTAGCATTGTCTACTTCTTCGTGGCGTCGTGGTGTAAGCATATCTTATGCGATATAGAGGCTGTCGATCGAGCTGTGTTATTGGATTTTTTCTTTCAGAAATTTTAAATTGCACACCTGGAAAAATATGACTATAAAAATGTATTTCTACCTAATATAAGCGTGAGGTTTTGTATTTACTTCTATTTGACCAAAAAATACCAAGTTAGTTGATTCCTTAGGATACGATTGCCGTCAGCGCAAGTCCAGATGGGTAGTAGCAACCAAGTTTAATGACTGAAATGACTTCCCCGTGCCCCGGGGTCGTAAAATTTCCAGCTCTGGCAATAAAGTGGTAAAGTTTTATGAAGCAGTTGTGAACGTAATTAAACAATCGTATTTACGGCCTCACAATCTTATGTGTACTTCTGTTGCTTATAATAAAACATTTTAATACCAGCGGGACATTTCGCTTGGTGTGTGTTTTCATATCGGCAAGTAAGTGTTAAGAATTTGTACACCGTCCTTGCTATTATAGTAGTCCTCAGTTTTAGAGAATATGTGTAGGTGGCTCCTGTGATTGCTGAAACCTTGTCGTGGTATGGACATGGACAAGGAGAGGAAGACCAAGATCAATGAACGGCCGGTTTTTAGTAATTCGTATTGCGTGTAATATCAAGGCTTATAAATGTGTGATAACCAATAGTAGTCCTTTATTTTAATTTCAATTAATTATTATTATCATTGGCGATGACAGTATGAACAAGAGACAGACATACTCCAACACTCGTCCTCATTCAAAATACTATCTATTTCCCATTCTAGTTCTCATTCAGTTTGTTCTGTGGTGAAAAGTATATTAAAATTTGCAATCATAAGTAATAAAGATAGCTCCATTGATGTGAGTATAGGCATTGTTAGTGATACAAAGACTTGTGAGGCACTGAAAATATCTGTGTATGAACGAAAATCATCTTTTGCGACTTAAAAATGTCGAAATTTTTAGAGTGACCATTAAGTTTTGATGCATTTGTACTGAATTATAATGTCAGAATTGAAATCAGTAAGTCTTATAATTCTGATGTAGTCATAAATTTCAAATGAACAAAAAGTATCATTTGAATACAATATTCCCAATATAAACATACTTAATTTTTTATTATTCAAATGCAATAGTATTTATTAATTAAATAAGTTTCGTTTCTCAAAGCAACAATCACTACATACATAATGCATAATCTTGAGGCCATGAAAAGATCGAATATTTGTGTTAATGGAAAATAAGTGGTGACAAACTAATAGGTACAATTTATTAGTGTCATGTGTGAGTGTAATTGGGAAAGTATAGGCATCGGAAATAATACACCTTTATTTTTTTAACTAAATTTATTCCCAAAACTATATTTTTAGAAATCCTACAATAAGTTATCGAGTTCAGGTCCAACACTGTTTTTCTCCATCAGACGTATAACTAGGAGAATTAGAATTATACAAATAAATATTTTATTATACAGTTAAACAAAGTTTGTAACGCTCGAGTCGTATCAAGGAGTAAGCAGCGAGCATGAAACCGCAATTTCAACGTGAAACTTTCACGATAAAAGCAGATTTTAATCGTGTGTATTATTTTATTCATATCCTGCGGTTGGCACAACTTTTCCTAGCTGAGGTTTTTCAACGGGCGAAGTTTTGCAACAACGGAATTCAAATACTCGAATTCATGCGATGTACGTGCCAGTTAAATTCAATGTGTTTGGATCACGAAACTGTTTCGCTGTATAACATTCCGTTTTGACACCCAGCTGTGTATTTTTTATCTTTATGTTCCCTATTTCACGCTTTACTATTTTTGCTGTGGCAATGTTTTATAAACCCATGACGATACTGTTAACCGTGTCGATTTGCGAAAAAATATTTAGATTTCCTCAAAAATCGACAGAAATAGTTCTACCTGTTGATAACGAAGGGAACATACAGGCTTATACTGGCACGCTTCGCTTATACGCGAAACCTTAGCGTTTGGCACTCTATCAGGTTTTCAAACTTGAGTGGTTAAGTCATTACGCGGCAATCATGTTTCTGCTTAAAACTCCTTGCTTAAATACACGAATCACCAAAATTAGTATGCAAATTGAAACATTCAAACTATTTATATTATTCTACTTATGTCAATTAATAGCAATGCAACCCGTATTAGTAATAGTTACAAACTGCATACACAAACTACTTTTGATGATTGTACATTTCGACTAAAACATAAATAAATCTTTCTAAATCTATAAAATAAGTAACATATTCAAGAAACATTATATCTTCTATGACTAAACCGACAATAATTTTATCGATATAATTTCATGTTCATCTTCGAATTATTTAACATTTTTTAACAACTATTTATGCGTAAATTTATTTTAAAACACAACATAATTTTTTTAAGAAGATAACTAGTATATATAATATACAATGGATTAAAAGCTAAGAAACAGTAGATATAAGCAATAAAAACATTATAGATTTCACTGCAGTATGTATCGTAACATTTCTCATTGAGGTTATTAATGTTTTCGGTACTTTTTTGTTTTATTTTATTTTAGAGCGAATGGCAAAGAAACGGTCAATATACTGCCTCATGCGCCATGCTTAGATGATTTAATTCGGTCATATTTATTTTATGAAAGGTAAGACTACACCGCAAATGTAAAATGTTATGATAAAACAAGTAAATCTTACGAAATCCGGTCACTTTGAAAATCCCAGAGTTTAAACCGACTTCCGAGGTAAAACATACAAAAAAGCTAGTTCCTAGCACATTAAAGCCTGGATTTTGGCATGGAAGAACAGCTTAAATTATGTATATCTAATGATATGACCACGGGCACCGACAGGCTACTAAGATGCAGATACCCGAAAGGAAGTTTGAGGACAGAGCCAAATACAACAATAACTGTAGCAGATACAGCAAAAATTTACATATCAATGGCATGATAAAAAATTAAAAACTTAAAAAGAAAAACCAACCATCATTTTAAAAAAGACACCCCTTAAAAACGCGATATAATTGCAAACTGTGACGATAATGGTCGGCTCTGAAATTCTCATGCTAACGACCGAAACTTCACAGCGACTTTATTCCCCGCAAGTTTTATACGGCACAGACGCTAACTCCTAATTGCGTCTTTGACTTAAATAAAAGTTTCGCGCATTATGCCGGCTCGTTGCTTTAATAATAACTAGTGCCATGGAGTTTTGCACACACGCTCGTTTCAGCAAAGGATGTTTACTTTCCCCGCTTGCGTTCATTAAGTTTAATTGAAAATATTATTCGGATTGTTATTAACATTCCATTCCCGTTTTGTTATGTTTACAGGAAGGAATGATATTGAGATCAAATTTGAATTGATTGATGGCAGACAAGAGAATTCTAAATGGCACTTCAATGGTTTATAGATTTTGCGTATGACGGATGTTTGAAATGTGCCCATATGTATCTTTTATTTTAACTGTGGAATAGTTTTTATATATTGGCATAAAAATTTTAAAACTCGGCAATCACTGATATATGACTGCTGCCCAGACAAACAAGCTTTTCATTCCTCCGTTCCCAATCTGACCAGCCCTCTATTCAACCGTGTTTGCATACATTCTTGGGTTCGATAAAATAAAATCGAAAAAAAATTACGCTTCGAGTTTCAAGCTATTGAAACGAACTGAGCAAAACATTTCCATGAAATATTTTTATGCTCGTAGTACTACAGTTGTACGCAACATTTTTCTTTGATTACTTTCGATTTCTGTATTTCAAATGCCAATATTAACATTGATGGCGCAATGTAAACAAGATTTGTACTACAATTTGTATGCTGGTGTATTAAAATTTGGCGTAAAGTATAAAAATGGCCCGCACTGTCCCCTATATTTTGTTAGATGTATAAATTTGTAATAAATAATAAGAAATTATTATATGACCAGTAACATCGGGTACATGAAACAAGGTCCTAAAGGAGGTACATTTTATAACTACGATTTTATTTTACATTTAACACTATTTGTTACATACTCGATTATAGTTAACGATTATATATCTACAGATAAGTAAACATTTACTTCATCAGACGCTTTTTATTTATTCATTTAAACAGAACCTCTCGTAACCGCCCTCACTCCTCTAGTATCATTAGTTTAATGTCATATTGTACGCTATTACATTTACGAGAAAGACAATACAAGCATTTATCTACGTCGTACGCAAATATTGCGAGTAATTTTACGTGAAAATTCAATATTAGTTTTGATCTCAGTTCCCAATCTAACTTTGCTAAATGACATTGCCCTCGAAAATTGAATTATTTTATTATTATCGTCGACCGTGGCCGACCGTCAGCTGATCCAATGTCAACGTCGCCCAAGTAGAACTTAGTCACGCACGAACACGAATTCGTTGTAGTGGTTCCAGCGGTTCTCTTCGGAGTCGACGCCGGGCTTGAGCTCCGCGGCGCCGCCGGCCGTGCCGCTGCCGCAGCTCGCGGTCAGCTTGAACCCGTTCTCCTGCAGCATGTCGAACGCCTGCTCGATGAACGAGTGCTTCAGGAAGAACCGGGACGTGTATCTATCGGCGAGCCCGTGGTCGGGGTCGCGGGACTCGTTCAATGTTTCCCCGAAAACATCACGACACAAGGTTACCTTTCCGCAGACGAGGATACGGGACAGCTTGCGGAACTTGACGTCGGCGAGTCCGTCGCGGCCGAACGCGAAGCTGCCGCGGTATCCCACCGTGATGCATCCTTTCTCGCGGTTCGGCGGCTTGGGGTCGGCGTCGCGCACGGCGCTCTCGAGCCCCACGAGCCGGTAGTGCTTGGCCTCCCGCGCCAGCCGCTTGTGTTCCCTGAAGCACTCGGGCAGCACGAGCCCGCCGTCGCGCAGATAGTCGAGCACGTAGCGGAAGAGCACGCCGTCGCGGTCAAAGAAGACGCGTCCGCGGGCGTCGCGCGGGTGGTCGGGGTCGTGCAGCGCGGCGGCGAGCAGCGAGTCCGGCTCGCGCAGCAGCGTGTCGCGCGTGCTGGCGTAGTGCACGCCGCCGACGTTGAGCTCCAGTACCTCGGGCGGCGCGTCCGCCATGGCTGAGGGCTGAGGGCGCAGTGTCGGAGCGACTGCGCGCCCCTCGCTCCCTCCCTGACCCACTTACCGCGCGTCTCGGCGCCGCCGCGTGAGCCCATCAATAACGCACGCCCGGGTTACTGACTCGTACATAATTATTTCCTACCCTTCCGAGAGAAAACTCCTGCGTGAAAGCTTTCAAGGTCAGCGTCTATTGTTAGCCAACACATACAATAATATTATTTGATTTGCTTGATTGCAGAAACTGAACCGTTTCCTTTACGGCGTCAATAGATTATTCTCTTGGAACAGTTATATACCATCTGTATCAAGTAATTTATTATTTTTGTTATTAATATTATTTCTTTTTCCTTTCGTTACGGAGGTTTTTTTCCTACGTTGTGAACGCAAACAATGACAGAAGCCAATTTAATACACGTAAATTTTGTAATGTATTACTGAATTGTATTTAAATAAATAAATGGAAAGTTTCAATATAACGTATTTCATTGAATCAACAGAAATCATCAATGACCGCACATCGATTCGCGGCATGAACGATAGACGTTCATAATTAACTAAGAGCCCACCTGTAGAATCTGAAACGGCCCCCAAACTCCACTGGTTCATAATATATTCAAAGCCATTACGTAGTTTTATTTCCGCGAATGTTGCTCTCTCGGAGGATCTTTTCGAGCCAAGATAAATACATTTACGACAGACGGTAAAATCGTGTTTCGTTAAGGTCCTTTTATGTCCGATGAAGATTAGATTTCCACGGAGGGACATCGTCACCCGATAAAAACGTATTTGGCATGAGTTTTTACTCATTACTTGAGTAATGGCCGAATGGAGAGCCTTTATTATGGCCAGCGCAGACCCGCTTTTGTTTTCTAAACATTTGCGGCCAGACGGCTGACGAGGGAGCTAATGTAATTAAAAATTCCGACAGTTTTTGCCGGGCTTCGCGGCTTAATAAATGAATTTGACAAATTACTGCAGTCGGATCTGAGGGGATAATTTTAATTCAAACTACGTTTTTTAAGCAAAAAAGCTATATTATCAAATACTATCACATAATACGGTTGTATATAACATTCCGTGGCATCACATAGGATGTTAAAGCAATTTTATGTCATGAGATTTAGAAACTTGTTAATCTTTAACAATACTGAAATCGTCAAAGGTGTATTCGTTAATTTCTTTCTGATTTTTGAATTCGGCTTTGTCTATTTTGCTGCTTGGGCTCCCCGTAGTCTTCAACCATGTCATCCTGAAAGTGAAGTTATACGAAAGCCGCAAATTGACACCATAGATTCATGCTTGTTGAAAAAAAGTCCTAATTAATCGAAGAATTTATATTCCTGGCAAACTATAAATCAGTGGAATAGTTCTCAATCGATAAAAAGTTCATAGGTAAGTTTAAGGGTATCGATTTGATTTGGAATTTCTCATTCCGTTTGTAGAGTGCAATAATACAAATAGAAAATTCTAACAGGTTTAGTTAAAACTTAACTTTAGATAATATTGAAATTAAAATAGATTGTCTTTGGGATTTGATTAGGATGAATATTTATTTTTATTGGCTTTGAAATTAAAAACTACCATGTATGAAAAAAATAACTAGCAATGAAATGATCATTACTTTGGAACCCGAAACAATGTACTACCCCAATAAATACTTTTTGTAATTTTTTTCCTTTTGTAACATCGTTAAAACATTGAATAAATTTAGTCCGCTAAAGGTTAAAATCACCATCTCCTAGAACGTATTTGGTAAATAGAGTTCACTTTAGATTGTGCTAAGTTCCCTAGGGATTGGAGCGCGCGTGTATTTCATCAGAAAGACTTACATCGTTTCCACTTTATCGGGTGGCCCTTGCATTTGTCCTTGAACGGTGCCCTGTGATGTGTTCTTACACCAACCCCGCAGTCCTAGCTTCTCCGCTTGTTCCTTGGTGTACTGCGAAAGATAACATTTCGTCAATGCACGTAATCGTCACCCACTTGCCGTGTTTTTAATTTGATTTGGAGTCAGCGTAGAATTTTTTATCTTTCCAAACAACCCTATCATCCGTCATGTCTTGATTCAGTCCTTTCTTTCATATCTTCCATCTATCGCTTCGTCATGTATTTTGAAGTTTCTAAGAGGTTGGGGAATAGATTTTTTTGAACGTATTTCCTTTTCTTTTAACTTAATTTTACAATCTAACTGGGAACTAATTTACGCCGCAAGAAATTTACTTATTTTAAATAAATTTACTTATTTAATTGAATTCAAACAGGACCAGTGAGTCAACATTAGCAACATTCAAGTTGGAGAAGAAATATCATCTGTCTTATTAGTAGATTAAGGGATGAAGAAAAACATTGTGAGAAAATATGGATACACAGTAATTACAAGAATAGGCCTTACATAGCAAAGTAAATTAAACTGCCCTATATACATTTTCTGATATTAGAACTGATCTGACATGAAAGTGTTCAATTTCTTAGCAGGATATAGTTATGTCTTATAGATTAGGTGTGTCGAAATCCTGTAGCAATTATGCTGTCAACCAGTGGCGGTACTTCCATAGAAGCCCGAAAGCCCGACTTGCCTTACATAGTTCCGAATAACGAACTTAACGATTGTTTATTTATAAAATAACGCTATAAATGTGAATGTGAGTACTAACCGGTAGGTATTTATTAGTCCTACGTACCAAAAAAAATATGCTGCTACTAAATAAACATTTGGGCTTGCCTTAGTTTGACACCCTAGGCACGCCACTGCTGTCAACCTTTCATATTGACTGTAACATCTGGCTGCTCATACTCCATTGACACTAATAGTTTTGTAAAATTTAATAGTATTAGAGCTTTATTATGACATTCTCATAAACTGCAACATTCATAAAAAAAATCTAAAACCTTTCAGTTATTTTTAATGAATGTAAGAAATCTATAATTACTGTTTGTTCTTAGCCAGTTATGCTTTAAAGTCTTGACGGTCTAGATCAGTCCCTACTAGGTAGCACAATATATACTGCACATTTTTTCAAGACAAGTTGTTATCTTGATAACTCTTTCTAAAATTGTTTATTTGTTGCATATTCCTATAATATATCTCCTGTAACTTCTTTGAAACTAATGAACAACTAGCCAATTAGAATTCTTGGAAAAAATATTATATTGAAGAATTTTTTTTTATTAAGTGGATAAAACATCATTCAAAAAGTTGTCACTTTTAATATATTTAGTAAATGCCGATGATTAGTAGGTATATAATAATAAATATAATAATGAGAGAATATGTGAGGGCGAATGTGAAACTGTATGTCGATACTTCACTATGTCATTAAGCCGATACAAAATACCGGTGCTGTAATCTCAACTTCCTTAGCCTACTTCTTAAAGCTATTACTGCAACTATAACTCCCTATAGCACTAAAGTAAATAAATAAAAGGTCCTATAAATAGCGCTCAACTAGTACAAACGAGAAATTGACTAGCACTAACAAGACAACTGCATGATACCGATCTTATTACATAAAAAAGGATATCCTGCTTTTAATGGAATTGGAGACGTAACACTATGCTATTTGAATTTATTTATATAAGTTACTCATTGATATTATGTATAATATTTCCTTTTCATTGGTATCAAGTTAGAAGTGTTAAAAATAATGTAGAACTTTACCTTTCGGAAGAAAACTCCTTGCACCCGGCCAAATACCTCGAAATCTACGGCTCTATACATAGCAGCGGTCTTTGTGCTGGCGCTAACCTTTATTATATTCGTCACTGCTGTAAGAACTAATAATCGTAACATTTATCACTATAGCACAGCTTTTTCACAATAATATTTTTCTGAATCTTCTGTTTTCCACTATTTTTCGACAGTCGTATTGCAGTTAAATCAATGGGTACGTTTCTTTTTACGTATCCCTTTAAACTTTGAGTAAAACATTTTTTTGTTAAAACAAACTTACTTTAAATATAATTTCGGAAATATAAGTGTTATTATTTCTTATATTTAATTTTATAATTGATAATTATAAAATAAAAGTTCAGTAAAAAGTATAGAACTGGATATGTACAAAATGATATTAAGCAACGTCAACGTTGTATTTCTCTATCACACGCTCAATAAAAGACAAAGACAAACGATATCAGCCTAATGTTACGTTACTGTAATACTCACGGATTTGTGACGAAAACAAACTTGTGAAACCTGTCAGACAAGTTCGTCAGACTCAGTGGTGAGATAAGGTTTATGTTTTTTTCGGAATGCATTAGTTATTAATTACCTAACTGCAGTGTTTGGTGTGTGTTACAGAAGCCTACGACGATATAAGCATCTTAGAACCTGAAAACAATGGCCCTGTTCAACTGCAGCAGGTATGTTGACAAATTATGTAACATCACTTAGGTTGTTTTCAATAGGCCGTACTTGAGGTTTGTTTTTTGTTTTAGATTGGGTAGCAAGTCGGTATTTGCGACTTTAAGCAGGTTTCCTGCGACGATAAGTACCGTAAATTATGCCCAAGCTGCAGCTGGTGCACCTAAAATTACCTTTAAGAAGTTCGAGCCCCCAGTCCAAGAACATCATGATATTAGGAATGAGCGTCTCCAAAGACCGCTATCACCACATCTCACGATATATTCCGTGCAGTTGACGAGTATGCTATCAATTACCCACAGAGCGGCAGGTAAATATTCTTGACATACTATAATAGGTTTTTAATGAGATTTTACAACACATGTATGCAGCCTGTTATCATTTTTCTTGATTAGGTAGCAATGTTTATGTTTATATAAGGTTTTGATAAAATACACTTTATATTATAGTTGATAAATAAGTCCAAAGATATGTTATGCACTTAGATTAGTATTTGTCCATCAATATTCTATAGTCAGATTTCCTGGTAGGTTGATTTACTTGATTTATATATCTTCTACATTATTATTTTGATAAAAAATTACATTTGACATTTTCTTCTAACTATAAATGAAGAATCAAATGATTGTGCCTATATTAATCTGTAAGCTGGGCACTAAAGTTCTTAGACCTTACTGAAAGCAAAGTAATCTTATATAGATAGAGTAATTTTCTTATTTAGTTGTTATAATATATAAACTTTTAATGCAAAAACTAGGGCTATTTGTTATGTACAAAATATACCAGGTATGTTTTACACTCATGTAAGTATTAAATTTTTAGATATGTAAGTATGAGTCATATGTAACTTTGCCAATGCTTTGCATGCTAGCAAAACAATATAATATTTTGCCAAGTTGTCAATCAGAATATCATTTGCGATTTCATTAATATAATTTTCTAAAATTTATGAGACACATATTTAAAGCAACTTGCAAAAAACAAAATTTTCAACAGCAATACTTTATTAGGATAGTGAATTCATATTCAATCAGAGAAAAGGATATAAGATCCTATCTTCATTTCAGGTATGGTGCTGACTGGGTATGCCACTGCACTGGGCATTGGGCCTTTGGTACTGCAAAATGACATCTCCCATTACATAGCCATCATTGAAAGCATGAATTTCTCACCCGCAACTCTCTTCCTTGCCAAAGTGATTATTGCTTCTCCATTCGGATACCACTTTGCTAACGGAATCAGGCATCTGTATTGGGATACTGCCAAGGGTCTGACGATTAAGGAAGTGTACACAACTGGCTATGCTATGCTGGGTCTGGCGGCGGCTATTACCCTCATTTTAGCTGCATTATAAATTTTAACTATGTTCTCATTAAAACAGACATGTTGTTGGATATTATTTATTTATTGTCATAAGTGATGTAATAAATCATTAATCAATATTTGATGTTTTATTAAACAACTGGTAACTTATTGTGTAGCCTCAATATGAAATTAGGCGAGCCCACATGATGAGATCACATCATGAATCGTCTTGAACTTCTCGAAATCTAGTTTCTCGGTTGTGGCTAAACCTTTAGCAGCATTCTGAAACAAAGAACATAGTGTCTTTTACAACTGACTTATTTTATAATATATTATTTTATAATCTAATGCTTATTTTAGACTTCGACCATTATAAAGTTTGGAAGTATGAAAGTTAGTTACTTAATCATGCGAGATTCGCTGAACTGACGTGAATAAATATTTCTCATAGATGCTTGTCGGGATTAGTAGGTACATAAGGTACTTATATGCCAGAAAATGTGTAGTTTCAGACACAAACTTTTCGAAACAGCGGGCTAAGCTAGCAGGATATTGTATGTTGTTTAAATTCCTTAAGGGCGCTCCAACATTTTTGACGCGCTCGATTTCGTCGATCCGCGACGAGCTAGCGCTCGCCAGCCGCCCGCGCACCGCACGCCGTCGCGGCCGCACGCACACACTCACATAATTACCGCGTCGCTTGCGACAGCACGCGTCCCTGTCTCGCTCTAGTCTGACCGTGCGCGCCAAAACACAATACTGTTCAATTATTGGTATTTACGTATATTTATATTATTGAAAATGTGTACAAATTAAGACGTGTATGTGTTTAAAATATAAAGTATAAAGTTAAAACATATCAATATATCTATTTATACATTGACATTTAGCTAGACATCAGTGGCGAAACTAAAGGCCGCGGGTTCGATTCCGCACCAATATTTTCTCGTAGTATGTGATACTTACGACTAAAGACTGATACGGGGTCATTGAGATAATATTACTACGTATAGAGAAGACACCCTAAGCAAAAATCATGCTCCATTTTATGACGAGATAAAACTAAAACCGCAGCAGCACTCAAATTAATCAATTAGCTGTCTAACCAAACGCTTACAAGTGTAGTTTTCTCGCGACCAAAAGGTCGAAAGCGCCGTGTATTTCATGGCGCTTACGCGTTTCGTTCACATCCTTCAATGAATTGTCATTTTCATAGACTAACACAAATGAATGTGATTCCTGGATGTATTTATTTATAACTAGCTGTTGCCCGCGACTTCGTCCACGTAGACTACAGGGTTGAGTTCAGAAAGAAAATAAGTTATAGTCTATTTTACTCCTCAGGGTCTTATTTATGTCCATACCAAAAATCATACAAATCAGTAAAATTACGTGGAACCGTTACGCGCCGGTCGGCGCCTTGTACATAATTATTGGTCATTATTTTAAAACTGCGATATCTTCTAAGATACTCATTGAAATTTGAAATCAAATGATGTAAAGTGCAAACTTCTTTAAAATTAAATACTTATACTTAATAACGCATTTATTTGGATAAGGATTAATATAATCCTTATAAAAACATCTTCACAAACAATGCTTTATGTTAGAACAAATTTCGTTAGCATAAAAGAGGTTATAATGAACCAACCCTAAAAGTCAGACATATGCTATCGCTGTCTTTTTTGTAGGTATTATCAAGCTCTCCAACTTCTCTTTAGGACTCAACTATATATTTCCCATGGGTAAGGCAGCGTTTGCAAAAAACGCTTTTTTTCACCGACTTACTTCGGAAATCCGGGTACAAGGAAAAAGACTTATCATTTTTTGGACTAACATATTATAAGCCTATAACATCCGGAGATTGATTTCTACAACGTCACAAACATACAAATTCACAAACGTTACCTGATTATAATATTAGTATACATAGTATAGAAGTATAGATTATAATTTATTGACTGCCTCGTGGTCTCACGGTACATTTATATTGGCTACGCGATCTAGAGGTCTTGGGTTAGATTCCCAGGTCAGGCAAATTATTATCGAGTTTTTTTATTGGCAAATTCTTAGTAGTTTGAGTACTTTACACTGGCTCCTTATAGACATGGGATTGAAAACATTTTGGCGAAAAGCTAGTTCAGATAAGTTCGTAAATGTATAAAATGTGCTGTAAGTGGTACAAAACAGATTCAGTTAAAAACTTTAATAAATGCCACAGCGGAATTTGCCTAGAGTCCGAAACTTTAGGCCTGCAATATACATACATCTTCTTCTTCTTCTTCATCAACCCATATACGCCCACTGCTGAGCACGGGTCTCCTCTACCATTGAGAGGGTTTAGGCCATAGTCCACCACGCTGGCCTAGTGCGGGTTGGCGGACTACACACCTAAGAAATTCCTAAGAACTTTTAGGTGTGCAGGTTTCATCACGATGTTTTCCTTCACCGTTAAAGCAAGTGATAATTCAATGTGAATACACACATAACTTCGAAAAGTCAGAGGTGTGTGCCTGGGGTTCGAACCCGCGATCGCCGAGATTCTCGACCGCGTGCCTAAACCTCGAGGCCATCACTGCTTGTAGCTAGGTATTATGTAGATACATACATGTATCTAGGTATTATGTAGATACATACATGTATCTACATAATACCTAGTTGCTACATATTATGCTAAATATGAAAATACCCGAAAATTTTCCCATTCGTGTATATTTTTCGGGTATTTTCCCTATTTTTTCCATATTTGGGGTTTTTCCGGGCAAAATCCCATCTATAAACCCCTCGGACTCCCATTTATGCCCATAGCAAAAATCATACAAATCGGTAAAATCTATACTAATATTATAAAAGCTGAAGAGTTTGTTTGTTTGTTTGAACGCTAGGATCTCAGGAACTACTAGTCCGATTTAAAAAATTCTTTTAAGATTAGATAGCACATTTATCGAGGAAGGCTATAGGCTATATAACATCACGCTACGACGAATAGGAGCGGAGCAGCAATAAAGAATGTTTCAAAATCGGGGACATTTTTTTCTTTTTGTGAGCTTCCGCTGCGTGCGCTGCGGAAACGGTTAAAGTTTCGCTAAAATAATGTATGAGAGAAATGTTCCTCTTTAAAAGTTCTAAATAAAAGTCCGCGACAGCATATGTCTAGCTTTTAGAATTGGTTCACTATAACCTCTTTTATGCTAAGTAAATTTGTTATAAAATAAAGCATTGTTTGTGAAGGTATTTTTATAAAGATTATATTAATCCTTATCCAAATAAATGCGTTATTTAGTATAAGTATTTAATTTAAAAGAAATTTGGACTTTACATCATTTGATTTCAATGAGTATCTTAGAAGATATCGCAGTTTCAAAATAATCATCAAGCGCGCAAAAATATGTACAAGGCGCCGACCGGCGCGTTACGGTTTCACGTTTAAATTATCTTGCTGATTTGTGTGATTTTTGGTATGGGCATAAATAGGACTCTAAGAATTAAAATAAACTACAACATATTTTCTTTCTGAACCCAACCCTGTAGTCCACGCGGACGGAGTTGCGGGCAAAAGCTAGTTTTTTATACGTGAAACCGTAACGCGACGGTCGGCGCCTTGTACATAACTGTTGCGCGCTTGATGATTATTTTGAAACTGCGATATCTTCTAAGATACTCATTGAAATCAAATGATGTAAAGGGCTAATTTCGTCTAAATTAAATACTTATAATGGATAACGCATTTATTTCGATAAGGATTAACATAATGTTCATTAAAATACCTTCACAAACAATACTTTATTTTAGAAAAAATTTGGTTAGCATAAAAGTGGTTATAGTGAAGTAATCCTAAAAGATAGATATATGCTGTCGCGGACTTTTTTTTAGAACTTTTAAAGGAGAACAATTTTATCATACATTATTTCAGTGTAACTTTAACCGTTTCCGCAGCGCACGCGGAGGAATTTTTCAAAAGGAAAAAAATATCCCCGATTTTGAAACATTCTTTATTGCTGCTCCGCTCCTATTGGTCGTAGCGTGATGATATATAGCCTATAACCTTTTTCGATAAATATGCTAACTAACACTGAAAGAATTTTTCAAATCGGACCAGTAGTTCCTGAGATCCTAGCGTTCAACCAAACTCTTCAGCTTTATAATATTAGTATAGATAGTATGAATTGGCAATCGCATGAAAACATAATGTACTTATCTCAATTTATTGACTGACCCTGTTTACTATCTAGTACAAAATACCCGTCAAGACGAATGAAACGAGCCCATACTCGATTAGGTAGGATTGTTTAATTGCCGAGTTCTTATGAACATCTTTCAGCTCCATCATCAGACCCTCGATACCATCTAACAGCAAATTATTCGACAAGACGAATCAAACGAGCCCATACTCGATTAGGTAGGATTGTTTAATTACCGAGTTCTTATGAACATCTTTCAGCTCCAACATCAGACCCTCGATACCATTTAACAGCAAAGTATTCGACAAGACGAATCAAACGAGCCCATACTCGATTAGGTAGGATTGTTTAATTACCGAGTTCTTATGAACATCTTTCAGCTCCAACATCAGACCCTCGATACCATTTAACAGCAAAGTATTCGACAAGACGAATCAAACGACCCCATACTCGATTAGGTAGGATTGTTTAATTACCGAGTTCTTATGAACATCTTTCAGCTCCATCATCAGATCAGCATCATGTCAGCATGATATAGCGGCGTCATGCGATTTAAAATTGCAGCTCAGTAGGCAACTAAAATGAGTGAAACTAAATAAAACATTCTATAAAATAATTAAAACTAATTACTTATATTTTATCTTTATGTAATAAAACTAATAATTTTAAACAAATAAATTCACCCAACAGTCACTTTTTCAGTTAGACTCCGTACTAAGTTTTGTATTGAAAGTACCAGAGACTACGACATCCCGGAGCGGGAATCGAACCCGTGGCCTTTTATTTAACTGCGCCATGGGTCTGTCAAATAAATAACCTAATAATAATATCTAAGATCTTCACAAGAGGGCCAATGTATTCATAATTGGCAACAGCAAATTATTGAATTATTTTTTAAATATGACGTATAAGAACCATTATCATTTACTGAACTTACGAAATTATTTACACTAAAATTCAATGTCATATAAGGACACATAACCCAATTCAAATTCCAATACTACAATACGTCCGAAAGAATACTCATTCATTGATTGTAAACAACAATGTTATCTATCGGAACGGCTATTGGCTAATGCCTGTTCTATTGCTACGCTCACACACACATCGATAGGTAGATACTTCGTTGTCAATTTTATCTACGACGAGAGGGGGGAAGCGACGAGAGAAGCGACATAGACATGCTTCCAAGACCGCGGCTCACCGCGGAATGGCACTCGGTGGGCGAAAAATGTATGGGGGAATTTACATGCGTTGACGTTTTAGCCTATAATTAAAAAACTATATATTTCTATGTCCAAAATGTTTACTTTTTATATTGAGGAGTATATAGGTCGCAATATTATGTATATTTAAAGTCGAAACATTGATTAATTTTAATGTATATGGTACCTACTTAGACCCTATTTTTCTCAATTTTGAGCGATCATTGTGTTGGTAAAATCGTCTTTGTGTATACATTTTATATGGTGACATATACTTTTTTTTAATTACATGTATAGATGAATATATGCTCTTTGATTGTATATATAATTTGTTAACATTTGAAATATATTAATTCAATAAAAGTGCACGTGAAAAGCGTCGATTTTTGCATAAAAGTGTAATAGCGCCCTTAAGGTTATTATTTATACTCACATTGAAAATAACGTTGTTGTTCTTCAAAAACTCTCCGTAGATATTGAACAGGTCAGTTCTTGAGTCGAGTAATTGGGCTAAACTTAATGGTGTATGGGCTATGGATACGTCAGATAGGAAGTCCTTTGCAGAAACCCAAGTTCTTGAGGGAGCCATAGCGACATTGCAAGTGACAAAGTTGGCAAGGACATCCCGGCCTCCTGCCTCCCGGTTTAAGCAAAGCAGTTCGTATTGGTTGGCATCGAAGTGGGATAGATCAGCACCTGGAATTTAATAAAAATATAATACTTGCCATAATTATTGTCGGTCCGATTAGAGCTTTATGTTCTAGTTCAAATAATATGGGCTTTAGGGAAAAAGTAATAATAATAGGGTAAGAAAATCTTAGCAATATAAAACATTGAATAAATCAGCCTATATACATTCTCCTTCTGGGCATAGACCTGAGAGATTTCAGGCTTTATTCCGCGATGTTGGTCTTGTGCGGGTTTGCGGATTACACATCTAAGAAATTACTAAGATCTTTTAGGAGTGAAGATTTCCATTAAACAATCCATACTATTATTATTAAAACTAATTATTGTATGGATACATAAATTGAATTAAATACTAGATAATTAGCTAAAAAGTTTCTAAATGTTTTGGCAAATTATGATATTTGGATTTTGGAATAACTAATACAAATAGTCTACGAATATTTTTACGATGAAACTTACTCGAGACAAAAGCAACATCTCCGCGATCTTCTTCCAGGCACTTCCATGGGCTGCTGTCGCTTGAACACTGTTGTTTCAGTTTAGAAACATCGTCACCTAGAAATAAACAGCTTGTTTGGTAGATATGCAATTTGAGTCATAAATAGAGAATTTCTGGGAGTACTAAAGGCCTTGGAGTTAGAATTTGCTTGAATTTAATATCATTGCTCGTAGGTTCTGCTAAAACTGGCAATTTAATAGGTGTTGGATATTTAATGGTTTTGATTTTAATATACACCTAAAACTAGTAAATAAGCGTTAATAACAAAAGATTTGGTTCTTTAGTATCGGAAATTGCAAATGACATTGGTTTCACATACATTTCGATTCGAAACAAATATTTGTGGGTTATCCAAATGTTTGTATAAACCCCACAGGTTCTCGTTTCTCAGCTTATTGTTGCACTGCACAAGGAGGCTGTTTAAAAAAAACCACTGTTATGAAAAATATTTACCTTTAGGATTGTTCTCGGGTTTGTCTACGCCAGGCAAGCAAGTTCCACCAGAGAAGAAATCTCCCAAATTTTTCACGCACTGCAACAAAATATGTGGATTAAATCATCATCGTCATTGTTATTATCCGTTCTCATTCGTTCCGCTTCTGGGTACGGCCCTTCTTTACAACTAAGCTGATTTAAGCCTTAGTCCAACATGTTGGCCTAGTGCGGGCTGGCGGAATGGGTTAAATACTAGATGAATATAGAAAAAGTCTATAGGAAATTTTAAATACTAACCTGATTTGATTGAATGGCCCGCTTGTTTAGAAGGTAAAAGAGAGGAGCTTGAAGTCCGCTGAAAGTGCTGAAGGAGCTGTGGCAAGACCTGTAGAATACATATTAAAATAACTTAAAACCTCATAAGAAGTAATAAAAGATTTGAAAATCAATAGCGTTGGTACTAATTCTATTGGTACATTTAAATCTTCTTCACTAAGTCTAATGAGGAATATTAATTAATTCTTTATAGTTTCCCGTTTTCCTATTATAGCTGCTTCTAAATAACAGTCATTATGTTGTGTTAAATCATTTGAAATTAGTTATCAATGTATGATGTAGTTTTTATGAAGAAGGCCAAATTAGCAATTTATTAGCTAATTTCCTTTAAGGTTTGGTTTCTAGAATAGATCACTACTAGAATTCTAAGTCATTGCAGAATTGAAAATTTGCTCACTTCTTTCCCCTCAAATCTTCGATCTTGTTATATGAAGAACCCTTCTTCACAACGGCGACGGCGTAGTTTGGTGTCTTCGCGTCACCATACACTTCGTGGAACACTGGATGAAGGTTGTACTTCTTGGCTGCTGCAGCTACCCTCATATCGTCTACTGAGGCCAGGTCGCTGCCATTGTCTTGAACCTAGATGTAGATTTAATATTTCAAATTTTTGAAAAGTTAAAATTGTGGGAGACTTTTTGCGATATTTTGAAGTAATAGTGTAGTGTGTATTAACTAATACTCAAAATGGATGACAAGATTTTTAAATCGGAACAGTTTATTTATATTTATTCCTATAATGGACTTCCTTCTCTTACGACTAGTTTTACTCACTTTTACGAAGGTTTAAAACACTGCTGGAGAAATGGAAACGTGGGTGCAGAAATGCACATCTGCTTACTTTTAAGTGGAAGGTTTTTGTGTGTATAATTCATTTCTATTTTGGAAACAAATACTTAAGTCTTATTGCTTACATTCGGTATAGGTACTCGTATAAGTAATAACATCGTATTTCCTATTGGTAGAGATATATTTAAAATAGGTAAATGATTTACTTATCAACCAATACATGCCACGAGTAACCAACAACCACGGATCATAATATAATAAATAATTACTATTTTGACATTTACACAGCTTAATCCAGCTAAGTAGCTGCGTCAACTGTTGCTCAATATTCATCAATCAAACGCGAGTAAAGAAGGGGAGCGTAAAATGTTTGGCTGTAAAGGATGTAAACACACCGGGATCGAAAACTTAGGCAGGTACTAGATGCGGTTATTAACAACATATTGATGCTAAAAAAATGCGGTAAAGAATTCAGAATTTTGACGATTTCCTAATCACAAAAACGACTACAGACTGTGATCGAAAACTGAATTCATCATCATCATGAGCCCGTATACGTCCTACCGCTGGGCAAAGGCCTCCTCTACAACTGAGATGGTTTAGGCTTTAGTTCACCACGCTAGCCTATTGCGGGTTGGTGGGCTATATAGCTAAGAAATTCCTTAGAGCTTTTAGGTGCAGGTTTCATTATGATGTTTCCCTTGACTTGAATTAAGTATGTTGTTTTGGTATTTTTTTTATCGTCAACATAACTGTAATCCATATATCTTTCTTAGTTTTCCATCAAGGTCTCTACACTCTGTATATATCGCACGAGAAGTTGCTAACTAGGTCGCGCCATTGTATGCAGTTAATCCTATTATGTTACCATGATAAAAGTCTGCTTGTGTTATACCAGGGAACATAATCCCAACGTATCGTTTCACTCAATTAGTGCTAAAAGCTTCGTTGGGTGTACCGCTGTTTATCGTGCAACTTGATAGAGATCTTATAGAATGTAGACATGTTGTGGAATATGTGGACACATTCTCGTTAGATAAAAATCCCTAAATAAATATTGAAAACAAATATTGTAACTGCGCCTGAATAAGTTACTGGACTTAGACCTATACAGAATGGCAAGTTTTGATAATGGTCAATTGATACAATAAGATTTTTTTAAATCCTTTATCGAAATAGCTTTGTTCTAGCTTTTAACTTTCGAAGGGTTTAGACTAGAATTTGGTAAAAAAAGCTTTCTCACTTGGTTTGGACATCTTTAGACTTTATTTGATGGATTGCAAAATCCATAGAAGCATCTCTTCTAAAAGCATGTAAAAATTTCATCGACGTGTAATGGTAATGTTCTTAACAAACCTAGAGCTGCAATTATAATATTAATTTACAGTTGTTTAAAGACGAGTAGATAAATACTTACGCTCTTAAGGCATGCATCTTCAGAAGCTTCCTGAACACAGTCCAGGATAGGTCTGATGTCTCGGCTGAATGCGAACACAGACATCGATCGGCATTTAGCCAGAGCCACGTTCGAAGTCACACAAAGTCTGTAAAAGAATTTCTAAAATTCAGTTATCATTTTAAAGTTAATGATCTTGAGCAATTTGGCTTATTAGCTAGACCTGTTTATACTGAGAATATAATTATATTGAATATGATGATGATGAAATTATATGAATCATATTCATAAAATTAAAGTTAATTATTCTAATTACTTTGTATGTTGAAACCCTATTTATATTTACGTTACTAATAAATAGGTGTAAGGTTTACAAAAAAACAATGACTATGTCTGGCTTAACCTGAGTCGATACCTGATTTTTTTCATTATTCTGATGGTGATTTCTTTATTATATCTTTATGAGAAAGGGTATAGAAATGTATTCGTGGTGACAAGGCAGAAGGTAACGTACGTGAGTAATGTCATCATCATCATCATCAACTGCTTTTCTGACAATTGCTCGAAGTAGGCCTCTCCTACGGCATATAGGTAATTTGCTAAACTGAAATCAGTACAAGACCAAATTCTTGACGGCCTTAACTGCTTACTTTAGAAGGATGACTATAGAAGATATTAGGTGTGCGGTAAGGCAAACTTAGTGTAGGACGACCTGGACGATGGTTCAAAATGATGATGGTCTTGAGAAATGGATAGATGAAAATCGCTCAAAACCGGGATGGTTGGCGCTTTCTTGATGACGCCTACGTTTAGCAGTGGACGGCGATAGACTGTTGTATTGTGTTGTCATATATATGATTGTATGTTTATATTTCGACCCATCCCGGTGGAGGTCATTGGGGAAGGCCTTTGTCCAGCAGTGGACTAAGATTGGCTGATGATGATAATGATGATATGTTTGGTACCTGACGACCAGTTCGGGAGCGCCGTGGCCTCTCTCGATGACCTCGGTGTAGTTGGCCTTGTTCAAGTAGTCGATCGGCCTGATGGGGATATTGTCGGCCACGTGATGGATCTTGTCTGACAGACCCAGCACTTTGGTGAACCACTCGGGTTTCTCACTGGCGCCTAGTTTTGGGGAAAAAATCTTGACTAGTATTATGGTACTAGTTTTGTACTGATACAACTGTTGTTCTGACAACGGATAGATCGGTTTGACTAGAATTTCTCAAACTAAAGCTTAAGCACTTCTAAGAGTTTGTATTTTAGATTATTTGAGGCTCAATTTAAGACAGGTAACTTTAACAGGGTTATTTAGGAATTAATATTGAATCTATACACTGAAGCATTAAAATAGAGCGTCGTTTTGGGATATCTGGGAATTTCATCAAACAACGCAACGTAACACTTGCAACAGCTATAACTTTCTGGAGGACGACATTATTTTTCTCTTCTCTAGTTTATGTAACATAGATTTATTTACTTACCACTGTCAGCTAGCTGCTTTATCTTCTCTCTAAGAGGGCTCAGTTTGGCGAGGACATCATTGTGGCCCAAAACTCCTTGCCACGGCCTAGCGGCCCAGGAGCACGCTTTGCCAGTGATGGGTGCTTTAGACCCGTCCACACACAAGTATCTGAACTCCTCAGGGTTCTCGTTAGAAGGACTAGCTGGGGTTGTGCCTACAGGGAGCTGATGAATAAAAACATTTTTTTAGTTTACTTTGGTTTTGTGAACTTGGTGTATGAACTACTTTAATTGGTTATAAATATTACGTATATATTAATTACTAGCTTTTGCCCGCGACTCCGTCTGCGTAGACTTTAGGGCTGAGTGCAGAAAGATAATAAGTGAATCTTTAATTTGTCTCATAAGTGTCTAAAAAAAGTTTTACTTTGAAAAATCTATTTCCGCATTTATAACATGTTTATTCCACGGGAACATTTAATTGTTACTTCACAGGGTCCTATTTATGTTCATACCTAAAATATATAACTTAGTCGAATAGTTTAGGCGTGAAAGCGTAACAGACTTACAGACTTACTCTTGCAATTATAACATGTACCCATACCCACGGGAACACATTTTCCAGGATAAAAGTATATCATGTTAATTCGGTGGGTCCTACCTATCTCTATACCAAAACTCATTTAGATTGATTCAGTAGATCTTGAATATAGCTATTCCCACGGAAATACTACATTTTCCGGGATAAAAGTATTCTATGTTACTTTGGTGGGTCCTACCTATCTCCATACCAAAAGTCATTCAAATAGGTTCAGTACATCTAGATAATAATAATTCCCACGGGAATACTACATTTTCCGGGATAAAAGTATCCTTTGTTACTTCGGCGGGCCCTACCTATCTCCATACCAAAAATCATTGAAATATGTTCAGTAGATCCTGAAATACCCATTCCCGCGGGAATACTACATTTTCCGGGATAAAATGTATCCTATGTTACTTCGGTGGGCCCTACCTATCTCCATACCAAAAATCATTCAAATAGGTTCAGTAGATCCAGAAATACCCATTCCCACGGGAATACTATATTTTCCGGGATAAAATGTATCCTATGTCACTTCGGCGGGCCCTACCTATCTCCATACCAAAAATCATTCAAATCGGTTCAGTAGATCCAGAAATACCCGTTCCCACGGGAATACTACATTTTCCGGGATAAAATGCATCTTATGTTGCTTCGGTGGGCCCTACCTATCTCCATACCAAATATCATTAAAATCGGTTCAGTAGATCCAGAAATACCCGTTCCCACGGGAATACTACATTTTCCGGGATAAAATGCATCCTATGTTGCTTCGGTGGGCCCTACCTATATCCATACAAAATATCATTAAAATCGGTTCAGTAGATCCAGAAATACCCGTTCCCACGGGAATACTACATTTTCCGGGATAAAATGCATCCTATGTTACTTCGGTGGGCCTTACCTATCTTCATACCAAAAATCATTGAAATCGGTCAAATGGTTTAGACGTGAAAGCATTACACAGGTAGTGTTACTTTCGAGTTACAATACATGCTCATCCCACAGGAACCCTACATATTCCCGGGATAAAATGTTGTTCATGTCACTTCATAGGATCTCATTTATGATCATACCGAGAATCATAAAAGTCGGTCGAATGGTTTAAGCGTGAAAGCGTAAGAGAAATATAGGGTTTTTTAACCAATCCCACGGGAATACTACATTTTCCGGGATAAAAAGTATCCTATGTTACTTCGGTGGGTCCCATCTATCTTCATCCCAAAAATCATCCAATTCGGTTCAGTACTTTTTGAGTTTATTCGTAACAAACATACAAAAATACAAAAATACAAAAATACAAAAATACAAACCTTTCCTCTTTATAATAATAGTATAGATAGCAACACGTCAAAGTTTTTTTATTTTTTTGGAAAATGTTTGTAATGAAGTGGAAGGTACTCCTCTTAGTTACCGTTCATTAAGTACTTGAATGCGAAAATAAAAATAATTTCAAACAAAGGAGATCATAATATTGTTATCAGCAGAACATGCTATATACTTCTTCATCAACCCATATACGCCCACTGCTGGGCACGGGTCTCCTCTACCATTAAGAGGGTTTAGGCCATAGTCCACCACGCTGGCCTAGTGCGGGTTGGCGGACTACACACCTAAGAAGTTCCTAAGAACTTTTAGGTGTGCAGGTTTCATCACGATGTTTTCCTTCACCGTTAAAGCAAGTGATAATTCAATTTGAATACACACATAGCTTCGAAAAGTCAGAGGTGTGTGCCTGGGGTTCGAACCCGCGACCGCTGAGATTATCGACCGCTCGCCTAAACTTCGAGGCCATCACTGCTTTATACATAGGTATGTATATTTAGTAGTTCAATTCCCGTAGTTGAGGTAGATACCTCGGTAGGTACCTCGATAAAGAGTCAGATAGAGTTGATTGGCAATAATCCATTACGAATACCGCATACCAGTCAATACTATTGTACATTAACTTAGACGATACTATTTTAATCATGTCATCTAGCCAGTATTTGAAACTCAATTGGATTTGTTGGACTCACCCCAAAGAATTTACGTGTGAATATGACTTTGGTGAAGGCGACTTGTCCGTTGTTGTGGGCGAGACACCTCAGCGCCCCCTCGTAACCGCTGTAATTGTCTGGGTAGTCACATTTGTCTGGATGCTCGCACATAGAGCACAATTGTCTGTATTGTGACTCTGAAATGGAAATATTAAAGTTGTCGTCTCATAGCGAAACTGCGAAATGTCTATTATGTTATTTTAATATACTGTTTAGCGTTTGTTTTTTTCTTCTGGGAATAAGATATTTTTGTAAACATTTACACCTTCGAAGTACTTAATCGATATAATGTTTCCTTTATTAATACAAATGTAGTTTGTCTCTTAGGTTGTTTCTAATTGCGCAGTACTTTTCTTATTTTCATCATCATATTCTAGTTAGAATTATTCAGTTGTAATAGAAATTCGATATGCTTGAGGCGATAAAAAATTTTCTTCAAAGGCAAGTTTACACAACATTGCTAATTTTTTTTCGACATTTTATTCGCACAATTAAAGATATGTTAGCCAAATTCCCAACCGAAGAAACGCCAACGTAAAAACAGTTCCTAAATAAAACAAGCACGTAGAAAACAAATAGAATTATACTTACTCCAAGCTGAGTTAGTTTTGGGGTCGGGCGACCACTTGCCGACGATGCAGGATTGTGAAAAGAATGTTGACAAAGCTCGCAGCTCGTTCTCCTTCGGCGATATGCTGTGGTCGTTCATTTTGGGGAACACGCCGCGCTTCATCAGCATCGTTAGTGGGATCTGTGGACATAGTAAATAGAATTGTTTTTTTTTAGTAAGAATTTTATCAATGTATTGCAGTTTAGTAGTAATGGCCTTGAGGTTTTGGCGCGAGGTCGAGAATCTCGGCGCCTGGGGAACACAACTCTGACTTTTCGAAGCTATATATATATGCACTATGAATTATAATTTACTTTAACAATGAAGGAAAACATCATAATGAAATCTGCCACCTAAAAGTTCTTAGGAATGTCCTAGGTGTGTAGTCCGCCAACCCGCACTAGGTCAGCGTGGGGAACTAAGACTTAACCCACTCAATTATAGTGGAGGCCCGTGTCCAGGAGTGGGACTTATATGGGCTGATAATGATTGCAGATATAAACGTCATCTGATACAAACGGCAAATAAAAAAAAAACATCTTTGGTCAAGCTATGTAACTAAAATATTCGAACACAAATTCAGACGGGAGGGCGTGAAATATTCGTCTCAATTAATGTCCTTCTCAATCATAGGGGGACCCGTGTCTGACAGGTTGACAATGCTAAAACACGGCCATAATTACAGATGTCAGAAATGCTGGTTTAACACGGGTTGACAACGTACGTATCCGGGTTAATAAGGGTGAGTGCGATATCCATCCAAGCGCCTAACATTAATTAAACGGGATGAAATGGCTTTTGATCATGATGAAATACCATATTTATAATTCACATTCAAGTTTCCAACTTGACTTTCTAATAAATCTGATAACTTCGAGAGTTGAATTGATAATGACTCCTTTTATTAATTCAATGTAAATACTGAATATGAATCTTTAACATGTAGAATTACATTACTGAATTTTGCATAGCGTATTAAATTTACACATTTGAAATTCTCACACATTAATAATTTATTGTCATTTGCATAGAAGTTCATAAAATACGTAAATCTAGTTTGTGCTATAAAATTAGGACGGGCCATAAAAACTTTAAACGACTCAGGTGCGTAGGTAATATACGCTTTGTACGATCATAAGTTACTTGATAATAGTGCCCAACCCTCATAATGTTCAGAAGTTGAGCCACAAATAACGTAGTATTTCCTTTTTATTGTTAACTTTATGCCAAGGAACGCTAACAATAGTTCCATGAAATTTCGGTCAATGCTCGAATTCTGCTAGAGGAATTTGCATTTTATAATAAAACTTTACGATATGTGATTGTGTAGTAACTAGTATCTAAGAAAATAATACTACTACCAAACCTTCCTAATTTTAACGCACTATATGATTTCAAACTGGGTCGTTTTTTCGTAAAGTCTAGTTTCTTTAAAATAAATAAAGTTGTTGACTCTGAGTTACACACTGATGCTTTTATATTACCCAAAAAATAAGTCGATGACAGTATGTTGTTAGCCTTATATCTTTAAAATGACATAAATATTGTATCACATGTAATATTTAAGATGTTTTTTATTTGCTGTACAACATGCGAAATTGTAAGCGCAAGATCCAAGAGCTCTTACACAAAATACATTCCATATTCTTTGTGAATAGTTCGTGATTTTGCTCGCGTGTAGACGGAAATTGTATCCAGAGGGAGAGACTCTTGCTTTCAATCGGCAAACGCAATCGATGTTCGCACATTCCGCCAAACTGGTTATTGTTGACACAGTTAACTATTAACTCCGAGGTCCTTGCCAAACTCGTATCGTTGTTTACAAAGTTACTCAAATACGCCTCTTTGTTTGGGTGCATCGTAAAGTTTTGAATACATTACTTTCGGAATTAGAAACCTATTCGAGATTTTACGATCGATCCCAGCATTGTAGGAATCAAGGTCTCTCAAGGTGATTTCTCTAACAATCACAAGTACCAAAAATAAATGTTAGGGTACTTGTACAAATATTATATTAAGAAACCTTCATAATTTTGATTTACCACAAAACCCAGTTAAATATGACAAGAAAATCAGTGACAAAAAATCTCAGTAAATTTAAATTATGAATTCCAAAAACACAATTTACAATATCGTGTTAAATCATGTCGTCCATTCAATTTGCTTATGTAACGACGTGTGAGACAAAGGAAATGCCTTTGTTATTCCTTTGTGTCGCAGCGTTGGAATACATTATTTTTGTAATATACTTTTTTCTCGTGTTTCATTTGCGATTTGGTTACGTTTTCTCATTGAATTACAATCAGTTCTAATAAAATCAGACGAGAAAACATTATTTTCATTTATGATTGAATATTTTGTAGATTCGCCCTTTCTTCTTTAGAAATGACTGCCTTACGAACACATTAAATTTTGAAATGACTGAATCTTAGTTATGTATTTGACCTTTTATTGTTTAAATAAATATTATTTAATTTATTTTACTCGATGAAAAGAGAAAGTTTTATGATTTTATAGCCCCTTAGTCACTTGTTAACACATTATCCCTTCACACAAAATTCTACACGTGAAAATACGATGTACATACTTCGTTCTTTGAGTTTTAATATAATTTGTACCACGTCTCAGCCTAAAAGGGGATCAGGACGAAAAATGGGATGTATCCGTGACTGGCGTTAATAACGACACTTTCCCGAGACAGTCTCATCCTTCGTTCTGAACGTGATTTATTTTACCACCGTCGTGACGTGTGGAAGACAAATTAGCGTGTTCAGATTGACTGAGGGATCTAATTGTCTTTCGATTATACCCTTGGTGAATTATTTGAACGCAATTATGAGTTCTTCAAATAACATTTGTAAGCCTGCTACAAAGGTGTAAGTCACTATTGTTTAGTTTTTTGCATAAGGGAAGAAAGACACAAGGCAATAGAGTACTAATTCCGGATTAACAAAAGACAATTTAGTTGTCTTGTACTTTGTATTTTCGTTTTCAACAGTCATAACACACCAATACACAAATTCATTTAAATAAAATTGTATAAAAATATTTTGAATATAAAATATCACAGGAGTATTGGGACCGGTGTTTCTTCTATCAAAATCTTTGACCGCAAGGCAACATCAATTTTCCAGCCGTTCCAACAATAAACATAATATCGTGTTCAAAAAGTAAGCCACGTCGTAAAACTTCGCAACGTTGTTCCCAAGTAAAAACCTTAAAAGAGTTATCTGAAAATGTATTTGTAAATAGACGTTGATAAATGTATTCAGTCTGGTTTCGCCCATCTGTCTTTATCGAGACAGTAATGTAGGCGTTGCGTAGCCCTATTTTAACGTTTAACTTTTTCGACAGTTTTGTTTTATGCTCGGAACATATCATTCCCGTTTAAAAGTTCTAGATCAGTCTTGAAGTTCAGTAAGCAATGAGTGAAAGCTCTTTTTGTCATTTTAAAATCACTGCGTTGGTTTAAATTAATAGCACTAATATTTATAATGACTTCGATTTTTTGGCAATCAACCGTATTTCCCTATACATTTTAAAGTTTATTATCGTTTTTTCCTGTAGTTTGGTGTCAGGCAACATTAGAATCATTAAGACCGAAATTTTCTTAAATATAATATCTATTAAACAGCACAGATTAATTATAATAGTTGCAGGCCATTTCACACAGTTCAATGAGCATTTCATAAGGCATATGGTTCTTGTTGATTAATGAAAAAGATTGAATGAATTGAAAACAAGATTTTGTATAGTAAGAACACGCCACTCTGTTGTTTATTTTTTATCAAGCCGTGTTCCCGTTCTCAGTAAGTAGATATCCTTGAAACAACGTGGCTTGCAAATGGAAATTATTTGCCAACTTCCTTGGCAGACGAAACCCTGTCATCCTTGAACCCGCCACAGCAGTATCTGCATTCTGCGAGTGTTACTGGCGCTTGGTCTGCATAAAAAAATCTACAAGCGTCTATTGATATGGGCATTCTCAACGCGTACTATGGAAAATGAATTTAAAAGTATTTATAGATTCTTATGAAATTATAAGTATTTTTTTTATACCGAGATAAATGTTTATATGAAAATTTGATGTTTGGCATTCCGTTTATTGGTTTAGTGGCTAGAAAGATAAGTTTTTCGCTTTTCTTGATAAATACGACATGAGAATTGGGGATTTATTATAATTATGTATGTGACCATTAAAATTACTTCATTACCTATACGGAGATTTTTTTTTCGATAAGGGGCATCAATAGTCGTAATAAAGAAAGAAATCGACGCCTTAGTTTTATGTATGGTTTTAAATTGCTCTATCTCTATTTATATCATCAATCCATCTCAATCTGCTTAGATGGATTGCTCGGATGTTTTATGCAAGTGCAGCTTCGTACACAGACACTGTTTTAAAAGATACATATATCCACTCACGCCCGTATGCAAAAATGCTGAATAATGTATTTCTACACAAAGGTTTCACCAAATGTAATATTTTAAGTTCTCCGTAGTAAACTGTTCCTATATCCAGACTTCACCCTTTTTTGCCATGAATCTCCCAAGGAAACCCTCAAAAACCATTCCGCAAGTACCACCAGCAACCCAGCAGCTCTCGTTTCAATGAAGGATACTAGTTTCGCGTCAAAATCATTAGGCCAGTATGAGGATATAAATTCAACTTATTATTTTATAGGTTAGGTAGCAGAACCTGTATCTGTATCATGCATAACTCGATCACGACATTGCAAAACGATGTTTAAATGTGGCAGCTGTTTGAATATTGTAAATACAAATTGATTGTTGATACGTTTGTGACGAAGGAAAACTGCCTCGAAGTATCCTTCGTATATCTCTATAATAATATACTATGTGTGTATATACATATTTAATGAAAACGAGATGGACCATATAAAGGCGTTTAAAACGTTAAAAATCTGTATTTTCGCTGATGTTTTTGCAATTTAATATCAATGAAGAACTTCGCTTTTTTGTGAAATTTAAAGTCATAAATGAATGATATCTTTAATGAATAAAATCGCAGATGGTAGCAAGTACCTCATAAATTCAAGGAGATATCGTC
Organism: Cephonodes hylas; assembly: GCA_030295005.1. NCBI lineage: Eukaryota > Metazoa > Arthropoda > Insecta > Lepidoptera > Sphingidae > Cephonodes > Cephonodes hylas. The sequence continues at coordinate 10,991,005 of AP025371.1, forward strand.
GAATAACGCACCGCTGTGATTCCGGTTTCAAGCGAGGCGATTTAAACCAATTTCATTCGACCTACCGATGAAATACGAAAGGTAGCTTGCAATCCTCGCAGTGGATTTTGGCCTGAGTTAAACTCAAACATCTGATTGAGTTACGGTAAATAAACACAGCGATCCAAGTGACGCAACTCCGTATATCCTAGACTTTATAGTGAACCGCTTTGTAATAAAGTCAATACGAGTGAGCTAGTGATTTTGATCGCAAATTCTGTTAACGTAGTTAATTGAAAACGAAATTGGGCGAGATGAACGCTGGACGCTGTATGCTATCGCAACTTAAATAATCTTTGCTGTGGTATAATGTTATTTTTAACGAATAATGTAAAATCCTGGGCAGCCCCGTGGCGCAGTTGGCTAGAAACCAGCTTGCGAAACGAGCGGCAACGGGTTCGATTCTCGCAATGAGTCAAATGTTTATCAAAACTTTATATATCTCGAGAATCCATCGTCTTTTTCAGTTGCAGCATGCAACTCCATAAGAAAATATAGGTACGTCTTATTGCTTGATTAGACCTTGTATAAATTCGCTTAAATTTACGTTTATATTTGTAGAGTAACTGTTTAATACGAAACTCATTATCATCTTGGTGTGAATGCGAAATCAATAATCTTTTTGCCCGATTTTGCGACACATTCAAGAAATTATAAAGTAATCGATGCTACAAGGCGACTGCGTTCGGATGAAATATTAGCTTCAATTTTAGATGTACGTGGTAAATGTCGACAGCCTTGTGTCGCTGTTATTAGATCTTCTTCTTCATCAACCCATTTTCGCCCACTGCTGAGCACGGGTCTCCTCTACCATTGAGAGGGTGTTATTAGATATTAGATACTGGTTAAGAATCAAAAGGCTGTGGGTTCGATCCTCACACCGAGAGGAACGTCTGTAACGCCAACCAGTCCAGGATAGGGATCAAAAGACTCAAAATACGGTCCTACATCCTGAATGCGATAAACATAAGATTTGTCGTAGTAACTGACGCTAGTGGATGACTGACGTTGATCTCCTTCGTGACGCCATCCTTTTCGGTAAGACCTTTTGGTGCCGAATAGTCTTAAAAAGTATATATCCCACCACAGCAAAATATCCCCAATGTTTCTAGTACATTGCGAAAAAGGCATCGACTAGAAAAAATCCTACCGTAACGTTTTAGGTACTCGTCGACACAAATATAATGCCAGATTGTTTCGAAGATCAGATTCAGGTGATTGATTTGAAATGTCATGCCTGTTGGCAGTTCATCTTTCACACGAACTTTGTTTTTCATTAAGTTGCCATACTTTATTTTCTTAAGGCTTTTGTATACCTAAATGTATATAATCTTTGTTGTTTTATGAAAATCAAGGATATTTTATTGTCATTTAGAAAAATTGTCTGAAAAAAGAATAATAATAATAACATACCTTATATCCGACATTACGGTTCACTCCAGTATGGCAAGATTTCAGCCCTTTCAGCTGATCAAGGTTATTGATCGGTAGGTCTTTGTGCACTACAATAACAGCTTCGTACCGGAATGGCGCTGAAACAAATACATGAAATTTAAATTTTGTAAGCCATTCTATTTTATATATTTTGGGGTGTATAGATTCCATTACTTTTTATAGTTGTAGCGACATTTTTATCTGTATTTCGTATTATTTTTTTATTGTCAAAAACTATTACTCGTTGATAAAAATCTACGTTATTATAGGCATGTTAAAACTAGATTTGTTAAGCTATTCGAATTTAAGACTATTCATTTGGTTTGTGTTGGTTTTATTTATTAATAAAAATAATCAACTGTTACATATTTGAAAATATGTACTGATTAAAAAGGTCACACGTTATCTCTATGGTAAACAAGAAAAAAAAAAACCTTAGACGAAAGCCATTACAACACTTTCTCCCTATCAAATATTATGTAAGCCGCCGTCTGCTTGTGGATATAATTTGAAAGTTTTTATTTATTCTCATCTGTTTTTTTCGATATTTTTTCTATCGCATTTTGAAAGTGTTGCGGCTATAATAGCGTCTATACGAATATTAAAATTGAAAAAAATATACATCTTTGAGTTCAATTATTATGTGAAAAAAGGTTAAAAGTAAAAATTAAAATTGACCTATAAATAGAGACAACCTATAAAGACCTATGAATAGCTAACTATAAATAGAGAAAAAGAGCTCAAATCAACTATATCCTACTACTGATATTTTTATGCGTGACTTTATCTCTTAATAGTAGAGTAACATTGTTTCCAACAATTGTAGAAACGCATATATCCCACATATGTATGTCATCTATATTTAAATAAATTTAAAATCACGCCCTCAGTATATGTCGTTATGTATAGCCTTGTATAATATGTATGTATATTCTGCATTAAGCACATTATATTTTATTTAACTTAACTCGAATTTCATTATTACTTTAAAAGCATTTAACTTTAATTTGTTCTCTGGGATGAGCAGCCTTAATTACTTAATTCAAAACCTAAATGCCTTTGAGAACATGACTGGGCTGAGATATAGAAGTCCCACGATACTATCTAATTAAAGGTTCTCAAGCATAATTTAATTTAGAAATTTCAACCATTTAAGATGGTTAGCTTAATTGAATCAGATACAAAAACCAAGATTGATGAGAATTTTAATAAAATAAATAAATACACCCAACAGTCACACACATAGTCCTGACCCCACATTAAGATACAAGTCTTGTGTCGTGGGTATCAGAAACTACGAGAGACTTTTCGGTCTCAAAAGCATCCAGACCCAGGTACATTATTGTTGTTCTTCTACTTATTAAAGTAATAAGAATATAGGAAGTTTAAATGGTATTACTAAAGTAATAGGGTATTAGGATCTAGAAAAAGTAAATGTTAATACATTTGATAAAGATGTAAAACCCTTTTGATGTTAGCTCATTAATGCAGTAGCTAATAACATCATAGATGGAATAAAATATTGTATTGTTCTGAAGAGGATGTGAAAAGACTAGCAATATGTTTAGTATGTACCTACTGATGATTGTCGTGGTTTATTTAAAACCTACACAGGTTAAGTTTATTACAGGATAAAAACGAGTTAAGGAAGGAAAAATGCAAGGAGTTTGGATAAAGTATTAAAAACAAATGTACCTAAAGACTTCACTAAGTCTTTGAATTTGAATATTTTCCTCAGGTTATTTTTACTTTACATTTAAAGGTTTTGCTATCTTAAGTACAAGACAGATTTAGGGCTATCTCAAGGAAATCCCTGAATTCATGTCTAACTTAATTTTAATATTGATGAGATATCAGTAGAGGTACTTCCAAAAGTCCGAAATGCTTACGAATTTCCAAATAACAATCTTTAAATCTTTATTTGACCAAAGAAATTTGTTAAATAAATAATGTCTACTGACCCCACAATGAAACCGTATAAACTAAACAACTATTAATGTGTCACACTGTCATACTATCAGCTAGAAAATCTACAGCCATCTGATAATATCACTATTATTCACAGTTTTCTAATAAAAATACACACCATCGGGTTCTTCGTCTGTTCTGTACTCCTGGAAGACGACGAAGTCCTGGTTGGGGATTTTGGAAGCCACATACATGTCCTCAGGATCTACTGGAACGAAGTCGGCTTGTCGCTGCTGGACGAAGTTAAGGCATTCTACCCTGGGGGAGAAACGTTAGATTTAATTTTATATGGGTGACTATGGATATTTTCAAATATTAATGGACTATGTTCCATAAATAATCATCTTCATCAGGCCACATATGTACCACTGCTGGGCACGGGCTTTCTCTACCATTAAGAGGGTTTAAAGAATAACAAGGCCTAATATAAAAACCTTTTATTTTTAACTACATTTCAGAGCAAACTTAAGGAAAACGATTGAAAATCTGCACGTTTGATTATGGACACACGGAAATAAACATACCTATGTTCGTGTTATTATACTATTTTAAGTAATATGAATTATTAATTTTGTTTAACCCTTCGTAGCCCAAGATCATAAAAAATTATAATACTTTGGTATATGATAGGCTTGAACAAATAAAAAAACACGTTTTTCGTGGAAATTCAAAAATATTTTTTATTCCGTATGTATTGGATCTTTTAGGGTTTGTAACATTACTGTCACATTGGGTTAAAATGGATGAAAATGTTTTAACGTAGTATGGAAGGATCTAACAGATTTATTTTGTTTTTTGTAACAACTACTATTCCGAACTTTTTAAAAATTGTTTGTGCTACATCAGGACATCGAAGAAACTTGGGCCAAATGATTTTCCAACCTAATTCGGTCAGTAGCCAATTTGATACTGCCCTACCGTCAATGGGGGGACATGTTGCGCCGGACTCTTGTGATTTTGGCTTGTATTTCATTTTCAATTAATCATCGCTGTTGGACATTAGGATTCAAGGATAGCTTACATAAAGTCTCCAATTTCAAGTTGAAAATCTGCTGAAGACATTTGTTTGTCATTGCATAGTTTAGTCTGCGTTACTCTCACATACATCAGCCAAGAACTGGCCATGGTTAGGTCTAATAATTGGTAAAACATCCAAACCTGGCATCTTTTAATTCGTGTCATAATACTATAAGTTCCCATAATCCTGTTTATAAAATCTACACCTCCAATATACCCATTACATTCTTCGACGATATGAGACCAATCAATGTTGATGTACTTCTATTGGCCTTATCGTAACGACTTGGACCTTCGACCACTCACCAGCAAAAGTTGAGAGAAGCGTGACAAGTTTGTTGTCTTTTCATATATATTTTGACACATCAATTGCGTCCATATTTGCTACGTAATCAACAGAAAATCTAAATTACTTTTTATTACATCCTCGTCAGGGGGTAGTTTGGAATCTGGAACGAGATTATTCCGTACGGTCCCAGGACTCCCCAAGTCCAAGATATATCCACTTCTGCTAAGTACTCCAGTAAAGTTTCAAGCCACGGAAGTAAAGTAATTATCCAAATATCGTTGTTATTTCTGATGTCTGGGGTATGCCCGAGTCATTTTAAATACGACGTTTCAAGATGCTCCTTTTTTATTCTACCAGGAGCAAAACTCTTTCAGTTCCTGTTTCAGGTTCAATATTATAGACGAAACTTGAAACTACGCTCAGTACATAAAACTTTTAAAGCCAATTGTGTTTTTTTTTATAGCCATATATCTATTCAAATTGTCTCTTCTCTTAGTGTAGCAAATCTATTCATCCACACAAAGGTATACCTCGAATAGAACTCCACTAGAAGTCCTATTTAAGGCTTAGATTATAGATCTAATTTTTGTGTAAGTACTACCCCTATCTTAAAAAATAGGAGAAAAAAATCATCAATATATGGATATACATTAGTTGTATTTTTTATGACATTATCACCCAATGTAACAGAAATGTAACAAACATAAAAAGTTACTTTTTACATTTGAAAAATCAAAAGTATGAATTGGTAACGATATATAAACCAAATCATTTACTTACCTACGGGTATCAACAAAAATTATACAATTTTATATACTTTTAGTATTTTTTTATAAATTTTAAACTTTTTGCAAGTTCAAACATGGCATTTTCATCAAAACACGAAATTCAAAGCCAAAAAGGGAGCAAGTTACACTACTTATGATTTATATTTGATGCTAAAATGTTCGGTGTGTTATTTAAGAATATATTGATATTGATTTGACAAATCTTAAACGTTTAGTTTAAATTTTATAGAGACTTTTTGGGTTTGTTACAGAAATGTCACCACAGGCTATAAAGGGTTAATTGTGATTGAAGTCGTGTTAGTAATATGAAATTCAAATTAAGTAACAAGAAGATAATCGAGATAATGACTAAAGATGTTGAATTGTGTTTTTTGTCACAAAATTTACTTTAGGTTTCCCAATTGGAATATATTCTTGAATGTGTCAATGTATGTAAATTTTAGAGCAAAGTAATAAAATGAATAAATATTACAGTAGCGATTGTCATAGTTATCTTTTATAGTACAATTAAAAAAAACTGAATGCATAACAACCAATCTCTTACTACAGGATAATAGAATCCACAGTTTCCATCGCAAGCCTCAGTTTAAATAAAAATAAGAGCTTTTCATAATCATCCATAGTGGAATATTTTCCATTTTTATTTACATCGCTTTGTAAACGCGAGCCCTTGTGTGTTAAATGTTATTCCTACGTGCAATGTAAAACAATGTTTTGCTATTACCCTCAGTCTAGACGCGTTGGAACACGGCCTGCGCATACAGATCTCTCGGATGACACACTATTGTGTATTGTGTTCCGCTTTTTTGTTTCAATGTCGGAAACTTTGCAATTTATTGTTGGATGCATAGCCAACTAGATTTTTATCGGTTGGAACTTGATTTGTTTTGTGAAACTATAGTTATTAAATATACAGAAGTTAAAAATGGAATGCTATAAAGACTTTGTTATGTAAGATTTTGTTTCGTAAACACATTAAGATTGTTTTTTTAACTTTACTTATTCAAGTAATTATAAGGTTTGATATTCAATTTGACGATTTAAAAGTGCCTATAGGTATGCTCAAGTCTATTTGAATATAGACAAAATCACTTATACTTAAAATGTTCCAAGTGCGCGTGATTCACAAAAAATATATCTAGTTTTCTATGAGAATGAAAAATCTTGAGTTGTTTTTAGTATTTATATTTCATTCTTTTTTGTGTTTTTGCACCGCAAATTACAAAAGAATTATGCAATCCATCCAAGAGTTATTAATAGAGATCCTGAATCATATCTGAATGATCCTTGTTAGTCAGATTCATATCACGATGAGTTTTCCTGTTAGATTACGATCTCTTCCATTTTTTAAGTCTGTTTTTGATTTGTAAATATTTCTTACCTGTCCCTCGCTGGAATACATTCTAGAACGACCTTCGACTTGGTCGGTACTTCTAGCATCTCCTCGCATGCTTTCAGGTGTTGTGCGGGCACGCATACTTTATCTATAAATATAAGTAATGCTATTTTTAGTATACAGACGGCCAATAATTGTGGTGTGAAGGATGATTCAGTCACAAGGTGGATGGATGACTTCGAAAATCGCGGGAAGCCGCTGAATATTGGGCGCTTCCGACTGAGCGCCTTGAAAGTCTTTGGGGGAGGCCTATGTACAGCAGCGGACGTCTTTAGAATGATGATAGTGACAAAGGATGAGTGGGAAGAAATCATGTTCGATAGTAAAGGGTCCATTACACCCACCACTACTCACTGTTAGGCACGGTCCTCTATAACTGAGAGTGTTTAGACCTTAGTACATTTTATCGGTCTGTAATTTTAGAAATTAAATTTCTCTTTTTCTACTGTTTGTTAGTTTATATGAAAAGTTTTACAACCGACGATGTTCTATGTTCCATTATAACCCAATATAGAATGGTATGAGGACGAGTAGAATCTTGATAGGCTTCAAACATAATGGGCAATAAAATGCTATCTAGTCTTCTAAACCGAATTCGAATTTGATATAGAAAATCGATAATTAGGAAGACTTCCCATGTTTTATGTGGGACCTACTCATAAGAGAAGATGTAAATAAAGAAACTTCCGATCATTTTTATATGGATGAGAAATACATGATGGAAATTTAATCTTAAGTATACAGCACTAAGAAACAATTGCATTCAAAGGTTTATTTCAAAATTACAAAAGGAAAATGAATGGGAATTCAAGTACAACAAGCCAAAGCGAATCATTTAAATTTATCTAAAATGACTTGTACATTAAATTTTATTATAAAGGATTGTTAACCTTGAAATAGGAAGTATTTTAAAATTTTCTGAAGTGGTATTAATTTTTGGTAATAAAAAATCCAGCTTCTTATTGATATACCAAAATATTCTAGAAAGTAAAAATATCCGTATTTTATAAAATCCGTGTTTTCTGGTAACTTTATCGTCATAACAATCTGACTTATATAAACCATAAAACTAAGATAACAGAATTGTTATGAGAATAATTATCAACTTAATTAAGGATGAACTGCAAAACAGTTTTATTTATGTCGATAAATAAAATTCGAAATAACTTACGAATACAAACACGACGCCGTATGAAATGTCAAGTGTTCACATCCAATAATAATATTAATAATTGCATGCACAAAAAAAAATACAACATACATGAAGATTTAGCAGCGTTCGCGACCGCACAGGTCACGGCTATCAGTATTATAAATTTCAAAGCCATTGTCAAGGCGACCGACGTTCGGTCTACGATAAACACTACTGACGAATGGACCCACAACTTCTTTTATATATCTGCGTGCTATCTTTATTGTGATTATCACACGTACCAACAGCCACAGAGACGGACAAGACTATTCGCCGAGTCGAGATTTGCATGAAACCGCCGACACGAAGATTTCTGTGTCGGTAGATGGAATACGTTTCGCTACAGCGTGACGTCGATAGACAGGTTCCAATCATTTAAATATTCAAGCGCGAGTTTGTCTGCGGTGGATTGGCTGGTTATAATTGAACACGTTCGAATTTTAAAAATGATTATAAAAACAAAAGGCGTGCTACCTATCGGATTTTAGATATTTATGATAGACGTATTTATTTATTTGACTTAAAATAATCCTTGTTTAAATATGTTTTTGTAATAAAATCGGTTATTTGTTTATTTATGCTATTTATACAATTTGTGAGTTATTTCACATAACTGTTAACTCGTTTAGAAATGATTTTGGAAAAGGTACTTAATTTTTTAAGTTCTTTCTAATCTAAAATGATTACTATTTTTGGATTTTACTTAATTGTAAACAATTAATAAAATATGATGTTACCGTAACCGTGGTCTCATGATTATTGAAAAAAAAAAAAAATTTCCTTATTTTTTTGTAAATTCTTTATGCTCTTAGACTTAATGATTCATTGACCTTTGCTTCCTCTCAGTGATAAATTAAAACAACTTTAATGATATTGTAAATATGTAAAGGAATTTGATTAAACATAATATAATAATGGATTGGATACACTGCAACAAATGTTTTGCGCAATTAGAACCTGGAATCACTCTTCATTTAACGTCATGCGGGCATATGTTTTGCAACAACTGTCTTGGAAATGGTAAATATTAATATCTACAAAAATGAAGTTTGGCAAGCGCTGGTTTGTAAAACATTTTCTCATTTTTAGGTTTGAAAGAAAGCACTTGTTTAGTATGCCGTATGCCATGTTCCATTATGAAACTGGTTCCAGACGTATGTATTTTTATGTTTTCATATATTTACATAACACTCGATTAGGATTCCTTAAGATGCCAGTAAAAAAATTTATATTGTAAGTTTCGTTGTTCATCCACTACGATATTTCCATTCGCTAAAATTTTCGAATTTATTAATTTAATTCGTTAAAATGGTCATAAACTATGCTTTGGCATTTGCAGATTATTTTTTTCATTATTACTAATTTGCGTATGTAAAAAAATTAAAGCTACAGAACCATTTATATGATACGTTATTAATGTCGTATAATAATGTGTATATTTTAGTACACGCAATGCGTATTAGATTTGTTTGCATATAATTCTAGATGAAACAAGAGATACAAGACTATTTCACAGATCCAGAGGAGATGATAAAGAAGACGTGCGAAGTGTTACAATTTCAGAGGCAACACAGGAGGAGATTGCTGTCCTACCTTTTGCAGTCGGTAATTATTTTTTACCATATTCACAGCGAATAGACAAGGATTAAATGACTATGTCATCTTTTTGTTGTGTTGCAGCCAGTACGTTTTTAGTTGCTATAATGAAAAATAAAAATTAAATTTGTAATATAACTATGAAAAATTTAACAATGTTTTTGTGGCTCAAGTGTGTCTTTTAGGGGTTTCTGGATGGGGCAAAGTGTTATTCGTTTTTTGCAGTAGCAAATTCTCAGACACAGCACGGAATATAATAGCTCTAAAAGCGGTTATAAGCTCGTCATATGTTACGTGAGACTAAAATAAAGTCTAAAATCAAAAGACCTCAATCAATAAAGGCTTTACCTACAGAAAACAGCTTAATAGAAAGACACGGGTTCATTTTTGCATACACAAATCGCCCGTATGTATCAGTCCCACGAATTACGGGGCGAGCTTATTACCGTTTTTCGGGCACATTTCTAATCTTCGTACTTTGTGCAATAGAATAATCCTCACGCTCAAGGAACTGAAATGTTTAATTTGTAAAATATTTATATGTAACATGAATACTTATAGCAGAAAAATAAGAGGCTGATCGTATTAAATTTAGATTTACGTAACATTATTTCGTCCGAAAGGTAAATCAGTTTATAACTTTCCCTACCTTGGAGGGTCCGAATCTCATTTCCTGTTTAATCGCCTTTAGCTGCCTTTTTCATGCCGAGAAAGGACCTATATTTTTATCTGCTCAAGAAGTTTTTAGATGAAGTTGGCGGATTTCTCGGGGTAATAAAAATAAAACTTTATGACGGGTAAAGTAAGTGATTTAAATCTTAAATGTTATAAGTCTTTCATATTTCATAACTTAGACAGCAGTTTTCGTCTTAAGGTTATTAATTCGGTCGTATTTCTAAATAATCGTCGTATTTCTACACATTAATATATGTAACCTAAGAGTTCTTAGGAATTTCTTAGGTGTGTAGTACGCCAACCAGCACTAGGCCAGCGTGGTGGACTATAGCCTATAACCCTCTCAATGGTAGAGGAGATCCGTGCTCAGCAGTGGGCGTATATGGGTTGATGAAGAATATAGTATGTAACACATTAGCTCTTTATATATGCTTGTCTGTTGCCGTTTATCGTAAATGTTACTTTACTCGGGACTACCATTATTAATTTTCCAACGAAAAAAGATAAAAACTGAGTAGCCTAGGTCGGAATTCCAAAATTGTTTCCCAGATCAAAAATTAAAGCTTTTTATTTGATCGTGAAAAGAATCAAATTTCAAAATCTACAATACAGAGCCATAAGCTTCCTCAATGCAAAGAATATTGGCTATACATTCATTAGTAAGGCTTACCAAGGTACAAGTGAAGTGTCTTTTTTAAATGTGGTAGTTTAAGCATTTGATTAGAGCAGTGATGGCCTCGAGGTTTGGGCGTGCGGTCGCGAATGTCGACGGTCGCGGGTTCGAACCCCAGGCACACACCTCTGACTTTTCGAAGTTATGTGTGTATTCACAATGAATTATCACTTGCTTTAACGGTGAAGGAAAACATCGTGATGAAACCGGCACACCTAAAAGTTCTTAGGAATTTCTTAGGTGTGTAGTCCGCCAACCCGCACTAGGCCAGCGTGGTGGACTATGGCCTAAACCCCTATCAATGGTAGAGGAGACCCGTGCTCAGCAGTGGGCGTATATGGGTTGATGAAGAAGTTTAAGCATTATCAACAGTTCCTCTGCTTTTTGTAAAATAAATTTTAAGTACCATTGCAATTAGATGTTTGATTGATTGATAATTGAAGATTGACAGTTTTTTTAAACAGTAATCAAAATCTACACAAACATTTTCAGACAAAAAAATTCTACGCAGCGAGAAATGAATTGAAGCGTATGACAGAGTTGTGTCAGCAACAACACAAGCAACTGAAGGAGTATCAAAAAATTATCAAGTCGTTGGAAACCAAGCTCGCCAATCAGTCAAGTAAGTTTCTTTGCTTCTATCATGTTTACCATACCACCGCGTAGTAAGTTTTTTCAATGTTATATTTGAAGTAAAGCCATATTTCAAAGATTTATTAGCATCCATGGAGTGGCGGTTCTTCCATAGCAGCCCAAAAAGAAAAACACGTTAAATGTGTAATTTCTAGTTTATATTTATTTATTGTTTGCTGTGGCATCGGATTTATATGACAAACTGCTTTTGTTGTTTGCTTTCTCCAGTTCAAAACTTACTTCGTTATCGAATGTAATGTTTTCTATTTGTATCTACATATTATATATTTGTCTTATTTCTTTTGTGTTGTAATATTAGTTTCTGTTGTATCGTTTGTAGAACAAGCCTCTCCGTTTAACATTCCGATATCGCCAGGCAGTAACATATCCCCGAGTTTCATACAAAGTTCTGTTGCTTCCAAGAGACCCGCTAAAAGTACCCCATTTACGGTAAGCATTATTAAGACTAAAAATCTTAATTGTTTAATTAGCTTGAGTGTGTTTCTTTTATTGTTTCAAAGTTTGAACTATGTGTCAAATTATGATGAAATTTAGTGCGCTACTAGATAAAACTATATATGGACGATGGACATAATCTACTTAATAAAAATTATACACTCCTAAGGATTATTATTCCTAGTGTTATCGCCGATGAAGAAGTCTTTATTAACGTGGATAATGATCCAAACTGTTTCTATGTTACTATTATTATTAGTATTGTAAACACACTAAGAGTTGAGCTGACTAGTTTTCAATAATATCTATTTCACCACTTACAGTCAGGATAATTTTAAGACTCACCTAAATCCATCGACTACAAATCCTTGCTAAATATTGAGAGGTTTATTTATCGAGTTAATGATCCATGCAAAACGGAATGTTTATTCTTTAATATGTATAACAAATATTCTAAGTAGCGTTAAAATTTTAGTAAGTTTTGTAAGTGGTTTTAGATTTAACACAGCTACCAGTCTAATTTTATAGACATCCACTTACTAAGTTAACAAGATCATAAAATCATCTTAACGACTACTAATACTGCAGTAACATCCCGACGATTTCGATAGATATTATATTATAGGCACTTATTTAAAGGAAATACATGCCGATGTAGACACAGTGTTATTCTATACACACGATTTCATAGCTGTATTTAATGTGTCCTATTTAATGGTAGGCTTAATACTGTGTCCCGGGACTTAGTGCTGCTAATGAAAATTTCCTCAATGGAAGGCCAAGAAAATTATCCGAACTGCCAATCAAATTTGAATTAATAGAATACATCCCGATTGATCATGCCGCAACACACAAAGCAAATTAACTATCCAAAATTTTTAGTGTGGTATATCCTCATAAAGAAATACAACCAACAGTCATATACATAGTCCTGACCCCACACTAAGATAGGAGTCTTGTGTCGCGGGTATCAAAAACTACGAAAGGCTTTTCGGTCTCCGAAATACCCAGACTCAAAAAATATTTAGATCACGCAAACATTAATTGTCTTCCGTTTCCCAAGCTGGTGTATAGTCAACGGCGCCACTTATCAATCTCATATCTCAGTCTTTTATCAAATAGTTTTCCTTTTAACCATTCAAATGATTCTCGGGAATCCCTGTTCTAACTTATTATATTGACATGTAAGTAGCAATAACAATTTATTTGATAACGTTTGTATTGGATGGGACAGCCTTATCAGTCGAACCTTGTGACCCCGTCGAGATTAAGCAAACAGCGATCGGCTAATTTCAGCTCTCAAAGCCAGGTATGCTTTATATCTATTTATACTTTGTAAATTGTAGACTTATGATTTAGTATTGACTAGAGTATATAAAACACGTATATATGAGCATATTTATGTACAGAAATACATATGTAAACACGAATGACAAAAAAAAACAATGGTATTATATTTACTGACATGAGCTAGTGAATATTTACATACATTTAGTGAACTTATCGTCGCAGCGGGTGCGGTTTCGAAACTTCGACAGACTCCTATATTTTTTTAAAGATGTGTGTTCTTTATGAATACTCATGCAGTTTAATGAATAAATAAAAATAGGTAATTTGAATTTTCCACAAGGAAATGTAAGTTTACCAAATCACAATAATATAAAAGATATAGTTAAGTACAGAAGTGCTACGAATATAGTCATATGGACATAATTAATAAACATATGAATAGATGTTCTATAAAAATAGTCATTGGTCATTTACAATGCAGATATTTATTGTTTATAAAACTATTCATCAACATTGATAGGTTAACGTTAAGGTTACTTTTTATCAAAAAACGTCAAGGACAATTAAATGTCGGTAAATTCCCGTTTCCCATAGCAATGATAATATTTTAAATTATAACTACAGTAGAAGTCATACTGGAAACTACTTAAATAAACTGATAAGTCATGATATCTATATCAATATTATAAAGGCGAAAGTTACTTTGTATATGGTTTACCGTCGGATTGGAAGCCTTAGTAATCCACACTGGGTTAGTACGGATTGGCGAACCTAAGAGATTTCTAACAACTTTTAGGCGTGCAGACTTCCTCACTTTGTTTTTTTAAACGTTAAAGTACGTGACAATTTATTCTGAATACACGCTTAACTTGGAAGCCAGGGGTTGTGCCTGGGGCTTTAACCCGCGACGCCAAACCTGCGATTTTAGGTGATGTGCTCAAGAGGTCAAAGACCATATGAGAAACTTTTTTGCAACATCAAGTTGGAATAGGCTAGCCTTTATTTAGTGAGATGAAAACACAATTGGCGGAATGTGGATGCAGAATTGCACCTTTGCTTACTCCTTCGCGGAATAGAAGCGTGCATTAATTCAATGTGTCATTTCAGAGATCGAATACGTCGAATAAGATTTCGTCGACAGTTTTCACTCCACCCACACCAGAGTCGGCTGGATATAACAATTTTTTAAAGGACCTCTAATATTCATTTTTATCCTAACATACTGATGTTTATGCAAAAAATTCTATATTTTCTTTGTTAAATAATTCCTCTGACAAAAGCGTTATTATTCCGCTAGTCTACAATTTGACAATTTCAACGCAATTGTGGAGCTGATTGTGGTAAATTGTGCATGGTTTCAAAAATTATTTCAATGATCTATTATTTTGGAAATTCGTGTTGAAAATATGCCTTTACTAGTTGTAAAATACGTACTTTTTATCACTACTATTTTTAAAAATGCGTAATCTTTTCTCTAAAATGCATGGCATAATAAGGTAATACCTACTAGTTAAAGAAAATTGTCCGTATGAAAACTTGGACCTACCAAGACGTAAATTTTTGGTACTTTAGTTTATAGCATAAACAGTAATTTAGTAATACTTGAAATTTTGAAATTTGAAATTTATTTATTTGACAAAAAACAGTTACAAAACATATGGTACAAATAAATGGGCTATACAATTAATTACAAAAAATGGAGCATTTGTTTGCCGAACTAGGTGTAAACCTGTATTTCAGCACACAATGCCTCTCCCCTTGTTTTTAATTAATGATAGCTGCTTAAAAAACAGAGTTTAGTGTAAATTTATGTTCCTCTCTGTGTAATTAGTGAGTGTGTGTGTATGTGTGTGAGAGGGTGAGTGGTTCGACTAGAGTTAGTAAATAATGACGGGGGGAAACAAAACCATATAATTTTATAGAAAAATAAATGAATCAAAAATAGTAATATCAAATTAATTAATTTAGAATTAAAATTATTGCAATATCGCTAGAAGTTGTTCTGTCTCTTGGAAATCAAGTTTTAGTAGGATATTTAAGATAGTGCTATCTAAGATAGTACTGCAGACAGTATATCAGAATATAAGAAGAAATTATTTCTAGAACAATTATAACTTTTCTATAGCTCCTATATAACATCGCCAAGTTCGCATTGAACAAAAGAAGAGAATACAATAGAATTAAGATTATGCCTTCATTAAATTGATTTCTGAGTTTCCTTTGTTTTAGTTCTATTATAATGCATGTAGTTTGATTTAACTTTTGATCAATAAAATATTATAACGAATTTGGTTTTGTTCTTACCTAAGCTTATTCATATTTATACGATATTAACTTTTACTCTTGGTCTTTGCAGAACGATACAATTGACTGTTAGTAATTACATATTATGTGTACCCAATGCGGCTTTTACTTAAGTCACTAAAGTCTCTTAAGAAAAAAAAACTAAAATGGGTTTGTTCAAAAAAGAAAATGGATGACGGTTGCTCAAGACCGAAATGGTTTTCTCGGAGAGGCCTATTTTCAGCAGTGGACGGCGATAGGCTGAGTACCAATATTAAAAAGTATATAAAATTTTTTTTTTATATAAATATGTATATCAGGATATAGTATAAAAAAGTGGCTTTCTCTGTTCCTATGTATGCTTAAATCTTTAAAATTAAGCAACGGATTATGATGCGGTCTTTTTTAATTAATAGAGTGAATGAAGATGAAAATTTAAATGTAGAATTATATTTTAATTTCTTTCTGAATTCAACCCAGCAGTCTATGCGGACGAAGTCGCGGGCAGAAGCTAGTAAAAAATAAAAAATATATTTCAAAAAGTTTTATTTCTCATCATGGAATGGAGCTTGTTACAAGGGCACAGGCGATGTTTAATGTATGGGCAGGATCCCCTTGTTTTGCTGGTAGCCGCCGGTGGCTTCCTGGTGGCCGTGAACCGCGTGTGCGCCGAGATTGTTGAACTTCTCCAGCTGCTCGGCACCTTCCTTGTAGCCCTTTTGGAGGAACTCGCCCTGGAAAAGATTTTTTTTTAGTTTATGACGATTTGTTACGGAATTTAATGTTAATTTTTTTTTAAATATAAATAGATTTAATCAAAATAAATCATCATATTCATTAGTGTTAGCCTCAATTGCATTCTACGTCTTGCATGTTGCTGAATGAATTTAAAAAATAAATAAAATTAAGTTGAAAAAAGAAAAGAAAAGAAAAGAAGTTGAAGAGTTACAGATTTGATGATCATGTATTTCAGCACTTTACTATGAAACTTATACCAGGATAGAAACTGTACCATAAGTGTTGAACACCAAAATCAGTTTACATGAAGTATCAATTACTTGAAACGCCGATAAACCCTTGAGTCAAAAATGAGTTACAATGTAATTCAGCATGAACATTCGCAGCCAAATTGCTAAAACAAATTGTCATGTAAGAATTCCTAAAACTCTTTACGGATATGTAGGTATTGTTCTATTTTATTTCATCTACTTCATACGTTATGCGTTTTCAAAGTATTAAAATTTTATATCCAGAGATTTAGTCAATGACTGTATAAAACTTTATCGGTGGAAATGTGAATGGTTTTCACGCACCACTGGCTTTAAAGTCTGTGTTAAAAGAAATGTCAGACTTTGCTTCTTTTAGTAAAAACTAAAACGCTCTCATATATACATCCAGAACTTGAGTTCTTTTAAACATTATTTCACTTTGATGCGGATAAAACTTTACTATATTCGAAATGCGGTATAGCATCTTGATCAGAGGATTATTACGAACAGTATTTATGCGTACATTTTACTTTTATACTCATGTTTTTAATAAGCAGAAAGATGCTTGCTGTGCCGTTTTTTTATTATGCCCCAGAAAAAAAGCTAAAGGTTAAAGGTTGTATGAATGTTGAGGGTAACAATAGAATTTAGGATGTAGCGTCAATACAGCACGTACTCCTTGTCTATGATTAATTTAACTGTCAATTTCCCTTATTCACCAGAACGGAACAGACAATTTAAATTTCTTAATTTTTCACGTAGAAACTTTGTCGTTGCAACACAAAGTGTGCGATTTTATTCGAATATTTACATTTAAGTTCGGAGCCAGACTTTGTAATGTATTCAGTTTAACGACGACTGGATCTATTGTAATTCCGATTTTAATGCCTTTCATGTAGAAATAAAGTTTTATGAATAATAAAATTTCTGTATTTGCTTATATTGTAGCAGTCGTAATTTTTGCAATAGTTAAAGAAAATCGTTGGTAAGTAGTCGTAGACTAAACCTTATGCCTAACATGAGTCTCGTATAGAGTTTAGAACAGAGATTCGTTGATCAAAAATCTATTTATAGGGTTTGATATTAAGGCTTGATATTTAGTAAATACACCGACTTTAAAGATGGAACGAGCCTGATGCGGCTTAATGACCACTTCTATAAATTTTGTTGCTAATGACGCTCTTAATAACACTGAACAGTCCAGGACTTCTAGATCGCTCTCACATTGTGAGAGTAAATGGAAGTATGAGAAATTTTTGAGCTACAACGGTGGCATAAATACTTAGCAAAGTTTTGTTTACATTGTAATGGCTATGAGTCTTGGTGACAATAAAGATAACAGTATAGCAAGTAAATACAAATAAATATTAATTTATCGACGTAAAGGTATCATAGACAAACAAGTAATAAAATGGGATCTACAGTGAAGATGTCTACTTTCACCAGGCCAGCGATACGCCAAGAAATTATTGTAATAACATTGTAAATACAGATTTAACCTGAGTTCAATATTGTTTGAACTTTGTTACTAATGCTGAGGTTATCGATCTCAAGTACTTTAAAATTAATAGCTGTTAATCATACAAGGTTAATAATGATTATACCTTTTAAGTTTGGAGAGATATTTATAGAAATAGTGCCACTAACATAATTATAAATGAAAAAGTGGCTTTGTTTTTTTGGTTTAGTATCAGTGTATAGTCCTGAGCTTTAGACTGAGAAAAAGAGATAAGTAAATTGGGTTTATCTTTTCTAATATTTATATACGACAGTTATTCTGCCTATCTGATAAGTTTTACGCTTAAAGCTGTGGTTTGTTTTGGATAATTTTTTGTATACAAGTTTTTGGACCTGTATGCCCCACGGAAAATGTCAAAAACTACTATCTTTGTGAAAGCAGACTTTCCTAAGTAATGATAAGAATATCTTCTTTTTTAAAGATCATTGCTTTATATCACGGCTATAAGATGGTTCTAATACTTAAATTTTTGGACTTCTAGCTGACTAAAGCATAGCTATACTAGGAGAAATTTGAGTGTATATTTAAGGACATAGCGTGTACTTTATTTACCATTCGTCAAAAAGATTTCACATCACTCGGCAAGGGGTAAATTTTTCATAAACTTTTAGTGGATTTGCTTAGCACAGATGCGAAGCGGCTTTACATAAAACATACGTTTTACGTTGAAAAAGTAGCAGTCAAAAGGGATTCCTATGAATTTTTCACTTTTTGTGAAAGCTTCAGCGCGAAATAGTCAAGTACTTCATCATGTACATGAAACATTTATATGCACTACCAGAAAAACAACAAATTAGGTGATAATGCAGAATTCGCGGGTTAAATAAAATAATGTTATAGGTTCTTAAAAACGGTAATACAGGGAATAATCTCTCTGATTAAGTAACTACAGAGTGTGTAAAACTGATACTACACGATAAAAGTCAAGTCTTAAAGAGATTAAAGTTCGTAGTATCACAGATTATTTAAGTTTTAAAAGATGCTAAATCTTTATGTAAAGGATAGAATAAAAATCTTACCTTATTAGCCTTGCTGTCGTCGACCTTATGTTCCGAAATGTGGTGTCCTTCCTTGCCCTGGGCATTGGCATCCAAGATCTTCTCCTCATGAGCTCCCTTGAACCCTTGCTGGGAGTTTTCACCGAAGGATCCAGCGTTTTGTCCAGCAACCTTGTGATCGGCTTCATCATGAGCCTCATCGTAGAAGCTCTCCGACTTTTCTTCTTCATTCTTGCTGCTCGAAGATTTGAAACCCTTGCTTACGTGACCCTTTTTGTGGCTCTTGGCTTTTTTCAGCTGTTCTTCGTTGGCACCTGAATTGAGTATTTTATTAATTTTCGATAAAAACATAGTATAATCGTCTTTTTTGTAGTAGAGATCTGTTTTTGAAGGATACGGTAGAGGGGTTCCTCACAATGATTTATCCGCGTTCAAAATAATTAGACATGTTGTAAATTATGTGGGAAATTGAACAGAATTATTATTGCGGTTATAGAAATCACTTGTCACAAATTTCTTATTAATATCATAAACAGTTAGTTACAGTTTCAGAAAAGATATTCAAAGTAAAGTAATAAATTATGTATTAATTTTTCTATGGCAAGCAAAGTATTCTTTAAAGTGATCCCTAATTTATCTGATCGTAAATTCACTACATATAAATGGTTTATTTACCGTGTTTATCGAACTTCTGTCCACTGGCATAGAATTTCTCGTCACCAGCAGCTTTCTTCTTAGCCTCCTCATCTTTATAGAAGCTAGATTCTCCCTTCTCAGCCTTGGCAGCGGCAGCAGCCTGTTGGAATCCTTCTTGGCCGTGCTTGGTCTGTTCCTCAGCTTTCTTTTCAATTTTCTCGACATTTTCATCAGCACCTTTCTTTTGCGCAGCATCGTAAGCCTTTTTGTCAACATATCCTCCACCGACTTGAGCTCCCAAGTAAGGATGGTAGAGTAAGCCACCTCCCAGACTGCCGCCAAGTCCCAACCCTCCTAAGCCTGCTACTCCTGGATTGATGAGGCCAACGTTTCCAACACCAACACCAACGCCGCCTGCGCCAAGTCCACCAACTCCTCCAACTCCACCGACGCCTCCAAGACCGATGCCCAATCCTTGGCCCAAACCGAAGCCGCCTAGCCCTAACCCGCCAAGACCCAAGCCTTGGTTCAAACCTATTCCGCCAATACCCCCAGCACCAACCCCGACACCGCCCAGACCACCGACTCCAACACCAGTCACTGTGTTCAGTACAGATGATGCAGCTCCTTCAATATGCTCAGGGTAATCCAAGTTTTCTTCCACTTCGTAACTTCCTGATAGAGGGATTCCCGACTTCGGATCAGTCCCAATAGCATCCAAGCGTTCTTTCACATGGTCGTAAGGTGTTTTCTCTCCAGACAACTCGACTTTCTGAAAATTCGCCGAAGCCAGTCCGACTACCGCGAGGATAACAATAGACAACATCTTGTAATGTATTACTGCACTGCAACTGATGTCATTTTGCTGTTGCGCCGGTTATTTATAGTGAAGTTGAATTCGGTGGAACGGGGTGTGATAGTTTTCACGGTTTGTGTTGGGGCCCGTGTCCGGTCGTTTCCTTCCTGTAGTATTGTTTAGACTAGCCTAATGAGAACAGCACAGTTGAAATAAAACAATAAGTCTGGTCGAAGACCTTGCTTTCCAGTTCATTGGTGGCGGCAGTGGGGCGTTCGTTTACGCAACCTCCCCGGACCGCTATGGGTGACATTTTTTATTAGGAATTTTTGAGATAGCGCTCTCGCACTTTCTGGAAAATCGTTGCAAACATGCTTTATATCTCTGTTACAAATTAAGTACATACTGCAAATAAATGTCACAACATTATTAATGAGCATAATTAAAGTCAAGAAATAATAGTTGATTGAAAGACACTTTCTAATGTATACAATATCATTACTTCATATTTTTATTACATCTGTAAACATTTAACTTCCTAGAAACAATATTTAAGACTCATTGTATATCAGCTCCCAAAGCAGGTGATAATTTCATTGTTGTAGCCGATTATCGCGGTCAAAGAGGTGCACAAAAACGCTAATCGACCTAACAAAGCTTAACAATTAGATAATCGAATTAGCGAGCTTGTAAAATTGATTGGCAACAAATTGAAATATATTTCGTAACGTTTATTAGCAGGTGATGAATTTTCTCCGTGAATTATTAAACATTATGGCCTTGATTTTGCTCGGACGATTTCACGACATTGTTTTCTTACGGTCCAAATATGTGTCGAGGGCTCGCATAAGGTTACCGTCCAAGCATTATATCGGGGGACAATTGTTTAATGAGTCACCTACATTATAGGAAAAAATGCAACGATGGACAATGACGGTGAAGACATAGGTGAATAAACTCCTAAAGTAACGATAGATACGTAGATACAACTGAATAGAGTCTACTGGTTCATGGATTATTACGACCACGTCTTAATCATACATCTAAAACAATAGGAAAGCTGTTTATATCGGAATTTGTATCCTAATTTGATCTTATTAAAAATCACATTAAAGGGTAAACAAGGAAATTCAAGGAAAAAAGGTATCATCGAGACAAAATAGGTAAGAACTATCTAGGTATCTGTGTAATTGATGTAATGGAACAATGAAAGAATATTTTAATGGAAATCCATAAACATTCAATTTTATATTATGCATGTAATAGGTACCTAAAATAAGTAGCTTATGAATGCCTAAACGGTCCACGATTAACCAAGCTGCTATCTCAAGTGGCCGCAAGTTCAAAACCCCAATACAAATATTTGATTTTTAAAGTAATTTATTGTTAT
The DNA here is from genome assembly GCA_030295005.1 of Cephonodes hylas. Classification (NCBI taxonomy): domain Eukaryota; kingdom Metazoa; phylum Arthropoda; class Insecta; order Lepidoptera; family Sphingidae; genus Cephonodes; species Cephonodes hylas. The sequence continues at coordinate 11,013,062 of AP025371.1, forward strand.
AGTATCATGTTTAATGCTGAATAGAAAAAAGTTCTCAAAAGGTATTTCTTTTGTAATTTATCGCCGTAAATCTCAGCAAGGCGTGGTAGATAGATAGTAAATATTCTTAATGAAGGAGGAGACCTTTAATCGGAATAAATCTATACTTATCAAAATAGACAAACCAAAAAAACCTTCTTAGGTATTAGTCTTCTTAGGTATTACAAAAACCAATTCAATATGCAATTCCTCAACGGTAAGGTACGGTGCCTAATTGCACAGTTGATAATTAATTGATAATTAAAGGTCCTGTTACCATCTGATGACTGCAAATAACAGACATGATATTAACCAGGTTCTATATAGGTTAGAGCGTGTAGAACTAATTGTTGTTCCATGGGGTTAAACTGCCCTTGGGTTAAACACATTCACTGCCAAGTTATACCGTTGCAATTTATATCGTCAAGATAAACTATACAATTAATTCATCCCTCTCCTTTGAAACAATTGCCGTATGAACCCACGCGAAACAAGACAAGTGGTCCTTATGGAAATGTGGTAGTACAACAGAAGTCAAAAGTTATTAACAAAGTTTACGTACTGATACAGCGCCTTAAATTATTACGATAGTTGAAGTTTGTTCGCGAGCGCCTGACAACATTTAATAGCAACAAGTTTCATATTTGCCTGTTGCTATTAAATTTTGTATTTAACTACGTTTTACTAAACGAGGTGTGTAGTTATTTCACGTACGTCTAATAATATAAACAAAAGTTTAAAATTAATTACTGAAATTTACATTTTTAGAACCTCTAAACGCCTACCTCTTATAAAAATAATTTTGAGTTCTGATTTATGTCCTAAGACGAAATAAAAAAAATGATGGCAGATTCAATAAAATATCAAGCCAAATGCCTGAATGAATATTAAAATCTATCATGTCAGCTTAACAATTAGGCGTATAAATAGAAAAATGCGTACATTCACATGACAGCCTTACAGAACGAGAAAGTAGCAGCCAAAGCAGTCAGATTAATTGACTTCGTTATAACTTTAAATCTCCAATTAGCAAAGTTTCGTACGGATTTGAAGATAAGGCGACTGATCACGTAAACTGATTACTTTGAAACGGGATTCCCTTTTCTAATTAAGTTTGTGGAGACATTTCTTTTGTTTCAGCGTTCAAAGCGCTTTCATTGTGGGTTATACACACTGAAGTATATATTTTTACTAGGGGAAGAAAAACGCCTAGGGGCTTGGGGCGTAAGAATTCCTATTCCCCTTCCATAGTAGGGGATTGAAAGAGGTTACTAGGACATCAAAACTGGTGGCTAGTTGCGTAACCTTCGCTTAATCATGATGGCCCGAAGTAGGTCAAATAGGGGGCACCAGCGTTTTATAAAATTAAACTTAATTTAAATCCAAGTTTTACTTCGATCGCGTCCTTGGTGAAGTTGACTTAACCCTTGAGAAAGAACACAACATCAGTCACATTTATATTTGGCACGGGTCAAATACACCCTTCATTTGAGTTTCTTGTACTTTCTGATATCAACAATACAAAACTTATTCCGTTTTGTGAAATCAGTACTATGCACGTGTCTTTTCGGTATATTTATTCAGCAGATCGGGTTTTTCAATGTGAAAATTCGCTGTAATAGAAGCGTATTAGGAAGATTGAAAAAGTCAAAGTCATACTCACAATATCTTTATTTAGGTAGTCTTTTACAAGAACTTATTAAACCTCAGTAAAATCTAGTAAAATCTACTACAGCTTTGGAAAGTGTTATATTATCATCATTAACCCATATACGTCCCGATGCTGAGCACGGGTCTCCTCTACCTTTGAGAGGGTTTACGCCATAGTCCACCACGCTGGCCTAGTGCGGGTTGGCGGACTACACACCCAAGAAATTCCTAAGAACTTTTTTAGGTGTGCAGGTTTCATTATGATGTTTTCCTTCACCGTTAAAGCAAGTGATAATTCAATGGATACACACATAACTTCGAAAAGTCAGATGTGTGTGCTTGGGGTTCGAACTCGCGACCGCCGAGATTCTCGACCACGCGCCTAAACCTCGAGGCCAAAATGGGGCAAAAGTTGCACAAGAAACTCCCTTAAAATATGTTAATATGATTCCTCGTGTGACACGAATCTCTAAGGGCATTGAGAAATTAAGAGGAATTTCGCATTGAAACATATCGCACCACGGTCAGTTTCAGTTTCAGTGACTACTGAAAATATATAGGTATCAGTTTTATTATTATTACATAGTACATACCAATTAAAGTCGCAGATTTGTATGGTCAGCAGAATAAAAAAAAGGTTCATTTTACTAGAACAAAAATAACAAATTAATTATGAATGATTACAGCACTTATAACAATAGTCATAATTCTGTGTTGATAAAATAGGGTAAAGGCTCACTTTAAGGCTCAATTAAAAAAAAACTGTTCTTTTCTAAGGCTTCATCTATGTCAATAAATTATCAAAATAATCGTACAACAAAACACAACCCTTCGTCAAATTATCTTCAACCTCATTAGCATCACTTTAAGTCTTTTAAAAGTTCTAAAAGTCTAATAATCGGCTTATTTCGGACGCTCGGCGCTATGGCGAAAACTTAATATATCTATTATGTGTGATGTAGACAGTCTGGAAAATTAGTTTTTACTAAAAGTATATTTTATGGCTTCACTGTTTCTAATTGATCATAATTATGTGTTGTTTTACTTAATGTTTTTGTATGTTTAGTTATGTAACAATAGTGCTATGGAAAAAGTAAGAATTTCAAATATAAGGTCCTACACTTTTTATTTAAAAGAAAATCTTGCCATCGAATACTTTTTAAGTTCTTCATTTCACAACATTAAACTCTTAAAGTGGAAATCTTTATAGGCTTCCAGAAAAGTCCCATAATATCTTATTATTTCTCATTCTATGCAACAAGACTTGTTTGTGAGCTGCCCCCGAAGCGGTTTTGAAAGTTACTCATGCTATCAGTAAAATGGACTTGAAATATGACCTGAAATATTGTTCAGCAGATTGGTTTTTGAACTCATCATTTACACATCATCAAAAATCTAGCCTTCAACATAAGGCGTTAATAAGCATTCATATTTATCAGAACAGTAATCTTACAAAAACAGGTACAGATTTTCTTTTATTAGTATAAAGAGTAGATGTATAATATGTCTCATGGTCTCGCGGCTCAAGTAAGTAGGTACATGCAGGGCTATCTTGAAGTACTGGGTTTGACTTGCGAGCTGGAAGCTCAGAGTTTGATAATGTGCCCGCATAACGCCAATAGGCTCGCCTCCCTGTTACATCATCATCATTCTCCTGTCCTGCTCCCAATTTTTTATTTGGGGTCGGCGCAGCATGTTTTGTCCTTCCACATAGGAAGAAAGGACAAAACATGCTGCATAAGAGTTTTGGCAGATGTTTTATGGCCGGCCGCCTGCCTGACGCCAACCCGCCTCGCTCGCCTCCCTGTTACATCGGATGAAAAATGTAAATACTAAATTACGAATTCTGTGTCATGTGTATCAGACACTACGAAAGACTTTTAAAATCTCACAAACACCCAAATTCAAAACAAATATTTGCGTTCACATTAATTCTCTCAGTTTTGGGAATTGAACCTACGGCCTCTAGTATTGCAAGCTAGTATCTAGCCAACTACGCCACGAGGCTGTTAAAGATTAATGGGAAGTTGTGAGGAAAACACTAACATCTCCATAAACCGCTTTGCAACTATTACACAACATCCATAATAAGACTTTCAACAATAAAAATAGTAATTAAACAACCCGGCTGTTGCATAAGACACGTAATCTTCATAATATTCAACAATATAATTACTTAGAATCAATTGCCGCTAAATTGAGATTTTTATGATTACAACACTTTCTCCGGTTTGAAAGTAAAGGCAGGTGGATGACCCGTAGTGCACGATTTATCATCTTCAGGCCTTTTACGGAGAAGTGGAGAGATTTTTCTATTATCTAGCTTTCAGTTTTGTTATGACTTGTGGGTATGCAAATCGTAAGATTGGTGTAAGATAAGTGTCTTTGATTTGAAGACTAGTGATTTGATGAAAGTGTTTTGACACGTGTAAGAACTCTTGACATTGTTGTCAAGATACTAGATGATTCGATCTCTGAATGCGATACGCATATTTGAGTTACTAGGGATTTTTTGCGGTATACATGGTGGTGATGCCTGAGCTATAGCGTAAGAAGCTGTCAGAAACATCCAATATCTTCGTTTTGGAACTGTGTTTCTTTAGTTAAACAGATTTACGGACTCTATTATGCTTCTGAGAATTTAGTAACTAAAAAACGCAAGAACAACCATTCCAACACCACTCGAGCTTGCCAAAGATTTTGATACAGTGCCGTTGATTTTCGATATTTTATCCATATGCCGAAGTAAAGGTCCATTCATACCTGGAATACATGTCTAGCTAACTCCATCACTGGGTCCTAGTATTGTACGCGTAAGACTTCACACCAGTTACCTTCACAAACACAAAAGTAAGAGCCACTACGATGCGTCGCAAGCGCTCCCCTTACAATGCAAATGTACGGCTTTCTCTAATTTGCCACAATAATGAATTGCATTCATTTTAGCTTTATTTTATTTGCGTTTAAAACAAACAAATCACATCAACGAGGTGAAACTAAATGAAAGTCCGCACGATGCGTGAAATATGTATTTAGTTCGAAAAACACGGCCTGCGCAGACGTGATAATTGGGTTTGCATGGTGTCGGAAGTATTACGCTCATTAGTATTTAATGATTGTCTATGCAGCAACGGTGTGGGTGGTCGACATACACAGATCTTTACTAGATACATTTCATAATCATCATCATTAGCCGAAATACGTTCACTCCTGGTCTAAGGGTTTCCCCAAAGGCTTCTATCGGGCTCTGTCGGAAGCGATTGACATTGGGCTCCCATCTCAATAATCCCATCATCATCATCATCAATAGCCAATATTCGTCCACTGCTGGACATAGGCCTCCCCCAATGACTTCCACCGGGAACGGTCGGGAGCCACCTACAGCCAATAGCCATAATCCCATATAGCTTCTTAAATATTATATAGAACACAAGACAAGAATAGAATAGATCCAATGAGAGCCGTGAGTAAGGGACGTACAGGCATTAGACTCAGTAAAGTATAATGGCTAAGAATTCATTAAGTCCGCAGGATTGTCCGCTAAAAAATTGCGTCATTATGTTATGAAATTCAATTTCGATTAGTAAGAAATATGTGCCTCAGTTTCAAATGAGGGACAAACTAAACTAAGCATAAAAATATATTTATTTACTCAATTAAGTAACGAGAGAAAAAAAATACATTTTAGGAATGAAACAATTGAAGGTTATTTCAACAGTATTTAGTAAAAAAAAGTAACTCATACATGATATAATGAGAGATGGTTCGAGGACAGTACTAGAATTTAATTAGCTGATACCCTATTCGGTCTGTACTTACTATTCAGGGTTACTTTACGTCTTGATATAAATATACTGAATAACATAAAACGGAGCAAGGCAGGCTCTTAAACCATTCCTTTGTCTCTAAAATGTAATTTAAATAATTTCAACTATGTAACTGGAAGGTATTTCGTGGAGCCGGCGTCATAGTGAGCGAGCTAACAACTAAAATTGCTTGGAATTACAACCGTGAAATTCTAGAATAACCGGCGGAATTTACGATCTGAACGTATGCGCTCAAACATTTCCGAAACAAAGAAAGTGAGAAGAAATTGTTCGGCGAAATGAAACCGAACGAGGATTCTTGCTTGCTATTCGGATTGTGATATACTTGGATGTTTTTTATACTGTAAGTATAAGATTTGGAGTTTTAATTCAGATACAATGTCTCGTCGGTTTTACGGACTAAAGCAACTTGCGTGATTAGGCGAAAACTGGGGTCACGTTAATTTTGTTAAGATTGCTTTTCAAATAATCAGTGGTAGAAAGATTATGTGCCTCGCAAACGGGCTCAGAATGAAACATAGCTGTATTTTTTTAATGTTAGATGATTCTTACTCTAAATATAAGTAGTCAAGTTTTATCGTTTATAGTTTTGCGAATATTTAAGTTGCATGATCAAAAACGGACTTAAAAAACATGACTTAAATAACTCCCTTTAGTAGTAGTATATAGGCGTAAATACTTATTTATGTCCGCTTAAATCACGCATTTACGGAAAATGTAACGGATGGGGTTTATAGCCGTGTATGAATGATCAAAAACTTGAAAGAAATCGCAGAGAAAGTTGTAAAACGGGTCGGTGGAGCGTAAAAATAGGCTCGGGTCCACCCCGAGGACTTGTCACTCGGTTATTATATCGGATTGCATTATATCGAGCTAAGGCGGGGCTATGAAGCCAGTCACCGGCTTCGATGTGGGGACAAATAATGGCTAATGCAGTGCAAATGAGGGAGAGTATGGGAGCTCCGTGTGTTGGTCATTTTAATTGTAGTATTACGTTTCTTTTAATTAATAATGTTGTGGAAATGTTGCGTGAGGTTCAGTTAAATATGAGGAGAATTGTCTTGTCTTGCGAATACTATGAAAAACTATTATGTAAAAATATATAGTAAACTCATATAACAGTAATTTTAAAATATTAAATCAAATTAATTATAAAACTTTACGTCAATATTACGTAACAAAGTAACCAAAAAAATATTATGAAGTTTTTAAACGTTATAAAAAGACATTCGTATGTACTTGAATGACAATCACTATTATTTTTTAGAAAGATACATTTACCCTTACTAGGGTAGCGTGGTGGACCAAGGCCTGAAACCCTCTAATGGTGGAGAAGGCCCGTCCCCAGCATATATGTGGACTGATAATGACTTTAAAATGTTGAGCACAACCATTGTGCAGTTAGTAGGCAGGCTGAAAATTACTGCCTCAGTACAAGCAATCAATCATCGCTCGTCTGTTTCTGTGACGTATTACTGCCATTCCCGAGGCATTTGTTACTCGAACTGTCAGTTTGATGTACATCTCCCTGCGGGCTGAAAATGAGCCAATATGCGTGTTTGCGGCCTGTGACGTAACACTTTGCGTTTCTGCGAAGGTTTTTTTTTGGAAATGTCCCAATTATATTTTTGTCTGCTGGAAGTGTTAGGTGGGTTTTTTTTACACCGCACACTGTTCAGAGAATTAATGTCAGATATGTATTTATCCATTATTATCATATCATAACCACCATGCTTGTCACATCTAAGGAATTCCTACGACATTTTCTATTACGTCACGATGTTAAACTGCGTAATAATTTATTATGAATTGGATTTTCCAGTGACAAATATAAAGATGTGAAAAAAAACATTTATTCAAATATTGTTATCGTTGTATTAATATCACTACATAGTATAAAACAAAGTCGCTTTCTCTGTCCCTATGTCCCTTTATATGCTTAAATCTTTGAAACTACGCAACGGATTTTGATGCGGTTTTCTTTAATAGATAGAGTGATTGAAGAGGAAGGTTTATATGTATGATAACATCCATTAAGTATCAGCATTGCACCCATGCGAAGCCGGGGCGGGTCGCTAGTTTTTTTATATAAGTATACGACAGTAAGTTATGGGACAACTATGGTATACTCATACTTGTAGACTTCTTAAAAAGTTTGCTTGATTTTCTGTGTTGGATGTCATGTGGTGTAACATAACGTAAGGCCTTGTATCAGGAAGCGTCTCTAAATTGCAATCATTATGACGACCACAAACTGTCTGCCGGACAATTAGGTGAGCCAACGAGATTCTATCCAGTGGTGGGGATTGCACATCTTATCCTCGAGTAATGCTTAAAATAACTGTTATAGAATTTGGTTTTGTTGTAATATAAATTTTTAATTACCTCGTGGTCTCGCGGTACAAGTATGTGCCGTGCGATATAGAGGTCCTGGGTTCGATTCCCGGGCCGGGCAAATTGTTATTGGGTTTTTCCATTACGAAATTCTCAGTAGCAGCACGGAGTCTGGAAATGTGCCCGAAAAACGGCAATAGGTTCGCCCCCTATTACGTGGGACTTATAAATACCTGGCGAAATGCATCTCTGCCTACCCCTTCGGGGAATATAGGCGTGAAGTATGTTTGTTTGTTTGTAAATTTTTAATCCACGCTGTAGTTTTATAAATGCGAAAATAACTCTGTCTGTCTTTGACTACCTTGTGGTCTCGTGGTACAAGCATGTGCGTAGGATCTAGAAGTCCTAGGTTCAATTCCCGCGTCGGAAAAATTGTTATTGGTTTTTTCCATTAAAAACTTCTCAGTAGCAGCATGGAGTGACTAATACATACCTGGTGAAATGTGGTTGCAGAAATGCGCCTCTGCCTACCTCTTGGGAGAATACAGACGTAAGGTTAGGTATGTACATATGTACTACGTACTCTGTCAGTTAACCTTCATCTACCAATCACTATATCTCCCTAATTACTCATCATTTTTAGCGCTACATAATAAGAACATGACATAAAAATAGGGATTGATATGAATGATATCACATGTGAGGAAAATTACAAAGCTCGAGTTTTCTGTCGTGATAATTATGTGGCCATGAACCTACATTTAGTTCGAACAACTAAATACTTTCCGTCTCATCTTCCCCATACTTACATACATTAGATTGTAACTGCAATGGACTTGTCCTACAAAAGGTATTTGTTTCCAAGCCCGTTTGTTTATAAAAGTCGGATTATGTTAGCAATGTAATTACATCATTATAAACAGTCTTCAATTCGTTCACTGGTGGACATAGGCCTCTCCTATGGCACGCCAAAATGTACATGCACAAAACTTATTTATTCTAACACTAATACTACCATTCTTCCACAAAGGTCTTACCACTCAAATTTGTCGTAGGTATTGAGAGCAATGACATTTTTTGGCCCTCCTAAGTATAGATGCTTATATAAAATGTCTAAAATTATACAAAGATTGGTTTCCCTCTCGCCTGGGCCTCGAGTGAAATGCCTTTCGTTTCCTAGGTTGAATTGAAACAAATATCATTAAGAAAATGTTAAAGGGGTTTCTTTAATCAATAATTTCTAACAATGTTAAAACTTTTGAAATGCGCGATTTACTAGTTACATTTCTTTTATTTCCATCTCGATTTAAGTCTGCAGTTTTGGTAGGCAAAGTCGCTGGTTAAAACCAGCTATCTAATTCTACCGCCACACCCAGATCCCACAATATAAATGACGAAATGGCAAAGCAATTCGCATCAGACAAAAGAAGGCACACTAATGACCAGTAGCTTTCATGATAACGTTTGGTTAATGCGTTTTGCTACAACAAATATACAAAAAACACGAGATACCATCTCGAACCCACGATTGCAGGAAACAAAATTAGCTGATCCCACTCTTAGAGATAACATCTAGAAAGTACATCTGTCAGCTCGGGTTATTAGCAACAATTTGCATTTATTTCTACAAAATGTTCCGATATTTATAATATGTGCGGGACTTTTGACGGTTCGAAAATGTAAAGTAATTTTGTGTTTAGTAAATATCTTCCTTGTACAGTAAAAAGGATTCGCAGTTTATATCGGCATAAAAATTTGACAATTGTCAGGAATACCAACTAGTGCAGGGTTACAATATATTGAGGTGATTCTTCAAGCCAGTTCTTCATTCTTGAATTGATAATTTTATTTATCTTATTTGCTACTCTTAATTCAAGTATTTTGTTATTAAAATTACAATCTTGGCGATTTTGAATAAATAGATGTGACATTTTCAATAAATGGAGAACATTTTTTTCTAAAATCAAACTGAAAAACCTTTTCTAATGTTGTATTTGAAATCAAAGTATATTTGAATCTGTGGAATGTTTTGCTTTTTAAACCAGTCTACTTTAGAGTCTCATAAAACATTAGACGCTTGAAAAACAGAGATGGGTCGATAGTACACGCATACTTTAGCAAGTACATACATACATACAGGGTGCTTTCTCAAACGGCGAGGCGTGAAGAAAGCGTGGGCACAAATTAACAATCTGTAACATTATGATAAGGCTAACATAAAATATGTCTGTGCAAACTTAATACAACTAAATGTTCAAGACGTTTTCTTATTTCTCTCCTAGCACGGTTTGGCGGCTGCATAGGTATCTGTAAGTAAGTGACTAGCGTTGGAAATAGAGCATTGTTTGGTCAGAAAATTTTGCCTTAGTTTATTCAATAAAGTAGGAATATTTGCACGAGAAAAAAAAATTGAACTTAAAATACTAATTAATCTTTGTAGATTGCTTCTCTTTCTCTGATATTTAGTGTTGGTATTTGGATCTTAGGTGAAATTTTCTAGTTACCAATGTTATGGTTTTTTATCTGAAATTCTCAGTAGTAGACGGTTTCTGTAAACATTGACCGAAACAATGCCAATAAGCCCTCTGTGGTTTTATTTATAGCAGTCTCTATACTTATTATATTCTATTGTTCGGTGATTTCTATCCGAGTGGTTGTAATCCAGCAGCCTAAGGAAGTCAACTTCCACAGTACCTACCCTGTTGGAGGTAACCTCCGGGTGGTTATTATGACTGTTTTACGCCGACCTTCCTTAAGACTGTTGTAATGCCTCCGTCGATTCGGCTCATTTGTACCGTAGTATAAAGTGACTACTCCGTGGCTTTAGCAGTGGCCGCACTTCTAGTGAAGCCTAAAAGAGTTACACGTTACCTGTGTAAAATCTAATTTAGATTTTACACAGGTAACGTGTAACTCTTTTAGGTATTAGGCTTATTGTAGAGTAAGATGTTCTCGTTAATCTGTCCAATTGCTTATTTGCTGGACTTCACAAATTACAGTTTCGTAAAACGAGTAGTCAACTAACTTGGAATTCGAGTTCAGAAGTGAGACCGAACATAACTTACATGTAATATGTATGTATATAGCCTATTCATAGTAATATACATAAATATCCCATATATTACATGTTTATCGTTTCAAACTTCGATACTGTTGATCTTGATAAAGAAAAACAAACTGTAGATATATTCAAAACATATGTTAAGAACTAATTACATATGTTTAATTTGATGTCTATTCGTTTACGATTTGCATTTTTATTGCAAAACGCATTAAGGCATTAGAGAGGATGTTGCGAGCAAAAAATCTTTGATCATATGAGTATTTAAATTTATAATAAGCTGCCTGCAACATTGTTGGTATGTATAATTTAAATAGATTCCCGAGGGAAAATGCAAATGGGGCGGTGATAAAAAACATTGAATCATTTAATTTTTTTTATGATGTAGTAACCTATATTGTTTATCGGGAGATTTTTTTATAATATAAGTGATAAACTGTAAAAACTGTCTCGTATCCAGTGCTATTACTGTGCGGCCTGTAATCTAGCGGTTCTAGGTTACATGGGCCAGTTAGGCTAGATATTTTAGACTTTTTAATTGTCTAATTCTCAATAACAGCATGGAATCTGAAAGTCTGTTTGCTGTAGCAAAATAGGCTCGCCTTTTTTCACGGTATTTTACACTTGGAGAGACGACGGTATAGATATAAATTTTTACCTAGTTCATATTGATACGAGCATAAATACATAACCTCACGCCTGTGTTCCTGAAATGGGTAGGTAGAAATGTATTTTTGCATCAAAATTTTGCCATTTGTACCAATTCCATATAATTAGGGCGTATTGCCATTTTAGTAAACATTTCCAAACTCCGTGCTACAGAGAACATCCTTACGAAAAAACCGAAACACATAACCCTACCTGGGAATCGAACCCAAGACCTCCAGATCACACAGCACTTGTTCCACAAGACCACCAAGCAAGCAGATAATAAAGACTGTATTTAATACCCGACTTATTCAAAGCACAGTTACGTGTGTTTTCAAGTGTAATTCTGCAAATGTCATTAGACGGTTTTGTGGCGGCGCGAAGCTACGGTCGCGTTATTAAATAAATCTAGATACTATCCAGTCCTAACACTAACGAGCGGCGAAAGAATCTAGATAGTGTACTCGATTAGTGGCAATTAAAGCAAGCTCTACGGCGCGCTTTGTGCCTGCGTGACGAGCGACTCAGTCCAAAACGCACCGCTTCTACCCCTACTACTTGCATACCAGCATTAGTTACAGTGTATGTAAATTGGGTGGTGGTTACTTATAATAAATGATCATCGTTATTAACTTTTCACGTCCACTCCTGAACCTGTTCTATGGCACACCATTGGGCTCGATCTTCGACGCTTCTCTTCCAACCGCTGCCTTACAAACATAAGAAAGAAGAAAAGAAAGAAAGAAAGAAAGAAAAAGACTTTATTGTTGGCCAGTGCAAAAAACAACAAAAAAGAAAAAACAATAATATGAAAAAAAAAACATCGCCACCCCATCCAGAGGGCCCTTTACAGAACTGATGACTGATTTAGAGGAAACGGGTTCTGGTAACACAAACGTCACCCGATTATAAGTATAACGGAGGTGCCAGCCATAGGTCTCTTCAACAATTGAAAAATCTATAAAAATATCACTGAAGTGGTATTAACGTGAGCTATCCGCAGCATAATATTTTAAAATATTCGCCAACGAAAAATGATGAATGAATAAAGAGGTGGCCGAATAGGGAACATTTCGTAATCATGGTGTGGTTCAGACAGAGAGTTGCTACATTAAGACACACTATTGTAAACTAAGTAGAATTGCTATAGCCTTATCTAGGGACAATTTGGTATTCTTAGTTTAATTTATGCCAAAGGTGGAAGTTTAATTATTTTAGTTCTCTGTAGAAACACCTCTGTTTGGAGTATATTTATGTGATGCCCAAATTATTCTGACCCAGGTAGTAATATGGTTTCATATATTTTAGCCACGAGACAAGGAATTCAAGCATAAGTTCATAATTTCTAACTGGTGTGTAGGCTTAGTTTATTGAAACGAATTTTTGTGTAGAATAAACCATTAAAGTTGTTGACAATGTTGCTTTGGCGCAAATGTATGTATGATCAAAACGTATATTTTCGTGAGTCCGAATATTTCTAAAACATTAGTCTTTCTTAGTTACTAAGACTCATCCTATTAAAAATATGCAACATAAGAAAAAAATTCTCAGTCACTGCGCTTACCAGTAATCGCCGATCACTAAATAAAAGTATAACACGCAATGTAAAACCTAAACTACAAGTCATGCAAATTCTACAATTCAAAAGTCTGACAAATAGTCTGACGTGCGCGTCATGTTTTTTACCGATAGTCTGACGTATGCATACTTTCTTTAGGGAACCGGTGGTACTGGCTGCGATTATATCGTCGAGACAGATTGCGGGTAGCAACTCGTTAGCCAGATAAGACGATTAATGCCAGTGTTTCTCTCCGTACTTGTACCGAGCTCAAGGGTAGTGTAGGCTATGGAATATTTATAGGGCCTTCTTCAAGTCATGAGCTACATGTATGCACACCCTAAACAGAAATCGAGGTTTGGGCGCGAGGCAGTGATGGCCTCGAGGTTTGGGCGCGCGGTCGAGAATCTCGACGGTCGCGGGTTCGAACCCCAGGCACACACCTCTGACTTTTCGAAGTTATGTGTTATTGAATTATCACTTGCTTTAACGGTGAAGGAAAACATCGTGATAAAACCTGCACACCTAAGAGTTCTTAGGAATTTCTTAGATGTGTAGTCCGCCAACCCGCACTAGGCCAGCGTGGTGGACTATGGCCTAAACCCTCTCAATGGTAGAGGAGACCCGTGCTCAGCAGTGGGCGTATATGGGTTGATGAAGAAGAAACATAAATGGCTGGATAGAAATTGCTCGTGTTTCGGTTTAAAAAAAAATGCACTCAAAATTCATGTACATAGCTACAGTGGTGGTACTTCCATTGAAGCTCAAAAGTGTTACACGTTAACTGTGTAATGTCAAGTTTGTAATTCTTTATTGTTGGGTCGGGATATTCTAATTTTTATGTAAAATTAATTTTGTTAAATGGAGATTTAAAGCTTAAGGGCATTTGTAACCCTAGCTGGACTTTTAAGTTTATATAGAAGTATCACCATTACATAGTTTTAGATTAATTAATGAATTTACGGTCTTACAAGGAATCCGAAACAATTTCTGGATTACAAAAAAAAAGTTAGTTTGCAGATATTGAACCTGCAGTCTGTTATTTCTCAATCTAGCGGCTAACAAACTGTGTCATATAAATAAATACTTAAGTTAAATTACACAGATAGTAATCAATCCACCGTTATCAGGACATAATTAGAAGAATATTTCCATCTCATGGTTTAATCATGTGCAATAAAATACGTAATTAATGCAAGATACTGTTGGAAATTAATGAGATTTTATTGACACCGTGAGCTTGTTTCGTTTAAATAATTTGATGTGTGAATCTAAAACTACCCATAAATAATATTAAGAGAGATTTTTAAAACTGGAATATTATCAAATAAAATAATCTTGTAAATACCAGGTTTGAGAAATGCGGTAACGATGTTTAACTTAATGTTTCGCGTCGGAAAAACAAGTGAAGTCCCATAAAATCGGTTTATACTGCAAGGTAATTTATTACAGCAAACCCAGTGTCCAGCAACCTAGTGTGACATTATTCCTGCAGTCGCGGATTCGATTTCCAAGCACTCATTTCTAACTTTACGATTCTATGTGTTTATTCAAAATGGATTATGAATTTAGGATAAATTATATTCTTCATCTTCATCAACGCATATACGCCCATTGCTGAGCACGGGTCTCCTCTACCATTGAGAGGGTGTAAGCCATAGTCCACCACGCTGGTCTAGTGCGGGTTGGCGGACTACACACCTAAGAAGTTCCCAAGAACTCTTAGGTGTGCAGGTTTTATCAAGATGTTTCCCTTCACCGTCAAAGCAAGTGATAATTCAATTGAATACACACATAACTTCGAAAAGTCAGAGGTGTGTGCCTGGGGTTCGAACCCGCGACCGCCGAGATTCTCGACCGCGCGCCTAAACCTCGAGGCCATCACTGCTTATAAATTATATTTTATAAATTATATTGATAAATAAAAAAAAACATATTTTTAAAGAATTCCTTAAGCCACTTACACAAACTTTTATAAAGTGTGAATATGAATAAAAGTCATTAGGAGAGGCTTACGCCCAGCAGTGGACCAAAACTGGCTGATGATGATGATGAATAAATAAATACAGAAATAAACATAACGTGCCTAAACGTCGAAGGAAAACATCGTGAGGTAACCTGCATAAGAAGTCTTCAAGTTAGCATGACGTGGTTCAAAACAAATTTCTTGCCTCGTTACCTTTAGATTACAAAGCAATTTTCTACTCGCTGCAGTTTATAACTTGCACATTTAGTATCAAGGTGATCTATTAAATACTATTACACTGTCCGTTAGCAAATGAGACCGAGATTCATATCCCTAAGTTCCTACTTTGTAATTCTTGTACGACTTTAATATTTGCAGGTAAGGTTTTGATTGAAAACAAAATTGCTTGTTAATGTTTGTGTGTTAGTTGCGAATATGTTCGGCTTGATTAAGATTCCGGGCCAATTTCTGGGTCAAGTGGAATGTGCTTGGGTTTTTATCATAGGAAATTCTCAGGAGCAGCATGGAGTCTGGAAATTTGACAATCGGCAAATGAATTGAAATACGGCAGTCTTTACCCATAACCTTTAAAAAAGTGCCGACACGAAATAAAAAAAAATCACGTTCTCATAACAATAATATCTGTAGTTATCAGGAAAACGTTGTATTTTTTTTGTGGCGACTTTTTTAAACCAATGGCCCAATCACGGTAGTTGTTACTGCCTTAGTTTCCGATCACAGTTGGAATACACTCTGTTTCGGTCTATTTTTAGACTGTGCTAATTAATTATTTTTTTATTACCCGTATTCAAACAAGCTATGAAAAGGTTTGTCACCTGACACAACGTAACAAGCTTAGGCCAGAGAAAACTTACACGAACAATTCCGAGCTACTTTAACCTTTTCACATTTTAAAACCTATTAAGCCTACAAGCTTGAAATTTGGCATATTTAATAACGCTTGTTTGCTTATTTAGAACCCAAAATTTTTATACAAGTAGGTCAAACAGTTATCGAAATATGAACTACCAAAAAGCGCATTTATGTAACTGATTAACTGACTTATAGATTAAAACCCAACCCACTTTTAGATGACCTAGAAATCTGATATTTGTGCATAAATGTAACATAAAAGAGAACGACTGAACTGAAACTGAAAATTATTATGAAAATTTGCATCGACTGGTATATCGACGTGGTCAATTACTGGTTTTTCTTTCTTAGTCTAAGGCAGTTTAAGAGTTACTTGAACATACATTCTATAAGCAAGGTTGTCTTGAGACAGGACATAAGTTCTTCCGTTACTTCATGTCTTAAGCAATCTCCGGCGCTGTTTTCAATATAATATGCAGTGTTAAAATTAAATAGTTGTAAATTTTTACGTTTCTGATCAAAGTAATGAGGAAGTCCCCGATTGACTATTAATTTTATGATCATTAAATCGACATCCCGAAGGCTTATGTATTGAAGCGGGGATAGATTCAAAAGAGTCACTATTACCGTGTAACTGCGACTAGGAAATAATAAGCTGAATGCTACATCAACCGTTGGAACTTTATGGGATTCTTGGACATCGTAATCTATGACGATTGTTTGTGGGTACTGTTTTTTGAAAATGTAATTATAATCAACTGGAATGCTTCGTAAGAAGTATTTATTTACTTAAAAAATAAATCATTATCTTACAGTATACATATTGTTTGTATCGCTGCATTGTACATAAGACAGAAAGCAAAGATTTCTCGAAACAAATCAATAATAATTAACATAACAATATCGTCGGACAGATCGATATCCTAGATTTCAACGACAAATAGTTTCTTGAAAAAAAAAGAGCATTTATTGGGTAATGAATGACTTAGCTCAGAAACTATAAAAAATTTGCTACTTTTCAAAGTATAGGTCGTATCGTATCGTCGTTAATATATAGTATAGGTTGGTTTCATCTTACCATAAGGCGATATAAAGGAAAAATCGGAAGGGTTATTTGCTGTCACTCTGCTGAGATAGCCCTAGACTGGTACTAGTAAATGTGATCTCGTAAAAATCACAGACTTGTGAGCCGTCATCCTTCGTAGCAGAAATGAAATATGCACTCCTTAAATAAAATATTTTTCCACAATTTCTATAGGTTATAAATGTTACCAACGGGACGGTTCAATCAGAATCGCTTTCATTTCAGAAACTTCTCTTGATTCCCTATTTAAATTCGAAGCAAAATTTTAAAAGTATCATGCTATTAAAACTTTGCACCTACAAGTTCTTAGAAATTTCTTAGGCGGGTAGTCCGCCAACGCGCTCTAGGCCAGCGTGGTGGACTAAGCCACCTCTCCCTGGTACCCTCTCAATGGTAGAGGAGGCCCGTGCCCAGCAGTGGGACGTATATGGACTGATGATGATGATGATCATGCCATATATAAATAAACAAATACACCCAACAGTCACATACATAGTCCTGACCCCACATTAAGATACAAGTCTTGTGTCGTGGGTATCAGATACTACGAGAGACTTTTCGATCTCACAAACACCCAGATCCGAAATAAATATTTGTGCCTTACACAAACATTTGTCTCGGTGCGGGGATCGAACCTGCGGCCGCTCGAATCGCAAACTGGTGTTTAGTCAACTGCGCCACGGGGCTGTCCTATATATCCTCTTTTACCTAAACATTCATTCAAGATAGCGAGCAACAGATTACAGTTTTCGTAAGATGTTAACAGTTATCTCAAAGGCATATATTTTACGAGCTAATAAGACTAATTATCCTATAAGCAAACACGGGTTCAGTCGCCATAACATACAATTAAAATAATTAACGAAATGTAAAATTGTTTCATGGAACAGTGCATTATTCGGATGGAATTAAACTTGTGTTTTTATTGTGCTTTGTAGGACGTGATTTAGAGACTATAAATTAGGAAGGTTGGGAACAGTTGGGTTGACGAAACCATCAAAAAACAACATATATTATTTCTTAAAATATTAACAACCTAATTCCTTGATTAAGGCTTAAACTCTCTTTGTTGGAGACGAGGCCCGTGTCCAGGAGTGGGACGTACATGAGAGACATATGAGAGGCCTTTTAGGCGCAGTTAGTTAGACATTAAACTGTGAAATAAGAGGCCTTCAGATCGATCTTCTAAAATGCTGATGTAGTATGTATCGTTATTTAAACAATTAATTACCTCGGCAGTACCTTGACAAAAGTATACTACAACAACCAATGGAACTAAGTGTAAAGGGTTTATCCATAATGAAAGATGCAGAAGCATCATATCTGATAAACTATAATTAACTCGCCCTTAATTTCGTAATACTGCCTTCTGCCCCAATAGACAATTCAAAGACAGCATAAAGTCAAATTCAAAGTCAAATCTTCTTTATTCAAATAGACTTTTACAAGTTCTTTTGAATCGTAATTTTTTTACTTTACTATTTTTTTTTAAATTAGTGCCGCTTCGAAACGTGTCATCGCTGTGGAGAAGAAACGGCAAGAAACTCCCTCAGCAACACGGAATGTCATTTTTTTTAATTACAATTATTGCATTGTTTACAATTTCATACAAATTGCAGCAAACAAATACACCGCTGCTCTCTCTTTACCACCGAAATAATTCACAATGGCTTAATAACACGGTGTCACTGGCACTGACATGACGTCATCCAGCCGCTTTAAAAATGTAAAGCGCAACGCAACGGGAAAATCCAGCGGTTTTGCGGACGGCGCGCTAATTAAACCGCTCTATAATTAGGTCACCGCTACCCGCCTTAGGGATGTACTGCTACTGAAATGCCATGTAAAAATTGTGAATGTCACAAAGACTTGTGTCGTTGTATGAACTATAATTACCGCCAGTATTATTTATAAGATAGGAGTGGACTACTGCACTCACGTTTCGCCAAGTTGGAGGTAAAGAGAGTAAGGTAGAAGTTCCGGGCTCGATTTTTTGGTGGCAAAACAACATTTAGATACGAAACAAATTGTATGTATTTGTAGATCACACAGACATTTATCTCGATGCGTGGATCGAATCCGCGGCCCCTAGTTTTGCAAACTGATAACTAACCAACTAAGCTCCTGGACTGTCGAATATAGTTGCTGGATCTTTCTATTAGTGATTTCTCTATCATAGCACGGAGTTGTTTATGGCCTTTATTTAAAAGTAACTATAATGTAAGCGCTTTTATATATTTTTTACAATCTTTACTACATCTTTAGACTACAATTGTTTAGCTACTATGGCCATACATCAGACCAGCGTCATTGCATCGACGATGTTAGCTCATTTTTGCTAATTGTTTTTTATTTACCACCAGTGTTGTTTTCCAGCCAGTATAAAAAGGTCCAAATTTATTATACTTTTCACCAGGTGTCACTGGCAGCCCTGTGACGCGACAGGGCATTATGCGAGCTCATGTAACAACGCACCGATACGCGCAGATTAAATAATAATAGAACGATGAGCGATCGCGCGCCAGACCGTACCATTTTTGTATGTACTTCAATATACCGTGAACTTATCTTGATTGAAGTTGTTTATACACATAACCTGGCTTTTAATGTCTATTTACATATATTCAGGGTGGTACTATTTTGGGATATTTGAGTATAAGACTATTGTTTCTTTATCAGACCGTATACGCCCCAATGCTGGATTCTGGTCTGAGAAAGTTGATCACGTTGACCTAGTGTGGGTTGGCATAATGCATATCTAAAAATTTCCTAAGACCTTTTAGGTGTCTAGGTTTCCTCACGATGATTTCCTTTACCAGTGATAATTCATTGCCATTACAGATATAACTTCGAAAAGTCTGAGGTGTGTGCCCTTTTTTGTAACGAGAGGGAAACGCCTTAAGCTCCCTTTTAGGCCTCAGGGGACGCCGAAAGGACACGACTAAAAATATACCAGACTAAACATATATGCAAATATACACATCTATCCTTATATTCGGATGTGATTGTATATTTACATCCAAAACCACTTCAAGTGACAAGAGGTCGGTGGATCAAACAGCGGGATCACTGAGGTCAGGCCTTCAAAGCCCGGAGAAACTGAATTGCCTACTTCAGTAGATTGATGGGATTTTTACTCGAGATTTGTGGCGCGTGTGCTTTCGCTGTAAGAGTCTAATAAAGGTATGTGCATATTTCTCGACGGGCCACAGACCACTTTCTGCTCACCTTAGAAGCTGAGACTATGACCTTATAGAATCAATAGTGTTTCATTATTACGCGAATAAGTTGATTGAGTTATTTCGTTGAAAAATTATTGGAGATTGCAATGATTGGTTGAATATGAATGGTAAGTTATTTGTATAGTCCATACCTTTACAATTCTATCGAAATATTAGAGTGATTTGTGTTTGTCGATTTATGTAGATAGAATAGCAACGCTGAGGCTATGCTGAAATACAGTGCAATACAATATTGACAGGTTCCTTAAGCAGCCACTACGATATTCTAAGTATCATGAGACGTTCAGCTTTGAAAGAATTGAATCATCTTTCTCCTAAACACAACTTGATCTCTTTGGGTAATTTACGAAAAGCCTTTTGATTTCAGTATCCGAATTCATTTTTCTATTTTATTTTTAGTTATATTTACTACGACTTGCTTTTGCAGCGTTAGATATTTAGGTCACGAACGTAACATGTGCAGATGTCAATAGAAAATATAAATTTTGCACTTTGGCGACCATTGTTTGGCTTGTATCCAGTCGCTTGCAAACTGTCTGGTTTACATGTTTAATAAATATTTGTGAGCAGCTAACGGTCGTAGATTTACTAACAGCCCAACTGCGCTTGGCGTTTGTAGTAAATAATGAAAGTTTTCGTAATTGTTATTATGGTCGCTGTTTTAATAATTTTATGAATAAAAACATTTTAAACTTATGCGAAATGTATGGCCAAGCCGACCCTGTTAAAATATATAGTTTAAAGCTTTAGAAGTATACAGATAGTTTTATCACCTATTGCATTTTGATTTGTCGATTTTCGAGTTAAATATCGATGCCGTGAGGGAATGATTTTGTATATTAAATTTATCGAGGCCATCATTGACAATCACAACCTTTGTGATTTACCCTTTATTCACGAGGGTTGTCGATGTTATAGCTCAAAACAAAATTTCATTATCAGCCCATATAAGTCCAACTACTGCGCACGAGTCTCGTTTACAACTGGGAGGGTTTAAAGTCAAAGTCAAATCTCCTTTATTCAACTATACTTTTACAAACACTTTTGAATCGCAAATTTTTTATGCTATTTTTTTTAAACTAGTTTAGGTTTTAGTCCACTACACTGGGCTAGTGCGGGTTCGCAACATGATCAACGGGGCTAAACGTATACGTGAAACTCGAAAACCACACCTATCCCAGATGGTTCGGAATCAGCCTCCGTAACATAGAATAACTTGGATACACGTTTGTTACTAAAGATTTTATGACTACCATAAAGGCATAAGTTTATATGATTAAGCTATGCTCTGTAAACTACCTGGAACTTCTATAACAGGCTGATTTAATATACCATGGTTCCATCTTTCACATGGATAACTATCCATAACATACAGTGTAACAGAACTTATTCGAAGTCGGAATAGTGAAATCACAAACACAAGTTTTCTCTTAGCCTATTGCTGCCAATTGAGATGTCTTTATTTTAAGATCATCGTCATAATCATCATACGTCGCATTGCTGAGCACGAGAGTCTGCCACTGAGAGTGTTTAGGCCTCAGTCCACCACGCTAGATCACTAAGATTATTAATCACTTTTTAGGTGTGCGGGTTTCATCACGATGTTTGAAGCCTCAAACCCTGGTTTTCTTTCCAGGCAGTTGGTACCAATTAATCTGTCCTTCTTTTATGAAATAGCCTTAAAATAAAAGTGTAAAGTTCGTGTAAACGCATCGAGGCTATAAAGGGCCGGCTACACGATCGTCTGGATAAAACGGTGCAGATTTACTGCCCCCGTTCGGCATACAATTACATTTCTTATAAGGCGGGTAATAAACGCACGATTTTGTACGCGCACACACACCGCGCTTTCGATTTTAGGGATGGAAAATCGGAATGCTGACCCTGAAGTAATTTAAAGTTGATTCTACAAAAAATCTCGACTGCCTCGTGGTCTTTTAACACCAGTATGTGCTGTGCGATCTAGAGGTCTAGGGTTCGATTTCTGGGTAACAGTATAACTGGGTTTTTAAGTGAGGGAATTATTAGTAGTAGCACGGAGTCTGTTCACGAATTTTTTTAAGAAAGAGCCTA
This sequence comes from Cephonodes hylas, assembly GCA_030295005.1. Lineage (NCBI taxonomy): Eukaryota > Metazoa > Arthropoda > Insecta > Lepidoptera > Sphingidae > Cephonodes > Cephonodes hylas. The sequence continues at coordinate 11,035,396 of AP025371.1, forward strand.
CAATAAATTACCTAGGATTGTTGGTAAAATTAGGGTGCAGAATTGCACCTCTGCTTACCTCTTTGGGGAATATTGACGTGAAGTTATTTATGTATATTCGTGCTTTAAAATAATGGCAAAAATTCCAAAGTACAAAAATCTCAAGTTCCGAATTAATTCTCACATCACTATTCTCGGGGCTGTGTCAAGTTGTAAAAACTTTATTATTGAAAAAAGTATATAATAAAAGGATTCTTTATCGAAAATGTATCACGCGGGATTCTCAGAAGCAACTTATAGCCTTTTAAGGATATTTGCGCATTAACTTTTTGTAAATAATTTATTGTTTATTACAAAATGTTTACTGGTTCTTGAGTGTTAATTTACTGGAATTACTTTTAGTATGCACTGTATAATTAAATTGTTTATTTATTATTTTTTAGTCCATTAATGAGGGAAGTCGCAGTATGTTTTATCCTTCTAAAATTCTTATCAGCTCTCATGACTTCTTCCACCACTTTAACTTTCATTTCATTATCTTCCTTTTTTTTCTTAAAAAAGAAAAGTATTATAATTAAATAAAATAACATTACGGTAGTCCGCCAACCCGCACTAGGCCAGCGTGGTAGACCAGGGCCTGAATTCTTTCAGTTGCAGAGATAGCCCATGCCCAGCAGTGCGATGGCTTGACGATGATGATGAACAATTACTAACATATCTCTTCAGAAAACTGTTGTAATACATGTAAAGCTATGGGAAGAAAAGTAACATTTCCAAATTATGTATTCGCTAATGCATTGCTTATGAAATTAAATTATTTCCTCTAGTATTCCGGATCATTTGTCATCTCGAATGGTCCTATAATTTCAGCTAAATTATTGCTTGTCGTGTCCATTTTGACACGGCGCGGAAGCTGGCTTTTCGCCAGAATTTCGTTCCCAACTTATTTCCGTTTGCGTAACCCGTTTTAATGTAAGAATTTATAGCACTAAGTGGTTTAGTTTTAGCTATATATTCGAGAGCAAAATGTATATTTTTAGATTTTATACATTATTATCTGCCCATATACGTATCACTTTGGGCACATGCCTCCTCTACCATTAAGAGTATTTTTACATTATCACAAATTTCATAGTTTGCACTCTCTTGATTAGTTAACAACTTTTAGTTTACATTCTATTATTCCATAACTTTATAAGCAAGCTCTTAAGTATATTTTTTACTACGAATGCCCTTGTAGAAAAAATCTCTTTTAATTTGTATATTCATCGCAGGAATCGAACCCGTTACTTTTCGATCACAAGTACCAATAAATGCAGCAAGAAACTTATATATGTAAGTACGCACTATTGGAACTTGATAATCGCTTGATAATCGCGTCGCAGTTTTGCAATTTCCCCTTCGTTTACCAAGAAGCAATTCTTCATGCCTTTTCATGTTTAATTAGATACTTAGTTTGATGTCGATGTATTCAAAATCCATTAAATGAAATGTTTATAATATTAATAACACGCATTATACCGGTTACCGCCGGTATTAGATCTTATGATTAATTGAACTAATAATTCTTATGTTAGTAGTGTATGTCATCGTTCTAAGTGCACTCGCTAATGATCTAATAGACTTTTAGTTAGAAATAAAATATTCTTACGTCTTCATACAGGAACATGGTTGTTTTAAACGGAGATGAATATTCTACCACAAGCAAATTAATAATTAGGTATTCATAAAGGGTTGGAAAATTTCAAAGGCGTCTTAGACCTCATCTAGCCCCCATTCACGAGAGATTTTTAGCTTGTTATTCTTTTTAGAAGTCTTTCGTGTTAATCTTGTGTTTAAAAATTCTTATGGTGAATCACATATGTAGGTACTTATTATGTAGATTGTAGGTACATACTTGCTGCAAGGCACGGGTGCTTTTTTTCTATTGTATATTCGCCCAAAGGGAGGTGTATTTCTGCACCCACATTTTGGCAGGTAGGTCCCACGTAAAAAGGGGCGAGTCTTTGTCGTTTTTCGGGGACATTTTTAGACTCGGTGATGCTAATATGAATTTCCCTTCAGAAAACCCTGATAACACTTTACCATACACGGAGATTGACTCTGGGACCTCCAGATCATAGACGGAAGATTTGGCTCGCGAAACCACGAGGCAGTGTTAAGATAACTACTTAAGCTATCTACAACTGCAGTAAGAGATTGGCTAGTAAAATTCAAATTATTCGTTATGTAATTGAGAAACTTTCACTCATATCAGTTAGTATTAATTGGTGATAAAGTATATTGCATATTTGCATACTGAAAGAGTTACGATTGGTTATTGCAAATTTTATGCACTAGTTAAGAACCTCGTAGCAACAAGATTAATTTTCTGTCCGGTATACTGCTTCAAAAATTACTTCAGAATGTGGAGACAAGAATACTATAACGTTATTTTTTCACAAATAATAAATTAATTCTTAGACCCTCTTTACTTGCAAAGTAACATAAAATAACTTCGTTACGATAAATGAATAAGTCGAGTCATTTATTTTATGATATAACTAAATATAACATGCAGTAGTCATATTTAAGCTGTCCTTTTTATTAGAACTTGTAAGTTTTTCATTGATAACATAATTAACATGAAATTCACTCAGCGTTACACATTAAAGAAAATTTAATATTTTACAACAAATCTTGACATGACCCATTTTTTGCTTACAATAAATACTTTAAATCATTTCCTGATAGTTTTTATAACAACATTCGAACGCACACAACGCCTTTCCTTTGCTCATCTGTGGCCGGATTAAAAAAAAAAACTAATATAAAGTGGAGACAGTTCGTCTGCGCTTGCAGATGTTTTCAGAGATAACTCGGGCGCAGACCAGTTAAGATTCGATGTGACATCGCAACGCTCTCGGTCTCCCGGCCCGCGCTGTAGTCCACTTTCACTCGTCAATGATTTAATTCACAGATTTATGATTTGTGCCTTCGAAAGTTGATGTGTTTATGTATCTGCAGACAATATATTGCGTGGAATTAACGCTTTGTATTTAACGTGATTGCTTGGACAATTATCGCGAATGTGTTGATTCGGCTCTTTAGTAATGATAGTTGGTTGCTTCGTTGGGTCTGTGGAGTGTAGGTGCAGTGTGTTAATGATTTAGGATTCGATTGTCGGGTTGAGTAAGGTGCTTTTGGCTTATAATTTATTAAAAAAAATAGTAGAAGCAAAGGGTTTTGATATGTCTCCGAAAACGAACATAATATGTACTCCTCCAATTGCGTCAAATGTAAAATATATGTAGGTATGCATGTACATACATACATTGTACATATAACCATGTTTTAGAAGAACTTTAAAATCCATCCATCCATGGTCAATAAAAAACACACCAGCTGAGCAGATCGCGAATTCACAAGAGGATACATAAAAATAATTTACATTACAAAATGAAACATCGTATCGATACAAGCCGTTATACAACACAGTTTCAATAACACTTCTGACAGTTGTACGAATATTAATTATTTCCTGCGATAAAATACATCAATGCTCATTTTGGGATCATTTGTTACAGTTTAATGTTGTGACTACAAGTCGTCTGCAGTCAGATTATATCAATGTACAGAATAAATTGGAAAAGTTGAATATCTTGATAGTGTCTTTGCTCAACTGGTAAATGAGATTCGATAAATGATATATTTATTTTTATTTAAAGCAAAAAATTTTGCTTCGGGTCTGAGTTTTTGATAGATTGAATGTTTACTCTTTTTTTTTAGATTGACGGCACGAAATTCTCTTTTTAGCGTATGTTATCTTTTTATACTTACCTTCTGTTTAGAAATAAAAGGCTTTTTATTTTTATTATTTTATTTATTATCTTTTTATAAAAATAAGGTCGTCCGCTAATCTGTACTAGGCCAGCGTAGTTTGCTAAGCCTTACCTTTCTCAGCATTAGAGGAGGCTCCTGTCTGGCAATGGGATATATATGGTACAGTTATATAAACAGTTAGTTCCGATGACGAAGTATCCATAAATAGAAATAACTCAACTTACAAAAAAATACCTAAAAATAGCTTACGTCATAATTCTCATTGTCGACTATATTTTTTACTTAGACAAAACAAAGTAAGCGTGACGCACCTGATGTCGAGTAGATACAGGTGCCATTCACGTAATAACGCAGAAGATAGTAATAGTCTCGATACTATACAGTTGTAAAAAGACATTTGTTCTCGTAACATCTTCTGTCATTGGTGAATAATTGATATTTCTGTTTTTATAGGTATATGCTGCCGTTTCTGGTTTTTAAATTCAGAATAAATGATAATCTCAACACATATCGAAAATATGCTAGTCATTATTTTCAGTCTCGTAGTACGTACATATTATTGTTTCGTGGTCTTGCCCCAAAGTGTTATGCCTTGCGGTCTTGAAGTCCTGGGTTTGATTCCCAGACCAAGCAAAGTGTTATTGTGTTTTTACATTTGGTAACTCCCAGTAGCAGCATGATGTCTTTATGTGTCCGAAACGGTAAGAGGCTCGTCCTCTTCTAGGTGGACTTGATATGCAAAAAATGTATCTCTTCCTATCTTTTCGTGAATACAGGCATAATGTTATGTAGTAGAAATATAAACTAGTTTGCCAACCTACGAGTCCCTGCTTTCAATCCCTTCCCTTGTTTTCGTTTTCTTCTTAAGGAAGTAACTTTTCAAGACAGGCTACTTAAAATTGCGTTTGAACTCTGTTACACTTATCATCAGTTATCTTAAAAACACTTACTATATTGGACTTCATTGCAACTCATATACAACCTTTTCTCTATCCTTACGTCTAGAAGTATCTATACAGGGTGTATTTAGACCGTGATCGAAAACTGAGGCGGGTAATAGCGATAGTGATTACAAACCCCCTGGCATTGAAGAAAATCCCGACAAACAATAAATTTTTTGAGGTTTTCCATACAAACCACATACTTTTAGCACCGATGGTTGTATGGAAAACGTCAAAATTTTTATTTTTTGTCGCGATTTTAAATATCGACACTGGGTTTGTGATCACCCTCGCTATTACCCGCCTCAGTTTTCGATCACGGTCTAAATACACCCTGTATATTCTATTATAATAAAAGTGAAAAAAGCGATTATTACCAGTCGACTCGTCTCTACTAGTATTCAACCGAGATCCAAGTTAAAGTTCATTTACATTGTGAACTAGTGGTTTACACACGGCTCCGCCCACACGCAGTTAGTCATAGCGCCTTATCGAGCGATCTAAGCGGGATTGCTTTAATACGTCCCTTGTGAATCAAATACTTGTATTGTAGAGTTGTTTTACTAGTTTATTACCTCGGATTGGCTTGGTAATATGATTCAGAATGTGAATAAATTTTGGCGATATTTATAGAAATAAAATAGCAACAACGATTTAGCTTATCACAATTATTATAATCATAATCTTCTTCTTCTTCATCAACCCATATACGCCCACTGCTGAGCACGGGTCTCCTCTACCATTGAGAGGGTTTAGGCCATAGTCCACCACGCTGGCCTAGTGCGGGTTGGCGGACTACACACCTAAGAAATTCCTAAGAACTTTTTAGGTGTGCAGGTTTTATCACGATGTTTTCCTTCACCGTTAAAGCAAGTGATAAATCAATTTGAATACACACATAACTTCGAAAAGTCAGAGGTGTGTGCCTGGGGTTCGAACCCGCGACCGCCGAGATTCATAATCATATAAGCTAAATTGGAGGCCTGAAAGGCTTACGATATGTTTCAGTTTAATGTTAATGTATTTAGCGAATAATCAATAGTATTGGTTCAATACGTAATCTTGGTTGCGAATTTAAATCAATTACTCTCAGCCTTGATTTCGTAAGTTTCCTCCCTGGCACAAAATTAAATTCTGTGACTATCCCACGGAAATATTAGTTATAATAATAGAAATTTTGTTCTCAGAGTATTAGTTTTATAACCCCCTGTCACAACATATTGAGCAACATTTTGTAACTGTATAAATTTATATATTGTATTGTTCATTGGAATTCTATACTAAAAAATACCCTATATCTTTCACTATGGTCCTATCCATCATTATAGCCAAAATTATTAAATCGATCAATTAGTTTAGACATGAAAGCATTACAGACAGACAGACATTCTTATTAAAATTTTGTACAGATTTACAATGACGCTCTTTTTTTTTGGTAAAGGTAACATTCTGAAAATTTTGCTCGACAAATTTCTAAGACTTAGGCTATCACCTTAGTTGAGAAGGCCTGTGCCGAGCAGTATGGTGTATATAAAACACCTGGGATAGACAGATTATTATCAGTAGAATTTCGGATAATTCGCTTGGTACTGCTTAGACTGCCTCGTTGTCTCGAGGTTCAAGCATGTGCTGTTCGATCTAGAGGGATTAATGGATTTTTCATTAGGAAATTCCCAGTAGCAGCACGGAGTCTAGCATTGCACCCGAAAAACGGCAATAGAGACTTCCCTTCCTACTTGCGACAAAGGAATAATTGGTGAAATGTGTGTGTAGAAACACACTTGTCTACCGGTTGAAGGAATATAGGTGTGAATATGTATGGGCTTGATGAACGTCGATAGGTCCCCTATGACGTAAAGCTTATAACTAGTGGACGTGGGTGTAGAAATACAACTCTGCTTAAGCCCTGTGGGGATACAGGCATGAGTGCGTGTTATGTAAAGTAATCGTTTAGAACTTCGACAAGCTATGACTATCCTTAGTAGCTATAATTCACGTTTGGATTCTTGAACCTATGATTTTATCTAAATAGAGATATATTTTTTGTATTTATAAGAAGCAAATAAAATGCAGCGCCCATTTCGAAATGAGCTTGCGGGTTCGATATTCGAAACGAGACAAATGTTTGTGTGATCCACAAACATTTCTTTTGGGTGTGGGTTCGTGATTCTAAAAGTCTGTCGTAGATTTTGACACCCACGACAGACTCAGTTCTTAGTATGGGGTTAAAACAACTATCTATGTGACTGATGCGTGTTTTTTTTTCACACAAAACTTCGAAAAGTCAGAATTGTGGTGGTTTGAACATGCCATCGTCAATACTCGACCGCGCGCCTTAACCTCAAGGCCATTACCACCTTTTTGCTTTTAATGCTTCCCCAGGGAAACCTTATTTAAATAAAAATAGAACACACCAGTTGCTCAACTTAATGAATGCTTAAACTTTAATACGAACTGTTAAATAAATATTAATGGTTAGTAAACGTTGTAAAGGCGCGTTCACACGGTATGTAAATATTGTGGAGTGCGTTTTATTTTATGCATGTGCATAAAGCGTAAAAGTTCCAATTATTATTATGAGCGCGTTCTTCCTGTATAAGATGCGTCGCAGCGATTAAAACGTAATAATTTAATTAGTTCGCAGACCTGCGTGTGTTGATATCGAGCATTTACATTTGAATCTGATTTCTATGAGGATAGTCGTATCCGCTCGGATAGTACAAGTCGTAAAGTTTGGTTCGCATCTTTAATGTAAAACATATAAAAACTCATGAAGTGGTCCGTGATGAGCTTGAATACGACAATGTATAGATAAGTCAGACATTACTTTTTTTACAGTGGCGCAGTGGACTAAACACTAGCCTGTGAAGCGAGATGCCGCGGGTTTATTCCCCACGTCGAAAGGCAATTTTTGTGATTCAAAAATTTATTTGAGGTTTGGGTTTCAGAAGTATGTACGAAAGTTTGTTTGTATTTATTTGTCTTTTTTTCATCAGTTAATTTGAATTTGCACCACACCGTTTTTACCGTCAAATGGCTGAAAGTATATTTTCAATGCCATCGTATACACTTTTAAATTTCTACAGCAAATTTCGATTTCAGAGTTCGCAGCGGGTTGTCTGAAGTCTTTCGCTTTTGCCTTTTACTATCAAAATGTCAGAAACCAGTCTAATATTTGAAAAGGCTAGCAAGAAACAAAATGCAATATTATTTTCCTCATGACAATCGCTAAATATATGTCCCTTTTAAGCGCCTGCGCACTCGTTGATGTCTTTTGAATGAAAAAGTGATACTTGATGCAAGAACATTTTAATTTTTAGTTAAAGTATTTTAAAAATGATTTAGGATTCGGAACCAAGGTTTTGTTTAGGAATAAAAAAAAATTAAATTATTATAATTAAATTGATTTTCTATCAAATATAAATTTCTCTTGCTATTCAAACATGTATATCACTACAATTGTTTAAAAAATTATTGCGTTATTACTATTTTTGGTGACTTAAAAAAATAACTATAATTTTGTTATAAAATCTGTATAATCCACCCTATTTCAAAAAATATGCCACGATTTCAAAAACTAAATCAGCAATTGAAAATTCGCCCGTTAAAGACTTTAAAATGAAAAAATGGCAAATGACAAACACGCATAACCGTATTTTTTGCAAAATGCAAACAGTGTCGAGGCACGCGCGAGCGCCGCGCTCTAATCTAATGCAACCGCAGAATGCGGCGGCCGTAAATAATTTTATGTATCTCATCACCAGCATCCGACGGGCTTGATGGCGAAACACGCTTTGTATACCTTTTCTTTTTGCGCATTTAAAAAAAATTGAAAAAAGAGGTTGTTTTGTGACGTTGATTGATTTGTCTTATTTTCGTTCTTTTTTTAAATGTAAGATTCAATTTTTTAAGTTGTTTAATAGGGTGTATGTACGACTTAACTTGTGATGTGTGTATTCAAAAACAACTATCACTTTCTTTAAACTGCACACTTAAAAATTCTTAGGAGATACTTAGATGTGTAGTCCGCCAATCCGAACTAGGCCAGCGTGGTAAACTAAACTCTAAACCCTCTCAATTGTAGTAGAGGCCCGTGCTCAGCATTGGGACGTATATGGCCTGACGATGATGAAGAACGACAAATGTTAATTATATTGCAAGTATTTTTATACTTTTTTAGTATATAAAATGAAGTTGCTGGACCGCATGTGTAAAGCAATAGATTGCGTGTAATTAGCTCTAGTTATAGAAGTAATCATTAAAAATGCAAGCAAAAAAATATTGAATACTAAAAGCGTTCTCGATTTCCCTTCAAAGAAGGTGTTGAGTGAAAAAAGCCGACTTCGTTTGTTACACTGGAATATATTAAATGGAAAGTGAGCTAGCCAATTACCATGTAGTTGATACATATGATCAGCGTGTATTCCCATTCGCGTTATAAATAAGAAAGTCCGTCGCGGTGTGTGTTTCATTTGCCGTACAATTTATTTAATTGATGCGGACTTATTAACCATCGGAGATATTGATTAACTTTTACGAAGTTGGCATAGAAATATATTTTATGTGCAAAAAGTATATGTTGCGCGACCCGCCGTAGATCTTACGAGATTGGTACACGGCAAGTTGCAGCGGTGGGTAAGTTGATTAGCGCGACTTTTCCGTTTACATCGTGCTGTCCCTCGTAAAATTGCAACAATTTTACTTATGCGATTTCGTTTCGCGTCTGAACGTGATCATTTCTCCGGGCCGGGCGCGCGTCGGCAGCTGGTCGCTGGCTGCGCCGGCGCTCGTCACCGCCGTCAGTACCACCGGCGCGTCTGTCGAGATCGCACCACTCGCACCGACACACGATCGCGGACCGCGCAGTGACTCCCGCACTTTGTGACAGTGATATGGTTCTGTGTTTTGTTTGGATTCCTTGACCGTGCCCGCAACGATCGTAAGTCGTAATGAACTTGATAAAAAACCCACCTACATGCCCGCAACACCGTGTTTACATAGTGCAAAACAAACTGAGCACGACACGCCGGCACGCGAATACACACAAACCTAATTCTGTGGCGATTAATTCGCTCTCTGTAATGCGTGCGCGTATTTAAATTATTTAGAAAACCGTATCGTCACATGCGCAAAAAAAATGCACGAAATCGCCGGAGCGGCTCGCCGATGCGACGCACCGCGCGCACGTCTGTGAAATGTGTGAAATTTAAGGTTGACCTACATACGGAGCACACGCGGGGATACCACACAATATCCACGACAACTTTTAGCCGAGTAAATAGGGGATGATATACATAAATCAATGAGTAAATTAAATTATGTCATAAAAACACACTCTTGCTCTTTTTAGGATCGATGCAGTAGCCCCAAACTTCCTCAGCATTGGAAGCCAGATCATTACGGGACTTGTGTAGGTCAACACCATTCTCTGATTGTAACATTTGCAAATATAACCGGCAGTTACATTAAAACTTACGACAGATCTGCAGTTATATCATTTATGTGTACCGTTAAGAAAGTTGCATCGTTATAAAATTGATATTTGCGGAAACTTAATAAACAAAGCCTCTCGAGACAGCTGATGGATGCTTCAAAAATATTATTTGAAACCACACGGCGGATAGCGAAAGTCGAGACAAAAAGTCAACTTGCGTTATAGATTGATGAACTAAATCAATCCCGTTGGCTTTCATTACACCTACGATGCTCATTTTATTTATTAAAACAAACGACTATCGATAGTAAATTAATTTTCTTTCATTTTTTTGTTATTGAATTTTGTTAAGCTTGATCTTTTACATATATATATACATGACGTTATATTTAACATCCATCGTCTCAAGTACTTCTATTTCAATTTATATAAAAACTAGTATTGTCTTGGTCTATGTATAGTCCGATTTTAAACTCATCATCATCATCAGCCCATATACATCCCACTGCTGGGCACGGGCCTCCTCTATCATTGAGAGGATTTATGCAATTTCAAACTGCTTCGTTACAATAGACAGGGAGGTCTTTATTATCATATCTACTGCAGACTTCCATGTTAGCTATCATTTGTGAAAATACTATTATTTATTTAAATAGTCAGTTGTGAAAACCAAGTACTATTACAAAGGAAAAATTTCTCATAGAATAGACCAGATTACACGAATAATCTTCATTCATTCATTATAATTAATTTCTACCTTCCAATTGGCCTGGTGTTGTTAGTTTTGAAAACAGTAAGATCTATGATTAAAATATGTCATTTGGACTGTCTATAAATCCCATTCGAAGCTTTAAAATAAAATTTATTCAATTAATTTCACGGTATTGTTGGAGAATTCAATAAGTGTCAATGTGATTTATTATTCTCTCGTGCAGATAAATTACACATTTGAACAATCCGTTCGTAATTAAAATACACACAAATAATGTTAGTATTGAAATAAAACTATTTATTTTATTTTTATTATTTCATTACAATTTTTCATTTCTTCTTTCTACACCTCCATCCTAAGTTGTCTGTAAAAGATCGCCTTGTGCGATAAGGCCGCCTTGTTATATGTTTATTTTACTGTACTTTTTAGTTTAATTCAATTGTGTATAGAAGTAATATATTCTATATATTAAGAAGTAAAATAGAGTTTTAAATAAATAAAAATAGAAATAAATCTATCAAATACATAATTTAAAAGCAAACAAGTCAAAAGCAGATTTTATTGAATTAACAAATGAAACGTAAATTCATTTTAATATTTAAAATAAGAATAGTCATTAGGAGTTTCGAATATTTAAACTCAAGAATATTCGTTAAACTTCTGTATCGTAGAATTTATTCAAAAAGTTACGTTCCGTTTTCAAAACTTGGGTGTAAAATATTTAAAATAGCCCACTTTTCTCTGCGCTGGCGTATAAGAACTGTCAACGATTTGGTATTAAAATGGTACGATTTCCATACATTTCACCGGTGTACGTTCTCGATATGCAATGAACACATGCAAATGTTATAACGCTACCATCTTTGTTCTATAATGTATTGTCAGTTGAATCATATATTTCGCGATGCTTATATTTATTTTATTTTATTATTTAGTTATAGTTTCATTTAAATTTAAACATTTTAATAAACATGCTACAATATTCAATTTACTTACTGACTTAATTAAGCTGAGTCTGTTTCGTAGATATAGATTCTGGTAAAGCAAAATGTTATTCATTTTTCCATTGGTACGGAATCTATGAATAGGTAACATTGTCCCAAAAAGCAGCTTAAACGTAAATATCGAACTACAGTTTTGCTTACTCATTTAGGAAAAGAATCGTGGGTAAAAATAAGGGTATATTTCTCATCTCCGTTAAAGACCATTGCAAATGAGGTGTAAAAGTTTATACTTTTGTGTACCGCTGCAAAGTGACAAAACTACACTTAAAGTCTGAGAGACTCGTATCTCTTCACTCGGCGCATTCATTTTGGGTTAGTGCTTATACAAGTGTCTTGCGTTCACGGGTTAATTTGTGCATCTCATTTTAAATAGATAGAAACTGCCTTTCCTAAAGCTTCAGCCAGTTAATTATTATTAACCCTTGTACGTCCCAATGCAAGGCTGTTTCTACAGCTGAGAGGGATTAAGGCTTAGTCCACATAGGAATGCCTAAGATTTTTTAGGTGTGGTAGTCTCTATGGTATTTTCCTTCACCGTTAAAGCAAGTGACAATCCATTATGAATATATACATAAGTTCGAAAAGTCAGAGATGTGTGCCTAGGGTTTGAACCCGCGATTCCTAAAATTCATAATTGCGCGCCTAAACGTGGAGGGCATTTTTATAGCGTTAGGTAATATCTACTTAGAAATTACTACAATAGCTACTTACCTATAACAGTATTGGATAGTTCTGATATCTTTATCATAAACTACTGCGGTGCTATGTTGAAATTCCTGTAGTAAAATATGATATACTCGGATATATCTAGCAGATGGCTCGTGCGAGTGTGTCAGTAGCTCGCGTAGTGAGAGTTTGAACGTATTGTGCCCGTGCTCTCAGCACGCTCAGTTATTACACTTAATGTATTAATAGTCGAGATTCTCATTGACGTGTTAGGTTTATTCAATAAGTGTTGATGGTAATAGATCTTACTCGTAGTCTCGCGGCTCAAGAATTTGCTGTGCGGTTAAGAAGTCTCGATTTTGATTTACGGGTCGGGCAAAGCGTTATCACTACATAGTATAAAACAAAGTCGCTTTCTCTGTCCCTATGTCCCTTTGTATGCTTAAATCTTTGAAACTACGCAACGGATTTTGATGCGGTTTTTTTAATAGATAAAGTGATTGAAGAGGAAGGTTTATATGTATGATAACATCCATTAAATATCAGCATTGCACCCCTGCGAAGCCGGGGCGGGTCGCTAGTTGGGTTATAAGAAAATTGTCAATTTAGCAGCATGGATGTGCTCGTAAACGGAAATAGGCTCCTCATTACGTGGGACTAAGGCATATCAGCCGAATTGTGGGAGCAGAAATACACGTCTACCTACCCCTTCGGAGAAAACAGGCGAGAGGTTAGGTATGTACCAGTGGCGTGCCTAGGGTGTCAAACTAAGGCAAGCCCAAATGTTTATTTAGTAGCAGCATATTTTTTTTGGTACGTAGGACTAATAAATACCTACCGGTTAGTACTCACATTCACGTTTATAGCGTTATTTTATAAATAAACAATCGTTAAGTTCGTTATTCGAAACTATGTAAGGCAAGTCGGGCTTTCGGGCTTCTATGGAAGTACCGCCACTGGTATGTACGTGTATTTGTATGTATGTATGGTAATAGATCTGTGATGGTATTGTCTTGCTTGGAGTTTGTGGGCGGAGTAGAATGTCGGTATAGTGGTTTGTTATGTCACATAATGGAATCATGTGTAAATATCTCCGTAGGTAGACTGAGGTGCATTTTCAGATCACCATCTTATGTGTATTGTTTTTAGATGTTTTTGGTATAATCATTAGCATTTGAAACTTAGCTCACAAATAAATATTTTACTAATAATTTAAACAAGAAGTGTGATTAGAAATCTTTCATTGGTATTACTACATAAGCCAACGTAATTGACAATTAAATTATTTTGTTACTTCTATAAGAATCTCCAATATACCAATCAAAAATCTTTTGTTTTTTTATTTACACTATAAAAAGTATTTTATAAGGATTTAATTGAATATTGACAAAATCGAGAGGAGAAACTCTCACTAGCCTCGGCTATGCGGCCAATAAGGCAACCGGGCACACTGCCTGTTCCCGAAGCGCAAGCTGCGAAAGCAAGTTTGTCGGATTTTCACTGTACGATGATTGCTAGCCTGTCTCGTGTTTTGTTTCTTTACGAAAATATTTATATAGTAGGTCTTTATAAGAGAAATTATTTAAAAGTTTAAGAAAAATTGTCGTTTATAAAATATATTTTAGAACTTTTGAATCGTTTTAAATTTGCCGCTTCGTAATTCGTAATATTTTCTTATCCTCGCATTGGCACGAAATAAAACTTACGTTTTGAATCCAACTTTATTAAAAAATCCTCTTTTCATAAAATAGTAAATAAATAATAAAATACGTATAGATCATTGTCTGTTTATCACTAAAACATATTAGTGCCGTCGACTAATAAATTGAAATCCGTACTTAACCTTTGAGTTCAATGCGTTAAATTAATAAATGTCACAACCCAATGAATATAAAGCGAATCAAAAAGCAGATAATCGATAAAGCTGTTAGTACTATCGATTTTGTGACAATGAGTAATGCTTTTGATAAGCCAATTGCGGTTGAAAGTGGAAATTCCATTTTTAAATACTTTAGAAACCCGTCTGTGATAAGTTTTAAATTGATAGTGAAGTGTAACTGGCTGGTCAAAGAACTTGAAGATTTAATTAGATATGGCAACACTGAGAAGATAAATTTTATCTATGGGATTACTGTTAATTAATTGAGTTGGTAAGGTTAATTACAAGTCTACTAATGGATGTTTCAAAACTCGTCCCTTATCATTATTTTAATTTTTTTGTTACATTGGAATATTTTAATGAAAACCTTGCGAGATTAATTAAATTGAAGAAATGTGTATATATCGATAGTGCAAAATATAATTGGCCTTTGCTTAGGCTTAGATTACCTTACTTTTTATACCATTATATTCGAACATTCTTTTTGAAAAAGTAAATATTGGTGGCGGTACTACTATAGAAGCCCAAATTCGATCTTCCCTTATAAAAACCCGAATACTAATGTTTAAGCTTTAAATCTTTATTTAACAAAAGCAATTTAACGTATAAATAAGAATATCTTTACCCCGCAATAACGCTTTGGGCTTCTATGGGAGTTCCATCGATAGTAAATATGCAGTATTCATACTGTGATCGCTAACCTAAAGCAGGTAATAGCTTTTGAATTTTTTTTATTTTATTTTTTTTATCGCCAATGGTTTTGTGATCACAGTAGGTATTATCTGCCTTGGTTTCCGATCACGATCTGAATACACCTTTTATGTGTGGATATAACAAAAAAACATAATTAATTAGCGAAGGTGTTTGACCTGTCTGGAGTCGTAGGTCGCGTTCGGTTGAATTTTTTCGCCTCGCCAACTTAATGATCACACTAGACCAGTGGTACCCAAACTTTTTTTGTGTACTGCCCACTTTGAGAATAAAACATTTTGTAGCGCCCCCATTAAAACGCGCAAAACCACAAATGAAAAGAAAATAAATAATTGATTTAACCGTCATCCTAAAAAACAAAACAAGAACTGCATAGTATGGTCATGTATGTATATTGCGATCTAATACCGATTTTGGGCGCGTATCTACCGATTTTTGTCGCTCCTACCTAAATAAAATTACAAATCACCCCCCAGGCCTCTAGGCTCTACACAACGCCCCCATTTTCTTTCTGGGTCTCTTACCGCCCCCCTTGAGACCTCCAGCGCCCATAAGGGGGCGTTATCGCCCACTTTGGGAAACACAGCACTAGACGAATCTCGTTAAAATGTATGACGAATTAGAATTATTTTTTTGAATTATAAAGCCAGCTTAGAGTTTCTGAACTTAGGCATTGAAATTATTAATTTAATGAGCAAAAAATACCATTCATTTATGGTTAGACCACCGTATATTAAATATATAAACAACAAATCTAGACATATTGTTGGTTCTGTAGCAATTCCGAGCTATTGTACTTAATACCAAGGCCGAGAAAAATGTTGTCGGGTATCACTACAATGAACCTCTTAGAAGAAGGATTGAGCTTGTCAATACACTTGCCACACGACCAAAAGTTTTTGAACTTGCGACCGCTGAGATTCTTGACCGCGTGTCTAAACCTCGAGGCCATCACTACTTTCGTAATCGTTCTTTATCGGCCCTTTTTTAGTAGTGCAGATTTCATCACGATGTTTTCTTCACCGTTAAAGCAAATAATAGTTTGTTGTGAATACGCATATAATTTCTAAAAGTCAGAGGTATGTGCCTGGTGTTTGAACCTGCGACCGCCGAGATTCTCGACCGCGTGTCTTAACTTCCACCCATCATTACGAGTAGTAAACATAATTTATTCCAGTTTACCACATTAATGGAGTTACATCAGAGTGCATAACAGTTAATTTATTTATCCGTTTCAAGTAAATGTTGATCTTGTTTTTTATCAATAACTTTATGTCAGGTTTAATGGCGGCGAGCGTGGTATCTGACATCGCTCCAGTTATTGGTAACCAATAAAACGACAGGTTCTCATAGACTTGACTTGGGAATAAATCAAAATGTCGAGTTTGTAATAAGTTTGCTGTTGTACGAGAAAACATGAGGGCTTTAGACGGAGAATTTTATGGCCAAATTCTGCGTGCTGTGTTGTTTATCCTAATAGAACGTTATAACTAAGAAATCAGGGTTTGATTCCCAAGTCAGGCCAAACATTCCATTACTCAATTTTCTATATCAGAACAGAGTTAAATATGAGCGTAAAAAAGACAGCATTATTTCGTGGGACTTTAAAATTGGTGATAGTAACATACATAGTTATGACCCCACACTAAGAAATAAGCCTAGTATCGTGGTTATCAAAATTCATAAACATTGGTAGTTACAGAAAGTCCAAATTGGGTATTTTGGGCTTTGAACCCGCTCAACTGATCCTCAAGTCTGTGATGCTTTAAAGAGTAAAGACTACTGCAATTTGGCAATAAATAATTTGCCCCGTTATAATGAAGCATTGCGTTCATATGTTCACAAAAAGCAATGAAAGATCCATTCACGAAACCATTCATTTACGCTGAATCACTTCATCATTAATAATCATCACCATTCATTACCATCAACTTACAAGGAAAATTAGAAAAGTCATATAATTTATACAAAGTATATTATAATTTTTTTTTCATATACATCACACTGCTGGGCACGGGTCTCCTCCACTATTGAGAGGGTATTTAGTTCACTATGCTGGTCTGGTACAGGTTGGCGGAGTACGCAACTAAGAAATTCTCAAGAACTTTTAGTTGTAAACTTTTAACAAAAGCATATAATTTTCATATAAAAATGAAGGAGTCTCGTGTAAGACACTTGCTTTGTGGCGCATTGGCCGTTGCCGATTCAATTAAAAGATAAAAGTGTGCATAACTTTTATGATTTTTAAATCCGATTTTATCGTAAAACACGATAAATGCGGGTTTTGATGCTATATTTATCGTGGGAGATGATCTAAAAGTAATTTATGTTATAAACTATATTTCATCTTGCCCTCCCCTTTTTCTTAACAAAAAGTTTAGAGGTTCTTATAATAGTTGATTGTTCTTTGATGTCTCAATTAGTGCTTTGTACTAGCCATGGTTTATAACTGACGATAACCCTTCCAAATACAACATTTTGCTAGATAGGTTTCTCTAGGTAGTCTCTGGCGTAGTTTAATTACTGGGCCGTGCAAAGTGTTAGTAAGTTTTAAAACTTTTTAAGTTTTAAAAACGACAATACGGTCGTCCCCTATTACTTATGACTGTTACATATCTGCCAAAATTTCTATACAGAAGTCACCTCTATCCACCCTTCAAAAAATACTGTCTTGACGGACCTATGCAAAAACATCCAACAAAATTTCCACCCAACATCCAAATACTCAATTTACAAGACCAAGAAGCCACATAAATCCGTCCAAGTATTACTTAAAAGGTTTAACCGTTCATTAAACAGACGGACACGAGTATTGACACTCCCATTAAACGGGGCATTGATAAAAACCGTTTCAAGTAATAGGTCCATGGATTATAAACTCGGGAGGGTTTATTCGTTCAATTTATCACACATTCACTAGTCTTTGAAGGGCCTATTAAGCCCGTGGTCCCGGTTTGCGCCATGTTTCAGGCCGACGATTAATATCTTAACGTCACTGCGGTGTCTTTAAGCACGTGTCAAAGGTAGTGCAGTGAAGGGTTGATATGGTTAAACATACTGATGTCTGCGATGTCAAATATTATGTTATAATGTGTCTTTTTGTGTAGACTTGAATAGCTTAGTAAAGTGATATTGTTCTGTTTTAGGAGCAAGGTGATGATTGGGTACAGGTAAGAGAATTGAGAGGGACTGGTGTGGTATTGTGTTTTTTAATTAGGGGATTGGCAATGATAACGCGTTATAAAATATAAGTTAAAACGGCGATACGGTCATCTTATATAAGCCGACCAAAAATGAATATAGAAATCTCTTGGACATTCCTGGAAAGAGTTTGAGCATATATGTATATTTTAAAACAAACAAGAATTCTTTATAAATTCCCACAAATTCTTCTTCAAATATACTGCATTAACTTAATACGGGCCTGCAGAGCATGCATTGAATACGATGTGTTGGAAGCCGTATGGATCAGCTTAGCCATTCATATCAGAAGAGGCTTTGAATAACACGTCAAGATATTTGCTCAACAGGTTGAGTTGAGCCGATTAACGCTATCACAATACTGTCTGTGTTTCGCTTTTGTATATGTATTAGTAGGTCTTAATCTCTGACTTAAAGAGGGGAGGAAGACATATGGATTTTCCCATGTGTGTATTTATTCTATTAAGAAGCAATTCTATATTCACGTTTTGCTAGTTATTGTATTCTACCTTGTAAAAAGGTTTTTTTCATTTTAGTGTTAAGTAAAAGAATTAATCATTTTTTTTATTTACCGTCCGAGAATCAAATCCATTTCTATTACATATGCCCTGAGAGTAATACTATTAAACAACATAGTAATACCAATCAGTCTTATGTCATGAGGTCGACAAAGCAGAATGACTCTTTACATATCTCGCACCTAAAACGGCAGTAATATCATCATTAACTTCCAAAATTAACTAAAATTACAACTTCAACATCAGAATTACCCGAAATTATTTTATAGCCTTCGCGAAGAAATGTTTTATGACCCAATTGTTCTGATTCTGAGAAATCGCGCGGTTTAAGTAAGCTATTGTTTTTAACCAGAATTCATTTAATGAGGTCGATACATGATCGTAAAAAGTAAAAGAAAGCGCGAAGCTCACCGACAGAGCTTAACGAGAGCTTTTAAATAAGCTTTTTCGTTCGCGTGTCTAAATTTCCATATTCATATCTCCATCTGTGGTAATAGGACTTTTTGCGTGCTTCTTGCATACATTTATGACTGTATTAAGAGCTGCTTTTTTCTAAAGCTGGTTTATAAATAAA
The DNA here is from genome assembly GCA_030295005.1 of Cephonodes hylas. Classification (NCBI taxonomy): domain Eukaryota; kingdom Metazoa; phylum Arthropoda; class Insecta; order Lepidoptera; family Sphingidae; genus Cephonodes; species Cephonodes hylas. The sequence continues at coordinate 11,054,837 of AP025371.1, forward strand.
AGCTGGATATAGTGCCATCGCATGTCTCCTATCTGGCTTTGAATTTATGTGTGTGCAAACTTGCGGTCTTATTCAAAAGAAAGAATTTTACAATCTCGTATTGTGGAAAACGTAAAGGTACAACGGTTTGGTATGTAGCAATAATACTTTTTAAACTAGGGTTGTATAACATTTAGATTGAGATCGGAAATCAGATTTGAGTGCGATTTAAATAAGTTTGTCTCTACATCATTATTTATTAATCATTGTTTAAAAAAAAAATACTTAAAGCAATATTTTAGGCCTATGTTCTGTAAGTGATATGGCTGGCGGCTGACTGTATTTATGGCCATTTCAAGGACATTTCGTGTTCCTGAGGGAGTTTATTTCCGTTTCTTCTCCACAGCGATAACACGTTCTGAAGCGGCCATAGTTTAAAAATTAAAAAAGTTATAAATCTATTCGAATAAAAACTATTTTGATTTTGGCTTTGGCCAGGGGGTTTGTAATTAGCTATTACTTTTATTATATATCTTCTTCTTCTTCTTTATCAATCCATATACGCCCACTGCTGAGCACGGGTCTCCTCTACCATTGAGAGGGTTTAGGCCATAGTCCGCCACGCTGGCCTAGTGCGGGTTGGCGGACTACACATCTAAGAAATTCCTAAGAACTCTTAGGTGTGCAGGTTTTATCACGATGTTTTCCATCACCGTTAAAGCAAGTGATAATTCAATGTGAATACACACATCACTTCGAAAAGTCAGAGGTTATAGTTAGAGGTTAGTGGTTAGAGTTATTATATATACTTTTATTATATTACTTGTCTTAGTTTCCGATCGCGGTCTGAATACACCCCGTATACAAATATCTATAATGCCAACACCAACCCGTATAATTACAAATCACATGTTCGGCAAATTTATAAGCGAATGTACACAGTTAGCGGATTCCGGGGGATCCGTCGCCGCACACGACGCTCACTTCCGCTCAGATATTAGCTCAGAACCGTGCCGGTGCGAGGCCTTATTCCGAACTGTCGGGCAATATTTCACAGGTTTCTGTTTGGCTTGTTGAGGATATACTATGATATCTTCGTAGTAGACTAATAAGTCGTTATATTCTTGTAAGTAGATGTTTTATTTACCTCTTTCTTTATAAATATGATATTGGAAGCAGCCTGCATCCAGCGGCTTCACGCGATTTTCACCAATAGAACAATGCAGGCCGCTTCTAATAGAACACTTTGAAAGTCTCTGGGGGAGGCCTATGTCCAGCAGTGGACGTCCATTGGCTGATGATGTGATGTGATTTATGATATACACTTTTATTTCTGTTAGAAGTACATTCCTGTGCTTATATTTTACTGATGATGTAAATTCCCACGAAATAGAGCACATTTCAAGGACGTATTTTTTTTGTGAATTATGTAATAAAAAATTTAACGTTGTTGCAAATCGGATTGTTTGATTCTAGAAGTGAAACAAATTTAAAATTCACATTAAAAAAGAAATTAGAGCATAAAACAGACTTCAAATTACCCTTCAATACCCAACAAGGTATTCTAATGTTCTACAAAAGTGAAATTTCTCTGAATTTCGCAACAACTGTGCACATACAATGCAGTTGTGTAAACGTGGAACATCCGTTTGGGCACAAGGATACACAAACATTGACTCAAACAATTTTGCAACAGCTGTGATGACAAAGCCGGATTTTATGTAACCAAAAGTGATGCGTAAAATATCTGATACCAGGATGTAAAGCGAGAATTGTGACTCAATGAATGCGACCAAATTCTAAAACAGTAATTTACTGGAGTCTTTATCGGGGATCATAACTAGACGTGTAAAAGATTTGTGTTAGACACCATTTTTTGACGAGTTAAAGTAAAGTAACTTAGTAACTTGAGGGTGATCGCATTGATATTTTTTGTTCACAATACAGACTTTATTCTGCTAGAAATAATTATTTAAAATTTTTAGTGGAATACCTAAATAATACTTTCGCCCAACCCGGAAATCGAACCTGGCTACTCGGCACATATTTGACCCCTAGATCACCAGTCAGTCTTGGTATAACAAAATTCTCACTAAGTTTACATAATTTTAATGATTAAGTTAAAAAAATATTGAAATTTCTCACGGAATTATCATTAAGTTATTGTTTGTAATTAAGATTTCTTCGCGAGTAAAAAGTAAACGATCAATAAAAAATAAAATTGTGCGAATATTAAAACACGTACGGATAATTTGCGAGTTGTTAAAATAATTGTTTTTTGCGAAAGTTTTTCGTGAATACATTTATTGTTCATGAAGATTGGCGGTCATACTTCTTGTCTATGATAAGGCTTAATAGTCAGTCGATTAGACTGTTTTTTTAAATACACACAGGTTTCAAGCTTAAAAATATTGGGAAATTTGTTAGTCAACTAAGTTTCGGGCAATTATCGAAGTACCGCCATTGCTTGCTATCGCAAAGTATTTTTTTATTTTAAAAATAAATAAGGGGGGACTTTTATATAACACTGTACTTATCAGACCCATCAACCCTAACACTATAAAGTATAACTAAACTATTTCAACAATCGAGGTTGTAATAACAAAAATACTGGCCGTATTCGCGAAATTTGAAATTCGAAATCCAAATCAGAATAGTTGCCAGCGCTTACGGCAGCAAGAATCCGGATTAATGGTTGCATTGATGCGTTATTGATACACAAGCGAGAGGAGGGCACACAGCGCATGCGCAACGGTACGCCTGTCCGCTTGCTTGGTGCACCTAACAGGCCTGTTGGATCTGTGCCGAATATTTGTGACTGAAATAAATCTGACTGACTCATGATACATATGTCTGTGCTGAATATTTGCGATTTTAAAAGAAATGGCTCCTGTTATATTTGTGCCGAATATTTTTGATATTATAATTTTTTTTATAAGTCTGACTTTAGGATCGACGGGTAGCTGAAATGGTGGTTCTATGAAAGGGCGTTAGTGTGGAATGTGAGTGAGCAAGGATTTTTGAAATCCTACGCTATGAGGAGATGAAACCGGGTTCCCAAATAAAAAAAAAGTCAGTTCATACCATTCACATCCCTTTCTATTTATTTAAATAAGCCCATATACACACGTCTCTTTGCTGAGTGTGGTGCTTCTTTACAATTGAGAGAGGTTAAGAAATTACTCCACCACGTTAGATAAGTGCTTGTTGGCGGACTACACACCTAAGAATATACTATGAAGCGTTGGTGTGTAGATTTCCCTCACCATAAAAGAAAGTAACAATTTACTCTGAATTTATACATAACTAAGATAAGCCAGGGGTCAGGCAGGGATTGAAACTGCCGAAACTTGCATCACTGCTTGATTTTCAATGATTGCTAATATGACTTGTTAGGACATTCGTAATTTCGAATTCCCTTTGATATTAATATTTAGTGTGAGACTTCCCGTTTGATTAATCCAAATTGTATGCATAATGCTTTTGAATATTCAATCAATGCGTATCGCTTTAATGATTTCAATATTTGACTGAACATTATTTCATTGGTTCGTTGATGAATTTCGAAATTGTCACTAATTGAGCTATTCATATTTATTGGAAAAATAAACTTCTTCGCTAGGTTTTCATAAATCATTTAACTTTGGCGATGAAGCCTTACTTTGTGCGAGTCTTTAGTTTAGCCTCATGTTTGATTTCTAGGTCGAATGAAGTGTGTTTGGGTTTTATCATAAAAAAAACCGTAGCAGTCGAGTCTAGACGTAGGTATTTCTCAATTACAGAATTAAGTCCGAGAAACGGCAATAGGCTTGCCCCCTTTACGGGGACGAAAACGCAATTGGCGAAATGTGGGTGCGGAAATGCACCTCTGCCTATGCTACGTGAGTTTAAGGCTTGAGTAATGTATGTATTAACCCGGACGTGATTGAGGATAAAGTAAATCGTTCTTAGAATCTGTGAGAAAAATATTTGCCGAATACCTCAATGTGCAGGCAAAATTCAATGTTTCTGAATATAATTTCAATTAATCGATAACTATGGTATGTGAAATTAGAATTATGCCGTGTCTGAGCCAGTAGATGGAAGTTTCGTCGACCACAGCTGAAGCAAGAGTTTTTGGTTATTCGAATGGGCCAGTGTTTGAGACACACAGTAGTAATAATATTGAATTTGTTGGCCATCATGTTGGTAATCATATTTTTTAGTAATATGATTATGTATCGTCGCTTGGTATACTGGTTACCGTACTTTAGCGAATAAATTGAAAAACACTTTGCCCTACCCAAGAATCGCATTCGGGACTTCTAGATCATACTGCACATACCTGAGCAGCGAAACACAGGGTATTCGCAAATTAATATTTATTTTAAATAATCTGACATTTTTGTCTCATGATTGGTAGAGAAATCTCTTTTACCAGAAATAATCTTCTTATAATTTGTATCAAAAATATTTATCAATATTATTGTAAGTTTTGCGTGACATCGACAAGTCTCTTACTTTGTAGGATCTACGCTCATGATTTAAGTGTATTTTATACCCAAGATAACGTGAAAAACAAGTGTTATCAGGACGAACGAATAACAAAATGCAAATTAACATGAAACCAGCTTGTCTGATCGTCGTGATAAAGCGAAACTTGACGACGTCCACTATTATTCCAGGTTTTACTTTTGATAAAAACTCGACTTGGCGAATTTATGATGGTCACCGTAGAAAGTTGTTTAGCTCGTAAAACCAAGGTTAGCGCTAAGTTCAAATGGCATGTAGTCTTTTGTTGTCTTGAAATGAGACAGCTAATACATTATTCTTTTGTTATTTTCATGTTGAAAGCTAATTTCAGTTTAATATATTTCATGGTATTTGTGAGTTCTAACAGTAGTGATGTTACATAAACTGTGATCTGTGTTTTTGTTTATCACGTAATATATTTGCGCGGTATTTATACCTATAAGTAGTAATTTATTACCCTTAAATTATACAGCTGTGAGCTGTTCACTAAATTATGCTGGAAAAACTGGTAATGGGTAATTCATTTTTTTGCATTCAACATGTGTGTCACTTTCTGCTTACTAAAACCATGTAATGGTCGTCGAGATTTTCACACGTATAATTTATACGAAGCGAAATCTCATTAGTAATGTAATAAAGCAATTATCTCAGTAATAATCTGTTTAAACAGAGATAAACACTAATGTGCAAATATAATTATGGCGACGCATGTATGAGACATTAGATTGTCGTTTGCTCCGGCCGTGTGTCACTACGAGCGTAATTTGCACACTAAGAATAGCGCTTATTATTGTTAAGTGGAATTATGTTATTTTATTTTGTACATTTAGAATTATATTCTTTTAATTTTTGTATAATTTGGGTATGACGTGGGTTTGTGTAAGATTGCCTTTTTTAATTAATTGGGTTTAAATTGAAGCAGTGATGGCCTCGAGGTTTAGGCGCGCGGTCGAGAATCTCGGCGGTCGCGGGTTCGAACCCCAGGCACACACCTCTGGCTTTTCGAAGTTATGTGTGTATTCAATAGAATTACCACTTGCTTTGACGGTGAAGGGAAACATCTTGATAAAACCTGCACAGCTAAGAGTTCTTGGGAACTTCTTAGGTGTGTAGTCCGCCAACCCGCACTAGGCCAGCGTGGTGGATTATGGCCTAAGCCCTCTCAATGGTAGAGGAGACCCGTGCTCAGCAGTGGGCGTATATGGGTTGATGAGAGGGGGGGTTTAAATAATTAGGAGTGGATTGTAATGAATAATTACGTATATTGATGTTAAAGCAACACTAAGTGCTGGAAACCTATGTACATAACTTTTTAAAAGTAAAATAAATAAAAGAGATTACACAATATAAAGGCAAATAAAAAATACATATAGAAAAACTAAAAATACAGAGGTGAATTACATATATTTATTCTTATGACAGGATATTACATGAGTGTTTAGTAAAGAGCTACACAGCAAAACCTTGTGAATTATGATTTGAAGACATCATAATTTTCATACCCACCTATTCGAAGCTTTTTTCTATTTTTACTCTATTGCTGAGGCCTCTTATTCTGTAATTATTATTTTAAGCTAAATTAATTAAAAATAAACTTCAATAGGTCTCTCGTGTATTTGGGTCAGATTCTAATTTGTATGAAAAATATACGTAAAATTAATTAAAGGAAAGTTCCATAATTTCACAGAAAAAAAAATTGTTGAAAACGGGTATTAAAGGAAAAAAACGTAAAAATAAAATAGATTTTTAATTAAACTTTATGCTTTTACATTATGACATAGATAAGTTTCATAAAATTTCCAGAGCTTTTTGTTGGTAATCTAAGAATTTTTAAATTAAAAAGTTTTAGTTATAAAAAATAACATTCAATGAAATTTATAATATTTAGTGTCGATTTCTTACAGTCTGGTGTATTTTATTCTCAATTATTCAAATATGTTGTAATGGAATTAAAGGTTTCAAGTGGAACTATAATTAACCTAAAATTGTTGTAAATGGCTTCAAAACAGTAAAGTATTTCACTTTAATTATAGTTTATAAATTTTGTAAATATTTATTTTAAGATGAAATATAAACGTGTTTTTCTCTCATAATCATTTAGTTCATCCAAGCATAAACCTAAAAAGACCCATGCACCTTTTAAAGTTGACAAACAAATTCAGCAATTAAAGTAATTAGTCAATTAATTTGGTTAAACATTGCATTATAATTGCTATGGCTATAAAACGAGCTTTTAAATTAGCGAATGGAGATAGACATCCGGAACTGAAATTAACGAGCGTATGTCACGAAAACCATAAATAAACGGGCTCAAATTGAATTGTTCTATGTTGTACAGTATTGTCTGTGGCCATTTATTTTATTTCCATTCCCATTATATACTATGGAACAGCCAGCAGTTTATTATGCTTAGGGCAAAATAAAAGCATTAAAAGATTACTTATTAAAATAACTTAAGGAATCTTTATATTTTATAATCTGATATTTTAGGGTCAAGTATCATGACAGTGGTCTCATGATGGTTTACATAAACACAATCGTATAAGAAAAATTACCAGGTAACGTATATTTTTTTAGCTTGAGAAACAAAATTATTTTAAAAAAGCCTTTATGCACAAAAAAATTTAAATTGCTATGAACAGTTTGAAGATCGTGAAGAATAAATCGTTCAAAATACTATTGCCTCATCATTTTCATATGAATTTTTTCTTACTTTCTGTTATGTGCAATTTTGACCGTTATTACATGCACGTTAGTATTTCAAATTGAAATAATGACTTAATTTATGTTCCTAAGTTTTATGCTTTATATATTATATGTAATTATGGGAATTTTCTTGTCTTTTATATGGCTATTTTAACTGTTTTTTTGTTACAATTGTTGTCATATGATGTTGTGTTTTTGGGTTTGTTGCCATGTGTGTATTGGATTAATTTATGGGGAAATTCTTCCAAAAAGCTTTTAACTCAGAAATGTTCTTAATCAGCAAAAGACCGCTCCCGTGTTACGTGAAGGTGGGTAGAGATAAATAAATATATACACCCAACGGTCACTTACATATTCCTGACCCCACACTTACCCGCAAATACGCAGACCAGAAGCAAATATTTATGGAATACACTAACATTTGTCTCGGTGCGGGGATCGAACCAGCAGCCCCGCGTTTCAATGTAATATTGTCCGCCCTCTCGGGGTTACAGGCACGATACTCACTTTTCTTCGGGAGGAAGTAGATTGTCTAAGTCAAGGCATTTATAAATAAATAAATAATAAATACACCCAACAGTTACTTACATAGCGACCCCACACGAGGATACAATTCCAGTGTCGTAGGTATCAGAAACAAGAATAGCCTTTTCGGTCTAGCAAACACCCAAATCCGAAACAATTATTCGTGGAAATATTTATCTTAAAAACATTTAAGATTAAACGAGTAACTACCAAAACTAGAAAGCGTAGCAGCAGAACTTTCTTATATAACTATAAGTAATTAAAGCAAATTTCATTATCTGTGGGAGGCAACAATGCATAAACACTTTCGTTTCGGAGACAATACAGAAATAATTGTACAATCACAAAAGGTATAAAAAATTGTGTTCCTTACAAAATTTCCGGTTTTTGCAGACGCTTGCAAATATTTGTAAATGTAACGGTCTATTGTGAGATAAGGTGTAAAGCGTTTGCTATATAATACATCGGAGAGTTACTGCTAACCAGTGGCGGTACTTCCATAGAAGCCCGAAAGCCCGACTTGCCTTACATAGTTCCGAATACCGAACTTAACGATTGTTTATTTATAAAATAACGCTATAAACGTGAATGTGAGTACTAACCGGTAGGTATTTATTAGTCCTACGTACCAAAAAAAATATGCTGCTACTAAATAAACATTTGGGCTTGCCTTAGTTTGACACCCTAGGCACGCCACTGCTGCTAACCTGCTCTAGACCAGCGTGTTAGACTAAGGCCTAACAGTAGTAAAAGAGGCCCGTGCCTTGCAGTAGGACGCAATAATTAAAATTTCTACGGTCTTTATACACCTACACTAAATATTTTTTTTAAGAATTAAAATCTTTGCTTAAAAAAATTTATTAATGTAACTTGATGTCATAATCACGTTGAAACGTTACATAAGTACGTCATTAAACATAATGTGCAATTTACATTACTGCTTTAGTAGCGTTACTTAAATTAGAAAGTGAAACTAACGCGACAATGTACGGCGTGCAGACCGGCGCTGCCTTAACGAACAGCACGTAGTAGTGGGCACGTGCTGCCATTACCAACATTGTGTACTTGGCATGATAGTAAAAAATGTTTCATTGAAACGACGCTTTATTGCTAATCAAATTTGATACAAATAACTTTATATTTTTTATTTAAGGTTCATGTTTGATAGCGTGGACATAAATACATACATTCATTTCGGCTGAGTTCGTCAAAGGGTTGGGTAGAGAAGCATTTATGGACCTACATTACCTACATCAATCGCATTACATAGATTTTGAGATTATTGTTCTTTTAAGACACATTTCCAGACTCTCTGTTTCTACTGAGAATTTTCTAATGGAAAAACCATATTACACTTTTCTTGACCTGCAAATAGAACCTAGGACCTCTACACCGTATGGCACATACTTAAGCCGCGAGACCACGATGTCAATCAACAATAAGCTAATACACTTACAAAATCAGATACATTCCAGTCATCATTGTTCCATGTGTACAAAGCAAATATGGTGCTGAATAGAGCTTTTATGTGACCGCTGATCTCAAATATTGGTTCGGCAAATAAAGATACCTCAAGCCTATATTTCCCGAAGGGGTAGGCAGAGATGTATTTCTGCACCTACATTTCTCCCACGTAATAGGGGGCGAGCCTATTGCCGTTTTTCGGGCACATTTCCAGACTCCGTGGTGCTACTGAGAATTACCTAATGGAAAAACTCAATAATACTTTGCCCAACCCGGGAATCGAGTACGGGACCTCTAGATCGCACGGCACATACTTGTACCGCAAGACTACGAGGCAGTCACTTAAATATTGGCTCGGCAAATAATTTTAATCTCTGTCGAGTACTGTTGTTACGTCAAGTTGAGTTTGCGTGTTAATTTTTGCACAATCCCGCTCATTTGCGAACAAATATTGAAGTTAAAGCAAATTAACACAGCATATTTAACAAAACGTTAAATAAATACACTTTTCGCTAATAAAAATGTTCGGTATACATTTATGACGACGTTAAAACTGCAATATTAACCTTTATTTGTTGTTAGGTTTTGGTATTTATTTTCGTTTAATATTGTTAAATTAGTGGTGTAATTGTATTATGGCTTATTAATGGTTTAATATTACTATTATTTATTGTTTATATCGATTTTCCAAAAGTTGTGAAGTATAATAAAAAAAACATTGTGTATTTTTAAATATCAAGGTAATTAAAACAAGATTTTTAAAGTAAAAAAGTTTTTAATATGTGAAGAGTAAATCCTACCAGTCCATATTTTTTTTTACTTCAGTTTGTTGAAAAAGAAAATCCTTTAATGGTCCAATTAGTTTTTGCAACCATTTCAAAAAAGTACAAGGCTAGGCCGTCAGCAGTAAAAACGTCCATCTTTCAGCAATATTTTTTACTGAACGCAAGCACTAGTTAAAATTATGGAATTTATGCACCGTTTCTTGGCTACACTGCGTTAATAGAAATGGTGTCGAGATCCACTAGTCGGCTACTGAAAATTAACAATAGACCTCGGTAAAAGGAGAGACTTTTTGTATGCAAGAAATAATAATTTAGTACAGTTGCAATTTGCGATTGCAGACGGGTAAAAACGGGCTCGCCCATTGTTCGTAACAGATCATTGATTACGCTCTGTCGATTAAAAGTTCCAACGAAACGCATGCACGTTCTTTTTTTAAACTTTTGTTCCGCTGATTGATTCATCAAATATGGCGATGAATTGTTTTTTTTCTCTATTGCTGCTCTACTGGCAGATAATAAAATATTTTTTTTATAATTAAAGTTTGACAAGTTGTTATGGTTTCGAGGCTTAGGCGCGGTTGAGAATCTTGGTTGTCGCAGGTCCAAATTCCAGGGTCTGAGTTTTCGAAAAAATACGTGTGTTCAAAATTAACTATACCTTGTTTTAAGGATAAAGAAAAACATCGTGATGAAACCTGCACACCTAAAAGTTCTTAGGAATTAGGTGTGTAGTCCGCCAGCTCGCACTAGGCTAGCGTGGTGGACTAAGGCCTAAACCCTCTCAACGGTAGAGGAGACCCGTGCCCAGTAGTGGGACCTATATGATGATGATGACGATAAAATAAAATTCAATTCGCCTGGTCTTTTACACGTTTGAAATTTGAATTAAAAAAACGAGAGTTCATTAAGTCTCGTCGCGAGGGTTGTTTAAGTTAATATGCCGAGTGTATAACGTTTGGTTCAGCAAATTCAAAAGGGAAAATATTTGAATGCGGAGTCGTGTACTCGTTTAATTACGAGATATTTACATTTGTAAAATTGTTTTTTTCTCTTTGTGAGAGAATGAAAAATACAGTTTGCATTACAGTTGGCTAGACACCAGCTTTCGAAAATCTCGGGTTTAATCCCCAAACCGAGACCAATGTTTGTGTCGTCATCATCATCAACCCATATACGTCCCACTGTTGGGCAGAGGTCTCCCCTACCATTGAGAGGGTTTAGGCCGTAGTCCACCACGCTGGCCTACAGCGAGTTGACGGACTACACACCTAAAAAATTCCTAAGAACTTTCAGGTGTGCAGGTTTCATCACGATGTTTTTCTTCACCGTTAAAGCGAGTGATAATTCAATATGAATACGCACTTAACTTCGAAAAGTCAGAGGTGTGTGCCTGGGATTCGATCGCCGAGAGTGTCGAGATTCTCGACCGCGCGCCTAAACCTCGAGGCCGTCACAGCTTCACTTTCATTGTAGTCTGTGATGGAATAATATTATATACTCAGCCTATCGCCGTCCCCTGCTGAACGTAGACCTCCCCAAGAAAGCGCCAACCATCCCGGTCTTCTGCAGCCCTCATCCATCTTATAATAATATTATTTGGTAGTAATCTGTGTATGTTTGTTGCAGGGCGTGTGTGTAGCAGAGGCTGCACGTGCGGTGATGCGCAGCGAGCGCCCGCTCTCGACACATGCATGCCGCCCGCGTATCCGGTGAGCGACGCGCTCTTTGCGCTTTATTCCCGCCATGCTCTATGTTGTCTATGCGTTCTGTATTTAAAAAAGTGTTTGTTCTTTTTTAGAAAAATATTTAGGTTTTTATTTTTGAATTGTTTTTTGTATTTTGAATAAGGATACAGATCTTTAAACAGAGGGAAAAATATTAGCAATAAGGTTTTACTCTATGATTTGTAACTGACGGAAAATTATATCAACGAATTTATGTCTATCGTTGGGCAGTTTTTAAAGACCAGTAAGACGAATAAAAATTATGTATTTACATTTCAACTTTGTAAAAATATTACGTCTGGTTTATCTCACCTTTGAATATCGTCTAGAAAAATGTAGCTACAACAGAATAGTCTTTATTCAACATATTAACTTATGGTATTGGAAACTATAAACCATACCGACTAGTGTCTATCGCATTTGTTTTTTAAATACGGTTGTTAATCGTCGACGATCTGAAACAAACACTTCACTATTCCGACGACAATTACTTGCGAATGCCACACAAATTGGATTGCACTAAAAACTGGGTTAGTTACAGATTCTGTCGCAGGGTTGGGCTTTGGCTTGTAATATATATTTTTTCTGTATTTAAACAAGGTTTATTTGTACCGTTATTGGAAACTTTGGGCCGGTAAAAGCTAAGGAGGTTAGAAAAAAAAAAATTCGTCGTTTCCCTAGTAACCACGTATATTTCAAACCTATGGTTGTAATATTAGTGGCGGTACTTGCAATGAGGTCCAAAATCGTTACACGTTAATTTTGTAATTTAATTGGTATATTAGAATTATGTCATGGCCTCAATTAATAATTAATTAATCATTTTTGAAATTATGTGTATTTCGCATTTTCATAGTGACGAAAAATATCGTTCGGAAATCTGCATGTCTGAAAATTATTCTTAATCTTAGAATTCTACAACGATTTTCTTACGTATGTTTACACTGTTATATTTCTTCAAAGTTAAACTGTATCTCATATCTAACAATAATTCTGTCATAATTTATTCTACTCAATCTTGACAGCCCTAAATCCGTCGAAATAAAAAAAAAAGCCGAACGTACCGAGTCCGTTCAATCGGAATCCAATATCGGGGGGCGATTAATTGCTTTTCTGCTCATTCCCACGTGTATCGGATGGCTGGTGTTAGCTAGTGAAAATGACAAAAGAAATACGCGCCTCTTCTAACACGCAATGTGTTCTATTATACATCGACTGTGGTTTTTTATCATCATCAGCCTATGTACGACTGCTGGGCTCGGGCCTTTTCTACCATAGAAGGTTTGAGTATTAGCCCACCACGCTTGCCTAGTGCGATTTGGTGGACTACATACTTAAGAATTTTCTAATAACTTTTAGGTGTGCAGGTTTCATCAGGTTTTCATTCATCCTGAAAGCAAGTATTAATTCTTTCTTTCCCATATTACTTTGAAAAATCAGAGGTGTATGCCTGGTGTTTGAACCTGCAACCGCGGTAAGTCTCTACCGCACGCCTAAAACCTTAAGGCCATCACTGCTATTCTTTGATGTGAGGGTGAAACCTCATAGGGCTCTGGAGTGGACACCACGGCTCGGCAAACGTACTGTAGGACGCGTTTTAGCTAGGTGGGTTGACGATATTCGCAAGGTGGCGGTGCTTTCTTAAGGGAAGATAAAGAGTGTTGTAGCGAGAACGTCTAATAAACTTCATGTTATTTGTTATTTGAATAGATGTTACTATTACTTTAATTTTCTATTATGTTTTACACAATTTTCTGCTAATGTCACGCCTTAAAATCTCAAAGTTGCAAGTGTAAAAACAAGAACAAACATTAAAAGTTAAATAAAAGCTTGCAAGAACACATTTAACTCCACAATAATGTAGACAAAGAATACTAGAACACAGAAAACAAATGTATCAAAACTTATGTTTGCCATTAAAAAACCGGCCAAGTGCGAGTCGTTCTTCCACACGGAGGGTCTCGTACCTTTATCGATTGGTGTAATTGGTGTAACTGTACTAATTAATTAAAAAATAATATAAAGGTTGTATTCGTCGTTAAACCGTAAAACGACCAATTTTTTTTATTTTTGTCGAGCTTTTCTTTAACGCCTGGAGGTTTGTAATGACCTTAGCTAATACCTCCCTTAGTTTCCGATCAGGGTCTGAATACACTGAGTAAAACGGCAAAAACCATGTGAGCCAAACTTAACTATTTATTATCCTGTTTTTTAGTGTTGATATAGCGGCAGCAGAAATATACAACCTTTTAAAATTTCAGCTATGTTGTTATGTTAAGATATACAGACTGGTGACAGACGGACAGATAGACTGCGAAGCTTTACTAACAGGGTTCCGTTTACCAATAGGGTGCGGAACCCTAAAAGCGAAGCAACTTGGGAGCTCAAATTACTGTACCCGTTACTCCAACTCATAATGGAGTTAACATTAGAATTTACCCAGACTTTCGACGTATCACAGCTATTAAAGCTAATTGTCGGGAACAAAAACACTTTCGCTAAATTAATATTTATGAATACGGTAATGTAAATATTTTGCACCCGTTGACCCAATGGCATCGTTAAAACCATGTGTAATTACATACGATGATAAATTCTGCTGTTCATAGTTACACGCCGGTGGGTTTCTAGACCAGTGTGTTGGAGGTTTTAAGAGTTTTTGATCTAATTCGCTGTGGAACGTAAATTGATTCAGTGGGTGTGGCTGTTACGAATAAGATTTATGCTTCAAGTAGACTTTTTTTGAACACTCGCATAAGAAATTTACAAAATATATCTTAATAATGCTGTTCATAATGGGCATTCAGAATGAATGCATATGAAGCGATTTACTTAAGCCACCCTACTGAGACGCTTCTTCATGAAATGCTAAAGACATAATATAATTTTCTAATCAACAGTCGCGCTTTTAAATTAGGTATTTTAAAAAAAACTGAAACTGTCTACTGTGTTATAAGCGTTTTAAGTATGTTTGATAGACCCACACAGGACAAATATTTGTTTTGGGTCTTGGGGGTTTATTAAGGCCGAAAAGTCTCTCGTAGTTCCTAATACCCACTTATTGTGTTCCTAATACACACTTGTATTGTACGTCCCAAATAATAAGGGGCAAGTCTATGCCAATTCGGGAGCACATTTACAAACAGAGATTTGAATTATATATAACGCCATAAACACTTTACCAAAACCGGGAATCGAATAGGAATTTTAAAACCACACGACACACGATTATGCAGCGATATTGCCCATTCCCATTTATATTCGTTTTCGGCGGATATAGAAGCCATTACTGTTACGATTGACTATTTCAACTTTGCGTGATACAAATCCACCAATTTCCTATCTGGACCATTCGATTCCATTTCCTGCGATCTAAGTGCGATTGGGCAATACGCTTTTTGCTCGTGTTGTGTGGAAAAAATGCGTTTTCCCTTTGTTCATGAAATATGCATAACCATTATCATTTGAAGCGATGTGAGTTTTGTAACATGTGGTGCGTTGGTGTTTACCGAACAAGTGTTTTAATTCTCACAAGCGTCCTGGTTAAGTGGTTAGGACCTAACCGTTAGTTCATAGAGCAGCTGAATAAAATTAAAAGAGAAAATAGATAGTATTTTGTATCGAGAACATTGATGACCATCGATAAAAATTTCAAACAAAAATGTATGGTTGTCACACGTTAATAAAAGCCTTGCTATTGCACTCAACACAAAATACTAAGAAGCGGCCGTGTAAACCTATGATAGTAAACCTGTAAACCTAATCGTAGGTTTGGCACGCTCGGCATGCTAACATTTCGATTTTAGTTTTATTCAACTATCATCATCATCATCATCATCAACCCATATACGCCCACTGCTGAGCACGGGTCTCCTCTACCATTGAGAGGGTTTAGGCCATAGTCCACCACGCTGGCCTAGTGCGGGTTGGCGGACTACACACCTAAGAAATTCCTAAGAACTCTTAAGTGTGCAGGTTTCATCACGATGTTTTCCTTCACCGTTAAAGCAAGTGATAATTCAATTTTGAATACACACATAACTTCGAAAAGTCAGAGGTGTGTGCTTGGGGTTCGAACCCGCGACCGTCGAGATTCTCGACCGCGCGCCCAAACCTCGAGGCCATCACTGCATTCAACTATATTGCAGGTTGATTAAATAAATGTGGTTTCAATTTTCACTCATTTGGTTTAAAATAGACAGTCCAAGTAGAATATAAAACCTAATAATTGTAACATTACAAACCATCATAAATATACTTAACGTAATTATTATTTTAAGATATATTTTGTGTGGTCAGGACTATCCATTCATTGCAATTGGTTCCCTTTTCCTTGTATAGTTAGTAATTCAATTTACATACCTATTAAGGTCTGCAAATATTTTAATAAAAGCACAGTTTGTCATACATAAGCACTGCCAGTAGATTCTTCCAACTTTATGGCTTTCGTATCATTAAATAAGTTAAGTTTATGATGACAGTTCAAGTTAATTGCAATTTAATTGTACTTGAACTGAATTCCACTTAATCAGACTTATGTTTAAAGACTTAACAACTATAATAAATAATCGTAAGGAAACATGAAGTTTATTGTATTAGCATTATTATTCTTGATTTTATTTATTAGTGTAGTTATAAGTGTTGTTAATAAAAATTAAAATAGTTTAGGGGTAATCGGAATATAATAAAGTGAAGTAATAGAGCATTATTCTATATCGTATTGAGACTAAATGTTTCTTCTTCATCAACCCATATTTGCCCACTGCTGAGCACGGGTCTCCTCTACCATTGAGAAGAGGGTTTAGGCCATAGTCCACCACGCTGGCCTAGTGCGGGTTGGCGGACTACACACCTAAGAGATTCCTAAGAACTCTTAGGTGTGCAGGTTTTATCACGATGTTTTCCTTCACCGTCAAAGCAAGTGATAATTCAATGTGAATACACACATAACTTCGAAAAGTCAGAGGTGTGTGCCTGGGGTTCGAACCCGCGACCGTCGAGATTCTCGACCGCGCGCCCAAACCTCGAGGCCATCACTGCTTGATGTTGACTAAATGTTTAATATGTGTAGATATTTTATTTTTGTTTGTTATTCCGAAGAGCTAATTGTGATCAGATCATATTATGTAGTAATATTTTAACTATAATATCGTAATGTTGCTTTTGAGCTGTGTGCATGACAGTTAGGTGTTTTATTCCACATATTTTATAGAACTCCATTCTCAATTTTACGAGAAATATCGAAATTACTCCAGTAGTTTAGGCAAAAAAGCGTCACAAACAAACAAAACTGATGCTATTCATTCCACCAGACCACATTATCTTAGTAATAGTAATTGAAATAAAATTATAATATCTGAAACGCATATCCAAAGAAACTATTCGAGTTACAGTAATTGAAACTAAACACTGCTCCACAACGGGGGCTCTTAACCCAATAATTTATGTTTACATTTCATTTTAATCGTCCACAACGGGTTGGTGGTTACACCGTCGCTTTGAAATGTAAATGTTACTTAATGAGTAGCTGTACGCAATCCGGATTAATCTGCCCGGCTAACTACAGTGGTTGTTATGGCAGATTAAATCATTTAAAATGATTGATGTTGCCTGCTCTCTTTATCCTGGTGAGCGTGCTAGTGACAATTCTCAAACAGTCGAAAAAATTATGCCTGTAATAAAATTGAAAGAAGTGATGGCATAAAAGCTGTGATGGTCCCGAGGTTTAGGCGCGGCCGAGAATCACGGCGATCGCGGGTTTAAACCCCAGGGACATACCTCGGACTTTTCCAAGTTATGTGTGTATCACTTACCTTAAGCGTGAAAAACCTGAACACCTTATAACAATACTATTGGCGATTGTGCAGTGTTCCATCGATCCTTGTGTGCGGAAATATAAGTAAAATAATTCCTTAACCTACAATAAATTTTCTGAAAGCGATAGAAAATCATAATTAAATTAATTACCACTAATTAATTTAGAAACCGACATCAATCACTTAATTCTTAAACTCTTAAATCGTAAAACTATCTCAGCTTTCTTTAGACAAAATTACAGTGGTATAATAATAAATATTGTATGACAGGAAAGTCGTTATGTTTAGTAATAAAGTTGTATTAATGGTCTCGTCTAAAGCAGCCCTAATAAAAAGTGAAAACAGTTGGACAAACGCCGCTTGTGGAACTTGTGTGGGACATTCAGCGGGCTACACACGTGCGCAAGTAGGGTTGCCAGGTGTCCGGATAAAAACGGACATAGATAGGCTTTTTTACTAACTATGAACGGTGTCCGGCTTTAGTTAGGCTTTTTAGCTAGCGAACCAGCGTCAAACGTTGTCGAAGCAGGTGAGTCGACTGCCGCTCCCGCGAAATTTAAAAGACTTTTAGTAATAATCAGAAAAAGGTAGATTTTAAAGGTAGATTTACAGCCCCAGGGCGTAGTTGGCTAGACACCAGCTTGCGAAACGAGAGGCCGCGGGTTCGATCCCCGCAAGATCCACAAATATTTGTTTTGGGTCTGGGTGTTTGTGAGAGCGAAAAGTCTATCGTAGTTTTTAATACACACGACATAGGTTTTGTATCCTAGTGTGGGGTCAGAACTATGTATGTGGCTGTTCGGTGTATGTATTTATTTATTCACATGAAATCCTCAATATAGTAGGGTGTCCGTGTTTATCAAAATGTCTGGACAAACTGGCTGGTCAGTCCGGCTATTGTTTGGCGACTTGGCAACCCTATACGTATGCTATAGTCGTTAGTCATGTTTGTCGCCCGCAGTGTAATATCCCGAAGGAACCAGTTTCAAGGAAAAATACGACACGTGTTGCTCGTAATATGCGAAGTTTATCAAAATGTCTAACGGGGAATGCGGATAATCACTTGTGTTGTGGATGCACCATTATATGTTTGAAGTGTTGAAATTCGATACAAAAAATTTAAGTGTGAATACAGTTATGTGGATGCACCTTTAACGCGATTTTATTAAAAATCTTTAATGAGGACTTGGTAAACAGCTTCATTGTGGATAGTTATGAAGTATTTTATTAAAAGTCATATTTTTATGTGTTGTATATATGTATATGAATATCTCTTGAGTATCCCTTAAAATGATAAAAGTAATTGTATTTCTTTTTCAAATAGTTGTTTACCAGTGCTATAACATCGTTAATTTTAAGCTATAATCCATAGCACACGAGTATAAACTTAAACACGTAAAGATAAAACCGAAATCCAGTAAAATAACCGGCTGTCTGCAGCCTACCTTAATTACAAAAAGCAATTATCTCAACGAGTGAAAGTGGGGGCGTTTCATTTTTACGAAACGCCTTCGTCCACCATCGTCACCCGTTGCATAACAACCACGTTTTCCGAATACACAATGCCTTATTAATTCGCCGCAGCTACTGCCCGTGCTCGGAATAATGGCGCGCAGTTTTTACTCTAGAAACGTAGTGTAGTGAAATTAGAAGTGTTAATTCTTTATGAATAAATTACGGATATTTATGTGCCTTGTGCTTTGAATGATAGGGCTTGTTGGGTAATTTTGAGTGTGTTAATTAGTTTTAGTGTATTGTTTTAAGTTATAAATTTGATGAAATTCGATTTCTGAGCCGCGGTCTACAATTTAGACAATAAGAATTTATATCACTGGGCTAGTATCAATACATCCAACATGTAATATGCATAGTTATGGTCCTACACTAAGGAACTGTGTTGGAAAAGAATTGTGTTGTATCAGAAAATGACATAGACTTTTCGGACTCAAAAAGACGCAGACTCAAACAAAATATTGATGGATGAAACAATAATTTGTTTCGGCCATTTTTGGTCAGGTGTATAGCCAACTGCCCTACGGGACTGTCCATCAGGCATAAATTGGTGAAGTTGCTATCTTTAAGGTGACTAGCAAGATTTTTTGCGATTGTTTTATAGTGTTATGCTCTCTGATTTTATGAGATTTAAGCGGGTAAACTTTGCTCATTCCAACGTTGAATGTAGGTTGATCTCCCTAAGCAAACACTAACCATACCGTTTGGTCGGCCAATAGCCATCGTATAATTGACAACATTTTTTTTAAGTTGTCTTTTCGACATCATTACACTTTACATCTGAGGTCTACTATATAAGCTGACAATGTTTAATAAATACATTGAGCTGACAATAGTCGATTCACAACAGCACATTCACTTACGTCCGATTATTCTGAAACGATTTTATCCGAGCGCGCCACTTACCGCGGTCGCACAAAGCGCAACTCATTCATCGCATTCTCTTTTCGGCGGCGGGCGGTCATTATCCGCCAATTTTCCCTCAAGCCGAGATAATGGAAATCACTAATGAAAAAATGATAAAAAAACGCCTTCGTTCAGTCCACTTTCTATGCGCCGCTCTTATTTTAGTACGTGCGTTTAATATTTGTTTTTGTCAACCGATAGAGTTAAGCTAGGTCGTTTTCACTTTCGTCCGCCGAGCGGCGCTACTGTCGGTACAGTCGGCGACACGCGTTCCCAATTTAAATATTTGAAGTAATTGCAGCCTGGGCTTGGGTACGTGTAATGCATGTTGTTTTAATGGTTTGTTTTGTTTATGTTTACGATTCATTTTCTCTATTCACGTGTGTGATATTTTAATTGGGAGAGCAAAGAAGTGTTTAGTTTATTGTCATAGATATGGACAATGTTGTTATGCAATTAAAAATAATGTGACGTAAAATTATAAAATTTTGATGTTGAAAAGTGACTCAAGATATATAAAAGTTA
This sequence comes from Cephonodes hylas, assembly GCA_030295005.1. Classification (NCBI taxonomy): domain Eukaryota; kingdom Metazoa; phylum Arthropoda; class Insecta; order Lepidoptera; family Sphingidae; genus Cephonodes; species Cephonodes hylas. Next base: position 11,075,291 of record AP025371.1, read on the forward strand.
CTTCACAGATGTAGGCACTACATACTATTATCCTCGATACATGCCTTATTTCTATAAATGGCTATTAACTATAAAATTCTGCTCTAATTGGTTCCTGGTTTTAAAGTGCGAAATGCTGTTTTAAACAAGACCTTGCGATTTTGTTGAACATAATTTTGTTAAAAATCTAATAAGAAAATTAAAAATAACAAAGACTTGCGTGCGACTGTGTACTGTCTTCCCAAAAGAGGTTAAGTAAATTGAGTATTTATGTAAACATTTGATTTACCCTTAAATACGTTGAACATAATGGATTTTTTCGACAAAATTTAAATGCTTTGTAGAAAGCTTTATTGTTCCATAAGAATCACGTACTGTTAACTAGCGGAGCAGTAAATGTATTATTAGTTCTGTCAATACAAAGATTTGTGGAATAAACAGTTTTGTCATTGTTAGTTATATCGATGAAAGAATGTCATGTGTTCAAACAGTGGCGATATCTATATAGAACCACAAAAACGTTACTTGTTAATTAATATGTAATGTCGTATTTATAATCTGTCAAAAAGGTCAGAATATTCTCATTTATATGTCAAATTGTTTTGTTAAATAAAGATTTGAAACTAAAAGATTATTGCTGGGATATTTATAAAGCAAGTAAAAAGTAAAAATAAATCGCTTTTTTGCTATATTTATTACAGCTATAATTATAAATTTAAGGTAATCGTTACGACATGTCAGTGTCAATCTATCATCAGGGCGGATGATGATGTCGATGATACAAACATTCTTACATACAGTACCTCTCGCCTGTATCCCCCAAAGCAGTACGCCGAGGTTCACTTCATCACCCACATTTTGCCAAATATGTCTAACATACCAGAAGATATAATACACATGTTCCAAGCTCCCACAGATGCTCCTGCAGATAAAGAACAGTTACCAACCTAAAAATATTAATATACAATAGTGTTCCCAATTGTGATAACGATAAAATTCACCCGTTGAATCTGGTTCCCATGCGCCAACACAATGGCCTCAGTCAGTTCCCCAACGATCTTTATCACTTTAAATACAATTTATCGGGCTACTGTGAATCGATTACAGATAATATTCACTCGCCTTCCGAATATCGGGCCCTTTATTAGAAATTCTATTGTTGGTACAATTACCATTGATTCAATAGGCAGCGACGCAGGCTTTGCGTAGAAAGCTGAAACACTTTCTAGAATGGTGAATTTTGAATCTTTATATGAATGATGGGGAGGAATAGTAAGAAATAGATCGCCAAAATTAGTGTAGATTCCCAAAATGGACGGATAGCTTAGTGAAGACCACTTCCAGAAGATCACTCAGGAAGTGTTTGGGAGAGGTCTATGTTGATATACATTCCATAGAAGGACTTAATCACTATCTATCATCAATACCGCTTTGTTCTCGTCTTATATCTATCGTCGTTACATATGTATTATTTTTAATGATCAGCAGAAAGGTAATAAATTCCATCTTTTACCTTTAACAATGATTTCATCATTCACTCCTATACTACATCCAAGATTGATTTAGACACAGGCTTACCCAACCCCGAGCATAAACAGAATCTGTTTTTGTAAACAGAATCTTGAATTTTACTCCACATGGAGTTAGGTGTCACTTATATCCTAAAGACGATTCAAAGATTAATTCTTACATCATCTTAATCCATGACGATGCTGCACTTATGTAAATAAATACACCCAACAGTCACATACATAGTCCTGACCCCACACTAAGATACGAGTCTTGTGTCGTGAGTATCAGAAACCATGAGAGACTTTTCGGTCTCACAAACACCCAGACCCGAAACAAATATTTGTGGATCACACAAACATTTGTCTCGGTGCGGGGATCGAACCCGCGGCCGCTCGTTTCGCAAGCTGGTGTCTAGCCAACTGCGCCACGGGGCTGTCTAATTTGATGTTGTGAAAGTATCAAGAAAGTAATGTAATAAAGGAATATAATATTGTTTCGTGTGTGTTAGCGCTCCATTCCCACGACACGGTGGAAAGTGTTGTATCCAATAAACGATATAATAAACGCCATCTAAGGGAATTGCCCATATTATAAGTACTTACAGTAGTAGAATTTCTACACTTTAATAGGATACTTATTGGCGTTTTATGAAGGCTAAGCATGTGCCAAATTTCACACTTCTAGATGCTTAGTTTGCTTATTATCGTACAATAAAGATATTATCGAAGTTATGTGTGCATTAAGTTATGTTTTATATGTTTTTACTTGGAAATAAACCTACATTACTAAAGATTTTCCATGTGACTAACTTGGTGATGCAATTGTAAGATGGCACTAGGCCAGCGTGGTAGTACTAATGACTTAAACCTTTTATATTAGAGGAGACATGTGCCCAATTCAAGTATTAAGTGGTCATGGGTGAATTAAAAAAAAAATAAAAAGAAAAAACACACGAATAAAGCTAGGGGAGTCAAAATCTTAAACTTTAGTCTAAATTACCTGCGATCAGTGTTGGGCAAATTTTAATTAAACTAACAATTAACAATTAATTAGTTGTTAACTGCAGTGACAGCAATTAACAACTAATTAATTATTAATCATGGTTTTATACGATTAACAATTGATCAATTGTTAGTTTTTTACGAAAAAAAAATAAAAATTAACAATTACAATTAATTTTTTTTATCAAGTATTTTTACTAATACTTGAATATGTCAAGGGTATATGTATCCGCTTGTAGAACCGGACCATCTTTTTGAACAAAATTTGCAAAAAAGTTAATTGTTAGTTTTAATTATTTCATCAATCAATTAAAAAAATTATTGTAACACACAATTAAATGTTTAATTGCAATTGATGCAATTGCAATTAATTTAATTGCAATTAATTTTTTAGTCAATTGATTAGTTTAATTAAAAGTTAATTGATTAATGCCCAACACTGCCTGCGATGTGGCTCTACCGTATACTACTACAAGTATCCTACCCTACTCTAATAGAAGTAGATAAGTATATTATTGAGTAGTGTCAAAAAATACGTATGATATGTAAATATTTACAAACAAAATCCTCAAGCATTTTTATACTTTCAAAAGCCTTATATAACAGTAATCCTGCAGGCAAGTAAAATTTTCCTCACCTGAGTCATACTCGGCCAAAATCAATATGACCTCAATAATCGTACCGCTATACAAATAAATTTCGCCTTTATTTTCCTTGAAGAATCTTATCAGACCAATCTGAACAATCTTAAAATTTTAACACAAATTCCGCGCGCTAACAAGTCTCGCAACAAAGGCGAATCGGTTGGAAGATAAACAAAGGATCTAAAAACGGATTTCTAATTTACCTACAGCGGGATATTTTGATGTAGAATTATGTTGTTGGTGAAAGAGAGAATCGGGTTTGTTTTGAAATGTCTAGATTATGTGTAGAAAAAGAAAAAAATCGAGACTATGTTATGGCTCTTTTTAATCATATCTCCTGATCCTAGAATAAGTCAAGCACCAATCTACGACCATACTTATGATGAGCTAGATCCTGAAAAAATTCCCATCATGTAAATCGTACTCATAAACTTACTTCAGCGAAGGAGATTTCCACTTACATTCCCATTGGACCCAATATATTAGTTAGTTGTAACGCCTACTTTCTAAAGTCTAAAAAATACTTTATTCCCTAAAAAAAATTGTGGATAAATCCTTTAATTAAACGTTAGTGCGAGGAAAAGCTACAAATTCTACATAATAATATGCATTCCGACATTAGCTAGCCCTATTTTTGGTTAAAGATTTCGTTCGTTCATTCTATCCGTTCGTACAGTAGCGACAACGTGTCGAAAGTGGATACAAGTTAAGAGTTTGAAATATTGGATGGTCGCGTGCCTCGGTGGCCGGGGGTGATAAATCAATGCTCGAGTAAGGTAGATTGGTATTTGACGTTTCGATATCAGTTCTGGGTGAAATTTGTATCGAATATCAGTAGTTTCACGAGGTAAATATATTGGTTTTCGGGTTAAAAATAATCGAGTGACACTAGTTAATGCGCTTTGTGTATGAGTGTCTGCTTATAATTTATCAAAAATATGTTGTCGAACAGTCAGACTTTTATTTTTTTTATTAAATACATTTATTTCCATTTGCTGTACTTCTAAAAGTAAGAACGTATCATTATTATGATCATCATCCGCTCATATACGACTCACTGCTGGCCACGGGGCTCCTCTACACGAACGTGTATAAGATAATGAATAATGATTTTAAATTCAATATTATTTGTCGAACATTGAATTTCTTTAATATAAAATGTCAACTAAGCACAATCACACTGCACTCAATCATTTCGTAAAGAATGCGTAAAAACACTATAACTTCAACCTTAGCAATAATTTCATTTCCTTTCATCTTAGATTCACTATCAACCACTTAATCTCCAAACACAAACCGACCTAGATACTCCTGAATATTCCAGATATTTCGCCAAATACCTGACTCGGAGCTCTTCAGCCGCAGCGTTGTACCTACATTGTGTCTTGTTAATTAACTGTTGTACAACGTTCCTGTGGTTTATACAGAGCGCCAAAAATGTGGGGAATGTGGACTGTGACTGGGGGTTGACGCTACATATTGCATTACTCAGGCCCCGTTCCAGCTAAACATGTGTGTATCAACTCGCCCGTCTGAGCCTTTTGATATTAAGTCTTTATGAAGTGTTCGTGAAAGTAGCTTTACTACAATTGGGTGCGACGTTTTAATGGATTATTGAAGTATATTTAATACAGTGTGTCGATTAGCAAATGTGCATGTTTTATTTTTGATTCAATTGTCTGTTAAGATTGGGACTGTTTTTTTACTGATAGTTGAAACTGAGTAAATATAGTTATCACTTACTTTAACGATGAGGGTAAAATAATGTGAGAGACCTATACACCTAAAGATGTTCTTAGGAATTTCTTAGTTGTCCAACAAAGGGTCGTAGACCGAAGTATATGGGTTGATGATACAGTGATGACATATTAATTTGACTGATAACAACATTACTTTACATGTAGCGTATCACTTTGACACGAACTCGAAACTTATTAAGTTCAGTACCAAATACCTATATGTACTTCTTATACATCAGTCGTTGCTTCAGTTAATCCCATCTATTTAACCCTAGTGTGACAAAGCAGATCCCCTTTTATTTGTATTTATATTCAATGAAGTGGATACCCTAATTAGGTCCTCGGGACGAGTATCGACGTGGAGTAACCTCGCGCATGCGGGTTGGCACGGATTTGTATAGTTTAACGGTTGTGGGTCGACTGTGACCCGCCGGCTTTGTTCAACCCGCAATCTGCCCGCGTCATTTGTTACTGGGTCTTTCGGGTGTTTTAAAGTGTGTATGTAGATTGGATTTGTGAGGAAGGGATGAGGAGCAAGCATAGTGACGAGAGAAATGATTTACTGTCCATTTTCAATCGTAAAAGTTTTGCCTATATAAATGTTAGCAAGAATATGTTGTTTTCTTTCAATGTTACATTAAATTTTTGCCAATAATTTATTTCTCGTCTTCCCAATAAAGCTGCTATACTGATGTATAAAGCTTTGTAAATAGTGAATTCAATTTTCGCAACGGTAGATATTAGAAACCTGAAACTTAACGCACCAAGAAGCGGAAAAAAACTCTGGTATCTTAGTGTCTCCAAATGGCCAGTGTTGAGAGAATAGGCACTATGATAGTGGCAAGCGCGCTAGTGGTTAAGAACCACTCCACTCCGCGATGCAATCTTGTTCTCGGCATTGTATGAGATTTAACTACCAGACTACAACAGCTCGCCAGCAAGATCGCTCATTTTGTTTTTATGATATTTAGTCGTGAAAATGATCATAGAACAGTAGACTCTATAGAAATCCTGTTATCGCAATCGTTTCTTCCATTGAATATACTATTTGGATGAAACTTATTATCAGGGCTATCAAAATTATTATCAAAGGAAACCTTACAGGCATATATACTTTAAACGATACTGTAAGGAATTAACAATATTGATGGTGTTACCTAAAGTTATGGCGTAACTCTCGCATTAAAAATATGAAATATTTATGTATTACACGAATCTGGATCATTGATCGACATAGCTTCTAAAATATTAACTGAATTAAGTTTGTTTTAAAACTTCAAAAAAACTTTTTAATATTATCGGTTTATTGCAAGGATTTATTTTTATTAAGAGTAAATGAAATCAAGTTCTTAACAGAGGAGAGAAGATATCTTTTCAATTTCTCGATACATATATTTTGTTATCAAAAGTGTGGACATTTTATTTTAAAGATAAGAAAAATTGTTCATATATGGGATTTACCTTGGTGTGCTACTGCAGATGTGGGTATACAGAAATTACACAACAGGAAAAGCTTAAAAAAGGACAAGAATTTGCCCTGACAACTGCAGCACAGCTTCGCGCCAAATTTATGCTAATCCTTATATATACAGCTGTGTTGCCAGCGTTAATATTCATGGAAGTGTGACGCTTAGGATCAAAGGAAGGGTTTAGTGTAATTACAGCTCGCGATCACGATCCAAGCCTTGGATTATCCATGTTAATTATTTCGTGTTTGATGTGTGCTAACCCTTGTTTATCACCTGCATCTTTTTCTTTGACATTTTAAAATAAATTTAGGTTGAGGTCTGTAAGTCACACTGTCAGTTGATTGGTGTCGTTATTGGAGTAGAAAAGATCTCCAACGACAAGAGGTGATAAGAAAAATCATAACAGGGGTTTAATAAGAGCATTGTGGTCTAAAGAGACATTTTCCAAAACATCCCTATTAACTGATATGTCATTCATGCTTTTATCTTTCATAATAATCATCTATCACAACACCGTCCCATTTTTTGCATTTATATTAAAATTTTACTAGTTATTTTATTCAGGTATACACTTCGTGTAAATAATCACTTACTTATTACTTTAATACGAGTGAGTCCATTCATTTTGTATTAAATTTATAGTCACCAAGATTTGAAGCGACTTATTTGAATATAAAGCGAATGTTATCTGTTTCTTTTGTATTGAATGTACACTTTCTATTGTGCCTTAGTTCCGCCTCACCGTTTGTGGGCGGATTCCGAAAATCAATCGCCTGACACCTGTCTCTAGTATTATTTATTTCGTCATGTTATCGGAGCACTTTCTCAATGCTTTCAGTAATCGTTGGAACATTTAAGTCGACGTCCACATTTGATCTTTGTGCTATTTTAGCAGCAAGATTTATTATAAATTGTGCATTCAGTACTTAATTTAGATAAACAGAATAAACTTTTCGCTCTTAATTCACACACTACCTCAAATCATTAGACAGAAATGGTCCATTACTGGTGACTGGTTTACAGAAGACACCATTATTTATGTAACCATTTTGTTTAGAGCTCTAAAGAGTAATTATAACTAGGCAGGCCTACAACATACATAGTAAAAACTTTATAGATTATTAACTAAACTATTTTATAATTGATTAATGTATACGTTGCAACTACGTTTATAGTTTCCCGTCTATAATTAAATGAAAGAAATGGCATAATATCCAAGTTTCAACTATTGGTTCGAAGATTTATAAAAAGTTTACTACACTGATTAGTATAGATGCCAAAAATAACTTTAATATTATTTATGTGGACCACCGAAGATTACAAAGGTAGCTAACGTTATTTCGTTTTTACCTTAATTTCTAATATTTGTTTATGTGTTATAATTTTCCATTTTTTGTTATTATTTATTTATAATGATCACTCTCGACCGGCTGCTAAATTATCATTTTAATCGGCCGACATTACGCAGTTTCGTAGAAAATTAGAGCCATAAAACAGAGAGTGTCATTAATAATGCGATTTGAGATCGAACTCTTAAATTCGCAATCGCATTACGACTAAATAAATCATGTTATTCAAAACAAAATTAAAAATAAATTGGCCTAGCATTCTAAAGTAGGATCTGTTTGACAGAACAGAATTAATGATGGTAATTTATGCTAATAAAGTATGCAAATTGGTTTTCTGATTTACGATGCGAATATGTAACCAGATCTTGTTGAATATTTAACGATTCTATCCTATTATGTGGGACATAATTTTAGACTAAGTTTAGATACACTTTAGACTATTCCTTTGAGAATATTTGCGTAAGATTATGTGTACGAGAGGATGGATGAAAGACGATGGCTTGTTAAGAGCATTGGCACAGAATATTACAAGATCAATTACATTGTCTTTACATATCAACAACAGCAGCCTCGAAGAAAATGTATCAAAATGTGTGTATGTAAAATAAAAAATGTATCATGATTACATCTTAATAGCATCTGTCTGCTCATATCTAAGATAGGCGTGATGGTGGATTTATTAATTTATTTTGTTATTTTTCCTAAAAATACAAAAAGCTTTTATAAAGCAGTTAAAAATAAAATTAGATTTTTTTTGCAATAGGAAACTTTTTACACATCACAATTGATCAAAGAAGCAATCATACAAGCGTGTATGTATCGATTTTTCATAACAAAAATATTAACTTACTGGTTATAAAATGATACACAGTTACCCATTGCATTCCATTGAATAATATACAAACATTTCAATGCCTTTTTTTTTTTTTTTTTTTTTTTTACGAGAGGAAAGCACCTTAAGCTCCCCTGTTCGGTACCTCGGGGGAGGCCCTGAGGGGTATGTCGGGGTCTCTGGTTACGCCAGCATACCGACTAAAACCTCTCGGTGACCATCACGCGCATTTAGGGCGGTTTTACGGCATCTCAGGGCAGAGGTGCCCTAAATGATCCGCTGCCGCCCAGCGCACCGTCCAGTTATGGACCCCTCCAAATTGGGAGGGCTGTTTTGCCCTCCACTTACTCGATTTGGACGTTCACAGTTACCCATTGCATTCCATTGAATAATATACAAACATTTCAATGCCTACTGCAATGTAAATGAATTTAAATTTCGTCCTTCTTTCCATCCAGCGAATAAAGATGGAAAAGTCCAGTTTAAAACCATCCGTCTCGACGTTAATTCTCGAAATACGCTTAGAAAATAATTTTCTCGACCGTCCCTACGTTCGGCTATAAATTCATGCACGAACGATGGCGAGTATGAATAACGTGGGTAAAAATTAGGGATGGTACGGAAATAATATTTCGGATCTGGATTTGGATATAGGAATAAGATTTAATTGGTTTTGGATTCAGTTATGGATATGAATTATTTCGGATTATCCGTTTGTTTCGGATAGTTTCGGTTACGGATATTAGATCGAACTAAATTAAAAACACAAATATTATGTTACATATAGGTTTTAATTAGTTATTGTAAAGTATGAAATAACAAACAAACTGCAAGATGCTGCTACCGATACATGTTTTATTTAGACTTCGCCCTTATCCGAAACTATCCGAAACTTGTAAAGCGGATACGGTTGTTTCGGATATTTTTATTTCGGATATCCGATTGTTTCGGTTACGGAGCTCCATAGCAACCCTGGTAAAAATAAGAAATATTTGCTGGTTGCGGCGGTTATCGCGTGCCGCGGACAGGGCTGGACAGAAGTAAGTTAATGTGTCGCCGCGCGGTACCAACCGCCCCACATCGCTACCGGTGACATACGGCCTATGAAAATGCGCAGCTATTGAGAAATTCAATTATAGAAGGCATGCAAGATGTGATAGTGCTTGTATATTGGAAGGAGAAAGGGGAGGTGTATTGAAATAGGTTTATAAAATACAGTAATAGAATATTAGAAATTAAAAAAGAAATCTTTATGTCTGATTCCAGATTTGAAACAAATGTTTGTAAAACACACAGACATTATTAAGACATAATAAGGGTTTCGAACATTAGGTTGCCGTATCAATATTTCGCTAGCTATGTATTTAACATTTTTTCAGGAATCAGGTTAAGACAGAACTCCTTCACTGCCGTCATCATCATCATACTCATAATTATCACCATCAGCATTATTATCATCACCATCATTATAACCATCACCAACACCATCACTATTATTATTATAATCATCATCACATTCATTATGAGCCCCACAAGTCCGGCTGCTGGGCCCGGCCTCCTCAACAACTGATAGTGGCTTAGTCCACGATGCTAGATTAGCGAGTGTTTGTGGATCCAATCCATCATGTTCTTTAAAAACCTTGTATTTATTTATCCAAACTTCTACGAGACTTACAGTTGCCGTTGAAATATGAAAAATGTCCGTGTCACGATCTCCCATCTACTTCAAGCAGTACAAGATAAGATGTAATCGTTGCAAATTTTGCCGCTACCGTGAAACGGAACGTTGCAGTCTCAGGTGCGCTGCTTATAAATAACGTTAGCCTCTTAACTGCTCTTTTTATTTAATTGCAAATGGCTTTTAAAGAATAAGGTGGACTATTTTTATAGCCACTTTAGTCTTATGAAGAAGTAAGTCTTATGAATGAAATGTTTTTCTCATTTTAAAAGACGGATAAATAACTTAGACATATTAGGAATGTTTAACAGCTTGCGAAATGATAGGGCACTGATCGATCGCTGCACGAGAAAAACTTTCGTCTAATCCACAAATTTTGGGTTTTAAAGAGTGATTGTTATCGAGATCAAAAAAGTCTCTAGTTCTTTCTGATACTCACGTCACAGGACTTGTATTCTAGTTCTGTTAATGTTGGGAGTATAATATTAAATAAATAATTAATTTGTTATTTTTAGGAGTAGTAAATTAACTACATCAAACATTTAATTAAGTAATAATAAAATTAAAATTTCTTGCATCTATTGTGATTCCATCAGGGATTCTAGGGGCGAAGAGTATACGTATACTTGTAATACTACAAAGAAATTGGATAGCCATTGTTCTGGCGCGTGTGTTCAGTCCATCCGATACCACAACATCAGATAACACAAGTATCGTCTTTGAGTCGTCAGCGCTGCGAACTCGACGCGATTTCTATCGAGAGACGTAACGCAGCGAGACATTCGCGCAAAATGAATGAGCTTCTACTAATATCTTTATCTAAGAAAATGCCACAACTGGATATAATTTACCGAGACTCCGGCATGAACTAAATGAAATTCTGAGACGGCTTGTGGAGCTCTTTGGCTTTTTATTACGACGGAATCAATCTTGTCTCTAATGTGATTATGTGAGACGAATTTTTGTGTACCTACTGTCTTTATTCTGGGTGTATTCAGACCGTGATCGGAAATTAAGGCTAGTATTAGCTACCGATGGTTGGATGAAAACATTAAAATTTTTGTCAGGGTTTTTTTTCAACGCTAAACGATTTGTGATCACTGTAGCTATTAACTGCCTTCGTTTCCGATAACTGTCTGAGTACAGGGTGTATATATATACACATATAGATATTTTCATACGTAGGGTTGTATGATTTATGCTCGTTTCGTTAAAATATTTATACAGGAATTTACATAATATGAATTATAGTACCAATATAAAAAACTTTCCTCTGAAATATCATAATTAAATACTACAACAACATAATTTAATTTTACTGGTATACTGAAGTAATTAAGAACAAATTGGCCCGTGTAAATTATTTAATTGCACAATAAACAAAAGGCGAAGTTTGACCATTAACAGCATCGGAGCTCAAAGTGATTTTTAATTACCAACCTTGTAACTTCGACGTAAAGAGAATAATTAATATAAGTTGGTAGCTTCATATTATTCTTGTAGTTCCTTGTTTGATTCTCGTTTATTTATGTCGGCTTTAATTAAGCTGGTATAGTAGCGAAGTTTGAGAAGTGGCTTGTTATTATAATGTTATCGGACAATTTAAGGCGATCGGGATGTAGATTTATTACGGAAAATTTGCACCATCTTTCATCGGTATCGTGATGTATGATGACGTCAATGGCATCTCATTGGTTGCGGGTTCAAATCCTAGGAGTTGACTGTCGCCAAGGTTTCGGTGTCATGTTTCCTAACGACGTTTTCTTTCATTTTTGGCGTTTGATAATATGAATAGTTAAATGATATCCGGAAAGCCAGTAGAGTGTGGCTTGAATTTAAACCCTCGGGCGCTGAAACGGTGTTTCAATAGACCTCATGTAACCAGTAATAAGATGATAAATAAATTAATACTTATATTGCGCTTGTCTCAGTCTAAGCAACGCGACACCGCACAAAAGTATCAAGTTTTCGTTCAACCATTCTCCGCCGCATCTTGGCTACGTAAAATAATAAACTTTAGAATGCATACCGATCGGCTGACCTTAATAACTTGCATTAGAAATGACTAGCAAACAGAGAAATCATACATTGCGATCACCGGCCAATATGCATCGGCGGCAAATTATTGAAACCGGGTGAAAAGATTTTTCTGTAACATATCTGTCCCGCTCTAACCGGTCACGTGACTAATGTTTATTCAGCTATTGTCTAATAAAAACACGGTTTTCATGGCTTTTAAACGTCATTACTTCGATAATACTTGTGAAAGTAGCGATTGATTCATTGATCGCAATTGCCAAAACGTCTGATGTTTGAACTAGTAATCTTTTGATATTGTCTCGTGAATTTGGAGCGTTTGATAGTGTCCACATTTTATATTTTGACTTTTTACTTTGGATAGTGATAGAAGTTTATCACGACTGAATGAGATTAAATCTATCTGTTTTCAGACTTTATCGCTGTTTAATCCTCTATTCATTTCGTTTAGGTATGCACGTTTGTGCTACATTATTGTTGCATTTTATCATCTGTTTTTTAAAATAAAGACTATTAACTGGAGTCTATTGATGCGCATATTCGTTACCGATATACCTATACAAATCGAATGTGTAGATAAATGTTTGCCACCGAATTGAGCGAAAAGGTTTCGAGATATATTTTTTTAATATTTGGTATATATATTTTTCCATTTAAGTATTTTGAAATTATACATTGACAACTTAAGATTTCAGATGTTTTAGATCCTTCCATTGATGTTTGTTCGGTATTGTTCTTAAGTACAAAACACAAATTTAATTGTAGATATAGTCTATTTTGCCAGTAATATGCAATGTTAAAGACATTAGAAACATAGAGTTATATACATAGATTTGTGTGATGACATTCAAGCCGTCTGTAGGTTAAAAAACTGTTTTAAAAACTCTTTAAAAGAAAAACAGGTCAGACACTAAAGCAGACTCCTTAATATATAACGAAGTTTATAAGCACTTGAAAGTAAAACCCATTTACAAAAATGTGTTGTAAAAAGAATATTTTATGTGTCGTCGAAAGTGGGAAATAAAAACAAACGAAGAGGGTATTTGGGTTGCGCAAAGCCACGTATGTTCGTGGTCACAGAACCGAGAGGTGCTTAAAAAATTCATAAAGAAGGAAAAAATTCCCTGAGTGCCGAGTTGCGTTTTTTGTCCCCATTCCCCTGTTTGTTTTTGTGATTGGAGTCATTTGAAATTTATTACGAGTAGAGAGTCAGACGGGAAAGGTTTTTGCGATGGAAATTCGTGTTCGCTTTTTAAAGCGTAGAAGATTTGCGATGAAACAAATGACACGCGCTGTCAAAAAGAGGTTTATTGTGGGTCAACAATTATAGTAGAGTTAGATTAATATGAGCTTATGATACGAGACAATTATTTGTTTGATCCATAAATATTTGTTTCGTGTCTGAGTGTTTCTGATATCCTAGACATATGACTAGTATCTTAGTGTAGAGTCAGCACTTTTGACTTTTGTGGCTATTGGGTATTACATAAAACATTTTTAAAATTTTAAAGCAGTCTAAATTTCAACATAAAATACACTTGTTTCACTCATGACTGATTTTTAATTGAACATATTACAAGTTGTAACACGCGATAATAAATCATGACACGAATACATACATGATTATTATAATAATTTTTAATCGTCCACTCAGACTCGTGACGGTCGTACATTTCAAGTGAAAGTGACTAACTGGACTAGGCAATAAATTTAAATAACATTGTACCGATGATAGCATTTTGAACTTAGATCTTTGTCATAATGAGTCTTGTTTAGAAAGGATTTGCCCATAGGATAAGCTATGTTGGCATCTATATTTCGCTAATGGATTTTAAGGTTTGTCGTGTATATTTAAACACTTCATACTGCTACTGAGAGCTTCCTAATGGATGCACCCAGTTACATTTAGCCCTACCTGAGAATCGAACCTCGGTCTTTTTTAGATTGAATCGTATGCAGCGAGACTTCACACTTTAGACTGCGATACAATCAGGGAATCCTGATAAATCCTAATGTCTGACTTAACTTGGTCCAGTCTTCTATATCTCATCCTGTGTGAATACATGCCTGATAATTGATATATAGTAACCTAATTTATTATTAACGTAGGAAACTTATCAGTACTCCAAATATCCGAATAGAAATTACATTGTCATTCACGGCATTTATAATGTAAGCAAAACTAAGAACGAGTTACAGATTAATTAAAAATCCAGAGAAGTGGCTAAGGTTTTACTGCTTTGAGCTTTGAAAGAAGTTTTTGAAAGTGCTGCTTGATTTGGCCATTACTTTTTGCGAATAAGTCGTTCTGTTGGCAATATATCTACTAATATGACAGGCTGATTGGCGTGCTGCCATTCAAATGAGAAGTGTTAGTTCCCACTTAGAGTAACAAGTCTCATCCGGCTAATAAATGTGGGAGTAAGTACTGCTTATGTTATTGAAAGTAATTGTATAAATGCTATGCATAAAATCAATACCAAGTGTTGTAATTGCGAAAGTTACTAGATCTTTACTTTCACACAATTCGCTGAATCAATGATTGTATTTTTTTTGGTATTGATAGATGGTCGACATTGAATCGAAGATTTTGAAAGCCCGTGTCTAGCAGTGGATATCTTGTGGCTTATGTAGATGGAGATTTTAATTCATGAGGAATATTATTATTAAGGAAATTTCAGTGACTGAAATGGTTGTTTACTTTTAATTTAATTCACGTTTTGAGACAATGTTTGTGTGATCCATAAATATTTGTTTCGGATCTAGGTGTTTATGAGAGCAAATTATTTTTATCTTACTGTCAAAACTATATATGCGACTGTACAATTTAAAGATACATTTATTTATAAACAAGGGCCAGACGTTTTGTAATTATGAAATATGAAAATCCGTTGCGATTGAAATACACAGTTTAAAATATAAAACCTGACAGTATAGTTTAAAAAAGTGTATCAATATGCCTGTTCCGGTTAAAAATTCACCGTCAGTTGTCGAGGGCATAAAGTTACAAAACAAAATATGGCCACGGTGCGATGAATACGAAACGGCATGTGTCGGGTGTCACGTATGCAAAACATTACGACACAAAGGTGCGATTTTCAGAATTTCTTTCGCGTACATTGCAATCAATCCAAGGGCTTAGCAAACCATGGCCCATATCAAACGGTCTTTGGAACGTAATAATTTAATATTATCGTAATGTACTTTTGAATTATTATATCTATCAATGGTGGGTGTAACAGCTGGAGAAGTATTTTTCGTTGCAATAAGATCAATCAAATCGACTGTAGTCAACATATTATTTTTAGACCACACAAAACGTATGAGTTACCATAAAAGTTATTTTAGTTGGCAAAAGAGGAAGTGTTTTTTTTTAATTATGTTGCAGAATAATTGGATTGGTCACCATTAAAATTCAAAAATAAGTGTAGACAAATGTAGAATAATAGACAATCGTATTTTTTTGTATATATCATTCTTTAGTAGACATTACCCATTGAGGGACATGTAAGTCTGATATTGACCCGTGAAACCCGAAATAACTGAAAACTCGTAAAAACTGAAATTTCAAACTACTAAATCACGACCCAAAACCTTTGCAAACCGACGGGTATGTACGCAAGTATGATGAAAAAGTTACGAGTTTTTCGGGTCAGCCGCGGTATAAATGCGGTTTATTGAATACTTGGCCTTTTTAAAGAGAGCTCGTGAATATTGCGAACTCGGCAGTCAAATCGGATTTCCTTTGAGAATGCTCTTTGTTCCCCGTTATAGGGCTTGTGTGGGAGCAATTAATGCGATTTCCAAAGGCCTTTTATCAAGTATTGGTGATAGTACTTCAGGGCTTTACGGTTTTCTTTTGTTTATTTTAATTGTGAATGCTTCTCAGCAGGATTATTGAATTATTATTTATGTTTTATTGGAATGGTTTGATGTTAAGATGTTGAAAAGGTTTTGGTGTGACACTTTAATGTTTGCTCTTTAAATTGGGAAAGGTATTTAAGGAGTTTCTATGATATCCTTATTACTTTAATGGTGCATGTTTTTTACGCGAGAATCCGCGACAACTATCCTAGAATTTTTCCGTTCAAATAATTGAAGCATTCACTTCAATACTTTTTAGTAACGTAACATTTGTTGTATTCCTATATTCAGGTCACATCGATATTCAATAATGGCACAATCAGTCAAACACAAAATTCATGGTAGAGCCCCATTCGATTTATATGATAATCTACCCTGAAAGCGCTTCATGTCTTGTATAATATCACAATTCCGATGTATTTCATTTTATTATTTCCTTATAGTTGTAATAATTTGGATTATGCTTGAAACACTGGATAAAATGAACCTACGTACCCACGTTCTCCGAGACTATAGGAAAAGATGTACCTATTTATACTTAAGTGTCGCGTATTCAAATTTTCGTCATACATGTGTCGCGAGTCGTGTAGCAGTGATGGCATCGTATGAGAACGCTTTCGAAAATCTCGAAAACGGTTCTAACCCCAGGCACACGCCTCTTAAATTTCGAAGTTATATGCATCTTCATAATTATCACATACTTTAACGGCGAAGGAAAATATCGTAAGGATATCTGCACACCTAAAAGTTCTTAGGAATTTTTGATGAGCAGCGAGACCACATAGCACTCAAGTTTTATTACATCATACTCGATATGAAATTCGAACCACAGTTAATTTTAAACATACCCAAATATCAAATGACGTCGATACGATCTATATTTGGAGTGTATCCCTACTACCCGCTTATGTATCCAAGTTTGTTTGTCATGGGCATGGTTGGGTACAGTAGGTTGGAAGTGAGGAGAGAAGTTGCAATGATTTTATATTTGTGGAAAATTCTGCGTGGGTTGGTTCACCAACATGATATACTTGTAGCGATACAACTTTGGGTTCCCAACAGATATGTCTTCTCTCGTCACCGTCAACCGTTGTTCTATGTACCCGTCGGAAGAACTAACCTTGCTAAATATGCTCCCTTTATGCGGGCTGTTAGATGGTTGAATGTGATTGCGCAAGGTATATGTATATTTAGTTGTAACTTGTCGAAATTAACCGAAGCTGCATATACATGCATAGAAGGGAATAAGATTGTAATTTAGTTTTAAATAGTTATAGCATCGCATTGGAGATCTGTAAATATTTTATAAATTATGTTAATAAATAAATAAATATTACAACCGAAGAAGATATATTATTAAATATTCGTATCATGCGAAAAGTAGCCTATTAAATTACCAACTAAGACATCAGACCGTTGAAGTAAATCACATTCACCTGTGAACCGCGAGGCGCAACCGATATGTAAGTTCGCGACAGTCCCGCTCCTCGAACGGTAGCTTAATTGCTTTTTAATGGCAATATAATTAATTTGTTGGGGACAACTTTCCACCCGTTTGCGCTGGTTAAGGCCCACGCCAATTAGCTGAGTTTATTTGCACAATTTGCATATTTTTTAGCTCAGATGCGGCTCTTTCTTTGAAGGTTTAAATGCTTTATTATAACTGCAGTCCCATTTGTGCTTTAAGTGGTAATGCGTGGATACTTTGTAGAGATAAAAAACAGCTGGAACATGTGGCAAATAACTCATTTCGTCTTTCTGTTCTTTCTTGCCAAGTCTAGAATTTTGCGAACTAGCTTCGAAGTTGTCAGCTAATTAAATGCCTACGTGAATTTTGTAATATATACTAATAAATTTTAACAATTAAATTTAAAATCACATGATAAGTCATTGTGAAACATACATAACTGTAAAAAGCTAGGGGTTTGAACCCGCGACCGCCAAGATTCTCTCGCGGCCGACACTGTTTCACACACAAAAAATATATATCCAATCGTGAAAATGATATACGTCATGTCAACCACCCGCACCAGGCCAGCGTTGTGGAAAAATACCTAAATCATATGAAAGAACACACAAATCTAGGCACGTATATGATACAGCTCTCCTCTTAAAGTTTAGTGCCGACTCTGTCTATTTGACGGCTTATATCCTATCAAGTATCGACAGAACGCGTATTCATTAAGGTGAATCGTCTGTATGTACTCCAAGATACACGCACAGCCCGCCATTAACTCACCAGATAATCTTATTTAGACCGCTCAGAACATTCTAGTGCATTGTACACATGCCCCGATGCAATTTTAAATGAATGTTTTATTGTCCCAGAGTTGTAGGGAGATAATACGAATTAGCTTTTAGTGTGCGTCTGGATACATTTGAGCCATTCAGCCGTAATTTCAATTAGGTTCAATGCAATATGTTTTAATGTTGGCTTTAAATTGATTTTCAAGGCGTTTGGTACTTAAAACAAATGCGAGTTTTGATGCTGGGTATACTCATTTACTTTTTTCTAGAATGAATGCCTTTGTTATTTTGATATTAAGGGTTTGCAAATTCGATTAAGACGACATTACTAACACATCTTCATCATCATTATCGACATAATTATCATCATCATTCGCCCTTATAAGTCCTACTGTTGTGCACGGACCCTCCCTACGTCTGAGAAGGTTTAGACCTTAATCCACCACCCCGACCTAGTATTACTGGTTGGCGTATACTTACACACACATCTTTCATTAAATTAAACCCTAAAGAAGTAAACCTAATAAAACTAGCATTTAAAATTTTATCTATGAATTATTCATGGACTAGTATTTTTTAGTTTTTAATAACAAATTGACGAGGAAAAAGCGGCAGAAAATTCTTTATGTAATTGATCTGTGTCGTTTACTAAACTTGGTATTGGAAAGGTTTAATACGAGTTCAGAATAAGGCGATACGCAATTACATACTCAAACATGTTCTCTATTGAATGGATTAATAGTATTTTGAAGTACCGCTAATGAGGAACTAACGACTCCTTGTTTTTTTTTATAAATTCATGTCGTTGATTAAAATACGTTGCGGAGATTTATTAGATTAACATTTAAATCTTAATCTCTTCATAAATATTATTCTTAAAAGTTGTAATTAAAATGTTCGTCCGTTATTGCAACGAATGTTTGAACTAAAAATAATCCTTTTAAAGCCCACAGATTTATTGGCTAAATCATTTTGATGATTCTGCTATAAACATTGATCTAAAAGACCACGGGAATAAAGATTTTTTTTATATGGCTTACCCGGGCGACGCAATGTAGCTGCAAAAATTACAAAAGCGATTTTTAAGATAGTTTTTGTTAATACAGCTATATTGAAAATTTGGTTTGTTTTATTACACCTCATTTTTTGCATAGTACCCACCCACTACTTTAATATTAAAATTTCCACCACAATTGAAACCCGCAAGTTTTTTTTTACTAACACTAAAAGTTACATTAAAAAAGTTTTTAAGGACGAGGCAACAGTTAGACCAACTTTGAGCAGAATAAAAGAAACATCGTTAGCGACTTCTTTTATCCCAGTTTTTCGACTCTGAATTTCTGAGTTGATTTTTATAAAAGCGACTTCTGCTCCGCGAACCTTTTTTAATGGAAAAGGGTCTGTTTTTTCTCTCGTCCGGTAGCTTACACAACTAATATGAAATTCACACAGGTCTCAACATCAAAGCAAAGGTTTTGAATATCATAGGTTCTTTTGATGTTATTGAGGATTTAACGACGTTGCCTTGTAAGATGATATTGATTTCATAAAGATTTATTTTTGTTTTATATATCTTTAGGTTTTTCTGTGATATCGTTGTAGTGTAATGTTTTTAAAGAGAATTCAGTTTGCTGATCATTTTAAGGGCCACAAGAAACGTTTGAATGCCTCAAGCTACGTACCAAACAAACCTTTTTGCTCCTTCCACATCCATTCCTAAAGATATGTCAGTTATGGGTGGTCCTTACTTGATCTTTGTAGAGAACATATCATATCGAATTTGTATGAGACATTTACCGATCTCGTGTGCAACATTTACGGAATATAATTGATAATCTTTTTAAGCAAGTACAAACAACCTGGATTAGTAAGATCTAACCGTACGAAATGCTGTCATCACATTCCATTTTCGTAACTGAATGAATTGGTTCAACCCAATGCTGGGTAAATGCTGGCCACTTCTGCGATTGAATTGTGTGGAGGGGCGATAGGTAGATCAAAAGGTTAATAAAAATAAAATTATTTCAAAGCATGAGATTACGCTGTGACTCCACATTGGATCGATATCTGTTAACGTGTCTGGAATCCTAATTAAGGTCTCTCGGGTATTGGGTGTAGATAAGCCTGACGATTAACGCGAAAGTATGCATTATTTATCAGCCCTTTTAGATTGTAGACATATTCAATTAATTATTTAACAATACCAAGGTTAAAACAGAATAGAATTTTGAATTTATTTAATCAGTTTGTAATGGAATGAGCGATCAGGCTATGAATAGAATTGTACATAACATAGTAAGAAACGGCTTATTATTTTTAATTGAGTAAGTTTTAAGTTGTTTTGTTCTCCTATAGTACCTTAGATGAGTAGTCCAAATATTTATGGTTTGTTAGATAATTCCATCAGCCCATAGAAGTCCCACTGTTGGTTATAGGGCTCCTCTACCATTGGGGAGCCGCAGTCCGCCACGATGGCCTAATCCGGGTTTGCGTTCAGGTGCAAGTTACTTGACAATGTCTTCATTTACACTTAAAGAAGGTGATAATTCATTGTAATAATCAAGTAATTATGGCCTCAGTTTAGGCTAAATCAAAATTTCCGATGTTACTATTCAATCCACCATACATTACAATGATATTAAAGACATGCGATTTAGCAAAAACATTCCAACCAAACCATTCGTGAATTGCTGTCCAGGATGTTTCTTAATAAAGCAAAGATGGCCTATCAAATCTTGAGATATAAATTGGTATCGGTCACCTCCAACGTGCGATTTCCAATGCCGATGGAACGCCGATAGTCTCCAGTTAAGGCTCACAGCCTGGGAAGTGGCACGCGGTATATGGAGCATGGAATTTGTTCAGCATCAGTTTATGTATAGAAATTATCTAGTTGTAATTTACATGTAGTTTTACCTAAGTGGGCTAGCTCGTCGTCTTGCGGTACGAGTGTATGGTGTAGGATCTAGAGGGTTCCGAGGTCGAGTGAAACGCTATTGAGTTTTTCCTTTTTGAAATATTCGATAACAATTCGGAGTCTGGAAAGGTGCACGAAAAATGGCAATAGCCTTGCTCCCTAGCACGTAGTCACATACCTGATGACATGATTGCCTAAAAGTAATCGCCGATAGTGATAAGGGCGCCATTTGTGACAGGTAGTGACTTTATTAAGTAGTTGCCATAACAATGTTATTTCTTTTTTCTACAATAAAGCATAATATAGAAAATGTGGTTATAGATAAGCATATCGGTTTACCACTCTGCCTCTTATGCAAAGCTTACAAACCGTTCCACCAACAAGAAATCCCTGGTAGACATTACTGATGTATCCACATTTTTATTTTTCGTAATGCAGAGATACGAAACTCAGAGCAAATATTAACGGATAAATTACAGATATCATCCGAACATAATTAAGTACATTCCGAAACTGGAGTCCTGACAAAATCGCTTACGATCCAAGATAATCCAGAACAATGAATCTTCGGCCAAGTTTCGGAGTTAATGAATCGGCAGGAACGCATTAGGATATTGATGAGGGTGCAGGAAGATATCCGACGACAAGAGACCGGTGGAT
The DNA here is from genome assembly GCA_030295005.1 of Cephonodes hylas. NCBI lineage: Eukaryota > Metazoa > Arthropoda > Insecta > Lepidoptera > Sphingidae > Cephonodes > Cephonodes hylas. Next base: position 11,097,219 of record AP025371.1, read on the forward strand.
TTTACGGAATTTATGCATTTGTACGATTAATAGCAACACAGAACAGTTGAAAGAAAGAAAATGCTAGTGAGAGAAACAGTGGTACCACCTTAATTGAAGAAACTCATTTGTGCTGCAGTACAAATTGACTTCGCGGCTTAACCATTTACTTGAAAACAGCCTTTAAGTTTTATATTTCCAAAGTATATTTTTCTTTATATTTGCCTACTTTATTCGTCACCATCATAAGCCTATATACGTCCCACTGTTGGACAAAAACCTCCTCTACATCTGAGAGCATTAAGGCCTTATTGCACAGTTTACTTTGTTCATAATTATCAACATAATAAGTGAACTTCGTATTTAGGATGTCTGAATACTCTTACTTAGCATGTGACTCCTCAGAGTAGAAATTCGTGGTCTTAATGTATTAAGTACGTGAGAAAACATCAGAAAGGCCTTTTTAAACTGGCTTACGTGCCTAATGCCGTGAGGTCGAGTGTTATGCGGCGTCTAAGTGTGTTCGTGTGTATTTCAACTAAAAGCATTCCGTCTGAGAAGTTGTCGAATTACGCGCATACATTGGTCAAGGTTGATATAATTCTGTGGCGTAATAATGAGGGTAGGAATCCTTTGTGTTTTGAAATCTTGGACTGGCGTTTGCTAAGTTATGTTTTAGAGATATTGTGGATAATATGCCTGCATACCCGGGAGGGTAGTTAGCATTTCTAAACTCAATTTTGGGGGCTAGGTTTCAAATCCCATATCATCATGTGGGAGCTACATGATGATAATGATGATGTTGAAGGTGATGTGGATGGTGGTGATGATGACGATAAAAATTATAGGAAACTAACTACTTTCCGTATTAGGGGTCACTTTAACTTAGTTACACTGCCCGCTTTGCTGTGAAACCTGGGACATCCAAATCATCACAGCATAACTCGCGTACAAAATATTTCATATATAAAATTTTAAGCGCGTTCAAAATATCCCGTATTGGTTTTATAATTAATTCATACGGCTTTCATGGATTTTGCGAATCGCGTGATTGGCCATCAGTGAGTTTTGCTACGCTTGCATTTGCCGAAATGGAAAGTGGATCGACTTTTATTTTGACTATTGTAATTGGAACAATTGCATGAATCATTTAAATGTAATGAAAGCGTCGACTGCTTTTGCCGATGTATTTTACGCTTCATTTAGAGATTGTTTGAACTTCTGACCTTGTTTGATTTATTCGTCAAATTATTTATTTATTCTTTTTGGGATCGTGGTGCTGTTATTTTGTGCTAGTGTGTTTAATACCAACTTAGACTACCATGAACTATCGTGATAGTTCTTAGTTGTAGAGTTATCCTGTACCCAGCAGCAACATGATTATTATTATGATTTTATGATGATGTTATGACAATTTTGATGACTGTTTAGAAATTTTTGTGCATACACACATTTACAGTCACGACAATATTCCTGAACGAGTAGATAGAGAGTCTTCTCTCTTCGTTTTGACAGTTAGGTTTTTTAACTCTCATGAAATAGGAGTAAAACCTGTATCTGTCTTTCAGACACATTTAGAGCTAATGCTGAAATTTTCCTAAATGATTAAAGTATCGACCCTTACTTTAAGTTAAAGTATTATAATTCGACTAGTTCTAAATATTATCTAATCAGCCCAGCTTCTTGTAAACAACAAGTCTTTTTGTAAGTCAACAGAATTAAAACTGATCCGTTTTCTTTTTCTTTTCAAGATGACAAACAGGCAATATCTCATCGGTTGTACCGTAGGGAGGGACGGAACCCTTTCGGTTATCAATCGTGGGCCGGCCTTTGGGGAATGTTTCTCTTGACGCAATTTCCCTTTCCCTATCTCCCGATCCTACATTTACATCGCCTTGGTGTAAGAAATGCGTATTTTATCTTTATGCCTTTATGAAGTTTTTATATTTTCGGGTCTGTAGGGTATTGGAGATTAAAATGCTTCGCTTTTTGGGTATATGTGTTGTTTTTGAAGGGTTTTGTATTGTTTTGTTGTGCTTTTGTTATGTATGAATAAAGAGTAGAATCCTCTTCAGCCAATATTCGTCTCACTGCTAGGCACGGGCCTCCTCTACAACTGAAAGGGTTTAGGTGTAGTCCACCGCCTAGCTAAGTGATACGCGAACTGCATACCTGAGAAATTCCTAAGAACTTTTAGGTGTGCAAGTTTCCTCACGATATTTTCCTTCTTCGTTACAGTAAGTGATAATTCAGTGTGAATGAACTCATAACTTCGCAAAGTCAGAGGTTTGTGCCTGGGTTTTGAACCGGCAACCACCGAAATTCTCGACAATGCGCCTAAACCTAGAGGTCATCACAACTCGAAATTAGAATAGCGAAAACTATCGTAGAAAATATGAACATTGGGCTTAATATGATTCTGCAGTGTTCTATTAACTTACTAACATGATCAATGACTTCGAAAGCAATTAATATCACATAAACAAAAACGAATCAATTTTGACCGGTTACGATAAATCATCAATTGACACGGAGGCTTTTGAAAAATATGATTTCACAAGCAAAACATTTTTGTTTACATTAAATTCGCTAGCTTTTGGTGCTGAAAGGGGATCAACCTTCGATGTTTCCATTAGATATGATTTTTCGTCAACATTCAATTTATTACATTTTCATAATCTCTTTTCGATTTGTTAACAATAACAATGGCTCCGCGAAATCATCGGATTGTATTTATTTTCGCATATTTGGATTCAAATTTTTATATATAATATAGGTGCGAATACATACATCAAAAGGCAGCGTATATAGACACATATACATGTATACAGTATATAACGCGAGCATTTGATTAAAGCGTCCGTGCATATTGAAATCCGCTGAATTTTAGTGGATATACAGACGAGAGGAAATCGTATGTATCTCAAACGGATTGCAAAGCCAAATCAATATTCGTGGACTAGAATGGGTTAGTTAGAATGCAGAACATACATTCCCTATTTATAGTATATTTACTGTGAAGCATCTATATGATAATCTAGCACTAGACCACCTCAATATCCAAGAATATCCATAGAGAAAACGTCGGTGGTCTGTTTACATCGCGTTAATCACTGTCTGCACCACGTGACTTTCTCGCATAAAAACTATGTACGACATTCAATTACTTGCAAAGCAATAAATTTACCGCGACAAATGCCGAGACGTTGTCAATAGTTAAAGCATTAATTGCCTCGTTACCGCGTCATCTCAGAGACGGACGTGGCGAAGGCATAAAGCCAATTGTCATCCCATCACCCGGCGAAAGTAACAGCTGTGCGCTATTGATACTTACTTGTCAGTCATGCGTTGAGAAAGCGTGTGTCGAGCGGTCCGCGCAAATTTACTTGTCAAAACATTATGACGAATACGAAGAAAGCTCCAGGGCACAGATTAAGTAATACGCGCAGATGCGACAGTCTGACGGTTTGATTTTGACAGGTGTCAGTTGGTTTGATGAAATTCCCCGAGGAAGCAGTGAAAAGCTGTGTACGATAGTATAAATTAGATTTAATACTAGTACAGAAAAATATTTTTGATTCATTCAATGATTAGGGTTTAGGTAATTTGTTATATAAAGAAGAAAATAAGTTGTGTGTTAATTTATCAAAATACAAAACTTATGTGTGAATCATGGTTTGAGATGTATAATTTTTATGTTTACAATGTAATTATTATTTGATAAAAAAATCTTCTGTATTTATTTTTATGATGTCCTTTTTACGTTTGTCATTTTTTGCGAAGCGAAGAATCTTGAAATTTAACCACGTCTTTTTCTAATAGGTGATAATATAATATCTAATAGTAGGCATACAAATTTGAACCTTACAACATTTTAGAAGCAATCCAAGCCAAAATGAGTCTATATGTGTAAAAACATGCATTTTCTCTGAAACTACCGTATCGTACTAACTACCCGCACCTAAATACAAGCCGTCGTGACCCAAGCCACACTTGGATCCTTATCATCAATACTTGTCACATCTGCGCTAACCTGTTCATTGCGGCTGTCACACGTCTTCAGAAAGCTTGTAAGGTACGGTTGACCCACTGACTACGCAATGTAGGGTGCAGGGCTCCATTATGGTAATGACTGATGTTCTGTCCGTCCGTACGCGGCGGGGTGTTTGACGCGAACAACATTATTCCCAATTCTTGTGAATAGCATGTGTGCTAACTGCTTTGTCTTCGATGAATGAAAGGCTAACCTGTTTGAGGATGTTTTTGTGAATGGAAATGAAACTGCTAAGTGTGTTGTTTAAACAACCGACTGTCTTGAGATATCGTCTTAAATGGCTGTCTGTTAGTTTATGGGTTTGGAAGTTTTATTGATACGACAGCCCCGTGGTCTCGCCGCAAAAGGGATTTATTTCCCGTGTTAGATAAAGTGTTATTTTACAGTTTTGCAATAGGTTTCCTAATATCGCTTTTTGGGCACATTTACAGTCATCGTGCTACAACTGAGAACTGTCCTATGAAAACTCCACATAGTAAAGCTTCGTGACCACGGGGCAGACTTGACCTAAATCAGTATAATTGCCAAGGCTAACAAGTCTCAGCCATAAACAGATTAGTGTGTACGAGGCACAATATAATTGCAGGAATAGAAGTGGTCATAAAGAAGTGTTTATATAAATAGCAGGAAAGTAAATTACTCTCTATAAAGAGCATTTTATATTATAAAGCTTCGATGATAAAATACTTTCCTATCTCCCATTTTCCGCTGCAAACGACGCGAACAAAATGTTTTAAAATATTGAACGTCAAGGTGAAATGCGAACAAAGGCTTTGTAAAACCGGAACGTGATTAACTCCACGTAGAACATTTAATATGGAATATTTACCCACCATTTTATCCTTTCATTTTCCAAGCAGCATAGACAATTTTACTATCAAATTCACCGTAACAACTTTACCCGTTCTCATTCGATTCAGCCGCTGCATCGCTTCAAATCAACGGAACAATGGGTGTATAAATGATATTTAAACACACGTTGGATCGCTTTACAGCGCTTAATGACACAGCGGGCACGGACTGATTTTACGTCGAGCCGTCAATTTGCGACGCTTCCGATTTTCCAGTTTGTTTTCGAGTGATCGAAAGTATGGTTTCACTTGATTGTAATCACTGTTATGGTATAACGCACTGATGCATTTGACTGGGGACCGTGAACGTATGTTCAGCTGTCGTCGACGTACAGACGTCTGCACGAACTCATTAGATTGAATTATGTTAGGAATTTATCGCGTATCCGTCCTTCTGTACGGCAGGAAATTTTCCTTGCCCTGTTCGCGTCCACAGCTGCAGCTCAAATATTGTTGCTAAGCTTGTTTTAGATATTGGTTTGCTTTGAAGTGAATTAAGCTGAGGTTTTCAAAATATTAAATAGATTTTATCAATTTATTATGAAAATGGTCACAATTTTTAATTTATCGACGTACATGCTTAAAGAGGATAATGTTTAGGAAGCGAAAGAAGTGTGTTAGGACCATAGTATTTGACGCTCTATAGTCTTAATCTGCCCGAAATATATTTATTTTCTGGGTATGGGTCGTTAAGCCAGGTCTAATATATTTATACCTTTTGGCTTGGTAATATCTAATTGAAGAACTGAAAGCGTGGCATAGTGCCGTGAAGTAAGTAAACGCGATCGCCATAGCACCAATTACATAAATTGATTCCGTCGGCACGATCGCATACACTGGTCGCGATTAGTTCGCACGCCCGTATAGATTGTCACTGCCGATGGAATGCGCAGATACAACACGCTAGATGCGACAGATAAGTTTTAATTATGTGTATAATATGTGTATATATACGGGATTTATAAATACCGTAAAAACTAAGGCAGGGAATGGTAATTGGCATAAAAGAATACCGAAAAAAAAATGACGTTTCCGAACAATCATATACATTTAAGATGATTGTAAGGAAAGCGTTAATTTAATTTTACGGGATTTTTTAACGGCAATAGATTTGTTATCACCGTTACTTTTACCTGTCTTAATTTTCGGTCACGGTCTTTATACAGCCTCTATATACTAGCTATTTGCATTTGATAAATTGTCTTTGCTAACTAAAATTGGATGAAAGCAGTCATATTTTTATTGTTGTTTATACTTTAGACATCTCCAGTCAATATAGCATAGACCAATCAACCCAAATAGGTGAATTCGTATTTTTTTGATACAAAACTTTACCCTTCTTCATCAACCCATATTTGCCCACTGCTGAGCACGGGTCTCCTCTACCATTGAGAGAGTTTAGGCCATAGTCCACCACGCTGGCCTAGTGCGGGTTGGCGGACTACACACCTAAGAAATTCCTAAGAACTCTTAGGTGTGCAGGTTTCATCACGATGTTTTCCTTCACCGTTAAAGCAAGTGATAATTCAATGTGAATACACACATAACTTCGAAAAGCCAGAGGTGTGTGCCTGGCTGGGGTTCGAACCCGCGACCGTCGAGATTCTCGACCGCGCGCCCAAACCTCGAGGCCATCACTGCTTGATAAAACTTTACCCTTACCTCAATATATTTGTTGCAATGATATCTACGATATCTATATCAGTGATACAAGCTGACCGTGTTTTTACATCGTCTAAACACTAGGTTATAATCCAGGTAAACGCAATAACGATACAAGACTGGTCGCTTTTCTCCTGAACTCTTTTTACTTGGCGTATTAGAAAATAATTTACCATAGATGCGATGGATGGCCGGTTATCGATGTTAATTCTTGGAGCATGTGTTGAGAATGTTATTGAACACTGTTTAAGTAAACGTTGGTGATGGATAAGTAAGTGGGAGGGTTTAAACAGATGTTTTATCAATTGTGGCGAATACTAGACTCATGCATAATCGTATAAGGAATGAAGAAGTGATTAAAATACTTATGGGAGAAGATTATAACGAGATTTGCATAAGTCTAACTAAAAGTTTTGAGAAAAAAACAAAGGCGGTACTACCATAGAAGCCTAAATGCCCAGTTTGTCTTTCAAAATTCTGAAAAATCATCTTAAAGCTAGCTCTTAAATCTTTTTTTAACCAACGCTAGTAGACATACGAACGTAAATACTGCCACAGGGTAAAAGCTAGTTTGGTCATTTAAGGTTGAGAATGTTTTTGATGTTCTTAATATTATGAAGAAAAGAAACATCTAAACAGCCGGCAGTTAAGTATTTATTGACATTAGTATATGAGTATGAGAGACTATTGCCATCCGATCTCATATTTAAACAGATAACTCATCATTACATTAAGCTTTTTTGAAATTACGGAACGCATTGTTAAAAAATTTAATGAGAGATACAGGAATAATTCTAATGGAAACCCTACTTATGTAGGGTTTAGTGCAAAATAGAATTTTTTTTCGCCATCATAATACGCATTCGAAACTGCACTCTTCGTTTTCTAAGGTTTTCCCCAGCGTACATAACTGGGTCAGATCTTCGGACCGTCTTAACGCCTTACAAGGCAATCGGTTTATGTGTATTGTATTATTTATAATCATTAAGAAAGTTTTAGATAATAAATGCAGTGCAGGCGTGTGGAGCGCCATGCATGAATATTTATTAGGGATAATCTTATCGTGTGTGATACTGAATGTTCCTAGCTCGGTAGCGATCTATTTTGGTAACACTAAACTTCGTTAGGGATAGGTGATAATTATACTTGGTATTGTTGGGGCAGTAGCAGTGATGGCCTTGAGGTTTGGGCGCACGGTCGAGAATCTCGGCGGTCGCGGGTTCGAACCCCAGGCACACACCTCTGACTTTTCGAAGTTATGTGTGTATTCACATTGAATTATCACTTGCTTTCACGGTGAAGGAAAACATCGTGATAAAACCTGCACATCTAAAAGTTCTTAGGAATTTGTTAGGTGTGTAGTCCGCCAACCCGCACTAGGCCAGCGTGGTGGACTATGGCCTAAACCATCTCAATGGTAGAGGAGACCCGTGCTCAGCAGTGGGCGTATATGGGTTGATGAAGAAGATTGTTGGGGAGAAGCTTTGTTCAACTTCGAAACATAAATAAGTACACTCAATAGTCACATAAATATATAGATCTAACCTCACAATAAGATATATGTATAGTGAAGCGAGTATCAGAAGCAACGGGAAGCTCAGATCCGAAAGACATACTCCTAGATCGTATCTTTATAATTGATGAGTAAAAAAAGTAAGCTGATTATTAAGTTATAGAGGAACACAATTATTTTTACCATTTAGTGCGCATTTATTCATTTTGGAATATTTTTATTGAAGGCGGTTTTTATTTTTTAATACTATAAATGTTATTTGAAGCATTCTTGCATAACCCTTCCCATTCCTTGAAGATTTACGCGCGCCAGAGCGTGATACGTGAGGAAATGTCAAGTCCCCAATAAGTGGCTGTCGGGGATTCAATAAAAATTCCTCGGATGGATTGCGGAGTCGAATTTACGTGTGAAGGCACAGACGGGCGCCCGGGCCCGACTCTCTCCTAATAAAAGTCTTATTGACAGATATATCGGTTTACGAGTCACGTGGTGCGGCGGCTACGAAAACTCAACATAGTCATATTTTATTTATAGTATAGACTGTCTTATGTCACTAGTAGTGATGACCTCGAGGTTTAGGCGCGCGGTCAAGAATCTCGGCGGCCGCGGGTTCGAACCCCAGGCACACACCTCTGACTATTCGAAGTTATGTGAATATACACATTGAATGATCACTTGCTTTAATGGTGAAGGAAAAAATCGTGAGGAAACCAGCACAGCTAAAAGTTCTTAGGTATTTCTTAGGCGTGTAGTTCGCCAACCCACACTAGGCCACCATGGTGGGCTATGACCTATACACCCTCTCAATGATAGAGGATTGTGGCTTATGATAACCAACATTGACATCAAGACATAGATCAAGAATGACTTTTATTTTATAATAAATTTATTAAAGTGATCAATTGTGAATACTTGTCGCAAGATACTCAAAATTAGATTTAATCAGAGACTTGTTTACCATAAATAAACCTTCAACTAAACGCTTTTCCCATGGCCCGACGTTTAGTACCTACATGAATCTTGTTACAGGGAAATAGTTACATTAACGTGTTATGGCCTCATAAAAACGCTATCTCTACGCTCGTTGGCTGTAGACCGTAAGGTCCAGGATTCATTCCCGGCCAAAGCAATCGAGTTTAATGAGTATTAGCATTATTGAAATTGCGTTTCGGAAAAAGACGAGATTGTACCCTAATTAATTACGAAGCAATTAATGGGTTTATAAATTAATTGGTTCTAGACAGTAGCGGTACCCTAACAGGAGCCTAAAAGACCATTGCTTTACTTATTTTATTATCTTAAAGCTTTAAATCTTTATTGGCCAAAAAGCAATTAAAGATATAAATGAGATTATCCTGATCCACTCGATTAACATTTATAAATAGATGTTGCTCAATTGCCGTGTAACGCTTTTGGTCTTCTATGGAAGTACCGATACTGGTTTTAGAGAATGATATTTAGCCAGATTTTAATTTAATAACTAATTTTTATTCTTATTATTTTTATAATTCGAATTTGATGCTCCTAATTAATTGATAGTAATTTAACATACGGCTGAACGAGTGGTTCCTTAGCCATTCTAGTAGTTTTACAAATTTTGCTTTTTTTATGATAATGAAAAACCCAGAAATAAACATGTAACGGAACGTATTGAGTTCTTATTATAATTTTTTTTCCTAGCAAAAGAAATAAAACATGTTTATGTTGGCAACATCGCTGAAGCACTAGTGTATTCCGAGAGACAGTCGAATCGGACTTACGAAATTAGATCAACGAGAGAACGTAAGCGAATTTGTTGAGGACATCAAAAGGGTACAAAAAGGATACAATAATATTTTCTTTGAGTTTTTTTTGTTATTACAGTTCGTTTCGATATATTTTGTTGTGGTAAAATACAGAGAACATGACAGGCCTAAAGTTTAAAATTCAGTTACACGATGTTATTGAAGTCTTTGCTCAGAAAATTCTTAAGGATTCTGGTAATACGTTAAACGGCAGTACTGAGATTACTACACCATTGTTTTATTTTCATCATCATCATTATCAATCATACCAGCCAATTTAACCCATGAATAAAAAAATACTAATAAATAAATAGAGCTAACAGTCACTCATACAAGCCCTATGTGGTGGGTACCAGAAAGAATGAGAGACTTTTTGGCGTCAAAACAAAGGGCTGTTAAAGACGAGAATGACAACTACAGATGGCAGAAAGATACTACCCACATAAGGTAGTTTTAAGCGAGTACTGACAAGAACTGACACGTGTCTCCTCCAATCTAATATGTCTGACGTAATTATTCCTTGAAACACGACGTTGGCTTCGTATTTGTACGAAGTTTGATTATTTTTGTTCGTACAACTTTTCCCATTAGGAGTTTGGTCTTATTTATATGGATTCACGAGAATATTTGATAGGTTGATGGAAGAGTGGGCGTGGTTTATTTATCTTCCATACTATCTTTGATTAAATAAATATGCTTTAAGTATTACATATCCTAGGCTCTCTTTGAGATTTTTTAGACATGTGTGTAGACTCAGTTTATCTCGTACTTTAACGGTGAAGGAAAACATCTTAAATGAAATGTTTGAATGAAATTAATTTCTCTCCTTTACTATAATCTATTCTCTTATCTTTATTTACCTAGGTAATTAAAACAGTACTAAAATGGTACTTAACTGGAGTTACAGCCACTGTCTCACACTTTTAAACACTGTTATTTGTTAAAGAAATAATTTATTGTCGCGACGCAATCGTAAAATACGAGGTTAGTGCTTTCCTGGACTTTATCGGTGGAGCCACTTTAACGGCCACAACCTTATCAAAAGTGGGCCAGCAAAAATGTATAACACGACAATATAAATACCAAAGTACTTTTTAAATTACTCATGACTAACGATAAAGTTATATTTTGGGTTTTTCCAAGCTTACAGGTAGTAGGGAAAAATATCTTTCTGTAATTGTTTCGGTGGACCTTCAGCTAAAGTGTGTGCCTTGCGATGAGATCACGGGTTCCCGGAATGAACTCCCTGCCTCGGTGTTCCCCGAGCGCTATGACATGGCCTTCTTCAAACGAGGCTTAAAAAGAGTACTTTCCTCACGGTAGGCAGCGGCGTGGCTGTGCCCCTGGCATTGCCAAGTCCATGAGCGACGGTGACCGCTTACCATCAGGCGGGCCGTCAGCTCGTCTACCTGCTAGGGCAATTAAAAAAAAAAACACGCATGTTGTTTCGATTGTCCCAATTCGGAGGTACTTCCACAGAAGCCAAAAGCGGTAATTGTGTAATCTGTAGTTAAATTATTCTTTAATGTGGGATCAGTATGTGTTCTAATTTACATGTCAAATTGCTTTTGTTAAATTAAAAATTAACGCTTAAAGATTAATATATGGAATTTTGGAAGACAAACTGGGTTTTCAAGCTTGTACTTTTTTCTTTGAATCTTTTAAATTTAAAGCAGATTATTTTACCTCTCAGTGCGACTGTGGTTGCGGAAATCGTCAGAAAAAGGGCTCGACTTAGTTTATCTTGTCAAACGATAATGGACTAACCATTCCGCAATTTACAACGAATAATAAAGACATTCTGAGCACTTATTTATCTTTTAAAGATAATGGCAAGTCGAAGCGTGCGTCATAAAGTGTGTCCCTTGAACAAAGTTACGGTGAAATTGTTTTGTCCTGTCATTAAGTAGCATTTGATATTGAAGGGAACAAAAATACACAATATTTTTCCATTTTTTAGAAACAGGCAGAAATGTATTTTTTTTCACCTAAAATTACCAGCTGTGTTTTGAGTCCCACGTGACAAGCCTGTTGCCGTTGTAAAGGTAAATTTCCAGACTCCGTATTGCTACTGCGAATTTGCTAATTGATGAAGTTTTTATGGGTAAGGAAGTGATCTTTACGTCGTAAGGCAAATGAAGCGGTTTACATATACAAATACATGATCGTCCCATATATAACGTGTTACAAAATACCCCATAAAAATTTAATTAAATATCTAAGCCAAAAATGTTGTCAACCCTAGTAGGCTGTCTTGTCAGGGAACCATATCATTTAACAGAAAAGCCTAAGTACTTCTTTTACCTTATAAATTTCTACTTTAGCCCTTATGAAAAAATGGAAATATAATGAGGTTTTGTTTTGTTGCAGGTGTGGTTGTGATGACATGGTGGTGGGGGGTGGCGCTGCTGGCGCTGTGTGCGCCCGTCCGCCCCGCGCCCCGGACGGGCAACGGTGAGCAATTCTACAGTAAGCATCACGAGCACTCTTTCCATTTCCAATACACCTTTCAGAATGCTCTACTGTAAGTACTCTGTGAGAAATACTCTACAGGGATTCTAGAATGGGTAACCTGTCTTTGACTGAGTACTATTACTACTCTGTAGGGACTTTGGCTTTATAGAATGGGCTGACTTTTTCTTTGACTGTGACTACTGGTACTACTCTACAAGGATTTTGGGAATATAGAATTGGACAACTTTTTAATTGTTTATGGGTAGTAAGTATTAGTTTACAGGATTTTCGGCACTACAGAATAGGTAACCTTTTTCTTTGACTGTGAGTACTATTACTACTACCGAGACTTCGACACTATAGAATGGGTCACCTTTTTTGACGTTTTCCTAACAATCCCATACATTTAATACCAATGGATTTTAGGCTATATAAGCTGTTATTAGTTAAAAAAAACTGAAAATCGAAGACTAGGTCAGTAGATCATATTATTTAAATACGACCTTATCTCAAATGCATGAACTTGATTTTGAATTTATTACAAAATAAATGACTTTTTCCTAACATTTGTATGAAATTGTACCGATGTTTTCTAATAAGACATTATTATGGAGCTATTTAACAAACGTTTTTTTTAATTAAAGCAATATAGTTTCAATTGCTAATGACGCAATCAAAGGCACCGTCTGCGTGTACCGAAATAAATTCGAAGCTTATTCACAGCGTGCAACAAACTAGGTAGTTACTCTCGCCCCTTATCGCGGATTTAGTCGTAAATCCAGGATTATGTCCCGCCGTTTTTATGGGCCCAACGTAGGGCTCGGCCACAATGCCGGAACATTTGCGGTACTTTAATGTCACCGTCGTTCACTGCGTTTAATGACTCGAGGATTTCTCGTATTATTTAAATTTCCATAAAAATATCAAGTGCTTTTGATGTTTATGTGTGGTTTAAAAATTACCGTTGATAAACGATGTTTTATGATGGTTGCCATGGTTTGAATGTGAGGCTGTAAAGGTTTAGTTTTATGGCTGAGTATGGGCCTCCCTTTTAACGTAAATAAATCGGTGTTGATGTCGTAATAAGTAAGAGAAAGTAGGATAAGTATAAATAATTTGTTCTCGAGTATTTAAATGTTTAGTTCGAAACAGATGTACTAGAATTTCAGATAAAACTTATCGATTTGAATATTATAAAAAGCAAAATTCTACGATAATAACAACGCATAATTTGTATCCGACAGCTATCGCACCGAGATAAATGTTTGTCTCATACGCAAATATGTATCTGTCCCGGACGCGGGTGTTAGTAATTCCGAAAGTCTTCCGTAGTTTCTGATACCCACAACACCAGACATAATATCTAATCGTGGGATCAGAATTGTATGTGACTGTTTTATTTATTTATTTATCTTATTGTACATTTATTCAATTCAATTTAGAAGTTATACCATGTTCTCAGTGATAATGTTGCAAATATATATCCACAACACAAGTACCGTAACATAGGCTCTGAACCATACATTCAACTTTTGTATTTATTTATACACACATAACAATAAAAACAAACGAACCGCGGCGTTTTGCACCTGCCCATGTGAACACGGCGCGTATTGCAACATAGTCAATGTATCGTTTACAAACATTAACTGGGAGCCATCGGTAAGGCGTTTATATCATTGTGTAATGCATTTTGCTGCCTCTGCTATCATTGTAAGATTTTATCGTTTGTTAAACTGTAAATCTCTTATGTTTGTACACATATCCAATAGCCAACTTTATTGCTATTGGATATGATATTGGAGGTATAAAAGTGTTTTATTTTGAGGATTACGTGTATGGTATTTTGATACTCCGTCGAAGCTTGGGTTTATATCTTAGGCAGGCACCGTTGAATGTTAAAAATTATTTTATATATTTTTATGAATTGGTTACAGAATTGGCAACAGTAACGTTACAGAGTAAACTTAAATTCGACTTCTGAGCAGTAGGAATTCTATTCCGATATTTTTTTTCAGTAACCCTATGAAGGCTGAAAATGTACCAAGCAAACGAAAATGACTTCAATTATTTAAGCGTAGTACTTGAACGGCCAACATAGTTTTCATACGTGAATCAAAACTTGAATAAAAAGTATAGCCTGTGAGTTACGTAAGCAATTCTTTAAAGAAACTGACGTGGTTATATGTTACCATGAGTCATAACTCATCTCTTAAATTTTATTCAGTGAGTCAAAGGACACGTCAACTCCAAGTATTTTTTATTACCTTTATTAAATTCCATGAAAATTTAACTCATCCATGAGAGCTGTCCCAAATTGGTTTTCGATGAACGTGGTTGAAATTATTATCTTATCTCGGAAATGGAATACGGCAAGATTAATGTGTACAATCATTGGCGAATTATTCGCAGAATTGGGTTTTGATTTTCGTATTAAATTATTGGCTACATTATTACGGTCTTTATCTAGATTTGATGTGTGGAAGGTTTAGAATCAGGTTTGAAAAAGTGTGATGATAATAAATAAGAGATTGTAGAGATTTCTTGTAACCAAAAAGACAAGAGAGACATTGGATGGTTGGATCTTATAACTATTTCTCCAATTTTCGCGTTAATGCTCTTTCCATCACTTTGAAAAATTGTTCAGCTTTTAATAAAACCCAAGATAAATACAAAAGCTTTGTCGTTTATTCCAAGAGTTCGATATATAATCCAATAAAAGAGCAATTTAACTTCCAAAGAAAATAATTAGGAAATGATTTAAGCGTATTTCCTTTCACAACACACAAAGCCCTTCAAACGCTCTTATTTCCGCTGAAGAATTTATCCACGGTCAGAAAACCCAATAAAAATACGAGATAAATTTTCCCAAGAAGCTTAACTTGAATGTTCCAACCACAGTTTAGCGTTTATTTTTTTATTTATTAGGGCTGTCAGGGCGAGAAATATTAATTTGCCTGCAACATTAGGGTTACCGCAGATTCACTTCAACTCTCCTTTCTCAAGGGAACGATGTCAAATTTCGTTTAAATAAACGCTTTGTTGGCATAAAAATTCATGAGAAAACTCTCGGCAGTGGATGGAAGGGGAGAAAATTGTTTGAGAGCGAAGTGGTATTGAATTTAGCTCGGCTATCCTGTGATGAGCTGGCCAAATAAGTTTATGAAGGTATCTCGAATTGGAAGCTTTCGTTGGAGAATTTTCAATTCAATTACAAGTTTGTGAATTCATTCTTTATTTGAATCGGATAATGTTTTTCGTATTCTTGGTATTTTCGAACAAAAGTCATCGTAAAATTGATTCAGGATTTTTCGTTTGATGTCTTATGTGGATTTTCAGTTAAAAAATTATCATAATAGTAGGGAATCTAGGTTCATTTAGTGTCGGGTGTATTTTAAGAAATATTCACAAGACGTCATGACTCATGCTAAGCGAACTCCTTATAAAGTTTGAATAATACGGCAGATGATAATGGGCTTCGCAAAATTGTTGTGCTTATTTCTTTGTAGATTTAAGCGCGAATTTTTATAAAGGTGGACTTCTTGAATATACTGAACAACGTGGCATTACTGCCAATAAGAACATAATTCGGTTCGCTAGTGCAGATCATATTTTATCCCGTGTGTGGAGGAGTCTGACGTCTAGCTTCAACGTTTTCAAATTCCCACATCTTTGCAACTGAAATCATAATCTAATTCTAAAAACATCACATTTCCTATATAGATCGAAAAATCAATCTCAAAGTAGATCGAATTTTTGGCTCCAAAAAATGAATAAATACGCAAACCTGTTTCATATGAGGTTGTTCTTTTGTTATTTTTTATGTTCCGCTATTTATCGCCCGGAAAGTACGATATTTTGTTGAAATAAACATATATATCACAAAGGTGAGGGTAATACCATAAATTACGCTAAATAACAACGAACGCCTTTATTTATGTGTTTGTGGATAGGGTGCGGACACAAAGGAAATATTTTTTCACGTGGAAACTGAGCATTTGGTCTTAATGTATACCTAACTTAGTTGTTTTTCTGAAGCGTTAAGTTTTTACTTAAGCGTAAGTAGTTCGCTTTTATATTTTTTTTATTGTAAGTCGTCATTATTATTTACAAAATCAAAATAATAAAAAATAAAATATATTGACTAATAGACAAGTATTGATTTTACACCAGGGTATCAGAAAATAAACAAAATCAATTGTAAAGGAAAAATACTTTTTTACTAAGAGACAAGTATTGATCTTAGTCCAAGGTATCAGATATAAATCGAGACTTATCACCCTCACAAACATTCAGACTCAAATTATCCCAATACAGACAGGTAGGGATTGAACCCACGACTTGTCGGTTCACAGGCTGATATCTTACCAGGCTATTATTACCACGCATATATCAATACAACTGTCAGGCCTACAAGCTAAATGTATGACTGACAGTGATGAATTGACAGTTACTGTGCGTGTCACTTTCCGACCTAGTTCGAAACATGTGGGAACAAGATTCGATATCTCTTTTAGATGCATTAAAGAGCTTAGATAAGTCCATGCAACAAAACTATCTTGCATCTTCAGTTTTACAAACTACGTACACAAACATATATATTCGATACCACTAAGAGGTAGGTAGAGGTGCATTTCTAAACCCACGTTTCGCCAGGTATCAATGGGTACAACTTAATAAAGAGCTCCTATTGCTGTTTGCCGGGCTCATTTTCAGCCTCCATGCTACTAAGAATCTCTTAAAGGAATAGCCCTAAACAAATTATGTTGGTTAAAAATATATTTTTACAGACCATTCCAATCTCGTGTCTAAAAATACATTACTTATACCTAAATCCTACTTTAGATCAATTTTGTTTCCCCCAGTATTTTACATTTGAATCGGATAAAACCTGATTAGAACCCTACATTATAAATTGGGTTCAGAACTTGCACTAATTTAAATTTAAAAACTAACATTTTTTATGTATACCATTAAACCCCTCATTGTTTAATTTGAAAACAAAAATTCACACAGAAATCTTGAAAATCATTCTTACCATTGAAAAAATATATGTAGTTACATACCCACTTACACAAACATATGGAAAGCCTACGCGAGAGAAACGTAACAAAGAAAATCACATAACAGCAATCTCGGCCCGCTTAATCTAAATCAGAGAGCTCATAAAGCGTTATGGTTGTATAGATGGCGCTGCGATCGCGTGAGGGGCAAAGGATACATGCGTATGAAAGCGAAGTGGTTTCACTTTCATATCATTTACTGTGGCAACAAAGCGATTTATGTGAAGCGCGCTCCATTGATGGATGGGGTGGATAGGACGGGAAAGCTAGACGAAGACATGAAGGTATTGCGTTGGTGTGAAGGTAAGGCTAAACGGTCAAGAGTTTGAATTAAGAATCCAGTTGGTTTCAATATTAGGGTTTATTATTGCTCATTTTACGAGAAGGTGGTAAAAGAAAATTATCTGCAAAGTATTTTGGTTATTTCTACAGGTTTTTTTATGTGTAATAATGAAAAACAGATTTATTATTTATTATTATTGTTTAGTTGGTGCACTAAGGTCTAAAACCTCTTAGTTCTAGAAGAGGCAAGTACCCAGTATCACGACGAAAATGCTGATGATGACTAAAATTATTTATTTTAACAGCAAATGATGAAAAAAAAACTTCAAAGACGAAATAAGTTAAAAAATGCATAATATTTAAATTACGAATATTATTCGTAACGGTGCAGTAAAATGACTACACTGCATCTAATGATAAGCGCAGACAATTTTAAATTCCAGAAAAACGTTTCTCCCATTTTAATTAATGCACTCAATTATCTTTTAGGTTATATGTAACAACCAAATAGAAATACGTTAGTTCCGCCTCAGCGCATGGTCACCGGTTCATATGGTAGAGCTTTTAAGTTGTTTAACTACTCGTCACTTTCGATCGGCTCTCATCTCGGAGCGCTCGACAAATTTACAAAGAGCCCGCGAGGCACACTTTCTACATTATTCCCGAGGACTTTGTATATTGGACACGTTGTGCCACTTATCAGATCTGCGCTTTTATGTCCATGTAAATATTTAGCTGGAAAAGTAGTTCCGTGTTTTCCATTAGTTTAATAAGTAAATTTTCGTAATGGGTGCTATTGTTCTTATAATGTTTGAGTTATGGATTATTTTATGTATTAAGTTATGGGTGGACTGTCGTCTGATACAACTTTGTAAGAGTAAGTAGATGCAGAGTATATATTAAGATTATCAATTAATTTAACCAAAAATGTGCTCGTGACTACAAGCTTAGACATTCGATGAGAGCAAAAATATTTTTAACAATTTTCCCTCAGGTTGATTGGTCCTGTGTCATAATTATGTGACGTAATATGAGTTCTTCGTTCTATTCTTGGATGTAGTGTCTTCTACAGCACAGCAATATCCTGCGGTTGGATCAACCGAATCAATCGTAATATTGGATGGCAAACTAAAATGAAGCAAGTGGGGTGTAAATTTATCTGTAGCACGGCTCGGTGGATCGGGCCATCTCGTCCGCACGGCTGGGTATATCGCTCTGGGAAATTGAATAGAGCACAGGTGACGTGTTACGCGAGATATTTTATCGTGTGAAATGATATACGTCATGTAATGGAATCTGTGATTTATATTTGACAGCTCCGTGGCAACTGCCACGGCTAGACACCAGCTTGCGAAACGGGCGGTCGCGGATTCGATCTCCGCACCGAGACAAATGTTTGTATGAACCACAAATATGTGTTTCAGGTGTAGGTATTTGTGAGACCGAAAAGTCTCTCGTAGTCTCTGATACCCACGACACAGCTCTTGTAACCTAGTGTGGGGTCAGAACTATGTTTCTTTATTGAAAATCTACCTTCTGAATCGTGCAGTAAATAACAGAAGACTGATATACCGTTTTGCTAGTTCAATAAACAATTTTCTTATTATTCCACGCATAACTTCTGTAAGGCGTTCATTTGATCAAATGTAGTTCGCACTGCTCAACAAGTGAACTACAAGCGTTTAATATCGAGTTATAAAGCAGTACATTGGAACATTGGTCTGGATTGCGAGTGAAATCCGCCGGCTGGGCGCTTGTCTCGCCAAGGGACGGCGGAAACAGACATAAACTCTTCGGAAGTGACAGTGTACTCGTATTCAACTGGTTTTCTTTAAATTTTATTTCTAACATCGAGTTTATTTCATAACCTATGGATTACAGTATTAAAAGATATAAATTTTTAAATTAATAAGTGGAATTTTATGAATTGGAATGCAATGAAAAATCATGTTTCATAGTTTTTCAAAATTGAAATTATTCGTTATAATCGAACAAGCAGTGTTTGCAAGATAAGCTTTATAATACAACTGCGTCTATGACACATCAATAATACGCATAATTTGTAAGTGTTAATATGCAATTGTTGGGCGTAATTGTAGGATTTCCGCGATGCGCAGTTTCTCGACACGTGGAAAGTTGAGGAAGACATAATGGCGGTAAATGAAGCGGGATGAGGTATGTCCGTTTGAAACTGAGCTTGGTACTGTTGAGGGTTGAATGTTTGACACGTGCGTGCGAAGGTATTGGGCAGAATAAGCGTTATGTTTATTGAAATGGAAAGGGCGAGTAGACAACTTTAAGTACTGATATGGCAACGACATCTGGATAAAATGATTGTAATTGACAGCCCTATGACGCAATTGGGTAGGCACCAGGTTGCGATAAGAGAGGCTGCGGGTTCCATCTTCGCACCGAGACAAAAGTTTGTGTGATCCACAAATATTTATGGGGCCGAAAAGTTTCCCGTAATTACTTTAACACGCGGCAATTTTTTTTTATCTTAGAGTGGGCTCAGAACTATGTATGTGACTGTTGGGTGTATTTATTATTTGTCTGTTACAAGTCTTTTAAAGATAAACTAACATAAGTGAAGGAATTCCTTTGACTATTACCAATTAAATCTAATTACCATCGAGTTTCACCGTAAGCCAAGCCCAAAAATTAAAATTCACAAACCTAAAACTTTCAATGGGCGCTCATTAAACAATAATATTTACATTACACTTCTTACTAATGTCGAAACTGGTGTCGCTTTCGTTGACCCGGCCGCGCGCGAGTGGTGTGTACATAACCTATTGAAGTCAGCTGCTCGAGAGGTCGATTTAAAACACGCCTCGTATTGATTTGGGTTATCAAACTCAATGTGAAAACACCTTAACTTGCGTAGTCTAGTATAGGCTAGATTAGAGTTACTGTAGGTCTGACTGGGCGAATGGGGTTGGTTAAATTTTATTAAAAAGAGGCCTTTGTACTTTCATGTTAAAAACAGTTTTTGAGATTATGCGCAGCAAATTAATTTGCAAAAACAATTATCTTTATCATAAGCCAACTGTAGGGCATAGGCCTCCTCTACAACTAAAAAAAACATTAGTCTAGCAGATTTTTATGTCAGTGGCACAATTTCTATATGTTACTGTCTATATTGAACCGATTACAGCCTATAAATTTAAATAAACTATCGATTGACACTTTGATCCCTTTTTAAACTAATTATATAAATTTTTTTTAATAACAATTTCTACATTTGATTTCTTACTTATGAACCATTTTTATCCAACATTTAACAGAAATTGTTTAAAAGAATGATTCAAAAGCGAAGAGAGACAAATTATACAGACGCGAGTGTTTAATGCAGAGCGTTTAGCATAAAAGCATTTGTATTCAAACGATTTATCTTATAAATGCGTTTCGAATTCGCTTTTACGAACCACCAGTATACTTCTCATACGGTTTTCATATTCGTTGTTGTATGTGGCTTTGCTATATCTTATTTTATGAATTCTTCGTTTGTTGCGTCACAAGTGACAGACGGGCGATTTAGTAGTCCCAAGTTTGATTCACAGGTCGGGCAAAGGTTAATAGTTCTTTTCTATTAGAAATATCGTAGCAATAGCATGGAGTTGTTTCCGAATGTTTCCGAAATTCACTGATAAAATTGTTGATACATTATTGCCAAAATTCCCTCTGTCTATCCGCTTAAGGATAAAGTCGTGAATAAACAAACCCAAATAGTTCTTTTGTCAAAAATATCGGGACATACAAACATTTTTGCATTAAGAGAGATTCATGAGTAATGTACGTGGTCCATTTTTCTCGTATCTAAGAATATATTTCGAATAAAATGCTCCGATGAAACTTGTTGCCGTTCCTATGTTTATGGGTTTGGTTGAGCGAAATCTTGTAGATCGATCTTGCCTATTGTGGTCTTGATTTGTGTGGACGCAATATTGTCAGTGGCTATTTGCTGACTCATGAATATATTTATCCCTGTATACTTATTTACGATCGGTGAGGTGGTCAAGCGAGTCTCCATCTTGGTAGTCGCTGCTCTATTATCCATATTTAGCCAATTATGTCCATATCTTCGCCAGTTATGTGTCTAAAAAGTGTGAACAAACTTGCACACCCACAAATTCTCGGTAAAATTTTTAGACATGAACAGACCACCGATTTACTAGCTAGTATAGTGGAAAATAGAATAGACAGCCCCGTACACAGTCGGCTAGATATCAGTGTTCAATCCCCGCACTGAGACGAATATTTGTGTCATCTACAAATGTTTGTTTCCGGTCTGAGTGTTAGTGAGACTGAAAAAATATTATTACGAACTGTGGATCTAATACTAGCGTTCAATAAGATTACGATTACAATTTCTGTTTTGATGATACCTGTTAGAGCCTTTCAAAACTTTCTGAATAAGTCGTTGTTTTTGCATTGCAAATATTAATCCGCATCACAAATTTAAGTGGTGAAATTAAATACCCAGATATAATTTAGCAAAATGTTTCTCGTCGTAAAAAGATTTCCCTACAATATTAACCGGTTCTTTCTTACATCGTATAGACCACTCAATTGTTTTGTTCATTAAGGTGAAAAGGAGAAAATTGCCGAAGCAATGGACCTGATGTTACTACACACGGCTGTTGAGAATAGCTAGTGTTCGATAGTTATAGGATAATTGTGAAAATTGAATATTAGTTCTAAAATGTATGAAGTTTTAGTGAAGGTTATATAATATGGGGATTTATGAGGGATAGAGACATTTACCTATATGCCAAAGAAAGTTTGTCTAGATTTCTGTAACAACATTTTGCCCGGTATGTATCAGTTCCACGAAATAAGGGCGAGGCTTTCGGACACATTTCTAGACCTCATGCTGCTTCTGAGAATCTTCCAATGGAAAAACACAATTCTTTGTACAACCTGGAAATTAAACCTGGGACTTCTAGATCGCACGGCATATTATACATGTGCCGCGACACCAAGCTTAAGAGATAAAGATAATTGTAGTAATTTCACTCCAATTATTATCATCAAAGAATACATAGTAAATTTATCAATCGATCATTCTGATCTTGCACTAAGATATAAGTCTTTTGTAGTGGGTATCACAAACTATGAAAAACTTCTCGGTCTCACAAACACTTATAGTTACACAAACATTTGTTTCGGGATCGAATCCACGGCCTCTCGTTTCGCATGCTGGTGTATAGCCAACTGCGCCACGAGGCTGCCAAATGCAGTCCATATAGCTGTACTGTTATGGAATGGAGATATGATTGCTGTCAAAAATAACGCTTTCCTTCATAGCAGAATTATGCAGACATGCGGTGCGCCTAAACAGATTATCAACGAGATAAGACCTACCTCCGTATGAGAAAATGTTTAAATTAAAATAAACGTTACATTTAACGTTTACAGCGGTATTAAGTTGTTTGATAAGTGGATCATTTTAACTGGATTTCTCTTTGCGGCGAGAATGTAAGTAAAGTTAGTGGATTTATATCGCTATCGTTTGAAATAGGTTGTGGATGGTGGTACTGTGGAAGTAGCTGTAATAAATTTTAGTATTTTTTGTGGGGTACAAGTCACCATCGGTAATAGTGACAGATACAGTATATTATTTTTTGTTATGTAGCTTTTTGTTGGTTATCGTGAAACAGAAGGGCACTTGTTGTCTAGACTGAGTTAGAATATTTTGCACGGCCAACTCTTATTCTATGTATGTTTTCTGTTTTTATATCTTTTTGTTCAGCCTTAATTTTTATTTCAATTCCTCTTTTTTTATCCCTGATGAAATATACATAAGCCTAGTCTTTGCCTTTGTCTGGGCACAAGAGTCCAAATTTATGCTGGAACTAAACTGATCAGGATCTTTGAAAATATTTCTTCTTTCCTTGATCAGTTCCTGTGCTCGCGTTATTGCTGTTGGAACTCCACGACCGTGTGTATATAATAGACGCACAATTACAAGCGCCCTATTGTGTCAATGAGATCAGCACTTCGGACTTCACTTTCAGCTGTCCATTGTGGTCGGGGCTTGGTGTTGCGAGTTAAATGAAAATGTACTATACATTGCTGCCCGTCGTTGGCGGCTGTGTATTAGCTAGGGTTTTAGAAATTATTGTGCGGGTAATGGCGGGGCTTTCTGCTAAATATCCGCGAATTAATTTACCTTATCGTTGGGGCTTAATAAGGATTTTATCTATGTATACGTCCTACTGGGTACGGACATCTTTTACGAATTTTTTTGAAAATGGTTGGTGAAGACTAAGTTAGACAACTATTGGAAGTTTCCAGACAAGGTCGGTTAGAAAACTATGACGGCCTAATGTGGGTTGGTATAATAAGTACTTTATAAAAAATCTTCGAGCAACTAAAGCTTGCTTTTTTCATTCAATCGATGACCTTCTATGTTAAATAAAACAATTTACTGAATGTATTTAAATACTAATATCTTTGCAAGTTCAAAAAATTAAAGTTAAAACATAATTTTTTTTCGTTTTCGTTATTCATCATCAGCTTAAAAAAAAATCAAAATTTCAAATAAAGGTTATTCGTGTCAAAACAATGGGTATGACATATCTTTCCGACCCAAAACAGAAAGGTATCGTCATTGTACTTCGTGTAGTAAATGACGAAACAAAATGTTTCCGTGACAATAAAAACTTTCCGTAAACTTAGAAAGTAAATTTCGAGCGATCTCTGTCATAACTGCGGGCTATCTGTTATTAATAATAACTCAGATTATGGTCCAATTATATTTGGAGAAACTAAGTTATTAAGGCATTTAAAGTTACCCGAAGAAAATGCTGTGAGAACTTTCGTAATTAATGTGAAGTATTTTTTATTGTCAAGGGTTTGATGTTTCTATATAATTTGAGTTTGTTTTGCCGTAATTGCATTTGAAAGTTGCAAGACATAAATTAGAAATAGTAATGGCCTCGAGGTTTAGGCACGGAGTCGAGAAACACGGCGGTCGTGGGTTCAAACCTACTGCAAACCTACGTCTCTGACTTTTCGTAGATATGTGTGTATTCATACTATAACGGTGAAGGAATAAATTGTCATAAACAAACCTCCACACCTTAAAGTCGTTAGCAATATCTTAAATATATAATCTGCGAAATCGGTTGATGATAGAAATACTCTATAATACTCATACAATAAAAATGATTTATGTTTAGAAGTAAACACTTGGGGTAATTTTGTAAAATGTTGGTAACAGTAGAAGCTTAATGTAAGCTTTCTTACATACAATGATTATTATTTATCAGCCAAGTAATGATATTTAAAATAGTGATATACCTAATACCATCATTATGTAAGCGCAGAATGTATAAACCCCTAAATATTCATATCAGCCGTCACGTCTTTATTCACCCCTTTATCTTTCACACCATTCGGAATCAATACTTTTTTACCTACGTACATATGATTCACCCTTATAACACGCCCAAACCACGACAGACAGTTTCCCTTCAACATATTCCTGCGAATATTTTGATAAAAATATCTTTGCTATCCGTCCTAATATGAGGTCGAAGGAAGGGAAAAAGATGAACCAGCATTATTACACCCAATTGGCTGTGATTTATACGATTCACTGAATCATCCCGGCCGCAAAGAAACGGCACCTTTGCGAAGCACTGACCTAGACGATAATCGATCGCGATAGCAAAATCTGCTGGGAATTGATCGAAATGAGAGTCGAGATAGAAATGTCTGGATTTGTAATGAACAGATTATCTTTTTGTATACGTTGTGTATATTTTATTTTTCTTTGTATATTGGAGTAAATAATGAAAAAAGGTTTTGTGGGTAATGTTTATGTATACCACTTACTCCTGTAACTCCGTAGAGGAAAACCTCTGTGACTTAATCTAGGAATTTAAAGACGTATTTCGCTAGCTGTATTTGAAGTCCTAGGTTAAGTCGTTATTGTATTTTCGCGTATATCAATAGACTTGTGCATTAAATTTTATGCTGAGAAATATCTGAGAGAAACGTATCATACTTTAGCCACCGGACCGACTAGGCAAAAAACCTAAAAGTTGTATTTTATAAAGTCGAAAATGAAATCGGCCATGATCACATTTCCGGCGTCCCTATTAAAATATAGGGCTGTCGTAAGTCGTTAGTTTCATGCTATTAGAAGAAATGCCACAATAATTTCTCTAAAACCAGATTTTATTTTACTTATCCTAGTTATGTAAGATCGTAAAAGAGATCAATCTATTACGGTAAGTATTGGTCTGTACAAATGTAATTAATCAATCAAGTAGAATTATTGAACCACCCATACATTTTCTTCCGAGGCTTGTAAAAGCATTAAATTTCAGTTTTGAGTGCGTCGTAAAATTGAACATTTAATGTCGTAAATATACCAAGTCGGACAATAAAAGTGCTCATTATACTCCAATATCTCAGTCACTTTAGTGACAACCATGTGGTTAGGGCTGACAGTAGGAGAATGTTTTTTTATTGTATTATTAGTGTAAAAAAACTTTTTATATTTTCTGCTACGCGTATTCTGACAGGTTTTACGAGACTCTGGGTGGTTTATTTCGATTTATTCCTTGTCAACTTTTACACCGTATTTTATGTTTAGTGATAGCCTCGAAGTTTAGACGCGCGGACGATTTCGAGTCATATAACATGGGCTGACCACGGCGAATTTTATGCTTTATCTGGCAACCCTTCTTATGCCCCGTTGCTGATTTGTTTACGATGTGAAAATTTTATTGATCTCTCGCCAACACACGGCAATAATTTCCCGAATTTACATTTTATTGTTCTCTAATGAGCGGCAACATTTTTATGGACATATTTTATGGTTTTTATGTTGGTGTTTCATCGCGTATTTATATTGGCAGTCGGATATCGGGCGGCGCAAAAGGAATATCACACTTTTACTGTTAACAGTTATAACAGATAGTGTCGTAAAACTTAAATCTCTTTCAACAGATTATAATATTATATGTATGACATACCTTTGTTACTATGAGTATGAAGAAAGATATGGCGTTAATATTTTTTTTAGATCGGACAGTTTTGCGTACCGATAGTAATGTTATAATAATATTACTTTCATCACCAACCCATATGCGTCTTACTGATGGGCGTCGGTCTCCTCTACGACTAACGAGGTTGTAGCCTTAGTCCGTCACTCTGGCCTAGTGAGAGTTGGCGGACTATACACTTAAGAAATTCTTACAAACTTTTTTGAGCGCAGGTTTTACGTTTCACGGATAAAGTGCGTGATAAATCATTATGAATACACACATATCTTTAAAAAGTCAGAGGTTTGAATCTGCGACCGCTGAGGTTCTCGGCCGCATGCCAAAACCTCGACGCCATTACTACTTACATATATATATATCTACATATGTTAACCCTAAATCTTTATCTGGTGCCAAATAGCCTCAAATTGCTGTTAAGTTTGAAAAGCTGATGAAATATGTGTGAATGTATAAATTTATCGCGCGGTAATTAACGCTATTAAGGTTGAAGTGGGACCGCGCCCGTAATCGGACCTCAAAGTGATTCGCCGATTTTATGTGCCTTTCTAAGAAGTTAAGGCGGGAAATAATACGGAATTATAAGGAGATGGAGTACGAGAGTGTTTTGTTTTTGTTTAAGGATCGAATGATGTTATACAGTTACATGAGTATACCGTAGTTGGGTAGATACCAGCTTGTGTTACTAGAGGGTGAGGATTCGGTTCCCGTGTTAAGGTTGTTTGTGTATGTTGTAAAAGTAATGAAGAGTTTTACACTGACTATTCCAGTCACCAAATTACAAAAACGATAGATAATATAAAAAAAGACATACTATGTTCTGATCCTAATGTAAAATGTAAGTTTAGTGAAGTATCAAAAACTACGAGAAACTTTTTAATCTTACAAACGTTGATACCGGAAATCGAACCCGTACCTTCGTATTTCGTAGACTGTCTAGTCGATTGCGCCATAAATGATGGCGACAGCTAGAATAATTTTGCTATTAAAAATATTACGTCACTCAATATAATACGAACAAACATTGTCAAAGAACAAATACTTTATGAAAAGGGTCGTTGGCTTTACAAATATTCATTGAGAAGTAAACCAAGCCGTCAGCGGTTCACTTAGCGGCCGATTAAGCCGATGATTCATCACATTAAATCATGATTAATGAACCGTTCGCGTAATGAAATAATTTATGTTAATCATTTAGTGACACCGAGTGTTGCACAATATCGTACCAATCATTAATTTATTCACTGGTCGAGAACATAACTGCGTTATGCCGGTTCTGGTGCGGTGGGATTCAGAGGGAGATCGTGGGGGTCATGAGTCCTTATACCCCTTTTTTGATTAAATAAAAAGAGTCATATATTTTTACTATATGTTATGAGTTGTTATCTTAGGACATTTTTAACACTCTGCTAGTATAGTTTTGCCTATTAAAAATATTGGTGATGGTGTAAATTTAGCTCCTAGTAAATATTCGCAGCATCGACTATAACTTTTTATATAAAGATATAATCGAAAAAAATTCTTAAGACCACCTTAAATAAGTCTGTAGATATACCCGAAAAACGTCAGTATGGTTACCCGTTACGAGTATGTTTAAATGCACCTTCTGCCAATCATTTCTGTGATATAAACGTGATTCTGATTTCAAGCTGATTGTATTAAATGTAATAAATGCCTTCTTCATTAAACTTTGTGTCAATAGACAATGTCATATATCTTCTTCATCGCACCGTATCTCCTTAAACTTTTATTCCTTAAAATATTTGGCCCCATCATAAAAGCCTTAGTCCGCACCAGCGCAGGTTACTCGGCAACCGAGAAGCGCCCGCCATCTAGGCCACATCGAGTGTTTGTTACACATTTTGTACCGGCTTATCTCAATATATCAGTTTTCATCTGTGATTTTCTTTCGTCCGAGCCGCGTACGCACGTGTACTTATCGTTGGATCCGCGAGATGGCGCACGCGATGCGTTTAGAAATTTATTTTGATTGTGTTTACTTCGTGTTTGTGTTTACGTTGCGTATGTTTATGTGCAACGGTAGATGACTTTTAGATAAATAAATAAATAAATACACCCAACAGTCACATACATAGCTCTGACCCCACACTAGGTTACCTGTATCGTGGGTATCAGACACTACGAGAGACTTTTTCGGTCTCACAAACACCCAGACCCGAAACAAATATTTGTGGTTCACACAAACATTTGTCTTGGTGCGGGGATCGAACTCGCGGCCTCTCGTTTCACAAGCTAGTGTCTAGCCAACTGCGCCACGGGGGCTGTCGGGGGTCAAGGGGCTGTCGGGGGGATGATTATAATTATCATAATATTAATATAGAATGGTTGTAATAAATAATGAACAGTGTTTTATACAATTTAGTATCGCTTAGATATATTCTTGTCAGAGGATTTGTCGCTAAGTAAATAGAAGCAGAAAACAAAACCCGTTGTGGGTTGTCTGGAAGAAATCGCAGCTAGCGATAAGACCGCCTGTTGTAGCTACCTATATATATATTTTGTGTCCCGTTAAAGTTGTATGTTATATATGTTGTATAAGATTATATAGTGTACAAGGAAGTATAATAAATAAATAAACTCTTATAAATTCAAATGAATACACCCAACATTCACATAGGTACGTTTGTCTGACCACACACTAAGATACGAGTCTTATGTCGTGGGTATTAAAAACTACTCTAGACATTTCGGCCACACAAACACCTAAACCTGAAACAAATATTTGTGTATCCCACAAACACTTATCTCGATACAGGGGTCGAATTTGCAGCCCCACATCAAGCTGGTGTCTTAGTAATCAAATCAAGTCAAGCAATTTCTAAAAAGAAAATCCCAAATACACTTTCCCCGACCCGAGACGATCTTTACGATTAAAACCATCCCATGGTTTATAGTAAAGGTGCAATTAAAAACACAATACATAATTGCAGTCATCTGAAAATTAAATCTGCGGGTAATGGCGGTAATGGCTGTACGTGTGAAAACAAATTTGCAGCGGCCATTCATTATCGTTGCTCTAGTTATGTGTTCTCGTACTTAGGCTGGTGCAGATTGTGATACTTTTGTTTCTTGCTATACCCGGCCCAAGTGTTTTTTTTATATGCGGGATCACTGCAAATCTGAAAGTAATAAAGTATTTTCCAGGCCTATCTGCCCAAATTATTTCAACGAACATGCCTTGACTTTTCGGAAGTCTTAATATTTTTAAGTGTAATCACTATTTGAATTTGTACAGGATATAAAAAGAAATAATTACTCAGCCCAATCTTTCGAGCATGAAAATTAGCTTAATTCTAGTTTGAAAAATAATAATTCTGTATTACATTAACGTTCCGTCACATATGTTGTAAGTCCCAAATAAAACTGATTCCCTCTGACCCATTTTCAGATCCAGTTTAAAATATTCACAGTAACTTGTTGCACGTGGCCTGGATCCGAACTCCGACTAACTTTGATGGGAGAAATTAATTCCTATTCCTTCCTTTCGCTCTAACTGACAAAAGGCGAACTCGCTTGCAAAGTTACGACTTCAATTAAATTTTGATAGTCCAATATTAAATTCTGAGGATAGCCCGTTTCATCAGAATGTTATTCGGAAAGAAATTTCCAAGCTCTCCTCAGTTCAAGAAGTTAAAGACAATGTTATACGGAATATATATAAACTAACAAATTGATTTGAAATAAAACTAGCTCGTTAAATATGAATGTTTTTTCGTCGTAGCAAAATCACAGTTAAACAAACAGATAAGTAGTGATGGTCATGATATTTAGGCGTGCTATCGATAGTCTCGGTTGTCGTGATTTTTAACCAAAGACACACACCGCTGGCTTTCTGAAGAGAAACATCGTGGGGAACCATCAACAAGTTATCCGTCAACCTTTACTATGCGATTGTGGTGGACTAATGTCTAAGCCCTCTCATTCCTAGAAGAGGCTTGATCCCAGATGCGTCCCAACAGTCTGGTAAAGATGATGATAACATTACTTTCCAGTGTAAGAGTTTGCCAACTTTTCTGTGGCCAGTTATGACGTAGATCGTTGGCCTAACAAAGATTTAGGAACTAATAAGTAATACAACAAATTTTAAAAGATAGGCTGCGTCTATCGAAGTCAGAACACCCAGACCTAAAAAAGTTTAACTAAGTGCGAAAGTAATTCATTAGTTCCGCTATCACGCCTAAATCGCAAAATTGTTTGGTACACAGATAGACAGTTATATAGACTTCTTTTTACAGCGTTGATTTTAAAAATCTCGTTAATGACACGGGATGTACAACCAGTAAAGAAGAAAAAATATGAAATCTGTGGCGTTTCGTTCCATAAGTTTTTGAATTCAGAAGCTAAATAACTTAAATACTCCTTGCACGCGGTCACGGTGCTAGTTCGACTAATGAGGCCCAGACTCTTTGGTTATATTCAAAACCTCAATTTGCATTTAAAAATAAATTCGCTTCTTAACTCAAATTTTATGAGATTTATACGGAGTGTACGTGACACTGAGCGGATTTAGTGCTATTTGAATATTTTTCATTCCATTTTATGCATAATTTGTACGCAATTTAGAATTTTATTGGTTGTCTTTTCATCTTCTGAATAAAAAATGTAAGGCCTTGTTACACTGGGCTCTTCAATCTCAACGCTTTATTCGAAATCTAAACATTGGCTCAGTAAAAACAGTTTGCTTTTCTGTTCAACCGTTGTATTAAATATTTTAACATCTTAGACATGCAAACCTTGACGAGTTTAGGGAGCCAACTTTATATCAATATTATCTTTCAACAAAGATTTTGAAGCAGTATTTATTTAATAGTCGACGTTGTAAAGGACGGGTAAGGATTTTTATTTCATCATCGTCTGCCATAAAATCTTCACTAGAAGTGCTCGTACTGTATAGGTCTTTCCCAGTATTGCCAGTCTATAATAAAATCATGTATGCAGCGAATTGCTAGCAACTTTACGAGAGCACCTGCCCGCTTTTGAGTAGACACGTAATGCACCATTTCTTGGTATAGGTATTTGTACCAAATCCATTTCAAAATATTTTCTAGAAATTTCGCGGTGCTTCATTACAAGCTTTTATTTAACTTCACTTTTGTATGTATGTATGTATGTATGTATGTATGTATGTTTGTATGTTTACAAATCTTGCAATGAAGATTTGAACCACTTCCAATAGACCGATTGTGCTGAAACTTGGTATACCTACGTAACTTGGATGACAATACAATAATATGGTACCATGGAGCTGGTCTGATGATGAGGTTGGAAGATGACCATAGAAACATCGGTTCTTGTGGACCGATTGAGCTGAAATTTGGTATGTCTTTGTAACTTCGACAACAATACACAAATATGGTATCATGGTGCTGATCTGACGAAGAGTTGGAAGATGCCCATAGGAACTTCGATTTCTGTGGTCCAATTGAGCTGAAATTTGGTATGTCTTCGTAGCTTCGGTAACAATGGAAAAATATGATATTATGGAGCTGATCTATTGAGGAGTTGGAAGAAGCCCACAGGAACTCCGATTCCTTTGGACCGATTGAGCTGAAATTTGGTATACCTATGTAATTTCGGTGACAATATAATAACAAGGTATCATAGAGCTGATCTGACGAAGAGTTGGAAGATGCCCATAGGAACTCCGGTTCTTGTGGTCCAATTGAACTGAAATTTGGTGTGTCTTCGTAACTTCGGTAATAATACAAAAATATGGTATCATGAAGCTGATCTGATGAGGAGTTGGAAGAAGCCCATAGGAACTCCGATTCCTGTGGACCAAGTAAGCTAAAATTTGGTATGCCTTTGTATTTTTAGTGACAACATAATAACAAGGTATCGTTGATCTGGTGTCATGAGAAGTTGGAAGGTGCCCATAGGAACACTAGTTTTCATGGACCGATTGAGTTGAATTTCGGTATGACTACGAAATGGATAGACTTAGAAATATTTCCAACTAAAAAGTTAAAAATAAATTAACGGTGAAAAACACATTTTAAAATCAAGCTTTTATTATGCACGAAAAATTAAAAAAATAAACTAAGAAAACATTCATAAAATTCGTATTCTTTTAAACTTTACAAGTAACAATTTACAAAAGTGTTCGGTTTATCAGTAGAAGTATGATACATAAACATATATTATCTATAACTTGTATATTAATATTCTTAAGTAATTTAAAAGCTTGTCGCGCAATTTCGTTAATGCAAAGACTTCGGCCGCGACGAGCTTTTAGATCACTTAAGAATATTAATATACAAGTTATAGATAATATATGTTTATGTATCATGCTTCTACTGATAAACCGAACACTTTTGTAAATTGTTACTTGTAAAGTTTAAAAAAATACGAATTTTATGAATGTTTTCTTAGTTTATTTTTTTAATTTTTCGTGCATAATAAAAGCTTGATTTTAAAATGTGTTTTTCACCGTTAATTTATTTTTATTACACGTCAAACTATTTCCACTATCTTCATTTCTATTTTCTTTTTACTATTCGAAAGTAATAAATATAAAAATACAAGATAAAAATTTAAATAGCACATCATAATTTTAATTTAAAAAATATACCTGTACAAATCTACAAAAAAAGGTTAAAAAAAAATAACAAAAGAGTTTCATTACCAAAAAAATAATAAAAAAAACATGCAGTTCCATATTTAAATAAAGCATTAATTGTGGTGCGGCGCAGTGTGTCCGTAACCTTGGCGAGATGTCGTTGGCTCGACAACGGGGCACCCATCTAACTGTACCGGCCAACGAAAGTGAAAACATTGCTAGTTTGCTTACTCCACTTCTAAGCCAGACGCTGATGCGGCGTAATTCAACTCTCGTACGGTTTCATTGCCGGTGTTCACGATATCATTGGTATGCTTCGGCTTTTGTGAAGTCTGTGTTAGAATTTCAATATTATTTTCGTATTTATATGGAAAAACAATCAATTAGCTTCAATGGTTATCGTCGTGTTCTCGTCTGTGGCAACGAAGGGGTAGATATAAGTATATAAATGCACCTTAGTTCGTCAATTGTTTTTAAAGGTGCCAAAATATAGCCAATTACCATTTTTTTTAACCAATTTCCTTACATCATTGTGGTTTAAAGAATTTCCTTATTTGAGAATTTGCTCGTTCTGTAAACCGAGGCCTCCTGATCACACGGTTCGTTTACTTTAGCCACACCCTAAAGCAATGCAATGTAAATAATTAAATATGAAGTATGAAATCAATAAATATAAGTACATATTACAACTTCATTCTCGCCAACCTTAACGAAATATTGTGGTGACAAAATATCCGAAGGCATCTTTTCAATTCTGATGCTCGAATAAGGCTGACTTTGAAACTAATCAGAGTTTCTGAACATCACGTTTGACACCATTTTATTTTTTTATCTGCCCACATAAACTATTGTGAATTTCAGTTATTACAAATAGATAAAGAAATATATTCAAAACCATGACACAAATTTAAGATGTGTGACGATTTGCGTCATCGTTCCCAAGTAGTAACTTGGCGATCCTTGTCAGTTTGCTAAATAGAATGGTGAATGCTAAATTAATATGGTAAAAGAGTTAACGGTAAAACTGATGTGTACTGTGCGTGCCGCTGTTGACCCTGGACCATAGGAATAATATCACTTTCATACGAGTGTGACTCTGGGAAATATTAAAGGTTACCATTCAGTTTCACTTTCAGCAACAATACAAAACCTATTTTTTTACTTACCTTATAACCTATCCTACATACAAAGGCGGACTCAATGACTACAGAATTCTCAACCAGTCTACCTTAGGGTAGTAAAGTAAGGAAACATAGCATCCACTAAAATATAGGAAAAAATAATTAATGAATGCAATACAAAAACTATTATAACTGATTCATCACGTGATCGATCTTGATAATCTCACAATTTCCATTCGCCTCTGTTAGCCATTTCGCCTCTGAACATTGGCATAACTTTGTCTGGTACATAGAGATAATCGTAATTGTGTCTCGCCAGCTCTTACCAAAGCAACATAAATATCATCAGAGATAAGGACTCTAAAATAAATCGAACCAAAGAAAAATGTCTCGAGCTGTATTCAGATTTAAAACGAACTCGCCGGCACAAAATTACTAAAGACAACAAAGATAATGGAAACAAATCGTAACTTCTCAAGCGGCGTGAAATTAACCGATGGTATTCACAAAGATTTCCTCGGATACGTAAACAGAAACGAGTCTAGTTAACTACGCATTTATCCAAGGTAATGTTGTAATAACAGTTCGTTTTTACTTCCATTATGTGATTGGGAGTTAGATTTTTCATTGCCTGTGTTTAGTAACGTAAATATGTTACGTTGAGAAAAGTTCATTAATTAATCACCTTTCCAGAGTGCTGTTGAAAATTTTCTGGTAGAATAATGACATTGTATTATTTTATATTTTATTATTATCAATTGGATCGTATGGCAGTTGGTCAAGCCATTGAAACACCGTGCACTCATACCTGAATTTGAAAATTCGAATGAAATTCAATAATTAATACCCTAAATAATTATCGAATAACAATTACCCGATAACTCGAATTCAAATGCAAGCAAACCACTTGACCAGGTAATTCTCCTAATTGGAGGGCGGGCCGTTAATCCCGAGCCTCTTGAGTTTCAAGGGCATCTCGACAGCAGATATCAGCGGCACTCCCTCGGGATACGCGTGCCCTTGAGTTCCTGTTCAATAGCCACTCGACTGGGGAATACACGCCCATAAATCACAGCTCTGTACAGCAGAACTGAATGTAGTTGATAGGATCATAGTAGGTCAATTCGTGTTAACAGGCGGTTCACCATTGTTGGCCTATAATGTGTTACCATACATTTATTTCACTTAAAGTTTTGAGTCCATCATCTACTTGGTGTAATTGTTCCACATACACTTTCGAACGCTCCTCATACAACTTTTCCATATATCTGTCGTCGTAGACCATCGAGCCAGCATGTGTGTCGAGATACAATCGTATTTTTCTTTTAATTCTTCTCTATCAGTTCTTCACTGTCCTTATCAGATAGCTACTAGAATCATCATACCTTTCTCCATCATTTTGTTTCCTAACTGAACAGTATAAAATTATCAAGATGACTTACTGCTGTTACACTGTAAATGTTATCGCAATCGAAACTAACAAACCCGAGTTCGGTATCGCCGTGGGACACAATCAAAAACGCTCCAATAGCACGATAAGTGGGAGGGTTCCACGCTTATGGAAAGTGAACTCGATGGACGCTACTTGTTGATTACAGGCTGCAATTGGGAATACATGGAGTTCTGGTTCCAAAAACGTTATACGTAATTGTGTAGTGTGAGGAAAGAGTAAGAATGAAGGTATGGAAGATAAACAATAACGACATGACGGTTGATAGGTATGTATAGAACGGTAAAACATACTGCGCCGATCCAAAATTGGGAACAAGGCGAGAAGATGATGATGTGATTATGTAATGTCTGGTTTATAATTGTTTATTGTGGGGTATATTTTTATTTATTTGTTAAATTGCTTTTGTTTAATAAAGATTAAAAGCTTGAAGATTGGTATTCGGATTTATTATTCGGATTGCTAAAACGAACTACGTATGAAAGAGGACTTAAGAGGAATGATGGTGATGTAGGAGCATAAAAGGGATCTTCCAATTGTTACTGATATATTGTATTATTTTAACATCTCACTTGGTTTATTCAGCTTTATAACTGGTATGATATAAATAATACCTTTACTTATTGTAAATTGCATAACGCTATACTATAAATAAAACTAAATTCTTAAATGATAATAATTTGAAACTTCAAGAATCATAATTATTAAAATAAAAATCATCGTAAACAAATTCGTCGACACAAGCCAGTTGAAAGGTAAATCCGCGCAACAAAAGACAAATCTTAATTAATCCCGCCTTAAAAATGCTTTAAAAATAAATTACCCTTTGCCAGAGGAATTAATCTCCAGAGTCTATTTCCATTTGAAACTCGCCGTCTCCGAAGAAGAGATTAAAGTAATGCCGAGCCGAACTTTAAAGTGGATACCAGTGGAGTTGAATATTAAAGATTCGGATCGCTCTCTCGACGAGTTTGAATATTGCAATCGTTTGTGCTCAAGTTTTACGTTGCAAGTTTTGAAAATGGCGTCGGTTTTATCTTTAGTGGACGTTTTACTTACCTTTGATAGTTCGTGAATAATGCGACCAAAGTCTGGGATCCGAATGGAGAGTTTATCCTGAAGATAACTTTTGAAGCTGTTATTTATGATTTTAGGTGCGGTTCCTGTTTAATTTCGTAGTCTTTGCACATCTGTTGGAAAGTGTCTTGATTTAATTTTTAATGTACATTTTGCTGTTAAAACTAACCGTATTATCAACTGCCTTTTTAAATAGTGAAACAAAATAATAATTGGTAGATTCTTATACATAACATTTTCTGTTTATGGTATGTATTACTATTTTGATCAATCGTTTAGCAGAACTTAAAAAGCTTTATCGGTCAGAAGGTGTAAAATTACTACTTACTTGAAGAAATATACAAAATTACAGTTAAGTTACAAAATTATCGATCGTAAAATATTATTGGGCTATAAAAAACAAACTTAAAAATTAATTTAAGCCTTTGCCATTCAACAGAATTCAAATAACCAGAAGTAAATTCCTGATACTTAAAATTAATGTTTGGACGACATTCATAAATAAAGTTGTATTTGGTGCGGTGGGTAGTGTAGTTATTTGACATACGTTTTAATGAGATTATTACCGAAATTACGGCAATTAAACGGGTGAAACAGTGCGGAGGAATCTCGTTGGCTCCTTCGTAATTGTAGCTCCGACGATGACGTGGTCAGTGGCTTGAAAGCTTTTGGGTTGGCCACTGACAATGTTTGGCAAATATTGTCGGAACACATTTTTATTTGATCCAACAAATCTGCTCGGTGTTACCTGATGGGAGGGTGTCTCTAAACTTACATATTAAGGGTGTAATCAGACCGTGATCGAAAATTAAGGCAGGTAATAGTTACCGTAACATCACAAACCCACTGGCATTTAAAAATGTATTGAAGTCTTAAAATTTACGTTTGTTAGAAAAATTACAATTTCCTCAATTATTGTAAGTTTTGTTCTTGTATTTAAAAAAAAACAATCCGGGACAAACTTGAGAAACGTTTTCTCAAAACGTTGCTTTACCCTTTTGGAGTATTATGTCCGAATTAAATTCCACCGGAACGTGATTCAATGTACCGTTTACGAAAGCAAATTGAAAAAGGTCGATTCACATCTTACGAGTTTTTTCATGACATCATAATTAAGATCTCATAATGGCCGGTAACCGCATAATTACGTTCACTGGTGAAGTATATTATACTCGCTTTTACTGTATACTCGAAGTATAATATTTTTTCTTGTGTTCCAACGAGCAAGAAATTGTGATGAAATGAGCGATATAAAGTAACCAATAATAATTATCTGGCCTAGAGTAGCGATGATCTTGGCGGCCTCAGGCTTAAACCCCTGGTACCTCTGATTTTTCGAAGTTATGTGTGTATTCACAATGAATTTTTATTATCTTTAACGGTGAAGTAAAACATCATGAGGATGCTGCACACCTATAAAGGTTTTAAGGCATTTCTTCGGTGTATAACCCTCTCAGCTTAGACCCTCAGACCCGAGCCTGAGGCTGTTGATAATGGTGATGGCGAAAAATGATCTACTTTAGACAAAAAATCTGTTTAATATAGCGCATAATTTGCCTAATGATTCATTCAAATCCCAAACGCATCTGATAATCCATTGAATGCTACTGAATAATTACGCTAATGTATAGAATTAACCGCAATTAGTATTGCTTTATGAATGGTGAAATTGAAATGGAATTCATTAATATTTTATTAATAGAAGCGGACTGCGGAACATTATATTAGAATCTAGAATGGTGGTTGTAAATAATACTTATAAGACATACATACGATCATGCGCGAGTGTATAGAGGTCGGCAAATGCTGTATATTAATTTTTTTGAGTCCTTAAATCTTAATGTCGATTCATTCTCTTTTAAATTAAACTAATAAAAAGTCGTTGCATCAATTTTTTTCCTACAAATTGTTCAATATAACTACGAGTCAATGGTTAAAAATTGATTTTATTAGAAGCCAAGTTTTTAGATAATATGTACATTGATACTTGAAACGTGTCTAAGTCAGCGTTGTGATGTAAATAAAAGAAATTCTGCGAGTTTTAAGTATTACTGTGTCGTAGCGTGTGTAGGATCCCAAGTAACACAAACGTCAATAAAGTTTTATTTTATCTTTGCTCAGTACATATTCTTTGCTTTTTACTGTTCTTTAATTAAGCCTGTTAATATTTAAGCTTGCCCGCTGAAGCAGTATTTTGTGCTCGGATTTAGTGGTTCCTATACAGGATTTAAAAAGACCGTGACCTTAAACTAAGACAAACACTAGTCACGATGATTACAAACAAATTGAGGTTAAAAAATCACTACAAAAAAAAAAAAAGTTTTTTTTGTCGGAACTTTTTTAGTCAAAATGTTTGTAATCATCGTAATAGTCGCCTGCTTTATTTTTCAACCACGGTCTTTTTATTTCCTATATAATGATACCTCTTTAGCTCCATTCTGCTAGTCACATAAAGTATTTGTAATTATTACATAGATACTGAAAACCTTTGAAATAACTAGAGCGTTTTCAATTACTTTGATTACAATTTCGATATGAGAATCAGAAATTGAGATTTATATTAATGACTGCCTTGATTCTGTGGAGTAAATTCGTGCGCGCGATAAAGGTTCGTTTTCCTATGCTATTCCTATATGTCTAGGGGAGGCCTATGTCAAGCAGTGGACGTACTTCGACTGATGATGATGGTGATAGAGGTTTCAAGTACAATTTGCGGGTCGGGCAAAGTAGTATTTTTTGAAAATATGCCCAAATAATATGTAAATATTATCAAGAGTAACTAACAAAGCACTTGAGTGTAGAATTATTACGCAATCTCGGTTTTTGGGAATTTAAGCATAATTCTATGTAATCAATTATTAGTTCTCGTCATTATTAGCCTACGTATCATGTTCGACCGTAGCTTGTGACCATATTGCGGTGTATTTGGTTTTAGGCCATCCCACTAGCTTAATACCATTTCATTATGTTTACTTTGGTATTAATTTTTAAATTTTTAGGTAAAACAATAAACAGAAATCGGAAACAAACGACTGCAATTATTCCTCAGCAGTTGACACAATACCAGCCTGATCCAATTTCAAAAATTATAAATATTTAGAGCAATTTAACGTCAAAATTTTAAGGCCCCATTCCAGTTATGAAGATCTAGTTTCGCTCATTAATAAGTAGCAGAGCGAATTTTAAAAATGCAAAATCCGTTTTCCTTTCTAAAGTTGAATTATTAATTACAATATCTTTATGCGGAGGGGAATTGTGTTACAAATCGAGATTCGTCTCAGAAGGTCTTCGGAAACGGACCTCTTCATAATTGCTCTTGGTGGGCCGTTGATAATTTGACAAGCTGCGTGATGGTTTAAATATAAACTTGCTATTATTACTAAAATTTTGAAAGTAGTTCATAGAATACTGCTAAATTTATTTTTAGACTGCAATTTGCTTCGTTCGTACCTAAGTGTGCGTTTTACTTTAGGAAATTTTCAATAGCAGTACTTGGCTTAGAATGCTACAAAAACAGTCATAGGATGCCTATTTGGGCTAAATTACTGGCTAAGAAATTTAGGAATGGAGACAAATGTTGCGTGAATTAAAAATATAAACTGCAAGTTTCAATTATTATATCCCTATCCTGTAACTCCTGTGCTCCAGGATCAACAGCGGCACGCACTGTATTGACATCGAGAACTGAAGCTCAGCGAATTTAAGACAACATCGTTTGTAATGATCCGACAAATAAATTAACCACAAATAAAAAAAGAAAAGTAGAAAACCAGAATAGGATAAATAAAACAGGACGATTATGAGCCCTGAAATATCTTCCCGAGTTCTTATAATAAACGAAAACTGTAAAGCTAAGTGTTCAAATGGGTAAATTACATTTTATCATGCATGAACGATTAAAAAGATCTTATGATGTGGGTATTAAAGTAAAATCTTCATGCTAGTTTTGCCCTTTGAACCTTTATATTTAGTACTTTAATTATGTCATTTTATTGCCCAATTAACAGTTATAATTACCCTCATACTGAACGTTTAAGACTATAAATAGCACTAATTAAGGTCAAGTAAATATTAAATATAAGCCTACTTCAAAGTTTCTAGGGATATAATAGTAATTCTGGGGAAAGAATTTTAGTATTAAAACAAATACTTTTAACGCCATCTAGTGACATACTTATTATACTAAAAAGTAAATGTAACAAACCATTGCTTTTATGTAAAATGTATAAGAAATAAGAAAGGAAGAAGTTCTTTTCCTGCTTTTTGAAATTTCCTTAAGATATATACCTATAAAATCTAATTGTTTTAATTAACGTCCATCGTAACGGATTTTTTTATTCGGAAACTTTCATAAGTTGATCCATATCGAAAGAAGGACTCCAGAACGATAAAATTCATAAATTCAATAACTTCCTGCAAGTAGGTTTCTCAGTAGCTATTGAAAAAAACAGATAAAACTTCATCAAATTAAACTGCCTTACACTAAGATTTTGGTTTTTATAAAATCTAGTGTCTGCATTTTGGACTTTACTGTTGTTCCAATGACGCAATCCAAGAAGCCATCGACCACGAGCATTGTTTCAATCTAGATAATCAGTTAACATTTCGTCAGCAAAAAACTCTATTGTTTGTGCGTCTGATACAACAATAGGAAATGTACCGATATTATTACTCAGTGCCTGTAACTCATCTCTTACAGCCGAATCTTCATCA
Source organism: Cephonodes hylas (assembly GCA_030295005.1). NCBI lineage: Eukaryota > Metazoa > Arthropoda > Insecta > Lepidoptera > Sphingidae > Cephonodes > Cephonodes hylas. The sequence goes on from AP025371.1 coordinate 11,138,822, forward strand.
TTGTAGATTTCATTTTGAATTTTATCTCCAATACTTTAAAGCTCAATTTTGATTGTGTTGTAAAATGTAATATCTTTTAAAACATCTTGTTAATTGATATCGAGATAGTTTTTGCCGTTGCGGTAGACTTTCTTATTGCATCTGAAAATTAATTGACTCCGAAATATGACATGTTTATGCCGTTAGCTATTATGTGACTGTTAAAAGCGTTGTTAGTTTTTCTTTAAAGAATGGTTTAACATCGTTATTGATTTGTATTAATATTTTCTTTGATCTACGATGAAACATCATTATCTTATTCAACTGTCATCGTCAATAGAAGATGGACCTTTTTTCATCACAATATTGATACTGAGAAAAAAGTTAGTGTTTACTATTAATAGTCAATTCATCATTATTATCCTCAATTTATAGAAGTTGCATACTCAACAGAGTATAGACATATTATTCGGTAGAGACGGATTGGGTCTTAGTCAAATTGCTAAACTGAAATATTTCATTATCGACTGCAATTTTCAATTATTTTCGTAGACTGTTACCAACACACCGATATGTTAAGCTGTTGTTATAAAACCTACAAGATGCCTTCAACGATCTTTTATCAACCACAATACATGACAAAATGAACATGACGATAAAAAACATTGTTTCTATTACACCTTTCCGCTCCCTGCGCGGCCATTAATCTCTTCATTCCGCCAGATTACCGTGGACTCTCTTTTCATAGCGAATAAAGCCAAAATTTCATATGTGGCAGATAGCATGCGTCATTGTGGCTCGGCAAAAAACGCGTTCGGGCCACAATGAGGTAATGATCCTTTGTACGGATGTTCAGTTATTCCAGCACGTATTTACCCAGCATAAGTGGCTTATTACCACTAATGATTTCGTGATTTAACCAACAATGGCTGAACGGTAAAGGAAGGCTTGCGTTGTTAGGTAAAAAATACTCTTTTGAATATCCCATCAAATCACGTGATCGTCTTTAATTCATCAATTTATACAATTTGTTGTAATTCATAGTTCATATATTTTAGGTGTGTAGTCCGCCAACCCGCACTAAGCCAGCGTGGTCGACTATGGCCTAAACCCTCTCAGTTGTAGAGGTGGCCCGTGCCTGGCAGTGGGACGTATGTTTGATAATGATAAATGCATAAATTCATAGCAAATACTATAATCTTAATCAAATGCATCGTGTAGCGGCATCGATATAATAATTACTTTTGACACCTCTTGTCATTATGGCGTTAATGCCTTTGCTTGTTTTTACCCTATGCTGTCCTTGTACTGTGTGCAAGTTTCTGATTAATTAATGGCGTCTAAAATAAAGTTTCTTTAACATAATTACATAAAAGAAGTAGATCTTCAAATACTAACTCAGGACTGCAGTATCTCTTTTACATTGTTGCTTTTATGAATAGATTGAAATATCCGTGTATCCTATTTCTCGTCAGCATCCCGGGAGAGTTAGGCCGTACCTACAATCGATTTCCGTGCACTATGTGACTCCGTGCTTCGAAAATTTATTTACATTTTCATATATGTTCTTTGTTACATTATGTACCTAGCTTGAACCATTTTCTCAAACAATATATTATACTGAATTCATCGTCAACATTACTTATGTAAGTCTGTATTTATCGCCTAAAACGAGGAGTAATGCCGCATGAACAGAAACAAATAGCTTGCAATTTTTCCTCGTTGCCCGACAGACTAACACAGATTAATATAGACGTTATTTATGCACTCGCTCGTCCAACACCCGCCTCCTTGGAGCTGAATAATGTACGTCCTGAAGGCCTATTCCGTGCTCAGCGGCTTCGAGCCAAATCATATTGATTACGAATACAGATGCTCAGCCGTCCACCAAGCCGACAATTACGCTTTGAATTCCGCAAACCTCGTCCGCTACTGCCGGTTTTGATGGTTCTTGGATGTCGATTATGTTGTTTTGACAATTTTAATAGGTTTTATTAACAAAAAGTATTGTGTACCCAATAAAATTTTTCACGCCATCTTTCTGTTTTAGATGCCGTATTAATTTATTTGGTATCTAACGATCGCAATCGGAAATGTTCATTTTTTTTATTATCTTTAAGTATTATTAATTTTACAATAATAAAAGTATTTTAAGAAGCTTCATGTGGTCAAATTTTGTACTCACATTTTTTTCGCTGCAAATGTTCAAGTGACTTCCAGCGAAGACTCGTAGTATCCCCTATGGAATAAACTGCCCATCCTTGGTATTTAACGGTATCCAGGATCTTAATAGCTACTGGTTTTGACGCATTAAAATTATGACCACAAGTTGACCAAGAAATAGCTGGAGCAACTAGCGTGATTGCGCCTCATGTACGCTTAAATAACGCGTTATCAGTAACTGTTATTTTCAACTGTTATTATAACAATTAGCTATTAAGAGTGTTTTATGGTATAACCATTATGGACTACATTTCCTGTCGGATTTCAGATTGTGTTCTTTAAATGTGTTTTACGTTAGTATCCTTATAATAGTGTTATAAAAATGTGTCTTAAATTAAGAGGTATTCAATATTTGTGAATTAAGACTTAGCGATTTTAATACCGAAATGAATGTTTAATCAAAAAATGATTTTAGACTGAAATTTTAATAACGTTTCTATCCTTTATAAAAGAATCTTAATGTTTTCAATTACAACCATTATTCTTTGTTTATACTTTGGCATCCCAGTATAAATAATCCTTAGGCACTTCGCAAAAAAGAAAAGCCTCTCTTCGTACGGTAGTTGAACTTACAAACGGAACAAAAATGATATGACAAAACTTCCGCGCATTGTTGCATGAAGGAAGCGTTTATGGCGGCCGAGCCATTGTTCCAAACGACGTTAGTCTAATGTTTGGTTTACGTAAGTCTAATTCCTGTATTAGGGTAGTGAAGAAGATAAAATCTTTTGGAAATTGCAGACTGTAGAATCCGCCACATATAAATACATATGTGGCGGATTCTACAGTCTGCAATTATTGAGTATATTTATATACACATAACTTAGTCATAGTTGTGTGCCTGGGGTTCCAACCCGCGACCGCCGAGACTCTCGACCGCGCGCCTAAATCTCGAGGCCATAACTGTGTATTCAAATAGAATTATCACTTGCTTTAACAGTGAAGGAAAAAATTGTGAAAAAACCTACACACCTAAAAGTTCTTAGGAATATCTTAGGTGTGTAGTCCGCCAACCCGCACTAGGCCAGCGTGGCGGACTATGGCCTAATACCTCTCAATGGTAGAGGAGACCCGTGCCCAGCAGTGGGACGTATATGGGTTGACGGTGATGATAATTATAGTCTAGTAAAGATAGTCTCGTCTAGGATTATAGGCATTTCGCTCTTCTGGATTCGGTTTACCTAGCAGTAGATAGGCAAAAATTTGTTGATTTCTGAGAGATTATGATTATTCCTCTGTAGTTGACACTCAAATTAGTCGTAGTGTGAGGCTCCCTGTAGCACAATGGTCCGACGACTTGAGATAGGTGGCGGGAAACGAAAGGATTGGGCTGGTGAATGGAACGGTTGGTACTTTCTTGAGGAGCCCTAACGTCAGTAATGGACGGCGATAGGCTGGGTATATATATATTATTATATACTTGGCACTCCTTTAGACCCGATCTCGAATCGCAATCGAAAGTGGTCCGACCAATAAACTTAAAAAAATATTGATACTACCAACCTGGCAAAACGCAAGACTATTTATATCAAGAGCATAACCATTTGACAGCCCCCGTGGCGCAGTTGGCTAGACACCAGCTTGCGAAACGAGAGGCCGCGGGTTCGATCCCCGCACCGAGACAAATGTTTGTGTGAACCACAAATATTTGTTTCGGGTCTGGGTGTTTGTGAGACCGAAAAAGTCTCTCGTAGTGTCTGATACCCACGACACAGGTCTTGGAACCTAGTGTGGGGTCAGAGCTATGTATGTGACTGTTGGATGTATTTATTTATTTATTTATTTATTTAATATAGGACGAAAGAAGGGAGTGTGTACCCTGTCTGGTTATTTATTAATAAAATATTGCTTTTAAGTCTTAAATTATAAAATTAAAAGGCCATCTAAATTTAAGTGTATATAGCTCAATTTATTCCTAAGATTTTGTACGCTAAGTTTAAATTTTATGTTACTATCTACGAAATAAATCTCGCTTGACGTCATCTAATTTCCGTTCAGCCATACACTGTTACCAAGAATATTATGGCATGTTTCACATCCAATCACAAGAAGGGCTTTTGGACGATTTATTTCAATCAATTCGCATTACTTTAGCTCTGATCGGTTGGCAAGTAATTCTGAACCTTAACTTCGACTTCAAATTTAAAAATCTTTAAAAATCTTGCAAGCTGTCTCAAATCTCCTTTTGTTATAAAATGAAATTCATGCTCATATTTGTTGACAATGAATACGTCTTCTTTCAAAATGTTTTTAGTTACAACATTTATTTTTTATGTGGCATCTAAGTAGCCGTAACGTTATTTACAATATACATCATTAAGTACATTGCTCTCATCACCAATTTCGTAATGACCACGACGAAACATCAAACAATGGCCTCATATTAAGTAATACGAAATTGTCTCCAAATTTATAGGCCGGAACACACTTAGAGTACTTAATAACTCGGACGTTTTTCAAAAACCGCAACCTCCCATTGTTTTTGGCCACAATGGACTTGCGAAACCCTCCTTTTGTTGGTATTTTCCAAAGTTTTGTCCATTTCGTCTCGTGCAGCCAAAGGGATTTCGAACAATGGTGTTCTAATTATTTTACTGTGTTTTGTCTCTGCCATGGAGATACAGAGAGGGATGGTCTTGTTAATTTCATTAACTTTGTCATTATTAACTTTGATTATCTGACAGTAACCATTGGTTGTTAATCCTTCTAAATTATATACTGGCCCTTGGTTAATATATTATAATCAAATTTTATTTTATCGCAACGAAGAGAATCGACTGCCGTAAATTATATACTAGTGCTAGTTGTTCTGGTAGTAGTTATATTGCTATATACTGTCCAAATATTTGCTAAAGCCATCTTCCTAAAAAATAACGTGAACTCAATTAAGAATACGACCTCTAAAAGTCTGAAGGTTGGGGCACAAACGCTCATTATGCCGGGCTCGGTGACAATAAACCTACTAAGATTCATTTGTCTCATAACTATTCAACGGGCCTGTGTCCGTTGGGAATTTAACTGGCTTTTCCTCAAATTTCGCTTTATATTGACGAGGTGGAATGAAAGTGTATGATGTTAATGAATGGTAGAATGATTATGTAACCTTGAAATTAGTAGGGGTTGGGAAACAAAGGGATCCTAAGAATGGAAACTAAATTCTCATTATCGATTTTGGGGGTGTACTAATTTATCAACTAAAAGTATTTCGTTAGTCTTACTTTTTGAGTGACTAATTGAGCTTGCGAAATATGCTTAAGTTGCAATATTCTGTGTGAGTTCCGATCATTACATATTGTTACTTTATGGCTTAATTCAATTAGAAATTCAGCATCAGTCATCGACGTTTCTTTTCTTTACTTTACGTCAATTTGCTTTATTGCAATAGAATATTCAACACAGTACTCCATGCAATGAGAAATGTGACAGAAAAAGCCTACTAATTAGTCGGGTCACGGAAATTAAAAGTGAGAGCTGGTTTCAATGAAAGATTGCGGCATTTTTCTCGTGTCCACTTCGTTCATAAGTCAAATGAGATGGAGGACGAGGCTGGGCTGTTCAGAGGTTCTTTATACACGTAGGCAGCTGTGCATTACCACACCAACATTTCGCCAATTAAATATCAGTCCTACGTAATAGAGGACGAGCCCATTGACGTATATCAGGTACAGTTCTAGACTGTGTGCTGCTATTAAGAATTTCATTATGAAGAAACCGAATATCACTACCCAACCCGGGGATGAACCAGGAATCTCCCTGTCGCACGGTAAATATTTGCGCTGCGAAACCACGCAGCAGAATGCATACAAAAAAGCTTAAAACAACTTCAAATTCGTTTTCGATTTATAAGGTAGTTGCAAATACATTTTATAGTTGGTCAAGTTAGACGGATTAAGCAATGAAAAAAAATAATCTTTCGCTTTTTCTGAGTAAAACATGTGGTACATTTTATCGATATGAGTGGTTTCATTGTAAAAGCGCTGAATGTTGTTTAAAGAACAATTAACTTAAAAGGAATATATAAAAGTATCCCAGTGTATTGCAGCAAGTAATTATTTATAACAATTTATGGCCTAGGTTTAATGGGTGTATTTTTATTAGGTCCTACCAAGAAATTCTCAACTGAAACTTCAAGTCGCGATAGGTAAATCAAGATAATATGTCGGCTATAGTAACATTGTCACCATGTCGCGTACTGTCACTATAATGGTAGAGAAATATGTTCATCTCTGCTTAACCCTTTAGGGATATCAACGTGAGTTCTTCTATTTATATAATAGAAACTCATAACTCAATGTTAAATTTCCTGAATGACAAAATAACATAATAGCTATTTCATAAAACATTCAAATCTTCCGATCTTCAACTGTTGAATATTAAAATTTCATGCAATACAGTTCGAATGACAATGTCTCCACGATATTTCTCAGTTGATATTAAATACAGCCAGCTGAGTTGTGTTCGAGAGAAATTCGCCTACAGTATTGAGTTCTTGTCGACATTATTACTTATTGTCACTCGAAAACGAACAATAAGTAAACGAGTAACATTAAATCTTGAGACAGTGATATTGCTTTGAATCTGTCTATTCTATTGTTTTATTATCTAAATAATATGGGCAATATATAAAAGCACTGGTAACTTTATCTGCAATGTGTTTACTGCTAAAACATTATAATAATTCTGGTACTTTTGATATGAGACGTTTATGGGACTTCGGATTAATAGCTAGATACCCTAATCGATTCTTCAAACAAATCAAATATTTTTTTGCTGGTGACCTTATTCGCCCGAAGCAATTTTCTTAAAAAAGGTAGCCTTTGCACTTTGTCAAAATAATTTTTATGTCTACACCCAAAATCTAATATAATTAGATTTTTAATATTTTGTTACTTGTAGGGATTAATATATAATTATTGATTATTATCGATCGATATCGTTGGTAATATTTATTGCTTCCAAAAAGCTGTTATCATCATCATTAGCCCATATTCGTTTCACTGCTGGACACGAAGTTTCTCCACCGCTGAGAGGGTTTAGGGCTTAGTCTACCAAAATGGCCTAGTTTGGGTTGGCGGACTACAAACGTACTAAATTTCTAGGAACTTTGGAAGAAGAAAGCTGCTAACATCTATTTAAATAAATAAATAAGTCTAAGCCTATTTTATTTCATTCTAATATCGGTGACTTTAGAGGAAGTCAGACGTTAAACTAATCAACGTTAAACAAATGGCCATTGTAAATAATAATTAGGTAGCACCAATAGATTGAATATGTCACCATAAAATAAATAATAATGACATATCTGGAATAATGTTGTCATACATAAAAATGTATTCATAAATCCGATCATAAATTGCCGTTGAAATTTAGTGTTGCCATCTTAGACAATAAATTACTACTATCGTGCAAAATAGAATAATCTTAAATCAAACAAGGCAACTAATTCCCAAGGACTTGTAACTTAAATACGTGCAATATCGGAGTAAACACACTTTCGACACGCATAAATTACTTGGTGGTGACGTAAATAATAGAAGTCATGATCTATAAAACTAGAAAGGGATAGCCTTATTGATTACGCTACGAGTGGGAACAAGACAGACTGATGGGGCTATTGTGTTTGATCAGGGAAATGTTTCAGCTGAGAAATGATATTTACAACAACAATTGTCATACGATTCTGAGTAGTTCAATAAGTTTTCGACATTTCAAAGGAGGAAATGTCATCCATGCTGCGATATTTGATAATAAAAATATTGATAATTAAAATATGTTAGGATTAAATATAGGATGCTTTTATATATGCGTTTCTTATATATTTTTAAATTTTTACTTCCTTTCGTTTTTTACAAATGTGATAGTTTGTCTGATTGTTACATTTTTAAACAGTGTTTTAAATCTATTTTGATGAATTGGTACTAAAGTGGTAGTGGTCAATCGCGAGTTCCTAGGCCCAATTTAGTCGAGTCGAGTCTTAGTCGAGTGAAAAAATATGGGATTTTCTCATTAGCAGCACGAACAGTAGACATGATGTGGATTCACTGATATATTTTCTATCTACCTTATGTACAATATATGCCATAGAAATATTTTTGCGAAAAATTATGTTTTGTATCCAATTCTAAATTCTGATCAACAGTAGCAACTAATATATCACAACAATGAAGAAAGGTACGTCACTACTGAAGACTTTAATACCGTTATTAATGAAATAAACGTAACTCAAACAGGACGCACAATTTTACAACAATTTCAAGTTGTCCGCGGACCGTTGTAAAGTAATGTCTTTAAGACTCCAATAGGCCGGTTGATAAGTTTGATCGCAGTCTGAAATCTAGAGTTTTAGTAATGAACTAAATCGCCTACGTCTTTACTCTCGTTTCGAGGAAATATATCAACGAACACGTCGTCGTCTGTGCGATAATATCCGACTGTAACTAGGCTTTTGTCGATTGTAATCAGGACCGGGTGTTTTTACAACTACTAAGTTTTACTGTTTATGTGAATTTTTAAATGATATAAGTATGTAATTTTAATGGCTCCTTTTTGAAAAACATATAAATATGAACGTTTTTCGCGTTGAATCTTGAATTTTCCAAGATAATGTAAACGACAATGTCTTATATGGTAAAAAATTAAACAAAAACGTGATAAATAATCCACCAAATCATACGTATTAGGCGTCAACGGTTTTTCATTTATCTATGACAGAGAGATTATGGTGAAATTAGTGTAAACTTAAATATAAGTAAAATTTTAACCAAAATAAAAATGAATAAAAAAAAATGATTTTTTACACTTCTCTTCATATCTGATAATAAAGGTTATATTACGAATATTTATGGCTTCGCAATTGATAATAATCATTAGTCAATCGAGTGTATTATTACAAACCATTGACCTGTTGAACTGTGAGGCTTCCGTGCAATAGACCGAGCTTAATAATTTCCTTTGTCGACTAAATTAATAAAAAAGTAAATTGAAATATTTGGTAATATGAAACGTTGCAAATTAATTGAACTAACGGAACAATGACTCAAATATAAATTACATATAATTTCTGGGAAAAATTATTAGATTCTATTATAAAAACATTATAATTTGAGATAGAAGGAAACTGGATTGACTTAAAGTATCCGCTTGGAAAAACTTGAAAAAAAAATGAATAAATTCCTTCAATCAAAACAGGTTTATAGGGATAAACACGGTCTTATAAATGGACTATGAAGTTACTAAAATCCTTACAAATTAAGTACCCATATTCCTTAAATTCGAGATACCACGACAAGAAACATTTAAAAACAACCAATTCAACATGTTTACATGCACACAATCCTACTGCGATGGAAAAACCCTTCCCCTTCTTAACTACAGATAATTGCAATAGAGTAAATTCCATAAATGATGATAAATAAAAGGTACTTAACAGAAACAGTCAGCGAGCGTCGCACAGTCGAGGTTTGCGTGCTCCACGCCTGAAGAAAGGCCCCAAGGCGCGGACCGGCCCAGTTTCGCAAGCTTAATTAGTAATGCGATAAGGAACACCTGTGTTTGCCCTTTCGCTCTCTGTAAGATAAGTAGCTTTGTATTGCCAGAGATGGGCTTACGTTATTAAGTCCTCACCCGAGACTCCTTTGACTGTGTAGTGCGTGTATTATGCAAAATCCTGTACTGTTGTACACGTAATTATAATTCGGCTTGGAGAATTTTCTTTGGAACCTTGATAGATGTAATAGGTTATTTTCATAACATGATAACATAGTCTAGTCAGTATTTCCCGAAAGCGTAGACAGATGTGAATTTCTGTCACCACATTTCGCAAATTACCTTTTTGTCTCACGTAGAAGTGGGCGAGTCTATTGCCGTTTTTTAGTAATAATTTCAGACTCCATGCTGTCATTAAGAAATTCCTAATGAAAAAACCCAGTAACATTTTGTCCGCACCGAAAATCGAACGTAAAATCTAGCGGATTGATTCAAATCATCATCCCTTCTAAACTAATCCTTTGAATCCAGATCCTGTAAAATCTCAGTAGTTCAGCACACTTGCCGTTCAACATGCAACGTTATCAGCCCATATACGGTCCACTGCTGGGCACGGGCCTCCTCTTCCATTGAGAGGATTTAGACCTTAGTCCACCACTTTTAGGTGTGTAGGTTTCCTCAAGATGTTTTCCTTCAACGCTTAGTGATAGTTCATTGTGTAACAGTGCGAACTAATTTCTGCTCTCCCCCAACCCTTCCTCTGAAGGTAACATCCGTAAAAAGTAATCCCCGGTGCCGGAAGCCCATTTGCGCTGGAAATTGTGTGCAGGGTGTGTTCATTTCGCGCACGACTCCAATCGCCTTTGAGCTTCCTTTGTCGATGTTGTTTTGTCGTTTGTCATCATCTGTATTTTTAGTTTATTCTCTTGCAATGACTGTTGTTTTTCAATCAGCTTCAATCAAACTGATGAATTGAGGGTAGGCTTGTTTTAAATGACAATTCTGAATGCAACAAGTGTAATTCTGACTTGATGCTGGTTGGTAGATGTTTTATGCTTTCAAAGTTTCTGTAAAAAGTCTCGTATCTTTTGACTGTGTTTTTCCTAATTACCTTCAACGTGCTGTATTCATTTTAATATAAAGCATTTGCTTATTAATTATTATTACATAAAAAATTATGCTATCAAGAAGCAACAAATAGTTTTTAGTCTTTCATACAATATCCACATCTACATCATATTTTTGCTTTAAAAATGTGTTTCCGTAGTGACGGATTTAAGATACCAGATCCAATTTCCTGGACCAACACAATTTATAAAATTCACTTCGACAAGTTTTAAAATGGCATCAATTTTATCGGAAGCGAGTTTGCAACGTAACACACAATTTCTTATTTATAATATTGATGCGATACTTTAACCAATCCCGGAGTTGTGGTACGGTGTGGGGTATAAGAATGAGGCGAGTACATAAAGAATAAACTACATCAGCGTTTCCTAACCTTTTTCAGCCACGGACCCCTAGGAAATTAGGGACAGTTTTCACGGACCCCTTTAATAAAAAAAATTGTTAAGTAAGCGTAGCGGTTATGAGACATTAGCATTTATGTATGATCCAGAGATGACACCGCGGACCCCCATACATATACTCGCGGACCCCCAGGGGTCCGCGGACCACAGGTTAGGAATCGATGAACTACATTTTACACATCTATATAAGATTTGAGATCAAGATTGAATGAATATGAATGGATCAGGCTAGCTTTTGAAAAAGATTTTGTCTAGTTAGGTCTTAACCCGTCATGTTGAACTTATGGTTGTCATTGGTCTTAAGTGCAGTTAAGAAATTCCTTCCCCCTTAATAATGCTGGCTCCTTCTTTATATTTTCTTACTATCAGCAATTTCTCTAACGTGATATTAGATCTAATTCTAAAATTAATCTATTACACAAATACCTCAAATCTTCACCTCTGTACAGCACAAATCCTGACCCATTTAGCAATAATAAAGCATACCGTAACCATTCGATATACACTACCGTATTGACCATTGCGGCACTACCGATCGATAGTGGAGACTCTTTACGACCAGGCAATAAACATCGCACACAGATGATTGTAAAGGTACCCACACTTTCGCAGTGGCGGGCGTCCGTCGCGTGCGATCTCAGCGATGAAGCCTTCGAGAGATCAAGATACGAGAGATAGCGATAAATAGTTTAGTGTGAAAACCAGTGATTATCGCCGGCGATAAAGTTAACTGCCACTGTGTAATTTAGGTGCATTAATTTACGATAGTTTGTTGTTACAACTCGTGCTTGGTAACGGTAAAAGCCATGTCAATAGTGTGGATATTATGTATGGTAGTTATTAAGCGTTTACCTAATGTACGGTGTTTAGGTGCTTAGGAATATGTCTAAGAGCATCGTTGACATCAATCTCGGTATCATTGTTAAGAAACAGGGACGGTATTCATGTTAAAATATGTATTTTCGTTATCATTTGTCTCTAGACAAAACTATTTCTATGGCTTTGCCTTATCATATGACATCAAAATTAGACATCATGTGATCGAAAAATGTACAGTTTTCCTAAATAAGGAAAAATATTAATGGGCTCATCCGTCTGGGAATTTTATTTATAGTACTAAATAGAAAGGTCAGAAGTACAAGAATTGAATTTATTTCTTTTTCTTGAGACTAAGCTTAACATAAAAATTCATATCTATCTAACTCCTCGGGGATATCAACTCATATTTTCAATATCGCATACCTGATAAAAAGTAATAAATTGAAACATTAACAGGGCAAAATGATGACTAATAAAATATAAAACGTTGGAATCTCAATCATGTCCGACAAACGGATATATCATAGCAGCATTCCTTGCAACTTATACCACAGCATTGAAACCGGTAGCCGCTTGTACCTCACGATATGTTCCGAGCAATTTATCGCCACTGGAAAATTATTTCTCGATGAAAATCCACCAACAAAATACAACACGATGGTATTTCTGTCTGTTCTCCGTATTCAAACAATAAGTCTGTCACTCTTTGCTGTGTTTAGGGCTTTAAATCTATCCTCTGGTGTATTGGCAAGCGAATTCAATGGTTTTTCGCCGTATTTGCTGTATCAATGTTTGAAATTTAGGAATGTTATTATGGAATTTAATATAGCTTTTATATTTGACAGTCTTGTAATGGATTTGGCTATGAACTAAAAGATTGTATATCGACCTACAAGACAAGCTATCAGATCTGGTAAGCTGTTAACTCTTTGCTCTGTAAATTAAAAAAACTAATTCCCATCGCAATACAAACTAAATATTCATTTTTCTAAACCTGAATACCTAAGGACTAAATACCTAAGGCATTCTCTAACAGTTGAACATAGAGCGATGTAGAGATGTGATGAGACAAATGTGTAAATGTTATTACTAAGAACAAAATATATACACATAGATAATATACATATAGGTAATACAAAGAATATAATGATATTCAAAGCAGTTTCACTAAGCGTTGTGGTACTGCACTAGGCTTTACTTCCTGATGCATTGAGCAGTTTATCAAAATAGCAAATCAGATCGCTGCTACGTTGTGATACCGACAATATTTTATTGTGCGATGAATTTCATTTGTTACGGCCGTATCTGTGGATGTAAAGCTTGTTTGTCGGAAGGGCGTTAAGTTATTGGTTCGATGCCTGCGTAGACCTGTTGGTATGATTTTCGGAGATGTAACACAGCTAATACGGAAGTGAAAATAAGTTTTGGGTTTATTTAGGACTGAAGAACTGATTAAATGGTTGAATTAATATTTTTATTATATTTAACTTAATAAAAATGTTGCATGTCTTGAAAACATATATGTATATTTTTTACTCAGTCTTGTTTTCTTTAATGCTTTATATTTATCTTTATTTAGTGTTCATCATCATCATATTAATACATATATAAATATTCGAAAAACGACCCATAAATCTCAGTAACTTAACAGATGTAAGTTTCTTCTAAAAAAATCTCAAAAATTACGACTGGAAAACATTTAGAAGTTGCCATTTAAATCGATTGAAGAAAGATCACAAAGATTCATGAAAAAAATTATGAGTATTATATTATTATCACAAATGCTCTAATAGTCCTTATCAAGATATGTAGATTTATAAACGATATGGTAGCAGTAATCCTATTTCATTTGATACTCCAGTATTTGCATATAATTGTGTGGGTAGTGCCAGTCGTGCTTGAGCTAGAATTTAAGATTTCCGATAGTGTATTAAACGATGTGAACTTTCAATATTATGCAATTCTCTAGCGGTTCCCAGTCCATCACACTCACGTGTTCGCAGCGAGGGCGGCTGTTCAGACCGATCTCTGTTTAGCGCCATAGAGATTGGGTAGTAAATGGGAAGGCAGTAGGTCAAACTAGAATAAATATCTATATTTATTGTTTGACGCTGACTTGGCAAAGTAGGTTATTGGTAGTAAGTATAGTATATTGAGAAAATAGTTACCACATTAATGTGTATAGCGGCGTCAACATGTCATGTCATGTTATATCGATAGGTTCCTGATAGAAAATTTAGTGTTTAATTTTATTTAATAAAGTAAGCTTTATTAGGCTTCCTAATTGAAATAGCCAGTATTTTTTTTAATGGAGTTGTTGCTCCGAGTGAATTATTTCACCCTTTGTCATTAAGACGTATATTGGAATAGTTTGTAAAAAATGGAAGCTAACCAACAGAGTTTTTCTTTGAAATGCTTGTCTGTATAATTTTCTTCATTTTGTAATTTTTTTATTATCTTGACCAAAATATTTGACAAGAAAGTTTGACAAAAAACCGCAAATTCGAACAAGATTCGAAATGTTTGTGAGACAGAAATTATTATATAATTCCTACAAAAATTACGATTTTGAACTACCGAAATTACATCTACTATTGCGTTACGGTACAAAGATGCATCATACAGCGCCCCAAGCGAGCGGGGCCGGCCACCATTTGAAAATTTATGTTCACTACCCCCTTTCTATACATTCTGATTTACAATAGTCCAAGGAAACGTGCCTGAGAATTATTGATGAAATTTCGTTCGCTTTGTACGTAAAATATTCGTGCATAGACCATGAGGCTAATGTACATATGGTTTTATGTCGATAAAATAAAATATTAATGTCGTTAATAGATCTACAAGCTTAGTATAAGCATGTATTTTATTTAGATCTAGAAACCACGGTACTGTTAGATTATAAATTCCATCAGTATGTTTTAATTTCCATTCACTATCCGGTATTAATGACGGTGATGTTAGGATATGTTAGGCGGAAATATTACATCGATTGTAGTAATTAAGCTGTTCAAATAGTTACAATGCTCTACGACAAAAATTAAACAGCTAGCGCCATCTAGTGATAAATGAAAAAGCTTCTTTTTAAAGTTTAAATTCATGTATTATATTGAATTTCCTTTGCGTTACTGTAACAATGACGTAAGAATGTAATCGTCTTCATTCTCCGACTGATAAGTTGAAATAACTTTCTTCGTATTGATGCTACTTATGGGAGATAATCAACAATTACACCCAGGGACGGACCGTGAGTTTGGGGGGCCCTGGGCTAATATATATGTGCTTGGGAGCTAACCTAATTACTCAAACTTTAGGAAAGCAATAAAAACAAAATGTTTGATTTGTATTTTAATATATTATGCCTTAGTGTTTGTAAAGTAAAATCAGAAATAAATTTATAAATTATAAAGCAACCTTTCTTCGCTTACCTACCTTTTGCGTATTCTTTAATTTGCAAAATTTATTTATTAATCGCAGGATTGGTAGGGCAATTATTTTTTTCGAATTATTATCACTTTTTGACTTTGACTTGACTTAACTGGGGCCCCTGGATTCCACGGGGCCCTGGACTGAAGGCCAAAAAGCCATATGGTAGTTCCGGCCCTGATTACACCGAATTGTGTGTCTGGCGAAGTAAGATCGTAGTTATAAGATGTGGTAGTCGACAGATTAACATTGCGCTTAACTGCAAGTTCAGTTCATAGTAGTTAAGTTTGCGCGAATTCTAGCCAAGACTTTCGCCAAAACTAGAATATATTGTACGTATGTCTGCTAGGAAACGTCTTTCGGTTGTTGGTAATTTCTTTTTTATCAGCAACTTAACTATTTTTTCTTTCGTTACTATATTCTATTGAACGCCTATACCTACATACGTGTCTTTTGCACTGTGTTGCACTATGTATCGCACATAATTAAGTTAACAGGTTAAATCTTGACTATTATTTATTATTTTAAACAAAAAATAATAATTATTACCACCAATTTCCAATACTTAAACTCTGAGTATTACATATATTTAAAAGCATCAATACTTAAAACCAACAAAAAATAATAATTTAAACACATATTTTAAAAAAAATATGGAAAGCGCCATCTCGCGGCATTGGCTTGAACCATTTCACTTTAGCCGTAACCATTCCAAACTTTCAACGTCGACTCTAACAATCTTTGTTATTGTGGGTATTGCAGGTTACCAGATGTCTCGCAAGACCTGCGTGGCGCGGGGCGAGCGCGGTGCGTGCATGTGGGTTCAGGACTGCAACAGGCTCGGGGGCTCTCACGCAGGCGTCTGTGTCGACGGGTTCATGTTCGGCTCCTGCTGCAGGCTACCGGACAAGCCGGTCGTACAAGGTGGGCTAATTATTACTATTTAGGTACTGCTTGAATTGAAGTGTCTTTATTTTATCCTATTTTAAAAATTATCTGTATTTTCTTTGATGATTTGTAAAAATTAAGAGCATGATAGAACTATGGGGATCACAAGAGCTTGTTTTATATAAGGATTTAGGACACTGGTGATAAATGAACCTTTCCTCGTTCAAGAACAAAAAAATGTATTTCTACTTTAAATGACGAATCAAATGAATGAGTACCTAGTTTTGTGGATTACATACAAATAAATACGAAATTGTTTTAACATTTTCAGAAACGCAACCGCCAGCGACAGTCACTGACAGGTCCTTTACAACGCCATCTAGTACCACAACCACTACAACACCACAACCGGAGCCTTCCACAACAACTCGACCAACCTGGCAAACGCAGCGCCCGTCGTTCATGACGAAGCCGATAGATGGCGCCCCCACGTCCCACAGTTACGTGCCCCCGCAGATATCGTTGAACGATATCATGCTAGGCATCCGCCCAAATAGTGATATAGCTAATAAAATACCATACAACAGTGTAAATAAGTACCAAAATGTAAATAGGCCGAACGGCGAAGCGGAAACTAGTCCCCACAATAAGATTTCGTCTAGTCTTAGCATAATATCTGGCGCACGACCGATGGCCGTGTCGGAACAGCACGCTGAGAACAGTATTCCTTCAGGTGAGTATTACTTTTTTATAAAAAAGTGTCATCTATGCAATACTGTTAGAACTTTAACAAAACAGCGTATTGCAGTGTACGTAACATTTTAGTTAACAATTATAATAAAAGATGGCGCTGTAAAAATCACTCAGCAAAAATGATATGTGTTGTACCTAAATGTTCAATGGGATATAAAACACAACAGAAGTATAAAATATATGGATAAAGGGTTGCTTCCGTGCATTTTAACTAGCTAAGCTGTTTGTAGTGTGACTTATAAAAATATCTATTCTTATTGAATCTTCTTCTTCTTCATCAACCCATTTTCGCCCACTGCTGAGCACGGGTCTCCTCTACCATTGAGAGGGTTTAGGCCATAGTCCACCACGCTGGCCTAGTGCGGGTTGGCGGACTACACACCTAAGAAATTCCTAAGAACTCTTAGGTGTGCAGGTTTCATCACGATGTTTTCCTTCACCGTTAAAGCAAGTGATGATTCAATGTGAATACACACATAACTTCGAAAAGTCAGAGATGTGTGCCTGGCTGGGGTTCGAACCCGCGACCGTCGAGATTCTCGACCGCGCGCCCAAACCTCGAGGCCATCACTGTTACTTATTGAATAAATATTATTAATTGCTGAGATAGATAAAGGTTACTTTTTCACGCTGGCCTAGTGCAGAATGCCGCACTACCCACATAAGAAATTCCCACGAACTTTTATGACAAAAAAATCTCACGTTGTTTTCCTTTGCCGTTAATTGTGTGATACCTCAGACATTACTTGGGTTTAAGTCCGCGATTGACCAAATTATGACTCGAATTACGATTTAAAAGCGATATTACCCATATAATAACAAGATTGACTATAACTTTTCAGCTCAAGTCATGTCAAGACCAAGCAACATGAACACAATCCACTGGCAGGCGACAACCGAGCCGACTTTCATCACCAAGCCGCGCCCATCGTGGGACAAGCCGGCGGGCAAGCCGAAGCCTACGAAGAAGTTCACGACCACCACTTCAAAGCCTCACAAGAACTACTTGAAGCCTAAAGATCCGACTATGAATATGATTAACAAGACAGAGGAATCTACGCCGCATCCTATGCAGACGACAGCGGCTACTAGTAGTGTGGGTGAGTTGAATTTGATATGGTTTTATTACTTTTTTAAGGGTATTGGGTTAGACAGGAAAGTCTCCGTTTTGAACTGTGTTAGATATTCATTTATTTTTATTTTTTATACATTAGTTGTAAAGGTGGACTTAATGCCTAAAGCATTCTCTGCCGAAGAACTCTCTGAGTTGAAGTTTAGGTGATGCAGAGATTATACATAGCAGGTGTTATATATCATTTTATACATTTATAAACATACATAGATATATATATACATATATAAATCTATTTTGGAGAAGAGTTGTATGAATAAAATGTAATAATAGTTACAACAGTTAGTACAAAATTCATTAGTGAAAATGGATGTAGCGGATTTAGTACTTGCACTAAAACAAACCTTAATGAGATCTACAAATCGAAGCTTAAGACATACAACGCACAATCTTAGTGTGAAGTCAGAAGTATGTATTCTGAATTTATATTTCGCCATTTGTCTTTTTGCAAATGAACGAGTGGAAATGAAAATGGAATGTTTTGTAAAAAACCCGTGATGCCACGTCACAGCTGTCCACGTTGTGAAACCACTATTGTGCATTGTTCCAATTTGTCTCGTAATTGGGTGCAAAATGAAATGAAGCGGACAAGCGCTCTCCGACAAAATGAAGCCATATTTTCCGCTTTTTACATGGTTTTTAACTGACTTTTTGTTTTGAATATTTAAGATTAATTGTCCATTTTTATACGTAAAGGTTTTATTTGGGTATCTTTTTTTTATTTATATAGCATTGTAAACATGAAATGAACACCAAAGTTTTAAGTGTTTTTTTATTGCTGATTTTAACGTTTAATTTTATGTAAATCCCGGCTGGAATTGTATAAATTAACACTTTAACAATATCTAAGATTATCCCTGTCTATTGTTAAATCGATTAAAACTCAAGTTCAGCGGTTAGTCATGAAAGTTTTACACAGTATTAATCTTCATCAACCCATATACGCCCACTGCTGAGCACGGATCTCCTCTACCTTTGAGAGGGTTTAGGCCATAGTCCACCACGCTGGCCTAGTGCGGGTTGGCGGACTACACACCTAAGAAATTCCTAAGAACTTTTAGGTGTGCAGGTTTCATCACGATGTTTTCCTTCACCGTTAAAGCAAGTGATAATTCAATTTGCATACACACAGTATTAATCATGAATGATAAAATCAATTGCGTGGAGATAGTTGTAATTATTTATTAAGACTGCAGTACACTATCTCGTGTCTGAACGGTTAATAACCGTCGTAATATAAAAAGGAACTTAATATTTTTTAACCTTTATTATTACTATCGAAAATACTTATTACTCACATAAAGATAATATTTGAATTAAGAAACCACATCAATTCTTTAGAAAGAGAAAGCCTTTATATTTTAATCCTCTTTAGTATCTGAAATTTTCGAAATAAATTCACGAAACATTTTTAAATCTCCTCAAAAGATTTTTGAATAATAAATGCGATATGGAAATTATTTCACGGCACTTAAAGCCGCGGTTCGTGTAATGTGTTACAGTAGTATTCAGGATTCCGCACGTAGATTTGAAAATCCAGAGCATTTTTGATTTTGTACTGCCGTACATAGTTTTACTTGATCTCAAGGGTCTAAGTACAGAGCTAGTAACGGACTTATAATTCTCTTGTATTGTGGGTTTTCATGGGCGTTGTTGACTGCTTAACATTTGGTGGTTTACTAGCTCGTTTGCTATCCCATAAAAAAGTAGTCAATACCGTAAGGTTTGATAAAGTTTACGAATTCGGTTATAGATAGAATAGAATAAGAACGACTTACTTTGTACAAAATATAAAGATGATTTCTTTTTCCATCTCCATCCAGATTCATTCATTAATAAAAAACAGTTCATTCATAAATCAAGTGCATAAATTAAGTACCTTCCATTGAGTTGTTGTCTAAGAAGAGTCTAATCTCATATAAATAAGACTTATCCGGAAACTACAACAAAATTGATAAACTACCTTGGCTAGGCTTCGAATACACGATCTTCATGGACAGAAATGGGATGTAAATGGACCGAAATAGGGATAATGTGTTTAATAAAATCTTTACGGAACCTTAAAGTAAGATCTATCTCACGCTTTCCTATTTTTTCATTCAACTGATAATGTGTAGAATACTCGACCGTATTTCGTTTACATTCAGTGCTGTGCTTCAAAAGGATGCTTTATGTTTCGTAATCCCTTTGCAACAGAGTATTTTTACTTTATCCCCGAACTTAATTTAATATAAATGTATTTGATAACCGTATTCTTGTTAATGTATTTCCTCAGATAATAATCTCTTGATAATGTAGATTATATCTTTCTATATGGACAAAGGTTTTAATCGCCGTACTTTATAGACCATTTCTACCATTTATGTAGGTTACGTACTAGCAATTTTTTTCTCATAGAGACTTAATAAGTGTTTTTCCACCTTTTTGTATATTTCTGTCATGCCTATAATATTATCACAGACAATCTTTTAACAGCGTAATAAATAAACATATCGTTCCCCGAAGATTAGATGTCTACGTTGTAATGAAAACGAATGCCGACTTTCTAGTATTGTTTCGTAGACTTTCAAAGACATTGTGGGTTATCAGTATAAAACAGTAGACAAAACTTAATATTCAGATTATATTATAATGCAAGATAAACATGTTAGATTTTTATAAAGAAGAATTCAGATTAAGATTAAGGATTATAGATATGCACATGTCATGTAGCTTTAAACTTTTTCTATTGTTATTCCTATGCAGGAGACTGTTGGATCAACTAGTTGTTTAGTAGCACTTAATTTGTACGAAAATTAGACATCACGAAAATGATGAGAAACACTGATTATTGTTTAATGAAATGGACCTTCTGTAATGTCATCAACCAAACACAGTTCTCTTATTTTTTTGTTAAAAAACGTAAGACACAAGTATTAAGCAAAATGAAAACCCCAAGTCCCAATAAGTCTGCGCGGTGATATAAAGCATAACGCTTCACAATACTAGAGGCGGCATACTCTTCAGTGATGAAGCTATGAGTAATAATACTGCTAGGAAACCAAGACTAAATCTGTCAAATCTTTACAACTTATAAATTGCACATGAATTCTCATTGAAAAAATTTAACAAAGAAGTTGCTTAATACTTTTCAACCTATATACGTCCTCTTAAACACCCTTAGATAGCCCCTGGCTATATAATTTAGCTTAAGACTTGCTGTTTTTGGTTACAAAATCGTCGTTTTTGAGTGGCAGTTTATCTG
Organism: Cephonodes hylas; assembly: GCA_030295005.1. Lineage (NCBI taxonomy): Eukaryota > Metazoa > Arthropoda > Insecta > Lepidoptera > Sphingidae > Cephonodes > Cephonodes hylas. Next base: position 11,160,300 of record AP025371.1, read on the forward strand.
AAAAGTTACTTAATTTGATGAACTTTGCATAACTATGCAGTTTGCGTTAAGGAGTTTTTAACTCCAATTAGTCAAATAACTCAGCTTGAGTGACTTTATGAAATTTTATGGAGGTGTTTGTATTAACTTTGTTGCCAACTCATTAGTTCATATCGTTTTTATGACTTTATGGAATCCTCCATAATAAGGGCCATGATCTTTATATTATTAATATTGAATCTTGTCTAAAGTACAAGTTTTTTGTTTTTGATGACAGAAACCACGAAATATTTTTTTGACCTCATACATGTACTAAGCAGTGATGGCCTCGAGGTTTGGGCGCGCGGTCGAGAATCTCGACGGTCGCGGGTTCGAACCCCAGGCACACACCTCTGACTTTTCGAAGTTATGTGTATATTCACATTGAATTACACTTGCTTTAACGGTAAAGGAAAACATCTTGATGAAACCTGCACACCTAAGAGTTTTTAGGAATTTCTTAGGTGTGTAGTCCGCCAACCCGCACTAGGCCAGCATGGTGGACTATGGCCTAAACCCTCTCAATGGTAGAGGAGACCCGTGCTCAGCAGTGGGCGTATATGGGTGGATAAGGAGAAGAGAAGAGATACATATTCAAAGCAAAACAAAAAATGTGCTTACGGCGACACGGAGGCTCCATATCACGTCCCTGGAATTTGAACATACTGAAAGGCTCCTCGTCCGTTTCTTTTCAGATTGGTCCTATGTCAACTTATAACGACTCCTACATCTATACCCAGATTTTTTTACAACTAAATTTTAAAACCACAGATATCATCATCACCTAAACGATTTCCAAATGTTTTTATTCATAAGTCATATCTTGATTCCAGAATGTGGAGTGACAGCGATGTGGCCTCGTCCTGAGACGCGCATTATGGGCGGGAAGGACTCCAGCTTTGGCAGATGGCCGTGGCAAGTATCTGTGAGACGCACATCCTTCTTCGGGTTCTCGTCTACTCACAGATGTGGCGGAGCTATCATCAATGAAGGCTGGATTGCTACAGCTGGGCATTGTGTTGACGAGTGAGTAATCGCAAAATAATTTGAAAGTAACATTTTACTTCGATCAGTTAATCGTTCGCTTGTTAATATTATTAGTCATTTGGCAAATGATTGGCTTATGTAATATGAATCTGATTTGTTGGTGCGATCTTTTCGAGTTCGATGCGACTGTTTCGATTGACTTTGGATTTGGGAACTAAACTTGACATCTTTTTTTGTTCTTAAAAAAAACATGTTTACGGCAAAGTGAAAGTACTCGTGATTCGTTCGTGAAATCCCTACGTATGTTTATGAATAACCCGAATAACATAAAATATCTCTTTCCAGCCTTCTAACATCACAAATAAGAATACGCGTCGGAGAATACGACTTCTCGTCAGTATCAGAAGAATATCCTTTCGTGGAACGCGGAGTTGCTCGAAAGGCAGTGCATCCTAAATACAACTTCTACACTTATGAATACGATCTGGCTCTAGTGAAATTGGAGACTCCATTGCAGTTCGCTCCTCATATATCTCCTATCTGCCTCCCTGCTACTGATGATTTACTTGTTGGAGAGAATGCTACTGTGACTGGATGGGGGAGGCTGTCGGAAGGTGGCGTGTTGCCTTCGGTTTTGCAGGAGGTGAGTTAGAATTTATTAAGACTAAACTATTGAAGACGTTTATCAATTCATATTTTTTTGTTGCTTTAATTGGTATAGTTGTTAAAAAGAAGATTTAACCCAACTGCCAGTTTAGAGTAGGTGGTTGAAGAATAATAATAAATCAATGCTTTATTAAAAAAAGTTGAACTTTTTTTATCAAATCTTACGGTGATTTATAGAACACCAGATGGACCCCACAAAATGTATAAATTTTATCATATCTATTCTCCATAAATTCCAGGTGCAAGTACCAATAGTGTCAAACGAGAGATGCAAGTCAATGTTTCTGCGAGCGGGTCGCCAGGAGTTTATACCTGATATATTCTTGTGCGCCGGTCACGAGAGAGGCGGCCACGACTCCTGCCAGGGAGATTCCGGAGGGCCCTTACAGGTAAAAAAGTAATACTTTCACTACCAATGGACATCTTTAGCTTTATTACTAATAAAAAAGATTTAAACGATTTTTTTTTATCAGCTCTAAGTTCTCATTCTCTTTTTTACAGTTATTAGAGCTCTGAAGACGAAACATAGTAATTTTAATAACGTTTTTCCATTTTTTAAATTACAGGTCAAAGGCAAAGATCAGAGATACTTCTTAGCCGGCATAATAAGTTGGGGTATCGGATGCGGCGAAGCCAACCTACCAGGCGTTTGCACCAGGATATCCAAATTCGTACCATGGATCTTACAGACTGTTAACTCCTAACCTGTGCATCCTAAGTGATAGACTATAAAGTGAAAAGAACTCGATAATCGATAATGGACGATACGAAATCGATTTTTCAAGTGCAGTTACCTTCAAAAATGTTGATTTGATGCAACGTTTTGTGAGGCGTTTTATTTGGACTCGTCCACCTGAGGTTCTGCAGAGGTCGTTGCGCGATCTTCTGTATATCAGAGGAGCTTCGATATGGTGATAACAACGGCTTGAACAATAAAAAACGCCCCGAATTCGACCGCTTGTTTCAATCGAGACAGAGTTGCAATCGATTATCGATTTAAGTAAACTAACAGCTGCTGAAGCATCATTTATTTATTCCAATTAGAAAAGTTCTGACAACAATAGGTCCAAATTCAAATTTCGTATTCCATTATGTGTCATCGCAAACTCGATAGCGATCGATTCTCCGTTCTCGATTGAAAAAATTCTACTGTGCACTTGCAGTGATGTCGACGACATCCGATGTAAATACAATATGTATCAATAAGATTATCTTTTATTATTATTTAATGGATTTATTGTAAATATTCGTGTATCTTGCCTTTAATTTGAATAAGGGATTTTTGTATTTTTATACAGTATTATTTACGTTTCGTTACTTTGTATATATCGCTTCAACGACCAATATTTTTAATGGTTCCTTTTAAGAAATTTATGTACTTATTCTAAGCTAGTGTTAGTTCATTGTAAAGGAAATTATATGGAATTTTGTTATGAGACGCAGCGAATGTAATTAAGATACCAAAATATACATTGTTACATGACATTTATGTATCGCTGAAATGATGTTTTGTATTGTGTATATTCTATATACATTTTGTTTGAATGGATAGTTTATATGACGTTGAATACATTTGTTCGTTTGCACAGTAATATTGTTAATTAAATTGACATTATTTATAAAATTTAGTTTTATTTACTCGGGGGTTGATTCATTAGGAGCAATATTAGTAATACAATGCAATCTAGCTCTGGGTTGATGCGTAAAAGCTTGGGCCTCCAGCAATCTCAGTTACCGACCTAACCGCTTTAGTAAAGTTCTATCAAAAAAATCTGTATGACAGTGGCACCACTCCAGTAAAACCGATCCGTTCATTCTAAGGTGATTAAAATATATCTCTCCCACTTAAAATAACTATATGTAAAAAATATGACTACATCCAGATAAGAATGTGGCTACTCTGTCCTACTTGGATAAAAAATAAGTGTTTATGTTACCATGTACATTTTACCCAGACGAAAGCTCAGTTCTTGAACTTGTTCCCAATTTTTATTTCAAGTCAGTCAGTATGTTATCCTTCCAAACATCCCTATCAGCCGTCATGTCTCCATTCACCCCATTTTTCTTATCTTCACCCAGAAGAAAGTACAGTTAAATAAATATAAAGTAGATAGACAGTTAATAAAATCACAATCAAAAGCAGAATTTGGAAGGAACTCCTTTACTTTGTTACTTTCACGTAATATTTGCTAGAAATTGAGCTAGAATCCCTTGTAACTGCAAATGAATGGAGGCTAGTTGGCGACATTAGGCGTCCGTTTGACCCACCGCTTCCCTCGTAATTAGGCACGTGGACGAATTAAGATAAGCGGAGTGGGCATCATGACCCAAATTATTCAACAATCGTAATTTTTCGTTAGTATACTCGTGCTTAGATCAAAGAAGAAGACAAAGTTAAACATCAGTGCGAGTTGCTTTTGTTTTGAGATATTAAGTTGGTACTCAAATTTTTGTTTTTTTTTTCAGGACTTTAAGAATTGGTGTAATAAATACTTTATATATTTACAAAAAATAATAACTAAACAGACTCTGAATATCCTTTTTCCGAGTGCTATTTTTTTTTCGATGGTCCAGTTCCAGTGTAAATTCCTGACATTTCCAGAATATGAAGCTAAAAAGTTGTTTAGCACTGCGGGCAATCGTGATCTACCTGAACCTGGGTTCGAGGCAAGAAGTTGGCAATCGGGGCCACTGCATATTACGCTTATGTATACTAGGCCACACATCAAGCGACATTCTTGCCAATTTTATCTCCTTCCTATCTACAGACGTACAGTCTAATCTCTACAACACCAAGCTTTCCTAATAAAAGTCTTATTATTACTTGTATCTTACATAAATTAACCATACATTTTCTTTGACACAGCTACCCTACAAACCAAGGCGACGACTTAATTTACTTTTAGAGCCAATAATGAAACGATAGCCTGTATTTTAAGCCTAGTTTTTGCCCTCACGCTGGACCTGATTACGTGCCCGATTAGGTGCCCTAATTTAGGTCACAACCGATGAGGAAATGCGATGCTGAATTACATTAAACTGTAATGACATTGCTTTAAGCATATTACGTAGGTCGTGGAGGAATGTCGCAATTTTATCGACGATGTAAAATTTAACGATGATTACTGGCTGTTTCTGTTTGAATGATTGGGGAATTTTTTTCATCATGTTCGTTTGAGAATCTTTTTTCGTAAGGGAAGCTAAGGAATCGCTCAGGTAACTCAAGTATCTAAACGAGGTAATTTGGTCGATTAAGGGTTGTCCGTCCCCTGTCTTTTAGAGGAGGTTCATCCAGAACAGTGAGGCACAAATAAACCAATGAAGTGTATCACTAGTTGTATTTTATATAACCGATTACAATTCTATCCATCCTCAGAATTACGACTTCATTTATTTATACTTTCTTGGATATAGGTATAAAGTAATATGGCGATAATAAGCTATCAAACCATGGATAATAGTAGAGAAAACATAAACAATTACGTTCATATACATATATGAACAGTTATATACAGACAAATATAATGTATTTCATATATATACAGAGGAAATTGAAAAGGATAGATTTAGAGAGAAAGTTAGATATATTTCATTTGTCTTTTTAATGACAAAATTGTGGAAAGATGTTAATTAAGAGCGCAAATATTGATAAATTATTTGCTAAAACACATCACTTTCAGTGTTCCGTGAAGTCAATTAAAGTGAAATATTATTTACACTTAATTTCCGCAGGAGAAGTTGAACATGCAGTTATTGATTTAGCTTATACGGTTTTCTTTTAAGCTGTGCTAAATTGGACTTAAGTGGCTTTAAAATTGAGTCTAATCTTGCCTGCAATTTAGTTAACTAAGGTTTACGAGTAAAACTAATGAAATGTTATACCACGGAATATGGTTTCGCAGTTCTTTGTGTTTTAATAATAGTGGTATAAGTTAAATATAAATATTGATATTTTATGGATGCATCTAGTCCTTTTACGTTTTTGATCTTTTTTCTAAAGTATTTTGAGTATTACTCACTTAATTGTGAAACCAAAATTATATGGGTTATAATTAGATAAATTTATTACACCTTAAGTCAGACAAAAATAAAAAACAATCTTATAATAAAAACAAGTTGTATAATTATAAATTAAGCATTCCCACTTACATTGAATAAAAATCACTGATTAATATTTACAAAAATTAAATTCATAAATCATGCAAACATGCAAATATTAACAATAGATAAAAATAAATGCACCCGATCGTCAATTTAGTAGCACGATAAATTATAAAAAGCAAACAAAAGCATGAATAGAAAGATTAACAAATAAATGGATAAAGTAAACAAATTTACATTTCTAATTGATCTCAGCATGATACTCTTTAGAAAATTAATCATTTAGAGAATATTACAAAAGAAAACGAAGCCTTGAAATTTTTGATCCTTCGTTTTACTTTATGATAAGAAATAAAAAAACGCAACAACGAATAGTTAAAAAAATATTATTTACCATCGTATTTTTTATAGATTATAGTATAAATTTAGTTGGTTGTAATTTTTTGATTGCCTTCATAGTAATTATGTGCTACAAAATCGAAGGGTTGTCCATTTCACGGCCAGCACATACCGAACACTTGTGCTGGCAGAAGTAACCACGATTGGAAATTCTCCACTGAATTGTCATTATTTAAAATAATATAGCCTCTATACCAGGTGGATATGACGCTGTCGTAATAAAACATAAACACTTCCTTGAAATCTTCATCGCAACTCTCAAAGCCAGGATGTATAGCTTCTGGTGCATTTTTGCAACTAATCCTATTCAATTTAACATTGTATGTGGGTAAAGGTCTTGTGATTGGCAAATTGGGAACTCCAAATTCCAAATCGAGAATCCATGGTGCATGTTTCTGTACATCTGAGACCGTGCAGAATACATCTATAATTGGATTAGGGTCTACACTTAATGTTCTCGCCGCGGGAAACAGTTCTTTAGGCAAAGCGAGATAGAATTCTAGTGGATCACTTGTAACTTCATTAGGTTTTTGAATACCATCTTTTGCTTCCCTTTCATTTGTATTCTGATTAAATTCATTTAAAATACTCACAGTTTTTGTAATTTTTGCCGTAGTTTCTTTATTATCCCCGCTATTATCAATATAATGTGCCAAAGAAAGATCATCTTTCTCGTGATATTCTAAATTTGGGACTTTATCATCGCAGTAGGCTAACGGTTCATGATAACATGGGCTTGTTATTTCTTCAACTATAGTTGGAATAACTGGAGGTATAACTTGTGGTACTACGTTATGGTAGGATACCTGTGTAGTTAATATCTGTACAGGATTCACAAGTACAGGCAAATTTATTCCATAAACAATATTCTGTAAAGGGATTACAGGAGTCCAATCTGGTGTTACTGGGCATACGAAATTATTGTACACTGGGTAGGTAGACAACATTGTTGGTAAAGTATATGGCAAGTATAACTGTATAGGTAAATTCTGGCATATACCATGACTTCCCAAACCAGGCGATTGACGAACTTTTTCTATCGAATTTCCTTTTACTTTTGTATGTTTCTTCGTTGCCTGTTTACTTTTATTTCTATTTGTATTTTTAGTTGTGTTTTGCGGCTGTTCATTACTTTCTTCCGTGGAAATAAGAGCCATAATGCATCATACCTGAAAATCAAATGTTTTGCATCAAGTAAACTATACTTTCACAGTATACAACTAACAGGACTTAACAAGAAACCTTTAAACTGACAAAAAAGTTTTCAAGGAATAAGTTTCCAGAGTAATTAATTAAATTTCCTGCAAATTCTACTATATTTAAAGCATTGTTTCGAGAATCTATCTTCCTCCAATTGGATGTAACGTAGAAATCTAGGAAACATTTGAATACTGGAAAGAAGGTGGGCGTTGTAATTTAAAAATTATAGTAAATTCTCAGTGCTTTGAAGACTGCGATATTCTACGAATAGGGTTATAAATAAGGTCATCTGGTAGTGACACTAATATATTGCATTTAAAATATACGAGGTTTGGGAAGGTTAAAAATTGGCACTACATCTGCTGACTCAACTTACCAGAAGCTTAAGACATGTCTGCATATTCAAATGATTTGGCTAACTTACAATCTTGGTGCAATGAAAAATAATTTACTTCTTTATCGGTAACCAATATCCGTACTAATAATAAGTTATATAAAGTAATACTTACCTACTTTAAAATTTATCAAACTCCTTTTTAAAATGTAATCCAACATGTAATAAATAAATAAAACTTAACATCGAGTATTTTGGTTACTTTCGTCGCGACATTTAAAATATTTTTTTGTTCTAATGGTGTGGGTCACCCGAAAAAATCATGCGTCAAGTTCGAAACGGCGTAATTTAATGTTTTTTCGTAATATTTATGTGATATGTTTTAATATCAAAAAATAATTATTAAAATATTTGTAATATTTAGTAAATTTTATGTACAGTAATTATTTCGTTTACTATTACATTTTAAAAAAGTTTGTTATTAAATTTTGTTGTACAAACCTTTTTTTGTATTTAAAAAATAAAAAAAGGTTTCCAACTAGGCCAGGCATAATAAAATAAGACATAAGGAAGCCGAGTTATAAAATGAAGCGTGTCACGAGGACACAGCCCTGAGGGCTCGCTCCGTCAACTGAGATGGCACATAAACCACTTTTTATTCTGTTTCATTAAATTATCCAACGTTCCGTATTTAAAATTTAAAATTCGAATATGTTCGATATTATTTGTACCGTTTTATTTTGAAGAGATTTTTATTGGGTTAATCAAATTGTGTCCGAATCTTTAATTTAATTTTCGAAATTCGAGGGATACATCAGCTTTTAAAATTAAGTGTCTATTCTTAAATTTCAAACTGGAAAGAACTGCGAAAGATCGACGACATCTTTTCTTCGAAGAATCCGTTTTATTTATCCACCACCAAAAAACCATAGTTCATCATCGATATCTTGTTTGGTTAATCCCTGAGGTAGGCTCGTCATTTGGAAAGTAAACATTAATATCTTTGAATATCATTATAAAATATTCAAGCAAAGATCAATAGACCTGAAATAAAACATAAAAAGCCCTTATACAAAAACATTTTGTATTCTGTACGTAATTATTTCTCTTTTATACAAGTTACCTTTTTGAGGGCCACTTATAGAGGATCTGTTTTCTAAGCGGCTTAGCCATGAAATATTCTTTATTTGAATAAACACTACTCACCTATAAAGGTCAATGGCCTGATATTTTCCTTGTGAACGTAAAATATGAACATTATAATAGAAGTTATATGCTGTCTTTATACCGAAATTCGTCCAAAATAAAGGCGATTAAGGATTAAAAAGAAATAAAATAAAAAGAACAAGAAATGTTATCTCTAGATCTATAACTAAATTAGTTAGATAAATAAGTTTGAACTCAAAAAATATAAAATGACATTGATTATAATTTAAATACACTTTCCATACCCCGTGTTGTGACATTATATGACTTTTCATTTTAACTGGGGAACCCTAAATAGAATACGTTCCGTTTTACTATTGCGCTTTATTATTCTTTGTGTTTAGTTTGCTGTTGCCATTTCTAATATTTTAAGAACTTTTATTTTTTATTTAATGCTTCTCTTTTTAAACAGGCTGATAATAACATAATATGACACAAATGATTCTTTTTGTCAATTCCAAATTTAAAAACAAAAACATACTTCGTTTGGTTGGGTAGTTTTTAAAGCGTTCCATTTCTCGCAATTCAAATTTGAAAAGAGAACAAAAGTTGAGCGCTTCACTGGCAAAACAGGTGTGTATCGTTTAAAAAAGAATGTCTGTTTGGGAAATTGCTGGCGCTCTGCGGTCCCCCTAACGATGTTCATTGTGCCATGCGTTCCGTAAACCGGGCCGGTTTAGCGATACTGGCCGAATGGTTAGCTATTATGAGACATGTACGCGATCGTTTTAGTTGGATTAGTTTCGGAACGATTGGACTTTTGAAAATCGAATCGTTTTGGGTGATTGGTTTTGTAGTTTATAAGTATTTTTATTGCGCACTTTGTTTTGCTTTTAAATTGACTGTTTAAAGGCGTTTGAAGACGGCTTTAGCTTTAGGCTTTTCGAACGCTCAGGATTACTGTTAACGGTTTTAGCTGTCACTTATGAAATTAAATACAATTTTGGTGCATTATATCGTTCCATAAAACGTGTTTTGTTTACTTGAAGTGTATCTATTTGTCACATTGGACTGTTGTTCATGTGTTATGAGTCTTTTGTATAATTTGCAGGAATGCAGCCTCATAAACCTGTCAATAATCAAAGTTAAAAGGACAATATGTCAAAGATCTAAAAGTGTGGGCATCAAAAGTTTGTTTTACGCATTACATAATTACACCACGGAAATCTTAGATAATGATCGAAAAGACGACCTTCCACCTTACAGGTGACTTTACCTGACGTCAGTAAAAACATAAAATTAAAGGTAAATAGTTTCGATATTCAATCATATTCACTTTTTTCACTTTTATATTTCGTTATTCCGCAAGCAAACAAAAAGCGATGACAAATAGAGCGGAGCGCATGTAATCTCATATTAAAAAGCAGGTACTGGGAACTGTGAATAAAGAAATCAACCGTGGAAGGTATCTCGAGGGACAGAGTTGTAGGCAGTTAGTGGAAACGTGAGGAGTACGTACTTTTGTTTGCGGAAATGTTGGATGTGGGTCTAAATATTACGAGGGCTGTGGTAAATATATTTTGGGCTTCAGAATTCTAGAAATGAAATTCACTAAATGTGAGTTTTCTATCACTACTAAAATGACGTACATAACCTCACGTCTAGATTCCCCGAAGGGGTAGGCAGAGGTGCATTTCTATACCCACATTTCGCCATCATCAATCGTCATGTCTTCATTCTCCCCATTTTATTTTACATCCTCTCTCACGTACTCCATTCATCTTATCTTTGACCTTCCTCTGCTTGCTCATCCTTTGACTTTCATACCCTCTGCTTTCTACCTACCTATATATAATTAATCCCTTCTGATATTATCCGCATACAAAGACAGACGGTTCCTTTCAGCTCATGTATTTAATACCTTAAATATAATTTATGTATAAATCATAATACCGTAAATTAACAAGCTAATTTACTGCTAACTAGTACAAGACAATTATCTTAAGTCAATATCCCATAGCATGTTATTATATATGGACAGGAGTTGGTTAATGTAACATTGCAGATTAATTTAAAGGGCTAATTAATCCATACATTACCTCACGCTTGTATTCCCCGAAGGGTAAGGCAGAGGTGCATTTCTAAACCTACATTTCGTCGAGTATCAGTCCCATATAACAGATGGAAAGACTATTGCCGAAATAACATTCTCACTTAACTTAAAAAGATACGAGCTACATTATTACACCACACAACAAACAATGTGTGGTGTGTCTGTCATGTACTATACCATACCACAAGATAATAAGGTTATTATTTAAACATTTTTTTTAGTTTAGGAGGTTGTCGTCCCCACACAAAAATACAGGCAATAATTCTAGCTGTTTTTACAAAACGATCATAATATTCGGACTCAAAAAACTAAGTACTTAAAACACGTCACGAAATTCTATTTATACGATTCCCAAGAGTATAGCTGTGGAGAAGGAATCCGAATAATGTTTATTTCCTGGGAAAATATTAGACGCGTCGTGGCAGACTCCTTTGACCGGTCTGGGCGGGCGGAACGCTGCCCACGTACGAAATGCAACCGGAATAAGGGATAGGAGGGAGCGAGTAATATGCCAATTAATATTATACAATGTAATACGAAGCCATTGGCGTTACAAAAAATCTCGGCAAAATCCTATCCTTACAACCACATACATTAAATACCCATACATATACAGGGTGTATTCAAATCGTGATCGGAAACTGAGGCAGGTAATAGCCACGGTGATTGCAAACACATTGGCGTAAAAAAATCCAAATAGGAAATAAAAATTTTGACGATTTCCTAACAAATACATACATTTAATACCCAATATTGGAAGAATGTTAAATTATTAATTTAGTGTAATTTATATATTCAGTATTTTATTTTAACGATTTTTTTTGTCATCACCGTTATTATTAAGTGTCTTAGTTTTTGATTATTGTCTTTTTACACTCCGTAGGTATATAGCAGACCATAAACATAGTTTTTAGAATGCTTAGGTATGTAGTCCGCCAACTCCCAATAAGCTAGGTTGTTGGACAAAGGCTTAATCCTCTTATATGTATAGGAGATAATGGTGATAACTATGATATAAATTTAATGGATACATAAGTTCTATCATGGTCTATAAATATCATAACGTAATAAGCGATCAATGAGACAAGAAATCGGTTTTAAACAAATAACCGCTAACCTCCCTTCATATGTACCAAACCAGTCTGAGACCAATTGCCGTCGCTCCTTTGTCTCCATACCGCTGGAGTTTGCTCCAGAACCCTCGGTACGTGATCATCGGCTAAACATTAAAACGCCCAGCGATTCCCCAGTGCACTCCTCGTATTTTATTTCAATCTCACACTAAAACAATTGGGAATCAACACACGTGGCTTTGATAATGATCTGGCGGGATAGGTTGCATGATAATGATTTCTTTTTGTATTTTATATTAGTTTTTTTTTAGGATTACTAATGTTATTTATATTTTTTAAATCAGTTTTTATAGTTACCAGATTATTTATTGCGAAGGCTATTATCTGATTTCAGTGCTGGTACATTTGTTTTTGTTTTTTTTTTCAATGGAAATGACATTAAATCTTAATTAATGTAAATACATTTACACATTATTATAGTAAATGCATGATTAACTAAATAATATATGACAGATATACTTGTTGGTTAATCGGTTCACAAAAAGCGCCTGACCAAAATTAATAAGCAATTTTCACATTTGGCGAATATTTAGCAACGCAGAAAGATACGGTTAAGATAATTTAAGATGAAAACGTTTTATAGGCGTAATATTGAATTAATAAATAAATGTAATACAAGTTCTGTGTTTGGGTATCAAATCTACGACGGCTAACTTAACAAACGCCCAAAACAAATGTTTGTGGATCTCATACATTTATTTCAAGGATCAAAAACCGTGGCCTCTCGTTTCACTCGTCTTTTATGTATATTGGCAAATATTATATTTTTAAAGAAGGCTCTTACCATTACATATATACCCATTTTATCAACAGATTGGACAGCATTTACAAAATTAGACAAATTTCGATTCCAGTAACATTTTCAAAACGTGTGATGGAACGTAGTGTAAACCGCACAAATTCGTGTCTAATTGAAATACGGTCGAATGTTAATTCGCATGTTGACAAAAGTATATTTAGTTGAACAGCGTTTGAAAATGTGTACAAATTGCCAACGATGTGTGTGATTGAACATCAAATGCTCTTTTGCAATCCAATTACGCGGGGTTGAAATAATTTTGCAACTAATTACGATACGTTGGAATAGTGGTGTTTGAATGATTATTTCGACCTATGCATAGAATAAGGTTACTTATGACCAGGGCTGCCAGATTGTATAATAGGATACAAATCCTGTATAATCGGATGGGGTGTTGTATCCATGACCACTTTGTATAATACGATACAAAGGCATAGGGGATGGAACATAAGTTCGCATTTTATCAATAATTTGTCTACCTATCATTCTAAAAAAAAAAAAAACAAGAACTATTGTGGAGTGTCCACTTTCCCGAACATTTGTTTAACTGTCATCCTAAAAAAAAGAGCCATTCTAGAGTGTCCACTTTTCAATCATCTATTGCCCAAGATTATTCCTAAAAAAAAAACAGCTGCATAGAATGGTTATGTATAATGCGATCTAATTTTGTATCATTGGAGATAGTAAACCGTATAGCTACGATTTATTTGCTGGCAGCCCTGCTTATGACTAGGTATAACACCAAACTACTTTTTATGTCTATAATAGAGTTAAAATTGTTTATATATTGCACTAGTGAAGTTATAATGATCATTAATTTTGTTGTTGTTTGAAGAACATAAAAATTTACTGTTAATTTTGTGCCTAATTATGTTTAAATCGCCGAGAAAGAGAAGTTGTGCAAAAGCACATATAACTTTATTCTGCGCATAGGTCGATTTGTTAATAGGATTAAGTGAATTTGTTGGTAATCATGAAAAACTGAAATATGAGTTTTTCGAATCGCGTTGTCATATCATACAATTAAAATGAGCATAAGATGTCATGCACTCACTCTTTTTATTAAATAAACATAGAAAATTGCGAGAATAACTTAAGTCAAAACTTTTTTAAGGCTATCACTACTTATTTGTTTATTACGAGGAAATCTCTTCAAGGATCGTCCTTGAGCTTGAGGTTTGGAGGCATGGCAGGCTCACCATTTCACTATTTGAAGATTACATTTAGCTAATTGACAAAGTTACATAATGATGGTAAATTAACGAAAGAAACAATCAATACTCTTAAATATTACCAACACATACAAACCACAAGTAAACAAGTGTCCAGTGCGCCAACTCGGTCGGCTAACACAATATCGCAGGCGCATACCAAACAGTGAAGTATAACAAAGTTTGTCGCGTGTTCAGTACCAACTGAATCCTGTTTATATCACTCAACCCGCGCGGAACTAGCAAGTGCAGGTTGCAAGGGTACGGTCTTCAAATACGGCGACAATTTATAATAGTCTTTGCATCAAAAAAGGTGGGCAAAGTCGTTTCTAGAATACCCCTGCATCATAAAAGAGGTAGGCAAAGAAAAATAGGTAGTTAAAGGTAGTCAATATTTTTGCTCAGTTGTTTTAATCTGGCGTAATAATTGCGAGATAAATATTCAATTTATAAATGTGTTAGCAAAAGTTGTGATTGGATGGCGTCTTCATTAAAAATCCATCTTTGATAGTGTGTTTTTAGGTGTTATTCGAATTTAAAATAATGTGATGGATAAATATTTGTTTCCGGTCTGGGTGTTTATGGGACCAAATGTCTCTCCTGGTTTCTGATACCTTCGACACAAGACTTAGTGTGGGGCCAGAAGTATGAATGTGACTGTCAGGTGTATTTATTTATTTATTTTATTTATATTGCCGATGGTACACTAAGGAATCAGCATACAGCAACTGAAAAGTTTGCTATCATTGGAGGCGGGTCCGAAACTTTGCCGCCTTGTCGCCTCTTGCATTATACGGACCATTGGACACGAATACTATACGATAGAGCGCGTTGCGACTTACAAGGTTTTAACATTCTGAGGATTCAATATCTGCTAGCTCACTTTGAAAGTAAAAATAAGGTTCAAATGTTTCAGTATAGGAATAAGAAATTGTTTTGTAAAATTTGAATAGAAGTGACATATATTGTTAGTAATAAGTAAATAAATTTATAGAACGCTTGCATATTAATCGCTTTAAAATAGCGCCTGATAAAAAATTGTGAGCAATTTTTGTGTTTGGCGTATATTTAACATAACTTAAAAAATGCATCGTTAAATGTGGTAGGAAAATATGTAACACGCATAAAATAGCAGAAAGGCTTGTCCGAATTCGATTCCCGGACTAGGCAGTATTTTTCCCTATTAGGAGTTTCTTAGTATGGAGTCTGGAATGTTGTCCTTACGTGTCCGAAAAATTAAAAGTTACACGTAATAAAATTACTGTAGTTTAATATGTATTAAAAAATACTTGTTTTTGGTATTAATGAATAAGAGAACTATGATCTTCAAGTTGACCAAGTTAGAAAGCAACAAACCTTCTGCGGCGATGTTTAAGATAATTTACATACGTAAGAAAATAAAACGATTAAAGTATTGAAAGAAAACAATGTAATATCTAGTTACAGACCGCAAATAATAAGATAATCGTATCAAAATAACCACAAAGCCCACAGGAATTCTAGATGCGATACGCCCTTATTCGAAACTTCTAGAAATCTTTCGAGGCCTACATTCATGTATCTTTTGTATCACGACAAAAAAAATGGACTGCTGAAATGTGATCGTAAAAATTTATCTGTCTACCCTTTTTGGAATATATGCGTTAGTTTTTGTTTATGAGATCATCAATTCACCTTGTGGAAGGCTAATGAATTGCATTTTGCTCCAGGATCACCAGCGGCATTTAGCGTGCCGCTGTTGATCCTTGAGCATAGGAGTTACAATGGCGGGTGTGTGAAAAGTGTCAAGAATACTTTATTTGTAAAGATAGATAATATAAAACCTGCACAACTTATTCTTTACAAGGAATTTATTCAGTGTGTAATCCGTCAACCTGTACTAGGTCATCTAGGTAGACTAGATCACTTATTGAAGAGGAGACTAGTGGCCAACAGTGGAGCGTATATACTCTCGTAAACGGAGACAATAACATCTTAGAATTAATTTGAAGTAATCAAGAAACTCAAAGTAATAAAATGATAAGTTCAGATAAACAGTTTGTACATAGAATGTTATAACACTGTAAGTTTGCAACTTGTAAAGTTGTACTGCATTAAATAAAACTTTTTATAGACTAGCGATACGCGCCAGCTTAGCACGGAAAGTAAGGTTATTTAACTTTAATAGATATGCCTCTGGATGGATACTTATGGTGGTAGAGAATAGAAGAAATAGGGCATAAAAATGTATTAATCTGATGCGTATGAAACATCACCTTATAACCTGATTAGCTAACTGCTTGAAGGTCTCTATAAAATATTCGTTTAGAGTCCCTATATTACTATATATGTCATAAAATATTATATAAGTTATTAGAAAATATTATCCTAGGTAGCAAGTTTCTAATCCTAGTAGACTCTAGTCCCTTACGCTAGCCTGGCACTGGTAAAGATCAATAAGTGCCTAAATCGAAGAGGGACATAATAGTGCAGAAGACGTACATATACATATAGTTGTCCCGACAATGTTTACCTTCGCAGTTTAAACACGTGTTAATTGATTATACAAATATTCGCTTACGTCTGTATCCCTTAAGGGTGAACATACTAAGCCTTCGGGATAATTGACATAACATTTTATATGCATACTTGTTATTTAACAAGACTATGTTAACGTATATTCAATGTTAAAGGATATTTCTTGAATACAATAGCATTTTATTCAAAAACTACATACATACGCATTAATAATATTTCCTACAGTTTTTAATCATTATGTTTACTCATATCCCGATAAAATCATTAGCTTTCGTTTCTCATGTTACAAACAGAGCAAGATATTTTAAAATACTCTATTTTTTTTTCTAACAAACCTACTGACCATGACAAAAAGAACTAATAGTTTAAGACCATTTTTTACTAAATATGTCTTATTTGATCAATTTGTATTAAAATTTTATAAGAGGATTAAAAGATTAAACTGTTGAGCTATTTTCAACTATTTTTCGAGACAGGCTTATAAGAATTTTAGTAACTTCGAGGCAATTCAAATGGAATCACCATTAAAATTATCTATTGTTTTATAATAGGATTATTTACCTATGATTATGTTTTTTTTATATAAATAGAATAAGGATTAAATAAAAAAAGAAATGGGCAGAAATACAAAATTTTATTTTGATTTTAACATTGCACGTTTAAGTAGGTTATACAGTCAGTTTTGTTACATTATTCAGTCCACAATATTTACTTTAACTTGTTCCAACAATTTTGATTTACTCCGATTAATCTTTTTGTATTTAGGGTTCGCTTTGACAGACCTTCTGACGTTGCTTCGAGTCATAACTTTGTCAAATATTTCTTCACTGGTGTCCTCACTACCGTCGTCAGAGAAATGATTGTTCATGCTGTCATTCATCTTATTTGGCCTTATAACTAGAGGTTCTATGCTAACATCAGAGAATATGGCTTCATCTGTCGTTGGCCTCTCATCGTCACTTCTATCATTACTATATTCACGATTCAATGCTCGTTTATCTTGATCAGGAACTTGCAATTTATTCTTTTTGTCATCCTTCTTTTTACCACCTTCTCGATTGCAAGGCTTGTATTTCATTGGCGAGAAATCAACTCTGCGTAGGAAACTAATTGTATCACCAAATTTCCTACTGCATTTTCTCGTTGTTTTCGCTTCAGTTTTGATTTCTGCCTTGATGCTACTTTCCTCGGCTTCCAAAGCAACACCCGAGTCAGAATTCGAATCGACTAGTATGTTTATTTCTGGCACACTTATATTCAGGTCGTTGTGAATTTTCAATTTGTTATTTAATTCTTCTATGGTCTCATTTTGTTTCTGTATAATCACGTCTTTTTCGGCAATTTGTTTGGCAACACTTTCTGTCCTTAACGCTAAATTTATTTCGTATTTTTGCAATTCGCTTGACAGGAATTCCAATTCCTTTTTCCTGGTCGATTCCAATTTCTTTATGAGCTCAGCTTGTTTCGCGTATGCTTCCTTCAGTCGTGCGACCTCTTGCTTATGTGATGTGTCGAGGAATTTAATAATGTTTATTGCCTCTTGTAGTGTCGTCGGCTGCAGTATATTTTCTTTAATAACGTTTTCAGACATTATTGCTTTTAATATGGATCTGAAACAAACAGAAAAGTAAATTAGATACGTAATTCAAAGACAATTTTGTTCAAAAATGTTCAAATAGCATTCAATTTTATTTGTATTCGTTTGATTTTGCGTTTCTATTACCGTTTAACAGATGGTTCTTTTGTCCAACGCATAATTACGTAATTTGTTGGATTCGACGAAACGTCAATTTCGTATGCGCAAATTGGGTTATTAATGAGTTTTTCGAGGTCGTTAATTAGTTGAATGCTTTGCAATAGGGAATGCCTGCTTTCTGGTTTTAGTGTCTGTATAACTAAGCAAGTTACTGCTTGCTCAGATATTACGCAACCGGTTGGGTGGGTTGAAGACGGCTTAGGAATGATTATTCCCTTAAGGAATTGTGTATAATCGTGTAAGACATAACATATACACCAGTGATCTCATACGTGGAGTACCATCACACGTGTGTTGACATTAGCACTCGGTCACAGCGGTACAAAAACATTGTCTCATTGTTCCCCCATACGAACGACCTATTTGTAATAAAAACAATATGATATTTTTGTTTCGTACCTTCCTTTGAGTGTTCTGATACGCAAAATGAAGTAAAAACACTGTTTGAAACATTAAAAATATAAACGTTCTATAAATTCAGAATGTTGTATTGGATTTGTATTTTTTAAACTTCACTGTCAGTTAAATTGTCTTAATAATTTCACAAATACATGCTTACAAAATTAAATGTTCAGTAATTATCAGATTTAAGCTTTTTTGTATACATATATAAATATTTAAACTTCGCTCAGCGGTTGTTGATCCACAAATATTTTTCTAGAGGTTTATGCTAATATTTTTACTATCATAACATTGACACTATTACATCACTGTTACAAATACATCTGAAATTAGCCTAATCGACAGAATAATCGAGATAGTGATTCTATATCGTGAGTGGTTTTAATCGTCGTTTAATAAGAAAATATTGCCATGTCTCATATTTATGGCGCAATTAAATAAATTTGCCTATAATATCGTAAGTACTTCTAGCGATAGCAAAGAATGTTTTGCTCAGTTCGAAATATTCCCGTGGGACATAATACCTCATGCTCTCCGGAATGAAGTCGAGAAACAAGTTTCTAGTACATGACTCATAGCATTTTTGTATTGCACGAGCCAATAACCTATGGAACAGGTTCGTCGTTACAGAGAATTCTCTGGAAATGGCCTGACATCTTTTACGTGAGTCTGGATAGAGACGTAACTTATCATGACGTGAATAGCACGATTATTTTTTCAAATATAATTAAAAAAAAACAAGCCACAACAACTGTTTACGAGATTCGGAATTTAAATGTTTAAAAAGTCACAACAAATTCATTTTTTATTTAAGTTTTAAACTATTAATTTTTCAATAAGCACATTATATATTAGACTCAGTGAATAAGTTATATTTTTTCTAGAATCTTTTGAATCTAAGGTAATTATTTCAGGTGTTTTAACTGACTTTTTGGTACTGGCTAAATTAGAACAAAAATGTAAATATATAAAAAAGTATAAAGTGAAGCGGGTGAGTATCTGAATGGCTACTCCACAAAAAAAATATGACCGTATTTGTATCTTAAAATGCTTAAACAAGTGCTGTCATAGTTTTAATATTTTGACGGGAAAAAACTTCGAACTACAACTCATAATGAAATGATTAAAAAAAATACATATTCAACAAAATGTTACTTCTAGAACACATAACTGCAATTTAGAAAACATAATAAGTTCATATACTAAAAGTTCCTAAGTGTTAATATTTGATGTTTCTGTTATTAAATTATATTTTACATCCGTCGGAATATTTTTTCTGACGTAAATTAGAATGTGTTTTTAGTGAGAATGATTTCATTGAAACATTTGAATATCGGAAACTCAATGTAAACAACTTTTAGTAAAGTATTCGGTGGAAAAAAATCATGTTTACTTTGATTAGTTTTTAGGTAAAAATAGTCGTTATTTTGTGTTCTTTTGTATATTTACTAAATTCTTATTATTGTCTGCCATTGAAAAAAAGCCTTTTATAATTTACCGTAGCTATTTTTAGCACCATAATATTTATAACACTTATCATAATTAAGGAATATTGAATACCGGAATAGTCGATCTTAAAAGCATTCAAGCCGATGTCCTCAAAAGGGTAAATAAATATACCACGTTACACTTTTGGCCCATGTTTTGCTACTTGTCTGAGTCCCAAGTAATATACCTAAAAAATAGACTATCACCTTATTCGGAGCGCTGTTTCAGCTCTATTTTCTTACTAATAATATTTTTATACCAATTATTTCATAATGAAAATAAATATGTATTTAATAATTAAAGAACCAAAAATACATTGGAATCGAACTCAAGCTATTTTTATTGCATAACGAACTGACAAAAGGTGCGTGATATTGTTGCATGTAAGTCGTCTAATAAGGAGGGCCGAAAACCGTTGGTAACGAACCATATCCAGCAGATGCACTTAATTAAATCCACGGTTTGATTAGGGCGAAAAAAAAGTTTCATTTTGAAACCAAGACATAGAACGAACTTATTCTTTTTTTCGTGACAAATTAATTAACCTAATATTTATGCTCTCGAAGTTTCGTATCAAAATAGATTTAACTGCGTAGTACGATATTTTTTTACGTAATTTTGTTTTGTGGTATTTTGGGGTCGTTAATGATAACGTTAATTTGATGAATAGTCTAAATGTAGTAGTTGCTCAAAATTATATTTTTTTGTTTCATTAATAAATCAATGTGAGTGAAACAGTATGGCAATGTGACAGTAAGATGACATTAGGTTATGAAGTAACTATGAAAGTAATTACGAACAAAAAAAGTCTACTTGAATTAAATTACTCGGGCCTTAGGAATGTCTCAACGATGTGAAAGTTTCAATGACCCTTCTGGTATATAGACTTATACTGGATAGTTTACTTAAGAAGGAATACTGGAGAAGTAAGCTCAAATCTTAACACAAAATTATGAGCTTTTGTAGTTAGTTCAATAAACATTTTACTCCCTCGTGGTCTCGCGACATACGATTTAGGTGACTCGAAATCCATTTGCGGGTGTCATTAGGTTTTTCAATGACATTATTCTAAGTAAATACACGGAGTCGAAAAAATTGCCCAAAATTTGACAATAAGCTCACCTCAGTCGAACGTAAAACATATCTACTCTTTCTGAGAACACAGGCTTAGTTTTCTACTAGTTAATAACTAAAATAAACAAAAATCTACTCCTTCAAAATCCCAAATATTAATTCGCTCAATGGACGATAGCCTTTCAAAAACCAGCCCAGTCGACTATATTCCAAAGTAAAAAAAAACTATAATAAAGGCCGTAATTTCATTCATTTAAATGGCCCCTTGAAAGCCTACGATGCATACTGGACTGTCATCCAAGGCGCACAACCGGTTGAGGCTATTTCTGGCGCTGCGGCTTAATAGAGTAAGATCCCAGTGCCGCCAGACCTACGTTATTTTAGCAAAGCTGAAATTTCGATGATTTATAGTCTAGTATGTACTGAGGAGGGTATGCGTACTTACTAGCTCGAAAGCGGGGCCCTTTTACAGGTAGCGCGAACTAAAGGTGTCTCAAAACTGTACCCACCTACGTTAAAGTAGCAAGGTTCATATTTAAATATATTTTTAACAATATTATCAAAAATAGATAATCGTTATTGCAGGACCGTTTCCGTGGGCCATTACTTCCGCCAGACGTTATAAAAACTGTTTAAAAATGAGGCAAACTACGTCATTTTAGCAAGCCTAAATTTGACATAAACAACTACGTGGTACTATTTCCAGACTCTTTCTAAGCAGCCAGACCAATCCAATGGGCCAGTTATTGTCCCAGACACCTCAAAGTTTCCCCTGTGAGTGCGAGCGTGAGGGCGTTATTCGTGAATCGTGCGCTATAATTCGAGTGAGAACACTACATGGCTTTATAATACAGATAATTTAAATGATGGTTATATTATTCATTGAGCTTGTTTAAAATTTTAAGTAAATATAGTTATGATCATTCACAGATATTCAGATGAAATAAATTTAAAGCAATAGGTGTGTATTATTTATGAAATAGCACCTTTCATTGGCAATAAATTAATAAAAATTAATTGCATGCCATTCTTACATTGTCATTAACAATAAAGTTGTATCTAGTATTGATCAAAATTTATCGTGTCAACAGCATGAAGAGGCTGACACGAGAATTATTTATCATGTATACAATATAGATACTCAGGAAAACATTGCAATCCGATTTTCTGATACTGATGTAGCAGTTATAATGCTGGGTCACATGCATCGTTGGAAAGACATGAATTCACACGTTTGGGTACTTACAGGCACCGGGAACAATCAAAGATATGTTGATTTAACCAAGATCTATGACCGTTTCTATGTAGGAGCTTAATAGGCTTTAATGCAATAGCAGGATGTGAAAGGAAAGCAAAAACAGTTCAAAATATTGGAAAGATGCCCAGAATATCACCAAGCTTTTATGAAATTCGGTGAACTTGAATTATTCGTTAATAAAAATAAAGAAGAAAATGTATTTCATTTAATACAGAAATTTATCTGCGAGTTATACAGTATTTCAGGAATAGTTGACGTAGATGCTGCTCGACTTCAACTTTTTATTATTAAATATACAGTTGTCATTGTAAATGAAAAATTCAACCGGAACAATTTAAGAAATTTTGATGCAAGTAGTTTAACACCTTGCAAAAGTGAGCTATTGCAGCAGTTTCGACGAGCAAATTATATTGCAAGTATCTGGAACAATGCTCATGAGAAGTAACCCAGCACCCTCAGCCCTGAGAACAATGGGTGGATACTGAAAGATAGTCAGTATGATTTTAATTGGTTTGATGGTGATCAATTGCTCAGTTTTGTTAGCGACTCACTAAAAATGAATCAGGTATTTTACTTTCACATTAAATTATTTTTATATGTTGATAGCTGTTCGCAACCTCATTTAATTATTTATCTTTACAGAGGAGCCAAATGACGATGACCATGGTGATGAAGATGAATTGATTATTCAATATGAATGTGAACTTGATGAGGGAAGTAGAAACTCGAGCAAGGAAGACAATGGAGATGAATAACATAATAGATAATATTTTTTAAATCTTAATTTGTCAATTGTAACATTTTCAATCAAAATTTTAATAAAAAATAATACACACCTATTGCTTTAAATTTATTTCATCTTAATATCTGTGAATGATCATAACTATATTTACTTAAAATTTTAAACAAGCTCAATAAATAATATAACCATCATTTAAATTATCTGTATTATAAAGCCATGTAGTGTTCTCACTCGAATTATAGCGCACGATTCACGAATAACGCCCTCACGCTCGCACTCACAGGGGAAACTTTGAGGTGTCTGGGACAATAACTGGCCCATTGGATTGGTCTGGCTGCTTAGAAAGAGTCTGGAAATAGTACCACGTAGTTGTATATGTCAAATTTAGGCTTGCTAAAATGACGTAGTTTGCCTCATTTTTAAACAGTTTTTATAACGTCTGGCGGAAGTAACGGCCCACGGAAACGGTCCTGCAATAACGATTATCTATTTTTGATAATATTGTTAAAAATATATTTAAATATGAACCTTGCTACTTTAACGTAGGTGGGTACAGTTTTGAGACACCTTTAGTTCGCGCTACCTGTGAAAGGGCCCCGCTTTCGAGCTAGTAAGTACGCATACCCTCCTCAGTACATACTAGACTATAAATCATCGAAATTTCAGCTTTGCTAAAATAACGTAGGTCTGGCGGCACTGGGATCTTGGACTATAATGCATATACCGCTATCGGTCATCAAAAGCTTGTTTCGAAATGCACTGCGCAATCAGTTTTCTACTCGGATGTTATTCAACTTCCTATAGGAATTATTTAAAATGCTTATGGAAAAATACCTGACCATTTCTCAACTTGAGAACGACTGTTTGAGGGAGGTCATGGCCAACCCGTAATGCATACTGCCCTTGTATACCATAAATGTAATAGTGAGTTTAATTAGTAATTTATTTCTTACCGTTTTAAAATGAATAATTGATTTTAAAACTATACTTAAAAAAACGATAGTAACGTTATCTTAACTTAAAACACTACACGAATGTTGAACACAAAAAGACACACCACAATGTACATTTAAAAAATCTTAATCCTATTCAAATATAACGAAATAATAAAACAAATGAATAAATAATACCTTTCAATAATAGATCCAGTTGCGGGCTCCGAGAAATCCAATCCAATGAATATCACTTTTTGTCACACAGCGTACAGAACCTTTCCGATCGATAGTCGAACTCTGACTGACTGACAATAAAGGAACAGGCCAAGACAGGTGTTCAACTTCGTACTAATCACCTGACCATTGTATTGAATACAATAAAACAGTGCTATGGCAATGTAGATCTTAATAACAGGTAATAAAGCCCACATCTCTATAAACAATAGATGAAGGGACACCTGCATTTCGCCGACAAAAGAAATTCTTAATCCGCTAATGTATTGTTAAGTCTGCAATTTCTCTAAATTATGAGTATTTTTGTTCATAATTTATGACTGACTAAATCGGATTATTGTTTTGGGTGAATTTCAAGTTTTATTTTTTCTTTTGAAGTGTTTTGTTCTATTGTTTGAAATAAGCTTTTTATTGGCGCAATTTTCGTTGACAGTTTAGTCTCATTTTTTATGTGAATTGTTTTGACTGTTTTTTTTAACTAAAGCCATACGTACATAATATTACAGGAATATTTTTCATAACTTTTGGTATATAAAGTGGAAATACCTGTGGTTTGTACGATCATTATTTAACATAATACCACTAAATCTTGTTGACATGCTAATAATGCAATCATAGGTATGCTAATACTTAAAATATATTAAGAATTTAAGAGTACTTAGATATTTTGGTAAATATTTAGCAGTGATGGCCTAGAGGTTAAGGCAAGATCGAGAATTTTGGCAGTCGCGTGTTTTCACACCTCTGAATTTTCGAAGTGGTGTGTTCATTCTCAATGAATCATCAGATACTGAATGGTGGAGTAAAGTATCATGAAGAAACCTCCATACCTATTTAGGTAAAAATGTTTAAAAAAAAATCTTATGCGTAAAGTCCGCCAACCTGCACTAGGCCGGTATCGTGGACTGAGGTCTCAAAATCCTCTCAGTTGCAGGGGAGACCCGTGCCAAGCAGTGAAACATACATATATACGCTTTTATATCTAGTAGGTATATTTATACCTTTAGTAGCTGTAAGACATAAACAGCCTTTAATTATTCTTAATATAGATAATTTCATCAATGAAAGCATGTTTTTCCGTACCAAATTAAGACAGGCTCGCAATCAATACAATATTAAAAATAAATTGTCCTCCCATAAACGTTGGGACAAAAAGTTGGTTTCCGATTTCGAAGTCCACGACGCATCGTTACGAAACCACAAACTGGTTTTAATGTATTCACGTTTTGTAAAACATATGTGGCTATTATGCAGCTCAGTTGCATAGTAGTAAAATATTCAAAAAACTTGTATATAGAAGCCTTGAGTGTGTATAGTTAAAATTAAATACTGGCACAGTTGTCTACTTATAAGTTCGATATCTGTACCAAGACTAATGTTAATCATCAAATATTTTTTAGACTAAAAAGTGTTTCATACTTTCTGATAATCATGATACGAGAAATATATTTTATTATGCAGTTTTAATGTGTGCTTTACTCATGAATTATTATTTTATTTTTTAAGGAGAGGAAAGCGCATTACATTCCATTACATTCGAGGGAGGCAGAAAGGGGTATGTCGGGATCTCTAGCCTACCATGCCATATTTATTCACGTACAACTATACCTATTATTAATAAATAATAGAAGTATCGATTAATATAATTTAATTTTTAGACAGAAGTAATTTTGTTAATAAATTTTAAAATCTTATTTAATAATTACGCACAATCATTTTACCGCCTACTACACACATATTTAGACATAATCAATTTCTTATGTCTTAATCTTAATATAATTAAAATACCCTGAAATTATATGTTTTTGTCTCAGATATGGATCTTTTAGCATCTTAACATATTTAATAATAACTTGTAAATGAATATCTCTTGCTATCAAAACAAACATCTGTTTAAACACGCAAAGTTTATGAGAAAACTTCAAACTTTTGCTAAAGTTATCAATTTTTTAAGCCGTCCGCGTCAATTATAAAAACTGCGCAAATTAATTTTCCAACGCAACGGATATCAATCAATCTGCCAAATCTAAACGAGATAAATCATAGTTTTGAAACATGGGTTCCAATTTTGCAGCAAAACGATCGCGTAATTTAGAAAAAATTGAAAAATCTCGTATTTTTAAAGGCATAGCGAAATGTAAATATTTGAAAAATTCGTGTTGCATAAATCAAACAAACATATACATACTTCCGACCCCACACTAGGATACAAGTCCTGTGTTGTGGGTGTCAGAAAATAAGAGACACATTTTCGGTCTCACAAACATATTGTGGATTTTGTTTCGCTAGCTGATGTCAAGTAAACTGCGCTACGGGACTATCAATTTAATGTACCCAATACGTGTTTTCTTTTACTCCTTTGTTATTATTTTTGGATCCTATTTTTGCCCGGAAAAATGGTCTTGATGGATTTGTGAGAAACCCAACTCCCATGTAACTAGTCTTGGTGCTATCAGCCCTTGGTCAGCGGTGGTGCAAAAGTAGAAGGAATAATAGTTTAGTAATGCTTATATTTTGTTTCAAATCCAATGTTTTAATTAACAATCTTATGCAGTAGGTAGTGCTGCACTGGGATATTAGTGTTATATATTATCATAATAATATGCATCCAATAAGACATCATTTCATAATACTATAAGTATTATAAAAATAAAAAAATATTGAGTTTCTAATTACTTTTAAAAGGATTTTAATTTTAAATAATATTTACAAGGATAACAGTTTACAAAAAATAATGTTAAACTCTTATTACCAATAATCCGATTTCAGTATAGTAATACCGCGAATATATGCTTGATCCCGTCATAAAACTTTGTCTGGGCCTAAGCCTTTCCACGTACACTGCGGTTAGAAATATTCAATAGTGAATAAAAATCTAGAAATTCTAGCTAATACAAAATTACAAATTCCACATACATTTTCTGAACGATACGCCTACCCGAGTTGTGAAAGTTGGCCAATTATAACTTAATATTACTTTCGTATTGCGGCAGTTTTGTAATGGCTTGTGTGTGTAATATTCAAAGTGTTTTATAGAATATTGCCACAATTATGCTCTCGTCAAGGTTGAAGAGTTTCTAAGCATTTTTTAAATTTTATTTTGTATGGTATTTTTCATTTTCTATTTTACTTCAATGGTAAATAGTGTCAAGGGAATACCGACATACAAATGAGTGGCTTGGAGTTTTTTGGGATTTAGAAGCTCCAGTCACTAATTTTAAACCAGCTTGGTAGGTAGAGGCCTTAACACCGTCTGTGGTAGTGGAAGCCCCGTCATTGTAGCGTATTAATAACTTATAGGCTGGCGGGAAGTAGAGCCATGAACAGCTTTTCCCTCGAGAACAAAAAAAAATTAACTTGCTGTTGGTACAATACTTTTGGCTAACAATCACTGTAAAGTTTACTATCTGTTATGAACATTCATGTAAGTCATGCATTTAGACTGGTTTATAAACTATGAATATGAATAATATAAAAAGGTTTGTAGGAAGTAGGTTAAGCTTAGGTCGTAAAGAAGATTCCAGGTAAATCCAGGTAAGTTAATCTTTAGTAATAATAATTTTAACTACCCGTTCCTTTCAGGTAGCTAATTAGTATTTACGACTCAAAACCGTTTCTTTTGTCCAGTTCTATTTTTTTTTATGGAAAAAGGAGGCAAACGAGCAAATGAGCCACCTGATGTTCAGTAGTCAGCACCGCCCATGAACACCCACAATACCGGAGGAATCATCGGTGTGTAGCCGGCCTTTGAGGAAGATATAAGCTCTCTTCTTGAAGGTCCCTAAATCGTACTTGTTTGGGAATACCGACATTTTATTTGTTTTAATAATTAAAATTTGTTGTAATAATCTAATGAGTAAATACTAGTGATACTTGTTAATACATGTCCAGTTACATGTATAGACAGGATTCCAAAATCTTCTTCTTCTTCTTCTTCATCAACCCATATACGCCCACTGCTGAGCACGGGTCTCCTCTACCATTGAGAGGGTTTAGGCCATAGTCCACCACGCTGGCCTATTGCGAGTTGGCGGACTACACACCTAAGAAATTCCTAAGAACTTTTAGGTGTGCAGGTTTTATCACGATGTTTTCCTTCACCGTTAAAGCAAGTGATAATTCAATTTGAATACACACATAACTTTAGAAAAGTCAGAGGTGTGTGCCTGGGGTTTGAACCCGCGACCGCCGAGATTCTCGACCGCGCGCCTAAACCTCGAGGCCATAACTGCTTTTCCAAAATACACATCTGTAATAAGTTTTTTTTGTTATTAGCAGCTTATTGGGAAAATAATTATTGTTTTTATTTTGTTACCTTAGTTGTTTATAACAGTTTTTTGAAATACCACAGTTATTATGCTGCCTTGTTTTTTTTAAATATGAACATAAAATAAAGTTATTTATTTTGTTAACTTTTCTTATCAGAACAAAGATGGCGTTAGTAGAGCCCGCTTTATAGCTCAACGAAGGAATTCACTGATACATAAGCTTATAAAGTGAACTCGTCGGTACAATACACATCTATTACTAAACCACCAAATTGTCAACTGTATGTTATGTGGGATGTCCTGCAGCACGATGGTCTGATTACTTGAGAAAGGTGGCCGGAAATTGCTGGATGAGGGCTACACTAGACTGGGATGGTTGACGCTTAAGGAGGCCTACGTTCAGGAGTGGACGGCCATAAGCTGAGTTTAATATAAAGTTATAAGGGGTTATTTTTTAAAATAAAACTGCAGTCGCTAGATATAACAAAAAAATATATATTTGCTTAATTTTACGACACTGAAGCAATAACTCGATTCATAGCAATTCTAACATCATTCAGGTTTTAGCCCGATCGTTCAACATGTTTATAGTTTGAACTCTTTTCTTATTCTCTCGGAGTTTGGTCCAAGAGCACTTTAAACTTACGCCCCAGCTGAAGTAATAAAAGCAGCCAGGCTGTAAATGCTACGGTCGTTTGGGAAACAACAAAAAAGATTAACTCAATTGATTTTATTCCTAAAGAAATTAAGCTAGGAAAGCACTAGTCATAATTTTAAGTTTATTTTATCGTATTTGAAATACCGTGTGAAGCGTTTGGTAAGAAGCCTGCTTAAAAACGAAAATGCAGTTGAAATCGGATAAAACGATGCTGAAGGGACCGTATATTTCGGACTTTATATTAGATAGTTTTTATAAATAATATTGATTTTTTATCTCGCCGATATCAAATGTACCTTTTTAATCCCTTCGGGGAATATAAAGGTGATGGTGATATTATCTTTATCAACCCATATACGCCCACTGCTGAGCACGGGTCTCCTCTACCACTGAGAGGGTTTAGGCCAAAGTCCATCACGCTGGCCTAGTGCGGGTTGGTGATATCCTTATCAAATATTTTTGGATAATAAAAATACGTTTATAATAATTTTAATTCCCGTAATTACAATTTATTCACAAACTTATACGCATTAATAAAGCAATAATGACTCCCCAAAAGCGTGGATACAACGCCCCAACCACATCGAAATTACAAATCGCAAAACGAATTTGGACTTAATGGAGTTTCAATAATGAAATCAGCGGGATATAAAACACACATAAGGGCTGTACAAATAAAATCCCGAACCCATTTTGAATAACAATAAAAATATTTCCGAGTTACGTTTTGTAACGGGATTAAATTCAGGAAAAATTGCCCAATTTCGCCATAACGCGATATCCGTCGGCCGCGTCGAGTTATACGTCATTTTTATGTGCGGTTTTGGCGGTTGTAACCAAATATTTGTATTGTCTGTGGACGAGTAACGCACATTTGGCGGATTTATGTCCTACCTTTTTCTATTAGGGTTCGTATAAATCCTTGGTATGGGAGACTTTTTGTTGTTCTCTCAAAGTCATAGAATGGTTTCCTTATGTGCGTTTTCATGTTGAAAGTATGTATAAGTTTCCAATTGAATGGAGTAAAGTGATCGTTCGATGTTCTTTACACTCCATAGCGCGATGGGGAAGTTGCGAATGATAAAAGTAAAAAGCATTAGTCTGTTATATCTGATACCATCAAAACAAAACTGGTAAAAAACAAATCACGCAACTCAGTTCTTCTAACGTAAAAAAATGTGAGATTTATGTAATTGGTCGGTAAAATCCAAGTCAGTTAATTTATTCAGTCCTTACACAAGGGACATTCTGTCTTATATAATTAGGTAACCTAACATTATATAGTGACCATCATTCATTCATTCATCATCAACCCATATACGTCCCACTGCTGGGCACGGGTCTCCTCTGCCATTGAGAGGGTTTAGGCCATAGTCCACCACGCGGGCCTGGTGATCATATCGATATTAAAATCTTTTAAATGTTTAATAAAACACCGATGTATTTTGTAACTTGGCAATCCTTCCAAACAATATTATTTATAAAAGATGTGTTATTTGTTCTTGATACGGTCGCCATTGAAACGTTAGAATAATCCAATTGCAATAGAAAAACAGCTCGCCTCCTACGGGATGTGAACACATTTGGCGAAAAGTGGGTGCAAAAGTTCACCTCTGCCTACCCCTTCATCGAATACAAGCGAAGATCATGTATTTTATTTTTCTTCGTTTCTCGTGGTCTCGCGGTACAAGTATGTGCCGTGCGATCTAGAGGTCCTGGATTCGATTCCCGGGTCGGGTAAAGTGCTATTGGGTTATCCATTAGGAAATTCTCAGTAGCAGCACGGAGTCTGGAAATGTGCCCGAGAAATGGCAATAGGCTCGCCCCCTATTACGTGGGACTAATACATACCTGGCGAAATGTGGGCGCAGAAATGCATCTCTGCCTACCTCTTCGGGGAATATAGACGTGAGGTATGTTTTATTTTTCTTCAAAAAACAAAGAGACAAATAGCACGTTTAAACTATAGCCGTTTATAACGTCGCTTGACATAGTATTTGCGTTCGCGAAAACATTTCCATCTTGAGATAGTACGTTCTGTTCAATGAAGCGTTGGATTTACGCGGCAAGTTTTATTAGGAGCCGGCTAACGGAGCGGCGCCGAAGATTTTCATCTGTTTGAACATTTGCATGGGAAGTTGGCAAAAATATGTACCGAGCTTGTTGTGACGCAGTTGGGAACTAAGTTGTCTGTGGATAAAATGTTTTTCTTATCCGCTACTTTATAGTAAAACTTACGGGTAGCTATTTTACTAATGGTCTCACTATTTATATTTTGGCGTATTTTTCATTGTGATTATGGATATTTATAATTTGACCCTATAAAGTCATTACAATATAAATAGGAGAAGCTAATTTTGAATCTTGGTTGTATTTTAAGGCATAAAATATGATAACCCCATCGTATCAACATACCCTTATACTTAAAAAACGTAACCCACTTGCCTTCTTAACAAAAAGAAAAAAAAAAACAACAAGGAATCTTGGAGCACCGAAAAACAAACTTCTAGAACTCTTCGAAAATTCAAACCAAAAATTTACATGTGAGACTATGTCAACCCCATTCTGTTGTACACTTTGAAAATTGTAACAAAGAAAGACACATGCCAAGTATGATAAAGTAACTACGTTCGAACAATAAGTTTTCCATTGACGGATCGGCGGAGAGTTCCAGAGTTCAAGACAAAGTTAGTACTTCGTAGTTGTGATGTGGTTTAACGTGTGCGAAATGTTTATTGGCGTACGATTAGTTTTATTCACGAATTATTATCTTTTTATTTTGTTTATAATATGGGGAATTTTCAAATAAATAGATAAACGCTATGGGCTGTGTCTGATTGTTCGGTATCATAATCACATAGATAGTTCTGACTCCACTCAAACACAAATCGTATATCGTGGGTATCAATAACTGCGAAAGAAGTAACGGTCTCAAAACCAACCAGACCAGAACCTAATACTTGCGGACCACATCAAATTTCGGTGCGGAAATCAAAACCACGGTATCTCGTTCTACTTGGTATCTGCCAAGAGGCTGTAAACATAAGAATATGCAATCAGCAAATTGGGTCTCGAGAATCTGCTCAGGTCAACCACGACTTACAAATTAAACTAAGGATGTTTGTGACGTAATTCTGGCTAGCATTAGAAATGGGTAACAATACGGAACAGCCGTAAAACGTTCAAAAACAATCTATTTGGAGTGAAGCCAATCGGCAAGTCTAGATAAGCAATCGGTTACACCGCACGCTATCTCAAGACAATTGCTTCCGATATTTTAGAGAAATGAAATAAATTGTGTCCCACCTTTTTCGATCGCAATATACGAGTAGTAATGTGTTTATACATACTGTTATCCTCAGTTTAAGTTTGATAGTATATGCTGCACTGTCAAGAATATTAATTGGGTATGTTTTGTTTTGTAGATCAAGTGAAGCAAATTAAATAAATAAGAACGCATTGTATGTATGTAGTTTTTCAACCGTAAAAAATGACGGGTAAAAGATTTACTACGTTAGTTGGAAATGACTGGCATTCGGAAACTTCGCTTCGATTTGTACGAGATAGATTCTAACTGATTTTAGAAAAAAACAGACCCGAAGCATAAAATTTTTCATCTCGCCGTTAATTTCGTTGTAAAATACACATAAAAACAAAATCTCCAAATCATTATGCGATCACTCGCCACTGAATTTCACGAAACTTCGAATAATCAAAGATGAGCCAAAACCTCTATGCCATTATGCGAGATTTTATAATCGAGTTTCTTTTTATCCTCAACAAACGTCAAAAAACCCAAACCGTATTAGTAAATGTCCTACTTTTGCAACCACTTCGGGGAAGAACTTATTTATCAATTTGCAATATTAGCCAATTTAGCGTTGCCATGTCGCCGTACTAATTAATGTGATTTATTGCGTACAATTTGGAGTCAATGCAGTCTAATGGGCGGTAATTGAAGATAACAATTAACCTGATTTTTGATTCTAGACCATTTGTATGGATCGTTCCCGAAAATCTATCCACACAATGTTAGTTCTGGTGACTTAGATTCCACGTTTTTAAGAAGTAAGGTCCTAAGAAAAATGCTAATTTGATCCACAAATATTTGTGAAACGCCTGAAAGTTTGTGAAAACTAAATTACATTGTGATATCTGCAGCGATAGAAATATATTTAAAATGGTTTGCTGCTGACGGATGTCTGTTTAAATATATGTAAAAAATGTGAAATTTATAGATTATGATCTACTCCCAAGCACAGACTATTTTTTTCAGACGCATATGAATTCATATGAATTCTCTTATTTACTGAAGATGTAGTTAGTGCAAGTTTTTATAATCTTACAAATGTCCTGTTGTGAAACTATGCAGTTCGCAATTTAGTAGGGAATATTTCAATATGAATTCAAATACGAAATTGAAATATCTGTCCCTAAAATTGAAACCCGCAGTAGCCGAGCGCGTCAGTGCGTGCTTAATCCTCTAGGCCATCACGTAGAAAAAAATATATCAATAAAAAATGAAATCCAGCGATTCAAAATGAAAGTTTGGTACACAGCCCAAACATCCAACATCCCCTTTCTGATAGTAGAACAAAACTCGTGTATTTACATAATAGCATTGTTTTCGGAGTTCCAATCATTTTACCACCCGCATAACGCCACGTATTCGTGAAAGTATGTAGAATAAAATATAATTTTTCGGGAACAATACGGGAAAACAGCGACGCCCTGCCTAAAGACACCAATAAAGGTTTATCACAAGTAGGAATATTCAGGTAAAATAAAAGTGGACTGCAATTACACCGTGCGGTAAATTTTCGTCAACAATTCTGTACAGGCACCAAGCAGTGTACAATGTACATTGTACATATATGTACATAGGCTGTTGTTGACTGAGGTATTTGAGTATTTTAAGAGGAATACGCAGCTTGTAAGCTACCCTAAAACCTTACTTTGATGTATCACGAAAACTCATTGCTCTCATCAATTGTTTCAAATTTTGGGTGTGCGTTGTCAGAAATTGATAAGCAGAAGATGTATTGAGATTATTTATCGTGTATTTTCACGAGAGAATTGTACGAGTATACCTCTTTAAATACTGGTAGTGATAAATACAATGAGGAATCTATTTTCTGTTTTCTACCTCGAGTCTGACGAAATAATGGGTTCATTGTCACCATTTTTTGACCGAGTGCTATTACTCAGAATATAAGTAGAATCTTGAAATGAAACCACAGACCTCTTAAGATTACGCCACAAATATCCCACGAGACTAATAATTATTAAACAGTACCACCAGTAGACACCAGCTTGCGAAACGAGAGGCCGCGGGTTCGATCCCCGCACCGAGACAAATGTTTGTGTGATCCACAAATATTAATTGTTCCGGGTCTGGGTGTTTGTGAGACCGAAAAGTCTCTCGAAGTTTCTGATACCCACGATACAAGACTTGCATCTTAATGTGACGACTATGTGTGTGACTGTTGGGTGTATTTATTTATTTATAATATATACTTTGAGTACATTGCGTTACCGCGGTATATTTCGGTGTGATAGCTACCCCTGGAGAGCGCGATGTATCCATTGTTCTTTGGGCACAATTCACAAACGGGCCCTGACAAAAAGGGCACCGATTTGATGGAAAAACTCTCTGCAATAAGAAGATGAGAGGATCCTCATGAGAATACACCTGTACGGCGCGTCTTAACGCTAGTAGCGATTGTCTTAAGTAAAAAGACCAAGTTGCTGGAATAATAACGGTAGTGTGTTATTTATGTAGTTAAATCGTTTATATATAGTATTACATAAACACATATAAATGTAGATTCGTTATGGGTTAGGTATTATAAGGTAAATACAATCATATATTTTTATCGTACATAAATTGTGTAGTGTATAAATTTTCAAATATCAGGATCAAATATGTTCATTTGACATAAAAAATATCTGCATACGTCATTTCATTTTATAGTGTCCAAGCACTTTTTGTCCAATGTCTCAATTATCTTTATGCAAAAACTTAAAAATATACCCTGGATTCTAGTCCAGTCTACCGATAGCTGGAGGCGTCAAAGCATAACAGAAAAAGCTTATACATTTTAGACATTAATAGAGATTACCAAATTACCCTCCCAAATAACTAATTATTAAACCCGCCAACACTCGCACCCCACTTCACCTTGATTCCTGTTGGACCCGAGTGACCTTTACAGCTGCCTCCCACAGCGAGGGACAAACAGAAAGAACAACTTCGTAACAACATTGTCTTTATTGTCGTGGTTTATGTAACGTTTGGGATTTGCCCAG
The DNA here is from genome assembly GCA_030295005.1 of Cephonodes hylas. Taxonomy (NCBI): domain Eukaryota; kingdom Metazoa; phylum Arthropoda; class Insecta; order Lepidoptera; family Sphingidae; genus Cephonodes; species Cephonodes hylas. The sequence continues at coordinate 11,196,048 of AP025371.1, forward strand.
TTTTTACCTCTTTATGGGCCTATATACGGAATTCGTATTAATGCATTTCCCCTTCATATTTTCTTTCTTAGCGAGTTTCATCTTGTTTATTAGGAATTCTTTGTAGATTCATGTGATGTGGTGCGTTGATAAATAATGTTATGTTATAAAAGTCTAGTATGGTTACTGTTAAATCTGGTTTTTGTATTATCAAATAACTTATTTAGATTTAGCTTACGTATATCTTCGGTTAGGGTAAAAAAATTACATGTTTGACTTATTAAAGCTTATCGATATTCAAGTTGTTGTTAATATGAATGTAAAAATATTTTCGAGATACACATCTTATCTTAATTCTTTCATCAAGTTTGGGTTCCGAACTAGAGATTATCCAATTAAGGCCACGTGATCAATCCAGAAGCCAGGTACCTATATTGAAAATAAAAATTATATTTTAAATAACTTATAAATATAAATTCTCTATTTTTATTTATATAAAACAAGATGATCATAATTGGCTCGAAGGAAGAAAGTTTTAACGAGGTGCGCAGCTTCGTCGACAGATATTCATTACTAAGAACAAGGTTGTAGAATATATTTAAGGATATAGAAATAAGTCCATGTTATTAGACCTTTTCTGCAGTATGGGCATTGTGTAGTATATAGTAAGTATGGTAAGGTTTCATTTGTAAAGTTTATTATTTATTACAAATATTATTGAAATTTAGAGAAATATGTAAAAAATAGTCAGAAAGGTAGGGTCTATGCCTTTAAAAGTCGCGGGTTGATGGGAGGTTACTATAGATTCGTAGTTCGAATTAAAGTGTTTTTACGTTTGTTTTCTTATTGCTGAATGCTGACTTTTCTTCATCAACCCATATACGCCCACTGCTGAGCACGGGTCTCCTCTACCATTGAGAAGAGGGTTTAGGCCATAGTCCACCACGCTGGCCTAGTGCGGGTTGGCGGACTACTCTTCTTCTTCTTCATCAACCCATATACGCCCACTGCTGAGCACGGGTCTCCTCTACCATTGAAAGGGTTTAGGCCATAGTCCGCCACGCTGGCCTAGTGCGGGTTGGCGGACTACACACCTAAGAAATTCCTAAGAACTTTTAAGTGTGCAGGTTTCATCACGATGTTTTCCTTCACCGTTAAAGCAAGTGATAATTCAATTTTGAATACACACATAACTTCGAAAAGTCAGAGGTGTGTGCCTGGGGTTCGAACCCGCGACCGCCGAGATTCTCGACCGCGCGCCCAAACCTCGAGGCCATCACTGCTTCATTCTACAAAATGTTCAGAGGATTCAAAAATATTTTTCGAGATTTCAAAAAAAAAATATTAGGACGGTACTCTGACCGTCCTAGACTGGTGCTGTGAGAGGCCTTTTACATTGTCATATATTATGTTGATGATACTAATAGATTGGTTCGTTCGGTACTGATTGTGTTAAAATAGTTCATAATTTGAATGATAGAAGTGTAAAAACAACTTTTGATTGTTGTCTTATTACTAGATGGTGCCTTTAACAGTATCAAGGTTAGTTTCCTATGGTCAAAATTGGAGTTGATATAATTCACAACTTAAATTTTATGTGTCAACTATTTGGGAAATTAGTTTTTTAATGTGTACTACATTTTTAATTGTGATTGATCTGTATATTGCTTAAATAAAATAAATAATTATTAGACAATTTATAGGTTTAATCATTTTTTTTCAGATAGTAACTAGTATATTTTCTGTTTTTTCGAAACCTTTTTAAATAGTTTATATATTTTAAATGTTTTATTCATTTTAAAAATATGAATATGCGTAATTAGTCTAGAAATATAATCATACTACCAATTCAACTAAGGTTACTAAAGTTTGCAAAATTTCAAGCCCCGACTGTTTTTTAAGCTTTAAAGCCGGACTTGTTGAATCAAATATGAAATCCGAGCTTATATGAATAGAGTTAGTTTTACTTCCGGCTAAAAGTAATTTCCGGTGGAAGTTGAAGGCTTCAGTACAATCTCCAAGACCCCTGTATATTAATCTTGATTTAAAATGTATGCCTTTTATGTGATATCCAATGTATCGTGATTATTAAGAGTAGGGTGAAAGCACCAATAGTGACTCGTTAGTATGGTTTGTTCCATACTACTTTTATTTGAAGTCCATGTAACTTTCTTTGTCAAAATTAGGCGTTCCGTTGCGAGTTCTGAACATTGATGTAGTAACAATATTACAAAATGTAAAAATTAGACGAGACATTCATGTAGATATACTCACCATCCCGATCTCTTCGAGTATAAAGGGTGAATGTTTATGTTAATAAACAGAACCCTCGTATTTTGTACAGAAATCACCGTAAACACGGCTTAAAATACTACAAATGTATGAGATTGACCTATCAACTTGTGTATCTACATACGGCATTAAGCAGTACTAGGGGCACTTAGAAGAAGTTTTTGTCGGTCTTGGGCTGCTCTTATCCAGAGCTTTCTTATCTAAACCCTCTTAATGGCAGAGAATGCCCATGCCCAGCAGTGGGACGAATATGGGCTGAGGATAAGGATGATGACCAGGATCACATTTTGTAGTTACATAAATGCTGAATACTTTCACCCTAATTTTTTAGTTCTCTTGGAAATGTTATTGATAGCATAAATCATTATACCTGGTCAAGTAATGTTACCTTTGCCCTACATAGAACGGATATTATAAGATTATTATGCTATGGTTCCGGATTGAAAGCGATACAATACAAGCATTAATTAATGAACAAGGTAATGTATGAATAGTGCTATATTATTAGCAACATGTTCATAATACTATTATTATTTTAAAATCCTTGTTGATTTACAATATGGTCATGATTTATCCTCTAATTGTATCCTACATCTGAAAAAATGTGTTGTTAAGTTGTTCTGTAAGGAAATTATCTATTGCTCACAAAATTCTTCAAGCGTGTTGCATTATTTTTATTTTTTAACTAATGTAACGACTTGTCAACAACCTGATTTCAACCTTTCCACCAAACCTTCTATATACATACATATGAAAATACCTTCCAGACACATACTGAACCCTTATGGAAATACAGATATATAGATAATACCTTTTTGTCTATTTAAAAAAATTGCCTTGATAAGTGAGCCTTTTAAATATGAATATTTTTTGTCGATTTAGTGTTTCAGTTCTTAGTATTTAAGCATTTCTATTTTCTAATAATTCGCGTTTTAGAATTGTTGAATTCTTTATTTATCTTGTCTATTTGGTTTCAACTTTTAAACGTTTCGCTGAATCGGACCATTCAGCATTGAATTGGAAGTTTTTGAAGAAACGTAGACTTTCTAAATTACAAGTTCTTTATACATTAAGGCTTGGAATTTTCGCTTTATTTATTTCGCGAATACAAAGCTAAGATTAAGGCACATTTTTGAGTTCTTAAGTCTGTTCCTTTCTTATAAATGATGCTCTTAAATCCTGAGCGTTTGTTGCCTTGAGAATTTCTTTCTATTTTAATAATGATCTGGAAACTGGCATTTGGTTTTAAATTAAATCAAATCCAATATTAGCCAAAATATTTTTTTCTTTGATGAGCAAAGCTATAATTATAAATAATTTATTTATTTAATAAATAGTTCAATGGGTATCAATGGAAGCCTATCAGTTTATCCAATGTTCTTAGCACTAAGCACGTTTTGTATCGCAGATCCAGAAAAATAACGTACATAAATACTTGTACTTTATTTTTTGTTTATTCTTAAGTTTTATTTAAGTTATATGTGTACAATAAAGTTTTAAATATATAAAATAAATTGTAAACATTTTGATTTCCGACACTAAATCATTATTATTCATATATTAGTATAAAAAAATATTAGTATTAAATTTTTTACATACTAAAGGGTACACCTAATGAACAAATTTTATCATTTTGTTGCCTGCCGAGTTTTAAGTCTTGTTTAACAGTTTTCTATAGCTATAATAAGCAGCGACAGTATAAAACGCAGTCATAGAATTAAAAAATCGTAAAAGATGATATCTTTCGGGTCGCTTAATATTTAATATAAATTCATTATAAAAAGGTATAAACTTGAGAGCGACGGAGCTGTAATATTTAAATACATGTGAAGGAAACGTTCGTGGAAATCTGAAAATTTGCGCTTTAAATGGAAAATTGTGGCGCTTTTCATTTTTTTACCGCGAAATTTTTCGCAATACATTTATTTGTAATTTATTTTGAATTATTAATTTCTGTGGTTTGGGTACATTTTGTCGCACGAAAGTTGACCTTAATGGACCTTAGTTGCTTTTTACACATTAATTACGACCACATCTTAAAGCTGTGCGTCATTTCGTGTAATAATGGTTTATTCATTATCATCAGTCCATTATACGTCCCACTGCTGGGCAGGGGCTTCCTCTGCCTTTAAAGCGTTTAGGCCTAAGTCTATCACGCTGGCCTAGTGCGGGTTGACAGATACACAGCTAAGAAATTTCTAAGAACTTGTGATTGTGATTATTTATTGTGCATATCCATCCATTTGAAAGTCAGAGGGGTTCGAATCCGTGACCACGAAAATTCTTACTAGCGCGCTTACACCTTGAGGCCATCACTGCTTTATATTGTATTATTTCTAACAATAAATGAAAAAATTATGTATAAATGTTACGTCCACATCCAAGTATTGTTCCTTTAATGACTTCAAGATCTTTCGAAAGCTGTCCTTACCCTAAATCTGCAATAAAACGTTTATCTCCTAGACGGAAGACGGTAGCATCTAATTATTAACTTATTATTGTTATCAGGCATGGGCGAATCGTAAAGTCTTAATGTCAGTCTTCTTACTGCGTTGGGCATCACTTAAAGGAGATTACTCGTTCAGTTCACCTCAGCACATTTTACTGCGAGTACAGGTGAGAAATTGGAGTTGGGTGCTGTGAGAAATTTGGAGCGTGGACTCATAAGGACATAAAAATCTTTTTGGTTTATTAAGTCTGCTAAATATTACTGGGGTTTTTCCTTACTTGATGTTGCTATTAAAAAGACCTTAGTCTTTTAGTAACACCAAGCTTGGAAATGTTGATACATCTTTAGACTTCTGTTACTACTGTCAATTTCCAACTGACAATTCCTAAATTGCAATAACTTAATTAAAAAAAAATAATATTGTAATCATCATCATCAAATATTAAAATCGTTCAAACGGCAACGAAATTTCTGTTTTTTTAATATTCATTATAATATTTGGATAAACCAATTTTAAACCACTTTTCTAGTAAATATATGAATAAGGTAATATCTAAAATATTCTTCACCATTTCATAATGTCGCTAAGTGCATCACTGAAGAGGAAATTCCGGGCAGCTTTCATTTGTTATGTGTCTAAAGTTACGCTAATGAGTTAAGTTTCTAAGTGGACAATTTCGGATGTTATCTGTTGTTCCGCTAAATGATTCTAATTTAATGGAAAGGGGCCATAATTAAATTAAAACAGGAGAATATAGCTATAATATAAGATTCTAGCTATGTGATACTTTGTGTATGCTTTTCAAAGAAGTTGTGTTTTTCAATCTTCAAACTTCATCTAGGACATAAAAAAAGTTATAATTATACTGCGACTAGTTGTTAGGAAAAAATATTAACGACAGTATTTTTTATCTTTTGGTTATTTAAAGATCGAATTTTCATATGTTTCATATGTTAAATATTCAATGCGACTTAAAACGAAGAAGCACTCTCATTTAATTCATATTATTATTTTACTAAAAGAAAATGATAAGAGTTCCATTATTAAATTTTATTTTCTTCGTAATTTAATAATGAAATTATTCTAAATAATAATAAAATTCTTAGCGATAAATATTTAACCTTCGACTGTTTCGCTAGTTATATGATTTTATGGTACAATGCTTTTGTTACAAGTACAAAATGATCGCCTTTGTAATATTTATCTCAAACTATCCCCCGAACATCAAACCCGCGGCCAATCCGGCCCTGTTCCACACCCTAAACGCAATATCTCGGGTCCTTGTTTATTACGATGATTAAGGGCTACGCTTGTATCTTTATTAAACAGCAGTCGAAGGACTGTCCCTTTGTCGACTCAAGCTCGACAGTTATCAATGTTGACTTACCTGTGCACACATCCATGCCACTCCCAAACTTAATTTAGAAATTGAGGATGTGTAACTTGGTTGTCTTGGGACGTTGGATTATATTACGTATTTTTTATTATTACATTTTTTAATACTTTTTTTTAAGTAGCAATGATAATTTCGAGGTTTAGGCGCGAGGTCGACAATCCCGGTGGTTGCGCGTCCCCAAACACACACCTCTAACTTTTCGAAGTTTTGTGTGTGAAAAAAAACATGGTGAAGAAACTTGCACATCTAAGAAGTTCTTAAGAATATTTTAGGTGTGTAGTCCGCCAACCCACACTGGGCTAGCGTTATGGACTAAGACCTAAATGGTTAAGGAGAACTGCGTCCGGCAATGGAACATATTTGGACTGATGATAATTTTTGAACATTTACGTAACCTTACTCCTGTATTTAATAATACACCTAAGTAATAATATACCTATTTTAATTAATTTCTATAAATCTTAGTTTCTGTTGCTAAGCAAAAACATTACGTTAACTAGCAACATAAAAGTTTCGGCTAGGTTACATTTGCGAGACCTCAATCAGCAAGGTTTACAGCACAAAATCGTGGCAAGGAGTCCTAATACATGACTGGGGCTAGGGATAAAAACATTGATCTATTGTGTACCTCGCTGCTACCTCATCACATAACCTCACACGTGTACCATAACTGCACCAGCATCGGTACACAACGTGACGCTGTCCACTTACATTGGTGACCCCGACGTGATCACTTACATTGGTGACCCCGACGACGGCAAGCAACCTTCGCAGAGAAAATCAACCTTCCTGACAAGAAGAAACCCCGACGAACGCAAGCAACCTTCCAGACAAGATAACCCGACGTATGAAAGCAACCCTCACGATGAAGATAACCCGACGTCCGAAGCCCGGCGTGGTCAACAAAGTGGTGACACCGACGAAAAAGAAAAAAGCTCCACAAAATAGTAACTCCAAGAAAACAAACAACATTTAAGAAGGCATCCCAAGAAAACAAATACTGCCCGTCTGCCCAGAAAATTCTCCAACATCCACTTTAAGAAAAATCCAGTACATCACCGTCGTTCTACAAGTAAATAATACAGCAAGCAAGATTCAAAACACGCGGCAATACCTAGAAGAGGAATAATTAACAAAGATAACGCACACAAAATACACGCTGCAAACGAAACGTCAATAGAAACATATGGTGTAAAAACGCTGACTCTGAATCAGAATATGACACGACCGTGCAGACAGGTGCATGGAATATCATCGTTGCTGACATTACGCAACCAATTCAAGCCGCCGATTTATTTTTAATAGAAAAACACAATACTTCGCTGGACCTTCGAAAAAAACGGTTACAAGATGGCAAGACTCGACTTCAGGAAAATGCAAAATTTATGAAGTCAAGCACGCCCATGCTCAGGACGATCAAATCAATCGGAAACTATAAAGAAATTCCGATACCTATCGACGCTTTAGTCCTGCCGAAATACGATGTTCACTACATGTCACTGCAAAGGAAGCGACTTTCGAGTATGCGGCAATCAGAGAAACCTAAATACAATCACGGTACCCAAACAACGTACAACAAGCAGCGACACATCAAGCAACGACACATCAGTTGGTTTACGTCAGAAAAACGACAAACTGAAATCCAATGGACTCCCGAAGCACTAGAAGAATTCGATCAATGTGAAGCAAGTCTAAACGACGCCCTTACATTGACGTCATCAACAACACACTCCCCGCTGTCGCGCATGACACATGCGCCCCAAACATGCGCTGGCGCTGTTCTTCAACAGTATGAAAGTTTCATGTGGATAAAGCACCTTACAATCCAAACCCCAGCACAAATGGAGATCCGACCAGCATAAATTTGGAGCAAATATCCGTTTATCTGGAATGTAAATCGAGCCGAAAAAGCAAAATACATCACCAGAAATATTTACACGGATTCTACAAAGGACAATGGCCAATCAAAGCCCGTAGTAACACGCACTATTGGTCGAAGTTCGAATAATCAAAAATGCGACTTTCGGAAACATGTGCAACTGGGACGGAAAAGGCGAACGAACCTTTAACACAATTACAAGGCAGCAGCAGCAGCGACGTCAACAACCGCGAGAGTGCTGAACCTGCGGAATACAGCAAGTCCACGCTGACGACAACACGATCGGGCCGCGTCATACGCCCGGTAGTACGTTTCGCAATAGAACGGAGCAAATCAAGAAAATATTTTTAAATGTTATTATGTATACAATATTTAATTATGTACATATTTATTTTTCAAAAAAAGGGGGAACTAATGTGGAGTCAGTATAACATCGTCAGCATTGTCATCGAACCTAATCTAGGTCAGATTTTAGTATAAATATTCAATAAAGATTATTGCAAAAAATGAGTCACGCAGAGTCACCCATTAGCACGCACCAAGACCAGTCGTTTTATTTACCTCGCTGCTACCTCATCACATAACCTCACACGTGTACCATAACTGCACCAGCATCGGTACACAACGTGACGCTGTCCACAACAACATCCATATAAAAGCTGACTCCACAACAACATCCATATAAAAGGGAAAATTCAGGCGCATTACATTTTACCGCTTTTCTTTATAGTTAGCTATAAAGTGCGTACATAAATCTACACAGATAACCTAGAAAACCTAAAAAAAGTGGGCGGTAATATTTTTTTAAAATAAAGGACACCTAGATCTTGTGACAGATAGAAACGCAATTCTAGAAGCGAATTCCTTAAACTTTCACACGATATGAAAAAAGAAATTATTGAGATTTGTTCACCAGGCCTATTCTCCTCTATTTATATTGCGTAACTATTGGCTTTGAAGCACATCCTTGAATTGGTATTGATCTTTATTAATGTGAGCATAAAGTTAAATTTCCAATGACTGTTCAATGGGGAGATTTAACGTTTCGGCCAGATAAACAACAATATCATATTGTTTTGGTTTGGATCGTAAATGTTGCCGAAACCTGATGCACGGATTTAGTGCCACAATTGATAGCTTTGTTTTACGATTCCAAATCTGCGACAAAATTACTTCGCTTCATGAATGGAGATTCGATTATATTATAAGTTTGAGCGGCGAAAAGGATGATCAATGCTATGTATAGAATATCTTTATGTTATTATGAAATATTTCTATAATAATTGGGATTTAGCATGTGAATTTATTAATTGCTTTATTGGGAAGGCAGCAAGAATATTTGAATGGGACAGAATTAATCTTGGATTTTAGGGAAATTTACACATGTGTGTGTGAGATCTGTATATAATATAGACATAAAGCAAAGCTCCAAACCACGTTACAACATTTTTATATAAACCATATTTATGTAAAAAAAGCAAAGTGATGGCCTCGAGGGGGCAAAGTGATGGCCTCGAGGTTTGGGCGCGCGGTCGCGAATCTCGACGCTCGCGGGTTCGAACCCCAGGCACACACCTCTGACTTTTCGAAGTTATGTGTGTATTCACAATGAATTATTACTTGCTTTAACGGTGAAGGAAAACATCGTGATGAAACCTGCACACCTAAGAGTTCTTAGGAATTTCTTAGGTGTGTAGTCCGCCAACCCGCACTAGGCCAGCGTGGTGGACTATGGCCTAAACCCTCTCAATGGTAGAGGAGACCCGTGCTCAGCAGTGGGCGTATATGGGTTGATGAAGAAGAAGTAGAAGATATTTATGACTTCAGTATACAGCTTACATACGTACCAATACTAGAGATGGACTATCTATACTGTTGAGACAGATTGATCACTAATCTTCGATAGATTTTAGCCACTATCTTAAGAATTTCAATTATTAATATCGCGCTTAATAAACCAAAAATTTTAACAAAAGAGGGGAATATCTTAGCTTTCTAAATTCTTTTTTGAAGTTACAAGAAAAGGAATATTGCTTGGTTGAAAAATTTAATAAAACTGACTTAGCACGATTTTCCCTTAATCTGACGATTTAAGGGATAAATTAAAGTAGTAATTTTGTGGTGCGCAAAAATGAGTTTAATAATATCGTTTTCACGAGTAACGTTTTTAATAATCCTTTGATTACTGAAGCGTAAATATTAAGAGGGTTTGTTCGGCTAAATGGTAAATAAGAATATGTATTTAATGTTGTTTTATTCCTGCCGTTCTTTAACGACTATTATGATTTCATTTCAGTTTCAATGAAAGATTAGTTGTAGTTAATTTCTTTTTCGAAATGATCCGAAGTTTATTTCGAGATAATGAATAAGCATGATTAACTTAAATGTTAATTCTATTGCAAGATAATGTGAATCTGTTCTTCTTCATCAACCCATATACGCCCACTGCTGAGCACGGGTCTCCTCTACCATTGAGAGGGTTTAGGCCATAGTCCACCACGCTGGCCTAGTGCGGGTTGGCGGACTACACACCTAAGAAATTCCTAAGAACTTTTAGGTGTGCAGGTTTCATCACGATGTTTTCCTTCACCGTTAAAGCAAGTGATAATTCAATTTGAATACACACATAACTTCGAAAAGTCAGAGGTGTGTGCCTGGGGTTCGAACCCGCGACCGCCGAGATTCTCGACCGCGCGCCTAAACCTCGAGGCCATCACTGAATCTGTTCTTAGGATTCCATTTTTATCTGGAACTCGCTGTAACTATAATGATCTGTGAGAGCGGCTTCTGATATTTTTGATTAAGAAAAAATTCATTGTTACAAGCATTTTGAAGCATTTTTTAATTGCATTATACATTGTTTTGGTACGATAATTAAAACTCAGGGTTAGTTTTATAGACTAGACTTCATTTGATTGAGCTCCAACATATTATATGTTTTGTTATATAAATGATCATACCATACATAAAATTGTGCGTAAAGCTCAGTGGCTTCATCAATAATCTAATTGCGAACATTCTCATGCCTTCAAGTCATAGCTTCCACGCCCCTACCAACGAATTGGTAACAATTTCATTATGTTCAATCGTTTACCATTGAAATCGGTGTTACCGCAGTGGCGTATATATGTTAATTAATTCAGCATCATGTAGCTATTATGCTCCGGCTCAATGAATACGAAATAATGCCTATCTATATGCGGTTTTGGTAATGGAAATTGCTTTTTATGTGATTGATTTTTCAACCATAAACCATATTCACGAAGAGATCGGCATACTTTGTTCATTAATTTCCTGTAAGTGGCAAATTTGTTTTTCATCAACTTATTACGTTAAGTGATAGCCACGTATTAAAGGCATGGTCGAGATTTTCGGCTGTCACAGGTTCAAACCTCGCGCAAATTATGCGTGTATTTGTAATTCTTCTTCTTCTTCTTCATCAACCCATATACGCCCACTGCTCCGCACGGGTCTCCTCTACCATTGAGAGGGTCTACCACGCTGGCCTAGTGCGGGTTGGCGGACTACACACCTAAGAAATTCCTAAGAACTCTTAGGTGTGCAGGTTTCATCACGATGTTTTCCTTCACCGTTAAAGCAAGTGATAATTCAATCTGAATACACACATAACTTCGAAAAGTCAGCGGTGTGTGCCTGGGGTTCGAACCCGCGACCGGCGAGATTCTCGACCGCGTGCCCAAACCTCGAGGCCATCACTGCTTATTTGTAATTAATTATTACATACTTTAACACAGAAGGAAAACATCGTCAAGAAACCTCCAAATTTTCAGTGACTTGTTTAGTCCGCCAATTCGCATTGGGTCAGGGTTGTAGATCAAAGCCTGAATGGCCCGTAACCAGCATTAATGTGATCCACAAGTATTTGTTTTGGGTCAAGGTGTTTGTGAAAAAGTCTCTCTTTGCTTTTGATACACAAGTGTGGTGTTAGAAATATGAATGTTGGGTGTTTTTAATTTAACAAGGATTCTAATATACGTACTAATTTCCGTGCAACAGTTCAAGCGTACCCAAACAGGGCTGCGTTCACACAACTAACTCCCCGCCAGTTATAAATCCAGCGGTCTCGCCACTGGTAAAATAATCGTGTAATATCGCACCCTTGTAGATCGGTGTTGAGTAGCGTGAATTATTGCTGGACATTAATTCGCACGTTCATCAAGTTCGGTGCTACGTTCAGCTTGTTTTTGATCGTGGCGTTATGTTTCTTGGTGAGTATCTTAACGTCTTTCGGGAGATTGTGAATTATCGTTCGTATTTCGTTCACTATTTGACAGCCCCCGTGGCGCAGTTGGCTAGACACCAGCTTGCGAAACTAGAGGCCGCGGTTTCGATCCCCGCACCGAGACAAAAGTTTGTGTGAACCACAAATATTTGTTTTGGGTCTGGGTGTTTGTGAGACCGAAAAAGTCTCTCGTAGTGTCTGATTCCCACGACACAGGTCATGTAACATAGTGTGGGGTCAGAGCTATGAATGTGACTGTTGGGTGTATTTATTTATTATTATTTATTTATTTATTTAAAAGTGGAGGTTCTAGCTCAAGCTGCCAAGTGACATTGGGAATCTGGTTCAATTGAAAGTGCGGTTTAAAATATACTTAAGGTTCTTCGTAGCGTAATTCTTAGATGCAGCTTATGATATTTGTGATAAATATATTAAACAGTGTCATCCATAGTTCATTCATAGTGTAAGCAGTGAGGTTTAGGCGCGCGGTCGAGAATCTCGGCGGTCGCGGGTTCGAACCCCAGGCACACACCTCTGACTTTTCGAAAGTTATGTGTGTATTCAAATTGAATTATCACTTGCTTTAACGGTGAAGGAAAACATCGTGATGAAACCTGCACACCTAAAAGTTCTTAGGAATTTCTTAGGTGTGTAGTCCGCCAACCCGCACTAGGCCAGCGTGGTGGACTATGGCCTAAACCCTCTCAATGGTAGAGGAGACCCGTGCTCAGCAGTGGGCGTATATGGGTTGATGAAGAAGAAGAAGAAAGATCCATAGTTCTAGCACACCACATTGATATTACACGTGTTTTGTCGTGGCCATTAGAAATTATGAGAGACTTCTCAGTGTCAAAAACACATAGACGTGAAATAAATATTGCAGATCACACATACTTTTGCCTCGCTGCGGGGATAAAACTCACAACATCACATGGCACGGCTAATTGCGTTGGAACTGTTAGTTTGGATATGTACTCCAGTACAATAAGCTAGCAAAAAAAGGGATAAAATTTGTGTCTGCATTCCTTTTTATAAATAATACCATGGAATTCTATGCCAGTATTCAAATTTCCTATTATTTGGAATACTTCTACAATCCAGATTTTAATAATTCCTATTATTAATATAATCCTAATAAACTAATCTAAATAATCCTAATAAACTACAAACTTACATAAGCATGTTACTATAAATTTCATACGTGTTAATTTACGTCAATTAGACAAGACATAACTCGTGAGTTAATAGTAATAGCTGGAGCATACAATTGTTTTTATGAGGTTCTATTAATCACTGACCTTGATCTAATTGCTTATGTTTGTTTGATGCAATAAATTAATGTTCTAACGATATATAATAATATTAAGTAAATTTGTGGGAGTAAGAAGTGTGCATTCGCAACGAATTCATTCTTGCTTTAACGGTGATAGAAAACATCTTGCTGAAACCTGCACATCTAAAAGTTCACACCTAAAAGAAATTCCTTAGAATGTTTAGGTATTGAACTTTTGTCACGATGTTTTCCTTCACCGTTAATGTAGGTCAAAACTTATTTTGAATACACACCTAACACCGAAAAGTAGCATTGTGAGCCTGTGGTTTGAACCTGCGACCAGCGAGATTTTAACTCGACCCTTGACGAATTAGACACATCAAGGGCAAATCGTAAAATATAAATACACACAGATCAAAATTCAATTCAAGTCAACATTAATGTAAATATAATTTCAGAGTTTCGCGGAAAATCAGAAGCGAGAAGTGACGAAAGCGAGGTTCTTGCTAACTTTTCAATATCACGAAACCTTGTAAATAAATCCTAACTTTATAACTTGGCGCTTTATTTACGAAACGAAATCTCATTAGTGCACGTAAAAGTTTGGAAATGTGAATTTATGATGTGTAGTACTGCTTAGGCGTTGTCAAAAAAGTCTGACGTAATTTTTAGGTAAAGGCCGTGGGCCATCGCTGGAGACAGACTGCCAACAGGTCACTGTCGAAGTCATGGGGAAGGCTTATGTTCAGCAGTGGACTTCCATACCATAGTGGATAGCCAACTACGCAGCGGAGGTGGGCAAATAAATATGAAATTCGACAGTTATCAAATCTTTATAAGTTTCTTTTCGTTTGAAAGGAATTCGAAAAAAATGGCACCACTATTATGATAGTAGGTTTATATTATATATAGAGACCAATGCCTCTAGTTCTTCCCTCCCAATAAATCCTAATTAAGTATCGACCCTATAGCTGCTTGTCTTGTAAAGATTGACACGTGCGATAAGACCGCCATTTGTACCTTTCTCTACATCACATATTCATTTATATTTTGTACAATTTAAAACGTGTACAATTAAGACTCTAATAAATAAATTTTCTATCCCTTCAGGATACGAGCATAAGTATGTGTCTGATACATCTCTTACCGCACACAATCCCCTGTTATCCATCGTATCGCGATCCCGTCTTACCAAACAATTAGTCGATGTAATTTTATTCAAGTAATGCGGCGTGACCCTTGGTTAACCATCCCTAATGCTATAATCACTTTATTACCTACATTTAAGGGAACATATCCCAGTAATGGCCCTTAAGAGGATTCATGCTCCTGAAAATAATGGCTTCCAAAATCTTTATACAAATTGGAATTTATAAATTATAATGATGTGGGTAATGTGTTTTAATTTGTTAGCTAAGGCGAAGGTAAAAAAGCGAAAAGACATGCATTCATAAAGTTCTTAGGATTTTTTTAGGTGCATAGTCCGCCAACCCTCACTAGGCCAGTGTGGTTGACTTAGGCCTAAACCCTCTTATGTTGGAGAAGAGGCCGATAATGATGAATGCGTGTTAAATCAGAGAATGAGAAGCTAGGTTGCAAATATCATGTCGCCCACTTAGGTTCAAATCCCGAGTATTTCAAATTTAAATGGATTGACATATTTGCAACATTAAATACTTATGCCGTCTTGTAATATGATGAAGATAAGGTCAGAATATTTCAATAACCTATTAATATAATTTAAGTATAAGAGAATGATTCTCTTAAAATTCTATATATATCCAAAGAGAAACTCCACAAAGTCATTAGCAAGTTCAGCTCCTACAAAAGTTACCTTCTACGAAGCAGCTGGTCGGAACATCGGATCCATATGATTCATGTTAGTAAACCATGGTATCATTGTAATTTCTGGGTTCAATACCATATTCATGTATAGCATTGGACTTATTAATTTGAAAATTCTCAGTATTACCACGAATTCTGAAAATTTCAGCGTTAATACAATCCTTCAATGCATCGAGTTTTTATCATCATTTAAAATAATAACTACCGAACTGCTTTATGCCTTATAGCCTTGTGCCACGAATATGTGTCGTGTGGTATAGAGGTCCTGAGTTAGAGTTCGAGGAAATTCTCAGTAGCAACAAATGCGACAATAGATTCGCCAATGCCATCAATGTCTGGCGAAATGTGGGTGTATAAATGCACCTCCGCTTACGCTTTCGGGGAATACATACGTGAGGTTATGTATGTATAATAAAACATAATAACAGTACTCCTACCTATTTCTATATTTCGACCTACGAAGTATCGCGAAAAAGCATTCTTCCGATCCATCTGCGAGTCTCACAATAGCCATTAGAGAAATTTTCAGAGCAATTTGTCAGATAAGTGGTATCAGACGGAGCGGACGGTTAAATCTTTCTGAATAATGCAACGACTTGCACATAGTTTTGTTGTTTCAAGCGACTAACACTTGGAAGCTATTCTGTGCGTGATAATTCTCAATTTAAAGTAAAAAATGCATAAAAGTATGTACCTAAAAACGCCTACAGTTGTCCAACGGAAATAATTTTAGGAGAAAAGTTAAAGTCTTTCATAAAACACCTGACGATTCGTGGGTGCAGAAATACATCTTTACCTTTGTTGATCTAGGCGTATTGTTTACTCCATCTATCAGTAAGAGGCCAATGGGATATTGGCTAAGGCCTTAATTCTCATTAGGATACATGTTCATTTTTAATCTATCCAGTAACTATAAGGTAATACAGCCAGAAATATTTTTGCCCATGTATGCCTATAAGTAAATTGACACCACCACCAAAATGTTCGTGAAAAATAAAGAAAAAAAGACTTCTCCAGTACGGCTTTACTAAGCTATTTATCACCGTTATTTTTTGTTACTAACATGTTGTATATAATCTTAACTAAGTAGCTATATTGCCTAATGCAATACGGTTAAGAGGTGATAACGAAACGGTAACACATCAGAATAAATACGTTTTAGATGGAAGAAATCCTCAAGATCCAAAGCACCTCGGTAATAGAATATCAGTCAGATGGTCCCATAAGTTTCCGGTTGTTAATCTGAGCGAAACGTTCGCCGAGTGTAATCAATAGTGACGCAGATGTCTTCGTATATGTTCTTTCTGAAACTGCAATGGAACTTCGATGCATTTCACGGCTCGGAACACTGGAACAGGGGTGGAATGAGGATTATCTTCCATGGGACTAAATACATCAATATTGGTATTATCAACTAGAACAGAAAAAACTTTAAAAATATTCCAAAATCAATGATTATACATAATTAAGAATAAAAATTGATTGTACAATTACATTTTCCATTACTTAATTAACAACTAACTTTTTCTCTTCATCAATATACGGTACGATAACCTGCCACCAGCACAAGGCCAGCGTGGTGAAAAAATAATAACGTAAGCTGTGTTTAGTCAGTTGGTTGTTTTAATAAATTGTAAACTACTCAACACGAGTAATTTTTTTAATAAATGAAACGAAAACAAAAAATTGATAAATTGCGTGAGCAAACATACATATCTTTAACCTAATAATTGTGTGGAGTGGTGGAGATTATGAATGAGTTAATGTGAATGATGAATCTGTCACTACATGTTTCATTTGGACATCAAGTGTTTTTCTTTTATTTAACGATCCGTTTTAATATAAAATTACATATTGGTTTTATACATTTTGCGTGTATTTAAAAAAAAAAACTTTCTTTTATTCAGGACATTATTATTGCAAATTAAATTCTTAATAATAAATCTGGTATATGTACAATGTATTGATTTACCCATATTTCTAGGCGTAGTAGTCAGCGGTGCAAATCTGCACCCACGCTTCGCCAAATTTCAATACCATGTAATGGTTTAACTGCTACCAGACCAATAACAAATTTACCATTGAATGGAGATATTCAAGTTACCCCAATAATATTAGTGGATGCTCACCTGCACTACAATTATTTGGAAAGTTACCAATGTAAGTTGGCCTACGTCGTTGTTTCTAATGACGAGCAGATAGTGCTATTACAAGGATCTTTGTACGGTGGATATGCAGTTCATATTAAGTTTATTCAAATGCCTCGTTAGTTCCAGAACTATTAGTTTGAATGTTAGGTTATGAAGTTGCGTATGGCGCTGGAGATTGTTAAAGAACTTTATTTGTTATTTAGTTTATGTACCAAGTGTATGAAACATAATCTTGCTTGTTTGCGCACTGTTGTGGGAAATTGCGACGTTACTTTTGATGGTACGATGCCTGTAACACGTGGGTCGTGGACATTCTACACAAGTTGGGAGTATAAATTAAACAGGGTGTCTTCAGTCCGTGATTGGAAATTAAGGCTAAGTATAAGTAATAGTGTTAGAATACTGGCAACATAAAACATTTATTATTAATTATTAAGGTGTCAACATTGTTAGTAGTCTTGTCTATGTTTAGTTGTTTCCGTCGGTTGAGTGTGTTAATTGTTCGATATTAAAAACAGTTCATATTATTCAGTTTCTCATTTTTAATAACAACAAATAGCTAAGGTCATTGCAAACCCCTTGGCTAGTAGGTAAAAACTACGAGACTTTATGGTGTCACAAGCACCCCGATTCTCGTGTCACTCTAAACGTTCATCTCGGCGAACCACGAGGCTGTCAATTGTTTTATTCTGACATGATTTTGTATAAAGTTAAATAAAAAATCATTCAATTTGGTCCACAATTAATTCCTGAAAGCATACCAAACTTACCCATAATATTATAAAAAATCACAGAAAAGTTTTAGATAATTTATGCGGTATGGAGTAATATATTTATGAATATTAATATAATACGAAACTCTGAAGTAGGCCGCAACAATGGCTGCTAAAAGCCTAACGTTCAAATTTAATAAATAAAAAGTAGAATCATGTTCTCATAATAAAACATCTGATTTACGGCGTACTCTCGATGGTAAGGCGATATTACCTTGCCAAAGAACCTAAAATCTTCGTAATTTACATACGGAGTGTATTCAAACCGTGATCGAAAACTAAGGCAGACAAATAATAAAATTAATTTTTGACGTTTTCCAAAAAACCATGTGTATTAAATGTTTGTTAGTCAAACATGAAAATTTAAACAGTCATACTTCTATCTTGAAAGCCTGTCGGCATTTCTGCACTCACTTTTTGCCCATTGGATTTTTAGCTCAACGTATCATGGGAGACCCTGTAACCATTATTTGGTCTTTTTAAGAATCCGTGCTGCTATTGAAATTTTCCTAATGGAACTTGGGACCTCTAGATTTCACCACCCGTAGGCCGCGTAGGTAGGTAGGTATTCATATATTGCAAAACTTAAGCACTAAGATTACCAAGGAAGCCGAAATGGTAGTAATTTCACGCAAATAAGGTGTACAGTGGTATTTGCATGAAATCCTTAGAACACCTGGTTTTATGGTAATGAATATTGCTAACTGGCTCGCGTGAACATACATTAAAGTGGTGTTAGACTGAACAAGGGAGCCGAGGCGCCGATATCATTCTGAACGTACAAGCTTACTTAGCCGTGTTTACCTATGTAAATGTTTCGATGTGAGCCGAAGACCTGGTAGAGGGGATTAGGTTTGTTTTCATGTCAGTACTCTGCTCGTGTATCGTAATATATATAGTACAAACCCTTAGATGTATATTTCACATGTATGTATATTGTTTATATGTATGTATATAACAATATTACCGAGCTCAAGAGTTTACTATTTGCTTGAATTGCATCGTTATCATTGTCAGCCAATATTTGTCCCACTGCTGTGTACACGCCTCCTCTGCCATAAGAGGGTTTTAGGTATTCGTCCACCATGCTGGCGTTGTGCAGCTGGGCAGACTACACACCTAAGGAATTCCTATAAACTTTTAGGTGTGCAGGTTTCATCACGATGTTTTCCTTCACCGTTAAAGTTAGTGAAAATTTATTGTGTGAAAGCTCATAACTGCGAAAAGTTAGAGGTGTGTGGCCTAGGATTTTAACCCATGACCGCCGTAATTCTCGACTGTACACCTTAACCTCGAACCCATTGCTTGAATAAAAAAAAACTTATTTCAAAAAAACTACATCAGCAGATGAAATAACTATGATTTCAAATATTCACCCTCGTGAATTCTTTTTGCACGTGATCCGATTTAAATTCATCCAAACCTTTTGTAATATCTCAAATAAAACTTTATCTAAAAAAGTAATAAACACAAATGTGTTATTTATTATGCAAAAAGGTCCCGTCGGATCGTTTCGAACTTTCTAGAAGTTTATTATCTACTATTATGAATGTTAAATATAAAAAGTTGCACGATATTAATTTGCATATTCTGTATTTCGAGTTTTTATTGTTGGACTCTTAAATTTAGTGGCACGCATTTTTTTACAATTTTTTTATTGGTGTAAAGGTAAAATAAGGTACCTAATTATAATTTTTAAGGCAGAAGACTTGGCCTATATCGGTGGGTAAGTTTTGTTTTATCAAGAATGTCTATTGAGGTCAACAACCGTAAGCTATTGCTGTACATATTATATCGGAAATTAATTGTACCTAGGTATATAAAATTAGACGCATATTCAACTCCTAGACTACAATTGCTAAATTGCATATGAAACACGCACTATTAGAATTCAAATTATATTCTACACCAAATATTAAAACTGAACATAGAATTTACATAAGTAATCATGTATTTTGAAATCCTACGTCATAAATCATAATATTTCTTGTTCCTTCTATTTCAATTATGTCTAAAGGCCAACTTTTCTAATTCTTCTTCTTCGATACGACGTAGAACCAATGAAAATAATTTATTTGAGGGTGTCAAAAATTCTGTCTATTAATAAGATCGATATAATGATTATGTATTAAATTTAGCCGTAAATTACATTTTTCGTCAATAAATATCTTAGAGACGAACATAAAGCCGTTATAGACAAATATACAAAATTTGTGAACAATATTGCAAACCAACCCTTGTCTTTTAAGGCAAGCATATTTCTCTGCTCCGTTGAATGAATAGAGAGCTTTACAATGTACGAGCGATGTTGTTCGTGTATGTTTATACGCGGAGTCAACTTTTGTCATTTTGAACCTGTTACTATGGAGGGTAAAAGCAGTGATGGCCTCGAGGTTTAGGCGCGCGGTCGAGAATCTCAGCGGTCGCGGGTTCGAACCCCAGGCACACACCTCTGACTTTTCGAAGTTATGTGGGTATTCATATTGAATTATCACTTGCTTTAACGGTGAAGGAAAACATCGTGATGAAACCTGCACACCTAAAAAGTTCCTTGGAATTTCTAAGGTGTGTAGTCCGCCAACTCGCAATAGGCCAGCGTGGTGGACTATGACCTAAACCCTCTCAATGGTAGAGGAGACCCGTGCTCAGCAGTGGGCGTATATAGGTTGATGAAGACTATGGAGGGTATTAGTACATATTATGGGTGTACCTGTTCTATATTTTAATGTGTTTGTTCTGTGCTATCTGCAGTGAATTTCGACGTATCTACTGCCTCGTGGTCTCCCAGTATTACGTGTGTACGATCTAGAGGTATGCGATTGGATTCCCGAGTCAGGTTAATTATTTATTTATGCTTCATATACATATAAGTATAAAGGCGGGCTTAATGCTGAAGGCATCATCTACCAGTCAACCTCCGGGTGGTGCAGAGAATAGGTGCATAAATCATCATCATCATTCATCATTCACAGCCCTCCTTCATCCCACTGCTGGGCATAGGCCTCTCTTTTGGCATGCCATTCGTCTCTGTCCTGGGCCAGTCGCATCCAGGATCTTCCAGCTACGCCAACCAAATCGTCCACCGTATTTATTTGGTGCATAAATATTGATGTTAATTTAAGGTTCAATGATTTTTTCCAATAGGAAATTCTCAGTAACAGCAGGGAGTCTGCAACACGCTATTGTCATATTCATGCCCACTATTATATAATAAAACATGTTTATATGTACCTGGCCAAATATAGTTATATGTCGAACTGCTGGGCACGGGCCTTCTCTATAGCTTAGAGTTTAGGCCTTAGTCCACCATGCTGAATGGCTTTCTTAGGTAAACAAAATTAAATGGCAGACCTAATTATTCAAGTTGCCTTATATATTCAACTCCGCTGTTGAACGTAGGCTTCCCCAAAAAAGCCCCCACTATCCCAGTCTCGAACAGCCTTCATCCGTTACCCACTTTCTCAAGTCGTCGGACCATCGTGCTGCAGGTCGCCCTACACTACCATTAGCATTATGAAATTTTTTCCTATCCAACCTATTTCCTGTCCAATGTTTCTTATCCAACGTCTAATAGAAGCTCTTGTTAGTCCAATTGAAGACTAGAAACAGGTGCAACGTTGCAAATATGAGCACGTAACCCCGAGTGGGATAATAGCTAACTTGCCAAAGTACTTTTATATCGAGTAGCCGTTTCGCAGGCGCGACAACACCTGAGTTTTACGATAATGAATATTACACATACTGGCTTTGTTAGGGGACAGCACATGTACGGTTTTATAGTAAATTCTCTTTTATGTCTCTAGCTGTGTCATCGTATTCATCATATTGTATTTGGGTACAGCAGTTGATTTAAGTACGATGGACTTCATTTAACGAAAGGCTGTCTGCCTGTTTTGTAATAAAAAAAGATAACATGATTGCTGGAAATGTTTTAACTGGGCATATTAGCTTCATAGAAAAGTGACTTTAGATTCTTGTAAAGTGTTAAAAATAGAGAATAAATATTTTATGTTCGAAGTAACTTTATTAATAATCAGCAGCTTGACCTCAAAAAAAAAAAAAAAAACACGCGTCCCACTGAAGCATAGCTCACGAAACCTAGGCATCGACACCATTACTGTCACCAACTATTAAGACTGCAATTTAGCAATTACCCATACTTATAATATAAACAAATGAGCATCTCCGAATCATATCCAAACCATTCCCGGAGCGAAAAAACAGCTCCACTAAGCCCAAAGCTAAACATATCTATTCCAGCATTGCCTGTCAACCCTAATAAATCCACCTATGTCCCAGAATGGAATTTGTTTACATTGCTGTTCGTGGTCGGAATACCTTTAGGTTAGCAATTTGGCTGATTGTACCACCGTCCTTTTTGTTTTGTTAGACTCAGAAAAGGTGATGGAATGAGTTTTGTGGTTTCGACTTGTTTCGTATTGGATTAGCCTGATTACAGTGTTCTCGGGATGTCTGATTGTGTTTCACATATCTGGGCCTTGTTTTGTTACACATGATGTTAATTATAATTCAGAATAGTGGTTTTTGGTCTAACAAACAAACTAAAAGGAAAATCGTGCTTTGCAATTCATTTATTTTATACAAAAATAGCAGCGCAGCAGTCTAAATTTGCCAGACTTATGTTTTAAGAAATATTTACGAGTACATATATTTTTTTTAAAGTCTATATTTCTTAGAAGTTAGAAATCCTGGACAAAATTAAGCTAATTGCACAGAATTTCAGACTCCATTCCTTGCTGAAGACTTTATGGAAAAAACACAAAATCACGTTCCTCGAACACATCTGATGATGTGACGAACATGGACGAAAGCCTAATCAATCAAACAATCAATCATTCAGCCTATCGCCGTCCACTGCTGAACGTAGGCCTCCCCAAGAAAGCGCCAACCATCCCGGTCTTGAGCAGCCCTCATCCATCAGTTTCCCGCCACCTTTCTCAAGTGGAAAGCCTTAGCTGCATAACAAAAAAAAATTGTGACTAGCATTGAGGTGAATATAGCTTTTGCAAATTGAGACTAATATTTGTTTGATCGAAACTTGTCTTTCCTGATAATGTAACCATAGAATAGTTTTAATTTAATGTATGTTTTTAATTTTTATCAGTAGTTTCGGAAATAAGCCTTTATCAAATGCATTTGTTTACGGTACTTTTCCGGTTTAAACCATATTATACGCAAATTATGTACGTGGTAACCAATTTGTTCCACGGTACGAGCTATTATAGGTCTCGGTTTCGTTTCGAATCGGGAGTAACATAATTGGAAAGTCACTCGAAAAAGTTCCATAGGCTGATACTTGATAAACAGTTGTCATGACGTTTCTATGCATCTACATCACTCCGTATACGTGCCACTGCTGGGAAAAGGTATTTTTCAAACATAAAAAGGTCGTTTTAGTACTCTCCGCGCTTGAGCTAGTTAGACAATACGCGAGCCAGTATGTACCCAAGAAATTGTGGTAATCGTACAGTGCAGTTTTTTTTAACATTGTCTTTTTTATTAAAATACACTTCATCATCACCAGCCTTTCTTACGTCCACTGCTGGACATTGAACTCTTCTATGGCATGCCACTGGGCTCAATATTCCGCTTCCCTCATCCAACCGCTGCTAGCCTTAGGAATATCGTCACCCAAAAATCGGTACCACATTTACCACCCAAAAACTTCTAAGGGCAATAAAATTCTCAACAGTCACACAATAGGAAAGGATTTTATTGTAAATGCGACAGCTACCGTGTAATAAGTGAAATACTGAAATGTCCCGAAAAGCCTGTGAAACGTACAAATGTATGCAAAAAACTTGAATGACACAGCGCCGCAATAAAAGCCGATGTGAACGGGAACGTTCCAGTGACGTCATGAACGGAAAATACAGGGAATTTGTCATTTTAACGCGGGATCGAGAGGGAATAATTGTAAATAAATTCACCTTTCGTTTCGCGTTGACTACAGCCGTGTTTTACAATTACTGCGTCGTATGTGGCGTACGGCTGAAAGAACACAGGTTCGGTTGCTCTTTTGGCAGGGAATATGTCTATAGTAGTGATTAACCAACATCATCATCAACCCATATACGTCCCACTGCTGGGCACGGGTCTTCTTTACCATTGGGAGGGTTAAATCCATAGTCCACCACGCTGTCCTAGTGCGGGTTGGCGGACTACACACCTAAGAAATTCCTATAAACTTTTAGGTGTGCAGGTTTTATCACGATGTTTTCCTTCACCGTTAAAGCAAGTGATAACTCAATGTGAATACACATATAACCTTCGA
The DNA here is from genome assembly GCA_030295005.1 of Cephonodes hylas. Classification (NCBI taxonomy): domain Eukaryota; kingdom Metazoa; phylum Arthropoda; class Insecta; order Lepidoptera; family Sphingidae; genus Cephonodes; species Cephonodes hylas. The sequence continues at coordinate 11,220,623 of AP025371.1, forward strand.
AAAGTCAGAAGTGTGTGCCTGGGGTTGGAACCCGCGACCGCCGAGATTCTCGACCGTGCGCCTAAACCTGCTTGCATGAACCAACATGAGGGGGTACAATTAGAGACTTCCAGTTACTCAATGTAATAGAAAAATCCTTATTACAATTTACCTGATTCTAGAATTAAATCTGAGACGTTTTGTTTGTCTTGTGTAAGACCTTTGTGAGCTGATATCAAATATTAGCTTATAACTAATAGAATAAGCAAATTGAAAATCGTATTTTTACTTACACCAATTTTACATGCGTTTATTTTATCAACGAAACCACATGTCATAACGCACGACAGTCCTGTGGCGCAGTTGGCTAAACATAATAATATTGTGAAATAAAAAACTGCGGGGTCGATCCCCCGCCGAGACAAATGTTTGTGTGATCCACAGATGTTATATTCTTAGTGATTTTGAGACCAAAAAGCCTTTCGTATTTCCAAATACCCACGATACAAGATTATCTTAGTGTGGAGTAAGAATTATGTATGTGACTGTTGGGTGTATTTATTTATATTTATAAAGCCATCAATTTTCAAGATGTACTAGCTAGTGCCGCTGCAAGTTATGAGTTACCCAACTGCAGTAAAAGATAATGCATTTTGCGGTACCACAGTGATAAGAGTGTCTTTATGGCCCTATAATCCAATAGAGATAAAATGATAAAATGCTATGTGAGTGGCTTCTAGGAAAATAATAAATAAGCGTATTTCCCCATATATTGTACTTATTAATTCCTATTTAGAAGGTGAGATTTTCTATTATTTCGGTAAAATAAAAAAATATTTGAGAAATAATTGCATTTATTCTTAACTAGCGACCCGCCCCGGCTTCGCACGGGTGCAATGCTGATATTTAATGGATGTTATTTACATATAAACCTTCCTCTTCAATTACTCTATCTATTAAAAAAAACCGCATCAAAATCCGTTGCGTAGTTTCAAAGATTTAAGCATACAAAGGGACATAGGGACAGAGAAAGCGACTTTGTTTTATAATAATATGTAGTGAAGCAATAACACATTATTTTCATTATACACACATTTTAACATTAATACATATTTCCCAAAAGTGTAGATAGGTGTATTTCTCCTACATTTTGTTGTATTTAATCGTTTCTATATAATTGGGGGCGAGCTTGTACCCGGTTTTCGGGCATATTTCCAAACTCCGTGCTGCTACTGAGAATTTCCTCTCTTGACAATGAAGCATGATATAATAAAATACGACACAACTTTTGATTTAAAGACATTTAATCTCTATTTAAAAGATTAATAGTATGAAAACTCTAGTAATTATTATATTGACACAAAGGCCTTTTAGACTTTTTTCCTTGCGAAATTTTAAACTTTTATCGCAGTGCACAGGTAAAATTGCATTGCGTATTTATCACTCTAGGAACATTTTTTCTAGTGTAATTTATTTTATTATTAAAGCGAAATTTAATTAAAATAAAGATCATATAAATAAAAACATGTTCATAGGAGAAATATTTTATTGGAACATTATTTAATTGATGAAATGCTTTTTCGTTGATAAGTCACAGTAAGCAAAAGTCTATACAAAATATAAGATTTTTGATACGAGATTACGCCTTGATATTTAGGAAATTATTTTTGAACGGTAGTTACAGTCAGTCAAATCAAAATTAGCTAATTCTTAAAATGAATATTTTCTTTATACTAAAAAGCACAAATGATTTCCTAAATCTTGATAATTAATCTGGATACTCAAAACTTTGGTCGCCATAGTAACCTATAAATATAAAGCTATCTCTGCCTAGAATCTTACGTACTTTCGTATTCTGATCATTTAGCTTAGATCATTAATTTGTCTAACTAATGTTTAATTACAAACATTTGTTGCTTAGAGGCTGTTAAAAATCACTAAGGCTCAGTTATTTTCGATTTAATGTTTTGATTAAACGTATTTAGGTATTCAAAAGACTGACAAGATCTTACAAAGAATATGCTGTTGAAAATAATCTAGTCTTTCCATTAATTTCACAGCCCCAGGGCAGTTGGCGAGATCAGCTGGCGAAGCGAGAGGCAGTGGGTTCGATCCCCGCTCCAAGATAAATGTTCATATTATGATGCACAAATATTTCCAGCCTGGATGTTTGAATGAAAATCAGTCGTAGTTTCTGATACCCACGACATACGACTAAGTAATGGGTCAGAACTATATACATACATATGTGACTATTGGGTCTTTGCCGTAAGCATAGATATAAAAAATATTCTTATACAAAATATTCTAATTCTATAAGAATACTAGACATCAAATATTCCTATTCACAATAGCTTGCATACATCCATTATAACATCAATTCACAAAATCACAAATCGTGACTGTAAGTACAAGAATAATCAAAATTGTACTACTTATTTAAGAAAAAGTATTGTTTAAGAATTTGGCTATGACGCCTAAGGAATCGCCGTAGAAATCAGGCCGAATGGTTTTGTGTCCAAGCATATCTTCAACAGTACAATTTGTAAGTACTAATAGAGTTTTGAAGCCAACATTTCTTCCGAGACCGATGTCTTGTTCAATCCTGGAATAAAAAAATATATTTCAATAAGTGTAATGACATAAATAAAAAACTAGGTTTGTACTGCATTGTGATTATGTATGTATGTACATATGATTAAAAAACTATTGTGCTATTTTCACCTCAAGGTTCTCTGAAAAGATCACTTAAAGATATAACACTGGCATTTTTACGAGTATTTTCTTTTTGTATATTTTTTTTCTTCTTTTGTTTTTCCTAGATTCCTTAGATTTGTTTTATGTCTTTTCGCCTAAACCGTTGAACAAAGTTTGCTAAAACAACTTGATGAATTTGTGTCGATGAGACCGAAAATTATTTTTTATCCCAAAAATAGTGGTATCTTAGGGATTATTAAAAAGTTACACCTAGTATTACATTTCACTTCTCATCATTATCCACTTGCCCTTTTCCCAAGTCTATTTGGGGTCGGCGCAGCATGTTTTTTCCTTCCAAACATCTCTGTCAGCCGTTATGTCTTCAGTCACCCCTTTCTCTTTCATATCCCCTCTCACGCATTCCATCCATCTTTTCTTTGGCCTTCCTCTGCTAGCCCATCCTTCGACACTCATACTCATCACTTTTTTTCCAACATACGTTTCATCCCTCCTCATAATATGACCATACCACGACAGACGGTTTCCTTTCAACTTATCTATCACCGGAGCTACTTTCAAACTTCCTCTGACATAGTCATTCCTCTCTCTGTCCATTCGTGTCACCCCACACATCCATCGCAACATTCGCATTGCAAATGTGAAAATTACATTTCACTCCTATATAATTCATTTTCTCAGATACTAAAAGAAATATGCCGTAGTTTAAAGATAGTTTCATATAAGATTTTAAACTAATAGATTCCTAGGATATAATCCTTGATAGCGACTTCTGTGTATAGTTTGAGTGATCTAATTCAATGATAAAGTGATTAATTAGACGGCAATGCTGAAGATAAGGAATAAAGTCTTTAATCCCAGTCGCTGTTGACAGACACTAAGATGGCTTTCAGATACTACTTAAATATGAAAGTCTAAGATCCTTGTAACATTACAGTCAAAAGACATAAAACTAATCCCCTTTCATTCGTCCTTAAACTGAGAAATTAAGACCAGTTGCTTTTATAAGCTTATTATATTTCTGTTCTTCTACATAGTATTTCACTTTCCTCCGGGCTTTCATACTAATAATTATTAAAATTTGTAAGCCTTGGCATTTGCTAGGGCTAAAATATTATAAATCATACTACATACAAATTGAGGAAACGATTGAATTAATTATTATCAATCTGTTTAGTCAAATTTGACCTAAGCGATTCACGAAGGATTAATGTACTAGTGCATAGTCTGTTATTATGACTGAATAACTACTATGTACATATGATATGATCATCATTATGTTAGCCTTCAAAGGATCAATGGTTACAGTCTATCTGGCACTTCACAGCTCATTAGGGACGTAATTGGCTGACGCTGCATAATGCACACGCACTGTTCCGTAACTAAGCAATGATTTAGGTAAACCATTGTCTAAGATTTAATCTGATTCAGAAGTAAGTTACTTCTTACTTGATGTCAGAAATAAGTCAGTCAGTTAAATACCTAATGACTTATGTATTATGTTTTTAAAAGATTCCTTAACTGAACGTGAAAAAGAAAATAAATGTGTTCTGAAAGAACAGATTTTAAGTGCATCTTGATCATCGTAAGCCCAATTACGTCTAATTGCTGGGCACAGGCCTTCTCAATAACTGAGAGGGTAGACTTAAGTCCAACATGCTGGACTAGTGCGGGTTGGCGGTCTACACACCTCAGAAATTCCTAAAAACTTTTACGTGTGTAGGTTTCTTCAAGACGTTTCCTTCACCGTTAAAGTCTTGGCTACATAATTCTTTGATACACACATAACTTCGACAAGTCAGAAGTGTGTGTCTAGAGTTTGATTCCACGACTGTCGAGATTTCCGACTGTGCGCCTAGATCGAGAGCCCATCAAGACTTCACTATGTCCTATATACATAACATTGAGGGTCTGCATACATATTCCGAATGACACGAGTTAGACAGAAAATAATAATTAATGTTTTATATTACTCACATATCTCCAATGAATAGTACTCTGCTTGGATTCGTAACGCCGGCTCGTCTCATGGCAAACTCTCCGAAACTTTTGCCTGGCTTGCCAAGCTGTATAGGTCTTTTGCCCACTTGCTCAATCACCAAGTCAGTGAACACACCAGTTCCTGAAAAATTTCATATGCTATAATCATATAAATAATGGCAGTATAGTCGCAATCTTCAAAACCTGAACTCCCGATATCAAAAACAATTAAAATATTTTCATTGAATTCAAAGTGACCGCATATAAAAAAGTAAGTTTAATATTTAAGTTTTAACGCATATTTCTGGGACAGTCATAGGAAATCAATTTTCTTGACTGCATACAGTGCAAAGGGTCTACAAACAAAGAACGACAAGACATGTTACTTCCATTCCGTTTTAGTAATCCACTTAAATACAACTAACAAAAGAGCAGATATTTCTTATTATCTTAGTGTGGGGTCAGAACTATGTATGTGACTGTTGGGTGTATTTATTTATTTATTTATTTATTTACTATAATTTATTAACAGGAAAATGCTGGTTGCAAAAAAAACGGTATTTAAAAATAAAAAAAAACCCTTTTTTAGAATGACAAATAATATCACACAGGGGCGCAAATACAAACATTTTACAACGCTCTCTATCTTCCTTTCTACCTCGTTAGGTATTTGTTAACTGAATACGCGATCCGGGCTCCACCAAAAAATTTCGATTCGAAAATAAAATTCCGATGCGCGAGGCGTACTTACATTTTTAATTGTACTGAATTTTTTATCACTATTGAGTGGAAAACTTTTGTTTATTTTCCGAGGCAGTTTGCATCATTAAGTTTTTTATTACTTACTTTTCTGTTTATTAATGCTTATTAAAACTCCGATATTGTTATTAATTATGGAGCGATTGTATTTGTGTCGGTGTGAAATACGCAATGCAGAGATGGAAAATTATTATTTTTATACCCGCTAATTATTTTACCAAAAATGTTCATTCATTATCGACCCGTATACGTCCCACTATTGGGCACGGGTCTCCACTACCATTGATAGGGTTTAGGTCATAGTCCACCACGCTTGCCTAGTGCGGGTTGGCGGACTACACACCTAAGAAATTCCTAAGAACTTTTTTTAGGTGTGCAGGTTTTATCACGATGTTTTCCTTCACCGTTAGAGCACTTGCGCTAATTTGATAATTCATTGTGAATACACACATAACTTCGAAAAGTCAGAGATGTGTGCCTGGGGTTCGAACCCGCGACCGCCGAGATTCTCGACCGCGCGCCCAAACCTCGAGGCCATCACTGCTTCATTCTACAAAATGTTCAGAGGATTCAAAAATATTTTTCGAGATTTCAAAAAAATAATAATTAGGACGGTATTTTGACCGTCCTAGACTGGTGCTGTGAGAAATAAATGTAGGGACCGAGGAAGATTCTCGAGACGTACAAAGTATTGGATTATTCTATTAAGAAATTCTCAGTGGCCGCAAACGGTTTTGGAATGAGGACAAAAAGGCTCGCACTTCCTAACCTACGACTTCAGCACAATTAACGAAACTTAGCAAATATGAGATTGTACAAAAGAATATAATTAGGACTTGGAGATAACCTGATTTCTCTGCCGATATTATTGTTATACACCTTTCTTACCCATATACACCTAAAGGTATACGAGGGTGTTATTCTACACTCACATTGTGCTAGTGTATAAAATTCAGTGTTGAAATTCCAATTAGTGGTAGATGGGTGTTATATAGTTTTGCATCTTTGTTACTATGTTGAATTTTATCATTACCGATACTTACCAAAAGACTGCCTCGTGGTCTCGCGGAACAAGTATGTGCCGTGCGATCTAGAGGTCCTGGTTTCGATTCCCGGGTCAGGCAAAGTGTTATTGGGTTTTTCCAATATTAAATTCTCCTGCTCTTCCAAATGCAAATGTGCCCGAAAAACGGCAATAGGCTCAAATGGCGAAATGTGGGTGCAGAAATGCACCTCTGCCTACCCCATCAGGGAACACAGGCATGATTTTATTTATGTATGTTTGTACTTACCAAAAGCCAGAACTCCTGGCTTCATAGGGACTGTTCGATCAGTAGCTCCGTTGATGAAAAGCACACCAGGTTGCTTCAGATAAGTGACTGCTCTGTACAGTTTTGGCAAATTCACTTTGAAGTCACTGTCGAACACAACTGCACCTATTTCATCATCTTCTTCCAGGAACTGGGTATATTCGGTGAAATCGTCAGGTGCTATGTCGGGCTGAAATATCAGCCTTGTTTAATTATTTATTTATTCATCTCAGCCCATATACGTCCCACTGCTGGGCACGGGCCCCCTCTACCGTTGAGAGGGTTTAGGTCTTAGTCCACCACGCTGGCCTAATGCGTCTTGGCGGACTACACGTCTAAAAAATTCCTAAGAACCTCTCGTTTCGCATGCTGGTGTCTAGCTGACTGCGCCACGGGGCTATCTTATTTATGGCTTTATACACATGTTTAGCAGTGATGGCCTCGAGGTTTGGGCGCGCGGTCGAGAATCTCGACGGTCGCGGGTTCGAACCCCAGGCACACACCTCTGACTTTTCGAAGTTACGTGTGTATTCACATTGAATTATCACTTGCTTTAACGGTGAAGGAAAATATCGTGATGAAACCTGCACACCTAAGAGTTCTTAGGAATTTCTTAGGTGTGTAGTCCGCCAATCCGCACTAGGCCAGCGTGGCGGACTATGGCCTAAACCCTCTCAATGGTAGAGGAGACCCGTGCTCAGTAGTGGGCGAATATGGGTTGATGAAGAAGACACATGTTTGTATAAAAAAGTGTAGCCATAGTCATTCCCTACCTCTCCCTACGTTTTGGGAAGTTAAAAGATCAAACGGGGTAGGTTGAGTCTGATTATTTTATTTATCTTTTAATTCACACTTGGACAGACAAGGGTCTAAACCCTCTTAATTGTAGACAGTAGAGGAGGCCTTGACGCCAGGACTTATTAAGGCTAATGATGATATGTGGCAATTGCGTTTCTCAATTCCTGCAAAATTTTATAGATCATTTATTTTGTGATTGAAAACTAATGCTTCCCAAACCTTCAAATTTACAAGGAAATGATTTAAAAGTGGAAGATGAGGGAGTAATAAAGGATTTAGACCTGAAAATGGCGGATAAGAGCATTACTTTAATTCTTTGACTGTTGCAACTTCGCAACAAAACTTAATACTTCAGTAGTCTTGTTGAAGTTTTGTATAATTCACAACAGTTGTTTACAAACAACTTTAGATCATTAATTAGTTTACGAGTATAACTTGATTCTTTCAACAGTCTTTCATTTGATCTTCCTTTAATAGTTTAAATGTCAAAGATTAGAATGAAGTTTGGCTTAGTTTGACTTGGTACTACAATCTTGCCATTTAGGGGTCCCTGGTTCGATTCCCAGGCTGAAGGACATAACGTTGGGGTTTTTTATCATATAATTTCAGTATCGGCTTATCTGGGAAAGTGCTTGCAAAACGGCAATACTTTTACCTAATCCAATTTAGGACATGATTGTAGTTATTCAAATATTGTAGGCTTGAATAAAGATTGCTTACAAATAAATAAATAAATACGCCCAACATTCACACATAGTTCTGACCCCTCATTAAGATACAAGTCTTGTGTCGTGGGAATCAGAAACTCCGAAAGACCTTTTCGGTCTCACAAACACCCAGACCTGAAACAAATACTTGTGGATCACACAAACATTTGTCTCGGTGCGGGTTTCAACTGAGGACCGCTCGTTCTGCAAGCTGGTGTCAGCTAGCCAACTGCGCCACTAGGCTTGCGAATAATATGACTTACAACTAGATTTTAATGAGAGGAGTGCTATATTTAGACCAGAATGTATTTAGGTTGTATGATTGAAACAGTTTACTCCGCCCGTGCTGTCAAAGGCCAGTTATTAAGCTGCGTTTAGTACTAGACTACTGACTCCGAAATGCTTGGTTAAACCCAGTAATTGTTCTAGATTTATGGTACAAATTGTTGCTGTACTGTTGCATAATTTTCCGAATCGTAGATCGAGGTTATGCTATTCATATTATCTCAAAACAAAATCTCAAAAGGTAACCACCTTGAACCCACTAAGTCTGCATATCAAGAATTGCGGTCTATACTTATGGCCATTACAATATAATTTTCTTTTATGTCCCTTGTGATCTAGAGGCCAAGGTCAGCCAGTTCTACAGTTTTAAATTAATTACCATATCGGGAATAGCGTTGTAGTTCGCTCTAGTATATAGCAAATACACATAGCGAAACCTACGCGCCGAAATAATAGGTGAACTTCTTCCAAAAGTCATATACATACAAATATACATCTAGATACGAGTGGATATCAAATACTAAGAGAGAATTTTCGGTCGAACGAACACCCAGACCCGAAACAAACAGCAGGGGAGGCCAAGCGGGGATTTTTGTAGTGACGCGAGCGTGTCGAATAATTAGATAGGGAGAATCCTTGTACCCTTTAATGTACCTTTGCAAAGCAAACCCTTCGTATGGGGGGTGTTTTGAGGGGAACCCGTTAGATTAACAAAAAAAAATTGATCCTTTAGAAAAACTTGAGCGCGTCAGATTATGTCAAGATAGATTAATTACATTTAGAGGAGTGTAAATCTCAATATTCTGACGATTCGAGCGTGACGTTAAGAAATGGGCGAGTCCTAAAGTTGAAAAAGAAAACGCCACCACGAAATGCTCAAGCGCGCTTAAATTTTTTGTTTAATTGAAGGAAACACTGTAACAATTATGGAGAACTAATCTGACGGTTTCTATGTGATTTCAGTAGAAACAGTAACTTGTTTAGGTGCTGGCATCGTATCGTGGAATTAAACTTCGGCCCCCCTCTTTTCGAGATTAAGTCTTGGTGTGTATGTAAAATAAAACAACCATAAATAATAATTCACAATGTAGTATCACTATGAAATTGTATTTATACTATAAACAAAGCAATGCCTCAAGTATTATGCAAAACAGTTCGCGTCGCATAGCTTGTGGTTGACATAATTTAAATATTAATTACACTGTGAAGTTTGCCGTAGATGTTTTCACAGCTACGGATTTTTCGACATAGTTTCTTTGTCATTGTTTTCAAAACTGTGCTAGTGAACCAGGCTAGGTTTGTCGGTATTTTATACTAGTAAATTATGAAATAAAATTACATTGGAAATTTAATTTTCTCATAGCACGAACGGAAATTTTGTATGCATCGTTAACATCGTAAAATTTAATTTGTTTCATTGGTAATTCTGAATAGAAAACAAACTTTAAGTATAAAAAAAAGATTGACGTACACTTAATAACGCTTACATTCGAAAAATATATATTTTTCACATGTAGGTATTTAATTTGAGTCCCAAATAATAAATAGTCCACTACCGTTTTGAAGAGATGTCTAATCTCTTTTTTTTATCTTACCTGGACTTTGTTAACCAAACCTATACACCTTTTCTACTCCCGGGAATCAAATCTGAAAGGCAAAACCTCTAGATCGCACGCACATACATTTAATATAAAAAATATAAATACTTACGCCATCTTTGCATTTGAAACCGTTTGCTTCCAAAACTCTAACTGTTTCTGAACACGTGACACAGTAAACAGTTTTGTCAAATTTCACCGATTTCAAATACTCGGCTATTGCTAATGAGGGAATTGTCAGGTTCACCTAAAAACAAAAGAATATGTCAGTCATAATATTAAAGCTTCTACTCTAACATCAGTTTCATACTAAAGTGCATCTTCATGATTTTTCCCTGATTTTTCATTATTTATGTGCTTACGACTAAGTCCATACTATGCCTAATAAAACCTCTTTACAATTTTGTTTAGAAGACAATCTGACCTATAAATATCGAAACAAAAATATTACTTACGAAACCGTTGTCTATTCCCGAAGCCTTGAACTGTGCTTCATAATTGGCTCTGGATCTTAAACTATTGTTTGATACAAAATTCACTGTCTTGCCATGTTTTTTCATGAAGTCAAAGAAGTCTGATGCACCTGGCATGGGCCCTTTTGACCATATGACACCTAAAAAAAGAGATACATTTCTTAGGTTAAATAAATAGATAAATTTATTATATTGTGTTACTTTTCATTACGCTAACATTGCGCTTCAGCTATTATTCAAAGATATTTTGATGTGAGAAATATTAAAGAATTAATTCGAGCTTTCAAACGATAAATTCCGAAGTGGCTTTAAGACTGCGTCAACCGCCTTACGGCACTCACATTGAGTCATTTAATTAATAAAAGTTCGCACATTTCAACTAAGTTTATTAGTAAATTCTATTTTTGCATAAAAAAATGAATGAACCTGCATCCTGGACCATATATTAAAACTGTTTTTCACCATCAATATATATTGAGTAATTTATTTTCTTTATTTATAAATGGAAACATTGCCGAAATATAATCGCGAACAGAGCAAAAAAACAACCAGGATCTTAAAAAAACTATTAACTGCTCCAATTCATTTACAATTAGGAAATGATTCGCATAATTAGTTTTTTACATAGCTATCGTTGATTAGATTCATTAAGTTTTGTAACAAACTTGTTCTAACTTAACCTTGAGTGTACCTTCACTCATTTGTCTGGAGTTCTAAGTCGTTACACCTGCTGTGCTTAAAATTACGTGATTTCTAAGAACCCTAGTTGAATGAAGCCTTAATAAAAATGGTTTCGAAGGCAAATATGGTTATTAAATGTCTAGAATTACATCAGTCGCGATACGGTCTAGATAGATCTATGGACTGACGAACTCTTATAATTAGGTATAGGAGTGAGGTTAATCAAGACACGGTCTAGATGTAATGATTTACGAAAATCCTTTACAAACACCCAACATTGGTAATATTTATAGTGTTAAAAATTAAAATATTGCTTACTTTTTAGAAGTACAAGCATTAAAGTATGCGTAATTCAATCGCATGTTCACAATGAAAATCATTCGCATTGTTAGTGAACAAGCTAGTGAGCAGAATCAATATTTCTTTGTTCATTCATTTCATTATTCTTATTTCAAACGTTTGTCGCAGAAGTTAAAAAATAAAGATAACAAAACGTCGACTCAGAAGTTCTGTTATCACCACCAACGGAAAGACGTCCACTGCTAAACATAGGCCTTTTCCAAAGACTTTCAAAGCGTTTGTTGGAAGCGGTCTGCATTGATTGGCTTTTAGCAATTTTTGTTGTATTGTCAGTCCATCTTGTGGGTGGAGGTGCGACGTTTCGCTTGCCGGTACGCGGCCTTCGCTTGGGAACCTGTCTGCCTTTCTTTAAATTATTTTATTCATTAATCATCATATTTTTTTAATATAACCTTACATAAGACGTCTACATTATATACTCGTATATGCACAAGCACTTCTTATGCCAATTACGTTTTAGTCTGACGTAATAATTGGCTAGGTTATTGCCGTTTTCCGGATACGTTATCAAACTGAGAATCACGGTATAGAAAAAATAGAAAAATTTAGTAACTCAACTCCTCTAGATCGCACAGAACATACTTCTGCTGCAAATACTTACTGCATATAAATTCAAAACGTGGGATTTATTAAAATTTTAACCTTTATTAGTCTAAAAATAAGACCGTACAGATGAACCAAGGCTATAATTAATGAACACTAAAACTGTATACCGTCATGAGTTGAGATATTAATGAATGAGTAATATGGAATATTAGGCGGCCCAATTAGCTCGTAATTATAAGGAATTATTGTAATTTATGACGGATTATGACCAAATGTATGAGCGGCGAAGTGTTTCTGGCGTAGTTCCTTAATTTGTTGATGCCTGACGCAGAATTTGTTTGTATATGGATAGCATTTAGTATGGGAGGTTTAGGGGGCGATGCATAGACAAAAAGAATACATGGCGATCCCGCACTAGTCCAGGAAAATGGGCTAAGGCCCCACCAATGTGACGTATATGGGCTGACGGCTGTGATGATAATGGGTGCACAAAAGGAGATGCAAGGTTGTTTGAAAAAATATGTAGTAATAATGTCTCGATTGAAATAATTAATCTGGATACACAAACACTACTATAAAAAAACGAAAATGATTTACATAAAACAGATAGTGTGTTATCACAATCTCGACATCGGCCTATTATCTGGATATTGATAATAAAAGTACTTCCCTACGCCCGTTATCAATGTTTGCCGACAATTATTCGACATTTGAGAAATGTGTTAACAAAACAAGTCTTTCAAGTTTAATTGATTCCAAATATTTTATCGATGTTGTTAACAGATTAGTACTCGTAAAGTAAAATTTTAGCAAATAAAGTTTATTGTTGTTTATTACTTCTAAAACAATACTAGTTTTCCCTTTATCTAACGAAGTTCGCTTTACGTATCGACTACACTTCTGCCAGATCCGTTCCTAAAAAATCGCACACGTACAAACCCCCGTGCAACTTTGCTTGTATTTTCGAAAGATACCCGAAACCTTTGGGGACATCGACAAGAATGCGCTTGTAAGGAACTTCTTTAGCTCAATCCATCTCGGGCGTCAAAACTGTAACCACGACATTTGTCAATAACCTTGACCCGTGACAGAAGATATTATAAAAGAATGCTAATATAAACATTACATTATCTGACTCTAAATTTAGACCCGGAAGGCCGTGTGCCAGAGATTTTCCATTCAAGTGATTTGAAACTTCTTTGGAGCTGAAGAGTAATACTAAACCGCTGGATGTAGATGTAGATGACTCTGTCTACACAGAGCGATTTGAAAATTTTTAGAGGAAGCCTATGACCAGCAGTGCAGTATTGTGCAGAGATGATGATGCAATTCTGAGGAATTTAAAAAAATGTGACGGTCTCCAAGACTGTTTCTATTATCGCGTACTTTTATCAAAAAATATTGATACCTATCTTAAAATTGAAACTTAGTAGTTTCGATCATTCGTACTATTAATCTGAAGGATCAACAAGGGTTCCTAGTGGATTGGTGTGCAGGTGGTTTCTTCAAGACGTTTTCCTTCATGGTTAAAATTGTTAAATATTCTAGAGAAAATAATGATGATTCGTGATTATCATAAACTTGACGTAACGGCTTTAACTAATATAAGTATGACTTTTTAATCCCGAAATCAAGTTACCCATTGTGTAAAGTCTCTGACCTATTCAAATTTGGAAAGTCTAAAGCTGATAGTGATGTTGATGTAGCCTCTCAAGTATTTGATTCGAGCATGTTGAAAAATATTACATCTCTCTTATTTTCAGAAACAATGTATTTTTATCTGTGATTGCATTCAGCACGAGCCTATATTGAAGTCACGCTAAATGTTGCTATTGAATTGTATCGATTTTTGTGGTGTAAAAACCTAGTAGCATTATTTAAGCTTTAATAGGTTCCTGTCAATATAAGAAAATAGAGATTTTTAGCCAATAGTTACATGTAAGATACTTATTACACAAATGTGACTAAAATCTCATAACCGGTTGTCACACACTTTCTAAATAAACCACAGAAGTCGTGCACATTGTTCTGTTTCCACAATGAAAAACAAGTCTTGTGAAGTGGACGTCAGAAACTAAAATAGAATTTTTCATGAGCTAAAAATCACGACTTAAAACAATAACAATTTTTTTGTATGTTACATAATCATTTCCTCCGTTTGGAGACCGTATCTTTTAATCTTTAATTACTGATGTCCATCTTAATATTCTATATTTGCAATGCTTTTAACATTGTTAAAGATGCGCATATTATGTCTGGTATACCATTCATTAAAATCAATTGCTGTTGGTACGATCTTTGTATCAGTAGCAGTGCTTCCATAGACACCTAAAAGTGTAGCTCTAAATCTTTAAGCTTTATTTAAATCTTTATTAAACAATAGCATCATTATCCCCCTGCCCTGGTCCCAATTTATTACTTGGGGTCAGCGCAGTATGTCTTCTCCTTCCACAATCCCTGTCAGCCGTCATGTCTTCATTTACCCCTTTTTTTCATATCACGTCACGTACTCCATCCATCTCTGCTTTGGCTTTCCTTGGCTCGCCCATCTATCCACTTTCATATTCATCACCTTCTTTCCTACATTTAATTCATCCCTCCTCATAATGTGCCCATTCCACGACTATTAACTATTGCTATGAAACATTAGCAATTTGAGATAAATTGCAATATACAGACTCAAACAATTATAAGCTATCAATCAATCAATCAATCAGCCTATCACCGTCCACTGCTGAACGTAGGCCTCCCCAAGAAAGCGCCAACCATCCCGGTCTTGAGCAGCCCTCATCCCCCCCAAATTATAAGCTAGACAATAACTAATTGTGTACAATCAACATGTAACAATTTTGAGCTTCCATTATTCTTCTTAGTGATTTGTAATTTGTATCCATCCGAATGGCAGCTAAAATAAATAAGGTGTTAAAACAGTAATAAACAAACATTAATGTTCGAGATGTTAAGCTGAAAAAATTGTATCAATCGGTGACTATGATCGTAGATACTTGATAATCTTTTACGACAACCAGTATTCAATTCTGTTCGAGACATTGATGCTTGCGGTGTCAATGCTCTCACGAACTAGTTTTACAACAATTATTTAAGTATTTGATTGTTTCTAGTAGTCAAACTAGTTGCGAAACAAAGAAACCGTAGCTAATCTGGTAAAAGAATAACAGAGGAATACAAAAATTTCAAAGAAACTAAAGGAATTTTTACACGTTAATATTCTACTAGAGTTAGGCTAAACTCCATAGTAACACAGCGGAAATTTTATTTCACCCATGATGTTCTTGCTACCTCCTTGCCAAATTTTATCAAAATAGATCTTTTTTTTTAAGTGACGACCTCGTCACTAACAACTACACTAATATTCTCCAATATTTGTAATAATGATACTAATCTAATGGTTGGTTGTCTTGAAAAGATCGCCATGAGCGATAAGGCCGCCATTTGTACCTTTCCTCTTCATTTTGTTAATATTTTGTATGTTTAATATGTGTATAATAAAAAGTTTAAATAAATAAATAGTGTGATACATTGTTAAGAACCTAAACATATACCAAATAGACAGCGCTTACCTTTCCAATTAAAATGAAAACGACTCCATTTTTAATTAAAATGAAAAACGAAATAAAGCTTCACAAACTATAAAATTACCGAGAAATAATTTCAGTTATAATAGCCGAAAGCAAAAATAAACGGTGAGCCGAATTTTCGCCTTCATAATCCTCAATTTAGTTTCAACGATATTTTAATACTCCAATAATTTTAGCACTTCAACCTTCATAAGTGTAAAGCCGAATTTAATAATGAAAATTAACAAAAAAATATTATAAATGCCGTCTTTATGTATTCTTATTACTAGGCTTAAATCAAGTACATTCTTATTTTTATCTTTATTAGTTACGAACGCCGAATCTTTATTAGTTACGAACTAATCAGTATGATATAATTTTCACAAAAAAGCAATGCTAGTAATTTAAGTAACTCCTTCTAGAAGTGATTTTAAATAAATTTCGTTAAAATAAATTAATTGAAAAAAACAGTTAAAACATTATATTTACACATTTTTTCTTAATTATTGTTCAAATTTCGAATACAAAAGTCATGAGCGGCGCATGCGCATACCATAGATTATTATTATTCCAGACATCTTTCTTAACAATATACACAACGGGAAACAGCTGTTCACATCAATATAAAACAAAACGGATTACACATTGCAAATATGTACAACATAACGCGGAAACCCAAACCTTGATAAACTAGTATAATATAATTTTATTTACAAGCTAACAAAATATGTGAGTGCAATGAATTACCACGCACTATAACGGTCTGGTGTTACGATTTCCGCAAATTCATAAATTATGGTATAAAACATTAAGAGGTGTAGTCTGCTAACTTACACATAACCCCTGTAATTGCACAGGAGGCATTTGCCTAGTAATGGAAAGAATGTGTTTTATTATACAACCAAAACCAAACCGTACGTTACAAAAGAATGTATGCAAAACATTATTGCTAAATCTAACGTTTGTTTTTATAACATACCGTCACAATCCGAGAACACATGATCGAATGAATCCAGGAAATTCTGCACATCGTTCTTGCCAAGCTCCAACAAGTTCACAGGAGTGGATTCCATATTCATCACACACTACACACGTGTACTCATAACCTCGCTGCGTCGGCCACTGCGCCCGCGTCACACCAACGCAAATATAAACGAATGTATAATTGTTTCCATTGGCGCCCGGTTACGTCATGCGCGTTCGATTTTTGATTTGTGTCGTGATTAATTTATTTGTTTGTGGAAGATTTATGTTTGTGGTTTATTGGTTTGGTTGATTTTGTTTTTAATTTATTTGTCTTTTGTTAATAATTTGCTTGATGTTATTAAGGGAATTGCAAGATTTTTGTTTAAGTTGTACTATATTTAGGTTTCATCGACCCATGAAATGTATTACAAAAATATAATAATTGTCGTTTATCTTTAAAATATAATTAATAAGAATTTTGAAATAATTGTATGGCACAAATATTTAATTTAAAAAGTGTTTATGCAGGCTTATTATAATAATGTGTTGCAGAACAATGAATAAATTTTATTAATTTATTTATGAAAATATTTAATTATATGCCGTAATACGAGAATACTGAATAATTAATATATTTGGAAATATTTGCATTTACTTTATTGTCGAGATTCTTTTATTTTTGAACAGAGCCTTGTCTCTTATGGATCATTCAAAATCATATTAAATAAAAAAAAAAAAAACTGAATTTATTCATTTTTCATTTCGATACTTTATTAAAAACTGTGGATAAGTGCAAAAATAATCATTCCAACTATTACGTTTGACAAACAACCCTCGGCGGATTTAGTAACCAACTAATTTATGTAGCTTTCAACTATTCTTTAAAACGTTGGATTTCTATCGTAATGCTCCGCCTAATAAAAGCTCTTTTGGGACCAAGCGGACTTCTCTCGGCTATAAATCCTAGTTGAACTTCTTAAAAGGGTTATCGAGCAGTGATAGCTGTGGATGCTAATATATCAAATGGACTGAATTTTTGCATCTTTCTCGTTTTAATAGGAATAAATTTAAAATTAGGGGTTTATTTCGGAAAAATACTGTTATAAGATCAAGTAACAGAGTTAGTTCATGTTTTTCAGACATATTACCAAATTACGTATTTCTGGAACTGCGAATTTCCAGAACATAAGGGGCCATCCATAAATTACGTCACACGTTAAGGGGGAGGGAGGAGGTCGACTGAGTGTGACATTGTGTGACAAGGGGGTGGGAGGGGACCTAAATGTCGTGACGTCACATTTCAATTTTTGTTAACTACAAGAATTTTGCACAGGTAACGCAAAAATTAAAAAAAAATTGCATTTTTACTTACATAAATATAACATTCAAATTATTTAGTCGACTACTCAATCTACTAGTGTTACGTGGCAAGCACCAACAACCATAGTCTCTTCAAAAATGAAACTAATTCCTACTGTTGCTTTTATTCAATAATTTCTAGATGTAAAATTGTAAAATATGTGACGTCACACTAGGGAGGGGGGAGTCGTACAAATGTGACCAGCTGTGACAAGGGGGGGGGGGGTAAAAATCATGAATTTCGCGTGACGTAATTTATGGATGGTCCCTAATGAAGCGAATAAAATTTTGATCATCTCGGGAATCGAACCTGTGTCTTCTTAATTATACGACTCACTTTTATTATGCTTTTACACCATAAAGATTCAGAGCTTTATGATTCAGCATGTTGTAAGGTTTCCGACCGTTCCCGGTGGAAGTTTTTGGGGAGGCCTATGTGGCAGCAGTGATGATTTGATGACGGCAGAGTTGATGATGATGATGATGATGTTGTAAGGCAAGCTGAGTTTATCGGCTTCAATTGAACAGCCGTCATTACATACATATAGACATCATACGTCAAATCAAAATCCCGATGCAATGGAAACGCGTACGACGTTATCGATTCGAAGTCCGGTCGCCGTGGAGACGGCCTTGTTTTTAATTTCAACCACGATTAGTTCTAACATTGACACTCGGAGGGAAAAGGAAGTTCGAAACACCGTGAAATTCCACTTCTTTCTTAATTATCTTCAGTTGCGGGTTAATTGCTTATTGCATAAAAAATGGGTTACGATTTACGTGACTTGACACCAAAAATCATTTCGGGGTATTAAATATTAGGCGTTAAAACTTCGTGTATGATAGTTGAGTGTATTAAAAAAATTATTTAATTTATTTTTTTAAATTAAAAATAAGTTTATAATTTAATATTTATATAATCTGATTATTTAAATATTATAAATTAATTATTTAAACACATTATTGGCAGCGTACTTAATTGTTATTTTCTATTTATTCATCACTATACTAACTTATTTATTTATTTATTTATTTAATCTTTACACGTATGTATAAAGGCGGACTTAATTTTGTAGGCATTTTCTGCCAGTCTACCTTTGGGTGATGCAGTGACTTATCTTACCAAACAAATTAGGCTGTAAGATATCCTTATCAATATGGACGCTAGATACTACAAGTTTGTGGAAAACATGACACGTGTTTTGGGGAAAAGGTAGTAGACCAAATTGAAGTCAGCATTAAATGCATTATGCAATCATAGTCTTAGCACAGTCGTACAGTATAACAAAATTACGCAGTCTTCCTTTTTTATTCCTATTTTCACATGCAAGTTCTTAAAAGATAAACCGAATAAAAGATTATGATTGCATAATCTCGAGAAAAACGGTTTGAATGAGAATAGTAAAATCTCCACTTTTTTAAGTATTTCTATCAAAAATTCACGCAATACTCTCGTCTATGAATAATGGAAGACAAATCTGGCACTCGTCCAGTTAAAGGATAATTATACAGTCTGACAGATGTCACGAATAATGCACGCCGTCTAAAGGTTATTCTTTGAAATTTGCAATTCATTTTATCATAAATCATAGTAAATTAGGTCATTTGATTCATCGTTTTTGACAGGCTGTGAATGTAGTTGAGTAGGTCGACGATGTTTCGTCTTTAAAAGGTATGCATGGCTAAAGCCAAAAAAGGCAGTTTTAAAAAAATGGCCTTTTTTAATCTGCCTTTTAAAAAGGATAGACACTAATGTAACTTATATTTTATTGGAAGGATTGAGAAAGTCATCATCATCAACCGTTCCCAGGCCTTCCCTAGCACTGAAAGAGATCAGGCCTTAGTCTACCGCGCTGGCCTAGTGGCTTAGCGGATTATACTCATTAGAAACTCCTATGATCTTTTAGAAGTGCAGATTTCTCCTCGATGTTTTCCTTCACCATAAAAGTATGTGTTAATTCATAGAGAATTCACCCAATCCTCGAAAACGCTGGAGTGTGCCTAGGGAACCCGCCATCGCCGAGATTCTTTAACGCGCGTCGAAAGCTCGAGACCATCACTCAATAATATTATTATGGAATGTGTGATAGCAATATAAAATTTGCAAATGTAATTATCTCTGGAGTGCGCGCTAAATTTTATTCCCTCATAACAAGACGGGTACGTTTCTTGACCTACGTGAAAATAGTTTGAAGTGAAGTCCACCAATTGGCCAGGAGTACAGTCTCCTTTGAACTCGGCGAGATAATGGCACCAAGTAGGGTAGCGATCCACTAAGGACTTACAGAAGTCGGTTAGAAAATTTTCTTGGGGTTTGAAGAGCGATAGTTTCAAGATATAAATAAATGGTTTTAGGAGATGTGATGTAACTAGAGCCTATTATTTCGTTTGTCTTATTTATTTTTATCTCCCTAGAAAAATCAATTAGAGCGATAACACTGTTAATTGTAACACTTTAACAAGGTGTGACTACGGCTTTTTAAACTAGAATTTTTGTATCTCTGAACTATAATTGTGTTTAACATTATTGTAAAATTGCTACAAAGGCATCTTAGTTTGTGTCGATTATCTTGCTTCTTCAGTAACGTTGTTTATCCCTGTGTTCTGAAGCTTGTTTGATAATTTTTTAGCCTCCATTTTAGTCGCAATTGGGTTTAAGTTATTAGTTTTTTTATTTTAATGTCGGGGGGTAAATTTGTTTTTGGTTATATCAATCAAAGAATTGTTACGCTAACCTATAGTAAGCTGTTAGACGATTTGAAATAAACAACGAGATTCCGGGTGAAACGGACGCTTATCCTTACCCCGCCGTATTTACTAAGGAGCGACTCGATAAGAATTCCACCTAAAAGTTTCCTTTTAAAAAATATTTTATACAAAGTTCGCAGAGTTTTAATTGGTCTCAGTGGGCAACATTGTGAGCTGTTGGGCGTCCAACCATTGTTATAAAACATTTTGATGTTGTAAAATATGGCGGTTTGACGATGCTCTTTTGTTTTGGGGGAGATTTGGAAGAGATATCAGGATGAGATTAAGCAGTCATTATGAACTTTTAGATAGACAAATAATATGGAAGTATAATTGTATGAAAGATAATTTATTAAAGAATTATGTACAGAAGTAATTACATTAAACATTACAGAACTACGTGACGTGACACTAATACGGATTGTAGAAGTCCCAACGATTTTTTTTTACTTTTTCCTAACAAGGCATTTAATGTTTTTATAGTGATTAGGAAAACGTCAATTTTTTCTATTGTTGCCGGGATTTTTTTACCGTCAGTGTATTTTTGATCACATTATTATTTGACTGTGTATTTTATCTTAGTCTTTTTACAACCTATGTAGTAATATATCATGGAAACATCCATTTGACACCATTGTTAGCAGCGATCTGTTATCTAAACATTACGTCGAAGAGTGACATTTTACACCTGTATTGTCCTTAAGACTGAATGTTTAATATAGGGTATAATGGTAGCAGGTCCATAACTATAGAACTAAGCTACTGTGATTACCAACCCATTGACATTCCTAATCACTGAAAATAATAAAAAATCCGGTATTTTCTTTCATTGGGGGAGGCCTATGTCCAACAGTGGATCAATATTGGCTGCTGATGATGATGATGATGATGATTTTCTTTAACATCAATGGGTTTGTTATCACCTAAACCATACCATAGTTTCCTACACGGCCTAAATTTCACTCCAAGAACAGCATATAACAATAGAACTGCACTAATATTTGGACTAAAACTGATGTAAAGAGGATTCTGTGGCGGTAAAGCGAGCCCTTACGAGTGAGGAAAGTGTGCGAAGCTATCATTTGATACTAAGGAGAAAGGGAAGGTCAACAAAAGCAATAAATCATAGCGGTATCGCTACATGGCACTTCTTTAGTATGAAAAATTAACGGTGAAAAACATATTTTAAAATCAAGCTTTTATTATGCACGAAAAATTAAAAAAATAAGCTAAGAAAACATTCATAAAATTCGTAGTTTTTTAAACTTTACAAGTAACAATTTACAAAAGTGTTCGGTTTATCAGTAGAAGTATGATACATAAACATATATTATCTATAACTTGTATATTAATATTCTTAAGTGATCTAAAAGCTCGTCGCGGCCGAGGTCTTTGCATTAAAGAAATTGCGCGACAAGCTTTTAAATCACTTAAAATATTTATATACTAGTTATAGTTAATATATGTTTATGTATCATACTTCTACTGATAAACCGAACACTTTTGTAAATTGTTACTTGTAAAGTTTAAAAAACTACGAATTTTATGAATGTTTTCTTAGCTTATTTTTTTAATTTTTCGTGCATAATAAAAGCTTGATTTTAAAATATGTTTTTCACCGTTAATTTATTTTTAACTTTTAGTTGGAAATATTTCTAAGTCTATCCATTTCGTAGTCATACCGAAATTCAACTCAATCGGTCCATGGAAACTAGTGTTCCTATGGGCACCTTCCAACTTCTCATGACACCAGATCAACGATACCTTGTTATTATGTTGTCACTGAAAATACAAAGGCATACCAAATTTTAGCTTAATTGGTCCACAGGAATCGGAGTTCCTATGGGCATCTTCCACCTCTTCGTCAGATCAGCTCTATGAAACCTTGTTATTATATTGTCACCGAAATTACATAGGTATACCAAATTTCAGCTCAATCGGTCCAAAGGAATCGGAGTTCCTGTGGGCTTCTTCCAACTCCTCAATAGATTAGCTCTATGATATCATTTTTTGTATTGTTACCGAAATTATGAAGGGATACAAAATTTCAGCTCAATTGGACCATAGGAATCGGCGTTCTTATGGGCATCCTCCAACTCCTCAACAGATCAGCTCCATGATACCATATTTTTGTATTGTTACCGAAGTTACAAAGAGATACAAAATTTCAGCTCAATTCGACCATAGGAATCGGAGTTCCTATGGCCATCCTCCAACTCTTCGTCAGATCAGCACCATGATACCATATTTGTGTATTGTTGTCGAAGTTACAAAGACATACCAAATTTCAGCTCAATCGGTCCACAAGAACCGATGTTTCTATGGTCATCTTCCAACCTCATCATCAGACCAGCTCCATGGTACCATATTATTGTATTGTCATCCAAGTTACGTAGATATACCAAGTTTCAGCACAATCGGTCTATTGGAAGTGGTTCAAATCTTCATTGCAAGATTTGTAAACATACAAACATACATACATACATACATACATACATACATACATACAAAAGTGAAGTTAAATAAAAGCTTGTAAAAACGACACAGCCCAACATTGTGATAGTCTTACGTAAAGATATTAAGTCTAGACTTTTGTAAAAAGGACTATTCGTGACTGATGTGTGCTTGAAGCGTGCTCCAAACATCGCCAATTCATCAACAAATAAAAAAAATTGACATTCCATACAAACCACATACATTTTATACTGATGGGAATATGGAAAACGTTAAATTTTTTGTTTCTGTAGTATAAGGATTTTTTTAACGCTAAATGGTTTGTAATCTCCGTAGCTATTACCTGTCTTAATTTCCGATAACAGTCTGAATACAGCCTGTATAATGAGTATATATTATATTTAATGCATTTTAACTTCAAAAGGTATACACATATTTTTATTTACACAAGCAAAAGCCAGTTAATGGACTCCCCGGACAAAATCTCCAACAATAAGCCAGCTTAACGCGCAAAATGCGGTTTACGTAAACTCGAAACTTGCCGTTTTCACATTACAATGTGTGCGGCGTCCGCCATCAAAGTCGGTAAAAGCCTAAACTTATAGATCGTGACTTGGATATTTTCGCAGGGTGCGAATTCACCAAATGTGGCTTCACAAACACCTTTTTATCCACTGCTGCGACAATTTTTTCACGCATTTATTATGGGTGTATTTAAACATTATATTAGTAGTCACACCGTGGCGTATTTCTTCTCATGTTTAAGATATAATAATAATAATTGATTTAGAAAGTAATTAATTTGTAATCGATATTATTAAATTGAATTTTGTTTTTTGCAATGTAACTCTTTAGTAATTTACTATTTATGCATACCAATTTGATGGCGTGTGCTTAAGTAAATATGGCGTAAAAAATTAAGGAAAAAGAGTATTTATTTTATACGTCACTTCTATATTTTTGTTATTAATTAATTTGTAAAACTAGTAGTTACGAGTTCGATCTCCAAAGTGAGGCAAATAGTGTCGAGGCCGAGAAAAATGTTTGTTTCAGGTATATCCTGAGAACTTTCAGTATTGCATTTTTAATCACGATATGTGATAATTCCTATGAAATTTCTCAGAAAAGTACCTACACATAAATCATCGAAAAGTCTGAAGTGTGTATCTGGGGTCTGAACTCGCGTTCGCTGAGATTCTCGACCGCATGAAAAAACCACACAACTTATGTAAAAACCAAAATAATTTAGCTTCACTGCACAGCCGTCATACCAATAGGTGATCATGAGCATTCTAAATCGGATGCGGTTTAAAGCACGACCATTACACTGCGGTGTGACTGTAGTATTACTCGAAAAGAGGAAATTGCCTTCGGTGAGTGGTTTCATTGGAATATTTTATGGGAAATGTCGAATAGCTTTTATACTTTTTTGTGAAAGGTGGAATATGTAAGGAGACGGACCGTTGTCGAATTCCACACGTTTCTTGATGGCGTGGGTTGTTATGGCTATCAAAATATATTTGCCTCGTGGTCACTCGGTACAAGTATTAGCCGTTCTAAAAGTCTCGGGTTCCATAACCGGTTCGGGCAAACTGTTATTGTTTTTTTTGTCTGAGGAAATTCTCAATGGAAGCTCATTTCTAGACTTGGTGCTGTTGATTTTCACTTATCCAGACCAGGGAGTCAAACCCAGGACCTCTAGATCTCTAGATACTTGAACCGCGAAAACACTAGTGATTCAAGTTATCAATCGTCCATGCTAACCAATTCGTTCATTCTAGCTTCACTACGAAGGTTAGGGATACAACAGGAATAGTAGTATCCCTTTATCCCCTTAAATCCAAATACTATTAAGGCCATGACGTGAGCTCTGCTGAGCCGAACCAGAATGGCCTTAATCTGCCGAGCCAACATCAAAGGACGTCAAGTGACGTATCTTTTGCACTGCAACGAGAAACCGTTTGAATTTCGGATGCCATTGTTTGAACAGATAGCCTTGTATGGATGACTTTAGGGTTTGGTAAATCTTGTGCTTTTGGAAATGAGTGTTTTAAAGATACTGATAAAATATGAGTTATTTTTGGTATTGAAATGCCAATCAGGAAATGGTTTCACATGCTTTTAATTTATTATATTAAGTGTTGAGGAAATATTATTAATAATGGGTTATATTTTTATACCTTCCTGTCCATCTACCTCCTATTGCTTATTACAGGTCTACAGAGTATTATGGTTAAGAGGGATAAGGCGTTAGTCTACCGAGAAGGCATAGTCAACAGGCGACCATGACAGGCTGATAAACGCTTTAGTCGATCAGTGGACCCTTGAAGGCTGATGATGATATTAGTCTTAAGCAAGCTATAACCAATTGCACTAAAACATCTTAAAGAAAAATCACTAACATTGTCGCAGTTCAAACTCTCCTACTGAAACTAAATAGCAATATTCAGTTCGGAGTAGAATGACTTTCCCGAGACAAAGTCAGTTTTACCTACTAAAAACGTTTGGATAATTTGCGAGACGGAGTTAAACGTAACTCTTGAATGGCCCAACTTTTTTCATCAACATTAGAATGAAAAAGGCCCTTCGAAGTGAATAGAGTCGGCCTTTGGAAATTTTATTACTTACACTCTTCATTATTTGAGTCATGAGAATGTATTTCGCCTTTAACTTAGATGGTTGCTTAAAGAATTTTTACGGGGTGAAGATTCTGAATTTTGTAAAATGATGAGATTGCTGGTGTAAGCAGTCGTTGAAGGGTTATGAGCTGCAAGTAGTATGTATACCCAACAGTCACAAGTACTTATTTTTGACCCTACACTAAGCTGAAATGCTGAATAATAACAAAAATTATGATCGCTAACTTTAATATTTTTGTCTATTAAAAGACACTTTAGAGGTTCCTCATCTATAACAACCAATTAATTAAATACCTTTACCTTCACTCGCCTTAAAACAAAACTGGAAGATTAGACTTGCTAAATTCTGTAAAGGTAAAAAATAACACAACATACCTCACGCCTATATTCCCCGAAGGGGTAGGCAGAGATGCATTTCTGCACCCACATTTCGCCAGGTATGTATCAGTCCCACGTAATAGGGGGCGAGCAAATTGCCGTTTTTCGGGCACATTTCCAGACTCCGTGCTGCTACTGAGAATTTCCTAATGGAAAAACCCAATAACACTTTGCCCGACCCGGGAATCGAACCCAGGGCCTCTAGATCGCACGGCACATACTTGTACCGCGAGACCACGAGGCAGTAAAGAAATAAATGCAGTAAATAGTCCTTTGACAACAAAACATATCTATGACTTAATTACAACTACCGTTAGCCATACTATCTTATGTCATAAATCAAATAATAACACTTAAGTCCAGAAATACACCTCTGGATACACCCTGAGGGCTAAAAGCGTGGATTCATAAATTAGGCGATCAAAATACTCTTACGCAAAAATATCACATCGATACGTCACTCCCAGTATGATTTACACAAACGAATTTAACAAGAGGCGATGAAAATCAAAATGGATTTTTTACGGAAAAAATCAAAGGTAATTGAATCAATTGCACGGAATTCCGGCGCTAACAAGTAAAAAATAAATATTTGCCTTAATCAGTGACGGAGAGCCCTAAACTGACGGAGCCAACGTGACAAACTCTACCACGGTGGGAGGAACTCTACCGAAATTCTCTATATTTTTTTTTGTTTTTAAAACCCCCGATTGTTGGGAACTTTGTTTCGAGTTGCGATGGCTTAGTGACTTAATGCTTGGTGGATATCCGAAAAGTTACTGGAAGAGTTTGTTGTAGAACCAACAAAGGCTTTTGTATTGCTGATACTACTGGGAAAAGAGAGTTTATGGTATGATATGTTGATGTCTGAGTAGTGGGGTAACATTTGCTTCATGTCATAGGTAATTTTTATTTACGATAATTCATAATTAATTTTGCGCCCAAAGTTTGCAAATGTGATTTTGTCACACATAAAAGGCGACGAGACTTATGCCGTTTTTCAGGTATAATTCCAGTCTCCATGCTTCTACTGGCAAATTTAACCGTATAAGAAGACTTCTAAATTCCAGGCCACATACTTTTACCGCGAGACTACAAGGCAGATTTTTATATAAGTGTTATTAAAGGGATTGGAATTCACCTGTTTGTACAACCGTACTCCTAACTACCTCAGTTAGATAAAATAATATATTTTTTTCAGTCAAGGAAAATATCACGAGGATAATGATATCGTCATCTTTTCCCTCTATCCTTCAAACATGAAAGCTTCTCAATTATTGATATTTTGTTTTCCTCAACTTTTGTAGTATTATTTGAAATAGCTCTTCCTAATAATGTGATGTACATATGTTTTGTGTAATAGTGCTATAATTCTATATAGTTTATGTTTGCACTGTGTACCTAAGATAAAATTGTCATTTATAAATAAATAAATTCACCCAACAGTGAAAAACATAGTTCTGATTTCACAATAGGATACACGTCCTGTGTCGAGGTTATCAGAAAGTACAAGAGATTTTTCGGTCTCACAAACACCCATACTCGGAAATATTTGTGAACTAGTCAACTGCGCCACGAAGCTGTCAGAGAATATATAGTATTCTTT
This sequence comes from Cephonodes hylas, assembly GCA_030295005.1. NCBI lineage: Eukaryota > Metazoa > Arthropoda > Insecta > Lepidoptera > Sphingidae > Cephonodes > Cephonodes hylas. Next base: position 11,248,542 of record AP025371.1, read on the forward strand.
TTTATTGTATTTTTTGAATTAGTATAATAGAGCCCTTCAAAATTTTCAATAGCTGTTTGACGTTTTGGTATTATAAGATTTGTAGTCATTGATTGTTACCGTTCAAATCCTTAGTGTCAAAGTAAATTTCGAAGTCAAATCATCTTTATTCAAATGGACTTTTACAAGTTTCTTTGAATCTTCACTTTTAAACTATTTTAAAAACCTAAGTTAAAACCCAGTACAAAAAACACGGAAGGCCGTTTCTGAAAAACAAAAGACGGGGAAACATTTGAATGTGCGCAGAAAGGAATGTCGCCCTAAAGCGTTGGCATTATAAAAGTTTTATTTCTTCATAACGCCGACGTGGCACCGCCAGCACGTTTTATGATAATGGACACTGCACACGACTTGTCACGTTTAACTGTGGGAATTTTTAAAATGTTCCCCTTCGCAATTTACGAGAGATTTTTAATCCGGCTAAAATGTTTTAGCGTTCTGTTTGGATGAGTGATGTGTTTTGTGTGGGACGGTTAGTTGTGGAAATGTTTTGACATAATTCTAGCGATGGCCTCGAGGTTTACAACAATCGAGAATCTTAGCGGTCCGGGTAGAAACTTTAGGAATACACCTCTGATTTTTCGATGTTTTGTTGTATATTCACAATGAATTATTGCTGACTTTAACGATGATGGAAACATCGTTGGGAAACCTGCACACCTAAAAGTTTTTAGTAATTTCCTAGGTAACCCTGTCCATTGTAGCGGAGGCCAGTACCCAACATTTGAACGCATATGGGCTGATGATGATAATGTACGTATCTTTTTAGCCGACTGTATTTGATGCTGTTATCATTGCTTTCATTCTTAATTTATTCTTCCTTAATTTCGTGAGCATGAACTAAAATTGACTTCGATATCAATTTGCTACTAAGTTTAGTCCACGTGTGTTTTTTCGTAGTCAAATGCGGGCTTAAAAACAGTTCAGCATATTAAATTGAATCGAATTTCCGCTCGCTAAACATACTAAATTCGCGAACACGCGCCACTAAATACAGAATTTACGCGCCCCGGGCCGACACCTATACCGTAAACATTGAAAACTACAATTGCTTTTAATGAAAATATATGTTTAGTCCGCTATACAAATCTAATTGAATGCTCTTTGAAATGCGATCTGTTGATGTGTTTATTGATTAACAGTCGCATAGTTCCGACCCCATTCTAAGATCTTGTGTCGTGGGTATCAAAACTACACGACTTTTCAAAAACCCGGAGACCATACACACCAAGGTATTATAGATCAAAAACTGCAATACGCCATCGCGATAAAAGAGCTGACCTTTCAGGAGGTGAATAGGCTTAGTCCCATGAAAACATAGGTTTAAGAACCATCGCACTGTTTGCTGTTCATTTACCTTGTACAAATTGATAAGGGATACTTATCTACTTGACGGGCTATGTCTACAAATCCTTAACCATTACATAACTAAACTAGTAACAGCAAAACTAGGTCACCAGCCAGAAAAATACGCTTCAAAAAATCACCTAAAACCTCACACCAAAAATAGAACACGAGACAAAATTAGAAACAGCAAATCACTTTCGAACACTTAAACTTCTGGAAGATTCGTCAGCGCCATAACTCACGTGAGATGGCGGCATACATCATTGCAAACGAGAAAACTTTGATCGGAGGGTACCTTCAGAAATTCATTAGCGTACGCAGCCGCTCCAAACGAAATTACCCCGACAGGGGGCGTTAATAAAAACTTGGCTCAGTTTCGAACATGTTCCGGCTGGTACGGGAACATACTGATGGGAGAGCTAGGGAGTGTTACTGCTTTCTTATCTAGAGGTAATTTACATTATCAGCCCATATATGTATATATAAGATACACTGCTCGGCACGGGCCTCCTCCATCGTTGAGAGGTATAGTTCACCACGTTGTTCACCAGTTGGTCTCTCCTGGACAGTGCACCACACTGTGATATGTTTACAGAGGAGTGGAAAGTGATTTTGTTGGAATGTTTGCGGTATTGTGAATTGAATGTGTGATGTATGACTGTGCTTATATTTTGAATTAAATTTTATAAATATTTTGTTGAATTTAATATAATTTTATATATTTTGTTAATTTATATTCGTTAATTTATATTTGTTTCGCTGTTTTGTGTTTATTTTTTCTTTAATTTTATGATTCTTATTGTGTATCTTATCGATTAGTGTAATTGGTTTTACCGTATTGATCGAATGAATAAATAAATAAATTAATTAAAGGCGATTTAAATATTACTATCCTATAGCTTTTGTACAAAAAATGAATAGTGTTGTTCTATTTATTTTTTTAAGTCTTTACCCTGTTCCCAATTTTTGTTTAAGGTCGGCGCAGTATGTTTTATCCTTCCACACATCTCTATTAGCCGTCATGTCCTTATTCAACCCTTTCACTTTCATATCTTCTCTGACATACTCCAACCATCTTTTCTTTGCCCTTCATTTGGTAAGTAAAAAAATTTGGTACTTATAGGCTGATTTTATTATAGATTGAATTAGCACAACACTTTCATAATGTTGGTAAATATAAAGTGTCATAATAATTATTTGTGTCCAGAAGATACAATGAATAAAAAAAAATGATATCAGACGGTTTAATTTTGGTCTTAATTATCCTTTTTACAATCATCAGAAAGTTCAAACGTATTTACACTTTGCAAGAAATTATTACCTACTAATTTTAACATTAAACAGAACTAATATACAGTAATATGTACAAAGTAAAATACTTAAAAGCTATAAACGTTTGCAGCTCTCGTAAAATTGGCAAAGGGAACACACGAACGGGAAACTAAGACGAAAAGTGACTTAAGTACGTTACACTTTCTTAATTAATTTCCAAAGTGCGAGATTCGATTTCAACTATTGATATTTCAACGTTAAATTACTCTTGCGGTTGATTAAACGATGTAAGTTTAAGCGATAAGGTGTTATTGGCTGTTGGTTATGAAATCAATTGTTTAATTAATTAGACACAGTGTTGGGTACAATTTTTAATATTAGTGCCATTAAATACATTTATTAAATACAGATTCCTTGAAGTGGTAGGCAGAAGCGCATTTCTACACCCACATTTCGCTAGAAATGTATCAGTTCCACGTAATAGGCGGATTGCGATGGAATGGTAAAAAAAAGTAAAAAGTAAACTTTGGAGGATTCCATCAACTTTCAAGCACTTAATAGAGGTTGTGCCACTCTTTGCGATGAATACGAATAATAGAGGTCACTTTGAGAAAAATAAAAAAAACACTTGATATTTATTGCGTTTCGTTTAGTGATGTGAGGCGGCTATTGTCAGTCGAGGCATTCTGCAGTCTCTGTCTACGTCAATGAAAGACAGACATAAGGTTAGATTTTATATCTACACATAATATGTATACCCATACATATGTATCTTCCTTTTCAATTCATCCCCCCACCGCCCCATTACATAACTTTCAAGTTTCCGTTACACCTGAAAATTGTATCTCAAATCGAAAGTAGGCTTTCGTATGACAACATTAATTTTCCGAGCTGGCAAGCACGACGTTTCGGGAGCATTCGCTCGCTCCAACTCGGCGTCTTCCACCGCGGTGATAGCAACGAGAATTGCGTGCATGACACTTAGTGAGGTAACCCTAAATGTTTGTCGGAGTTCTGTGTTCACGCCCTGTACGTTTGTGTGAGAAATGTTAAGAATTTGTGTCGACGTATGGAATGGCGCGGCGCGTGTCCCGAATACAGCTTTAACTAGCAATTTTGAGGTGAACATCTAGTTTTATTTTATTGCGCTGCGTGCTCGTTCTTAAGTGCAATCACGGATTAGTTCTCTGATAACTTGAGCTATCATGCGTTTTAGTAATTTGCTTCTGCTTGCTTTGTCTGTGTGAAAAGTATTCTTATAGAACGAGTTTCAGAATGTTGAGTACATTTAGTGATTTAAAAAATGTATTTTTGTATTGATTCATATTGATATGTACTATCAATAAATATAAACTATCAATATGAATGAATTCATATTTTTAGTTACAGTAATACAAAATATGTGTGAATTAAGTTATCGATCTGTAATTTCCCTGTGAAAAATTTAGTACAAACCTATATTGCCCATTGGCGAAAAAATACCAATAATACAGAGTCGTAACGTTTATTATGTCAGTCATATAGTTGAGGATTTTGTTAAGTTCCGTCCAAATTGCTTGTTTCATTATAGGTTAAAGATATAGTAAGGTGGAAATTACACAGTCCCTTGTTGCTGATAAATAGGCACTAGCTTACGAAAACAGAGGTGCGTGTTCGATCCCCGTGTCGAGACAAATGTTTGTGTAATTCACAAATTCAAAAAAATGTCTAGATGGTGGTAAGTCTGAAAAGTCCCCGTAACCAACGACTCAGAATTTGTATTCTAGTATGGGATCAGAAATATTTATATGACTGTTCGGTGTGTTTATTCATGAAATTATGTATGACTAGACTCTATTGACGTGATGGTATTTTTATAATTACGTACTTACCCATTTCAAGAAAAATCCGCGCTCTCTTCGCTGAACTTTCAAGCGTTGAATAATTAATTTCCAAAGAATAAAAACGGGCCTGTCTTTCTCAATTGCTCCCTTTTCACAAAGACACGTAACTTGAGAAAGTACGTTTCCGTGCGTCGGTCTCATTAAAGGGGACTTCCAAGAACTTTATATGGGATGACGCCTCAATATTTACTAATTAAGAGAATTTCTATGTTTACGTTTACTTTTGAGTGTTAGTGTGCCTTTACAATGAGCGTTAATTAGCACTTCTGCGACGGATTGTGGTGCAAATACAATACAAAAGTTTTAGTTATGAGAATTATTTGTCCGCAGTTTCAAGAGACTGTTCCATTTGTCTTACTATCGTGACGAGTTTCTGAATATTTTACTTGTGAACTATTATACATATAAAACACAGCTGGGCTTTATTTTAGTTGAATAGAAAAAATAATACACTGTTGTTTAGGTACCTAAGTTCAACAATGAAATAGACATGTTATATTTTTTAAATACAAATTGGGGGTAATCAAAAGGAGGGATTTTTAATCTGCCAGAATTAATATCGTTGAAGAGAAGATGTTTAATAAGAAGTTTATTAATGTGAGCGAGTGTAACAGGAATAAAATCGTTAAGTATTTTTCACCTCACCCTGCAAAGTTCTTGGTAGAGATCGCTTAAAGCGATAAAATCGCACATTTGTGTCCCCAATCATGATTTATAATGTATGCTTTCTCTGTAAATGTGGTGTTAAATAAAGACTTATTATTATTATACCTGAGAAATTCTATTGAAGAACTCTCTTCCATTTACTTTCGCTATGTATTTCTTCACCTTAAATGTATGTCATAATTAACAAATTCAACGTTACGAAAGACTTTCAGGTCAAATTATTCGTGCTCAAATGAAGCGCTGAAAATGCACGCCGCCTTCTCTGCGTCTGAAAAACCAAATGGCATAAGGTTCGCAATTTTACACAGGAAATTCTATTTAAATCGAGTGCCACTTGAATGCGCGGCGGAATGTTAAAATTTTGACACTCAGAAGAGTTTCACCGCAAACGCAGCTGTAAAATGTTGCGGCTTTATTAAAACTTTAATGGTAAAAAATATTTTTATGTTACAAAGTTTCCTTGTTGATTTTTGCTCAGTAGTTTTAAAATCTTTATTTAAAAATCGATTGAATAATAAAATATTCCTTAAGACTAACAAACGCAATTTGTATACTTTTACATTCATTCATTTTCATTCCAAAATTTTTTGAATAAAGAGGACAATTTTCTATTTTCACCGTAGCCTATACAGACTGTATAAAAAAATCAGTGGTCTACATTTTAAAACTGTTTGCATACTCAAAAAACGCGCATACTTTTAAAATGCATCTACCAATTTTTCAAAAAATATCTCGCTGTTATTATTCCTATCAATAAAATATACCTATATCCCAGTATAGTTTTGTAGTCAGTACTGTATAAACCGCACTACACTTTGAGTCTAATCACTCATGAGTCTGCCAGCTCGGTCGTAATATTAGTATTAAAATGCAGTAATACACAGTAAGTCTTTACTGAAATGGCGAATGCGCTCTGCTTCTAGTTTTCTACCTCAAATACCTCTATTTCCTACTATGTACTAATTATATTACGCTGAAACTCTCTAAGTACACACAAGAATACCTCGTTTGCTTTTAGTGAATAATTTCAATGAATTTGAACTAAGAATTATGTCTTAATAAATAAATTCTACTGATAGACATTATAGGCATAGTTCTTACAATAAATGCCAGGAGAAACTGACAAACTGCAAAACGAGAGCTTGTGTGATCCACAAATATTTGTTTTGGGTGTGGGTGTCGGTGAAACCTACTACTAATTTCTGATAGCCACGACACGGGAGCTGTATCCTAGTGTGTGACTATGTAACTGTTGGGTGTATTTATTTATTTATAACTTTACACGTAGGGAAAGAGAAGAAATTTGTTCATAATTAGTTAAAGTATGTACATACATACAGTGAAGTGGTTTAGCATAAGCTCATACCACAACCTTGGGCATGGAGCTCCTCAACTGTTAGGGGTTCACCAAGCAGTTCTATTTTTATTTCACTTTATCATCTTAGTATATAAATATAGTACATGCGAATTCTAGTTACAAATCTTACGACTTATTTTGAATAGTGTGCGGAATAGTGTAGAAGACAGCGCTTACCGTCGCGTACAAACCTCTCTAGTTAAATACACTGGGAATATCTCCGCGTGATTTTGGCGGGTTAGTGTAGTAACGGATGGTTAATTTAAATGGGGAAGTCGGGAGCATGAATGTAATTATTGAACCGAATGTTACTCTGGAGGTTTTTAGAGGTATTTTAGTAGGTATTTCTGCAAGAAGTTTGGTGCTTTTAGATGTGACTCTTTTTAAATATGATTGCTAGTTTAATGTGAAATTTTCATGATGGCTTAAAAAAAGCCAATCACACTCCACACAAGTATAATAATAATAATACATTGAAATAATATTCTTGATATCAGAAACTGTAAACGTCTATATTAGATAGAATAATTGGCCTCATGAAAATCAAAACCGAATCGAATATTTGTAGATTGCATGTATGTTTTTTTAAAGAATCGCATTTTGAAGTCCAAATTTCGATCGGAATTCATTTTATATAAGACTCTCCTGAAAGCCCAATTCAAATTACTTGGACCTATACTTAATCCCATACTAACATGTTTTCATAGTGTTATTTTGTGAGTGTTAGAAATAAAAGAAGTAAAGCTTAGAAGTCTTATGGGCGCCACACACGGTGCGATAAATCTGTACGATCCATCTGATGAAAGTAGAGACGATTGATCGCATCAAAAATTTTTATACAAAAAACAAAGTAAATCGTTTAAGATCTTGACATACACCGTCGATTCGTCGTTACGATTCGGTTTGATGCGACGGATCGTATAGACGGATCGTTCCCTGTGTGGCGCCACTTACAAACATCAAGAACAAGACATGATGACAAAGTTATGATTCAGTTAAATATCTGTGTTGGTGCGATCTGACGTTAAAGAGCTTATGTCAAACAATATCGTTGCAAAGCAATCAAACACAAGACTTAACAGTTTTCAAATAGCTTAATATCATTAGGATTTACCCTATATAAAATTGATAATTTACTTGACTATCCAAAGCCCCAATAGACTAAGCTATTACCGCGTGAAAGTTTAGGGTATATTCACCCGAAAATAACGTATCGGATACTCGTTACCCCAAATTAGATTTTCTATTCAAGCAAATGAGGCCGTGGGCAAAAACATGGGGAAATAATTCACTTATTAAGTTTCGGGCATGAAGCCAACAATTCGTCAACAATTATGTCTATATACATAAAGAGTGTAAAAAAACCGTGATCTAAAAATAAGTCGGGTAACAAAAACAGTGATAAGTGATTAAAAACCCATTGAAGTTCCGACAAAAAAAAAAAAAAGATCTTTCCCTAACAACCATAGGCATTCGATATTGGTAGCAAAACGTACATTTTTAATCACTATAACCTGCCTTAGTTCTTGATCACGATCTGAATACAACTAACTAGTATGATCTAAGAATATCTTCTTCATCAACCCATATACGCCCACTGCTGAGCACGGGTCTCCTCTACCATTGAGAGGGTTTAGGCCATAGTCCACTTCGCTGGCCTAGTGCGGGTTGTCGGACTACACACCTAAGAAATAAAAAAAAAAAGTTCTAAGAATATAGTTGGAAATGAATAAAGTTTACGTGATTCATCACCAATTATACGTCCCACTACAGCGCACGTGCCTCCTCTTCAACAGAGAGCATTAGACCTAAGTCCAACACGCTGGCCTAGGACTGGTTAGCGGCCTACACATCTAAGAAATTCATAAGACTTTTTAGATGTGCAGGTTTTATCACGATGTTTTCCTTCACCGTTAGAGCAAGTGATAATTCATTGTGAATACACACATAACTTCGAAAAGTCAGAGACGTGTGCCTGGGGTTCACGGTGTTTTCCGTTAACGCAATTACATCGGAGTTTTTCTGAACATTTTTGAATATATTTTTGCCACAAAAGGATAAACCTTAGGAGAATAAAAAAAAAATATTTGAAAATTAATATGGCGAGTGAAAACGGATGTATTCAATGGAAACTAATTCATTAGGAGATAATACGTTTGTTATTAATATAAAAGCTTTTGGGTCTTCTTGGCAATTCATTGGATATGGATAATAGAATGATAGAATAGGGATGTCATACGATGCTGAATGTCTGGCTATCGATACTTTGATATTCTTATTAATATAACAATATAGCATTGTCTTCTATAATATCTGTAATTATGTGAAGATATTTTTTAAGACTTGGATAAAAAACATTTATTTAAACACCTTTTGAAATAAACTATGAAAGTGGCATAATTTTATTAGCAACATTTAAATATCGTCTGATAAAATCGCCCTATGCGCAAAATAAAGTTATATGTGCTTTTACACAACTTCTCTTTCTCAGCGATTTTAACTTAATTGGGCACAAAATTATCAGTAAATTTTTGTGTTCTTCAAATAACAACAAAATTTATGATCATTATTACTTTACTAGTGCAATATATAAACAGTTTTAAATCTGTTATATACATAAAAAGTACTTTGGTGTTATAATCATAAGTAACCTTATTCTATGCATAGGTCGAAATAGTCGACTTAATTCAATAGATTTGTTCTGTAATTCATCGCGGAAATAAATATCAAAAATAAAATTTCAGTCTTGTTTTTTTCTACCATTATCAGTCCGTATACGTTCTATTGCTAGGGACCAACTTCCTTTACAAGTTACAACTGCGAAGGTCGAGGCGTTAGTCCACCATGCTGCTTGTGTGCGAGTTGGCGGACTATACACCTAAGATATTTTTCTTTATTTTTTTTTTATTGTTACAAATCGATACGAAAGCATCCTCTTCACTTATTTGGGCATCTCTATTCAAAGCTGAGTTTCATTGCCTCATTGTTACGACGACATTAAATTATGAAAATACTTCAGGTACTTACTAATAATGTTACATAATAGTTCCATCCATTACGATTTTACTGCAGATTTATTACTTATCATATAAATGATATTTTTATTAAAAGAGGAGTAAATTGCTGTAACATATATATATCTTAAAATTGCAAAGTTATGTGTCAAGGCCTACTAGACATTTCGATTTTTTTTTAATACTTTACGCACACTTTTTAATTTTTTATCAACGGGTTTTGTTGTGGCTGCTAGGGAACTCATCATCTGCCTGGGCCAGTCCTGCTGCTGGGCACGTGCCCTCTCTATAACTGTGAAATTTAGGTCTTATTTTACCACGCTTGCCTATTTGGCGGACATTTGGTAAAAAATCTACTTTTAAAAGTGAGCACGGGAGTTCTTCAAGTTACAACTGAGACAGTTTAAGCCTTAGTCCACCATACTGACCTATTACGGTGGACGCTTAATAAATAAAAATTATCAATAATCTTTTCAGCCCGATATCAGGCACCTATTTTAAAAAAAATCATTACACATGTCTAGTCTAAACGAAAACAGCTTTTAAATATTCCACCCTTACTGAATATTCTACTCTTATCTATGAAAATGAGCTATCATTATTTTTAGCACTTTTATACCCCGCCGTTCGTCCAATAAATCCAGCGTAGCGTGTAGGATGTACTAAACGAGTTTGACCGTTATGCAAAATCGTTTTAAAGCCGTTCTAATATCGGCAGTGTAACGCTGCCCTAATCTTCGAGTTATAACTGGGGTAGCCAATGAGAAATTCTCAAAAGTAGGATTTGAATTTAGAGAAATATAAGATTGAAACAAGATGCTAATAAAAGTTGCAATAATTTAATAAACTATGAAACATATAGTTTAATGTATTTTAAGGTATATTAATGACATTTTTATTAAAAATAATACTTTTTTATTTAAAATTTAAAAAATTCTAAGACTAACAATTGAGTAACAAATTCGATTGACTTAGGTTCTTATATCCATATTCTTGCTTTTTTATAAAATACCTCACAATCTCCACGGCACTGTGAAATCCAAGATGGTGCTCTTCCTCTATCCAGTACTTCAGGACACTAAAAACCAGAGCATTTCCTCAAAAAACAGTACAACTAGCAACACCAGTTCTAACATTACTGGAATGGCGTCATTATGGCGGCCGCGTTGCATGCCACAATGGAAAGGCTCGTTGCAATTAAATTTAATGCGATACCCCGTTTTCGGTGCATTTAGAGAGGACTGAACGGGACTTTCCGTCAATTTGTTTAAACATGCTTACTTTTGGGACGAATTCTTCGGAATTTAGCGGCCAAAGTTGTTTTGATAAAATCTGTTTCAAAATAAGTTTTTGGAGACAATTAAAACGATATGATAATAAGATTAGAAGGGAAATAGACCGTATTTTTATAAGTGTCGACGCTTGTCTGTCACCTATTTATCTACCTCGATCACACAACCAATGTTAGGAATGCATTCAATAGTCTTACAGCAAAGTAATTCAAGAAAGCCGACGTCAATCTCTTTCAGTATAACATTCTTAATAATTAACGTATTCAGGCATAAGCCGGGGGATTTGATGTATTCCAAAAGTTCCTTATAGTATCGCTTTGTGAGGCATTAACAAAGAATTTTCATTGTTTGAACGCTCAAGATATTTTGACAGTATGCCAGGAAGGAATTAAACTAAGCATTTAAGCAATGAAATTTCATAATTATGTGGAGGTTATGAAATGGAATCTGATACTCGGTATCCCTTCAAAACATTCCGCATAAAATATTAAAAAAATGATCATGAGGATTTTAAAGAAAAAAAAATTGATCGTACACAGTCTGACATAAAATTTTAATATTGGAAATTGTTTTTCATGCTGATACACCCTAATTTACGGTAGGTACATACAGATAAATAAATAAATAAATACACCCAACATTCCCATAAATAGTCCTGACCCCACACTAAGATACGAGTCTTGTGTCGTGGGTATCAGAAACTACGAGAGACTTCGGTCTCACAAACACCCAGACCCGAAAGAAATATTTTTGGATCACACAAACATTTGTCTCGGTGCGGGGATCGAACCCGCGGCCGCTCGTTTCGTAAGCTGGTGTCTAGCCAACTGCGCCACGGGGCTGTCAAAGATATAAGTGTGTTCGATCGATTGTAGGCTTTGATTGTTTGTTTTTATTTTTTTTTATATAGATTTTTTTTGTTAAATCTTATTACTCTATGTTTGTGGGAGTCACATTGATTAAAGACGTTAAATTTAAATTAGTTTTCCAAAAACCGTTTTGAATTTAAACCAAAGTGCACTGTTCGTATTCGGTAAAATCCTGGGGAAGCACTTATCCGAGCTGTCGCAAGTTTAATTGATGTTTCTTTTGAAATTCTCGCTCAAACAAAACACTTTGAAGCATTCCGTGTGGACAAGCAACGTCATTGTTTCAAGCGCCGTGCACGCAGCGTGAAAGCGTGCTGTGGTCTCGTAAATGCGATACTCCATTTTCGCTGCATTTACCGAGATTTAGCAGTTTCTTTCACAGAAAGTCTTTAAATTTTAATATTTTTTGCTTCATTGTATTATATTACGTTTTTCTGGACGTTTAAATAACTTTGTAACATCATCTCGGTTTGAAGCTTTTGGTTTGGAGATCGATGTCTCAATAGCGGGGAATGATTTCAAAAGTAATGTGCCCCGTAGTTTTACTGCGTCAGATATAATTTCCTGAGTCAAAACATGCTCTAATTCTATAATAATTAGCGAATGTTTTAAAATTTAAGAAACTAATATCAAGATTTAATAAACTTTCTCATTTTTTAACATCAGCAGAATTAATTTTTGATTATATTTAAATAAACAAAAAGGAAATGTCGGTATGTGTCGTGAATACGTTTGTTAATGAATATTTTGATAATCGTATAAGATTCTTACATTTTTATCAAGTATATTAATGTCATTCTATTTTTATCAGAGTAATAAACTTCTGCGCGATTAATTAATCTCTCATCATCATAAACTTTCAAAACTATTCAATGCGATTAAACTATATCAAACAGACTACAAAAAAACAATACCAATTAATACACTAAAACAAAAGCCGTGTTGGACGGCCAGCACAAAAACTAATTGGACATCCATCAAGAAGCCAGCTTTGGGTCCAACATATTAACACACACGCAAAAAGCATTTTGCATCACACTCAGACTGATTACGAGCGAAATCGTTAAGGCCATCGATCATTCTGTCAGACGAAACCCTTTACAATATTGTCTCGAGAGTGTTTGCTCCAACTTGGCTATGGGATCCAGAACTGCGCTTGATGTATAGCGGTACCTTGGTAGCAAATGTTTGTGACATACGGTGGTGTATTCTGAACGAATTGTAACATTGATAATTTTATATAGTACATATTTTACTTTAACAGTGACTGGAAACTCAGGTAGGTAATAGCTAATGAGATTACAAACCCTCTGGCCTTAAAAAATCCCGACAAAAAATAAACATATAGACGTTTTCCTAACTACCACACACATTTATATCTAAGGTTTTTAGGAAAACTTTTTTTGTCCTGGACAAAAAAACTCTTCGACAAAAGAAAACATCGATTTTCTTTAACGTCAGGGGATTAGTAATCCGCCCTGTGGATTGGGGGTGTAAGAATTCCGCCACGGTATCCCCTACCTGTCGTAAGAGGCGACTAACAGAGGTACTGGGGTACTGCGGGGGCGGTACCCTATGATAGCAACCCCGAGATTGGCGGCAGGGGACGTGACCTCTTAACTGTCGCGGACGTTCAAAATGAACGTCCAAATAGATTAAGTGGAGGGCATACCAAGCCCTCCCAATTTGGAGGGGTCCATAATTGGACGGTGCGCTGGGCGTCAGCGGACCATTTAAGGCACTTCTGGCCCTGAGATGCCGCAAAACCGCCCTAAATGCGCGTGATGGTCACCGAGAGGTTTTAGTCGGTTTGCTGGCGTAGCCAGTGACCCCGACATACCCCTTACGGCCTCCCCGAGGTACCGAACAGGGGAGCTTAAGGCGCTTTCCTCTCGTGGCGAAAAAAAGGGGATTAGTTAGTTAGACCTTAGCTATTACCTACCTTGGTTTCCGATCACGGTCTGTATACACCCTGTATAAGTTATTATACAAGTCTCATTGTTAGGCCCCTGGGCCTCAGAATTCCGTAAAGGAAACATCGTGATGAAACCTACACATCTAAAATTTCTTAGGAATTTCTAGGGTGTGGAGTCCGCCAACCCGCACTAGGCCAGCGTGGTGGATTAAGACTTAAACCCTCTGATAGAGGAAGCCCGTGCTCAGTAGGACGTCCATGGGCTGATAATTATAATGATGAATTATGGAGTAAGAATTCCACGTAAAGAATTGTTAGCTATGTAGGTTTCCGCGTTTATCGCTGTTAAAATTTATCGTAAACCGATAATACCGACTGTAAACATGTATTATATTTTTGTAAATAATAAGACGTGAGAAAGCCTGGTGTTGATGAGGATGATGATACGATGACGATGATAGATGCTATGTAAAATATGTAGACTTAAAATCATTATACCGTCAATTTCCTCGCGTGTTCGCCCAAAATTCCCCTACGTATATTCCAAATCCGTCGATATTTGAACTAGTGGACTAATGTTTGTTGTTGTTGTCTACATCCTACAAGCCTATGTTAAGTATATGAGTGGTAAACCTACATTAGTTTGAGAGCTGTTGGTTATTTAGAGCAAGTTGACTAGCCCGTTTAGATTGGCTCCACGATGTGAACCAATAACTGGCGTGTATGGAGACGACGGGCCCACATATTGGGTTATTGCTGTATTAATTACTGGCGGATTGGGTAGATTAACAGTTTGTGTATTGTTGTATTGACTATGAATGGTTGTTTGATAATTGTTTCTGTAATTTGTAGTGGTAATATTTAAGTTACAAAAAATAGTAGGTCTATTACGAACACCACTTTGTATAATTTCTCCAACTAGGCAATACCTGTCTCGTTAGAGTTTTTTTACCGGACATAATTAAAAATACTAATAAATGTTTGTATAAAATGTACGAGTACGTTGTGTGTGTCGTGACCTTTTAAATTGCAAGGGAGAATCTGATGTACTAATTTTTCTAACTCCTCTTTTATCTGATTAAATTTGTCTGGTTTATAACAATTAAGGTCCCCTTAGATTCGTTGAGCTTCATTCCTCGGCGTCATTACTGTGCGTGCCGTTATTTATCCTGGAGCACAGGAGTTAAAGAGGAAAGTGTGGTGGAATAAAGACGAAAAACTCTAACTTCCGATTACTTTTCTGCATCATATAACAATTTGTTTTTTCTTACGACTTCAAAAATGTTTATCTCAGAATTCTTGGAAATGAACCCAGAAATTAATGAAACTTATTTAATTTACGAACACTCAAACATTTCCTGTTTCCTATTTATCCGGAATTATTTGTAATATTTGAATGAGCGTTTGAAACAAGCGACAGTGTTAATAAAATGAAATTCCCGACGTGGGGGCCGCGGATGAAAGAGGCGTTATCTTAGCAATTCAAAATGCGTACAAAGAGATGTCTCGATTGTAAGGACACGTGCACATTGAAAGCAGGAATAGTTAATATTTGAGATTTATTACCCCAGTTTCTATATAGTAAAAATGTGGCCCACGTGCAAATTATTTTTATGGAAAAATAGAGGTTAAAATATTAGCCTTGTGAAGCCTTCTACAGTGTTTAGTAGGTTTATGATGTGAAGTATTATGAAGCAAGTTGGTAAGATGCCCTTAAGAGCAACAGGTAGCATTAAAGCAATAAATTGTTAAAAATTTAGATTGAGTCTTAAATGATATGCTGATTCTGTAGTTGGAGAAAATGTAAACTCTTAATGCTTTTTTAAAGCATTACAGCACTTTCGTAGGATTCTTTTAGAAAAAGAGTACTTATCCCTGAAGTGAAAATGGTCATCCTTACAAAAATACTGTATCGCATAAGAGCAGATATAGTTTTTTTCGATACTAACCCACATTTAGACAGCTGTTTTAAACCCCACGAAATCTAAAATTATCCTATTATCTAAGATATCTTTTCTGACTCCGTACTACTGGTAGAAACAACTCCTATACTTAACTTGCTTAACCTGGGGACTGAACAGTACCCTATCGATGTCAAGACCAACATAATATCACGCAAGACCCAGCTAGCCAATGAAAATGAACAGTCCATGTATCTATAACTACTGTTGAAGGCCTCAGTTTTAGTGTTTACTAATTCCACAAGATGGAATTCCGACCCTGTACCTAAATCATGCTAAGCCGGTCTGGCATTGTCATTTGGCATCGGCAGCAGTCGTTAAGCCGTGTCAGACCCTTGGGTTCACAAACGTGATTGGACGTATAATAGCTATTGCTATAAGTGCTACATGAACACGAATAATAACCAATAATTTGATATTAAAAAGTATTCTTCCCAAACATGATTTTCTTTAATTAATACAATTAACATTCGTGATAAAAGTTTTAACCTCACATTATTTTTTTTTTAATCTATACTCGTTTATTGTTTCCACAAATACCCAGATCCTGATTAAATATCATAAAACAATTTATATAGCAAAACGAGCGCAACAGCAGCAAAAAATATTTTAATTTCTTAAATTTTGATTTCTACATATTTTTCTTATATAATCGTTTACGGAGAGTTTATCTATGTTATGATCATCAATAACAGAAATATTATAAATTCTTACCTAAATTCTAATTTCATCATCCCAAATGAATTCGCCAGCCACCAGATACTTCCAAGACTAGGAAATAAACTTTTACAGTCATCCCATACGTATTTTGTACATGTGTAGCGCACTTTACGTAATGTGTCACGTAAAACAATTTCCAGAACCCTTATCCCAGTCTACGCGGCGAATACAATACAGGCAGTTCGCAAGGGCAACCAGACAAACCTGACACCAGCTTCTATTCATATAGATATGAAGCAAGGAGCAAGGGGGGGGGCAAGAAATTCTGGTTTAGGTTCCCAAGATATCTTTGAAGTCCTCTAGGTTAAGTAAAGAATAATGACTGCTGTAATGTCTTTTGAAAATAACACATCCAACTATAACGCTTGCAATAACTTTATCTGACAGTTCATTTTGTTCGTTGTAGTATTTCGCTAAGCGGGGAAATGTTTGTGGTATTTTGGGTGCTGGATTTCTTCAATGTATATGGAAGCCCTTTTTGTTAGTGCCTTTGACTTTTATTACTTCAGTATTCATTATGTGAAATTGTATTTTATTTATTTTTCCTAACGATTAGTGTTTATCGTCATTTTTATCATCATCACAAACCTGTAATAAATCAGTGCTGTACCAAACTTTATTTAACACTTGTATCCTTTCCAGGACCGCTACATTACACATATCATCGCTTCTTGTATTAGACTGTTCTAGATTACATTAACCAATCCAACAAATGTGCTCGGATGATAATTGTCTTTAGTCTTCAACCCATATACACCCACTGCTGAGCACGGATCTCCTCTACCATTGAGAGGGGTTTAGGCCATAGTCCACCACGCTGGCCTAGTGCGGGTTGGCGGAATACCCACCTAAGAAATTCCTAAGGACTTTTAGGTGTGCAGGTTTCATCACAATGTTTTCCTTTACCGGTAAAGCAAGTGATAATTCAATTTGAATACACAAATAACTTAGAAAAGTCAGAGGTGTGTGCCTGGGGTTCGAACCCGCGACCGCCGAGATTCTCGACCGCGCGCCTAAACCTCGAGGCCATCACTGCTTAGTCTTAGTCTTTAGTCTTAGTGTTTTCTTTTTCATAACATATCACAATTTCCCTCGACGGATGATATTTAAGGCACAAAACCTAAATATTTACGAAGCGTGTATCAATATGTATCACCTAATAAATAACCATGGAACTCATAATCTTCGCTTCTACCAAATTGATTCTTCTACTCATCAACTGTTGGTAAAAAAAGGTTCGAACATATTGCTTCGTTCCAACACATTTTGTAGTCAATTTAAGAGATTTATATTCGTTCATAAAGCAATATGCTGGATCGATAGCCGGCCAACTGATTTCGCACCTCGTAACTCTTCCAAGTGCCTAACTTTGAGCAGTTTTGTACTCCGGCGCGTATTTACAACACTTGGCCAACGTTCTTGTGGGGGAAAAATAAATGGGTATTCTGATATTGCTTAGAGGAACACTACTTCAACTCTCAGAACTGACGGGTTTTGTTTGTTTTAATTTGTGCCTTATTGTTGAGCATATTTTAAATTTGGAATTATTAGATAACTATGTCGGAAAGTGTAAGAGTAATGTAGAGATGATAGAAATATATAGATAGATAGATGGCGGGTAGGCTAGTTTGACTAATTGTAAATTATAATAGGCTCAAGAAGTACGGAGGACATTACAGGAAATAACACAATCATTAAATGTGCAACTCTATATATTATAAAACTCAATCTAGTGCCGCTTCACAATGTGTCCTTGCTGTGAAGAAGAAGCGGCAAGAAACTCCCTCAGCGTAACACAATATTTTATTAGTTGCACTTTATTACAATAGATTCTCACAATTATTTCTTTACACTAAATAAGATAAGAAACACTATAAAGACAGTATTACAATTAGACTGACACCACACTGGTTGATTTTACAACAACTCCTTCTAAAGAGGTACGCAGTCCTATATTGCTCGGAACAGCAGTGACATCACTATTATGGGAGGACGTTATGAGAAGTAATTCAAAGAATCAACTTCAATCATAACTCCTTGTAATTTCCCAGTAAATTGGATGTTTACTGTCCGCGCGTAGACGGAAGACTCTCGCGAGCCATCGTAGTGCACGTCGTTTTATAATAGCTTCAGCCGGTGGGGAAAAAGCTGTGCTGTGCAGTGTTGTCAATTTGTTTGTCGCCTACCCGCCGATATTGCTGTCGTCTACCTGCCGATATTGCTTGTCGCCTACCCGGCGACAACTATATCTCAATAATCTTGTCGATCGCGGGTTATTTATGTGTATGGAAAACATCATGAAACCCGGGAACCTAAAAATTCTTAAGAGATTCTCAGGTGTGTAATCTGCCAATACAGACTAGGCTAGAGTGGGATACTAACGCCTAAACCCTCTCAATAGTATAGGAGGCCCGTGTCCAGCATTGGAATGTACCCATATACGGGCTGATGATGATATCTATCACATAATATTAATAAATAAATAATATATGTCTCATAGGCATAGAATCTCCTGCGATTAAGGAATTAGAGCTTAAGTCTAACAGGACTAAAAATGTATCCTTCAAAATAGCTTTAAAAACATACGCTGCAGAATTTTATAAAAATCACAATGGACACACGATCTCGGTACTCGCGCAGAATAATGGCCTTTGGATAGTTTTTATTGTTTTCTAAAAGTTCGCTAAACCAACTTACCCGGTGTTTCTTAGAGAATGTTTTAACGTGTTCTTAAGCCGAGGAAAAGTTTGTAGGTTTTGTAAGCGACACTAGTACGACAACGACAGTCTTTTTTTTTCTGGGTAGTTTCGTGTTTAGGACAAGAGACATCGAATCTTTCGAGTGTAAATGAACACTATCTTGAACTGAGGCTTAAGTTTTTTTGTGTCATATTTGATACTTATTTTGGTAATTAGGTGTGTGACCCGAATTCTCCCAGGCCGACGCGTAAAACATTTTCATTTTTTTTATTAGATTTATTGTTCTATGTCTCATCAGGTCTGTGTGGTCGGCGTGGTATTTAAACCGCTTAATTTATACAGCCCCATATATCCTTTTATATGAGGCTGTATGTACTAAGCATGAGTATAAATCAATTCACATACCATAATCAGCCACATATAGCACATCATAACATTGAGTAATAAAACTCAGCACACCTGTTCCGTTCTTAGCGTCATCGTAAATTCACCATTCTTGTTTCCGTGCGAGTATGCTGTGGTAGTAAAAAATATTTTTGTAATTAATATTTGCGGTTTTATACAATATTTAGTATACGAAATGTAAACGTTAAAATATATCATATAATCTTTTAGTGTGGGCGATTAGGAATTCCAAGACTTTTCAATTTACATAATGTTAAGGCACTAAAATTATGTGAATGAAGATCGAGCCCAGTGGCGTGCCATAGGAGAGGTCTATGTCCAGCTATGGACGAATTGAGGACTTTTGATGAAGGCACTAACAGTCTAGATGACTATATATGCGATTGCCAATTATCCCTTCATCACCGATGAGATGTCGAAAGCACATTTGTATTTCTAGAAATATGCATCCAAATTGTGAAAGATTAACCTTTTAATCATTCCTATGGTTTTTGTCAAACTCGAGAATCACTATCAATGCTAAAACATAAATTTCTTTCAGTTACAAAAGGACGTATAGACCATTTAGCTTTTTAACTCGTATCAAAATACCTATACAATACCGGATAATTGTGTTTAATATTGCAACTATCGGTCATAAGGATGAGCGGACAATTTGATTACCAGTGGTTTTGCGGTTCATCGAATGTAGTCGTTTTAATAAAAAAACCTACAGAAGGTTTGACAATTTACCTTTTTTATTTATATCGGTAGAATTGTGAATGTAGAATTTGAAAGAATATAATTTACGATATTATTTTATCATCAGCTTATATATTTTTTTTCACTGCTTGGTAACAGGCATTTTCTACAGCTGACACGGTTTAGGTCCACCACGCCAGGTTGACGGACTACAAATAAAAAAAAATGGATACTGTTAATGTTATACATAATTGAGCGTTTTCTCCTGTTGGTAAGTTATGGAGCGGTAGTGACTTTTTTTAGCCAAAAAAAAACATTTGTTTTTAGTCATTCTTTCTCTTCAGCGAGCTATGGAGTGGCCGCACTCGGACGAAAGTCCTATGTCCTGGGTAACAGAAACTACGAGACACTTTTCGGTCTCACAAACACCCAAAACTGAAACAAATAAATTATACAAACATTCGTCTTGGTGCGGAGAGCAAACCCCAGGCTTCTCATTACGCAAGCTGATATATAGTTAACTACAAGTTGTCAAAAAATTTGTCCTATATAAAAAAAGTTACCTTCTCTCCTCCGTGGTTTGTGGTAGAATGATTCGCGCAATCGAACATCACTCGCCCTGGTCTGTGATTGGCTGTATTCTTTATTGTATCATGATTCGAATTGACAACGATTTTATGTCGTCACATGTTACGGCCGATATATTAGCGGAATCACCCACTGTTTGTTCTGCTGATTGGGTACATTATTTTACAGCTTATCACATGGGGTTTTGTGGAGGCCATAAAATGTGTATGGAGAGCCTATCGTGGGTTTTACTGCGCTGATTGGTATTGGGGTGAATCGGGAATATAGATTGCATAGATGTTGCTTAATCAACTGTGGTTGCCCGTTCTTTTCTTATTAAAACGGTCTTCTGAAAGGATAGTGAATGAAATTGAAAATGACCGAATCAATTTATTTAAAATTGACTTAAAAATGTTTTATTTTATTCAATAATAATTATCGTACTTTATTTGAATTAAAAAAAATGTTCATTAAAACTGCTTCATCATAAAATATATTTTAAACTAGTGCTCTGAATAATATTAAACATTCAATCAAAATTTTATTTTATTTAATTTATGTACCCGACAGTATAAGTGCGAACGTTATGTCATAGGCATATTCTGCCAGTTTACCTTTGGGGGATGTAGGATAAGATGGTAAGTATACACTTTAAAAATAACACGGTTTACGTATTGATATCATAGTAGGCACCAGGCGAAGCTCAACAGAACTGCTGGAACCGAGTGTGAGACTAAAAAGCTATTCGCTAAATATTTTAAAGGGAATATGTGCCATAAATCGTGGAGTCCAGGTGTGAAGACCCGTTTATATTCGCTCACAAATTCCAAGTCTCGTGCGCTGATGGTTATGTATGAACGCTCACGGTTACAACTTCAGCGTCGAGTTTTCAACTACACAGAAACATAAGTTAGTTTTACTGTAAATCAATTGTTTATACTTTGGTATTTTAAGCATAACACTTTGATATATCCCCATATGCAATGACAGCATTACTGTAAGTGTAAGTAATAGGGGGCGAGCCTACTGCCGTTTTTCGGGTGCTATTCAGCACTTCGTTCAACTACTGGGAATTACCTAATGGAAAAGCGCCACGACGCATCCCGATCCAAGAATAGATTCCAAGATTTCTATATTGTATGACAGATACTCGTTTAAAAAAAATCAAAGCTGGATTATTAAAATCTTAAAAAAAAATCTTATAAATAATATAGTTGCCTGTAAAATTTACGGACATCGACAGTTATAATAAAAAGCTCAGGTTGCTTATGTTTAATAAAAGAAATTTAATCATCTTGAAGAAAATCTTCGTTAATTCAATCCAATACTTGCTTAGTTAAGCTTACTTTAACCATATCTTTTTATAAAGACGACGTTTATACAATTTACGATTGCATTCAACGCCAACCGCCCACGTTGGGTGTTTCTCTGAACAAATCCGATTTCTTGTGGAAAAGGTGTTTTATTGTTTGTTTATTTAGATATAAGGGTTGCATTTTAGCAGAACATTGTCTGTGATATGTTGATTTCGGAATATAAAATTAAGATACACAGAACCAATTGATTTAAAAAGATTAACAGATAGTTATTCTTTCATGGCTAAACTATTTGAGTAAGGGTTTAGCTAATATGACAAACTTTTGTGTAAACATAATTTACATATTGATTAAAACGAGTACCTAGATACAGATTTTTTTGAGATCCGCAACGATAGGCCTGATTCGAACAAAATATAGTTACCGCCATCGTTCTCGGGTACACTTGCGACTCCTTCCTACGTATGATAGGTAGGACCGTGGTTGAAATCTAACGCTCGCTAGCCGTAGAGCAGAATATACACTTGGGAAAGTCAGAGTATTCAGTCAAACCGGCAACCGTCGAGATTGCGTCAACCTTACGACTTGTAAAAAATGTCCCAAAAGAAAAACAAACAAAAAACTTCCCACAAAAAGTTTGGCGGATAATCATCGATCAATACTGCCACGTGTTTCGGAAGCCAAATATCAAGTTATTAATTTCCTGGTATTCCCGAAGCGTCTGTCACAACCCCGGAATGGCCGACAGACGGGCTAAAGTTAACTAACGCAGTTAACTCACAGTTAACCTAGTCTCTTGACAGCCGCCCAGTAACTGCGTGTCTTTGAAAGGGAATTAATGGAAAGCTCGTATTGAATTTAAGTGGTACTTGATTATTGAGAGCTCAAGGAATTAGGCTAGATTACACATATTGTTTCAATGGGCTGTGTAGAACTGTTGGCTTAATTTATTGTTATGCCAGTATTGGTGGTTAGTTCGGCCTGCATAATCATGTGAACTAAGTAAGTTGATCGCAATCATTCATCAGGGGTGGCCACCTGATGTGATGAGTTGTTGAGTTGTCACCATGAGGCGACAAGCAGTAAACATGAATGGGTGTTTAAAACTTAGTTATACAAAATATGTTCTATTAATATAAAAGTAGAGCCGTAATGGCCTTAAGGTTAAGGCACGCGGTCAAGAATCTCGACGGTCGCGCTTTCAAACATCCAAACTCACACATCTGACTTTCCGAAGTAATGTGTGTATTAAAAAAATATCACGTATTTAACAGCGAAGGAAAACTTTTTGAGTAAACCTGCACACCTAAAAGCAAATATAGAAATCTTTAAGATATGTTGTCCATCAACCTGCACTAGGCCAGTGTATGAACTAAGACCTAAACCCTTTCAGTTATAGAGGAGCCCGTTTTATTCAATGGTACGTATATGAACTGATGATGATAAAATATTTTATAATAATTGGACCACTGAAATAAATACAACAATTCCAGTTCCTTCCCAGTAAAATAAAATGGCGACCTAAAAATCATCCAACAATTTAAAACATGTTTATAAAAAGCGAGCTTCCTTTGTATTCAAGACTTTAGACGACTTTCCGGGCAGGCACTTGTTTCCCCACTTTATTTTTTCCCCAGTCGAGGCTCGCTCATTGAAAATAGCAGTTATTTTTATATAGTTGTTTAAGAACTGCAAAGTGCATCAGAATTAAGGGAATGTAGTGAGATTCCAGTTAAAAACTTGTATTTTTAGCAGTGCTGCTGTCTCCGAAGTGAAAAGTTCGGAATGCTTAAGATTGTAACACCTCGTTTTGTTTTATATTAGTAGTTGAGAGCATTGTTAATAGAATTTACACTCACGCCTATGTACTTGAAGAGTAAAAGGAGATGTATTGTCACATTTAGTCTTTTTGACCTATTTTAGTCGACACATCACCTCTGCGGCGATTTTCTAACACTTGTCCAGTTTTAATTCTTCCTAAGAATTTGCTAATGGAAAACCCCAGTTACACTTTGCTCAATCCGTGATTAACCAGAAAATAGTACCAGGATCTCCCCATCTCACATCGCACATCAATGGCAAGTGACCAATTTACTAGTCTCAAAAAAGCTTTATAAATAAATTGGGGACATTGACGTAACTGAATCAGGGCTAAACCCTATTAATGGGAAACGAGGCTCTTGGCCAGCAGGGGGGTGTACAAGAGCTGATGATGATGGTGATGATGATGACTTTACTGAGACTATACACGAACTTAAACAAGTCAAAATCAATCACAATGAAAGACGAACTAAACCAATGTTAGAATATAATTTCAAAAATGGTAATACACAGTAGAAAATAACAGCAAGTGACTGTGCGCAGGTAGTTGTTTATTTCCATCTATTAACAGAATTAAATTGAAACAGGAATACAGAACGGCAGAGAATTGTTCATTGTTAAAACCGTCCGGTGAAACTAACACCGGACGTTTTATATCCGAGTTATATCCGGGCGTAAGTTATAAACTACAGTGGTACCGACGTTTCTGATAGAAAATCTTTCATATTGTTCTTTGTTAGCTGTTTGTGGGTAAAGGATATTGATTCTGAAAGTTATAAGAATGGGAATACGATTCATTTTTTTTGTAATGGTGAAAAGTGATTGATTGACTGCCTTGTGGTCTAGTGGTGGAAGAATGTATGTGCTGGGCTGTCTTAAGGATGGGGTTCGGATCAGAGTTGGTCAAAGTGTTATTGGCTTTTAGAAAATTTTCAACAGCACAGAGTTATAAAATGTACCCTAAAAACGGCAATAGAATTGCTTATTTTTTAATTGCTTTTATTTTTTACTTTGGTCTGACAAAAATCTAAAATATGGGTACAGAAATGAATCTCTGTCTTCCTGTTTGGGGAATACAGGCCGGAGGCCATGTATGTATATGTAAAAGTGTTTAATTTTTCCAGACATGTACTATAGAAAACTTTGTCTGATTTTCTACCAACAATCATCACGAATGAGTCGGCATGTTGGTAGACGAATATACCGAGATTCTAGAACGTCACGTATCTAAATATCTCGGCCGTACGAATTTTAAAGTACATTTTCCACCTTTTGCATGTCATAGTCATCACACTACAAAAACTCAAAATAGTGTTTGTATATCATACAAATAGCCTCTTAAGCTAGCTTTACAAGCTCAGAAAAAGCATCAGCCTCCTCACCTTGAAAACAAATTCCTTAGCCTTAATACCATCCTTAAAACCCATCTATTTCTATCATCGATCCTATCCATAAGTCTAACCCTCAACCGCCTCCTCCCAGTACTTGCAGTACAAGCATTCCGCTATGGTATGCAGGGGCGCGACGTGCGCCGGACACCGCTGTCTGACGACTGTTTACCGTCAGCTGACACGTGACACTTCCTCTTGAGGTCTTCAAGCGGACTTTTTAAATATTCTAAACTGGCTTTTAGATGGGGTGTTTTCAATTGAAAACGCTGATTGTCATTTGTTTTTTGCATACTTAAATCTATATTGTTAAAGAAGATTACATGTTTCATGGTCCTGAGAAAATAAAATATGTTGACTTACCTGTTTAAATTTGGGAACAGAAATTTACTTCTGCCTACGTTTTTGAGAAATAAAAGAAGAGGGAATCAAACTATATGGGTAAAAAGTTCTTAGGAATATTTAAGGTGTGTAGATTTCTAACTCGCACTAGGTCAGGCTGCAGTGGACTTAGGGCTAAATCCTCTCAGTTGTAGAGGATGGCCCATGCCCAGCATTGCACGAATAAAAGCTGATGATAATAATACTTGGATAATGGCAAAAGGCTAACCCAAAGAAACTTAAGGTTAGAGTACGCATCTACTGGTCGTAAATCTCATCCAGATGTTTCTACAAATGCACAGAAAGAAATTCTAGGCCAAGTTTATTCGTTTGTAAGTAGTTGTAAAAAAGTTGCCGGCTAAGCGAACACTGTTAAGTTAAGTAACAAAAGCGATTGCCGAGTAACGACAGTCATTCTAGAACAACATCTAAACTATTTGCGAGTTCGAAGAGGGGAAATAATGAAATTCCTAGACTGAAGAAAGTACAAACGTAATTACTCAGAATAAGTTCAACGTCTACAATTTTTGAGACGGTTATATTACAACAATATTAGAGAATGCAGTGATGAAAGTAAATTGCATAGTTTTAATAGGAATTTCATCAAAGTTTGATATATTTTTTTAGAGGTTAATATTGAATATGGTACTTAAAAAAGATGGATGGAGGGTGTCAGAGAAGATATGAAACAAAAAGGGGTGAATGCAGTCATGATGGTGATATTATTTTAGTCCACCACACTGGATTAGTGCGGGTTGGCGAACTATACAGCTAAGAAATTTCTAAGGACTTTTAGGTACCTATGCAAGTTTGATTTACGAAATTTCCCTTGACCATTAAAGCAAGAGAAATTCATTGTGAATTGAATTGATTTCATTGTGAACATAACTCCGAAATGTAGACGTGAGTCAAAAGTCATTAACGGTTAAAAGTTTTCAAAACTTTTCAAATAAAATTGGTTGAAAAAAAAACACAAATAATAATCCTCAAGGGTTTTTGTTTTTCTCGTTTTAAGGCTCGAAACCATAAAAATTACAATTACGATAAGAACAATTAATAATTGATAAGAGGAATTCTCAGTAGGCTCAAAACACAGTCAAAAGGGCCAATGTAATCCACGAAACAATTAACTGAACGTAGTCTGATCTCATTATAATCCAGCAACAAAATATGGGACCAACAGTGAAAAGGGTTGATCGTATATCGTAGCTGAAGTGGTCCCACACCACAACCCACAAATGCCTACAAGATTTACGCAAAGCCTATTTAGTACCACTATACGGGCTATCATAAGAATGAGGTTTTATGCCTATGTTTTGTTATGAACGGGGAGACTGTCGCTTATTGACAGTAAAAATAAGGTAACGTAGTGGGTGCGTTGATTAACATTTAGCTAGTTTATATCTTTTTTGGTTTATACGGTCGAAATTACTATAGCAAATTTGATTTTATATATAGTTTTGCTTTTGATTTATTGGCCGTATAATTAATATTAAATAAATATTTTGCTACGAAATTTTACAAGGTTACCACAAACTTACGCTACATTGTTTTCGACTTTCACTATTATGGAAAATCTTGATCAAAATAAATATGAATCTTATTTCTTTGTCGCATGCCTTTTAGGTATATAACCACCTAAAAACGTAAAAATTAAAGCAAAAGGAGCTATAAAATTCAAATCCGCCAACGGACGAGAAATCAAAGATAAAACGAAATTCAATTTAAATACTGATGCGAAAAAGCCAGGACAGTAAGTGGCAGCGAATATTATTTAGGTCACAGCCGGCAGCCAAGTCTTTCATTCTAACGAACTATTGAAAACTTTAGCATCCGCGCTTATTTTTTGCAAGGTGATATTAAATCCGCTGCTGGCGACACAATGCTGGCTGACGAGCAACATTAGCATATCAGTGGCGTCGTTACACCACGCTTCACTTCACAAAACAAACCATTCATATTTTTCAAATGTTTGCCAAGCGGTATAATGTGTGGGAATTCTCAACGGCGATAACACGAAGCGGTTGTACCTTCACTGCCGATTCAGATCTTGTTGAAAAATGTTTTGAGTTTGCCATATTTTGGAGAAATTTTCGATTGTTAAAAATAGCACCCATCTTAACGGATTTTAGTTAGAAATACGTCGGATTCACATCAAATTAAAAAACTTAAAGTTTTAATAACCTCTTAATATAAGATTATCCTAAAGACTAAAATCTAGTGTTATTAGTATGTACAATTTAAAGACGATCTATGCTTACATCTTATAGAATTGACAACACTTCCTCATAAGTTATAACTGCTGTCTACCTTCTTTTACAACCGATATACCGTATTAAATTAAAAAAATAAAAACTATGATCATACCCCATCCGCTAGAATTTTGCTACTTTTGCGTGGGTAGTTATCATAGCATTGCACTACCTGTGATTTTCAAAGAAAAGGTGCTTTTCAAGTTCTCGAGTATTTTGGGTACATTGATCACATTAAGTGTCCAAGGCATCTTTACAATATTTTTAGGAAAATGAGCGAAATATTATAAAGAAAAAATAACAATGATTTACACAAATAAATTACTTTTATATTTTAACAATTTTAACAACAATTAAATAACTGATCTAGACGCTTATTTATAATAATACATCAAAAAGCCAGTAATTAATTACAATGCACATAAACTTAAGCACAGTAAAGAGATATTATGGAATTAACAAGACTTACATGCAAATCGCGCCGATTACCATAACCAACCTCACCTCACGAAGTCTACCGAGAAAAAGTGACCGCTCCACCTAGCAACAAGCCTGTTTATAGGGATTGGCAGGTAACGTCACGAAATGCAGGTAGATCTTATATAACTATCCTAAGACGTCACGGAATGCAGGTAGATCTAATAAAATGATCCTAAGAATATATTTAATTAACTATAACAAAATAGGAAATATTTCTACAAAATTTTTACTTTAGTTCTTATTTGTAGAATCCTAAAATTAATAGAAATTTTGTCCGAAAGTTGGTAAATTAATTAGCATCGACGTTCTCCGAAAACAAATTTTCAGAAATGAAAATATGTTTTTTTTTATTTCTGATGAATTTTCACATTGATGGTATGCCTTTTTATCTCTTAATTTTTCTGCTTCTAGAAGTGTGAAAATTATATTATATAATTCATCAATATTATTATCATCTTCAACCTATATACGTCCCACTGCTGGGCACAGGTCTCCTCTACCATTGAGACGGTTGTAATTTGACTACTGAAAATGACAGCAAATTTATAATTTG
Organism: Cephonodes hylas; assembly: GCA_030295005.1. Taxonomy (NCBI): domain Eukaryota; kingdom Metazoa; phylum Arthropoda; class Insecta; order Lepidoptera; family Sphingidae; genus Cephonodes; species Cephonodes hylas. The sequence continues at coordinate 11,277,420 of AP025371.1, forward strand.
GACTCAATAAAGTTTTTCTATATTTAATGTTGGTTTAGATAATGTTATATTATCTGTGAATCGTTATCATCCGGCATAGAATACTTTTTTGCATTATCATTAATAACAACAATCTGAAGTTTCAGGCAACAAAAGTGTTTTAGTCTTTAACTCTTCGTCATTCTTTCAGAATAACGCCAACATAATCAAATTAACATCTTGATATTCGACGCCATTACCAAAACACTCGAAAATACGTCATACAGTGAGGCAACGCGTTTTATCACAGTTTTCATCGATAATCCCACACGGCTCAGCCCTAAGTGCCCATACACTCCAGTCGCAAATCCCAAAATCTCCATACATTTATAAAATCCAATAAAACGTGTCTCCAATAACACCGATCTCGTTTATCTCCGTGAAAATCCTAAACATTGATGTTTCGATTAACCGTAACCCTTTTACAATCACTCGACTTTCCGTGCCCTGCGACATTCGACCCTGCAATAAACCGGGAGAACGTTTACGAGGATCGAATTTATTGGCCTATGTACAATAAAAGGCCTTCTGGCTAATAAAACATCGAATAAACAATGCTTAACAACGCTGCGCAAATTATAACGTTCAGTGTGAGTATCTGTGACACCGGAGTCGTTTTTATCATCAGGGGTTATGTTTTATAAAATCACAGGTTTGTTCAATGGTTTAGGTGGGGGACGAGTGTTGGGATGTGAATTGAGTGGTTGGTATTTAAAGGAATTCAAATTTTTTAGGCTTGGGCGTTGTAGTCTATAAAAATATCTCCAAATTTCGGGTAACGTCTATCTAGAATTTTGAAGATCCGTACGGAAAGAGTTTGATATTACTGTGAATGTGCATTGTTAGTCTTAATAAGCTATTTCTTTTATTTTGGTTACCAATCCTCCTGTAACGATCACTAACAAGATTTATACCTACAACGCTGACATAAGGTGTAATCATAAACCACGCAAATCATCAAAATTTCTAAGTCTTAAAATCTTCTTATTAATACATGCTTAACTTAAAAAAAAATCATATAATCATTGTTCCTTTGAGCCATTACTCAATTAAAATGAGCCGTACCAATTAGTAATTTAACATAAAATCTCAGTTTAATTTGGAATTAACATTGTGAATTCACGGTTCCGGGTAACGTTTGTGTAAGTCGGTCGTGAAATTGAATCCGAGATGTCGGCTTGTAACAAAATCACGACTCAAAGTGGCTGAGCGACGCTTCGTCGAAATAAGCCGAAACGTGACAGAATCGGGAATATTTTGATACCATTAAATTAAGAGAGTTTGGACTGATTTGAATTGTAAATAAAATTACTTTTTTTTAGAAGTAGGTACATTGAAAGGTCATACCGAAATTTGTTTTATTTATTTATTGATATATTTAAATTCACATTTTACATGTTTTGATAACAAGTGGCTACAATATTAAATTTTCCTACTAATTCTACACTAAGCAGAGCTTGTCTCATAGAGGCAGTATACTTATACAGGCATTGGGGTATAATAAATAGGACAAACGTAGGTAAACGTTTGTTGTTAACATCCATCCATATGACATGCTTACAACTATTAGGCACCTCCCTAGAGCCTTATCTACAACTGAAAGGGGTTAGAGGCAGTGGCGGTACTTCCATAGAAGCCCGAAAGCCCGACTTGCCTTACATAGTTCCGAATAACGAACTTAACGATTGTTTATTTATAAAATAACGCTATAAACGTGAATGTGAGTACTAACCGGCAAGTATTTACTAGTCCTACGTACCAAAAAAAATATGCTGCTACTAAATAAACATTTGGGCTTGCCTTAGTTTGACACCCTAGGCACGCCACTGGTTAGAGGTTATAGGGGTCTAAGTCCACCAAGCTGGCTTAGCACACCCACAAAGTTCCTAAGAACTTTTAGGTATGCAGTTTCCTCGAAAATCGCTATTGAAATGTTAAAGCTACCATATGAGTACAAGTACCTACAACTAAACAAACAGATAATTAATAATAAATAAATAAATAATAAATTTTTGTATGTTGCTGTATGATATACCTAAAGTTTTACGCCTAAATACACATATTAAACCATGGACACTCATTTATATTATACATATACTATTTAAAAAAGCAGTGATGGCCTCGAGGTTTGGGCGCGCGGTCGAGAATTTCGGCGGTCGCGGGTTCGAACCCCAGGCACACACCTCTGACTTTTCGAAGTTATGTGTGTATTCAAATTGAATTATCACTTGCTTTAACGGTGAAGGAAAACATCGTGATAAAACCTGCACACCTAAGAGTTCTTAGGAATTTCTTAGATGTGTAGTCCGCCAACCCGCACTAGGCCAGCGTGGCGGACTATGTCCTAAACCCTCTCAATGGTAGAGGAGACCCGTGCTCAGCAGTGGGCGTATATGGGTTGATGAAGAAGAAGATATACTATTTTGTTTACAGCACATATTATGGTACCCATACCCTTAGTGAATTAATGCCTTGCAAATTGGAAATTACTAAGGTGCTCTTAACCAAATTAAATAAAAACTACCATCTATGTCTAAATTACTTCAAATACCCATCGCAGCATCTTTGAAATTTTAAACCCGATAAAATTCAGATGTCGCTCTTCCGAATCCTCGACCTAAATACCATCTCCTTATCGATCTGGCTTCTTAACATTTCCTGTGATAAACGTAACCTCCAATGAGTCCATTAGCCTCCGCAAGACCCTAAAAATCCGAGTACCGCCCATCGTGCCGAAGAATTTATTATGCCATTCAGTGAAAAATTTGAACAATTTCCTCGAAGCAACGATAGATGTTCAAGTATCGCAGTACTGATTTATAAGGCAGTTTGTCTCGATGCAGTACCACAGGAAGCGGTCGCGGTTTCAAACCCCAGGCATTTACCTCCTTATGTGTGTCTCCTTACCTTTTTCTTTATGTGTGTAATTACAATTAATTGTCACGTATCTTAACTACAAAGGAAAACGTCGCACACAGGTGAAATTTACGTAATTTCTGGCCAAAATTAAAAAAATAAAGTTACTCCGATTCTAAATTAGTAGCCTAATTTAGGAACAAGACATATGTCGCCACCTATAAATGACCATTTATACGTTTGACACTTTTTATTCAGATACCCACAACACTCGATTTAAACAGTTTTGCTTGTTGAGTAATTTATTACAATTTTGAGCTTTTGTTTAATGACAACGTTTAAATTTTATTTAGTTGATATTTGGTGTAAAACGTAATGGATTCTATACCTACAGGTTAGTTTATTATTTCTGTATTACTAAACAGTTTACATTACTTGCGATGTTATAGATATGTAGGTTTGAACAGAAGTCTATATTTTAACAGTTTTTTTTGTTTTACTCAGTGAAAAAGTTCATACTCAATCGCACTCAACCCGTTTCTTTTACATATTTCGAAAGAACATATCTATAGCTTTCATATGACACCAAAATTAGCTGCGTCTAACTGCGTCACCTAAATAAAATAGTGCAAAACTTACAATAATATTCATTACAATAATAACTCTTAATATTTTTTCAGACAGTTCCCAGCATAGCATTTCATTTAGTCGAAAAGAATTATTGAGTTATTACTTAACGGGTGAATCTAATAATCACGAGATACAATTTCAACGCTTAGTTACAAAAGTTCGGGAAAAAACACACTGTGAAGATGAATTTCACAAAGTATATCAAACAAGAGCTTTTTCCCATTCTTTATTCTTTGTTTTTTCCCGAAATTGTATTACATCCACCCGTTAAGTAATAACTCAATAATTCTTTTCGACTAAATGAAATGCTATGCTGGGAACTGTCTGAAAAAATATTAAGAGTTATTATTGTAATGAATATTATTGTAAGTTTTGCACTATTTTGTTTAGGTGACGCAGTTAGACGCAGCTAATTTTGGTGTCATATGAAAGCTATAGATATGTTCTTTCGAAATATGTAAAAGAAACGGGTTGAGTGCGATTGAGTATGAACTTTTTCACTGAGTAAAACAAAAAAAACTGTTAAAATATAGACTTCTGTTCAAACCTACATATCTATAACATCGCAAGTAATGTAAACTGTTTAGTAATACAGAAATAATAAACTAACCTGTAGGTATAGAATCCATTACGTTTTACACCAAATATCAACTAAATAAAATTTAAACGTTGTCATTAAACAAAAGCTTAAAATTGTAATAAATTACTCAACAAGCAAAACTGTTTAAATCGAGTGTTGTGGGTATCTGAATAAAAAATGTCAAATGTTTAAATGGTCATTTATAGGTGGCGACATATATCTTGTTCCTAAATTAGGCTACTAATTTAGAATCGGAGTAACTTTATTTTTTTAATTTTGGCCAGAAATTACGTAAATTTCACCCGTGTGCGTCGGGAGGAAATCTGCACTCCTAAAATAAGTTTCTTAGGTATGCAGTCCGACTTAGTAGACTAAAGCCTTAACCCCCTCAATGATAAAAGAGGCCCAGGCCCAGCGGTGGAACGTACATGTATTGGCTGATGATGATGGGTATTCAATTTCCACTACTTTGTTTATCCTTAATACTTTTGGGAACAGCATATTGACTAAATTGCATCATGCAGGTGCAAGGCTTCTGAATATCGACTTGCGAACGACGAAAACTTTTTGGCATCCGATACAATTGTGTCTTCTTGGAGGCGATTGGGTAAGAACTCAATGGCATCTCCACCGTTCGCTTTAAAGCCAATATATGAATGAAGTATTGCGCTATTAAAGGCGGATGGTATATGGGACGATTCCATGAAGTATCGTTAAGATTTGAATGGATCGCAGCTGCAGTTTATTTATAAAGAACTGAATGACATAGTCACAACAGTTGAGACAAAAAAATGCTTTGAAGAGATTCTAAAGATTCTAAAGGTGATAGATGACAAATATATGTATGTATGTATAGTCCAACGAACACTTTAAAATTCGGACTCCCTGTTAAATTAAAATACCATCTTTAAAATTAAGAAGTTCATGCATGCATACATATCTATTGTATGTACATAACCTCACCGAAGGCCTAGGCAGGCTCGTGTCTTCATTATACAACTATGCAATATTATTATGGATAAAAGGTTATGTATTTAGGTCGCATGTCTTCGCAAAATGTGAAGATACATTCTAATGTATAGGGCCAGAATTAGACCAAAACACTTAAGCGAAGTGGACTCAAAATAGAGTCTTCTTTATTCCTCCCATCTATTCATACAGCAAGAATTCTAAACAGCTCCATGCACGTTTTAGCTGAAACGCCTACTAGAATACTTAGAATATTATAGCGAACAAAGTGCTGCTTCGTTATTTAAACATTGCTAAATAGGTTAAGCGACTTTACAAAGGACTACTTACATTAATGTAAAACCGCTAAATGCAGCTCTGCAGCGCTTCACGGTCACAAATCACAAAGAGCGGCTTAATTGCACCTTTGAGTGTAGTTTAATTTCTTCATAGTTTTGTCTTTTTCATTCTGTGACACTTTCTCATTGGAGGAACGATTTATGTGATGGAATTATTTTAAGTGTCACCTTCGGAATGTTTTTTGATAAAGTAGGTATATCTTAAATGACGATAGTTTTTTTTATTTTAAATGTGGCTCTACGATCAGATAACTAGCGTTTCGATGGAAGTACCGCCAACGCTATAAATATCCTTTTTTAAAATCGGTTGCCTGGAAGAGATCGCAATTAGTGATAAAACCTCCTATTGTTTATTTATATGCTTATTATTATTTAATTTCTTGTACGTATCCATGGTGTACAATAAAAATAGGGGAAACAGTATAGTTATTGGCCAGTTAAGTGATCAGTTGGTAAACAAAAACACATAAAAAATTATATCCTTACTGAAAATAAATAAAACTCACGACATTATGTTGCTTTGTTAATGTACTATAAAAGAAGGTACTTTATATAAACTTTCACTATACATGTTAAGAATAGTGTGAACTCAAAAATATTAAACTCAAAATCACAGTAATTGGCCGTAACATAGCAGTTATAAAGAAAGTGAGTTATATTGCACCTTTAATATGGTTATAACGCATAAAAAACCATCTATTGTGAAGTATAAATCATTGACAAACTACACATTCATTTCAAAATATAGCGCCAAAAAAAATATGCAGTCTTAACATTATTTTTAATCGCTTAACTGAATTTCTCCCTCCGGCAAAACATTAAACATCGGAAAACAAACAAACCACATACCTAGCGGAATTTCGATGAGACTTTATGACAGAGAATAAAAGTGTCGCCATAATATCATTTTTAAATCTACTATTAGGTCTATTAGTATAAAATATTGCTAGTTTTTTGGTAGCAAAGTTGAAATGGCTAATAACTGTACAGGGGCCAATAACTATACTGTTTCCCCTATATAAATAAATATATAACACTACGTTGATTACTAAAAACAAAAAACAGTGCCGAAATAAGTTTAATTAAATTTTATTTAACTTGGACCCGGTTGTGAGCTTATTTAATATAAGCTTACGAACAAGCTTAAATAAGTACAAAATGTAAAGATTATTACAGCAGAGGACTACAGCTTACATTAGCTTTTAGCTTGTTTTAATCCAATTCCCCAGCACGTGTATGCATAAGCGTGTTAATTTTGTTCACTTAGGAACACGGGTTAGGTGTGCGACCCGTTATACTTTTTAGTAGCAGTATTTTTTCATTTGCGAATTTTAATTAATTTTAACGCCAGTTTTTGAAGTGAAGTATTTTATGAGCAGTGATGGCCTCGAGGTTTGGGCGCGCGGTCGAGAATCTCGGTGGTCGCGGGTTCGAACCCCAGGCACACACTTCTGACATTTCGAAGTTATGTGTGTATTCACATTGAATTATCACTTGCTTTAACGGTGAAGGAAAACATCGTGATGAAACCTGTACACCTAAAAGTTCTTAGGAATTTCTTAGGTGTGTAGTCCGCCAACCCGCACTAGGCCAGCGTGGAGGGCTATGGCCTAAACCCTCTCAATGGTAGAGGAGACCCGAGCTCAGCAGTGGGCGTATATGAGTTGATGAAGAAGAAGATTTTATGAGGCATATGATGGTGATATTGTATTGAATATATGTATTTTGTTGAATTTATCGTGTATGCATATGTTGTGTAGTGTTGGGACTCAAGCGATATGAGGAAATAGAAAACTTACATCAAAATCGTAAGTGCATATTTATGCTCCACGGCTAGTGAAGTAGACGTAATTAGAGAATGTGTTTTGAAAATGTTGTATTTTAATTAGATAATAAATCCTTATAGTATTACTTGACTACTCATTTATTGTCCGTTCTGGGCAAAAAGTACGACTTAAATTAATAGACCTTCTCGTAGCATAGTATTTAAATGTTTTCGATCTTACAGTACTTTTAAATCATGTAGGCACATCCTAATTGTTCACTGATTCTGAAAGTTGAAACCTAAAAATAATGCATCAATCTGATAAAAAGGGAAAATTATAATTTAGGCAAATCGGGGTCGTATTTAAATTCTCTCCCTAGCTTAATCCAGTGGGCGTGAAATTCGGCCAAATCTCACTCGACAAATCTGCTGAGGTTTTTTCATTACGCAGTTAAGAGTGTATAAATGTAGGATTTGCCCACGTTTTGAGGTTTTTCCCTGTATGTTATTGTTACATATAATAAAGTGGGAAGGTCATGTCTGGCTGTTGCTTTTTAAAACGTAATTGCTGTGATTTACTGGAGAGATGGTTAGAATTTTTAAACACATGGATAAAACATAAATATGGTTGTATGGAAGTTATGTCTTTTATTATGTAGTGATTGGGAATTATGGTCTAAGATTCAGGATATTTGTCGCAGAAACAATGATATACTCTGTGGCCTTCTTGCCTGAATATCATTCAGGCGATAAATTCAGGCATTCGGCTTATCAAGCCGAAAGCTTCGAATAGTATTTTAAAATGTGTGGCAGTAAATACAGAGGTAAAAAAGATTTAATATAAACAGAATCTAGTTATAATCAAAATAACAGTTTTTTAATTTCGTTAATTTTAACTTGTAAGTCATTCTAAAAATATTTTCTACAATTATATATAGACCTCCTCACCGATTTCGGTGACGGCGACCCTAACTACAATCTTCGATCATGGGCCCTAATATGGCTTGCTTACAGGGCTGCCAGATTGTATAATTGGATACAAATCCTGTATAATCGGATGGGGTGTTGTATCCATGACCACTTTGTATAATACGATACAAAGGCATAGGGGATGGAACATAAGTTCGCATTTTATAAATAATTTGTCTACCTATCATTCTAAAAAAAAAAAAACAAGAACTATTGTGGAGTGTCCACTTTCCCGAACATTTGTTTAACTGTCACCCTAAAAAAAAAAGAGCCATTCTAGAGTGTCCACTTTTCAATCATCTATTGCCCAAGATTATTCCTAAAAAAAAAAACAGCTGCATAGAATGGTTATGTATAATGCGATCTAATTTTGTATCATTGGAGATAGTAAACCGTATAGCTATGATTTATTTGCTGGCAGCCCTGCTTGCTTAGCCAAATTTGGTTTTAAACTCCCGGTCGCAAATTCAACAGTAGAGTTGGCCCTGAGTATTATAGACATATGTAGTAGTAGGGCTTAGGTTTTTCTTAAATAATATAGGCATATTAGACTAAGGTCAAACATTTATTAGGCGTACTACGTAGACGAAGCCGCAAACTTTTCTTAGTTCAAATGAAATGTAAAAGCTTCTGTGACAGCAGTTTGAATCCTCATGTGAACGCTAAGTGTTCCAATCAGACGTGCTAATGAGGTTTTCAGAACTTAATTTGTACTGGAATTTTCTCTCAGCGGGAAAAAATGTGAGGCTTGCTTTTTCTTTTAACTATAAGCAAAGGTACTCTTAACTATACTGCTGGATTGGGCTATTATCATCTTATTCATCCATCCATCATGACGAGGATTCCTCATAAGCCTTCGTCGACATTTAATCTAAATGAAAGAAAGAAAAGAAATGCCTTTTTTAAAATGAGAGGTTTTGAGCTCTACTCTTCCATGGTAGAAATTGTTCGTAGAAAGTTTTTGGATGTGAAGGATTTGTTACGCGATCATTTACGTATGCTAATTTGCAATATATTAGAATATTTTTAATTGAAAAATTTAGATGTTTGAACCTCCTAACTCCATAAAAGCATAGAAAAAAATAATTCTGTGTACATTTTTTTTACAAAAGGATAAGACTTTAGTCTAGTAAAGAAAGTTGCGTAATGACCATAATTTTTTCGCAAACTACCCTCCCATCGCTGGTTCCATTACGTGAAAATTTCAATTTATTTAAGCATCGTAAGCACTTCACTTGTAAAGTGCCGAGTAACAAGGCGATATTCCAAACTGTTGTTGTTTCTTTTTATGTCCTTCTTAATGCTCTGGATTTGTTAAAGTTGCCGTGTAAAAATTTCGTATTTAAGAATTCTACGTGTCTTGAAATCTTTGTAGTTCTATAGTCCATAAAATTGTATGTGTGTTTTAGTTTTAAAGTCTTGAGTGGTTCAAGTGCTTGGATATAAAAATGAAGATTAGGAGTTCAGAAGGTTGAAGAGAGGACGTGAGACTAACATTTAAGAGCAGGTTTAAATTTTGAATGTACACTAGTCATATCTTTTACGTATTTGGGTAAAATGAAGAAACATCTCAGCTCGAACTGAGTCTTTCAAGTGACTAGAGACTGCCGTTGGCAGCGCGGCTAACTCTTGGCCTGGATGTGAATAAAGAGGTGTTTGAAATGACTGATTTACCTCAAATGATCCTCTTTGTTAAAACCCGTTAATATCTTGCCATTAAAAGTCAAATAAAAATGAATAGCAAAAATATAAAATTGATTTCTTTTCTATGAGTATGATGACTAGACAAAAAGTAACTATTCACTCCTTCGAATTATACTTGGATAGGCTCGTACTCAATATTTGACCTTGAACTTCCCAGCCTCCTAAAACTAAACCAGAATAGATAAAACCCAAGTCTACAAATGTTAATTCCTCAAAATTTCACCCAGTCATTACCTATTCTCTCATTCCACAAGCGATTGCTCATTAAAACCTTCATTTACAGTTTCCATAACAGAAGGAGTCGAAAAAAAACACTATTACTCTTTGAATTTCAAACGCAGACAGTCTGATAGACGTTTTAATTTACTTCAGTCTCAAAATACCGGGTAAAGAGCATTTCGTGTCGTATCTGGGGGATCTCGACGCTCATTTGCACAAAGGGAGGCCGACTGTGGCGATGACAATTTAAAATCCAGCGTTCAATTGGACTAACTCGTCTTATTCACCAGTGTGACTGCAGTTATGGAAAAATTGAGGTTTTTTTTTGGGGCGTTCAATTAGAGTTGGTTCATGTAAGTCAAACGTCATATTAATTATATACTTCCTTTATAAATTGTTTGAATAAAAATAATTAGTTGGACTGACTGCTTGCATATTGGTTACAGTTTGATTATCTGTAACCAATCTGTAAGCAGTGATGGCCTCGAGGTTTGGGCGTGCGGTCTAGAATCTCGACGGTCGCGGGTTCGAACCCCAGGCACACACCCCTGACTTTTCGAAGTTATGTGTGTATTCACATTGAATTATAACTTGCTTTAACGGTGAAGGAAAACATCGTGATAAAACCTGCACACCTAAAGGAATTTCTTAGGTGTGTAGTCCGCCAACCCGCACTAGGCCAGCGTGGTGAACTATGGCCTAAACCCTCTCAATGGTAGAGGAGACCCGTGCTCAGCAGTGGGCGAATATGGGTTGATGAAGAACCAGTCAAAATTAGTTAGCTGATCCCTATACTACAACCATACGTGTCAATCATTATAGTATTTTTTGTCTATTAAATACTCTAGCATACACAAAACCCCATAAAATCAGCAATAAGTCTATGATATTCTAATAAACAACATAGACTAAACAGCTCATATTTCAATAAAGTTTCAACAAGAGAGCACCTGAAGACCCATTCATAGCAACGAGTAAATTTATGCAAAGTGTATTCAATATATTTGTATTGAAGCAGCACTTCATAAGTTTTGCATAAAAAAAACTGCATACACCGCTTCATTTATATTCAGAAATTATGAATAAATAAACATTCAAATGCGAACTTGTGCTAAAGGTAAATCTTCAAATTCGCTAAGTATACAGTTTTGTAAAGGAAAAATATTGAAAATACACGCTTTATTAATTCACAACGGGACTCGGCGCGAAAATCAAAACATGACTCCAAAATCTCTATTAAAATTTCCGCCGAACGACAGATAAATTAGTTTGTTATTCAGAACACGGGCCCAAGGATTTTGAACCAATTCCCTTTTTGATCTCTCGTCGTGCAAACAACAGAACTCTGTCGCGGCGGCAGACGGGTTCCGTCTTTGCATAAAATATTAGACGGCACCGTAGCTCCGTAGCGAGCTCGAAAAATACTGCTCTAAACATTTGCATTGCGCGCTCATGAAGTTGCGGTTACGTCATTATGATAATGCAATAATTCACTTCAGAAGTTACATCTTACATTTATAATCAAGGTAGCGCGAAGTGGCACGAGATATTCTTGAATAGTGTCTGAGTTCTCTGTTATATGTCAGCGAAATTTAGATCTTGAAAGCCTTCAGCTGGTTTGTGACGCCGACACGACAGGGTTCTTATTACACGTTTTTGTAAACTGATTTTTTATTACAGATATTGCATAAATTATGCAACATAACTAACTATGTATTTTCGGTCAACAGAATTTTTTCATCCAGTTCCTCGCTGAGTATAGGTACTCAGAATTATCTCATGATAAACGTAATGACGAACTCGAGGTTTAGGAGCGCAGTCAATTCTCTGATTTGTTAAAGTTATCTGTGTATTCACATCAATTAATAACACAGGCCGACATGATTTTTGGTGTTTTGACTTTGATAAGTGTCCTTAGGTAATACGGGTACGCTGATTCTAAATGTGAATTTTGTTTGAGCCCATCACGTCAAGATTTTTCACAAAATTAAAAAACCCTTATGAGATATATTGTACTAGAGCAAAGAAGCACCTTATTGATATTTCCTAAATTGCATCAAAATTATTTCATGAAAGTACTTGATACATCGATAGAAAATATGTAAGTATAATATGCTTATTTCATTTTAATGGCAATACTTATTTATTTTCGTATCTCTCAAGTTCAATATTGTTGGCAACTCTGTGGAGACCTCAAAATAACATCCATGCTTTTGGGTCAACAATCTGGATTCATAAAGTATCCATGTTTTTTGTGCGAGTGGGACAGTCGAGCACGAAATTTACATTACGTTAAGAAAGAATGGCCACTCGGGGAAAGACTTGTGCCAGGACAAAAAAAATGTGCAGCGTGACACATTAGTTAATCCAAAATTAGTTCTTTTGCCTCCACTTTACATAAAGTTAGGATTGATGAAGCAGTTTTTTTAAGCATTAAAGAAACAAAGTGATTGCTTTAAATACCTGTGCAACAGATTTCCTACACTTTATGAAGCTAAACTTAAAGAAGGAATTTTTGTAGACCCTCAAATTCAAACTTTAAATCGGACAGATTGTTCTAGAATACAATGATCCAAGATGAATCTAAAGCATGAAGCTCTGTCGTAGAAGTCATAGACGGTTTCCTTGGAAACCACAAGTCTTCAAACCAAAAAGAAATTGTAGCTAACATGGTCGAAAATTATAAAAAAATTGGGATGCAATATGAGCGTCAAACTTCATTTTTTGCATTTCCACTTTGATTCATTTCCCGAAAATCTTGGAGCTGTCAGGGAGAGAGATTCCATCAAGACATAAAGGAGATGGAGAAACGCTACCAAGAAAGGTGGGATATTACAATGATGGCTGATTACTGCAGGACTTGAAGAGGGACTCACTCACAAAAATCCAGAAAAAGAAAACTACAAAACGCAGTGTTCAGGGAAAAAGAGAACGATTTTATTTAAAAAAACACAATGATTGTCTAACGTAGATTATAGTGCATTACTTTTTTTAGGAACAACTCAATTTTGCAATGTAATTTTCTATTAAATACAGTTTCAATAAATATTTTCTCAGTAAATTTGTCAGTTTCCGTGAAAAATTTCAAACACACTTTTCCTGAAAACCTGACGTGCTGAAAAAAAACTAAGCACAGATTCGTGATTAGCGCACCCCATTTACTATAGGGTACCTATTAAACTTAAAACACTTTTTCATGAATGAAAAAATGTAGGCCTGTGTAATTGGTTAAGGAGTTTAATGTTAAAGAAAATATCGCGAGGAAATCTACATACTTAAAAGCCATTTAGAATTTTACATAACCCAAAACGTATAGCCTGTTGTTAAAATAAAAATCTGTTTCAGTAAAAAGAATCGCAGCGTCTATCGTCATAAATTTGATGCGTATGTTTCCATATTTTTTGTAACGTTCCATTTTTAAACGATCCACCTCTTTTCTCGATTTCTACGAATTTTTATTAGTATTAATTTTGAAAGCTTTGGGGATCAACGTAGACTGGTTGGGGGAACTTGATAGATTTAAATGTAAAAACTCATGCAAATTCTCACAATAAGTTACGTAAACATTTCTCGTGAAAGGTTTATTTCGAATGCAATTCATATTTTTATTCTTTGAATATATTTAAAATTCATATAACTTCTTTTACGATATTCTGCTAGGCCTATTATAAAAATAAATATTAATTTAATATTAATATTATAAAATAAAATCTTTACGTGAATGCTTTTCTTACACTGCTACTCATTGTCATTCTCAGTAGTAATTGATTGTGAATAGAATTTTTAGGTTTTTTTTTTTATATTTTGATAGGCGCTAATTATGTCTACTTACCGCCTATCATTGTATATCCATTACACTACATACTTCTAGTTCACTTCAAGAACTAGACTATTCAAGTAATAAAAAAAGAATGTTAAAAAATTTCGAATCATGTCAAACTTTTTTTCGTATTGACAAAAAAGACGGCAGTAGTCTTTAAACTTATAATTTTCCTTTTAACGCTAGAAAAGTTCTCAGACAAAAAATGTTTGTCACACCATGGTTGTCTAAAAATATCCCCATATTTTTTAAATCACCGAAATCGGGAAACTAGATATTCTAAATAGCCTTTTTCATAAATATAACAATTAAGCTAAGAAGTTTGCTAAAATATTCATCAAGTGACAATATGAAGCGTCATTTTAAGTCCCGGCGATTTCGGCACAATTTAGCATAATACAGCTTATCCTATCACCTCTCAGTTTTCTGTATGCAACTAGCTAACTAACTGAGAGCTATAGTGAGTTTGTAATTGTTAGATACTTGGCCAGCCTTTGTGCGGGTGAATGAGACATTGTTATGACGGCAGCTCTAGACTTTATTAACTTGTTATATTTTCAGTTTGTTCTTTGACGAGATTATCTGATGGTATTTCATATACTGGAACTTTCTAGAAAGATTATTGACAGTAGATTCTGCTTGTTATGGAAGTTAAAAATGAATGTTTGTCTATCATCCTCAGTACACTATATACGTCCCACAGTTGGGTACGGGGCTCTTTTACAACTGAAAGGGCCTTTGTCGATGACTCTAACCTAGTGCGAGTTTGCGGACTAAACTCCTATGAAATTTTATGTATTGAGGCTTCCTAACAATGTTTTTCTTCATTGTTAAAGTACAAGCTAATTTCGAAAAGTTAGACGTATATGCCTGGGAATGAATTTCCTAATCGAAATACCCAATAAGATTTCCGACGTGGAAATCGAACTCAGGGCCTCTATATCCCACGGCACATTGAGACCACGAGGTAGTCATATGCTTTTGAAATAGTACTACAATACACCTAAAAGACGTAATAAGCGAGTAATCATATTAATATGTTTACCATTGGCCAGGATTACATCCATATTCTCCTACAAGATGAAAGGACCTAACCATTTTCCTTATTAATTTCCTGCTCAGAGCCTTGAACTTAATCCCGAAACCAAGGTGAACGGTCAAGTAAATATTTGTGTTAAGATCTACCATAAATCCTGTTTCCATTGGCTTTATTTGACATCGGATAAATTTATTGGGTGCTAAATGTGAGCCTGGTACAGAGTATAAATTATTGCGAAACGTTGTGATTTTAGGATGGCCAGTACTGTCGGTAAAGTACTATCTATAAACATGGTTTTTAATTTAGTAGGTTTAAGTATCGTTTTGAGATTGTTGGTTTTTAATCGGATGAATTTATTTGCCTATTTTTCTGCCTGCGGTTTCAATGGTGTTAATAGCTTAATTACAATTACTATTTACTGACATACTGATTCTATACCTATATGCGGAAACATATTACAGTCTATAGTTTGTTTTCCTAATAAAATATAAATGCTTATATGTAATTAATATCTAAAGCATTTATCATTCATTGGTAAATTGAAATTAATTATTAATTTTGGAATAGAATGTTACCTATTTTTTTACGAAACAATCAAACGTGAACAACTATATTATTTTTCATTAAGCAACTATTTAAATAATGTCACGAGTTTCAGTACAAATAACCCAATAATTATAAGTAATAACGACAATCAGATGCGAATAGCCACCGTCGTGAATGAATAACAATTAATTGAATAAATCGCAGACACTTCATTACCATAGCATTAGATACTAAAAGCTTTTAGAATAACACAATCGTTTTTCTTTCTCGTACTCGATAGTTAATTAATTTAGAAAGATAAATGAGGTTTAGCGTTATTAAAACAGATCGCGCGTTGCAACTAAAGTAATTCTTAATTAAATGAAAATAACTTTGAAGTTCATTATTTACTGAGTCTGTGTGTTTGATTCGTTTACTATTTGTAGGGCCCAGATGTTGTAAATTTTATATCATTAAGTATCATACTAGAATGTATAAGCAGTGACGGCCTCGAGGTTTAGGCGCACGGTCGGGAATCTCGGCGGTCGCGGGTTTGAACCAGGCACACACCTCTGACTATTCGAAGTAATTTATATATTCACAATGATTTATCCCTTGCATTAACGATGAACACGTGAACACTGCTGAGCACGGGTCTCCTCTACCATTTGAGAGGGTTTAGGCCATAGTCCACCACGCTGGCCTAGTGCGGGTTGGCGGACTACACATCTAAGAAATTCCTAAGAACTCTTAGGTGTGCAGGTTTTATCACGATGTTTTCCTTCATCGTTAAAGCAAGTGATAATTCAATGTGAATACACACATAACTTCGAAAAGTCAGAGGTGTGTGCCTTGGGTTCGAACCCGCGACCGCTGAGATTCTCGACCGCGCGACCAAACCTCGAGGCCATCACTGCTTCTAAAGCAGTTAAGATTATAATAATATATAGCTTAAGATTATAAAGAAGGGAATTCTTAGCATGTCCCCACATTTATTTATAGGATTGTTAGGTTTATTTATAAGTCGAAGTAAACAGAATGTTTTAAAGAAATTTATGCGAAAAAACCTTGTTTAAGAAACAGTCTCTATAGTGCAGTTGGAAACAAATAGCTCGTTAAACGAGACAAACAAATGTTTGTGTAATCCACAAACATTTATTTCGCGTAAGTTTTCGTACCGAAAAAGAGTCGTGTAGTTTTTGATGCAACACCAGACTAATTAATATACGGAGTATGTGTTTTTTGGCTATTAGATAAGTTTTCAAAACAAGTTGATGAAAAATACAGTAAGTTTTTATTAATTAGTGGTGGCAGTCGAAGTTATGCCTTTGTTCCTTTCAGTTGATCTTAAAAGTTTCAAGTCATGTTGTAATTTGTTCAGAGCTATCACCGACTGTTTTATCACAAAAACGACCAAATTATTATTACTTTTTAAATGTCATACTTTTATATCTCGAGGCAAATATCGAAGCCATCTAATCTCACAGCAGGAAATTTAAGAAACTACGTTATAAAATCCGTCAATAATAATTATAATCTTTATTCAATAGCTGACTTCAAAGATGAGATCAATTAAGAGATCTTCTAGGACTCACTCTTTCATACCCTAAAATTTCCACAGCATAGTTCTTCAGAACAGTTAATAAACAAATGTCAACAAATAACAGTTAGTCCACCTTGTCAACTTGTATTAGGCCTAAATTCACGCAATGGTAGAAGAGGTCCGTACCCAGCTAAAAAATAAATAAATAATTTTACCTTCCACCTTCCGTATATATACACTTTATGTTATATCGGTATATTACTCGTATACCTTATTATAATACTCTACCTTTGTGCTGAGAAAGAAAGGTAAAAATAGAAAACAAAATCCATTTTCCAAACACTATGTTGCCTTGTCCAAAGCTCCATTGTAATATGAAAAATTGTTTGAAATATAATATTGTAGGGATACAGTGTTCATTAGTGACTTATTTTCACAATATTACTTAATTATCTTCAACTTCTTGTCATAAACGGCTTCGCTCGCTTTAATATAGATTTTGTAAGTAAATATTTTTTTAAAAAAGCTCAAAAGTAAGTCTCCAAAAAATTTGATCATTGCTTGGTTTTTTATCGCACCAATGCAATAACCGATTTTTACGGTTTTAAATATGATATGAAATCACTATTTATTATTTGAAGAATTTAATTTAATTCTCACTGACAGAGTTCCGTTTGTCAATCACACAAATAATTTCTTTACGTGGATCGAACCAGCGCTCCTTATTTTACGGAGTAGTTTGTAACTTATTACACTATGCTATAATTATTGTCAACAGTTGACGAGACTTTTTATATTTTACCTAACAACACCACGTAGGTTCATTACCAAAATCGAAATAAACCAACAAAAGCGGCAATGAACATCAAAACTGCAACATGCTAAAAAAACACAATGATTACCCTTCCGAGTGAAGTTTATCTAACTCGTTATATTTGCTAAAGTTAACAACTAGTATGCCCATATACCCGGCCAGGAATGGCTGTGAGCCAAAGAATGCCTTTATTGCTTGGCGGAATCTGCTCGCTGGAATTCAATAATACGTCTATACGACTTAAAATATTATATATTACACTAGCGAGATTTAGGTCGTCCAATTGACGATAATTTTAAGATGTTTATAAGTGAGAAAATTTGTGTTTAATCCATTGATTTTGATGACCTTTTGTGTTAATTTTTCTATAAAAGATGAGAGAGCTAAACGATGGAATTCAGTGTAAAATGATTTCAGGAAAGACAATTGACGATCTTTATAGGTTCGTGAAGAGTTATGTATTTGCATAATTAAATTTAATATTCTCATTTTAAATAACAATAAATAGGTACACCTACATGTCACGTACATAGTTTTATCCCTATACTAGGACATAAGTTCTGTGTCATTGGTATCAGAAACTACAAGAGACGTCTCGGTCTCACAAACATTGAAACCCAAACCCAATATGAGTTTATCACTCAAACATTTGTCTCGGTATGGGGACCGCCGCCACTTTCCCGTTTCGTAATATAGCATT
The DNA here is from genome assembly GCA_030295005.1 of Cephonodes hylas. Lineage (NCBI taxonomy): Eukaryota > Metazoa > Arthropoda > Insecta > Lepidoptera > Sphingidae > Cephonodes > Cephonodes hylas. Next base: position 11,295,909 of record AP025371.1, read on the forward strand.
TAGCTTACTATACCACAGGGCTGTCAAATTACATTACATAATTACGAAGCCAAAATAAAATATAAGTCACAAAAAGTCTTAAGTTATACACGAAGACCTTTGATTCCACAACTTTATCCATACTATAATATTATAAATGTGAAAGTAACTCTGTCTATCTGTCTGTCTGTCTGTCTGTTACGCTTTCACGTAAAAACTACTGAATGGATTTTAATGAAACTTTATAATAATATATCTTATACATCAGGAAAGAACATAGGATACTTTTTATCCCGGAAAATGTAGTATTCCCGTGGGAATGGGTATTTCGTGATCTACTAAAGCGATTTGAATGATTTTTGTAATCCCGTGGGATAAACATGTTATAAATGCAAAAATCTCTCTGCACTTAACCCTAGAGTCTACGCGGACGGAGTCGCGGGCAAAAGCTAGTTATTAATAAAGTCCCTAATATTAAACTTTATCTTAGCTCTACCGTATTCGTGCAATTAAAGACGTAAACAGGTAAAAATGGAGGTGGAAATGCGATTACCCACTTTACCGATCCATAAAACATTCGGGCGAGTTTTATATTTTACGAAAGATTCAAAGAAATTATTTCCTCGAACGAGTGATTTTATCTCTGGAAATTTCACGCCTACTGAATCATTTTTGATTATATTAAACGCTGTAAAAGTTTCCCTTTTGACATCACAATATCTTATATTAAATTTTCGCCGGTAATTTTATTAAAAATTGCAAAGCTATTGGTACTGAAAATGATATTGTAGTTTGTGAAGGGAAAAGGCTTTGCTAGATTGATGTCTTTCATGAAATTACTGCTTTTCATTCATCATTCCTTATAATTTTGCGTGGGTCTTGTAGAATTTTGTTTTCATTTTACGCAGTTAAAATTGTAGCTGGTAGATTCGAAATAGGATTCGTAAAGTATTATTAAGGTTATATGGTAATTTTTTTTTTAAATTAAAGTATTGATCAAGTGCTATCAAAATGCATTGGTATAGTTTTTTCCCATAAATCTATCTGTTAAATAGAGTTGATAGAAAAAGTTGTTTGTTTATTCCACTTTGTCAGTCTAATTTAGTATACAAACGCATGAAAGTTGTAATGGGTTTGAGGTTCAGTCCCACGATCGAGAACTTCGGCAGTAGCGGGTTCGAAACTCAGGCACTCACCTCTGACTTTTCGAAATTATGTATTCATTATGAATTATCATTTGTTTTAACGGTGAATTAAAACGTCGAGATGTTCTTAGATGCCTTCGCCAAGACTTGCTAGGCCGGCGTGGTAGACTAAGGCACCCATTCACCCATACCATACCCAGTACCCATTCACTTGTAGAGTAGGCTTGCCTTCATCAGTAGGACGCATATGGGCTGATGATGATAATGGTAATGATGATGATCTATGTACGTGCCAAAAATAACTCGATACATATCGATTCAAATTTACATATGCTTTCCACGTACACAACGTTACACCTTCGAAGTTAATCCTGAACCAAATTGTAAGCTAAAGTCTAACTTCCCCTAATTAATTAGTTGTGCTAAACTTTACTCCTCGGATTGTTTGAAATTAGGATATAGTGAAGGATACGCACTTGGCAAGAAGTGAACGAAAGTAATTAACATCACAAAACACGGTTTTGGGGATTATGAAATTCGTTCCGACATTTTGTGATAATGTCTTTGTTTTATGAGAAGGATTTAGATTTATATTGTAATCTTCGCTTTTGTTCTCCAGATTGTAAAGAGAATAATGGAATTACTGATTACATTTATATTGCAGATTACTCGTATACATTTTTAAACACTTAACGATATGGTCCTGTATTCTGATCTTAGTTCTAATCTATTGTCGTCTTAGGAGTTGCTTTAAGGCAGATAACATCAGGGAATTTTACTGCATTGGTAGCTAAAGTACCATAACATATTATTATATCTACTCTCAAAAAAAATAATATTATTAGTTATAACATACTACGAATACAATATGGGACAGACTTTTTGTTACACATTGGCAGTAGCCTAAGGCATAGGTGGTGTGCTTACTGAAGTAGATTTATTACTTACAATATGCCGCACATTACTAGAAAAAATAATTTAATATACTCGATAAAAAATGAATTTAGATCTACTTTTATTTAATGTAACGAAAACCATCATACAAAGGAGAACTGTTTTATTAGATTATACTCCGAAAATACCCTCGTATTTTCGAGCTACAATTATTTATCACATTACACGATTACGAACATTCTTACAGGGCAATCGCAAATGTGTGCAGCAGGCCTAATAGGAAAAGTTGCAAATTGCTAAAGTTTAATAGGATCTTTAGGTATTGTGACAGTTTACAAGCAGTGAACTTGTTAAAGTGCTCTCATTGCAATTACTCGGGTTGTCTCGCTCTTGTCTCGGCATGATCGTAATCGGCTTAGATTTCGGGTTTGTGAGGTAAGTCCGCAGATTCGCGTCTTTGATAAATGTATTATGAATGAAAGTAGGAGGTTATTGTTAGAAGTTACTTCTTTGTTGATTAATCTTAGCGTGTGTTCGTATGAGGACTTAAAGCTTAGTCGCTAGAATATATTTCCTAAGATTTTATAATAAAATATGTTTAGTAGAAATTTGATAGTTGTGGGTATAAAAACTGCTACACAGTCTTGAATTCGAAGGTTAAAAATCTATGTAACGTTCAAAGATTAAAACATAAAGAATATTAAAAGATTTTGAAACTCATGTATAGATATCATAAAAAAATGATTAATTTAATAATCCTAGATTTAAAGTATTTTATATAGATATTATATTCCTTGGAATTTATGTCCACTTCTTATTACTTTTTAGAAAAACTAATCTTCGCAAAAACAAAGATAGAAGCCTTGTATGTAGATGAGAGGAAAGGTCGTTCTAATACTCTTAATTATTCTCCAAAAAAAACCCTTATATCCAAGAACAGAAATAAAAATCCACAATTTCATTACTTGTATCAGCCCCTGTTCCCCATCAAGGCTTCTTAGAATTTTCACCCCTACTAATTGATTCAACAAGTTTTCAACTCGATTGGACACTTTGGCACGTGCAGGGCGAGTCGTTGACCTAAGGGCGAAGGTGAATTTTAGCAAGTCACAGATCACAGCCGTCGATAAAGTTATGGGTTATCAAATTTAGGGAGGGTCGCAAAAATTATTACCTCGAAGTGCGATCCGAGTGCCTTTCTAATATGACAATTTATATCTGCCACTCGGAAACCCCTAGAGTTTAAAGAGTTGGCTTTGTGACGAGAAATTTGAGAATTTATTTTGTTGTAAAGAAGTACAGTTGGGTGATGAACTTTGAAAAGTATCTGATTATTATAGTATTGAAAATAATAATTTTCAATTTAAGAATTTTCATAATTATTACTACTTGAAATTTTATTGAATTAAAAAAAAAACTGAAAGGCTTTAAATTTTTATTAATAATTCGGATGATTATCTAAATTCTTTTTTCTCAACAAACTTGAAAGCCTCGTCTAAGTCAGTAAATAACTGAGAGACTTAAAAAAATATTACTTGCAATAGCCACTCCAATTTTAAAGTACTCAAGTCTTTATTAATCAAGAAAACAGCATCATTTATTTTACCCTTATATTTCAATCACTCAATTGTAAAATAATGGTTATAAAAACATTTTTCAACGAAATTCAGCCACAATTGTTCAGTACAGCGTGGTGCTTCGGTGAAAAATGTTAAAACTAAAGGAATTAAACATGCTGACACGACCGAAATGAAGAAAATACAGCGAACTCTTAGAATTTATATAGCCTTACCTGAGCACAAAGAAACACTGAACTGGAGCTAGTGTTGAGGCTATTTTCTGTTTCAATCTTATTTCTTTCGAGGAAGAAGATACACATGATTAATTTCAATGTATAAAATATGTACACTGAACTCACCCATGTTTTTTATGGGAATATTACAGTTTTTAAGATTTCAAATTAATGTGTTTAAATAATCTATATCCACTTCATAAGTCATCATCATTCCCTTCCATTTTATTTAGAGCCGGCATATATTTGATCGAAGGCCGGCGCAGTATGTTTTTCTACCCAAACATCCTTATCAGCCGTCATAATTTCATTCACACCTTTTTTATATCATATTATATATTTAGATTCATAGATGTAACATATTTTTCTTGCAAACTGAAGAAATAACTTGTTATTAAAAATCACAAAAATGAATACATGAGAATTATTAAAAATAAAGACAGTTGTAAAAGAAATGGCAGAGTACCAGAAAATGTAGATAGGTAAACATTTGTACACTATTTATTACAATACAAAACATCTTAAACTGTACTAGCAGTATTATCGCTTAAAGCCACTTCATTCACACAATATACAACTTGAGGTAAGCAATTAACACGTCACGATGACCTATGTAATTGTATGCATTTGGTTAGGAGCAAGCGGGCGTTATTCTATCTGTAAAGTCAATTATTTTCACATTATTTACATCATAGAAGAACAGATAACCGTTAGGGGAAACATATTCTAGATTGCAGACCACGGTTCGGCAAACGTAGGGTAGGACGCCTCCTGGCAAGGTGGATGGTAGCTGCTGGATGAGAAGGGCCGAAGATCGAGCCCAGTGGCGTGCCATAAGAGTGGCCTATTCCAGAAGTGGGAGTGATAAAAGCTGTTATAGAAGATGATAATGATGAGATCATAGGATACAATAATTCCCTTTCCTCAAGGGTCAATGATTTCAATCTGTAAACTGGTTCCAAACAATAAATAAATTTTGATGAATTGCATCAATAGTTCTTTAAAAGAACAGATGAAACTATCTCATGAATCAAGTAGATCTCAGCTATTTCCGTCCGTAGGAAGCATCATGAACAAAAGTTTATTACACTATCTGGATGCAAAACCTCTCTACTCCATTAATCTTAGTCCAGGGAACTTAAGGCAAACTCCTCGAAAGTATTTAGTTGAGAAATTAAAGACAAATTCGAGTGTTCCTCTTTATTTTATTGAGTCTTTTAATTGTTCTTGTTTTTACTTTTTTAAGCGGGACACGTTTTATAAGCCCTCAAGATTTATGTACGACTTTTTGTTCAACGTTTATCTCGGTTTCGAGTTGGTTACATTTTACGCTTTCAGAGCTATATTCTGTATGGCTATCTCATGGTCTTTAAGCTTCTTAAAATAAACACAGTAGCATTGTAAAAGGTCAAAGTTTCTAAATATGTCATATCACAAATTCATCTATACTAATATTATAAAGAGGTAAGGTTTGTGAGTTTGTATGTTTGTATGTTTGTGACGTTGTAGAAAGTAAACTCGCGATCTACTGAACCGATTTTGAAAATTCTTTTGCCAATAGAAAGCTACGTTCTTTGTGAGTGTCATAGGCTATATATTAGTCTGAAAAATGATAAGACTTTTTTGTTGTAGCAGGCTTTGCGAAGTAAGTCGAAAAAAAAAACGGGGAAACGAAACCATTTTTTGCAAACGCTGCCTTACCCATGAAAGACATATAGTTGAGTCCTAGAGAAAAGTTGTAGAGCTTGATAATATCTACAAAAAAGTCAGCGGTAGCATATATCTAACTTTTAGGGTTGGTTCACTATAACCTGTTTTATGCTAACTAAATTTATTATAAAATAAAGCATTGTTTGTGAAGGTATTTTTATAAAGATTATATTAATCCTTATCCAAATAAATGCGTTATTTAGTATAAGTATTTCATTTAAAAGAAATTTGCCCTTTACGTCATTTGATTTCAATGAGTATCTTAGAAGATATCGCAGTTTCAAAATAATCATCCAGCGCGCAATAATTATGTACAAGGCGCCGACCGGCGCGTTACGGTTTCACGTTTAAATAATTTTACCGATTTGTATGATTTTTGGTATGGGCATAAATAGGACTTTAAGGAGTAAAATAGACCATAACTTATTTTCTTTCTGAACTCAACCCTGTAGTCTACGCGGACAAAGTCGCGGGCAACAGCTATTATATATAATTTAATAATTTTAGTTTTGTACTTTCAGTCCTTCACTTATCTCGAGGACGTTTTTTTTCACTGTTTCAAGGTACCCGATTAAATAACAGGAGAGATATTGTTGATGTGAGTGAGAAATCATCGAAATCCGAGACAATTTTTTTTAAAATGATACTATTATTCACTCTGCTCATGAAAGTGTTGATACAATGATGAAGAAATGGGGCTCACTAAAAAAATATGATATAGACCAGAAATTTACCCTCATTGCTTTTTAAGCAATTATTTCATTCAATCTATATTTATCTAAACCTATCGGCATTTAAATTACTTTTAAACATCCCAAGACTTAGCAGTTCGATAGCAGTCGAAGGCTGATAAAATGATCAGAATTGGACATTTGGAGCGTGGTATCTAATCTGCATAGATAGCGAGCCAGTTCGGCAGACGTTGTGCGGTTGCGGCCTACCCGCCGTCTGGTGCCCATAAATTGCTTCCTACCCTACACGACGGAAGTTTATTTACGTTGATGCAATAGTTGGACACGTTTGTAGTCCAGCTCCACGCAAGGCAAGTGTGTGGGTCTAGGCGGTGTGAATTGTAGTTCGTGTTTGTCTTTGCTGGTGGTCTATTGAAATTTGTTGTTCAAGTTTGGTCAAGTAGAAGTGATGGGTGCATTTTGTTATGAGTTATGAAAAAGTGCGGTTGATTTAAATAAATGCTATTATCTTTTATGCAGAATTTTTTATGTGATGGTTAGTTTTGCGATTACAGTCTTAAGCCTTGAGAAAATACGAAATGATTAAATTGTGTCTTGCTAGTTAACACCCTGTTTCTGTTTCTCGGGTTGTTACTTTTTCATGTCAGTAGATAACTAAAAGTGTAGCAGGAAAAGGCTTTCATTTTTAAAACATATAATAAAAAATAGAAGTAAAATATATTAACTTGCAGAATAAACCTTTAAACTAAATCCAAGTATTCTCATGCATCATTATTACTTTCATGCCATTATACAGTGAACTCTGGTAAAGGACGTTTCGTGTCGCAGCACAATTCCGCTGGCAGACGCGACTTTCCGACTTTATATGGAGGTATTAGACCAAATTTCCATGAGTTTCTAACTCTGTGCTATTGTTTTGCGCTGTAAATAGGGCAAGAGACGGCGAAACGGCAACGCTGATTCCGAATATTAACATAATCTGGCATTTTGTTGGAATTATTCATCCCGAAGTGCAGTTGCAATTGCATAAACATCTGCCAGCCGGGGTACGGACAAACGGAATAATGTATCGGACAGCTCCCCTACTGTCATTCCTTCTTTGGGTTGATTTTTGGTGTCAATAAATTTAAGTTGGGCTTAAGGGAAGGTCATCATTAATTAGATTATTTGATACCTACTTGCGCTCCCAGTTACCCTCTCCCAAGACTGACAAGAAGTATAGCGATGATAACTTTTCTCTTAAAAAAGTTTTTTTTTTGGACAATGTCACTAAGCATCTTCGTCATCATAATCAGTCGAAAGACGTCCACTGCTGGACATAGCCCACCTCAGAAGACTTCCAAAGTGCTCTATCGAAAGCGACCCGCACCCAGCAGCTTCCCGCGATTCTGGTAACTTAGTACTTCTTGCCTATTCCGTGGTAAACAATGTACTAAAAGGACTTCACATATCGCACGCTTAAAAATATAGTGACCTAACTCAAAATTTTGTATTTTCACCTTCATTCACTTTGTGATTAAATATAGTCGGATTAAATAATAAAATTGTAATGGATGTAATGTAACTATTTAGTACCTACACATATTTTTTAAACATAATGATTTTTTTAATATTTTCTACAAAATGTATTTGATGAAGTTAAATATTTTTCCCCATTTACTTACCTTAGACTCGGCTTTTTGAATTAGGTCACTATATTATTAAGCGTGCGATATGTCATTTAAATACGTCACTCAACTAAACAGAGCTTGTTGCCATATATTTGTACACGTACTGGCGAGAAACAATAGTATTAAGAAAGTGACGTAATCGTAAATAACTTGAAGTTTTTATTTAAAAACCGGATTGGACTCGCGTGGGCACTTCGGCCCCAACCTCTCCGGTGGGATATAAATAAAAAAAAATAATAATAAAAATCTTTATTCATTAGATAGAATACAAATGTGAGATCAAGGTTGAGACCTTCTAATAAGTATAAAATACTTGTGCCAGAAGGTCTCGCTCTTCCATAACTAATTATAAATACAAATTTTATTTATTGTATAATTTGTTAAAATAATACACCACAAATTACTGAAATTAGGATTTTAAATAATTTAGTCTTAATCCCAGCTGAATTATTATTTTGTTAGAAACCCCATATTTTTTTCAGTTATGACTAAGAATTAATATTGTATATAGGTACGAACTATGGATGATATACAGTTTTGATCAAAATTCTCATATAAAAAAAGCAGCTTAATCATTTTTCGTTACATGTTCTACTGTGGAGCACGGGCGACGTGTATGATTCAGAGTAAGTAACAAGGGCTTCCAGTAATCTTCCGCAGTAACACGTAATATAGACTAGTATTACCAGCGGACAATCAAAATCCTTTAACGATACCTCATTCCAGTTCTAATAAGTTCTTTAAGGAACTATAAGGGAACAGATAAACATACATACATTCATACATACATAATAACCCTCCTTTGGCTTTGCCATCGTTTCTTTCTTATTTTCATTCATTAGTTACAAAGATAATTCCATTTAAGCAGCTGTCTTTTATAAAGACTAAAATATGGCAAAATATAAATACAGACAGATTTTAATTAAGATAACTTACTATTTATATAGCTATAGGCTATCTTCCCGAAATTATCCGTTTATATTCTCTATAAATGCTTTGTACCGCAAACTATCGTAAGAATGAAATATTATGATTTTTTTGGCTCATACGCTTTTATTTAATCAGTATATTTTATTTGAAAGCAAAAAAAAATACGTCTAACTGAGAGTTTCTTGATGTTATAATCATCATCAACCCTAAAACGTCACACTGCTGGGCACGGGCCTTCTTTACAACAGAGAGGGTTTGGGCCTTAGTCCATCACACTGACTTCGTGCGGGTTGGCGGACTACACACTTAAGAAATTCCTAAGAGATCTTTTATTTGTGGAGTATTCCTCACGATGATTTTCTTCATCGTTAAAGTACGTAATAATTTACTGCGAACACACACACAACTTTGAAAAGTCAGATGTATGTGCCTTGAGCTTGATTCCGCGACCATCAAGATTCTCGACCGCATGTTTTAACCTCGAGGAAAAGTCTATTCTGATAAAAATATTATAATATTCATCATCAACCCAAATACACCCCACTGCTGGGTACAGCTCTCTACCATTGAGAGGGTTTAGGCCATAGTCCACCACGCTGGGTAAATAGCATTATCCGGGGAAAATGCGGTCACTATACTCTGGTTTATAACAAATGTTTATATGACTATCATACATGCAAAATACCCGCAAAATCACTTACATAAGTGTACCTATGCAGTGGTTGTGAGTTATGTGATTCTAGATTTGCGTGGTTAAAACTAATAATTTTAGCAGGCCCCTAGAGCGGTTTGGCTCGCCAGCCAAAGTGATATATTTAAAGATTATCTCGTTCCGTGTTATAGTGCACTAATTTCTCTTATAAACCCGATGGATCTATATTCATTTAAGTATTACAGAATTGAGATTGATTTTAGCTGAATGAATTAGCCGTTTTCTCGGAGATATATGTTTTCAACATATTTTTGATTGTAAGTTATAGCTTTTTTATATTTCTAGCGGGGTTTAAGGAACATTTAAAACATTTATATTAACAAATTCATTGTTATGCAAAATATATTTTTTGAACACGATATTACATTTCGGTTGATTAGTTACTCAAATCTAAACTATGAGCCTTTATTTAAGTCGGTATTATGCATTTACCATCAGAGTATGTTATATTTGATTATACTCATTAATAACTTTTCATTATCATTATCAGCATTTAGGCTGACGTAGTGTGGAACGTCCGGTAGCACGATGGTCCGACGACTTGAGAAAGGTGGCGGGTAACGGATGGATGAGGGCTGCACAAGATCGGAATGGTTGGCGCTATCTTAGGGAGGCCTACGTTTAGCAGTGGACGGCGATAGGCTGACTATAGTATATATTATCATCAGCCCATATACCATATGTCGTGCTGCTGGGCACGGTCCTCCTCTACAACTGAAAGGGTTTTGGCCTTAGTCTACCACGGTAGCCTAGCGCGGATTAGCGGACTAAAATAAATCTTTAAGCAAACAAATCAGTTCTGTATTTAAAGCATCAATTAAACTCAAACAAACAATAGGGGTTATCCAATCAGATATTTACAAAACAGTTATAAATCCTTCAGTATTTTCTTTAGTCATGCAACAATGAATGGTTATCCATAAAGCGCTGTATAGTGATTTAAATCGCTCGCTGAGATCAAAAGATTATAAACTTAGCCCCGAGGCAGTAAAGCCGGGGCAGGACGGGCTTATGTTTGACACCGCATTAATTGTAAGAAAACAGCGGAATGGCGACTTAATTTCTGAACGAAAGAAAAATTGTGGTACACTTCTGGTTTTAATTCTTTAAGTGGTGGACTCACAAGTCAACTTGACATTAAGCGACAGTTGGTCAGTGCATTTTTATTATTTTGTCGTCTATATTGACTAGGTTGAAATACATAAGTAGTTCTGGAAATGGAATGCATAACGTATCTAAACTAAGAGATATGAAATCGAATCCGTGTGTTTTAATTCAACTTCTTTTATTTGTCCACCAAATATATACATATTTCTCTATAAGAATTTTATTTAGGGTAAAATAGAGGATCACAACCCGTAGCTTCACGATACAGAGATCTTCACCTAATGAAAGCTATTTTTTCATAATTATTACTTTCGTCGCCCATGTCAGTAAAAATAAACAAATATTGTACCTCCCTTCATATGCTTACGTAATCTTACCATCTGTTTTTTAAGAATATTTTTTTCAAGAAATCGGGCCCAAATTTCAGTCTTCCGTAACATCCTAATAGCGCCTAAACACTATTTTTACACCATAAAAACCCATAATTTATTCAACACCGAACGCCCCAAACCTAGAAGTAATTGAACGTCCTCTCGAAACGAGGGCCTGCACCGCTGATTGTGACAATAAATTACTCGCTCACGGCCACCGCTAATTGGTACAGCACTAATGTGTCCAAATTGAAAATATTGAGCTCCGGGAACGTATTGCTTCGACGGGATGTATTTGAAAGGGAAGATTGCGGGGGAATTGATAACATTTGTTGCGGAGATGGCGATGAGTTTTTAATTTCAGCTGCATTGGATAAAATTGGATAGCTGTCATAACCGTTTAGCTAGTTTATCTAAAAGAAAGAAGATAGAAAAATGATTGTTTTGTCTTTTTACCTTTCTGAAACCATACATGATATTACAATAAAAAGTGACAACCCCGTGGTGCAGTTGGCTAAGCACGAGACTACGAAACGAGAGGTGGTGGGTTCGTACTCCGCACTGAGACAAATGTTAGTGTGACCTACGAATATTTGTTTACATAATCCTATGCCTTTTTCCAGGATCCTTTCTACTGCATATCAAAAATTATAAAAAACCCTTTTTATGGTATAGTCGTGAAAGCGTAACAGACAGAGTTACTTCCGCATTTATAATATTAGCATGGATATCCCAAACTTGATGCAAACAATATTCAACTTCGGACGCCACAATGGATGCAGTGATTGCACAAAGTACCGACAAACACCTGAAATTATTCCTGTTTGCATTGACAATCTGCACAAACTGCTAACTTTGGTGTTAGAACGACAGTTATGGCTTATATTAATGTATTCTGCAAAATTTGATTTAGGTATAGCATTAATAAAATCATATTTAACGCATTACGCTGCAAATCTCGTATACTATAACAAAGTAAAAGAGACATTCTTCAGGCCTGTAGCCAGGAATGGGATGTGATGATGGTGATGATGAGGATGATGATGATAATTTCTGTAAAAAAATACATAAATCGTATGGGTCGTCAGCACATGGATAAATACAATTTTCTAACCTATAAGTAAACATACAATATCGCAGTAATAAATTATTATAGGCTGTTTACTTGTATCGTTTCTCTGATAGTGCTTCCAGAATATAGAACAGAATATTTTATATTATGAAGGAAAATGCAAAGATAAAAATACAATATCACTAGAGAACGAATCAAAAAGTTGGCCATTTGAAAAAAATCAAACAGGCAATTAACAAAGTCAATAGAATATTTAAATTTGGAATTTCGTTTAAAAATGCAAGACCGTTATAAATGCAAGGTAAGAATATAAAGTGCAAATGAAAGAGAGAATCAGTGAAACATCTACGTCATCGAACAGCGTGCAAACAGCCATTAACAATGGGTAAAGGTGTGGCTTCAGTTGTAGCGGGTTTATTTATATAAAATGTCGAATTTTATTGATTTTTTTTTGTTCTACAACCGTACTTTTTAGTTGGCAGAGCATTGCAAGCCGCGATAGTCTTGAAATTAAGGCATACAGTCGAACTGTTCATATTTATCAGCACATATACGTCCCCCTGCTGGGCACAAGCCTCCTCTATTACTGAAAGCCGTATTATATTAGGCTTGCCTAGTACGGGTTGGCGAACTTCAAACGTAAGAAATTCCTAAGAACTTTCAGGCGTCTAGATTTCATCACGATGTTTTCCTTCACCGGTAGATAAGCGATAATTCATTGCGAATACACCCATTACTACAAAAAGTCAGAGATATGTGCCTTATGTTTAAACCTGCGACCGCCAAAATTCTCGATCGCGCGACTAATCCTCGAGGCCAATGAAAGGTTTAACAGCTTATCCAATCAATACACGCTATATATCTGTTGTATACAGTCTAATACGATGCGATGACGTCATGAGCTGCAATATGTTACACAGGCCACACCCGAACATTATGTCCAAGACAAATGCCCTAACGCTCCTAATTGTGCCAACATTTGCCTCCATAATCACGTACAATGAATGTGCCCTGCCCTATAAATAAGAACTATATGTAAAGATACAATATCGCACTAATAAATTACTATAGGCTGATTAGTTTTACTGTTTCTCGCTTAGGGCTTCGAGAATCGTTTAATGGTTGTATCGATGGAGTTATGTGGAATATAAATGTATGTGTACTATAAACATACGTTTAATAATTATTTGGATTCAGCTTATATAATTGAATTTAATAGGTGGTTGATATGTAATGATAGTTTTTTTTTTTTGTTTGTTTTCGTCTCCGCTGTGTTTTTTTTTCTTTTGTTTTTTTTCTTTATTTTTTATGGATCAGATTACTTGGTTATATAATATATATGTGTAAGAGAATGCTGCACTTTATTAAGGTCTACGACTATTTTGGAACACGAATATATTCGAGGACCTAATAAGAGCCTGAAAACACTATCGGAAAAATTAACTATCAAGATAATTGACTATCATCTGATCTTATCGACATCGGTATTTACTAACCCATCCCTAAACCTAATATTCGTACACAAAAAGAATTACGAATCGAATCGCTTAAATAAATATTGAAGGGGAGCGAAAATTAGGCACGGCCGTGAACAAAGGATGAAAAATAGCCGAATTATTGCATCATAATTGTATGTTTTCTTATTTCTGCTTCTAAGAGGCCCTGTTCGCAATATTACACAGAGAAATTCGCTTATTGGACAACGATTTGTAAGACTGACAGCTCCGTGGCGTAGTTGGCTAGATACCAGCTTGCGAAACGAGTGGCCGCGGGTTCGATCCCCGCACCGAGATAAATGTTTGTGTGATCCACAAATATTTGTTCCGGGTCTGGTTGTTTGTGAGACCGAAAAAGTCTCTCGTAGTTTCTGATACCCACGACACAAGACTCGTATCTTAGTGTGGGGTCAGGACTATGTATGTGACTGTTGGGTGTCTTTATTATTATTATACATACATACAAGTCTTTGGATATGTATTTTACACCTAGGTCTCGATTGAGGTGTTTTTACGTTCTAAGTAAGTAAGCCTATGGCCGTTTCTGGGGGTTTATTTAAGACTCAATCATACAATAGCATTTGGTTCTATCCGGCGTGAATCAAACCCAGAACCACCATTGTTGTCAAAATAACGTAGCAAGCTTAAGATTATATAATTATTTGACATTATTTTTTTGAATGCGGTCGTTAGATTACAAAAGTCAGAATTACCAATTTTCGTGATTAGGGCTAAGATAGCAGTAGCAGAAATAGCAAGATTAAAATCTTTTTCTGCCCTGCACTAATCGTGAAGGCTCAAAAGCTTGGAATAAATAATCAAGAACAACGATTTCTGGAGGATTCTTACTACATTTTAAATATATTTTTAGTCATACAAATCGCTGGTCTCTTATTCAGCGATTTTAAAAAACGCCTCTGATTCAACCCAGGTTTTTAATTATACAGAACACATTAAAAAGCCCTTTTTTAACATAATATAAATACAGTAATCTCACACCATAACTTTGCATATAAAACTGCGTGGAGTTTTTATAGCTCTCGTATTTAAACTTTTTTAATACGGCAGCGTTCAAGTGGATTTAACGCGTCGAATTAATTAAAAAACTTGGTTTGTGAAAACATGTGATAAGACTTGCGTGCCATGAAACACCGGGAAAGAATACTAATTACATAAAGTAATGACTGTGGAGCGAAAGATAACGATGTTGGAAGGAAACTGATAGGGGAAAGCCAAGAGGTGGAGTCCGGTACATTTTTATGTATGTTTGTTCATGTAGTAGTAATGCCCTTGAGGTTTAGACGAGCAGTCATGAATCTCAGCGATCGCGAAAAAGGCAAAGCACACTGATTTGTCAAAGTTATATGTGCATTCACAAATTATTATCCCATGCTTTAACGGGGAAAGAAAACATAGCGATGAAATTTGCACACCTAAAAATTATTCGGAATTTCTTAGGTGTGTAGTCCGTCAGGCCGCACTGGGACCGCGTGGTAGATTAAGACCTAAACCCTATCAATAGTAAAAGAGGCACGTGCCTAGCTGTATATACTAGACGTATATAGGCCGTTTACTCATTTTCGCGTTGTAAGAAATATGTTGTGAGGCTACATAGATGCTTAAATAACTCCGAAAGAATAATTATATTGTTTATATTGTGTTATTGGGGCAACGTGGTTGCGACGATGACGCACGCTAGTCTTTTACCATCAGTTATCTCATATTAACAGTAAGTACTTTATGACTGCAAAATAATGAAAATTGTTTCTGACACAAGTATATTTAAGTTTTATTATTTTGTTTTTGAGCGTTTTGTGCTGATGTTTAAGACTGACTTTGAAATCCAAACGAAAAAATAGTCTAATAACTACGTAAGTCACTTTTGATCATCTCTGTTATTATTAAACGTACTCTATAAGCGACACCAGCTCTATTCACAAAGGAAAGTAGGTTCTAGATCTAAGAAATCCGAGTAAATCCTCGCCACGAGTCAAGTCACAATAACAGCGCAGTATTTAAACAGAGAAACAGATATCGGAACTGTGGCCAATAATATGTAAATTGTAGGGTTGAATTTAAATACAGAAGTATGGTATATATTCAGTTTTGGGCGTACGTAAACATATTCAATATGCATTTATTCGGAACTTCGTGGCTTGGTTCATTTGAATAACTTTAGAGGATTTGGCCTACGTTCAGTCACGTATTTAGATGTCGGAATGTCCAATGCAGTGTCCTCGGCGCAAAAAGAATCCCCGTCTTTACTTTTCACACAAATTCAAACATTACCTTCTCGACTAAATTCACTTGATTATCTTTTTTTGATACTATCGTGTTTTTAGGTATTTTGTCAGGTAAAAAAATGGAAAATGTTCATAGCTCCTTGATACTGTTAGATAGATACCTTGTAAAACGAGAGAGGTGAGATCCCTTCGCTGAGGCAATTGTTTGTGTGTATTTGTTTCGGTTTTGGGTGTGAGACCGAAAAGACTCTTCGATTCTCTGGGCAAATATATATAACCCGATTAACATTCAAAGCGCTAAAATTTCACTCGCAAAAAAGATGTAGATGTTTGTAAAGAGTCACGAAGTTACCCAGAGGAAGTCTAGTATAAATTTTACGTCAAAACTTTCTGAATGTTTCCCTACCACCGCGTGCGGTTTTTGTTACCTTCTGGTAAAGTCGCTGAGTTCAGTTTTAACTGGTATGAACTGGTTTTTACTGAGCGGGAGTCGCCAAGAAATGTTTACGCTGGTTCGGTTTTCAGTTGCGAGTTTCTTTTAATTACAATGTCACTTGAAAAGGAGAGCGGAAAACATATATTTTTTAATTTTTTTTTCTCTGTTTATAGTGAATGTTAATTTGAAAAATAACTTAATTATTTTGTCTCCTTTTTTAATATAATTATTTTATACGTACATCAGCTCACGCCTATATACCCCAAAAGAGTTAAATGCAGAGATGCATTTCTGTACCCACTTTAAGCCAATTCTGTATTCTCCTGGATAAAGGGCGCATCTATTGCCGTATTGGGGAATAAATCCAAACTCCTTTTTACTGGGAAGTTCATAATGAAACAACTAAATTACACTTTACCTGATCTAGGTTTCCTCTATTATTGTGAGAAGCAATTATGCGCACTATACATAACTTAGAAATTCGTCATAAAATCTTAGCCATCATAGCTATGTATTAGTTTCATGTAATAAGAGGCGAGTTTACTACCAATTTTCGAGTATAATGTAGATTTCGTTGGATGTTAATATTTATCTACGAAGTTTCACAGGTGCGCGTCCGGATTTAAAACCGCAAGAAACGAGATTTTGTTCTGACCGCGTGCCTAATCCTCGAGACTATCCAAACATTTTTAGTTATTAAAGTTATATTTTTAGTTAGTAGTGCCTATTTAAAAATTGTTATTGTCTTTTGATGAATAATAAATGATTGGAATGCTTTGACGAAAAAAGAAATTCTATAAAAATGTCTGATTATGTGCGTACAATATCCATTTGAACTCTACCACAAAACTTTGCTAACTAAACAGCGTCAGTCAACATCGAAAGTAATGTTTTATACCCTCTCTTTGACTTCGAAAATTTTCATACACCACAAACCACGGTGTGGGCAGGCCGAAGAGTTTTACGACAATATAAAACCGCAAGTCTATTCATTTTACGATTGGAATTTCATCAGTGTTTTCTCGAAATCCACTTTCCAGTTATCTTTTTTTCTTTTACGACACATGCAGATGAGATGTACAATATTAAACTCAATGGGGTAGGCTTAATATTGCGACGATGTTATCCGCCTCGTGAATTTATTTTTAGGTATTTAATTTTGTATATTATGGAATTCGTGTTATTTTTAAAATATTGCAAACGTACTCAAAGTGTGCAATAGAGTAGTATTATGTACATAAACGAGTAGTCTAATGGTAGTAAATAAATAAATAAATACACCCAACAGTCACAAACATAGCTCTGACCTCACACTAGGTTACAAGACCCGTGTCGTGGGTATCAGACACTACGAGAGATTTTTTCGGTCTCATAAACACCCAGACCCGAAACAAATATTTGTGGTTCACACAAACATTTGTCTCGGTACGGAGATCGAACCCGCGGCCTCTCGTTTCGCAAGCTGGTGTCTAGCCAACTGCGCCACGGGGGCTGTCAAGGCTAGTAGTATCTTTATCTATATTAATTTGCTCGAAGTCATGTTTATACATCTCATCATGTAGTTGTATCAGATGCTTTCACTGCTTTGTAGATCAAATCCAATCATACTCGTTTCATAATTAATCTCTCTTCATCAACCCATATACGCCCACTGCTGAGCACGGGTCTCCTCTACCATTGAGAGGGTTTTAGGCCATAGTCCGCCACGCTGGCCTAGTGCGGGTTGGCGGACTACACACCTAAGAAATTCCTAAGAACTTTTAGGTGTGCAGGTTTCATCACGATGTTTTCCTTCACCGTTAAAGCAAGTAATCATTCAGTTTGAATACACACATAACTTCGAAAAGTCAGAGGTGTGTGCCTGGGGTTCGAACCCGCGACCGTCGAGATTCTCGACCGCGCGCCCAAACCTCGAGGCCATCACTGCTCAATTTAATTTTATTTAGGGTAAAATAGAGGATCACAACCCGTAGCTTCACTACATCTGCATCTACCTCCAATAAAAAGCACACCTGCATTTCAGTGATGCTTATTAATGTCGAAGCCACGTTTCGTCATACTGAACTTCACACAGTCAAAATCACATTGTTCATCAAGTTCCGCTTCCAGATTACAAGTATCAAAATTCTTAACACGAAGCGTCTCTCGTACACGTGATTGTACGAATATTGCGAATCACAACCAGCTAAGCTTGAAACTTGTAACAAAGTTATTAGGTAAAGTTCGCCCCCCAGCCACACCTACCGGTTACTTAGGATTAATTAAAGGGCCCGTAACAACAATAGCTTCCTGGATGAAATGTGGGACGAGACTTATGCAGCTTCGGATTGTCAGTTTTTGTATGCGTTTGGTAATTATGCAAATGGATGTGTGGATGCTGTTCTCATATACGTAATGAGAACCCGGCGACTCCATTTTTATAGAGTAGGCTTAATTAATTTTGTATTCGCAAAGTATTATCATGTACTACAACAGTGAAGGAAATCATCGTAAGGAAACCTCTAAAAGTTTTTTAGTTTCTATACCTAATATTAATATTCGTTTTATAGCCGGCTTTAGATTGTTAATTTTTGGATTGTGTTCGTCTAAATGTTTGTCAACTACCCTGTTTAATTAGTTTTTGTTATTTTGTTTTACTTACCATTTGTTATTTTTACGTTATTTTAAGCGATAAGCCTCTGAATTTGATTATTTCTTTTTGTGATTTCTCATGTAAGTGAATAATGTATTCTTTATGAGAAATAAAGTTCTTAAACCTTAAATCACTTATTAAAGCCGCAAAATACACGAATCATGAAGATAAAATGCTGTCAACGGGTTTTATACCTAAAACCCAGGCATCCTTTTCAAATTTTAGTCAATCTTAGGCTCTGAGCTAAGAAGTTGGTTAAAGGGATTAATTCTGAAGACACAATACCTCACTATCCATAGGCTGTGATTAAAAAGGGCTCGCCATTGTTGCTGATATCCGCAGGCAGACTTTAATCCCAAGTTATTTCGAAAGCAGTGCCAGACAGTATCTGGCGAGAAAAGTTTCAGGAAAAAATAGAGGTGCATTCGTTTTCAGTTTGACCTGGAATTATTTTTGGCTTGTTATGTTTGGAAATGAGTTTCGCTGTGAACAAAGTAAATGTTTTTCCCTGTTTTGTCGAATAACATATGGAGCGGTGCAGGAGTTTATTAAATAGTTCGCAATGGCATTCGCTTAATAGCAAAAGTTATTTGGCGTATTGTATCTACTGAAAGTACGAAATGTTTCAAAGCATGCCGAATTTTTGTATAAATTTTGTTCGTTTTGATTAAAATGCTTTTTTCCTGTAGTGGATTAAAAAGTTTCGTTGATGCTTAATTTCGGCAATATGGATTATTGTTTATAGAAATACAAACTCAGATCTGGTATGTAATCAACGAGGGAATTTAAGTAAAATAATAATAATTTTAAACTAAAATAAAACGTATTAACCGAAGAAAAGTAAGTTTGTAGTTCGTGCTTTTGTTTTTAAATTTTGTAACCGAATTTCGTATATTTTTCTTTCATTTCTAGCTTTTTTCATAAAAAATTCAAGAAATTTAAGTACCGTATCATAAACTTTGTGATGTGGCGTAATTTTAAAATCCGTAAAATTTAATATGGAAAGAGAAAACACAATCCATTTTTCGAATGAAATCCATATAAAGCAGTCTTTCCCAAAGGCGCTGCAGGTCTCAAGGGAGGCGGTAAGAGACCCAGAAAGAAAATGGGGGCGTTGTGTAGAGGCCTGGGGGGTGATTTGCAATTTTATTTAGCTAGGAAGTCTCTTTGAGCTCTCGACTCTCAACATCAGCTTGTGAACATCAACTAATTTGAATTAAAATATTGCTCAATCTCGGTTCTATATTTCTCTCCGCGTAGTTCATATATCTGTTCTATTTTATTGAATATAGAAAAAATTAAAATCATGTCAATCGGTCGCTCCGTTTCGTAATGAAAGTAGATAGTAAAAGTTTCGTTCGTTCGTAGAAGTCTCCGTTAATATACATATTTAGGTCACAATAATTAATTAATTTAATTTGAAGTTATAGTGGTTTTTAAATAGATGAAAAAATAGGGGCGCTAAAAAAATATTTATTCTCAAAGTGGGCAGTAGACAAAATAAGTTTGGGAACCACTGATATAAAGTAACAAGGAACTTGCAACGCTTAAACTTTCTCATAGTATGAAATATTTTTATTTTGTTTAGAACGAGTGGCAAGCTGTGATTGCGAATTTAAGCTCCGAAGACTTAAGTGCCCTACAGTTTAATCCTTAAAGCAGGTCGTATATTATATAAACAGTTTCAATTCACGAATCAGTTCTTGCGTCTTGGAATGAGTTGAATTTAATGCTCCAATTCGTAAGGCGATGAAGTGCTGTTGGTCAATTCGGTTTGCCTAAAATAACATTTATAAAGGGTGTATTTAGCCCATGATCGAAAACTATGGCAGAAAATTTAGTACTTTTCGGCATTTTTTTTAACGTCAATGGGTTCATAATCACCGTATCTATTACCTTACTTAGTTTTCAAACAAGTTCTGAATACATCCTGTATTTACTTTTTGGTAAGTTAGTACAGTCGTGAAACACACCAGTGTCTCCGAATAGATAGGTTGAGGTGAGTCCTCAATGTGAAATATCGTAATAGGACAAATTTTGTGATTATTATTTGAATAGGTATTTAATATGTGAAAGTTAAAAAATAAGCGTCTTACATTCAATCTTATTTTTAATCTTAGTTTTTTTTCCTAAGCTCTACGTCTACCACATATATAGAATTAAGTTGTCACTCGTTCATCACATCACTAATTGTAGAGTCTAAAAAAAAACAAGTTATCATTTCAGCTTCTTAATTTGAATATTTTTTTGAAATAATAATTATGCTTTATTTTTTTATCATATTTTTTTTGGTAAGACCCATCGACCCAATAAGCCAGTATTAACGATAAAATTTCCGAACAAAATTATTAATGAACATAATATCGTTACTACTGGATATAATCTCGAAATAATAAGTTCTTGGAGGGTCCAATCTTGAAGAAAGCCTGAGTAAGAGCCCTTGGGATCCTCTTGTTCTTATAAGTGATTGATTCTCATCACTTACAAGGGGTCAATTAAGATGACCCGATGAATTAGGCTATCAATCTCCCTAGTGGATGTACCTACTATGAGTGATTTATAATGATTGATGAAGGAAGTAGCGTTAGTTAAATATATTCCGAGTGCGGAGTACGGTAAGCCTGGGGAGAAATTAAAAATATTACGGGCTGTATTTTACTCGATATTAATTCTAGTATCAATCTAAATGCAAATAATACAATAATTCTAATATCACACGTGAAGTCACTTGAGTCTATATATTTTAAAATTTTTTGATAAGTAGTCAAAATTTCTACAAAAATTACTAGTAAAACACTTACGGTATTTTACTATATTTAAATCAGTAGAAATATTTTAATACTAAAGTTCTTTTTAACTGGGATTGTGCAAGTAGAACGTGATGTAAAACTAAAACAAAGATACAGTTCTACTTTCGTTAATAATTTCTAAGGAATCCTCTGTCGAAATAGATAGAGGAGAGCACTCAAACATTTATGTTTAGTAAATTTATTAACCAATATGTATATTAGTAGTGATCTTTTAAATAGTTTTTAGATACGATATCGAGTTTATTTCGTAAAAAATAATTGCAAAACAAAACGGCCTCAAAATAATCTACAAAACTACATAAGTCAAATACGTTTACAAAACGAACACCAAATCAACAAAATTGTTAAATATATCCCGCAGAAGCGAGATACCTAATAAAAAATAAACGTTGACAACCATTTTACCTGGTGTCACAACGTGAATTTATGCCCGAGCGGTTATTTCCTACTTTCTATGCATTGTCGGTGGCGAATAACTTATGCCCTGTGAATTGCCACACTGTATTTGCCTTTAATGGCTTTTTACAGAGGCTAAGAGCCCGCTTTTAAGCGTTTGTGAAGAGGTAAATTCGAGACTTCACGGCCAAGTGTTGCGAAACTCTTATTGCGTATGTTTAACACTTCAGTACGTATGGAGGTTGGGTGTAGACAGATCGTGAGCGAAAACTAAGATTAGTATTAGTAATGGTGAATACAAAAGCACTGATGATAAAAAATTACAAAGCATGTGACTTGTTTTCGAAGCGGTCTGTTTACACCCGAAAATGGAATTGAACTAATTAAATTTTTAATTCCAAATAATCACATGAAATCATGTTAACAGACCACGATCGAAAACTAGTATAAGTAATACATAGTTAAAAAAAGCAGTGATGGCCTCGAGGTTCGGGCGCGCGGTCGAGAATCTGCGGTCGCGGGTTCGAACCCCAGGCACACACCTCTGACTTCTCGAAGTTATGTGTGTATTCACATTGAATTATCACTTGCTTTAACGGTGAAGGAAAACATCGTGATGAAACCTGCACACCTAAGAGTTCTTAGGAATTTCTTAGGTGTGTAGTCCGCCAACCCGCACTAGGCCAGCGTGGTGGACTATGGCCTAAACCCTCTAAATGGTAGAGGAGACCCCGTGCTCAGCAGTGGGCGTATATGGGTTGATGAAGAAGAAGAAGAAGAATACATAGTTATGGTAAAAACGGCAAAGAGTTTTTTTCCAGGCATCTTTAAGACAGCAATGTGATAAACGTAACTATTATCCGTCTCAGATTTCGATCTTTGTCTGTTTACAGTATAGTCTATATTTTATTTTTTGAGCAAAAGTTTGGAAATTTCTATAAGTTACGAAAATAATATAGCTTTAGAGGTTTACAAATGCCTGAGTATAAAAAAATCAGCTATAGATTTCTCAAATTACTTTGACGTTGAATTGGCGAAAATTAATGATTATATCAATAGTATTGATATGACTGGCTGACTTAGTAGCCATCCAGTGAAAAGGAAGATTGATCAAACTTAGTACTTAATGACATCACGTGCAATACTTACAACGTGCAATACTAATGTTTTTTTTAGATGTAAAACCATTTAAATCGCAATTTTTAATACATTTCCAAGATATCGGAAACGTAAAACCGTATTTCACCGCTTCAAGCTGTCAGGAAGTGAAGTGAGGCGGGTAGGCGCCATCGTATCTATGAGGAAATGTAATTTCAATTTTAAGATTCCATTTTTGGTGGTAATATTTCCTTTTTTGCATTTTGCATTTAGAAGTAAAATCAGTGATATGTATAGGTAGTTTAAGGTATGTTACTGTTTATTATATATAGGTTTATATGAATGACTGTTTTACGTATTGTCGTAAACAGTGACTTCCATTTAAGCCTTTACAGGTTAATGCATGATGTCTAAGTTTTATTGTTTATTGTTCAGCAAGTATTTTCTCATTTCTATGTCATACAGGTTTTGTTAAACAAAATGTATTTCAAACGTAAATAATATTATTCGGAATACAATCGTTTGGAGCTTAAATAAAATTCTGTCTTTGCCAGTTCATTCATTCCATTTGACATTGAAGTTACATAAAATTTTCTTAAAATATATGTAATATTAAAATATGTCTACTGCATAAAAAACATTGGATTCTAATGTTCGCATCAGACGCGATAAGGCACACAAAAATATTTCTAAAAGCTTTGAAAGTAGAAAAAGTTTCGCTTTATGAACCAATAACTTGGCATACATGCGATTCAGACTAATTTAAATCCGAAACATTTATATTTCATACACAGCACGTTTTTGTTAAGACGGTCTTCCAATGTAAGCTTAGCGATTTCGTTCAAATTAAAGCTTATTTTCAACAAAATGATAAAAAATAATATATAAAAAAACATAATTCATCATCGTCATCATCCAGTTAAGAAGTGAAGTGAGAAGCACTGCTAGATAAAGGCATCCTATACAACTGGGAGGCAGCTCAGGCCTTAGACCACCACGCTTGCATAGTGCGTGTTGGCGGACTACACACCTAAGAAAAACTTATAGATTTCTTCATGTTTGCATTGATGACAATTTAAATTTGAAAAGTCAGCGGTTTGTGCCTGGGGTTAGAACCCGTGACCGCCGAGATTCTTGACCGCATGTTTAAGGCCATCATGAATTTTCAAATCAACACATTCATGCCATATTCATTGTTATTTTCGGTACTAATTGATATACCTATAAAAATAAGTGAAATTAGCATCTTTATATGGGTCACAATCCCACACATACCCAGTTTTATATTTCTTATCAGACATGATCAAAACGCCTTTTCATAGACTACATAAAGCAAGAGAGTATATTGCGCAGATTAAGGGCGAAATAAATTTTATTACATCAACCCTTCTTTATCGCAACTATAAAACTGTATAAATTAGGGATTCTGGTATTGGCACACAATTCGTCACTAAACTGTGAGACGTGATTTTTGTAATGAGTTTCTGTATTGATCCTTTTTGTTCGGAAGCAATTGTGTTCTGCGTTCGACGTTAGGTTTAAGTGTGGGGATTTATGGTGTCCTAAGACTTTTATATTGACTCGGACTAAGTGTCAGAGACCGCGTTTTTCTTCTAAGTCATAAAAGTCAGTGGCAGTACTTCCACAGAAGCTCAAGAGCCCTTACTAAATAATTCCACAAGAGTTTACCTGACAAAATTTCAAATAATCTTTAAGCTTTAAATCTTTACATAACTAACTACATTTGACAGGTAAATGAAGAAAATTCTAACCCCAAAATTAACAAATATAAACTAGATATTACGCAACTAACGTGTAACAATTTTAAGCTTCTGAGGAAGTACCGCCATTGACAGACTTATCTTGCATAGGCCTGCTTAAAAAGACCTTAATTTACTTTGATTGATCATGTCATATATGCTCAAAATTTTACTAGACATTTTCATACTAGCAGGAATTTCAAATGTTGTTTTTATCTTTATTTAGTACTTTCTTCTTCTTCTTCTTCATCGACCCATATACGCCCACTGCTGAGCACGGGTCTCCTCTACCATTGAGAGGGTTTAGGCCATAGTCCACCACGCTGGCCTATTGCGGGTTGGCGGACTACACACCTAAGAAATTCCTAAGAACTTTTAGGTGTGCAGGTTTCATCACGATGTTTTCCTTCACCGTTAAAGCAAGTGATAATTCAATGTGAATACACACATAACTTCGAAAAGTCAGAGGTGTGTGCCTGGGGTTCGAACCCGCGACCGCCGAGATTCTCGACCGCGTGCCCAAACCTTGAGGCCGTCACTGCCACTTTGATTTAGTACTTTGCTTGTTAATAATGGCTTTACTCATTTGTTTCAATGTATTTAATTTTAGAACTCGTTTTCATTTAAGCTTTGTTACCATATTGGTTCCGAGCACATTCTTCATCCACCCTTTAAAATTATTTTTAAAAAAGGAAATTACAAAAATTGAATCATTTAGCTTCGTATCAGCGGTTGATATCGTGTGTGTAACGTTTCCAATCGAAACGAGATCATACTTTATTGATACTGTTATCTCAGCATGAACATTACCGAGAGCTGTGTAACAGCATTCATTGAAACTCACTCTACATCGGCTGACTTTTGTGTTTTTGTTACATACGGGTTCTTGAGGCAATTGAACATTAGGTTCCATTGTATGTATTTTGAAATAAAAAGGGAAAAAGGGTTCTAGTGTCTGGAGAAATGAGGTTCTGAGGCATCTCCAGCCACTTTGTCAGATATAACGTCACGAAAATAGTGCATCACTCTAGGTCATCAGTTCAGATGCATTATAAGAAATATATCATGCAAGAAATACAATGTGTTGGTCTCTACTACCGCTTAGCGCGCTATCCATAGTTATAATTGAGATGGCTTAAGATGCCGTCCATTTCAAAGCAGGATGTTTTAAACGCTCAATCATAATAAAATGGTTGACGGTCACAAACTCTACATTATACCCTAAAGGCACACTTAACGTCTATGATGAACTGGTTTATTTACATAAATCAAATAATTAATAAGTCACAAGGTCTTCACAATCATTTTAAATCGATGTCACATTCAAGAAAACTTTTCGGTTTATCAAAGAACCTTCCAGGAATTACGTAACCCGAACCCTGGAACCCTAACTTCGGCTCCCATTCCCCAAATAGCTGTGTGATCTGACACGTAAGGCTACGTGCAAACTTAACGCACATTTGCTGCAAATTAATGCGGACTTTTCGTCGTATACGGAAATGGGATTGTACTTCTAATGTTCAAGGTTTAAACCTTTTAGGGAAACAACGCCTCACAGTATTTGTTTAGATAACACTGGAAAACAGCATATCTGTTGCATGAGATTTTATACATGAATCTGAATAGTTTTTCCGCGCTGATTTCAAAAATATATGCTGTTTTTATGTAGCAGCTCTAGTTTTGGAGTTATGAAGTGACATGGCTTTTAATTAAAAATGCAAATAGTTTATATTTAAAAAATCTATTAAATATATTAATTCTGAATAAAATTTCCTTTTTTTGGATTTTCTAGAGTCAGATGTGTTATGAGTACAATTTTAAATGCTCCAACAATAGTCAAACGTGATTTGTTCATTACAGTACCCCTAATATCTCTCCGCTATAATGTAAATATTCTGGTAAAAGCGCTCTCCTTGCTCCTCGCATAGAAGTCACCGAAATTTTCAGGAAAATGGTCTAGATGGCTGTAAAGGTAGTGAAGCTTAATACTCGTGTTCCATCCAAGCCGCAGGAAGGGTATCAGCAACTGTTCAGCGTGCTGATTGCAGCCGTCCGACATCCTATTGCCAAAAATGTTTCTTTCCTTCAATCGGGAAGCTAACATTTCTGATGCCGTTTTAGACAGTCCAAGGTTCCTGATTAAGTCATTTAGACCATCATTTAGTGGTGGGGGACTAACGTAGCAAATAAAATCACCGTCATTACCACCGTTGTCGTTTTTGGTTTTTTCACTGCACTGGTCTGGATTCTCCGAAGATGGACATGACTGCTGTGGTGATGATTTGTCACTAACACTCAAGACTGGTCTTATGGCAGATTTTTAGTTAAATATATCCACTTAGAGCAATTTTTATGGTTTGAACGTATGATTTTCGTTACACAGAAATAACAGTCGTCATGATGGTTGGATAGTTCACGCCAAATCACAGGAGCTTTGAATTTAAAAGTGGGTATTTTTTTTGTTGGCCCACAGTCGCAAGGATTCAACACAACTTTTACATACCAAACTTGGTATCCAAGATTTAGCGTTTAAAAGCAATGAAAACCCAAAGTAGTCAACATATGCCTTTTTCACAAAGTCCGACACATTTAAACGAATTTTTTTAACATATATTCTCCACAAATAATCCAAAAACAATCAGAATTATTCAAACACGTCCTTATTGAGGAAGACATAATGGAATTTAGAAAGAAAATAGTTAAGTTACACCGCTATTGATAGAAACTATCGACTTCTTAGGTAAATACAAGACGGTACCTGTATCTCACTAACTAGAGCTGCTACAAAAAATCTGAGGGCAGATATGAAATCAACGCACCCAAATTAGTAAACAACAGTTGAAAAACTTCATGCAACATAAAAAAAGTTTGATTTTGTTGTCCTGTGTAATTCATTGATGTAGATTCATCGTTTAGTATGTATACTGGTGACAGTATATTGTATCGATTTTGTATTAGTTTTTATTCTATACTGGCATGACTACACACCGACTGAACGCCGTGATTGATGTGAGCGAGATGTTGTCTAAATAGAGAATCAAGTGGAAAAAAAATCCCTCTTGTCATAAATAAAATCTTCTATACCCGTATTTTTACAAATATTATAAATAAAAATTAGTTTGTTAATTTTTTTACGCCTAAACCTCTATAATTTATTCTGACCCAATTAGGTAATGGAGCACTGCAATAATTTAAGAGATTTTCCTAAATGTGTTTTTTTTAGAAGAATTATTGATTTCATCATTATTTTTTATTTGTTAAAAAGAATTCTCATTCATTAGCCTTTTCTTTCATTTTACCTCCAAATTCATCAAAGATAGACTGATTAAATCAGTCCTTTTTATAAATGATCTTTTTCCTATTAACAATAATAGGACAACCTACGACGTCTACTTAAACCTAAACCTTCCTTTCGATGTTGTCATATGAGTAATGACGTTACGAGGCCCACGCGTAGATCCTAAACAGTCGCCATTAAAACAGATAACAAGACGTTTGTACACTTTAAGCGTAAACTGGGGAACGTACCGCGGAACCAACACACCCCGCCTATCCAACTAATTAGAACATAGCCTAATTTCCTCCAAGAGATTTCGTATGAAACGTACCGCTTATTAATGCACGATGGGTCGAAGAATTGTTTTAAGGTCGTCTTTTGTTTTACGATTTGAGTTGAGCGTCTTAGTTGAATGTTTGGTTAGTATTAAGTCATGAAAGTGTTTATTGTATTGTATGCATATACCCCGTTCTTAAGGGCCTCCGGAATTTGTAATGCACGTCTAAAACTACGGATTAGGTAGACTGGAGAAATGCTAGTATTTAATAAAATAAACTTAATTTATTCCACTCTGTTTTAAGACATACATTTACATAAATCAGACGACTTTTTTAAAATTATTGTTTAATAACAATGTGCAAATACTTAACTTTGTTGCTATAAGTCGAGCAAATACTTAATAATAATAAAATGATACGTAATCAAGGAAAACATTTTATATATTAATATCTTCCTGTTTGTTAATCCAAAACAAACGGACTGGTTTATGATAAAACATGACAATTCTAAAACGGCTTATCTTTAATCTTATTTACAAATTAAGTTTTGTCCTCGATAAATGGGACCTTAATTAGAGAACACCGCTTTAAACGACAGTTTGACTATAGCCATCAATTAGGTTGTTACTATTTACCGACCGATCGACTGGATAAAGCGTCAGTCTTTTATAAATTTACATTACGAAGTTTTTTTCTAAGTAAAATTAACACATAAGGTTTCTTTTACGTTTTTATATAGTTCTTTTACGTTTTATATAGTGATAGCTGTCTTGAGAACTGGGTGGTTAATAAACTATACAAAAATTATTATAAAATAACTTGATTTAAGAATGCTACGCATCCACAATTGCTACGTTTCTACGGCGTAGTAATGCGTAGCATTTTCGTAGCAGGCTTCAAACGTAATTGCTATTAGCAAGTTACTTACCTATATCCCACCTAGGTACTAATAATACTATAGTAGAAATATTTTTCTACGAATTTCGCATTAAATTAGGCAAATATTAAAATAGTATATCGATAAACTATACACTATAATATAAAAGGATTTAGGATTAAAAAATTAGGCTTACTTACCTACACTATTTAGTGTGAATAGTTATTTAACTATTCTCAACTCCATAGCGACAAGGAAACATTATTATAATCGCTTCACATACTCTGTAAGAGATTAATCCAGCAATTTGCAACCGTACCTCAATTAACGAATTCCGGCGAACGTTTAAATTCATCAAGAAAATTACATTCGTGTACGTTGAGGGATCGCAATATAATTCAATAAAAAACATTAACGGAATTAAAAATACCGAAAAATAACCAACAACAATATTAAAATAAGTGAGGTTCTAATGAAAAACTTCGCGTTTCGTTTGTTATATTTTCGCAGTCGGTATTTAATAAATGTATATTGAAATATTTTCGCGTTTTTTTCATTTTGTCTAAAATGCTTTCTTTTAAGACGTCTGCGAGATAAAATACACCATTTTTATTGTTTGCGAGCAGAGTTTAATATTAAAATAACGTAGGGAAAGACGAACTTACTAGCGAACTCTTGCTGCAAAAAAACGTATGCATTTCGCTTTAGGTATGTAATCCAACCTTTCATCCTAATATTTTTTTTTTGGAATACTAAGTTATGACACGTAGTAGTGGCATGATCAGAACTAGATTCAGAAGAGATCACGGCTAGCGACAAGACCGCCTATTGTGCCTTACTGATTTCATTATTTTTCATTAATGTTGTATACGGGGTGAATTCAAACTGTGATCTGAAACTAAGGCAGGTAACAGATAAGGTCATTACAAATCCCCTCGTATTAAAGAAATGCCTACAAATAACTAGATTTTTTTAATCATGGTCTGGATACAAATGTATATACAGTCTGTTTGACAAGAGCGTGTACGGCAAAACTTTTTTTTAGGTACCGCTAGAAGCTTGGTTGTAAATTTGGCAGGTAGCTAGCCCCTTCCCCTCAGATGCTTTGTGTATAGAGTTTCAGTTGTCGTTCGATCTTTGTCAGAGGAGGACGCATTTCGTCATGAGTGCTACGTACGCATCACGTTATGAAGCAGTGTTCTTGTGTTTGCATCCAAAAGGACCCAAAATGTCATACGCAGCCGCTGCAAAATACATGAAAAAGTCAAAGACATTTGTTAGTAAGTGGGTGAAACGCTATTCTGAAGTAAAAAATGTCGACGATCTGCCTAATCGTGGCTCTACGCAAAAAACAACGAAAAAGGAGGACAAAATGATTTTACGGGTATTCGAGAAGAATTCTCGCCTATCGTTACGTGGCGGTTTTGCTTAAAAAAGGCCTTAATGTGTCATGTGATACTATAAGAAGACGTTTACTGGCTCATGATGTAAAATTTCGTAGCATAATAAACAAACCGCTACTGTCGGAAAATCATGTTAAAAAGAGACTCACTTGGGCGCAGGAACATTTGGACCGGGATTGGGACAATGTAATTTTTTCGGACGAAGCTTCTTTTTGGGCACGTTCTTCTATCACTCATACCTGGTGTACCCACGCCAATAAATTCATCCAGCGGACCGTTAAACATCCGGTGAAGGTGCACGTTTGGGGTTGTTTTTCAAAACAGGGATTTGGTACCTTGCACATATTTACAGGTAGTTTAAATGCAGCTAAAATGGTCAAAATATATCAAATGGCTTTATTACCATCTGCTCAAAAGTGGTTTAAAAGGAAAAACATATATTGGCTATTGCAAGACGACAATGACCCGAAACATCGGAGTCGTCTTTGTACAGCGTGGAAACAAGAGAATGACGTTGAAGTACTAGATTGGCCATCATAGTCGCCGGATGCAAATCCAATAGAAAATGTTTGGGCACTCATGAAGTTGAAGCTTCGAGGAAAGAAAATCTGGACTTTAAAACGATTAGTTCGTGAAATTAGTCTTATTTGGAGGTCTTTGTCCCTGGATTATGCAATAAAATTAGTAGAAAGTATGCCTCGAAGACTCCAGTCAATTATTGATAATGGAGGCGACTGGACAAGTTATTAATAATAAAGCATCATTGTCTATATCATGTATAATGAGTGTATTTTTTTTCTATTTTTTATCCCAATTCATTCCCGAGTTTTGCCGTACACGCTCTTGTCAAACAGACTGTAAATAAATAAGTAAATATATAAATAGATTCATTTAGATTTTACGAGTGAAATATGAGGTTAATAATTTTGACCTCCAAAATAAGCAATGGTATTTGATTCTTAGTACAATTTGAAATATTACATTAAAAGATATTAAGCTTCTAAATTCAATTTTACTTCAGGCGCTATGGAATCAATGCGTTTCTTTGTAAATTATTCATTTACATTGATTTTTAATAGTCTTTCAAATACGCCACGTTACGATTTCGATTCAAATTTTGTTTCTTTCAGAGTGCAAAAGTTGAATTATTTTTGTTTGTAATCATTATCAGAAGTTTGGAGCCTTAGTCGACCGAAGTGGCATAGTGCGAGTTGGCGGGATCTGCTGCGGAAATTTGGCTGAGCATATTTTCAAGTGCCGATTTTTCTAGAAAAAACGCCAGAACTACTCCTAAAAAGTATCAGGAACTATAGAACTATTGGTCAAGCTATCAGAACTCCAAAAAAAATGTGCTCTGCTGGACTTTGCTCTGCCAAGTTCACGGACACAATGCACACCTGTGAATACTAAGAACTTTTTGAGGTGTGCAGGTTTTCTCGCGATATTTTCCTTTACCGTTAAAGCCAAGGACATTTCATTGTGAACACACACATACCTCGAAAATGCGTGTATCACAATGTGTCAAAAAGCATATTTTTCTCTCCTTCTTCTTCTCACGGAGTCCTCAATGTTTATTCTTCTCTTAGAAATGTATTTCTTCTCTTAACAAATCTCTCTTCTCTTTGTACCATATGTTCTCTACCATATCTACATATTATATATCCTATTACATTACATACATATATATGTAACACACGATACAGATAAACATATGTGCTGTTATAACTTCAAACAAACAAATTTCAGCTTTAACTCCGGGTTTATATTACTAACAATTTCCACCAGCGCTTGCAAATGTCTCGCTATCATCTCAATTTGTACTCCTTTGTTAAGTAAAACTGGTTATGCATTTCGCTTTCTGGTACAGATTGCATCATCTGTCTCGCGTTCGTACGTTTTCAACGAAGCGACAGCTTTCTGCCCAGTACAGTCTTTGGGCAACCACTTCACTTGATTTGCTTTTGAGTATTTTGATAGATTACTCTCGCGATTTCGTTTGGGTTTTAATTTTTCGTCAAAAATTAAAAAAATATATCGAATTCTCAGAAAGTCAAAAAGGGGATCTCTCCTTCGGAGAAAACATAATTAGACAATGATTCAGTAATATAGTTATTAATCAATATGAATTATGTATGTTAAAATAATAGAAAAACTGATTTTATTTACCTTTCAAGCATTAATTTATCCCTTTTTAAATGTATTTTGAAAGATGATAACACTTCATAGTTGAGTGAAAATAAACTTTAATACGCAATTCAGAAAAAAAGAAGTGAATCCGAATAACCTCATAAAAAGCAGTATTTATATACTACGCCTATGTAAAATCCTTTTAGGGTGATGTAAGATATAAATATTATAAATTGTATGCCTTATATTTCATAAAATAAGTAAGTGAATCAAACGTAAGCCGATGTTATGATTAAAGCCGCTAAGTGTAAGCCTACGTACCTACATACATTTAGCATTAACTAATGGAAAGAATACGTGTAATTTTATATTATCCACAGATGTAATCGTGTCAATATAGATCTTGTCAACTTTTGTTTATAGAAACTTTAAATGTCGTTTTCATCTCTGAAAAAGTGAAAATCCTGTCGTAGTAAATTATCATAATATGCGCCATCCCTGTGGTTTGTATGTTGAAGAATCTGTTAGTAAATTATAACTCAACAATATAACAATATGTGATAGGATTTTTTACATTAACTTCAACCTCATCCTCTTTTAATCAAAAGTACTAAAACACAAATCTTAATTATCAACCACAGCGAAAAATAATTAAATGCCGGTGTCGTAAGCATAAATATTTCACCGCAGAAGCTTGCACTCCTACTTTATTTACCGTCCTGATTGTCTCCACTGGAATTTCCAATTGTTTTCTCCCAGAACGCTGGCAAAGCTCTTAAGTACAAAAGAAATGGAACTAAGTAGATAACTTGAACCATAGTCACGTAGTCTTGTAACAAAGCAAGATGGAAAATTAAGTCATCCCTAATATTGTCATCTCTTCGACGGCGCCCCTTATGTGTCATAAGGCGTCAATTACTCGGTTATTATTGCACGATCCATAAACTCAAAATTGTTAATTAAACTTCAAGGAGGCTCTAATGTGTCTATGGTACGGGTTGATGGAGACCGGCGAGTGACATTTGTGCGGGGAGACCAGTTCGCGCCGATCTCTCGAGGTGAGCGCACGTCCTTACTAGAGACGACACTCGCATTTGAATAAAACGTGCGAAGTACGAACTAAGCTTGTGCTTGCCAATATAGTGAGTTTTTGTGCATATCCTACACCGAGGATTTATTTACCATTCATAATTAACGTGAGTACTTTATTTTAATAATTTAGGTGATTACTACCAATTATTCGAGTGGCAAAGTTATTGCCTCTTCGGGACCCGCTTTTATCAAATTAGCATTTTTTGTGGGATTACTTTTGTATAGTTCATTAGCCTGGAGTGTGGCGTGGTAATCACGCTTTAATTACGATAAATTATAAAAAAGGTTTTTAGTATGTGGTTAGCTAAAACTTTTTTATTTCAAATCGCGTGACGATTTATTAAAAGTTATAACGAGAATTTGTTTTATTTTAATAATGTACATTGATTTATTTCCTTTTCATCTTCATATATTATTCATATCCGAGCCATTTAAGAACGTAGATTTAATAATATACTTTTCCTACAAAATTACGGGTTGCTGGTGAAATTCGTTTTTTAAATTTGAAAAAATATACATTATAACGGGCTTGATAAATGTATGCAACGTTCAGTGAGCTATATTTCTTGCATTGTTTTGGAGAATGTTATGTACAGTGTACATCTTAAGTCTCATCCATGTATATCACAGGTAGTACATAAGGAAATTATAGTAAGCTACAAATGTTAATAATATATACGATGTGGACGTGCTAAATACATAAATAAATGTAAAAATAGGGCAAAACGATAGGCTTAATCATAAAGTGAATATAAAGCATATATAGTTAAAAAAGTTATACATAAATAATTATGTCATAAATATTACATTACACCTCCCGACAAAATCATATTTACATTTCTATAATGAAAATTGTGACTGAATTATATCCCGGACAGAATTGTAATTAGCGACCTGTCCGAACAATGCGCAGTGATGATACCTAGAACATTACGACATCTTCACAAAGCGAATTTAATATTAGTTATGAAAGTTTTGGACCCAGGGGTTATATTTTAGGGGTGGTAGTGTCATAACAGTATTGCGGTTCAATCAATTATTTGTCGCGTGTTTGCTATGGGCCTAAAATTTTATACAGCGTGTATTTAGACCGTGATCGAAAACTGAGGCAGGTAATAGCGAGACTGATCACAAACCCAGTGGCGATATTAAAAATCGCGACAAAAAACAAAAATTTTGACGTTTCCCATACAACCATCGGTGCTAAAAGTATGTGGTTTGTATGGAAAACCTCAAAAAAAAATATTTTTTGTCGTGATTTTCTTTAATGCCAGGGGGTTTGTAATCACTATCGCTAAAACCTGCCTCCGTTTTCGATCACGGTCTAAATACACCCTGTATAATAAAGTTAAATGCGTAGGTATTTTCATGAAATACATATTGTATGTATATATTGTGTGTGCTATATTTACGTATATATACATACGTTATGTGCATCGTGTTATGAGTATATAGGCAACTATATAGGCATTTATTTATCACTACATAGTATAAAACAAAGTCGCTTTCTCTGTCCCTATGTCCATTTGTATGCTTAAATCTTTGAAACCACGCAACGGATTTTGATGCAGTTTTTTTTAATAGATAGAGTGATTGAAGAGAAAGGTTTATATGTATGATAACATCCATTAAATATCAGCATTGCACCCGTGCGAAGCCGGAACGGGTCGCTAGTGAAATATAAATCATACGAATTATGAAAGGACATCGGTCGCTTCAACAGCTTAATATAGCCTTTTGTATGAGACATTTCGTGTTGCTGAGGAAGTTTCTCACCATTTCTTCTCCACAGCGACACCTCGTTCCGAAGCGGAAATAGTTATTATAACGATTAAAAATAAAGTCTATTTGAATAAGGAATACATATTTTGACTTGGATTTGTAACTTCGACATTGGCATTTTTAATTT
This sequence comes from Cephonodes hylas, assembly GCA_030295005.1. Lineage (NCBI taxonomy): Eukaryota > Metazoa > Arthropoda > Insecta > Lepidoptera > Sphingidae > Cephonodes > Cephonodes hylas. The sequence continues at coordinate 11,331,817 of AP025371.1, forward strand.
AGCTTTATTGACATTTTGATAGATTGACTTCGCTTTTATTATTGAAAATCAGTTTGTAACCGTCTAAGACTTACTTAACTGTAGACTTTACTATGTGATATTCATAATCGTTTGATATCATTTAAAATTTATACAATTTGAATGAATAAATGATGATCACGTAAGACCAAGTATTGATTTTATTGTTCCCATTTCATAAAACAAAGCATTGAACTATATTAATTTTCATATTAAACCACAGATATTAATATATTATCTTAGTTCATTAATAACATAACGAATTACTTCAGAAATTCTGTACGGTTGCATAAGTGATACAGAAATTCAAAGAGAATAATTTCTCATATCTACTAGATCAAAATCTTGAAATAGGACCATATCAATTAAGAGAACCCCGTGGCCAGCAATTGAGAAAAAAATTGTAGGTTACTTAACACAAATACAACTTTCGATCATTGCCTAAAAGCGGTTCGTTATATCAGATAATTCGTATTTTAGTAAACTAATGTTCGGGCTACTATTCAGACCGTGATCGGAAACTAAGGCAGGTAATAGCTACGGTCATCACAAATCCATTCATCATCATCATCATCATCATCAACAGCCTTTAATTCGTCCACTGCTGGACATAGGCCTCTCCTATGGCACGCATCACAAATCCATTGGCTTTAGGAAACAACAAAAAAAAAATACGTTTTTCATACAAACCACACATGTTTCATACTGATGGTTGCATGAAAAACGTATTTTTTTTATATTTACGTAGTGTTAGGCATCAAAATAAAAATTATGAGAAATCTATGTCGAAAGTAACACTTACCGTTAAATTTAAGGGATTGTGAAGTAATTTATTTCAGTGAGTGTACACATTGGTTAAAACCACCATTAACAGACTGCGGTCATTAACTAATGCCCTTTTTATAGTTAATGAAGTTTTTGTGGACATGCGAGGAGGTAATTACGATTTTTGTCGAATTACCTTGTTGATCTCTGTTTGATATGCACAGTGTTTTGTATTAAATCGTGTAGAACGATGTTTTTTTTAATATATCCTGATATAAAAAAGAGAGAGGAGTTGTAAGTTTTTGTGTTATAAACTTAATAGTTATAAAGAATAAACTGCTAAACGGTCTTTTTTGGTAGGGATTTTATATATTTTCTGGGTAAGTGTGTATTCACAATGTATTGTCACGTAGTGTAGCGGTAATGGAAAATATCGTGAAGGAACGCATATGTTCTTGGGGATTCCTAGTTGTGCAGACCACCGGTTGTGAAAATACAGGTTCTATTAGGCTTAAACTATTGGAGACCAGGAGGTCTGAAATAGTTTCTGGTACACACGACATAGAACTTGTATCCTAATATGGGGTTAAAATCATGTCTGTGTTGGGTGTACTTGACATCCCAGTGGCGCATTTGGCTGGACACCAGTTTGCAAAACGAAAGGCCGCGCGTTCGATCCTTGCTCCGAGACGTTTCGTGATTCACAAACATTTGTTTCGGGTCTTAATACTCGTGAGACCGGAGAGTCTCTGATAGTTTCTAATACCCACGATGTAGGTATACTTGTATACTAATATTGGGCAAAGAACCATGTGATTGTTGCGTGTATTTATTTCTTTATATTTAAGGTGCCCCATACACCCTCAATAATATTGCACAATATTCTGATTATACAATATTATTGAACGTGTAGGGATAATGTGGAAGCATTGCGCCGTGATTGAACAAAAGATTGAGGGAGCTTAATTTTTATTGTGCAATATTTTTTTATTGCGCTGTGTAGGCTTAATATTGCGCAATATATTTCTTTTTTTTTTCTTTTCAACAAAATCACCAGCGTGGCTGCCGCCAAAACTTCGTCGTCAGACATGTTGCTCGCACGAAAATATTGATCAGACTGGTTAGTCAATTTTATTGACAGAATTTATTGAACGTCTGGAGTCAAAGGGGGTGTTCAATATTATTGAACAATAAAAAGATTGTGCAATATTATTGTGGGTGTATGGGGCACCTTAGCCGTCATTACTCATGGCCAACTAAATAAATAAAAATAAGAGTAACACTTTCGTTCCATAGATTATGATGATACTTTTAAGATTTATAAGTAGATCTTTCTTTAGTTAGTTTAAAACGATTGTGAAAGGACAAGAACTATGTATGTAACTGTTGGGTGTATTTATTTATAGCCCATCATCACTCACAGCCGACTAAATAAATAAAAATGAGGTTAACACTTTCATTAATGTAAATTATGATAACATTTTGAAGATTCATAAGTTTCTTCAGTTAGTTTAAAACGATTGTGAAAGCAGATTGGAACCTGAAATCACCACACCATTTCTTAGTTTAATGGCATGGCAGAGATATGACTTTGGGGATTGTTAAGTACTTGCGATATTAAGTTAAAATTGTTACTTTGAAAGTTAGATTCCTTTATCGTCGCTTGAATTTGTGACAAATTAAATGGGCGATGAAAATTTGTTAGATATTTTTAGAAACGTATAGTTGTGCTGGAATTTGAATACCTGAATATTATTTGTAATATACAATTCCATTTAAGAAAGAAGAGGAGGAAGGGATGGGGAGAAGGGAATCGGTTTTGAGATTTTTGAGCTTCTTTAAGCTCAAAAAACGTTTTACTCTTTTGTGTAATATCTAGTTTTTATTGTTCATTATTGGTTTAGTATATTTTTAATTTTTTGATCACATTGAATTTCCGTTTTAAAATTTCAAAATAATAATATGGAATTTTATAAGGCAAACTGGGCTTTTGTACTTTTATGGAAGTACCGACAATGTAAATGCTGTAAACATATGGATGTAGGTAGACCAGTAATTAGCCCTACACTGCATGATTTTTATTTTCGAAAGAAAAAAAATCTTATCTACTAATAGTTTTGGTCTAGAATACGGAAAAAATAATTAAAAAAATAAATCATAAATAATAATGGAAAAAAACGGTTTTTTAATTTTGTTCCATATATGGCACAACATGCATTGACCTACCGATGTATGTTTAGTACAATACTAGAGATGACAGAGACGGAAGCATTTTTTATCTTTGTTGACACAATGTTCGACCCCGCATTTCTCGAACAAAACAAATGAGTTTCTTTTGCAGCAAAGATACTTGCATTGTTGGTGTTTCTGTCCTTACATATCACCATCACGCCTTACGTCACGAGGAGGAAGATTCGCACCATTGGCTCTCGTTCTTTTCTTCTCTATCAAGTCCTTACTAGCAGAAGACGGTCGGCCTCTTTTCTTTTTCATTGACTAACCACTCATGAAGAGGTTTTTTGCCAATCCTAACTATAAGTCTTTTAACTTTGGCGGCGTTGCTTCTTGTCGCATCTCCCCAACTCTTCTATATAGCAACCAACTGTTTATGGTGGCGATATCGAGGAGATGGCAATAAAGCCTCAAGTACCACTTCTTTCTTTCACAACCTGCCGTGCTCGTATAGCACTTGATCTAGACGTAATTGGAACTGCAGGACTTGAATATGGTTTGAAATATGCTGCTGCATATCAGTTACATCATTATATTTGACAGCCCCGTGGTGCAGTTGGCTTGACATCAGTTTGTGAAACGAGAGGTTACGGGTTTGTTCCCCGCACCGAGATAAATATTTTTTTCGAGTCTGGGTGTTAGTGAGACCGAATAAGTCCCTCGTAGTCTCTGATACCCACGACACAGGACTTGTATCCTAGTGTGCGGTCAGAACTGTGTATGTGACTATTGAATGTATTTATTTATTATATGACCTTGATAATGGTGTAACGAGATCATACCTAATTGAAGAATCATATTGCTGTTCATCATCAGCATCGCTAAACGTTTCACAAAGTTGATTGACGATAGTTCGAATTGCAGCAATATCATCATCACTTTCAGCCTCAAAGGAGTCTAGTTTGTCTTCGCTGCCTGATGGTATTGTCAAATAATTTAGGATTTCATTGCTAGATAAACTTTTCGTCGCCATTATCGAAAATTAAAAAAAACATATCGACATTATTAAACATACATAAATTTGGACCATCACTGCATGAAGTGACATATCGGGAACAACCAGTAATTATAAAATTTTAGTATCAAAACAATGTCAAATCAAAAAATAATACTTACATTTGCTTAGTACACAGTTTTCTCGATATAAAAACATTTTTTTCACTATTGCACTCCGTCAATAATAATTATTTTTCTGTATTTTTAAACATCGTTCGCACCGCCCACGGCATATTATCAATTCTTTCAGTTAAACGGCTAATTGAGCGAGGGGGTACTGCCATCTAACTCGAATAAAGGTACTAATTGATTGTCATTGATTATAATTAATAAGCTATCATAATTATAGATCTCGTCCCTAGGTTCAACTTAGAAAAAATATCAATTTTATTGGTTGTGACATATATGGCACTGAATGCAGTGTAGGGTTAGAGTAAGACCGCGCCTTGAAAACATATGTGCCTTCATATTCTAGAAACAAAACTTGGCTAATATAGATTAAATAAGAATATTACTATGTACATACATACCTGTCCAGTGTTTCCCAAGGGGTAAGTATAGACGTATTTCGCCGACCACGAATTTTGTAATTCTATCGAAGAAAAAAGGTACTAAATTCCCTTGAATTAATTATAGTATTACCCATCAAAATGATTAATAAGTCGAAAATACATCAATACGCGTAATATCTAACGCTAGAATTGCGTTTACTGGCTGGTATTTCATCTCTGTATTGTTTCAACCGATTCGCTTTCGAACAATGGAGTCAGAAGTGCTTTTCATATAATAAATTAGTCTCTTGAATTGCGAACAATAACTTTCATTGCTGATGTTCGTTGCCCTCTATTGTTGAATAAATGTCTAATTCATTAATCTGTTTCGGCGTGGTTCGGGCGACGGTATAAAATATTTTACAGTAATTATCAATGTAAATTTTCTTGAGGAAGTAATTTTGTGCGACTGAGTGAATTCGTCATTGTTTTAAATTTGTTTAAAGGTATACCTGGGAATTTTTGGTTGGTGTTCGTCTTTTTAATGCCTGGAGATTCTTCATCATACAATAGGTGTAGGATCAGTCAAGGCTAAATTTCTGGAATCCTTTATATAAATTGACATTACAACATTTGGTCTTTGCCTTAAGACATTCTCAGTAGAGGCGTGGAGTCCAAATTGTGTCCAAAAAACTGCTATAAGCTCGCTCCATATAATGTAGGTCGAAAACATAATTAGAGAAATGTGGGGTTAGAAATGCATGTCTGCCTACACTAGAGTGTGTTACGTGTTCTTTAAGTTTTTTATTTCTGAACGGCATTATAAATAAAGATATATTAAATCTTAAATACACTTGTAAGCTCCATATAACGTCTCACGAATTAACGACAACTCTCTATAACGCCATAATATAATGCACAGTCCCTTCAGTGCCGTTATATGGAGCTTACACTGTATATCGTTTTAAACAAATAATAGATATATAATTACCAACACTACCATCTCGCCTTAGTTAATATTTTTAACCGCACTTAATAACAAGCAAATCATTATCTCTCCAGAAACGTAACACTCCTTCAGAATTCCCATTCAGCAGAAAAATAATGTTTAACAAGAATAAAATATTCTACGTAATATTCGATTATGAATTCTTACAACTACACTCTTCAGATAGACTTGTAAGGGGAACAATAAAACATTTCAAAGAACTTTATTCTATTCAAAAACCTATAAATGGAATTATGTTGAAAAATACATCGACAGTAAAGAACCAATTTTTGTTGTCTTCTACGCCCTAACAATACGTAGGTGTGTTTTTAGCAGCTTCATATCCTGAGATGAAGACAGTAAATTGATGTTTTTATTGGATTGGTATAGATAAATAAATACAAAAACTTAACAGTCACCGACAAACGTGCGTGGTTCTGACCTACTAAGGATACCTACCTTCATGTATTGTCAAAGTCAAGTGCTTTGGAATTGTCATTACTTAAAGACTTTTTTAAAACTTCCTAATCACTTTATTTTACTTTAACTTACGTCATGGGCATCAGAAACTACGAGAGACTTTTCGGTCTCCCAAACTAACAGCAGTAGCAGTAACTAGTAGCAGTGATGGCCTCGAGGTTTGGGCGCGCGTTGAGAATCTCGGCGGTCGCGGGTTCGAACCCCAGGCACACACCTCTGACTTTTCGAAGTTATGTGTGTATTCACATTGTATTATCACTTGCTTTAACGGTGAAGGAAAACATCGTGATGAAACCTGCACACCTAAAAGTTCTTAGGAATTTCTAAGGTGTGTAGTCCGCCAACCTGCACTAGGCCAGCGTGGTGGACTTTGGCCTAAAATCCTCTCAATGGTAGAGGAGACCCGTGCTCAGCAGTGGGCGTTGATGGGTTGATGAAGATGAAGAAGAAACTAACAGACGTGAAAAAAATATTTGTGAATCACACAAACATAATATTTGTAATTATGACTTTGTCCAGAAATCAAAACTGCAGACTTTCGTTTCACTAGCCTTATATATTCACAAAGGAAACATGTAATGTTTCTCTGTTTCAAACATATGTAGAAGATTTTATAATTTACCTGAATTATGACTAAATTGAAGTGTCGCATTTGTATTTTTAATTATTTTTCACTACTATAATATACTAACTACTACTACTAATACAACTAAGACGCGAGTGAATTTGTGTATACCAAAAAGGAGCAGAAGACATAAAAACTCAAAGCGAATTCGAGCAAACATCGTTCCGAAACAGATTATAGCTTTCGCACTTTCGCTGAGAAAAAAACGCAATTTCCCGAGTTAGTCGAAGGGTTTCACAGTTCGTTTTATTGTAACACCTCTTTACCAAACTTTTATAAGGGAAACAGGCCTAGGAAATTTGCCAGACTTCATAAAATTTATTCCGAAGTTCATGAGAATTTGTTCTGTGTTGAAACATCTATATACTCTGCTGATTGATATTGGAAGAATAGATCTTTATGATAGAGCATATATCATTCTATAATTATGACATATTATAGCGACTTAATTTCTCTATTAGAAGCAACCGTACCTAATAACTAAAAGGCGCATTTTTTTCAATGTTGCCCATTGAAAAAAAATCACATAACAAAGAAACTATTACAATTTATTCTGGCAAATTACAAAATATATGAGTAAATATAATCCAGTTACGATAAACTATGGGTTTTAACTCCAAAAAATAAAAATAAAAAACATTTTAATTGAATGTTGTAACTGAATTCTTCATTATTTAAAACAAAATTAATATAATATTCAGTTCTTATTACGTGGTAAGCCACGGCAGGGCAAAATTCAATCCCAATGTTCGCACATTGATTTTACATGGAAATTGTAAATTAGAACCGCATCTGACGTTTCAATTATAGTTGAACGTAATTATATTCCAATAGAGCCCACCTGTGGAACTGAGAACAGTTCAACGTAATTCCCTTAGAACAGTTTTCCAGGAATCATGGAGCGCTTTATGAATTGTATGAGAGTTTTGGCCCTTTTGTCCTCGGCATCATTTGCAAAACAAAACGCGCCCTGTAAACGTTTTGCGTGGTCTATTGTGAAAAGTTTCCAGGCCAGGGCCACTGTTTGATAATAATTGAAAAAGTTATTGAATGTGCTGAAAGGATTTATGACATCGTTTAAGGGCCTTTTGATTGCGTGAATGCTTAGGAAGGTTTTTTCAACTGATATTTATTTTGATGTTTTATTAAATGTAGCCATATTTACAGTCGTGGTTATGACGTGATGATGTTCACATACCCACATATATAGCCTCAAGCTAGTATTCCTTGAATCTATATACCGCCAGGCATGTATCAGACCCACATTATAGAAAGCGAGGCTATTTCAGTTGCCTTCATTTAAGGCACCATTCTAGACTTTATGTCGCTACAGAGGATTTCCTAATGAAAAATCCAACAACACTTAGAAGTCAAAGTTACAAATTGTGGCTTTCGATCTCAATTGAAATATTCAACAGATTTGAGGCTTATTGCTATTGTGTGAAGCGGTCTTATTACTTCAATTAAATCATCTACTGTTACTGCAGTCTAATTTGTCTAGCGCTGTAAAGACACGCCCTCATCGCGTTGACAAAGTAGTAAATACTACCATTGTATTTCATTCGGATCTTGAACCCAATCGAACTTGCTTGGAATTTAAATTTCTGTGGATATTTTCTGCATTACTGATGTTTTAGATAAAATATGTAAGTGCAAATGAATTAAAAGTTGCAGCATAATAATTGTTTTATTATATTTTTGTTTCTTTGCTGGTAAAATCTTTAGGCACTCAGTAATATCCTCGAAAAATTGAAGCGTTGTGTAAAAAGCATTTTAAGTAAATTTGAATGTCCTAGATTTTACGTACTAAATAAATAAGAATGGAACAATCGGAGTGGCAGTAAGTACTGTACAGACTACAGTATTCTTCGTCGCCACTTTAACTTATTTCTTTGGTCAACGAGAGCGTGGCACATGTCTCGAAAGAAACTTTTCAGACTGAAAATAGGGAGAAATATTTTCACTTAGGCAAATTGTTTTCCTCTCAGGACAATGTACAAGAAACAAACTTAGCTCTCGACGGTCTGGATTAGTTTCTCGATGGCCACAGCAAAAAGCGTTTTGAAAATTTACTCTCGGACAATCTTTGTTTTAGTGAAATTACACAATAAAGAAACTTGTTTTAGTTAACCTCATTCTCTGGGTTCTTTTAAATGTAGAGCTTGAAATGGCTAGAGATCGAAAATAGTTCTAATTGTATGATATATAATTCAGGACGATGGAAATGTCGTGTGATTTTCACTTTTTGTATATGACTAGTTCTTATGAAAACAAAAGAAATTGTATCTGACAAGATACACGACTTGCATCTTATTGTGTTTTCATACATATTTAGGTGTTGATATAATTTGACTCAACCAAGACTCAACTCCTTAACTCAACTATAGCTATATATAGTTGAAATAATTGGACGCAAATACTGAAGTGAATAAAATAAGCTTAATGCAAACCAATAAATGTCTGAGAACCGGTTGAACAGTACCTCGGAACCAGGCAAGCTTGTTAAATTAGAAATGATTGGATTGAACAAGGTACGATTGTTCAGAAAAAAAATCATTATTAGTCATTGGTAGATTTATAAATTGAACGCTGTTCGCTAGTCTAACTTTTTTGCAGTTTAGCGGGTCGGCGGTATAGAAGTCAAATAATAGTTTTTGGAATTTTATTTGTTCGTTCGTGGTGTATTTGCGTTGTCGGCACGCGGGACTATTGCATGAACTCGTTATATAATTCAAGAGGTGAACCCAACGTGGAATATGCTCTGAACATTTATACAAATAGGTTTTTTTACACATCATTTTATGTACCATTGTATGTGATAGCGATAGTGTGTGACGTACGAGTGATGGGTCAGGATAGGTTTCTGCCTTGGGAAAAGTTGTAGTTAATTTTAAATTGGGTAATTCTTAGTTGTTAGTTTTGGAATATGCCTGAAAAGAAGCGAGAAACTTTATGTAAACTCATGGTCAGGATTGAGACGTATATGGGCTGATAATGATAAATATATAAAACAAAAGTCCCACGAACACAAAGACAAAGCGAACTCTATAAGTATTTTTAAGAAAGGGCTTACACTTTATGCCACCTGTTACGAGACAACATTTGCATAACTCGGATGTCGTGTGAGGAAATGGTGTAATGTAAGAGATTTATACAGAGGCCCCTTTGTTTGTATCCCATTTGTCAGGAACATTTGACATCCGGGAACTGAATGCGTACTCGCAACTTTTATTATTATTTATTAGACTTGTCTTGAAGATACTTTGGCCGCTCTTTTTGGTGAAGATGTATAAGGATGCCAGGCTCATTCCATGCCACAGATGAGGATGGATTTTTTGTTGAGATAGTTGAAAGTTTAGTTAAGGGCCGTTTTAAAATATTTGGTAATGAGAATATAGTACCACTGGTCTTTTATTGGTTAGACTCATAATTTTAATTTTGATTCTTAGTCCTGTGGTCTCGCAGCATTTTTGCAGCAATTACTTATATTTACTATGTGACCTAGCGATCCTGGGTTTGAGTCCCAGTTCGGGTAAAATGTTATACAATCCATTACACCATCCAAACAGTAGTCACCACACAAGTATTTACTAACAAGAAAAAGTTAATTGCGGATTCAACAAAAATTGTTTTGAAAAATTCAGCTTTAATTTCCTCACATCTGCTCCAGTCAGATCATTTGTATCGGCTCCATTGTGGCAGCTAATGTGACGGATAATACGCCAACATCCAAACAAGGCGCCGCAACCCGCTGAAATTGGCTGATTGATTTATTCTCTCCTGATTCCGGGCTGTCAATCAGCGTCTTGTCTATTAGATCGATGTTTTCCTGCAACTTAATTTTGGTAGTGATTCTTCGTTGTTTTATGTGCTATTGGTTACTACTTTCCTTTTCTTGCTTTATTATTAATTAAGTTATAAGGGTTGAGGATAAGGTAAAATTATAATTCTCTTCGTGATTTATGAAAATTATGTTTTTCTTATGTTAATTATTGCAGTACATTATAGCACAGGTATTAAAAATAGATTGTCTTTACAAAAGTCACTATCACCGTTCATATAAGCTAACAGACGGCCACTGCTGGACATAGGGCTCCGCCAGACTTACAAAGATGTATGTCCTAAGCAGCTTGCAGTCAGCAGCTTCCTACGGTCTTCGCTAGATCATCAGTCCACCTGGTGAACTTGCGCTTGTCAGCTCAGGTCCTCTTTCTTTTTTCCTTCATTTATACAATTCTGCCACAGACTAATAAGTAATCAGACAATCTTATATAATAAGAAGTGGACAAATCTTTGTTTACCAACTCCTCCTTTATATTGTCTTTCTGAATAATTTCGTTGCGGGATTATGACAAGTTAGGTTCCCTTAGATTCGCTGAGCTTCATTGCTCAGCGTCATTACAGTGCGTGCCGTGGTTGTTCTAGAAGCATACGAGTTACAGTGGCGGGTGTGTGGTGGGATAGGGACAAAATAAATCTCATATAATAAACTAAATGCTGATACTTCTAACAATGGTACCACCAAAGTCAAACCAACCGTAACGACCCCTAAAGCGGCTTTTTACCCCAAAAGTAAATAAAAACTCACATGTAAATACAAAACAAAACAAGCATTTGAAATGTAAACAAAAAAATAAATCCGAGTACTGAGTATGTTAGAGGTTGGTAAATAAATCATTGTGCCCGAAACAAGGGCTGTAAACGACGTCATATAGTGCGGGTCCCTTAAACCTTTTGTTAAAATAATAACAGTGATTTATTGAGCCCTGTCCCTTCCTCTGTTAGATAGGGACTGTGTTGAGAGGAGATTGTGAGTTACTATTCTGTGTTTCCTGTTAATGCTAACTACAACGTATTTTGATGTTATGCTAGTTTGGTTTGATATGAATTCTGGAGAGATTATATACATTTATTGGTAGACTGATTTCTGGAACAGTTGAGGTCCAAACATTGGTATAGAATATAATTTGTTATGCAAGACTTTTCATTAAGTATTTATTAAAATATTCATAAATTTATTTTAATGGACGAGCGTGATTAAAAATCCAGGTTAGCTGGATGTTAAATTTCAAGTATCTCGAATCATAAAGTCCCAAACTTGGCAAGATACCAGCTTACAGATATGAGAACTTGGGTTCGATTTCCGCACGGAGGCAAATGTTTGTCTGATCAATAAATATTTCTTCTGGGTTCGGGTGTATGTGAGACCAAAAAGTCACTTGTAGTTTGTGATACCTACGACACTGGACTAGTATCCTAGTGCGGGATCAAATGTAAGTATGTATATGATACTTTTATAGTTATTTGTCCCGGGAATTAAACCCAAGTTTTCTTAAGACAGGCACTAAGAAAATTAATTGCCAGAAGACTGCCTCATTTATACATAATTGCTACACATATAATTTGGATATATAATTAGTAACAAATGAACCAGCAAAACGTCCAGGCAGCTAAGGCTTTAGATAATTATAGTCTATTTTAGCATAAAGGCATTTCAGGCTCTTAGCGGTAATTTTGACAGATGATCTCCCTAAGTGAAACGATTAATTAGATTATTAGATACTAGACTTCTCATAATACGATTTATGTAAAATATACCCAAACGCGACTTTATATGAATTATTTCATTATAAAGTATTAGTTAACAACATCTCAGATTGTTGATAAACCTGATTGAAACAAATTGTTATAATATATAATTAATTTTCTAAAATGGCTTTGAGGTTTAGGCGTAAAGTAGAGTCAAAAATTCTCTGACTCTTCGATATTAAAGTAAGATGGTAAATTATATTAAAGATATTAATTTAACTGAATATTCTGATTGATCCAAACCAATTTAGGGAGATTGGAAAGCGATCATTTTTTACCCCATAGCAACTACCTCGTACTGGTGGCAAAGAAATTTCCAACCACAAAAGTAATTACAATAGAACAAAAATAGCACTCTTTAATTTGTTGTCCATTGAATTTATTGTATAGATATTACAAAATTAGGACGCTGAGTCTATTAATTTTTCCACTAAAAATACGAATCAAGGTTGAAAAAAATATTTATTATTTAATATACTCTTAGATACTAATTGTATACCAGGAAAATTAATTAATAAAAAAATAATGTTAGAATTTTTAGGAACAAAAGTTGACTACGCTTATTACAATTCTTTGTAGTAAATGTCAGGTACCTACTTATTTTTTAAAAACGTTTCTTTAAATTTATTAACAATTTTAAGCTACGTCGAATAAAAATACAGCAAATTCACCTAAATAATAAATCTATGTAGGTACAGATTTATTATTGAGGTAAATACTATAGTTAAATAATTAATTTCTAAATCGAACTCACGTATTTTTTTCTAAAAAACTTATCAAAATAATGCCTTGGGAACCTCGTATAAATTGGTAAATTTCAATGAATATAACAAGAGCAAGTTGCTAAGTCGGTACAAGAGCACTCGGGCTACAAACAACGAAACTAACAATTGTGCCCGAACGGAATTTCGGTCAGGACTTTCATTATGTTGAGTAGGAAACCAATTATTTTAAGGTATACACAATTTATTTGAGGGCAAGTGGCTAGCCTGACTGACGGGCTTGCTAATTATAATTGGGAGCGGTCTGAGAGGTATATTTGAGGTCATTTAATGATGGCCTTAACATGGGGAAGAAATAGGAGGAAATTATTAAGCTTGCAAGAGACCATGGAGTAATGAGAGATAGTTACCATCAGGTATGATGTTATCATGTAAAACCCACCATAGTCAATGACATCATGAGTTGCTCTTCTGGATAAGAATGTACGCGTTTAATTTAATGTAGGTAACTGGGGAGGGCAGAAGTAGTGATGGCCTCGAGGTTTGGGCGCGCGGTCGAGAATCTCGACGGTCGCGGGTTCGAACCCCAGGTACACACCTCTGAGTTTTCGAAGTTATGTGTGTATTCACATTGAATCATCACTTGCTTTAACGGTGAAGGAAAACATCGTGATGAAACCTGCACACCTAAGAGGAATTTCTTAGGTGTGTAGTCCGCCAACCCGCACTAGGCCAGCGTGGTGGACTATGGCTTAAACCCTCTCAATGGTAGAGGAGACCCGGGCTCAGCAGTGAGTGTAAATTGGTTGAAGAAGAAGAAGAACTGGGGAGGGCAAAATAGTTTGAAATCAATTTTCAACGTGGTTCATACCTCAAGTAGTTATTCTTTAATAATTATATAATTATATCACAGTAATCGTGTTATTATTCGTTAATCGGGTATTCACAATAAATCATAGAAGAAAAATATCGTGAAACCTGCACACGTAAAGTTCTTAGGAATTTCTTAGTTGTGTGGTCCGTCAATGTGCTCTAGACCGGCGTGGTGACTTGTGCCCAGCAGTGGGACGTATGAATGCTGCTGATGAATGCTATTGTATTTAGGCTGTGATTTTAATAAATGAACATAAACAGTACACGCAAAATTCTTATAACAATATATACTGAAATACCGGTCATAAAAGACAAAATATAAAGGATATTATTAAAAATGTTTGGTTCATTCAATACCGAGAATTCAATATGAAAATAATCCTCAACGCTGGCTTTATTCTTCAACCACAGAACCACACATTAAAATAAATTTCGAATGCGTTCGGATATTTTCCTTTATTATTTGTGAATGTTAATGAAAACGACAGCCATTGGTTTAAAAGCTTTTCATAGTACAAAATTAAAAATTAACTTCTGTATCGACGTTTAATTACTGTCCACGAACTACTACATCGTATATATACCCTTTATTAATGTTATAATTGATTTTTAATTGCTAATTAAAATTCAATTCATTTTGTGCTTAATCGAAATTTACTTCACTGAAAAATAGTTCAGGCATGTACCGGTAGATGTCATTAAATTGAATCAGATCTTTAAATGATTATATTAAAAACCTTACAAAACTTTGTTATCCATGTTTTTTGCCGTTATTCAATTGATATAAATATCTACAAAACCACAAAATCCCACCTGATTTAAGAATTGAACCTGGGAACCCAAAGTTACAAGGAATACGTAATAAGACAATTATGATCTTTACTAAGAATGAAGCCTGTAATTAAAACTTATATCATTTTTTTTCAACCCGTTTGAAAATACAAAATTTTATTAGTAATGCGGAGATTAATAAAAAAATATGCGGGTGGCCTTTAACAGCCTCAATAAAGCTTACTCTACCTATACGTAACTCTTTTAGACAATTTTCATCATAAAATTCTCAAAACATATTTTTCTAACAATAACAGTATTGCACCTTAGTCCTCAGAAATCGCTTTGAAATAGCGTCTTTAAACCTATTAAAGAAATTTAAACATCAAAACCAGGTTGACATAGCCTTCCTAGAAATGAGTTTTAAATCGCATTCAGGAGTTACTCAAAGAAGAATGAAGTACAAATACTTTTCCAGCTAAATGCAGACTGCAAAAAAGCTATAAAACGTGTCGACTGAGCTCTGGAATCAGGATAGCAAACAAAACTTTATAATACGCCATCTGAACGCAAAGGGATATTTTATACAAATATGGCGGAATATTAATGACGTCAATGTTATATTAAAAATGGATGACAGTACGTTCAACATTAATGCTTTGTGGTGATATTGGATTTGATTCATTTTGTAAATTCCCTTTCTGTAGCCAAATAATATGTTCTATGAAGTCTATTCAAAAGGATTTTGCTAAGTTTAATTGCGAAAAATAGTCCTATTTATTGAATCCGTGAACAACATCATAATATTTTAGAAAGCGTCGCTTCTGCATAAACCCCAGCAGTTTTATTACGGCAACTCCCAGTTTTTGTAATTTATATTTATCTTTCTCTACATAAAACCATATATCCTATTGTCTTTAAAAGATCGCCTTGTAACATAAGGCCGCCACATGCACTTCTCTAATTATAATTGCTTCTATGTTTTTTTGTTTATTATTTTCAATGTGTAATAAAGTATTAAATAAATTTAGATATGTACATTCAATTATATTGTTTGTAACTAAAATACTGTTAAAAAAAACCTTCCTTGTTACAGATAACCATGCAAAGAAAACGTCAAAAGAAAAGACGGCCCAAAGAGAGTGTGCGATGGATGCAACATAGTGCGATGTAATCGGTTCGAGTCGACATGGCGGTGCCCACTTTATGCCCAGCGATGGGCAGAGTCACGAGCAGGGACCTGTTATTCGCGGCCCTATTATTGTGCAGGACAATTGTTTGTGACAGTCAGTGCCCTAAGTTCGCCGAAAAACCTTTGGAGACGAGGGTTCAAGATGCTTCTATAGTTTTTAGGGCGGTTGTGGTGCAAACACATTATCAGGTGAGTTATGAACTGTTACACTAAAATTTTATCAGTGTCAGAAATTAAGTGATAGGCTCCATGAAACCCAAACACGAAACAAAAGTAAATATATAACAGCAATGTACTTGAAATGAAAGGTAGCAAGTTGCGCTGTGTTACCTTTGGGTAGCTACTCAACTCAAAAGGTAGAGCTAACCTTTGAGTATAATTATTGGTGTAGGATGTCTCTCAATAAGCAATAATCTTCTTCATCTTCTTCATCAACCCATATACGCCCACTGCTGAGCACGGGTCTCCTCTACCATTGAGAGGGTTTAAGCCATAGTCCACCACGCTGGCCTAGTGCGGGTTGGCGGACTACACACCTAAGAAATTCCTCTTAGGTGTGCAGGTTTCATCACGATGTTTTCCTTCACCGTTAAAGCAAGTGATAATTCATTGTGAATACACACATAACTTCGAAAAGTCAGAGGTGTGTGCCTGGGATTCGAACCCGCGACCGCCGAGATTCTCGACCGCGCGCCCATACCTCGAGGCCATCACTGCTTAGCAATAATAGTGCCTATCTATAGGTAAAAAGCACGATGTATGATTTTAATAAGAATTAATGTAACCAGACACGGACCTGGTAACAAGTCTGCCCACATGATATCAAACTATTTCTCTTACACGGAAAAGTCATATCTTAATTTCTTTATTTCAAAACGTTTCCTATACAGAATCCCATTTATAACTTAAGGAAATTCTCATAATTCAGAGTATTAGTTCCTAGAAGGGAAAACACTGATTTTCAGATACGAATGTATGAAAGATACGCGATTTCGCAAAATTGTTAGTTAGCATTCAACTTTCTCATACTTCGAATAACCGTCTAAAATGAATTCAGAATCAGTTTCCGTTTCCTATGAAATTATTATTATTCAAATCTTCACATTTCCAGTGATGAAAATAATTCATGTAGCAACTACGAAACTTATTATTTTCTGGTTCAATAGATAAACAAAATGAACTATCCACGTAAAGTACACTATCTTTAGTCTACAGCTTCGTTGAATTTAATACATATCTTTTACCTTTATATAAATGGCGGTTTTCTATAGAAATCCAAAATTAAACCTTAATTATGTAATGGTTAGTTCATAATTGTCTATTGAATGGTCAGAATATTCTCATTTAAATTTCAAACTAGTTTTGTTAAATAAAAGGCCTTAGTCCACGCTGGTCTAGTAAGGGTTAGTGTGCAGGTTTCGTCGCGATGTTTTTCTTAACCGTTAAAGCAAGTAATACTTAATTGTGAATACATAGATCCAAAAAGTCAGAAGTGTGTGCCTGGGGTTTAAACCCACGACCGCCAAAATGCTCGACCGCGTGCCTAAATCTCGAGGAGGAGATATTATGCTTAAGATATTATGTCATTGGGACTGGTATATTGTAGTCCTATACAAGCAATCGCTAGAATTATCGGTATAAATTTACTTCGACGTATCTAATCCAATTACAAGCTTTTAGACAAAGAGAGATAATTAATTAACATAAATCGTATCTCTGAATTTTGATCCTATACCAATTATAATTTACACCCTATGGAAATATTTATTTAGTTAATTAAAGATATTTTATATTTATGTACGTATTCATAATTGAAGCTATTTCTTCGAATTTTTCGTTATTATTTCTTGTTTTCATTGCATCAGTCTAGTGACGTGTGTAAGCGAAGTATGATCAGGATGTCTTATCTTCGGCTCCTTGCTATGTCATGTTATAAATAATAATTTTATAGCATTATAAAACGCTTTTGAAATCTCTGGGGGAGGCTTATGCCCAGCAGTGGACGTCCTTTAACTGATGATGATGATTATCGGAAACGTTTTTGGGAAACAGTAAAAAGCATGTTCTCTTATACATAGGACATTATCTAACAAAACGAGTATGTAGAAATACACCTCTGCCTATACCTTCGGGTGTAACTGTATAAATGAACTGTATCGTGACAGATCGTATTCAGTCTATCAAGATTAATGTTGACAACAATGTAGACAGGACAATAAAATATGAATTTCTGAGCAGAATTCTCGCCGGTTGCGGTGCATAAAATATGACGTTTCCCGTTGCCAATACGTTAATCCCGTCGCATACCAATAAATCGCATTCGAATGAAAACTTGCATTAATTTTGAAACGAAATTATCGTCAAAATTAAATTATGCAATACAAAATTTAAGTTTATTCAACGCCTTAATTAAATGAAAATGGATTGGGCGTCCATTCATTTCTCCGCGAAATTATTGGGATTATATTATTGGGGTCTGTTTGATCCGAGTTTTCGCATATTGTGCGTGTACTTATCGCACTTAACTTGTACTTACTTACTTAGCGAGTTACCAGGCACGTAGGGTTTTGCTCTAATGCTTTTATTCTCAATTTAATAATGCACTATAAATAATGCACAAATTAAATTGTTAGGTTAAATAGAAATAGGTACTTAAAACGCTACTAAAATTCGAACTGCTAGCCTCTTATTATAATAAAGCACGTTAGTACTATCGTACTTACTAGTATGTGCGATAGACAGGTTTCGGGTTCCACCCTCGAGTAGAGGAAAAACGTTATTTCATAAGAATATTCTTAGCAATGTTCTGGAAAGTATTACATACTTCTCTAAGCAACCGAAGAAATGTAGCTGCTGCTATTCCGTGGCTACAAAAGCAGAAATGTTATAATTGTGAAATCCTTCTAACCTTGTATCTGCTTCTGTGTTTTAAGGTAAAACTTAAAAAAATACACTGCAAATTTAGTTTTAGAAAACAAAATGAGTGAAATTTTTTACTAGTATTTTTCGCATCATGTATTATTTAATCTTCACTCTTCCCCTGTTCAAAGCCCTTCTTCAATATCTGTCGAGATTTCAACATCTCGAAATCGAGTTCCCTGAGTAAGCTCCACAAACTCATTTCTTACCGGCCGGTGATGTTGCGAAGCCGAAAATATCATTCCCTTTATTAATACGGGATTTAATATCGGGTCGAATGTATTCTTTGGACAAATAGGAGTACAAAGATTAGCCCCTTTCATACGCCCACGCCGTATTCGATTACCTTGCGGGCTTATTCGCTTTGATTGTACGGAGTTCTCGAATGCGTTAAACGGGAAATCGGTCGGCAACTATTATGAGGAATTAAGAAGGTACTTTATGTAATGTTCATTTTTGTCTCGTGTTTCGTATCTATAGTTGTTAGGTGACGTGGGATGGATTTTTTGGTTCAATCTTGCCGATGCTGTTGACTGTTGACATCGCTCACAATTTTAGGACATGGTTAATAAATAGTATGAATTGCTAGTCTTTTTTCTCATACATATATGGCTTCGCGCCCGTATTCCCCAAAATGATAGATGTTCATTTATGCAACCTTTTGACAGGTACGTCTCAGTCCCTTGTAATGGGGGACGAACCTATTATCGTTTTTCAGGCCCATTTTAAGACTGCGTGCTGCTACTAAGAATTAACTAATTGATAAACCCATTATCATAACCTTTCATAACCTTTGCCTAACCCGGAAATCGAACACAAAACCTCTAGTATGCCACCACGAGGCAGGCATACCATTCCAAATTTAGTTCTATAATACTAAAATCAACTCCACCGCTTGCCTAATTGCGTAGAGTTTCCATTACATAATACTACACCCCATTATCCAAATCGGAATAATTGTGACGGAAAATTGCTCCGGAGTTCCGAACATCCTGTTAGAAATAAGAATCGTCGTTAATGAAAGAAGTTCCCCATTATTCTTCCCGTTTCCTGTATTTTAAAATTCAGACAGACCGGGAAAATATTCGCTTTATTTTGTTTAAGAGCCAAGTAATGTCGGCGAGAGAAAATGAATGCGGTAAGCTCCTCAAATTATATTTGTTCAACACTTGAAAATTCTTTTTTGGGATTACTTGTTTTTCGTAGATGGAGTAATATAATTTCATTGTTTATTTATTACATTGCAGCTTTGTCTGTGAATTGGTACATTTAATTAATTGAGTTTAAGAAAATATCCTTGAGTTATAATATAAAATAAATAAGATAACATGTTAAGTTTTATTTACCAGGTTAAAAAAATATTTTAACCAGTTGAAGGAAAAAGTACTGCATGAAAAAGACGAGATTTTAATTTTTCAGGTTTCATAATGATGTTTTCTTTCAACGTTAAAGAAAGTGATAATTTATCGTGAATAAACACTCGATTTCGAAAAGTCAGAGGTGTTACCCTGGGGCTTAAACCCGCGACCGCGCGCCTTTACCACGCGACACTGCTATCGCCATCAACAACACTGCCACGTTTATTTCTGTTATAACATCAATTCAAATTCTTCCCTCTTACAAAATGTCTGTATCGATCGTCATATTCTATTAAGTTATATGAGTATTGTTGCCGAAAATCCGTAAGCGGTAACGAGTTTAAGTGTTTCCAAGTGAGCTAAAGTAGCTTTTATAGAAACGCTATACGGCCAAGTTTGTGTTACGAGGCGCTTGCCTACGATAGCCTTTCCACATGTTAGGGTGGACATGCGTGCATTCTGCTGGGGTAAAATTTATTCGTGGGGTAACCTATTCTTTTTTTGTCAATTGGGGTAAAATTTAGAGTGGATGTTCAATAAGAGGAGGTGTAGGATATTCATTGATAAGTAATTTTATTATTGCATATAGTATTAACTTCAGTCTCTTGTAAGTTCTTGACTAAAAGTTCATAGATTTTTGAGTCATATTGCAATTTTGATTGGTACGACAAACGAGCTTATTCAATTATTTCGAGAACGTCAATTATTGAAACTCCCAAATCAACAGGAAGGGAAAAAGGCGTCGGACTAAAACCTTTGGTTTAACGATTTTTTCTTTTGTTAATTTACAAATTTTATGAAAGTAGGTTTTTGCACAATAAATATACAATTACAAAAACCGCACTCGTAATTACGATCCGAGCCAGATGCGAAATTACAATTAGTCACTTTATTATCTCACAAAACCCAAGCCAAAAGAGATCGAACCGAAAGCCACTAGTTTGAATAATATATTCAAAAGTAAAAATTAGAAGATTTCGCTATTCCATAAAAGTTTCTTGAATATTTTAAGTGCAAGAAACAATAGCAGGATTAAAAATGCAATAAAGTGGATGTTACGTAGTTAGTCTGACTTTATAGAAACTAAATCCTAATTAAGGCTTGGTAACCCTACTCGCGTGGCCCATCCCCGAGACAAATTGCCTCATTATTGTTTTTCATTTGTTCTGCACGCGGCTAGCTTTATGGCCAACTTAAGATAGGGTTTGTATCGCAGTTGTGGCTTTAAACGGTTTAGTTTTTGAGAATTTGCTGTACGCCCCTTTGGTTATGAATGGGGTAAACTGGGGATTTATTTTAGATTTTATTAAAGAATATGTTACTTTCTGGCCTGTATTTAATGAATTATCATGTACTTCAACAATGAAGGAAGGAGTCGACAGGATACCAACACACCTAGAATGCTATTGGGATTAATTTCGTTATGGACTATGACCTAAACCCCTTTCTCGATAAAAATCACTAAGAGATTTTTTTTCGTTTTGGTTCGTCGCATTGTAAAATAACAAAAGAACAATTGATTCTTCAATTAATTCGATGACGTAATCAAGGAATATTAATCATATCAATCGTGCAGATCTCTTATTACGACGTTGCCTTCGAATAACTCTTCCAAAAATGTAATTTGTACGATAACGTATAGGAAGCTAATAGGAACTGGCGGCCACTCTCATGAGAAATGTGATACGTACTCCCATGAAACATAAATGTTATTTACTGTATTCTGGTGTTATTTATGTTTTGACTGCTTCGCGGTCATTTGAAGGGTTTTTGCCGGTACAATCTCTGCCGGCTTTGAGATTGAATCATAAGACAAAAAAGGTATATTAATCTTCATAGTTAGTCATTTATTACGATCTATTTCGAATATTTTAGGCATTTTAAAACCTAATCTGCGGAAGATTTTCTATGCACCATGTACGCAACAATTTTGATGTTACTTAAAATGACTGGACTATAAAAGATTTTTATTACCCTGTTACATGAGTATAAAAATAAATTAAAAACATCCCGAAAGATTTAACACAAAGAGATTGAACTACGATTTCTCTCAAACAAAAGGTAAACAATAGAGGCATCCCTACTCCGGATTGAATCGGCACACACTATCCCAGCCATTAGGGGCCTCGTACGTGCGATGTTAGGGACGGAAAGGGATTTTCACGGTGCAAACTTTCCGCGGCTGAAATTTCATGTGTCAATTTGCGGAACAATGAATTTTAATTGAATCCTCTACCTGGGCGGGAGTTTTACCCGCTTAGTGTATGCTTGCTGTCTCACTGAAGGAATAGTTACTTTATGTTGTATCTGTTGGAAATATAAAATAGCAACATTAAATGAGCAAAACACTGTCTACAGTTGTGTTATGTTTAAACCGTACATGTCATTATGTTTTAAATAAATTTGTCAGTTGTCAGCTTTGATAGAAATACGCTGTTTAAGTTTTTGATAACAATATGATTGTAGATATCAAAATCCAGGCACATAGCTCTGACATTTCGAAGTTATTTGTATATTCACAGTGAGATATCAGTAACTCTACGGTACACCTAAATCATCATTCTCCTGCCCTGCTCCCAATTCTTATTTGGGGTCGGCGCAGCATGTTTTGTCCTTCCACACAGGAAGGAAGGACAAATCATGCTGCATAAGAGTTTTGGCAGATTTTTTACGGCCGGCCGCCTGCCTGACGCCAACCCTCCTTGGGACTTTCATTGTTTTAGGAATGGGGTAGGGATAGCGTGTGTCGCCAAAATAATGCACGCAGATCTGCTAGTAAAGCGTGCCTGGAGGAAGAAATATCCAGTCTTCGGGCACAAAATGCAGATCAGGCTGCAGAAAATGTTCACCTTCGCCAGGAGATAACTAAACTCTCAGCGGAGCTCGAGAAATGTAGGGCAGAAACGAAGGAGATCATGAAAAAACTGGGTGCAAAAATCGACGCCTTGGCGATTCGGTTGCCTCCAGAGTTGCCTCTTCGACCACCTTTAGCAGCGGATAAAAGACGTAGTGGTGCGGTCAACAAAGCAAAGGCCACTGCCAACGGGTCATTAAATGGATCTGCCCCTTCTGGGAATGTTGCACCTACAATGGTGCAACGTGCTACATTAAACCCGAAGAAGAAGAAAAAGCCCCGAAAAAGCCAGGGGCTGGAAAACCCACCTGGATTCGTCCAGAAAGAGTCTCGCCCGCTACCACCGGCACCTACAGACATGTCCGAACAATGGTCCAAGGTTCTGGGTCGCAAACAGCGGCGTCAAGCTGCGCAAAATGTTGTACCCGTGCAGGCACAGCCACGGCCACCTAAGCCACAGGTACCCACTCTTCGGGTACCTCGTACCGCGGTGGTTACGCTATTGCTAACGCCCGGGGCCACTGAGAGAGGTTTTTCTTATAGGCGATTATTAACAGAGGCCCAAGAAGAAATAAATCTCGCCGACTTTGGCATATCCGATTTAAAGACCAGAAAAGCAGTCACAGGTGGGACCATTCTCGAGGTGCGTGGACCCGAGAGTGAGGCTAAGGCTGACTCCCTCGCCTCCAAGCTGAGGGAGGTATTCCGAGACTCGCCAGATGTCCTTGTTTGTCGACCGGTCAAGACCGCGGATCTACGACTGACGGGCTTGGATGAATCGGTCACCTCGGAAAAGATAGCAGCGGCACTTTCTAGGACCACTGGGTGTGTCTCGGACCAATTCAAAGTTGGAGAGGTCCGAGCTAACCACAACGGTCTAGGCGCCGTATGGGTTCGGGGTCCAGTGAAGGCGGTGGAAATCGTTGCCAAGGCTGGTCGCCTCCTTGTCGGGTGGTCTGCTGCGCGGGTCACAATTTTGGATCCCAGGCCACTGAGGTGCTTTCGTTGCCTCGAAATAGGGCACGTTCGGATACGCTGCACGGCGCAAATTGACCGCAGTGATATATGCTTCCGGTGCGGTGAAGCGGGTCATCAGGCCCGTGGCTGTTCTGCGGCGCCACATTGCGTATTATGTGCTGCAGGTGGAAAGCCATCAGCCCATATCCTGGGAGGAAAGGTTTGTGCCTCCTACTCACCAGGTGCCCGTCGAAATCGGCGTAGGCACAACAGAGGACGCGGCAAAACTGCAGTTGTGAACGAGGTCGAGTCACAGATTATCGACCCATTGCGGGTTGAGTCAGAGGCCATGGAGATCGCTCAATAATGGCTAACATAAAGATCCTCCAGGCTAATCTCAACCACTGCGCCGCAGCTCAAGACTTATTGTCGCAGAGCATGGCTCAGTGGTTGGTGCACGTGGCAATCGTCGCCGAACCGTATTATGTTCCCCCCAGGGACAACTGGGCTGGGGACCTTGACGGTTCGGTGGCGATCATCACCCAGGGGTCCGCCGGCTCTCCGCCCTTCGAAAAAATTGCGAAGGATCGGGGATGCGTGGCGACTCTGTTGGGAGATATGTGGGTTGTGGGTGTATATTTCTCTCCCAACAGACCCCTGGCCGATTTTGAGACATTTCTCGTGCGGCTAGGGTCCCTGGTGGTGCAATGCCAACCTCGCCCCGTGATCGTCGCCGGCGACTTTAATGCTAAGTCATTGGCATGGGGCTCGTCGGTGGCCAATGCGCGGGGCGGGGTCCTGGAGGAATGGGCGATCTCTATGGGTCTCTCGGTCCTCAATCGGGGTTCTGTGGACACGTGCGTAAGGCATAATGGTGGCTCAGTTATAGATGTCTCCTTCGCGAGCCCAGCCATCGCCCGCCGTGTCCGGGACTGGAGGGTTCTGGTGGGTGTGGAGACATTTTCAGATCATCGGTATATAAGATTTGATGTCTCCACGCCCGCCGGAAATCAGTCCAGCCGAAGGCCAAACACCCCGATTGGGGGCGGTCCGCGATGGGCGAAAAAACGCATCAACAAAGAGGCCTTGGAATTAGCCGCTATAGTCAAAGCCTGGCTCCCCGCTCCGGAATCTCCGGTGCGGGTTGAGGAGGAGGCCGAATGGTTCGGGGCAGCATTGACTAGCATCTGCGATGCGGCGATGCCCCGAATCCAGCGCCTCCCTCCGCGGCGCCAAGTATACTGGTGGTCGGCGGAGCTCGCGCAATTGCGGTATGAATGTGAGGTGGCGCGCCGCCGACTCGGTAGACTCAGGCGCCGGCGGATTCGCCAGGCTGACTTTTCGGACCAAGAGCGGCTACTCCGGGGTCTCTATAAAGAGGCCAGGAGAGCGCTGCGGGTGGCCATCAAAGAGGCAAAGACTACGGCTAGAAAGGAGTTCCTGGGGAGTCTGGATCGCGATCCGTGGGGACGCCCATATCGGCTGGCGCTGAACAAGTTGCGCCCGCCGGCGCCCCCCCTAACCCAGACTCTCCGACCGGAGCTCTTGGAGGACGTAGTCGCCGCCCTTTTTCCGGCCACCAATACCG
Source organism: Cephonodes hylas (assembly GCA_030295005.1). Classification (NCBI taxonomy): domain Eukaryota; kingdom Metazoa; phylum Arthropoda; class Insecta; order Lepidoptera; family Sphingidae; genus Cephonodes; species Cephonodes hylas. Next base: position 11,357,235 of record AP025371.1, read on the forward strand.
TCGTCACTCCTCCACCGATGCCGCCGAGACCTTGGTCGCAACCGACCGGAACATCTCCAGCGGCATTGTCGTCTTCATTAGTTTCGGCAAGGGAGAACCCCGAGGGTCCTCCACCGGGTGTGTCACCCGGGGAGCTTGAGGCAGCAGTGCTTCGGCTGCGGAGCAAGAACTCCGCCCCAGGGCTTGATGGCATCCCAGGCAGTGTCTGGGTGCTTGTAGTCGAGTTCCTGGGGGCGAGGCTCCGCGGCCTATTCTCCGCGTGCCTAGAGCAGGGCCAGTTTCCATCAAGATGGAAAACAGGAAAGCTGGTCCTGCTCAGGAAAGAAGGACGACCCGCCGAGTCGCCGTCGGCCTATCGGCCCATTGTGCTGCTCGACGAGGTGGCCAAGCTCCTCGAGCGCATCATCCACGCGCGCCTCGTCGAGCATCTCGAGAGGGTTGGTCCGGACTTGAACGACTGCCAGTTTGGGTTCCGGCGCGGCCGATCCACCATCTCGGCGATTCTGCGGGTCAAGGCACTAACAGGGGAAGCGGTTGCCCAGGGCAAATGCGTTGTGGCGGTGTCCCTAGACATCGCCAACGCTTTCAACACTCTGCCCTGGGCTTGCATCGAGGAAGCACTGCGGTACCACGTGGTGCCACCCTATCTCAGGCGTATGATACACTCGTATCTTTCAAATAGAGACGTTGTGTATCCGGGCGCCGACGGGTGGCACCGAAGAGCGATGTCGTGCGGTGTCCCACAGGGGTCGGTTCTTGGACCGCTTCTGTGGAACATCGGCTACGACTGGGTGCTCCGTGGTACCAACCCTCGGGGCGTCGGCGTATTCTGTTACGCCGACGACACGCTCGTGACAGCGACGGGCCGGACCTTCCAGGAAGCCGCCGACCTCGCCGCCGTCGGCACTGGCAATGTGGCGAGGAGAATTCGGCGGCTGGGCCTCACGGTGGCTCTTCACAAATCCGAGGCCATTTGTTTCCACCGGCCTCGGAAGGGGCCACCTGATGGGGCCCACATCGTGATCGAGGGCGTGCGAATTCCTATCGGCAAGCAGATCAAATATCTAGGTCTGCTGCTTGATAGTCGATGGGAATTCCGCGCCCATTTTAAGATGTTGCAGCCGAGGTTGCTGCGGGTAGCAGGCGCTCTATCCGGCCTGCTGCCCAACCTGGAAGGTCCAGGCATCCCTTGCCGAAGTATGTACATGGGAGTCGTGCGGTCTATGGCACTGTACGGAAGTCCAGTATGGGCCGAGTCCCTGAACAGGCGCTGCGTCGCTCTCCTGCGCAAGCCCCAGCGAGCGCTGGCGCAGCGGATGATCAGGGGCTACCGCACGATATCCTACGAGGCGGCTTGCGTTTTGGCTGGGTCCCTGCCATGGGACCTTGACGCTAAACTCCTCTCGCGGTTATACCACCAGCGGGAGGAGGCGTCAAGTCGCGGGGACAGACTGGCCCCGAGGGAGGTCGAGGCGATTAAAGCCTCCCTCCGTGCAGCCGTCGTGGAGGAGTGGCGAACCAGGCTGGAGAATCCCAGTGCTGGTGCTGTGACCGTTGAGGCAGTGCGCCCTGTCCTCGTCCAGTGGGTGGACAGGCGCCACGGTGCGGCGACGTTCCGCCTGACGCAGGTGTTGTCGGGGCACGGATGCTTCGGCCACTACCTGTGTCGGGTGGCACAGAAGGAGGTGTCGACCGTGTGTCACCATTGTGACAACTGCCCAGACGATACAGCCCAGCACACACTAGAAGAGTGTCCAGCCTGGGAGGTTCAGCGCAGCGCTCTCCGCGTTGTAGTAGGTGCAGACCTCTCACTCCCGGCCGTCGTCTCTTCGATGGTTGGGAGTGCGAGGTCGTGGCGAGCGATGCTCTCCTTCTGCGAGCACGTAATGTCGCAGAAGGAGAGTGCGGAGCGGGATCGTGAAAGGAATGATCCCGCCCGCCAAAGGCGTCGAAGAAGGAGGCGCCGGGTCAATGGAGATAATTAGACCCGGCGCCCTGCCCTGTGGCAAGACTCCATTATGAGAAGGCCGAGACGCTCTCGTCTCGGAGGCGCACTGGGCGGCTGCGGAACCATTGTGGGCGTCTCTTACCCACGCACCGCGGTCGCCCTACTTGGCGCGAAGATGGCCACCGGGGGGTTTTGGTCGGTATGCCGGTGTAGGTTAGGGTAGGTTAGGGACCCAGCCCGGCACTAACATCTGCCGGGCTGGATGGCCGGTGACCCCGACATACGCCTCCTGCCCCCCTCACTGAGGGCTGGCGGGAGGTAGAGCCATAAGCAGCTTTCCCCTCGAATGAAAAAAAAAAAAAAAAAAAAAAAAAAAAAAAAAAAAAAAAAAAGGGATAGCGTGTGTTTGGGTACAGGATACTGCAGGAAAGGATATTTGGCCTGATGGTAAGGATGCTACAGTCCCGGATAAGGAAGTATCAGGAGACTGTAACAGCTCGGGGGGCCGAGCTCGCGTACTCGTAGCCCTGTTCCATGACTGGCTAGATCAATGGAAAAGGCATCCCCTGACCATCTACCGTACACTTAAATGTTCTTAGGTATTTCTTAGGTGTGTAGTCCGCCAACCCTCAGTAGGTCAGCGTGGTAGACTAAGGTCTAATCAATCTCAGTTCTAGAGAAAGCCCGTGCCCAGTAGCGACGTGAATATGTGGCGTGTTGATGAAGACTTAATCTTCGTGTAATAATTTGAACTAGTCGGAGCTAGTATGTCGAGTTTTACAGTATTTGTCTTATATTTGAGGACGAAACTCCATAGTTCAATATTTGTCTGCAGTCTATGGAGTTACGGTATCGTGTGTGTGGTGGTGTCGTCTTTATTCAAAACCTGTATCATCATCGTCATTAGCCCATTATACGTCCCACTGCTGGGCACGGGCCTCCACTACCATTTATAGAGGCTCTCAAAGAACTGTATATTCTGTTTAAAGTACTTAGCAACCAAAATATTGTATGTACAATGTATCGCTTGTACATAAGTGTTTTATGTCAAAACCACTATTCCTATTATTCCTACAATAAACGATTCTGGTATTGTATCTTGAAATCACATTTTAGTATTCTCGGTATGACACCCACATATTTTCGTAACAATAAAAACCTTAGTAAGAGATTACAGAAATGTTAAATTGAAAGATTTTTTGTTATTTTGTCATATAAGTGTGGGTAAAAGACTTTTTTATCACCATCTTTTCAATACGTAGGTAAGGAGTAGAACCCAACAAATATACTAAACTATGTGGCACGGTCACGAAAGGGTTTATAGAGATGTCAGCTATTGAAAAGGGAAGGGATTTTGTTGTCTTCTCCAGGATACGTCCCGCTGCTGTGCAGAGGACTCCTCTATAATTGAAAGGATTTGTCCTTAGTTTACAATGCTGGCTTAATCCGAATTAGCGGATCACACACCCAAGAAATTTCTTGGATTTTTTTGCTGTGTAGATTTCCTCACGATGTTTTCCTTCACCATTAATGTACGCAATAATAAATTGAAAAGTCAGAAGTATACCTGGAGTTTAAATTCACAGCCGCTGAGATTCTCGCCCACGCGTCTAAACTTTGAGACCATCAGTCAGTACTTATAAAGAGTTATTTTAAGACTACCTAACAAATTATTGTGTTTACTCAGTTTAATTTCTAAGACCTAGTTTCGAAATCCAAGCAGTCACGAACAGAATTTTGTTATATAATTGTAAGAGACTACAGGCTATTGTGTTGCTTTCACGTTTATAGCATTAGCGAAGTTTGAAAGTCACCTCACCTTTAGTTACGTTCACGAGCTGTTTTAGAGTTTAAAATGAGGTGAGGTATAGAGACATGGGTTTTACTTTGTCAGATATATTTATTTGTATGCTATTGAATATTAGTATAATAAAATTTAGTATTCGGGCAGGTTTGTAAATTTGTTGGCTTGGTTAACTGGTAAAAAAATGCGGTTTGTCACTTAACCGTGCCGATAAAAAATATATCAGGAAATAGCGCCCCTGTTTCAAATTATTAAATTAAAAGGGTAAAATTTAGTAAGGGTTGCTTTAGGTATATTTCTGCACCCGCATTTTGCGAGTTCTGTTGTACGAGAAGTCCATACTTTATACATATTTTTAGGCTCTGCACTGCTATAATTAAAAAATGGAACAACTTAATATCACTTTTCCCGACTTGGGAATCGATTCCAAGATATCTTAAGCATACAGCATTACCTCAAAGCTAGAATATATTTCATATCTTCAAAATACTATTATTTTGAAAGTCACACAGAGTATGTGCAGGTTATAGAACTATAAAGTGGGAATGAGCACCCTTTACGCTCGTATTATTTTATGTCGGCGTTAGCATTCCAATAAAGGCACTCATGTTATAGATATGAAATAACTCGAGCCAAATCATTTGTAGTTTCATACGGCGAATGGACAGGAATGTTCAATATCAACAATGTGATGGATATTTGAACTGTTTCATATCGAACTGTGGACAGAGGTCTATGTATATTTATTAGGCCGTTATTATCACCGTCTTTATTGGAGGGGATTATTTTGTCGTCACTGTTAATTTTTGGTCTTATCTCCCACTGAGACTTAAGGAATTTTTAATACCTATTAACTTAGATACATAAATCAATCTATCAATAAGTCTCCCTCATGGTATACGGGAATTTGAGTAATCATTAGTCTAAAGAAGTCTGTTGGTCCTTTTTACTAATACACCTTACACTTTGACTTGTTATATGATGCAGATCGTTTTTTTCGTAATATATTCAGTGTAAATAATTACGTGTGAAGATGCCGAGGAAATAATATAATAGTAGAATTAATATAATTACATAATGTCGTTTGTTTCAGCGTAAGACGCTGGACTTGGCGTTGGTGTCGATATACAGAGGCGGGCTGGATCTCGCGTCCATAAGCCAGTACACTGGCTCACCTTTCAATACCACAGACAGGTAAGATCTAATGAGATAATCTTATGACTCTTACGAAAGACATCTTTATATCTCAAAGATTTTATTACCATTTGATCGTTCTCAAGTATAATATACACTGTATAGTATTGAAATACAATCTTGGTAACACAATAGGTAAAGAAAAATATGACATGTTTCCATCACCACAACTATAAGTCTTAGTTTTCCATCACGGTCTGTTTACGGCCTGTATAGATGATGACAGAACCCGTAATACAATATTTTTGTTTCCGATATAATATATTTTTTTCTTATAACATTCGTTGACAAACTAAATCACGGAAGAGAAGCATTAACAAATCACAACTTAAATAATTCAAGAAGCATCGGCGTTATTTAAACTCTACGGTACTAGACCACCTTCAGAATGTGACTAATCGAATATTCCGTTAACCTAATCTATGATTAATGGAAACAGCTGAATGTTGCTTCTAAGCGTTGAACGAAAGGCAAGCCAATTATCTGGCGCAATTCATTGAAACCTGCATCTATGCATGTGAAATTTTGGAGATTTGCCCGAAAAACTGCAATGTATTGGTTTTTACTTATATTTCAAATTTAAGGAATTTCAAAGTAACATTTTTATCAATCAGTAATAGATGAGCAAAGTAAACTCAAGTCTAACCATCCAATCAAAGAAGAAAATATTTTAGAGAAAATATTTTCTGTAAGTCTATAAATATTAGAACCCACGGGTCCGTCATACTATTGTCTGGTCCCACTGTTTTTGTTTTCACTGTGGTCAGGTCCTTCATCTCAAATCCATAACAAACCTTCAACTTTTTCCTTGATAATTGCTCGCTTGAAGGCAAAACCCTCGACTATGGTCTTATTAATGCAGATTTTCTCGATAAATATTTTAAAAGAATTGATAAAAAAAATATCAAATTCCATTAATCGGTAATCGTGTTAGTGTAAAACCCCAAATAAGGAAACCCTCTTTGAGACTTACAGTATTAGCATATTATTTTATTTTCGTTCCGCCTTGTGATTAACCGTTTCTCACGGGTCGTCTACATTGGGTGTAAATTAGTTAATGCAAATCCCCATATGGTACCCTGTCCCTTTGGGGACGCGACCCCTAAAATTACATGGAATTAATTGACCCATCAAAAGTTTTGGTCGGTTTAAACTTTTCTTCACATTCTGTATGGAGATATTATACAAATAATTATTTTACATGAAAGGCTATTGTCTTCTGAGCGTAAAGGTACAAATAGCGTTAAGATTAAAAAAATCAAAATTAATCATTGAAGTTATAAAATTTTATTCTTATGGAAAGACTTTCAAAATGTATTTCAATACAAAATAATATGAATACAGCAGCAAAATTAAAAATAACACATTCCTTTGTCGTCGGTACGCAATAATATTTGCAAATATTATATTTGTTCTAATCCAAAGTCAAAACCAAAACCTTCACATTTTACAGACGAGCCAATAACAAAGTGCGCCTCAGATTTAGAAGTTGTTAATTATAATAAAATTAATCATAAAGCCGTTACAAATCTTTGAGCTCTGACATTCAAATCAGGAAATGTCAAACGCTTCATTAAGCAGAAACAATGAAGGTAATTCAATAAATCCATCAAATTCCCAATTACAAATAACTCAATCATAATGAGTAATTAATGAGAGCCCTTAGTAATCAACAAGGAACAAAAGCGTTGGGTGTAGACAATACCGAAGGAGTGTAAACAGAAGCGGGTTTCGTCATACAGACCGACCGCAAACTCTCCGAGCGTAATAAAACGGTTAACAAAACAAACTAAGTGAAAGCCGACGCGGTATTGAAAGTACGGAACTTTGGAGGAGAGTGAAACACGCACAACTTTTACCGGGTTTGAGGCATAGGCTGCTATTACAAGTTATTCGGCTAGATTAGGTGGTAAATTTTCATCATCATCGGTTTCAGTAGATTTATCATCAACATCATTAAGACTAGTACCCGGATCATCACAATAATTACCATTAAGCTTTGTTCATTAATCACTTTCAGTCTATGTAACCTTAATTTGAATTTTTTTCGAAAGCCAAATATTCATTTAACACAATATTCATTTAACATTTAATTCATTTAACGGCGCAGCATGTTTTTTCCTCCCACCCATCTCTATCAGCCGTCATGTCTTCAGTCACGCCTTTCTCTTTCATATCTCCTCTCACGCACTCCGTCCATGTTTTCTTTGGCCTTCCTCGGCATGTCCATCCTTCAACTTTCATGCTCATTACTTTTTTACCAACATATGTCTCGTCCCTCCTCATAATATGACCATACACGACAGACGGTGTCCTTTCAGCTTATCAATCACAGGAGCTACTTTGATACTTCCTCTAACGTATTCATTCTTCACTCTATCAGTCAGAGTTACCCCACACATCCATCGCAACATTCGCATTTCTGCTGCATGCAGTCGTCTTTCGTCCGTCTTCTTCGTAACCCAACACTCCGATCCATTCATAACAATTACTATAGAGACAACACAACCATAACACTTTTAAAATATAAAGTTCTCACCTCTCATAGCTTAAGCCGCTGCGCTCCTCACTGGGGCAAGTTAAAGATTAGTGTGGAACTCAATTAAACCCGCCAAGTTTCCAAGAGATCGCGATCCCAGTAATTAAATTTTCTCAGCAAAAGTGCTGCGTGATCGGAATGAGGTTCGTGCGATTCGGTCCACGATGTCTTTCCACGTTGACAGCTGAAGATAAGTGCACGACTGCAAACTGCTTGGGAATCACTTTACACGTCGCTTGGAGTTTGCTGCGTTTGATCGTCTATTACTTGGTAAATGATTTCAGTGTGTTCGATATCGATGTCGTTCTTTGTAACGGCAAATCTTGTTTATTAACAACTGTAGAGATAATGGTATCTTTCTATTTTATCCCACTTCTTCGTTTAGTTATCTGAAGTATTACAATAAATCCATAAATACGGGTGACCAATGAATGAATTGAATCAGCGTGGAAACAAACTATTTACTGGATTAAAAGTATAATAACATGAAAGTGAAAATTAAGTCTTAAAATGTGCTTTCCAAGGAAATTAAAATTTGAAAATTCTTCGTCGTCAAAATGAACAATTAGATTTTACAAAGAAGTGTATTACAATATAACCATACAATTTAAGTTATATCTTAAAGCTATCCTAAGATGGTTATTAGCATTTCTCCAGACACAACGATTGTGTTACCAGCTATCTCCCATCTTAATAGAGGATTGTGTAACCCGTTAGCAAATTTTCAAGAAACAGCCGCGAAGTTAATTGGTCTTGTCGCCAACATTTATATAAAATATGGGACAATAGATATGATTCTGAGCCATTGTACAAAATTAATCGTTACAGTTTTCACAAAGTCTATGTAATCCCCGATCCCCTAAAACCCGAAACGTAACAGATTATCACGTAGGTTTAAGAAAGACAATATTCGTATAAAAAAAATTGCACAACTAAGTTCTCACAAGTCAAATAGCCTAATGATAAACAGATATATTCAGACCGTGATCGGATACTAGGGCAGGAAATATTTTTTATTTTTTTATTTTTATTTATTTAAGGAAAACAAACAGGAGTATACAAAAAAGAACAAATAACTTACTTAGTAATATATATACATATACTACCCATTACGTTTCCACGGATTACATTAGAAAATATAAACGCCGTTGAAAGAACGCGTGATATGTGCTAAATTAAATACTATACAATCCTGATTATAAATAAACTTATTATAAATAGACAAATAAAAGAACAGGGAGAAAAATATCTTATCAACTACATCGTTATGTTAAGCTTCCTATGCTAAGCTTCCTTATGAGATATATGACGAAAGAAGGAAAAATAATATAATAATAAATATACAAAAAAAAAATAAACAAAAACTTTAGTGTTCAATGTCCATTAAAATTTTATTTGCTTCGACTTTAAATTTGCGTTTGCCAACATGCAGTATATCAATTGCGCTGAAATGCTGGTTGTATGTTTCAACCATTCGGTGAAGCGGTGAGCGCGTGCCTGCATTGGTTTTACAGGAGGAGGTAGCAAATAGGCGTCTCCTACGCACCTCGCGCCCGTGAACTGTGCGGGGAACCAGGTAACATAAGTGGTTCACTAATTCAGAGCAGTCAAATTTATTGTGGCATATACCAAACAGAGTCATGACTTACAGTAACATACGTCTGCGCTCTAAAGTGACGAGACCATATGTTTTTAGGAGTGCCTAGTAAGAAATCCTTTTTTGGAAGCATCTAAGGTGCACTGCACGTAAGTATTTACTTTGCAATGCCTCTAGGGATTCAATATAATTTTTGTAATGAGGATTCCAAACAGGCACTGCATATTCTAATTGTGGTCTGACAATTGCTCTGTACAAGTGTAAATATGTGTTAGGTCGGTGGAAGTCTCTGGACGCCCTCATTACAAAGCCGAACATTTAGTATGCTGTTTTGTGATGTTTTCAATATGCGAATCTAGGTGAAGCTTGAAATGGAACTCCACACCAAGATCGCGAACATTGTGTACTTTGTCAATTATCGTATTTCCTAAGTGATATTCATAAGGCATGATTTTAGTTTTTTGTTGTAAAAGTTATTGGGAGACATTTATTTATGTCAAGTTTTAATTTATTAATTGTACAATAATTGAAAATGAATCAAGGTTGTTTTGAAGTTAGGCAGAATCAGACTCCGAAGAAATATTTTTGTAGATTTTTAAATCGTCAGCATACAATAAAAAATTACATTTTTTAAAACAGTCTTTCACATCATTTATAAATAAAACGAACATCAAAGGACCCAAAATGGACTCCTGCGGCACACCGGAGGTGACGAGAATAGAGTTAGATTCAAAGCCGTTTATGACCAGTCCCTGCGTTCTGTTGGTAACATAAGAGGCAAACCAACGGAGAAGATCCCCTCTAATGCTATTAAACGCGATTTTGTCTACTGCAATCTGTGATCGATCTTATCAAATGCCTTCTGAAAATCCGTGTATACTGTATCGATTCTTTGTCTTTTCTCAATACCCTCAAAAAGATGGGAAGTAAAAATTAGAAGATTGCTTACACAAGATCTATAAATAGTTCAGGCAATTACAAACTCTCTGACATCAAAGAACATCCCAACAAAAATAAAATAATGACGCTTTTCATACAACTATCGGTATTAAATGTATGTAGTTAGTATGGAAAGCTTCAAATTTTTTATTTTTTGTCGGGATTTTTTTTAATGCCAGGGGGTTTGTAATTACCTAAACTATTTCCTGTCCGAGTTTTCGATCAAGATCTAAATACACCCTGTATAATATGAAACTTTTGTACATCGTAAGGATTTATATTTCAGTTGTGGTTCTAATGCCATCTGTAGTATTTTTACATCGTCACTAATATCAACTACTAATTAACCATAGCAATTCTAAAACATCCAAAAACTTCTACAAATAACAAACCATTTGTTCCTTCAGACAGGTGAACCTCAAGATCAGCCCACAGCTAGGAGACTGCTTCAACTGGAGTATGGAGCCGTCTCAGAGCGAGCTCGTGGTGTTCGCGAGGATCACCGACCCAGCTGTGGACCTGGAGACCACGCCTCCTGACGGTCCTTGGCTGGAAGCCACGTCAGCAGCAGTCCCGTGGAGCTTGGGCGTCGATATTGCCATTTGGAATGCTGTTGGTACGTGTGTTAAATATATCCTGGAGATACTATTGTTTTATGAACCAAATTCTCTTCTCTAATCTATAAAAAAAAAGGAGTTAGACTTGTTAAAAGCAATGGATTGTTTGCAAAACATGTGAAAATATACTGAAGAATTAAACAGTCTATTGATAATTCGCCTCTGGCCGTCGGAAACCTATTTAAATAGCACAATGTTTACTAATAGATGTAGGATAAAAAAAACCTGTGCCGTATAAAATCATCAATAAGTAACAATTGTAAAAAAATATAGCATACGACTACAAAATTTAAGGCTATTACAATTTAATCACAAACGTCATAAAGAAGCTATGTAGTGGAAATATTTTTAATTAGATGCCTAGTCCTATTTTTATTGCTAAATTACGAATAATATACATAGATATTCTAAAGTTAAAATGACTAAATTAATAACAATAAAATTAAATTTACCAGACCACGTAATTAACTTCTCCAAATAATTTCGCTGCAATTTATACAAGAACCCATTAAAGTTAGTAAAACTAATTTCAAATCTTATACATTAATACAATCAAATATATTTCGTTGATTGAACTGCAATCGAGTCAACTGCAACTGCAACTGCAGTCGAGAATCTCGGCGGTCGCGGGTTCGAACCCCAGGCACACACCTCTGACTTTTCGAAGTTATGTGTGTATTCACATTGAATTATCACTTGCTTTAACGGTGTAGGAAAACATCGTGATGAAACCTGCACACCTAAGAGTTCTTAGGAATTTCTTAGGTGTGTAGTCCGCTAACCCGTACTAGGCCAGCGTGGTGGACTATGGCCTAAACCCTCTCAATGGTAGAGGAGACCCGTGCTCAGCAGTGGGCGTGTATGGGTTGATGAAGAAGAAGAAGAAGAACTGCAATCTAAAAACGATAAAACGAATAAGTTTGTATGAGATATGAACAATTTATTGTTTCTATATCGATATTAGGCTATATGCCTCCCGTATCTGCCCAATAGGGTAGAGCCCTCATCTGTATTTGAAACTTGTCAAGCGAAAGTTGATTGCTTTTGACTCACATAAACTTTAAATCTCAGTACAGGATTAGTATGATGATATTTTTCCAACCAACATAATCGGCGATAATTAATTATTTATCAATGTATCGAAATGTTACTTCGAAAAGTAGGTGTTTTGCTTAAGTTTTATTTTTCTTGTCTTATTCTTCTTGTTCACTATTATTAAATAAAATTATTGAAGTAACTATTCCAAAAGTTCAGTGTGATAGATAGTAACAGCGACTTCAAACTTAAATTGGATTATGCTATACAAATTTATAAAATCTAAAAAAGTTAGAAAACAAAGTGGTTTCAATAAACTTGTGACTTATTTAGCTGAAAGATTTCATTGTCCAACAAAGTTCAAAGTAGAATCTCAATTTAGAATTATGAAATTTTCCATTTTTTCATATAGAAGTGAGCATACTGGCTCCTGATGATTGTGGAATCGTGACCAAGTATAGTGCGATTCAAATCTCCCCCATAGTGACACTTTGAATGAGACCAGATGTACTTAGGAGTTAGGATGATCCAGAAACGTGATAGATAAGCCACTGCCACTTTGAACGCTGGTGAAACTAGCTCGGACATTTTGAACTGACTAGCGATGTTTTCTTTAAAGTTATTATTGCCTTTCATACGGCCAACAGACAACAGACTAGATGGTAAGTGCAGTTCAATTCAGCGGTGTTGGCAGAAAAGATTACTTTTACTCGTATATCTGTCTGATCATTTCCTTAGAGAGAGAAAGCCCATTGGTAAGGGACATATTGAACATTTGATGAATGTTAACTAACAGCCTCATGCACTTGGTTGGATAGTCACCAGCTCACACAGTGAGACGGCGCAAGTAATAAATACTTGGTGATACAAAAAAAATACTTTGACTGGATGTTTGTGAGACCGAAACGTCTCGTAGTTTCTGATACACACGAGACCATTATCTTAATGTAGGCTTAGAACTAAATATCTCTCTTGGGTGTATTTCTTTGTTCACCTTAATGCTTATTACCCAGGCTGGGCTGGCTGGGGAGAGTGGGGCTCGTGCAGCCGAACATGTGGGGGAGGGAAGCAGACTCGCAGACGATACTGCTCCAGACCTTCGTGCGAAGGATATGGAGAACAAATGCGTTCCTGTAATTCCTTTGAGTGTGAAGGTAAGTTCAGATCATTAGCGTTTCTGATTTGAAAGTCTCCTGTAGTTTTTAGAATCTAGTTTTGGATAAGGTTTTTAGGAAAAATAACTACAGAACTAAGTATCAATTTGTTTTGATGATTTGAATAGTATTTTATTATATTTAACAGAAAGAATTTGTACCACATCATAATAAGATGTTATGTTAATAAATTCCGTGTTGAGATTAGTCATATCGTTTAAGATCATTGTACCCTACAATTTTCTTAACTAAGTATGGAATTCCATACTAGTTACAATAACCTCAAAAATCATAAAGGCGTAACCAAAAATAGAACATTAAATGTAGTAAAAGAACAAATTTAATTATCAAAATTTAATTTAATATTTTAATTTCAAAATCTGAAACTACTTTGAAGTTTAGTTGAAATTAAATAACTTCGTGAGCTCACTAATGCAACATAATGAAATTCATTTGTAACGTTAATTCGGTTCTAGTTAACGTCAGTTAAAAGAAGATTAATATAAAACTTTTTGGGCCATAACATAGACACTGACGTTCGCAAAGTTTTTTCGCAAAAAATAAAAAAAGTGGCATGTAGCAGCTGTAAATTGAGTGACTCAGGGAAGTTAAAGTTAGGTTAAACTTAATTTTAGCTAGAAAATGTACCGCACCGGAACGTAAACGAATATTGGATTTCATATTATTTGCAGACTAGCTCGTTAACGGCAGCGACGTCACGGCGTGAAATCGATACGTCGACTGGAAGTTGCCAAACTATTTCTATCAAGTGAACACGGTATTCTTGACATTTTGATGAATCGATTTTCAAAGCTACCGAGTTATTTTTGATGACTCGATCATTGGTAGTTACAATGTTTACAAACTAATTAGCCTTGTATACGAGTTTAATTTTGGTAATAATATTTGTTTTGGGTCTTAGTGTTGGACACAAAACCACGATACAAGGCCCGTTTCTACTGTTGGGTCAGAATTATGTATGTAATTGTAGTGTACAATTTTATTTATTTTTCAGTGTGCGGTCGTTTTACTGATTTTATAGTTGATGTATTTTCATTAATAACTGTTTATTTTTAATTACTCTCTTTAATTATATTTTTTTGTATTAAATATATTTGATATAAAAACTACTTTTAAAACAAAAGCATCAGACTTAAATTCAGGGCTACTGGTTGTTTTCTCCGTATTCCACAAATCGTTAAAACTTCTCCGTACAAAATGGATTTCAATAAGCTGCTTGCAATGCACCACTGACCTAAGCTACCTGTTACTTAGAATACAGCGTACAGGCATGCATTAATGTATATGTAAAACCACTACAAGGCCGGGATATGCTCCACGTAAATCTTCAAGGAACTTACCATGTCTGCATAGCTGAAACATATTCTTGTTACTGCACGGAACTTCAATGATCAGATTTTCTTTACTTACAATGCGAAACGACTACTGGTAATACGTGTTGTCCTCATATGGACATTATGGACTTAAATATTACAATTTTTTTTAGGAATAGAGCTAATTAGTAGCTATGAATATGGATAATATTATTTCATGAAAGGAAATTTGGGAAGGATATAACATGCGACTTTTTTTAATAAGTTAGGAGCCAAAATAAAAAGCAACCGATGTTAATTTGTTAAGCTTTATTTTTGGTTAACTCATCATGGCCCTTAGATTTAGGCACGCGGTTGAGAATCTGGGTGCTTGCGACTATGGCCTAAATCCACTCAGTTGTAGAAGAAATGATGTCCAGCTGGAACGTATATGGGCTGATGATGATGACTATTTTTATTTAGTACCAGACACTTTGTGGCATGATTTAATATTAAATTTGATGTATATTACGGCAAGAAACATTACATCAAACTAAACAACTGCACACATTGGCACAATACATTTGTATGACACCCTCTGACCTGAACATTGTTATGTCTGACATTCCCAGCGGTACGTCGATTTATGATCCAGCGAAAATTGCCTGTGTGTAGTAATTGTACACTTTTTGCGTACACGCTGTTCGTGACTAGTTCGGTTATTAATTTTGAATGATTAATGACAGGCTGGCCATGAAGACATGGTAGGTGAATTAATTAAATTTCTAGTTCGCAGAACTGCGGGTGATGGATTTTGAAGTATTAATGTTATGATGATGGCGATGAGTATTAATATGAATTTAGTAGTATACTTGACATGGCTGTCGCAAAATTTCTAAATTCAAAATGTGTTTCGTTACATACATACTCTTATATCGATACAGAAATGAGGAGGTACATTTCTACATTCACGTTTTGCTTTTGTTTTATGAAACACATAAAACACACTTAAATGTCAGTGTCTCCATTCTTGATGATGATGTTACGAGGTATTCTCATATCAACACTAAAATTTCTTACCCATTCTTCTTTATTGATGACTATCTTCCGAATAAGGTGGTATGCTAAATTTTGAAATGACTGAACATAAGTGATGCATTTCACATTTTCTATTTTAGATTCAATAAATAATATTTAAGCGTTTCTCAAGTACATTACCAGAATCCTCAAGGCTATCAATATGCTTAAAGGAAAACCAATTGATGGACTCTTTTTCATTCATAGGAACAATAAACCCGCTTGCTCCCGGGGCTAGGCGCAACTTCCACCCAGCCCAGGCCAGGTGGGGCGCGGTGTCAGACAGGCCTCACGCGTTTAGCCTAAGGCCAAACTCGTACATCTGGATCGCATCTTCAGAACTCTTCAGCGCAGGGAAGACTTTCCCTAGGGAGTTCACCCTTTTCGTTTCGTTGAGGCTACGGCCTGAGGTAAGTGGATTTGAATAATATGACAATATTATAATTTTCTTGACCTTGAGCAATTCTATTTAGGATTGGTATAGTGGGTTTTTTAAATGTGACTATAATTCTTGGTATTAGGTCATAGTTTTAGTCCATTTACAATTTAATGTACGTTGTGTGAAAGCACGAATATTGGTGTTAAAGAATTTGAAGTATTACTAAAAATGGAAAGTAGGACGGAAAAAATCATATCTTAACGTAGTACTTTAGTACGTAAGGATGCATGAGTTACATCCCGGTAGTAACACATAAGTGTTACGAACTTTATCATCATTTAGAGAGATAACTAAATATTATATGTGCGGGAACAAAATTTGCAAACAGCTTATTTTTAAGAGATACTTTACTATAGAAGCGTAGTTTTTAATAAACATGCAGACTTACTTTCTTGTTTATATTTTTTGTATCACTGCAATCACGCTGAAATTAATTTGATTAAAATGGGCGTCCGTGTCTGTTATTTAATTATTGTTGATATTTTAACTATGTCCGTAATTTTTACGTTGAAATATTAAAAATAAAGCTCCAGAAATATTATGCTTTCGTCTCTGTTGTACTTTACGCGGGCTGAGTAATGTTTTGTCATTTAGCAAAAAAACCTCAGGCGACTAAATTAAAAAAAGTCTGGTTGGAATGAGCTGGGAAATTAAAGCGATTATTCATTCGCTTTCAAGTTAATAATTACACGACAAGTAACAAACTGGGGGGAAAATAAAGTAGGGTGAATGGGACGCAAACTTTTCTTTTAATTTTCCTCGACAGCTAATGTGAGTTGTGTGTATTATAACCTTTTTAGGAGTATTAAATGTGTGTACTCGTGAAGGCATTTTGCTGTTTTGTTTTGGGGTAGCGTTATAGTCTTTGATCTAGTAAGAACCACGGTACCATAATACATTCTACTGCGCAAAAAGTTCTTCATAAATAAATGAGACTTTAGTTCACGCCCTGAAGTGTCAAATCTGTCTATGTGATTCTATTACATACATACAAACATAACTTCACGCCTGTATTCCTGTATCAGACTTCGTGCGGTTACTGAGAATTTCCTAATCCAAAAACCCAGCAACATTTTCCCCGACCCAGGAAACAAACCCAGGACTTCTGGTCGCATGGCCCATATTTTTACCGCAAGACCATGAGGCTGCCGTAATTCTATTAATGTTAACAAATTTGATGCTTGAAGTATTATTCAAGAAAAAAATTACTGATTTCCAACTTTTCATAACTTTTGAAGTTGTTTAAGTCGATTTTCATAGTCAATGAATTGAAAACCGAGTTAAAAATTGTTGTAATCGGTTTTTTCTACATTATAAAACTTTTCAAGATTCTTCGAATTTGATTTTATGTAATATTTACACACACATAAAAATATTATTGGGCCTTTATTGGGCACATTTCGTTTTGCAAAGTTCATATTTTTTTACATACGTACAATGTACATATACATAATGCCATATGTATATAGGACTATATAACTAAACCTGTATTCTTCAAAGGGTAGGTAGGTGCATTTCTGCAACTAGAATTTTTTTTCTAGATCTCACGGCATATTTTTGGACCGCGAGACTTTACATTTGTTAAGTAGATATTTTAATTTAATTTTTTTTTTCAATCAGCCTATCGCCGTCCACTGCTGAACGTAGGCCTCCCCAAGAAAGCGCCAACCATCCCAGTCTTGAGCATAATTCATCCATCCGTTTCCCGCCACCTTTCTCATTAATTATATAATTTAAATTAATTAAGAACAATGTGACACATATTGTTGGATTACCAGAACGTGTAAACTATAGTATTGAAAGAACAGTAGCCCTTGAGTAAAATATTGTTTTGCTTATTCATATTCGCTTCCTTGAGTTATCTACGAACACTGTGTAGGTCAGACACTTCACCCACTCTTCAATCCTCCGATATTCTCATTATATTATTGAAATTCAAGGATCACACACGCCCACGCAGACAATATACAATATTATTTTATCGGAAAAAATGAACCGTATATTTGAATTTACAACGTTTTCTTAAGTGATAACTGAAGATCAAATTTTATTGGATTTGTACAGACATTCAAGGTTGGTCTAGTAATGCCTATTTTATGGGATTTCTATTTTTGGGTTATTTCATTAACAGCATCCAAAGAATTTTTATGGCTGTCATTGCCTTCGAGAAGAGTGTTTTTTTTTATTTGTTATAGTGTCTAAGTTTCTAATAAAAATAATATAATTGCCTTATGACAACCCAATACTTCAGAAAAAAGATTCTGTATCATTTTTCAAGACATATAATTAAAAAGCTATGAATTGTAACAAAAGTGTACTGTAAAGGTGTGTGTACTGTGAGAACTAGAAAAGCTTATTAAAAGCCTATAATCGTCAAAGTCAAAGTCAACATTGTATTTACTCAAGTAGAGTTTTACAAGTCTTTTTGGATCGTCAATTTTGAACTATTTAGAACTAAACTATTGCCACCTAGTTACGTGTTGGCTCTGTGAAGAAAAAACGACAGGAAATTCCCTCAGCTACACGAAACGTCATTTTATTCGTTTTAAAAATAAAATGTTTTCATTTTTTTGTCGTCTCATTTCTAACGATAGAGAAATATTTCGGCTTTCTTTAATTTGCCTGTTCGTTTCGCAAAGGCTGGGTATCAGAAACTGAGCGTCAAATAAAATCTCACTTGCCAATCATTGCGTTCCGAAACATGTTGTAATCAGCAAGAATAAAAAGATACATTTAGAAGGTTTCAGAGAAAGGACAGATGCGAATTCCAATAATCAAGGAAGCGAAAAATAAAAATACTAAGGAGTTGATTTCAATGAAATTGCGTTTCATTGTATCACTTTTTTGATGGAAAACCGAGGAGTGCTAGAATTCAAATTATAAATTTACTTTAGGGATGGAGTAAATCCCTTAGATGCGTTTGAAATTCTTTATCAAAAGAGATTCTTTCCAAGCACTGATATTGGTGACAAAGAATTCTTAGTATTACGAAAAGTAAGTATTACCAATAATTCACCGCACTAAGCCAGCGTAGTGGAATAAGGTCTAAACCCTCTCAATGGCAGAAGGGGCCCTTCCAACAGTGAGACGCATACGAGCTGATGACGATTTATACACTCAACCTATCCACTGCTACACGTAGGCCTCCCTAAAAATCTCCAACCACCCGGGTTCAATAGGGATTGAAATTGATGAATGAGGGCATTCATCCTTCAAAATCCCCCTTATAATATTTACTCTCTGTCCAGAGCGGAGGCTACGGTCAGGGGACCCTGTTCTCGTTGCGATCCCGTCGTCGCACCGGGTCCTTCCTCTCCCTAGAGCTGGCTGGAAGAGGAGCAGCGAGGCTGGTGCACGCAGGATCTGGAGCATCCAGATCCATCTACTTAGCTGTACCTTTGTACGACTTCCGTTGGCATCATATTGCGATAAGGTAAGGGTTTTTTAGGCGGCTTATTGACTGCAATGTTCAGTTCTTTTCGATCAGGATAGTGAATGGCTAGAAATAATTGGGATTGGTGTAGTCCGCCAACTAGCTCTAGACCAGCATGGTGGACTAAAGTCTGATCCCTCTCAATGGTAGAGGAGACCTGTGCCCAGCAGCTGCAGGAGGACGTATATTGGTTGATGATGTGCGATAGTCTTTTCTTCATTGTAAAATTTTATAGTATAGTTTTCAAAATAAGCTATTAAATCTGGTTGTAAGTATAAAGGTCTAGAATGTTCTAGTAAAAACGCTGAATAAAATTTTCGCCGTACTGGAATGGTGCAAGAACGTGATATCGCATTTTAACGATGCCAGAGAAATTCAATATCGAAGCACAATTCTCCGATTTTGCTGTACCGAGACTAAAATCAACATACACGCTTGACGCCTGTATCCTGCAAGAATTAGGGACTTTTACAACTCCATTTTGCCAGACATGTTTTAGTCGGGTGCGAACCACATAAATATTCATAGGTTCCTATCAGTTAATTCAAAAACATCACACCATATACCAGAAAAAAGGGAATATTCTCGCCCTCTTTAATAGGAGACTTAAAAACTCATGGAGAAATGTGCTTCTTATACAATTCTATCTACCCCTTCGCGATTCAATCTTGAAAGGAGGCATGTTAACAAAATTTCAAGCAAATAAAAGAAAAAAAAATAGCAGTGCTTCGAATTTTAATAATACCCATTCGCTGTTCATGACACTTCATTACACATTCTTTTTGATAATATTGAAATAGGCAACTATCTCCAGGCAAAAAAGTCTAAAACAACTTCTTTTTCATAACGGCAGATACAATTATGTAAAGGTTAGATATTAAAGAATCGTACCTTTTTTGCTAAGGTTGAGATGTTAACAAAAGTAAATTGTACTCCTAATTGGACGTTTAATATAGTATAGGCTAATATTTACTCATATCACAGAGAATTTTCGATACTTGAACGAAAATTTAACCTGTTCATAGCCTTGAGATAAAAGTTCCCGAGCAAGGTTCTTAGATCCGCCGAAGTGTAAAAAAGACCATTATCGAAAACTAAGACAGGTAATAATTAAGGTGATTAATTCATTGACACTAAAAGTGCCAATAAAAAATACTGACGTTTCGTAATCAAACTCTTAATCATTATATAGGGTGTATTTAGACCGTGATCGAAAACTGAGGCAGTTAATAGCGATAGTGATTACAAACCCCCTGGCATTAAAAAAAATCCCGACAAAAAATAAAAATTTTGACGTTTTTCATACAACCATCGGTGTTAAAAGTATATGGTTTGTATGGAAAACCTCAAAAATTTTATTTTTTGTCGGGATTTTCTTTAATGCTAGTGGGTTTGTAATCACTATCGCTATTACCTGCCTCAGTTTTCGATCACGGTCTAAATACACCCTGTATACGTTTATACCTTATGTTGTTAGGAAAACGTATTTTTTTTAAATTATGTATTGTACGGGGTTAACAAACTATTGTGTATATGAGTTTTCGATCACAGTCTTTTTTTACCCTATATGCGCAGTATGTATTCTGCATTTGCAGTTGAATAAAACCTTCATGCAACTGCCCACTAGCCACACTCACTAAAAAGAAAAAAAAAACCTATGACGTCACTCAAGTGCTGAATTCCAGTGTTCATGACGACAACACGGTGCGGGCGTTCGTCGACTGCCGTTGGTTGAGAACCGACGTGTTGGAGAAGGACGCACTCGACACCCCGAGGGACGCAGACCTTATTATAGGATACCTGTTTTCGGTAAGTCAATATTAGGGAGTAGTTCGGAAATGTCTCGTTTAGTTAAAGTCAATTCCAAAGACTGCACTTCGGAATTGAACATGGCTTAAATAATAAATAATAATAATAATAAATACACCCAACAGTCACATACATAGTCGTGACCCCACACTAAGATACGAGTCTTGTGTCGTGGGTATCAGAAACTACGAGAGACTTTTCGGTCTCACAAACACCCAGACCCGAAACAAATATTTGTGGATCACACGAATATTTGTCTCGGTACGGGGATCGAACCCGCGGCCGCTCGTTTCGCAAGGTAGTGTCTAGCCAACTGCGCCACGGGGCTGTCAAATAAAAGATATGTAGGGTTGTACAATGTACAGTCTTAAGAAGACTGGATGTAGAAGTAAGTAAAATGTATATAGGTGAAATCATAGAAAATGACAAGCAATAAAGGCATTTGTAATGGAGAAGTTTATTACAATTTATGCTGAAGTCTTTGAAATTCATAGATCCGAAAAAAGGTAATGCTTGCTCCGAAATACAAAGTAATATTCATACCTTATTTAAAAATATTAAATATTACATTTTTTTAGTATTCTCAAAGAAAATAATATCAATAATATCTTCTCATATAGTAGGCATGCAATAGCAAAATTCCATAATTATTTCAAACACTTCAATTATCAAATTAGATAATTCATGAGTTGTAAATACAAGATGAGTGCGAGGTAAAGAATTACATCGTGGAACAGCTAAACCAATACGCACCCAGTCCTACACAAACACAGGTTATGTGCTTTTCATAAGGGCTGTATTTTCAACAGGCATTGTTCTTAGTTACGAGAGGAATAATTTAGATTCTAGAGGAATTAAGAATGCTATTTTCATGTCTTTGGGTACTTGACTACTTTGGGAACCTACTAATTTCTAAATAAAACCGCAAAAGACAATGATTAGTGTCAAGCCTAATAAACTTCATAAAAAAATAAATGAAAAATAAGAAACTAGACGTAAATCTGTTATACAATATATTTTTAATTAATAGAATACAATTTCATTAGCACAAACATCAAATTCGAGTTCCGAAAGTTGCTTAGTTTTGTAGTTAGAAAATTTATAATAGGATTGGACATCGGCCTCTACGAGAGGTCGCGCACAGGGACTCGAAAAGTAGTCAAAAAGTATTTGAAAAATGAAGTTTTAATTGTATGAAAATTTTATGTTTTCCAGTATTTTCTTAAATGATTTGTCACTGCTATATAAACCTAATAGTTCAAACCCATTCATTGGTCAATAATTATACTTACTTCATCAATTTCACTATCCCAAAATTATTAGTTCAGTAAAAGAACGACTGACTTAATCATAGCTTTACTTAGAACCCAATTACTAATTAAAGACTAGACAAGGTAACCTTCTCTTGATCTTAAAATCAGAGATAAAAATAAAGAAAGAAATATTTTTGCTATTCTGTTATATTATTATCTTTCGCTGAATATCTTCTAAAGGTTTGCATAGAACAACCTACGTTGCCATGCATTTATTTCAAGATCGAAGATTTTTAAATAAGTGGTATAGATTTATGAGTGTTAGAAATAAATATCCTTAAAAGAATGATAAGCATTAAAATAACTAATTTGTTGACTGTTGTTTGAAATTTATATAAAAGCAATCCTAACAATGTTTTCTCAAACACAATCAGAATTGTAACGCCCACGCATTGTTCCTTAATGTATTTTGTTATTCCTGTGCGCATAAAACATACAAAGGGTTGATGTTCATACTAAAAATAATTCAAATATCCTGAGTAGTTTTGAGTCTATTAAACATAAGAAGAAAACAAATCTTCTTTATTATAATACTTCAGATAACATATTCTCCACACCACTCGACATAACAATTTGGATAACTGGCGACATAATCTCGCACGATAACGCGTTATAACTATAACTGTTTTGCTAACAGGGAGACCTGGAACAGCTGGTCCTCGTGCCAAAAGCTGGACAGGCACACAAGCAATGTTCGAGCCAGGCGGTCGGCGTATCGATCCCGTACGTCGCATCATAAATACTGTTAGATAAAGTGTTAACGTACGGATAATGAGAACGTGCTGTTTCCTAGAAAATTGCCGTGTAATACCGTCTTGGTTCTTTCGCCTTCGATCGTGTCGGTCTTGAGAATAGAGCCTTTGTTGTGGACGGGCGATTAGATCGTTTTCTAATATATTTTGATCGAATAAAAAGTGCAGAACATGAAACTGCAATGATAAGAACAGTGCTTACAATACGACCAAGCAATATTTTGCCGTCAATGATGTTAAGTAAAATTTTATAATACAACTCCTTGCGACTTCATAAAATTTATTTTGTGTTTATTAATAAATAAATAATAATAAATACACCCAACAGTCACATACATAGTCCTGACCCCACACTAAGATACGAGTCTTGTGTCGTGGGTATCAGAAACTACGTGAGACTTTTTGGTCTCACAAACACCTAGACCCGAAACAAATATTTGTGGATCACACAAACATTTGTCTCGGTGCGGAGATCGAACCCGCGGCCGCTCGTTTCGCAAGCTGGTATCTAGCCAACTGCGCCACGGGGCTGTCTGTTATTAATTGACAAATGCAGAATTGGTCGTCGTTTGATTGTTTGTATTTGTCAAGATATAGACGCTACTCTTACCTTGACATTTGGTATGGTGTTTAAAGCATTTTCTTAAGAAATATTGTTTGGTCACAGTAGCAAGAATACAATGACAATTTGTTAAAAGAATCCTTTTATTTGTAAATAGAAACAAAATTTACGTATCATGTAACTAAATAAATATTCGTTTTGTTACTTCTAAAAAGTGATATTCTATCGAAGGCTTAAGAATCGAGACTAACAACAAAATGGTAAAAGATATGTATGTCTTTCATTAAATTAATATTCCTTCAAGAGAAATCAGCGTTTCAATTTACCAGAATTACCGCAATACTATGGATGTCTACTGGAAGCAACATAATCTGTTCTTACAATATCAAACAAATTTAATCCTTAGAAAAGATGCTTCTTCGTTTTCATGTGAAATGTTCCATATTTCCTAGACACTGATTCTTGGGAAAGGAAAAGAAACCTCTAAATAGTTTGCTGCATAAAAGTTCTGAGAGATGATGTAACGAATACCTATTATATTTACACAATGAAAGAACTACGAAGGTGAAAGAGACGAAATATTGCCATTTCTTTTTCTCACAATTTTTCTTGGGAATTAATGAAATGGACGCAACGGAATCCAATAATAATCTAATTTCACTGTATAAGTATATAAAATTGTATAAATTAGGACCATTAAAGTGTATAGGAATTGTATGTAAGAATATCATGCTTTGTTTATTTGACTGATTTTTTATTTATCGTAATAGACTTGAAGTATTATAGATTTGCGTCAAGCGCCTGTTTTCAAATTAGGCAATGATTCCGTTAAGGTAAATTCTTGTATGCTATATGGGTGCCAAAGAAAGAGTTGTCTATCTACCTGTCGATAAATAATACATTCCACATTCTTATAAATGATTGCATACATTTGAAAACAAGCCCTTGAAAAGATTATTTTAATTGCAGGTATTGTAGCATAATTCTACGTTCGTTTGGTTAGTAAGAATACCGATGAAAATCAATAATTTATATTAAAGTTTTAGTGAAAACAGATTTCCTAAATATTTCACATTTATGGAACAGTACCTATATAAAGTTAAAATTTACTACAAAACACATCGTTGTTCTTACCAACCGATTTATTTTCGTAATCCATGACATTAATGTTAGTTTATAAATTTAATAGAATTTTAGTATTTGAAGAAATAGTGTTTCTTACAATATAGATGGCCTAACGATTGTAAATAAAATCTTTGATAGAGGAATCTCTGTAAATCATTATTTGAATATTTAAATATTATTGCTACTCATATTTTGTGTAATGTATATTTGGTTAAAAGTTAGGTATTTGTCACATAGTACTGAATGATTAGTTTTGAAAATTAATTTTAATCAAAGCCAATTAAATAACATCTAACATTTATAAAAATAGTAATATGCAAAAAAAAGTAAAATACAACCAACAAATTATAACATTGTTGGAATAACAATGTTTTTTAAGATTTTTGGTAGTTCATCTCCCCTTCACTTGAATCAATCTTTTCCAGATCACAAAAATATCAATAAACTCGAATAATTCGAGTTGATTCGCAGTTATTTTTAAAAATTAATTAATAGTATTTTGTCTACATAAAAACCGCTCAGTAAAGTCCGATATTTTGTGGCAGTTACCTAACTGAAGTACAATAAGACAAGCATGTTTTAAGTGTATCTCCATATAATTTAAGTACGTTTTTGTTAGAATGTTAAACAATGTACTGTTTATATTTCTCTTGAATAACGAAATAAAGAGGATTAAACTGTGAGTGTGTCGTTTTATTCATTCTTGTCTGCTGTGTTTATTTTGGAAATGTTAATTGAAAAACTGGTGTGCTCTGAGACAATACATTAATTAAATGAGTTTAATTATAGCCTGTTCACGTAAATGTTCGAATATTCAAGCGATGTCCTCAATTACGGTGAAGGAAAACATCGTGATGAAATCTGCACACCTAAAAGCTCTTGGAATTTCTTAGGTGTGTCCACCAAGCTGCGCTAGGCCAGCGTGGTGGACTGAGGCCTAAACTCTCCCTGGTAGAGGAGGTCCATGCCCTTCCATAGGACATATACTGGCTGATGGTGATGGTTTCCGATGTTTTAAAAAAGGTGATGATGATATCCTTTATTATTTATCTGTTAATAAGTGTTCAGGGTCTCTCCAGCGTAGGTCGATAACGCAAGACTAAAGCGCAGGATTTTCTTCGTGATTTACTTTAAAGAAGGAGGCGTGATTGTCTCAAAGCTGGTAAATTTATTTCACTTTATAAAACCTACAATAGTTTCTAGTGCGCTAAGTGGTCCAATTTTCCTTTCACCGTTAAAGTATATGATAATTCCATAGGAATTCACACATAAAGTCAGAACAGTTAGACATGTAACCGACGAAATTCTCGACCGCGCGCCTAATTCTCGAGGCCATTTTAAAGATAAGATAATCGCGATCATCGAATTACCGGCCAAAGTCCTAGAGTCAATTTAAACTTGTATCGATACAAACACTCGAGATACATATTAACACGTGATTTATCAGCCGCCTGTGCCTTACGAGATCACAATCTCCGGAGATTCCAATTACTGAGGAGGCGATCGTGACGAGAATACAGCGACGCGCTGAATTATAAGACATTGTGCGGACGAGGAATCAGCTGGAATCGATTACTTTTATTTGTTTGGATTTTGATGGAAAAATTGCTGGCTGGATGTGATAGTTGTAAAGATGGAAAATATGACGTCTTGATTGTAAATTAGTTACAGTCACCAAGAATACAATAGAGATTTGAAGAGACATATTATGTATGTTGGTTGAAGAAGAAGTTGCAGATGCTCGTGAGGTCTGATCAGGTAAGGGATATACGGATATGAAAAACAATGACAGTAATTATTTCAAATAGTATTAAGAATTCATTTAAATAAGTAAGTGTAGTATTGTGAGCTTTTATCCCTCAATTATTCACTTTTAGCTTTACCAGGCATTTAGGATTTTAGTAACAGATAATCCCAACAAAATTTTGTGCGATACTGTCATTGATCATTGGGATCCTCGATCGCAAGGGGCTTTCACTGGTCCCAAAAATTGAAATTGTCCTAAAAAAAAATTGAAAACCTTAATGACCTTCGCTCAAATTTAGTCAATTTATGCAATCGCTAATTAAATTTATAAGCATCACTTCATCATTCATAATAACAAAGTACCCGCATTTTGCTAATATTTATGATTGGATTCCTGCAGAGTTCTACGCCGAGGGCCTACTAAATCTGGACAATAGTATTTATTGCGCGAACGTGCTTACTTCGCACACTCGAGCTGTTTAATGTTTTCAATATCGTAAGTTGTGTTTTAAAGGAAATTCGCAGTTGCACGGTTTAAAGTTTAGTTTTTTATTTGCTCATTGCTATTGTGGCATAAATTGGCGCGTGTGACCTTTTGGTCCTGGATTCTTTATTGGATTTACGTTGGGAAATGCAGTTGCAGCACGAAAAGAGTGTACGTGCCTGTTAAATACCAATAGCTTTGGGCTAAGTTTAGTGTCTCTTTAAATAAATTTAGATATAGTTAGATAAACGATAGAATTTCAACTCTACCGTCCCCAGCACAAAATATCTTGAGTAAATAGTTATACATTACAAATTCGGTATTCTGGCATTAATTTTGGTAAGAAATAAAAATAAAATGATTACACCCAACAGTCACACATGAAGTTATGACCCCACAATAGGATACAAGTACCCAAACCCGACAACACATACTTGGTGACAACTTTTGTCTCGATGCAGGGATCGGACCCGCAACCTCTCGTTTCGCAATATTGTAAACTGGAATTAAATAGAATCTAGAGCTGTTATTACTTTCGATCCAATCATTGTGACATAAACTGAAATTGGAAGGACATAGGCTGTTTCATTGCTGAAGTTAAACATGCCTGGGAACTGATACACTGAGAAGAATTAATACAGCTAATAATCTCCAAGCCTAAGAAAAATAATGCAAAAAGGATGCCTGCCCACACTTAACATAAAAAAAACATGAAACAAAGGAGGCCAAACAACAAACATCTCTGAGGCAAAAAGTATACAAAGTTGTTGAATGCAAAGATACTAAATTAATTACGTGGAGGGTACAGTCGGCAGAATTACTCGCGTTGTAAACTCAGTGAGTGAAGTTGGCAACAAAAAACCGAAATACTGTAAGGCTTTAAAAACTGAATGCAAACTTTGTGGCGGCTTGAAATGTTGGTGAATTTTTTGACCTGATAAAAGGATTGTGGGTTATCAAAGTGAAATGTTTTCATTTTTACGACTTGAAAAATTTATTATGCTCACCAGATGTATAGTAGCAGCAAAGCAGTGATGGCCTCGAGGTTTAGGCGCGCGGTCGAGAATCTCGGCGGTCGCGGGTTCGAACCCCAGGCACACCTCGGACTTTTCGAAGTTATGTGTGTATTCAAATTGAATTATCATTTGCTTTAACGGTGAAGGAAAACATCGTGATGAAACCTGCACACCTAAAAGTTCTTAGGAATTTCTTAGGTGTGTAGTCCGCCAACCCGCACTAGGCCAGCGTGGCGGACTATGGCCTAAAACCCTCTCGATGGTAGAGGAGACCCGTGCTCAGCAGTGGGCGTATATAAGTTGATGATGATGACCAGATGTATAGACTTCAAGCGGAGTCCTTAACGACTAAACTTTATTACTACCGTTAGTCACAAGACATTAATTTCTGGACGTCTTTCTATCTTTTGGTCGGAGGATTTTAAATTACATACAATTACTCTCATATTTTTTCGTTTCATTCTTTTGTCACGGAAACGTGCCTTTAATACAGTTAAATAAAATCAGTCTTTCATTAAATACCTTAGATATTTTCTCTTTATAAGTTAAGAAAAACTAGTACTTGCTTATAAACATTCCCTTTTATAATCACAGTTTGTACTGTTATTTTAGTCCTCTCCTTTCAAGGTTGTCTGACAACACACAACACAAGAGATCACTTCTAGCCTAGAACGTATGTGCCTAACTTTTTAATTCATGCTAATATATTTTGTGTGGTCTGAAAAATAAATATTTTTGTTATAATTTATCCACACGTTTATTATTGAGCATTATGCATTCACACGGCTACAACATACAGTTGCACTGTTCAAAAATGTAAACGTGATAACTGGATAATTGGATGACTAAGCAGAACGAGTTAATTTTCTCATGATTACACAGCGAAATTGTTCTCGACAAACAACGAATGTATAAATTAAATAGTTAAAAACTTTTAATGAATGAACTTAACGACTTTTGTTCTTTACTCGTCTGCCTGTGGTGATTCTTATTAAAAATATACTGCGTCTAAAACTCCACTCTCTGCGGTGATTAAAAAAGTTTCTATCAAATTTTATGTTTACTTATGGTTTGGAAACTAATAATGAATTTACTTGTACGTTGTTATTTTTTGTTCTAGAAGACCGTTTTTTGAGTTTTTACATTTCAATTGCTTTGTGAAACTCATATCGCTTTCCGACGGCAATCGTTTTATTACGTCCTTTGTTGTTTACGGAAACTATTTGGGATGGGGCAGTGTATATCCGGGTTAAATCGGGATCATTGTGTAGTGGTCTGAGATAATCACTTTCAGCTGTCTCTAGGTGTAGAAAGTCGTAAGTAAAGTAATCTCTTAAGAGTTTTATTAAGTTTAGTTTTACTTACTATTTCGTTTTCAGTAATGAATCGCTATTCCTTATGCTTTTTAAGGCAGATACATATAATATTCAGTTTCAATTCCAGGGTCATAACAGTAATCATATAGATAATATGGTTCATTTGCCTGTATCATTTCCAAGATGTGATCCCATATTGAAATGTAAGTATTTTGTATCATTGCAAAGTTCGCTTATAAAACAACAGAAGATAACTTTGCAGAAACAGCTTAGATTACAAGCAGTTATATTTGAATTTCAAAAGTATAAAAACGTTGTTGTTTAACATAATCCTCTGTTCGCTGGTTACTTGATGTTTGTTTTGTAATAGAAAACATCTTCATATTTCATAAATATTTTCTCCGTCGACACAGCTCGCCATCTCCGATAAAAGGAACAAAAACTGTATTAAATATTTATTCGTGAAATTGCAACTTTTTGCATTTGCGATGAAAAAGTATCGGAATGTTGTTTTTTATATCTTAGATATAACTTACACTTTAAAAACGAACTATGATTTTATATTTTCTTTAAAAATGAAATTAATTATTCGTCATCATCCTCATAATCAGCTGAAAGACGTCCACTGCTGGACAGCCTTTCCTAAAGACAGCCAAAAGACAGGCGACCATAAGGTGGACTGATGATTTAAGTGATGACCTAACGAAATGAATTACTAGTTTATATAAAAGAATCTTGGAAGGAAAGCAGATTCTAATTTTGCTTTCTGTTGTTTTTTATTAATTTAGTTTAGGATGAACTTAAAGTAGCATCCAATAGAAACTCACTGAGTTGCCGATATTATCAGTATTACGATTAAACTATCTCCCATTTAATAAATTAATAAATAATAATATACCCAGCAATCACATACACAGTCCTGACCCCACACTAAGATACAGATCTTATATCGTACCTACGATACAAGACTTGATTCCTGAGTTTCTTGTAGTTTCTGATTTGTATCTGAAACTACAAGAGATTTAGGATCTTACAAACACCCAAACCTGAAACAAATATTTTTGGATCACACAAACATTTTTTTCGATGGGATTGAACCTTTTTTTTTTTTTTTTTTTTTTTTTTTTGTTCTCGGGGGGAAAGCTGTTTATGGCTCTACTTCCCGCCAGCCCGGGGGAGGGGGGCGGGAAGTGTATGTCGGGGTCACCGGTCTTCCAGCCCGGCGCGCGGCGACGTCATATCCGCGCAGATGTTAATGCCGGGCTGGGTCCCTAACAAAATCCCTAAACCGGCATACCGACCAAAACCCCCCGGTGGCCATCTCCGCGCCGAGTGGAGCGACCACGGTACGCGGGCGAGAGGCGCCCACCGTCAACCGCAGCCGCCCGGTGCGCCTCCGAGACGTAAATGTCTCGGCCGTCTCGGAGTTTTAGGGGGCACAGTTGCACCCCCACTATCTTGGTTCGGGCGCCCCGGTTGTGGATGGGCGCCCGCGACGTACACAGGCCACAGTGCCGCCGCCCCTCTCGGGGTCACTTTCAGTGAGGACGCGCTGCCCCCACAGCACGTCCAGCGACCCCAAGGGCCCCTTTAAGTCGCCTTTTACGACAGGCAGGGGATACCGTGGTGGGATTCTTACGCCCCCTTGCCACGGGACAGATGGGATTGAACCTACAGCTTCTCGTTGCAGCACAAACAAACTACTCCACGAGTGTCAGATTAATTACGTACAAATTTGAAATTTAGATTTTAAAGTTGCGTTAAAAATGCAGGCATTGATTATTGTACTAATCCTGCTGTTTCAGAGGTAAGAGAGTTACTTGAACATTAATTACTAAATTCGCTTATGCAAAACTAAATTCAGTCGGATATATTTATAAAACATTTGTACGCTCTATCACAAAAAGAATATTAAATACACAATACAAAGATAATCACCAATATCCAAAACTAAACAAAGTGGCGTTCTTAATCCCCTCCAAAATAATATCCAAAATAATTTATAATTCTAACCTGAGTACCGTTAATACAATAGCGCGTGGGCTAAAATTTAATTAAACATTTCCATCCGCCCACAATCCGCTGCATATCAACGAGTGCACAGCCCCGCTCATTTATAAATTAATTACAATGAAATCAGATGCAATGGTTTATCACGAATACTAGTTATTACGCACATACGTACGCCGTACATCCATAAAATTATAGACAAAGTACTCATAGGCAAAGACTATGGAGCGCCAAATGCCACGGTCCAAACAATCCTCTTTCGCTTCCTCCACTGACATCCTCTTCATGCATTCACGTCGGTTTCGAGGACTTTTTAAATAAGCTATTACCATACTTCAGTATCCGCTTTTATGCTAGATGTTATTAATCGTGAATTCCTGACCAGTTAAGTTGTGTTGGCCTCGAGGTTTCCTCGTAGGTACGCGGTCAAGAACCGAGTTCAAAGCCCAGGCACACACCTCTGACTTTTGAAGTTAACAATATTCCGTTACTTCTCAGGTCATACTTCCTAAACAAAAATCAGTTAGTCGGTGAGAAGTAAAAAGTATTTGCTTGCCTGTTGTGTATAATTTATTTAAATATTACATCTAATATCTGTCGCTAACACTCCCAATTTTGCTTAGTAAGCGCACCGAAGCAACAGCGCTGCCCTACATTCAATATACCTGCCATTTTGCTATTTCCTGGATGTAGAAAGGTAGCAAAGCCGGGAACACCAGCTTATCACAATATTGCTGTGGGAGCGAAGGCGGAAATGCAAAAGCGGATGTCTGTATGACGCGGCCTGATTGTTTGTGGACTGGGCTTTATGCTCGCTACCCGGGCTTACCTATACGTAATCCACGGTAGCAATGGATGGGTAAGCACAATTTTCTGTGCTTAGTTCGGTTTCTTGTCTAGGAGTAAAATTATTGGCTGATTATGAGGTCATAGGTGAGTCGGGTTGAGGAGCGGGATTTTTTTCAGTAGTGATAAAAAAAATTAATCCTTAGAAATTAGACTCCCGGTATACCTATACAGGGTGTATTTAGACCTTGATCGAAAACTGAGGCAGGTAATAGCGAGGGTGATCACAAACTCAGTGGCGATATTAAAAATCCCGATAAAAAATAAAAAAAATTACGTTTTCCATACAACCATCGGTGTTAAAAGTATGTGATTTGTATAGAAAACCTCAAAATTTTAATTTTTTGTCGGGATTTTCTTTAAAGCCAGGGGGTTTGTAATCACTATCGCTATTACCTGCCTCAGTTTTCGATCACGGTCTAAATACACCCTGTATAGTAAATAAATAAACACACCCAACAGTCACAAACATAGAAAAAGTTATGACTCCATTATTATTATCGTCAACCTTATTAATTAAGTAGGTCTTTCGTGAAACAAACATTAACACATACAGCTATCCATACATACAAAATGTCAGTTTTATTCATACAATATTGTGCCAAAACAGACATTTGTAGATCAAGTTTCGTCGTTCGTCGTCGAAATATTAATCATAATCGTTTCACGCTCGATGTTCTGTTTAGGTCGGCTTTCGCTCATGACTTAGCAAATAGAACATTGATGTGAATTTATTAACGGAATAAACTATTATGTGTTTTCTAAATGAATATACCTATGTACATTTGCAATCAACAAGATTGTTTAATTTAAGCGTACATTTATAATTATTATATTGGAAAGTAACCGACATAGCCCAACGGATTAGCTCGTTGAAGTGGCAATGGGCCGGCCACATGGCGCGGAGAACTGATGGCCGATGGGGCCAGAAAGTTCTCCAGTGGAGGCCACGTACAGGAAAGCGCACCGTGGGACGTCCCCCGACAAGGTGGTCCGACAACCTTGTCAAGGTCGCGGGACGTCGCTGGCTTCAGGCCGCTTCCGACCGTTCCCGTTGGAGGTCATTGGGGAGGCCTAAGTCAAGCAGTGCACCAACATTGGCTGATGATGATGATCATAATGATATTGGAAAGAAAAAGTAGTGACTACCTCGATGTTTACGCGCGCGCTCGAGAATCTCAACGGTCTCTGGTTGACCAGGCACACACCTCGGACTTTTCGAAGTTATACTCGCATGTGTATTCAAAATGTTTTATCGCGTACTATAACAGCGAAGAAAAACATTGTGAGGAAACCTAGAAGATCTTAAGAATTCATTAGTCTATTAATCCGCACTAGGGCCGCGTGGTAGTCTAAGATCTAAACACCTCGGTTGTTGGGGAGGCCTGTGCCCAGTATTGAATGATTATGATGGCATTGTAAGACAAAAACTGTTCCAAATTTTTTGAAGGGTATATGCCCTATTTATTTATCAGCAATTGGCGATAGATTGGGCAAATACTCAATTAGAAATAGTATTCTCACGCCCTTATTTTAAATTACACACGCTTTGTACAATAAAGTCTTCTGTGACTTAAATAATATGTAAATGTTTAAAAATATATGAACGTACCTTGGTCCATTGCCTACTTTAGCCGCAGTGGACAAAAACAGGTTTTTAATTAAACTACTAGAATATTACATATGTATGTAGTATTGCAGTTTTGCAGTGAGACTAGCTATACAAAATCCTTTTATCGTCAACAATGCACGAAGTTGAAAACTCGTATCCTGGAGTCGTGTTCACGATTTAATTTAACGCTTAAATCTGTTGATGCGACGGACGGTCTTTGACCTGCTTTCATGTGGGTATTTCACGTCAAATTGAATTTAATTTTAATACTAGTATTTGCCTGAAGATTAATATATTATTAAGAAGTAAATACAACTAATGGTGTCTTGAGGAGGCCTACGTTCAGCAATGAACAGGGATAGGCTGATTAGTATATAAATACAACGATCACACATATATAGTTCATAAAATCTTATCTTTATAGTTCTAACTGCACAGTAGTCCTGTGTATCGTGGGTATTAAAAATATGAGAGACTACTCAGTCTCACAAAGAACCAGACCAATCAAGGTTTCGCAAGCAGATACTATTGTTATCCGTTTTGTTTAACTAAATTTTACTACGCATAGTGCTAAAGGTTAATTTTAAAGTGTAAGTCAAACATGCACACATAAATAGAAAATTGAAATATTTAATTTACTACCCAAATTATTTTCTTTTACCTACTATACATTATAATGCTTATATCCCAATTCATTACTCAACTATCAACTGCATAAAAGACATTGACATTTTAATTCCCAATCTTTGGATTCAAAACCAGCTGTCATCCCTTCGATGTAACGTCAATAAATCTTCGGATACGATCTCCGTAAATTGCGGCCAGCGTCGGCGGATGCACGTGCAAAAATGTGCAATATCATAGTGTAAGAAACACTTGCCAATAATAAGAACACAAACTTGTCTCAACTTGCCATATTCCTTTATCCAATCTCTTTATACTCTCTTAAACATATATAAACCTTTCATAACAAACTTCAGCTCCGTACAATTCCATCGTCCGATCCAGAATGAATCAATCTGTCAGTGTCGCCAGTATTTATAACATTTTTAAAACATAATTTACCCACATTTTATTTATCATCATCATTATCAGCCAATCTTAGTCCACTGCTGGACATAGGCCTCCCCCAATGACCTCCACCGGGATCGGTCGAAGGCCGCCTGCAGCCAGCGACGTCCTGCGACCTTTACGAGATGGTCGGACCATCTGGCCATTTTATTTATATTTTTACAAAATATTAAACTTTAAAACACAAGCTTACAATAGTATAGAGATGTGGTGCAAAGCTGGGGTATGATCCCTAACATTCCGGTGCCAGCTATCGGTCCCAATCGACTGGACAAGCGCCAGTTCTCGCGTCCAACGCCGCCAAATAAATTGACTTATGTTTAGAAATAAATGGCTTGATATTTATACTCTTGGCTTTGGTCGGAATTTATTCAATTATAATCGAATTAATTGTTATTTGCAACGTGCCTTTCGAATTTTTCAAGGGTATAATTAGTTATTATTAATTGCCATGTTAAAGTTAGGAAAAAATTCCAAACTGGAAGAATATTATTAGTCAATTAATTCATATTGGGCCCGCAGGGTGACAGTAGTATTTATTTTAAACTTAAATATATTTCAAATTCAAAATCACGATTGCGCACTATTGAAAGGCACCTCTAAAGTCATAATATTCAAACTTAACTCTATAGCCACAAGTTAAAAAGCTCCTAATTACTTTTCATCCAATGTTTTTAGAAATGATCCCACATAACAGACCAACACAAAGTCGATAATTCAGCCCCACACACGAGTACGTACGTCTCGCGTGCCCTCGCCATACAAATTACTAAATTAGCCCGCTCCATTTTCCCCGCTCTATTTTCTTTCATCAAGCATGTTAAGTCGCCGAGCACAAGTAATTTCTAAAGCGAGTTTTCGTCTACTTCGCTTATTATTGTACAGACTCACTTTGTGCGAATGTCGAATGCTTAAATTAACAGCTCTGACATGTGCTTATTTTTAAACGGGTTTTGCAAAGTTTTTGAATAGGGAAATTTGCCTTCATTTTACTCGTACGTAGCGTATGCCGTAGCCGTATTATGGAACGGGAGTTGGAAATGTGAGGTTTCTTTATGGTTTCATATTTTTGTATCACGTAATTGAAATTTAAAGGGCTTATTCATATCATTTTCACTGAAGAGGATAAACAAAAAATGTTTTTGAGGAGGACTGAAAATTTTATATTTAATCCAGAAACTAAAGAAATACATCAAGACATTTACACCTGTATTCTTCTAATGGGAAGTCGTAGGTGCCCTTCTGCACCCATATTTTGCACATTTTAATTTCGTCCTACGTCATTGGGGACGAGTTTATTCCTATTGAAACGATAAGGAAAATATTTTTAACTAGCCGTGATTTTGATACTTGTTCTCTAATTTTCCTTTTTAAAAAGTATTATCCGAAATAAATAATAATCCAAAAACGGTGAAAAAAAAATCGTAGAGAAATTATATACTTGCTTCTTCACAGGGTTTTTTAAGGAAATATAAATTATCTGTGTTGGATTAAGCCTTAACCCTACCCATTGAATAAGAGGTAAGATAATAAATATAGTTAATACGACCGAATGTACCACATATTGAACTAATACGACAGCATAACACGACACTATTAGCTACAACTAGCGCATAATGTGACAACATAACTAACCCAAAGTCAATACCTTACGTCTTATATATCTAAGCAACATAATGACAGTAACAGTGCCATAAATTGAGTGTGTGTGCCAGATATGACTGCGGTGTAGCCACACATATGACTGGCGGATTGCCAGACACGGTCACACAGCCAATGCACAGCTCTCGCGAAACGATATCAGAATATGCGGGGTTCTACTGGTGTCAACATACGAACGAATTTACTGCTTGGAAATTTTCAAATTTGATGTGGGGATATTTGTTGCGTCTGTTAGGGCAGTTTATTGTGTGAGTGTATCGTGTAGAATTTGGTAGCTTTGTGACTAATGTTATGTGATGTTTTTACAGATATATGCTGTATCCCCAAATAAATTATGAAAGGTAATCGTAAAGTAGTTCTCGTTACATATCGTAAGTTCTTTTCAAAAATCTAGCATATTTCTGTATTTGTGGGCAATACACTTTATGCTGTATTGAGATCTAATTAGAAAAAAAGACTTCGGCCGCCACACATGCTGGTTATATTTGAATTCATTTTAGCCAGGATAAAAAACTACATTTCCATTAAATAAGAAAAAACAAACTGATGTTGATACAAAACACTATAAATACATTTATTTTCAATACAAAACCGTATTTTGCGGATCACAATAATTGAATAGAAATGATTGCGTGGTAGCATAAAGATTGAATTCAGATCTCAACTGCAAGCTAAACAAATAAGTATTTATGAGTATTCGATTCAAATGTTGTTCGTGTTTAGTTCAGTTATTTTATTCCAATGAAAAAGAAATACAGTAAATTCTCATAATTTAATGAATGAATGAATATCTATTTTTCAATGGAATTTATAATAAGAATTCATAGATATTTCGATCTATATTATATACCTACTGGACATTTGTATATGCATGTTAATTGTATTCATCGCAAAATTAAAGTTAAATATTTTTTTGCTGCCTCGTTGTCTCAGGTAACAAGTGTATTAGATTCGATTTTTGGATGTTAAAAGTTTTCCTTCGGTTTTTCCATTTGGAAATTCTTGATAGCATTAGAGTCTTATAAAGTAACTGAGATATAATTACCTATTAATTAAGACTTATATATACGTCTGTACTCACCGAAGAGGTAGGCAGAGGTGCATTTCTCAGAAATTCATAAACGCTTTCATGGCACCCTCATTTCACTAGAAATACGAATACATACGACTTAACAATTTTCAACAAAGCCTGTCTACCATAATCGCTTTAGGAAATTCTCTGCCTATCCCTTTGTACATACAAACGTACGTATGATAAACCCATTCAAACCGACTGCAATGTTTGTTAAACATCAACGATTCCAGTTCAAACGCACTCTCTATTTCGCCTCGAACGCACTTCATAAAGTCAACGATGATTCTGCGGATTAAAGTCCTGAATAATTCAGTGTGGTGTGCAGCTGAATAGAGCAATTGACCATATATTCTCATAATTGTGGGACCGTAAGTACTATTTGCGAGGCCGGAGATCATCTGACAAATTACTGGTGTGGTTGGTAATTTGAGGGAAAATGTGTGCAAGGTTTTGTGACTGATTTTAAGCACTTAGAATGAAAACAGTTTTCTACTGTATCAACATAAGACTGGACGTTAGCCGAAAAAAACTTTTATCTTAGATTATGTTTGTGACTGTTGGGTGTATTTATTTATTTATTTACCTTATATTCGTATATCTGTAGTGTATACCATCCAATCTAATCACCCAAATCTCAGCATTAGAAATAGTAGCAACCTTGCCTCATAATTATATACCAGGGGTGGCCAACTTGATTAGACCCAAGATCGCCTGTTTACTATTGAAACTCTATGCGATCTACCAATTACATACTTTTTCAAATCTTAAATGAACCACATAATTTAGTACACAATCATGTAGTATCTTTTTATTAAGAGAGAAAACATAAATGTGAAACTTATTTTTCGTATTAAGTAGGTAGTTATTTCTCCGTATTTTTATTTTTTGCCTTTTCACGATCTACTGAACTTACAGTCGCGATCGACCTGTTGGCCACGCCTGATATACTATCTCGATATCACATACATAACCTAAAGCAAGTATTTACCGAATAGTTTGGTCGAAATATATTTCTGCAACTAATTTTCGCCAGATATATCTCAGTCCTACGTAATGGTAACCTATTCCCTTTTTTGTGTTTATGACTCACTTTAAGGCCCCAAACTGCTGCTGCCTGACCCGAGAATCGAAGCCAGGAAATATAAAATTTTTAATTTCTTTATTTATTTAATAAATCTAAGATCAAAATCTCTTCTAAATATTATTATATCCCAAATTCACGAAGCGCAACGGTTGAACAACTCGTCAGCACGCCAGCGGAAATAGGGGGCGTGCGGAGCGGAAATGACGTCATATTTCACGCTCAAAGTAAGTGCATGCCTTTATGAAACGTGATTGTCAAGTTAAGTAAGCCGAGTCTTTTAACGTCTGCTTGGGAAGACACGCATGTTTCTAATATTGAAATATAATCTTATTCATATCCTTGCA
Source organism: Cephonodes hylas (assembly GCA_030295005.1). Lineage (NCBI taxonomy): Eukaryota > Metazoa > Arthropoda > Insecta > Lepidoptera > Sphingidae > Cephonodes > Cephonodes hylas. The sequence goes on from AP025371.1 coordinate 11,396,151, forward strand.
TCCATCTTTAGTGATAAAACTGTAATATTTAGTAATAAAACTACAAGTACAGACTAACTATAGATGATTCTACTAAGGGGATTTAGGCCTTAGTCCACAACGTTGGCCTAGTGCGTATTGGGGGACCGCCATTAGTGTATACGTCTAAGAGAGACCACATTATGCCCATATTGCGTCCGCATTCATATCATTAAAAAATTAAATAACTTAAATTTCCAAGCAAAGACGATGTTACCCGGAATATGAAATTATATTTTCTCTTCAGGTTTTAAAAGAAATGTTATAAAAAATCCAGGAAAAATTATTTTCTCACATATACCAACATAAAATGAGTGAAATTACTTATTCCTGAAAGTGTACACGAAATAATTTTTCGCAAAACTATTTTTTACTCACTTTGTGGAATTGACTTGCATTCAACGTGTTCTTAGAATCGACCATCATTTGGTAATTATATGAAGGTTTTCGTACAATCTTACATTCAAATAATATTAAAGAATATACTTACATACGCTCACGCATGCATTCTCCAAAGGGGTAAGCAGAGGTAATGCACATTTCGCCAATTATGTTCATCTCAATTAATTGTGTAGTTTTCCGGGAACAATTTTTAATTCCGTGCTGCTTACTGAGTTTCCTTATGGAAATTTGTATTCTAAGCAATTGTTTTTCCCCTTTCTAGGTTTATTGCCCAACAAAATGTTTACCTAAATACACGGTACATATAAAATAAATGTAGGTACAAATAGGGAAAATTAACAAAAACAACAACTGCTTATCTATCAAGTTAATGATATCCAGAGGCGTATTAAAAAGATTTACGAACAGCAAGCCATTAACAAAATAACGGTTGTGAAAACGTGCTATAAAACAGGTTGCTCCTAAATTCAATTGCGCTATTAAATATCACGCACAATATGGACACAACAGGGCATGAAACACCCTATATTAAAAGCCTATATACTGTTCCGTAAACTTGCACTGGGCTAATACAACCTTTACTTTCGGCTGGCACATCTAAAAAAGTTTTTAAGAATTTCTTACGTGTGTAGTCCGCCAACCCGCACTAAGCCAGCGTGGTGGACTATGGCCTAATCCCTCTCAATGGTAGAGGAGACCCGTGCTCAGCAGTGGGCGTATATAGGTTGATGTAGAATGTTTTCTAGAAGAGATCGTAACTAGCAATAAGACTGCCTATTGTGACTTTTTGTCTTAGTTATTATTCGATAATGTCGTATTCTTTTTTGTATAGTGTACAAGAACTATATAAATAAATAAATAGGGCATCGTGCTACATCCTACTGCTGGGCACGGGTCGCCACTACAACTGACGGTATTTTAGTCCATCACGCTGGGCAAGTCGCGGTTGGCGGAACGATTTAAGTTTGCTTCATCAACCCATATACCGCCCACTGCTGAGCACGGGTCTCCTCTAGCATTGAGAGGGTTTAGGCCATAGTCCACCACGCTGGCCTAGTGCGGGTTGGTGGACTACACACCTAAGAAATTCCTAAGAACTTTTAGGTGTGCAGGTTTTATCACGATGTTTTCTTTCACCGTTAAAGCAAGTGATAATTCAATTTGAATACACACATAACTTCGAAAAGTTAGAGGTGTGTGCCTGGGGTTTGAACCCGCGACCGCCGAGATTCTCGACCGCGCGCCTAAACCTCGAGGCCATCACTGCTCTCAATTTAAGTTTGTTGCTGTTAAATTATCTTCTTGTAACATCTTGATAAAAACAAGCAAAGCTTACTGGTAAAATTCAATAATATTATATACAAACAATCCAGCAATTTTAAATGTGTTTTTCACTCATAAAATTTGTTAGATGAAGGTAGGATAAAAAAGTAGAATCTACCCTGAAAACCGGCTGCTAAAAAGCCTTTAATCTGTCAATTGTCCACACTTGACACGGCTATACATCATAAGCTACACATTAAAGTGATATAAGTACCTAAATGAAAAGAAAAGTGTCTTTGTTGAAATATAAAAGAAAATCTAAAAACGTCTCGAGATAACAATGTGTCGCGACGTGGTGTGTGTGTAATGTACTATTACGTTTAATCTCTTTCAAGAGAGATTTATAAACGTTTATCACCGTGACAAAAATGGGGATATAACCGGTAAGTAGGGCGACATGATATCTCTTAATGCGCGCAATTAATTCATAGCAAAATGCATTTTAATGAACATTTTAAATAAATCCTCGCGATTCTAAATGAATTTCAAAAATGTAATGGGAGATTTAAATATATTACTTACATCGCACATATCCCGGGTTTTATTAAAGGGGAGGTAGGGCATTCATGTGTGTTTACAGAAGTTTAATAAAACGGCGTATTTAGTTCCGTCGGCTTTTTGCTGCAGATAAGAGTGAATGCTAAACTATATGAGTGAAATATGTGTTGCACTGATCATTTTATTGGGTCTAAAGTCAATGTGCATCGTGATCTCGCAATACAAGTATTTGCTGAGTTCAACTCTCAGGTGTGGTAAAGTGTTTCTGTACTGGGAAATTTTCAGTAGCACCGCGGAGCCTGGAAATTTTATTACAAACTGGCAATTGGCTCGCCACTTATTATGTGACTTCAAGTAATGAACTTGTGTCCTCCTCTCCAGTGCATACAGGCATGAGTGTGTGTATGTATTATGTATGGGTCATTATAAAAATGGTTATACTCGGTCTGATGGTCAAAACTGTTACTGCAACACTGTCGTGACTTACATATATCCAAAAATATTTTCAATTTGGTGTGGAAGACATAATTTGGGAGATAATAAAATATTAATTGATCCGGTGGAACCAAATGAGGTATGCAGCCCTCGCGTATCAAATTAATGCGTGCACTTAATTAAATTCAACGCAATATGTTTTCATTACAGTGATTATTTATACTCACGATTTTATTTTACCGCAAACATTAATAACTTATACACAGGCTGGCCAAATTTCAGCCGAAACGTCAGTTTGATGTAAAGCCTTGGGAATTGTTGAAATTTAAAGCGGATTGCGACTAATTTATTACTTTTTGCACTGAAATAAACGGTTTAGTATATATAAAATTGCAATTAGAATTACTTTATAAAAAAAAAAAAGATTTTTGTGGAATAACATATTTGCAATATCCTCTAATTGATAAGGATGCAAAGTTATAAGTTCTCGTTACGATTGCCTATGAGTTATTGAGAAATATTTAAAGCATGAAGTTCAGAAATACATATGTAGATCTGAAAACATTTATTCTTCGGACTTTAAACACAGTTGGCTGTACAAATAAATCTTTGCAAACATATCTATATATTGGCTTTGTTATAGACTAAAAAACTGGATATCGGAAAATTTATACTAACAATATAGTTAGTAAGTTAAATTCTCACAGTTTCAAAGGGGACCTCCTGGGCATACCCAGTAGCAAAATTTATATAAGATCATGATGATGATAATAAAAATTAGAAAATACTTCTCTGTCTCGTCGCTTTTACACCTAAACAGTTGGACCGATTTCATGATTGTTGACATGGAAATAGAAAGGATCGTAGTTAAGAACGAAGAGTAGTTTTATTTTGAAAAATGTAGTACTCCCGTAGGGTAGACAGAAAAAAATCGTCCAAGAAAAACCGGGCCCTACAGCTAGTACTAAAGAAAACATCGTCTAGGTTCCTGGAATTCCATTTTAGTAATAACATCGTGCGCCCCCGAGATACTCGTTAGCGACGAAATATTTTCTATCATACAAAGCTTATTACCTAATGAGCCTATAGACATACTCCGAAGATTTCAGGATAAATTTGTACATAAATATACATGTATTTTATGAATGTTATACCAAAGGTGGTCTGAATAAGGTAACGTCTTTTTTACCATACGTTGTATTTTGTATTTATTTTATTTGGAAATACTTCTGATTTTCGAATACTTCTGACTCTCACGATGAAGGGAAATATTGTGAGGAAACCTGGATATCTAAAAGTTGTAAGGAATTTCAGAGGTATCTACCAACTTATACTGGGCTAGGATGGTAACTAAAGCCCTTTCAGTTATAAATGATTTAGGTGCGTAGCAGTCGAACGTCAAAAAAAACATCATCTTATAAGAAAATATTTCAACTATTTTGCAAAAGTTTACACAATTATGCCCGCCCATTCATATACGAGTACATATATACTGAAACTGCCACAGTAAATAGGTACAATTTCATAGTTACTTTGGCTAGATTTATACGTTTTGCAATAGTAGCTATACCAGAAGGAAAGAATCTCAGCAATATCAGTAGCACTTGTTTACTTCTCATTTAATTATATTTGTAGGAATATCCACGATTCCTCTTAGTTTTCATTTACAACTTGCAACAAAATTTATAAAACACTTTTTATGTTCAATTTGCTCTCTGCCATCTCGCCCCCGTCTCCCGTCACGCCGCGCATTTGCATTTACTATTTCATTTTAAATAAAGACTTTATAATTCTGACTTTCATGAATCAATTTATAATATTTTTTATTGCACGAACAAATGGCGCGAAACGAGCTTTTTATTTTCGCCTAAGATTTTTCTTATTGATCAGACTGGAAAAAACACTTCTGCGAGATTAGATTTCAGTGCCCAACCTTCGTAATACATTCAAAGTGGAAAATAAATTATGCACTTAGCCACATCGCGCGTTCAGATTTCAAGCCTCTTCTTTTGTTCATCCTTCAGTTTTTTCTGTGTAACTTGATATTTTAATAAAATTGCTTGATATTTTATAAGCAGCTGTGATAGTAATCTTGGGAATAAAAAATTCAATGCCCTTATTAAAGAACTTACTTTGGACTGTCGTTAAAGTAGGTCGTTTATTTTTGGGTGTCAATTATATTCAAGCTTAAATATGTTTTGAAGGATTCTAGTTTTCTAGCTTATGTATACCGTTAATAACTATTAAATATTAATCAGTGTGAAAAAAATAGCTTTAAGTATAATAATAAAATATTTTATATAAAGAGTTAATCAAAATTGAAGGAAATTATTCCATAACCATAAATGGCGTAAATATGTGCGGAACGATCAGAAGTACTTAAGATCAATGTCAGCGTTGGCTAATCTTGTATTGTCCCGTCAACGGCAATAGATTCTGTGACTCTGTAATAACTGGTTAAACTGTAAAAATATACTTCTGCATTTATGTCATATTTGTACGAAATACTTATTTTCACGTAAACTTTATGAGTAAACAACGAAAAACGGCAATCCGGATTTATTTGTAGTAAATACGTAGGGCGTAGCCAGTTGTGCTACGGTAAGATCGTAGCACGTCTACGGCATTACATGAAAAATGTATATTTCCAGGCCCGAATTTTTCATATTGTGCAAAAAGATTTATCGAACTCATAAACTACATTTCATTTAAATATTTTTTTATTAACACGTAAATTGAAATAAAGTGCCTCAGAAACATTAACGCTACGTTATTGATATTTTTATTTTATTTTCCTTCGTGACATAATTCTCGTCATAGACTATTGCAGTATTTTTCTGTTATAAAATATAATTGAAAGTTCATGATAGTGTAAAAGACTCGTTAATTTAACAGGTGTGAGAAAAAGAAAATTACTTTTCGTTCTTGCTGCTCTCTCGGACATTTAGCGTTAAAGCGGAAAATTAATTTTGAAAAGAAATACATGGTTATATCGAGTACTTTCTAGGTTTTCCAGTTACTTGTTAAATATTTTTATGTTCTTGAAAACTATGCGACATTTTGATTATTCTACATACTTTTTGGAATCATGAAAAGTTAAATTATCAATTTTTGTTCCAAAGTATTATAATATGCTTACTTACAGAAAACTATATTTGTTCTTTACTTATTAATACTTAATGTACATATAAAGAAAGAGTTCGACTAATGTAACTTTGAAACAAATTAGGAAGAATAATTAAAAAGTATAATTTGATTTACAGCTAATATTACATGTATAAACAGATTTTCAAATCATATTATACTTGATGGTAACTAAAACTTGCGGAAACTCTCTCTAATCAGTTCTCTGACGTCCCTAGGAACTTTAATGTAGTTCATATTAACGCTCAGAGCATTCCGGCCCATTTCCCTGATATGCTGGCTAGTTTTGACTGTACTCATCTATATGCTATTCTTATTTCCGAGTCTTGGTTGAAACCATGTCTATCTTCTACTACTTATTCACTTCCTGGCTTCCACCTCATCAGGAATGATCGTGCAGCTCGTGGTGGCGGCGGTGTCGCTATTTACTTGCGTAAACAATTCCGCTACTCTATAATTAGTGTATCACCGCAACCACCACCTTCCGATGCCGGTGAACATCTTTTTCTGGAGGTGGAATGCTCCCTTAACAAATTTTTACTCGGTGTTTACTACTGTCCTTCTCTTCGTATTGACTTTTTCTCTTCGCTTGAACTCGTTCTTGAAAACCTTGTCCCTTCGTACAGTCAAACCATAATCATGGGTGATTTCAATACCTGTCTCCTTAAACATGATCGTCGTTCTTTTTCCCTCCTCAATACTATCCAATCTTGTAATCTATCTATTCTTCCCCTTTCAGCCACTCACCACTCACCCAATCACTCTCCATCGCTCCTCGATCTCATCTTTGTCTCTTCTTTAAATCATGTTGTGAAACATGGTCAATGTTCCGCTGACGCCTTTTCTTCTCATGATCTCCTATTCCTATCCTATCGTATCCGTCCTCTTAAAGCCTTACCCAGGGTTATCCAGCAGCGGAATTTTCGGCGTATGAATGTTGATAACCTTCGCAAGGATGCCGACAGCATTGACTGGAGTATACTAACTAATACCGATTGTATTGATTCCAAAGTGGATATCTTTGTGGACAAATTGACCTCCTTATTCGATAGACATGCACCTATTCGTACTATAAAGCTCAGACACCGACCAACACCATGGCTCACAGCCGATATAAAAAATCTGCTTTCTAAGAAAGCTTTTGCCAAATCTAGGTACAATCGACGACCCAATGAATCGAACTGGCTTAAATATATTAGCATCAGGAATCACTGCAGTAAGGTGTGTAGGAGTGCTCAACGCCGTTATGTTCACAACTCTGTTAATAACGGAGATCCAGCCAAAGTTTGGAAATTCTTAAAGTCACTGGGAGTGGGTAAATCTGATCAAGTATCCATCCCTAAATCCATTGACTTAAATTCTTTGAACCAGCATTTTTCTTCCTCGCCCTGTTTTGACAGTACGACCAAAGTTCATACTCTTAATTTATCTTTCTACCCTAAAGACTCCCAATTGTTCAGCATTTGTTCTTAATCAATTCGCTCCTTGTGATGTTAGGAAAACCATTACGCTTATTTCGTCCAACGCGTCAGGAAGTGACGGTATCGGCCGTAATATGATTCTGCCTATCCTAGATGAAATCCTTCCTATCATTTCCCATATTTTAAACCACTCCATCTCCTCAGGCATTTTTCCAACTGCTTGGAAAAATGCTAACATAATCCCTATTCCTAAAAAACCTAATGCCTCTGATCTTTCTGATTTTCGTCCCATATCTATCCTACCATTCCTGTCTAAAGTCCTTGAACGTTTGATTCATTCCCAACTTCACGATTTCCTTACTTCAAATAATCTCCTAAATTCTCTCCAGTCAGGATTTCGTCGTGGGCATAGCACAACTACCACTCTGACTCATATTACGGACGGTATTAGGTCAGGCATGGAGGAAGGCAAGCTGACTATCCTAGCTTTGCTGGACTTCAGTAATGCCTTTAACACCGTTGATTACGATGTATTACTTGGCGTTCTGCGTTCTCTTAACATATCTCCAATGGCGATTGGTTGGTTTCGTAGTTACCTGTTTGGACGCCGGCAGCGTATATCTGTCGAGGACAGTTTTTCCTCCTGGTGTACGGTCTCAGCTGGCGTACCACAGGGCGGCGTGCTATCTCCTCTACTCTTTGCTCTGTTTATTAATTCTATAACTAATCAACTTCGCTCCTCCTACCACCTCTACGCAGATGACCTGCAAATATATATCCGTGCACCTCTCGACAATCTAGATAACGCTATCATCGACATTAACACAGATATACAGCATATTTGTAATTGGAGCAAACGTCATGGATTGAAAGTGAATCCATCCAAAACGCAAGTTATTGCTGTCGGCAGCCCCAGGATGATGTCGAAACTAGATAAGCTCACACTGCGGAATGTTTCCTGTGATGGCGTGATCATTCCGTTAAGCGATTGCGTCCGTAACCTTGGGCTCTATCTAGATAAGACACTGTCCTGGGGTCCTCAGCTTCGGGAGCTAAGTCGGAAGCTGTTTGCTTCAGCAAGGTCTTTGCGAAGGTTATGCAATTTTCTACCTTTTGCTACGAAGATTTCTCTCGTACAAACCCTTCTCCTTCCCATCCTTGATTATGCAGATGTCAGCTATCTTGATCTCACCGAGGACCAGATTAATAAACTTGAGCGCCTTCAAAATTTCTGTATTAGACTCATATTTGGTCTCCGCAAATATGATCATGTTTCCGAATTTCGTATCAAGCTCAAGTGGTTACCCATACGGCTTCGCCGGAATGCTCACATTCTTTCTCTTCTATATAATATCTTATTTGATCCTTTCACCCCTTCTTATCTCAAAGATTGCTTTGTTTTTCTCCAAAACTCACACTCTAGAACCTGGAGGTCGTCAGGGGATCTGAAATTGAGAATGGCTGTCCACACTACGACTTTTATGGACAAGTCATTTAAGGTCCAAGCTGTTCGATTGTGGAACGCCCTTCCACCTGCCATAAGACGAGCAGAAACAATTCACTCATTTAAAAGACAAGTGAAAGATCATTACCTGTCGCTCTAATCCATCTTCTCTCCACTGACCTGATTAAGAACTGTATATTTTGTATGTATATTTTATATGTTTATATATATGTATGCATTTGTATGTTTTATAGATAGTTATATATTTACTTATAATATATATATATATATATATTTAGTCTAAATTATTAGTATTACTTATATTAGTTGTTTTTCTTTCTTAACTTCTGTCTAAAACTTTGTTCTACCCTATTTATGTTCCTTCTATATTATCCATCCAAAGGTTGCCTGTAAGAGATTGCCTTGAGCGATAAGGCCGCCTCTTGTTTTCTTTCTTTTAGTTTTTTGTTTCTTTTTTTTTATTTTTGTAAACAAGAAAGTGTTAAATAAATAAATAAATAAATAAAACTGATATACTAAAAACATTTTCTATTTTTTGCTGAACATTTTTTTATAACCCGCACTATCAGATTCCATAGCCGTCAACTTAAAAATCATATATTGTATCTTTTATATGTACATATGCATACATTTAAAAAGGCTTTTATAGAATCGCACTAACCGTGGTTCAAGCCTGAAATTTCCTTTTTACCTCTTCGTGCCTTTCACTTCGACTTTACACTGATTTGTTTTTTCTTTTTTAATGTTGGCACGCCATAAATGCTCCGACACTTGGTGGTAAGTGCAGTACAGTCCAACGAAATGGTAAGTAACGACCTCGTAGTAAACAAATCGCGACCTTATTGCTTTAAACTTAAGCACTAAATCACAAAGCTTCAAGACTTGCAAAGGATCATGTTTGTCATCGTCATTATCAGCCCACATAAGTCTCAGTACTGAGCACAACCTTCCTCTACATTATGAGAGGATTTAAACTTCAGTCCACCACACTGGCCTAGTGCGGGTTGGTGGACTACACACATAAGAAATTCCGAAGAATATTTAAGTATGCAGTTATCATCTCAATTTTTCTTCACCGTTACAGCAAGTGATAATTCATTTTGAATATACACATAACTTTGAAAACTAAGGCGTGTGTGCCTGGGGTTTGAACACAACCGAGGTTCTCGACCGTGTGCCCAAATCTCGTGGCCATCACTGCTTTGATTACAGAACCTTCTCGAATGGACATGCAAATATTAGCATCAAGTCGTTTAATCGTAAAAAAACTCGTGCCGGCACAGAAACTATTTCACTTTGACTCTCACATAGGAGCAAGTGAGACCATCACTGCTTACGTGATTCATAAGGTCGTTACACCCACAAATCGTCCCTGAAGTCATCACTCAAAAGTCGCATTTGAGACGTCGCCATCCCAAAGGAGTCCCGTACATCCCATATCGGATAACAATGAACATAACTCACGTGGTGCGGTCCAGAAGCGGCTCTCATATGATTTACAACACGGCGATTGTGGACGGTGAAATAAATCTGGTGATATTAATACCCTTCTTCGCAGACTTGGGGTGATTAAGATATGGTGACATAAAGTGGGGCGATCTTTCTTTGGCGGGAGATTTGCGCGGTAATATTATGTTAGGGAAAATAATACGGGTAGTTGTGGTGCGAGGGCCTCTTTCGTTTATTTAGGTAGATAATATAGAAACTTGTATTTATGGGTATGTAATAAACCTTAGCATTGTTGACGAATTAGAAACTAGAAACAATCAGATATTGGAATCACATATTAGAAGCGATTGAAAACGTTACGAAAAAAAATATTGTCATTTTTTAAATTTTATTAATTGATTTATGAGGCACAAAAGGTACTATAATTATTTGCAGAATAGACAATGAGAAATAAAAAAATACTAAATTTGAGCGCCAGTACCAAACATTCCGTACTTGCATTTGTCATCTGATATACTGAACACAATACTCAATAAACACAGCAAAACCGCTTGTCCCAATTCCTCTAAATAAAACATAAAACCTCCACGCGTGAAACCTTTTATTCGATGCTCTACTTCAATGTTTTATATAAAAAAAAAAAAGAAAAAAGCAAGACAACTTAAGACGTAATCAGGTATTATCTTAAGCGGGCACGAGAACGCACTCAACGCGCCAACTTAGGGTATTAGCGAGGATTATACCGGCAGGAGGCGTCGTCAGCCGATTCCGTCGTCAGATTTGGGGGAAATCACCATGACATTGCGCTTATGGAGCAGAACTGACGTTTGATACACACGGCCTGGTGGTTTGATGGAGTATTTGTCTTGAGAATCAGCGATGCTAATCTTGAAACTCAAATTTAGAACAGCAATAATTGAAAAAATATGTGAAAATGTTAATTAATTTTATATGATGGTATTAAGAATTAGGTACGCTGTCGAGAATACTTTTTTAGTCAAGGCTTCAAATAAAATTCAACGGTTAATTATTTATATGTAATTGACCCACGGAGCCCGCACTAGGCCAGCGTGGACTAGGGCCTGAATCCTCTCAATGGTAGAGGAGACCCGTGCCCAGCAGCGGGACGCATATGGGTCGATAATGATGATCCACAAAGCTTAGGAGTCATCCATTCATTTCCAACCTCACAAAATTAAACTGAAATGCGAATTAAAAGATTATATAAGTTTTCTCGACTTGGTTCAATCTAACTCACCAAACGAATATCAATATCGAAATCACATACATAAAACTACTTTCCATTTTTTTTTGCTCGCAGCAATAAAACCTCGTTACTAAATTGATAAAAATAATAAAATGAAAGGTATTTTGCTGAAAAACTTCAAATAAAACAATGCTGTTGCTTATTAGCTGAAATATGTAATTGAACGTAAATACACGCTCAGTCTATCTGAAAGAAAAACAAAAGAAATTCACCAAAGTCACACAATACGGTTCAACTAACAAATATATAATGAAGACAAAAGTCAAACTATAGACAACGTTAACTAGCCAAAAACAAACTGTTTCCAAAACTTTTCCACCTAATTGAATTTACTATATTGTAACTAATACAAACTGGCATTATAAATGTTAAAATAAATCTTTCTGTATTTTACGTTTTAAATACTAAATATTTTTAGACAATTTGGTGAAGACTGATTTGTTAAAATCTAGAGAGAAGCTATATAGTCCTGAAAGTAACAACTGTTACTTATTTTATACATATTTACTTCTCTATATTGCGAAGGTAATGTTTTAAAATTCAATTACCTCAGTATGATTTTTTCGATTTTGGCTACACCAAATTAAAGAATAGTGGGTAGTTCTGTCGATAATACATATTATTATTTTTTAAATTATGTTATAAAAATATCAGTGTTTAATTTATGTAACCAACGAGGGCAGTGTCAAATATCCATGCTTTAGAAGACTCGAGTGTAAAAGTCGCTGAGCAAAGGAGCTCTTTTTCTAACTACTCCGAGAACAACATATTATGTGGGAGTCTTTTGGGGTCCATTTGGCTAATAATAATTATGATTATCAAAGAGGACGAATTTGGCATATTAAAGGAATTTTTATATGATCGCACCCGTGTGTACTATGACATAGCTACGTTGTCTACGTTTTTTTGTACGTCTGTGTGTCGCACCTGTTATCGAGGGCCTCAGATTATTTTGCTATTACGTTTTTTGCGCAGTAACCAGAGGGCTTTCCTCAAGAGAAATTTCACTTCGAAGGTCTCAACTAAGCAGGAATTCTTGTCCAATTTACTACTCGTTACTTGTATTTTGTTGTCGCGGGTAGATAGATATAATTGAATTTGGCTTGCAGGGAAGTTTTTTTACGTCATGAAAAAAAACTATAAATATATATGCTCACACAATCATATATAATAGCGTTAAAGCCAAACATCGACCGATTGCAAGATAGAAAATAAAGTTAATTTATAACTTTTCTTCAGGTTCATTCTGTGTCAACATTGAAAGTTTAAATAAGCATAGTTTTTTGAGTTTATCGGTTACATTCAAATCAAAATATTTTTTACAGATGGTAAATTATTGCGAATAAAGTAATTCAGATTTTTTATTTGTATAATAAATATGGTAGTTTATGCCTAGTTGCTGACTAATCACTTCCGATTTTCTTCATCATAATACCCCATAAACAATGCAATTTAACTTTTCATAAACTTGCTGATGTAGCATCAGAGCACTGAAATTACGCATGCACCCGTGGTAAATCTAACTGATCCTAAATATCGGGGCTATGTGTCTAATTTAGTCAGATTAATTGAACTACTCGTGTCCTTTGTACCGTGAGAAACCACAACGGACGGTCTAACATATTTGCTTACACAATTATAAAGATCCTGAATAGTCCATGCTGCGTAAAACTACATAACTACCATATACGACTCTCTGCTAGGCACGAGTCTCTTTTACAACTAGGAGAGTTTCGGCTTTAGTCCACCACGCTTGCCTAGAGAGAGTTCACGGATTACACACCAAATAAATTTCAAATAAGTATTAGGGGTGCAGGTTTCATAACTTCATAGCGACTCTATTTCCCAGAATATTAAAGAATAAATTTTTTTCTAACACTAATATTTGTCTTACTATCATCCTAACGTTTTACAGAACTTATGCTCTAGTGGCGAAAGCTGTCATTCCACTACCCCACAAAAAAAACAAATAACCTTCTTACAAAATATTTTGATAGAAAAATATTTGTCTCCAATTTAAATCTAATTCAAGAATAGGTCTCTTCTAAATTAAAAAAGCGACTCACATATAAAAGTGATTGTAAAAACAAAATAATTAATTATTATGCACGAAAAATTTAAAAAATAAACTAAGAAAACATTCATAAAATTCGTAGTTTTTTTAATCTTTACAAGTAACAATTTACAAAAGTGTTCGGTTTATAAGTAGAAGTATGATACATAAACATATATTATTTATAACTAGTATATTAATATTCTTAAGAGATCTAAAAGCTCGTCGCGGCCGAGGTCTTTGTATTAACGAAATTGCGCGACAAGCTTTTAAATCATTTAAGAATATTAATATACTAGTTATAGATAATATATGTTTATGTATTATACTTCTACTTATAAACCGAACACTTTTGTAAATTGTTACTTGTAAAGATTAAAAAAACTACGAATTTTATGAATGTTTTCTTAGTTTATTTTTTAAATTTTTCGTGCATAATAAAAGCTTGATTTTAAAATATGTTTTTCACCGTTAATTTATTTTCAACTTTTTAGTTGGAAATATTTCTAAGTCTATCCATTTCGTAGTCATACTGAAATTTAACTCAATCGGTCCATGGAAACTAGTGTTCCTATGGGCACCTTCCAACTTCTCATAACACCAGATCAACGATACCTTGTTATTATGTTGTCACTGAAAATACAAAGGCATACCAAATTTTAGCTTAATTGGTCCACAGGAATCGGAGTTCCTATGGGCTTCTTCCAACTCTTTGTCAGATCAGCTCTATGATACCTTGTTACTATATTGTCACCGAAATTACATAGGTATACCAAATTTCAGCTCAATCGGTCCAAAGGAATCGGAGTTCCTGTGGGCTTCTTACAACTCCTCAATAGATTAGCTCTATGATACCATTTTTTGTATTGTTACCGAATTATGAAGAGATACAAAATTTCAGCTCAATTGGACCATAGGAATCGGAGTTCTTATGGGCATCCTCTAACTCCTCATCAGATCAGCTCCATGATACCATATTCTTGTATTGTTACCGAAGTTACGAAGAGATACAAAATTTCAGCTCAATTCGACCATAGGAATCAGAGTTCCTATGGCCATCCTCCAACTCCTCATCAGATCAGCTCCATAATATCATATTTTTGTATTGTTACCGAAGCTACGAAGACATACCAAATTTCAGCTCAATTGGACCACAGAAATCGAAGTTCCTATGGGCATCTTCCAACTCTTCGTCAGATCAGCACCATGATACCATATTTGTGTATTGTTGTCGAAGTTACAAAGACATACCAAATTTCAGCTCAATCGGTCCACAAGAACCGATGTTTCTATGGTCATCTTAGAGCCTCATCATCAGACCAGCTCTATGGTACCATATTATTGTATTGTCATCCAAGTTACGTCGGTATACCAAGTTTCAGTACAATCGGTTTATTGGAAGTGGTTCAAATCTTCATTGCAAGATTTGTAAACATACAAACATACATACAAAAGTGAAGTTAAATAAAAGCTTGTAAAAAAAAACGCCTTTAAGATAAATACAGTTTTATTCAGCTCATATTATAATAACATCAAATAATCCATAAGAAAATCAACAAATAGTCCGATGGTTTTGGGAGTTAATTGGAGAGTCATCAAGCCCTCTGGCAGAGGAGGAATCTCTCAGCTTCCGATTGAATCATCTTGTAGATCCTGGCCACAGCGTCGTCGTTCTTGCAGGGGAAGGCGCCGGTGATGGAAGACCGCTTGCCTCCCCCCCAGCTGGAGGTGAACGTGAGCTGCGCTTCGGTGATGATGCACAGGCACGCCACCACGAGGACCAGTACGGTGAGTTTGTACATCGTGAATGTTTGTGATGCTCGAACAACGGATGGAGAGGTTGTGATGCTGGTGGGGAGTTTGCAGTCGCTTTTATACTCCTGAGATGTAGGAATATTAGGGAGTGAGACAAATTAAAGAAGCCGGATAAATAGCGTCAATTATGGAAAGTTTTTATGTAATTCTCTTGCTTACGTCTGTTATGTAGATATTTTTATTTTTATTTTATAATAATATACCGACGAGAGCAAAGTAAAAAGGGCTACTTCATAGTAGATACATTTGTATATACAAAGCAGCTACCTTTCAGGAGATTGCAAAATAATTTTAAACCAATGTTGTTGAAATTTTCATCAATGATATATTATTTCATAAATCATTTATGGTTATACTTAGTTTATTTGAATTAATTTTAATTTGCTATATATTTGCAGTTGTCTGCATTTATATTGTACTTAAAAATACGACAAGTGTGTTAACTACCACTTAGTCGCTTTAACATGGGAATTAAATAGAAGGGACTCATCGATTAACTTCATAACTGACTAATTAACTCTTTAGCTTCATAATATTAATGTGAATGAATATACCTAACTTTACATATAATTCACGGGTACTACTGGGTAAATAGTAAGTATGACAAGTGGACGATGTCCGTTTCTACGTCGTTTTATAATAATAATGGTCCCGGGTAGATACTATATATACTGTCAACGGGAAGTAACCGTATCTATGTCGTACAATTTTACAAAAACAAATTGCCTTTTACGCGACAAATATATAATAAATAATGCTATTTTGGGATTTATTGCTTAGCCATATCTTAGAATATACATACATAAGCTCATGTCCGCATTCCTTGAAAGAGAAGGTAAAAGTGCATTTCTGTACCCGCATAACACCATATGTACATATGTATCAGTCCTATGCAATATCCCATCTTCATCAACCCATACACGCCCACTGCTGAGCACGGGTCTCCTCTACCATTGAGAGGGTTTAGGCCATAGTCCACCACGCTGGCCTAGTGCGGGTTGGCGGAATACACACCTAAGAAATTCCTAAGAACTCTTAGGTGTGCAGGTTTTATCACGATGTTTACCTTCACCGTTAAAGCAAGTGATAATTCAATGTGAATATATAAGTGCAATATCCCATATTATCAAACATATTTTATTAAGTTTAATAAATTTTTCCTGTGGGGGAATTTTCTCTCATTTTCTTCTACTAAGCTGCGTAAATAATGTAAGAAAAAAAAATACTGGAATTTGGCGCAAATTACATATTAAATAATAACTCAAAACAAAAAGCTTCTATTTCGCCATAATGGAGGCGCCGGGTATCGATCCCGGTACCTCTCGTATGCTAAACGAGCGCTCTACCATCTGAGCTACGCCCCCGATAGTATTGGACGCTGAAATTATTTGTAACGTCCTAGTTATGGCAATGATGAGGATATTTCAAAAAATAATTTTCATACTGGATTTAAATGATTATTGTGGTCACGTGAAGCGGATCTGGACTAAACTTTTCGATGCAAAAATTAGTATATGTTGGGAAAAATTGTACTTTTAGAGACTATGAAGTTATACAAATACTTTTTGAATCAATCGTCCATTGACATTAGAGGTTTGTAGATGATTCACATTAATTATTACTCCTTTTAAAAAACTTTATTTATCTATTTTATACTGTATACTTACTGTACTGCTGCTTATATGTAATTAGAATTATTAATTTATTTTTATCATTGTTGTCTAATATTTGTATGTACGTTAGTATTTTATTTTTATGTGTGAACTAAAAAATATTATCCTCCTATGTTCACCTCATCGATGTCTGGAATAGATCACATCAAGCTGAAGTAGGACTGTTGATAAAATATCGATATATCGAAATATCGATATTATTATTTAGGAATATCGATATTTATTACTAATATTTTTTTGGACGATATATCGATAGTTCGATATTAATAGGTAGGTATCGACATTCGATATTTTTTTTTTAAGTTTTTATTTTCATTTGTTTACATTTCATATTCAGTCAAATATTTTATTTCTTATTTGACTTTACGTCCGCATCCGAACGTATTGCTTCCACAATCAATCTCTTAGCGCCTAAAAACCGTAGTAGTTAAACAGCTGAAATATAAAATAACGAGTTTTTTTTTAAAACGACATTTTTTCCATTCTCTTATTGTATTTTTTTTAAAGCAGTAATACTCTCGAAGTTAAGTCACGGTCGAGAATCTCGGCGGTCGCGTATTCAATCCTAGGCACACACCTCTGAGTTAAAGTTTAAGGATAACATCGTGATAAAACGTAAAACACACCTAAAAGTTCTTAAGAATTTCATAGTTGTGTAGTCCTTCAACCCGCACTAGGACAGCGTGGTGGACTAAGGAATAAATCCTTAGTAGTAGAGAAGGCCCGTGCCCAACAGTGCGACGTATAAGGGCTAATGACTCATTTAATTTCGTTGTATCTGCAAGAAAGTTATTACTTATTTTAATTGCACTGTGTTACTCACTATGATTACCCTTTCATAATTGATACTTCTTATATGGCTTCTTTAATTTGTCTCACTGCTATACGAATGCCTACATCTCAGGAGTATAAAAGCGACTGCAAACTCCCCACCAGCATCACAACCTCTCCATCCGTTGTTCGAGCATCACAAACATTCACGATGTACAAACTCACCGTGCTGGTCCTCGTGGTGGCGTGCCTGTGCATCATCACCGAAGCGCAGCTCACGTTCACCTCCAGCTGGGGGGGAGGCAAGCGGTCTTCCATCACCGGCGCCTTCCCCTGCAAGAACGACGACGCTGTGGCCAGGATCTACAAGGTGATTCAATCCGAAGCTGAGAGATTCCTCCTCTGCCAGAGGGCTTGAAGACTCTCCAATTGATTGAACAACCATATTTGGCGATTTTACATGGATTTTTTGATGCTATAATATTATGAGCTGAATAAAACTATGTTAACCTTAAACACGTTTTATTTAAGGTATTTTATTTTTCTGATCATGTTTTATGTGTGAGTAGCTTTTTCAATTTTGTTGACGAATGTCATTGATGATTCCTTTTTTATCAGGAGGTTTGAAGATTCTAACTGATTTTAACACATTTTTTTTATTTTATCCTCAAATTTCTTGAATAAAAAAACTGATTTATTGTTAAATAACATGTATTGAATAAAAGTGTATTCACCTTGAAGACGTTTCATCAAAAATCCTTTATTTCACTTGTCTCAACACGTTTCCAAGACGATCAATCATTTTTACGTAAAGCTTTTTTCAATATTGATCAATTATTGATAAAGTCTATCATTTAAATGGGATTTGAATGGCAAAAAAAATGTTGCTTGAAATACATTAAGGCGCTTATGTATTTTGAAACAATACTCGTAAGTTAAGCAGCTTTTTGGTATATATTTGAATCGAAATACATTTAAAGAATGATTCTGCTGGTTTGATTCTGGTATCTAGACAAATGTTTGTGTAATCCATGCATACCAATGCTTTCTCTACTATATAGGTAGTTTACCATTAATACATAGTGATTGCCCAAAGGCTTAGACGGGCAATTGAATATCTCGGCAGTCGCGGATTCAAACCCCTACCATACACCTTGGATCTTTCGAATTCGGTTATTCGGAATAAATTACCACGTAGTATAACGGTGAAGGAAAACATCGTGAGGATAAACCCGAACACTTAAAAGTACTTAGATTTTTTTTGGTATCTGCCGAACCGGACTAGACCAGCGTGGTGGACCTAGGCCTATAACCTCTCAGTTGTAGATGAGGCCAAAAGTGGACATCTCGCGGCTAATGATTTATGTTTATCGCATAGGTGTTTAACGTATTTGTCTAATTCTATGTATGAGACGAGACGTACCAAGCAGTGATGGCCTCGAGGTTTGGGCGCGCGGTCGAGAATCTCAACGGTCGCGGGTTCGAACCCCAGGCACACACCTCTGACTTTTCGAAGTTATGTGTGTATTCACATTGAATTATCACTTGCTTTAACGGTGAAGGGAAACATCGTGATGAAACCTGCACACCTGAGTTCTTAGGAATTTCTTAGGTGTGTAGTCCGCCAACCCGCACTAGGCCAGCGTGGTGGACTATGGCCTAAACCCTCTCAATGGTAGAGGAGACCCGTGCTCAGCAGTGGGCGAATATGGGTTGATGAAGAAGAATGTAAGAGACATTGAAATAAAATCTACTAGAAAAAAAACTATTCCTCAACTAGTCCTTATGTAGATATCACAATAATAACAACTGTCTTCATTATTCATGGAATAATTTTCTTCAGACGCTTCCCACATCCTTTCAACATAAAAACCTAGCAACGCACCTACGCTCTTTAAAAAATGTTTATGTGTGTTGGATACCTTGTGTCAAGAAATGTTTATGTCGTTTATAATTAATTAAAAATGCTTAAAATACCGTAATTATTTCGTACGACAGAATTATTTGCCATTTTAACAAAATTTAAAAAGTCTCTGATACTTTTAAACGACTCTTCTCCATTAAAACAATTGATAATTTAATATGAATACACACATAACTTCAAAAAGCCATAGGTGTGTGCCTGGGGTTCGATCCCGCGACCGCTGATATTCTCGACTGCGCATAAACCTCGAGGCCATCATTACTTGGACCACAAGCCATACTGGATCGTTATTATCCAAATAATACGCCGTGCAACATCGCCTTTACATAGTGCACAATGTATTACCATAATAACCTCCCAATTAACACAATTCAGTTCAAATTGAACTCGCAAAAGGTCGCGCGTAATTATAAAGCCTAATTCTAGTCTGCTCCATTTAATAATTTAATAAATAACAGCAATATGAGTTAATACAATTAGGAGATCAAAGGACTTTTATGAAGGCGCACGTCTGCGATGATAGCAATTTGTCAAAACTGTGGGCGGTGTTTGTTTTGCTTAGTTTATTTATGAGAGAAATAGTCACCTCATAATTAGTGATTTCGGGATGTTTTGGACGTCGAATTGAAAAAAGAAGTCAGCTGTTACAGAAATATTTATTTTCTTTAATGGTAGTAAGAAATATTGCTTAGTGTTCTCGTGGCTCAACTATGTATTGAACAAATAAATAAATAAATACACTCAACAGTCACATACATAGTCCTGACCCCACACTGGTTTATTTTGAGATACGAGTCTTGTGTCGTGGGTATCAGAAACTACGAGAGACTTTTCGGTCTCACAAACACCCAGACCCGAAACAAATATTTGTGTATCGCACAATCATTTGTCTCGGTGCGGGGATCAAACCCGCGGCCGCTCGTTTCGCAAGCACCAGCTTGACACCAGTCTAGCCAACTGCGCCACGGGGCTGTCAAACATGCTGTGAGCATGGGTTAGATTGCCGTATTCGGCTTATGATTGGCTTTTTTAATTAGGAAGGCTCCGTAGCAATACGGAGATTGGAAATATCATCGAAAAATCACAATAGTCATGGTCACTTTTAGGTTTTACAATGACGATGGAGGAAAAGTGATTGCTGAAATGCACCTCTGTTTATCCATGAGGGTAAGTCGTGAATGTATCTGTATGCAGAATATGACACTAATTACTTTTAGGCGGTGGTGGCCTGCAATGATGATGTAATACCCATCATTATCATCATCATCATCGTCCACGATACTAAAGGCCATGGACATCCTCTACAACTGTGAGGGTTTAGGACTTAGTCCACAACTGTAGCCTAATGCGTGTTCGAAATGTTATACACACTGGCGAAAAATACTTACTCTTCTCTTCACCTTTTTCTTTATTTAGAATATTATTGTAATAAAAGACATTATATATAGCTTTTGTGGACAATATTTCATCTAAAAGTATATAAATAGAATGTTAGGCCATTAAATACCTTTATGTCATGAGCAATACCGCACATTGGGCGATATATCATAAGGCAGATTATCATGCACTTCAAAGGACAACGTTTAAAAGTTTGTTTGAAATTACAGTCATCCAAACTTCGTGGCTATTAACGCGGGGATACATAAATGCACTCACAGTTTTATAAAGTATAACGACCTCTTTGGTTAAACTGTCTGGCTGATGTGACCTTTAGGGATTTTTAAAATATGTTTAAAGTGTATTTAATTCGCGCATTTTTTATGTATTTCATGATTGAGTAAGCCATCAGTAATTACTTTATACTTTTGGTTTAAAATCACTGTAGGGTGTAGACCTAGTAAGTCAACCTCATTTTGATAAAAACATGAGAAAGGCCACCACCAATTTGAAAGGAACTCCAAATGAACTCTACTATTGAAGCGCGGCCTGGATTTCCACTCGCGAAAGACTTTCCTGCCTATTAAGGTTGCTTCTGGTGACATGTTTGTCTCTACAGCTATTTCACCCAAGAGACCCCTATAAATTTCCCTAATAATAAATAATTATCGCTCCTTTTAGAGTTTTGTCACCGAAAGCACGTTCACTTTTAATAATAGGCCCTGTTAATATTTTATGGAAAGTAGGCGAACAAATAACCACCCACGATACTAGAAGAATCGTGTTTTGAGTAAAATATAGACTCTTCTAGAATATCGGTAAGTTGTACGTTTTGTGTTATTTGTCACGCAAGCAGCATAATTCCAGCCAGTTAAATTCCACAAAAAATCTCGAGACAAAAGAGTACAAAACAAAAGACAAACAACAGACGTCAATTGAGAAAACACGAGCGGCATTACACTGGTGCGTTTCATTTAGTTTTTCCAACGAAAGTACGTTTTATTAAATTAATCTAGCTCACGTCCCGAATAGTTGTACAAGCGCCGTCCGGGGTCACGTACTATGCGCGTTTTAAATTGGGTCCCGTCGTACTGGCATTGTCTGATGAATGAAAACCTCCCCTGTTTTTGCAATTATATATAAATTAAATAAATCCGAGATTCTTTTTGGAAAAGCATTTTTCGTTTTCGGCGGAATGTCACGGTTTCGAGTTAGAATGGTTATTTCTTGTTTGTCACGAGCCTGTCAGGATGAGCTGGAAGCTTCATTAACCTGTAGACCTAAAAGTTTTAAGGAATTTCTTAGGTATGTAGTCCGGCAACCTGGAACAGGGCTTCATTTTAAAATTTATTTAAATAAGTAATTTCGATGTAATTTTGTTTAAATAAAAGTTTAATGGCAACTTTTGTTCACATATATTCGCTGTTTGACTTTATTATTATACCTGGAAACTCAACCGCGCGCCTATTCCTCGGGGCCATCAGTACCTACAGCCTAAGCCTATTAAATAGATAGATCGACCTATGCATCGAATAAAGTTATATGTGCTTTTGCACAACTTCTCTTTCTCAGCGATTTAAACTTAATTGGGCACAACATTATCAGTAAATTTTTATGTTCTTCAAACAACAACAAAATTTATGATCATTATTACTTTACTAGTGCAATATATAAACAATTTGAACTCTATTATAGACATAAAAAGTACTTTGGTGTTATAGTCATAAGTAACCTTATTCGATGCATAGGTCGAGATAATGCTTTATTGGTATCCATATTTAAAAAAAAAATTACATAAAAGGAATGATAAATGAAAAAAACATGGAACAATAGTCGATCTTTTAGCTGAAAGCGATCTCTTCCGGACAACCTTTGGATGGAAGATAATGAAGTATGTGCCTTCACAACTGCTACGCTATAATCTAAGATATAAATTCTTGTGTTTATCAAATTACTCTTTATTATTTATTTATGCCAGCACATCGTCCGCGAAGTTATTAAAACTTCATAGCATGATATAGCGGTGTGGTGTAGCGATGTAAAATTAAATGCTTCCAGCTATAAAGGATGTCGTGTTGCCGCGCCTTAGGAAACTCGAGAGCTTGTAATAACAGTGTGTTCGCCAGCTCCGTTGCGAATTGACATATTTTATAAGGATTTTTGGGATAATATTTTTTTCTAGGAAGAAATATAATAAGAAGGAATGTTTTTCGTCTTTTGTTTTGCGTAATTCGATTTTGACAATTAAAGTTATGTCAATTAATTCCTAAGTTAAAAATAGCCTTTAAAGTTTAGATTTTAATCGGTTCACTAGTATAAGTTTCGCATAAATAGAGGTATACGAATGAAAAAGTCGAACAATTATGTAAAATAATTAATTATTTGCTATTCGATTAATTTTACCTTAATAAAGTTTGTATTGTATTTTCAGGATTTATTTAAAACTGAATTATCAATAAGCTTCTAAAAAGATTTTACGACTGCTCTACTACTGCATTATTTTCATTCTTCATTAAATAATGACTATAAATCTTAGCAGCCTCTTCAAAACAATTAATTTAAACTATAAGGACAGTGGAGTAATTATCAAGCACAAAGAGCCTCAACTATTGAAGACAAACGGAATACTCGAATCAATTGAACCCCTAAACTAAAGTACAAACAGTGACCGCTTATTACTTCGCTGGTGTTGGCTTAGTGCCTTTCTTACTTGGTATTCTCTTTGTGCCTAGATTTCGGCACTTTAAAGAGGCCTAGAGTTTGGACCGTCACTTCTGTAAAGAGAGAGTGGACAGATTTTTGACTGTAGATCAATGCTGTTTTAGTGCTGGGTGCGTTTGATAGAGAAGTGGTAATGGGATTTAAATGAGGAAATAATGGTCCAGATTAGCCGGAAAATTATAATTAATCTAATTATAAATGCTGGTTAAAAGTGTGTATAAAAATACTAACTTAGCTACACTCTTTGGCCTTACAATAATAAAAGATATAAAACTAATCAAGATATTGATAAAGTCCATCTTATGAATTTTAAAATAAAATCGCCCTATGCGAGTAAGGCGTCATTTATTCCCTCTTTTAATTTATTTATTAGGATTTACGATTGTGTCAAAAAGTAAAATGAAGTGTTATAAGTAAATCAACATATAAAATTCTTCGTTAAATATTCATCCAGTCCATGTATTTATAGACTCTCATTTGTTGCTCTAAATTTTCTCCTGGAAAACCAAATAAAACTTAACAAGTTGGTTAACAATCAGTATTTTGTTTATATTCGAGATTTACCTTCAAAACCTTCCGAGTTGTACAAGTAAACAAAACACTTAGAACCAATTAATAGCGTTTAAGATTAATTTCCATTTCTCCAACGAAAGTGTTTTATAATGAATTATTTTATTGTTATGATATATATGGGTGAAAATCACCAAGGTGGAAAATCACAGTCCGAAGCAAATAAAATAATAAATTAAGTTTTTTTAATACAAAGTAGCGTTCGTTAATGCTTATCTGTACTTATATCAACTATACATAACATATTATACTTAAAGAATAAAAAAAATCCTTATTTTCTTAACAAATATGTACGAAAAATCATTTCGAGAACGCGTCCCTAGTAACAATCCTTAAAACATAACTTCGAAAAAAATCATTAAAAAAAAATCTACTTAATAGTATTTCTTGCTTACTGGCCGCTATATTTTATATAATTTCAATTAATTATAAGAATAAAAAAGAAACAATAGAAATTAAAGAAAATCATGGCTTAATATTATGTCCGACTATTTAAGCGTCATTTAAGTGAACGCAGTTTTGATTATCCGAAAATAAATAGTTACTGAACGCAACCTTTAGTTGTATGTGGCACAGTGTAGAGAAAGATGTAAACAAAGTGGCTGTTGTGAAATGTGCCCGCCAAAGTAATTGAAAAAAGGTGGTAAGTACCTTTCGATTCATTATTTAGAGGGCGTACATCAATAGGTCATCATACCGGGAATGTGTCTATTGATTCAGAATATAGAAAAAGTACGTGTTTAAGTGATTATTACGAACAGTGACCTCAACTTTTCTACATTAGCTAAACCAAACATAGCCTCAATGGTGGCTGCCGCTTAAAAAGGGCGAGTTTATTTGAAAAAATCAATTCGGGAACGGTCATTCCGGGAATGTTCTCAGACATGACGGAGCATTCTCGAAATGATGACGACGTTCCCGAGATGACGTATTTAATTATTAAAGTCATATCTGTTACATAAATATTGGTAAATTAACTAAGTATATGTTTCTCTTACATAGTATCTAATAAATTATTTTTTTGCAGCAATATGGAGACTCAGGAGGCTGAAAAAATTAAAAAAACGTTCAAAAAAGCAACTTAATAAAAATAGTTCATCTTACTAGCGTCAACGAGAAAAAGCTAATGCCAGAAAGAGGAAATTTTTAGATAAGATGACACAGGAAGAGACAGATATTAAAAGGGCTAAGAACAGAGCGTACTATCAGAAAAAAAAAGCTGAAAAGAAGGTTAAAAATATTGCTGAGATGACTGAGAGAGTAAAGCGAAGGCAAAGAAAAATCTGGAAAGAAGCATCAAAAAAATACAGAGAAAGAAACAAGGCTTTATCATCATCATTCTCTTGCCCTGCTCCTAATTTTTATTTGGGGTCGGCGCAGCATGTTTTCTCCTTCCACACATCCCCTATCAGCCGTCATGTCTTCAGTCACGCCTTTCTCTTTCATATCTCTTTTCACGCACTCCATCCATGTTTTCTTTGGCCTTCCTCGGCTTGTCTATCCTTCAACTTTCATGCTCATTACTTTTTTACCAACATATGTTTCGTCCCTCCTCATAATATGCCCATACCACGACAGACGGTGTCCTTTCAGCTTATCAATCACAGGAGCTACTTTCAAACTTCCTCTAACGTATTCATTCTTCACTCTATCAGTCAGAGTTACCCCACACATCCATCTCAACATTCGCATTTCCGCTGCATGCAGTCGTCTTTCGTCGTCAAATATGGTAAATAATACTTCGCCACATTCTGATGATGCTTTATCTGCAACACCTTTAATAAGAAGAACAGTGGGAAGAAAAATAGGAAGGATAGAGCCCAAACATACCGTAAAATAAAAAAACCAGGAGAAAACAATCGCTAAAATTAAACTTAAATATGAAACTTTAAATAAAAAACTAAGAAGAAAAGAAAGAAGAGAACAGGGGAAACTTTTGAACTCTGTGCGTAATTGTGCAAAACAATTAAATTACATTCAAATGATGTATCGTACATTACATTTGAGCAAATATTTAGTATTATTCCAACGCCATGGCTGAAAAAGGAAAATAATCGAGAGTATTATTACTTTGATACTGATATTAATGTTTTTGAAAAATTCTAATGTTTGTTATTTTTTATTGTTTTTTAATATATTATTTTTGTGTTCAATTTATAATTTCAGAGAACTTGTTTTTGATTAAAAGTTTAAATTAGATTTACTATAGAACTCTACGTATATGTTTGGATGGTTTAATTTTCCCATCATCATACGAATAAAGATTTAATATGATTATTTAAGAATTTGTACTTGGCTGTGCACAGCAATTATAAGACTGTAAAGTGATTTAAGTTACATTTTTGTTAAGAATAAACCTTTTGATAAATAAATAAATATGAGAAGTTAAACTTTCACTTATGATTTTATAAATCTCAATTGTATCTATACCGTCAGAATACACACATCATTCCGTGAACAGGTCATCATTTCCGGGAACGTCACTAAAATAACAGATAACACATTATTATATTAGATATTTTAAAAATGGTCCGGGTAATGTTATGACAAAAAGGACTCCTCATACTTTCAGCTTATTTTTTTGTTTATAAATCAGCGATATTGGCATATTTTCATAATTTAACATACATAGATAGTCATATATCTCCATTCGAAGTGATATTTTGATTCTAGCCTCTTTTTATTGCAATTTTATCGCAATTTTTAAATTCATTATTATTTATGACATACTTCCGCTATTAAATAGAATAAAAAAATAAACTTAGGTTTTATTCAAAATTTATTATAAATCTCACAAAAACGTTCCCGGAATGATCGTTTTCAGCGAAAGCGCGTATAAAAAATTAAATTACTAAAAAAGTATTTAAGGCTATGCTCTGCCAACGTAAATATTGTTTAAACATAAGTTTAGTAATCATTTAAGCATATCATAAAGAAAAACACAATTTGGAATTTGCCACCTTGGTGATTTTGACCCATATATATATATATATATATATATATGGGTCAATATATATATATGGGGCAATTTGCCACCTTGGTGATTTTGACCCATATATATATATATATATATATATATATGGGTCAAAATCACCAAGGTGGCAAATTCCAAATTGTGTTTTTCTTTATGATATGCTTAAATGATTACTAAACTTATGTTTAAACAATATTTACGTTGGCAGAGCATAGCCTTAAATACTTTTTTAGTAATTTAATTTTTTATACGCGCTTTCGCTATATATATATATATATATATATATATATATATATATATATATATATATATATATATATATATATATATATATATATATATATATATATATATATATATATATATATATATATATATATATATATTAATTATCGTTTGCATTCATAATGTAATAGTGACTAAATAATAATTTAATAGTGAATAAAATACATTGTTCAAAACTTAACTTATTCATAACTCTAAGTCTAACTACTAACTGCTTACTAAATATTGCAAAAAATTAAAACCAAAACAATTCGAGATTCGAACCACAGCCCATTCCCAAATAATTCATAACAACAATCAAGTAAAGTGTAGTCTCATACCATAAAAAATATTCATGCATACAAAACGATTTCCCTTTGTAGGCAAAATAAATGCGTTCAGATAAATATGATCGCGATATAACCACAAAGCTATGTGAGTTATGTTATTGAATTCCCGAACTAAGCGAGGTACAAAGGTAGGGCACTATTTCCCCGTTGTCAGTGCGGGAATTCGATGTTCGCGTTTTTGTATGGCCGACGAATTCTTGGTACACTACAAAGCTTACGCCTAGTGTTTTTAATAGGAAAACCTGTCGAGATTTTATTCGATTCTACGTAAAAAGTTGTTCGTTATTTGAATGCCCTGCCTTGTATGGATTTTATTCACACTTTTTCATTTAAAATGTAATAAAATAAATGCAGTCTTTTCCATACAAACGCTTTGACAGCCCCGTGGTGTAGTTGGTTAGACCCCAGTTCCTTGTTGTCCAGTATGGGGTCAGAACTATGTATGCGACGACTGTTGAGTGTATTAATGCGTAGATTATTGTAAGACACTGCAATAAGTCAAACGTCGTAGATATCACAAAACTACGGGACACTTTTGGTCTCACAAACAAGCACACTTACACACACACATCAAAAGTAATAGAAGTACTATAAAATGTCACTGTTTTTTATGAATACATTTTTCAATTATTCCACATTTTTATCGATTAAACATTTGCGGAAGACCGTATTCCGCGAAAACAATGCACGGCACGAAGCATAACATTCCACATTTCTATTTAATGAATCCCCATATTATTTTACCATGCCGAATATATTAAGGGGGTAGATGCACTTAGAATTTTTGAAAAATCGATTTTTTTTTTTTTCATTTTCTTAAAGTATGATGTTTCAAGAATATTGTCTGAAAATTTCAAGTCAATCCGATGAATAGTTTTCAAGATATTTAGTAATTACTGAAGCAACATTCAACCTCTCGGTTGTGAATAGAGCAGGTAGCGGACGGCAGCTGCAAGCGCCCGGTTTTGTCACGCCTATTATTTTGTATGAATAGAATAATTTCAAGTATAAGATGGAAAATTTAATGGTTAAATTTCATTTTACACTCGACATTGGAAGTGAGTAGTCGATACACGTGTTTTTTGATTTGTGAAAATTGTTTTGAAAATTTTATCATGGATCGTGCGAAAGGTTCAAGAGAACTTCGAAAGTCTAATGGTGTTCGTAAATCGCGTACTGTCAAAAGAAAAAATGTATTCAATCCAAAGACAGCGGAACGTGATCAAAGTGTTCTTAGTTCGTCAGCTAAAAAATTAAAACGTGACCTCGAAGACAGTGCGCCTGAAGATAATGGTGTTGAATACAGAATAATAAACTTTATATCTGTTTTTACTGCTATTGCAAGTATTGTCAAGTGTAAGGAGTGTGATGGAGATGTGAAATTTCAGACAGCTAGTACACGTGGCTTGGGATTTAAAATTGTAGTGGCTTGTAATAATTGCGTTCACGAAAATATTCCCTCATGTTCTTTTATAGGACGTTCCTATGAAATAAATAGACGATTCATATTTGTAAGTAGAGTCCTAGGATTGGGATATGAAGCCATGCGAAAATTTTGTGGTCTGATGGACATGCCACAATTTTTAGATAAACGTACCTTCCAAATGTTATTGAAGCAAATACTAGATAGTAGTAAAAGTGTCGCTGAATCATTATTAAAAAAAGCTGTAGATGAAGAAAAACGAAAAACATCAAATGCTGAAAATAAAGAAACTAATGAATTGACTGTTTCTGGAGATGGAACATGGCAAAAACGTGGCTTTACTTCTTCGTTTGGGGTTTCTACGATTATTGGTTATTTTACGGGAAAAGTTCTGGATTTAAATATCAAGAGTCGTTATTGTAAGCTGTGTGAATACATGAAACCTAAAATAAATACTGTTGAGTATGAAGAGTGGAGCGAGAATCATAAAGAAGTCTGTTCTGCGAATCACGAAGGATCATCAGGCAAAATGGAAGTCGACTCAATTGTCGAGATTTTCACCCAGTCAGAATCAAAGTATGGAGTTAAATATATAAATTACATTGGAGATGGTGATTCAAAAACGTATTCTGGAGTTTTGAAAGCCACTCCTTACAAGGATACTGTAATAAATAAGAAAGAGTGTATAGGTCACGTACAGAAACGTATGGGAACTCGATTGCGCTCATTGAAGAGCAAGGAAGCCGGTCTTGGAGGAAAAGGTAAACTGACAGGGAAAATGATTGACAAATTAACTGTTTACTATGGTTTAGCCATACGTCGGCATTGTGATTCGCTAGAGAACATGAAAAATGCGATATGGGCAACATTTTATCATTACAGCTCAACGGATGAAAAACCACAACACGAGAAGTGTCCAAAAGGTGAAGACTCTTGGTGCTCATATCAACGAGCTGAAGCTAAAGCAGAACTTGATTCTTACAAGCACGATTATAAGCCCTTACCTCCAGTTGTTTTAGATGCTATTAAACCTGTTTATAAAGATTTAAGTAATGATAATTTACTTTTGAGATGTATTGGTGGTTTCAATCAAAATAATAATGAAAGTTTCAACCAGCTCGTGTGGAAAATAAGTCCCAAAACATTGTGGAGTAGTAGCACTATAGTAGAAATTGCTGCATATGTCGCTGCATGTTTGTTCAATGAGGGTTCACATTCATTATTACTGATTATGAATTCACTTGGGATTGATTGCGGACCCAATTCTCACCGTTACACGGAAAAAAGAGATTCAGAACGAATAGATTTAGCGAACAGGCGGGCAAACGAAAATACCCGCGAGGGCAGAATGCGTCGAAGACAACACCAGCTAGATGTTTTAGAAGTTTCAAAATCTGCAGAAGCTCTATTATATGGTCCAGGTATTGATGATTCAATATTAATATCTAAATAATTCTATTAGGCTACAAATTTTATGTGATAAACGAGTGTAAGCTAGTCGGACTAAATTTTTCTAGCAAAAATTTTTCAAAGTTTAATAACTCGATGAATATTGAATTTAACCAAATTTTGTAAAGAATACTTTCGCTTCAAAAATTCTTAAAACATACGAAAATAAAAAATCAATTTAAAAAAATGAAATTTTTCAAAGAAATTATTTAAACAATTAGCTATAAACAATTAAATGTTCAAATTATCAGCAAAAAATGTGATATTCGGATTTTACAGATAAAATTACGCAAAATTTAACTTTTTCTATTTAATTAGATACTTAACACCAAAATTAAACAAGATCTACTTTTAAAAAACTTTAAACGCGTTTTTATCAAAACTGTGTTTTTCCATTCGGTGCCCAATTTAACTCGAAAACCATTGGGTGGATATTGATGAAATTTTAATATTATCTTTTTGGCATTAAGAACTAGTCTTTAATCGAAGGATATTGATTTTTGTTAACAATTACTATATTTTTTAAACAATTAACTTTTAACATTTTATCGAAAATCAGAGTCCAAAGTTTCGAATGCCACCATTTTGTAAATTTTCAAAAAAAAAAAAAAAGCTTCGATTAAAGACTGGATTTATTATTAAACTAAAGGTTTCACCTTGGTTTTTCGAATTCAGATGATCCAGAAGGCTGTTGTGATGGTCACCGCGAAGTACTACTCGCGGGAGAGGATCCAACCGATATGGCGATATTTTAATAAATAATATGTATTTTTTTTTTTTTTTTCATAAATGTTAAGTTAAAGCATTGTATAAAAACTCTGTATAATTTATTTTGTAAAATAAACTTAATTACTGTAAAAAAAAAAATTTTTTAAATAGGCCTTTTTTTACGCTTCTGAGTGCATCTACCCCCTTAAACGTAATTGGACGACATTCCCATTCCGTGCAAAACGAAACGTCAACCCTTTTCATTGGCAGAATCAAAAGAAATAATAAATGTAGATTGTCAAAAAAAAATTCGCTGCGAACGAACAGCCCTAAATGGGAGAGAATGTTTCATTTATTGCTCTTTAGAGAAATACGTTTTTGTGTGGCGAAAATTTAATTTGTTCATTTAATATTTTGTCTCGGGAGTAATAAAGAAGTGGCATTAATCTTAGTCTACTGACACTCCAAACTGTTACTTTCAGATATCTTGTGTGAAGAATAGAAATATGAAGGATATTTTCAGAGTTATTACTTTGAAAGTTTTAATTTAATTTTAAACATAGGCTTTTCTTTTGTTATTGCTTGAAAATATTGTTGTTGGATATATTTTTATATGACAACATTGTTTGTCTGTTATATAAGTCCTTAGCGCGTCAATTGGATAGGCAGTTGTATTGTCTTTTAATAATGCGGAAATATCGTTAGCGGCATTGACCAAACGACGGATTAAATAAACACTTCAGTCATTAGATTCATTTGAATCACATAGAAAATAGGAGCTTGGAAACATAGACATATTTTTTTAGTTAGTTCTATGTTTTCATTATTCACCACATTTTATTCATTCCCTTATTTTAAATAAAATCCCCATTTCTTGACCAAACTCCTTTATATTGAGTTCCAAACTAGCAGTAGTAATTCAAAAAGAAAACATACCATCTATAAGTCACCTCCAAGTTTGCTTTGAAAGTAAAACACAACTAATATTACTTTGAATTCGAGACTCGTAAATCACCTCATAGAAATCCAGTTTGAGTTATGATTGTTGAAATGAAAAGTGTCAAAATCTGTCGCGCGCTTGTTAAGAAACTAATAACTTGGGTATTCGCCGGCCGATGGTTGTTACTTATTGGTATTTTACGTTTGAATAATATGGAATTGGAGAGAAGATTTTTCGTATTGAGACTATCCGAAAGGATGTATGTTTTTTATGTATTGCAAAATTTATAAAGTATGTGGAAACCGCCAAATACGCCAACCCGCACAGCCACCCTAGACCAGTGTGTTGGACTACGCTCTTATCCCTTACAATTGTAGAGAAGGTCATTGCCCCAGCAGTAGCACGCATATGGACTAATGATGATGAATACAAATAAAACTATATTGGTTCTCAAGTATGGAAATATCAAATAACATGGAATAGTCAAATCATTCGTCGTAATCTAGGCATTAACTCATTAACTTCCCAGAGCCCGTAGGCTAATCGAATTCAAAATCATTTGTAAATATAATTTAATATTAAAAGCGGTAAAAGTTCGTTTTGTTTGTTTAAATAGGGCTAGGTAATTTCAGTGCACGACAGTTTAGCCCGGGGAGTTGTTTTCATATGGTAAAGGTATAATTGTGCCTGCCCGGAGGTAGTGCGATTAAAACTAACATTTATGGAAAGGCGGAATATACGGACGAGTATTTGAACCAGCAGAACATCGTTGTACGGTTCTATGAATTTTGGGAACACAGGAGATTTTTTTGCTCCGGGGTTTCGTCGTAGTGGTAATTGTAATGAGGATTAGCATCTTACTTTGATCTGCCTTCTATTTGTTTCATTTAGTTCTATCTATAAATATCAGCCCATATTTTTACCCCAGTCCTGGTATTAGGACCTGCTCTAGAAGTAATTTAACATAGTCCACCTCTCTAGCCTAGTGCATAGGTTTGGTTATAATAATTTGAAAAGTAAAATCATTGCTGCAAAGATTTTTAATATGATCTCAATGTATTGTACCCAATTTCGCACTAATTGGATCGTTAACGTTAAAAAAGAAACATTTAATTGATAGAATCTTGTGTAATATAAATTCCTTAGTCACTTATATCTCATTGTTCCACTCACCTAGAAGCACATTTTTTTCATCAATATAAAAAATCAGCGCGGCAAAATATTCCGACATGTTATCCCACCTAAAAGCGCTGCAATGTCCTCTGCTCTGTTACGCCAGTGCAGCGAGACCCGGCGACCCTTCCATCCCCCCTCTAAAGTGCATATAAAAACCAACAACCCGGCATTTTTAACGGTTCTAATTTAATTGGCCGTTTCTTCTCCCAACCAGGCGTTCTGGATGATTAAATGTATTGTTTTTTAGAAAATAAATCAGTTTTATCCCCTACATGCATTCGGTTCACGTTAACGATGGTAGTTTATATAGCATTTGTTGCTAAAGTTGTATTTTTGTCCTTTTGGACTGGAATAACGCAAATGAATGGCCGATGTGGGTGTTGAGAAGCACAAATTAGGTCATGATCATATTTAGGGAAAACCGTAATTTCATCGTTCAAATGCCATTTTTTGAAATGAGGTGTTTGTTAATATGAGTGCCTTTTTGGGCCTGCGGCTTAAGATGAAAATATCATGGGTTCGACTCTTAGATCAGGTAGAATGTTTTCAAGATTTTCCATCAAAAATACCCTAATGAAATAGCTGCTGAATATCTTAATAAGGCTGCTTTGTGTATTACCGTTATCTAGCACCTATTAAGACTGACTTCCTGGGAATTTCTCAATAACTCTTCTTCCGAGCCAGGGTTAATCATGTAGCCTTTTACTTATAGCATAAACGAGACACTAAAGAATTTCGTATAATTTAATGTCCGCTTAATGAAATGTCAAATAAACCGAGCCACTGTTTTTTTCGTCGTGGGCAGAGCACTTGTGAGCGTGCTCAATAGCGTCCAACCCGTCCACCATTGAAATGCGAGTGACCACTTGATATATTTGAATAGTGGTTTAAATTTTCAGATTAATGTAACAGTCATTGACATTTGCGATTTTGTTGTTATTAAATTATCGTGTGTTGTTATGACTCGTACATTTCGTCATACTCGAGAACGCTCTCGGTATCAGGAATAAGTTAGAGCAAGGTCTTTCGCTGACTATCTAGTCACCATATAAACAATTAATACTTTCATTTTCTTTATTCATAGTGTATTTATGTATATCTGTGAAAACAGCAAAACATAGGGAACAATTTTAAGTTTGCGAAAATATATGTACGAGTAGGTATGCTTGACTAAGAAATGAATCTAATATTACCACCGGATTTTAAATATTTTATAAGAGTAAAAATTTACAACCAACATAAAAACACACGTAACTCACAATCAAAGAGTACTTAACCATCTAAGTACGGAAAAAAGTCTCATCAACTACAAAACAGTCGTTACTAATCAGTGTAAAATGTTTCATATTCTCAAGAGTCGAGCCATTAACCAGTCTTATGCGTAAATAGAAATGTCATCAAGCGAGATGCGGGCGCTATCGTCTTCCCCTCCCCCCTCCACCGTACCCCTCACCCCATCTGGTCCCAGATGGCCTTAATACAGAGGAAAAATAGTGATAATATTTTATTGTAACAACTTGCCTTGTTAAATACCATTTGTATGCTCTGAATATGGAAAGGCGAAAATTGCTGGGAAGAGGTGTGGCTTAAATCTTTATTTGGTTGGTGTGTTATAATCTCAGTACATTAGGTTATTGTTATCGGTTTATACTACATCCAAGTTAAGGGGGATTTTACTGAGCTTTCTAGGGTCGGTGTTCTTAACCAAGGCTTGTCTAGTCATCTGGTCTTTAGGTCCTCTTATTGCTTTATCATATCATCTGGAAATTTCTTTGCTGAATTCGTCTTCGTTGGGACTGATCTTAAAACTACCACGGATTTATTCATTCCTCAATTTGTTAGCGAGGGTATCAACTCCTACCAATCTGAGCATCTTCATATCTATATCTTAAAATCATCGTGAGGTTTAGGATCAACAAATTTCACTGAAAAGACTTTAAAGAAGAAAGAGTAGACTCCACAATGACCCAGAACCGACGTCTCTAGAGTAGAAGGACAAATAGAGACGATTAGAAAAGCCTAGAAGAAGTAGTATTTTACTAGAGAAATAGCCTTTATTTCCCGAACAGGGTATAAAAAATACCAGTTCAATTCTTAAAACCCGAAAATTCCACACCGTTCTGTGAATCGATACGAACGTTTTGTATAGCCACTCAGATTTTTCCGCGCAGATACCTGAATTTATTATCTTGTTACATACATACAAAAACCCGTATTCCGGCAGGTTGTGAAAATAAAACCTGTAACCGCCCCGTGCAGCTGAAAGGGCAATTCAATAGAATTCCAGTAGGTACAGCCGACTCAATCCTTTTCAATTTAACAGAATGTATGCACAATTTTTAGAACAATACACACAAGATAAAAGATAAAAGAATTAATATGCATCCCACTACTAGGTACGGGCCCCGTCTACATTTGAGAGAATTATCTCAAGTTTTTATAAATTTTGATAGTTCTGAAAGATGTGATGATAGGCTTATGTTTATTTGGTATATTACCAGCCAGTGTATGGCGTAAACAGTCTAAGCAACTTTCCCTGTTAAAAAATAGTTCTATCTCTTAATTCTATCATCACTAAGGTTTATCGAGCTCGTCACATATACTAAACGCGATGAAACCGTCCCTCTAACAGTAAAAGTGGAAGGGTCAATGCTCTCATAAATTTTTGATAACATTTTTTAAAACTCTATCATTTTTAAGGTTCCGTACCCAAAGGGTAAAACGGAACCTTATTGGTAAGATTTTTTTGCCCGCCTATCCGTCCGTTTGTTGCAATTTTGACAGGTAACGTGTTTCTGTTGCCGCTATAACAAAACAAAACAAAACAACAAAAAATTGTTTTAGTGGGGCTTCCATACAACACACACACACATATTTCTTGCCATATTTATAAATAATGGTACGGAACCCTACGTGCTCGATTTCGACTTGCATCTGGTCGGTTTTTAAGTATCCTTAAAAATGCTAGTAGTTTTAAGACGTCTACTATAATCAAGTCGAAAACTTACAAAGTTCTCACACTAAGTTATGAACCCACAGACCCTGAATTTATGATAGAACGCATAAATTCTAGACCGGAATATTTAAACTCTAGCCTGAGTAGGTAAAAAATAGTATGCTGTGTTGTATTACTTTTAACCATGAAGCTAAAAATGTAGCATACATATGGAAAGTGTTTATTGTAGATTTTATGGAATAATTATTGACTTTTTAAGTCAGCAATAAATCCGTTACCAATAGTTAGCCAATAGTTTCGATGAAATAACTCAAATCGTTGCATAAGTTATTTACATATAGGTACATATAATTCACGCCTGTACTAGTATTCCTCGACGGGGCAAGCAGGGGTGCATTTCTGGCCCCCCATTTCGCCAGGTGTGTGATATTTGTCAATCCCATGTCACAGCGACTTTTGAGCTTCTATGGAAATACCGACAAGCACTTAAGAACGTATAATATTAAACCAGGAACTAAAAAGTTACCTCTTTAAAAAATACCGTTTATTCTTGTATTGTCGCTGATATACTCATGTTTAAAGACATTAAACTAATAAAAATGCGGGTTAACTCTCTGCCTCTTACTTATTTCACCTGCAAAAATATTAAGCTCATTAGCATTCCGTTAGGCAGCGACGTTTACTAATGGATTTCGCATTTGGTATGTATAAACTAATATTTTACTTGTTACTCAGCTAAAATATCGAGAAGGATTATGGGATCACTTCTCATTTAACAGATTTAGTTAAGGAATCATCATTATCCTCATCAGCCCACATACCATTCCTGGGCACTGCGGGGCATTAAGAGGGTTTAAGCCTTAGTCCTCCACGCTGGCCTTATACGGGGCGGCGGATTGCCTAAGATATTTCTAAGAATTTTTAGGTGTGCTGGTTTCGTCACAATGTTTTTCTTCAGCATTAAAACTGATAATAATTCATTGTGAATACACACTCAGCTTTGCAATGTCAGATGTGTGCCTGATGTTTGAACTCCCGACTGCCCTAATTTCAAAGCTATAAACAAACCCTTACTCCATTTTTATCTCCTAACACTGACCTACATAAACCATCAGAAAACCTTACAAACATATCATTAAACTACCTCCATATTCGGTTAGGATTCCACTCATGACGTCAAACATCTAGATGAAGTACAAACATTTGCGCATCACACAAACATTTGTCCAAACCTAGCTAAATCCATAACCGCGTTTTATAAAGGCGCCTATCCGCCGCATGTGCCCCGAGCGAATTTATTTGTTAATATAGACTCATGATTATTAATTTCGCACCAACATTTCCTCGCGGACTCACATCTCATTCTGGCCCGGCCTTATAAATATGAAATATTTAGGTTTCCCGAGGCGTTTTCTTTTTATTCACATTTCGAACGGCAAGTTCGCCCCACTTCTTAAATATTCTTTTCATTTCGCGTGTTAAAATCGTTCATTCATTCCGTGGCCTATTTTGTGTCAAAAATCTTGAGGTAAATGTATCCTAATTTTGGACGACAATTTATGATAAAAGTTGAATTATATTTGATTCAATAAGAAGGCTATTAATAGAAAGAAAATCGTCTTAGGCTGTTTTTAATTATAAAGTAAGTGAGCAGGACTTCGTTTATTTTATCTATTTAAAGAAAGTAATTTATAGGCCAACACAAAAACTTGGCGTTACGTTGCTATTGTTACGTTTTGGAATTTAAAAAATCAAACATCGTTATATTTAGTCTATAGTTTAATATTAAGTTTCATCAGAAAATGTAATGTTTAATGACAGATTGTACACGTTTATTTAAGCATAAAAGTTTTGTATTTTTTCAAAAAAGATACAGGGTGGATTCAGACCGTGATCGGAAACAAAGGCAAGCAATATCTAAGGCGATTAAAAACCTCTGTCGTTAAAGAAAATTCCGGCTAAAGATAAAAAAAAATACGTTTTACTAATAACTACATACATTTTATACATAAGGTTGTTAGGAAAACTTAGGTTCGTAATCACCGTAGTTATTACCAGCCTAGTTTTTCAACACGGTCTGAATTCACCTAAATATTTTTTGCATAGACAATAAGGAATTTGCGACTGTGCGGTTCAAACGGTGTTTCATTCCACGCACAACATCTTTATGGAATCAGCTTCCGTCGGCAGTATTTCCAAATGGATACGATCTAGGGACCTTCAAAAAAAGAGCCTTTATCTTCCTCAAAGGCCGGCAACGCACCGATGATTCCTCCGGTATTGTGGGTGTTCATGGGCGGTGTTGACCACTTAACATCAGGTGGCTCACTGGATCGTTTGCCTCCTTTCCCATAAAAAAAAAAATGAATTTAATACGCCCTGTATGAAAGCATACTGACATATTCCAAGATTCGATTAAGGAATCCGAACCTCTAGTAATAAATTAATCGACGGCCTGTTAATTACTCGTTCACCGTACGCCAATTTTGGCTTGTGTCCAGCACTTACATACCCACTGGCGACCGCCTCGGTTTCTGTCTCACTGCCAACCAATTTCTGCGTTCTTGCTCCTCGCTCGTGGTTTACAAATTTAGAGTTAAGTCACGCGGCTTTATGGACGCTTTGTTTAATGAAAGTATTTTGATGTCTTTCTTACATACCGTCTGGTAACCCCTAATGATAGAATTGAATTTTCAGTTGCACATATTTTCGACAATTGTGATTATGCCTCGTGGTCTCGCGGCGTAAGTACGTGTCGTGGGATCTAGAGGACTTAGGTTCGATGCACGGGTGGGGGAGGGTTTTCGGTTTCTTACATCAGAAAATTCTTAGTAAGCGCGTTGAGGCTGGATATGTGCCCAAAAAACGGCAATAGGTTCGCCTACTATTAAATAATGCAACGCTCAATCTTAGAGTAAAACTATGGGCATCTACATAAATCACACAACAAACTTATAAGTGCCTATTATTGATTTTATTTAATGTCATAACTGAGATAGTTGGTTTAAAAAATCCTACATAATTTATTTTCACTTTTTATATTTTGACCTGGATAACATATCCTGGTCGAAATATTATCTGTTTTTGCCAACTTCGCTGACCAAATTTTCCTACAAAGGTCAACCCGATAATGTGTGATTTAACCCCCATTCATAAATTGACATCCACTTTGAGTTACGGCACACCTGTAAACGAATATGTTTCGCTAAAATAAAACATATTTTGACTCAACTTTTACCGAGGTATAAATTTGCACCTGTTACGTGTACATTGTCGTACGGTGGGTAAATCCGTCTGTATGTCATATATTTTATACTAAACTAGCTTTTCTGCACTATAGTTTATGCAATTGTCTCTATGGAATAATTTATAATAAAAAAATTTGAGGGAATACGATTTTCTTCCTGAAGAAAATATGGTCACATAAGACAGAAGATTTTGTTTTCCGAATCCTTCGGAAAAATCCACACTTTTTTTTTTTATCCAAACAAATCTGATAAGCATTTTTTTTAATTATCAAAATCATTAATACAACAAATTACACGACAATAACACTGTCACACTCGTTAATCGTACCCAGAACCTCTATACCGCACGGTACATACTTACCCCGCGTAACCACGAGACATTAAAAATTTACTCTTTGCTTGAATCTTATCTACGCGAAAACAACCAGCGACTACCGCGTCTACAACTAGTGCGATCGCTATATTATATGTTTCAATGCACTATACAAGCCACGTGGGTTTATATGTTGCTCGAAGTAAGAATGGCCATATAAAATAAGGCACCATCTGGCGTAACACGGTTCGTTAGAACTTCTTTCTGTATGGGTCGTGTTAAGCTTCTTGATATACTGTTAGGCAGTTTGTCGAACTTCACCCCCATAAATTGTTGGCAATTTAGTTCGGCTGGGGTTCATTTTAGACTATTATTTCCAGAGTTCGGGGACTGTGATGTCGGATTTATCGTGCGTTCGGGTTTTGCAGGTGAAAATAATTGGTCGTCTTTGCTGAATTTAATGATTAATTTTCTGACAGAGTAAAGAATAGTCTATAGATAGATATAGGAGTAGATAAATAGGAGTAGATAGTTGTGCATATCTGATACCATGCATGAATTTTATACCTTTACGATCTTTGGTTAATAAAAAAGGTTAATATTTTGCATTTCAGAAAATAAAGATGTCCTACGAAAGCAGTGGCGCAGTTGGCTAGGCACCAGCTTGTGATCGAGAGGCTGTGAGTTCGATCTCCATTGCGAGACAAATCGTATATTTATTGACAGTATCTATATTATATTACATTTGTATTTTATAAAAGCTAATTTTATTAACTTAAGACGTTTATAGACTCATATTTATTCATATCTTCTTTAGTAGACCATTTTTTCAAAGGCTTTCAACGTTTTGATAGCACATTTGTTGGACAAGCACGTCGCACAAGCGGTTAGTGTGTCCCAAGCTCTTAATACGCAGCCTCTCCACGATGTTAAGATATTTGGCTCAGTATTCATTATACCCCGTCGTCTGTGACATTTTTTCGAATAAAATATACACTGAAGTGTCATATTTCTCCCTTGAGGATGGAGGAAAATATTTTTTGGCTTACGAAACTCGTTTGGAGAGCACTGCTTCCGTTTTAAAACTGTTTTGTTCTCGTTAAAATAGCCAATGTTTTTAGGAGTGCAACGTGGTAGAGAGGACGTAATGGTGACAGTAATACATGAATATTATTTAAAGGACTATTCAGAATTGAATTGTTTTATTTATGTCTCTTAACATATAGCTGATAATATGAAGATATCTTAGACAAAAAACAAAAATCTTATACTGTCGCATATTAAATGCGTCGGAGAGAGCCTATGTGCAGGAAATAACATCTCCTTCATTGAATCACAAGGAGACTATTCTGTTACTATTCCCTAACAACCATAGGCATTAAATGTATATATTGTAGTTTTTAAAAGAAAGTTTTCATTCTATGACGGGATTTTTTAAACGTCGATGGCTTTACTATCACCGTAGCTATTACCGGCCTTAATTTCCGATCACAGTCTGAATACGCCCTGTAAATCTTGATATAATATGTATACTAAAACTAATACACACGAACACTCGTACACGTACAGATAATAATGGACCGCGAAGGGCGTTCACAGAACATTAATACCAAAACATCGGAGCGGAAAAACAACAATTATTGTGAGTTCCTGTGGCTCCCTCAAGCGGGACCAGAAAAAGGGTGTGATTTATATCATACTGTTGATACACGGCAAAACTGAAGGCTGTCATGTGAGATTTATAAATGTAACGTGTTGAGGAAAAATAGAAATGGACTGTATCGGAGTAATTTCACTTGGTGTTTCTTGCTTACTTGCCGTTCTTCGGTGTTATTACGAATTTACTTTTGTATTAGCAAGTCTCGAGGTGTAGGCGCGCGATCGCGAATCTCGGAGGTTGAGGGTTCAAACCCCAGGCATACACCTCTAAGTTTTCGAAGTTATGTGTGTATTCGCAATGAATTACCACTTTCTTTAACGGTGAAGGAAATCATCTTGAATAAACCTGCACACCTAAAAGTTCTTAGGAATTTCTTAGGTGCGTAGTTCGCCAACCCGTACTAGGCCAGCGTTGAGGACTAAAGCCTCAACCCTCTCAGTTATAGAGGAGGCCCGTACCCAATAATGAGAGGTATATGATGATCAATACTTAAATTTAAGTTACGTCTATCTTAGTCCTCTTATATTTTCTGATTCTTTAACGTCAGTTTTCCTCATAACACTAGTACAATAATACACTTTTAAATTAATTACCAACTTTAAATGCAACGTCATTCTCTGACAATGAGCAAATCCAATCATGATTTGAAAGCTCCATGGCTAAACAAAGGGAACGTGCCGTCAACGTGCAGAGCTCTCACATTAGTAGCGGACACGGTGACACATAACTCATCCGAGTTGGATTTGCGACAACCGCTATCAGTCATACTGACTTAGTGAATTATTATAATGGAACAATGCAGAAAGTATTTGGTAATTCAGTATTGGTTGATTGACGGATAGTACTTATCAACAGTAAAGAAGTTTTTGATTTCAAACCCGATTCTTTTTTACGTTAATAGGCATTAAGTCTATGTCACCTTAGCGATGAGAAGAGATGTATTTTTTGTTTAATGCTAGTCTTTGTGTTCTGCGGTTTATCCAAATAAATAATGGAGTCTGGAAATGTGCTCAAATAACAGCAAAAGGCTCGCCCCTTATTAGGCGGGATCGACACATACCTGACAAAATGTGGGTGCAAATTGGATATCTGCCTACCTTTTCAAGGAATACAGGCTTGAGGTTATGTAGAGCTGTCAGAGCCTGTCATCTTGGGAGACCAATTAACAATAAAAGAATATGGAAAATGTTGAATGTTAAACATCCACACACCACAAATTTTCATGTTTATCCTACGCCTTCACGTGATAATTTCAACTAGTTCCACAACGCACCACTTTTCAAATAACAAAGAGCGGTGGCATTCCACTGATTGCGTTCCGCAGTACTCAGCCATCCCCACCGCGGATTCATGTGTCAAGTTGTAAATGTAATTTTAAACAGTTGCACTCGGTATTTCTACCCACGTTGTCTAGGATTTCAATACAACAGAGCGGTGGAAGGAAATCGGATTCAATGTTAACCGGAGTTTACGCGTGTGAGGAATAAAAGGAGGTTGTTTAATGAAAATATTTTGCTTTGTTGACAGTATTTCCTTTAGTTGTGCCTTTGTGAACTGGTCGGGCAAAAATACTGGCTGTTTATCTCTGAGTAGAAAATGATTTGAAATTGGAAGTATTTTTAGTGTCTGAAAATGGGCTTTAAGTATTCTGTCTCGTCGCAGGAATAAGTGTTTATTGAACCTACCCGCATACAAAAGTCGAAGGCCAGATACCCGGCTTATACATTTTGATCCAAAAGACTTAGTAGTGAAGTAATAAATAGGTAACCGAAATATTTAAATATTATTGTTCAGACAATCCAAATTAATTGAGGGACTGAACAAAAAAAAAAATGCATGGCTATTTGTATTTACCGATCATTGTATTGTATGTGTCGTATTAATGTTGCATATTTTTTAATGTATTGCCCTTATTATTTTATTCTTAAAAAAGTTAATTTCAATTCTGAATTCTGTAAGTTGTGATTTGCTTTTACGTTCTTAATACAACAAAACGTCATTCTATATTTCCAAAACCATAACATAATAAAAATATTCACTCGGCCTTGATCCTTTTAAAGAGCTCTACAAAATATCTGGTATTCAATAATTGATTTCGTGTATAAACGGGTACGGTGACTAGCCACGAGCTGGGTACCGCGTCAAAACGTCCAACACACGCGACCCATGTTATTCCGTTATCAATTACACGATATCCGATTCATTGGCTTATACAAAAAATTATCGCAAGTGGTGTTAAAATTGATTTCTTGGCTTGGGTGCTCATTTGGCACTTATGATTGTAATGTAATGTTTTTCAGAAAAAACAAAAACCGGATTAATAATTTCCTATTATGGATTTAAGATGTAATTTAAAAACATCATTCCGAAGATATAAAAGAGAAAGGGGTGAATGAAGATATGACGACTGATAGGGATATGTGGAAGTATAAAACATACTGCGCCGACCCTAATAAAAAATTGGGAACAAGGCAGAAAGATGATTATTTGTAGAAACTTTATATCAATAGAGATAGTATAAGAATTTATTAACATAGAAATCATTACTATCAA
The DNA here is from genome assembly GCA_030295005.1 of Cephonodes hylas. NCBI lineage: Eukaryota > Metazoa > Arthropoda > Insecta > Lepidoptera > Sphingidae > Cephonodes > Cephonodes hylas. The sequence goes on from AP025371.1 coordinate 11,440,491, forward strand.
TGTCTTTAATAAAAACGGATGATATCAGTTACAATACATAATATTTTATAAGTAAAAATTTCTATAGCTCTCTGTCTATGTATGACTTTCGAATGCAAATCAAGTTATACGCATACTTTGAGGATACAATCGAAGGACTTTTTCAGTTGGTTGGGTAGTATTAGGGTGAGACGCGCGTGTCCCCAGTAATACGGATATAATCGGAGATAAACAGAAAAAAAGACGTCATCAACTCGTTCTAGAAACCTCGGATCGGATAACAAGCGTGTTTTGTATTGACACAGTAGCGATGCAGTGACTCAACACATCAGAATTTTATTTATAATTGATATGTATATAAATTTATAATTTCACGGCTGTATTCTTCGGAATCGTAGGGAGAGGTGTATATCTGCACCCTCGTTTTACAAATCGAACCCGGGACCTATTCCGGGAAGGTCACGCGGGTTATATTTGAGCCGCGAGACCACGAGGTAATCTAAGTATAATGGATGTATCATATATGTATGTTACACACATGATTAGTGATACAAATATGTAAAACAATAAGAGATTTTATTGTTATAGCATATCTGCCTTATTATAGGTGCACCGTATAATTATACCTTAAGTACTGCCCTTCTCGCGATCTCGATAGTTATGTAAACGTAGTACAGGGGATTATTCCAGGAATTCAATTTTACCTTCCTCTTTTTTAAGCGTCCAAAGAACTATCTTATAAATCTATGTACCTACTCTATATACACTGCCGACGGAAAGTTTCCGGACAAGCATCTTATTTTATTTTGAATGGGTATATGATCCTCTTAGACATTAAGTGGATCTATAACGAAGGTGAAATGTTTGATTATATAGTTTTTATCATCTTTTCTTTGACTTTTCCTCCCTACCTCCGCCCGTTGTTGAAGAAAAATAAAACAAAATTGTCAACATCGTCATTTCTAACGTAACGGCCTTGCAACAAAATGAACATTTTGAAGTATTTTCTTAATTTTTTTATGAAATTTGGATTATTTTTTACAATATTTTGAGTTATAGAAGTCATTATATTATTTCTAAATTATTTTATTACTTTAATGGTGGTTGAATTTCCTTCTTCTGTGGTATTTTTTCGAGTAATCTCGCACTTAATATAATTTAATTTTTTTATTAATTTATTTAAGAAAATGGATAGGCATCCTAGTAGAAATATAGAAAAACGTATTTCTATTGTCACTTTTCGTAACAAAGGCTTTATCTTTTGTTATATTGCTAATGAACTAAATTTACCACCGTCTACTGTAGGAAATGCTATTGCCCGTTACGAAAAAACTGGTTAAAATCAGGATAGAAAATGCAGTAATAGGTCCAGTGCTACTTTTAAAGCAGAGGGTCAGTCCTGAATCATCATATCCGAAACAGATAACAAGCTTACAGCACCGGAATTTCAAATGCGGTCCCATGAAAGTCACGGTAAAAGATATCAGTGAGTAAATCAAAAGAATGGTTACAAAAACCTTGTTTAAATGGCAAAATTTCTACAAATAAACCACTCTTGCTAGGCGGAAATAGAAAAATAACTAAACTGGACTCAAAAAAGACAATGGACAGAAAGATTGGATGGTAAAAGATTGGAAACAAGTCCTATAGTCTGATGAATCAAAATTTTATATGCTTGTATAAAAACGTAGAATTTTTGTTCGTCGCGGCCCTCCAGAAAAAATGAATCCCAATGCTATAACCCCAACTGTTTAATATGGAGGTGTCTCTGTGATAGTTTGGGGGTATTCCTGCTATGCTGGAGTAGTGGATCTATACAGAATCAAAGGAACTCTCGAAAAAAAGGGTTATTAAGAACGCATGCTCGCCCTTCTGGGGTGCGAATAATTGGCCGTTGGGATGTTTTTCAATAGGATAATAACCCAAAACACACATCTCAGTTTTGTGTCAACTATTTTTGAAATAAAAAAAACAGGTGATTTATAAATATTGAAATGGCCTCCACAATTTCCCGATCTAAATCCTATTGAAATATTGTGGGATGAAATGGATAGGTTAATCTGGAAATCGAATCCCACTTCTTTAAATGATCTTTGGTCGGCTCTTTAAACATTTTGGAACAAAATATCTAATAGTCTGTGGAAAAATCTTGTAAAAATAATGCCGCACGCAGTGAAAAAAGTATTGACGATCTAAGGTGATTTCTTTGATCAAATGAAATTCAAGCTGTATAACATGAAATAGATGAAAATTTTAATAGTTTTTATCCTTAAATATTACATTATAATATTTTGAAAATAAAACTTTGATTTACTTGACTTATTTTACTTTAAATTATTGTTTCTACAACTTTTTCATCTTGTCCGGAAACTTTCCGTCGGCAGTGTACTTGTCTTTTTCATGTCTTTTAAGTCAAACCTGTCCTTATTGTCTACACGAACCTGCCTTACTGTCATCGTATTTCCTTCGTTGCGAGTCGGCTCACGCGCCCGATAGCTCGGCGAACGGCCGGCGTGAGTGGCGCGACGTGACCCCACCACCATCATTACTCAACACACATTTGTTTTTCCTCAGTTCGGTTTTATGAGCAATTTATGCATACAATCGGGGGGGAGGATGTATACAAGGTGTTAGAAGACCGTGATCGGTAATAGGCGAGGTGGTTACAAACTCATTGATGAAAAAAAATCCCATCAAAAATAAAAATAATATTTATGAGGACGAATTTCTCTTAACATGTATTGTATTACATGTATGAGGTGAGAATTATGAGGTTCACTTTTAAAATACATGATTACTTCATTGTAATACACTTTAACTTTCAGAAGTGTGTTAATTAATTGTAACTCCACCAACCAGTGTTGGGCATTAATCAATTAACTTTTAATTAAACTAATCAATTGACTAAAAAATTAATTGCAATTGAATCAATTGCAATTAAACATTGTGTGTTACAATTGTTTTTTTTAATTGATTGATGAAATAATTAAAACTAACAATTAACTTTTTTGTAAATTTTTGTTCAAAAGGGTGGTCCGGTTCTACAACCGGATACATAAACCCTTGACATATTCAAGTATTAGTAAAAATACTTGATAAAAAAATTAATTGTTAATTATTTTTTCGTAAAATAACTAACAATTGATCAATTGTTAACCCGGCGGGAGTGTGGTGCGGAAAAATTACATAGAGTATGTGGTGGGGTGTAACATACCCCACGGAATAGAAGGCGTTTCTATCTAAGTATTTCTCCAAAATAGTACAAAATTATTACTAAGTATTATGAATGAGAATCCCTGTAATAAAAAATTAAACAAATAAATACATTTTTTTAATACTTTTATTACTTACTTTGTAGTTGTACAATTTGGGAACTTTTTGGTAACAAAAATTTACTTGGGCTATTAAAATATTCATAAAATCAACCATAATAATTAAAACAAAATAAAAACTTCTAAATTAACAAAAAATGAGATCTTCTTTCAATTAAAATTAAAAAACATTTATAGAACCAAATGGAATGTCTTAGTAAGCGGCCTCGCCGTCAGCACAATTTTTGCAAGAAAATATTGCACAGTGATTTTCTGCAGCTTGCACAGACATGTTTTGTCTTCCGATCTTTTTTCCGAGGACAATCCGCACATCGAGCATATCGTCCGGAACTGTTTTCCACTGCTGGGCGCAATGGCTCCCCCATCTGTGCAGAAATCTTTTGGCGAATGTTAGATGAAATATTTTTCTGTGTTTGTCGCCTCAAAATTTCTTCATTTGTATGTATCAATAAAATACTCATAATTTCGTCGGTAATAAATAATTTCCAACAATCCACTACAGTTTTAGCCTCTTTGGCAACTCCTTTGACTCCAGGTTTATCAGCTATTATATTCTCCGATCGAGTTCGGACATTGGTACGTGGAGGTTGTTGGTACCATTTTTAGCCATCTTTAGATTTACGGCAACTTACATGATCAGTCCCAGGCGACAGACGGGTTCTTTTTGCAGCAAGGGGAATATTGTCATCCGAATCCCACTCGCTGCTGATCGCTTCAAGGTCATCACACACTGCTTGCGTGTCAGATTCAAGCTCATGCTCACTGCAATGATCAAATTCTTCGGTAGAACTTGATTCATCTGAAGATTCGGCTAAAACTTCATCAATAATGCTTCTTAAACATCGTTCATCTGCCTCCAGTGCCATTTTTATTCAAAAACTATAAAAAATAAAACTATACATAAAATTAAAAAAAATAAAAATACGAAAACAATACGCGAACTATGTGGCGGGGTGTGACTTACCCCACGGACGTTTACGCACGTGCACTCCAATCACCAGCCGGCGTAACACTAAGATCATGCCACTATCCTCTCCCGCAACCTCTTACCTCCAGCTACACAAAGTCACGAAATGTAGTTGTTACCAGTTAAAAAAATATACCTAGGTAAACTAGTGCTGGGGTATGCTACACCCCACCACACTCCCGCCGGGTTAATCGTATAAAACCATGATTAATAATTAATTAGTTGTTAATTGCTGTCACTGCAGTTAACAACTAATTAATTGTTAGTTTAATTAAAATTTGCCCAACACTACCACCAACCTATGTGTATCTATACAAAAAAATTACCCATATTCTTGTTCCATTTACACCCGCAAAAAGAAGGTCTACACCAACGCCTAATACTATCCCAACCTTTATTACACCGAGAAAAAAACATTCTAGGAACATCCATGTGCCTGTAAATCGTTGGCCGTAGAAAACCACTCCGTAAAATTAAATTTAATCCCCTGCGGATTTGTTTAACATATCACATGTAATGAATCAACGCGACCTAATTCGTATACATTGCCCTATGATACATGATTTAGATATATGTCATGTAATCATTTATCATCATCATCTTGATCCTAATTTCGATAATCAATTAATAGTGTGTGATGGCAGTGATGGCCTCGAGGTTAAGGCGCGCGATCGAGAATCTCGGCGGTCGCAGGTTCGAACCCCAGGCACACACCTCTAACTTTTCGAAGTTATGTGTGTATTCACAATGAATTATCACTTGCTTTAACGGTGAAGGAAAACATCGTGATGAAACCTGCACACCTAAAAGTTCTTAGGAATTTCTTAGGTGTGTAGTCCGCCAACCCGCACTAGGCCAGCGTGGTGGACTATGGCCTATACCCTCTCAATGGTCGAGGAGACCCGTGCCCAGCAGTGAGACGTATATGGGTTGATGATGATCTGTAGCGTATTTACAATGAATCATCATAAATTTACTTACCGTGGAGGAAAACATTGTAAGGAAATCTGCACACGTAAAAGTTCTTAGGTTGTAGTCCACCAACCTGCAATAGCTCAGCGTGGTACACTAAGGTCTTAACCCTCTAAGTTCTAAAGGGGTGACATGCCCAATAGTGAAACGTATAGGGGCTGATCATCAAAGTTACCATGTCCTACATTATGTGATATGGGGTGTTGTAAGTCCTTTGAATTTCATTGGTCAGTAAAGTATAGAGGGGTTTATGCCTAAGAAGGGAAACATCTGTTGGCTGTTTTGTAATATCATGGAGTTTATGATATTTTTGGCCCATGCCTGTGATATGGACTTGACGAAACTTCGTGATAGAAACGTAATTCAACGTACCTTTATATAAAAAATTCTAGAGGTATGGTCCTTCTCTATAGTGGATTTGATCGTGATCCACTACAATATAGAGAAAGAGACAAAGTATAAATAAAAGAAAAGGAAGAAAAATAAAAATCACAACACTATAGGGGCATTTCACGTGAAGCGGACAGGGAAAAAAAAGTGAGGTTCTGTAAATCGTTCATATTCGGCCCATTTATACCTCTAGTAGGAATGAATGTGGACACAAAATATTTTTTTTGTATATTCAATATTTCACAAGTTATGGGCTTCTAAAGAATTGCCGTAATTGAAATATCAATTTTTTAAAAGTCGTTTATTGTATTTAACAAATTTACAACAAAATATTTAACATAGCGATATATATTGGAAAAATACTGTTCTTTTTAATGATGAAATAAAATTTTAAAAAATATTTTTTTTTCATGTCCTAAACCGGAAGTAAACTTTTCAAACCTGAATTTCAGTCACTTCGGCCGCTTTTTTTTTCTTCATTTTTTTTTCAAATATAGCTTAAAGTGTACTAAAAATACACGAGAAAATTGAAAATGGAATCGCTATAAGTTTCGGAGTTAGAATAATTAATGTACCATCGCGACGCATTGGGCGTGATATCTGACGCTTTTAAGGTCGAGTATTTTGCGCGATATTGCATTAAAACTCGCAACTTTATTAAAATTTTATCTTGTTTCAGCGTATTTAAGCTCTAAAAAAAATATGGAATAAGTAATATTAATAACAAAATTTTATCAGTAGTTTTTCCGTGGAAGAGTAACAAAAATATATTTCATTCCATATTCTTACCAATTTTCGCTTAAATTATAATATTAGCAGACTATATATATTAATATTATGTACTTAACCCAAATATAAATTAATAAAATATTATTAAAGAATAAAAACATTTTAAGGAAGACACTTACTACTTACTTACGCTGCAGATTGCGTTATTTATCGTGTTTCGCAAATAATATTTTTATCTACTGCTTCCTTAAAATGATTTTATTCTTTATAATATTTTATTAATTTATATTTGGGTTAAGTACATAATATTAAAGCAGTGATGGCCTCGAGGTTTCGGTGCGCGGTCGAGAAACTCGACCGTCGCGTGTTCGAACCCCAGGCATACATCTATGACTTTTCGAAGTTATGTATGTATTCACATTGAATTATCACTGGCTTAACAAAACAGTGAAGGAAAACAACGTGATAAAACCTGAACACCTAAAAGTTCTTAGGATTTTCTAAGGTGTGTAGTCCGCCAACCCGCACTAGGCCAGCGTGGTGGACTATAGCCTAAGCCCTCTCAATGGTAGAGGAGACCCGTGCCCATATGGATTGTTGATGTCGATGATGATGATGATGATGACATATAGTCTGCTAATATTATTTAAGCAAAAATTTGTAAGAATATGGAATGAAATATAATTTTGTTACTCTTCCACGGAAAAACTACTGATAAAATTTTGTTATTAATATTACTTATTCCATATCTTTTTTAGAGCTAAAATACGCTGAAACGAGATAAAATTTTAATAAAGTTGCGAGTTTTAATGCAATATCGCGCAAAATACTCGACCTTAAAAGCGTCAGATATCACGCCCAATGCGTCGCGATGGTACATTAATTATTCTAACTCCGAAACTTATAGCGATTCCATTTTCAATTTTCTCGTGTATTTTTAGTACACTTTAAGCTATATTTGAAAAAAAAATGAAGAAAAAAAAAGCGGCCGAAGTGACTGAAATTCAGGTTTGAAAAGTTTACTTCCGGTTTAGGACATGAAAAAAAAATATTTTTTTAAATTTTATTTCATCATTAAAAAGAACAGTATTTTTCCAATATATATCGCTATGTTAAATATTTTATTGTAAATTTGTTAAATACGATAAACGACTTTTAAAAAATTGATATTTCAATTTCGGCAATTCTTTACAAGCCCATAACTTGTGAAATATTTAATATACAAAAAAAATATTTTGTGTCCACATTCATTCATACTAGAGGTATAAATGGGCCGAATATCAACGATTTTCAGAACCTCACTTTTTTTTCCCTGTCCGCTTCACGTGAAATGCCCCTATAGTTATTATATTTCAGTTATCAATTATTCTCATGTACTCTGTAATTAACTATCTGTTGTGTCTGATTCCTGTATCAAATTACTGCATTACCGATGGATGTTAATGATTCAGTATCAATAACCAATTTGCAATGATCAGGTAACGTGATGTAGACTGCATTATGTAATGTTTGGTGAATTACAAATCTGATACTGCTGTTTGGATGACTAAGAGAGGAGACGTAAAGGATTTTTGGGACTAATTATTTATTCGAAATTTTACTTGCGTACCTTATCTTGGAGTGCTGGGCACGGGTCTTCTATACAAACGGAAATGGTATAGGCCTAAGTTCACAACGCTGACCTAGTGCGTGTTAGCGGACTACGCATGTATGGAATTCCTAAAGATAAGGATTCCTAAGGATTTTTAGGTGAGCAGGCTTCATCACGATGTTTTTGTTTTCATATGTGTCTGGGTTTGAACCCGCGACAGAAGAGATTCTTGACTGCACGCTTAAACCTCAAGGCCATCATTGCTTACATTTCCAACATTATCAAAGCAAAAAATCGAAGCGCAAAATGCTTAAACAGCTTACGTGAAATAACCACTTATCTCTATTTGTCTGAAGCTACTACAAAACTGAGACAGAGATAATAAACTGCAATAAGATTATGAGCCTTTGCTTTCAAAGGACTGCTGCGAAATCTTTTGTTAGTCATGCTAATATCACACCGTGGCGTAATGTTGAGTGGTAAGTTCGGCACTTAGGTATTCCGGTGTCGAACTTTCTGAATTCCCAACACAGCACTTATTTCACGGTCTTGTTTTGGCGAATGCTAACTTCGGAAATGCGATTTGGCTGTACTTCTAGATGTTTCGTTGAATTCTGCGCCGGCCTCCGTCGAGTGTTTTTAACTAGTTCGCGAAGTTTTGCTAATGCTGTAGTATGTCGGTGGGCTCCATGATCCTCTTGTCTCGTATTAAATTTGTTGTTTATTGACTTTGTATTTGTTTTTAGATCACTTTTGTTTGTAACTTTTAATTTATATAAAAATAATTAGATAGTGTTACAAGGTGAGAATTATTGGGCAGCGATGGTCATACTCCGACTTTTGATAAATGCAATAACCACCTACTAAAATTTAAATTCTTGTTAATTTATTTTACAACCATATTCATTTAATATTCGTGGTTGTTAGGAAAATATTTATTTCTTAATTTTTTATTAGAATTTTATTTATGCTTCGGTTTGGTAATCACCATAGCTATTGTATGTCTTAAATCTCGATCACGGTCTTTATAAAGCCTCACTGCGTTTCCTGATACTCACTTTCATTATGGGATCGTCGGATTAATTAAAACTATACGATCTTTGAGATAACTTTTAATTACTGAAGAATATGCTGCTGTCTGTTTTCTTTGTATCGCCATACAAAAAGAAAGAAACGCCTTTCTTTCAGTAGAAATATTTAACAAAATGTTCTGTCTATATCTCTTTTTATTTTCTTCGTTTTACGTGTACAGTAAAGTTTTAAATAAATTAAAATATTTTTTGTCTTTTAATCATGAAAATACATTTATTTATATATTTACAGCCCCGTGAAATAATCAGCAAGATACCAGTTTGCAAAACGGGCGGCCGCAAGTTCGGTAAATGCACTGAAATAAATGTTTGTGTGATCCACAAATATTTTTTTGTTTGTGAGGTGTTTGTGAGACCGGAAAGTTTCCTGTAGTTTCTAATACCTACATCGCTTTTGAGTATATTTATTAATTTATTAAGCAATACCTTTCAGAAAGAAAGACAAAATATGAATGTGTATAAAAAAGGCTTAAGCTCATAGTAAAACAGAAGTCAGGACCTTATGAGAAGTAATTATTTTGAAATGAAAAAAATAACATTGCAGAATAACTATGTTCTATAAGAAGTCCATATGCCAGCATTTTCATGATTCACATCCTACCAATGCTCGTTCAGACTTTTCCCACCAATTTCCAACTTTAAAACACCGAACTAAATAAAGATTTAAGAAAAGCTCCAATTTAACTTTCCTAACCAAACACCGTTCCTTTAACAGTTATCCAACAAAAACACCGTTCTGTAACAGAACTTGAACAATTAATTAGCTCCCGAACAATTGAAAAGTACAAAGGAATTTATAATTGACCGACACAAATCGACTGCGGTGTGACACGCGGCCATATTAAATGCAACGGACAAAGTTGAATCCATTTTAAAGTTAGTTCCGTCGGGGCTTTTAGCGCAATAAATGCCTTCCTTCCTCTACTTTCTTAAAAGTTTCCTTTAAAACAAAAGATTTGTTTTTTATCCTCGGAACAAACGGCTATCTTTCGCGTCGCGTGTATCTTCTTACCGAACTGTTGTTTTCTATTGGCATTCTTTTTTCTTTGCACTGTTTTTTATTTGTACGTACATGAAATGAAGTTTGAAGATCTTACACTCACACTTCTAGTGTAACGTTAGTAGGCGGTGTTTTTATATCCACGTTTTACCATCGATATTGAAATATGTATTGAAGGATTAAGTTGAAGGAAAATGTAGAGGATTGTGGACTAAGGCCTAAACCGTCTCAGTTGTAGAGAATGTCTGTGCCTAGTAGTGGAACATAAGTAGTATATGAACTGATATGACAATGGAATGCATTATTGAAGGGACTATTCAGAGATTTTTCCACACTTCATGTTCCTACCATCATTTTGCTTATTAAAAAATAACACTGATGAACAGTAAATTTGTTAAATGAAATCAAGTTATATTTTCAAACACTACTACCTACCCGTATATAAACCCCATACTTAGTTTTGTTCAATCACCCTCAGTTTTCATGAAACAACGACTTACTCGATTACGCGAATTTTGCTCACCGACGTGTTTTTCCGAATAAATTAACGAAAAAATATTGCAATTAAGACAGTTTTTTTTTTAGATTAGTGTTATACATCATAATAAGATGCCGAGGGTGTGTTTAAACCATCCTGATATCTTCTGTTATATTTGCGGTCAATTTACTGTTACAAGTCAACGTAGTAGTTTGACACCATCAGCTAAAAACTGTGAAGAGTTAGTCAACAACCTCTTAGCGATTTACAAGGACATGGGATGCAATATGTCGCTCAAGAATCACTTTTTACACTCGCATTTGGATTGTTTTCCTCAAAATTTGGGAGCCCTTAGCGACGAACACGGTGAGCGGTTCCATCAGGACATATCTAACATGGAAAGAAGGTACCAAGGCAATTGGAGTCCGAACAAGTTAGCTGACTAATGCTGGACGCTCAAAAGGGATGTACCTGACGCTAAATATTCCCGAAAAGCCTGAATAAAGGCATATATAAGTTATTTTTTTTCATTTGAAACATTTTTTTCCCGTTTTTATTCAAAAAAAGATTAATGGCTGTTGCATAAAAACTGAGGGTGATCAAAATTTTCTAAAAATGCAGATTAGTTACAGACAAGTTGTAGATATAAAATAACCCATTCAATTCCATTTAACTTTCATTAAGGTCATTTTTGTCTATCAGTGTAATTAACACATCTCTCGAACCGCGTTGCGAACTCAAGACTTACTGACTGTTATCTGCATGGATAAAAGAAAAAACCTTACTTTTTTCATCTCCCGGTAATAATTCGTCAGACTGACCAAACTTTTTAAGCCAATATTGATATGACCGAAATAAATAACCTGAATTCTGGCGATTCGTTGTTTGAATTACTTAAAAAGTGTATATGTACGTGTCACAAGGCATTGTAGGCAGATATTTTGCATAAGGCTTAATTTACATTGATTCTGCGCTGTAGTAACCGAATATTGGATGGCGTTGACTTCACATTCATAGCCATTTTTGTTTCATATTTTATTTAAGCCAACGTTAAGTTAAATTAATAAAAAAAAAAATACTAAAAAATTATATAAAATTAAAGACACATCTTGTATCTCAAAACTGCGAGAAAAATTTTTGGACCCACGTTTTTGCCATTTGTATTTTATGTTCTCGTTTTATGAGGCAAGTGTAGACTTGCCTACCTACTTGCAGTAATACCGTTTTCGGACATATCTAAAGACTCCATGCTGTTCTTTTTCAACTGAGAATTTCCGATTGCAATAACACCCGATGACACTGTGCCCGACTTGGATATTCAACCCGGTACCTCTTGATCGCAAAGTTTATACGGCAAAAAGTTATCAGATAATATATTATAATATTATAATCATAAGGTTTATTGTAACTTTTATCTTATCACGTTCGAACAATACATAAGTTTTGCTCTTTTGTGGAATCTCGTCGAACTGAAGTTGTTCAGTGGCTTCTTTAAGTAAGTATTCATTTTTTTCCTTTTTAGCGAATATTAAAATCGTTGTTTATCGAGACACAGAGTGTTTGAAAACTAATGCGCCTTATTTACTATTGAAATTGTATACTGCAGTTCGCTACAACAGAGCGCATAGTGCGATTTTTTTATGTCTAAGAAATTCCTTCGTTACAGGAAAAATAGAAAGTAAAGGTTAGAGAAAAGACTAGTCAGCATTTATGTTACTCCGATCTTCGCTTTTACTAGTTTTGCATCGTCAAAATTCAAACGGTACCATTGTAAAATACGAAATGCGTAGAATAAGAATTCAACTATAAAATGCACGCTCGGCACAAAGAGTCGAAATTGGCTCTCCAACTGTCACAAAGCCGTGACTCACGAAGTTCATATGAAAATTATTGTTCTCATATTCCATCACGGAATTTTAAAATCCAATATACAGTGAAATAGAAAACTAGCGAAGTAAAATCTCGTGTAATCCTTTTCGTTGAAATCTAGCAGTTTTCACAACGTGGTATTTTCAGTGTATGTTAAAGGTATTCTTTATCAACAGGTAGCTCGAGTTAGATACCTGAATATTTCGAGTTTAATGTGGGTGAAAGATGGAAATAATGCCCATGTTGTTAGCGGATTGTGTGGGTGGAAATGTCGGGATAATATGTTGGAGTCTTAAAGTTTTATTGAAATAATTAAATAGCTAGAAGATTGAATTTAATTTTTAATTTATTTTGGATACCAGGTGCTATTAATGTTCTGATGAATGAGTGGTATTAATGCTAAAAATATCTTTTTATTACACCAAAAGATTTTATATACATAGATGTGACCCCACAAATAATTATACGTAAGTCTTGTGTGGTGTAAATCAGAAATTTCGGGAATTTTTTCCCTGTAAGCGAGAAATCGAACCTTTAATCTCAAGATCGCACGGCATACACTTGTACGGATCAATCAGTCAGAAAAACAACACTTTTTTGCTTTCGGGTAAACAATCAAAAACTTATAAAATACATGATGATAAATAAAATAGAAAATAATACTGCGATATAAAAAACCAGCCAAGTGCGAGTTGGACTCGCGCACAATGGGTCCCGTACCATTATTTTTAAAAAGGGCAAAAATATCACGTCTATTGTATCCCACCAAAAACATAAATGTAAAAAAAGAAAGCCAAGTTCAATACAAAAATTATTCTTGACTGTGGGCTTCGCCGCAAAAAGAATGGAGATCTAATTGAGTACCAAGTTCTATGCAAAATCCAAATATAAATAATAGGAAAAAAATATAATTATGAACAAGTATTAAATCTATTTCTGTGCTTTATTAGATATCTATATGTAGCCTAAGGGCTGACTTGGCTAGTTTTCTTACACGAATTATTATTAAGTACCTACTTTTACACAGTAACGGAAGAGCCTTATGTTCGATGGGTAGTTTCTACCAGCAAGCCAAATTTTCGGAATAATAAAATAAGAACCGAAAGGTACCAGGTTTAGAACATGCGAAGGCTATATAAATTGTAAATGAAAACTAGCCAAGTCAACCCTTAGGCTACATATAGATATCTAATAAAGCACAGAAATAGATTTAATACTTGTTCATAATTATATTTTTTTCCTATTATTTATATTTGGATTTTGCATAGAACTTGGCACTCAATTAGATCTCCATTCTTTTTGCGGCGAAGCCCACAGTCGAGAATAATTTTTGTATTGAACTTGGCTTTCTTTTTTTACATTTATGTTTTTGGTGGGATATCATTACTTTTTGTAAAGAATATTATGCAGGTATTGAGATTTTAACTAACTGAATCGGTATTTTTAAGCAGTGCCTATGTTTATGTGTCGCTCGGGAGCGCTTTTATGTATGTACATTTATTTGTGTTCTGTGTATATTTATTATATTATATGTGGTGCCGCGCGCCGCGGAGGACACCGTTGTGTTCGCCGGTTGTTTAGCGCGTATTACAAGTTTTTTGTATGGGGACACCACTTATTTTTTGACTTAACTTCATTTTTATATTTCTGATATATAGCAAGTGAGTATACTAATACATATATTGGGATAGTTTTTTCAAATATCTGCTTGTAACCGTTCTAACGCTACAATTATAAAAAAAAATGTATGGGGACCCCCCCTATTTTTTAACTTTTTTCTATTTTTAGATTTTTTCCTACGTTTACACATAATTACCGAGCTGTATTCTAAATTTTATCCTTCTAGGTCATCTGGAAGTAGGTTAGGTTTAGGTACTATCAGTCAGTCAGTGCTAAAATTTACAACTTTTTGACCTCCATATCTTTATAACCGTTTGAGCTAGCTTCATGAAATTTGGGCTTCTAGATGTCCTTATAGATATAATTAAACACACGTAGTTTCAAGTGTTTATGTCAAATAGGTTTTTAGTTATAGAAGGGTCAAAAGTGGCGCCAAATGGTTCGTGTAATGATACACTCGGCGCTGGCTAGCCAGTTTTACTTGAACTTGGCTTGACACGCTGCCGCGTGTCTAGATAACCCCACTTAAACATTTATTTATTTAGATTTTGGTATTTATTATAGCGGCAATAGTTATACATCACCTGTCAAAATTTTAACAGTCTATCTGTCACGTATAATGAAATACAGCCTGGTGACAAACGGACAGCGAAATCTTAGTAATACGGTCCCGTTCTATCCTTTCGGTACGGAACCCTTAAAAAAGATGTAGAAATAAAATGCATCAATTACAAAGACTATTACATCAATGTGATTTAAAACACCAATTAAAACAAAACGCGAAATAGTTGTACAGCAAATCTTGACTTGGTTTCCAAAGTTGTCTACTTGTGGGGTTAATTCAGGTTACGCCCGCTATTTATTACACATTCAAGTGAATAATTTTATGTTAAGTAGAAAACTGCTATGTAGATCCAAGTTAAAGGCGGCAAGTTATTGCTTGTAGCACCTGTGTATCGTCATCATCTTTATTACCAGCCGTAGGACGTTCACTGTTGGACATAGGCCTCTTCCCAAGACTTATATAATTTCTATACGTACATACGAAGGTAGCTGTCATAGCCTAAAGTATTAGCAAGTTAAAGTGGCGACGAGCAGGGCACATAGGTCGTAGAACTGACAGCCGTGGGTCAAAAAGGTTCTCTTCCGACCGACAAAGGCAGCGTTGGACGTTCACCCAAAAATAGAATTGACGTTTTAACGAAAACCGCTGGATACAAACCGCTTTTGACAGACCGCTTCGAAAGTCTGGGAAAGGCCAAACAATGGACATTTTGGACTATTGGATTGTTGGGTGCATTTAAATCTATATATCTGCCTCTTTTGTTTTGCGCCACAGACCCAACAGACGTTCGCTAGTTCGTTCAGCATTTCATTACAAAGCCACTGAAACAGGTGTCGGATTAAACGCGATTGTTGAACTTTACAATTAAACTTAAATCACATATGTTTTATCGCCGCTCAACTTTTAAACGCACGTTCAAAAACGTAATTAAGAACACATTTTAAAATAAAAAGTGTTATTTGGATGAAATTTATTTCAATGCAATTTTTTACACTATAAAGCCAAGCAATTGTTATTTAATGATTTTTATACATGCGTTTATTACAAACACACACATTTACCACACATACAGACATGCATCTGTATTTCTTAAGAAATAGTCCAGGAGTGGTATGTACATACATGGGCTGGTGTTGGTAAACCGATAGACACATAAAAAGGCTTATCAAAGTCTTGTTTCTCACGTTTTTTCCAGTAAATGGACGTTGGAAATCAATTTTGCTGGGATTTCGTTAACTTTATCGTTTCGAGATAAATCGACTGCCTCGCTGATTTCATCTTCCATTAATTCGATATCGAAGATGGTTATCTACGGGAATTGTGAAAGCCATTTTAAATATTTTTCCACCATTCCCCTTTAAACCGGGGATCTCATTTGCGCGGCTATTCTGCAGTGTAATCAGGTATTCGGATATTGATTAAAAACTCATTAAGCTTGACGGTCAAAGATTTATGAGAATTAAATTCGATGTTTATCTCGCTTCAGTGAAAAATGTTGAAGAGATGTTTTTTTGTTTACTTCCACTGCATATGGAAGTAGAGCACATTTCAGGTGTTTTTAATTACTTCTTTAGACTGATAGATTTAGTCCTAAGGCTTTTATAAACAGTGTAAACAGACCGTGATTGATAACTGCGATATTGATAGTTTTGCTTTTTGGATAGAGTATTCGTAATCACCTTTTATACTTGCCTTTGTTTCTTTATATATACCCTGTTTAATATATATATACATTGTACACAGCAATAAAAATAATTTTTAGTTTCTTAGAAAATCTCTTCGTAACCCTAAAAATACTTAACACTCCCAACTTTTCCCCAGTTGCCTTACAGCTTTTAAACGTATTACAATAAATATTTTAATACAGGCCGGAGGCGTGAGTGATTTAAAGGTTAAATTGTTAGGCCGCGAAGTGAATGATAGATGGTTGTAATAAATGCACAATATTTTTCGGTTTATTGGAAGTTTTTTACAGGAAATTAAATACCGATTAATTACAGGAGATAAAAACCTGACTGTCTCGTCTTCAATTCATAAACACATCTTTGTCATTCTGAATTTACTTGGGTAAGTGTTAATGGCTTTGGGGTGTAGTTGCGCCAGACAACATCGGCCATAGTAGGTTCAAATCCTTAGGTTATGCATGTATTTACGAGTACCATGAAGAAGACTTACTTTAACTGTGAAGAACAACATCATAAGAAAATGTGCACACTTGAGAGTTCTAAGGAATTTCTTAGGTGTGAAAAACGCCCACCCGAACCTGGCCAGTGTGGGAGACTAAGGCCTGAACCCTCTAAATCGTAGAGGAGGTTTGGGTCCAGCAGTAGAACGGATACCTATGGGCTTATGATGATTATATAGTGGTATAATTTTGACTCGGACTAAAATCCGTGCAGCGTTTTCCCCATGGACAATTCTGGATAGTATAGAGAGAAATATGGGCGTGCAATTACAACTGTCCCTTTTGCCTAGAATATTTTTTCATTACTCAACCTTCTTACGTAATAGCATAAATTAAAAGCTGGTTTGAGAGAGTTTCCTGAAAAAAACCGAATACTGCGAAAGTAAACTATAAAACACAAGAGAAGAGAGACAGTACAAGAAAATTGCGTTTGAAACATAATAAGAAAAATAATATTGATGTCCATGAGTATAATAAAATGAGCAATTTTGCCCTGTGGTCTCGCGGAGCAATTAGTGTATACTCTATGATTTCGTTTGTCCGGGATTCAAATCCTGAGTTGGGCAATGATAATATATTTTTTCACACCGATGCAAAAGAAAATATTTGTAATATAATATACTTTATCAAATTTTTTACATTAAGTAATGTCAATATTAATTTACATCACTCAGAAATACTTCGAACCTTCTACTAGAATAGCAGTCCAGTCCCCATTTCGTCTACGTAGCTTCTAAAGCTATTTTTCCTTTTATACCTTTAAATTTGTGAATCTGTATGCAATGTATTTACATGAATCAGCCGAGAAGCGTCTGGGAGCGATTGAAGATAAACGCTGGAATGCTTAGTCATGTCTCTACACAAACGCTTTCCTATCTAGATTCTAGGAAAGGTCACTTAATGTCCGAACGGTCTTTTAGAGAACTGTAAAGAAAGGTTTAAGGCAATTAAGTTTCTGACCTTTATGTATTGGAATTTAAGTCTGGTTGTACTCTGTTAACTGATACAAACAGCTTTATTTGAATATGAATAAAGGAATTATGTACCTAAATGTGGTAATAAGTAAGCAAATATACAGATTTTTGACATAAAATTTTATCGGTTTCATGTCCTGTTCCTAATTTTATTTAAGGTCAGCATAGTATGTTTTAGCCTTCCTTTTTAAGATAAAATGTTTTACTTTAATTTTTTTATCTATCCATGTGCCCCGCCACAATTTCCGAGTAGGTATTTTTTTAAATTTATTTACTTTCTATTACATCAGCTTTTTTATAATATAAACCACATACATATTATGTACTGTGTGTAACAGTTCCGAGATCATAAGAAATCTATAAGTTTTTAATATTCCAAATATTTCAGAATGATCTATTAGATCCATTCTGTTTCGTATGCATTCACACCCTTCCAAAGCAAAATATTACACTAAATAAAATTAGGTAGGTAATGCAGAATAATTGGTCTTATCAATCCCAGCATTCAACACGAAATGAAAACCGTCATGAGAACGTAGTCACGTATTCCAACTGGCGACACAGTGTCAAACAGTGCATATCAACCGGTTCTAATGTTCACATCGATTAGTCAACACGATGGAACACACACGCCGACACACGTACTCTGTGCGACCACACATTTGAATATTTGATTGGATGAATTCCAAATATTGTTTGATGTGCTCATTTTCAAAACATAATTGAATTGTATCAAACGATTTTGATTTGCAATTGCATTTGGATTATTGAAATGTTTTTAATGTAATATTATTATGTTCGTGCGTTAATGTCATTTGAAATCTATGAATTCTACAATTATAATTAGAAAAAAATAAATACTGAAAGTGCTAACTTAATATTTTATGGCAAAGTATTATTCTAATATAATTTCTCATACGACAGTGAATGGGGCAGAATTTTAGTACCTAAGTTTCGTAATTTGGGTTTTATTGTCTTTTTCATGGGTATATGTTTTGAAAAACAATTAAATATGACCTATCTTACATAATAAATTTTAGAGCTGTTGCTAAAAAAAGGTGACCCTGATCTTCAAGCTAAATATTAGCTTATCTAGTTCCTTATTATAGGAAGTGGGCCTTTAGTTTATTTCAGGCAAATTTAAAGAATAGTCAATAATTATATTTCATCGGGCCATTATCTTCAAACAACCTCCTTATGGACACAAGTGGGACTAACGATGAGGCTATTGATAGGAAGTAGGTCTTAAACCACCAATCATTGACCGAGTGCGGTTTTGTAGACTAATAGCCGTGGTATCGCAGTACTAGTATTTTGCGTGCGATCCCCGGTAGGTTTCCCGGGTCAGGAATTTCTAGCGAGGCCCATCCAAAGAGTGGGTTAAAGGCTGCTTAAGTAGTCATCTTTACGTTTTCAGTGAGGGCCTTTACGTAGCTTCACAATAAAATACTCATTTATGTAGAGTTGAATATTCTTCAGTCTTCTGGATTCTTTGAATTAAAATATATATCTTTTCTTCTTTGTTAAGCAGCACTCGAAAAAGTTACTGAAAGAGATGATAGGGCTTTTCCCTGACTGTACACACTTTTCTAAGAAGCCATTATAATTCCTTTTGCACAGTACACTAGGGCTCCATTCAACTGATTTTTCCCTTAAGTATCTTTTAAATGGTTCATTTAAATAACTAAGCATTGTTATGTTAAAGAATGCCGGATATTTTTCTCTCCTTTCAAAAGACCCTTTTTTAAGATAAGTGTGTCTTTCATTCAGCCAGTGCCTATTATTATACAAATTACTTGTTATTTTTACTCTTAAAAATACTTTTTATAATGCTGCCACGTTGTTGTGAAGGCATGAAGGACATCGGAGTGTAAATAAAGAGAAATAAAGTAACTGACAACGTTTTTAGATAGTAGTTTTTAGATAGATCTCAAAACACCAGCTTGTGAAACATAAGGCCGCGAAGTCAATCTTTCTAACACATATACTCAGCCTATCGCCGTCCACTACCGAACGAAGGCTTTCCCAAGTAGGCGCCAACCATCTCGGTCTTGAGCAATCCTTATTCACTCATTAGTCACCACCTTTCTCAAGTCATCGGACTATCGTGCTAAACCACATTACGTCTGCCTAAGTGAAGACTTCATTTCAATACTTGTATTGTCTGTGTGTGTGTGAGGACAGAGTTATAAATAGGATTGACTGGGAATTATTTTCGTTTGTTTTTAATTTATTGCTTGAAAGGAAAATAATGGACAGACAGATTATCCTTCCTTTTCTCTTATAAAAGAAGGGAATTTGGCTATTTTAGTACGAGTCTTTGTACCTTTAGGCCATCGATATTACTCAGGTACGGTCTAATAATAGAATAAAATGTTAATGCTCCGAAACATTCTTAATAATAACTTATAACAAACGAAACTTTATATCCAGATGGTATTATTGTTTTCCTTCGAAAATCGTCTTCAAATTAATTTGTTTGTGCTCTATTATTTATATTTTCTTATCTGTAAAATTAATTTACGGAGAATTATGTTAAGAATTTGAATTTTATTTGTACTTCAATCTGAGGATCAAATAAATTAATTTTATTATACTTACTGTAAAATATATGTCTTATATCTAAACGTGGCTATCTATATTAAAAGCATAACTGACTTTTAACCGCGACGTCGCTTATATTAAAAAATATAGTAAAAATTATATTTAGAGAATCTGGCAGTATTGAAGATGTGTATGACATATTAGTTTAATAGGTTCGAGCTAAATCATTTCGCGGAATTAACTATACAATTCTGTTGTCATCGTTATCAGCCCATATACATATGTCCCATTCCTAGGTGTGCAGGTTACATCACGATGTTTTTCTTCATCGTTAAAGGAAGAGATGATTCATTGAGAAAACTCGTAACATCAAAAAGCCAGAGGTGTGACCGTCGAGATTCGCTTGTACCTTAACCTCGAGGCCATCAATGATTTTAAATTAAAAATATTGATAAATAAAGCTTCTGAATCAAAATACCTCAAAAATATTCAACCAAATTCAAGCCAAGCCGTAAGAAACTATCGGAAAAAAATTGAAGCACACGAAACCGGTACAGTCAGTTAGGCATTTTCCTTCCAATTTATAGCTGAGCCGAGAGTATCTCAGTCCCACGGATTACCGACGGCGCTGCGATAAGCCAAGACCAATCTATAAAACGGACGTCGTGCAAACTCAGTGTTATAGTTTAGAAAATATCACGTGCCATTGATTTTTCAGGGTTGGAGGGCGTGGTTCGTTTGTTAGCGATTTACTGATACTAGAAAGAATATTATAAGTAGTTGTATTTATGACGTGCTTACTATAGAGTTGAAAGAAGTATGACCTTATTCCACGCAGGTCTAGTGTGGGGATAATTGTAATACCCGAGAATGGCGTGCAGATTTCTTCACGTGACAATTAATCAAAAATATAATAAAAACATAGTCATCAAAATCTTCAAAATGGTACATCGAAACATGGCGTCCTGTCTTCTAATCTACATTATTGCTTTAGAGCAAGCCGTACCAAGCAGTACATTAGCGTAGGTTTTTTGGTAAGGACGAACTCCGGCCGCGCTATTTTCGTGTGTCCCAAGCTTGTAAATCGGAATCACCAAAAATTAGAGCATATCTCAAGTAAAAAAAGGTTTTATTGTAATCAATGACATCTGGCATACATATATAGATACCTGTCAGTCATCCCTATAAACAGAGCTGTACTCTTCCATCTTAAAAAGAAAAAAATAAAAATCCGTCCCACTTAAAATGTTCAAAATAAAATATCGACAGCAGTATCGCCCCAAAAACAATGCGCCGCAAACATAAATACTCGTGGAATGTCCAAACATTTCCATTTAAGTTTACAATAACTGGAGGCTTAAAAACTAATCAGAAAATTTCGAGTGCGCGAAGCATTGATAGTGATCCCCAATTAGTGGGACCAGAGTCCCTGGATCCGAGGTTCGGTCGAACGCCGTACCGAGTATTAAAATTAAGCTTCCGATGTTTGGGAAATGCTATTACATTTGAGGTGCTTCAATATCTAATTTTGAATGTGGAATATTGTACACATCTCGGTTGGGAGGGATATTTGGAATTGAAATTAATTTATACTGAGGGGGATGTTTAGTTAAATAAATATTGAAATGCAAATAAAATAATTATCAGTATGAGTCTATCTAACATAAGTTTTCTGGTATCTTTATTTTATATTCTTTGGTTAAAACACCAAATTTACAGAAAAGACGGAAGATGAGAAACTAAGATAAGACAGTTTAATGTTAAGACAGAAAAGAAATGAAAAAATATGACAACAATTATTCATAAGAGCCGTTATAGACTTTTAATAGAATATTAATTTCCATTGCATAACTATCAAAAATGTACCAAAAATTCACAGAAGGGAAAACATACTGCCTTATTCCTTGGACGCCTTTGTGAGTCGGTTCAACCACCCCCAATATTCTCGATCTTGTCTATTTACAATTGTAATATAAATCCATACATATTTATCAGTTTATTGTTCCAATTCCCTCAGAAATCCAATTATCGAATTCGTTCACCTTTGAAAATTGCTGATTGATGTGTATTCCGAGCAAGGGCGACATTTTTCCATCTTAATAGGTTCATATTTTTATCCGGGCATAAAATTTGAACGCAATATTTTGTTTTTAGACTGCCAACCCGCACAAGGCTAGTGAGGTGGACTAAGGCATAACACCAGTTGTAGAGTGAGCCCGGGCCTACCGGCGGTACTGATAGGCTAATAGAAATTGTAGAAGTTAGGACAGACCTCGGTTTTTGTACTTTGAGAGCGATCTGAATTCTTCATTATTATGAGGAACCTGAATAGCCTGCTAACTTTATAATATTACCGAAAGTATACTATTGGAATCGTCATTAAAAAAGGTAGAGAAACTGCCTTTCCATTCCTTCGGAAGTAGCTAATACATACCTATCGCTGGTCTTTTACACTGACGCAAACGGCTGGTACGATCAGAGTGGGGAAGTACCGAATCCCTATTTGTGCCGACTTATAGCTCTAGATGGCCTTCGCTCCTAGAAATTGTAGTTCTTGAGGGAAGAATACTTACAATGTAATAAAAGGACTTCGTTCTTTCAGCATTTCTGCATGAGGGAGAAAATTTACATTACCTTACATTATTACTTCATCTGCACTATCTTTTTACACATGCATTAACATTTTCTTTTTAATTATTGCCACATCCTCTTTAAAATACTCTACGGGTAATTGCAAGTCAACTCCTAAGCTACCGTGCGGAAAACTCAACTTTTAATTTTAATTAGGTTACGGGTCGATTCTTACATGGAATAGCGCAGCTTAAGTGCTCTTTGACAGTACAAGTTTAATTGCTAAAGTAAATTAAAGACATATATTCTAGACAGTAAAACCTAGACTGCTTATTGAAAGTTGAACATAAAGGTGCTGAGCTGAATGGTAAGGTCCAAGGTTTCTTGCCGGTAGAAGGGGTAGGTAATGGCTTATTTCTACAAACACAGTTTCCCAGCTAAGATGTCAATGTCCTCTAATAAGAAGCAAGTCTTTTGCCGATTTTGGGATACCCATCTAACTTTCGTGACGCGATCTATGTATCGTGCCTTATATGTAGTAGATGCAATAAATCTGCCATTTTTTCTAATCTTTTACCCACTTAATGAACCAATCTATGGATTTCTAAATTGTACGATAACAACTTTAATGCGAAGATAAAAATATTTTATTTCTTTTATTTATACATCTTCTTGCTATTTTTTCTTTTTATTTCCATAGAGATCTTTGAAAAGTTTAAAGTTAAATAAGTTATTTACCAAACTATCAAGTAGTCGTGTATGTGTGTTTAATCTAAGCAATCAACTTGAAAAAACATAAAACGCCACAATTTCTCTCACTTTTACGTCTGTTTTAGAGCTCGTGTGAGTCGAATAGGTTTCTTATATAATTAACATCGTTTATCCCGAAATAACTTCGTAAAAAAGAGATTGGAAGGTATATGATAAATTTCAATATATGGTATAATACAAAAAAATAGTATAAGATAAACTAAGTCCCAACTTAGGTACAGATAATATTGGAATAGATATTTACGTATTCTTTGAAGTTTCTATTTTAAGCCTCCTTGAGTCCAAGGTGGTATTTGTATTATGACTAAATAAATTTAAAATAAGAGACAAGTTTCGTAACTGTCAATAAAATTATATTACGTTGAATACATAATGTTTTTAGAAATTTAATTACTATCAATTCACATTTGTGGTCATTTATTTGTTTCTTATTCTACATTTATTCAATCACGTGTTTTCAAAAGTTGTAGCAGCCTACGGCGTCGTAGTTTTTTCTCATGTGTTTTAATTTGCGTTTCGTTCGAAAGCATATTACTGCAATTAAACAATTGCTAGTTTATTATACTAAGTCCTCACCTACTTATCACAGATACTACTTATTTCTGCTCTTTCTAAAGCTGCATATATTATTTTAATTTTCATAAAAGATTTTCTTTTTTACAATCCTCAGTAGTAGGCAGTTTGCTTGTAAATTAAAAGTGGTATTGTTCATGTTTGCCATTGTATTTCTATCTCTTTCATTATTGATCTTTTTAAAATAAAATTATTTTAAAACACACAACTTTTTGCCCTACCTCTTACGCCTATCGAGAAGCTCACTTTCTAATATAATTTATCCCGTTTCTCAGTTACCCCATAAATTCCTTCACTGATTTACTGATATACTGTAGGCAATTTCATTTTAAAACAAACAACCTTTTACCGCTACATTTTCCGAGGGCCTCACCTTTCCAATATCATCTTACCCCATTTCTCAGTTACCCCATAAGCGTTCACCCCGACCCGCTCCGCATTAGCGGGGATAATTCAAATCGTCTTCCAACCGCGTCATATATCAGCTAGCGATTGTGAAGGCCTTATCAGCAGTCGGATCGCGTATCAGTACCCGTGAATGACGGTACGTGACCGGCGGGTTAACGAACCTTCATGAATAACAACGTCGGCTAGTATTTGATACGAGCTAATCTGTATTTAATGGTATTGAGGTTTGGGAGATATAAGGCTTTGCGATACACGCGGGAAATACTAATGGGTTGTCGCAAAAAGTCCTTGTAATGATCGCTTGTGTGTTCCTAGTGTTTCTGAATTACCCCGTCTTACCATTTTTGTATTCTATACGAGTCACTAACCTTCGTTATTGTTGTGATCAAAGAATAATAACGCATCTGATATTTGAAAGAATTAAAAACCTACCCCATGTTTTAAATTGAAATCTAAATTAAAGTACATACTTACATAGTTCTGACCGTACACAAATATGCACGTCTTATGTAATGGGTATTATAAACTATACGGAGGATTTTCGGTGTCAAAAACCCCCAGACCTTGGGGTCTGGGTGTCAAATGTTTGTGGAATACCCAATCATTTGTATCGCTGGCCCATCTTATCACAAGCTGGTGTCTAGCCAATTGCACCACGGAGCTCTCAGTTTTATCATATAATAATTATTTAATGGTAAGATATCATCATCATCAGTCCTTATACGTCCCACTAATGTGCGCAAAAGTTCACAAATTGAGAGTGTTTACAATTTTGCACTTTTTTTTTTTTTTTTTTTTTTTTTTTTTTTTTTTTTTTTTTTTTTTTTTTTTTTTTTTTTGTTCTCGGGAGGAAAGCTGTTTATGGCTCTACTTCCCGCCAGCCCGGGGGAGGGGGGCGGGAAGCGTATGTCGGGGTCACCGGTCTTCCAGCCCGGCGCGCGGCGACGTCATATCCGCGCAGATGTTATGCCGGGCTGGGTCCCTAACAAAATCCCTAAACCGGCATACCGACCAAAACCCCCCGGTGGCCATCTTCGCGCCGAGTGGGGCGACCACGGTACGCGGGCGAGAAGCGCCCACCGTCATCCGCAGCCGCCCGGTGCGCCTCCGAGACGTAAATGTCTCGGCCGTCTCGGAGTTTTAGGGGGCACAGATGCACCCCCACTATCTTGGTTCGGGCGCCCCGGTTGTGGATGGGCGCCCGCGACGTACACAGGCCACAGTGCCGCCGCCCCTCTCGGGGTCACATTCAGTGAGGACGCGCTGCCCCCACAGCACGTCCAGCGACCCCAAGGGCCCCTTTAAGTCGCCTTTTACGACAGGCAGGGGATACCGTGGTGGGATTCTTACCCCCCTTACCACAGGGCAGGGCGCCGGGTCTAATTGTCTCTGTTGATCCGGCGCCTCCTTCTTTGACGTCTTTGACGGGCGGGATCGCTTCTTTCGCGATCCCGCTCCGCGCTCTCCTTCTGCAACATGACGTACTCGCAGAAGGAGAGCATCGCTCGCCAGGACCTCGGACTCCCGACCATCGAAGAGACGACGGCCGGGAGCGAGAGATCGCCACCAACAGTAGCGCGGAGAGCGCTGCGCTCCACCTCCCAGGCTGGACACTCTTGTAAAGTGTGCAGGGCTGTGTCGTCCAGACAGTTGTCACAGTGGTGACACACGGTCGACTCCTCCTTCTGTGCCACCCGACACAGGTAGTGGCCGAAGCATCCGTGCCCCGACAACACCTGCGTCAGGCGGATACAATTTTGCACCTGGTGAACTAAAACCTAAACCCTCTTCGCTATATATATGGACTGATGATAATGACTAAAGAAATTGGCCACTAATAAAACGCACATTATAAATCATTTAAATATCGAAAACCCTAATACTTAGCCGGTTATGAGCTCTATCGGAGCACTCTATTATACCCAGTGTTATCCTAATTGAGGACTATTACAGTATATGTAAATTGTTATGTTAATTAGTCTGGATGCCATTCTGAAAGGATGTCGCAAGAGTAATTACCCACTTTTACCCGACTGTACTTAATTAGTCCTCACAGAAGTTATTATCTTTAAAAATAAAATTACTTGCTCGTTATTAGGAGAGCAAACGAGTTAGCTTATATTAGAATAGACTGGTATATTTTTTAGTCCCATATACTTTAATATCTGATATACGATGGCATTTAGTAAATGTGTATTAATTAATTAAGTCTCAGAAAAACGCCTCTAACTTAAAAGTCATGTTAGCATTTCGAATGAATTGTCACGTTCTTTAAATGTAACTGAAACATCTGAAGGAAAATTCCTAATTATTATGAATTTCTTTGATATTATGTATTTGATAAATGTCTTTGATATATATGTATTCAATTCGCAGTTGGCCAGCGTTGTGGACTAAGGCCTAAGACTAACACCTCTCAGTTATAGAGAAGGCTTATTGCAAGCATTGGGTGAAATTTATATATACGAGTTGATGATTTTGGTGATCTGATCGAATCTCTGATCTGATGATATAATTAAAGAAAGAATACAGAGTAAGGATATATATACTCAGCCTATCGCCGTCCACTGCTGAACGTAGGCCTCCCCAAGATAGCGCTAACCTTCCCGGTCTTGAGCAGCCCTCATCCATCCGTTACATAACAGCGTAAGGATATACTTTCAGAATAATGACGTCTGAAAGAAGCTTGTATGGCTCAGAGGCCTATTATTTTTTTGTCATGATTTTGTTTGTATTAAAGTAAAAATACACCAAATATAACCAATCTGTTTTACAAATAAAGCCATTTTTAGCAATTCACAGTCACAATGGATCCTGTGATTTTACCCCTTCGGTATTATTACTTTATACCTCCCAAGGGTACAACTAAAAATATTGGATATTTAACATAATTTTGGGACAAAAGGCAAAGCAAAGTATCAGAAAATTGTTATTATAAGTAAGTTATACAAAACCCAATGATGTGTTCCCTAAAGGCATATTGTTAGTATTCCTTTGATACATATGAAAATATGGTGGAGAGAGTTCTAAGCTATATTGTCGCTCAGGGTAAATCTTCGCTCTATAATATTAATTCTTCATATTCTTAAATATGAATCTGTTTTTATATTATATCTTAAATTTTATTATGAGGTTATTTTAGTTTTTTTTTTCAGTACAACTGCTTTGGCAAATTCTGTAAACTTGCATAATTAAATGATAATAGACAAATTTTATTCAAAATTCTAGTTTTGCCTCCTTGGTCAAGCGGTTTAGTTGAGTGCCGATTGAAAGGTCCTATGTTCTGTTTTCAGCTGTATTCATCATCGTCACTTGCATTCTCTCTTGGCGAAAAACAATAGAATGTTCCTCCTTTTTATATTTTATCACATCAACGTAGTCCCCAGTCGCATCATGTGTAGAATTATGAGGGTCTGGCCAGACCAGTTTGGAAGTCAGTACTAAGATTCTTCAAATTAGGGATGGCCGTAGAATCGACAAACTTTTGTTGAATGAACCGTTGGCGACGAAGAAACGGACGAACGGTTGATGGATTCTCAAAAAACTAGTTCAATTCTTACACGGTTTAATTAAGAGGCATAGATGGCGTGGTAGTCGCAGATGGAATGTTACTTAAAAAACATATAGAATTCGTTCCCTAATATTATAGATACTTTATAAATTCAACTAGTTCTTCATATAGTTAACCAAGGCTAAAAACGGCTACGTTTCGTTGACGTCAAAAACGTTAACGACCCGTCCCTATATGACCAGGGGATCAGTACTGAAACTCTTCAAACTACATAGCTTTGATCGTTGTTATTAACCCTTTTATAGGGCTTCCAAAAATACTCTTTGACAGTCTCTCATTACCTTGATATTGAGTTCTACACATTTGTTACCATAAATACTAGCAACTGCGAATCTTGACATCGCGATCCAGATATTGCCCTTTAACTGTTCAGAGCCATCTAGTGAGCTAAAACAATACTAAACACGCGTCGCATTACACTGTACAAATAGTACCCACATAGTACATACAATTGCACTCACTCCTGCATTGCTCGAAGGTTTAGAAGTGTTTTTCTTTACTTACATTTTCTAATTGTGTTATAGTACTACGTAATATGAAGCCACCCTTTTGCCGTTTTTCGGGTAGAATACAGACTTTATGCTGGAGCTGAGAACTATTATGGAAAACCCAAAATACTTTGCTCATCCCGGGAAACGATCCTGGGACTTCTATATAGCCCAGAGCACAATTACCAAGACTCTTAGGCAGTGTAATCGTATTATATCACAATATAAGTTATACTCGTAATAAGAGAATATTAATGAAAATAAAGATAGATTATATTTTGTCATAATCGACGTCAATTCTCCTTACAATGAAATATATAAAGGAAAAGCAAATAAATGCTTCGTACTACATACAGTCGTGTAGGATGGTGAGAAAGCTTTCGAGCATTCTGATTTAATTATTTTTAAATTTTGAGTGAGCACTTAGTGTGTAGTGTAACGGGGTAATATTAATGTTGTTTTGAAGCGAGAATTTATGATGTCTTCAATTAGGCAGTCATCTATTTGATGGCACTTACATACATAGTTAACCTCTCGCTCGTATTTCTTGAAGAGGTAGGCAGATTTATTTCTGCAGCCACAGCTCCATACACGTTTCTGAAACGAAAATAGACTGGTGTCTATTACCGTTTTTCGGGAACGTTTAATGGAAGTTTATTATTTATAAATTATGTATCTATATGTGTATAGATGTGTACGATCATATTATCATGATCATCACGAGGTGAAATGTCAATTTTGTTACTATTTAAAAAAAGCTTGTTGCGTAAGCATTCTTAATTTACATTTATTCAATGAATCTGCAGTAGCCCATCGTAAAAACTCAAGTTATTTATGGAAAATTAAACTAGATTGATTAATCAGACTTGGAACAAAACTTCACTTTACGATAATTCTTACAAGATATATCCAGATAATCCACCAACAAAATTGTCCTCTTTCCGTCGTATCAATATGTCTCGTATATTAATATCCGTTTGTGAAGAATATCAACAAGAGGGGACGCCATGGCAAATAATAAATGTCATCAGAAACAAAAGCCTGTGGCCGAATGACCGAGCAATTTGTTAAGGGCCTCCAATTTGTCACTGACGAATGTGAACGTCTGTCATAAGTAGAAAATTTATTGGTCTTCGTCTATTTTTCATAGCGGAGAGCGGATCAGCAGTTTTCGCGGCTGTCAAAACGATGCCTTTTTTTAACTGTCAGTGTAATGTTGTTTGTAGTTGGAAATTTTAATGCATGGAGAATAGTATCCAGGATTAGGTATACAGTGGAAAAGTCTGGTCGGTCGCGGGTGTTAATACAAAACCCTCTAAATTTTCAAAGTTATATCAGCCCCATTGCACAATTGACTAAACTTGCGAAACGAAGCCGCGGGTTCCATCTCTTCACCGAGACAAACACTTTAGATTAACACATATTTGATTCGCACCTGGGTGTTTGTGAGGCCGAAAAGTCTATCGTAGTTTCTGACACCTATGACACAAGACTTGTATCTTTGTGTATGGTCAGAATTATGTATATTTGGTGTATTTCAGTGTTGGGCAAATTTTAATTAAACTAACAATTAATTAGTTGTTAACTGCAGTGACATCAAGTAACAACTAATTAATTATTAATCATGGTTTTATACGATTAACAATTAATCAATTGTTACTTATTTTACGAAAACAAAATTAAAAATTAACAATTAACAATTAATTTTTTATCAAGTACTTTTACTAGTACTTGAATATGTCAAGGGTATATGTATCCGGTTGTAGAACCGGACCACCCTTCTGAACAAAATTTGCAAAAAAGTTAATTGTTAGTTTTAATTATTTCATCAATCAATTAAAAAAAATAGTTGTAACACACAATTAAATGTTTAATTGCAATTAATTTTTTAGTCAATTGATTAGTTTAATTAAAAGTAAATTGATTAATGCCCAACACTGGTGTATTTCTTTATTTATGTGTTTTCTAATAAATAAACAATGACCAGGGACTTTTATAGTAAACTAAATTAGCGTGTAAAAACTTATACTTTCATCTGTGGCACAATAGACTTATTGTCACATAATATTTAGATAGTTTCGAATATATTCGAAATATTCTAAACTTTTGTATTGATAAATGTGAAACGGGGATTTGCATTTATAATAATATAATTAAGCTTAGTTTGTTTTACCGCGGTTTGTTCCATATGAAACATTGCATAAACCAATACAACGCGGACTAAATTAATTGTAAACGCCAATCGTCATCCATCGTGTTGTATGAAATATGCAAATAGGGAACCATTCGGAATATCACTATTCATTAAAAACACACGTTTTGGTCCCTAACAATATCACCTCATACATATGTACATTGTACATATCGACGTAAGAAAGCCAAAAAACTTTATTAATTTCGGAAAAAAATTAGTAGTGTCTGACCTATCCATGACATTTCTACCATTTTTGGAACATAGGTTTATTTACCTGCCAGTTATATGGGTACTGCAATTCAAGATGTAAGATTAAATTTATAATTATGATAAGATCTAGAAATGCAGTGGGTCAGTTGGTAATGTAATGTTTGACTGAAATAAAGTGTTGTAAATGGAAAAAAAAAATATGGGCAAGTATGGTAAAAGTAAAAAATAAAACCTACTTTCCAGTTGAGAATCGTGGTAAGCAAATCAAAACCAAAGGTGCCATTCTATCCCAGAATAAGATGGTGGTGTTAAGAGCTATATGGAACAGCCTCAAAGTAAATCACCAACTTCTGAGAAGAGAGCTGTGATCGAAAGCAACGTAAAATTGATGGACCCTGAGAGTCTACCCTCCGGTCTTAGAGAATGTGCTATCATTTTTTTAATGGCGTAACGGTAAAAAGAAACGATTAATGATTTATCAAAATGCATTACCTCAATTTTTTACAAAATCACAGGTTTTTACAATGCATTATGTAGTGTGAGCCTTTAAAGCAAATATATTTTTTTTATTATTAATATATTTATTGATCAGTTTGCATTTACAAGATATATAATACGTAAAGTACGTACGTGATGATTTTCTGTAAATAACAAAAACTAAAAAAGTAGGTTCCCTAAACTTGCTGCAGGTAAACGAATGTAAAAATCATACGCCGCAAAAATGCTGTAAGTAGCGTTAAGTTTTTGAAGTGGGAAGAAGTGAGTATTTGTAATGAGAAAAATGCCGTCATATTTTTGCTGTAAGTATAAAATGTCTAAAATGACTAGATTTTGGCCTACATGCATGGATCTTCCTAAAAAAATATAAGTACGGGCGTTTTCAACGGCGTATGTAATTTTTTTTCATCGTAGAGACACAGGACCCAGGCCATTCAATGCGGTTTTTTTTTCTGATTCTAATGGTAGTAAAAAGTCACTTTAGGTATTTTGTCTACTTACAGCAAATATGCTTTCCTACGTCGATATGTCTATGACATCTATACATATGTATGTGTGTATATCCAAAAGGATAGGTATAAGCAAACTGCCGTTTTTTAAGCACATTTCTACTAATACAAACAAAAATGTTGTATATTTTTTTATATCATAACACTCTTTTTAACAAGCAAATAGTGCTTCGACAAATGGAATATAATTAATTTAGCGATTATAAGACTAATGTCTCCCTTGGTACAAACCTTGGCTTGAGATATGCAATACAGCTCATAAGAAAGACTTATGAATTCTACTCGAGACTTAGGAGTTATATTTTTGTTCTGATAATGGGTACTATGGGGTTTTTGGGAGGTAAAAGTCCGAAAGAAAGAAATTTTCCCTATAAAAGGGAAAAGCCATAGATAGGCTTAGGATTCAGACCTACTAGATGTTGCTAGGATTAAGATGCTTAATAATGTGCTAGTAGTGCATTCTAACACTATTTTCCAAGGTACATAATATATATATAGGTACATAATATGAAAATATAAAAAAAAAATCTACGATAACATTAAATACAATGATTGTTTAGTCGTAAAAATTAAACATTGCATTTAAAAACATTTAGTGGACTCCATACGTAATTCTTCTTCTTCTTCTTCATCAACCCATATACGCCCACTGCTGAGCACGGGTCTCCTCTACCATTGAGAGGGTTTAGGCCATAGTCCACCACGCTGGCCTAGTGCGGGTTGGCGGACTACACACCTAAGAAATTCCTAAGAACTCTTAGGTGTGCAGGTTTCATCACGATGTTTTCCTTCACCGTTATAGCAAGTGATAATTCAATGTGAATACACACATAACTTCGAAAAGTCAGAGGTGTGTGCCTGAGGTTCGAACCCGCGACCGCTGATATTCTCGACCGTGCGCCCAAACCTCGAGGCCATCACTCCTTCCTGCCATACGTAATTAGCAGGGAAAAATTCAAATTCCACATCTAAAACTGCTTATGAAAATGTGGGACGTAAAAAAATCGCTTAAAGCGACTTACTGATGCATGCAAATATATTCAAAGTGACTAGTTACGATGTATTTCAAGCTTTATTAAGCGTTCGAGCGTCTAATAAAAATTCAACGGAGATTGAGACTTTCGCATGGATAATTTATCTGCGCAGATTAAGTATACTGTGGATAGCAGCTGCATTTTATTGCATAGAATTAATGCAGTCCAAGAAGTCGATGTTTCCAAGACGGTTGTAAAAGTTTTCATGTCATTCTGTTTCTTTATGGACTTCATTTACTTTGGATTGCAATTAAATTTATTAAAGAATTTGTGTCTTTTTATGTGTATTTATATGGATATTCATTCATGCTTCTTTTACTACACTTGTTTTATTTTTTTCGAATATCTTTTTTTTTTACATCTCTATCATTGGTTGTCTGTAAGACGTCGCCTTGACCGATAAGGGCGAAATTTGTACTAAGTTAGGTTACCGTATGCTATGGTTTTCATGTCGAGTTACAATGAAAATTGTAATAAATTATTTTATTAAAAGTGCTAATAGCGTCGATGTTTAGGCAAGCGGTCGAAAATCCTTGCAGTCGCGGACTAAAACCCCAAGCACATAACTCTGCCTTTTCGAAGTTTTGTGTGTTTGCCCAATTAATTGTCAAGTAGGTACCTATTAAGGTACTTTACCATTGGGTAAAGAAAACATCGTGCGGAAACGTGCCCACCCAAAAGTTTTTAGGGATTTCTCAGGTGCGTAGTCCGCCAACACGCACTCGGCCAGTTTTGTGGAAAACCTAAACCCTCAGTTATGGAGGAGGCCCGTGCCCAGCAGTGGGACATTTTGGGCTAATGATAAGTTCATCGAAAATGAGTCTGAAAAAACTAAAATGTGTTTGATATTAATTTAGACTCAAAAAAAATCGTCAAAACGTGGTCGCATAATTTTAATTCTAGCTACCTTCTCACCGACACAGGCGTGACTTTGTTAAAGTACATTTCAAATACGCCAAAATTCAGCTCAGTAAGGCGTAAAATTGACCAACAGCGTCAGTAATACTATAACAAACAATTTTGCATATACTGCTCCCTAGTGGCGATGCTTCAAAACGAGCAAGAACGTGGTTGTATTATTAAACGGGAGATTTTTCAGTGACGACCCAAAAACCGGCTTTGAATACATAATACAGCATCGTTTGATGCGTACGAAATCAGTCGAGAACTAAATAAAAGTAGAGTAACTGGGTCGGTTAGTGTAGTAACAATAACAAATCATAATATAATGTTAATATAAATTTATTCGTCAGGAAATTTTATAGGCCTAAAAGGAACATGATCGAACACTGAGATATGTTAGTAATTACATAGTATTTATACTATGATTAGAAAATCTTCTATTTTTTAACCGACTTCAAAAAAGGAGGTTATTAATTCGTCTGTATTTTTTTTTCTTGTTACCTCAGAACTTTTGACTGGCTTGCCCGATTTTTTGTTTTCTTTTTGTCATAAACGTGTTTGTCATTACCGCCCCTATTACCTCTGTTAATTTTCGATCACGCTCTTTTTACACCCTTTCACTGCTTTTCTTTTAAAACCAAACCATCTTTAAACCTCCTCACCTCCATCTAAAATGCCTTAGCTGAGTATGAAATATAAACCTACGTAATATCCATCCTCGTTTATGCAGCAGCCACGATGGACTGAGACACTAACGGCTGGTCGGTGGCATTACCGACAAAATTGTATCATTACAGGCGCTCCACTGGTTTACAGTCCTCCAGGGCTATTGCTGTTATTTATCAAGCGGATGTGTTGAAGAAATATAGTTTTGGGCGCTGGTGCGAGAGGGAAGTTTTGGAGATGTTGTTTTTTGGGTGTTTGTTAGTTAAATCGGGTGTTATTGGGTTTTCAATTTAGATTATTGTTAGTAGTACAGTGTAATATAAGAGACGATGGTCGAAAAGAAGACGTGGGTTTAAAGAAAAAATGGCAGAATGGAGATGAGAAATGCTTATGCAATTATCCCATCTGCGCGACGGTATGCGTAAGTACATGTATTTGTGTGTTTCTGAGTCAAAATAAGAAAAATATAGAAAATAATTTAAAAACGTTGGCTAAATATAGATATTTATGAGATTAGGAATTAGATTTTGGTAATTAAAATTACAGTCACAATTTTTTATTTATTACAATCGTAAGAGCTGCAGATTATGTATGTGAATGTTGGGTGTTAATTTATTAAATTTATTTATTTAGATACATTTTTTTCCGCTAAATCCTTTATATCGCGCTCCACCCACCGGATTCACGAAACTATTCAGCTATTTCAACTGTCAGGCGCGGTCTTGGGCTGACGCGGCCGTATATCTGCAAAATATCCACTTCAATCTCCCGCGACTATGGTTGCGCCATCCATTTGTAATAATCAATGGGGGAAACTTCGCGCCACTTGCGTCGGAAATATCTGCGAACTTTCTGTAGCTATTGGCTGATAGTTTCGCGATTTGTGCTGCTCTTTTTTGGTTGAGACTTTATCTTTACAATTTTTATTATACAGACGTACTTATTATGCAGACGTTTAAATAGGGTTATTCATTTAAACATTATGATCAAATCAGCCAACCGTGGTGGACAAAGGCCTAAGCCGTCTCAGATGTCGGTGAAGCCCGTCCCCAGCAGAGAGGTGTGTACATACAATACATTGCTTAATTTGAGTGTGTGGGGTGACACGAATGGACAGAGTGAGGAATGACTATGTTAGAGGAAGTTTGAAAGTAGCTCCGGTGATAGATAAGTTGAAAGGAAACCGTCTGTCGTGGTATGGTCATATTATGAGGAGGGATGAAACGTATGTTGGAAAAAAAGTGATGAGTATGAATGTCGAAGGATGGGCTAGCAGAGGAAGGCCAAAGAAAAGATGGATGGAATGCGTGAGAGGTGATATGAAAGAGAAAGGGCTGACTGAAGACATGACGGCTGACAGAGATATTTGGAAGGAAAAAACATGCTGCGCCGACCCCAAATAGACTTGGGAAAAGGGCAAGTGGATGATGATGCTTAATTTGAGTGGGACAATAATTTAAAATGTGAACGTTTCAAAATTGTTCGATAAAGAGAGTAAGCAAGATCATTCCATCACTATCTTACAAATTGGACGTGTGGATATCTCACCAAACGAAACGCAAGAGTATTAGTTTACAACTGTAAAATGAGCTATCAATGGTGGGTCTATAGCACTAGGATTCAACCCCATAAAGATTGTTTTATAACCCTTACAAAGGAGTTCATCTAAACTTCACAAAAAAAAAAATTGAGACAAATCAAAATTAATTAAAATTTTGTAACAATGCAAATCCGTCTTATCTTTCACTGAACTTCTCAGTAAAGTATTTTAAATAAATTTAATACAAGCGAGAATCAACACGACCGCGATAGTCTCAGCAAACCAGAAACAACTTCAGGCTTATTGAAAAGTAGTGCCTAGGTTTTAAAGAGGCGGAAATGCGGTCAGTCGGACGGCTGAAAAAGCGCGGACTGAACCTCTCAGAGAGGACATGAGAGCCTTCTTAAAATAGTGAAAGAGCAAAATCGATAGAGCTCGAAATGGTCTGGAGGAAATGAACTGGGATTTTAAGTCAGGCCTACTTTAAGTTTGAGATCATTTGCAGACGTCAGAAATTGTATGTCAAAACTAGAGTTTTGAACTAGTTGTATTGTTTGCGATTTTTGAGTAAACCTATGCTATTAATTGTGAAGAAACTTTATACACAAGTGTACACTAACTGACGAAACGATAGACTGCGCGTTTGATCCCCACACTGAGACCAATGTTTCTAAATAAACTAATATTTGTTTCGCCTCTTATGTGAGACCGAAAAGTCTCTCGTAGTCTCTGAAACCCACGACACAAGACTTGTATCCTAGTGTGGGGTCAGAACTATATATGTGGCTGTTGGATGTATTTCTTTATTGGACATTATTGGTCAGTTCTCTATTCCGTGAAGTATATTCGCCAAATCTGCTACATACAATTATATTGAAAACAGCAAAATGACATCATACTCTGAAATTCAAAATTTATTTTCATAAATGTGGTATATTTGTGACAGAACATCTTCTCCTACGTCGCGGTATTCAAATATTTACGTAACACCACACATACCATACCGCTGTTAAGGAATTCCAACGAATTTATGTTTTGTTGCTCACGTGTTCATTCAACATTGACGTAGTTATGTTTCATACACATTATGTAACCTTATGCCAATTTCTCATTGGGCTAAGCAAACACACAACATACCTCTTTCTCATCTGACATTTTTTTTATGGAACAAAGGCTTCCTTGTTTTAGGCTGCTATTACCTGCCTTAGTTGTCAAACACGATCTGAACACACCCTGTACAACATTTCGTGATGCTGTTTCTTCTCCACACCTATAGATAACCCGTCTTGATGCTTCGTCAACCTTAAATCAATTATTTTGAGTTTATTATAGTTTAACATTCGTGTTCCCAAACTCCATGCAACTATTATCTCTTTAGTCTATATATTTAATAAATTATAATAATAATAAATACACCCAACAGTCACATACCTAGTCCTGACCCCACACTAAGATACGAGTCTTGTGTCGTGGGTATCAGAAACTACGAGAGACTTTTCGGTCTCACAAACACCCAGACCCGAAACAAATATTTGTGGATCACACAAACATTTGTCTCGGTGCGGGGATCGAACCCGCGGCCGCCCGTTTCGCAAGCTGGTGTCTAGCCAACTGCGCCACGGGGCTGTCCTTAATAACATTCTCCTCACCAAGAATCAGCTCTAAGACTTTATAACTCACACTCACACTACGAAGTCAACATTGTGAACCAACGGTCGGGTATATTATGTCCAGAATCTACGTCACCCGGAGTATTTCAGCGTTGTTTGTCAAGCGAAACAAGTTGTTAGGTCGTGTCCACGAACAACAAACGATATCTCCGATGTAACACAGTCATATAGCCAGAGTGTAAACCATCCTCATGGCAACCTCAAAGTGAGGTACAGACGCTTTGTTTGTCAACAGGGTTGAATTTCGCCTGAATTTGATTTCCCTGTTGGATGGTAAATGCAGTCATACTAGGCATTGGTATGCTTTCGATGACGAAAACAAAGAAAATTTAATGAATATATTTGTACAAATATTGTACATAGGTATACATAAACGTTAAAAGTGGGGTTCGTGGGTATTTTGCGCTTCTTCGCAGACAGTATTTACATTTTTAATTACCATAAAAATATTAGGAAGATCATTTATTCCACAATATGTGTCGATGTCTCTAAAGTGGAAATGTAAAAAATAACTGAACGAGGTTATGTATGTATGTTGGTGATGCTCACAGATTTAATTATCCCATACCAGGCTACTGATGACTCTATCTGTTTAGTATGCAAGATATAGTATTAAAACCGCGTCTGATAAACAAGTAAAGAGAGTATCGAGCAGCCTGATCCCCACTCCGATCTTAGTCTTTCTGTCCCTATATCTTTCCGCCAGTGTGTAAGACCAAGTTCGCAGAATACACCACGCAATCAATCCACTCTTGACGATGTAAACTGCACTCTCACTAAAATCGTGCATTGGTTTAATGTTAATAACCTATTATTAAATAGTCAAAAAACTAAATGTATTAGGTTTATAACACCTAATGTAAAATTTCCCAATGCCAACATTTTAATGAATGGAGATAAGCTGAGCCTTGTGGATAATACTAAGTTTTTGGGAATCACATTAGACTCAAAACTTCAATGGGGTCCCCACATAACGGCATTAGCTCAAAAGCTGAGTGCAGCAGTCTTTGCAGTGAGCAAAATACGTCAGTTGACAGACATTGATACAGCTAAATTAGTGTATTTTGCTTACTTTCATAGTTTGATGAGTTATGGAATTCTACTCTGGGGTGGTGCCGCTGACATAAATACCATATTTTTACTACAAAAAAGAGCCATAAGATGCATATACTCGCTTAGCTCTAGACATTCTCTAAGAGAAAAGTTTAAGGAAATTGGTATATTGACAGTAGCATCACAATATATACATGCAAATCTTATGTATGTCCATAAGAATATTAATAAATTTAAAAAATATTCTGACATACATGATAGAAATACACGTAATAAAAATAAGTTAGTAACTTATAAGACCAGGCTCCACAAGATCAGCAAATCTTTTAAGGGTTACTGTATACACTTCTACAATAAAGTCCCTAGTCATATTAAGGCTTTGAAGTATCATACATTCAAAGAAACTACTAAGAAACAACTATGTAACAAAGCCTACTATACAATATCAGAATATATGGAGGATAACGAAGCCTGGGCATAATTAAAATGTTACTGTAATCCCAGGTTTGGCAGGTCTACTTTAATGGACATGGCTGTACGTACTTAATTATGGTTTTAGTAATCTGTAAGTAATTAGGTATGTCATGCTCGCTGAAACGTCTGTGCTTACGGCGGCGTCGTGTGCCGGGTCGGTCACTTCCCTATGAAATGGTTGAGGAGGCCGATGGCTGGCACATGCGTCATACTCGTGAACGGGTGCTGTTTGTGTGGACTGGTCTGCCTGATTTGCTTATTTCCATTCATGAAATTTTAACTTGGTCAGACGACAGTTTCTCCATTTAAGATGACTATGCTGTTCTAATATGCATCACAACATTCTGATTTTGTATCAATGAGCTGCTCTAATTCGGGAAATTAAGTCTTTGTAAAACAATATTGTAAGCTATCTCTTGATTGGAAAAGAGCAACACTAGAGTTTCTTGCCCGTTCTTCTCTAGTGATGACTGCCTTCCGAACAGGGTGGTAAAATTTGAAATGACTGAATCTAAGTGATGTATTTGACATTTTATAGATTCAATAAATATTATTTCATTTCATTTCATATTATTTCATTTCATTTCATTTCATTTCATTTCATTTCATTTCATTTCATTTCATTTCATTTCACACATTAGATCGGGAGCCGCAATCTGCTGCATCGGGAATCTGTTAAGGATACGATCATTCGATACGCCGCCGTTTCGGTGACGCCTATTCCGAATACTTTCCGATACGCGAAACGGAACGTAACGTGTCGTAAATCGAACTTGGAACGCATTATATACTGACAGATGTCGGAAAGAACAGCAGGTTGAGTTAAGTATTTTATTTTTAATTTTTTTTTTGTTGCCTGTTTTTTTTTTTTGTTGTTTAAGAATATATTTTGACCTAGTTTTGTTGTGATAAATGTTTACAGGATGAAATGATGAATACAATTCTTTTCCTGTTAGATGTACGGAATGCTTTTTTATCCCTATCTTGTGCTGATCATCGTTATCATCAGTGCGGAAGATGATATTTTTTTTTCCACAAAATCAAGAAATTTATCAGATTATAAAATAGATACTCACGCGGTGTCCTTCATTATTAATAAATTGCACAAGTTTTTAGGATTTTTAATAAATATTAGGTTGGCAACTAAGTTATTGCGGATTTCACTCATAGATGTTTCAGTTGAATTTTTAAGTTTGCTGGCGTAGTCCAAATGTAAAACAAATTTTGTATTTGATAGTTGGCAATTCAGCTATCAATCAGTAAAAAAAGTTTTTTGATCGGTTGCGTAGTTTTCGTTTGGTGTTCATTGAAAAATGGAAAATCAAAAGGAACATTATCGTCATATTTTGCTTTTTAATTTCGCAAATGGAAAACGCATCGCAAGCTCACAAAAAGTTATGTGCTGTTTATGGTGACGAAGCCCTAAAAGAACGGCAGTGTCAAAATTGGTTGGACAAATTTCGTTCTGGTGATTTTCACTCAAAGACGAAAAACGCTCTGTTCGTCCAGTTGAAGTTAATGACGACTTAATCAAAGCAATAATCGATTCGGATCGTCATAGTATAACTCGTGATAATGCAGAGAAGCTTCATTTATCATATACATGCATTGAAAACCACTTAAAACAACTTGGCTATGCTCAAAAACTCGAACTCACGAACTTAATGAAAAGCATTTAACGCAACGCTTTAACAGCTGCGATTTCCTAAAGAAACGTAATGAAAATGACCCATTTTTAAAACGACTGATAATTGGCGATGAAAAATGGGTTGTTTACAATAATATCAAGCCGAAAAAATCATGGAGCAAGCTACGTGAACCAGATCAAACAACATCAAAAACAGGTATTCGTCAATAGCAGGTTTTGTTATCAGTTTGGTGGGATTACAAAGGAATCGTCTATTTTTAACTCTTACCACTCAACCGAATGATCAATTTTGAAGTCTATATTGAACAACTAACGAAATTAAACAATGCAATTGAAGAAAAGTGGCCCGAATTGACAAATCGAATGAAATCATGAAAATGCAAGGCCACACACATCTTTGGTCACTCGGCAAAAATTATTGGAGCTTGGTTGGGATGTTTTGCCACATCCACCATGTAGTCCTGACCTTACACCGTCTGATTACTTTTTGTTTCGATCTTTACAAAACTCCTTGATTGGTAAAAATTTCAAAAACGATGATGATGTAAAATCGTACCTGATTCAGTTTTTTGCTAATAAAAACCAGAAGTTTTATGAACGTGGGATTATGATGCTGCCTGAAAGATGGCAAAAGGTCATTGATCAAAATGGGCAACACATTACAGAATAAAGTTATTTAGTACTATGAAAAAATTGTCTTTGATTTTCTGAAAAAAATCCGCAATTACTTAGTTGCCAACCCAATACATTAGTATTTTTACCCAATAAGAACTGTACCAAGTTGCCTTGCTAAATCTTCGTATGCGTCGCAAAAGGTTTAGGTAGGCGACGAATTTTTATTGAATTTCAAACCTCTTCGTACAAGCTGCTTCAACCTGCCACGCAAATTGCTTCCTAATCGATCACTCATGTGTAATTAGATTTATTTTATTACCACGATTGGGGCGTCAAGACGTCACCGCAGATTGGAAAAATCATACTTCATTTTTAATCATAACTTCGGAGTAAATCTGCTTGAATGGTCTTGAAATGCTCAAGTGGTTAATATCAGTGGCGGTACTTATACACAGAAAACTCAGTAATATTTTGCTCGAACTTGAAACCTCGTGATCGTACGTCACATACTGGTCCTACGAGACCACGAGTTACCTATCCTTCGCCACTTTATCATACGTTTAATGATAATATAGCCCTTTAATGATAGGAACGATATTATGTAGAACAAGATGAGGTGATAGAGAATGATGTAACGAGGGCGTTGAAATATATAGTTGATAAAAAAGGTTGATTTAAGGTTCCACTTCGCTTACTTTCAAGTATAGTAAAACCAAACGCTTTACTAGAAAACGCTGATATTCTAAACTAATTACGTCAGTAAAAAGTTCGCTTTTACCTTTGAGGAAATGCGCTATTAGGCATGCAAATCTGGTCCGCAATTTTCGTTTCCGATCGGATGAAATAACGTGTTCCAAATTCCTACGCTCTGCTGAATGATTAAAGAAATTTACGTAATAAAGGAAATTGTAATAATGGGAGATTTTTTATACTGTGGAAATGAACGAATGAATTGAATTCAAATGTCTGATGAGGGAAATGGAGAATTCAAAGAAAACAGTCATATGTGATTTAAAAACAGTAATGAAAAATGTATGGAGAACGACAATTTTAATAACTTACTTATAGATGGTCAATCTACGACTCTCAATACTTTGGGTCATTGCTTGCTCTTTGCAGGTCTTGATGAAAAAGTTAAGCATAGGAAGGGTATATAAAAGGATTTATTATGCTTTAGACAAAAGCCAACACGCACTGGGTCAGCGTGATGGACTAAGACCTAAACCCTGACAGTTGTAGAGGAGGTCCGTAGCCAGCAGTGAGATGCATATGGGCTGGTGATGATGATGATGAACATAGTAAAGCTGTTGCGTCATAGGTGGTTTAATTCCTCATAGAGATTCTTTATGTATTCGGGTTAAGTAACTATTCAATTTTGAACTTATCTCAAGTATCATTAGAGTGAAATGAAGATACTAAACGACAAAAGCAGAAAAAATCCTAATAATCTACATTTAAAGAGCCAATTTCTAACCAACGTCATGAAAAAATATGAAGTAAATCTTAAATTATGAACTTATCTATAACCTTAAACTTGAAATGAAGCAACTATATAGAAGAACAAAAGCAAAAAAATGTAATAACGTACCTAAAGCTATAATCAGTTACTTTTTAATTTGAAACATCAAAAAAAAATTACTGGCACGAGATAAAATTGAAAGCCCGGTAGGCTATACCTTCCGTCTTTTTGCCAATGAATAAATTAGCATTTTATCTTAATAGCGTATCTTTTTAAAAAGTGCTTTACTCAACATAAAAGAAATTGCGAACGGTAGTCATCTTTTCAATATTACAAAACGAGAAAAACATTTTGGACAACAAATCGGTTCGTTCATAAGCGGTCGCCTAGCCGCGGAAAATTCTTAGTCATTTCTTCCCAGATTTAATCTTCGGGATCAAAGGTATTTCGTGTTTATTTAAAAGGAACTTGTGACAATTTGTTTTATTCCCTTTTTGTTTCAATATTGCTGTGGGGAAGAGGAAATTAATAACGTTCTTGGAATTATATTAAAGTGGGCTTTTTTAGCTAAACCAAGTGGGAACCGAATAACTAATGCCGAAAGGTTCCATGGGATTTTAAGTCTATTTTCATAATAAATAAAGAATTTATTAAATACTATAGAAAATATTTACATTTAATCTATCTAGAAAAAGATGTAATATATCTATCAATGTGTATTGATAATAAAATTTGCAGTTCTAACGACACAGCAGATTCATTTCTTCATTAAATATTATAATTGTTTACGAAATTGCTGAGACCAGCAAGAGAAAAGAGAGTTAAAGAATTTAATACTTTTCGCCACTCCGCCGTACTGATATAAAAATTAGTGTTAAAGTGCAATGTTAGTGAGGCTTGATAGAAAAGTCTATTTTCTAGTTATCTAGGCTATATTCGTTGAATATTAAAACTCTACGAGAGGATTCAATCTAAGAAGGGGCGAGTCTGTCTCCCGACTGTGAATAGATTAACATTATTATGCATATTGCAAAGCATCGACGTCGAATAATCTGTTGCAGACTTTTATTTCCATTGCTTTGTAAATGCGATAATGGAAGTTCGGTTTAATGGGATCTACTATGTTGCTTTTTGCTTGTACTTGAAGTAATGTTGAAGATAATTTTCTTGGTCACAATATTGACTGCCAGACATTAATTTAGTGATCTTTTGCTCCCTCTAATCTATTACGATTAGAGGTATCGATCCCGGGATCCCGAAGCCCGGGATCCCGGGATCCCGGTCATTTTTCAGTCCCGAAATTTTCGGGATTAAATTTAATAAATCCCGGGATTTTCGGGATTGACATATTTATAATAAGAATCAATAAAAATGTGCTTTCTAAGATCATTAAACAAGAAATTACTCTTTCTGAGGCTAGTTTTACACGAGGCAATAATTTGGAGAAGACCTATAAAAATTTATAGACGATTCCTCCAACTTCCATCGAGTCTGAACGCGCTTTTTCTGCTTCTACATATGCCACAAATTAAGAAGTATGCTTTCGGATGAGACGTTGGATGCGTTGTTATTTCTAAGATTTTATTTTCGTGGGTTAAATAAGTAATTTATAGTTCCTATATTTATATTTTATTTAAAATACATTGATCTCTGTTGCATGTCTTTTTTATAGTACAATGGCGTTTCTTTGTTTAGATAAAAGGGCTTAGTTTGTTTATTTTATCAGAAGAAATTATAATTTTGTTTTATTTTTTAATATTTAAGTAAAGATTTAAAATAAAAGATTTAT
Source organism: Cephonodes hylas (assembly GCA_030295005.1). NCBI lineage: Eukaryota > Metazoa > Arthropoda > Insecta > Lepidoptera > Sphingidae > Cephonodes > Cephonodes hylas. Next base: position 11,485,421 of record AP025371.1, read on the forward strand.
TTTAAAATGCTTTACTTTCTTTTTGTTACCACTTTTTATTACTAATACAATCCCGGGACTACCCCGGGATCCCGGGATTAACTGTTGATAATCCCGAAATCCCGGGATTACAAAAATCGACCGGGATCGAATCCCCTAATTACGATATGATGTTTAAAAATTAAGTATATAGGAGTTTATTCAACCTTTAGAAGTACGAGCTAGATTAACTTATCTAATAAACCCTTCGGATTTTAGATGCATTCATCTTCTGATCATGTTTAGGCGAACGTAGTATAGGACATCCTGTAACATGATGAATCGAAGACTTTAAAAATGAGGAAATATTGAACATACAATGAAGAACAATTAGAAGCTATAAAGTAAAACAAGAGACCATGTTAAAATAAGGGAAAATAGAAGAGGATAATCGAGGATATCCCTTACAAAGAATAAAAGCAGGTAATGAACCACTCATACGTACCTAAAATAAAATCGCACGTTTCCATGCAAATAAAAATTACCAGGCTCCGATAAACAGCTAAATAATTAAATACGTGTGCATTGAATGGGTCGATACGTCGCTGTCTCGGACACGATGGTGACCCGGTCAAATCACTGTGTACTGATTAGTTCCGGCTATTCTCGCTTCCACTTACCTATTTCAATTAGCAGCATTATTTTAGAACGTTGGTCGGTTTACATTTTTTCTTTTGCTTTTACATTTGTGGTCTTCACTTTTAAAGCTTTTCTCCTGCTTTGTTTTGCTAATGAGTTGACATGCGATATGTTGTGATATTGGCGTAAGAGTTTACATATAATTACAAAACTCTGATTTTGAAGTGGTTATTTATAATGAAATATCTTCTGTGAATGAAAGAATGATGAAGAAACATCATCGTAAATCAAAGACTTTCATAGAAGCCCAACAGTCCAGCTCGCCTTTTTATTTTTCGGAAAAAACCTATTAATTATATTGTAAATGGTAAATAATAAAAACAAAAATTTCCGAAACAATCCACCCTAATCACGCAACACACTACAAGGCACCAAAAAACAATTTCAGCAAAGCATTTCCTTAGCCTTATTTCGTAAGTAAGTTTTAAAGAGACAACTAATGCATACATACATACATACTTCTTGCAGTTATGTAATTAGCGACTGACTTTCATGCGAACTTATTTTATTATGCCACTGGTTCTCGCCCCAACGCGGTTTGCGTTCACTTAGTACGGTCCCGTTGAACTTTCCGAGCTGTTTTTATGTCAAGATATCTGCGTTTATGTCGACTCGAGTTTGCATTTAAAAGGTAACTTTTGTTGCTCCTGTGTGCGAGTCAAAGAGAAATAGTTTTTGTCGGGCACGAGTATTTTTTTATGATTAAAACCAGTCTTTACTTCTGCAATTCGAGTATTTCCATGTCCATTCGTCTACGATCTGTTCGCTATCGATTAGTTTAAAGTGTTTTTGGATTTTTCTTATCGTAATATCAGGTCGTCGGACCATCGTGCTGCAGGACGTCCTATACTACGTCTGCTGGTCTCCACTCTAATCGGGATGGTTGGCGCTTACTTGGGGAGGCCTAAATCCAGCAGTGGACGGCGAAAGGCTGAGTACATATCTATACTAATATTATAAAGCTGAAGAGTTTGTTTGTTTGTTTGTTTGTTTGTTTGTTTGTTTGTTTGTTTGTTTGTTTGTTTGTTTGTTTGTTTGTTTGTTTGTTTGTTTGTTTGTTTGTTTGTTTGTTTGTTTGTTTGTTTGTTTGTTTGTTTGTTTGTTTGTTTGTTTGTTTGTTTGTTTGTTTGTTTGTTTGTTTGTTTGTTTGTTTGTTTGTTTGTTTGTTTGTTTGTTTGTTTGTTTGTTTGTTTGTTTGTTTGTTTGTTTGTTTGTTTGTTTGTTTGTTTGTTTGTTTGTTTGTTTGTTTGTTTGTTTGTTTGTTTGTTTGTTTGTTTGTTTGTTTGTTTGTTTGTTTGTTTGTTTGTTTGTTTGTTTGTTTGTTTGTTTGTTTGTTTGTTTGTTTGTTTGTTTGTTTGTTTGTTTGTTTGTTTGTTTGTTTGTTTGTTTGTTTGTTTGTTTGTTTGTTTGTTTGTTTGTTTGTTTGTTTGTTTGTTTGTTTGTTTGTTTGTTTGTTTGTTTGTTTGTTTGTTTGTTTGTTTGTTTGTTTGTTTGTTTGTTTGTTTGTTTGTTTGTTTGTTTGTTTGTTTGTTTGTTTGTTTGTTTGTTTGTTTGTTTGTTTGTTTGTTTGTTTGTTTGTTTGTTTGTTTGTTTGTTTGTTTGTTTGTTTGTTTGTTTGTTTGTTTGTTTGTTTGTTTGTTTGTTTGTTTGTTTGTTTGTTTGTTTGTTTGTTTGTTTGTTTGTTTGTTTGTTTGTTTGTTTGTTTGTTTGTTTGTTTGTTTGTTTGTTTGTTTGTTTGTTTGTTTGTTTGTTTGTTTGTTTGTTTGTTTGTTTGTTTGTTTGTTTGTTTGTTTGTTTGTTTGTTTGTTTGTTTGTTTGTTTGTTTGTTTGTTTGTTTGTTTGTTTGTTTGTTTGTTTGTTTGTTTGTTTGTTTGTTTGTTTGTTTGTTTGTTTGTTTGTTTGTTTGTTTGTTTGTTTGTTTGTTTGTTTGTTTGTTTGTTTGTTTGTTTGTTTGTTTGTTTGTTTGTTTGTTTGTTTGTTTGTTTGTTTGTTTGTTTGTTTGTTTGTTTGTTTGTTTGTTTGTTTGTTTGTTTGTTTGTTTGTTTGTTTGTTTGTTTGTTTGTTTGTTTGTTTGTTTGTTTGTTTGTTTGTTTGTTTGTTTGTTTGTTTGTTTGTTTGTTTGTTTGTTTGTTTGTTTGTTTGTTTGTTTGTTTGTTTGTTTGTTTGTTTGTTTGTTTGTTTGTTTGTTTGTTTGTTTGTTTGTTTGTTTGTTTGTTTGTTTGTTTGTTTGTTTGTTTGTTTGTTTGTTTGTTTGTTTGTTTGTTTTGTTTGTTTGTTTGTTTGTTTGTTTGTTTGTTTGTTTGTTTGTTTGTTTGTTTGTTTGTTTGTTTGTTTGTTTGTTTGTTTGTTTGTTTGTTTGTTTGTTTGTTTGTTTGTTTGTTTGTTTGTTTGTTTGTTTGTTTGTTTGTTTGTTTGTTTGTTTGTTTGTTTGTTTGTTTGTTTGTTTGTTTGTTTGTTTGTTTGTTTGTTTGTTTGTTTGTTTGTTTGTTTGTTTGTTTGTTTGTTTGTTTGTTTGTTTGTTTGTTTGTTTGTTTGTTTGTTTGTTTGTTTGTTTGTTTGTTTGTTTGTTTGTTTGTTTGTTTGTTTGTTTGTTTGTTTGTTTGTTTGTTTGTTTGTTTGTTTGTTTGTTTGTTTGTTTGTTTGTTTGTTTGTTTGTTTGTTTGTTTGTTTGTTTGTTTGTTTGTTTGTTTGTTTGTTTGTTTGTTTGTTTGTTTGTTTGTTTGTTTGTTTGTTTGTTTGTTTGTTTGTTTGTTTGTTTGTTTGTTTGTTTGTTTGTTTGTTTGTTTGTTTGTTTGTTTGTTTGTTTGTTTGTTTGTTTGTTTGTTTGTTTGTTTGTTTGTTTGTTTGTTTGTTTGTTTGTTTGTTTGTTTGTTTGTTTGTTTGTTTGTTTGTTGGAACGCTAGGATCTCAGGAACTACTGGTCCGATTTGAAAAATTCTTTCACTGTTAGATAGCAAATTTATCCAGGAAGGCTATAGGCTATATAACATCACGCTACGACTAATAGGAGCGGAGCAGCAATAAAGAATGTTTCAAAATCGGGGATATTTTTTTCCTTTTGAAAGCTTCCGCCGCGTGCGCTGCCGAAACGGTTAAAGTTACGCTGAAATAATGTATGACAGAATTGTTCTCCTTTAAAAGTTCTAAAAAAAAGTCCGCGACAGCATATGCCTATCTTTTTGGATTGGTTCACTGTAATCTCTTTTATGCTAACCAAATTTGTCCTAAAATAAAGCATTGTTTATGAAGGTGTTTTTATAAAGATTATGTTAATCCTTATCAAATAAATGCGTTATTCATTATAAGTATTTAATTTAAAAGAAATTTGCCCTTTACATCATTTGATTTTAATTCGTATCTTAGAAGATATCGCAGTTTTAAAATAATGATCAAGCGCGCAATAATGATGCACAAGGCGCCGACCGGCATGTTACGGTTTCACGTTTAAACAATTTGACCGATTTGTAGGATTTTCGTATATTTTATTTACGTAAATGGGGCTCTGCGGAGAAAAAACTACAACTTATTTTCTTTCTGAACCCAACCCTGTAGTCCACGCAGACGGAGTTGCGGGCAAAAGCTAGTAGTATATATATAATAGTATATATATAATTTAAGGTTTTTGGCGCATTTAGTAACTGTCTAGACGATAAAGGAAACTAAGTTGCGGTTGATAAATCTGAAATATTCATTATTATTTTGGGTCAATTATCTTGGTATTTTAGAAGTTTAATAGTACTGGTATTTGTTAATAATCATGACCAATCTATACTAATATTATAAAGCTGAAGAGTTTGTTTGTTTGTTTGTTTGTTTGAACGCTAGGATCTCAGGAACTACTGGTCCTATTTGAAAAATTCTTTCACTGTTAGATAGCACATTTATCGAGGAAGGTTATAGGCTATATAACATCACGCTACGACCAATAGGAGCGGAGCAGCAACAAAGAATGTTTCAAAATTGGGAACATTTTTTCCTTTTTGTGAGGTTCCGCTGCGTGCGCTGGGGAAACGGTTAAAGTTTCGCTAAAGTAATGTATGACATAATTGTTCCCCTTTAAAAGTTCTAAAAAAAAGTCCGCGACAGCATATGTCTATCTTTTAAGGTTAGCTAACTATAACGTCTTTTTTTATCTTAAACAAATTTATTTAAAAATAAAGCATTATTTGTGAAGGTGTTTTATAAAGATGATATTAATCCTTATCTAAATAAATACGTTATTCAATACAAGTATTTAATATAAAATAAATTTGCCCTTTACATCATGTGATTCTAATGAGTATCTTAAAAGATATCGCAATTTCAAAATAATGATCAAGCGCGCAATAATAATACACAAGGCGCCAATCGACGCGTTACGGTTTCACGTTTAAACAATTTGACCAATTTGTATGGCTTTTGGTATGGACCTAAATAGGACAGGACTCTGAGGGGTAAATAGACTATTTCTTATTTTCTTTCTGAACTCAACCCTGTAGTCTACGCGGACGGAGTCGCGAGCAAAAGCTAGTATCTTAATATAGTATCAATAAATAAAGAAAATTTAATTAAAGTGTCCATCAGCATAAAACAGCATCCAATTGCAATATACATGAGCAAAAGCTATACAAATGAGGTGTGATGTCTAATACTTCATGCTACAAATTCATGGTTCCAGACACCCTGCTTTTCAGATAAAATTTTGTGACGTCACGCATTGAACAGTTAAGCCATCAAACGTTTCAGAATCGTTAACATCAATGCAAGTTAAGCATCCTTTGACATACAAAGGGTTACACATTGCTGCTTAATCCCCGTCACGTCAGGAAGCGATCCATGTACGTTCGTACATAGATATATGTTTGTCGGTATTTATTAACAATACAATGTATCTAGATCTCACCGAGGACCAACTAAACAAACTTGAGCGTCTTCAAAATTTTTGTATTAGACTCATTTTTGGCCTTCGCAAATATGATCACGTTTCCGAACTTCGTGCTAAGCTCAAGTGGTTACCCATACGGCTTCGCCGGAATGCTCACATTCTCTATCTTCTTTACAATATCTTATTTCAACCTTCTTCCCCTTCTTATCTCAAAGATCGCTTTATATTTCTCCATAACAACCTTTCTAGAACCTTGAGGTCGTCAGGAGATTTGAAACTGAGAGTGCCTGTACATACAACTACTTTCATGGACAAATCATTTACAGTCCAAGCTGTCCGTTTGTGGAATGCCCTTCCACCTGCTATAAGACGAGCTGAAACTATCCACTCCTTTAAAAAAAAAGTAAAAGATCACTATCTGTCTCTGTAATCTAACTTTCTCCACTCACCTGCTTACATGCTAGACATTAAAAATGTTTATGTATTATATATGTTTATTTATGTATTTAGTTGTAGGTATATTTTTATAAATTTATATCTGAGGCCTATAGAATCAAAACCAGCTAAACGCCAGTTGGAATCAAAGACAATTAAATACAAATTTATTCAGTCTGTACTCAAATATTGTGGTATTTTTATAATTTAAAATTCTGATTTTTAGTGGTATTCACATTCTTTATAAATCTCTTTTAAAATATAAAATATCATAGCCACCTAAACAAAGTTATCGATTTTTGTAGATTACTGAATATTTGACTCACTTGGATTTAGCTGCCTTTGATTTTATAGGCCTCATCTATTAGTATGTTTTATATATATTTATAATTATAAATTTATCCTAGTTTATATGTATTTATTTTAGTAGTTTCTTTTCTTTGACTTCTTCTATACACTTTATTCTACGCTATTTATTTCTTTTTCTTTTACTATCCATCCTAAGGTTGCCTCTAAAATATTGCCCAGTGCGATAAGGCCGCCTCTTGTTTTATATCTTGTTAATTAAGTATCGTTATTTTATTCAGTGTATGTGCAAGAAAGTTTTTAAATAAAAAATAAATATCTCACAGAGGAATTTGGTACGTTTAATCTACTCGTAATATAAAGCGGGCTCCTATGAAAATAAAAATACACCTTTGGTTCTCCAAAAGATTATATTTTATATATGATATCATATTCTTCTATATTTGAGCATTTTTATACAACAAACTTAATATATGTATATTAACGCTGAGCGGCCCAAGTGTAGTGCAAATGTAGAAAGACATCGTGATGAAACCTGCAATTAGGCCGGAGTAGTCGTCTAACACCTTAAGCTTATTAGATGAAGAGAGATCCCCTGCCAAAAAAAAATTATCAACTATTTGGGCAAGTGAGATTGTAATGAAATAAACTAAAAAAAAGGGTTGGAGCTGACGCGAAAGCAAAATATTCGGATCAGCCAAAGCCGCAATGGCTGTTAGTAGTTCTATATAATTACGTAGACCGCGATATCAACCGCATACTAATTAGTTGTGCATTTGCGGTGGCTGTCTCCACTGTGCATCGATTAAAGCGCCCCAACCGATGTGCTTAGGCGTACTAATCCTACGTACGTAGTTCAAATACCTTCAAACGTAAATCGACTATGCTTGAATTTCAAATTTCATTGAAAAATATCTTTCAAAGTAACAGAAGCAAATACTTTTGAAAGCCCCGTGGCGCAGTTGGCTAGACACCAGCTTGCGAAACAAGCAGCCGTGGGTTTGATCCCCGCACCGAGACAAATTTTAAAGTAATCAAAGACCTCCCCAATAGGCACCAATCATCCCGGTATTTAGCAGATTTCCACATACAAAAACGATTCTGGATAATAAAACATTAATTTTCTGTTGTATTTTATCTCCACATAAGCTTTTGTCTTGAATTCAATCATAATTATAATGTAAATCCAAATATACGTTACCATGACGTAGCAGATTCAAAGAACGCTTGACGAACATTTCCGCATCACTATACATCGCTTCGTTTACCCTTCCATCCTTGTTAATTCCAAAGGTAATCCTGCTTAACACTCCTAACACATGTTTATACTGATTAAACCCCTTGGTATTTTCCAGGAAATTGTTTCCCAGGGATGGTTCCGTATCTAATCATCGTGAAAAGCATAATCCATTTGGATCAAACCAACCGTTCTTCCCAAAGTTGATTGTATCTAAATTCGTTCGTTCCATTGGCCCATGCAATCAAATTAGGATCGAATACTTCAAACGGTCAATTTTTATATTTGGGGGTTTACTTTGTTCAGGATCCTATAAATAATATTTCGTTGTTTTTCTTATTTTAAAAAGATTATTAAGCCTTGAAACTTCATATCACGGTTCATACACATACATAAAAATTGAGAAATCATCAATTTCTTCCCTTTTCTAATTATTTTTTTGATTGGCGTGGTATATTTTCTCCTTCCATAAATAATATCTATTAGCCGGCATGTCATCATCTACTCCAAAACCTTAAATATTATCTTCTTTGAAACGCTCCCTTGAAGTTATTCCAAATTAGAGAAATACAAAGCTAAAATTTGGGGTACCTATCTTATCGTTAAGAGTGTTCTTTTCAGATATACTCCCTTGACTAAATTGCGGGATCTTAAAATGATTCGCATCCATCATTACATAGAACAAAATATGTAATAATGTTTCAATTGAAATGGTGTATTCAGACCATGATCGAAAACCACATAAATTAAATACCTTTGGTTATAAGAAAAACGTCAAAATTGTTATTTTTTGTCGGAATTTTTTAACCCCAATGGGTTTGTAATGACATTCTGAATAACCGAGTATGAGCGCACATTACAGAGATAGCCTTTTTTTCGAAATTTGCTGTTCTTAAGAAGAAACCGAATATCACTTTGCCCAACACTTGAATCAAAACCCTTACCTCTGGATTTCAAGCGAACCAAACAATCATAAATATGAAATTGAATAACAAAATCTGCCTGACGCATAATAGAATAATACCCAGGCGTTTCTCAGAAGGTTCCGAGTGTTTTTTACGACATTCAGATCGGATTACGGAGAGCGGGAAGATTTGAATTATGTTTTTGTAAAAAGGACGCGTGTTCTTGTGGCTTTGTTAAATGATCTCTCTTTTGATTTATGTGTCATGTGGGTTTGCATGGTGTTTCTTAATGTATACATTATAAACATATTTGGAATAATGTTTTTAGAACAGAATGTTAATATAACATTACAATTCTGCATCCATATTTTGTTAAGTATTAGTCCTAAGTAATAGGGGACAAGCATATCGTTGGTTGTTGGAAATCATATTCTGCTTCTGTGAATTACCTTATACAAAACTCAATAAGACTTTTCCTGACTCTCATTGAATCCGATCGAAGCCAGGATCTCTAAATCACACGGCACATACTTTTGACACGAGACCATGAAGAAGACAAATACAATTATTTTTGAAAACTGTATCTTATTTATATTGATATGTTTTAGTTGGGCGGATGAAACTTGGTACGTACATAAATTACTCTCGACTAGCAAAAAATACTCATGCATGAATGAGGAAATATCTCTCGGATGAAACCACTTACCAAAGCGTACTACAAATGCTAATTGCTGTGCGTGGGTTTGAAAGGTGCCGGGTTTAATACCCAGGTCGAGCAAAATGCTATTGTGTTACCCATTAGGAATTTCTCGAAAGCAGCAACAAACCTGAAAATACATTGAATAGGGGCGATGGGATCGCGTCTCACTGCGTAGGAGTTATAACATAGCTGGCGAAATGTGGGTGTAAGACACGCGTGCCTATTTCTTCGAGTAATCAGACGGGTATTTTTATTCTATTGTCACTCTATCGCTTTCTACTGCTAAACGAAGGCCTCCACAAGTAGGCGCCCTGCAGCACGATGGTCCGGCGACTAGATACAGGTAGCGGAAACTAGGTGGCTTCTCAAGACTGGCATGGTTGCTGAGTATATACAAGGATAATAAGACTGTGATCCAAGATTAAGACAGGTAATGGTTCCTTCAGCGCGATGGTCCGACGTCTTTAGAGAGGTATCGAATAGTGGGAGGACAAGGACTGCTCATGACCGGGTTGGTAGAAGTATATGGTAGTGTATAGGGATAAAAAGACTGTGATTAAAAATTAAGACAGGTTATGGTTTACGGTGATCGCAGACAAATTGGCGCTAAAATGATAAAAAAAAATACCTTTTCCTAGTAAGAATTAATACTTATGCTAGTTATAAAAACGCCATAATGCAGTAAATAACATTTTATTTTCACGTATTTTTTTCTTGCGTAATAGTGCTTGTAATCTTTATAACTATTACCCGTCTTAACTTTTGATCACTGTCTTTATATATACTCTTACTTTATTTCGAAAACCAACTAAAAGGATTTTTAATTGCATCAATGATTAAGCTTTGAATCAACCAAAGGAGGTGAAAGAAAACCCAGCAATAACATTGGACTGTGTACCCATAGTTTTACACCGAGCATCCTGCTCGCAAATCAAATGGAAAACCTACTGGAATGTAAAGAGAGAGCGAGGTTTAACGTTGCGCTTCACAGAATCCCGTGCTTCACATATCAAAGAGTAGGAATCGCGATGATTTTATACAACTTTTAAAAGGTTAATTTCGAAAGTCTTTCGTTCTTTTTTTGCCATTTTTTATTATAAATATCTTTAAAAGAAAGTCTATAGGGCTAAGTCCTTTTGTATTTGTAAGCATATGCAATCTGGAAATATAACTAACAAACGATACTAAATTCATCATCATCACCATTGCTAGCCCATTTACGTCCCACTGCTGGGTATGAGTATCCTCTACTATCAAGAGGGTTAAGGCTTTATTCCACCACACTGGCCTAATAATAGTACAGGTGGGCGAACTACACACCTTAGAAATTCCTAAAAACTTCCGCGTGTGCAGGTTTCCTTGCAATGTTTTCTTTAACATTTAGAGGACGTGATAATTGATTAAAAAACACGTCATTTCGCAAACTCAGAAGTATGAACCTTTTTTTTTTTTTTGTTATCGAGGGGAAAGCTGTTTATGGCTCTACTTCCCGCCAGCCCGGGGGCGGTGGGGGGCGGGAAGCGTATGTCGGGGTCACCGGTCTTCCAACCCGGCGCGCGGCGACGTCAGGTCCGCGCAGGTGTAAGTGCCGGGCTGGGTCCCTAACAAAATCCCTAAACCGGCATACCGACCAAAACCCCCCGGTGGCCATCACCGCGCCGAGTGGGGCGACCACGGAACGTGAGCGAGAAGCGCCCACCGTTATACCGCAGTCGCCCGGTGCGCCTCCGGAACGTAAACGTCCCGGCCTTCACGAATTTGAAGGGGGCGCAGTTGCACCCCCACTATCTTGATTTGGGCGCCCTGGTTGTGAATGGGCGCCCGCGACGTGCACGGGCCACAGTGCCGCCGCCCCGCTCGGGGTCACTTTCAGTGAGGACGCGCCGCCCCCGCAGCGCGCCCAGCGACCCCAAGGGCCCCTTTGAGTCGCCTCTTACGACAGGCAGGGGATACCGTGGTGAGATTCTAACGCCCCCTTGCCACAGGGCAGAGAAGTATGAACCTGGGGTTCGTCCCGTGACCGCCGACACAAATGACCGCGCCTTAACCTCGAGGCCATCACTACTTTTACAATATTCGACGGCATTTAAACAAAAACAATATTAAAAAAAAATACGACCAATAACATAAAATCCAAGCTATATAATATTTTGCATATTAAAAATCATAAATTCATTTTATACCCCAGTATTCAATTTCAGTTATTAATAAATATTCTTGGAAACTGTAAAAAGTATAATAATAGTCAAAGAGCTTTACAAAATACTGAATCATAAAGTGACACACGCGCTGAGGAATGTCGGTGACAGTTTGGTTTCAATGTAAGCATCCACCGAATTTTTTAAATAAAGACCTATATGAGTCATAACAGATTTTATTATCATAAAAAATGAAGTGTTTCTGTTTTCCTTTAACCTAATACATGGTGTCCTTTTAGGTTTTATTCTTATTCAAACCACTTTCCTTTATGTAATAAAAAAGTTAAAAGTTACTCATCTACGTACATATATAATAAATATCTTAGAATTAAAGGACAAGTATTTCGGTGTTACGTTTTCCATTACCAATTTGCCAATATTCTCGAACGGAGAAGCAGATAATTATTATGTGCAGATAATTGTATCTTCACCCAGTTATACAATCCTAATTAAAATAACTGCAGTCCATTATCACTTTTTGAAAACATTACCACATCCAGCCGCTATTGAGGATTACTTAATGCAAAAACCCTAATAGCATTACACGCACAACGTACACTCAAAGAATTTATCAGCCTACTTGCTTTGCCTAAAAAAAAAAAGCTAAACCTCATTCAAAAATAAGGCCAAAACAAACGCGGAACTGCGAATCTCTCACGGGCGCAAGTTTTCATTGCATAGAAGCAGGGCGTTGAAAAATGTTCACCGGGGCAATTTACTTCGCCGACTAACAAGGGGATTTACGTGACGGGCTACACCACTTCATACCGGCTGCGTTTACTCACACTTGAACTGCACTTAGCGCTGCTTCTTCTGTTCATTTACCCTGTGAATGGAGATCGGATTGGCTCTATTGAAGGCTTGAAACGTTGGTATAACGTTCCTTATTTATACCAAAAAGAACGCGAGAGATTTTTTCGTATTATACCATTGCATTGTTGACAGACCCGTGGCGCAGTTGGCTAGACACCAGCTTGCGAAACGAGCGGCCGCGGGTTCGATGCCCGCACCGAGACAAATGTTTGTGTGATCCACAAATATTTGTTTCGGGTCTGGGTGTTTGTGAGACCGAAAAGTCTCTCGTAGCGTCTGATACCCCCGAAACAAGACTCGTATCTTAGTGTCGGGTCAGGACTATGTATGTGACTGTTGGGTGTATTTATTGTGGTAGTTAGTCTGTCTTCAAGTGCCCTACTTTCTGTTATTACGGGACCTTTAACCATGGCTTAAGGAAGCACCTTTAGTTAGCTTATAAGCGTATTTCCTACTTTCTGATATTTTAGGTTGTATAAGTATGTCAAGCATTACAGCAAACCGACTTAAAGATGTGGAATGACGAGAGATTGAAGTCTCTCATTAAAGAATGACTAAGGAGTTTCCTTAGCAATAAATGTAGAGAACATTTATGCTGATATTACTCTGACCTTTATACATTTTAGTTAAATCTGATTTAGCATCTTCGTGCTACGATTGCGAATGGTAGGGCTATATGATGTCTACTGCCTTTCAGCCTCACAATTGTGTTACAGTCGGCTGAGATCTTACCAATCGTCACTGGGATTCCAATTAATACCCAAAAACTTCGTCATTTTATTTCTATATTTTCACTGTTTTTTTTTTAAGGAGCAGACAGAGATGCAATTCTGCACCCACCATATAATCCACCATTTTTAGTGAGTGAAAACCCTTTTTTCGGGTACATTTCCATATTTTTTTTCCACGAGTGTATTTCAATGATGTTACTAAAATTTTTATAGTAGGAAATCTTAATAAAACTCCCTTACCCGGAAACGTGGCACCGCGAGACCACAAGGCATTATACATCAAAACACTATTCGTTTACGCACACCCAATGCTCAATCGCCAGCCATCCGTTACAAAGCGGCTTGGTGAGTTATGTTCCAAACTTGTAAATTATTGGGTGGAGTTCGCGACCACACTCAAAGTCCCTGCAAATAGTGTGCGTAACTTCATTCGTTCCTTTAGGATCGTCGGAAGGATCTAGTAGGGATACCCATGTGGTGAAATGTCTTTATATTGATTTTAATCAAACAGAAATATTAATTGATTAGGATGGTTAGTATATTTCTGATATTCTGACTACTAGTGGGAAAAAATAATGATGGCCTCGAGATTCAGGCACAGGTATATTCACAGTGAATCATCACGTTGTTTAAAGGTGAAGGAAAGCATCGTGAGGAAACCCGCACATGTAAAGTTCTTAGGATTTTCTTATGTATATGTAGGCCACCAATCCGAACTAGGCCAGCGTAGTGGACTAAGGCTTAAATTACCGCCTTAGTTGCAGGTGAAGCCTGCACGTATTATATGGGCTGGACAAGATAACGGTGAGAATATCTGAGTAGCAGCAACGATTCTAGCTTTGTTCCTTAATACGCTGAAATGATATCCGATTTAACATCTTTCGTCTTTGGTATTTATGTATATTAACCTCTCATATAGGCCATTACAAAAAGTAGATTAGCTCGTACTCCGTTCCCATACCAAACTCACCTAAAACTTTAAACGCACTTATCCAGCACTCTCCAAGTTTACAATACTTGAACGTATTTACAAGTTAAGTTGTACAAGCGAAGCGTAAAGAGACGTGATACTGTTACAAGATTAAGAAGTTATTGAGCAATTAACGTAAGGTCGAAGGGGGACTTACTTCAAGAAAAGACGCTTTTTGTTTTAATTTATTCGATGTTTTGATTCACTTACACGTTTGACGCTATTTTATGCATTTGGAAATATTAACTACCCTTACATATAAACACGAATGAAAAAACATGGCCAATCATAAATTTGATTTGATTTGCAAGAGGGAAACAATAATGGCTTCAAAAGTTAAAAGGAACAAAACTAAATGTAAATAGTAGTGTAATATTTAAATAAATAAATACACCCAACAGTCGCATACATAGTCCTGACCCCACACTAAGATACGAGTCTTGTATCGTGGGTATCAGAAACTACGAGAGACTCTTCGGTCTCATAAACACCCAGACCCGAAACAAATATTTGTGGATCACACAAACATTTGTCTCGGTGCGGGGATCGAATCCTCGGCCGCTCGTTTCGCAAGCTAGTATCTAGCCAACTGCGCCACGGGGCTGTCAAATTTTGTTTGTTGCATTTTTTTTATAAAATGTAAACATCACAGTCTTTTTACTGGCACAGCAAAAAGACAACGTGACATCTACTGGCTAGCACAATTCTGTTCAAACGTACTATCGACACGTCGATCTCATCCCCAACACACTCATACTAGCTTGCTAAAATGCTTTTTCACACTACAGTTGAGGACCTATCAGTATTTATAGGAAGCGGAGAACACTATTTATATACAGATACTGGCCTTAGATCGAGGCAAATATCATGGTAAAAGACTTAGTTCAACAGTGGGATGAAATTTGACTGTAACTAATAAAAAGAAACATCCAACACTTACATACGTAGTTCCGACCCCACACTAGGATACAAGTCCTATGTCATGGGTATTAAAGACTGCGCGAGGCTTTTCGGTCTCAAAAATACCCAGATCAGAACAAACTATTTGTTCACACAAACATTTTTCCCGGTACGGGAATCAAACCCACTTTCGCAGGTGTCTAGTCCATTGCATCACGGGGCTGTCGAATCTATAGTAGTGACGACATTAATTATCCTTTCCAACCAACATATCCTTTAGAAGTCTAAACTTCTCGGAAAGACTGGATATTCCAAAGATGAAATTTCAGTCGCAGCGTGGGCGAACTCAAAACATTTTACATCGTACAATTACACGTTCCAATTTTAGTATTTGTTCTTGGTACATCAGCCCTATCTCAAAACATTACAAATGTTAATTGCTCTCCGGATATAATTAAAACGAGCGACAAAACAAAGCGATCTGAATTTATGTACAAAGGAAAGAGTGGAAGAGTAATTAGCTGTATTGTAATGTGCGCGTAATGCTTCGCTTTTATAGAAACGGTTGAGGCGTATAATTAATAAAAAAGTATATAATATATAATATGTAATATATTAGATTATTAGTTTAAAATGTACTCAAGAGAAAAGAAATAGATTAGTGTAAAAAAACTACCCTTAAAATGATGCCTTAAAAATGTCTCACCATAAGTCAATTCGCTACTCTTTTGCCAATCAATTGTTTCGCTAAAAGTTCACAAAAAGTTAGATCTGTAGTCTTTTTCACCTCCTGTAATTTGGATGCACATTACACAAATAATTCAAGTTACTTACTTAAACTTCATCATGTCTTAAGTACTAAAACAGTCTATTCCCAATTCAGCTATCATTTACTTATGACGCCTGAAAAACAAAAATAAAAAGTAGTTCTTATTTTGTAAAAGCGAAGGCATAAATTCCACAAATAAATAACTCAATTAATTGCGATTCTGAAGTGACTCTGGGACTGCTAATGAAATCCCGAGCTATGGTGTGACTGGTATACAAACTAAAGTTGCACTACACTTCTTAAAACTTGCTGCTATTGAAATAAATAAGCTAGTAATTAGATGAATGCAACTCGCTCAGTTATTGTATTCGTTTTTAATTATTCGACGCTCTTTGAAATATGAATGATGAGATGGTAGAATAAGTTTAAGAAGTAAGTTTGTGCTATTAATTCGAATTTGAGACGGGCAGGCTGTCTGTTAATTCTTTTATTTTTTTGATTATTAATTGTTCTATCTTGAGATCATAGTAGCGGTATACGATTGGTACTTATAATAAGGAACCCCTGTTTTAAAAGACCTAGTACCCTTCAGAAACACAGTCACATTTTCATTGATTAAGTTATAAACTGTATTTTATAACCTTAATCTATATAACGTAAATTGACATAGGCGATAAAAAAATGTGAAAAAATAGATCCATAATTGACATTTGCATTTTCCTTAAAAAAAAAACATCTATGTTGCTATATGGCTATAGAGATGGATCAGCATCATAAAATACAATGAATTTTTGAAATTAAAGTCAAATCATCAAGGAATTGGCCCTTAGAATTCCCTCGCATACCGGAGAAAATTAAAACATGACAAACTTTAGCAACTCTGAATTCCACTTAAAAATCCAGAATCTTGAAAGGCCGAAATGACATTGTCCCAGAGTCATTAATCAAAGCTCAAGAAAACGGCGATTGATTAATTAAAATTTATTATAAAGAGTTAATTAATGCTGGCATTCGTTGTCCGTCGCTAACTGTAATTTTAACTTTTGACACACTTCTGTGATTAGTTTTGTACAAGAGGATTAGGGGTGAATTGAGAATGAGGCACAGGGTAATTAATTTGAGTACAAAAGATATATTGGCTGCTGTTTCAAATAAAAAAAATAATTTTTTTTACTACAAAGAGATGGCTTTTCTTTTGGTGCCTATGAAGAACTACCTAATAATGTCAGAATTTTTTGTAATCGAATTGAACATGCGAAATGACCGTTATTTTGGTTAAAAAGCGTATCAAATTAATATTATATGCCAGTTTAATTCTTAATATCTATCGGAGCCAAGACGCGTTTTAAGTCTGGTATATCACAAATGAATCCGAAATTAATTCCCACAGTCTCCTGACGCTTCTCCGATATAGTCTCAAAATTGGAAGGGTTTGTACCTCTTGGATCACTTGCCTTTTTTAGACGTCCAGCTCTTTAAGACGTCTCTGACGGTGTCTGTCACAGACCTTAAGTCTTTTATACCTTGACGTTTGGAAAAATAGACTTATTCACCGAATTAACCCGATAAAACATTTACTATATCTATCCGTAAATGTTTGACGTCATTACGGCATAAGATCCATGCATGTATTACGGACTCAAGATAAATGTAAATTTTTAAAACCGAAATGTCAAAGTGACAACTCTGGCAACTGATAAGATCAAAATAAATGATCCAGGTAAAGTATCAAGTGGAGAAAAAACCTGTAGAATTATCTTTTACCGGTCAACACAATCATACAATTATAACCGTAGTCCCATTTACAGCTCGGCTTTTAAATGAATTCTCATAAAATTATACATTTAAAATTATTTTGGTTTTCCGTTCATGTTAACGTACTTTTCATTACTGGAAAATGTTGGTAATTCTCAGTAATAAATTAAAAAGCATTCATAAGTTGAAATGTCATGAAAACCAAACATCGCATCTGAAATTCACAGTAAATATGAACAATGAAACGGGCGAAATGAAATCATTTATAAATAGGTCACTCCGTTCACTTTGAAGTCATAATTAATGTGTAATTTTATTCTTATTTATTCAATTTTATGCGAATACCATTCAGACGGAAATTAATCTTTCCACAGAATTTTTTGGTATCATCTAGCCTTTTGATATGATAGGGCGCGTTATAATTGGTTGAATACCAGAACCAAAAGCTATGCATTCAATCCTAGTAACACGACAAGTATTTGAGACATTTTTTGGCAGTTTCTTTTGTTAAGGTTTATTCATTACAAGGCGTCAATACTGACCGTGCTGTTGATCCTGGAGCACAGGAGTTACAATGACGGGTGTGTAGGAGTATAAAGACCAAAAAGAATATTACATGTCCGAACAGTAAATTATAAGAACTCAGATAAAAAATTAAATGCAGCCTTTTACCAATATTTTTATTGGCTTAAATCGCTAATAATGTTCATAACATTTTTATGTCCCGAAAACCAAATGATTTCAATACTTAATAACCTCATTAAGCGAAGATTTACTTTCACCATTACCCTAAATAAATTTCCAAACAACAATTTCTACACCCTATAATCACAACAACGCAAATTAATAGGCTTTCGGCCGTTCTGTCGATGTCTGCTTTACAGCCCCCGGAACATGAAGGCGCAAAATAATTTATTAATATCCCGCACTTTTACTACAGTTACGTAGTAAAAGTGATCAATTACAGCGCCCTCTCAAGACTTGAGCCGCAACTTTTCTAATAAGACTTTTGCCCTAAAAACTTCATAAGAGCCCCTTTGGACAAAGAGCTATTTCGAGTACTGACGCCTCAAGATTTGAGACATACTGTATTTTACCCGACGTTCTCAAGTCGTGAATACAAAATTCTGATATTTTATGTCCGGTCTTTGTAGATGAATCATAGTAAAATTTAACGATGTATTAATGTGTCCTTTAATTTAATTTGAATAGTTTCATATATAAAACTGTGGAGTATTTATGACTTTTTAGAATTAGAAAAGTTATCACTCACAAACCTGGTCTAATGCGGGCAAACACACTTATTTAAATACACCCAACAGACTTATAAATAGTTTTGACCCCACACTAGGAAATAAGTTCTGTGTCGTGAGTATCGGAAACTACGAGAAACTTTTCGGTCTCCCAAACACCCAGACCCAGAACAAATATCGTGGATCACACACACATTTGCCTTGGTGCGAGGATTAACCCCGATGCCGATGATGGACTGAGAATTTCAGGTAAAATTATTCATATACTTACCAATCACCTTCACCTTAAAGTAGGATATTTTTAGATCTTAAAATAATAAACATTGACATCTTACAAAAGCCCCTTAAATCTACTAAAAACCATATCAGCTGCACATAATTCTATCATTCCATACAAAAGTCTTTGCAGAACGTCTCAAACGCTTTCTTTTATTTATGATTTACAGCGCTGAAATTGAACAGGGGATGTGTGTGCTGTAACAAGGGAAATCAGGTGCGCTTGCCTAAACCCAACGACTGATCTCTGGGGAACACACGGGCAGCACAAATGGAGGCCTGCTGTCTGCGTATGTAAACTCTGCTTGACTGATTGATAAAATATTAACAGATTGGAAAGCGTTATGACGAATTTTATAATAGATGTGTTTGATATTTGAATTTGGAACGTTGTTTGATGACTGTTTTATTTGATCAGGGATGTGCGATATAT
Organism: Cephonodes hylas; assembly: GCA_030295005.1. Classification (NCBI taxonomy): domain Eukaryota; kingdom Metazoa; phylum Arthropoda; class Insecta; order Lepidoptera; family Sphingidae; genus Cephonodes; species Cephonodes hylas. The sequence goes on from AP025371.1 coordinate 11,504,623, forward strand.
TTTTTTTAAATCGACGGCTCTAGTGTAGTTTAGCTGATATTGTCCTTATAAATATAGTAGTAGTGATGACCTCGAGGGTTAGGCGCTATTGAGAATCATCGTGGGTTTCAGAAACTACGGAGAATTGTCGGTATCACAAGCAACCAGAATCAAAAAAAAAATTTGTGGATCACACGAACAATTGTCTCGGTGCTCGGATCAAACCCGCAGCCTCTTGTTTCGCAAGCTAGTATCCAGTCGACTGCGCCGCGGGGCTGTCAAATTTTTAAGCGACGTTGCCACTCTCATTTAATAAATAGTCATTTACAGTTTATTCATATGTGTATATAAGAGTACCTTCGCGAAATCCCTTCGAAAAAAAAGTTCGACCCCACACTCACACAAAAGAAAAAAACACAAAACTGTATAATCAGGCGTAAAACATGAGCGAAAAAAAATACATCATATTTCCTCCCTTGTAAAGAATTTTATTATAATTTTATGGAAACAGGCGCGTCGAGGTCACGCAGTAATAAAATAAAATTAAAACGAAATTATTTGAAATTCTTTTCACAATTCATAAATGTATCTTTTCTATCTTTGATGTCGGTTTTGTTAGCAGATAACGGAGTGCCAAAACGGAATTTTATATTAGGCATTTGCCGAAAGCTTAGAATCCTCGGAATCTGTAACCAAGGGCAAGCCTGATACCTTTTTAAACATTCACCGAGGCTCTAGATTTTTGTCTTGATGACTATTTCTAAGAAATCGTTTCAATATAAATTCTACTGTTTAAAATTCGACCGTGAAGAAAGTCTTACAACATTTATACAGGAATACAAAGTATTTGTAAGATTTTTCGTATCGTTTTTTATAGGTGTAACTGAGTGGGTAGCTACAAATGTGAGTTCGAATTCGTTTGATAAAAATAAGATCTAGGGCATTAAAAAAATCTTGACACGAAAATAACTCATAAAAATTCTTAACCTAAACGAAGCCGAGATACAACGTCAACATAAAATTTAGTCAAAGCAGCAAATGACACGCTAGCCTTGACAGCTTTCAAACACTATGGCAACCATTAATTACATTTAATCTCGAAAATTTGAAAATTAATAACTAAAGCAATTAATTAGTCCAATAAAGTGATTAAATCTGGAACGGTTTTCGGGTAGTTACTGAGTGGGATCACTCTAATTAACAAAGGAATTATGTCCAAAAATGTGCTATTAATTGTTATCAAGCTATAATTACACGAAATAATCGAATCGACGGATTTTATTTTCCAATTACTGGCTCGGTAATTGAACGGTAATAAGTTTTGTCCTATTTGATAGTGATTATTAATATACTGTATATATATATAGCTTTATGCCTGTATTCTCTAAAGTTAGACAGAGAATCATTTCTGCACCCACATTCCGACAGCTGTCTTACACCCGCTTAATGGGAAGTAAGCCTATTGCCGTTTTTAGCGCTATATTTTAGTCTACTACTGAAAACTTCGTAATTGAGTACCTTATCTGACCCGAGAATCAAACCCAGGACCTCTGGATAGCACGGTATATACTTGTGTTGCAAGATCATGAGGCAAAAGCTTTATGCATTTAGGATGCGATAATAAGAAGCTGTAACGATTGATTGAAGATTGTATGTAATGATTGACATGTATCCACGCACACTTATTTCCATATCGTATTACTTAAGTGGCGATACCTCTCTTTTTATCTGCAGATTAAAAATCAAACAATAAATCCCCACTAAAGAAACTTTAAATTATACGTTCGAAAAATTTTAACATCACAGATTACACGAACAATGAACGCTGAAAAATTTCACGCTCATCCAAAAGCCGAGAGGAAATTAATCTCAGGGACGGGCAGCTGTCAACAAGTTTTGCTTATTTTGGTACAACACAGCTGATGCACACTCCTTGATTTTTCCCACTCGTGTTTCAATTCAGGTCCCGGACCATAATGAATTATCGTGTAGGAAGAAGGATAGACTCACTGAAGTCGCTGCTGAGAAGAAAACATACGGAGAGTTACTATGGCGAACGTAATTAGACAATTCTGGCTATTTGTTACGACAAATTTTCGCTGACGAGAATGTGTTGGGACCTTGTGTTATTGGGTAAAATGATTGCGTTCAAGCACAGTAAATCAAACGCAAAAAAGATACTAAGATAAAATGTCATAATACCGGAGTGACATTCACAGTTCCCCCCCAAAATAATTATTGAACCAGTGTTGGTGCAATTTTTATAATCAATATACTAAGATCTATCTGGTTGTATAGACTGAACGTAAATACATTTAAATAGTAAATTAAAAATCTGCTGAAAATGCAAAAAGATTAATTTATATTCACAAATTTATGAAAATTCACAATTCTTGTAGAGACAGATACATTAAAAATAATTTTGTAATATAGAAGAATTATCACCCAAAATCATTTGTGATTTCAAAAAGAATCGTCACCCAAACAAAATACTCAAAATAATTTCCAAATACTTTATATATCGTAATATTCAGGTCCAAAAGCCTTGCACAATCATTTACTACATAGCAACATATTAAAGCTGGACGCAAATGGCTCCCATGAGCCTCATACAGCGACCACGGAGCCTAAAGCCGACGTCAGCATTGTGCGGACAGGATATCACTGAACTCTCAATAGTTCGCACCTCTGGAAGGTAGAACGTGTCTTGTGAAGATACATATAACTGTTCTGTTGAAAATGGCCACTGTTTTATTGCCTGGGTATTGAAATACAATTGCTCCCAAATGTTTTTATAGTAGTCATATGAGTTAATTCTTGTGTATTTGTTACAACAGGAAATTCTTAAATGTGTTAAAATTCGATCCAAATTACAGACTAATCGAATTAAAATTTGAGTCTCAACTACCGCTACATAAATTTTAATATTCGCTGATTAATTTATAGAAAAAATTGGAGATTAATTCGGATCAACAATTATTGAAAGTAACCGTTTATAAATAGAAAATAGCATATATATATACTTAAGGTTGATGTTTTGAGTTCCTTGCCTCGAATCTTTCGATAGCAAAAAAAAGTGACATGCCATTTCCTGTCACGGAGTCTATCTCTTTTCTACTATCAATCCCTGCAATAGATATTTTACGTGAAAAATGTAGTCTTGTTTACTAAAAGCCTTTGTCCGAATAATCTGTGTACTTGCACAAAATGTAAGCAAACATAGAATTGAAACTGAACTGGAAGCTGTCTGAAGCATTGAAGCAATATTTGCTTCACACTTAGGGGAACAACGGACTTTTAACATTTCTACTATTTTTAACGTTGTTGCGATATGCTTTCATGTACTGTGGAAAGAGCTGAGGTTTATATACAAAAATATTAACGCAATTCTTTTAGTGTATTATAATAGTATTGAAGTAGTGATGGCCTCGAGGTTTAGGCGCACGGTCGAGAATCTCGGCGGTCGCGGGTTCGAACCCCAGGCACACACCTCTGACTTTTCGAAGTTATGTGTGTATTCAAATTGAATTATCACTTGCTTTAACGGTGAAGGAAAACATCGTGATGAAACCTGCACACCTAAAAATTCTTAGGAATTTCTTAGGTGTGTAGTCCGCCAACCCGCACTAGGCCAGCGTGGCGGACTATGGCCTAAACCCTCTCAATGGTAGAGGAGACCCGTGCTCAGCAGTGGGCGTATATGGGTTGATGAAGATAATAGTATTAGGTAGGTAGCTGGCAGCGGTTGGACGAGGAGGGCCGAAGATCGAGCCTAGGGGCGTGCCATAGGAGAGGCTATGTCAAATAAGTAAATACACCCATCAGTCACAACTCACATGGTATCAGAATCTACGAGAAACTTTTTCGACATCTTATATAATTTTCACGTTTTAACCTTGGAGATAATTTACTAATTTATTTGTGAATAAAAGAGCTCTCATGCATGTGTTAGGGACTAGACATAACTTAGCGCTTCACATAAATACTGAAAATTGAAAGCAAATCCCAAAACTAGGACTAACAGTGCCCAAACCACTTCTAATACAGACTCCAAGGGAATAATTGAAAGGTTCAGTGTCTTTGTCCTCAGGCCTCATAAACTATTAAATTCCCTACGGACAGGATAGTGCTACAGTAAATAATAAAAACATTTCGCCAATACTTGGGACAGTTAGAGCGAGCTTGATTTATTGTTGGAGGCGATAGGTGTTGTGATTTTAACGGCTTTTTCTAACTGCTATAGATGAATATAGTATTTATAAACATAAGTCCAGTTGTACCTTTTAACCTTCTTCTAATTCCTTTTATATCGTTATAATTGATTTGATTATTATAAGAAGTTTATTGGTAGATACTAATGTCGGATTGTGACACCTTCGAATGACGCCTTCTTGTACCGTAAGACCATGAGGCAGTATAAAAATAGGATAATTATTATTAGAAAGGAAAACGCAGAGCCAATTAGGCTGTTCTCATCAAATTGTAGATACAATAAACAATTAACATATTTTTCGAATACATTATTTTGAATCAAAAATAGAACTTTATTATTACACAATTGTTCTAAAAACAAAACGATAAAATTCCTAAAAATGGTTAAATAAAGTATTTACAATACTTGGTAAAAAAAATAAAAATACGCCTAATTTTATGGCATCATAAAAATAAAAATGCAAACATATCTATGTAAATATTTTGTATTAAAACTATCTTTTTTCACATAAACTAAGATAATAACTTTAACCGCCACAAACAGAAATATTTAAAATAAGTAAAAATGTATACCTATTTTTTTCATAAAAGAATCAGTTTTTAATAAAACCTCGTTTAGCGAAAAACAGCCATTGCACACGAAACAACAGAAATAAATAAGGGAACCAAATTTCTCATAATACAATAAGTGGACTGTGAAACAATTATTGGTTTGTGCTTTCGTTCCGACTGTAGCTCGAAATGCGGACGATAAATTTTATACAGAATCGTAATAAATTTCTATTTTACGCCAGCCGAGTCCGCGAAGTAATCTTCGGTGACACGAGCCGGTTCGCCTGACGGTTTTTTAACTTCATCTGGTTTTTCTTTGACAATAATCGGATTAACGAAAAAATTATTGAAAAAATCGATGTTTGGAAAATTTAGCATCACAGAGTCCAAAGGTATGTGTGGCTTTGGTTACCGAGTTGAGTTAATTTTTGCTGTCTTTTTCTTATTAGGATTTTTTATAGGAGTCTTAGAAATGTGCTCGAATAATGACATTTGGTTTGTCCTATATTCCTTTAATTCACTGGGTGTAACGTTTGTTCTTCTCTATCAGTGTTGGGCAAATGTTAATTGAACTAGCAATTAAAAATTAACAATTAATTAATTGTATTTGCAGTGACAGCAACTAACAACTGATTAATTGTTAATCAAGGTTTTATACAATTAACAATTGATCAATTTTTAGTTATTTTGCCAAAAAAAAATTGACAATTAACGATTAACAATTAATTTTTTTACCAAGTATTAGTTTAAGTATTGGGTACATGCGTGTGCGGATTTGTTAAGTTTAGTGTCCCTACCTAGTCATAAAGAGTATATGAGATAATTAACGTTAAACATCTACAAGGTTTGCGGACCACCTTTCCGTACAAAATAGCAAAATTTAATTGTTAGTTTTAATTTTTTCATCAATCGATTGAAAAAAATAATTGCAATAATTTAATCGCGAGCTGCAATTGATGTGCATTAGTTTAAATAATTCAATTGTAACGCGCGATTAATGGTTAATTGCAATTGATTCAAATTCAATTAATTTAATTGCAATTAATTTTTTAGTCAATTGATTAGTTCAATTAAAACTTAATTGATTGATGCCCAACTCTGTTCTCTATCTACCATATTATAAATATTGTCGTGAAAGTCTATTTGGAACATTTTAGGTTATATTTTTTACATTTTGGATCTTTTTATTACTAACGTGTTTCAACACTAACTTTTACGATCGCTGTCTGAGACCCTTTTAAGGCCATTTTTATATGTAGAGTTATTGTCTAGGTTTTATGTTTCAGATATAAATGCGGCCGATGTGGCAAAGACATAAAATATATTCACAAATTTGAACAAAACCTTGAGATATATTAAAATTAAAACATAAGAGAGAAAGTAGGTCAGCGGTGTTTCATAAGTTTTTGTCTGGCTATCGTCCTAAAATATGTCTGGGGATACCTTATTTCATATTCTGTATTTCCTGAGGAAAAAATAGTTATTAACATTTATTCTTTATTTATAATATAGCTAGTTGGATGGACGATCTAATAAACGTAGCTGGCAGATCATAAACGATTCTAGCCCAGGATAGAGACAAATGGCATGCTATAAGAGAGGTCTATGACCAGCAGTGGGATGAAAAAAGGCTGTGAATGATGATACTTTATTTACATTCATAACGTACAAAAAACTGTCAATTACCTATCCTAACTCTAAGAACTGCACTAAGATCTTATATGCATGTATGTACAAACTTTATTTAAATTACCTGTTTTATAATTCCATTTCACAAAAGTATGTAAACCAATGTATACATACATTGATATTTCCTTCCGAAATTCCGTAACATATTTTTCAAGTGAAGTACGATCAAGGAAAAAAGCCTCAAAAGTGCTTTTACACGTGCCGTTTTATTTTATAAGCCTGAAATTGATTTTACTGGGTGAGGGTAAACATAGAGAAACGGATATACACTTGAATAACATTTCGAATTTTGTCGATTAAATTCTAACCTTATTTTATAAAGGGAGAATATTTTTTTAGCTAAAGGTTAAAAAAGGGAAAATCATTTCATTATTATATTCTATTCTTATTAATCAAATACATTTGCGATAAGCCTTTTTCAAGGCAATCACTTAATATCTTTTAACAGTTTTGTTTGAGTCTCTGAAGTACGGGATGCGACTAAGAATCACGTAATGAAAAAAACCGGTAACACTGTTCGACCAATTACCAGCTAGATAACAAGTAGGTACATACATACATAACATCATGAGTGTATTACTCAAAAAGATAAGCAGGGGTGTATTTTTGCACCCACATTTCGCCAGGTATGAATCAGTCCCTTGTTTGTTTCATTTTTGTGGAAAAAATTCTGACGCCGTACGACTTTTGATAAAATTCTAATAAAACCTGATAAATCTTTGCCTAATCGGGAATCGCATCCGCGACCTCTATATCGCACCGCTACAATTGTCCCATAAGACTCCGAGGCAGTTAATAACAAGTCTAGTATTCAAAATTCGAATCTACACATACCAACATTCTGCAAAAACCTACAGAAAAATTTAAACAATGTACTAACCTTACAAAAAACCTCAGCCCCACAAGACGTGATCACAACCGACGGATTTTCCCTCTTCCAAACGAGCAAACTTCCAACAGATTGTTAAATTAATTTCCTGCCAAATAAACACGCTTTTTAATATTTTGTGTATACAAAAACGGTTTGGCAACTTTTTGTGGCACTGCTAAATGGAGGTTAATTTTTTAATCTGCTTTCACGGGACTGTGGCTTTCACTTTGGATCCAATCTTATTTTATTTTGCGAGACGTTCGACGCTCCGGATTTCAGGAAATGTATTTGCCTTTTGAACGCTCATCGAGATGTCGTTTGAGATTTGGCCGCGACCATTTTGAATAAGTGCAATTTTGCCCTTAATTATAGGAAAAAGTTTAAGGCGCTTTCTGAATTATTCAGATTTGAAAACTATTTGTAACATTTCCTACTAATGTCTATTTTATAAAAAAAGGTTACTTATTTTCATATTTAAATAGATTTACCCTCTCTTCATGTGAAACTTCATCTTATTAAGGGGGGAGTCTGCTTTAGACAGCTTAAAAAAAACAATTTCTTTTCGTGCTTCAATCCATCCCCAATATCCCTAAGAATATGTGTGTAGAGTTATAGAGACTCGTTCGGGATATTTTCAAAAACACAGCACTAAACGTGGCTGGGTGTCGAGAGTTAAGTGCCTCAAAAAATTGTTTTTTTTTTTTAATTTATTGCTACAATCTATTCCTAATATATCCAAAAATATGTATGTAAGTTATAAGGGCTCATTCTGAATATTTTCAAAAAAAACAGCGTTATACGTGGCCGGGTATACGAGCACTTGGGCAGATAGAGCGCACAATCGGGACCTCGGCCGAACGGCTCCGAACTATGCTTTGAAAACAAGGTTCAACGGTCGTTCGATATAATATTTTGATTCCGTACAAATATAGCGTGTCAAGTAGTGGAGTGACGAATAGTACAGTGTTGAAAATGGGCCAGCAATGTAGGATTTTTGCAAGAAACATCGACGCAGAACGGATTGCGAAGGAAAACCGGCGTACGTCTAATTCCAGCAACGAAGCTCGCACAGCCTGTAGACTCGAGAAACAACAACAAAATGAGTTCTTTGAAGAAGTTGAAGGGTTACTGTATAGCCCAGGCATAGCTGATTAACTTACCATCGCTGTAAATAATAAAAAATTAACTTTTTTCCTATTGTTAACTTTAAAGCGCATTTTCTCGAGTTATTGTTTTCTAAACTTGCGGGCGTAATTGCAAGAAAACCAAACGACCAATTGAAACAAACCAAGGCTTGTTAGACTCAGTTTTGTGTTTTTTTCTATTTGAACTAAAAAGATTCACGAAAAAACAATTCTGAACAACTTTTTTACCAAGCTGAAATGATTTTTTCGTCGTTGTAAAAGAAACTTTTTTTTCAAACGTGTAAAAATGTTAAAATTTCATAAATTTTCGAGATTTTCTTAGTTCATCTAGAAGATTTAATATCTAAAAATGTAAAAACATTTCGGTTTTTTGTTTCCGACAAAAATTAAGACCTCTATCTTGCTCGCCGATCAGAGACTGCAATTGCGAGGTCTGGCACTAATGTCTATGATAAGTCAACTACGCTTGGATATTTTCCTCTCCAAATTTTTTGTTTCCCTGTTCACATATGCAATAAAATGATCTGAGAATTTCGCTGGAATTGGTTTTCTTTTCAGCCCTTGAGAAATTTTTCAAAAAACGTCTTTTTTGGCCTTATAAAGCAGACTCTCCCCTTAAGCCCAGTTGTTCTGCCTTACAAATGAATAAGTAAAAAAAAAACATGTTATTCTGTGTAATAGCAAAGCAAAAACACAAATCGGCATAACAAAAATGTGATCAACAAAGAGAGAACATGTATTTTTATAAAATAAAACTCCCGAAAACAGCTAAGAAGCCAATATATTCACGAGTGTAAGACATTCCTTTGTTCCAAATTTATCTCTTTTCTCGGAGGAAAACTTAAAAACGTTTCGCCTGCCCGACAAAATAGCGGGAACGTGGTGCGTTTCCCAACGATGCCTTATGTTGTTCATATGCAAATATATTGGCTGCTTGTCAAGCAGTTTCAATTTCCTTTTAACGTGCGAAATTTTGTGTGACATTTCAAGTCGCGTAGATGTGATTTTTAAACATATTCGATCCATTAATTATTGATAATGTAAGGACCTTTTAGTATTAAGCTTCGAATGGGATTGATATGATTTTATTACAAAGTCAATGTATAAAAATATCTCATGCCTCTTAATTAAAAAAATTGTATTGACCTCAATGAATTTATTATAAAAAAAATATTAGGCCCAACTCAATCAAAGTTATTATATACCAACCGCCACAAATAATATTTAGTTTCAATATTTAATTATCTTAATCTACGGGACCTAATTATTACAATTACAATACTAGACGGAGGGTTGTGCAAACAACGGCAAAATCTGTCTGGACAAGAAATTGCGCTAATTTGCTTAGTCCAAATTAAACAATTCGCGCCCTGTTGGGTGCTGGCTGAATATTAATCGGTGATTGGTGCGTCGGTCCACTGTCCAACATAGGGCGGGTCGTGTAGAACAACATTGACATGAACGGGTCATGTACGGTTGGATTAACCTGACTAGCTTAAGGGTTTGCTGGTTCCTTTTTGAAATGTGTTTTTTTTTATGGAATTTTGTTATTTTTTAAATTTTATGAATAATTATTGTTTAAGTTTACTTTAATTACTTGAATTGTTTGTCTAGTGTTATTAATATTATATTCGAATATTTCACCTATTATTTACTTTCCAAAAATATCATAGAGCAAAGAGTAATAATAAATAATCATAGAAATAAGTATATATGTGAATTATTCTACGTTGGCATTATTTGCTAAAATACAATTCATAAAATTAAACAATTTTCAAACAAAAGCATGAATAATTTTGTAGGATCATCTCGCGTGGCACTAACTAGATTTTCAAAGGTACACAGATAACGATTTAGAATCGTTTAGGCGTATGAATAAACATTGAAATAGGGTTAAAACTTGCATTAATTTTGTATTATCACTACACTTTATTTGTGTTCTATGTGAAAATTATTTCTGTTCAACTTTTAATTTACATAAATACTTCTTTCTTTCTATGTCAATTGAGTCGAACTGCTAAACCTATTTGGACGAAATTCTGTTCATAAATAGTCGATATTTGAACGACTGATAAAGATTATTTTTTGTTTAGGACAGTTTAGTTTCCCAAGAGCAGTGATGGCCTCGAGGTTTGGGCGCGCGGTCGAGAATCTCGACGGTCGCGGGTTCGAGCCCCAGGCACACACCTCTGACTTTTCGAAGTTATGTGTGTATTCACAATGAATTATCACTTGCTTTAACGGTGAAGGAAAACATCGTGATAAAACCTGCACACCTAAGAGTTCTTAGGAATTTCTTAGGTGTGTAGTCAGCCAATCCGCACTAGGCCAGCGTGGTGGACTATGGCCTAAACCCTCTCAATGGTAGAGGAGACCCGTGCTCAGCAGTGCGCGTATAGGGGTTGATGAAGAAGAAGAAGAAGTTTCCTAAATAATTCATAATTACAATTTTTTATCATCAGCCTTTTCCACTTTTTTACCATCGAGAGGATTATAGTCCTTAGTCCACCACGCTGGCCTAGTACAGTTTAGACGTACGCACAAAAAATATACGTAAAATAAGACGCAACCGCGTTAATAATTTATTTCACATATCAAGTTCCCATTTGATACAAAATTCACGGGATGTGTTGAAGTCTACGACCGTATTCACAATAAACCGACGCCCTGACAAAGTTTGACAAAGGTCCAGTGTGACAGAAAACGGATTGCCGCCGCGTAAATTATTGACAATGGTCATACGCACGACGGGTATAGTTGACATTACGACGAACTGGTTTATTACGTGTACATTGAGATCGCGATTGCTATGTGATACTTTTATGAAAATTTATCGGCCTTATAAATGGAATTTTGAGTATAAGCGGTGATGTATGAACGAAATTTATTTATTTTTTAACATACATACATGGGTCAATCAACTTTTATCTGTCCTATCAGTACTATGTAAATTTGTCCCCCAGTAGGTTAGTACAATGAAACATTAATTTTTCCAAAAAAATTATATATGGCAATCCATTACAATGAAACATAATTATTTATTACAATGTCTACTATGATGCTAGTAAATAGATTTTGTTTGCTTTAAAACCTTAACGACCTTTTTGCATGTTTATTTTAGTCCCTATTATATTTTATTATTCTGACTTCCACCGGACAACGGTAAAAAAGTTCCAAAATCCAAACATTTATGACGTGACTACTGCTTGGAACTCAAGTCGATTTATTTCATGACAACATTCATCCAGCCCCGATTTTGATTTCATCTTTTCCGCGGCGCCAGTCGACCGAGTGTATTTTGAAAAAGAGCGTGGCTTTATTGTGTGTCCACTGGACAACCAGCACAAAAACTTTTGTATTTTATATATTGTAGTAAATTAAAGTGGAATATATTCAATTTAATGTATATTTTTTACTGTGCGTAAGACCTAATTCAAAATATTATTATTTATTACCAGGGAGCGGAAAGACTAATAAATATCACCACCAGTCCCTTGGACATCCAAGATCGTTGTCTGAATTATTCAATATTTTCTCTTCTAATACTGATAATTATTTTCAAATAGTTGTTTTTTTATTACATAAAAGAAGAAATACAGGCGATTTTCATCATAGAGTCCCCTTTGGACACCCGAGTATTTCCTATGGACAAACGTCTATGTCCACTGGACAACCACTTTTTTCTTATCTCCTAAAGACACATTATCGTCATTTTTACTTTAAAAGAACAGTAAGGTTTTTCAAATATGATTCTAATATTTAAAAGTAAATTAACAATTTTACTGAATTTTTAAATGTCCAAAGGACTATCTTAACTACAGTCATGTGAATTTTTGAGTAAAATTTACCATAAATTGTTCTGCTCTATTTGAATTCCTTAAATATAAATAATTATCAACAACAAATACGTATAAAATATACAAATTTAAGAAAAAAAAATTGATATATAAAATCTATCATTGATGGTACATTTAAAAGTTGATTGACCCACATACATTTTAAAGTATGCTACTGACTCTGCACTAAGCGAGGCTTGTATCGCAGAGACAGTAAAATAGAGCGGATACATCACAAACACTTGCATTTTCATTTCCGACACTTATTTACAGGACTTTATCGAAATGTGGCATATTTGAGTGTGGTCTGTATATTTATTTGTTTACAGCTTTATATACTTGACGGTAGAGATAGACTTAACGACCTTTTCAGATTTTTCGAGTGTCGAGGTTTATTGCGATATTATCGTTACCCATACAAATGTACATACAAACATAATATCACGCATGTCACCCATTCGCGACAGCAGAGACTATAGAGGGCCAAATGCCACGGTATACGAGTATGCCAATTCATACATAATGCAATCATGATCAGCCCATATACACTGGGCTTGGACCTCCTCTATGAGTGAGAGAGTTTAGGCCTTAGTCCACAAGCTGGCCCAGGGCTATTTTTCAGCTATACACCGAACTAATTCCTAAGAACTTCTATGTCTGTAGGTTTCATCCTAATCTTTTCCTCTACCATTAAATCACGTGATAATCCTTAATAAAATCTATGATATTACCCTCAATAAACATAAAACAGCTGTTCTCTATCACACGTAGTGAGTCAGAAAACATGACAATATGTTAGCGGCGTTTTATTATTCACAATCTTCGCGTAGACGGGCCCTTACGAGCCGAGCCCTGGAGTTACCAACACCGACAGCGCTTGATTTATTGAGTCTTCGAGTACTTCGATAGTGTGCATTATATATCGGGTATTAATAGTTTTGATGGGGATTTTCTTAGTATACTTTGGGGGAAGAATTGAAAAAGTGGAGTGAAAAATTAGAACACAGATTGTCACAAGGTAGGGAGGGGTAAAACATATATTTACATTTTGTGTTTTAAAGTGCCACGTAATAGGGGGAAACGCCAGTGCCGTATTTAAGATTGTCTTAGCCAAAGGTATTTATGCAGGTTGGCGGATCACACACTTAAGAAATTCCTAAGAACTTATAGATGCAGGGAGTTTTTATTCACTTTTAAAGTACGTGATAGTTCATTGTGAATACACACTTAGAAATTGCAGAAGTTCGTACCTGGGGCTTGAACCCACGACTGACAAGATTTTTGATCACACGGCTAAACCAAGGCCGTCCATCAACTTCATTCAAAGTTACTTTACACATCAAATGTGACATTCAAAAATTCGCAAATCCAAATATTTACGAATAAATAGCAGACGGATTAAAATATGCGATTCAGACGAAATAAAATTTAATGTAGCTTTTATTCGCATGAGAAAATGTTTTTCGTGCTAACGGTGCGTGAGGTCTATGGTAAATATTGGGATAACCGTACAAGCAATATCTGTATACTCGGGCCGGTATGCAATCGAGCAAAAAATTAGGGCCGGGCAAGAAACATGTAGATCCTAAATTGAAATCTGTCTCGGGTTGCCGAGTAACTTTACCCCAGATGCGAGGGATAAGAGACTGGCTGGAAAGCCCATTTTATTCTTTGATGACGTAAGATGAATTTGTAAATAGAACGAGATTTTTTTTTATTAAACAGGCTTTGTGGCTAGTGTTTTATTTGAGTGTTGAAATATAAACTTCTTAGTTGATTCAGGCTGAAGTTATTTAATATTTCTGAAATAAAAAATTGACACACAGAGTAGTTTGGTTAGATTTAAAGCACTTCAGTAAATAAGTTTTACTATTTTGAATGCCGTTAAGTTGCAGAGTTATCAGACCGTGACTTTAACCGACAGACTACATGTGGTGTTGGTGACTGCAAACACATTGATGCTAAAAAAACAACAAAAAAATAAGTTTTTAACCTGTATAAGTATTCCATCACCATATTTTTATAACTACACATCTTTCATAAAACTCCGCCATCCGCTATTTCTTTATACAGAAGCCAGTACATTCCGTTATTTCGTGAAGTGAGTTTTATGTCGTGAATACTTAATTCATAGGTACCGTTGCTTGAGGTTTTCCTTGGATTTTTCCTTTTTCCCAGACGAAGGTTGTTTTTCACGAGACTCAAGTTTTCATTAATTGCATGCAGTCGCTTTTCGCAAACTGTTTTGGTAAATTAAAATTTATCGCTTCTATTTCTTGAATATTTAATTACTTTCGAGCAATAAACATGTCTACCGTTGTTTATTTATGACACGTTATGTTTCAGACTAGTTTAAATTAATTTGTTTAAAGAGGATTTATACAGAAAATATGCAGATGAAAAATATGGAAACTAAACAATAAAATCGAAGAAATTATAGGTATATGGTATATATTTTTTAGCAGCAATAAGCGCAGTTTAGATATTACCTTAACAATTATCTCAATTACGACAATTGTTTGTGTAATCCACAAATATTTGTTTCGTATCTCAGAATTTACGAGAATGAACCTCAGCGTAAAAAGTCTATTACGTGGCTCGACTAGCAACAGATAAATTATTATTCTATATCTTATGTAAATTATTTCTTCAAACTTCATTCCCAAGACATTTCGTTTATGATCAACTTAGCACATTTTAATAATTTACTGTTATCTATTGTAAATATTCATAGAAATTTATGAAGCAACATTTTCGTCAATAAAGCTTTGTTTTATCAACAAAATTTACAGTGGCCCAACAAACAAATTCTTTATTAATTTTGTATATTAAATTATAAAACGAACAAAGCATATTTTGTTGCTATACAGGAGGCAATAACATTTTATTAAAATACCGATAGTGGAGCTGATTATGAGAAAACTAGCGACTCGCCCCGGCTTCGCACGGGTGCAATGCTGATATTTAATGGATGTAATCATACATATAAACCTTCCTCTTGAATCACTCTATCTATAAAAAAAAGTCGCGTCAAAATCCGTTGCGTAGTTTTAAAGATTTAAGCATACAAAGGGACATAGGGACAGAGAATGCGACTTTGTTTTATACTATGTAGTGATGTCGGGTAGGTAGTATTGGTAAAATGCAGCATTCTGTGTCTAATATGATATGGGTCAGGTCTTGCTTTGCGAATGAACAAGGACTGAAGGGATGTGTGGTGCCTACTTGAGAAGGCCTCAAGGTGTAAAACGACCGTGACGAAAAACAAAGACAGGCAATAGTAACGGTTATTACAAATACATTGACATTTAAAATTTTCTTCTTTTTCTTCTTCATCAACCCATATACGCCCACTGCTGAGTACGGGTCTCCTCTACCATTAAAAGGGTTTAGGCCATAATTCGCCACGCTGGCCTAGTGCGGGTTGGCGGACTACACACCTAAGAAATTCCTAAGAACTCTTAGGTGTGCAGGTTTCATCACGATGTTTTCCTTCACCGTTAAAGCAAGTGATAATTCAATTTGAATACACACATAACTTCGAAAAGTCAGAGGTGTGTGCCTGGGGTTCGAACCCGCGACCAAAATAAACCAAAATAGACCAAAATAAAATTTTCATTCTACCGAAAAAGGGAAGTGTCATATTTCGTAAAAAAGGTTGCCACGAGCCAAATCCTTTTTCAACTGAAAATATTTTACAGAAGCATAAAGTTCAGCCGCCAGTCATTAATATACTCGTCTTATCCGCTAAAATACGACGCGTCTGTTTCGGATATTTCAAAAAGAAATGCACGAACAATTTCCAATCCAGTGATTCCAGTTCGAAACATACGCGTTTATTTTTGCTGAAACTTTAAGTTATGAATGCGCGTATTTTTTAAGAAAGGTGTTAAAAAAAATACAAAGCTGCGTGTTTGATCGAAAACTAAATTGTGTCATTCAAAAATTTGTGTTTTATAGTCTCCGATACCCTCGACGCAAGACTCGTATGGATATCGATGTCTGTTGGATGTATTTTTCCTTTATGAGACTGCCCCGTGCTGCAGTTGGCTAGACACCAGCTTGCGTACCGAGAGGCCGCGGGTTCGATCCCCGGACGGAGACAAAATATGTTTGTGTGACCCACAAAACTTTACAGGACTTGCAATTATTTATTTGTTTGTTACATTGATTGTTTTTTTAATATATATGCATGAAATCTCTACTCATCTTCCCATGAAGTAACACAACCACACAAACATTACCTAACCAACAACACAAAAAAACATTAAAATAAACTCCAGTTTTTGTTTCTCTTGCTGTTAATATTCTTTATAATCAATGCTAGTAATTCCATCGGTGCGAACATTACGATATTTCCCACAGGATAGTCGCTACAAATCGAGACAAAATATATTCAGAATATCAACGAGTGTGAAACTTACACATATGGAATATTATATTCAGTTCATTGACTTGTTTACAAAGGTTTTCAGGAGATGAGAAAGAGGAAAAGATAATCATGTTTAAGAAATCAAAGGGCCTGGTGTTATGAGGACAGATTTTTTTACGACATGAGACTATTTTTTTGTAAGATTATAAAGTAGTAATCTCTACTTTGCCATTTTCACTTGTTTGTAATTTAATTAAAAGCGTTTTAAATAAAGGTTGCAGTTTACAGTGCCGAATTAATCGATTTAAACAGTTGAAAACTCGCCTACAAAAATAAAAGAACAGTTTGAGACTTTATTACGATCACGTCATGATACATTTTTCATTAATTTATAGAAACTCAATATAAGTTACTTATCTAGACTAACTTTGTAGTTAACCCTAAAAAATCTTGACATACTTCGTAGCTTCTCCGTTATATTCTTACCTTGATGTACCTTCGAGTATGTAAATAATATTTTAATAAAATTTCTATATTATTTGGACAAACACTTCAAACGTGTTAAGCTACAGACATGAGTCGCATTCATCATCATCATCATGTCAGCCAATCGTGGTCCACTGCTGGACATAGGCCTCCCCCAATGACTTCCACCGGGATCGGTCGGAAGCCGCCTGCAGCCAGCGACGTCCCGCGACCTTGACAAGGTCGTCGGACCACCTTGTCGGGGGACGTCCCACGCTGCGCTTTCCAGTACGTGGCCTCCACTGGAGAACTTTCTGGCCCCATCGGCCATCAGTTCTCCGCGCCATGTGGCCGGCCCATTGCCACTTCAACGAGCTAATCCGTTGGGCTATGTCGGTTACTTTAGTTCTCCTACGGATCTCCTCATTTCTGATTCGATCACGTAGGGAAACCCCGAGCATAGCCCTCTCCATAGCTAGTTGAGTGACCCTGAGCCGACTCATGACGCCTTTAGTGAGAGGCCACGTCTCAGTGCCATATGTCATCACTGGTAACACACAACTATTGAAGACTTTCGTCTTCAGGCACTGAGGTATATTGGACGAGAAGACGTCTCCTAACTTTCCGAACGCTGCCCAACCGAGTTGGATTCGACGGTTGACCTCTCTCTCAAAGTTGGACCTGCCTAACCGGACCACTTGTCCCAAATAGACATATTCGTTTACAACTTCGAGAGTCGAGCCCCCAACTGCGATTGGGGTGGGCACAACATGGACATTCGACATGATTTTCGTCTTGTCCATGTTCATTTTAAGACCCACCTGTTGGGAGACTCGATTGAGGTCTTCGAGCATAGTGTTAAGGTCCTCCAGCGATTCTGCCATGACTACAATATCGTCGGCAAACCGAAGGTGTGTGATATACTCGCCGTTGATGTTGATGCCGAATCCTTTCCACTCCAAGAGCTTGAAGGCGTTTTCCAGCGCGGCAGTGAACAGTTTCGGAGATATAACATCTCCCTGTCTCACGCCTCTCTGTAGTGGAATAGCCTTCGTGCTCTGATCTTGTACTCGGACCGACATGGTGGCGTTTCTGTATATGCTTTTCAACACCTCGATGTACCGACAGTCAATGTGGCACCGCTGGAGAGACTCTAGCACCGCCCACGTCTCGATCGAATCAAAGGCTTTCTCATAGTCCACAAACGCTAAACAAAGCGGCAAGTTGTATTCCTCGGTTTTCTGGATAACTTGCCGAAGCGTATGGATGTGGTCTATGGTGCTAAAGCCTTTTCGGAAACCAGCTTGTTCGGGCGGCTGGAAGTCATCAAACCTGCGTTCGAGACGATTTGTGATGACCCTCGAAAACAACTTATAGACATGGCTCAGGAGCGAGATGGGCCTGTAATTCTTCAGCAAGGTGTTGTCACCTTTTTTGAAGAACAGTACCACCACGCTCCTGCTCCATGCCTCTGGCGTTGAGCCCTCGAGGAGAACGGAATTGAAGAGCCTCTGAAGGACTTTAAGTACCGGCGTTCCGCCCGCTTTCAGAAGCTCTGAAGTGATTCCGTCCTCACCCGGCGCCTTGTTGTTCTTAAGTTGCTTCAGGGCCATCTCAATCTCACACAGGCTGATGTCCGGGATATCATCACTTAAGTGGCGGATCAACTCGGCTCTCGGGTCTTCGGCCGAGCGAACAGCGGGCTTGGCAACCGAGGTGTAAAGCTGTCCGTAGAACCTCTCGATCTCCCTTAAAACCTCTGCCTTCGTCGACACTACGCGGCCGCCCTCCGTCTTCAGCCTAGACAACTGTCTTTGCCCAATAGACAAGTCTCTTGCAAACACTTTGGAGCCTCCGTTCCGCTCTATTATCTCTTTAATGCTCACAGTGTTGTGAGCACGGACATCGTGTCGCAAGGACTTCCAGATCCGTCTATTGAGCTGACGATATGCTTCGGCGTCCTCGGAAGACTGCAGCGCCATAGATCGACGTTCGGCCATGAGGTCAAGAGTGTGGACCGAGAGTTTTTGAGGTCTATCTCTGCGGCGAGGTCTAAAATGCTTAGATCCCACCGCATGGACAGCTTCTACCAAACCGCTGTTTAACTCGTCCACGGCAAGGTTTTCTTCCAGGCACTCGAAGCGATTTTTCAGCTCGAGTTGAAAGCTTTCGGGGTTTTGGATATGAGCGCGAGTAGGTCGGAGCGTAGACTTCATCAAGCGACGCCTTTCTAATTGGACGTTGATATTCAATGAGCCTCTAACCATTCGGTGATCGCTACCGGTTTTCACCCTGTTGATCACAGAGACATCACTGAAAATCCGTCGTTTCGTCGTCAAGATGAAATCTATCTCATTTCTCGTGGAACCATCAGGGCTCAGCCAGGTCCATTTCCTGTGAGGCGGCTTCTGGAAGAAAGAGTTCATCGCAAAGAGTCCCTCTTTCTCCAGAAAGTCGGCCAGCCTCTGACCCCTGGGGTTCCGTTGCCCATGTCCAAATTGCCCCACTTTCAACTCCGCATCGCTCCTCATGCCCAACTTTGCGTTAAAGTCTCCCATAACAACATTGAAGTAGGTTTTGGAAGTATGTATGGCCCGACTTATGTCCTCATACATCTCCTCTACTTCTTCATCTGGGTGTGTCGAGGTCGGCGCGTATACCTGTATGACCTTCAACGAATATCTTTTGGATATTCTGAGTATCAGGTACACTACCCTGCTCGACACACTTTCGATGGATACGATGTTGTTAATGAGAGACCTGTGGACGAGAAATCCGACACCTCCTCTGGACTGTTGGTCGTCCCCCCGGTAGAAGAGCAGGTTACCGGACTTCAGGGTTATCGTGTCCTCCCCAATCCTGCGGACTTCCGACAACCCCAGAATGTCCCAGTGTAACCCGCTCAATTCTTCTTCCAGTTCGACAATCTTCTCGTCCGTCCTCAACGTGCGTATGTTGTGTGTTACCAGGGCCAGTCGTCGTCGGGGGTGGTAGCCGGGGCCAACCCGGGGATTCTTAGCACCCCCCGCATGAGTCGCATTAATCCAAAGCAAATCTCTGCAAACATTTGATCAAACCTTTTCATAAAAGCCTGTCCGATGCAGAAAGACATTAAGCCCGATAATGTAGTAGATTGCTATCATACAAAGGTCCCCTAATAGCTATTATATTGTTTTTAAGCCAATTAACTCTCCGTAGGCCAATTTGTATTGAATTAGATAAATATGATTTATTTGTAACAGAAAATTTCACCCGAGGGACCTTACATTATAGACATTTTAGCTTTTAATAGACGGGCTAGGAAATTAGCGATTATTTGGAAGTTAAGTTTAAAGAAAAGCTGTTTATCCTGTTGTGTTGCTGTATTACGTCATAATACTGAAGATTTTACTGTAGCGGTACATTCAGAGAGGCCTAGATGGCCTCAGAAAATTGCAATCCTTTTTAAATATAATATAATTATAGGTTATTTATACAGCAGATAAAAATAGTAATATCGGTAATACATTTAATAATAAATGTTAAAGTCAAAGTCTAACTCGTATGCATTACAGCTTCAGCAAAGCAAGATCTCCACGTAATAAAACCACATTGAGTGCCGAAGCTTGTCTCTAGAGAGTACTATCTTATCTATGAACAAGAAGGAATAAATAAGGTTTTTTATTCGTACAGTACATACATTCATAGGTACATTGCAAATTACGTCATTTCAGCACTGAGATATCTTCTTCTCCTTCATCAACCCATATACGCCCACTGCTGAGCACGGGTCTCCTCTACCAATGAGAGGGTTTAGGCCATAGTCCACCACGCTGGCCTAGTGCAGGTTGGCGGACTACACACTTAAGAAATTCCTAAGAACTCTTAGATGTGGAGGTTTTATCACGATGTTTTTCTTCACCGTTAAAGCAAGTGATAATTCAATGTGAATACACACATAACTTCGAAAAGTCTGAGGTGTGTGCCTGGGGTTCGAACCCGCGACCGCCGAGATTCTCGACCCCTCGCCCATACCTCGAGGCCATCACTGCTTATATATTTATCACTATAATACATAAGTAGGGAATATAATTATAATAGCGAAACATTATTTTACAAGCCATAACTTTATTGAAAACCACGCGCAGTGCAAGGACAATCACAGAGTAATAAAGGAAAGACATAGACGCCAGGGTGACAAAAGCTATCAAAAGTTTATTAATACATACATAGGTGGCGCTACACGAAACATTTGTCTCAGTGCGAGAACAAATCCCGCGGCTTCTCGTTTCGTAGGCTGATATCTATGCCAAGGGGCTGTTGTTATTGTATACGTCGTCATAGGCTCATATATTATGTCCCACTGCTGAGCATGCAAATAAAACGGATAACGTCTTAGTCCACTACGCTAGCCTAACGCGAGTTAGCAGATTACATACTAAAAAAATACATCAAATCTCTTAGTTCTGCTACGCTGGTTTCGTGTCCACAACGTGTCCGCTTAATGACAATTTTGTGTGTGTTAGCACGGTCCAAGTGTTTGGCAAACATTCTTTGATGTGACCGTCTAAGCGTATCACCTGATTTATAATTGAATGTAGTCGGGTCCGAGCGAAAAACTCGACAAATAGATTTAAATTAATCCTTTGAACATGTTTCAAGAACTCGGAGCTCGGTTTTTTTAATCAGTTTTATATTTTTTATTATTTTAAGTAAACATTTATTTTAGTAATACACAAATAGATATATTAGGTTAAAATATTAAATTTATCAAAGTGACATGTTTCACAAGTTTTATTAGAGACGGCACTTAATAAAATTTTGACATTATATGTAAACATTTTCTCAACATTATGCTACTCATATAGTCTATACTATGACAGCCCCATTGCGCAGTTGGCTGGACACCAGCTTGCGATACGAGAGGCCCCGGGTTCGATCCCTGCACCGAGTCAAATCTTTATGTGATTCACAAATATTTGTTTCAGGTCCGGGTGTTTGTGAGACCGACAAGTCTCTCGTAGTTTCTAATAACCACGACCCAGGACTTGTATCCTAGTGTGGGGTCAGAACTATGTATGTGACTGTTGGGTGTATTTATTTATTTAATTTTCAATTTAATAAATGCCCATATAAGAATGATGTTCACAATCGTGTCTATTACGACTAGGAAAGGGAACTTTCATAAGTCTTCATACAAAATCGAAATTACTGCTACCGCAAGTTAAATCAAACCGTGCAGGTAAACTTAATTCTATTATTTATTTTACTCTATTAAAGTAAGGATCTGGGTAACTGCTAATGCAGACACGGTCCCATTCTCTAGGGCCGCAATAAATTTTTGAAATTGACCCATCGCTCCATTTATTTTGACTTCTATTAGTTTGGAAGGCAATTTGGACGTGACGGTCCCCGTTTGCATTGCCCAACCGTATGGCAGATGAATTGCTGAAGGTTAATGGATATTATCTGGATTAGACTTGGAGTTCCTAAAGCTTGATAATATGTTAGGCAAGATAGATACAGTATGAAATATTTCACTGTGAATTAAAACGGAAATAATAACTTTTTACGGTATAAGAAATGAGTTGCGAGACTAGTTTTATAGAAGTTTTGTTTTCGATGGCATTCATTTTTTATTTTAAATGATATTTTCTCATTCTTGTTTTCTCGAAGTTGTTAGAAGATGTGCCTACACCCATTATTGAGTTGGCGGAGGGAAAGTATATTGGATCGGATCTGACGCATCAAGAGAATAGAGTTTATTAAGCCAATTCCTTATACAATGTCACTAATTTATTCCTACGATAAAAGCAATAACAGATTTTAGTAAATTAATTAAATACAATTAATTATATCAAGCATATCTTATTTATGTACGATGAAAGCGTAATGAACCTTCGTAACCTATCCCCTTAAATCAATACACTTCCGTTCACGAAAAACAGTCACGCGCAAACACCGGTATTTTTCAACATAATTTATCGAGCAGGGTTGTTGTCCCTGTCAAAACTGTTTAATCCAGTCTTGATGCTTTTAGAATTCTCCCTGTATATCGTTATAAATAAATTTATTTACTTTCAAAGGAATTGAAATTATATTTCGAAATCCTTTTACGTTTTATAGAACTGTCTTCGACTAATAAGATTTAGTAGGCTCGTGTTTGTGTCGCTAGATCCTTAATCAAGGCTTTATTATGCTGAATATAATCTTATTTATACAAGCTGTTTTCTATGGATAAGGGGTGGGAGGCTGATCTAAGCTTGATCTTGTTTATGGTAATTAGCGATTCTCAGTACTAAATAATTATATTTTATGATTACTGAAACGATGAACTGTCTTTACGAGCAACATGTTTACTTCTCCTCGGACCATTTTAAGAATGAAAGGTAAAACGAAATCAAACAGGGTCGAAAAATTACGCAAATTCCGTTAAATCAACTAGTCATACGCAGTATTCTTATGCTTATAAAATTATAGTCCACCAAAACAATTGTAAATTTATTCATTTCATTCACCATTCATTTCATGCATCTAAAGACAATCGTTCATAGGTGCAAAGTCACATTAATAATATGTCCAGCCAATGGAAATCTAGTTACAATACGCCATAAAATTATAAATAATTATTTTCTATGTCAGTGCAGATATAAAAATACAACAAAAAGAAATTCGCATTTTATTCATTGCTTACTTTTACAACGCAATAAATGTTCAACATCCAACAGACCTATAACCTACTTACTGGTTAAATTTAAAATCTCCTCATAATAATCTTCAACGCCTATTAAACTATTATAAAAAATAAGTTGGCAACCCTAATTACGAGGTGGCAACTCTCAAGTTACCCGGCGGACGCTAATTAATTACAATTGGCGTTTAACTAAGCGTGACGTCACACCCGAAGGAAACGGCCGACACCCCTTTTTGTGGCCCGCCGTGTACAAAAAAGGAAACGGTTTAACATTTTTAAAGGGTTATCTTGATCGTGTTTTCTGTGTTTTAGAGGGATTTTATTTAATGTTATGTATTTGTGAAACTCTTTTTGTGTTAATATAGATTGTGATGTGATAAAAATAAGCAATCCTCATGGAACTTAATTTTTTTTTTCAGGATATAAGGTAGTTTATTGTATAACATCTTCGCGAATTTATGAACCTTTTCGCCAACCGAACTAGAATTCTGAAAAGCCTGAAATATTCTAGTTAGAGGCCTCAAAGGGTAACTCAATAAGCTTCATGAAGGGAAATTGTATGGCAGAATTTTTTCCCTAGAATTTGATATCAAAATAAAAACATAAATTTTAATAATAGGCAATTATATTTAGGAAGGATTTAATATTAAAAAATAAACATAAATCGGAAGACAAAATTTTGTTTGTTACACCATAATGAGGAAAATTAATGAGACGAAATGAATACATTTTCGATAGCCGACATTAATTTCCATATTGCACTTTACAAAAACCTTTTGAATTTTCCAAGCAATATGTTCGAATACAGTTTCGTGATTGAAAATGTGATTATTTGCAATTTTAAATTATGTTCAATTTATTGCAATAATAAACGAATTTCTTTCATTAAATTAATGAATTATCATGTACTTTAACCGTGAAGGAAAATTACAAAACCTGGGCATCTAAATAATTTATTTTGGGTCGTTTGCCACCCCGTACCAGACCAGCGTGGTGGACTAAGGACTAAACCCTCTCAGTTGTAGAGGAAGGAGGTCAGTTTCCAGTTCACAAATTAAAATATAAATTCTACGTAACGCAGCCTTATAATTACTATTTATGACAAGTCACTGGTTAGTTATTGATACAACATAATGAACGTTTTCGTAGAATTGGTTATTATAGATTTAATCTTCTCATAAATAACTATGGTTGTGATAACGTATCGTTGCAAATCATGGATTATTGCAAACACAAATTGACGCTTGGATAGCACTTCTACTATCGGTAATGAAGAACATTGCGAGGAAACCAACATACCTAACAGTTTTTAGGAGTTTCTCAAGTGCATAGTTTTCTAACCTACACTAGGCCAGTAAGGCTTTCAACCGTTCACTTTTAGACGAGGCCCTTGCCCAGCATTGAGGGGTGGGAGGGCATAAGGGTTGATGATGATTTAGATGACTTCCAAAGGGATAGGCAGATTTTCTATCAAATTTTCGCCAGGTGTATTTTAAATCAAGCTACTGAGAATTTACTGGAAAAATACCACTTTCCCGCAACCGGGCATCGAAGCTATAACCTGTACCATCAAGCGCATGAATCATGATACAAACCACAAACGAGTAACAGATGCGCAACATATTCCATTTGCTTGCGATCTATCAGTGTCCTGTTTGCTTAAACGAAACTGAAGTGGACACACTGTGCAAACTACGTTTGATATTTCAATCTGCTTGGATTTTTTTATACGTGGAAAGTAACCAATTTGATAACTTAGTGAAAAAAAATGCTACCGCTATCCTCGATTCAGATTTTCCATTTCTTATTTTCTTATTTCTTCCGTATAAGGAAATGATGTAAGAGTTATCCGACAAATTACTAGGATGCCTCAAGTACCTACCCAAAAATAAATAAACTATTTATTAATTTCAACATGTTCTCTTAAAAAAAAGTAATTCTTAAAATCTAGACCATATCACAGAAACACTGTCGATTACGTTTCTAAGAGATATCACACGCTAGGCAGTATCTGTATCGTGAGGTGTTCATAGCTCTCGGACTATTACATTTACAGGTCAATATAGACAAGAATACTAATAATATAATTGTTAATATAAAAAATGGAACGGTAGGCTGTCTTGCTGTTGATAGATACTAGTTAGAAGTTACTGGTCTATTGTCTATGAATATTCGAAGATCAAATTTAAATTCAGATGAAACATGCATGATGGTACCACCTGCAAATTTAGAATGGAAGAAAGAGAGTAAAACACCACGAGAGCCGCACTGAAATGGGAAACGGAAAAAAATGGAAAATGTTTCTATTGAAGCTGTGAGGGGCTGTCCGTGCTTTTTAGATTTGGGCAGCTTTTATAGAGTAGACAACGTATGGCTGCTAGTTGCGCAAATCTATCATAGATGTTATAGGATGAAAACCTTTCTTATAAATGCTAAACTCGGGATGTTTGTGCCTTAATAGCATAACATTTGAAGGTGATTCTGTGTTTAAACTTTTTTACTTATAAATTAAAATTCTTTTCCTTTCTTCTTTCTTCTTACCTCGTGGGTTTTATATTTGTTGTGACCTCATCGCCGCACCTTGTCATCATTTTATTTTATATAAATAAAATTGCCTTTTCTTATTTCATCGCTTTTTCGTTTAATAATCCAATAACTGTGGTTACACTAAATACAGTAATCGATAGCAATTTATGAAATCTGAAAATCTATTAAACAAAGTTTGTATTAATACATTAGTTAATCACTTTGTCTGACTAGTATGAAAAAATATAATTACCTAACTTCAGCTTTACCTCGTTTTCAAATAAAAAAAATACTTAAAATAACAGACCAAGTGCATTCATAGTACTACCTACCCATCACCTTGCAATAACAATTTAATTCTGTCTCCGGCAGTCCGCACACGTCACTCAACGTCTGCCGGATTGTAAATACAATCCATCAAAATAAACAAGTAGGTGGGTATCAACAGTTCCACGCAATGCCATTTATCTTGAGCCCATCGCTGGGAACAAATTAAACACTTTAATACACAAGGCGTGACTAAAAAAGAAAAAAGGGGATGGAAAAAGCCCTATCGAGCACCGACGCGGATATGACGCTTTCAGTGTGCAAGATGTGGCTTTTTTATTTATTTAAAAAATAACACGATATTACTGCCTCGTGGTCTCGCGGTACAAGTATGTGCCGTGCGATCTAGAGGTCCTGGGTTCGATTCCCGGATCGGGCAAATTGTTATTGGGTTTCATTAGGAAATTCTCAGTAGCAGCACGGAGTCTGGAAATGTGACCGAAAAACGGCAATAGAATCGCCCCCTATTATGTAGGACTCATACATACCTGGCGAACCTGGCCTACCCCTTCGGGGAATATAGGCGTGTGGTATGTTGTTGTTGTGACACGATATTATTTGAGATTAGGTTTTTAGGTCTTTTTAAGTTTTTAGCGATGTCATCGCTTACGCTAAATTACATGGGTATTGAAAAGTGATATAAAAGAAATACCTAGTCAATTATTTTTTTGGGTAGATACTTTAAAATACAGGGGAAGGACTCTCTATTGAGAGAGTAAGAAATACACAGACGTCTCTTTTCAACTGTATAAGATTTTTATAAGTATTTTCGATGAAGTATTGGCAATCACAGTTATAATTAAATAAAATTCTTATGTCTATCCCAGACTGAAAGTTAGTTATTATTATTGTGAAAACACGTATATATGTTAAAATAATTCTTTTCGTTATTCCATATGGACAAGAATTACATTAACGTAATTTACAATTATTATTTCCAGAGGTCATTTTTACCACGTACAGTCACGAGCATAAATATGTTCCTATGGGCAGGTTGGCAAAAATATCTGACCCATGATCGAGTTCAATAATATGTGCCTACACGTACGCAGCAAAAATATGTGACATTATCCGGCTGCATAATGCAGTACCGTCAAAATGATGTGATACACTCACGAAGCATAAATATGTGACACCACTAGGCGGCAATAATATCTGACATAATTTTATCTTCAATTTAATTTAATTTACAGTTTGTATGAAATATTGAAAGTAATAAATTTTATTTTACATTGTTTTAATATGGCTGTAATTTTATACTATTCTAGCTATCCCGGCAAAATTCGTATCGCCCTACCCGCCAATGAATGTTTTGTTACTTATTAAAAGAATTTAATTTTTGATTACTTAGGTATATTATCATCCCCCTGCCCTGGTCCCAATTAATTACTTGGGGTCGGCGCAGTATCTCTTCTTCTTCCACACACGGCATGTCTTCATTCACCCCTTTCTCTTTCATATCTTCAGTCACGCACTCCATCCATCTCTTTTTTGGCCTTCTTCGACCCGCCCATCCATCCACTTTCATATTCATCACCTTTTTTTCCTACATATGATTCATTCCTTCTCTTAATGTGCCCATACCACGACAGACGGTTTCCTTTCATCTTTTCTATCACAGGAGCTACTTTCAGACTTACCCTAACGTATTCATTTCTCACTCTGTCACTCCATGTTATAATACCACACATCCACCGCAATATTCGCATTATTGCTGCATGCAGTCGTCTTTCGTAAGTCTTCTTCGTTAACCTTATTTTTCCTTTTTCAGCACAGATGCTAGCTCTCTTGACCTACCATTCATCGTACCTACATTCCAACTTGCATACCTCAATCTTATTTCCCGGGCTAGTGTCTTAAGTTGCCCCCGCCTGGGCTGGTGTAACAAACCTTGCCCATTTCTCACAGGAGCCAGGTGCTGCCCCTGCGCGTCGGCTACGGGGGACGCCCTAGGCCCTGTCACCTTTCTTATTATACATTCTGCATAAATGTTTTGGCAAATGTTTTACGGCCGGCCGCCTATCTGACACCAACTCTCCTTGGGACTTTCATTGTTTTGGTAATGGGGTAGAGATAGCGTGTGTTTAGGTACAGGATATTGCAAGTAAGGATATTTAGCCTGATGGTAAGGATGTTGCAGTCCCGGATAAGGAAGTAGTGGGAGACTCCAACAGCTCGGGGGGCCGAGGTCGCGTAATCGCTGCCCTGTTCCATGACTGGCTAGATCAATGGAAGAGGCATCCCCTGGCCATTTATTAATATTTCTTGAAGGAGATTTAGAGTATTTTTAATATTCATGCATAATAAAAATTTAAAAATTAGGCACTACCAAGGAGATTTGTTACACAAAATAAATTTCTGAAAGCACGCCTTAATATTTGACAGCCAAAAAATGTCAATCCATTGTCATGACAATTCTGCATTTTTAACATCTAAAATACGCAATTATTCGAATGTTATAGATACATATTGTCGATTCAAAATGGTTATTTTAATAAGTTCTTTTATTTGAGGGAGCCTGTAACTGCATCGACGGGATAAACATTAAATGACAGGAAATTTTGTATGGTGTTAAAGTTCAAAATGACTTAAGTATCATTACGAACCTTTTGTATGGGAATATAGAAAAGTATTATTTTCAGATCTTTTCAGGCAATTATTAAAATGTATCTCTCTGTAAGAACAATCCTCGTACTTCAAGGAATATTATAAAAAAAGAATTAGCGAAATCGGTTCAGCTGTTCTCGAGATTTGCGCTTAGGAACACATCGAGCAATTCATTTTTTTAACGTAGAACTCCTCCACTACGATTTAAACTTTATTGTATTGTATTAAAGTCCAAAATGACTTAATTATTAAAACGAAACTTTTGTATGGATAAAGAAAACAATGAAAAGTCCCACGGGAACGCTGTCGAACGGGATAAAAAGTATCCTATGTTTTATTCCCGGTTCTAAGCTACCTCCCCACTAATTTTCAGCCATATCACTTCAGCCGTTCTTGAGTTATAAGTGTTGTAACAAACACGACTTTCTTTTATATATATAGATAAATTTATGTCTAGATATTATGGTCTAAATCACGACTAAATTTAAATATTTACTTATCATTTTGTGTATTTTAATTTATCAAATCATCTTAATTAATAATTTTAATTATTTTTTTATATGCAAACATTATAAATTAAAATCAAGTATACCCCCCGTTTGCATTAATAACATCCTGTAGCCTCTCTCGCATGGATGAGACAATATAAGTGCACACTTGAAAGCCCCGGAGTGACTCCCAAATGTCGAAGGTGTGACAACGCAGGGAATTGTAAGTTCTAGCCTGATTTGGATCCCATTGTTGGACTATTAAACCCTACAGGTTCTCAATAGGATTCAAATCAGGGCTTTTAGGAGGGAAATCTATTAATTTTATCGTCTCTCTTTGCGTATTAAACCACTCACGAGTTTTTCATGATATTATATTTACACATTTGTAATTCAGACTTCAATTTGTAAAGTATTAAATTAAAGACAACTCCTGGTTGCAATTAACCTTAAATCTTTGCAATTGGATTTTATATAGCTAACAATAAATTTGAATTTAAGACGTTATGACATTAAAATACAGAAAATAAAAATGTCATTTTAAAATAATGTCTTTAATAAATGAGGACAAATATTTTAAAATAAACGTCACACGCAAGTAATAAGATTGAAAATTATTTGTTCACATTTGGAATTCACGTTGTTTCGGTACTAAATATTTCTTAGTGCGTTCACTTCGAACAGTCATTATGTCATAAAGTGTCTGTTTTTTCATTCTGTTTGGCCTTACTTCATAAGTGTATACGAGTAATATTCGGTAGCAATAGTAAAAATCATTATAATTCACGTCACAAGTTATGGTATTGAGAACTAATTATTAAAAAGAAAAATGCAATTGCGTTCAGAGTCAGATAGTCGTTAATACGTCGTTTGAACTATGTATAAGTTAAATCAACCATGTCTCTTAAATCAATTAATTTAAGAAACCATAGTTTTTCTTTTGCGCAAAAATCGCTTTTACAGTATTTACAAATATTTTTTTTATAATATTACATACTGCCAAGCCAGCAATTATTATTTGTGGAATTATATCTGAATTTGAATTATCTAGTTTTTCACCAAATTCAGTGGTATTCGTTTTAAATTTATCAAAACTCTGCTAGGGAACCTAAAATATTAAATTAATTTAAGAAAAATCAATTAACTGTATAAATAATAAATTAATCGGAGCAATCGTGTTAAAAGCCGCTTCCCTTTAACACAACATAACAATTCCTTAATGTCACAGCAGCCGTAGGCAAAATATATCTACGTATTAAATGAATATTTGAATTTGGTCGTGATTTAGAATATATCTAGACAAAAATCTATACAAATAATTTAAGCTTGTGACTTTGTATAAAGTAATCTCTGAATCTACTAAACTGATTTTGAACATTCTTTTAGCAATAGAAAGCTACGTTATTTGTGAGTGTCATAGGGTAAATATTAATCAGAAAATTGATAACAATTTTTCATTGTAGCCGGTTTTACAAAGTAAACCGAAGAAAAACAGTCGAAAGAAAACGTTTTTTTATGAACGCTGCTTTACCCATGAGAGATATTTGCTTGAGTCCTAGAGAAAAGTTATAGAGCTTCATCACCATTATCACTATCAGCTCATATACGTCCCACTTCTGGGCACGAGTCTTTTCTGTCATTGAGAGGGTTAAGACCTTAATCCATCACGCTGACCTAGTGCGGGTTTACGGACTACAAACCTAAGAAATTTCTAAGAACTTCTAGGTGTGCAAGAGTCATCACGATGTTTTTCTTTACCGTTAATGCAAGTGATAATTCATTATTAATACAGATATAACTTCGAAAAGTCAGAGGTGTGTGCCTGGGGTGTACGCCCGCGACCGGAGAGATTCTCAACCGGGCGCGTAAACCTCGAGCCTAGCACTGTGAAGCTTGATAATGCTTATAAAAAAGTCAGCGACAGCATATGTCTAACTTTAAATATAACTGTAAAAAAATATTTTGTATATTGAAGAATAATTTAAATCATTCGTGTTAATTGATCAATATTATCAACAATTATGATATTTTATTAAAATAAGTGAGTTTATAGATATACTCTCAAGTGTTTAAAACAAAATATTTTTTTCTTTAACTGCATACAATTGGCACGAATGTTTAAAGAGATAATACTGACCTAGTTATACCTAGTTATACCTAGCAACCGCAACTGTGCCTTAATCTATTTTCATTAAAAATAAATACAATATTTTTTCGCAATCAGGAAATAAATGATGGCATTCAGTATTAATCGAACTAAAATCACAATTTAATCGCAAGTAAAAATGTTTACCCCCCAACGAAGCGAGCGCGGGCCGGCTAGTATAGTATAAAGTACAGCCAACTTGAAACAATGTAAAATAAAATTTATTTCTTTCATCATTTCGTATAATTATTATATTAAATTGAAGATAAAATTATGTCATATATTATT
Source organism: Cephonodes hylas (assembly GCA_030295005.1). Lineage (NCBI taxonomy): Eukaryota > Metazoa > Arthropoda > Insecta > Lepidoptera > Sphingidae > Cephonodes > Cephonodes hylas. Next base: position 11,536,799 of record AP025371.1, read on the forward strand.
GCCGCCTAGTGGTGTCACATATTTATGCTTCGTGAGTGTATCACATCATTTTGACGGTACTGCATTATGCAGCCGGATAATGTCACATATTTTTGCTGCGTACGTGTAGGCACATATTATTGAACTCGATCATGGGTCAGATATTTTTGGTAACCTTCGCATAGGAACATATTTATGCTCGTGACTGTACGTGCAAGCTCTGGAATGAACTCCCTGCCTCGGTGTTCCCCGAGCGCTATGACATGGCCTTCTTCAAACGAGGCTTAAAAAGAGCATACCTCACGGTAGGCATCGGCGTGGCTGTGCCCCTTGGCATTGCCAAGTCCATGAGCGACGGTGACCGCTTACCATCAGGCGGGCCGTCTGCTCGTCTGCCTGCTAAGGCAAATAAAAAAAAAAGCAATCAAAATCCCTCATACTTAGATTCCTAAATACACTCAATAAATTTATTTTTATATCACCTAGAACAACATTTTATCTACTTCAACAGCTCACATCTCTTCCAGTATAAATATAATAGTATTGTCTACATCTGTGAGCACCGTAAGCCATCAGTTGTGAGTCGTAACGCCGGCAAAAAAAAGCGAAGTCCCCCCGATATCCGGATTCTAAATCTGTTGCCGCCGCCCCAAGCTTTGACGTTCACCGAAAAGATACCTTTGATTAGTAATTTTGGCTTTCTCTCTTTGAATTTAAACGTTTTGGTCGGATGTGAATGGTCTTTGAAGAAATTATTGAGGCCCCAGATAGTCTTATTGTTCTTCTGTGATATTAAGTTTATGTACATATGTTTTGGTGGACTAGATACTAAATAGAAATTGAAAGTGATGTTTATCTGTGAATAACAGTGATGGTGGAAAGGGATTCTAAATATAGCATTGCCATATTTAGTATTATATTTTAAACCTTTTTTATTTAAATGATTATTCTATTTATTTTTTGCTCATTATTTGTGACGATACAATTTGAGCGCTCCTTGAATCTTCAACGGCGGTTTTTCAAGTATTTAAGGTTTTTTTGAGATCGTTTTTTTAATGTGTTAAGTAACTAGAATTTTTTAAATTAGTTCTTGTTTTTTTTTTAAACTTAATCGTAAATGCAAAATCAAACTTTAACACTCAACCTACAAAAACAAACCTGATCAAATACAGACTTTTCTTCACAGGATAATTTCCTTAACCTCTTCCCGAGAACTTATCAAATAAAAAAACATAACAGATATTTAAAAAAGCCGACAAAACGTATTGAAACAACGGCGTTCCCATTAGCTACGTTCGCTTCACAGACGTTTCACATTTAGTCTGAAGTCTAGACGTGCTGAGTTAGCGCCACAGGAATGCTACCGATGGGCCTCTTCATCTATATTCAACGGATCACGTGGGCTGATGCTTTAATCTTTATTTGGCTTCATTGTCTACGATATTTGATTACGTCGGCGTTCTGGAAATTTCGATCGCTGAAGATCCCGATAACGCCTTAGGGGCACATTTAAAAGACGATTATAGAATGTGTCTAGGGAGGTTAGCGACTTTTAAGGATATGATGCTGATAGTGTGATCATCTTAGGGATTAATGGAATTGAATCAAAAACAATAGATGATGACATTATTAAAGATCGCATTTATAATATTAGTATGGATATAGAAAAGATGATAAAAGAAGTAGTGGCTGTTCTTTAGCCTACGCTGATCTTCCAACGACGACAACGACGACTGACGTATTTCGAATGTAACTTGAAGGTTTGAGTAAACATTAAAAAATATTCTGAGTTGGATGCTAGAATTTTAATTTGTCGCAGACAACGAGGAGGAGGAGAGCCAATGATACTCTTTCATAAAATTAATTAATTTGTCAATGATCAGTGGGATAGTGAAAATTATCAGTGCTTGGAAAATTAAATGTTTTTAGTGCACGTAGCGTTATTCATAAAAAAAACAGCATCAAATGTCCAATACAAAAGAATATTTTTAATTATCAGTGGATTATCCTCTTGAAATACAAATACCCTTACTCTAACTCAGAAATTAAGCCAAAAAAATAACAATATACCCTTTTTATGAACAGCTGGGAGAGCACGTGTCTCCAACGTGCGTGGCATATGTTACTAAGTGTTAAAGCCGGTGATATCGGAAGTTGATATGACGGCTTATCGATCACACGTCCTAAAATATTATATTCTCACGTCTTTACCTTAAGGGTACTTACTACCTCTAACCCTTTTATCTGCTTTTAAAGGGTAACGCGTGGTTGATAATAAGTTTTAGAAGGTGAAAACAATTTTTTTTCTGACCAAAGAATCGTCACACGGAACTGCAATAGGACTTAAAAAAGTTATTTTTAAAAACATTTTTACTAAGTTAAGATTATTTAGAGATGTGTAAGGACATTTTCTCAGAATCTTTTAGCGCCTATACCATAACGAATGAAACAACTTAGTCTCACCTCTCACTTCAACCTCAGATTAAATCAAGAATTCCAGAATACTACTAAATAATAACTACACGACGAATCAAGTTTAACGTCAATCAGATTAACACTTTGATCTGCCAGTACAAACACTTCCAAAATCAACAATAAATTATTAATTTAATTTACTTATTTCTTCTACATTCTTAACTCAACAGCCAGTCCGTTACATTCGAAATTCAAAAGTCAAATCCTACGATAAAAATTCACGGGCGGCGTGAAGATAAATCCTAAAATAGACATCCGCTGTATTACACCGATTCCGGCAAATCGTTGACTGATAGTTCCCTCTCTCATTAACGACTGGATAGATTATAGGGAGAAGGGACTCCGACGAGTGACGCCGTAAAACTCCGGCCCTCGTAAACTCCCTGAGGGTAGATGTCAAAATGGGAGTGATTTAAAAAATAGTAAAAGTTGTGCGTGACCGCGCGTCCGATTTATGAGTTCAATTTAGGGTCGTTGGCCGAAATCTGTTTGCCAATGTTTATGTGTTGCTGAGTTTGTTGTTACTGAATGCTGATTGAACGCAGTTTCGGAAGGGTGTTTTATGTTTTTGCTGTTGCTTTTCGTATAGTTAATATGTTCGGTTGTTTCAATTTTACAATTCCTATTTTTTCTTTGGATAAAATCAAATGATTGAATTTAGATCATTTCAATTATTGACTCTAATAAAAGTGTCATAGACAATAAATTTATTATCTGCGACACATAACATTTCCAACGCTTTCCCGAGTGAACGAACCCGAGTACGAGCGAACGCGTCTTGGCTTGCGCCGTTCTAAATTTAAACTGTAACGCGGAGGGCGCTCGCTCCCCCCTTCTTTTGTTCCTATTTTGAAATTCAAAAAATAGAACCGAAGGGTGTTTCGGGATGCGCATGAGTCAGTGACGGACGGCGCGCCGGCGCGTGCGCTGCGTTCACGCTCCAAATTTGAAATATCCGATTTTTTCCTTTTTTAGTGTATCGTGCCATTGTTTTAGTGTGTGTTTGTGTGTGTGTGAAAAATATTTTTTTAATAGGTATGTATAAAATTTTATGAACAAATATTTTTGGTATTTTTCAGCGCCTTTTCATTGATGACAATGAAAACGATTTTTTAACGTGGTTGGTGCTCATTCTGTAAAAAAAGGTGATAGTTTATAAAGTTTTATATACAATTTATTCCCTGTATGGTAGTTAAGATAAATAAGACTCATTCAAAGCAATTATAAAGGAAGATTCATCTTGAGAACTCATGAATCATATGTATACGGTATAAGTAGGTAAAACAAATACTTGGAAAGTACTGGAAGCGAGCATTAGCTCTGAATTCTGGGTAAGATGAAGGTATCGGTCTTAATTATGCGGGTATTAAATTGAATGTCTGGAAGAAGATATTTTGGCTGGGAATTTCAATAAAATTTTTGTATAAATTTGTAAAGAATATTTAAGAATGTTGACTCACATTGAATCCATTAACGATACAAGATGATTTAAATTCTTCATATAGTATAGAAATATCATCATCATCATCATGATAGAAATATATTCTTCATCAATCGTCTTTGATGTAGAAAAAATTATAACATTGTAAACTTATAAAAGCAATGAGCAGTGACATTTTGCCTTTTAATAGAGAAAATGTTTAAGGCTCCATCTTCATTGGTGTTCTAAGGAAGTATGTTAGTATAAATTACTCTTGAGCATACCACAGGAAATGTCTCAAAGACCGACGCGCACATGAGACAAAACCTTCAGAAGATACTAGGCATTCCTTGTTCACAGCTACCGCTCTGTGGACGATTAAAAATATACTTTGGTATTACTTCGTGGTGGGATGCTAATGACACCTCCTTTCCCCACTTAATCTCAACCGCTCGAAAATGTAGAACGAAAATTGTCACAATTATTGCATATAGGTTTAGCTTAGTATAATGATCCATCTTTACTATTATGGTCTGACTTATCCCAACCATACTTCATTATTTGGAATCGGTAAACTTCAAAGGCTTGATTCTCTCAATAATTTAGTAGTTAGTGATAGTATTAGAAGCACGGTAATTAAAGAAACTGACAAGTGTGTTCGTGACAAAGGGCCACAATATGCCAGAAAGGAGTAAAGCCTTAATTCGATATTAGACTACATTAACCATTGAAATTTTCTTATAGCCTATAAATTCTAGCCTCCAGTCTGACTCTACGTATCATCACTAGACCCAAAATACATAGATACGTCCCATTGCTATGCTTTAGCCGACTAGGCGGGTCTTGAGTGGATCTGACTTGACTATTCATTTAAAAAAAAAACATTAAATCCCCTCCAACCATTACCACAAAAATGTCGTCAGCTAAACAACTCCAATAAAATTCCCGATGAAAAACCCGTAAAGAGTAACTTTGCCAATATGCCGGCATGTGGCAGTTGTAAAATGTAGTTATGGAAGTTATGAAATTCGCATGGCTAACGTCATATCACCGCGATATTAATAAGCGGCTCCGGCCTCGTTAGTATGAATGTTCATAATTTTGTGTGTCTGCGCAGTTGGTGCGGGTTTAGCAGTACAATTTGTGACGACACTATAGACAATAAAAACCTGCCTCTGGTTCAGTTAGTAGGTGTAAGGATAATACTTAAAATTAGCCATGGAATCTAATGTCTAATGATTGTTGAGATTCAGTTTTACTTACCCCTTATTGCTGAACGCAGGCCTTCCCAAGAAGGCGCCAATCATCCTGGTTTTGAACAGCCCTTATCAATCTGCTACCCACCACTTATCTCAAGTCGTCAAATGACGGTGCTGCAGGTATCATGAATTACTATTTGACTAGACTTAAGTGGTCGATGTAGCTTATTCAACTTACTCAGCTTGGTAGTTCTTAATATTAACTCTTCACTAATAAAAAAAATCCTTCGCCAATGCACAAATCGACAAGAAATTCACGACCCTTGAAATTGCTCTGGACAGAGTCCTTCTTGTCATCAGATACAGTATTGTCACTTTACCGTACTGTCGTAGAAAATATTTTGGTCATCTGATATTCAGTTTGGACCACAGCACTTACAAATGTCACTGCAGTTACGCTCCATTTCTATATAAACACGATAAATATAGAAAGTTTAGGAGCTATATTTCATTTCTGAGCAATAGATACAATTTTACTGGCTGACATGATTATTTTGTTCAAAGCATTTGCAGAACACGAAAAAGAATATACCCGTATATATTAAATCGACTAAAATTGCGAGCAAAAATTATAGATTTCTTAACTTCGAAATATTATTTCTAATAACTCAACAATCAATAACGCAGTCGCAAAATCATTTTATACGAAGTATTTATTCTTATTATAACTATGTTTATATGACTCACGTAATTTTAAAAGAGCGCGTCTGACCTCGTTTGTTTCAATATTTATAATTCTGTACATCAGTTCGTAAGTCTATGGTTTTACTACACATTCGCCATTTGAGTCAATAAGTTGTTGGATTTTATTCTTTCTTTTTGAGATATATTTTACTTAAATTACTTTGTCTTCATTAAGCAGAACTTTTAACATAAGCTAGCCGAGCCTCGTGATCACTGCTAACCCGATCTACCATTAAACTTTTAATTAGCTTATATTAAAAATGATCAAGACATATAATTTGTTTGTTAAAGGACTGAACACAGTCAGTTCTGATTCGGAAAAAAATATGTGGAATCTAGAAATCCTTTTTACATGCTAAAATGTACTAGGCAATATCCTCATCTTCTTTATTCACAACCTTCTACGCTGTTCTTTTTCGCTTCTGTTGCACGACTCTACCAATTCTACATAATAATTTAATATCATCATCAGCCTATGCAAGTCCCGCTGGGCACAGGTCTTCTTTACCATTGCGAAGGTTTATGCCTTAATCCACCAGGCAGGGCTAGTGCAAAAAATAGTGTTAAAATGTTCTTAGGAATTTCCCGGGTGTGTAGTCCGGCAACCCGCACTAGGCCAGCGTGGTGAATAAGCATAAACCGACTGAATGGTGGAGACCCATGCCTAGCAGTGAGACGTTTATGGGCTGATGAAAAGAACGGTTTAGGATGTTTCATGATACTTCTTCTTCTTCTTCATCAACCCATATACGCCCACTGCTGAGCACGGGTCTCCTCTACCATTGAGAGGGTATATGATACTATCATCAAACAATAACTCAGGTAGAGCCACTCTACATAAAGTGTGCTCACTGCACGAACACTCAACTATGGCCACACTGTATACAATAAATATATGCCGTGGCCGGTAGAGCCCCAATTCCCTGCTCGATAACATTAACAAGAATTTTTCGCGCCGCGTTTTACACGAAGCGACGAAAACTGTTTACGGTGCGCACTTTTCGCTTACCTATGCATTATTTTTAGATCTCTCCGTGGCTGTTAATGTGGTAGAGCGTATGTAGAGCATTTGTAGAGTTGAATAAAATCATAGAAGAAATATTCAAGTGATACTTTCCATGTATAGGCAGTATTTTATAATTAAAATGAGAGAAACAATTATGAGAGGCATTTTTTAATCATAATAATACCTCAGGACTATTAATTATTATTTAGTAGTCTAAGATCATTCTGGACGAAACATTGACTTTTTATGTCTTAGAGAGTTTCATGGATAGCTGTCCTTATTATTATTAATGATTATATTTAGGCGGAAGGGCGGTATGTTTTTGAGCATTTACTAAATAATACCTTAAAAATGTAATATAGTCATAGTATAAATACCGATAATTAATCATTTTTATTTTATCCCTACTAAAACAAGTATGAAAACTGACAGTCATTTCTACTCATCTAACAATAGTAGACATTTCAAACAACATTACATCCTTAGTCAAACCATGTGCTCAAATAGCGGAGATTCTGTTTGGATAATACCAGACGAAATTTATTAAACTGAGCCAAAATTCACTGCAGCATGTGGGTGATTCCAGCAGCTTTATCGTCCACCCACACGAGATAAGGCGTGAGGTTGTCTACATTGTTTAAATCCCAGGGCAAAGCGTAACATTTCAGTAATTTCATAAACAACGTTAACGTTGAGACAAAGCATTGTACGGACACTACTATGTTAAATTATAGAGGCGAGCTTTCATATACCAGTGATGAAATCTGCTACATATTTTTTGGTTTATGGACAGAATATAATACTGTCTTCAACTTCATCATCATCATCCTTAAGACGTCCACTGCTAGAATATACACTAAGAAACATCAGTGGTAGAGCTCGGGCTCAGAATAGCGAATAACAGCTGTTAAAGTGGTTGGTTGATTTGAATAAAAGATTGATGTAGATAACGTAGATTTATTTTAGGAGCACATTTTCACAAGGGCGTTTTGCAAGAACAGGAAGTGGAAGGAAGGAACAATCACAGATTATAAAATATTGACATTTACGCGTGAGGCTTCTCAATAAGTACTAGATGGCGCTAGTTGTATCATTTGAACATTAATAAGATTATTAAATTTAGCATATTACAACAACAGCAATAGTATTTTTTCCTATTACGTGGAACTTTATGAGACAGGTGGCGAATCGTGGGTGTTCACAGTTCTTAGGAATTTAGTATGTGTATAGTCCGCCAACACACACCAGATCATCGTGGTTGAGTAAAGCCCAAACCGTCTCAATGGTAGAGGAGCCCCGTGCTTAGTATGGGACGTATATAGCTTATTTTAAACCAGCAAGCGTTGAGATTTCTAATCGGAGAGTTTCTAAAGTTCTCTAAAGACCGCACAACTAATCCCTAAATCCACACATTCATGTAACATATCTTGTTGGCAAAAAGAAAAAGTTTCTGTTGCATTCAACGTGTTCTATTACACCTTCCTGCTGTAGATATTAAGAGAGGCATTCCCCTGCATCCTTTATACGTCGAACAATGCGTTCCACTGGTGCAGGATAATGAAAATCGCTGCGTCACCCCCTGTAATACGTAGGACGTGGGATGATACGTCGGGTCCCGATCGATACTTTACACTCAATGGATTTGGCACGTAGACACTATTTTATGCCTACCTCGTGGTCTTGCGGTAGAATTATGTGCCGTGCGATCTAGAGGTCCTGGGTTCGATTTCCGGTTCGGGCAGAGTGTTATGGGGTTTTTCCATTAGGGAATTCTCAGTAGCAGCACGGAGTCTAGAAATGTGCCCGACAAATGTCAATTGACTCGCCCCCTATTACGTGGGACTGAATACATACTGGCCAAATGTGGGTGTAGAAATGCACCTCTGCCTACCCCATCAGGGAGAATAGGCGTGAGTTTTTGTATATATGTGTACACTATTTTATACAGCACATTATTAAATTCGAAGCTCTAATTGGAAGATGCAATCAGAAGTGTAACTTTTGTTTGGAAAATTTTATTTGCACGGAATCTAAAAATGTCTCGTAAATAACAATAATCTTGTCTCTTGTTCTAAAATTGCTGTACTCATGAAAAATTTGGCGACACCTACTTGTACCTACATAGTGTATTCAGACCGTAATCGAAAACTCAGGCAGGTTGGTAGGAAAACGTCGAATTTTTTATTTCACGTCGAGATATTTTTCAACTCTAGTGGGTTTTTAATCACCGTAGCTTTTACCTGCCTAAATTTTCGATCACTGTCTGAATACATCCTGTATATACTAACCTATCAATGTGATCTATTTGAAGCACATTTTCCTCATTAACCATAAGCACACTAATTGAAAACCCTATATCGCCAAATAATAGTCTCTACATAGACATCAAAATGTCAAGTTTCAAAGACAACGCCATGCCATGCAAATCATGGATAATTGCCATAATCTGCGTATTAGTTTCATAATTAGAGGAGACTGATACTCGATCGTGTTCGCGAGATGTCTAAGATGTTAATGCTATTCACTAGGGGGATTAGATTAAGCGGGATGACGGGAAGGGCGGGGAAACATCAATTTACATAAATAATGGTTACAATAATAATCTGGGGACTGGAGACGGTCCCACGGTACGAGTATGTGCGATATAGTTTCCGGGTTCGGTTCTAATTAATGCATTTGTGATAGCTGTGTCCTTTTAGGTTTTTTGGTTCCTTTCTTACTCTACCGAAATATGGGCCTTGGTTGATGTACATGCTTTTCGTGTGATTTTTTTTTTCGCGTATGTGTTGTATGAAGTTATGTGTGTATTCACAAAATTATGAAGTACTTCAATGATGAAGAAAAACATGACGTGGCAGACAACAAGTCGCAAATTTTTACTCGAACGAGTCCATGCATTTGCTACGATTTACAGAGACATCACTCAAAACATCGTCACAGAACTGAATAGATAATAAATGGAAAGTAGATGGAGTTCCTCTTTATTCCAGCACTCAATAGCTCCCAAGAAACGCGATACAGGTCACAAGTCAAAGTGATGTTAGTGAATAGGCGTTTAGTTTAATATGTAGCGACGTGCATGCAACTGTTCTTGGTATAAATATATGATGTAACTTAACGTAACTTTAATTAAATATCATCGTATCATAAGAACTGTTGGCAAGTTCAAGTGTTGTCACCTATATTTTCTCTATTGAAATGAAGAGTGTAGAATTGTAGCCAGTACATCATGGTATGGCTGGATTGATTGTACCTCTGTCTCATAGGAAGAAGATAGTATAACTCTGTTGCCTCGCGCAGTAAATGACCTTGGATAGCAATGAAATTTCGCACTAAATTTAATGGCAAATTATTACATTTTTTTCGCATGGTATTCTTCAGTATTTGCACTGACCCACTCACTAAAAGGTAGGTTTTATTACGGAAGATGAATATATCGAACTTTACTATATCATTTTACCTGTGTCTACATTTCAGAAGATTTATAAAATAATTCATTACAGGATATATTTCCTGCTTAAAAGTGTTGATTTCAATTAAAAAACACCCAAAACTTCATGAAAAGTTTCGTTGTCCTATACACTAAATGTCTAATTTCCTTTATTCTGAATTATAATATTACACATTCACAAAATGAAGATTAAGTGAAAAATATGAAATACCTAATTCATCAAATTTGCACACCGTATCATCATTGTCTAATAAAAAAACATTTCGCCGGAAATTATTCTTCATTACAACGTGGAAATATTGTTCAAGTTGAACGAAAAAGCGATTTGGAATAAAATTTGAGCGTTCTGTTCTTCCATGCTCAAAGAAAACTGGAATCTCCATGCTTCCTTTTTGTTCCTGCTTTTGATACTGCTGGAGTGGCGAGATTTTGAAGTAGCAATTTGTCAACGAAAGGCCGGGGAATGATATCCGTAATCTACAAATATTTGTTTCGGATCTGGTTGTTATTGAGCCAAAAAAATCTCTCGTAGGTTTTCATAACATAATAATTGTATCATAATATTCTGTGTATAAGAAGCAGTGATGGCCTCGAGGTTTGGGCGCGCGGTCGAGAATCTCGGCGGTCGCGGGTTCGAACCCCAGGCACACACCTCTGATTTTTCGAAGTTATGTGTGTATTCACATTGAATTATCACTTGCTTTAACGGTGAATGAAAACATCGTGATAAAACCTGCACACCTAAAAAGTTCTTAGGAATTTCTTAGGTGTGTAGTCCGCCAACCCGCACTAGGCCAGCGTGGTGGACTATGGCCTAAACCCTCTCAATGGTAGAGGAGACCCGTGCTCAGCAGTGGGCGTATATGGGTTGATGAAGAATATTCTGTCATCTGTATTATGTATGACTGTTAGATTAATTGATTTATGTAGAACCTATCTGTGCTTCTTCTTAACTGTTATCATTAACTTTAAGTTTGCCTTCATCGTTTAACTGATACAAAGCTATTTCAAATAACAAAAGACGATCGCTTCTAAATTACGTCAAAATGTTGAATTCATCCTAAACTTTCTTTGCCGGCGCTAATTGGAATGACTGATAAATTATTACCATTTTAATTGTTTATCCGACACTCACTCAAGGAGGAATCAACTTTAATTTGTAATTTCAGATCGCGGGGAGTTTGTGTTTTTCCTTATCTAACTCGTTATTCGAAACTTTATCTGTTTCGCGGGGATTTCTAGGGATTGGAAGGAGAATACGGTTTGTCGTTTTAAGATCTTGCTTTAGAATTTCTACTTTGTTATTTATTTACTTAGTATCGACTTGCACCAAGACATTTCAATAAATGTTGGTAGGCTGTACCACTGTACACTTCTTATGCAGAATCACTATCTGACGTCATCCCAGTTGGTACCATAATCCACCTCTTAGACAATTTGTAATCACTCGATCTGCGGTGAAAAAGTCAAGAGAGGACTTTTTCATCTTCCTTGACGATATCAACCCAATATTTTATTTAGTCATTCTGTCATTTCGTAAAAGCAAGACCAAACCCCATCTCCAACCTATCATAGAACTAAAATACTATCGCACATTTTCCCATCATAGGCTCATTCTTTTACTTGACTTAAAAAAATTAACGAGAGGTAAATGTGGAAATACCTACTTTTTAGGAATGCAGGCATGAGTATGTATTTTCCTAACACGACATACCAGGGTCGCATAAGCGTTCCACATACTCCACCGTTTTAAGCCAGAATGCATTTAGCTAATATTCCATGAAATATATGTTTAACAACGCTTATTACAGGCATTATGTTCTCCAGAGTAATATTATTAGTTTAGCGTTTGTTTGCCAAATACGTGTGTCCCGGTTTAACAGGAGAATGGAATTCTAGGAATGCCTCTCAACCACCGGCGTATGCTGCGGTCATGCCGTGCACGAGATTAACGTTTAGTATTGCGTTTTACTTACATTGTTAGACGGTATTTATGTAGATTAATTATATTGTTGAATGCCTTGTTGATAGTTGTATAATAGTAGGTATGGAAAGGTTTTACTAGGAAGTTCTCGGTAGAATCTTGGAGTTCGGTTTGGCTGCTATTGAGTATTTCTTAAGTTCTCAGATTGCAAGTACAAACAGGATATGTAATTGTATAGTTAGATATAAAAAATAGTTTATAGAAAATGAAACAGCCTCATAAAACAAATAAATCTAGAATCTTCTTCTTCTTCATCAACCCATACATGTCCCACTGCTGGGCACGGGTCTTCTCTATCATTGAGAGGGTTTAGGCCATAGTCCACCACGCTGGCCTAGTGCGGGTTGGCGGACTACACACCTAATAAATTCCTAAGACTTTTAGGTGTGCAGGTTTTATCACTATGTGTTCCTTCACCGTTAAAGCAAGTTATAATTCAACGTGAATACACACATAACTTCGCAAAGTCAGACGTGTGTGCCTGGGGTTCGAACCCGCGACCGCCGAGATTCTCGACCGCGCGCCCAAACCTCGAGGCCATCACTGCTTACCGCAGTCTAATTTGTCTAGCGGTGTAAAGACACGCCCTCATCGCGTTGACGAAGTTGTAAATACTACCATTGTATTTCATTCCGATCTTGAACCCAATCGAACTTGCTTGGAATTTAAATTTCTGTGGATATTTTCTGCATTACTGATGTTTTAGATACAGAATAAGGACCTAATCACAAAGATATCTATACAAGTTATTTTTTTGCCTTTTATTCGGTGAGGGAGATATTGAAGGAACCCTAAATCTTTAATGCGGATTTTGGTATTTGTCCCGATACCGGCTATCTACCTGCAGAATATAAGGTGTATTATACGACATCCATTCAACATTCATCAGGTTTACAAGAAGCAAGCATAATTCTTTCCACAATTAAAGCTGAAGGCATAGCATAGAGAAAAAAATACATCATTGAAATGAAATGAAATGAAATGAAATGAAATGAAATGAAATGAAATAATATTTATTGAATCCATAAAATGTCAAATACATCACTTAGATTCAGTCATTTCAAAATTTACCACCCTGTTCGGAAGGCAGTCATCACTAGAGAAGAACGGGCAAGAAACTCTAGTGTTGCTCTTTTCCAATCAAGAGATAGTTTACAATACAGATACAAAGACTCAATTTCCCGAATTAGAGCAGCTCATTAATACAATATCAGAATTTTGTATATAAGAACAACATAGTCATCTTAAATGGAGACTCTGACATCTAACCAGGTTAAAATTTCATTAATGGAAATTTCATTAATGGAAATAAGCAAATCAGGCAGACCAGTCCCCACAAACAGCACCCGTTCACGAGTATGACGCATGTGCCAGCCATCGGCCTCCTCAACCATTTCATAGGGAAGTGACCGACCCGGCACACGACGCCGCCGTAAGCACAGACATTTCTGCGAGCATGACATACCTGATTGCTTACAAGTTACTAAAATAATAATCAAGTATAATATTCAAGTATAATAATCAAGTATGTACAGCCATGTCCATTAAAGTAGACCCAGTCAAGCCCGGGATTACAATAACATTTTACTTATACCCAGGCTTCGTTATCTTCCATATATTCTGATATTGTATAGTAGGCTTTGTTACATAGATGTCTCTTAGTGATTTCTTTAAATTTATGATACTTTAAAGCCTTAATATGACTAGGGACTTTATTGTAGAAGTGTATACAGTAACCCTTAAAAGATTTGCTGATCTTGTGGAGCCTGGTTTTAAGTTACTAACTTATTTTTATTACGAGTATTTCTATCGTGTATGTCAGAAAACTTTTTAAATTTATGAATATTCTTATGGACATACATAAGATTTGCGTGTATGTATTGCGATGCTACTGTCAAAATACCAATTTCCTTAAACTTTTCTCTTAGAGAATATCTAGAGCTAAGAGAATAAATACATCTGATGGCTCGTTTTTGTAGTAAAAATATGGTATTTATGTCAGCGGCACCACCCCATAGTAGAATTCCATAACTCATCAAACTATGAAAGTAAGCAAAATACACTAACCTAGCTGTATCAATGTCTGTCAACTGACGTATTTTGCTCACTGCAAAGACTGCTGCACTCAGCTTTTGAGCTAATACTGTTATGTGGGGACCCCATTGAAGTTTGGGGTCTAATGTGATTCCCAAAAACCTAGTATTATCCACAAGGCTCAGCTTATCTCCATTCATTAAAATGTCGGCATTGGCATATTTTACATTAGGTGTTATAAACCTAATACATTTAGTTTTTTTACTATTTAATAATAGGTTATTAATATTAAACCAATGCACGATTTTAGTGAGAGTGCAGTTTACATCGTCAAGAGTGGATTGATTGCGTTTAACTTTAGATACTAAAGAAGTGTCGTCAGCAAACAGCACTACATCACAATCGTCCCTTATATAATAAGGCAAGTCATTAATATAAATCAAAAAAAGAAAGGGTCCAAGAATCGAGCCTTGTGGAACTCCCATAGTAACAACAGACCCAGGAGATCTTTTTCCATTTACATCAACAACCTGGATTCTATTACTTAAATACGACTTAAACAACTCAAGTGCCATACCGTTAACTCCATAATGGCTTAGTTTCCCGATAAGAATGTCATGGTGAACACAATCAAATGCCTTGGATAGATCACAAAATACTCCTAAAGCATCCCGTGAGACCTCCCAAGCTTCAAAAATATTATGAATAAGTTCCACACCAGCATCGGTTGTGGAGCGACCCCGAGTAAAACCAAACTGGTTGCAATGAAGCAGTTTGTTTTTTGAAAAGTAATTTTCAATTTGCAACAACATAAGTTTTTCGAATATTTTACTAATAGAAGGTAGAATCGATATGGGTCTAAAGTTAGTTGGGTCGTCTTTGCTACCTGATTTATAGAGTGGAATAATTTTACTTAATTTCATTTTATCAGGAAATATGCCACTATTAACACACGAGTTAAAAATTATAGCTAGCTGGGGTGCTAATACATGTATTACAGAGTTTAGGATTTTTGTAGAAATTCCCCAGAAGTCACATGTATTTTTTATGTTTATTAACTTAAATGTCTTAATAACATCTATACTATTAACACAATGGAATCTAAATGAATCCTCACTCCCAGGGACTGTTTTCTGTAATAGCTCACTTGCAACGGATGTGGAAGAGTTCAAACTTCTAGTAATAGAAACTGGTATTTCAGTAAATCATTATGAAATTCTGTCAATCAATAAATCTTCATATTCTTTTGAATAAATAAATGGAAATGAACAACTGATTTCTATTTGTGCGATATAATAAACGATTCTCTAGAATAACTTCCCAGAATAGTACGATTGATTTCAATGAGATTTCTATTTACGGAATATATATTAAACGATTCTCCGTAAAGACTTAAAAATAGCTCGATTGTTTTCACTGAACATTTTATCTAGATAATCAAAAACTTAGGTGAAATATTGTTACTACCAAAGAGCCCAAAAGCCCAGACTGGTATAAAATATAAATAACAATAAAATAGAGATAGTTTTGATAAATAGCTTCATACACATTCTCAACAAAAGACATTGAGAACGGATGGAAAAAATGTGAAACATCCCAACTATCTCTCAAACCGTTTCATTAATTTCTGAATGATCTCCAACAAATGGAGAGGAACAAGTATCCATTGGCGATCCCCACACGTCTCGCACGTCTCCTTATCACGTTTTCAACTCGATTAGAACCGAAGACGACGGAGGAACGTATTCAATGCCTTCCCATTTCCATAATATTAAACGTTTGTACAAATGAGACGACATACGAATAAAATTCCACGTCCCTGTTTGTATTCCATTTGTTTGTGATATTTGTTTTTCTTAATGTCCCCCAGTCAATTTTGGATTGGCAAATATTTGTATGAGAAGCCTCTGGTGCAAATATTAATATCCCGTACAAATGTTTGTTTGTAAGCGATGATTACAGGTTAAAACTATGTAGTCTTTGAACCACCCGTTATCATAATACACTTATTCAAATTTTAAATATTGACACCACCAAAATAAGCTAATATTTTGTTCGTTTTTCATTTATTTCTTAACATCACGAAACTACTGTTTTCATATATTTAATGTCTTAAAACCCGTGTTTTACTCAAATACTGCTTTGGTACTCGTATCTTAATATTTTAATAGTATTCTTACATTTTTCAGTGATTCTTCTAACGTTGCAAAGAGTAACATCTAACTTATGCTCGAACACATTATGTTTCTATCCGACTGCGAACAATGTCATAGTAATTCTGAACCTTAGCTCCATTACTCCATACAACAGAATCATTACCCCATAACCCTAGCCAAACTGAATACTTTTTTTATTCACTCCAGGGGTGTTAACGTGGCCGGTTGATTTCCGCAGATTATCCGGCCGCTCCGCTGCCCGCCCAAGGGAGGGTTAGCAAAAACGCCGTCCAACTTTCCCCTACACTCTGCGAAAAACTACTGAAATAATCCGCTTTTTAACGACTGCAGCTCTCCCGAGAAATACAGCCGGATATTTTAAATTACAATTTGAAAACCTAGGAGCAATTTTGCTGGCACAAGCTTTTTTTTGATTCGCGATGTGTTTAACGCTCTTTAAGGTTGTTTCGAGTGGTCTGCGTAATTGTAATTCCCCGGGTATGGGTTCGCTTTGATGTTATTTTTAGCGGGTCTGGCTGCTTAATTGGTGACATGAAATCTTTGCTAAAGAGGACAATAAGTTTTGCTTAGCCTATAGCTATATAGCTGTTTTTTTTCCAAAACAAAACGGATTGCATTACGGTGTGAAGCGATGTGTGAAAACTATTCTTAAGCAAAGGGAAGATTATTTCTTGCCAAATATAGACATTTATTTATTAATACAAAAAATATGAATAACCTCACGCCTGTATTACCCGATGGGATAGGCAGAGATACATTTCTGCACCCAAATTTAGCCATTTACGTATCAATCCAAGCAGAGGGCAAGTCTAGTGCCGTTTTCAGGCACATTTTCAGACTGCGGGCTGTTACTGAGAATTTCTTTATAAAAAAACCCAATTTTCACGACTCGGTTATCGAACCTAGGACCTTTAAATCGCATTGCACATACTAGGCAGTCAATTCTAGACAATTAAATACCCAATGAAAAAGTCGTGTATGTTGTTATTATTAAATCGTCATCAACCCATATACGCCCATTGCTGAGCACGGGTCTCCTCTACCATTGAGAGGGTTTAGGCCATAGTCCGCCACGCTGGCCTAGTGCGGGTTGGCGGACTACACACCTAAGAAATTCCTAAGAACTTTTAGGTGTGCAGGTTTCAAGGTATTATTAAATAGATACGTCAAATTGTTTCAGACTGTCGATTCCGGTTAAAACTGCAGTCTATATTTTCAGCTGACCCGAAAAATTTGCCGCAAAGTCCACATTGCAGTTTAAAAATACATAAAATTTTCTGACGGCGTCGCCGGAGGTAACATGCATGCAGATGCAATAAAAAACAAATCTATTAACTATACAACGGGTTAAAATAGAAAAGAACAGAGTGCAAAAATGCAGGAAAGGAAATATTGTAAAGTTTGTTTTTCGATGTTAATAAAATGCATTTGCCATTAGGTCAAAAGTCACATAGGTACATAGTTTGTTTATTTCTTATGCTTTATTGTAGACCATGAAGATAGAAACAACAATTTTAAAGGTCAAAACTGAATGTAGTGTCACAAATGGCGCCTTATCGCTATCGGCGATTTCTTCCAAGCAATCGTTAGATGGACTGACCGTTAGATGGATAGTTTTTATTCTATGCTAGGATACAAGTCTCACAAGGACCAAGACCCGGAACAAACATTTGTAGATCGTACAAGAATTTGTCTCGGGAAAGAACCCGCGGCCTCTTGTTTCGCAAGCAGTTGTCTAGCCATTTGTCATTTACTTCCAATTCAATTTCAGTTTTTGTTTAAGTTTTTAAAACTCTTGACACAGAATTTGTATATCTGTATATATACACACATCGCTACATTACAAGCCTAACGAGTGTAGCATGAATGAATGACCTCATAATCTGCGAATCTCATAAAATTGCAATGTACTCAGCAAATGTGTTTCGGGGTTAAAGCCATATGAGCTGTAGTGTTAAATTTAATAAAGATGACTCATTCCAAAAGGAGTTTGATTAATGTAAAATAAGTCCTAATGCGCAAATTATACTAAAAATATTCGTGTAACAAAAGAAATAAACTCTGTTGATTTGTTTGATGTCGAAGAACAAAGGCCCAAAATTCAGTTTAGTGCAATTATAGCCCACACAATTATATATATTTGGTAGTAACATATAAAATGTAGGTGTTTATAGTCAATAAATAATTTACACATAAGGAACAATGAAATTTTGTTTTGGTAATATCTGTTGGAATGCTTCTAGCTGATGAATTATTTAGCCTATAATAAAAATGCCTATCTTCTCTTATACTGCCTATTTATCATTTGAACGTATAGTTCATAAAACTATTTTATGATGTACGTATAATTAATAAAATATTTTGGAATATTTGGATCAATAGAACACGAGCAGTAAGTTCATAAATATTTTTAAGTGAGTTTGTAGGTGATTCAGCAAGGGGTAAGAATACAGAAATAAGGTAGGGTTTTATTGGACTCCCCGTATCTAATTTGCAATCAAAGTCTGTCTACAAAATACTGAAGAAATAATATTAAGTAATGGTCTTATTGACTAAGGATGGTAGATTAAAAAAACTGCTTTCTGATTAAATTGGAATAAAACATGAAGTTTTTAATATTTCATTAAATCATTTCTTTAACTCAACACTACTCCACCCGCGTTCAACCCTAAATTCATAATGCAAAATTGGATACAGAAACTACTGAATCATAAAAGACAAAGACTGACAAAAACATTCAACACGAACAGCTATGAAGTCTCTTAATACCATATTCCCAGATCCATATCTAAAATTCAGCTTACAATTCATGTTACGCGAAATACATGTTTACAAGAGAAATATTGCGAAAACACATTTCACTGGCATAAATATGGAGCTCAAACAAGCGTCGCCATAATAAGGTAATAGGGTTGGCACAAGCATCAAAACTCAAATACTATGACAGTGAACCTAAAAATGCAGACTGACGGAAAATCTCATCAACCCCACACACTTTTATTTTTAATCGTGTCGTCAACATGCAGAGCTTTTTAGAAAAACCCACGTCGGGGGAATATATTATAACTGTGTTTACTTAAACCTCGGGAATAAAGTGTGCTTTTACAAAGATATTTTGTACTGTATTTATGGAGTGATAAATTTATGGAAGGTAAAACTTACGTAAATATATTTATGGAACTACTTGATAGTACTCAGTCTAATTAATAAAGTTTTTGCTTAAGATATTAAATACTCTCAGTGAAATTCCTGAAATGTCAATAATTGGCCTAGTCTCATCAACCATTTCAAAAGGAACATTAATAGTAACATACGTAACTTATAAAGGCTGTTCTCTAGTTTTAAATCTTGGACCGATATCTCAATCATTTTTTAGCGATTAAAAAATATTTAAAAAGGAACTAAATATTAACATTATATAAACACCCTTAATAAGGCAACATTTTAATTTCAACCTTCGTGCCATACGTGTATACCGAGCTCCACTTCTGTATCCGATAAATGAGATTATCCATCCAAACGACAAGGCAAGCACAGCTTAAAATTACAACAGAGTGATCGCTTTTGAGCTACTAGTCCCTGCTTTGTTCAAGACAGCGTGTTGCTAATCTAATATTATCATCTACAAACGCTTGGAATTTAAGTGGTGAGGATACGTTATTCGTCTGTAATTTGTTTTTCTCATCCAAAACTTTAAAAGGAACGGTAGTAATAACATACGTACCTTGTAGAATAATCTGTACTCTGACTTTACTCCTGCAAACGGCATATCAGCTGTTCTATCTGTCTTTATTATTGGATGAAATTCTTATAGCCTTTAATACGGAACTAATGCTTTCAAAAAAAGCAGTGATGGCCTCGAGGTTTGTTCGCGCGGTCGAGAATCTCAGCGATCGCGGGTTCGAACCCCAGGCACACACCTCTGACTTTTCGAAGTTATGTGTGTATTCACATTGAATTATCACTTGCTTTAACGGTGAAGGAAAACATCGTGATAAAACCTGCACACCTGAGAGTTCTTAGGAATTTCTTAGATGTGTAGTCCGCCAACCCGCACTAGGCCAACGTGGTGGACTATGGCCTAAACCCTCTCAATGGTAGAGGAGACCCGTGCTCAGCAGTGGGCGTATATGGGTTCATAAAGAAGAATGCTTTCAATGGACTTGGAACTATTGATTACAATATCAATCCACACACCTTCCACTACTAGTCACAAAATTAAAATTATGAAGAGAGTGATACAGGTACGTTATGTTTATGTGAGAAGCAAATCATGACCTAAGACTTAGGTATGTCAAAATTCATCTACCTATCAAATGGCATACAACATTCGTTCAAATTCTAAGCGCATAACATACTCGAATGAAGCGGAACTATTGTCTAGTCAAGCAATAACACATGCTTCTGTCCCCATTACGTTATAAAACGGGCAATAAATGAAATAACATTGTGCAGTTCGCAGTCGAGTAATACTACGAACAAGTTTGTTGAACTTGGGACCGCTCGTGTCCAGCTTACAAAAACGCTGCCAAGTGATATGACAAATAGCCGCAACTT
The DNA here is from genome assembly GCA_030295005.1 of Cephonodes hylas. Lineage (NCBI taxonomy): Eukaryota > Metazoa > Arthropoda > Insecta > Lepidoptera > Sphingidae > Cephonodes > Cephonodes hylas. The sequence continues at coordinate 11,557,825 of AP025371.1, forward strand.
GTACAAGAACTGGAGTGCTGGCGAGAAAGTAATTAGTGAGATGTTCATTGTCAACGCTTACATGGATGTAGGTACTGGTGTTATGTTTGTACAGAAATGAGTTCAGGTTTGTTTTCATATTTTTGATTAGGGATGAAGTTAGCAATGTATGGAATGGTTTTATTTTGATTAAAGATTAAGGTAATAATTGATTAAGCAATTTCTGATACATATCTCCAATACGCGTTAAACACAATATGTAAATATGTGTAATTAATATGCGTTGCTTAAGAAACATTTTTTTGCCTGTTCTTGAATTTAAAATCATAGACTTTTTTAGGGAAACTCACTGACGGATAAGTAAGGGATATAGTTAGTCGTGACAGTGTAAAAAATGCGGGGTTGTATTTTGTTTAGATAAATATTTTAAATGTTTATGAAGACATGCATAAATAACTCGCAGCCAAAACACAAACATCACAGATTAACTAACACCGGTGCCAATATATTCTTATGCTACTTCGTTCTAAACATGTCCATACGATTTTATCTGAGATTGTAGATAACTTAAGATTGATGTAAAGCTTTTATCTGAACAAGTCTCTTATGAAACCAAGAAAAATGCTTATCTTAATACCGAGAAATCATGGTTTAAAAATATCTTACTTTAAAAAAAAGCTTACTTTTTCGTACAATTTTATATTTTTCATCGACATTTTTCTATTTTCTTCCCATTTTTCATTACAAATATTGTTCTCTATGAATGTTCATTCCAAAAAATCAGACCTCAATGAAACTTTTTAAAAAAATTCGAGGAATTTCCTGCATAATCCACTTTGATCACAAAAATCTCGACCACGCTGAAAAGTAACAAATTAAACTATACGACATTATTAACCGACCGGCGAAATAAACCCGGAACCTCGAGCAAACTAAATACTCGCGCTGGTTGAACCGGGCCGTGCCTATTTTTGGCACTGTTACAAAATGAGCCCAAGTGGTTTTTCTTTTGTGACATTTCGACTTAAAATAGCCCTCTTAAATGTTTCTACAAGCGGAAAAATGTCATGCTAACGTTTATTTTCTTCTGGATAGTTTCATAAAATGGAATATGAAATTATATTATATGTTACAGTAAACAAGTACAAAATATTTATTTCATTTCCTTTAAAAGTGACAGTGGATGAAAAAGAAAGGATAAGGGTTCCTTCAAAAATCTTTAATAAAGTTCACTTTTAGGTAATGTGGCCACTAGTTGTTTTTTTTTTGTCTAATATACTGTTCTTACCTGCAGGAGTTTTATTGCATAGTAACCTGAAATTTGACAAAACCTCAAACCAATAATAAATTGTATAGAACTCACAAAAAAATATTAATTTTTTTATCGATAAAATGAACCATATTGGTAAACAGTTTAAATTGTATTTTTCGGCCTGTAAAAAAAGACCATCGTTTTATTTGGGAATTCTAATGTTATAAAGTTACAATTTCTAAATTGATGACATCAAAACTTAGTATCACGACATCTACCGGCACATGCCCGAACTACTTGCTCAATTCAACCAATAAAAATAATTAAAGACGAAGTTCGACACCAAGCTTGGCTGTGTGTCATAAAGTAAATATTTATTTACGTCCAATATAGCTCGAATTAACTTTAACGCCAAGCTTATCGGTGTCATGAGGCGCGTATGGAACAATTCTACATTGACAGGCGCCATATTGTATCGCCAGCAGGCTTTAATTAAACCTTTATCGAGTTCCGAATGTCAATAATAATTTGCATATAATGCATTGGATTATAATTTATATTTCCATTTCTGATTGAAGGTGCGTGACTGTTGTTAGGGGGTTAGTAGGCAAAATCCAGTTTTGCATTTAATCATGGATTTTGAACTAATTAGTTTGCAGTGCTGTACCTTTATTTTAGTATTGTGCTTTCGGAATTTTGTATTATTTAGAGATGGCCTATTTAGTAATGCATAAGGCCTGTTGCCTTGCATTTAAATTCTGAAGCAAATCGTGGGGAAACCACAGGCCTCCAGGTTTTACAGAGAAATTTCAATGACGTATGTAACGTGACCTTTCTGATTAGTAACCTAGCTTTCTTCCTGAAAAATGGGATTTATCTGTTTACTCAAAAGCTAATATAGAATTCTTATCAAGCAAGGAATTTCTCCGCTAAATAATAATTTAGTAAAAAATGTTCAAAAAATGAAAAATGATTTCATTTTAGCTTGAATTTCTTCTCATTTACAAACGATACAACTAGGTCAGCAAACTAACCAGCTAAAATGTAATCAACATCCCAACCGCATTCCTTTCAGTTCCACACCTGAGTTTAGAACACTCACCTATCACCACTCCATAACCATACCACACTGGCGCATCGCTTGAATAAACAAGAACAGCATTAATCCACCTTTTGGGTTGTTAAATGTGTCTCCTGTGCGACATTCGGCTCTCCGAAGCGAAATCCAATAACGTAAATATGCCCAACGGATGTACGGGATTCGTCAACTGGAAAGTGTGAAAGGCTTGCAATGGTTCCGCACGATTGTTGAATCCCTCTCAATCCCCGAGGAATTCCAGATGGGAGCTTAATTTTCGTGACGACGGAATTTAATTTTGTTGCTTCACGGAGTGCTGCTCGAAGAATTATGTTCGTCGGTGTTAGTGGCGCTGTTAGGGGAAGGGAAAATTATCATCGCACTCAAACTCATCGTGAATGGTATGAAATTTACCTAATTAGATTTGATTTTCTATTTACTTTTTTAAACACCTTACCTTACTAATATATGTATATTATAGGTAAAATCTAGCGTGCGGAGTCTTATTTATTTGTATTTTCATATTGTCTACGCAATTATCTAGAATTTGAATACTATTTTCTTTTGATCATGAAATTGTGCCATATACATAACCATACGATTGGCAACAGATTGATGTTTGGAGTCTTATTTATTGCTTTATTTTTTAATATGTACGAATGTATTTTGTATCGACTAGCTATCAGTCTAACTGAATGCGAAGAATTAAATTGACTGATTTGCTTTACTTAAATATTTTAGACACTCAAAATTAAATAGTTACTCTTAATTTAATAACTTCATTCTACGGAATAAATACCAGCAAAATTTTGGGTCAAATTTAAATAAGGTGTAAACATAATTTCGGCCACAAATTATGTATGATAATGCAAGCTTATTTGCGCAATGTGCGTGGGTCAATTCCTCTTTACAGCTCATTTGGACGGAAAACCTTGAAATGATGTTTAAAACCACCGCGTATGAAAACGTTTTGAATGCTAGTATACTTTAACATCATCATTCATCATAATTCTTCTGCCCTGCTCCCAATTCTGGTTTTACGGCCAGCCGCCTGTCTGACGCGAACCCTCCTTGGGACTTTCATTGTTTTAGGAATGGGGTAGGGATAGTGTGTCTTTGGGTACAGGATATTGCAGGAAAATTTATTTGGCCTTGTGGTAAGGATGCTACAGTCCCAGATAAGGAAGTAGTAGGAGACTGCCACAGCTCGGGGGGCCGAGGTCGCGTACTCGTAGCCCTGTTCCATGACTGGCTAGATGTATGGAAAAGGCATCCCTTGACCACATACTATACTATACTTAAACATGTGAATTGTTTGTATACTATATGAATATATAAAAAAAAAAATAGTTTTTGTAACATTTGAATAAAATTTGAGTTACATACATAGTTATGACTCAACTCTAAGGTACAAGACGTATGTGGTGAATAACTCCTATTAAAGTATGTCTTGTGTCGTGACTTGTGACCGCAACACAAATACCCAGACACGAAAAAATATTTGGGAATCACCCATAATAGTCTCTTTGCGAGAATCAACCGCGGATACTGTCGTTTTGCAAGCTGGTGTTTAGCAAACGGGTAGTCTAAACGACTCTACTTATTTACCATCAGTTTCCTACTAAACTATGGTACTACCGCAGAATTTCTCTCAACAAGCTGATTACAGCTTGGCTACGGCTTAGAAATGTAAATAATACTACAAAATAAAGCCTTGGTCCAAAGCTAAACGATTGCGAGCCGACGATAGAACTTTTCACAGGATGTGAGGCGGGAAAATGTACTTTGTTAGTGGCGTCGCGCAGCCCCGGGCTATGTAAATACCATGTGTCCATAACTCACTACGAAATTGGACGTTAAGTACAAAAAAATAAAGGCTAAGATTCTTGCGTTGAAATGAATGTCATTCGACCTTCTTGATTACTGGAAGACGTGTGCAACGTCCCCATTATAGCCTCCTTTTTTGAAGTCGGCTAAAAAGAAATACGTTGTTGGCCCCAAATTTATTTCGAATTAAATAATAGCTTACCAACCTGCACTTGGCCAGCGAGGTGGGCTGATGCCTAAGCCCTATCGGTTGTAGAGCAGGCTTGTGCCTAGCAGTGGGAGGTATATCAGTTATAAAGGAAGTCTAGCAGTACAAGGTACATGGGCTGACGAAATAATATCTGAAAGAATTTTGAATGAAGCAGTTTTTTGCTACATTACATAAAGAAAGTAAGATTATCACAAAAGCCAATAATATATATATATATATATATTATATATATACGGAGAGTATCCACTAGCGAGAACCTACCATCTCTCCTTGCTCAAGTCCATAATCGAAGAAGATAAATACTAGAAAAAAAGTCCCAAAACAAAAGCGAATCAACAACGAGTTGCCTCTCAAATGGTACCGGGCAGTATGTTGACAGCGATTTCGGAAAACCACGTTGCACCCTTATTTTTGAAGGCATAAACCCTTTGTGAAATATTCACGCTCCCCACACCGCAACTGGCGTTCTGTCGCCTAAAATGTATTGCGGTGACATACGACAGGCTGCGATTTAAAGTGCCCACACGCCTTTCAGTAGCTCTGTTATACGAATAGATTGGGAGCTTCAATCGAGACGAAATCTAGATTTTATTTGGATTAGTTTTTTCAAACGTACAATATCTAGGGCATGTAGTGTCAATCTTTGTATGCCACGGAGTCGATATCAGGTTAAATAGCTTAATTCTTTGATCTTGTGCCTTCTTTCTATTAGATATTCTCTTCTTTTTATAAAAATCTCAAAAGCATCTGAGTCATATAATGAAGTTTTACTTCACAGTAAAGAAGTTGACACTATATTGAGTGGATCATTGTATTGAAGGTATTCGTAAAGAGGCTGGCAGCGGTTGAATGAGGAGGGCTGAAAATTGATCCTAGTAACAAGCCATAGGAGAGGCTTATGTCTAGCAGTAGGCGTGAGAGTGTGCTGATGATGATTTATTATACCATTTTTTTCTATCTTTACAACTAAACTTAAGACCAATCAATAGTAACGTACACAATAGCAGAGAAATCCAAAATCCATGCGTACCTTCATCCATGAAAACAAGACCAAGGCGGGTGCACACTAAAACTGTATAATCGGCATATTGCTGAAGTTAGTGCATTATTAAACTCGTAGAACTAATAGCAGGAGCTGTTCACGAACAAATCTCGTTACCGGTGATTTATACCCGAGGCTTAACGTTACGGTATTCGCAATTGGGAATTTTCGAATGGACAAAACAGAAAAATTTCCTCGCTTGATTTGTGGCCCGCCGACTGGATTGCAAAAGTTTCAGTATTGCCCAAGTTTTTGCGGTTTAATAGTTTCGGTTTATTTATATGTTTAAGCGGGGTTAGTTTCGTTATATCGGTTAAATTGTTTTGTAAATTAGACTAGACAAGCTTTTTTAAGTAATCAATGACCATATTATAACATTAGCACAAATTCATACATAATATTATGTACGTCACACTGCTGAGTACGGACCTCTTCTGCAACTCTCTTATTGTCATGAGTTACTAGAATACTGTTGAGAGGGTTAAGGCCTAAATTCACCACGCTGCTGGCCTAGTGCGGCTTGGTGGGCGGAATAAGTTTTTAACAGCTTTGAGGTGTGCAGATTTCCTCTCGATGATTTAATTCACCGTAAAAATGATAATTCAAATCTCAATAAAGAATGTATTTTTTAAAATAAAACTAAATGCTCGACAAACTAATAACCTAACTTCCATATAAGTATTTTCAATGGATTATGTTAAGCATAATCGTGTTACCTTTGTTAATAGCCAGGGAAGTGAAATAACTGTCTTGTAAAACCGCCATTTGATCTAGACGTTTAATTAAAACCGGCCTGTGTGGATAGTACGGAGTGAAGACAAAGGCTGGGGCCACAACCGGTATTGTCTATGACTCGTCAATTAGGAGCCCTACATCAATCGGACTGACTTAAATTGCTCGGTTCTGTGGGTATATTTTGCTTGGTGGTACTGTAAGTATTATTGTACTGTAAAATTGTTAGACGGTTCTTCATTTTTACGATGTGGGATTTTTAAGGGATTTTTAAGGGCGCACTACCGAGGATTCTCGCCGATTGTAGGTTAAAAAACCTAGGCACACATCTCTCCGACTGTTCTGGCGTTTTCTTAAGTTATGTGTGTATTAATAATGAATTATCTCGTATAATAATTTAATGTTAGAATCGTCTTTCTTAGGCAGTTCATTAACCCTTACTAGGCCAGGGTGGTAGACTAAGGTTAAACACTCCTCAGTTAAGAGGAGGTCTATATCTAAAGAATCTATATAGAGAATTAAAAATACCCATAATACCCATAATTTCGTCTCCCTATCTGCGAGTTTCAAAGCCCGTTGAAACTCAATCTTAAGGATGTTATACTCTCTTAATCCATTTTTTCCAAAGGGCATATCTTTCAATCCAACTAAATAAATATATTTCATTTCCTTTGAAGTACAATCCGGTACCAATTCTTAAAATGAGTCTTTGATATCGTAATAATATTTACATACTGTTGGAACACGGAAAATCACGGCAGTATCATTTACATATTAAGCTCTTACAAGGGATCTTTTGTCCTTTTCTAACATATCTCCCTTTTCACATAATATTTGCACAGTCACAGTGGATGTAAGACAAACACATGTGGCTCCGAAAGTAATTTGGAAAATACCGAGCATAAAGTCATGGCTATGTTTTTAGAAAATGTGTTACATAAGTATGAATAGCTTGTATCAATCTATGTATACTAATAATATACAATACGCTAAATAATAATACTATAAAGGGAATAAACGATGAATAGAGCTAGGCCTCAGCGGTGAATTTTCGTAAAATTAATAACTATATTTTTTAGCTTTATGACATTTTGTTGTGGCTTCATCATGATATTCTTCACCAACAACCTTTTTAACGTCTATTGCTTGACTAGGCTTCCTATGTGTTTTCGTGAATTTATTAGAACCTCTTAAATCAATCTATAGCAATTATGTAATTTTGCTATGATATCTGTAAACATAAACTCATTACTATCATTACACTGAACTCTTTCAAACGATTTATAAAAAAATATTTGAGTTATAATTTACAATATTACCCATTATTTTTGTTACATTTTTTTAAATACCTCTTACTACCCAACTCATATAAAAGCGATGAAATTGGTAACATCAGCAATCCTACATGTTAAAGTAAAATAATATTGCGGAATATACGAAATATTTTACGCTTCAGTGGCTAAATAAAATGTTCGAGTGGGTACCATATTATGGAATCGGTGAAATATTGTCTACTTACCATATTAGTAAACTAACCTGCATTAGGCCAGCGTAATGGACTACGGCCTAAACACTCTTAGTTGTGGAGAAGTTCCGTTCCCAGCAGCGAGACGTAATAGAGCTGATAATGAAGCATATTTATTTATGTATACTATATCTATATATAGGAGAGATTAGGTCAGTCTATCTCACGGCCAGATATGGTTTGGGCGACTACCTAAGAAATTCTTTAAAACTTTTAAGCGCGTAAGTTTCTTTTTCTAAAATTCGAAAAGTCATAATTATGTCTGCCTGGGGTTTGATCCACAACCGCTGATATTTTGTTACAACTGTTAGCCTAAAATTCGAGGTCAACCCCAATATCTAAAGCGTCAGTGACATATCTCGAATGTCCAGCAATACCCACCCGGAACTATTTGAAAACTAAACGTACAATTACGTGGATTCGGAATTTCCTTATTGATAATATTTTTTTCGCTCTCTACCTTTCGCCCGGCTACAATTTACAATAACTTTGTTACGCGCAGCGAAGCATGATAATTTCTCACGGTAGTTATTTTAATATCATTTCGCGAGGCTGCCGGTCTTATTAGGGGCAGTTTGTTCTATTTTTTAATAACAGATGGCGCTGTTAAGTTAATCATGAGTTATTCAAGATGGTTTCCGTATTATGAAAAATTTGCATTGATATTTACAGTTTTTCCATCAAATTATGGTCTTTGATCATCGTGTATAAAGTCAAAGTCATCATTATTTCACCAAAGTTTTACAAGTTATTTTGAATCTTCAATATTAAACTATTTTTTAAAACTATTGTTTTTGATTAACTAAGTTCTACTTATAAATCTGTGGCATCGATGAGACGTTTCCATTAGCAGCAAAATAATAGGTACCTAAAAGAATATCAGTAACGAACTATAAAAATGCCATTATTCATAAGCGTTTTCTATTGGCTGGGGCAGTGTGTCCCAATGCCCCCCAATCTACCCGGAAATCGATCTCGAGACTACCTCTGCTCTCCAGCCGCAACTGTTTATGAATACCAAAATTTAATCGCAGCTTACCCGTCTTACTTGTATCGTGTACGTTCCTTCCATAAAAATATGAAACACTTAGATTGGTGAACTGCCTCGTAGCCTCGCGGTACCAGTACGTGTACGTATAATTGCGAGGTCTCGGGTTCGATTCCCAGGTCGCGCAAAAGTATCATTGAGGTTTTTGTAAGTTAGTTCTCAGTAGTACGTATTCTGCAAATATGCCTGTAATGGCAACTGGCAAAATTTGGATGCAGAAATGTACCCCGATCTACCCCTTCGGGTAATTCAGACGCGGATAAATGTACTTAATATGGTTTATTTTATAGTTGAGTAAAGCTTGAATTCCGTAGTTATTTATCGCACCTTCCATCGAAGACTGCTTCCACTTGAAAATATTTACATTAATGTTGCATCATCATCCTCTTGCCCTATTCCACATTCTATTTGCGGTCGGTGCAATGATTTCTTTCTTTTTAACCTCCATATCAGCCGCCGTGTCTTTTCATTCAACCCTTTTCTTTCATATCCATGTATCTCTATTTGGCTTATCACTGCTTGTCCATCTTTCAACTTTCATACTAATTCCTTTTTTACATACCTATGTTTCGTCTCTTCTCATAACATGCCCATACTACGGTGAAAGTTTCACGGATAGGGCATTTTTTTCTGTTGTAAAATTTTCAGTAATAGTACAGAGTCTAGATTTCTTATAAGAGCAAAAGATTCCTGCTTTATTCAATGGGAACACAAACTATATACAGACAGTGATCGAATACAAAGACTGGTAATAGTCAAGTTTTTTTCCATGGGTCTCTACTCTGTAATCACCGCAATCAAATCAAATCAAATCTTGTATTAGTTTTCGATCAGGGCCTGTACGCAGTTCTGCCTACTTCTTGAAGGATATGCGCATAAGTTTATATGTCGTCTTAATTGCAATTTCATATCTGAAATCATTTCACACTTAAAAAATTAAAATGTTATCCACTGTGAATTAATCGAACAAGTAAATTATTCAACGTCCAACGGCCGGGCAAACACACAAATATGTGCGTTACGTTTAGCGAGCCAGGCAGTGCCGACAGCCCATAAATCTAACCTAATTAATATCTAGTTACAGCTCGGAGCTCACACGGCACGACACGTAAACGTCACGTAATATAAATATTGGAGCACTGTGTATGTGAAACATACATATTCATCATGTGCTTTCGTAGTAGTAGGTATGTATTCATATACGGTACAAGGTTAGATGGTAATTAAATCGTAATTTTTAAAGAGTAATATATAACGAAAAAATCATAATTAATACTTACTCTTCAGAGATACGATATAATGATAACAAATAAATACATATTATACTCATGGATCGTAGATATCCACGATATTACGTGTATCATCTCACAATGAAACTATAAAGATTAAAGAATCCTTCCCCGTGGTAGTATAGCAAACTACCAATAGGCCCTTAAAATTTCAAGGATCAAAAATTTACTATAGGTACGCCTTGGTCTCCACTCCAGAACACGTTTCCCCCAACGGTTCGCGATTATCCGTTCTGCGACAGATGTGACCCTCCCACTGCCACTTCAGCTTTCTAATCTTTTGCGCTATGTCGATAACTTTAGTTCTCTTTCGAATAACATCATTCCTGATCCTATCTTTGATATAAACATATAATAAGTGATAATTAATATTTATTAATAAGAAATGCTGTATATCGGTGTGGTGTGACTCGACCCTGAGAGCACAATAATGGGAGCTGTGATTTTCCATCCCACTTCGGACCATGCTTAATGTGCACCACACACGCCATCTTTGATAAATATCTACGAAATTGCAGGAAATTCCTGGGCTATTATGTACATTCCAGTTTTTGGCTACATTAGAATTCTTGTTGAGGTTTGAAATATTAGGTTAGTATGTTTGAACCAAAAATTTGAATTAAACCTGCACTTATAAAAGTTCTTGGAAATTTCTAAGGTGTGTAGTCCGCCAACCCGCAATAGACCAGCGCAGGACTTAGACCTATATACTACCAATGGTAGAGGAGGTCCAAATTTAAATTTTATTAAAAACCATATTTTATATAACTAGCGAATCCCAAAAAACAAGCTCGAACGAATAAAGCAAGCAATTATCCATCACCGTTATATTTTTCACCCTTTAATAGTAACTGAACAAACCTATCGAAAAACTACATATTTATTTTTCGATTTGTATGCATAACAGCATTGAAGACCACAAAACCCGCTACTTTACCAAATAAGTTGCTTTCAAACTCAACAAATTGCATCAATAAAGGTGGATTTACAAGCACATCTACTCAAATAGAGTCCTCTCAAAAATCTCAAGCGACGTCGTAAAACAGAAGCGTATATCTCATTTTCGCGCACTTGAGCCCTGTAACAACCGCCGCATTTACACCGTTGTGTAACATAGTTTGGAGGAAATGTATGTCCAGGACTGGGCATGTGCCGTTTGATAATAGATATGATGGAAAAAATGCTTCTACATAATCAGCCTATATACGTTCCACTTCTGGGCACAGGCCTTCACGGGCCACTGGTTTAGGCCTTAGTCCACCACGCTAGTCTAATGCGGGTTGGTAGACTACACACCCAAGATATTCCTAAGAACTTTTTAGTGCGCATGTTTATACATTCAATATTTGTATCCCACGAGATAGTAACTACAAGATTGACCTTTGTAAATCTGATCTTCGCTAAGGTGGCAGCATCCTCGCAACGAGCCAAATGTTTATGTGATTCACATGTATTTGTTTTAGTTCTGGTAGCTTATGAAACCGAAAAGCCTCCCTTGGTTACTGATACTCACGACACAGGACATGTATCCCAGTGTACGTAGGCCTGAGCTCCGTACATGACTGTTGGTTGTATTTTTTATATAAAAGTTATCACCTTACACTCCGGTGTAACAGTAGGACGTATGTTAAAATCGTAAAATCAGTGAAATCCGAACAAGCCCTCAACACAGTTTGTTATGGTCTGCAACAAGAATAATGATGAGGGACTTTGCATGAGCCAAACACTACGCTCAAGTTTAATGGGAATGCTGGCACACTTTCAGACACAACACCACTTAGTAATTTGCTACACAAATTTGATTGTGTTTAGTTGTTTAACTGAGAGTTGTATGGACTAACGGGACTTTGAAGGTGCCTCTAAAATCATCACGTATAAGGACCACCAGGGCTGCTAGCAAATAAATCGCAGCTATACGGTTTAGTATTTGCAATTATACAAAATTAGATGGCATTATTCATAACCATTGCACCATATGCAGCTCTTGTTTTTTTTTAGGATAACAGTTAATCAAATGCTCGGAAAATGGGCCCTCCAAAATAGTTCTTGTTTTTTTTTTTTTTTAGGATGATAAATGCACAAATTATTGATAAAATGTGAACATATGCCTTTGTATCGTATTATACAAAGTGGTCATGGATAAAATACCCCATCCGATTATACAAGATTTGTATCCAATTATACAATCTGGCAGCCCTGAGGACCACTGCTGGACACGGACCTCCTCTACAACTAAGAAGGTTTGGGCCTTAATACACACGCTTGTAAGCAGTGATGGCCTCGAGGTTTGAGCGCGCGGTCGAGAATCTCGGCGGTCGCGGGTTCAAACCCCAGGCACACACCTCTGACTTTTCGGAGTTATGTGTGTATTCAAATTGAATTATCACTTGCTTTAACGGTGAAGGAAAACATCGTGATGAAACCTGCACACCTAAAAGTTCTTAGGAATTTCTTAGGTGTGTAGTCCGCCAACCCGCACTAGGCCAGCGTGGTGGACTATGGCCTAAACACTCTCAATGGTAGAGGAGACCCGTGCTCAGCAGTGGGCGTATATGGGTTGATGAAGAAGAAGAAGACACACGCTTACCTAGTGCGAATTTTCAGAGTACATAGTTAAGAAATTCCTAGGTGAAGTAAGTGGTTGCTTAAAATTTCAAGTTACTATTTTTAAGTTAATATAATTCATTACATAATTTAGAAATTACCATTATTTTATTTGTTTCAGGTACAATTTTAAATTTTTCGAATTGGTAAGTAAATTTTTGGTTTATATTTTCCTATTTCAGTATATTGATTCTTTCCTTATTTATTAACAATACGAAGGGATTTCTTAACACAAAACAATATTTTAGCATTAAGAACTTGCTTATATGCTAAAATGGTTTGACCACAATGAAAGGATGAATGATTGATTTACATAAGAGATTTACGGTACAGATGTGAGTGCTGGAGACGGTCGAGGACGACCTAGGCGTACCTATAAACATCTAATAGATCATTTCTTTAAAAAGGGTAACATAAAGAATCCCCGAAACCGGCATGCATGCACGAATAGGAAAATGTAACTGATAACCTTTCGTTTAATCACGAGAATCTTATCTAATATCTACACTAACGATTTCGCAGGCAAAAACCCGTCATGTTTCTACCCAGACGAGTCCGCGTCGCACATGACGCAAAAAAACGCGTGGAATATGATGAAAAAAATTAAAACATCTGACTTGGCAACGGAACACACTTTTTGCCGGGGCAATTGACACCAATTCGTAAATGTGGAATACGCGGCCGGCGCGTGGGCGAGACACCAAAACAAAACATTTATACTGCGTGTAGTAAAATGCTTCTAATTGGGATAGCGGGATAAGGTCGGATTTTGAATTAATTGTCGAGACATTATGATGAATGCATTCGTGGTCAAAAGGACATATGTGCATACCCTTTGCGGCGGTTGATCGAGAGTTCTCACGTCATTTCTTGCGTGTAGAAATTCGTCTTTAACTACCTCTTAAAAGATATAATCATCATAATATGTAATAATATTCATCTTACTCGCATGTTAGTAATTCACGGCCCAATGAGATTAAAATTTGTCAAAAGCTTGGTGATGGTAAATACGGAAATTGTGTTTATAAAAGCCCCTTCGAAACGTCTTTTCCAAATCCGCGCCTGAGACAAAGTTTTATGAATATAATATTTTAGCTATGAAACATAAATAATATTATTTCAGAGGGGCATAGTTTATAGATCTCTGCTTAGATCTTCATGAATCTCGTCAAGCATTGTCATAACATTCACTTCTAGTTCTCAAAATATGTATTAAAACATGTTTTTCAATTCTACAGCATGAGGACCTAATTATACGGTCTGCGCTTCGCCGTAAAATACATAATTCTGAATAGGTCAGCTTTGCAAGGCCACGTTGCTCCCATTATATTTAGATTCGATCTAGATTTTTACGTACTGTTTTATGAGTACATGTGGCACAGTGGCTGACAGAACATTTTAATTGAAGATGCGTGTGCGATTCCCAGTATTGCTAGTAACGTCATGTGATTAACTGATATTTTGGAAATTGAGTGAAATTTGAGAAAAAATATTACTAGGATAGCATAGGTGTAACCAAACTCAGTTGTAAATTATACTTGAATAGTCGAAGTTACTATAGTTGAATTTAATTGCAGAATGACTAAATTATCTCGATCACTGTGGTAACGAAAAGCAATGCTGTTATTTTTTATCTTCTCAGTGTATCAAAATAGATGTACTTAAATTTGAGGGTGGTAGAAAGTAAACGAGATATTTCAATAACGCAACTGTCGATAGACTACAGCGTCAAGGCACACTAAAGAACACAGGCTGCATCATCATCAACATATACGTCCCGCTGTTGGACACGGGCCCCTTTTAGTACTCCATCACGCTGACCTAGCGCCGGTTGGTGGATTACACAGCTAAGAATTTATAAAGGTTAAATTATAATAAAGGTTTCCTCCCGAAGTTTTCCTTCACCTATTTGTGGATACATTCCCCTTAGTAATATTTCACAGCCATCCTAAATACACGACATTTATACTCCAGCAGCGAATGATAGCATTATAGAATAACATCCCGCGTCACTGTCAAGAGAAATATTTATCCGCCCGCCTCAGGCCGTAATAAAAGTAAAAACCGCCCGAAAAACTACTAAAATGCTAACATTGACAAATAGCCAGGCCCGTACGTTCGTCCGTGTATCTATATTTTACCGCTAGCCTGGAAAATAAGCACTATTTTTCGGTCGCTCCCGCTATTTATAAGGTCCTTGAGTTAGGTTTGGGCACACGAAGCATTAATCTTTGACAAAGGATCCCGAAGTGACATTCAAAGTAAAGGCAATCAATTGGGTATTTTCCTTGAGGGTTTTTTAACTTCGATAAGACTAATAACTAAACAGTATCCACAATACTTTGAAAGTGGATATGTAGGGTTGTAATGTGGTGCATCAATTAAAATAAAAGTTACAATGGAAGGAAAAAGGGAAAGTAATTGCCAATATTAGGTTTTATGTTGGTAGTGAAACAGAATTATTTTGACTATTTCAACATTTTACAGAATCTGAAACTTAAAAATGACTGTATTCCTGAAGAGGTAGACAATACTAGTTTTCTACATCCACACGTCTTACAATTCCTATTAAACAAACAGCAACTCTGTTTTTGAGCACTTTTCCTGACTCTATGCTGCTATTAAGAATCTCCTAATAGTAACCCTATAAAATTTTGCCAGACTCAAATCGAAATCGTAACCACTTCATCTGTGCTACAAATTTATCCTCCAACTACGAGACACACAAACCCACGTTTACGAAATAAAAAAATTATATGTTACTGCAATATGCTATGCAGCAATTCCATCAAAATATGAGCGTATAGGCGCCATATTTGCTTGGACATAGAGGCGTGACGCGTCGAATATAAAAAATACATTGAAAATTGCGAGTGCTAAAAAATTGGCTTTGTGTCTGGCTTCCGCGAATCTGGTGCAGAGATCAGTCAGTTATTTACTCCGTTTGCCGTCATAGCGATTGATTGATGAGATTCCTCACCTATCGCTCCCGTTGACGTTTTTAGATTGCGCTGAAATGCGTGTGAAATAAAAAAGGCTTAAAAAAGTAGCGCTGCAGATTACTTTAATGGGTATATTTCACACGTCCGTATTTTAATTACCTCATAGAATCTAGATAAGTTTATTTCGTGCGATTTAGAGAACCCAAACCGATTAAGAGAAAAATCAAATACACCGCATCTTAGTAGGTATCTGCTGAAGACTATAAAATATTTAACGCCAATATCATTTCATTCCAGCTTTTAGGAATATGAACGAAACGTACTTATCGGAAAATCATTTCCTTAACGGCTTTGTAAGGATTTTTGGCGTTGAATACGTCATCGTTATGGACCATTGAACCGTTTCCGCACCAAGTCACTCTGGTCAAAGATGCCTTGTGTGAATTTCACGCTTTGAAAGTCATTCACCTATTGTAAAGATCATAATGCGATATTGAGCTGTTAATGTGGTCGGGGTTCCTTATTATGTAGTATAATGTTTTATTAAGGGTATGATAGCACATAACATAACATTGACCGGCTTCTCAATAACTGCATTCGATTTATTTATAATCTTCGCAAGTACGATCACGTATCTTCTCTTCGCTCCCAACTTAAATGGCTCCCCATTCGACAACGCCGTAGTTTGCGTGCTCTTAGTACTCTTTACTCCTTACTACATTCTCCAAATCCACCTTCTTACTTAACTTCTTCTTTTCAACACTTAGGGTCTGACCACAACCGAAATCTACGTTCCACTAAAAATCTACTTCTTCGCTGTCCTCCACATCATTCTAACTTCGTACATTCTTCCTTTAACATCCAATCCATTCTTCTATGGAATGCGCTCCCGCTCAGAATAAGGACGTCCACTACACGTGAAGTTTTTAAAACGAGAGTACGAGAACTGTATCTCAAAGAGTTAGCAGAGTCATCTTATTGATTTTTATTTTATATATATATATATTTATTTGATATTTATTTTATATATTTATATATATTTATTTTATCGTATATATTTCTGCATATATATTAATTATTGTATGAGTATTTAGGTATGCATGTATGCTTAAGTAATATTATCACAATACACCTACCGAGGTTCATCTCTGCACTCCCCTAAGGTAGACTGTAAGAGAATGCCTACGGCATTAAGTCCGCCTATGTACTATCTATGTAGTATATGAAGTTTAAATAAATAAATAAATAAATAATTAGTATATGTTTGATATAAATTTATTTAGTCATTGCATACCTATATAAAACATCTTGATGTAATGTACCCGCCTAAAACTTCTCAGAAATTTCTTAGGTGTGTACTCCGCCAACCCGACCGATCTTTTAGGCGGACCAAAATAATTTTCTTGAGTAAATCAAGGTAAAAACTGTGTATTTGATGTTTTATCATAAATATTATTATACTTTTCATAATCATCGACACAATAAACTTACAATACCGTCCACAAAAACCTTGAAAATCAGACGGAATTTTAAAAACGCGAAAATTCAGTGATCAGATAAAAGCTATTCTGACGTTGCATCGAGGGCACGAATGGAGTCCGAAGAGACGCCCTGAATATAAACTACTGGATTTGAACCCGCCACCGGGGTAATGGCCTGAAAATCATATTACGCCAATCCGTTCTGTGCAACACCATGTAGATTGGAAGTTCTGAGTAGTTTTTGTTAAGAGGTGACATTTCGAGGCTCGTTCGTAAATTATATTTTATGATGTATTGAAGATATAATGAAGTTAATATTAAATGATTTATCAGCACTAAGCAAAACTATGTTAATTCACCACATAAACAAATAAAATGATATTTTGCATTGCACTTAAAAACAACTAGCGAATTGAAGACCTGGGAATACACTAACTCATTTGCTTATTCGTACATGTGTATAAAGTGGAACTCACATAGACCTTCTATTACAGTTTTTCTTATTTTCTTGCCCTGAACCTAATTTTATTTGGGGTCGGCGTATTATCTTTTTTTCTTCCTAACATCTCTATCAGCCGTCATGTCTTCATTCACCCCTTTTCATATCTTCCCTTACGCACTCCATCCACTGCATTCCTCCGCCATTCCATCCTTCATCTTTAACATTCATGATAATTTTTGATACTCATAAACACTCATACAGTTTACACTCATCAAGCCATACAAAATTTTACCGCACCCCGTGGATTTGTTCGTGCAAGTTCTCTCCAGGGAAATGCTACCGGGATATCATGTATTGTACGTAGTCGTATTACACAAATGGTGCAAGTTTTTACCGCCTGGTAACGCAGTTAAAAGCAAATAATTTTGGTTTTACAAAGTTAGCTCTGTTTCATAGGTTTCAACACCGCTTCCCTGAGGATTTAGCAGAACTGCTTATGGGTTTCTGTTTACTTTGCAATTATAACTGAGTTGATAGTTACTAGTAATAGTATTCATCATTAGCTTTTATAGATCCTGCTGGGCATGGACCTCTTCTACAATTGAGAGAGTACTAGCATCCTTGATTCTTCTTATGGCACATTGAATGTAACGCTTGCCAATTGCTTATGGTGCCGAAAATATACATTAATTTGAGCCTCTACAGCACAGAACAGGCGAAATAGGATTACAGTAACCAATTCTCCCGGGCTACGTTTAAAAGTCTAAAGACTGTTACAGATCCCAGAAACATTTCTAGACTCTGTCATGATATTAATGTTAATTTTGAAATTAATATGTAAGAGAAAGTTGGAGTCAATAAAGTAATGACAAAAGTATGATTGCAAATAAACAAAATAAATTTTCCTATATGTTGTGTTTCCTTCACATTGATTAATAACGAACTTTGATCTCAAATTCATCTCGTATCAAAAGATAAGTTGAGCAAATTAAACGGAAGATTTTGGCGGAGATATTGAGTTTCTTATTGATGATTTGTATTTTTGAAAATTTGCTGTTTCTTTAATAACTTTTCCATTTATGTCGATTAAGAGCGATTATATCGATAAATTGATACTATTAGGATTTGTTATTTACTTCAAATGTACTCCGAAGACGTGTACTATTTTTGATATTTCCTAAAATACCAGTTTTTGTAAGTGACATGGGTTATGATATTTCAATGAATTTGGCCGATATTCCTCCAGTACTTAAAACTATTCTTAGGTATGTAGCCCGCCAAACCGCGTTAGGCCAGTTTGATGGGCTAAAGCATAAATCTTTTCAGTTAGAAGCCTGTGCCCAGCAGTGGACGCTCTATGAGCTGATGATAATGATTGTAAACTACATTTACCGCTCTAAGTAAATTTACGTAAACATACGTAATACAGCCAACTAATTAACTATATTTACTAAAAAGTAAGAGGCAACCTCGCGATATTTTCCTTTGCTTCTAAAGTAAACGATAGTAAACAGTTAATTAACAAGTTGTAAGACTCAGAACCAAGCGTCTTTGTAGCATCAAGTTGAATTCCATAGCCCGTGGAAATATCTCTTTGCTTCTCTATTCTTGGTACATTAAATACATATAAATGCAGTTGTATCCTGGACGAGATAAGCAGATATTACTTTCTTCAGCCATTATTCACTACCGATTTTTTAATTTGTTGTGCACTTTACTGGTAAAGTGTCTGTAAAGCAAAGTGTCTAGACTCTTTGCAGGTTGGCATTTTATTATTAATTTTAAAATTCAGACACGAATACCTAGTATATCATTTGGCATTAGTAAATCACATAAATTCGTCGGCATTGCTCATGTGATCTTCAAAAAGACGATAATTATATTAAAATTTAAGTATAAAAAGTAAAGTCAGCCAACCCACAATAGGCCGGCGTGGTGGACTAAAACCTTTAATTTTCGGAGGAGGCAATCTCGTAAAAATTGCCACACAGACATGCGTTACAAAAAACTCAATAAACTTGCAAGCATCTCGATGTAACCAAGACCATTTGAGTATACATATCGTAATCCCATCGGGAATTCAATAAAACTTTTAATCGGTTCTGTACAATTCTTAAAAAACCCATATGTATGTAAGTGAAAACTGATCTCGGGCGCAAACTCCGAATGGATTCCGAAGTTGGGCGTTTAAACTTGTTAGGAAACTTTCCACCGGTCCCCCGTGCTCACAGATGCGTTTGTAATACACAAATGTTATATTTATATCGAATATAACGGACTGTTGAGTTTTTACAAACTTTCACGACAACTTATTACGTAAAAGAGCTGACTTGGAAACTGCTTCTACGGCTATTTACGATACTCATGTCTATACGACTAAAGGGGCAAGCAAAAGAAAAAGTTGTTACAAAATTTGTTTTCGGCCTGCTATCTCTTTATCCTATACCTTGGTGCCATCAGTCATGCTGCTTTCTTCTTTGCCTTACCGGCTGATTTCCAAAACTCCTTATCTAATCTGATCAAACTCAGATCTCTCATTGTACCAACAATTTGTGCCACTTTTTCCCATCACCCATCTCTTCTTCCAGAGGGACAGTTTAGCGAATGATATTACTTTCTTGATGGCATTTTTTTTTTTTGTTATCGAGGGGAAAGCTGTTTTTGGCTTTACTTCCCGCCAGCCCGGGGGCAGTGGGGGGCGGGAAGCGTATGTCGGGGTCACCGGTCTTCCAGCCCGGCGCGCGGCGACGTCATGTCCGCGCAGATGTTAGTGCCGGGCTGGGTCCCTAACGAAATCCCTAAACCGGCATACCGACCAAAACCCCCCGGTGGCCATCTCCGCGCCAAGTTGGGCGACCATGGTACGTGAGCGAGAGGCGCCCACCGTTAACCACAGCCGCCCGGTGCGCCTCCGAGACGTAATTGTCTCGGACGTCTCGGAGTTAAAAGGGGGCGCAGTTACGCCCCCACTACCTTTGTTTGGGCGCCCTGATTGTGGATGGGCGCCCGCGACGTACACGGGCCACAGTGCCGCCGCTCCTCTCGGGGTCACTTTCATTGAGGACGCGCCGCCCCCGCAGCGCGCTCAGCGACCCCAAGGGCCCCTTTGAGTCGCCTTTTACGACAGGCAGGGGATACCGTGGTGAGATTCTAACGCCCCCTTGCCACAGGGCAGGGCGCCGGGTCTAATTGACTCTGTTGACCCGGCGCCTCCTTCTCTGACGTCTTAGGCGGGCGGGATCGCTTCTTTCGCGATCCCGATCCGCGCTCTCCTTCTGCGACATGACGTACTCGCAGAAGGAGAGCATCGCTCGCCAGGACCTCGGACTCCCGACCATTGAAGAGACGACGGCCGGGAGCGTTTCTTGATGGCATACTTTAACTTAAGTCACAGCTTTAATACCTACGTTACTAACTCTATTTACCATTTAAAGTGGATAGTTTGAAGGTTGTGAGAAAAAGAACAAAGAATTTTTAAATTCAGAATTTGTACAAAGCAGCACTTTTTAAATTTCACGAAACAAATGCGAAACATGAAACTGTGAATACATTAAACTGTTAGCAGGAAAAGGAACTGCTAAAGTTGGTAACGTTAGCTCTGTGCTCACTTTCAAGGACGGGAGACAATGTAACGAGTTAGTATCATTGTCCAAAGTTATCCCAAACAGTACTGCAACACATCCATAAATCATCTCAAAGCTTGCTTTGTTTATCCCGACAGATGGCAACGTGAGGAGTTATCTTGCTGTCTTACTGAATACTATTTACTATACCTTTGGTTTGTAAGTGCGTAAACACGAAAGTACTCCTAAAGTGTGTTCCCCTTAGATTTCAGACAATGCAAGTCCGATCAGAAACTGGGGAAATTATGATACCTATGCTTATTATAGAAAATAAAAATACCTAGAAGTATAAGAACTTTTTATAGAGTAGCTCTGACTACCCTATACTAATACTAATATATATTATCATAATTTGATCTACAATTAATTCCAAAGTAACATTTTTTTCTTAAGTAACACGCCCAGGCGGAGCTCGGTCCAAATCAATACGAATTTACGAAATATATTGCTCAGAAAGTTATGACAGGCGTATTTTTCTATTAAGAGTTCCCTTAGGATTGGCGTGGGATTAAAAATTACCCTTGGGACAAGTTATAACTCAACACTATAGTAAATTGTTAACATGGTTTTACCAATAGGTCTTTTCTCCATTATGGGTCCGTTACCGAATTTCAAAAGCATCAACATCATGAAACCAAAAGTCCAGTCGCTAAATTTTCTTACCTAGAAGATAAGTACGTTTCCAAAGACGAAGAATTGGAAGGAAAGGATAATTTCAAACCATATATAGCACAGGGTGAGACAGATCCCTTGCTAGGTATTAATATTCGTGGTACGTCGTCGACCTGCGTGCGCTGTGAGTGGGAACGACTGAAATTAACCGCTTGCCGCTATCCTTGTTAAGGATTTGTGGAAGCCAGTGACAGACAGATAAATCATTTGTCTTGCCTTAATGTGTTTGTCGTGATTCCTGAATTTTGTTAAGGAAAATAGAACGGAGAGCTAAAATGTTAGTGTTACGTAACACCGGGTGAATGGAATTGACTTTCTTAAGTAAAATATTTAAAGAACTAGGCAAATAATATTTTTATTAGATATCGAATACTCAATTTATTACAGAATCATTTGGTATCATTTCAAAATCCTGACATTTTCATTACGTAAATTACACAAATTTTAATTATTGAATTTATTTTCAAATACACCTGGTGGGTGCGAACCGGTAGGAAGGAGAAGAAGGAGAAAGGCTTTTTTCTACGACGCTTGTGAGGGTTTACGGACTACATACCTAAGAAATTCCTAAAAAGTTTTTCTTATCACGCAATCAAACATAAGAAATTAGGGCTCATTTCACTACTTTCATTCTTCAAACTCACTTTACAACAAGTGACCAAATTAACCTCCGAATATTCCGTTTTCAAAAGTATACACAGGAACATCGAAAAGTACTTTAGCAAAGTTCCACGACCTGAGCCTTTGAACATCAGATGAAATCCAAACGAGTGCTACGGCACACGTTTGACTACGCATGTAGACGCGAGAGCTCTCCCCAGCTCACTTCATTAACACGTCTCTTTTTGTGAAACGCATACGCGTACATCGCTCCAGAGTGACTAGGAGTCGCTGTCTCCATATTTCCGCGATATGAATGGTTTATGGCACGAATTTTAATTGAGAATTTAAGTTTTTTGAGATTTTAGATGAAAATAGACGAAATTATTTTCTTATGTATTCAGTATGGAAAAAATATAATTTTTAGCTAATAAAATTATTAGCGAGAAACGTGACGAGTCTACCGAATTATATGATCGATAACATTCTGAATCTTGACAAGATTTGTGTGGTTCATTATTCCAGACTTTTTAGACAACACAAATACCCTAACAGCATTACCTAACTTTTACGTGATCTCCAAAGAATCAAAATAAGTTGCAGCACTTTTCTACCTGAAAGTGGTAATCTTAGATAACACCGCTTCGTACATAGCACAATCCTTTCCGACTTTGAAATTTCTCTACTTCCCCACCTCTTATAAAAAATCAAGATTTATAAAACTATCTCAAAAACTAGCCGTATTTTTCTCAAAGCTGTGCTAATACGTCCAAAAGGAGGACACAAAAATGAACCTTCAAAACAGGCTCACGTAAACTGTCTCGCCAACAAATTTCAGCCGGCTCCCCTTACAGCGTGTGTAAAATGAGATTAGGCGCATAAATACACGCAGTAGCAGGTGGCTGGAATTAAAACGCGAACAAAAGGCGGCTCACAATGCGGGGATGAAAGTGAGGGTCTGAAGACTTGCGCAATGAAATCTTGGCGTATTGTTCGACGCATCTGATACGTTGTGTATCCAGTACATAGTGTTCATTGTGGATAAGTAGTTGTTGTTAATGAATAGGTTTTAAATGAAGGTAGGTAAATCCTTTAAAACGATCACTGAAAAGTACAAACTTCGCACCTAAAATTGAATCTTATAAGCCTGCCCAATAGAGCATTAATTCCTATGCTTATTCACTTTAAAAGATCACGATTACACTGTGCCATTAATAAGAGAAAAGACATTCGATAGGATGTACTTTTAACAATGATTTCAAGGTCAAAATCTTAGTCACCCACTTAATTAATCTAGAATAAAGTCGTGACAGGTGATTTAAAAACTTACTTTTACCTTTTTCCTCCAAACATATTCTGAGTAATAACAAAAATTCTAGCAAGGTCACGTCGCTGCAATGAAAGACCATATTTTCTCCACCTAAACTAATTGCTAGAAACATTAGGAGTTAGGGAATTTGCGAAATAAACATAGCCACAGGTGCTGAGGAATTAAATTTAACACGAAGTGCGTATAAGAGAACCGGCCTTACATAAATAATTCGCCCTTTAATTTGGACCTAGGCACACTTTGACGACATAGGACTATCGCTGAACTGGATAAGCCGAACTAGACTAAACAGGGCTCCCACTTTTGGATATTATGAATTTCTCCCAGAGATTTTCAGACTTTAAAAGTTTTCCTTCTAGAATTTCAAATAAACGGTATGTGGTTATTAGCAGGCCTTTTACAAACATCGGTAAAAAAGTAATGAGTAAAAAAGTCGAAGGATGAACAGGCAGCGGAAGGATAAAGAAAAGTTGAATACAATGCGTAAGAGGTAATAGGGGAAAAAAAGGGATGAAAGAAGACATAACAGCTGATAGCGATGTAGCCAAATGCACATAAAAAATAGGAGCGGGGCAAGGGAATGACGATGATGAGTATTTGTAAGACTGCAATATCTCACGTAGATTCTGATGATCGTGACACGTGTATCTTTGAGAAGATCAAAATTATCCACATCCATGTCCAGACACATCTATACAACGCACATCAACGCCCAAACCTTCACATTTTAAAAGGGTTATATCTTGAGAACGAGGGTGAAGGCTAGTGAATTGTTTTTGACGTCATCAAGCCCGCTGTAGTGTCAATATTTAATAAATACACCAACCTGCCAGTCCCACACATCTAGACCTGTCCGTTACTGTTTTGTTCTAAATGGTTTATTGTTTTACATAAAGTCTCACCTTGGCTACCTGACGTGCAGAATGTACCTCCATTTTCGTCAGAACAATGAAATTAAATATTTGATGTTAGACTTGCGTTGTTTAAACGCGGTTCGTATTTAGATGTTTTGTAGTTCTACACACAATGTGTCTGTGTATTTTAAATGTGTATTAAAAACTTAAAAGGGTTTGAGTAGGTATAACATTAGATCGAGGTAATTGCCTGTCGTGGATCGTATGAATATCCCCGATTGTATAAATACACATTCCTAAACAGAATCACGGTAACCGCAGAGTGGGATTCTCTCTGACTACGTGGGGTGACGAGTTACGAGTTGCTGGCAGCTGTTGTATGAGGAGGGTTGAAGATAGAGCCCGTGGAGTGCCATAAAACAGTCCTAATGCACCAATGGACGTAATAGAGGCTGATGATGATGATTTTATTCATGTAACTTATTAAATAACTTCTTTTCAGCAAATTTTCTATATCCTGGTCGTGACTCCTGTCTTATACCTAAGATTAGGGCCATTCGTTAGAAAATCCGTATATTGGATGAACGAAGCTTATCAGAGTTTCTCACTCATTGCTTTCGCTGGCCCGGCTTAAGAGAGTTCTCGCTCGATTTGTACTAAATTACCCCTAACACTCGCCCCTACAATAAAATATATGGCCCTTGAAAATATGACGGTTTTTTGGTGCTAAAATGTGCTAGGTCGAAAGATATTGGTAATCTCTCAATCTATCAAATCTATTTCTTTGGGAAAAGGTCATATTACATTGATTTTGTTACTGTAGTGAACTGTGAACCAGTAGCTGTGAATATTAAAAAAAAACATACTCAGAAGCCTAACGATATAGAAATAAATTTTGAAACAAATAGATTGTTGCAAGTTTAATTAGTATAATACAGCTACTAAGATAGAAAGAGGCGTACTCAAATTTTTTGCTTAAATATATTGTCGTTAACAATAAATATAATAATAGATAGATAAAATTGAATAAAAAACATACATAAGATTATTTTAAAATTGAATATAATTGTGGACTTAATGCATGAGGCATTCCCTTACGGTCGACCTAGGACAATGCAGAGTTAAAAATAACGTTATTAAAAAATATATAACACATATATTATCCACTCGTTTCATTATAAAACAACTGCCGAAAGTTGCAACATAATCAAAAGGTACATACACACGCTAAGCTATTCTTCATACTCACGATCTTAAAGTGTCTATGGCCTCGTAACCCTTTGTTTACCTTGCCTAATGTTCCCATACATCTGTCGGCCACGTGGCGGCCCCTCTATATACACACGGGACTTTTAACTTTATCTCCTAGTCATTTACCGAGGTGATAAAGCTAACCGCCTTGTAAACCTCGCATAAGTACGTAAGTAGGTTTGTCTCGCTCTGTTTAGTGACTTATTATGCAGGGAGAAGTGACACAGAAGATTTTTAATGTTTAAAATAGTAAGGGACGTTGTGTTTTTTATACGTCAATTAAACATTTAAGGGCTGAAGTCATTTGTATGATGGCTATAGTGACCACCAGGATCACACGCAAATTCGTTCTCCTCAGTTCTAGATTAAAATCTGTCAGGACATACGTCTTCATCTTTGCTTTATACATATGTACATAAAAGTATGTACGTAACCTCATGTCTATATTCCCTCAAGGAGTAGGCAGAGGTACATTACTGCACCCATACATCGAGATTACTAGCAGATTTTCTGAATAATATGTATATTATTAAATAAATAAATAATAAATACACCCAACAGTCACACACATAGTCCTGACCCCGCATTAAGATACGAGTCTTGTGTCGTGGGTATCAGAAACTACGAGAGACTTCTACGAACTACGAGAGAACTTCGGTCTCACAAACACCCAGACCCGGAACAAATATTTGTGGATCACACAAACATTTGTCTCGGTGCGGGGATCGAACCCGCGGCCGCTCGTTTCGCAAGCTGGTGTCTAGCCAACTGCGCCACGGGCAATGTTATAACAATAGTTTAACACGTCATATAAGAAGCTTTCCGTATAGGTACGAATATTCTACTACAACAACTATGCGTCATGTTTAGTTGCGAAACATACATTGCTGATTTCATGTCAGTCCAACGGCAGTCTGTTCACACCGTATTTCAACACAATTCTATTAACGAGCGCTTTGAATTGGCATCAAAATAAATCTATCATGGCGTCTGATGTACATTATAAACATACCTTTACAGTATTTTATAAACACACACCTCTGGTTTTTAAGAGACGGGCAGAAAGAAATAATACAATTTATTTTGAAATTTAAAATTTATACTTAGTATCTTAACTTTTTATGTCGTAATTAAATGATGGTACTATAGGGTTAGCATAATCAATTGATTGTAAGGCCCTAAATTGATAACAAAGAACAAAAAGTAAATTAAAATTTCGTCATATTTTGAAAGTGAATTTGTTATTAATATACGTTTCCTGGCCTTTTGCTGTTACTAGGAATATTCTATATAAATATTGGTATTCTTAAAAAAAATCTGAATCGATATCCGAAGGCTAACCAAGAAGTCTCAACGGCTTATAAACCAATTTTAAAGGAGTCAAAAGGGCCAAGTCAATAGCTCAATTATCATACCGATGGCTCCTACGAATAGTGAGTCATGTGAAAAATCCTTATTTTACAGGAGAGCGTATCAAAGATAAATTATTCATAACTTTTTTACTATTTGTTCTATAATTATGAATTTTAGGAGTATATTCTTTGATAACGATGTGGTTTATTGGGCATAAAAATAATTTACCTAATTTATTAAGTTTCTGATTTATTGTAGTTGACTCAGTATATGTCGTATGTATCAAGGTCGCTACTGAGCTAACTCCCTCTTACACTTGTATTCAATGTATGTGGCTAAATGCAATGTTTTTAGAAAATCAAAATAATTTTAATAGCTAAACTCTCTTATATTGTAATTTATTTAGTTTTATTAAATAATATTTAAATTAACTATAATTTTAATGATAATAAGTTAGTTGACCCAGTTTAAAACCATTATTGTGACTTAAGTCTACGGGTGTATGTGCAAATAAAATAAGCTATTGTATTTCGTAATGGTTCTGTTATTGTATAAATTCAAAAAATCAACTTTTTTTTTTAAATCTTACTGAAATTCAGTATTAAGGACAAAATTTATATATAAGTAGGTAGTATTGTTTTTATTATAAAACAAAACAAATCTTTCTTACAAACTTAACATATGTGTAGAAAATGGAACTATTTGGAACTTTTATTCATAATCAACGTTTTAATAATATTAATAAAAATCAAATGCAATAAACAAAACTGTCAAAAATTATAACACAAAATAACAAATAATAGATATTTTTAATTTGAGTAACTATTAGGTACTAAATTGAATCACAATTGTAGTCTTTTAATTTAAATAATGAAGACAAAGTAAGTATCGTTAATTATAAAATATAGAACGTAAACTTAACCATTTTTCACGGATTACGGTCGTGTTTTATTTGATCGACATGTTGGATGATAAATTCTCGAATAAAATGCGACATGATCCGCGAGAAATGGTTTTACTTGTAGTCTTATATTCACGTAAATAACAGAAATTATAATAATAAATCAAAAATTAAGAAATTAAAATTATTCAGCCATCATCAGAACTGTCGTCTTTACGACTAGTATCATTTGGAATTAAAGATTTATAAAATAAGTGGTATTCCTTTGGAATTACTTCACTCTGACAGAGATCCATCAAACCTTTATGTTTGTTTCTGTCAATTGGTAGCGGCTTATCATAAGCTGGGATTAGTAGTAAATCCATGTTACATATATTTTTGTTTTGTGTATACGTTGGTTTATTTTGGCAGCCAATCCAGTTATCACAATCGTTTTCAAAGTTGTACTTAAATGAAATGTTATAGGGGGTTTTTGTTCGATCTTAATTTCGGCGACTTTGTTCCATTAAACTTTAGTTCCATCACCCGCGGTTGTCCAATTATTACAATGCTTTAAATGTGCCTTGACGTCTAGAATCATTTCTTGTGATACCTCAATGACTTCATAGAGCTTTCCATCCGTTTTGGCCCATCGAAACGCCGCGTACCACTGATCTGGTGTGTAAATTAGCTTGTGCTGAGTTTGTTTCTCTATTAAGGCCTGTATGCTGTCCCCTTCGTTTTGAGTGTGACCGACGACAAGAAAACGTTGAGTTATCTTAAGTTTGTAACAGGCATACATATACATTAAGAATACTATTCTATTACGATTCTGACCTCCACAATTGTCAGACTAGAAACGATAATCTTTGAAACCTTTAGATGCCGTATCTTCTATGAATTTGTAAACAAAACTGGCAATTTTATTAGCACCTCTCTTTCCCGTCTGTTGATGCCAAGAATAACAAAAGCCCTGCAAAGAAGCCATATTGAATATAGTGAAATTGTACAAAGATAACTTCCTTTTGTAATAGAACGTACTGACATTTCCATGCGGCACATTTAAACATTTTTGTAAATCGAAACATGGTTTTAAAACTTCTTTATTCTTCGATGCCAGTTCCTTGTCCTGTCCTTTTAATTTTCGCGCAAGATCCTTTTCTTTTAAATGTTTCCCTTGTTTCTCTTTTTCTTCTTCAGTGACTTGTTTTTTGTTTTCAAATATGTGGCATGTTTCGCATTTATCTTTTTTAGGCTTATAAAAACTAATATTTAAATTCTTATTCACAATATCACGACACTGACGTACATTAGAAACTTGGATAGAGTACATAAATGGATCAAACCACTCCTTGTAGAGGTTAAACATCTTGGGAAATAATAAAGATTCATCCAAAGAGAGCGCTGTACACTGGTACAACTCGCACTTGGACCACTCCCGCCGCACCTCCGCACCGCACCCGTCCGACGAATACGGGAATCCTATCGTTGCCTCAGTATACGACGTACCGAAATCGCAAACGGCTCACCTTACACCAGTATTCGTTAGATTATCTTCGATTCTATTTGTGATTTTTGAATTTTTGTGAACTAGACTGATAAATAAGGTATTTTAATTATCAAATTTACCAATAAGTCAAAATACCTAAAAATGTTAGTTGACTCAGTATTCTTAGGAGCCATCGATACATCAATTCTGTATTACTTCCTCGTATTACTATTTCACATCCACCATATATATTCAACATTAAAACACGGAACGAAACCGAAGAATGTTGAAATAGGAATCTACGTGATGTCTAATTCATTTGGTTATAAATAGATCGGTAATGTGTGCACGTGCTCCCCCTGTTATCAAATATAGCTGTTTTTAGAGGGTGTTAGTTTTGGAGATAACGCGGGGTTGAGCAATCTATTAATACTTAGGGTATTAATATGTATGATAAATGTAACAGCTGTATGCTTCGTTGATTGTCGGAGAGATATTCTTATATTCTCGAAACGAATTTTCTTAATGAAACTAAAAATGTGGGTTTTTGCTTGTTAGTAACTGTTTCACCCTTAGGAAGCTAATAGTTTTGATGATGAGACAGATAATGATATTTGAGGATCGTAAAAATATTGATTTTGATAGGAAAAGTGTGAACGAATTGTTCTTAAGTCTTCTTTCCTAGTTAAAAAGGTGGTGAGGTGAAATGGCTAATTGTTTTTTCTCCAGGCTTTTTTTTTAAATACGTACATAACCTCACGCCTGTATTTTTCTAAGGTGTGGGCAGTAGTATATAGAAATATAGATGGTGCAGAAGCACCCACATTTCGCCAGGTATGCAATCCTATCGCTTTTATTGCCTATCGAATGAATTTTTGTTCTTCTCCAAGTACCAGGCGATGTTTCTTTAAAAAAAGAAACAAACGACAAACCAATACCCCCACTAAAACAGAAAGATCTCAAACCAACCGTACCTGAAATCGTTGACCTAAACAGCTCCAAAATCTATCTTAGTACATATACAATCGCATATATACAATAAATGCCCTGTTGCACAGCTAATCGGCACACATTGTAAGTAATTGCAACAGAATACAATCACCACACTCAAGTGGGTATCAAAGCGGTTTACAACGTGTGAAAACACTTAGGTTAACTGCAACGTTGTAGCTAAGATAATGTAGATACAGTCTTTCATCATGATTGGATCGCATTGTTGGAGACTAACGTGTTAGATGTAACAGACTTGATTAATCAAACATCGGTGAATTGAAGTAGTGAAGGCATGAGGTTTAGATTGAGAATCTCGGCGGCGGCAGGTTCAAACCTCTAAATTTTCAAAATTATGTGAATTCACACGGTGAAGAAAAATATTGTGAGGAAAACTGTACACGTGAAAGTTCAAATTTATTGTAAAAATGCTTGGAACTTGATATATTTAATGAATCGAACTTCATATGTTGAAAGCAACCAAAAATACGATTTCTACTACTGTTCTAAGATACTAAAATATGCCTTACGGGCATTTAGTGATTACCCCAATAACACGGCCTATTATGAACTTAACATAACCTCGGGTTATTTTCTGAGACTAATGGTCTATATATCTCAGTTATTCCGTCTAAAATAATAAGATACAATACGAGATATTGTACACTAGAAGTAAATTTATCTAATATACAAGGAAAGATATAAGAAGTCACCACTTAGAACATTAAAACAAAATACTTGTAATAAAATCACAGATGAGTCACGGAGTTGAAAGGTCATAACCTAAAGCCTGTATTTCTTGTAGGAGTAGGCAGAAGTGTATTTCTGCACCCACGTTTCACGAGTATGTATCAGTTCACATTTCGCAAGGTATACGCCCACTGCTGGACACGGGTCTCCTCTACCATTGAGAGGGTTTAGGCCATAGTCCGCCACGCTAGCCTAGTGCGGGTTGGCGGACTACACACCTAAGAAATTCCTAAGAACTTTTAGGTGTGCAGGTTTCATCACGATGTTTTCCTTCACCGTTAAAGCAAGCGATAAATCAATTTGAATACACACATAACTTCGAAAAGTCAGAGGTGTGTGCCTGGGGTTCGAACCCGCGACTGCCGAGATTCTCGACCGCGCGCCTAAACCTCGAGGCCATCACTGCTTGAACGAGTATATCGGTCCCATGTAATAAAGTAGAGTAGCCTACCACCGTTTTTCGGGCACATAATTTTTAATGGAACCCAATAAAACTTCGCCTGATTTGGGAAGTGAACCCTGTACCTCTAAGTCACAAGCTAGACCAGGAAGCTACGTCACATAACAAAAATGCAAGTAAAAAAACTCTTGTTTCTGTCATTTTAATCCCGAATATTTTTTTTTTTATTTGGGTTCCTAAAATAACTGGTTAGTTAATTTCACTTTGATCACACAAAAAATAATGAATAAAAAATACCAACCCGCATTCACCCACATGTTTCAGTTTGATCTGTGTTTTATATTCAGTGTACGATTTCAATACACTGTGTATCGGATTTGCATTAGAAAAACAACGACAAATAACACAGTTGGAAAACGCTCCCCACGTACGGTATTTACGCTTTTTCGCTTGATTTCTATCAAGATACAGCGGAATGAACATGAATGTTATCAGCGGTCTTCGTATCTATGGGGGACTGTTTTCTTTTAAATTTTATTTTGCTTTTTTAACCTGTTTTGAAGATTTTTTTCTTGAATTGACGCTTTAATATGACTAGCAGTCATATCAGCAGTCCACTAGTATAGGAATTAATCAAAGCATATTTAAACGGGAAACGGTATCTGGCCTTACATCTTACGTTCCCTTACAAAATTTCAAATATAAATATAAAGCTTTAAATCTTTATTCAACAAAGGCTATTGACCTGTAATGAGAATATACTGACCCCTCAATATAAAAAAAAATACAAAATTAACGTGTAACATTATTGGTCTTCTATGGAAGCACCGCCTCTTTCTCCCGCCTAATTTAATATCCCACTACCACAGCTCAAAATTCATATTTTTACCCGTAAAATAATATGCGTTGCAGGGTGTAATCCTGTCTGACATTGAGACCGAGTAATCCGGCCTGCATTGCGGGCGCGGGTGTTACGTGCATTCCCTGACACAGTTTTAGTTGAATTTCGCTAAAATACTACTATTCTGGCCGTGGCTTCGAAGTTTTGGAATTGGTTTGTGTAATATTTTTATTGGAGAAAAGGAACTTCGAAGCTTACATACATCTTGTCTATATTCATTGTAGGGGTACGCAGAAGTGCATTTATGCAACTATACATTCTAATAATTGTCTTTTGTATCCGGAGAGACGATCGGAAACGAACTAAATCTAGTTAAAGTTTCTAATTCTTAAACGTCATAATGTTGTTTCTATTTACCATTTTTACAATAATCAAGCAAGAACTTAAGTACCTGCTCGCTTATTGCCAGTAACTTAGTCTAGATTCGCTCTAAAATCATATTTTTTTGTCACAAAAACCCCGTCAATCATTCTGTGTATGGGTGAAAACAATGGATGATTGTCTGTTTCACAGATGCAGCGAGCGACTGCTTTGTACAAAGTCGATTTTTTATATATTTCTCTCTAGGCTACCAATGAATTTTTAATAATAGTTGTATTTTTCTTTACAGATTTGGGGCAACATCGCTTCTAATAATTAGTTGTAAGTAACAATTTTTTCTCAATTGGTTTAGGTCGTACATAACCCGCGATAACAAAAAAAATGAAGGTATTCATATCTTTTTAACCGTTAATTCCGCAAGCCATACATGAAGTCAGGTTAAATTAATTCGGAAATAATATACGCTGAAAAATCGGACGGCGCATTATCGTGCTACGGGGTGCAGAAAATTAAAATACCCGGCCCATTGTGGTGATTCTTTGTCGTGTAAATGGGCCCTTATTCGGAATACGTTTCGCACCGGAATTAATGCGGAATTCATCTTTTTGAGGTTATTCCGCTGTAGTGAGCGGATTAAAATATTTGGGTCATTAATTATATTATTGGTTCGTAATTGGGGATTGTGAAGATTTTGGTTAGTGGGTTATTGATTGATTTCTACCAAAATTTTACAAAAATACAAATAATTATTGCATTCACAATTTTGGGTTCGAAGTGCATAACCAGGCACATCACTCTAATCTTTCGATGGTATGTGTCTTTTCACATTATTATCACGTACCTGAACGGTAAAGGAATACATCGTGAGGTAACCTGCACGCCTAAACGTTCTTAGGAATATTCTAGGTGTGTGAAACCACGAACTCGCACTAGGCCGGCGTAGTGAATTAAGGCCTCTCAGTTGTAGAGGAGACACAAGGGCTGATAATGATCATGATGGTAAATTGACTTGATTATAACATGTCAACATCGCCAATTTATAGACAATGTCAAGAACGAATGTCAACGTCAAAAACCTGAAACGTTCAATTAAAAATTATTATCAAATGGTGAAGATTCATTAGAAACAATCTCCTTTAAAATAACCCCACTCTACCTAATTATTCTTTTTACTAGAAAAACAGGTCAAAAATGGACAAAAGCCAAGCGCTGTGACAACTGAACAAACACGTTAAAACTTGCATATCTAAACATTGCCACTGAATAATAGTTATTTTCTTGAAAAACGCAACCGCACGACGCGGATTTATGTTTGGCACAAATCAAAATTTACGCCTTGGAAAACAAACTTTGCTTTTCCATTGGGCAAATTAAAATTTCTATTTTAAAACGCTTGGTGTATGGCAACAAGGTGGAGAATTGTTTGCATGCAAATTTTTTGACTTGCGGATATAAACTAAAATGTTTGCTCAGCGTCGGGATATGGAAAGGCCGCGCGTCACACTGTTGCGAATTTATCTACTTCTGTAAGGAATATTCATTGCGGCTATACTGGCTGGTGCTTGTGATTGCGTTAGAGTGGAATACAATATAAAGTGTTGGCCTTGAGATTTAGGCACAAGGTCGAGAATCTTAGTGGTCGCCCGGTGCAAACCCCGGGCACACATCTGATTTTTCGATGTTATGTGTGTTTACGATGAATTATCACTTGCTGTAACGGTGAAGGAAAAACCGTGATGAAAACTGCACACTAAAAAAAGTTCTTAGGAATTTCTTAGGTGTGGAGTCCGCAGATTCGCACAAAGCCATCGTGGCGGATAAACTTAAACTCTCTGAATGGTAGAGGAGGCCCGTGCTCAGCAGTGCCTGGGGTTGAAATTCGCGACCGCCGAGATACTCGCGGGCGCCTATACCTCGTGGCTATCACTGCTTCATCCAATAGCGTAACTACAGGGTGGCAGTGCTAGTAAAATGCCACGAGCCCAGAGAGGGCCCCGGTCTGAGATGCCACAGGTACAATTTTGTGCTGAAATACTTAAAATATATATTTTTGGGAGGCCCAATTATGCACTGGAGGGCCCATCTAAAGAATTTGTCACGGGCCCCACATAGTATAGTTACGCCTGATTTTCTCTTACTACGTCTAAAACACATACTCATTCAATCCTAATCTTCGGTGTGAAGTTCTCTGCGAGTGAGAAGTTCAACATTCGTTCCTTCGTCCCAAACTTCGGTGTGAAGTTGTCTGCGAGTGAGACAGCCGGGCTGACGTCACAGGACGTGGCGCGCCCCGCTTCCGCCGCCGCGCTTCCGCCGCCGCCCAGCTCGTCAGCGAACAAACTTGATCACCGCTTTAGAATTGGAATTGGAATTCCATAAACACTCCAGCTAGTAAGCTGGCCCGTCAATGTCTGCCGGATATTTTGTTTGGAATCATTTGGATTTTGTATTAGTGAAAAAATTATTAGGTGGATGGTAATGGTGTTTATTGACCAATAACACAAGTTCTTTTTCGTTTTTAAGATTTCAAAAATTGAAGCTAATTGATACAATGTCACGGACATAATTATGACTAAAGACTTAAGTCTTGTGTCATGAATGTTTCTATGGCAAGCTTTCAGTCAAACTTACACCCAACCAAAAATTTGTATACCTAACAAAATATATATCGATCCCACGACCCTCATTTTACTGCTAAAACCAATTGCACTAATTCTACCAAAATAACGTCAACAGTCTCCTCATACACTGAAACAAAACTCAACACACTTCCTCAACAATATCCCCAAAGGCGACATCTAAATTGTCGCATGGCCATAATGAATCACCATAAGCGTCCCTAATAAGTCCCATAGTTTGGACAATAACGGGAGAGCTTCATTACCGTGGCTATTTGCGTGGTGCTATTTCGGGCGCGGAAATGTGCCCGTATCCGTTCGTTGGGGGTCCGGCCGTTGACTGAGCGCATCGGAACAATTTATTGCACGCGAAACATTAATTAGAGAACTACCGCCATTATTATGAATGAGCATGCTTTTTTCATGACGCTGTTAGAAGTAAAGGATTTTTTGCGTTTCTTCTCAAATTATGTGGCCTGAGAGACTAACATTCAATGGGACAACAGTCTGTATAAAAAAAAATTATAGTGTGTTATATTTAACGTATCAACCTGCGGGTACATAATTGCCAAAGTACTGTAAACTCTTTCAAAAACTCAAAACAAACAAGTGAACAATTTAAACCTTATACATATTTTTTTTGTCTAAAACAAGCAGTCTTTAAAAAACAAAAACCTTTAAATTTCGAAAGGAAGTCAGCGTTTTTATTTTTAAAATTCTTTTCAAAGCAGCAAACGCCACTTGACACTTCAGCCAAGTTCGCATGCAAAGCGGGAAGTTCTGTTGTTTACGCCAAAACATATAAGGTTTTTTAAAAAAACTACAGATTATCGCGGATTTGGTTCCAAAAGTTGCCAACTTGAAGCCGTCGAAGTTGTGGAAATTTGTAACGGAGACGAAAATATTGCAAAAAGAATTTGAAATTCGGCGAATATTTTTCGTGAGGGATTCCGCTGCTTGACAGTTCCTGAGCAAACGTGACAAGCTTAACTCAAATGTAATAGCTTTATTTTTAAAACAATATTCTTAATAAATAAATAAACGCTTGAAGATTGTTCGCGGATATTTATAGGATAAGTTCCCTTTACAAATTACCAAAGTTATTTTGGTATTCAGTAACACATTTTTTATATATACAAGTATCTATATTCCGTCAGTCATATTCACTATAATTTATGTAATAATTTGATACAGAGCTCTATAAATACAATATTGAATTAATTAGCGTTACAAAAAGATTTAATATGACTGATGGCTATATTTCATCTGTCAACTTAGTCACACTAGAATCAATTACATAAAAAAGATTCGTAATTCTCAACACAATTTTAGAGGACTTTTGTTCTAATCATTCTGTTTTAGGTAATCTTTAATTATTCTACAAAATATTATCGTACATTTAATGACAGTTTTTCTATCTTATAAGTATCTCATAGCATATTTACCCAAACATAAACCTTCAACCAGACAATACCAACAAAATTGCCGCTACGAGACTTCAAAAAATCCTTCACAATTTACACACAATTTCCTCAGCGCACTCCGGCATGTATCGTCGGATTTAATCTAAACGTCGTATAATTTACGTTCGCCTCAAGAAAATCATGTTAATTCTTCACGAAACCTTATTTTCTGAGACGAAAGTTGATTTTGTTTATTCAGTGAACAGTCGAGGAAATTATGCGAGAAAAGACCGGCTTGATGGAGAGAGTGTCATGACTATAACAACTGCGAATCAATTTTAGCTCCCCTACCAACGTCCCGAGCTATTTTGGACGCGATTAAAATTCTTCCAACTAAATGACGCTGACTTTATAGGTTTTTCGGTGTACGGTTAAGTGCTTTTGGAGAATCGATGGGAGATTTAGGAGAATTGAATCGATTCTTTAGTTGAAGAAGTGAGTTTTGGTAATGGATTGGGTAAATTATCTTTGGTGTAATAATTTTTGGGAATTGCTTTGCTATTTACAACTGAATACAAAATTTTGTTCAGCCTAAGCCTGAATGTTTTCTGTTTTGTAAAGGGTATAACAAGAATTTTAAGAGAAAATGTTCCCGTGAGGAATTATTGAAATTTCAATACTGGTCTATATAATGGAGTATGATCCAAAACTGATTTCAAATTTTAGTTACTTACCTATGCATATTTTTATTTACTTTGGTTACAAAATGCTTACTTACAATTTCATTCCTTCTATCAGATATAAATCTAAGACACAGAAGATTTCCGAAAATTTACGAAAATATTCTCGTGTTACCAACCCCGCAACCCATAGTAGGGCCGGGCGTCGGAAGCCGCGCCTTATCAGTACAAATAATTTCCCATTACAAGCACACACTAAGCTGCTTTTCCAATTTTGTAAAATAAACATCGGCTCGAGTAAATCTTCGGGGCGCCTTCGAAATAAAACGATGACTTAATATCGCCCTTATGACGTATTAACTTTCATGACTTGTTTGGGGTAAACGCGGTTGAATATATTTTACATCTTGAATTCGATAGTATGTTATTTTCTGACGTACTCCTTGGAATTTTGGTTGGTGTTAAAGAAAGCTGCTGGTTCGATCCTCTTAGGGACGTGTACCTGAAAATATTGTTTATAATTAATATGGGCATACAATTTGACAGTCCCGTGGTGCAATTGACTTGACACCAGCTTGCGAAACAAGAGGCGGCGACTGAAAAGTCTTTTGAAGTTTTTGGAGAAGACTGATACCTTAATATGGGGCTAAAACTACGTGTAAGCAACTCTTGGGTGTATTTATAATAGGACCTTCAAGGATACGTTCAGTTTACTAAATGCTCAATATTAGTAATATAAAATTTACTGTTTTTTAGCGTTAAACGCTATTTAGTTTTGAACAAGGTTTTGACTGGAGTCAGAGTATAAAAAAAAAAAAATTTTAAATTTCTCGAACAAGATAAAGATTGTCACCTCCTTAAAATAGGTATATAAAATGTCTTGGTTTCTTTTCTAAGCTATCGTCTATTTTTGTATACAGGAAAAGCTGATTAAACAGGTAAATCACTTACTTATTCGCCGCAAAAAATAAAACAATTTGTGCTCATTGAAATTCCAATCATCTAAATAAAACTCTGACGATATTAAATCGGTAGAAGTCTTTAAAATTATTTCGCATCCACGAGCAAAAATCTAAATTGTGAGGTTCTTATTGGGAATCAATAAATAAATTTCGTTTCAATTTACAAATCGTGGGCGCGCCTCGCGTTCTTTAATGGCTCTCATCGAATTTATGACGTCGAAATTGGTCATTAAGTATTGGCTTAATTGAAATGGGTTTAGCGGTGAAATAAATGCAGGCGGTGTATGAAATAGAGAATTTGCTGCTTCAAAACAAGATTTAGAAGTTGTATTAAAATAGCGTAAGTTCAGGGCATCTCAAGCCCTTTAAATTTTGAGAGGTCCAGAATTAAACGGTGCGCTGGGCGGCAGCGGATTATTTTGGGCGCTTCTCACCCTGAGGAGCTGCAAAACCAACCTAAATGCGCCTGATGGTCAGGTTTTAGTCGGTATGCTGGCGTAGAAATTTGGTTTGGGATCTAATAAATGTAATAAATACGGACAATCGTTCCGCATGCTGTGTTGGAAATCCAAAAACTTCAACATATACCTTTTGGGCTCCCCCGAGGTACCGAACAGAGGAGCTTAAGGTCCTTTCTTCTTGTAAAAAAAAGATCTAGAAGTTATGTACCGTTTATATTTGGTTTTAGGTTATTTCAGTCAGCTGTCATATTTCCCAAATGCCTCGTAGTCTCCCGGTGCTGTGCCATACATGGGATTTGATACACGGAACAAGAAAATAATGAATAGCAGCACGGAGTCTGGAATTTTTGTTTGAAATTGTGTCGCTCACTATTACGTGATATGAAAATGCAATTGACGAAATCTGGGTGTAGAAATACACTCCTGCTTACCCCCTTTAGGTACACAAGCCTGAAGTTATCACCGACACCACGTTCCTATTTGAATCAAAAACATGAGACATTTGTGTAATAAATAAAAGGACTGATTTTTGCATATACATATATTTATGACGATATTTGTTTTCGACAAAATAGATCGCCATTTAAAACACACGTTTAATACATTGTATATACCGATCAAAATTACTCTCTAACTCAAGGCGATTCGGTTCCTGGAAATATGCCTTCCAAAGAGTTTTCTGTGCTATTTCCTTCTTGAGATTGGGTATTACGTAAGAAGTTCGGTACCCTCCTGCGACCATTTCTAAAGAATTCCTCGATTAGGTTCGTTTGTGGGACTGCACTGACTTGTGTCGCAATGAGAAGAGCAACTGCAAGCTGGAAAGATAAATTCACTATTTTTAGCTCTTGGCATTTGAAATAAAGGCCGGCGTGGTAAAATAATAGCAGACGTATTTGCGTTGCTATAGAACGTTTTATTTATTTTCCAGATAAAATAACTCTGACCATCTGTATTATTAATACTGGTACACTTGCCGGCTCTTGTAAAAAGCATCCAACAGCATTTTCATAATTCGATATAGGGCAGAAATAAGTAACCTACTATAAAATACAAAGCTTGATAGCTTTTCTTTTGGACAACTTTTAAGAGTAGAAGGAGGAATGTTCGTCTATTTTTCAAGTTTAAAAAAAATAGCAATTTGTTGGTTGAAAAGAGACATGGACTAAGGCAGATAATCCGACAAACGAGAAAAGTGGCTGGCAGCTGATGGATCAGGGCTTCTTAAGACCGGGAAGGTTGACGCCCTTTTGGGGATACCTACGTGCAGTAATATACGATAGGCTAAGGATAATAATAGATTTAGGATCTGGGACAACTATTTTCAAGTACAGGATAATGTCAGACTTAGTGCAGTAATTAACGTTCAGGGTACAGCCTATGTCGCTCATAGGTTTAGCCAGAGGTTCCATTTCTGGATCCATATTTTAGCTGCTCTTTGGACCCACGTAATATTGGGGTTTCACGGGCAAATTTCACAGACTCTCCTCTATACGTCTGAGCCGAGAATCAACAAGGGATCTCTCAATGGTACGACACACACTTAAATCAAGGAGGTTACAAATGTAAAAATCAGTAGTAAATAATTATTATACTCACTATTATAGCCACCCTCATGTTTTCTTCCTTTTTCTTTCTACTTCAAGAAACAATTCAGATATGTTACTTTCTTGCACCGAATTGGCTTTTATACTCAACTAAAAACATTTGAATATATTTAGATAAACTAACTACTAAATTATTGAGCGAATTGTCGTATCAATTGGTTTGGGGCTAAGTAATGATCATTTGAGTTCAAGAATGTTTAAGGCGCATTTTGAAATTGCAAATAAATGATAAGGTAAATTAAAAATAGTTTCACTTATAAACTAAAGCTGTTATGATCCATTAAAATTCGATGATAGACCATAATGATTTTAAAGAGAGTGTAATAAATACTCATCATCATCCCCTTGTCCTGTTTCCAATTTTATTGGTGGTGGGTGCAGTATTTTTATCCTTTCAAAATTAATGAGGTGTCATGCCGTCACTAGGGAATGCAATCCCGACTCGAGATTGCAAATTCGAGATCCCGCGGGATTAGAAATATCAATCCCGCGGGATCCCGGAATTTTCGGGATCCCGTCTAGTTTTAAAAAAATAATTAATTTGGATGACTAAAAAAACTAAGCTAGTTTGTGATAGTGAGGTTAAGTAAAATAAAATATTAAAAATATGACCACGTCTCTGAATTTCGTGATAAACTCAAATGGGTATCTGTGCGCCTTCGCCGGAATACTCGTATTCTTTTGCTACTCTTTCAAATTTTATTCAATCCCACTGCTCCCCGTTATCTTAAAGATAGGTTCCGTTTTCTATGCGCTACACATGCACGATCGCTTAGGTCCTCAGAAAATTATAGCATAGCACCAAATTTCTTAATAATTTTTTTACAGTCCATACTGCACGTCTGTGAAATGAATTGCCACTAACAATTCGTAAAGCTAAATCGCTTTCCACTTTTAAAAAACTTCTCAGAGCTTACTATTCTAAACTTTATATTTTATTTGGTAAATTCTTATTCGTATATGTATGTCGTTTAGTATTTATATTCTTTTATTAATAGTGTTGTTTTGATTTCTGTAAATTACTCATGCAATCTTTACACTAATATCTTCTATTCAATGATAAGTTAACATATCTTCTTTTTACATTCATGTATGTATGTTTATGTATGTATTTGTTATTGATATACATTATTAGATTTTTTTCTGTTTCTTTTTTACAATTCTTAAGACAACTGCCAGAACTACGAGTTACGACCTTTCATTCCAGTCGCGTAGGTTGTCTGGAAGAGATCGCAGCTAGCGATATGACCGCCTATTGTGCCTATATTGTATTCGTTATACTTCATTTATGTTTTATATTTTTTTTATTGTATAGTGTACCAAAAGTATATAAATAAATATTACTCGAAAGAAAATAAAAACCTTTATTCTAAAATTTTACCAACCAAAAAAATTTAACAGGTTTCAAGAAAATTAACATAGGTAAATTAGGTAATCAAAATAATAAACATATTTCAAAGGAATTAGGAAGTAGTTACCTAAAACAAGTGAATTTGAAAATGACTCCTTAAAAAACAAAGGGTACCTATTAATAGTATCATCTGCTAAACGGCATCTAATGTCCTTAGCAATGTAACGCGCTGCTGAGAATGCCCTCTCCGCCTCAACACTGGTTGGCAATAGTGTGGCGAAGCAATTATATCATCATAATCATCATCATCATCAGCCTTTATTCGTCCACTGTTGGACATAGACCTCTCCTATGGCACGCCGCTGGGCTCGATCTTCGGCTCTCCTCATCCAACCGCTGCTAGCTACCACCGCAAGCAATTATATGCAAACTGCAAGAATCGCCCCCTTGTTCCTCCACACTGAAATAAATCCTGACTACTGCCGCCCAATCCCGTCAATCTCGAACGAGATCTCGTCATATGATGCGTCGGGATTGATCCCGAAAAATTACTCGGGATCCCGCGGGATCCCGATCTCGCGGGATCGGGATTGCATTCCCTAGCCGTCACATATATTTCACCCCTTCTTATAAGAAGGCCTATAGCATGCCCATATAGTAACAATAACATTGATACATAATGTAAATTAAAACCCTATAGCTTTGTGTGTTTTCTATCGCATGATTGTACCTATATTTTACTTTATAATTTCGGAGTTATCAGCAGATAAGACAAAAATGTAGGTAAAAGTGATTTAAACCGTTTTGAACTTTAATAAGCCAGCTTGCGTGGTGAATTAACAGACGTTTATCAGCTGATATAGAATGTAATATAAATTAATATTCATATTTATTTTACTTTCCGTCTTTTCTTCAAAGAGCTCCACCCGCCATTTTATAACTCGACATAGGATATGTATTATAAATTAACTGCTGTGAATATATGTATGTGTATTTATATATACACATTATTAAGTCCGCCTATATACCTACTGTTGTGTATATAAAGCTTTATAAAACAAAAAAATATTTATAACTGCTTACTGTAGCAGTCAGGATATTTTCATTTAAATTTCAAATTGCTTCAATAAAATAAAATTTAAATTTAAAATATTCGGAATTTTGTAAGACAAACTTTAGTTTGAGTAACTTAAAAAAAAAACATGTTAAGTAGCGGTCGTTTGTTTTTAAATGCGATCACTGTTCCTAAGTTAGTTACAGAAAACTATATATAATATAGACTTATGGTCGTGTAAAATATGCGACCAAAATTAATTGTTAAACAAATCTTATTTGTGCAAACCTGTGTCCTCTACCATATTTATGATATCCTGATAAAAAAACAACACATCAATTGCCCAAATTTATTAATTTAGCGGTTTGATGAGGAGAGCCGAAGGTCGAGGCCAGTGGCGTGCCATAGGGGAGGCCTATGACCACCAGCAGACAAATTAAAGGTTAATGATGATTAATTTAAATAAGGCGTAGGCTTCGCTAAACTCTATACTCTTCTTGTTGAGTTGTCGTCTCTTCATAAGCCTGGGTCGTTGTTTCTGCCATTTCTTCACCACCGCTTCCATTTTCTTGTGTCATGTCTGAGAGAAAGAGTTTCAGAATGAGTTTCAACTATTATCATCTGACAACAATTGGTTTGGAATCATCTGGCAACAATTGATGTTTTGCTTTGTGTTCTTCATCTGAGGGGATAAATAAACAATTTTTTTGCTAATAGAAGTCCTATTATAATAATAAAAATGCCTGATATTGTCATTCTCCATGTCATCTTCGTATGAAATATTAATTCCATATTTTTTACTGTTATTTAGTTTCTATTACTATTCCGATAATAGAAAATTTGCCTAGGTTAGTTTAGCAGACTCTACGGAATAAGTTTGACCCTGACCCACCATCACTTAAAATCAGTTCTACTAACTAAATATGTCCCCTATTGGTCCCCTTTAGGGAAGCGCGAACGTAGTTACTAATCTGACGTCATACTACAAAACAAAATTTAATCAGCACATATTTAATCTGTGTCATGGTCTCGGGGTACAAGTATGTGCCGTGCGATCTAGAAGTCCTGGGTTCGATTCCTGGGTCGGGAAAAATGTTATTGGGTTTTTCCATTCGGAAATTCTCAATAACAGAAAGGAGTCTGGAAATGTGCGCGAAAACGTCAATAGGCTCGCCCCGGATTACATGGGAATGATACATACTTGGCAAAATGTGGGTGTCGAAATGCACCTCTGCCTACCCCATCAGGGAATACAGGCGTGAGTTTATGTATGTATGTATATTTAATGAAAGCACAGTATATAATTAGAATAATTCCTGACCATCACCGTTGGAGCCGGAGTCGTCGCCACCACTGTCATCTGATGGGAATAAATCCAGCATTATTGACAGTTTGTCGTCAGCAGTCACGCCGAGTGACAGCAGCTTGGGTAAATTCAGCTGGATGTTCAGCACTGGAAGAGCCAGCACATTTGCGACCAGCAGCAGAGATAATGCGACCTGTGGAGCAAGATGTGGCTTATTATCATCTTCAAGCAGTGATGGCCTCGAGGTTTAAGCGCCCGGTCGAGAATCTCGGCGGTCGCGGGTTTAAACCCCAGGCACACACCTCCGACTTTTCAAAGTTGTGTGTCCACAATGTTCTAACGGTGAAGGAAAACATAGAAACCTGCACACCTAAAGGTTCTAAGGCATTTTTACCTACTACTATTCTTGTTAATAAGAAGTTGTAAAAACTCGAAAACCTGCCCAAGAATGAATCAGTCGATTGATCGAAAAAC
Source organism: Cephonodes hylas (assembly GCA_030295005.1). Taxonomy (NCBI): domain Eukaryota; kingdom Metazoa; phylum Arthropoda; class Insecta; order Lepidoptera; family Sphingidae; genus Cephonodes; species Cephonodes hylas. The sequence goes on from AP025371.1 coordinate 11,602,607, forward strand.
TTCTCTATTGTAAAATTTTAATACAACATTTTGAACCCCTCATACTATAACTTTTCCTATATTGGATTCAAATTCAGATAATATCAGGAAACATTTAAGTATTAAATTTGTGATATTTTAACTAAAAATTAACAAAAAAATATTAATTACAAAATATACTTACAATTGCCAGCTTCATTTTTTCTTCTTCAATACACTTACTATCTTGGAACAGATGAGAAATGTTGTACCTTTCTTTAATAAATCTGTCCTTTTATACGATTTCAATAATAAAAAACAGTTAAACAAACACAAATTTATTTTTTAAGACAATACCGTAACTGATGTATTCCGAAGGTGATCGACAAAAATACATAACACCACGGTAGGCCACATATGGCGCAAATATTTATTTTGAGGTGTTATAACAAAATTTAGTAATACAAGTATAGTAATAATAAATTCAGGGTGTATTCAGACCGTGGTAGAGGTTATCATACCTTTATTAAAGTCTTGATACACGAAATCCGAATACCTAGGAAGCGGCCGAATCAAATGTATGATAGTCTTATCGTAGATTCGGCACGCTCGACCATTTAATTTGAATTCCTTTCTAGTCTTATTTCACTGTTCTATTGTCTGTTCCAAACATTCGGAAATATCACCACAAATTGACTACCTTTTGAAAATTGAACAAGCCCTCCCTTCACGCTGTAGTGAAGAACTTTCCTTTTTTTTTACTCGACCCCCCCGTGAAGGCTTTGCGCCCTTTGGGGTCGCGACCTAAAAATTGCAAATCTGTCCTGAATTATCAAAGAATTTCGTATAAGAAATCCAAAAGTAGGGTCCTTCATCCCTTAGCAAATCTTTTACCATTCATATTACTCGATAATGGAATGAGCTGCCAGTCACAATGAGGGAAGCCAAATCACTTTTGATTTAAAAAAGGACAGTCAAGGAACTTTTTTCACTCACATATTAAGTATATTTTCGTGCACATTTCCTAACTCCATGCTGAGTGACATTTACCTGATGCTAAAACTCAATAACACTGCGATTAGGGAATCGGATTCTTCTAGACCGGACGGCACATTTTTATGCCTCTTGTAAAATAAATAAAAAAGCATGTTTTAAAAGTCAATTAACCAAATTTAATAAGTTCGTAACACAGCTCATTACAATCATTTTTCGCCTTCATCCTCGATTGCAGGACTTTGTGTGGTTAACTCTTCATCGGCGCTTCCACCATCCCCTGGTGGGGCGACGTTCAACACTACTTGGATCTGGTCATCAGCATTCACTTCTAGATTCAAACCAAGTAAATCAAGCCGTATTTCCAGCACAGGTACAGAACGGGTGTGTGCAGCCAAAAGTAGGGTAAACATCAACTGGAAAATACGAGTCATTAAGTATAGGAAATTGATATTGCATTTATGATACAAGTATTTACGTGACTGCCTCGTGGTCTTGCAGTACAAGTATGTGCCGTGCGATCTAGAGTTCCTGGGTTCGATTCGCGGGTCGGGCGAAGTGTTATTGGGTTTTTTCAATAGGAAATTCTTAGTAGCAGCACGGAGTCTGGAAATGTGCCCGAAAAACGGCAATAGGCTCGCCCCCTATTACGTGGGTCTGAAACATACCTGGCGAAATGTGGGTGCAGAAATGCATCTCTGCCTACCCCTTCGGGGAATATAGGCGTGAGGTATGTTTGTTTGTTTTGTATTTACGTGAAACTCTGAAGTAGGATATAAATATATTGGATTGATGTTGGATGTAAATGACCATAATCGAAAACTAAGGCGCGTAATAGTTAAGTTGATTACGTATTGGTATTATAGTTTACAAATCACCACACCATTTCCTTTTCCTTTTCTTTGTTTTTTTTTTTCCCGTTAACTTGTTTGTAATCACTGTTAACATAACCTATGTTAGTTTTCGATCATGATCTTTTTACAAGCTGTATCTATCTTCATATTGGGCCATGTAAGGCTTAATTGAGATCACTTTCCTAAATGCTATTACCATCACGTTAGCCTCTTCGAAAAGAAGGATCCTGTGTTTTGCTTTTATACATAAAGTTAGAAATAAATATCGTAATCATCATCAGCCAAAGGACGTCCACTGCTGTTCCTAGGCTTCCAAAGCGCTCTCTCGGAAGCGGCCTGCATCCAGCGGCGTCCCGCGATCTGTATGATATTGTCGGTCCATCTTGTAAGTGGACGTTCAACGCAGCACTTGCCAGTACGTGGCCTCCACTCGAGAACCTTTCCGCCCCAGCGGCCGTCAGCTCTTCGAGCTATGTGCCCTGCCTATTGCCACTTGAGGTTGCTATTTCTTATAATCACCTGAGTTCCAAAGGAAAATTTTTCCAAACTTCTTTCTGATTTTGGGCCAAATACTTCTAGGTATGATTAACAATTTCGAAAAAAATACCTTATATCGAAATGTTTCGTTTCATACAGAAAAAAAATTATTGATCTGCTAATAACTGTCAACAGATATTTGTTTGTTAGATGATCTAAATTAGAGACATAAAGATTCAGGAGTATAAATATACATATTATTATACAATTCAGCCACAAATATTAATGAAAAAAATAAATTATAATGAAATAAAAATATTTTCAAATGTTAAACTTACAACGACTGCTAGCTTCATGTTTTTGTCCTTAGGTACGGTGTATGAAGAGTAACAGAGGAGATAAGTATATTTTTTTCGCGGCGATATGCCTTTTTATACGTTTATGGAAATTAAATAAAGGAAATTTATTCTATTTATTATCCAAAACCAAGATAAGCTATGGGTTAATTAAGAGAAAATAATGCGAAAATAAATTAATAAAAACCAGCAGAGATAATTCCATAGAAGCCGGAATGTTCAGCCTGCCTGACAAATTGAAATTATATGAATTAGAATGTTTTTTTTTTCGAGAGGAAGTGTCTTTAGGTGCTCATTTTTCAAAACCTCGGAGGAGGCACATCAGTAGTATGTCGAGGTCTCTGGCCTTTCAACTCGGTGCGTGGAGCAATTATCCACTTATCTGAGTTGGATCCCTAACCAAAATCCTACGCCAGCATACCGACTAAAGCCTCTCGGTGACCATCATGCTCATTTGGGGCGGTTTTACGGCATCTCAGGGCGTAAAGCGATCAAAAAGCAAAAATGTGTACAAATAGGTGAAAAAAAAGATTTTTAGAAAATATTTCTAAAAATTCACACGATGCGGCTGAATCCGTGGGCAAAGTGTATAATTATTAAAAGTATATATTTTTTAAATTAATACCATTGCCACCTTAAATAAAAATTGTATTTAGAAACAAAAATAAGGTATAAAATATAGCGAAAATTTGTATGTTGAATACATAAATGTTTATCCATCCAAATTTTTACGTAACTACATACATAAATTAACGCTGAGTTTCGTCGCGTGTCATAAGTATGCGCGCAGCTGTAGTTTTAATTAAAAAATGTAAATTGCACCGGTGTGCACCTTTACAGAGTTTTTCAAGTGTACTTGCTGGGCCAAAGGCGGTTTTTTAATGAAAACAATTATAAAATACGGCTGGTAATGACTGATATCCTAATATTTCATAAAAAACAAATTTCGTACACTAAACCGCAATTTACCTTCATACACAGCCCCGTGGCGCAGTGGGCTAGCTTGCAAAACGTGAGACCCCCGCACCGGGACAATGTTTGTGTGATCCACAAATATTTGTTGCGGGTCTGGGTGGTTGTGAGACTAAAAAATTCTCTCATAGGCTCTGATACTCACGACACAAGAATTGTAACCTAGTGGGGGGTCAGGACTATGAATGTGACTATTGGGTATATTTATTTAATTATTCATCATCATCGTCTCATCAACAGTCTTTTCACGTCCACTGCTAGACATAGGCCTCCCCTATGGCATGCCAGTGGATCGACCTTTGGCCCTTCTCGTCCATCCGCTGCCAGCTACCTTACGGATATCGTCACCCCACCTAGCCAGAGGGCGTCTTACACTACGTATGCCCAGCCGTGGTCTCCAGAACTCTCCAATTTCAGTACACGTTTCCATCAACGGCTATCTGTTCTGTATCATCTAAATTTATTTAATGTTATCAAATTTCTTCATTCTTTTAAAAGCAAAAAAGCAACACAAGGATTTCTTTCGTCGTCGAATTTGTTTTCTGAACACAACATGATTCAATCGAAATATTGTTAAAAAGTATTGATCAGTAAATTTATTTTTGTTTCATGATAACAAAGAGTCAACTACTGGCACAGGTTTGCACAAAGACTTCAGGAACGCTCTGATAGAAGCGGTCTGGGTCCAGGGACTTTTTATGACTTTTATCAGGCTCTCAAAAAAATATTAAAATTATTTGGATACAATCTAAGGTATACGGCGAAAGCGAAATGGAAACTCTTCTAACAGGCTTTTCATTCTTAGACACTGAAATATTTAAAAACTAAATTCTAAAAAAATAATTATTCCATATTAATGTGTTAATCTTCGCCTCTATTTAGAATTTTTCATATAATTAATTGTGTAATCAAAGTAATGTACTAGGAATTTGTGCAGTTACATTTTTCCACAAAACCCATGAGGCGGTCGTGTTCTTTTACATTTCCAACATAGATTCTTTTTAAATCTAAGCAAATATAGTCCAAGGTCTGTAAATGTAACAAAAAACCGGCCCTCATTTAATAAATATAAAAAAAGAATCTCTAAACTAAAATAAGTATTAACCAAATATTACGACTACTTAATATTTTTATTCTAACAGCTGTGAAGAATGAAAAGTAGGCCAATTGGATTCGACTATCGTTCAGCTATTTACAAGAATTTGCTCTCCTTAAAAAGAATATCCTAAATTCGAATAGAATATACAATAAAGCTATGAAATTAATTCATAAAACATTTTGGTATTATTTTATTAATGAATAAACAAACTGAAACAGGATTGATGGACTCGAACATGTGACAAAACCGCTTACTTCTTTGTCCCTAGAGCGCTAATGGCTGGAGTTGTTCAGGCTATACCGCCTTGAACAATAGCATAAATTCTAGTGATAGCCATGACTATTCTAGTGATAAGAATCATCATCAACTCATATACATACGTAACACTGCTGGGCATGGGCCTCCTCTACAACTAAGATACTTGACGCCACCACCACGCTGGCCTAGTGCGAGTTGCCAGATAACAAAACAAAGAAATCCCTAAGAACTTTTAGGTGTGCAGGGTTCATTATGAAGAAACACATAACTTCAAAAAGACAGAGATGTGTGCCTGGGGTTTGAACCTGCGACCGCCGAGTTTCTCGACAACGCACTTAAACCTCGAGGCGTTCACTACAAAGATGATAAGCGATAAGCTTTTATACTCATTTTCTGCTTAGGTGTGGATCCTGAGCGAAATGTAAAGAGAATGACTAATTAATAACGATGGAAAAAAATTTATACGTACATACTGTCGAACAACACTTCAAAGGGGAATACAAGAAAAAAATACATTTAATTTACCATAATTTTATTATTTTTTTTTTAAATAACTTGCAAACATCAGCTCATTGAATTTATAAGTACTATACGTTGTCCATTCTTCTTCATCACATCACATTCAGTTGGAGCGAAATTCAGCTGATGTGGATTTAGACCTTTTAAATATTAACCTAGAAATTTTATTACTACGTTGACCAGTGCTGCAGACATGGCTTGTGTAGCCAACATTACGACGAACGCAACCTGTAAATTAAAAGGTATTCAATGTCTATCTTAAGGAAAGCAATTAGTTTTATTAATGTATATTTGTAATACAATGAAAAAATTAATACATGAAAAATATTTCGGCGAATTAAATCAATAAATAAATACACCTAACACTCACATGCATAGTTCTGACCCACACAAGGTTAATAGTCCTGTGTCGTGGGTATCAGAAATTACAAGAAACTTTTTCGGAAAATGAAACGAAATCATTACCATACGTTTCTCTGCTAGGCAAGGCCTCCTCTACATCTGAGGGTTTAGGCATCAGTTCACCATGGCCACGTAGCCGGAAATCTAGGGATATGAGTAGGCCAGGACCGAGAAAACTATGAACATTGGGAGTCGCTTATGCCTAACAGTGGGTAGGAGTGGGCTGATAAACTATAAACAAAAAATGCTATAGCATTAGCAAAATACATCAGAACAAATAGGCGTCAGTGGAAAAGTAATTACGAAAGAACGAAATAAAAATTCATACATCACACCCTTTCCCCGTATTTTTTCCCCGTATCAGAAGAGTCTTTTACAGACTCCGTGTTATTACCAGGAATTTTTAAAGACATGTAGCAAATTGTCCGACCATGGAATAGAACCCTGGATCTTACAATCACACGCCGAAAAATAAAAATATCTTCAAATACTTACAGTAACTGCTACCTTCATGTTTGATATTAAAACTGAAAAATGCTATTCCCTCTTTGACGATATGTCTTTATATAAACGTTTTAGTCAACAAAATAAATAAGACATACGTTTATTTTAGAAATACTTTGAATATGATAAGGCAAACAAAGGAAACAAACACTATATTAAAACTAGTGTTTACCCGCAAGTTCGTCTGTGAAATATTATTTCATTAAATAAATAATAAATACACCCAACAGTCACACACATAGTCCTGACCCCACACTAAGATACGAGTCTTGTGTCGTGGGTATCAGAAACTACGAGAGACTTTTCGGTCTCACAAACACCCAGACCCGAAACAAATATTTGTGGATCACACAAACATTTGTCTCGGTGCGGGGATCGAACCCGCGGCCGCTCGTTTCGCAAGCTGGTGTCTAACCAACTGCGCCACGGGGCTGTCTATACAAGAGGGGTTAGGCCTAAGTCCACCACGCTGGCCTAGAGCGGGTTGGCGGACTACACACCTAAGGAAATCCTAAGAACTTTTAGGTATGCGCTGTTTTCCTTCACCGTTATATTAAGAGATAATTCATTGTAAAGACACAGATAACTTCGAAAAATCAGAGGTGTATCGCTGGAGTTTGAAGCCGCGGCTGCCGATTTATTTTACTAGACCGTGCATTTAAACCTCCAAACCATATTATTTGTTTCTTCATTTTCATCACTCCTCGGTTACTATTGATTATAGAAATGTCAGTCATGGTCGTTGAAATAAAAACAAAATTTTACACCTAAAATTTTATTCTAACACCCCGGGGAAATAATATCTTGGTACCTCCTAATTGATAGGCATTCTTCCATACCGCTATATTTTAAATAAATAAAATGAATATTAATTAAAAAAAACCTATATATTATTTTCCTAAACATAACATTAAATATAATTAAAATTCAAGGCTATTTGAAACAAATATATAGACACGTGTTATCGAACTCTAATATTCGAGATATCATGAAAATAATGTTTTGAATATTCAAATTATTTTCACGGAATAACATTGACACCGCATTATTTACACTAGAGTTTATAATGAGAACCCTATTAGAGTCGTATATAGTATGTCATGCATCATAGCATAGATATCATGCCTATATTACCGTAGGGGTAGACAGAAGTGTAATTCTGGATACGCGGTGTTGTTATAAGCAATTAATAATATTGTACAATAACGGAAGAGCCTATTGCTGTTATTCAACGCATTTCTAGACAGCCACCCTGCTACTATAAAAAAAATCCGAATGCGAAAATCTAATGACGCTTTATACGACATTAAATTAGATCCATAAAACAATGAGATAGTCAGCCACACATTTATCAATGTAAAACATCTTAAAATAATAGATTTCTTACGGACAAATATTATTAAACTATTTGTCAAGTAAACGATTACTAGAATTTTTACAATATTGTAACAGCTGCAACATACCTATACATATATATTAATTAAACTCGATAAAAATACTGATAGTTTGAAAAATATTTAAATTGAAATAAATAAAATTGCATTTCATTCAACCAAAATAATATGTTAGTGACATATTGTATTATTTCTACTTATATAAGATTCCCATAGCAATGAAATCGAGATAAAATGTAATAAATAATCTTTAACAGAAAAATACGTGCTTTTTGATCTTGACCATAAACTATTAAATAAAAGTTTTAGAAAAATATCTGTGATAAAATTTAGCCTACTACCATCACTAGAATCACATATGTACAAAAACTGATAAATATATATTAAAACTCGAATACTCTACAGTCACTTCGCATACAATATTAGGACATAACAGAAAACAAAAGAACTGAGAAATATTTCGTGATTCAATTCAACGGTACCACTTTATTTAACCCTGTGATTTATTCCTACCGTACTAAAAGCTCCCACACTAGAATAAACTAGAAAAACTGACTTGCAAGTATAACACATGAGTATAAATGGGTTAATGTATGTAAAAGGTAGGTTTTTCTCCGTCGTATTGTTTTACGTTCAACGTAGTGAAACACTGCATTCTGCATTACATTCTAAATCCATAGTAATGTCGTAAATGCGAGGATTTGTTGCATTTTAACGGTTTAACCTTTCAACAGCGAATAGCTTTAGAGATCTATTAGGTTAATATGACATTGTGCTATAATGCTCGCGTAAAAATACCGACTAATATAATCATAGGGCATTATAGTGATATATATGGGACATGTATTTACATATAATTTTCTGTATGTCAACAAATAGATTTTATTAAAAACTTAATCCTAGTCTAAGTAGTGATTGCGTCGAGGCTTAAACGTGAAGTCAAGAAACTTTGCGATCGAGGGTACCAACCACAGGTGCACAGTGTGTACACTACACACTTCTAAGTTTTCAAACTCATGACTCATGTGTGTATTCACAATGAATTAGCACGTACTTAACGGTCAAAGAAAGCTTGAGGAAAACGGCACACCTATAAATTCTTAGGTATTTCTTATGTCTATATTATTAAGAAAGATGCACACAGGCCTAATCTCAGTTGTAGAGGAGGTCGTGCCCAGCAATGGAACATTTATATCGATAATAATGATGATTAAGATAACATTCACAATGATCTTATTTCACATTCAAAAAACATGACAACAAGTCCCAATACAAAATTTCATATCGACAACTATGGAACCGAACAGAAATATGGCGAAATATTCTCACAACATTGGAACTAAAAAGTGGATTCCATAAAAATATTAAAACATTCCGCCGCCGCGTGACAAACTCTGCGTAATGGAAAACAGATTTTATTAGTTCATATGTCCATTCTGTATGGGCTTTTACTGAAGGCTTTTAGAAAGTTGATGTATGACAGTGCGTCGGATGGCAAATGGTGTAGAACGGATCGCTCAGCCGAGCCGACGTACGCACCGCACTAGCTCCATGTATTCGCACTGCTTGATGGCGAATATTAATCAATTTTGTTACATACATAGCCGTGGTGGTACTTTTATAAACCGAGAAGTGTTACTTTTCAATTGTGTAATGTCTTGTTTAATTGTTTATTTTGGGGTCAGGATATCCTGATTTGTATGTCAAATTGATTTTATTAATATAAAATTTAAAGTTTTAATTATTCGGAATTTTGTAAGGCAAGTACTCGTAGAAGTCTCCAATGGATTGTGGTTGCTAATAACAATAAATATATCTATATAAGCAGTAAATAAATAGTTACTGTCCTCAGTAAATTGCAAGAACACAGTTTTTATTAATAAGTAAATGCCTAATATTAATCTCTACTCCTGCTTTTTGTTCCAAATGTCTAATTACGCGTTGATTCTGAGTAATAGAGAAAAAATTATAGAACAATCCAAAAAACTCTTTTTTTCGTAATATTGTATTCAAAAAGTTGCTGTAAAAAAATAACCCTGACATCATTCTTAGATATAAAATTTTGGCTCCCCACAAACATCCAAACTCGGAACAAATATCAAATAACAAATGCCTATCACCTTAAGACTTAGCAGTGGCCTCGTGTCCACATCCCTGTCTATGTAACCAAACACTACCTGCCCACCTGAACACATCGAAACACCAACCACAGCCTCAGTACGTGACCGGCACCCGGTAAATCTAATCCGTTCAAATCCCTCACTTGAAACACAATTTTCAAGGCGTCTCGAAGATTTGTCCCCCACTGCCTGATTAAAATACCGGAGACACTCACGTTGAGTTAAGTGGCTCATCGTTATTCAAGAAGGTTGGGGCACATTTATAACTTGTACAAACCGGTATGGTGCAGCCAACGTCAGGGTTTTGACGTGAACTCCAAATACATGTGAAGAATTTAGATCAGGTTAAAGTGATGCGAAATTTTGATGGCAGGCTTTTAGGTTTACGGGTCAAGGATTTAAGGAAGGTAAAAGTGATTTACTACTCTCGCATTTTCTGATACTCTCGACACTAGACTTGTGTCTTAATGTAAACTATGAATGTGACTTTTAGGTATGTTTAATTAAGAAAACCGCGTAACAGATTTAGAAATTTATGTCATAGACGACAAGACAATCATTTACCACAAATTATCTTTATAAATCCCTCTCAGAATTTGAAGATCGCTCCAATTTTCATCTAAATTAATCCAGCCATGTGACCCTAATGTAAATTGATCGATCTCCATATATATTCAAGATATTTTAAGACCAAATAACCGCAAAGCTAAATTCTTGTGACGTAACACGACACAGAATCCGAGCGGACATTTATAAAGCCACTAAACTGAGGAAATTCACTAAAGGTCTTTGCCTAATTGCGGTCGACTTCTCTCGTGAATATGTTACGTGCCGATTAATATTTCACAAGTACGTTTACATACGACGATTCTTGGTATCGGATTGAGGTAAGAGATTTTTGTTTTCTTTCTTGTTTCTCCTTTTCTTTTGTCTTTATTCTCAAATAAGTTATGATTTAACGGTAAAGGAATACATCGTGAGAAAACCTGCACAAATAAAAAGTTCTTAGGAAATTTTTAGGTGTATAGTCCTCCTACCCGCAGTAGGCCACCATGGTGGATTAAAGCCCATTCAAATTTTGAAGAGGCCTTTTTTTGCTACCAAACAATTTGCCTTCTCATTAATTAAAAAACCGGCCAAGTGCGAGTCGGGCTCGCGCACAAAGGGTTCCGTAGCAGCAAATATAATAAACTTATTATGTCAATTTATACACCTGGTGAATAACCAAAATTACAGTTAAATCAACCTATCTCAAAAACTATAAGAGATACTTTGATCAAACCAAAAATCGTTGAAAGAGTTAATTAGCATGCATCACCTCTATTTTTTTTAGAATTTTATACCCCGTAGTTATAAAAATAGAGGGGGGGGGACATACTTTTTACGACTTTGAGAGCTGATATCTCAAAAACCGTTCACTTTAAGAAAAATGTTTTTTAGAAAACTTTATATCATTTTAAAAGACCTTTCCATTGATACCCCACACGGGTATGTACATCGAAAAAAAAAATTTCATCCCTCAGTTACATGTATGGGGGGCCCCACCCCCAATTCTTTTTTTTACTATTTAGTGTCATATTTTTGTAGCGGTTCATACAACACATATTCCCATCAAATTTCATCACTGTAGTACTTATAGTTTCCGAGTAAATCGGCTGTGACAGACGGACAGACGGACAGACGGACAGACGGACATGACGAAACTATAAGGGTTCCGTTTTTGCCATTTTGGCTACGGAACCCTAAAAAATGAGTCAGGTGCCTCAAGATGTTTATTTGGTTTTCAAAAATGAGAATTATTTTTTTCATTTCCTATGTCTAAGGTATATAAATATGTATCTCTATTACTAAAATATCGTATCGGAAGCTGTAAATCCGCGAGGGAACCTATTCATTTATTTAAGTGTAACTCAAGTTGAGAGGGTGGGTCAATTTTAACAACCGTTTTCGTGGGGTACCCCGCAAACACCTTGCCGTGTTTGTACATACTTTGAAACGAAATACCCCGGCTCATATTATAGAGATTTCCCTAATTAAACTACTTACATTCTTCAAGTTACTAATTTGGATGGAGTAATGACGCTGTATGTTGTTGTTAAATTAGATCTTGCGATATTTGAGTTTGGAGTTCGATAGATGGTCTGAAAAATGTGACTAGAAAACTGAAATTTTGGTGAAATATAAACTACAATGACGCAAGAATTAATCGAGGCACCCTTAGCTAAAACATTGTCCAGTTTGAAACTAAGATCTCTTATTACAGTAATCACATTAAATTACCATTTACCACATTATCAGGATTTATAATTTGATAGTCATCGTAAAAATTGATAATTCAGATGGAATTAAACATCTTGACTAATTTTATCTGATATTTTCGATTACATATGTCCAAGTAAAAACAAAATATAGCCTGCCAAAGTCCTCTCAATCCCAAACATTCGTTCTAACATACCGCTAACATTAGAAAATTCCGAAGAAATTTAATTTCCTCCAAACCGATGGAGATAAAATAAAGCTGGATACAAACGGCACAAACGGAACGAAAAATGCGGCCTTTGCCAAACGATGACAAATTGAGCCGTTGCACATACTCGGGAAATTACTTCGCTCAGACGTAAAGACATTGCTGCGAGTGTGTACTCCGCCTTTATCCGAAGAATCCTTTAAAACCCTTCCCTTTTGTTTGTAGTTGGTATTAATTTATGATTGAATTGTTGGAGGTTGAAAAGTAATGGAAATCTTAAGTTTGGCTGGAGCACGTGTATTATGATGATGATAAATGCAACTTGATGAAGTACATTCACATTTATGGTGAAATTCAAGCTTTCTCTTTAACTTAAGCCTTTTAATTTTTTGATATCCTATTATTGAAAAAAAAATATTATTTTTCTTATTAAATTCTAAATCAGGAAGCTTTTCATACCTGTGAAATAATGTACAAATCGTATTGATAGTAACTAGTTCTGCCAACTTCTAAGGGTGAAAAGTAATTCCCGCCAACTAATGTTTTGTCAAGTCTACATCATGATAATATCATACAGTAACTTTTACTAACCGTCTAGGGTTCAGATTTAAGAGACAGTTGAAGTGTTTTGTGTGATAAAACTCACCAAAGCCTAACATTTTTCATCATTCATTCGTAAACTAGACAATAAATAGGTACTATAAACATAATTATTAAACCAACCAAGATAGACGATACTTCACTCTTAACTGAAAGTTCATTCAACAAATACCATAACACCTCTTTTCTTCATTTTCAAACTTTAACAGTGTAAAGAAAGAATTAAAGAAATAAAATCCTCGCCAAATAAATTTGTATTGGAAAAGTGTGGAAAAGGGAAGATTTCCAACGGGTTCCTTTGAGTCGGGCGCAGTAACGAGCTTGGCTTTGCCTTATTGAATATTTTCCAATCCGAGGTTTACGGATCATTTTGGTTAACTATTTCGAATTGATGATAAGCGTTTTTTAACATCGAGATGATTATATCTTCCAACCCCTGCTGTTTATTATTTCTGATTAATTTCATTGCAGGATCATGACAAATTAGGTTTCCTTAAATTTGTTAAGCTTCAGGAAGAGGATAAAGCATTAATAGGAAAATGTTCGCTGTGGAGGAAAAAGATGTGCTAATGGGATACAGGCGTGAGATTATGTATGTAGATGTGTGGTATGATAGATTGACGGAAAGTCGCAAGTTCCATGTCCTTAAAATGATAGTTTCCTAGGAAATTACTTTCGATAGTATTTCCAAAATCTTCATTAATTTAAACAGTAATCATTAAGACTTCAGTTTATCGTTAAACTTTCCATATACCAGTACTCAAACTTAATCGTCTTTAGACGCAATCTCAATTCTGTCAATGACGATTATATGCGATATTACCATATCACAAGTAACATTTAACATATAGATAACACGTTATCGATCACAATGTCACAGCTCATTAGCACTAATTACATCTAATCTAATATTTGCATGTATTAAGTTGACAATGCCGGCGTATCCGAGTGGAAATTGTGATGGCTTACTGCGCATTAATGATTTAATTAAGCAGGGATTTAGTTTTGATTGTTAATGGGTTGCATATGATGTGTTGGCTTGTACATATTCCTAGTGGTATTAGGTGGTCGTGTTTAGGTGTAACATTTAAATGGGTGTTGGAATTTTTTGGTAGAGATTGTTGAAGTAATTATTATTTTTAATTCGGAAAATATGATCGTTGTCAGTATCGAAATAAATGTTAGTACAATTATACGAAAAAGTAAGTTCCTTATATTTACGATGCAAGTCTTGTTTGGAAACGATGTATGACTATTAGGATAACACGAAAATTTATCACCAACCCATATAATCACACTGCTGGAAACGGGCCTCCACTACAGCTAAGGGTTTAGGCTTTAGTTCACCACTTCGACAGTCAATTTCTAATTTCAGCATAAAGTTCCTTTAAAAGCCACTTAATAGAATGCTAGTAAACGTAAGAAGAAATCAGTGCAATGAACCCACCACTCGATTTCACCCGTCTTTTTGACAGAATCAACGAGTCAATTCTCAAACACGAAAAAGTTGAATATGTGATTAATGCATTCATTTTATCACGCGGAATTCCCAGTAGCAATGAGTACAATAAAGTTTCGTCGCTTTCATCCGTCCATTGCGATTTATATGGCGTATTTAACATAATTTATGTGCAACAATAAGTCGGCAACTTTTGGGCTCACTTCATTATTTGGCACGGTTGGAATTTATTGAAGTTTTCAATTCGCCTGCCACCATTGTTTGCATACCTACCCTTGTTGATTTATTGCGTCTGAGTTGACTGAGTTTCTGTGTTCGGCTGAGATGATCTTGAACTCAGTAATTGAGATTTTTTCGATAGAGTTTATATCATTTACGGTATCCTCAGTGTTAAATTAAAAAACTGCCATTTTTACCTTGTAAAGATAAAAAAAATTGTTTTCTTTCATCAGCCTATATACGTTGCACCAATGGATACCCTACTTTATAATGGTCTATTAATACGCTGGCCTAGTCAGTTTTGGCAGATTACACATACCACCTTTGTTTTACCACTCATATGGATTCAATTGTAATGCTTTCATTGTAAATACACACATGCACAAAAAACTAATTTTTACATTCGCCCTAACTTCAACAAACTCAATATATCACCCTTCTAACAAAAAATTCTAATAAACCAAACAATTTCCATCACAGACCAGTATTTAACGTTATGCGAAATATTCCCCACAATGGCGGGGGAATTCTAATGAGTTATTCCGGTGGAGACCATTGTTTTGAGCCCTGGGTAATTGTTGAAAATGCTTTGACGTCGGCAGTAGACGGAGAGTAGAACGTTATTGAGCCCGCCTCTAGCACGTACCGATCCGGGCTGTGTACAATGAGTGCGCTCGGCTCGCGAACTTAATATGAGCTCCCATTGATAGTGGTTTCCATTGAAATGGGTATTTTTAGGCCCAGTTTTTCTATGATTCTTGGGTCTCTTCAATACGAACGATGTGTGTTTTTTGTATGTTTTATGTTTGTGAAAGTTTTTGTTTCTGTTTTTGTGTTTGTATATCTATTTAGTTCCTTCCTGGAGAACCGTTGTTAAAATTGTGAAAGAGCTTAATTCCTTTTTATTTTTGCCCACCTAATGGTTCGATAGAATATTTTAACATTCATAGAAAAAATATTTACATATGATTTTTGAGGAGCAAAGTTTTATTCTAGCTTCTGTGAACAACTGATTTTTCTGTATATGGAATATTATATTTTTTGGCAGCTTATTCACTCACCTCAACAATCAACTAATGTTACAAAAATATCTCCTACATACTCTCGAATTACTTCTCCATTCAATAAGATATATGTGTAAAACCTTTTACTTAACGAAAAGATATTGTATTTAACTTCAAATAAAAACAAAATATCTAGAAATAGCTGAAGGAACAAAGGACAGTACGCATTTTATAGCGATTCAACGTATAGCTCCCTAGGGATAAGAGAAATTTACTGTCCTTAACTTTAGGAGATTTGTACTAAATTTAGCAGACAAAGAAAACATTTAGAAATAACACTCGAATTTTAGGAAAATAAATAAATACACCCAACAGTCACATGCATACTTCTGATCCTAACCTAAGATACGAGTCTTGTGTCGTGAGTATCAGAAACTACGAGAGACTATTTTTATGTTTAATACACCCAAATACACCCAACAGTCACATACATAGTCCTGACCCCACACTAAGATATGAGTCTTGTGTCGTGGGTATCAGGAAGTACGAGAGACTTTTCGGTCTCACAAACACCCAGACCCGAAACAAATATTTGTGCATCACACAAACATTTGTCTCGGTGCGGGGATCGAACCCGCGGCCGTTCGTTTCGCAAGCTGGTGTCTAGCCAACCACCGAATCTGTTACCATTCTTAGTTTTTAATCACGGTCTTTTTACACCCATAATGTTCATGGAATAGGTATTAGATAAATACATTGGCTCCACTATGTTTAGTTTTAGATCATGTAACTCTACTATCCGAAGGTATATCAGATAACAGCTTTCCTTACTTAAGTAGCATCTTAACATCAAAGATTGTGTTAAATAATAATTCTAATTTTAAATTATTTTATTAAAGTCTTCTGGACTTAGCTGACATTCAGATGTAGAGTTTTATATGGTTTACTAAATTAGGTTAAAACACTCCGGCATAACAACTAGGGTCATTATTTAATTGGCCGTAAAAACCACTATTTCATCAAAAGCATTACAAACTGTAACTAAAATCGTATAAAATGTACTCCCGCTTTAGACTATGGATTTTGCCACGAGAGAAGCGACTAAATGTCCTGATAAAGATCAGAATATGTTGCTTAGAAGACTGTACCACCATCCAAGAGAAAAACCAAGACCAACAGGGAGTTACTATGATATCACATTTTCTGTGTAATTTAAAAAAATGGTTTGCATCAGTCCCTCGTAATAAGATTAATAGGGGTATAATAGGGGGCGAGCCTATTGACAAAAAACAATAACACTGCATCACCCAAGATTCGACTGGCAAAGAATTTTAATAATAATGAATGTTAATGATAAGTTTGGCGGATTTTAATATACCTAGAAAATTCTTAAGGACTTATAGATCTGTTTCATCCCGTTTTCCTTCACCGTTAAAGCAGGTCACTCATTGTGACACACATAACTTCGAAAAGTCAGCGGAGTTTCTGGGGTTTGAGCCCGCGACCACCTAGATTCTTTACCACGCGCCTAAACTAGGCCTCTTTTAATCCACTGCTTGATTAAAACTTGATATAAATAACAGAGAATAAGTCTCTTTTCGCTCTGCTTCCCACAAACATAATACTACAATCTAATCCTCCTTCATGACGGTGTGCGTCGCCCGGAGTTACGGCACGGTTGATTGGTTGGCATTAACTGTCAAACGAGATATCACGGGGGCTTACCCCACGACCCCTAGGAGGGATGTATGGCGGAAAAAAATCTTTTGACCAGATTTCCAATCAAAAATCAAGCCGAGTTTTTGTTTTGATGAGCTCTTTGATGTGACTTAAGATGAATTTATGTCTGTGGTGAATGATGAATAATCAATTTTTTTATCAGTTGTTGAACAATGTTCTGATTATGTGAAGTTGAGAGGTAGTAGGTTCGCTTCAAGAAGTAAGTTCAACAGGTGAAAGTAAAAATAGGTTTGAAGAAACACTGCTTTATCTAAAAGCCCAAAGCAGAATTTATTGTTTTAAATTTTGTAAACACTTTAAAAAAATTCTTATCTAATGCGGGCTACGTAAAGCCCATAGCTCTGGAACTTCGGTTACATTTTGTAATTTTTACGTATTGTAAAATTATATTCAGATAGTTACGATACAAATTCTTGATTTACTAATATTAGTTTTAATAGCGCTTTTATCCATTTAAAGTAATTCGTCAGACGGAACACTCAGCAGGATGATTTAATCACGAACACTGAGAATCAATGCAACAACTTAATCAATAACTCAATTAAGGACGAAATCCCACGCAATCTCTCCACTAACTAACTCTAGAGCTACTACTTTACATATTATACTCAATACCACTTCAATAACAAATTTTATTTGTTTATTCATTTTATTTTCTAAAGTAGATAGCATGGTTTTAGTAAGACATTTCTGCATTTTAAGTTCCCAGCATATTGTTATAAAATTGAAAACAACTCAAAAACAACAAATGACGTGATCTTGCACCTTTGTCTACTCCGCTGGGGTTACAGGGCTAACGGACAAAGTATAAAATCTGTAAAGAAACGTAACTATACAATAAATTGAATCTGTAACATAAACCATGTCACGTATGATATTAAGAGCTCCCTTTATACTTCACAACTTTAAAAATAATATCGTTATGAACATATGAGGGTAGGAATAAATTTGTCCAGGTATGTTTTAACGACCCGAAAGATATTAAGCTGTACGCCCGTAAAGACAAAGTTTTGCCTAGATAGCTCAGTTTCGTACTAGCTTTTAGTAACAGGTTTGTTCGTGTTGGCAAATAGGATCCCGAGGGAAACACACGGCTATTACTTTGGACAGCATTAGAACTTAGCGTTGTGTTTTAAATTAATTCAGGTTATCGAATATTGGTTAGGAGTATACTGAAGATTGGTATTACCTTCATAAATGACCTTGTTAGTGCCACAGAACAGCTAAATAAGACTAGAAGGAAAACAGCCAGTATTTTGTATGGGGATGATTACACGACCAATCATAAATTTTCAAACAAAAATGGTTGAGACACATTCATAAAAGTCTTTTAAACTCAGCATGGTGACATTTGCTATCTTGTCCTATTTCAATATCCTGTGATAAATGCAATGCAATGTAGCGCTCACACTCACAGCTGTTATTTCAAATTGTAAAGCAGATTTAACCACCAATATTTTACATGCTGTTTGACTCCGTCGTCATAAATTTAAGCCTATTACTATTTTACAATTTTATAGCACTTTGCCCGACCTAGAAATCGATCTAGGGAAATCTTAATCACACACGTGTAACCAAGGACCCAAAGGGCAGACAAAGAATTATTTTACGAGTGTATTATTATTCTCTGAGACTGTACTAAAACTCCCTGCAGCTAAGCTGTCACATTCATGAAGTAATCAAAACCAGCAACAAAGTAACTACTGTTTCAAATGCACACTAATTATACAGTTTACTACCTCAACTATGTTAAGTATCGCGTGTGAGATACATATTAGAACCGTTACGGATACAATGTCTCCATTTTAACAATGCTGTTTGTGTAATTGGGACTACGGACGTAGTAACATTTACATGTAATCTTAAATTAATCTATGTAGAAAGCAGTAGCTTCAAATATATGTATATTTTTACTCAGCCTATCCCTCCCTAAATAAGCCCCAACCATCTCTCTCCAGTCATCTTTACAAATTTTTCAAGTTGTCAGACTATTGGGCTGCAGGTCGTCTTATCCCATTATTGCTCCACCGACCATCTCTGTGTTAATTTATGTTTTTCAGCCTATGGACATCCACTCATGAAGTAAGCGCCAGTCATGTCGGACTTGAGCAGCCCTCAACTCGGTCTTCACCCTTTATGACCTTTATGATCCAATAATAATTATATCAATAAACCGTTTACCTAAGAGTCAGACCGAAAAATATATTTTAATCTTTAAATAAATCTGCCACAAATTTTAACGAATTTCATTATCAACTCTTTCTAGCGCGTAAAATGGTCATCGGATTTTAATTTTATTTAAAAAAAAGACATCAGGCGACCGGAAATTAAACGCCAATGCCAAAAGGCGTATCATATGCTCCCATCCCTCGACGCGTGAAAAAATTCCAGATGTTAGTAAAGGACGCGGCGGAAATGGAATCGCCGACGGCTCCATGCAAACATGGACGAATCAATAGAATCTTCGTTATCTATACTTTTTTACGGAGAGAGGAAAATTTTTTGAAGGAGTATATTCCATTTGTTGAGCATTCACGATTTTTTTGTATGTTAAATTGGAGTTTATTTTTAACTTAAGCATTTATGTATTTGCTTGGAAATCAATAACTTTTTATTTTCCCACTTAAATTTCATTTAAAATCTTTTTCAAAATTATCTTTTGCATTTTATTAAATTTAATCTTTTAATATTACTTGTGTATTCACAATGAATCATCACTTACTTTAACGGTGACAGAAAACATCGTGATCAAAGCTGAACACCTAAAAGTTTTTAGGAATGTCTTAAGTATATATGTAGTCCACCAACCCGTACTCGGCTAGCGTGGTAGACTAAAAACTCTTTCGACGGTAGAGAAGGCTGCAGGTATGCAATGAAACCTATGTAGGCTGATGATATTGATGAACGAAACGCAACGATAAGTCTTTAATATTCACGCCAATTTATGACCATATATCCTCAAACACACTTCTGCTAATCTTCTCCATGTAAGAGCAAGTTTAATCCTAGCTAAGGCGTGCGTTAATTAATAACAAAAACAGTGGCGTGATGGCAAGAAAGGCGAGTCGATGGTACGAACATTCTGAGGGTATTGTGCGAATGGGCGCGATCGGCAGCTGTTTCACTCGCCCTAGCCAAGCTCCTGTAATTAATCAGCATAGTGGATAGTGCTGGGTAGTTGTCGATGACTATAGTGGTATGTTCCTGATTTATTTATTAGTAATTTAACTAAAATATTGGAATGTGTGATGCGCAGGTTTTTACCAACAAGGTTTTCCTTGCTCGACGGTTTTCATAAACACCTTGGAAAGATTAATATGAATGTTGCGCAGTTGACTAGACACCAGCAACTAGCGAAACGAGAGGCCGCGGGTGAGTCTGCGTGTTTGTGAGACCTAAAAGCCTGTAGAAGTTTCTGATACCCACGACACAAGCCTTGTATCTTAATATTAGGTCAGAACTATGTATGTATCAGTTGGGTATGTATATTATTTTGACTCTTGCGTTCCAATTATAGATAGCCGTATAATACTGTATATTTATACTTCTGCCAAAGACGAAAGTTAGGATAGAATATCACAAACCAGTTGCCAAACTTTCCAAAAATTATGAGACCAGCGGGGTTGGCATAAAAAAATCTTCATAATTTTTTCCTATACTTAGCATATTCAAATGAAAATCGCAGAGATTCCTTCCCCGCCCTATCACACACAAGAGTGGCTCCGGCATGTGTTAACTACGAACAAAAGATCGTGATAACGCAATTTATCCCACACCCGCTCTAGTTAGAATACGTACAAATTAAACCCGACCCCGATTTAACAAGCGAACTAATTAATTGATAAACATTCGATACGTCTCAAACGAGCGATACTGGGGGATTGATTGAATAAATGAGTAATGAAGTAATATTGTAAGATTCATTATCATTTTGCATGTTAACATGATGTTAAAAAATAATGTTAATGTGCCTTTGATAGCTTTCAAGTTGTTAATTATACAACAATACATAATATAGCAGAAAAATAGGCGTGGTTTAGTTGCACTAAGATATTTGTTTTGCGGGGTATCAGAAACTATGTGAGACTTTCCACTCTCAAAGACATCTAGATCCGGAGCATATACCTGTATATGAGGATCACACAAACATTATTTGGATGTACGTATCGAATCCGCCGCGTTTTATACGCTCTCAAGCCGCGTTTTATACGCTCTCATATAAGCAGTGATGGCCTTGAGGTTTAGGCGCGCGGTCGAGAATCTCGGCGGTCGCGGGTTCGAACCTCAGGCACACACCTCTGACTTTTCGAAGTTATGTGTGTATTATCAATGAATCATCACTTACTTTAACGGTGACAGAAAACATCGTGATCAAAGCTGAACACCTAAAAGTTTTTAGGAATGTCTTAAATATGTATGTAGTCCGCCAACCCGCACTCGGCTAGCATGGTAGACTAAAACCTAAACTCTTTCGACGGTAGAGAAGGCTGCAGGTATGCAATGGAACCTATATAGGCTGATGATATTGATGAACAAAACGCAACGATAAGTCTTTAATATTCACGCCAATTTATGGCCATATATCCTCAAACACACTTCTGCTAATCTTCTCCATGTAAGAGCAAGTTTAATCCTAGCTAAGGCGTGCGTTAATTAATAACAAAAACAGTGGCGTGATGGCAAGAAAGGCGAGTCGATGGTACGAACATTCTGAGGGTATTGTGCGAATGGGCGCGATCGGCAGCTGTTTCACTCGCCCTAGCCAAGCTCCTGTAATTAATCAGCATAGTGGATAGTGCTGGGTAGTTGTCGATGGCTATAGTGGTATGTTCCTGATTTATTTATTAGTAATTTAACTAAGATATTGGAATGTGTGATGCGCAGGTTTTTACCAATAAGGTTTTCCTTGTTCGTCGGTTTTCATAAAAACCTTGGAAAGATTAATATGAATGTTGCGCAGTTGACTAGACACCAGCAACTAGCGAAACGAGAGGCCGCGGGTGAGTCTGCGTGTTTGTGAGACCGAAAAGCCTCTAGAAGTTTCTGATACCCACGACACAAGCCTTGTATCTTAATGTTAGGTCAGAACTATGTATGTATCAGTTGGGTATGTATATTATTTTGACTCTTGCGTTCCAATTATAGAGCAGTGATGGCCTCGAGGTTTAGGCGCGCGGTCGAGAATCTCGGCGGTCGCGGGTTCGAACCCCAGGCACACACCTCTAACTTTTCGAAGTTATGTGTGTATTCAAATTGAATTATCACTTACTTTAACGGTGAAGGAAAACATCGTGATAAAACCTGCACACCTAAAAGTTCTTAGGAATTTCTTAGGTGTGTAGTCCACCAACCCGCACTAGGCCAGCGTGGTGGACTATGGCCTAAACCCTCTCAATGGTAGAGGAGACCCGTGCTCAGCAGTGGGCGGTATATGGGTTTATGAAGTTCCAATTATAGATACCCGTATAATACTGTATATTTATGCTTCTGCCAAAGACGAAAATTAGGATAGAATATCACAAACCAGTTGCCCAAACTCTCCAAAAATTATGAGACCAGCGGGGTTGGCATAAAAAAATCTTCATAATTTTTTCCTATACTTAGCATATTCAAATGAAAATCGCAGAGATTCCTTCCCCGCCCTATCACACACAAGAGTGGCTCCGGCATGTGTTAACTACGAACAAAAGATCGTGATAACGCAATTTATCCCACACCCGCTCTAGTTAGAATACGTACAAATTAAACCCGACCCCGATTTAACAAGCGAACTAATTAATTGATAAACATTCGATACGTCTCAAACGAGCGATACTGGGGGATTGATTGAATAAATGAGTAATGAAGTAATATTGTAAGATTCATTATCATTTTGCATGTTAACATGATGTTAAAAAATAATGTTAATGTGCCTTTGATAGCTTTCAAGTTGTTAATTATACAACAATACATAATATAGCAGAAAAATAGGCGTGGTTTAGTTGCACTAAGATATTTGTTTTGCGGGGTATCAGAAACTATGAGAGACTTTCCACTCTCAAAGACATCTAGATCCGGAGCATATACCCGTATATGAGGATCACACAAAAATTATTTCGATGTACGTATCGAATCCGCGGCCACTGTTTTTAGTAACTGAAAGAAAAATTTTCAGTTGAAAATCCATCGCACTAGCGCAATTATACGACAAGAATAACAACATATCGAACATTAAGAAAACATGAAAAATATGTACAAAAAGTAATGTAGCCATAAATACCCTTAAATGTACCATTATATTGACCCTATTGTGGTCCCTTCGACATTTAAGATGCTCTCTCAACGTCCACACGTATACGACACCAACCCATGGGTCCGGAAAATGTTGCTTCCGTTTTCCGGTATAATCATGCGACCGGTATTTCGTATTTCTATGGACACTCTTCGTGAATGTAGGTAGTTGTATAATTTAACGAAATGAGTATACGCGGAAAACACATAAAGTAAAGAATAATCCATTTTAAAAATCCTACAAATATAAAGTTGCTAGTACTTTTAACCTGAATATTATTAGCATCTTAACGTTACTTAAACTAAAACTTTTAGATTTATTTCTCAACATTGATACTGTAATATTAAATAGTACCTATTCAGACAAAAATATTTACTTCATTTCATAAAAATAACATTTGGGTTTAGCGCCACCTATCGCTTATATGTTGAATCATTACGTCTCCCTCCGCAGTGAAAGAAACACAAATGAAACTTTGCGTTCGTGACGCTTTGGCTGACCGTTACGTCGAAACTATTTAGTTTAACATTTAAAGCATAGATGGCGTTGGCAAACTGTTTGAAATATTTATTTAAAACATTTTTTATCTCTTTGTTTCAGATACCATCGCGTCTTATTAAAAATGATTCCAAATTACATAAACTAAAGTTCCTTTCCCTTAGTCAAAAATGTATAATTCGAATGAATTTCTGCATAGCGCTGGCGTCAGCCGACATATGCAAGCTACAGGCGAGGCGCCTTCGCAAAAAACAAGCATGAAGCGACGATCGTGCGAAGTACCATTAGGAGACATCTCTTCTAACAACTTCAAAGTATCTTTAGGGGACATAACGACTGATGGGCCTAACTATGACTGTAGGTCTTTGCGATCGGTTAAGTCTGAGGACACGCGCTCGCTTCGGTACTACCGCCCGATTGACAGTAGGAGTGTTAAGAATTTTAGGAGTTCCCTCGCAGATATATCGACTTGCTCCCTGTCGCGACCTCCGAGCTATGACCAGCTGTCGCGACGGTCTATCGTCGACGGCCCTGAAGGTCAAGGCATCACGTCGAGCATCGAAGGAGTCCTGTGGTCTGATGAGGAGGAGAACGAGTACTTCTACCAGGAAAATATCACCGCGGCTTGGAATCAAGGTAAGTGAAACCTTTTAGGCTTTCATGTGATTTATTTGAGAGAATTTGAGGTTTATAGCTACCTTATTTCTAAATAAAACATCAGAACCTCAACCTGTAACTGTTGTATAAGTCCTATATAACATTATTTTTAACTCGCTTTCTCAACAAGACGAAATATCCTACATGACTTTTATTAGTTACAATTTACAACTAACGCAGTCTGGTGGCAATATTTCCGATATACATAAAATGGAACGGTAATTTGCAATACAAAGTATGACCACTATGATATTTAATGAGGCTAACCAAAAACACGATTTTACGGCACATTTTATCACCACTTGTCAAGAAGTTATTGGTAATTGACATTAAGAATAATTTTTACAACCTCGAAGTATGCATGCGAAAATTAAAGGATAATATTATCATGTCATTGCAGATTTATGATAAGAGCAAACTGATAAGGGCAGGTATCAGACACATGCAAGTGTACATTAATGCCAAGATTAAAAATACATTACGTATTTCATTGGTAATAATGGCCCGACCATGCTTTCCTTAATTCTTGTTTGAATTTCTTTCGAAATTTTGGAATTCTTTAGGGCAATGGCAAATGAACATTTGATATTTTCAAAGTCTGGACCAAGATCCAAGTAAAACATTCGATTCATTGTTATCGTATAACATTTCTGGTTTTACGCAAAGAGACATAGCATATCAAGAAAAATCATATATTAATGGGCAGGAATCGATCAAAATTGAAGAATTACTTACCAAAAATTGCCAATAAGTGTCGCATTTCCGTAGAACATTCATGCCAAAAATTCGCCCATTTATAATCCACTAAATCTGGTCAAAACAGATAGCCACTAAAAAAGAAATAGAAATTCATTTGCCAGTCTAAAATACCGAGCGAAGTAACAGATATCTGATCGCGATTCGGACGAAACAGATTTGTATCTTCAATATTGATGGATAGGAGACCGTGGATAGGCGCACTAATTGAGAATCTAGCTCTAAGACCGCCAGTGACTCGACTTTCTACAGATTATCTTGATTTTAGTTTCAAATGAGCGCTGCAAATTAAGTGAAATCATTTGATGAAATGTTCCTATCAAGAATCCCATCGGGATGATGCTTGATTGCTTTTAGTTAAGACGTGTGGAGTGATAAGGGACTTGTACAAAATGGAAGCGACTACCCCGTCATAGTGACTTGCTGGAATAACGCTCCTAGATCCGTTGGAGTGTGTAATTAATATCTTGTTACTGTGACGAGAAGTGATTGAAATTATTTGTGGAAATAAATACTAAATTTTTTACTTCTTCCGCGTTCATAAATTGTTAGAAAATTTACTACTTGGACTTCATCTGCTATTTAGTCGATATGCCATAGGTAGTGAGCCTTGTTGGCCTAGAGCAGGTTAATTGCCCAACCTCAGAAATTCTGTATAAAAATTCTACACTTCAAGTTGTGAAGCTATGAGGATAGTTTAACCATTTACGTCTCGTATTATTACCTGTCATACCTTTACGTCTAAGCTTAAAAAGTTAGCTGACGACCTCGTAAAGACCCGTATGTCGCTCTCGTAGAAGACAAACCTTTGATGTGTTATGATTGAAATAATTCAATACAAATTGAATTAAGCGTTCATTTGATCACCTCCGTTATTGGTCTCATAAGTGATAGCAGTAAAAACCAATGGTACAATAAAAATAAAAAAGTTAAATGCCGCTTTATAATATTTAATAGTACTGTAATCGTCGTGGTAGAACCGTGCAAAAAATGATTGGCACGTAGCCCCTACTACGATACATTAAAGCGTCTTGTTCTATATCTTGTATGATAGCTAGATGGAGATATATATGATGTAAACACACTCCAGCAACCCATACATTACAAAATAAATTAATGAAGAACCTAAGCTAAGGATAAAGTGCCAATATCGGTCTCATTGGTCTAGGCATTTTCTTCTACACAACTTTTGGATGTAAAATAGAAAAGATTACTTTCATCAAAGAGCATAAAAATTTGACTGACTAGAAATCCAGATTAAGCAGTATGGCATAAATAAAGACCAAAGAGGTAATAAACCACTTTTATATTCTACATAATAAACATACTAAAACAATCGAACAGAAGATATCTCCATAGTAATAGTTCCTGGTGATAGAAAGTGTAATTGGCACATAGAAGCGTCCGCGCTGCGGCCAGAGCCTCCATTACACCAGATAGATAAATCAGTACCATTACCGTGATCATTCCACGTTAATTGATCGTTCTTGGAGATGCATTATCTACTTTGTAGTGTACTACTGGTGTTATTATCTCGCGGTTTGGGTTATTGATCACCGTCATACTACTCACCAGCTGAGGTGGTTTCAATATTATTGCTACTATTGTTTTGCGGATGGATTTGAATTGGGTTATAAGATCAGGATGCTTAATACATGGCTAATATTTTAACCTTGCTAAATTTATAAAATGTGAAATATTTTATTTACGATGCTTCAGCTGGATTTGCTTATATAATTTTGCTAGCCACCGGCAGTAAATATATATAAATATTGTTGTATTAACATCCATGATTAATAACTTTCATAACCTTCATTCCCTTTTTCCAGGAAAGTGTTAGTTTAAAATAATTTCGGTCTCTAAACAAAATAACCCTCTAACAGTAAAAGGTAGTTGCCAATTCCATTGACCATTAATAATGAGATCCCTTAATGACATTTCATAAATGCCTTAGTAATGATATCTAGGCTTAACTATATTCTGTTCTTAGAAACAAACGTAGCTAGCTCCACTCAGCTTCCACTATACAAACGACCAAAGCTTTCACCTGCATTTAGCTCACCAAATAACCCGCAGTTGGCAATTAAAATTCATACATTAATGCGAATTAATCCATATACCTAAGGACAGCTCGGTAAGTGCTCAGAAGTGGTTATTTCACGATATTTTTCACCGTCGCTTTAGCGTTAATTACGTAATCGGCCCATAGATTAATTCCCGTTCTGTATCGCATTAATCAACAGTTCTCGGCACTGTTTAAACTCAGTACCGATGTAAGGTAATTAATGTTCGGTAAATAAAATCAAGGATGGATTATGTAGATATGTTTGACTTGCGTTTTGACGTTCCCTTCTGGAAAACCTGGTTGGACTGTGCTAGATAAATTATTATTTATTTAAAAAGGGTAATATAAAGAGTCTTCGAAACCGACGTAAATGCATGAAGAGGATAATGTTAGTGGAGAAGATAATGTAAACGAAAGAGGGGTGTTTAAACCGTAGCATTTGGCACCCTATAGTCTCTGCCTACTCTAAAGAGAGACAGGCATCAGTTAATGTATGTAGAAAAAAAATCCCTAATCAACCTATTGCGATATTCTAATTGTAAACATTATAATGGTAACCACGCTTGTATCCTAGAAAGAGGAAAAGTTGTACATATCTCTACCATTTCACTCCCACTTGTTGCTGTATTTTACACTTTTATAGGGGTAAGTCTCAACGATGTGAATGGCACTTTCTATCAACATAGTAAGAAGTTGTAAAGACGTGTATCAGTCCTGTGGCGCAGTTAGTTAGGTACTACCGTACAAAAAGAGGCTGTGGTCTAATCTATGCTGTGTGTGTGATCCGCGCGCTGAGACAAATGTTTGGGTGATCAGCAAAGTTTTGTTTCGGGTCTGGCTATTTGTGAGATGTGATAGACTTTTCGTATCGTAGCTTCGACTGGACTCGTATCTTAGTCAAGTTTCAGAATCATGTATGTGACTGTTGGCTGTATATACTTATTTGAATATACAGATCCACAAAACGTAAATAAATCAAGCTTTAAAAAAAGCCATTAAATCCATAATAGAAAATATGGCGGACTTCTCCAATTAGCCCTTTCTCCACCACCCTTCGTGTGACGTTCAAGTTTTTCGACGTCACGGTAAGTGGGTTAACAACATTACGGCGTCTAGACGGATAGATGACTAATACACTTGTAGCTATCGTACAAGGTATGAACTTACAGCGTTTTGTTCTAAAAATTCGTCACATAACCTTGTACTAAATTTTCATCATCATGAGCCCAAATACATGCTTACGTCTCCCTGCTGGGCAAGGTCTTGAGCTGAGTGGGTTTAGGCCCTAATCTGAAGTCTAGTTTAGATGGTTTTGCCAGCCTTGAAATTTTTGGTGCAAGCTAAGAAATTTTAGATGTGCAGGTTTCATCAAATATTTTCCTTCATTGTTAAAGTACGTGATAATTCTTTGTAATCTATTCTCGACAGCGTGCCTATCTCGAAGTCAATGTAAAAAGGGCTCGTTACAGTGATCAATTTTCTAGTTTGATCATATCTATTATAATGGACGTAAATTTTTCAAGAACTGCAATAGAAGATTTATCGTTTTTTTTCTAGGATGGTTTACAAAATATTTCTGTATTTTCGCGTTTATTCTATTCTACTTGATGGTCCTTTTTAACAACATCGTTACAGACATAAACGGTATTGGAGTGGATATAAATAGGCACCACCCAGTGTTATAGGACTAAAATAATACGACTGACTGTCGCCGTTACACCCACATCCTATAAAGAGAAGTCTATAAAAAACTGTTAATATAGACAATTTCATAGATATAAAAATAAAGCCTCTGTACAGCCAAGAAAATAAACATTAAGAAAATTTTAATTAATACATTAATGCATTATGAATTAAAATCTAGTTTAAGCAAATAGATTGGATTAGATGGCTTTTTATTTCGTGTTCTTTTCTTGAAAGAAAAAAAGAAATGAAGACAATAGTTCATTTCAATGACCTTTCAATTTAAATAAAGAAGCCTAATCCTTTAGTATTAATCCCATTCAAATATCCTACCACATCTTAGTCATAATCTCTTTTGACCCCATCATTGGCCCTTCACTAAGCTAACCCTATCTATGTCAAGCCATTCTTAATTCAAATCTTCAAAACTAATTTAATTTAAACCACGAAGGGTGATTATAAACTATGGAACTACATACATCCACTCTATATGCAAATTCAGAGAAAATGCGGTTGTAAATTGTGCAGTTTACCCCAGACGAAGCGCTTGCTCGGTGTCGCCTATCGTATAATTCTGGCCATTTTCATTATTTTCACCACCTTGTAGAGAGAAGAAAGCTGGCAATTAAATATATCTGAAACTTACAATAGTGCCAGTAGTTATGGGCAGAATTTTGCTTGAAACAAATGAACACTGAAGAAGACTGGTTGGATTAATAGGCGAAATTTTGGAATCGTAATTCGAAATTTTATTTGCACATCACTGCACGATAGTATAGTATTAGCTATGTAAAAGAAATGAAAAAAGACTAATTAATTTAGTAATAAATAATTCACGCTTCATACAATTTATAAAGAAAGGTAAATTTATAATAATGAAATGTCCTAATGTAAAAAGACTAAAACAAAATTTAATTCTGAGAGCCGCGGAAACAACCCTACACGATGTTTTAGTTTCAAACCAGCATTACGACCAATCTTCGATTATTCTAAATCGATTACTAATCGCGACCGCTCAACAGTCTCAATCGCGGCTCCCGATCAGGCTGCATTAAAAATCAATCATTCAGACGGACAAACGCTAACGCCCTACCAGCTTTCCACTTTCCAATGTGTTCAGTTATAAATAATATCGTTCACACGGCGCCACTATTTAAATACGCACACATTAGCTTTCCCGGCCTTCATTTTCGCAGCCGAGAACGCGTCGAGATGCGAAAGCAGTAACATGTTTATAGAAGGAAGAGTGCACAAGTTTCGCAAGTATTTCGAAGTTGCAATTATCTTTATTTATTTATTTACATTGAACAATAAATTTATTAATTAACGGTGAAGGAAAACATCGTGATAAAACCTGCACACCTAAGAGTTCTTAGGAATTTCTTAGGTGTGTAGTCCGCCAACCCGCACTAGGCCAGCGTGGCGGACTATGGCCTAAACCCTCTCAATGGTAGAGGAGACCCGTGCTCAGCAGTGGGCATATATGGGTTGATGAAGAAGAAGAAGAATAAATTTATACATAAACTTTTCAAGTTCATTCAATCGTCACGGTTAAAACATGTTGAAATAGTGCATATAAGGGCTTGCTATTTTGTAGGGCTTAGTTGTAAAATAGATTTCATCAGTTTACGTCCTTCCTATATTCTTTAATTTGATTCTTTTACATGTACCTTGAGTGTGTTTGGCGAAAGAACAAAAACATATTGAAATTTTGATACTTGGGCCTGGTAGACTACAGCCTAAACCCTCTCAGTTGCAGAAGCGACCCGTACCTAGCAATGGAACGTAGATTCATGTCATGTAGTCATGCATAACAAATTTACATTTTATATCTTAAGACAAAATATTCTAGTAATGAATAATTTAAACAAAATTCATGAACCTTTTAAACCATTTACTCGTTCACTCAAATTGAAGACATCTTATCTAAATCAATTATTTGAAGTTGCTAAACCAATAATCGACTTCAATAACAAATTTTGAAATCTATAAACGGGACACTGATCAAAGACCACAGATAAAAATTGGGATAAATTAATCGAAATCTTTCTGAAACTCAATTTCGAAGTTAATCGAATTTTAGCACCGAATAGTAATTAACAATTTGATTAGAAACCCTAAAATGGTAGCCCATTGCTATTTTGCCATTCATATCAATATTTTGCTCAGGAATCAATTTCCGCTCAAAATTAATGAAGAGAAAATTTAATAATATTTCGTAATGTTAATTTTGCTGTGGGGATATTGAAAGATATGATTTTACGCCATAATCTACATTATTATATACATCAATATAATAAAATAGTAGAAACGGGTGTGCCTTTAGATTCTCAATATTAAATCGAAAATAAAAATAAGTTCGATATTTACCAATCGACATCCATAACCGATTTACGTAGAGACAACTGAGAGGTAAACCCTTAAGAAATTAATAATATTTTAGGTATGCGATCTTCCAAGCGATATTTTTCTTTATCATTAAAGCACTTGACAATTCATTATGAATTCACACAACTTAAAAAAGTCGAGGGGTCGTAAGCCTGGGGCTTAAACCCAAGACCACCGAGACTTCGACTCGACCACTACTAAGCCTCGTCAGCATCAAGACCAATTAACCATCGCAAGAGAAAAACTCTACTCTCGATTCTCAACGATGGAAATCAGCATCCGAGATCAGCTCTCTACCGATTATCCAGTCTGTCGACTTTGTAAGATAGTTACACGTTGAGTTATTTCAAATTGATAGAATTACCACAATTATACCGGAGATCGTTAAGATACCATCGGAGTTATTTGTACAAATGAGCAGAGTTTAGTAGGTGAGGCGATTTGTGGGGCTATTAGGAAATGGCGATTTGGATCCCACGGGTGCCAACATGCGCATTTACGTGTGGCTTATTGAAGATTATGTTGAGCCGGAAACATTTAGGTTTGAGATTCATTGCAACTGCGAATTAAGAGGAATCATAAGTTTCATATTGACGAATTTTTAATTTAAAATTGTTCGACTTTATTTTACTGTCTCTTCCAAATATATTTTACAAAGTTATACTCATCAACTGTATACACTGCGTAAGTACCTTGATAAAATAATTTTACATTTTTACTTAGCAATTTCAATATGAAATTCTCAAAATAAATTCGATATTATTATAAAAGTCGTTGACCTGGCAATCCAAAAATAAAATACTTTCAAATCATTGTTTTGATACACAGCAGTCCATATACAAATCGACCGACCCACCCCCGTTATTCAAGAGATCCTTATCACTATTTTAATTAACAAATAACAGAATTAAAGCGTCGGTGCTTTTAATGTTGGCAATAACTTCGACTTCGGTTTCACTGAACAAATTTACTTGCCCCTAACTGCGGATTGAAATATCAAACATACCTTCGGATCGCAATGGTATTTCATGGTTAATTATAATTGTTCTTATTGGACATTTAAATTACAGTTAATTTTGGCACATACTTCTGAATTGTCGAAGTTTTGCGAGTATTCAGAATTAATCAACACTTTGTTTAACGGTGAACGAAAACATAGTGTTAAACCTGCCACCTACAAGTTCTTTGGAATTTCTTAGATGCGTAGTCCGCCAATCTGCACTAGGCCAACGTGGTGAACTAAGTACCTAAACCCCCAAATTGGTAGGGGTTGGGCGTGCTCAGCAGTTGGATGTATACAGGGTGTATTTAGACCGTTATCGAAAACTGAGGCAGGTAATAGCGATAATGATTACAAATCCCCTGGTAATAAAAGAAAATCCCGACAAAAATTTTTTTTTGAGGTTTTCCATACAAACCACATACTTTTAACACCGATGGTTATATAGAAAACGACAAAATTTTTATTGTTTGTCGGGGTTTTTAATATCGCCATTGGGTTTGTGATCACCCTCGCTATTACCTGTCTCAGTTTTCGATTACGGTCTAAATACACCCTGTATAGGCTGATGATGATACACGGAACACATTTATCAATAGTCCTTTACATTTATGAAAGTAGTTGGTACAAAATATGTCTTTACATTCCCCTGCACTAAATCTTTTTTTAATCGAGAGGAAAAGACATATTATTTTAAAACGATGCTACAAACAAAAATAAGTATTAAAAAATAAAAAGCTATTCCAATTTTTTATATTCATGTTTCTTATTATTTTTAGTTTTTAGTGACTGTAATTAAAATACACGAACGTATTTTTATGGTTGATTGACATACATACTTCATATTGCGAATAGGAAATCACACTACCTAATCCAATACCAATTCGATTAGCACTTTTCATCCGCAGAAGCAACCGTGCGTAACACCGAGTTATTAGAAATTGATAAATAAACGCCTTTCATATGTTCTGATTTAAATTAAGAAATGATTAATGAATTGAGATTCAAAGAGCAAATGATTGGAATAAAAAATGTGTTCATACAAATTGAAATCTCGGTGAGTGTTGCCAAGCAAGCAGATCTAGAACGTTCGTTGTACGGAAATGTTGAATATTATATCAGATTAGTTGGATAAAAAATACTCCTGTCATATACATGATTCTCATATCAATACGGAATTCGTACTGAACATCCCATGAAGTAAACATTGAGCCACAGATCCGTTTAATTACATCAATTTGAATAATTCAGGTTTTAGTTAAGTTTGCAACTTGTAAGTATTATTTTATTTCTCTAAGAACTAAAAAAAATAACGATATAACGATTTAGACAGCCCCGTGGCGCAGTTGGCTAGACACCAGCTTGCGAAACGAGAGGCCGCGGGTTCGATAACCGCACCGAGACAAATGTTTGTGTGATCCACAAATATTTGTTTCGGGTCTGGGTGTTTGTGAGACCGAAGTCTCTCGTAGTTTCTGATACCCACGACACAAGACTTGTATCTTAGTGTGGGGTCAGGACTATGTATGTGAATGTTGGGTGTATTTATTATTTATTATTATAAAAAGATGCTAAAGAGCGTCCTCAAAAATATCAAAGCTAACTTAATTCCCCATAAAACTATTTTTTCCATTCTACCAATCGAAATTTACAAAACATCTATCAGCTACAAAAAAGGATCATTCCATGCTTCATATGTTAGCATTCGAGAACAATGTGTGAAGCGAACCAAATACTCCACGGAAGCTGCCTGTAACTATTCTCAAATCGCATTGCGCAACGAGCAATTACTTTTTATTTTAATAGAGGATGTTGCGTCTGCACCCGATTTAGGTATGTGTGCCGTATTGTACTGTTCCAATTGCTTTGTACGATTATGGTCTTGTGTTACTCTTTGTAATAAATTAGGTAAATAAACTTTCTCGGAGTTCGACAATCATATTGACTCATTATTGTGAGACATATTTGATGATATGGCATCAAATCTAAATAGATCTGAAGCTGAGTAAGCTGAACTAAATGAAAGGGTTAGGTTTTAAAATGTTGAAATCTGGCTCAGCCCTAAAACACATTTACCATATTTTGTTTCGAATTTAAAGTTAATGCTGTCAACAAAGACCATTATCACTACGATAGTCCATTAACAACTCGAGCTATTAGAAAAACGATTGAACATGGAACGGATAAAAAACATCTTCCCAAAATTTGATGAATGACAGATCATTTCTCCGTACTCCGCACTCCTTGGCGGGTGGTCTAAAACCCTGATTCAATAAAACACATCAAAAGCCATACCTGATGCACACAAATCTTGAGTGAGCCAGATGTGTAATAGAAGAAAAGCGGATATAAATATTTATCTGTTTTGTAATGCTTCCTTAATATCACGACGTAAATAGAATTTCTCGTAACTATCCGAACGGTTTATTTGTAAAGCACAATGATATGAAAAATGTTCCATTTGAATTTAAGGGTAAATAAAGTTCACAAAGCAGGCAGATATTACAAAACTCTACAACAGTTTGTAATTGTGTAATGTTACTTCATCCTTGTTAATAGAAAACGTATCCTTGTTAGCAGAAGAATTTAAACATGATTTTTTAGGACAGTTACTTCTAAATAAGCCAGGAATTTACTTCTATATATTTAATACAAACACAACTCTAATATCGTCGTTATCAATTCCTATTACTCAATAGATCGTTAATAGCTTTTAAAGCCATCTCGAAAATCATATATGCTACTTTCTATCGTCGCGTAAAACTGTCAAAACTCTCGTGTTTAGTACTTGGATATATTTAGACTAGTTTATAAAATATACCGTAATTGAACATGTAGACATGAATGCGTAATGTGCATTTATAATTGACATTCAAACGCGATAGATAAACCAAACCAGATACTTATACATATTTAAATGCAAATTCAGTCCCGTGAGATAATCCGACCTAGTAATCAGACATTTATTAAGTCCATTTAAGCAGTACTTTTTGTCGTAAATCATATAGGAATAAAAAATAGGACATGTAATGTATATCTTGAATAGAAGCATACATAGTAGAGACGTAGAGAGTCGGTAAATTATATATTCTAGATTCCCTATGACAAGTATTTAGGAACCACTCAATCGTTCGCTGTATAAGGACGAACATACATTATGTCTATTAAATTTTCGATCTAGTTCTCGGAATTCACAGAAGACTGACAGGATATAATCATAATTAAAAACTGTCACATTGATAAGTAGATACGTCACGCTAAATAGCTTGGATATTAATGTGCTTTAACTATACTCCAATATTTACACCTCTGACCGTTGTGGAACACTTTAAAATTATGAATATTGGCAGCTGTTTTTCATTACTACCACCATCTTAACTATATCGTAACGGTACACAGACTGACAGAGTTGATAAATTTTCTAATTAACGTCTAATCCGAGCAACCTGTTGCCGCTGTTTATCTCCGTGCCTGATCTTGTAGCCGCGGTCACTTTAAAAGGATTACAACATACAAATTGGTAGATTAAAACTTTGTAACATTTCTATTCTTGTATTAATTTGTTCTGTACGTTTCGGAGTCTCGAAAGTGTTTAGTATTGGATTTTGGGATTAGTGGATTAAGAGAGTTTAATTCCAGGAAACATCAGGTTTGTCGTGATAAACGTCGTTTCAATATTTCCTGCTGGAAATGATTGGTAACTTAACAGGTTTTTGAAAGTATTTAGATTTGCTAAATTAAATAAAATTTCTTACATGGCATAACTGCGAGGGTTAGAACTTTAAGCATGAGAATTGTCTGTAATAGTACTGGACGATTCCCGCAACTCTGTTTCGTCATGAAGGCCCATGGTTTAACTATTTTATTAAGATTTAATTCCTTCATTTCATCTTCAATAAAGAAAGAATAAAATTCAAACAATTTCCCGTATTGACCCAATTTATCAATTACATTCTACATTGCAACATTACTCATCACATCTTCCATATAAGCTGGTAGTCGAACATCAATTCTATTGAATGTTTTTTAAGCTGTCATTCACACAGGCCAATTTAAGCCATTTCTTATTGGCCATTGATTCACAGAGTCATCCATCACTTCTTCACCTACTACGTCTATAAATAAAGTTGGATATAAAAACTCCTTGGACGCACAGGAGCCCGGGCCGGCATTTTCACTGGCTGAATAACAATGGGAACAGGTTGCACCGGCTGTTTGCTGCAAACACTTTACTTATTAGACGAGAGGTAAAAATGGTTCACTAAAATGGTGCTTGCTTTTTTTACTTTGTGTCTGGGGTGGACCCTTCTGATGGATTTTTATAACGGTATACTAAAAATATTTCTTTAGAAAATCAAGGGGTTTTATGAGTACCTATCATGTAATCCCGAATTAAACGGAACACCACGAAGCTATTGCTTGTGTCCTCGAGTTTTAGCAGGCATCTTCAATGATTTAAAAAAGGTAGACAATTATATTATTGATCGTTAAAAAGCTTCTAGGATTCCAAATTTGTCAAGAATTTCATTTACTCAGCCTGACAGCGAGCATTAAAACTTTTTTTATTTTAATTAACATTGCACATTTAATTGGTACTTTACAAACAGAAATATTCGTCTCGTTCTTCTCCTTTGCTATCTGCGTAATAAATCTCCCGATTAAACCGCTCTCTTCGCTCCGTAGTGCCATCATTTACGTTTTTCCTAAGCCCATTCCATATTATGGCTTCAACAGGTTCTAGCATCATTTTAGCCCCTCGGAGGCATGTTTTTGCGTCCGCCGCCGATGAGTCAGCCAAGTCAACGCTCTCTGCCGCGCCTTGACGGAATTTTTCTTTAATGCCTTTTCAAAACCTTTATCAAACCCTGGAAACTTATTATTTGCATATCGATTAAAAATTTGATAGCCTTATGATGACCGAACTTTTATTTTTACGGTCATATTTTTATGGAGTATAAGATGGTTTTTTATCATTTATATTTTTGAAGATAAGGGTAAATTAAAAACGGTTAAAGATGGCAATGGTAGTGGTATTAGTAACACTGTTATTTAATATTGACTGAAGCGTGCACAAACCGGCTAGACTAGAGGCAACATCAAAAAGCTAACGGTGCCTTTCAGAATTCTGTCTTCAAATTCATGTTTTAACACACAACACACTGATGTATAGACAATCCGTTTCACCAATGCATGACTTTAACCCAATATTTCAGACCTGAATCAAAACTTTGTGATTACTAAATAAGAGACAGAAGGTTCTGAAAATTCGTAACTTTAATATACGAAACTATAAAAGTTTTACTGACCCATGGGTTCAGTTCTTGCAATGACGATTAATTAAGACCTTGTAGATGCCCGCACTAGGCCAGCGTGGTGGACTATGGCCTAAACCCTCTCAATGGTAGAGGAGACCCATGCTCAGCAGTGGGCGAAAATGGGTTGATGAAGAAGATGAAGAAGAAGATGCCAATAAGAAGGTAGGCATTATTATATCGGGTGAAGAAGAATTGTCATCTTCATTTGTTATTGTATCAGAAGCAATGGCAGTACTTACCGAGTATATAGAAGCCAAAAAGCCTTACAGCTTAATTATGTAATGTAAAGTTTCAAATTGTTTTAGTAGGGTTGGTACGAGCACATCTTCCTTTTTATGTGGAATTGGTTTTGATAAATAAAGATATAGAAGCTGAAATACTAGAATGAACAAAATGGGCTTTTGGGTTTCTATGGAGATATCCTCACTAATCAGTAGGTATCAGTTATAAGTATGATTTGCTAGACGATAAACAAATAGACAAAAAAACATTTAGTACAGACCAGACTGTTTACTATTCCAATAAATAATCCGAAGAATTGGAAATATCTAACGTTAGATTGCTGAAATTTACAATCTTTAGAAATATTAGTCATTTAGATAGCTGAGACCGATAAAGTTTTATTATTAGAAAGTGTAATGCAAACATTTCTACATGTCGTTATATCAACTTTCATCATGTTATTAAAATATGCAACTTGGGAAATAACAGTAAAACGATATTGGATTAACTGAGGTTCAAATATGCCAAGGCAAATAATAATTATTATCTATATAAAAGTTACAACTTCCCGTGCTCTGCACAGGCTTCTTATAAGATTTTGGTATCAAGTACTCAAAAAATCTAATTTTGGTCTGTTATGTTCGGTTTTTAATAATAATAGTCTTCTTAGTGTGAAGGGTTACAATAACGTCCTTAAAATACGTGACATAAAATGATTACACATAAAATTTTAATAGTGCATAAATTCATGACAATGTTGCCAGCGATACATAACGATCCCACAAAACGTTCCCAAAAACATTAAATGGCACGCGACATGAATTTGTAATTTTTAATCTGACAACACTGCCTCGTATATCTCCTTTATAAAAAATAGATTTCGATTCAACTCGTGGTTGTGGCCCACATTTTTTTAATCAGATACATTTATTCGCCCTTTTATAGCCAGGACAGTTAAGTTACGGAATCAGATCACCAGTACTATCGTGCCAATTAATCTCGCCGAGCGAATGGGAAAAATTGTTGCCAACTTAAATTACTATATTTTCAAGTTGCCAGTTCTTTGAAATTCTCTAAATGGTGTGAAATGTTGCATTAAAAAGTCTTTGTTAGTATATATTCAGTGTTTAGACAGCCCCGTGGCGCAGTTGCCTAGACACCAGCTTGCGAAACGAGCGGCCGCGGGTTCGATCCCCGCACCGAGACAAATGTTTGTGTGATCCACAAATACTTGTTTCAGCTCTGGGTGTTTGTGAGACCGAAGTCTCTCGTAGTTTTATGATACCCACGATACAAGACTCGTATCTTAATGTGGGGTCAGGACTTTGTGTGTGATATTATTATTAATATTGTTTTGTCAAATTTGTTTACTTGAATGTAATCGAAAACGTAATATTTTAATACTCTTCCGATGAGCAGTTATTAAAAACTCCCTAAATCTCGTTTATTACATAGTTTTATAAAGGAATATTGCGAAGATTGTCGCCCTAGAGGTCCCGAGCTCGATTCAGGTCAGGCAAAGTATTACTCAGTTTTTCCATTGAAAAATTGCAGTAGCAGACCTAAATCTAAAAATGTGCCTGAAAACGACATTAGACTCAATACCTATTACTTGTAAAAATGTAAGTTCAAAAGCGCACTTCTTTTCAAGTCAAATTGTTCATCACAAAGAATTTAATAAATAACACGAGATAATATTGAGGTCGTTAACCTTATTTAAATGTTTACGTGTTTGACATGTCAACGTCGCAATAAATGACATTTGTAAGGAAAAAATGCTGCTGACCATTTAACTACTTCAAAACGTTATAAACTTTTGTCATTAAAACAGATCTTGAGGTAAATACTAACATTGATAATACAAAATTTCACACGCGTGACTTTACTATTGTATCCCAGAGGATAATAGATTGTTTTTGATAAATGCTATAGAATTTGTTGTTCTATAACTCATATTTCGTATATTTTTGAGGCCTAGAAATGTACTGTGAGGTCATCTTCATGAGTCATATACGAGAGTCAAATACGTCACACAGCTGGGCACGGTCCTCCCCTACCACTGGAAGGGTTTAGGTCTTAGTCTATCACGCTATGCTCCTTGGGTTGATGGCACATGTCCATCGACATTTGAGGAAATTATAGTTATGAAATGTGTAACCCTTATATCACAAACCCACTAAAACAACTAAATTAATTTGAACTCACCAACAGTGAGAAGCTAATCAAAACACGCAGATTAATGAACAGAGATATTAAACGAGACAGGATCATCGAATAAATCTGACCTAACAACAGGAGAAAAAAAAACAATGATGTAAAGATGCGGGTAGGGACGCCAAAAAATGTCGGGACGCGCGCAGACGAGCTGGGAATGTTAAACAGGACCCCTTTTAAAGGAACGTCGGGGATTCCTTGGGAACACGAAAAACACGATGATTCAGATCGACCTCGACGAATAGCTGCAGTCCAGACATTCCCTCTATAAATAGCAAAGGCTTTGCGTTTGACGCCGATATTTATTAGCTTTTATATGCCGAATGATGCCCAGTTTATGAGCTACGTAATAAAAACGCGGCAGAAAGTGTATTGGAGAATATGACCGTGAAACTGAGGTCACAAGTTCAGTCCCGGTGCATGTATATTTGCTTTTGGTGGTGTGAATCGAAATTTTTATATTGTATTTGGTTACATGAGATACGAGAAATATTACAAACTCTTAGTAGTGATTTGATTATTTATGTGAGGTGGAAATTTCCAATATATTAAAAACACGCTACTCTATAAAGGCAGATATTGTTCCCAAAAAAAAAGTCACACTAAGGAATACCTAAGAATTTTTTGGTTTGCAGACTCACCTTTTTTTTCTTTACTATTACACTTCGTAATAACTCTGAAGCAGTATTACAAAATCTATTACTAAATATCAAAATTAAAATTAATGGCGCCGGAAATCATACTATTTTGCTCAATTACGTTACCAGAGCACATAATTGCAGATAAGACACTCGTCCCTTGAACGACAATTCAATGTAAGGGAATAATTGTCTTCGAGTGTCGAGCCGTGGGTATTACTGCATGCCAGTGTTGGTTTTTTACATTATTATACTCCACAGCAACACTTTTTATTGGTAATGTTAGTTATTTACCTTGTCTAGAATGCTACTACAGGAGTGACGAGTTATGGCTTTTAAAAATAGATTTTATTGTAGGTATAAAAAAACTATTAATACAGTTGCTTATAAGAGGAAGACATCAGAAATCTCTTAAAATAGTTGTTACAAACACATGGGGCGAATAGAGAATAATTATATTATCATATTATTCTCTATTCGCCCCATCAGCTTAATCGAAAAGTATAAAGCTTCAAACCAAAATGGACATTTTCATTTAAAAATTCTATGGTGTTCTTATGGTTTAATAAGCTAGAAATCTTAAGTTCACAAGATTAAATATTACAAAATTCTATTTTTTCATTTAGTTTAATCAATTAACAATACAATTTATTTTCAATAAACCAATGCCTCACATTTAACCACGAGCACAAAGACCCCCCATATATGCGAGCCTTTGCTTACTCGATCATAATAACGATACAATTTCCTAACCAAATAAAGTCAAGAAACAAACAGTTTATATAAGTGAAGGATATTGCTCCATCGGGGACAATAACGCACCTGTCACGAATGTGGGTCAATATTAATAAACTTTTATGACGTCAGCATAGGCGTTGGTGTCGGAAACCGGGCCATTAAGGGCATTAAAAAGGTGACAGAGACAACTGCAGAAGTATGAAGTGAGAAAGGGACAGATAGATACGAATTTTACCAATTATATGCACAGTTGTGAGTAATATCAGTGTTTATTAAATGTTATGTAAATAGCTACTGTCTGTAACTATCAGTGCTTATGCCTTAAAAGTTGGATGTAGAAATGCATCAGCCTATCCTGCGGAGAATAAAGACGTGAGGTTATGTATATGTACCTACGTTAATTACGTCATAAAGAAAGAAGACACAGTAAGTTTATTAAAAAATCAGTTTCACCTTATATCTCAAATTTTAAGAAAGTCATGCATACATACTGGCGCCTTAATTTACATTATTTATGAAAAAGAACACCTCTTGCTGTCAATTATGAAAAAATATAATTAATTTGAATGAAGAATTTCTGTCTGGCGCCTTTTTAATAATATCACGCTGGCAACTTCGCGTGTCAATAAAGAAAAAGTTAAACGCAACTCGATTGTGATTTAAAAGG
Organism: Cephonodes hylas; assembly: GCA_030295005.1. Lineage (NCBI taxonomy): Eukaryota > Metazoa > Arthropoda > Insecta > Lepidoptera > Sphingidae > Cephonodes > Cephonodes hylas. Next base: position 11,645,114 of record AP025371.1, read on the forward strand.
GCAATCAGTGTCTTCATGTTGGCAACAGTGTATCGCAACGAAACGCGAGCCCGCCATATTTTAAACACGTTCCATAAAACAGTTTAACGTGAAAGTCAATTAGTTTCATGCACTGTAAAAAAGTATCATTAAATAGACTAATGGCTGTGTTATTTTAAACAAGTTAATAAATTATATCACATTTTTATGGCACTTGATTTGCGAGAAGTTTCAGTGTGAGAAAATATGTATTAATGTTTACTTTAAACACTGGTACGAAGAAATGAAATGGAATTCTTTCCAAAAAAAATCGCAATAGTTTTAGTATCGACAGGACCTAATATCGGCAAGCTTGGGGTGTCTGTTAAAAAATATATATTAGCTGAAAGTTATCCGTAACAAAAATGAAACAATTACAATCTCAAAGTGATTTCATTAACAAAGAACATAAAATAAACCAATAACAAGCAATTTAATAAAGAAGTAATAGCCTTCAGTTTTCGATGCGCCGCAGTCGAGAATCTCGGCGGTCGATTTCAAACCCCAAGGACATGTCTTTTTGAAATTATAAATAAATTTTCACGTACTGTTGGAGTACGTAAAGAAAATTACAATGAGGTATCTTGCACACATTCTTAGAATTTTCATAGGTGTGTAGGCCGAAAACCCGCATTAGGCCAGTGGACTAAGGCTTTTTCAGTTATGAGGCGCGTGGCCAGCTGTAGGACGTATGAAGGCTATGATGATATATAATGCTGAAGTAATTTCAATATATGTCTGTGTGCTGTTGTTGTTCCTATCCTAGATGCCTTATAGAATCAAGAATTTAACAAACTTCTTGTGGACGCAAAACTGAGGCATTTATAGTTTTACATACGTGGTCATAAACTTATATGCAAGAATGTGTAGAAATAAGCCAATACTAGTTAGCGCAAATAGCCTACAGTCATATCACTTAGTACCTTTACAATGTATAAATTATGATCATAATATTTATTAATATTAGATCTTATAATCGTAGAGGTCTTGCGGTACAAATTTGTGTTGTGCGGTTTGGAGATCTTTCGTAAAAATTCCGGGGTAGGGTAAGTTATTGGGTTGTTCTATGAGGATATTCTTAGTTGGGAGTCTAAAATTGTGACGAAAACACAAGTGGTGATATGTGGGTGCAGAAATGCAGCTCTTCCTACCTTTGGGGAGTACAGGCGTGAGGTAATGTATGATTATTTGTATTACTAATATATTGAGCCTAGCATGTAGAATTAGAATTTAAATGTTAAGTAGGCGATAAATTGAGACGTGTGGGAATCAAACTGTAACATTTAAAATTTATATTATTTATAATTCTTACCAATTAAATTTGCATAACTTGTTTTTTCCTATCTTTATCAATAATTTGCAATTTTAAAATAAAGATGATGTCAGTGACTGTTAAATGCCTTATTCAAAAATATTTTATTTAAAACTGTCCAAGATACATCTGTTAATCTAATAAATATGACTTTATATATCAATATTCACCCAAAAGATAATATTTTATCACATATTTAAAAACAAAACGTCATTAAAGCGAGCATTCCCTCGCTTTCACTATCAACATCACGAGTTGTCATTCCCGTATCGGCAGATGATTAATCCGAACGAAATTACAAGGTGCGGCCACAAGATTGGACCCAAAAATAGTTGGGCGACCATTTCGAAGGAAAAAAAGGTCCGCCGATGGTGTGGGAATGGGTTTACTTTTTATTCCTTTTTTGAACGTCAGCGTATAAGGCCAGGAAGCGGGCCGATCTGATGGAAAGTTTATTACCGATTTTATGGCTTTTAATCTAAAAATTTGATATGATCAAAATGAAACTGGAGCTGCAGGTTAGATTGGAAGACTTTGTTGTAATAAATACTTTTTAAAGATACACCTTCTTGGTATTATAAATGAATACACTCTAAAGTGATGTACATATTTCTGACCCCACACTAGGATATCAATTCTATGTTGTGATAATCAGAAACAAAAAGAGACCTTTTGGTCTCACATGCACCTTGACCGAAACAAATATTTGTGAAGTGTGTAACGTCGCTCGAAAAGGCGAAAATGTGTAGTGTCCGAAGTTTTACTTTAAAAAGAAAATAAGAGCAATTTAGTTGCCATTTCGGAATCTATTCGTTGTGTAAGTAAGAAAATGATAATATTATAAGAAAACTAAGTTTAACATTAGAGAACATTTACACTGTATCAGTAGAGCAGTTTTCAAAGTACGAATAATTTTACTTTACGCGTATACCAACAATAAAAATATAACCAGAATCGATGTCCGTGTCAACAAAAAAATCCAACATGATATATTAATACTTAACAATATGCCCAAAATTGAAGGTTTTTTTTCCTGACCTATTTTCCCTGTACGAAATACGAGTATAAAGAGGGGCACGCGGTCGGCGCATGCACAACAATACAGTAATCTCTGAATAGGGGTGAATTACCCCTTTGCAAATAATCCCCATTTTAAACAGCCATGAGAATTTGTGAATTGAGGGTGATTTTTCGAATTTGCTACACCAACCCCTTAATCCCTACGCAATTTAAATATAAATAGGGTTATTATCATTAAACAAAGACATCATCAAAAATATACAACATTTGATATGTGCAACATATTATGAGAAAAAATTAAATTGTCAAAGAAGATCTCCACCAATTTGTACACGTTCTCTTAGCACAAAAAATACCATATTTAAACAAAAAAAATTAAACATTAAATTATTTATGCTGTCTTAATGATGACATGTTATTTACATTGATGAGAAAATAATTGTAAGTGAGCTAAGTAGTTTAACAAGCGGTACTTAAGCTAAGCAAAAAGCTTGAATCTCGGATACCTCAGCGGTAAGCTACTTTGACCTAGCGCAGAATTAATTTCGTTCATAATGTCCTTTTTTATTACGGTACTTTCTTTCTACTATTGCCGAAAGTAAAAGCTCGAGCCAGTTTTCGAAAAGCACGGTCATTCGCAAAATGTCAGTGACCATAACACATGGCAAGCGTAGTGAAGCCCAGTCGCATTTAAACTTTTTGCCCATATTTTTTATCTGTGCATTTTTTTAGGTTGCATTAAATTCTTCGAAAGTCAGATGTCAGGAGTAAATTATTGCGTTCACGAAAGTATATCACAGAGAAAGTAACATTAAAATAACCGCTAGATTATTTTCTCACGTCATAAAACAACGAGCTCAAAGAGGAAGAGATTAAATCTATAGTAACTACTGCGACAACGTAATCGATGCTCCGATGCTCCTTTGTTGACTTATTGTAAAAAAAAAACAACGGCCAAACACGGACCGCAGACCATTTTACGACCAAGCCATTGTATTGAGCGTCCCAAAACGTTTTATAACCTGTTGGGAATTTCTACTATTTTTATGTTATGTTATATTATATGACTCAGAAGGCATTCATTCATAATTGTCTAAATAAAATAAACAAAGCGAAATGCAATAATGAGATTAGCCGAGCCGAGTCCGTCCAGCGTGAACTCAGGCACACGTCTGTGGCGTCATTCACTCGCGTCGCTGCAACAACGCGCGCCGGTCGTCGCAAGCGCGCGCGCTGCGACCGTTAACGTTCCAAATTCAAATATTTATATATTTTTTAAAAATTGTGACAGATAATAAAAATGTAATAACTGGCAGTGTTGAATATAGTGATTCTGTGGTGTAACCAAACGAGATTTCAAATTGGTTTTCAATAGTGCGGTGAAACAGACAAGTGGCTAGTGACCTTCGGTGAAACAAAAAAGGAGTTTTGCACCGAAACTCGCCCCGTTATTGATGGAAATATGAATTCGAAAAAAATCGAATGTTTCGATGACGATGACGATTCGGTCGGTGGCAAGCCGAGTCTCAGCTTTTTAGGTGAGTTTATTAGTAAACAAATAGAAACTCATTGATAGCTTCTGACACACTAACTAGAGTTGCAATGATAGTGGTATCTAGAGTTATGCGTCTTCCGCGATAAAACACGGTGCCAGCCGAAGTAATTGTATTACTTACAATATACAGCCGAATGGCAATAGTTTATCAAAATGATTAGCTGTTACATTTATATCTATAGCAACTCAATCTTCTGATAACGTTCTAGGAACTTGTTTTATTTGGCACATAGACGCGGCGTGTGTTTTTGTTTCTAAAATATTCTAATTGTATGACACAATCCTGGCAGTCACTTTTGAACATTTTTTTAAGAACTTCAGTAGTATTCTAAATATTTAAAAAGGAATCCAAGAAAAAAAAACTATTTTAACGACGCTTTTTACATGCAATCATATAAAAAGTGCAAAGTAATAGAAGAAATGCGGGAATAATTAAAAATTAGTTCTATTAAGAAAGTGTTCCTATTCCGCCAATTAAAAATAATGATGTGTCTATGGCATTTGTAAACGCAAGTTTTTTACTACTTCGCGTTAAGAAACAATTTTTTTAAATAAACATTAATGCCTGAGTGAAATAGCATTAAATTTAAATAAAACTTTTATCATCATACTTGCATTTGCTTCACAAAAGTAGATAATATTTTATCATACAAACCTACAGTTAGTACATACCTAGCGAAATGTGGCTGTATAAATGCATCTCTAGCCTCTACCTTCCCCTTTGCGGAATACAGATATGTGTGTATATTTGTCACAGTCGACGATGAATTATAAATTTAAATTTATTTAGTAGACCATAGCTTTGTTAGGTATAAGCTGGATTGGGGAATCTGTAGTCACATAATAATAATGTTGTAATATAAGTAAATCTACTGTTGAGTCGTCAGAACTTGGTCATTTTTGCATTTTGTAATTTAATGGACTAGAACTATTTTAACATAACTGTATATGTAAATTTATTTGTGAATTCAAGGATAACTTTATGAGTACGTTAAGTAAATCGTTTTAATTAAATGTCACGATGATTATGACAATTAGATATATTGGTGATAAGAGATATTGGTAGATGTATTTATACTATTCTGAAGACATCAAGAAAAAGAGCTAGATGATGACAAATTAATCGTACTTCTCATACACACCTACAATTGTAAAAATACGCAAAATAATAGATACTTTACCAGAACCAGCCTTTCTGAGAGACCCAAAACTGTTGCAACACATTGCGACTCACCAAATCTGTCTATAAATTACTCATAGGGTGACGGAGGTGTTCCTTGTCTGACTAAGTGGCTCCATTCATTGGCGCATCACCCACGCCTTTTCATCTGTCGTGGACTGATAATGTAGGCAGCAACCCTGTACATAAACATCAAACAACATAAATGTATTTGAGAATTTTATCATGGCTGGAATCTAGAATCTCGGCGGTCGCGGGTTCGAAGCCCAGGCACACACGGACTTTTCGAAATTATGTGTGTATTCACAATGAATTATCACTTGCTTTAATGGTGAAGGAAAACATCGTGATAAAACCTGCACGCCTAAAAGTTTTCAGGAATTTTCTTAGGTGTGTAGTCCGCCAACACGCACTAGGCCAGCTTGGTGGACTATGGCCTAAACCCACTCAATGGTAGAGGAGACCCGTGCCCAGCAGTGGGACGTATATGGGTTGACGATGATGATGGCTGGATAATGTAGGCATAATGATGGGAATGGCTTTTTCGTGTCCGGCTTGTCCGGCTTTTGTTAGGCTTTTTACATTTTGCAAACGATATGAACTCTGTCTTTGAAGTTCTATATATTTTCTTTCTGATTAACTTCGTGCTTGGATTATGACAAATAAGGTACGTACCATTAGATTCGCTGAGCTTTATTGCTCAGCATCAGTACTGTTCGTGCTGTTGATCCTGGAGCATAGGAGTTACAGTGGCGGGTGTGTGGTGGGATAGGGTCAAAAAACTTGCATTGATTTTATATTTAAAAAGTGGTCGTGCCCATTAAATTCAGACTCAAAATCTTCAATAATGTAGGGATTTCGGCCTTTCTACCTAAATGTCCGGTTATATAAGCTAGTCCGACCGGCTATTAGGTTTGGCGACCTAGCAACCCTAGCTGTGCGTATTTGAATCGGGATTTTAGTATTCCGCACCAACTTTGGATTAATGGACCGTCGACACTTATTGATTAGAACAATATGTTCTATTGAAATGTCAAATTTGTGTTTTGATTTCGCGGTTGTCTGTTGGACTTAAAGTCTGTTTGGCAGTTTATAAAAACCACGACACAAGACTCGCAACGTGAGATTAGCAACGTATATTTATAATGAACATTAGTAAACCTTATCACAATACTTACTGAATGAAGATTAAACTTGTCTAAACATGTACAAGTAGGTAAAAACAAGAATGTGCCTGCCATGTGTACTTATCTCTTGTACTATTTTTTCAAGAGCTGTTTAATTGTAAGTGGCTAACAAATATTTTTTATAATTAAAAAGTCTATTTAAAATATATTATGTATTCTTATACTCTATCATAATAGGATTAAACGTGAAAGAAAAAAATAGGAAAACATAACCAAATAATTAAAGGTCGTTAACCTTTACTAGGTTAATAAGAGCACCAAGTCTTAACTCATCGCAATTTTATAAGCCAATATAAATTCAACACTCAATAACCCTTTAAAAAGTTACAATTGAGACATTGCCGTAACAGAAACTTTTTACGAAACATGTCTGACATTCAAAAATTCTCGCGACAGAAAGGACCCGCTTGACAGACTAATTAATCTTCCACGGAATTATTACAAGGAGATATAGATCTCATGTGAAATCCTATACATTTCGCCGTTGGACTTTCATAAACCAAACATACCGACAAACAGACGCCAGACTTTATATCCGCGTCGTAATGGTAACTCTAGATGGTCAGATTGCGGGAATGTGCGCTTATCATGACTTTCCGTGGTATATATGTTAACTACATATAAATTTCTACATATGGATTAAGTGATTCCCAGAAAGGTATAAAAGAGGGCTGTAAAAGAGTTACATAAGATTTTTTTTATAATGATTACTCATGTTAGCAAAAGTAAGTAGGTAAATATCATCTTCCCCGTCAAATTTTTCAATGTGTTCTTGTTATTTTTTTTAAGGAATTGAGACAAAATTCTTAAAAAATGCGAAAAAGAACAATAAATATTGCTTATGCTATCATCATCCAGACCCCCATCCTCCTATGTCATCAAAAATTATCAAAGAGAAACCTATTTGCTCACGTAATATACTAGAATGACCCGAAGCCCCTAAAATGAGAAGGTATGGGCTTAAACACGACACTGGGTCAGTTTGTTAGACATGAAAAGTCTAGTAGTTTCTAATATCAGCAATACAGGTAACAGGACATGTCTCGTTTATTCATGAATAAATAAGCAGATTTACTAATAATCAGAGAGTACGAACGAGGTCTATTGTCATACATTGTACGTTCTATCGCATAAACCACGTTAACGAGACAGAAATATGACCATGTGTTTGCGAACTATTAACATAATGCTGTGTATTCAGGAAAATGTTTCAGAGATTTGAAATCTTTCAAATGTCAGTCGTGATAATATAAGCGAGAGATTGATTCGAAAACTTTTAGAAAAAATATCGATTTCTTAACTGGAGCAATTCGATTAATAGACTTTGTTTGACATCGATAAGTCGATATCAGAGCCAATATATCATTTTCATTCGAAATCGTAGAAAACATTAATTGCTATTCTGTATCAGAAAACCTTATAAATCTTATATATGAAATACAGGTGCAAGTCAGTTTGACAGTTGTTATATATGTCACCACGCCCTTCAGAAAGATCAAGTTCGCAATAAAAAAGAAAGCTATTAAAATTGAAACGACGAAAGTGGTAAAATGCAAATAGAACGACTTGGTCCTATTGGACACGGTCACCAAATTGTAACATATTAATTTATGACGAATTTTAGTTTTTATTGCTTGTTAATGAGGGATAATTTATTTTGGAGTTAAATATTGCCTTCGATAGTAATCAAAGATGCGATATGATAACGATCAGATACGGAATTTTAATTTATTCATGCGCGGATATGAAATGCTAATGGAGCTATGGAATGCATTTAAATTGTATCGACCTTCTTTAAATTCTTTTAAAAATCCTGATCTTTATTTTGCATGTGAACGATTTTAAGTCTACGTTCTGCTAGATTTAACAGAAGTACTTATAAAATCACTGGGCAAATGACCTGAAGGCCTCAAATCGCACACCCCATGATTTCGAAGCAAAATGGGTGTTCATATTGGATTATCATACAAACAGTACTTTAAAGGTGAAGGGAAGCTTCGTGGGGAAACCTGTATATGAGTCCTACTGACTGTTAGTTCTCTAAAGCTGAGTCAAAGCTAAGGTCTAACTTCTCTCAAGCGGAAATGTATATACTATAGACAGTATATAAAATTTAAAAACGTAAGATTTTCTGATATCACAAATAAGCTGACAAACATTGCACGTCAAAATTTTTTAAAAATAAAATAAAATTTTCTGACGTCAGAAAAAAACCTGATAAAAAATGTACAAATTTATATTGATGCAAAAACACGCATATTTTTGGCGTAAATTATGAAAGATTGAATAAAAAATAAAGAAATAAAACATCGATCAATGCTTAAAATGCCTTACGCATGTGCTGATCATTATATTGTCGACTTATGTCATAGTGTCATGGCTGACAAGAAAATCTCTTGGTAAGTTTAAACAACAAATAATAAAGCTGTTATTAATGTCCACTGATTACGAAATATTTATTTTATGTAACTTTTGTAAACAGCTAAGTGCGATCGGTCTCTCACTGAGAACATTTTTTAGTTAACATCTTCGTTACATTGTTGGATAAGAGCAATACTAGAGTTTCTTGCCTATTCTTCTCTAGTGATGACTCCCTTCCAATCAGCAGTAAGGATTTTTTTAAATGACTGCATCAAGGTAATGGACATGACATTTTATAGAGCTAATAAATATATTTTTTTATTTCATTTCAATACAGTTATTATATCCGTCATAATAAAATTAAGTTATCGTGCTTGGTTCTTGACTAACACTGATTTACCCATCAAGTACCATATACGGCATGAAATCGTATTATAATACGATTCCTAAAATACCGTTCGAGGTCGAATGCCATCGTAAATGAAATTAATACGCTTAAATCTCTCAATAGATTTAAAATATTTTTATAACCTTTGTAACTGCATTGGTTTCGTGACACAAATACCTTATTATGTAAAATTCCCAGGATCAATTCCTTAGCAGATCGTAGTTTTGACATGTACTCAAAAAAATGGCAATAGGCTCGTCCCCTACATAGCACTTAAAAATACTTTTGGCGTAACATAGGTGTTAAAATTCACCTCTGCCTACCCCTTTAGGGATATATAATATGTTCTTACAACGGTAAAAATTTAGTAATGTCAGTCTCCTTGCACATTTCGAGTGTGGAATCCATAAATAATCTAGCATTGTGTGACGATTCCTTGCCGATGCATGTGTTGTAACATCATTGTCATAGCATATGTTTTCGAAATAAACCTTGAAATCGTTTACACCATAGCATAATTTGTATAACCGGTGCAGGATATTCAATACCTTGACGGCCTTACGCTGTTGTTGAATGAAAAAAGCTGTTAGTGCATGTGATGCCTAAGTATGTTTCAGTGGTACAAATTAAATGTAAAATTACTCGGAAACGGCAATAAGTTTGCTCTGTATTACGTGGGACTGATACATACCTACTTGGTTAAATGTTGATGCAGTAATACACCTCGGCCTATCCCCTCGGGAAATACAGGGTTGAGGTTATGTATGTATGTAAATTAATGACAAGTAAAAAAATATATATTTTAGGTACACTCTTCGGTTATATGTCCCTCCTTCCTATTGTGTTATATCACAGTATACAATTCCGAAATCAGGGAGAGGCAAAATATTGTTCAAATAGATACATTACAGACCATTTGAGTCTTCAATTTCTTACTTTTACCGTTTTCTAATACGTTTTGATGGTAAAAAAATAAAATATATAACGAAGTTTAAATTGATTTCCCCGATTTCCGAAATTTGTATGATCACTATGACAGCACGCACCAAAAGGAGAAATTTTAAGTTAAATAACTTCTTTGATCTAATCACTAATTTGACTTAGAAATTCAACATGTCCAACACTGCACTAATGCTTACAAATAAGCTGTTGGATGTGTTACCAAGCGCAATATATTCGGATTATAAATTCAAAAACCACTTAGAAGATTACCAAAAGGGCATATCAATAAAACTTAATAAATTCCAAGCCATTCATAGTTATTACTTATGACCATTCACAGCTTTTAACTCGTCTCAAGGATCGACAATCGCTAGTTTATTTTCGAATTCATTCAAGATGCAATCTTTAAGTATCTGAATTGAAAAGATAGTCGACTTTTTTTGTTATCGAAGGGAATGTATGTAAATTTATCAGGATTACAAGATTAAGTATATTCAAAAACTAGTTTTGTCTGTTAATTTTATAATAACTACAGTGGCACCAAAAGTACACATCATTATCATCATCATCATCATCATCATCATCATCAACAGCCAATATTCGTCCACAGCTGGACATAGGCCTCCCCCATGACTTCCACCGGGAACGGTCGGATTTATCAAGTAAACATAAAAAAAGAAAAATCGTTAATGTTGCTTACTGTACTTTGTAGTAACCAAGTGAACATTATAGAGTCTTTTTATTAACAACCCAGCATTAATTTTACTATTACGTAACTCTCTTCCAAATCATACACCAGTATAGTGAATCAAATCTTTGGATGACTGTGAGAACCTGAAAGACGAAGAACCATCAAACTGCTATTATAATCTTTATATATCAATCACATTTCTTTATAAACAAGAGCCATTTAACCTAAACTGGATCACTGATTCTTGACCTTAGAATCATTAACATAAACTTTACTCCACAAACTCTAAATTATAGGACATACAAAAAAACTCGAAAAGTCACTACACATCCTATCCCCACTTACTAATCCCTCTTCATCCCAGATCATTAATATTTAATACTCCTTCCACTCTTCCGTGCTATAGCTGAGCATTTGAACAGATAATCTCCTTTAAAATATAGGTAAATTGCGCTCGCCGAGACGTTTAGCTTTCACTTCTATCAAATAAGGCATAAGAAGACGCATTTAAGAACAAAAAGCCTTTTAGTGGAGACATGGATTAGGCCACGCAGTTAATTTTATTAGGAGAAATTTGTGCTGCACTTAGCAGTAAACGTTTGAAACAAATTGGTGAGGTGTACTTATTTACCGATCGAGGTTCTACCCTATTGCTTATTCAAAAAACGTTTTGAAGATCTTTGTTCGTAGTCATACAGGCAGATCGGTTTTTAGATAGTAATGCTAAGATTCTGATAGGTGATATAAATAACACATCAATTAATTTTTTAACAGTGTAATCTTGAAAATACAAAATCAAAAACATATTGTTGCTTATTATATCTCTTAAGTATAGTTCCGTTACGTTGTATTTTCTAATTCTAACGTACGTCTAAGCTATTATTTTTACCAACAAACAATACCCCTCAACAAACCTAAAGACATCCAAAAAGGATAAGAGCATAGACTAAGCATTTTACGCAACTAATTCCGATGTTTAAAAAGTCATATCTCTTCGCTCTGCCTTGTCATAGAGATAATCCCTATAATCCTTGAACACACGGTGTTAAACGCGTTAAAACCCATTCACTCGTATAGTTCTCCTGTGTGGTCCGTTGGACTACAAAGGAGCCGCACATTGCATCCCCATTTCACACCTGCTAAATAGGATGAAACAAACCTCTTTACGGTCAATAGAACGACCTGCTTTCGATAAAGAAGTGACATTAATCGTATAGTTATTGAAGAGGTTATTCAAAAAAGAGGTTTTTCAATAGCTTATGTCTTTAGTGTCATTGAAATATTACCAACTATTGAAAATTAAACAAAACTGTCGTATATTTCAACAAATAATAATTAATTAACTGTCTATTTTTAAGAAATTAACCTTATTACTATAATAGGTTAATTAACTTTTTTAATTCCTTACATAACCTCACGCCTTCATTCCTCGAAGGGGTAGGCAGAGGTGCATTTTTGCTCCCACCTTTTACTAAGTCCAACGTAACAGGAGGCGAGCCTACTGCCATTCTTTAATACAATTTTAGGCGTCGTACTACTACAGCGAGAAGACTCTGTACTGCTACTGCATCTTCACTAACCCTCTAGAACCACGAGAGATTTTTTCTATACATTGTTTTTCAATGTATTTGTCGGCGTTAATTTTTATCTGCATACGCTTGGCTAAGGTGACAACTGCGACAGTGGTACGGCTTCTGTGTTCAATGACCTCTACATGTATCATATATCGGACTATGTCTGTTCTGCAATGATTGACATAATCATATAATGGTATATCAATTGAAAATAGAACATGATTTCTCAAAGAAAGTAAAACAAAAGCATATTCTTAACGAAACAAATTGTTATCAATTCTGATCATAGTGGTATTATTGATTTAACTGTTTTATGACGTCATTAAGACCTTTCTCATGTACCTTAGTGTTCTGTTTCGCTTTCTCTGATGTCCAAACGTAATTCAAAGAGCTAGATAGAATATTCTTTAGCAAGAAGTATATTAAATTAAGAATTGCATCAAATACATTCTAAAACAAAAACGCATCGCAGAAATAAGCCAAAGGTACGTACTATAAAATGGCATGTTTAACAACCGTTAGCTTTATTAATAAACAAGATGATACCGACGAATTAAATATCCCTATTTATAGAAATGGAAAATACATGCTAGATTCAAATGAACGGTAAAGGGCATTAAAACTACGGATGAAGTTAAAAGTTCTCAATTATGGAAATAGTACGGCAGTGCGTTGCAATTGCTATATAAGGTTGTTATATTAATTGCTAAGGGCAAGACATAATTAAAACCATCAGTAGTTGCGTCTAATGAATTGCCGTTTTCATTGCTATTGCCAATGTTTATTTTATAAGTCTTGGGTTTTTATTGGCTTCTATCTAATCTTGAATTATAGGTTTAACTAGTACCAATATGAAAACCAGTAAAACTACCTAGAATATGTTACATGATATTATTCTATGATAAATTTAAATCTATACTTTTCGTGATTTCCCATTTTAAATATTCTATAACTTACTCGAACCTAAGACCATATTCATTCATACCCACAAATAACGATCAAAATTTTTACCCAGGGTACAAGAATAATTTACCCCTAAAATGCATCAATAAAAAATCAAGCAGTTCTATTTTTCCTAAGACCCTCTTACGGTTATTAAAGACAACATTCCCTACAGTACTATTAATGGCCAAACCTTGAACGCTACACACTCGGTTTCATGTTATTTGTAAGGACTAAAACCAGTCAACGGTTTCTTCAATCGTAAAGCTAACAAATGTAAAACAATACGTTTTACTTAGACATTCGTTGCATCGATGCGGCCTGTGGGTCGAAGGTTCGCTTGACCCTCGTAAAATGAAAGGATTGCATATCTGTGCTGATGTTACCGTAAATAGTTATATTTTTAAGATTACTTAACTATTCATACATAACTGTTTGTTGTTCATTGAAGAATCCTCAAGAACTGACCTCCATATTTTTTCTTCTCAAAAAAAAATACATTTACGTTGATACATTTAATACACTACGGCCTCTGTAATAAATTACATAAATTATTCATTTAATTTATCTTACGCATTATTGTTACAAAAATACATTCTTTATCGTTTTTATTAACATACATAGCAAATCCACAGCTGGGTACGTACCTGCAACTGACAGGGGCTTGCCCACTATAACTTACTACAAATTAATTACATAATAGCTATTCTACTACATATACATACATAGCCTCAGTAAGCTTTAATATAATATTTTCGTCTTCCCTAACATTAATATACAAAACAACATAACAATCTCGCCGAAGTGTTCCATTTAAACCTTTTAGACACCGAACCCTAACAACGTTAGATCACGGCTGCAACCTAAATAAACGGAACGTACCCCGAGTTTGTGAAGACATACTAATTTGTATCAATATTTGTTCAGCTTTTCCTCGCATGATAATGGATATGGAGCAAAGAATACGAGGCACTGTCTTATACGACGAGTATTGGATCTAAAAGTTTACCAACTTTCATATCGTTTGTAGTAACAACAGGGCCTTTTGAATCAATACACGATTGTTTTATCTTAGTTGTACTCGTAAGTACCATCTTTGGTTTTTGTAAGATGGAAAACGTTGTACCATTCCAGGATGATTTACTTTTCTGAAGTTTATTACAAAATGATTCTCGCATGAGTGCCTTCGGGATTTCTAATAAAGCTTTAACGGTTGTACTGATTCCTTTAAAAATGACCATTATTTGAACCCATTTCTAAGGTCTGATGGATTCTAATCTAATTCCCAAGCAATATTGAAGACTTTAAGTTGTTATTCAAAGATATCTACACAGTTTTCTGCTAGCATGCAATCAATTCGATAGTTGAAAAATCTTACCTTCTAGAGGTCGCGTAACCCAAGCGTAGTCGTCCAACAAATTGCGTTTTATCAAGCTATTAGCATTAACAACGTTTATATGCTTGTGTCAATTATTTTCTCCCGCAGTTTAATGACTAACCTGTCCTTATTATCCAAACGCAGCGTTCAATAAACCAATTTCACCATACATTACTGTCAAATGTACACCGAGTAAAATAATATCCCATATTTCAAACACAGTGGATGCAGCTCATCCACTTTCTATTTGCATATCTCGGGGTCAATTCGAGACCCCGTGACTACCTGTCCAACATCTCGTGTGATCGAGGACCGTTCGATATAGTTATTACGGTAAGTGGTTTGTAAATGATATAGTTAGTTTCAAGGTTTCTACATCGGTACTTGTAGATAAGTCACATAAACTTTCTATCTTGCGTGTAGAAGTCAATGTAATTGGCCTCAAATCTACCCTTGATAATCTGTTAATTTAAGCAATTGAGATTGGTAAAATACTCCCTTAGTGATAGATTTAAATCAAAACATTCAAATTGATACCCCTACTTATTGTCATGAATCCCATATCAAGGAGCAAAACTTACATCATTATCAGCCCGGCACGGAACCCTTCTACAACTGAGAGGGTTTTTTGCTTTATTCCACCACACGTAATCTTAAACGAAATTTATATTGTGTGTAAAGTCGGTGCAATCCTATCTACTACGTTTAGTATAGCCAAGATTATGTAGGTCTTAACGCAGACAAATCGAATCAATGTTTTGTTACCAGATTCAATCCTAATCAAAGGCGTTCCGTTATTCCTTTCTCCAAATTGTATATTACTTCGAGATCTTCAATCACAATTCAGCATTACTGTTCAATTTGTTTGCGATTTGCGAATTATCTTTATATTGCACAGTTACTTTCTGTTATAAAGATAAATACAGCAATTTAGCGAATCTTGGTACCAAAGCGTTAATTTAAGCAATTGACCAGCTCGAAGTTATAGTAATTAAAACATACGAGAATCTGGTTGGAGCTATTGTACGCGGGCTCAATAATTGCTGCGTAAGTTATTTTTAACCCAAGAGCAATGCACTCGGACCATTGGCATCTCATATGGTAATGGGTAAAGTAAATATGATGCAGGTGGTAGAGTTTCCCCCTTTGGCGCCCTTCAAGCCTGACCGTCTCGGTTTGTTTGATCAGTGTTTGTGTCATTTGTATGACCTCGTGTTGGTAGCGATACTTTTGGTCCGAACGTATACATTGCTGCTATTGTTGAGATACTTGAATTGTTATTATGGCAAAGACATAAATGTTATGCGACCAAAAAAACAATACCAAAGGAAAGATATGGGTGATGTTAAGCATTTTATATAGCTCAATGTAGATTACATGCAAATTATAGCTGACATAGTTACCGATAGTTTATTTTTTATGCTTGACTAATTGAATATATTTCCAAGTAAAGTTATGAAATATATTTATAAGTAATTTCCTTTGCTTGTCACTCATTCCAGGAGAAATCAGCGACATAACGCATGCAGAAAATTGGAATAATTAAAACTACATATCACGAACAGATTTAAATGTCCAAGTTGATTAATGTGAAATGTCCCACCGCAATCACCGTTATAATTGTATTAATAAAAACTCAGGATTACTGCACACTAAAGGTAACCATAAATATTAGTAAATGTAACCATTACACCGTATTATTCTCGTAAAACATTTTATGCTGCGTAAAACCGAATTTAATTTGTCCAACTTTAATGTTGGCGGTAGTTCTGTTTTTCGGTTTATAACTCGGCTAATTGAAACAAGATCTTCGCAGCAGCGGGCGGTAGGATCCCGTGGGCGGTTGAAATTAGTTCTCCCTCTCTTTTACACGTATTGTGAGTGAAAGGGACGCACTGTAGGCTATTGTAGGCGAGAGGTCGGGAGCAGGTTTAAGGATGCTAAGGTAGCGTCTCTTCATTGTAGGTGATAATATGCGATATTTTATGCATTCATATGGAGTTCTTTTGTCTCTTTTCCGCATACCAGTCATCAGGTTAGAGAAACAAGGATGGCGTGTTTATTATGGAGGCTATTGATATTTTTATCACGTCCCCGAAGATGTGTTGCGGCGTTAAATAACAATCGATTTATTAGAGAATGTCATTGTGTCTTTTTTATGATCGTAGAATTATTGAATGTGACGTCGATAAAGGTATGGGAATGGACATTATGTTAAAGTATCTAAAAAATTTGTGTTCTTGAATTCATTAAAGATTTGACGGTAAAATTAATGTTCTGAAAATACCGTTATTGTTTTACTGGCTTCTGTTTTTCACAGCTCCATAAACTCTTCATAAGGACTGACTAAAAACCTCTTATGGGAGACAAGGAAGAATCTCACAACAAACTTATGCTGCTAGACCATGAAGAAAGTCATTGTTAGAAAATGTTAATGACTTAACTACAAAACTACACTACAAATTTTTTGAAGTCAAACCCAAGTAGCTATTACGAAATGCAATATGGCTTAATGTTACGACAAGGGGTGATCATTGTATCCCGGAAAAATTAACGTGCCTTTGTGCCATCAGACAGTTCAGTACAATAGTCAATAAAATAAAGTATTTCCTTAGCATTACTATGCACGTGAAATAAGACTTTTAACTGGTACAGACTTAAGCTTCTATGGGTGCTTCAAACAGTTATAGAAAATTAGACTATATAACAAATGTCGTAAGACCCATATTGGATAAACAAGACAGTTTTATTAAAATTCCTTAGTCCGTAGATTTATTACCAAAGACAATTAAACATTGATTACATATATAATAGGATTCGTTAAAACCAATAAATAACACGAGGCGGGATCGCTCTATTAATTCTATATCTGAAATTACTTTCACGGATAAACTTTAGATTTATTTTGTATTTTAATTATAAACTTTATGATTTCCTACTTTCTACTTTGGTTTGTTTTTGTGACATTTACATTAGGTTGTAATAAATAGCTGGTAGGCTTTATAAAGGGAAAAAGACCGCCCAAAGACTTGAATTAACTTTCCAAATATACAAGAGTTTTAACTGAAGTAAAACGATCGTTGGTTAAAATAGTTATGAGTTCGCTATGGCGTAGCTCACAAATAGAATTCATCATCATCGTCTGGTCTGGTCTGGCTGGTCTCGGGCCCTTTCTAAAACTGAGAGGGCAAAGGCCTTAGTCCACCACGCTGGCCTAGTGCGGATTGCAGACTACTAGACTTAGGATTTTTTAGGTATGTTGTTCTCATTACGATGTTTTCCTTTGACGTTAAAGTACGTGATAATTCACTATGAATCCACACAACTTCGAAAAGTCAGAGGTGTGTGCCTGGGGTTTGAACCTTCGACCGTGGAGATTCTCGACCGAGTGTCTTAACCTCAAGGGCATAACTTCTACTATTATAAGAGTTAAAAGTCTGGATTCGAACGGCAAACGAAAGAAGACAAGTCGTCCACCAAGATACCGGCGTCTAAAGATCGTACGGTATTTTTGAAACGTGCATGCACGGTATCGACACGAGAAGGCTGTTCAAAGAAATGTTACGCGTAACTGCTTTTAGTGCCAATCGTACTACGTTCCAATCAATGCTAATAAATTGTGATACTTGTGTTTAAAATTCTTCTTTTAGTATTCGAAAATAATATTACTAAAAATGTGTCACAGCCGCAACTCCAAAGAATTATTGAAATACTATTTAAATGTCATTTATTTTACACAACAGGCCTTCTGTAATAAAAAAATAATATTATAATATTTCTATCAACATTCAATTTTATGTGCTTTCAAACCCGTGATTGCCGAGATTCTTAGAGGACAGCCAGTCTACCGAACAAATTTATGTAGTCAGCTGGCCTAAACCCTCTCAATGGTGGAGGAGACCCGTGCTCAGCAGTGGGCGTATATGGGTTGATGAAGAAGAAGAAGAAAAAGAAGTCAGCTGGGATCAGGCCTTCTCTCCAACTAAGAGGGTTTAGGTCTTAATCCACAACGCTGGCCTAGTTCGAACTACGGACTACTATTTCCAAGATCTATAATGCGAGCACGCGGTCTAAAGCCAGTATTACAAACCACAAAGTTCCCATTGTCTTGAAGCCCTCAGGCTCAGTGCGAATGCGTGATATCAGCCATTATTTCATTTCCTCGCCCGCTGGTAGAGTTTAATATTGTTGTTAATAAATTAGTTTGTTACGAGGCCCCGTGTTTATTGCTCGGGACGTGACCTCCCGTTGTAAGTTTACGGGTCTGTGTGAATTTACGAAAGTATTCTGTAAGTATGCCCTTTACATTAGGATTAAACGTTAATGTAACTCTACTTATGAATCATAAAATAGAAATGACTTCCAATAATATTAATCCAGCAATACTGACAATTAAAAAGTCATTTACGAACACTTATACCCATATCCTCGAAGAGTTTGATTGTACACCCAAATTCATCAGCTCCACCATGTCCCACGTAAGTGTGTTAACAACTTCCTGAAACGAAACCTAATAACGCTTTCCCTGAACGGATCCCTTGGTCCTACGCCACATACTCATACCATGTAACCATCAGCTATGTATGCAACCTTCCATAGAATAAAAACATTCAAACACAGCACCGACAAGCAAAGAATGCAACAGCCAAAACAAATAATCCATACTCCCCATTCCTCATTACAATAGGCAATACAATCAGGCCGTTCCAATAGTGGATAGACCGCAGATGGGAGATACAGCGTGTAATAAATTGGTCCGACGGTACGTCTGTACGCATTCACCGTTAACTATTAATAGAATAATGCACATCGATTCCACTTCCACGATTAATGAGTGAGATTTGTGGGCGGGTATTTGTGGTATATTGGGTATGTACGCGGTGGAATAATTGCCCTTTATTGTATCGCTCGTAACGACCCAGGGCAGAGAAACTGATATTAAATTAATTAGTTTTTATTTTCGTTCACCTCGAAATTATTTTAGGCTAATTTAAAACACAGCTAAACGTAATCATCATCATCATGTCAGCCAATCTTAGTCCCCTGCTGGACATAGGCCTCCCCCAATGACTTCCACAGCTAAACGTAATGGGAGTCATAAAAGCCTCGTTAAGTTCTACTATATTCTATATCAACTCATATTCTTTCAACTATCGGGCGCGGCCGTCCTAAGTTTCTCGGAGAACTTAGGCCTTTACCACACTTGCTATCATACCTAATCATACCTGAAATAATATATTTTCCTGGTTTTCAAATATCCTTTATTACTAACACACGACCATTTCAACTTCTAAAAAAAGTTTAGTCGATGTACAATTTTATTCAATTACTTCAGGATGTTTTCCTCACAATCTTTCGATTGACCGATTAAACTTTTACTTGTGTTACGAAATCACCTACAGCCAACGGTTGCACGTTATCTAATACTTTGATGTTTTATTTCCTGCCCTTATCTGTTTCTTTTGCATCAGTGTTATAGATTAGTTTTATTACACCTAGTAGCTCTCGGGTTATTGTAAGAGTAAACATTAAAATGGTATCGGAGACTTTAGTGTCTTCCCTGAGATTATCAAAAGCAATATATTTTTCATTATCATCATCATCATCAACCCATATACGCCCACTGCTGAGCACGGATCTCCTCTACCATTGAGAGGGTTTAGGCCATAGTCCACCACGCTGGCCTAGTGCGGGTTGGCGGACTACACACCTAAGAAATTCCTAAGAACTGTTAGGTGTGCAGGTTTCACCACGATGTTTTCCTTCACCGTTAAAGCAAGTGATAATTCAATTTGAATACACACATAACTTCGAAAAGTCAGAGGTGTGTGCCTGGGGTTCGAACCCGCGACCGCCGAGATTCTCGACCGCGCGCCCAAACCTCAAGGCCATCACTGCTATATAATATTTTTATATATTTTTGCTTCCGACATATTCAAACTATTACCTACATATTCAGACAATTAAAAAATATATGCATTGGTATTAAAACACTTCATGTACAAATAAAACAGGCATGCTTCTGTTTAATTTGCACGTATTAAGTTTGCTCCTTGAGCGTGGTAAATTAGGTGGTAAAAGCTATTAATGTTACAATTACAACCAAGATGATGATGATGATAAAAAATGTTAGTCAAGATTTATAATAACATTGTTGTATTAGAGTGCATCAATAACTTTAAAGTCATTGGGATAAGAATTTACTAATTACGTTTCTCAATTTAATTTCGTTTTGCAAAAAGTCAACTTTATTGTAACAGGTGAAAAAGTTTAATCAGAAATTTAGTATTCTAATTATTTCATACACACATCTTGTTTAATTAGGAAGTCGAAACAAGACTGTGACTCATTTTAATTTGACGGTATTTGGTCGTCAATTGCTTCCGGCAATAATTTTCTCAGATAAATTATTAGGAAACTCATTGTTGTTTTAATAAAACTGTTGCAAAATAATCATCAAAATTAAAAACAAAAAAGTGTTCAAAAAGGAGGTTAATAAGCGTTTATAAAAAGAGAAAGTACTTACACAATGCAAAAACAATCAGAGCCAATGATTTCTAAAAAGATCAAATGAATGGTGGTGAAATTGATAAAATGCCGGCAGTAAATTGCTCATCCTGGTTTCTTAGGTCCAATTAAATGCATAACCCACATTTGCGTCTAGATGTAAAGCGGCGGCTACATTCACAGGCTAAGCTTTGTGAGTGCAGATAAAAGGTGTTACAGATAGACCATGTTGGTCTTGAATAGGGTACTGAGTGGTAACGTGTGAATTAGCTCTAATTTAAGTAGTTATACTAAAAACGTCTGCTTGAAACAGAAGGCCCATTAAATGGTAGTATCTTTTGCCACAGCTAAAATTTTTGTGACCGTATCATAACAAGTATTTAAGTTTTTAGTGGCTGGTTGGTGACTTTCAAATCGGCCTACATTATACTACGGAGACGGAGCGTTTAGCTGTCTAACATTAAATCACTAGACCTAGACTAGAAGTAAACTTAATTGTCAGGGAGGTAAATTAGATTGAAAGTTGAATGCGCCAGTCTCGATGCCATCAATAATGATAACAAAGTTACACGCACGAAACTTGAATTAATGAAGAAGTTCTTAACTTATCTAAAAGATGAAAAAAGATAAGCTACAATTTTAAAGTGAAAGCCCGAATTGGTACTTAAGATAAAATGTCTTGGTCAAGTTGATAAAAAATTTTGAAGGGTAGTATAAGTATCACTAAAATTATTATGGAACTAATAGTGACAAAAAAAAGATTAGTAATTTGTAAAACTGACCGGAAAGGAAAGACTGAAAAATAATTAATCACTATGGAACTTAAAAATATATAATATACTGTCTATCCTAAAAATGTATTCTTGTATATTATATAAAGAATACCAAGAAAAAGTCCAGACTCCATACCAACTTAATCGTATGATAATACAAGAATAAAGATTCGCATACACGTCCTAAAGAATTTAAAGGCACTACCATCGCATAATTCATGAGGCATTCTCTGCCATAAATGGTTTTGGACGAAAGTGATCCTAAAGCTGCAACTGACCACCAAAAATGGCTAGCGGACCATTCCGATCCAGTTTCTAAGCGATGAGATTTCTGATTTTAACTCACTGCGCAATGGAAGAGGTTATAACGGTGGATATTTTAGATCTGACGAAATAGATTTGGTAAATATATAGATGAATCTTTTCGTGTGTAATGTATTTGTTGTTTCCAGATGTGGGTCAAAGGGCTAAAAAGTGCAAAAATACCTTCATGATTGTGTTTTGTTTAGGATAGAATAAATGACACCTTTTAAGTAGGCCATATTTTGAACTATTAATTAAATATATGCCATTAACAAATTATGTAAGTCACATCTTAGCAAGTACTAGTGATTTCCTATTTTAATTTAAAATTGTGTTTGTTTACACCATAAATCATTAAATCATGTATCAGTCATCAGGTATTGAAAACCAAATTCGGTTTTGCAAGCCTCCGAAATTAGTGAGTATGAAACTTATAAGTCATTATTTTTATCGGCAAATTACTAAATCTACTTCTTACATAAGGAACTATAGTTTTACTCAATATTTCAACAATGTTTCTCGGTACTTGAATTAGTACTTGACGATGTATGGTTAATGGCCATCATTAATAACGGTTAGAAATTCCTTGAAACTTCAATACAATACCAACTCCTTTTCACAGTAAATTCCAGAAGCGATACTCTAAAAGCACCCTTCATAGTTACTTGTTTACTGATAACTATGTTTGTACTTACCTTGCTCCCAATACCAAGTTCATCCATCACTTTTTATAACCTCTTATCTGCCCTGGATCGCACGTCAGCTTCTAAGAGCCCGTACTTGTCTCCACCATTAATACTAATGTAACAATTGATAATGTAAAGTGACCACCTGGTGTTTGCATCACAGTGATTGTCTTAATTGATACGACTATTAAGGTCTCGTGTAAGAATATTTTACGAGTACTGTTCAGTCAGACGTAACGTGATTTGGTTGGGTTTACGTTCTAAACTTCCAATTCATTTGTCTGACCTGCTAGGGTTGTTAGCTTGACAAATTTTGCAGTTTACTTCTCATTTAAATGTATTTTCGATTGTAAATAACCCAGAGTCGTGATCAACAATTACAATTGTATGTATTAGCTTCTGAAAATGAATGATATAACACCAAAATGGGCTTTAAAGACTTGTGGGATGATAGTTATGGCGTACAGCCCTATTCTACAAGCTAGTAAATAAATAGACACTATTTGTAATTTGATTAAGAATTGGTTAGTTAAACGCCAATGTATAGTGCCATTTGTGTGTTTATTGCTATTAATAGAGGTAGATGTTCGATCGAAGATAAATCTTATATACGAGATACAAATACCGTTTAAGGTTTAAAATTAGATTCTACAATTTTATAGTACAACAATCGTAATTAATTTAATTCTATTTCGAAAACCGTACATTTACTTGATACTTCTAGTATTTAGAGTAGGTACTCATGGAACTAAGTTTACTATTAAATGAAATATTTTTGTTGACTGTTCATGGATGTTTTTAGATATTTATTGTCAGTGGCAACTTTTTCAGTACCTATACATCTCAATATATTTCCATCTAAACCATAAGGTGTAGAGTTGTCACTTTGCCTAACCCATATAAAGCGGTCTTTGTTCAATTATGGTTTATAACAAAACATCTTAAGCCAATAGTTTCTACTATTGTAGTAACATATTAGTCTTTAAGCTCAATCAGACTTGGAAGATTCACATTACCCCAAGGATCTTATTAATGGGGCTATGTAAGCCAAAATGAACGAAATGTCTTGAACATTCTCAACTACACTGAAAACGATAAACCATCTCAAAATAACGGAATATAAAATGGAAACAGTAAACAAGTTGGAGCCAGACTAGGTGTTGCAGAGTGCAGAGCTGTGTGTTACGTGTCAGCTAATAGAATTGCTGTGATTATTTCATAAACGTCACATAGACATGCTGATGGTTTACTATACGTTTGGATAACTGGATTCTGATTATATGAGGGATGTGGAAAACATTTTGGACTGCCGAGTGCATTTAATAGCAAACAGATGAAATGTGAGGCTGCTGGTTCGATCACGACACCAATGTTTGTGCGATTGGCAAAATTTTGATTCGTTCCTATAGGTCTGTAAGACCGAAAGGCTCTCGTAGTTACTACTAACTAAAGCTTGACTAAAAAGATCGAATCGTAGTGTGGGTTCGGAACCTCAGATATGTCTCAGTGAAAAATTTTTGTCATATTTAAACAACACCGTTTATATTTTTGATTTGATCATACATCATGTACATCATTAGTGAGGAGAAGACCTACAAAATGTATTTAGAGCGTATGTTAATCGGGTCGGTAAAGGGCGCCCGAGGAGAACGTAATACAAATAAATGATCTCCGAAAAGGGCATATCAGGAGTACTCTTAACCGACTTAAATGCGTGACAATACATGAATGTAGGCACGGGCGGTATGTCAAGATCTAAGGGTGTGGTGGCACTCTATAGTCTCTGCTTATCCTACTGAGAATTAGGCGTGGTTTATTTATAAAATTTTCGCAGATATCAATAAATTTCATAAGAACGGGAATTTATCATTAGTTCTTTCAGCGAGCTTATAAAGTGAAACAAAAAGGAAAGAAGTCTTATTAGTATTCTTTGATACCAAATCGAATGTGTCAAAATGTTGATAATTTTAGGCCTATTGGTTTTTCAAGTGAATTCGAAATTGTTTCTAAATTAAGAAATAGTAGTGTCTAAATTCATATTTTTCCGTTATTACTTTTACATAAGTACTCAGTTTTAAAGTACCTATCGGCTTCCTCATCACATAATGGGACTAATAAGCCGTTGTGGAAATTTGTATGCAATTGTAGCGTTCTGCCTGCCCCTGTGGGAATACCCGCGTGATGGTATGTATGTTAACCATTCTACATTGTTGGAATAACTTCCTATTGGTGTTACTGGATTATTAAGTATGCATATTTATATGTATGACACGGGAAAATACCCTAACCGGGAATCAAACCGCACATTCTAAAAGCGCCTATCTCAAGAAGTAGTTTATTGAATAATCTCCGCAGTTGGATCGTGATTAGAAATTTCACAACTCTTGACATATTCTAAAGATCACGGATTAAGTTAATTAAATGTGAAAATCCGATCTATACATTAAAAACTTGTATATCATTTTAATCTATAGTTTTATCGTCTTTAGATGAGAGGTATTTATGAGGGATTTATTTCTTTACGAAACATAAGAACTTAAGGCGTAAGTCTTAAGTTTTATTAAACGAGATGGTCATAAAAATATGTTTAATAATTTATATTAGTATTCATTACCTCACGCCTTGACATGTTTGAGGTATTCTTTTCCGCGTCGGAGAATATAAGATTCAGGTCCATTATCGTAATCATCAACCCATATATGTCCCACTAGTAGGTATGTTCCTCCTCTACCATAAAATGGATTTAAGCCTGAGTCTACCACGCCTTATGCGGGTTGACGGATCAGTGACACACCTAAGAAATTCTTAAGAACTTTTAGGTGTGCAGATTTTCTTTACTATTGAAGTTAGTGTTATTTAATTGTACACTAACCTTTGGAAAGTCAAAAGTGGTTTTCTGTGATTTGAACCCACGTCCGCCGAGATTCCCAGCCTAAACCTCGAAGCCATCACTATTATTTGGCCCTATCCCACCACACACCCGCCACTGCAACTCCTGTATTCCAGGATCAACAGCGGCACGCACAGTATTGGCGCCGAGCAATGAAGCTCAGCGAATCTAAGGGGACCTAAATTGTCATAATCCCGCGACGAAGTTAATCAGAAAAACAATGTAAAGGAGGAGTTGGAAAAACAAAGAGTTGTCCACTTCCCTCCACAGCAAAGCGGGTGACAAAATATTGAGCTATGAGGTTTAACCTCACATAAAGAAGACAATTACAATTACCAAAAATTTGACGCAATTAACTAGCGCACCACGGATAAATAACTATTGCTTAAATTGGACCTAACGTGCGAACTGTTATACAGACTTCCAATAATAGGCATGGCAAAATCGCTGAAAGGCACGGAAATTCCTCCTAGATTCAACGAGGTCTGTATAATAAACAACACCAGACGTTACATGCATACTATTGAGCATACTGTTACGCTCATCCGACCAAAGATTGCACTCCCAAAGGATATGATGTGCGGACTGTTCATATTCGCAATCATGTGTTGAGCATTGGCACATAGGAGAATCAACCAACTTAAATGAGAATAATTTGCTACGAAAATTGCCGTGACCCGTTAGAAATTGCGACACGTAATGATCAATCTCAAGCCAGGTTTTTGCCAAGCGATCGCTAACCGACGGAAAATATTGATAGAGATGACGTCCCTTTACAGACAGCTTCCATCGGTTTTGCCATTCTTCTATTAATTCCGAGTAAGCCATCACTATTATATCTACCTCTAGCCTTCACCATCCACCTGTACAAAACAATTGCAAGTCACGAGCGGCGGCAGAAAGTGGGTGATCTCGATCGAGGCCGCTTCTTAATCGGGAGAATGACAAAAGCTCGAGCTTATTACTAATCAACGCATATCAATGGACTTGGTGACGTAATGCGGAATGTTTGAAGGCTGACATCACAGAGTGGGCGATTGTGGACTGTTTTACATAGTTTTTAATAGACAGATCTCGATCTATTAAACTAATTTACAATACATCTGTTGCCGAAGAAATTTTAGCTGTAGACTCTATAAGCTATGACATTTTCAAAAATGTAATAAGGAGAATTTAATCAGCTCTAGTTTTTGAGTTTCAGCGATCAAGGTATAAAAAATACATATATTTAAAAATGTTTACTAAAAAAATATTATATGGTTTCAGTATCCGGTATTCGGTATTCCCGGGACGAGCAAAGATTAAATAATAAATACACCCAACAGTCACAAATAATGTAGCTTTCTGCTGGTAAAAGAATTTTCTAAATCGGTTCAGCAGATTCAAAGATTACCCGCCACTATTACAAATGTTTTTTTTTTAATTGTTTAAAGCATGTACTGAATGTGGATAATTGTCTATAACATAAAATAGAATAAAAATAAACAGATGACGATTCCTGGATATAAAAATAGATACACCTCTATTTATCTCTGCGTAATATAATTAGATTTCGATATTATTATGCTGGCCTTTTCGCGAGTTGATTATATCGTGACATGCTTGCGAATACAAATACCCAACGAATAAGAGCTACGAACACTGGTATAATAACATGACTATGACTATAACTGTAAATTAAGATGATCTATAATAATGTGTATTTAATTATATATTTTTATTTGTTACAGGTAAGAGTCACCAATATGTAACGACATACTACAAGACCATTTCGCATGGTAAAGTAAGTTATAAAACCTCATTTGAAAAATATATTTTTTGCCTTACATATTAACTTATACCTATTCCAAATTAGTTATTACGCAAGAATCGAACCCGCACCAAACATCGCCGGCGCCTAACCAAGCCCAATACAAACACCAATATTTCCCAACACAATTGTCAATGCATTACATAACTGCTTAATTATATTACTGAAGTGGTAATGCGGTTCACTTCCCGATCAATGTATCAAATCTGATGTTTTAAGCATAAGTTTTATTGGAAATGGCAATAATATTACTTAGTCCATTAGCTCAGTCACGTATTTCGCGTTTAAATTTAATATTATCAGCTTTATTGTGAATTAAAACGGTTGGCCGTTTCACGCTGGGCAAGTTACTTCCCTGGAGAGTGTAGGGCAAGTAAATGATTGGATAAGTAACTTGCATTGGCCTGGGACCTCAAGAGTTAAGTTCTGCCAGCGCTTTGAAGAAAGGCTTAACTCTTCCAAATTGTAGAGGTAACCTAAACATTTTTAATAAAATTAACTATAAGATTAATATAACAATTTTAGAATTA
The DNA here is from genome assembly GCA_030295005.1 of Cephonodes hylas. Taxonomy (NCBI): domain Eukaryota; kingdom Metazoa; phylum Arthropoda; class Insecta; order Lepidoptera; family Sphingidae; genus Cephonodes; species Cephonodes hylas. The sequence goes on from AP025371.1 coordinate 11,673,161, forward strand.
CTTTCTATTAATTATAGAATTTCGTGTCTGTAAAACAACTACAGTATTTTCGATGAAATGCAGATTATGCAAAAAAAAGATAAGTTTTAGATCTCCATAATAATTCATAGTTACTAGACAAAACTGTTATGTTTCACTCATTGACACAAGTGGTATAAACAATTTTACGGATTGAAAAATATTAATACGTACATTCTAAAAACCTTGACTAAAACACAGGAAATTCTAGTTTATAAAAAGCATTATTTCTATTATGCATGAACTGCGCTTTATTTATATACATTATATTCATATCTCGACCTGTTTTTTTCGCTATAAAAAGACTGATAAAAATACAATATTCATCTATAGCTGAGCACAAGCCTCCTTTCTAGTGTTTGGGCGTTAGCCCGCCATGTCTGTCTACTGCGACTTGCTCAATACCTAAAAATTCGTAAAGTAACATAAGTTTTTTGCGATGATTTGACCCTTAAAACAAGTCATTTAATCTTTACTGAAGAAAGCTTTTCCGATATTTTAACCTTGGAAATAAATAACTGAATGACACAAATATAAATCAACGAAATCTTAGTTTTAATTTAATTGTATAAGGAAGTTTCTCCCCAACTATCTCAGCGTGAACCAAACTTCTTTGTAGCTAAGAAACAGTTTATTGACAAATCTGAATATTTTGTTATCGCTTTAACCTTCCGCGTTGTGAGCTGACCCCATTAAACTGCGATTGTTAAAACTCACGATTATATTCAATAAATAGTAGTGTGGTGACGTCACCTTTTACTTCCGACACGAGTATTACTCAATTATAATTATTAAGGCGTGTTACTTGCAATTGATTGGTGTATTTAGTCTACTTCTTAAATGATGGCGTCGAGGTTTAGGCACGCGGTGGAAAATCTCGGCGATCGCGGGTTCAAACCCTAGGCACACAGCTCTGACTTTTCTTAGTTATCTGTGTATTCACAATGAATTATAGTGTACTCTGACGGTAAAAGGAAACATCGTGATGAAACCTGCACACCCAAAATTTCTTAGGAAATCCAAGGTGTGTAGTCCGCCAAAGTGCACTCAGCTAGCATGGTGGACTGCAGCGGAAAGTATATGGACTAAAGATGACATATTTTTATTATTATTCAGCACTTTACGGGTACTTAAGTTTCTAATATGACCATACTTTATAAGTGACACTTTTCGGCCATCACAAGAAGAACTTAACAGCTTTCCTCCCAACAATGGAACATTGAATCTCTGCCCTATGAGAAGACAACCCAGCACGCCCCCCCGATGACACTTGAGACTTAAAATATTCATATTTAAGGCAACGGTACCTCATCACATCAACGCGTACAATAGCGTGGTATTTCGTAGGCATCCGTAACAGTTATATTGACAGGCGGCGCGAATGGGCCCGCTTGGACGGCCGATTTGATATCTTGATAAACGCGTTCGGGAATGAATCGGTCAATTTTCGGCTATGCATCTCCATTTTAATACCTTTTTGGTGATGCAACTGCTTGTACCGTTTGATGGATAGGAGAACCTGATTATAATAACGATTCTATTATGTATTTGAGAATATTAACATCGCCTTTGAGGGTATTGTCGAATTTAGAATCTTGAACATGTATTTGCAAGACAGTAAAATATATGTGAGAAACAAATTGATTGAAAAGAGATTTATGTATATGAGATGAGAATTATGGGTAAATGAACTCCTTTCATATCAGCACAATTTCGTGGTATCCAAAAAAAGAGACGTCTATGCCCAACTAAAAAATTTTGCAAAATATGTATAAAAATTGCTTTTGGAACCAGACTTTGAAATCCTTAGAATACGCTTCGTGCTGATACTAATATACTATAATTCTATAGTCTACAGCCTCTCATTTGATTAATTCAAGTATAAAGAGGGAGTGTTAGCAAAAACCGACCGCAGGGTAATTCAGTGAAAGTGGCAGTGACGTGCCAACGCTCCATCAATCTTGTGAGTTTATCAGTTCACTGTAATTGGCCAAGTAGAAGTCTGCATGGGGTATTAACAAGTTGATATTGCTTCCGTAGGTTTTTGCATCCTTGCCTTTCTTGGTTTCTTGTCGTGAGGATGAAATATATATTGAATTTATTTTCAATGGGTAAAATTTATTGTAAAGGATATCTTTGAAGAATTAATTGCATAATGGGTTGGAAAAATGGTACATCATTACGTTATGTAAAATAATAATAAAGATAGAAAAAAATTCAATTTAGCTAAGCTAGTCGCGTACAGTTAGTTTTAGAATAAGAACTAAGTCTAGAAACAAATAAATATCCAGGATTATTCGATATACTATAATACTTACAGCATTTTAAAGAAATCGATTCAAAAACATCTCATTACAAAATTATGACCTCAATAATGATTAAAAATTAAAACAGTTAGGGGAAGGTGGGGTAATTGAGAACGGCGGGTAATTGAGAACAGTTGAATATCAAATAAACCCCCCGGACTATACCACCCGTACACATCTAAGCCGATGCGCTTGCCGTCCTTTAGTATGCCCGCAAAAATGTGATTGAGAGGACCCACGCATCTCGTCACGGGGAGTCAAATAATATTTTATGTAATTTTGTTATAATTTTTGTCGTAAGTAAAAATTTGTGTAAAAAGTATATTTTTGAGGTTAACGACAACATATTTTGTTGCAATTTTACATGTACTATCTGTTTATAAATTCCAAGTAGTTTTAAGTTCACGGTCAATAATATGACAAGTAACGGTCATTTTGTTTCGACTATCCAAGTTCGGGTAATTAGGAACGGCATCAGGAGGGTAAATGTGAACGTTCCTAATTACCCCTAATAGTTAATTGATCATGTAAAGTGTTCTTATAAATCAAACTGTTATGGGTATGCCCCTTGATACTACTCCTCCATCAGTTTCTGTGCTTCTTTCCGAAATAATTAACGTACCTGTCATTCCAAAAACAACCATTTCTAAGAGAAGAAATAGAAAAAATCGCAGATTTTGTCCAGCAGACCTATGAAATATCAATTAGAGCAAAAAGAGAAAAGAAAAGTTGAAAGGAAAATTAAAAAAGAGAAGTTTGTAACGAAAGAGAATACTAAAACTACAAAAAAGAAGCCACAACTTCAGCGGATAGAGGTCAGAAATTTAAAGGAGTTTGAAGGAAATGAAAATGAAGAGAATTATTTCTGCATATTTTGCGGTGAAAAATATGGATCTCCACCCGCAGGAGATTGGATCATGTCCGTCATTTGCAACAACTGGGCACATGATAAATGTACCAGCGGCCAATGCAGTAGGGGTTACGTCTGTGATTTGTGCCAAACTAAATAATTATAGTAGATTAAGTATTAAGTCGTTCGCAATTACCCCATATCGTTCGTATTTGCCCCGCGGACTGATCTCAACTACCCCACATGGTGTCGGGTAAATACGAACGGATATGTTTTTTCTTTTCTTTATTTTTTTTTTTATAAAGTTTATTTCTAAGAGTTTTGAGTTAATTTCTTTGTAGCTAGATAAGTAAAGTTCATGTTGCAATCAAAATTTTATTACATTTATGATTTTTTTTATTACTTTACAGGGTTTTAAGTTAGGTGTTCCCAATTACCCCACTTTCCCCTATCTAAATCACGGGGCATAAATCATAAACCAACCAAAGAGGTTTTAAATAGCGCTGGGACAAAGAAAGCTCCATTCAGCCGGGCTGGTAAAATGATTAACACTTTAAGTGGACTGTTCGATCAGTGCCAATGATTGCGGAACACGAATGGAAGTGCGGCGTAAGTTGAGGGCTGAGCGATTTGTAATTACCTGTAAATGTAGAATGGAAATCGGGGAAGGTTGTGTGAAAGCCGAGATCGTTTATGGATAGATGTAATTAAGTTTCAATATTGTTTTTTATAGATATTCCTTTGTCGTTAATAAAAGGGTTTTTAAGTTGAAATAACACATAAATAACGAAGCAAAAAGACAAAGTCAAAAGTGGGACACACTAATATTTGTTTCAATTCTGGGCGATGGTAAGACCTAATTAACCTAATGTCTCTCGTAGTTTCTGATAACCACGACACAAGAGTTGCATCTTAATGTAGGGTGAGAGCTATGTAAGTGAGTGACTGTCGGTCTTAATTATTTATATTTAAAAACACAATACAAGTGTAAATGAAATAAGGAGTTGTAATATTAGTTAATAAAGAATTTCGTCTTGACCGCTTAATAGTTATACATTGAAACACCAAAGAGGTTTTAGCAGTGTTTTGCAAAGGTTTAACATTTTAATTGAAATTTTAATTGGCCCTGTGAAAGTCGTAAGTTCAAACAAACGTTATTTGATGGTTTAACTTAAAACACATTTAACTTCCAGGAAATACTCTTTAATTTATTTCTTCAATCACATCTAAAGTAAAAATTATTCCCTACTTTATGAATGTTTCAATTACGCTTTGCAATTTTATTCCGAAATATGAAATTAAAATACCTTTTCCAACGTCCATTTTCTATATTCATTTTTGAAATCTTTTCTGAATCTTTGGATATCATTTGAGGGCGAATTTACGAAAATCTATTAATGTTATGAGAGGGGTGATCATGATATCTCATTATCCTGATTTATTTTTATTTATTCTGTATCGTAGTATCAAAAACTTCGAAACACTACAGTCACACTAAATACACTGATACCAAATTTGTGGATAACATTTATCACTCACTCAACTCAACATTTATAACTCATAGGAGTCTTGTATCCGGGCCTATGACAACCTCTATGAGTGTGACTTTCAAGAATTTTGTTTTATAGTTCTTACATATTAATTGCTAGTCAAACACAACAATAATTTACCAAAATAGTAGTTACACAACAACTGTAAAACATTAACGACATTAATAAAAATACGTTTAACATTCAACCTTTACTAGTGTTTTGGTAATCGACAGTACCTTTTTACGTAACCATTGCGCAAGTTTTTCTCTATAACTTGGATTTTACTGTCAAATGCAGCCGTAAAGTAAACAAAGTAATCATAAAGCCGTACAAATAACTATAAAGTTTTGTTAGTTTAACAGTGGCAACAAAAACATTAACATATGCGGATAGTGCATACATGCGCCTGCGCAGCGGAAACACACCTACACGCACAAACATTTGCATACGAGAATGATATGAAATTATATAACAAATGTAATGTTTACTACATCCTTAGATGTGAAGATTAGTTCGTTACGCTATCATGTCTAAAGTAATAGACTTATTTGGATAATTTTTCGTAATGAGATAGTTAGGTTCCTAGGACTGTTAAAGGTTGATTTTTTCCATAATAATGTTAGCTACCTGAAGATTTTTTGTCACAGAACGGGGTTCGAACGTCTAGCCTATTTTATCCCGAGCTTGTGTCCAACCAGCTATGCCACAGAGACTGTCTAGTATATATGCGACTTTCCGGTCGATTTATTATTAATACCATTTATATAATATGTATAAATAACATAACAAATACTGATTGATACAATTAATTGTATAAAAAACACGACAATCTTATCAGTACACGCGTCGGTAACTTACCTTCGCTGGTTTGATAACTAATCTTAAACATACTTTTTTTTCTGAGTAGTAATAAAGTAAGGTTAGTCATTTTGATACGTGATTGAAATGGCTAGACGTATCGATAATCTCAAATTTATATTTTAACGTTTGTTGAAATAAAAAGAGTGTTAAAGTTTGAAGTATACATAATCTTTCTGTAATATCTTGCACTTCTTCTTCTTCTTCATCAACCCATATACGCCCACTGCTGAGCACGGGTCTCCTCTACCATTGAGAGGGATTAGGCCATAGTCCACCACGCTGGCCTAGTGCGGGTTGGCGGACTACACACCTAAGAAATTCCTAAGAACTTTTAGGTGTGCAGGTTTTATCACGATGTTTTCCATCACCGTTAAAGCAAATGATAATTCAATTTGAATACACACATAACTTTCGAAAAGTCAGAGGTGTGTGCCTGGGGTTTGAACCCGCGACCGCCGAGATTCTCGACCGCGCGCCTAAACCTCGAGGCCATCACTGCTTCAACTTGCTATAATTTTAAAGGTACTTTAGATAAAAATACAAATATAATATAACTTATTTTATGGTTAATAAACGTCATATAAGACGTATCTAAGACCTACCAATTTACACACCCGCTACCAATCATTACCAACACCCTCAAACAATCAGCCTAAATCATTTTCCAATACAAAACCAATATAATACGATCAAGTGGCCACAATAACTAGAACGGGCGTAGAGGTTTCAATGGCGCGATGTCGCAAGCAAAGACCAGCGTATTTCTACATAAACTTTTCATTGATAATAACGTGGGTGGACCTGTCTCTGGTCAGTCCATTCATGAATTGGGTAAGTCTGGCCCACGCAGCTAACGGTCGGGACTGTGTGCATACTACTAAATTACCTTAATTAATACGAATTTTACAGAGATTTTTGATTTAGGTTTGTCATTTGCTGACATGTTTTTTGACTTGTTAATCGTGTGTGGGTTTGTGTATAAAAAGCGATCGTTAATTTAGATAGTGTTTGATTCTTTAATCGAATCCCAAACATGGTTACAGAGGAGTAAAATGATTAGAAACGTGAGTTTTCATGTCTGTTCACAATTTAATGGATGACAGGCGTAAGAATATTTTAAAAGCGAATTGAAGAATTAAGTTAAGGAGTAGAAATACTTGTCTTTTTACCCTTTTGTGGATACAGGTGTATGTATATTTAAAAGCTTAATAATAAATCAATAATTACTTTCTTGATAGACCGTAATTATACAGATTATATACCACAACAAGAATTTTTTTAATTATTTTTTTTTATATTATATTCAGTGTAAACGTATTTCTTGTTTTTGTTGCCACTCGCTTCAATCGTGATAAGAAAATATTCACTATTAAGTAAATTATAACATGAAGTCCGAAGCAGAAATATGGTTACATCATAAATTATCTTATAAGGATATAGACTATAGAATATAAATGAGGCTAAAAATAGACTTATTATGAATGTGTTTTAAGCCTTGTTTAATTTAGTTCATTTTTTAAAGCAATACGAAAGCAAAGGCAAAGTATTGTAAAGCCATTTTCAAATCATATAATTACGTAATAGAACATCTTTACAACCGTCTTCTTGTCAATATTTTTTTTACAAATTTATACACGCTACCGACCTGTTCGTACAAAAAATTAGAAGCCAATAAAAGACACTGATACATTTAATTACAAAGCAAAACACGACGATACCATGTCTTCACTAATGAGGCTTCGACGCATGAAACCCGACACCAATCACCCACAACATAAAACGGAGTGACAGTCGACGCTATTCCGAATTAATTGATTTCATACATACATACATTCATACATACATACATTCATACATACATACATTCATACATACATAACCGCACGCCAGTATTCTCTGATGGGATAGACTGAGGTGCATTTCTGCACCCACATTTCGCCAGGTAAGTATCAGTCCCACGTAATGGGGGGCGAGGCTATTACGGTTTTTCGGGCACATTTCCAGACTCCGTGCTGTTACCGGAAATTCTCTATTGGAAAAACCTAATAATACTTTGCCCGCCCCGGGAGTCGAACCCAGGATCTGTAGATCGCACGGTACACACTTGTACCGCGAGACCACAGTTGGTTTTACAATCAATAAACAGCTAGTTTCTTCGTGATATCGGTTAATGCAATGCGCGCCATTTCCTGCGTGGTGATTTATTACAGCTGATCTTTTTTATTTATAGTTTGAATAGATAGACTGTTCGTGTCAATTCTTTGTACATATTACACGTACCTACATTTCTTATAGGGCAAAGAGACAAAACACTATCTGATAGTAAGCATAAACAGATCATTGGTAATAGACTCTTAGAGCGTGGTGGACTAAGGCTCCACCTCTCAGTGGTAGAGGAGGCCCGTGCCCAGCAGTGGGACGTACATGAGCTGATGATGATGATGAGAGACGATGAAAGAGTACATATAGGATATAAGGAATAGGATATAAGGAGTAGTCAATAGGGTATTTTTTTTTGGTATTTAAACTTTAACTGTTTTAAGAAAAAAATTGCCCTTTTACCTATAGTAGCCTTACTCGCATCGGTTCAGACCCTTGAAACTACTCCCTAACGTGGGTATAGAACCCGAGACTTCTCAACAGCCCTGCACACACCGCAAGACCAATAGGCAGTAATTATCATAGCTAAATGCGTATGCAACCCGAGACTACACATTAAGGCTGCAGATTATATGACTTGTGGTAAATAAAATTCACGTTGCAATCCTCATTAGCGGAATATAATTAATTTCGCCTCAATATAATTTGCATTTGGCCCGGTTTGAGTCAATTCTGATCTTTCGTATTTGCATATTGCATACTCAAATTCTCCTTGCTCCTGTATATTATGGGGCAAATTAAATATGATTTCCGGAATAAAAATGCCATATTTAGTCTATATATACCAAAGTTTTATCTTAATCATACGTACCGTTTTTGTGTATTAGATTAAGATTTAACTAAACACATTCGAATTACTGTGGCAAAATAAATACAATCGTATTTATTTATGTATTTTGAAATAAAAAATATTCATCAAATCTATAATTATTTTTCTTTAATCACGCTAATTATGAAACACTGCAAATTAAACAAAAGAGATTTCATTTTTAACCTTTTCATCGATAAAAAAAACAAATTCACTTTTCACAAAATACGTAAAAGAGGTTTAATTTCAATTCTTTCCATAAAAAAAAACAAATGCACACCAAAACACGCTTCTATTTTTAAACGTTAAAATCCGGCGTTTCCGGCAACCTATCGTCTTTTCCGCCACCTCAAAGCCGACCGCGGCGCCAAGATTTATTGGTTCCACGTCCAATGTCAGTGGAACGGCTTGCGTTTCTATCGGACTGGCCGGTGCCCCATTGTCTGCGGTCTCGTGCGAATTGTCTATGGGCCGATGACTTAATCCTTTGAGGTCACTGTGTTATGAACTGTTATACTTTTATTATTGTTTATTTCCTTAGCTTTAGTGACTTTTTTGAATTTCGTAATTAAAAGACGATAAAAGAAAAGAAGAATGGGTAGATATAGCTGCAATTATTATAAAAGGTATAGTCTATCATACCAGATGGTTTACAATACTCGAAACTCCCAAAAGTAAAATGAAAAGGTACAAAAATTCACATAACAATCTATAACCATTTTGTTAACAAATAAACAAGAGTTTTCCAAAAACGTAAGCTCTTAAGATGTAACTATAAAGAATGAAATTTGGCAAGGCCCTCGTAACATCTTTGACGCCCACGCAGACCCTTTAGTAATGTCATTGATTGCGATAATATTGACAGGTTTCGCGAAATTCCATGCTAAATAAGTATTTTGTATAATATGTGCAGATCGTATGCTATTGACAAAACTGTTTCACCATCTTCGATTCAAAGACTTCTTCTTGCAATCTGCGTTGCGGATTTTTAATAAAATTTTTTGTAGAATTACTGATTCTGTAATTCATATCCAAAAATGCTAAAGACTTTACACATTACATGATTTAATGTTAGTACACACATACTCATTAACATCTGTATTCCCCAAATAGCCATTTCTTAACCCTTCGCCCCCTATTACGTGGGGGCGAACCAATAGCTGTTTTTCGAAATCATTTTTATATTCTTACCTCTATGACGCCCGAACTGGGAGGCACGTATTTTTGCCGCACGACCACTAAGCGGTCGATTCAATAGCTTAATACTTGTCCAGAAATGTAAATGTTCTGTCTTTTAGAAAAAGTACTTCTTAGAAATAAATACAAGACCTTTTTCGAATTGTACATAAGCGGCTAGTTTATCAATAAAGCATAACAGTCTGACGGATATTACCTAAAAAATAAGGTCTTAAAATAAATAAACCAAATATGTATATTTTTAAAGGCAAAATCAGCGGAACTTTCTCACAACGACCCCATTTTGCGTGGGTCGGTTACGTGACCGCAGTTATCCAATTATCGCAACTTTTATACGCATAAATCACATGCGGCCGAATTTGGGAGGTGTGAATTGTGCACTATTTATTTTGTACGTTTTGGGTTATTTAAATTGTCCGGTTTATGCACTGTTGATCTTTTTCGGCGATAGCGCAATATTAGCCTTTTCGGTTAAGGCTTCATGACTTCAATATATTTTCGAATTATTTTATCGGTTTTAAATTTTTCATTCACGATTTATATAAAATACAACTGTCTCGTATCACTAGTGTATGCGGTGCAGTCTAAAAGTCCAAAGTTCGAGTCCCAAGTTTGATATAGTGAAATATGATTTTTAAATAATGAAACGTTTTAATCGACCAAGGTAACTTATATTAATGTTTATTTACGTCAAAATAATAACACCGCACCGATAATATATTGTCCATCTCTATCAATATATTAGGATACAAGACAGTTATTCCATGAATAAAATACCTTAAAACGGAATAAACCGACCGGTCGCAATTCTGAAAATATTTTTGCAACACGCACTCATTATACGTCTGACATTTCAAACGAGACTGGATGTCGTAACCGGCTTTACGGGCTGTAATTTTTGCGAATGTCGAATATGCCGAAATAATATTTTCATTCATAATTTTTCGCAACGTAGTTTCTTTCGCCTTGACGATGTGAAAATACATGCGTTTGCACGTAATGTAAAATTTTTTAGAGCACTATTCTACAAAACAAAATTCAAGTCAATATACTTTATACTAAAAACTTATGTAAACCCAGTGCTAACAATTTTCTTAAAGAAAATCCAATAAAACTACACAGCACGGGTACTGAACCCAAGACACTCGATCGCAGAATTTAATCACTGAACTAACGAAGTATTCGAAATCCAAAGCGTTCACAACAGCTGTACTTTTTGATAGCTATTTTTAACATCGGGCTAGACCAGATTTCCCGCGCTTACGATATAAAAAGTACATTGTAATCCATTCAAAATATAGAGAACATTTATATATCCCAACATTTATATATAAAAACAATCAGGAAAACCCAACACACAACTATTTCGTTGCATTTCTTTCGGTGAAAAACATTATCAGTTGCCAAATTTCCTTTTGGCTATACACTGCTTGTTCGACCACCCATTGAAGTGTTAGAACAGTTATGGATTAAAGCTCAAAGTCACGCTGTTAAATTTGTGTGTTCTCGAGATAAATGCAAGAGTAACACACGACTAAGTACTACAGTAACACGAAAGACTACAACTACTAAGACTGGTAGTCACACATATGAATAGAAAGAGACTCCAACGCACGACGTGCAAACACAATTCATTCGCTTCTAAAAATTATTTCTTCTTAATCTCGTCATGACAGGTGATTGATTACAAAAGTATTTTATTTGTTTTAACTTTATCGTATGCCAAGCTAAAAGAGTTACTTCTAATAAAATATTTTAGAAATCCCATACCCAATAAAACATTTTATTACGATTAAATAATCATAAACATGACGACATCCTAACGAGCTTATAATGATGTAAACAAAGTTAAAAATGATCGTAATATTGTGCAAATGCGTGAGATCAAGGACAAGTCGGTTTATATCGCTTCGTGATAAATTATATGCCTACTGCGTATGTGTGGTCTGTCTCATCTTTGTACCGGATTAAATTCATTAGACGATTTAGTGATGAAAGATGTTTATGGGAATTATTATTAAGCTTTAGCTTTCCTCTGGTTGCTATTGTCATAGGTAAATGTCATCACACGCCTGTGTTTGATACAGGTAAGTAGAGATGCATCCGTAGAACAAGTTTAAGCTAGCTATCAAGTTCAATGTAATAATGAATGGCAACGCCTTAGGGTATATAACTTAAAAAAATAAGTGGAAGAAGTAGAATGAAGTGCCAGTAAAATATAGTTTTAAATAAAAATTAAGGCCTTATTTAAAAACTTACAACACGGCAATATATGTTTATCAAAAAATTGCTATATTTTTTATCTTTATAAACCTTTCTATTTTAATTTTAATCTACCACAATACATCAACATTACACAACAAAACGCAAAAAAGTTTCTCGTGAAGAAGATTCACGCGAAATGTAATTTTTCTACGACCCACATTAACCTCTCATCGTGACGAGAGATGACTCAAGCCCTGGGAGACAAGTCGTGAACATAAAACCTAGGTTTCACAACGCCACGTCATGTGTTCCCAAAAACTATAGTGCGTTGACCCCACAAATTAAACAAGCACATGACAAACCAACAGCCGAGCTGTATTTGCGCATGTGTACTTTATTGCGCAAGCCTTTGGTTTTGATAATGAAATACATATGGCTAAAATTTTAAGTGTTTATGGTGTTGCTATCGAAATATTTTTTTTTTTTTTGTGAATTGGATGAAGTGAATTCTGTATCTACAGTTTTATAATTATGTACTTCATCATCACTATTGTTATAGTTACCCTTACTATGTAAATAATTATCTCCTTCAACATTAGGGTTCACCGCTGCTTGTAAGTTCCCCAAAAATGACCTATGGGCATTGGGCATCAAACTACATACTTTCAGCGACGTCCTGTAAAATTCTTCATCTCGACTACTTTATTAGTTACTAGCTTTTGCTCGCGACTCCGTCCGCGTAGACTACAGGGGTGAGTTCAGAAGAAAAATAAGTTGTAGTCTATTTTACTCCTCAGAGTCCTATTTATGTCCATACCAAAAATCATACAATTCAGTCTAATTGTTCAAACGTGAAACCGTAACGCGTCGATCGGCGCCTTGTGCATCATTACTGCGCGCTTGATCAATATTTTAAAACTGCAATATCTTCTAAGATACCCAGTGAAATCAAGTGATGTAAAGGGCAATTTTATTTTAAATTAAATACTTGTAATGAATAACGTATTTATTTGGATAAGGATTAATATCATATTTATAAGAACACCGTCACAAATAAAACTTTGTTTTAAAATAAATTTGGTTAGGATAAAAAACGTTATAGTGAGCCAACCTTAAAAAATAGACATATGCTGTTGCGGACTTCTTTTTAGAACTTTTAAAGAGGAACATTTCTCTCATACATTATTTTAGCGAAACTTCAACCGTTTTCGCAGCGCACGCAGCGGAAGCTCACAAAAAGGAAAAAATGTCCCCGGTTTTGAAACATTCTTTATTGCTGCTCCGCTCCTATTCGTCGTAGCGTGATGTTATATAGCCTATAGCCTTCCTCGATAAATGTGCTATCTAACAGTGAAAGAATTTTTCAAAACGGACCAGTAGTTCCTGAGATCCTAGCGTTCAAACAAACAAACAAACAAACAAACAAACAAACTCTTCAGCTTTATAATATTAGTATAGATTTGAATCGCTGCTGCATCTTTAGATAAGGTTATTTATGAAAAATATACCTATAATCGTAGCTCTAAATTTTTCCATGAGCCGCTCATGGTTATGGGAAATATTCTATGGCTCATGATGAGCGTCACGGGAAAATTCTATCCACGGGACCCCATTCACTGAATAAAACATCCAAAACACAATAAATACACTATCAAATTAGACAATAAAAATTCAGAAGCCAATGCAGTTACGATGTAATGAACCCTTTACAATTGACATTCAAACCGAGGTGTCGATAATGAAGCGATCTAAACCCGAAGCGGACCAATTGTCAGGCTCATTAGTATGATACTCACTCGCATCGCTGTAATTAACACCGTTATTTTTTAACATAGTGTTAATATACTATACTATAAATAAATCAACGGTCACATACATAGTTCTGACACTAGGATACAAGTCCTGTGTCGTGATCCCTGATCTTTTTGATTAATACCCTATGCCCTATTTAAATAGTGCAGTAATTATTTTTAACGTGAACATTTTTGTGATAAACATAACTCTGTCAACACAGACAATTAAATAGTTAGAACTGCTGTAATATAAGATCTAATAGAAATTATAAATTCCTTGGAATGCTTAGTCAACAAGTGGCCAAAAGTCAGTACTCAGTGACTCATATAGAGATCGAAAAGGCTTTCAAACTTTCTTGGGCATGCAAAAACCGTTCCAAAATTTTCAACGAAGATTTTGATGCATCGCCTGACGTAATAATTATTCCATATCAATTAATTATTAGTCTTAACATTCACGTCTCTATCAGGTATTTTGTTTTCCGGCATTGAAACACAGAATCCAATTACTCAGTCATCTATTTATAAACATTTAATTAACTACATCCGAGAACTGGAAGAGATTTTACGACCATTTTTATTTCCGTTCGGGGTTTGATGTCTGGTGTCGGAACATATGTATGAAGTGCCGTGCGCCGGAAGGAAGTTACTCATATGGCAAGGAATGCTCATCTGTAGATATTTGGATGTGTTGTAGTTGTTTTTGGGATACTCCGACGAGAACAGAACATTTGGTAGAGTTTTTAAGATTGATTTCGTACCTAACGCGATAGCATGTTCAGAAACAGTAGTTTATTTTTATTGGCGATGCAAAAAATTTTGTGAGAGACATTAAAATTATTTTTACTTTAAACGCTTCTTTATTACGTCCATAGTTCATGTAACTCTTATAAATTCTATTTGGTTTATATTTTATTCCAATACCAAACCATTCCAAACCAAACCCCCTTGCCTCTAGAAAAAAAAAAACACCTGCATTTAAAAGCTGTTTTACCCCTTTCTTTTTTTAAATCGATTTCCATTTTCAAATCGACGAAGTACCCAAATAGGTCGATAGCGATCTTTGGAAGGGCTACACAGGGCCGAGCGAGGCGCGCCCGAGTAAGGGCTCACAATGGGCACAAATCACAGATTGTGCCAACACTCAGCTCGATGCACTCAGAACAAAGGAACTTCTATTAGACACGGCTGTGTTGACACCGGTATGTTTTTGTTGATATATGACTTTGTACTAAAAATCAGCCCGGCTGTTCTTGCTTGTAATACCCCGTTATTCGAATATATAGAAATTAATGACTAAATAATAGTCAGAAATGCTGCAAAGCTTTTCCGTTATCAAATTGAGAATTAAAAAATGCTAGGTTCGGTTCCCGTTGCCGTCTTCTTCTTCTTCTTCATCAACCCATATACGCCCACTGCTGAGCACGGGTCTCCTCTACCATTGAGAGGGTTTAGGCCATAGTCCACCACGCTGGCCTAGTGCAGGTTGGCGGACTACACACTTAAGAAATTCCTAAGAACTCTTAGGTGTGCAGGTTTTATCACGATGTTTTCCTTCACCGTTAAAGCAAGTGATAATTCAATGTGAATACACACATAACTTCGAAAAGTCAGAGGTGTGTGCCTGGGGTTCGAACCCGCGACCATCGAGATTGTCGACCGCGCGCCCAAACCTCGAGGCCATCACTGCTTCACTATCTATTAATAATACCAACACAGGCTGTGCTAATAGACAAATGTTTGTAGAATTACTTTAAAATCAAATCTCTGAATACATTCTATAAGTAGTCTCTGATACTCCCGAAATCAAATAGTTAACAATAGAAAGCTTCATAAATAGGAAGGGAAAATATCTTCCCACCAATCTGATTAGGATTCCGATCATTGATATTGACGCATCGGTGTAACAGGTGGCCCTATAAAACGGTTTTATCGCACTTCCTATGTGTGCCCGCGGTGCGGCGCCCCTGCGTCCCGTATCGCCCCAACAACGCTTTATTGCAATGCTTTTTGCTTTAAACCAAGCCCGAACGATCATCTCAAATGTTTAAAGCCCTATAAACGTGCGCAATAAAACCTAACCTCAAAATAATAAATACTGACCATTTACGTTTTTTAAAAATAGAACTGCTTTTGAAATTGAAAACGCAAATTCAAAAATAGAATATTTTTCTATTAAATGAAATGATTAGTATTATTTTTTTATGTATAGAACGTCCAGGTCTTTCAAAAAGTTTATATTGATAATAAAATTAAAAAAAAAACAGCAATTAATTTATACACAAAACTTTTGTTGTAGCTCTTGTTAATAAAAAAACCAGTATTTTTAAAACAATCAACCCTCCACGTAAATAAATCACTAGGGCCAAAGCACCCCTACTGTTAGTGCGTAAAACCCGCTGATGCAAGCTGAATCGACAATAAATTGTGCAACCGGTTCACTGTGCCCTAAGTTGACCCCACTACTGATTTTATCTTATCGTAGTAACAGATAAGATATCGGCACCTACACAAGGTATTTTGTTGCCAACTGTATAAATACTCCCGGAAATATTAATATCGTAAACCATTAGTGACAATATTGTTTGACAAAAGAACAATAATTAGAAGAATTTTAATGACAGGCCCTAACCAGGGAGATAAAAATTCAGTATATAAACTGTTTAAATTAAAATAAAATTCACAACATAATTATTATTAGAAATTTATTAAATCATTATTTTATTTATTCAACTTTAATAGGAATTGGATAATATGCATTGTTAAATAGTTAACATACACACGGCCTCAATAGCATATAATATCAAAAATCTACGATGAAATATATAAAAGTAAATATTTCCTATTTTACTGGCAACACCGGATAGCAAACGAAAGTCTAGGAGCAATTGACCTGTAATCTGTTGGATATTTACTACGCAAACAGACAATTGATAAATATTTGTATGTGAGGTTAAACAAGTCCTAATTTCGAAAATCAACAGCTTATGCACCGGCTGATTATGTGAATGTAATTTTATACATTCTATTTATTCACAATTTTATCAATATAATGCATTTAACGAGAGTGACAATTATATTTTATTCATTTATTGCCGCAAATCTAGAAATTCTCATCTTTTATCTTCCTTTCTCTTCACCCTTACTTTCAATATAACTAACTTTTTAACCCCTTTCTATTAATAAAATTTTCTATTTTCATATATTAATGTTTACTTTGTATATAAATACAAATATCTGTAAATAATACAGATATTAAATCATAATAAGAAATGAACTTCCATTTCAAATTAGCCCCAATTATCTGGTGTTATCTGTTGCATGATCCATATTCTCCTTTGCTATATTCCTACAACATATGAAAAGCTGGAATGAGAAAGTATGGTAGACCTGATTGCCACATACCAAAACCCATACAAATACACCGTATATTAAAACAACAATACAAATTGCTTACAATACCTATACAAAACCGAGCCCCGTTGCAATCAGAATCAATTTTCAGAAACGTTCTGCGCACGCAGAGTAATTTATTGCTATTATCATTATATTATTTTTCGGCACTACCCACCATTCCAATTTGAATCTTTTCCACTTCACAATTAAGCTCATTATCGTATATTTTTAAATTTCTGTAAGAGAATTATGACAACTTAAATGATCGGGTATTTTTTGAGGTTAATTATGTATTTGTGTCTTGTTGCTCGTGCATTACACTTACGAGATTCTTATTGGCTCCAATGGGTTGGAATGTAATAATATGAATCTTTAAATTTGTAATTATAATCTACGCGAAGAAAAGCATCCGCGGGCAAATATTATACGACCTGAGGATCATAATCAATAAACTAATATCGAACTAATATTTGTAACTTCGATCTCACAATGATTCCTAGGTATGATGAAAGATAAACATTTATTCTGGCGGGGATTGAACCCGAAGCCGTTCCACATGTTTTATATTTCAATAAGAAACCCCATTGTGACACATTTGTAGCTTCGCAGAGATAATATTATCGTTTGTTTCACGCAGTCGACGAAAGAATTGACCAACCTTGATCTGAATCTGTCATAAGTTTGATATGGACATTAAGATGAAGTGTGAGTCTTTTCTATAGCTGAGCGCCGTTGAACCTTAAAAAGACCGGTCTAGGCCGAAATAGGCTAATGTAATTCCATCAATGAATGGACTGGAGACAGTGATAAAAACGATGAGAAAATTGACAAATATTTGAAATTAATAACCATTGAAATTTCATCAACATCATAATCAGTCTATATGCGCCTCACTACTAGTTGCGTGTCTCCTCTACAGCTAAGAGGGCTAAGCCTTTAGTCTACCACGCAGGCCTTATGTGGTTTGGCGAACTACACCCCTAAGAAGTTCCTAAGGATTTATAGCTGGTTTTCTAACTAAATGCAACAAAATAGGTGAGTTTTTGTTTATAATTAGCAGACAGAGCTTGTCCATTGGTTATTGAACTCTCTGAAGTGCCTTTTATCTGAAACATTTGCGTCAATGAAAAACAAATAGAATCAACAATCATTTCGATGACACATGAGCTATGCGCAAAATGGCATTGTCTAGAGGTAACCTTGCGTGGAATCTACAGGATGTTGGCTACACTGGCGGATGTTAGCCTTTTGTGTTCTATTACTGTTTCGCCGCACGCTTTGTCATCTGGTGTCGGAAATGATGTTAGCAGTCACCTAACCATGGTTGATGAGGGGCATTGAATTAGTATTGTAGGTTTTATGACACTCCTGTCAATATATCAACCTGTCACTGATCTAGCTGTTGGTTTTAGAGATAGTTTTGGTAATGGGTAGCAGACACATTAAAACAATGTTGTGATTGGAAAATATCTTTCTAGACAATGAAATACTTCTTTTTGGTCATAACAGCGAAAACAAAACTCATTTCTGTATACTCTCATATACATCTTTAAAATATTGAGGAAATTTTTCATAATAATTAGAAGAGGTATCAAGCATTTTGTAATAATTTCAATAAGCTAGTTATTTCTCTAATCAATGCATCTCATTACGGCTATCACCGCTATAATTAACTGTAGTTCCCAACCCAACCCAATTTCTCACTCAGTACCATCTTGTAATATTCCAAATATGTCGCTTTTCACTAATTACGTGACTCATGAAGCGATAGAGATCCATTCTGTGAAGTCAATACCCATCTGTCAGTCGGAATTTATTATGATATCATACTATGATGCCATAGTTGATAACACGACGTTGCTTGAATAATGTATGTCTGAGGACCCTATTCACAAAGTTGATACTTTTAGGATGTCTAGATAAAAGACAATAGAGGCATTAGCAGCATAACAATTGGATTTGCAGCTTGAATGAGAATTGAGTTGCTTTAGTTTCGTCAAGGGATATGTTGAGATAATCTTTGTTCTTTAGGGATTTCGGTAATTGGTAATATACTATTGGAAGATTATTTTGCAAATTCTTTTGTTGTAGTGAAATATTTTGTTTTGTTTTTTCAGCTATTACGAGTGTACGATAATTTTGACAATTTCATTAATAAAAGTGAAATATAAGCAAACTGATAAGTAATTTTAGTGAATATACAGCATTAGCAGAGTATTCATATTTTTTTTTTCAATACTTTACTAATTTTAGAAATTAGAGGTTATCGATACAAAATTTTCATCCTCTCTAAATTTTTAAGCATGGGTCTTTTCTATACCCTCATTTGTTGTATTAATTCCTTTGACTAATGCATTTATTTGAAACCTAGTTAGTGTATACATTAGCTTACTCTCAGAATCCTGCGAAACTGGAACTTTCCTTTCATTTATCCTTGCGAGCCACGTAAAAGATTGAAATCTATACATCTTAGAAAGTTGTTTTTGCGTTCGTTTTTGGTCTACCTAATCAAGCCATCAGGAGCGCGTCGGCGAGTTAGATGTACGATTTGTATCGGGAGCACCGTCGTGCGAACCGGCAACGGTTATGGCTGATTAAGTTACATCATTGTATCTACTCCATCTGCGGTTGAAGATGAATCTGTTTCCTTTTTAGAAAATATTGCGTGCGTCGCTTGCTGTTTGAAGGAGGCTTTTTTAGCTCTGTATAAAGTGTGATGTATTGGAAAAAAAGGAGGTGTAGACAGAATAAGAAATAATTCTACGGCTTAAAAAATTGTATTAACAGGAATTTTTACATTCGGATGGTGTTCTTACATTATAAACATAATTAAACTTTACATAATTGTGTGGATTTAAAAAAAGCACAAAAACTCGATTCGAGAACACACATGTAAATTAATGCGACAGGGATGGTAAATGTGTGTTAAAATTTAAAAATGAGCGGACTTAATAAATAGCCTATTCTATTTGACTAATTTTAAGTTACTTTGTTTTTCTGTGAACATAAAGTGAAACCTTGCAGTGGTGTTAACTTCTTTTACTGCAAATTTTTTAATCAGCGCTATCATCTTTGATAAAAATAATTCAAAGAATGTGAAACGTGTCATAAGAATGTTTTACTTCAAAGAAAACCGTTTTCCTCAAGCACATAGTTATTTTGGAAGACAGTTCCGTATGATCTAACATAATGATAATAGACTTGCATTCTAAAACGGTTTACTTGGTTGCTATCTTCAGCAAATATTCCAAGACTTTTGCAATACGTATCCAAATTATAAATTAAGTAAAAAAAAAAACAAGAAAAGCTAAAGAGGATGGTCATTTGTATTATGATAATGTCAAATGAAAGTTGAAATTCACACGTGCATTATTACGCACAACAAATAACAAAGGATAGGATAATGCGACGGAAAATTTCTAACCTTAATCAAAGACGACCTCTAGCAACTGACCTTAATCGAAATTGTGTTCCTTCAACACTAAACCTAGAAAGCATATGTTACAACAAATCACTCCACATTATCTCCTATATTATTGAAGTAATATGCAATTATAGTCCACTCCAGCGATATCATCGCTAACTTCGCGATCCATTATCGGTAATCTTCCACTAGCAGTACATCTGTCTATGCAAATGCAGAAATGGTGTTTAAAATAATTTTCACACTTGATTAGCGGATGCGGGGAAGTTATCGCAGACGCTCGGTCACAAGACACTCGTAACTTTAATGAATGGAACATAAATTAATAAAAGATGTAATCGTATACAAAGATGAAGATAGCAGTACCCAACCAATGCATAGTTTGCATGTATTAGAAATAATTGCAATTATATTATGGACTACAAAAGTAATATAAGTAAAAACAGCGAAACAACTCTTTTTTTATTTTTAACTAGCGACCCGCCCCAGCTTTGCACAGGTGCAATGCTGATATTTAATGGATGTTATCATACATATAAACCTTCCTCTTCAATCACTCTATCTATTAAAAAACACCGCATCAAAATCCGTTGCGTAGTTTCAAAGATTTAAGCACACAAATGGACATAGGGACAGAGAAAGCGACTTTGTTTTATACTATGTAGGGATGATAAGGATTATACTTATTTAGATTAGGATGTAAAATAAATATATCGAGATAACTGTGGTAGTACCACTCTTACACGACAAACTGGCAAAGAAGAACAGTATTGCAATTTGTTTGGAATTTAAACTTTTCAGTTGCAAAAGTATACGCATCTGCCTAAATAAAAAATAAAAGCGCAAGATTATTACGAAACATAAATTTAATAAATAAGATAATTATTTTATAGTATAATCGTTTTACAGTAGACTTAAAATGAAACCAAAAAACATCCTTAGGCAAAAGATCTGAAACAAAACTATAAACAACGTATAAAGATAAATTAAAATAAATTTGATGGAAATTCGACCTTATAGCATTGTGATAAAGTCGAACTCGTAGCCTAAGAAGATGCGTAAGAAGGCAATAATTCTAATTTGTCTTGCCTAGTATATCACTGAGCTATACTTGTATAACACATTGATTTAATTAACCGATAGTCGAAGCTATTTTAATTTATGTAAACAGCATTTGTTTACTATTGCATTAAACTTTATTAATGTTGATTTGTATTCAATTAGACTTTTTATTCCTTTTTTAATGAAAACAGTCGTAAGAACAACCAAAAGGTTAATTCAAAATATATCTCCTATTCAATTACAAATGTTATCTGGAAATATTGAAAATTCTAATTTTATTACGTTAAATCGATTGGATATATCCAATGACTTTTTATTAGTTAGCTAATTATCGATTTCTGATTGGATCATGCTGTTAGGTACGACTTTTTATTGACTTTGTAATGATTCTACGTGATAAGACTTAACTAGCAAAGTGAACACAAAATTCTTCTAATTCCAACATATCTACTGTATAGTGTATTGCACCAGATCATTGAAGAGCCTTTATAGATATCATTTTAACATTTTGTCGATCAAATATGACGTACGAAATTTCCAGACAGGGTCATCAATTTCTGTAGAAATATGCTTAATATTTGACGAAGTGATCCTATGCTGTTAAAATGTAGACGAAAAATATAACCTGCCTCTCTGTTTATGCCTTCAAAGATAAGCCTGAATAAATAGTGCTAACTAAAGCGGTTCAAAGAATATCGCGAGCCCCATACCTTTCGCACAATCGGTACGTCCAATCATACCAGTGTAGCGACATGTAAACTGCTTTTATTGCCCACACATATCGTTTCCTTCTTACGGTAAGGACAAACGCTTACAACAGATTTTATGAGTCTACATTGTTCCTTGTTTAAATGTCTATAAATTAATTCTATAACTGGACTCGTATTTGCGACGTGGAATTACTTGATTCAATTTTCGTAGTACAAACGTCTTATTATTTTAAAAACATCGTAAAATGTCGATAACATCATAAAACCTTTTACTGCCAGTTACTTCAAGAATAAATACATCTTCCTTATTATATTGATCGTTGCCACTCCATGTTTTCTTATTTTTCGATCTAGTTAGCGGTCTGGATCAAACTGGATTTTTATAAGCAAAGAATACAACTATAGGTTGAGCTCATAATTGTCTTTTTTGTAAGAAATTTTGAGGACTCTGTCTATTTTCTATTAAAATTAAAAATACTATATTATTTTCGCCTGCTTCAAATCCATTATCATTATCATCTACTACAGCATCAGATTTGTTTGCACAATTCTCAGTTTTCATTCAGTAAACTCCTAAACAATATTTACCTATTCGTTCTTAACTATAGCCTTGATGTAACCAGACGTTACGTCACTAATCCCCAACCATCGAGTCACCTTCACATCAAGCAAGCCGTAAGTGATCTAGGAAACACTTTACGCAATTCTGCACATAAAGATAAGCCGTATCTGTTTACTGATAAAATTGGTATTATTGCTTCAAAGAACAGATAATCGCTGACCTCCTTTGATAAAACACAAGACATGCATTTAGACAGATGTTGGAGTTTCGCTTTTGTTCCATTCAAAGGCTTCGGCAAAAAGTTTTCCTATTTCAATAGAACATTGTTATAATAATATGACAGTCTTTGTGGACAAGAGTTTTGGTTCGACCGTGGCTGTAACATGAAAGACTATTTGAGTCCTACATTGAGACGAATAACTTCCATTTCCCATTCATAAAATAAGTTCATTTCGTACATAATTTTATATATACTACACTGTATGAAATTATAGGGTCATTGTGCCCAGTAACTTAGGACTCCCAATATTATTAGTTTGGTATATCACAATGAAGTTTCAGTCTATAGTGGCAGTCAGTACTCATAGAAATATAAAAAAAGAAAAAGATTAATTGAAAGGACATTCACGCGGTCAATAAGACCTGACTGCAATAAAATTTAAAATTGTTTCAACCTGCATCAGCAATTAGAACTTATCAACAAGTTTATACTAGTAATAAATTAATCAAGTCTGAAAAAAGGCGACGGTTGAAAATGGAACTGCACCAATTTTTATTGCATTGAAATCAATAAAACAATTTTGATATAGCGATAAAGTCAGTTCAACAACATACATCTTTACCTGTTATTGATAAAGATAAGAATGATATCGTCAATTTATCAACTTTTTTGGCGGTCAGTCTGAATGTTGGCGCCAGTTATTTTTCCAAATTAAACAGTTGTTACTCATTAAGATAATTTATATAATATGTATGAGATAGGGGCTTGATTGATATTTTTAGTTAAGGTTATTTGCTACTTAAAATGTTAGTTATTATTATCTAAATACATTTTAAATGTCTATTAGATACGAAGATAGGCTCATCATATTTCACCAAGTATGGAAATATTTATTTAACTTCTTTCTGTTTCGGATGTAAGAATTGCGATGTACAATACTCTTTTAGTTTTTGATACACATTTGACTACTTTTACACTCCTAAGTTTAAAATCATTACCTTAAAACAAATCGGTATTAATTCAAAACCAATAGATAAATATTCCATGTGACCTGTAAAAGAGAGTCGCTCGTCGAAATTTGGTTTATACAAACCAGCATAATTTGTACGACTGGATAACCAATTCTGTCAGTTGACATTATTACGGGCAGAAGGCGTCATCAGATGACGGAACTTCAACCGTGCCAGGAAAATAAACCAGTGACTTCATGTCTAGCAAGATTGGGCTTTAGTATCTAGGTTCCTGAGGTCGCAAAACATCCTTCATCCGCTTGGCAGCCCTATCGACACCTGGTATCCTGCCAAATATACCTCGCCTCTAAGTCTAGCCGTCTGATACTGAAGATTCCAGCCAGATCTATTCTCTACTCCCACCATCCAATAATAGCGTACTAATAATTAATATCGCCTCGTAAACAGATATCCTGTAGCGCCCAATTAATTATATGCCAGCATAATGTCTTTCACAGGTGTTTAAGGATAAAAAGTCTCTAAAGTAATAAAAATAAAGCCCATTTTTCATCAACATGTCATTCGCAGTACAATACATTAATGTTGTCGGAGGAACCTCAGTAGATTCACTGGTATGTCGCGGTTTAAAAACGTGTCCTTAAGTTGTAAGGGATAGGGTATATATTTGAATACATTAGCGGTTTTCAAGTGTAGGAATGACGTTGTCGTAATGTTTTCTTAAGACATTCCAGTCCATAAATAGTATGAGAATAATGTACGGCGCGACCGGCGCCTGCATGTATATAAATATGTAATTTAATACACAAGAAACATTATATACAATGATAACAATCATGCTGATTTTTATTAAACATAACACAGTTCTAGTTATTTCTTTCAACGACGTCATACCGGTTCTCAAGTCTCAGCCATTTCAATTCATACAATTAATAACATTGAATAATATTCAGTAATAAATATTTTAAAATAACCGGTGGAAATGCAGTACTGCAAAGCCGATTACAAAGTGATAGTGAAATGCCCCATAAGTAAATATGCAACAGAACAGCCCAAGGCCTACTTAAGTGGTAAAATTAATGTTTGTTTTTTAATGCCGTAAATGTTTCATCATCATCAGCCCATATTGTACCTCCGACGCCTCCTCTACTGGAGTTAGGCCCGTCTAAGAAATTCCTAAGAACTTTTAGGTGTACAGATTTCTTCGCAAAGTCTTCCTTCACCTTCAAAGTAGCAATTTATTGTTAATACACACAACAAATTCCCAAGCTTTACAACTAAGATATCCGAAGTAGGTAACATACACATTAATGTACATAGTTGCTGGATCGTAAAAAAGCATAGAAAATAGCCTTAAAACTATAACAGCCAAGACATAAACTGGCCTAAAACACATTACCTTATAAAGACGCAAAGTAAGATTAGAGGAATTATGGTGACCACACCGTAGCCATTTATCGCTATTTTCACTGGCGCGGGCGTCGCTAAACACTAATGGCGAATGGGTAAGACTATAATATGTTTATCTTCATCAATGTATTCCTACGGACGGATAAGGGCTGCACAAAACTGAGATCGTTGGCGCCTGCTTAGGAAGGCCTACTTTCAGCAGTGGACGATGATAGGCAGAACATATATTATATATAATGTATTCATTCCCATCTTCATTTCAAAATACTTGCGTTACACACCGTAAGTACTTGGAAATTTAGATGAGAAATTGGGAAAACTTAGATTGTTATCGAAAGCATATGGTAAAACTCATCAAGTATGATGACTAATGCAAAACAAAGTGATAACATTGTCAAGCCAAACAAGGCAGGTGGACTATGACTGAAGTGGAATAGCCTTGATAGTTCAATATCTTTATCATCAATACTTTGAGTCACAGTGCATTCACTGCTAGAAAGATTCCCCTCCAAGTAAATTGTTATAAACAGTCAGTTTCCAAAATCCTAATCAATCCAAAACCTTAATAAGATCTTGTATTGTAAAGTTAGATTTATATACATTGCCTACTTAAGTATTTTTTTTCTGTAACCATCGGTTCTGCAAGCGATGCCCATGGAATTCCACATACATACGGCAGACATCTCAAACCAACCGCTCTCGAGCGTAAACTGAATAAAAACCGGTTGCCTGATAGCCAAATCGGTACGCATGGCGCCAGGAAAGTACGATATGAAATCTCAAAGGCACACCGTAAAAACACCGTTTTTTCGAGACAAAGACCGCTTTATCAGTTGCGCAAGCGCATGGTAAATCAAGTGGCGCATAGTAATGTGTACGCAGTTTAGATCTGAACTCATACATTTATCGGTCAGGTTATAGTAGCTTTTTATTCCTACTTTCATAACAAATATGTATGAAGAAATAGTAGGACGGTTTTATCAACGATCGTACGCTTACGAGCAGTTGCATGTTTTTCAACACGAGAAACTCATTCGTTGACAGAAAGTATGGGCGGATGAGAGGATTTAACAGTATATTATTACGCTTTCGTTTTTTAAATCCATTTACCAATTTCCTGCCTTATTTTCGCCAAAATCAAATATGTTGGCTTGTCGTTTGATTAGCGCCTTCGCGCCAGCGGTTTCACTTTATCTACGTAACGTGTCTTACAATAACATGGCACAGTTAAAATGGGTGTGTGTGACGTATTGTCTTGGTTTGACCTTATCCTACAATTACGTCTGTTGTTTATGTACTCATATGCGGTGGCATATTATTTAGAGATATTATTCTTTGTTTTATTGCCAGATTCCGCGGCACATACATATTTTGATTGATACCTTTCGATGACGCGCTTGAAACGTATGAAATGAAGAGAAAAAATATAATGAGGATCGTATCATGCTATGAGAAATATGGGTATAAACTGCAACTATTACGTTGCTACTTATTACAAGAAATACGTCTAACGATAGTGGCCTATGCAAGTGTAAAAGTGTGAATAAGAAAAAAAAAATATCGGCATAATGAGCGTACCGAGCCTTCGATTAGACTATCATATGTTTGACACACACGCTTCTCAGCAGTTCGAGTAGCGTGTAATATCATGTCAACTGACAACCCATACCAACCGCAGCTCTTTTTGTTTAATTTTTTTATCATTGGATCGTAGTAAAATGAGCAGGTGACAGACAAACGGAGACATTCGTTCCCATAGAAAATATTGTCTATTTCTTTTCTAATCTTATTAAAATGTTCTGTGACATTAACTAAACATTACTAATTTTATCGATGGTAACTATAAATTACTAGTTAGTTTTAAATAATTTGTACAAAACTTAAAAACATAATATGACAATGTAGTCACTATGCCGTGCCAACATAACCTAACCCTGAGTCATGAAAATTGCTATATAGCATATAAAGTCCGTTGAATTTATTTTCTAGACATAAAACCCTTTGTTCGCTTTGCAGAAATACTTTTTTACCGTTTAATCGTGATCGTAATTTGTAATCAAAGTGATTGTTCTCTTGCTCCGAGAAACCCTTACTATGTGTCTCTCCGTCGCTTATATTAAAGTAATATTACAAATCTGAAAGAGAACGTGACTTTAATATTTTTGTAAGTGTAACACTGGACTTGCTTGAATTAATTTGAATATAGAAGCTGGAACTTTGGAAAAAAATTGTTCTTTTTGTGAAAATAAAACTTGAAATAGACGAGATATTATTTAATACCTATAAATTAAATCATTCGTCTATTCAAGGTTTGACATTCGATCCGAATATAACTACACTGAAGAACGTTTGAAGTAATTCTGTCAGTTGCACTCTCAAGCATAAAGCGATAAATAAATTTAGTTGTTCGGATATAGATCTGACCTTAAAAAAAAGCATGCATTTTCAATTTTGCTTTATGTAAGATCAAATACTAAAAATATTTTTCAATGATTATATTTCTTCCACAACAAAACCTTCTTTGAGTTATTCAACATCGTCAATATAATTTTGAATAAAGTATTCAAAGATCGCGCTTTAATATACGCCACGAGCGTCATCTATCATAAATTTGTCATATTACTAGACGCCTACAAATATTACAAGTCGTTTAAATTCTAATCACGTTTCAATATTTATTCCGTTATATATAAACACCTACTTATACCAGAATAATTAACGGTAACCAAATTTATCGTTTCGCAACAAAAAACAACTATTTCCTAATTTAAAAATTGCGATGCAAATTTTAACTAATTAAACTATTTCGAGCTCATAATAATTAGCTGTGACTAATTTGGGATATAATTTACATTCGAATGGAAACTATGGTAACTGTAGTTAACCACTTTACTGAGTCTGATGGTAGTGGTAATGTCGCAGTGAATTACCACTGTTTTACATAAACACATTTTGTTTACCGTTTATTTGCCGTATTGTTTGTAGTTGTCATTGACTGGTTCTTGATATTTATTAAATAAATTAAAAGATAACTTTTACAATCTCGGTCATAAAACCATTGATTCATTCAAAGTTTGATCGCCAGAAGGATTATAAATTAAAAGACATATGATTAAAAAAATGAATTCGCAAACACACACGACATGAAATCAAATAATTATAATTGAAAAATTATATTACAATGTGATTAAAAAATAAGTTCATCTTATTCTACTACTTTTATTCTCTTCTGTCACTCATAATAGCCATTAGCTACAATACTCACAGACGATTAATTTTAAAGCAAACCAATTCCTACAGAAATACATCAACTTTTTCACGTACTTGATAATGTAACTAATTCTCTACAATTACTTCTTTAACTTTTTCTAATATAAGTACTCTAGTTAACCTTCAAGCTAATTTTACTTTTTTCTTGTTTCCAGGTAAGATACATTAAAATGGACGACAATTTACAACTTCACAACAACTCGTTCAGATTGTTGCCGGTTCACTGGTAAATAAATTATTATTTAACTTATCTACTCAGCTACTTTACTTAAGTGACCACACAGCTTAAATCTGCGTCGACTTTGCTATGCAATCGTGTTTTTGTAAGCATCTTTTATGTTTCTTAGTAATACTTTTAGAGAGATATTTTGAATATACCTATCATCTTTAGATGTGTAGTATTTGAAATATCAGAGCAAAAATGTTGAAACTTTCTTTACATCACCCATGAACACCTACAACCCGAGGGCACAACGTTTTAAAATAAAACTATACTAAATATCAAGTACACTGCAATCTTTCTTCTTAGCTATTTCATGTACAAATAACCATCCACCAAATACCCAGAAACCGTGTCAAAAGATTATAGCAAAGTGTTGGAAATCTTTACCAACAATTTCCATTAAACAACCAATTGAAATTCCTACCAACCCTACGATAACTGTTGACACGAATCTGGCAATTGCCAAATAATAAATCAAATACCTACACGTCGTGCAAGGGTTGCCAACTTCGAACCATAAAATTTTACATACTTCCTTCTTAATTCAAGCTATGCTTCTAAGGAACGCATTCCCGCTAGAAATCAGGATGTTGACAAATCGCTTTTCCTTTAGATTAAGGGTTCGGCTACTTTTTTTGAATCAATTGTCAGAAACATCATAGTTTGTATATATCCCTATCCCACCACACACCCGCCACTGCAACTCCTGTACTCCAGGATCAACAGCAGCACGCACAGTATTGGCGCCGAGCAATGAAGCTCAGCGAATCTAAGGGGACCTAAATTGTCACAATCCCGCAACGAAGTTAATCAGAAAAGCAATGTAAAGGAGGAGTTGGAAAACAAAGAGTTGTCCACTTCCCTCCACAGCAAAGCGGGTGACAAAACATTGAGCTATGAGGTTTAACCTCACATAAAGAAAGACAATTACAATTACCAAAAAATTTGACGCAAGTAACGCACCACGGATAGTTTGTATATGTAAATACATAAACAATAATATACATAAATATGTATATTACATATTTATGCACCTATCATGTATCTCTGCACCACTGTAAGGTTGACTGGTAGATAATACCTTCGGCGTTAAGTCTGCCTGTATACAATTAGTATATAAAACTTAAATAAATAAATAAATTAAGTTCATCATTACAAAGCCATACACATAACCATACACACAATACACACACAACAACACACAGTCTCGTTACATAAACACCAGAATTATTTAATCCGAACGTAGTGATAACAACCAGACTATTTGTGTTGGAATTAGCTATGACGTTATCTATACACTTCTAAAAAGGTTGTGTAGTCTTCGTTTTCGTTTCATTATCACTCGTCTTCTATTTAATGGATGTTAAATCAAAGCAGGAAGGGTTAAAATTGCACGGCATTTCAGGACAGAGGTTGTTTGACAGTGATAAGTTAATTTACGCTGTTTATTTTTTGATAAAGTTACTATTTAATGTATCGTTTGTATAAGAAAAAAAATATTGCGCATTGAAAAATTATTTAAATTTCAGCACAAGTTCTAGATAATTTAAAAAAGCAATACAAATTAAACTGTCTTCATCGTTAGATTTAATATTAAAACATCGTGATGAAATCTGTACACAAAATTTATTTTCTGCATGTAACCATTTTCAGTGATGGCCTCGAGGTTAAGGCGCGCGGTCGAGAATCTTGGCGGTCGCGGGTTCGAACCCCAGGCACACACCTCTGACTTTTCGAAGTTATGTGTGTATTCAAATTGAATTATCACTTGCTTTAACGGTGAAGGAAAACATCGTGATAAAACCTGCACACCTAAAAAGTTCTTAGGAATTTCTTAGGTGTGTAGTCCGCCAACCCGCACTAGGCCAGCGTGGTGGACTATGGCCTAAACCCTCTCAGTGGTAGAGGAGACCCGTGCTCAGCAGTGGGCGTATATAGGTTGATGAAGAAGAAAGAAGAAGAACCATTTTCATATTCCAAGCAGGTACTTTGAAAACCATCGACCTTTAAACAAGAACAACGCCATCTCTTGACACACAAATCAACTAAAGCAAAATTAATCTAAAACCACATTTAATTGCTAAACTTAGACGATCGTTTATAATTTTATTAAGGTGTCCGTTCCGTACAATAAATTGAGTTCAGAGCTTGGCGAACAGAACTCGTGACCGTAATGCCGTCGATGGGGATGTACCAAGTTATTTATTATCCAGGCTTACACGTTAATTGTCTGGTCATGTTACCTCACGCTTAAGAAAGCCGCGGAGATATATCGATCATCATTAAATGGACTTTGGCGGGACTTTCTATACCCTCCTGAACTTTGAGGATCGATTTAACTAACTCTCTGAACTTCCGTAATGTAATCGAAGCATGAAGGCATTAAACGTTATAGTGGAAACACGTAAACCCTTTATAAGGCTGTAACGTTATATACTACTCATATATTGCCCGTACTTCCAGTCAATTTGATCCCTTTTGCTTTTGTTAAATGATCGCTTCCTAGAAAGTCGATAGTCGAACAAATCTATATTCAAAAAAAATACAGCAAAATTCTATCATCCAGGTATACGGCGATGATTGCATAACATAACTAAGTCTCGCCACAGCTGTAAAGATTCCCACAGCCATCAAATTAAATAGAAAGATCTTTCAAGTACATGTAAATGTTGAACACCTCTATTTGGTATGGAGGAAGTAATAGCAGAAAAACGTCAGAACGAATCTGTTATGGAAAGTGGATGAGAGATCGTCTGGCTCCAAGAGCTAAGGAAAGTATTTGCATACGCACCGGATTATTGTCGTTGCATGCATTACGAATATGGGCATCCCGTATTTCGAAGGAAAAAATATGGCAATGTCTAATTACAGTTTTTCGTGCATGCTATGCGGAACGAACTGATTATTAGAAACGGCCGCTGAGACCATTAATAAGCAGTAATAACTAATTTTACAATAAATTTACATTTTGTTTGATTTTCAACAATCGCACTAAAGTACCATAATCTAGTAAAATGACCTTAACCATCATATTATTTTTCATCAATATAATTGACTCCATATTTATATACATCATCCATAAGAATAAACCATTAGAAAAAGAAATAACAAATTGTGTCGAAAAATAGAAAAATCTTTAAAATTATCTAATACGTATTGCTTTGAAAACTTCACTCAAAAAAAGTCAAATTAAGTATACGTATTTGACGAAAGTAAAACCAAATGATCCAATCACCAATCGATCAAGAATCGATGACGTGACGACACTATCTGAAATAAAAAACAGTTGTTCACGCATTGTTGGCGCTAGACAATAGCATCGAATGTCGATATGTGTCGACATTCGCATAGAAAGTGTAATGACCCCAGTAATAAATCATTATTGGAGCTTTCTTTGCCCCGTATCTCAACATAAATCAATTAACTACAGAAACTGAAAGTGATGGCTGTACCGTCGATACAAATTGTTCTCATTAGTTACTCACTTAATACATTTAATTGGATGAAAGTACTTCCCTATTTCGTTCTTCTATTTTCTATAATTAAGCTTTGTGCCTCTTTATGTTCGATTCTATTGTAATTGCACCTCGATGACTTTTTACCGAAGGCTTAGATGTAAGTGTATCAATAGGAGTGATCATTACTAATAATTATTTGAGCAATATTAATCACAGGTATTACGTAACATTAGACAGCTTCTATGTGGCAGTTGCTATGAAACCTGTCAGTGTAAGTTCGGGTTAGAGTGTGTGTGAGATCGAATAATATCTCGTAGTATATAATACAACGCCTTACTGTGGAAACATATTATCACTTTAAAAAATATTATGATTGTCAACCAACCACGTAAAAATCTAGAGCTTGCCACAAACCATACTGAGTTCACAAACAAAATTAGCACACAGGGCCAGTAAGTAACATGGTTTAAAAAACAATTTATAAATCACCACTTTTTAAATCATGTTAAATCATTAGTGTTCTCTCTGGCCCCAATTACGAATACACCAACGAAATCGCCATAAAATTTTATACGAAGCAAAACATGTATTGCTCCTCCAAATTATTCATGCATACTTTATGTGTCATTCGATCGCCTCCGATCGTTATCTTTATCTTAAATTGCCATTAGCTTATCGTTTAAGAGGTTTGATCGGTGCTACGCGCCACCATTCCATTCTGAGTTAACCTCGCTACCGACTTATTATGTGCATTCATTGCACTCGACTAAGAATTCATAAACTATTTGAATTATTGCGCAAAATGAGAGAGTAAGTAGATCATTCGATACTTTATTTATTATCTAGTAACTTGCGGTGGTACCCACGTTAATGATTTCATAGGATAAAGTACCCTACGTGTTAATCAAACATGTCTGTTATTTTCATAACAAATGGCATCAGAATTGGCACAGCCTGTTGGATGTAAAAAAGCAACAAAGACAACTACGCGCTGATCGTTTGCAATATGGTGGTCTACTTCCGTTTGTTTTAATAAGCCCCCCTATTTGGCTCGAGTCTCCTTTACTGTTGAGAATGATAAAGCCACATTTAGTTGATATACGCTCGAAATTGTTACAAAAAAGGCAAACTGGTATCAAATCCTGTCTTACACGTCAAATTTAGTTAGGATGATGGGCAAGATGCAAATCGTCTATGTATATCTATTAAATTTTTGTCTTTCTATATCTGAAATCATGGTTCTTGGTCAAAAATACTGCTCCATTGCCCATACATATAAAACTTTTCCTAAAAACAATACTGATCAAGAAAATTAATGCCACTTATCTAACTCGACGTAACATAACCACATGTTTGTACTTCGACCACGACTCGCATCGGTCACGCCAACTCGTCTATTGGAGGTCACGGAAGCGTCTCGATCGCGAAACGTGACTAATCCACCATTGACCGTTAAGCTGATATCTAAATTATACATTGTATTGCTCTCGGTACAACAGAACGGCTGTTTTTCGATTTCTCTCGGGGCTCACGTCTGTACCACGCCCGCCTCAGATGCGTCCGATGACATTTACCCAGCCAGATATTGTTTGTGCCCCGCCATTTTCGCATTGACAATCCGCGATCAGATATAAACAACATACCGTACCTTTCGATTGAATTTATGCGGAATCACGTCGGTACGATTTTGTTTATCGGTTATGTTTCGAGTTGACGGTGAAAGCGGGGTAAATGGTAGGGCTTTGGATCTTACCTAAATCTTGCTTTTAGAATTAACCGGGAATTACCGTTTTTCGATCGTTGTGCTTTAATATAACCCATAATACACCCAAATATAGCCAGTTATACAGGGTGTATTCAGACCGTGATCGAAAACTGAGGAAGGTAATAGCGAAGGTGATCACAAACCCAGTGGCGATATTAAAAATCCGGATAAAAATAAAAAAAATTACGTTTTCCATACAACCATCGGTGTTAAAAGTATGTGGTTTGTATGGAAAACCTCAAAAAATATATTTTTTGTCGAGATTTTCTTTAATGCCAGGGGGTTTGTAATCACCATCGCTATTACCTGCCTCAGTTTTCGATCACGGTCTAAATACACCCTGTATGTACAATTACTTCAAACACCCTTAAGCTTAAACTATAAAGCCTAATGTCTAAATTACTGTATGAGGAAGCAAAACATTAAACAATTTTACATAGACAGTAGAGTCGAGTTAGGATCGTTAAGGGAACGTCCATTAGAGACGAACATAATAGAATGAAAGTCTATGCTATAAATTACGGTAGGCACAATCCGAACCAATAGGACTGTTGCTTCTTAAATGGTTCATTTTAATTTATGACTCGGTGCGTTCAATCAGTTCCTTACGCGTTCAGAACTAGTAACCACTTTGAATAATTGTTGACCTTTTGACAGTAGTATTTACGGTTATCATTTATAATGTCCGGATGCATTCAAAATCGTAGAAAGAAATAAATTTCATTTTGCCAAAAAAAAGTATTTTACACCACACACAAAGTTCGTCTTAGTTTAGCTTCAAACAGGTTTTCAAAAAGATCTTGCGGAACGAAATATAATCAAAGGTTTCGAATATGAGACAAGGTCCTCTTAGAACAGAAATAATTCAGATGCAGTACTTCCGTCTCATAGACCTTCTTTTTCAATTACAATTTACTAATTAGTTGAGTATATCCTCAGCAATTAATATAAGGTGGATTTGGATTGTGCTATTAGGTTCAATAAATTTAATTTTCTTGGAATAACTGTAGGGAGTGGTTCGGCTTTTTCAAGTCAAATCCATTAACCTGATAATCAACTCACTTGACCAAAAATACTTAAGATCGACCACCTCTGCTGTTACTCCTGAATACTTTTGAGGAAACCCACGCTCAAAATGACTCATGACGCCACATCACGTCTCAAATGAACGTGTACATCATGACTTCTCACACCGATACAGTTAGAAAGCGAAATATCACGGTTATCAGTGCATCTGAGTAACGACTGTCGTAAAACACAACCGGAATATATTAAAATGATGTACCGAGCTGGAGGTTTTTAGAGCGGTTCGACGGCGAGTCACGAGCCTCACTAAATCTTGGATATAAAAGGTTTATACAAAGTAAGAGGATTTATAGGAGAATATCAATAAAGATAAGTTATAGCGCTAACTCCTTGTAGATTGCTAGTTCAATTGGAAATGAAATGTCCTTTCAAGTACCATGAAAATGCATAAGAATTGAGGGTGCGAATTTCACCACAGTGAAACAAGCTCGTTTGTGCTATTTCTGAATACTATTAGATTCTATTAAATTTAACGTTAATAAATAACTAACTATTAAGAATCAGAGGTTCTTCTAAAAGCTTTCAAGATATGTACCAATAATCCAATACAATTTTTTTACCTAGGGATTGAACTCAAAATATTTTGATCAACGCATTCACTCCTACCACGTAACCAACAAGACAGCAATGCAAATCCACTTCTCAGCCGCAAGGCAGTGTACAAATCCTGTTAATCTAATAAAAACAATATTTCAAAAGATGTTTACTCATATCTCATAGTTTATGAGGTAAATGAATGCGCCAATTACGTCGGCGACTCGACTCTACGTCTCTAAGGCTACCGGTTATAGAGTGCTCTACATTTCGCCTCTCTACTTATTAGGTTTATTAGTGTTACCAACTTGACAAGGATACGTCGTTTTCTGCGTTTTTTTTGCAACACCTCCGCTTTGAAAGTAACTGTGTATACTATGTAGTATATATATATAAATATATGTATATATATATATATGGAAAAATATGTATTATTTAAGAAAGCGTGCAGCGCTTAGTTAATTTATGATTTTTTTTATTTATATTCGAAAGTAAGAAATAAGTAAAAGCTTTCAGAATCAGTTAGAGTTCCATAATCGGTATTAAACATTTTTAGAAATACTCAACTGTTTTATATAAATATCAAATGTAAATAATAAAAAATATACAGATAAAAAGTCAGCGGAAAACATTGTTTACTCAATCTCAAAGCTATGCTTGTCTAGACTTAAATTTATCTTTGTACCAAATTCCATCTAGATTTGTTGGGTAAGAATCCTTTCCATAGTAGTAAAGCTATGTGTCAAATACAACTTTGTATAATTTAAGTTAAAACTACTGGCAACACCTAGCGTAACTTAATGACTCAAACAGTAAAAAACAACTCCACGACGTTTATGGACTTCCAGGTATCTGCTTTGCTTACCTTATTATGCTTGTTATGCAATTTATTCCATGTTTGCCTTCTAAATATACTGGTGGATATAGAACATCTGTAAAGTTAAAATCTCTGCCTAAAATCAACTAGGTAAGTAGACTTTAAAAACCTTAAAAGTATTCATAGAATATTATTATGCCCTGTGAGCTTTGGCTTTTTTTGACCATGAAACAAGCAGCCACGCATTGATACTATAAATATGTATTACAGCTTTGATTGCTCGAAATCCACAACCATATTACACTGGTATCAAATCTTTAAATTTAAGATTTCGCCTATTTATGTTTGGAGCCAAATGTGCTGCTTAATGGTAGAAATTGCATCATTCGCAAGAAAACAACAAACTATTAATGCATGTTGAGGCCATGTCGATAAAGCTGAGTAATGAAGGGTCACAGTGCTTATCAAAAATCTAAACCCACCCCGAGCCATACGGAGACATGGGATGTACAAGGCGCGGAGAAAGCCTGGAGAGATTGTTTCGAAACAGAGTTATGTTTTGAATTATTGACTTTGCTCTGTGTTGCGAGTGGCTTGTTGGCTTATCGGAGCTCGGGAAGTTTTAAGCGGTGTTTTTTTGCGTTACTGACTGTAACACATTTTTAGATTACATCGTAAGCAATGATTAATTTGGAGAACGATTTCTCGTAGTATTTTTTATTGATACATTTCAAATAAGGATGTTTAAAAAAAATATTCCCAAAAAAATCCAGATAAAAAATTTGACAATCCTTAATGTGTGTATTAAACATCATTGCAATTTTCGTTCCAATTTCAAACTGCTATCCCCCAACAAAATCTTCAAAATTAATGTAATAAAAACCTTTCACAAATCTGGGAAAGAGTGGAGTCTCAAACCCGCGGTGCCGGTAACTCGTCGATGCACAAAATGAGTCATAATTAACGTGCAATTACGATGGGCTCGATCAATGTCAGGGTTCATTAGATGTTTAATTAAAGGCCCGAGTACCGTTACCGGGTACGCGGATACGGTAACAGATATCGGATACACCGATTGATTGTAAACTTACATTTACGTGGATGTCGTATTTTACTGTTAACTATTTTCTACAAACACCCACCTGACTGTTTTTAACGAGCTTTTGCATGCTTTAAAATAGATTTAATCAATTAATTTTGTCAAAGCTTAAAATTTTATCGATTCTCCTCGTCAAAATCAGCCTCTCCCACATTCACTGCTGGACACCGGCTGCTCCTATGGCACGCCACTGAGCTCTATCTTCGGCAATCCAATCTTTGCCAACCATCCTGCGAATATATTCAGTCATAGTCATCTACTAATATTTGAAATGACTTCGTTAAATATTTTTCAATTTCCAGTGTTGACCAATAAAGACAGAATTTTCTTGATGTCCTCCTTTCACCCTTACACTTACCACGTCGTTCAGGAAAAAATCTAAATTAATATTTCAATATTATAACCGTCACATTCCCGAAAAGTGAAATATTTTAAACTAAAAACAGCCTCTCAAATACGGAACCCCCTTAAAGAATCTACCGTCTTCATTAACATGAGGCACTTCCTGAAAGAGTTTTACAACCGCATAACAGTGCAAATGAGCGGTATATTTTACAAGAGCGATCAACAACACCGTTGGAAGAAGGCGTTCCTACAGGACTATCCGGTTCCCGTCGGGACGAGTAACTCAATGCCTGTGGTTATGTGTGAGTAATTAGTGATGCCGTGGGTACCTGAATGCACAAATAGCACGTTATTAAAATGGACAACGACTTTGAAAGCAACAATCGGAAGGTGGATGGAACTAAAGACTCGTTTGAATCTCCGGGAGTTAACGGTTGTAAACGTAAACATGTGAACAGACTTGCAATGTTAATGTTTAGCGATGTGGTCGGCATAAATCACAAGTTTCACGATGAGTATAGTGTTGAAGTTATGATCAATACAAATAGGTTCAGTTTTGGAACTCAGATATTTGGATCCAAAAGATTAATAAGAATGAAACAGTTTGTATAAATAAACCCAATCTAAAATTTTACAACCAATGTAGGTAAGATAAATGAAAGATGAAGACAATCTATTACAACAAAATCAGTGACGCTCTCAATAATAAATACTTTAAGATACAACCGACGATACTGCGTGAGATCAATAAAATGCAAGCAGATAAAGCAAAATAAGCGTAGGGCTTAGATGTCGCATTATCGCTACTAACACTCTTTTTGCGATACGCACCAACCACAGCCAGCCACAGTTTGAAAAAATGGAATCAGGGGAAACCACATAAAGATCGCTCGCTCCTTCACTTGTCTTATTTTATCATGCTTATACGAGTAACATAATGTTCGCTTTTACCATTACTTTTGTTTGTTTTTTTTTTGCATTAGCACCTGCTAGTGTTTAAATGTCCAGTAAGAATTTTCTCACCAACCAATGCACTGATAGCTTTGCTTTACTAATACAGAAACAAAAGAACAAATAAAACAATAAAAAAATATGAGTTAGTATTTCCAATGTTAAGGAAATAATTTCTATAGATTTTAATGATATACCAAGAGCTATTAGTATCCCATTTCAGCCCACACATGTTCAACTAACCCAGTGCACGCCATCACGACAACTACCAATTAAAAAACAAAAAGATTTGCGCAGTTGGCCCCTTTTCTACCAAATAAGTCAAAATTGCTGCCATAGTTACCAACTGGTTCTTCCATCTCGCTCTGATTAGTTATGTTAGAGCGAGATGCAAGATCTAATTTTAGGGTTAGCTTGAAAGATAGAACATCAGAGGAACAAAACGATCGATAACTTGTTTTTGCTCATCCGAACTCCTAAAATAACTCAGACAGGCAAAAAGCAAAAATGAAGGATGTTGCGAGTCGAGACAAGGGAATGTTTACGTACGATGC
The DNA here is from genome assembly GCA_030295005.1 of Cephonodes hylas. Taxonomy (NCBI): domain Eukaryota; kingdom Metazoa; phylum Arthropoda; class Insecta; order Lepidoptera; family Sphingidae; genus Cephonodes; species Cephonodes hylas. Next base: position 11,712,745 of record AP025371.1, read on the forward strand.
GCCAACGCGACGTTTTTGCTTACTAAAATGTTTAGATGGAACAAAGACTTGAATCACAGCTTCTACGAATTTATTAGTAACTGCATAGATTGCGTTTTTATTATCTTTGTCATCATCATTACCTTATTAAAGGTCAATGACAATTCGTCAGAAGATTCTGAAGTCCCTTAAAAGATATCCCCTTTTCACGAGAAAATTCACCAATTTGCTGCCCCTATTTCGTAATTCTATACCTCCATACCTCTATATCCCATTGCACGCACGTATTTATCTCTCTTGACTATCACCTCAGCAAAAGGTTTTAATCAATCGATGTGCTCTAGCCAAGCAATGTAAACCGTGCCGAGTTATTAGCGTTTTGTGTTAATCTAGATAACCTTTACTACCGTTGCTGTAATCTCGTTTTGCAACTGCTCTACATGAAAGGTTGACTTACCTTTCCTAAGAACCGTATTTAAGCAGTAAATTATTTACGTTACACTTGAATACAGTTCTTTAAGCGAAGTATGCTTTCCTGGTACAGTTGAGTCCAATGTCGATCATAAAGTTGGTCATAAATTGCGATTGTTGTCTATCATTTATGGTATATTGGTTTCATAAACTGCTTGGCTGTGCAACGTGTGTGTAAACCTTACTATACAGTTCTTGGGTTGGATTATTATAGGGTTATCTATGGGGCAATTGTACCCAATATTACACTACATTTACAACGATTTCTATATGCACCCTCGCTTCTAATACTTCCTAAACAAAATGAATAATTCACGATTAATTTCTCAGTATCTTTTCACCGTCCACTTCCTAGACCTCACTTACAACTCACCTTTATTCACCTTGATAAAGACAATATCATAAATATGTTAATAACGGGCATATTTCGAAAGAAATTATTACTACAACTTCATTGAACACGCTAGCTTAATTGACTTATACGCCAACCTTTTACCAACTTTCACATGCTGATAACGTATGTACCGATAGCCGGTGGACAGATTTACTAGCCCCTTATCAACGAGCAGTAACTAATGCTGCTGCGATTAGACTTACTTCAATATGTTTAATGTTTGAACGTTCAGAGTAAATATTGGTTGAAGGGAACTAGCAGCGATACATTAATTTGACATTTAGAGTATTTATTACCAAATATATATTCAAGTCTCTTGTAAAATTTTGGATAACATCTCCAAGCATCTGAATATTTTCTACTAGGAATTCCAATAACACTTAACAAGAAGCTGGTATTGATCCTAAAACCTTTTTAAAGAATCCTAAAAGACCAAATAGGCCATTCTAATTAATATACATTTTGTTACTTCTCTGTCGTTATAAGTTAGGAAGAGACCACATATTAATAACCTTTCTTCTTAACTTACACTTCAGTAGCATCAATGACATCAACAACAAACAACAAATATCAAAGCTACCGTAAAAAACTATAAACTTCGGACATTTCAACCATCCTTCCTCTGCTATCGGAAGTGTGTTATCAGCGTAATAAAAAAAAGTACTCAAAGTAAACTTGAAGTAAAGACACCGCCCGTCACAGCCGATAGTGTCCAATGTAAGATTACGTGGAACTGAATAATCATAAAATAAATATGGGTACTTAGATTCTAAGTACGCTTTTAATGATGTTTTTAAATGTACCTCTATAAGGAAGTCGAGTATACTTGTCGACAAATCTTTGTACATTTCACTGCTTACAAAGAGCTTTAAAGCATTTAAAAAATAAGATTTTATGTTGACACTAAGATTAATGTCTCTTTACTGGTAATACAAATGTTTGTTGCTTCAATTAGTTGTGATTGATCAATATTTTACTTCAATAGCAAAGGCACATTTCCTTCTTCTTATAACTTTCGATTGTTTAAGCGAAGCTAAAATGATACTTATCCAGGTTAATCGTGCTGATTTTGATAGTCATTTTTAATTTTATAAAAAAATATATATAAATACCTACTTAACGACTCATATAGAGGATTAAATCGCGAGAAACATATCTCCACGAGATACCCTCATGCGGGTCTTCTGAGATTCTCCATCACGCTTCGCTTAAAATACACAGGACAATAAGAAGGCATGAATACATATATTGGTCTACTCAGGCATTTACCCTATTTAAGCTACTAAGCAATTAACCGCCGCCCACGAAGACACTTCCCGTTTCTTTAAGTACAAACGTTCAATGATTTATCTCCAGCTCGCCGTGATTCTAATAAGAAGTCACGAAGCAGCTCCCGAATAACGGCTGGCAAGATTTATTGTAGTTAATAAAGCAATCAAACTGATGTATTATAATTCTCTTGCATTGGTCAATCAATGTTTCTACTCTATAATTACGCCAGTTTCGCCCACGTGACTAAGAATGAGATTTTGGACAGGAATATTTGATGTTTATTAAATTGGTTAAGAGTATCGACGTCTATATCAGCTTTCAGTTCTATTGCTACACGAGGTTCTGTTGCTATCTAAGAAAGCTTGTTTGTTGTATTTAAGCAATCTTGATCTATCTTAGGATCAATAGGAATGATGGATCTATAAGATCATTTTTTTTGGATAATTTGATTGGATTATTCTTATTAAATCTGCGAATATGCTACACTATGAGACTGTTCGTTCTTTTCGATTGATGTTAGTAGCTAGATCATAAGCCGCTAGACTACCTGCCCACTCTCGAATAACAAGTTTCCTAATAACTGCCCAGTACCGTTTTAATGGGCTATAATTCATTATTTATGCACATTACACATATTTCTTCAGTAACCTCTTTTTCCAACCAAAGCCGTATTGGCAAAGCTATCACGCGTTTACCTTAAAAACATTTATTGATAGAAAATTCATTTCTTCTTACCCTAATGCTATCGTAACCGCATAACCTCATTACCAACCAAATATTCTAAGCAGAATATCACTCGCTCGCCCTAGATAACCTTTATTAGTATTACTTTCTGCTTGCCCTAAGGCCGTCACTACACGGTAAACAAACATTACTACACAAACTTTCAACGGTGTTGTGTGTCATGTGTCGATTGAACAAATAAAAGCGAAAGGGGCCGGTGATCGACGGCAAGTAACTTTTACCTTACACGATAACCTATACAGGTACGTGTAGGAAATGACAAAATAATATTCGATTTCATATTTATAAAGGTATTTAAAAACTGGTACTTTAATTTTTAGTTTATACTGATGCTTCCGGAGCATATCACATGCGATCTAAAGGTCTCAGATCTAAAGGTTTAGGCTAGAATAAAATGTTAGTAAATTTCCATTTTGGAAATCCTCATAAACAGTTCGGAGTCTAAAAATGCACATGATAGAAGTCTATTTATATTCTTGTCGTTGCATAGTATAACTGTATTTGTGTTATCAAGAAATAAACAAAAGAAAAGCAAATACCAAAGCTGTTAAAATGAACAGTTGGACATAAACTTCTTGTTACAAAAGGGCACGGAACCAGAAGATCGATCAGTAACTACCTGCATTCAATGAAACTGAATTTTGTAATCCCTTTGTGGAGTCTTCGAGATAAATAGCTCGAGACGACGGAAAGTTGAGACTCACACCACGATGTCTTGTATTGGAAGGTATCGGAATTCTAAACTTCGTTTGGTGCGGAATTGATGCACACTGTGTGATAGAGATGCCCCATATTCTATTCTCAAGTTGAGTAAAGTATGATAAGATTTTTTTTATAAAGGAATTCTTAGAATGAAATAGTCTAATTTTTTTTTCGAAAAATGACAATGGCTTCTTACTAACTATTTAGGCTCTTAGGCTACGATAGTCATCAATAATTCTTATTTACTTAAAATTTGAGTATTTTTAAGAAGTTCCCTTTGTTTTACTATTTCTCTACGTGCACAATGAAATGTACAAAATCCACTCAAAACATTCACAAACAGGAAAAACTTGTACAAAGCGGTTGCACAAATTCCTTTGATTGGCCACAAAGCGATACGCACGATGATTGGTATTCATCTCACTGGACATCGCTTCAATAGACTCAATTAGGTGTCGACGAGAACCGCCACTTATTCCAATCATATTTCGCAATCCAATCGCTTCTAAGAACGTTTGTTGTGTTAGTGACACTGATTCTTTCTTAAACTATTGTAACGGGTGTGAAAAAGGTACATTGATTCGTTTGAATTCATCAACGTTTTTTGTTCGGCAATCAATTTCAATGTTTGTTCGGTCACAATAAAAAAATTGGAAATTCAAAAATGTGTAATTGGAGTTGTATTATTATTTTGTTTTAAAGAAAGAGCACAAAAAAGTTAGGCCGTATGTTAAATTGTTACTCTACACAAAAAAATGTATAACAAAAATTCTTGCTTCAGATCTCTGTGTCCATGAGATCGAAACGTAATGAGACACATAGCTTATCAGTTAAAAATCACGTATATTATCATAAAAGACTTTAAGCCAGGATTTACTAGAGTTGAAGGTACGAGGTATTTGCCTAAAATGTTTCAAAATTCCCATACTAAAAGTCCATCAAATCTACGTCGAACGCCTGAATCAACTTTCTCAATGTATGATGATATTACAGCCACGTGCTGGAGGTACAAAGCCGTACGAAATAGCCCTTCCAACAATATCGAACAAAGGGCTGCATGTGTGTAGTGAAAGGAAAGGCTGCAGTGAAAGCGATGCTATTTTGTTTTTTAATTCTGCATGATCTTTGATGGATGTGGCTTAGTCTGGTATTGATAATAAATGATATTTTGCTTTTGTGTTACTGCTCTGCTTTTTTTTAAATACGCCAAAAGTGATATCAAACTTCCATGAAAGCATTTTTCTGACTAAAATAACTCAAGATCTGACTCAAGATCAAATGGACCAGGCCAGAAAAAATGTGTCAATCAAAATTTGTTGTTCATTACGTTCCTATATCCACAAGAATCACACTACACTTAAGTTTGTATCACCAAGTAATAAAATCTATGACTAATGTTATACGTTTTCAGAATTTGGTTAAGAGACCTTCCAATTATATTTCTTTTCAATTAAAAAATCATAGCAATATACGTTTTCATAATTTGGATAATTAATTATAGTATGCATTCGATTCAAAATCATAGCAACAACATCGCCCCAAGCTTTCTATACGCAACTTCAATAATGTTTGTGCTGCACTCTCCGTCTTTGATGTATTTTCATAGCAAAGTTTACAAAACATGCTATTAAGCTGCAATAACTGCAACAGGTTCTGTAAGAATAGCATCAGTTACTTTTACAAACACTCTATGGAATTGTGAAAATGGTGCGCCTTTGACCCTATCGAAATGAAGAAGACGATGTCCACGACTGGACATAGGCCTCTCCTATGGCACGCCACTGGGCTCGATCTTCGGCTCTCCTCATCCAACCGCTGCCAGCCACTTTGCGGATATCGTCACTATAGAAGATTTATGTGCATCATATTTCCTAAAAAAGAATTAAGATATAGACATGAAATAAACAATTTTTCAAGAATTTTTGCATAAATTTTAATTTATTTTGACGACATTTTCTAGAAGGGACTAATGTAGTAATCAGCATAGATTTTTCCATAGATTTTTTCCATCCATACAAAGTTTACAATTTAATCGCAAACTCAGATTGAATATTTTACTTGAATTTTATCAAATTATTACAAGTAAAGTCGCGCAGCTATTGATGACGCTAAATCAAGTGGAAAGTAATAAACTGTCAAGACAATACTGTTGAAGTATTTATAAGATGCTTCGGTAATAAATATCAATGAATGCAACTAATAACGCTTGCGCATGCGCGGTACAAAGTTCGTCCAGCAATTGTCTCAGGAATTGCGAAGGTCGAAAATGTTGACTATTTCCAGTGTTGGTCGTATGCGTTCTGATTGATGTATGCAATGAGATATTGTATGCTTTATAATATAGTGTGTTTATTGATGTTGTAATAATGCTATTAATATAACCCTCCTTTGCAAAACATTATTAAGGCTATTAAATATTCCTAAATCTAATTTAGAACCTTTTCTTAATACTGGCTGAAATTCGACCTCGTAGAAGTTACGCTGCGGTTCTAACTAACAATTTTAGATTCATAGAATCTCTTCATGATTCCTTCCTCGTTCATTATCAGTCCTATTGCTGAGCACAGGTTTCCTCTACAACTAAGAGGATTTAGCCCTAAGTTCCTCATTCAACTGCGATTAATTTCGATGTTTGTTAGACTCTCCCGACTCTGGAAACATTCGGCCTTCAACGGTCTAAACTTTTTTTCACAGATTCACTGTGTAGATCTATTTTCATGTCATTCATAACATGAATGCTAGATTCTTTGTTAAATACTTTTATTTACTTAAATACTTCATCAAGATAGACTTCTCGTCACGATTAATACGCACTTTGCGTATGTCATGCAGTATCTTCAGAAGCATCTGAACAGGCAAATGATTCCCAGATAGCTGCTTATGGTAGGAAGTTTCCTTGTTGAATAAATATTAAGCAGAATTAGATGCCTATATGTTGATTACTTCAATGTATTCCTCTTTGTATACTATTTCTAGTATATCACAACTAGATGTATGAATGATTTTCTCTAAATGTTCCCTTAGATTCATATAAATAATTGGCTTCATAATAAGTATAATCTATTTACAGTATCTATTTTGTTTTACCCATATAACTTATTTAGAATTACATTTCAACAGAGTTTCCTTCAGGCTTTACTACGTTAAATAAATTATTATTATAGCTATTAATCCGTTGTCATTGCATTAATTCAGCTGTCAGCATAAAAATATTCAAGTCTTCACAAATAACCATACTCAATTGAAATATAGCATATTTTTACCTCCATATTCTAATAACTCTTAGAAATACCGCGGGGTCATTACGAATATCCGACGCTTTTCAATAAACATACCGTGCGATAACTAATTGTCAATAGTTTGTTGAATGCACGCTTTCTATATTACTTCTAAATCCACAGACGCCATTCATTTCATCTCAGATAAAGCTGAGTTATGGGCCAACAACACAAAGCTATACATCAAACGAAATAATTTAAGGGCTCACGCACACTTCTGATATTTAATCGAGTAATTTATTGTGTTCAGGTGAATTTCAATTATTTATTTGTGTTTGAAGTTCGTGATTTAGTCATTACAGCGGTATTTCAAAACGTAGATAATGTGATATTAATTTAAATGTGACAGGATTTGAAAACATCAATTCTGATTGTTGTTGCAGTCGAACTGCAGATCCTGAATAAGATTTCACTATAAAACATTTACGATCAAAACTGTATTGCTTTAATATATAGTAGATGCGATTCTGTGCCGTGTGATTTAGAAGTCCAGTACACGATTGTTTTAGGAGATTCTCTATAGCAGCGTGAAGTCTATGAATTAAAAAAATGACACATTAAACGCTCTCTCATTTTTACGTGGGACTGACTGACTTTCCTAAATGTGAATGCAGAAATGCACCTCTGGCTCTCCCTTATAGCGATACATAGGTGAGGTTTTCTTTGTATTTACAAGTAGGTATAATATAACATCAATGGAAAAACGTCATAGGGTGAAATCCTATTCGGGTTGAAAGGAATAGCCTAACTCGGGCAGTGTTTGGAAAAGTCATTGAATTGAACTCTCAAAACGTGAAAGCGCAAGACTTTTATCAACACGACAAAAAGTCGTTCGACTAAAAGTTACGCGTGCGCAAGTCTTCAAAGGGTCGCATATAGGGTTTCCATTCATTACATCAGTACGCTACGCCTTAATTACAACTTCAAATTAAAACGTTAAAACATTGCTGCATCATAATTAATGGAGTTCTGACAATCGCCTCTATCTTCGATATTTCGAATCAAAGCACGACCTTTTTAAATCATAAATACTCAAAGGGTTATGATTTATTGTCTATTTGAATATGGAGATAGAGTGCCTTTGAAGTATTGCGTAAGAGTGATCAAATTTTAATACTTATTATACAATAATTATATTTAGAAATGTTAATCATCATCAGTACTTATGCGTCCAACTGCTACGCACGGGCCTCCTCTACAACTGAGAGGGTTAAGGCCTTAGTCCACTCAGCTGGTCTAGATTTGTACGTGCTGCCAATGAGACTATGTCGGTTCTCTAAACATCCCAAGCTATTTTACACAGTCTTTTTATAGAAATGCCATTCAATAAAGTGAACGTAAATCACCGTAAAAGGCCTTTGTTTTTGCCATAGTAAAAAAACATATTAAACCATGAAAAATCGTCTAATTAGAGTTCTTTGACAAACTATTACATTTTATACAAAATAACTTATCTCTTTACTTCGTCGCTTCCTATAAGGGGCGAGCCTATTTTCAAACACGTTACTAGACAGCATGATATGACTATAATAAGCTGAAAATTTCCTTGTGGAAAAATCCAAAAACATTGGGCCTGACCCGGGAATTAAATCTTAAAAGAATCAATATATAGTTATGCCACGAGAACATAAGGTAGTCGACAAAATTATTTAACGAATATTTTTTACAATGCCATATAATTTGCATTCCGTGAATTGCTTTCTACACGGATATTCTTTTTTTACATAAAATATCATTTGAATACTCGTAAAAACATTACAAAATATATTAATACATAAATTAAACGAATAAAATTGTATTAAAATGAATTAAACTCCGGATGGACAAATTGATACGACTTAAAATTAACACCTGTTTGGTTGATGTGTTTGATTGTATTAATGTACTGCAATATAAATACAAATTGATGTTAATTCAAAGGATTATGGTACGGAAATAAGACTTAATGTTTTCACATTAAAAGGTGTGATAAGTTAAGCTGCCTTGTGCAATTGAAGAGTCTCGGGGTCAATTACCTTGCAGTCTTATTTAATAGCAGAAAATTGTGAATATATTCCCGGTCAAAAGCAATAAAGAGACTTTATTGTGTGAATGGCAGTGACGATCTCTAGATTTAGATGCGTGGTCTGAATGAATCTCGGCGGTCGCAGATTCAAATCCCAGGCACCTGTAACTTTTCGAAATTATTTTTATTAATCTTTTAAACGGTAGAGGAATCCCGTGCCCAGCAGAGGACGTATGCTGGCGATTACGATGATTGTGTGAGAATTAAAAATGAAAAAGTGCGGCACGTTGGTTAACAAACTCCTCTGCCTATCCCTCCAAATACATAGTTTCAATATTACTACTTAAAAATCAATATAACCAATACAAATCCTACACCGCCACGCATTGAATTGACAAAAAAGCTACGATGTAAGTGGAACGATAATAAAAATTCATCAAAATCCACTCAATAATTTGTATGACAAAAAATAGTGTCAGGTTATTAAAAATCTTGACAAATCAAGTTTCATACAATTTTTCACGCATTAAATCTCCTATTATGCAAGTGAAAGTGGATACGTGCTATTAAAACACACACTTAATCCGTAATCAAGCATTTAATCACGAAAGTCTTTTAAAAACTTCTTTGGAAACAAGAATGAATCTGCAAAAATATTGTTAAGCTTGAATTTCCGATACATGTGTCCCAATTTCTTTACTGGTGATTTTTTATTATCGATCAATCTCTTAATTATTACTGCTTCTATTTTTGTCTGAGATTAGTATAGGGATTGCGCTTATAAATTCTTGTTTTGATTCCCAGGTCAATCAGTGTTATTAAGTTCTTGAATTAGACAATCCTGATTGCTATTTTGTCTCTTTCGTCATCATTATCAACCATAAGACATCCACTGCTGATAGGCCTATCCCAAAAACGTTCAAGACTTTGACGGACGCGGCCTGTTATATCTGTTTTGTATTATGGTAAAAAGATTCATAAATCTAGATCCATTGGCCAAATCCTAAAATTTGTCAGATTTGTTATCGAGAACATCCTTTGCCTAAGCCGCGAGTTTAGAAACAATTGATATACATATGTATAATCATGGGTTTCAAGTCTTTCTTCATCTTCATCAACCCATATACGCCCACTGCTGAGCACGGGTCTCCTCTACACTTGAGAGGGTTTAGACCATAGTCCACCACGCTGGCCTAGTGCGGGTTGGCGGACTACACACCTAAGAAATTCCTAAGAACTCTTAGGTGTGCAGGTTTCATCACGATGTTTTCCTTCACCGTTAAAGCAAGTGATAATTCAATGTACACACATAACTTCGAAAAGTCAGAGGTGTGTGCCTGGGGTTCGAACCCGCGACCGCCGAGATTTGAAATCCAAGTCTTTATAAGCCTTCCTTCCTTGCCGAGATTTCAAGTCTTTATAAGCCCGAAAAATCTCATATTTTCCAATAACAAAAGACTTAAAAAACAATCACAAGCACTACATTCACGAATCGCAATTACCGTTCCGACGAAGGCTTGGATTTTTGCACGCGCCACCGCCGTGTATGGGGCAGGCGCCGCCAGTGACTCATGCGGGCTGCATCTGTGTCATACTGTGTCATTCATGGACATCAGCATTCGGAAAAATGTAATTTTGACGCAATATTTACGCTGATGGAGAAAGTAGGGGATTTCAATACGGTTTTAGTAGCTTAGTACTCGTATTTCAATAGTTCTGTAGTCTATAGTTCTGTAGCTATGATTATTTTATGAAGGACATGATAATAGCTGTTAAATGTACAGTGTTCGTGTTGGATAAAAGCTAATAAATTTTATCAATGGTACATGTCGCAAGACCAATTATGCTATCAACGAAAGTAACAAAAAAATCTGTGCCTCTCAATCATTGCAAAAGTTTTATCAGATTACTTTTTTGCTACTGTCATTACAGCTTCCTTTCTGCTAGTTTAATTCTATATCCTTATGTTTCGAATGCACCTTCTCAAACTATAACTTTTAGTAATGCACAGTGGTTACCTGTAGGAGACTTTCTCGTTCTCCCCTACCATTTCAAGTACAGTTATCTACACAGACAGGCACGGTACATGCAGTTGTAAAACAGGAACCGTGTTCAGGTTTGAATCCCACGCGTTTGTTCCGAATTCGACGCATGCGCGGAAATGATCATTTTTATGAGCGTGTGACACTTACTATTTGATTGCGGTGTCAGTACTAGCGGCTAGCGTTTTAGGAACCGAAAGTAACTTTACAAGCATAAATAGTAAATAAAGTATTATCGTCTTGAGACATAGTTTTGCTTTGAAATTCGGTATATAACCATGACGTTTTCACGAAATATGTGATAAATATTTCATTGATGACATGTGGGTACCTAACTTCAAGAAGCAACTCCTAATCGCATGAAAGCTTTAGCTTATTTGATTTCTTCTTTCATAAACTCAAAGAGGTCACTTTCAACGACGAGTATTTATAGCTATCTATTAAACATTAATTTTCAAACGTCATATAAATTACTTAAATAAAATATCCTGTACCGCTTTACAAGCAATTATGCTTGTGGGATTACCCTGCCATATAATAATAAAAAATACTACTAAGATAACTTGCAAAACACAATCTCCGCTACCACAGCGACCCCACCCTTACCCACCTGTGTAAAACGGAACAATTGAAAAATTAGCCAGTGGGCGTGCTACCAGCATAACTCTTGCTTTCAACAGTCACTACTCTACTACGGGTGACGTCAGAGCCTGACCTGAATACAGATTAGACAAAAAACGCTCAATAGATATTTAAATCGATAGCATTTGTTTCAAGTTCATGGGTTATGGATTGGTTCGATTTTATCTCGTAAAAGTATTTCGTATGAAGCTTATAATACTATGAGCATTTTTTGGTATGAAAATAAGTGGATAATTTATTCAGTCTTAATTATACATGTGTGGGTATCTTTATAATTTATTAATCTTTTTGTGTCGTTAATTAATAATGGATATTTATGTCATTTATTTTCAATACTCATAGTCGGTTTGCCCGTCCATACTGCATTAACATCGGTATCAAACTTATAGTCTTGTGTGATAATTACAACATAATTTGCGGATCTAACGGTTCTCCAACTATCATCAAAACATATATATATTTAGAACCATAAAATGCTAATAACGTCGTATGTAAACGCAACACGTTATTAAGCCAAAAATATGTTAAACATTCTCGGATTATTTGCATTTAAACATCGGAATATGCGACCTGCATATCTGTGAATCATGTGCAATAAAATGACTCACGTGGGAAGTATGTGAAGGAGTTCACTTTAGCATCCTGCCTCGAGGCCTCTGGTTCGAACCCGACGAGTTTTTAGACTAAATCTCAAATTTATTGGATTGAGTTCGATGTTTGTGAGACTAAATAATCTTAGTTTTGGTGTGTTTGATGGTAAAAGATTCTTGTTCTGGATCTTAGTTACATGAGATCTAGGTATGCAGTCCTCTACGCCGTGCAGTTTTGGCTATGTAATAAACGTATGCAGCAGTGATGGCCTCGAGGTTTAGGCGCGCGGTCGAGAATCTCGGCGGTCGCGGGTTCGAACCCCAGGCACACACCTATGACTTTTCGAAGTTATGTGTGTATTCACATTGAATAATCACTTGCTTTAACGGTGAAGGAAAACATCGTGATAAAACCTGCACACCTAAAAAGTTCTTAGAAATTTCTTAGGTGTGTAGTCCGCCAACCCGCACTAGGCCAGCGTGGTGGACTATGGCCTAAACCCTCTCAACGGTAGAGGAGACCCGTGCTCAGCAGTGGGCGTATATGGGTTGATGAAGAAGAATAAACGTATCCACCCTTAATTCACTATTTTAACATGATCTTTAGTATGCGTGTGATATAATTTATTTAACTTAGATTGTTTCCTAGCTCCTCGATTATTGTCTGTTAAAAGTCGCAACTTCAAGCCCCAAAACGATACAAATTTCCCGTTGTCATAAATTCCCCTTTACTTTCGAATTCCCATGACCGAACTACATTATAAGGATTGATAGATTGTTAGGGAGTCTATGTGCACATTTATTTATTTAATGTTTCATAACGTTGGACGTTTTATTAGCCCTAAAACTTTGCAAGGTACCTAGCGTCGACACAACAAAGTATAAGCTTTAAATATTGCAACAGAAAGCCAATATAGTGATCATGTCAATAAGTTTTACTGTGTTTAGCAGGCGGTTGCGAGTTGCAATTATTTTTACAACTCTCCACGGTGTTATTATGTAGTATGAATTTTATAGTTACTTTTTGAAATATACCAAAGTACACAGTATACTTAAAAAGGTAGTAACTTTAATAGATTATTCATGGTAGCTTATATTAAAACCAAACACATTTTTATACTCACGTCGCTAAAAACAGCAGGTTGTTTAATGGGAAATGGTACTAAACCAAGTATGTTATATATATATATAAAATATTGCAAAACACAATTGACACACTTCGTGTAATTAAAGTTATTACTATACAAACTTAAGTAATACATTTATTAATTGCATCGCATTAACGAACAATTTATTACAAAAAAATAAAACTTTACATCGAATTTTTATTCAACAATCGCTTAATCTTATATATAAACGAACGTCCGATTTATAAACCCATTTAATAAATTCAACTTTCCAATATAAAATGTAATTTTGTAACAAATTATTGCATAAAAATATTAATGCATTTATTTATATTGCGTTAATTAATCCTTATTTGTGTTAAGTATATATTTTTATTTGTCAGGTGTTAAATTGTTGTAATTATTTTCATGGCATTACGCTTAACTTGAGGTAAAGTGGCAAGCGTATAGTCCTCTCACCAGAAATCAGAACTCTCTTAAACATTATAGTCGACGATGCTGTGGTGTCGATTTGAAACGACTTTCCATTAAACTTTATGCCCGTAGTAAACAAGCGTGTTGCAAATATTTACTGTATGACGATGTTAGTTGGGTCATACACTTTTATGTTGATATGGATTAAAGAGAATTACTAATTTGGACTATATTTTAAATTAGGTTGATAAAAATGGCCTAAATTATTCACAAAACCAAATTGCTACGATTTGATGACCATTTCAGCATAAAGATACTATATTCATATTATAAAGTAATTATTAAACTGTTTATAAGAACTACACGCCTTTTAAGAATACCTTCGTAAACGTCTTTAAATTTTCTTAATCTTCTTCTTAATCAACCCATATACGCCCACTGCTGAGCACGGGTCTCCTCTACACTTGAGAGGGTTTAGGCCATAGTCCACCACGCTGGCCTAGTGCGGATTGGCGGACTACACACCTAAGAAATTCCTAAGAACTCTTAGGTGTGCAGGTTTCATCACGATGTTTTTCTTCACCGTTAAAGCAAATGATAATTCAATGTGAATACACACATAACTTCGAAAAGTCAGAGGTGTGTGCCCGGGGTTCGAACCCGCGACCGCCGAAATTCTCGACCGCGCGCCCAAACCTCGAGGCCATCACTGCTTTTTTTCTTAATGCAATTAAAAAATTTAAAACTCATATCTTTCCACAATATCTATATATTATACAAAAAAACAGTAATGTAAGACTAGAAAGAAATTATCAGTAGGCCTAATAACGTGTACTATCTAGACTTTTGCAAAAGTATGACAACCAACAGCAGCCCTTCATTTTTGTATGATTTTTTTTCGTTTGTTGAGCGTAATCATAGTAAAATCAACAGGTGTTCAATATACTGGCTGTTTCCATTCTAATCTAACTCAGCTGTTCTGTAATAAAAACAATAGTTTTAAAACCACAAACATATATTTTTCTGACTTTTGAAAAGAAAAACCAACCAAAAAACATTATAATAACATTAGCGAGCAATGGACACATCACACATCAAACACTCGCATACCAAACACGGATGGCTCACGAAGTATGTAATATTTGAATACAAAAGCTGGGAAAACAAGGTTTGTCTGCGCGACCGTTAAACTGTTGTCCAAACACGTGATCAGTAATACTGGGGACGTGATAATTGCTCACCTGCATAAACAATGCAGTAAGGTACACGAGGCGAGAGTTGCGCATGTTTCGATTACATTGCTGCATGGAAAGTAAAAATTTTGTCGACGCTTGAATAAACTAGGCTATGAAATGAAAAACTGTTGTTTTGATCACAGTCAAAGTAAGATAAAAATGTTAGTATTTGTTAATGATAGTTTCGAATTTGAGTGTTATCTTCTTTCTATTCCGTACCAAACTTAAACTTCAGAGCATCGATCTTTTGCGTAAATACTGTAAACTCTATTTTGAACTAAGAAGAGACTTCAAACCCAGTCACTGATAAATGCTATTTAGGTAACTTAAGGTGGCATTTCAATTGGACCAATATATTTGAATTTACTTCAAATTTATTCCCAACGCCGCAGGTTACATCTCAACCTACCGTACTAAATGCATTGAATATATCCCACATATTACAAAACAGAATCGTCATTTACACAAGAATTTTGATTCTTTATGTCATTCCCTTCCATTATCTACCCACAAATACCCAACTAATATTGGGCTTTTATCATGAGTATATAATTATCATTTTGTTTGCCTCCCACTAGCTACAAACTTTTAAACTTTATAAAAACTTATCTTGCAGATTTATTTCTTCAATGCCATGAAACAATAATTTTAGGATGATCTCAATTGTGCGTAACTTAATAAAAGTATCTATAAATTCATTTTCATTTAATATTTGAGGAGCAACGGAATAATAATCAATCACACTTTAATTAAAGGATATTTTGATAAACAGTGATCAGTAAGTGCTAATTCAAAACATATAGTTGTAAATCTTTTTAAAGCAATATTAATAAAAATTAAGATTCCAAATGCATCCTTCGGCAACCCAAAGAATTTTATTTGAGGAAAAACACACTCTTTTGTATGCTAAACTCAAATTTACGGATACCTTTGTATGGACATAATTTATATACGCTTTTAACACGTAAAGTGTCACAAATATTCGCATTCCTTTTATATAAGAAATTTATCTTAAATCCACAACTTTAACACGTTCATAAAAATGTATTTTAAAGCCGATGATATTGTAGAAACATATTTGAAGGCATATTTTTCGTGTTTAAGTATTGTTCTTATTACACTTTTAAAAATCTTATATTTAACCTATATCAGAATATTAAGTTAATTTAGATACATGTTATATCCTAAGATACATCTATAATGCCGATAGTAAAGGCAGATGAAGGTTTTCCAAATGAATAATGATTCTCAGCTAATATCAGGCGGGCCTATTCCTTTTTTTTGAGACTTCTTTTAAATTTCAATGCTTACCAAATTCAGTTAAACATTGGCCGAATCCAATATCGAACCTGAGGTCTATAGATCGCAGCGCATTAAATCATTTCATTTTTATTAAATCCTTTTATTACCGCCCATGGTTCCTCATTTTTAATCATTACTACCTTGAAGTTCTAACTTCACTCAACCTTATTCCTTCCTACCCAGTATGCCTTGTACCAACAAGACAAACTGTTTTAACTCAAACACATCGTCTTCACGCCTCATAGCACTAAGTACGCGGCGCCGAAACCTGACGAGCCGTTAAGCTGGACGTCGCTTAAAACGCTGACACAAATCTCAGATTACTTTGAGTACTATAAATCTTTTCCCTAACAAGTCGGCCTGTATAATTCCGTCGACTGATGATAATAATCGTGATTGTTTCTCGCTATTAGTTTTTTCTTTATTTAAAGAGTTTAGTCTAGGTTAAGACTACATATATCTCGATGTTTCATTTTCTATTTTTGCTCATACAATTATGTACGTCACTATAAATTTGTTCTTTTTTTGTTGCAGGTAATTATCTACAATGTAACAGCCTTGTACAAATCCAGGTTTCAAATTACTGTATGTAATTCACCTTATTCTTAAACTTCCTCCTTGGTTCCCCTGATATAATATAAATTGACCAAGCATAAGGTTAATTCATCGAGATATTGTCTACTGAGTAGCAGCAGCACAGAATCTAGAAATGTCTAACTACAGTAGCATTCCACTGTGTTTTACTACTTTAAGCAATGTAGGTATACTATACACTTCCGACTATCAATTTGCATATACTAGAGTAAACATATTCTTTTATTCATTAAGGTACGAGTCTGCAAATGCTATATAGTGTTTTGTTTTAAAATATTTTAAAAACGCCAAAAATTACAAACTATATTATCAATTCAAACATCAATTAAGATCCTTAGTATTTGCTTTATCCACGTGATATCTAAATGAAGTGTACTTCGATCATTAACAGCATGAGAACGCTGTATCATTACCAAACATTGTGAGTGCGCGGCCAAAACCAGTCCATTTACGTTATTCATTTGCATGCTCGATTATCTTTGGTACAGCATGATCCGGTAACTAACGATACTGTCTTCAACCCGCGTCTTTGTATGATTTGATTAAGACTTTTCATTCTTCAGTAAGATTATTGTATTTGCTTCTGATTGTAAGTGCAGTAAGGAGTAAGTTATAGAACTAACATCATGTACTACTAATACAATAGTTAGAAGATTTGTCATTTGTTGAAAAGACATAAACCCAAAGCCTCCAGATTTCAATCGACTGATATTTTTATGTGACCGTAATGACCATTTGTATAGCCCATATACTCCAGTTGTTTTTACTTTAGAAAACAATTTGGCTAAACAAGACAGCCCCGTGGCGATGTTGGCTAGACACCAGGTTGCGAAACGAGCGGCCTCGGGTTCGATCCCCGCACCGAGACAAATGTTTGTGTGATCCACAAATATTTGTTTCGGGTCTGGGTGTTTGTAAGACCGAAAAGTCTCCCGTAGTTTCTGGTACCCACGACACAAGACTCGTATCTTAGTGTGGGGTCAGGACTATGTATGTGACTGTTGGGTGTATTTATTTATTTAAACGTTCATTGTTGTGATTATCACAGTGTAAAGATTAGGGTATAAAACGAAAAAAAATCAACGTAATTTTCTACTAACAGATACTATAATATAAATATAATGTTGACGACATTTCACATACAAAAAAGCTAAAAATTATTCCATCACGTAGCAGCCTTATAAAGAACCCTACAATATCCATCACCCACTTTATAGTTGACTGTTACAAGGATTAAGTACTGAATATAATTTAAACACGACGGCAAAGCGGCCTTGCTCGTACCTCTCAAATTTAATCTACGGTTTAACATTTAAATTACTTGCTGGCCAGACGGTGCGACGACCGGAATGGTTTACTTAGTAGAAACACTGTCTTTGTTGAATACAAAACTTAGATTTGAGCCTTACCAAACATAAGATATCTTCGACTTTGCCTCATACTGAGAAAGATGTATGCGGAGGAATAAGAATTACTCATAAAGCAAAAGATTAATAGCAAAACTTGGACTTTATGGTCAAATAAAATGAAATTATTATGTTCGTACACTCGTAGCAATTTAATGATCCATTTGGCTATCAAACTTGTTCATAGTCTTAATAGTTATATCTGTCTTAAACCTTTGATAGATATCCAAATACGGCATTTGGTCGCCAATTGCTGTCCTGAATTTAACTTGAAATCTTAGGAATATCTGTTTAAAAATTCTAAGAATTGCTCGCTGCTGAATCAAAGGCAGACTTTTAGATATTAGTTAGCATGTCAGGAAAGCCTTAGTACCCTTATTACCATCGCCCTTATTAATTCACAAGTGATAGATCTGCAATGCTAACTTTCTACACTTGACAATAGACACCTGCATGACGGCTCAAGTTGAGTTGTGCAACGCTTCCGCCTTTCTGTCTTTCACCCAGCTAATTTATTCTTGCGTTTGGTTCTGCCTGAGTTCTGAACCAGCATTCGTTATCAGATATGGATAATCTATTGGATATCAGACTCGGTTTATATTCCAAGTGGCTTTAAAATTTTAAGATTGTTACTTTGTAGTTGTTTACAGGCATAAAGTTTCGGTAAAGTTTAATTTTATAATTGTTATGGCAGTACCTGGATATCATGAAACTTTATATCGATTTTATTTCTTCTCGTGAAAACATTCGCTCCAAGTATAAAATTAATGTTGTACATTAACATATGCATATAATTTTAGTGTCAGGATAACTTTCATATTACCTTAAAAACAACATAAATTTTACTTCAAAGACATCTTGAAGTATCATTTTCTAAGTAAGCTTGATCAATGGAATCAAATACATAAATCAAAGTACTTAAATTGAAGCGACCACTTTCATCAATAAAATTTCGTTCCGAAGTGCATTTGAACAAGTGACACTGCTAACAAGTAACAAACCATTCAACCCGTATAATGCAAATTGCAATTGTCAACAATAACTTGAATCCAATTCAATATTACAAATGGTTAATGCTACAAATCAGTAGTATTCGCAATATGCGTTGTTCGAACCACGACGGCAGATTTAATGTTCCTTCTAATGGAAATACAAGGATTATGATGTTTACCAATAGTAAATGTATTTTCAAACGTCAATAATAGCTTGTTGTTGGAAATTATTGCCTTGCGAGGTTTGGGTGTAGGTTGGATGTTTCAAAATAGGTCAGAGGTGCACTTAGTAAGCATTTTCACATGTTCGTATCGGTGCGTCGATGAACTTAGAGAAGACGGATTCTCTTCTATAAAGCCTGGGTTTGCATTCATACAAATTCAATA
Organism: Cephonodes hylas; assembly: GCA_030295005.1. Lineage (NCBI taxonomy): Eukaryota > Metazoa > Arthropoda > Insecta > Lepidoptera > Sphingidae > Cephonodes > Cephonodes hylas. The sequence goes on from AP025371.1 coordinate 11,732,321, forward strand.
TATAGATCAAACCACATAAATTCTACTACTAGGCCCTTCGCTGATCAGAAAATAAAGTCATATTTCAAAAAAGTGTTGTGGATTGGAAGACGTCAGATAGTTAAAAAATCGTCGTGAAAATCTTTTAGATTCATATCGTCATATTGACATTTGATGTCAGTGTAGTGATCCAAATTGATAGTCCAAAGTTTACTCCTCTACAGTAGACAAATAAAGGCTTCAATAAATAAGGCTAAAATATGACATTAAATGTACGGCTAATCTTCGTTGACTTCTGTAGGTCACTGAAGCGGTGTTACCTCATGTACTGGGTCACTATTTAGACGGAACTTAGTATCCTGTCATTAATAGTATTAAAAGACAGTCGATAGCTCGTTAGTAATTAAAAGTAGATCATTGACACTTAATAAAAAACAGAACATTAATATACAACAGATGGTATAATTTGATTTTATCGACAAAATAACGACAACCGGTTCTAAATATAAAGTATAATTTCGCTAATTAGATTAATGTGCGAAAATATATACATAAATATAAAAAAGCAAAAAAAAATACTTCAAATATGTTTATAAAACCTACTTAGTATTAGAAACGGAATACATTTAAATGTATTTCCATTTTTATCAACATTGTATTAGATAGTTGCTTAAAAACACATTAAAATTTGATGCAGCAATACTTTATATTCCGGAATGTTATTTATAGGATAATTTTCCTTGAAATTATTATGAATATTTTTTACAACCTATCAAGTAGATATAAAACAGACCCGTGGAGCAGGTGGCTAAACGAATGGCAAGTGACAAATGTTTGCGTGACCTACAAATATTTGTTACGGGTCTGGGTGTTTGTAAGACCGTAGCTCTCCCGTAGTTTCTGATATTCACGACGCAATAGTTATATCTTAGTCAAAATTATGTATGTGACTGTTAGTTGTTCATTTATTTACGTAGATTATTATACCTAGCTTTATGTTCCACCAGACCACACTAGACCAGCGTGGTGGACTAAGGCCTAACACATCCCAGCTGTACAGGAGGCCTATGCAAATATTTGATAGGACATTCCCTATTCGTATCTTAATTGTAGGCATCCATTTAATTATTCTACTCAAATTTGTTGGTGAAACAAGTGGCAAATTCATTAGCATCTCATTTGCTATTATTTAACTATTCCCATAACCTTAATTACCAACTATATTTATCGCTCCATTATTTCATTCTAGCGGTTTTTGGTCATATTCGACCTCAGATGACCTTTGCAAACATAATAAAAATTGTCGGGTAATTTTAGACGAAATTGCGATCGCCGAGGTCAACTGACTCACTTTTTTGAACCTAAGATTGTAGTTATTACGAACGTATGGATGAAAGCAAAAAGCAACATTAATATTTTTCTTGCTTTGTTTTTTGGGAATAGGAAATAGTAAGTAAATGTTGTGTGATCATCCCATTTCCAACTGCTCTCTTAAAACTATTGTGTCTTTATGAGTTATATTCATTTTGGTACATAAGTTATGAACTATACATCTTCAGGATTTCAGGGGTAAGTGTATAATCTATAGTAATAAATGTGTAAGTAACTGTCTACTTGTCCGTAATATTTTCAGGTATAACTTAGAAAATAAGTTTTTCGGTTTAAACCTTGGGAACGGATACTTTTAATCCCGTAAAATGCAGATTTCATGTCATCATCATCATCATCATCAACAGCCAATTTTGGTCCACTGCTGGACATAGGTATCCCCCAATGACTTCCACCAGGAAGTAGTTTTCATGTAGGAGATGGAAATTCAAAACTTCTTTAAGAAATAGATCCGGATCCCACAATTCTTCTTCTTCTTCATCAACCCATATGCGCCCACTGCTGTGCACGGGTCTCCTCTACCATTGAGAGGGTTTAGGCCATAGTCCACCACGCTGGCCTAGTGCGGGTTGGCGGACTACACACCTAAGAAATTCCTAAGAACTCTTAAGTGTGCAGGTTTTATCACGATGTTTACCTTCACCGTTAAAGCAAGTGATAATTCAATGTGAATACACACATAACTTCGATAATTCAAAGGTGTGTGCCTGGGGTGGGAACCCGCGACCGTCGAGATCACTGCTTTTTGGATCCCACAATGAAAAGAATAAAATAACCAAATACAAATTCTAGCATTTCAGATCATCATCCCCCTGCCCTGGTCCCAATTTAATCCTTGGGGTCGGCGCAGTATGTTTTCTCCTTCCACACGTCCCTGTCAGCCGTCATGTCTTCATTCACCCCCTTCTTTTTCATATCTTCAGCCACGCACTCCATCCATCTCTTCTTTGGCCTTCCTCGGCCCGCCCATCCATCCACTTTCATATTCATCACCTTTTTTCCTACATATGATTCATCCCTTCTCATAATGTGCCCATACCACGACAGACGGTTTCCTTTCATCTTTTCTATCACAGGAGCTACTTTCAGACTTCCCCTAACGTATTCATTCCTCACTCTGTCACTCCGTGTTATACCACACATCCATCGCAACATTCGCATTTCTGCTGCATGCAGTCGTCTTTCATCCGTCTTCTTCGTTGCCCAACACTCTGATCCATACAATACGACAGGTCTTATAATGGACTTATATATTCTGCCCTTCAATTTGAGGGGCATTCTGGGGTCACATATTGTGGATGAGACCTGCCGCCATTTCATCCAACCTGAGTTGATTCTCTGCCTTACGTCCTGGTCAATGTCTCCGTCGCTTTGCAAAAGTGACCCGAGGTAGCGAAATTCGGAACAGACTGGTACCGGTATTCCACCCAGTGTGACGGACACAGAACTTGAAAGACTGCCGTAGTCGCAAAACATATATTGTGTTTTGGTTTTGCTGACTTTAAGGCCAACATTTTCAAGTCTATGCCGCCACACCTCCAGTCTGTTCTGCACCTCGTGGCCACTTTCTGACACAAGCACGATGTCGTCAGCAAATAGCATGCACCAGGGTGCCTCTTCCTGTATACCTGCCGTAACGGCATCTATAATCAACAGGAAGAGGTAAGGGCTAAGAGCCGACCCTTGATGCACACCAACAGCGACACCGAAACTGGCCGTAAGACCAACCGCAGTTCGGACTTGTGTACTGCATCTGCGGTACATGGCCCGAATCAACTGCAGGTACTTCTCAGGCACACATTTCTTCTTAAGGGCCCACCATACAACTTCACGCGGAACCCGATCGTAAGCCTTTTCGAGGTCAATGAATGCCATATGCAAGTTTTTGTGTGCTCTTCTGTATTTTTCGCACAGCTGGCGAATTGCAAAAATGGCATCCATTGTCCTACGGCCAGGCATAAAACCGAACTGGTTCCGTGAAACCTCACACTCCTCTCGCAGGCGTCGTTCAATTATTCTTTCCCATACTTTCATAGTGTGTGACATTAACTTTATCCCCCGATAATTGTTGCAATCTTGCACGTCCCCCTTATTTTTAAAAATAGGCACCAAATAGCTGGCGCACCACTCATCGGGTATCGTGCCGTCCTGCAACAACTTATTGAAGAACAAAGTCAGCCACTTCCACCCAACCACTTGTAAGACCTTCCATACTTCAACTGGTATTCCATCTGGTCCAACCGCCTTTCCATTCTTCATTCCATTCACAGCATTCTTAACTTCATCCATCTTAATTTCTCTCACTAATCCCATGTTTACCGGTATGTCCTCAAGCAAACCATTCTAATCATTCTCTTCATTCATTAGTCTCTCAAAATATGTTTTCCATCTGTTCTTGATTCTTTCATCTTCTGTCAATATTCCTCCCACTTCGTCCCTTATACACTTTATATGTGTAACGTCCTTCGCCTTTCGTTCCCTCGCTCTAGCCAGCCGGTAAATGTGTTTCTGTCCCTCAGGGCTCTCCAGTGACTCATATAGTATGTCCTGTGCCTTTGCCCTGGCGACAGCCACGGCTTTCTTAGCTTTTTTCTTACACTCATCATACTCAATTTTCTTTCGCTCTTTCACACTAACATTTCCCGCTTCTTCACGCTGCCATTCCTTAAATTTTTGTTTTTTCTCCTTAAGCACACTCTGTACATCATTCGTCCACCACCATGTATCCTTCTCTCTCATGTATTTCCCTTTCGACTCTCCTAAAACTTCCCTTCCCACCTTTCTTATGCAATTACTCATTTACTTCCAACAATAATTCACACTTCTGGGCTGTATATCGCCCATCGTAATTAAATCTTCTTCCATGCGTCTCTTAAATTCTTCTACACAATCATTCTTCTTCAACAAATGCCATTTAATTTTGGAGGGGGGTCGCGCCTGGGATTTACCTACTTTGACCACAATTTTGGTGTCCAATACTAGCAGGCGATGCTGAGACACTAATTCCTCACCAGGACACACTTTACAGTCCTTCACGAACTTGAGACTGTTGCGTCTAAGGAGGAAGTAGTCAATTTGGGTGTTATGTTGGCCACTTTTGTAGGTAATAAGATGTTCGTCTTTCTTTTGAAACCACGTGTTGGCAATCACCAGGTCCAAGGCCGAAGCCGCTTGGAGTATGGTTTCCCCATCCTTGTTCCGGCTCCCAAATCCCCATCCTCCGTGTACTCTTTCATACTCCTGTCTTACTTTCCCAACATGTCCATTAAAATCACCTCCTATAATAATCTCTTCATTCGTATCTACATCCATCATCGCGCAGTCAAAGTCCTCCCAAAATCTTTCTTTTTCCAGGTCATCACATCCTGCTTGAGGACAATACACACTCACCACACTAAACATCAAGTTTTCTACCATAATCCTAACAACCATCAATCTGTCACTTATTCTTTTCACATCTATCACACAGTCTTTCAAATTCGCATCCAGAACAACACCCACCCCATTCTTTTTTCCATCACTTCCACAATAATAGAACTTATACCCTTCTCCAATCTCTCTAGCTTTCGTGCCTCTCCACTTTGTCTCTTGCACACAAGCCACATTTATTCTTCTCTTTTTCAACACAGCCGCTAGCTCCCTTGACCTACCAGTCATCGTACCTACATTCCAACTTGCATACCTCAATCTCATTTCCCGGGCTTGCGTCTTCCGTTGCCCCCGCCCGGGCTGGTGCAACAACCCTTGCCAATTCTAGCATTTCAGATATGCTTTGAAAAACCTTAGCTCAAATACAAGTTTAATAAAGTTAGCTTGCTCGAGGATGTGATACAGTTTTTTACGACGTAACATGTCGAGCGGCCGACCCGTTTTTACTCGCCAACACATATTCCTAGAAATAATAAACGGTCTGCTGATAAGTGCGATCTTGTTTAGTTTTTGTTTGGAGAGCTGCGGCTGTGAGCGGGAAACCGCTGGAAGTCGCGATTTTTTAAACGCTTGATGAATTTTACCTGTTCGATTTTATATTGCTAGTGTTGGTGTGTTTTCTTGTTCTTAAAATAAAAGACACGGAATTTTGACACCAAAAGTAAAAAATACGGGAAGTTTTATTTCGTCTAACTAAACTTGTGAGAAGAACAAAAATAAAATGTAATTTTTTCTACTGAAACACATTATTGTAATAAAAACGTTATTGTGATTGAATGGTTTTAGATGGGGATTAACTAACTATTGAAAATACTACTAGACATAATATACAAAAACATATAACGTCCAGCTTCTCGACTGTATGCCTAAACCGAAGCTAGCCCATCCTTCAACGCACTTTGCTAATAATTTAGTGAAACTCTATCACTATTAACGACACATCAACAGTTCCACAGCTCGAACGAGCGTTTTTGAGTCTGAAAGTTATCACGTCTTTCAACAGATTTTCTCAATAATGCAGTGAAACTCTATCACCGTCATAAAACACTAACAGTTCCACAGCTCGAACGAGCGTTGCGTTTTTTCCGAGCTTGTGACCGCAGACCTACACCGGCGCACAGTAGGATGTTTATCTGGAGTAATGCGATACAAAGGAAATCTTTAAACAGTTCGCATGTGAAATAAGATTCCGCGGGCCACACGTTCTCCGTCGCCTATGGATTCTTTGCTTATGATGAACTAGATAGTGAAAAAATAGATGAGTAAAATGTTTTGTGATAAAACATACTTAGCATGAAGGGTTAAAGGTAATGGGATTGAAGAGGGTAATCTCTGTGGAAGTTGTAATCGATTTCCACCTGTCGACACTATAATAAAACTTATATCTTCTTCTTCTTCATCAACCCATATACGCCCACTGCTGAGCACGGGTCTTCTCTACCATTGAGAGGGTTTCGGGAATAGTCCACCACGCTGGCCTAGTGCGGGTTGGCGGACTACACACCTAAGAAATTCCTAAGAACTTTTAGGTGTGCAGGTTTTGTCACGATGTTTTCCTTCACCGTTAAAGCAAGTGATAATTCAATTTTGAATACACACATAACTTTCGAAAAGTCAGAGGTGTGTGCCTGGGGTTTGAACCCGCGACCGCCGAGATTCTCGACCGCGCGCCTTTCCAAATGAATAATAGAATAAGTAAAAGTTACACAGATATTTGTATCAAACGAAGATTCAAATCCTGTATCATGAGCCCAAAAATACAGACCCAAAAAAAAATAATTGTGTGTCACTCAAACATTTGTCTAGGTGTGGGGATCGAACCCTCTTGTTTTGATAGCTGTCTGTGTAACTTATAAACATATTATTTTCTCTTTGACTGACTGACTCCAACGGTTCAAGTACTAGGTACTTCTAAGATAAGTCCGTAGTTTAAAGTACATAACGTCTATAAAGTACTTGGCTAGATATTTTAGTTTTTGCTCAAACTCTCAAGTAAACGATCGTTCTTGTACCCACTGTCCGGCAACACAACATACTTATGAAATATTAAGTTATATTTCAAGAAATAAATAGGATAGATAGAATAATAGGAAATCTTTTTAGGACTTTTTTTATTCAAGAAATTCTTAATAATAGCAATGACTTTGGAAAACTGCCCCAAATCTTGACTCCAGCTTAAATAGTGTTGCGGGTTCCTTTATTTGTTTTTGCACATATATTATTATATTTTAAAGTCTGATTATGAAGGAAATAATCGCATGAAACTTGCATGTACTTGTGTGTATGGGAACTGCCATCTTAGAGCAGGTCTAGTGTATTTTTTTAAATTTATTAGTCTCAAAACTCAATTTAAATACCTACCACTAATATTAAAATTCCAAACCCACTGATTAGGAAATAATCAGAATTCTCGACCAGATATTCTCGTATTTTAATGAATTAAGCATTCGCTGCCATTAGCGATATTTGTGTAACCCAAACACCTCGTTAAACCCATAGACAACATTCCCATAGAGTAAACTTTAAAAAGTTTTAGTTGGCCGCTCTTTACGACCGTGTGTCACTCATAAAACGCTGTAAGGAATGCTCGTTGCCCTTAACGACTAGTTTTTGTTGTGTCCGCTTGTATCTTTAGCTGGCTTTACGGCCTTACCCTAGAAATATATGGTTTGAAATTTGTCTAATTTGTTACGATCAATAGCATGATGTACTGGATAAAACATCTGTCGTGGTATGAGCATGTTGTGAGAAGAGATTAAAAATGGTTTCATATAAAAGTAATGAGTGTGAAAGTTAAGGGATCGACAAGCAGCGGAAGGCGACTGAGGAGATGGATGGAGTACAAGAGGAAAGATATATATATTTTTTAAATACACCCACCAGTCACACACATACCTGACCTCACGACAAAATACAATTATCGTATGTATTAGAAACTACGAGAGACTTTTCAATGTCACTTACACCCAGACCCGAAAAAAAAATTGTAGAACACACAAACATTTATCTCTGTGCGGAAGCGAACCCGCGCCACCACCTTGCTCTCGTTGCCCGCAAGCTGGTGTGTAACCAACTGCGGCATGGGACTGTCAAAGCCCATATGATTACAGACATAACGGCTTAGTGGGTATGCACTACACATGTACTCCGGACTCTGGTCAAAATAGTCAAATTTATTTCGTTCTCTCCAAAGCACATCTAAAAATCTTTAAACTTTCATTAATTACTCCCATTTATAACCCTTTTTACATCAATACCATTAATCACTTAACCAAACAAAAGAAAACTGAATTCAACGTCCGGGAGCTGAGAGTGTATTATCAATAAATGCAAATTAAACGCTTGAGACCGTTTCACACCATATTGAATTCAAGTATTATGAATTATAGGACCCGTTTAGACGAGTATGAACGCCAAGTTAATTGGTAACGTGGCGGGGTCAAAGAAATGTACGCAATTAATCACTTTTATGAAAGTCGTAAATAATATGTAGTGATTTATTAATGACCCGGCCGTGATAAGTGCAATTTGTATGCGGACGTTCATGTTTAATGGAGCCTAGATGCTAAAACCTGGGGTACTGGTTGGAATCAATATTATTTGGATAATCTAAGTTCAAAAATGAAAAGTGGTTTAAAAAATGTATATTAAAAAAAATACTGTCAAAATGGCGGAATGCGGTAACATGAACCTATCTTTTACACATATATGAAAATGTATATTGTCCTGATTAGGTGAAAAGTAAACAAAATGGAGTAGCCTATGTCGGTTTTGAGTTGTTAAGTTGCCCAAAAGATTTGACCTCGTATCATCATCATCTTCAACCCATATATGTGCCATGGCTAGGCATGGGCCACCTCACAATTGAGAGAGGTCTTAGTCCATGACGCTGGCCCAGTGCGGGTTCGTGAAATCTCCGAAGAAATATTTTGTACATAAACACTGCATATTTAAGACTTTTTAATTCATAAAATCTATCATACTTTCTAACCTAACCAAACGTGATGTCACCAGACTACCCACTGAAGACAAAAGCACTAAGATTCCTTCCAACCGCGAATCTGAATTATCAGTTAAGTCCACACACAATTGTCGTGTTAGACCGCGAATAGAGAGCAGGAAGACCTAATAATACTCGTCTGGCAACTAGTGACGGCGCTGTATCGATATATTGCTGATATCGATAATTCTATCGATTTTAGGATGTAAACTTGAATTCAGTTATAGGATATTATTAAAATGCCAGTTAGACCTATCTAATCATAATCCCTAGATTATACCACGGTTTTATAGAAAGTCGTATTGAATCACAAGTTTTTACGTCGAGAATATTTTATTGAAGAATATTGTCATAAATCGCTTAAAAACAAATTATTTCTGCTCTTCTGCAACTTGCACTAGGACATAGAGACTAACTAGAGCTTAAGTAGGTAGTCTCTAAAAGAGATAAGTCCTTTATTTTATATCGAACTTCTTACCTTTATTATAATTAATAAACAAAAGATACAAATAATGAGTGAAGCACCCATATCATAAACGAAAATTTGTTTCTCACATAAACATTGACTCTGTCCTGGGCTACGAGAGTTCTACGGAGTTTCATTTCAACTGTCACATATAGAATCAATTCAGCGCCAACGTAACTTAAAGAATTTATTTGAAGCTTTTCTTCAAATTCCCCACGGTCAACACTGGTCCTGCCACATCCAAAAGATATCACAGATGAAATTAACACTGCAAGATAACAGATGTATTTTTCACATAAAGACTCCGATCCATGTAATAAAACCCTAATCGTATAAACTATTTACTGGAACGTTAAAATTCAAAGCGACCCATAAAATGGTGAATCTACCATCAATCTTCAACGGATAAATTTATCTACTTAATAGATTTCTGTGGTAGGTTCTTCTTATAGTAAAATAGTATCAATTTCTCTATAATTAGTCGTGTAGGTTAAATTTACACAAAATAAATAGTCCGTGGTTAAAGACAAGTAAGCAATTTGTTTTAAACTAACTGAGCAATTAAAACTTTAAGATCTTTAATTAATTCTTGGCAAGTTACTGGTTTGAGAAAAAACATCAAGTGAATCTGCCGTTTATTATTTTAGTAAATACCCTATAGGAATAGGGTGACTATGGAGATTTATTTCAGGAAATTCTCAGTAGCAATACGGAGTCTAATTAAAGGAGTCTTTTTACGACAAAATTCACGTTTCTAATCAAGGATTTAAAAGCAACTTCGGTATAAATAAAATCTACCTACTTCTTCTATAGTCTACACTACGTGACACGGTATATTAATATAATATGTACTCGTTAGTCGTTTGACCCGCCATGGGGTCCTTGTTTTACAACATCAATAGTAAAAGAACGATTTAAGAATATGTCTTTGTAATAATTGAAATGCAACAATTAATTATGTTAAACTTTCACCGTCTACGAAAGATAATTATATCTATATTATATAAACATAAATAGCCGGGTCTAATCTCAAATTCAGAAAATTTAGTTTTATCTTTTATTAAGTGATTTGGTCCTCGTAGAGACTACCATTACATGTAGATTCAAGTGTGATCTATGCCCTGGTAGTAAAAATAGAATTATAATAATATATTTAGGTATACTGTATAGTGTACACTCACGTAACACTCTCAGTGATGTTTTTTGGTACATTTTATGGTATATTATGGCATATATTTGTGGTACTTATTTGGGTGGCGGTAAGAGTTCACCGCAGTGACAACACAAAGTCCACTTATAAAGTTTATTCACAGACACGGGTTACAGTTATGTGGACGGCACAGAGAGTCACAGATCACATTTATATGGACGACACAAGAATAACGTTCACAAACACAGTAAGAGTCAATAGAAATGGAGATTGCGGAAGGACGCGACAGATGATAGAATGAGAATACGAATATCTACTATATGCAGCCGTTAAGTGCGAGCGTATATAAAAAAAAGGTTCGCGGAGCGGTACGGGCGTACGCGCTGGGTAACCCAAGGACGGACTGAGGTCACGCGCAAGTGTCCGCCAGGGTCCGGCCGTCCGTAAGGCTCGCTCCGCGATTGGCGCAGGTACGCGACGCGTGTGCGCAGGCGCAGGCGCACGATAGCGCACGAGCGTCCCCGAAGGCGCCGCGCGTGGCGCCGTTCGGGCATCGCCCGTTAAGTAAGCGCTTGTCTGTGGTTAGAGTGTAAGTATGATAGGTAGGCTACACCACCCCCCTCCAGAGACCGTCAAGGGCGGTAAAAATCCGGGAATTTAACCCGGCGTCCAGACTTAGTGACTTGTTCTTGATTTAATACGGGTATTGGTTCTGTTTCTGGTTCCCTTTTTTCAGATAGGATGTATGCCGGTTTTAAGCGGTCTATTGTCACTGTGGCGTTTTTCCCATTTATCAATATTTTAAATATTTTACTGCCTCTTGAAATTACTTTATGGGGTCCAGAGTATGCGGGTTGAAGTGAGCCACGTAATGTATCGTCTCGCAAGAAGACATGCTCAGTAGTGGCAAGGTCTTTGTAGACAAAAGGTTTCTCGTTAGTATGGCGAGAAGCTGGGATAGGCCGTAAGTTCTCGGCAAAAGAACGCAGGCGCGCGGAAAACTCTAGTGGGTCGGTAGTTCCTGGCACTGCAGTTTCAAAAAATTCGCCTGGTAAGCGTAAGGGCTCACCATACAGCAGTTCTGCTGATGAAGACTGTAGATCTTCTTTGTAGGCAGATCTGATTCCCAGGAGGACAAGTGGCAAAGCTTCACTCCAGGTGTCGCTATTATGGCACGTAATGGATGCTTTAAGCTGTCTGTGAAAGCGTTCCACGAGACCGTTGCATGCTGGATGATATGCTGTCGTTCTTTTATGTTCGAATCCAGCTATTTTCGACAAATGTTGGAAAATGGCCGATTCGAATTGTCGACCTCTGTCGCTGATTATTATTGTTGGACAACCAAATCTGGCTATCCACGTCGACAGCAGAGCTTTTGCAACTGTCTCGGCCGTGATATCCTGGAGTGGTACGGCCTCAGGCCACCTGGTGAATCTGTCAACCATGGTGAGGCAATACCTAAATCCCTGGGACGGTGGGAGTGGCCCTATTAGGTCAATATGCACCTGTTTAAAACGTGCGCGCGGTAGGTTAAAAGTACCAATAGGGGAGGTCACGTGACGAATGACCTTAGACCTTTGGCACGCTATGCACGCGCGAGCCCACTCTCTGCAGTCTTTCCTCACCCCAGGCCATACGAACCGTTCTGCAATTAGTCGAGCAGAAGCATTAGCGCCCGGGTGACTTAGGGAGTGCAAGCTGTCGAACACTTGCTTGCGGTAAAATTTCGGTACGTAAGGCCTGGGGGTCGGTGTACTGACGTCACAGTAAAGGGAATTTCGACTCCCTGGGCACGTGACCTTTTCCAGCCGCAAAGAGGATCCTTCATCAAGGAGTTTAGCCAGCTCATGGTCAGTTGCTTGGCCATTAGCCATGTCGTTAAGGCATACTGGAGGTCCCAGTTCATCGACTCGAGACAAGGTATCGGCAACGACGTTATCCTTTCCCGAAATGTGTCTGATGTCGGTTGTGAACTGGGATATGTAGTCCAGGTGTCTATACTGCCTAGGTGAACAGTTTGTTTTTCTTTCACCAAACGCGAAAGTGATTGGCTTGTGGTCAGTATAGATAGTAAAATGGCGCGCCTCCAGCATATGCCTAAAATATTTGATGGCTTCGTAAATGGCCAGCAGCTCCCTATCGTACGGCGAGTATTTGACCTGGGAGGGGCTAAGCTTCCTGGAAAAGAATGCCAGGGGCTGCCAGGCACCATCGGTCAGCTGTTGCAAAACTGCGCCAATCGCGTTGTCCGACGCGTCGGTTACAAGGGCGAGTTTCGTGGTGCAGTCCGGATGTGCGAGCAACGCGGCGTTAGCAAGGCTCTCCTTGGTTGCATCGAATGCTGCCCATTCATCCGCGTTAAATTTGATTGGATGAGATCCCTTTACAGCGCCCGTCAAGAGGGCATTCAGAGGCGCCTGGGTTTCGGCTGCTCGTGGTACGAATCGCCTGTAAAAATTTACCATACCCAGGAATCTTCTTAGCTGGTGTACGTCGGAGGGAGGAGGGAACTTTTTAATAGCCTCAACTTTAGAGTCTAGTGGTTTGGTGCCTTTCTCGGAAATATGGTATCCAAGGTAGGATATTTCCTTAACACCAAAGACACACTTAGACGTGTTGATGAGCATGCCATACTCTTTCAACCTATCAAAGACCTTTTGCAGATGCTCTAAGTGTTGCTTCTCGTCCCTGGAAAATATCAGGAAATCGTCCAGATAACAATAGACGAAATCAAGCCCTCTCGTCATCTCGTCCACGAAACGCTGAAACGTTTGGCCGGCATTCCTAAGACCAAAAGTCATGAATGGAAATTCAAACAACCCAAAAGGGGTTGTGATGGCAGTCTTAGGAATGTCGGCCGGGCTGACTGGTATCTGGTTATAGGCCTTTACGAGGTCAATGCTGCTGAAGATTTTGCAGCCAGCAATGCTATGAGCAAAATCGTGAATATGCCGAATCGGATACCTGTCAGGCACAGTGCGAGCGTTAAGCAAGCGATAATCGCCGCACGGGCGCCAACCATTTTCTTTTTTGGGGGCCAAGTGGAGAGGCGAGGACCATGGGCTCTCGGAAGGTCGTGCCGTTCCGTCGGCAAGCATCGACCGGAACTCTTCCTGGGCGATTTTTAATTTGTCTGGAGCCAATCTGCGGGGGTTACAAGATACTGGGGGGCCTGGTGTCGTGCGAATGTGGTGGACAGTGTTGTGTGGTGTAGTACGGTGAGTGCCAGCGGGTCGCGTAATTTCGGGGTAGCTCTCGAGTATTCTGTGATAATGAGATTTACCAGTTACGACCTTTATAGAATAAATATTTTCATTTTTATTGACTACAAAAGCTGAAGCTGTCAGTGACGTTACATTGTCTACTAGACGCTTATTACGGCAATCTACCATTAGGCTATAATAATTCAGGAAATCTACACCGATTATAGGTTTGGTCACGTCAGCCACTACAAAACGCCACGAAAAATTCCTACGGAGACCAAAGTTTAGTTCTAAACTCACATAACCGTAAGTCCATATCGTAGAACCGTTGGCTGCACTGAGCTGGTAGTCCGTCCGAGCACGACGTTCGCGAAGCTTCGACCGCGGGAACACACAGAGATCGCTGCCGGTGTCGATCAGGAACTGCGTATTCGAAGTGCGGTCGGTGACGAACAGGCGACCAGAGTTGTTGGTTTGGGGGCAGTCGTCAGCCGCCATTATCGACTGCCCTTGTCGTTTCCCGCCTTGTAATCGCACGGAGTCAAACAGTTCGTCGCCTTCTTCCCGAATTTGTAATGGTACCAGCATAGGGGGTGCTTCCGGTAGCTGGATTGGGAGCGTACCTTGGAGCTGGACCGACTGCGGGCGGGGCGTTTAGAACGGGAACGGGATCTGTGGTCTTGCGATGACAGCTGTTGCACCTGTTTCCGCAGCTCTGCAATCTCCTTTGTGAGGGCCTCTAGGGTTGAACTGGGAATACTGTCCTGGCTGGTCGATGCGACAGAAGGGCCCGATGAGAAGGTGATGTCGTTGACCCTATCGGCCAAGTCTGCTAAATCGTCGAGCGTAGACTTGGAGGACTGACCGGCCAATACAGTCTGGATACTTCTTGGGAGACGACTGATCCATATAATTTTTAGAAAGTCGTCGGGCACGTCGGTTCCTGCCAAACCTGTGAGGTGTCTTAGGAACTGTGACGGTTTCCGGTCCCCGAGCTCTTCGTGCATCAGCAACTGTTTCAGCTTCTTCTCGTTGGATGCGTTCTCGTTGGATGCGTTCTCGTTCTCGTTGGATCGTAAGACGCTTGATCAGCTCCGATTTCAGCTTTTCATACATGTTTTTTGGTGGCGGGTTAATAATAATATCTTTGACCTCACGTGAATATTTTGTATCCAGTTGGCTAATAACAAAGTTGAATTTGGTCAACTGGGATGTGATGCCGTTAAGGGTAAATTGACCCTCCACCTGGGCAAACCAAATTTCGGGCTCTTCAGGCCAGAATGGTGGTATGCGGACATTAACTCGATAAACGTCCGTATGCGAGTCATCTCGATCTGTCGAGTTATTTTCAAATTTATCCGTTCGAGTTCTCGTATTACCTCCGCGTTTCGTGTTGATGTGTGTCCCTTCTGCCTCGTCGTCAGTATCTCCGGCAACGTCTCGGTACTCCTTTTCCGACATGTTCAGATCACGTCGGGGTCACCACTGTGGTACTTATTTGGGTGGCGGTAAGAGTTCACCGCAGTGACAACACAAAGTCCACTTATAAAGTTTATTCACAGACACGGGTTACAGTTATGTGGACGGCACAGAGAGTCACAGATCACATTTATATGGACGACACAAGAATAACGTTCACAAACACAGTAAGAGTCAATAGAAATGGAGATTGCGGAAGGACGCGACAGATGATAGAATGAGAATACGAATATCTACTATATGCAGCCGTTAAGTGCGAGCGTATATAAAAAAAAGGTTCGCGGAGCGGTACGGGCGTACGCGCTGGGTAACCCAAGGACGGACTGAGGTCACGCGCAAGTGTCCGCCAGGGTCCGGCCGTCCGTAAGGCTCGCTCCGCGATTGGCGCAGGTACGCGACGCGTGTGCGCAGGCGCAGGCGCACGATAGCGCACGAGCGTCCCCGAAGGCGCCGCGCGTGGCGCCGTTCGGGCATCGCCCGTTAAGTAAGCGCTTGTCTGTGGTTAGAGTGTAAGTATGATAGGTAGGCTACATATTTTTTGGTAATTTTTTTGGTATATTGTCCCACATTAACGATGGGGAGCCTTATATCTTTTCGAGCATTGCCAGGGTTTATACTCAGCACCGATTTTCCTAAGGAAAAAATCCCAATGGATTATGATTTATTATCGACACAAACGCATCACTATAGGTGTGGAGTTACGACCGGTTGTCCGGAATCGGTGCCTTGTGATGACTTCTCGCGGTATCTTCTCGGTACGAGCGTTTGTAGCGAGTACATGTGTACCGCAGCTTCTCGGAAACTGTCCGAATGGACGGTATTATGGTTTTTGACATGTCCCGGCCTTTGCGAACTCGAAACGTGACTTAATGGCGTTTTTACGGATTATACATTACGCGATTTTGGAACAGGGTTGTTGATTATTGTGTTTTTCTTTACGCATAACAGGAACTATTAAGTTCGCGGATGCATTAACAGACCCTAAAATCATTGTGTAAATATCTTCACACAGACAAATAATAACTTGAGGCCAATTTGAGCCGTCTATTTTACCAGGGTAGCCAAAGATCAAGTCTCCTGACAAACATTCTCACTCCGTGGCAAAAGTTTGCGAAAAAAAAAAATTATAAATTGATAAAAACATGAATTCATTAATAAAATAATTGCTAAATAACAGTCTTAAATCTTGTTTGTTGTTGTTTGTGAAACGAAAGATTCTTATGTTTCTTTGCGCACCGATAGTAATGTTTGCATTATTACAACTATTTATTTCGCCTCTATAGGGGGAAAACATCATGATAGTTGAGGTGCTAACGAATCGTGAATGTAAGATGAAATCTTTGCTTACTCAAGTTCAAGCTGTGTGTTTCATAGATTGAGCTAAAAACTGTCTTCGCAGTTAAATTAATATTCTGACAAATATATAGACTCTCCAATTCAATCCTAGCTAAGCCACCAATCTGTTCAACAAATAAAATGTTCATATAGTACGGTATCATATCAATCATACCCAATTTCCTTTGTATACGCAATAGATCCGAATATGGTAATATTCGATGTTTTCTATCACGCTAGTTATGGGATGTATTATGTAAATCTACCATCCGTTCCCGAATTCTTAATAAATAAACATTGCTTTTAGGGTTCCTTGGATATGATATAAAACTCACCAGCTTTTAAAACGAGAGGCTGCGTTTAAAATTATCTACAAATATTTCTTTCGGGTCTAGATATGTGTGAGACTAAAAAGACTTTCATAGTCTATGATACTCACAGCAAAAGATTTGTAACTTAGTGTGCGGCCAGAACTCTGTATGTGATTGTTGGATGTATTTATTTATTTTGCGTTCCACTGCCGATTTTGCACCACTATTTTCAAAATAGAAGTCTAGATATCTCGCCAGACATTTTAAATAAAATGAGGTATTTGTCGGCTCAAAACGGGAAATGAGAACTTTCTTATGAAAATTCTAATATTACTAATGTCGATCCTGTACTCAAATCCAGGATTTCTCGATAGCACACTTATGCCACGAGCCAACGATGCAGTTATTACAATTGGCTATTATCTATTTAAGGGCCACTTAGTGCAATTGTTTAAGGGTTAAACTGGCAAGAGCCCTGTGTGAGACACACAACTATTATTTGTGTCATCTGGTATATGATTCTATCTTAAGTGGTGTCATTTTATAGCTGTTAATTGTAATTCCAGCTTGTGATATAACAGGTCAGGGTATCAAAGGAGATGTATGTGTGATCCACAAATATTCGTTTCAAGTCGTTCTGTTTTACCTTCCCTACTTGTTACCTCCCTAGTAATCGAAGTCGTCTAATATTGAAATCGGCTGCTTCTTTTCGTAATAATGTCGGTGTTATTGTATCTACAAATGATCGGTAAAATTCTGCAATTCAACGTTATTCTGTTGACATCACAAACAAATATAAATGCCTTTACTTAACATAGACTCAATTTTTAAAATATCTAATTATTCTCGACTACGGAACCGTCAGTAGTAAGTTTACGTCGAGCTAACCTCATTTCCATGATGCGTCTGTATTTTAATACTCCTTTTTTACATCTATGTTAAACTTATTTACATAAACACACGAGTTATGACTTAACAGACTTAACAAACGCTTTTTATGATGTTGGTTTAGAAATTTTATACTGGAGTCTGTTCAATCAAAGAGATCTTATCTAAATATAGAGGGCAAAAACCTCATAATTTCTGGTGCCTAGACAAAACTATTAGTACATTAATTGAATTTGTGAAGGTCTTTTGATATTAATAATTTAATGACAGGCCTCGAGGTTTGGGCGCGCGGTCGAGAATCTCGGTGGTCGCGGGTTCGAACCCCAGGCACACACTTCTGACTTTTCGAAGTTATGTGTGTATTCACATTGAATTACCACTTGCTTTAACGGTGAAGGAAAACATCGTGATGAAACCTACACACCTAAGAATTCTTAGGAATTTCTTAGGTGTGTAGTCCGCCAACCCGCACTAGGCCAGCGTGGTGGACTATGGCCTAAACCCTCTCAATGGTAGAGGAGACCCGTGCTCAGCAGTGGGCGTATATGGGTTGATGAAGAATGACAGATTCAATAAAGAAAAGATACATATGATTAATGCCGTTAAGATTTTTTGCCCCGTTTTAACCACTATTATTAAACTAGAAGTCTCTTTAATATACATAATTTCAATAAAGCATACAAGATTTGAATTAAGAGATGAAACTTCAACAACGTAATAGTTGTGAAATGAAAGCAGAAAAAAGTACTACTGTAAAACATTCCATTTAATACAATTGACTACCTCCAACTGCTCACAATAGTCAAAAAATACTAGATATCATAAACATACTTAGTCGTATAAAACCCCAGTTTATTTTCGTACCATATTTGTGTTAACCATTACGTTACTGCCTCAACCTACTCAAGGTACTTGTGAAAGTAATTTCTCATTTCTGCACGCGCTCCATTTTCTATAAGGTAATAAAAATTCAGCGTTATTGATATAGCCCCGAGCATACGATACCATCTTGATGCAGTAAACATAATAATACATTATATTTTTATACTATGTTATTACAAACATTACTGCCGCGGGCTATAGAAGACTACATGTTTTAATTATTACCTACATGTACTTGTCGAGTACTTATATAAGATATAGACAAAGAATTATATTAAAATACTGGCAGCTATTAACGTCATAAACGCGCAATGTAAAGCGAAATATAATTCGTGTCAACGACCGGTATTAATATCCTTTTTATTTGAGTTACATTGCGTTATTTATAAACGAATAATATTCATAGGGCATTGATAAATATTTCTGTGCTTTTTTTCAAGAATTCCAAAAAAAAACAAATACAAAAAAAATTAATTTGCATACATCCTTTCTTGTGTTTTATATACATAGCGAGGCTCAATGTTTAATAAAATGTATACAACCCAAGTTTATTAACATTAATTAAATATTTTTTTTGTTACAGGTATACAGTCAGCAATTATCTCAGACTCAGCATAGATCCTAAGTATTAACTAACCTATAACCTTAGATATAAGCCATAAGACTGCACATAAACATCGTGTACTTAGAGTACGTGGGCTGTGAAGCAAAACCTGATGTATTTGCTTGAACCAACCATCAACCAGAGAAGTATATAAACTGTTTTAGCTTTCCTTTTTTCCACATTGCTTTTCTGATTAACTTCGTTGCGGGATTATGACAATTTAGGTCCCCTTAGATTCGCTGAGCTTCATTGCTCGGCGCCAATACTGCGCGTGCCGCTGTTGATCCTGGAATACAGGAGTTGCAGTGGCGGGTGTGTGGTGGGATAGGGGACAATTTCCTTTTATCCACGCTAAAATTAAGTGTACGTTTTAAGTATTGTATAGTTAACATCGAAACTAAAAAATAATAGAAGTTTAAAACTTAATTTAGGATTATATTATACCTATAGTTTTAATTGGATTAGTAAGACACCTTTCGGTCAAATTTCCAAACTCCGTGTTACTGAGAATCTCCTATTACAAAGACCCAATAACACTTTTCCCGACTGCAATCGCTATACGGCCCAACGCACTTGTCACTTTTATCATCATTCCGCTGCTAAAAAGTGTGGGATAAAATCCGTTTCCCATAACAACAGATTTCTTCAGCTGTTTTTGCACGGCCAAATTCTTATATTCTCGTCTCTGAGTCACGTTGTTATGTCATCCTTTGGTGCGTTGACCTCAACCGTGCTTAGGTAACCTTGGACTATGGACTCGCTCGGAGTTCGATATGGTAAAAAATAATTGCTTTACAAACATGTGTAGCCAACGCCACGCGAATGTTTAAAATAGTAGTAAATTCCCGGCTGTCTCCTATTTGGGGCAGGCAGAGACTATAGAGCGATAAATGCTACGGTACAAACACACACTTTCGTTTCCTAAACGGACACTATTTTTCCCGATATTTTCATCATTCCTATCAAATTTTTGTGTGGTCCACAAATATTTCTGGTCTGGGTCTCTAGAGTTTGGCCTGCACAGGACTTATATCTTAGTGTGGAATCAGTACATATATCTTAGTGTGACTGTTAGGTGTATTTATTTATTTATAAAAGTTTATATATAGTATTTAAAATCATCATAAAACTTATGTAAAAAGACACTTCCAATATTTTATATTTAAAATTCTCCTATTTATATCCTAAAGCAATAGCTGTTTAACAAACAGAATATCAAAGTGGTAATAAACAATCGTATTTTAACTTTCCAAAGGCCGTTTCACTGAAAGCCACGAGTAGTAACCACAGGCGGCGATTTAACTCACTGAAATGCTGCGAGTGTTTATTTCATCTATAAATAATTTATGTTTATTGTCTACGATTTCGTTGTTTATGTCCTTGTGAAATGCGCTTAGGGCAAAAATAGCGCACTTGTATTTTAAACTGACAATGTTGAAACGATGGAAATGAAGACATTTACAACTTTTATAAATAAATAATACACAAGAGTTAAGTTAAATGCGTAGATCACACAAACATTTGTCTCGGTCCGAGACCAAACCCGCGGACTCTTGTTTCGCAAGCTGGTATACCTAACTTCGCCACTGACACTGTCACTATATGACACATATGTTTCACTATAAAATATAATTCACTAAACTGACCAACAGAATGTAAATCTTTTAATATCAAAATAACTTGATAGACGGGTATTATATATGAATAAAACAACAATGGGTCTAAATTATTATTCAATCGTAAACTAATCAAACACAGGTAGCCGCATAACCCGTTAAAGTAATGAGTTTTAGGTAATTAACGGTTACAAATACATCATAAATCAAATATGTATGAATCTTAAACGGTCGCCGAAATTCCGCCTGTTGGACGGGTTTTTGACTACCTGTGTTAATAACCTTTTATCTCTTGATAATTTTAGTGCTTCTTAAATTATTTATGCTAATATTTATACAATAAAACAATGAATCCAATATGAAACTGCTATGAAATTTAAGTTTTTGTGATCTTGTGTTTTTGTTATAATTTCGGTGACGGTATTATTATCAAATAAAGTATTACCTATCTAAGTATTGATATACAATTGGATCACAATGGTGAAAGAAAGTCTTTTAAATACACGCGACATATGTATCTTTGTGTGAAGTTACAACGGTATGTATCTTTAGGGTTACTTACATAGAAGCGTAAAAGGCCAGATTGCCTTTAAAAAAAATCTGAATAATAAAGCAATTTGACTTATAAAAGAATATATCCCGACCCTATAATAAAAAAAAATAAACTAGAAATTACACAATTAACGTGTAACGCTTTTGAGGTTCTATATCACTAAGTACCGCCACTGGTATGTAATAGGTGACTACAGTGCAGCATTTTTTAAGTTTTCAAATTATATATTATCGTTTTAACGATTTTGAAATTCACAACAAACAGGCGAATCTTTTAAAAACATTATGAAGTACCAATACTAAGACCCATGCTACCTCTTTTTAGAGAAGTCAAGCAATTAGACCTGAATGTTTTAATATGTATAGGTTATAAACATTTCCCACCTCCTCTAAGCAGTTAGTCCAAATACCTCTTTTAAGATACAGCAGCTACAAAAATATTCGCTCTCGAGATGTGGAATGCCGACCGAGATACCGACCAAACTATGCATTGTTCTTCTAATGACTCCTTGCTGCGTTGAAAACACCTTGACTTTTCATTAAAGGTATTTTTATTGCAGTATAGATTGGTCCAAATAATAGTCTTTAGGTATCTCCTTGATATTTTAGAATTAAAATTTTAATTTTAATTTGTTTTAGATTATAGTTGGCAGTGATGGCCTCAAGGTTTAGGCGCGCGGTCGAGAATCTCGGCGGTCGCGGGTTCGAACCCCAGGCACACACCTCTGACTTTTCGAAGTTATGTGTGTATTCAAATTGAATTATCACTTGCTTTAACGGTGAAGGAAAACATCGTGATGAAACCTGCACACCTAAAAGTTCTTAGGAATTTCTTAGGTGTGCAGTCCGCCAACCCGCACTAGGCCAGCGTGGCGGACTATGGCCTAAACCCTCTCAATGGTAGAGGAGACCCGTGCTCAGCAGTGGGCGTATATGGGTTGATGAAGAAGAAGAAGAAGATTTATTCTATTCGCTATTTATGCGCGTACATTTTATCTCTGCATCTCTCTATGGTTGATTGCTACAGCCCGGGTCCAGCAGTGAGACGTATAAGGTCTGATATTGATGAATGAGTATAGACTACCGACTTCGCATATGACACTGTCAATGTGTCCATAAATACGTTTAATTAAACTGAATAATCGCATAAAATAAATGCTTAAAATGAATAAGCACAACACGGAAGTATTTACTGCAGTATGATTAATAAACGTCGGAATTAATTGGTACTATTAAATGCAAACAGTAGAGATGTGATGCGATTCTCATTCTAAGACTGTATGTTTTTCTATTCATTGATGTGGATGTAATGGTTCAAAACCCAGGCACTCCTATGACTTAGAAGTCAAGAAGAACGCCCTGAGGAACCTGCACAACAAAATTTTTTTTAGGAATTTCTTAGGCGTGTAGTCCGCTTACCCGCACTAGGGCAGTGTGGTGGACTGAGGCTTAAACCCTCTCTATGATTGAGGAGACTCGTGCTCAGTAGTGTAAGGTATATTGGATGATGATGAGGGAATTATAAGAAAGAACGATTGAGGTTAATAGACAAATAGGTACTAACACTCCGATTCTTAATGTCCCGTCCCTAGTTGATTAATTAAAACAGGTTTAGTATTTATGGTAATGTGTCATGATATCCTTTCAACTTAAACGTATATGGATATCCTGCTTTGAATACATTAATTGATACGGGTGTGAAAAATTATAGGGTTATGATTGCAAATTAAACGTAATTACAGGGTTACGTTACTGTCAAGACTACCTTCTTGATATGGAAAGAAATCCATCTTTCGATAGCCAGGTTGACAAAGCAATATTTTTTTTTTCATTAATAAACTATGTGCAGTGATGGCCTCGAGGTTTAGGCGCGCGGTCGAGAATCTCGGCGGTCGCGGGTTCGAACCCCAGGCACACCTCTCACCTCTCAGGCATCTCTGACTTTTCGAAGTTCTGTGTGTATTCAAATTGAATTATCACTTGCTTTAACGGTGAAGGAAAACATCGTGATGAAACCTGCACACCTAAAAGTTCTTAGGAATTTCTTAGGTGCGCAGTCCGCCAACCCGCACTAGGCCAGCGTGGCGGACTATGGCCTAAACCCTCTCAATGGTAGAGGAGACCCGTGCTCAGCAGTGGGCGTATATGGGTTGATGAAGAAGAAGAAGAAGAATAAACTATGTATAAATGATTGTAATTTATGTAAAAGCCAGAAAGAAATAAAGTTGAACATGCATTCAGTTATGTCTCTATCTATCTCCTTAAAAACAAATGGGGAGTGAGTTCATTATGACAAGGACTTAATACAACATAAGTTTGAACTGTTGAGTGTATTTATTAAAACACAAATTTCTGAATATAATCCCAAAATGGTCTTCTTTAAAGCCATAACAACCGATTTCAAAATGATTTGGTAATACACTAACATTTTTATGGCAGTATTTGACGTTACATTTGCAAAATATTGGTCGAAGATTTGTTTAAAAAAAACTGGATTGAAATTCCTAAGGAGTAAAGTCCTGACCTTGGTAAAAGGTTTCGTTTGAGGAAAATCATTACCTTATTGGTTCATTTAGACGGTCAGTTGATTGCTTTGTCATAGACATTATGTATTTGTCTGTATTTAAAAACATAAATCTAACGATGCCTCTGAATTGACTTCTCTGGGCAGTTATTAATTTAAAAAAAATACAAATAAGACATCAAACAGTCATATACATATTCGGTTTCAAAAACTGTGATACTTTTGGTACAACAAATACCAGAAAACAAGTAAAATAATTGTCTCGAAGCAGGGATCAAACCTATAAACATTCGATTCAGAGCAAAGCTGAACACTCTAAAGCACAGTTCGTTAGAGACTGACTTTGAAAACATGAGGCCACGATTTCGATCCCCAATCAATGTTTGTGTGATCCGCAAATATTTCTTTCGGGTCTGTTTCTTCTACCCACGGCTGGAGACATACCTGAACTCACACCTGTATTCCCTGATCGGGTGGCAGAGATTTATTTCTAACATAATAGAGGACAAGCCCATTGCCTTTTTTCGAGCACATTTCCAGACTCCGTGCTGCTACTGACTATTTCTTAATGGAACCCAATGAACCTCTAGATCGCACGGCACATACTCGTACCGCGAGACCACAAGGCAGTGTTGGATGTATTTATTGTTATTTACGTATCGGATTTACTATCAAAGGAAAGCTAACAATCCTTATTTACCGGAGTATCTGTGGCGAAAGTAGACGGGCAAATTACGTGCACTCGCGGTTGACAACGCATTAACCGTTCGAGATGTCACGGAATAGGGCCGCCCGCAGTCACGTTTGCAGCGCTTCACAAATGGACGCTAAATGATAGATAAATAGATAGACAACACTTAATATCTAACTTTTGTCAACTATATAAAAGTTTCTAACGGGATGGAAGTTAAAAAATAAGTAAAAATATTTGTATTTATCAAGTACAAACAACTTCTGTCTATCCGTAAGAAGTTTAAAAAAGTATTTTTAAGCAAAGATTATAAACAGGGTAACATAAATTTTTCGAATCCGACCTGCATGTATTCAGGGCTGGGCAAAATACATGCTTAACTTTAATTGAAATACAAAATACAAAATACTTTTAAGTAAGGTATTTGAAATATAAAATACAAAATACAGTATTTTAGCTATTTGTAATTAAAATACCAAATACAAATTACAAAATACTTAATAAGTAATCTGCATGGTTTGGAAAGATAAGGAAAAAAAGATTCATCATCATCATCAGCTTATTGAAGTCCACTGCTGGACATAGGTCTCTCCCAATGACTTCCACCGGGATCGGTCGGAAACCCCCTGCAGCGGCCCCCCCCTTTCGATAGCGGTCACATCCCTTCTCTCCAAGGTCATGGAGCGAGTTATTAATACTCAGATCCTGATGTACCTTGAGGATCGCCAGCTGATTAACGACCGTCAATATGGCTTTCGACACGGTCGGTCAGCTGGCGATCTTCTTGTGTACCTCACGCACAGCTGGGCGGAGGCCTTGGAGAGTGGGGGTGAGGCTATTGCCGTCGGACTAGACATTGCGAAGGCGTTCGACCGAGTGTGGCACGGCGCCCTTCTGGCGAAGCTTCCAGCATATGGGATCCCCGAGGGACTCTGCAAGTGAATCGCCAGCTTTTTGGATGGTCGAAGCATCAAGGTCGTCGTTGACGACTGTTGCTCCGAGACCATGACCATTAATGCTGGCGTTCCTCAAGGTCGGTGCTATTGCCGACACTTTTCATCCTGCATATCAATGACATGATGTCTATCGAAAGCATGCATTGCTGTGCAGATGATAGTACGAGTGACGCGCGATACATCGGCCAACAGAATGTCCCTGGGAGTACCGTTGGGGAAAGACGGTCACAACTTGTGTCTGAAGTCGAGAGCTCTTTTGGATATTCTGAGTATGAGGTACATTGCCTTGTTTGACACACTTTCATTGGATACGATGTTGTTAATGAGAGACCTGTGGATGAGAAATCCGACTCCTCCTCGGGACACCGGACTTCAGGGTTGTCATGTCCTCCCCGATCTTTCGGACTTCCGACAACCCCAGTATGTCCCAGTGTTATCAACTCAATTCAATCAACAATCTTCTCGTTTGTCCTCAAAATGCGTATGTTGTGTGTAACCATGGCCAGTCGTCGTTGGGTGTGGTAGCCGGGGCCAACCCGGGGATTCTTAGCACCCCCTACCCCGCCCTTACCATGGCCGCTACCATAACCAGGAATAGTGGGGCTGCCGGGCACTGGAGGCCAGGTCCTAGTTTCACTCATTGAGAGGATTATGCCGTTTCTCGCCACTTACCACTATTGCACTCATGGTGGTTAATTGTATTTTAATATTAATGTATTTTAAAGCCTCAAGTATTTAAAATACTAATTACAAAATACCTCGGCGTCAGGTATTTGAAATACGAATTACAAATTACATTTTAAGGAAGTAATTGAAATACAAATACAAAATACGTATTTGTATTTCAATTACGTATTTTAATTACAAGTAATTAAAATACTGCCCAACCCTGCATGTATTAAGAGAATAATGTCAGTTGAAGAAGTGAAATAAGTGCATTTGGCGCTCTATAGTAGACGGGCATGATTTTACTTGTAAATTACAAATGTTGAAAAAGACACCGTTTTGCCCCTGGATTCAGATAAACGCCAAAAATATTGGAAAGGTCAATGCCAGTATAAATCATAAATAAAAACTCGATACAGGAATAGACGTTAATACGTGCGGTATTAAGTACACGCCTACATAACTCCAGTAACATACTTTCCTTTTCACATTATTTCGATACAAAACAAACTAAAATTAGCAGTCATAAATATCCTCAAACTATTCAAGCATACAAAAGCTGATCTCGATATTAAAAGGATTGCGCATGAAAAAACACGTTTCGACTGGACTAAGCACTTGTATGCCTACCTGCGAAGGTTTCTTATCGTTTTTTCAACGCGATCTCGTATTTTATACTCTGATAGTGCGTGTGGTCCCAGCCTTTATGATCGCTGCCATCAATTTCAAGACATAAATTAAAAAGGCGCTTGAATTCCGAGATAAGTTCAATGAATCAACTTTCGTACGGCAGCGAAAGTGCGCGATGCTATGTGAGATAAGACGTTTTTGTATTGGGCTAGCTTAAATGGGAGCTTGGTACGCTCGGAAGAAAACAACTCGATATATAGTAATCTATACGTAAGCCTCAACAGCCTTGTATTTAATTTTAACCAACTCGGTTAAATGGTTTGTTTGTGTAGGTAAAGTACTATGTCTTTGGAATCCTTTCATGAGTCTTACCATTAGTTAGAAAATATATAAAATCACGTTTCACTTTAAAGTCTTATGTCTTCTGCTAAGAAAAAGGGCATTAAAAACCTCACATCTTCTCACTAACTTTGAAACCCTTTATCAGCCTCTATACCTGAAAAAAATTAAGCCTAAATCCACCAATCTTTCCGAGCTAGCGGATGAAATAAATTTTAAACATCTCTTAAAGAACTCTTTGGTATAATGATATCCTTACTATGTTTACAAGCTCATATGGAATTCACATTACTATCCAACAGAGCAGTTCTTTACCAACCAAGTAAGGTCCCATTAATCAACACGAGCACCTGTTTAATCTGTTAGAAATTGAGTTTCGCGCATGCGCTTATCCTCCATTCAACTATTCCAACGGTTCATAATGATAGTGATTACTGTACGATTGTTTATTGAAATTTACGTTAATTTGCCCTTTGAAATGCGTTTACGTCTTTCAGTTCTAATTATTGCAAAGACTAGCTCTAGATAGTAATAGCTTCTTCTTCTTCATCAACCCATATACGCCCACTGCTGAGCACGGGTCTCCTCTACCAATGAGAGGGTTTAGGCCATAGTCCACCACGCTGGCCTAGTGCGGGTTGGCGGACTACACACCTAAGAAATTCCTAAGAACTTTTAGGTGTGCAGGTTTCATCACGATGTTTTCCTTCACCGTTAAAGCAAGTGATAATTCAATGTGAATACACACATAACTTCGAAAAGTCAGAGGTGTGTGCCTGGGGTTCGAACCCGCGACCGCCGAGATTCCCGACCGCGCGCCTAAACCTCGAGACCATCACTGCTTTTTATGGTAATATAATTGTATTTATTAGGTCGATACATGTGGCTTGGCTAATCATATGGACAATGTGCCTCGTGGTCTTAAAGAACAAGGGTATCCCGTCCTATCTAAGAGTCCGGGAGGCGATTCTCAGATCGGGAAAAGCGTTGCTGGATTTTTCAATTAGGATACTTTCAATAGCACGATGATGTCAAAAAAATATCAATTCGCTTATCCGATTAGAGACTTTAAACAAACGTGCCGAAACCTATAAAATATAAAGTTTTTTTTTTCTATGTAGACATAAAACTTGACTTACGTGCGGGGTAATATTATCATCCCTAGCACCCTCCCCTCAATAAAGGTAATAGATTATTGATAATTCTATTATAAAATTTACCCCGCATACCAAAACCTGACAGTTCTGACAGCAATAAAAAATATGAGGGATGTTTTTATATTCAATAATCATGAAATAGGGGTAGGAAACAGAGGGTAGATATGAATTTAAACGGCCATTACGTGATCGGAATCAAATTTGGCGGAAATCGTTAATTTTGTGTAAGGGTGGGAAATTCCGATTATTGGCGATAGCTCTCCCCCAAAAAAATAACATAATAATAATGTTTTGTGACAATTTAATTAATATTGTAGTTTTCGTCTAAAAACAATTTGATTGTTCAAGAAGAGCAAGCAATGTACAATATACGTACTCGTATAGCAAATTTTAATATTTTATATACCAAAAAACTTTGCCGTATTAAATTTATTGACATCAAAAAGTGCACTCAAATTACTTTATATATATTTTTACATATCAAAAGCTCAAGTTCATTTGTCAAAAACCCACTTCATCTAAATTTTATGACTCTTTTACGCCTCCGAAATATGTTCAATGAAATTAAAAAACAGTTACATTCAAAAATCAATATAAACAAATTATATGAGCCGAAACAAGATAATAGATTTTTATTCGTCCGCGACAGCTGCACCCATCCCACGCGTAGAAACGCAGTCCCTACACTGCTGTAGGGTTGACACTATGCAACGCCTATTATAAATATAATCATAATAGTACTTTGAAGTCGCTGAAATATGACTGCTTTCATAAAATTGCATTATATTAAAATTGGCAAATGAAGTTTATCAAGGAACGTCTAAACATAATAATTATGTCTTCTTCTTCTTCATCATCAACCCATATACGCCCACTGCTGAGCACGGGTCTCCTCTACAATTGAGAGGGTTTAGGCCATAGTCCACCACGCTGGCCTAGTGCGGATTGGCGGACTACACACCTAAGAAATTCCTAACAACTTTTAGGTGTGCAGGTTTCATCACGATGTTTTCCTTCACCGTTAAAGCAAGTGATAATTCTCGACCGCGCGCCCGAACCTCGAGGCCATCACTGCTTATATAATTTAATTTAATTATGTCTCAAGAAACCTAATTGGCATAAAAATAACAGCCGAATGACCGACCGATGAAAACCGATGTCATTATCAGCCCTTACTTGTCCCACTGCTGGACACGGACCTCTTCTACAACTGAAAAAGTGGCCATAGTCAACCACACTGGTCTAGTGCGTGTCAGTAAAGTAAGATTAATGAAATGACCAATGTTTGACATGGTAGAAGTGTTACTACGTAATTGAAGGGTCCACTGCAAAAATGATGAATGTCCAAAAAAAATTCATTCCTAACCAATAATGCCATTGAGTTTTATTACACCTTTTATACATTTAAAACGTAATGATTTAATAAAAAAAGAAAAAGGACATTCATCATTATTGCAGTGGACCCTTCAATTTACAGTTATAGCTAGTATCCCATCATACATTTAACATTGCCTTTTTAGGTTTATGTTAAATATATTACAGTAATTGACAACCCTAACGTATCCAACATGGCGGGCGAAGTTAAACCAACCTGTTTGTATACTTTCGTGTTAAATGTTTTCTAATATCACTCTGTATTGATAACGTAAGTGCTTGTACATTTAAATGCACTGTCCAATATATTTATTGGAAGTGAAAAGGCGCCGCAACGAGACGGCCAGTGAAATTTCTGTGTATAATTATAAATATATTTTTAATTGGCAGTTGTTTTACATGAACACTTCTTTGGAAGTAAAAGTTTATACTTCACTTTACTGTATTATACTTTATACACCACACTGCTATAAATGAGCCTCTTTTATGGTAGTCTCCTTAACTTTTAGTCTACTTTGGTGTTCATTTTGACTGCCTCGTAGTCTCACTGCACGAATATGTGAAGTGCGCTCTAGAGGTCCTGTTAAATCAACGCAAGGGTTATCGGGTTTTTCAATTGGAAAATTATTAGTAGCAGCTCGGTACTTGGGAAAATGACAATAGACTCGCCTCCTATTTTTGCGTCATACATATGTTATTTCGAAAAAAACGAAAAAGTAATCTTTTTACTCAAACCACATACCGACAATTCGACAGTCCGCACACAAACACTCTTTAATAAAAATCAAGCCAAACCCACATCTGTTTCACCTCAGATAATGACATAATCATACGAAATATTTCACCCGTCGTCCACAGAGATTTCTCCAGTCCCTAATAACCGCCATTAATCGCACACGATCAAAATAATGCCACGAGTATGATTTAATACTTGAAGCTGTCGAAGAAATGCCCGATAAATCTCCATGGCGTGCCCAGATAATCAGCCCTGGGGTCATTAACCATACGAAAATAAAAGCGTACTGCATCAATGTAATTGAACGGTCCTTGACCTATTTTGGTGTCAGGTGGGTGATAGGACCAAATATATATAATATAGTATATTATGACTGACTCACGGTATTTTCTTCTTTTGCCTAGGTTTCCTCACTACATTTTCATTTAAAGTGCGTGATAACTCATTATGAATACATCATAACCGTTCTTGTATAACAAACGGTTATTAAGCCTCGAAATAATGACATAAAAAAATATATCACAATTATTACCTCCTACTTTTTTACAAAGAACGGTATTTAACTCAACAATATTTCAATTCGACCAATAAGAGGCGTCGTTAGGGCCGTAATGAAAATCGCATACAGAGCAATCTGTGACAGTTATTTATTGTGGCTAAAAACTTGACTCAAATGAGTTAAGCGGAATTTCTTAACAGGCGTAATTTGGAGCACAAATTAACACTGAACTTCTGATAATTGGCAAAAAAGAATGTTACGCACTGCTCGAAAGTTCGGCTAAAGATTACATAAAGCCTTAATGGTTTTTTAATTATTTATTTTTATGTTAAGTAATAACAATGACATTAAGATAAAGGGACTCGTGCGAAATTAACGGTGAAAGACATCGTGATGAAACCTGCTCGCGTCAAAGTTCTTAGGACTTTCTTAGATGAATAGTCTGCCAATCCGCACTAGGCCAGCGTAGTGGAAGGCTTAAAGCATCTCAGTGGTGGACGAAGCTCGTGCCCTGCTGTAGAACGTATATGGGCTGATGATAATGCAAAATTAATGAGGGTAATATCGTTTATAGAGCTTGTTTTGACTCACTTCGCAATTCGCACACTTAAGAAATTCCTAAGAAGTTTTAGGTGTGCAGTTTTCATCAAGATGTTTTCCTTCACTTAAAGAAAGTTATAATTCATTGTGAATACACCTATTACTTCGAAAAGTGTGTGCCTGGGATTTTAACCTGCGACCGCCGAGATTTTCGACCGCGTACCTAAACCTTGAGGCCATCACTGCTTCAGAATTTATTTATTTAATTTATTATTAATATTAAAAGCTGTCTGAAAGAGCCGTGTGTCTCTACCACAATTAACCAACAAACAATTATTGGCATCGACTCGGGTTTACTTAACCGGTGTTTTTATAACTGGCCCTTGTCACGACATGCGTAATCTCACGTTAATTATTTAACTGCTCTTTTAACCGCGCCTTCATTATGATAATTCTCTAGAAGAGTGTAAGCTTTTAGATATTTATTCAATTGACTGTAGCTTTCTCGATTTTCTTGGTAATATTTTTCCCATACGATATACGTAAGTGCTTAACGTTATTTTAATTGCTAAAAGAAAGCATGTACTTATTTCAATTAAAATAATTGCTTTACTTAGTAAAACACGGTGTTCTCTCTTTAGACTATCTTATGAATAGAAGGTTACTTCTGGGCTAGCAATTTACTGTAATAAAAATGCGCATCGTACAATCAAAAGGTCTCGGATTCGATATAAAAATAAAAAAGACAGATTAACTCTCTAATTTTGAAATTAATTATCCCCAAAAATTAATCTACATAATACAACTTACTAAACCCCCACTTATCAGATCAAGATCGAATATAAACCACTTTGAAACGACAACAGTAATGGTGCTCAACGGACATAACAGTAAATATTCTTGCGAAAAAGTGCAAATATTGCACATTTCACCGCCGGGATCAAACCTGTGAGGTTACGCAACACAGCTAACCGCCGCGCCATAAAGGGACCGCCGGTCGTCGACTCTGACATTTAAATCTTAATGCTTCAAACACGAATTGTGAACAAGCGCAGCCATTAAGTTGTTTTAGCCATTTTCAAGAAGTTGTCGGTAGAAAAACTGTTGTTTCTTTACATCAACACTATCTACAAATAATATGTACGTTCCTTTGCCAGGGCTCATCTAAGTTTGAGAGGGTTTAGACCTTATTCCACATCGATAACTGAGTAGTATACAAGACTTAACATAAAAAAGAATAAATATTTTTTTGACCCGCAACCGTGACATTTGACTCAAAGTCGTAGTAAATAGAAAACAGGCAGTCTAATCGAACGAGATAATATTTATTGAAGGTCCGTTGCTTAGCCAAGCCATCATCACCAATTGTGTAATGTATAGTTAATAATATTTTATTATGGGGTCAGGACTTTCCTCATTTACATGTCAAAAAAACTAATAAAGATTTAAAAAAATACTCGTAAAAGATTATTCCTCGAAACTACATAGCAAGGCAAGTAATTTAGGCTTCTACAGAACTACCGCCACTGATCTGACTAAATTGAAATATCTAGAAGCGATGATAGCAAAACACGGCGTTAATGAGTCCGGAAGCAAGTATTTGTCGCTGGGGAGCGTGTCTGTGAGGTCCCACTCTTTATTTGTTCTGTTCAACCTCAACTAATAGCTTCCTTTGTAAGTGTTACGAGAGATCCGGCGCCGCTGTTCAGCCCAAACTTCGGCAATGACCCGGAAAATTACCTCTTCCTATCGTCAAAATATCATTACTTTAGAATTCAAGTTCAACGTCATCTAGTGAAGCATTTGGTGAACTGTCTACTGTTACAGTTAAATTTAAATAATGAGAAATATAGTTGATTATTATTAAGTAGGTTTAGCCGCACGGTCGAGAATCTGGGATGTCGTGGGTTCTGACTTTTCGATATTACATATAATATATATGTTTTAACATTGCATTCTAAACCCTCTTATTGGTAAAGGAGGCCCGTGGCTAACAGTGGGACGTATATGGGCTGATGATGGTTATGATAATTGAATATTGTTGGTTTAATATTGGTTAATGTAAAGCAATATCAACGCGGAAAAGATTAATCTTATGTATTTGCGGTAAACGGTGTAGGTGTCACAATATTTGATCCTACATGGAATCATATTCTTATTTATTTAAATGTTCTTTTCTTACATAATAAACAGAAAAAAAATGTTTTCCTAATCTGGATTCGAACCCAACTTACTGTCTCGGCTCTCCTTTGTCTACAAGCCACCTCTAACACCATATGTTTTGTAAACAGGACATACGTACAGATCTATATCTCTGTTGCCTTCGACCAAATGTCATGAGGATAGAACTTGTCATGTTTTTAATTAACTATTCCACGCGTCGGCCATACCTTTAATGGTCTCGCGCCAACAAGGCTTAAGATTATCATCAGTTTTGTAATCAAAGACTAAAACAAGAGGATTTATTTGAAAAGAAGACAATGTGTATATTTGAAGTAAGCTTTGTGCGGATGTAGAAGTAAGATAAGTCCGAATATCATAAGTTCGAACAAAAATTAATTTTTGACTTCATTTCTCTCACAACTGTTGAACCTAATGGGGAAGCCTAGGTGCAGTTCTGTATAATATTCTGATTTTTACTGCGGCGCGAACCTATCGCCCAATGATTTTCGGAGATATTTCTAGGCTTCATGCTGCTACGGAGAATTTCCTAACAACTTAGTAACACTTTACCCAACCTTTTATACTAATCTTTTCTGCTAACAACATTAGTAAAGATGCTACAAATTACAAATATTAAGAAACCGTTACCCCTACCACAGTTTCGCCATCCGTTCGACGCTACTCTTAACATAATCGTGGCAACTGTAATGTCGCCGATCGTCTGACGTGCTGTAGTATCGTCTAATTGGCTGGCTGTGCAATCGTTTTCACCTGTTACATTTACTTTGAATGAAATTTAATGGTTTATATTACGATCTGTGCCAGGGAATTACAGTTACAATTCTCTTTTCATGAGTTTATTTAGCTCAGTCAGTGCTCAATGCCTGTATATCTCCACAAAAATTTAATAGGTTTAGTTGTAAAAATGAGACCGTTTCTACTTACATCTACTCTTAACTCCGGGTTTTTAAAAGAATAAGAAAAATTTTATAAGGTTTATCACCATATTCTAAACAAACTAAATTTCTTCTCTATTATCGCAAACTTTCTTCAAAATTTTTTACGGGACAAAATTACTTCTAATGCTTCTAATATCAACAATAGTCGCTAAAATTGCTTTATGACCGTGAAAAGCCGGTTATATTTGTTTTGTCCAATTAAAATAGTACAAAAAAACACATAATGAGAGGTATTTTCGTCTGACGGACGTCAATTGATTGCCACAACACAATCATTGTATTATACCGTACCAACTCAATCGGCCAATCATGTTTAATTACACTTAAGGGCATAAGAAAGAGACAGCTTTATATTATCAAGCAAAGAAGGAAAGAGATGGAGGATTTCTATATGGCATACCCCAGTCTGTTTCATTATGGTAATGTAGGAAACATTTATAAAAACTTGTATGGATACAGACGCTAAATACCGCAGTTATGATGAATTGCACGCCAACTATAGAATAAGATTCTTCAGCAAACAAGTAATACGTGTGTAAAATCTATTTATTATAATTCATCCCACATAATAGGGGGAAATCCTACTGTCTTTTCGGGAAGCCAATATACAATCCAATCGAAGTAGTCATGACCTTAAGGTTAGATACCCGGGCCTCACGGTTTCAAACCCCAGGCACACACCTCTGACTTTCCAGAGTTATGTGTGTGTTCACAATTTATTTCGACGTCCTTCAAAATTGAAGAAAAATAACTGCACACCAATTTCATAGAATTGTAGTCCGCCAATCCGCACTAGGTGACCGTGGTGGACTGAGGCTTAAAAGTAAAACCCTGCTGCTGTAGAGAGTTTGGGCCTTGGTCCCTCACGCTGGCCTATTGCGGGCAGAATTGCAGACCTTACCGTCGGGTAATTCACACTGAAAATAGAACAAAAACGTGCCTGCCTCATAAAAAGCACGCACACTCCCAGAAGTTGTCGATAACGTCTCTTAAATCTATATCTTGATAACCCAACGCCGAATAAGACGGGCGATACGCTATCCGCCGATCGGCCGACACCGTTGAGATGCTATCGACGTTCGGTGGAGCAATGCGCGCGAAAACTTACGAATTTGATGTCACGATCGCACGTTAGATCCATATCAATCCTAAACTTTTGACATTACTATGGGAAGTCGATAAGAAATTGTCTTATGACCTACAATGCTTGTTTCTGCAGTCCAGTTGGCTAAACACCAGCTCGTGAAAAAAAGACTAAGGGTTCATTGATGCGCCTTTTTGTATAGGCACATATTTGTATATGTGTATAATCTACAATTTATATTTGTTGCCTTTCGAAGTTTGTACATTTTTATACTTCCTTAAAGTCTGAGGTGCATTCTGCACCCACATTTCGCTCAGTATGTATAAAACCTATGTAATTGGCAGATTTCCAGACTTCCCGCTACTATTCAAAATTTCTGTATTTCGTCTGTGTCTGTGAGTTGTTAAAATCACTCGTCATCTAATTCGCAAATTTCGTTTTTTTTTTTTTCATTCTCCTAAATCTGAATATAAGGTCAAAACTGTAGATATAATTGTTGGATATACTTAAATATATTAGGTACATTACGTAACCCTTAAATTGAAAAAAAAACATCAAAAAAATTAAATGCAAAAACCTCCATTTCTAACTGCCAGGAAGTCCGCAAACACTTATTGTCAACATCCAAAAAATCCAAGTAACTGTTTCTAAAGCAAAAAAGCCGGATACACGATTTTTGCATCAAGCTTAGCTTTCAACAAGCTGTGAGTCATTGCATATGTGCATGCATTAGCCCCTCTGTATGCAACCCACCCGAAATTTGCATTCTTTTAATTTTAAGACTAATTAATATGATTCATCGTCAGGCCATAGCTTAGGCAGATGTAATAATCTATATATAACAATAAATAGACACCCAACAGTCACAAACATTATTCTAAATCCACAACCAAAAATTAGTGGATCACACGAATATTTGTCTTTGTATAAGGCTCGAACTCACGGCCTTCCATTTCACAAGCTGGTGTATAGCCAACTAATTTATATAAACTATAATTAACTTTTTACTAAGACACATGTCTTCACTGTCAATCTGTAGAAATGTCAACGGTGCTGTCAACATGACAATAGTTCAGATACCAACATGACATTGTCAAGTGACAGTTCTAAGATCGGGTATTAATTAGACATGTCACTCGTTAATCAAAAATCTCAAAGGTTGGCACATACTTTCGAGGTGTAACTATGTACCTAAAGATCCCGAGTTCGATGCCTGGAGCGGGTAAGTGATTATTGAGCCTTATCGTTAGTTAATTCTTAGTAGCAAACGATGTTTCGGAAATTGCTCCAAAACGGCAATCAATTCGTTCCAATTGCGTAAGACGAAAAACCCTTATCCCTTTGAGGAACACAGGCATGAGAATATGTATGTAGAATTGGATATTAATCTGTCATATTCGAATATCATTCGACAATCAAGTGACAACTAATACAACAATATAAAAATATCCGTACAGCAGTCACGAAAATTGTTTCCACTGTGGTGTTTATAGATTCAGTTACCAAGAGTTATTACGGGCCATTAAAACGGACAGGTCCGCCAATGTAATCCAACACTTTTACCACGATCGATCGCACTGGTTTATATGCATGATACATATACATTTGTACGTGGATGTATGGACCTGAGTCCAGGCCGTCCAAATTTGGTCAGGTTACAGTAATAGTCGTCCTATCTGCTCCATTACGGATTGATATATCGCATAGTAAATGAAGCACGAATAGGAATAATAGAAACCCTTGTAGTGGTAGAAGCGGCCCGTGCCCAGCTATGGGGTCGATGATGATGATGATGAGAAATATTTTTTATAAGAAACACGCGAACAAAACGGCTGATCGAAAAGGAAAGAAGAAGACGTAAAAAGAACACATGAGTCAGAATGCCTTAATAGTTGTATAGATAGAAAATAACACAAATGCATTATTATGTAGATATATATCGCACGCTTAAAAATATAGTGACCTAATTCAAAATTTTGTATTTTCACCTTCATTCACTTTGTGATTTAATATAGTCGGATTAAATAATAAAATTGTAATGGATGTAATGTAACTATTTAGTACACATATTTTTTAAACATAATGTTTTGTTTATATTTTCTACAAGATATATTTGACGAAGTAAAATATTTTTCCCCATTTACTTACCTTAGACTCAGCTTTTTGAATTAGGTCACTATATTATTAAGCGTGCGATATGTACCTACATAAAATCATAGAAAAAATCGCCATCTGAGTTTCTGAGTCCTTCTTGTCAGGCCAATGGGCTTTGAGCGTTGGAACTACACATCTAAGAAATTCCTAAAAACTTTTAGGTGTTAAGATTTCCTCACGATGTCGTTCATCATCAAAGTACATTATCATTCATTGTGAATACACACAAAACTTAAAAAAAGTTAAAGGTGCCTGGGGTTTGTACTTGCTACCGCTGGTACTCCACCGCGTGCCTCAACCACTAGCCCATCACAGCTTTTACATACCCATAGATTTTTACCGCGAATCTTTTCAGGATCCACTACCGAAATTGGTCCCAAAAGGTCTTGCATCAATTTTAGAGAACCTTGTCATACACAATTAAATTCTTATGTTAGTTAAACGGTAACATTAAGTGATCATGTCAATAGAAAGTGGAAAGCTAAGGAAACAATGTCACAATGTTTGTACATCGGTTTGCTTTGTTAAGTGCATCCATTTTACTCAAATTGGTACCTTCAGACTCAAAGTATGTGGGTTTGTGACCATCTTTGTTTTAGGAACATTTACCCATAATAGTACGTTCTTAAATGCGTTGACAAACATAAGTTTCGAAGCTTTGCTTGTCTAATATTATATGAGTGCGGTATAAGATCGTTTGGTCAAGGGTTTGATTCTAAGTTTAAGTTATAAAACTGTCGAAACGTGATTGTAGATATATATCTGCCTACTCATTGAGGATTCAGGCGTGTGTGTGTGTAATTATTTCACACTGAGAGATAATAGAGACTACGTTGAATAAATATATTGTACGTACATTTAACCCACAATATTTTTATGGTAGAGTCGAGAATCTACCTAATTCTCGATCATTTTAATTACAGTTCGCATTTTTTGAATGTCAATATTATTATATTTGGCTGTTTTTTAAACAAAATATGTACATTCAAAACACTTGCCTAATTTTTATATCCAATGTTTTTTGTATAGCAGGATAGTATAAGACCTAACCCAACAGAAAGTAGTAAAGATTCGTGTCACCGAATGTTATCATAACTATCGATACAGCCCTTCATATTCGTGTACATCGAAGTGTCTAAACTTAATTCGAGTGGTTGACATTAACTCGGTATGTTCGAGCAATCAAAATATAATTAGAAACATGTTTCCCACGAGCGCCCGTCGAAAGTTGTGATAGCTTACGAAATTGTGCTGCGTTTAGACTGTTCCAGTGGCGCCAGTAACTAATAAGGTTTTATTTGATTTCTTTTTTATTTTTGTTTTAGACCGACAAGAGTATTTTTGCATGCAAACCATGTTAAATTTATTTCTTATTTAATAATTACATATACAGGATGTATTTAGACCGTGATCGAAAACTGAGGCAGGTAATAGCGATAGTGATTACAAACCCCCTGGCATTAAAGAAAATCCCGACAAACAATAAAATTTTTGAGGTTTTCCATACAAACCGCATACTTTTAACACCGATGGTTGTATGGAAAACGTCAAAATTTTTATTTTTTGTCGGGATTTTTAATATCGCCACTGGGTTTGTGATCACCCTCGCTATTACCTGCCTCAGTTTTCGGTCACGGTCTAAATACACCCTGTATATGGAGACAAAAGATCATCAGTCCATATAAATACGTCCCATTGCTAAGCACGGGCCTTCTCTGCAACTGTGTTAATCCCTTAGACCACTACGCTGGCCTAGTGTGCATTGGAGCACGTATAGACATATTATACGAAATACATATTTCATGACACTATCTCGCATAAAATTGGACCTAAATAACTAAGAGATTTGAGGCCTTACTCTCCCGATTTCTATAAGACTTTCGCCTAACTGGTAAAGACAATTTTCATGGTCATCATTTTAAACCTCTTCATTAATGGATCAACTTCTGAATCCCTTTCACTTAGAATAAAAACGTAGCCTGGAGCAATACACAAATAAACCATCTCGCCTTGTAAAAGTGCATTTGTATGCAAATTTATGAAGGACATATATTTACTTGCGTAATGTAAATGTAGAATAAAGTAAGACATGCACCCATACTTCCTCGACGTTATCGCACCACTTAGCCCCTCTTGAATAATAATTAAAACATGCGATACAATCTCCTTGTTCAATTCGAACATTTCCTGAAGGTTTTAATCAGTTACATCATATGTTTGTAATCATATTTTTAAATTATGCAAGTAAATATTTAAAACAGTGGCTTTAAACTTGATTTTTTTTCTTTAAATGTAGAATAAGATATTCTGTCTTTAAAGTTTTAAATCCTTAGTGACAATGCTTAAGAACTATTTATATTTTATTAGTTTTCTTCGTCACATTTTTTCTATTTTTATTATTTTTTCTTTACTACATGCTTTAGTAGATGAATACGCCAGAATTATAAACTATTCTTGTTTATCCTCCCCATCCACAAGTAGTTGAATGTTATGATTGAACAATAAAAGCAAAACGAAATAATTCATTTACAATTTAATTCTAAATTTATGTACAATGGAAAAACAGTAACATAGATATTCTAATGTACAAAATATCATGAAATCTTACTCAGGCCAGTAACTCGTTCAAGTCAACTCGCTCGTTCAATCCAAGCCACACCCGAACCAAATTACATCGATACTCATTGAAATGAGTGCACGCGTCACTCGTCACTCGCCCACGAACTGTCATTTTGTTTTTTGTCTCCATCTGTTAAAACCACTCGGCTATCTCCGGGACCATTATAGGGACCAAAAGGCTTATAATGAGCTTTAAACACGGCTTTGAAAGTCATGGGGTCATTTACGTGTATTGTTTATTATTATTGTTTTGTTGTCTAACAAAGATATCTTTGGTTTATTCCCCTATCCTTAAAATTAGTATGTTGAAGTTCAACATACTAGTTGAACTAATTTACTACCTATCTTATGAAAAAAAATAAGGATTGACTTCTACGAAACTAGCAACGTTAGTATTCCAATTACACCACACTGTAAGAACTGACCTTTCTATAAATAGCCATTCCACCATACATTAACCCATAATTCAATAAACAACTAATATAAATAACAAATAATAATTATCAATTACTCGCACATTATCCTAGATCATAAAAACGTTTGCAGACCGGACAACCCAGTTAGGGCAGTCAGGTGTCGTGATATATGAGCAAGGTTTAAACTATCGTTTATGTGAATATGAATATGATACGGTATAATTACAGAACTAGTTGGCAAGTGGGTCGTGGGTCACAGCCCGCCGACTGGCGACATTGAGACCTGTGTAGGACTCAGGGCTGGCTCAAGCAGCCGTTCGTGACTCATCTGTACTCCTGTAAAACAGAAGTATGAATAGAAATGCGACCTGAGCTGTTAGATCTATGGGATTGTGGCTTGCCTTTAAGTAGCTACAGAACTAGGCATAAAAATGACCTAAGCAAAACTACTGGATATACGGAATGGCTTGTCTTTAACTGGTTTCTAAATTATTGCATGGAGATTGGATATAGCACATCTTGAAGCTGTGATGGCCTCGAGGTATAGACGCGCGGTCAAGAATCTCGGCGGTTGCGGGTTCAAACCTCAGGCACATGCCTCTCCGCCCTGTGGATTGGGGGTGTAAGAATTCCGCCACGGTATCCCCTACCTGTCGTAAGAGGCGACTAACAGGGGTACTGGGGTAGCAGGGCGTACTGCGGGGGCGGTACCCTATGATAGCAACCCCGAGATTGGCGGCAGAGGACGTGACCTCTTAACTGTCCCGGACGTTCCCGAAAGGCGAACATCCAAATAGATTAAGTGGAGGGCATACCAAGCCCTCCCAATTTGGAGGGGTCCAAAATTGGACGGTGCGCTGGGCGGCAGCGGACCATTTAGGGCACTTCTGGCCCTGAGATGCCGCAAAACCGCCCTAAATGCGTGTGATGGTCACCGAGAGGTTTTAGTCGGTATGCTGGCGTAGCCAGTGACCCCGACATACCCCTTACGGCCTTCCCCGAGGTACCGAACAGGGGAGCTTAAGGCGCTTTCCTCTCGTGATAAAAAAAAAAAATAAAATAAAATTAAAAAAAAAGGCACATGCCTCTGACTTTTTGAAGTCATGTGTGTATTGCAAATCTGATATTAATTTACTACAAATTTATAACTACAATGACTACAGCCCTGACTACCGTCACCAGGCAGGACTTACGTGAAGAACGATGTTATCGCAAATATGAATTATGATAACTGATTTAACATTGCCTTTTATGTCAGTACGACCTAATAAAAAATAGAGGCACATTGAATTTTTGTTCCAGAACGTTCAGAACTCGTTCTATCACTGATCGCTTAGAAAAGCGATTTTCATTATCGATTGTAGTGAGCCGCGACCGCAGTTGTATAAATCTTCTCAATTCTATGACGCCATACATCACGAAGACAGGTGAAACTCACGTCCCACTCCGCATATTAACATGTGTCAGAAGTTAGGTTAGTCAGAACATTATCCGCGTTTAACGGTGATGTAAAACATCGTGAGTATCTAAAAGTCTCTGATGGTTTCCGGTATACCTTCAGTGATTTCAAGGTTTTAAATGTGCATAGTTGTGCTGAATATACTTATGTTTAAAATTTAAATTAACAGATAGATTTTCTGTTTATATTATATTTCCGATAAGAACTTCATTACTTTATATTAGGCTTGATATTACGTACTAAATATATATATACTCTTTGTATATTATCTTGTATATACTACTGAATATAAAGCGTAACATCACCTTTAGATATTGATTTGCCATTCTGATAAGCTTCTGAAGTCTCACACGTTAAAGGAGCAAATTTGATAACGTCTTGAAGCAGTCAGGAGCTTGTCAATAAGAAGACGAGACCTCTAGGTGAAACTAGAAATCAATTATGTACTAATGACATGGGAACCAAAGATCATAAACAAAAACGTGATAGGTCAAGAAATCAAAGATTCTAAGTGAAAATACTTGAATGATATTGATGATAATGGGAATATTATCTTGAACGCAATTATAATTGGCTAGGGACAAATATTTATTAAAAAATCTATTATAATTATTTGTATTTGCATTTATCAATGAAACATTTAGTACTATTTAAAAAAAAATTAAAAGCTTACTTTATAACTGAAATAAAATTACGTTAAATCTTTATAAAATGTTTTAAGTGAACACCTAACTTTTTTTGCTAAGTATTTTACATTAATTACAATTATACCTAACTATTCATTTCTAGTTATTAAAATAAGTTTAAATACGAAACAGCTTTCATACTTATAGTTAAGTGACATATATTTTCTGAGATTTAAATTATTAAAGTTTTTTTTTTATTTTCTCTAGGTACCTACCACACAGTGAATGACAGATCTGCGTAGTTCGTGAGTTTTTCATATATAAAATAAAACCCCATTTAATACTTGCTTATCCAAGGGGTTGGCAGCTACTGTCCTCAATAATATGGTTTGGGGGTGCCATAACTATTTGTATATATCGAAATATTGCCTTACTTACATCGTATTGTTTTAATCATACAAAATATATTGACGTCCTTAATAATAAACACATAAGTACGATCTTTTACTAATATATTGACGGAAATTATCAGAAACTGCGAAAGATTCATTGCTACAAAAACAAGAAAATGTATTTAAAAAACTGCATATTTGTTTAATTTATTAAACTTTCAGAGTATAGGAGTTGTTGGTCTCAAACTTGAAGCTCCGAAGTTTTAACAACATCTCGAAAAATCTATGAGCGTTGTAACTAAACCAACATAATCCCAAAACTTTAATCTTGATTAGACATATAACAGCATATATTTGACAAAATGCTTAAATATTACGTTAAATTTAACACTATGACTAACTTATGACGTCATTTACACCCAAAGGCTTACCGCTTAATTAATGGAGACATAATTCAAAGGTTAATTGGTCACACGACTTCTATGAGATAAGAGCAAATATCAACAAAGGTATAACTAAACTTGTTTTGGCAAAATTATATAGAAATATTAGTCAAAGATCAAGATTTGAACAGAAAATGTAACAAGTCAAATATATACCCGACTTCAAATTATGATTTTGGTTAGTCATTTTATCACAAAACAGTTGTTTATACATGACAAATAATACTTGGCT
The DNA here is from genome assembly GCA_030295005.1 of Cephonodes hylas. Lineage (NCBI taxonomy): Eukaryota > Metazoa > Arthropoda > Insecta > Lepidoptera > Sphingidae > Cephonodes > Cephonodes hylas. Next base: position 11,776,263 of record AP025371.1, read on the forward strand.
TTGTTCCTAATATGACAATTTATGAATTATAATTTTACGTTACTTATTTAGGATAAAAGATTTGTCGAACTGGTGCAGAATTGTCGAACCATAATTTGAAATAATTCGATACAAAAGGGACACTAATTCTGTCACATAAAAGCCATCATAAAATATAGTGTGGAGAAGCTAAAAACAATAAAACTGATCCTTAAGGGGGTAGATGCACTCAGAAGCGTAAAAAAAGGCCTATTTAAAAAAATTTTTTTTTTACAGTAATTAAGTTTATTTTACAAAATAAATTATACAGAGTTTTTATACAATGCTTTAACTTAACATTTATGAAAAAAAAAAAAAAAAATACATATTATTTATTAAAATATCGCCATATCGGTTGGATCCTCTCCCGCGAGTAGTACTTCGCGGTGACCATCACAACAGCCTTCTGGATCATCTGAATTCGAAAAACCAAGGTGAAACCTTTAGTTTAATAATAAATCCAGTCTTTAATCGAAGCTTTTTTTTTTTTTTTGAAAATTTACAAAATGGTGGCATTCGAAACTTTGGACTCTGATTTTCGATAAAATGTTAAAAGTTAATTGTTTAAAAAATATAGTAATTGTTAACAAAAATCAATATCCTTCGATTAAAGACTAGTTCTTAATGCCAAAAAGATAATATTAAAATTTCATCAATATCCACCCAATGGTTTTCGAGTTAAATTGGGCACCGAATGGAAAAACACAGTTTTGATAAAAACGCGTTTAAAGTTTTTTAAAAGTAGATCTTGTTTAATTTTGGTGTTAAGTATCTAATTAAATAGAAAAAGTTAAATTTTGCGTAATTTTATCTGTAAAATCCGAATATCACATTTTTTTGCTGATAATTTGAACATTTAATTGTTTATAGCTAATTGTTTAAATAATTTCTTTGAAAAATTTCATTTTTTTAAATTGATTTTTTATTTTCGTATGTTTTAAGAATTTTTGAAGCGAAAGTATTCTTTACAAAATTTGGTTAAATTCAATATTCATCGAGTTATTAAACTTTGAAAAATTTTTGCTAGAAAAATTTAGTCCGACTAGCTTACACTCGTTTATCACATAAAATTTGTAGCCTAATAGAATTATTTAGATATTAATATTGAATCATCAATACCTGGACCATATAATAGAGCTTCTGCAGATTTTGAAACTTCTAAAACTTCTTCTAAAAATACTTGAAATTATTCTATTCATACAAAATAATAGGCGTGACAAAACCGGGCGCTTGCAGCTGCCGTCCGCTACCTGCTCTATTCACAACCGAGAGGTTGAATGTTGCTTCAGTAATTACTAAATATCTTGAAAACTATTCATCGGATTGACTTGAAATTTTCAGACAATATTCTTGAAACATCATACTTTAAGAAAATGAAAAAAAAAAAAAATCGATTTTTCAAAAATTCTAAGTGCATCTACCCCCTTAACTAAACAAATATTAATTTTCCAATATAACGGTGGATAATAACAGTTATTTATATTAAGCTTGAGAGGTGTTATTGCGGGGTTATGTACGAATGACCGTTATTTTTTTGATAAACGTTTTACGGAATAAAATGTTAAGACACGTTTACAATTTAATAGTATTTTTTATTGTGCCTTATTTATTTTTAGGGCGATTTCAAATTTATTAATATCGTTCAGTTATAACACATTTTGTGATATCAGTTTCATTTCTCGCTGATAAAATAGTAACAAAAATTAACATAGATATTATTTATAACTCTTATTTACATATTCTAATGTAATAGAGAAACTACGCAAAAAAGTTAAATGCAGCAACCTTGAATATTTAGTAAGCTTAGTCATCATGTGATACTTTTAACGGTTGGTGTAACATTTAAATAACGTAAAAAGAATTGCTTCCTAATTTGCCTTTTTAAAATAACAATTTAAACAACCAATATCTTCTCCAGTTGCTTTTAAAACGACAATTTCATTACAAAGTAAATTGTAATAAAACAGTCGGAATTACATCTGATAGTGAATAAAATCGAACACAGCTTTCGTAAGTCAAAAAACAAAATACGTTCCGCCTCAGCCAATAACGTCTGACATGAATAGACAGCAAAAAATACTTAACGACTACAAAATTGATGAGTTCTTTTACCGAAAATTACTATAATGTCCATCTAACGCGCACCGAAACCTGTCTGAGATTCAAGCAACAGTATTGTTGCGCCTGGGTTGCCAGTATTGGCACAATTTTCTACCATATTCTACCAAAAAAAACTACTAAGCGTGTCTATCACGGAAGAGTAAATAAAATTCCCATTTTAACGCTTGCAAATTATTTCTTAGCGCTTAGTGAGTCAGCGTTCGTATAATCCTTAATAATTTTAATAAGAAACGGTATCGTGTATCGTCGTAATGTACTAAAAAATTGGCATAAGCACTAGTTTTTATAGTAAGTGTGATTGGCTTCATCAATTATTTTAATGTACAATCATGCTTTTTAATCCAAACTTGGAATGGAATGTTTTGCGAGTAAATAATTTTGATTAAGTTTCTCTCTAGTACTTTTGCACTAGAATATAAAATAAAAATTGTTTATTTTACGACATGATATTAAAAGAAATAAAGTGTAAAATAACTACCTTCTACTGATAGTATAAATGCGATAGTGTATTCGCAATTCTGTTACGCTTCCATGCGTAAACCGTATTATTTGGATGATTTTTGTTATGGGGATAAAAAGGTACCTTTAGAATGGAAACAGGCTGCTTTGCGTCCCGACGAAAAGTGTACTGATTTTATGGATATATCATATAAGGTGTATGTAACCTTAGATACAGTAACGGTCTTTTAAACATATATGTAGGTGTCCCGAAAAATTTTTACGTTCCTGAGAGAATCTTATAGATAGTTTGACTCCCGTAGCTCCGATAAACGATTTATTGTAGATACGATGAAATCATTTAGAAAACATCGTTAATTTTCTATATCATAAAATCTTAGTGCCAAAATTGAAAGCATTGCAATCTATAATAATAATAACAGAGAACCGCCTATACTCATCCACTTAGCTTTTAGACTGCGCTAAAATACCAAATGAAACCGATATAAAATGTGACTATCATTAATAAAACTAAATCTAAATCGATTTGCAATCGATTCTATAACGAGATGCGAATTATAATCGATATGAAAATATAAATGTTGCAATAAATAACCATACAGTTTCGTTCACTGCGTAATGTCGTTAAGTTGTTTATTATTTGTCGTAATTGTGGTTTAAAGGTCGCGATGGAAAGTGGACAGCGCCTTACATAAAACCTCATTTACATACAGTCTTATAATTTTCCTCCATTAATTACTACAAGCACCATATACAAGAAGATCGTTGTTAATATTAATAAATCTCTGCTATCTATACATGCGGGCTTTCATAAGATTCTGTTAAAATACATATTGATTTATGAAATTTTATTAGAGTTAGGATTTTTGTAAAAGACCTTGGTAAACTTCAAAGGATCAACATGATACGGGAGATCATAATTATGTCAGGGCTTATGTTTGGGTCTTTTGACCGCCAATTAAAAAAAAATGAGTCAAAGGAGAAGTTGATGGACTGCGATAGAAATAATAGTACAGGCTATTTATTATAACTAAAGTACACAGTACAAACCTTTGAAAGAATTCCATAATGAAGTATAAAGAGCGAGATACAATGAAAACGGTAAGAGTATTTCGCCTTAGCAATAAACTTATGGATGACCCTTCCAGTAATGTAATGAAAGGCCCAAGAATCCTTTATAGAGGCTAATAACAGAACATTATAAAGTTATTTAAAGTACTCCGTGACAGGCTTTACAAAAGCACTAAAAATAGATCGTTCTACCCAGGAATTACAATACCGTTCTCATCGAGCTCTTAATGGATCTGAACAATAGTTATTAAAATCCTTGATGATAGCCAATAATAAATACTGATTGGTAGACACAATTTCACACTATAGGAGCCCAGCGGGATAATGGTAAAAAATGTATAAAACAACAAAAATATGCGAGATGCCCGTCTCAACATAATGTCATTTGTCAGTGCACGCGGCTCATTTGTCGAAGAACGAGATCGAGATATACAAAACAAAACAGGAGAAACAAGGACAGCACCATTTCAAAACCAGACAAAGATAGAGATAAAATTCAGCTGCAAAAAAAGGGACGACGAATATTCGAAATATCAAGTCGTGAGGTAACGTTCGAATTTAATTACGGCGCCCGCAGACACTTGATTTACGTATCTCTTAATACGAAAGTGTTGATTTAAGTATAGAAAGGAGAGAATTATTGAAGTTACAACGACAGCTGTTGATAAAACATGTGTTTTAAAAAACTGTCTACTAATGAAAGATTTAATGAGAGATGCTGTTGATGTAAATCACGGTTCTCGGCGTCATTTATCACTTTAAAAGTGAAGTTTATTTGTGCGCTACAAATTGTCTGTGGCTGGGAGGGGAAAGAGGTAGGGAGGAGTGACCGCACACAGTAGAATATGCAGAGAAATATTATTTGAAACCCAAAATTATTTCGGTCTATAACTGGCGTCTATATTGAGGTTGTAAGTCTAAATATCATACTAAAGAAACGTATAAAGTTTGTGCGTTAAATTTTGAGATTATTTAATATCTAACGTTATTAACGTAGTTATTTAAATTGTGGACTTAAGGACATATTGTAATTACATTAATCACGACTTAGTCCCGAAAACAAAACGTTTTAATTCTATGACCAAACGACAGAAAGTTAAAATATTTCGTAACAAAAACCCTATATAACTCAAACATCAGCTCTAAATAGCAAATTCGAGCAAAATAAGCAATTTCCTTCTTTTATTCTTTGCGTTCACGAATGTAGGCATGGATGGCAATTAAAATCCGTTGTAGATCGTGCAAAAAGGCAATGACTTTACAACACGAGGTAACAAGTATATCACGCTACCCTCGCACAGAAGCCGTGTAAAGGCGAGGCAAAAGAAAACAAAACACAATCTGCAAAGGACAAATTATCTACCCAAGTTAAGGTTTCAACGAAGCAAAAAGTACTTGGTGTAGGTAATAAGAAGTTCAAAGTAAATCAATTACAAAATGGCATCGCAGGCTTGAGTTAAAAATATAAGAGAATTATATAAATTATATCTTAGCCAAAATTTTAAGTTGAGCCATTCGAACAAAACTATGAAGAATTTTGTTTCTTTGTTATGATTTCAAAGTCAATGAAATCATTTCACTTAACCACTAATTACCAGTTCATGCCTACGATTTTCCTCTTACCTTAATGTGACTTTCTTTGTTTCATCACTTCAAAGTTTTACTGTCTTTTGTCTGCTTACAATCACATTTAGTTCCAAACTAAGGTTTTATAACACACATCCAAAAGCCTTTGCAATTATACTTCTCTCATTTCCCCTATTTACAATATCCGTAGCATCAACCTCACTATGAGTCTCATTCAGACTGTCACCATTATCATCATCTCCTTTTAAAATATCAAAGCTAGTCCCGAGTGCGACGTCGTAACCCCCATTAAAATTCCGTACAAACATCCTCGTTCATTTAATTTGTTATGACGCCGGGCTGGGTTGCCGCGTCGAGAATTACATCATTATCCTTTGCAGCAAAGACTGCGAGCTTCATTACTGCTAATCGATTACCGTGGACAAGTTGGGGCTTTGTATATAGCCAGGATTTGCTGATATGTAAAGAATAATTTAAGACAGTCTTCGAAATTGATAGGGAAAGGTTGTCATCCAACGTGAATTTTAGATTAAATGTGGGTTTTAAGGCGTTCTTTATGTCCCTTGACCTACAGACATAAGTTAGAGAGGTGTACTAGTCGTTAATTAATTGTAATAAACCCAAAGAAAATATATATTGCGTTCATGATGATAAACGTCTTTCTAAGTTTACTTAGTTGATCGCCTAGAGACTACAAAAATCTGTATATCGCTGATCAATGCATAGGAATAATAAAACGATTCCAGTTTCTCGATTTACTTAGACACTGGAATTTATATTTTACCAAGAGCTTTGACCGAATAATTATGCGTAAATGAATAACACCTTATTGAGTCTCATAAATGGGCTATTAAAACTAATAATACGACACTAAACAAGGCCCTGCGACAGAACGCATTATAGAAAAGCTAAGAAAGGTGTCTACATATAATTTCTCAGTCCGATTATAGTAAAGTGTCGATACAAAATTAATGCAAAATTTTATCGCCGTGTGGAAATAATGTGGTAGGAAAATAGCTTCCATTTGCATTCATAGTTATACCTCTCCATTATTCGCAATCACCAAGGTTTAAAGCGACAATTCGCTGATGTGTCTAATACTGAAGTTTCTAAACGCTGATTGGTGCTAAGCGGTATCGGAAACGCTCTCCCACACGACAAAGTAACAACTAAACCACTAAACTGTCACATCTTTACACGTTCCACTTAACTAAACGATAAATATACTTTGTTACAGACTTGGCGGCGATAAGACAGTTACTGGACAGTGAAACTGGCGCCACAACTTGCCCCAGTTGTAACATGCCCTTTGATAAAGGCAAAAAGAGAAAGCTGATCGACACTTGCGGGCATGAGCGCTGCTACTCCTGCATGTTCAGGAACGAAGCGTGCCCGTTGTGCGCCCGCACGAGTCAGGCCCGGCGGCCAGCCATGGACCGGTACACGCCGTCGCCGCAGCGCCAGGACGACTGGCAGTCGCCCATGAGGCTGCCCAAACCGCCGAAGCAACCCACCAACCTGGTCCAGAGCTGCCCCACTCCGCCGCACACCCGAAGAAGATTCTTCCTCAGCCCGAAATCCCTGCGCAGTCCGTTCGGGCAGCGCGCTCGCCATTCACACGACAATCATGTGCCTCTCTCCGGTAAGTTTGCATATCTTTGCATCGCGTGGATTTACATGATTGCGCAAAGTGGCAGCGCAAACCGCTTCTCTCATTGATGCCTTGTTGGGTACAACGATCCCATTGATCGCAATACACTCGCGAGCCTTCAGTGCACCGAGGATCCATCTGTCGTAAATATCGTTGAGTGACAGTTGCGACACGCTCGCCCACGCGCCCGCGCCGGATGTACGTAGGGGTTCCGCGAGACCGGTTGTCTGTCTAGCGTATTTATTAGTCGAACACAAATTCTTTTGCAACAGCAGACAGCCAGGCTGCGAACATTATCTAAGGATCAGCAACGTTTCCTATAATTATTAATCATTCCGGTCCAGCCGATTTCTTAAGTAATTGAAATATACACTTCGCAGCTGTGCTTACTGAATAATCTATTAGCCACAATTCGCAACGGCAACACATTCACGTTTGTACTTAATCTGTCCGCAGATATTAATGTTTTTATTAATGTTATTATTATACGATTTTTCAAATATTAATCGATTAGATTGCAATCGAATTTATTATCGTCAAAATTGGTCTGTTCAATGTGAAGTTGTGTTGCATCATTGTCTTACTGGGAGTTCGGTGTTATCCTACAGGGTTGCCAGAGGAAGGTCCGCGGAGTGCTGCGTGGCACAGCCTGGTGTTCAATAAGATCAGGTCGCTGTGGTCGGCTCACTCGTCCGTGCCACAAGGCCTCAACCAACTGACAGGCACGGATCTCAAATTTGCCGGAATGTGGACTGTATTCCGTACTTCTACGGCCGCTGTCAAACTAATTTTGATTTATGCCACCGACTCGTTAATGAGACATTAAAATTCGAAAATTATTACCATTGATTAGCGTGAGATCTCTATCAATGTTTATTAGTCTGTTGAAGCTGCCCACTTCACTTAAAGGTTTAAATTTGGCAAAATAACAACAAAATTGCGGTTTTAATTTTATTTAGAGATGAGGCATGCCGGTCGATAATTACAAATCGATCCCCATTGTGTCGATCGTTGCCCCCTCTGAGGAAGCATCGGTATTCAGTCCACATTCTTTAGCATTCGATTCAGCACGGATGTCGCTCAATTCCTGCACATCTTATTGCCTGTTTGCATACATCTTGCAGTTGTCGCCATCTGACACACTGTTATGTTAACCGTCGTTTTTTTTTGCATTTGTGTGTTTGTTTTCGTATTTATAACTCGATGGTTTGTGTTTATTTGTTTATTTCGTGTTTACGAATGATGTGTGGTTTTTGCTTATTTTAAAATAGTTTTGGTTTTTGACAAATTTAAATTATATTTACTGTGTTATTTCATTCAATACCAAGCGACAATTGGAAGTGAATGGATTTCAATAAATCATGATTCACATATCCCTGTTAGTTTCAATGTTATTTATAGTTGTTGCTTAAAGGCGAACAACATGTCGTAATATTAGTCACATTTCACTGAATCCTTTACGGTATTCTTGTTTGTATTTGACGAAATATCTGTGAAATATTGCTAAATTGAACGAAACCGAATGTTTATAACTATGCATGTCACAAACATCGTGCAAAAGATTAAAATCGATTATACTCACCTAGAATCGATTAAGTGCCATCGATAATCGCACTTATATTACCACCTATATCTTAAAAGTAAATGGTAAATCTTACATCACAATCTGCATGCATTCAAATTCATTACATAATCCTGTTATGTTTTAAGTTCATTGATATTGAAAGGTTTAATTATCTTATCTACAATGCAATATATTTTTAATTGGGAAATCTGTAATTAATAATCGATTTTACCATATTTGTAAACCATCGATTACTAAAACCATGTAAAGTAATCCACCTTCATGCCAATGCATGCGCGCACAATAATTGTAATTTTATTGCAATGTGTAAAAATTAATTAATTTTTGATTATTTTCCGATTTGGAACACTGAATTTTGGGTATCATTACAATAATTGTTTACTGCAGTACTTATAACGATTCTTCAAACCTTATTTAGACATATTACATGGCCAAGCTTTTAGCAATTAATTTGCAAACCTTTTATCATCAATCAGTTTGATCATCGTAGTCTAACGCACATAAGTAGTATATGTATTTGCATAAATTATTATGCAATTTAAAAGGTTTTTAAGAGGTAGGTAAGTATCACTTCCATGCAAGGAGAAAGTTGAAAACTCGTAAAACAAAAGTAATAAATTCAATTTTCTGAAAAAGTCCAAGAAAATTTTGTAGGTCTTTAGGGGAGGCCTATGTCTAGCATTAGCCGTCTTTAGACTGATGATGATCACGATGATAAAAAAAGCCAAAAATCTAATGAATTTAACTGTCAATTGTACTAGAGATTGTTGTTAAAGTTTTATAAACGTCAATTTGAGAAAACACAATTTTTATAATGGTATCATAAGTCAGACTTTTAACAAATACTTCGCAAATCAAAACTTCATATAACTGAATATACATTCGTATATTCAAGAAACAGCACGAAATCCGCCAGCGTAAGCCACTTATTAATATTAAACAAAATGCATTTACGGCAAAGCCAACGCAAATGGAATTAATTCATTGACAACAAACCTTAGTAGTGTGGATTGTAGGAGTACCAAGGCCGGCCAAGCTCGTATTGTCTATTGACACTTCGAAATGGGAACAAGGCGAAAACCGCCCTCGGTCACTCACCAAGACGCACTCAGTAATGTACTGGATTATATAAATGATGTAGGTATTTTAAAAGACATACTATGTTTGGTGGATGGTGATGGACTTCTGAACCATAGGAGAGCTAATATACGATTAGAAGAGAAGATTAATGTTGTAAGAAAACTTTCGTCTTCAAGACTTAAAATCTCGGTCATTAAAAAAGTACAAGATTCATAGATAGTGAGATGGAAGAGAAGGTGAATGTTGAAAGACTATGTATTTTGACCTTCAAGGCTTAATATAAACAGAAACAGATGTCAGTGATCCTGACAAAACAAAGCCATAATAATATTATTATATTATAAAAACTTTAGGAGATAGAGGATTATCCGTTTACACATACCTATACTAAACAACCTATGCTACACATTCATAAAACAATTGCCATAAAGTCTTAAGTCGAATTAACACTAATAAACCAAACATAACACGATTCATAAACTCTTAAATAAGTGCAATAAATTTAAACAAATAACTTTTAAAATAAATTAATCCAAAGACATTACTTACGCAACAACAAATTATGCTTGTCACAAATAAAAATACAAAGATCAACGCACTTGTAAAACCATATTGGCAGGCTTCCTCGTCCATTAAGTAGCTATTAAACCGAGAAAATTAAAAAAACTCTCGTAAAAACTTTAATTTTATTATTGTGAGCCTCTTGTTCGCTTTTTATTGCTTATAGACTTTTTAATGCGCCATTTAAAAGGTTGTTTCGATATTTTTTTATTGATATTGCATTACCAACAAAAGCGTAGATAATATTGTACATAAGGCTTACAAATTGTCACTAAGCATTTTTTATGATTGTCTCTACTTCCGATTTTTTAACATTCTTTTATTACTTTATACGTCTCTTATGATCAAATACTTGTCATCGTAAATTTAACTTTTGGACATACTTTGTTTACATATATTCGTAAAATAATGTTTTCTGTGTTGTCTGGAAGCGATCGCTAATAGCGAAAAGACCGCACTTTGTGGCACACTTTCAATTTATTTTAGTTTTATTTTATGTTACTTCTAAAAAAAGTAAAAATTACTTTACACTTTTACGAATTCACAATCAATACAGAACCTGTACTTCTTTAAAACCTGGATTGTTTTGTTTCGATTTAAATGTTTGAAACCCATATTATGTTTAAACTTCACATAGAATGTCATTGCCCATAAATCAACAGTTTTCACGTTAGCACATTGCTGGTATAATTTGAAATTATTGAAATTACGTATAATTGAATAAAGTGAAAATATTAATTTCACTTGCTCACTACCATAGCCAGTGGTTTGGCATCCGTCAAACGTGCTATAAAGACTTTCGCAAAATACGGATGCTAATTATAGTATCCCGGATACTGAGTGCGTAAAATCAATTTCCTGTGTACGGAGACAATAAGTCTGCTTGAAACCAGTTTGTCGAAGCGTGGGAGTCGATGGTTTTGTGGTTAGTCTTCCCGTTGAAATGTAGCGGTACAAAATGTCACTAACTAAGGTTTCCTTACTAGGGAAAATAATTGTCAGTGCCATTAAAGTTTCATGGTTTTTCATCCTTGGAATCATTTTTATTTTCTTGTTATTTATTCACTTTTCTTAGGAACGGCACAAAATAGGCCATAGCGTGTCGAAATACAATTTATACATCGTCAATCGATATCATGGTGCCAACCAGTACGATTACAAAAAGGTCACTCATTTTTTTATACCACAATGTAGGTATCCATCAATTTTAAAACTCCCTTCGTATTACAATCATCTTCTATTATCTGCTTCGTATATGAATACTATAACAAGGGCTCAAATTTTCGCATCATGTCCTTCTGACTTCAACAATTGATCAGTGATTTTTAATTAAATTAAATACTTCAAATACTTTTCCAATCCTAACAAAAACATCATCAACAAAACATTAGATCGCTCGAACAGGAATCGTTGTCCCATGACAGTGACTTTTTAAGAATTAATGAAGGACAAGATCCCACGGGAAGGCTATCACTCACACATCTCATAAAACCTATCCAGATAACGTTTTAATTGCTCGGATTAATTGTGGCTGTCATGAGAAATAATTCTTTGCACAATGATTCATCAGAATATTAACGGACGAGTGATTCAATTTGCTAAGAGTTTCCTGTGTTATCCATATTCATTCCTCTATTTTATCTTTTAATTGCTTTTAAGTCTGTACATGGTATTCATCTGCAATTCCTAATGTAGTTTCTAAGAAACGTATGCATTTAGTATTGCCAAGGTTTTAAGAAGTTGTATTATAAAATTATTCAGGATATTATTTTGAACATAATCCTCTATCTGATGCAAATATCGAAGTACATGTATATAATATTCTATTACAATAAATAGAAAAAGTGTCAGAAATATTTGATTCCTGAATTAGTTTAAATTAAATGAATTCATAGACAATATTAATAGAAACATACAATTTACAGCAGAAAACAGGTATATCGATCAGATTTAAGTCGAATTGAAACATAACGTTTTAACAACCATTCCATCTAGTAAAAATTCAATAAACGTCTCGCTAAGCATAACCGCTTTCCAAGTTTTGATACAGAGACAATAGTATCTTTCCCGGAATGCTTTGTATCACAAACGGTAATTCAAACGAATTCGCTAACAATAGATCTTTGTCCAGTCAGAGAATCAGCCAATGAAACGAGCGTTTGTCCATCAGTATTTCTTTTTTTTTTATCACGAGAGGAAAGCGCCTTAAGCTCCATCAGTATTACTACAAATATTTCAATCATACTTATTTCTTTTTTATTAAACCAATATATTATACTACAAATAATAAATAAATAATAATATCTACACCCAACTGTCACCTATATAGTTCTGACCCCACACTAGGATAAAAGTCCTGTATCGGAAAGTACGGAGAGAGGTCTCGGTCTCACAAACACCCTGACCTGAAACAAATGTTTATGGATGTCTCCAAAACTCTACATTGTTCTATGTTTAAAATAATCATAGTTTTGGGTAATATCATATATCAATCTTCAAAAATTTTATTCGAATTTCAAAATTCAAACAAGTTATTTAACTGAAAACTCCATTTGGGCATTTATGATACCATCATAACTATGATATTTCCCAGTTTATCTAACACCAATACCAACCGCTATTTGTATGGCCGCGAGACAGACGGTATCGTGTTCAGCTCGGCGAACAGTTCTGGTTCCCACGTGATTTCCGCAGGTGCGACCATCTCGACTTACACCGCAGACCTTTGCGGGCTGACTTCCTTGGCTTCTGCGTCCTGACCTTGCTTACTGCCCCAGCCTAGATCATATCTTCGACTTGGGTGCTAATATCGTGAGGAAAGCCTTCTAGTATTAGAAAGTTAGTTCGGCTTTAATGAATGTAGACGAAAATGTAAAACAAATAAAAAGAAAAATAAATAAAACTTTTGCTGCTGGTGATATTATTGACATGTTTGGTTGGTAAATATCCCTATCTACCTGGATAGTAACAACACGAAATATTTCCATAACTATCCCATGTAATTGATAAAGAAGGGGTTAAAATGCGGTTAATGTGGTTTCGAGAAAAAAAGATGTTTTAGCTTTACATACTTTAATATCACAACCGTCTCTCCACACAATTTTAAAAACGGTAATGGCGTGAGAAAACAAAATCTTGAGCAATTTTTCCATGTCACAAAAACATAGATTCAATAAATTACAGCCCACATAAGCTCATTAACTATTCGTCATTGTTCAACTACAAGAAAGTCTGTATGAGAAATTGTAAAATGCATAGTTTAGTTCTTACAACGTGCCGTATTTGGTTAAATATCTCTGAGCCACATTGTATGTTAAATTAGAAATTTCATTTTTTATTCCCCGACGGGAAGTGAATTAATTAAGCGAAATTAATGCTTTAATACTGTCCTACGGGTTTATTAGTTAACGAGCAATTAAAAATACGACACGGTGTTACACAATGTCGAATGAGTGACCTAGGCGTGGCTTTTTGACCGAGAGTTAGGACTCGGGCTTTTGCTTACGAGAAAAATTGGATTTCTTTCTTATATACTAGTTGTTGCTTATAACAAAGTATGGAAGTCCAAATATGATCCACATATAAGATATTTATTCTTATATAGCATGATAGGTTTCGTAAAAAATATTATGTCAGTTAGTAAATCAGTATAACTCATACAAGGAAGCGATAATTGGTAAAGGGAATGAATGTATGTAGAAAGTAAAAAACGTGTATAAAGAAAGCATGAAGTATATAGAGATGTGTCAGAAATTAAGGTTTCGACTCAAAGCAAACTCCTCTAATTCTACAAATAGCAGTAGTATTGGAACGGAATGAAAAAACCGAATTGGTTAATCGTCGTTGACTTAAATATTACAACTTTGTGTAAAAAAATCTCATGAAGGATCTGGTATGAAAAATATTATGCATGGACAATAGGGTGTCCCAGCTTAGTAGGGCGATTTTTTTTTTCTCGAAATTAGATACGCATACCCTCTATATTTTTTCTAATTAACCCTAATAACTCAAATACGAAATATTATCGAAATTGGATAGCGGTAACCCGTGCCGACTTGATGGCAAAGTTTTAAGAAAAAAATTGTATGGTAATTGTAGAGCACATATAAAAACTTAATTTTTAATTTTCAAAATTATATCCTATTTCACCGGTATTATATATTTATTATTTAAACAGGAATATTTGTGATATTTTAATCTTAAAGTTTTCTTTTTACTGTTAGGATAAATCACAGGAAAAATTGCTTTAGTTTCCCTTTAAAGGTGACTTTTTCACGAAAATTTTGTATCAGTATAACTGCAATTTGCAATATCACTAGCGACTTTTAGTGTCATTATTTATTTCTTAAATGCTTGAATGCTTTCTTAAAGTATAAATAGTCTGTAAAGTAAGCAACTCATTGAGAAAAGTGTCAAAATTTTTAAAACGATTGAAGAAAAGCAAGACTAGTTTTTGATCGAAATAAAGTCGTTTATGTCTTTCTAAAAAAGTAAATCACGTAGATATCTTTCCAGGGGATATGAATTGATGGATCGTCTTTAGTTAAGTTTTAAAATATTATCATTTTTGGTTCCTGGTCTCCATCATAGTGATAAAGACACAAGACAGCTACTTCATGAACCAAAGGCCAAAAATGCTGAAAAATATTCTGTATAGTCATTTCTGAGTTAATTTTATTGACAGTTTCCCAGGGTTTCAAAGTATTAGGCAAACATAAGTCGTGGTAAGGTGCCGTCACTGATAATATACAATGCATCCAAGCCTTAACATGGTATATAGCGATGCAAATCTAGATGTCTAATAGTGCGACTTTTTATTAGTAATTTACAATTAAAAAATAAGTTACGACATTTTTAATCAATTAATTGCTTCGGCCATCATGGTGTCTGGTACATAGAACTTGGAGATTGAATAATCAATTTTCTTTCTGTATCACCACCAAAGAATATGATTATAGCTATAATTGTTAATTCTTGATAGCCAACCCTTAAATTTCCTTCATAATTCTGTCCGGTAAAACAATGTATATCTAATTATATAACTATATCTATTATCTAGATTTATTTTTATCAATTAAAGGGCACCGGCCTGTGCAATATACAAAAAGTAGTCCAAACTTGTAACAAACTCTTGACGACACTGTACGAACACATCTTGCGATTTTTCCGCATTATTTGTTGATCTATTCAGAGTCGGTATAAGGCAACTTATTTCTTAAAATTAGTTTATTAAAGCTTAAATAGGCATATAAGCCCTTTAACAAAAAATAATTAATCTCGAGAAGTTAGATTTGCAATTTACAAAATTCAATTTTACTTTACGAATTTTATTAAACAGAACTGCCAATATTTGCTCTTTACAGAGAAGTTTTCAGCCGTTATTTTAATGTTTTGCACCCCCCTATTAAAATTTGCCTTTGAAATCTTAATCTGACATATTGATTAAACAAAAAGAGGCGTTTACCAATACAATAAACAAGCAACCACGAAACTTCCATGCGAATATTGCGACGCGCCGAAGTTCATACAAAGTATGTAAGTATTGAAATACATGAATGCAAGTCGGCACGGGTTGCAGTGGTCCTAAGTTCATGAAATTTTATTTATAAGTGTTTTAACACCATTCGAAAATAATTAGAGGGTATGCGTTGACAAAAAAAGATTTTGATTTTTTTGGGACACCCTAATGGACAATTCTGCATGTGTTTACATATCACACCCAAGAAATATTTTTGTTATTTTTTTTTTAAATAAATCATTTTTTGAATGAAAAACGTGTTACCACAGTTATTTTGTAGCATTTTTTTTGCGTTTTGTG
The DNA here is from genome assembly GCA_030295005.1 of Cephonodes hylas. Lineage (NCBI taxonomy): Eukaryota > Metazoa > Arthropoda > Insecta > Lepidoptera > Sphingidae > Cephonodes > Cephonodes hylas. The sequence goes on from AP025371.1 coordinate 11,792,214, forward strand.
TTTTTGTTTCATTCCAAGCTTAAATTTTCAACCAGCCAGTTGCTTATAAAAAAAACGTGTTACAGATGACGAGGGTGGTCACATTAAACAAGGATACGAGTCTCGGAGGCAGAATGACTTGTACATGCGTCTTGGACTCCTGTTGGGAGAGCGTCGAGGGTCGAGGAGTAAGGCGCGGGACAGCTGCACATCCTTGGCCTCCTTGGACGCCCACACCCTGGCTTCGCATAACACTAGCCCGGTAAATCATATTTGGATTTGAAGTTCAGATATTTTTGTATAAAAGTAGGCAGTAATGTAAATACTATTCTAGGCATTAAGTTCACAAATACAAACTGTAAAAAAATAAATGCCAAAATTCAAGTTTTAAAAAATCCTACGTATTCCACAACCAACTTTGAATCATTATACTCAGCCTATCCTCGTCTATTGCTGAACGTAGGCCTCCCCAAGAAAGCACCAACCAGCCTTGAGCAGCCCTTATCCATCCCCTACCTTGCTCAAGTCGCCGGACCATCCTGCTGCAGATCGTCCTACATCTACCTAAGCGTGGTCTCCACACCCTTCTTTGAATCAATTCTATTTCTCTTCTATTTTTTCTTACTAATTTCATATATTTTTCCCAGGTGTCGACTCTCACTGGTTCGTCGGAGGTAGACGCGACAACGCCTCTCGGCCGAGACTCCTTAGGTTCCCTGGCCTCCATGAGCCTTTCAGCAGCCAGCAACTGCTCATCATCAAGCCCTGGAAGCCGACGACATTCAGTTAATGGTAAGCTATAATTTTATTTTTCAGAGCAAGCAAATTATTTTAACTACACCGATTTTGTAATAAGGGCTGAAGATAAATGTAAGATCCTTAGCCAATTATATTTAATGAATAGATGACGAGTAGAGGTAACTGCTTCGTGGTGTAGTTGTCTAGAAACCAGCTTCCGAAACCATGGGAGAAACGAACGGACCACGGATTCAAAAGTCGCATCAATGTTGCCCAAAACTGACGAAGACTAAAACAAAAGATAAAAATATTTTAATTAGTTTCCTTTATTAGGAACTTCAAAAATTTTAGATGTACACTGCGACCTTCGGTATGCGCGTAACATATTAAATGCGAATTTTCATACCGGCCAGTTAAGGCTTAAATTCGCAAAAAATTAACAAAAACGTGAAAATCAACTAGGAATAGATGCATGAAAGGCATTCATTGTAATAAATATTGTTTCAATCCCAGCACTACAAGGTGGCAGGTCAGACGAACTGACACGAATGTCGAGTGGCTTCTTCAAAGGAAGGAAGACAGCAGCTCGGCGATCCGCCAGGGTTAGCAGCAAACAGTCTTCCACTACTTCTGAGATAAAGAAAGGTAACTAACCAACTATGAACAGGCTGACATGATATGAAAATATGTGATAAATGTCAAAGTTTCGATCAGGTCGACCTTTAACATTCCGTCTACATGGAAAAATATTTAAGAATCCCCACGAACGCCAAAACTATTCTGTTAATAGTTTGAAAGATTCCTCGATGGATTAGGTCTTAAGAAGTGATAGTTAAATTCGTTGTTTTGAGTCTATACTTCTCAGGCCTCTTACAGATTCCAAAGGTCACAATACATATCTTAATAGACTATTTGGCGTTCTTCATACATTAAATTACCGAAGTAAGATAACAGTAAATTAAAACTGTTATGTGTAAATTTTACTTTTTTAGTCCACCCCACGCCACAACTGACGCTGCGACCGTTGTTCTTCGAAGTGCCATCCACTGACAGCCGTGGTCACTTCTCTGGAAGGCAGTGGCTCATCAGAGACATGGAGAAGGCTTTGGAATCCAGTTCATCAGGTTAGTAAAGATCGAAAATAGAAATTTGTTGATAATGAATCAAAAGATGCTGGAATTTCGACACTTGACGCACCATGAAGAGTTGTTAAATTATCTGTTGTCTGTTGAATTTATAAAAAATTTACTATTCAATTAAACGAAAAAAAACTCAACCCAAAAATACCTGCATAAAATTAGCTCCCTACAAAAATAACTAGAGCCAGTTTAACAAACCTCAAACGTTAGTGACCCGCACTAAAAATAACACCATATATATTTTAATTGAATTCCATAAATTACCAAAACCCTTTTTTCAACAGGAATCCTGGTATCAGGATCACCCGGGACTGGTAAGACCGCGTTGATCCTGCAACTGGTAGAGTACTCCTGCTTCGGGAGGAAGAGGAACTACGAATACGAGGAGCTGAGGGAACAGTCAGACATTAGGGAAATGCTGCCCGAGGAACTAACCGCTGGGATGTTCACCCACTTGGCTTCACATGTCGTTGCATATCATTTCTGTCAAGTAAGTCTTTAATTTCATAAGTCTCACATATATGGATACAAACTTTATACTCGCATATTACACTACTTTGATTTTGCAAAACTTCATCAACTTTTCGTAATAATGAAAATCAGTAAAATTGTTACTGTTCGTGATGAACAAAAGAAAACTTGAGAATATCAAAAATATAGTTTATTTTACAAATTGGATACAAAGGTTGTTAGACGTTACGATTGGTATTGTTTGAATGTGAATAATGAAGTGCAGTGCGTGGCATGCGTGAGTTAGTGGCTGGCGAGTGAAGCTTGTGTGACGTACTGAGGAGTGATTGGTCGAGTGTATGGCTCAATATAATGCAAATTAAAACGCGCTTAGATACCAGTTCAGTACGGTCGACGTTCGGGAATCCGGCGTCGACAGTTACAAATGTAATAGTAAAATTGTATCACTTTTCTCTACTTCCTTCATTATAAAAAAAAAATAAGCAAAAAAAGTAGTCTATATTTTTTCAAATATTGATTAATGTATCTTTTTCTTCAGGCCGATAACAACAGTACCTGCCTAGTGGGTGAATTCGTCCATTCCCTCGCCGCACAGCTATGCCAAGCTCCAAGACTTCAAGCGTACAGAGAGTATCTACTCAGCGAGCCTCATCTCCTCGGATGCTTATCCTTGAAAGAATGTATAGCCGACGCAGACCTCGCTTTCATGAGAGGAATCATCGAACCACTAATCTTCCTAAGGAGGAATGGAAGCATAGACTCTACCAACAGTATCATCCTTGTCGACGGCCTCTGTGAAGCAGAGTATCACAGGCCAGACCACGGCCACACTATCGCTTCATTCTTAGCAAGGCATGTGGCTGAAATGCCATCATGGCTAAAAGTCGTCGCCACAGTACGAACCCAGTTCATAGATTTGACCAAACAACTGCCCTACTCAAGACTAAGCCTGGATGAATCGGATAATGTTAACAAAGACTTATTGGAGTATTTCAATACCAGAGTCCAGGCAGCACCAATAATAGAAACTAACATAAAGTCCTCGACTGGAAAATTAGAAGGAGTACACAACTCTGTGTTGAAGTTCGCTCAATATGTCCTCCATTTGAGCCAAGGCTCGTTTTTGTTCCTAAAATTAATATTAGATTTGTTAGAGAGGAGTCATATTGTGGTGAAATCGACGAACTATAAAGTCGTGCCTATATCACTGGCGCAAATATTTTTGCTGCAGTTCAATCTTCGCTTCCCGACTGTGCAGTCGTTTGAAAAAGTCACCCACATTCTCAGCGTATGTCTGGCGGCGTTGTACCCACTTACGTTGGTAGAGATTTATTACTCAGTAAATTCTTTGCTAGTAAACACATTCTTACCGTGGGACGAGTTCTGCCATAGATTCGACAGCCTCACTGACTTCCTCGTGAAGAGAATCGACAACACGTACATGTTCTTCCACCCGTCATTCAGGGAATGGTTAATACGCAGAGATGACAATGAGAGCCCCAAATTCCTTTGCGATCTGAGAGCTGGGCACTGCGGTATCGCCTTCAGGCTATCCAGGGTCCAAGCTCCACTGGACTCGGAAAAATCTATGGAACTAGGCCATCATATTCTGAAAGCTCATATGTACAGAAACCTAGGGCCTGCGCAGTTAGGGTTGTGTCCTAGGGACTTGCAAGCAATGATGGTTGCTACCAGTTCAGCGAATGTTGGCGAAGCAATTGCTAATTTGAGGAATATTTACACCCCTAATGTGAAAGTGTCGCGGCTTATGTTATTGGCTGGTGGATCTCCAAACCAAATAACAGAGTGTCTTGGGAATGCTCCGTTGCTGTGCATGTATTCGTATCAAGGGATCTTATCGATGGTCGGGCTGTTGATTGAGTTTGGTGCGGATCTCGAAATGACCAATTCTCAAGGATGTACCGCCTTATCGCTGGCGTGTCAACGGGGCCACACTGATGTTGCTAGAAGACTAATAGCTGCAGGTATTATAATCTATGCTTTATTACTTCTACATTTTTATGATTAAACTTGTATGGTTGTGTATTCATATTCGCACAGATAAAAAACCGTTCACAAAGTAAAAATCTTGCTTTTTGTAACTTGCAAATGGCCTAGATACGTCTCTTTAAAGATTAATCCTCGTGTCCACTAACAGTTGAAACTCACGCTGTCATTGTCCTATAACTTTTTTTCAATACATATATAATAGCTTCTCATATACATATATTTATAATACATTTATTGTATTTCTTCTAGGTGCCTCACTCAGCCATACAGACACAGCAGAACAGACGCCTTTAGTCCACGCAGCAAAGAACGGCCACCGAGACACAGTTATCTACCTTCTAGGCTGCCAGACTGGCAGAGACGATAGAAACTCTATAGAAATCGACGAAGGAAGTATAGAACAGCTCGTGCCGGGATCTAGACATGCCTTGATAGCCGCAGCTCAGAATGGACATCTTGATATAGTCGAATATCTGTTGGATACCGCTGAATTAATAGTAAGTTGTGTTTGTTAATTTTATAGTACACATACAAAAAGTAAACGTAACAGTTTATTTGTAGGTACTATTGGTTACGAAGACCAATATGTAAACTCCTTATTTTTATAATAATTACCCCTTAACACGAAGAAACATTTCAGTAGGCTAGCAATTACATATCGATTCAAGAATGATAACAGAAGTCACGCTTTCTCTATCCCTTCGACCTACAACAGAAACCCATTTTCTTAAATATTTTTTGCAAAAGGTATTCAACAAACTATAAACGTTATTATCTATAATTACAAAATTATTTTCAGCCCGACGGAATATGTCCAGTGACAGGCGAGACTGCCCTAACAGCAGCTTGTTCCACCGGCAATGCAGCTATAGCCAACGCTCTTCTAATCCGAGGAGCAACGCCTTACTCCCTAAATGCGAGGCAGATGTCGCCATTAGCACTCGCAGCGAAGAATGGAAGGACGGCTTTAGTGCTGAGACTTCTGGATTCTGGGGCTGATGTTATGGGATCGAATGGAAAGAACCCTTTGATACTGGCAGCTGCGGAGGGCCATTCCGATGTTGTTGAGATGCTTTTGGATCACGGTAAGTGTAACTGACCTAACCAAAGCCTACTAGAGTAATATTTATTCAGCCTACCGCCGTCCACTCTTGAATCTAAGCCTACTCAATAAAGCGTAAACCATCCCGGTCTTGAGTAGCCCTCATCAATACGTTTCTCGTTTTAATAGAGTAATGGACACATATAATTATTTTTACATCCTAAATAATTGATTTGGAAATCATCATCATCAGCCCATATATAACGTCCTACTGCTTAACGGGCTTCTTCTGTAAGAGGGTTTAGGCCTTAGTCCACCACGCTGGCCTAGTGCGGATTGGTGGATAAATTAGAAAATAGTAGCTTTTCTAATTTATCCTGTATAATGTCATGATTTGAAGTATGCGTCCATTAATTACACACATGTTAGTCACAACTAACGACTAGTTTCGTCATTCTAATATTTTTTTTGTTACAGGTGCTGATCCAGATGCAGTGGATTCTGATGGAGTATCTCCCCTGGGCTGGGCGTGCCTCCGCTCCAGGGTACCTACTGTGATAACATTACTCGATAAAGGAGCTACTATTGGTAAGTGTTTTATACAAATCCATCAAAACAGTATTCTGCTAAGGTAACCTTAGAAATGCCAAACTTGTCAAGTATTTTGCATAGAGGTAACTTTTAAGAGGCTGAAGTGTTTAATGAGTGATGGTCAAGTCGGTAGTGGACCAAAGTACTAAACTCCATTCGTTAAAATTCAAAACCTCTTCTACCAAAATATGAGTAAATATGTTCCTAATATTTTAATAACTTAATATCACAACAAAGTCCGAACATTCCAGTAAATAGTCAAGATATTCTACCACATGAACCATGAAAGGAATTTTCAAATACACCTCTATCTACCTCTTCCTATATTAATCGTGAATATGTTTTGCTAATTTTATTCATATTCTACAGATCAACCAGACGGTAATGGGAGGACACCACTGGGACTCGCATGCGGCGGTTCTTCAGATTTAGTGGAAATACTGCTAGAAAGAGGGGCATCGTTGGAGCGTGTGGACCACAGTGGACTTAGACCACTCGACAGGGCCATCGGACAACGAAACATACCGATTGTCAACTGTTTCCTGAGGAAAGGCGCCAAGCTCGGACCAACCACGTGGGTTATGGCTTCAGGCAAACCAGAATTCATGTAAGTATATATTTTGTTAATTTATCTTTTTTAAATTTATGAAAAATTCAATATAGACTGTATGTACTGTTCTGATTAAAACATCTGACTCGAGTAATTAGTATATTATACAATCGTGCCATGCCATGTCTGTAAATGTTTTCTACACACCCCGAAAAACACAACTTACCATAAGTCCATGGATTATTTTATTTCTTGAGATGTGAAATGTTTTAAATTGTAAACAAAAAAATCAAACTTTAAACAACCAAAGATCGAAATCTTGGCACGAATAAATGATGAAATACAAAGTTTAAATATTACATTCTTAAATTAAAACAAAATTGCTTTTCTTCAGTGGCCTATCCCTATCAAAGGTAGAGGAGGAGCCAGTACCCAGCGGCGGGATATTGATGATGATGATGAAAATAATATAATCACTCCCTATATCCAGGCTTATCCTGCTAAACAAGCTGCTAGAAGACGGCAACATGTTGTACCGCAAGAACCGTCCGTCGGAGGCTGCACACCGCTACCAGTACGCGCTGAAGAAGATCAACCCCCTGATCAGCGACGAGGGGGTCACGGCCCCCACCACACAGCCGGTCCCCCACGAACACGTGTCTGCGTTCGTCCAGCTCAAGACCAATCTGCTGCTAAATTTGTCGAGATGCAAGAGGAAACTAAATGTAAGTACATAAAAAGTTCTTAATGCTATGTCTCGTATAAGCTACGCTATATTGTCATACGGAGTAGCCTCAGAGGTACAAGTTTCTCTACAATGATTTACGCGACTAATTTTCTTCATTATCTTCCCTATGTAGGGTTCATAAGTTAATCCAAGTTTTACATAAGTACTTTTAACATAGACGTCAACAGTCAGGATTCTAGAAGTGTGAAATTACACTACGTACCTATCACAATTTTGGCGACAGAAACGTAAAATTTATTATGTCTTTCAGGAACCATCCGAAGCCCTAGATCTCGCCGCAAGAGCTTCAGTACTCCGCCCCAATGCATTCGAGTGCGCTTACGCAATGGCGCGGGCGATACTCGCTCTCAACAAGCCATCAGAAGCTTTACCACACGCCAGAAGAGCCCTACTACTAGCGCCATCTAACGATCTCTCCGCTGTCAGAACCTTAAAGGCACTTCAGCAAGAAATACTAACCAGGATCAACACAGGCTCTCACAGCCTCAACGGCGATACCAGGTCCATGAGAAACTTCGATACTATTAGCCTCAACATGCCTTAAAAATGTGATATTAAATATCGATAACATAACTCGTCTGTCTAATCGATGTTAATCGATACTCATCGAAAGCAATATGACCAACTTTTCTCAATCTCGTATTATTTTGATATTAATGTAGAAAATGTGATTATACTCAATCAAATGAAATTATTTGGTCGTGTTATGATCACTTGTTTGGTGTCGAACGAACGAATTTTAGAACGTTAATTCTTGTAAGTACGCAAGTTACTGAGCTATCTGTATAAACGAGATAATATTTCGTTAATTAATAAATAATTGTAATTTCTGATTTAAATCGATAGTAGATATAGGTTATATCGATGCTGCATTTTACTGTTGATTATGTAAGCATAGACGAAACTTTTTTATTCGCTTGAAATATTTTTAAATATAGTTTCTGTAATCGTTCCATTTTCCTGTAGATATAAAGTATTGTATGAGTTTGTTTTTGATGAAATGACAATTTTAATAATGTAAATATGTAATCCTTACATTTAAAGTATATGACAATGTACAGTGTCGTAATAAGTATAGATTTAAGACTCGAATATTGTGAACAGTATAGTTTTTCGCTTGCCATTTTATAAATTTTTGAGATGCTTTAATTTTTTTTTTATTGTTATAAATACTGCTTATGATTTTTGGAATATTCAGCCAAGCTTAGGTGTTAAATGACTTTATAAATCAAATAGTGCCTCTTAATGCAATTTAAAATAGATTACTGCAATTTTGTTTGTTATTAAATAAGATATTTTGAGTTTAACTCACATTGCCCATTATCTTGCTTTATTCTAATTTATTGATTATATATTTTTTTCGAAAAAAATGTATTCGGATTTATATAATATCGTGAAGGTTTTAAAGTTTGTTTGTTTGTGTTGGTTGTATGTATTTACATAAAATAGGCCCTATATGAATGTATGAATAGTTAATGTATTTATTTTATAAATAGTCGATTTATTGAAAATTCAAAAATAGGAAATTTTACAAAAATTACTTTCTGTATTATGCTCTGTATCAAAACCGTCTCATCAAATTTTATTCAAGACTGACATTGGTGACATTGCAAATGGATTTATATTTAAATCTACAAATAAGATTATTTTAAGTACAATAGTTACTGTGACAGTACATATTATGTTAATTAAACTTTTTTTCATATTGCTTCAACTTATCTCTTTTATTTATCAAACCATTAGTTGTAGGAATTATGATCGTAATATTATATTAATAATTTAAGTAGGTACATTTTTTAAGAATTTAAACAAACTATATTTATGATCATTCTTCATCAACCCATATTCGCCCACTGCTGAGCACGGGTCTCCTCTACCATTGAGAGGGGTTTAGGCCATAGTCCACCACGCTGGCCTAGTGCGGGTTGGCGGACTACACACCTAAGAAATTCCTAAGAACTTTTAGGTGTGCAGGTTTCATCACGATGTTTTCCTTCACCGTTAAAGCAAGTGATAATTCAATTTGAATACACACATAACTTCGAAAAGTCAGAGGTGTGTGCCTGGGGTTCGAACCCGCGACCGCCGAGGTTCTCGACCGCGCGCCTAAACCTCGAGGCCATCACTGCTCATGCTTTATGATCATTACGTAAAATAAATTAAAAGTGATACATCGAGATACATAGAAACCATTGACTAAAGATTTCATAAAAATCTCCACCGTGTAATGGAAGCTGCTTTAAGTTCTATTAATACTGTCATGCTTGTAAGCAGTGATGGCCTCGAGGTTTGGGCGCGCGGTCGAGAATCTCGGCGGTCACGGGTTCGAACCCCAGGCACACACCTCTGACTTTTCGAAGTTATGTGTGTATTCACATTGAATTATCACTTGCTTTAACGGTGAAGGAAAACATCGTGATGAAACCTGCACACCTAAGAGTTCTTAGGAATTATCTTAGGTGTGTAGTCCGCCAACCCGCACTAGGCCAGCGTGGTGGACTATGGCCTAAACCCTCTCAATGGTAGAGGAGACCCGTGCTTAGCAGTGGGCGTATATGGGTTGATGAAGAAGAATACTGTCATACACAACGAGGAAATAAAACGCTTAGTAGACGAGTATGTATAAAATATATTTTTATTATACTATAGTTATATCACTTATCACAATCTTGCTCTTATCTGTTGAAAATTATTTATCCCGTATATAATTTCACGGACTATGTTGTACATGGATATATTAATACATAGAACTGAAAAAAAAAACTTAGCCTAGGGTAGAATTTTCTGGAAGTCTACGTCACTGTCTATGGGAGGAGTAAACATAGTTTTAGTAGCAATAGTAGGGGTAGTAGAATTTCTACTAGAAATCGAATGGAGATCCGCGATTCTGTTGTGCAACCAAAACGGGTCGCTTCTCAACACTGCGTCAAATGGTCGCAATCGGTTCTTTGGTCTCATGTAAACTGGCAGCAGAACAAGCGGTCTTTCAGTTGGTTTCACATCTATAATCTGGACTTTGGGCACATTCTTTGATGACAGAAGTCCATAATCGTAGATTGGGTATTTTATGGTCTTCTTGATGTGTCTCCTGCGAGGGTCGGGGCGAGAGACGAGGGGACCCGGCAGGAATACATGGTGGAAGTGGCTGAGGATCTGGTCCAGTTTCTCCTTGGAGACTGTCTGCTGCTTAATGGGCACCGCGTGGGTCATCTCGTTGAAGATCCGCCCGCATTGGAGCGTGTTCTTCCTTCTTGATAGTGGACATGTCTGTGAGGAAAGATAGTGGTCTTAAGCGAGTGTTTAAGTTATTATAACGTCAAAAAAGACGTCAATTATTAATTTTAATAAATAAAATCCTAAGTTTAAATTTTCCTTGTTTAACGGACGATTAGATATTCCTAGAAGACCCTTGATGGTTTCATACCAACGAACCTATCTGTTAATGAGAGAGTCACCCAAATTCATCTTTTTCACACTTGCAATACACTAGCTTACTTTAAAGCAGCTAAAACAGACTGTCGATTGCTAATATAATCTTCTTCCATACCTGCAAACCTTTAGTGAGAATTTTACACTATACTGGCATACTTTAAGGCAGCTAAAACATTCCCGTCCATTGCCACAGTACTCTTCTTCCATACCACTAAACCTAATACAATGAATCCTTACCATGATCATAGCATCGAGGACATTCAGCAGTTTCTTGGGCGAGCTGCAATGTTCCCGGTACATGGGTATGTTGGTGAAGGCGCTGGTGTACACATCGGCTCGGGGACTCCACTCGGGGAAGGTGGACGTAAACCGACGGATCTGGTCCTTCATCTTGAAGTAGTCCATGAAGTTGTACTTGTTGAGGATGCCCATCTTGCCCATTAGGCAGGAGGTCGATGGAGTCAGGTCTTTGCACTGAAAATGTAGTAAGTAATGTCTAAAGACACATCAAGTTTATACGGGAATCTTTAGTCTAGATAAAACACATTTATTCTGCGTTCTAACGAGGAATTCTGTCATGTTGAAGAAATAAATTTCATAAGGACATATATAGCCTTTCATTTTTAATGTAAACAACAAAAGACTGACTATTTTTTTACATCATATTTATAAAACAAATAACAATGCTTGGAACGGCTATCGATGGATGGGAGAGTTTCTAATATCATGAATGCCTTCATGTCTGACTATTCATAATTTATCATTGGAAAACTAAATCAGAATATAACGACTATAATAAACAATATAATGCACCCAACAATCACAAACATGACCCCACACTAGAATACAAAGCCTGTGTATATCAGAAACTACGAGAGACTTTTCGGTCTCACAAACACCTAGACCCGAGATACTTACTGCATACGTGGAAAGTAAGTTGTTCTTCTTGTGTCTCACAACCGGAGTCTCTGCAGCTTGTTCTACTGTTCCAAGATATTCGAGGCCGCATTCCTTCAGGATTTCTTGACTTACCATCTCTGGCAGAGAACATAATTCTCTGCGGTGCTTCTAGATAGTCATGAAATAGAGGAATTGATTTTAAATTATTGCAGAAGAAGAATATAGAGAATTGGATATAAATATGCCAAAAGCATAATCAATAAAACCAAAAATACTTACCGGACGATATTTAGAAGAACTGATTTGGCAAATCCTATTTCCTTTTGAATGCCTGAAATAATGTAAATCAATTAAAATGTTTTAAAGGGTTTATATATTTTTAAATAAACTGATGACTTACTTGCACAAATTATTCTTATTCGCATGAGGACAGTTCTGAAATGGAAAGGAAATTTCTATGTACACCATTTCACAGCTTATTTACATCTTTATTTATTTTCTATAAGCAGAGGCCAAAAACTGCCCGAACAGATTGAACCTTAAAAATTACAGCCACTTGTTTCAAAACAACCAACTGAATACTTCGAAGTATACTTAATTTTCTTACCTCAGTCAAAACATCGAAAGTGCACGCCAACAGTTTGTTAATCTCACAGTCTCCTTCATACTCCCGCACCGGTTTGGCGAGGCAAGTTGTGATGGTCCGCGCTTTGGCCTTAGTCCACGCCGGCTGCGCGTTCGTGACATTGTCCAAGAACTTAAGGAAAGCCGACAGATTCACGGAGCCAGATTTAGCTACGATGTTCAGCTTTTTGAATACGCATGTTTCTTTTTCGCACTGAAAATATGACGATTTATTATTTTTTATTCTTTGATCTTTCGTTATCCCCCTTTAGTCATCATATTTATTATGATCATGATCAGACAAAAGACGTAGGCCTTCTCCAAAGACTTCCAAAAAAAGACTTGAGTAATATTGGGATGGTTTTTAATTCCTTCAAGATTTTGTGATAATCTGAAATATTTTCAGTTTCTATACTGTGAAGGGAAATTAATTAAAATTGACTGTAGAATATTGCCTGTAATATTTTTTTTAGTCTATTTTGTTGTTGCTTCAAGATAAGGATAGAAGGCTAAAATAGTCCATCATAGCTTTGCGACTTAAGCTTCTCAGTATGCACTATGCTTGGCTCTGCCAAATTTATAGTACTCCTAAAGTTAAAGAATTATTTAAAATAGCATAAAGTTAAAATTATAACTCACAGATTGTGGTAGTACAACAACATCACGTAGTCTAGTTGGTTTTGGAGTCGTAGATGGCGCCACTGTGGCAGGAATGGGTTTGTCGACCACTGACAATCTGTTCTCCGCATCCCATTTTAGTTCGAAATCGCATTCCGATCTCCACGATTCTTTCACGAACTCTTCCATGTTGCAGCAATCTAGAGGATCCACAGGGACCTAAGGAGGAAATAGAACTCATATAGGATAAAATGAAAGATTAACACATAAATTCACGCTTGTATCCTCGGAAAGGTTGATAGAGGTGCATTTCTGTATTACGTTCAGCTATCAATACGAAAATAGTTGAACTAACCACTTAAACACCGTGCTGTGAAACTTAAACTGCAGACTTAGAACAGCAGTTTCTCATTCCCTCAAGACAAAACATTTATCTTTCAGTTAGGACTGTGTGACTGTTTACCAGTAGTAGTACCAGATAGTAGTTTTGTTTTAGTTTCATGGCACTAGTATGTGTGTGTAGCCACTTACTTCCGGTTGTACGTAGTCTTTCAAGCTGACGATCCTAGGTGTCATGACGTTACTGTCATTTTGTGACACATTCGTCGGCAGCATCACGGAGTTAGCACTTATCTGCAATATAAATTGAGTTCACAAAACAAAACAACTGAGATACCTAGGGATGCCAACTTCTACGTAGATATCCCTAAAATATGCATAATTTCAAACAGTTTTAAACAATTTCTTGTTTCTTGACTACTAACTAAAACGATTAGTACTTAATAAGTAATCTTATTAAACTATAAATTTATTTAACTTATATTATTCAAGCTTAAACCAAAAAGTTAGTAGCAGATAATATAATAATCATACCTACCCGAATAGCGACAGCCATTCAGAAATATGTGTGTTTCTTTATGTGTTAGAGAAAAAATGAAAAGGAAATCAAAAAGTGAAGTTCTTACCTTCGGAACTGTGGCCATAAACTCATAATGTGGGGAGTGAGTGTAATACTGCATGAAGTTGGAGAACCCGCATTGAGACAGGATCGTAGTGTTGATAAAGGGTGGAATGTGACAGCATTTACCCTTAAAGTACTGGAAAAAAACATAATAATAATTAGTGCAATGTTTATAAATATTATATTTTTTGGGACTTAGGATACCCTCATTTATGTATCAAATTGCCTTTGTTCAAAAAAGGTGATTGAAAGTACAAAGATTCCGAATTTCATAAGGATAACTTCGCTTCTGGTCTTTTACGGAAGTTCTGTCATATACATATTACATAATTGTCATTAATCATTTACTTACGGATCTCAAAAACCAAGTGGGCCGATGTTCGAGAGGTAAATTCTTCTCGAAGTTTTCATACATACTGAAATAAAAATAAATAAACTCAATAGTTACATACATAGTTTTGACCCTACACTAGGGTACTAGTCCTATGTCGTGGGTATCTGAAACTAACAGAGAGTTTTGGGTCTTACAAACAGACACGAAACAAATATCTGTAGATTATACAAATATTTCTCTAAAAACTTTTATTCTGTGCGATTTATTATATTTAATGAGTATTGAATTTGTCGAAAATCATTGCTATTAAATTTCTTTATAAAAAATTATGTAAAGACCCAAGATTATGTATGTATGGTCCAGAAGTATTCTAATAATTTAATACTGAACGAAGTAGAAATATTTATATTACTTTTGTGAGAACATATATTTCAATCCAGCGAGCGATGTGACCATCGTACATTTGTCATCTTTCCGCAAACTTTCTTCTGGACAATTCTGTAAAAAAAAATTGTTTTGATCGCCTTAATCATGACACGAATAATGTTCAGGGATTGCACTTAGAGTTTTGAACTACTTGAAACCACGACTTTATCATCATCATCAGCCCATATACGTCCAACCACTAAGCTGGAGTCTCCTCTACTATTCAGAAGGGTGAGGCCTTAGTCCGCTACGCTGGCCTAGTGCGGGTTCGTGGAATACACACCTAAGAAATTCCTAAGAACTTTTAAATGTGCAGGTTTCACCACGTTTTCCGAGAGATTCTCGACCTCACGCCAAAACTTTGAGGCCAACACGGCTCTTGACCATGACTTTCCTATCTTAAATTCAATACTAGTATACCCGATCTTAGGATGGATTTCACTTACCTCTATAAGCTGGTCTACTAGGCAATGCATGAGCGCCTGTCCTGGACAAGTGTTGGTGTACCGCCTACTTCTGTTTGTGTAGCAGGCGTCCAATGCAGTGTCTACGGCGCCATGCCAAGCCCCTTCTGGCAGGAGTTTCTTTATTATGGCTCCATACTCCTCCTTAGGAGGCAGGGAGTCTGGTAGACCCAGTTTTGTATTCACGCAGGTCCATTCGTGACACTGGGGAAGAATGTTTCTTTTGAGCGTGAAAAATTATATGAAGTAAGGTTCTTTCTTTTCAGTGTGTTACCCTAGTAACTCCCCCTAGGATAGAAGTTTCTTATAATCTTGTAAATTTTGTAATCCTAGTAGGGTTCCTAGTTCAAAATCACATCTATTTCTACAATGGGTATTACTTTTGGAGTTTAATCATCACAAACATGAAGAATATCATAAGAGTATTGAACAGCAAAGCAGATGACTTGATAAAAATCGATTTCACAGAAAACCGAAGCAATCCTAATCGCAACTCTAGCAGCTTTTTGTTTCAGGCAGATTGACTTGGCAGGCTTTTTGTAGTAATTTTTGTAATAATTTCTAGTAACTTGTGTTAAATCAATAAATAGTTAATACATACCAGTCGTGAATTTTTCAGATATGAACGACCGAAGCCGTGTTGCGCGAACGCCTGTGAATTCAATAATATTAAAGTATTGATCAATAATAGTATTAGTAACTCAACTTAAATAATATAAATAAAATTTAACATGCGTATAATCGCTTATGTTTTCACAAGTTTATTTCCTTTTAAACATTTTATTTTTGTTTGGCCAATTGCTTAAAAAAAAAGTCAAAAAGATAATAACACTGTTACTATTTACTTAAAAAGAGGTGAATTTTAATAGACATTTTCTAAATTATTACTAAGGTGATTTTTTGTGCATATATGTATTCGTAAGGAAGTATGTAAATAAATAAGAGGTTGTAAAATCTGCAATTCTAAACACTCTTAGAATTATTTAGCAAAATGTTTCATTTACTCGAGAAAAAACAATTGATATTGTTTTGGCGCGCATTTTAAATTTATTCATTTTTCTTCAATTTCCATTTGGCTTTATGGTCAATTCCGTTATTAATAGACAAATTGCAGATGCAGTAATTGTGGTAACTACCAATAACCAACATGTCTGTCTTCAATCGATTCCGTATTTTGCTATAATTAGTAATTTCCGTTCAGTTAACGTTTATTTTCCAAATTCATAGAACATAAAAATTTCCATGTCAAACAAATTCTAATCTGAATAAGTAATTAAAATATTTCAACGGTTATCACAATATTTTTGTCCGCTAATTACTTAATGATAAACTAACACAATTACGTTATATTATCACATGATAATAGCCGCCATTTTTGAAAAAATATTTGTGACGTAACACTATTTTTGCAGCCGTCAAAAACTTTAACGTATTTTCACTTTTTTTGACCACAATACACACTTTTATTTACAAATTAACTTACCGTATGAAATATAAATATTAACCAGAGTATCCTCATGTTGTCGGGAGGAAAATTCAAGAATAACTGACCACAGAATGTTGATAAGGCGTGAGTTCGGACCCGTACATCTTGGGTCACGACACTAACGATAAACTTTTTATTTTGCGTTGTACTAGTAAAGATTGGGACGCACTTGCATTATTAGAACAGTAAACTAATTATTTCATTAATGAATTTTGAATTGATAGGTCGATAATTAGTTTTAATTTAGGATGCCTATGTGTGGAGTGCAGGAGTGGATTTATGTAGGATGATGATAAATTAAAAAAAACATAGTGAATTTAAATTTTTATTATTAAGAAAAATAACACAAACATTCCTTGCAGCTAGGCCGGTTCGCAAACCGTAATAAAATTATCGCAAATAATCACTTTCTTTAGCTCGGTAAACCATTCTCTCTCCTTCCCTTTAGCCACGAATTTAATCTACAACACAGACAATTTCATGAACTTCACGTCTATTTTCAAACGGGTGCAAAGATCAATATCAATATCCAAAATTTCGCCCTCGAACCCGTAAGCTCTACAATCCAGTTATGTTATCAAATAAGATAAGATTTATTTACTTTAGCAGCACTCTTTTTTGACCCCATCATCAGCCCATACACATCGGGCGTTACTGAGCGGCCTTAGTCCACCACGCTGGCCTCGTTTCTCGACATGTGATATTAAATATACAGCGTAAAATATACCCTGTTTAGTGTACCCAGCCCCTTAATGAATACAAACAAGCACAAATTGTAGCGTATACTATGTATAGTCGAAAACGCAGAGATAACGCCCTCAGATATAATTGTATCTACTCCATTTAACTCATAACACCTAGATTCACTGGCGCTTATTTCTTTACGTCAATTTATTGGCTTGATAAATATGCATATTCCAGTGATGTACTTCCATAGGAACCCGAAAGCGTTACTCGTTAATTGTATCATGTATGTCTAGTTTATATATTTTATTGTGGGGTTAGGATATTCTTATTTATATCAAATTTGTTTCGTCGTATAAAGATTCAAAGCTAATCGATTAGTATTCAGATTTCTGTAATTCTAGCTAAACTTATGGGCTTCTATGGAAGTACCGTCCGTACTTTATACCTTCTAGGGGAGAAACCTTCTTCTAAGTAGGCAAGGGTGCATTTAGCCAGACATGTATAACTCCTATGTAATTGAACGCTTATCCAATTAGGCTCGACTTGCCCACACATTGATGTAAAAAATCCCGACGAAAAGTAAAAAAAATCCTTATTACCACATTTAACACTTATGATTGTTGGGAAAACGTCTTTTTTATCATCATCATCAACCCCTATACGTCGCACTGCTGAGCACAGGTCTCCTCTCCCATTGAGAGGGTTCAGGCCATAGTCCACCACGCTGGCCTAGTGCGGGTTGGCGGACTACACACCTAAGAAATTCCTAAGAACTTTTAGGTGTGCAGGATTCATCACGATGTTTTCCTTCACCGTTCAAGAACTTAGGTATAAGTTATAAAAATTATAACTATGTAAACGATACAATTAAAAATATATCTTTTAAAATTATATACATAAATGATTAATTGTCGTGTTCCGCTATAAATTGGCATTTTAAACACAGTAATAAAGCTGGGTATCAATAAACTCTTATCGCGAAAATTAATTTGCATGACCCAAAACAAAATGATACGCAGATTTGACACGAACATTTATATGCATGAAAATTCTCTTAATGGGTGCTAGAAACTTTAAATCTTTTTCTGCTTTTCATAACAAGCTGGAAACTACATAATAATTGACAATATAAAAATAACTATAGATAACTGCCTCGTGGTTCCGCGGCCAAAGTAAAGGTTCGATGAGGTCTAGGTTCGATTCCTGAGTCGCGCAAAGTATTATTGGGTTTTTCATTAAGATATTTTTGATAACAGCACGGCGGCTGGAAATATGGCCGAGAAGGGGCAATAGGCCCCCCTGTTACGTACCCCATCAGGGAACACAGGAATATGGACAATATTATATATTTAATGAAATAAAACACTTCATATATTGTTCTAGCATAATTTATTGGAGAAATCCATAAATTAAAAAAATATTACACAAGTCGGCTACTTACACAAATAAGCGAAGTGCGCGGATGTAGCAACACAGCCAGTATTACAATACTAAATCCATTTGTTGCACCTGTTTCAAATGCCAATAGAATTATACAGGGTGTATTTAGACCGTGATCGAAACCTAAGGTAGGTAATAGCAACGATGATTACAAACACATTGGCGTTGAAAGAAATTCAGACAAAAATAAAAAAAAGATTTTTCCTACCCAGCATTGGTATTAAATAATGGTGTTTCATAGAAAAACTTTTTTTTTTTTAATTTTTAGTCGAGATGTCTTCAACGCCCATAGATGAATCACCGTAGCTATTACCTGCCTTAGATTTCGATCACGGACTGAATACACCTGTATACTATACCATAAATATATCCCCATTTAACTCACTGCAACTCATTGTTACACTGACAATTAATCTATATTGCCAGACTCAATTAATTATTATGCTCCCTGGAAAATCGAAAAAAGTCACTTGTGCAAAGCCTCCCCAAAAAATTCTAGTCAAAAATACATCACAAAATCTCTGGTATTTGAAACAGAAGTGTATACACTTATGCCATTAATGTTTATGACAAAATACAATGGATCAAACTAAATAATTTCTATAAGTATTACAAACTATTCCTTGGATTCGTGCTTATGTGAAACTACAATGTGTGAAGATTCTTAACTGTCAATGTATGGAACACACACAGATAGTACGTAGATAGATTGTCTAGCTAATATTTGAGAAAAAAATACATTGATTTAGTCGTCACATATGAAAGGGTTAACTTTAAAAAGGGTATAATCATTTACCATAATGTAAAAAGAGAGAAACGCAATCTTTTTCTGTATTTTAAGGAAAAATTGATTAACTCGTAAGTCTGGAAAGAAATAAGTATCCATCTCTCTTTTTTACTTTTATAATGGAAATACTACGCTATCTTCATGGTACTTGTAATGTTTTAGTTTATCTATTAACAAATGTCATTTTAGACACAAATAATAATTGTTCAATACAAAAGAAAAGATAATCTGCGACATAACACATTCACGGGATTATAACATATATTTATCATAATATGTGACAATTGAAATCAACATAAACATATTACTACAGATAATCATAATAAACAGACAAAAATAGCTATTTTTTGTTGCTAATAACAGCTAATAATTTACCAAGAAGTTGAGTCTAGAAAAGCAATTAGGCCAAAGCAAAATCTAAGAGTTATAAGTAACAACAGTACAATAATTATTATATTAA
Source organism: Cephonodes hylas (assembly GCA_030295005.1). Taxonomy (NCBI): domain Eukaryota; kingdom Metazoa; phylum Arthropoda; class Insecta; order Lepidoptera; family Sphingidae; genus Cephonodes; species Cephonodes hylas. The sequence goes on from AP025371.1 coordinate 11,812,101, forward strand.
TATTTATAATCACATAAGGGAAGATTACACTTGAGGTTGAAGGCTATAGAAATTTGTTACATGATTAATTCTAGTATAAAAGCTTTATTTTGTACAAACTCTTCCTAGTATGGTAAGCTGCAAATTTTCAGGCAGTATTAGTTTTAAATTACAAATCTTAGTAAAAATATTAGCAATTTTTTATCTATGATGACAATTTACATTTTTTTAATTAATGACAAATGTGCTAAGCTAGGCACATGGCTGTTTTATAATAAAACAATCTAACAATTATAAGCGAAAACACTGCATATTATGTTCAACACTTATCAAATCTATCCACCCACACCAGTGTTGCCGTTCCCAATAATTCAGATTGAGTGTTGCCAACTTAAGATCACTCGCAGAGTCCAGCAATTAGATCGCTGGCATGTGATTAATCATTAATGTCCATTGCATTACAACACCACAGAGGCGTTACAAAATGTACAGAAGAGAAACCTGCACAGCGCACCGGGGGTCGGGGCGCGATCCTCAGAGGGTTCTCGTGGCTTGTTGGTAAAATTGAACCTGGAAATGACAAAAATTTTAATTATAAATCATACAAAAAATAAAAACATTTTTTTTTTAATATCACACTGGCACATGAAAGGTACATTATCGTCCCAAATATCGTTAAATATTAAGGCTTATCACAAAATAATAAATTGAAGCTCCTTGATGTTGGTTTTTGAAATTAATTGCTCATGGACAACAGCCATTATGGTAATAATGAATATTCCTCCAAAAAACGCTTATACTAAATTTGACACAAATAAATGATTTATTAAATAACTAGCGACCCGCCCCGGCTTCGCACGGGTGCAATGCTGATATTTAATGGATGTTATCATACATATAAACCTTCCTCTTCAATCACCCTATCTATTAAAAAAAAACCGTATCAAAATCCGTTGCGTAGTTTCAAAGATTTAAGCATACAAAGGGACATAGGGACAGAGAAAGCGACTTTGTTTTATGCTATGTAGTGACAAACCTAAAATACAAAGCATTCTCAGTGATATAAAATTATCTGCAAACCACAGTCCTTCATAGGAATAAATATGAAAACCACAGCACAATCTGATATTATGTGTTTTAGTACAAATTTGCTTATTTAAGGGATTTATTGAATATTATTAAGTAATGCATATACACATACTTTTGTCTCTTCATATTTAATTTGCGCTTTTCTCTTTTTATATATTCCGAATATTGAATATATGAAGACATAATGTACCCTAAAGCCCATTATAATTTTTATAGTGACTTTAGGATATTTTTGTCAAATTGCTTTTATTAAATACAGATTTCAAGCTTAAAAAATATTAATCAGAATTATGGGGTTTTGGGTTGCGTCGCCAACTCGCACTAGGCCAGCGTGGTGGACTAAGGCCTAAACCCTTTCAATGGTAAAGAAGGTATATGCCCAGTAATGGGGCATATATCGGCTGATGAGAGGAAGCTGGGGGTTTAGGCCTCTATTAAAGTACCGCTACGACTCTGAAGATATTTTGACATTCAATGCAATGGAGATATATATAGGGGGGTATCCTCACCTAATTTCCCTACGAGTGTGCATGGATCACAGGAAGGCTCCGAAGCCGAAGGCGCGCTTGATGCTGTCGAAGTAGTAGCGCTGCCAGTTGTCGCGCGTGCGCTCCTCCTCCGCCGCGGGGACCAGCTCCTGCCGCAGGGAGACTAGTGTGTGGTCGTCCTGGAACCAGACCAACATACATACATACATAAACTTACGCCTGTATTCCCTGGCAGAGGTGCATTTCTGCACCCACATTTCGCCAGGTGTGTATAAGTCCCAATAGGGGGAAAGCTTAATGCCGTTTTACGGGCACATTTCCAAACTCCGTGCTGCTACTCAGAATTTCAGATAGGAAGTCCCAACAACACTTGGCCCGACCCGGGAATCGAACCCGGGACCTCTAGATTGCACTGCACATATTTGTATCGCAAGACCACGAAGAAGGAACATCATATTAAGAAATCTGCACTAGGCCTGCGTGGTTGACTATGGCATAAACCCTCCTAGTTGTAAAAAACAGTATGATACTAATCAGTAGAAAAATTCCAATTTGGGTTGAGGCTTTTAATCCTCTTAGGCCTAATTTACCACTGAATTTGATTTAATGAATGGTGGTACAGAAAAGATGAGATGGTTAAATTAAAGTTTCCCTAGCATGTCTTTACTCATCAATAAATAAACATTATCAGACTTAGAAAAAGATGCTTCACTTGCAATTTCATATCAATTATACTGTAGCAAACATGACACTAACACACTTCTGGTTTCATATTTCACTTGAAACAAAACATTATACAGGGTGTATTTAGACCGTGATCGAAAACTGAGGCAGGTAATAGCGAGGGTGATCACAAACCCAGTGGTGATGTTAAAAATCCCGACAAAAAATAAAAATTTTGACGTTTTCCATACAACCATCGGTGTTAAAAGTATGTGATTTGTATGTAAAACCTCAAAAATTTTATTTTTTGTCGGGATTTTCTTTAATGCCAGGGGGTTTGTAATCACTATCAGTATTACCTGCCTCAGTTTTCGATCACGGTCTAAATACACCCTGTATAATCAACTCTCTGATACAAATAAGAATTCTTTTATTTTAGAATTGAAGTCATCTTCTTCTTCAGAAGAAGTCATAATATTAATATATCTTATTTTTCTTTAATTTAACTCCATACTCAATTCTTATTTTGCCATGAATAAGTTATTTTAAAATACTAATGTTCAACGCTATAAGTATGTATTTTAACATGACATAAAAATCTGGCACCATCTAAAAATAACATAAATAGTTTTTAACAGCAAATCAAACGAAAACCCCTAAACACATAACTAGTCTTATTTTCAAATATTGTTCATTGGTCTAAATTACGCCAAATTAAATAAAAACAGTAATATTACCTTCTCTTCAATATTGAATGTGACTTCTGAGAAGTGTTGGTCCGGCCACTGCTTGTATCGCCAGTATTGAACGATCTTCTTACCAGGCACTAACTCCTTGAACTCTCCAGTCACGTTACCACCGAAGAACGCAAACTTACCACCCTTCTCTGCGTCTAATTTTACATGACCCTGGGAAAATAGCAAGTAAAAAAATATTGACACTTCTCAACATATTGAAATCTAAAATAGGCGCACAATGAAATTAACTGTAAAGCGAAAACCATACACAGGGAGGTGCATCAGACAAATAAAAGAAATCCTATAGGATAAAAGATTTTACAAAATTTTTGGAAATCTATTAGCAGATATTGCTGATTGAAATTTCCTTGAAAATAATAATTACCTGTGTGAAAGCGGTGACCATCTCTATCCGTGTCATCGCATCGTAAAACTCCTGTGCACGGCACTGGAACTTCTCAGACATTTCTATTGTCTTTGTATCTAACTTACAGCCAATCTGATTGTTAGCCGGTGAGATAACCGGCTCCATATTAATCTTCTTATTAAAACCACTTGTGATTGTTGCTACATTGTCTGGTTTCACTGGCGCCTCTCCTTTCTTGGGAAGGATGAGACCTTTCGAGAATTCCTCCTTGAGACTCCTTATGTACTCTGATAATTGTTTGCGGATTTCATTTTTACCGACATTATGCATGAATGCTTTTAACCTCTGTGCCTCTTCACCACTAGTCTTGATTGTTACTGTCATCTATAAACAAAAAAATTAAAATGAAAATATAAAGCATTACTCGTATCAGAATATAATCCCAGCAAATAATTACTGGGATAATAGAATTACCATAAGTGTGTCAAGTACTAAGTGCTAAGCAGTTATGAATATTTCATGGCATAATGTGATTTTATGCTTATTACTAGTCAGTTAATTTAAAATTGAATAAGGATAAGAATGCAACTAGAATTAACACAATCATCATTAGCTCATATTCATCCTACTACTGAGCATGGGCCTTTTCTACAACTAAAGAGGGTTTAGACCAGGGCTTCCCAAACTTATTTACACTATGACGCCCTACAGAATTGTTATTCTTCTTGCGACGCACCCCTCCATCATCAAAACCACCCACTTTACTGGAAATAAAAACAGTAGTAGTTAGCCTAATATGAGGTTATCAGAAAAATACGGACAGCGAATGTTTGCCAATCGCCTCACAACGCCCAGTTTGGGAAGCCCTGGTTTAGACTTTAGTTCACCACTGTTTTCCTTTACCCCTAAAAGACATGTTAATAATTGAGAATACATACACAACTTGTGGGTTTGAAACCTCCAACCAATGTTTGAGTTATAAATTGTACTATTTCATTACCTAATCATTTCACAAAATAAATTGGAACAAGAAAGAGCCATCAATGAAGATACTATATAGCTAGAGTATGCAGTATTTATGAGACACTTGTAAATTCCAAGGACACATCAAGGACATTGGTGTGTACATAGAATCAAATCAAAACCTTAGTGGTTCCAGTCTTTAACTTCTAGGCACAACACACCTCTAATTTTGTACATGAATTCTGTTTACTTTCAAAAACTTTATGTTTCAGGGACCAAAATCTACGAAAACATGTCAAAAAAATTAATGCTAATTCCTTAAGTATGTAGTCTGCTAATCTCCAGTATCCATCATGATGGACTAGGCCACAATAAGTCTTTTTTGTAAATAAGGCTTACACTCAGGAGTTGGATGGAAACGGGCTGAGTTACATAGATATTTTAAGAAATTCTGACTGTTATGAACAGAAATAATTACAAACATCTTTAATTGCTATGAAGTTGTGAAAAGAGAATTATAAACTGTATAAAGAAAACAAATTCTTATAAGATTTTGAACCTTATAAGGGAAATAAATAAAAAATGCCTGATCATAGCCACTGGATTACATTTTTAAATTTATAAGATGTAGTCTCTAAAACCATACAAAAGCTTATTTTTTTAATTTAAAAGGCATACTTTACATTCAGCAAAGCAGTGCCAATAATGACTATGCAGTAATCTAATAACTAAAACATGAGTTGAAATGTAACAAATTCTCAGTAAAAAGATTACATTTAAATATAAAACACTTACGTCCACCTCGCTGACGTCATTCTCCTCAGACAGATTGGGAATGTGGAGCTCTCCTTTAATCTTGTCAGATCCACCAGCCAAGGCACCTTCCCACTTCAACTTAATGTCCCACTCATAGAAAAATATTAGTTTCCCTTTCCTGTTGTTGGCTGAAGCCTCGCCGTCGATCTTGTCCACCTCGGTAATTTTACATTCAACACCATTCTGCGCAATTTTAAATTCGTTCAATAGCTCCTTCAGTCGCTCTTTCGACCATGGGCCGGCATTTTTCTCCGTCCAATGCCAATTGTTAACATTGGTCGCGTCCGGGCGTTCCTCCACGATCCATCGAGGGTCTCCTTCGCCCCATTTGGCCATATTTCAACGTCTTATGTATGTACAAGGTCTTAAAAACTATATATATGGACACCTGGCAGAATAACTCAGATTACCACGTGATACTAAATAACTTTAATTGGCAGTATACTCAAAAAATAAGCAGCACTTTATTGCAGTTGCACTCAATCACGTTTTCTTTAGCAACTCGTGTAGGATACCGCAAAATATTCGCAATTTTCGAGAAACGTCTCACATGAAATGTAACATGCCAGAACTGACTGGCAAATGAAGTGTTGCCACTCTAATATGTATGATTTCCTTAACCGAGGGAGGAAATCATATCAAATTATAGGGTAAAATGTAGTTTAAAATGTTTTTTTGTATAAATGACGGCTGCTCAAGACCGGGATGTTTGGCGCTTTCTTGAGGAGGCCTATGTTCAGGAGTGGACGGCGATAAGCTGAGTATAAGTGTATACAGACAAATATTTATTTTTACCATCCCACTATGATGGTAGATAGAACACAATATTTTTATCAAAATAAAATAATGGTTCATAACAAAAAATTAAGCATTAGGTTATTGAACTGTTTATAAAGATGACAAAGTTTTACGACTTTTCTATTGTTGTTTTTACCTTATTTATATGGTAACTTCCTTATTAAGGCAACATTTTAACAATTTCTGTAAGTTTCTAGAAAACAGTAATACCAACTAATAAATTAAACATCCGGATGTCAAAACGTACGTTCCAATACACGCTGAAACAAATACTAATGACTTATTTTAATATGATGATTTTAATATAATATTTATGTCTTCATTGTGGTTATAACTGCCTTAAATTCCTTTTTTTCCTTATAAATAAAAACCAAAGCTCATGAAATATTTTTTAAAATAAAAGAATTCCATCCTTTGCGACTGGGCAATAATTTTTTTAGTAGTTATTACCTTTTTATTAGGCGGAAGTCAAGGAATGTGTTTCATTGATTGCTATAACAACATTTTCAGGCGCAATATAAATCATCAATTGAAATTTCCTATTAATGATTTTGTTTATTAGTTTGTTCGGTTGTATACCTACATGTTTAGTCTGATTAATTTCCACATAAGTCATAATTCTCGTTCCTTAATAGCACAAAACTAACTGTGGTAGTTTTCTACAATAACATCTATATAAGTATATTTTACTCATAAAAAGTGATAATGTCTGCAATTTCTATTTCTCCATCTTTATTTTATTTATAAGTCCATTTCTGAAACCTAAGTTGACGAAGTTGCGGACAAAATTAATAGACAATTTATTTCATTACGTCAAAATTAATGTATTATTCTAATTACAATCAATTGTTATTCATAAGTACAAATACACGTTGACATGCAATTTACATAACAGTAACCTGCATGTAGCACATGAACATTGACAAAAATAATGTCACGGCTGTAAGTCATAGAGGTAAGCAGAGACCAATAGGTCAATCACTTTAATACGATCCCCGATTTATTGAATAATTTGGAAGAATGCTATACTTACGTAGTTTATATCAGACATAGTACCTTAGAACATTTACTAATCTTTAAACCTCTAAAAATATGTGTTATGGTTGTGATTATTTAATATTAAATCGATAATTGCTTAAACAGGAACCAACGTTAATTCTATAGTGGTCATCAAATGAAATCTTAATAAAAACGGCACATTTGTCTCAATATCAATTCGAATTCGTATTCATATATATCGGCGCAGATCCATTACACTGCGAGCTACGTCATTGTTCAATTATTTATCGGCGCATACCCATCATACAGCGAGCTACGTCAACGTTCAAGTACTCTTGTGTTACGAAATAAAGGACGACTCACATCGGACGATCACTACAGCGAGTTACGTCATCATCCAAATATTTATCGGCGCAGGCGCAGACCCCCCATAATTCAACGAGCTACGTCATCGTTCAAGTAGTCTTCATTCAAATATTTATCGGCGCAGACCCTCCATAATACAACGAGCTACTTTATCGTTCAAGTTTTAACGAAAACAAGTAATTCATAAATCACAGCAAATACAACGAGCTATTTCATCGTTCAAGTATTATTGTTTTAATGAAAACAAATAACTCATAAATCACAGCAAATACAACGAGCTACTTCATCGTTCAAGTAGTATTGTTTTAACGAAAAACAAGTAACTCATAAATCACAACAAGCGTTCGCCCCACTACGCGTCTACAGCGACTATAAGAAGCCGCCCGCTGCCGCTGATCATTCATTCATTCATCGGCCTGTGCGCCGAAAGTGAACATTCGATTTGTTAGAATAAAGAAGTTTTGATTGAAGTCGATTTCTGAAATTACTCCTCAAATAGAATCCTGTAATAATGACGGTGTCCCTGCAATGCCTAATAATACAGGCCAGTCCGCGCTTACATCAGAAGTGGGATATCAAGAATCCTCCTCATCAGCTCGTTTGCCAACTGGTCAACAGGAAGCAACTAATGTCCAGCAGCAGGAACATATGCTGGCTAATAATACACCCTTGGAAACAGGGTCACAATCCATTCAACAAATGAACCCTCACTACGCAATACAAACGGGAGGGATACCACCACAATTCCTCATGCAAATGATGGAAACAATGCAGAAAATGTCGCAACAATTAAGTGTTTCACATGCCGAAGCAAAGAAAAGTATCAAGGACGTCTATTTGCCATCATTTGACCCGGATACTCACGTTGGTGTAAGAGAATGGTGTCAGCATATAGATCAAGCAATTACAGCGTACAAACTTGATGATTTTGACGTACGCATGAAAGCTTGCAGCCTTTTAAAAGGAAGAGCAAAAATGTGGACTTTCGGGAATTAAATTCGAACACACTACGTGACCACTATCCATTGCCTTTGATTACCGATCAGATTGATGGGTTGGCAAGTGGTAAGTTCTTCACAAACCTTGACATGGCGGCCGGATTCCACCAGATTCCTATCAGTGAAACTTCTATTGAGAAGACCGCCTTCATCACACCAGACGGATTATACGAATACCTAACAATGCCATTTGGTTTGAGTAATGCCCCTTCGGTTTACCAAAGGTGCATCAACAGAGCTCTGGCATCATTACTGGTAACGGTAGCACAAGTCTACGTAGACGATGTTTTGAGTAAATGCACAGAATTCACTGAGGGAATCTCACATCTGGAGCAAATTCTCATGGCACTTCAAGACTCAGGATTTTCTATCAACGCAGACAAATGCAGTTTCTTCAAAAGGTCCATTGAATATCTCGGAAAGTTTCTGATGGCCAGGTACGACCGAGCGCGCATAAAGTAGAGGCCCTTGTAAAAGCTCCAGTACCCAAAACTGTCAAGCAAGTAAGGCAGTTCAATGGCCTGGCGGGATACTTCAGAAAATATATCCCTGACTTCTCTCGTTTAATGGTCCCTTTGTACGAATTAACAACGCAAGGAGCAAAATGGATTTGGACAGACAAACGCGAAAAAGCTCGTAACGCTATCATTGAATATCTAACGTCTGCCCCAGTGCTTACATTATTCCAAGAAGACGCACCCACTCATCTATATACGGATGCAAGCAGCCTTGGATTTGGTGCAGTACTGGTACAGGTGATTGATGGACGTGCCTTAATGAGCATGAGGACCACAGACACTGAAAGCCGCTACCACTCATACGAATTGGAAACATTGGCAGTAGTACGTGCTATTAAACACTTTCGTCAGTATCTTTATGAGCGAATATTTATTGTGATAACAGACTGCAACGCACTAAAAGCTTCAAAACTCAAAAAGGATCTCTTACCAAGTATTCATCGTTGAAATCCAATAGAGTCTTCAGTCAATGTGATGACGAAAGACCTAAATTGGCTCAAAATCGAACAACGGCGTGATGATGAACTACGACTAATAATGGATAGCATCAGCACCAACAACCCAGTCGAAGGTTATGTATTGGAGGACAATGTCTTAAAGAAGAATACCAATGATCCCACCTTCGGTCAACAGCTTAGCACAGTTGTTCCAAAGTCCTTTCAGTGGAGCATTATAAATTCTTTTCACACTGCACTTAAACACTCTGACCTATCCTAGTCAAGTCTCTTGGCACCGAACTGGATGGCCCTGAGCACGACATCCACCCTGACCTATCCTAGTCAAGTCTCTTGGCACCGAACTGGATGGCCCTGAGCACGACATCCACCCTGACCTATCCTAGTCAAGTCTCTTGGCACCGAACTGGATGGCCCTGAGCACGACATCCACCCTGACCTATCCTAGTCAAGTCTCTCGGCACCGAACTGGATGGCCCTGAGCACGAGTTCCACCCTGACCTATCCTAGTCAAGTTTCTCGGCACCGAACTGGATGGCCCTGAGCACGACATCCACCCTGACCTATCCTAGTCAAGTCTCTCGGCACCGAACTGGATGGCCCTGAGCACGACATCCACCCTAACCTATCCTATTAGTCTCTGCGGCAAACAAGACTGCCCAGGGCACAGCATTATCCTTATCCTTTATCTACAAGAGATCCTACGAGATAATCTACGTGAGAACCTACGATAACTTTAGTAACCGCATTAGCTTACTAACTTGCCTATCATTGATATGGCTAACTGTGCTGACAATAAAACAACGCATGTCGCTTACACATGCACTACTCATAAAATAATTCTCTTTACTTTTGCAGAACAATGTGAAACGACGAGAAATCTACGAGAGAACCTTCGAGAAAGTTACGTGAGATGGTACTCACGTAGGTTTCACCTTAGCCTACCAAGATTATTAATCTAAACATTAGTTTTTAGAACATCAGGAGAACACCGAGAAATCTTCGAGAACCTATGACAAACGGACTCGGCACGAATCTAAGGAAATCTTCAAGGAATCTAAGAGGCTGGTGCAGAGCGCGCACCGCCTATCAGAATGGCCGTATCGGCGCAGATCCATTACACTGCGAGCTACGTCATTGTTCAATTATTTATCGGCGCATACCCATCATACAGCGAGCTACGTCAACGTTCAAGTACTCTTGTGTTACGAAATAAAGGACGACTCACATCGGACGATCACTACAGCGAGTTACGTCATCATCCAAATATTTATCGGCGCAGGCGCAGACCCCCCATAATTCAACGAGCTACGTCATCGTTCAAGTAGTCTTCATTCAAATATTTATCGGCGCAGACCCTCCATAATACAACGAGCTACTTTATCGTTCAAGTTTTAACGAAAACAAGTAATTCATAAATCACAGCAAATACAACGAGCTATTTCATCGTTCAAGTATTATTGTTTTAATGAAAACAAATAACTCATAAATCACAGCAAATACAACGAGCTACTTCATCGTTCAAGTAGTATTGTTTTAACGAAAAACAAGTAACTCATAAATCACAACAAGCGTTCGCCCCACTACGCGTCTACAGCGACTATAAGAAGCCGCCCGCTGCCGCTGATCATTCATTCATTCATCGGCCTGTGCGCCGAAAGTGAACATTCGATTTGTTAGAATAAAGAAGTTTTGATTGAAGTCGATTTCTGAAATTACTCCTCAAATAGAATCCTGTAATAATGACGGTGTCCCTGCAATGCCTAATAATACAGGCCAGTCCGCGCTTACATATATAACTGAAATAACAATTACGTACTTGACACTTGCACTATGAATTCAATTGGAATCATAAGATAACTTAAAACTTCGTAAATTTCACAAGGTCATATTATTCTAGCATTAAGTTTAATGTAAACCGTTCAGCGGCTATAATAATTGGTCACTGTTATCTTAGTGTGAGTGAGATAACAAACCGGCCTTTTGAGAACCAGTCTTTATTCGAGTCTGTGAGCGCAGGCGCGGCACGCTTCCATCGCGCGCTATTGCAAATATAAATTTAAAAAAAATGTACCCACTACGCCGTGTTGTTGGCAATAAGGTGCGCGGCAGTGCGTTTTTATTATTAGAAGTATTCGGTACGTTTTGGATCATGTTTAAAAGTTTCGGCGGGTTTCCAGATCTTGGAGCAATGGCGTGCTCCGATTGCTGCTGGAACGAAAGTTCAGGCGAAGAAGTACAGTTCAGAAGCTGCCACGCCACGACCTTTGACCATGCTGACGGATGATGAGCTTGCCATGAGAGAAACAAGTAAATATTTTTTATTTTTACTAAAACTTACAGTTACTATTAATTAAACTAATAATTCCGCAAAGGTACACCGAAATTGACGTAGTGAATCATTTAGTATTTAAATAATTAAAAACAAATTAAATTTACTTATTTTTAAATGAGGTTGAATAATACATTTGTTTCGCATTGTACCTGCATAGTTACAGCGTAAATTTAGCACAAAATATTCCAACCGAATGCACTATTTGTGCACTATCGCAAAAGTGGCCCAGATAAAAGATTGCATAAAAGCCAGTTGTACATATGTGGCATACCTATATTATACATTGTTATTTAAACAGTTTTAAATATAACATTACGTCAAAGTAATTGCTTGCGAAATCAACCATTTTACTTCCAGTACGGTAGACAGATAAATTAGGGTGATATTTTTTTAAATAAGCGCGATAAAGTGACAAAACCACGTTTAAAATTAAGCAGGGCCAAAAGCATTCAAAGTTAGTCCGCTGACAAAAAACGACTTCTATTTTACAATAGTTGACCTTGTTAAGCCGACCTGATATAAACCTCTCACTGGTAGAAGAGGCTCGTGCTAGCAGTGGGACATAGGTACCTATGTGGGCTGATAAAGATGATTTTACAAAGCCACAAGCTTGCGTTTTTCTGTACTCTGTACTTTCTGTATGGAGATTGCTATACAAATGGATACCAGTAAGATTTACCGAATAATTTACTAAAACACTCTTAATTTCATTAAACCTTAAAAAAAATGATTTCGTATAAGATTATTTTATAGTACGTCAATAAACCAAGGGCGTGTTGTTTCTAGGGGTTCTGTAATCTCCTCTGAAGATCTGAATCGATAAATCACGACAAATAATCGCCACATTACGTTCTATTCTGATAAATGATTTTGATAAATTCTGTATTTCATAAATATTAAATTAAATTCAATTGAGTCAGAGTGAGCGACAAAATTTATTCGTATTTATCATTTCACTATTTCTGACGGGGCAGGTTGACGAGTAGTTCTAAATTTTATTTATTTATTTAATCTTTATATACACGTATGTATAAAGGCGGACTTAATTCCGTAGGCATTTTCTGCCAGTCTACCAACCAATTTTCATAACTTGAGTTTTTTTTGCACTTTTAGGACTGTGTCTTGTGCTCAATCATTTCTCTACGTGAAAATTAAATAATATTTAGCCTGTCCCGGTGAATAGTACGCGACAATTGCTGCCGACTAGTTTAAGAATTTACCAATGCTCATGTAGACAATTTGTCCTACCATAAAAAGTAACTTCAGCCGCGAGATTCTGGCATTCTGGGATAGACATTCATATCGCTCATGTTTTGGTTATATCAGATAATAGGTCAAAATTGGGTGCAACTACTATCATATCAAGGTCCTTCAGAAAGCCAGTTAAATGACTACGACTGTCCACTGACCAAAATCCAAGTGATGACAATTAGAACGACGAAAAAAGACTCATAATGTTAATTTTATTAAAGTTTTCTTTCGATCTTATCTAACATCGCGAAAGCATAATGTATCATACATAATACGATAGGTAAAAACAAGAAATTTCTTACACAATAAATACGTAACAAATGTAATGTATTAGGTAAATTAATAATTTTATACAAACAACTAACGGCGTGTTGTTTCGTCAGAATACTGATAATATATTTGTACATACTTATCGGCTTTAACGTAAGCAAACATGTTTTCAAAACGCGTTTTAATATGGCTTTAAATAGTTGTTTTAAATGAGTCAAATTGAGAGTTTATTTAGAGTGCCCGACTTTTCACCTTTCGTCATATGTAGGTAGTATCATTATCAACACACTGATATGCGAAGTCTTTGATAAATCTACGAGGACATAATCTTAGAATGAAAGGATGTTCTATATGCAGGGATATATGATACATGCATGGGCTTTAAGTCTAGTTTACATAGTTTTGATTTTTCGTTATACTTGTGGACAAGATATGCGCTGCATCCTTGAGTCGATCATTAGGTATATTCTGCTAGAGTTAAGAAGCTCCAGTAGAATAGAATGATCTTAGGGTTATGTCGTCTTCACTAGTTCGGAGCACCCCTAAAATAGCGTTACATCCCCATTTAAAGGTGAAGCAAATAACACCTTATATTGTTAAAAACTCGGAACTTCAAAGATCGCTACAATAATTTCAAGCGAATAGGATAGAAACTGCAAATGCAAATTAATATGGTGTCGCGTAATCTAACACCTCCTATACCCATAATATACACAACTGGAACGTATAAAGACTGTCAATTGTTTTAATCCTGAATAATTTAATGTAAATGAGTACAGCGCAATAAATTTATGTGTGTTTCTAAATACATTTCATCCGGTAACTATGTGTATATTTGTTTCGAACCTGCCTTATAGAGCACGTTAGCATTCAAATGTCGTATGCCGACCTTGAAGACACAATGACATGATCGTTAAAGTCTCCTCTCAGCGACCGCGGACAAATTTGTAGTCAATATTGATAGGCGTTGTATACGTTAGTCGAATCACGGATATTTCTCACTCCATATTAACGAAATTACTGCCTCGTGGTCTCGCGGTTCACGCAAGTACCGTACGATCTAGATATCCTGGGTTCGATTCCCGGGTCGGGCAAAGTGTTATTGGGTTTTCCGTTAGGAAATTCTCAGTAGCAGCAAGGAGTCCGGAAATGTGCTCGAAAAAGAGCAATAGGCTTGCCCCCTATTACTTGGGAGTGATACCTTTCGAAATGTGGGCGCAGAAATGCACATCTGCCTATACCTTCAGGGTATATAGGCGTGAGGTTACGTATGCATTTGAGGAATTAATATCGTCTGTCTTTCGTGTTTTCAAAGGATTCTGAAATAAAATAATTATAACTTTGTCATTAATAAACATTTCAGTCAACTCAATTAATTGCATCCAGGTTACAAGTTAATTGACTTTAAAATTTTAGCCTAATTCTGTAGCCTGTTCAAGCTAGCTATTTAGTAAGCCGTGATTGTGTAGCAGATATTTCGCATTCGGAATGGATTCCCAAATCTACCCTTATTTAAGTCCGTTTTTTCAATTAATAGTAGCAAAATAAAGATCATTTTTAACATTGAAAGTTGTAAATTATATTACAACCGTGGTTTGATGCATCTTTCTATACAAAACGCAATTTCAATTGACGACCGTATGATTGTAAAGTGACGTCTTGTTTATTCCATAATATAATAGTACCTTTATATTGAAACGATGTGGTCTATTCAGAACATCGTCTTGATTAACACAATTTTACCTACTTATATTCTATTCATCACGAAACCAGTACCACAAAAAGTTTACATCATTGTGCAAAATAAAAGACTAGCTAAAACTCTACCACTTTATTCATCGGATGTACTAAAAGTTTCTTAATAGTAGTAGTACAATGTACACCGATCTAACAAGTCTAAATATACAGTGGCGTTTGCACTGACCGCTAGATAAGATCTAGATATACCTAACAATATAAAACTGAAATATACTTGGCAACAACCGGGTAATATCAGTACCCGTAATACAAATACAAAATAAACTGATAAAAAAGTAAATTCTATTTAGACGGCTATGCAAGCGACTGAAATACCACTCTGACACTTCAAAAATAAGGTAGAAAATACAATAGCCACTACAGAGATAAAAACACGATTATTGTTAATGTTTTTGTAGTAGAATAAACAAAATTAATCGTTGTTAAAGTAAATTAATCAACAGCACTGAAACATTTCTAGAATAATCTTTAAAAGATTACAGAGTATTCTGGTATTCTTTCGCGTGATAGAGCTACGGTGATATCAGCTTAGATGAATGAGCCGGATTAACTTTATCATTGGTTTTACTAAAAATACGACGGAAAGAAATATTTGAATTGTATTTTTACTCCTCTTAACTGCCTTTTTTTTTTTTGTTCTCGGGGGAAAGCTGTTTATGGCTCTACTTCTCGCCAGCCCGGGGGAGGGGGGCGGGAAGTGTATGTCGGGGTCACCGGTCTTCCAGCCCGGCGCGCGGAGACGTCATATCCGCGCAGATGTTAATGCCGCGCTGGGTCCCTAACAAAATCCCTAAACCGGCATACCGACCAAAACCCCCCGGTGGCCATCTCCGCGCCGAGTGGAGCGACCACGGTACGCGGGCGAGAGGCGCCCACCGTCAACCGCAGCCGCCCGGTGCGCCTCCGAGACGTAAATGTCTCGGCCGTCTCGGAGCTTTAGGGGGCACAGTTGCACCCCCACTATCTTGGTTCGGGCGCCCCGGTTGTGGATGGGCGCCCGCGACGTACACAGGCCACAGTGCCGCCGCCCCTCTCGGGGTCACTTTCAGTGAGGACGCGCTGCCCCAACAGCACGTCCAGCGACCCTAAGGGCCCCTTTAAGTCGCCTTTTACGACAGGCAGGGGATACCGTGGTGGGATTCTTACGCCCCCTTACGGGGCAGGGCACCGGGTCTAATTGTCTCTGTTGACCCGGCGCCTCCTTCTTTGACGTCTTTGACGGGCGGGATCGCTTCTTTCGCGATCCCGCTCCGCGCTCTCCTTCTGCGACATGACGTACTCGCAGAAGGAGAGCATCGCTCGCCAGGACCTTGGACTCCCGACCATCGAAGAGACGACGGCCGGGAGCGAGAGATCGCCACCAACAGTACCGCGGAGAGCGCTGCGCTCCACCTCCCAGGCTGGACACTCTCGTAAAGTGTGCAGGGCTGTGTCGTCCAGACAGTTGTCACAGTGGTGACACACAGTCGACTCCTCCTTCTGTGCCACCCGACACAGGTAGTGGCCGAAGCATCCGTGCCCCGACAACACCTGCGTCAGGCGGAACGTCGCCGCACCGTGGCGCCTGTCCACCCACTCCTCTTAACTGCCTGGCACCTAACTGATTCCATTCAACTTTCTTTTTTGGGAAGAAATAGGAGTAAGGATTCCTAATAATTTGGACTTAGAAATTCAAATAATTCTCGTACCTAAATACCTAAAAAGATAGGAAAGTAATCGTGACCACTGAAGAAACTTTAAATGTGATTCAAGAAACTTTCAGACACCTTAATTTCCCCCGATTACGAATCGAACAGTAAACACCCGTATCGTTGTATCATAAAAGCAATGTTTTATTCCACTTTATCATTACCGAACATGACTTTGGTTAGTGGATTTTAATTTGCATTATCTTGTTCTGGAAATTTGGTAAGTGCATAACGATGTATTCTTTAGATAACTTATTCAAAAGAATTACGCTATGTACTTTTTCTCTTTTTGCATTTTCTCTCATAGTCATAGGGCTACATTCGAGCAACACATTACATATATTTAGAGGGAGGGATTTGTTGAATCCTTAATTTACAGTAACGATAATTGTCTAGATTTTATCCTTACCTCAGGCCCATTCGATTCAGCATGTTTAGTGACGTGTTTTAAACTTGAATTTTAAAATACTTTTGCTTTGGGTAAACAAGGGTGTCATGTGTTTCTGATTCCATGTCTAGCGTTTTCAGAGAATCACTAATCCTCAATTAGAATTATTTTCCTCATTTTTTTAAATCACCATGCGGTAAAAGCACGATTAATACTCTGCGCTAATCTTATTCGAACTTCATAACAACCTACGATAAAGGTAATACAAATATGTGACAAATAAAAAAATATCTAAATGATAACGGCTTCATATAATACAGAAAGATAAACTGTTTCATAATGTGTGATAACAGTAAAACCTTCGTGTCAATGTCAAGATATGAAATTGAATTGGTTTTTCGACTTTGATGAAACCGAAGTGTATGATCATATGATTATAGCCATGAAAACAGAAGCTAATATTTTCCTGATAGTATAAAGATTTTACCCTTATTAATATATAATTTAGTCTTATAAAAATAACCTCTATGAAATCCCTACTATCATGGTATACATCTTTTTCGTCAGTCCACTATGCAGTACTGAACCATGTCTTTTATTAAAATCGGTTAAACGCCTTAGGTATGAATCCAACTAAATTTAGCACTTTTAATATTTGAAATTAAATTCTTAAAAATTTCGATAATCTCCGGGACGTTGTTGGATACTGCAGTTTTGGCTCTTAGCAGTGACAAATACTTATTTGTTTTCATAATGGTCATTGTAATGAAATAATGGGCTCGATGTTAACTACTAAACTCCTGACACCGCTTATGATGTATTGTATTTTTTCATAAGAAACAAAACATAATGAAAGAATTAACATTGTTAATTATGCTAATTAAACATAACAACACAATACACATTAACACATCTCGATGTTTTGTGCAAAAAATCCCCTTTATTATTCAAAAACCAATTATAAACGTGTCGAAAATTGCAAATGGAAAAATATCGTTTAATCAATCTTGTATTTATTTTCAGTCAGAAAATTGGCAACAGAGCAAATTGGGCCTTTAGTTAAGAAAATGGAAGATGAACACAAAATCGACGAAGGAGTTAGACAACTTCTCTTCGACAATGGAGTAAGTAAAATTCCATGCAATATAGTGTTTCTAAATTAGCAGCATCTATATGTTAAAAAGCACTTGAAAATGCTATTGAAACTCATGAATTTAAAAAAAAAATCTGAAATTCTAGTTAATTATTGGTTCTCCACAGAATAAATTAGTTAGTTTTGAACTACGTGGGATATATTAGCTTTATTGTTTACATTCACCGCAAATTCTATTGTTACATTACCGCAATTTCAAGGTTATTGGAACTTGGAAGACTCCAATATTTTTATAGACACTAAAAATAAGAAACATTGTATCATGCAAGTGTTTCCAATTTACAACAACACATGTTCCTAAAGTACGATTCTGTCTGTATAGCAAGTATTTTAGTGGTCCGTCAATGTTCCCCTGGTAACAAAACCATTTCACACTCATCCCTGTTTTTGCATTCGCGTTTCTCCGTTTGTGTGTTCACATGACGGGTTCAACTGTATACCGTACATTTCAAGACTTCTTTTTAAAATGGCGAAACCCAATAATATAGACACATACCATCTAAAACACAAGCATATACCTACTGATGGAACTAAACAGTGGCGCCACTTCCATGGAATCCCAAAAGCGTTGCACGTTGATGTCTATCATTAGTAATCATTATTGATTGTGGGATTAGAATATTCTCTTTTCTATGTAAATTGCTTTTGTTAAATAAAGTTTTCAAGCTTAAAGATTTTACTAAGACAAGCTTCTATGGAAGTATCTTTTGATCTTCACTGGAACCAACCAGGCAGTCCATAGATAGTCCAAGCTAGGAAATTTATTGTAAGGCAAGTTTGGCTTTTGAGCTTCTGTGGAAGTAGCTTTTGGTCTTCACCCACCTAATAATTAATCATCAAGTAATACTAAACCTCCCGTCTAGTTGATGGGGATCGAGACTCCCGAGGAGTACAGTGGGTCGGGGTGCGGGTTCCTCACGATGATGCTGGTGGTGGAAGAGCTGTCCCGCGTGGACCCAGCAGTGGCCGCGTACGTCGACATCCATAATACACTCGTCAACTCGCTCTTCATGAAACTAGGCACGGACGAACAGAAACAGAAGTACTTGACCAAACTCTGCACTGAATATGTGAGTACACCTTTTGTATTTAGCTTGTAGTTATCACTGACCCCAATACAATTTGAACTTTCGGTCTAAAGCCACCACTTCAATAGTCGATACGTCGCACTCCACAGCACAGGACCAGTGATGGTTTGTATACTTTCATGTTTAGATGAGTGTTTTATTAAGAATAGAAGTCGAAAAATTATAGGCCTGTGAAAAGCCATTCGCTTTAGCCTCTAGGGTCAAAGCTATAAGGCACTTTCAGAGGCATTCTAATTCGCCTGACTAACCAGTATGAAACTATTTCACATTAGTTGATATTATAGCGTTGATTATAATTTATGAGTCTGTTTAAATCGTTATACCACGTCATCATCATCATCGTGCCAACCGAAACTTGGCTAGCGTGGTGGACTAAAGCCTTATACCCTTTCAGTTGTAGAGATCACCACATTATCACCACGTGCTAATATACTTTCCAGGCAGGAAGTTTCTGTTTGACTGAGCCCACTTCAGGGTCCGACGCGTTCGCGCTAAAGACTGTCGCGAAGAAAGATGGCGACCACTACGTCATCAACGGCTCCAAGATGTGGATCTCCAACTCCGACGTCGCCGGCGTGTTCCTGGTTATGGCTAATGCTGACCCTTCTAAGGTAAAAAATATTTTTGAAATTTTAAGTATAAAACAAATGTTCAGTGTTGTTTTTATTATTTGCTGATTAAAGAATTAGATAATTACCAATTATACTTAGTAGTATGGTGACTTGATATACTAACAATAAAAGAAAGTTAGTTAACTGTTATTGTATTATTCTCTAGTTTTAGACAAGTGTTTGTATGATTTGCAAATATTTGTTTCATATCTCAGTGTTTGTAAGGCCGAAAAGTCTTACGTAGGTACTTAGATTGTGATACCCACACAGGTCTTGTCCTTTATGTGGGGTCAAGACTATGTGACTGTTGGTATTTATTATTTATATCCTCTCATTTGCAGGGCTACAAAGGCATAACGTGCTTCATCGTGGAGCGCTCGGCCCCCGGGCTGTCGGTGGCGAAGCCCGAGAACAAGCTGGGCATCCGCGCGTCCGGCACTTGCATGGTGCACTTCGACAACGTGCGCGTGCACGAGTCCGCCATCTTGGGAGAGTATGGGAAGGGGTAAGGATCACTATATAGTGTATCTTAGACTAGGCAAATAATGGTGGGAAGGAAATCAACAGTAATCTTTCAAATAAAAAAAAAACATTTTTCTTACAAAAAAATCATATAATACATATCTTTATGCTTAAAGATGATTATTTTTATTGACTTTCGTAAAATTTTAAATAACTCTGAAGCAAAAGTTAACAAACAAAAAAAATTGTCAAAGCTTTCAAGTTGTTGTTTGTTCCGAATTATCGTGGTTAAAGTATCAAATCACCACAAATACTTCGTAGGCAGATACTCAACTAAACCCCCATTGTAGGTACAAATACGCGGCGGGTTTCCTGAACGAGGGCCGCATCGGCATCGCGGCGCAGATGATCGGCTTGTGCCAGGGCTGCATGGACGCCACCATCCCCTACACGCTCGAGAGGAAGCAGTTCGGCAAGAAAATCTATGACTTCCAGGTAAACACCAGTTTTTATATCTGTGAGTAGTAAGGGCTTTGTATTGTCTATGGCTGGTTTGGTTGTATTTTTTTAATACATCCGTTTAGGGTCATTATTCTCCTGCAGCTGATGGTTTTGATCTGGATTCATTACATAGTTACTCTTACAATTAATATTTGCCCTCACATCCAGAATTGTTTT
This sequence comes from Cephonodes hylas, assembly GCA_030295005.1. Taxonomy (NCBI): domain Eukaryota; kingdom Metazoa; phylum Arthropoda; class Insecta; order Lepidoptera; family Sphingidae; genus Cephonodes; species Cephonodes hylas. The sequence goes on from AP025371.1 coordinate 11,833,019, forward strand.
TAAGAGAACAACAAATTGAAAAAAACTAATCTTATTAGGCACCATCATAAAAACTTTAATAAATTGCAGATTTTTTTACTGAAGAAAAATTCAGAGCACTCATACCTACCACTGAAAGAGATGGTACGCTAAAATTAAATCTTTCAATTTTTCATACAGTTTAAATATCTCCCAGGAATACGACGATCAAAAGTGGACGTCGTGACAATATCATTTTGTACATAAGCACTTTTTCGACAACTGAAGGAATCTAGGCCTTAGGGGCCCCATACACCTACAATAATATTGCACAATATTTTTATTGTTCTACTATTGTTATAATATTGAACACTCCCTTTGACTCCAGACGTTCAATAAATTCTGTCAATAAAATTGACTAACCAGTCTGATCAATATTTTCGTGCGAGCAACATGTCTGACGACGAAGTTTTGACGGCAGCCACGCTGGTGATTTTGTTGAAAAGAAAAAAAAAGAAATATATTGCGCAATATTAACCCTACACAGCGCAATAAAAAAATATTGTTCAATAAAAATTAAGCTCCCTCAATCTTTTGTTCAATCATGGCGCAATGCTTCAATATTATCCTTACACGTTCAATAATATTGTAGGTACAATCAGAATATTGTGCAATATTATTGAAGGTGTATGGGGCAGCTTAGTCCACCAAGTTGCCTTAATACAGATTTACATACTAATAACTAAAATGAATGGTTCCCAGGGCATCAACTACCAGATCGCGCACCTGCAGACGCAGCTGGAGGCGGCGCGCCTGCTCACCTACAACGCGGCGCGACTCAAGGAACACGGACAGGACTTCGTCAAGGAAGCCGCCATGGCCAAGTACTACGCCTCAGGTACAATAAATACATATTAATAATAATAGTGGAGCAGTGATGGCCTTGAGGTTTAGGCACGCGGTCGAGAATCTCAGCGGTCGCGGGTTCAAACCCCAGGCACACACCTCTGACTTTTCGAAGTTATGTGTGTATTCAAATTGAATCATCACGGTGAAGGAAAACATCGTGATGAAACCTGCACACCTAAAAAGTTCTTAGGAATTTCATAGGTGTGTAGTCCGCCAACCCGCACTAGGCCAGCGTGGTGGACTATGGCCTAAACCCTCTCAATGGTAGAGGAGACCCGTGCTCAGCAGAGGGCGTATATGGGTTGATGAAGAAGAAGAAGAAGAATGATAATATTTTTTTTTTATCAAAAGCAATTTGACTACTGAATTTATAAAAAATACCTGTAGTTATATAAATTAATAATCATAATTTAACAAAAAAAATCTAAACTTTAAATTAAAATAAATGACTCTAGTTCTCAAAGGGGTTCGCCCCCGTCGGGGGCTTTGAGGGAGGAGGTAGTTTAACTCATCGAAAGTTGAAAAATATACGTAGTTGAAAAACATAATATACTAATAGATCAACAACTATGCAATAAAATATTTTGTTTAAAAAAATAGTAGGTAATCTAAATTTCATTTTCACCTTTTTTTATTTTAACCTGAATTACTTAAATTCAAACCGATTTGAATCCAAAAAAACAATAATAAATAATATGTTTTATCACCCTCTAATAAAACCTTAATGAAAATGTTTTAAAAGTCATTCTTCAAATTTGTTAAATATTTTCAAATTTCTAATTTCAGAAATCGCCCAAACCCTGACATCAAAATGCATCGACTTCATGGGCGGCGTGGGTTTCACCAGAGATTTCCCGCAGGAGAAGTTCTTCCGCGACGCCAAGATCGGTACCATCTACGAAGGCACCAGCAACATGCAGCTTCAGACCATCGCCAAACTCCTTGAGAAACAATATACCCAATAGAACAGTAACAAGTGGCATAACAATATGAATTTTGCTCACATTTTCTTGATGGGTAGATCTGTGATAATTTTTTAAATCACTACCCAATGTACTATCTGTTGTATAAAAATTAGCAAACTCTTAACTATGATGACTTACAAAAAGTAACTGGAGAGATAATTATGACTTCAAAAATTGTCAACACCTTCAAAATACTTAAATGTAATGGAATACCGTAATTGCTTAATATTTAAATATTAGACCAAAATGTCTTCCTAGGATATGCCACAAAAAGTAAATAATAGACAATAAGGCTAAAAAGCTGTTAAGACTGTTTTATAAACCAACTACTGCCAACAGCATAAAAGTCAGAATGAACTATATTTACAACCAAGAAGATTATGTCACAGGGTAAACCTATTTTTGTATTGTTGATAATGGATAATAATGTCTATTATATTCCTGTTATTATCTATTAAAGAAAATAATTATATGACAGTAATGGTTTCTTTTATATTAACCTCTTCCTACCAAACCTCCTATGTTGCAAACATTTGTGTAAGATGTACAAATAAGTTAACTTGAATTTGACCAATAATAGCCTTAATCTTGACATGCATAAAGTCCATACAAAAACTGTGGTTCCATATTTTTTTGTGGTACAGTGCAATGGTATAAATAAATTATAATTTGAATAAACAGTAATGTGAAAGAATAGTTTTATGAAATAAAATACAAGTTACAATGCTTCTATCATATATTTACAGTATAATTTAAACTACTTTAGGCACTATGTAATTGTATGTACAATCTTCAGGGTTTTGGATCATGAGGCAATTTAAATCCAACCATCCTTGCTGTATCTTCGACACTTCGCTCACCCTTTCCCTTAAACTCGGTATTAATCTCTTTATACTTCCTGATGTGGTGGATATATTCATAGAATGTTTTTGCTCTATAGTGCATTTCATCAGCAGCCTTGCACAGTTGTTGGTCTGTAGTCTGGTATTTTCTATATTGTTGAAAAATGTACTGGACCATTTGATTCTCCGTAAGTTTCTTTGTGGAACTTTGTTTCCGTAATTCAGATAACATTAGGCGTAATGTCACTAGAGCTGGTTTTGTTGTAATTGAAGCCATGGTTTACACCTTCAAAGAAATCAAATGTTCAATTTCTCAATCATTAGAGAGGTTATAAATTCTTCAGTATTATTGTATGATGGCTTTTCTTGTTCATTCCAGAAATCTAAATCAACATTCTCTAATTTTTCTTTAGGAAAATAATGAATAGATGTATCATTGAAGATATCAGTGAATTGAAAGTTATTCTCTAATTCAACTTCAGTTGTTTGCGGAAATATTTTAGTAATGTACGGAACAGTTTCTTTTAACACTCTACTTGGTTGACGCTCAATCAATGAGGAAAAGCTGTTGCAGATTAATATACAATTACTCAAATTAGTACCCCAATTACTCCATAGAAAATTATTTGTAAGCTGTTTTGGACAATGTGGTAAATACACTATGGTAACTCCCTCATCAGAAATTACATAACAACCCTCATTGTTTTGCTCTATAACTTCCACTCCTAGCTCTTTTAAGACACTACACTCACCTTTATAAAATATAGGATCGTGGGCTAGCACTTTAATGGGTTTACAAAGATCTTTCAAACATAATAATAAAGCTAATTGATACCTCGAAATATTACACTCAACCACATGTCCAAGACCAAAACAAACAATTTCTACAACATTTCTGGATTCTAATAGGTTACTTACAGAATTTGTAACCCCTTCAAAATATTTCGAGATTTGTAACTCGTCCACTGAAAGCTGAATTCGTCTGTAAAAAAAATGACTTATGACACATAACCTCAAAACAATGATGTTTAACCAAAACATAAAATAAACATTTACCTTATAGATTTTACGATATTAATTTCGATCTCTTCTTTTTGAAACTCGAAGCCTTTAGACGGTATTTTTGTTTGTTTGTTTTTATTTGTTCGTTTCGATTTCACTACTTGAAATCCATCACTATCGTATTTTGACATTTTATCTTTAATTTTTAAGTAGGCAAAGAAACTTTAAGTATACAGACGTCTGACAGTGTGCTAAAAGGGAAAAAATATTTTGGAAATTTAAATTGTAGTTCATTTACATAAGGATACCAAATGACAATTCTATAAATAATAAAAAAAAATGAGAAATGCGGTTGAAGAAATACCTTTCTATCTACTCCTTTGGAGAAAAAATAGCCTTGTGTTAATATAAAAATAAAATAAACAAATCATTACAAAATTTTAGGCACTTATATCTTACACCTAATTGAATCCCATCACGTAAAAGAGACTTTAATAATGTTTACTCTTTAACCTTGAAAGTTACCGTTAAAGCCAATTACATTAGCATTTAAAATGCGCGGTAAAAGAGTTCAACTTGTAAGTTAAATAACCGACTTCATGATTGTTTACATAATTACACGATATGCACCAGAACTACGGCAATTTTACTGCACTGGCTGATTTAGAATATATAAAAGAAAGTAAGCATATATGAAGCATACCTACTTATATTATATGACTAAGATCTAACTTAAGGCATAATAATAAGATGAAAGCTTACCGGCTTTTTTATTATGGCCTTAATTATATATTAACATGAAAGTTAATTATTTATTTAGCGCATTTTTGTTTCATCAGTCGAACGAACGCGAGTCTCTTTTCGTTAAAAGAAGGTGTTTAAAAAAATATTCCCTATAGGCCGTACTTTTGGTATGTCTACCACGCTTCCTTAGACTTTCCCTCTCAACATAAGCATTTCTGTAATGCAGTCATTCTGACCTGTCGGATTGAAAAACAGGTCTAACTATAAATGCTTTTAATATATGTTGGCATAGAGCGGAAGTATCGGCAACAAGTCAAACGAGTTGCAATGATATCTCAGTTCACGCCTTAACTAAGATTATTACCATTTGACTGCACCCGTTTGAAACTAAACTGTCTTACGTAAATATAAATAACTTGCGTGGAAGTGATTTTATTGTAATAAAAATCTATTTAAAAACAAATTTCAATTAAGAGTAGTGTAAATAAAACAAAAAAAGTTAACTGTAAAAAAGCTTAGGTGGCTTATTAAGACATTAGATATCAAAACGATGATAATTAAAAAATAGTCAACATCATAAAAGAATGTTCAAACAGTTAAATCGAATATCAGTTGACTTAGAATGTATAAAAATATACACTCAAGATAAAAGTACATCCGCTAAAGCCATAGAAATTTAAATAAATACCTTATTATTTAGATTTCTACGTCTAAAGCCATTATGCCTGCAAAGACAGGCATATTTGTATTTTACATCCAAAAATAGTGGGCCTAATTAAGAGCGGGTCTACAATGATAAGCAATGATTTACTTTACATATTTTTAACTTCAGCTCAGAAATTATTAAAATGTAAACTCAATGCAAGTTTAACCCTCCTAAAAGTCCCGTTAATTTATTTCGCAAACCTAACTAGACAGTCCAATACCACCATGGAAGTTTAGCACGCTAAAAATAGCTTAGCGAAAGGTAATTCAATAGTTGAAGTAGACTTATTACGTCTAACCCTCCAATTTGAATAACAGTTTAAACGTCTGTCAGTTAGTCGTGGTTACGTAGTTTTTTGTTTTGCACGATACATTGCGTAAATGCAACGCTAGTTCGTATATTTTGCAGAACTCTTAATAGCCAATTAAGTTGTCGTAACATTTATATTACTGCAAGTTGTAATCTTGATTTATAGTAGCTGATTAAAAAGCTGAAAATACACTAACCTAATCTTTACTTGATAATAGGTACCTATGCATATTTTTTCCATAGATCCAGCAAAGGGCACAGGAATAGACAGCTTTTAAAACGAACTTTCTGGTTCCTTTCCGGAAGAAGACGGTAAATGAGAAAAAGAGATCATTAAGGCCCTGTCAGCTTGATTTGCGAAATGTAGTGCCTGAAACCAATTTTATAGTTATAAAGGATAATAGGTTAAAGTAAATATTGGACGGAGTATGTCATAAATATCTCTTAGCAGACTTAGACTAAAGATAACATTTTCCCACTTTTCCCCTCAGGATTACTTTCGCCGTGATCTCATTCCCATGTTCGTCTTTCCAGCACATCCAAAGCACCCATAGTAAACGCTTTCTACATTCGACAACGTTTGGGGGTTCTAGGGTTTTAAAGGAATAATAGATAATCAAGTCATAATTGTGTCGTTGCAAGAGAGACTCTGGATGATTTCAACCCAAATCTAATGTAATTCTATAAAACGATAGATTTGATGTTTCGTTTGGATTAATTTTAAAAAGTGTTTGAGCTTATTTATTTATTAAGGGTCGAGGATGATGATATGTTATTTACTTAACTTTAAGGATTAATATAACACCAAAAATTCATGCCAAAAAATGTAGTGTTGTCGAATCCATAATTATTGTGCTACGTTGGAGCTAGGCCTTACAATGGCCTGTAGTCTGTACCATCAGGTAACTGCCGTGCTGACATAATATACAGAATTCTCGGTCATTTAAAAAAAGCAAAGGACAAACCTGTTGATGCATGTCAATTTTATTGTACCAACATTATTAGCATAGCATTGACCTTGCTAAGTTAACAAATATCTGCTGGGTGGGGCATTAGTTGACATTACACGATATCAAATAGTGGTGTCAGAGTAAAACAATCTTTGGTACACATTTAGTATTCATCAAGACATCTAAGTAACAAATAGCACGTGATGGTAGAGCAGAAAAGCATGGTTTGAAAAAATATAGAAATAATAAGACTTGCTGTTGCTTGGAAAATCGTCAATTTTCGAAGGAAGAGAATGTCTGATTTAATAAAAAAGACAATTAAAAAGCAGACTAAACGATTTACATTCAAATTTTAAATTAACTAAAGGAAGGGTTGAAGGATATTTGACAACAATGATACTTTAATGACTGAATATAATTCGAATTTTGGTATCGTTATTTTTTTATGGCATCAATGACTGTCAATCAAACTTAACACAATATAAATAAAGCTAATGTACCGACGCTTGTATTCATGTATCCTAAAACGAAAGAGTTGAATAATTCATGATGTACTACTTATAAGGCCGTATGATTCAGGTACAAGCGATTTAACTATTCGATGTAGGCCTTTACGAACTATATCCCTAATTCCCACATAATATAAACAAGATACGTCCTTGATCAAGTATTTGGGTTAGAAAAATTGCCCACTAACATAGAGCAACAAGGGGGGCGAGCGTCCGTCGCGCATATTGAGAGCCCATTGTCCGTTGTATGGCACCAACAATCAAAACCTATGAATGCAATTCGAATCACGCGTCCGTATTCGTTCCAACATACCGTAACACGAATAAGGCGACAATAAGTTGTACTTACCATACGTTATTATTAACCGCGCGAGTTTAGTCACAGGACGTCGTTTTCGAACGCACCTCGCCGCGAAATCGCGCTAAAATAATTTCCCGCCTTATCGATTTCTAAATTCAAATTTCTCGCGCAATCGCCGAGCGTGCTCTTGCACGTTCTTAATTTAAATTTTCAAATTGCATTTCGCGATAATTGTTTATGGTTTTTCTTTACTATATTGTTCCAAATTTAAATTGAAAATTTACGCACACAGTGGTTTAATGTGTCAAGAAAACTTTCTAAACTTACAAGAGGCGCTTTAAATATCTTTAGTATAAATGCACGCGTAATTAAATGCTATTCGCTTCGTTACCCTTTATGTGAGAAAAGTCAAATGTGTTGTGGTGTCCGAGATTTGTTTTTCTAAATGAACTTAGTTTTATCACGTCCGTGGACTTCACCCATCGTGGTGTAATCAAATTGATATACATTGCCGGTTTTGTATGAATGAACTATGGAGACATATACAGTGAATCGGCTATCTAAACGGAGCAATAGTGATGGACTGTTGTCGAGATGGAAAAGGAAATATGTGGGAGGTATCCTAAGCAAACGCAGTTGGTTCACCAGTGGATATGATTTGAATGTAAGTAAATCTTTTTTATTCATAAATTGTTTATCATTAGTCATAGACAATGCAATAGATGACTAAATAAATATTTGTAAAGTTCTTGCATATGATAAATGCAAGTGTAAAATAATAAAAATATTTGTACAAGTGTTAATGGAAAGTGGTCATTTGTAATTCTTTGAATATGGACTAAAATAAAACTAATGCGTAAAATTCAAAAAGCTTAAAAATACAAAAACGCACAAACATACTCATACACTCTGTTTTCCAGGAGGAGGTTTGTATATTTTAAAGGGATAGATAGAAAAGCTAGCTAGCCATAATATGATACCATTATAAGAAACATTGAAATAACTTTAAGCTATATTTTATTGACAATTCTACGCCCCAAATTAATTTACTTAATACAAGTTTCTACAGTTACATTTTTTTTTGTCATAAGGAAAATAAATAAATACAGCCAACAGTGACCCCATACTATGATGAGTCTTGTGTCGTGGGTATAAGAAACTACGAAAGAATTATCGGCCTCACAAATACCCAGAATCGAAACAAATTTGTGGATCACACAATCATTTGTCTCGATGCGGGTATAGACATTTAGTTTCTAACTTGTTTGGATATTATTCAGATGGCATTTCGATTCACTAATTTACATTAAATTGCATCTGCAAATTATTTGGTTATATAAGTGTTATAGGTATATTGTAAAAATGAAGTGTCTGTTTATAATTAGGTAAAAACATTTTTTTTATTGTTGGCGGTATACGCGTTGTCTATGACTACAACGCGATTTAAAAACCAGCAAAGTGCGAGTCGGTCTCGCCCAAGAAGGTTTTCCGTACCATTATTTACAAAAATAACATAAAACATGTCTATTGTATAGAAGCTCCATTTAAATATGTTAATTCTGTTTTGTTAGTATATTTTGTTATAGCTTTCGAGGAGGCTTTCGACCGTTACCGGTGGAAGTCATTGGGGGAGGCCTAAGTCCAGCAGTGGATCAATATTGGCTGATGAATGATGAATGACTGTTGTTATAGCGGCAACAGAAATAATTCACCTGTCAAATTACACCAGTCTATCTATCAAAGTTCATAACATAGTCTTAGAAATGAAGTCAATTTTCAAACTTTGGGTTCAAAGCTCTAAAAATTAATAGTTTTAATTTGCAATTTAGCAGTCTTAGATACATATTAAATTCCTAAAAAATATTAGATGCAGGTTTCCTCACGAAGCTTTTCACCAAAATATCTTTAAGTCAGAGGCGTATCTGGGTTTTGAATCTGCGACTAAAAACATTCTCGACCGCGTGTCTAAACCTTAAAACCATAACTGATTGATCAAATAATTATGTTATTAATCAGAAGGAACTTTTTGGCTTTTTGAAGGTAATCGACAACATTCTACGCAACACGAACTTGACATAAAGTAATTAAAGTACCTATGTTGAATTATCTGAAATAAATAATATTACACCATAATGTTTCTAATAAGTTATATTAAGAAACAGAAAATCTATACTAATATTATAAAGCTGAAGAGTTTGTTTGTTTGTTTGTTTGTTTGTTTGAACGCTAGGATCTCAGGAACTACTGGTCCGATTTGAAAAATTCTTTCACTGTTAGATAGCACATTTATCGAGGAAGGTTATAGGCTATATATCATTACGCTACGAACAATAGGAGCGGAGCAGCAATAAAGAATGTTTCAAAATCGGGGACTTTTTTCCTTTTTGTGAGCTTCCGCTGCGTACGCTGCAGAAACGGTTAAAGATTCGCTAAAATAATGTATGACAGAATTGTTCCCCTTTAAAAATTCTAAAAAAAAGTCCGCAACAGCATATGTCTATCTTTTAAAATTGGCTCACTATAACGTTTTTTGTTCTAACCAAATATATTTTAAATAAAGCATTATTTGTGAAGGTGTTTTTACAAACATGATATTAATCCTTATCCAAATAAATACGTTATTCATTACAAGTATTTAATACAAAATAAATTTGTCCTTTACATCATTTGATTTCAATGAGTATCTTAGAAGATATCGCAGTTTCAAAATAATGATCAAGCGCGTAATAATGATACTCAAGGCGTCGACCGGCGCGTTACGGTTTCACGTTGAAACAATTTGACCGATTTGTATGATCTATACTATTATAATAAAGAGGAAAGGTTTGTATTTTTGGATTTTTGGATTTTTGGATTTTTGTATTTTTGTATGTTTGTTACGAATAAACTCAAAAAGTACTGAACCGATTTGGATGATTTTTGGTATGGAGATAGATGGGACTCACCGAAGTAACATAGGATACTTTTTATCCCGGAAAATGTTGTATTCCCGTGGGATTGGGTATAAAACGCTATATTTATTTTACGCTGTCACGCCTAAACCATTTGACCGATTTTTATGATTTTTGGTTTGAACATAAGTAAGATCCTATGAAGTAACATGAACAACATTTTATCCCGGGAATATGTAGGGTTCCTGTGGGATGAGCATATACTGTAACACAAAAGTAACATTGCCTGTGTAATGCTTTCACGCCTAAACCAGTTGACCGATTTAAATGATTTTTGGTATGGAGTTAGATGGGACCCACCGAAGTAACACAGGATACTTTTTATCCCGGAAAGCGTAGTATTCCCGAGGGATTGGGTATTTAACCCTATATTTTTCTTTCGCTTTCACGCTGAAACTATTCGACCAATTTTTATGATTCTTGGTATGATCATAAATGAAATCCTATGAAGTAACATGAACAACATTTTATCCCGGGAATATGTAGGGTTCCTGTGGGATGAGCATATATTCTAACGCGAAAATGACACTGCCTATGTAATGCTTTCACGCCTAAACCTTTTGACCGATTTGAATGATTTTTGGTATGGAGATAGGTAGGGCCCACCGAAGTAACACAGGATCCTTATTATCCCGGAAAATGTAGTATTCCCGTGGGAACGGGTATTTCTGGACCTATTGAACCGATTTGAATGATTTTTGGTATGGAGATAGGTAGGGCCCACCGAAGTAACACAGGATCCTTATTATCCCGGAAAATGTAGTATTCCCGTGGGAACGGGTATTTCTGGACCTACTGAACCGATTTGAATGATTTTTGGTATGGAGATAGGTAGGGCCAACTGAAGTAACATAGGATACATTTTATCCCGGAAAATGTAGTATTCCCGTGGGAATGGGTATTTCTAGATCTACTGAACAGATTTGAATGATTTTTGGTATGGAGATGGGTAGGGCCCACAGAAGTAACACAGGATACATTTTATCCCGGAAAATGTAGTATTCCCGTGGGAATCGGTATTTCTTGATCTACTGAACCGATTTGAATGGTATTTGGTATGGAGATAGGTAGCACCCACCAAAGTAACATAGGATACTTTATGCCGGAAAATGTAGTATTTCCGTGGGAATCGCTATATTCAAGATCTACTGAATCAATTTGAATGAATTTTGGTATAGAGATAGGTAGGTCCCCCCAAATTAACATGATATACTTTTATCCTGGAAAATGTGTTCCTGTGGGTATGGGTACCTACATGTTATAATTGCTAGAGTAACTCTGTAAATCTGTTACGGTTTCACGCCTAAACCATTGGACTAAGTTATATAATTTTAGGTATGAACATAAATAGGACCCTGTGAAGTAATAATTAAATGTTCCCGTGGAATAAACATGTTATAAATGCAGAATGTTATAAGCAGTGATGGCATCGAGGTTTGGGCGCGCGGTCGAGAATCTCGGCGGTCGCAGGTTCGAACCCCAGGCACACACCTCTGACTTTTCGCAGTTATGTGTGTATTCAAATTGAATTATCACTTGCTTTAACGGTGAAGGAAAACATCGTGATGATACCAGCACACCTAAAAGTTCTTTGGAATTTCTTAGGTGTGTAGTCCGCCAACCCGCACTAGGCCAGCGTGGTGGACTATGGCCTAAACTCCCTCAATGTGCTCAGCAGTGGGCGTATATGGGTTGATGAAGAAGAAGAAGAAGAAATGCGGAAATAGCTTTTTCAAAGTAAAACTTTTTTTGGACACTTATGAGAAGAAATAAAGATTCACGTATTATCTTCCTGCACTCAGCCCTAAAGTCTACGCAGACGGAGTCGCGGGCAAAAGCTAGTTTTTGTATATTTAAGTAAATGGGGCTCTGCGGAGTAAAATACTACAACTTATTTTCTTTTTGAACCCAACCCTGTAGTCCACGCAGACGGAGTTGCGGGCAAAAGCTAGTGAAGTAATAATTATAGTAAAATTTAATTAGAAACACTTAGACGGAGTAACGCAACCAAAGATTTTAAAATTATGATATTGAAAGCAGCTAGAGCCGAGAAGTGTTTTGAAACTACATTTATTATTTATGTTAATAAGACTGTGTAAAATGTAAAAGCAGTGATGGCCTCGAGGTTTGGGCGCGCGGTCGAGAATCTCGGCGGTCACGGGTTCGAACCCCAGGCACGCACCTCTGACTTTTCGAAGTTATGTGTGTATTGACATTGAATTATCACTTGCTTAGACGGTGAAAGAAAACATCGTGATAAAACCTGCACACCTAAGGGTTCTTAGGAATTTCTTAGGTGTAGTCTGCCAACCAGCACTAGGCCAGCATGGTGGACTATGGCCTATAAACCCTCTCAATGGTAGAGGAGACCCGTGCTCAGCAGTGGGCGTATATGGGTTGATGATGAAGAAAATGTAATGATAGCAGCAGCTCCGTAATTGGTAGAGAATGGTGTTTTTAAGAACAACAACAAGTTTTTTTTGATACATAACTTATCTACTAAAAGTACAAGAGGTGTAGATGCGGAGCAAAATCTTCGGGCAGAATTCAAAATACGCAATTTTCCTCGCGAAATTATCTATCTCAATTGTGAATGCAGTTAAAAACATAGTCAAAATACTCTTGATTCAAAAAAACTTTTAAAAGTTCTTAAATTTTAAACTAATGACGTTTCGGAACGTGTTTTTGCCGTGAAGAGGAAAAGGCAAGAAACTCTCAGCAACACGCAAAAGTATTTTTTATTTATTTATTTAAACACCCGTATATCTTGCATACTAATAATTTCCAGCCGCGTTATGCCCAAATATAACTTTCTATTTCTCATGCCATTGACAGAATAACCCATATTTATTACTAAGAATCGATATAGAAAGGACTCAATGTCCTTATCTACTACAATCATTGTTAGACGCAAACAATAATTTAATTATTCTAAACGTCACCTCACTTTCACTTCTGTATTGTTTATGGTTGTCGCGCAGTCTAAATGTATTTTTTTTTTATTATGATAGTATTTGTGTGCGACAATCGATAGGATCCTGGTATGATTTCTGTCGGTGTTTTCATTGACAAAAATATCAGCTAGTTAAAGGCAACAGAGTCTAGTCTAACAAGATTATATATAAGGCAGTTTTATTTAAAAGTTCATGTTCCAATTTCAAATTCTCAAAGATTATGCATAAGTTTCCTTAAAGGAAGTGCTAATGCTATATTTTACTAAGGAGGTTTGACTAAACTTTTCCAGAATAACATCGCCTAACTCAGTCACTGCGTGTATTCCCTGTAATCCACAAATAACTTAAAACAAGAAGAAATACGTGGCTTCAAATAGGTATTACTGCGTTAACATTTACCAAGAACTGAAGTAGTTAAGTTTGCGCCACCGTTTGACATTTAAGATGGCTTTCGAGACCTAAGTTAAACTGGACTTTACTCGGAACCATATACGTAATTTCGCCTTTACTGTGAAACGATCGTGACTAACCTGATGTTAGATACTCGTAATGTGTGAGCAATTTGCTACAAACTAAATGCTTCTTGAGTGTGCCTGTGTTGGTGAGATTGGCATTAGTAATATAATTTTTTATACCACGCATACGGAAAATTGTATTATAAATGTTTTTGATCTGCATCATTTTTTAAACAAGCCAAATCCCCTTTTATGTACAATCTTTAACAAAAAACAGACAACAATCTCCTACATAGTCTTAATCTCATTATGGTAAAAGTCCTGTGACGATACGTCAACAAGAAAATATTATGATGTAGCAAATATGTAGAAATAATCATGATAATGAAGATTATTTGATAATAAAATGTAAACTAATCTCGGGCGAATGCTGTGGTCTAAACCACTACGTCATAAAAGTTTTTCTTTACACTTGTTTAAAATATCACTAGAAGGAAAACATGGTGATGAAACCTGCACACATTTTATCTTAGGAATTTCTTAGGTGTATCGTCCACCAACCCGCACTAGGCCAGCATGATGGACTAAGGCCTAATCCCTCTCATTGGTAGAGGAGGGCCGTGCCCAGCAGTAGGAAGTAAAGTATATGGGCTTCTGATGATGATGTTTAAAACATTATATGACACTCAACCCCAAATGTATAGTGCCAACCCTAAACAATTGGGCGCCATTCGACTCTAGCGCAAGAACGCGTGACTACCATATCCTAAGAGTGATTTAAATGACGCCGACAGAGTTGACCACCCATTCGATGTTAATTCAGACCCCGATTACGTAGACATTAGTCAGGACATCTGCCAATTGACACTCGGCAATTCACATGCGGGTAGGCTAGGAAATTGGTTATTTGAGGCTAGTGACCTTTTGGTTTAAGCGGACTTTTGGCTTTAAGATTAATAAGGTGTAAAATAGGTTGTCTGGAAGAGATCACAGTTAGTGATAAGACCGCCTATTGTCCACCGATTGTCTTTGGTTATTGTTTTTATATATATATCGCCGGGTAGGCGACAAGCAATATCGGCGGGTAGACGACAGCAATATCGGCGGGTAGGCGACAAACAAATTGACAACACTGCACAGCACAGCTTTTCCCCCACCGGCTGAAGCTATTATAAAACGGCGTGCACTACGATGGCTCGCGAGAGTCTCCAGTCTACGCGCGGACAGTAAACATCCAATTTACTGGGAAATAACAAGGAGTTATGATTGAAGTTGATTCTTTGAGTTACTTCTCATAACGTCCTCCCATAATGGGATGTCACTGCTGTTCCGAGCAACAGGACTGCGTACCTCTTTAGTTATATCATTTAATCATAATCATAAAGAGTTATTGTAAAATCAACCAGTGTAAAGTCAGTCTAATTGTAATACTATCTTTATAGTGCTTCTTATCTTATTTCTTTAAGGAGTTATTGTAAGACCAACCTGTGTGATGTCCGTCTTATTGTAATACTGTCTATATATCACTCCATTATCTCTACATTACTCTTATACTCTCCTACATATATTTTTTTCCTTTGTATATTCTTGGTGTACAATAAAGTGTATATAAAAAAATAATTAAGGTGGCCTAGTCTAAAAAGTAGCTTTAAGCCTGGATATTTGAGTTTGCGGATTACCCGCAATCTCTGACTCATTAAGCACGTTAGGCGAAAAAAATAATCGAAAGAATCATGTTCGATTTGTTTTGATTTTTCGGGTTTGGTCTTTAAAATTATAATAATAGCCTATACTTTTTATAGTAACATAGTTACTCATGCCGGTGCCCTAATAGAGTGAGACTATGAAATGCCTTAAGACGAAATACTCAATTACCTTTGGTGCCTCTTCTAAATCATCTTATCCTACTTACTTTGGTTGAGAGCACATTTGTCTCCTATTGCTCTTTCACATATCCAAAAACCCAATAACACTTTTTCCACTTCAAGAATCGAACCTCTAAATCGTCCTGCATATATTTGAGCCGCGAGACCACGAGCCTGTCAAAACAGATTATATACACGTGACTAAGAACCTGCACTTTCCAATACAACCAATAATATATCGAAGTACAACTCCCATTACAATTCAAACTGGGTTAGTGGTAAGTATGGCACATGCACACCGCACCGCCGGCCCGTAACACAACACACCACACTCGTGAGAATATGTGCAATGCTGCGGTGTGACGCACGCCCGATTTTATTACATGTAATACCAACATTTACATATACAATAGTTCTACTTTTGTACAGGTACTACAAAGTGACAATTATCAATCCTTATTCGTACAACTGCTGAGCACAGGCCTCCCCTGCAACAGAGGGGTTAAACTTAGTCCAACAGTCTGGCCTGGTGCGGATTGGCGGACAATATAGCGTTTGATTATAATGTGTCTGTGTCTCTTTTCGATACTTTTTCGAGCATGTATCTATACTCTATGCTGCTACTGAAAATTTGCTAACACTACCCAAACGAATGACAAACCCATCACTTCTCAATTTCACACGCTTATATGTCTGTACTTACTCCAAATCCTAAAAAGTAATCTTCAAACATTTGCTATAAAAATAGACTATAAACATAGCAATAGATAAAAATAGGGGCGAATAGAAACAGAAGCAATTATTTTAACATAAATTAAAAACATTAAATATATTATTTTAAGTTACTATTCTTTCATCGGAAAAATTTAAGAAGCGTGCAAAGAACTTTTGTCACTTCACATATTATAATTCATTGAAACAACATTTAATGACGAGTCATTGTTTTTTGAATGAGATGAGAGTGGAGATTTCTCTTTAGCGTGATGTTTGCATACGCGCCCCATTCATTACCTCTTTTATATTTGTTGTATGAATGTGTTATTGCATAAGGTAGGAGCAAGAATATTATCTTAAAGTAGAAATCAAAACATTTGAAATCTTATGTGCTTTGGCAGTTTCTCATAGATGTTCAAAAAGTGATAGTAAAACCTAATTAAACATGTGTATGGTTGAAATAATTATGAGGTTAAAAGTAAATTTATAGTTTTGTGATACTGTACTACACATTGTACACAAAATATAGTCTCGACTCCAAGTATGATGTTATCTAAACTTAGATTTTTAGACTTAGGCTTTTCTTGAGATATATAGGTTATCTACTGCGTATCTTTAAAATATTCACTCTTATATTCCTAACTCCCAAATCCAAACAGAGTGCGGTTGGAAAAGCGATAAGATTATTAAGAGATTACCTATTTGACCCCGTAATACACAAAAGCTATTAAACGATTTTGTGCAAATAAAGTGATAGATTTCAAATTCGATTCCAGCTGTCTGTTTTATGTATGTTTGTCTGTCCAGCTGTCTATTCGAATTTCTGTTAATTTTTCTATGGTCCTGCATTAAAATTCAAGCAACCACCGATAGATGTCGCTAGCTCGATAAAAATAAATAATGCCAAAACCGTAATTTAATATTGTTATAAGATACGAGTCTTTCTTTTGCACAAAATATATGGACCACAGTAGGCTGGAGAAGGCAAATCCAGAATTTTTTATGAAGTATTTGTTGGCAAAGGTACTTTTCTATATTCACATTACGCTTTCCGGACCCACGTAATAAGCGAGTCCGGAATCTAACACCGATAGAATTTTGATAATCGGTTCAGTACATAAGAAGATTATACCGTCCTTCAACTGAAGTTCAACCCCACATACTCAACCGTAGTCCATCCAACACGCACTGATACCGCATAAAGGTGCCATTCTATGCCGCAAATATCACGATAATAATATGTAGAAGGTACATTCGCATAGAACGGAATCCTTTGAAAGGATTCTGAGCTAATGACATTTACGTTCAGTCCTTCCAGTAAACAAACCGCAGTGGAAGTCATTTATTATAGGATTTACATGTTTTGGGTTTATAATGTCAACGACAGGATTTAAAAGTAGTTACGGTAAGGCCAAAAACACTTGAGGCCTCAACAGGAAACCTTGATTTTCAAGGTATCTTGTTATTAGTGGCATAAAGGCATTTTTTTCACGTTTCTATGAATTTGTCTTCAACGATATTGCATAAAATCTGGTCTAATTTTAGCCAAGCTAACTTTTTATATTTAAACGAAACTAAATTTAGCGATTCAAAAAAGAAAATCCACCTTGCATAAGTATAAACGGGCATTAAAATTCATACAATTACAGAGCAAAACAAACATAATTTAATTCCGCCATTTGTCACGCTTTTCTGACTACACTTTCGGCGTTAAATTTTTCTAGGTTAACACAAATTGTGGATCCTCGCGATATCTTTCCGATCTCCCGTTGCAAACAAGATTATTTGCACCTATGAGTTTTTATTACATTTGCAACTTTATTATAAGGTAGTATGGAGGTGGTATAGCAAGTATGGTCACCTTCAATCACCGGTTGCGACAGCGCTTCTAGTCAAGTCGGTTCCATACTGCCGAGTTGCGCGGCTTAGTTGCTTGCATAGTGTTAGAAGGGAAAGGTTCGCGTTCATTGCACTGATGCTCTTAAAATCGCAAGTGAAAATAAATATTGTGACGTCACAGCTGTCATAGACACTTTTTGTTTTTAACGCGCCCGTGACATTGGCAAAGGAAACAAATGGTGCGTCCGGAGTGTTGATACTTTAAGGATTTTGTGAGTTCAAAGGTGACATTATGCCCCAGATTTTCTTCAAAAAAGTGATGGTTGTAAGGGAGCGTGGTGATTTAGAGGTGAGCCGCTTTCACTTTCCGCGCCGCTTGCCTCCTTGTCGGCCTGTTATCGTTTGTATAAAATAACACGTATTTGCATTGCGTATTGCAAGTGTTGGTTTATTGAACCCTTGAGTTTATTGATCTAGTATTGCATGCTACATAAAAAATTCATAATTCGTCATTAAAATCTACGCCTGAAATAAGCTTTACCTGAAGACTAATAGAACAACTTCTGCAAGTCTGCTTCCAGCAACGTCCTGTGATATAAAAATATTTATCAGTCAGAAGTATCATTAAAGTTTGTAGCTAAAAATGATTAAAAAAAATTGGAGGTCACATTGTCCGATTTACGACAGTATTGTTAATATTGCTTAAAACTGGGCTATTTAATGTTCATTGCATTTGTAATGTATTTTATGTACCTACATACGGGAAAATTTTAATTTTTGTTTATTGTTGGTTATTTTATTTGTAAGCCAATATATAGTCTGGGTTTCTTTTAAATTAATAAATAGAAAGAAATATTAACAAGAAATAATTCGGCATTATTAAAAGTAAGTAAAAAGCAGTGATGGCCTCGAGGTTTAGTCGCGCGGTCGAGAATCTCGGCGGTCGCGGGTTCGAACCCCAGGCACACACCTCTGCCTTTTCGAAGTTATGTGTGTATTCAAAATTGAATTATCACTTGCTTTAACGGTGAAGGAAAACATCGTGATGAAACCTGCACACCTAAAAGTTCTTAGGAATTTCTTAGGTGTGTAGTCCGCCAACCCGCACTAGGCCAGCGTGGCGGACTATGGCCTAAACCCTCTCAATGGTAGAGGAGACCCGTGCTCAGCAGTGGGCGTATATGGGTTGATGAAGAATGAAGAAGAAAAGAAATTAAAAGTAAGTAATAACTAAAAATAATGATAACATTCATCCGATAATACAATCCGAATTAACCTTATTCGTCGAATAACTGTTACAGGATCCATGAAACAGCGGAAATTAGTGTATTACGTAGATCCATAAAAAATATTCCGTGTAACACTTATTCTACAAAATAAAGGTCATATTGAACATACACGAACGAGTATAAAAACGTGTACAATTTCCATGCTGTTTAAACGATTGTTGTGATGAAGGAAAAATATTATTTCCTCGATAAAAAAAAAATAAAGATTTGCTCCTACGTATCATCATCATCATCATCTGCTGCCTTTCATACATCCACTGCTGGACATAGGCCTCTCCTATGGCACGCCACTGGGCTCGATCTTCGGCCCTCCTCATCCAACCGCTGCCAGCTACCTTGCGGATATCTTCACCCCACCTAGCCAAAGGGCGTCCTACCCTATGTTTGTCCTTTTTACGTTTTATTATGAAAAAGTATAAGAACACCTCAAATGAGCAGATAAACAAAAAATAACAACCAAATAATAAAAAATAGCCTTAAAATAATAGTAAATATGAAACAAGTGTAAGATGTGTATGAATAATGCATGAAAAATGCATTACGAATTGTATTACACAATCAGGTCAAAGACCTTCGTCATATAAGTCAAGTATTAGATTGTAATTTCTTGTTAGCTAGACAAATAAATAAATACACCCAACAGTCACATACATAGTCCTGACCCCACACTAAGATACGAGTCTTGTGTTGTGGGTATCAGAAACTACGAGAGACTTTTCTGGTCTCACAAACACCCAGACCCGAAAGAAATATTTGTGGATCACACAAACATTTGTCTCGGTGCGGGGATCGAACCCACGGCCGCTCGTTTCGCAAGCTGGTGTCTAGCCAACTGCGCCACGGGGCTGTCAAGATAGAGTACCTATACTATTCAAAAAAAGTCTAACGCACCCAATGATAATACAAAAAAGCTAAAACTACATCCACGCAATTAATAATGGCCAGTTAGTTGTCGACTTCTAATAATGAACGTCTATTTCTGATCTGATTAAAACCTCTTTTTTAGTTCCTTTTTGCGCACGTCTCCATCAGTCTAGAACTGTAATATCCTTGCCTTTGCCTATTGAGGCATCACAATAAAAACGCCTCGTCTGTCAAGACCGGTTTCTTTAAAATATACGCTGACATTTTATTTTTTAATGTCTCGATAGAATTTTGGATGTCAAGGACATTTGTTAATTGATAACTTATTAGCAAAATCATTGTTTATGAAGAATATATCGCACTAGTATTACAATAGTGTTGTAACTCAAAATACATCGAAATTGACATAACACTATAATTAAACGTAAAATTTAATTCCTCACAAGTTATTAAAACTGTCATTGGAATAATGCAGAAAATGAATAAGTTATGACGTGTTAAGACATTATCCATGACTGACCGGTAGTCTAACCCTCCATCCCAATATTGTGTCATCTTTAGTTGCGACCAACAGTGATCGAAAAAGTGCATGCCGCTTGTTGCATTATTTCGAGTTCCAACGTTATTACTGGATCAGGTATGTAAAATTCATAGTTTTATTTTGAATTAATACAGTATTGTTGATTTACACTTGACATGGTTTTGTTCTTATTTTTAGTTAATACACTATTACTGATTTACACAAGCTTTAATAAAAATAATATTTCTACTTAAGACACTATAATTGACTAAGTTAGTAATTTTTGACATAATACAGTTTTGTTGAATTATAATTTTAAATCGATTTTTTGCATGGTCTATATATTTATTAATAATAATATTTACTTTAAGTTACAGTATTACTTACAATTCGATCGAATGTGTAGCAGTTTAATGCAAATAAAGCTTATAAACTTTTTTATTTAAAAAATTAGAGTTACTTCACTCTTTGTGACAAGCATCAGGTTGGGAGGTGGGTAGGAATGTATTTAACAAAATAAATATTTATTTAATTTGCAGGTTTAGTACCTATCCATCGAGGGCCATCAGTAGAAGGCAAATGACGAACTTTGTGTGAATTCATCACCGTCATTATTGTCACAGGTGAATAAAAACGATCAAACTGCTATCCAGGTAGAAGACATTGATACTACGAAAGTGCAATCGACACTTTCGACACCGTCATCATCTACAGTTCATTCAGTACTTCAACAAATCGACGTAAACAGTTCCCCGAGTATGATTGTAATCAAAAGAAATATTACATTTCACCCATCCACTAAGACCAGAGCGACGATGTTGATTCCCATCATGATCCACATTTCGTTCCTAATTCACCAAGAAAGGAATCTAGGGTAGCTCTTTTTCTGGAAGCTCTTCTTCAAGCGGCATGGATGATAGAGTTGTGAATAATGTGAGTCCCGTTGCTGGAACCAGTGGGCTGACTACTGAATCAAATATTTCATCGGAATAGCAAAACAATAATACCTGGGGCAGGAAGAGATGGAGAGGATACATATTGCGAGACCTGGAAAATGCAGGTTAAATTGTTGTGTAAAAATAAACGAGACATCAAGACAAGATTTTGTTTGCTAAAAATTGATTAAAAACAAAATTTTAATTACAAATAGTGTAGTTTATCAAGATTAGGTAAGACTGTTTTTGTCTTGAAAGGTTTATGTTATTTTACAAAATGTTTCAACTTGTTTTTAAGTAGGTATAGGTAGACAAGCATTAGTTTTAGTACACTATATTTCAATTATCACAGCTAAAAAGAATAATCTGGTTTTATTTAATAATATCCTAACCAAAAAAATAAAGAGATCGTATTAAATGGTATATTTTACTACCATTTACTCGGAATTCGTTTTCGATTTATTGTTGTAATGCCAAAAAGTGAGTTTAAAACGTAAAGAAAATGACTTATTCAAACTGTCGTAACACAAAATATTTCAACAATAATGACGTAATTAAAAATAATATTTTATTTTGAACATTGTGCTTGGAAAAATACTGTCTTAACTCAAAATTCGTTAATAATTTCCCTGTTATTATTATTTTTTTAAAAAATTAAAAAGGTAATGCCTTCAATTTCATTCCAAAAACACATAAAACATTCATTATATTCGTACCTATTACAGAAAGTGACAAATTAGTTTTTCGTTGATTCTGAAAAATCGTCTTTTTTGAGTTACAACACTATTGTAATACTAGTGCGATATGCTAAACACTTTTAGTGGAACTTTTTCGCAAATTGTTTTGTTGACTTTTGTAATGTTTTTAAGCAAAGTTTAGGTTAGATAATGTAGCTAGTGGACTAAAGTTTATTACACATTTAGAAATTTCGCACTATTTAGAATTTACAAGCAGGGCTAAGTACCAATCTCTTGGACTTATTTGCATAGCTTATAAATACGTCTTGAATCTTAAAATGCAAAAATTATTTTTATTAAAACCATATTAATCATATGATCGAGAGATAAGAATCTATACCCAATAATAGGTTATAGAACTGAAAGATATTATTATTTACTTGTTTATTCCAATAGAATTTTAACTTCAACCGTGCAAAGTCTGAACAAGTCTAAATTTAAAAACTTTAAAACATCCATATACTGAAATATAAATATGCAAGTACCGAGAGGAAACTATTTAATCAAATAAGACATAAATCGAAATGTAATGAATTAACAAATGTCAATAGTATGAAGAAATAGGAACCAGTACCACAGCTAGTACGAGTTGCACATCGGCCTTGTCGTATCTGTTATTATCTGCTAATGAGATCTACGCACGGATTTTGAAACAAACAAACATCGAATGATTGGCGTCTGTATGAAGGTGGTTTTATCTGGGTAAAAGAAGAGTTTTCACGTAGGATTGAAAAGTTGTGGATTCAATTCATGGGTTAAAGGTAGTTTTATTTATCTTTTATGTAAGTTTATATTTTGGAGACTTGAAAAAGTTGTTGAAATTTACTTATAGAAATAAGACTTTATCAACTCTTTCGGAAATAAACGTTGTTTTGACTCTAATCTAGTGAATCTGGTTGTACTTTTACATGCACTTACTAGCAATAGCAACGCAAGGTATGAGGTTATATTAAACCTCAAAACACTTGTGTGCCGCAATAAATTTAAGACTCATAACTTTTAAGACTTTTCACTTTATTTTGTCGCAAAAGATATAAAATTAAAAACAAAAAATACACCCAACAGTCACATACATAGTCCTGACCCCACACTAAGATACGAGTCTTGTGTCGTGGGTATCAGAAACTACGAGAGACTTTTCGGTCTCACAAACACCCAGACCCGAAACAAAGATTTGTGGATCACACAAACATTTGTCTCGGTGCGGAGATCGAACCCGCGGCTGCTCGTTTCGCAAACTGGTGTCTAGCCAACTGCGCCACGGGGCTGTCAGTCATATAAATCTTCCACTAGCATAGTTATTAATCCAATCGCCGTGTGTGATCTATCTTATGACTCCAATATTCCTTGAAATTGGAATAACAATAATTTAATCATGCAATAAAATCAAGCTATAACTATCCTTTAATTATATACTGAGAGACCAAGCGAATGCTTTTAATCTCAGCATGTGCAGATTATAATTATCGTGTGTAGGAGATTAAAGAACGGATGTTGTGGAAGGCAGGAAATTGGCTTTGGATACCGATGTAGGTTCTATAATTAGAGTAAGTGGTTTTCTTTTTTTTTGCTAGTGATGTATTTGTATACTATTTAGTAATCACAACGCATATTTACATGAAACGTATTATATGACATTGAAAGTTTTCATTTTTGTATGTTGGTGCGTTTCTTGTACAGCTTCGTCTAGAAAGCAATAACGCAATCGAAAAACTATACTAAAATTAACCTCATCATTTATAAGATCTTGTAAAAGACTATGAAAAAGTTACGATTGTATTCATAAATATGTACTAGAAAGAGAAACATGTACCTACCTAAGAATTTTACACTAATCTAAAAGGTTTACAAAAGTGCAATAAGCGTAGTGTATAAAGAAGAACTTTACTCAATTGAAAAGACATAAAATGACGTATTGAGGCCTATAAAGTCAACTGATTCATTGACCTTATCCAACTGTTCGTCTTTTTAACTGAACCATTTTCTTTTAAGTACATATTGTTCTACTTCGTAAACCAAGCATAATAGTCTATTAGAACCGTGACTGGACCCATACCTGCCTGCCTACAAACTAAAGCAGCATTAACTACTATGTAAGGTAGTAGAAGAAAGTCGACAATTACTGCCCTGAGCCTTACTGGGTAATCCATTTGGTCTAACGTTATTTAAACGTCTACTTTTTCGTTTACACCTACCATTGTTTTAGCTTCATAAAACTACATTGATTCTTCGATAAGTGGATCAAAACTTTTAACTAGAAGCAATTTTTTATGACTGTAATAAAAGGTATCGTTCACAATTAAAATACTTTCAAATATTGTTAATTTTGGTCTCTCATTTCAACCTGTTAGGACTTGCATGTTAAATCCTTAGCAAATAACATTCAGTGGTTTACAATATGCCTTGACGAGTAAGTCAGTAATGGATTTAACTCAAAGAGTAAATAGTAAAAAACAAACTTTATATAAAGTAATGCTTACAACTCCAATCACACCAAATTGTACTACTTCCAGCATCTAGCGGCAGTGCAAAATGACCTCTCATTGCATCGATTTACAGTGTCAAATTCCATAGCAACCCTGCTCCAAATGGTAAATCGCTTGACGTAACTTGTGGTAGCACAATGTGGTAGGCCTACCGTCGCGTGTCACGTGCCATTAGAGCGCGAATCAGGGCAGCGCGGCCCCGTTGCGCAACTCGCCTTGAGTGCCCGATGGGTGCACCGCGCCGCTCACCGAATGCTCGAGAGCTTTACCTAAATGCCATCCGAGCAAACATGGTAATGAGCGTTGGCTTCTTTAGGTGTTGTTTGTATATATTTGTATCTTTAAAGCGATGGGAGAAGCCGCCCGCAATATTATCTGCAAATTATACTTACAGGCAACCCGCACTTGGCTAGCGTGGTGGATTAGGGCATTTAAGCCTTTGCAGGGGAGGTCCGTGCCCAGTAGCACGTATATGGGCTAATGATAATGATGATGTTGGGAGACTTATATTGATGTTTTGTTTAAGATATTTCGCAAGTTATAAAAATAGTACTCGAGGTTTTGGGGGACGGTCAAGGCAAAAACTCAGCCATCCCGGATCAAACCTTAGGCACACAACTCTGACTTTTCGAAGTAAAATAGCAAGGAAACCTGCGTACCTAAAAGTTCCTAGAAATAACCTAAGGGTTAGGCATCAACTATAGAGAAAGCCCGTGCTCAGCATTTGGACTCATTTATGCTGATGATGATGCTTTGTTAGTTACGTTCAATAATCACATAAGCGGAACAGAACGAATCTACTGTTGCTTAAGATTTTGATCCTTATAGGAAGCTTTCGTATTGATGTGGTCAGTAAAAATTTGCCTGTATCAAGCCATCTGATTTGGCAGCTTGATTGCATACGTCAATGTATACGGCGAAGCAAAAACAGCTGTCAGTGCATTGAATAAGAAACTAACATTATAAGTGCATTTTGTCATTTCGATCGTATGATTTATGATGATGGGACATGAAAGGCGTATCGTGCTTGCGAGAAATCGTCGAATATCTCAACGGTTGAGGATCATAACCCAGACATAAGACTTGTCGAAGTACACACAACATATTGCGAATCCATAAAGAAAAATCAAGTGTTTTAATAGTACAGGCTGATACACTTAAACATTTTTTTCAAGTGACGCAACTTTAACTATAAATGAAACATGATTAAGATTCCTTTTGATGGATACTTATCCAAAAATATCTTTATAAGTGCTAGGAAATAACTAGCGCAGTTACATGCTGGTACGAAATCGCCTCCATCTCCTTAGTTACACGCTTAAAATACAATTTCTAAGAGCAATTAAATCCTAAGCTATTTCCAGCGTCCAATAAGACTACGAATCAATCTGACGAGCTAACTGCCATCAAACGAACTCTAAAATTAACATCTTCTTAAATAAAACCGTTCAAACAAAGGATTTTAATACCAAGTGAGTTTCAAGCTAAATAAATACAAGAAGGCGTGATTTATGGGATCTAAATACAAATTTAAACTTACATTGAAAAAACAAAAAGCAAGCAAATGTAGCTCTTAAACTTTCGTAATAAGAAACATGGTTTACAAAAGTTTGGAAAATAAAATTTGGTTCTAAGGACTGACGTCAATCGGCGCCAACAGATGGCGTTAGTAGGATGCTCATGTGTCACTTGATCGATGTCATGTCGTTTTGTCGGCCTTTTTAGGTGCTATTTATGTGGTAAATAAAACATCCATTAATTTATTCTAATTATTAATATATAATTAAACGAAGAGGTACCTATATTCCATCCCATTTACTTTTTTTAAATATTTGCCACGTTTTAGAAATCAATTTCTTTAATTTTTATACATTCACAAAACAAATCGGACACTTTTCTTTCTTTTTAATTTGTCGGGAGGAATTTCATTCCGTTCAAATACCTTACAAAGCTTTGTGCATTTTTGTATTTGATAAATAGAAATCAAGAAAGTGTATAGTTTGTATGTATTATGGTATGATATCAAAATTGAAAAAATACATTCGGAGACAGTACTGATAATATAAGCAAATGCATACCATACATTTGCTAATACAGTAGACTCCCATCCGAAAAACGTTTTGCTGGGCAGTGTCCCTATAGTCCGGATGTTTTTACAAAAAAGTACATTGTAATCCGACAAATTACAGATCCAATGATAAAATTCTATTCGTTTCATCATAAAATTAACGTCATTAATTATATTTAAAAATATGCACAATTTTACATTAGGAAATAATTGTGTACAAACAAATACACATACTAAAATAATCAAAAATTATGAATCAATCAATGCATAAAAATATTCATCAGTTTTTTTTTAACATTGTTGAAACGTGAGACCATGTCGGATTACAAGGGGTGCCGGATTAGACAGGGGCCGGATTACCGGGGGTCCACTGTAATGCTAATATTTGTAAATCATATTACACTCGCGCTCAAAATTTAAAAAGTGACAGGTCATTCGAAATTCAAATTCGAAAGTCCGTCATAATTGATGCCATAGATTAAGTGTTGCCAATGCAAAATTTTTAGTCTATGGAATCCATGGATGTATCGTAATGAAACTGATAGTACGTATAGACAGGTGCCAGAGGTTGTGGGAAAGGCAAGCGCTTGCGCAACATGCGACCTTGGTACAATTTATAAGATAAACACGTTGTCTTTGACATGTGGTTGCAGGTGACATGTAGGTACTAGGGAATGCAATCCCGATCCCGCGAGATCGGGATCCCGCGGGATCCCGAGTAATTTTTCGGGATCAATCCCGACGCATCATATGACGAGATCCCGTTCGAGATTGACGGGATTGGGCGGCAGTAGTCAGGATTTATTTCAGTGTGGAGGAACAAGGGGGCGATTTTTGCAGTTTGCATATACTTGCCTCGCCACGCTATTGCCAACCAGTGTTGAGTCGGAGAGGGCATTCTCTGCAGCGCGATACATTGCAAAGGACATTAGATGCCGTTTAGCAGATGATACTATTATTTGGTAGCCTTTGTTTTTTAAGGAGTCATTTTCAAAATCACTCGTTTTTGGTAACTACTTCCTAATTCCTTTGAAATATGTTTGTTATTTTGATTATCTAATTTACCTATGTTAATTTCCTTAAAACCTGATAATTATTTTTGGTTGGTAAGATTAAAAAAAAAGGATTTTATTTTCTTTGGAGTTATATTTATTTATTTATTTATGTACTTTTTGTACACTATAGAATAAAATAAATATAAAACATTAATGAAGCATAACGAATACGAGTTTTATCGCTAGCTGCGATCTCTTCCAGACAAGCTACGCGACTGGAATGAAAGGTCGTAGTTCTGGCAGTTGTCTTCAGAATTGTAAAATAGAAACAGAAAAAAAATCTAATAATGTATATCAATAACAAATACATACATAAACATACATGAATGTAAAAAGAAGATATGTTAACTTAACATTGAATAGAAGATATTAGTGTAAAGATTGCATGAGTAATTTACAGAAATCAAAACAACACTATTAATAAAAGAATATAAATACTAAACGACATACATATAAGAATACGAATTTACCAAATAAAATATAAAGTTTAGAATAGTAAGTTCTGAGAAGTTTTTTAAAAGTGGAAAGCGATTTAGCTTTACGAATTGTTAGTAGTAATTCATTCCACAGACGTGCAGCATGGACTGTAAAAGAATTATTAAGAAATTTGGTGCTATGCTTATTTCAAGTGTTAAATTTTCTGAGGACCTAAGCGGTCGTGCATGTGTAGCGCTTAGAAAACGGAACCTATATTTAAGATAACGGGGAGCAGTGGGATTGAATAAAATTTGAAAAAGTAGCAAAAGAATACGAGTATTCCGGCAAAGGCGCATAGATACCCACTTGAGTTTATCACGAAATTCAGAGACGTGATCATGTCATATTTTATTATGTTATTTTACTTAACCTCACTATCACAAACAAGCAGTTATTAGTTTCTTTAGTCATCCAAATTAATTATTTTTTTAAAACTAGACGGGATCCCGAAAATTCCGGGATCCTGCGGGATTGATATTTCTAATCCCGCGGGATCTCGAATTTGCAATCTCGAGTCGGGATTGCATTCCCTAGTAGGTACTGACTTAGTAGCCTGGAGGTCGGAGAAATAGGCTTTTTTTAAATTCTTCATAAATAATGTATAGAGCAGGGGTTCCCAAACTTTTTTACACTATGACGCCCTATAGAATTGTTATTTTTCTTGCGACGCAAACCATCATCAAAACTACCTACTTTACTGGAAATCAAAACAGTAGTAGTTAGCCTAATATGAGGTTATCAGAAAAATACGGACAGCGAATGTTTGCCGACCGCCTCGCGACGCCCCCAGGATGTTGCCGCGACGCCCTAGGGTGTCGCGACGCACAGTTTGGGAAGCCCTGGTATAGAGGATTATCGAGCTAGCTATGATTATACGTACAAAAAACATACCTAAGCCAAATTCTTTGGAGCGTTTGGCCGTTTTCTGATTAACTTCGTTGCGGGATTATGAAAATTTAGGTCCCCTTAGATTCGCTGATCTTCATTGCTCGGCGCCAATACTGTGCGTGCCATTGTTGATCCTGGAGTACAGGAGTTGCAGTGGCGGGTATGTGGTGGGACAGGGCTAAAAAAAGGTATAGTTTTGAATTCCACAAAGCAGACGAGCCTTTTTTCCTGTTTTGACTACATTTCCAGACATTACAATTTTCTAGTCAAAAAGTTTGGCAACAATTTTTCCGACCTGGCAGTCGAACCCGCTACCTATAGATCGTGTAAAATGGTAATTTTTCTGCTTTATATGCTACAAGGTAAAAAATAGGCTAAAGAAAATATTTTTCCAAAGGACATGATCGAGCTCTAAAAAGACCGGTAATGATTAGAACTAAATAAAGAAAGATTAAATGCGAAATAGGGATATAATAAATAAATTCAATATCTATAGTCTCTTGCAACTTGTACTTCATGTCTCGATCGAAATTCACGTTTGATTATGACAATATATTTTCACTTTTTGGCAAAGACGTGACTCGGCGGAATGCCTTTTGTTATGGTAACGTCTGTAATGTAATTATTAGCTTTCCTTACAACATTCATATGCTTTTTTGTATGCAAATAAATAGCTACTACAGCGTTGAGTATGAGGTAGTTCTTCTATTAAAAATATCCGATACTTCTCTTGATGACGAATTTTTACTATTCGAATTTTTAATAGCAAGAGATAATCATAATGACGACCATCTCTCGACCAAATTATGGCGGCATATTAGTTAAAGAAATCCCACCAAAACTTGGAATATTGGAATCAAAACGTAATTTCCAAGTCAATAGAATATTTATTTTTTAAATAAAGAAAACGTTATGATTCAAATATGGTAACGGTTTTTATTTTGTCTAATACTCTTTAAGTTTTATTGCTATTATCGTAACTCTTATGACCAATTTCAACAAGATCTTAAAAAGGGCCGTCTATTCCCCTTATCATAATGCAACTTCCGTTCAATTATTTGTCTGTTTAAAACTATTTCTCCGAAATTATAGATAAGGAGATATAAGGTTAATTAACATAATACATGACATCATCTTAGTGAGACGCCAAGTGACCTCTTTACAATTCACTGATGATATATTCATGGGAAGAATGTATCGACTTCCTGGTCCAAAAGTACATGTCTCTATTAAAAATATACGTAAATATAGCAAGATATTCTTCTTCTTCTTCTTCATCAACCCATATATGCCCACTGCTGAGCACGGGTCTCCTCTAACATTGAGAGGGTTTAGGCCATAGTCCACAGTTAAGCAGTGATGGCCTCGAGGTTTAGGCGCGTGGTCGAGAATCTCGGCGGTCGCGGGTTCGAACCCCAGGCACACACCCCTGACTTTTCGAAGTTATGTGTGTATTCAAATTGAATTATCACTTGCTTTAACGGTGAAGGAAAACATCGTGATGAAACCTGCACACCTAAAAGTTCTTAGGAATTTCTTAGGTGTGTAGTCCGCCAACCCGCAGTAGGCCAGCGTGGTGGACTATGGCCTAAACCCTCTCAATGTTAGAGGAGACCCGTGCAAGATATTAAATGAGAATATATTTGTTTTAACATCGCGTAAAAGCCTCTGTATTTACAAGATGTAAGTTGCGTCATGCGAGCCATAAGAGAGGCCTATGTCCAGCAGTGGGCGAATTAAGGGCTGTTGATGATGATGATGAAGTTGGCATATCAGCTGTGCTTGACAACGAAAAAAATTTTTTACTTAAGCCCAGGAGTTGAATCTGGGACCTCAGGAGTTGTGCCGTGCATTCTTGTGCTGTGAAACCTATAACATATCCCTGGCTAAGTATCGTTTCACGCTTTCAAATAAATCTTAGTATGACGTCACAAAAGAATTCATAGTAGAGGCCGACCAAGCCTTCTCACTTATTTGTTTACCTACCGCCAAATAGATCGGATCGGTTACCGATGATTGGCACCCGAGACAATAGGGTGAGAGCGAAACAATTTCACTGATACTACTGTCATTAATCGATTATAATTAGACGAGCGTAGGAAGTGGAAAGGACCAGATAGCTTAAAAGGTTAGTGGGTGCAATAAAACCCGGGCGCAGTTTTGAATCTAAATCCAATAAAAACAAGTCCTAATACAATAAAACAAAACGCCTGTCATAATTTTCTGAGCAATATTTATAGTAAATGTGTTGTGTTGTTGTAATTTAACAAAAAGTCTGTTACTTCGGAACTTTTATATATATACCAAATGCCATTTAAGTCCGTCAAATAGTTTTTGCGTTTATACATTGCAAATATATAAAAGTACAAATATTTCTTTTTATAATATTAAAAAAAAATGTAAATAGCTTATGGATTTACAAGTGAGTGGGAATTATATCTATCGTCTATTTTTAGTATCTTTGACGGGAAAAAACAACTACATGAAACCTAGAATTCTTTACAAAATTATGGTATGGGCAATATATACGTCAACCGGATAAACAAATAATTTTACACCGTCCGGGCAGTCCCCAACATCATCATCAGTCTCTTCATCAAACGAAACACAGATGGATAGAACATAGACCATCTATGAGAAAGTATACCTACCAAAGTTGTCATTGCAACTAAATCCAATCTGATTTCTTCCAAATATTTTGCTTGAGAACTTAATTACACAATATTAAAGCTTCGCTTGATAGTAAAACGTATTGCGTAATAAGTAAAAGTGAATCCTTGCCGAGCCAATATTCGCGTAAGAAATGTGAGCTCAGAATCTTGAATATGTAATGTCCAGTTGCGTAATATTGTACCCTCATTAATAAAGCCCTTTTTGGTAGCTAAAAATGTTACATCCGTCAAAGTGATCTCTTCAAACTTGGGTCATTCACAAATCACAATGTATTAGCAAACCTGTTTTTTTATTATTAATATCATACTATTTTTTTGTAAAGTTGTTTTTACATTTTCCGTTCCGTGGTCACCGTAAAATTTGTTTATTGAAACCTGGCAGGGACACCACGTTTATCATACATAAAAATCACGAATGAATCGGCAATAAATTCTTCCTTCGTAAATTGTCGTATAGCCTTCATATGGCTCATAAAATATTACTTTACGTTTATCTTATTCAAAATCAAGCGTTGACATTATTTCCGATGCTCAAAACGAGTTATTGCATAAATATTACGTATACCGTCAATTATTTGATGTGCAACTTTCTTCTTGTAAAAGCTGTCTTTTGGACTCTCACTTGTCTTCAATGTCCTTTGTCTGAAGCGATGATTGATAGACAAGTCTTCAAAAGAGTCTTTATTTTTAATAAAATTAATATACCAACAACATTATCACGTGTCAGTTGTAATTTTTTTGAAGAACTGTCGTTAACTCTGATTAAGAAGTCCTAATAGGTTACATCTGCGGCAAATGAATGCTTCATTTGTAGATATTGACGTTGTAAGACATTGTTCTATTTTTGTTACTTTTTCTCAGTAATTAAATATATAAACGTAATGAAAAAGCAAATAGAAGAACACAAAATACTCATAAACTGATCTTGAAGATAAGAAGTTACTTACCGAGTCTTAGAAGTTTACGATCTTAGCGTAGGACAGAGTTTTAGCTAAATAAATCTTCTGTACGTAGCTCGATGCAACAATGATCTGACATCCAACTAATCGCCTTAAAGGCCTCATAGCAGATAATTTACGCAAGCTATTCCTCACAGTCTAGCCACGTTGCAATAGTAAAAGGATTACATAAACAAATTATCATGGGAAGTAATACTTTCTACTCGTAAACAACATCAATATGCGACCTGGCACCTATTTCGCAAAGGATTAAGTGTCGATTAAGTTAGTGCTTCTTTGGTGTTATGGTTCAAAATGGGGGTGGCAAAATAATAACGGTTTGGAGATTTTTCTGCGGAGCAATTTTACAAAAATAAATATGAGAAAATCATAGCTGGATTAGAAAAATGATTTTGCATCTTGCATTAAGGAATAATCGGTAGATGCAGGGAGTGCGTAAATATGCCCTATAAAATTGAAATTATTAATTGACGAAAAGTCTTGGTAGAAATAAAATCTGTCTACTTCTTCACAGGGGTGATAATTCGTACAATCTATACTTCAGTCGATGGCAAATTAGCTTAGTAAATGTTGGAGGACTTCACTAATACCAAAAATCATCCCCGTAATATTTTTTTTTATTAAGTACGTGTAGTCCGCCAACCCGCACTAGGCCAGCGTGGTGGACTATGGCCTAAACCCTCTCAATGGTAGAGGAGACCCGTGCTCAGCAGTGGGCGTATATGGGTTGATGAAGAAGTACGTGTAACATTAAAATTGTAACCAACAGCGACATGGTGCTTCGACAGACCAACCATAGACAACTTTTGGCCACGCATAAAACAAGTTTAATAAAAAAATAAATGAAATTATGTATGCTTATAAATATTATAATGAACGCACAATTATCCACATTTCGCTGACTCGCCGTCCAAGCGGTTTGAGGTCACATCCAGATGTTGCGAAATGGTTTCTAGTTTCGGCGCGTGTTAAACATATAAATTTAATATTAGGTTTACGACTTGCATAATAATGCCATTTAAAACTAGAAAATATTATGCTTAAAATTTGGATTTAAATTTGTGTATCTTTGTAAATACTTATAGCTTTATAACATAACACTACATCGTGGTCTCGCAGCGCGAATATGTGCCTCGAAGTGTAGAAGTATTATGTCGCATTTGTGGAAGTTCTTGTTGTTTCACATATTTTCCTATACAACCAATATATGTATCTATAGTTATTCAACATGTATTACTCCCTTGGACTTTTAGAGCGACCTTCAAATGTAAAATTAGTCTAAGTATTCATCAAGTAATAAATTATTTATGAGAAAGTTTCCATAAATTGTGAAATTCATTAGCAGGTGGGTCTATAGATATTAAAAAATCAATAAGCTTCATTCATTCATAAAAACACAAGCAAAAAACACTTTCGTAATCGTTAATCATAGCATTCACGATAAAATGCCAACCATGCCCCCGAGCAAGCTATTCAATGTAAGCACTCTAAATAACTTACTTTTATACGTGTTTGTATTGCCAAGTAAATTGGTACATAAGTACTTATAATTATGCAAATATTCGAGGCTGAACTCAATCTTATAATATTGAAGAATGTATGCATGTAGCTACTGTACTTTTTAAACTTTTATATTCATAACTAGCGACCCACCCCGGCTTCGCACGGGTGTAATGCTGATATTTATTGGATGTTATCATACATATAAACCTTCCTCTTCAATCACTCTATCTATTAAAAAAATCGCATCAAAATCCGTTGCGTAGTTTCAAAGATTTAAGCATACAAAGGGACAGAGAAAGCGACTTTGTTTTATACTATGTAGTGAAGACAGGTAAGCGTGGTGAACTAAGGACTAAACCCTTTCAGTTGTAGAGGAGGCCCTGCAGTGGATTACGATGATATTCATAAAGGCACTAACAGTGACCAATTAATATGAGATGTAAACACACCAAAACTCGTGGTAATGTTGTGAAAAATGTCGGCAAATTTGTTTCTATGGTCGTCATAATAAGCTAATATATTTTTAAAGTTCCAAAGACTAGCGTCTTAAACCAAAACAAAAATCTCTTCAGCTTTATATATTAGTATAAATAAATTACTTCTATAACGTTGTATTCTCGGTACTACGAGCTCGCAGGGCCTTGGCCGATGTTTCCTATACAAACGTCTGTGTGAACTTAAAGCTATGACTCCACTATGGTATTGAACGAGGACGTAGCTCCGTTTGTTTTACGTATTATGTATAGAAAACAATCTACTTGTGTTTGTCTTTAGCTGTGCTGATCTACAAACAAATGGCTGTACTGCTTCTATTAAGTGTTAGGTTATTTTACAATAATTCCTCCCCATCCCCAATAGTAAGCAATATCTTACTTCCCCTTCTATCAAAATGTAAGCGTTAGTGAATATAATTAATTAGAATTGTCCCTACTAGAATGGCTTCTTACCAAAAAGCAAAGGCAGTGGCGTATATGAGCCATGTATTATTTCCGCCTTTATAGACTTTATGTTACTGGAAAACTCCAGAAAAAAAGATTCTTAGTACTTATAAAAGGCCAAAAAACACTTTCTCCTACCCGGGAATTGAATATCTCTCCATGGCGTGCGTTTTATTCTAGCATGGATTTTTCCATTGACCTGCATGGTGGACGGTCAGCTTAGCTTTACGACCGGTCTCCGTGGCCTTTGGCGTTTTCTTACTATACACAGTATAAACGTTATGTCACCTTGTTATTGATTGGTTTGAATGAAATAGATTGAAATGTGGTTGGGAATATTGAGGTCATCGCGATTGAGTTTCTATAAGGCGATCTGAACATCTATAGTAGTGTGCTTGTTAGAATGCATTTAATAAGTATTTTATATATGGTAAGTACATTTTAAAAAAAGAGTTTTTAATCCACCAGAACTCCTAAAAACGCCTAAAAATACATAATATATGAATTAGAATGCCAGTACAAGGGAATATCGCATTACTTTCAATTATAATTAACCTAAACACTTTTAAGCCAGTAATTGGAGTACAAAATGTGAAAGTGAAATCGTTTAACCAAACGTTTTATGCCATTGTGTGTGGAATAAAAAAAAGTAAAAAAATGCGTAGTTAAAAAAATATGAATTAATAATGAACCTTTTATTGAAATTTATTACTCCATTTCGCTGCCAGTGTTAGCTGACCATTTCGTTTAGTTCACCTCGGCGCACCGCGAGAGTGCGACGTGAATGCGGCCACCCGCCATTTTGAAAACAATAAACGTCATTGTTCCCGCGAATCCAAAATAAAATAATGTTTACATTCGGAAACAATTAAATTGTTCCTTTTCTAGTGATATAAATGTGGTAAATTGGATACTATTTTGGTGTGTTGTTTTAAAAAGGATTTTTATGTTTCTACGGGTAAGTTTTTTTTTTTTGAAGACAAGGATAATTAAGTATAGTTCCTATTGTCGCATGATTCCAGTCGTTTTAACGTATAATTGTGAGAACATTTGCATATTTAGTACTGTAACGTGAAGGTAACTTGTAAATATTTTTATGTTTGTTCGTGAATGCAGCGATTGTCACGAAATGTTTGTCTGTATTTTTTATTCGTGCTAATTTGCAAATAGGAAATACACAAATAGTTATGGTTTCTGGCAACAATTTTATAAAAGTGCCGAAGAATTTGTTCTAATTTTGAAAAAGGCTTTGTTATATAAAAAGTTAAATAGTAAACATAAATCATTTAGATATATAGGCTACTTGAATGGAATGTTATAAAAATAAATGAAATCTTATTGTTTAATAACAAAAAAAAATATTAACAATCCATACTCTAGTTTAAATCGGACCGAGATCATAAACGCAAGTTATGAGTTTAAAACCAGGCTGTATGTCTATAGTTATATGAAAAAAGTTCCTATTTACGAATCCAGAACCAAAAATATCATAAAAGCCGGTGTCTGCAAAGAAGACAAAACATCACTTGTAGACCCCACAAATAAGTATGTAGGTTACAATTAACAAGTAATAGACCGTTATATATGACTAGTAATAAGGAAACAATTATTGACATAAAATTTGTGTTGTATCATATATTAACGATCTCTGGTGAACATTGCAGCCACTGTCACGTTTATTAAAATCACGTTTATTTTATAAATCAAAAAAATAAAAATGTTCAAGCTTAATATGAAGCCACACAGAGAGGTAAATAGATCATAAATTGACTCCCTGTGAAGGGACTGTCCTTGCAAATGCAAATTGAATTGTATATATTAGAGAACCAAGAACTACCACGATTGTTTATTGATATTAAATGTCTCTAAGTAATGTGGAATATGATATTCCGAAGGTAATTTTGTCGTAAATTTGTCAAAATTAAATTATTATGTTTAGTCTCACGTAGAAGGCAAGCTTATTGCTATTTACCAAGTGTGTTGGCTTCGGGTACTACTAAGAATTTAGTAACACATAAATTTAAAAACAGTTTTGTCAAACCGGGAATCGAGCCTAGGCAAACACTTCCTTTGAACCCACTACTGCCGAGATTCTCGACCGCGCGCCTAAACCTCGAGACCTCTCCTCTATTATTTTTAAATCGATCTTTGTCAGGTTACTGCGTTTTTACTCAAAGTTATTGCTATTATCGTACAAAATATTTGTAGATACCTACATTTCGAGAATTATTAAATACATTGGCAGTTGCTTGTCTCATAACAATTCAGTCAACATTCGCCACAAATACTGGTCGCCTGTGTTGAAGTCGTATTTTTTCTTAATTAACTTGCAAATTTATGACCAAGATAATAAAGCACACAGCCAGATCGTTGGATAACGAAGACGTAATCCGAAAACATCTGATTTTTACATAATATATTGTATATTGCATAACTTTCGCTTCCTACGCAAATACTGGCCTCATATATCGTCTAGGAAATGAAAATATATAAAATTTCCGGTTTTACATATGTATAGTTGAGAAGTTGGTCAAGTGGATAAAATTGGTTTCTTCCAGCTATGATATGTAGAAGTCAAGACAAAAATCTACTAATTTTAATGCTTGAATTAATTTATTCATGAATAATTTTACAGAATAACGGAATATTTTCCTTGTGTTTTATGCAGTAATAGATATCTGTAGTTCGTTTTTTCGACTTAATCCCAATCTGTTTCAATCGTAGTTAGACGAGTACAAGCTTAATTTAGCTCTATATTCGCATTACAAACAAAACAGAGAACACGTATGATTATCTAGTAAGAATATTTATGGTTATCTTAACGCGGTGCTTAACAGTTAAGCAAAACAGTTTAAAGACAATTAATTGCATGCAAAAATTTATGCAGTAAAGATTGGAAGACTACAAAATTGAAAGGATTAAATAATCACCAAATAACTACGGACTTGTTGCAGTCTTTATGATAGAATAGAGGGAAGAAGGAATATCTACTAATACAAAACAAAACACAAATATCGTTGACATCAAGAATGAAAATCCGCTTCAAAATATTATTTCTTTACCTTCCTTACAGCTATTAACAACATAAATTTCTAATCTCTTTAGTTTTAAAGCTGTATAGTTTGTTTAGACGCGCAATTCTCAGCAATTACTGGTCCGATTTGAAAAATTATTTCAGTGTTATATTTCCCATTTATTGAGGAAGGCTACAGGCTGTATGTCATGCGGCGACCGAAAAGAGCGCAGCAGCATTGGAAACGCAGAAAAACTATTCTATTTAAAATCCAATTTTTTCTATACTTAGTTGCGTTTAATAAGGTTATTTAAATAAAGATGACGATGATAAAACCAAATTAAAATCTATGAATCGATATCAATAGCCAACACTGGTGGCGTGTGATTGTGTACAGAGCCGAACAATGATCAGATATCTTTCGAATGTGGGCCATCACAAGAATTCATCTGCGGCCGGCATAACGGTACATCTCTAACCAGTTTCTAACGTATTGCCGTTTATCCTTACTTCGCAACAGTCTAAACACAGTAATTATTACTCAAAACATTCATGTTTGTATTACTTATTAAGGGCGTGAAGATCGTTGGAAGTGGTTTAATGTGTCAGGTTTTGTTTAATCGTTTCAATAATCCCGGTTATTGGCTGTAAAGTATAACTATTCTTTTTTTGTTATTGCGTCGAGTGATATAAGAATGTAGTAAAAGTTTTCAGTGTTATGTATTAGTACTAAATTTCCAAACGAAAATGTCATTAAACTTTATCTAAAATTTGTCCGAATTCGAACCTAAGACTTTCTGAACGCAGAAGTTATTTCAAGCATACACAAGACTAAATATTCATAATGAAGTGATAGTTTCTGATATATTCATCAGTAAATTAAACATCTATTTGCAATTAATATATTTATTAATGCAACAATTTGCTAGTATGAAATTGACTTTTTAATCAGTCAATTATAAGAGGTATAAAATTGTATTTGAGAATCATATGTTTATTAATTTATTGAAAGATGGATAATTGGATAGTTATTAACAAAATATTTATGGATTGTGGTCTTTTATGTCCAGTAGACATTAGTATGCTCGGTTTTAATATATTACATATGGTAATTTACTGAACTAAATCTTTCATTACTGTCATGTCCCATGATTCCTGAGAGAAAATTGATTCTTCCACATTTATTTTAACCGCAAGCTGCTTATTAAAAGTGATTGTGGCAGATTAACAGTGGACTGAAGGCGCCAGTAATGCATTCTGTGTAATAACACCTCAAATATTAGTGTTGGAACATAGCCCCGGGTATCTTAACGTTTGATTTATAATAGAAAGCCAGGGGCGGTAAATACTGTGACGGTTGCAGACAATTAGTAATTTTAGGTTTGTTGCAAAGTTACCTGTTTGAAAAATTAAATCAATTTAATAGTCACATTCATAGTTCTGAGCTCACTCTAGTGTCCTAAATAACAGAAAGTACATGAATCTTTTCGATGAATAAATTTTGGAGCTGGTGTCTAGCCAACTGCCGCAAGGGGCTGACTTTGTCAAATTATGAGAACGGTCTGAGGTATTGAATGATATGGATGTAATATGGATAATGATATGGTATTTTTTTTTCTTTAGTGTTATTTTTTACCATTAATATTCGAAAAATTCATGTATATTTTTGCACAATAAATTGTAACTAAAACTACCGACTGACGAGATACTGCCACAGAAAACTTTTCCTTTCAACACTGTCTTAGGCATAAACAAAAATTTGCAGCACATTCAAGTACTTAAGGTAAAAATATAACCTTCCAAATACAGACTATTAGCAAATTTCCTTATTACACATATCCATGCAACATAACTGTTAGCCACATACAAAGCTGAGTTATGTCTATAATGATGGCTTTATAAGCATTAATTAAACGATACCCGCGATCGCCACGCTATCATTGCACTGCATTAATAACAGAGTAGACAGAGGTCTCTAAATAATAGCTCGCCTTATTTTCCGGATCACGCCTGGTTAGAGTATGAAAATAACTGTTTTTAGAAAGCAGCTGCTATTTAGCGAGTTAGTTCCTAATAAAATGACATTGTCTTCCGCAAATCAATGAAAGTGTCTTGAAATATTACAATGTGGTATTGGTACTATGTTTTAATTTTTATCATAGCAGTAATTAAGCTTAAGTTTGCAATGACTTAATAAAAACCTACGTAAATTCTACGAAATGAACCGCGGAAAAAAACTATTTCATTGAAATTAAACCATTTTTGCTTGTAAACATAATACATTTATTTTATTTAAAAAAAGAGGTTAATCTAATTTCAATAATTCTATTTCCCAAAAAGTTTTAATTCAAAACAAATGGAATTTGTTATTGTTAAGTTGGCAACACTGTCTAAGTCCATTGACAACACCACAATGGAATATTTGCTCCAAATACCATGGATTTTTGCGTATCCTAGTACCGGCTGCTTTGGCCTTCTTTATGTGACTGAAGGTCGACCAGAATAAAGGATCTAAAAGGGACTGGCGAATACGCACGCACGCACACGGCCTTGGCGGGGCCGTTGGTACCAATCTCATATTTACACTTGGTGTTGGTTACAATGAAAAAATATCCTTTACAGAAACATTAGAGGGAAGGGGAACTAAAGACTGCTTTGTTGGTGCCGAGGCACAAGTGCGAAGTGTACAGGGATCTGGGAGTGTTTTGCATGCGTGTGTGTCTGTTTGGAAAACAGCAATGGAACCCTCATTACCTGGAGGAACCTGATACCTGGTAAAAACCCTGGAGGAGACAAAAGACAACCTCATCTGGCTGCAGTTGTTATTGTGGCTTTGCCATTTTTTACCAGTCTCCCCAAAGAAATACAGAGTAATCTATAGAGTCCTGTATCTAACAGTTTTCCAATCTGATTGTAGTCCGCAATCCTACACTTGACTAAGGCCTAATCTTTCTCAATGTAGAGAAGATCCGTGCCCATCAGTGGGTTGTAAATAAGTTGATGTTGGTGATTACTTCAAAGGTTGCCAGTCCAGGACCTGATGATAAGTTTGGTCTAAGTAGAACGAATACGACTGTCCCAGCAGTAGATTTTTGTCATTTTAATGGAAATTCGATTGGCCTTTCAAACGCGATTGCATATAAATGTATGTTAATCATATAATGTTTTTGTTCAATGCATAGATCAAGTGTAAGGTCACAACGCGCATGTAGGAACAGGTACAAATAATGGATCCGGCCGAACCCACGCGAACGTTGCGTCCTAGCTCCGATTGTACTGCGCATTTACAATTCTATCGTCACGCCGGCATTTAGAACGTTTCCTTTAGCAATATCAATAACATTGCTGCGAAATACATTATCCAACCAAGTTATAGGTTTAGTTAAGCTAGATAAAAGGGATTCAAAGGATATATTTTGGCTTATGTTATAACATTTTCGCGTATTTTTATACGAATATTTTTATGTCCCATTTGGCTATTGACGTTGGGTTTTGTCAATGTTTGGTGTTTAAGTCTCAATTTACCACTTCGACTATCTTTCAAATGATCTGATTTTATGGCACATTAACCAATTTTCTAACGAAGAGACCAAGCTTATCATATCATAAATACTGTCAATACTACTTTCTTCGATGCGAACCAACCCACTTTCTTGAAGGCTCTTACGAAACAATATCGCAATGATTCCGAAGAAATTCTTATCAAAAGAATCGTGACTGCATCTCTGATAAGATTGTGGCTGTCAAACGTTAGATAATAAACTGATATGTGTACCACGTAATAGAAGATATATTACTAAAATAAACAAGGACAATGTTATAGATCCAACGTTTTTACAAATAACTCGTGTAAACAAAAAAATACTTATCCATTTACAATTTATATAGGTTAAACCATTTATTCTTTACTTCTAAAATCTTTCTTGAAATACCATTCTCACTATTTTATAACGACTTCCGTTGGCTATCATAGTCTTCTTCGTAATCATTAGGTATAATCTAGGCACGAACCAAAAGGACTGCAATTTCGCATCTATGCCATGCAATCCAACTGCAGAGCAATTGTCATGCTCACGTTTTATTTATTTGTTCACAAACATTATTCTAGCTCTCTTAATCACGTAGCTTTATCACCTTATCATTAAACCTCTTCATAGACATAATAAATTAAACATTAGCCAAAGATCCACTTTGTAATACTGCTATACTTTAAATTAATTAAATAAAATGAAATTAATTCCTATAATTATGGGTCATATAGACGTAGTATGAAGAAGCATATCAGCAGGCCACCTTGAAGGTATCTCGTGCTGAGAGATGTGAGATGAGAGTCTCTCGTCCGATTCTATATTTAGATAGCATCTTACCCGCAAGAGTTGTTACTTTATATTACTAACATAAAAAAGTAGCATACTTTAGAAGACAAAGTATGCTAATTTTCACAGGACTTTTAATTGACAATTCTGTTCAGTATAGTACATATAATGACATAAATGTTCAGTAGCACATTCCTCGGGTTGCGTGCGTCGGAAGAGCACAATCAGCATCAACATGCACACGCATTACGATGTGAGAACTGAAGCCGACCGTTTGTTCCGAGCTCCGGTGCCACCGTGGGAGAGATGCGCATAATGCACGAATATTTGCACGTACTGGGAACTCACTTTGAAACACGGTGCCGTTGGCAGTGTGGTTTTTATTTGATAATTCAGTCTGGTTTGAGGGTATGCAATATGTTTTCGAATAGGGATGTAAATAAATGGCATTTTGAGACAACACTCTAAAGCATTATATAAAAATTATCTTAATATTCTCGCTAGCGGAAAAGGTTCGAAACTTGCGGACATCACTAGATATAAATAATGTTTGTGCATTTGTTTCCAATGAGGATGTAAATAAAATATGTTTTGAGACATCAGTTACAATCATGTAACTATGCAAATCTATATCAATAGATCTTATCTTAAAATTTTCGCTAACGGAAAACATTGAAATTTGCGAATCATCACAATATCTAAATAAAGTTCAATTTACTGTCTTATTGTTAGTTGTTACCGCGTTATCAAGTAACCCATTCGATTTCCAGTTCAGGTAGAAATGTATCAAGCTTCCCCGTTAGGAAATTCTCACATTGTGTCTACTGTCTGGGAATATTCCCAGTAACGGCATTACGCTTGCCGTGTATTATGTGGGGTATAATCCCCCTAATATATCTAACGTCTAAATAATATATCTAACGAATCGTCAATAAAAACATACGTGGTCTATCATCGATACTGATAAATCATGAAACAGAGAGTACCTACGTGGGATTTTATGTTTTTTAAAATACATTCTTAAAATAAATATTACTTGACAATTAATAATAAAATTACTATCATAGTATAACAAAGTATAATTCAATACATTACTAGCAAATTCCCCTACAACTATCCTCCTCCATTTATCACACTCTCTACGAAGAAATTCCACTCAACAAAAGCCATGATAGAAAGTGCCATCTCTAGATTACTTATCCCTAATCCTCTTGAGAGGCTTATCTTATCAGCCCTGTCGTCAATGAGACCGCGTGTCAGTTCGCGAGATACTGTTTGTTCTCACGTCTCCAGATAATGGGAGTGTTTGCCTCAACCGCTTATGTGTTTCTTTGTGTTTTCAGATTGTTTGCATATGGATTTTTGTCCGGTTGTTGGATGACCGATGTGTGTTTGGTCTAGTGTGTTAAATTTTTCTACTAAGATATCTTTGTTATAAATGGTGTTGTTGGTTAAGTAAACCTTGTGTTTTCCAATTTCATGAGTCCAGATGCTTTTGACTAAAAATCCTCACGTAATTTCTGATCTAAATCACGATTTACATTTAGTTTAGAGATGGACTCTCACGTGGTATATCGATCTTATTTTGTCCAGCCCACTTAAAGACAGTTAGCTTTTTAAGTCTTATTTAAATTCAAACAAACCTAACACCTTTTACAGGGCTTATTTGCCAGCCCCTACTGAATTAAAATCAAGTCAACTAAATAAACTCAGCCCCTCGACTTTTCTGTCGCAATTTAAGCTGCGAAGCCAAACAAGACTGTCTGTCTTAAAAGTATAAAAAAGTAATATGAGGGTGTAACAAAAGATATAAAACCTTAAACACTAC
This sequence comes from Cephonodes hylas, assembly GCA_030295005.1. Classification (NCBI taxonomy): domain Eukaryota; kingdom Metazoa; phylum Arthropoda; class Insecta; order Lepidoptera; family Sphingidae; genus Cephonodes; species Cephonodes hylas. The sequence goes on from AP025371.1 coordinate 11,877,540, forward strand.
TGCTAACGACGAGATAATAAGAACATTAATACATCCATTCACATCTTCCCACAGGTACCTGTTCCAAGGCCGACATTTCAAATAAAACGATCGCAACCTCCATCCTACAATGCAGTCAATTAGTTGTACAAACATTTTCGGCTGTAATAAATCTTTGCACCCACATTAACTGTAGGTGCAAAGAATTTGTACATGATCGTGAGAACAAAACTCATTAGGATTTTATTTTAAAGCTTTTTTAGCAGTTGATATGGGCTATATAAAATTTTTACTTGGGAGTCTATGGCCATATATATTCTTTTCGTTTGAGCAGCCCTACAACCACAATTCTAACCCTGTTTGCGAATAGATCGCAATATGTACCGATCGGGTGAAATTTTGGTTGACCTGCTAACAGACATAGCTTGATTGTTTTAATTATGGATTGAGCTGCATATAAAGATGAAAATAGTTCAAGATGAATGCAGAAACATGGTTACAGGCGTAGGAACTACCTGTCTGATGGAAAATACAGATGATTGTAATCCATTTTACAACAACTCAAAGAAGTCGTTTAAAATTTATCTGCGCAACCTTCTATTTCTTGATTCAAAAGCCTCGATCTAAGCAATAGCAAAAAACAAACGTTGATTTCTTGAACAAACATAATCTGACTACATTTACCCTAGATGCATGTAATCAACCATTCCGTTTATCTTGTTCTTTGTCTGCTCCTCTACTTAAGCAATACATTTGCTGTTTCCATAACATTTGGAAGCGCATCTAATGCGATAATTTACCACGCGTGGGCCAGTTGCGACGTAATTGAGTGCCAATTGCTTGCCTGTTGTCCTTGTGCAACGCATCCTCTAATAGGGTCGATACCAATATCTCGCAATGTTTAGTAATGATGTGCTGCGTTGCATAGCCGTTCACAACCATATCAAAATGGGTATCGAGCTTTATTGTCAATTTAAAAGCAAAAGAGTTTTTTGTCACTTACGACTTATTAATCTTGTTTGCCTGTTAAGTTTTGTATATGACTTTTGTGTTCGTAAAGTACCTAGCCACAACATTAAGCAAGCCTAGTATTAGGCATTAGTGTAAAAAAAAATATCGGGATTTCCAAACTGAAGCCAAAACAAGTGAATGAACAAAAATTCGTGTTACTGCTAGCAATTAAAAAGAAGTCTTTGTCCTCCGAGACGTGCAAAGCAGGAGTTGATATAGAATTTAATGAAAAGCAATTATAAATCTATACCTCAGAAAGCATCCCAACGAAAACCGGAATAAAAACACACACGTTTTATGAAAATTAATCGTTTCGCATCCAATTTACTTAACGGTTTGAAAATAATCACCATATAAAGTGCGTGTAAGGTTAATAACGTATCTCGTCTAATTTATGTGATGGAGCGGGGAATACGTTTGTACCGTCTATTTTTACCCTATTCCTTCCTCCCGAACTAAATTAGGAACAAAAATAGATGACGATGCATTTTTCGACACGCTCGGGTCGATTTTAACCTTAAATTGGTTCGTTTTGGGATTTGTATTCAGATAGAATAAAGAAAATTTTGAGTAAGGTTATTGTATTGTAAAACGACTTGGTATCACTTTTAATGTCCTTTCAATAATTTCTAACTTGTTCAGAACTGTCTTAGACAGGGAGTCTAAGATATTATATTATAGCCTTCAATTTTTTGTTGCACAACAATAGGTAACAGTTATCTAATAAATTATATCCGAAGGAAATATCCGGATGCTTCAAACGAGATTTTATATTACTTTCAAATATATTTTATTACTTAAAAGTTAAATATCTGCTTAAACTGTTGTTTCTTTACGTGATTATGGGGCAAACTATTTGCCTCAGAATTTAGGGAATTTTCGTAATGTGTAAGTAAATTAAATATTAACATTTTATTTCAGTGGTATCTAGTTGAAACGAATATGGCAAAATTAAATCGTTTTTCTAGAAATAAATACTATTCGACTGAAAATCGTTTGATTTTTCTAATAATAGATATTAGATTTTAAACTGAAATCACACATATAATAAGGTTGAAAAACCAGTCGCGCATCCGATTCAGCAACAGAACTCCAAAGATCAACAAAACACTTTGGTTAATATGTGAAATGTACCTAAAACGCATGAATTAAAACAGTTGACGCAAGTAATTTTTTATATGACGTCAATTAAAAGTCCAATTAAAAAGGGGAACGTTGCAAATAAAAGAGGAAACGTACTTTACTTTAACATTAATGACATAATAACTGACAATTACTAGCTGTAGCGGACGTGGCCGGTATTCTACTGCGTACTTAAGTTATAGAAGTCTTTTAAACATCTGGTATTTCTAATTCTTCATTCTTAAATGCGAAGACAGTTTACGTTCTCACGCCTAAACACTGAAATGGTTTTGATGAATTTTAGATCCTAGGCCCCAGGATATTCGAGAAAGCATACATCTCTAAGGTCGCCTGCATCTGTATACTAAAATTCATGGAAAATGGTCAATAGATTTTAGTGTAAAATCTTAACCGTCCGAAAAATAGCTTTTTTGGCATGTAAAATTATTGACCTAGAAGTATTTATTAAAATACTAAACAACAAAAATAAATAAGAAAATATGCACACATAACGACCATAAAAGAATTTTTTTAATCACTAACGTTCGTACAACTCGGAATGTTTTTCCATTCTACGGATAAATTATAAGAATATTCCACTTAAAATGCTTTCATAAAGGCACCTCGTGAGGCCAACTGTGTAATTTATACTTTAATTGTACGCTGCTCGTTATCCAGCTTTAATATCTGCAATTTATGTGTTCCTGGTAACATAAGATAGCTGACGCTAAAGACGTAGTTAGTGCGAGTGCCGTTTGTTGTAGGTAATGCTCTCCTTTCATTCATTTCTCAGTATCTATTAAACCTATGATTTACAGGATCGGGTTAATATAAATATCGCTTTAAAATGCTAGTATTTAAATTATCCTTACAAGTTACAGATCTTTTATGGTGGAGATGAAATCGTTTTACGATTTAGAAAAAAAATCTGTAGAAATTGATATTCAATTAATGATAACTTATCTCCATCATGTTATCCACAGCGTTTTATTTACTATAGATATACAAAAAAAAATGGTGAAAATGATACCTAACTAATGACCAAAACAGTTCACATCAGGGAAATTGACCATCAAATCGAACTCCAAATCCCACTAAGCAAAATCTATTCTCATTGATACACTAAGGATTAATTCCTAATAAAAATACACTAAGGTCTGCCATTAACTATCTATAAACCAACCTTACACTTGAAAGTAAAAAAGGAGCTATCTTTAAATACATTAACAGAAGCTCTCAGATGTTTAAACGGTATACTTAAGGGCCATTTTCAATACGTGTATAGTGATAACAAGCCGGCCATGAACTGTGGCGTGAAAGAAAACAGATGCTATCTAAACAAAGGGCTGGAGATACTAATTAAGTGCACGCTTTATATGGAGGGATCAATGAAGCCGCAACGAGGAAAGAATGCGTGGAAACATACGGGCTGGGAGATGGGGAGAGAACGAGGCGTTTTAATTTTGAATAGTTTAAGTTTAAGAATATTTACTTATTTAATCGCTTTAAAATGGTTGTATAGGTGAGATGGACTTAATATGGTAACCTAGTGGTGCAAAGATGAGATTAGCCAGACAATATTCTAATCATTATTTGTTACTTATCTCATCCCACACTCATTCTAGCTAGTTTACATAATGCTTGTGCCACATAGATTTAACAATATTAATTTAGATCCTAGGATTTACTGTTTGTTACCATTTCTAATGATAAATTTCAGCAAACAATATAAGATCTCACTAGAAAAAAGGCATTATTTTGTGGAAATGGTCTTTTATTCTATTCTTAATTTTTAACGTCGCGTTTCCAAACGCAATAACACTCCGTACATTCCCACATTCAGTTGCATGTGCGCGTTTGTTTTATTAACATCGTTGTGCCGTTCCAAGTAAAAATATATTGGACAGAATGCGATGGTAGGCGTCGGGGCGGCGTGAGCGTTGTTTACACCAGTTTAACGCTTCCTTTAGAGTTTTATAATTTTATTGTGCTTGAAAGTAAACAATTTTTATTCACTTTACATAATATGTTTGTAAATTTTCACTGGGAATCGAAGTTTAGCTGTAAGCTGTAGATTTGACTTTGTGTTTGTTATATATTTATTTATTTATTTATAAATAAAAAGCACCACCACATCACATATTAATACAATTAAAGGTTGACATTTGCCTACGTACTAAATCTGATATACATGACACTTATGGTGTGCATAGCATACACCAAAAATACTATAATAAAGATAGCTAAGTATTGAGATTAACAATCTATAATTTATAATAGTAAACAATTAATAAATAAATTACAATCTAACAACTAATACAACTAATATAAGCAGTGATGGCCTCGAGGTTTAGGCGCGCGGTCGAGAATCTCGGCGGTCGCGGGTTCGAACCCCAGGCACACACCTCTGACTTTTCGAAGTTATGTGTGTATTCAAATTGAATTATCACTTGCTTTAACGGTGAAGGAAAACATCGTGATGAAACCTGCATACCTAAAAGTTCTTAGGAATTTCTTAGGTGTGTAGTCCGCCAACCCGCACTAGGCCAGCGTGGCGGACTATGGCCTAAACCCTCTCAATGAGGAGACCCGTGCTCAGCAGTGGGCGTATATGGGTTGATGAAGACAAAAGACAAACTAATACAAAATAAAAATAAAATATAGAAACAATAATAATAATAAATAAAAAAAAAAAAGTACAAAAAATCTATGAAACATTTAACATGAAAAACAGAAAAAAAAAGAATGTGCTGAGAATAGAGATGCTTTGGTAAATGATAACCTTATTCATATTAAAATTCAGTAAATACAATAGAAAGGTATTAAAAAGATCTAAGATAGGGTTCCTTTCAGTTCAGCTTCTACGAAGCACCGTAACAGTCACTTTGGGAGCACAATGGTTGGCCAGTAAACAAAAATAAAAATATCCCTTACCGTCTTTTCCACCTGGTATAAATTTCCTTTCAACTTTCCTATCTTTCAAATGATAACAAATTTGCTTAATGCGTGCTTTTAAAAACTGATCAGAATCATTGAAATGATTAACTTCGAATGAATCAACAAAAAGCAGCAAAAACGTTTAACCGTTACTTCACATCGGTTTTGTGAGTCAGTTCAGTGAGTTGATTCCGTTCGTTTTTCATTCATCATCAGGCTTTTTACAAGTATGTCCTACTACTGGTTTGGGTTATCTCGACAGCTAGGAGTTAAGTTTTGTCTACCATACTGGCCTAGTGCGGGTTGGTGGACTTTGCGCTTTAGCTCATTAATTCTCTAAAGGTGTTGATAACTTTGCAGCTATCTAATCCATTTTAATAAACATCATCTGATTTCTATTGTTTCAGCGGTGGAATTTTTTAATTTTACTATCTATAAATCTCTAATGCTTTGCAAGGCTAAGAAATAATTAAGCCTAAGAAAGAAAAAAGAATAATAAAACCCACCATAGTTATGAAACATTTGATACCATCCAATGACATTTAATTTATCAAGGCACCCACGTAGTTATAATGATCTAGGTACCCCTAAATAAGCATTTTTAAAACTTACCGTATCAAACGGGCATTCAAAATTTCTATAGACAAAGGTCAACAAGATCTACACTAACAAATGAAGCTGCAAGCAAAAACATACTGTAACTACCTACTTCCAAAAAACACGACGAAACCTTAAAAGACACGAGGCAAAAAGCAAAGGTATTCCGTGTCGTGATATCCAACGATTGTTTTTTATCGCCCTTCGAAAGTATTTTTTGCTCCTTAATTATTCAAGCTACCGTCAAGTCGTCGAGGCGTGACCTTCCACACGAATGCCCTTGGGTTCTCCCACGACGCGCGTCCGGGAATGACCGGGATACATCCGGGGTGATCCCGCATTGTCTTCGAGTCTTGTGGAACGAATGGGGAATAATAGACGACTTTTGTACTGTATGTTGATGCTTGAATGTAGCATGCAAGTGTTTAGCACTGGAAAAGTTCATTCATTTTTTACATTGAAATCAAGTTATGTTTTGATCGGAAAAGTGCAAACCAATAGAGTAACATTAAAATTCGGGAAGGACCTACATATACCTACGTATAACCAGCAGTGGACGTCTATCGGCTGATGATGTCGATGATGAACTTTGAAATACGTAGATTTAGCTTTTATCGCAATTAGCTATCCAAAATTCCAAATGTAATGATATGTGAACAAGATGTAATAGTTTAAAAAAATAGTGATAGTATATATGACGCTCCAAAAGCATTTGTAAAAGTCTACTTGAATAAAGATGATTTGACTTGAACTTTGACTAATTTAGAACAGATAATAAAACGATGAGCAATACAACCAAGTACATCTTTAGAAAGCATACGCCGTCGTTACTGAAATTACTAACAGATCTACCGTGGCACGACGAAGTGATTTGAGACGGAGATCAGTGCTAATCAAAGACAATATAAATCATCATTGCTTTACTAAGCCGCAAGAAAATCTCACGCCGCAGCCCGCGACACACTAACAGACAAACAAAAACAATATCCACCTAATTACTTTCTAATTATACAATTTCCGAAATTACATCATGAGAAACAGTATTAAGCTTTCTTAAATCATATCCGGAACACTTAAAGAAGTTATTAAAAGTATTAGAAAGAGATGGGTGAAAGACAGAGAGGTGCTGGGTTCATCGAACTAGACTTGCGGGACTTGTCCAGTAGTGAACTTGGCTCAATAGGTAATAAAGCATATGAACTGTTTCGTAAACTTTAATAGTATGAATTGCACTCTCCAAGTTGTAAGCGTGAGCGTGGAGCGACAGCGGATGGATGAGATGCGTTCACTGAGAGCGCCAAAGCGGAAGAAACGACTATAGTCTAGGTGGTTTTGCTAGCTTTAGAATTGGCAAAAAATAGTGTATACAGAAAGCTATGAAATATTATGAAGCTTATATGAACTAGAATAATACAATAAAAAAATAGTTTAATTTGCAAAGTATGAACTGTATCTAATATTGTAAAAAATCTGCATATCTGAGAATATCTTAAGAAATGTACTAAATAGTTCAAAATAATTAAGATAAATTCAAAGTCTTTCAAAAAATAGTCGGAAAAATAAGCTCTTACAAACAATATCTGTTGTGTGCAGACTTAATGTCAATATTTAAAATGTTGGCCATTATTTTCCATAATCTTACGATCCAAAAACTGTATATTACAAGCAGAATTAGACATCGATTCAATAAAACGCTCACGGCTTATACCTAGAGCACACCCGAAAGTTCTCAAAGTCACGGAGAATGCGCATTCAACCCGAGATCCGGGTCCCATGCACCAAGTGATTCGTGTTTTGTTTTTTGTCTCCATAATACGTTGTAGGGTAAACTCGTTCATATTCGGATAATTTACTTTAAATCTACTGTGAACCTATTGCGGAATGAGTTAGAAAATTAGTCCGAAAAGCTGTTGTGTATCCTTTGCGTAGCTAATTATCGCGGCATTAAAAATACCCCTTCATTAAAGACTTAAAGGGATCTAGACACGCTTGAATGCATATTAAATGTACTACAGAGATTCCCATTCGTGGGCACATAAAAGTGAAACTTCTTCATTTATTTTCTGCTTAAACTATGAACAGAAACAATTTCAACTATCAAACGAATGAAGATTCCTTTTCACACGAGAACTGCTCAAAATAAATCATCAGCATTCAACAGATAATGTTATGAGAAAGTTAGCAAAGGCTCATTCACCAACTGTATTCATAATATTTATATTTTGTTCGCGTGTGAAAAAGAAATTGCGTACATTAAGATCACTGAGCATTACTTGGTATGATTACGACCTGTGGGCTTAGTGAAAATTTATATACTTCACCTTAGAAGATATATTATTAAACTCTATTGACAATGACGGCGTCTGCTTAAAAATCTTTATGATACCTAGCTAATAATGCTTCCCTCGCGCCATAAAATAAATCAAAACAGAAATCTTACTTTTTCTGAAAAAATTCTTCGCTGTTTTTTTTCGGCAAAAATAAATGCATACATTATGGAAGAATAATTGATCATCTTGAATGATTTGTTACCAAAATTTCTCACTGATTAGACAAAAAATAAGCCTTTCCTTGCCTGTGCCAAAATTGATTTATTTTGTTGTTTTTAGGCATCCATCCCAGCCTATTAATAAACCTATTAAAAAACATAAACAAAGTCTATTAAAAACATGACAATATCGCAATTCATCTCTGTCAATATAAAATTGTTGCATCGACGTTCGTGATAATTACGTATTCACGGCACGCGGCATCGAACCAGGATCCCCTCAATACACGAACCGCAATTGGCAACGACACTGCATAACTTAAGATATTAACACACTTGATGGATACATGAATGCCTTGTTCAAAAATACAAAAACAACAAATATACACAGAACGTTGGTTCGACAAAAGTAGATGTAGTGTTTTCAGTCATACGTAATAGGAGACGAGCCTATTTCCATTTTTGTCATTTTTGGACTGAATATTCTTATTAAAATTTTCAAGTGGAATACCTCATCACATCAATTTTATTCATTTTGATTGTACAGACCTGATTCTTAATAAAAGAGTGGCAAAATTGCCAAATATGTACAAGTGCATTTGAGAGGTTCAGGATTCAATTTTCGGGTCCTACACGTTATATGAAGACCGTTTGGGATTACATAATCTTCTACTGAAATACTCGTAGAATAATTAAAACACTAATCAACGTAATAATTTTAATCCTAATATAAGGTGGTAAATATAATTTAGGTGTAAATTCAAGCAGCCACTCCATTCAGCCACAAATATAGGCATAAATGTAGGACGAAATCCCTCAATTAGGCCGTCTAGAACGCAATTCAGGTCAACGCACTTACTAGTATTTATATTTGTCTTATTAATAACATCTAAACATCCCAAATAGGTGCGAAGAGAGGTATACGGCTTCGTAATTAGGTTTATTACGTTCCGTTTGAATCAGAATTCTTTAACCAATGATTTTGTTTTGAAGATGTTAACTCATTTTTCTAAGAAATGTTTCTGTATGGACGGGTCATCTGCTTACTGAATCATAGTTTTCGTATTTCATGTGTTTATTTTTTTGTTTCAGGTAAGTGACAGTGATTTGGAGTTTATAACAACTTAAAATAAAATTAAGGTAATCTTTAATTAAAATCATTTTTTTAGTAAAGATATTAATAATATTTATAGTCACATAATATTTATATTCATATTATAAAAACAACGCACGTCTAATTCTATGTTCATATATTGATATGTTAGTGCGCTCATCAGACTTGATGCTTTTAACAAAATCTATTTGTTGAAACAACTTAATAAAAAATATAAGAATTGAAATTTATTTTAGATTTAGAATGTGTAATATTATGCAATATCCAATTGTAATGATTGATTTTTCATGAATTAAACTGATATTTATATTCCTCTGACCACACCTGTTATCGTCTTGACTTATTACGTGCGGTCAGACATTTGGTGTCAGAATAAGCTAGAGCCAAAGAATTTAATATGTTTTCATAAAATAAAATCATATAACCTAGTTTCTCTAAATTAATTTTAGTATTGCATAACATAAACATTTACAAGACTATATTTGTTGATTGATTGACCGGAAATGAACACTACAAAATGGCCGAACGGTATGTAATGGCGTCCGTTTAGTCCGATGGAGCGGAACTTAGTTTTAATAATAAACATTTAATTTGATTATAAAAATATAACCTTGTTTTTTAGTTTAAGTGTGCAGTTATTTCATTTTAACTATCTAAAATCTTTGAAGGATCTTGAAGTAGGCATATGTACATGTATTATACACCCACGCCTGTATCACCAAATTCGTAGGAAGAGATGCATTGCACTTCTATTAAAAATTATGTACACTTTACCCGAAGCCGGAATCAGACGAATGCAGGACCCTTTGATACAACATGTAGTTAAAAAAGAATTAATGATCACGTACTTACTTGTTGAAGTACGTGATTCTGAGGTAAAGGTCAACATCTTGAGGAAACCAGCACACCTGAGACCAATTAAATAGAAACGCATAACTAAAGTCACAGGTCTTGGGTTGATACACGCGACTTCTTTCTCGGTAACCCAGAAGCTTACTTTACCCGCTATTCAATAGGTATGTGGATTTATCCACATGCGAATGTAATTGCAGCAATAATTCCTATTAGTTTGTCATGATTAGAACCCATTTATCAGTGGCGCCGCGTCCGGCAGCTAAGAACATCGGCTCGTTAATCACGTCTCTTTGATGCTCGCGATACAAACTTACACTTACCTATGTATGTAGCATAACCTCACACCTGCATGTCCCGAAGGGGTAGGCATAATTTCTCCCCCCACATTTCAGCAAGCATGTTTTACTCCCATTTAATACCGGGCGAGCCTAATCCCGTGTTTTCGGGCACAATTCTAGTCTGTGCTGCTGTTAGAAAAAATCATTTACACATTGCCCGAACCGGGAATCAATGATCTTGATCGCACGCACGCACACTTCTACAATAAAGTCCCTAGTCATATTAAGGCTTTGAAGTATCATACATTTAAAGAAACTACTAAGAAACAACTATGTAACAAAGCCTACTATACAATATCAGAATATATGGAGGATAACGAAGCCTGGGCATAATTAAAATGTTACTGTAATCCCAGGATTGACTGAGTTTACTTTAATGGACATGGCTGTACGTACGTAATTATTGTTTTAGTAATCTGTAAGCAATTAGGTATGTCATGCTCGCTGAAACGTCTGTGCTTACGGCGGCGTCGTGTGCCGGGTCGGTCACTTCCCTATGAAATGGTTGAGGAGGCCGATGGCTGGCACATGCGTCATACTCGTGAACGGGTGCTGTTTGTGTGGACTGGTCTGCCTAATTTGCTTATTTCTATTCATGAAATTTTAACTCGGTTAGATGACAGTCTCTCCATTTAAGATGACTATGCTGTTCTAATATGCAACACAAAATTCTGATATTGTATCAATGAGCTGCTCGAATTCGGGAAATTAAGTCCTTGTAACAATATTGTAAGCTATCTCTTGATTGGAAAAGAGCAACACTAGAGATTCTTGCCCGTTCTTCTCTAGTGATGACTGCCTTCCGAACAGGGTGGTAAAATTTGAAATGACTGAATCTAAGTGATGTATTTGACATTTTATGGATTCAATAAATATTATTTCATTTCATTTCATTTCATTTCATTTCACGGCACATACTTGCACTATAAGACCATGACCATGAGGTATTTGCCAAAACCTCTTCTAATGTCTACGGAGTCTTTAAGCGTTAGCCCTGACGCACTTTATACGGTTTAGTAGAGATTCTATACATACATACAATCATCGTGATTTAGAGTGAGATATTAACTGACCAAGGTCTCGCCTTTCCACATCCATCCGGCCTTGTCAGCCGCGCTACCAACTTTATCGAGTCAGGGTGTCATATAAATCTACTTCGATAGAGGCTAAACTAATATTATTTGTAAACGAATCTCAAAACATAGACAAAAACTATTAATTTCATCATCGTCATCAGCCAAAAGACTCCCCCAATGATATCCAAAGTGTTCTATCGGAAACGAGCTTTATCCAGAGCCAAAAACAATTAGTTTACTCAATTTGTAATATACTTTTTTCTTATTTTTATATGCGTATTGTTTATGAAGGCCTATGCCCAGCGCGTCATGTCACGTCGCTGTGACTCCAAGGCGCCAACATCACTTTACGCCTGCGTCATATTGAATCATAATATTTTGAAACAGAGCCAACGGTTCGCACTTACTCATCCATTCAGACGCACAGTGCAACAACACATTGATGGTTGAACAAAATATATCAAACATTACTTATTTCATAGGAAAATCAAACCTTTCTTTTGAAGAAGAGAAGAAGATTTTCAAAATGAAATGATGAATTAGAAAGACAGACGGAGAACTTTGAAGTTTCAGAAAAACTACGGTATTTTATCTCGCTCGTAGCTTCTTTAGACTGACTTACGTGATTTGGCTTGGAGAGCTGCCATAGTAACAAACAAAAAAATCGCATTCCGTGATCATTTTCTTTCAATTAATATAAGAACTGACCTGCATATCAGTAACATAGAAATTTTACAAACAGGTGCATTATGACCAGCATAAAACTGTCTAAAAAATACCAATAAATTGTTGAATATATTGTCTCACCTACTTCAAAACGGGGACGTCGTTTAAATATAAATTGTCATTACTTTTACTTTTAGGTCAGTATTTCGCATCTGGTAATCGTGTTAACTTTCACGTTCATACAAGATTAAACACATAACATTGAATTAATTCTCACACGGGTACGGATAATGCAAAAGTCATGCCACATAATTGTGTAAAAAATGTAGCAAAAAAGTATAACTAAAAATAGTTGAAACGAGCAAAAAGTTTTTATAGAAAAAATTTAATGCGAAGGTTACTAGGTCGGTTCTAGTTGAATGTGCCATTTACAGTGATGAGCATCATTTATTTAAGCACAGCTTATCTGTATCAGTTTTTTCACGTTCTAGTACTGGAGATAGCCTTCACTGTTATTGAGACGAGGTCTTTCCTGCCTTGTGAGATGTACTTGAAATAATCGAAGATCATAAATCTGACTTTGAAAATTTAGCTATTCGTGATCTTATCTTTCAACATTCTGATTTCTTAACTTAATTGTCGTTCTAGTGTTCGTATACAACATGCGAAAAAAAATGTTTTAAACAACAAAGCTTAATTTTACTTGGTCTATGTATGAGTTTTTAGCTACTTGGCTTATCGGCAGTGTGGAATATACGCTCCAAAGACGTAGGTTAAGCGTTCCTTATAAAAATATTAAAGCATATTTTAACACTGATGACCTAATTGACGACAAATTCCAAACACATATAAGAATGGAAAAGCTCTCCAAAATACAAAAATTCCATGTGCACGCTCGTATTTGTCTCATAATTATAACATTTAGCAGCATTGGGTTCACATCCGGCTTTCCCGTTACGTGTACGTCAGAGCGTCTCAATTCTATATATATTCGGGTTTTTGAACTCGCGACCGATATCACGCTTCTAGTTCGATCTATACAACGCAAAAGGTACGAGTGACATTTATTCAAAACGAAGACTATGAGAAAATGTCTCGCATATTACTTTATATATAATATAAAATCATGAAATTTAGTAGGGACAAGAGGCGAGATCAATCAAAAAGGCAAGATGTCGCATAAAGCAATCTGTTACAGACAACCAAGTATAAAGAAGTTTGTCCCTTTTTTGTTTTATAAGACGATTCGATTTTAAAACATTTTACTTATGTATTTTTCGGGTCGATAGACTGGGTATTTTAAAGTATGAAAACATTTTAGATTTCCTGGTATCCATCTAATTTGTAAAACTGACCAAACTGGCCTTCAACTAATTATGCCAAGTCTCCCATCTTTACGTAGTGATAAACGTTCTCACACGCCTTAATATTCATAAAACTGCCCTAAAATCTAATTTAGATAAACTAAATAATTTATGTGCACCTTCGGTACAAACATAACGGTACCCAATATTTCGTATGTAAAAAGTCTACAAGTCACGTTTGTGAATGATGCCCAAATTTGTTTATTGGTGAGCCCGCATCGACGGGCATTGTATTAAATTACCCTAATGTTAAAGTCTGTTGTTCTGCCCTTGTAATGTTTGCGAAGCGAGAAGCACAAATATGGACCCACTATAGCGAGCCAAGTAAACTTTTTATAATTCGAGCTCTATATCTGTTAAACAGTTACATACATAGTTCTGACTTCACAATAAATTACAAGACTTGCGTAGAGGGTATCGGAAACTACGAGACATTACAGTATGACAAACACCCAGACCCGAAATCCATAGGCTTTCGTTTCACATTCTTGTAGTCAAATGCGCAACGGAGCTATCTTATATGTATGTTGATATACATTACACATACATATACAGGGTGTATTTAGACCGTAATCGAAAACTGAGGCAGGCAATAGCGATAGTGATTACAAACCCCCTGGCATTAAAGAAAATCCCGACAAAAAATAAAATTTTTGAGGTTTTCCATACAAACCACATACTTTTAACACCGATGGTTGTATGGAAAACGTCAAAATTTTTATTTTTTGTCGGGATTTTTAATATCGCCACTGGGTTTGTTATCACCCTCGCTATTACCTGCCTCAGTTTTCGATCACGGTCTAAATACACCCTGTATGATGTATAATACGTCTTAGCATCCATACATATGATCCGTGCCTAGGATGTATTAACCACAAAGCTGTTGCATAACAATTGTATTTATTGTTCTTTCAAGGTCTTATGTCTTCATATTACATACTTATATACTCCAGTAGTAAAGTAATGATGGCCTTGTGGTTAAGGCGTGAATTATCAGTTACTTTAACGGTGAAGGAAGACATCTTGAGGAAACCTGCAGGCCTTAAAGTTCTTTGGAGCTTCTTATAGGTAAAGTCCGCCAACCCGCATAAAGCTACCGTGGTGTACTAAGACCTAAATCCTCTCAGATGTAGAGGAGATCTGAGCAGAGCAACGTATATAGGCTGATAATGATACTCCAGTAACTAACCTATGTCCCCCAGGTTTCGCCCCAAACCGAAAGTACTTGAGGTGTTTTAAAATATCTACCATGTATTTTTTGCCTGTACCCCCTCTTATAATATATCGACCTATGCATATAATAAGGTTACTTATGTCTATAACACCAAAGTACTTTTTATGTCTATAATAGAGTTAAACTTGTTTATATATTGCAGTAGTGAAGTAATAATAATCATAAATATTGTTGTTGTTTGAAGAACAAAAAAAGATACTGATAATTTTGTGCCCAATTATGTTTAAATCGCTGAGAAAGAGAAGTTGTGGAAAAGCACATATAACTTTATTCTGCGCATAGGTCGATATAGTAGGATTAACGAGGTGATCATATAACATTAATTAATATTGTTAAAATACCCAAGCAACATCGGGTCAAACTAATGTTACGTAAAATGTAGAATTCACAAGATTGAAACGCACGTGTTTATCTCTCAAATTTATTATGTAAATACGCTATTATGTAAATAAATGTAGGTTGAATCTGTATAAGAGTGTAATTTCCTTATAAACGATCATTTATAGTATAAATATACACGTCTCCCGCATTAAACAATCAGCGGCTATTAACATAGTGACTGTATCGAGAAAAGAACGTTTTATTGGCCTCAATTTATTATGCGTAACTTGACAGCTTGTGGCTTAGTTGGTGGTGCTCGGAATACTTGTATCTAGACAACGGGAGTTGAAACCCTACTTTGTCAATTTACAAAGTTTTAGTATTGTTAATTCGTTATTTATAGGGAATTTAAGCGGAATATTTTATAAATTGTTGTAATAATCAAATTCAAATGAGGCGCAGTGCTCGTTAATGATGTACATATCTGCGTAAATTGACGATTATACATATACATTACAAGTTTATTTCGTTAATAACTTAATACATACATATGTTGGGTGTATTTATTTAGTTATATTTAGTTTCTAATAAATGGAAGGAAAAAATATTACCAATGAGTAAAAACCCGCCTATTATTATTTAACTAATACAATATTTATTTCATTTCTTCAAAATTACTGAAATATACGTACTTATTATAAAGTTTAGAGCAGATATATATGGCAGCCTTTAGACAACGTTCAAGCTATTAGCCAGATTATAGAATGATTATTACACTAAACTTCTCCATCTATTTCGTTCTAGCGCATTTAACTCAACCTCCAATGGCTAGAACCGCAGCAACTTAATTTAGTAATAAAATACATTTTTTGTCATTTGAATACAGACACAGATTGATAGCATGTGCACAAAAAATAACAATTGGATACGGTCATACAGCGCGATATTTCCTTACGCTCTTGTTTGACAACCTTGCTGCCACGGCCGCAATACTTGATATTATACATTTCACAATGGTATTATTTACACTTTAAATACGCGTTTGGTTTAAAGCGGAAACTTTGTGTTAAATCAGTGTATTTATTTCTTTCATAGACATATATGGGCAATTATGTGCTACTGATGCGTACGCGCTTTTGTCCTATTCTATTGAGAGAGGTGCTTATAATTTCTTATAAGACTTCTTAATTATGCCAAAAGGTTTTTAAAGAAGTCCACGAAAACTTACTAACCTTACTTATCGTTGTATAAATATAGTTTACCGAAACTGCCGAAACGCATTGACATGCATGCTTTCAGGTTTTTTTTTATGATTCAGTTACATTTATATTTTATAATTGACTTTTTCAAGAGGTTGTTCTATGATGAAAATGTATAAAACTCTTAAATTGATCATGAAAGAAGTCGAGTGAAAAAAAGGGAATGATTAATTATAAATTACTATTCTAGTAAAACAGTTCATAAAAAAAGTTGAAACTATCAATTCAAAATAATTATCAAATTAGACTTTTAACTACCAATATGGGCAGCATATGTTGAAAATTAAAACGCATTTTAATACTATTAACTTATCTACTACATAAAGTAATGAACCAATCTGTAATTACTACCCCTAAATATTAATAAATCAAACGAAACTCCCAAAGAGAATCCGTCGACAATTTTCATTAAGCCATGAGACTATAAAGAAACTCATAAACTACGGCGGTAATTAGTTTTTATAAGTAAATGCAAGCTTCGTAATGAGCCTTAATGGAGTTAAAACAATGACGAAAGCGAGAGCACGTTAGCCGTCGCAACTCGCGTTTAACGCCTCGTGGGTAAGGTTGACCTACTTGAAATACTGAATGTAAGTGAAGTTAGGAGGTGGCCAGTTAGTCTTACTGGCAGCTTAGATTGGGTGTATGTAAACTCTTTAGTCCGTTGTTGGAAAAAAAAATGAAATGAAGGAAAAACGCAAGTTACGTGAGAATATGTTTACCCTACTGCCTAGAATAGCTGCCGAAAAGTACTTATGCCTATCCTACAGGCATAAATATACTACATTTTTCTCAGAATAACTAGACAAAAGTAATTTGATGAAAAAAACGAAATTTACAAATAGGGGTACACGCGCGAACGCCCCAGATCTAGTTCTGCATATGTACATACTACATAGGTATATCTAAATCAGTAACGTCGATTTTTACACTCCAAAGAATACTGTAAGAAGCATCTAGAATTAAAAACAATAAAAGGCGTTCACATGGTACAATTGAATAATCTGTAGTTACGTCAGTCGTCAGAAGGGCCCGCAGCGAGACAAATTGTCAGTTAACCCTTACCACTTTAATTGGTAGGTAATTCTTTTAACTGGAAAAAATTGCATTGGTTCGGCGTTTCTTATACTTGTATCAAAGTCTGTTTGAAATGTATTTTAGGAATATTATATTTGTAGTATTGACTAGTATTTGCTACGCAAGCATACTTGATTTCAAAGAGATAACAAGCTGTTATTGTTATTATTAAGATAATAGAAAGATAACTATTATTTATTTATACTTATGCGTTATTTATAAAAGAGGGCTTGATTACATAGGCAGTCATAGATTAAATGTAATAGCGAAGGTACTACCGAAATCTGTTCGCTCAGTTACTTATAGTAAAAAAAAATGAGTTAGTTCAGCGAAAGTTGATATAGTATCTTAAAACTTTGTAAAACTATCACAAATTAAGGTTAGATCCACGACTAAGGGATACAGGAAAGATATAGATTCCACGATTAAGAAATAAACTCTATACACATATATATATACACTCTCCAATGAGGATATACATACATACATATATCTACATTTTAACTTATAAATACCATATCTAAATCCTGTTTTCTAAGAACGTCAAGTAGCCTATGACTTCATTTTCGCTCTAACTGGTATGTTTCATCCAAGCGTTATTCATCGGTAAAAATCGAATGAAAGTGCCAAATAGAATTGTTGACATAACACGTCCGCTACTAAAAGGCTCTTCAAATATTCTGTTTGCGAGTAAACAGTATCGAATGTACTATTGCAAAGCTGGGTAAATGTGGTAAATATCGGTAATTTGACACGTCCTACGATGTTATGTTTTTGTAAATAATAAACTTTTGTCGCGGGTTTGTGTGGATTTTATTTTTTTCGTTAGGTAATTATCTGTCTATGAATACAGTAAAAACATTAAGAAGGATATCCATCTTTAAAATGATGCCTATGAGTTGCTAAATGTTGCCTGCAAGTCCGTTAGAGAAACTTTGGATCTTAATTTCTTCTCCCTTTTTTCCACATTTTCCGCTGTTGCTCGGCTCCTATTGGTTATTTATAGTTTTTCTCTATAAATGGCTTATCTAACACTAAAATAAATATTCAAATCTGAATTGTAGTTCCGTAGCGCGTTTAGGCATGCAATCAAACAAACCCATTAGCTTTTTATTAGTATCATTGATTAATATTAGGCCACTGCATTTTACGATTCCACATCAAATCATAAATGTATTCATAACGTAGATATATTCTTTTTTGAAGTATAATAATAACAGACAAGTAAACACAAAATGAATTAGATATGAAAACCGCAAAATTCTTACAACACAGCTATATTTTTTCCTTGAAATTGTAAATTGCGTATGTAACTATTCACTATTTCATAACATTGTTTACTTTTCAAAATCAAAACGCTGCAGTTTATAGTAACTTGTTTACCTATTGTAAAATGAATCATAGGATTACTTAACTCGTTTATTTTTATTATTAAATAACTAGATATTTACGCCATTTATGGCATCAATTAAGGCGAATGTAAAATAGGTTTAGGTACGTGTTTTCTGAAAAATTTTTATATTTTGTTAATATGAATAGATTTTCAAAACTGGAGAAAGAAATGAGCATTTTATCCCAATCGTTAACTTCATCTTCTTCTTCTTCATCAACCCATATACGCCCACTGCTGAGCACGGGTCTCCTCTACCATTGAGAGGGTTTAGGCCATAGTCCACCACGCTGGCCTAGTGCGGATTGGCCCACGTTAACATCACATCAAAAATCCAAGGTTACACCTCCAAAAACCTTTCAACCCATGTGTCGTACAATAAAGGCATAGTATTGTATAGCCGACAGCCATCAACGGTCCGTTTCGACACATGCGACTTCCTCTGACTGTTTGTTTGCACATGCGCCAGATTAACATCGAGAGGCCATCGCGACTCGTTGCGTTGCAAACCGAACAATACTTGCAATATGCACCTATTTAACTTACTTTTAAACAGCTTGCGAAATGGAGCCTTAGTCTTAAAAAAAAATCTCTTTAAAATCCCTTGAAAATTCTCACGACTGTTAAATCAGTAAAATAAGGGTGAAACTGAAGGAAATTTATCATCACCCAAGATACCTGAAATTTTTTCGATATTGTAGAATGGTAATGGAAGAAGGAAAGTTTATCTTACATGTACGGTATTGAATTATTGGGTTTGCAACAATCCGATCTCAAAGAAGGTGTTGTGGTCCATCAAGATTCAGCGATTTTCAACGTCATCTCGGAGTCTAAAAACATGCCTAGTAAAAGGCAAAAGGCTTACTTTCTATTGCTTAGATACTGGTTTTTAAAATTTACGGTCTTTAATAATTACAGGAAAGATTAATCGAAAACTATGTTATTATATGTATCTACAATCTTAGATGACGCTGTGTCCAATAAGATACTTTTTAATTAACGTTAATTAGCGCTAAATCTCCGCCGCCATGTTTAGGTCAATGACTTAGGCTATTGCAAGAGAAATTAACAACACTAAGACTACAGATGGAACAAGTTTTTTAGGTATATCTTATTGGGGACCCGAACAAACGGTGATTCCACATTCGAATCCAGGGCAAAAATCATAAAATGTCATAGAATATTCGTCATCATCATTAGCCGAAAGACGTCAACTGCTGCACGTAGACTTCCCCCAAAGACTTCCAAAGCGTTATATCTGAAGCGACCTGCATCCAACGATTTCCTTCTCAATCAGATTGTAAGTCCCTCTTGTGGTTGGACGTGGAGTACGTAGCTTCCACTAGTAGATATTTTTTTCCCCATTGTTCGTCTTTCTTACGAGCTATGTGCCCTGTAAATTACTACTTCAGCTTGCTAATCTCTTGAACCATGTCGAAAAAATCCTGACTTGTTTTCGTAAGGAGATATCAAGCATAACCATCAAAAAATATTACTTACGTGACATAGTCATTAGATGTAGATTCAGCAAAAAAGTACTATCAACTCTCTAAACACCAGCCTGGTGGTTTAACCTTAAAGCGCCCTATAATGATATACAATTGTCTTCCACACAGGGGTTTAAGCAATTTAGACGCTTACATTTACCCTTCAATAAAACAATTTTAACTGCTATAGCAATTTAATTGCACATACAGAGTGCACAATAAAGATTAACTGTTTGGTATGCCATTCATCTGAGCCTATTATAACGGGATCGGAAACGTGACTCTTTTAAAACTCGTTTTAGACTCGGCGAGTTTGTTACCACATAATTCTGCATTGAAAATGCTTTTGGTTGCTGAGATTTACAAATGTTTGTTTCATGTCTGGGTGTTTTGGGCCAGGTCTCGCGGATTCTTATACGAGAAAATATTTGTATGTTGTTGTGGGGTTCGAAACATGTGTAAATTTACTGATTGTTGTACATTGAAGAACTATCTTAAAAATGCTTTTTGGTTTTTTGACTCTGCCAACATATAGGGCCAGCTGTTATTTCTTCGACTATATCTTTTCAGGAGATTAAAGTAATATGTCGTGAGATCATAAACCATTCACAAATGTACAAGTTTGAAAACTATGCACGTTGCCAATAGACAAAATGTTTTAAAGACGATATGAACTTCCATCTCAAACTAAGATATGAGACTTAACTATATTTTATCTTTAATCTACCGGTCTCCGACGCAGTTAGCTTAGATCGCATCATTGGTGTAATGATACCTCAAGACAACTTTAGCGAACGTTACAAAACATCGCAATACTAAGGTCATGTCGAACAAAGAACTGTAGCGAGGTTCGACGGCAAAAAGGCGTAGAAAAACCGCCATGTCGAAGTTATTGGGCACAGTGCATAACCATTCATGAATGTGAGGAAACGAGACAATATTGTGGATGGGAGAAAACGTGTGCTTGAGAGAGCGAGGGAGATTGCATTCCATGCAAGCGCAAAGTCCGTGCCCGTACGCCGGTGTTGCCAACTGTTGTAGTGAGCAGTTGATTAAGGAGGTTTTTAAAGTATTGTATGGTACTGCAGTTGTATCGAAAATCACAACTTTATAAGTATTTCGTGTAAACGGGTTAAATTGTGTAGATCTAATATGATTAATACATACGATTTTCATATGTAATAACTACTAAGTTTATTAATACCTACTATTTGCGTATTTGATAATAAAGACGTACACAAAATGGATTAAGTTTTCAGTCTTTTATATCGTATCGAATTAAAAAGTTGAATGAAAACATTAGTAAATGTTACGCACGCTCTTTTATTTGGGTAAACATCACGCCTTAAATGGACTTACGTTTACCCTCTGCCATTTAAAGCGCTAAATTATATTAATTCAAATTATTACCTAACACGTCGAAATTAGGCGGAGCACGTTCAGAAAGTTGGTAACACTGTCACCGGAGCGCCGCTCACTGACTCCCGCGCACGGTGTCGAGGCGGTCGCGCGCAAGCGTACTAATCGTCGGTCAGTTCTCGTGATAACTCGCATCAAACACCATTAGTTCTCGGTGATGAAACGTGGTTCATAACATAAATAGTGTTAGTGGTGATCACAGTGTGTTGTTGTCTGTGTTCCATGCACCAGAAGAAGAACACGAAGAGGCGCCAAGGATACTTTCACTGGTCTGAAAGTTGTTCAACATTCTTTAGGAGAACCTCTTAATAAAGGAGTTGACCGAAATCTACACGAAGGTAAATATTTACTCGCGCTTTTTCGTACAATACATCGACAACTTCTTTTTTTTAATTCACGCTCTGTTTAACGCAAAGGAAGTTAATTAGGCAGGATGTGTAGGACAATACACACGAATTAAAAAAACAATGATGATAGTTAAAACTTTTTATTACACTGTCACAATGGAGTAAAAAAATAAAGTGTTTTATTCTTCACCACCATTGTGCTGTTTTCCTTTGTAAAAGTTATCTCAGCTGATACGATTTCATCGGGCGCAAATGTCTTAAATCTCCGGTTATGAGATAAAAACTCACATTATGATGTGTTTATCTATGAAACATCATGGGAAAAGTTTGCGATGATAACATTCTCAATTTTTATGGTTCACTGGCTTTACAATTTTATGACAAAACTCTGCAATCACATAATATAAAAAACCAATTATGAACTTGTTCTTCGCGTAATTTATTTACATTGTAAATTGCACGCGCGAGCACTTTAATTATTATTACGTTATACTCATTCATATTGTTTTATAATAAGAAAAAATCTTTATAACTGGTACGTATACTTTTAACATGTTGAAAAAAAACAACTTTATTGAAATTGATGTCATTTTAACACTGAAATCTTTATAAATGTTTAATGATGTTCCCTATCTATTAACGCCAATATTATTATTTAATCTTACCACTCATTCACCGCTTCAATTTCTGTGTACCAGGGTCGACATTGGCACACAAAATTGGCTTTGAAGTTACTAAAGTCATCCACTAGGGTTTGCGTGAGAAGCTGATTGAGTATGCGGGTTCGATCCCCGCAGACATAGATGTTTGCTTGATCTACGAACTTTTGTTTTGGGTCTTCGATCGAAAAATATATCGTATTTTATACTCACGGCGCAAGATGTAATAGATCGTGTATGTATACATTCAGAAATATGTAACTTTTAGGTGTATTTATTAAAGTATAACAAGGACAAAACTCTATAATATTTTATAAAGCCCAGACAAGGAATGAAAGTTCCGTTATACCACAATCATTGGAACATTATCGCCTTAAACTTCCTGTACCATTCGCAACAATCAGACACGCATTCCCGATTCCCATTTTGTCATTACAACCTTTTTATATATTGATACGGCAAAGAACGGCATTTGATGGCAAGAAACGGAATGTCTAGGATCAAGATTTCCTCTATGATCGATTGAAGTTCATTTTTCCATTCCTAGAAAAAAATGGAGTATAATATGTTTCATTCATTTGTTCATTATTAAATACGAGATACAATTCAATATTTATGTAATAAATAAGTAATCATCTGAGTTTATTTATAACGCTTTAACGCCTATATTGTTGCATGGATTTTGATAAAGTTTAGTGTACACGTAAATTGGATTTCGAAATGACTTTAGGTTCAGACCTGGATTCAGACAAAGTGTGCTAGTACATCAAAAATGAGCATTAGATTTGAACCCTTTAACGCCGCAACTTTTCTTGGCAGACTTAAATCCTAGCCAACTAGGCCACATACACTATAAGTATAGATAATAAGATTACTCTCACACGCTGAGATCCGCGTGCGTACCGAAAACAAGCGACGTCATGACCCACTGGCTCTGAATTCCTTTGACTTGCGGTTCACCGCGTGCTTCTACCACATGACGTGGAGTGAAATGGTCGGTAATATGTGGGATTTGTACATATACTTTGCTCTGAGATCATCCAAGCCTTAGCGAATTTTAGCACATCCTTTATTCCAAATAATTAACGTAATCGAATATCTACCCGAGTTATTGGAGAGTCTGGAGAGTCAGATTAGAGACGAAATCGAGGACGTTGAATGTTGATATATTAAAAAGAGATCAAATAAAGTCCTCGAAACTAACGTCTGACGTGCATGCATGTAGAGGATCATGAAAAGTGAAAGAAAATGAAGGACGTGTCTGTAGGCAATAGCATATGACACTTTATAGTCTCTGTCTACCCAAATGGGGTACAACAGTGAGTTTAGGTAACAAAGTTGATGCATGCTGCAGACCTACATGATGTGACTAACGTTCGTAACAGAACATTAATAGGCCCCACCTCGTCTCAGTATTGCAATCCCGATGACACTTTAAGACCCTTTTTACGGCGGGTTAACTATGCCGTGACGAAGGTCTCATGTCCCTAACCACTAAGGCGGAATGCTACAGACAATTAAATAATAATAGGCATTGTAAGATTCTTTGGAATAAGTAAAATATTATGTACTAAAATAAGGACACATAGGCATGAAGCAAAAGATTTTTGTTAGAAAATTTCAGATAGGACCCTTATGCTATACTAAAATTTCATTATATTCGCAGTAACGATCCCGGAGAAATTACAGGCAATGTTCTTAGTTATCGTTCACCCAACTGACATAAGTTAAAAGAATCCGTCAATCAACGTAATTTCTCCGTACTGGTGTACCGTTGCACCGCCGGTGGAGCGTACAAGAACTGTCGACTCTTATGTAAACATGCATTCATTTACTTACAAAGAAGCGGGTTCGTGCGTAACTGTTGATATAATTAGTTATCAGGCTTACATCTTAGGAGGGTATACAGAAAAGTACCTATATTTCGTCTGTAGATAGGATTTTTATGCAGTGCCAATTGACAAAATGAAATTATTATGATAAACAATAAATCAGACAGAGTGGAAACTATTATTGAAACGGTTATTTTCCAATACTTTCTCATTTTTTTACGACGGCATATCGCAGGTCGAATATGAAATTTATAATGTATGGAATATATTTTTTTAAACTAGTTTGCTACCTACTTAGGACGTCGCAAAAAAATAATAATAATGAAATAGACTGCAGTCACATATTTCACATCCATGCAACCTTAAGAAGCTTACGAAAGCATTGGCAGGATGGAGTATGTGTTGAAAGATTGTGTCCTCGAAGTCGATTTAATGTTTCCTTAGACAAAGTAAAACCACTATATTATATTTCCATTATAGAAAAAAATCTTATATGAGGATTATTTCATTTAATAGATTGCAGTGCATCTACCGTCAGACTTACAGAATGATAGTTTATATTAAGGGTAGATACTAGTAATGTACTGATAGGAATAAAAGTGTTCAAATATTTCACCAAATAATTTTATCCCTTAAAAATAGCCAATCAAAATGAGAGGCAGTGAGAATGCCCTGTGGGATTGAAGCTGTGTCTACTGAAAAAATGATTCGACAATACGCACGCCTATTCTAGATCTATCAAGCTCATATTTCTCCATCAATCAACACTCACTAACAAATGATATACATGCAAACGCAAAGAAATAGATCTTTAAGTCATTCATACTAATTACGTCTAAGCATAATGGTTTTTATAATCCATACAATAAGAAACAATTACGCACTAGTCGTAAGATTTTAATTATTCACATACATATTAAGTGTGCATTACATAACCAAAAGTGAAAGCCGTTGTCACCTAAAGATTTATTGTATCAGAGACGAAATGCTTTAATTAGTCTATTAACGGCAAAATGTGTTTTTTAATGACGTAACTCTTGTATGTAGAATTAATACTCTTTTTTAATCTTTTTTATTGCTCAACAAGTATATCGTTTTATGGTAGGTCTTCACCACCATAAATGAACATCCATGATAATTGAAAATCGCAAATGCGTTTTCGGTGTTTCAAATTCGTCTATGTATTGGTTTTGGGAGACACCTTTGCCCTTTTAATTAAATGAGAAAATTGAAGAGCTTAGCTTAATCATTGTGGATTTAATTATAGATAGCTAATGTTGTCCTTTTTATAACGTTTCTAGAAGTATGTAACGATATTTTTAAAGGATGGAACTGTATGGTTTTTTTATTCGCAATATTAAACCACTTAAAAAGATCCTTAATTATATCCTTCAAGGGTTTTAAAACAGAAATATATCACGCAAGATATCACTGAAGATATCTGATATTTAATTAATTTAACCCAAATTTATTAATTTATGTTAATATGTTATTTTGAATACCAAATAGCGTATGTAGACGCGTGTAAATATTCCATAGATATAAAAAATAAATGAATAAACCGTGTATAATTCTTATATTTAAAAATCGATAAACAATGAATCATAATTATTTACTTCACATCTGTTCACACGAGAAATCGATTCCGTAACAAAATCGTTTTGATCATGGGAATTTTCCATTGGGCGTAGATATATCGACACGAGTCCATATATCTCCACCATGAATTAAAGATACCAATATTGTTCTCATAAAAAAAAATGTATATGTACATAGCTACCAAAGTAAATAAAGTTTATCAACCTCGACATAATTTTATCAATGAGGGGGGGAAAAATAGTAATCTTTTCTCATAAGTTGATTTGTGCATGCCATCAATTAATAATATTGCCAGTATAAAATAATTACGTGGCATGAAAAAGCAATTGGCAAAATTTGGGTGCAAAAATGCTCCTTTGCCTCCCTTTACGGGAAATACAGAGGTATTTACGTAGGATGTAGAAATAAACATCTAAAACTAAGTTGATAAGTGCTCATCATTCCTATGCGTATATATATTTTTTTGTGAATCTCTTAACAAATTTTATGTTGTCTTAACTTTGGCACAATCGTACTTAAAGTATATATTTTGATATAACACTGGTCAACACGATTTTTGGGTCTGGCTCCTGAATATGAAATTTTAGTTTCTCCTATGTCACAAATAAATAAAAAAATATCTATTCCGATCAAAGTTTGCTTTTGTAGAAAATAGAGCAATTTTATGAATTTTAAAAAATGTATACAATTTTTTATCTATTCTCTTTAATTTTATTTAAAATTATAATAAGGTTTTTTTTATTGAACACAAAAAGTGTTTTTATACAAGAAATATGACAAACAATAGCAAACAAATAGAAAATAACAAAAAGTCGAGTTCAAAAACGATTTTTTTAGTTGATCTTTTATGCATGTATTGGCTTTTTTCGTATGAATCCCTAAATACCAGTTTGGACTTTAGCATTAGATAATTTAGGAAAGAATCTCTTTAAATATCTAAAAGCTCCCGAATTATGATCTAGAGCTTTCAAAATTATCTTCATTAGACCTTTTTTTTTTTTTTTTCACGAGAGGAAAGCGCCATAAGCTCCCCTGTTCGGTACCTCGGGGGAGGCCGTAAGGGATATGTCGGGGTCACTGGCTACGCCAGCATACCGACTAAAACCTCTCGGTGACCATCACACGCATTTAGGGCGGTTTTGCGGCATCTCAGGGCCAGAAGTGCCCTAAATGGTCCGCTGCCGCCCAGCGCACCGTCCAATTTTGGACCCCTCCAAATTGGGAGGGCTTGGTATGCCCTCCACTTAATCTATTTGGACGTTCGCCTTTCGGGAACGTCCGCGACAGTTAAGAGGTCACGTCCTCTGCCGCCAATCTCGGGGTTGCATCTTCATTAGACCTAACTTTATACATTACGGTGGTATCAATATATCTTTGGGCTTTACGATTGGTTTAGCATTCATATTATGTTTTCCAATTTGAAATTAAAGTCGATCAGGCCATATACGCCGTTGGTAATGTTTTAAGTCTGCTCTGCTATCCCATAAGCATAGGTGACAAGAATATTTGGTTTATCCGCCTTATCCTTGCTTTGATAAATTCACCGCAAATAAAACAGAATGAATCAACACCTTCTTTACACAGTCTTGTTGCCATTTTCTATCTAAATACGACATAAAAGTCGGCTGTTATAACTGTAATAGATTTTTTTTAATAGTAATGGACAAGTAAACACTCACTAGTGTAATTTAGAAATAATGCACTATTTGCAATTGAGATAATAATCAAAGTTCTACCACCCATTGTTTATGATAATTAATGAAAATCTTCAAACGAACTTATCAACATAAATCAGATAAAAGCAAACTTTAAGACCTAAAAATTGATATCCGAGTATTTTTCGATGTTTGGAATCAGAATCGAAGCATTAGAACAGAAACCTAAAATTTTTTTTTTTTTTGTTGACCTGTGTAATATATACCCTTATTAACAAACAGGCATAAACACTGCCAATATCTTCAAATAATTATATTTTATGTTCTTCATCATCATCATCAACCCATATATGTCCCACTGCTGGGGTCTTCTCTGCCATTCATATCTATACTAATATTATAAAACTGAAGAGTTTGTTTGTTTGTTTGTTTGTTTGTTTGTTTGTTTGTTTGTTTGTTTGTTTGTTTGTTTGTTTGTTTGTTTGTTTGTTTGTTTGTTTGTTTGTTTGTTTGTTTGTTTGTTTGTTTGTTTGAACGCTAGGATCTCAGGAACTACTGGTCCGATTTGAAAAATTCTTTTACTGTTAGATAGCACATTTATCGAGGAAGGCTATAGGCTATATAACATCACGCTACGATGAATAGGAGCTCAGCAGCAATAAAGAATGTTTCAAAATCGGGGACATTTTTTTCTTTTTGTGAGCTTCCGCTGCGTGCGCTGCGGAAACGGTTAAACTTTCGTTAAAATAATGTATGAGAGAAATGTTCCTCTTTAAAAGTTCTAAAAAAAAGTCCGCGACAGCATATGTCTATTCTTTAAGGTTGGCTCACTATAACGTTTTTTATCCTAACCAAATTTATTTTAAAATAAAGTTTTATTTGTGAAGGTGTTTTTGTAAATATGATATTAATCCTTATACAAATAAATACGTTATTCATTACAAGTATTTAATTTTAAATAAAATTGCCCTTTACATCATTTGATATCACAGAGTATCTTAGAAGATATTGCAGTTTTAAGATATTGATCAAGCGCGCAATAATGATGCACAAGGCGCCGATCGACGCGTTACGGTTTCACGTTTGAACAATTTGACCGAATTGTATGATTTTTGGTATGGAGATAAATAGGACTCAGAGAAGTAAAATAGACTACAACTTATTTTCCTTCTGAACTCAACCCTGTAGTCTACGCGGACGGAGTCGCGAGCAAAAGCTATTTTAAATAATTTTATTATAATTAATTGTTTATTCGTCGTGAAAGCCCGATGTGTGCGATTGTATGCGTTACGCCGACGGAAGCGGCGCCGGTCACATCGCTCTACATGTCCTCGTTAAACTTTATCTGATGCAAGCCATTAATGTGTCGTATTTATCGATATGTAGATTACTATCGCTGTGGGATTGCTCTCTCAACCTGATTTTATACACGGGCTTAATTATATCTGAGTTATAATCTTCTTATATTATCTTATAAATTTGTAGGATCCCGGTCAAAACTGCTTATATAATATTGTGAATTCTTGTAACATTAAAGAAAATCATTTTACTAATAAACAGTACTTTAAAATTACAGAAAATAGGTTTTCTGTTACTAAAAGGCTCTTACCAATTTTCATTCAATCCTTAAAATTCCCAATTCATGACAATTTTTTGGGACATGACAAAACAAATTCCACCACAGTGAAAAACCATGGTCAAGACCACACTAAAAGACAACATAAACTATAATTTGTTTTTAAGCGTAAATGTTCATTTCACTTCATTGTTAATAACACGATTCATAATGGGTTAATTTTCCTTATAAACCTTTTGATTTTGAGCGTATGTCCGAATTGTACAAAACTTTGGTATCTTCTCTAGTTATCGAAGTTCTAAGTTGATAGCATACAGACACCATCAATAATAGTTACGCATTTTCAACCGACATTCTATTTATACCCTGTCTCTATTCTAGTCGTAAACGTCACTCTGATAACTTATCACTCCAGTTAATTATAAGTGTCTGGTGTGACGTAATATCTCCTTCGAAGATACGCATTTCGTACGCAAGTTCATGTCAATGACTTAATCTGCAAGGCACATGTTTTGCTGTATGGGAATAAGAGATAGACTTGAAAGCGGATGTTGTTATGAATAAATACGGTAGTAGATAGTATCGGCATAAAGCTTCAAATTTAGAAATAGATAAAAACTTATGTAGTAAGTATAAAATAAATGATTCGGGAAGACTTCAATACCGGCTAAAATATCGTGTACTAATTCACAAATACAAATTCATTTATAAACTCGCTCATATTTCCGACGTCATCTACAGCTACTTAAATAACTTCACAGTTTCGTAATGAGCAGTCGAAACGTCTCGTAGGAAGTGCAGAGGAAACGTCAGTCACAGTACATTCATCTCTCATCGGGGACAGCTCACAGTTCGATTCCCAAGGGCTTTGAACATTCCCATGTGTTTTATGGACGCCATGTGTTACATTCTCGCCTTTAAAGAGCATGTTCTAAAAAAGGCGTCGGAAATTATCGTTGTTAACAGTTAGTTCAGGTTTTTTTTAGGAAAACCGAGGGTCGGTCTAACGAGTTTACTTTAACTATTTTTTTACAACAATTTTAGGTTCTAGAGTAAGAGCTAAATGATTAATTACAAGGCCAACGCATACTACCAACCAATCGTTGAAAAGCTTTAAATATTTTTTATAATCAAATTTATCTAAATTTTGAGCCTTGCGATAAATGTAGTGCGTGCTGAGCTTTCCTAACCTCTACATTTGTTAATATATCGTCATCTCTTAATATATGTATTTGTTTAATTCACTGCTAGACCGTTATATCTATTAAAATAATCCATTCGGTTTACATAAAACAATTAATATCATTTGTAGCAGTGTAACAGCCTTGTCTGAATTCTGGTAAGTATTGAATCAATGCCAGTATGTAAACTTTAATGAGAGAAATTATATAGCCCAATTTTATTTTTATGACCAGTTAGATTCAGAAAGAAATAGTTTTAAAGTGATCAAGCTTCGTAAAAAAATTGTGTAATTACAATTGTGTTATAGCGTTTTGGGGTTCCAAGTTTTTCAGGCTTTCATCATACACACTTTACATAATTTCTATTATTTATTACCTCGTTACATTTTCTTTCAGATCTAGTTATATTAAGTTCGCTTACAAATTCTGTCTCTCGTCTGTTTAATTTATATCTGTCACTTGCATGCACTTCAACCCGAATTTTAATTAAAAATCTTGCGCAACATTTGGAACACATGGACATCAAACCAATTCAGCACGTCCTTCGATAACTACATTGACAATTTGTTTATTATTCGTACGTGGCCGATTAACGACCACTTGTAGCCAATGAATTTATTTAACAATTGCCGCACCAGCTTATAAATTTGCGTATGGGTGATTGGATATGACGTGAATGACTTTTTTATTGGACAGCTTTCACTAGGCGTTGCTTCCGAATATTATTTGAAGAATATCAACTTCGTCACGGCTTCTATCAACAGTCCTCTTAGTGCCATGTAGTAGAGAATATTGACAAAAGAATATTATATAGTATTGGTTTATAAATAAATTCAAGAGTTTGCAAGGTTTCCTGACCACGATAATTTTGTGTAGTATATGGATAACGATCAACGCTGAAACACACATGGTTTTCGAAAAGTTATTCAAGTTTCTATCATTCTTTACTAAAAAAATCGTAAAATACCACCTCACGAAATATAACAATTCTATTATCTATACGTTTTTCACGGCGACGCTTTTTGCACTGTTTGAACGATGCATTGGTCACTTTCAGGCGGATGCGGATATCCCCAATAGTTCAAATTCTGTTATTACATTGGCCAATCTCCTAATTAAATGCATCCGTATGTCGATGTGGGGACAATTTTGGTGTGACAACACTTTTATTTTCTGTGTATGCGTGTGACTATTGAGTGAAGCTAATGGATTGATTTTATTATAAACCTCTTCTAATCTAAAGAACCTCTGTCAAGAAGTGAACTATATTTGAATTCTTCTCTACCTTTTTAAAAATATTCATATTTTGCAATATTTCTATCATGAGAATTCTTCATGTACATTTAAGCGTATTTTTGGTTCTTCTAATGTCATTAGACCAATTAAAATCACCAACAGCTCAACGGAAGTAGTAAAGCTAGTTCAGTACACATTTCGTTCTCGTATTGTGCACCGGGTCACTAACTCGATATTAATAGAACGATCGTGAATAGAATAGGAATTTGGGCGCGTTAATGCACCTCTTGATCGACTGCGCTTGCTTGATCGATGTTTATTTTAATGCCGGGAATGCATTGAGATATTTGTAATGTTTAGATATGGTTTTATTAAGGTAATGAAATAAGCGAGTGCTCTGTTGTACTGTTATAACGAAGATTGTAGCTCCAACATTAATAATTCCAAGTTTATGAAGAATATAACTTACGGAAGGGACTAAAATCCAACTTATGATTACTTATAGGAGAACGGGGATTATAACATCTATAGGGGAAAATGGAATGCAAATTTTTGCTCACTTTTGTTGTTCATTTTTAATTTTCTAATTTGGCTAATTAACACAATTCTTTTATCATAATTTTATGTTAATCCAACATCAAATATGATTGAATGATGAGAGATTATTGGGGAAGGCCTAAATAATTGTTTCATATAAGTTCTTATCAATACCTAAAATAAACAAATCTATCCGTGTTATCTGAGATATCTAACGTTTTGCGCGTTGTCTTTGTGAATCATTGATAATTTTAGTATTTACTATATCTTGGTGGCATACTGTAGTGTTTGTGAACGCGAGAAATGGAGTCTATAAAGAAGAGAATTAAGAAATACTTTGGCAGAATAAAGAGAAAAGTACGTATTATAATCCCTACTCGATTTCCAGTACCAGGATAGGATATTTATTATTGTAGCACGGCATATTGATTGCATATAAACTGACAAGTGCAGTGTGGTCCAAGGAGGATCAACTAACCAAAATTGCAATTCTTCTCTTTTCTTGGTATAATTTTGTCGACTTCGTATACCTGTATGTAAAGTAAATATATTATGATAAGATATTACAGCGTACCTATTATGTTATGTGGGCCATGTGTTTGGTATTCCAATTATTATCTTTTGTAAATATTTGTTGAATTCCGAGTGAAGTTGCAATGGTACCAAAAGTACCCAAAGAAGTTTTTGCACGACTTTGATAGAGGAATTTGGATTCAAAATTCCATCAGTACTGTATTATGCAATCACGTCCAGAATGAGTCACAATAGTTTCGTATACCGACTAAGTTCTCAGAAACGCTTATCGTAAAAGAAGTGTTATAATTGTCTGGTTTCATTCACATAGACACGTACTGGAATATGCGAAATTTCTATAACTTCTTTTTTTGGGAACTGTCCTAGAATTTATGAATGCGTTTAAAATTAAAGCTTTATAAATAAATTAATGTTACATAACATAAACGAAGTATAAATAAATTCATGATAAATAAGAAATGATAAATGAAAGTACAGTGAAATGATGGGAGGGGAGATTACAGCTTATCAAAAAATAAGATGTGTATTTCTGTGATATTTATTTTTATTTCATGTGATTGTATGAACTGATTTTAACAGGAAAGTGACAATGTCATGATAAACACGATGTGCTATAAGAACATCAAATATTTTAGGGAAAACTAGATAGATAGATAGGTTTCCTGACTGAGTGTGACACTGTTTATTAATTCAACTCACTTGATAGACATGTGTTTTGAGGCACTCCAGCGGAGTGACATGTCATTGTTATTGTTTGTCCAAGAATTACGTGTAACTGGGTATTACTCGCGATGCATACGTTATCAAATGAGTTTCTTGACTACGTTAATAAACTTGGGTAATACAAAAGGGAATTTATATAGAAAAAGGTTTTTTCTTTCAGTGTGAGTTGTCAGACATGAATTTTTAGGTTGTGGTGTCGATTCTGATATTCATTTAAATTAACATAATAATTAAGAACCTTAGCTGCATTAACTTCTATGAATGAACGATTGTGACAGTAAACCACAGGAATTTACAACAATTACTAAGTACCAACCCTCAAAGTTAAAACACAGGTTTCGTCCTCTTGGAATAGTTAGTTACAAGTCGGAATTAGGAGGATTCAGGGGATTGTTCTAAATTTTATATTTTTTCTATGACATCAACCATTAGGATAACATACTAATTCGTCA
The DNA here is from genome assembly GCA_030295005.1 of Cephonodes hylas. Lineage (NCBI taxonomy): Eukaryota > Metazoa > Arthropoda > Insecta > Lepidoptera > Sphingidae > Cephonodes > Cephonodes hylas. Next base: position 11,911,605 of record AP025371.1, read on the forward strand.
TCATCATATGTTCATGTTCAACAAACATATGTTCTTAACTTATAAGTACACAAATTGTAAAGTACAAACCCTAAAAATTCTCCTTCAATTTTTGAAAATACAAGTTTCTCACGCTTTCCTAATAATACTGGCCATTAAACACAAACTGTCCAAAAATATAAAAGCAACAATAAAACACAATATCTAAAAACAATGGCATAATGTTTTTGTCAGGGCTGCCAGTGTTTTTGTGCGATGCTCTCTTTTGTCACTCGAAGTACGTGAGGTGACAAGCGGTCCATTGATTGTTATCTGGAAACTGTCACGTGCTCAGACGGGCGTGTTTTGTTGACATCTGTAAGAGACGAGCATTGTTCTTAGTAAAGGAATTATAACTAGTGTCAGACATATGGATGCATTTGTCTAGTTCTCGTTGGACAAAAAAATGTGTTTGTGAGTGAAATTGGTTGAATTGAAACTAGAGCATAGAGGATATAACGATAAAATAGGAAATTACACCCAACTGTCACATTACACAGTTCTAACCCCACAAGATTCAAGTTTTGTGTTGTCCGTATCAGAAACTACGAGAGACTTTTCAGTTTCATACACACCCGACAGTCGACACAAATATTTATGGATTTTGTCACACTCGTCTCAACATTAGTCTCGGTTTTCGATACTTAGGTAAAACTGATTTAACACCATAATTTAAGAAAAAAAATAAAAATATTATCAAAAACGTCTCAATCGAAGTCGAAATTTCGGCTCAACACGACGGATGACATCATTACAAAACTCACCAAACCGGGTTTGTGTTTAGCCCGCGGACCGGTTCGCCTGCTGAAGGATACGATGACATTTCGCGTTTTAGACTCTTTACCATGTTGCCTAGAATTTATAATTCAAATATTTTTATTCGCTTTGATGTGTTTAATGACCTTAAGATTGAACAAGCGAGCGCCTTCTAAAGTTTAGAGGACCGCCAATCATTAAAACAAAAAAAAATAGCTTTTTTAGTAGTGCGTGTAAAAACTTAAGAATTCATAGCAACATTTTTATTGTTAACATGTGAAAAAATATGGTTCTATCGTCTGTCTCTTAAATGGTGAACTGGTAAAGTTATTTTAATCGCTGAAAAATTATTACCATTTAATTTAGACTGCAGAACATCGCTAGAAATATTGCGAATAAATATAAAAAACAATACAAATTCAAACCTATTAAAATAATACCAACCTACCAATCTACATCTAAATTTACGACTCGATAAAAGAATGAAAACACTCGAGATTTAAAATAAGAATTGTACAGCCAATTGAAATTCGAACGCACATTCATAGCTCCGATCACATTTCTGCCAACATAACATTACAAAAAGTGAACAGAAACACTTCCGCGCAGTGCAAATGGCAACTGGCCGATTACTATCGCAGAAATTCCCTCGGCGCGGTGAGAGGAGTTTGTCGCGTACTCGCGTATAACGGAACAGCTGGTCGACTGGTTTCCCACTGCACTTGCTGTTGTGATGGTACACAGCCACGCAACGCACGGATTTTATGTTCGAATTATGAATGTAATTAGCTTGAGGTTTTAGAAAGGAGGATTTATTGCACCTGATGTTAAGGGCTTCCCTTATTGGTTGCTTAAATGTTACACATTAGTGATTAGATGTAAACATGTTTTACAACTTCATCTTATTACATATAGTGATGATTTCACTTTATAAATTGCCAGTTAGATTTGTTTTATTTCCATGGATTGTCATATCCAAAACTATAATTCCTTCTAAAGATACATCTCTTGCAATAACTGCTTCATAGCCAATCGAAATATTTATAATGCGGAACTGACAATAGGTAGAACTCCATAAACATATTTTGAACTGTAACTTAAAGATACAGAGTTCATAATGTAAACAGCAAGGGCACAATGAGAAGATAAAGCGTGGGTATATTTTTTGTTCGATCACTTACCTTTGCATAAAGAATAGCATTAATGGCGGCTCGGTGCCATAATCCAAGAAATTAATGTTGGTTCTTTTATTTTAAGTATTGTGGTTGATTTTTATCAACGGTTACGGTTTGATTTTATTTGGCTTTTTTTAAAACACTCCGACCATATTTGGTGCGTGGTTTCTCGAGTAACAAAATGTATTGTAAATAATTTACTCTCCAGATAAAAATATTGATGCAATTTTCGCAGATGTATGATTTTATCAGCTAACGTTTATTTTTATTATCATCAGGTTAAACACTTTCAATTGGTGGACACAAGTCTTTTTTACAACTGGCCTTAGTCCACTTAATTTGCCTAGTGCAGTTTGAAGGACAACACATCTTTGAAATCATTTAATGATTGTCTTTTGGTTTTATAAACGTAGAGGTGTGGTAACAATGATCAATGAATGACACGGTCATATGAATCATTTTCATTTCCGTAATGTCGAATGACGTCATAATTATCGATTGAATCAGTTTGAACGCTTTCCATTGCCCTATACTTTGACAACAACTGGTATCATGATACAAAAAGACCTTCCTGTCTTCTTCTAAATATATATCTAGCTTCCGTGGCGCAATAGTTAGATAAGAATTTCTGATACGAGTTTGTTGTATCTTTTGTTGTAATAACTTGTTTATTGCATGTTTGAATTTTTGTTATCGAAAAGTCTCCCGTAGTTTAACCGATTCATTAACTTTGCAATTGTATCAGGTTATAGACAGTTTACTTGCACTCAAAACACTAAACGGCCGTTTTATTATACCAATGAATCAAACGTAAAAACTTTCTAAGTGTTTTTAAACATTCTCTTATTATCCTTACAATATTTCCCGTACATATTTGATCGAAGATATGTTAATCACACCGAAACTCAATATGTAATTTTTAATATGCCCGAAGAGTTATAAATTCAATCCTTTGAATCTTATCACATTAAAGACGGGAATCCTAGTACTACGATTTACTTTGATTGTAGCTTAAAGTTTTAAGAGATTAAATAATATTTTTTAAGTCATTTTTTTTATAACTTCGCAATATAACCGCTCCCCCTTTAATGTGTTATAAACGAGAGCAAATGGAACACACACAAAGGTGAGTAACGAAGGTCGCGACTCCGTGCACCACTGCATGCATTTCAACACGTATTTCGTATGTTGGTTCTTGGTACTACAGTTTATGTTATTCGTATAACGTGCTTAGTTGTTTGGACGATGTAGGTAGTTGCTTCGAGGGAGGATAGTAGCTGTTTCTGGCTTGAGAACCTTTTGTGAACTAACCATTAGGTGGTAATGTTGACATTTTTCTGTACTAATAAAATTAAATAAAAAATGATAGAGCAATGGATATAGTGCATTAGTGGAAAATATTTTTTTACACTGAACCAAATTCGAGTGTTTGCATAAAATTATCATTTGCTTAATCAAAACTGCTGCGCGGGTTTAAATGAAATTTTACAAATAAATAGCCAATTTATCTTCTTACAGGTAAATTCACTGCAGTTTATTATTTATACGAGTTATGTTTCCTTATAACTCCATTCTAAAATCTAAATATAAGACTACAATTATATGAGTAATGGAATTAAAATTCAACAATAATTTAAATGCATTACTCACTGAGTAATCGTAATAGCAAGTTCAAAGTTCGAAGGAAGCAGACGTGTATAGATGCAAAAATGTATGCAGCCTTAGGCCCGAAGACACCACGATTTTTTAAACCCGTATGATATTGATAAAATCTTTTACTTTATATAACTGTTTTTTTTTTTTTAAAGTGGTCTTAGACAAGTTTGTAATATTCCAAAATCAATCTATGCCCATAAAATATCTAACTGGCCGGATAAATTCCTGAATAAAGAAAACATTAAACACTTCAAAATCTCGGTTAAGCGTGTGTACTCTTGCAGTCTTTATATCCGTTACGCAACTAGTGTTAGTCATAAGAAGCTGATTCATAGCTGATTATAGCAATGTACACTGCAATTAGCAAATTGGGTTACTATTAGCTTTTTATGAGGGCCTGGTACATTAACACCTCTACCATGCTACTGAAATGCTATATGGAGTCTAAAAACTATTAAAAGTACATTTTTCATACAAGTTGCAGAATTATGCTGATATAGAGGTTACTAACATACGGTGATTGAAAACCAAGACAATATTTACGATGATCTTAAACAAATGAAGATGAATAAAAAATCCCATAAAAAGAGATGTTTTGTGCCTATTTCCATATTTTGTTCACGGACTGTTTAAACCCGTATTTTGCAGATAAAATACACTTTGTAAAGAAGGAATAGGCAGAAGTGTTCTTTCTATATCCACGGCTGGCACTTGTTTTAAGTTCCAAATATGAGATGCTGTTAACAGTTATAAATGGAAACTAATTGTATGAATTGTAACGAGTTAAAATTAGTACAAGGAAAATTTTAACAATATGCACTCAGTTAATAATAACCAAAAATATTTTTCCGTGTTACAGGTCAATTCGTGTTAAATTTATCAATTACTATTTTATGAGTGGCTTTAACAAGAGATTTAGCAAAATAATAATAATATGATTTATGTAAACAGATAGAATAAGAATGTCAACTGGCAAGAATTTTTTTAAATGCAGTAGTGCGAGTTTCCTTCGAAGATCAGTGGTTAGATTTAAAACTACAGTTTGATACCAAAGTAAATGCATTATAAATTTTAAGATTTCAAAGCAAATCCTTGTTCACAATGTACAGAATAAACATGAAGCAGTGATGGCCTCGAGGTTTGGGTGCGCGGTCGAGAATCTCGGCGGTCGCGGGTTCGAACCCCAGGCACACACCTCTGACGTTTCGAAGTTATGTGTGTATTCAAATTGAATTATCACTTGCTTTAACGGTGAAGGAAAACATCGTGATGAAACCTGCACACCTAAGAGTTCTTAGGAATTTCTTAGGTGTGTAGTCCGCCAACCCGCACTAGGCCAGCGTGGTGGACTATGGCCTAAACCCTCTCAATGGTAGATGAGACCCGTGCTCAGCAGTGGGCGTATATGGGTTGATGAAGAAGAAGAAGAAGAATGTAAACATTGGTAGAAAATTAGAAATTACCCTACAATTTTGCAGTCCATATACGAATCTTCTTTATTTAGCGAGACAGCTACGGTCGGGAAAGTACTAAGTGAAACTAGTAAGTACACGTTTCTAACTATGGTAGCCGCGTTTTTCTACCGCCATATATATTACACTTGTTCTGTAGACACTATGAAGTATTTATGTCCACACGTATTGGTAGTAATAAATTGATGTGCTATTTGTAGAGTAAATAATTCAGACGCTTGAGAAAGTTCTAAAATATATATTCCAGTCATTTTATTTATATTTTTAAAATATATTTTCTTACCATACTGTCGTTTTCACCTCACCATGTTTCCATTTATGGTGACTAGTATATTTCATTATCAGCCGAAACACATTCCCTCGCGATTCTTAGTACGAATGTAAAATAACACAGATTTACATTATTAGAGTAACAAGTTTTTATGAGATTCAAAGTTTTATCCGTCTCATAAATTTAACTGCTTTTACCCAGCAAATGGTAATTAAAAAAAAATAACTTTAATGGCCTACTTGCAATTAAAAAATAAGTCAACTAACCTCTTATTATAAGTATTCCAGCCTATTCCATTCTATTTCCCATCGCATGTCTCAAGAGGCTTCAATTTACAAGCGGTTCCCATAGCCCATATCATTAAAGCTACCATTTTATTATGCATTAGATTCGAATGAAATTGCTTCAAATATTAATAGATCGCGGCGTTGTCGAGGATTCCATACTAACCTGTGGGAACGCAGTGGCTCGGAAAGCGATTAGGAATTTCTTAGTACAGTGGGTTTGGTACATGTTTAGGGTTTCCGAGTAGAGAACAACGGACTAATAAATTGTATTAAACTTATTTACGAAACAGACTGAGGTTATTTCTGTTAACGCGATAAAACAAAACTACAAAGTAGAGACTTCATACTTAATAATATTAGAACTTGGAAATTATTAAACAGTCTTAAAACTAGATATAGACGATCTCTATAGTCGTGACCTTTGATAGAATGTAGCAATCCGGTGACAGTCTTCGAGAAATTCTTCTCAATACAGTTGGTATTTGGCTTAAAGTTGGAGCCTTAAACCTTGTACAGCTGTGTATCATCATCATCATCAACAGCCTTTCATGATGATGATGTGGGATATATAAGGACTGATAATGACGAAATTTTATAATGTCTTTAATAATAAATAACGATATTTTTGTTATAAAAGCGCCAAGTTAGACAATTTCAAGTTATAACAGCGTTTGTAACGTAAAAAGTAGCCTTCCATTCTATACGAAGGTGAACTCAACATTCCTTATTTAGAATTACTTGGAGCACCGTGTGATATCATCCGCTTATGTCATGAACAGGTACGTTTTTGAAATTAATAAGAAATAAGATTGTGTGCAGTCGCGCCTTTTATTAATGGTGCACCAAATTGACCGCGTAAATGCAGTAGGCTCTAAATAGGGAGTCAACTAAATCTCACGAAGACATAAATATGGACTACCAACATGGTTCATCATCATCACAAGCCCATGTAGAACATAATAGACCTCCTGCACAGTTTAAAGGTGTTAGGCTTTAGCTCACCATGCTGGCCTTGTGCGGGTTGTCGGACTACACACTTAAGAAATTTCTAAGATCTTTTTCGGCAGTTGTGATGTCCTAAGCATAATAATTCCGCGATGTAGATTCAGATTTTGTATATTTGACTTGAACTTTTCCATCAAAATAACGTTGACAATAATTCAAATAGTAGATTTAAAACATTTCTAGGCAGTTTTGAAACTCACTACACATTCATTAGTTCATTCCGGCATAACGCTTTTGTTAAAACTAACTAAACTATTACTAACTACTGTTACGTCGATCCTATTAGGCTAATACAAATAACATGTTTTATTTCCGTTCGTCATAATTATTTACCAAGAAACATCCGAGTAAAAGATGTCATTAGTGGAACAACTATTAATTTCTTAGTCATCACCTTAGAACTATAATTTACGACACTAACTAGGACTAAAGAAGTCATACTTGCAACATCCATTCATATCTTTCAGTATAGACGTTTGTAATTTGTTTAGTCATTTTGGACGCCCATTTCTTAGTAGCTCATTACTGGAGTTAATTTGACTGCTACTATTGCTAAAAATAATTTGAACCAATATTTTTGGCATTTTTATTTTCAGCCCTTATCTTATGTAAGATTTCTCTTTTTACTAAAATTCATCTATGGAGTAATTTTGTAAACAATATAACAAAATATTTATTTGAACGTCATTAAAATCAATTTATTTTCAACCGCAATAACACCATTGAACATAAACACGTTGCTCCGAACCATTCGACCACTTTCTATTTTTGTTAAGGATTATGTAAGGGAGGCATAATATTTTTTTCATTAGGAATGCAATATATCTTGCTGCACCTGCCCCATGCACCTTTAACGATAGCATCTGGGACTAATTAAAATCAAAAATCTACCTCAATTTATCTTCGTAATGCCGTAGTTAATTATGCAAACCATTATTTAAGGACGGTTATAGAATTTTTGTAGATCGTTAACATAAAAGATTTCTTATTCCTTATTTTGGTATGGTTGAAAAAGTACGCACACAATTAACACTTAAATTTATTTTGACTATTAACGTCAACTATTACTTTGCCCATAAAACCTTATTTCGAACTTATGTAGTCTCATAGAATTCACGATCGACTCAACATATTCATTAGTGGAAGAATAGTCGTTTTTCACCCGATATGGTATACCCATAGAATAACACCTCAATTTGCCACATTTTCATTCAGAAAAAAAAATAATGGTGGCATTTTCATTTGTTTTAGTCGATGCTTTTTCAACACAAACTACATCCTCATCATGTTCACTTAAGCCATTCTATCATAGGCATAAAACCTCATTATTTTAGGTCTAGGTTTTCTCTTAGATTGCCATAATTTCTATAATTCCTCATTCTCACAGACAAGGTCCTAAATGAAAGTGCTCGTTCATTACATAAGGAAACTAATCCTTGTAAACCCGAGAAACCATTTCCAATTTTATTCCCAATAAAGGCCAGAGTGAAATAAATTGTCTACATTTATACTGTCAGGAAACGAATGAAAATTAACAGACGTTTAAATTCCCTTTCCGTGCTGCTTTCTCCGGGGCCTGACTGGCGCTATTAGTACTGAAGTACTAGGCTATTAGAAGCCTTTAGGTAACAACTGTAAATCGACGATTAACAGGCTACATTTACTACCATATAAAACTGAAGGAATGCGTTTATAAAACGCCGAGTCTTGTTATAATCTTCTTCTGGAATGTAGATGAGGTACGGCTAACTTATATTCTTGTGTGTTATATGGTCAATATTTATGAAAATGAAACCTTTTGCAGCACAAAACTGAATCGGCAGAGGCGGATTCTATTTAGTAAAAGTTCTTATTCAGTTACTAATATTACGAATCTGCGACTAAATATATCACAATAATACATGCAATGTTTTGATCAAACATCTTGTATCCTATTTACGTTAGCAATTCCCAAGCAAGCAAGCACCGCTTCCTTTATTTCAATTAGCATTTTATGATGGACGAATACACTTGTGGCATTGCACAGGTTTGTTTCACATTTCAATCCGATCGAATACTGTATACTACATATAAAACCATTAACGGGCACACAACACACCATAATAATCGAAACCAATGTGTTTGGTTCCTAACTTACCTGCGAATCTTATTCCAAAACACATTTAGTATGTCAAGATTTAATAGCAACAACTAGCTACTTTATATTCTATGTTGACCTCAAAGCACTTACTATTAAATGCCAATATGGTCACTTCGTCGTGCCCTCATAGGTTCAGGCCGAGAGCAATATTTATATGAACGCACCTCAATATAAAATCGTAAGGCGCGGCCGGTTGACTCAGCCTGTGATGTTAGTAACGTGACATTTAGACTTGACTTCATATAATGTATGTAGATTTTGAACTTTATTCTAATATTTCCAGCTAATGATTTATCAACAATTGGTAACGAGACACAATTCTGGATTAGGCTTACATTGAATTCAAAATTACATTGAGTCATTTTATAAATAGTGAAACACTAATTTATTTGAAGTCAAAAGACAATAATCGTGGGGGATTTTCAGATTTGGAGTAAGACACTTAATAAGTGGTCTTACTCAGGATCATCGTCATTATCATCAGCCCTTAATTATGTATGTACGTGTCACTACTGGACACGGGCCTCTTCCACAACTGAGAGGGCTAAGGCTTAGTCCAACACGCTGACTTAGTGCGGGTTTCTAAGGATAGTTAACAATTCCGATAGCATAGCTAACTACCTATGCTCGGTTTCAACAGCAAGATACACGCCTAGATCGTTTCATTCACTGTACAAAAAGTGCAGAATTTGAAACCACTATCGATTAATGTTGGAGTATTTTTATTCTAATATTTGCTCCAAATCTAATGCACTTTTTAACCAATTCCAAGAGAATTACTCAACACTTAAAACGGGTGATACGAAACAATAGTGCAGTGTAAAGCGTCCAATTTGTGTAGATAATGGTGCATTCTGTTCGGGAGCGGATATCGAGGCCGCACGCTCTGATGCCATCCTTATGCACTCATTTACACAAGGCTTGGTATATATATTTCGACTGCAATTATTTGTTGTATAACAATTTAAGTGTGAAGGACAACATCGTGAGGAAACCTGCACACCTAACAATACTTAGGAATTTCTTAGGTGTGTAATCCGCCAACCCGCACTAGGCCAGTGTGGTGGATAAGGGCCTAAATCCTCTCAGATATAGAGAAATCTGATGTAGGGGAACGCTGATGATGATGATGATTAACAATTGTTTAATACTAAAATAAGAAAAAACTGACACAGTAACTTTAAAAGAAAAATTATTTGTATTTTTGTTTTTAAATAGTCAACTCAAAAGTAAATTGATTTGAATGTTATATAGGACCTCGGGAAAATACAAAGGAAATTTGTTTTTATAATGAATACGCCCGACTGAAGGACTAACTTCTAGTGCTGCACAAGGATTTATTAATGTGCATTGCTAGACTTAACATACACACGTATGACGTAATAAATACCTTACCCGAACTCTTAAATACACCGGTCTTCTAGAAAAATTGAAACAATGTTATTATGAAAGTAAACGTTTCCGCCAAAATAAAAGTAAGTATTTAGCGCGTGTGAACAGTAATCTGTGTCGCGATTGTGTTAAATTTGCATAAACAATTTGTTATCTTCAATATTGGTGTTTCTCTTTAACAGGCAGATAGAGGTTGCTAGTGAGTGTCTCGTGATTTAGTAATTCATAAATATAACTATAATATAAATTTTACTACATTAATCATGATGGTACTTATGATAAAAAAGTTGTAATCACGCTTTTTCCAGTGGATTTTTTAAACCTCTTAGCTAATATTGTAAAGAACGGCATAAACAATTATGTCGACACATGGGATACATTCTTTGTCGTGGCCTATCATCTCGACCTATGCATAGAATAAGGTTACTTATGACTATAACACCAAAGTACTTTTTATGTCTGTAATAGAGTTAAAATTGTTTATATATTGCACTAGTGAAGTAATAATTATCTTAAATTTTGTTGTTGTTTGAAGAACATAAAAAGAAACTGATAATTTTGTGCCCAATTAAGTTTAAATCGCTGAGAAAGAGAAGTTGTGCAAAAGCACATATAACTTTATTCTGCGCATAGGGCGATCTGACGTTTTTATTTGGGTAGCACACTGGACTAACTTTTTATCAGTTGCAGTATTGTCACTGCAGACCTGGTAAAGAATATTAGACTCTTGCACGCAGATTGAAGTTTAGAGAAGGAGGTCAACTAAAGTAATTGAAAAACAACAACAACAATATAAAATACAATTACAGCTTATAAAAAACACAGTAAAACAATAACAGTTAATGATTAAATATAGATCAAACCTTCTTACACAAATCCAGTTCTGTGATCTTCGAAATATTAACATAGAAAATTTCGATACATTCTATGATAAACTAGGTTTTGTTACAAAATACTATGCAAAAGGTATTCAGGCCACCATTGTAACAGCTGGGCAACCGGAACATAGAGGTGAAACTGACCATACGCAAATGTGCAATAACAATACTTTACCTACTTGTAGTTTTTTTTACGTCGGTTCCTTTAGTCTTTTAATCTATAAGACTGGTAAGAAAAGCCATAAAATTCATTTTTCAATATAATTATTTAAAAAAAAAAGGCGTCTAAAATGAAAACAGCCTGGATTTTATTTACGATTGTGAAAAACTAGATTGAGTTTATTTTTATGAGGATATTAAGAATATGTGCGAGGTTAATAAAAGGGCTTATAACTTGCAATACGAAAAGTACAGTTTTCCCTATTGTTATCGTCATAAGTAACCAAATCGCATTACAAATTAGATCCGTGATGACATGCAAACATATCTAACGCATATTAATGGGCTGATGTGAGGCGAGGCCTCATGCATAAATTTAATTTGCAGTGATTAATGGACTTATGAATTCGGTTGGCTGTCTAGACAAACACCTTAATTTTGTCTGGCTTTTTTGTATTCAATGAGGGATAAGGCTGGAAATATAGCTCATAATTGTGAGGTACATATCTATGGGGTATAGAATTGAAATGTTTAGAAGAGAAACGAATAATGGTTCCTGAATAAAGATATTCCTGAATATATTTATTTGTTACATTGGTAGTGATGTGGGTTACTGGACTTTACTTGTAGTTAAGGTCTATTGCTCAGCTTAGTTATCTGTTGACCTCCTCTACAACTGAGAAGGTAGCATAGATATTATGTAGATAATACCCAAGACTGCGAATACGAGATACGTATGGGACCATAACTATGTACTCAAATTTGAATATATTATATCATTAAAAATAAAAGGAATACAGCATCCGCGAGCAAATCATGCGTGACATCGACAATAGACTCGACCGCCAAACTTAATGAATGCACAGTGATTATGCATTTTTTACTCTTACACAAAAATACGTTCAGAGTAAAAACTGACGAGTGACATTGAAACGGCGCAATAATGTTTTAAATCAGGGCTATACGCTGATTGCAATAAAAGCATGCACTTCTGAGTATATAAGGCATTGAAATCAAAGATATGAGAGGTTATTAATAGGTAGGATCTAACTAACGCGATAGACCATAACAAAAGCTGTAAATACAATGTTACGTCTCCTGGACATAAGCTTATTCTACGATGAAGAACAAAATTCTTTTACGTTTGCTAGTATACTTTGGTAAACATTAAATATCTGAGAATTTTCAACATAATAAATGATTACATTTAGACCAAGCGCTTAAAAAAAGTTTAAATGCAGACTTTTTAACTATTTTTTTATGTCACAAATCGGAAAGGCATATTGATAACCGGTAAAGTGAAAATAATCAATTTGTTTAAATAATAATTTTGCGTTAAAATAGTCTTTGAAAATAGCTGACTACTTGCCCTAGGCAAAATCAAGACATACAGGTAGTAATAAAATGTACAGTTTTGTCGAACCAATCTAGTTGTACAATGAAATAAATGAGGCATTTAAAATGACTACCGACTAGTAACATCTTCATATTGGTCTCTTAAATTGTGTGTTACAATAGTAGTTTTTTATGGATATACAGTTTAAAAGTATGTCGACGTATCGTCCGAAATAACTTTAAAACTACCGTTATCCAATATGATAGTTTAAATTTTAGTTTTATTACTGTGTTACGAGCTCACAAACTGATTCACATGTTGTAAGATGTAAAAATGTTTTTAATTTTATTACTGAGAGCAAGATCTCTAGTCACATCCAATTATGCGGCCTTTCTGTGGTGTGAAGCGTCTTTCCCGTAATTAAATGAAATAGTATTTTTTTGAATCTTTAAAATGACAAATACTTTGATTCAGTTGTTTCAAATTTAATTACATCAAAAATCATTACTACAAAAGAACGGACAAGAAATTCTCAAAAACTTACCTAATTTAAGCATAAAAAAGCTTGCTATAGTGATCCATGGAAATGCATCGTTCGAATCCGAGAAACATGCGTTCATGCGTTTGCCCCCGAAGGAGTAGACAGAAAACCCACTAAAATAAATTTGTGTAAACAAAAAGATCCTTCACCTAATTAATATATATGCACACCAACACTTGAATTAACAATTGCACATATACAATATTGGTTCACGATATTTACTCGACCTCCTTACGACACAGTTGCCGATTTTCATATTGTTCTATTTGTAAATATTTTTTACAATAGCGTCGAAAGATGGAGTGCAAATATATACTGACCTAATTTTTGTATGTTATTATTTCATGAAAAATCTATAACATGGTTATATCACAGGAGAAAACAATACACGCAGTAAATTGTAGGGTAAATTCCAATAGTTTTAAAAGTTCTAAAAAACGCATAAATACCTTATGTCTTAATTTTGTGAAATGTGCTCTCTAATTTAACAGAATAAATAACATATAGTAACAACTATATAATGGGTAAATAGTTTGTCAAATTGAAATTAAAAACAGTAAATCGTGCTTTATGATTGAAAAGCTTCCATGACATTAGCCGAATATAAGCCGAAAATAAAAGTCTTCCAAAGCTTTCACAGTGATCTTTCGAGGGCCCTTCATCGACATATCATTCGATAAAAAAACATCTTACAATTTTAAATACAATTCCTAATAAAGTAGGAATGAAGGAGCAGAGTTATACATCAAAAAGAGACATTTGCAAATCCTTAACACGATATGAAGCTCTATACGACAACAACGCATTGCAAACAACAACATGGCATTACACACGTCACTGTCCACTATCGATAGACCGTGAAGAAGTCACGCTCACGACACGGCACAGTTTTCCAATATTTCCATCGCATATGAATATTTGATCTACATATAAATAGTATGTGTGCATTGTCTGCGGAGAAAGCATACGGCTTGTACGCCACGCATAATAACGGTAATGGGACGTGGCTACCAGCGAAATCGTATGGCGAAATGTGCAATACATCAGTGTTTATATTGGTAATCGAAAATCCTAAACCAACAGTGAATACGCGATGGATGGTAAATAATAGGCAAAAACATATTTTCTCCATTACCCACCAGGAAAATCGAATATATTGTTAATATAAAGTGGAGTAGCTCCCAGGCATTAAAAGCTTTCTGTAGTATAACGTTTATAAATCAAGATAATCGCATAACTTGAACTAAATCGTAGACAAATTCGCACCTAAATCACGCTTACACCTCATTGCTTACGCTCCACAAATCCGAGATTACGGTTACTTTTAGTATTCATACAGCGAAATTCAAATCACACAGCCACAAGACTACCTAAACACCTTAGCCTAAGTAGGATCTATTGCCAGAACAGCAAATAGAAGTTGTTACGTAAGGACTCATTAAACTCACGCAAAATTGCGTAATGTGGCAGGTCCAACTGACATTCTGATGAACCCTATAGATAATTTCCAATTACGATACGTGACCGAAAATGTGGGTAATAAGTATGGGAAATTACACACTTCATCTGTCACAGTTTATATGACGATATGAGCGTGTGAATTGTACTGTATAAGACTGGAATATACAGCAGTTTCATACAGCTATTATTGCAGAAAGTCTGAATTTTAATCACTATAAAATTTTATTTATTTTACACTTCCTTGTTACAAAATAAAAGAAGAACGAAATATAAAAATAACAAGAAACAAGAGAAACAAAAATATTAATACTGTATCTACAGTTGAACATAGTTAGTAATTTTTGATTTTTCTTCTTTCGCAGAATGCCAGTTACGTGATCAACAGACGATATTCGAAGGACAAGATGTCGCCGGTGTGTCACAATTTCGTGCAAAACGCGTGGAAGAAGGACTTCTGTTCGAACTGTTTCAAATCACGCGAAGAACACGTCAAGCAGGAACGCACTACAGAGGGCAGCAAGTACCTAGCCACACCTTTCCAGAACAGAAGCACTTTCTTCAAGAAGACACCACCAAGCATACTCAAAATACATCCAAAGAAAAAGAACAAACGCAATGTCAGTTTCCCAGAGGAAGTGTGCAGTGTCATTGGCTTTGGAGGCGACGATTGGTCAGACGACGAAGAATTCGAGATGTCGGAAGACAACGATGACGAAGACACGTTCCCTGATACAGAGGAGGAGAGGGAACTGCACAGAATCACAAAATCCAACACAGATTTCAATACAGTAAAAGCTAATCTCTTAGGAGATTCCGTTAACAAATCTTACACATCGTTGTTACTTGGTAAGATGCAAACGGACTCCGATGGGAAAAAGAAAACTTTGCTAGTTTCTGTAACACCTTTCGGGCAAGAGAGTAAGCCGTCTAACATAAAGTCACACGTTCGGAAACCTGCCGTAATACATGTGTCCGAGGCAGCTGCTGAAGAAAACACCAGTAATTATAAAACTAATATAATTTTATCTACGTATGTAAAAGATTCTGAAACTATTATCACTTCGGAGGGAGTAGACACTTCTGGAAACATCTGTACGGAAAAGTCATTGCTTGAGGAAATTTCGGAGACTTTAGAACAAAATCGAATGTCTGTCAATGGAGAGCTGCACTTGCAGAAAGACAAGAACAAACCTACAGTAATAGAAGAAAAGGTTAAAGAGAGCATGCAGGACGAACCAGAGAGAAAAGATATGTCTGAAATGAAAAAGAACGGAATCGTGAGGAAACCACCATTAATCAAAACTCAAGAACGGCCCAAGGTAAACCTGAGTCGGTCAGAATTCAAATTCTGTAAGATAAATATCGAGAGCAGTAGTGTTGACTCAGCTGTTAGCACGCTTAACTCGACGGCCAATAATTCACTCGCGTCAGACGACGAAAGTTTCAGTGGACGGACTGATTCAGACAACGACGACAGTGGCCACTTCTCAGAAACTCACAAGTGCGAAGAAACGGTAAAAATAAAGGTGTTCAACGAAAGCGATAAAAATATTAAAATCTCACCTATCGGACAACACAGAAAAGTGGATGGACAAGCGAAAAGTGGCTATTCTACATTCCAAAGTCCAATTATGGATATGCCTCCAATAATGCCGAAACAGTCGGATAATATGTTCTCTGCAGAGGCCAGTAGAGAGTTGGCGGGCGAGCCGGACGGCAGGGCCGACCCAGACGATGCCACAGAAGCGCCAGCGCTGCCAAAAAGCCCAATACCTACGCTAGACCCGAGGCCATCGTTCTTGCACGGGATGATATCAGACGTAATACCTGCACACAAACCTGTTCTACCGGAAAAACCTAAACTACCAGTCAAACCAGTCATAAAATCTTCTACAAAGAAAAGTTCAGTGACTACGCACCAAACACAAATAATGCACATTCAACACACGTCGAGTCGAGACGAAGGTGAAAAGATTATAAAAATGATGAGTGAGGAAAAAAATAATGAAATATGTGAAGTGCATGAAGATAAATCTGAAACGGTATATTACGCCCAACCGGTTTTGACTAAGCAAGACAGCGACACGTCTTTAAGCAGTCTAAGTAAGCGTAAAGCGCCAACGCCGCCTTCATCACCAAGTGTTGAGGAATACCCAAATTTGTACCAAAGAAATTCCAATGGATCGTCTAAATCAGACTCGCCAGTTGTAAGAGAAATGGAGAAACGCGAAAGGGCTACTTCTTCCAACTTAAAATCTAAAACTGTCGAAGAGATGGATATTAAAAGAGTAGACCATATGCCTGAGCCGGCGCCTCGTCGCAACATCTCTTTGTCACACGATAACTTGCTATTAGACGAGAAAAGAAAAGGCAAACTGAAATTCTCCATCAAAAAACTTCTTCGAATAGGCTCTTCTAAAGATTTGGACAAAAAAGAATTAAGCGTCGCAACAGTTACCAAAGTAACGAGTAAAACTGAGGAAATTTATGACCTAACTCCCAAACCTAAGCCTCGGCTCGTCATCATACATCCACTGGACATTAACGGGTCCAGCGTTGAAGTTGTGAAATCGAACTGTGAGATCCCTGATCTTCGGAGACTGAGTCATGATGATATATCATCGATATATAGTGGAAGCAGCTCTGCTACGGACCCTGAGACTCCTAAGGTATTGAATAAGCCACCTCCACCCCCGAGACACAACGATGAGTGTAAATCTACATCTCACCCGCCAAAGCCAGCGCGCCCTCCTCCGCCGAAGTCGGCAGCTCTTCAGAAGAAGCAGAAGCAACAGGCGTGGACACCAGCGCCAAGTAAAACGGACAATATTTACGCCAATTTAGGTGAGTTACGGTTCCATAGACAATAGAGGTTATTTTAAGTAATTGATTATGATGTCATGCTGAGTATAGTCACTCTGAAATGTGGCCTTGAAATCAGCACAAACTTCAACCTTAAAATTTTATTAATTATAAAATACAGAAATACGCCAGTATACATTTTCTGGACGAGTGAGTTATGAGGTCTCTTTTTATTAGAAAACTTTATATCTTAATTATTGTCGTCAAGAAATGTGTAAATTATATAAAAATCACGTGAAGGAAACACCCATGTTTCGCTACATACTGTTGACTTATTTGAGATTGAGTACACAGACATAAATTTGAAAATGTGCTGGTACAGCGGTACGTTTAAAAACATCGCAATGTTTAGTCATACCGCAATAGTATGCTATAGCAACGATTGAAATAGGCCAATTAAAGTTCCTATTAAAGTGAAAGAAAATTGATGCGAATGCACCTTACGTTCGAGTTATGTAATAAAAGGTGTCGATTTCCTCTGTCATAAGCAAATAAGCACACGTAATTCACTTTTTCCAATATTATGTATTCTAAATAAGACAATGCTTAACATAAACGAAACGTAGAAACAGAAACTGTTGTATAAATATTTATTGAAGTGAGATTAGGCTTAACATTTAAATGTATCGTTTGATTTGCACGCGTAATATTTGATTATGTTACGGTCTATTCCATGATATTCTCCACACAAATCACTTTCGAAAAAGATCCGTCATACAAATGGCGTTTTAACTAGCGTTTCATTTATCATTCTTTAAACATTTAATACGCAAGATTTCTCTAACACTTTGTTATACGCTAAATTTTATGCTTAAATTTAAAAAAAAAATCTTAAATTACTAGATAACTAATATTAAAACAAATTTCTATTTTAGGTGAAATAAGATCAGCCCTTGCGCCGAGGAAGCCTGAGCGTACAGCAAGCATGCGAGAAAGAGAGGCACACTTGGAACTGCCAAAAAGAAGGACCCAAATAGACGACGATAAAGACGAAGTAGACGATGGGCCCCAAGAACTTGTTCAAGCGACAAACGAGCCCGTCATCCACAGCTATGACGACGTCTACAACAACTCCAAGTACGAAGAAGAGAACTGCGACTCGGCCAAGAACAGCGACAGCGACTACGAATACGTCCACCACGCGAGATCCAGCTCGCCTGAATGCGACGCAGCCATCAAACCCAGAGAACCAACCACCGAACACAGGAACGACAACAGAAAGAATGAAATAGAGAACAGCGTTGAATATCCCAAATACAACGGCTTCAGATCTTCACTGCCGTACTGTGGGAGCGAAACGGAATCCGAAATATATTCCCCCTACAGCTTCTATAGTTCGACGGACAATATGGATAGTCCTAGCAATGAAGATTACCAAAATGACATGACACCGAAAGCGACCACAAACAAACTGCGCGTGAGGAAGGGCCGCAGCGTGGTGCACAGGAACTTGGAAGATAATTACGGCGCAGTGGTTATAGCAAATCACGAAGCGCTCGCGCAAGTTTTAGAGCAGGTAATTTACCTACTTATGTTGTCTCGTGAGATTTACTAAGAGTGATGGGCGGGCCGTCTTGCGCCGTCGTAATAGTTGTTTAAGTGAAATCAATTTATTTGCTCGCTTACAGCGCAATCTGTAATGATGGAATCTCATTACGAGCTCACTTCACATTTACTTCGCATTCCAAAGAGTTTTTGTTCAACATTCCACGATTTATTATGATTACTTCATACTTTAGGAATAGAAAGTCCAGTTAGTCTGATTAATAAAATATATTCGTATTATGCCTGGATAGCAAATAAAATTTTTGTATTAAACACGGCTGAATGCTCGATGACGAACTTTTTCTTCTTAATGGTTTCGAATGAGGTGGGATAATTGGGTTTACAAGTTAGCCCAAAAATTATATTTTAACAAGCCTTTATATATCGCTTCGGAAACTTATCGTCAACCCTCCTGTTTTAGACACATCTTCTAATTTTGCCCGCGACTCCGTCCGCGTAGACTACAGGGTTGAGTTCAGAAAGAAAATAAGTTGTAGTCTATTTTACTTCTCAGAGTCCTATGTATGTCCATACCAAAAATCATACAATTCAGTCAAATTGTTCAAACGTGAAACCGTAACGCGTTGGTCGGCGCCTTGTGCATCATTATTGCGCGCTTGATCAATATTTTAAAACTGCAATATCTTCTAAGATACTCTGTGAAATCAAATGATGTAAAGGACAATTTTGTTTAAAATTAAATACTTGTAATGAATATTTATTTGGATAAAGATTAATATCATATTTATAAAAACACCTTCAAAAATAAAACTTTATATTAAAATAAATTTAGTTAGGATAAAAAACATTGTAGTGAGCCAACCTTAAAGAATAGACATATGCTGTCGCGGACTTTTTTTTTAGAACTTTTAAAGAGAAACATTTCTCTCATACATTATTTTAGCGAAACTTTAACCGTTTCCGCAACGCACGCAACGGATACTCACAAAAAGGAAAAAATGTTCCCGATTTTGAAACATTCTTTATAGCTGCTCCGCTCCTATTCATCGTAGCGTGATGTTATATAGCCTATAGCCACCCTCGATAAATGTGCTATCTAAAAGTGAAAGAATTTTTCAAATCGGACCAGTAGTACCTGAGATCCTAGCGTTCAAACAAACAAACTCTTCAGCTTTATAATATTAGTATAGATTAGTTCTGCTTTACACCAATATTACCTTGACGAAAACCTCAAAAGAAACCCTGGGCATGACAAAATAATTTACAGACTTCAAATCGAACCGTTATAATTTCCAGGTCCAACAAAGTGCAGCAATGCAGCCATCCCTTCGGGGGTTGAAAGCGTGCACCAACCTCAGATGGAACGACTTTTCTTTACAATCTCCTAAGGGTTTTATCAAAGCCGGCAAGCGGATCTTCTACCCAGCAGTATGGAACTCCAACCAGGGTCCCGTGAATGTGACCCTCATGCTGCATAAGGAGCAGATGGCTTCGCAGATGGTATGCCAGCAGTCGGTCCAGCCGACCCTCAGTCTGAACGCTGTGACGGAGTTCTGCGACCTGGTGCCGCGACAACAGTTCGGAGAAGATGGGGAGGATCTGGTTCAAGGTTAGTTCTTGGCTGAGTTTTTGATACTTGGTCTTTCTTTTAATCATGGGGATTACTGGAACTTTACTTAATGGCTTTTTGGTAAAAAAATAATTTACAGGATACGTTTTGGATATTGTGACTGTTTTAAATTTAGTAGGAAAGGAGGGCTTCATGCAGGAAATTTACTAATTTTTTCACTTATTTGCTAGATGATGAATACTGTCAATTTATTTGTGTTCTTTTCATGTTACTTTCAGTTTTAATAGAAGTGTTGGCTTCTTAAAACCAGTATATTTACATAAATAAAGATTTTGCGACATTAATGATTAATCTCATTAAATGTGCCAATACGCGACATTTCTCTCGTGTCCTACAATGCTAATAGGAACATTGGACTGTGAGGCATCTTTGGATTGAAGCCAACGACTGTAGTACTGCGAATTGTGACGAAGCATTAGTAACCTAAACTACACTTTTGAGCTTTATAGTACGCGGAAATATGTGCTAGTTGATATCACTTCTTAAAAGATTTTCTGTATTTAATGTATTAGGGTTTTAATGGCTGCGTCATAGATATAGCTCTGGCTTCAGATTTTAAAGTAGGCTCATTATGAAATTCTGAAGGATTACTGTATTGGAATTTGGAAGTATTCTTTGATGTCTATAATTTTAACAACTATATTGTAACATTATTCAATGATTATTCAGTAATATTACTCTGTACGCAAGACTTCTAAAATTAAACCCAACTTTATAAAAACCCAACTGCCTTCATCTCACTAGCATATACCTCAAAACCTTCATCTCTTTCCATTCCAGCAACGATAGTAGTCCTCGCTCATGCCCAAGTGGACACGATCCAGTCATACGGCGAGAGCCTCCACTCGTCCGAGGGTCTCACCACCAAAGACTACCAGCTCGTGCCAACCGAACAGATCCACGAGGCTATATTCATGATGCTGCAACTGATCAACGGGCTGAAGTGTCTCCAAGCCCGAGGAGTGGAGGAGATCCCGGAGTCTCTGACGTCATTCGTGGCCCTGAGGGACAGTTCCAGTGGCAGCAGCCCCGCCGTGCCTGATGATAGACTTAGCTCCCTATCAGCCCCCAAAACAAACTGTTATGGCAGACTGTGTGTATTGCAAGGGTGAGTTGGTTTGTTGGATATTCTTTTAGTAGTATTAAGAGGCTAACTCTGAAATTAGGCGTAAATAGGACATTGAGAAAATGTTAGCATGGGAGAAGTAGGTTCATATCAGATTCGCCCTGTGGTCGGGGGCGTAAGAATACCGCCACGGTATCCCCTGCCTGTCGTAAGAGACGACTAATAGGGGATCGGGATTGTTGGGTGTATCACGGGGGAGGTGCGCCCTAATAGAATAGAAGATGTGCGATCCCGAGAGGAGTCCTCTTTTGGACAGAGCGCTGGGCGGCAACGGGAAACAATTAAGGGCGCTTGCCCTATATTTACCGTACCGTCCAATATGCGCAAGAGGGGGCCATCGAGAGGTTTTAGTCGGTATGCCGGCATGGAAAGGCCGGTGACCCCGACATACCCTTTTCGGCCTCCCCCCCGAGGTACCGAACAGGGAGCTTAAGGTGCTTTCCTCTCGTTAAAAAAAAAAAAAAAAAAAAAGGTTCATATCAGATGTCGGTTTGAGTCCTACGATATTATTTGAGTAGAAGGCATATAAACCTCCAGATGTGTAAAATTTCATAAGAGTTCTCTTCAGTCTCTTCTCCATCTAACTTGCCCAATCCCAGGCCTTATATAGTGGATTATACAAAGAGCTCAAGCCAAATAATAAAATGACAACGAACATAACAAAGTTACATATATATTTCGTTGAACCCTTGAACATCTTTTATCTAACATCCTCAAAATTATTTCCAGCTTAAGCGAAGAAATCAACTGCAGCAAGTCGTCAGAAGACGAGCACGTCAGTTCCCTGTGCAAGTGCGCCACGCGGGCCCTGGAGATACTCCTGCCCGGGGAGAAACTCAACCCGCTCCTCAAAGAAATACTGCAGGAGGAACGAGCCATTTCCCTCAACCAGGCCAAATCAGTCCTGGAATTCATGCTGTGGGGTCCTTTAGATGTGGTCCAAGGAGTTCCAGTAGATGACAGGGAGCTGTCTCTCCAAAGATGGCTGGATTTAGAAAGAGCAACGGTCCTTCATGGCTTAGTCCGTACCAGGGTGCAGTTGAACGTGTTCGAACAACTGCACCTCATGTTCCTGGTGCGGTCTACTGCCAAGGCCATGTGTGATGCCTCCGTTCTACTGGAGAAAGCCAATGTCTACTGATGTACATTATCTTTCAGCTTTACTCGAATAACGACCTCGTTGTATGCAAATATTTAAGAAAAAAAAAAAGATTGTTTTCAAAAATTTGAATTCGGAATTAAATATTTTTGTCTTTGGTTATTTTTTTTTTTTTGAGTGCTTCAAGTTTTTTTTTTAGTACATCCGAGGTCGATGTATTTTAAGTTTGTAACTTAATTAGGCACATAAAGACTTGTTACTGTAGAAACTGTTAAAATGTATTTAAAAGCCTATCTATATTTAACTGATTGGCCAAATCATGTTATTTACTTATATTGATGAGATATAAAAAAAGTATTCTTGAAAGAAAATAACTAAATGTTCAAAGTTATTATACATTTGTGTGATTTTTATCTTTTAACTATTATTTTTGTATCTATATCACAGTTTAAATCAAAAATAAGTTCGGTTAAATTGATGGTTATGAATTATTTAAAATATTCTTGCGTTTAAATTATTTAAAATTACTATTGACAATTAATGTCAATATATCTTCATATTTATTCATGTGTTCACAGTTCGATATGTGGAAAAAATATTATCTAAAAAGATAATTTATATTTGAAGGGCCTAGATTTTTTAAACTGATATTTAACGCATTCCTTATAACGTGCACAAGGCACCGTTTCCATACTGCCATGTTTTTTTTTTTCGTTCTTTTGTCTAAGGCCCTTCACGATTGTGCCAACAAATAGAACTGACTTTAAATATACTCAAGATGTTCCGGTGCCTTATTGAATTGTATAATACGTAGTCTGTACATTGTAACGCGTGTAATTTATATTTTCTTACGAACTCCGAGCGAGTGTATCGATTTAATCATTTACATTGTAAGGATATTGTCGAATGCAGAAATAAACATATTTCTTATTATTTTTTATGTTTTATTTCCTAACCGCTTACATAGCTAGCTTCGCTCGTGAAAATATTACTAAATATTCGAACCGATAGTATAAGTCAAAATTGCTAGCAAATTACTTTTATGGATTACTCTTTAACTGTCTTCAGAGAACCATAGCAAAATTCAAATTGATTTACAATTAAACACAAAATACAAAAAACCTACGTTTATTTCACTTGCCGCAGTCTATGGCGTACCTAGAAATTTGCAAAATCTTCAAATCTTGCCATAGTGATGAATACAGAACGAAAAGACTTTCAAATCAAACCAACCATATTATCTAATAGTTTATTGTCTGAGCTTAGCAACGTATACAATTCAACAAACAGTAACAATGAATAAACAATCGATTTCACCTCAATTAATCGCGACAAAAATTGCACAAGCGAAGAAAATATTTATAAAATGCAACACTTATTAAGACATAGGAAATGCGTTATGACTTGTTCTCTCTGCTTAGGAAGTTTTATAAGCTAATTGACAATTACTAGTATCGATATATTGAAAATCGATAGATACTTATCGATGCATCGGATAAAATCGATAAACATGAAGAAAGTTTTTGCGGCTAAACGATTTGAGCATGGTTATTGTTCCAAATAATATCAAGATAAATTTTATTCGATGCATTGAAAACCTCGATGTCTATTCAATACATTAAAAAGATCCTTAATACATTTAACATTTTATTTTCACGCCAAAATCTCATCTTTTATGATACAAATAATTATGATTAGCATTCAAACAATTAATTAAAAAAAGCAATAGAAAATAAAAGCGTTAATAAGAATGTGAGAAAGTTATTTACTATATTAAGTACAATTATAATACAATGTTTATCACACTGGAACTTTAATGTGGCTTAAATTCTTATGTGAATTATAATCATAAATGACACAAATATAACACAGGCTTTCAATAATTATTTGAAGAACTAAATTTCCACAGATAGTAATTAATAAATCACCCAATATGTTGTTTTTTCTTACCACCACATGAAAATTAAACATTTTCGTTGCAACGGTAAATAAAGATATCTGTTTCTTTATTTTAAATATATTATTGAACTCCGTAAGTAGACAGTTATTTGAAAAAAAAACAAAAATTATATTACACATATTTTGATTAAACTTAGCCTGTGTTATTGAAACTTAACAAATACCTATTAGAAGAATACGTTTAAGGGTTAAAACTTAAGTAATACACAAAAGCAAGAAAGAAGACTAGATTTAATAAGCATAAATATAATATTCGATAAAGCAAAATATAATAATAAAAAATACAATATTATGGCAATGAAGTTTAAAGGGCCCTATACACGGTACGATACTGTATGATCGATCTGATCGAAAATCGAGACGATTGATCGCATCCAAAATTTCGCCCAAAAATTGTTTACGATCTCGACATCAGGGCTTCCAGATTGTATAATTGGATACTAATCTTGTATAATCGGATGGGGTATTGTATCCATGACCACTTTGTATAATACGATACAAAGGCATACGTTCACATTTTATCAATAATTTGTGCATTTATCACCCAAAAAAAAAAAAACAAACACGAGCTGCATATGGTGCAATGGTTATGTATAATGCGATCTAATTTTGTATAATTGCAAATACTTAACCGTATAGCTGCGATTTATGCTGGCAGCCCTGCGTGGCATATACCATCGAATCGTCGTTTCGATCGGTTTGACGCGACAGATCGTACAGATAAATCGCACCGAGTACGGCGCCCAAACAAGTGATTGCAGAGCCCTAATTGAGATAATCATAATGACCATAACTTATTTTTTAAAAAATATTCTTATTTACGTGAATCTATTTAAGCAATGAAGACAGCCAAATATAAAAAAAAAATATTATAGCGCTTAACATAATATAATTATAAAAAAATATAGATATGGCAAAAAATAATCAACTCTGTCCGTTAAATGGTTGCACTATAAAATTAAAATAGAAAATAGGTAAATTATTCTAGACGAAATTAGTTCACCTTATCAAGCTATTTATAATTTGAAGCAAACTAAGTTTTTTTTTGTTAAGATTTCTAGTAGCTTATTGTAAAAATAAACACAGTGAACAGAAATTCTAGCTAAATAACCTTCATGACAAAAATTATTTCACAAAATGCACGAGAGGTGAATTCTCCATTATAATTCAATTACAAAGCAAATTAATTTAACGGAATGTTGTTATTTCAGTAATCTTAATGAGGTGAACTTTTATACACACAAAAATAAATATAAAATATAAAGAAAACAATCTATAAAACAACAGATCCAAGAAATTCGAAGCTAAAAACATTACAAAAATACTAAATCAATTTAAGAAAAGATTTTTTTCTGAATATGTACATAGTATGTAAGTCCGTGGCCACATACTACATATCATTTAAAAAGTTCAATCAATTGATTAGATACTACTAGATTCTTTGACTAATGTATTTTATTCGATAACTAATAATTAAAGCGTTTCGTCAAAAATAATGTGTCACAGATGCAAAATCAAACCTAGAATTTCTAACACACAATATTTTTAATGTCATTTTTTCATTTCTGCCTACCCTGTTAGGAAAGAGGACGTTTATATACTTGTGTTATTGTCGGTACGAGTAACTTATATTCTTAATATTAGAGGCTTTGAAGGAAGCAACAGATTAAAATAAATTCGAAGGTGACTTATCTAAAATTCTGGCAAATTTAAACAATGGCATATTTAGAGCCAAATATAGCTTGCTATTTTCCATCCTACATTCTAATACAATGTGTAAAAAATAGTGAGCTAGTAAGATATGAACACAATTCTATGATTAACCCTACAAGGCACCCAGTACCATATGTGGAACATCATTTTCTATCGTTCCTACAGCTATAATATATTAATATCGCCATTTCTTGAGATGTTAATAGATGCTTTAGATATGTAGCAACGTAGTAAAACTACCCAATACTTATAAATGTCGTGACTGTTGTTGTTATTGTAAACCTAGTGTGAAATTTGAAGCAAAGTGTTATTTTCGTCGTTCGTGTGAATTAAAAAATCTATAAAAATACTTACTGAATAGTTCTGAGTTGGTAAAAAATTGTGTGTGTTGCAACGAAGTGTATACTTTGCAGAGGTAAGTTGTGTTTTTATATTATTATCGTAAACATGATCAAAAATCATAATTTTATCGTTGTTCCACTTACGGTACGCTGAGCTTTGACGCTCATTTTACAAGTACGTACTTACGGCAACTTATCTAATGAATACTTAGATTTTATTGCAGATTATGTCGCAAAAAATATTGGGTGATGGAGAAATTGAAGGTGTCTTGAATATACGCTTCTAGGAGTGAAGATGAAGAAGATTTTTCTGATCTTGAAAGTGATGAAGACATAGAAAGAATTCTGTATATCCGACATTTTTTGTCTGAATCACTTAGCGATGTGGAAACTTTATCATCGCCACTGAGACATCAGTTTTCGTCTCCTGCCAATGAGGTTGGTATGAACATTGATAATCGTCAGTCAGAAGCACCAGACCCTCAGCCTAGTACATCAGGAGTGAATTCAGGTATTATAAGACAATCTCGAGCACCTAGACGATCATCGACTATGAGTAACGCATTACCTCGTAGAACTAGAATCCCTGACTCTGTGACTAAAAGGAAAAAAAGAAGGTTTGTTTGGAAGAAAGCATCTTTTCAATCACCTCATTTTCCATTTACTGGAAACACAAACTTACAGTCACCTATTATAGATTTTGAAACTCTCCTTCAACCCCTTTTTTGATGACGAGTTGCTTCAGCATATTGTACATACAAGAAATGCATAAATTATGTGTGCAAAAAAATCCCTCAAAGCCATTTACAATTTCAGTTGTTGAATTCTTCTTCTTCTTCTTCATCAACCCATATACGCCCACTGCTGAGCAGGGGTCTCCTCTACCATTGTTGTTGAATTGAAAAATATTATAGGTGTCTATGTAATTATGAGCTTGGCACCACTACCAAATATTAGTATGTATTGGGCAGTTGAATTGGGTATTCCTCTGTTTATGGAAACAATGTCGCTAAATCATTTTAAAAAGATCTGCCAGTTCCCACATTTTAATGACAACTCCATGCAACCGCCAGCAAATAGTCCTGGATATGATCGTTTGTATAAAATCAGGCATATCCTAGAAAGAAGAAAGAAGCCTAATAAAGCAGTCCTGCCTCCTCGTGTCAGATGTGATGGATTCGAACATTTTCCTGTTTGGGGTGAAAAAAGACAGCGATACAAATATCCCGGTTGCAAAGGAAAAACTTTCATATCTTGCGAAAAATGTCGAGTGGAACTATGCCTGAATAAAGTTAATAATTGTTTTAGGAATTTTCATCGACAAGTACTTTAATAGAAATTTACATTTTTTTAAAATTATAAGTCGAATTCAAATTATTCAAACAGGAAATGTTTCCAAAAGAATTGTTCTAGTTTATTACCAAAAAGTTAAGTTAAGGCTCAGTGTACCATATATGGAACGGAAATAAAAACTTGATTTATTTGGAAATTATTGGATATTTCTTTTTTTTATTATTTTTCCCTAACTACTAATCACTAACTTTATCATATATATTTTTGTCACCCCTAAAAAAAAAATTGAGCCTTGTAGGGTTAATTAATTAATTTTCTGATAATTTTGCGACTATTTAGACAAGCCATTTTAATTATCAGCAGAACAAATATATCTAACTATATTTGCAGTTAAAAAACTGTTAAAGCAACATGACAACTTTGGTACCAACCAAAATATTGTGTTGACATGATCCTCTATAAAAAAGGCCACTTTTTTACACATTGTACAATACATATTATACTAAACAAAGTTATAGCACTGGTTTTATTGTCAATTTCATTTTTAGAATATTAAATTGACCAATTGTGATATCCAAGAATACTATTATCGTTTCTTCCTTTTTTCACAACGAAAATTGAAGAAAATCCTGAAATCTGCCCTACACAGGGTGTAAAAAAGAACTTGATCGAAAACTAAAGTAATAGTGACGGTGTTTAAAAAATTATTGAGGTAAAAAAAAACCTTTTTCTAATCACTATATTTCTTTATTTTTCGTGAGAATTTTTAAGCGTTCAATATATTTGTATTCAACGTAACTATTACGTGCCCTAGTTTCGATTACAGTCTATTTTTACACCTTATATAATATTAACTATAGTACTGTTCTAGTATTAATAAGTTCTTACTTATTCTACGTGTATTTTACAAACCTTTGTTGAAGTAAACATATTGCGGTGGTTTTCCGTCGGTGTTTTTCACTATCTCTTCATACTTATCTTTCTCAAGTCGCTTAATGGTGTCTATGGATAATTTGCTGAAAAGAAAGTATAATTAATTTTTTTACAAAAAAAAAACAATAAAATGTGTATTAATTAAAAAATAATGACTTTTTTGTATATTTTTTCAAACACCCACAAGGGCCAACAATTGGTACGATGCGAGATTCGAATCAGCGATAAATATGTCAATTTCACTCATCACCCTAAGACGCCCTATTGATCACAAATTCTCTTTTTTTGTAAACATGTGTAACTTTTAATGCGCTTTTTGATTTAAACCTGGGTCTACAATTAATAGAATATGTATTAAATTGTATAGAATCTTACCATCTTTGCGGGAAAATTGCGCAGGCAGTCGGCACCATGAATGTAAGGCTGAAATGTGGAAAAGATGATTTTAATTACTTTTGATACAAATTTTCAAGCCAAGGTAAGCAGTTGTCTATTTGTATGACCATAAAATATTCTTAGTTACCTCTACATATTCTCAAAAGCTTGGGTAAGCAGAGGTATGTTTCTATAACCATAAAAACTGAGATATTCATTGCCAAATGATAGTAAATCTTCTGCCGTTTACATAGACATAGCACTACATAAAACATTCATGATCATTATCATCATGTGTATGGGACACGTCAGAATGCTGGGCACAGGCTTCCTCAACCATTGAGTGGGTTAATGCCATAAAACATTATTTAAGTTATTAACATTATTTATAATATTTCTAATGTTATTATTTTTTGCATTTTTGTCGGGATTTTTTTTTAATGCTAATGGGTTTGTGTCTTGTGGTCACCGTAGATAATCCCTGCCCAAGTGTCCGATCTAGGTCTGATTACATCCTTTACATTCTATTGATGGTAATATTTTAAAATAATACAGCGTAAAACGAACTTTTAATCACGACTGGCCTTAGTTAATCACGGTCTTAATACCGATAAATGACGTTTCAGTATACCGCTTAAATTGTAACAGACATTTAAATATAAATCGACCTTAGACTTAGGTAGCGTTTCAGTATTCGGCCGTTAATCCTTCGATATAAGCTGAACCGATATAGCCAAGTGATTTTAACGTTTTAGGGAGTTTGTCGTTAAATCGATGTGACATGGAGTTAAATTATACAGGGTGTATTTAGACCGTGATCGAAAACTGAGGCAGATAATTGCGATAGTGATTACAAACCCCCTGGCATTATAGAAAATCCCGACAAACAAAAAAAATTTTGAGGTTTTCCATACAAACCACATACTTTAACCACCGATGGTTGTATGGAAAACGTCAATTTTTTTATTTTTTGTCGCGATTTTTAATATCGCCACTGGGTTTGTGGTCACCCTCGCTATTACCTGCCTCAGTTTTCGATCACGGTCTAAATACACCCTGTATGTATACGTACAACATGCCGACGATGGCGGTCTGTATGCCGATGTGCGCCCACTTGATGCGCTGCATCCACGGTTTAGGCTCCAGTCGCTCCATGATGACCGGCAGCAGCAACATGCCGGGCGCGCACATCACGATCCTGCAACACATCCATACTGCGACATCTAGCGGTGCGTGTGTTAAACTCAAAGGTTACTGATCCTGGAATATATTGGAACAGCGACATCTAGCGGTGCGTGTGTTAAACTCAGAAGTTGAAGATTTTTTTTGTGAATACCCGCAAAAAATTAGAAGTGTAATTCTGTACGCAAATATTGCAAACTATATTAGAAGAATGAAAAAAAATTGCAAGCCAACAGTCATTTTTAAGCTAAAAATTATATACTCTGCTTCAGTACATTTTTTTAAATAAAATTACTAATAGCTAACAACACTTATACAGCCTTGAGAGTCAAACCAGTTTTTAGTTATGCCAGAGGCAATGTTAAGCCAACATAAATATTAAAATTTGAATTTTATATAGATGAGCTTGTACAAAAGGTTTTAATTTAAAGCAAACGAGCTGATAAAAATTAGAACTTTTTTAATATGACATTGATTTTTAAACTTTCTTACGTACCTAGAAGTGACGACTTGTGAGATTCCTTTAACGGGAGCGATCTGCGACTTGCCGATCACTTTGCCGTTCTCATCCGTCACGTCCAAACCTGAAATACATCAAGTTAATATTTTAATACCAATAAACCATGACTATAATTAAATTACAAAAATAAAGAATACATCAAATTGAAATTGAAGGAAAACTTCTTCTTCTTCATCAACCCATATACGCCCACTGCTGAGCACGGGTCTCCTCTACCGTTGAGATAAAGCAGTGATGGCCTCGAGGTTTAGGCGCGCGGTCGAGAATCTCGGCGGTCGCGGGTTCGAACCCCAGGCACACACCTCTGACTTTTCGAAGTTATGTGTGTATTCACATTGAATTATCACTTGCTTTAACGGTGAAGGAAAACATCGTGATGAAACCTGCACACCTAAGAGTTCTTCGAAATTTCTTAGGTGTGTAGTCCGCCAACCCGCACTAGGCCAGCGTGGCGGACTATGGCCTAAACCCTCTCAACGGTAGAAGGAAAACGTGTCGATGCAATTATCATAATGAATATTTGACAATTTGAAAAATTGGAAAAAATATGTATGTCGATCGGCAATTTTTTTGCTACCGTTACCCAGCAAATATTATAACTATTAATTATGAGTTTTATCACCACACTGAATCCAAGCCTTATATCGTCAATACCTGAAACGAGCAAAGACTTTAAATCTAAAAATCATCTATATCAAATCAAACATTCAATGCGGGGATCAAACCCGTGGCTTCTACTTTCACGAGTGCACAAACCCACGGAGTCTGTAGAATGAAGATAAAAGCGACATATGATGTGTGACGTCACGTCAGTCCGGTGTATACATACCTAATATAATTTCGTTTTGCCTCATCAATGGAATGTTGACCCAATTAGCGGCCGCCACCGCAACGAACGGCACAAAACGCTGCGACAAAATTATTATCATCAATTCAACTCCATCATCAGCCCATACATGTCCCACTGGTAGACAAAAGTAAGAGAGGTTGGGCCTTAGTCCACCACGCTGGTCTAGTGCCCCTTTTAGCGGATTAACATAAGAGGATATAACATAGGATCCTTTTTTATCCGGAGAAAATTTAGTGTTCCCATTAAAGTAAATACGTATATGATACAAATTCGAAAATAATTTTATGCCTGTTTGGGAGAAGAAGCCTAAAAACCATTTGAGCGATTTGAATTATTGGTAAATGGGTCTCTGTGGAGTAAAATATACAACTACTGTTACAAAGACAATGCTATGACAATGAATGAACACGTTATTTCGAAGTATTGTTGTGTTTTGACTCAAACATACTAGTTATCTCACCTCGCCACCTCATTGATTCCAAAAAGATTTTTTTTTATCGATTTTCCATGTATAATAACACTTACATGGAAATAAAATAAGTGTCATAATTTGACGCATTTCTACGTGAAACCGTAATCAGTTCGTGAGATAAAGTTGTATTGCTCAAGAACGCTCTGTGGCTTTACAGTATTGCCGTAATAAAAGTATGCAATACAGATTATCTTGTTTATTTGCATATTTGCAACTCGCTATCATTTTATGGTTGATTGTAGTCTTTGAACTAGATCGTATGCCTTATGGATAGTGAAAAGTTCTAACGAAAAATGGACAAAATGAGTAGAACTGAAAAGCATATTAATTGTAAGTTAGTTTTTTACAAATAGTTTCAAGACGATCAATTACGGAAAAGGTCTTAGGGAGTCTCGTATATGAATTTAGTTTATTTTTTTGGTATTTATTACTAAAATAAATATAATAAGAGTACAGTAGAAGCTCCTTATTCGCGCTTCCTTCATTCGGGATTTCACTATTCGCGGATTAAAAAAAAGGGACCTAATTCCAATATTCGCGGCTAAAAATTTCTTTATTCGCGGATCTAATAACTACATAAAAAAATTAAAAGATTCCAATAGGTAACCAAGCGAATTTTCTTAGTAAATGCCGTCAAATGGACAAATAAAAACAGTAAAATCTTATTGCCACTATACATAAAGTATGTTGTAAAATGAAATTACCGATGGCTTTTACATAAGCCGCCTTCGCCGCGGTTGTTTTTACTCAATGAATAAAGTAAAAAAAATGTTGCTGTTCTGTTCTATGGTAAAAGCCGCTTGCCGTATTTTATTTCAAACCATTGTCTAAGCCTAAAGATGATTAATCAAACTGTTCAAAAACTTTAATTAAATTCATTTTTTAAAACATTTGTTTTTTTTAATTTATAACTTTGTCACTTAGGAATGTATCCCCTATAACCCTATGTAAATAATCATTCCGAATTCACGGTTTCTGTATTCGCGGCATATTCATGGAACGTATCCCCCGCGAATAAAGAGCTTTTACTGTATAAAGACTTGTTCACTTCCATCTACAGTAAAGCGGGTAACAAGAACACTAAGATATGAGGTTTGACCCTCACATAGAGAAGGAAACATATAGTATAGACTTGATAACTCACGGCAAGAATAGGGTTAGTAGCGCGTCTCTGCACGCCATACTTGAAGATGAGCGCGGTGGTCATCGCGGCTGAGGTGGCCGATACGTACGCCACGCCCATCTGCGTCGTGGTGAGAGGAGAGTTCGCGTTCCTGTTGGTGTAGTTCACCAGCGCATTGAACGACTGGTTCACCCACTGCCAGAATACTACCGCTGTTGCTGTTCTGTAGGACGAAGAAATGTGGCTCACTATTACAAGGTTCTTACATAGGTTTACATAGGTTGTTACATAGAACCTTGTAGTTAGTAGTAGTAGTAAAATACGGGATTTGATTTCTTCATGTATGTACATAGTTAGCGTTATAGCACATTTAATTGCCCTCATTCCTATGAGGGACATTGTCGAAAGATATGACGTTAACGTAATAAACCTAGCCTGATCCATCTCTCAAACAATTAATATTAATTTCCTTATATCTAACTTACTAATATCAACCCATTTTTAATCAATATTTTCTGCGATATAATTATCAAAAATCAAACGAATGATAAAGAAATCGGTAGGAAATAAGATGAATAACGATTCTAAGACATAGAGATATGTAAGTTTCCAAAGATTGCGTAACTTCTATTTTTACTTTTCGTTCAGACGACAAATTGATAATGTAGACTGCAATATTGATGTCGATGAGGTCGATTAATAACTATTAAGGAACAAGTACATTAGTTGAGCTGACAATTCTTGCTACCTTGGTGACTTGTTAGGATCGTGTGGTTAATATATGATGATTAAAAGGTACTGCCTCTCGATCGCACGGCACAAAGTGTCCCGTAATCGATTCCCAATAAAAAAAATTGTAACTGATAATTGATATGTCTTTTTTATTAAATTCTCCGTAGCATAAAATAGTCTGAAAATATGCCCAAAGAAATCAATAGGTATACTTGCTATAGAAACGGTGAAATGTGAATGGCAAAATGAACATTTCCTACCTTTTAGCAGATATATGCGTAAATTTAAGATTTAAAAAAATTTCAAGAAAAATAAAAGTCCAAGGATTTCAAAGTCATAAAAACACAAATATATTTCCGAGGTTTTTCAGTGTAGTAAAGTTTTTCATAATGGATTAGCAAGAAATTCTTGTTAAAGAAAACGTCGTGAGAAAATCTGCATAGCTAAGAGCTATTCACAAGAATGTGGGCTAAGATGTAACGCGCGTTTTACGTGAAGGGTGCTTTCACTGAAAGACTTAAGTAGCGTCGTTTTGTATATCAATATTCATGTTGACGTGGAAACACGATGGAGTTATCCATTTTTTCGTTCTAAAGATTGAATACTTATATGAAGGCGTGTGGTTTTATGTTAAAGATTTATCACTTTGGCTTTTTTAATCCGTCGTAAAAGGTGGCGAGGCAGCATTTTTCGAGTAATTTTTTTAAGAAGCTTTTTTCGAAACTCTAAACAAGACACACTTATAAATAAATAAGTACACCCAATAATCATATACACAGTTCTGACGGCCGACCCCACACTAAGATCAAGTCTTATGTAATGGACACCAGAAACTACCAGAGAGTTTTCGGTCTCACAAATAACCAGACCTGAAAGAAGCATTTGTGGACCACGCAAAAATTTGTACAGGGATCGAACCCCCGATGTTTGTGATAATTTATTGTGATTACACTTATAACTTATAAAAGTCATATATGTGTGCCTAGGGTTTGAATTCGTGACCGTCAAATTTCTCCACCGCGCGTCTTAACCTCAAGGCCATCACTACTTTTAAATGACTAGAGTGTTCATAAAAATATGACTAAATGCCAGACACACCTCCTTTCGACGTGATCACGAAAACAAATGACGTAGAACCTCATTAATTATGCTATTTCCGTAACAAACATTTGAATGGCGACATGCGACGTCACATTTTGGCAACAAAAATGCGACTCTTGAAGGTTTCGGCCTTTTAACGTAATACCGCCAAATGGGACGAGTGAATGACATATTTTTTTTTCTTTTTACTGGCACGGCATAGCAACTAGATGGCATTTTATGTTAGGGACAATGCGGTATGTTATATCCACATCATCATTAGTTCAATCATTATCAGCCCACTGCTAGGCATGGGGCCTCTTCTACAATGGAAATGGTTGAGGCCTTAGTCCCTCAAGCTGAGCTAATTCAAATTGGGGGATTACAGACCTACGAAATTCCTATCAACATTTAAGTAGGCAAGAATTCTCAAGATGTTTTAATGCACCGTTAAATTACGTAATAATTCAGTGTAAAGACACACATAATAAAAAGTATGGAGTTAGAACCCGCTACCGCCAAGTATTGACTAGACCACCGCCTATACCTAAAATTTCACGATTTCCTACTGAATATAAGCAAACATTTACAATGTTCTGATAAAAATGAGAAAAACAAACACAATAATGGATCTGTAACGAGTATTGTTTCGCACGAGTGTGCTATATTTTCGTCGTACGCACCGAATATTTGGACCGAAAACATTGTAATGTAAATACATACGTTTGGAGAATTGTCAACAACATTTACACAATTTAACTCGGGTCAAAGTATGCATTTTATATTCGCTAGTATTACTGAATTTATAGATTGAGGTCTGAATGGAAATTATGTGAAATGGTTCCCCAGCTTTATAGATTTCATATAATATCTATAGATTCAACCCACTGAATTTTAAATGTGGGCTAAGCAATAAAGTACATAAAAATAATAGCTTCCTTTATGTTGCTATCTAAAAAACACTTAAAAAAGGTCAGCATCAGCATACGTCAAGTGTAAGATCACAAACTTAATCCTCAGGTATTACAAAATATAACTTGTGAACCAAAGAACACAACATAAAAATGATTCATAAACATTACATCAATTTATTGTATTCCAGCTAACTTAAGTCAAGTTCAAAATATAACTCATTGTCACCGTAATCAACTCTCACTAACCTGTACCACTGCAGCATGGCGCCTGTGATGAGACAACCTCCAGGCATTTGGAAAGACATCCTGCCGAACACATTCTGCAGCTCTCCGCTATCGGGATGGAATGCTGACTCATACAACTGCTTGGCTTTTATCACTTGCTCCAACTGAGTGCCAGACGGCTCTTGGCCTGCTCTGAGAAAAATATGTTTGTCTGAATCAAAAATTACTGGTTGATGACTGGGTGTTACCTAATTTTCTTTTTTGAATAAATTTTCTACTAAGTGAAAAAATGAAAATGTTAAGGTAATTGAAAAATGGTAGGAGACATGGGAGAGGCCTATGTCAAACAGTGGATGTGAAAGGCTGTTGATGATGATGATGATGAGTAGACAATAAATTTATACTTCTCCTATAACTTTAAATGTAACTAAAATTATTACAAAGCAATAGTTTATAAACATCCATTGACAGAAAAATTTAAATATTTAAGCATGTTATCTGCAGTATGTTATGGTCAAGTTGTTATTTATGCTTTATGCAAGTATAATAGAAATTTAAAGTAAGTCATTAATACATTTTAATTATATAATAGGGCAACATAATGCACAACAATAAAGACCTTTAATACTTTAATAATTAGAAAGAAAACTAAAAGTACCTGAGACCTGCAATTATAATTTTACCAAGCATAAAAATACATACTTATTTAGAATTTATTTTATTTATTCCTATCAATACAGTTTCATTTGATGGATTCTCTTTACATTTCAGAAGAAACAGGCAGTTATGGAATTCTTAAGAATCTATAACTATTGATATGCACATAATGTAATAAAATACTTACTTGTATTTTAAATATAGTTCTTTAGCCTCATATAGCTCTTT
Source organism: Cephonodes hylas (assembly GCA_030295005.1). Classification (NCBI taxonomy): domain Eukaryota; kingdom Metazoa; phylum Arthropoda; class Insecta; order Lepidoptera; family Sphingidae; genus Cephonodes; species Cephonodes hylas. The sequence goes on from AP025371.1 coordinate 11,948,972, forward strand.
CTCTGATGCCATTGAAAGCAGTGGGTTTGATATGAAGGCAAAATGCCGGAATCTTCCCACAAATGTGTTCTGATCCCACAAAGGCTGGGTGATATCTATTCTCTTCTCTGAGGCCATTTTCTAGAAGAAAAAAATCAGTTAGCCTTATTACCAAAAATATTATAATATGTTATCTTTGATATACCAGACAGGAAGAACATAATAGTTTAATTAGCTTTGAACCAATGTTAAAATTCTCAGACAGATAAATGTTAATGAGATTCCATTATTTTTTAATAAATACTGTTCTAATGATCATTTACTCAATATTTATCTGAGTTAAAAATCTCAATTAGAAATAATCTTACCTCATATGTTTGTTAATAAAACTACAGTGTAGTTAATTTATATTTATAATGATTATGAAGATGAAAATATTAGGTCGTAGGTATTTGATTTATTTCTTTTTTTGAGCATTTAAGGGATATAAGAAATATAGTTTATGCAGAAACGTCTGATATTTGGAACATGGACTCTAGCACAAAAAAACAAATTTATAAAAATAACTCACACCTTTAAGTACGTAAAAAAACGCTTTAAATACTAGGGCGAATAATTTTTATTTTTAATGAAACACAAACTCTAAGCTAAAGAAATAAAAGTAATGCACAAGTATAATTGGTATATAGAATAAAACACGAAATTATTCATACGAAATCATTATAGGAGATGGAAGTATTAACATAACTGTGGCCATTCAATAGCCTTGAAAACGAAGCAAGTAAATAATAGAACCGGTGAGGTTTTTATAAATATACGCATATATAGATTATGTAAGCGTGAGTTTTAACTTGGTAAAAAGTAAAGATACATAGAAATAATAACAAAATATTCATTACCACTCACCGCTTAGTTTTAATTGTTTCACGGTCAAGGAAATATAATAAAAAATAATAAAATTGAGATGCGTTTTCACCCCCCACTTGCGGACTATTAACTGTCAAATTCAATTGATGTCGGCGACCTTATCATTGTGACATACAGCTGGTAGATAATCAGTAAGATCTTTAATTAAATTTAGACTTTATTGTCTATTTCACAGAACTCTTTTTACACTAGCATTACCCATTTAAAAGTTTTCGTTCGAATACATTCATTGTCCAGTAAATTGTGATTCACATAATTAAAAAATTTATTGTTCAATATTATTTTATTCATACAGATAATAAACCTCAGTAATCACAATAATGAAATGCAATACATATTTTGCTGTTTCGTCTTTCAATGCTGAATATCCGAACCATAACCTGAAAATAAAAACTTGATCTTGTTTTTGATTTAACTAAAACATGGCGGCTGTCGCTGCAACAGCCGATATGACGATTCAAAAGAATTCTCAAATTTTAGTGAATGTTGAAGAAGCTTTAGCAGATTTAATCGTTGTTTCTTATTGTACTGAGGATAAAAAGTTCCAAGGTGTTCTTCTAGACTCCAATAAAGGGTAGGTACCTCAAATACGAGATAGGATCCTTTATCGATTATTGGTCATAACTTCTTAAATATTCGTTTATGTGTTCGTATTTTTCCAGTAACTTGCCTTTTGGAGTGTATAGTCTTCATCCAGCCTTTTCCAAACAGTCTGAACCCACCGATGACAAAGATAAATTACATTCCGTTAGTCAAAGGTACACATACCAAGAACCTCAATATGCTCGTGAAAAATCTAAAAAATCATCAGCTAAGGGCAAGCCACAGCCACGGCAGAAGATGACAGTGAGATTACGACCTAGAAAGGTCCTTTGTTCGAACTGCAATGGTATCTGTAACGAGAACAGCGAAAACGTAGACGTATCAAAAAAACGTAAGTTCGACGATGACGACGACGGCCAACACGAGTCTGAGTCATCAGGTGGCGAAAAAAAGTACCTCATGGGCGGCATGCTCATCCCCAAGTTGTCTAGATTGCAACCGAACGAGATTACTAGTGCGATGAAAGGCGCATCTAAAACTAACAAGGCTAGTGAAAAGTTAAACAAACCTCTCAAAAGTAGTGATAGTGAGCACACCACGCAAGAAATGGCTTTCGTCAGTGTCTCTGACATGGAAGGACAGGATGGTAAAGACGAGAATGATATGTCGTTTAGCTCAATGTTTTCAAGTGCTAGGACACTAAAAATATGTTATGGTGAAGGTGAAGGCACTGTTGTGAAAATACCACCAATAACTGGTGACTTCAATGAAGACTCTGGTGTGTCCTGTGATATGTCAAAAACAGATTCAAAAGCTGCAAAAAAGGCACTCAAGAAAGCTAAAAAACAAGCAAAAAAAAGCAACCCCAGGACAGGGCAATCTCCAAAACACATAGGAGCACTATCTCCAAGAAATAATGTTAGTAACAGCCCTTCTAGTCAGGACCCTTTAGAGAAGAAACACAAGCACAGAGTGAAACATAAAAAGAAGTACAAAGTTCAAAAGAAAAGAGATGAGAACACAAGTAAATGTGCTGAAAGTGAATCAATAGATTATTTCAGTGACATCAAAGAACACTGTATGAAACAAAAGCTGTCAATTAGTTTACGGAGGTTGAGTAGTAATTCTTATGAAAAAAGAAGTGAGAATGACAACATAGAGAGTGGTTCAGATGACTGGGAAGGGGAGATGGTACCAGATTTTCCCCCAAATGGGACAGAAGGGGGAGGCGGCAGGTTACTTAGAGTTTCTCCAGGTGATATTGTTTGGGGAAAAGTTGTAGGTTTTCCTTGGTGGCCTGGCAGAGTTCTGAGTGTCTCATCATCTTCTAAAGCTCATGTGGCATGGTATGCTTCAACAACATCATCATTAATGCCTTGTGATAGCTTAAGTCCATTTTTGGAGGACTATAAGGTATGTTTGATGTTCTCTAAGATATTTTATTTATGAACTCTACATTTTTATTTATTATTTTCTATAAGGAAAATTATAACATTATTTCTCAGAGTAGGTGAATTGGCTTATCAATTCACTTATGAGTCAAGATGATATTTCCAAGTGTTAAAATTAGTCATTCTTATAGCTGACCTTTTAGTGTGGTGCACACCACACAGACATACTATATTGCAGCACATATTAATATTAATTCTATTAGAGAACATTTTATTTTACTTTTCAAACCAAACTTTGTTACTACAAAACTTTTGGGAATGCTGATAGTGTGTAATGGTATTTGGAATATATATTGTAGTTTTTGGTTCATAAGATAAATAAGAAATCTAATAGTCACACTCAAATCACTACCATTATTATGTAATCCAATTCACAAACTCAATACTGAGTTATGTACATATCTCTCTGAATCATCTCAACTCTCATGTTGCTACTGAAAATTTCTGAACAGTATCTCAGTAACACACTCCCAACCTGGGAATTGAAGTTGCTATCTATCAATCAGACAACACACAATAATATTGCAGAAACAACACGGTCTATGATATCATTTTAGATATTTATTTTATATTTCGTCATGTACTTTTATTATCAATATTATTAAAATAAGATGTATTATGTGTTTCAGATTCGATTCAACAAGAAAAAACGTGGTCCATACAAAGAGGCTGTGAAACAAGCTACATTAGAAGCAAAACGGAATGAATCTCATTCGGGTGATCCTCTCGCGAGCCCCACACATTTAGCGACAGTCTCACCACGCCCAATCGATGTGTTCTCTTAATGTAAGACATAGAATTTATTTAAATTCATGTGATATTTTTATTACTCATTGTCTGCACAAAAACTATGGGCCATTTAAGTTTGCAATATTTTATTTTGTTAGACTACTATGGTTATTACAAATATTTCAATTTGTGGTCAAAATATAAGAAAATGAAAGGAGAATTAATAATATTGTGACAATATGAGAATTTTTGCTTACACAGAAAACTTTAGCTCTTAAATATTTTTTACATTGCATCATTTTTATCCATTATTGTATTGAGAAATCATATTGTATTCAAATCACAATCAATTAATATCATAAAAAAAAAACATTTGTTGATCATAAATTATTATTAACATACTTTTGGATTTAAATAAAAATGTACAATTCAATTTTGTTCAAGTAATTTTGGAGACTCCATTTTGTGACTAAAGTGATTTGCAAAATATAGAATTTATGTAAATTGTAAATGATAGCTTCTAAAAGACATGAAGTGGACTGTAACTAAATTAAAAGATACTAATTTAGGGTATAATTAAATATGTAGTAATAATGTTGTCTATAATAGACTAAATGCTCACAATTGTTGTTCATCTGACATTGTTTTGGTATATTGATGCTCTGGTTAACTATAACAAACTTTACTAAAAGCATATTTGAGGTTTAGTATATTGATGCTAAAACCCTGGACGCTTTATTTAGTGTATCATTGTCATAGATAATGCCTTGATTGTGTGGTCAAATTTATTTTGAAAAAATATATAAATCTTAATTTAAACACATACACCCAGCCCAGATATACATATAACAGTTCCATAAAGTTTGAGACTGCTAAAATTCATAATTGCTTATCTTATCTGATCTTAAAAATTATGCAAATTGGATTAAATAAAAAAATTCAATTGAACTACTGGCTCACAAAAATGTTATATTCAGTCCATAATATTAAAAGTGTAACATTGCGTAATAAATAAACAATATACACTAAAAGCTTTGCAAGTTCAATTATTAGAAATAAATTATTCTCCTAAATAGAGATTTGCTTAAAAACATCAATAACATAAAATTGATGATATGCAGTGTCAGATTGTGGTATTATTTTGTTTTCTGTGTGCAATAATAATGAGAGCGCCATTAAATAATCATATTATGCCATGCCCATTGTTAAGTATCTGCTACAAAGATATTACCATAGGACTTTGTTAAATAGTTCAGAACAGGATACCTATTATTTCTTTAGTAATCTTATGGTCACCATTTTCAACTTTGATGGTTCAATGCACATATTACTCAACTCAATTAAAATTAAAAAAAAAAAATCCATTATGTTGGTATTGTGCATTGAACTATTCAACAGTTTTGTAAGAATTTAATTAAATTTGGAATGAAAAGAAAAGTAAAAAAAATTGGCCATAAATTACATTATTGCATATTGTTAATTACAAATTGTATGATTTTTGTTTAAAGTTTTTATTAAGTTGATTGCAATATTAATGTTTTGTTGCAGAGTTAAAGCCATTCCTTTTTTGTAATCTCACTTTTGGTTTTGAATTTTCTATGTTGTTTCAATTTCATAATTTTCTGACTGTATTTTAGGACAAAAAACTAACGAGTCATATTAAAAATTAAAGGCTCATGAAAGATATTTGGAGATAAATTGTTTTAAGTATACAATAAGACATTGCAAGAACACATTTATAAAAAGCTCTTGATCTCACACTGGTTTTAGAAATACATTGCTGTAGTTAATATAAAACTATTTTTTTTTTCTATTTTATTTTCCATATTTTTTAAAACCGAAAGTGGGATGTATTGTTATTTACTTTTTAAGAATTATTTTAAGATATCCACTATTTTAAAATGAGGTATCGGTTATTGTTATGTCAATATTGATATTAATTTTAAAAGCACTAAAATCAATGTTTTCGTCATTTATTGTTGTTCCTAAAGCAACTTACACTTTAACTGCTTTTAAGATTTGTATGAAATGTGTCTATAGTTTCTTATAAATAGTACATCAAGTTTTGCATTAAGATAAAACTGTTCAATGTCCACTTAATGTGTGAATGTACTTTAGTTAAGTAAATTCAATTATCAAATCATGCAACACAATTAAAATCAGAAGTGCTGGCCACTAGAATCTATATATTTTTATTATAATTCCATAGACTGCATTACTCTTGTGATAACAATGTCTCATCAAGTTATTACATCTGTATAATGTACATATATTTATAATAAACATACACAATTTGTGGTATTGGCTTGTGCGGGTCACAACTACAATTTAGTTTTTGTATATGAATTATGTTTATAGATTATGTAAATATGTATTATGTCGTAGAATCCCAATAAACCAATTTCTATCCTACACAAATAAAGTGGCCTAAAAATGAATAAATATATTTTTATGTTGCATGTTTAAGCTTGTCCCACAAAGGTAGTCAGAGGCACTTAAAAAAAGGAATTCAGCCAAAGATTCATGATCTTTGTCTAACTTAGTGGTGATTCATTGTTCATAATATGTTAACAGAGATGAAATATTATGTGGTACCTAATGTTAGTATAGTCTGCTATAATGTATCAACTTATAATTACAGGAAATGTATTTTTAAAATATAAATTCTTCAGATATTCCTAGACTTTTATTGCAATTTTATAAATGAAATAGCTATGTTATATCGTCATGGACATGGGACAAAAAAATTATGGATTTAAAGTAGTGTTTTCCACTACAGTAGCAGTAAGTTCAAAAATAGGCTGAAGAAATTGGAATAAGCTCACCTATTATATAAGATTTAGAGGATAGTGGGTGAATGTGGTGTCGTTTTAATAGTATATACTGAAACAGATCCAATTTTGATGATTTTTAAACTTATGTAACATTATTTAAAAAACACTTGAAATAAAAATAAAATAGACACTATTTAGGCTGTTTGGGCTAAAAGTCTTTGCACACCATTCATAAATGGTAATGTCAACTCCAACTGTCAGTTGTTTTCAATTTTTCCAAGTTGTACTGTTGACAAGTTTAAAAAGTATTTCATAGCCATACAAACATTCATTAGTTAGCGAAATATTATATTTCTCATAGAAAATTATCGATATATTTAAAAATGAGACGTACATATAGGTCAAAAAAAGATGCCGGTGGTGCTTTGGACCCAAGGGATGTCTTATACAACTTGGATGAGAAAAGTTCCGCTTTTGATGCGTTTTACATACAAAATATAAAGCAAACTAAACGGGAACTTTCCACTATTGGCTCCTCCAATCATTACAACGCTGCTTCCAACAGAGTTCGCAAAAGAAAATACGTTAAACGCATAGTAAAGGACACGGAATCTTCACATCGAGAAACTCAATCTCATTCTGTGTTTCTCACACCAGATAAGTCAATTCGTGTGAATAAAGTTTTGGATCCTTTTGATATGCTACTTAACTCATCACCGGCTACTGAAACCCAACAAAAAACTGATGAGACAGATTCGGATAAATTCGGAGATAAATCTCTGCCAATGCGAAGGTAATTTCTCTAATTTTATTAAATATGAATATAGTTCATGTGTATTCAAACTAAAGAACTAATTAAGTGAAAATACTCAATTATTTATTTTATTTGTTCTATTTTTTTTAAACACTTATAGAAAGTATTGTAAAATATGGTTTCTCATAAATGAGTGTTGTCTATTTTTAGAAGGCATTTAAAGTAAACTTAATATGAGTTCTGAATAAGCACAGAGACATTTAAAAGTGATCAATAGTGTCTAGTTAGGTTCTTGAGAAAGAAACTAATTTTCTGAGTAGACAAAATATTTTTTAACTAAAGTGACATACATAATATCTATTTCACACTTTCCCAGGGATCTTCTTATGATAGCCTATCATCACTTCAAATTGTTCATATACACAAAATCTTCTCACGTTAGAGCGTAATAATTTATTTGGGGCCTGGCAAAGTTCAAGTGACTTTAAATTATTCAAGATTTTGTTTTATGACTGATATGTTTCTCAACTACATTTTAAAAGTTTATTCAATTTTATATTGGTATTTTTCACAGACCAGCAATAACATATATAAGAAAAAAACAACCAAAGAAGGTTAACTACTCACATAGTGACAGTACAGGTAATTTTTATCATTGTTTTGTGTTATGAAACATATTTGGCAATTTCATAAATTATTTAATTACATACTTTACTTTGTTTCCAGACTCAGATAAAGAAAACTCTGAGGAGCTTTCAAACAGTGTACAAAATGTGACTGATATAAAATCACATCATCTTCTTGTTGAGAGGGAAACTTATGCAAGCCCTAAAGTTGGTGATGAGTCCATAAATAATATAGTTAAAAAGTTATCAATACTTAATAATATTAAAAGAGGCAAATTGAATGAATCTTTGAAAACTCCTACATTGAACAAACATAAGTTGATGAGAAGTATACAATCACCAATATTACAGAAATCACCTTTATGCAGTACTCCATTCAGGGAGAAATATAGAAGTCAATCAATTTATAAATTTTCACCAATTGCCGCAACAAGCACTAATGCTAGTCCAAATCTTGATAATACCCAGGAATCCAGCATTGGTAATCAAAGTGTGATTCTAATTAGTAAAAAGAACAACTCTCGTGATATTATACCATCACTAATCACATGTAAGTCTGAAAATAATGTTAATTATGATGAAATTAACAATTCAATTGGTATACAAGAAGAAATGATTGGGGAAGATAATTCTCTACATGAACCACTGAAAGAAAACTCCTCAAATTTTAGTGATAAACAATCTTCAGTATTATCTGATTTACCAAATAATGGAACTAGTATATTACATAACACTGAAATGGAGCCATTTTTCGGATTTTCAAGCAATGAGGCTAATGATTTAATAACCAAAAAACATGAAATAGAAATACTTTGTAAGAATGTTATTGATTCAAATATTGAGGAATGTGAAGGATGTGATGATTCCAGTGATGCCAAATCTACTCAGTTATCTCAAGTAAGTGAACAGTTTTCATCAAATAATAATAGTTCAAGTGGTGATCTTAAAGAAAATTCATGTGATACTGAGAATGATGACAAAGAATCAATGTATGATACATGTGATAGTGAACAGCTTTCTGAATCAAATGTAGGATCTGTGGAACCAATTGTTAAGGTGGAAAAAATGTCAGATTCAGTATTTCTTAAATACTATAAAATAATGCAAAATAACTTACATAATAATGAATCCAGAAATAGTGAAAATCTTGGAGAAAATAGCAAGTGTGATGAGAGTTACTATGAAAACTCAATCTCTGATTCTAGCACAGAATTAACTGATGATATGAGTTCACATGACAACACAGATGTTTCCACAACTGATGATGCCACAACATCTCAAGATACTGGTTCCAGTAGTAATAATGAAGAACCATATGTAAGTTTTGTTACCACTAGGAGAAGAAATGGTGGTACTAGCAAGTCTACAGTGTCTTTCTTCAACAATTCTTGCAGTGGAAGTGGAGACTTAGAGAAAACTGTTCTTAGTATTCATAATAGTAAAACACAAGAGACTGATTTAAATCATAGTAGTAATATTGAAGGCTCTCAAATTGAAATAAATAATTCACATACTGAGAGAAGGAAAAGCTTTGCCAAGAGGAGAAGAAGAAGAAGATATAGTAAAAGTAATTGTGATGTAGATAATTCTGTTTATACAGATACTGATGATAGTTCAAACGAAGTGAGTCTTTACGCCCTTGCACCTACTATAGAAAACCCTGATGAGACTATTCTAAGCCAACACAGAAAATCAGTGAACAGAAGGAGTAGGAAAACTAAAATTAGTCAAGTCATAAATGATCAAAATTCTACCAACATAGAAAGCTCAAATATTGATAAATTAACCAGTGATGAAATATCTTCAGTTACTATAAGTGATCCAACAGAGAGTGTTGACTCTGATGATGTTATTGAAAATACAGATACTAGAACATTTGATAATACACAAAAAAATAATGAAGTGCAACCTGAAACAACTATTAATATTGTTTCTTCAGTATCTGGCAGTAGTGACAATGATTTAACATTACAAGCAGAGCCACCAGAGAAATGTCACACAGTTAAAACAGCAGATGAACAAGAAGTATTAACAAAGACAAGAAAGAGTACAAGATTATACAAAAGAAATACTCTCATAGGTAAACCAAGAAACCAGAATTGTAAGAGCTCAATTGTTATCCCTATCAATACTGAAGATAATCTTAAAAACTTTGTAAATACCTCAAGATTTTCTTCAATAACCACCAGGAAACCTTCTAGGCTTTTCAATGAAAGTACAGATATAAATCAAGGATCTAGCAAGACTCTAGATGAATGCAAGCCAGGTATAGTATTACAGCCTGGTAAAAAGTGGGAGAGGTCATTGAGTATTTACAGAAGAATGACTATGATGACTGACCAGTTAAATCAATCACTTCTGGATGAATCTTTGCAAACAAAGGGCAGAAAATATAGGCAGAGTGTCATCAGCATGATGGAAATGCAAGATACAATAGGTAAACTATTTAATAACTATTATATTGATTTTTTTTTCGAAACCAGAATTAATCCTTTCATACTTAAAAAAATAGTATATAATTTTCAAATGTAAAACGAATGTCTCTTTAAATTTTACTTCTTAATATGTAAGCTAATAAGCTCACATATATCTAAATTATTACTATTTATTATTATCCCAAATGCAAAATTTGCTATATTATATACCATTTATTATATAAAACATATTATAGGCGATATACCTTGAATAAAGTTAAAAGTACTTTTAAAAAAATGCAGATCACAAAAATAATTTTGAGATCATTCTCAGATAACTGAACAAAAAAGTTAATTCACCAAAAATGAAATAGGATTCAAATAAAAGTTCCAATAAAATTATAATGTTTAAAAAAATGAACCTGGCAGTCAAAATTAAATAACATAAACAATGGATGTTCCATGACACACACCCAAAGTTTCAGTGTAATGTCAAGTGTGTGATTTTATTAAAATAATTTTATCGCTTTTATTTTTCATTTTTGAGTAAATTATTTCTTCTCATTTTAGGTTCAGTACACAATGAATCAATCAATAGCCGCAGGAGTACGTTTGTGTCTAAACCAAGCAGATCAACTATTAGAATTGTGAATGTGAGTACCATTATAAGATTTCCGTGAAATTTTTGATTATTTTAATAATAACGCATTTTATTTTTTAGGATTTTAACAGTACCAGAACTAGTTTAAACAACACAACAGTCTTTGATTCAACGCAAGGTATTTTTATTTAATATTCTACTATTCTTTGAAATGTAGTATAGCAATAGTTTAAATTTTATTTAAAACTCTGGTAACACTGATACGTATAAACTTGTGAACGGACAATTTATTATCTATGCCATCTGCGAGTTTCGCGGAACAAGACGCTGCGTGGTCTTTGTCCGACATAATATTTTTTATTTTATTTTTATTTTAGTAATCGCGTGTTACACCAAGTCGTGTGGTGACATTCGCTGCTATTGCCAAATAACAGTGGAATAAACATTATACATTGTGTTATATTTTGTGTATAAACGGACAAAATTGTGGTGACTGCCATTATCCGTAACGGGATAATAGCCTTTTTCAACGTCTTTGTTCCGTTAAAAGTGTTTAAAGCTAAGTGCATGCATCTTTCCCTGCAATACACAGGTTAGTTACATTTGAAAATCGAGAAAACACAATACGAAAAGTGGCGTGGTCGTTGCGAAACGACGAAGCCACTCGCGTACGGGGAAAGTTCGTGACACTTCCTCGTATGTGTCATGATGAATGACGCTTTATGTATTTTCCAGGATTTTTGGCCGACGATTGTGATGATACGATTGTCGAACTATCAAAACTCTCAATTGCCGATGCTGAACCCGAGGTCACTGTTTTAGAGTTACATGATACCTCGAATCGTTTAGCTACAGCGCGAGATTACGTGTTGCGTCGATGCAATCAAACGGAAGCGATACTATTTGATGAATGCTATCCAGATACGTGAGTACTACACCCTCTTCTTTTTTTTTAATAAGGTTAGGGCATTAGAGTGAATGCCGCTCTCGCCTCAATTCAGCGTGGGTTGGTAAAAAAAGTATGTTTTGGCGGTAATGTAGGTCATGTAAATAACAAAATGGTGGCATTGTTTGGATCAGTTTGGTTTAGATTCTTAGAATGTTTTTTACACTACTCTCTTTTTAGACACTTAAAATTCATATGTACATATAGTCTTTTCAGTATTTTGTTAAGAAAAATTTACAGGTCAATGTACTTATTGGTTATTGCATTTTATTTTGGTTAAATAAGTGGTTGGACAACAAATAATGTATTGCCCTACTTAACTTATAACATTGATCAGTCACTGTAAATTATTAATGAATATTTCTTCCACTTGAGTAAACAATCAATTATGTATGTTATTCATAAATTTTTCTTGAACATAATTAACATCAAGACAATTTGTAATAATTATTGTGGTTTTGTGCTAAAACTATAAAGTGTATATTAATGAGGTAATTACATAATTAGTTCTACAAATCTTTTTAAAATGGTATACAGATATATATAAATTATACTTTCAATATGATCTGAGTGTTTCAAACACTTTTATGTCAGAACATAGCATTCAAAACATACTATAAACTGATTACATGCTCCAAAGATACAAAAAAGGAGTAAAGTTATAGGTTTAGTACTATGTTTATAAAAACATAACATCTATGAATAAATGGCCTCACCAAAGGTTGAAAATTGTGTACAGCCTTGTCAATTATTCAACACTACTTGACTTATGTGTATTTCACACATTTTGGTATAAACAATTATGTCAACAACAGAAATATAGCAGCACTTAGTCATAGAACTCTTGTTTGGCTAGCTATAAAGGTTTTTTATCAGGCTATTACCGATGACTAAGACATGACCCTGAATGTAATTCTCATTGATTATTTCTGATGTAACTGTTATTAGTGGGTTGATGTTTGATTTCATTGTTTTTGTTATGTATTTGGTGATATTGAATGTTTTTTTGGTGTGAGTGGTGTTATAATAATCTCAAACTACCTACATATCCTTGTCCTTGCAACATGACCATGCGGTTTTTTCTGTCCTAAGTAAAATGCCAAATTATGTTGTTGAAAAACCATAAAAAGTAATTGTATACCAGTGGCGGTACTTCCATAGAAGCCCGAAAGCCCGACTTGCCTTACATAGTTCCAAATAACGAACTTAACGATTGTTTATTTATAAAATAACGCTATAAACGTGAATGTGAGTACTAACCGGTAGGTATTTATTAGTCCTATGTACCAAAAAAAATATGCTGCTACTAAATAAACATTTGGGCTTGCCTTAGTTTGACACCCTAGGCACGCCACTGTTGTATACATAATATGTTTGATTAGGCACATTGCATTAATTAAGAAACAATTCCTTGAGGCTTTGTCTTAAAAATTGTCAACTCTCAACTATGCAGTCCCTGTTGTATATTTAATTGTATTCGTAAATCACTGATTCGTAAAAGCAGTGATGGCCTCGAGGTTTAGGCGCGCGGTCGAGAATCTCGGCGGTCGCGGGTTCGAACCCCAGGCACACACCTCTGACTTTTCGGAGTTATGTGTGTATTCACATTGAATTATCACTTGCTTTAACGGTGAAGGAAAACATCGTGATGAAACCTGCACACCTAAAAGTTCTTAGGAATTTCTTAGGTGTGTAGTCCGCCAACCCGCACTAGGCCAGCGTGGTGGACTATGGCCTAAACCCTCTCAATGGTAGAGGAGACCCGTGCTCAGCAGTGGGCGTATATGGGTTGATGAAGAAGAAGAAGAAGAAGTAAATCACTAATAATTAATTGTTATTTAAAAGCTCTTGCTAGACCCAATATTTGCCACAATAGTTTCTCCAAACTTTACAAAGTGTTTGATGATCATCTTGGTAATTACCGGGATATTTACACCTTATTATCTGCATATTAACCCATTCTTGACCGCCGTGCCAATTTGGGAACACTTACTTTTTGAGGGTACATGAAAAAAGTATTTATGTAAGTTAATAAATTCTCACATTATTGGATAGTTGAAAGTGTGGTGATTACATATAATATTAAACAATTTAGTTATATATTATAGATTTATTACAATAATTGGTCGAATTTTGCTTTTGAAGGACCTGTCGAGGTACTTGACTGTTTGCAATTATTATATTTTGCATATTAAGTTTATCATCGTAAATAGTTATTATTATTCAAAAACGATAAATTGTCTATCTTATAAACAGAATTTAGAAAATAATAATTCATTTTTTACCATTTTATAGCATCTTAAACATTGCTGTGCCAATTTGGGTACACTGGCCACAAGTGTTATTTTTGCATATCATAAGGAGAAACTGCTAACGACGTTATAGTGTCAGTAACAATTGCCGTGGATAAGAGGAAGAGGTAAATACAATCCTCGAAGATTGTGACGACGGCTTGGACTATGATTTGGCTATAATTCCATTGGAACTTTTTATTGATACCGACGAAGGAGATGGTTTTGATAATAAACAAATGTCTTCAATATTGCCAATTCATGTTCTAGGAGAAATCGAGGTATTTAGGTGTTCATAATGTAGATACTCTTTCTGAGTATGAGGATAGCAGTGATAGTGAACCGCCAATGGAAACGAACATAAGACTGCAAATATTAAACCACCGCTAGTGCACCTGATGTACCTGCCATTGGACGAAATTGGTCAGTGCTGATTGTGCCTCCTTTTTTTGTTCTCGAGGGGAAAGCTGTATATGGCTCTACTTCCCGCCAGCCCGGGCGCAGTGGGGGGCGGGAAGCGTATATCAGGGTCACAGGCCTTCCAGCCCGGCGCGCGGCGACGTCATATTTGCGCAGTTGTTAGGGACGGGCTGAGTCCTTAATACAGTCTCTAACCGGCATACCGGCAAAAACCCCCCGGTGACCATCTTCGTGCCGAGTTGGGCGACCATGGTACGTGAGCGAGAGGCGGCCACTGTTGTCCACAGGCGCCCGGTGCGCCTCCGAGACGTACTTGTCTCGGCCGCCTCGGAGTCAAAGAGAACGCAAATAAGCAACAACCTCTATCTTAAGCAACCTCTACCTTGTTTCGGGCGCCCCGGTTGTGGGTGGGGGCCCCGCGATGTACAGAGGCCAAAGTGCCGCCACCTCTCTTGGAGTCACTTGAGGACGCCCTGCCCCCGCAGCACGTCCAGCGACCCCAAGGGAACAATTGAGTCGCCTTTTACGACATGCAGGGGATACCGTGCTGGGATTCAAAGCCCCCTTTACCTCAGGGCAGGCTGATTGTTCCTCCTTGGCTCCTTCTTATCCTAAGACTTTTCCATCATCGATTGACCAATTACTAAACGAGAGTAGTATGAAAGAAACGTTGAAAGAACAGAGATCGAGTATAAATTTGATACAAATAATGAGATACTTTAGGTTCGCTGAAAATGGCCCAATCAATATCGTTGTATGGAGTTGAAGTCCATGGCAAACAAATGGAGGTGGGTTCCCTTCAAACACATGATAGATGTGGCATTACCAAATGCGTGACCATTACAGCTACGTCTAAAGAAGATGTAATGGATCAGTTATATTTTCGCTGAAGTATAGCTACATTTTGTCTTGGACAATCACCTCATCATCATGTTACTCGTCAGATATCAATGGTTACAACTGGACGGCAGCGAATATGTTAAAGAAAAAGTTTCCAAAGCGTTTTGGTGGACTTATCCGTTATAATAGGATCCGATAGACTTGCACACTATTTTACCCTTAAGTGGCCATTGTGCCAATTTGGGCACACCCCTATAATTTTAAAATTATAAATAATTTTTATTTTTTTTTTCATTTTTATACTTATTTGTATCCCCAACTATGATTAAATAAAGAAATTTCTGAATTTGTTCTTGTAGTTTCTGCTTGGCCACAAATGGGTTAAGATGAGTGATATTTTGTAGGGTTTTGAAAAACTGCCACAAGATCGGTGAAGGCGTCTACGGCGAAGTGTTCTTGTGGCGTGACCGCGATGGCCGTGCTCGAGTGATGAAAATTGTCCCAGTTGCTGGAAGCATTAAGGTCAATGGAGAGGACCAGAAGGACTTCAGCGAGATTATATCTGAGATCGTGATTGCTATGTGAGTTACATTTTACGTACTTTTTAATATAATTCATAAATTCTGTTTACGTTCATGTTTGTAAGAGAATCTGATGTAAGTCTTGTGTTCTTGGCATGATTTCGCGTTCGGAAACTATATTTCAAATTGCATTTTTAGCCAGTACTTAAGAATTCTCGTAAAAAATGCAATTTCTTATTTTAAATACTATTTTTTTTTATTGAAAAATAAGCCTGTAAATTGTAAATGAACAAAGGAACTCGCCTTTATATTGTGTGCACTCGTGCTTTCAAAACGTTTCTTGTTCATGTCTATGGAAATAAACACCATGAAGTTAGCATTAGGGGCCGCGTGGTATTAAAAAAGAAATGATTACAGAATAAATTACACGTGTATAAAGCAAAAAGCAACTATAGAGTACACAAAAAGTTTGTTAACCTTATATCAATTCGATTGCGTGCCAAATAATAAACAGGTTGACGACGGAAAAAACAGCTTCTTATAATTTTCTACATGACTATTTCTGAACGCAAATCGCAACGTGCTAATTTTCCTCCTGCCGTTGACGTCATTAATTTTCCTATTCTGAAGTATTATTCGATTGCGGAAAAGAAAGTCGTGACATTGGTTAAAATTAACTACAAGATAAAGTAGGTGCGTAGTAGCCTTGGTGTCTACATTTATATGTCGTTTAGAAACTACACTAAAGAGATTGAGATTTCTAGACGGTTGTATTATTAGATATTCCTTATAACGTAATTTGCGTTTTGGGTTAATGACTTTTAGGTGTTTTGTTTTTCATTTCATGTGTGATATTTTAGATGCTAAAAGTTTTTCAATTAAATACTAACTATTGGTGTATATTACACGCATTTTATAATTGTTTAAGTACTGAATTGTGATGTTTATTATCAAAAAAATCGGGGCAGCCATATAAGTTGGAAAGAACATCATAATTCATTAACTGCTAAATTAGAGTGATGATGATAGGTCATTGAAGATTTGCAAGTTCACGCCTCATATAGCTCAATGCCGCGAAATGATGTTAAACAGAACGGCAAAAAAACAAAGGTCATCGTTTTGAAACAAAAACATATGATTTTTTCATCTATTGAACGCATTCCGTGCACTCATTGAATTTGGCAACTGTCCAGCGTCAACTATCTGATGGAT
Organism: Cephonodes hylas; assembly: GCA_030295005.1. NCBI lineage: Eukaryota > Metazoa > Arthropoda > Insecta > Lepidoptera > Sphingidae > Cephonodes > Cephonodes hylas. The sequence continues at coordinate 11,966,000 of AP025371.1, forward strand.
ACTCTCATTAACAATGTCGGAAGAACAAAGTTACTATGAGAAAATTATTGATATTGTTCTGTGACAAACTAGCAGCTCGGCACGGTTTCAATTTAAATATAGAATAATTCGTCCATCGTATTGCAAAATCTTATGCATATTTGTAGCAAAATTCAAGAAAATCGACTAAGCAACTAGTGTTGTAAACAAAATCGTATAAACTTTATTATCAGTACGTCTACTGAACGCCTTAGTCTTGAGCACAGATGTTATGTTTATTCTTTTTCACTTTTTTTTAACCCAATTACTTCCTCCTTTGTTTATCATAGCTATTAGTATGCCTAATTATTTCGGAATGAGTAAATATAGTAAATCGTTTCGCAAACAAACTCTTTTGTGATTAGATAACATACAAAAATATTCGTGTATGTATTGTTTATATCTTTATTGTCTGTCAATTATCGCATTTCTGTTAACAATGTAAAAAGTCTATTTGCACGTCTCATTCTTCGGCTGTTGTCCTGTTTATAGTCACGAAAACCTTTTTATATGTAGTTATGTAAAGGTGAAAATGTCAATAGTAATTAAATATTAATGAGCCAATAATCATTACTTAATTTAATTAATACTTAACCATGCTTTGTCTGACGTCGTTATAGAACTCAAATCGTATATACTTTAGCAGTTAACTAACGTTTATAACTAAAACTGCAGTCGATTGCTTTCAGACATCATTTAATCAAACTGTTAAATAACGCTTAGGAATACTGCAACAATTAAATTGCGACTCCTTAACTACTTTAAAGATTGGAGGGCAAAGCACCGCATTAAGCTTGATGGTACATTAACTATAAACTGTAGAGGTTACAAATAACTGCAAAGTTGATTCGACTTTAGTACAAAAGAAAAGTGCAATTAGTCATTAAGCGACTGCATAATGCATTTCATTCCTTTGTTTTATTATAAAGTTTATAATGTACAGTTGTTAAGGCCCTTGTGAGTCACGTGAGCAAGCCGATTAGACGTGTAAGGACGCTTATGAATAAAACAGATAAGGTTTCAAACACGAGTCCGTTATCTAAACGTGGGGTGATTGTGTTTACATTTATTTAGTGGTGATTTCTTTCATTTTGTACTTTGAAGGGTGTGATTTAATGTATGAAGAGTTTTGGGAAGCTTAATTAATTTTTGTGGTAGACAGAGACTATAGAAAGTTAAATGGCTACGATTTAAACACGTTTTCTTCACTGACATTATCCTCTTCATGATTGAAAGTCGGTTTCGAGGACTCTTCATATTCCTATTTTAAATGAATTGTTGCTTAGTGTAATGTAAGCTATGTTATTAGAAAATTATCTACATAATAAATATAGTCATTGACATGGGGTCAATAGTACTCTCAGCACGAGTACACGAGTGACTTTTAGTGGTATTTAACGTTTATTACAAATCAATGTTAATCGAATATGCATTTTAGTATAATTGTGGACACTATTTCTGGCATTAAGGTGATATTGGTTCTGTAAATAGATACTAATTCAATATTAAATTAGTAATAGTTAATTAGTTCAGTACTTTCTACCGACCCCACTTTTTCTAACGCTCTCACATATTCACCAGCTTACTCCCAATATCAAGCTTGCCTGAACAGTTTTACTTCAATCATAGTACACATATAGATGGGAATCTATATCCTATATGTTACGTATGTAAATATCAGTATGCCATGTGTACAATATGTGTTTGTTTCAGGGAATTGAGCGCACTCCGCGCTCCCATAGCAGATATCGAACGTCACTTTGATGAAGGGAACGATGCAACCGCGTTGGATCTACACACTATAGAGAACGCCACTGATGTTTTTAATGAGGTGAGGTCTTATTCTATTGTAAATTTCTTAGATTTGTGGTACTTCAAACCATACTAGGCTAGCTTGGTGGACTAAGGGCTAAACCCTTTCATCCTAAACCCTAGCAGTAAGACGTATATCGGCGGTTGATTAAGTTTGTATTATTGTAAATACTGAAGGTTTTTAATTCGATATTTTGGTTCTTTAAGCATGACATAAAGAAATATTTGAGCAGGTTAAAAGGATTGTATTGAGTGAAGAGGATTGAAACTGTCTTCAAATATGAGGCTTTATATAGAAGGTATAATAATTATCTGACGCTATGTTATTGTTGTTATTATAAAAAAAAAGAAGAAAGAATTATGTTCCGTATCTTGGATATGAGTGTATCTAAACGTACTATCTTGTCATTAAATCGACGTATGATATAGGAATTAAGGTAAAGAAAAAAATTCTTTATTTTCTGTTAATAACGGTATTCTTACATTAGGTTGGAAGGAGCATTTCAGTTCTAAATGCAATACAAAGTTTATCTATCGATACAATTTAATCTGCTCGTATTTTGCATGTCCACTCGTTAAATTCACAACAAAAAGCCACTATTGGGAATAATTGAATTTTAAATGTGATAATCGTAAAATATTGTTCCATTTGAACGGAACATTCGACTTAAAAGGAGAACACGACCGAACCCCGTCGCCATAATGTTACTCGTGCCCTTTTATTATGTACCACGGTGTCTGTAATTCGTGTTCCCGTGTCACGTTTAACGACTGTATTCTTTAAATGGGGCTAACTGAGAGGTAAAATGTCTAGGAACTATGTAGGGCAGGTCAGATAGACGGAAGCCTTTTCGATTTGGAAATGAATAGATACACTCAATAGTTACGTACATAGTTTTTGCCCCTGAATAATATACAAGCCTTTTGTCGTTGGTATCAGACTCTTCGCAAAAAATTCGGTATTACCAAGGCCCAAACCCGAAACAAATATTAGTGGATCACACAAACACTAGTCTCGGTTTAAGAAACTCGTTTCGTAAGCCAGTGTCTAGTCAACTACGCTACGGCGTTTTCAACATTTACACCTGACATAGTAGATTCGTGATCGTCAAGATTTTGTAGACAAAAAAGAAAAATATAAAACTCTAAATAAAAATAACAAAATTTGATTCCACTGCACGTGAAGCGAGAAAACATAAAACGACCGTCAGTCTCTCGAAAAGAGAAAACTAAGAGAAATGAGAATTATGCATTTTGAAGTTGTTACAATTATAGCTTAGACTAGCATTTATTGAAATTGAGTTACTCTTGTTGAAACTTTTTAGATTTTACCTATTTTAATAGTGATACGAATTAATTTAAATCTATTCCATTTTTTATATTATTTGTTGGTTACAAGTTCTTCGAGCTTATTCAACGAGTGCGAGTTTAGAAATCTTCGTTTGTCCGTAATGACAGGTCATTGCTAATGACTCAAAATACGTTTCCATCGAAAACGCTTTCACCGCGAGTGCATACGGCCCGCTTCCCGCTAAAATTGCACGTTTAAAACCACATGTAATGAGGAGAAAATATTGTACAACATTTATTGTGGAAAATTGTCTCTCATTTGTATTTATGTACTAAGATATGCCATTCTGGTAATTTTAATATTGGTGAAAGTTGGAGCGGCTAAATAGATACGGATACATTTTTGCATACAAATAGTTTAAATTAACATTATAACATCCTTGGCTAAACGATTGCTATTAGTTTCAATTAAAGTAAGCTTAATTCGCCCTCTTTTTGCATGCCAATTTAATATTTAATATGTCGCGGTACCAGCGTGTGTAACAATTTAACAATTATCCTCGCTTTCTTAGTACTTGGAAATGATACATACCTAGCGAAATTTGGGTGAAATGCACCTTTGATTATCCCTTCGTAGTATACTTTTTTTTTTTATTTCTCCTTCCCCTAACAAAAGTCAGAGCCTTTTGTGTTCAGTTTTGAATTTATATACTAGCCTCCTATCCAATCCCATCTTATCTTACTAACAGTATCTGTCATTTATATATTATTACTATGCTTAAACTAATATTATCTTACTTAACTAGCTTATTTTACTTACAATTTTATCTTATTATCTAGACTAAATATTACTTATTTTCGTAGTATACTGGCGTGAGGTTAAGTCTAAGTTTAATCGTAAATGCTGCTTTACACGAATTCCTGATAAAAAATTGTAATATTAGCAGCTGAAAGAGAACAATGAATGAATATATTTTTATTGTCCCAACCATGTTTTCGCATGACCTATCTAACAAATGTTTTGAATACCATTATTATACTAGTCTGGTGTAGATAGCGGCGATAAAAGCGTCATATGGAGTTGAATGACCTAATTAAGCCATTCCGCGCAAAACGTACCGCACAAAAAATGTCTAAAGGTTAACGAGACGAAAAACACATGACGCATTGAATACGCCAATGGCGGGGCGATCGCCTATTCCGAGAATTTTTATCGCCAAACATGTTAAAATCAGGTAAATAGGAGTGTTATTGCGTCTTTTGGTAGGATTACGTTAATATGGCTTTTCCGATTTGAATTTACAGCTCGAACACAGGTCGTTTTGCTGTGATAAATGAAGAGTTTGTTATTTTACTGGCTGGTTAAAAATAAATGTTTTCTTTTTATCTTTGGTACTACGTTTTCAATATTTACATTGTTAGTGTGCCACTTTTTCTGAACCCTTGGGAATATTATTCGCTTTCTCCATTATTACCGTAATTCCAAATTGAATACAAGAAAATGATGTATGCAAATGCTTTTACAATTGTAATGTCTTGAGAATCATTTGTTTGAATCAAGACGACGACACTGCGATTTTACAAAATCCGTCTCTTCCCCCTGCGTCCCTTTCTCCCCGTTGTCTGGCACTCGACCCGCACCAATGAGCACAAACAGGAGTCAGATGGCAGGTCATCAGTCTAATAACCTACAATCAGCTCGTATATCTCACGTTTAGATTGTGGTGTTGGTTCAATGGAAGCTCGAAAACCACGCTTGCCTTGCAACAGTTATCTTTTATCTTTAAATCTTTCTTTAACAAGAGCAATTCGGTATAAAATAACACTATCCCGATTCCACGGTAAATTATAAAAAATTACAAAAAACGTAACGCTTTTGGGCTTCTAGGGAAGTACTGCCACTGCGCTTATTCACTGACTTTCCCTACAATATATGCAGGCATTTAGGATATCACGCTGGCCTGATATGGATAGATTTGCCATGATTTTTATCTCAATAGAGGTAATTTAGAACTCCGTTTTCTGTGGAATTTTCAGTATGACAAAACATATTTTATGTCCTTATAAATCAGTCCTTATTTTGTCCTTGACTTATTATACTATTGGATACAGATATCGATGAGCAACTTGTTTGTTATCTGGTCTCGTAACTCCAAAGTCCAAATTCTAAAATATCAGTAGTTACTAAGTCTTTCTCAAGATGTTTAAATTAGCAGCAACACTACGGCTTTCGATATAGAATACGTATTCAAGCAATACCGAAAGGTGTAAAATTTCAACCGCCGACACAGCAAAACAATTGTGTCATTATTAATGGAAATAGCTCGCGGAGAAATTAGTCATTGTCACGAGAAATGTCGTAATAACTTTGGAAATACGGCGAAGTGTGTGAATCACCTCTATTCACGAATTCCTTCAATGATTGCATGCAAGCGCGGTGCGTAATATAATGATAACGCGAACTGGGGCACTGTTATCAACGCAGACATGTATCTATACAGCTGGCATTAATGTTTATCTTAATTAGTCTAGTTGGGATTTAGTGTTTATTGTACGGTTTTACTGTAGGGACAACTTTATATTGCCAACTCTTTGAGCAGATTCAATGATATCTTTTAATGTTGTGATAAGTTATATACGACGTAAAGGAAGCTGACCTTGCGTTGAGGAACTGGGGTTTTCAGTTGCAAATATTTACTAGTGTTCTGTGTACTGTCAGACCAGTCTCAACTGTTTTTTTATATTGGCAATCCCCTGGGTTTTAGTATAGTCAGAATGTAGTAAATAACAGTTTATTTATCAATAAGTTGTGCTTATAACCATAAAAATTATTAGAATTCGTAGCGAAATCTCTATGAAATTATTATTTGAAGTTCTAAAATCAGTTTGTATTTTATTAATTCAGTTACACGGCTTTTAGGTCAACGTAGTCAGTAAGTCTAGCGACCCCTTAGAGGTCTTCTCAAATCTGCTGGGTCGTTCAGGCGGCGACCCAGACATGACCTGTAGTTGTTTAACCCCCAACAAAATCGTTAGGTGATTGAACTGCGAAGAGAAACACATTTTACTCCTAATCTATTGTATTTCAAAGTAATAATATTACTTGTAACAAATAAATAAACTGGATGAAAAGTTGGGTGGATTTAAAGCTTACTTTTTTTTAATATTGCGCAGTGTTTGCTAAATTTCAATGTAAGTTTTTTCATTTAACACTTCTTATAGGGAATCTTATGCGGTCGCCAGATGTTGGTATTTCACGAGACGAAAATATGTTGAATATGCGCTTGCCACCTGACGCATCAGCTGTTAGTTCTTAGTCTTCCATTACCTACTACAAAAAATACATTTTTTAAAGTACATGATTAGCATTTTTTTGTCAACTGACTTTCAACTATCGCAAAACTTAGACTCAAAAGAAAAGATACCACTGAAGAGTGGCATTAATTCCGTTAGTGAAAGTTTTGTTCAAAATTAGTTTAGCCAATCTGACGTATCCGAAATCAGAAATTTGTGACTAGCGAAAAAATGTGATGGTAGTCAAAAATTAGGCAATATTTTTTTTTTTTTTTTTTTTAATTCTTTATTTGAAAAAAAAAAGGGGTTTAATCACGCAGTGATTACGTCACCCCCATTGTTACATAGCAATATACATACAATCATGATCTTAAGCCTTTTTGTGCGATCTTATATAGCAACAGCGCTTCCTTTGATGTTGGTATAGCAAGAATACTATTGCATAAACCAACATCAAAAGATTTGTGTAATAATGTGCATCTTTCGGCTTCATTCCTGACACACTCCAATAAAATATGGTAAACATCTTCCACTTTATTGCAATCAGGACAGTTAGGTGATGCGGCTTTAGAAATAAGATGACGAAAATGGTTTAACGGGATGTGTCCGGAGCGAAGTCGAACCGCAGTGACGGTGTCGGAGCGGGACATGTTGGCCTGGTCTAGCCAACAGCGACGCGAAAGATGAGGTTGTATAGTCCGGTACCATATACCCTTGGTCAACGATCTCAGATTAAAATGCTCCTGCCACAATTTATTGCATTGATCTTTGACTACCCACAGAAAATCGTTTGAGTTTGCTTTGTACGAACACCTAACGCCCATGTCGCAGGCTTCCTTCGCTAGACGATCCACTGTCTCATTGCCTTCCAGGCCAACATGACTCGGTATCCACTGTAACACTATGTTTTTGTTTTTAGAGTTGAGTTCACAGATGGATCTAATGACATTATATGCAATAGGGGTGCCCCTACAGCTTGTCGTACATCTAATCAGATGTTGAAGAGCACTTTTCGAGTCGGTCAAAATAACGAAATTCTCATAATTAATTGATTGAGTATACGACAGAGCTTCTTCAATTGCTATCAGTTCTGAACACATGATATTTGTATTGGGATCTATATTTAGTTGGAGTTGGGCATTAGTTTGTGGGTCAAAAAAAGCCGCTCCACAACTGGACTTTTCTTTAGATCCATCTGTGAAAATCTTATAATAATTAGCGTAGCTCGTGTTTAAATAATTTGTGCATAAATCCTTAAGGGTGGCGCCTTTATAGCATTTCTTAGGCTTACATAAGTTTTCGATGTTAAGAAAAACTACTTTCGACAAATCCAATCTGTGTACCCAAGTGGCCAATGAAAATATCTCTAACTGTGGGCTAACATGAATTGGGAGCATTTCAAGCGAATTTTGAATTTTTACCAACAACGGAATTTTATTACGTCTCCAGAGATGCGGCCTGCAGGATAATGCTAATTCTTCCAACAATACAATAATATTATTATTTGTATAGGATTTCAGTCTAAGCCAATATTTTCCTGCTAAGTAATGTCTTCGGTATTGCAATGGTTGAAGATGTAACTCATTTTCCATTACATGAATGGGGGTAGTTTTAATAAAGCCGCCAATTATTCTCATACAAAGATTTTGAACCTTGTCTAGCTTAGCCAAATGGGTTTTACTGCTGCTGTCGAACAAAAAACACGCATAATCCATTCGGCTTCGAACTGACGAAATATACAGACGTCTTAAATGTTTAGGGTGCATTCCCCAACCAGAACCAGAAAGCGCCTTGAAGATATTTACAAACTTTAAAGTTCTGTCTCGGATGACATCGATGTGCCTGGACCATCTCAAAGATCGATCAAGCCAAACACCTAAATATTTGACAGTGCTTAAAAGTGGGATAGAAACGCCTTTAATTTGTAAATTTATTGACTCCCTTAATGCTCCCCGTTTGAAAACGCAGACGTTTGTTTTAGAAGTTGAAATTTCGAGACCTAATTGTAGAAATGTTTCATTTATTTTGTCTAATACTGGTTGTAGAATCTGATGGGCTGTTGATAAGTCGGAGGAAGTTGTATAAACTACGAAATCATCAGCGTACTGCGAAACATGAACGCCACTAACGCTTAGACAAATATGCATTGTTGCGATATTGAATAAAAGGGGTGACAACGGGTCACCCTGTGCCAGTCCTCGAGAACATGTACGCTTGATCACCTGATTCCCAACTTGGATCTGTAAATTTCTAAGTTTTAAAAAGTTATAAATATAATTGCAGATCTTCGCCCCCACTTTAATTTTGTCCATTATCTTTAACAGAGCTCCAACATCTAGATTATCGTAAGCCCCATTAATATCGAGAAAACAGGCGGTGGTTAAAAGTTTTTTTGAAAATCCGATTTGGATGTGTGAGACCAACCTGGTAAGATTATCTATAGTGGACCGACATTTTCTGAAACCTGTCGTATTTATAGATAAAAAGCCATGTTTTTCTATATACCATTCTAATCTAGTCATTAGAATGTTATGAAAAACTTTGCATAGGCACGAAATCAAGGATATTGGGCGTAAAGACAACGTGTCATGAGAAATGCGACCTGGTTTGGGAATTGGCACTATCCTAATGTCGCGCCATTGTTCAGGAACAAAACCCTGACTAAGAAATTTTGTATAAAGTTCGGAGAGAATTACTTTTGCTCTTACGGGTAATTTTTCTATCATGGAGTATGAAATATGGTCGCAGCCGGGAGCATTATCTTTAGATTTTATACATTTTTGTACTTCTGTTATGTTGATAGCAACTTCTAAAACAGGGTTGCGAGAAAAGAAAGACAGTTCAGAATTTGGTACAAAATCTGGCGTTAAATTCCGAAGGAAAGATGTAGCTTCGCTCTCATTTATATAGTCCGATGTTGATTTACAACCTTTAAACCACTTCATTTTTCTCCAAATTTGGGTCTGTGTTGAGGTATAGTCCATTGAAGAGCAAAAATTATACCAAGCCTGATTTTTTGCTGCGCGGATCTTTTTTTGGGCCAAATGAATTTTGTTCTTAAGAAAGTCGTAATTTTGAGGCGTGGGATTTCGTCTAAATTTGGTCAACGCTAATCTACGTTCAGCTACGCACTTAGATAGTTCACAGTTCCAGTAAGGCTTAGGTGAAAATTTACTGGTAGGTTTTTGATTGATTTTAACTGTAGGAATACATGTATCAGCAGCCAGATATATATTATCAATGAATTTGTTGTAATCTTTTTGGAGGTCTAGAGAGAATGTGAATTTACTAAATAGATTTGTAAGTAATTTACTATATGCATCCCAATCGGCGTTTTTTAAGTTCAAACGATAGTTTTGGCTGTCACGAGTGTTTTGGCAATTTACAGATAGCTTAATAATACAATGATCGCTCCCCAAAGTTTCGTTTGTAACATACCAGTCAATGAGTGTGGCTATGTCGCATGATGCAAGGGATAAGTCTGGGGAGGATTTTTGGTATTTATTGTCTACTAATTTCATGCGAGTTGGACTACCGTCATTTAGGATTATAAAGTTGCTATCGGTCAATGCATCAAATATTTGGTTACCCCGGCTGTTCAGTTTATGAGACCAGCTGACATGATGTCCGTTGAAATCTCCAAGTATTAAGGTTTTTTCAGGGGCCATTGATAACACGGAATCCCAGTCATTTTGTGAAGTCCTAATTGATGGTGGACAATAAATAGAAATTAAATTTTCAATTAAATTGCAATTAAAAAATTTGATATGAATTAATTCGATACCTGCGTTAGTTACATGCGTTAAAGTAAGTTGAGATTTAACAGACTTATGTGTGAGAACTGCCACTCCTCCGTAGCCGTCTAATCTGTCCTTACGATATACTTTGTAACCATTGATCTTCAAGACGCTTTCTGGCTCTAACCACGTTTCACTGATGGCTGCTATGTGGATATGCTCCTGAATTAATAAATTCTCCAACGCAACGCGCTTCAGCCTTAAACTTTGTGCATTCCATTGCAGAATATTTAGCTTTAAAGCAGTTTCTGAGCTATCCATTAATAAAATCTAATATTTTCTTTAATATGGGCCAATCTGAGACGTTGTCAACAATAATTAAAATCAACCATTCCACACAGCACTGAACTACACTCTTAAATTTATCAGCCAAAGCTCCACTCCTAAGAAAGATTATCTCATGCAGCCTAGATAAAAGTTCGTCCAAGTGAACTTCTCTCTTCGGAGACGGCTTAGGACTTGGCGATTCCTCAATGGTGTCCTGAGATTTCTGAGCAGTTTTCTTCCCATGATATTTACTTGTAGAGAGGACTGTTTTGGGCTTCTCACTGTGAACAACTACTTTTGATTTGACGACTTCCGCATATGGTTTGGTCAGATGATTTGAGTAGGTTGGTTCCGGATTGAAGTCATGCTCAGGTGGCGGTTCAAAAATCTCATCTACTTCAGTATAGGTATTTCTGGCCACCTTAGAGGGAGGGGATGGTGCTACATATAGCGTTAAGGCCTTTCTATATGTGCAATTAAATTCTGCCATGAGTTCTTTAATCTTCTTCTCTTTTAAAAAAACTGGACACGTTTTAGATAAAGCCATGTGCTTCCCACCACAGTTTAAACAACTAAAGAGGCTGGTCTCGCAGTTGTGATGGTCACCGCCGCATTTAGGGCATAAAATCTTTCTGGACGGACATTGCTTAGTTGCATGACCAAATTTCCAGCAGCGAGAGCACTGGGTTACTGGGAAAACGAAAGAGTCTACCTTAATTTTCAGCCCCTCGGTAAATATATGATCTGGTAAGTGATCTCCTTTAAAGCAAAGTCGAACGGCCTCGCTTGGTATCCATCGGTCTATTTGACAACTATCAGGGTTACGTCTCTTGAGCCGTTGAACAGAAATAAGTTCATACGGTTCCGGGCATGTGATACTGTCTTTTATATCGTCTTCCGCTATATCGAGATCTACATCTCTGATGACGCCATATGAGAAATTCTTTATCATGGGTCTCTGGAATCTCCATCCGCTATCTATAAAGTCCTTGCAATTTTCGAGCTTAGATGCATTAGGCTCAGTGCTGAAGTCCACTCGAACTTTATAGGGATTAAGAAATTTCACTTTAATAATATCTTTTATGCCTTTTTCTTTAAATAATCTCGCCAACGCAAACTGCCTGGGTAACTTTTCTTTAGATGTTATGAATATCTCAATTGAGTCTTCTTTTTTCTTTTTCTCTTTCGATTTTATTGTAATCCATTCCTCTTCATTTTCCTCTCTTCTGCGTTTTATCGGTCTCGAAGGTAACGTGACTTCTAACTCATCTGCGTCTGCATCTGCGTCTGACATGCACTGTTCGGATAAAGAACTATTGCTCTGGAACATTATTGGTATGGCTGCATAACAATGATTTTCGTTAATATGTATATTGTCATCCTCCATTGTAAAGGATTACAAATATCATATTCACAAGTAATAACTCGATGTACCCGACGAATTCACTTAACAAAGTACGCTCGAGAACGGTAGGCTCATTAGCTAATGAGTTGCGATAAGTGTTTATTGTTGCACCGCGCGCGTCTATTCGGGACGAATGCCGCCACGATACTAAAATTAGGCAATATTGAACTAGAATTTTTATCTGCATATAAATGTTATAAAATTTATATTTTACTAACTTTCAATAACTACACGGAACTTTCGAATTTCAAATTCGCTTTACTGATTTTGATCTTTAACAAAGATAAATAATACAGTAATTGTGTCTTATTGATATAAATCTTTAATAATCAAATTTATTTATTAATACGCACTTCAGAGATCATTTAATAAGATAACTGTACTTTTATGTCAAAATCTGTTATATTTAATTAATATATCCGTTCTGTAATGTCAGAGGTGCGTGCTCGATCCGCCATTTCGCGATTAGCCGGCTGACAAATAGAAGGTCGCGGGATCAGTTACCGTGGGGTGAAAAATACCAGCGTTATCTAAATGTATTTTTGTCGGGTTCGGATAGTGTTGCCAAGGTCCCTGTTGGGTACGATAAATTGTTGGATATATCCTGATGAGGAACTATTTTATGTTAGAGAATCTACTCCATTTTCATTCTTATATACCCGGCATTTATTTTAAACAATACTTATGTTGTTATGGAGACTTTTAATATATTATCAACGAATAATAAAATATGGTTTTACCTTAAGATGACATGTAAAGATTCTGCCGTGGTTAATAAATAAAATTAGCAGTTTTTAGAGATACTAACTACTGATATTACTATCAAACTTCCTGTATCTCACTGCGCCACGGATACTCGCAATTAAATTATTCTTTCACAATTTACGAATAAAAAGCATCTTACTAATGCTGTAAATGTGGAAATTCATTCGCAACAACACGTCATCTAGGGCTGTTGCGTGTATAAATCAAAATAGACACATCTTTCTGTTGTAACTGTTTAGTAAACCTTACTGTTACATAGTTAAATTTTCATATAAACAATGCGCTGTGGGGGGTTTATATAATCTTTTTGAAAACTGAAATTTGCATTTTCAATAGAAAAATATATACTGATGTAAAATCATTCTGTCCCATAATACTTTGTCTCAGGTTTCTTGCGTACCTCTAAAGCCACTATTTAGGAATGATGTCTTTAATTTTGATACTAACTGTGTCCCCCCTGTAGCTGTTAATTTAGATCTTCAATAGAAATAGTTCGCTAGCCGTTTTAATTGTATACAAAAACTGTACAACCGCGCGATAGGTACAGTTAGAAACGGGTCGGCCGACGTTTTAGTATTCCGAGCTCATTCCTCGAGATTAATTTGATATTTCTCATCGGAAAACACGGTTAATATAAAACGCGTTTCGCAATAAATGTGCGTAATTTGCATTCAAGTATGGACGTTTTGGTTTCATTAATACGTTATGAGAGTATGACGTAGACTCGCGGCGCTGGAAACGGAAATGAACGAACGTTGAATAAAGTAATAATTGCCTCGAGATTTAGACGCACGGGGTTCGAACCACAGGCGCATACCCCTGACTTCTTCGTTATGTGTGTATTCACAATAAATTATCACGTACTTTAATGTTGATTTAAGGAAAAAATAGTGAGGGAACCTGTACATCTGCAAGTTGTTAGGAATTTCTTACGTCTGTTGTCCGCTAGCCCTGACTAGGCCAGTGTGTAGGGCTAAGGTCTTTATTCTCAGCTGTAGAGTAGATCGTGCCCAGCAGTGGGACGTATAAAGGCTGATGATGACTACGTTATGAAAGAATGACGTCGGTCTGCACTATTAGAAACAGAGCTGTAGTTGCGCAACGGTGACGTAAGCGGCCGCCGCCTCACCATGGCATTACAAAACGATCTTTGTACTTGCGGTTAATTGAACGGTCCGACACTACGTGACGTATCGCTTGCTTGTTAGAGCTGCTAGCCGAGAGAATGGAGCGATCTCTTTCATACGTTCCACGGTGATCTAACACATAAACTATATTTCATAATACACTCTGGCTACGTCAGTTCTTCATGATATCACCATTATGAGTGCAGGTGCCTTTGTTAGTGCAATTTAATATGTTTATTGTTTTTTTTTTTCTTGGAATACTATTATGTAAATTGTCTAAGCCATCATTGCTGATTGTTCTTCAATTTGTTATATTTTTAATATGAGTTCCGAGGATAAAAAATGTAATAAGGCATTGTTATTTATACTAACTTGTGTAATTTATATTAAAATAATTAAATGTTAACTTAGTCTAAATTTTAACGTGGGTTGACGAAAATGTTTGGTACCGCCGCATACGTTAAGTATTTATGGGGCATACCAAAGCTGTTGCTTGCCTTGTATCTCATTCGTTTCAATGTTTTTTGGCTTAATGCACGCCAAAAGTCTTGGTGGAAAAATATAGTGTTGTATATCGCGTCCAAAAAAAGAACAAAGCTTAGAAATATCAGAGTTTGAACAAATCGTCATAATAAAATAGTGTCAATCGTCGAGACATGATTATCAGTCGATACTTTATCTGCTTATCAATGCATTTACATCAAGTTGCAGTTTTATATCTTTGTTAGCAGTTATTCTAAAGAAAAAGATAATCGAAGTCAACCCTCACAGGAAAACGCACTCTATCGTATCAAACTGGCGGAATAAGGCGAGCCTTCATCTGTGAATGAACAAATATTAAAAAAAACTATCGCAAAACGTCTACAATACTCGATAGCATTGTTGTAAGATTTTTATGCCATCGCATCGTCTGTGTTTCCATGTGATACGAATTTTAATGAGATTATACGATTGTTGTTTATAGATAACGCGATTTGAATGGCGAAACAAGGGGAAACTGTTGTCTATGATTCTGTTTTTGTTGCATACTGATGTTTTGACTTTCACGTCCTTTATTCAAAACAAAACGTATGCGATCACGAGCTCTGTTTTGTTTTCGTTTTGATTCTTTCAACAAACTTTGTCTGCCCTCTGAAGTAACGTTTTTTTTTCCGGTTGGTAAACAAATTTTGCGACATGAATAACAATATCCTAACGTAATTCATTCATACAGACAGATGTTTCCTTACTTTGTACAATTTGCAAGCGCATTAGTCTTGAGTGCTGTAAGTATATTTAACCGTATCATCGAGTTTTAAAGACAGCAGGTTAGCTTATTTACGGCAATTCGTTTACAAGACCGTTTTAAAGTACTTCGGTGTTTATTGTTGTGTAGCATCGCACATTGAAACCAGATAAGCTAGCCTTTCACCAACATATTACTATGCCTGATTCATTCATACAACAAATGAATGAATCAGAATGAAGCTGTTTACGATGAAATCGTTAAAAACAGTATTCTATTTTTTAGGTCAGAATCAAAGTCGTTGATTCTTACACGATAATAAAATCTAATAAACACATTTCACGCTACAAAACCCCAACCGGGAATAAATATTTGCGCATCACACAGACATTTGTGTCTCGACGCGGTAATTGAACTCCGCCGACCTTAGTGCTCCAGTAGGCTATACGCTCAATACCGCACGGACATGTGATCTTTCATCATGTGATTGATAATACTTATAATAACTTTCTTTATTAGATCAAAAATTCTAAGGCGTTGTTATAGTCTACTTTTTTTCTTAAGACATGTGCCACTTTTGGTTTGTTTATTTTCGAATTACTTGAAACTTTTAAACTATAATGTGAAGGTAAATATTTGTCTTTATGTTTTCAAAATGACTGATTTTGTTTCAAAAATAACGGCTGACACTCAGACAGACTGCCTTAACAACAACTACATACCATGCCTCTTCATGATTTATGATAGATGTATGACTGATACATTATAATTAACGATTGCAAGAATAGCTAAATACTTAATCCTGACTATTATCTACTCGAAGAATTCACTGCTAAAGAGGTGATCAATAACCACCAGTAGATCGTATACGTGCTAAAACATTGAATATAATTTACATTAAGGTTTTTAGAAAACAGTTAGTGTGTAGTCCGCACTAGACCAGCGTCGTGGACTAAAGCCTTAACCATCTCAAATCTCAATGGTACAGAAGGCCCGTGCCGACCAGTGTCACGCATAAGGACTGTCGATGACGATGAATATTTTTCCAAACAGGTCAACAACATTCGTATTTACCAATGATTATTTTGCCCCCAGGTGTTGGCAGTGAGGTGTGTGCAAGGCAACTACCCGTCGCGTCTGCTCGACCTGTGGGACCTGTACGACGAGTGCAAAGGCTCCGAGAACGACAACCCGGCCATCTTGCCAGACGATCAGCAGTACATCGTGCTGGAACTAGCAAACGCTGGACAGGATCTAGAGAGCTATCAGTTCAACAACGCTGAGCAGGCGTATGCACTCTTCTATCAGGTAACTGATAATAATCATTTATTTCGGATTGTTAATACCCATAAAACAAATAATACAAAGCCATCAAATTAAAATTAAACAAAACAAGATAATGACAAACACGTGTTCTATCAGGGTAGATTCCAAAAAAATTAAGTATAAAAAACTTTTGGAAAGGTCGTTTAAAAAGTTTAGTAATAAGGCCATTTTTTGGAATCTTTCTGAAGATATGAGGTTTTTTTCAATTACTAGCCTTATAATTTTAATTTAGCAAATGTGGTTTTTTGTACTATTCAACGAATACTAATATGAGTTTTTTGCTCAGGAATTTGAAAGGAATAAAACTCACAAAACTAGATGAATTTCTGTCAAAATATCACTTTGGAGGTTCAAAACAAAGTCAACATAGACAATGTACGAAAATCGACAAAAATTTCAATTTGAAATGTGAGAACGGTATTCGTATTCGTTAAATATTATGTTTTGAATGATTATTTGTATTGATTTTAGGAAAATGGGCTTAGAATATTACTGTAGTCCATTATTTAGTTATTTCGTAAAGGATATTTCGTGGTTATTGCAACCATTCTGTGTATTAACACCCTTTACGTAATAATTTACACAATTTTGACCGCACTTAACTTATTATTATTTGATATCTGCAATGTAAGAAAACTAGTCACGTTAAATTTAAATAATTATAAAAATCATGATTCATTCATGTTTCATAAGGCACGTATTGCCGCTAGTTTTTTGTCGGTTTGTCTGTAATGTCGATTAGCAATTTGAAAGTAATGCTTGAAGCGTTGTATAACAAGTCGCGTCCGGTCGAATTTGAAATGCTAATGTTTATTCGCAGAAATCTTTTTTTCTCTTAAGACTACAGATGTTCTCTACAATCTATTTTCCTCTTTTTTTTAAATTCTAATTTACTAATTTTTTTTGTTGCTTTTTTTTGCAACTACAGATGTTCTCTACAGCCCATTTTCTTCATATTTTTTTAAATTCTAATTTACTAATTTTTTTGTTTTTTTTTTTTCGTGTTTTCTTTTTCAGCCGAACAGCCAGTGCATGCCAAGTCGCGGCCTCCTCGGACGATAAGTGGATATCTATTTCAAGTTTCACAATCACTTCTTGACTAGATTTTCACTTATCCTCTGCGGAGGCCATCGTCGCTTTTGATGTTCAAGTGTGGATGATTTTTATTTGCGCATCACTGTTTTTTTTCTTTTTTTGTTGCATGCTTTATTGTTTTTTTTTTTTAAATTTAATGATGATTTATGTTGTATTATAAGAATGTATGTGTGATGAAACAATTAACTGTCTTTTTACACGAGAGTTTCGATGCTAAGAGAAGATAAAAAGACGCACGGATGCTATGGGCGATTTTACTCTATCAGCCTTGCCTACGATAGAAATATATGTTTTTTTAATAATTAATCGAATCAGTAACATTGTCATTACATTACGACCATTCGTTGGAATAAAAACTTATTTATATCTCAATTCTAAAAGCTCAAACTTAATTTTCGTAAAAGAGGACTTGCCTTTGCGTTTGTACTCATAGACCTTATTTATTGACCTTGGTTGTTTCCTTATACATACATAGTGTATTAGTGTTTACTTAACAATTGTGTTTTTTTAATTGTATAGTCGTTTTTAAAGTTTTAGTTCTCTCTCTTCTCTTCATCAACCCATATACGCCCACTGTTGAGCACGGGTCTCCTCTCCCATTGAGAGGGTTTAGGCCATAGTCCACCACGCTGGCCTAGTGCGGGTTGGCGGACTACACACCTAAGAAATTCCTAAGAACTTTTAGGTGTGCAGGTTTCATCACAATGTTTTCCTTCACCGTTAAAGCAAGTGATAATTCAATAAATATTGAGTAACGTAATGTAACTTGCATTAAATATTAATGTATAATATTAAGAACGTTACTTAGTAAATGTGTGTTTATATAACTGATGATATTAATTGTTTTTGATGATGTAAACGTGTTTTTATTTACAATGATTGGTTGCGTAAGAGGTAAAATACTTAACGCGAATATGACGTCATGTTTTATTCTGATATACTTTTAGATAAATGTTGTAATTATTGCAATGACGTCATTAGCTCCTCCTGTTCTGAAACTTGTTTCTTTAAAATGTTTGTTTTTGTGTGTTTTTAGTAAAAAAAACTTATTTTTGTAAATTACAATATTAATATGCGTGTATAATAGTTTTGTTGACATGTTTGCTCATGACAATTTGCTCTGGGCATACATATTTATGCATACTAAATCCGTGTTACAATAGGATTGTTGAACATAAATCCGACATTGAATGGGTTTGATACCCATTTCATTAAGCATTATTTTCTATTGCATTTAATACTATCAAATTTAAATTGTAATTCAAAAGGATACAAGACTTTGTAAATGATATATTTTCTTCGGATTTAAATTTCAAACAACTTTGTTTTCACGGATAACACGTTTTCTTGTCACATTACAGGTCGCGTTTGGACTTGCGGTAGGCGAGGAGGCCTACCAGTTCGAACATCGGGATTTGCACTGGGGAAACGTACTGATAGCACCCACTGATCAAAAGGTAAATACATTTTCACTATTAAAAAAAAAACTATATTTTTTGTATATGTACAAAAGTCCAAATAATGACGTAATACATAAATACTGTTTGTTACAAGTGCGAAAGTATTCGTTGTCTCGACAGACTATTTCACGTGTAAACTGCTGAGTCAATCTGGATACATATTGATATAGACTCAGATGTGACCTCAGGATTATTATGATAGTGATGATTGATGGATATTTTATTTAGACATAATACAACTTTTGACAGTTTTATTTATATAAGTATCATAAAAAATCCGTTAAATTTTAGTCACAGTAAAAAATCGCTATGTAATTGCGCATTGTACTACTAGATAAGATAGAGGTTACACCGCAAACAAAACGCGGAAGTGCCGATGTCTGTTCACAACGGTGTTGACATTGTCCTTTGTCAGATAATTACAATTTCCTTTGCAATTGTTGTGCAAAATGTTCATAAGGATGGTTATAAAGTTAATATCTTATGTACTACGATATTTCAGTCAGTCTATATGCATCGTATTGATTCAAGGCACCTTAGAATTTATTAATGTTATGACAAAAACCATTACGGTTAAATGGAAAGCAAGTCGGTCATTAAATATGCATATTCAGAAGGAATATCAAGAACACTTGGAAATTTGCATATATGTTCCTAGTAAAATTAAAACAGAAAATCCCATGTCCGTCTGAGCGAAATCTTTGACTATTTTTCTCAGTCACAAAATATCTAATATCGTTAATTGTACAAAGGTGTACAATATTTTAATATTTAACTATTTATTGATCCAATTAGTGTAGTAACAAAACATTATATTACACAAAACGATTATAATTTTATAAAAATTAATAACATTAAAACAATAAAAAAACGCTGCGGAAAGGTAAAAAAATACAATAGAAATATAATTATATTCCATTATTCCACAGATATACACCCTAAATAGATTAAATCTACAAAACACAATGCTCCCCTTATACAAAGTAATTATAATGACAGACATGCACACGAATCAAACATAAATGATGATAAAATGTCGCACCCACAGCATTAATCCCTCAATAAATCCGTAGCAATTGCATCGTATGTCGGTGATAAGCCATCACGTGCGGCATGGTTGTTACGCACGACATAGCGACCTATCTACAGAATAAAGTTATATTTGCAAAATCTCAACTCCCCTTTCGCAGCGATTTAAACTTAATTGGGCACAAAATTCTCTGTAACTCTTGTTGTTCTTCAAATAAAGTTATGATTATTGTTACTTCACTAGTGCAATATATAAACAAGTTTAACCCTATAAAGGCATAAGTACTTTGGTGTTATAGTCATAACTCATAAGTAACCTTATTCTAGGCATAGGTCGATAATATCGCATGAAGTGCACGTAATTGCCACCCTCTGCGTGACCCTCGGTAGGAGACGTGACAGTAGTACCACAGCCCTACAGTCACTACGTGCGTCGTACGATTCACGTTTGTAGATAATTTGATCAGTGATAGGCTGTGGTGCATGTTAAATGCTGCGTAAAACGAACGTGTTTCATTTTTGGTATTTTAGATTTGAGAAATAAATAAACTTTGAATGAGATAAATTTTAAGGTTTTAAAAGTTGGACCTAAAAAGACAATTAAATATCTTCGGTCTTTCAAATTACTTGATCGTTAAAAAAAATACAAACATTTGAAATCGTGGATGTAGATATTCATTAATTAGTTGTTATTTCTTAACATTAAGTATCTTTAGGTCCTAACCCAAGGTCATATGCATCTATGGATCAAAAATGACTCAAATTCAGCAATTTAGACCTAAAAGATTAATGTTACAGATTTATTTGCTTTGACACTATGTGGACCCCCAATGCACTATCTCTTGATGCCAAAGCATCGGTGAAGTCAGATGTCCTAAATCAGGGTTTCTCAAGCGTTGGGTTTCATGAACCCCCGTTAAAGTTTTCACATGACAGCAGACCCCTTAAGCTTTTAAAAAATATCTTAGAAAATATTACTTAAATCTTGTAGCGAACCTCTACGATCGAATGGCCGACCCCTAGAAACTTTCCCTAAACAATAACTGTATGATATGATTGTTGCACATGCAGTACGCGACGTTCGTGCTGCGCGGTCGCGTGCACCGCGTGTGCCGGCGCGGCGTGGGCGCCACCATCATCGACTACTCGCTGTCGCGCGTGTGCGTGCGCGGCGCGGGGGGCGCGGTGGGCGGCGCGGGGGGCGCGGGCGCGGCGCTCTACAACGACCTCGCCGCCGACGACGGACTCTTCGACGCCGTCGGGGACTACCAGTTCCAGGTCTACCGCCTCATGAGAGATAAGTTGGGGTTAGTGTCGTTACAGTGTATGTACATGTCGTCGTCATTACATGATAACATGCCATTATCACTATCACCACCATTATCATCATCATCTTCATCAACCCATATACGCCCACTGCTGAGCACGGGTCTCCTCTACCATTGAGAGGGTTTAGGCCATAGTCCACCACCCTGGCCTACTGCGGGTTGGCGGACTACACACTTAAGAAATTCCTAAGAACTTTTAGGTGTGCAGGTTTCATCACGATGTTTTCCTTCACCGTTAAAGCAAGTGATAATTCGATGTGAATACACACATAACTTCGAAAAGTCAGAGGTGTGTGCCTGGGGTTCGAACCCGCGACCGCCGAGATTCTCGGCCGCGCGCCCAAACCTCGAGGCCATCACTGCTTATCATCATCATAATTTTCATCATTACCATCATTAGCAGTAGCACTTCATTCTGCTGGGCCTGCTCTACAACTGAGAGGTTTCCTCACAATGTTTTCCTTCATCATCAAAGAGAAGCAAAATTTAATTTGAACACACATTCATAACTTGGAATGCTCATAAATATTTTTTTTTTAAATAATGTCCTCAAACAATTAAACTAATACTATTATGCAGATTATTTGCTAACCACAATGTTTTCCCCCTACCTCAGCTTAGTCTAATAATAGCAAATGGCAACAGATTAATGTACATAGTAGTCTACTGTAGTATATTACTTTAATATGCATTCAATATGAGTAATAGATTTTTCTAGAACATTAATGACTCATTAAGTAAGTGTGCATGCATGCACATTGCAACTAATCAAACAACTTTTATTAACATAAGATGAAATGTAAATAACTACATACCAGTTGTGTTAATATTACAAAGCAACATAACATTATTAATTTATGTGACACTTATTATTATGAAAAATGTAATAAAATAAACATGAAAAATTTATCATGTTATCATTCATTGTTGCCATGTGATTTTACTGACATACATACTATGTTTGATTTGGCAATCTTCCATATTTGATAGATGAGGGTGTCATCAACCCTATTGAAAACCCACCTATAGCCAAACTTGAAAACAAGCTGGCAACAATAGTCTTTATTTGATTAATACTCAACAGATTTTTGCTCCTCACATTTAATGATTTGAAGTTTTAATTTGTATTTGTTGTTGCAGAAATGATTGGAAGAATTTCGAACCTTACACCAACATACTTTGGCTGCATTACACGGTGGATAAAATGATAACGGCCCTTCGCTACAAGAGGACCAATACGAAAATTCACAAGCATTACATAGAGAAACTGAAGGGCATTAAGAATAGAATACTTGACTACAAGAGTGCTGCCGAGTTCGTGCTCGTTGACAACGAATATTAATACAACGAAACAAATTATGATAATAAATTTAAAATTTCGCCCCTCACATTGTCTAGTATAATAATGGATATATTTAGCGACGTTTGCACGTGTGATAAGCACACGACACATTATTATGTACATAATGTTTGCTTTGAGAAATTTATAGACGCTAAAAGAATTATTTACAACGCTTTAGTACAGTATCAGTTAAAAGGTGCCTTCTTAGATAAGGTAGTGCCTTGGTTCACATTTAATAAATTCATATTATTATGTTCAATATGTGTGTTTCATTGTTTCCCTGTGTACTTAGGATTATAATTGACGCAATATGCACGCTTATTACACTTTACATTTACAATTTAATTCAACTACATTAATGGAAATGATAAAGGATACCTTTGGAAATAGTGACTTCCTTAAAGATCAATTTTGTCATTGTCGATGTATATAGTACAGGAAATGTGACAATCAGTTACTATATTGATGTTGTCGACTTCTGTGCGCCAGATAATATATATGCATGTCTTTCACCACCATTTGTTACTTTAAAATACTCAAGCCGCTGGGCTACGTTTTTAAATTTGGTATGTAGGAAGTATAGTTACCCTGGTTAAATAATAATTATCCCGAAAAAAATATTTTAACGCGCGTGCGATCGAGCATTAGCATTCTAAATAAATAACAATCTTTTTTATTATATTAATAGCGTCAATGATATAAAACATTTTTAAACTGGCCAGGAGCATGAAAACCATACAAATATTTCAATTGGTGGGATTTTAAATCACACGCGTAGAAGAAATATTTAAAGAATTCCAATTCCCTGAAGGTTATTACTCGCGCTTGCGATTTGTATTCCGCACCGGCCTTCTGCCTGGCTCGTGGCTAATACCGACACAACCTTAAGGCCAGACACAGTAGCAAGGTAAGAGTTTTATAATATCGTATATGTTAATTTTCTCTGTAAATATACTTACCTACTACTACTTATTTACTAGGGGGTTAAAATGTTTTACTATCAGCAGATTATTTTTGCGATCATTAGAAAAAGATACAAAAGTTTAAATGTATTAGGATCTACATTTCATGAATTAACTAGATTTACCTGCAGAGAAATATTTTTGATGCTATGTAACTTGTAGTCCAGGGTAATTAAATATAATTTAAGCTATAAAACCACACGTGACTATGGTAATAAAATATTAAGTTGCAAAACTGATTAAACATCAATGTTTGCTTACGCAAACATAAATCTTTTATATTTATTAGTTTATAATACGAATGTTACTCATATTTTTTTTATGTTCTTTTAATTGATTAATTCAAGAAATAAGAAGTAACAAATATTGATTCAGATTGCATTAAAGTTTTTGAACGTATATTTAATATTGCGAGCTACGTTTTTGAACGACAATCAGGCCTGTCAACTTGTCAATCGCTAATCGCTATCTCCGTAATGTGTTTATTAAAAATGCTAAAGAAATGCAATAAATTAGCAAATAAATAAAATCTTAAACGTAGCCATATTACGTAGTTGCCTTAAGTATTGTTTAACAGTGTTGCTGGATTGATAATTCTAAAAGTTTGCGTAATATCAAGTGGTTTGGTGTTCATTAAAATATTTACACATTATAATCATTATATGGAGTTGCTCCAGGTTTTTTGTGTTAGAAAAAGTGTATATAGTTAAAACATGGAAGGGAGTAACGATTCTTTGTCGGGTAAGTTATTTGGTATATGTTAAATTGTGAGCAGCAATAGTCATTCGCTTTACGGTATAATACGTGTTATTCTCTTTGTACGATTCGGCGTGTAGTAATGTCTCCAGCTATGGGAGGATCTCCTGCAGTCCTGCTAACTCCAGGAAGGACGAGGAATATTGCGCAGGATATGGAAGCTCTCCGTTTGTCGCGACAAGACAACCCATATTTACAGGTATTTTTTTAATCTTATATAATGTATGTTTCAGGTGTTTTGCGGAAGTTATATGCAATTCCTATGATACTTCCTGAAACGAACACAAAACATATTGCATTCATTTACTATTTAATTGTAACATAAGTCCACTAAATGAGTGATGTATAATGAAGCATGGATGACATTTCCTGCTTATGTTTACTATTATTATTGTCAGATTTGTATTTTTGTTTGACAAAGGATCATTTAGTTAATTATAAGGAGTAGATATAAGAACACCATTATGAGTGAGAGCCCACGTTAAAAATGAAGAGGTTCTTAAAATCCTTAATGCTTGATTGGTATGAAAAATTTTATTTATGTCCAACAGTGGACGAATAAAGGCTGATGATGATGATGAATAACATTTTGATCACTTAATATGTTGTCTAATAAAAATAAAAAACAAAATGTACATATAGAAACCTTATTTTTGATGAATCACCTTATTCATATCTATTACATTATCTTACTATAAACCAAGCAATTCATTACCAAATCTAATGAAATGCATTAACAATTACAGCAAGTCATGGCGAGCAGAGAGAGTTTAATAGATAGCCATCATGATGAATGTGAATCTGATGATACTATACTGATGTCACAGGTGAGATAAAAAACACTTTCTAGTCATATAGTCTTAAATAGCAACCTTATTTCACTAGCTTATTATAAGTTGTAGTAATTCAACATGCATCCATAAAAAGAAGATTTAGTAGAAATTATGATGGATTTATGAGTTGCTTAGTAACCAATTGTGTAAGAATGTATAAGGATCAGGGAGGTCAATGTAGACAAAATATAAAAATATGTATGGTTGTACATGTGCAGTCTGTCAACCTGCACTAGGCTAGCATAATGGATTAAGGGCTAAAGTCCTCAATCTATCATAAAGGCCGTTCAGCTATAGAGGAGGCCTGTGCCCAGCATCAGGACATTTACAGCTAATGATGATGATGAAGATATAAAAAAAGAGACTCTTGTGATAAATATAAATATATTTGTATGGATATTTTTTACTTTTTTTCAAATTGATTACTTTTTAATATGTCTATCACCACCAAGGCTTTATTTATAAAAAAAAAAAATTTATTGTGTTTGTCTTAGTTACCAGGGTTTGTGTTATTATATTGGGAATTGTACACGGGAATCGAGCCAAACGTCTCTCATTTGGCGAGACGCCGTGTTTTCAGATATATTGTAAGTAGGACATAGCAATTACAATAGAAAGTAAAATGTGTTATGAATAATATTCATTCATGAAGATATGTTGGAGACGGTATCCATTTTGTTTCGAAAAGTTAGGCAATCTTACGTCGTCGTTGAAAATTGTACGATATTTTTTTAATGATCCTAAGGGTGTAGTTACGCGATCAGTTTATTACTTAAATGAAAACCGCGAGTTGTCGTAGCGATTTAAATGTTGATAAATATTATAGCCATGACAATTACGATTAAGGCAATGATATGCTTATTTATCTTGACAAGAAAAGTTAATACTACTGTGCGCCTTTCAGTAGCTTTGTTCAAATAAATTATATGTTATGAAGTAAATAGATTCTTCTGATTCTCTATCTTATTATTTTGAACTATCAAAGTCGCCGGCGAAGATTTTTTTTAATGGGTCCAAGATAATTAGAAAGAGTGGATATATGGGCTGACTAATTTCTACGACTAGAGATGTTAACTGGAACGTAAAAAAAATCATTTATTAACCCATAGGCGACCAAGGGATATTAACGCCTATCAAATACCATTAGGTAGCCCTTGCCTAACCTATGATTTGCTTAATATTATATTCCTATATTCAGTTAAGGCACTGTCTAGTAAAGGTTTTAGTTGAGATTTATGCAATAAAGACTTGAATTTTATATGCATATTCATGGTATAAGACTCGCTCACGGAATTCATGCAAATGAAGCTGTTCCAATCTGCATTCTCAAAGTATTCAGTTTAAAATTTGTTAAAAACAAAAATCTTTAATTTATGATGCGACATTGCTTAGATACTATAAAGCGAGAGACTAGTCGGTCGCACCACGGAGGAAAAAATGTGTGGTTTAAGTGTATTTGTTATTATGGTAACACATAATTTGGATACACATGTGTTGTGTCTGTATCCAGTAGTGTGTACTGACATCTGAACCACACAACAGTAGCCAGAAACTACAAGCTACGATCCTGTAGATAACTAAGAAAAACATTACGTAGTTTCTAACACCTAGAACATAAGATTGTATCTTTAAGTATTGAAAAAAAAAACAGTTAAAAAACAAACAAAATCAGAAACATTATTAAAATTTCGGTCACAAGGTGCAATCTGGGGCCAATATTGACATGATTAATTCGACTTTTACAGGAATTTGGGAGTACAGCCCTCGATTTTGTGGAAGACGACCTTCTCACATTAAAGGAGGTCCATGAACACATGATAAGATCTCCGCCACCCACCAGCTGTTGGCCTCACGGTAATACAGATTATATAAACTCTACGACAATTGGCAAAAATATTCTCAATGCATAAATTCAAAGTGTGCTAACAATATTTTTAAATTTCTAGGTATTTGAACTACAGTTATTGATTAATTGTATTGATATAATTCATATGATTATTTTTGTCTAATGTTTTTAGTCCTGCAACAATGATTTGAATATTTTATGTGCAGATATGATTTAATTAGTTATACAAATAGTCTTAATTATTGATTTAATACCTATCTTTAGACATACATGTTTAAACATAGCGTAGTTAATGGAATACTTAATTAATTGAATTGCTTTGTCATTTCCCGCAAAAATAACAAGAAGAAAAAATAATTGATTTCAAAACATCAGATTAATTTATAGCTTTTAGTTTAGGAACTGTGCTTCAAATACTATTGAAATCTGTCAATAACAATTCTTCAAAAATGTTTACTAATGTTCAATACTTTATGATTAAAATATGTTTTTGACTCTCTTCAGGTTAAATAGAAAATCTTATAAATCCTTCATTTTTTCCACAAGTCTATTCCAATATCCAATTTTCTGTGTATAATATATATTTTAATATATTTTATTTTAATACTATTTATTAATAGTATGATGTAATAATCCAATGTTCTATTCCTGAAAAGAGTCAAAAAGTCACTGAACTTGGGATCTAGTGCTTATCTTGTTTATAAATATGATAATGTGCCAAAGTTAATTTGGGTCGCGTTGTGTGAATGACTGATTAACAGTTCTCTGATTTTTGATAAGCAGTATTATATTTAGATTCACGTTTTGAATGAATGAATCATGTTGGCTTAGTGGCGCTGCATATAATCTGAAATTGAAGCCCTTTCATAACATTGAAGAAATATCGAACCAAATGACAGATCAATTATATTTATTTAAAGCTTCACGTATTTAGCGGTAAAAAGGCAGACTCCATGCTAGAGGCATACTCTGTATCTTTGAGAAAACAGAGATCCAACATTTTAGATAAATTCGGTTTTACATACATAAATATCAATTAGATTATATGCAATGCCTCACGACTTCCAAAGTATACAAATTGCTGCCTCGCTATTACGAGATTCTATGTTACAATTTTAGCACTTATTTAGTTATGAATACTACGAGGTCCTATATAACTCTCTAGTCTAATCACGCAATATTCATAACTAAAGTGCTAAAATTGTAACATAGAACTTTGTAATAGTGAGCCAGCGAAATATCTAATGTATAACACTAGATCCCCACTACACCCTAGTTCCCAACATTGATATAACCTGTTTTTCCCGCTTGCCGCTTGTCGGATGAAGACACACTGTCGTACCGCACGTCCAGCGCGTTCGACTTTGCCGGCGACAGCCCCGTGCTCGCTTACTCAGTTCAGGATAAGGTCACTAACGTTACGCAGATTATGTGCTGTCCTATCTGTCTGTGTGTGTTAACATAGATTTAGTTGTGCATGCATTTTATGTGGCATCGGTGATATGTTTTATGATGAAATCTGTTTGCTTTGAAGTCATAGCGAGATTGTGATGGTAAAGATGTGAATAAGGATATTTAAAAATATCATTAAAAAAAATTGCTATTATGAACACACGGCTAATTTGCAAAATGATATTTTAGTATGCATTCTTAAATATTATATTTTTTTAGAAAATAATAACCATCATTATAAATAGCGCAATGTAATGCCTACAACTGTCAGCTGATGGCAACGGTCAATGACCCATGCATTGTTGGACAATTACTAATCGTTTAGAGCAGCTATTAGAATATGTATCACCGATGGTACACTCAACACTGCAGTAAGGAGGTTGTTTTAGTTAGAATTTTATTTTCAGTTATATTAGTTATGTATATTTTTATTGCGTTAGTGAAATACTTCGTCTTATTTGTAGTTTTATGGAATCATAATGTTGATATGAATATTTAGTTATTGTCGGGTTTATGCAAATAAAATTGCAATTCCTGTATTTTTTAAATCACACAGTTCTATTGTTCATCTCCCCGTATATTTTGTACAATCTTTTTCTCTTGTGTAAATAATATTCTCATCAAGTATATTTTGTATATATGAAATTAGCTTCTGTGAGTAGTCCGCCAACCCGCACTTGTCCGGCGGGTTAGACTAAAGTTTCACTCCTCTCTATTCTAGAGGAGGTCCGTGCCCAGCATTGGGACGTTTATGGGCAAATATATATTTCGATTTTCATAAGCATAATTTTTTTTAATGACTTTAAATTGTATTACTGTAAATGAAAACGGTGTAAGGTTTGTATAATTAGTATGGTAGCTATGAAAAATAAGTTTTCTATCGTTAAGTTTTCACGTTTCATTTGTATTTTTTTGTAAACATCGATTACTTTTCATGATGATTTTCATGATTGATGAATGGAAATTACGGGTTAAAATATATCAAAACTCGTTTGCAAACATATTTGTACATATATGAGGCAAGCTATGTCCGTGCAGGGCGCCTCGTCCCGCTCCCCGCGGCGCGGCGCGCGCAGCTCGTGCGGCGGCTCGCGCTCGTCCCGCTCGTCGCGCTCCGCCTCGCCGCGCGCGCACGACCTCGCGCCCGCCCGCCCGCTGTCGCTGCCAGGTCGGGGGCTGTAGCGCTGTGCTGTTCATTGCGTGCTTTGTTTAAGCAAAAAATATACATAAATTCCGTGATAAATTTCTTGTCTAAAATAAACGGGTTTCATACCCATTATATTTACGTTATGACCTATAAATTTAAAAATATGTATAAAAAAAATGAAAACTACAAAGGACCCACTAACAAGTCAGCGTTGTTATCTACGATATTTGTAGTTACAATTCATAGAATATCTCAAATACTCATCTGCCAAACAAGAAAAATACACTCACTACGTATTTTTAATTTATTTAGAAAACATACACGGGCCGCAAGTAAGACATCCGCGGCCTGCTATACATACATACGTTTAAAGCATCATGTAAATCGACATTTCAGGTGAAAGTCACTTACGTACAGCGCTGAGTAAAAAGTCAGCTCAGACGAGCGAGAAGTTTTCTCTCCTGCAACACCCGCGCCCGCTGCGGAGACCGCACGCCAACAGGAGAGACGACGACAGCGTACATCTCGTGCAACACTGCGACAAGTAACTTGCAAGGGAGCCGAAATATATGCATGGAACCTCAACTTTAAAACCTTGGTTTGTCCAGGTACAGTGGCGAGAAACGACGGGTATACTCCTAGGTTTTTTCACAAGGCCATCAAGAAACTTAATAGTTAAGAATGAGTAAGTTTAAGCGAAGATTTGGCTCGTTATCGATGTTGGCAGTATCGATAAAGTTTTATCGATAGATAGATACTTGACTACCTCAGGGCCTTGCGATGTCAGGCTTCGCTAGTTCTGCTACGGCTGTGTCGTTCTCTATAAGACCTTTCCTAACTCCTGATTGATTCTATCGAAACAGGAATCATTAATGGTTTGTATGATTGATTTGCAATCGTATGTAGTTCGATTAATTGATTGTTGCTAAGAATGAAATTCTGATGATTCCTACAGTAAAGAGTTGAACATAGTTTCTTTTGTCGATGTATGCACTTGTAGTGATGCTACCTTGTAGACAACAGGCACCGATTATCGATGTTGAATTAGATCGATACTCGATAATCGAATATTGTCCCTTAATTCTTGTAGATTGCGGAATTTCCTTCCATTCTAGTTCCTCTCGTAGAACAGGTTATTTTAACGCTAATACATGTTAAAATACTATCGATTCGGTTCTACTACTTATATTAATTGTTGAGGTACCTTAGTAGCTTTTATTGACATTACACTCTCATATCTTTCTATTTAAAAAAGGTGCTTTACTAATTGTGAGTTATTGGTTCTTATTATTTACTACCTTTAACTAACATTTTATTAGATGTGAGTGATAAAATATTTTTCTGACTACATCAAATTGAAATTCTAAAATATAAAAGGTTGTTTATTTATGTCTGATATCCCTAAAATTTCAAATAAAAGCGTTTTGATGGATTTTTGACTTTTTTGTTGAATGTTTTAAAAGTTGTCGAATTGATGTGCTGAAAATTTTTGAAACGTTGTTATTTTTTTTAAATAAGAGATTTACAAAAAAGCTTTTATCAACATATTCAATTTTTATTTGTTCTTTGATCTTTGATAATACCAATAAGTTATTTTACTTATTCATAAACGCTAAAGAGCGGCGAAGTTTATCTTTATTTTTATTTAAAGCTGCTCGTTAGGGTTTAGGAGTATGACAATTGAACTCCACGCGAATTCCTAAGAAATGCTCACCGTAGTGATTAACTGATTGCAACACTCCGCATGGACGCGACATTTTTATCGATATTTTTAAATGTAAAATAAATATTTAAAGGTTATAACTTCGACAATAATGAGATAAGTATAGTAAATTTCATAAAGTATACTGATCTTTTTATTTTCATTATTTAATACGGAACCGTGGATTACTCATCTCATACCTGTTTCGACAATAATTTCATATTACTGAATAATCGCGATTATCATGCAATCGATTAAAAATGTTGTCGATGTCGATAAAAATGTCGGTTCGTGTCAATAGTTACATTAGATACACTGAATAGTGTTAGGTATTAGAACGGTATTATATTGTTACGATTAAATAAGCTTTATTAGTAACTTAAATATAGCTATAGTGTTCACGGCGATAGTTCTAAGAACTTGTAAAATTGTATGGTTATCGATTTTTATCGATATTAAGAGATGAGTGATAGGTGGGTTAGTTATGACTTTAAGTGGATAAAAATGAACTTGATACTAATTTTGGTCATTTCACTATGTTTCAAACCAAAAATCCTTCTTTTGTTTGGCAATATATTTAGTAAATAGTTTTTTTTTGAGAAATTTCATCTTAATTTTTTTTAAGTTAACCTTTATCGTTTACCATTACCACAACGACCTTTAGGTTGACTTAGCCCTGATAAAAAGTTTGTCAAGTTCATGTTTTTGATGTAAATATTGTTGTTTAATTTATGTGAACTGTCTGCCCGTACGTATAGATGTTTTTAAACTTTATTTTCCATTCTCATATTTGAAATTTTTGTAAAAATTGATATTTGTTGAAATATTACAGTATTGTGAAAATTAATCTTCAAGTATTATAAGTAATCACTAATTGAGCTAATTCATTGACATGTAAATTGCAAAGAAATCATTAATCACAATTCATTTTATTTCATATTTATAATTGTATATACATTATACATGTTTTTGTGAATTATTTGTATTGAAATAATATTTTTTTTTTAAAGTTTCTTGTATTTACTTAATATTCTGTCTACTCGATTATCGATAATTAAAAAAATCGATTCCTTTTAGTTGAAATGTGCTAATAGTTTCAAAGTAATGTAAGTGGAAAAATTTATAGAAACCTATTGAATATTTTGCGTGTAGTTATCTTGTTCTATTCGTATAGTTATGTTGTACCCCGACTGTGTTTTCGGTGCTGTTGAATTCATCGAGCTTGGATATCCTAATATATTTACTGTTTCTTTGTTAAAGTTTCCTATATTTAACGAAAATTATTCATTTTTACATTTTAAAAATTTAATATTGGAATTATTGTATAACGCTTATTGAATTAAAAAAAAAAGTCAAAAAACCAATAATTTTCGTTACACAAACATTGTCTACCCTTGTTGATTTGTTTATGATTTTATATACATTCCTTTTAGCTAATACTCGCTTAGTGTAAGTTTGAATTAGTAGGAAATATTTAACGAGTTGGATAGGAACGTGCCACACGATGAAATTCTAAATGTATCGATATCGATAATATCCAAATAAGTGAAGCGTGAGTGAACTGCAAGCTGTCATTCCTTCCAAAATATTTTGTTTTTCGTGTAACATATTTTTTGTAGTGTGTTCAGTTAGATTATTGCATAAATATTTTTTTATCTGTTTTCGATATGGAATACTTTCATCACTATTTTACTTTGCGGCTATGAACTATTAGTAAAAAAATAAACTTGTAATAAATAATAATTTATTTGCTGTATTTACTTGTGTATGAATGAATAAATTTGAATATTCTTTCATTCATTGTTCGATATTTAAGAAATAAGTGCAATTTGTTAGGTATCATTTATGTGTAAGGTTATGGTTTGTGCCATTCGTTCTCTAGAGCTACGGTCAGCGTCAAAAATAAATAATACACACTGAATTAAAACTCGAAATAAAATTATAACATTTTTTTCCCTAAACTTAATTTTTATTTTGGAAGACAATTTATAATGATTTTTTTCTCATTTATTTTCCATATAACCTTAGTTTAAAATATTTTTGTCACAAATTTCCCCCATTATATGAACTTAGAAGATATTTTTGATTGTGACCGAAGCGTTCCAACCAAAGAGTAGGCCAATTGTATCGTATTAACTGTAAGTAGGTTATTTGTATGGAGTTATCGCTGTGCCGCGGTTATTCGCTGGTCGATATTGTCCCGCACAGTGGCGGTGTATAGGGTTAATAAACAACTATTACATTTACATGTGTATCATTTCGAACATCTAATTAAATTAAGTTAGTCTGTTCGACTAACCTATTTAAATTCTTTTTATCTGAGTTTCCAGGTTTAACTTATAACATTGATACTCTTTCTTAAAATTGTTTAAATATAAATATTTGGTTTCAGAGTTTCCAAAATCATTACATTATGCGAGAACATTTAATAATAATAAAAAAAATGTTTGCCTAGTGTAAAAAAAACAGGTAACAATGACTCCCCGAGATGTATGGCGGCACGGTGGCCTGTGTCTGTCGTGGACGCCCAAAATAGGGGCGCCCAAATCCAATCAAGTTAGTGGGGGTGCAACTGACTGCACCTCCTCAAATCCGAGGAGGCCGAGACGCTCTCGTCTCAGAGGCGCACTGGGCGACTGCGGAACCATTGTGGGCGTTTCTCGCCCACATACTGTGGTCGCCCTACTTGGCGCGAAGATGGCCACCGGGGGGTTTTGGTCGGTATGCCAGTGCAGGTTAGGGTAGGTTAGGGACCCAGCTCGGCACTAACATTTGCGCGGAGGTGACTCCGACGCGTGCCGGGCTGGAAGGCCGGTGACCTCGACATACGCCTCCTGCCCGCCTCTCTGAGGGCTGGCGGGAGGTAGAGCCATAAGCAGCTTTCCCCTCGAAAGAAAAAGAAAAGGTAACAATAACTCCTTGTTTCCTGTAGTTCACGCAGAAAGGGGGGTTTAAAATCACACTACATAAAATGTTTATTTATAATTTTATTAAATTAATTCTATAACTTTTTTTACATATAATAATTATATGCGCCACATTTCGTGAATGATGCTGCCATATTCACGCCAGCAGCCGCGGTAGGTACCTAATGTTTGCCTCTACTGTCAGACAATGGCTGTTATCGATACATCGATATTGCGTTCGTCGAACACTCGATACACTGTCGCTTTCTCGATATTTCGAACACCCGCCAGTTTCTTCGCATCTCTCATTGTTATGGGACTGATTTAAGCGGTTCGTGAATAATTATCGATTTTTAATATCATCGTGAAATTCGAAATACTGTGTGAAATACACAGTATGTTAGTACAAGTTAAAAAAGTGTTAGTAAACAGAATCATTTAACCATATAATCAATTTTTATTTTAAAGCTTGCTTAAATTAATTTTAAACTTTGAGCAACAATAATATTATTTTGTCATAGCTCTAAATTTATCGAGTAAATGCGAGTCGGATGCAGATAAACCCATTTTTCTCGCACTACCCTCAATTTTTTTTAGTCATAAAATGGTTATTTATTCGTGTGTGATGATCAAGTGTTGAGCTAATTGAGACGAAAATTGTTATTATAGTTATTCAAAAACAAAGGTGTAATAAAAATGTTATTTTTATGGTAATTTTTTGTTGAAAAAGGAGCTGTTAAAATGGAGTACCTATAACATCTGAGTATTATTATATTATGAACAAAAAACGTAAGTGTCTTTAGTACGTGTAACAATTATGCTAATATGTTGTATCGTTTTGCGTAAATATTTTCGTCCCCGAAAACCTATGAGAGACGCGGTATTTCATATCAAGTAATGTTAACATACGATTCGTCAACAAAATCGTGTCGAGTTATAATGAACATGCTGCGCCAGTAAAAGAGGTAGCAATATCATTCGATTCGAGTCGAAATTGTACAATCGATTACATATATCGATAAGAGAATCGATAGTGCAATCGAGTGTGTTCGAGTGTGCAAACTGTCCGGCGGCGTGCGTATCGACTCGACGCTACTTGGTCCAAGAATATATTTTTTTTATGAAATAATTTGTATAAAAATTTTGGCTCCAATATTTACAAATGCACTGATAATTTTTTTTTTTTCATTTTTACAAACGCCGGACTAACATTTTTACAGCGACTAAGTTGAATAAATCGGCGTGGGGGCGGGACGCACGCCGGCGGCCGACGACACATTATTGCAATTTCATTTCTAATAACACATTATTTCTTATCTAAGACGCGCGCGCAGTACAGAGCGCGTACATTTCTAAAGTCCCGACGCGCGGCCACCGAGCCCGCAACACGCTTTGGACAAACCCCAATCGGTCATCAGACTTCTTGGTTGAAAAGTTATCAACTTTCTCACGCTCTGCAGGCTGGAGGGGACGCGTCGGGACCGATTCTAATACCCTATCGTTACAGTGATACACCTGTCTTATCATAAAGCGCTTTAACGCTCCAATAATTCTACAAAGAGTTGGGAAGATATAGCAAATCAAATTCACTGTAGCAATAGGATACAGAGGGAGAGTAATGAAGAGACAACACCGAAGGCAGAGAGATGGCTGCATCTGTTGGCCATGGACCATCGCCCGCGCGCTTCACTATACTTACATGTCGTATTCCGACGATAGCTTCCCTGTTTTAGTGTTTACAAATTAACATTTAGAATTAACACTCAATTAGGAGCTTATACAGAATTTGTACTCTTAAAGCGTCCCGTCGCCGCTTGCACCCATATACACTCGTTTGCAAATCATATTGAGCTTAATGACAATAAGTTTCCATTATTAAATACGTGTACATACATCATAAAAATAATGAACGCTTTTGAATTAATTTAACTCGTTGAAATGGCAATTTCATTTGTGTATTTCTAGTAGGTGAATGCTATTTAATTGCCGAATGCCGAATGAATTAATTAAAATGCGTTCAGTTTAATTTAATTGAATAAAAGGCAGGCGTGCGTTACTGTTGTGTGAAGCGAAACACTGGTACGTTTTGACGTTGTCGACAGAGCACTACAAGTACTAAAATAAATAATTTTGTAATACATAAATAATTTCCAAATAAAATAATAATTGTGTGTTGACAGTGGCGTAGGTAGTGTTGCAAGTGGCTCGTGTAGCCATCGGGCGGGTCGCGCGCATTCACTCATTCACTCCACTACAGATGCGTTCAGTTACAGAAAAGTTTGACAGTTATTAGATTGACATTAATAAATCTGCGGTTTATACGTATTTTAAAAATAAATCTTATTGAATCCGGCGGATAAAAATTCATTTAATTTTTATAAGGGTGTTTGTAACGAGTGAATGCGGGCGACGTCGCGTGGCGAGGCACGAGTGTGAGTGGCGCCCGACGGAAACACACGGCCTTGCCGCTATACTCGCATTATATACCTTAAGAGATCATGCTGTCATTTGCTAAAACAAATATCCGTGTCAATGCTGGTGACGGATTCTTAAAAATTGCCAAATACTGTGATGTTTAAAAATATTGTCTCATTAAAAACTTACAGAACAAAAGTGATCTATTTGACAATCGTTAATTAAACGAATACAGTATTGACACGACTCAACTTATAAAATGATAATACATTACAACTATTCTTAATATAGACATCCATACCTAAAACAATTTACAATAAGGTTTTAATGTATTAAAGAAAAAAAATAAAGAAAAAAGTTAACCCAACAGGGCTTGGGAGTTTGTGAGAGGTTATGACTCGGCGCGCACTCTTGACACGCCATCGAAATTGAAAAGTTTTAGTCACAATCTTTCTAGGTAGCCGTGAATATTTGTGAAAAAATATTTCAGAACACCCAATTATTGTTAACTAAACGCTGAAGTAAGAGTAAAATTAATAAATATTCAACATATTATTATATTTATATTTTTTTAAAACATCACCAGTCAGATTTAAAGAAAAATACCTCAGGTTTCGAGTACGTTACAATTTAAAACAAATTCACATAAAAAAATGAATTCAGTCGCTCATCTCAAATTAACAATTTTTACGATTACAATACTAACAACAAAAATATAATCATTCGTCTCTCGGAACTTTGCGCCTTTGCAAGATGTTAAAATAATGCCAGGCTTTACAGTCCATATTTTTGGTACAATTATGTCCACAAAGTTATATCCGGCTGTGTAAATGTTTCATTATATTTATAACTAATTATATTTTAAAGACTGACCAAGATTATAACTCCAAATGTAATGCGGAAACCGTGTTATTTTTACTAATAAGTAAAATTTGGTTTAAGAAGGGCATGAAACATTTATAAAAAAAACTTTCATAGCTATTTGATCATTTTAAACATTGTTAGTTAAATAAAATTAAGTAAACGGATGAAATTACTTTAAAAGATATTATAAAAATGAAAGTTTTATCATAGGTGTTTTCTTGAAATGGAAGGGACTAATTAAAATGTCCCATTCATATATTATATTTTTTTACGTAAAACATTATTAACAAATTAGTTGGTCAATATTTTTTTTGTTTTTATACCTTAAACTAAATATCGATCAGATGGTACTTTTAAAATTAATATTAAACCGTAAAGTAAAATAATATGAGATATATGATTTTATAACTAAAATTTGATAAATATCAGATTTTAAAAATATTTATAAAAAAGTATCTACGAAAACAAAAATGGCCGCTTGGTTGACAGTACGTGACGTGCATTTGCTAATTTCATAAGACGTTAAATGAATCATTTACCCAGCAGGTCATGTGACAATGAACTGAGATCAATATAACTCGATATTTAATACTTAACAATACTACGTTAGTGAGTGATGTTGACCGCGTAGTCGTATTTTTGTCTCTTTCACATAAGCAATAAGATTTAAAATTGACTGCCACAGTTTTTTTATCAAAGCGATATATGGACGTAACTAACTTTGTTTATCGATTTAGTTAAGAAAACTATATTATATTTATCGATATTTGCATTTAACTGAAGACGTAGTGCATTAAGCCAAATCTGGTGTTGCCATTGTTAAAAAAAATGAACCTCTTTATAGAAAATCATTTTTATTTTATATGTTATAAAACTATATAGCATTTACATACGATTTTTATCTAAGTTGTTATTTATATTAAATTCTTTGAAATCAGAGAGATTTCTGATTTTTCTGTAATTAAGGTAGTGCAATCTAGCTCAGAAAGTTCTGTTTTGAATTTAAAATATAATTATTCAAATGATACAGTATTAAAAAGTAAATTTTGTATGATTTCATACTGGTTTTAGTCTAGATTACTGGTTTATGCAACCGCATAAGAAAATTATCGGAGTTTTTCTTCTATTTTGTGCCACAGTTCAATAATGCATTTTCTTTCTTTTCGATTTTAAAAATATTGTGTTGGCGTCGACTAAAGTTAGCAAAGTAGGTCTTTAAAAATATATCGTGACTTTTCTTTTTTAAAATTAATTCTCCTTACAGTATTGCTAATTTGCAAGTGTCGGTTACGGTGTTACCAGTGTAAAAATAAAAAATAGTTTAGGTAAAATATGTATATTTCAACATAGTGTATAACAAATATTATGTAAGTCTATTCCTCAGTTACGCCCATATATATTATGTTAATTTCTCATAGCCACAACGCAATCGTTAGTGTACCTGTTTTACGATGGAAATATCTTGTTAGAAAATTACTTAAATTAAAAACACTATAATTTTTGGTGGGTCTTCTCGTGTCTCGCTAACAGGTGCGGATTCAGTTGGGTAAAGCTTGGTTAATTTCTATTTTAGTTGTGTACGCTGACCCCCAAACGATAGTCCTGAAGCCGCGCCTGTGAGTGCACCCAAATTGTTTCCAAGTGTCAATCATCAAACATCCACAGATCTAAAACTATTTGATTTTTAAAAATATACAAGAAAAAATTATATACAAAATATAAAGTATCTATACAACATTTTGCGTAAAGCATTTTTTTTTCATTAATATTTTTTCACATAACTTGGAAATCCATAACAATAAGTACCTAGAGAGGTTGCTTCCAAAAATGTCCTAAACCGTTTAAAGAATTTACATAATAAGTCCAATAGTTAAAATTTAAATAATAAATAAATAATTGAAAATGGTCGATCGTGAGCTCGCCTAACTCGGAGCTTTACGCTAAAGAAGTGCCCCTAACAATTAGCGAAAATAAAATCCAATCTTATACGTATAGTTTCAATTGATTGCCAAAGAAAAACGTAATAAATAATTTATAATCAGTTTTATAATTTACAAAAATTCATGTTTGGAAAAGGCAATGGCTCCATTTTGGTAGAAAAATAATTTTGATATGGCATTCCTAATGTGTCATTATCAAATAAATTATTCGCCCAATTGACAATTTTTACATCATGCTCATTGTGAGTAGGTGAAAAAAATAAATCCATTAAATTAACATTTTTAAATACATGATTTTTTAAAATAATAAAATATAATGATTTTTCACATACATAACAGTGTTCATAACACGATAATAGAATATGTGACGTCATGAAAAATAAAATTACAAAATGAAAACAATGAAACGCGTGGAGTCCTCGCGAGCCAGGCTCTTGTGGGGAAGGACATTAGAATATATCTGAAATATGCGAAACAAATACACTTTGAATGTAAAATTTTTGGCAATTTTGTACTTGGTGATGTTCAGATGTGTAGTGAGTGTGTGGTGTGGTTCGGTGTGTGGTTCGAGTGTGTGTTGCGGCGCGGGCGCAGATGTCGTCGACGTGGAGTCACTCTGTCGCGTGGTACTGTCGCCGGCGGTAACCGTTCAGTCACAAAACAACATTTGCCTTAGTACATATATCAACAAAATGTTCTACGATTGTTTAACGTTATGAGTGTATAACGTTCGTGGCGGGCCGTAACAGCTCCGCGAACTTCCCGCGCCGCGCACGTCCCACCTGAAACGCAAACCGCAACACTTACAAGCATGTTCAATTATGAAAAAATAACATTATGACAATAGTTTAATTTAATTTGGAATTATAGAATTGAAAATTAAATTGTTAAATTATTTGTTAATTACTGAGCTGTTTTTAGCTGAAAGCAGTGATGGCCTCGAGGTTTAGGCGCGCGGTCGAGAATCTCGGCGGTCACGGGTTCAAACCCCAGGCACACACCTCTGACTTTTCGAAGTTATATGTGTATTCAAATTAAATTATCACTTGCTTTAACGGTGAAGGGAAACATCGTGATGAAACCTGCACACCTAAAAGTTCTTAGGAATTTCTTAGGTGTGTAGTCCGCCAACCCGCACTAGGCCAGCGTGGCGGACTATGGCCTAAACCCTCTCAATGGTAGAGGAGACCCGTGCTCAGCAGTGGGCGTATATGGGTTGATGAAGAGCTGTTTTTGAAAATATGTTGGTAAGTAGTTTTCAATGTCTAATTAATCTGTCTTTGGTATCTGTATCTTTAGTGCTTTCAACACAACATGCCCCAGATTTTCAGCAAGTCGGTATGATAATATTAAGTGACGAGAGACGATTTGTCGCAAAATTTTGCAAATTAAATTCCTTATAAAAAGATATTAATAGCTCAAAATGGCGAGTACTACTCACCTAGACCCTCGTAGAGCGCGCGGCGCGTCTGGTGCGAGTGGTGACTGTGTAGGCGGGCTGCGGCACGGGCTCGTGCTCCGCGCCGTACGCGCCCACGGCGTACGAGCCCAGGGCGTACTCGTGGGCATGTGGGCACGGCGAGCAGCGCAGTCGCCGCGCCGCCACGCCCACGCCGCTGTCCGCGCTGTGCCCGGACACCATCGACTCGCTGTCGCTCTGGTTCGACGTGTAGCCGATCACGTCCACCTCGTCTGGAAAGGTAAGTTGTGTCTATGTTAGAAACTATCATCAATATTAGCTGAAGGACGTCGTCTTAGTGTGCACCAGTTAGAAAGATTGAAAGATCTCACTAATCTAATGATCTCGCGTTGATGAGCAGGTTGGTAAACTATACATAATTTTTTTTTATGTCACACTAAAATCATTTCAAGACACGATGTTTTAATCAATCTTTTCAACCTTGCATCATAAGTAACTTTAAAACCTAACCTAGACTAAAACCCTTATTTTTAATTAAAGCCCTTATGGCATTGGTCAATGAAAACATAATAACTTCAACTGTTGAAAGCTACAAGCTTTTAACAAGTTAAATTTTTATAGGTATGAGAACTTAACCAATTGTCGTACAACCGTCCAATTTCTATCACGGTATTGTGACGTAAACTCGTTAGATGTAGTCAATTGGGTTGCGAATATTAAATGAACGATGCAGAAGTCGATCGCGACGGTAGCTCGGTGTTGAGGCGATTACGAACTCAATGATTTATGTCAAGTTTCCTGCTCTATTCTGAGACTTTTTTATTTCTTTTTCTTATATTGAAACAAAATGATTCACAGCACAGCTGAATAATATTAGAATTTCCTTTCTAATCTAACACTTTATTTTGTATGGAGACGAGTGCCGCCGCTTGCCTGTCTCCTATTGATTCTTCTACGATTACACGTCCAATGACAAAAATTTCAAACAATAATGAACGGCTGCGTTTAGTCGTCACACATTTATAAAAGTCTTAATATTACACTTCATCCGAATTATTAACAGTAGGCCATGTAAAACATATGACAGTTTAATCGTAAGTCCGACATGCTCGGAAAGCTGACATTTCCTTTCAATTATTCAAATATTTAGTGAAAAGATTAGTAAATTGTAGTTTACAGAATCGTGCGAGAAATGATCGTTTTTTTTATCGTATTGCAAAGAGTAAAGGAAATTGTGAAGGGAAATTTTTAGTTTCCAATTGGACTTTTAAAGTCGACACGTTGTTATTTCTTCGTTACGTCTCTAACGGTGATTTTGCTTTGTTGGAAAGTTTGTCGCGTATTTTATTTTCTTATTGATGCGCATTTTATAACGAAAGACGCTTTGGCATGAAAATGTAGCAAAACTTTTGAGATTGCAACATTTTGTTGTTTATAAAACGTAGTTTATGTACGGATAACATCGTAGAGATATTTTAAAAAGGTGCTCTTTTATTTAATATTAAATATTTTATGCTGGTTAAATATATTGTCACTAGAATTTTAGGTAATAATACAATTAAAAACCCAATTTATCAATTACTATCGTCAAAGGGCTAAGCCTTGTACGGTCGACCAATTCACCCACATAACTGCAAATGCATATTTATAATACATTGAATAATTCATCAGAGAGGCGGATTCAAATCAATAATGTATTAATTAAAACACGCGGTCGGCGGGCGCGCGCTAATGGCGCCCAACGTGGTGCGCTCGTACCGCCATTGACACTGAAATAAAACCGAGCCACTATATTACGTGATTATTCCCAGTTCCAAAGCGTACTATGTGGGATGCAATGGGAGCGGGTACTTGATGAGAATCGAGATGCAAGCGGCTGCGGGCGGGAATAATTCTATATTGTTTCTGAGAAAGTTACTCGTCGTATGTTACGTGTAAACCTATTACATACTTCGAGACTATTTTATTGTGACTAAATTTTCTTTCTAGTTCAACATACATATTATGTTTCTATGACAATTCTTTACCGAAGTTACTTAATGTACCACACATTCGAACTTATTAACTTACAACAAGTAAGATAGAGATCTAAAACAAATAACGGGGTTTTTAAAAAATAACTATTGGAATAGCAAAAACGTTTTCTTTATGACACAATAAAAAACTTCTACTAATACAATATTAATACCTCATTTCTATTATTTATTGTTTATAATATTTTTTACTACTTCAATAAAAAATTGAAACATAAATCGCTTCCGTTGCTGTCTGGTCCACCAAAATATACCCTCAGTACCACTACCTTTGATGACGTAGATAACGAATACAATTATTTCGGGCTCGCTTTACACCGCGGCTCGTTTCCACCAGGCTTTATTGCGAGTGCTTGAAGGGTTCGCCGGCGGAATAGAAACGTAAACATGGCAATTTTATGAAACTAGTATTTGTGCACGATAGGGCTGGAAATTCTTTATGGGGCTGATTTTGTTTGCTATTTTTACTGACTAGTTTTTTGTATAAATCTGCTTTGTTTATAGTACGATATTATATGGTAAAAAAGAGAAGTTATTAATACTAGAACTCATAGTATTATAAAAACTTTAGAGTAATGCACTTTAGCATAAGAGTATACTTTTCCAAAATTACTAATTCACTTACTATAGTTTTCGATCCAGAAGTATTTGCGAATGATCAGTTTTTTTTCTCATACACTTTTATTTTCCTTTCTACGCCTAAAAGTACCTAAGGCTAAGGCTTCTTTCATCAACCCATATACGCCCACTGCTGAGCACGGGTCTCCTCTACCATTGAGAGGGTTTTAGGCCATAGTCCACCACGCTGGCCTAGTGCGGGTTGGCGGACTACACACCTAAGAAATTCCTAAGAACTTTTTTTTTTTTAGGTGTGCAGGTTTTATCACGATGTTTTCCTTCACCGTTAAAGCAAGTGATAATTCATTGTGAATACACACATAATTTCGAAAAGTCATAGGTGTGTGCCTGGGGTTCGAACCCGCGACCGCCGAGATTCTCGACTGCGTGCCTAAACCCCGAGGCCATCACTGCTTAGGCTATTCCTTATTAGAAAAAAATATTTAAATATTCGGTGATGCCACTAAGAATTTACAAACGCAGAAATTTAATATTATGTCGTTTTTTACGGTCATGGGCCATCTCGATCGGACGCCCAATGTTTGCGGGATCAACGATTCCATTACAAGTAACTCTACACCAATATTACACACAAAGCCCAAGTGCAGAGCAGACGGGGGCAAATTTAGGATGACGCGTCCACCGCAAACGCACTCAGTTTACAAGCTAACTGAATTACGGCGGTGGATTTATTCGAGACACAAATTGCATGGGACGGTGGGCCGGCCGCTCCACTCACTTTGTGCGACGTGCGTTTTCATATCTGTTTTGTTTGTTGTTTAATGAATAGATCGGTTTTTTTAGGGGGCTATTTATAGAATATAATATGCTTTTTCATTGTATCCAGGATAAATTGTACGTAAAATTTCTTTAAAAAATTGACTGCCTCAAGACTTTATGACAAGTATGTGTCGTGCGATCTAGGGACCCTGGGTTCCAATCGCATGTCGGGCAGTGTTATTTGGTTGGTAATTCCATAGAAGCCCTGAATAAATATTATACTCGTAAATGAGAATATACTGAATACAATTATAAGCAAGACATTAAAAAATTACGTGTTAAATTTTTCGGCTTCTTTAGTCGGGAGTACTTAATTAGAACTAATTGCGAGACATATTATATTAATATTATATTAGATTTATTATATAATTTGGGAATTCATATCGTCTTTACATGAGCAATATAACGTAAGATAATGACGTCACCATCCAATTTTAAAGGATTAAAATTGAGCGAGAACCGGAATCACATTCGCTGAGTAAAACTGATGTACGAAAGTACTAAGCACTTAAGTATACTGAAATACGCGTCGACTTATTAATGAGCCTGTTAAACTCAAGTCTTGTGTTAAATGGTACGGCTGTGGTCCGACGGGTTGAACGAACGCTGAGAATACAGTTTTTTTAAACGCTGCAATTATTTCTTGCTATTTGTTT
Organism: Cephonodes hylas; assembly: GCA_030295005.1. NCBI lineage: Eukaryota > Metazoa > Arthropoda > Insecta > Lepidoptera > Sphingidae > Cephonodes > Cephonodes hylas. The sequence continues at coordinate 12,010,910 of AP025371.1, forward strand.
TTGGCGAATTAATAGTTGAGGCCTATAAAATCAAAGCCAGCTAAACGCCAGTTGGAATCAAGGACAGTTAAATACAAATTTATTCAGTCTGTACTCAAATATTGTGGTATTTTTATAATTTAAAATTCTGATTTTTAGTAGTATTCACATTCTTTATAAATCTCTTTTAAAATATAAAATATCATAGCCACCTAAACAAAGTTATCGATTTTTGTAGATTACTGAATATTTGACTCACTTGGATTTAGCTGCCTTTGATTTTATAGGCCTCAGTTATATATTATGCTTAGAATATAAGAACCTCCGTCTATGGTTAACACAAAGTTTCATTTCTTTACAAATAATACCTAATGAGAGTTAGTTGGCTTATTGATATGGAGTCCATAGTGGAGATTGAAAAAAAATATTGGTATATTGGGTTTTGTTACCTACATCCATTACCATACCATTTGTTACATCTAACTAATTCGTGACAGATTAAAAATATAAATTCAATGATTTTCTAAATGGCTTCCACTATTATTCTATTTTTTTGGCACACCAATGAGTAATAACAAACAACTATTTGAAAGGTACATTCTTTCTTAAAAATATAATACAAAGTAATCACTTTCATTATAAGGCATCCACGATATTTAAACATTAAAATTTGTGACACCGAAAATATACGAAAATATCATACACATTTGTATTTGTTTAGCGTTTTTACTGAACGTTTCGCGAGTCAACATGACCGAATCTCAATCCACTTGATACGTTTATAAATATTGAAGGAGATTTGCGGATACGTACAATTTGTCCTCGTAATGAGCTGCTCGTGTTGAAACGTGCTCCAAATGTGTTTAGCAATTAAGTATTTTGTGTGTTTTGTACGGTTTCGATTTCCTACAAATTCAAATACAAACCTGTGAAGATTTACGTGGAATGACGGATGAATGTCGCGAAATAACAGTTTTATGCTTTGATGGCAACCGGTAACCGGCTTTTGTTTAATCATGAATGGAATAAGTTAAGTCATCGATAAATAGTTAATATAAAGTGATGTAAATTTTATTTGGTTTATTTTTATGTTATTGCTTTGTTAGTCCAGCGATATAATCTTGTGACTCCCGGTTAACATATTTGGTTCGCGAGGATGTTATTTTATTATAGCTATATACCAATGAATTATTATTATCATTGGCAACAGTAGGGTTTATTCAATAGTTTGTAAAACTTAGTTTGGACGGTAAAGGTGTTAAAATAAAACTCCACTCAACAATAAAATTGTTTCTTAATAATTTTATTTAAGACAAATGATTCGTACGACGCGACGGGTTGAATAGTACCTATCTGTTATAACAAAATTCACTCTATAATCAAATGCAACTGAATTTAATAAACGCGTCGTAAGTTGTTGTGATCGGTCGTAAACAGATTTAAATTTCATTACCAGCGGGGGGTCGTGTTCCCTCGACCCCCCGCCGAGTGCGTCCCTGCAAACAACTGTTTGCACCTACACGGGCGCGATTCACGACTTGAAAGTTTCCTTATTTATTTGTTTTGCACACAAATTGGGTGTAGTTTTATTAGTAGGAAAGTATTGGGTATAAAGGTATAAATACCTGTTTCGGCAAATAAATAACGGATATGTGCTCTGATATATAGAGATTATATTGTTTGGGATTCATTCTGTGTCGGGTATTTTGTCAAAGTGAAATATTATAGAAAAAATTTATAATTTTCATAACCACGACTCTGTTTCTTTAGAAGTATTACAATTACGCGAATTGAGCAGTATTAAGCATGTCGTTATTTGATTGAGATATTGGTCAAAATAGGAATTACAATCAATATTAACTACTCATCCTTGGAATCGAAAACTGAACGATATTTCCACAATATTTATATATGGTCAAAATGAACAACGCCCTAAACTAAACGAGGATGATTTTTTAACAGTTCTTAAAATCAAAACATGTGTATAACATGCACCCTGTATACACTAGACTTAATACCTCGCAGTGTGACGTCACGGGAGCGCGAATGAGAAAAAAAACAGAAAGCTATTTGCGTGGAATTAGGATCTCATAATACATTTGACGCGTGACAAAATTGAATTCTGATCAAATTGAAAAAGCGAATTTGATTGTTCGCGATGTGCGTGGGGGGAATCGGGACTGGTTGTGGCTGAATACGAGTTTGATAGGAACTAGTATTGGTTAGTTTATCATACAGGGTGTATTTAGACCGTGATCGAAAACTGAGGCAGTAATACTGATAGTGATTATAAACCCCTTGGCATTAAAGAAAATCCCGACAAAAAATATAATTTTTGAGGTTTTCCATACAAACCACATACTTTTAACACCGATGGTTGTATGGAAAACATCAAAATTTTTATTTTTTGTCGGGATTTTTGATATTGCCACTGAGTTTGTGATCAACCTCGCTATTATCTGCCTCAGTTTTCGATCACGGTCTAAATACACCCTGTATATGTATGAAGGGTTGGACAAGTGCCTGAAGCAGTGGCTGTGCTTCCATTGAAGCCCTAAACGCTGCTTGCCTCACAAAATTCTGAATCTTTAAGCTTTGAGTCTTTAAACACAAGTAATTTGACGTATTTGTATAGAAAAATATACAAAAAAATATTTTAAAGTAGACATTAAACATGCTTTTAGGGTAATCTTTTTAAGGCAACAGCTCTAGTCAATTTATTTAAAGTGAAAACATATTTTATGATATAAAATGTCTTACTAAGTCCCTATTCAGTCGAGCTATGAATTCTAAACTTATAGTCTGCTAAATACGATCCTTCATAACTAAAATTATCATAAAAACCAACATCTCCTTATTTGAGAAAGATCTTAGCAAATTTTCTAAGGTCCAACGTTTATTCTGAAATTCTTTCATAACTTTAAGTCCCTTTAAAATTTTCTAAATGAAAAGGAGCGAATTAAATCCACGGAGTAGACATAAATCTACCCTGAAACTTAGGTAACCCAACTTCTGGAATAGGCGAAAGATAAATAATACTTCACTACCTTAGTGAAATAGAAATCCCGAGAAAGTTTTAAGTCGGCAACCCGTTCTTGGAAACGTCGTGAGCATTTCAAACTTACTTCATTAAACCTAACGAAACTAGTAGGTTACTCCATTTTGATCTTTTCACAATGCGTCCAAATTAACGGTCGGGCAATTTGAAATTAGAATTTGATGAAAAACTTTTTGTCAATGTATTTTTATAGACTAGAGGTGAAATAAATCGTTCGATTGAGGAATTTTGTGACTATAATTTACTCATAATAATTTTCTTCGAATTTAATAATCTTTAAATAAGTAATTCAGAATTTCTTCAGAATTTAGTCTAGCTAAAATTATTTTCGGCGCTGTTATACTTGGCTAAGACAATCGTTATCAATGTTAGACAAAGAATATTAGCAGTTAAACCAAAATATTATAATTAATACTTAACAATGTCACAACAATTTTTAACTACTTACCTCTCGTTTAACTAATAACTATTTAAAGCATTATTCTAACATTTTAATTCAATCCTATCCCAAAAGACTCAACTCTACAGCCAATGTCAGCCCTAAAACAAAGACATCGTTGTAAAAACGCACGAAACGAGGGTAGTTTTGACACATGGTGTCGCCAGACGGCGTGTTATTAAGAAACGATAGTCGCGCGAAGGGTTGCAGTCATTATCCCTCGCCACTTGTTCCCGTCTGAGGGTAGATAACGTGGAGGTTTGTGTTTATGCGAAGCAATCACGAAAATGTACCCACTGTTCGGAGATGAGGGAAAGTGTCTGCGTGTGCCTTGTGTGTAGATTTAAGTCGAGTGGCTGTTAGGATTTTATTTTTGGATATTAAGCCTTTTTTGAGAGACCTTTTTAAAAAAATATTTGTAATGTCATCGCAAATATTTTAAGTTAGGGATCTTAAAAAAATACTCGAAAATAAGCTATATGAAAATGTACTAGGTAAACGCTAATAACTTTACTTATACATGGACCTCTGCCTACCTCTTGGTGAACTAGTCGACTTACTTTAAGACAATATTTCATAGGCCTATACAAAAACACAACACAAGCTACTATGAATATAATATCTCATGCGAGGTGGTCATTAACCAAACATAAAACACGTTACATACCGCAAGCGAAAAACATTTAACGTTGTTTCGTGAATTGCTAAAATTGATATCATTTTTCGTTACCACTGAATGCACAGACAGATATTGAAAAAATCGTGCAGTGAATAAAATCGGCGGGTAGACACAAAAAAGTTACAGTAATGGCCAATGAACAAAGCTAAACCGATTTATATTTTTTTCCATTCGCGTTCGTCCAGCGATGCACAGACGGATGATATGCACGCTGCATTTTATGTCGGCGTTTGAATAGATTTGTATCGCGGTTTTACTTACATAGATTTTACATAACCACGATACCTATTCTACAAGCCAAACAACATGAAACAAAAGCTGTTTGCTAATGAAAATCCTATCAAAAACAGTGCAACCGTTTTGAAGATTGTCTAGAAGATACAGGCGGGTAAAGTGCCAGTGACAAATTCTTTTATTTTCTTTACATTTCCATTTCAAACATATCTTAGATGTCATCAATATTGTTAGACCTACAATATTGATTCTTCTATCTATTGTACTTAAAAAAATCTGCGTAAGGCTTTGAAGTGTGTGGTAAAAAGCAATTTTTACATTAGACAGGTAATAAAAATAGTCTAGTTTAAAAATGATATAGTATAGTAAGTACGTTTATTTGCAAAAAGTATCCGAAAAATACTAGCATACATTCAAATTCAATTGACTAGTACAGATGTGTAGATATGAGCACTCCGCAAAGCCGTGTGTTGCATTCGGACGATTTATTCAAAACAGAAGGCGTTTCCACTTTTATTACGCATGATATATTGTGTTCATAAACGAGGTATAAAACCATCCTGCCTATCTCTCTATCTGTCCCTTTCGCACATACGGCAGATAGGTATCTCTGTCTCTTTCACCTTTCAACATTTGCGCTATATCATCCACTTTTGGCGCTACTTTTGTTATTGCTACAGTTTTTGTTGAGGAATCGAATTGACTCGCTTTGAGGAATGACGGTTTATTTTCGTACATTCTCTTGATGTATCTTTTGAGTTCAGATGAGGCTGTGGAAGCGCATAAAGCTGTGATTTTTACTCTTCTGAAGCTAAAATAAATCCTTACTATAAAACACTGGACCCGACTGCCTTCAGCCCATGTACCTACGTCCCACTACTGGGCACGGGTCTTCTCTGCATCTAAGAGGGTTTAGGCGTTAGTCGGACTACACACCTAAGAAATATCGTATGGGCTTTTAGGTGTGCAGGTCTCCTTACGATATTTACCTTCTCCGGTAAAGTTAGTGATAAATACTTTGTATCTGTTTCATTCTGGTTTGAGCCCGTGACAAGCGAGATTCTCCACCGCGTTAAATCTCAATTCCATCATTACTTTAGCAAAAAAGTAAGAGTTGTAGAAACCAAATGAACATTTAAAATAATAACTGAATGCTTCTCGTATTTGAACCCGCTGTAGTCACTACACGCCCGTCGTGTTCACAGGTAGGCGATGGGAAACGCGCGCATATGTATGGCATGTAATTACTAACGCAAGAGCACGCCTGCAGGGCTGCCTACAGACGTATGTATTGACTTTATAATTAATAGATTTTGAGAAGTTACTGACAAATTTTGAATACAACAGTAATGTAAATGTATTGATTATATTTTCTATTGTAATGTAGAAACAAGATAAGAATGTGAATATTTGACAACTTTGGCGCAGTTGGCTATATACCAGCTTGCGAAAGAAGAGATTGCGGGTTCAGTTCCCCTACTGAGACGTATGTTTGTGTGATCCACAATTGTGAAAGGGTATGAACTATGTATGTGACTCAACAGTCACATGGATTCAACGGTGGATTTATTTAAATGTGAGAGAAACTGTATACATAAGAACTTTTACCCCGTTTGTCAAATTTCTTCTCACAGACAGACATCATTGTTTTTTTAGCTTCAATAATTTTATAACCACCGTAATTATTTCCTTCATCAATTTTCAACCACATTCTGTTTACACTCCCTATAAATGTATGTAAGTCGTGATGGCCTCGAAGTTGAGGTGTCGAGAACCTTAGCGGTCGCGAGTCCAACCTGCATTTAAAATCTCTCCTGTTTGTGTCAGCCCTGCAGCTGGGCGAGGTGAGGTGGCGAGAGGGCGCGATAAGCGCTTTCCACTCCTAAATCACCCGACCTAATGACGCCTGCTGCCACCAATGATCCGCTAACTACTGAATGCGACAATCACATTTCCTACTCCTGCAACTTTTTATCCAAGTATTCTTGTATTTATTTCTGATAAATTTCGTTGCGGGATCATTACAAATTAGTAAGAGTCGCTTCAGTATTCGGTTTAGTTAATTCACAGCTATAGGGCGTTAAAATATGAAACATTTCACTAGCTTCCAATCCGCACTAGGCCAGCGTGGTGGACTAAGGCCGAAACCCTCTCAATGGTAGAGAAGGCCCATGCCCACCAGTGAGAGTTGAAACGTATATGGACTGATAATGGTGATAATAAAAACTTCAAACTAAAGGTCTTGTGCTATGGTAAATTCACTGACATAAAAGACAATCAGGTCTTTTTAACTAAGACTATTTATTTATTTATTTATTTATTTAAACTTTATTGTACACACAACACTTAAACTAAGGAGTACAGAAGATGAGCAGAGTACAATGGGCGGCCTTATCGCGCAAGGCGATCTCTTACAGGCAACCAAACAGGCATGGATTTGCAGGAAGAGAAATGAAAGGTAGTTGAGGTGTACTACATAAATAAAAGACATATCGTTAATAAAAATGTAAGAATAAATACAAAAAAGAAAACAAATACATCTAAGTAAATATACATAAACATACATACTATTTTAACTATTTTAACAAAAAAGAACTAACACCTTTGAAAACGCAAAGGGTATAATTTCCAAACTTCTCAACATAATTTCTGCAACTCAGCATTTCACCTGGCAACTTTACGGCAAGAACTACGCACTCGATCAAAACGCACTTACCCAGCGACAAATAAAGGCGTAACTCCAAGTTTTCGAGTCCTAAATATTGCAGTGTTTTCGCCCGTGATGTGCGACTAGCGACCGACATACTTCCAGAACTTGGGTAATTAAAATCACTTTTAAAAAGGAAACTGGGGCGTAAATCACAGCTGTAACTTTCCCAGAATGGCTCCTTTTGGCAATCAACCGTCCATGTGCGAGATTTATTGCCCACAGAATAGAGTTTGCGATTGCTATTCTATGGTGATAATTAAAGTGTTTGATTGGGTCGGCGTATTTTAATATTTAATCACATCAGATAGTAACTTTTGTACAATACATAGTCTTGAAGTAAGGAAATTTGAACACTCAAGTTTTAGTTATGATAAATGTCAATAGTCAGCAACTGATTGACGGAGAAATTATGGCGATAATTTTACATAAGATGTCAGCTTTTGAATAAACATTCAAATCTACAAGTCAAGTTCCAAAGTCAAGAAACTTTGGGTTGTTGGACTACACACAGAAATTCCTAAGAACTAAATATGCTGGTTTCCTCATTATGTTTACCGTCACATATATATAAACGAAAAGTCATAGGTGTGTGCCTGGGATTTGAACTTGTGACCGGCGAGATACGACTTGAGGCAATCACTACTTCCACCATTGATCCATAGTGGCTAATTTCAAACCTCAAAATGACGACTTAAAACCGGGAGGAAATGTAGCAAACATCACAAGATTTACTATTAAACCTAAGTATAAATTCTCGGCGTTTACTTAAGCTGTTCGGTGGCCGCAAGCGCGTTCCATTTCACGTTAATGTACCATTTAATTTCAATGGCGAGTGGAACGTAAAACTGGGGTTAAGCGAGAAACGTTCCGTTGTTGGCAGTCTGATTCATTTCGCCTTAACTCAGTTTGTGCTGGAATTCATTCGCGAATCATTCTTACGTTTTTAAATTCGGAATGTAAGGTTCTGTCTAGTTAGGTTTTATTCAATTTTTGTTAGGCGAAGAAAGCTTAAAGATGGGGTGAAAAAGAATTCAAGTCTTCGATATTTTATATGATAACGATTGATCTAAAGCTTTTTGTTTGGAATATACCTAATTACAGTGTGTAGTCCGCTAACCGCACTAGGTCAGCCTTGAGGATTGAAGCCTAAACCATCCCATTTGCCGAGGTGGGCCGTGCCCAGCAGTGGGTCGTATATAGGGTGATGATGAATAAAACAACCATGTTAACATTTATGAGAGACGCTCTCAAAGAAATAGGAATTAGAATTGATTGTAGAAATTTACGGTAAATGTTTAATGATGTCATATCCAGCTATCCCTGTATCCCGTAGGAGCTCAGCCGACTGTTCCCGGACAAACAAACGTAAAGCCCCCGGCGCGTATATAAACAATTATTCCACGATACGTCTCGCTTACCCTTGTTATTTATAAGCTATCATTATAGCGATAACTTGATGTGCTGTTATGATGGATATCGCTGTTATGATAGGAAGTAAACAGAACTGTTTTGCTTATTTCTCGTGTAAAGATTTTCAATACACGTATATTATTTTTAATGTAGAATTTTGAACGAATTAAGGAAAATTATTTGAGTCAATGTTAAAAGTAAATTGTGGTAGGCAGTAGACGTAGTATTTTATATTTGTATATATATTTTTTAAACGGATAAGCGTTTTAGGCGTGAAAGTGTATCGAAAACCGAATTAGTTTTGCCTTTAAAGTTCCTTAGCGATAAAAATAAAATTTTAGAGAAAGACATTTAATATTAACATTGCTTAAGGCTTGGAAACGTTATAGATTTTTCATTCTATATTTACTGAAATCATACAGGTTAAATCATAAAGATTATGCGGACGCGATCGCTTTCAGTAAAAAGACCGTCTATTGCTCCCATTTTTTGTATCATAATCCTATCAATATAAATTCATATACCTCGGTTGTTCTAAAAAAACATAAACACATGAAACTAATCCCGAATAATACAAAATATATCGCCGACAAAACCATATTTCACACGGCGGCATGTAAATATTCAATTTGGCAACTATCTGCGTGCGCCTAAACTGATTACGCCAGGGCCGGCGGCAGGCGGGCGGTCGGGGGTCGGGGGCCACGCGTCACTTCGCACACGCGATTAAGATAATGCGATTTGAGCGCCGGTAGCCGCCAGCGTTGCCCTTAATTAACGCTCGCTGGCCGGTCGCGGATTCAATTTAATATTTACTTCGCGCTTCATGTAGCTTGCACTAGTGGTGGGCCGTGGGTGCGCTTGTATTTCGCGCTTTTGATAGCGATTTAAGCGTAATTGTGTGACTACACTAGACGTATGTATATACTAAACCAAATTACATACAAAGTTTGTGTCATGTGTTGGTCATACAAATATTTATCTCGGAGGTGGGATTAAAAGCGCGTTTTCTTAGTTGGCATATTACATCTGACTATCGTTTGGTTAGCCTAGAATAGTCCAAATAAAGTATAGATGAGCGAAAGTAACTTAAATGTGTTTGCAAACGGCATACCTTTACAAATAAAATATTTCACCATCATTATACAAACCGTATATAACAAACATACATATTACACGCCGAGTTACGAATATATACATCCAAAATAGCGACGACAGGCGATATGAACTATTTAGTGAATTTATGCCGCCATTCGCATAACGTCTTAATGCCGAGTGGGCCTCAAAAGCACTTTATTTACCCTTAACATTCAATGGAGATAGGAATATATATTTTTATGAGAAGCAACATCAGTATGCAAACGATCGCGGCTAAGGAATCGTGAAAACGGCCGCCCGTTCGACAGGGGTGGAGTGGCGGCCGTCCGCGGGGACTTGACCGCACGAACGCGTTTGAATAATGTTATATATTTGTTTGTGACTTTTGTATTCCCATCAGAATTTATTAATCATGAGTTTGATGGCTTAAACACGGTTTATAAAGACGGTGATCGAAAACTAAGGCAGTTAATAGCCATAAAGTTCGATCACGCTCTTTATACACTCCGTATATACCGATGATTAAAATGTTATTCGACATTTAATTAGATTATTAAGAGTCGAATCGAGTCCTGACAAATCTTAGATCATAAACAAAACCTCGGAGGAAATTGCAAAGGCTAATGCCATGTAAATGAGTTTAATGAGCCATCTAATCGTCAACAAACCATTGACGGTTCCTACAGTCGCCATCGGTTTACCATATCAATTCGATACAGAATAAAAACGTAATAAAACCGACGAGTAGACAGTCCCTCGGCGACGTTCTGCGAGTTTTTGCCATATAAGTGTGGGCCTGACAGTTGAATTGCCGAAGTTAATGCATAAATAAAAGGTAACAATATAGGCCGGCCGGGGGGTGGGGGGTCATTGTTCCCGTCACGTTTGGGATGTGTTCGTTTTTGTTGTGAAGTTCGCGCGGTTAATGGGCCGTGACTTATTCGTGTTTGGGTTACGTGTCACTTCTTTTGTTGTTCGTGAATTATGGACACGCCGCGGATTACTTAGTGCGTACCTGCTCATTGTCTGCGACGGAGATGATTAAGACTAATGTTTAATATATATTTTGGTATGTATATCATTAAAGTTAACTTAGGTTCGTGTTAAAAATCTATTGACCTAAATATGCTGTAAACTCGATCAATAAACGCCTGTGAGACGATAAACTTACACGTCATTTCAAATGACCGTTCTAGCTTGGTCATTCTACCTACAATCTTAATACGAAAATTCGTGTTTAAGAGTATTCCTCTTTCCTACTTTAGATGCCCCATCACCAATAGTGTTAGGATCACCGGCCTTCCAGGTTTTCACCAGCCTCATTGAAGATTGGCTAAGATCATCATCACCATCAGCTGGTATAGAGTGCACTGCTGGTCACCGGCCTTCTCTTTAGCTCAGAGAGTTGAGAGTTCTCTCAGATAAAGAGGAAGCCGTGCCTAGTAGGGGAACTTATATAGGCTGACGTTTATAATACAGCTTGGTAAACTCCACTCACCACTTTCAGAGACGGAGGACGGCGATCGTTCCGCAGTGGAGACTCCCGACGAGGACTCTAGCGACGAGAGGGAGTCGGCCCGCGTGGCGTGCGCGTGCGTCATGGAACTCTCGGAGAGACTGCGGTGGTCCCGTGGCGAGGCCTGCAGCTGCGTCAGCCGCCGCCGGAGATACCGCTGCTCCCTCGCCAACTGCTCTTTGTGCCCGGAATGCCGCTTTTCCCTTTCCTCCAGGGTCTGGAACAAAGTTTCCTAGTTAGAAATCTAGACACATCAGGCAGGAAGACATTTTATCTGTTGGGTGTATTTATATAATAATAAATTATTATTCCATAAGAGTATTGAGCATGGCTCATGTAGCCGATTTTGTTTACAAACGTTTATCTATTTATATAAAGAGGTTTTGGATCAACGCTAGATGGGATTTGCGGTGTAATACGTTTTGTTATATCTATCACGAATTCCCCAAAGTGTTGCAGCGTATTTCAAGCGATTTTTTTATCTTCCGCTGTAAAAACACCTTAGCATTTTCCAATACCCAAAATTTTTAGGTTCTTTATTCAAAACGAATGTATATGACTTATTATTCCATACTCCCAAAAATACTTTATATTTCATATTAAAAAAAAACCTTAAATAGTCATCAAGACTCACGGTACTAACTTTAAAATACCAAAAATTCCCATATTCCCACAAAATATTTTACCATGTAAATTGTCCTTTTCCAAAAATTGGCGCTCACTACATCACACTCCAAGGCTGTGATTTATTAATCATTAGGTCACGTTCAGGGGACATTAATCACTGTAATGCTGATGTGCTCGGGCCGGCAAAACGCTAGCGTTACATTATACGACCTAGGCCGAGATTGTGTCTAGACCCCAGCCTCCAGTACTGGGTTAATGCGTTCAGATAAATCATCTTTCATAGCAGTACATTACTGGGAGGATTTATTTTTAACTCGCGTTCTTTGATTCGGTTGGGAGTATTGCTTAAAGAAAGTGTATTTTATGTCGTATTTATGTTTATTTTTTCGATAGTGTTTAGTTTTGTGGTGTATAATTTAGTATATTAAATAAAATTAATTATGTTATTTATGTTAACTTAGATTTAGATTAGGTCTAGAGTCCGGGACTTTTAGTAAATGGATCTGTAAATAACACGACAGGCTCCGTCGGGTTTAGTGATGTTTAAGTAGACTATTGTTTGAAAAACATTACGATTACCTTCCAATCAACACAAGCATGCCTTCTCAGATTTCAATTTATGCGTGTAAATAACGAAGTTTCTTCTGTAATCATTTCATTTTGATACGTACATAGGTAGAACACGATTTACGCCGATAAACACGAAAGCATATTTAAAAGTAAACAACGTACTTAAAAATACAAAATAAAACCATAGTGGAAGACGAAAATTCTGTTAATATTTCGCGTGGCACAAAGGCGGCGTGTAAACAGTTTTAAAATGATAAATTTGCGAAAAGCGAGTAGTAAGTATGGACCGCTTATTTGCGTTGTATTTTCGTTTATGCTCGGCAAAATATTCAGCTTTGAATATATCGAAGTGAAATTGGTGGATCGGTCGTGTAGCGAATTATTTATATTAAAATCAATTATGAATGTGATTAAACTTTTAACGCTTAATTCGACATCGTGGATATTTCGCGGTGGAGTAACAAACAATTTCAAAATGTCCATTATAATGTATGTAGATTTCGCAAGGTACTGAAATGGGTTGATTATTACGAGGATATTTTCTAGGACGCTTTATATATTAAGTTACAAAATTAGAGATATTTTTTGTACAAGTAAGAAAAAACATTCTGCATAATTAATAGTTATAAAATATCCGGTACTTATCAGTATTTAGTAAGCCCTGGTGGTTCGAACCTGCTCTAAGGCAAATATGTTTGTCTCATCCACAAATATTTGTTTCGAGTTTGGGTGTTTGTGAGACTGAAAGGTCTCTCGTAGTTTTAGATTCTTACGTCACAAGACTAGTATCTTATTGTGGGGTCAGATTGTATGTGATTGTAGCGGTGTCGAAACAGGGTCGTCATTACATTCTGGAACATTTATTATTAGTAAACACAATTACGCTGATGTAACTTAAATGAATACTTTCCCAATAACTCCTTGCTAAGTCAAAATTGTCATTTATGGGTTTTCTTATGGATGTGCCGCCACTGGCTAAAGGTTGCCGATGGTTCCGCGTATAATCCAAACTATTCTCCTATAAATAGTCTCAAGTCTAGAATCATTCGAATACTGGAAGTATTATGTTGTCATATTGAAGTAATAAAAACAATTAATTCACATTGCATTACGGCGATTAACATAACAGGGTATGTAAGGTGTGATATGAAGGGGGTGTGTCGGCAGGTCACCTCGCAGCAGCCGTCGGGCGCAGATGATTTATCTCGTCGTAAATTAGGCGGCCTCCGAGTGCTACACTATGTTCTTGTCTCAGCAGACGTTCCGATGGCCACTGGAGATTTATATAGGTAATTTTATAATCATACTTAAAAGCAGTTATGGCCTCGAGGTTTAGGCGCACGGTCGAGAATCTCGGCGGTCGCGGGTTCGAACCCCAGGTACACACCTCTGACTTTTCGAAGTTATGTGTGTATTCACATTGAATTATCACTTGTTTTAACGGTGAAGGAAAACATCGTGATAAAACCTGCACACCTAAGAGTTCTTAGGAATTTCTTAGGTGTGTAGTCCGCCAACCCGCACTAGGCCAGCGTGGTGGACTATGGCCTAAACCCTCTCAATGGTAGAGGAGACCCCCGTGCTCAGCAGTGGGCGTATATGGGTTGATGAAGAAGAAGAAGGAAATAATCATACTGTAGTGATAATGATGGAGATTGTAGGAAGATATGTTGTCTTATGCAACCTTAATTACCAGCTTGGGAATTGAGAGGCCGCAGGATCGATCCCCGCGCCGCGACTAATTTTTCGTGTGATCCACATTTTTTTTTGAGCTTTGTTGTTAGTCACACCTAAAAATCTTTCGTAGTTTCTGATACCTACTCCTCTACTACTGAAACGGTTTAGGCCTCAGTCCATCACGCTGACCTAGTGCAGGTTGGCGGACTACACACCTCAGAAATTGCTAAAAATTTTACGTGTGCAGGTTTCCTCACGATGTTTTTATTTACCGTTGAAACAAGTGATACACTAAACTTAGCGGCACTTCGCCATGACAGGACAAAAAAGCACCTTTATTACCGAAACACGTCAATAAAATCACTCAATCCGTCGTCCAGTCGATCCATCATTTTCATAAGCGGCTTAAAAAGTTACTTTTTTGAGAGTCACCCATTCATATCTCCCCGATACTTGCTATAATAAAACACGTCAATCAACCCTGTATTCGGTCAGCCTGTGTATCTTATAAACAGTTTCTCGTGACGAAGATTGAAGGAAATACTAAAGACCAGTCTTAGAGGTTAGTGGAAAAATATTACTTTGTCGCTTTTGTCTTTAATAATACATATAAAACATAATATGTTTTTTGTCAATTGGTAGCCTCATAAAATTACTGTCTCCCATTGAGGTAGGCAGAAATTAAGGCGCCAAATTCCATGGTCTAAGTATTTCGTTACCTCAAATGGAATTAATATCTTCATTTTATGAATTTTCTATTTTATTTCTAATATTGCCTTAGTTATGGCAATAAATCTATCTTCTATATTTCCATATACTATATTTAGGTATTAATCGAAGGAATGCTGGAATATTACAATTCCTTTTTTCAAATGAGAAAAGATAAACCAACCACTTTCCAATTATAACAAGGAAGTAATATTGAGCATAAAGAATTGCATTTACATTTGCTCTCCGACGACCCGAGGCTTTTAATCAAGACGAATTATAATATACAAACCCGTGGAGAGGTTAGGAGATGGAAGAGTTAAAATATTCAAAATTGTTGGTTCCGTATCATTTGAATGTATATTTTGATATCAATATTTTAATTTTGTTTTATATACGACTGCAGCTATAACTGCACCAAACAGTCACATTCATAATTCTGACCCCACACAAACATTTGTCTCGGTGCGGGGATCGAACCCGAGGCCTCTCGTTTCGCAAGCTGGACAACTACGAAACTGTCAGGGCCAGGCTTACTATTATATAAGTATAATAACAATACCGGGAAGTATGTATAAATAACATTGCTGATTTTAATGATGTCAAGGTTTCTCTACCGCGGAAAGGGTCTCCAAAACTGGCCGGCCCATTCACAATGCAGATTGGAAAACTTTTCAAATAACCAATTAAATTATAACGGACCAATATTCGGGCCCGTTTCGCGGATACAATGTTTAAAATTCATCAGCGGGTTCATTTGCATCGTTCAGTTTGTGCGCGGTTTTGTATATTTACGACTGAATGTTAGATTATTTTGTGGAGAATAATGTATTGTGTAGTATCTCGACGGTCGCAGATTCAAATCACAAGCACACTTCTTGACTTTTTAAAGTTATGTATTCAGAAAGATTTATCACGTAGGTACTTTAAACTTACACCTTAAATTGTTAGGGATTTCTGAGGTGTGTAGTCCACATATCTGCACTAGGGCAGCGTGGTGGACTAGGCCTTAACTCTACTAAGGCCTTAACCCTCTCAATGGTAGAGAAGGCCCGTGCCCAGCAATGGTTTATGGTACGTATGACTGATGAAAATGATTTTTTTTAAAGCTCTTTTTCCATGTCATTTTTGCACCAAAATACATATTTTAAAGATTTTTAATCCCTATTTTGATATTTTAACAAAGGCGTGACGTGCAGAGGCGTTGTTATTAACATCGGCCCTGTCTGTCAGAGGTAATCTCCTAATGCCAAGTAAACTTTACGCATTAATTATACGCCGTTAATTTAACAATGAATTATGCTTTTATTAAATTACTTTTGTGTTGCTTCCTTTTTGTCTTAATGTAGGTATATTTTTTTATAAATGGTTTCGCGATATGGGGGGTAATGAAAATGACGAACATTACATGTAATAAGATCATCATTCCCCTCCTTGGTCCCAATTTATTCTTTGGGGTCGGCGCAGTATGTTTTCTCCTTCCACACATTCCTGTCAGCCGTTATGTCTTCAACATTACATATAATAATTAAGATAAATTAGATGTGACAAACTCACATGTAATCCCTTATAAACTGATTATAATATTACGCTTTATCGCTTGTTAGACATATTATGATTTTTAAATGTTCGACTAAATCGCGGTCACGATTACAGGTTCGACACAGGGTTGTGAATAATTCAATTGCGTTTTACAGTTAAATCGCCCCCTGTTACGTGCAATTAAAATGCCTACCCTTCAGATAAATACACCCAACAGTCACATACATAGTCCACATTAAGATACGAGTCTTGCGTCGTGGGTATCAGAAACTACGAGTGGCTTTTCGGACTCACAAACACCCAGCTCTGAAAAAATATCTTTAGGTCACACAAACATTTGTTTTTTTACCCGCGGCTTCTCGTTTCCCAAGCTAAGAAAGATACAGCTACCCTTTCGAAGATACAAGCGTAATGACAAGACTCAAAGCGTTACAGCTTTGAGTTGTGTGCGCCATTCCGTGTGTTTTAATCACAGCGTGCACATCCATCGGTAATTATGGAGGTATCATCTGCATTCCACCTTTGAGGCTTGAATATGAGCAGTACGTATAATTGTCAGGTGACGGGACACATCGGCAATCGATACACGGGCGCTGGGAATGCGCTTGCAACACTTGTTTGAAACACTACGTGTGTTTCATGTATAAGGTGGGTGAATTTGGGGTGATTTGAATATGAGTTTCGGGGTTGTTTTGAGTTTTGTCAACGTTTTTTGGGGTAAGAGGTTTTTAAGATTCGTGATTGAGGATACAAAGTGTGATGACTTAATTTTTTATTTATTATATTACTAGCTGTCCCGGCAAACTTCGTATCGCCCTACCAGTCAATGAATGTCTTGTTACTTATTAACAGAATTTAATTTTTAATTACTTAGGTATATCATCATCCCCTTGCCCTGGTCCCAATTAATTACTTGGGGTCGGCGCAGTATCTCTTCTTTTTCCACACATCCCTGTCAGCCGTCATGTTTTCATTCACCCCTTTCTTTTTCATATCTTCAGTCACGCACTCCATCCATCTCTTTTTTGGCCTCCCTCGGCTCGCCCATCCATCCACTTTCATGTTCATCACTTTTTTTTCCTACATATGATTAATTCCTTCTCTTAATGTGCCCATACCACGACAGACGGTTTCCTTTCATCTTTTCTATCACAGGAGCTACTTTCAGACTTACCCTAAAGTATTCATTTCTGACTCTGTCACTCCGTGTTATACCACTTTGCTGCATGCAGTTGTCTTTCGTAAGTCTTCGTCGTTGACCATTTTTTTTTTCCCTTGACCTACCATTTGTCGTACCTACATTCCAACTTGCATACCTCAATCTCATTTCCCGGGCTAGTGTCTTACGTTGCCCGCGCCCGGGCTGGTGTAACAAACCTTGCCCATTTCTCATAGGAACCGGGTGCTGCCCCTGCGCGTCGGCTACGGGGGACGGCCTAGGCCCTGTCACCTTTCTTATTATACATACTGTATAAATGTTTTGGCAAATGTTTTACGGCCGCCCGCCTGTCTGACACCAACTCTCCTTGGGGCTTTCGTTCTTTTGGTAAAGGGGTAGAGATAGCGTGTGTTTGGGTACAGGATATTGCAGGTAACGATTTTTGGCCTGATGGTAAGGATGCCACAGTCCCGGATAAGGAAATAGTGGGAGACTCCAACAGCTCGGGGGGCCGAGGTCGCGAACTCATAGCCCTGTTCCATGACTGGCTAGATCAATGGAAAAGGCATCCCCTGACCATTTATTAATATTTCTTGATGGAGATTTAGAATATTTTAGATATTCAAGCATAATAAAAAATAAAATATTAGGCACTACCAAGGAGATTTGTTACACAAAATAAATTTCTGAACGCCTTAATATTTGACAGCCAAAAAATGTCAATCCATTGTCATGAGAATTCTGCATTTTTAACATCTAAAATACGCAATAATTCGAATGTTATAGATACATATTGTCGATTCAAAATGCTTATTTTAATAAGTTCTTTTATTTGAGGGGGCCTCTAACTGCATCGACGGGATGACCATTAAATGACAGGAAATTTTGTATGGTGTTAAAGTTCAAAATGACTTAAGTATCATTACGAACCTTTTGTATGGGAATATAGAAAAGTATTATTTTTAGACCTTTTCAGGCAATTATTAAAATGTATCTCTCCGTAAGAACAATCCTCGTACTTCAAGGAATATTATAAAAAAAGAATTAGCGAAATCGGTTCAGCTGTTCTCGAGATTTGCGCTTAGGAACACATCGAGCAATTCATTTTTATAACATAGAACTCCTCCACTACGATTTAAACTTTATTGTATTGTATTAAAGTTTAAATTGACTTAATTATTAAAACGAAACTTTTGTATGGATAAAGAAAACAATGAAAAGTCCCACGGGAACGCTATCGAACGGGATAAAAAGTATCCTATGTCCGTCTCCTGGCTCTAAGCTACCTCCCTACCAATTTTCAGCCAAATCTGTTCTGCCGTTCTTGAGTTATAAGTGGTGTAACTAACACGACTTTCTTTTATATATATAGATATTTGACAGCCTCGTGGCGCTGTTGGCTAGACACCAGCTTGCGAAACGAGCGGCCGCGGGTTCGATCCCCGCACCAAGATAAATGTTTGTGTGATCCACAAATATTTGTTTCGGGTCTGGGTGTTTGTGAGACCGAAAAGTCTCTCGTAGTTTCTGATACCCACGACACAAGACTCGTATCTCAGTGTGGGGTCAGGACTATGTATGTGACTGTTGGGTGTATTTATTTAACTCCCACTAGGCTAGCGTGGTGGACTAAGGCATTAAAGCTCTCAGTTGTATATAGAAAGCCTGTGCCCAGTAGTGGGAAGTATATGGTGATGACGATTATGAAATAATAAGTATTACAAATTTGACATTAACATACGTTTCCTTCAGTCAAATTCTACAATAATTCTGATTTCATATAAATATATGAAAATTTTAAAACCTAGGCTTTTTGCAAAATCCGTACACCGCACCCGACTGCGACACGTTTGGTAAACACGAAAGGGGTTACATTTATTGTAAAGTACCCGCGGAACGTGACCGAGTAGCCGCTGCCGTATCTCTTATCTCTACATCCGAATCTCCAATTATTGCGAGATTGTAATCTCTCGGAGTGTGCGGAGATCGCACAGCACTCTAGTGTGTTGGGACGATTCATTTTTGTTTACATGTTTTTGATTGATTGAGAGAATTTCTTGAGATGACAACATGGATACGATATATAATTTCATTAATAACAAACGATTGTAATTAAAAAAGAAATCTTGCATCCACTAAAATAATTGTAAATAGGTATCATACATTTTCGTTTAATAATTCTATCGATCATTAGCACATCCATTACCTTCTGGTGGTCAACTTATGGTCTCCTTTATGATTGAAAAAATCAACTAAAACACTTACATTTTTCAAATTTCTAACACCAAAGTAAAAAACACAGTTGATAGATATCTAAGACTAAGATTTTGTGAATTCAAAAATAATATCTCCGATACAAATAATCATTAAGCTCGACCCCTAGATAATAATTCAAATGGTACAAAAAGCAATAATTTTGATAAAATAACTTGTAATATATACTTTGTAAATGGGACAGGTAGACAACGGTATTAGGGAGTTTATGGGTAATAACGTGCCCTACGTTATAATTCCGCGCCGCGTTTACTGCGTGGAAACAAAAATATATCATTATGTCGATTGCGCGGGGGATATTGGGGAGCTACGGCGCTTGTGCGTGTTGCGGAAATCGGGAAATATGAGGCAAAGGTGATAATGCCTGTATTTAATTTATAACTGGTACGATGCAAAATAAAAGTTTTATTGCTAGAATGATATTATATAGTTCAGATTGTTTGGGAACGTCATGATTCATTATCATCATTAGCCCATATACATCCCACTGGGCATGGGTCTTAGTCCATCACGATGGCCTAGGGCGGGTTGGCATGAGTGTTATGTTGAGATGTAAGATGTTTTAGTTATTCACATGACCTCATCATCGTTATTTACATCTGTCCATATTTCTACCTCGTATTAATATACTTAAAATTTTGACTTGAGTGCGGACCTCTAAATTGGCATCTTCAAGCAAAAAACATTAATTTTTTTATTAAACTTCTCCATTATATTTCATCACCCAGGATTTACCACGATTGTGATTACTATAGAATACGATCGGAACAAGAAAAGGTTAGATTTTTTGTCAAATCACCGGTTATTTAACACGACTTTGGCATCCGAAGAAGCGTCATCAATAACGCGTGTGTCTTGCAAAACAATAAGCACTCGTTATTTGAGATTATTGGAGCGTAATGCTTTTTGTCTCGTGTGTGTTTCTCAATTGTTTTTAGAGTTCTGTGTGTAATGTTCAGCAAAAATAATAATAAAATAGAAGAACCCAAAGTTTGTCTTAAAAAAAATCCGAATAATCTTTAAGCTTTAAATCTTTATTGAAAAAAATGCAATTTGTATAATTCTTCCTAGGATATTCTTCCTGAACCTACAGTAAAATAATATACACTAAACATTACACAACTAACGTGTAACGCTTTTGGACTTTTATGGAAGTATATATACGACTAAATACATATAAATAAACAATGAAAAAAATATATAAAAACATTTTTAACTACACAGACCATTGAAATGTTGCGAAATTAATCCGCTAGATGGCATTAAACCAAATCTACACCGCCCTAACTTGAAAGGGGCGCAAGTACACGAAAAATGTACTGGAATAATTCAATCAAGCGTCGTTTCGTTAATTCTAATCGTTGTCAAAGTCGTCGCTCATTCAATTATTGTCGGAATTGCTCCACTCTCCCCGCTGATAAAGTTGGCAAGTTCAAGTCAAACGGGGGATAATTGTTTTAAAAATACACGGAGCGGAGTTTGTGAGCCGCGTATGAAACCATTAGCGGGAGTAATTTGTTTTCGTGTTTTCTGTGCTGTGAGTTTTAGGAAATTTTATGAATAATTGTTTGGTTTAGTGAAATACTTGCATTTAAATGATAGGTACACAAAGTATATTGTTATAGCGGTGACAAAAATGTATCACCTGTCAAATTTCAACTGTCTACATATTCGGTTCATGAGATACATCCTATTTACAGACGGACGGCAAACTCTTAGTAATCGGTCCCGTTTTACACTTTGGATACAGGACACTAAAGAAACACCACAACCCAGTCTAAAGCTGTAATAATTGCCTTTAAATTCAGTGTTATTAAACTGCATTATTAAAATAAATTCCACTTAGCACGACCAACGCTTAACATAATAAGCTTGCAAATTCTAAAACGAGCAGCGACATTTAAAAAGCCACAGAGTAGCTCAAACGGGCCGCGTGAAATATCACCCCCTGAGCCTATAAAAAAATAATTAAATAATCCACGAGCAGGAAAGAGACGCTGCGATTTTATTATATCATTTTTTATGGGGAACATGCACACCGCTTAAACGCCATAATAGAACATGATAACAGATAGCTTAGTATGATGATTTTTATTATTTTGTGATTGTATTATCACCCTCTCAGTTGTAGAGGAGGTTGTGTGATTGTATTAGATCTCCGTTGTAGAGGAGGCCCTAGCAACGGGTCGTATATAGGCTGGTGATTATGACGATGATGTATAATCATTAACCTAATTCTGAGCTTTCGACTTCAGGGCAACAAAGAAGCTGGTAATCATAATGTGGTGAGAACTTTTTAATATATTGTTCATGTGAGATAATATCATCATGTTGTGACAGACTAATGTAAGACAGGGGATTTTTCTAGAACCTACACACAATTGAAAAAATAACTGCCCGGTATTTCGTAGTATGTTATAAAAAATTATGATTTTTTGTATTGTACATATTTTACATAAGTAACGGCGACAATGACAAATGATAATTTAAATAATTAAATGTTCTATATAAACGCAATTTGTAATTTAAAATCCCCACTATATTACAAAGTGACCAACAATAAAACTAAAATGACCGAACATGCGAAATAAATTTACACGCGCAAACCTCATTACCAGCGCACGTAAACAAAACCTTTGCTATTTAAAACTCGGGCCATCTGTACGAATAATTCGCACGGCAACCCCGTCGACTTTGGCCCGGGGTAATAAAGAAAATTTCAGCAATAAAGCAAAGATATGGGCCGCCAGGGACCGACCTCTCATTAATGACTGTACCTTTTGTGGTGAAATTAATATGTGGCTGTACGGCCGCGGTGCCTTCGTCATTATCAATAGTTATGCTTTCACAAATTAAATATGGCCGCGGTTTGAATGCGCGTGGTTTGATGGTTAGAAAGTGTGTTTTCTGTTTAAATTTTGGTGTTATTTGTTGAAATGTTTTTTTTTTATTTTAATATTTCTCACACTTATACCGAAATCGTTAAGAGATGCTATTATGTAAACTTATTAAAGCCGTTACCATTTGCATTTTATTTTCAAAAACGATGTCAGAATAAATATAATTTATCAAAGATCATTGGATAGATTCAATGGTGAGTCATATAAAATTCATTCTTTCTCTTGCTCTGTTATCAATTTCATTTAAAATCGGCGCAGTAGGTTTTATCCTTCCAACCATCCCTATCAGGCTTCATATTTGCATTCCCTTCTTTTTCTTTCACATCTCTCACACATGCATCTTTTCTTTAGCCTTCCTCTGCTTGTCTTTACCACCATATTCATTCTTAGTCATTAAATATACATAGTAAATAAACTGAAGTCTTAAGTCATTCTACAAGGCCGGCGATATGTATTTACATAGATATTCGCCGTAATTCCGTCGGGTGGAGCTCTCGAACTGTAGAGCTGCGTTATTGGCTCCCCGTAACTTCGGCTTAAATATTGAAATAACAGATTAGTTCTGCCGTGAACGTTTTAGTATCACTCCCGTTCAATTCCCGGTTGAAGTAAATATTTGTTTGAGGTCGGGTGTTTGTATGTTATATGGGTTTTTGTGACTTTCAGATTAATTTAAGATGTAAATTAATGTTGTGTAATTACAGAAAGATTATTTGACAACTCATTTTTAAGCCTTAATATGAACTTCGCAATATATCATTACATGTGGTAAACGTCCAAACTGACATTGAACGTGCGATTTCATCATCATCAGTTGCGAGACGTCTAGTGCTGGATGTAGAGAATACTGCCAAAGCGCTCTGTTGGAAGCGGCTTGTAAAAAACGTGCGTTTTAACTGATCGACATTACATTCAGATAATAACACACGAAACGTGACATATCGCCATAAGCATCGACAAAAGTGTCGTCGAATTAGTTTTTAACGTCCTTATTCCGTAGCAGAGCCGTCTATAAAACGGTACCCATTCGAATCGCAGTAGACACATACACGTCAAAGTTTACTACGGCGTTTGAGACACAATAAATACTTCCTATCGATCGTACATCGTAAACGTCAGCACGGAACGTCTGCCGCGGCCTTATTCTGTGTAAATTGCAGTTACAGTTAACTATATGGTGGGTTTTAAGATTGTCTGTAACTAGAGAATAGGTTATGTGCTGTTTCAAATTGTTTAATATAGCATTCGTTTGTCGGGTTAGTTATTTTGGTGGTTAGAAATAATTTTTCTCTTTCCATATTGCATCAAGGAAACATTGTGAGGAAAACTATACACCTAAAAATTCTTTAAGGAGTTTCTCAGGGGTATAGTCTGCCAACCCGCACTGGGCTAGCGTGGTGAACTAAAACCTAATCCCTCTCAGTTGTAGAGGAGACTAGGGACGTGTTTGAGCTGATATTAAAACAAAATATAAGAACAAGTGGCTGTCTTATCGCTCTAGACAATTTAACAACTTTTATTTATTTATTTATTTACACTTTATACAAATTGTGTATAGGTGGACTTAATGGCTAGCATGGCATTCTCTCCCAGTCGAACCTAGGGTGATGCAGAGATGAGATGAGGCAGGTGTGTAAGATATTAAAACTATACCATTGACAAAAAATAGACATATAATATAAATTACTACATATACGCATACATATATACATATATAAATACATATAAATACAAAACATATATATAAATATATATATATAAAACAGTAAAGAAGAAAGAAGAAGAAGAAATAAACAGAAAGTTATGGTTGTGAACATTCCGCAGTTTCACGAGCCAGCAACTGACGAACCTTTACAGCAACATAGACACACGTTCATGCTATTCTAGTAAGCATTACGATCACAAGTAATACAATGTAAATCATAACTCGTGGTAAAATGATATAGCACCGACTATATTTCACATCGTTTTATTTCAATCGCTCGCCACTTTATTACGCTGTCAAGTGAAGCAGTTAAATGCTGTTATCAAGAAATTTGCGTTTTGTCAACGTTATCGTTCCGTTGTGGAGCAGTTGAGTACATTTTTTTACATTACAAATTTATTATGAAGAATTAATTTGAACTGTTATAAAATAAACTTGTGGAAGTGATATAACCGAACAGTAGAGAACAAAGCAAGTATACATATGTAGTCTGGGCTTTTGGCTAGCATGATGGACGAATATCTTATTTTTAACTTAAAGACGGCAAAAAACTTTATTTATTTATATATAGAAGAATTTTTCAATAGCCCTGTGTACAAATACTTATTTAAAAATCTATTTTTGCAAATTGCAACCAATGACAAAAAACGTCTCAGTGGGACTTATGTGGGATGATGATGGTGATGGATAGCGAAGTGACTACACTTCACCTAATACTAAGTAAAGTAACAAGTCGATCTGCCGAGATTAATCTCGTGTGAATACATTACATCCTTATTCTGTGCCTATAGTTACATACTAACGCTCGGACAGTTAACTTCGTCTGTTGAATAACAAACAAGTCTCCGATGAGCCATTAATGCCGTCTAACGATCAATCTGCCGCCAATAACCATTAATTACGCGAGCCTCTGTGCAATTGCCAACAACGTTGACTATGATGTACATCGGCGTTGAAAGTTAGATAAAAAAAACTGCTTTTATAACACGATAAACATTGGTCATTTTTTCGATTCATGTAAAAACACATTAAAATTCTTTAGGATTGACTAAAGTAATTATGGTCTGATGGTAACATTTCTTTATTGAATTTTAGTGTCATCAATAAGTATTGTTACGTTATATAATACTAGCATAACTGCAAAGTAAAAATATTAAATTCCACAGGGATTGTGAAAACAAACACTCATCTGCTATTACCTAATATTCTTTTACATAACTTTGTTACGTTGGTACACAGCTCAACTTTGAATTATGCGTACATTTTTATGACTTCAAATGTACAAACAGCACGATAATACAACATTCGCAACACAAACACAACTCGATTCGGTGAGCTAACTCGCCACTCATTTCTCCGCGTCAAAAACTTTTGTCTAAGTTCAAAAAATATTGCAACACGCTCGCAATGTAACCCAATGAAAAAGGGAGATAGATAATGGGCCATCTACACTTTGGCGGGCCGGCGAGCGAGGGGTGAGCGCGGGGCAAGCAGGCGCGCGGGGGGAGGGGCAACAGTTTACGAGCGATCGTAAATTAGCTCGCGAGTTCGTATCGGCAGCGCGAGCGTTACAGAATACGCCCGCGGGCCGACGTCCTTCTTAATAATTCATGCGTTCTTGTGGCCTTTACGAAAAGCACGGCCTGCCTTGTTGCAGCCGAATAGGCGTTTGGTGTTGGTGTTATTTATTGATTTAAATTATTGGGTTCAACATTATTTACTTATATGTATGACTAGTCTTGTCTTCCCCCATGATACTTTAATTTTATTTCTTACTGGAAAGCTAAAGTGACATATTTTTCATTATGGGTACTGTCATAATGAACCATGCTAAGCCTCAATATAATTACGCTAGCCTGCGTGCTCACGAGTCACGATTTCAATGTTTACAGAACGCGGGCAACATCTTCAAACTTTTCCACAGCAAACACAAATTACAAAAATGTACAACGTGAAATTGTTGATACTCGAGTAATTGGAGGAAAAAAGTTGAAAATTCGCAATACGAAATAACTGGGATTAGATCTGGGAGGAGGTTGGGGGTTGAGTTTGGGTCCGCATTCGCTCCCTTTGTCCGGCCCGTGCGGCTATGTGAAACTTTCAGAATTACATTTCAGTGTCATTGAGTCTATTCCGGTACACTGGCGGGAGTATCGAGTATTTTTTTTTTGCTTTCAGTGTGTCACGTGATGAGTTTTTGTAGGCCGCGTGTGGACCGGCTTTTAGCAGTGGGAGAATTAGGTTAAAGGGTAGTGAGTCTAATCCCCGCATCGGGAATAAGGTATAATGATTAATTTGTATATTTATTTTTTTGTGGGTTTTTATATTAATGTGTCAATTTCATCATAACTTGTATAATATTATATACTACATAACCCCTCAATATATGATATAAGACAATATTATTGACTTAAATTAGCTAATTTATATTATTGCAACATTTGATTTTGTGTCCGAGAAATTGCTTAGTGTGAATACTACGGCTAACGTATTTCAAATATATGTCCAATACAAATCTAAAGAGCTTCCTTTAAGGTTAAAATTCCTTTATGCTGATACATGTTTTCTCCACTTCCAAAATACAAAAGTAGAACTGGATTAGCATAAGCTGAACGAATTTTTTTCGAGCTAAAAGCTTACTAGTTTTATCTATCTTAAGTAAAACCCTCATATTTTCACACTAAATAATATGTTCTGGTGAATAAGCTGAAATAAATTTTTACTGAGCTTTTAGCAACTGACTGCCTTTTACAACATGGGTCACAGTTACCAAAAAACGTAAAAATAATATGCAATTTTTCTTAGTACTATGTTTAGAGGCGGTTTGAAAAACGTATCTCTATGCGATTTTCTGTAATGAACCATCATTAACAAGATATAATTAACTACTTCTATTTATTAATATAAATTATTAATTTTCTCTCATAAGCCCCATATCAATCAATTGTTTTTATTCTATAATGGAGTTGATAGGTATGCAAAGGTAATTAATTAAAAATGCAATATAATAATTTTATAAAACAGTCAAAAGCCACCCCAGACTCAAATAAAAATGCAATATAATTAAAAAATCTTACCTAAACTCAAATCCGTGACAAAATCGACCACTCCACTGTTCCACCTACGTTTCCCCAACACAGATAAGCCACATCTAGCGCAACCACTAGCCACTAGCCACCCCACAAATTAATTATACAAACGTCCATTGAATGCGGCGACATTTTTTCACCGTATCGGTTTCATTAAGCTGGACATTGGCTGTTATTTATCGGGGGCGGGGGGTCGGGGGTCGTGGCCCCCAACAGCTCCCAGCGCTCCTGTAGCCGCGTACTCAGGGTATGGGATTAATTCAGGGCTGGCGTGGTGGGGGATAAATTATATATGGTAGACAATTAAGTGTTTGTTTCGCTGCTGTGAAATGCGGTAAAAAGCTTGTTCGAAAAAGGAAACGGTCTTGTACTTTAGAAATGTGATGATAAGAGATTGATGTTAGAATTTCGCGGAAAATTTGCTTTTGTTTCTACATTTGCATTCGCGGGTCGGGCCAAGTGAATTAGGAATTTTTCAGAAGTAGCACGGAATCTGAAAATATGCCGGCACGGTAGCAATAGGCTTGCTTCCTATAAAACAGGGCTGACATATGGTTAAATGTGGGTGCAGAAATGCACCTAGTCCAACCGTTGGGGGAACATGAGTATGAAATTATGTATAATTTCTCTTCTTCTTCTTCATCAACCCATTTACGGCCACTGCTGAGCACGGGTCTCCTCTACCATTGAGAAGGTTTTGGGTTTAGGGTATGTATAATTTAGTAATCTACAAATCAATCTATAGATATAAACCATCTTACTTTAAATTACAATGCACAAGAAAATTATTCATAACCGTTATTAATTATTATTGAACAAACAAAACGCTTCGAGCCTACGCTAGCCTCAGTAGGGGCCACGGCCACTTGAGACTCCCACTTAATCCGCGTCTGTCGGTTAGGTTAATTATGGAAGTGATTAGTACAAGCCGTTCGGATCAGACGGAGGGGACGAGAGACGAAGAGGGAGGGGGTTGAAGGATTTTATTAATCGCCGCTATGTGTTCCTGCGAGTACGCATTTGCACCCCATTTGTTAGTGTGGGTTTTTGTTCGCACCTATTTTTTTGGGTTGAATAAGCGGAAACCTTTGCCTAGATGTGTTGTGTGTGTGATGAAGTTGGAGCTGTTGGTATGTGCCTTAAGCGATGATTGGTAATTAAATTGGTGTGTGGGATAAGGAACATGATTATACTATGAATTGGATAAACATAACGATACGTACTTTACGCTTTTTCATAATCATTGTCAAATTTATATAAAGTTTAACACCAGACATTATACCAGCATAGTAGACTGAAAGCTTCTAACTTAATCTACCAAGCAATAGTCCACGCCCTGAAATAAAACTACCATAAAGTATTCAAAATTACAGTTAGCTACTTTCTAAACTATGATTAGGATTCCAACATGGTAGTCATTTATTACTCAGGTCTACAACGGACTTGCTTAATCTCCAACATTGTACGCCACAGTCAACAGTGGAAGTACTACAAGTCACTTAATAAAAAACTTGTACACAAGTTTTATTAGAACGCCGTACAATTCTCTGAAGAACTGTTTAAATATTCAAACAGCTGAAATTGTAGTAGCGAGTGTAGCGCTACGACACTCGGAAACTACTGCTACGAGAAAAATTGCTACGGCGTAGCGTTCTGACGATTGTAAACTTTTTCCAAGAATTGATTACATTAGACCAGTAAAGTTTTAACTACTGGAGTAAGATCAGTAACCATTTTGTTCACTACTTAAAATTTGGACTACATACAATAGTCCTAGTTAATTACAGTATCTGTTAAAAAAGAAAAAATAAATGTTTTTTTTTTCTATTTTTTGTTTTTAAGTTTTACTTCGCTCGAGATAGGTACAACACCTTTACAAGATTTTGTTCTGTCGTAATCTAAGTACAAAAACGAACACACGGTCTCATCTAGCAGCAAACTCCACCACCAAATTATTTCGGCATAATCCAACTGAGGGAGAAAAACCAAATCTAATATAAGGTTTGGTCGAACGATTGTCCATTTCACGGTGAAATAAGCAAAAATACGCCATCACGAGCGAATATTTGTGGAGCAAGAATAAGTTTTTACGTGCTATCGACTCGCACCGACGTTGATTGATAGTTAGCAGCCGCTAGTCGCCTGAAGATGTTACTGATTATTTCTAAATGGAACGTTTTTGTACGTTCACTTTTTTGGGCCGGTAAAGTGATTACAGTGGCCCGCTATAAGTGCAATGTGGTACAAATACTGTATATTGGAGAAAAACTTTTGCAGCTCATTGGTTGATTAAATTATGCCGGTTTTATCGTTATCGTTACCTTTTCCTAAAGTTATTCCATGAACCCAGAAAAGGAAACTTGTTCTGACTATGAAGAAGACCTTTTGGGATTTCATTCATGTAAAAGCAATTCAAAAAAGACTATATTTAAAAATAACGTTATTTATAGGAAGTTAGGATATACATTAGACTCTTACGTCATTTTTTATCGTTCTTAAATAATTTTTCCAGTAATTAACATAACAAAATAAGTTTTTTATTAATTCCAGTGCAAAACTGTAGGCATTCCTACATAATGTCGTGGAAGTACCGCGATGGCGTGTCGGCATTGCATGTGTGTCGTCGCGTCTACAGAATTAACAAGCGCGGGTTGATAAATGTAACAAGTTTGTGATATCGCGACGTGCCGAGTTATTTGTATACATAATCAGCAGTGGCCGTACTTCCATAGAAGCGTATAAGCCCTGGTTGACTTATAAAATTACGATTAATAATGTTTGAGCTTTAAATCTTTATTTAATAAAAGCAATTTGATATATTAAGGAGACTATGCTGACTTCACAATAAACAATCAAAAACTTGATATTACACAATTAACGTGCAACACCTTTGAGCAACTTAAGAAGTACTGCCACTGATAAATAACACGTTGAGCGAACTAAAATATACCCTTCTTTGAGCAAGTATTTTGTAATTTTTCGGCTCATTCATTTCAAATCATCAGTTGGTACAAATATTACTATTATTAATTCATTACTACTAAGGACTAAGGCCTTAACCAATTGAAGAGGAGGCTCGTGCCCAGCAGTGCTACGTATGTTAGGCTGACGACGATACCTTAATTGAATACACCATTTAACAAGTCAACAAAGGGAAAACTCAGCGAACCGAGGCCTCTAATTGAGCGTGCAAGTTCGCCCTTACTGCACAAAAAGCGTGCAGGTCGCGGGCAGAGTTTTTAGATTGGCATGGATATGCTGGCTGATTGGAATGTATGGTATAAAAGGACGAGTGTAGTTTTCAGTTGCGAATACTGCGCGTTGGCGATTGCCGTATTGGCTGTCGAGTGCCGCCTAGTTATCTGAGTTTATATTGAAAAACAACTGCCGGTCTATATTCCTGGTGTGGGATTGTGGACTTTATTGACTTTATGAGGTGTGAGGTCTGGTAGGATTGAAGTTAAATGATGAGTTATGATAGTAATAAATACATATAATAAAGGAAATGTGGTGTGTTGCATTTAATACATACTTCTTTCGCCCTTTAGTCCTGCTTTAGTTAAGTCTTGTAATTCTAGAAATAGTGTGGAGAAATCATTCAACAAGGATGTTGTCAGAGAAATATCTTGTCAACAATGAATAGAATTTTATACGGTATACTTACAATTCACATTATTGGAGAGGTTAGTAAAAAGTGATATCGTAATTATATTTATCCACCTACTTTCAAACTTTCCAGCTATAAATTTCTGGTTTATTAGAGGTTGAGTAAATTTCCAAATTATATGATGCAATTTACAATTTCCTAACAGAAAATCTATCCCTTTGCCCCCGGAAATCAATAACAGGCCTAAACGCATGCAAATAAGGCATATATTTGCACAAAACCGACCATTTCACGTTATTAAATTTTACATTCTAACACAGTGACAGCCATTACCGTGCAATCATTACTCTAATACCTGTATTCATGCCGTCAAAGGGTTCGTATTGACAGAAATAGCGATGTAATAATATCTACTGCGGATTGATGACGACCAATATTTGTATTTTGTGTAATATCGAGTCAATGTTGGGTGTATTTATTTATATTGCTTTGATACAAATTATTATTTGATGCTAGTACAGAAATTAGTTAATTAGGCTTGGATTAAGTTGGTTTTGCCTAGAATCAGTCGTGATGGCCTCATGACCATTCATAACCTAGAGGTCCATATGCACCTCCGATATTTTAATGGTGAAGTTATATCATGAGGAAACCTGGACACTTAAAAGTTAATTCAAGTAAGTTAAAGTTACGTCTCAGGAATTTCCTAGTTTTTAGATTGTTTGTTTTCTTGGGAATTTCAGCAGTAAAATATATATGGGCTGACTAAGAATATGTAAACGATGTTAAATCTCGACCGGGCTGTAATGTAGGGTTGAGAACTGCTAAGTTTTCCTATCATTGCGACCTCTAAAAACGGGTCAACGGGAGGGGGGATTTAGTCCTTTATCCGTCCAGGAAATTGTAAATCTGGCGCTTGGCCCGCGGAATTTATTGGCCATTAAGGCCAAAGAGGGAAATTGATAATTATTTTTGTAAACGTACGGAGCGATAAATAATAAACAGACCGCGGGGATGTTGCGCGGCGGAAGATGCTTGCCGGTACACGGTTCCCGTTTTACCCTAATGTTTGTTTTCATATCGCTAAGCTGGCGATTTATAATGGTGGTATTTATTTAAAATATTAGTTGGTAAATGTACCGACACCATGTACATAGCACATACAAAGATCTTATTATTTATTTTTGTAAATTTAATTTATAAAAATATAGGGTTGTAAAATGCATTATTGCATCTTTACGACTATCTCTAATTTTGATTTAGAAAAGATATTCTTGCAATAATGGTTAAAGAAAAATAGTCTTTATTCTTCCATATATGTCCCATTTAGTGAGAAGCAAGCTTATCAGCGCTTTTGAGCACATTTCTTGGGCCATTGAGAATACCCATAATTTTCTACTAAAACCGTGGAAACTGGTAGCGATCGCAACCCGCATAACGTGCTTAAACTAACTAAAAAAGTTCTTAGGCGAATAAAGTCAAAAAACCTGCATTGGGAGCGGGACCGACATAAAAACTTTAAATTCACAATTTTTTTTTCGATATTCAAAAATATTTTGATGCATAATTTTGACCATTTGTACGGTCAGCAGCGAAAACTCTCCGGCGTCTATATCTTTATGTGACATCATATCTCGGTACGGTCAGCAACGGTGTCGTGTTTAATGCGACGTGTAAAACGAACGGCGGCGGGGAGGCGTGCAGGGGATGGCGGGAGGAGGAGTGAGTTACCAATGGTACTCCTTAGTGGGTAGTTTACTTTGAGATACTTAGAAGAGAGGTCGATGTGAAGTAATATTGTGAGTAGCTTCATGTACGAATTATAAACATTGATAAAGATATTCGTCTGGACAGATTCGTGAATTTTATACAATATGAAACCATTCCTTTTACGTAATTTATTTGATTTAAGTCATCAGCCCATAAACGTCCATAATCTGCGCTCGGGCCGCACCTACAACTGCGAGGTATCAGTATCAGTCTCAGTTTACCACGCTTGCCTTAGGCGGGTTAGCCGACTACACAGTTATATACTCCTTAGAATACACATATTCCTTAGAATTTTTAAGTGTGCAGGTTTTCTCATGTAATTATTTTTTTTAACCATTCAAGTACATGAGTCATAATTTGTGATTAATTTTGTTTTATTTTTGAGTTGTTTTAATTAGTGTGGGATAACTTTTATCTTTGAACGATAAACATGGTTGCCAGTGTTGCCAATGTATGGCGTAAAATACTGCATTAATACAATTCTAATTGATATGGCAGTAACGGAGATGAAACCACAAAAACCCGCCACTCCATTATTCCACACATTGATGACTTGCTAGCACGTAAGAAAGAGCGCTATCTTTAGTGTTATGGCCGTCATATTTCACGGCGAACTTCTTATATCATGAAAGCGAAATCATCTCCATGGCACGCTCATTATTTAAGGGAAAGTATCTCGGATAGACCGTATTGCATATTTCCTCAAACATTTTTCTCATATTTTCTTTCACTATGACAAATTGTCGAATAAATCACGTCGGTAGCGGCGCCCGTGGTAGGGGCCGAGTAAACAATGCCGCGGTGACGAATGCGCATAGTGTCCGGTGTCCGGTCATCGCTCATAGCAGGCCGTCCGGCGTCCGGCCGTCCGGCTGTCCGGCCGTCCGACTGGCTACAGTATACCATTATGGGGAGATATTACGTAGATTTGTAAGACGGTATCTGTCTTGTTTGATGTCTAGTTAGAGTGATTGCGAGTTGGATAGCATGTTGTGATGTCATTATTGTGAATTCAACTTTATTAACTTGGGTCTCTATGCAGGACTGGGTACTTAAGGTTCAAAGTTGTCAGGCTATATTAAAAGACGGACAATAAGTATGTACTTGGTGTTAAAAAATTCATTTCCGAATGTTGGCGAATGTTCTTTGTTATAGATATAAAAAGATAATTATTTTTTTACAAATGGGGATGAGTTCGCCATAATCATTATATTAACTAGATTGTTAAGTTCTCATAAATTCAGGTTTTGAATTCAAATTTTATTGTTGACATGTACAAACCCAAAATTATAGGAATATTTCTAAGCCTTGGTTTATTTATTTGCCAACATATCAGAGAAATACGTAAAGATGAAAACCATATTTCTATTTCACTTCCACTAACAAAATCATTCTTCTCAACAAAGAATACACGCTATGCAAAAACCAATTACTTGAAATCGACATAAACAATTAATTTTACGCTGTAAATTAATCTGCGCTACGTCAAAACTATTAACAGTGCTGTAAACGTAACAAAAATAAAACCTTTGGAAATATAATCCGCAGACATATTAAAATCTCAGTTGAGAAATAAAAATGTGATACTCGGAAATGCGCGCGGAAATAATGAACATGAAAAAGAGATCGAAAACCACACCTCTAGCACGAAAAGTAATTGACGACGCCAAAATTTCGCTAAAATATTTTTTGTCCACTTCAAATATGCACCTGAGAGTTTTCACTAGGATGATATTATTGAAAATAATTTATACCGTAGTATTAATTTATATAATTTACTAACATACTCTGAAGCTTGTGTCTCCAGAAGGGTAGGTAGGAGTGTATTCCAACACCCATATTCGTAATTTAATTAGATCCATATTATAGACGGGCTATTGCCTAACTTCAAGCTGCTATTCATAATTTTCTAACAGAAAAATCTTATAAAGTTTTGCCTGGCTAAGAAATCAAACCTTGCGATCGCAAGATTGAAATAAATTCTCAAAGAATGAATGATCATTTCGAAAGATAGTTTTTCCTTTATTTATGTCGTTGTTCTACTCCCTCATATCTCAACGGTTTTTAAATAATCATCTACTTGTTTGCACACCTTCCATACATTTTGACATGACCTCATAAAGGTTCATCCGAAAGTTACTTACCCCGTTTTTTCCTACGTTTCAAGACCACACTGTCTATAGCGAAGGGAAAAACATTCAACGAGCGATGCGCATCCCAAGGGAATCTTTCGGAGACAAGGGCGGGCAGGGGAGAAGGGGGATTTGAGGAGGGAGGGGCGCCGAGACGGAAGCTGTGGCCCGGAAACGGCGGCTGGCGGAAACGCACGAACCCTTTGCCTCGTCCTTTGTTTACCGAGCTCTCGCACAACTATTAGCAGACGACATTAATAAGCCCCGACTGTGGCCCTAAACGCCATTTGGGTAATGAAAAAAGTTCAAAGAATTCTCGACTTTAGCGTGCTCGAATTGTTTGCGGCATATTTCGGAAATGCTGTAAGCGTTATTAGGACGGTTCAATGATTTTTCAAAGACAAAAGAATGCTGCTGTTGTGATAGGATATCATTTTAAGTTGTTAATAATAAATACGAAAAAAATCATCCAAAGCAGTACAGATTTCTGACTTCATGTTAAAATAATCGGTGCGGATACGAGTACCGTACATGTGATCTGTCGTGAGGGTTTAGGCCTCAGTCCACCCATGTGGTCTAGTGCGGGTGGACTACCCACAACAGTCAACGCGACCTGTTACAGTCACACGGGTAAGTAGTTATATAAAAAAGAACCTTCACTGACCTTTATATACCTTTTGGCTTTTGTTAATAATCCTAATGTGGTGTGCCTAGCCGCTTCGGGGCCTAGTGGCACCATTTCTTTTAATATCTCCAAGCAACTTCTGAGGTGTGCTCTCCTGAAACAAATAATGATTTGGTTAATAAAATATTTACAAAAACCTTTACATCCCTTAAAAATAATTAGGATAAATACATCCAACAGTCACGTACATAGTTCTGACCCTATACTAGAATACATATATTTCTTGATGGGTATCAAAAACTAAACTTCTTTCGATCTAAGAAATGTTTGTGGATCACACAAACATTTGTCTCGATTGAATCCGCGAGCATTTGATTGATTTGGCAAGCTGGTAGTACCTAGTCAACTGCGCCACAGGGCTGTCAATTTTATTCGAAAAACTTCAATGACAACACGAGGGCATTCCTCGTTCAACCCTCACAACCGTCACACATACAAGAAAAAATACATTATCTGCGGCACAATCATTAACACGAGTGACTAGCGTGCGTGCCAACACAAACTAATTTATTTACACTTCTTTATTATCGAGTCGGGAAGCATTCCGTGTGAACATACACTGAACGCGCTCGTAAATGTAATTATCTCATATTTTTATGAACCTGCCATTACACCCCCCTTTCCCCCAATTACACGTGACACTGGACAGAGCTTGTGTGAAATATTATCACTTACAATAATAACCGAATAATGGTACGTTCATGTGTCGTTTGGTTGTTTTTATATGTTTCGCTGTGGTGGTATTACTGTTAAGTGGTAGGCAGTGAATAGTTAGAACTGTTTATGGTGTATTTTTTCAGGTGTAATTTTTGATAGTGGGTATTAATGTGGAACAAATTCTGTGGTGTTCGTATATTTGTGGGTAGAGTTAATAAGAGTTACTAAGATATTTTACGTAGGGCGTAAAATTGGTTGATTAGAATGTAAATAAATATATAGAATACCAATAAATTTTCCATTCCCGGACTAATTAATAAGTAATAACTATTCATTCAGTATTCATTATTATTGCTTCTAGGTATGCAGTTTCCTATTGATATCTTTCTTTACATTTTAGCCACGAAGAATTTCTATAACACAGACATCACTGTAACGCTTACATTTATAAAACTAAGACAGCATAGGAAAAGTTTATTATATTCGTCACGGTTCTCAAAGAAAGTCGTGCACTACCATTCCAAAATGTTATTTCCAAACACAGGGAGCCTTAGGCGGATCAGTGCTTCATATAGTTTACGTGCACTCGTAAATAGCTAGAATATAACGCAGGTGGAACAATAATAAAGCCACTAAGAGGGTATTACATTACCGTAACCGCCGTTTCTCCGTTTCAGCACAAACGAAATGCACGCTCCACCGCAATTTGCGACCGCGCGGGGAGTTACCATGGGTATAAATGTTCAGTGATTTAGAGGCGAGATTTTTGTGAGTATCGATGGGAATAAGTCTCTTAATTGAAGTTGTAATATGTTGGATTTTAGGTCAAGGATGGTACAGGTAATATTTGTGCAATAATTTTTTTAACAAGTTCGTTGAAATATCATTATCAGCATGGAGTCTAGGAATGTGTTGAAATAACGGCTATAGGCTCGCATTAATTCTGTGATATGCATCTCTGATCGCCCTTTCGAGAAATAAACGTGAAGCTAATACATTCATGTTCAGTGTCTCACTTATATAAAAGTTACGACATGATTTAACCGTGTCATTGTTATTACTGCTTTTATATACTTTTCATATACGCACTTCTAACTTACTAAGTTTTGCTGTGTATGGGCACATTTCCTTCGACAATTTACAAAAAAAAAAAAACATCACGCAGCCTAATCCAGTATAAAGTAGGTAACATAGCAATACAACCACTTCTTTGTTGACGATTATTTCTATAATGCTTTATTGAATTTAGGGTGATTCGCGTTCGAGAGTCGGTAGTAGTGTGGCAAATAAGCTTTGTTAGCGAGTGGAGGCGCGCGGCCCGCGGCCCGGCTCTGCCCGCCTTTGAACGCATATTTACTTGTTACATTCGGCTCGTGTTTTAAAATAATAAAATGTTATTAATAAATAAATCTTAGAAATAAAACTTTACTTTGTTTTCTGTTACAAGGTGCAGATGTCTTTGAAATAGTATAAGATGTTTGACTCTTTAGAATGTCATGTCTATAGTGACGCGAGAATAGCTAAGTAGTGATGAAGTGATGACGCTATAAAATTCCAAGTACATCAATTAGACTCGGTCATTTCAAAATTTTGTTCACCACCCTGTTAGGAAGCAGTTTTCACTAGAGGGAACGGAAAATAACTTAGTTACCTTTTTTTTCCTCCTGCTAAGTAAGAATTTTACTACTGTTACTTGTTAGTGTTCGTTTAATATCTTAATATGTAGATTTTCTTAATTAAGTAACAATTCCATAATAATGAAATCTTTTCGATTTGTACTAAAAATGACATTTAGCCAGTCGAATTCAGGAACAAAGCCCTCATCCTATCGGACGAACAAAACTTATACAAATAATCATAAAACTCGTCGCAAATTTATTGCGTTTGTCCCAAAGTCTCGGAGATATAACTATCGTAATTAATTCACAAACAAACTTCCATCTACTTAGAAATTTTCGCTCGGCAACTCGCTAAACCATAATTTTAACGTTTCCTTCCATTCATTTCGCGAATCTCGGCCGAAAATACACTTAAACGTTGTTAATTTATTGCCGTGTTATTCGAGATGGCAGTGGGAGGAGAAAAAATAATGTCTGCTGGGAAAAAAGGACTAATTGCGTCAGGTATGGCGACAGACGGGGAACGTACCCTTGCGACTAGATTAAATAACAGTGTATGCTTGGCAGCGAGTTGAAAGTTTAGTGGGAATAGTGCCACCTATATTATATTGCTGAATATATTATGAATCATGAATTTAGTTTTATATTTTGTTATCATGACTGCCTCAGGGTCTCCCGGTCCAAGTAAGGACCGTGCGATCTAGATGCCATGGATTCGATTCCCGGGTCGGGCCTCCTGTTATGTGGGACTGGGACCAAGCAAAATATGAGCGCAGTAATGCACTTTTGCCTATCCCTTCGGCGAAAACAGGTGTTCCGTGGCATTTATGTATTTCTTTTTTTATATATGACGGTTTATTTATTTTATTTATTAAAACTTTATTGTAAACATCGACCTATGCATCGAATAAGGTTACTTATGACTATAACACCAAAGTACTTTTTATGTATATAATCGAGTTAACATTGTTTATATATTGCAGCAGTAAAGTAATAATGATCATAAATTTTGTTGTTGTTTGAATAACATAAAAATTTACTGATAATTTTGTGCCCAAATAAGTTTAAATCGCTGAGAAAGAGAAGTTGTGCAAAAGAACATATAACTTTATTCTATGCATAGGTCGACATATACATTGAATTAAACTTAATATTAAACAAAAAGAAAGTACAAAGGGCGGCCTTATCGCGCAAGGCGATGTCTTCCAGGCAACCGAGGAAGGAGATGAATGAAGAGTGTACAAAGTTACAAGTTGAAGAAAAATAAAATTTGTGCAAAATAATTTAAGAAGAAACACAGTACAGGAAAAAATATATAATAAAATAAACGAAAATAAATAATAAATAAATACACCCAACAGCCACATACATAGTCCTGACCCCACACTAAGATACGAATCTTGTGTCGTGGGTATCAGAAACTACGAGAGACTTTTTCGGTCTCACAAACACCCAGACCCGGAACAAATATTTGTGGATCACACAAACATTTGTCTCGGTGCGGGGATCGAACCCGCGGCCGCTCGTTTCGCAAGCTGGTGTCTAGCCAACTGCGCCACGGGGCTGTCAAACAAAATAAATGTATAAACAAACATACAAAAACGTGGATAAATACATACATACCCACAAATATATATACATACATACAACGACGACGACGGTTAAGTGCTATATGGATCACGTAATAAGTACAGTGCATATTTTTTTCAGTTTTAGAAATTATTTGTGATATAACAACAACAAAATCCCGACGTAAAATAAACGTCCCAAAACAAAGTGGCATCAAACTATTATTCAGAATTTTTTCAGGCAATCTGGGCTTTTGGGCTTTTTTGGGATTATCGCCACAGGATATGATGTTTCTTTCATCTTCTTCAGAACATAGATTTCTACGTGCAACACTTCAAAACCTATCTAAAACCATCACAAACTGCACAAAATGCATTAGTCACGGCTGTTTGGCCCGTCGCTGTAATAAACGTGCGGAATGCAAATTAAGTTACACGATCGCAGCCGAACGTTCGCTTCCCCAGCGGATATTGAAACCGGCCGGCTCCAGTTGCACAGTCGGGAATCGAGAATCGGAACCCGGGAAACTCGCAGCCCGCCCAGACAGGTTTCACATTCACTATACCTATAGCATTTGTTGCTTCATTTGAATGAGGGTTTTGAATTTAGAATAGGTTTTTGAATGCAGTTTGGTGATGGTTTTGTTACAGCTGTTTAATAGTAAAGCGATGTAGATGGTCACGGGTTCGAATTGTTGGTCAGGGAAGGGTTCTCATGTTTTTTCATTAGAAAACTCTAAGTAGCAGCATAGTCTATTTAGTTTTTAATTAGAATATGGATTTTATAAGTGGGCATCACCATGAGGTAGATTGTTACAGAATGGCTAAGGCATTAAGTCCGTCTTGATACAAATTGTATTATAAATGATAAACACATCAATAAATAGTCTCGCAATATAATAGGCAAAGACAATAAACAGACAAAAACGTATTATCAAATCTATAATACATATTCACGAATTCTTTCATACCAGTGATTTGAAACAAAAGAGCGTTGAATTAAAACAGACAGAACTCCTTCCATTCCATTCCCAAACAAAAGGTTCAGAAGTGGCTGTCGTAAATATGATAACAATATCAGCGATGTCAGTCGATGCTGTAACTCAACGGGCCTATAAAACCGCGTCGTAAAGACCGACAAAACAAAATATCCGCATTGGGCCCCCCGTTGGACCGCGGTTGTAAATACGTCGAACGGCGAGATATCGCCCATTCTCGGGATTAACATAGATTAAATCATAATGTTATGTAGCTTGGTAGAGGATTGCAGAGTGTTGTCGTTGGAATCAAGTAGAATAGTAAATGACAATTTTAACATATATATGAGTATGTGTTTATCATGTATTGAGTGAGGAGATAGATTCTTAAAAAGGAATTGCCTAGGTACCTAAATTGACTGATAGGTGCAGGTCCAATATGATGGACAAACGCTTAGCCTGTACAATAGTAGAAGAGAAATGAATAGGAAATGAGAATAGTAAATGAAAAGGTAATGTCGACGCTCATTATGTTTTTTATAGTGGCAATCCCGCTACAGCCTGCCACTCTGACACAACATCGGTGACGGGTACGAAAAGGTGTCAAGGAACGACGGCAAGACGTTTTTGGGAAATCCGTCGTGATCAAAAGATAGTACCACGTATTCGGTGGAGTGTCGCGCTAAATTGAATAATTATAATATTACGGACTCACTAGCGATATTATTTCGATTATACGTCGATTAAGTCAAATGCATTTTATTCTCTTCGCCCTAATACTCACGCCTGACGCTTGTTTGCCTTAAAACGATGAAGCCGGCATGTAAAAATACCCTAGTTCCTTCATATATAAATAAGAAGACATAGATGGGAAAAGATAGATCTCCAAAATAATGTAGATGTAACCAAGACTACCTAAAGCCTTCTTTAGTTAGCCATAAGCCTTTACTAAAGACTTACAGATAAAGTTGTTCAAAGTAGCTTACATCTATTTACAAAACTAAACTTTTAGTTTCCCTACAACCTTACGGACCCTTTTCGCCGTATCATTCCAATTTTAATTACATGAGACAAACAGAAAATAACTTAACCCACTGGCGAAAGTAAGACAATAGTTCCAAAAGTTCCATTCATAAAACACGCATGAATCAGTGTGTAGGGAGTTAAACCGCCTCCACAGCTCCTGTTGTATTCACAATAACGGTGTACATTGTTATCAGCCCGATGTGGCACGAGAAGGCACAGTTTACGACGCAATAAATTACCGTACGAATAGAGGAACTCGTAAAAAAGTCATCAAGCCAAAATTGGGCGCACTCGACTATGATAATGCCACGGACAATCGGGATAATTACACCCCGCCCTGCCGTGAGGTGGGGCTTCTAATTGTTTAGTGGTGAAACTAACAGTTTTTGTTAAATGTTATTGGTAGTTTGGACACTTGAATGTATGATTAGACGACTGGAAAGTATCAAATTTTTAAAATTTACAAATTCTATTTGTCTTTAAAAAAAACATTAATATGTTTTTTAGGTAACAGATGAAGAACTAACTACCTTTCATGGTACATTTTTTCCAGTATTTTCCTACTCAGTAATATAACTCACTTCACAATTACGGATAAAGAGTTAACGACCGCCCAGTAAAACCATCCCACACAATTAATTACACCGAATTAATCGCGATAAGTGACTTAAAGCCAACAAAAGAAAATAAAAAGTTACAACTGGCCGTAAAACTTATTCCGTGTTGGGGAATAAAAAAAATATATTTTTCTCCTAATAAATATTTTTATAAGGCCGCTAAATACGCGGAGTTCATTCACATAACCGCCGTACGAGCGATAAACGCTTATTTCATATTTTACTACACAACTTCCAGCTCAAACTTGCGCTGTTAGGGGTGCCGCTTGACCTATACTTACATGGCTGTCAGCAGGCGATTAGGTGGGATTTTGTCTTTGTATATACAATTTTACCTGTTCATTTTGAGTATTAATAGAAA
The DNA here is from genome assembly GCA_030295005.1 of Cephonodes hylas. Taxonomy (NCBI): domain Eukaryota; kingdom Metazoa; phylum Arthropoda; class Insecta; order Lepidoptera; family Sphingidae; genus Cephonodes; species Cephonodes hylas. Next base: position 12,053,303 of record AP025371.1, read on the forward strand.
CGGAAGAAGAAGATGCAACCTAAATTGAAGGGTTCTGTGAGCTTACATGAAGATATTTATAACTATTGCAGAAGTCATGAAGGTATAGTCGAACTGGTTAAGCCGCTTTTAAATCAATTCTTATTAGTACCAAACTTGTTTTTAAACCTCTTTTTAACTGCAGTTGATACTGCTTACAAAAATTAAATTACCCTTATACCAAACACAATCTTATACATAATAAAAAGGGTTATTAAAATTACCACAAACTTCGTTCATGGTATGTTCCTCTCGATATCTCCAAGAGTCAACCCTGGTCCACCAAGTGTCGTATTACGTGTCCCTATTTGTCCAGTAGCTCGCAAGGTTATAAACGGGGTCGTTATTGTGATTGCCGACTTGTGTACATCCCCTGCACCCTTCTGCACCCCTCTGCACCCCTCCAGGATAATTTACTTTTACTAACATGTCTTCCGTGTGTCGTGAAACGTTTTGTGAAAATATAACTTCGAATGACAGCTTACAGTAAGTTATTTGGAGTTTTTTGTGTTGCAAAAATAGATTGTTTCACATTTTTATTGTTAAGTAGGGTTCGTCATTTGCTATCATATTATACAGGATGTAAAAAAACCGTGATCGAAAATTAAGACAGGCAATAGTTGCGGTAATTACAGAAACATTAACGTGAAGGAAAATCTCCACAAGAAAATTACAGCCTGTCCCACAAGAACATAAACATAAAAAAATTCAAATCTTAATGTTCCTACTCGTAAATTGCATCAATTCGGTTTAAAAGTAAAAGGACACAACTACGAATAAAAACAAAACAAAATAGGTTAAAATATATTTTCAAACCAAAACATATTTCAAAAACTGCATTCAACTACATGCAACCCGTTTTGGTCGGACAAATATTTGTTACATATTTTGTTGACAAACAAAAAGTACGCATGAAAAAATCCGACAAACGCACATCTGTAACGGCAGGGCGGAACACCCATTTCCATTTAACCAACAACCCCCACTAAAAGCTTTTTTCGGGCCATTTCATCTGTAAATGAAATTTTAGCAGCGTTCAAATAATAAATGGCATTCCATCAAATAAACATCGTTCGCTAATAATTAATCACGAATCAATCCGTAGTTTTGTTGCTACGATTTTTTGCACTCAACTTTTTTTTTGTATTCGCTACATTTACGAATTGGGGCGTTGGAAACTTTCCTTTTTGTCGGAGAGTAATCTTTATTAACTTCGATTAATTATGGAAACGTTTTATAGATTTACTTTTTGAGCTTGGGCGGGATTAAGGCCGGCATAGTTGAGTCTGATCGCTTGAAAGATTGTAAGTTCTGTCCTATGTGAGTATCAAGCAACAATTTTTATCAGTGCCGAAATACACAAGGAGTATATCAAGTTTAGGCTATAAACAAGAGATGGTAAACTTACGGAGAACAATTCCTTTTGTTATAAAAAAAAATATTTTGAATTTTAGATATAATTAAATTGTCCCAAATCACAAAAAAAACGATAAATATTTTTTTATTGTTTGTATTTATAAATTACTGAACCTCATTACGCAAATATTAATTGTAGCATAATGTTATCTAAACTGATGTCTGCGATGTGGCCACTAATTACGAATGCAACTAAATACAGTGCAATTACACCGAGCGATTCAACTAATATTAAAAGCGCGGATTATCGGGAACAACGATCACGTCATGTTAGGGCTGGCTCTAGTTTACTTTTATTTTAAAAAAGCTAATGAATAAAACCTTGCTGTGGTAAATGAAATAAATCTTTAAATTTTAACCAGAAACGTAAAAAGATTTTTGAATGATACGTGAGATTTTTAAACACAAATGACGGAACGTGGGTGAAAAAATCTTTCTCTATTTACCCTTTTAGGAGACTTGCTTGTGTGTGGGTGCAAGTGTTACTAATTAATGTCATATTATTCGCAATAAATAGTTTTTATAGCTACCCTAAAATAAATAAACTAACATCGGTAAGACGTTTCACAACCAAAGTTCATAAAGATATTTTTTAGGAAAATACCTCTTAAAATTATTTTTAATTAATAATTATAAATAGTCTCTACTGATCCCGTTTTACTGTTTACGTTCAACCCTGCACGAGTTCAACCGTCATATTTACCTAATAATTAGTATTCCTGCCGCGTAGACGCGTTCGTGCTACGAGCCTACGGTACTACGAGGCTACGCTGTAGCGTCGCTACGTCCGCTACACACGTAGTTATAAACGATGCCTACGGTGGTTTGTTTTGTTCTGCGTGGAATACTGAGTTGCGTGCAGATTTTCCATTGGATTTTCTTTTCAATCTTATTTCGTTTGGGGATACGAGTGGGGGACTCTGGTTGAGTGGAAATGTGCAAGTGTAGTTATGTTACTGTAAGTTGTAATTGTATTTAATTTAAAATTCTAATTAGTAATGAGTTTGTTTTTGAGTTTAATTAATGAGTTAAGTTATAACTCAGTACAAGCCAGTAGTAGTTTTAAAACTGCTCTATAAATAGTAATAAAACAAATTGTATAAATGTTTGGATCACTAGTTATTATAATACTTAAATATATTCGTCAACAAAAAATGATAAGTTTGGAAAAAGAGTTCAATATATCACGTAGTCCGGTGTATAAATATTATGAAAAAGAATGTGCCGTCACTGGGACGATAAATAGCTCGTCCGTACGCACATACGCACGTCCCATCAAATCTGTATGCAAAGTGTCCTTGGGAACCTGTCACAGTACAATACAATGCAGTAGATCAATTTATATTCAGACCTTTATTGATAAGAAAGTAATATCTATCTGCGTATTGAATCTGTATTATGAATATGTAGCTTAGTCAGTGTGGGACTATTTATTAAGTTTGAGTATTGATAACTTTGACATACTTATATATCAAAGAGTATATGTAGTTATTACGACATTACAAGACTTTTTATTTGGAGCATACTTGTGTTAACTGCATTAATAACATTGTATAGAAGAATAGGTTTAGGTCTTTTTAAATATTTCGGCGCAGAAAAGAGATGTATGTGGAAAACAGGAAAAAAAAGTGAATTAGGTAGAGAATTACGATTATCACTCACCTATCGGGACATTTACGTCTTATAGTTTCTGATGCCCACTACTACTCGACTCATAATATAGTGTGAGGTCAGAACTATGTACATGACTGTTTGGTGTATATATTTACTTAGATAATTTCGTAATAATTTTAATTATTTAGATCTCAGATAATTTCGTATTTCACTATAAAATTTCTTATTAAAAAAAAAAACAGGCATCTATCTGACAGGCACTACTGAGTATAGCTACACTGTGTGACGGAAGTCTCATTTCCTCCCGGTCACGTGTGGCCCTGAGTGACCCTCCCAACTCCGATCCCTCCTTTTCCTTTCACGTCCGCGTGCCGACAGATGAATGGAGTAAAGAACTGTATGTACTCAACGAGTTAGTTTTAGATCGAGTAAAGCTTTCCACTTTAGGATATTTTATTGATAGAGTCTAGGTAAGGTAAATATATTTGTGGCTTGTTTTATTAAATTGAATATGGAATAGACCATGAGTAAATTATCATTCGATCAATACAATTTTTTGAAAGTACAATGATTTCGATATCAATCCAATCATAAGTGCTCAAAACTATTTAAAAATAAATACATGACTCGAACACAAAACCCGCAACCAAGCGATGGGCGGAAACAGTTAGGGACTAACCTCAGCGCCCACATATGGCCTAGGTAATATGCAAAGTTTAATTTGGTACGGCCTAGAACGATATAATGACGATAACTTCGCTATATAGGAACGAATATTTATCTATGATTATTTACGTTAGTAGCTTCGATATTAAAAATGCTTTGCGTTAATTAAAGACATACAAAGACTCTACCTACTACTCGACAAAGGCATAAATAATGTGAAGCCCAAAAACACAGCCTTACAAAAATACGAGTGGTCATTTTTAAATCTTTATTTACCAACTGCAATTTGACATATATATGTCCTAACCCCACAATAAACAATTATAGACTAGACGTTACACAATTACCCTTTAACGCTTGTGGGCTTCTATGGAAGTACGACCACTGCTTTATACACACAAAATGCTTGCTTACAGCCAATAATACAGGATGCAAATATAATTAATTAAGCCGGTACTGTGGAGAATTCCTGGCGGGCACAATGGGCACCGGCATTGTGTGGAATCGCCGATAGCTGTGCGTGTGTGTGTTATTCGTTTGACGTGGCGTGTTTACAAATGAATGAATGCATTGGCGACCGGGCTGCCCGCCTCATGTCATTATGTGCCGTTTTAGACTGTGCCCATGTGGTGAACGCTTTATATATGATGTTGGTGCATGTCGTGTTGGATCATTGAGTTTGTCGATAAGGGTAAAAAGTATTGTACACAAGATCAATTGTATTATGGAGTAATTTAGGTTTTCTCATTTTTGATTGTGGACAAAAGTGAAACTGCGTAAAGCTGGTATTATTCTACTTATGTGTCGTTTACATTGTTCAAATGTTCTAATATTCCCTAGAGGCATATGTGCGACTTACGATTGTGTTCGCTTTTGAGGTCTAACAAAACCACCGCAAGTTTTTTGCACAGATATATTTTTGACATATTTAACAGTATAAAGTGTATAACATTACCTACCAAAAAAATCTTACCCTCCCAAATCCCAGACTCAAAACACGATCCAACAACCACAGGCGCTCGCGATAAATATTTTCAAAAATCTGTGCATGCGGGCTGCGCTGATTGACGTTGCGATATTATCAAAATAACGTGAACGCAGCGAGAGATTGCGGCTGGCACAAAGGCACAAGACGCGGCGTGTTTGCATCCGAATTATTCGGCCATCCAAAGATTTCGATCGCGCACAAAGGTAATGCGACGGTTCCGAGGGCTGTGTAAGCTGGATAAAGCGAGCGGACGCGCCGCGGGCGATGCTGGCGTTTCCCAGGACGCACTCGGATGAGCGTTGGGGGGTTAAATTAAAAAATAAAACTACAACAGTCAAATAACTGACTCCACAATAAGGTACAAGTCTTGTATCGTCGGTATCAGAAACTACGAGAGACTTTTTGGTTTCACAAACACCGCAAACTAAAACAAGTATTTGTGGATCACACAAACATTTGTCTCGTTGCGGGAACGAACAATTTCATTTCAAATGCAATTTTGATTAATCAATGCATTCAAACAAAGATAGTAATTTCCTTAACAAGGGATTCGGTAGATTAGTCTTTTTTTCGACCAGTAGAACATGACTAATTTGAATGAAACTCTATGGAGGTTATTAGATGCGATGCGATGTTATAGAGGTTATTAGATTATACGTTTCCAGCAATCCCTGTGGAAAACTTTTAAACGCTCATGGCTTTTAGGATTTATTTGGTTCCCAAAACCCCCAAAACCGTTTCCCAAGTCCGTACCACCATCACAGAGCATTGAGCAACAGTACATCAATAACATACAAACGTGCAAATAGATAGGCCACAGTTGCGTAGGCACAGTAATACAATCATCTTTACGGTACGTCTAGAGTTTTTAACGAATATTCAATTTCGTTGCACATATGAGACAAATATTAGGCATATGAATGTTTAAACTAGCAACGCTTATTACATGGTTTTGTAGGCACTTACATACATCATAGTTAGGAAAAGCTTTAAATGTAAATGAAAATTTTCTGTTATTTCATAGTTAATCTTATTATTTAATAATTAAACAGGAAACCAAGATTTTAAACCTACATTTACAGTTCACCATGTATATAATGTTACCATGTATATAAAATCCTCAGTTCAAAACATTTAAATATAAATTTAAAAAACTAAAATCCCCATTGAAGTAGAAATATCCAATAGCTCGAACTCAGCTCAAGCCGACACACATATCTCCAATATAAAAATTAATCAAAATCAAATATCGGAGTTGCCCATCTGGCGCGATCTCGACTGTGCGTCGAAAACGTGAGCCCATCTGAAGTGGCGGGCGGCGGGGGCGGTGCGGGGGCGAAAGGGGCGGAGGGGGCGAAGAGGGGCGGACAGGGCGGAGAGGGGCGGCGGGGGCGGATGGCGGAAGCACCCCGCTCGCCGGAAATGAGCTTTCGATATCCGCCCCGCCTCGCGCCCACTATGCTCATATCAATTTCGTTTTACAACGTCCCGTGCGCCGCGCGTACGTTCCGACGGCGGAAAAATGCATCGCAAACATTTGGAAATGCAATTTGTGCTTCTTATTTAATTATTTTATGCAAATATTTAATAGAGGTTTCATGTGGGCGGGAGTTTTGCAACTGGTTGGTGTATTTGAGGTCCGATTCGATGTGCGGATGGAACTGCTCATATATTTTATAGTATAGTACAGGTATATATAGGATCGGTAAGGCATTTTAGCGCTTGTACCGGTATTTCCAAAAAGGTAGGCAGAGGTGTATATTTGCATCCAGATTTGTCGATTGTATTTGTCTTACGTAATAGGGTGCGAGCCTATTATTGTTTTATAGACACACTCCTAGGCTTTGTTGCAACTGAAAATGTTCTAATATTGAGTTTTAAATCGAACCCGAGATCTATTGATCGCTTGGCACAGAATAGTTCCACCATACCTCGAGTCAACAGGCTCATAAATCTTACATTTCATTACATCAAATCAACATTTTACGATCCAGAATTGGATAGTCTTTGTAAACTTGAAATCTAAGGTCATATTAGGCTATGATGTAAGGTGGGTTCAATGCGCACACATAGAGTGTGGCGGGCAGATACACACGTCATGACAGCCGACCGAAGTCATTACGTTTGATATTTGCGAGCAATTGGGCGGAAAACGTCTAATGTGTTCGGAGACGAGTGCCGAATTGAGTTGCGAATGTTTGTCATAGACTAATACTTTTTATGGAGATAGGACAGATCGATGATTGTATTGTTAGGCATGATGATTTTATGATAGTTTAATAAGTGGTAAATAATGAGAAGGATACATAGTCCTAACGCAAAATTATGGTATTAATCATCATAATGAAGAATTTTTTGGATCAAACAGAAACCAGGGCACTAAACAATTATTTAGGATTCACACAAAGGTAATAAAGCATGTGATATCTCATAGTATGTATGTAGTAGTATTATTATTAAAAGGTCAGCTTATCCAAGAGTCAGAACCAAGATATAGATTGGAAGATTGGAAGGAAGGCCCGTTTCACCACGCAAAGGTACCTCAAGATGACTTAAAATCATTAACAATTATATAACTATGAGAACGAGTTTTTTAGATCACAACAAAAAAAGAAACATACATAACTATAATACTTATATAAAAGCATGTTTATTCATATTTTAAAGCAAACGTGTGGACTATTTTGAGAGCGTTCACTTAAGATGGAATAAAATTTTATATGGTCATATAATAGTTCTCGTGAATACATCACGTTCTCGCAGTTTGAAAGAAAATACACAAACTCCTTTATTGTAGCGTTTGCAGTTTTATTTATAAACTCTAGAAGCGCGACTGTATGTGATTTTGATCGCTGCACTTGAAATCTCACATGCAGAATCTCAGGTGCTTTGTATGCTGTTTATAGAACAGTTATTATGCGATAAACTATAGTTAAATTTGTAGAATACATAGGCTCAAACATCACTTTTTACCATTAAATTTTGCAATTGTAATATGGGGCGACAAATTCGCCTTTTTAGTCCAAATATTAGGCCGTGGCGTGCCATAGGAGAGGCCTATGTCCAACAGTGGACGAATAAAGGCTGATGATGATGATGATGATGATGATGATGATTAGGCCGTGTTATAAGAAAATGGTAAGAATATCTTTCCAGATAGAAAAGAAATGTTTTTATGCCGGAATTGAACCCGCGAATCGCCTTAACCGCGAAACCCCTTATTACTTGCTATTTTGGTGAAAAATGGCGTAACTGCTAAACGATAAAAACGAAATAATTGTGAAGTATTTAAGCACTGACATGGACTGAAAGACATGCTAATCCACATGTCACATGTAACGGGAAAAACAAAGGCTATAGGCACAATATCCGTCGGTATTCCGCGTCGCTTCTGCGCAAATACTCTACATTATTACATCAGTCTCATTCGTTTCCCGCCGCCTTCGAAGTTTTATCATACATATGTCAATCATAATAATGTTGGCGTCGCGAGAAATTCGACAATCATCCCCCACCACCCGCCAACACCCCCGTGACATATGAAATTCAAAGGCCGGGAGTCCATAAATACAGTCGGGTTTTGTTTCATTTAAAAATGGCATGTATTAAATTATTCGTCAGGGAAAATAAGAATGGGAATTCGAGTACGCGTGTCGTAAATTGGAATGAAATGTTGAGGAAATTAATTATTTTTGAGGGACGATTTGCAAAAGATTTCTTACATTATTTATTAATCATACGCTTCTATTAATATATAGGACTATGAATATTTGTATAAACACTGGAAATATAATAGGTCGACAGAGCTACTACCTTGTTATTCCAAATACATTTGAAATATGATTAAGTAACCACTACTATATTATAAAGGTTCACTAAAGATATGATAAAACTTCCCCATATTTAATTTTTAACATTCCCTACCATAGCAAAACATTTTTGTCACAAAAGTATTTAAACTTACTAACAGATAAATACAGCATCAATTCAACCTAGAATTATTCAAAGACCGTAAAGACAAAGCAGATTTAACTAAACCCCGTTAACAACCGACAAATATCCACGAAACTAGTTTGATTCCAGGAACAGCGCTATCAATAGAGCCACTCCTAGCAAATTGTCTTGTAGAGTTCGCGAACGTAGATCAGCTCTACGTAGAGCCGTGGTAGAGATCGCTCTCCCGAGCATCATTCGTCGCGGGCTCGTTAAAGCTCGCGCCAATTTATTAAAAGCGATATATGGGGTAGCTTGGTTACAGTGCGCGGAGGGTAGTGGGGCGTGTTGGAATTGTTTGTAACTGGAGGTTTAGTTTTGTTTTAAATTAAGGATACAAATAGTTTGAAATATTTAAGATTTTTCAGAGTAGGTTTTGATTCTTTTTCAGTTATAACACGGAATGTTTTTGCAAAAATAATATTAGAAACCTAGATTGTGTAAAGAAAGTAATATTACTCTCATGTAATATTAGTGTTATGTTAGAAAATTGAATACAGAATAATTTTATTAACAAAAGAAATCGTGTTGTTGAATGAGTGTCATGCCATTTCTGCACCTCAGTGATTACACGTCTCGTAGCGGCAATAGCTTAAAACTGACGACTCAAAATCACTTTTAAATCTACTCGAATAAAGATTTTTTTTGACAAAGTCTGTAAGTGGATGTTATTTTAAAATCCATATCCTCTACAAAAAAAAAACAATGAATCAAATCAAGTTAATAAAGTTTTCGAAGTTATATAATCACTACATACAAGCATACAACGTTTGCAATAACAAGAGTAGGTAAGGTTAAAACATTAAGTTGTCAGTGTAGAGTAAGTAACTGCCTTAATGTTCACTCTCAGCGTGTAGTCAAGTTACTTTGTACAGATTTAATGTTGCGCTTTGTGCTAGCGTTTTATGAGATTCGCATACTTTGCGTTCAGCTAAGTAACCGTATAACTTAGTTGCTTATTCGTATGCAAAATAAGCTACGTATCTCGTAACTTAAGTCCAACTTGATGTATCGTATGTGGAAAGAGAATTTTCTAAATATATTTTCTTTTTATATCAAATTGGCTTGCGGATGCATGTTTCGCAAATTATATTTATATTTTATATAAGCGTATGAGAAATTTCCCAGTAATGCAGTTATTTCATATGTGGGTTAAATCTTATTTTCCAGATAAGAGTAGGATTTATATAGATAATACTCTGGAGAAATAATGGTAACCACTTGGCCTTAGTTTAGATTTATACAAACATATTTCGAGGAAGCACAGCGCTGCATACATTCGGTTACGAATCTTATTTTTATCAAAACGTTAAAATGGCGTAATAGTTGAATCGATAGAATATGCTACAATGTGTTTTGAAAAAGATTTCCTCTAGTTTCTTGCTCATATTTATTTAGTGAAAATTTTCGACCCATTTTCTTTCATATCTTTTCTTACGCACTCCATCTATCTTTCTTATGGCCTTCCTCATTGTCCATTATTTACCTTTCACACTCACTCTCTCCACTTTTTCAGGTGCCAAGGCAATATCCGAATTCATCATCAGCCCATATACGTCCCACTGCTGGGCACGGGCCTTCTCTACCATTGAGAGGGTTTAGGGTTTAGTCCACCACGCTGCCCTAGTGCGGGCTGGCGGACTACCCTAATGATCTGGTAAAATAAACCTGCGACTACTCATCACAGCCCTATATTGAGATCCTAATTTATCTCACCCACTACACCGTCACTTTAACACGTAAACAATCAACACGTTAGGACAAACAGGCAGCCCCGAACGAGAGCAAACATTCTATTAGACAAAGATAATTAAACGACACTTTGGGAAAGGCTGCGATCGTGTACTTTAGGCGAGGAATCGGCAATCTATGAGAGCAGAGCGAGCTGTAGCGGAAACATGTAGGGGTTAGAAATAGAAGGGAGGTATGGAAGGGGGGTCGGCATTTCAACAGTAATTAATCAAGAATGTGGCTGTTTTAGGGTTGATTGATGTAGTGTTAATTTTGGAAAGAGTGAGGTTTGTCCAAAGGGGTATATAAAGAAATGTGTTTAAGTGAAACAGATACGACAGATGATAAAAAAGAAATCAACAGGTTTCCTATCTTGGGAAATCTTTAGGGGCTTTGAATTGCACTCAGAAACACAGAGAGACCAAGACAGTCTTACAAAAGTATGTCGTAAAAGATAAGTAGCTAAATTAAAAGCACAAAAAATAGCAATAGTATATAAAAAATCTTGTAACTATAGACAATTCCTCATTATTCGAATCAGTAATGCCGATTGGGTTAATAAAGGAAATCACTCAAATTTTTCCGTAAAGCCTTAGAGCTGACAGCCCTAAAGCCACCCCCGCACCCCTCTTCTTAGTGAAGTTTCCGAGGCTTTATTTTTACAGCTGGAGAAAGCCTCCATTTCATTAGAAAGCGACAAAAGAGGCTTTCAGTCAGACTGTCTGAGGATACGCGACGCGTACCATATGTTTCGCGATGCTGTTGAACTGACAAAAGTCGTGATGGTCTAGAGGTTTATGTGCATGATCGAGATTTCTGGGTGATCGCGGGTTCCTCCCAACTTTTGATGGTAAGCCCTAGTACACACATAAATTAGTGGTGGTACTTTCATAAAAATCTAAAAGCGATACTCATTGGTGTAATGTCCAGTTTATAATTGTTTAGTGTTTTGCTTTTGTTAAATAAAGATTATTCGGAATTTTGTCAGTAAAGTCGGCCGTACGTGAACTAGTGATTATTTCACGCTAAAGTGAAAGAAAGAAAATTCCTATCTAAAATTTCTGATGTTAATAAGCTGATATACTCGTAAATACGATATCTATAAAGTTCCTTAGGTTCTTGACTGCCACGGAATCTTTATTAGGAGTAGGAGACGATCACACATATGTACAATATTCATACATTTATATATAAGTATTTTTTAATTCTACCTTCGGAGTTAGTCAATTGGTTTGCAGATGTAGTACCTGAAACAAAACAAAATGTATTGTTAGAAAATATATGAAAATATAGACATGCATTTTTATACCCCAGAATCACATTCTTGAAGAGTACATCCTGATTTTTAATATATCGACAGCAGTCGGTATCTCTCATCTTTGATCACCAACCACTCAACCAGACACAGTGTTAAACTATACACACAGCGAAACACAGTGTCAAATACACCATTGAAACACGTTATAATTGGAAAACGTCGGGGCGGATGTGTGCATGCACCGACTTAGCCACTGGCCGTTACTTTTTACAGGGGGCGTAAAGATACGGAGGCTCAGACCGCCCACGGTTGATAGCCGACCTGCACGCCGGGATAACGTGGTGAAATGTGGCTCTGCCTTTATTTTAGGGTTATAATGGTGAGGCTTAATTTTCATCGTTTTAATTATTTGCAAGGTTTGTTAGGTGTGCAGTTTTTGAATATTGAAAAAGTTTTTTATTGCATAGAAAACTTCATTTTTTATGATATTATAATATGAATAAATATTGTATGCTGATATAGGAATAACGTGAAAAAAATTACTTAACGTAAGCCCGTGCCTAGCAGTGTGACGTATATGGGTTGATTATGATTACATTACAGAGGCAGTAACATATGTATTTATACATATTCTCATGTCTGTATTCCCCGAAGGGATACGGAAAACTAATTACTAACGTCTTGAGTTTAGACCTTCTCTATCTCTCTCCATATCATCCATCTAGTTTTTACCTATGATTTTAGTAAGTTCGTGTGCCTTTCACAATAACTCATTCAGTAACTTCATCTTGCTGTACAAAAGACGAGATTCAAATATTGCTTATTATTCCATATACAGAATATACTACCTGCATATATGTATGTACATTGAATTAAAATAAAATTAACTTAACTCACGTCCAACCCGATAACCACACAGAGGGCCGGCCATCACACCGTCGCGTAATTACCGAACTGCCGAGCCTTTTTCGCTTTAATTCCACATTAACACGAACGAAATGCATACGTTCTGTGGAATGGCGTGAATGTTACAAAAACTGTTTAAAAGTATTCATTCGGCTGTTTTGGTGGTGCATTGTTGAGTGACTATTTGGGTTCCGCACCCGAAGAGTAAAACGGGAGCCTTACTAAGACTTTGTTGTCCGTCTGTCACCAGGCTGTATGTATCTCATGAACCATGATAGATAGAGAGCTGAAATTTCCGTTGCCGCTTTCACAACAAATACTAAAAAAACAGAATAAATATATAAGTGGGGCTTCCATACATCGGATATGATTTTAGTGCTGTTTCTATAAATTATGATACGGGACCCTTATGTGCGAAGCCGCCTCGCATTTGAGGTCGCAATGTTGTTTCATTATTCTATTGCAGTAGTTTACCCTAGATTTTTTTAATAAGTAATAAAAAAATCTTATATACATGATGATCATGTACTAACATAGCATAATGTTAAAATAAATATATTTCTACAATCAAGAAGAGATCTAGTAGTTAAACATATAATTTCGAAACACGAAACGCATGACCCGTTGTTGGAGACTTGGTTGAGCCAATTTGTCTACAGTGAAGTTTTTCTTGCAAAAATATTAAGCAGTATATTACGTAAACTCAAAAACTTTCTTTATAAATTAATGCTAAACCGTATAATACAAACTGCCGTGCTCATGATTACGCTCTGTTTGTTCCAACAAATAAGCTTCACAGCGGTGGCATTAAGTCTTCTAGATTTAATAAAAATATTTTTATTTGCCAAGTTAAAGATTGTATTAATATCAGAAAAATCCTTACTTTAAGTCTCCTTGAAATAAAGCACCTTGTTTTAACCCACGACACGGCACCGGCGGCCGCCCGTGACACCGACGCGTAATTGCTATGGGAATTGTAGGTTTTCCGTTTAATTTGTTCGCGCGGCGCTCGCCCGACAAATGGCTCGTGTGTGCGAACGTTACTGGTGTTTCGTAAACTGCGTCGCTGCGGGACAGACGGCCATTTACAAGCGGCGTGTAAGGAAATGAGTTTGGTAAAGTTGTGTCGTGTAATTTGTACGGAATAAGTTACTCTGTGAACATTTCGAGACGTAAATGTTCTTTATAAAGGTGCTACTATATAATTTATTTGAACAAAAGTTGCATAATATTAGTTGTTTCGTAAAAAAGAAATGATTTGTTTTTAAGAAATTACTCTGATATTATCATATCATTGATGACTATTGATAACAAAATCTGCCCACCTAAAAGTTGTTAGGATATTCTTTTGTGTGAAGTCCAACAATCCGCAATAGGCCAGCGTGGTGGCCTAATGGCTATACCCTCTTAGTTGTAGATGAGTTGTAGTTCTAATAACTTACAATCTCTTGCAAGAAGATTGTATCTAGTGACATCTTGCTACTGTAACTGGGATATCCTTTTATTATATTGACGTCCATTTAACATTAACACCTAGCTTCATACAATTTCAAATATAACATTCCAACAAAAAGAGTCCATCTAAATATACTTCCTATAAATATGTTATTACGTAACATTCGCAACGGTGTGAGCGACTCCCGCTACTGTCGGCACATGGCAATAACTACCGATACAGGCGAAAGAGGTGGATTTATCGTAGCCACTCTGATTGCCTCTACACACTACGAGCTACGCGAATACGTAGCGCTACGAGTCGTGGTGCTTGGCGTAGTCTTAACATAAATTTTAATTCACTTGCTTATCTAAAGACCGCTAACTGATATTTATGAAGGTTACATTGTCGTGGAAAACGGACGACTAGCAACATAATTATATGGTTTTATTTTCTTAGGGTCATTTTTTGTGAGATGGTGGATGATTAGACTTAAAACGACTGTTGGACGTATATTTTGCTTATGTAGTTAATTTTTGTAGTACTAAGCCATCAAAGCAATAAATGGATTAATTAAAGAATAATAATATTAGCCATTAAGATCATTCTCAATTAAGACTTCTTTACCTCTCTCTGTCTTTGAAATCACTTTTACCAGACCTATCTCATTATCTGTTCTAACGCTGCGCCATCACACTACTTTCTCACTACCTTTGTATACAGCTCTCGCCACTCTACCACAGCGTCGCTTCCACTGTGTCCCCACCTTAAGACCGGCGAACGTTAGCCGCGCGGTTTTAATGTCGCCGGTTTTATTGCGCCGCTGTAAACTGTTACCTATAAAAATATGAATTTAAAAGGTTAACACAACGTTGTTGGCATCGCTCCAGTCGGGATCTCGACACGATCATCGCTTGTACTGTGTCACATAAATTGTTACGTACGGTGGTACGCGGCGAACTTCCCAACTTGTTTCAAGTAATTTATCGGAGGCAAAAGATTACTTAGCGTTTTGAGCTGGGTTTAACTTTTGAATTTTATGGTCGATGGAATTTTAAATTGGTTCTATATAGCGTCAGGTCTGGGGATTGGGCGAGTGAAATTGCAGTTTTTCAATTTAATGATTATCATCAATCGTCAATATTATGTAAAAGTAATTCTGTAAAGACTTATATTATACTCGTTACTAAATTAAGTTATCCGTCAGAGTAGCATAGAATTAATTTTAATTAATTCTTGTGTTAGACTGTATAGGTATTTTATTAATATAAATACGTTTAGCAAAACGTGACGTCACGTGTATTCTAATATATACTTTAAATAAATCTTAATTAAACATTTAATGAGTACCTATGGATGAGAACTTAAAGACGTATGAACTCAATAATCTCCGCTCCGAAGGTTTACTTAGCTTTTAAATTAAACAACTTTAGGATGATTTCGACTTAAAACCTCCTCAACATAGTATAGTAGTAATAGCGCAAATTTTCCGTATAAATAACTACCTGAAGGCAAAGCAGACATTGCAATGAAACAAATACAGTATCGAAGCGTGAAAGTGGTTTAGAGGCGCGCAGTGTGAAACCCCACGCAGGCGACGGTAGCTATTACCATAATGTGTCTGTAATCGGATTAATTCGATGCTCTGATGGGTCGCACGCACTTCGCGGTTCATTAATGTACACCAGTGTGGCGGATTAGCGCTCTTGTGTTGTACTTTTTACTCGTTCAACTAACATATGCAAACCTATCTACCTGCTTAAATATAGCTGACTGAGGTGCTGAGATATTTATTTATTTACTTTTTATACATAACAAGTACAGGTGGACATAATGCCTGAGGCATTCTCTTACTGTCGAACCTTGGGTGGTGCAGAGATTAAAGGCGTAGGTGCGTAAATAAATTTATAATACTAGTAGATTATTAATACATACATACATAAATATATATACATATATATAAATATACATATCAATGTGAGGAATCTGTTATTCTGGTTGACAGCAACTTTCGAACTCTCAACTTGAACGAGTAACGACTCGTGCACGTCCTGATCTCTGAGGGAAGCGCATTCCAAAGGAGTATCGACTGCACTGGAAAAGAGGAATGGATAAAGTCCGAGGTGTGGGGTGGGCATAGAAGAAGTAGGTTGTTTGATGACCGAAAATTTTTCTCGTGGCTGGAGTGTAGATATTTAAAGTAGGAAAGTATATATGAAGAGATATACGGGTAGATTGCAGAATGAGAACTCTAGGATTCGTGAAGTGACAATTTTTTATCGCCAATGGGTTTGCAATCATCGTAGCTAGTACCTGCCTTAGCTTTCAATCACAGAAAGGTAAGCTAAAAGTGGTCATTAAGGATACCCTTTCCAACTGTAAAGATGACCTATATGCTATTATTGTTGGTGGTTTTTTTAACACCAATTATTTGGTTATCATCGTATCTATTACCTGCCTTAGTTTCCGATCACGGTTTGAATATCTTCTTCTTCTTCAACAACAACCCATATACGCCCACTGCTGAGCACGGGTCTCCTCTACCATTGAGAGGGTTTAGGCCATAGTCCGCCACGCTGGCCTAGTGCGGGTTGGCGGACTACACACCTAAGTAATTTCTAAGAACTTTTTGGGTGTGCAGGTTTTATCACGATGTTTTCCTTCACCGTTAAAGCAAGTGATAATTCAATTTGAATACACACATAACTTCGAAAAGTCAGAGGTGTGTGCCTGGGGTTCGAACCCGCGACCGCCGAGATTCTCGACCGTGTGCCTAAACCTCGAGGCCATCACTGCTTTACACTTGAATACACTTATATTTAAAGGGAAAGGTGAGGTAAATGTGCTCATTAAGGATACCCCTTCCAAGTGTAAAGGGTATCCAGTTATAAACAATGTGACACCGAAGACACGGTACAATGGTTGCGTGAAATGAACTTGCGAGCTGAAAGGTCAACGCATCACTCCGATAACCCTAATACTAAATTGATCAAAGCGATATGTTGAGCCACGTGTAGAGTCACCTGATTTTGTTGGCATAGATTAGAGCTGATGGTAAAATTAATAAATAATTAAATAAATCTTATGTAATGTTTTTTATTATTCATTTATATCTTTCTTATTCAACCAAAAATATCGCATTGGTTTCCCGGTTCTGAAAATTCGTTTTTAATTTTCATTAAGATAGTCCTCTTATTTCGTAAATGTACGTGAAAAGAGTCATTAATGATCAGCCCATACATGTTCTGCTGCTAGGCACGGGCCTACTCTACGACTGAGAAAGTTATGTCCACCACAATGGTCTAGTTTGGTATAGTAGACTCTATACCTAAGAAAATCCTAAGAACTTTTTGTGCAGTTTTCCTCACAATATTGAATCATGAATCATATTGAATACACTATAATTTTAAAAAGCCAAGAGTAGTCTACCTGGGTTTGAACTCGCGACAGCCGAGATTTTCGACCG
Organism: Cephonodes hylas; assembly: GCA_030295005.1. NCBI lineage: Eukaryota > Metazoa > Arthropoda > Insecta > Lepidoptera > Sphingidae > Cephonodes > Cephonodes hylas. The sequence goes on from AP025371.1 coordinate 12,070,794, forward strand.
CAAGCCTCACCTCGAGCCCATCACTCAAACATCATTACCTACCACTTATAAGACTTACACAACACCTCCGCCTACCGCTACAGGGTATCCGTGATCTCCAAAGGTAGTTGTATATTATGATAATGATCCTTATGTTCTAAACGGGCTCCAGGCGGACGGGTCAGCGAATGTATAATGGAATTATCCCGGAGTGGCGTGATTGCTTCGCCCGGCCGCCCTTCACACCGTCGCGTAATTACACAGATAATTGTGTTGCAGCGATAACTGGCCAATCTGCTTTTGAATTTATTTTATAAATGACTTCCAAGGGTTTGGAGGGATGGTGATGGAGTTTTTAATATATTTTATTTTATAGATATTTTATAAGTACATACCGTGAAGTTGATTAAAGTAAATTTCAATATTAATATATGTTCACAGTTTTGGAACTGATTTTCCTTTTTTTACACTATAGCAAAATGTTTCATAATATCGAAAAAGAATTATATGAAAGTATATTATTGAACCAGTAAAATATGATTGGAATTTAACAGAACGGGAATAAAATTGTTTCATTATTTTAATTTTACATTTCCATAGTTACATATCAAGCAATCGTACTTCAACTGTATCAATTATCGCATTACAATCAAAACTATGCACAGTTATGTAGATCATTATTCAAAATGTGAAATTCTATGTAGGCGTAATCGGTAAACTGAGATAAATCACTGCATAAAATTGTAAAACAACGGATCTCGGAGTTGTAGCGCCAATAAAAACGCTTCACCTGACAAAAAGTGATTAATCTTAGAGACATTTCATACGTCGTACAAAAAATGTATGAAATATTCGCAACGGTACATTAGAGCCGTGTTGTAATTTATCTGCGTACATCTGTTTATTTACGACGAGTCAAAAAACATGAATCGAACGCTTTCAATTCTTAATATTCGTTAGACGGTAGCGATGGTCTAAATAGAGATATGTACTTTTTGACTTTGATTATTTTCATCAATTGTCTAGTGTGTATAGTGGGTAAAGTGATAGTATAGTGTTAAATATACATTTTCAAAGGTCTTTTAAGTAAGTCATCCGTAAAGTGGGATTAAAAATATGAATGTATTAGTTTTTGGTAGCTGAAGTTGTAATCGAGGTAATAAAAAAATGCTATTGACTTTTCGTTTAAGAAAACTATCGTTGGAATAATCATTACAGTATCGCAAACTCTGTACTTTATTATGTACAATTAAGTTACTACCTATAGAGACAGTATAACCTATTATATTACTATATCATACATATTATCTCCTTTATGTAATCAAAGAATTTTAAATACTATCTCAAATTGTTACAGTACGGTGTGACATCACGGCGTCTCCTCTCGAAAGTCGATCAGCAAACTCCATTTTTATAACAGTTTATTTTCGTTTCGCAGTAAGTTAGCGAGTTTAAAAGACAATGTAATAGGCTAGTTTTTCTTTGTTGTAATTTATTTACAGATTTTTATTTTCGTGATTTCACGGAAAAGTGACAGACACCATTATACAACCTATGATCGTCATGACACGCCAATCTTTGGAATGTTAAATTTTCTAGACCCAAAAGATCTAATAATTAGAAATAAAGGAACCTTTGCAATGACAAATCATTCATATTTCATTGAGTGGTGACAACCTTTCCCTTCTCTCAGAAATGATTAGACGCATCACACGTTCCCTACTAAAATCAGTAACAAATCGTTTCCAATTTAACCCGCAAAAATAAACATCAAAACCCGGGCCATTACGCAGGCCGTTCGAAAATCCCGTGGCAACCGACATATTGTACACGAGTCGATCTCAAAGGGAAAAAGTCACGAATCGACCCCATCCCGGCAAAAGATAAATTGTCAGGAAAATTATGAATTTAAAAAAGATAAAATGACGCATCTCGAGAAAGGAACTAAGGCACATTGATAAATGAAAGAGCGTGGTAACTGGCGGCCTTTTAACATTGATTTCGGTGGGACGGACAAAGGGGAATTTCGTTGATTTAAACGCCGCCTCGTTAATTTCTTTTCTGCCCGTTTTTTTTTAATTTGCCCCTTTTATTTTTCTGTCTAGTGATAAAGATAAATTTCTGCGCCGAATTGGCGCTATTTGAAATTTATTTCGCTTTAATTAACTAACGAGGTTGGAATTTTTGTCTTTAAAAAGTCAAAACGTTTGAGGCAAAACTTGACCTTTATGGATGCCAATAGACGACTATCAGACTGTTATTCTCACTAGTTTATCGTCTACCAGCCCGGATTAACTAAGCGCAATGAACTGCTTTTTGAACAGGGTGGAAAACTTCATTTTGAAATGATTGAATCTCAGTGATGTATAAGATATTTTATATGTTTAACCATTTATATTATGGATGTTATCATACGTATTTTTAATCATTATTTTTCTCGAAAAAAATTGTTTTTCTTCTCTCTTCCATAGAACATTTACGGTTCGATATAGATGCCAAAAACTGAGGCATTCTGTTAGAATCGCTAGGAAAAGTGCACCTGGTGGTTCACACAAGCCGTGCAATTTGCCAAGCTAGACGGGCGATTAGCTTGAATTAACTATTGAAACACAAATAGGTTTAATCGTGCCGCCGACTGCAGCGGCCGGTCGACCGTCTGTATATTTGATAAGCGCGCTGTGTTCGCCGTATCCTTCAAATTAGTCGTGACGTAATAGAGGGTTTTTGTGTGGGTATTCTGGCTGTCAATCACAGGTTTAAAGAGGTGGGTTCGCTGGCGAATTTGGTTGGCTAGTTTTTGAAATTCGAATATGTTAGGATTAAGAAACAAATTGTTGCGTGGGTTGAAGATGACGTAAAAGTCGTTGATAGAGGAGACACTAATGGAAAAGTAAAGTAAAATTGTTTCGACTCGATTGGTTGCTATTGGTACCTATACTTTGATTTCTATTCGTAAGCATTGATAATATTTTGTGTTATCTAGATGAGTTGCTCGCCTTTGAGAAAGACTGAAGAATGAAAGAAGATAGACTGGAGAATTGTTGGAATTAATTATTTTTTTTAAATAATTAATAAAAGATCTATGATTAAATTATCAACTCACGCACTTAAAACTAATGTTGAATTAACCCTAAGTCACTGTAGGATAACTACACATCTTCTTCTTCTTCTTCATCAACCCATATTCGCCCACTGCTGAGCACGGGTCTCCTCTATCATTGAGAGGGTTTAGGCCATAGTCCACCACGCTGGCCTAGTGCGGGTTGGCGGACTACACACCTAAGAAATTCCTAAGAACTCTTAGGTGTGCAGGTTTCATCACGATGTTTTCCTTCACCGTTAAAGCTAGTGATAATTCAATGTGAATACACACATAACTTCGAAAAGTCAGAGGTGTGTGCCTGGGGTTCGAACCCGCGGCCGCCGAGATTCTCGACCGCGCGCCCAAACCCCGAGGCCATCACTACACATAATAAAAATTAATTAATAATCTTAGGTTTGTTCCAAACAATACGTGTGTATACAAAGTTGAAATTAATCACATAATATTAATTACCGATACATGCGGTAGGGACGTATGCAAGAGCTCCGTGCAAGTAGTTAATAGTGCCGGAACAGTATTAATCATATTTGCAATAAAATTATGCAAGGGAGCAGCTCGAACGCGATATAGAAAATTACTGTGTGAACGAATAATGCCCTCTGATTATGCTTCTATTCGGCCTCTCGTGTACAATCAGTCCGTCAAGAAAAACTGAAGCTATAATGAAATTATTGAAAGGAACTCTAGTGTTTTTCAATCAAGTAGTTTACAATGTTGATACAAATGGTAAATATTGCTAAATAATAATAAATTAATATCAAATAAATGTTATTATATATGTTATATGAAGCATCAAATTGGTGGATTTCAGAACAGTAATATAACTTCATAATATAGTGGTGAACTATGGCCTAAACCCTCTCAATGGTAGAGGAGACCCGTGCTCAGCAGTGGGCGTATATGGGTTGATGAAGAAGAAGAAGAATAATTTATGTCACATAGACGTAAACAGGGATATACAACACAGACATTCAGCGGAAATATATAAAAAAACAACGAGCTTAATCTAGAATTAATTCTTCTTCTTTAGTCAATTGGTTTTGGTAGGCACCCGTGTCGAAACCTCTTGTGCCAACAAAAACGTATTTTTCAAGAACTGCGGAAAAAAATGAAGACTTTAATTTTTAATCTTAGATCGCGAGAACGGAAATATGTTTTACTCTACATGCCCTAACAATCCTTCTACTAACCAATAATCAAACCCAGCGTAGAAATTATCCAACCATTTAATTACAAAATGGAACAGAAAAATCCCAGCTAAAAGCATTGTATTGCGTGCAGGCAGCATGCATGCAGATCATATCGGCTGACCGCGCGAGGCGAGCCTTACATAGTTCGCGTGATATCACTTAATAAATACTTTATTATAGTGTTAAACACACTTATGTGCAGACCTATACTTTTCTTTTAGTGTTCATGTTTGATCAGGGCGCATGCAAAGCGCTGTAACGCGATGTGCACATCCATTACATTAGACGAACGTATCGCTTCAAGCGCGGTATGGGTGATTCACTGTAAACAGTCTTTTGTTTTCAGGAGTTAAGCGGTTTGAAATTATAGTACTAAGGATGTTTTATCAGGATTCTGTTTGGTTTAGGGGTTAATGGGCTTGTTTTGTGCTAGTAAGGTAAAATCTTTTTTTGGTAATCGCGAAAGCAATTGCATTGCAATTATAAAAAAGGATTAAATGGAAATCATGAAATTATAGTAAGATACTGAATAAACATGATTTTTTTTATGTTTATCTTAAGCTATTTATGGTTAAATATCGGCGATAGACTAAACACTACGGATATAAACACGCGTAGGCGCCTATATTTTCTCAAATTGATAATATCGTACAGCGTGCGTCTCAGCTGTGGGAAGCACTTTTATTCTTCTATCACACTTCATACGAAGGATCGGTTGATCACTTCTGTCCATCCCACTAAGCATCTTTGTATTAAAATATTAGGTTCACACAATAAAAAATGTTATGAACCCGGATCGTTTGCATCGCGTGACCCGCTCAGCAACCGCGAAGCTCTCGGAACATAAAAACAATTTTTTCCCATGACTATATACTGATGATTTGTTTTGCTGCTTTTACAGTATAGTATCAATGCATTACATTGCATTTTTTCTTTTGACTTGTAAGTTTAATAGTTACTTATTGAATTATGAAGGTTCGAGGTCAAATGAGGGAGATTTTTCTATGTTTATTATTGTGTCGTGGGTATCAGACACTACGAGAGTATTTTCGGTATCGCATACACCCAGATCCCCAAAGAAATATTTGTGAATCACAGATTTGTCTCGGTGCGGGGGTCGAACCCGCGGCCTGTCATTTCGCAAACCGGTAGCCACTGGTACTTATAAGTTGTAATATGATATTATGATTCGTGAAAATGTTATATTACTAAGCCTATTGTCAAAACAAAAAAAATCCTTCACACGACTGCCATCACTCAAACAATTACCTCACCAGCTGGGTAGGCAGACAACTGAGCTCTCAAACAGACTTAAAAAAAACCTGCTTCATATTACCTTTACTTTGCTTGAAAGGGCATCAGCCGTCATAGGGGACGCGCTGCCCTTAAGTGATTAAACTTCGCGCTGGGACAAAGCGGCATCTTCCGATGGATTTAAATTAGGGATGTTATGGGATAGGGATTCGGATATGGATATAGGAATAAAATTATATCGGTATCAGATTCGGTTATGGATATGTAATTATTTCGGATTATCCGTTAGTTTCGGATAGTTTCGGTTACGAATATAAGATTGAAGTAAAATATAATCACAAATATTATGTTGTATACAAGTTTTAACCAGTTATGAAAGAGGTTATGTTATGACTAGAAATAACAAAAAAGCTGCAAATGCTGCTGTCGAAACATGCGTTTTACTTAAACCTTACTATTATCCTAACATACTAATTAATAACCTAATATTACATATGATACTTGTCAATTTCCACAACTATTTTCTATTACATTTTGTTACAATGTTTTACTCCTTATATCCAACTCTGACCACAAACCCAAACCCAAGACTTAAGTTAGCAAAAAGTAAGTCCGATCCTCAACCTCGAATGGGCATTAAACCCCCCAGACACTGGGAAATAATTCCGCCGAATCCCCAAAAGGCCTAGTCACCTAGCAACACTAGCTATGAGACACTCCTCCTACCTTCCAGCCCCCTGTTGTCTACGTCACAAACATTAAAATGCAGCTGTCGAGACCTTTTCAACTTTGCTCTGTAACGGGAAATGTTGGCGCCTTATGCAGGAATCGGCAGTTTTGGGTGTCAGGTTTAGTGGTGACGGGAAGATGTGTATGCGTTTTGCGATGGCTACTGCATAGTTTTTGGCTACTATATATTATTTTGGCCCCGTGTTGGAGAAGGGGTAAGCAGCATTGTGCCGGCGTCTTGCAAGACCCAAGTAATAAAAGACAAGTTGGTTTTGCCGTTTTTTGTGAAAAATTCGGTTTCAAGAATTTCCTAATGAAAGTATTCAATAATTTAATGCATGACAAGGCTATCAAACTTGGGATCGGTTGATCATCGACACAATTTCCATAGGAGACATCACGTTATACTTAAATAAGGTACTAAATTGTAAGTGGTATATAAAAACAGTAAGAAAAAACGGATAACTCTTTTTGATTCAATATAAGAGACCGTAAGAAATAGGCATCTCAATGGTTAAACTACACTCATGCCACAGTTTTGACAACGCAATACTACCATTTATAAATTCTATTATTTATGTAACATAATAGTGGAACAATACGCCCCAAATAACTCGGATTACAGATATAATTCCGTTGTAGAAAAATTATATGGAAATCCTTTTACGTAGGGGGGTGGTTAACGAGCCAATTTGTTGCGTCCCCAGTGACCTTCAATACACCTTATTATGTTACGGGATTGTGTTGTGCTGACGGAAATTTTGTTGCTTCTTTGTCGAATTATTTGTAGGATTTTATTTGGCCACGTTTTTTATTTAGAGGTATTTGAGCACATGGTTTCCTTCTAAGTACAGTGTTTTAACGGCAGAATGTCTTAGTCTTTTAGATGATTCCTTGGGTAAGATTTTATTTATCTGTCAAATTTCAAGCCAAAGCCATCATTTCATCATAGAGCATTAAATTGTAATAGACTTTTTCTTGTTATCAGACAGTTGTTATATTTCGCTTTATACAAGACGAGAAAATTAACATCATCTAACTGTAGGTATATATTACTTTCAATGAAACCTAACTTCTCCGTTAAAGTACGAAGCATAAAAATATATAGCGAAAAACATCACAAACTATTCTCATTCACTACAATCCGGCTAAATGTAATGTGTCCCGTGGCGTATTGCTCTATACGCATGAAATGTCAACTCACATTGGTCGCATTATCGTCGTATTGATACGAAAATAACGAATTGTATAGTTATCGGATCTGTCGCAGACAATGTACGTTCAGGACCGCTCTTTAGATAGGGATGTCGGATAGTCGTGGTATTTTTCATTTATTTGAACAAATAACCACGTATAGTTGAGGTTTAATAGAGAGCGAGCCTGTTGCTGCATTTTTGTACAACGTAATGGTAAAACACATAAACACTTTGGTTAGGCGAATAAACACCCAAAATAGAGCACTTAATTAAAACTATTTAAGTGTATATCGACGAAAAAGTTTTCTTGGGAAAATCCAAATATGAAACCAATAATTGTGACGTTGATATTACACGTTTAAAACACTTTGAAGGTCCCTCCTTCGATGTATAACACGGCCATTGAACTAAGAAGTTTCAAAATCTAAGACTGTAAAACAGAATACATTAGTTTTAAGACAATATACAATTACGCGCACTTGATATTCAATTTTAAAAATAGTTTACCATTTAAAAAAAAAAATCTTGTCAAAGTCCATTCGAATAGGAAGACTTCAACTTCGAATGTACGCCTCCAAACAAAAATGGCGTATCTAAAAACAAATGCAAAGCCCTACCGCGATCCCAATTAGCCATTCTCGTCTAGTACACGAGTAATGATTTGCATAGCTCTCAGGGTCGGCTGTGTCGTCCCCCACCGTCTCGTGTCACTTCATTATGCCGGCCGTTGAGGAATTTTCAATATGTCTAATGAGGGGCGACGGGTTCGCTGCGGGTATTGGGGATGTGTTCGCTTTGCTTCACGTTGTAGTGTGGTAGGTATTGGGAATTGCCTGAGTAAGATTGTCACGTTCACAAGACTTCTAGGTTGGTTCTCGTTCTGTTCGATTGCAGATTGTAGAAATGTACTTTTTGAATTGAAATTTACGTACGCTTGACTTGAGGAGTAAGTTTGTGAACGCGTGAGGAAAACGTTATGAAAAGTGTGATAGCGCAATGTGAACGGAAATTGAGAAGGTTCTTTAACCCTTATGTTAGTAACCAACATTACTGACGTCTTTTAGCAACCGGGTACCCGGGTACCTGCAGATCTAAATATTAAAAATTTTGTTTATTAGAGAAGAAAACTCGATGTTATTTTTTTCTTTTCTATCTAGAGCGAGAGCCGCGTATTAGATTTTTGTTGGGATCAGACGTGTTTATTTATGGTGTTCTCTTTATAGTGAAAAATAAAGCTATGGAACAACTATCGAGAGCTGAATTTTCTAGGTAAGTAAAGTTTAAATATATTTAACACTTGTTTTAATTATAATTTTTAGTAATATTATTAAGAAGTTGTATAATATAATAATAAATTCATTAGGTTAAGTGCAACTGAAAGAAATGCATATTTGAAAAAATTACTTGGAGCGAATGACAGTGATTCGAGCGGGCCGTCTGACACTGATGACGAAGACTGGATTCCAGCGAATACAGTTAGATGTCATCAAATTGCAAATCGAGAAGACAATTCAGAGCATGATGAACCTGAAGATCCTGGAGATACAGGAAAAATTGCTGAAGAGAATTTAGAAGTAGAAGAAGAAGTTGAGAATAGCGAGAGTGAGGAAGACGACGAAGAAGTAGAAACTTGCGAAGGATAAAACAGCGTGGAGCAAAGCGTGGATCTTGGGGATTTGTGATGCGGAAAACGCATATCCTTTGCAAGGGATTATTTACACTGGTAAAATACATGGCACTCGGGAAAAAAATCAGGGTGAAAGAGTAGTGAAAGAATTGGCGGCACTCAATTAATCTCATACAATGTGTTAAATGTCACATTTATTGTCATTAATTATAAAAAAATGTAATATTTCTGGATTTTTTTAAAAAAAATTAGTTGTAACCATTTATATAAACCATTTTCAATTTATTTTCTATACTTTCCACTGTGGGTACCCGGGTACCCGGTTGCTAATGGGGCGATAGCTGAAGTTTAAGCTTATTTAAAAAAAAATAAACAATAAATAAAGTAAATGCACTCACAACTAGCTTTCTTTTAAGTTAAAAAACGACGATTCGAGAGCTTAAAATAAAATATTGAGTTTTCTTTGAGCCATTCATACAAATACACCACGGTGGGTACCCGGGTACCCGGTTACTAACATAAGGGTTAAAACTTCAATGCTCCCATGCCAATCTTCTGAAACTGCTTTGAAATATAAACGCTACAATTTCTTTCCCATTTTTCAATATCAAAATATGATTTCCGATTCAATAGGCAAACGAAAAAATAAATACCGAAACTGAATTAAGTAAAACATTTCACTGCTTCATTCATTTATCATAATAAATAACGTTACATTTCAAAGCTAAATAAAAATGTGTCTACAACAAGGTTTGTATCATAAGGATGATTACAAAGTACGAAACCTAATACTAGGTTTGTATCACAAGCATCAAAGCGTGTCTACTAAGAAAAACACAGCCCATAGCAACACAAACGGTGTTGAATCGTGAACGGCCGTCCGGTTGATAGAAGGCACGTACGCAAATAGGCGTTTGTTTATTTTGGCCTATGTCTAGACCAACTCTCCGGGCTGGTAGGGACACTGTTGTTTTTAGACTCGAGTATTCAAACTAGGCTGTATCGTGTTTGCTTGCAGAAGTGGGAGTATCTGTATCGAATGTATGTTAGATGTTTATATGTTTTATAGATGAACAGATTTGGTGATTATTAGTGTGACCTCGATGAAGTTGAGAAATTAAATGATATAAATTTATCTATAGATGTTAACGAAATCAATAGAAACCACACTCTATTTACATGTAAAGACGGTGATTCAAGCTTAGATCACAGAGTAGTCTTTTTAAAAGTGAATAAAATGAAACAAATATTGTTAAGCAACCTCCTTAGACGACAGTTGACTCAAACAATTAGCACAGACTAACAATAAACCCTAAAAAAATTCGAATTTCGACCGCCAAAAAACTCATTTTTTTAAACAAATCGCCAGAAGCGTTCCTTTTTTGAAATTTCGAAACTCAGGGCGGGTGGTTGTCGAGCGGCCATCGCTATCCGAATGTAGGTCTCACGGTCGACTGTGCCGGCTGAGTCCTGTTCGCGCTTCGTCGAGCCACATCTGAGCCGCGGTTGGACGGCCGCCGATCAAATTTTCCGCTGACAGTTAAGGTTACGTGAATTCCACGTATAATATAAGGAGTTTTGGAATGAATTTTTGAAAGTCAGGGTTTTGATTAATGTTTATGTGTGAAAAAATAGTTGTTTGGTTAGATAAAGTATTGTGAACTTTCCTAATATTGTGTTCGTAGCTATGAAAATTTCGTAAGCTTGAAAAACGCCGCGTGTTAGATTTCAGGGCCAAAATCTATTCGGACTTTCGTTCCGAGTTGGCGAGCCAATGAAACAGAAAATTCTCTCGTATTTTTTGACATCCGTGACAACAGTTAGTGTGTATAAGGCAAGAAATTTCAATTTCAATAAAATACATTCCGGACTGGGTATCGAACCCTCATTTAAACCCAACACATACTCATACCACTAGCCAGCGTGGATTCCCAGTATACAATGTAATGCCCAATGTATGTAATAACTTCGGAACGCATTACCCGTAGTTGACACACGTCAATCGCATTGATTGATCGCGTCCACCCATCGCACAGATGATGGCCCGTTAATGAATCACCACGGATTCCTAGTTAATTGGCACTTAACCGCCCATAATTAATATTATCTCGTGTAGTGTTGTCAGCGGGCTGTCGACAGATGGCGTTGGTTATAGCGCTTGTAGATCTGGTTAAGTAGTTTTACGCGTCTTTGCGTAAAGAACTGAATAAAATAGTAGTTAATAGTATTCCTATTAGGCCAGGGTGTTGGACTTGGTCCTGTGCTTACCCAAATATATATACCAACAAATAATTGAGTAGATATTTTTCCAATGCCGAATTTTTACCTAATGTGCACAAAGCTGAATTTGTTATTTATGGCTAAAATATGATCGCAATTGCATGGAACTAATACATGCTTGTCGGAATGTGGTTGGAGAATTGCTCTTCTGCTTACCCCTTCAGGGATTATAGGCGTGAGTATCTTTTTTGGGTATATATAGAATTAAAAATAGAATGAAACAAATTGAAAGCTTATTCATAAATAAATAATCAAACAGAGAAATACTACGAAATACTTTACGTTCTTCATTTAAAATACCCAAGACTACAGTTGCTATTACTACAAACATGAATATTGTATGCTCTTAAATTACCTTTATACTTCTCGTGAACAGATCGCATAATCTCCTTACCTGAAACAAGATAAAGAATTCCATTAACAGCGCGCCGCTGGCAAAGTAGAAAATACAATGTTACAAAATATACCTTTTGTATATTGAATTTTTGAATAAATGGCTTTGCTAGTATACGCCTTTATTTATTGGTAAGAGGTAAGCCCTGTGCTATTTTTAGATAGACTTGTTGCTATGAATAATATCATGGAAAAACTTAGCAATACTTTGTCTAGACTAGGAATTCGTTTCGGAGTCTCCAAGATCGTCAGACACACTAGCACTGCGGGATCAATGGAGCAGTAATACATAATCACCATCACCATCATCATCATCATCAGCCCATAAACGTTCCACTACTACACAAGTCCTTCCTCAAAAACTCCACAAAAAATACTCTAATTTTTATTTCGCTTATTTAGTCGAATGTAATCGCATGTTGTAATATGTACTACACCACGCCGATACACCGCAATCGTCCTTATGTCCAGACAGAATCCCGCAAAATGGCTAAAAAGGCTGGTATCGATAGCCGCGGCCCGGAGTCGGAAGCCCGACGTATCCTGCGCTTATGAATCACTCCTTGCAGTTTAATTTCGAGTGGGGAAGCCGCAGGAACGCCGCCGAAAGACCGTAGGGTGCCTGTGTTAGCGGATACCAGCGAAAATTTATACATAGGTATGTACTTGTATGACGTTTTTGTGCTTAGAGGTTTCGTGTATCAGACAATGTAGTTTTGCGAAGATCGATTTAATGCAAGCTTGATAGGATAGCATGTTATGTTTCTAATAAATCGATTGTTTTGTCAAATGCAAATGCTGCATTGAATTTTGTGAATGCCACAAGTAAGGTAACTATTTATGCTAACTTCGTGAAGTTAACAAGACCTTTGAAATTATTTTTGGTCTTTGTTCAAAAAGTAATTTATGTTCCATTATTATGAAGGCTTTCTAATAAATTTACGAACCCGTATTTAATAAATTAAAATGTTATGAAAATCGTGTGCTAACAAATCAAAACAAAATAAGTAACGACTTTAATTTTCTTTGATCGTGAAGTTTTATTCCTATTAATAATGTAATTATTTAAAACCTTTGTTTTCCCACGTTGTCTTAAAAAAGTGTTATTTTATTCTCTATATACAGTAACATAAATAAATACACGTTCATAATATCGAGTACAAAAATAAAATAATTTAATAAAATTGCTCACTCCTCCGCCAATACTCAGACCACAAAACTAACTTAGAAATTGAAATAGCACGGGCTCGATAGCGAGATCGGGTTGCGACCGCGTAATACACAGGATTCTCAACTTTGATGGACGTCCAACGTCTTCGGTAACGTTTACACTTTGATTAGCAGACGTCCGACATAACTACAGCGTGGCCTTTCAGTGCGGTTGAGCGGCCTGTGGTCTCATTAATTATGTGGCTTGTGGCGGGCCTTTAACACTTGTCTTTGTACTTCGATGTCTTGTGTTTGTCGAATAGTTACGCGGGTACAGTATTTACTTGTCAATGTTTTGAACGAAAAAAAGGTTATAGATCAAAAGTGAGAGAACTAACCCAGATATAGATAATTATTGTTAGCTATTTGGCGACACTATAATAAAGCGATGTTTGTCGCTCATGTGATCATGTGCTACCTAAGTTACATAATTTCGGAGTGCGCAAACTTTATGAGTTATGTATTACCGTAGAACATATTAAAACTTAAAAATATTTTAATTTATTTAACTGGTTGTGCTAAATAAATACACTTTATCGCTCACTAAAACCATGGTCCAAAAATAGACTTTACAAAAAATCAACCACATAGACAAAGCAACATTCCTGTTACCATGTAATTTGAATAGGTCATCAAGTAAATGGATCATTAACGCCGTCCGTACATTGTGTGAGACCAGAACTACTAATTTTCGATACTTCAAGAGCTGTAATTACGTAACAGCTGAGCCGTTGGACATTACCTATGATGAATATTTGAACGCGTCTAATGGTATAATTTGAAACAATTCTCACATACCCAGTGTCGTGTTCTGTGTTCTTTCGACTGTCACTTGTAATTAATTCTGCGTACGTTGAATCAAACTGGGTATTTTGTTTCGCTGTGTAATTTTCTTTGTTACTATGCTGAGTTTCAATTGCTTGTTATTGGACGGAGGAAGTTTTACTTATTTTAGACAGCCCCGTGACGCAGTTGGCTAGAAACCAGCTTACAAAATGAGAGGTTTGATACCACCTCCAAGACAAATGTCTGGATGTTTTTGAGACCGACAATTTTTTCGTAGTTTCTGATACCCACGACACAGGACTTATATCCGGATAACAAGTATGTAGGTTACTGTAGGGTGTATACTGTAGGTTACAAATGTCTAGATGTATCATTGTGCTTATTTGAAAAAATATTATCGCCTTCGATCGTAAATTTATGTATTATAAAATAAAATCGTAACTTCAATAATAGGATTCATCATCATCATCATCATCAGCCTTTATTCGTCCACTGTTGGACATAGGCCTCTCCTATGTCACGTCACTAGGCTCGATCTTCGGCTCTCCTCATCCAACCGCTGCCAGCCACCGTGCATAATAGGATAATAATAGGATTAGTATACCTTAAGTCTGTTTCCACCTCGCAACCACTACAGTCAAACTTGTCGTCATTCATTCCCATTATTATGTACATTTAGCTCAGTAACTGTGTCTATGAAACAAAAACTATTTATTTAATCGCTACAGCTCTATTCCGAAAAGTTATTAAAAGCTAAACAGCCGCCGTTCCGATTAAATGGCGGGCACGAAAAACGAACAAGTTTACACAATGTAATTGATGTAATTGTAATTTGCATTTAATCGGAATTATTTACTCGTCATGCTTTACGTAGAAAATCGCTAGGGAACTTCGCAGAAGCAATCACACTTGCTGTGGAAGTGTTCGAAGTATGATGATCTGTTTAGCGTTGCAACTGACAACCGATCGTAAGTTGTTTTCACAATTGACCATAGTCAATTTTTTTAAAGATTTTTTTGGCTTTTATACAGAGATATACAGCCGTTAGAAGGATTCAGTCATTTTTAACATGCCAAAATTATATAATTGTTTATGGCACATAATAATTACCAAGTTATTTCACTCCATAATTGTTAATCATCGCCACAAATCACGATAAAACCACCCAAACACGACCAACAATATTCCCTCAAACGAAACATATTAATGGGGATCGCATTTTCCACCGGAGTGTCCGGGTGCCGACCTTTCGGAAACCATTAAATCGCTGCCGCATGATATACGCTCCCGAACTGTCACACTCGAATTATCTATGAGCGTAAATGGCACTAAAATTGGGCGATAGTTTGCTGTGGTGCAAGCGTGTTTGTGTGGTGCCGCGCCGTCCACGTTCGTTTGTAAGATTATTTTGTGGTTTGTAATTATGGGTTTGTGGGGAGACATTTCGTGTTAGCGAGGTGGGTTCGATAATTACACTACAGGTTTTCGGAAATGTTGTGTAACGATTCAATAGTTGCCTCGCATGATTTAAATGGGGACATAATATTCATAGTCATCATTATCAGCCCATACACATGTCTTTGCTGAGCACTCTACACAACGAAGTATGCGCACTAGGCCAGCGTACCAAGGCGACATAACATATAGTTGTTTTGTACTATTAAACCCAGTTGATCCCTCCACAATGACGTTCAAACAAATCTTTGACTCATAGCAGAGATTATAGAGCGTCACTACATAGACAATGCAGGCACTCACAATACAACGCGAGCAGTCACACGCACAAAGACGCCATTCAACTGATTTCAATGGGAATTAACATGGTAATGACGCACGTGTAAACTGTAATGAAACTTATTCTGTAGTGATGTGCGGTGTTCCGGATTGGACGGGGTTTGCCGGCTTTTCCGGTGATTAAAAAAATCGCGTTCTAAATTCAAGCATTTAATAGTAAGCCTTCTGGATATTTTGTTAAAAAAAGAAGGCTTCACTTTTCACAACAAACATTTTAAATTTATTCTTTAAACACATTGTATGCAATCATATTTGTATGTAAATATTGTATAATGTGATGTTAAATTCAAATTGAACTGGCTTAACTCGCAATAGATTATGAATATCAAACGAGTATTATAATTTAGCTTTAAAATGACGGTAATAAATCAGTTTATTTACATAGATAGGTTTGCCTTAAAGTTTAAATATCATGTAATGTGAAATATTTATATATTTTATGTGTAAAATTTATTTTTTGCTTTTATAACTACGTATAACATTTGTCTATCATGATCGAGTAGACAAGATTTATAATAATTTCCAACCGACTTTCCTCTTTTTCCGTCTTTTCCGAAACCTCCACCCAGCTCATCACTAAACCAGACCCAACTTCCAAACGCTGCGAGCACAACCGAGTGTCGTAAATCAAAATTTTACAAAAGCGAAACATAATCGTCGGCGAGTGAATGGAACGAATGGGAACGAAGCCATATTTTTCTCTATGACAACACCCTCGTGTGCGCATTCAAATGTCCCCGGCACTACGGCATGTTTGAAGTGCCTGTAAATATTTCCGAGCGGACGGGCGCACGACAGACGTACTTGAATGTACGCCCAAACTTCTTCTATGCTCTGGCGCTTATAGCAGTCGGGGTTGGAAGAGGTATAGTAGGTAGGGAATACAGAGGTATATTTATAGATCCGTTTGCGATAGGTTTTTTTCAATGTAAGATGATCTGAGACTATTGGCAGTTCCTAACATAAAGTGCAGTATTATTGACTGCCTTGTGACACTAGTTTGGGAAATGAGAAGTCACTGGTTCGAATTGTGAGGTAAATGCCTTGTGTAATCCGAAATATAGGTTCACTCGGAAAACGACGCGATTTATTTCGGTACACAAATGAAAAGTCTCGTTGCCTATATCTAAATCTTAGTCTAAATCTTTCTGTTTATATTAAACTACCACGTACTCTATTGTAATATTTACATTATCTACCCAAAAAAAAAACATTTCTCGCAAACAAAACATACGTACCAATAAACGTCGGTATCAATAAGCGCGACAAAAACACCAATTTCCGCGGCACGAAATAATTTGTGACACATTGTAAAGTTGGTTCGTGTCGGGCTCCATTCCCAGTCACTTTAATTTACCATTTAATGACTACGGCGCTAACAATTTTATGGCTTGTCCGCAAAGATGGCTTCCGATAGGCTATTTGTTTCGTGCACGCCAGCTGTACAAATCTTTGTTTATTCTTTGTCAGATTATGGAACGATATGGGGTAATATAGACGTATTGCTCGAAAACTTTTAGGGGTAATGTTTATGATTTGAATTGTGTGAAAGTGTGAGTGAAATGACGTGAAAATGCATGTTATATCTGACCTTTTTCGTATAATAGCAGCTGGTATTAATGACAGATGTGGTTTCGTTTAACAAATAGCAGAATTAATTTTCGAAACATTAGAATAATCGAATCTCGTCTTTATTAACAACGTCTTAATTCGCCAAAAGGCTAAGTAGAGATGCATTTCTGCACCCACGTTTTCCATATGATAGCGGGAGTAGCGTATTGCCGTTTCCAAGCACATTTAATGAGATATTTATGCTACTAAGAATTTCCTTAAAAGAAAACCTAATCACACTTTACTGTACCTGGAAATCTTACCTAGAACCTCTAGATGTAACCTTTGTTAAGATTAAAGTAGACTCGTTCTCTTCCATAGGAGCCACACAAAGAGCCAATAAAAATCCGAGATTATCAATCGTCTCTTTTGAAAGAGAATGTTTCTATATAATCCGTATGTTAGTGTCCCGTCGTAGAGACATTTTACGACCGTTTAATCAAACGAGGGCATTCTGCTCCCTGATTGAACAACGAATTGTCCAGCGCTTGTTCTCCACATTTTTTTTTATTACATTCGACAATTTTTATTACTTCCTAATTGCACTATACAATAGATTTCATTGGATTTTACGATTTAGTCGTTAGAATTTGGTTGTGTGGATGTGGCCTTTGATTTCGTTGTGGTAACATGTTGCAGGGATTTTTTGTTGTTGTTTGGTGTTTACGGGAAAATAAGGCACTGGGCGGCCAAAACATTAACAATCTCCTAGTGTAAGGATACATTTTTTTTTTTTATGTGAAGAGGCAAACGAGCTAGTGAGCCACCTGATGTTAAGTGGTCAACACCGCCCATGAACACCCACAACACCCTAATAATGGAAACTACCTAGACGGTAATTGAAAGCTAAGGCGATGATAGTTATAGTGGTTAGAAAAATATTAATGTTTTTTACATTTTTATGACAATTTTTTAGCGTTAATATTTTTGCCATCACCGTAACTATTTTTTTATTTCATATTAAAAAAAATACACCAAACAGTCACATACATAGTCCTGACCCCACATTAAGATACAAGTCTTGTGTCGTGGGTATCAGAAACTACGAGAGACTTTTCGGTCTCATAAACACCCAGAGCCGAAACAAATATTTATGGATCACACAAACATTTGTCTCGGTGCGGGGATCGAACCCGCGGCCCCTCGTTTCGCAAGCTGGTGTCTAGCCAACTGCGCCACGGGGCTGTCATATGTTTCAGCATCCAAAAAATCATCATTATTATCTATTTTAATAGTTGATTTAATGTGGGCTCAGAACTATGTACCTATGTGTCTATTTATTTATTAAAGATATAACATATAAGCTGGCAAACAAAAAAATATAACACCTACCAAATATTTCACATGTCATAATGAGAACACCTAGAATATATTGCGGTACTTAGGGCGTCTGAAAAACCTTTATTTTTTGCGTCATATGAGTAAGATACCAGGTGGAATGTAGAACAGTTATGTTGATGACATAACGTTTTAGGCAAATAATATCCTTAATCTCAGAGTTATTTAGATAGTGCATTTTTCGAAGTTATGAGCGTATTCATTTTGAATTATCATGTTCTTTAACGGTAAAGGAATACAACGTAAGGAAACCGGCACACTTAAAAGTTTTCGAAATTTCTTCGGTATTTAGTCCGCCAACCCGTACTAGGCCCCTCTTAGTTGAGAGAAGGTTCGAGCCCAGCAGAGGGAAGTATATGGGCTAATGATGATGATTGAAACGATCACAATTCTGATACTACAATTTGCTTGTGAAACGAAGGTCTTGATAATGTATTGACGGGTAAGTAACAAAATTTATTACAAGACTTCTTTTATCCCTAACACCCAGGCTTACACAAGTCACCCCGAAAATTTTATCCATAAACACACTTCTATGCGAAACAATAATGACTCGCAATCGCGACGTTCAGTTCAGCTGGGTAATGGTTCGTGAAGCGGTGCCGTCGGGTCTTCCATCCCTCTCGCACACCCCATTAAAGAAAGGGAGGTCCGAGTAATTAGCGAACTTAGAACTCCAGAGCGCCGAGTTTCAGCAATTGATATCATTAAAGTTTGACGAAGTGTTGCGCGTGTGTAGTACGCACTGTTAAGTTTTCGATGTTGCATGATTTGCAGTAATACCGCGTAAGTCAAGTGCTAAGTAATCAGGGATTACTTAGGGAATTAGTATCATATTCACTTTAAAAGGTAAGTAATATTTTTATCTATGTTAGGAATAGGCATACGGTACGTACGTTACCAACTATGTGGTCGTGGTGTTATTTCCAGTGTAAAATATTGCGTATACAATTAATTGCCAATAAAAATGAAGTCAACAAGTCGTATAGGTCAGCTTTTAAACATTTAACATTGAAATTGGTTATTATAAAATAAAAATTATCTGCAATATCAATTGTATTTGGGCACTCAATTTATTTTATTTATTCATTGAGACAAAGTGAGTTATTATGTACAAAAACTCACTACAAAAAATTACAAAAACATGATATAAAAATAATAAATGTTCAACTTATTTTACTTCAAGACGCAACACGCTAACTTTGCCGCGCCATTACTAAAATGAAAAAAAAAAAGCTATATCGGAAAGTATGTCATGTTTTCAGGGCTCCTCGTCTGCCCTTTATACTGGAGAGTGAACCGCCAACGCTAAGGGTACAAGCGCGCATTATAATAGGCTATAGATACAGAGGCACAAAGGGATGCAAAATGCAAATGCATTCATACCAGTTTCAACCTCGCGCCCGCCTCGGCTTGTTTGTGCTGAGGGATGTGAAGTTACAGGGAGAGGTTTTTAGATATTTTCTTCTTTTTCTTCATCAACCCATATACGCCCACTGCTGAGCACGGGTCTCCTCTACCATTGAGAGGGTTTTAGGCCATAGTCCACCACGCTGGCCTGGTGCGGGTTGGCGGACTACACACCTAAGAAATTCCTAAGAACTTTTAGGTGTGCAGGTTTCATCACGATGTTTTCCTTCACCGTTAAAGCAAGTGATAATTCAATTTGAATACACACATAACTTCGAAAAGTCAGAGGTGTGTGCCTGGGGTTCGAACCCGCGACCGCCGAGATTCTCGACCGCGCGCCTAAACCTCGAGGCCATCACTGCTTCATCATTAGATATTTTAATTTGGTAAATTAGCTATGATTTTGAGGATTAAGTTTGAGATAATCGGTGGTCGCGGGTCCAAAGTCAGGCACACATTAGCTGTTCGAAGTAGACGTAATGAATTAGAACTTAATTAAAAGGTGAAGTAAAACATCGTCAGGAAAATCAATCGTCAGTCAGCTAAAACCAATTTTAGATTCATATTGATTTATTGCATGTTTTAACGACGAGAAAACTTGTGTATTTGACAGTACCCCAAAACAAATTTATTAGATAGAGTAAGTCCCAAAAGAGGAATACATTTAAGTGACTGTTTTAGTATACAAAAACCATTGCACTATCTATAACTATTATTGACAATGCTAAGGATACAAAAAATGAAACAGTGAATTGAATTCACCAAATATCCCAAAGACGTCCGGAAAAATCCCTTAAATTAGTTACCAATCACAATAATAAACGATCACTATGCAACTGGCGCACATAAAAAAAACCCAAACTCCCATCCCTAGCCGAGAGCCCGAGATGCATGCTCCTAACAAACACGAGTGCAGATTCGGTGGAGCTGACGCCGCGGGCTCTTGTGTGACCGCCATCGCTTCCGCACCGGTGGAGCCGTGATGACGTCATAAATTTCGGGGCCCCAATGACTTTTATGAACTTGCATAGCTGAGGCTTTGAGTGCGGAGTTTTATTGGCTGTGCGTTTGAAGGGCTGGCTGTTGATGTGGTCGCTTGAGGGTTGTAGATGATTCAAGGAGAAGGTATAGGCTGTTTGAGGGCTGATGATGGAAGTCATTGTTGACTTGATAGTATTCGTAGACTCGATAAAGTAGATTGGTAATAGCTGATGTGACACTAAATTTCTTCCAACTATTAGGTAGGCTCTGGATATTTTTTAACTGCATTTCCCTGAATATGCTTTTAAGTATTTATCTTTCAAGTCTCTGCTATAGTCCCTTTGTATTTTTGGGCACATTTCTTAAGTCTGTCTTACTGCTGCCAAAAACCGAAAATTGAACCCATGAACTCTTAATAACACGGCACACATCTGTAAAGTAACAAAACAGCCACAAGAAATACATTACGCAAAGTGTGCGAATTTACCAGGACAGCATAAAACAAGCGAGAATCAAAACTACCCTACCTATTCGAAAACAGCATTCGGATGTGCGCAAACAATTCGATCGGAACTGGTTGTTATTTCAAAAAACACCATCTTAAATGGTAAACACCATTATCGGAGAACACTTGAAACGGAATCGCGTTGGCTGCGGCTGTGGGAAAAAAGTGTGCGGAACACGCGCGAAACGGTTTGCAATATTCGGCGTTTGCATACGAATGTGTGGTGCATTCCGTGTTGCCGTTTCGAAAATATTTTTAAATATTTACTGTGAATTGTGTTCATAATGAACCGCAAATTAAAATGCTGAAAAAACAAACTTTGCTAAAAAACGTCTATCAAACGTTAGTACATTCTTTATGGATATATTTTTAATGAATCAGCATCGTTTTTTTTCTCGAAAAAATATCAAAACTTATTTTCCAAATGGAGCTTAACCTCTCTCAACCAAAACTGTTTTTAGCTCTTACTTGCCCTTATTTGGGCTACTATACACAGACAGGCATTGTTTACAACCACCGCATTGTGTTGAAAATGCGAAAAACAAGCACATTACAGCACAGCGTACGAAAAAGCGACGCCATTGAAAAATCCGAACACAAGATCCTAATTATGTAAAACTCGCTGCGAACTAGGCCGGCTGAATTTTCCAGCCACTAATTGACGTCGTGTCCCTTTCCAACGTGGTATGAGTGACAGAGAAGCACGATTGAACCGGCTGTGCGCCTCATTAGGGAGCGTCCACACGATTGCCGCGGTAACGACACCATATCATGTTTATTCCACGTCTAAAACTTATCGCTGCTGCATCGTTAGTGTGTGGATGAAGCAGCGAACGATACCCCTAAAAGTTGTTTAAGATACATTAAGGGGGAATATACAACGGCACTTAAGGTAGTCTGTCGGACGAGCGGTGTCGGGCGCGGAATTTCGCTAAGGATGGATTTTTTGAACGGTAAAGAGTCTGGTAATAAGTGCAGAGCGGTCTAAAAGTGTAATACGTTATAATAATGCTGATACAAGCGACAGAGTTTGCATATTTTTAGGTATAAAAATACATACATAATATGTAACCTCATGTTTGTATTTCCCGATGGGGTAGGCAGGAGTGCATTTGTCCACCCACATTTCGCCAGGTGTGTAACAATACCACGAAACAGGAGGCAAATCTATCGGCATTTTTCGGCGACATTGTCTGACTCCGTGCTACGGTTCAGAAATTTCTAATAGAATCCTCAATTAAACTTTGTCAAACCCGGGAATCGCACCTCTAGATCGTATGGCGTATCGCTAGTATGGATCGTATGAACCACGAGGCAGTCTTGATGTAAAACCCATACTTATACAAACTTACTTACTTTTACTTAATATTCCCAGAAAACCCCAGAAATCTTCACAAATCCGTCCCTCTAAACCACATTTGCCCACATTACTCGGGGGAGCGTACTTTTTGAGATTAAAATTTTGGAATCGCGGTAAGCGGTAATGAAAGCTGTACAGGTCATTAACCCGCCGGCCATTAGTCGCTCACGTTTGCGATTACTCCGACCCGAGTCGAGTTTGTTGTAATACGCACATCGAGATATCGGTAACGAGTATCGATTGAGGCGTTTTGGTAATCGTCGTCAGTCTATATACGATCCGGGGCTGGGTACGGGCCTCTACTATTGAATGGGTTTAGGCTTTCGTCCACCACGCTGGGCAAGTACGGGTTGGTTGACTAGAAATTCCTAAGAACTTTTAGGTGTGCAAATTTCAATACGATAATTTCCTTCGCCGGTAAAGGTGATAATTCACTGTGAATACACACATAACTTGGAAAAATTAGAGATGTGTGCCTGAGGTTTGAACCCGCGACTGTCAAGATTTTCATCCATGAAAAGTAGGTTTTTTGGCTTCTATGGAAGTACCACCACTGTTTGTATGGTAATCAACCCCGTAATAAACGTAACAACGTCTATACTAGTCAACTTTTTCTTACCATGCAAGATTGTCTGTTAGAGGTCGCTGTTTATCGATAAAACCGCCAATTTAAGTCACCTGTTTGTATTTATTTCTTACTCAGTACATGCGGTGTCTAAATAAAGTTTTAATTCTTCTTATAACTGACGACCTTTCAGCCTATTCGTACGTGAAATTCTAATTGGCTCATTACACCTTCCCGTAATAGATCATAAGCCTTAATACCCGTCTCGTCTACTTCCCACGCACTTAATAACGTAGATACACGTAGAATACCCAACACGCCGTGGCTTTGAAGTGTTTTGCTTGGAAACGATCGCTCGGTTTGCTCTGAAGGTTACACAATATTCTATTCAAAATGATTGTCAATCGGCAATTTATAAAAATAAATTTGTTGGAAATTAAATCGCCCACGGTGACTGTAGCTGTTACTAGGGGATTTAATTAGGAATTTTGTATTGGTATAGGTGATAAGGATTCTATTAAGTATTTAAAATTGTTTATTTATATTAGATCGACAACACTGATTTGAATAATAATATTTTTAACCCATTAGGTACCAACTTTTTTCTGTATTGTTTGACATATTTTTCAAAGAGTATATATAATAAGGAGCACATAAAAAAAATATAAAAAAAAAATAACAAAATAAATTTTTAGTCCATCAGTCCAATGTTCCCATTTGGGAACATATTTAAATAAAGAAATTCAATAAGTACTGCCATCCATTGAATCAAATTACTAGTTACAAGCTATTATTTAGATACTATTTGATATTATTTTACAATAAATATAAAATACTTACATCGAATTACAGAATAATCAAAATGGAAACAATTGAAAATTTCGAAACTCGTAAAAACTACGTTCTTTGATCAACAACACATAAATGACAATAATTTCAAGTGAATAATTGGCTTGATATTTAGCACCACACAGTGTAGAAACTAATGACGTGAATAATTATTAAAACATTGCAGGTAGTTATGAATGAATCGACAAAAAGTGAGATGTCCCAAATGGGAACATTGGTACCTAATGGGTTAATCTAAAAAAATTGGCTCTTTATTTCAGATGTTCAGTTCTCTTATGTAAATAGTTATAGGTACACTGTATTATCTGATATTTTTGCGATTTATTTATAAGTCACTATTTATATTTTCTTTTTCAGATCTAATTCACTTACACTATCAAACTTAACTACAGCCTGTGAATATTAATTGTAAATAAATCGACAATAACAAAAGACAATCCAAACCCACCCTGACGCAAATCCATTCCGTATCAGAATCCAGAAGGGACTTCTTACCTGGCAAATTTTAATTCAATATACCCACAATAAGAACAAAACTGCGAGTAAATAATAATGTTCGTTGAACCGTTGTTAAGAGGCACCGTTTTGCTAAACATAAATTATGTACCTAGCGGAGTTCTATTCTGGAGTTCTGAGGCGGAAAACTGAGCGTCGCGACCTCATTATGGAGCCCGATGGTGTGGTAGCCGCGATAGGGGCCACGGGAAAGCTATTGTGTTATTTTTTCGATAATTTCCAGAAATGATACAAAGTACGTGACTTTTTGCACGTGTGTTACATACTGATGTTTTGTTTATAAATGTTTATGAATATAAATAGAATTAATTATTTTTGTAAAGGAAAACATCGAGAGAAAACCTGTACACCTAAAAGTTCTTGGGAATTTCTTAGGTGTTTTATCCGCTAACGCGCACTGGGCCAGCGTGGTGGACTAAGGCCTGAACCCTCTTAGTTATAGACGAGGTCCGTGACTTGGAATGGGAGACTTATGAGTCGATGATGATTATTTCAAAATGTCATTATCAAACATCAGAATACACTTCGCATCTAACCAATTAATTTTCCACACAAATATCTCTCGATCGACTTCAAAGTGTATAGCAGACAGGCGCCATTAATTTAACAATTTAAATACTAAATTACGAGTTCCATAACAATGTAAGCCGACGCAGACTGGCCCTAAATAAATGTTATTAATAGGTTTTATTGTTTAGCACTAACCCAGTGGCTCCTCGGTTGGTACTGAGCCAGACATTTCAAACAATCGCGCAATTACTATTGTAAAATATCGCCTACCTACTGTCATAATACACAACTAATGTTTGTGTAAACTATGAGACAAGTTTACGCGTTTTACTATTAGCAAATGTCAGTGATATTAACAGTGCTACAGTAGTGCTGTGTAGCATTGTTTCTATAAAATTCAAATTGATTATTATTGAGCCCAAAAAAGTATATGAAAAATAAATTTGAAATCCTTGGAAGAATAATAAAAAAATCCCAAAAGTCACAAGCATTCTGACCCCACAGGAGGATACAAGTCTCGTGTCGTGGTAGTCAGAAACTACGAGCGGCTTTCCGTGTTTCAAACACCCAGACCCGAAACAAATAGAAGTAAATCACACAAACATTTGTCTTGGATCGAACCCGTGGCCTCACGTTACGCAAGTTGTTGAACAGCTTTCTACGTCACGGAGCTATCAAAACGTCACGCTACGCAAAATGTATCAGAAACAGCTCCAACAATTTTTTAATTTACCTATTTCAATCTCCTCCAATCAAACCTTTTATGATCGACATTCGATCAGACGTAAACTACCGAGATTGCAACCCCAGTGTTACTGCGATGAGGCGTCGCATTGCTAAGCCTTGGGGAGCGGTACCCGCAACGAGACTATCTACTTACACGGAATTAGCGATTTTACGACCATCCGCGAGATTGCTTCGCGCCGAATCACATTACCCGATGCGTTCCAGAGACGATTGGAGATTTATACCGATATCTCGATCATCGCTGGCTGAATTTTTTTATTGCTTCCAAATCTGTGATGTACTTTGGAATAGGTATTAATTATATTTTTTTTTATTGGAACGATTGATGCTGATAAAATAACGCTAGAGTCTTCCACTTCCTATTTTTTGACAGTATACCAGCCTGTTAAGAAGCATCAGAGTCTTAATATTTACCAACTGAAGGGAGGGTTACAGGAGGCTTTGAAAGATTGCTAGAGCCTAGAGGATCAAACCCACTAAAATTTACTAAAATTCCTCGTAATGTGCTTGGCCAGACATATCTCTAATTTAACTTCCTATGACCCGTACTAATACATAGTAAGACAACATACACACACAACACCACACACAGTATATACAACTTTTCATCCGGCCTAATATTCCGACGCTCATAAAACGAGCGCTTCATCCCGCCACACCCACAGGGACGCGCAGTAAGTTGGCAACCCAGTGTAATGCCAGCCCAGCCGCCTCTATCATCAGCTGACGTTTCAAAACGCGGCCATAAATTAACGGGCGCTCGAGTCGCGCTCGCGCCGAAAACCGCCGGCGAATTAACATAATAAAAAGGGAACGCTCAAAAACCGGTCGTAAATAAAGTTTTATAGCCATCGCTCTAATGCCCGGGGAATGTCGCGAGGGTGGCAACTTAGTGCCTACGCCCGTCGCCCGCGCGGGGTTGCCATAATAAAAAATTCAAAAGACGAAAATCCGGACACTAGAGGTCCGGATGCATAAAAAATGTTGCGCGCGAGAAAAAAAGCGTACGCCATTAAACATACGGAGGCGGTGACGTATGCCTTTTGTGCTGCCGTAAATAAAGTATGGCGGGCGGGTAGATGTGCTTTTTTCGCAGCTCAGTGTTGCGAGCTGGCGCGGAGTGGCCGCTAAATTGTGGCCGGTTAACTAACGCTCTGTACAACTTTATTCGTTTGTATGCGCCTGATGTATTTGTATTAGTGAGATACAATCTTTTCTCGCCAGCTCGTGCTATTTTGGACCTTATTGCACTTTGGTGGTATGTTGGTAATAAAAGTATAAGATAGCGTTGAAATCATAGTTCTAGAAAGTACTAAGAAATTACATGTAGGCTTTAGTGGTTTCATAAACTTATCTACTAATTTTCGCATTCAATCTACGGCCTGAATCTTGATCCACTTTACCGAGGAAACGCGATCAACTCCATTCTATAATTATATTACATAGTACACATCTGGTACCAACAGCCCCACGATAATGACTTCCTACAATGTTGCACATTTCGCGATATTTCTTCGATAAGGAGCAATTATAGGATCGATTATTGGTTCGCATTTATCAGTGGCGATTTATCCGGCGTTTCCCGCCAGTGGCGAGAGCGGGGGCTTATTAATGGCCAGAGTAATTGATATAATCAGCTCGGCTGTTAGGTGCGCGCCGCTGAATATAGCATCAACAGAACGATCCAGGGTATTTGGATAAGGATGACAGAACGCGGTCTGTGGGCTAGGGGGGTACTGCTATAGAAGCCCATAAGCCTAGCGTGCCTTGCAAAATTTTGAACAAAAGTCTCTAAGCTCTGTCATACAAATGAGAATATAGTGACCCTACAATAAATAAACAAAACAAACAAACATACCTCACGCCTAATTATTCCCCGAAGGGGTAGGCAGAGATGCATTTCTGCACCCACATTTCGCCAGGTATGTATCAGTCCCACGTAATAGGGGGCGAGCCTATTGCCGTTTTTCAAGCACATTTCCAGACTCCGTGCTACTACTGAGAATTTCCTAATGGAAAAACCCAATAACACTTTGCCCGACCCTGGAATCGAACCCAGGACCTCTAGGTCGCACGGCACATACTTGAACCGCGAGACATATGACATAACATAATTAACGTGTAACAATTTAAGCTTCTAAAGAAGTACCGTCACTGTCTGTGGGTATTTTGTAAGTTAAAAAATACTATGAACAATCTAACTTTTTCAAAAATTTTAAAGACAAAAATATTTACATTTCTCAAGCAAACAAGCAAGGATACTTTCGCGACAAACACTTCGTAGTGCAAAAGACGACACTACAAAATGTAAACTCGTTAAAAACAGTGGAATATTCGCAATTGTTGTAAACTAGTTACCGAGTTTGAAGGTGGGACTCGTGCCGCCGTGCCGTCTGCAAAACAACCGGGATGCAACCGCGAAGTAGTGGTCAAGTCACAAGAATATACAGGTGTATTAATTCATAATAAACATAAAAAGATGCATTGCGCTATGAAATTATCGAAATATAAAACTTTTCATAATTATAATTAACTTCTAAAAACCCATGCATTATTAAAAGAGACAGATTTATTCCCTGACCTCAATTCTAAACTATTTTTAATGTATCAGTATGATAATATCAGTATAAAAACTTGCCTAAGTTCACCAAAAAACAGGCCACATCATCAAAGAATATCTAAAACCTAAAACTCACAGCGAGGCAATCATTTACAAAAGCGACAGCTTCACAAACTCGCCGAAACACTCTCCTAATACAGTGATAAGGAAAAAAGATATTACAATCATGTAAATGTCACGAAAAACTCGTGAAATTGCTGGTAGAATCTAGATCTTGATATCTGGGAGACAATATAGGCGTTTGCATGAAAGGGCCGGGCGTTCGGCGCGGCGATACGGGAACGAGCGAAACGTCGACGACTGCTGGCGAGAGATAGCCACAGTTTAGTACTTAACAGAACGGCAATATAGAAGATCAATCTTATACAAGATTGATAAGGTTTTACTCGTATATGTATTAATGGTTTCAATAAGTTACATGTGTATTCACAACTAATTATCTTATAGTTTAATGGTGTAGGAAAACATCGTGAAGAAACCTAGATAACTAAATGTTCATACGTCAGTAATGAACCAATCCGCACTAGTTTAAGAGAAGGCCCGTGCCCACAAGTGGAACGTTTATTGGATGAAGATGATGAGTTATATATGTCACGTAATGAACCAGAATAAGAGTTAAGCTGTAGCAACAGTCAAAGAAATTTTCTTCTGGACTAGGTTCAACAATGTTTTGGTAGTTCGATTTCTTAAACTAAGGTACTATTCATTGTTCATTATCATTATATCAACTTCCGATAGTTTTCCGATAGAAAAGAGTTGCAGAAATAAAACTTTATACATTCCAAACGGGGAAAACTATGTACTATAATTTCTAGCAATTTCCACTTACAAAGTCTAACACGTGTCGAATAAAAATTACTTTGTTGTTTTACACTAACTAAAATACGGTAAACTATTTTCGCAACAAGATCTATTCGTGCGGGTAAGTCTCGTGACGTGGGCAAATAACTCAATACGTTTACAAATTAGTTAACAGTCAAGAATAGAGTGCAGAAATAGCTTTCCATTTCTGAGTTCAGGAAAAAGTAAATAGAATTGTATTTCATAAACTTTGATACATAGCATGATTATTTTAGTCCCATTATATAATAACGAAACACTTTTATAAAAATATCAAAATGCACGACAAAGTTAATATAGTTATTGATAGCGACGCAATCAAAACTCAAGCAGAGTAAATTAGACTTCCGCAAATCACACATTTCTCGAAAACATTGATTGACCACAATCATATTAAACACTTAATTTGCATTTTGCTAATCAACAGTTTCAAATTTAATCACTGCCAAAAAGCACTACCAATTTATTTCATGTACAATCAGAGTTACACCACCGTCACATCTCAACTGTGCACCACCGGCACGGGGTTTAGATAAAGGGGCCCGTTCGTCCCCGGCGTAAATATAAATTGCGCCATAAATGTCAGATGGACACAATTGTCTCACGCGAGCTGTGATTCTGTCAGAGCCTACTGGTTCGAGAAGCGCTCCGCAAACATATGGTGGGGTAACGCTTTACTCTAATGAAAAAGTTGTTGATTTAAAGTAGGTTTTTTAGGTTGAGTAGAGCTTTGATTTGTAAGGGAATTGAGTGGATTTGTGTATGGTTTTGATGCATACAAATGTTGTAGATATTGCACGAAGATAATATTATTATCCTTGAAGGCGTAAAGGTAGAGTTTAGTGGATAAATTTACCCCGATTTTAATTCGTAAATTTTATAACACCCTATTGTGCACTAATTAAAAATGATTAAAAATACAAGTATGATTTTTAAAAAACTCAATATTAACAACATACAGTTCATTAATATCTCTATGTTTGTAAGAAAATAGTATAACTTTTGATGCGACACCAGAAGTGTAACTTATATACGCATTAGACTGGTGAGACTTTTTGTACTAATGCATAAATAGTATCATTCGCAAATAATTCTCAATAGAGAAAAAGTCCGTTCAACAAGTTACATGCATCTTGTAGTGTTTGTATACTTGTCTCGGTGACACGGGTAGTGGGGGAACAGTCTCGTGCGCGCCGTGGGCGAGAGCGGACGTGTTTACCCTGACTGCTGGTGACGTAACGAGCCAATACATAATACTTGTGGAGGCACGAACACTACAAATGGCGACGAGGTAAAAGGTCAGTGAATAAATGTTATGGTGCTCCAAGAATATTATTGAAGGAAAAAGTATAAAAAAAAAAAAAAAAAAAAGTACACAATAATGTAAATATATGGAGTTGTTTATTAATGCCTTGGTCATTTTACATAAGTAAACTAGTGCGCAAATTGTACGATCAAATATAATACTCGATTCCTGAGCTAAATTATTCTTAACTAAATTAAGTAATAGATTGTAGGAGACCTTGCATAACCGAATTATATGTGTATGAACAATGCAGGTCCCGTAATCTTAAGTCCAGTCACGTTAAGAATACGTTGTGATAAATTAAAAGTAAACATTAACAATGCTTTTTTCTGTCGAACAAGACAGATGTGTTCTAATACAAATGTTCAAACCGGTTGCTTGCTTATCTATTTGAAATGTGGTTTCAATTGTTTTCACTGGTCAGTGACGCTGCCTGTGCGTCTGCGTACCCACAGATATAAAATAGCCGGTTATAACGCTTACATTATGTTATTTAATATCAGAATGGCTTGTTTATCCTGAAAAATTATGTAATGATTAAAAGCATACTTTTATCCAAGAAAGATTTAAACGTTGCCTTCAATTCTCTTAGAGACTTGGTTGTTTTATGAATGTTTTACGTTCAACTGGTATGAAACTAGCTTTGTGAGTGAAACTTGAAACAATAACTACAAGTACACATATAAAGATATGTATTATAAAGGTATGTAGTACATTTAAAATTATTATCGTATGCTTTAGTTTCACACCAATACATTTAATACTGTATGTAAAGAGGTAGTTTGGTTCGCCAGTAGAGTACCTAAATGATTTTTTGTTTTAAAATAAATCTAAAGATCGTTAGATCAAAATTGGAACATTAGCACTGAAAAAATAAAATACGTGCTATGAATATTTGAACTTTGCTTACAAAAGTATGTGCTTTCAATTTATATGTATAATTTGTGAGTCTATGAACTGTAAAGCTTTAAATTGTTTAAGATGGAAAAGTGGAACCGTGGCATTGAGCTAGGTATGTCATACGGCAACAATTGTGACCATGCCGCAATGCTTCCACGTATTATCGGCGGTCTAAAAAAAAAAAAAAAAAATAATAATAAATAAGTAAATCTACAAATTTGATGTTAAAATAGATAAATGTTATGCACCTAAATGAAGTTTTCGATCGATATTTATTCAAATAATGAAACAGCAGTTAAGAGAGAAATCTAATAAGTTACTTTTCAGACTTAGACCCGACTCAGAGAGCAAATTAATAAAAGTCATACGACTAATTAAAGCAGTGTTAGCCTCGCGATTTGGTGCGGTTTGGGATCTCTGCGGTCGCGGGTTCGAGTCCCGGGCCTATAACTTTTCGAAGTTGTGTGTGTGTTCGCATTGATTTGTCACTGGGTTTAGCGGCGGAGAGAGGTACCGTGATGAAGTTTGCACACCTAGGGGATTGTGGGAGTTTCTCGGGTGTGTGATCCGCCGGCCCGCGCTGTGCCGGCGTGGTGGACTGTGGCCTGAGCCCTCTCAGGGGTGGAGAAGTATTGTGCCCGGCTGTGGGACGTGGGTTGGTTGATGATACATCAGTCTAATTATAGAAAAAGGTTTTAATCCTTGGTGACGACTTCATAATTGACAATAATATTTTGAAGCAAATAATTAAAAAAAACCGTTCGCCGTAAATTTGAAAATGATTATTTAAAATAAATACATTAATGGAGGGTTGTACCATTTATTTGGAATTCTTCACAGAATCTTAAATCCGAAGAATAGATGGAGTTGACCCTATTAAATGTCTAAGGACGTGGGAATAGATATGTTTATAAATACGAGTAGTAAAATGTCATTAATGACGCTACTTGGAAAATCAAGAAAAAAAAAGGATTGCCTATTGATGTCAAAATAAATTTACTGTATTCGAAGATTTGATTCGAGTTTTCGAGATCGGTAATGGGTGCAGTTCGGAAAATCGACAAATCATGTGGTAAAAAGTGATACCAGAAATTTTCTTAGAAAAGAAATTTCAACTAAACTTTAAGTTTTGTCTTGAAGTAAATGCAGTTGCGGAAACGTTTCTTCAAATCAAGGATGTT
This sequence comes from Cephonodes hylas, assembly GCA_030295005.1. Taxonomy (NCBI): domain Eukaryota; kingdom Metazoa; phylum Arthropoda; class Insecta; order Lepidoptera; family Sphingidae; genus Cephonodes; species Cephonodes hylas. The sequence continues at coordinate 12,103,573 of AP025371.1, forward strand.
CAAAGCTATATTCCAATAGAGGGAGTCTGTTCAACTGATTTCTCAAGTCAGCATAATTTTCACTTGTGGTCAAGAACTAGTCAAAAAATAACATCTCGTGTTTGATATTTTATAAGCTAAAAAAAAAAAAATAAATAAATAAATAAAACATCTTGGGAGAGAAGAATGCGTAATGTTAATAAGAGTAATAAAACCTTTAGAAGAAAATGTTTAATATATTAGTAATCGAGAGTCTGTTTCTAGTGACGAAGTTCAAGTTTTCTGAGTTAAGTAAGAAACATGGGCAAGTGGGTTCCAGATTTGGGAACATACACTCAACTTTTACGAAAGTTGTATTATAAAAAAATTAAGTTGGCTAAGACCGCGAATATAGATTCGTATTGGAATGATACCCGAATTAGCCTTGACTATCTGAAACGGCCATAGCCCGTAACTAAAATAAGAAGTCTTGTTTTCTTCTCCATGTTAAATGTTTTATGTTTTGATGTCACTTTAATTACTTAATTTTATTGTTTTAATTTTGATATTAGTTGTTTATAATTAATATTGCAGATTGTTAATTGTTTATCTTTTCTAATAATGTTTTAGAGAACGTTTTGCACACCTTAAATGTCTGTCATATATACCAGATATAGTAACTCATTAAAAATAATAAAGCTATAAATTGTATTAATACATGTGATGTCGTTGTGTCAAATTAAATAAATAAAAGATTATTAGGTATTGTGATACCTTTGATAGAACCTAAGTGTTTGCATATGCTGGTCCAGTTGTACTGAGGGCTGTACTCGTTACAATAAGCCGAGGTTGGTTGCATATAGCAACATAAGTCTGTGAGAACGTAAAAAGCGTTATCAGATCGAGAACGGGAATCTTGCGTTGGATTGGATAGTAAGCCTATTAATACGTCCCATTTGTTTGGAAAATATTGTTCACATTGAGTCGACAACCATTGGCCTCTGAAGGTCACGTTCTCCAAGAAGTTGAAAGCATGTGCCCGGATTTAACGTTGGGTGTTGCATCTACAATCACATGTATAAATGTGATGTCTTTACAGTCCAGGGAAGAAAAACATAGTTCTTGATTGGCGCGATTTTGTGTGTGTAGAGAACCACCAAAGCCGTTTGATAACAACTACGTCAATAGTCGATAGTGCCTCGACATTTGGCAATTTCCCTAAGTGAACTGAAACAGGCTGGTATGAGTGACTGCAAGTTGAAATACATATATTATTATAGACTGGATAAAAGATATCATACACCTAAAAAAAAAATTTGGGAGAATTATCTATATAATATTATGTACCGTATCTTGATTGGAAAAGAGTATCACTGGAGTTTCTTGTCCGTTTCTCTATAATACTAATGGCTGCTTTCCGAAGTGAGTGATAAATTATTTTTATTTATTTATTTATTTATGCTTTTTATACAATGTGTATAAAGGCGAACATAATGCCTGAGGCATTCTCTAACTGTCAACCTTAGGGTGATGCAGAGATTAAAGGTAGGTAGGTAAATTAAAAACAAATAGAATGAGAAAAAAAATGAAAAAAAAATCCTGTCTAAATTTAAGTTCAAGTGCATCAAGAAAGACAGAGGATGATTAACACCAAAAGAAGGTATGAGAAATACGCCACTGTACGAGTAAACCGAAACTAGACTAAACTATTACCACAGAATCAAACCTTATTCGAAGAAAGAAGGCGTTATTGGAAATTAATGTGAGATATCAAGACATTTAATAAAAAAACCGTGAAATAAATAAAAACTGTACATCATTGTATTGCAGGCAGTATGAGCCTTCATGAAACGAAAATCATACCGATTATGATGCAGGCTTCAAGTTAAAGAAAGCTGTACATAATTATGTTGCAGGCAGTATGAGCCTTCATGAAACGAAAATCATACCGATTATGATGCAGGCTTCAAGTTAAAGAAAGCTGTACATAATTATGTTCCAGGCCGTATGAGCCTTCATGAAACGAAAATCATACCGATTATGATGCAGGCTTCAAGTTAAAGAAAGCTGTACATAATTATGTTGCAGGCAGTATGAGCCTTCATGAAACGAAAATCATACCGATTATGATGCAGGCTTCAAGTTAAAGAAAGCTGTACATAATTATGTTCCAGGCAGTATGAGCCTTCATGAAACGAAAATCATACCGATTATGATGCAGGCTTCAAGTTAAAGAAAGCTGTACATAATTATGTTGCAGGCAGTATGAGCCTTCATGAAACGAAAATCATACCGATTATGATGCAGGCTTCAAGTTAAAGAAAGCTGTACATAATTATGTTGCAGGCAGTATGAGCCTTCATGAAACGAAAATCATACCGAATTATGATGCAGGTTTCAAGTTAAAGAAAGCTGTACATAATTATGTTGCAGGCAGTATGAGCCTTCATGAAACGAAAATCATACCGAATTATGATGCAGGCTTCAAGTTAAAGAAAGCTGTACATAATTATGTTGCAGGCAGTATGAGCCTTCATGAAATGAAAATCATACCGAATTATGATGCAGGCTTCAAGTTAAAGAAAGCTGTACATAATATATTGCAGATGGCGCTGCTAAAGTAAACAATCTTAATGTGCTCTAATGTTTTAAAAATTATTTAAAAATAGTTAAGTGTTAAATTAATATGTTGTTTGTTGTTATTTTAATTTTTTATTTTTAATTCTGTTATTATATTTTACATTATAAATTGTTTATTAATTGTTAAGTTGTTTGTAATTACTATTGCACATTATTAACTGTTTGTCTTTTTCTTGTAATACTTTGTAGAATGTTATGCACACCTTACCTAAGTGTCATATATATCGGATATAGTACCTAAGTAATAATTATTAAGCTACAAATGTATTAATATATGTGATGTGGTTGTGCTGAATTAAATAAATAAATAAATAAATAATTATGTTGCAGGCAGTATGAGCCTTCATGAAACGAAAATCATGTCGAATTATGATGCAGGCTTCAAATTAAAGAAAAGCTGTGCGTTATAGTGTTAGGTAGTACAGGCCTTCTGTGTGAAAACTGTACGTGATCTTATCAGACTAATAAAACGACATGATAATAACCAACGAGATGGTCTGTTCAAGTAAGAGAGTCGTCGTCCTCCAAATTCTACTCTGCCATAAAGGAAGAGCTTGACAGAAACCGGTGGAAACAGATCATCCGCTCCAGATGTCACCCTAATGCTGACCACGATCTTCAGATATGAGAGACCGACTAGAGAGAGAGATTGATGATAATAAGCTGTCGGTCGTGGTTGTATAACGATGTGTTACGCAAATGAAAAAAAAAAGACGATTTGGACATGGAGATGAACACGATCATATGTTGAGAGAAACGAGGAAAAATGGACTACATTTGTAACGTATTGGTACCCACGAGACAGCAAAAGGAATAAAGGTAGACAGACTATGCGAAGACAGACTATGAGTAAGTAAATTGATCGGAGCTTGTGTTGCTGCAATCTGTGTGGTTATGGCGTGTATGAAAAAAAAAATGAAAAAGGAAATAAAGCAAATATAGAGCACTTGTGAAAAGATGTGCTAGACAAAGTAACCAACCCTTAAAGTGATTTGTATTTAAAAGTAAATGATTATTTAAAATAAATACATTAAGGGAGGGATGTAGTGTTTGTATACTTGTCTCGGTGACACGGGTAGTGGGGGAACAGTCTCGTGCGCGCCGTGGGCGAGAGCGGACGTGTTTACCCTGACTGCTGGTGACGTAACGAGCCAATACATAATACTTGTGGAGGCACGAACACTACACATCTGGTTCTGAAATTTATCAATAAACGAATCGAGTTGGTTTGCGTCGAAAGTTACGTTCAAAGGGGAAGGTAACTGACTTCCGCATTTCCGGTAGAGGGCGCTTCTCAGAGCACTCCAGAATCAAAAAGCAAACAGTCTAAAGTTATTTGCAAAGATGAAAATAGTTAATTATCATCCTACATACATCCCTCTGGATATTAGTGACTAGCCTCTGAGAGGGTTTAGACCTTAGTCAACCACGACCTAGTGCAGGTTCACGGACAATAGGTTTGTGCCTGGAGTTTGAACCCGCGACCGCTGAATTCTCGACCACGTGACTAAGCCTCAAGACAATTCGAACACTTTATAGAATTATTTTTTATCGAATGCACTATGGTCGAAAATCAATTTAAATAATCTTGTCAATGCAATAAAAAAAATTAGTCACTTAAAAAAGGGTGTTATATGTATAAAACTGTAAACATGGCTTTGAATTCAAAGCGCTTCCTACCTTTCTATTTTACATCACAAAGAAAATGTCATGAAAACCTGCAAATTAAATATTTATTTTTTATTGAACAATATGCAAACTACCAAGTATGAAAAATTACTAGACGAAAAAACATTGTTAATTAATTAAAATAAATATGAAAAGTTATTCACAGCGAGAAATACAATATTGATAATTAAAAACTCTCATTACATTGAATGCAATCTTCTTCTTCTTCATCAACCCATATACGCCCACTGCTGAGCACGGGTCTCCTCTACCATTGAGAGGGTTTAGGCCATAGTCCACCACGCTGGCCTAGTGCGGGTTGGCGGACTACACACCTAAGAAATTCCTAAGAACTTTTAGGTGTGCAGGTTTCATCACGATGTTTTCCTTCACCGTTAAAGCAAGTGATAATTCAATTTGAATACACACATAACTTCGAAAAGTCAGAGGTGTGTGCCTGGGGTTCGAACCCGCGACCGCCGAGATTCTCGACCGCGCGCCCAAACCCCGAGGCCATCACTGCTTTGAATGCAATAACAGTTTTAATAATACATTTAAATTAATTAAAGTGCATTACTAATTTTATTTAACGGAGATTGTTCGTTCCTAATTAGTTTATATTTGCACTCATTATTTTACAGTAAATATTTAAATGTAGAAAAAGATAAATGCAACAATAGCATTAACACGAAACAAGAACATAAAAGCAAATAAATAATTTTTCTTATTTACAACATAAGTTGAAGTTGAGACGTAAGACATGTGTTTGAAGAAACACTAGTTATCTGTGTATTTTTTAGATGAAAAATATAAAATTTAAATAACTTAGCTCAGTTATAATTAAGATTAATAAAATTGTGAGAGTAATTAACACTGGTATTACTACTTTGGAAAAATTTAAGGCGTATCATTTGAAAGTGACGTAGGTCCATTGTATTCCTATATATCTACAAATTTTTGCCTACAAGAACTATGAAAGATCATTACCAACATAAAAACTCTTCAAATACCGTCGTAAAAAACGCATAAAAATCTTCAATGGATACATCCAAGCGATACAAACGGTCACACACAAGCGAATATCGACATCGTGTGCAATTTGTGGAATTCCCGCGTGAGAATCCCGGAGTCCCGTTGCCGAGATCTATAAAGGGTGACCTCCGAAACGAACGTGAGATAAGAGAGGTATTTTTGCGAGAATGTCTTAATATCTGAACGGGTGTATTCGTTGGCGCTAACGAGTATTGTTCGACGGGGCTGGGCGGAAAATTCCCTCGCCCATATTGCGCGGGCGTAAGATGTTGTCCTTGTATTTTTATTTTACTGAAATCGAGAGGAACTGGTAGTAATGAAGCAATCGGGATAAATTTCAAAGATAGTTCAAGTAGAGACGACCCTAGATATACGACTATAAACTTAGGTAGCACCGCATAAAACTTTTATTATTCACAAGAAAAACATAATTTGTCATGCACATTGCACATGTATGAAAAAAATCTTTATTTAACACACGAGCCCGCACTATGCCATGGTGTTGGACTACGTCTGAGGACTTGATTTAAGTAAGCTTCAGTCTCCCAAATATCCTGTAACTCAAAATTTGTGAAACTTAGGTTGCGTAAAACATATCCACAAAACCCTACTCGTACACAAGATATACGGATAGAACTTTAAACAGCAAGAGAAACAATCGCATCCTCGTTTACAATTCATACAAATCGCTTCCCCACTTAGCCGAATGTAGTTGGAATGATATGTGCTCGGCTCCGCACTAACTACCGCCCGCTGATATATAAGCTCTCCAACAAGAAGTCTTATGTTTGGCAAATAGCAAGTTAACGACCGCACCGCGTCTCCGTTCGGAAAGCGATTTCCCGTCTGCGTTCTTAGGTTATGGGAGCTAAGCGATTTTTAGACTATGTAAAGTATTATTGCAGTACTTCTATGAAAGTCCAAAAGCTCAGTTTGCAAATTCCAAATCTTCAAATTTTTATTAAAAACAAAACCAATTTAACCTTTGAATGAGGATGTCAACCTAATGTTTGTGTGATCCGCAAACATTTATTTCGGGGCTGGGTGATTGCGAGAACGAAAAGTCTCTTGAAATTCTGATACCGACCAGAAAGGTCTTGTCTGCTAGTGTGGTGTCAGAACTATGTATATGAGTGGTGAGTGTATTTAATTATTTACTAAAATCGACTAGTATACAGCATATGAGGATGCAAAAATAGTTCAGCCAAAAGGATGAATAAATACAGAACTAGAAGCACTCCTATCTTAATTCACAACTTTCTGCTCGTCCATCCTTTAATTTTCAAACTATGCCTTTATATTATTAGGGAGGAGACATGATTTATTTTGTATGACAAACAATCTCAAGTAAAAATATAGAACCCGCTACCCGCCAGTACCCCACGACGCGAACACTACAAGTAAGTGCGGCGCGGTGGCCGCTTGCAATGACACCGCCGAGGAAGTTCGACTCGGCCGGATAATGCCATCAATTATGTACACGCGTCGTTTGCCGACTGACCCCACTCCACCCATTGTTACTGCGTCCCGACTATTACTGGGCTTCAATTAGCTCCGCTTTAGGTTTTATTTTTATACATGATATCTTATGTTACTTTCATGGGTCCCGTCTATCCCTATACCAAAAATCATTTAAATAAATAGTATGTACGTTCGAAGCCTATGGAGACAATCAAATCTTTCCTCTTTATAATATTAGCATTCACATGCAGTGATACCTGAAGGTAAAATTTTATCTTATCCTCTTCTAATAGTAATTTTAAAGTTGAAAGTGATAAGACCTCTTTTTCAACAGTGTAGGTATATTAATATTAAAACAAGAATGTTAATATAAATAAGACAACTTTGTATTATCCCTAACATTATCGCGAACAAACAGTCTGAACAATATTATAAGACGATAAATAAATCATTCCATTGTATTTGCAAATTCGACATCGCCTTTTGATAAATTACAAAGTTACGGCATGGACGTCATTAATAAATAATAAAGGAGACAAACCGAACTTCGCTAATTGGGGTGAATGGAGAAGTCGTCACGATATCCGCGTTTGGAGTGATTCGGGAATATCTTACAAACAGTACGATACCTAATTTGCAACGACATTCGTACTAATATTGTAGATACGGAGATAGCTTTGTTTGTCCACTCTCTTTGTTGTCTCACTAGCTCGTTTGCCTTTCCCATAAAAAAAAATATTAGTACTCATCTGAATTTCACAGCTACCCTGACGCTACTTCCCTCTATCCACTTTATTTTCACGGTTGATCCCACATTTCTGTTGCGAATGAATTCAAACACTTTTATGTAAAATAACTCACTCCCTTGGAGTCAGTGGCGGTACTTCCATAGAAGCCCGAAAGCCCGACTTGCCTTACATAGTTCCGAATAACGAACTTAACGATTGTTTATTTATAAAATAACGCTATAAACGTGAATGTGAGTACTAACCAGTAGGTATTTATTAGTCCTACGTACCAAAAAAAAATATGCTGCTACTAAATAAACATTTGGGCTTGCCTTAGTTTGACACCCTAGGCACGCCACTGCTTGGAGTCATATCAGGCCTATTAAGATAGCCCAAACCGGCACTAGTCCTGCATGATAGACTTAAGCCAAACTTCTTTCAACGCTAGATGACTTGATATTAACCTCTTTTACATTATTATTTATGAACCCTTTCCTTATACGAGAAAACTTTCCTGTTTCACTCCAAAATACTTTCATAAAAATACAATACATTCTTCAAAGAAACTCTCAGAACCATCTCATTGAAATGCCTAATCGTTTATTAAGAACAGTTCAAAGGCCCGTGAAACCTCTCGAAGGGTTTATTATCAATAATTATTCAAGGGATAACGTGATTAGGAAGGGATAGGGCGACCTCTGGGCTATCTCCTTCACCCTCCTCGTTTGTTGCGTAACTCCTTGTGACAGTGATATTGTTTGTATGTACCAATAAACTATTCTTAGACCAATTTAAGCAGTGATGGCCTCGAGGTTTAGGCGCGCGGTCGAGAATTTCAACGGTCGCGGATTCGAACCCCAGGCACACGCCTCTGACTTTTCGGCAGTTATGTGTGTATTCACATTGAATTGTCACTTCGTCTTCGTCGGGATTTTTTTAGTTTTTGTAATTACGATGGCTGTTGGCTGCCTTAGTACAACCATCGATTTTAAACGTATGTGGTTTGTATGGAAAAAGTATTTTTTTTATTTTTTGTCAGGATATTTTTCAACGCCAACGGGTTCGTGATCACGGTCGCTATCACCTACCTCAGTTTCCGATCACGGCCTTTATACATCTTGCATATACACGTGTCGTAGAACCCCCAAAATCCTGTAAGTATAAATAGGCATCCGAAAATCGCTCGCACTGGTAATTCCCGGGCGATGACTTGCACATCCCGACGCGTTGAAAGTGAACCGGCGTGTTAACTGCTCGACGGCGGTAATAAACTTCTCGCCTGCCGAGTCATCCACTAAGCCTCACCGGCCTTCGGGAAGTTACACTCGACGGGCACAATTTGGGTACGGGTTGAGTTCGTATTTTAAGGCATTGGGTGTTAAAAGACCGTGATCGAAAACTGAGATGAGTTATAGTAATGGTGATAGTAAGTACATTGATGTTTAAAAAATATCCAAACAAAAATTGTTTCCCTAATTTTCTTTAGTGATAGATATAATTAGTTATAAAGAAAACATCAAAATTGTTATTATTTTTCGGGATTAATTAGACGTAAATGTATTGGTAATCACCGTAATCATTACCTGTCTTAGTTTTAATATGCATATACTATCGGGCCTGCGTCCGCGACGGGGTAGACAGGGATGCATTTTTACACTTACATTTCGCCGATCGCGTAATATTACCTAATAGAGGGCAAGTCTTGCAGTTTTCCGGGCTTATTTCCAACCTCTATATTGATACTGAGAATTTTCTAATAAAAATTACCCATAACACTTTTCCAACCAATCCTAGACACATTTTTATTTGGCGCATAGCAACTATAGAAATAGCAAATAGAAATAGTCGCAGTGCCCTCTAAGTTAAGGTTAGGACAACCTTCCAATGTCTTCTAAAAGGCTACGTCATGTCGCGTGCTACCAAAAATTGGCAACGATATCGCAGAAGTTAACTACCATTAAATACGAATACAGTAGTGATTTAGGTTTAGGCGAGCAGTCGAGTATATCTTGGCGGGAGCAGGTTCAATCCCCACATACTTCTTTTCCAAATTATGTGTGTATTCAGAATGAATTATTTTATAATTTAACAGTGAAGGAAAATCTAGTATTCAAATCATACAGTCATTATTACTGTGTATCATAGTAACTCATAGATTAAATCGTAAACTGAAATTTATCATGTCATAAGTACATTATAAATGGATATCTTAAATTCAACAATATTATTTTTCAACGTAACGGAAAATAGAACAATAATAGCCAACACCACACTAACAATTTCGCGACAAACCATCGACTTTCAATAACGTTTTCGCAACACAAAAAGTTGGTTAACAGTAAACAGTGAAACTGTTACTATAAACAACAATAACACATAAATTTGCGGCAAAAAAAATAACTAACGCATACAAAGGCGCGTAAACAATGCGAGGAATTTAAATGAGCCGGTCAAAAAACGCAATGTAATGCGTTCAGACAATAGATACGCGCGTACGTTGTACATGGTTGCATCGATCTAGTTGACACATATTGATGCTATGTTGTATGTTGGCTGGAAAGTGGAAGGGTAGTATTTATTTAGTTTCAAAAAGGGTAATATAAAGAGTCCTCGAAACCGACGTGTATGCATGAAGAGGATAATGTCAGTGGAAGAAGCGAAAGAGGTGTGTCTGGACCGTGGCATTTGGCGCTCTATAGTCTCTGCCTACCCTAACGGGAGACAGGCGTGAGTTTATGTATGTATGATGTAAATACAGGTAGGTTTTATTATTTTCAAAGGAAATAAACTAAGAGGTGTCCGTCCATTATCCTTATGTCATTAAGTCTCATACATACATAGTTCTGCTTTAGCCCACCACGCTGGCCTAAAGCGGGTTGGCGGACTACACAGCTAAGAAATTCCTAAGAACTTTTAGGTCCAGTTTCTTTCAAGATATTTTCCTGCACCGTCAAAGAACACGATAATTTATTAAGAATACACACCTAACCTCGAAAAGTCAGAGGTATGTTCCTGGGATTTGTACCCACAACCGTCGAGAATCTCGATCGTAAATACCTAGGGGACATCACTACCTCTAATACAACATAAAAATGTAATAGCCTCCATCTAGTAAATTATTATATGAATGCCCATATAACTGATGATAATGAATAATGAACATGCCGGCTCGTCTATTATCTCATAAATATTTAGTTTTCCATGTCGACGCTTCGAACCCGGTACCCGCCGCTCGTGAGACGCGACGCGTTGAACGCATGCAACGTCGGGTTATTCATGAAATCTGTGGATGAATTTAAATGGAAGCTTGTACTCAGCCTATCGCCGTCGAATACTGAAAGAAGGCCTCCCCAAGAAAGCGCCAACCATCCCGGTCTTGTGCAGCCGTCATCCATCCGCCACCCGCCACCTTTCTCAAGTCATCGGACCATCGTCATAAGAGTTTAAAGGACTTGTATTAGTTGATTAGGTGTAGCTTATAAGAAAAAAATGAGGATCGGTTTCGGATAAGAAACTCTAAAAATAGAATTGTCATTTGGTTAAATTGGATACTCCATAATTTAACCCTTTGCACTCCAACCTAGTAATGCATAGAGACTACCATCAACAATAGAATAGGCATCAAAAATAGATCACTTTTTACTAACGTATCCTAAACACTATAAGATAAGCACATAATATTTTGCTTACCTGTTACCTGTTAAGGGCGCCGAGGCAGCAAAACAACCATGTCGCCGCTACGGCGACAGCGGATTTACTGTTAGTTTTTTAATGTCGCAAATACGGCGACAACGGAGTGCAAAGGGTTAATTGTTTTTGTACCTTTCATCATAACAATGCAGATGAATATGAAGCATACCTGAAACAAAACAAATAAGATTAATTAATTTGCGAATATGCAAGTTAAACATTGCAAATAGCTCGGATTACTGAAGCCGGGAATTAGTCTTGAATTAGGTCAGCGTTGTGGCTAAGGTCAAACAAACTTCGGCAATAATTAACTGCCCAAGGCGCAGTTATATAGCTAATAACTTGCGAATAAGGATATGCCGTGGGTACGAGAAAAATCTTTGTCAGTTATAGTAATATATCCGATCTGATAAAAAGTACAGTAATCGAGAATCGAACCAAACAGCCCGTAGCGCAATTGCCCGTAGCGGCCGCTGGTTCGACCCCGCACCGAGACAAATGTTTGTGTGATCCACAAATATTTGTCTCGGGTCTGGGTGTTTACGAGACCAACAAGTCTTCGTAGTTTCTAATACCTACGACACTAGACTCGTATCTTAATGTAGGATCAGTACTAAGTGTGTGACTGTTGGGTGTATTTATTTATAAAACAAAATATCGCCAATTATTATCCCTTCGGAATACACTCAAAATCGACTTATGTAGGCTGACACACGCATACGGGCACTCTCATGAATAACCCGACCTCCGAGGCGTCAACCCACTAACAGAATGCATTGCAAATCGTGCGCTTGCCTCTTTGAATGCTGGTTCAAGGTTCTCTATACAACTAGTTTAAACACGTGAATTAATCTGAAAGTCTCTGTATTGCGTCTGGAGATGTTTAAAAAAATGCAGCAATAGGTTCCCAGCCTATGTAGCCTCTACGTGGGACCTAAAACAATTGGTGATAGATGGGTGCAGAAATGCACCCCTCAGAAAATACGCTCAACAATTATAATCACACATAGTACTGACCCCACACTAATATACGAAACTGTGTCGTGGGTATCAGAAACGACGCGAGACTTAGTTTTCACAAACACCCAGACCGTAAACATAAATTTGTGGATTACACAAAAATAACGCCTTCTTGAATAATGCAGTGATGGCTTCGAGGTTTAGGCGCGCGCACACACCTCTGACTTTTCGAAGTTATGTGTGTATTCAAATTGAATTATTACTTGCTTAAACGGTGAAGGAAAATATCGTGATGAAACCTGCACACCTAAAAAGTTCTTAGGAATTTCTTAGGTGTGTAGTCCGCCAACCCGCACTAGGCCAGCGTGGTGGACTATGGCCTAAACCCTCTCAATGGTAGAGGAGACCCGTGCTCAGCAGTGGGCGTATATGGGTTGATGAAGAAGAAGAAGAACGCTTTCTTTTGGTCTTAAGGAAATGATGGAAAATACATCTTTTTTAATAATTTGTTGTAATAATTCCACCACAAGAAGAATGCTATCTATATAGTGTAATGGAGCCCACAATATTAGCCCATTTGATTATAACTATACTTTCAATAATTCATATTAATAAATAAATACTATTTTCATATTTCAACGAAATATTCTCATAAAGAGATCAGTCCTCGTCAACACGACACCGGATGGCACACGAATCAATCAAATTAACTATGACGTGTCTGTGAATCATGTCGCTGGATAAATAGCTTGTATTTTGTACGGATTGACATGTATTTTATATCTTTGGGTCATTGGTCTAGTTATAAATTGACTTGTGCAATCACGAAGGTCTAGGTTTTGTTCCCGAGTCTACCAAAGTGTTTAAGGACTATTTCATTGGAAATTATTTTTGAGAACTTATATATTTTCATTTACGTGGTATCTAAAATTTCATATATACTTTACTGCTTATCCTTTCAAACATACAAGCGTACCTACATCTCAATAAACCCAAAGCTTCCTTCTTGATATAAGAATGTATTGCAACTACAAAGTAAGACACTCAAGTTTTTATTCACTTCATGGAATCGAATCCGCGTCCCACAGGCCATAACCCCGGCATATTGTTGGAGCGATTCATGAATAAATCCATTGTGAGGGAACAAAGCAGAACAGAATAAACACAGGCGTTGTTTACGAGCGACAGTTATGGAAAAAATATATATTGTTTACTGACATACATCCGATAAACATATATCATAGTGATATATAAAGTCCACGATAGTATGTTGATTGGAAACCAGAATGACGACTTCGTCGCGGGACCAAGTCTTTTTAGGAATCTTTTTTTTTTACCATTTTTTTACCAAGAAAAACATAATAAGAAAATAGTTGTCATAACGCTTGCGTGCTGGACTAAGGCTTCACTTCTTGATGTCTCCTTCCCAATAGTTATATGTGTACAATTAATCACTACATAGTATAAGACAAAGTCGCTTTCTCTGTCCCTATGTCCCTTTGTATGCTTAAATCTTTGAAACTACGCAACGGATTTGATGCGGTTTTTTTTAATAGATAGAGTGATTGAAGAGGAAGGTTTATATGTGTGACTAGCTGTTGCCCGCGACTTCGTCCGCGTAGACTACAGGGTTGAGTTCAGAAAGAAAATAAGTTATAGTCTATTTTACTCCTTAAAGTCCTATTTATGCCCATACCAAAAATCATACAAATCAGTAAAATTATTTAAACGTGAAACCGTAATGCGCCGGTCGGCGCCTTGTGTACATAATTATTGCGCGCTTGATGATTATTTTGAAACTGCGATATCTTCTAAGATACTCATCGAAATTAAATGATGTAAAGGGCAAATTTCTTTTAAATTAAATACTTATACTGAATAACGCATTTATTTGGATAAGGATTAATATAATCTTTATAAAATGCCTTCACAAACAATGCTTTATTTTATAACAAATTTAGTTAGCATAAAAGAGGTTATAGTGAATCAACCCTAAAAGTTAGACATATGCTACCGCTGACTTTTTTGTGGATATTATCAAGCTCTACAACTTTTCTCTAGGACTCAACTATATATCTCCCATGGGTAAGGCAGCGTTTGCAAAAAATGGTTTCGTTCGCCCGTTTTTTCTCCGACTTACTTCGCAAATCCTGCTACAACAAAAACGTCTTATCATTTTTCGGACTAATATATAGCCTATGACACTCACAAAGAACGTAGCTTTCTATTGGTAAAAGAATTTTCAAAATCGGTTCAGTAGATCGCGAGTTTACTTTCTACAACGTCACAAACATACAAACATACAAACTTACAAACATACAAACTTACAAACATACAAACTCACAAACCTTACCTCTTTATAATATTAGTATAGATAACATCCATTAAATATCAGCATTGCACCCGTGCGAAGCCGGGGCGGGTCGCTAGTTAAGAATAAAATAAAAAATAGTAGGACTAGACTGTCAAAAAATGAATTAATGAATATGAAACCATCCAGATCTTCTGTTAATTTTTTGTTGAATCATTTTTTGTTTATGTAATTTGTTTTCCAAAATACCATAAAGTATTTACACACCCCTGTCTAATCTAATTAGACATCATACACATAATCAAAGTCAAAACAATAACTCCACACTAATTCACAGAACACGTTCAACAATAGAATCGTATAAAGCGGCGTGCACATAACAAAAAATTAATCCAACCCGTAAATGGGACAGGGGGGCACATTGTACCCGCGGCGTACAGTCGACCCTTACAATAAGGAAATGTCATCGGGTCCGTCGCGCACGTGCATGTGCAATAGCGGTAATATCCAATAATGCTAGTGACCCCGCTGACCTTCGAAACTACCCGCTCTTGAAGTTTGAAGGGCTGCGGGTCGTTGAGTAATTACTGTGTGGACTGCTCAAGAAGTATGTGCTACTTTAGATTTCTATTTTAAAAATAGAAGGTTAGTTGATGATTGAAATGCTTTGTTGGATACTGAAAGTTTTGAATGTTTTTATGGCTTTTTGATATTGATAAACTTTGATTTGTGTTTGGGAATCTGATATCTTGAATAATGTTTGAATCTTTTTAAACTTGAAAAGTAGGTTAGTCTTCTGTGAATGTGGCTTCTCAATCAATGTTTTATGAAGTATAATAGAATAGATGAGGTCAATTGAAAAGTTATGAACAAACCTTAGTTTATAACATACCCGCTGTACATACAGATTAAGAGGGTTTGGCTGCAAATTTATATTTAATTACAACATCAGTCTAAGTAAGAAAGCCTCGTAGCTGTGTATCTAAAAATACGTACATTTGTTTCTGACCAAAGTACTTTCAATCCCTATTTCAAAATACCTAAAACGCCGCAGTGACAAACACCACTCACGTACATCAAACGAGTAAAAAAACCGTCGAACGTATAAAAGGGCACAGAATCGCGCATCTGGTCAAAGCGAGCGACAAAAAGCCGGCGCGTTGCGGCTTTAAAAGAATACTGCACGGCGCGGTCAGCGGGCGCATAAAGCCGGGCTTGATCACGATAGCCGCGACATTGTGCGGCTTATCGCCCCCTTTCGGCACTTAAGACCCCCACCGTGTGTCTAAAAAGCAAAGTTTAAAGTCGTCGCTGGAGGGTTGGCGGCCGACTTTTTACTTCGACTCGTGCGAGATTTATGATTTATTTATTCAGAAAATTTTAGTGATGAATTGAGTATAGACAGCCAAGAAATTAGTGAAAAATTTGTCCTAGATTTGATGACCAGGTCGGGTAAAATGCTATTGTTTTCTTCTATTAGGAAATTATCGGTAGCAGCACGGAGTCTGGAAACGAACCCGAAAAACGGCAATGGGCTCGCCCCCAAATTAGGTGGTAAACAAAACTGGCTAAATGCGGGTGTAGAAATGCATTTCTGGGTACCCCATCAGGGAATACTGGCGTGAGGCTATGTATAAATGTATGATAAAAAAAATAACAATAAACCTGTACAGTATACTATTACAGTTAGCTCGTCGTTGTAGCTCGTCTGCCTGCTAAGACAAATAAAAAAAAAATAGTTGATAGTGTTAGTAGAATAACTTACAGTCCAGGTTCTTTATAAGGCGCTTTCTGTGCGTGCATTATTGATGTCGGGTAGTGCGGGGCTGATGGACTCGGGAAGGCTTATGGCGACGACAGCGCAAAACGGGCTCTATAGGAAATCGGTCGCGGAAAATCGTTGCGGTTTTTACTTTTGACTGAAAATGTTATAGCTTTTTTTAAAAGGTTCGAATTTCTTTGATATTTTTTTTAGAATACATTTTAATTTTTTTGTCTAGATTGCCCGATCCCTTCTTATGGTATAACATCATCTTACTACTAAGCCGGATAACCTAAGGCTCATTTTCTAAAGAGTTCTGTACCTAATATATTAGTGGAGGCAATTATTGCAATATTTTTACCACAATATTTTACTACGCTTTAACAAATGGCCATGTAATCGCAAATACGAAGAATTTAAACCATTAATTGCTGTTTACATAGAAAGAGTTATATCGTGCGATACTTTCTTGCCGTGGTGTCACGAGACACGTATTAAAATAATTGCCGGTAGGACACGACCGATGCATCCACCTATGAATTATATATCGGAAGTATTACTGCAATCGATACGTCTTCATTCAGAATGTCGGTCGTACAGCCGACTAGGCAGACGACAATCGATATACGATAGTGCTGTGATAATTACATGTTTCACGACAATACTTTCTGCGTATCTTTTTTTAAATTTATTTCTTTAAGAAATACTGGACTGGTATTTATGTGAGTACTGAAAGGATTCACTTCACTTCATCAACCCATATACGCCCACTGCTGAGCACGGGTCTCCTGTACCATTGAGAGGGTTTTAGGCCATAGTCCACCACTCTGGCCTAGTGCGGGTTGGCGGATTACACACCTAAGAAATTCCTAAGAACTCTTAGATGTGCAGGTTTTATCACGATGTTTTCCTTCACCGTTAGAGCAAGTGATAATTCAATGTGAATACACACATAACTTCGAAAAGTCAGAGGTGTGTGCCTGGGGTTCGAACCCGCGGCCGCCGAGATTCTCGACCGCGCGCCCATACCTCGAGGCCATCACTGCTATTACTGAAAGGATTAAGGATTAAGATTAAGAAACTGAAAGGATTAAGTTTCTAGAAATGATTTCAAACTTTGTAAGTATTCTAATGCTAAGTAAAGGTTGTAATCTCACCCTATCGTACACTGTTCAACGATGATCTCCTCAAGTAGAGGCGCCATCCATTCCGGTCTCGAGCAGGCCTTATGCATCCAAATATGATTTAATCCGTACTGAATATGGTGACAGTTTTGTACACTCATTAAATATTGATTCTGATACAAAGGTTGTAAACTGAAAGTAAAACTATGACAAAGATAGTTACGTTTGTTAAGAAAACGTCAAAATTCTTTCGTCATTTTTTAGCGTCAATATGATTGTAATTATCGCAACTTTTGCCCACCTTAATTTTCGATAACAGTTTACACCCTATTTACCTACTAAATCAATTTCAATAAAACACCTGAAAATGTAGTGTAGCTCATTCGCAGACAGACAGTACCGTCGGGCGATAGATCTAGCGATTGGGCCAAGATTAATGTGTCGACACGTTCCACTAGATAACCGATGCCGCGTCACTGATTTCGTACAGTCCAAGAGATATAGACTGACTTTATTTCGTTGGTATGACCTGTTTTTTTGTCTATTTTAGTTATTAAATATTACCATGCTGCGTATGTTAAAGGATACAGGAGCCGTGTCACAGGTAGCCTATTGGCGTTATACGGAAACATTTTAGTGTGAATGCTTTTATTAAATTATTTATTTAATACACTTTTAATGACTAAGGCAGTCACTTACAGTCGATCCCAGGGTTATGCAGAGAAGAAAGTAAGCAGGCGTATAAATGTTACCACAAATTTATTTTGCGCATTCCACAGTGAAAAAGCCAATAAAATGTCCCAACCTGGAAATCTCAGCACAACTCCAATACACTAAAGGACCAAAAAGCATTAAAGATCAATTAATAAAATTATTTAGTATACAATACTTACATCAAATAATTATATAATATTTTTTTTATCTATCCTAACACTGTAATATCACAAACTACGTTATTACGCTAAAAATGTATGTATCGTATGTAGGATGATAAATTTTGTTGAGCAGGTGAGAGCATGGTGCCAAAGCAATATATACATTTATGAGTATATTTTTATGAGTGTGTGAGAGTGTGTGTGTGTGTGTGTGTGTGTGTAGGCCGAAGAATCAGCGCGACATAAATTGCAAAAAGACGACGCCGCTGGCAATGGAATCGTCAAATGGTGCGAACGAGATACATTTTAGATATCGACAGGGCTGTCCGATTACAATAGAGTTTCATCACGAATAATATAAAAGTGTTCTTCTTTATTTAAGCACACTGACGGTTAGAATGTGAGTTAGATAAATATAACAGATCTGTGGCGAAGTTTACTACACACCAACTTGCTTGCACCGATACAAAAGTTTTTGTTTTCCACAAATACTTGTTTCGGATTAGAATGATTGGGAGAATCAAAAGGCTCTCTGATACCCACGACACAACGAACGTATTATGTATGTAACTATTAGATATATTTTATTAGATAGACTGAGAACTTAATACATTAATACCATTTATGCAAAAGTATTATTTTTAACAACAGACGGTATTATTTTTAAGAGCGATCTTATCCCAACAACCCTTAAATGAAATACAAAGACAAATTATGCATAGGAGAACACATAAAAATATAAGAATTAAATGAAGACAAGAGTCAGCCCTACATATAGAATGGGTTATTGGCGCGCGCAACAGCCCCGAACCGAGGCGGCGGTGTGGGCAATCTTCGGCGCAAATTTATGTGCTAGCTATCGCACGCGGCCGCGCTCGCTACACACTCTAGTCACATTTGGGGAACATTTCGATCCACGTGCAAGTTTAAAGTATAGAGATTATAGATAATTTTATAGGTATTATTGTTTATAATGGAGACATTAAATCAGTGGCGGTATTTCCATAGAAGCCCGAAAGCCCGACTTGCCTTGCATAGTTCCGAATAATGAACTTAACGATTGTTTATTTATAAAATAACGCTATAAACGTGAACGTGAGTACTAACCGGTAGGTATTTATTAGTCCTACGTACCAAAAAAAATATGCTGCTTCTAAATAAACATTTGGGCTTTGCCTTAGTTTGACACCCTAGGCACGCCACTGCATTAAATTAAGCTTTATTGGTAAAAAAGAAACATTCCTGTTTAGTGCTTTAAAGTCGCACTAGGCCAGCTTGATTGACTAAGGCCTAAACCATCTCAACTGCATAAGATAGTAGCACAGAGGCCAGAAGTGACAGGTATAATGATGATTCTTTTCTAACGAGATACTTTGTGCTTACATGTAAAAATCATTATAGAAGAAATGACTCTACAAAAAATTAGTAACGCTGAAAGTTTTGGCGGCCTATAAGTATTAGAAAGAAGAAGACTAAAAGAAGTGAAAAAAATATCGGAGGACAGGAATACACTTTTGATAGTCCTCTCAGGTACACAAGCGTGAATGTTATGTATACAGATTCAAACATAATTCCTCTGGGTAATCTGTTAATGCGGGATTAGAGGGTAAATGTATCAAGACTGTTTGAACAGTTTCAGTTGATTTATTGGTGCCTTCTTATCTTGATAATTTAAGGCAAGTTATTAACATTGATAACACTAGAAAAATCTAGATTATATCATACATTATGGTAGTTTAGCTTAGGGAGGCTTGATATTGCTTGAGGATTTGGAACTTACTGTACCTTTTTGAAAATTGTATAAATCATATACCTTTTTAAATATTTAAGATAAATTGGTCTTTTTACAAGTGTGCAAAATGTACCCATTATATGATCATAAATTATAATGGGCTTTATTCAAATCTAAATAAAAACTTATCTAAATCACTGTTACCTGCAACTATGTATGTAAAACTTGATGAGACAATAAAATGAATATTTTCCTGTTTTTCAAACATTTCCCATTACTGCTCCGCTCCTATTGATAGTAGCGTGACAATGTGTAGCCTCGATGGATGGGCTATATAAAAATAAAACTCAATACTTTACCGATGCGTGTATTAGAATCTGAGAGAGCCTTGAGACATAATAATCTTGGTGCGGTGACTGAACTTACGATCTGCCGTTTCACAAAGTAATGTCTGACCTACTACGCTTCTGAAGCTGTAAAAGTCTTATACAGGGATAAAGGCAGATTGTTTCTATAAGATTTTCGTCTTTTATCCCATATACACCACTATGTTATTACATAGTTTAAATTCACTTAATCTACATTATGACCCCCATTCACAATGTCTAAAAACAAAACAACTTTAAAAATTCCTTTCTCCGCCTTTCATTTTTATGTTGCCGTATGGTATGCACACTTTACGCGAATTTTAATTTAATTAAGCGCGGGTTTATGTCCGGGCTGAGCACATATTTTTTACGCATGGTCGTAAAAATTTTTGCACAAAATTATACGTTCTCGCGACGGAAAGTAAAGATGTGTTTCATCGCGCGAGGTGTAAATGAAGATAAATATGTTGATATGTTTTTATGACTTTCTACCCATATCATTTTCATCACCGGCAGCGATGGCCTCGTGGTTTAGTTGCACGGTCGAGAATCTCGGCGGTCGCGGGTTCAAACCCCAGGCACAAACCTCTGACTTTTTTAGTTAAGTGTTTATT
Source organism: Cephonodes hylas (assembly GCA_030295005.1). NCBI lineage: Eukaryota > Metazoa > Arthropoda > Insecta > Lepidoptera > Sphingidae > Cephonodes > Cephonodes hylas. Next base: position 12,124,496 of record AP025371.1, read on the forward strand.
CAAAATTAATTATCACTTGCTATAACGGTGAAGAAAAACATCGTGATGAAACCTGAACACCTTAAAGTTCCCAGGAATTTCTTAGGTGCGTAGTCCACTAACTTGCACCAGGCCAGCATGGTGGACTAAGGACTAGACCTTCTCAGTGGTAGAGGAAGCCTGTGCCCAGCAGTGGGACGTATATGGGCTGATGGCGATATCTTTTTAGCAGTAGGTATGTATGTTGCAAATTCTAAGGCTTAAGTTGGTTTCAGTAACTAAGAGGACTTAAGTTCGATTATTAAGTTGATGAAGTTCTAGACTTAAAGGATTACGCGCTGTGTGCCGGGATCTAGACGGAGAGAGTGTTATACCTATAACTTTTCGAAGCTGTGTATGTGCACATAAAACAAAATTATCAATCACTTTACGAGTATAAATTGCACACTTGAGGGTTAGCGGAAGAATTTTCGGAACACTTATGAAATCTGCCATCTCAACTCAACTTACTTACACACATAACTTCGAAAAACCAGTGTCACCTGGAGTTTGAACCCGCGACCGCTGAGGTTCTCGACTGCGTGCCTAAACCTCGAGGCTATCACTGCTTAAGCAAAGTCTAGTAAAATATATACCTTCTAACACAAAACACGGTAATAAGGTCAGGTGAGACTAAATCTAGATTAACTTAGTTTGAAATTAGCGAGCATTTGTCTATGTAATTAAAGGTAGAATAGAAGCCTTTGTCTCACATTAAAGTAGTTTTTTAAAGGGAATATTACACAGAGCTTGTTGACTGGCGGACGGAATAAAAGTGAAAAGACAAGCGGTTAGTGACGACGAAGTAAAATTAAAAACTAAACCGAGCACTTCAAAGAAGAATATTAGCATCCATTTTATTACACACGATATTCTTTTATTTAGCTTTCAATAAAAAGTAAGGCTGTTGGCAATTTGTTCTAATGCTCGGTAATGGTACAAAGTTTTCTTTTTATTTTGCGCTGAAAATCGAAATGACTAATTTCTCAAAATTAACAAAAAATAATGATTGATTTCCTTTAAGTGATTTTAATATAAATGGACATTGAACACTGTATGTGCTTTATTAAAATATTTAAGACATTATATCGCTTATTAACCTAAAGGTTAATCAAATTATTAAAAATTCGTCATATATTGAGTTACAAAATTCTTGTAATCTATTATTGGTTCTTTTCTCAAAATTTTGTTTTCCTTCTCCAATCTATAAGTGTACTGGATAATACCGAAATCTGGGTTTAAAACTTAATAACAGAAAGGTTCAGACAGGTGCGTTTTGTATGGCAGAGATCGCAGTAAGCGACAAGATCACGTGTTTTATTATTTCTTTTCCTCATTGTTTAAATCATTTCTGTTCTACATAGGTACTTTTATAGTGTACAATAAAGAATAAGCAATAAAATATTATAAGGTTTAAAGGTCAATAACTAAAATCGTGTCAAAATCCTGCCCCAACTCTACGTGTTGGAAGAAGACAAACAAAGTCTCAAATTGAAACACAATTTGAGCCCGGCTGTGGAGGCTGCACGTGCTGAGCCACACGTGAGATACCATCGATCTGGGCACTGGCGGGAATGGAAACAATGGGCTAATCGGCTTTTGTTATTAAACAAAATGGTAAAAACTTTTATTAGGCATGAGATAAAAATTGTGGTATGGAGAACTTTTGTTTCAATATAATACATTTCAATATATTTAGTTCTGCCTCGACACAAAGGTTAATTTTTTGCTTTGAGAAGTATATTTCATAATTTCAAAATTTATTGGAAATCTGACTCATGATTAATAATCAAAATTTTGCTCGTGTGTTTTAGTGGGGATTACATTGGCTTGAATTTACATTTGAAACTTTTTAAAACTTAAAATATATCTACGACAGTACGTACAATATAATCTTTATATGTATATGCAAAATATAATACTTTTTTACAAATATTTACTGCTTACTATACCTTCCACCTTCAGGAACCAAGGTCCATTTACCATTAACCAGGTCCAAAGTTACAGCCGTACCAAATATTTGTCACATTGGCGGGGGCCCAAAACTTCACAATCTGCATTAAGTCATCGCATTTAATTTGGAAACAATACTGGATCGTATATCATGAGGCTATGTCTAGACTTGCAGGTCAGACGGCGTGGGCGGTGTCGGACAGACGAAACCATTATGTCCATATGAGTAAGTCGCTTTCAAATTTCCTTTTCATATGTTTTATTTCTTTTCGATACGTAGGTTAAATAAGAGATCTTGTTAGTAGAATACGTTGGCCTTGATTTTATTATTATTATCATTTATTTGCTTTATTGGACACCACAAAAATAACATATTATAGAACTAATTATATGAATTTCCAAGAGTGCCACAATGGGCGGCCTTATCGCTATTAGCGATCTCTTCCAGGCAACCCATAAAAAAAGAAGTTAACAAAAATAAATGGGTGGTCATGGAATTACTAAAAGGAAAAAAAAGAGATAGAAAACAAAGAAGAAAAAATAAGGTATTTAAGTGTACAAATATATTTGACGGATTTTAATAATGGATATAGTATTAATATTTTTGCGTTAGAGGATTATTAGGTTTTCAATGTGACGTATATTGCCTGATGTATTTATTGTAACAAGGATGTAAACTCTAAGGCGTCTTCTCTTAGTGTAACTTGTATCTGTCTATTTATTTATCTTGTTTCTTAAAGTAATTTTCTATGACTATTTATTGGTACAGCATATAAAACCCCAAATGCCTAATTTAATCCAACACTGATTATAAGCAAAGCTTCATTACACTATATTTCAATTTGTAATACAAAGGTACTATTACTTATTTTTAACGAGATATACATAAAATCACCAGTTGTAACACTGAAGTAACTAGACTAGTAAGTTATCTGTACCGTGACAGGCGCGAGCGCCACGCTGTCTGTCACCCTGTTTACTATTGTTGAAACTAGATGGCGCTGTATGTACAAAAAGTTTTATTTTGATTATTTTTTACTCTGATATCAGGCTAATCGGTATATTGCTTTTTTAATGAAACATATCATATAAAGATTTATATCAAAAAATCATTAATGATCGTTGATTGTATTATAAACGTTTAGCTCAGAATTATGTAAGATGTCTTGTGATTTTCTGTCCGTAATAGATCGGTTGCTAAGTAATACAGTCTGCAGAAATAATGATTGTGTTAACCCATTCTTGACCGCCGTGCCAATTTGGGAACACTTACTTTTTGAGGGTACATGAAAAAAGTATTTATGTAAGTTAATAAATTCTCACATTATTGGAGAGTTGAAAGTGTGGTGATTACATATAATATTAAACAATTTAGTTATATATTATAGATTTATTACAATAATTGGTCGAATTTTGCTTTTGAAGGACCTGTCGAGGTACTTGACTGTTTGCAATTATTATATTTTGCATATTAAATTTATCATCGTAAATAGTTATTATTATTCAAATACGATAAATTGTCTATCTTATAAACAGAATTTAAAAAATAATGATTCATTTTTTACCATTTTTTAGCATCTTAAACATTGCTGTGCCAATTTGGGTACACTGGCCACAAGTGTTATTTTTGCACATCATAAGGAGAAACTGCTAACGACGTTATAGTGTCAGTAACAATTGCCGTGGATAAGAGGAAGAGGTAAATACAATCCTCGAAGATTGTGACGACGGCTTGGACTATGATTTGGCTATAATTCCATTGAAACTTTTTATTGATACTGACGAAGGAGATGGTTTTGATAATGAACAAATGTCTTCAATATTGCCAATTCATGTTCTAGGAGAAATCGAGGTATTAAGGTGTTCATAATGTAGATACTCTTTCTGAGTATGAGGATAGCAGTGATAGTGAACCGCCAATGGAAACGAACATAAGACCGCAAATATTAAACCACCGCTAGTGCACCTGATGTACCTGCGATTGGACGAAATTGGTCAGTGCTGATTGTGCCTCCTTTTTTTTGTTCTCGAGGGGAAAGCTGTTTATGGCTCTACTTCCCGCCAGCCCGGGGGCAGTGGGGGGCGGGAAGCGTATATCAGGGTCACAGGCCTTCCAGCCCGGCGCGCGGCGACGTCATATTTGCGCAGTTGTTAGTGACGGGCTGAGTCCTTAATACAGTCTCTAAACCGGCATACCGGCCAAAACCCCCCGGTGGCCATCTTCGTGCCGAGTTGGGCGACCATAGTACGTGAGCGAGAGGCGGCCACCGTTGTCCACAGGCGCCCGGTGCGCCTCCGAGACGTACTTGTCTCGGCCGCCTCGGAGTCAAAGGGAACGCAGTTAAGCAACCTCTACCTTGTTTCGGGCGCCCCGGTTGTGGGTGGGGGGCCGCGATGTACAGAGGCCAAAGTGCCGCCACCTCTCTTGGAGTCACTTGAGGACGCGCTGCCCCCGCAGCACGTCCAGCGACCCCAAGAGAACAATTGAGTCGCCTTTTACGACATGCAGGGGATACCGTGCTGGGATTCAAAGCCCCCTTTACCTCAGGGCAGGCTGATTGTTCCTCCTTGGCTCCTTCTTATCCTTAGACTTATCCATCATCGATTGACCAATTACTAAACGAGAGTAGTATGAAAGAAACGTTGAAAGAACAGAGATCGAGTATAAATTTGATACAAATAATGAGATACTTTAGGTTCGCTGAAAATGGCCCAATCAATATCGTTGTATGGAGTTGAAGTCCATGGCAAACAAATGGAGGTGGGTTCCCTTCAAACACATGATAGATGTGGCATTACCGAACGCGTGACCATTACAGTTACGTTTAAAGAAGATGTGATGGATCAGTTATATTTTCGCTGAAGTATAGCTACATTTTGTCTTGGACAATCACCTCATCATCATGTTACTCGTCAGATATCATTGTCATCGTATGGTTACAACTGGACGGTAGCGAATATGTTAAAGAAAAAGTTTCCAAAGCGTTTTGGTGGACTTATCCGTTATAATAGGATCCGATAGACTTGCACACTATTTTACCCTTAAGTGGCCATTGTGCCAATTTGGGCACACCCCTATAATTTCAAAATTATAAATAATTTTTATTTTTTTTTTCATTTTTATACTTATTTGTATCCCCAACTATGATTAAATAAAGAAATTTCTGAATTTGTTCTTGTAGTTTCTGCTTGGCCACAAATGGGTTAATAACGTAAAGTAGGTATAATGTTTTTAAATCGCAACGTAACTCGTACAAGTTATCAGTCAAGGATTGTCTGATGAGAATACATTAGCTTTTATGGTCTCTTTAACTCCGGAAACAAATATTCGAGAGTTACAAAGTCTATGCAAAAAACATCTTGATGCCATTTTTAATTGGATAAAGCATGATACTAGTACGTTTGTTGTATCCTAGTGTGGATTCCCAAGAATGTATATGACAGTTGAGTTTATTTATTTATTCAAAGTTAGTGTACCTACTTCAATACCACATACTGCATTAGCACATAGCCCATCTGAATTTTTCATACAACCTTTGTCTAAAAAGGGCACCGAAATTGATACAAACAGACACATAGATATACAGACACTGATCTGTACATACCGTCCGAAATGTATTATTTGGAGACATCACTTTTTTCACGTGACAAGTGAGTTTTCGCCTTATCCGGTTACTGGTAGGGTTGCCACTGTTAAAATTAATAGCACAAAACATTGTCGCCAGTATCTGAGGCTATTCATTATAGATAATTGGATAACAAAGTGTACGTTTGCGTACACCGCAAATGCGATTTCCTTTTAATTTTTCAATGGAAAATATAACGTTGTCTGTGAGAACGGAGCGCACCTGGCAAATGTTACTGAACGTGTAGTCTACTGGATTAGTTAGTGCTGGTAAAACACGTGTTTATACGTTGTTATGTAATTTTTATTCATAATTCCTATTTTTTTTTAAAGAATGATCTCGTAAAATTTAACAACTCAAGCCAAGAAATGAGGTTTGATCTGCCACAACGAAGATACTAGTCTTGTGTTGTGTGATCAACGTGTTTGATAAAGATTAGAGACAAACATTTAGACCCGAATCAAAAATATGTGATTGAAACAAAAAATTGCATCAATACATAGATCAAACCTATAGTTGATAATCAAAAAAAGTAAAAAAAAAAGTAGATAATGAACTGTTACAATAGCACTCTGCATATAATTGTGAAAAACTGACAAAAAAAATGACATTTCACGATGACTGTAAAAAGTACAATCTAGACACAATATCGGTTGATAAGCAACTGATAACAATCAACATCATAATATATCGGGTCAACTTTTTCTGCCTATTCATCACTGATCTTAGACTACTGTCTATACGTCACCATCACCACCTTTAGACCAAACGTCCCACTGCTGGGCGCGGACCTCCTCTAACACTGAGAGGATTTAGGTCTTAGTCTTCCACGCTTTTTTTTTTTTTTTATCACGAGAGGAAAGCGCCTTAAGCTCCCCTGTTCGGTACCTCGGGGGAGGCCGTAAGGGGTATGTCGGGGTCACTGGCTACGCCAGCATACCGACTAAAACCTCTCGGTGACCATCACACGCATTTAGGGCGGTTTTGCGGCATCTCAGGGCCAGAAGTGCCCTAAATGGTCCGCTGCCGCCCAGCGCACCGTCCAATTTTGGACCCCTCCAAATTGGGAGGGCTTGGTATGCCCTCCACTTAATCTATTTGGACGTTCGCCTTTCGGGAACGTCCGCGACAGTTAAGAGGTCACGTCCTCTGCCGCCAATCTCGGGGTTGCTATCATAGGGTACCGCCCCCGCAGTACGCCCTGCTACCCCAGTACCCCTGTTAGTCGCCTCTTACGACAGGTAGGGGATACCGTGGCGGAATTCTTACACCCCCAATCCACAGGGCGGTTAGTCTTCCACGCTGGCCTTTTAGGAGTAGGCAGACTATTTATTACTAAAGCAGTGATGGCCTCGAGGTTTGGGCGCGCCGTCGAGAATCTCGACGGTCGCGGATTCGAACCCCAGGCACACACCTCTGACTTTTCGAAGTTATGTGTGTATTCACAATGAATTATCACTTGCTTTAACGGTGAAGGAAAACATCGTGATGAAACCTGCACACCTAAGAGTTCTTAGGAATTTCTTAGGTGTGTAGTCCGTCAACCCGCACTAGGCCAGCGTGGTGGACTATGGCCTAAACCCTCTCAATGGTAGAGGAGACCCGGGCTCAGCAGTGGGCGTATATGGGTTGATGAAGAAGAAGAAGAAGACTATTTATTTAATAAGATTTTTATTTCGCTGGGCCGGTTTCTTCTGCATTATTTTCTTTACCGTTAAAGTGTATTGTGTACTGCACAAGCAAAGTCTATATAAAAGGTCCAACTATAAGACAATGTCTCAGGCATAAAGTCTACCAATAAACTTGTATAAAATGTGAAAAAAATCTCAAAAGGCGACATCCCTAAGGCGGTGCACCAATAAAAACTACTGAGCACGTTTACACAAGTAATGCTTGGGTCAACAGCGCGTCGGATCCCCGGGTATCACAACGGGAGCGTTTTTTCCACTCGGCGTTTTTCTCCTCCAAATTGTGCTTTGAATTGTGTCCAATTCAGACTGTTTGTCTTACGTTTGCCGTTGTGTATTGCGTTACTGCAAATTATGTGTGTCACTTTTGGAACACGGTGTGCGTGCGTGTCAGTTGATTAAGTGAATTTTGACGTATTCTATTTTAGCTTTTAAAAATATAAGTGCATATTTTAATTATTTCATGTTGTATTAAAAACTTTAAGTTGTTTCATAATTGTTTGTTTTAAGTATGTAAGTAGCAGTGGCGGTACTTCCATTGAAGCCTGAAAGCGTTACAAGTTAATTGTGTAATGTCTAGTTTACAATCGTTTATTGCAGAGTTAGTGATGGCCTCGAGGTTAGGTCGCGCGGTCGAAAATCTCGACGGTCGCGGGTTCGAACTGCAGGCACACACCTCTGATTTTTCGAAGTCATGTGTGTATTCACAATGAATTATCACTTGCTTTAACGGTGAAGGAAAACATCGTGATGAAACCTGCACACGTAAGAGTTCTTAGGAATTTCTTAGGTGTGTAGTCCGCCAACCCGCACTAGGCCAGCGTGGTGGACTATGGCCTAAACCCTCTCAATGGTAGAGGAGACCCGTGCTCAGCAGTGGGCGTATATGGGTTGATGAAGAAGAAGGAGATTGCAGAGTTAGGATATTCTCATTTGTACACGAAGGGTAGTTACAGATATATTGTAATTATGTATTAAATCCTTCATAAATGACAACAGTCGTACTATAATCTAGGCAGCGGCGTGGCTGTGCCCCTGGCATTGCCAAGTCCATGGGCGACGGTGACCGCTTACCATCAGGCGGGCCGTCAGCTCGTCTGCCTGCTAAGGCAAATAAAAAAATCTTTTCAATCTAATTCCAATACTACTGCCCAATCCTACTAATCCCACTACATTAAAATTTTCCCAACCTGGGAATCAAGCTGAGACCTCTGCAATTGCAATTAAAAAGCGCATTAAACCTGTCAGTAAAGGCCGCCACTTCCCATACATTACATGCAGGCGTGCGATTTGCATAATGCGTGCGCCGCGGTATGCTCCGACACGTAGGTAAGCACGGCTCACTACACTCGACCCCTGTTCTACTATGTATGTAAAAATATATGGTATGCCATGTGCATTATATTATCAAATATAGCAATCTCAATAATTATTTATTTACACTTAAACATAGAGATTTTTGCAAGTTACGTTCGGAGTCTCATGAATATGGGAGACCATAGTGCCGTTTTTTAGAATAGACGGCCAGCTGTCTACCATAAATGAGTGCTATATTAGCGAATACTCTTGACTTTGAGGTACAAGTCATAGATCTTAATGCGTTTCTCCTCATAAAAAAATAATTAGCAACAATGCTATCCTAAAAATGTGTGATTTCTTTTTTTTTTAATTCTTCAATAGCAGACCTTGTTTGGAAATATATCTAACAACGGCAATAGTCTAATCACATACAAGGTAGTACTTAAACGCAACAAACAAAACGTGGTTATATAAATGCATGCATTTATCATTCATTGTAACATTCTCCTTTTACTATAAAACTTAAATAAATTCAACCACTTTTTACTAGGACACGTTTCGTTCAAATATATCACGATGTGAAAAATGTCTAAAAATCTCATTACCTTCACAAGACGGGACGAGTAGACGAATGTTTTTCAGATGGCCGTAGACAAGGCCTGATTGGAACCTAAGTCCTAGAGATGGAATCATTGATCTTCATGTCACGAATTGACTTATTTTTATTGTTCGACATCTATCTATACCCATGAGGGCCATATTTTGATTCATAAAAAGTATATTCAGTGTGTTTTCACGTTTTCATTTATTAAGTCATTATTTACTATATTGTATTAAAGTACAAATGAAAAAAAAGTGTTAATTTTTGTTACTTATCCATTACTCATTTCTATTGGAACCTAATTGCGTCGAAGCAAAGCAATATAACAATAAAAGCAAGCGAGTAAAGGGAACCGTCTGTCGGTTATATATACACGACATTGACTAAACATTCCCTTAATTAAACATCCCTTTTTTTTATCATACTCCATCACTTCATCAGCCCATATACGTCTCAAAGCTAGATACAGGCGACCTCTACAACTACGAGGGTTTAGGCTGTAGTCGACCACGCTAGTTACTACTTTACGCGCGTTTCTTTTTACCAACTTTTAAATGTGCAGGTTTTACATCGCCGTTAAATTCTATGGGAATAAAACCCACAACACAGTTGTCTAAGCCTACTATTTACAGTTACGTACTGCCACGTACATTATAACCATATGGGATGGATCGAGTCGGCCATTATGGGCCGACGTGCTCGTTACGCGACACGACATAAGAACACGCAATCACTTCCGCCAAATATGGTGGGGCATCTACCAACCGTAAGCCGAGGATGTGACTAGAAAAATGTGTCTGGTGTCACCTGGCTATGGGCTGAGACATGGCTTGATGATATTGGGTCGCTAGTTCGAAACAAAGAAACACATTATTGGATATTTCAAGCTTTTTTTGTAGGTGTATATAATATTAGTGACAGTCGGGCCACTTCGCGGTTGCAAGTTCAAACTGCACACACCTCTAACTTATCGAAGTAAATTCACAATGAATGATCTCGTACTTTAAGGGTAAAGAAGAACATCGTGATGTCACACGGATCCCTAAAAAGGTCTTAGAAATATCTTATGTGTGTAGTCTGCTACCTCACACTAGGCCAACGTGGTGGACTAAAGCCTTAATCCCTCTCAGTTATAGAGCAACCCCAGCTCAGCAGCTTGTTTAGAAAAAACTAAATAAATTTGTACTTAGGACCGGTTTTCATAGACTTAAAATACCCAAGAAATTTACAGAAATCATACAACCTCCTTTCTTTCCACCCTTAGACGTATAATTATCAAGCCGACATAGTATATTTTTAATAATCTGGCGAAGGCGTCGCTAGCGGCCGGGTGCGCAGATGCGACGGGATTATGCCGGCCTGGGGACACGAGCCGCCAAATTAATTTGCTGGCAATAAATTCCGACGCTTGTGTACGAATTATGAACGCGATATAAATTATAATGTGGCTGGGCACTTATTGTTTTTGCGTTGTATTTGCGGCCGGGGTTATTTACAGGCGGTTTTATCGCCGCTTCTGTAGTTTATCCTGGGGTAAGCTACCGACATTTATTGTACTGTATAGTTATACGACCGTATTTAAGGATAGATAAATTGTGGCAAAGATGATTTAAACTCAGAATTAATTTACACGACTACGGATTCTTTTGATTGGTAAACGCAGTCCGTCAACCATTAGGCTGGCATGGTGGACTGAGGCCTGAGGCGACTTTTTAGGTGTGCTGATTTCATGACGATGTTTTTCTTCACCGTTAAAGCAAGTGATAATTCATTTTGAATGCACACATAACTTCGAAAAGTCAGGGGTGTTTACCTGGGGTTCGATCCCGCGATTGCCGAGATTCTCGACCGTGCGCCGACACCTCGAGACCGACTCGAGACCTCGAGACTGGTTTTACTGTGACTAACATTAAAGAATACGAAAACTATACCAAACAAACATACCTCACGCCTATAATCCCCGAAGGGGTAGGCAGAGATGCATTTCTGCACCCACATTTCGCCAGGTATGTTTCAGTCCCACGTAATAGGGGGCGAGCCTATTGGCGTTTTTCGGGTACATTTCCAGACTCCGTGCTGCTACTGAGAATTTCCTAATGGAAAAACCCAATAACACTTAGCCCGACCCGGGAATCGAACCCAGGACCTCTAGATCGCACGGCACATACTTGTACCGCAAGACCATGAGGCAGTCGTAAACTATACCAACAGAACAAAATCGCTCTATTATAGACAAAAAGGCAGAAGAAACGCTACTTCGCAAATGACTGCCTCACATTACAATTCATATAAAATTAACGAAATTTAAGCCTTCAAACGGGGCTTCATAACTCCCAAACGCGAAACACGGCAGCGCTGAAGCACACACAGTGTCGTTCCGTGCAAACTTTACAACGCGTTTTAAAACACACACAGAGTAGTTGGAAAACTCGGGTGAGGATGTTTATGAGAGTTTATGGATGGTGCTAAAGTTGCAACTTAGTCAGTTATTATTATACGAATTAGTTAGTAGGGATGCAGATTTCGTTTTTAACGTACTGCTGGGTTGTAGGGTGTTGGGGATTTTAATGAAATTCTTGGAAGTGCGAAGTTGGTTCCCGGGTGAAACTCGCTTTGATACAGAGCTCGATTGCTTTATTTATTGTGCGATTCGTGAAGTTTTTCATTGTTGAACCCTCGTTAACACTCCGAGCCTGAAGTAGAGTTTGTTAATTAAACATTTTTTTAATGAGAGCTTGATAGTCGAGTTGCTTAAAGTAGTCTTTGATTTAAACTCAAGATTTTAGCACTATTAAACGGCTAAGAAACTCCAGACTTGCTCATAAGCCTTTGTAGACATTATAGTAATGGATAAAGTAGACAATAGCTCTAATGAAAGTATCTACATTACTGTTACTAAAAATGAATCCCACGAAATAGAAAGCTTTTTTTACTTTAAGCCACTTTTCAGATCTCATCCTGCCATTAAGAATGAATTATACAACATTTTTTTACTAGTTATGAATAAATCGGGAGCCACGAGGCTTAAGCGTCGACATTACCAAATTCTCTTAGTAACAAGAAGTTCTAAACCAGCCGATACATGAACCGCTAGCTGACCTATCTCTCAAATCTTAATTAATAAGATATAAACAGTATATAGGCACTAGAGACGGCTCGTTAACCGCCAAACGTCCATGAATGGGGGCAGTTTCAGTGTGCGATTACTTGTGCTCGTAAAAAATTCAATTTAGCAGACCCATCACAGATGTATCTTAAATATTATTCTATTGTAGTTTTAGGATAATGTTACACGGACTGTTGGGGATTATTGCGTGTCCCTTTTAAAAAACAGTTTAATGTGTTTGATTGTTTTTATCTTTGCTTAGCTACATGCAATTACTCCCAAACTTGTGCATCCGATAGGCTAGGGGAGATGGATATTTAATTATTATTATCAGCCCTTATACACCTCACTGCTCAGCACGGGCCTCCTCTTCAAGTAAGAGGGTTAAGGACTAAATCAACCACGCTGGCCTAGGGCGAATTGGCGAAACCATTTAAGTTTTACCAGATTCCAAGTTCCATGCAAAAAGGAACATTTTGCAATTGAAAAATATCTAAATAAAAATCTCTCCAACACTATTGTCGAACAGGGAATCAATTCCAAGACTTTTCGACGCACCATCGCGCATTAATACGGTCAAGTGTTACTTTAACGAATAGAACTTAGTCTACGATGATTGTTAGGTGACTTTATACTAAGATGACTTTACCATACACATAATTTCGAAAGCTGCTGCTGCCGTTTTGAAGCTAGTGCCGAGGTAAATATTATAAATATAAAAAGGGCTACAAGTGTTAATATAGTGAGTTGACAAAACGTCACGTCGGTGCATCGAGTCGCGGCAGTGACCTCACGACGGCTGCGCGCGCGCATCCCGATGAACCAACCTTGACGACGAGTGTAATATATTTAGAAGATATATACAGAATATGTTATTTATCACCTAAATATTTAATAATTGAAATTGATTGCCTGCTGACAAAACGAGACATGGAAACTAGTAAAACTTAAATATTTAATATCCAATCAATCAACTCGTAAAAAGCAGTGATCTTAGGAATTTCTTAGGTGTGTACTCCGCCAACCCGCACTAGGCCAGCGTGGTGGACTATGGCCTAAAAACCCTCTCAATGGTAGAGGGACCCCTGCTCAGCAGTGGGCGTATATGGGTTGATGAAGAGAAGAAGAGTCAACCCGTACTACGACTAAAGCCTAAACTCTCTCACTTGTAGAATCCTCTATATATTTCCTAAATAAAATAGTTGATAACTAACTCGTGCCTTTAAGATTTTACCTGTAGTTACGCTGTAGTATTTTCATATGGCTATTTAGGATAACGCGGCGAGAGAGGTGTTTTGAGATAATTACCTGAAACAAACAGAAAGATAAATTTTAAACATTATTCAAGCAGTCAACTCCAGGGAAAATATAATAATAATTAATCATTATGCAAAATAGTCAAGAATTAACACATATATTTTTGTATGGTGATTTAACAAAACTTTATAAATTAATAAAATATGACAGTTTAGCACACAGTACTGATGTCCAAGTAACTAGAAAGGGATAGACAACATGAATAATGACGTCATCCCGCTTAAAACCCACACGTAAGAGAGAGATAGATACAAGTCGCTACCCACTTAGATACACAAGTCTAATGGAATCAGAAACATGCCCGTTGTTATTATTTACCTATGTTGCAATTTTCATACATTACCATAAATGATAAATGAGTAACATATTGTAATACCTCCAAGTTAACTTGTTTGTACAAGTAACACATTTTTTCTTGACGCGAGAAAAAACACACCACGTCTTGTGTTCGTCATCGATATTAATACTGAGTGCATGTGTTGCAGTTATCATGCAAAATTGTGTGTTTTACATGAAATTTAACTATCTTCTTCATCAACCCATATTCGCCCACTGCTGAGCACGGGTCTCCTCTACCATTGGGAGGGTTTAGGCCATAGTCCACCACGCTGGCCTAGTGCGGGTTGGCGGACTACACACCTAAGAAATTCCTAAGAACACTTAGGTATGCAGGTTTCATCACGATGTTTTCCCTCACCGTTAAAGCAAGTGATAATTCAATGTGAATACACACATAACTTCGAAAAGTCAGAGGTGTGTGCCTGGGGTTCGAACCCGCGACCGTCGAGATTCTCGACCGCGCGCCCAAACCTCGAGGCCATCACTGCTTTTTACAATTTAACTATACATAAGTAGGAAACGCAATGATGCTATGAGGGCGAAAAAATTGAACTATATCTCCGGCAAATGAGGAGTACTAAAGTTGAAAAATGTTTGTTTTTCAACACCTACTTTAGATATTTTTTCTGATTTTATTCGGTAGGGGATTATGACAATTCAGGCTCGCTTAGATTCGCTGAGCTTCTGTGCACGGATTCAATAAGTCAAGTTAAAAATTGATGACGAATTTATCAAACATCGCTACGCAAGGTTTGGGGCTAATCTGCGAGAGTAATTTCCTTTAGCTAAAATTAACGAAACATTGAAAAAGGTAAACATGAAACATCAAAATCTCAATATTAAACACATTATCACCTCAACTTTAGCATTTGAAACACTGACAATTCCTTTCATGACTTTCTTAATAATAAACATTCATCGAGTGCAATCACACCATCATCTAAACTAAATAATTCACTAGAAAGTTTTTCAAAAATCCCTAAGCGCGTAGTTCGCCCGCGACGTACATACGTGCCTTGCGCCACGTGCTCGGCCTTGGCGGGATGCAGACTGCAACATGCGGCGACCTTGCGCCGCGCCCTCCGCTGACCCGGCCTTAATCACCGGCGGGGAAATATCTCCGCACTTAAACTGGGATAGAAAATATATACTAACTTACACTACTTGGGGAAGTATAACTATAGAAATTATTCTATAAGTAAGGTTTGTCTTGTGGTCCTGCGATAGAAGAACAAATATATCCCGTGCGATATAGAGGAGGTATTACTATAGAAATGATCGCATAAGTATGGTTTGTCTTGTGGTCCCGCGGAAGAAATTAATGCAGGGCGATCTACAATTTGGGGGGGATGAAATTGTTATTAAGTTTTTCCATTAGGAAATGTTCCCGAAAAACAGCAATAGCGAGCCTATATCTATATAGTGAAACTGATACATGGGGAAATGTGAGTGCAGAAATGCATCTTTGTATACGCCTTTGATGAATAACAGTCGGGTTTTGTATGCCTTATAAATAAGCTCCAGTTATTTTTTTACAGACTTATGACTAAGCAACTTCGCTCAGTTTAATTATTGATATCAAACTAATGCGTTCTATTTTTAATATTATTAGTCATAAACCATATAGCGTCTAGTTTTATCTGCATTGTTTTATATACCTAGTGGGGGAAAACCGGAACACGTTTATAGTGATACTGTTGGCACTACTGCCTGGCATTGTTTTTGATTGGGGATTTACCCTAAACATTTTATTATGAGTGCTATGAGATGATTTATTTATATATTTACACTTTTGTAGGCAATGTAAAGGTGGACTTAATGCCTGAGGCATTCTCTACCAGTCGAACCTTAGGTGGTGCAGAGAAGAAAAGCGATTATGATAAATTTGGATTCGCTGAGCTTCAAGGGTTCACACGAACATTTATCTTGGTGCGGGGATCGAACCTGTGGCCTATTGTTTTTCAAGGTGTTATCTCAATTGAGCAATAGTTCTGCCTATATATTTGCCAACAAAAGATACTACAAAAGCATTGTTCCTAAACTGTCACTGTATTGTCGAACAAATATAATTAGCTATTTGTAACCGTATGTTTCAACCGAAAAACATCTGTACCGGATGAAAAACACACCTGTTCACATACTAGAGAAATTCAGTATTTTAAGTAAACTAACTACATATATTGTCATACAAGATGCATACATATATGAATTTAACTACAACTTAATTTAGAAAACTAAAAAACATGACATTTTCCGAACTTCCATGAGTAATATTAAAAACGTTAATTTTTTTTTCGGGATTGCAGACGGAGTTTTTAACATAACATTATTATCTTTCTGCAGTAAAAAATCTTTAGATTTATAAAAACGTAAAGGACTGGTCGTGGGGTAAAAAGAGATAATATTATGCTTAGCCAAAACCAGATGGTTGGTCATAGATATCATAAATGTGGTAATAATCTATTTGTGTACTTTATTTAAATGTAATGTAATTTAAGCAGTGATGGCCTCGAGGTTTGGGCGCGCGGTCGAGAATCTCGACGGTCGCGGGTTCGAACCCCAGGTACACACCTCTGACTTTTCGAAGTTATGCGTGTATTCACATTGAATCATCACTTGCTTTAACGGTGAAGGAAAACATCGTGATGAAACCTGCACACCTAAGCGTTCTTAGGAATTTCTTAGGTGTGTAGTCCGCCAACCCGCACTAGGCCAGCGTGGCGGACTATGGCTTAAACCCTCTCAATGGTAGAGGAGACCCTATGCTCAGCAGTGGGCGTAAATGGGTTGATGAAGAAGATAGCTATCTAGCCGTGGTTTAACAATATAAATGTGATGATAATTTTTGCCCGACACGGTTCAATTCGCCCTCAGACGTGTCTGGAACATTCAACATACTTCCGTCTGTTGTTGCAGTCGAAGTGAAGAATCAGACTTTGTATGCGCTGTCTAGATAAACCATTTCTGTTTAAAAATGAAAGTTAACTGTTAATAAAAAATTATTAAGTTATATGGCGCTTACAAGGATTACAAAAGAGTTTACAGTTGAGGGACTTGCAATTATTGGAGGTAACTTTTGCTTTTATTTGGATGATATACTGATGTAAACCTAACTCGCAATGGTGGTGATTAACACCATGAATTCTTGATGCCATTGTTTCGACCAATGAAAGATGATCTTAAATATAACTTAAAATTGCACTGCGGTATTTTCACTTGCCAGTGTCTGCATAATATATACATAACCAGCGATGTACACAAATATTTGGACATCTGTCTGCTAATTTCAAGGTGGGAGGTCAACGGTCGCCGATTAACCGACGAATATCATTGTCACGGACATACATCGCTTAATTTGATACACATTTAAATGTTATCATTATTATTCTGTATTAAATAGTGTCGCTTGTTTTGTATCTTGGCCCAGGTGTATTCATAATTTGTAGAAGGATGTTAAAGTTGAATTTTATTATTTTAACATAAATTTGCTTATAACGCTTTCACCGTTGACTCGACCAAGTTTAAAGGATTTTAAAGAACTCTGTCAAGGGGTGAAGAAACAACGTTATATTGTTGTTATTATGCAAAAAATATTGTTTATGCTCTATTCTTGCAATTCTTAGTCACGTGAGAGTATTTTTGAAATTATACTTACATAATTCAGAGTCATGAGAGCGATTTAAAGTCTATTAGGTATTCTGACGCAATAAACTGTTGTTCACTAGTGAAGCCTTGCGAATGCATAGATTTCACGTCAATTTTATTCTATTTGCTGTGTGGAAAGACTATTACGTTGAGCGCATAAATCATTAATTGGATGTCTAGATGATAGACATAAAATAAGATTAAATGAAGTTAGGTCCGCCGTAGTGTGAACAGTGGTCACGGATGCAAAGCTCAGGCACATACTTCTGACTTTTCATAGTTATGTATGTATTTGCAGTGATTTATAGCGGATGAAAACATAGTGAGGAAACCTGCATGAACCCGAACTAAGCCGGCGTGATGGACTAAAGCTTAACCCCTAATTTGTATAGAAGGCACGTACACAAAACTAGGACTTATACTAGTATAGTAATTGCGACAGCCCTGCGAATGGAAAGGGACAAGAAGCTTTCGTCTCTTGATACATACATATCGTCTGGCTTCTTTTTTACGTTTTAAACGCTTGCCTTCACTTCTATGAAATTACCGTAGGCTCATAATTTCTTTTGCCAAAGTATCAAACTAGTTCCAAATCCAAAAAAATACATATAAAAAAAAATGTACGGAATCGTGACGTCACATACACAGAGTTCGAGTAGAGCGAGAGTTTTCAATGTCATTGCCAAGTTCGTTCATCGACACATTAAATGTATGAACAGGTGACACTATCGGTCACGTATGC
Organism: Cephonodes hylas; assembly: GCA_030295005.1. NCBI lineage: Eukaryota > Metazoa > Arthropoda > Insecta > Lepidoptera > Sphingidae > Cephonodes > Cephonodes hylas. The sequence continues at coordinate 12,142,830 of AP025371.1, forward strand.
ATGCGATAAGGAAATTCGTCTTCAGATACTGTCCTTCTCCCTATATATTGATTATGTAACTCGACCTTATTTATTATTAGCTCAGGCAAACGCAAGTTGGATCAGCCTGGGTAGCAACAAAGAAAAAAATTTTTTTTTACTACATTACTTAGTACTTACATTTCCACCTTAATTAAGCTAGTCCCACGTAATAGGTAGCGGGTATATGGTCGTTCTTCTTATTCCGCTAACTACTGGGACTACTACTGGGGCTATTAAGGATATCTAAATGAAAATACCTATTAACAGTTTATCTAACCGGGAGATGACCAAACATTCATTCGACCACACAATTCCACAGGATCAACCAGGCTAAATAATAAATCATATAAGCTGTGGGTTTATTTGTCTACACTTGTTTAGTTTAAGTTTTATTAAACATGTCATTTTGTAGCATTAATGAAAATAAAATATTATTATACATAAATACATTGAAAAGAAAATTTAACCGTGTCAAATTGTGCACCTTAGTTCAAATATTCGGTATTAAAGCGAATGAACATCGCATCATCAGCTGCCTCGTGATAAGAGCCCTTAAAACTACAAAGACGAAGATTTATAGACGAGCCCTGAATGTGACCTTGTGTTGTTTTTAAAAACATTCTGAAATAGATTGCTTTTTTAATCACGAGTGTTTAGTTTTGATTTGACGGCCGGAATGGCCTTGAAGTTATGATGTTTACGTCCGAGGATGTTGCGGGTTCTATTCTTGGAAGAAACAACATTTGGATAACTTGCAAAATAAATTTCAGTGTTAAATGCTTTAAAGAAATCAGTGTATATAACAAAAGGACATATAGCAACGTGTAAAGAAACGTGACTAGATTAAATACAATCTTGTTTCATTTAGATACTGTCCTTATGATCGGGCATTCGGCAATGAATCACTACCTCACAAAATCTTAGCCTAATTATTTCTATTGCCGTCACAAATAATTTTTTTGACACTGGTCAAGTAAAAACGGCGCCGATCCAGAAACAAGTCCTTTAAAAAAAATTGAAGGAATATAAAAGCTATATTGTAATACTCCTAAAATAATCATACATATTAGCCTTACTTCATACAATCACACCTGAAAATTACGTAAAAATTCGGAGATATCTACCTTCATAACATTACAGAAAAATCTTACACAAGTCATAAGTGAAATGCATCGTACAATTCCATAGCACAAGTTAATATTCACACAGCTGTCACTGCAGCACCGTTAAAAACTGCCGATGACGCGAGCTGTCAGTTTGACATTGACGCGCTGTCACCGGCGTGTAATGAATACAAATGGTTTACAAACATTATCAGCAGCTGTTTACGCACGTAGCGTAGTGAAATGTCAAAAAGGACGCACTAAACGATATAAATCATTTTACGTAACCCGCTTCTTTTATTTCGGACGTTGTGTAATTTTGATGAAATCACGCAGTGACGTTCGCATATTATGTTTCTGTGTGTTTATTAAGATCTATTTAAATGTGTAGGTAAATAGGTATTTTGGTAGTTATAATTATTTTCTTCTTGCCCAAGTGTAAATTTGTCTTTTATTAGAGAACATAAATATATAAGCCTGTACCAGCATTCGCCGAAAGGGGCAGGCAGAGGTGTATTTCTGCAACCACATTTGGCTAAGTGCTATAGTCGTTTTTCATCACAATTTTTGAATTCAATAACTTTATAATCTGTAATTAGTCATAATGTCCACAAACTTGTCCTTACCCAACCGTTGAAACGTACAAATCTCCCATCCGTAAAATAAATAAAGCACTTTAAAATTTTAAAATCAGTAACAAAATTTCCAGCTGCAAACAAATCTTAAAACTAAGTCCGGAGTTAGAAAAGGGTATAATTTACATCAGCGTTTCCCAACACTACAGCCAAGTGGGAAAGCTCAGGTGGTGCGCAGGAAAATACATTTTCATTTATTCTATTCTCATAATTGTAGATGGGAGTTAGTAAAAGTGGGCACTTGTATGAGCCATGAACTCGTTGTTGTGAGAAATAAAAGAATACTCGCCACTCGCGCCGGATGCGGAAGTGGATTTCTTCGGACTGGCCGGCGGCTGCACTGTTTGCGTTTACGAGTATTGCTCGGTTGGTATCTCTGGGATTGGTGGGTTTTCGTAACTGTTATGTTACTTGGTTTTTTTGTTGGATCGGTTTTTACAATATTTTGTAAACATATTGTTGTAGAAAGTAGGGTAAATCTCGACGGCCGCAGGTTTTAGCCCCAGGCACACACCACTAACGTTTTGTCAATTATCACGTAATTTATCGGCGAAGGAAAACATCGTGAGGGAATCTGCAAACCTGAAAGTTCTTAGGAATTGCTTGCTGTCTCGCCAACCCGCAATAGTCCATTATTGTGGACTAAGGCTTAACCTACTTGTAGAGACGGCCCATGCCTAACAATGAGATGAAAATTCTAGTTCACATTAAATATTAACTACCCTATGCTTACTTGCTAAAAAAATACTTTATAAATAAGTAAATAATCTACACATTACTGATGTATCACCGCTGCAAAGGTCGAATAGATACGCCAGCGGGCCGAATGAAAACGTGCAATTATATAATTTGTTTTTGTGTAAAAGTAGAAAGTTTGATAAGTGGCGGTATCACTGCTCGGTAACAATGCCGATAAATCGATAGCTCCGAGGCCGCGGGGCGATACTGCAGTAACACCGGCAATTCATCGTGCACTCTTTTCTTCGATTCTCTGTCGGTAATTTTAACATTTATGAGGCACAAAATCAGCTGCGAATAGGGATATAAAGAAATAATAGCAAATAATTCTCATTGCTGTTTCGATTTATAAATTCAGTAAATGTTGAAAAGCTATTTAAAAATCAATTAAAGAAGAAACTTTTTTTTGCGACATAAAAATAATAAAGCGTAACGTAAATGCTGTTTTACTTTAATTATAAAAAAAATAAGGAATCTACCCACAAGGTGGCGCGACGATTTAGCGAAAATCACGGGAAGCGGCTGTATGCGGGCAAAAATCTTTATTTTGCTAATTAGGAGCTCTAAATACGAAGTTACCAATGGTTAATGGTTGTGATCGATTCTTGTCAGCCGGCATTCTGTGGATTAATCCGAAATGTTTTTATCATATAGAAAGAAATAAACAAATTTCATATTTACGAAACAACGAGATAAGAGATAGTTTTCACCTGATAAACTGTTCGGCGATAAGCAAATAGTGATAACTGATGCGTTATGTAAACATCCACGGACTATTTCCAAAGTAGGATATTGATTGGCAAACGACCTTTCTGTAGGGCAAATGATATTGTCGAAAAATAATAATAAGTACACCCAACAGTTACATAATTCTGACTCCACACTAGAATGCAAGTCCTGTGTCCTGGGTATCAGAAACTACGAGAGTCTCATAAACTCTCAGACCCGAAACAAATATTGGTGGATCACACAAAGTAGTTTGTCTTGGTGCGGGGATCGAACCTGCGGCCTCGCGTTAACCCTTGTCTAGGCAACTACGCCACGGGGCTATCAAATACCAATATGAAAATGCCAATATACCGGGTTGAAAGTGCCCTAAAATCATTGACTAAATAACATAAACGAACAGTCATATACACAGTCAGATGTCAGAAACACCCATATCAGCACCAAATTTTTGTATTTCAAGTCACCTATCTGTTATATGACAATCTTGAACACTCTAAGATGCGCTTTCGTCATAATATACAAGGTCATTATAATTCGCTATTTTAGGACCAGACTCTGCATTTGTTAACAGTATCATATAATACTTACAAAAGTATAAAATAATTCAAAATACCAAGATTAACATACTACTGAAGCTAATAATCTGTATGAAAAAGTATTCCTTTTTAAGTTTTTCACGTGGTATCATCTAGTAATCGAACCTATAGACCAAGGAGACAAGGTCGTATCTCTGACGTCACGAGTCACGGTGCACTAGACTTGTAGTACGCGCCACTGCACTCGGTAAGGCCTAGCGACCTAGGTCTTTATACTATTTCCTTGATCGATATTCTAATGCAGATTTTAAGATCAGGTCTTGTGTCGTGGGTATAAGAAACTACGAGAGACTTTTTGGTCTCACAAGAACCCAGGCTCGAAACAAATATTTTTGGATACAAAAAATTCAATCGATGCGGGAATCGAACTGCGCTACGAGACGATCAAATGCGTTGTTATATATAGAAAACTCTCTTAATTTCTGATAGCAACGTATTTGTCAACCTAATTTTCAAACAATCTAGAAATATCGCTATTAATTTGGCTTATTAAACGATATAAACTTGTCTATAAAACACATTACATTATGAAGGCACTGACTAATCCATAACAGAGACACAGTTACTACAATACAGAAAAAGTATGTAGATTATTAGATGTTTCATCAGAAAACAGGTAAACTACACTATCGGACTTCGTTCCCTCTGATCCATGAGCGCAGTAAAAGCATACACGAAGATGTAAACAAGAAAGCAATGTATAAGAATGGCTGACGGCAATAATAACAATTGTAATTTGGCAGATTGATGTCATTCAATCTATGCGTATACGTGGATGGGCTGGAGGGAAATTGACATGCAATTACATCGATCCGAGTTCTGTTCGCATCGGTTGTAAGTAATCCACGGCCTTAAGTATTCGAGCTAAATATTTATCAAGCCTTTATTTCGAATATTATGAACAATGTAATATATGGACTAAGGCCTAAACCAATAATACTAATCGTTAAGCTTTAAATCAATTTAGCATACAAATGAAACAATTTCCTGACCCCAAAAATAGATTTAATGCTATATTTTTGGGCTTCTATTACAGTACAGCGCATTGCACCTACCACGTCTCAGCATAAACGTTTCAAAGGACACTTCACTTAAAAAAAATAACTAGCTCTTTTAAAGAAAACCTCTTTCAAAAGACCTTACGAAGCAAACCGGTGGAACAAAGCGTGGTATCTCTATCAGACAGTGTATTACCATAAACCCGACCGTCTTTAATATAATAATTCACAATGACAACGTCGGGCGCGGTTAATTAACTTTCAAGATATTCCATTTTAGCAGATTTTAGTTGGAATACCGCCATACAATTCATCTTTTATGCATAAATTAAAAATGTAGTAATAACATTGTGTACCTCGTCTCGTCGTGGTTTTATCGTTACTGTATATAAAAATGTAGAATGAAACACCCAAAAGTCATTTACATACATAGTTCTGACTCCACAAGGTACGAGTCTGTCGTGGGTATCAGAAACAATGAAAGATTTTTCGGCCTCACAAACACTGTTACATGTAAAATCAATCAAGATTTCTATGTACGACAACCAACTCCGTCCGCGTAGACTCTAGGGTTAAGTGCAAAGAGACTTTTGCATTTATAACATGTTTATCCCACGGGATTATATTTTCCGGGATAAAAAGTATCCTATGTCCTTTCCTGATGTATAAGCTATATTATTGCAAAGTTTCATTAAAATCCATTCAGTAGTTTTTACGTGAAAGCGTAACAGACAGACAGACAGACAGACAGAGTTACTTTCGCATTTATAATATTAGTATGGATTATCATCGGTCTTGTGATCGTAGTAGAACCTTGTCCCCATATAAAACACTGTCCATTTCCCTTTTTATCTTATCCAATTGTTCTGTGATCTGATGAATAAAGTTAGTGTTCAGATTGACCCATACTTTCAAGCCCATATGCGTCCCACTATCATGCACGGGCCTCCTCTACCATTGAGGTTGTTTAGGCCTTAGTCCACCACGCTGGCCTAATGCAGGTTGTAGTGCGGTAGTGATAACTTACTTCATTCATTACCTATACTGAAGATTCAAACCCAATTTACTACATCCAGCAGTGGACCTCCATCGGCTGATGTGGATGATGACGTGTTTACTGTAACATTTTCCTTACACCCCTCCCCCTAGGTTTGGGGGTTACACCCCTCAAGCAACCCCAAAATCTCACTCAATTATTCTTGTTCGTTCGTCTGAGATAAGTAATTTGATTTTTTTTCAATTCTTTGTTACTTTAAGTAGCACTTTGTTAACTCACGTTTAGTTATTAATGGAAAAAACAGGGTTTTCTGTTAACTTTTTTTAAACAAAACTCGATGTGTAGTCCTTTCTATCGAGATTGAAACTTTTTACTGATTGACTGGCTCCTGTAGCGATTCAGGAAACTGCGAGTTTCATGCCCATACTAAGACTAATTTTTGTTTCATCCGTAGAAAAAAAATATCCGATATTAATGTTTGTGACCCAGAAAATTCTGTCACACCTTCTGATACTCATGACACAAGACTTAACAAACCAATAGGGTTACTATGTAGTATGTATGTTTGTTGGTTGTATAAAGCGAGTAATATTACGGGAAAAAGGCTATTCCGCAACAAATGAATGTTAAACCGACCAATGCTGCAATACAAATTAATTACAAAATGCCACAATCCTCTATGCACTCAAAGTTTCATATTGAAACAAAACCAGTAATTTAATTTGGACGCCAAATTCCACGAATTACATTCAGAATATGCGAATATCATTACGCATCCGATAATGTACATGATTGAATCAAACTGAATTAATTAAGGCCTCGAACAAAACTAGCGGAATCTAACAATCGATACGGTTTTAGCGTATAGCGAGAATTGCCGTATCCGAAGGGGATTTTCGGCGAAAATGTTAAATACTGTGATCTCATTATGTGCCGGCCCGAGCCTAGTGTTTGTGGATGGCGCTCGTGTGGCGATTAAAATGCATACTAAATACTGTTGTGGAGAGGTTATTTTTGGAAAATGTATTTATGTTAGATATTTACAGCCATGGTGAAGTTAGCATAGTAAAGTATTTCTTTTAGAAGAATTTCCATGTATCTATTCTTCCTTTCGATTTTTTTACAGTGAAAAGTGAAGTATTTATAACAAATATGCTTAATGCTAATTAAAAGACAGCGGTTTTCGCCCATCGAATCTGCAACTTTCAAGCTAGTTTTAACCTGAATGCACGGCCAAGCTATCGCGGTCTTTACATTTTAAACCGTTTAACAACTATTATTGAATACCGTTATGAAAACCATCACAACAAAAGCGATTTCAACCGAAACATAGTGTACCAAATGGTGTATATTAGTACATACAGCGGCGCGAACAATGAGCGGCAGACACAAACTGCACGTACCAGATAAACACGGAAAACTGCGCAGCAATTATGCAAATGCATTTAAAATCCGCGCCATTGTCTCTGGCCACGTGGAGTGGAACGAGATGCGCCAATTACGAGACCTGCTGCCGTTTCGTGCTACCCTGGTACTTCCGAACGATGCCCCTTTGTATGTACGTTTCCGCGAGCGGAATACGCAAGGCAGGCACAAAATGGCCTGTATGAAATGATGCGAGTGTAATAAAAAAAATCTTTACGGTTTGATAAATTGGAATAATCTGTAAAAGTATCGCAAAGTCAGTAGATCTACAAATAGAGGATACCTTAAATACTAAAGAAAGAAAATTGGTTAAGTGGTGAACGATGCGAGTATTACAGAAAAAAAATCTTAGCGGTTTCACGAATTGGAATCAAGCATAAAATTGTCACTAAGACAGCAGTTGTATGAATATAAGATTCTCTAAACACCAAAGAAAGAAAATTGGTGAAGTGTTAAATGAAGGTCGATAAAAGACTTACTGTAGGAATAGAAAGCTGAAGAATATAAAGATTTCAATAGCATTTAACTCTTCGTAGGGCTGAACTGTGTTAGTATGAGTACTTTATTTAAATAGTTTATTAAGAGCACTCAAATAATTGCGGTCGAACTTTTGAACTTAACTTATCACTACTTAAATTCTAAACCTAACAAATCTTAAAACCAAACTGAAAAACGTCACAGTTTTCAACCTCCACCGTAATTCAATTAATCTAAATTAAACTGCTTAAATCACCGCAAAGATATTTTTTCTTTAATTAGTTTACATAATAATCAACTAAGAACTTTAATATCTGAAAGTAAATTAACCAAGAACGGCTATGTCATTATGAATTATTGTATTCAAAGGGTGGGTTTCATGTTAATATTCTGCTTGATAGTGATTTAGATGTCTTGTAAAACTAACCTAACGCTTTAATGAAACCGGTATATTATATTCCATCATTTATTCACACAAAGACAAGGATATTCTTAATGGATCTTGTTAAATTTTACTCAATTCATTCTCGGTTGTTAATATTTCGTTTTTCAAATTAAAATATTTTATTCCGAATATTCGACATACGACTGTACTCCAAAAACCTGTAAATAGCCTGTGATCGAAAAGTAAGACAGGTAATACCTAGTTACAGTAATTAAAAATTACATTGACGATAAAATAAATTCTGAAAAATTAAATATAAATGTTCTTAACTTTCATAAGTATTAACATATTATGGTGATGATGAAAATGTCTATTTATTTTTCATTTATTTATTTTTCAATATGTTTGTAATTATCGTAAATATTCCTCATCTAAGTTTTCGTTAACCGTCTATATTCTCTTTAATCAGGTGCAGTATTAGAAAAAATGGATATTTAAATTGTCCTCTTTCTAAGCAAGTGCGGTCGTCGAGAACTGTCGCAATATTTCATTTAAATTCATTATTGCATATAACGTAGCTCTAATGAGCAACGTAATAAAATTTTAGTGGTCTTAAAACAAAAACTTATTACTTTGACGACCCAATTAGGTACTAGGCGATAAAAAGTAATTTATATACCTAAACATGAAGAAATATTACTTTTATCTATACTATAGTCGTCCAGATTTATTTATTAGTAATGCAAGTGCTCAAGATTATGATGCAAGCATTAAAATAAATGTAGATAACGTAAAAAATGTACTTTAACCATCATGGACGTCTAATCTTTCTCAATTGTATTAGACGCCCAGTAAAGTCAAAGTCAAATCATTTTTATTCAAATTGTCTTTTACAAGTAGGTACTTTTGAATCGTCATTTTAACACAGTTTTTGAAAACTTTTTTTAAGCTAATAAGACTGCTACGAAAAGGCATAACAGGCCTAGCAAACGCTGTCATGTAATTAAATGCTATAACAGACTGTCAGTTGTTTTTATATGCGCTTCAGTATATAGGGCGCGAGCGGCGACCGTCGACTGCCCCGGACAATTTGTATGGTAATCGGTAATTATGTGGGCAACGAGTTTTAAATTTAAATAAATGAACGCGTGACTCACTAAAAGGGGCTATTTAAAACTTTGGCTATCAAATTGATTATTCTGACTTGTGCAGTGTCGTTTTTACTAGCGAATATACTTCACTTAAGGTGAAATTGGTTGGTATTGAGTAAATTACTAACAGAACTTTAATTGTTATAAATTTAACTTTCTCTTTTTGTCATCTGCGTAAAAAAGGGTTTGTTGTTTTTTTTTTTATAAAGTGTGTAATCAGACTGTTATCGAGAACTAAAACTGACATTCATTTAATCGCTGAAGTCTAGTATAAGTAATAATTGTTTACTGTGTATACTCTCATTTATATCCCGATTCGGATTGTTTAATATGGATTTCATGATTTTCGCAATTTTGAGAGGTAAACTGGGCTTTTAGACTATTACGGAAATACCGGCATATAATGGGTGATTTTTTTGAGGTTAGGATTTTCATGCATTAGTATTTGCTCAGATTTTTTGAGGTTATGATTTTCATGCATTATTATTTGCTCAGTATGCTTTGACATTTCATCATGAATAGACTTACTGACGAGCAACGCTTGCAAATCATTGAATTTTATTACCAAAATCAGTGTTCGGTTCGAAATGTGTTTCGCGCTTTACGCCCGATTTATGGTCTACATAATCGACCAAGTGAGCAAACAATTAATGCGATTGTGACCAAGTTTCGCACTCAGTTTACTTTATTGGACATTAAACCAACCACACGAATGCGTACAGTGCGTACAGAAGAGAATATTGCGTCTGTTTCTGAGAGTGTTGCTGAAGACCGTGAAATGTCTATTCGTCGCCGTTCGCAGCAATTGGGTTTGTGTTATTCGACCACATGGAAGATTTTACGCAAAGATCTTGGTGTAAAACCGTATAAAATACAGCTCCTGCAAGAACTGAAGCCGAACGATCTGCCACAACGTCGAATTTTCAGTGAATGGGCCCTAGAAAAGTTGGCAGAAAATCCGCTTTTTTATCGACAAATTTTGTTCAGCGATGAGGCTCATTTCTGGTTGAATGGCTACGTAAATAAGCAAAATTGCCGCATTTGGAGTGAAGAGCAACCAGAAGCCGTTCAAGAACTGCCCATGCATCCCGAAAAATGCACTGTTTGGTGTGGTTTGTACGCTGGTGGAATCATTGGACCGTATTTTTTCAAAGATGCTGTTGGACGCAACGTTACAGTGAATGGCGATCGCTATCGTTCGATGCTAACAAACTTTTTGTTGCCAAAAATGGAAGAACTGAACTTGGTTGACATGTGGTTTCAACAAGATGGCGCTACATGCCACACAGCTCGCGATTCTATGGCCATTTTGAGGGAAAACTTCGGAGAACAATTCATCTCAAGAAATGGACCGGTAAGTTGGCCACCAAGATCATGCGATTTGACGCCTTTAGACTATTTTTTGTGGGGCTACGTCAAGTCTAAAGTCTACAGAAATAAGCCAGTAACTATTCCAGCTTTGGAAGACAACATTTCCGAAGAAATTCGGGCTATTCCGGCCGAAATGCTCGAAAAAGTTGCCCAAAATTGGACTTTCCGAATGGACCACCTAAGACGCAGCCGCGGTCAACATTTAAATGAAATTATCTTCAAAAAGTAAATGTCATGTACCAATCTAACGTTTAAAATAAAGAACCGATGAGATTTTGCAAATTTTATGCGTTTTATTGTTTAAAAAAGTTCTCAAGCTCTTAAAAAATCACCATATATATATATATATATATATATATATAGAACAAAAAGAAGAGATAACATTGTAACCTGTATTCAACATTCTCTGCCTATCCCTCTCCCATACAAATGTAAGTTATACAATTAGATTCGAGGATCGTTGTCCAATAGTCGAAATTACCGTATCACCGTATCGTAGTTATATTAAATGCGGTACAATCAGTGTAGCTGATATCGCGTTAACCAGCCGAATCACAATGCCGGCACGTTTCCACTTCGGGAATATTTTCGCACAACGTCCATACTGTTCTTTTTGGCGAGCACGGGACTAATTGGACCGATTTTGCACATACCACTGCTCGATAGAACTCCGTGAAGAGGAGTTGTTTCAAGGAGTTGTTGCTTTAGGGGCTGTGAAAGGGAGTCGACCAAGTATTATATACCTTATGAAAATATTTATGGTTGTACTATTTTAGTATGTCATTTATGTTTGGATGGATTGATAAACCACTATATTAAGAAAGTATGTATTATAAATATTTTTATCGATAAAATAAATACAAAAAACTACCTAAATCCAACATTTTTCAGTACGAGTATGTGAATTTCCCGCTTTCGGTCCGCGTGATGGACTAAAGCCAAACATACAAACGATGACTTTCTTACTTTCAATCTTATAAAGATCTATTCACATAAGGTAAACATTCAAAACCCAAATCGACAATTGAAAATTACTCTTGAAAATAGTGAAATAAAATTTTTATTTATCAAATCGGAATTGATTGAAACAGATGAGACTTGTCCAACGCGAGAGATAGTGTGGGGACGCTGTCGGCACACTCGAACGCCTCTCGTTATATCCAAGTGGGGCGGCAGTGAATAAATATTCCAAGACTGCAATGGTCTTACTACTGATCTCAAGATCTTAGAAGTGATAATATCAAACTACCTCATACCTTTTGCTCAATTAAGGCTTCAAAAGTTAAATAATTCCCCAATAATTCGCGTATTTAAGCTTTTCATATGGAATATTCCCTTTTAATAGGAAATAGGAATTCGTAATATAAGTCTACAAGTAGAGAAACGTAGTAATATAGGCGTTTAGTTCATCTTACGAAAATAAAAACTATTCAGACTTATTTTATACTCATTCCATTCAAAACAAATACTCTATAATTTACTAGTTCTTGCATATTTTCCGTAATCTTTTAATCGTAGTTAGATAAATAGTGTAGGTCATTTAAGGTTTTTTTAATCGAACCAGAAGTTATTGAGATAGACGCGTTCAACCAAACAAATTCGTGAACTTTGTAACATAATTCAAGATTCTGTATTATAAATACATCTAACAGTCACTTCTGAATAATAACTTGTTATTAATTAGACATCAAAATGTTACCGGATGTAGTCAAAGTTTCTCGAAGCCCTAAAATCTCACGAATCAAGATCGTCTTGACCAAATTCGAACTCTTGAATGCATGTAGTCTATTATAATAATTTTATCATAACCTACACAAATCGTTGATCGAAAAAACATTTGACTTTTCATCGAGATGTCGTAGTAATGTCAGGTAGCCACCAATCGTGAAGATGCTGTAGTATCTTCCTTGCATTTATTACCGGCACCGTTCGTTATTGGCGTCGCCGTGCACAATACGACGAGACAGACTTTATTCACTGAATACATTTGCACTGTGTCTATTGATGTGGGTAATTGGTGTTTTGAATTTAAAAGTTACTGTTGAGTTCTGCTGTTATTTGTGGAGTTGGGCCGTAATTTCGAGTTAGCGTTTTTTTGTGTTATTCTAAATAGGCAGAGAAATGAGGCCATAGCTCTCTTGATGTAATTATGTGTCGTACGATCAATAGTTCCTACGTTAGATTCCCGGATCGGGCAAATTTGTAGTTGCCAAAAACTGGAAAAAGTTTGCTTCTTTCTACGAGGGGCTTAAAAGACGTAGGAGCGAAATATATAGCTGTCTAACTCTTGTAAAACATGCGTATGAAACCATTAAGGTGAACAATGTGTACTAAATAAGACAAACCGCTACCCCACATGAACCCTTTAGCCCAAAGTTATCATTTACTTGTAATCGCGTGTTATTCAAATAATGGGTCATCTGGCCACCTTATCTGGCCCTTTATCACCAACCATAAATCACTATGGAGGGTAGATAGTAAATTTCTCTCGTCTATGGTCGCGCTCTGCTTTCCCTTGGCCGGTAAAACGTGTTTTTTTCACCACGATCAGATAATATTTAAAATATTCTATAAATAGAAAAGGGTAAAAATAGACTCACGCGATTCGGTCACGATAATTGTATTTTTTGGTAATTTGAGTGATTAATATTGGGTACAGCTTGTCGCCTCGTTAGTTGTCACGGAAATATTATAATTAATTTAATTTATTAAATATACTATACATACATATAAACTGCCTCGTGGTCTTATAGCTCCAGTATGTATTGTGCGATTCAGAAATGGGGCAGTGTTATTGTTTTTTTCCGTTCGGAAATTTTCAGTAGAAACACGGAGTCTGAAAATGTGCCTGAAAAACGGCAATAGGTTTGCCCAATATTACATGGGACTGATACATAACTGATGAAATGAGAGTGCACTTATGAACCTCTTCCTACCCTTTCGGGGAATATAGACGTGAAGTTTAATAATACTATATTAAGTTACACTTACGCCGTATCGGCTAGACTGATATTTTAACCAACCAACTAATTCTAATATAGAGCTATCTATATGGAACTTTAAGAGGGATAAAAGGTTATGTAGTTTCTCCATTCAATTTTGTTATTCTCATACATTCAATACAATAATGTGTGATTTAATTAATGAGTTGCTTTAATTCAGATAAAATAATCTTTATATTTACGTTGTAAAATGTTTCTTGGCTGGGAAATTGCAATACTAGAGTTTCTTTTCCGTTCTTCACTAATAACTTCCGAACAGAGTGGTAAACTAAATTATGAATCTAAGTGACATATTTTTTTTTAATTCAATAAATATTTGACATTTCATGACATAATTCTCTAACATTGCACCAATACATCCAGTATTCATACATCAACGTTACGAAGACACGGAGAACGGTACTGCGGTTGCCCCATTCGTGTTCCCACACACAGAAAACTGTATATACAGTACGGCACGGCGCTATTTCGGCGCGGCCTTGACATTGGTCGGGGCGCATGCGCGGTGCCTGCCTCGCCGCGTGGTCTGTATGGAGCTATGTGGTACTAATACCCCTTATAAAGTATTGGTATGGGTTTATTATTAACAACCGCATTATTACCACTTTTTACAATATAGTGAATAAGATGTCTTCTTTCTTCATCAACCCATATACGCCCACTGCTGAGCACGGGTCTCCTCTACCATTGAGAGGGTTTTAGGCCGTAGTCCACCACGCTGGCCTAGTGCGGGTTGGCGGACTACACACCTAAGAAATTTCTAAGAACTCTTAGGTGTGCAGGTTTCATCACGATGTTTTCCTTCACCGTTAAAGCAAGTGATAATTCAATGTGAATACACACATAACTTCGAAAAGTCAGAGGTGTGTGCCTGGGGTTCGAACCCGCGACCGGCGAGATTCTCGACCGCGTGCCCAAACCTCGAGGCCATCACTGCTTTTTTTTATAATAAATAAGATAAGATGTACGTACTGTATAATGATACTACAATATGGGCTTAGTATGGGTTCATTATTAAAAACCGCGTCATTTACTATATGATGAGGTATACTGTATACAATGTAATAATGTTTTTGAAATAGCTAACCAGATAAGTAAAATGTTTACGTGAATTTTAACGTTTTGATGCAGTACCTGTAACAAAAAAAAAATGTTGTTAGTACAATACAACAAAGTTTTTAAACTGCTTTAAATGGCATTTAAGTCATTCAACCGATTTTTTTTATAAATACACCCAACCGTCACATACATAGCTCCGACTAGTCTCATAAACACGCAGACCCGAAACAAATATTTGTCTTGGTGCGGGGATCGAACCCTTAAACAGTTTAGGCAGCAGATGTGTTGTTAGTTAAACACAAATTGATATGTTACATTGTAAATAATGCTAAAAAAAAATTCAAATATGCAGATGAACTGTAATTAATAGTAATACAAAGCAAGTTGGCCAGTTATTTCGGTGTATGCCGCAGATTACTCGTCCAACATAACATGACTAGTATAGCAACACGGGCGTGCTATTTCGGCGGTGCCCTTGACATTGGCAGTGCGCATGCGTCACGGGAGAACTCGCGCGCCGCCTGACTTGCGCTGCGGAAATGTAAAGGTTTTGGATATTTAGGGATGTTTTTTTTTTGATGGAATTGAATAATATTATAGTTTTTTATATGGTTTGAAATATTAAAAAAGTAAAGAGAGCTTCTGAGACTTGGGAATCGCACCTAAATTGCACGGCACATACTCGTAGACCACGAGGCAGTCTAAGTATCTATTCGCCGTGTCAATACTATAAGGAAAACGGAGCTGTTATAGTGACACCATGATGAGCGATTAAACTTTAAACAAACAGGTCGTATTCTATTTCTGTTCAACAGTGATAGTATTAACCGATACAATACGGATGTTTTTGGTAGTATTGTGAAACTAAGATTTTTCGCAAAGGGATTTTTGAGGATATAAATACTAATTTATCTCAGCAGAATTGTGCGATAAATATTTCCTTTCTACATCACCCAGAGTTGAGCTAAAAGATAATTCTCCAAGCATTAACTCCGCGTTTAAACATTGTGTGAACATAAGTAATAAATAATAGTATGAAACATCACGAAGACTATCACAAGCCGAGACGATTGTAACTAAGTAGCGCACGTGAACCGATCACGCGAATGTGCTAAAAATATATATTGTTTCTCTTTACGGCTACTGGAGTGTCACAATGCTCTGTAGGGTTGTCTATAGGTGAGTAAATAGATTGAAAAGTGAGATAGGTAGGTGGTATGGTGATTATAACCACGCTGATGCTAAGAAGATCTAAAAAAAAAAACGCATTTTGTGCATAAATTAATGTTGATATTATCAATTTTGTGATGTTAAGCAGTGATGGCCTCGAGGTTTAGGCGCGCGGTTGAGAATCTCGGCGGTCGCGGGTTCGAACCCCAGGCACACACCAATGACTTTTCGAAGTAATGTGTGTATTCAAATTGAATTATCACTTGCTTTAACGGTGAAGGAAAACATCGTGATGAAACCTGCACACCTAAAAGTTCTTAGGAATTTCTTAGGTGTGTAGTCCGCCAACCCGCGCTAGGCCAGCGTGGCGGACTATGGCCTAAAAACCCTCTTAATGGTAGAGGAGACCCGTGCTCAGCAGTGGGCGTATATGGGTTGATGAAGAAGAAGAGATGTTATACGGGTCTAAACAGACCGTGATCGAAAACAAAGCCAAAATAAAGTGTTGGTAATTCATCGTCATAGTCAGCTTACATACGTCCTAGTGGTGGACACGGGCCTGCTCCGCCATAAAGAGGGTTTAAGTGTTAGTCCACCACACTGGTCTAAGCGGGCTGGCGGATTATATAATTAAGAAATACTTAAGAACATTCAGGTGTGCAGGTGTCATCGGGATTATTTCCTTTACCGTTAAATTACGTGAACTTTCATTGTGATTCAAAAGTTATCAGCCCATATACGCCCCACTACTGATCACGGGCCTTTTTTACAAATAGAGAGTGGAGGTTGGCAATTCAAAAATATTGGATTAAAATTATTATACTCGGCAACCCTACATCGCGCACAGAAGAATAAAAAGCGACGTTAGATGAAACACGATCTGATGTAGTTTTTTATGAACGCTCATGACTTTGAAAGTGTCAACGTGCGACATATTTCGAACACAACACGACTTCCTTACGTTTATTTCGAATGACAAGGCAACCTTCTGGCGTTCTCAAGTAACTGCTTAACTTCCATATTCCCACGGATAAACTCATGAATATATTGATTCTTAATGTTAAGATTTGTTTTGGTCAATTGTAAATTCGTCTGGATTAGAAACATACAGGATATGAAATTACAGAAATAAGGCAGAAAAATTGCATCCATAGTGTGATTTGGTCACAACTAGAGGCATGGAGTGCTTTCTTTATAATAAAACAGCTCTTACGATTATTAGGCTGAGCTTATTCTTGGAATTGTCTAAAAATGAAAGTCGCCGCCAGGAAAGAAACAAAAGTAAATATTAATCAATGTTGCTAAAAATCAGACCAAATCGAGTAAATTCATTGTTCAAACATTATCACTGATGAAGATATTTCATGCTACAAAACCATCTGTCAAATAAAGAGCAAAGGTCGCATTATAAGGACATATTAAATAACTCTAGTCATATATTTTAATTTCGTAATATTTCTTCTTTACATAACGTGGCAGCGGGCCAAACACTCACAGCATCAGTTTAGATGATTGGACATCCGCTGTCAACAATCCGAGATGTTATAAATATATCGCTGAAATATTATTGCCCATTCATGCATAGAAATTGTGATAAATACAACAAACTGTTACTCTTAAATCTGACCACACAGAGAGGTACAAATCTTCGTGATGTGGGTAACACTTAAAGTGACGCAAAACTTGAAATGTTTCACTACAAATAGATATATGACATATAAATGGTATTATTTATTATGTTGCAGAAGCTATTGGCATAAGATGCGACGTAATCTTCAGTTCCGTTCGTTCAGTGAGGAATTTATTTGCGTATCTTCATTCTGAAATATCTTTAGTTATGAAGGAGAAAATAGTGAGAAAATTTTCGGAAAATTTCTCCGGTATTTAATATGTTTATTTCATCAAGAAAGTGTAGTTGATCACTGATCTAGAATTATACATTGAAAGGTTAGGCAGAATTTGCATTTCTGCAACTACATATCGCTAACTTTGCTTTCGTTGCACGTAATAAGGGGCGAGCCTATTGCCTTATTTCGGGCACAGTTTCAAACTTCATGCCGCTTTAGACAATTTCCTAATAGAAAATTCCAATACCGTTTTGCCCCACAATTCTACCGCGAGTTCAGAAGGTAATTTAGAATACATTTTCAGGAACACTGGATCACAGATGCTGTATTTCAACATGATAGGCAGGAGGAAGTAAACCTAAAAATAAATCATGAAGGTGAACAAGATTCGCGACACAAATTCGCGACCTCTAAACGAAAGTGCTTTGAATATGTGGCTGAGTGCGAGTTGGCCGAACAAAAGAAATCAGTAGTAAGTTTAAAACTTCACGTTTTTTAAAACACTTCAGTAGTAACAATTAGCGTAATCAGAGGCTATTTGTAACAAAATGCGTCTAACGATAAAGACGTTTCGTAAAATTTGCTTTATTATATTTCTGTATGATAGACACTCCGTAAAGATTTGTCAATCGGTTTGCTTTAATAACAAAGATGGAAACCGAGAAATATTTACGCTCACTTATCATCAGTTACGCATAGCTCTAACTTATTAACATAAAACTCACAAGTTCCAAACTTTCAGATCAACAAACTCTTGAGAAATTCGGTGAAGTCAATCTCTTTGTGATCGGATTTATGACTAAGGGATCCTACAAATGACACCTCGTCAATACTTAGTGGAATTTTTAATTTACCGCGGAGTAAATGCATTATCTGTCATAAGTCGCGCCCACGTTGGTTGAATCAGTCAAGGTCAGGCTGGCCTCGAACCGAGACACGCATCGGTGGTCGCCTCATCCGAGCTGTACCTATGATAAATGATTTAAATCGTGCCACAATAGAACAGTGATGCGAGTAATTGTATAAAGTCGCCATAACTAGCTTTGAATTTAGTCGAGAATCTCGATGGTGGTTCAACTCCCAGACACTTATCAAATGTTTTAAGCTGTAAGTACAGCGTTGTCACAAAACTATTTGTTAAGTTAAAAGTGGTATTACTATGGAGGTCGGTCACCAAAACATTATTACAGACACAATCATATAAAAAGATATTACAATATTCATTGATCTGTCACTTCATCGCGTAATTCACGATAAATCCAACATCTATCACATGACAAGTGAAAAACATATTAGAAATATTTTAAAGCTCTTCATAAAACTGATGTTTTACACGGCAATAAACTAACAGTGTTCATTGGCTGACATAACGGTGCAGAATTTAGCCAGCGTGTTGCATTTGCATACAATAATTTTAATAACAAAAGTGACGTGACACGCTTTTGGCTCAATACTGACATTATTAGCGTAGGTACGAGACTCGGCTATACAAATTTTACGTCAGAGATACAGATGTGAAAATAGTACAGTTTTTTAATTAGCAAACAGAAATATCTGAACATAATTGTGGCATTTTTATCGTGTTTTAAAATAGAATCGTCATTTTGTACAGCGCCCACTAAACCTAAACTAGGGAAAACCACATCTTACGCACTAAGCACAAATGTTTGTATGATCCACAAATCTTTGGGTGTTTGTTAGACTGGAAAGTATTTTGTAATTTCTCATACCCACGACACAGGACTTGTATCTTGGTGTTGGAAGATTATGTATGTGAATTTTGATTGTATTTATTTATTACTTATCAAAATATCTCGTAGTTTCGCGGCACCATATTGCGTAATCTAGAATTTCTAGGTACAGCAAATGATTACTGAGTTTTTCTATATTAGTCCATTGAAATGTTACATGAGCTTTGCATTTCTTAGAGGACGCAATTTTATTTTTGGGATATGTTTGGGAGGTTAATAGAAGCTTAACCTCAAGTTTGTGGGGTTGCCACCCTTGTCCCACGGCCGCCATTTTGAAAAAACGGGTGTAAACACTTTGTTTGCGATATCTCTGAAACTATGCGTCTCACAGAAAATTTGTAAAGACATAATTTGTAGCTAATTATTTTGCCTACAAATATATTTTTATGACTTTTTGCCCTAAATTAAAAATTTAAGAAGTTATAAGCAAAAAAGTGAGAAAATATTTATAAAAATTTTCTTTTTTGCTCTATAACTTTTTTTTTATACATTTTACCAAAAAATTGCATCAGACCAATCTTGTAGATTATCTTCTGACAAAAAAAATCCCTGTATTTTTTCAAATTTAATTCATTGAAAACGCTGTTACAACACTTCAAAGTTGAACGGGTTTGTCAATGCCCACGAGAATCCGGTTGAAACGAAATGTTTAACTTATTTTTTCTTTATTTTTTATTGTAAATACATATATTCCTACAATTTTTTTATTAAATTCTTACAATTTTACTTCTTTATTACTAAAAAAATATTTCTAAAAAAACGTGCCTATAAGAGTATAAGCGCGTTTTTTTTACGTTGTATCCCCAGTAGGCCTACTCCACAAACATCTTGCTTATAAGGTTAGCTTCCTTCTCTAATCGACTTTTTTAGATGGTCCAGGCTGTGGCCCAGAGTGTAAATCAACGTCAAACGTAAAATTTTGAGGAATGACAGGAATTAAAATTGGAGTTATAGTTGGCAGTTCATCCTCAAATTCATTTTCTTTCATTAACTTTGATATTTCCATAATGTTGCTGCATGTTTCATCAGAACAATGGAGGCATACTGTAGAGCATATCAGGCCTGCTTTTCTGCAGCCACACATACTTCCGCCATTTCATTCACACACAAAAGATCGGGGGGTGCTGGAGGCTTGGAAGCTTGTATTGGCTTCCGAATGTTTGCATGCTTTTTCCATCCCCAATCTTCAGAGGATTTTGATATCTTCCGAGCAAATTGAATGAATTTTTAGTCACTATCTTAGCAAATCATTTGTATCGCAAGCCGTCTAGTAAGTCGTCTTTATTATCGCCGTATAAAGCTATGAATTAACGTTCACCAACAAGACTGAGCAAAGATGAATCCACTTTCTCACTCAAGAATAGCGCGGTACCGCTAGCTAATTCAGGATGTTTCTCCATATTTTATATATTAAATTTCTCCATATTAAAGACTGCTGATGTATCACATCTAGAAAGTTAAATTTAAATAAACCAAATTCGGTAAGTTCTATGGTACAGAAGACACAGCCTGCACAGCCTGGACCATCGAGATAAAGTCGATTAGAGAAGCAAGCTAACCTTATAAGCAAAATGTTCGTGGAGTAGGCCTACTGGGGATACAACGTAAAAAAACGCGCTTAAACTCTTATAGGCACGTTTTTTAGGAATATTTTTTTAGTAATAAATAAGTAAAATTGTACGAATTTAATAAAAAAAATTGTAAGCATATATGTATTTACAATAAAAAATAAAGAAAAAATAAGTTAAACATTTCGTTTCAACCGGATTCTCGTGGGCATTGACAAACCCGTTCAACTTTGAAGTGTTGTAACAACGTTTTAAATGAATTAAATTTGAAAAAATACAGGGATTTTTTTGTCAAGAGATAATCTACAAGATTGGTCTGATGCAATTTTTTGGTAAAATGTATAAAAAAAAAGTTATAGAGCAAAAAAGAAAATTTTTATAAATATTTTCTCACTTTTTTGCTTATAACTTCTTACATTTTTAATTTAGGGCAAAAAGTCATAAAAACATATTTGTAGGCAAAATAATTAGCTACAAATTATGTCTTTACAAATTTTCTGTGCGACGCATAGTTTCAGAGATATCGCAAACAAAGTGTTTTCACCCGTTTTTTCAAAATGGCGGCTGTGGGACAAGGGTGGCAACCCCACAAACTTGAGGTTAAGCTTCTATTGACCTTCCAAACATATCCCAAAAATAAAATTGCGTCCTCTAAGAAATGCAATATTCGGTCCTAAAATTGTAACATTGCAATGGACTATATGGAATAGGGCAGGTTCGTCCCTTATTACGTGAGAATCCAAATCAAACCAGTGAAGAAATATATCTCTGTCTATCAAATTTGACAGTCATGAGTGTTTTTGAAGGTATGCATACAAATCTTGTCACCTTTCAACATTCAATTACATTCCCAAATATCCCGTAAATCTCCAACACGTTGACAGTTCTAGAGAAAATTTTCTTACGTCACTTATCATACAAAAAATCTGGCAGAGAATTAAAAGCAGTCGACGTTAATCGGTAAACAAGTTGTGTTGGCCGACGTCAGGTTTTTTTACTTCTCAATGACAGAATAAGATGTAAATCATTTGTATAGAATAAAGAACAACATATTACATTTTTGCTAATTAAAATTCATGAATTCTGATGCGATTGGGCGAGCATAATTGTGTTCTCTGGTCATATAAAGTACGCGTATTTTAAATTTTAGTTGGATATCAACACTGCTGGGCTCAGGTCTCCTCTACAAGTGAGAGAATTTAGGCCCGGTTGATGGACTAAACATCTAATAAATTCCTAAAAGCTTAGGTGTGCAGGATTCATCATCTTGTTCTCTAATTTCAATGTGTAAACTGCAAGATATTGATGTAACTGTGAAGAATGTAAAAAAAAATATTCTAAAAATGGCCAATTCTATTGATTGAAAAACATCGAAACTGCTACATTACACTAAAATCTTTGTAACAATAAAAATATACGGCGGCGTGCACACCAAGGCATAAAAATAAGCACTCTGATAGTGCAATAGGAAATTGGATTAGTCGAGTATCTGACTCAGTGACGCATTCTAAAAGGGTTTATGTGTAGCGAACCGAAACGCGCCGTGCAGACGACATGACCAATATCAATCCGATTCTTACATCAGGTTATCTAATAGAATTTACTTAGATTTTTTAATATTCTTATATTACAAGATCCAGGTACGGTTTTAACCTAATAGCTTCATAGGATTTTATTTAATTGCGCGTGTTAAAGGCGAAGGAAAACGCCATTAAGAAACTTGCATTTCTGGGAGTTTCCAGAGGTGTAAGTATTAGGAGTTAAGATTGTACTATTATTTCAGAAAGTTAATTTTGTCCATTCAGAAATCTCATGTTCGGAAATGATTTTTCAGGGTCATATTCTTCCTTTGTAAATAGTGCTAACAAAAATTTAAATGCGGGATCAAATACCATTACTGAAGAGTCCTAATATAGTTTGTCTAACCCGTCACGCACTTTTCAACTTCGACTCATAAGGAAAATTGCTTCCTACATACTAAAATAAATTTCGCAAACATCCTTCCCAACTTGACAATCAGCCACCATTCATCATAGCCTAAATATTATGACACAATATAACAATCAACAGTACTGACACATGTGACGGCCGACCTCAATAACTCCACGCAGACACACAGATGACAATACTATATTTTTTTCTATACGGAATTAGATCAAAGTGGTTTTTTGTCCGACTCGCGAGCGCCGCGGTAAAAAGTGGCACAAAAAATTGTTGTACATAATTGCTCGGTGTAATTTCGTAATAACAAGGGCTGTGTTGGGGAAAAAACGTGTTGCGGATTCGTCTTGTGTTAATTTGTTGACGCCGACGCAATTAGCCGAGTTTCTGAATGAATAAAGTGAATTATACTTGAGTTTATATTAATATGTGTTTTGGTATTACTGAAGTTCGGAGTCAACATTCTTTTTGTTAAAACAACAGAAATACGAATAAAACAAATCAATACATCTATATTCCAATACATAATTCTGACCCCACACTAGTGTTTAAGTGTGTAGTCCGCTAACTCACACTAGGCCAGCGTGGTGGACTAAGACTTAAACCTTCTCAATGATCGAGGAGACCCGTGCCTAGCAATGAGTATGTGTGTTAATTATGATACATTAAGAATTGAATACGCTTCATTTCTCATCCATTAATCCAGCGCGTATACAATTTAGCTACATTTAAAACACAATCACGCAATGATTACAATATGGTATAACCACCCATAGTGCGTGCACGTGTACTAGTGTAACGCAATTCGACGCCCGGATTGGGCAAACGTTTCCGCGCGGGGTCATCGACCGCGGTTACCAAACAGCGATATCTTCGCTTTGTATTACTACTATAGTGTACTTTACGCTAGTGAAGATGATATTAAAATGTACTAATTAATTAAGAATATAGAAATATCTCTTTTTATCTTTGTACTATGGGGCTAATAAAATTGATTTTGAAGCCTAAAATAATAATCAGAAGAAAAGAAACTTTACGCGAACGACAAATTTACAATGGTTTATATTGTTGGTACTTTCATAGAAGTCCAATAGAGTTCCACGTTAATTGTGTAATGCTTTGTTTATAACTGTTTACTGTGGGATCAGGATATTCTTATTTAAATTTTAAATTTGTGATCGCTTTCAATATGAGTATATTTTTACCAAAAACATCATTCTCTCGCTACTTCATACTTTGTCTTTACGACCGATTAGAAAAAAGTGTTACGCAACGTAAAAATACACGATGTACACAGTACAATGTACATCCAATAAAAGAGAAAGTTAATTTGATCTGACAGACTCGTAATCTCGCGGCGCAAGCGTGTGCTGTGCGATTGAAAGTTCCTGGATTCGATTCTCAGATTGGGCTGTATTACTGTTTTATTCCCATCAAAAAATTCCCAGTATCAGCACGATATCTAGAAATACACCCGAAAAAATGGCAGTAGTCTCACTCCTTGTTACATGGGGGTTACAACATATGCCTACATTTCTCTATCCTACTATACCTGCCCCTTAGGCGTATTCAAACCAGAAGGGCGTATAAGCGATACCCCTACTTTTCAGGCGGCAACAAAAACTTAATAATTTTTGTTTTGATTTATCTCTACAACTGAAATTATCTTTTAATGTAATAAAGCTACCATTAAGAAAAATCAGAAGTGGTGTGTCGAAAACTTACAAATTGTTGACGTCATAAAAAAAACGACTTTTTTATACGGTCTTCTGGTTTGAAGCCCGCGATATATAAAACGAAGCAGTTCGTGCACAATTTGAGTAACCACATGAGTTCACGTACGTACTTCCCGGAAACAAAATGACACAGAGTTACCAACGGTACTTCTGTCATAAAGAATTTAGGATTAGCGTATTTTTAGACTGTCGCATCGAGTTATTTTTATATGTGTAATGACATGATGTGAAATAACTGTAGACATTAATTTTTTTTTTTGTATATAATCTTTATTTAGTTCGGGGTTTTCAACAAAGAGATATGGTTGTATGGTTAACAAGTGGCAATTTTAGCGCCTAATGTACGGCACACTGCATAGAACAGCTGAATAAGATTGGAAGAGAAATAGCCAATGTGTTGTATGGGCTTGAGTGTCGCCGCTTGTCGGCCACCTATCCATTATAATACCGTAACCTGATCAATGAAAAAAAAATTGCTACAAAAATGAAGGGCTGCTATTGGTCATCACACATTTAAAGTCTTGATATTCAAAACCCGAAATACTAAAAACCGGACATAATGATGATGACGAAACTTACATTTTGTATGAGCTCATATTTTATGATAGCCAGGCTTTGTTTTAACAAGACTTTATTTAACAGCAAGATCATCTCATAACCAACTTGTAAAAAAACGCAAAGCTGTAGGTAAATTTTACGTAAAACAGCCACTATACCTCCCAAACATTTATTATAAAACGAAGGATCTCCAAACAACCGCATTCATATTCTAATAACGTTATCTTGTCAGAAAAAAACTTTGTTTGATTTATACCTCGGCCATGCATCATTTCGAATCGTTTCATGAATAGAAATCATACGGCGAATGGTACCTCGAGGATTTTTCTATTCAACCTCCGCGGTATGTACTATATATTATTTTTATTGACTATTTGAATAGTCAAACTCTGTGTTATTGCTTTGTAAACGTTTCGGCTTCGGATATACTGTTATGAGTATTTTTGAGCAGATATTTTTAACCCTTACTTCGGCAGACTTTCTCTTTTATTTATTTATTTGTACAATTAGTTCTTCTTTTATCTTCCTTTTTTAGTATCCTTAAAAAATGTGCTTCCAATATAACATATATTATAAATTTAGATTTTTGTTACTCTAACGAGAAGTAAACTACATAGTGTCGAATTAAAGAATACGGTAGGATAGTTTGCTTAAAGATCCCCACGTTCGACAACGCCTATATCCTAGATTCGGTAGGCCGAAGTATATTGCAGTTGTTTTAATTCTAACGTTACATAAAACGAGTCCCCTTTTTCACGCACAATACAAAATTTGGTGCCGCTTACGAGAATTCCCTCATGAAAGTTATTTCACCAACTTCTTAATAACATTGACTATGTTGTAAATTGTGGTCAATACTTTCTAATACCAAATTCGTAGAAAATGGATACCTTCAAGTCCCAAGCCTAAACCAGAAAAGTCATTGCTACTCCGTACTGCCTATCATCTAAAAGGCAACGATTCAATACTAACTCATCATTTACAACTACATAATGAAGTTTCATTGGGTCGTAAACATTTTTACTGTCGACACAGGACTGTTACGTCTCGATTTGTCATTTCGCGTCCAACGGATATTGTGTAACGGATGAGTGCGGTGTAAAAACTGTTACTGCTAAACACTGCGCGTTGGTATCGCGTTTAATAACGTTATAAGGTTGAAAGCAATGAGGCGAGAGTATTGTCGATTGTATTGTTACCGTGATTGAAGACATACACATATAAGAATAGAATAGCTAGTCCCGTATATATACTCAGCCTATCGCCGTCCACTGCTGAACGTAGGCCCAGTAAGTAAGCGCTGTAAGTAAGATGAGGGCCGCTCAGGACCGGGATGGTTGGCGTTAATGTAATAATATAGTGTTAACGATTTGTCCCGATATCACGGGCATAATTTAATGGCAAAAGCAACATATATTTCAAATATTTTTATCTATGACCGTACTAAAACTAATTCAAATCGGCTGTATAATTTTTAACTACACAAAATTATATTTTTGCGCGACACACAAACACATAACACACACTCCTCTCACTCTCACACCGGAACACCCACTTGCACCGACCGCGGCGGCCGTCACACCGCTCGGCGGAGTGGAGTGTTTAATTTCACCCACGTACGTAACACGCGAGGGAGCGCTACGTCACTCCGTCACTCCGTCTCAAAGCCCTAGTAATTACACTACAAAGAGGTTCGGAACATGCGCGCCCCGACTTGCGGATAATCCTTACGGCTGTTGTTATCCGCCGTCTAATCCGCACGTGGGGTGTGGTGTGAGACACAAGCGGGGGCGGGTTGGAAGACGAGTGAAGATGGTTTTTTTGGTAAATTATACGGTATGTATACTTACCGTGACCGAAATTTAAGGCAGGTAATAGTTATGTTGATTACAGACCTATTGACGTTTAAAAAAATCTCGACGAAAAAGTAATCTTCGTGAAAGCAACCAAGAATTTTTGATTAATAAAATAATTATCTTAAAAACCTAAAAATAATTATCAGCATCAGAGGAGAGACAGATTCAATTTCGCCGTGTGTGTATCAGTTACCGTAACAGGAGGAGTATTTTATATCAAAATCTTTAATATTATGATTACAATATGCAAAAAGTTATCAATACGCATATGCACGTGTTAATAAATGCATTGAAGATATGATCTATACGAGGCCATGAGTCGTTTTGAAGTCAATATCCATTTGTCAATAGCAACTCTTTATACTGTTTTTTTTTTCCTTTTTGAAAAACAACTTGCCAGCAACATATTTTCTTCGGTGCATTTTGAAATAAACTTTTTAAAAATAGCCTTGATAAGCTAATGATAAGGATTCATATTATACCAATCTCACGACGAATTTTAAAAGAACGAATAAAGTTTGTGTCTTTGAACTGGTGATTGACATAGACAAAAATAGAACATACACGTGCCAAAGACTGATAATATCTAGAACGAAACCGGTAGCCGCGAGCTTCGCAAGTGACGATGCAAAGTGATTTGAATATCATTAAAAATGTCTTAAAAGTTGTGAGGCTTAAGTACAGCTTACGATCGAATAAAATATTTATTATTATTAAACTTACAACCACAGCATTGGCCTAAATAACTCTACCAATGCATCGGACTTGAGACTGTATTAAATTATTACGTTATACAAAAATTATGCCATGTCATGTTTACCTACATTTCACTGGTATGACAGTGACAATATTTTCGTAGCTTAATTTATATAAAAATAGGAAAAAATCCCCAACGTAACCATTACAACCAACAACTATTTTAACCTACATAAGCGCAAAAAGCGCTCTAAGCGCTCCAAGCGACATAAGCGCCGGCGCCCGTCGCTTGCGCCGCCCGCTAACGGTAGGTGGCAGTGAACAGGCCACTCACCTAACGTTAATAGATGCTCGTGTTACCGTACAAATAGTGTACAGTGGTACACGTGTTATTCGCCGGGCTTGGGACGCCTAAATATAAATATAATACATACAAATTCGGTTTATAAAGTATAACAGTTTTTAGAGCGTTTTTTGTTAAGAATAAATAAGTAGGTGATTGATTGGGAACTTGATTGTTGCTATACAAAAAGTTAGTTTTTATACTCATACTAGATCAAATTGTTTTTCAAATGTTACGCACATCAATCGCGGTATATGTTTTTTTTGTTCATTGACAAATACTTGGATAATTAATGGGTATTTGAAAGAAATAGCTCCAAACCATAAGACCGCCAATTGATAAATTTATATAATTCATTTATTCATTATAAAATTCAATCTGCCTTTACAAAGGAGAAAAGTGCCTTGTAATTGAATTTAATTTCTAAACAAATATGATAGACATTCGGCGGTTTAAACCAATAAAATAGTCAAGCCATCCTTTTAATGTACTACTTTATCACACCCATAAATTGCGATGACGCTGTAATACCCATCAAAGGCTTGTAATCCAATAATAATAAAACAATAAATTATACTTTCCCGTAGTAATGTAGTAACCAAGTTCGTATACCTCAAAAATTGGTCATACTAAATTTTAGTGACAAATAATCTGGACTTAGGCCCAAACCTAATTTCATTGGCATTGCCCGCAAGATAAGGAAACTAAAGTGGGACTAGGCCGGCTATGTCTGCCAATAGTCGGACGGCCGGTGGAGCAGACAAGTGTTGGAGTGGAGACCGCGCTTAGGCAGACATACTGTAGGACGTCCTGTAGCACGATGGTCCGACGACTTGAGAAAGGTGGCGGGAAACGGATGGATGAGGGCTGCTCAAGACCGGGATGGTTGGCGCTTTCTTGGGGAGGCATACGTTCAGCAGTGGACGGCGATAGGCTATGTATAGGCCTAAACCTTCGCAGTTGAAGACGATGTCATGTCCAAATATGGGGCGTATATGAGCTGATGATGAAATAATCTGACTGAAGTCCTTATAAGACTTATAAGACCTTATAAGAAAACAGGCAAATAGCTTCAGTTCGTTCCCGTGATCTCAATTTTTGATCCCCTCATTTCTAATTCTCTTTGTTACAATGATTGTGAAAAGTAATCTATGCAAGCTTCAAGAATAGCTCTAAGATGTAAGATGACTTAAACTTAATTGTTTTGTAGGACAAGCGTACAGTTGTAACACCTTGTTAAATATTACAAAAGCGAAAGTGACTTTATTTGTTATTTATAACGTCTAAATTTTTTACGCGTATACAACTGAGCAAAATTTGATGATTGGTTTTTATTTTCTTCATAACATTGCTGTTAAAAAAAACACAATAAAAATTATTTTCACCCATTTTACGGTTATAATTTACCACCTAATTATTTTACAGCTCCTCTCAAAATATTATAAACAAAAAATAATAAAAATTTTCTATAGTCAGTCGCCATACTGTCCATAACTACTCTATAAGCCAGCTACCGTGGTACGCATCGCTCAAGCGGTCAACTTTACGATTCGCATTCACAGTTCAGAGTTGCGTTGTCAGTTTGTTTGTCATAGAGCGGATCCTACTTTGAAGTGATTATAAATGTAGTTTATATATTTATAATAATAGATACGTGTAAAAAGTAATTTATTTATGTATGCAAGGCCCGCTCTAGGTCAACCTGGTGGACTGCCTAAACTTCCTTAATCGTCGAGGAGCCCAGTGCCCAGCAGTACGCATATGGGCTGATGATGAAAAAACCCTCTTCAAAATTTTAATTAGTGGTCCACCCAGGTCTTGGACCCAGCCCAGTGGGGGGTCATGGCCCCTGTAACCTCCCCTAAATCCATCCCTGTCATAACATCCTGCGTTGACGAGCGAGGCCGCGGCCCGCCGCATATATTACTAAGGTCATCGGGTCGTTGACATCATTATCATTTTTTTATATATTTAAACGGCGCGTGCGCGGCGATTTCGCCTTTTTAAAGCGCTGTATTAATCATGAGATGGGCTGAGTTTGGTATACGTGAGGGCGTGGGTTCGACATCCGAACCTGGGAATGTTTGTGAGATTCATAAATATTAGATCTGAATGTTGATGATACTGATAAATTTTTCTTAATTTTATAATATTTACTATAGAGAATCTAAATTTGTATCCTAAATTTTGGTGATTTGTTTAAAATGAATTTTATAAGAAAATTTGCTTAATTTTGCTTGGTTACTTTTATGAGAAGCTAGTACATTATTGTATTCTATTCGAAGGTTTTCTTGAAGCTACACAAAAAGTATGATGTTTTAGGGCAAATGAGTTCATTTTACCTAATCTTTATTACTCCAAGTTTGTCAATGTCACTCGACAATCATAATTCACACGGCGAAGCGGCAATTTAACGACGCGCTCGCGAACTAACCACTTCGTTCCAAAGCTATACCGTAAAATAATTTATAGACGGCGTTACGTTCGCATCGGCACGACGAAGACATCGCCCCGTATCGCCGAACGTTTACGCACAAGTTTACGTTTACGACAACCGGCGCGTTTTACGACGAGAGAAAAAATATCGCTTCGTGCAAAAAAAAATATACAATTATTTTAGGGTTGTGATTTTGATGTTCGCTTTTTGATTGACGAAGTTTTTACGGTTGATTAATTGAGAAACAGACAGATGAGTAGAGATAGTGGGTTCGAAAATATTTGTTCTCGGTTGATCCTTATATAAAAAAGTCTATCGTCGTTGATTTCATCATGACAAGTATTATAAAAAAATGCAGTTTAAAAATATAAATTCACTTTACTATATCATCAACGTGACAAAACAAACACTCAAATTTCGCATCCACACCAAATTTTTCCACTCAAAATTCCTCCATCCTTTCACACATCCCGTAATATATTAAAACTCAGCCATAAAACATCTGCGAATAGTCGGATAAATCACGTCATATCGCACGTTTGCGTTGATTCTCCGAGCCTACCGCGAGATGAGCCGAGCACCATCCCGGTTCGTCGACCCCGTTAGCGCGAAAACACAAAACTCTAGTCAAAATTGACGCGTGTGAAACGAGAATTGGCAGTTTGTCACCGAGAACCGGTCGCGATGTTCCGGGAAATCAATTTACTACAATTATGTATTAGAATGATAAGTCATTAAAACAACCAATCTGTACTAGGCTAGCCTAAACCATCTCGATTTGTAGAGGAGGTATTTTGATTAATTCCAATTCAATGTTAAACTTGAAACCATAATTTACCACTTAAAATAACTCACATTCCTATTTCTCATCTCAATAACACCAATACCAAAGACATCCTTTAGACTACAAAACCAATGCGGTAGTATTTTAAATGGTCCTCTTCGGTCTAATCTACACCCCAATTGAACCGAAAAGACAGAGAAACACAAGTCTAGTCTAGATAACACACAACTTACCGCCCAGCTTAGCATATCCGAGCTGAAAAAGGCACCCTATAAATTTTTTCTACCATCTGTGGCTATCGAAATTGCTGTAACGATTTATCCGACTTAGGTTAACACGGTTTTAGAGATTCGCCTTATCTCGTGGCCTTAATCTATTAATATCCTCTGATATATTTAACTTTCCCTAATGTTTAAACATTCGCAAGAACTAGTGATATAATAAAAATAATATATATATATATATATATATATATATATATATATATGTACATACGTAACCTCACTCCTATATTTCCTGAAGAGGTAAGCAGGGGTGCATTTTTGCACCTACATTTCACTAGGTGTCAGTCCGACTTAATAGTGGGAAAGCCTATTTTTCGGTGAGTATCCCAGACTTTCCTAATGGAAAAACTCAGTAACACTGCCCGACCCGGGAATCGAACTCGGGACAACAAGGTAGCTGACAAGGGTTTATCTCCTAATATGAATTTTGTGCACAAACTCTCCACAGTACCTGAAACAATAAACAAAACATTATGAGTAATGGCATTACAACATATAACATTATATCGTTCATCACCACTTTACATACATCACACTGCAAGCACGGGCCTCCTTTACAACTGAGAAAGTTTAGGCTATAGTCCACTACGCTCGGGTAACCAGATTAAGTAACTTATCATATTGTAGTCTATAACCAGCGGACGATCAAGATGCTTCTAAAGATACCTCATTTCTCCATTACAAACAAGTAGGTATTTGAGGAGCTATGGGAGAAACATACATATATACGTCAGTGGCGTGCCTAGGGTCTCAAACTAAGGCAAGCCCAAATTTTTATTGAGTCGCGGCATATTTGTTTTAGTACGTAAAACCAAAGTCCTAATAAATACCTATCGTTAATTACTCACATTCACGTTTCTAGCGTTATTATTTATACCTATAAATAATGTATCTCTTTGTATACCTATACAAAGATAAACTGTCGCTTGTTATTGGACCTCTATTAATAATATACTTTTTGACAAAACACACTGATAACATTATTAAACAGAATTATGGCTTTGAAAACATTGTTACTGCTTTTTTGTATTATTAAGCTAAATAAAACTGAACATGATTATTTTTTTCTCGCGCTACTTTGCAGTATACGCTCCAAGTTATTAGCAAACTTAACATAAAATGAAAACATTATAAAATCGCAGGAAACGACGACAATTAATATTATTAGCATTCTAGTGATAAATATCTCCATATTATGCATAAAAGTACTCGGGAGCTTCGTCGTGTTTATTTATATTTGAATACTAGACCATTAAATATCAGACACGGAAAGAAATAATACCTATCATATCAAAGTTTATAAAACAAATCACTCAAACCTTCACTAACGCCATTCTGTTGTTGCATGTTTTTATAAAACTACACTGATTGAAAAATTGTTAAAAAAATGAATTCACTTAAAAATAAATACCTAACTACGATAATTTATAAAGTTTGATTGATATGTCATGGTGTTTGAATGGAATCAGGAAGAGATGTAGAATAAAATGAGAATAATATCAGCTGTCAATCTAAAAAAAAAAACTGGATTACGATCAACGCGAGTGTTATGTTTTGAAATTTCGTCACATATAATTGACGACAAATGGGTGTTTCAATGCAATGTTAACCAAAATCATGAAAAGAAATTGACGCATTCAAGTGATATTTGTGAATTGGGGTGCTTTTTGCAAGCACTAAACAAATAAATTCAAATTGTTTGCTAAAATATAAACATTTTTATCATTAGAAAATAATCTATACTAATATTATAAAGAGGTAAAGTTTGTGAGTTTGTATGTTTGAATGTTTGTATGTTTGTGACGTTGTAGAAAGTAAACTCGGGATCTACTGAACCGATTTTGAAAATTCTTTTACCAATAGAAAGCTACGTTCTTTGTGAGGGTCATAGGCTATATATTAGTCCGAAAAATGATAAGACTTTTTCGTTGTAGCAGGATCTGTGAAGTAAGTCGGAGAAAAAACGGGCGAACGAAACCGTTTTTTGCAAA
This sequence comes from Cephonodes hylas, assembly GCA_030295005.1. Lineage (NCBI taxonomy): Eukaryota > Metazoa > Arthropoda > Insecta > Lepidoptera > Sphingidae > Cephonodes > Cephonodes hylas. The sequence continues at coordinate 12,176,479 of AP025371.1, forward strand.
CGCTGCCTTTCTCATGGGAGATATATAGTTGAGTCCTAGAGAAAAATTGTAGAGCTTGATAATGTCTACAAAAAAGTCAGCGGTAGCATATGTCTAACTTTTAGGGTTGCTTCACTATAACCTCTTTTATGCAAACTAAATTTGTTATAAAATAAAGCATTGTTTGTGAAGGTATTTTTATAAAGATTATATTAATCCTTATCCAAATAAATGCGTAATTTAATATAATTATTTAATTTAAAAGAAATTTGCCCTTGAAATCATTTGATTTCAATGAGTATCTTAGAAGATATCGCAGTTTCAAAATAATCATCAAGTGCACAATAATTATGTACAAGGCGCCGGCCGTCGCGTTACGCTTTCACGTGATTTGACCGATTTGTATAATTTTTGGAATGGGCAAAAATAGGACTGTAAGGAGTAAAATAGACTATAACTTATTTTCTTTCTGAATTCAACCCTGTAGTCTACGCGGACGAAGTCGCGGGCAACAGCTAGTATGCAATACAATAATAGCAGTATAACTTTTCCTATGTGAATATCCAACAATCTAATTAATTTAGTAAACCGATCTAATGAAATCTATTTTATATGGTTATTACAATTTGTTGTAGGTTATGAGCCGGTGACGAGCTGTTTCATGTTATTATAATTTAGTGAATTTACCTTTTTCTCACAGGACACGACACAGAAACACGCACACACTTTAAACCACCGAACAGTACAACACTCATTTTGTTTGTTTATATCATAATTACTGAATTAAAATTGTAAATAACACAACACATTCAATTTGGTTCAAACATGGAGTAAAATGTAAACAACTAGATCAATGTCAACATTGTCAATTGACGTTATGTTGTGTGAAGTTCCTTTTTGTTTAGTGGACATTGGCCAATCGGCTTTGACGTTGGACGTTGTTCAGACCTAAAGCGGGCTTCTTGTCCCCATACTAATTGCTATATAAACGGTATTATAGTTATATCTATGTATCAAAATCTAATGGGATTTCGCCACGAGTGCGAGAGGGACGGAAGAGAAAAGTTAAGCCCGGCATAACCCAACGAAGATAGAGGGAGATAGATTGTGTGAGGGAGATAGATATTATTATGTAAAAATTGATGTTTACTCTAAATTCTAAACTATTAAAGACGTTCGTGCGCCCGCGTTTCGTTTGTTAGAAATTATATGGGCCGGGATTTGGCGCGCGGTGGAATGGCGGCGCGGCAAAATTGTATTTACGTAAATTTATGTTTTTGCATGAAATATTTTGTTGTCTGTATTTAATAATGTTATATCTAGTTTAGGTTTGTTATTCGGTGTAATGTAAGGCAAGCCAGGCTTTTGGGCTTCTATGGAAGTACCGCCACTGATATACGTAGCCTGTCAAAATTCTAACCCCCCACTACCTTTGCCGTAGTCGTTTAAAATTAGTACAAAACTAAAATAATTAACACCCCAATTTCTCTATATACCAAAATACGCAACCATAACAATCCATTACCGGTAAAAAGCAACAGAACAAATACTTTACGGGAGCTCTCGTGAAGGGCTCGCGCAAACAGCATCCTCACATCACAATGTTATCTGCGAATACAAACAAACACACAATCGTATTGATTTTGTGCCGGATAACATCGCTGTATCAATATGTAACACTTGTTAGTGCGTTCACACGTGCAATCTTTTGTGTGGTAAGTAACTATATGAGACTAGTTTTTTCATTAGATGGTTATGATTTTATTTATCGGTAGTGCCAGTGATTCTATATTAGACTTTAAATACAGCAAAATAGTGGATTCGTAAATTGTAAAAGGTGGATTTAGACCGTGATCGGAAATGAACAACGGTGACAAAAACACATTGGCGGTAAAAAAAATCCTGTTTTTTTTTTATGTGTACAAACATATTTCTAGGTCCTACATTGAAGCTAAAGTCTACCATTTCACACGCTGGTATCTAACCTACTACGCCACAGAGACTGATTTTTAATAATAAAAAGTTGTTTTTAATAGTATACATTTATCGACTTGTGAATGATAACCGCCTTTCGTTGCTTGTCACTCAAAATAGACCCCACTGCTCTTGAGTTATCAATAGGTCACATTGCCACGCCTAGATTAAAAGCGGATTTATTTTTCATATCATAATCCCTTATCCAAGTGACGATTGTTTTGAAAACTCTATTGAATTGCATATTACATTAATCCTTTATAATTATTTTAATACAAAACAATAGGATTGTTTGTTTCGTTCGTATGTTCGTATTATCAACGAATTTGTGAATTTGTAATTACAGTAACGGCGGTAGATGGCGTGGCGACACCGTTTTAGCATAAGGTCAAGCGAATAGAATTTGTATCGGATACACTAGAAATGAAATATCGACGGGTCCGAAGACAACAAAGTGAGAATTTATCAATGGATTGCGAGCTCGGTACAGTGAAGCAACCGAAAGTCTTTTAAAGGCAGAAGTAAATAGCACCACTTACATGATAAAAGTGTTCAGAGCCCTTGCAAAAATCTCCCAGGACTAACGAGATTCCCTCATTTTTATATATTGCTATTAATTAAAAATTTATTTTTAAACTTCCAACGTGTAAGTAGGATTTCAATTTCCTCGGCTAGCTAGGAAATATTAAGACCTTACTTCATTTAGGAGTCATCAAGAATACACCATTTTTTTTAATAAATTCAACATAATTTTTAAAATCATTCATGGCATGACTCTCTTTGCTATTATATATTTTTGCTGCAAATTAGAGATATTTTAACTTAATTTTAATTGGCATAACACGAACATGATGATTTTTTCATAAAAATTACCAAGAGCACACATCGACTAAGTTCGAAATATAAAAACATTTTCCTAGGGAACCAGATGACTTTACACACGTTCGAATTAAGACTCCAGTATATATTACCGATGATCTGCGCAGACGCAGTAAGTAACGATAAGTTAGTTCGGGCCACATCGGTGCGGAATCCGAAAGCCCCGCCGTATATTTGCGTAACACGGGCGACGCACGGGTGTCGTTCACCTCGATCGCCGCTCAATACACACGCACTACACCCGACACTCTTCAAAATGCCTACATCACGTATTTAATTTTGTAAAAAAAAAATGTTATTTGGAAAAAAATAGTTAACTAGCAGCCCATGCTAGCCTGTAATGTATTTTTTTGGTCCACTGTGTTAAGAATTTTTCTATTCACCTTCCATCTTCTTTGCGTCTTTTTAATAAATAATATTTTATTTGAAAATTACATTCAGCGTAATAAAACAGATTTTAAGATTTTAATAGATTTACAACGGTAATTACGCCCTTTCCAATAAAATACAATCTTAAGTGACCCACATCATGTTAAGTCATAATAAGTTTCCGAGATATAAGGATTGAAGTGAACAGATAGTAACAAAGTCTTTACATTTATAATATAAATATAAAAAGTCACTATTACAGCTGTAATAGAGACTCTCCTATTTACTCTATAGTAAATAGAGTAAATACTCTACTTATTATAACTGTGTCAGGACCTCAGGAGTTTTTTTCTAGGAGGATAATAATTTGCATTAAAAACATTATACAATAGTTAAGCCTAATTGTTCCCGACTCGTGAGAAATGCAATACTTGTTTGTACTTTTTATTTCGTGCCTAAAGTAAAACAAAATATGCGAACTTTACTTCTGAATTACTTCTGCTAAATATTAAGATAAATGACTACAACATTGCTTGAAATAAATATTGTTAGTAATTCCTCAGTTTGACGCTACGAACATTGACCTTACACTATCATTTTTTTCATATAGAATTTAAACACTTCGTATCGCGTAAACGCTAACAGTTTCCACTAATTAAATCCCACTTTATTTTATTTTATTTTCAGTCGCACATTCATATAAATAATGTAAAAAAAGAGAAATAAAAAAGCATACACACGATTTACATACAGTCGAAAAACAATTCAATCCCGACTTTATCTATATTTCAAAGTTTATTACTTGAATTCTATGAAAAAAGGAAGCATCGGGCTCCCCTTGCGTGGCGGGACAAAAGAATCTCCGGGTTTATGTTGATCTATTCTTTATCTATAAATTGACCATAAACCGGGATGGGGTCCAATGAGTTATTTTGATGTATGCCTCCTTTTGTATTTTTATACGGTTACCAGGATCGCGCTGTTCCGAATACTTTATCGACGCTGTGCATTTCCTGTATGTGTATTGATTGAATGGGGATGTCCAAACTCGATAGATACGCTCACGTTTATAGTCTCAAAGGGGTAAGTAGACCCATATTTTTATAGACGTTAGTTGTATTTCGAGTTAAGCGTAATGGGGTTAGATTTTCGGTTAGCAAGGCGACTAGGTATTTAGTATGAATTATTCTTTAAACAATTCTGTGAGGAATTGGGTAAACGATGAGACTTTCATAATCTCTTGATAGCATTCTACTAATCGCGATTCATCCAAGATCACTAGTAACTAATTTACATATCTAAATATGAGTGCAATTTAAAGTCGAACTCAAGATCACCAAGACTCAAGATTACTAATTTCACAAAAAACAAAGCGAATCTTATCTGACCTATTTTAAAAGTATTTGGCGGGCGAAAATCCTTTTAAAAACCGAACTTTTGTCGACGTTCAAAAAACGTAGAATTGTGTCGTACTCCTAGTTATCATCTGGCGTCGAGTCCGAACCCGCAGCTTGTTATAAAAAGCTTATCTGACAACCGGCCGACATAGTTACTCGACGAAATTGGTTCGGGCAAAAAGTTGGCAAAGTTTTTTTTCGGCAACTCGTGTTGATATAGCACGTACCAGAGTGGAGTTTGTATCTTGCAGATGCTGAATGGTGATTACACATGTTCCTGGGTTATGACCACCCTCGCAGCTTAATTGGTTAGCCATTTGAGATTTTGGAGGTCACTAATTTGAATTGTGTAAAGAGACAAATATTTGTGATATAAAACGCCGTGCCTGAATGAAATAAGGTGGTATTGCTTTTTTATAGCAATCGCTCAAAAATATTTTCTCATAATAAAATTCTAGATTAAAACCGCGTAGCCGGCAACCCTTTGGCCAAAAAAAGCGCCACAGAAATGACAATTTACGTAAAAACCACTCGTAATTTGGTGTGCAGCGGGCTCCAAGACAGCCGAAATTAAAATGTACTGACATTGGGCGGGATGACAAATCAAGGCGCTTTGGGGCGGCCACGGGCCCACGCTGACGCAAAAAATATTTTATGCAAATTGCTATTTATACGTACTGCCTGGGGGACGCTGTTTGGGAGGAGAAAATGTACAAGGATACACCAAGAATATTAGTAGGCATTTTCCTTAGTTCTCGGGTAGAAGTTTTCATAAAAGGCTTGCGAGGGTTCGTTCACATAACATGATCTTATACACACTCGTGAAAATACAAAAAACAGCGCTTGGTAATCTATTTTTTAGGCATGCTAAAAAGTATGACGTGACTGAAAAAAATAAATAGGCATGCTGAATATTATCGACAAAAAATTAAGTGAAATGAACATCAGCGTTGGGTCCATGCAACTCTTAGACGGGGAGTCCAGTAATTACCATCGGGACACGTATGAACCGATGAAGGTAAATATATGAAATGCCTTATTTTAAAAGTCGACATTTAACATTATAAGATTCCCGCAAGATATTCTTAAGAACTTTTAGATGTGCAAGTTTCCTCTCGATATTATCCTTCCTGTTTTAAACAAGTGATAACATAATCATTATGTAAACATGACTTAAAAAACCTGTGACTTAAGCACAATTATTGCCTAAGCCCAGTTACATCAGAGCACACAATAGTAAGTCATTCCTACGTGAGGAAGGGTTACAAAACGTCCTCAACTCGGCTATACAACAAGAAACGGGAAACTCAAGAGGATTGGCCGCCTAAAGGCACTCATCTAGTCGCTGACAGTTTCGCAATCAATACATGTTATAGACATGTCAGTAAACAAGCTACGGATAGACGTGAGTTACATGTAGGGCTGCCGGTGTTCGAGGATTTCAAGGGGAATAGGAGTTATTTTTTATGAGGGAATGTCTTTATTATGACTTTAATTAGCGAATTTATATTTGTGTATTTGTAATGTTTAATTTGTATAATATGTTATAGAGAATGTGATCAAAAACTTAGTCAGGCAATAGCCATGGTATCTATAAACACTGTGACATTACAAAAAAAACAGACATCTTTTTTTACGTTTTTCTAACAAGCACATATATTTAATACTCGTTTTTGTTTTCGGTCCTTTAAAAATCGGCAATAAGCACAGTCTCTATAACGTAGAATAAAACAATGGGCGAAATTTGAGCTCAAAAATACATATTTGCCTACCCCATCAGGTACACCGCCGTGACGTTACGTATTCCATATAAATTTGCTCCCAAACGCGGTCGAGAACCCAGATTCGATACACGTCAACGTGTTGATTTTCCAATAATTGGTCCGGAAAGTCCACCTAGCGACAGCCCTAATTGTACACGTTTACATTACCGGCTTACACATCCCACTCCCACCCCACACTACAGCAAATTGGAATCCCACCACACCGTGTGTAGTGGGTAGCTGCTTTTTTCATAATTTGTCAGCGTTCGTTAATATTTCCTTGGTTGATTGTTTGTGTAGATGCGACTTTTGGAGGTCATTTTCGGTAGTTTACATGTAGATCATCATAAGCCTATATTACCTCCCAAGGCTGGGCACGGACCTCCTTTACAACTGCGAAGGTTTAGGTCTTAGTTTACAACGGTCAAGTACAGGTTGACGGACTACATACATAAGAAATTCCTCTAAACTTTTAGGTATGCAATTTTCCTCGTAATATTTTGTAATTAATTGTCAATTCAATACGTATATATAAAGAACTTCAATAAGTTAAAGCTGTCTGCACATATACCATAAAAAATATAAACTAAATATTGCACTTTGAGCCTCGTAATATAAAACTACGAAAAATGTATACTCTTCGCATACTTTCGTAACTTATAAATCATCACAATCGCTACAAATTCACACCAAAAGAAACAAAAACCGATCAATCCATAAAACGTATAACCGTGTATAACCGGGATCGCGGGACAAAATTGCCCCACCCGAAAGTATTTGCGGAAGGCTTAATAAGAAGCGTGTAATTACCCACAAATCCTCAGACGGTTGAGGCTCATATCCGTAAAAGACTTGGGCAAACTCCGTTTGGTGGCGGTCGGTAATAACTTTTTGCCCAACTCGACAGCCAAGTACCGTCGGTTAGTTATCCTGGGGGAATCTGGCAAGTTTTTGAGCGTATGCTCCCGGTAAGAGTGGGACAGTTTTCGTATAAACTACGGCGTAGAAGTACACTTAACTTGGCAGCCGGGCAGCGGAGTCGATGCACGCTCCTTACTCCACCGTGTTTTAATTTGCGAGCAAAATTTTAGATAATTTGTGGTGAGCGTTGGAGTTAAATGACAGTGGAATAGAGTATCGTCTGGCGTGGATTAAGGCCTAAAGAATCTCAGCTTTAGTGAAACAAGCAATAGATCCACGGCCTTATTTACATCTAATCAAACTCAATTTAACTGAATGATATTTGTTCAAGTGACTAAATCCTCTCCACAATTGCACTACAAAGTGTAATGCTGAGAATAATTTCACAATTTATGTATTCGTGAGCAAACATTTCCTGGGCGAAACAATACAATTTATTACCGCACGGAGCGCCTTACAATTCCACAATTGCATTCTCAACTGTCTCTGACTGCTAATCTTCGAGATGTGGAAAAACAACTCGGGTGATATTTTTCTAAAATAAAAATATGAGGCGCGGACGAGCTAAGGTCGACGTCACATCTCGGGGCCGCAGCTCGCCGCAAATTGAATCGTGACATAAAATTTAACGTAGACATTTTGCAACCCCGTCGTGGAAATTACGCGACTCAGCCACCGCACCCCCCCCCCTTCCGTCTCTTACCCCGCTCACACCCTTCTCGCCCAAGTACCCCTGGCGGGAATAACTTATCATATAGCTCGTTTAACTTCGCTATCAATAAGTCGGTGTGTAATTTTATTTTGATGCAGAAACGTCGGTGGAGGTCGTGATAGCTTTGAAGTTTGGGCACGCGGTGGAGAATCGAGGCGATTGCTGGTTCAAACGGGTTTGGGGTACACAAAATTGCAATGAAGACATACGACAACCTTATTAGAAGAACACATATGGTTTACAAATAGAAAATCATTGCCATCAATCAACATTCAAGTACAGATTATTTTCACTTATTTTTCAGAAAAATATTTTGCCATCGATTACTTCTAATCTTCCCCACGTGAACTTATGAATGAACCATGTCTTAGCAGAAAATAGAACTACAAAACCGCATCCATTAAAGGGCAGGCATTTACCAACAACACACGAGAATAGATGAAAGAGACTTGAAGTAAACACACCTTGCTCTAACAAACCCGTACCAAAGTTATAGAAAACGTTTCTTGGTACCAAATGTTAATTGATTCTGGTTTGATTTTGTTTACCTCTGAGATATGCGCGTTGGGAGATCAAGGTTCGATGTCTTCAAAGGGATATGCTTGACGAGTTAATGTAGTTATTTTTGTTACTTACAAGGTCTGGGGCAATGGAGTATGAGCATGTTGCCCGAGAATCGAACGCAGGATCTCTAGATTGAACTGTATATTCTAGTTACAAATGAGCACGAAATAATGTTTTAAAGAGTGTTTCATTGATTTTAATAATAAATAGATATTTTCTTGTTTGAAAACATGGCGAAATCTCCTCAGTTTTACAATGGTTGTGAAAAAATCTTGTAAGACAGTAAGGTCGCGCAAATAAAACGAGTTTCACATTGCAACTGCCAAAAAGCTTTCTACGAAACAAAAATAGATAATACGGAAGTTATTTTTGTAGTTGTAATATATTTTACGAAAACCCTTTGAAACGTTGCGGCGGCGAGTTTCGCGCGTGCCAGAACTCAAACGTTTATTCTGACGTGAATAAAAGTTTACACTGCGCTTACGAATATAAGAATATATTTCACTACAATGATTTATATGGCTGCCTCGTGGTCTCGCGGCAGTACGATCTAGAGGTCCTGGGTTCATTAACCAGGACGGGCGTAATGTTACAGGGTTTTATTATTGGGAAATACTAAGTAAAAACAGCGATAGGCTCGCCTCCTATTATACGGGAAAAAATAATGCAGCACTTGCAAATAACGTGCAACAGCGTGTGCCAGACAGAACCCAGATTCGTCCCAGAATCATTCCCGAGTCAAGCAAAGTTAGACAAAGGTAAAAACAATGTTTTGCTTTTAGGAAATTACCAACATTCTTCTCTTCTTCATCAACCCATATTCGCCCACTGCTGAGCACGGGGCTCCTCTACCATTGAGAGGGTTTAGGCCACAGTCCACCACGCTGGCCTAGTGCGGGTTGGCGGACTACACACCTAAGAAATTCCTAAGAACTCTTACGTGTGTAGGTTTCATCACGATGTTTTCCTTCACCGTTAAAGCAAGTGATAATTCATTACCAACATCTAGAATTCTGTATATGTTCCTAACAAAAGGTATAGACCTGATTAAGGGCTTAGTTAGATAAAACGTGAGAAGAAAACTTCGACTTATTATGCCTTCCCCTTCGCAGATACAAGCTAAGTATAATTTGAACTCCCGGCCGTCGTCTCTTCGATGGTCGGGAGTTCGAGGGCGTGGCGAGCACGTCATGTCGCAGAAGGAGAGTGCAGGGCGGGATCGTGAACGGAATGATCCCGCCCGCCAAAGACGTCAAAGAAGGAGGCGCCGGGTCAACGGTGACAATTAGACCCGGCGCCCTGCCCTGTGGCCCTGTGGACACAAATCTGAGTAGGCCGAAACGCTCTCGTATCGGAGGCGCACTGGGCGGCTGCGGAACCATTGTGGGCGCCACTCGCCCACGCACCGTGGTCGCCCTAACTGGCGCGAATATGGCCACCGGGGGGTTTTGGTCGGTATGTATGAGGTAACTCCGACGCGCGCCGGGCTGGATGGCCGGTGACCCCGACATACGCCTCCTACCCCCCTATCCGAGGACTGGCGGGAGGTAGAGCCATAAGCAGCTTTCCCCTCGAGAAAAAAAAAAAGTATAATTTGAAACGCTACAGGGTTAGTTAGTACCCATCCTGACGGAGTACCAATTCACCCCACCTTTAAAGAAAGCATTACAATCACCAACTCCATCGAATGTTCGAGAACCTTCTCGAGAAAACCGAGAGCGTCTTCGCGAATTAACCCGTGCCCACTTTATCTAAAATTCTCGTATACTGACATGTTTGTATGGAGTCCCTTTTAACAGATGAGTTGTATGCGTGTGCATGCGCGAAAGCACTCTATGGAACGGGGCCCTTAGGGACTCGGTATACATGGGGCTAAAATGTGCGCCTTTTAATCGTGTGACAGACAAATGAGTTGAAATTGTGCCGGATTTCTATAGACTGCTTGCATTGGCGGTACCTACTTTGTAGAAGCCCAAAACCCTAGTTTGTCTTAAGAAATTCTAAATAATTCTGGAGTTTTAAATGTTTATTTAACAAAAGGAATGTGACGTATAAATGAGAAAATCCTGACCCCACAATTAACAATTAATAAACTTGACATTTTACAATTCATGTGTGTTTTTAGTTTGTATAGTTACTGCTATACAACTTTTGCTTAAGTTTTTTTAGTAGCTTCTATTACTCTGTCTTGTTCTTCTAACTTATGAGAGAGCGAGACAGAATATATCCCTTAAAGTACGACATAAACATCGCAAACGTACACAAGCTTCCCCATACATCCCTGGCACAGCACATTGGAGTGTTTGCTTCGCGGAGCTGGCGCGAACATATCGCTTCCCTGATATCGGTAAACAATTTACACATTTCCTACACAGTACTCGTGTGACGTCACAGCCACGCGAGGGCTAAAACCGTCCCTGAAAGGGTTCCATATTTGAATGCCGCGTGTAAAAGGGTTGCTGTGTACTCGTTGAGATATTAGCCAGTGTTCATAAGGCTGATGTCTCGTTTATAAAGCTGTGTGAGTGGGATATTAGAATGAAAGTTTTTGAGTAGAGTTATACAAGGTGTGTACAGACCGTGATCGGAAACTAAGGAACGTACCTAATAGTAAAAAGGAAAGCCGACAAAAAATAAAATTTTTGACGTTTTCCATCCAAACCACATACATTTAATACAGATGGTTGTATGGAAAACGGGCTGAATTATCATATGCCATTGATATGTAAAAAAATATAATCGTGGGTTTGAAATTTGTAAACAATTCTGTCTAGTGTGTGGGGTCATTCCAAGAAATCAAGTGGGTAGTTTATTGTTTTGTTACAAATAACAAGAATTGATTGTTATATAAATCATATGTAAGGCGTACAAAACACATAAAAAATGGCTGTTGTTTTTATGAAGATGTAATGTTTTTGCATACTTTCAAATACATTGCAATTAATTTGTCTGCCTTGCCAAGCTCCCATATTGCTGGTTGACGGACTATACGCCTTATAAATTCCTGAGAACTTTTGGGGTGTGCCGGTTCCATCACGGTTTTTTCCTTTAATCACAACTATGGTTATATATATATATATCAATACTGAGATGATGTTACACTGATTTTGGGTCAAGGTTTTTTACGGGGTAGTTCAGTTGTTTCTTCATCGTTAAAGTACGCTCCTAAACAATTATAAAAACTATCATAACGTTCACCCTTTTTCTATAACTCCCATGGTTAGGTCTTCTACTAATACTTATGTACTGAATAAAACCACGCCCAAAAGCTAGTTTAAAACAGTACAATATAAAACAAATGAGGAGTGGGATACACATATGTTCGGTTATAGAGAACATTTGTTGCCGACAACGCGCGTTGTAAATCATCGGCCGATGATATTCCGACGCGCAGTTTATCCACACATAAATCACACGCATCATGTTGTGATGGAGATATCGAATCTTACGTTTAATGCTCAATCATACGGTTCTATATGGAAAAGGGGGTTTGAGAAACCACATAGAAAGGTATTCATGGCTGTATAGCCAAAGATATAGGGGGAGAGACATTTAGCTAGGTGTCTTAAGACATAAGAATCAATAATAAATAGTCGTGTAGTCGTGCGGCGGCGATCAAAAGGTACCTCTGGTCTAAATCCCAATTTAAGTTATTGGGTTTTCCTATTAGGATTATCTCAGTACCATCACCAATCGTGTCGTATTACTCTAAACTTAGACACCCATCTGTTGAAACTTGGTTGAAAATATGGCAATCTTTGACTAAGTCACAGAAGATGTTAAATATCGAAATGAGACAAAAATTATTTATGTGGTAATCTAATGTTTCACGACCACAATACGATAACTTAAATTGACAAGTTTACTAGTATTTTTAATTGACTTCAGGGCTAGTTTTGAATTCAAAGGGGTCAACGGATGGATCTACAAACGGGTAACGGATTGATGAAGGCTGTACAAGACCGGGATGGTTTGCGCTTTCTTTGGGAGGCCTACGTTCAGCAGTGGACGTCGAACTATATAAAGCAACCAACCCGCACTAGGCCAGTGTGGTCACTTAGACCACAAGACCTAAACCTTCTCATTTGTAGAGGCCCGTGCCGAGCATCAGCACTTACATGAGCTCATAAAACCTGACCAATAAAACCAATTTTTAAAATAACCCACGACAGTCACTACCAAAGTAAATTGGTTCAGAATTCGCGTTGCCAGTACAAAGTGCGGGGCGGTGCCGGCGGGCTGTCGGGATCGATCCCGCGACCGCCACTCGCTTGTCATATCACCGCGCTCGGCAATTACTCAGCACTCGGCGCTCGGCGACAATACTCGCCGCCATTACTGGGGTATAATCGACCGTGGCGGGTGAATTGGGGTGAAGTCTGTGTTTTTTTAGGGTTTTTGTTAATTAACCCTTTCGTATGAAAAATCCTAAAAACTTCTCAATGGTAGGTGGTGCACACCAATGGGATGTATGTGGGCTGATGATTGCACTCGTATGCTCCCAAACGGGGGAAATTAGGTTTATAAGTATGTCAAATTACCGTGTTATTATAAGCTGCTACTAGTATAGATCCAGCTTCTTCTTATGACAGCTTAAAGAAGTCATATGAACAAAAAAATTGTTACTCGCAATGAGCTATTCTATCTTAACGGCCTACGTTTATATGAAATGGAATAAACATTATTATTTTAGCGCAACAATAATTACCATTTCTCAATTCCATCTTCCTAACCTCACAACCGTCTCAAACAAACCCCCCAAACAAATCCATCAAACAGCGAAAAAAAAACAATTCCGGTATCAAACACAACACCGGAATTTCCGGTGGGTACTTACACCCGCTGTCTGAACCAATCTGGCGGCACCGTGGGCTGTCATATCAGCGCGCTCGCCAATTACTCAGCACCTGCGCCCGACTCGGGGCTTAATACAGCCCGGCTTTTCGACACTTTAATCTCGGCTAAGTTATTTACGCGGCCTTGGTAACAACCGGGAATATTAACTTGGCTAGCGCGCGACCGGGAAGTGGATGACGGCGGTGGCAGTGAGCGTCTTTGTGAGTTGCGATTGCTTGACTTGCTTTGGTGTAATGTAGGAGGCAGTAACGGTACTTTTATAGAAGCCAAAACGTCCAGATTGCCTTAAAAAAAACTTTCAATAATATTTTTTAACCTTCAAGCGATCGCGCGTAGTTGAATCGACCGCTGCCCGCACATTTTCGGTGATATTAACCATAATTCTCATTGAATTCATATTATGCTCTCAGTAGCTTGTCAGTCAGTCAGTCTACCTACCTCAGTCTATCTAACTACCAGATAAGCAGTTTACATTTACTATCCGCACCCAATTTACCACAAGGAGTGTAATTGTTTAAGTCGCGGCGCCGGCGTCGAAACGACTCCGCGCGCCTGTCGACGAAAACTTTACGCACGACGGTCTATGCGATTTTTTTGTTTGTAGTTTTCATATGGGTTAGGCAAATTAAACGTTTAATTCGGTAAATATGAGTTGTCGACGACCGATAACATTGCGTAAATACCATGAGAAGATGAAGAAAGTGAATCGGAACTTAGTGATAAAGGGCCGACCACACAGTTTCAGAGGCACATACCTCAACCTTCCGAAGAATCTAGCAGCTCTGATTTAGATGAAGATGATATTCTACTGTCAGATGCAACTTTATATTTTATGGGACATGATAAGGTATCCAAGTGGAGAAAGTGTAACCACAATAAAGTGCAACGAAGAGAACTAGACCTAAGATGATCGTAATTTTAATTATTTGATCTGATAAAGTTAACTGGTTTTATAATTTTATTATTTATTATTAGTTACTATATATTTATAGGTAAAAACAGACACCTAACATGAGGTTTTGTACCTAAACTAAGGTTTTGATTCAAAGATAAGTTATTTAGTAGTGTTAAATTTCATTACTTAGTTTTTACTTAAAGTTTTATTTTATTTTTACAAATTATGTCCTAGAAAAATTGTAATGATATTAAAGTTATTAAATAGTGAATACAGTTGACTACAATACATGTTTTATTTCTCTGATTTATCCCATAGGTCCTTTAGGTTACGCGCGACCGCTGCAGCCGTTACAAAACACTGCGCGCCCGCTTGAAGGTTAATAACAAAAGCGATTTGACATATAAAAGAGAATATCCTGAGCCCACGATAAACATGTAAAACTTAGACATTACACAATGAACGTGCTACGCTTTTGGGCTCCTATGGAAGTACCGCCACTGATCAGAGGTTACCAAATTAACGAGAGGCTAAATGAACGAAGTCGTAACATATTTTTAAGTATGTAATTTTTCAATATTAGTGAAATATCTCGTCTAAAGACAATATAAACTAAAGTTTACCTTTATCACATTGCTTTACCCTTTGCAGAATATAGAACAAACAAACAAACATACCTCACGCCTATAATCCCCGAAGGGGTAGGCAGAGATGCATTTCTGCACCCACATCTCGCCAGGTATGTATCAGTCCCACGTAATAGGGGGCGAGCCTATTGCCGTTTTTCGGGCACATTTCCAGACTCCGTGCTGCTACTGAGAATTTACTAATGGAAAAACCCGATAACACTTTTCCCGACCCGGGAATCGAACCCAGGACCTCTAGATCGCATGGCACATACTTGTACCGCGAGACCACGAGGCAGTCACTTAATAGAATATAGACTTGAGGTTATTTGTGCACTAATCATGAGTTTTTATTTATGTGTATCACACAAATCCACTCTTTTGTACGCATTCACAAGAATCATACCCAATTGTAACTTTCAATCCTCGTAAATCCTCCATTAAGCAAATGAAATTTAAATAATTAGTAGACCGTACATTCAAGGTTGCCCTGCTCATTGATCTCAATAAAAGTGCTGGTCGGCGGGCGCGTACGTAAAATGCTATCGGTAGCTCGGCTGATTCACGGCTCTCACAGTGAAAACTCCGCCTTGAAGTGTTACCTGGGAGAATGGACTTGGGAAGAGCATTGTAAGGGTAATACTGTTTTGGCTGTAGGTAGGATCGGTGAAGGAAGAACGCCACGTGTCGTTATAACCATGGAACAGCTGAATAACAGCTTTCTAGTGTAAACCAACTATTTTTGGATTTTAGCAGTGACGTAAACGTGGAAGGTTTGTAAAATTCTAATTCTGTGATTATACCTATTTCTTTAATTTTACTATTTCCAATACTCCATATTAACGATGTTATATTATTTCATTGTATTGATAATGGTTAATATAATTGTGTTACATTTGAGGAGTTTCAGTTGAAATTAAGCTGGTTTTGAAATTGCTCGCAAAAATAGTATTATATGTTTATTATTCTCCTCAGTATGTTTCAATTTTTCGCCAAAGCATTCGATCAAAATTGATATATATCAATATCAAAATCGTTTGCATGATCGATCAAAAATACTCTCATATGTTTGCAAATTTTAGCAAAAGAGATCTCCCAATAGCAAATCTGCCACTAGGGAATGTTAAACTATCATTCTTGACTGACGTGACGCCTGACGTCAGTCGACTGACGGATTGAAGCTGCACGCTATATCGATAACAAACAAGTGTTGACGCGACTGAATTGAATATTTGGCATCACACCACATCTCAAAATCCCAGAGACGCTATCGTTCTGTCTTTGGGATTATGAAATTACAGTCGTCAAGCTTTTGGTATTTTGTTGAATAATTAAGACATATTTTACAAATATTTTTAGACAGGTAATTAACTGCTTAAATTTGGTTTATTACCTAGATATAATATCGAATTCCTAAAAAAATACATAATTAGTACTGAAGAGAAACCGAAAGGCCTATTTCTAGCAGTGAACGTGACAAAGACTGTTGATGATAATTATGAAACGAATATGAGCATTCAACATGAAATGAATACTATATACATTATACGCTAGTTATTTTTCTTCCTGTCCTAAATTTCCCTTTTGAATTACATTGAAATTGAAGCCTTGAAAACCATTATTATTTATATCAGGTCATCCAATTTATCACTCATCACCGTCCAACTTTTCATTCGTAAAATAAAATTTAATATCCACCTGCGATAAGTTGCGAACATTCGTCCTCAGTCTCACACCTCACGTGATCCTAAGGAAGGCTCTGGGATAAATTACTTAGTTTAGACATCGCAGAACTCCTTTGTCTGGCGGCGGATTGAAACTGTCCATGGCCGTGCCTTAGAGATTTATATGCGACGAATAATTCTATGTATAATCACTGGTAACCCTTCTAGTCGTATGAAAAGGAAACGAGAGGAAAAGTAATTGAGCTTTAATATTGAATTGTATTCATTGACGTCTTTGTTATATGCTAGGCAATTAGTCGTCTAAGTAAGTACGCAATGTACAGCGAACGTTGTTTTATTTTCATGTGTGTTAATGAGGCTATACTATATGCTGATTTATTGAGAGTTAATATATGTTACTAAAATAAAAAGAAAATATGTTATTTTAGTAAGTTATTACTATAATCAATTTTATCAAAATTAAAAACGAAAAATAATAATACTCATTCAAACCAACGGTAACATCATTTCCGTTATCGAAAATCTAGAATCCACAAATGCATAGAAAGCTATAACAAGAAATAATACTAAGAAAATACGCGCTCGCTGTAAACCTCAATTCTTGTCACTAATATTTTCTCAAACCGAGAGATTCTAGAAAGCTACACACCCATAATATTGAATTTTAAGACTCCCCACATTTCTATTCAAATATAAAATACTTCGACGAACATATATACCTGACATTGCATTTACGACGTCCAAAATGTCTTTACCCCTGTTCGAACCCGTTACCCCGGTGAAAATAATAAATTCACGCGAGATATGTTTGCGCGTTCATATTCGTCGAGGGTGGATTGGGGTGGTCAAGGGTCGCGGATTACGTTGGGGTAGGTCGGGGACTACCCCACGCAAAAATCTTATCCAAGAGCAGTATGTCATCTGAGTATTGATTAGAGTATAACCATAGTAAGATTCAAGGAACACATCGTGAGGGAACCTGCAGACCCAAGAGTTCTAAGAATTTTTTTAGGTGTGTAGTCCGCCAACCCGCATTAGGCCAGCGTGAGTTAAATAAAATTAATAGATACACCCAATAGTCAAATTCATGGTTCTCACCCCACACTGCATTGTCTTGTGTCGTGGGTCACTGAAACACTCAACTTCGCAACAAATAGGTAAGTGTTTATGGATCAAACAAACATTTGCCTCGGTGCAGGGATCGAACTTGCGACCACTCGTTCTGCAAGCTGGTATCAACCGACCGAACCACTAGGCCGAATTTAAATGGAATCAAAAAATAAAAATGTACCAACAATCTAACGATACAATGTAAAACACCAATTCGAGTGGATACCCCATTCAAAAATCGAATCCGAACAAAAGAGATTGAAATATTTCCATCCACTCAAACACATCTCGCGCAACACTTTAAAACCCATAGTTGGTACAAAACGAAAATTCGCCGAGCACCACCGGCGTTTCGTTTTAAAAAGGCACTAGACGCCCGGAGCGCCGGTGCAGCCGTCCAATCCGAAAGACCGGCAGACGGGGCGGCTAAATAAAATATATCAGGCCGCCATCCGGCGTCTCCGGTGCGGTGTTGTGAGATGCATTGGGATGTGTGGTGTGAGGGTTTTGAGACACGGGTTACAATGGGCGATGTAAGACTAAATCTTGTAACGCCAGAATAAATGTCACCTTTTGTCCAAGTTAACTATAGCTGCAATTATCATTTTAATGTATTCATGGTCTATTAAGAAGTTTTTCATATATTTTACTAGCACGGTATACTGACCTAGCTTACATTATTACGTAACATTTACGTCCGCCTTATGATTGCTAGAAAACAATTAATGTAGTTAGGAATTGTTTTAACATAATTTCGGTCTCAATATCCTAATCAAAACCTAAAAAAAGTTGATAGCGACGCACAAAAGTGCACAACTTGCTAAACTTACTGTGTATCCACCGTAAAACCACCCAGAAACACAGCCTCAGTACCAACCTGCAACAAAGAGAAAAATATTTAGAATAACATTGTTGTATGCAAAATGCCATGTCATACAAGCTAGCAGTTCCAAACAGCTACTTTTAAAGCGGAATAACTCACGCGACTCACTCAAGTCGCTCTGCTATGCATAGTTTCAAGAAAATGAACAAACCCGAGTATTTTTCTGAACGGAATTGAAATAAATCCACAAAATATATAGCAGTAAATATATTTTTACGATGGAAAATAGAAATGTCAAGTGAACAATAGAATATCGTGACTTAGTGTTTTTGAGTCAGCGTGTTAAACAAAGGGCTTTGACTGTCTTAAGTTTGATATATTTCGAAAATATTTTGATAGGGTTATTGTCTTTTTGAATAGTGAAATTCTTAGTAGTAACATCGAGCTCTTAAATGTGCCAGGAAATAGTTTATATGTCTTGATACGTGGGCTTTTGATACACAAAAGGCGAAAATGGTACATACACGTTTGCTTAGAACATTACGATATCGTATGATACGTACCCATACACACACCGTGATCAAACAATAAGGCAGATAATAGTGACAATGATTACGAGCCCATTGGCACTGAAACATGCCGTAAAAAATTGACGTTTTCCAATCAAAATTAGCATTTAAACAGCATTTAAACTTTAAAGCAAACAACCTGCTTTCCTCTGTCGCTATCACAGCTAAACTATGTCGTTTTACGTTCAGTCACGATATTCCACCTCGAACTACAAAAATTCAACGTAAAACACTTGAAGTTAAATATGTTCTACGACGCGAGTGGAGCTGACCTGCTGCAAACAAGTGGGAAGCTCACCCCACCTCGCGCTAACTTAGCGTTTAACTTTATTTAACCCACACGTACGAAGCCACGAGAAACTTGAAACTTGCTGTGGAAAATAGTTTATATTTCACACGAGTTGGACTAGAAAAACAACGGGCCATTAGATATTTAACTGAGGAAAACGCTTGAAAGATTAAGCCGTTGCGATGATGTTACTTTAATCGTCAATAAGATTTTAAGTATATTTATGTAGTGGTGCTACTTCCATAGAAGGCCAAAAGTCTAGCAATTACTTATATATTTTTCTTTAACCTAACCCCACAATAAACAGTTAAAAACTAGACATTACCTACACTATTGACGTGTTACGTCTTCTATGGAAGTACCGCCACTGATAACTGGGCAACATTACGCAGCAAAGTACACTGGCATACAAAGAAGAATTTTTAAATCAATGCTATTGAGTGGAAGCTTAATATAGATCTAATGCAATTCAACCCCCAGAAAGTGAAAAACTTGCATGACTTGCAAACTAAATATTCGTGAACGAAAAAAAACAAAACACAGTAACCCACAAAACAGAATAATCAATTACAAAAAGCGTGTTACGAAGTTCCTCGCCGTATCTAAAAGCCCTCTAAGGAATGTCCTATCTGCTCTATAATCTATGACAGTTTTTACGCGTTATCAGTGACCACTGTCGCGGGGGTGGCGCGATAAGGAATCCTACTTTCGCTCGCCGATAAATGGAGCGCGTTATCAATCGCATGTTTAGCTATCAGCTGACACTGTCTTTGTGTTGCACGCTGCTTTTTAACCAAAACTATACCGTTAAAGTTACTACCTTATTGCCTTAGGTAAGTTCTTAGGAATTAAGGTGTCCGGAAACCGCATCAGGTCAGCGTGATGGACTAAGGCTTTAACCCTCTCAATGGTAGAAGAGGCCCGTGCCCAGCAGTGGGATGTTTGTGGGCTGCTGCTGATGATGATGATGACATAGTAAAACTGAGTAAATAAATGTATGCACGTACATATATTCATGCATTTCAATACTTGCTATCACTGCTCATGACCTTGACTTCAATATCTTATAAAATAATTTCAGAACATCGAACCCGCAGCCCCTGCTGAGGTGAATCTCCTATCGCACTGAGACATTACCACGCCAACATGCCATTCCATTGACGTTGTGTGACGCATACAAAAGAATTCCAACATGTTTTATCAGTTTTTTTATTGTTGTTCCACGTTGCTGACAATGGATGACTCGTCACTCGTGTATCGAAGGGTTGCCGGTTCAATCTTTTAGCTACGTGCTTTTATGTCACATATCTTGTTTTTTTTTATCCCTAATTAGTTGTTTTTGTTCTTGAAACTATAAAGAGTAAAAGCCAAGTATCCTATTTTGGTATTTTTATAATTTGATGTTGTTGAAAAGCTATTAAAAATTATTGCATAATTTAGAACAAATGTGCCGACCCAATTAACCATCATCTTGGAAAAAATCGTTGTGTTGGGCGAGCGCGGTCGACTGCCAGGCTCGATGCCCCAGCGCACCTCTTCCCCGCCCTCCGCCGGGTGTCCCCGCTCGGACCCTACGCAGTACCAACACAACCCCCGAAAAATATAAAATAAGCGCGTTACAACCTGTCATTATGATTTACTCAATATAAATAACGCATAATTATTATTTTTAAATAAATTAAAATAATACATTTCTTATAAACAAATTAATTAATTCTTAATTAAAATGTCATCTACAAACCCAAGGTACAGGCGTGTAGATACGTCAGTAATCATAGCCCATTAGATGTTACTAATCCCCACTAATGTCCTTTACATAGCGGGCTGCCCACGCGGGCTGGCGGCGACGCCGACCCGTCGCCATGGCAACGACGAGATCACAGACACAGCTTACGTGACCAATTCTAGTTTGAGAACTACGAAATCTCCAGACTATTTGCCTGTTTAAAATGAAAGGAGGTTAGTACCTTTTGTATGAGAAAGGTTTATTTACAGGACTAGCAATTTTAAGTATGACATTTTGAGTCGTGGTATGACAAATTGATTCAGTAATTCCATATAGAAATAATTGAATCGCCACAACCAACAAAGGCATCATTACAAGAGTCTCCGACAATGTCTCGCTAAAGCGGAGGATATGACGCACACATAACAATACCTCGCTTATAATATTCTAGATACAATACACCGTAATTACTGAACACTACATCTTCCTAATCTTGAAACTTTCCGTCGCTAGTTGGGAACAATGTGTCGTCCCGAATAGTTGAATTAACCCGCCCGCTGCGACCCGGGGTAAGAACGACCGGCTTGTGGCCATTACTTTTAACACACTGAGACATTCGTAATAGCCTCGAGGTTTGGGCACGCGATTGAGGTTCTCGAAGGTTCTGACTTTTCTACGTTATGTATGTATTCACAGTGAATTATCAGCTGTATCGGTGAAGAAAAACATCGTGAGGAAACCTGCCAACCTAAAAGTTCTTAGGAATTTCTTAGGTGTATAGTCCGCCAACCCGCACTAGGACAGCTTGATAGACTAAGGCCTATACTCTCTCAACTGTAGAGAAGCCTGTTCAGCAGTGACACGTATATGGGCTGATAACGGTGAGGATATCCCAAAACGACATAAAGTCTGGTTTAACCATCTGTCATCGCTTAGGTGTCACTTCGGTAAACATTATCGCACCAAGCTTCGTCGTTGGGCCGTGTCATTAGTCACTGGGATTACGCCTGGTGTCCACACGTCGTATTGATTGCCGGCCGGGGTAATATTGACCGGACGCGTGTACACCGACCGTTGTGCTATACCCCCGCATCAGAGGGTTATCGAGTGACGTGCCGCGTTTGAACTTCAAAATTGCTGTTATGTCTATATGACTGTCCTGCTTTTGATGAGTTGGCTATTCGATATTATGTTGGTTTAGCCCAATAATGCAGTTGTACGATTTTAGCATGATTTTAACAGGATTTATGTTGACATATCCTTACGGGTGCATTTCTTAAAGGTTGGGTACCAGTGTTTTTCTATTTCAATCATATCTCGATAGCAAGGGTCACTTCACCATCATGATCATCATTGGGCCTGAGCTATAACTGAGTGAATTTTTATACTGTTTACTAACACCACAAAAATAAAATAAACTTCATCGGAAAATCTTCTACGACACACTAACTACATTAAAATCACATGCATGGTAACTAAAAACGGAAAAAAAAACCTGATGGATGATCTCATATGTCATACGGGCGACGGTCACCTACCATTATTTTTAGGCAAATCTCCCCACCACACCAAAAAAGGTCACCTGTTTTGTTATTACGCAAACTCGTCTTATCGCGTTATCAACATGTTGTCGTGTAAATCGTCATTATCGTGAAAAAATGTCAACAAACTTTAGTCATCGAATCATTCTGATAATGTAGGAATAACACAATATGATTAACACCTATAATAAATCTGTACTAGTGACCTTAAAATACACTTTGAAATATCGCTATCAAAGAGCAAAGGTTTGTCTATATAAAATTTTCCGTCTTAGGCGATTAATTAAAATAATAATTTTAGAGTGCTCAGTTTTTGAATGATGAATTATAAAATTGAAATATACATAATCTCACGCTTGTATTTCGCGAAGGGGAAACAGAGGTGCATTTCTGCACCCACATTTCGCCAGTCATGTACAGTCCCACGTTATAGGTAGCGAGTCATTGCCGTTTTACGGGAGCATTTCCACACTCCGTACTGTTATTGAGAATTTCGTAGCGAAAATTTTCAGTAACACTGCCCGCTCCGGGAATATCTAGATCGCCCGGAATATACTTGTTTTGACAAAAACTGTTTACCAAAGTTGGCATCACAAGAAATACTATTGTTTCTGGATAAATAACTTAATATTTCTTCAGGCGGTTGACACAGACTTTGACCATGAACTTGATCGGCTTGTGGTACTATATGACAAGTGTACGCAGATGTTTAATTGTGAATTGTTCCAAAAAAAAAAATATCGGTATTGTTAATTTTGTTACTAAGGAGTTACGTAAGAGAAAATAAGATAAAAAATTTGCAAGTCGTTATAAACAAGATATGTCATCTATATGACATAAACCCAAACCTTTAAGCCTTTAAGGATATGAATTTCTACATTTACGTCCCGACAGCCATATTTTACCTAACTATAAATATGAGACGAAAAACATGACTGTAATAGAATATCCAAAGAAATTTTTCTCTATCTCCGATTCAAATAGGGGGGAATCAAGAAACCTTCACCAAACCTACTAAATAATATTTCAAATATCACAAATAGCGTTCGATATCTCGATCAGCTGCATAGAAACTTCTCCTTGAGGCGTCATAATTAATTTGGACGTCACCTTGAATTATCATTGGGCGCGAATGAAATTGAGAGACGGCCGACCAGCGGCGACCAGTGGCGATAATTCAGCCGAGTAGCGACTAGCGGGTAAACATTACGCCACGTGTCACAACTCATATGAAGTGACAACACAGGAGTGAACTGAGGAAATGTCTGTTTCTATGGCACATCTGATTCTTTGTAAGCCTAAGAAAGATACCGCTTGAAACAAGAAGCTAAAGCTAAAGGAATTATAAATGTGTTTGTGATCTGTTATGTTTAAGTCTTAGTATTAGTAGGAATTAAATCACAAGTAAATAAATAAATTAATACACCCAAAAGTCACTTAATAATACTGAACCCACACTAGTAAAGAAATCCTGTGTCGTGAGAAACTTTCACAGCCTCATAAGCACCCAGATCCAAAACAAATATTTGTGGATCACAAACATTTGTGTCAGTGCGAGGATCGCAACTGCGGCCTCTCGTTTCGCAAGCTGGTGTATAGGCAACTGCGCTGCGGGGGTAGTAGATTTTGATACACGGAAAACTGACTTGTGTATGCGGTTGCCTTCATTAAAGGACTGACAAGAATAATGCTAGACAAAAAGCGAACCAGCCTATCAAGTGAAACGTTGTTTAGACCTCGTTTGAAAAGAGTCTGATGAAATGAGATGCCAGCGATTTTCCAAATCACATTTTAATCAAAGAACTGGTCCTTAAACCTTTAACAATCATTCTTAAGCTTACGTATTTCGTTATACTAAAAACGCGGCATGGTGACATTTTAAGTGACACATCGGAGTGGGTCTGAGCCCCCGCGCGTAAATCACCCGCCGGCACCCGACATACGCCAAATAAATTAACCGAGCGAAGGTCGGTTATTTCAGTGGTTGCAACACAACGTTAACCGAACGCGGCACGAAGAGTTTTCTCAAAAACCGTATATATTTAGAACGTTTTTCATTTCACCTTCGCGATGAGTGAAAGTCAAACGGTATAGGTTAATTCCGGCGATGTTTTTGCATGGGAACAATTTTATACAACGTTCAGTGTTACGTGGCTTGGAACTCGGTTTTTTTGTAATATTTTTTTGTTAACTAAAACATTTTTCCTGGCGCAAAAAACGTCGCATTTTACTTAAACTTTAAGAACAAACTACTTTGACTTATGTTAGGTTGCCATCAAACATCCTGTATTTCCGTATGAAGAAGTCTACGGACACTATATTAACTTGTGTCGTGGATATTAGAAACTACGAGAGACTTTACGATCTCACAAAAACCGAAGCAAAAGATTTTAGATCACATAAACATTCATCTTGTTGCGGGGATTGAACCCTTAGCCTCTCATCTCGCAAGCTGTTGTCAAGCCAACTGCGCCACTGGGCTGTCGATAATCATACTTTTTTTTTATTCCTTTGTCACTTGGTCACCAGATTAGAGCCTTATTTGGTCTGACTAATGTGATTTCAAAAAAGGACTTCGTCAGAGGATCAAAACCAAAATAAACATAAATAACAACTTGTTTTACATATTACAATTTATCTACTATAATACTATCTAAATACAATGTTAAAAACAATTATGTTATACAATAGTACGGCGCATTTGATAACGCGTTTAGCAAACAAATTATTGGACAAGTTCAAAGACCCCGTTATGAGATATTCTTTTATCTATTTAACAGGAACTTTATGCTTACAAAGCGGCCATTGTATCTCGTTTTATTTCATTAATATTTATGCGTCTACAGTTTAAATTATGTGTCTGGCGTGATATACAAATATATTTCTAATACGAAGACATATATCACTTTTTTCAAAAGAAATAAGATGACTGTGTTACATATTTGAAGGCTTAGCGACTAATCGGATGCGAATCTAACACACTTCTTTTGACAACACACAACGCATTTTATCTGTATAGATAAGAAATGAAGAGACATGCATACTTGACAGTTCTATTTAAATTATGGCTAGATCCGTGCCGTCTACCAGTAAAATTGATTAAAAGTACCTTTGCTAAAAGTTTATCATCAGCCCATATACGTTCTACTTCTCGGTACGGACCTCCTCTATCATTGAGATGATTTAGGCCTTAGTACACCACGCTGACCTAGTGTAGCTTAGGGGACTTTATATTTAAGAACTACCTGACACTTTTAAGGTGTGAAGGTTTCAACATCCGTCACCGTTAAAGTATATGATAATTCATTGCGAATACACACCAGAAATACATATACTCTTTTAATTAAACTTCTTGCTATATTACTACAAATAACTACATCCTTACGAAAACTTAAGTGCGTCTCCTTTCAAAATCACGACAGCCTCTCAACGAGGCCTCTTCACCCAGCTTCGGTTATCCTGACTGGAATCTTTATCCGTCCCACCCGTAGTCCTATTATGGGCGCAATATCCCGTACAAATTGGAGTCGCGTATTCATACGGGGTGATTTAAAATATGTTAAAGAAATTGAATGTGCCTCGCGAGCGCCGGCACTGTATTATTAGCCACTCAGCGCCAGAGTCGAGTCACTTGCGATGGAACCCCCCTTTAGCTCATGAAATAGCCCGCCTTTGTGACATAGACCTTGGGCAAAATGTGAAGACGCTAAGTCTACGACAAATGAATATTGGAGACTGAATTTATAGGTTTAGGTTTAAAAAAATGCGAGGCATAGGGACCGATCAATATTGGTCTTGTGCTGGAAAAAACTAAAGATCCTTTGGAATGCTTAAATAATAAACACACGTGTGTAGAATACGGCAACTATGCTAAGAAGTAGGACTTCATTGTGCTTTAAGAAGTACACGGACATTAATACACTTAACATAACAATTTTTATATAACAGGTCGATTGTTTAGGTGCGACATGTTTGTATCCATAATTCTATATTTTTTGGGGTCTGATAACTAATCAGAAAATATCATGTACTTTCTAATACTCACTTGTGTCTTGTTAATACTTATTCATTCGCTCGTCCATTCATTCAGCCTTATCATACACACTCTACAAATTAAAACAAATCTGGTTACACTCCACCGTGCCCTCGATTCTCTATAAACTCATTTCTAACCGTTTGCCGGGGCGAAATTCATCCAGTTTCATTCATTAATCTGTGTATTTGCATTGCGTTGTATCTGTTACGAACGCGACCCAAATTGCCGCCTCACGCACGAGATAAGGCGTGATAATATCTGTTTATATCTAAACCGTGCGTTCGTATTAAACTGAGCACCAGGTCAGTGAGATTGAAATTAGAATGACTACACTGGCATCTTACGGTAAGTACTATTGGATAATGATGGCAAGTTTTAATAATTAAGCCGGGATGCTCTAGTATGAATTTTTGTTGGTCATCTGTTGAAATTCTGACTTTCGCGGCTATATTTTCTTCTCCTTAAGATAAATTAGCTACATACAAAAAAAATATCACTTCAAACTACTATATTATGTTACTATACTTAACTTTGATAAAAAAACAACATTGTGCGTAAAACAACATGACCCGTAGCCGAATACAGTGACGATTTCTTTTTACATGGCTTTAGAATATCTCTCATATTTAAAAAAATAAATATCACTTCAACAATGTAAGTTATCTTCGCATTTACAACACTTGTATCAATACAAACCATAAACTTTCTTATATCAAAGTCGACGATATCACTTTTGACCATGTCAGGCAAGCTTGGAGGTAAAACTACCCTGTGGGTTGATGCCTACCTCCCTTCTGTCGTGTTCGCTCAGATAGCGAGGAACAAAGCCCTCCCGAGTCGAGAGTGCCAATTCGGAGGCTGCAAGGTGCGGGACAGCCCGCACGTAATGTTCACAGCACATTGTTGTCGTGTTTTTGATGTTTTGTATGCGTTCAAGAAGGGTTGGTTCGGGGGGTGTCGACAAATACGGGTTAAATGTGAACGTGCTAAGTCTGTGGAATGTTTCATTTTTTATAATCAGTAGCGTGTATAAGCCGATGGAGTGTGATGTATCACACCATATGTGATGTCCATATTTATTTATTTATTTATTTATTTACATTACAAAACACAATACAAGCTAACAGTACAGACCATATCGCTTACATTGCTTAATAAGTACATATACAAAACTTAAAAAATAAAAATAATAATAATAAAAACAAAAATTATACATTCTACACAACACACAAATACACTATATATTATACAAAAAACAATTATAACTAAAATAACATTTAAATAAATTAATAATTATCATTACAGCATCATTAAATAGGTCGACATCTTGGACCCCAGCGATGAATCGATTCAATAAATGAATGGCTCTTACGGTGGGAGCATTTCCACCCTGGAGTGTACGCGCTAATTCCGGGGGCATGAGCAGACTCAGTCGACGACGAAGTATACATATGTGATGTCGAATGCAACTCAGTGTCTGTTATGTGGAATTAATTGCGAGTTAATTCAAACGAAATCTGTCTCCCAAATGTGAAATAAAAAGAAGATATTTTTTAAAAAGAACTGGTAACTTGCCCAAAGATATGAATCAATCAAATTTACTTTTAGCAATTTCCTCACTAT
Source organism: Cephonodes hylas (assembly GCA_030295005.1). NCBI lineage: Eukaryota > Metazoa > Arthropoda > Insecta > Lepidoptera > Sphingidae > Cephonodes > Cephonodes hylas. The sequence goes on from AP025371.1 coordinate 12,204,817, forward strand.
ATAGGTGATAAATTCAACTTAACTATCTAGTTTAATAATACGAAGCACGGTTTAAAACGAAAAGCAAATTTAACATCGCTTCCACAACAACAAAATTCTCACGTACGCACGGAACAAATTGGACCTGTTTATTTTAAACAACAGTTTCTAGTTCAACATCGTACGGATTAACTGCGCTCAATTAACTCCTCACCTTTTTTATTAATATAATAATGATTTCACAACCAACAAGCTTGCGCGAAATGATTGAAGACAGAAAAAGCGGATTAAATGTGTTTTTCCATCACTCTCTTTAAATTATAAACATACCTTTTCTCATCTTGGATTCTTATTTTAAATCAACTAAGCCGTATTAGACACGTACACACACGCTGACGTGGAACTAACGAAACGAGGTAGTATACGAGAGCAAACAGTAATATTCTAGTAGAAAACGTGCGAAAAGCGTGTAGTTTCGCGCATCGGGCCGCAGTGATACCGCGCGAGGGGTCATTCACCCTGCGCAAGCGCACGCCACACCACTCGGCGCAGGCGCGGTAAAAATACCGCGTGTCGTCACTTGTTTATCAACGTACACAAGGTTACGTGAGCGCGCGCGAACCACCGCCCCGCCACGCACTGGCAACGCGCGAAACTTGCGCTGACATGTGTACACTTGTTATATCACAAAATAATACAGTGGTTTTAGAGAGTGAAGTACGTGGTGAAGGTTCTTTTATAGATTTTCATATGGTTTTGTTTATTTACTAGTACTAAACTGTTATGGATCGGCATAATAATGCCTGAAAAAAAAAATGACCGGTGAAAATGCAAATTACGTACACGTTGTAAGCTGTTTTCGAACGCGATTGGTTCGAAATGACGATGCAAATATTTATGCATGAAGCTCGCGTAAAATCGGTTACTTTTATCATCCCATAGCTGGTGGGAGAAGGTTACGAAAAAGTAGTAAAAAAAATCCCACTCAATGATTTTTTTCAACGTCCACGACAGTGACTGCGCTGTGGTATAAGTGCAATGCGGTCCTATTAGAATATCCAGTTAGTCCACACAATAATGTTTGTCGTTCGAAACTGTATACCTGTATGTAAAGCGAAAGGGAGCTAAGGGGAGGCCGAAAATGGTAAATCTGAGTTTTCGGCCTCCTGACGACGCCTGGATCAACTGACTGCCTAAGTTGACCATTATCCTACTCCAGCATACCGAATAAATACTCTGAGATACCGTCACCTTCAAATTACGTTCCCACTATAGGGGGTTTTATAGCTTATTTATCGAACTATCCTGGCATAAAGAAACAATACTATAATTAAGTTGTGTAAGATCTATCTAGCTCCTTGTTGATGTAATTGTTGATAACGTATCCCGAATAGGAGTATAAATAAAAGCATACATTGTAAATACAAGCGAAGTCATTGAACCGCGTAATCAGTGTATGAATACCAGACATATTACGTTTGATGAAGCTCGTGTTAACTTAGTGAATTAAATTCAGACTCAAATATGGCTCTTGGGGATTGAAGATGGATCTATATAATTAGATGTAGAAAAATCATAATTTTGTATAATATGGATAGCTAAGACAACCTTACTTAACTTTACTAGTAGCTCATACCCAAAGTTACGTGACATGCTAATGTTAAAAGATATGATAACCGCATGCGCAGTTATGACTAACACTCTAGTCTAGTCAATGATATAGCTATGATTAGATATCCCCGCAGGAGATACTCATGTTTGCATTATCTACGAATATTTTTTTGTGTCTGGGTGTTTGTGATACCAAAAAGTCTTTCGTAGGTAGCCACGACACAAAAATTGTATATTAGTCAGTATTTGGAGCTATGAATGTGACTTTCAGGACTATAATGAACAGGCTCAATTTTATTGGATCACGAATATTTGTTTCTCTGTGTTTGTGGTACCGAAATGTCTCTGGTAGATAACCACGACAAAAGACTTTTATATTGTGGGTTTAGAACTGTCTATATAATAATGGGGTCACTGAAGACATGACGTCTGATAAATCAGAACTAGGAACAGAGCAAGAGAATGATGATTATCTATTAAACTAACCTCATGCACCTATAAAAGAAGTCTCTAATTCAGTCATCATCAGTGCCTTTACAGAGCGATCATATAACATTCGTGTGAGTCGATAACGCAGTGAGAAATGTCGGACGATGTATTACTTCTGTGACGAGCTGAAAGTATCGGTGGAATTCGCGCTCGCTGCCAAACCTGTGCATCGCTTGGTAAACAACCATGTATCGCTAAAAGACTCTTGGAAAACAGCATTTCACTACATTCACAGCATAGTCGCAGATGGTGTAAAACGGGTTGGCATTACTATAATGAGAATTTAAAGCGTTAGAAATTTATAATTTTACAGTTTAGGGTGTCGTTTTCACCGTCAGCTCATATACGTCTCACTGATGGGAACGGGACTCCTCTACAACTGCGAGGTTTTAGGTCTCTATCAGACTGGTCTAGTGCCATAGAATAATTAATACAACTTAAGGTATTCGAAGAGAAGGAAAAATACTGACAACATATTTAAAAAACAACAATCAACCTAATCCGCACTAAGCCAGCGTGGTGGACTAAAGCCTAAATACTCTTGTAGGAAAGTCCGTGTACAGTAGCATTTATTGGCTGATGATGATAATTAAATAAAGGTTAATACAAACTGAGCTAAGTAATGTGTGCGAGAATTTTTTTTTTCACTTGCAAACACCTTTTGTTTCCCACTGCACATTCAATCATATGTCAGGCACATTGCTTGTCGTTACAATATTAAGACCGCAACGTGAACAAGGAAATGTTCTTTCAAGAATCAAACTTTATACATACTAAATTTAAGTATGGCGTTAACTAGCTAGTAATTTCATAGTTAAATTTTATAAACCACCTTTACTACATAAAAACAGCAGAAAAATATATTTAAGACGATTAATTTTCCAATTATTAAGATGAGACGTGGCGCCAGAGATAAAATCCGTTATGCAATTAATTAAGACTTCCAAGACAATCATTTCTTATTCATCTGAGTAAATCTTGGTACAATCATCATTATTAACTAAACCTGCCTACGTTTTCTCGCAATACTGCCAATAATTCGATCCGGTGTAAGTAGCAATTAAAATTAATCTACACTACGATGTGACAAATTTAAAAATTACGCATCGCGGCGGCGCCACTGTCCATACATACCGGTGAATACGCATACGTTTACCTAGTCCTGCGCATTTCGCCACACGCAAAAACAAAGTTTGTAATTCACACACACGCGTTTATGTGTCCGTTGACCCCGACTAGCACGTCGTGTTTAACAAGGCACCATTCCTATTTTTTTAATTTACGAGACGGGCGTTATGTATTGTTTCGTCTGTTAATTGAATTCCATTGGTTGAGTAACAATCTAGCTTTGCATACAATGACGTTGCAGACGGCCGCAACGAGATTTCAGTTCGTTACGCTAACATATAACCATTCTTTTTTTAAACTTTCTTTATTATTTTAAATACACATATGTATTTTGGACCGGCGCTGTATGTTTTATCCTTCCAGACGTCCCTAACAGCCGTCATGTCTTCAGTCATTTCGTTTCTCTCATATCTCACGCACTCCATCCATCTTTTCTTTGGCTATACTCATTACTTTTTTACCCACATATGTTTCATCCTTTCCAACAGCATACCCATACTACGACAGACGGTTTCCTTTCCGCTTGTCTAACTAAAAAATTTTAACTTACATTCGTACATATACATTAGGGTGTCCCAGCCTAGTAGGGCGATTTTTTTTCTTTCGAAATTAGATACGCATACCCTCTATATTTTTTCCAATTGACCCTAATAACTCAAATACTAAATATTATCGAATTTGGATAGCGGTAACCCGTGCCGACTTGATGGCAAAGTTTTAAGAAAAAAATTGTATGGAAATTGTAAAGCACATATAAAATCTTAATTTTTATTTACAAAATTATACCCTATTTCACCGGTATTATATATTTATTATTAAAACAAGAATATTTGTGATATTTTTGTCTTAAAGTTTTCTTTTTACTGTTAGGATCTATCACAGGAAAAATTGCTTTAGTTTCCTTTTAAAGGTGACTTTTTCACGAAAATTTTGTATTAATATAACTGCAATTTGCAGTATTACTAGCGACCCTTAGTGTAATTATCTATTTCTCAACTGCTTGAAAAGAAGTATAACTAGGCTGTAATGTAAGCAACTCATTGAGAAAACTGTCAAAAAATTTAAAACGATTAAAGAAAAGCAAGACTTGTTTTTGATTGAAATAAAGTCGTTCATGTCTTTTTAAAAAACTAAATCACGCAGATATAATTTCGAGGGGATATGAATTGATGGATTCTTTTTAGTTTAGCTTTAAAATATAATTATTTTTGGTTCCTGGTCGCCATCATAGTGATATAGAGACAAGACAGCTAATTCATAAACCAAAGACCAAAAATTAATTTTATTGACAGTTTCCTAGGGTTTCAAAGTATTAAGCAAACATAAGTCGTGGTAAGGTGCCGTCACTGATAATATACAATGCATCCAAGCCTTAACATGGTAATTAGCGATGCAAATCTAGATGTCTAATAGTGCGACTTTTTATTAGTAATTTACAATTATAAAATAAGTTACGACATTTTTAATCAATTAATTGCTTCGGCCATCATGGTGTCTGGTATATAGAACTTGGAGATCGAATTGTCAATTTTCTTTCTTTATCACCACCAAAGAATATGATTATAGCTATAACTGTTAATTCTTGATAGCCAACCCTTAAATTTCCATCATAATTATGTCCGGTAAAACTATGTATATCTATTTATATTGCTATATCTATTATCTAGATTTATTTTTATCAATTAAAGGGCATCGGCCTGTGCAATATACAAAAAGTAGTCCAAGCTTGTAACAAACTCTTGGCGACACTGTACGAACACATCTTGCGATTTTTCCGCATTATTTGTTGATCTCTTCAGACTCGGTATAAGGCAACTTATTTCTTAAAATTAGTTTATTAAACCTTAAATAAGCATATAAGCCCTTTAACAAAAAATAATTAATCTCGAATAGTTAGATTTGCGCTTTTACAAAATTCAAATTTACTTCACGAATGTTATTAAACAACTGCCAATATTTGTTCTTTACAGAGGAGTTTTAAGCCGTTATTTTAATGTTTTGCACCTCCTATTAAAATTTGCCTTTGAAATCTTAATCTGACATATTGATTAAATAAAAAGAGGCGTTTACCAATACAATAAACAAGCAACCACGAAACTTCCATGCGACTATTGCGACGCGCCGAAGTTCATACAAAGTATGTAAGTACTGAAATACATGAATGCAAGTCGGCACGGGTTGCAGTGGTCCTAAGTTCATGAAATTTTATTTATAAGTGTTTTAACACCATTCGAAAATAATTAGAGGGTATGCGTTGAAAAAAAAAGACTTTGATTTTTTTGGGACACCCTAATATACATACATTAAAAATTTCGCATTTCTGCAATAAGAGTCATTTACATCCAAATAAAAATATAAATCAAGATATTATGTTTTACCGATTGTTAAATATGAAACGCGTACAAAACTAAATAGACAACACTCAGCAATATGTTAAACTAAAAATAAACACTATTTTTACGCACGTCTGGCGTTTTTCACGACCAAGGTCACGAATTCGATTCCGGAGGTCAGCGCTTTCTGTATTACCTAACCTACAATTTCCAATGACTCAGATGTTTTGCGTTTTCCACCGGTTGTAACTGGTTCGGCTTGTGGGTGTGGATTCGAATCAAGTTTTATAGAACCACCTTTTAAGGAAATTTCATAATTATAGGCATAAAACACACATTTTATGGACAATTTTATCAATTTATTGTCCTCTAAAAGTCGTTATAGACATGTTGTCACAGCGAACTTAAGGTTCTAAATTGTTGTTTTTTCTATGAAGACATATTAATATTCATAGCGAATATTATTTTTAGTCACTCTTTTTTAAGACAACTAAATCAACAGCGATTGAAAGTTATACGGAACTTGTTTTAATTTTTGTATTGCGAAGATCCAAACTCGATTCTGGTGAACTGACTAATGCTGAATCATTAGCGCTATTAATGGACATCAGCAACAACATAAGTTTTAGTCAACTTTTATACAGTTTTACGCATATTTGAAGCACTATAGTGGACAAAAAGAAGAAATATACCTTTAGTTTTCAAGTGAACACTTTTGATCGTGTTACTATGTTGTGACTTGTGAACTATGATTACCGACAAATTTTAAAGGAATTCTGTATTCCTACAAAAGTTTCTTGTATTTTTTTCTTTGGTTTCAAAATCAACATCGAATAGAGTTACCTCTTATTGGAAACACTAGCGTGAGTGCAAAGTTTAAAATCTATCAGACCAAATTAATAAGTCCGATCTCGCAAATTCCTCGGAAACAAATATGGATGGATCATACTTCTCCTTTAGGCGAGGTTAAGACTCGTAGTACAAAGTTGCACTGAAGAGGATCTTTCTATTAAATTTGTTCACAGGGAAAAAAATGGGTTCAAACATACGCATATTGTAATTACCCTTTCATATTTACCATTCCTGGATATTTTATTAAATATATTCCGCGCGGATTAATTAAAACCTTTATTCGCTTATGTTCGTTTATGTATTTTTAATTAATATTTATTTACAGGCAAATTAAAATTTACACGTATTTTCAATTAGAATCATATATATCGTACCTTTGGCTGTTAAGGATATTAAGTGTAGGGAATAAAGGACGTGTCCCGAATACGTGCTGCAAAGTTAGTTTCGACAATAACAGCCCAAGTGCCGACACAATAACTCTCGTCGAACATCAAATGTTTAAATTAACGTCTTGCGTACAAAGGGGATCTTGCTGGGCGCTAACAATGATGAATGGTGTTCTGCAAATAATTGTCCTTGCGAAGGGCGGGACTGGATGCTGGATGGGCGCAAGGGCTGAGGGGGGTCCGCGGGAGGGGGGGTGTGAGGGCGCGGCAGGGCCGTGACGTCACCAGCCCTGCGGTCATCGAACCGAACAGCTGACGGCGCCGCGCCCGCTACCTGCCACGTATCGGGCCGCGTGACGTAACCGTGGCTATGCTACTGGCTTATGTAACTGAGCGTGCTTATCGGTTGTTTTTTTTTGTATAACGATTCTTTAGTGTAATGCTGAGGCATTTGTTTTGTGGATTATGTGAGTGCATGTCTGTGACTAAAGACGTGTCGGGGTATGCAGATAACACACATCGGCGGCGATGTGGCTGTGATTCAAACCTACGTACTTTTCCCTAGGGATAGCTGTTCGTATTGATCACTAATAATACAATAATGGTATTTAAGTAAATATACGTCGAATGTCAAAAGAATTTATTATTTATTTTAGCGATAAAAATTCATTCATGTCAGTTAGCAATAAAAGGTTCATGTATAATTACAATATTTTCGTATGACTACAATATGTCTATCGAGAATGTATTCCTCACAAGAAAAGCATACCAAATTGCGCAACAAACACGAGTGGTGTACATTGTTTGAACGCACAGATAAGGATAAATTCGATATGAAATCTCGGGCGTACACTTGAAAAGCGATTTACTTGAGTACGAGACCTTAATAGTATTGCAAACAACAGACCTCAAACGAGATCACGGCTGTTCCCGAGCTGTGAGCACTTGCACAAACACACTAATCCCCTGACCTATTTGCGTTACCAAAACCGGATTTAATAAACTTCTGTTTAATTGCGGATAAGCTGCGGCGATCTTGGGATGGGCGAAAATTTGTACGGGATTTAGGTTTGTGGGAGTTTGATTTTTTTTATAATATGTAAAGTGTTTTTGGTTGAGAGGATTTTTGGTGTCTATTTCTTTCTCTCTAATTTGATGAACTCAAGTAGCCCGAACCAAAGCGGGGAAGGTCTAGTATAAACGTCAAGTGTTTTTATCATATTGTATACATTTTTTGTATAATAAACATTATTAAAAATCACTTGCAGAAAAGCAGTGATGGCCTCGAGGTTTGGGCGCGCGGTCGAGAATCTCGGCGATCGCGGGTTCGAACCCCAGGCACACACCTCTGACTTTTCGAAGTCATGTGTGTATTCATATTGAATTATCACTTGCTTTAACGGTGAAGGAAAACATCGTGATGAAACCTGCACACTTAAAAGTTCTTAGGAATTTCTTAGGTGTGTAGTCCGCCAACCCGCACTAGGCCAGCGTGGTGGACTATGGCCTAAACCCTCTCAATGGTAGAGGAGACCCGTGCTCAGCAGTGGGCGTATATGGGTTGATGAAGAAAAATCACTTAATGAATTTGTCAATAAAAAGACATTTGAAAACATACTCATGTCTTACACTCATTTACAAATTACTCAGACGCATAAAAAACGCTCTAGGATCCACATTAGTAAAACAAAAAAATGTAATTATTATCACATGGCGCCTCAGTATGTAAATCACTAATTGAATTAAGTCCATACATATTTTTGTTTACGATGCAACAAATTAAGCCGCGGCGCACACGTGGCGAGACATGATTTACGACTTCACAAGCGTCGAGAGTCGGACGTCGAGTCGCGATGAGTCATTGACTCGACAAAGCGGTCTCGGCGGGCCGCTGAAGGGCCGTGACGTCACACTTGAGTATTGTTTATTAAAACCGCCGCCATAACCGAGTTCGCGTGCGTGACTCTCCGTTTGTTGTCGGACGGTTTTTATTTACGCGCCGATGTGATTGGTGCGTATTGTTTTTGAATGTTTTATTTAATTATATTAAAGGCACGTTACTTTGGAAGCCATAACTTTTTTACACTTATCTACAATACAAGGACAGAGTAAAAATAACCAAAGACATAGACACCAGAAGGACAATATTTTACATTTGCTGCTGAAGTGACTTCTACATGTTAGCTTTTAATTGTTGTCATACTAGTACGTATGTTTTTCTTCAGAAACCTAATAACACTTCTTATTATTTGTTATTCATGACCAAGTATTCCCCCGAATCCTTAAGAACATAGCCTCAAACCATTATTTATACAATCCCACACCAATACGTCATAAAATGCCCACCAAAACATCACTGATCAGCTCTATAACAATCCAGTCTGCATTCCCAGTTTCCAGCTAACAATTACCAAGTATGAAGACGACTCGGGCGGGGGCGGCGTGCTGACAAACTTGGCCCAACTATCGAGAGCCATCAATAGCCTAATCAACACGACACGTTATTGTTTAATACGTACTTGTGATCGAAACTTTGGATGGGGAATTAACGGGGATAATGGATGATTAGAGGAGGGTCCTATATTTGTATTGACAATGGAAATTTTTCCTGTGTAATTTTGGGTATGAGTATTTTTGTATGAATTTTGTATTTGTAAAAGCTCACAAGACGGAGGCAAGGCTAGACTACACTAGTGTAATGAATGAAAATAACCAATGCATTTTATAAATTAATGAGATTACACTTAGAAAATAATTGTGCGTCATTGTCAGCAGATTTATATTATTATGTGAAGTCTTTCAACTGTCACTATACTTAGTCTGAAAGAATATACTTATTAAAATAAGTTATTATTAAGGAACTGATAAATACGCGTATAATAAGTATAAGCTTTCAAAAAATCTAATTAATTTTCAGATGTCTATCGAAAGTAAAAACCACATCTAACAAGTCGCACTTAACCAAACATACAGAGTAACAGTACGACAACATATAAACTGTGACAAACGCGTGAGACGTGTCCCGACAGCGCCCGCTTGTGCCGAGCCACGTGTGGCATAACGTAGATATCATTACTTGTGTTATTTATTTATTCAAGGTACACGCGTGCATATGATCGGAAGCGTTGTACTTTGATACATCTACATAAAACATTAAGTATATTATATACCTGTTATATATATAAAAAGAAAACATCTTGTAATAATATACAAAAACTATTTATTGTGCGATTAATTTAACAGTCATAAAAACTTTTTGAGTGATGTCTAGTAACTTGAACAAGCTTGTGAAAAGAAGACTAACATTAAGTTATAACATCAGTTGCAGAACTTATTTCATTTCAACAAGAAAAACACTACAATAAAATTATGATACAAATAATACGTCTATTGCCTCAGACAGCCTAGAACATAAGTAAGCAGCTTAGCACGATAACATTGTAAATAAGTCGACGACAAGATTTTTATTATTGGATATTAGTACTACATTGCCTTGCAACTACAATCTTAGGTAAACGTCTACGCGTTATGAGCGCGAATCACCTGACTTGTTATATACAGGCTTATATACGGATATTAAAGACAAGCATGTGTGTTCGATACCGATGATGCAGTTTATGGTAGTTTCTCGGGTCGGGCAAAGGGTACTTGAATTTTTCAAAAGACTTATACTTGTTAGTGTGTATCATAAAACATGTATTTAAACGGCAAAAATATGGCGTGGAAATCTGTTTACCACAATTTCTTAGTAATTTATAAGGCGTGTAAGCTTCCGGTCCGCGTGGTAGACTAAGACATTTGTAGAGTAGCAGCCGTGCCCAGCAGTAGTAAGTATTTATATGGCCTGACGATGATGATCCGTAAATATAGAATCTGTATACATGCCTGAAAACTCTAGACTCTTCTTACATGGCATTTGAAGCTCATTTTCCAGAACAAGTGTATAAATGTATCTCAGTTTTTACCGTATGTGTGTATAAAATAGAGCCATGTATGTGACAAGCGCAACAAACTCGCGCGACGTGACGCTGGTTGTTGCGACAGTGTTGCTTGTCGCGCGCCACTCGTCGCATAACGTATCGGAACGCCGTACTGATCATTACTTACACTGGATTTTGCGCTTACTATCAGTACAAATTTTATGTGACTTTAACTATGCATTATTCGATTACAGAGACTAAAAAGGGTACCATGACGTATAAATTAGAGAGTATGAATCTATATTATAAGATCTGGATAGCCCCGTGGCGAAGTTCGCTTGCGAAACGAGAGGCTGCGGGTTCGATCCAAAATCATCTGTTTCGGGTCTGTGTTTTGTGAGACCGAGACCTTGTAGTTTTTGAAACAATACCTGTATTTTAATGTGGGATCAGAACTATATATGTGTCTGTTGGATGTGTTTATTAATATCGAAAAAAAGTCTATTGCTGATTTCTACGACTGCCGAATTTTCAAAACTAACTAATAGTTAATCGTAAAATATGTGATAGTTTTCTTCACTAACAAATTTCTTAATGATTCATTGCTTATCTAAGTAGCTGTTATAAATATACGAAGTTTGAAGGTTAAATGAAAGTGTGTTTATTTTATCAGGCAAAAACAGCTGGTTAAATTTGGACGAAAATTAGTACACACATAATGTAATGAGAAATGACTATAACACACTATGTACTTAAACTATATATCCTTTATCTAATTATTGCCCTTGCTTTTGCTGTAAATTAACTTATTTAAATATCTTCGCTTTAAATATCTTAAGTACACGTAGACGATACTGCCCGAGTCCCTCATAGTCTAGCGATTCAGGTATATAATATGCTCTGCTATCTGAAGATCCCGGGTTCGATTGTCAGGTAGAGCAAAGTGTTATTAGGTCCTTTCACTTGAGGACTCTCCGTAACAGCAGGAAGTCTAGCCAGTGGCGTGCCTAGGGTGTCAAACTAAGGCAAGCCCAAATGTTTATTTAGTAGCAGCATATTTTTTTTGGTACGTAGGACTAATAAATACCTACCGGTTAGCACTCACATTCACGTTTATCGCGTTATTTTATAAATAAACAATCGTTAAGTTCGTTATTCGGAACTATGTAAGGCAAGTCGGGCTTTCGGCCTTCTATGGAAGTACCGCCACTGAGTCTAGCCACACCTCCGAATTATGGCAAGCTGATACATACCGGACAAAACGTAAAAATATTCGTCTCTGCTTACCTCTTTGGGGAATACAACATGAGATTACGTATGTATCTACATAGACGAAATGTATTATATAATTTGTTAGATAACGTACACTCTACGTTGAACTAACAACAGCAGCACACCACACATCTAAATTAACCACGTAATCCCTTCATAACTAAATATGACACATTAAAGGTCGGTCTATTATAAGCTTGTTTAGATGAGCGCATAGGACGGTCTCTAAAACCGAAATATATAAATATACTAAGGTCGCTAACAACGCCTTGACATTAGCAATACTCTCACGGCACGGATTATAAATAGACCAGAAAGCTGGGAATTAGTTGCTAAATGTATTTTTTGTGCTGGGACGGCTTAGTGAACTAACAAATGCAGTTGTATGTTGACTGGTGAGAAATTACTATGGATAGTTTTAGCTCCTTCATATCGAGGAATAATATCGAGTTAGGCCTAATAATTTTGTGTCATACGTTTGCATTCCCAACGTTTAAGCTAAGATGGAGTAAGAAATTATATTTTCCTAAAATGTGATTGATTTCAGTTAAAAACAACGTCAGCTTGAAACAGGGCTTGATCAAAATAATTCTAATATGTAGCAAAATATGCCACGCGATTTTATATTTATATCCTCGTTATTATAATTTTGTGAAACCATATATGGGGCACTTAAAATCTTCAATCAACGCTGCAACAATTTATACAATGTGCTATAAAACAATACTCTCTTTGTTACATAAAGTTTGTCAACGCATTCGTCAACGCAGCTTATGTTTACTAGTAGAACTGTGTAAGCCGAGAAGTTGTGACTCAGCTGTGACTAAACATTATCGCTATTTTATTTCACATGCAAATAAACATTATATAATATGGAGGTCGTTTATACTTCACGCATGTCAGAGTACGCATTTTAAGAGCAATATAGTAAAAATAACTGACGAGAAAATATGGTGTTATTTTATTAACCATTATTAAACATTTAATTATGTCATCCTATTAGAAAGTTAAAGTACACACAATGATTTAAAAACACACACACACGATATAAATATCATATTGTATGACGCAAAGACAAGTTGTCGCAGTTGTTTGGACACTAAGCATTGAAACAAATGATTGTGTGATATTTTTTTCGGGCCTGGGTGTTTGTGGTACCTTAATCTTTCGTAGTCTTTTAATAGCCACAAAATTCAACTAGACTTGTGAGCTAGATCTACGTTTATATGCAGGTTTAAACTGATCATAATCGACATCTAAGGCAAATAACCCTAATGAAATAAGAGAAACATTATTTTTTTTCGGAATTTCTTTAATGTATCGATCTAACGATCTATTTACATGCTGTGTGCGTGTTGGAAGATTTTTCCAAATATCCTTCCATCGATCGAATTATTGAGCAACACTGGATCGTTCACCGTACATACTGTTTAACACATAATTTCAAGCATTCACAAAAGCATTATAACAATGGGCGAGTTTAGTTCCACGTTAGTAGGTGCGAACGGGGTGGCGTGCGGCAACTAGCTAATTGACCGGTTGTAGACATAATGCCGAGTAATTAATGTAGATAAAACGAGAACTCGCGTGATAAGATTAAAACCGCTTTAAACCGGTGTGGTAAATGTGCTTGAGCAGCGCAAACATGCTGTACTGCAAACCACATTACTTGGGATTCTGATATACATCGAATAAGTTGACTTGGATAGACTAAATTGTATTCATAAGTAAAGGACATATCCCGACGAAAAATACGTTCTTTACTTTATAAAAAGTCCAGAATTCGTGTCATTGAGGCTTATCTCTTTCAAGGGCAGAGAATACAAGTGGACATCAGTAGTATATTACTAACCCCGTTCGATAGTATACGCCTATTTTATTTGATATTGCCTTCAGTTTTTTAAATCCGTTTATCAAACAGAAATAATGTCATATCTTGTAAGGGGTGGATCAATAATTTCAGCTGTTGTGGCATTTAAAGTCAGCCTATCGACATTTTTTTAATGACCACATACATGTATAGCCTATGGTTTTTACGAAATTGTCACTTTTTAATTTATTGTACGAGATTTTTTTATCGCCAATGGGTTTGTTATCACCATAGGTAGCTATTACCTACTTAAGTTTTCGATCACCGTCTGTATACACCCTGTATAACAAAATCAAGTTATTACATATTGGTTCATTAGCTATTAACTCATTTAGTTTTTGATCACCGTATGCATATGCATACTCAGGTTATGGCTTTTAGGGTATTGATCCTACAAACTATAACCTGATATTGGATCATAACCACCAGCTCAAAAATTCTCTCCTATTGGCCCACAATTAGCATAACATTTACGTACAGCCCACGTCTGGTGTTTGGGCGCGCGGCGCGTGCGAATCCGCGAGACAGGGCTTGTGCAACACGTAATTATAATTGCACAATGGTACCCGATGGTACGCAAGCCGTTGCCACATACACACGTTCGGCTGTAGAGCTACGAAGGCCATTGCTTGGTGAGTTCGAGGCTTAGAAATACTATGGGGTTTATTTGGTAGTTATTTACGCTTGAAACTGAAAGTGGATTTTTTACGTGGAAATATTAGTAGTTAATTGAAAATGAGTTCTAAAAAGTCGTAATAGAAATCTTGGAAGGAGGCCATGGGTCTGAAGCTAATGATATATTTCGCGTGTCGAGCTGGAATACCAAAGATACAAACATTTGAGGCATTCCCCATGTTGTGGAAGATAAAATTTAGACACTTCTCCTCCCTTTAAAAAAACTTCAATATGCGTTAAAAAGTAATAGTGTATCGAAATCTTATAAATACATAACCCTTAAATATTTATATAAATGACATCATGATTAAGTCACAATGATTTTATATTGTTTGTTATGATTATCTCATTCCCAATTCCGGGAAATACACGCACAACTTGGAATGATAGAAGGTTATTTCATCGTCCACGATAAGTTTGGTGCTATATAAAAATGGTAGTATACTCTTTGTTAATGAAAAATTAAGTGTTTTATTCATTAACTTCGTAATAAATATATTATGTTCTTTGATTTTTACTTTTTAAAATGGCAATCTGATTTTATTACTACGAATTCCTCAATACGTTCCACCTAATATTTCCCTATACGAAATAACTTTGACCCACCAATCCTAATTCTATATTTTCGTTACCATGAATTCAATGAACACCATATATTTTTTTTCTATCACCAATCCTACCAGCCAGTATCACATATAAAACCTAAGCACCAAGGGTCGGTCTAGCCTCCTTGCGTTTCTATTCAGCCCGCGCGGCACTGTGTAACGGGCCGTACAGCCAAGCGCCTCGGCCCAATGTAAACAATCTTGAAGCGTGCGCGCGCGGTCATTCACCCCGCAGTGTTACCAAAACGCGCGCCCTACTTAGGGCTCCCCACTTATCCGTCGCGATTTGCGAGATCCGCGCAAAATTGATATTACGGGATTTGCGTACTGCCAATGTGTTATGTTGAATACATTATTGTTTTATGTTGCTGTTTGCGGTGTTTGAGTGATACGTTTCGGGGAGTTTTTGTTGGTAGGGGATATCTTTATAGTGTATCGAATTGAGCGTAGTTTTAAGTTGTATTAAGTTAACTATATATTTTGCGCTCAGTCACTTCTTAAGTGTCTTAAAGCGCTCTTTAAAAACGAGAAAAGCTATTTTAAAATTCAGGTAAAACCTTAATTCTGATTAAACCTTTCTCATCTTCACTAATACACTCTGCCAACGTTACGCAATGGAGCCAAAAAACATTTCAAACACAGTTTTAAAATTGCAAATCTACAACAGTAGAAAACACATCCACTACTCTACTAGGCCTAACAAAACACCATACACAAGGCGCGATAAAAACGTATCTCCAATTTCAATTGAGCGACAGAGTGGCACAGACGGGCGTGCATTAATTCGGGACATCTGGTCGGAAGTGGGTCATCCAGTACTAGATGGTGCGGACTACACTACGCTAAACAGTTACACCAGTGCGAATGTGTGTTTGCTCTTTGCTATGTAGGTACAAAAACAGAAGAATAACGGCCGTAGAGACAATGGCTAATAGATAAGCAAGGGATGTACATTGTACATTCATTCAAGGAAAGATTCTCGGTATTTTTTTAGATTATTATTAATATTGACGTAATTATTATCTTATAGTGTAGTGCGATTTAAATATATTACAGTGGTTAAAGGACTAGCATAGAAAAGGATCGCAGGACTCAATCCTATCTCATAGTAAATTTACTGAACTTAGCTATAATGGCTATGGCCTCGAGGTTTAGGCGCGCGGTCAAGAATCTCGGCGGTCGCGGGTTCGAACTCCAGGCACACACCTCTGACTTTTCGAAGTTATGTGTGTATTCACATTGAATTATCACTTACTTTGAAGGAAAACATCGTGATGAAACCTGCACACCCAAGAGTTCTTAGGAATTTCTTAGGTGTGTAGTCCGCCAACCCGCATTAGGCCAGCGTGGTGGACTATGGCCTAAAACCCTCTCAATGGTAGAGGAGACCCGTGCTCAGCAGTGGGCGTATATGGGTTGATGAAGAAGAAGAGAAGATAGCTATAAGAGCGGCATAGTAATATTTCCATGAAAAATCATGTGTCTAAAGTTGCTGACATTTATTGGATGGCGACGACATAATTTACAAACGTAGTAATTAAACCTACTTTTACACATGACGTTTTTTTATGAACCTCTCAAATGCCGTAAATAAATCCACACAACTTCCACGAACCGAGACCTCACCAACCCTGTGCTACCTAACTCGCGCAAACCGCACTCAGAGACATCATAAACGATGCATGTGAGAAACAGTGGACCTTTCCGTGGCTAAGGCAATCACGGGGGCACATTACGGGCCGAAGCCGCAGCACGCGTCGGCCGAGACCGCAGGATTCATTGTGCGTTGAATGGCAGGCGGGGCAAAGGGCGCGCCACTCGACGGCTTGCGAAACCCGCCGAGCCGAGCCTTTGTCTAAAACCTCCATGGTTTGGGACACACTGTCTTGTAAGCCTCTTCGTCACACACATATCATTCAGACCGTGATCGGAAATTCAGGTAATAGCTATGGTGATTACGAACACATTGGAATAAGAAAAATCCGAACAAAAAAATCTAAATTTCGACGTTTTCCTAACTACATACATTTAATTGTCCTTTGAACCTGGAAATTTGCCATGAAAATGGCAAAAGGCTCGCCCATTACATGACTTACACATGCCTAGTGAAATGTGGGTGCAGAAATAATCATTAGCTCACCTCTTTAGAGAATAAATGCATAAGTGCACATACGTATATATCTATTATAGATACACCCTCACGCCTATAAACTGTAAATCAACTAATGTCCAAAAGCTTAAAGGTGTATTTGCATGAAACAACAAGACACATACATTATCGGGCCAGCATAACTCTGTCGTCTAGTGAGAAATAGTCGCAGTCGTTTCTTGTAACCCGAAACGTTGCAGTGACCGCAGAAATCTCCGGTTAGCCTCAAGAGTAGTGTTCAGCCAGACAGCACGGCGCGGGGACTTGCTACATGACCTACCTTTGTCACAATGCAATAATAAAAAACCTTGGGTGCGTATTAAATTATCCGTAGTAGAATAAAAGAATACGGAAACAATACATACACTCACGTCTGTATTCACTGAAGATAGAGGTGCAATTCTGCAACCAAATTTCGCAAATTTTAGTTTTTGGACCTTTTAATAAGTGGCAAATTTATTGCCGCTGTGTCGGGTTCAATTCTAGACTCTAGTTGCTACTGAGCATTTATAATGGAAAGACTCGTATAACACTGCGCGATTCGGGAATTTAACAATAACTAGTCAGGATACAAAACATCAAAACGATATTCGATTATATCTTCTTCTTCATCTTCTTCATCAACCCATATACGCCCACTGCTGAGCACGGGTCTCCTCTACCATTGAGAGGGTTTTAGGCCATAGTCCACCACGCTGGCCAAGTGCGGGTTGGCGGACTTTATTGACTTTATTGACGATTATATATCATCGGATATATAAACTATACGTCACAAACATGAGTAATAGACACGATTGTCCAGTCCGTATGTGCGTAGAAAGCGGGCCCACCATATGCGCAAACACGCGGCTCGCATAGAAATAGTTACATTATACGACAACCGAACAAGTGGGACACAGGTTCGTACCCCGGCTGAGGCTTTAAGACGTACTGCTATAAGTTATATACTTGTATATTAATATGAACGATAATTTCTTTTTGGTTTTATATGTTTAGTGAAGTAAGGCTTTCATAATTTAAAATACAACTTCTGGACAAATAAATTCATCCAAAATATTTTATTGTAAATAAAAAACCAATAAACACAGTATAATTAACATCACCAAAATAATGAATCCAAGGAAAACAAATTTAAAACCCTGTTACAATAAAAGTATATTAACGTAATTTGTATGAACTCATTACAGAATTAATATTCGCATTTCGTTTCCGTGAATGCAATCATCAACTGTAATTTCGCAAATAATACCTTGTTTATAAGCGTACTACATACAGGTATATGAAATGTTTTAATAAAAAACAGTACCTCTTGTGAGTTTTAAAACAATCTACAGCACACTAAGCAGAGACTTACAAATTCCAGCTTTCAAACTACATAATATTAATTTACCAAGCATGCGAGTAGAAATAGTTCAGCATAAGATTAATGTATCAAAATGATGGACAGCACAGGTTGACACAAATAACCATTAAAATGTCTTCAGAATCGTGCTTTTTGGGTCAAGGTGACTTTTCTCGAGCGTTGAATCATTTTATTACTGAAGAATATTCTAAAAATTGTATAAGAGTTGTGTAATAATCTTTTCATAAATTTGAATACATTAAAAATGTTTTTTCGGTCTCGCGGAATAATTTGGCGATGTGATCTGTCGATTAGATTATCACGACAGCATAACTCCTGTACTCCAGGATCAACAGCGGCACGCACAGTATTGGCAGCATAAGTGTTATTAGATATAAGGAAATTCACACTAATGGCACGGGATCAGGAGATGTAAGTCTATACAAAAGCCTGAATCTAGCCAATACACGTGGCTCTATTATGGACAATTCATGCAGTTTTAATGGCAAGTATAAAGGACTTACTTATTTTGTAACACAACTCCTATGAACGTGAATCACCATCAACAAAAAGTCATCAAAATCGAGACCAACATCCTAGTTTTAATAAGCTGTCTCCAAAAATTTCTACAGCGACATAATTATAGCAACTATCGGTCTTTACGTAAATATCGTCATATCGCGAGCAGCACATACAATCACAATGCTTTAAAACCGTTTAGTGAAACTCATTTTTCTACCAGTCTAAATCGAAAGCAAGGCTGAATTCGCCGATTTCAATCAGCCGACAGCTGTTGGCACCTAATGTCAATGATTTTTAATGCAGTGCTGCAGTTGAAATGTCACGGGTGACTCATATGTTCACGACTTTGTATTGTGCAGTTTGTACATATATTTTTCAATTTCTAAACCTACGTAATGAACTAGAGAATTTAAGCCGTGTGAAAAATGCAAAGCGAACAATATCCGCAAGGTGGCTGGCAGCGGTTGGATGAGGAGAGCCGAAGATCGAACCTAGTGACGTGACATAGGAGAGGCCTACGTTTAGCAGTGGACGTGAAAAATGCTAATGATTATGATGATGATGAAAAACGCAAAAGGCCAGTTGCTTTTTTTTATTATTTATGACTTTCGCAATGACGAATGCGAGCCGTGCATATGCCGTCAGCCTGTGCATATTCGGTAAAGAATAGTAAGGATAATGTCGACTGTTGAGCGATCAATCACATGGCATCAGACGCTTGTTTGTTAAATCAATTTTGCAATGTTTGAAAGTTGCACTCAGGTATCCCATCTTAATCTAATGATTAACTAAATTCACTGAACAGCATACAAAGACCAATAAACTCAACTACAAATTAGCTATCAGTAACCACGGCAACATAGTAACTGAATCGTTAGGTCACGTGGTTGATAATTCCACTGTTGCCAACGCAAACGTATGAATGTGCAGCGGGTATCGCGTAGTTAGTGACGTAGCGGTTTTATCTGCACTTTTCTTTCGACGAGTAATCACACGTCTTATTAGTCTCGTGTGGACGCACGTGCTCGGCATAATGCATGCTTATTTGGTAATATGCTGGCTTCTAAAGACCAGAATATTCGTATGTTACTGACAGGTAAAGAATAATAACAAACCAAATAGCATGATATACTATAATTTATGTCTGTCGTCCTCTAAACTGTATTGTCATGTAATTAAAAATAAGATGATGATGATTTCCAACTCCTCGTTTATATTTCTTTCGTTGTGTGAACAAGACAATGAGGTTCCCTTAGATTCGCTGAGCTTCATTGCTTGGCGTTAATACCGAGCGTGCTGTTGATCTTGCAGTACAAGAGTTACAGTGGCGGGTGTGTTGGTATATAGCCAAAAATATGTTGATGATGAAATATACTAAAAGAGCAAAATTCCAATTTTGCAACTAACCAAAACATATTTAAACGGAGCAAATTAAACGAAACCAGATGATTGATGAATATTAAACCGTAGGCTCACTGCAGGCGACATCTAAATGAACTGACGTCGAAAAACACCCATTATTCCAGACTAATTAAATCAAAGTCGGCAATGAGGGCGCGCGGTCCCCTTTATACTGATTGCTTCCATGTAAATCTCGTTGATACCCGGCTGGAAATGAATTGGAGTCGGATAGAGGTCGAATGCCTCGAGGTTTAGACACGCGGTCGAGAATCTCGACAGTGGCGGGTCCAAACTCCAGGCACACAAATTCTGACTTCTTGAAGTTAGGCGTGTATTCCCAATGATTCATCAATTGCTTTATCAGTGCAAAAAACATCGTGATGTTTTAATCGAGTCAAACGCACACTCAAATGTGTTTGGGAATCTCTCGGGTGTGTAGTCCGCCAATACGCTTTAAGCCAGTGTGGTGGCCTATAGCCTAAATCCTCTCAATAGTAGAGGAGGTCCGTTGTCAGCAGTAGGACGTATACAGACTGGTGATTATGACAATAGACTAGTGGTACGACTAATTGTATGATAATGAGAGAAATGACTAGCTTTTCGAAGGTCTCGACTAATAGCCACGTATATAGACTGATGATAATGATGATGAAAGTTCAAAGGAAACTGGACCATAGCCATCCACATCTTCGCAACTTGGTGAGTTATTACCGCGCCCGGTCAAAACAATCCAGCAACTGCATAACGCGACTACAAATTGAATTGTAAAAGTTTGCGGCCGCGGACATGAACAAATTCACCGTCGGAACTGCGGAGTTCTGCAACTATTGAACGCAAAAACGCTCTGATCAGGGTGGAGGCGTGTGCATTGCTGGATAGTAATAATTCTCCAATTGTCAGTATCGAGCTTGAATTTAACGATGTTGGTTCATAACTTCATAGCAACTAGATTTGGTGCAAAAACCTGTATGACGTTACATATACTAGGTATAAGAGATTCTTAAGAATTTTTCGGATTTTCGTCGCGATGTTTTCCTTCACCGTCGAAATACACCCATCGCTTCAAAAAGCCAAAGGTGCCTTTACATACCCTATACAAAACCTAAATATCATCCAAGTCTTAGCCTACCTACAGCTGGATCCAGTCCCCAGTTCCATACACAAATATACCTGACGTTATTACACCGGTGCTAACAGATAATACAGAAGCGCGTAATTAACACCGCCCCTCGCCGTGCTTTCATAACTCGGCGTCCCTTAATGGGCCTGTATCAGCTCGTGCACGGCTGTGCTTTGACAAACGGCGATGTGGCCTTTGTCGCTACCCGGTCTTATGAGTAAAGGTTTAGTATTCCTGGGTTGTAGGGAAGGTGATTGGAAAGATTCTAGGTAGAAATTGCAAAATTCATCATAGTTATTTTAGCTTTCCAATCATCTTTGACATATAAGTCTCATAATGGGCACTCATCTAAAACTGAGAGGGTTTAGAACACGATAATTCATTGTGAATACACACGTAACTTCGTAAAATCAGAGGTGTCTTCCTGGGGTTTGAATCCGCGACCACCGAGATTCTCGACTGCATGCCTAAACCTTAAAGCCATCATTACTTTCCATAGCTTTACCTCACCAAAACTCATCACAGTTATATAACAGTTGAATCACAAAAAACAGCCTGTCCTTCGCATTTCCAGCATTCATTTGTTTGCACGCCCAATGTCCAATACATGCCAACGTCCAATATACAATGTCCAACGTCCAACATCCCGTGTAAACGGTGTATATATATTTAATTGACAATGTATGTGACAGGAGGAGTGCGCTCGGGTCGCCGCACCACATTCGCCTTTAATAGGGTCAACGAAATTGAGAAAACTGAAACGGTAGCAGCGTCGGTCTTTTATAACCGGACGGAGGGACCCGCGGCCATCCTATGTCGATACAACCGCTACACGAGCTCCATTCAGCTGGATACAATCGTGCACATTCCCACTGCCAGCTCACAGGTCGGCCACTGCACGGGATTTCACAGGGAACATTCGCAGACTTGCGTTATTTCGTATTATCGCATACCCAATATGTTGGATATTCTGCTGACTTTGAGTTGTATATACTGCAGTATAGTAATGTTAGTTTGTCAAAATTATTTACAAAGAAATTCTATTTCATTCTAGAGCACTGCTGTGCTATTATAATACGTCAAAAACTCCTTTAGCTAACATCTGCGCGGGACGTTTATTAGTTGGGAATTAATTAGTTTATCCGCGGCGGGCATCGTCGGCCCTCATTTCGCTGCTAGTTGTCGCCGACGGGAACTCGGCGACCGCTTCCTTTATAACAACTATAAATAATTAATTGGCCGTACAGAGGCAGCGCGGGGATGCTCCGAGCTCGGCCGCAGTTCACCCACATCAAGCTTGTGACATTTTAATGGCCTTTTAAATGCGCATCCACGTGAGCCGCTATTGTGTAACGTATAAATAATTGAATATCAAGTGGCCGGTGTGTACGCCGCCGCACACAGCGCACGCCGGCCGAGACGCGCGTCTCCGCCAGAAAAGATTGGATAATTATTTCCGCTTCCAATATTCGCATTGGCATGCACGAACCCACAAAGCCGGGTCGGTTACTCGGCGGCGCGGGCAAGCGGCCTGCCTCGGTGCGCCCAATCACGCCGCGCCGACGCCGACAGATCCCGACTTTCAAATCAGTTTGCCACTATTGAATTATACGAGCTGCAGCCGGGACGTCATACGCTAAAGTTTAATCTCCCGGAGCGGCGGGCTTATTATGCAAATAGTCGACGAGGCTCGGCGGTCATCTCGCAGTCACGTACGGCGCGACACGTCCCGGCCGGCGGTGCCGCGCCGCTCGCCGCGCTGTTTACCCGCACCAAATTGGCGACATTAATCTGCCGCGATGGGGCGCGCCGAAATCATTTAGCGAAACATCTTCATTACGATAACACGCTTCGTTGAGATAAAATTATTCCGCTGTCAAAAGGCGGCGGAAAGTTCGACGTTGGCAATTTATTGGCTCCGAGCGGAGCGCGATCTGAAATACGGAATGAGAGGGGCGTCCGGCGGAAGCGAGCGGAAGCGGGCCGAGTTCTAACTCTTTCTTGCGAGCGGCGCGCGCGGCCGACGGCGTTAATTAAGCGAAAATCGAAACGTCAAAGCGCTCGGGCTTTATGCAAATTCGCCAGAATGGAGTCGGCAGTTGACAGCGTTAGAATTTTTACCAGTCGCCCGCGTCTGTTTGAACGAGGTAATTAGGGGGCGACGAGACGAGACTGCGGCCCCGTGCCACGCGCTGGTTTCCTCGCGCGCCGTGCCGACACACAAATTGCACTCGCCGTTATACAAGTACCGGCGGGTTTTGAATTTACTGCACGCTTTGTGCCACAACGTGCGATAGACGATAGCAAAGTGCGTTTGTAATTCAATTGTGTAATTACAAACATCAAATTTCAACAACTTGACACTTTTGTGTTGCGAATTACAGATAAGATACTTTCCGATCGTAAACACAAACACATAAATCATAACAGCATTACCTCTAATCCACTTTGACTACCTTTAAAAACGACCAAACCTATCATCCTACAAACACATCCGACCATTTTTCCCTTAAAAGTGATCATTCCCGTTGTCAGACTGTGTAGGTACGAGCAAGGAGCGATGTTTTTGCCGGCTACATACCGCCGCGGACACCGTTAGAGACACCCCGTGTGACCCGCGCTCCTGGACAACCAGACATTCCAGTTCCTACTGCCATTATGAACATTAGTTTTTACGCGTATTGGTGTGTAGGAAAATGATGTTACTATTAGTTGTATATATGTTTAGTGGATCGAACTATAAAGTAATACGGATTGTTCATAAAATCGACTTCTTTTTCGTGTCATTTAAAATCTAGGAGTTAAAACAAAGATATATGATCACACCTTCGCTTACTCCGTCGGTTGCCGTAGACTTAGAAAATTTGTATTTGAGGCAAACATGTCCACATGACGATTTGTGAGAGGTGATTTCTTATCTGTTCAATTGAGTAGATTCGCTACACTAGTCTCATGCGGGATTGCGGACAACTAAGAAAATCGTAAGAACTTTTACGTGGGCAAATTTCCTCACGTTTTCTCCCTACAATACGTGATAAATCATTATAAAAGCGCCCGTAACTTCCAAAAGACTAGACTATACATTGAGTCAATCACTGCTTCCACACTTTTAAAGTCATTTAACCACAAATCTTTAGCTCCTCAGGCCTGGTTCCAAGCCATACAATCAAAATTCAATCGGGCCACGCATGCTGGTGGGCTATAAAAAACTTTTGTAATTACTATGGCGGAATTAGCTGAGCGTACCTGCTAGGGTGGGTTGTCGTGTGAACAAACATTTAGCGTGGTGGCGCTAGTGTCGCGTGACGTCATGTCATGGCCGCCGCGAATTTGTCACTTACGCGGTGCATTTGTTTAGTGACAATTTTTTTTAGTTAAGTGTGAAAATGTTCTTGTGTTAAAATTTTAATTACGTGGTCGAGTTAAAAATATGAACGACAAAATTCATTAATTTGAATATGTAATTTAAAATTGTTATAAGTCTTAACCTAGGACAAAACACAAGGTTTTTAGATGCCCAGGTTTCATCGAGATTTTTTTCTAACAACCATAAATATTAAATATATTTGGTTATTAGAGAACCGTCAAAATTTCTGTTACATATCAGAACTATTTTTTACACCAATGGGTTCGTAATTACCTGCCTTAGTTTTCGATCACGGTCTTTTTACACCTTGCATAAATCATTGAAAAAAATTTACCGATAACCCCCAAGTCGTGAAAAGGCATAGACACAACTAGGCAGTGGATACACACATGTTCCTATTGTCGCGTCATGTCTGTTTAGCATTATATCACAAACGGGCGGCGACGTCTGTGCGTCTGCGAGAACAGGCGTGCGTATCTGGAACAGACGGATATTTGTTTTTGTTGCACTCCTCTCGAAATGCTAGACGAAAAGTAGCGCCATTTTTTTTAGTTGCATAACCTGTTCGAAATTCGAAATTTTGAAATTGACGTGAAGTGTTGAATTTTATTGACACAGATTATAAATATAGCAATGTTTTGAATATCGACTGTGGCTGTTTGTTACAGTTTTTTGTAGCTTTAACTGCACTAGATAGTCAATAGTTATTGTCGTAACAGTTTATTTAAAAAAAAGAAAAAGAAATGTATAGAAAACAGAAAATATATTTTTTACGTCACTGGATAACAAATGATTACCAAAGTGAATGTAAATTTATAACTCGCTAGAGTTTATTCCCGTCGATCACAAACTGGCTGTGCCAGTTATGCTAGACATATCACCGGCTGACATTATAAGAGCAATGTAGGCTACTTTAACTTTAAATAACAAATGTCAAACGATTCTTAATCTATCACAAAAATAGTTTTTATTTTTTAAATACGAAATCTATCTCGTACATTTGACACGACACAGATAAAGATAAAACAGTGGTGCAACTACGTGAAGCGCGCGATGGGCGGTGCTGTCGTCGTGCCAACGGGCCGGAGTGGCGGCCAAGTGTTGACAGACCACGTGGAACTGCTCCGGAGCGTGTGATGCGAAGATGAGGAGTGGCTCGTGCCAATGAGGTGCGGAATCGAGAACTCACTGCGGGCGGGGCGGGAGATGTGAAGGAAGGAGTATGGAAAGATAATTTGATGTGATATGTTTAGTCTATACGGCAAAAAAAATGGTTGAAAAGAGAATGAAGAGCGCCTTATTACACAGAAGAAGACAAGTTGAAGAGGATGAATATAAAATATTTTTCATTAAAACCAAATTCTAGGCTGGATGGATTGATATTTATCTTAAATAAATTAAATATAATTAAAATATATACTGGATATATGTCCAGCAGAATGGACAAGACAATCCCATATTTTCCGATATCCTCAATTACGATTGAAATATAAAACCGTATGTACATACGCCTATTCTATACATGAATGTTTGTCAATAAACCGGGTAAAATACAAGTTAATAAAAAATCTTATTCAAATAACCAATCTCTACATCACTACATAGTATAAAACAAAGTCGCTTTCTCTGTCCCTATGTCCCTTTGTATGCTTAAATCTTTGAAACTACGCAACGGATTTTGATGCGGTTTTTTTAATAGATAGAGTGCTTAAAGAGGAAGGTTTATATGTACGATAACATCCATTAAATATCAGCATTGCACCCGTGCGAAGCCGGGGCGGGTCGCTAGTCTTTTATATATTCCTTCCAATTCCATGACATAACAATTAAACAAACAAGTGAAATAAAATGACAGTCTCGTGTGGAGACAGTGAGTTATACATTCGGCAGTGCGCGGTGCGGCCCGTAAATATTCTATTAAGTTGGTACAGGGCGGTCGGTGCCAATAAATACTGCGACCGACTTGCGCTACTGTTCGCCCGCAACTGTACCTCAGTTGCATATTATTCATTGCAATTTCGTGCTTTGAGCAGCGTTGTTGATTTTTGTAAAACCAAATTAGTATTTTTTTGGAAAATTATAATAAGAATGTTCTCTGTACAAAAAAATGTTTTTGTTATCGCTAATATTGGTGAGGTTCACATAGTAACATCTCTATCCCGTGAATATAATGACTATAATTCTTCTCTTTGCTTGGTTCTAGTATCTTTCACTGATCGTTTCAGTTATAACACGGTATCTACGAGTATATATATACAATTATATTACTTATTAAATATTGAAATCACGTTGGTTAATAAGTAGTGAACAATTTTTCGCTATTAAAAAAAAATATCTCTTATCTGACGCTAAGTAAGTTGAAAGATGTTTATTGTCAATCAAATCTTAGGTCTATCTTTTACCAGGGGATGAAAACTTTGGTTCGTATTGAAACCCTAGCAACGTTAACGCAATATTCCAATACAACCAAGCTCCCGAGCCCCGTTGGACGTTTATCAGATTGAAATAGACTGGTTATTACAGTTGTATATTGTGCAGGACACATTACCGCGTCTATCGGCCAGTAAATGAGTTCTAACTCGCGGCCAACAAACAGACACGCCCACGCGTATACATATGAGGAAGATATGAGCTTCGTGCCAGGGCTGAGAGTAATTGTTATCAAGTTTATTTATACATTGATAACCGTTAAATACAGAACGGGGATTATGAAATTTTATTATAGAAAATATTACTGTGTAAACTTTGAAATGACGTGGATTGATACAAAAAAATATGTAGATCATATACAGACACCTATATCCCTAATTCTCTAACATGAGATTTTAAATATCGCGTAATTAAAAGAAACCTTTTGTCGTTTATCGTATATGTTTCCAGACTCCATTGCACCATTACACTATTTTTCTCATTTAAATTATCTGGACGACGCATTGCGTGGACCAAATTATACGCAAGTCGATCAAAACTACTCAATAAACCTAGCATAATTCGACCTTCTAGGTGAAAATTACAAAACACAACCTGTCAAATGTATTAAAATAGGCATTCCGAATCGCATTTAACCGTAAAACTCGCGTCACTCGCGCTATCGGTAAATCAAATGATTGCCACATCACTATCGAGCGGCGGTGTGTTGGCAGCCCTGGGCGGTTGCGGCCGCGCACCGCTCCGTAATGGGCAAATAATGCGCGCCCGCCCATTATAGCATTATTTGAGGGCAACGTATAATTGCTGGGGATTATTTTGTGTGCCATTGGCGGGCCACGGACTCCTTTGGTGTTTGATTACTTTGTTTCGCAATCTGGGGCTATAAAAAGTAAATCACGAAATCCGTAGCACGTAATAATACAAATGACAGAAAAAATGGTAAAATCCCAAGTCTTTGAAGCGTCAAAGTAAGGTGATGCCAAAATCTTCACAATATATTTACACACTTCTAACTTTCCTAAGCGCCCAATAATTAACAGGATACTATAAAAAAAAGATTGTACGGGAAAGAGTTAATAAAAAGAATACTCAAAAAACACCACAAACAAAGTAACTAATAAATAAAACAAGTGGGCATTTAATGGATTACAGAAACCGCATTTCCTAGAATATAACCACGACCTTGACAATGGACTGTATGGGCGAAAACACGGTAAATTCCATTAATATATCCCCAGATAGAAAAACTGCGTACGTCACGGAATATTTATTTACATAACTTCATATGTAAAGCTTTGCGCGGACTAAAAGCTATTTGTCTGCTTGATCACGGAAAAAATACAATAATAAATTAATAAAGTTAATAGAAGTACTTCTTGAATGAAAACGAAAACCTTTTATTTCATGAGACTGAAAGTTGCAAGTTTGCGCCAGCCTTTAGCAATTAATTTCAACAAATAACTGCAATATTCTATAACAATAATTAACAATGGAAAAATATATCACAAAACGTCAACGTAACATTAGAAAGCATAGGAAATGACACGCCATGTTTGTTTGTATACTATCCAGCCAAGGTCCTTTCTACATTCGGATTGACACGAAAAGTTATTCTTTGGCACCTATGATATATAGGTATAATTAAGTTATGTTACCTGAACCGTAAATATAAATAGTTTTTATGTACTTCTACATATATAACTTACGCAACTGAAGTATTTCGTTCATACCTGAAAATAAAAAAAAAAAACGGATTAAAAGATTGCACTTTTAAAAATTAAAATCTAGATTTAAGTTAATTTATCTTATGTAACTCGAATTACCAAAGCTACTTCTTTAAAATTAATTAAATTACTTTGCGATTCTAAAGTAGTCTGTACCAAATTATATTATTAAATACATACTTTTTAAAACTGCTACCCAAACGCACATATTATTACAACCGAAAAAAAAATCAAAACCATTGTCTATGGCCACACAAAAAAAAAGAAATAAGAATGACAATTAAAAACGCGTTCGCATTTCAATTTTCGAAATGCGAACATCTCGGCAGTGGCGCATAACAGTGGTGTATAAACGGAAAGCTAATTAGCGGCGAGACACCGGCGAGATCGCTCGCGCCCGCTCTAATAAATGCACGGAACTTGCTCGGAGACGTTGGCTCGAGCTTCGCAGTTAGCACTGCGTTGTTTAGCTATAACTCTGGGGGGTTACGTCTGTCTTATAATACGGCTTCGAGATAGCCAGAAAACTTTACGCCTTAATCTTTAATTTATGCACAGTTTCGGAATAGTTTGCGTTACTTAAGTTATAAAACGGAAGGAATTCGATTGCTATGACAATAAATAATTATGTTAATAACTCGCAAACCTTCCTATATAAAAATAAGAATATAAAAGACATAACGAGAGATTCACACTGTACTCGTATTGACCGGTAACTTTTAAGTTTAGCATATTACGAATCTTAGCTAAGAACAAAAAAAAAACAATTTTTGTCGTTTTATAACAGAATACGACAATAATTACAATCGGTTGAATTTATAACTTATTTTCGCCGTATAACTAGATACCTACTTATATTTAACTTATTATTAAAAGATCCAGTGCATAATAACAGATCTAAAATGATACCTCCAACCTTGATTAATTGCCATTTGCATCCTGCAAAAGGAACATTCTGTTTTTTGTATTGAACATGTTGACATTTTGTTGAACACAAAAAGTTGAATCGTATTCTTGGTCGGATATTTATCTCATTTGAATGTCAAACACGATAGGTTAACATGATGATTACAAACAAAAAACTTCATGACTAATCGTCGCATAGATACAAGAGATAAATAATAGATTACAATTTTGTTTACAAACTTTAAAGGTAAATTCTGATAGCGGCATCTAATCTATATTACGCATTTATGGGAAATTGAGTTGACAATTTGGAACAAAAATAATCTAGTCCCATTTCGATATAAGTGATTTTGACAATTTGAAGCGTTACGTCTTAGAAATCGGTACAAATATGGTTGTAGTTCCAGAAGTTACATCACGTACATAGACTTGTTATTTAAAGAAAGAAAGAAAGAAAGAAGAAAGAAAAAGATTTATTTACTAACATAAGTTATATTTAATCTACAAAATCAAAATAGGCCATATTTTAGAATAAACTAATAGAATAAATATTCCCAACACATCATTTTGATCGTTTAATTACTAGCTAAATACCTGCAAATTTTTTTTTCATATCTTAATGATACTGTACAGTTATATACATTGTTCTATCAGAAACTACAAAACTTTTCAGTCTCACACCTAGACCCGAAACAAACATTTTGGGGATCACACAAAAAGTCTCGCTGCGGGGATTGAACCCTCAGCCTCTCATTGCAAACCTGGTTAACATACTGCGCCACGAAGCAGTCACTTTATAAAACATGATGGAAGTAACTACAATGCCACCTCACATTCAAATGTAGGTATCCAGCACCCTGCCCGGGATAAGAGCCTGCACTTAGCAATAAGCCAGTGGCACTAAGCATCCGCACATGGGGGTAGTTTAGTCGACACTACTATCAACCCTTGCCCTTGCATCTCAAACTAGAATGAGGCTCCTTTGAGTGAAAACATCGAATATACATTGTGAAAAGCCGTATGATAGCCGTAGGTTCAAACTTTGCCGCATTGTATGAAGTATGTATGAGACCCACGGAACGGTTGAGCCTATTGCTGTTTGAAATTGGATAGTTTTTTACATCATACAGGGTTTATTTAGACTGTGACCGGAATCGAAGGAAGGTATAGCTACGGTGATCATAAAACCGTTGGCGTTAAAAAAAATCCCGACAATTTTTTTACGTTTTCAATTCTACCATCAGAATTAAATGTATGGGGTTTGTATGGAAAACGTATTTTTTTATTTTTTGTCGGAATTGTCTTTAATGCCAGGGTATTTGTAATCACCTTAGCAATTACCTGCCTTCGTTTTCAATCACAGTCTGAATACACCCTGTATAATATCGTTAATATTATAGCATAATATCAAGAGCAGAAGATCGAGCCCAGTGGCGTGCCATAAGAGAGGCCTATGTCCAGCAGTGGACGAATTTAAGGCTGTTGATGATGATGATGATAATAATGATGATGATGATGATGAATATCATCAATGTATATACGATTTAAATTTACATAACACAAATTGTAAAAACAGCTGTCGTTTCTCAAAAGCCTTTCTTCTAACACTTTATTTCTATTAACCTTGAACCCCAACATTCTGATGAGTTAGAAGTTCCAAGCGCTACTAGGAACGCATTACCGGCGATAAAAATCGCTGCTAAGAGTTTATTCGTAAATGTTCGTGGTAATCTGTAGTAAGTTGTGAACAAAGTGTGGGTAAGGATGCGGTTAGAGTTAATTAATCCTTTTTAGATTTTTTTTATAGAAGATTACCTTCTTCAAATTTCAGCCTTTGTAGATAGTATTAAATTTAAATTTAATTTTGACTTTTTCCATACAACCATGGAAAGTATTTTTTTTTCTCTGGGTTTTTTTTAACGTCAATGGGTTTGTGATCACCGTAGCTATTACGTGTCTGTGTTTCCGATCACGGTTTGAATACATTCTGTATGTTCTTGCACTTTTCACACTTAAAAAAAGCCAAAGTTAAGCCCTTAGTAATGCGTGAAAGGAAAAATAGTAATGCTTCTAGGGATTTACTTTACTTTTTACTGTTCGATGTGTGTACGTGTAAAAGAATCGAATTATATATTTGTATCACTTAGTATTAGAAAAATGGTTAAACATGTATTTTTTTTTAATATTAAACTAGTAACCCGCTAATCGCTGCAAGCCCGACCCGCGCCGTAGTCATCCGAGCACTGTAATTACAATCGGCGGCTAATTATTAACAGAATTAAGATAAGGTATGTAGGATGTTTGCTCTCATCGGCCGGCCGTCACTACACCGCACAATCTTATCTCACACCTCGCTTGTCCGGTGTACAATGTTTTGTTGTATAAGGCGAGTTTGTAAGTCAATTTTTCTTAGGTGGCACCAAACTCAGGTGGACATTAGCAATGTTATAATAATGTCTCGTTACTTTTAGTATAGAGGATGTATACAGAACGTGATCATAAAGTAGGTAAAGGATAAGGTCATTACAAACCCCCCGGCATTAAAGAGAATCTTGTGCTGTAATCACCTTAGCTATTAGCTATTACCTACCTAAGTTCCCGATCACGGTCTGAATAAACTTTGTATACATACATAGTAGAAATGTTTATTTTTTAACTCCTTTATATTTTCTTTCTGATTGACTTCGATGCGGAATTATGACAATTTACGTTGCCTTAGATTCGCCGAGCTTCAGTACTCGGCGTCATTACTGTGTTGAAAAAAAAAAAACATTATTATAAGCTAATCATATCCGCTATTCGTCTTCGACCTCTCGCAAGACCGCACGATTCTGTTTAACAGCAATTTAACCATCTTTTTCTTTAAGAAGATCTTTCAACAATAAGACTTTCTAAACCATCTGTTCTCTATACAAGATATTTCCAAACCTTTATCTGCTTTGTTTAGGCTTACTCTTTTAATTGCATTGAATTAACTGACACCAATTCATTTCGACGTTTAATCATGTTTTGTCTTACATTGCGTAGGACGTTTGTTTATGCGTATTAGACGCAGGGGACAAAAACCCCGTTGTTATGCAGTTCTAATCGCCGAGACAAATGTTTGTGTGATGGACGAATTTTTGTATCAAGATCAGAGTAGGAGGACCAATAGTGTCGTTTAACCCTTTCTGAGTATGAATTAGTAAATAAATACACCGAAAAGTCACATACATACATAGTTCCGACCCCACTTTAAGATACAAGTCCTATTTCGTGGGTATCAGAAACTTCGAAACACTTTTAGCTATTATTGAGGTTAGCTATTAATTGAGGTTTTCAGTATAATGTAGTTTTTATGACGGCATTATAAAGTATATTTTACAGGTCTATAACTCCGCTAAAATTTATCTAAAGCTATATAAAGACTTAGTATTAATTTTCAAAACAGGCTTTCTTACTTCTGGTACATAGTCGACATCCAAGTACATAAAATAAAGCACCCTTAAAGTAAACATTTCAATCACGCTTAATTTAAATGGAGTGGCTTTATAAGATCATAAAACTATGCTTAATAACTTGGCAGTATAAGCGTTGGTTTTAATAAATAAAGTGGCTGAGCCCCGTTCGCGAATGAGCGCGGGTAGTTACCCAAGTTGGGTATTCGGTAAGCTCCCGTTTCATGCGATACAGGTAAGGCGAGCGCCTTATTTATGACACTATAAAAATGTTTAAAGCACCTCAACCTATTTATGTAGGCGCGAAGGTGTTTAACTGTACGCGTAAAATTTGTTTGATAGGTTTCGCCAAGTGTCCCTGCTCGTAATATAAAACGACACTCAACCGCCTTGGGTCGGGGGCGAAAATTCGTCTAAGACGAAGCGTATTCTTTAAGTGTTTGACATCTTATAGATTATGGATGTGTTTTGCCTCTGCTGGTAAAAAGGATGTCTTTTTCAACCGTATCGAAATTTTCTATTCCCAATGATGCACATAAATAGTTGTCAATTACGTATACCTAACGTAATCTATACATGAAACTGCCTAGAATGCACTACTAATATTGGGGCTTCTATAAAGTTTTCCGTCAACTTTAAATATTCCCTTTAGAATACATCTTTGTAATGTGCATATGGCTGATGCAAAACAAACAAGTTCTAATTATTGCAAACGACAGTTCACGGATTTGTTCAGTTAATTAACAGTACTGAAGAAATTCCGCAAACAAAGCGGAATTACTTAGAAATTCGAGACTTCAGAGAAGTGTTAGCTTCCCTTTCAAGCTAAAGTGAAGCATAAATAAAGCTTGCGGTATGAACTAGCACTCTCCTTTTACTTCAAACTTAGTTCCGTCAACAAACTTTGTAAAGAAATGTCTGGTGTTTAATTTGTTTTAACAGCTTATTAAGATTAAGTTAATTTGGAAGTGTTTGATATCTTATTTATTCTTGGAAAATAAAATTTGCTTTTTGCAACAAAGAGACTGATATCGAAATTATATTTACCGTAGCGTTGGACTTCTAGTCACAAGATGGATGTCACTAAGACAATCATCATCACTTTCGACAGTAAACTTCAGAAGTCTTAAGGGGAGGGCTTTTTTTCCATAAGCTGATGAAGATGATGAAACAAAACATTATCAAGCATTTTTTTTAACAAAAATAAACTTTTGCCTCTCCCATTCCACCGCCACGATTCCACAACAAAATAGAGTTAACAAACTATCGGTTGTCGAAAAAACACGGAAAATATTCCTTAGGAATTTATCCCGATACTGCAAATATCTTGCGGGAAGACAGTGCTGGGCCCACTAGGGAATATAGCGTTCTTACGACACCGCTCCTACGGGACCCTCGGCTCAGACTTTCACACTCCGAATAACTTCCACAACAGTATAAACTTGTATTAAAACTTACTGATGTTATGTACTCACAGTATGTACGGAACGTCGGCTTTATTTATGTACTCAACTTTATAGACTACGAATATCTGAACTTATACGCCTTGCTGGGCGCAAGACTTCTATGCTATTTGTTTTAGTTTAGCCAACCATGTTGGTGGCATGGCTTGCCTGACTTGTATACAAGGGGAATATAATATGATTAACTCTACATATAAAGATTACTTAACGTTGTTTCCTAAGAGATAATCCAGAGACTTCTATTATCCTGGTATTCTCTCCCATCTACTCGGTTAGGTAGTGTAATAAAAGCATTATATCAACTGATGTTTTTCACATGACATTTTCGGTGTATAATTTAAAATAACACCAAATTGCTTTTTAGCTTAATTGCTATTTAACTACATTTAAAACGGGGTGATAAGTGACTTTGATCGATGGCACACATTAACTTACGAAACGAGCTATGTATGGCACAATGGTTACACCGTAGACAATGTTATTTTATCTGAAATATTTAACTACTGTCCTGGAAACTCTAGGGTGCAATATTAAAGAAATCAGGTTCGAATAATGGGCTAAAATTCAATAAAATTAATTCTCAACTACAGTTGAGAATCATTGACATTTTGCAATCTATAGATTGCACTTGCAATGAAGGTACAATCAAAGCCGTGATTGATAACAACATTGTCATTAGCTCATATACAGCCTCTGCTACAGCTGAAAGGATGTCGGGTTTAGACCACCACGCCGACCTAGTGAGTTAACAGAATAGACACCTACTAAATCCCTAATATGTTTTAGATATGCAGATTTCCTCAAGATGTTTCCTTCACCGTAAGTGATAATCATTATAAAATTTGAGAATCCAGAGGTTGGTACCAAAGAGTTATAAACGTAAACTCTGTCACAGGCTATCCCAAACGTAAAGATTACATTGGATATAGAAAAAACTCAGACAACTATTGAATATAAAGCGGATTTTTGATGTTCGCCCCAGTAATACGGTGTCGCGCGAGTGTTGTTTCGGCTGTGATGTCGTGTTTTTATCTCCTCTGCCAGGTATTAAGGCGGGATTTTTAACAGTCTACTTTAATATCGATTTTATGGGGCTGAATCGTGTTTCGACTGGGGGATAAGATGATCTCTAGTCTTCGTGATATACACATTTATTCTTGTATATTATACGGGGTATATTCAGAGCTTGATCGGAGAATAAGGTAAATAATAGCCGCGTTGGCGTTAATAACGCCAGTAGGTTGGTAATCGCCGTGACTATCACCTGCCTTAGTATCCGATGATGGTCTGGATACACCCTGTATATAGAAGCGCTGTAAACGTACATATTGTATTCTCAAGTAATGTGAGGTTGATACAATATAAAAATGATGGCACTTGAAGGTGGATTTTAGAGTTAATTTTCCTTATAATTTCTTGCCAATTCGTCACGCAACAGACTTAAAATCCAC
This sequence comes from Cephonodes hylas, assembly GCA_030295005.1. Classification (NCBI taxonomy): domain Eukaryota; kingdom Metazoa; phylum Arthropoda; class Insecta; order Lepidoptera; family Sphingidae; genus Cephonodes; species Cephonodes hylas. Next base: position 12,241,249 of record AP025371.1, read on the forward strand.
TCCGTATTATTCACAAAATATCACATTAATTTTCCTCATAGCGATACTGTCACTTATTACGCATAATTGGAAATGAAAATCGGAAATAGCAACAAGTATCTATCACCGAAGTTTTAAGTATAGTTTAACTATTATGAATATGATACTATAACTTTAAATTAATATTATTAACAAACTTATTTCTTTACTCTTTGTTAACTATGGAATCCATACAAACACCCTTTACAATACTCGTAATACAAAAAATATTTCTCCTTTGCAACAAATAATCGTTTGTCGACAGTAAGTAGAAGAACGACTCCAAAGCATCCTCACAAAGCCTTATTAAAAGTTCCATAAAACAGCGCAAGATTGACAAGGTACTGTCGACGGAGGCGATAAGTTACGTGGATCCAATGAAGTATGCGTTTTCCTTTATCTGCTTGTTATTTAGTTAGCCGGGCAACGAGTTGCCGAGGGGCTGTATTGATTGATGGTCTCACACTTACACTAGGGCTGGCTCTAACAAAGGCACTAACAAACTTCATGCGATAACGCAATGTACAACGTGCATTCCTTTCAATTGTGATTGCAAATTGCATCTTGTAATTGGTTGTTATGACAGAAATATCAATTTGTTATTCACGTGTTTACAACAAATTATGCACGGATAGTTAGTAAGGCTTGTTGTGTGCTGAAAAATCATGGCACTAGGTCCAAATAACAGAACAAATGTATGCGACGAAGTTTTTGCCAGACTTAGATTGCAGAAAATTTTCATAGAAAAAATGTATACTTGAGAGCTCTCCACTAGAGATATGATATGTATGTCAAGTATACGAATCTACAGTACAACAGAGTGGTCGCAAAGACTTAGCATCTGTCTAACAGAGAAAAGGCTTGTACAATTTATACAATCAGCTTCTTGTCGAGAGATCAAATCAAAAATGTAATACACATATATACAGAATTAAGAACATAAGTTTTCTTTCTTCTTCTTCTTTATCAACCCATATACGCCTACTGCTAAGCACGGGTCTCCTATACCATTGAGAGGGTTTAGGCCATAGTCCACCACGCTGGCCTAGTGCGGGTTGGCGGACTACATACCTAAGTAATTGCTAAGAACTCTTAGGTGTGCAGGTTTCATCACGATGTTTTCCTTCACCGTTAAAGCAAGTGATAATTCAATGAGAATACACACACAACTTCGAAAAGTCAGAGGTGTGTGCCTGGGGTTCGAACCCGCGACCGCCTAGATTCTCGACCGCGCGCCAAAACCAGTTTTTTCAAGCAAAGTAATAACATTTTCGGCTGCATCACCCATCAGAGACCGTACGCAAAATCTAGTGATAGGTAATCAAATAAACCCACGATGTCGAGACTGGCGAGCGGCGGACGGGCCTCGTGGAACCCTAAAGCAATCTAAAACTATGAATACCCAATTAACATCCCTGCAGAGGGCCGGAGATTGCGCGTTGTATCGGCTCGAATCTGACCTTTGGCGCTAACGCATTATTTACCATCAGCCATAAAATTAAAAGGGGATCGGTATTCAATCACAAACACCAATGAATACGAAACACCGGGATACACTCGCCAATCCCGCTCTAACAAAGTAGTAATTGATGGATATTGCGCTCGGCGAGACTGCGACTATTACTCATGTTTTGAATACATTGACGTTAATGAAAGAAGATGTTGCTGGTATTAAAGTTGGATGCTTGTAAATTTGATCAGTGCAGTATGAAAAATAATGTTTAATAAATGCATTGTAGTATAAAATATTTAAGATGATCTTTCATTACGAAATGTCTAGTATTTTATGTCCAACCCTCACTAAGCCCTTATTGTGGACTAAGGCCTAACTAGTCCCAGTCTTAAAGACCGTATGGTTCCATGGGGTGAGACATATCTGAGCTCAATATTCATAAAAGCTTTCTCAAAATGTTAACATAAATAGCAGTCTTTAACTTCGCAGTTGGTTCTTTTAGAAGACTCGATATGCAAAGTCGACTTTCCACAAGTTTACATAAATTAAAGAGGGGACAAAAGGCTCTGTGTTTAAGACAATGGCAGCAATCAAAGCAGCGGCTTGTAGCATCCGACATAGAACGCTTTCAGGCTTTATACAACTTCGAATATCTTATGCACGAGACTTTACATTTATGCTCGGCTTGTTTTTAAATCATTTTATTCACTGCTTTACAGAATCATAAGAAACAGTTTCAAATCATTTTCGAGGTGATAGTCGAAGATGATCACAATAAATTTAGGATTACCATAACAATGCTCAATTTGATTAAAGACGAAAACACAAAAAAAGTATTCAAACTAAAGAGAAATTATCATCATTAATTTCTACAATTGTAACTAATATCGGCAGTCAAACACACACGTCAATCGACTTCTATCAATTTCTGCCTCATTCAATTTTCTATCAACACTTTTCCGGACCTATAACTAAGTAACGTGACAAGCATAAAAACCTAATGTCCTGAATTCGTGTGACTTCACTTACGCGCACGACACTTTAAATTAACCACGGGAGACTTGGCAACAGCGATAGACTAGCTGCAAATTAGGTTTACACACGAGAAAGATAAACACTCAACAAACACACTCAAGGCCGCTGCAATGTGCAGCAGAACATTACATCACCGCGGCCGCAAAATGGACGGTCATTTGAAAACTGTTTTCATATATCTCAGTGTTCAATTTTGCAATGTGCCTAGTTTTTGACAATCTACTTTACGAGAATGCGTTGAGTGCGCTACAAAGTGAACTGTTGAAGTGTTTATTCAAAGTTGAATAGTTACGCATGTAGTAATGCATATCACTTGTTGTAAAAAATGCATATTACAATAATTTATCAAGCATCCTTCGTGAAGTAAGGAAAAACTTAATTTGTCAAAATAATTCTATTGGGATATTTCTTGGATCATTCGATCGCCCGCCATAAACCATATCACTGGGCTTATGAAAGAGTGATTTTCTTGAAAGGACCTGTTAAAGATGATGAAAGAATAAGAAAAGGTACAAGACTAAATGACTCCTCTAAGTTATAAAGGAGGCCCATGCTCAGCAGTGGAACGTATATGGGCAATTATTGATGATAAAGCTGCTGCTGATGCTGATGATGATAATGAGGATGACAACAGGGCTTAATGAAAAAGTATATGGATTGATGACTCGGACGTGATCGATTGCGTTAAAAACCAAATTCATCCATAGGTCAATATGACAAACCCTGGTAAAACTGAAAACTACATTGTATCAGTTTTCTATCGAAACAATATTTCCTGTTTTTGAGTCACAAGTTAACAGCGAATATGTCGTATCGCTATTAATCATTTTTAAGTTAAAGCGGCAACAAGATTTAAAATTCGATTGTTTTGCAACGGTCTTATTGTACGATCGCTCTCATCACACCCAAACACGGTAAGAACATGTTACAGTACCACCACAGCCTGCACAACGGGTCTCCAATACTTCGTGTTGCCATACGGTGCGCTCCACGCGTAAGGCTCTATTACGTCATCGCCACCGAATATCGTGGTAAAAAACGCAGCAAGGTCATTATGGAGCGCTGCAGTCCGTTCACTTGCGTTTTCAACCGGGTGTAGTGTAGGTACCCGTGAGGTGCCACCCCCCTCTCGCCCCTCCCCGCACCCCCTGGGAGTTCCGCGGGAATTGCGCGCCAAAACTCAAGGTGAACCGGTGTTGTTTACTAGGCAAAGGCGAGTGAGTGTACAGCCGCGCGGGTAAGGACGATCTCGATGCGAGAGATTTCGTTGCGTGTGCGTTTAATTATTGCATTGTTTACGGTTTGCGATGAATGTGATTAATTTATATTTAGAGGTACATTTTGACCATTGAATTATACAGGTAGAGATTATCAGCATGAAAAACAGATCCTTTAAACATTTTGTTTTTTTTTTCTAGACTCCTTGCTGCTGAGACCTATTATGACCTTCGATCATATATCATACACTTATAAGGAACCAATAAGAAACTTATACTTGGTAAACCAATAAGTCACCTATCCCAAATACCATAAAATGAACGAGAATCAAAGACTACATTTCCGAAGCCTGCTGCTAACTAAAAGCCGTCTAACCGGTCAACAATGTGTTGCTATCAGCGGTGATAAATATGAAATTGTATGTGTGTTGTGTCTGGAGATAATGCGGTGCGTGGGAGGAGTGACGAGCCGTCGCGCCCTTCCGTACTTCTGTGTGGAACTTTCGAGAACACGCGCTGTGTTTAGTCTAGAATGTTCTATTGATTGAGACAGGTTTGGAAGAGTGGTGGTTGGATGATATCTGATTGTGTACTGTGCTTTTAAAAATATGTCTATAACTATAGTATTGTTCTGTGATTTGATATGATTAACATAGATTTTTTTTAATACATGACAATAATAATGGAAGATTGTTATTTCAGTCATGCAAGGCCTACTAATTTTCTTGATATCTATTGATTCACGAGTTATCTTGGCCGGCATTATTATACCAACTAACGTGAGGTTTCCATCTCTTGATATTCCGTACTCTAGACTACACTAACATGCGTACATTATCCAAAAAGAATGGCACATTTTTACGGACATTAACATAAAAACTGATACCGAAGTTTGTCAGGAGCGCCCGTTAAAATAACAAAACACGCGAGCTGTCAATATAATAAATACTCCGCCATTATCTTTCCACATTATTTAATATTCGCGCTCGTCTCGCGTGGGACTAAGCGGTTCTGTCTGTACGTCACACTGACTATTGAAACATTTTTACTATATATTTTGTTGTAACTACTACTGTGATAAATGTATGTATTAAGGTATTTAATATTTCTAATTAAATTTCTAATACACCCAAGCAATCACCATTGTCTCTTATACAGAATGTCTTTCAAAATCCATATTACGGGCGTTAAGTCCAACCACACTCATCCTTAACAACAAAATCTAAAGCAATAGCATTTTGCATTTCTGCCTATCCTGTATGTGTTTATCAGAATGTTAGCATAAACGCGTCAAAGTTAGTATCAACAACGCATCAGTGAAAATATGCTCATTTGCATTCCTTGTACGAACTGATAAATATGGTAAATTGATAGGCGTCGCCACTTAAAAAACGTGTCGTTTTAATCTATGCTCCTGTTGTGCGAGGTAAAAAAATAATTACAAGCGCCCCGTTTTACATATTCGTTAAGGCGCAGTCGAATGTCGCGAGAGAAGGAATACGATTTTACCTAGGTTGATATTAAATTGAATTGGATCAAACATTTAAACCTGATATATAAGATTTTGTTTTAAGACTTCTTTTCAATTAGTAATTACTTCCGTTTTTACCTTTTTGTATAGGCTAGAAGCAGCTAGCAAGCTGTCTTGTGCCCATCTTTGCAACTAAGAGGATTAAGCATTAGTCCCCCACGCTGGCCTAGCGCGGTTTGACATATTATCAGTTTCATATATAACTATGTAACTTACTATAACTTTTTCCTATTAACAAAGTAATTAGGGTTTTTTAAAGTCCATTATTTTTCATCGACTATAAATATTGTACTGTCTCCAGTGTAGGGCATTAATCAATTAACTTTTAATTAAACTAATCAAGTGACTAAAAAATGATTAAAACTAACAATTAACTTTTTTGCAAATTTTGTTCAAAAGGATGGTCCGGTTCTACAACCGGATACATATTATACCCTTGACATATTCAAGTATTATTAAAAATACTTGATAAAAAAATTAATTGTTAATTGTTAATTTTTTTTTCGTAAAATAACTAACAATTGATCAATTGTTAATCGTATAAAACCATGATTAATAATTAATTAGTTGTTAATTGCTGTCACTGCAGTTAACAACTACTTATTAATTGTTAATTTTTAATTGTTAGTTTAATTAAAATTTGCCCAACACTGACTGTCTCATTTGCTAACTTCTAGTATTTATCCTTAATTTATTTGAATTTATTGTCAAAATTCTTCCCTCTAACCGAGAAGTATCGAGCCCTTAAACGAACGCCTACGGAGATCATTTGCGTACATGCGTTTTTTTATGTATCGTAATTTGCGCGCGAAACTGTTACGCCTTACTTTAAAACCGATTGCAAGTGTTTGAGCCCTTGTTTTTATTACTTTAGAAGTTTCATATAAGATTTTTTGAAGAACAATACCTATTTTCTTTACATGGATGTAGTGGTGCTCAGTTTAATAAGCACCGATAACGTAACGAGGTATTATGACATCATGAATGTCTGACGTCATTTTTATTGAAGGAAGAGACTTGGTGATTTTTTTGCTATATTGGAGTTAAGAATATGGTCTGGCTTCATTTCTTTTGAGAAATAACTATTCGAAAATACTGTTTTGTAATAAAAACTAAAGATTTTCTAATCTGTAAAAATTAAGCTCCTGATTAAATGCGGGATGACTTCTCCTATGTACAATCATATAGGAATTATATAAATGCTTCGAAATGTCTAAAATCAGCATTATTATTTGAGTTAAATACATCACAGAAAGGTAAAACATCAGAATTTTTAGCCATTCTTTCTCTATTTTAAATCTGTATACAAATTACAAACAGACAGGTTATGGGCTATGAAGAATCTGATATGTCACTTGTTTTTTTTATGTTTTTTTGCGAAGATAATCTCAGTATATCTTGCTGAGGCTGCCAGGTCGTAAAGATAAACTTTAAGGTTAAGTGTTTACGTTCATTATGAGGGCCCGATACTTGTGAATGTGTACAATAAGGAAGCTATAATCGCAACGACATTTTGCGCGAAATATTATTTATTTTTCCAGCAGTTTGTTTTTACGAACTTTTTTCAAGACATTTGTAAGAATAAAGTATTTTTTAGTAAGCGGAAGGTGTCTTAGTCCTAATTCTAAGATCTATTGTATCTTCGATTTACTGTATCTTGTAATTCTTTTGTAGAAAATATATTTACTTATTGGCCGAGGCAGTACATTCATAGAAGTCCAAAAGCGTTCTTCTTCTTCTTCATCAACCCATATACGCCCACTGCTGAGCACGGGTCTCCTCCACCATTGAGAGGGTTTAGGCCATAGTCCACCACGCTGGTCTAGTGCGGGTTGGCGGACTACACACCTAAGAAATTCCTAAGAATTCTTAGGTGTGTAGGTTTCATCACGATGTTTTCCTTCACCGTTAAAGCAAGCGATAATTCAATTTGAATACACAAGCGTTTAAGTCCAAAAGCGTTACATGTTAATTCTGAAATTTTTAGCTTACAATTCTACAAAATTGATTTTGTGAAATAAAAATTAGGCAAGCTGGGTTTTCTATGAGGAGTACTGCCACTTCTTATTGGTCGTGCTATTTCTGAGTAACAACTAAAACTATACTTTTTAAATGATCTTCGGCGCGTAAATTACATGAATCCAAAACAGTGGACTCATCTCCTAATACGCAAGACTTTGGTATCGTAGCGTAGTATAAGATTTCTTATACCTAGCTATTTATCTCTGTTCACCCCTTTTGTAACACAGGCTTAGTATGTTTATGTTAATTCAAGCCGGCCACAGTCACCGAGAAATGTGAGCCTAACATCCGACCGCAGAATTAATTACTAATATTCTCAGTCAATTATACGTCAACAATAGTCCACCACACAGTATTGAATTTCTATTTTACAATTCTATTCCAATTAGTAGAATATTTTCCGCTGCCATTCCTATAGTAAAATTCCCGAAGTTTATTATTTCACTCGTCGGTAGATATTAACCGGGACTAGATGCTATTTTTATATTAAAAAAATTACGACATAGCCGCACGCCTGTATTTCCCGAAAGGATAGACAAAGGTGCATTTTTTCCACCTATATTTCGCCATGTTTTTTAGTGTGGGATCAAAGCTATGTATGTATGTGAACGAATATATATCCCAATATCTCCCCTATAGTCTATTTAGACTGCATCATAGGTTCTTTACTTCACCACAAAAGTTCGATTAAAACCACCCGCAAATCACATGTATTGTAATTCCATTCTCCATGGCTGTGCGTGATGCGTGAAGAGACGATACTCTACACATTGGCGTACTGTTTGTATGGTAACTTTCACCGAGTGCGCTTACCTGCCTGCTGACCCGCGGGCCGCGATACACTTCGCACATCGCAAAAACAGCGCTTTCTAAACACATCACTACATGGCGATATGAGGTTTCACGACACTACCAGCGGGTTGAGGTCATCAGTAAGTTAAAGGGGTCATTTTCTAATTTTGTGTTTAAATCTTGTATTTTTCCTTCGGGATCTTACGATGCGCCTAAGCTTGGGTTGGTTAAATGATGAAAATTGCATTGCCGAAATAACGCAATTTGGTCTCAATCATCCACTGCGCGGGCCTAGTGCTGTTACCTAAGAAATTTCTAGGAACTGTTAGGTGTGCAGGATTCCTTAAGAATTTTCCTTCACCGTTAAATGTGATAATTTATTTAAAATACGTGGACGTAAAATCTGAGGATTATGAAAATGATTAAGATTATCCATCACAACTCATACTTTTGTTGACCTATAAGAATCTTTTTAGACATTTTTTTTTATCGCCTAAGCAGGCAGACGAGCCGACGGCCCGCCTGATGGTAAGCGGTCACCGCCGCTCATGGACTTGGCAATGCCAGGGGCACAGCCACGCCGCTGCCTACCGTGTGGAAAAAACTCTTTTTAAGCCTCGTTTGAAGAAGGCCATGTCATAGCGCTCGGGGAACACCGAGGCAGGGAGTTCATTCCAGAGCTTGCACATACGTGGTAAAAATGACCTCTGGAAACGCACCGTACGCGTACGGTACGTCTCCAGGTGATATGGATGAACTCTACTGCGGTGACGGGCGGTGCGATGGTAGAACGGCGATGCCGGTACCAACCCGAACAGTTCTTCGGAGCACTCCCCATGGAACAACCGGTAGAACACACAAAGAGACCCAAAGTCTCTCCGCAGTCCTAACGGCTGTAGTCTCTCCGTGAGAACGGGATCATCGACGATGCGAACGGCCCGTCGCTTTAAGGAGTCAAGTGGGTCGAGCTGGTATTTTGGGGCACCTGCCCAGAGATGCGAGCAGTACTCCGGATTTGCGCCTTACTGATACTAAATCACGAATTCTTCACGTCAATCCTTAGGCGTGTTGCCTCTGGTTTTACACAAGTAATCTCAAATAGCTGCAGTGTCATAGGATGGAAATCTATCTAAATTTGTTGTAATGAATTAAACATACTTATCAAATTCAAGGGGTATAAACAATAGTCATACATTAAGTAATAAAATACATTCTTGGCCTAGAACCGTTCTTCACGGAACTCAACAGAACGGAAACGTTTTTTTCGTATTAAAGCAATCGTCGGTCGGTCGTAAATGGCCCTTTATGGTTTCGTATCCTAAGTGTTGTTATTGTTGTATCAAACGCTATTGTCAGAATCTTTGGAGTGATTGTAGGTGAAGCGTATATTCAAATCGATAGACATTTCACAGCATTCGTACCTTGAGGTCAGTCTTTGGAAGTGTTTGAAAATTAAAAAACTAAAACTGATAAAATAAGCAGTGATGGTCTCGAGGTTTAGGCGTGCGGTCGAGAATCTCGGCGGTCGCGGGTTCGAACCCCAGGCACACACCTCTGACTTTTCGAAGTTATGTGTGTATTCACATTGAATTATCACTTGCTTTAACGGTGAAGGAAAACATCGTGATGAAACCTGCACACCTAAAAGTTCTTAGGAATTTCTTAGGTGTGTAGTCCGCCAACCCGCACTAGGCCAGCGTGGTGGACTATGGCCTAAACCCTCTCAATGGTAGAGGAGACCCGTGCTCAGCAGTGGGCGTATATGGGTTGATGAAGAAGAAGAAGAAGAAGATAAAATATGAGTAATATGTTGTTTTTTGTTTAAGAGACCAAATTCATCATCATAAGCCTATATACGGCCTACTGCTGGGCACGGGCCTCCTCTAAAACAAAGAGGGGTCAGGTTTTAGTCCACCACGGTGGGGTATGCGACTTGGCAGACGACATAGTTAAGAATTTTTCCTAAGAACTGTTTTCTAGATGCGTAGGCTTCCTGACGGTGTTTAAAGATTAATTTTATTAGTTAGAATTCCTATTCAATCCTTGCGAGTCAAAGCCAATACATGTTAAAATACTCGTTTTGGAACGATTTTTCTACTGATCCACGTAGATAGAAAGTTAACAAGAACAACTAAAGTTACACAATTGGTCTTTTTCTGCTATTCATGCGTTTGTTTGTGAACTATACCAATTGTGTTGCGTTAAATCTATTTTAGTACAAGATCGATACATCGCCGACACATTAATGCGAAGATGTGGGCGTATTTGTAACTACACATAGTGTTCAGTCTACTATGAGTTCTTGTATATCATCTTCTTCTTCTTCATCAACCCATATACGCCCACTGCTGAGCACGGGTCTCCTCTACCATTGAGAGGGTTTTAGGCCATAGTCCACCACGCTGGCCTATTGCGGGTTGGCGGACTACACACCTAAGAAATTCCTAAGAACTCTTATGTGTGCAGGTTTCATCACGATGTTTTCCTTCACCGTTAAAGCAAGTGATAATTCATTGTGAATACACACATAACTTCGAAAAGTCAGAGGTGTGTGCCTGGGGTTCGAACCCGCGACCGTCGAGATTCTCGACCGCGCGCCCAAACCTCGAGGCCATCACTGATCATAGATCATCATAGTCATCAATTACGTAATATCGATTCTAGAGCAGCCACCAGTAAGAAGCGATGTTGTATCTAATAACTTTTCGCAGCCTCAGATCATACCTCTATATTATATTTTGGACGTCCATCGAGGCATTTGCTCATTAAGATTCGCGCAATCTTTGTGTCCGCGAAGGTTTCGGCACGAGGCAAGCTTTCGGGAGCTACGGGTTCAATCCTCATGCAGTTTTAAAGTTATTTGTTTATTCACAATAAATTATTGCATAATTTAACAGTGGCTAACATACCTATAACACATTTGTCGTAAATACGTAATTAACCAAATGGTTTACTGATGTAACTCAACCACTTGAACTCAAAAACTAAGGCGTACGGCTCAGGGCGTACACACAAGTTGTAAACTATATTTACGTCATATAAAGGTTTCACAAAACTTATAGAAGAATACCACATAAAAATTAAATAACGTCCAACGCGGCTCAACTCCGTAAACAAACTTAGCACACAGACGTCGGAAAGACATAAGAACCGCTCGAAAACTGCCAAGTAACGTTAAGAAATTCCCGAGTCCATAGATAAGTACGACATTTCAGCGTGGAAATTCCATCAGATTTTAAAAAGAAGCTTGCAGTTAATGGGTTCGTAAGTTTTTCTTATTAGCGAGCCCGCCGAGTGGCCGACGAGCTCCTATTAACTCCCCCACCCGACCGCCGTCAAATAAATTCTACTCCATTATTTTAATTTAAGACGCAACTATTTGCCCTGTTTAATTACGTTGATAGTTAAGCGGAATTGATGTTCGGCGGGATGTAGTGATTGGTGATCTGTGCGTGCGACTTACTCGGCGCAATCGTCGCGCAACGACGTATGAACCTACATTTTACGGATTTCAGTAAATGTTTAAAATAATGTAAACTATTTATATACATACGTCATAGAAAGGCGATCAACTCGTTCTACAATAAAACCATGTTGCTGAACAACAAAACACTTGATTTTATTAAAGTATATTTGAATCGCGCAACACAATATGCCTCGCGTGTCGATAATGAACTGAACACCAGTACTTTTCATTTTATCGAACCAAATACGAAAAAAAACGATATGAAAGCGAAATTGAGACCTTTGCGATATGTTGAGTTCCCCAACTAGAACTTGAGAGGACTTGAGAGAACTTGAGGAGATTAGAACTTGTAAATATCCACATTATTTTTTGCATTTCACTTTAGATGACCTTAAGAAATTGCCGGATAATCGTTAGCAACAACCGTATATTTTCCGCCCAAGAACTTACTCGACTATCTTAATTTGGGACGCAATCAGGAAAAGTATTAAAAAATCAATGGACACATACTAACTATAAAAGAAACTATTTAAAAACATTTGTATTTTAGTTGCTAAAAATACTTCGCTATTTTGTTCCTTAGCATTTTTGTCATTTTCCGTAAATAGTACCTATTGGACCATTAAAAGAAGCAAACTAAAACTGATTAGAGACAACAAAGTTAAATCCGGGTAAAGTTTGTAACGTGAGCACGGTAACCGAAAAAAACAAGTTATTTGCGAGCGGCGATAAATCAGAGCAAACACTAAAAACGTATCTTGACTGATATCAGAGGGAAGAATAAAATCGCCATCGTTACGGTTTTTATAGTTTTGGTCAAGTCGATAAGCGGTTGGTAGGTGGGCGGGCGGCGGGCCCCCGCGGCAGTTTTCCTCATTCCGTCCCTGATGTGAATTGAGAGCCCTACTTAGGTAGCATCGTGAGCTTTTACGATAGGGCTTTACGATTTATTACTTACTCCACATTTTTAGGACTGGCTCTATTAAAAGGTTTCGTCCGGGGAACTTTATTCTTGTGTACATTTTTGCCGGAGTTCGGGGCGTTAAGGGCTGATACTTTTTGTTTTTATTGTGAACGGCCGATAGGCCCTACGCCCTCGCTAGGACCAAGTTCAGAGTGATACATGCTAGGAAGTAGCGCCTTAATTACAAACAGCAATTGTGCAGTGTATAAATTTTTTGTATGGCAAAAACATATACAGAATGCTTTCTCTTCTCCGTAGACAATGTAACTGACCTAATTCGTTCACTTGTTCCCAATCTATTTCATTGTTTGACTTGAGATCTTTTGTAGCTGAAGTTAATTTACAACGGATTTGGTTGGAGTTAGTGCACTTTTTAATTATTGCGACAAACCTATCATTGAATGGGGAAGGCTGAAGGCATTATGGAGAGCACATTTTGAGCAATCGATGTACAGAGCGCTAAACAAAAGGCACAAAAATAAAAAGATACTCTTGTTTCCGATATACATTCCAGAGACTTTAATTACAAAATCCAGACACAAATTGTAAACCTCACAATTTACTTAAAAAACAAACATAACTTCGAAAAGTCCGCGACCGCCGATATCCTCGACCGCACTGCTTATAAACAACCATACACAGGAGGTAAATATATCTACACTTCTATATATAGTCTATAGTACCTCACAACAGTAACACGTGGAGCGTGAAGTATTAGTGGACCGTATTGTACATCTCTGGCGCTGACAGAACGCCAAGTCGATCCATCATAACTTGCACTAATCACATCAGCGAAGGTCAATTAAATCATACACACACGGCGTACGAGTTGACAGCTGTAATATGGGTTGCCGTGTTCAATTTATGGATATATAGTATGTTTCATAGTAGAAGTAACATGTAATCATTAGCGGATATAGTAATAATATTGGACAATGCTTACATTATATAACTTCAAAGATTTCCCTGTCTGAGTAAAATCGGTATAGCGATCACTGTCTTTTATGATTATGTTGAACCCTTGGTTATGTTCATTTTTAAGCCCCATGCAATAGATGGAAGTGTAGTGCTTTTTCTAACATCATTTTCAGGGCATATTAACTGACCTTAGTATTAAAAAATAGTTTGCAAAATTGGGGTAATGAAACACCGATCTTTCGATATTTACGCTTATGCTTTAAGAACGACAAGTCAGTCAATCAATAAGAGTGGAGTTTATATTACTCGTTTACGAATCAGACGGTAAATTATTATTATTAACATAATGGCACGGCAAAGTAACCGCACTGGACTTGTTGGTAAGTAGAGCTATCCATATAACCAAGTAGTGAAAGACTAAATCTTTCGTCTCTTAACACACACATAACCTACAATGTTGCCTACAAACTTTACACTTAAATAATCCCAACTTATAAAGGTACACGTGTGTAATATTCCATTGATTAAAAATACAACCGGGTTTAAAAATATAGTAGAGAAACAGTGGCCAAAATAATTCCACATTGAAATGCTCATTGTGGACGGTTGGAAGCGTTGTCTGTACAAACAAACGCACAGGATCTATAGTTAACCGCGTGTTGGAAAATCACGAGGGGAGAGCTGCGCGGGCGCACCGCTGTCTCTACGCAAACACGGACGGTCACAGTGCTGATACACGCAGTAGTACAACGTGCAAACATAATATTAGTAAATTAATCGGTATAACAACTTAGTTAAAATCATTTTTTTATTTAACAACCTATCGCATGTAAAGTAATATCGATTAGATTTTTAGATACATTCTTATGTATCAGGAAACCCTATAAATAGGTCTGTATCTAAAACATGTTACTTTACAATTACGTAACCATTCTTAGTATTACATTATTTCACGGCCGAAACTAAAAAACTAGTTATTGTCATATTTATTTTGGATCCATTATCAAGATCGATGCGATAGTGTATCAGTTATAAAAAAAAATAACGTCAATAGTTTGAAGTTGTAAATAATTCGTTTTCATCGTGTAAACATTCATATCAATTAAGCTTTATGCTCAGTTATCTGCGTTACATTGCGAAATTCCCCCCAAGGTCATCTGCAGGTCACTGACCGCCGAACAGCTGATACCGCAACCGTATCATAATAAATATGGATGGGTTTTGTTTGCCAATCGCCGCGACGCAATACGCGAACGACTTATCGAACAGTCACGAGTTCGATTAACGTCAGAATTTCTCTAGTGTTTTTGGAGAAATTTTGTTGAAACCGACTTTTTACGATATTGTTACATAATCGCAGTACAGTTGTAGTCACAATAAAATGTTTATACTCCGACAAACATTTAAAAAAGGTTAATAATAAGTTCAAATGCAAAATATTTGATTATTAAAATTTATAATGGTAACATCTAAACTACATTTAGTGCGACAATAACAACGTAAACTTTGTTTGAAGGAGATAATCTCCGATAATAACCGATGTTAAAATATCTTTTGTTTTAAAACCGTAAATCATTTATATAGATTTAGAAACGCTAATTTTTTTTAAATTTTATATTTGCGTAAGAAAATATTACTACAACTAAAATTAATGGTCCATATTTGATGTGTACCGGTCACGTTTCAGTCACGCTTGTATCATCCATGTTAATTATTTGCTTTAAATGCAAAGTGTTCTTATGCAAACGTAACGTATGCAACGTCATCCCAACAGATTTACATTCATAGTAGTAGTAATAGTAGTTCATAGTAGGGATGTTGCGAATATTCGCATCCGCATCCGCATATGCGGAACATTCGCATCGATTTGGACATCCGCATCCGCATCCGCATCCGCATAAATCGCTGCGGAGCTGATGCGGTTGCGGATGTGTAGCAGATCGCGAAAAGAAAGAAAGGGGCGAGGGGCGGCGAGGTGCGCGTGTCGGTCTCGAGTGTCGAGTGGGTGACCGCACGTGCTGATTGACCAATAGGAAAGCAATAACATTTTATACAAATCAACCAATCGATCAATTTTATACAGATCCGCATCCGCATCCGCATCCGCGGATGTGAGCCACTTAAAATCCGCATCCGCATCCGCATCCGCGGATGTGAAAAAAATTGAATCCGCAACATCCCTAGTTCATAGTCGTGTTTATATTTCACTAGATTCTGTCGCTACAAGCCACGTGACTTTCGAATTGAGCATTATTTATCATTTATAGACACAAGTGTCATCAATTAATTTTGTTACGTAACAAAAATCTGTTTACATCACCGTAAAAGACCTTTCTCTATAATGCTGTTAAGCCGTAGAATAACCGTGGGCAAAAGCCTATATATCATTTATTATACATAAAAAAAGAGTACGAATATAAATATAATAAGTTAACTAATCAAAACAGTAAAATTGAAACCCTCACTTCGGTTCGAAACATTTTATTCGGAAGGAATCCAAGCGTCAATACGTGAACGTTCAATCCGTAGTACGAGAACGTACATTTCCATTGATGAGTGTGTTGTGACTAACCAACGACCTAAATATAGAACTTACTTACGTAATCTTACACGTGTTTACATTCATAACGTGATTAGTTTACTAACACGCAAAACATTTCAACTTTACATATTCGTTTTATCATCAACGACCTTAACACTAAGGTGTGCTCACCTTTTTTACTCATTTTCCTGCACACTGTCGACTTATACAGATGACCTAGTTCTAGCTACTTAATGATGTAGGTTTTTCAATAATATACTGCGTCGCGAGTAAATATATAATATGCAAATATTTTTTTTTTCGTTACACTTCTTATAAATTTTTCAATAGTGTTAGACTATTTATTGGCTTCATCTTTTCATAACATTTATGAATAAGACCTACATAGTCCCAAGCGACATAACATCTATTATCTTAGCAAAGGTACAGTAATGATTTGTATAAAAAGTCAGTAAACTGAAGGGTTGACGTGTTGTGAAATCAATGAATCCATTTACAAATTAATCGAGACGTCAGTGGGGCGAAATAAAAAAACACAACAATTTTGGTGACAAATGGAAGCCCATTCATATATAGTAACGAACTCGTCATGTTTACGACAAAAATAGTAACAATTACAAAGAAGAATGAAAATAAAATATCACCCTTAAATAAGTAGGCGTCGAGTACCAAACAGCGAACCGTGCCAATGATGAAACTTTGCAGTTACGGAAATGTTCTTAGAATAACGAGTTATGATAGATTGTTAAACTTGTAATGTGAAAAGTTTAAACAATATCTTTGGGGGTGATTTTAGCCAAATTGATTTTGAAGTTGAAATGAAAATAAAATATGATCGAGCCTTACGATAATTGAATTAAATCAATCATCTTTATTATTTGCGCTTTATACTTTACTACAATGATATTTTAACATACCTATCATTTGGACTATAAAAGCTATTAAATGTACATATAAGTGTATAAGTGACATTTCCAACAACTTGAAGAGAACATCCCACATTTTTTTCGTTTATACATCATTATACAACAAAATTTATACCTTCGTGATGTTATAAAGACTCAAATACTTTTATGTAATCATTGGTGGTTATATTGCACTACTGTACTGGCTATACTGCGGCGGCCACGTCACCGCATTATGTAAACAGTCGGCCCGTACTGCGTGGCTCGGCGCGGCCATTCAGTCGACATCGCGGGCTGCGCATGCGCACGCATGCACACGCACGATAAAAGTGAAACATCGCGCCATACTTGAAAGCCATCTCTTGGATGAGATGGTTTTTTATGAAGTACATTATACATATTGACGAATGCCAAAATGACAGTCGTAGATTCACGTTTAAGACGCCTCAGATTCGTTATTACTCGTATTTTGTGTCGAATAAACGTTGTAAATTGGAGAAAATAGAATGAAAAATTCTTAATTATTAATTGTTTTATACGATGATTTCCGAGGTATGAGAAATTTATCAACATACGACGAATTACTGTGGGAAAATAGCAATGAATTTTTAAGATATTCTAACGACAATTATTTATAAATTTACTTACTGCAGTCCACGTAGATATAGTCCATTCAACTTTTTAATAATTTGAATATAGTATTCACATAACATTAAAACATATACCATCGTTACCAGCAACGACTATTCTTTCATCAATAAGATCATCGGCGCGACGTGATCAACTTTAGAGACATCTATAATGACTTTCATTAACAAACTACCCAGACCCGAAACATATATTGCTTAATCATACATAATCCTCGGCACGGGGATTGAACTCGCGGCCTCTCATATCATGGCCATCTTCTCGCCCACTGCACCACATACATTCTTCAATATACACCATTCTAATCACGCACGATCCAATAATATAGTAATCACAATTCAACGACCTTTAACGAGTTTCGAAGTTAAAAGCGTCAACCTTCAGACAAAATATCGTATTGACTCGCTTTCAAATGTAGTTTTCGTGTATAGTACATAAATAAATAAAACTGCCTTTCAATTCGAACCAGTAAGAATGATGCATTAGTTTTTTAACTTAATCTAACGGATTTGAGTTTTTTGTCTGCTTTTTGAAACCCAGTATTATCAAGTTAGCTTCGTGAATGTATATATATACAAATATATGTATATAAATATGCGTCACACACTTATAAAAGTTGAGATAGATTACCAATTGTCAGAAATAATATTTGGTCTAAAAGTAATAGTTCGCAGTTAAAAGTCTCTCTATGTCTAAAGTGTAAAGAGAATCTTTATTTTATTGTGGGACGCCAATATACGTCTGAAATTATTAGCTGCAAACAGTATTTAACATACTTACTATCGACTAATCATAAGAAAGTTGGATTATTATAAACTATTTCCAGTCAAACCAAAATAGCTGCAATTTATGTGATAAGATCGCCTAAATTCTACTTAACATGAAGTGATTATGCTTTTGTTTTGTTTGAAGTCTTCTCGTCTACAACACTTTATCGTTAAAAAAAATATAAGTGACTGAAAGTTAATACCTTAAAGAAGACTATAAATAAGGTTTGATTTATGACAACCAATGATCTTTATCGATATGATTACAAAGAATAACCGATAAGTGAAGATGGCTATGTCTACTTCCTTATCAATGTGTATACAATTATTTGTAACATGTCGGAAATGAATCGCTATCGGCAAATAGATCGTATTCACGATACTATCACATACCTTACTCTATAGTGCTTGTAACTACAACACTTTTCATTGAAAAAACAGAGCGATAACTCCTCAAAACTAATCCGTATTCGATCCACAAATAACACGTAAAACTCTCATAATTTCCGATAAAAAAAAATTACATTTACATCCGAGTTTTCGAAAACGAAACTTGCATTACAGGGGAAAAAAAGTAACGTACCCATTCACGGCACATTGAATCCCAAAGAGTCGGGCACGATTCAAACCAGATTTCCTTAGCTGCAGTACGGCGCAGTGAAACTGCCGACGTCGATGAACTAGCTACTTAATCCAAGAGCACTAGTAGAAACTACATTTTACTACGGCCGAGCTAGCTATACGCAAAGCCAATTTCCTAGGCTCTAAGCACTTACATCGCGCGGGACGGATTTAGTCACGACATCGGCTGCACACCGACTTGTGTTGTCACATATGGCTAATACAGTGTAGCTTACGAGTGTAGGAATAAGATAACTTTATTGAATTTTGAAAATCATGGGTGGAAAAGTCAAATCCTTTAACACACATTTGTCCAAAAAATGAACAGGGAACTGTTTCTATGATCTACCATTTCAAATCAGGTAAAATTTTCCTAACATTCGCTATAATCTTTGTCACTTCCAAGCTTTTTTGGTGACAGCCCTTTTTTCGTAATTAAAAATAAATTATTATATTTGGTACATAGAATAAGTTGAAGTTACTGATGGAATTTTGTCGAAATTAAAAAAATCTTTTCGCAAGTCTAAACAAACATCTCCTAACTCTGGCCAGTATACAGTATAAAATAAATGCTTTAAAGATAATTACGGGTGGCGTGCACACGTAATGGTAAAACCTTTTTCTGTCTTCCATTTGCATTAGCTTTGTGTAATTGCTTTGTTAATCTCCTTTCGTACATCCCCTTCTGAGTGCCCATACAATCCCAATGTATGTTTGTCAATGTTCCGTCCGTTTATTTCAACAAGATATATATTTTCTTCGATTAATATCAGATTTTATTTATTCTGATATTTAGTTATAACACATGAAAAATTATTATTTTTGTCGATAATGTCATCTACAACTATATTACTTTTCCTTCATGACAATGAGGTAAAGTCAATATTAACGTAACATTCGACTACAAAGTAAAACTTCGCGGTCATGTAAAGAAATATGACAAAGTAAGCATCAACAGCTGACATCATTGAAATGAGGAATTATATTTTTTTATGCCATCAATAACTTTAAACATGACAAATGACAGTACAAACCATCGTTACAAACAAAAAGATAATTTAAATGCGAAAAACAAATAAAATATAACTGTATTTCCAAACTTGGACAAAAGCCGGTTGTATTAAAATACATTTAGGCTAAAGAACCAATTAATTAACTATAACAATGTGTGCAAATTAAATATACCCATCATTTAAATTCCATTCTTTACAACGATATGCTGAAAAGAAATAACAACTGTTAGAAGATGTCCATTTATATAAAGTTTACAACTGGACAAGCGTGGACTCTCGACTCCATTCCTCGGTTATGCGCAACGTGTAATGACTAATTACATTTATACATTTTATTAGACATCGTGTATGTTATGATAATTTTCTATAATTGAATTATTCATACGTAATTCAATCCAGATGTTAGACGTATATACGTTAATAAATGTGCATCGGTAACCGTTTTCATTTCGTTACTATCAATGGAATTTCTACTAATGCTTACAGACAAAGGTGTATTTGTACACTCACTTTTTCTGTACGACACAATAATTTTTTAAATAAAGCTAAAGTATGTAAAAATAATAAGTTAGAAAGTATCGAATGGTAAAAAGGACTAGCTTTAGGGTTACATAGAAAATACAACACTACTGAAATCATAAAGGCTTTACAGCAAGGACGAAGAAAGTATATAGTAGACAGAATAACACCAATTTGCGATCGAGTAAATTGAACCCTTGTCGGTACACGCCTTCCCTTTTCCACTGAAGAGCCTTAGTGCGCACCTGCGTCTAGACATTACGTACAAAGTAACCAAAAAGTATTCACATGCGTTTTAGATAAAACCGGGGAGAAAAATATATTTTATATCATACAATGGGCCGCTTATGTTACTGTCCATCAATCACGTTTCCTGTCTCGTGGCGTTATAAGAGAATTGTTCCCGACCGTCCCCATTTTTCCTCCGAAACCCATTTGGTTAAATGAGATAAAAAATTGTACAATCTCACAGGTAATTTATGTAATACCTATCCGTCTAGATATAATTTGATATATTTTGTTACGTTCTTAGTTACATTAACGGTGCGGAAAAATACTCGGTAATTTTCATCCTTGGGTATCGGACTGTTTTTATGTCTTCGCAAATCACTTTAATAGTTAAGTAAACATTGTTATGGAATATTTGGCAGTAACACTCTAGTAAATACTCTAAAATCTTCGTTCAATGAACAGTTTTAGTTGCTATTTAATATTCATATGCTTTAAGTTTTATTATTTGCAGTCTCAAAGTGGTGATAGATATTACAAATAATATTGTGACATGTGAATAATAAGATTACGTGAATCAATAATAAACCGCACAAAGACAAATGTTTGTGTAATCCACAAATATATATTTCGGTTCTAGGTGTTTGTGAGAGCGAAAACTATCCCAAAAATTCTGATACGACACCTGTGTCGTGACTTGTATAATGAATTCAATTATGGGGTCATAACTACGTGTGTGGCGATTGAGTGTAGTTATTATTACATTATACACAACAAAGCCGCGATAAACTATATTTCTTTGAAAATTAAACAACTATATTTTCAAATGAAAGTAATCGTAAAGAGTCACGCCATTTAACTTATTGTAAATTGATAACGCGAGCCAATAACACATTTAGGCCGTTCGTTCGCACTGAAATCTCATTAATCCATTTAGAAAATCGTCTAAAATTGATCTCGTTTCATCTTCCAGTCGAATGGAGGCAGGATTTTGGCGTTGAGGCGGTTTATTTTACAGCAGTTTATACAGTTTTAAAACAACCGGCGCCCTTCAAGTATTTTTAGTGACTCCGACCCCACAAGAAGGGGTAACATTCTGTGGCATTACCCTTAAACATTTTATATACTTATCGAAAGTTGTACATTGTTGAATAATTTAAAGTTGATTTAATAATGGGATTTGGAGCTATCGTCTGTGCATTACCCAATATCTGAGAGGGATAAACTATAAATGATGTCCTCGAGTTTAAGACGCGGGGTTACGTCTAAATATTGCCGGTCGCGAATGCAAGTTCCGGCACAATAAATTTGCAAACTTATAAATTCTTAACTGTGTAGTCCGCCAACCCGGTCTAGGCCAGCGTGGTAGATAAAAGCCTACCTACTGACATAAAAAGTTACCAATTAGACAACTCTAATCCTCCTTATGTAATAAAATTGTATGCATATACAAGGACATCAAGTCATATACTAGTATAGTATATCCCACCAGTGGGCTTAGGTTTGTCTCGCGACATTTTTTGTCTTACAATTTGGTTACGTCGTGAGTCGTGACTCGTGACCCATGGTTTCAAATTAACTAATCTTTGAGTTAAGAAGCATTTGGTGCATACTCTAATATTACATCCAAGTGCTTGCCTTGGGAACTCAAGTTTTATTTCTCAACTAGCTTTTGCCCGCAACTCCGTCTACGTGGACTACAGGGTTGGGTTCAGAAAGAATATAAGTTGTAGTATTTTACTCCGCAGAGCCCCATTTACTTAAATATACAAAAATCATAGTAACAATTGGTCAAATTGTTTCAACGTGAAACCGTAACGCGCCGGTCGACGCCTTGAGTATCATTATTGCGCGCTTGATCATTATTTTGAAACTGCGATATCTTCTAAGATACTCATTGAAATCAAATGATGTAAAGGACAAATTTATTTTATATTAAATACTTGTAATGAATAACGCATTTATTTGGATAAGGATTAATATCATGATTGTGAAAACACCTTCACAAATAATGCTTTATTTAAAATAAATTTGGTTAGAATAAAAAACGTTATAGTGAGCCAACCTTAAAAGATAGACATATGCTGTCGCGGACATTTTTTTAGAATTTTTAAAGGGGAACAATTCTGTCATACATTATTTTAGCGAAACTTTAACCGTTTCTGCAGCGTACGCAGCGGAAGCTCACAAAAAGGAAAAAAGTCCCCGATTTTGAAACATTTTTTTATTGCTGCTCCGCTCCTATTGGTCGTAGCGTGATGATATATAGCCTATAACCTTCCTCGATAAATGTGCTATATAACAGTGAAAGAATTTTTCAAATCGGACCAGTAGTTCCTGAGATCCTAGCGTTCAAACAAACAAACAAACAAACAAACAAACAAACTCTTCAGCTTTATAATATTAGTATAGATAAACGGTAATCTGTGTAGTTTTAAAAGGGCAAGATTCAATGAAACAGAAGACGATACAATTTACTTAGTACGTAATTAAGTAGGCGATGATTCACAGAGGAAACGTTCGATAACAAAGCATATTTTTTATATGGACAGTCATTACTAAGAATATGTTGGATACGCTATGTCGGTCACGCAGCTCAAATGTATGGCGTGCGATCAAGACGTCTTAGGTGGTATTCATAGGTTAAACGAAGTGCTATCATCATTATCACCATCAGCAGCAGCAGCCTTTATTTCGTCCACTGCTGGACATAGGTCTCTCCTATGGCAAGCCACTGGGCTCCCTCTTCGGCTCTTCTCATCCAACCGCTGCCAGCCAACTTAAGAATATCATCACTTCACCTGGCCAGAGGGCGTCCTACACTACGTTTGCCGCGCCGTGGTCTCCACGCTATTTATATTAAAAAACTTAAGAGTCTGGAAATGCATACGAAAACGATGGGACAGTTCTTAGTCTTTTTGCGAATTAAAATGTAACTGAAGGCTAAACGTGTTTTACGAATTTAATCGTGAAATTTAAACTATTCAAATACAAAATTGGTTTCCTGACTAAGTGATTTTTGGGTCCATTTACTTATAATTAAAGAATATATTAGTACTAGCGACTGGCAATGATTTCGTCCGTACGGAACATCGTAAAAACAGTCTATAATATCTCGGTTTATCAGTTACTCGAATAAGTTTATCGTAAGAAACAGACAGCTTTTTCCTCACAATATTAAGTGTACATCATACTAATTTGACTGTATCCACATGAATTTAAGTCCATAATAGTGGCTTCAACAACACCTTCACTACAAACATATTGAAAAATTTTTAGAAGATAAGTTTAACGTATATCATATTATAAGTATGCAATAACACACACAATGTGCACTAACACGAAAGGCCATTTTCCGTCGCCAATTATAAATCCAGGTGAACTTGAGTAGTGCTAACAGTATAAGGATAATTATATATTGTTACAACTCGTTTAATTCACTCTGTTTTAAATAGTACAATTTTATGTACAAATGAATAACAGGAAATGATGAGATACCAAACTAAGAGGAACAACAAGCCCTGTTATCTCCTTTATATATTCAATTAACAGGGATATTTAAATATAAATCATATGAAATCAATAAAAATATCCTGTGTCTTTTCCTCAACAACGTTACTGTTACAAAGCATTTAGTGTTACAGAATTTGGAGACTTATTGCCTTGCTTTAACGTAGGTACTTGTTTCCACCTATTAAATAACAATTTTTTAACGATAATTCTAAGTAAAACCTAAAATCGTAAAGTCTATTGTTGTTTGACACTGAAAATTAAAAATTAGGGGCATTCAATGAGTTTAACTTTCAAAAACTTTTTGAAAATTTTAAGGAAACGTAAAAAAATAGAAGAATCGAATATTAGAATCCTGATAATCTCAGCGAACAGTCAGCAATACGTTTAACGATGATGATATTTTTAATGATGCAATTACTTAGTTAAAAACTTACACGTGTAGTCTTAAATTTTATTCTACAGTTTCCGCGTACGAATTAATTAAGATTATAAACCTATGGATATTAGTTACGTAACTGCTTAGAATGATTTATTTAATCGTGGCAGGTAAAGAGTGTTTTCAACCGATGTATGACTATGAAAAGGATGTTGAAGTAGCAAAGTGATGTACCAACATCTTCACTTGTGGCACTCAATAGCCTATATCGAACCCTATAAGTTGTATGTACGTAGGTGTGAATGTATGGGATGGTTGGCGCTTTCTAGGGGAGGCCTACGTTCAGCAGTGGACGGCGATAGGCTGATGAGGAGGATGAGGAGGTGTGAATTCTCGAGGCACACTCTTTCTTTTTTGTAAAATGTGTAGTTAATTTTATAAAACCTTTTTTCATCGGCTTATGACCGCAGTTCCTTGGACTCATCGTTACATTTCTCATTACAGCAATTTCACTACACACGGTCGCAAAGTGATAAATCACAGACTAACGTTGTCACGCAAGTACATCATAGTTTATAGGAAATGGAACAATAGAGCCAGTGAACGGACCTACCTAACGTTTAATGATGGCGACCATAATAATAACACGTTTATCTACGCAATTGTCTAGTCTATGAAGGGTTATAAACTAGACAGCGTAATGTATTGACGCGATGCACCGTGTTTTGATATACATACTCTAAATTACAACCTCTGTCGGACAGACCGTAGATTCTTTAGGATGTTTTTTAATGGTATGGTACACGCGCGAGCTATGATCGAAACCATAATGCCATGACAATTTAAATTAAACAATACTGCGATAATTTATATTCTTATTGGAAAATATATTGGAAAAACATTTTTCTGTTTTTTCTCTGGTATTGGATGAATAAATTATTTCATGATTGATAAAAATAATTTAAAAATATTCACACCGAAAATCTGTTTTGACGACTGAATTAATTACGTTTTAGTAAGAGATGGTGTCGGAAGTTAGCGCACCATCTGTCGCTACGTCGCGATCTCTGGTTCAAATACTACACACAGAAATTTAACGTGTTTAAAGCTAGCATCACCACAGTATGTAATTTGATATAGTAAGGTTTTTAATACCAATTATAAATGTATCACTTATTGTCGGTTCTTTCATGATTCGCTATGACTAACTATAGTTATCTAAGCAATACTGCATTATTATATGTATCACTACATAGTATAAAACAAAGTCGCTTTCTCTGTCCCTATGTCCCTTTGTATGCTTAAATATTTGAAACTACACAACGGTTTTTGATGCGGTTTTTTTTAATAGATAGAGTGATTGAAGAGGAAGGTTTATATGTATGATAACATCCACTAAATATCAGCATTGCACCCGTGCGAAGCCGGGGCAGGTCGCTAGTAAATTCATAAAACTGAAGTTGTCCTTTTTCGGATTAAATGTCTATAGTACAGCTTATTCATACAGATAGACTCGACATTATCATTTTTGTAGTATTTATCAGGGAAGTCATCGTTTTAAAGTGAAATCTAATACTTTTTGGTTGTAGTATTGAACATAATTTGGTAAATCTATTAAGCCGCTCCGAATGACATTTCATTTGTTTACCACAGTTTCAGAAACAGTTACCCAACGTACTATTACCCCGGCTCGATCAATCACAAGCCGAGTTCATAACAAGTCAATCAAATTCTACTAGAAAACACAATTTGCATACAATCACGAGATCGCCACAAAAAGCCAGCCTTCAAGGCTCGCGCACAATTGAAATGGAGCATTTTACAAAAAACATATTTTTATATAATTACCGTTGCGTCATAAAATAATGAAATTAGCTTATTACTTCAGTAGGACTCTTTAATTATTTATTAGTTCATTAATTGCATTTAGTAGCGCTGTTGACGAGGCGACATTATTACGTACCTCAGTTTTTTATGTACACAATTGCGCTAAAACAACTGGTCTAATTAACACGGCGTTAAGAAACGCACATAGAGCACTCCGTAGACGATAATCGGTGACGTGAACTATTGTCATAGATTTTTTATCGCCGCTAGTCACGTCAACGAGAAAATTACTTCCAACGAAATTTTACGTAGTAATATTAAAATATACATTTTTAGCAGAGAAACGGCGCTAGACAGTTCACGTCAAACAATATACCGGTTTGAAATTTCTATTCATCGCGAGTAAATATCTACGTTGGTAGCAATTAGTATGTCACGTAGCCCCGCTTTGTTTCGTAAAGTGTAGGCCATATAGAGAGCGCGAGTCGGCCGCGCTCCACCGAGCCGAACCCGGCGCTCGGCACGCCGCGCCGCGTAAACATCGCGCCCAGCCGCATCACCAGCGCGAGCCCTCTCCTACTGCCAATTGGGTTACGACAGTGATCCGGCGGCGACCGCCTCTCGTCTCGCCACTCATGCACTCTTTCCCCTGTTGGCGAGCCGCTGCCAAGGTCACCGCGCCGCGCGATAACACCGACCACGCGCCGCAGCCGGCTACTAATTCGCTCTATCGTTCACTCATCAACACGGCCCGACACTTTCCACTCGATAACAACCAGTGGCGTAGCTAGGTAACCAAGGGCCCTGGGGCAAATTAAAAAATGGGGCCTACTGCTATGTAAACTATATGAAATATACAAATACTTTAAAAATGCTAAGCTACTTAGGCTCTTTTATGTGCACTGCAGGGCAGGCAATAAAAATATTAAACAGTAACAGCAAAAATTACAATTAATAATACTTGGTGTAGGTTTGGCTAATGAAACGAAATCGAGAAGATTCAAGGGTTTATTATAATTATGTATAAAGGTCGGGCCTACCAACTGGCTAAACAACAATTATATTTACAATTTTTTCCTACTTTTAGTTTTCGCAAAAATATCAATGACTTCGTTGAAATCCAGACTTGATGCGGTTTTGTTTTCAATTGCTATTAGCGAAAAACATCGGAGTCGAGATTTGCCCATATTATTTCTTAAATATTTTTTTATTATTTTTAATTTGCAAAATGACTGCAGCAGCTGCAGAAGTGACAGGACCGTTAGGTCGCATTCAAGCACTCCATATTTGCTCTTTATTTCCTTACATAATTGGTGAACAGTCCGTTCTTGAGTTAGTTGAGGTAAAACTAGGTGGTAAATATTAACAAATTGCAGTGGAAAATTTGGGCCTATTATATCTGAATATTTTCTTTAGAATTCGTCACACTTTCGTATTAAAGTTGCTTCATCAATCTATACTTCTATACTAATATTATAAAGAGGTAAGGTTTGTGAGTTTGTATGTTTGTAAGTTTGTATGTTTGTATGTTTGTGACGTTGTAGAAAGTAAACTCGCGATCTACTGAACCGATTTTGAAAATTCTTTTACCAATAGAAAGCTACGTTCTTTGTGAGTGTCATAGGCTATATATAAGTCCGAAAAATGATAACACTTTTTTGTTGTAGCAGGATTTGCGAAGTAAGTCGGAGAAAAAACGGGCGAACGAAACTGTTTTTTGCAAACGCTGCCTTACCCATGGGAGATATATAGTTGAGTCCTAGAGAAAAGTTGTAGAGCTTGATAATATCTACAAAAAAGTCAGCGGTAGCATATGTCTAACTTTTAGGGTTGATTCACTATAACCTCTTTTATGCTAACTAAATTTGTTATAAAATAAAGCATTGTTTGTGAAGGTATTTTTTTAAAGATTATATTAATCCTTATCCAAATAAATGCGTTATTCAGTATAAGTATTTAATTTAAAAGAAATTTGCCCTTTACATCATTTAATTTCGATGAGTATCTTAGAAGATATCGCAGTTTCAAAATAATCATCAAGCGCGCAATAATTATGTACAAGGCGCCGACCGGCGCGTTACGGTTTCACGTTTAAATAATTTTACTGATTTGTATGATTTTTGGTATGGGCATAAACAGGACTTTAAGGAGTAAAATAGACTATATCTTATTTTCTTTCTGAACTCAACCCTGTAGTCTACGCGGACGAAGTCGCGGGCAACAGCTAGTATGTAATAAAAATGTTTGCGTTAGAAAATCGAATATATTATGACAGACAGCACTAATACCAATAAAACGTGTATATAATTGCGATATTACTGTGTCCAATACATTATTCAAAATTTTTATTATACCTAAGTATTATTGACTGCCCCGTGGTCTTGCGGTACAATTATGTGCCCAGCGATCTAGTGGTCCTGGATTCGATTCGGTCGGACAGTGTTATTGGGTTTTTCCATTAGGAAATTTTTAGTAGCAGCACGGAGTCTGGAAATGTGCCCGAAAAACGGCAAAAGGCTCGCCCCCTATTAAGTACGTGGGACTGTAGAAAAATAAATACATACTGGAGAAATGTGAATGTAGAAATGCACCTCTGCCTACCTCATCAGGGAATATAGGCGTGAGTTTATGTATGTATGTATGTATGTCAATTCGGAAATTAAGAAATCGGTGATCAGCAGCTAATTCGTCAAAATGTATTTTAACTTTTCTTTGCCGTGTTTCTTAAAAATGGGTGACCAGATT
This sequence comes from Cephonodes hylas, assembly GCA_030295005.1. Lineage (NCBI taxonomy): Eukaryota > Metazoa > Arthropoda > Insecta > Lepidoptera > Sphingidae > Cephonodes > Cephonodes hylas. The sequence continues at coordinate 12,270,369 of AP025371.1, forward strand.
TCAGGTAAAGATTTGAGGGCCCCCTGAACTTGAGGGCCCCGGGGCACTGCCCCGCCTAGCCCATATGTAGCTACGCCACTGATAACAACAAAACTCACTCACCTGTTCTTTTCCAACTCGTTGTGAGTGGTCCTGGAACAGAAAGCATAGGTCACGTCATCGTCACGTAAACACTGTACATCACGTATGCACTTGAGCTGAGCCGGCGCCTCACCTGCTGCCCTGCGATTTCTTCGTCTTGGGCCGCCTGCCGCCGGTGCGCGTCTCCTCGTACGCGGGCAGACTCGACGCGTACCCGTGCTCCCCTTCTGTAACAAAGAAAACTGCCATTCCGTCAAAATCAGCTGATTACCGCACGGCAAAAATAGACGGGAGCCATGTTTGACGTGTGCGTGAGCTGCACTCGATTGACAATTCAAACAAAGAAAATCCAAATTACCTCTATCGCGCCTTTCGATGTATTTAGCGGCTTCGAGCAGAGCAGCAATACTCATATTTATTGTGTCCCGGTTTAGCACAGGTATTCACAAACGTCACACGACTTTATTCGATTAAAACTATAAATAAAAGTATCTATGCACTCCGCGATCCACGACTGCGTGCACCGATGTCAAAAACACACTAGCCGATTCGGGACGCGCGACCGTGTTCGCCGCTTCGTGATTAGTCGGCGGCGCTCGGCTCGCGCTCGGCCGACCAATGGCAGCGCGCCGCCGGCCACAATAAAATACCTGGGTCAATCACGTGAACTTTGTGTTTCCAAACAAAACATTTTTTTTTCTACGCGCAGCGAAGGTGAACCTAGGTGTTGCACGGTGCACTAATGAACTTTCTCATTGCTCTAAGATCACTCATTTGTGCCAGAATAACATTATAAAGTTATAATTTCGGTGTCAATATGGTTTGTTTCATTTATTCTATGAGATAAATAATCTTTCCGGCAACTTGCGTGTCCACAAACATTTCATTCCTTAACTGAATAATTAATGCTCTGTCATATTCATATTATTTGAAAGGCCAATAAAACACACCAGTTCACATTTGAGAAACACTTTTAATGTTAAGTATCCTTAAACAACTTTTTAATGTGTCATTTAGTATTTTTAACATATGTATTCTGGCAAAAATGACTGGAAGAAGGTGTTTTCTTGGTTCCTGTAACAAATAAAAAAAAACATTATGAAAATTAAAACAAATTATGTGAATTTGTGTTAACAAAAAATCCTTTATTACCAGTCTATAGAAATTCTCATTACATTCAGATTTATATGAGTCTAGTAAGATTCTAATAAGATTTTAACATGATTGATGGATAACCCTTTAGAAAATAGCTAATTTTGTGTGGAGTATAAAATATTTGTTAATTTATTTTATTTTTAAAAATGAAAAATCATGAAATGGAAAGGAATTACTGTCATCAATAATGGATGAGATTGTTGTACAGTATTTAAGTGTTAAAAAAATATTTTTAATTCAATACTCACTGTTAATATTCTTACTCTTCTATAGTATTGGCTGAATACTCTCACCATAGCACATAAGAATCCACAAATCTGATGAGGGCGAAATTCAGAATTTTGTCCTTTAATGTCAACACAACTACTTAGAAGTGATGGCAATCCCAATATGTAATTGAAGATTAGATTCCATTCATCCTAAAACAAAGTAAAATCTTTTTAACATTATGTTATCTAATAAATTTTGTTATGTCTTCAGTAATTAATATAAAAAAATTTTAGGTTACTTCATTATAGCTGTATTTATCGAAACAACTATCCTAGCAGTTATCCAATGCATTTTTTTATATTGTTTGGCCTTAAAAATCTACTCAAACTTAATTTTTTTTTAAAGTCTATAGATTTGATTTTGTTTGTTTAAAAAATATTCTACCTCTTGTGTAAGTAATGTTAAATCACACTCATTCAATTCTGGCAATGGAGGATATGTTCCTTCCTCAACCTTTTCACTGTATGTCTTTATTATTGTCTCCAATCTTGCACAGTTGTACAAGATAAATGATGCTCCTACAACAAATAAATAGTCAAATTATTATAACAGTAAACTTGCTATTAAATAACAAAATACCAATTTAAAAAACCAAAATGGATTTTTATTAGTCCTAGAAATATTACCAACCTTTACTAGAGCCAGCAGATGAACATTCAAAATTAATTTTAACAGCACTGCTTGGCTTTGCTTGTAACAACTCAAATGCAACTGCAGATTCTCCAAGGTGTGCAATGAACTCTTTCCATTTTGAATCTGTTGTTACTCGGACACCATACTTGTGTTGGGCTATTAATGTCATTTCATTTTGCCTTAACCTGAAAAAAAAATAACAACATTTTTAGAAGTGATATAGACATTTTTAAGATATTAAAACAGAGAATAAAAATTTGTATTAGTGGATTTTTTTAAATAATGGAAATAGTATGCACCTTATAAATTCATCAGCAGATATTACTGTTTCTTTAACGCCTGTCTTTGCGTTTAGTACTGCTCCACACAAAACCCTTATTTCATCAATAGTTTTTACTGAAGGTTTGGAACTAACCGTTATAGCAGCTGTGTCGTCATTTTGAGGGCATAATGCGCACAGGTTCTTGATAGAATTACAAAAATACTTAACTCGCAAATAGGTTAGGCAATTTGTTTCTTCGTCAACAATATTTACTCTGAATTTCAAGCTTTGGTCTAGCAATTTCTGAGATATGTATTGATTATTCCTTAAAGCTTCTGACAAACCGACGTCAATAGCTTTGGGACGGTCCAAAAACATGTAAACACGATCCTTCACTTCCATAACATCGTTGATTCTTAATTTCCAATTATTAGACTCGTGAATTAAATCTGTAGTGCTTTTACCGATGTTACACAATAATGATTCATCCGTATTTATTTTATCTGAACGAAGCAATCCATGCCATGACTTGATTGTATTAGGAAAACTGAAATCGCCATGTGTCTGCAGATTTTCTGAATGTTTTTTTACAAGCATACTTCTTGAATTCTTCGTTTCTCCAGTTATATAAGTAAAAATATCATTTGAGAACCCTTCTAGTGCATTTTCAATCATTTTATTAGATGTTATAACTATTTATTTATGCGAAAATTATTATGAACAAATTTCTAAACATGAAATAGAATTACAGATTCTTGACAATTTCACTCGCCCAGCTCTATGGCACTTGATGCTGTCAAATTTGACTTTGACAGTTCTTTAAGGATAACAAAACGTAACTCACACTTTCTTAATTGTTATATAAAGGATACCATAAGAAATATTCATTTAGTGGGTGAAAGTGAATAAATTCAACTTTTAAATTTATTCGTTGTAATTTTTTTAATTTATTTACTAATTATTATGACATTAGGTACTTTGAAACTGATTCAGAACGAAATTTAGCTGACGTCGCAATGACGTTGACGTTTCATTTGAGGTGCCAATGCCAAGGTGACAACTGGCCGCTACAAAACAGCACAGTGCTAAAGGAATTAACGTAGAAACCTACAAATCTAAATTAAGCACTAGTCTTAATTCATTGCATTTATATTTTTAAGACTATGCGTTAACATAAAAATGGTTTATAATTTTAAATTATTCGTATTTGTGTTTATAACGTGGCAATTCGCCGCAGTACAATCGCACGATCACCTCCTCGAAGGAATTTATTGTGGAAAAGCGAATTGTTATGAGGTGTTAGGAGTAACAAGAGAAGCAACAAAAAATGAAATCGCTAAAAGTTATCGGCAGCTTGCGAAAAAATTCCATCCGGATTTACACCGCGACCCCGATGATAAGAAGGTAGCCGAAGAGAAATTCAAGGAGATAGCAACAGCGTACGAGATACTTCGAGATGATGAAGAACGGGCCGATTACGACTACATGTTGGACAACCCACAGGAATACTATGCTCACTACTACAGATACTACAGGCGGCGAATGGCACCAAAGGTAGATGTTAGAATAGTAATAGCAGTCACCATCACCATCATTTCTATAATACAGTACTACAGTGCGTGGTCCAAATATGATACTGCTATAAAATACTTCATGACTGTACCAAAGTACAGGAATAAAGCACTAGAGATTGCCAAAGGTGAAATGAAGGAATCTCAGAACAAAAAGAATAAAAAAAGTAAAGCAGAATTAAAAGAGGAACAGGATAAAATTATAAGAAGGGTAATTGAAGAAAATATGGACATTAAAGGAGCATATGCGAAACCAGAAATAGTTGACATACTTTGGATTCAATTAATAATCCTACCTTACACAATTTCATACAATATCTACTGGTATCTCAGATGGTTTTGGAGGTTCAGCATTCTAAAACAACCATATGGTACAGAAGAGAAGTTGTACCTTATAAGAAAGTTTATGAAGTTAGGTCACCATCAGTTTAATGCACTGGATGAAAAAGAAAAGCAAGAATTTCTTGATGAAGAATTGTGGATAAAGGAAAATTTCCTTATCTGGAAAGAAATAAAAGATGAGGAAGCCAAGAAAGCACTTGCTGAAAACAATAAATACAAACAATACAGGCGCTACATAAAGCAGCATGGTGTTGGAAGAATGACATTCGATGATTCATGATAATCCTAACAGAAAAACATAATTATTTATTTTCAATAAAAAAGAGAACAACATGAGTGATTTTTATTAATGTATAAGTTTTGCACCAAACAATAAAACAAAATTTCATTTTATACACAAACTGTTTATTTCTTTGTTTAATATCTATTCTTCTGAACATGTACTATGATTCAATTAGGTAGAACGACACATTCATAATTTACATACATCACAAATGGCAATTTGTTAAGGCATGCTGACACACCAGGTGCATTACAGAACATACATACAAGGCAAGTAACAATCGCATTTGTCTTGATTATGTTAGCTAGAAACACATAGCAGCACTCGGGACTGCCTGTACAGTTATTACAAGATTTTGTTTGATCAGGTGATACACTTACAGGCATGGAACAGACGTTCTTTATTCACTGTAAGTGTTTACCAATAAAATTGTTCAATAAATCCATTATGTGTTAACTTGGTGTACAAAAGAAAACATTTACAATAAAAATGAATTGTGTGACAAAGTGTAACCACCATTTGACGTGATTTCACTTTTACTGATGTAATCATTTTTCTTATTCAATTACGTTATTTCAAACTTTCGTAACAGTCAGTTTTTTGTCACTTGGATCGATGCAAACCGAGCGCCGCTATGCATTTCTAAACTATCGGTGAAGTAATCCCCGTAGAGACGACAATATGATCGGTTTTATATAGCTTACTTAATGAGAATTCCACATCTATACAATAATTAAACAATGGAGCTCGTCTGTCACGAAGTTTATCTCGTACATCCATTACCTAAAGTTTAACGATTCAAAATCAAGAAAACTGAAATTGTTGCTGGCTAATTAAATATTAATAATCCGAGATCCTTAATCCGTAACGCAGTGACAATCACACAATTATACAATTTTTATGCATTGTTTGCATTGGCAGTGCATTTTCTAAAATATGACGCTTAAAATAATTTTTTTCACATCCAAACATTAAAAGAAAACTTTTTTGGAATGTTTCTATGTCTGATCAATACACTCATACAATTTCATGACTTCATTTGTATGTAAGCACGTATTATTTAAAAATATATTTAAAAAATGTTAAATTAATTAAATCAACATTTTCACATAGAGGGAACTGATACAAATTTATGAATAACTAGTGATTAATACGCAACAAATACAGAATTTAATATCGACTGATTTTTTTATATTTTTCACGTCCAGTAACAAGCATGTACGCTGAGGAATATACAAATGTTAGAAACATTGATTAGTACATTTCCGCATAATGATGCGTGGCGTTTTCCTGGCAAAAATCTGAAAAGTAGTTACATGTTAAAAGAAAATATGAGATTTTAGTTATTTGCGTCTTGGATCAATAAGTTTATACCCAGACATCACAACACGTACTAAAGTTTGCATAATTGTTTTTGCCCATTTCAACGGAATACGAGTCCGCTATAATATTGCAATAATAAAAAAATAATCCATTAAATAGCAGACACACTGATCTCACGAAACTTTAACGAAATAATTTAACATCGATTGAGCCGAAAATGTCAGGTGTAGCACCATATAACCAAGTATATAGACCACAACAAATGGGATGTATAATTAATCATTCAAAGCAGTAATACTAATAATATGTCATAGGTAAATATAGAACGGAACTTACACATAATTCCAAAGCTAATTAGAAAATATAATTTTTGTTCATAAAAAGGTAATTTACATCACTTAAATGAGTTTTCATATTTATTTTATTTGAAACAAATTTCGTAAATGTGGTGCTCTTTGCGTGGCTAAAAACAAGATTTTACACAGAACTGTTAGCACCGCAAAAAAAAAATTGACCAAAATTATTAATACTACCATCCTTTACAAACATACATAACCACCGTGTGTAGTTTCATGTGCGTTTAATCTACGTCGAAATCATTATGTTTCTAGGTAAACTTTATCTCCAGACAATTCTAGCATTTAAGAACTTAGGTTGTAGTTCTAAAAACAACCAAAAAGTAGTTCCATACACGCCTTTTAATTATTTCCTTTTTATTCTTAAAAATAGTTTCGAAAGGCCATGGTAAATAAGTCGTATTACTATTTGATTGATCTTATACCAAAGACAATTTTCTGTTTAAAACTTGTCCATTGCTACGTACAGTACTTTCTAAACCAGGGATTATTCCGGTTATTACATTAACTTCAGTCATCATTCATCATTCATTAAATTCTATTTACTTATATCTTCTCTGCTACTATTGGTACATCTAAAACACTGAAGATTTTTATCGATGGTTTAACCTTCAGTACTAAAACCTCGTCCATATCGATTAGACAATGTATCGATAAAAAACAAATATATAAAATAATCATTTTGTCTATGGTAACTTTTTATTGCTTCCATTTGTGACGTGCAGGGTGTATTACTAGAACCTGTACTATGCTATATGTACTTTGTTATTGTCGATAAGACAACGTGATACAAATATAATGATCAGGTACAATTTTTATTGATATTTTTATATTATGTCAGTACCAGAAACAATATTTGAAATAGAAATGAAGTAAAGTAATGAAACAAATGCCAAAGTATAGAAAGAGATATCAATATCAACACATTTCGCGATAAAAGATTCAGATAAATTCTCGAGTCCCCCAATTATGCGGGAGCTTAGAAAACTGTTTCTTTACAAAATATTGTTATAACATAAACTCATTTCATTTACAGCGTTTATAGGCAACATATAAATGTTCTTACCTTATTTACAAAAAAGGCAGTTTTGAAGTCGTAGAAGTAGTTTTGTACATGCAATTTCCTTTTCACATTATCATTCGCCTATGTACATACACATACATATTAATATCTTAATTACCTTTCAAAATTAAAATCTTATTTAATCCTTTGGAACTTTACGGCCTCCACGATAAATTCCAAATCGCTTTAAAAGCCAATATTTTAAGTACTTCATGTTGCCAAACTTAATTTTTTGATTTTATACAAATTCAATAAATAATAATGATTGATGTCTATGTTTTAGTTGTGATTTTTTATTGCAAACTTTATGTCAGAATAAAAAAAATGTCGATTTAAATAGTTGAATTATTATCAGCGTTCAATAATGGTTTGTTCCTATCCATATATTTTTATCTACATAAATAGTATACACAAAATAATGCTTCTAAGAATCACAATGTGCTATACAATTACTTCAGATCAATATTTATTATTACATGAAAAGAAAATAAAGTGAACAGATTATTTTTCTTCAGACAAACATAATATTAATGCTCGAGCCTTGAAAGGAACCATCTGACCATTGAGGTTTCCTTCGAAATAGCCTAAAGCGTACATGGTAGAAAACATATTTCGTGTGTAACACATATCCATACATTATACATCACATATTTTGTGTCCATGCGACTAATTAGATTTTTTAAAAAATAAACCGAAATAAATATTTGAGTTTTAAATCAAACACAGACCATAAACGATTGCATTATAAATTGAATACTAAAACAACGCACAAACTTCTAAAAAGTCGTATGAACATACACGGCTAACATTTTCATTTCAACACACGTTCACAGTTCGTTAACCTACACGTCCACATTTCATCACTTGTCAGTCAGTCACAGTACAGTCCGTCCGCATGTGGCGCTGCATGCCGTGGTGCGTGCGTGCGGACGTGCGTGCGGCACTTTGCGCGTGCGTGCGGCACTATGCGCGTGCGTGCGACACATTACGCGTGCGTGCGGCACTAGCGGCGCGTGTTGGCACGGGGCGGGCGCACCGCCACGTGCAGCGCGCGTCCTCACACGGGCGTCTCGTGGTCTGCCTCTTCTATTCGCCCTAAGCGCCACGCGTTTGGATCTGTTGCTGTTTACAAATTCAAAAAATAATAATTTAAATATATATTAGCGAACGCATCTAGAAATGTATCAGGGCATTGCATCGATAGAAGATTTAATAGTAAATTACTCAATTATCGTAAGTAACAAAACATGTATTCTTATTTAATTAAATCAAAAAAGGGCAAGTTATTTCTAATCCCAAAAATAATGAAAAATATTAAAATGTCATTCATATTAATAAGCCCTTTTATCGGTCTTGTAGACTATTTAAACACATACTAGCCAACATACACACAAGCAAACACCACTTATAAACAACAAATCGTGTCGTGCACGTGTCGTGTACGTGTGGTTTACCGTTTCAAACAAATCGAACATTTCAATAGTGAGTCCTGATCTGAAAAAAAACACTTTTGTATATGCAAGCGACATTGTAAAGCAAAATATGTTATGTTCTCGTGTGTGGATGTGAACTAGTAATTGTGGAAACAAAAAGTGGCCATGCGTCGGTCCGATATTTTTTTCATATGTAAGCATAATGATGTTTATGGAAAGCCCTCTTATTGCCCCAAATGTAGCCCAAAAATAAATAAAAAAACAGCATCAATCAATAACGCGTATGCCCTAGGTGCCATAAGCTTACAAGCAAGTAATGAAATTATTGAAGCCCATGTACAACATAAAATACACCAAAATGTCGGACCAATTTCAGGCATCCGTGATGGCAAAAAACATATTATGTGAAACGATATGAACAAACATTCGCAAACACGTGACGTTTTGGGGGGGTGAACAAAAAATGATAAACGAAAAAATAATTTACCTGCGGTTGTCGATCTTCCGAACATGCTACGGGATCGGTATCACGGGATGGGATCACAGGGATCGTTATAAAGCTATATTACTTATACTACAAATACTTATATGGTAGAGGTAACAACTATTCCTTTAAAGCATAAAATGTTATTGAAACCAAGATTAATAAGGTTTGGTATCCTCAGTATTATTCGAAGGAGATATCAAAGATCATCAACAATTTCAACATGTCAGCTGCAGTCACTACTGAGATCTACACGTAATCGATTGTAAAATACAATGAATCGATTGTTAATCGATATTTTTTTGCAATGTATGTTTTTAAATATTATGTAATAGTTACACTGGGATATGATTAAGTTATTTATAATATGATCTTTGTTCAATCTTAAACTCTTGACCATTATTAATCTTGATTTAAAAATGTCAAATTACATGCCTATTATAAAAATGTGTCTAAGTTAAAAATAGATAGCACTACAGTAGACTAGTTCAATTAATACGAGTTTTAAAACATGCTAAAATATGTTATTAATATGTACCATATGAAAATACGAGTTTATCGTACATGTCGCATGCAAAAATATATATATTTTATTATGCGAAAGTTTTACTAAAATGTGAATACTGATATTCAATGTGTATGTTTAATGATTTATGTTTTCTTATATTATATATATGTGCCGCATATGATATGCTCGGTATATGGGGAATATAGGAGAATGAGGATTTTTATTGGACTCTGAGCATAAAGTGGAGATTGGTGAATTAGTCAATATCTATTAAAATCTACTTATTGCTTGCGGTCGACATGTGCCCTTATCTAAAGTTTTTCGTAATTCACCAATCCACTAAAATAAGCAATGATTAAACATGGATTATAGGTCATTTTGCAGTTCGTTTCTCTTTATCCTTAAAACTAAAATTATAAAACCTAAATCGACAATTTGGTCATGGACGGACGTATCATTTAGATATTTTAAATTGCTTCGCATTACCATTATCGTTAGTAAATTAATAATAATCGTCAATCCAAAAAAAACAAATTTCAATTTACAAGTCAATATTTTTTTAAAACTAAAAAACTAAACCTAAAAGCTCGTTATTCCATAATCGATGTTAAACAAAAAAATAGTAATCGATAAGAAGTAATCGATATCTGTCATCGTTAATTTCGTAATGGTGGCAACACCGCGAACTGCAAAATGTCCTGTGGCGCGGGAAGGTTGTTATGGCATGGGAGGCGGGCGGGACGCGGGGCCCTCAGCAGTGTTGTGTGTGTGTCGCGGCGCGCAGCAGCGGCGCGTGCTCGCCTGCACCACACCACACCACCCACACGTCAACGACACGACACAACAACGACATTACGTCAGGCACAAACCCACCATTTTCATTTTTTTTTTGGTAAATATTTTTTTGATAGAAAGATTAACCGTTGAATAATTTAAAAGCGTCAAATTGTTTAGCATGGGATTGTGCCTACGTGTAAATTAGTAAAACATCAATTTATTTGAGCGTGTCTGCTTACTGTTACCACTTTAAAATCATGAATACATGCCAAATATTCGCAAAATTAACATGATCAAATCTGTGTTTTGTATATTTTCACAGAGAATTCCATTTAAGTATGGCATGATACTATTTTTCTATTTGTAGGACAATTTAAATAAAGCTGTTAAAATAGATTTATTTTTACATTGTATTGAAATCAAATTTATTTTTCCACATACATAAAAAACAATTGAAAATAGCCATTTGCAATTTACAAACGAAAAGCCTATTTTGTAAAATTGTAATAAATGTAAAAATGATGTATGAAGCAGTGATGGCCTCGAGGTTTAGGCGCGCGGTCGAGAACCTCGGCGGTCGCGGGTTCGAACCCCAGGCACACACCTCTGACTTTTCGAAGTTATGTGTGTATTCACATTGAATTATCACTTGCTTTAACAGTGAAGGAAAACATCGTGATGAAACCTGCACACCTAAAAGTTCTTAGGAATTTCTTAGGTGTGTAGTCCGCCAACCCGCACTAGGCCAGCGTGGCGGACTATGGCCTAAACCCTCTCAATGGTAGAGGAGACCCGTGCTCAGCAGTGGGCGTATATGGGTTGATGAAGAAGAAGAAGAATAAATGTAAATGCAAGTAAAGCAGACACGCTTAAATTTATTATTAATTAAAAATCGCATAATAGTATTAGCCTACATAGGAACGACATCGAGATAAGAGATAGTCTACCCCCTTAATGGGGCAGATAGATGATATTGTCACAGACCCATTTCAATATAATATAAAGACAAAAAATGCAATGGCAACACTTCAAAATTGAAAAATGTTTATAACACTGGCAACATTGAGTTACGAAACTTTAAATATAAATTGAATCGGTTCAGTAACATTAATTGATAAAATTGCATATAACTCGTCAAGGTCTGTTTTCACGACATCTTTTACTAACATTATGCATGCATAAATATTAACTCATTGTAAGCATTTGTTTTTGCAAACTTCACTTTCAACTTTGACCTTCAACTTTACGAACCAAAAAATCTTTTTTTTAACAAAAAAATCATGTTTTTCTTTTTTTTTGCATTATTATATTAATTAACGAAATTGATATAATTAGTCACATTTTCAAAGACATGTAAAAAATATCATAAAGTTTGCAAAAAACAATGCTCTGTTTCCCCGACTCCCATGCCCCATTTGTATTACTCCAATGCTCGTACCTTGCAGCTGCCGGTTGAGCAGCGCGGTGATGCCGGGCCCGTCGCCGGACTTCTTCACCACCAACATCGGCTTGTCCTCGCCCTCCTCGTAGCTGTTGGGGAGGTGGCCGTTGCTCACTGCCATTGTTTCGCTCACCTGAAGATTATGTATATTTGTTTGAGTACATCGTTTCTGCGCAAGAAGTGCCCTTTTAGCTACCAAGATCCGAAAAATCCAGATCATAGAGTTAGAGATAATCTTTGGCCCCTCAAGATATACTTTTCTAATACCTACATTACATAAGTATTTGCACAGCTTGAAAAATATACCGTGGATGTTTTGTTTTACATTCCAACTAACTGACTTACTCAAAGCTAATCTAATCTTTAGAAATGTCTCCAATGTTTTTTATTACTTGTCATCATTATCATTAGCCCATATGCGTCCCACTACTGACCACGGGTCACATCTACCATTGTGTAAACCGAGGAGGCCCGTCCCGGCCTTAGTCCCCTACGCCAACCTAGTGCGGATTGGCGGTGAAAACATCGATTTATTTTTTTCTACCAGACGTCACTCTTCAGGACCCACCTGCATGAGCTTGTGAACAACGTCCCTGCCCAGTATGTGGTCGAAGACAGCTTGCAAGAAGCCGTCCGACATGATGGACAGCTTCAGCTTGTCGCGGTGCCACACCAGCACGCGAGACTCCTCCATCGCCATTATCGACACCTGCAAACACATATTTAGCACATGAGGTTTTTGATGCAAAGTAAATAAATCATCTATCGCTAATACTGAGTTTTAGTGAAATCGGGGAGGCTAAGACTATGCTGCATTTTAACAATCATCTCAGTCTTCAACAGACTTCATCCATCCGCTATCCGCCACCTTTCTTAAGCTGTTAGACCTTCGTACTTGTAGGACGTCCTACACAGCGACTGCCTAAGCGCGATCTCTACTTCAACATCTGTCTGCCCCAACAGCTTTGATATAGCGAGTTCAATAGTTAAAGGCGTAGAAAGTATTTGCCTTCATATTCAACAACCTGTCTTTCAGAACAAAACAAAGAGTTTAATAGGTAGAGGAAGATTGCGATTGCCACAACCCTTCTGAGCACACTAGACACCCAACCGCATCCCCTTTATCGCTCGCAATAGTTTCAACGTATTTACACGTTCATTTTACTTTACGGCCCTCAAGAGCCATCCTGCCCTAGATGGCTTTCGATTTGCACGAAGGAAGTTTTATTTCCTTCCCTGCGAAAAGTAAAGTAAACTTCTTCAGTAAACCCATTTGTGAATGCACTTTTACTATAGCTTTCAAGAGGTCATTCATTCGTATGTTGAATGCATGTATACAAAAGAACAATCCGCCTTAGTTTCGGATTTACCCGATGGGAAAATTTAAGTTTATACTCGTATTAAACACAACTTTTTAATACTATTAATTTATGTATGCAGTATATGAAAAACCAAACGCGAGTTTACGGTGTCTTCTACTTTATTAATACCTTATTAAGATATTCTGGTGTTTTTTTTTTCGTTACTAAAATAGCACTTTACCGGAGAAAGTAGTGGTAATGGCAATTTCACGATAAATGATAATCAAAATTATTTGCATCATTTTAGTGTAAGCCCGTCCCGACCGCAGACGATTTTAATCGGGCTTAATAAAACCATTGCAGTTTTTAGTCGATTTGAACTACTCTACATTTGCTATTAAGTACAAGGACTATCACACCTTCATTTCGATGTAATCTCAGAAAAAAAAATATTATAGTTAAATAAACCTTAATTTCACACGATCGGAATCGCGGACATCATCTGTATGTTAACCCATTAGGTACCAACTTTTTTCTGTATTGTTTGACATATTTTTCAAAGAGTATATATAATAAGGAGCACATAAAAAAATATAAAAAAAAAATAACAAAATAAATTTTTAGTCCATCAGTCCAATGTTCCCATTTAGGAACATATTTAAATAAAGAAATTCAATAAGTACTGCCATCCATTGAATCAAATTACTAGTTAAAAGCTATTATTTAGATACTATTTGATATTATTTTACAATAAATATAAAATACTTACATCGAATTACAGAATAATCAAAATGGAAACAATTGAAAATTTCGAAACTCGTAAAAACTACGTTCTTTGATCAACAACACATAAATGACAATAATTTCAAGTGAATAATTGGCTTGATATTTAGCACTACACAGTGTAGAAACTAATGACATGAATAATTATTAAAACATTGCAGGTAGTTATGAATGAATGGACAAAAAGTGAGATGTCCCAAATGGGAACATTGGTACCTAATGGGTTAATAAGAAAAAAGACCTTCAGCAGACTTAATTTTTAATGCCAAGGTGATCAATATACCGCGATAAAGTCTCGCCGTAAATGAGATACGAAAATGTATTAAAAACACAAACTTTCAAGTCAACAAAGTTTCAGAGAGTAAATATTAAAATTGTTGGATGTTATAATTTGGGCTTAGAGGATTAGGGAAATTCGTTATGTCTCTGGATCTTACGAAAAAATATCCTATTCATTCATATTTCATATTTATTTCTTGATTTTTATTAAAACGCAGTGGATAGTGACTGTACTATATTTTTAGGCTTCTATTACAAATTCTATTAATTGCACTTCTGTTTTATACAAGTTGTGCATTTAGGTAAGTTAAAGAAAACATAAATTAAGTGATGTTATATTTTTGTAAGTGAACTGAAATAAATACGTTGTGATAAAAGTTATCATTCGGGCCATTAAAACTAGTGTTGCCCAAATGCAAGAACAAGACGAGACTTAGCCAGTCTTGGTCTTGGTCTTGCGCTCCGAGTCTTGGTCTTGGTCTTGCAGCAAGAGTCTTGCAAGTCTTGCAATTACCTATTTGTCTATTACTATTTATTAAAGTTTACTTTAAATCTTAGAAAAACGTATTAGAATTGGAACATTGTGAGCTTGAATTAACATAGCCATAGTAAAGATCAAGCAGATTAATAAATAACTGAAGATTTGATAAGAAATTCGAAAAATCAACTGACCTATATGTCGTTTTCCATGGAAGTAACTGTTTCTTAATAAACATTTATGATTTATAAGCTTACATTTGCTAAAACATGTAAAAAAACAAATTAATTACAATAACTTGACTGTATTTTAAAGAACCTAAGAATATTTTAACCTACGCCCTATGGCGGCAATCAAATAGTGTCAAATGTTGTGATTTCGGCGCGGCGGCAACGATTGTTGTATATGATTTCAAAAGAAGCCGCCGGCGCGTGTATCATAACCATGTACTACCGAAAAGCGGCAAATTACTTTGAGAAGTAAGTACAAAACCTTTGATGCCGCATTATCAAAGTGCCGATGGTTAAAACATAACTATGCATGCACTCAGTTTGATTTTAATGGATATTTTTTTATTCGCTATGTAGGTATGTTTATGGTATTAGTCGATTACGACGCATTAGCGCATAGGTCCTGTTTTTCATATTCTTTGATACAGTTTTTTGCGTCTCATAGAATTCCTAAGCGTACCTATACACCGAACTGTTACACCTAACTACTCCGTGAAATAGCGCTAAGTCCTAGATGCAAGACGCAAGAGTCTTGCAGGCTATGTCTTGTTCTTGGTCTTGGTCTTGCAAAAACGCAAGAACAAGACCAAGACTGCAAGACCAAGACTTAATTTGGACAACACTAATTAAAACCAAACATACATGTATGTAGTTAGACTACAACACTTGGTAAAGAATATATACAACAGAAAATAATCTAGTGTGCCTATTTCTTCATCATCATCAGCATCTATAGTTCTCACTGCTGTGCACGGGCTCCCCTACTAATGAAAGGCCGCCAGGCCTCAGTCCAACATGCGGGCCTAGAGCAGCTTTTTCTAGTTATTGTAAGATATTTAATTACAGACGCATTTGTTACTCATTTTCGTCTACGTTCGTCTCATAAAGCTTTTACTATCAAAACGTTTTAAACCAGATCAAAACAGACAACAAATTGCATACGACTGTGACAATGCTCAATTGATCCTTAAATCGTCCGCGCCGATTGAGTAGGGCCCACGCGGACACCGCTGCGGGTACAGCACAATGCGAGAGTGAAATCGGGCCGCGTTACATAACAATACTAATCGGACACTTGACGCGGCCGGTACTCACCCACGTGCCCGCACAACCGGCTTCGCTCAATGGGACAATTTGTATCCACTATATAAGGGGTTTCCCAAACTTTCCGTTTCTTGAACCCTGTTTAAGTTCCTAACTTAATTAAGTATTTACTTAGTTAAACACCTTTCCCTCCTTAATTAAAAAAAAATTACTGTTAACGGAAAAAAGCTTTTTATTTCGCTAAAGGAAAATTTTGTGAAAATCGCGGGAAGCCGCTGGATGCAGGGCCCTTCCGGTAGAACACTTAGGAAGTCTCTGGGAGGAGGCTTATGTCTAGCAGCGGACGTCTTTTGGTAGATGATGATGATGAATGTACCAAAATAAATGTCTTTTTAATAGGTAAATGTAATTTTCAATAATAAGTGTGCTTGATTCTTGTCGCAAATACAGAATTTTTTTGTCAAATCTTGTTGGTAATCCCTTGCCGTCGAAAGTCGCACCCCGCTTTGAGAAACCCTGCACTGGACGTTTCACAATCCCGCGAACGTTTGCAAACTACGAGCGGTTTGACAGCTTAGCTTACAATACGGGCTCACCTCAGCGATCTGAATGCGCTTTACGACTTGCGACATGTTTACAACGAGGGATCCAGGGAAAAGGTCCCAGTCCAGTGGAGGATTGTGGGGTCATGACTCTACCTTGGGCTGAGTCCAGGATCTAGGTGGACCACTAATTGAAATTGTTAAACAAAATGTATTTTGTAAACGCATTATTTGGCCGTATTTTTTTTAATGCAGTCTTTTCATGCAACAGTTAAAATCCTACTTTTTACCCATATTTATTAATAATATAAAAATTTAATTATAAATTCTTGTGACTTTAAGAATATGTCCAAAGCTGAATGCGCTCCTGCATGTTTATCATTGAATTAAGATGTAAAATCTGAGTTTCTTCTTAAACTTTAATTAATTAATGTACTCTTTCACTAATTGCAAACATTAAGTAGCCGAATGAAATAAACATTGAATAGGCGTTTGCAAGCGATGAAATGAAGTAGGCTGAATTTTTCGAATGAACGAAAACTGAAAAATGCTGCCGGTCAAACCACTTCACTATAAAACGGGCTGACAATAACTAGACACTTCAACTTTACAACTACTCTGGTATTGTTCATAGTTGCTTCGTCATTTGTTGTTGTTTATCGCGCAAAAAATATTTTCTCTCCAATCCAAAAAAAATTACATTACGCTATTAGTTGGCTACGTAGATTATTGACTAGTGTTTGCCTACAAACCCGTATACGAAACAATGAACTTCAAGGGAATACTTTCCCCGGTTTTTTCCACACTTTCTTGTAGGTCTTCTTTTTTTTCTAGGTCTTAGCGTGACAATATATAGCCTATTCCCTTCCTAGCTACATGGGCCATATACCCATATAGAATTTTGCAAATCGGACCTGTAGTTCATGAGAAAATTCAAGCAAATTGAACAAACAAATAAGCTCTTCAGCTTTTTGATACGGATAGATAAAATTTTGAATCTGTTATAATTAAAAATATAATCCATACTTGGAAGTATTCATCTGTGGAGACGCCGAACCACTCAGGCGAGTCGAGGAAGTGATGTGGGAACACTATGTGCAACGCTCGCTGGTTCTGTGACACCACCAACCTGCAACACAACAATGAAAGACTTAAAAGATATTCCTTTCATATAGACCTAGTCTGTGTGACTTCATCATCATTCAGGCGTCTACAGCTGAGGTATTAAACCTTAGGCCACCACGTTGACCGGGTACGGGTTGGCGGACTCACACAGCTAAGATAATTCTAAGAATTTTAGGTGTACAGGTGGGCTCACGGTACATGACTCCGCTTATCATATATTGTTTTAATTATTAAAAAAAAAAACTTTATGTCCATATTTATGTATGTATAATCATTGTCTTGGAACAAATATTTGTGAATGTCACCAATACATGTACTGGAGCTTGGAACAAACCAACAATTCCACGTTACAAAACTTGCCTCACCAAAGGTGCTACTCATGCTGTTCATATGGTTGAAATACTAAATTTATATAAAATCATCCCACGTGAACAATTGTATCTCACATCAAATGTTACAAAGGTGGGCGTTCAATTAAACTGGCGCCTCTGTACAAAGAGGAATACATCCGACATCCGACTCCCAAATGGCACAGGTAAAGTCCTACGCACTCATTGTAATGAAACAAATAAAATAGCAAGATAAATGGAATTCGTTTATTTGACAATAGGTATGTTTTAAATATAAAGATGCGTTATTAAGAAGGCAGCAGTTAGTATCGCAACTTTACTATTCATATATTAAGTGGTAGTGTCACATAGTAGTCAGCCTAAACTATGGTATTTATAGGCCAGGTGAAGCAATTTTTGCGGGCTTTTGTGATTGAGATTTCTAATGGTCAAAGCTAATAACATATTAATATCCGATTGGATAACGACCGTTGTACAAATTACTGAATTTTCGTCATTTTAACGCTCGCTTATAACTTAGTCCTTCGGAGGGTCGAGTATTTTTACAACCGATCTTTACAATTACATGACAACCGCAAAGAAAAACCGCCACCGTACTGTATTTATAGATGGTCAATGCGTAAGTGATGGTAAGACATCTGCGGTGACAACATCTGAGCTTCTTAATTAGTATCAGGTTATCCAGACAACAAACATCTTATATAAGTCTAATAATTACTGTAGCATTGTATTATTGGTGATCCTGGGTAGTCCCATAAATATCAAGGGTTTTTTCCATATAAATAAATAAATAAATAATAATAAATACACCCAACCGTCACATACATAGTCCTGACCCCACACTAAGATACTAGTCTTGTGTCGTGGGTATCAGAAACTACGAGAGACTTTCCGGTCTCACAAACACCCAGACCCGAAACAAATATTTGTGGATCATACAAACATTTGTCTCGGTGCGGGGATCGAACCCGCGGCCGCTCGTTTCGCAAGCTGGTGTCTAGCCAACTGCGCCACGGGGCTGGCTATATATTATTGTGGTTCACGCGACAATCAGAAAATAAGCAGCTTATTTATTTATGTTTCTGGACTTTTATTTTGAAAACGCTCTAGTAAAACAGCTCGTGTGAATGACTCACTGTGACGGGTTTTCCACTGGGAATAGTTATAATAGCCTACCATGCCGGGGTTAATGTACCGCAATCAACTATCGACAGACATCAGCCCGCCCCATATCGACTGACTGACTCAGACTAGTACGTTCTCCCTATAGCAGCAATCCTCCTCACAGCTTGTTACTTCATCCACAAAGTTGTGTGTATGGAAATCTTATGAATATAATCTCCATCCATACAAAATACATTGAGAACCTAGTAATGGCCCGATGCTCTTGAAGTTTCGGAAAAAGCCTGTTTCTTGTAGTCCGAAGACTGATAACAATAATGATAAGACTTATATTCCGTCAAAATATTATTTTGTTCCATAAGTATCATAAGTTAATAGAAAATATTCAACCGCGAATTACAAAATTATATAGGTATATCCTGCAGTCTGCACCCACTCAAAATCGTTTACCCAACAGCAGCGCCGTGTGTTGCGTAGATTTTAACGTAAAGTAAGCTTACAGACACATTTGTGTTATTTCTACAATTTGTAACGAAATATTCCTTAAACCCATCAAACGCATAAACACATTTCGGACACTTTAATACACAATTCTTTGATCTTATAAGAAGTCTGTGGGCGTCAACTTGGCTACTTCGTCGAATCCATTCGAGACATCTGCTTATCCCGTGGGAATTATTCGAGATTTAGCAGATACGAGCGGCTAACCATTTATCTATCATTGTTTATATAATTTAAACTAGAGATGCGCCGAGTTACACTTTTGCCGAGTAACGAGTACCGAGTTTTACTCGGTTCAATTTTTTTTCAACCGAGTACTCGGCCGAGTAACTCGGTTCAATTAAATTTCCAATTCGCGCGTGGTACATTGGAATTTAAATAGCCTGTTTTCGGAGGCCGGTGACGTCTACGAAGAATAGAGGAATAGGCTGTTACCAGAACGTGCAGCGAGGCTTGTGTTCCTGCATCATACACAATTGAATCGCTTATTGGAGTGAAAAACTAGTAACATGACACTAGTTAAATAGTATATTTTCTAAGGTATCCTTAATGTTATGCATATAACATCTCGTACGCCGAGTACCGAGTATCAACCGAGTACTCGGCCCATCTCTACTCTCGACCGACCGTCTCGACGGTCGCGGGTTCGAACCCCAGGCACACACCTCTGACTTTACGAAGTTATGTGTGTATTCACATTGAATTATCACTTGCTTTAACGGTGAAGGAAAAACATCGTGATAAAACCTGCACACCTAAGAGTTCTTAGGAATTTCTTAGGTGTGTAGTCCGTCAACTCGCACTAGGCCAGCGTGGTGGACTATGGCCTAAACCCTCTCAATGGGAGAGGAGACCCGTGCTCAGCAGTGGGCGTATATGGGTTGATGATGCCAATACTTTCAGTCATGGTTCAACGCAAAGTCATTAAAAATACACTTTCATGTAACCTTCAATGCAAATCTTTGCACCTATGATTGGCCGACTTATGATTCAAGTCCCACGTGAAATGGGGCGAAACTTTTGCGTTTTTCTGGAAAAACATCGAAACTCAACTCAGGACTTTTAAATCAAATTAGAGATAAGCTATGACAGCATTTTTCTTTAACACTGGTATGTTTCAAAATCAGTTAAATATTTGTAATTCGAAATGAAATAAAAAATGTGATCTCAAATGCATATAACATTAAGGATACCTTAGAAAATATACTATTTAACTAGTGTCATGTTACTAGTTTTTCACTCCAATAAGCGATTCAATTGTGTATGATGCAGGAACACAAGCCTCGCTGCACGTTCTGGTAACAGCCTATTCCTCTATTCTTCGTAGACGTCACCGGCCTCCGAAAACAGGCTATTTAAATTCTAACCACGCGCGAATTGGAAATTTAATTGAACCGAGTTACTCGGCCGAGTACTCGGTTGAAAAAAAATTGAACCGAGTAAAACTCGGTACTCGTTACTCGGCAAAAGTGTAACTCGGCGCATCTCTAGTCGAGAGATAATATTTATTGAATCTATAAAATGTTTAATACATCGCTTAAATTCAGTCATTTCAAAGAAAGAACAAAACAAAAAAAAGAACGGGAAAGCCCAGCGTGGGACGTCCCCCAACAAGGTGGTCCGATGACCTTGTCAAGGTCGCGGGACGTCGCTGGCTGCAGGAGGCTTCCGACCAAACTCGGTGGAAGTCATTGGGGCAGGCCTATGTCCAGCAGTCGACTTCCATTGGCTAATGATGATGATGATGACTGTTGTTTAAATTATATCTACCAAAATATACTGCATTTCTTAAACAGAGTATACTCGGCATTCAAACCGAGTTATTCGGCCGAGTACGAGTATCAAAAAACCCGCCGAGTACGCCGAGTACCGAGTATCAACCGAGTACTCGGCCCATCTCTAATTTAAACTATGTATAAAAATGGATATAATATTTCTTTATTTTACTTTAATAGTTGTATTATTAGGGCAATTAGCAATACAGTGTGCAACCTACACAGCAAAATTCATTTAAATAATTTGAAAAAAAAAAAAAGAATACGCCATACTTATAAATGTTTGTGCCATAAATTAAAAACTAAGGGAGATAAAAGAAAAACACCAAGTTTTCTTTAAGATAACTCTTAACATAAGCACCTGCGGCAAGCAACCTTTAAAAATTAACAAAATTATAATTAGCAGTTAATAGATCGACTCTAAAATCAGACATATTTATTTCTTCATGAATAAATATGAACAAGCCATAAAGATCTCAGAACATTTCATGCAGGATATTACATAAGTATTGTTTCACACAACCAAAATAATTAAACTAACATAAAAAATTGCTATTTCTATTACCACCTTTATATTAAGTTAACATTCTACAAAAAAACTTCACTTCCAAAAAAAAAAAAGAAACAACGCCTGCGACTAATATTTCATCTTGTATTTTCGAAATTAAGCGAGAGAAAAAAAATTGGGTGAAGTTTAATAAAGCGAGTTTAATAAGCCTCGGGCAGACCTCTAATTAAAACGTGTTGAGGACAAAGCGGGCTGGGCTCCGCGACCGTGGTGCCTATATGCGAGTGCTAGGGTACTTCGTTAACGAGGATCTGGGGTTTGTGACAACAACGTTATCAGAAGTTTTAGATTACTTATCAGTTGATATTTATATTCAAATACGGTATTAAACATAGATGCAGTCCTCATTCAAGATCTTCCAGCGACCTGTTGAAAACAGCCCCTATCAATTGAGGTACTGCAACTTTTAACTTTATTATGGCAAAATTTACATTACATTACTGCAGCCACATTTCTATACACACATAACTTCGAAAAGTCAGAGCTGTGTGCCTGGGGTTCGAACCCGCGACCGCCGAGATTCTCGACCGCGCGCCTAAACCTCGAGGCCATCACTATTTCATATGAATCTATGCACGAACAAAAATCTCTATATCCGAGTGAAACAACATAAGGAATAAAAATACGGAAAAGGATGTAAACATTAATACTTTTACAGGATGATATTAACATTGCCCAGAATAAGAGCTTTGATCTCCGAAAAAAACTAATCAACGCCGAGTTGGCTGATGAAATAATAAATCACGGGTCGGTATTCCACATTCCGCCACGCCACAGTACACGCCTATAAATAGACTAGAAAAATAAATTATCACGCCAACTGGATAATGCTGGACATCCGGGATAGAAACTGTCTGAGATGTTTCTTAAGATATGACTTCGCCTACATTGATTAACTTCTTGAACGGTGAAAAGATTATGATAATCTGTTGAATATCTGAACAAAATGAAACTTTATTTCAGACTCTTGCTGGTGAAAATACTTTGGATTAATTTGTTAAAGAAATAAAATAAGCCTATATTATAAGGCTCGAAGATGTAGACAGAGGTCACGTAGTCGAAATATTGTCGTTTATCAGACAGGTAGGTTGGGTAGTAAAATATACCTTGACGCTGTAGACAGTGGTGCACTCATATTTCATATCATTATGTGTCACGTAGACGAAGTATTTTCGTTTACCGGATAGGTGGGTTGGGTAGTAAAATATAATCTCGCTCTGCAGCAGGACCTATGACATAAGTTTAAGAGACACATAAAGAATCTTTATTGAAAGTATGAAATAACATTTTATATTGGCCTAAGTGTGAACATATGAGTATTGATAAATTCTTATCCACTGATGAAAAATAACAGTACTGACAGCAATGCACTTACTGTTAGGTGCTAGTACATTCACTTTGCCATATCCTATAAACATAAACTGAAGTTCTAAATTTCACAGAGAACCTAAGTGACATCAATACCTTTTAGTGTCAGGAATGATATTAGATTTATGTGCTCGCCCACCAGATAAATTGAATATATCAATTCAGCATAAACAACTAACGAAATCGCTTTGCAAATATATGTACATCAAGATTCAATCATACTCCTTTCTTACAAGATTAAATACATTATCTTTGAATAAGAGTGAAGCTAGACGTCGACTGACATGATTATATCGAGTTGGGAGCTAGTCTTCGATGGCTCTATCATCGATCTCGAAAGCACTAACAAGACCAATAGAGATAAGGGGAAAGATTGTTTCATCAACTTGCCTTTTGTAAACTTTACTGAACGATACTTTGTTAGGCATAAAATTTTTTGAAATCACTTTTTGAATCAAGGTAAGATGTTTATAAATTGCTTTTATGAATACTTATTCGATTATGGTTTAGAAGACAAAAGCGTTCAAAGCACATAAACTCATAGAAACAGTTTTATATGCACTATGAATTATAGTTTAATATCTAGTAAAATATTCTAAATCGTATATCAAAAATCTTTTCTACAATCTTAGATCGTTTGAGCGCCATATGAAGATTCTTAACATATTACAAAATTATCTTTTATTAGATAGTCGTCTTTTACATCTACCATGTACAAAGTACCAAGTATTTCAAACATTTAACACAATAGGCCACAGTGTAGGGCACTTGGTGAATATAGATGTTTTCAAGTTGTACGAAGGAAATTCAAGTGTACCGTTGACATTATTTATTTGACATTAACCGTGTAGGGGCTGAATACAATGCGGCATAACCCTTTTTAACGTAAAGGTCTTTCACATAACGAAGGGTCACGCTGGTAAAGATTTTTATGAGGATTTCAACATTTATTTTCATACAACGTGGGTAGATAAACAGTTGATATAATCCACCGTTTGTTATTTTTGTGACAATACAATAAATAGCATCATCACCATTCGTAACATTACAATACATATCATTCACTTCTTCTAAAATCTCTCCAACATGAACTCACTCTGAAAATTCATCATTAACATTTCTACAATACTAAATGATATAATTAATCAACCTCACAGATGCATAAAACTAATCACTCGGTATAAATTAAACCATAAAATTGGTGTCCGTGACAAAAGGTCCGCCCATCGCCGGTAAGAATACGAGCCAATTACCCCTTAATGGGGAGGGATGGTACTCGTTTTTTTTTCAACCCCAACACTTGGCTTGTGTAATGAGTGCACAGGTAAACACGTTTAAAGGTCCATAAAGCGTACGGGTAGAGTGCACACTCCTCAGTGGAGTGAGTAAAGAGCACACATTAAAAAACCTGTTAGAGGACTCGCGAGCTCGTTAGGTGAGGAGTGTTACCAGCGAAATATACTTTTAATTATTCGTGTTAAATTAGTTCGGCTAGAGTTCTAGGGTGCTCTTATAGAAGTACTGATCGGTCTAGGTGATCTTACAGCTGATAATGGAGCTGACGAAGACAGTGTAGTAACTTAGTTTATCTATTCAGATGGTGTTAGATATGTCTTTGTAGTGGTTACACTATTACTCGTATCTTCAGAGTAGGCAAAACATATCTTTTCATCTCTGGTTTTACCAGCACTTATTAGGGGACTTTTTTATAGAGATTACAACAATAGCTGTTTACCCCATCAAATTGGACCCGACGCAATCGTACGCTGCTCACTAAAACGCCTATTGTTATAGTACAGTCGTAAATTGACACAAGTAAAACCCTTTCGTATTGAGAATCGTTTCCTTTAAATATTAGTACCCTGGCAACACTAAACAGAGACTTAAATGAATCTCAGTCGGCTTTTACTAGGTCCTTGTTATGTGAAATTTTTTACGGATTCGAAATGGAGCTGTAAACTTTATCGTTAGACTCGAAAGTACAAAATAATTATTAACTCAAACACGTTTTAACATGACGATTGAATGTTACAGATAACAAACCAGCTAAGAAATGTGAGAAGACGAAGCACGTTTATTTAACTGAAAAACATGTTAATGTTTTGAAAATTGACAAATTCGGTATTATTCCAAAGAATACATTCAAGATAATGAAAATAATATTTCAATATTAACACGTTAGCTGCCATGTCAGGCACCGGTGCCTGACAGACATGGCACCTGTTAAGGCCATGTCAGTCCCGGATGACTGACGCCACAGTATGTAATTTAGATGATCTCTCGTTATAATCTATTAAAATTGACTGATAAGGCCCTGGAAAAACTATGTTCAACTTGGCCTAACGTTTCTACATTTAGAATTGGATTTATTTAGGTTTTATTGGGAATCGTTTGGGCCTAGTCAGGCACATATGCCAGACATTTTTTTTTTCCTTATTTTACATTATAATCATCGGAAACAAATTAAAATAGTCATATAATGTCATTTACTTGAATATACAACCAAAAAACGAAAATAAAAAAATGACGTCATCAAAAATTTAGTATGGCAGTTAACGTGTAGTAGAGTGCCGTAAGACATAAAAATGGTCAAACCTCGGAACCCAGGGCCAGTCAATGAATCTGTATATCAAGTATGAGACTGCATTATTAAAACCTCAAATAAAAAAGTTAAAAAAAAAAATTTGACCGATCTCGATTTACAACAATTTTTAACAACAATTCACTGAAAAAATGAGAGACGGAAGAGAGAAAATTTTTTTATAGTGAAAAATTTAGTTTTATTTGTAATAAATTATATGTGCAGAGTAACTTCAATGTTAATTTATTAGATTATCGTAAAAAATAAGTTACAAAAAAAAAATTATCATTAACTGTTCACATTGTTACATCGTGTACATTTCACAGCTTTCACTATTGCATTCTAAGCAAGCTGCAGTGCAGTTTAATCCACTTTTCCTGCACCCACAAGATGCTCCACATCCTGTTTTGCATGAGCAAAAAATAATTTTTAATAAAGATTCTGGAGCTGGTCGTTGCGTCATTGTTTGCGGTGTCAATATTCCGC
The DNA here is from genome assembly GCA_030295005.1 of Cephonodes hylas. Taxonomy (NCBI): domain Eukaryota; kingdom Metazoa; phylum Arthropoda; class Insecta; order Lepidoptera; family Sphingidae; genus Cephonodes; species Cephonodes hylas. The sequence continues at coordinate 12,296,884 of AP025371.1, forward strand.
ATTCCAAGCCATGTTTGAACTTGCAAAAATACTCTTTTAAGTTTTAGTACAAACGCCCAATTAATTCAATATTTCGTCAATGCGAATATTGTTGCACGAAAATTCCTTAATCACACGCAATAGCAACAAAGGGCAATATTGGCGTTGGTGACTTGAATTTCCTCAAGTTGCCCCAAAACAACAAATCTATACAACAAAATGTGAAAAAAGCTCTTAAAAAAGAATATTTCTCATTTCTTAAATTATGAGCTTTGCAGAGCAAAAACGTGATCCCTTATTTTTTCAAAAATTCGATCGAGTGAAACAAAAAAAATGGCTGGATGGATTAATTTGGCACTTTGTAGGATTTTTGTGGACATATTGAACTGTAAAACGCACACTTAACATTATTGGTTTTCACAATATTTTCGATCCAGCGCTCGATTTTCCAAAACACCATCTAAAGCTCATTTTTTGATGCATTTTCAAATTCATGTAACAAGAATAATTCTTGTTTTTTCGAAAAAGTAATAGCTGGTGGTTAAAGGATATTTATTCAAATTCTTGAAACGCACCTTAAACTTAGTGTACAATTATTTGTTGCTGAGATATCGATAATTAAAGACAAAAGGATCCTTTTCCATTTGTAGACTGATATCTCGGCGAGAACTAAACATATCGAGGTGTTAAAAGATAGAAATTAAAGCTAAATAAACAAAGCATCCGATCTTTATAAGGGTTAAGCAAGAACATTTTTCTCCACGCCCGTATGTAAAAAAAGAAGCATTAAAAATTTTGAAATCGTTTTGTTGCTGCTTTTCCTAAGATCACTCAAAAACCACTGATGCTACAATTTTTTAATGTGTTAATCCAAAAACTACAGACTTGGAGCTACAATTTTCTTTTTTTAAATTTCCTGTACGACCATTTTTCTCGAAGTTACGGCCCAAAAATTTGGATTTATTTTTTGATCCTTTAATTTTTTCCAGTAGTGTATTTATTTATATTCATCGGTATACCTGCAGTCCCTAAAGATCCAAGATCAAGTTTTCAAGTTTGTAATAGTTGTTATTTTTAAAATATGACTTTTCACTAATATAAATCAATTAAAACTCCAAAAAATTAATAAATGTTTATAATAATAAAAAAAAAATTGAGAGCGCGAAAAATTTTTTTTTTAACATTTTTCTATATACTATTAAAAACATATTTTCAAGGTTTATATTAAGATTCATTGACTGGCCCTGGATTCCGAGGTATAAACCTTACGGCGCTCCACTAGTGTTAATTGGATGCAAGTAAAATTCTTTACAATAAAAAGAGTTCGTTTCCACGAATATATTAATGTCTTTGTTCTTTACATATCATTGGTGGAATTTATAACTATAATCTATCCAACATTTTTACCTTATTCCCTAAATTCCGTCTCTAAAGCACGGCAACTCCAAGCCCCGGTAAACGTAACTCCATCACCAATTACTTTCAATGTGTGCACGTACATTTTTACAGGTCCGGCGTCGCGACGGCGCTGGAGCCCGTAACCTTTTACGTTCTTGCTTAGCGGAACAAAGCGCGGATTATCTACTCGATTAATCTTCGTCAAAAGGGGTGAAACTGTGACCATTTGAGCTTTGTTCAACTCGTAGTTTTACTTTAACTATTTTGAATTTTATTGTGATTTAAGAAATTTTCGATTTACTGTTAATTATACTACTGTTACTGTTTTATCAGCTTTAATGTTAAAGGTTAAAGTTTTGACCGTACAAATACGTTCTAGAATTGAACTTTCCTATGGTTAAAAAGGGTTTGGACTAGAGATTTGGTTTGATTTGGTTGGTTGGATTTGGAGATCCCGCGGGATCCCGAGTAATTTTTCGGGATCAATCCCGACGCATCATATGACGAGATCCCGTTCGAGATTGACGGGATTGGGCGGCAGTAGTCAGGATTTATTTTAGTGTGGAGGAACAAGGGGGCGATTTTTGCAGTTTGCATATAATTGCTTCGCCATGTTATTGCCAACCAGTGTTGAGTCGGAGAGGGCATTCTCAGTAGCGGGTTACATTGCAAAGGACATTAGATGCCGTTTAGCAGATATTAATAGGTATCCTTTGATTTTTAAGTAGTAATTTTCAAAATCATTCGTTTTAGGTAACTACTTCCTAATTCCTTTAAAATATGTTTATTATTTTGATTACCTAATTTACCTATGTTAATTTCCTTCAAACCTGATAACTGTTTTTGGTTGGTAAGATTAAAGAATTAAGGCTTTTATTTTTGTACACTATACAATAAAATAAATATAAAACATTAATGAAGCATAATGAATACAATATAGACACAATAGGCGGTCTTATCGCTGGCTGCGATCTCTTCCAGACACCCTTCGCGACTGGAATGAAAGGTCGTAGTTCTGGCAGGTGTCTTCAGAATTGTAAAAAAGAAACAGAATGAAATCTAATAATGTATATCAATAACAAATACATACATAAACATACATGAATGTAAAAAGATGATATGTTAACATTGAATAGAAGATATTACTGTAAAGATTGCATGAGTAATTTACAGAAATCAAAACTACATTATTAATTAAAGAATATAAATACTAAACGACATACATATACGAATACGAATTTACCAAATTAAATATAAAGTTAAGTATACAGTGAAAACCTGTTATAACGACACCGCTTATAACGACGGACCGGTTATAACAACCGAATGGTAAGGTCCCGGCACATTCTATATAAAGTAATTACTATCGTTTATAACAACTATCGGATATAACGTCCGAAATATAAGGTCCCTTCAGTGTCGTTATATCCGGTTTCGACTGTAGTAAGTTCTGAGAAGTTTTTTTAAAAGTGGAAAGCGATTTAGCTTTACGAATTGTTAGTGGCAATTCATTCCGCAGACGTGCAGCATGGACTGTAAAAGAATTATTAAGAAATTTGGTGCTATGCTGAAGAATTTTAAGTGTTATATTTTCTGAGGACCTAAGCGGTCGTGCATGTGTAGCGCTTAGAAAACGGAACCTATTTTTAAGATAACGGGGAGCAGTGGGATCGAATAAAATTTGAAAGAGTAGCAAAAGAATACGAGTATTCCGGCGAAGGCGCATATATACCTACTTGAGTTTATCACGAAATTCAGAGACGTGGTCATATTTTTAATATGTTATTTTACTTAACCTCACTATCACAAACAAGCAGTTATTAGTTTTTTTAGTCATCCAAATTAATTTTTTTTTTTTTAAACTAGACGGGATCCCGAAAATTCCGGGATCCCGCGGGATTGATATTTCTAATCCCGCGGAATCTCGAATTTGCAATCTCGAGTCGGGATTGCATTCCCTAGTTTGGACTTCATTCATTACGCTATCCTTACATGACACGTAATAGAAATAAACTGCTGCCTGCACTTGAGGATCCCTGGCCTTTTCAATCGCAGGCGTTACTTAATGCAACCAATGATGCAGACCTATAACTTCATTAAACAATAGAAAAAACACTTTTTGTTATTTCTTTGTCATTTATTGCCTTCTGTTTAATCCAATTTTTCTAACCCTATCCATAAACACATCAATACTATAAAAATATTGTTTCAAATCACGCATCGTACACTAACACGGAGCGTTTAAACAAAATATATCACTTGCGTCTGAAATTCTTTGCTTGTTTATTATTAAAAATAATTAACGTAAAGGCACTAATACTAAAACACAAGAAATCTCTCCTTTAATCAAGAATTCAAAGGTTAGATTAAAGATAGTCAACGACTTTGGAATCGTGAATAAATAATCTGGCCATATCTACTTTTAAGAAAATCTTTCGACATACGTCGTAGAGGCAAATCGTATATTTTAGCTAATATCTTTATCAACCCATATACGCCCACTGCTGAGCACGGGTCTCCTCTACCTTTGAGAGGGTTTAGGCCATAGTCCACCACGCTGGCCTCGTGCGGGTTGGCGGACTACACATCTAAGAAATTCCTAAGAACTCTTAGGTGTGCAGGTTTTATCACGATGTTTTCCTTCACCGTTAAAGCAAGTGATAATTCAATGTGAATACACACATAACTTCGAAAAGTCAGAGGTGTGTGCCTGGGGTTCGAACCCACGACCGCTGAGATTCTCGACCGCGCGACCAAACCTCGAGGCCATCACTGCTAATATGTCTATGGTAAATATTTTTCTTATTATAACATGGTTTAAATTCGACTTCCATAAATGACATAATAAAAATCAAATGCATATTACCAAGTCCTGGATATACCCATGAAACTATCCAGACTCGTTCATATCAACGGGCCGTTCTTCACACAACATTATCGCGCGCGAGCAAATAATTTGCACATATTAATTCGCCTTACCCGTACGGCGATTAATAGGAGGTGTGGCAACAGCTAAACAGGTTCATAAATCCTGCACGTATATAATTTCGATGAGAACTCCCAGATACCAATACTCGCGTTACGGTAAAGTATAATTTCTGGATAGGCATGCAACGCACGTAATACAAAGATGGGTCCGATGCGATACGGGAGCGCTGTTCGTGAGCACTGCTCGCTAGCCGCCGCCCGTGGCGTTGCATAGCAAATCATATATTAATATTTTCTAGGGAAACACACGCCAGACAAAAAGTTATACGCGTGTTGCTTCAGAGATAATGGGAATGTCGGGAAGAATATTACGCTTATGTTCGACTTTTACGCTGATTAGGTGTCTATATTGCCTGGCGCATGTATGAAAACCTTAGTACACCCACACTAATGTACTGATAACTCAGGACGAGATCATATGAGCAACTAGGAACGTTAACGTGCTCAGGAATAAAACCAAAATGTGGAAGCAATGATTAACCACTTTTGGTAAAGGAAGGAATTATAAAAAAAAAACATATAAGGTAGTGTCTTCGTGAACTCCGATCAAGCCTCAGTTTACAGCCATGGCGGGTACTATAAACTCATATTCCACCAAATATCAAGATGACTAACAAAGTGAATCTCCTGCTGTTAAATGAAGTGGTGAATATACATTGTCCAAATAAAAATGAAACAAAACCAACGCCTTCAATAAAGCTTATTGTCTTCAAAGAAAATATAATGAATAATTTCGCAAACACTTACAATTTGGCTACCATTTTGTATGTATACAGGGATTATTTTTTGTTCGCCCGCGCCGCCAGCCCGTAATGCTAGACGGCACAATCCGAAACGAGACGCACGGATAAAAGTAAATGAAAGTCAACAACAAAAATATTAAGTGGGGAGTAGCGAGTAAATTAAAAGTTTCGCGACACGAGCCCGGCAATATTCTCGTAAACGTTACAGGGAACGTTTTAATGAATACATTTCAAAGTCTTCTTGTGTTTAAAGGTTAACTTTGACGAGTGACTTTTTACGAGCAGCCACTGATTATAGGGCTTTATACAGAATGTTACACACGAAGTAGCTCTGTGCCTGTGTGAATACAATGTTTTTCTAGTCCATTACTCTTGGCCGCTCGAAATGGAGATTCCTCTACAATACTACATCTCGAGTCGTGGTAGGTCAGGGCAGAAAATCTTAAGACTACTTTGTATACGTTAAAACGTTGCGAGATGTAACTCCTACTTACTTATTTATACAGCCACTCACACAATTATTACATTACCCGACGGTTGACTGTAAAACGGTTGAATGCAAACTATATAATTTTTTTTTTTTTTATCTAATAGGTACTCAATCTACAAATATGGACTACACGTGGCAGTAGGACGCTAATCATGCGACTGTCATTCCCGATGTTCGCCACTAAGTAATCGTTCTACCAAATACATATTATTAAAGAAACTGTTTCGCCATTGTGAGTTTAAATGGCGACCTCAATGTCAAAAAAGGAGCGACTGTCAACAGTTGATTTGTGTGCGGACGAAATTGGGCGCAACGTCCAATTTCCAAGGCGATTGGTAATGAGCTTTAGACGAAAAATATTATAAAATTTAACTTACAGATCGCTATAAACCCTTTGTAACACAGTGTGTTAAAGGGGCATCATATTGTCCAATATTAGCTTACCCTAGCTTGTCTTTACAATTTTAGTGGTGTTGCTGCTGTTTTCCGAGAAAAGTATTTAATTAGATAACGCCGAAACATTGATAAATTTAAAACTAGTAAACTACTGCTCTATAAAGTAGATAAAGGTGCTAGTGCTATAATTAACCTTTCAAATAACATTAGAAATGATCTACTAAAACTACTAAAATTTTTCGCTAAAGCCCACTTCGCAACATCCAACCTCCCATTCAGAAATGAACACAAAGTTCACTGAAAAAAATAAAACATTTTTTGTGAGAATAAAACCCTTGTGAAAACTTAAAGTTTGGCTCGCACCCAAGACGCGAGAACCGCGTTACTCATCATGGAAATGTGTAATGCAGCGTAATGCGAACTCAGCGGATGAATGGCGGAAACGGCGCGGCAGGGGCGGCAGGGCCGGCTGCAAATCAAATTAACAAGTGCTGTAGAGGAGCACGAAACTCGACCGAAGCACGACGACCTACATGCTACTGCACGACAAGGCGCTAACTGCCATGTATCACAATAAACAGGGCTAACAGATGATGATTCAGAAGAGGGGTATAAATGTTTGGTCTTGAGTACGGTATTTTCTACTTCTTATAGTAAACGACGGGTTTTGGAGGCCGAATATAGTCTTATCAACGAAAATATTTTTATATCCTGTTAAGAAGAAGACTATGTCAAGAAAATTACATACAATTATGGCATCCCGAATTATATACCACATTTTTTGTTATTAATGAAACAGATAAATGATATTATTTTAAATCGATACAGTGGTATGACCGTCACTGGCTTTGACAAATAGCGCATGCAGGCTACAAGGAGTACGTAATAGCGTAAAAAAAAGATTTTTTAATTAAAAATACTGATCAGTAACAATTAACATACATGGCTCCCATACTAAACGAACGACCTTAGTTGGTTAGATTAATAAATCTGGACTTTTAAATGGTTGCAAAAGCTATGACAAAGTAATACAAATTCAGGAATACGAATGCATTTTTCTGTAGATGCTATTAATAAAAATTACTGTCCCCTGGGTTGAAACTGGTACCATACATCACAGCCGGGTTAAATTAAAAAAATGTATTTCATTTGAAGGCATGGCGAAATTGTAAAAAAAATTCTTTAACTATTGAAAAGTCTGGTTTCGTACACCCCTCATAGAAAATCTCAAATTATATTCAAGTTCGAAGTGTTTATATACGCGTATGGATTTACCAGTGAATGTTTGCTTTAAGAGCAGGAATAGTGATATTATTGGAAGATTTTGCTATTCACTCCGAAAATACGCTTTGATGGAATATGAGTGTATATGATTATTATTTTATCTACGTCAGTACCGATCTTAGGACGGTACTTTTGTTGGCCTGGATTTCCTGTGATATTTTCAAGTACTCCGTTTATAATCATTTACAACTAAAAATCATGCCTTTAAAGCTTTTTTAAAGGTGACATTCGTCTGACCGTTGGTCGTCGACTTGACTATTTAGGGAAACGTTTTCTGGAGTGGAGACCACGGCTCTGCATACATAGAATAGTGTATATTTACATAGTGGCTGGCAGAGGTTGAAGAGGCCTATGTCCAGCAGTGGATGTGAAAGGTTGGTGATAATAATGACATCGTCGTCGTCATCGTCCAATTAATTTCTTTCTTCGCCTGCCCAAATTATCCTCAACTTCAGCCAGTTATAGTACATATAGTGACAAAGAGGTCGATGCCAAAAGGCGGTCGTGCAAGCGGCCGGTCGCATGCGTTACGCAACTCGTCGCCTCACCGCGCTACTGCACCCAACACTCTTGCTTTCGACCATTCAAAAAAATTACTCGCGACATTGGAACACAATGCTCTGTCATTATTCGAGATTGTCGTTTTCATGGGCATGGGATAATTGTTTGTGTGTATTCTGGTAGCTTGCGATTTACAGTTAAAGTCAATTAGGGGAAATTATTATAAGAGCGATTATGCACGATTAATTGCGAATCATGTAAGGTTTTTAGACCTAAAAATTAGGAACACATTATCAATTTATGACCTATTTTTATATTTATTTTAGTTATGAAAATAATAGCTTAAAAAATACCACCCTTATTTTATTAACCCTTTTTACATTTTTTCCCGTTAACATTATAAGAAACAATACTTGTTTAGTAAATAGAATATCAAAGTAGCAATACACAATCGCATTAATCTTAATGTATGGATCAATACAATGTCTCCATGGCCTACAAATACTAGTTCCGACCTAGATACTTGTTCGTGAGAAATTATGTTTGCAAGCACGGTAAAGAAAATAAAAACTACCGTAAAAAAAATAAATAAAATTATTTTTTATAGTCGTCGAAGGCAGGCCATCAGGCAGCCAACGACCTATTAGTAAGTAGAGACCAACCAAGAAATTTGACAGCTCCGTGGGGCAGTTGGCTAGATACCAGCTCGCGAAACGAAACGAACGAAAAGCTATTCGATCTCCTTACCGAGACAAATGTTTGCGTGATTCACAAACTTTTGATTTGGATCTGGGTGTTTCCAAGACCGAAAATTCTCTTGAAGCTACCTTGTCTAATACTTCCGACTTGAAACACGTACCCTGGTGAAATCTAGAACTATGTATATGACAGGGTGGTGTGTTTATTTATTTATTTAAAAATATTTTTTGCAGCAGTCAAGATAACTCAAATGGAAACTAAATAATAGTAAATGCAAAATTATCAACAGCACTTTTTCCTGTGACAACGTGACAAAACTAGAGTGCTATTGGGTATTTCTTGGTACCCACCAACGATCCACGTATCTATCGCGAATGTATAACTTAATCCATTATGAATCGGAAATGTGTTGCAGCGTCGCGGTTTACATCGGAGATGGCGGCATCGCCACTTTGATCATACACGTGAGCAACGCTCGAGATGTTTTCAGTTTCCATAAGAGAGCTGGCTTGAAATGTAGTATGCCTTATCTTTAGGGATAAAGATCTGACATTGATTTTTTAGAATAATTGGTTGTTATGCGAAAATACTTCTAAATTCAACATAAAAAACTACAAACTAAAAAGTAAAAAAACGAAGCATTTTTTATTTTGATGCTAAACTATTTAAAACATCGGAATTTTATTTACATAAAAATCACTCATTCAATTCCGCATCGACGACAATTATTACGTCCTTAATAGATTACTAGAAACAATAAATAAATAATAAATACACCCAACAGTCACACACATAGTCCTGACCCCACACAGATACGAGTCTTGTGTCGTGGGTATCAGGAACTACGAGAGACTTTTCGGTCTCACAAACACCCAGACCCGAAACAAATATTTGTGGATCACACAAACATGTGTGAAACTGCTATGATCAGCGTTAGATAAAAATCACCTAAATAAAATAACATTTGATAATCTGCTTTATTGATAACCCGTAAAAAAGTTTACGATCCAGACGCGATCCCTGTATCCGCAGACGAATAATCTCATTTCCAACAATCGGACATCAACCGCGGTTTTATTTTCTCCACGAAACCCAACCCACGCTCTTCGGAATACAAACAACTCACAATCTGTATTAGAAATCCCAATAATATAAGGCTCCCTTCGTTATTTTTTTACTTTATTTTAATTAATTACCGATAAACTATATTGCAATAGAAACAAACGTTGACATTAATTTAGTTTTAAGATATATATTTTCTAGGTCTATTATTTATTAATGTCCACTAACGCCGCCTTGGTAGAACCAGATGCTACTCAGGCCATTAGGGACGTGTAATGGAAGGGCAATAAGAGGATAATTATAGGACATTCTCTATTCTTCCCAGTAAATACCTTAGACATCAAGCTTACAAAAATATTTCTAGTTAACGAAATAATACAGAAGTGCCTACCATAGAGATGTACATGGGCTGATATAGAAAAAATAACTTCAAATAAAAGATGCTTTAAAGAAGTAAGTCGTTTGCAATAAAAATATAAAAATCACTTGTTTACATTGACCGTAGAAATTCGCGCGAGACACCTGCGTTAGTGTTGAGGCAGTGAATAATAATATTACATTTGAGAATTATTTTTGGAAGTTCGCGATTTAAATTTTTTAAAATTATTTTTTATTGAATTGATGTCGATTTCAAATTATAGCTTGTGTGTACAAATGAAGAGTTATATATAAATAAACCTTTCGCTGCATATTTTATTAATGTAGGAGTATAATTGACCGAATGATAACTTATCATTGAACACAAACCTTTATGTTGCTTGAAAAACTTCATAATCATCATCGGCCCACATACGTCCCACTACTGGGCATTAGCCTCCTCTTCAATTGAAAGGGCCTTAGTCCTTAGGTCTTAGTCCACCATTAAGTCCACTTAAGTACCTCCACACGACCTTAACTCAGATTACATTCCATCTATTAATTCATAACATAACAAGTGTCACATGTTCTTCCCTCCAACAATTGGGTTTACAAAGTTCCGCGCAAACTTTTTGTCTGGCGACTTAAGTTGTCAATGCAGCTTATCGGCTCGGCAAACAAGCAACGACAATGGGGCGGCCGTATCATCGAATCGATACTATCGGGGTAATCCTGTTTGATGTATGTGTGGGAAACACGGGGAGCAAATGTGAAACACTGGAGTGAGGAAGACATCACCTTTGGAGATAGTTTAACCAGTTACAATAAATTAATTGGCGGAAGGTGTCCAATCATTTTTAGATCGTAGCATACTTGAATAAGATTTAAAATGCTTAAAAATAGAACTGCGCATTAGCTCAGAAATAAGGCATAAGACAATTTAAGTAAAAGAGACCTTATGATTCCACTTTTACTGAACTATAAAATTATCGTCACTGGTAACAGTAAAGCTAACGTAAATTCCCATAAAACTTCATTCATTCTCCCTAAGAAACATCTATGGACTATGGCCTATGGCGTGGACTATGGCCTAAACCCTCTCAATGGTAGAGGAGACCCGTGCTCAGCAGTGGGCGAAAATGGGTTGATGATGAAGAAGAAGAAGAAACATCGCAAATAATCCATACAACTGGGAACAAGGATTCTTCTTTTACTGAACTCCATAATTCTAATGACTGATGATACTAACATAAGATTCCTTAAAAACAACACTCATTTACCACGGTAAACAAAGCATGCATTCAGAGGATCTTCCATTGAAACGAAAGACAAACCGGCGCACTAAAAACGCAGTTTCGCCGAAACCGAACACTGCGTACGGGCCCACCACTAAACCGCACACAAATTACACAATTCCAATGAAACATTCGGCGTGCCGGCCATATGCCGCGATTAGTCATGCGGAGTGACATCAGACGTCCAGTTTTTTATCACTCGCGAATCTCTCTTCACTGTCACTCATGAGCAAATGAGCTTTACTGTTATTTATCAAGGTGATGCGATGTACGGGAAATGATGAAATTTCCTCGTTTGCTTACGGATTATCACGTGCAATGTCACTTTTTATCTATAGTTACAGAGCTCTATTTATGAGGTTTAATCATAGGTTTTAAAGTAGTAAACATAAATAACAACACTAAACATCCTGAGCCTGCTGTTTTGTCTTGGTAAAAAGAAAATAAAACAATATTCATAATAAAAATGTTTACTCCAAAACTAAACTACGTAAAAAATATCGAGGTATAAACAAGCAATAGATAATAATCTACAGGTAAATAATACTTCAACCTCTTTAGTGCCATAAAATAGTAATCTCAGATTGGACACGCCCAGTCAGGTTTATAAAACATGCGAGCTTGCTTAATCTCACAAAAATTGCTAATAATTGACACCACGCTTGTTAGTGCGGGTGGATAAACTGCGCATATCTTTTAAGCATACTCTTTCCTTGGAAGTTTTTAGTTATTAGGCAATAAAGACTATACATGCCTAAGTGGAGAACTTGAAATTATCGGGGACTGGTGAAAATGGCACGGAAGATAAATAATAGAAAGGGAAGCGACTGTTTAACAAATATATATTTACAACTGATTTTAATTCTAGTGATGCGATAAAATGAATCGGCCTTACTAGCTTTGCATCGAAGCGTATATGAAATTAAGTTATGAACAAATTTCCGCCCGAAACTTTGGACAACCTATGAAGATTTTTTTTAATAGTGCAGCCATGTCGAAGTCAAACGGGGTAGGGCTGCATAAAAAAGTCGGCATGTCAGTGGTGGTATCTCTGTTTGACAGAAAATCTACGTAAAACAACCCACTTTATTTTCGTTCTGTGAGTGAGATTGCTGAAAGCAAAATTTGATAGTAAGAAGACGTTTTCCATTCATAAATTTGCCGGATCAGTTTAACTTAAATAGAATAAAATATAAACAAGTTCTAAATGTCGGTTATTAAAGGTTATAATTATGTCATTAATATTCTTTCTAATATTGATCTATCAAAAGTAACAGTTAATCGAATGACAAAAGTAAAAGTAATTAAGAACGACAATAACCATTTTATTGTTGACAATAACGGAAGCTACTAATTTGAATTTGATAGTTCTTGGTTAAGTTAGTCACAAAGTATTGATAACATCACTTATTATCATTATGTAATGAACGAGATAAATTACTATGTGACAATTATAATACGGTAAAAGAATCATAAATCAAGTCGTGATGGCCTCAAGGTTTAGGCACGCGATCGATAACCACAGCGGTCGCGAGTTCAGACCCCAGGCCTCAGACTTTACGAAGTTATGAGTGTATTCACAATAATTTACCACTTGCTTTAACTATGAAGACAAACATCGTCAGGAAACCTGCATACCTAAAAAAAATTGTCGCATGTGGAAGAATTTATTGGGTTTTAATTTAGTAAATTTTCAACATCACGGGGTCTATAAATGTTTACAGCAAAAGTAATTTACAAAACAAGACTGTAATTTTACCCGTTTGCTTGTCGATTTTTTTCTCTATTGTAAAAAAATTGTAGCTTTAATAAGCTGTATCCGGTAGAGCCAATCCAATGACCCATGATTTATACTTTCCACTGCAGCTCAGTGTAACTAGAGAGCCCTCGGCGCTTTGCCACTCAGTTAGTGGAACTATAAAATGGGTCAATTGATATTATTCACGGAACTATCAAACACAGTTACGCAAATATATTTCTGTTTACAAATTACTATTTCGATGACATCATAGGCAGTGTTTGATATAACTAAAATTCTTACACAAGTTTCGAAATATGTTATTTGGCACAAATTGGTTCAATATGTGAAATAAGATGTAAAAGTTAGCATTACATAATTGTCTTATCAATTTGTAAACATAAAATCCCCACCTTTGCAGTCATCCCATCCTACCTATTGGCTCTTACTCGCTGGTTTTATAAGCACCTCATATTTAAAAATCCCTTAATTCCATTCAAACAAATAAAACTCATTCTCAAGTTCCTCCCTCAAGCGTTCCTAGAAACGCTAGGTCCTGTTACAGGCGTTCCTAACGAAGCAATAGTTACTCACTTTCCGGACAGCACGAGCGAGAGGCTGTCCACCTTAGTGACCTTCTCGTGCGCGTACAGCTCGTGGCACTTGAGGTGTCTCACGTTCCTCATGCACATGAGCACGCGTCTGAACTGGCGACGAGACACACGCAGCGGCTTGAACAGCGCTATGTATACCTGGCGACAATAGAGAATACAATCAATCAGTTTCATCAATAGATAGATGAGGAGAAATGAAACTTGTGTCTAAGTAAATGTTATTGCATCTAAGTTTGAAGTGTAGTGCGAAAATTTTTATCGGTGTCAAAATGTAATGGTGAAGAAAATGGAAAAAGGCTGATCCCTGGATATTAGTCCTCTCACTAAAGTTAGGATCTAAACCATAATCTTACAATTAAGCTACCTGTAAGTCATACACGACGTGGTATTCAGACGGATGTAAACAATATACAAACAATAAGGATGATCACGAAGGTTATTCAGCTTGATGCTTTAATTATGACAACAGTTACTGAAAACCACCTGATGGTAACGATTATTATTGGAGTACTAAAAACTGAATGAAATCTACCAACTTAGGACTTTCTACATAGAAATTTAAATAATATCAATCATTAAGTAACTAGTCCCATTCCCAAATAAGCTATCTTACAAAGCCAACGGAATACTGTAAAATTTTACTTGAAGCAACTACATTGTTCATACTAGAATATGATTCAATTAAGAGAGGAAAACATGTGAGTTGGCTCGTAGTGGTCTTATTTTTACGAGCAGGGCTAGTGACGCAAGCGTCGGGGTACGTACTCCTGAGTTATTTTACCAAATTACACGTTACTCTGATTAGAAGTGCTGCTCTGTGATTCGTGTTATTTGACACGATTCTTTTATGTATCAGGGGATTATTTAGATTGGATACATACTCTCTTACGGTGTATCCTTGAAAGGTAGACAGAAATTTAGTATATCTAGACACGCGGCAGCGTGTCAAGCCAAGTTCAAGTAAAACTGGCTAGCCAGCGCCGAGTGTATCATTACACGAACCATTTGGCGCCACTTTTGACCCTTCTATAACTAAAAACCTATTTGACGTAAACACTTGAAACTACGTGTGTTTAATTATATCTATAAGGACATCTAGAAGCCCAAATTTCATGAAGCTAGCTCAAACGGTTATAAAGATATGGAGGTCAAAAAGTTGTAAATTTTAGCACTGATTGACTGATAGTACCTAAACCTAACCTACTTCCAGATGACCTAGAAGGATAAAATTTAGAATACAGCTCGGTAATTATGTGTAAACGTAGGAAAAAATCTAAAAATAGAAAAAAGTTAAAAAATAGGGGGGGTCCCCATACATTTTTTTTAATAATTGTAGCGTTAGAACGGTTACAAGCAGATATTTGAAAAAACTATCCCAATATATGTATTAGTATACTCACTTGCTATATATCAGAAATATAAAAATGAAGTTAAGTCAAAAAATAAGTGGTGTCCCCATACAAAAAACTTGTAATACGCGCTAAACAACCGGCGAACACAACGGTGTCCTCCGCGGCGCGCGGCACCACATATAATATAATAAATGTACACAGAACACAAATAAATGTACATACATAAAAGCGCTCCCGAGCGACACATAAACATAGGCACTGCTTAAAAATACCGATTCAGTTAGTTAAAATCTCAATGCCTGCATAATATTCTTTACAAAAAGTAATGATATCCCACCAAAAACATAAATGTAAAAAAGGAAAGCCAAGTTCAATACAAAAATTATTCTCGACTGTGGGCTTCGCCGCAAAAAGAATGGAGATCTAATTGAGTGCCAAGTTCTATGCAAAATCCAAATATAAATAATAGGAAAAAAATATAATTATGAACAAGTATTAAATCTATTTCTGTGCTTTATTAGATATCTATATGTAGCCTAAGGGTTGACTTGGCTAGTTTTCATTTACAATTTATATAGCCTTCGCATGTTCTAAACCTGGTACCTTTCGGTTCTTATTTTATTATTCCGAAAATTTGGCTTGCTGGTAGAAACTACCCATCGAACATAAGGCTCTTCCGTTACTGTGTAAAAGTAGGTACTTAATAATAATTCATGTAAGAAAACTAGCCAAGTCAGCCCTTAGGCTACATATAGATATCTAATAAAGCACAGAAATAGATTTAATACTTGTTCATAATTATATTTTTTTCCTATTATTTATATTTGGATTTTGCATAGAACTTGGCACTCAATTAGATCTCCATTCTTTTTGCGGCGAAGCCCACAGTCGAGAATAATTTTTGTATTGAACTTGGCTTTCCTTTTTTACATTTATGTTTTTGGTGGGATCTAAACTTTATACAAAGAAGAGCTGGTTCTTTACAATTTATTAGGCAGATTTCACATCTATGCCTGACCTCAAATAAAAATTGGGAACAGGGCAAGAAGATGATGATTTCACATATGTAGAAATCTAGATAGAAATATGATCATATCTAGATAGCTGAATCATGGGGGTATGTAATAAAAATTAGCATCATTACATAGGCAAAATCAAAAACTCTTATATTTACGGTAAACATCAACCTCACGCACATTCGTAAGAAAACCTTCAACCTAGAACCTTCTGGAACAGATTACAAAGAGGCCACCACGTGTGTTATTGAATTTGAGCTCGGCTGGCCGGCAGTGAGTGCCGCGCAACACGATCCATCAAAGGGCCTGCACGCTGTCCGTCACAGCGAGCGTTAATAACAAGCTCCCTGTATTGCCAAAGGGAGTATTCAGTCGTTCAATGATGTTGCACCACGTCTCGATGCATTTACATAAGGACGTAAGTTTCAGTGGGTGTGTATGGTAATTGTAGCGCCTGAGGAGGCGCGTTTAATAGTGATTTTATTGAGAAAATAAGTTTGTTTTATGTAGCTATCGCGCCTTAACCTCTAAACGGATCTTAATCCAAAATGTATATGTTCAGTGGCGGTATGTCGTCCATAGAAACCTAAAACGATGGCTTACAAAATTCGGAAAAATTGTCTTTAAGCTTTTAATCTTTATTGAACAATAGTAATTTAATATGTAAATGGAAATATCCTGGCCCCACAATAAACAAATAGACATTATACATTTTACGTGTAACGCTTTTGAGCTTCTATGGATGTATCGCCACTAGTTAGTTCCCTGAGGAATTCTATAACATACTGGGGCTTCTAGATCAGACGGCACATACTTGTCCCGCGAGACCACGATACAATAACAACTTTATTAATATTGAAAATACCGATAACATTGACAAGTTAGAAACATGTCCCTCTGAATTTGAACCATCCATAATCGTGTCCCCAAAACTAGAGCTCTGTATAACTTTCAAGCGCTTTATGCCTTGATAGTTGCAACAACAAAAAAGAGTTTGTTATACTGGTAACTTGCAGCCGCTTAGCCGTTTTTAATGAATTTTTGTACACGGATATTTATACAACTTTTCTTTTTATATTAACTCCGATTACCAAAACTTATATGAAAGCTAGCAGTACCTAGTAATATCATTGTTTTATATTAAAATACCCTACTTTCCTACATTGATAGAATAGAATTCCTAGATTTTTTTCTAAACAATTCCTGAAATTTGGTTGGATATTGGACAGTGGCCTCAATGTTGGCCACCACTGACAGATTGTGGCCGAATGCAAACTTCTGCGAAGCGATTAATAGGCACGCTTCATCTCTGCGAATACTATTTATAGAACCGTCGACCAACGACCGGTGGACGCCTACGTCGGGATAGCAATAATATTTTGTTGCCGTTTCCATATTCATCATTAAATAGTGATAAAAACTCTCAGCACGTATTTGCATCCGATAATTTATTGATGCAGTGAATCAGAAAAAAAATCAGAGGGGTGGATTTGGGCCAAAAATTTGTTTTGAGTGTTGCCGTAATTTATTTTGTTCACTTGTCTTCTAATAAGACTAACTTTGACTCTAGATTAGATTAGATTATGCTACGTCCTTTTACGTCTGGAGGTCAATATTAATTAGGATCAACGTTATTAATTTTCTACACATGTAGTTCATAAGTCAACCAATTATAATACTTAATCTATTCATACTGCAAAAGATTTGTTAATTAATTAGTGATAACTATATGTATACTGGCATCCATTGCAATTTTTTGGATGTAACAATCTTCGATTTTCATAACCAAGGGAAAATCAAGTGTCCATCGTTTTATGTAAAATTTTAGCCATACACCGATCCCCTCGAGTACAAAGGATGTACCATTTGGCATAAGAGAGCTGACGTCTGATTTTTAAGTACGCACGGCCACTCGAAGCACGATCGGTACAAAACAGCTGTGCAAGCAGTTTGGATGGTAATGCACGGCGCGAGGGGCAAAAACAATGGAAGGTTGTTTTTTAGAGAACGCCGAGCAGACATATTGTTCTCCTTGTATTGTGCGCCCAGGATGTTGCAGAGGCGGAATCATCGACCTGATAGTACTGAAGGAAGGACGGGGGAAAACTACTTCATTGGAACTGTATAGGAAAGTATATCAGAGTAGTCTCGATATAATGAACTAACAGTGAATAATTAAGAGTTTTTAGGAGATTTTTTGGTGTGAGACCTAAACCCTCGCAGTTGTAGAGGAA
Source organism: Cephonodes hylas (assembly GCA_030295005.1). NCBI lineage: Eukaryota > Metazoa > Arthropoda > Insecta > Lepidoptera > Sphingidae > Cephonodes > Cephonodes hylas. The sequence continues at coordinate 12,315,030 of AP025371.1, forward strand.
GCACGTGCCCAGCATACGATCATGAGCTGATGATGATAAAGATAATTACAAAATATTATAGGCGGATATTAAACGTAGATAGTTACTTTAATAAGCTGTATTATAATTATGGAGTGATATTCATTAATTATTGATTGCATACGCAGTAATATAATTAATTAAATTATATGATAAACTCGATAATTAGTAAAAAGATAAAGATAGTAAGTAAAAAGATACATAATAACAACAACAAAACGAGATAGACAAATCATAGGAGATTCAGTTAGTGGTGCAGTAGATTTAACAATTTGCTGCAATTGCCATAAGTATCAGAAATAAAAGTTATTGAAATTATTATTCAATCCATCAATGGGATACATCGGACTGCATTTGATAAAAAGCTATATATTATTAAAATGCTCGCCGAGGCACACTTCTACATCCTTTTAGCATTCCTAGAAATGCCAATAGGGGAGCTTAACGACTTTTTTGTTCTCGGAAGCACTACAAATTTCGAAGGATACCGAGGATATCGGTTACTAACAAGCGATACGCTTGCTTATCCTTGGCTATACAAAACATTTAACATTAGTATACAACAACCAACATTTGCCTTTCAAGCATCTTATTTTAGTCATAATTAATCATACAATACCAAATACTTAAAAGGAGAAGCAAGTTAAGAAAATTATTAACTTTAAGCCAACTAGACATTACTTCCATAGAAGCCCATAAGCGTTTCACGTTCATTGTAGGGTCAGGATATTCTCATTGTTATGTCAAACTGCTTTTTTGAATAAGGATTTAAAACTTAATGATTATTATTATTCGGAAATCTAGACTTTTGGGCTTCTGCCATCGCCACTGCTGTATGTACGTACCCAAATAATCAAGAATGTATGTCAATACAATCAATGTAAGAACGCACTTTCAAGAGAAACTTTCAACCTGGCGGTAAAACCGTCCTTTCGTCGAGTCCCATAGAGTTCCGGACTTTCGTTGCCGGCGGAACCGTAACATCGTGTGAAGGCCCACGTGGCGCGCTCAACCGGGATCAAGCGCTATGTTTGCAGCATCGCATGCATAATATTGACTCTCGCGATCGAACGGGCTTATTGGAAATCAGTTTATTGATGCAAATATTTTTCTATCCCATTTTACGAGTGCAACGCTTTAGTATGCGTTTCGATTTGAAATGTACTATTAATCAAATGGGATGAAATTGGTTTGTTGAAGCTAGAGCCTATACCAGGGAAACGATAGACTACGTGATCGCGACAAAAGTTTGTCTGATCTACAAATATTTGCTTCAGTCTGGGTGTTTGTGGAAACGAATCCTTTAATAGTTTCTGATACCCACGGCACAAGACTTGTGTCTTAATGTGGCCTTTTATCAAGCGAGATCTCAATAAATTTCCATTGCTCAGGAATATATTTACTTCAAGCAGGTCTGGTGTAACCATAAGAAATTCTAAGTAACAAGACATAGTCTGAAAATGAGCCTCAAATTGTCAATAGTCTCGCCTCGACTACGCACGACTTAAAAACAATTGACCAAGCCTTAAGGCAGAAATATATCTCTGCTTACTCCTTTCACACTTGAACCGCGACAAGAACAAGAATCTTCAGTCTTTCATAATTTCGTCAGTACCCAACAACTTAGCCTTAAGAACACACCAGATGTAGTAGCATAGACTGTGTAGCTCGAGTGTTTCGGGTTCGTATCAGGGACGCGAAGTGGTGTGGGGCATCTGGCCTACATCAACCCTCAAGTGGCAGGCTCTTTACACTGCCAGCGGGTTTTACTTATTTTATTACACTTAAACATACTATCCTGTATTACTGAAGAACATGGACTGGCGCCGTGTTTGTTTATTGCGTTGCAGTTGTATCCTGATGTTTGTATGTTCGAAAGAAAGCTGTATTTGTACACCGCTGTCGTCCACAGGGTGGTTGTTTCTTGTCAATTGTCAATATTAAGGACGGCACTGCACTCGCTATGAGATGCAGCATTACTAATAGTTCATACCAGTATAGAAAAAAAATAAGAATTTTTCTTTGAAGAAATAATAGTATAATTAATACCTTTTATTGCCCTTTATATCCTACAACTTTAAGGTTTAAAAAACCTTGGTTAGTTGGATACTAATATTAAAACTATGGATATAGCATATCTAATATATACAAAGAGAAGATTGCTAGAGCTATAAAGAAAAACACATACAACACACAAGTGGTTAAATGATCCAAAAAAAACACATTGTTTTTTGTAATACGAGAACATTGGCAACAACATACTTAAGACAAGACAAAACAAGAAAACATTAAGGTTTTGTGCTGACCCATAAAAAAACTGAAATGAGGTTACCGCTTAATCTATTTACAGACATTGCCTGCTCGTCGATAATTTATCGAGAACAAAAAACGAACCCATTATAATTTCATCCCAAAACTTGGCAACAGCACTCAAAGATAAACTATCCAATCTGAAAACATTACTAAACTGCATTATGACGAAAAAACAAATATAAAACGGCGGAGTGGTCAGAGCCATAAACACACGGATAGATTTACTGCACGCGACAGCTGCGGCTCGGGTTACGGTTTGGTAATCGTAACGGGATACTATCGTGTAAACAAAATTATATTGCATATAAATGATATTTACATTAAATTTCACATAATCTATCAGACATACATACACGTGTGGACCAGTGGCGGTACTTAATTGTAGCCCAAAAGCGTTACACGTCAATTATGTTTCTTCTATACGTTTATAATTGTATATTGCTGGGTCAGAACTCAGAATATTCTCCTTTATACAACAAATTACTTTTGATAAATAAAGATACAAAGCTTATTATTCAGAATTTTGTAAGGCTAGCTGAGCTTTTTGGCTTCTGTGGACGTACCGCGGCTGGTGTAAACTAAAAGAGATAAACGAAGTCGCATTTCTATATACACTTTTTGCTAACTGCGTTTAATTTCACGTATTAAAGGGCAAAGTTGTGCCTTATACCAGGCCTAATTACAGATTCGATAACGAAAAGTTCTCTAATTTCACTGCAGGTCGATAGAAGATTATCACGCATATAATTATCTTTCACCTGAAATAGGTGTTCTCATTGTGCTTACTTACATAACTATACTTTCGCAAAATCAGATGACTGTGTCTTTAGTTCCAACCTCGCGCATATCATATTAAACACATGATCAAGCATTTAACATCAAATCAGATGATAAGTAACACCTGCAGATAACGATGAGTCATTATGTATTACAAGACGAAGTTGGATTAGAGCCGTTGACAACAGGAAATTGCAGAAAATCTTTCTGCATGGCTTTTACAATAGTAGACGAATTTATGTAATGAAGATCACTATTATAAAATCATTAATCAAAATACAGGTACGAAATTGTTCTGTATGATATAAATAAAAAATGATAAACATTATCCGACGCGACTACAAAAATAGATAACAAAATACAAGAAAAAAACAGTATCTGAATAAAAACAAAAGCTTAATATCGGTCCCTTTACCTTAACGTGCCAAAGTACGTGTGTATTTTTGTGTGTAATATTTGTTAATAGCCGTATTTGATAACTATACCTCCTAATATGATTGCAGCGGTTACGGAGGCAAGCATTAATTGGCGTGGCGAATTCACTCCAATTCGCGTCAAGCAATTAATGTGGCAGTGATAATCACAATAAATTGGTATTTCACACTATTAAAACCTACTTACAATGAATACATAATATTCCATAGGAAATGCAAGTAATTTATTCATATATACTTGGATGATACAAATATTATGGTAGTTTGCTTGTGAAAACTAGCCAAGTCATATCTTCAGCTTGAATAACATGCATAGTAAAATAAATTCATTGTATAAATAATAATTGCAAGATTATTTAATTTTTCTTTCTTGACCAATGATTCTTGAATCTTGTACCAATGAATTTATCATTAAGAAACAAGATTTTAGACGAACTATTTCGTAAGTAGAAATATTCATACTAATCTACACAGAACTTGGCATCTTTATAAATCTCAATTGCTTATCCGTGGAAACAGGTACACAACGATACATATTGTATTCGTAATAATGAACTTTGCTTCCATTTCACATTTATGTTTTTGATGGGATAAGTTAAAGCAAACTTCGGCCTTGTAAAGATATAACAGTATTTCGAAAGTTTAATGACTGTATGTCAATATTTAAACACATTTTCGGGAAAGTGACGTAAGTGCCAAACGCGACGCGACACGATACAATAAATTCGCGTGTGTTTTCACTCATCCTAATAAGGCCGCAGGTAATGGCCAAGGCGGCAAGGTCGACTTCGAGTTTGTCAATATAACAGCAAAGTTAATATGCGACTAATAATATCACCGCACAGTGTGTTATGAAATTACACAAAATTTACTTACATCGAGTTTTTAACTAATATAGGTACTTAAAAAAATTGTCATAGACTAAACATCACCATTATCATCCACAAGTGGTCTGGTTTAGAACCTCTTCCAAATATTTTAAATGCAAACTGTTGCTTGGAACCGGCTATTTAGGTTATTGAGGTTGTGTTTTTTCCATTTTGTGGTAAAGTAATTCAATAGTTATACGGTAAAAGTATTTCCAGTAAACAGTCGAGAGTTTCGATCTCGTAAACTGGTCCGCCTACCCTATGACCCTGAAACGCCTTAAGGCCAGCTACCGGCGATGCCAAAAAAGCCGATGCAATTACACAAACAAATAAATTACCCAATTACGCAACAAGTAGAGGTAAAAACTCGATCGCGGTCAATGAAACAATACGTATCGACGGCTTGGGAAAGCCGTGAACTGTCTACAATCGAGTTCCCACTGGCATGGGATTCGTACATAAGAAAGAGACGGTAACATTGAATACCGAAGGTGAGAACGGAATAGAGGATATTGACAATACAATCATTACGCAATACAATGAACGTAACGGATGTCGTTTTATAAGATGTCATTAATTGGAAAATGCAGTTGATGGAACATAGGTACATTGTTTTAGCGGTCTGGGAAATATTATCGTGAGAACATCTGAATCTGTTGATTGAAGTGAATATCGATTAATTGCAAAATTCTTCTTCTCTGATTTGTTTGTATTAAAACCTGAAGGACATTATTCGAAATAGCTAAAGCGTTTAAACGTTCATTATTTTTTAGAATGCTGACTAAGGCTGGCTATTTAAATTTTTGCCTACTGAATGTGAAGTTTTAATTTGGCTAACTTATTTTATGAGCAACTTTCCGAAGGCATCCATCGCCGATTATTCCAGAGTTTGTGAAATACAACTAAACTTATACTATGTAGGGCAATAACAAAATCCTTCGGCTGAGCGGTTTCATCAATTCCGTGTGGCACCATTGTGATTATTGCAGTTTGGGGTGCACAGCGGCACTGCGGCTTGGATCGATGCCTTGATGACGCGGTCCGAATTTTGCACGGCATGTTTCTCTTTGACGACACCACAAAGAAACTATGCCACTATAGTGCACGCGGCGGGATTCATATGCGGTGGCGCGAAAGTATGGCTTTGATGCCAGTGCTCGAAATTATAGTCATAAATTCCTTCAAACGAGCCTAAGCACTTTCACGAGCCCCGAATAATGCAACTGAAAATGCCGAGGCCTGAACCTCTGAGGATTTATAGCTTTAGGCCATTTTCCGTGATTTGTTTATATATATATTGTCATACATGTATCTATGAAAATATTCTTATCCAAATTAAATTTAATTTCCTCTGAATTAATTACATAAATTGCAATAACTATAGCTTGAAACATAACATACATAATAATTATTAGCATTACAATCGGATTTCCTTTCAACCTTCTTTCCTAAACTATACAAAATGTCGAAATATTGGTCAGGTTAGTTGAAAAACTGATCCAAGCCAAAAAAACAGCACTATTGTGAATCTAAGTGGAGCGACCCAATAATCCGTCTAGCCGTACCTGCTTTTATTATCCCCGTGTTTTTATACGTGCGATGCAGGCAAGTCGTGTGCGCTGTTTTTGTGCGGCCCGGACCTGTTACCTGAGTTAATACCTCAGATGACCGCTCGCTTCAATGTTGAGTTATGGGCTTACCTAGCGGGCCAGTTCGACTCCGATCGGATTTCTGATAATACCCGCACACACCAAAGAGAATTTCGTTTAGAATTTTAGCGCGCAAATACTGTTCGGAATTTGAAACTGTGTGTTCGATGTATTTTGAATTTACATATTTAGCGCTTGACTGCCTTTGTCGGCGAAATGAATGTCTACGGCTTCGATATTTATCATTATCATCATCAGCCGAAAGACGTCCACTGCTGAATCTAGGTATCCTCTAAAGACTTTCAAAGCGCTCTCTTGGAAGCGGCCTTCATTGAGTCGCATCCTGCGATCTTCCTAAGAATATCAGGCTTTCTTGGGAATGGACGTCCAAAGCTGCGCTTGCCTGTGCAATTGTTGGTCTTAATGTTACCACTACCCCGCGACATAACAATTATGTGTGTTGGTGTAAATACACTCAATGTTTTGTGTTATTAATGGCAACCAATGATGCAACACTTATCATGAAATTCGATGATAAAAAAACCTATCTATTAAATGCATGTTAAAATATTGTGTTATAAATAAAATAAGTCGATGAATCAATACAGAAATGAAGTGAACACGAGTTTATTAGTTTTTTCAACGTGGCCAGCTCTGCAGATAGTCCGAAACTAATAGCCGCTGGGAATTGGATCCACGTAAAAAATATATGAAAAGGGCGGAATGCAAAAAACATATTGCCTTTAGGTGTGCGTGGACTACTAACATGGACAATTTGTCTCGCACGCTGGCGTTAAATATAAATTAAGTTTCACGGCATCACTAATTTGAAATTAAAATGTAATGTAGGTACATAATAATACAGTAACTATAACTAATGGTATTTTTTGCGATTGAACTCAAACGTAACACTGGTATTGTAAACACAATGATTAAGTCCTCATAATGTAATGGTTATTTAGCTGTTAAACTACAAATGAAAAATTGTACTTAAGCCACTCGGCTTTCAATATTCATGGGAAAAGCAAGGAAGAAAGCAAAGGAAGTAATTAAATACAATTAATTACCAGATGTCTGGCTCATTCATCGAGCGAGTCAGAGCTGTAGCTTTACGGCACTGGTGTAAGGCCTTGTCACTATGCAAATACATAATATTATTTGCGTCATATCTCGGGATATGTAATACCGAAAATTACTTTGGAGATATTTTGTTTTCCGGCAAATTTCATTCTAGTTCCATATATTCATAAGAACTGAAGGATCAATTCAATTATGCATGTTAATTTTGGGCATTTTGACATCAGTGGCGATACTTCTATAGCATCCAATACCTAAGCGTTGCACGTTAATTGTGCAATATCAAGTTTTTGACTGGTCAATGTGGGGTCAGTAATATGTTAAATTGCTTTAGTTAAATAACGATACAAAACTTAAAAAATATTATCTGACTTTTTTGGCTTTTAGGCTTCTATGGACGTACACTGTACAGTCACTGATTGACTTACATGTAGGGGATTCGATCCCGGGATCCCGGTCATATTAATCCCGAAAATTTCGGGACTGAAGTATGAACGGGATCCCGGGATCGAATCCCCTACTTACATGATAATGCAATTGTTCATCGTTTCTTTGCAGCAACTTTGTATTTAAAACATACTATACATTTAGGAACAAGACACTGCAGCAAATTTGGGCGGCATCAATAAATCAATCAGGCGGAATACGCCCCGCAACTGTTAGCCGGATGCACGGGACGTATCAAGGCTGTACACGGGGAGACAGACCCCACCACAACTTATTTTTTGCATGCTTTATATTAAGAACTTTAAACCAAAATTGCAGCTTACATAACTGCTAAATTCTTTGTTCTAGTTATACAAAATGACTGTTGCTTTACATGAATTAAATTTTGAATATTTTTTTTCTGAAATGGTTGTATCATTCGCGAAGGACTTGTGTTTTTAAGCATCATATAAGATAGAAGAAACTTGGACCAATAAATGAGATTATAATTCTATATCAAGCTCTTGATATCAAATGGGCCGTAGATTCTCCAGTATACTAATACCACACAATTTGACAAATCAAGAATTGAAAAATTGTTTGGAAAGTGGAACAAAACCTCTTTTAAACGAACAATATTGCCGCGTCCCAGTTTGCTTTGCTTCATTAGGCATTCGCTTTGCATCAATTAACGCAAGGCTTCGGTCAATCGTCTCCGTAATACGTTGCACATATCCAATTTCATGCGCTCATTCGTCCTATTATGCACTTAACCAGCTCAGACTTATTATTATAAAAGACAATTTTTCAACATTTGTCTGCATCAACCTAAAATATCAAATCTTCAACCTCATAACCTCAAAGGGTACCATTATTTCCTTGGAAATTTGAATTTATTACTAAAACTCACAATAATTCCACAAAAGAGTATGAGGTCTCTCGAATGCTTCTGTCTCAGTCCGACAAGCGTCTTGTCTCTTCAAGATAAAATACGTAATTTGTCATTGACATTGGTTACAAATAAAAATGGCAATGCGGATGTTATTGTTACCTTCAGTTTAAAATGCTAATGTCCGGAAGTGAAGTAATAAGTTATACTTTAAGAATCGATACAAACTTGTTTAGTATATCAAGGACTTCTTTCGCTAAACACAAAACCAATGAGCTCGCTGCATTCTTATGATAAAAATGCTTAATATTACTACTATGACAATAGACGTCTGCTGAAGTCAGTTTTTAGACCAGCTTAAGAATAAATAGAGTGAGCTGAGACGGCGCTCCATCGTCCTACAAAAAGACATTCCGAAACAAAATTTCAACAATAACCTTTACTTTCTCAGTATCTTTTCCGTTTCCAATTAGTTTTAAAACTTGCAAAGCACGTACAAAATTTAAGTTTGATATATATTTTTCCAAGGACAGTCAAGTTCCTTTCAATTACATAAAGATACATAAATCAACTCACTAGTATTTGCAAATTAATACCAAAACGGTCCAAAAATAGCCATACACACACAAGTTAATTTGAAATGTCAAATAAGCCCCCCGTTCGTAGTTTCTATTGCCTGAGTGCACTGCTGTCCTACTACATAACCGAAGCGTTTAGGGTGCAATACACCTTCAAAATCAATAATGTCGTCGGCAAACATCTACGCGACCCAATAAATTATTACTCAGGTGACGGCGCAACTCTCATTAGTGCCACGGCATATTAAAATGTTAAGGGGGTAGATGCACTTAGAATTTTTGAAAAATCGATTTTTTTTTTTTCATTTTCTTAAAGTATGATGTTTCAAGAATATTGTCTGAAAATTTCAAGTCAATCCGATGAATAGTTTTCAAGATATTTAGTAATTACTGAAGCAACATTCAACCTCTCGGTTGTGAATAGAGCAGGTAGCGGACGGCAGCTGCAAGCGCCCGGTTTTGTCACGCCTATTATTTTGTATGAATAGAATAATTTCAAGTATAAGTTGGAAAATTTTTGGTTAAATTTCATTTTACACTCGACATTGGAAGTGAGTAGTCGATACACGTGTTTTTTGATTTGTGAAAATTGTTTTGAAAATTTTATCATGGATCGTGCGAAAGGTTCAAGAGAACTTCGAAAGTCTAATGGTGTTCGTAAATCGCGTACTGTCAAAAGAAAAAATGTATTCAATCCAAAGACAGCGGAACGTGATCAAAGTGTTCTTAGTTCGTCAGCTAAAAAATTAAAACGTGACCTCGAAGACAGTGCGCCTGAAGATAATGGTGTTGAATACAGAATAATAAACTTTATATCTGTTTTTACTGCTATTGCAAGTATTGTCAAGTGTAAGGAGTGTGATGGAGATGTGAAATTTCAGACAGCTAGTACACGTGGCTTGGGATTTAAAATTGTAGTGGCTTGTAATAATTGCGTTCACGAAAATATTCCCTCATGTTCTTTTATAGGACGTTCCTATGAAATAAATAGACGATTCATATTTGTAAGTAGAGTCCTAGGATTGGGATATGAAGCCATGCGAAAATTTTGTGGTCTGATGGACATGCCACAATTTTTAGATAAACGTACCTTCCAAATGTTATTGAAGCAAATACTAGATAGTAGTAAAAGTGTCGCTGAATCATTATTAAAAAAAGCTGTAGATGAAGAAAAACGAAAAACATCAAATGCTGAAAATAAAGAAACTAATGAATTGACTGTTTCTGGAGATGGAACATGGCAAAAACGTGGCTTTACTTCTTCGTTTGGGGTTTCTACGATTATTGGTTATTTTACGGGAAAAGTTCTGGATTTAAATATCAAGAGTCGTTATTGTAAGCTGTGTGAATACATGAAACCTAAAATAAATACTGTTGAGTATGAAGAGTGGAGCGAGAATCATAAAGAAGTCTGTTCTGCGAATCACGAAGGATCATCAGGCAAAATGGAAGTCGACTCAATTGTCGAGATTTTCACCCAGTCAGAATCAAAGTATGGAGTTAAATATATAAATTACATTGGAGATGGTGATTCAAAAACGTATTCTGGAGTTTTGAAAGCCACTCCTTACAAGGATACTGTAATAAATAAGAAAGAGTGTATAGGTCACGTACAGAAACGTATGGGAACTCGATTGCGCTCATTGAAGAGCAAGGAAGCCGGTCTTGGAGGAAAAGGTAAACTGACAGGGAAAATGATTGACAAATTAACTGTTTACTATGGTTTAGCCATACGTCGGCATTGTGATTCGCTAGAGAACATGAAAAATGCGATATGGGCAACATTTTATCATTACAGCTCAACGGATGAAAAACCACAACACGAGAAGTGTCCAAAAGGTGAAGACTCTTGGTGCTCATATCAACGAGCTGAAGCTAAAGCAGAACTTGATTCTTACAAGCACGATTATAAGCCCTTACCTCCAGTTGTTTTAGATGCTATTAAACCTGTTTATAAAGATTTAAGTAATGATAATTTACTTTTGAGATGTATTGGTGGTTTCAATCAAAATAATAATGAAAGTTTCAACCAGCTCGTGTGGAAAATAAGTCCCAAAACATTGTGGAGTAGTAGCACTATAGTAGAAATTGCTGCATATGTCGCTGCATGTTTGTTCAATGAGGGTTCACATTCATTATTACTGATTATGAATTCACTTGGGATTGATTGCGGACCCAATTCTCACCGTTACACGGAAAAAAGAGATTCAGAACGAATAGATTTAGCGAACAGGCGGGCAAACGAAAATACCCGCGAGGGCAGAATGCGTCGAAGACAACACCAGCTAGATGTTTTAGAAGTTTCAAAATCTGCAGAAGCTCTATTATATGGTCCAGGTATTGATGATTCAATATTAATATCTAAATAATTCTATTAGGCTACAAATTTTATGTGATAAACGAGTGTAAGCTAGTCGGACTAAATTTTTCTAGCAAAAATTTTTCAAAGTTTAATAACTCGATGAATATTGAATTTAACCAAATTTTGTAAAGAATACTTTCGCTTCAAAAATTCTTAAAACATACGAAAATAAAAAATCAATTTAAAAAAATGAAATTTTTCAAAGAAATTATTTAAACAATTAGCTATAAACAATTAAATGTTCAAATTATCAGCAAAAAAATGTGATATTCGGATTTTACAGATAAAATTACGCAAAATTTAACTTTTTCTATTTAATTAGATACTTAACACCAAAATTAAACAAGATCTACTTTTAAAAAACTTTAAACGCGTTTTTATCAAAACTGTGTTTTTCCATTCGGTGCCCAATTTAACTCGAAAACCATTGGGTGGATATTGATGAAATTTTAATATTATCTTTTTGGCATTAAGAACTAGTCTTTAATCGAAGGATATTGATTTTTGTTAACAATTACTATATTTTTTAAACAATTAACTTTTAACATTTTATCGAAAATCAGAGTCCAAAGTTTCGAATGCCACCATTTTGTAAATTTTCAAAAAAAAAAAAAAAGCTTCGATTAAAGACTGGATTTATTATTAAACTAAAGGTTTCACCTTGGTTTTTCGAATTCAGATGATCCAGAAGGCTGTTGTGATGGTCACCGCGAAGTACTACTCGCGGGAGAGGATCCAACCGATATGGCGATATTTTAATAAATAATATGTATTTTTTTTTTTTTTTCATAAATGTTAAGTTAAAGCATTGTATAAAAACTCTGTATAATTTATTTTGTAAAATAAACTTAATTACTGTAAAAAAAAAATTTTTTTAAATAGGCCTTTTTTTACGCTTCTGAGTGCATCTACCCCCTTAATGAGATTTTTCCAATTTGGCATAGTGCAAAAGTTTTACGCGTGGAGTAATTTGCTTATTTAATTTAATATTGTAATATTTTGTTCAACAACGGTTGGATGAGGAGAGCCGAAGATCGAGCCCAGTGGCGTGCCATGAGAGAGGCCTATGTCCAACAGTGGACGAATAAAGGCTGATGATGATGATGATGATGAATATTTTGTTCATTTTTTAAATACAAGCTCAAAAGCGTTACACGTTAATTGTGTAATGTGTAGTTTGTTTTGTGTGAGGTCAGTATATTCTCACTTTCACGTCAAAGGCCTTTTTATTATTATTTAGAATTCTGTAATGCTAACTGCCCACTTTTAGATCAAAGTTCAGCCCTTTGATCCAAAAGTGTGTAACAGTTCCGCTCCGAACTCTTGTCGATTTATTAAGCCTCTTAGTAACCCCTAGGTGGACTGGTTTCATGAGATCATTCTATAATAATTGCCAAGATAAATGCGTCTTATATGGGTGTCTAGTATGTCAGTGGCACGGATAAATAATACTGCAGTATTGAGATACTCTGAATTCTCTACATTTTCATCTCCATACTCATTGTCATTGTCTCTAAGCTGACATACTACTTCAATGAGGGTATAACTCCAATGCAGGTGCAATGAGGGTATAACATTCATCATTCTATTATCTACACCTGATTTCCTGCATAAATCCCTTACAAACGATAGTCAACTTTAACCCAATAACAACCGCTACCAAACTAGGTTAAAAACGAAAGTAGAAAACTGTAAAGCACTCTAAAACTGCAGTTAAGTGATCGGCGTGTTGGCTCGGTTACAGGCTGAAACTTTGTGCGGGCGTCGCGGCGCCGTGACGTCACTAGTCGCTAGTCGTAGTCGCGCGGACAGGACGGGGGGGGGGGGTAAAGAAGTAGGGGGGAGGGGTCGTACGGCGTCAGCGACTTGCCCCAGTGACCCACGCTGAAAGGAGCCCAGTTACACTCAATCCTTATTCAAGTATTTTATACTGAATGTATTTCGCGGGGTGTAGTGTACGTGAGCTGAAATCCTAAGGCGGTAGCTTTATGATTGCAAAGCTGAAATAATATGAAAACTAAGCATGAAACTGGTGAAGTTGCGAGTTTGGCGTATTTGCGTTGCACTACCGCGGCGCCCGGCGGCTGTGTAATGGTGCGTTCTCGCCGGGGAATTGTCATTCAAATTTCATGTTACTATGTAGCCAAACTATACATTATGTAGATAACGGAGTTGAGCAAAAAACTCAGCCGTATACAGTACTTTCATACGAAGTATAAATATTACAAGCCATATTCATATTGTCCATTAGAGCGATTACTTATTCATTCTTATTTTTACTATTTTTTTAACATAATCATCTACTACGCATGTGCTGTAATATGTTGACGCCCATATCTAGTTATACAATGTTAGCTAATTAGCAAAACAACTCAAATACAAAAATAAAGTAACAGACCCACGTAACAAAGGGCAAGCCTCTTGTAATTTTTCGGGCACAATTTCAGACTCCATGCTGCTAATGAAAATTTCCTAATGGAAAAACACAATTACACTGCCCGTCGTCGGAATCGAACCAGAACCTCTAAACCGTACAATACATACTACAGGGTACAGACGAAGTAGACACAAATATTTAAATGCCGGATACCCGCGCATCCAATTTACTAAAAACAAGATGCAGTAATAAAACGAAAATGTCGATTTACATAACTGGATTTTATCTTTCACCCACCTTGGTCTATATAGCGCAATGTCACTAATGATAATCAAATCAACATGTAAACGATTGTAATGAATTCATTAAGATATCATATCCAGCACCGACATTAGACGTTACGCAAGACTGTAACGGAATATTGTGTTTTTAATATTCATAATTGCACTTGGAATTTGGTAGCCGATTTAACTTTTGGAAGAAAAGTAGAAAAGTACTTTTACTCTAGCTTTACTTAAATTAAGACTATTTTCATAACATGGAAGAGTTTTTAAACGTGATTATTATAGTTTAATAAACTACGCAATAGTTTGTTAGAGGTCAAAAAAGGTCGTGAAAAAAGTTACTGTCGTTATCGAAACTCTACATTTAACCTCTCCGAACCTTCTTTTATAAACATGACATAGATCCTATTACAAATCCTGATTGGGCTGAATGAACTAGAGTAGCAACTCCGTTATTAAAGAGTTTCCTCTACTAGGCGATAAGGTGCATAAAGAAGTGATAAAGATACCCGTGCTCAGTTGTCTAAGTCCAATAGCAGAGAAAGACCTACTAATATCAATAGCACAAACAGCATGTCACATCAAATAAGTCGGTATGCATATACAAATTGGCTACATGGCGTACAATGCAATCACAGCCGGCTTGTTCCTTATGCAAGAAGATTTGAATACGGCGCGCCGCCCCGGCCGACGCGCGCCCACCAAGTGATACGAGCCGGCGATAAATTTATTCAATTAGATTGTTGCCATTAAGGGGTCTGTCTAGTAGCTCACGCCGAAAAAAACGCGATTTTCGTGATTATTTCTTGGGATACTGGATAAAGGTAATGATATAAAAGTTATTAGGCTTAGTAAATACACTCTTGAAATACATAAAAAAAAAAATTATTTTATTTTATACATGTATTATGACCAAAAACGTCAGCCAAACGCAACACCTCGAAAAGTAGGTAGGTCCGCCTTGTTGATAAAATCTCGGAGCTGTGTTGTCTGAAACAAAAAAATCAAAGTGCTTTAGGTTTGATATGACAATAGCTATGTCCCCTATGAATTTTATTTAATTATTTTGAAAAATAAAAAAATGGTGAAGAAAAAACTAAAAATTTTCATAAAACCGGTTTTTTTTCGCCGATTTTTGAAAAAAATTATATTAAAATTCAAATTTTTTTAAAAAAATTTATAGGGGACATAGCGATAGGTTTAAAGAATATGTGGTTCAAATTTCATAAGGATCGGTTGAGTAGTTTCGAAAATTTCATCAACAAGGCGAGTAAAAACGTTGTTTCGAGAAAAACGCGTTTAAAGTTTTTTTTACATGAAATTCTTAAAAAAAATTACTTACACCTAGTCAGCGATGCCTGGACCGTATAAAATTCCTTCAGATTGTTCGAAGAGTTGACTTTCTTCCAATCTTTTCTGTCTCAGCATTGTTTTGCCCTCTTTGGAAGCTTCCGATGAACGGCGGTTGCCTACTTGGATACGCTGGCGGTCGCGCGTCGTGGCATATGCGACTGCAGTTTCGCCGATTCCAACGTGCATCGTTTCCATAATTTTCAATACTGTGGTGAAGCCTTCATTGAAAATACATGCTGCTGTAAGGCACGCAATTTTATTGCACTGCACTTGTATTACTCCTGCTACGATCTCCACGTAAACTACGCTTTTTTGTCTTACTTCCTGCACGTCGCCAGGATTTAGTTTGATGTTTGCCTTTTTTATCCATTGCGAAAATACGACAATTTCACGTAGAGAGCTGTTGCTCTAACGAATTTACAAACAGAACTGCCTCTTTTCGCTCCAAAAGCAGGTATATACATTTAGTAAAACAACGAAATATCTACGACCCAGTGGCGGTACTTCCATAGAAGCCCGAAAGCCCGACTTGCCTTACATAGATCCGAATAACGAACTTAACGATTGTTTATTTATAAAATAACGCTATAAACGTGAATGTATGTACTAACCGGTAGGTATTTATTAGTCCTACGTACCAAAATAAATATGCTGCTACTAAATAAACATTTGGGCTTGCCTTAGTTTGACACCCTAGGCACGCCACTGCTACGACCTTGAGCATACCGACATATATATACAATATATATAATATATATACAGTATATATAATATATATACATATATACAAGACGATTCTGAAAGAAAGCAGCTGCAAGAGAAAACAATAGCAGGTAAGCGGCTGGGACGGCGCGCTAGAGGTACCTACCTACCTTTGCAGCGTTCAAAAATAATGTTAGAGTTCTCGGATAGTTCAAAAATTTTCACACAATATTTCTTAATATATTTACTTTCTAAAAAAGTAAAAAGAAAAAAAACGATTTTTCAAAAGTGAGTTACTAGACAGACCCCTTAACTGCATTGTCCTGTCTATATTTGTAGGTGACAGATACAAATTGGAGACGACTGGATTTGCTACACGAAGGCGGGAGCAGAGAGGTGATCTCAACGTTTAGTAGATTCATATCACAGACTTACTGTTTCGAAACGAGATGTTATTTGGCAGGATATTTGTAACTGTATGGATTACCATGAGTGGATTGTATTAAAAACCTCTTATATTGATATAGACAAATTAAGGTTTTAAAGCAAATAATATATTTATGATTTAGAGCGGTTGTTTAGACGCGACTTAAGTATCGAGACAGTTATGACTATACGAGGCAGAAGACACAATAACGCGTTACATCGGCAAATACCTCTAATTTTTAAACAAAACCCCTATTTCTAGTAACCGAAAAAGAATATATAAATACAGATAATAAATAAATAAACTACGGTAAAAACAAGTGTGTTAAGATTTAATAGGCTGGTAAGTGAAATCTGAGAAGCTGTGGTTGCGTCAGACTGCTGCCTTTAAAGAACACATCAATCTAGTGTCAATCTAGCCAATATGTGTAAAGACTATATGTAGTATGTATGTAATGGTAACCATGATCGATTTGAACCACATTGTGCTTAAAAGCTGGCAATTTTATCAATTCACCTTGTTACCGCAGATCTCTATTTTGGTAATATTTCTGTACACGGGCTTTTTAATGATTATTACAATATGAATATAAATTCCACAGTTGTTTTAGTATAGGATGAGAATAAACACATTTTCATTGCGACATACACAAGGCTGTAACATTATTGCGAAGCATTAACAATCAGTTCAATATCTCGAAATGCTTTACAAATAGAACTGCTAGAACCAGAAAGACGCTATATACTTTAACTCCAATAAATCAAATCATGGCTAACCTACTTAATTCACTCAAACCGCCAGTCGCCTATAAATTGACCCGCTTTACATTTGTGCACGCGAACAAAGTCTATCGACTTCCTAAACCGATATGATTCATCGGTAAGGGAAAGCTCTAACTTATGCAATTTTGGCAAACATGTCTGACATCACTTGCATTGGTGTATCGAAGTTTAACTCGGCTTGAGGGAGGAACTAGGAACGAGGAGCGGGGCACATTTGGCTCGCATTCCGAGATCTACCCCCATCTGCAGTTAGTAAAGCGGGATATGTGTCAGTGGGCTTTCCAATTGTTTCTTGAAATATAGGCTACGGGCACACATATGTTTATGGTGCAATGCCCCGTTAATGGTAGCTGAAGTAATTGCTGCATTTAAGACTCTTCCCAAGATATATGAATTTTGTTACTGATGGTATGTTTTCTTGTATATTGTAGGTGAAAAAAAGACCGAAATATAAACGTATGCAGATTTTTCGTATTCTGGAATCAACTTTGATAAAACTCGTATATGTAGACCAACATATCATTTTGACTTATATAATAATAATCGATCCTATCTTGAAATCACGCAGAACTTACATTAGACGTCCATGTCGTCAATTTACCGCTGAAGCATTAAACATGTTTGATAGATAAAACTTAGCAAGTGAACGACAAAATCAATGAAAAGCAAGTTCTTACGAAAATTGCTCGTAGATACTTTATTTCGTATTTTGGGATGAAGAATAGCGTATATAAGGAATGAAAACAACTGTGAGGATTTAATCTCACCCGCCCGACATATAACCCTCGAAATGTAAATAACTAGTACAGGGGTCAATGTAAGCTATTATTAATGTCGTAATTTTTATTATTCGGCCTATATTAAAAGAAAACCAATGCATACCTCTGTAAGCAAGTGATAAGATGTAACACTAATCACATTGATTAGTAATAATAAAGTAATCAGTGTATATTATCTTCACGGTCGAGCATTACGGACTTAGAAACGTTAGTGTGATGACAACGAAAAATCTCTACCAATACTGTCAGAAGGACATTTTTCAATAACATATTATAATTATGCAATATATTTGCGATTTTCGAATGCGCGTAAATTAATAACATGAGCTTCGGAATACGAAAATATTTGGCTATTGCTCATTTAGACTTAAAGTTTTATTCAACTTTGTTAACTGAAATTACATATTTTGATTGTTTTAAATACTCAAATGTACTCATTAAAATAATTTATAAAATTGATATGGATATTTTGAAAACCTTTTTTTAATATAAAATAAAAAAAAAATTTAAACAATTCATAATCCTTATCTATACTGTGTCACAATTTAAAAATGAAAACAAACAATTTAATATCAAATGGAATCAAAAGTATTCCATAGAGTAAACCTCCAAATAAAATAAAAATACAGACTAGAGATTTTGAGTCTAACTTTTCTTTATGTAGCAGAAATAAAATTGTTTCAGCTTTGAAAAAAATATTCATTAATTATAAACATTATATACATGAGGTAATATAACTAATATTGACATAGTCTTATTATTAATTAAGTAAATACACATTATGTGTTTGTGATAACAGAGGTAATTATGATAAATCTGTCAGTTCTTATCAAGTAGAGATATGTAGAAAATTGCAATAATGCGACATAAGACTTTGTACCATTTGCAATAACGAGGTGTGATATATTATGCATAATGTCGAAAAGATGTGGTGAATAATGATACTCTAAGTTATAAATTGGGACTAACTATAGTATTGACATATGATACCTTGCTTAATATTTTTTTTTAATAATTAAATTCGCTTTCATTAGTATTAGTAATTCTTGCAGCAATGATACTGTGTCATTTAATTATTTTTAGGTAATCTTGAATAAATAATTGTAAAGTTACATCAATGAATCTAAACATCAACAGATGAGATAACAGCAACATAATTATTTAAAAAAAAAAAAATCAAAGAAATAGAAGATTTTATTCAGGTATCTTTATAAGGTATGTGTTCTTTCATTTAGTCAAGAATTAAAAACAAAATCAGTTTGTAAAGTAAATAATATTTCATAGACTTTAAAAACAAGCCTTAAGACATACTTGAGTGTTACAGTTGGTATGATTCATTAATTGAGTGTAATATAATTATTAGTAAGCAAAATAAACTCACCTCCTCAATGTCCTTGTGGAACTTTATGGGTCTCATTAAATAGAACTGCACTGAGAAATATATAAAGTTAATCACAATAAATGCACTGTTCCACACCACGGCGTCCAGGTAGCACTCTATGCTCCACGCCCACATGCCAGAGAAGGCGCACCCCAGCATCAGCGCCACCCGCAGCCAGATCAGCCCGCTCGGGGTGTGGGGCGCCATGAACGACAACAGGAAGAACACATTCGCCACTTGGAAAAATATGTGGTTCATCGGCCGCCACTTGGGGCAGTGGTGCAAATACAAGTCCCACATAGACGGTCTCTCGTGTGCAGTCGCGTTGACCAGGTCGCCCGTGGGGCCCGACAGTCTCGTCGTCTCGATCAGACCCATCTCCGCTGGCGGGTCCGCAGTCGTACTCTCAGCTATGTCACTGCTCGTCGCGGGCACCTCCGTGGTGACATTCTGCAGCCCTGTGATCATCCCTATCGCCAAGGCACCGAATAACAACATCATCCCACCGAGTCCGCGCGCACGCACCAACTTCTCTCATCGATACTGAACCGACAATTAGCATTTGAACAACGTTTTATAACACGGCAACGCACTATCACCGTGTTTATTATTTTAAAAAATAAAAATATATATTGGGTAACTGGAAATTATTATTTTATGCTCAGCGACAAAGAAAATGCTAAATTGGGAACTTAAATGCACTGACGGAAGTAACTGATATATACTAGGTTCTAAATTTGGTTCAACTTATTTTGAATTAAATACCATCGAGAGTCCAAAATAAAACGTTAGGAAACAGTAAAAGCAAACAATTGAAGCACACAAATGACAAGTAACACCGATCTATGACAGCGACCACAGCCAACTAGAGAAAATCAGTGAAGTACGTCAAAACCGAGTAACGATTAACGACTAACGATGCAGGTGCATAAAGAGTAACATAGCCGATTATTGTCATCATATTTGTACGCAATTTGGTGAAATAATTTATCACTTGCATTTGTTTTTATGCATAGTAAAATTTCTGAATTATTACTGGATTGATTAGATATTGAACATCTAATTTGTTAATCTGTAAATAGGTACAATGTAGAGGTAAATTACTGCACTATTTATTAAATGTTTCTAATTAGCAATGTTGGTATACTTAAGTAAAAAAATTAATTTATTCTCAATTCTGGCGTAATATTCATTAAGCTTGTTAAAGAATACAATTGAGAAGAAAATCTCAGGATTTATGGCGCTGCGAGTTATTGTCTGTATGACTTCTGTCAATGTCAACCATAGAGTAACTTTTAATACTGGAGATAGAGTCATCACTCAAAGTTTTACATGTAGCGACATCTGTTACTTTGTTTTGTAGACTACAACTATATATACATACCTATTCAATTGTTTATTATTGGTATTTCTCTAGTGCCAATTTATTTTACATGTAGCTTAGGGCCTCACATTTTGTGAGAAATTATTAATAAATATTATTATTAATAAATTATTAAAAAATTAAATAATTAGCCATAAAATTATTTATTCCAATAGTATTTGGGAAAGAAATACAAAGTCACATACATGATAGTACATTTATTTAGAAATTATTTTTTGAAATAATATAATCACAGTGAACTCTATACTCTGAGTTTACACCATATTTACAATATTACAGAATATACATACAAAGAGTGTGGTAACTTCAATAGAATATAAATTTTTAACAATTTTCATTTGTACATTTTCTAAAAATAATAAAACATAACATAACTACATTCTGAGGAAATTATTTTACTAATTAAATAAACAATATCTTTAAAATCGTAAGAAAAAAAGAAACTCAATATAAAAATATTACTTCATGTATGAAGAATCTGCCTAGTTAAGGTAATAGACAAACCTTTTCCAATTTGCGGTTTTGTTTTTCTTAGACCTGCCTTATTAGGCAGTTCATAGTTTGTTGAGGCTAGTAAATTTGTACTGTTCAAACTGTGTTTGGTATGAACACAATATCATCCCTGTTGGTTTGATTTGACAAGTCTTTAAAAGTGTGCCGGGATTGGATACCTTAAAATTAATAACATTTATGAATTATCTCTTGAATGGTAAATGTGGCTAATGAGATCACTTTCAATCCAAACATACACTTAAGTACTGATAAGTAAACTATTATTTTAACTTAAATTGATTACATTTCATCAAATGTAATCATTATGAAATTTATATAACATTCAAAAGTTATGCCAGTTAATTTGACATGTTATTTCTTCAAGTTATTTTGATGAAATCAACAAATATGACACTATTTAATCTGAACAAACCTGATATTCTAAATTTAAAATAATTCAAACAGATCAGAGTTGACATCAAAAGAGTATGAATAATCTGAGATTACCAATCAACAGTATCAGTTAATAGTCAGTATCAGCTAATCAACTTTACTACTAATGAGGTTAAAAATAAAGTCTTAATATACTTTTTATTCCTCACCTGCCAAAAATAATGTAGGTACTGCAACTGGGCTAAGTCTTGTGCTCCAAGTATAAAATTGAGGCTCAAAGTGTGAGTGGCAAACTCTTCAACACTCAAATACACTCTTGTGGTCCATGTTACTCACTTCTTCACCTGTGCATTTATCCATAACTGGAATCTATCCGAATTTTTTGCTGGATTCAGAAACGAATGCAATGTGTTGTCCTCACCTTTAATGAAGAAATGGGTTATATTTGTTAACGTCGGGCTAAAACTAAAGTAGCTAAGATTAAGGCTATCTTAACTATGTTTTATATTATAAACGTAAAAGTAGTGGTAGTTGTTACGCTTTCACTAAAAAACTACTCAACTGATTGTCATGAATCTCTGTAAACACTTTTTTGGAGGTAACGTAACGTAAGATACTATTTATTAAAAAATTACGGACGATAAAAAAATAAATGATCTACTGAACCGATTTGAATTATTTTTGGTATGAGGATAGACAAGACTCACAAAAGTAACATAGGATACTTTTTATACCGATAAAGTTTTGTGTTCTTTTTAGGAGGTTATAGTTATAAACGCGAGAATAACTTTGTAGTATGTCTTTAACACTTACACGCCTAAAGCATTTTTCCGGTTTGAAAAATTATTTTAAGTACTTACGTGTCATTTTGCAGTTTGGGACACAACATTTTTAGCAGACATGTTGAAATTCGTTTCGCACAACACAGAAATCCAAATTAACTTGTAGTGGTCGATTATTCTAAGCGTAGCCGGCAAAATCCATAGTTTCGCAAGGTCAGAGGAGATAAGCAGAATCGTTGGAGTCAGGGGAAAAAGCAGGGTCGTCGTTAAATACCTATCAAAGTAAAAGTTTTCGCACATCCATCGAAACGAAAGGAAAAACGAATTCTGCAAACTTTTAAATTAAGTTACTCTATGGTATCTGCGAACATACCCAACCACAGACAAAAGTGAACAGATAAGAAATACTTTTTTTATTAAATTATCTGTTAAATAATATTTATTTTAGTATTCATTTCACATATTCTTTAATTTTTCAGGTTATTTTGCAAACAACAGTTAATAATTAGCAGTATATCAGAAATATTTTATAAAAAATAAATTTGAAACAGCGCCATCTGCCCATATGTTTTGGAAATGTATTTTGAGTTATAACACCATGATGTCAACTATCAGCTGCCGAAGGCGGCAGAAATATTAGAATTATTACTTATTTTTATTTGTAATGTTTTATACTTAAAATAATGGCTATTCCGTGTGAAATGCTGCTGCACCCGGAATTTTTAAATAACCAACAACTTATACATATAATTCAACAGGTATTATTTTATAAAAATTAAGACAGCAAAGTTTGTAAATAAATAAGAGTGAAATGTAACCTATTACTTTTGTTTTAGCGGCAACTGAAGATACCAAATATTGAAAGTATGGCGAGAGATGAACTTTTAGAATTATTCCACAATTTTTGTGTGCCTTACGGTCAAAGGAAGTACAGAGATTCTGGCAGAGGCAAATTACTAAACAAGACTCGGCCGATAAGTCCAGACCGGGCAAAGAATCACGACATAATGAAGCAGAATATAAAAATGTCTCGCACAAACAGTGAAAGGTTAAAGCCACCACCCGATCTTTTATCGTGTCATATGAAAAGGATTAAATTGGAGCACAAAGTAACACTTTCAAAAACCTGTCCAATTGACAACAATAATAAACGAAAAATACCAATGGAGGTAAGCAATACATTCAATCAGGAACATTTCAAGTGTACAAGTTATAATAGTAGACTTATTATATCAGTGGCATTCACAATTGTTACTTAGGAATTTCTATAACTGAGCATTGATGCTTTTTTTTCTCTTCAAATATGTCTTCCACATATCTTGATGTTAGTATATTCTTTAATTAATCAATTTCATTTATTTCCAGACATCACCTATACAAGAGACTCCGCCTCCAAAGAAAGACAGAAAATTGATTACATGGCCCTAGAATTGTGCCATGTCTAATAAAGTTTGCAATAAGCAATAATATAAATTTATTTGCTCTAATACTCATTGATTGTATGCTATGCTATACTTGCATGGAAACTCAACAGCTTTACACATTTATTGTGTATTGCCTACTTTATAATTGTGGGGTCAGTACATTCTCATTTATTAATGGTTTGTTTATCAAATGATAAAAAAGATGGGTGCTAAAATCAGCATTGTAAATATTCAATATGATGTGTGTAGTAATTCAAATGTATTAGTAGAAAATGTGATTTATTTAACAGCCATTTTATGCATTTTTTTATCTGGTTAATCATTTAATAGTCGATTCAATATTACACAATTTTTTAAAGATGTCAGATATTGCAAGCAAAGTACTATAATATTAGTTTAAAGAAGAATACATCATCTTTGAAAGGATATTTTTAATGCAATAATAAATTATTTCTATTAAGTTGATTGAATTATGATAAAGATGTTTTGCGTTAAGTGTACATATGAAAATGAAATAATAAATAAGTAAAACATAGAACAAAATAATAAGCGTAAGTTTGATGAATTATGCATATTGATAATTGGATAATTAAGGTAGACTATCAATTCAACACATTTCTTTCTTGACTCTGAACATTTTTTGGAACACCATTTTATCTTTTTTTATTAATACACTCATTTAATATGTATATAGATAAGGGTGAATTGGTGGATAAATTCAGTCTTCCTAGACTGCATAATTTAACCTGACTTTCTACAACTTAAGATCATTGTCATGTACCTGTATATAGTGCATAAGTTCCTGATAGTTTTTAGTACCTGCGACATTCAACTTATGATTAAGTGTGATGAATGGGCAATGTTTGAGTGTGTGAATGTTGTGTATTTAATTGTGTATTTTCATGCAGTGGCACAAATATTTTTAATGTTTTTGTAGAACTATCTTAAGTCTCAGTTCTTTTGTAAATATATCTGCATTTGATCATGTAATATAATGGTTATATTGTAAAATAAACATGAGGAATTTGTAAGAGGGTTTTTTTTATTGTGTTGAAGAAGACATACTGGCCCCCAGTGGTAAGTTTATGTTCCAAATAGAACTTCAATATTAAAACTGATATCTGCCTGTTTCATAATAAAGAAAAAGTGTAGAAACATTGATTTTACATCTAGCGCTTATTACGATAAATAATTAAAGACTACTTTCAAAGGAAGTGCATTTTTTTTTGAAAGTATGTAGTATCCAAGAAATCCAAAAAACCTGGGTTTGAAATACGTGTCGAGCAGGGTTCTAGGGTTTTACTTAAAAATACTCTGAATAACAATAGACACGAGAAATGTATTCGCAAAATTGGCGCTAAGCATGCTCGGAAATTTCTACGCTTTTCTTCATCGTTAGAATAAGTCTCACATTTTTATTTAAAAAAAAAATCTGGAATTCTGGTGTCGCCCGGACATGGGTAAAGAAAACCTAAACGTCGAGTGCATAGGAAACAGCGCTGAATAAAAGTAGCTAGAAAAACGCAGATAGTTACTTAGAAACTCCAATAGATGACTACGGAACTTAAATTGCTTTAATATAGTAATCAAAAGTTCTGAGTCCATTACGTAAATTCTTACATAATTAAAAAAGTCTGTATATTTTAAATTAAAAGGAAACCTTTTTTCCAAACTTAATTATGTTGCATTAAATGTCTTTATGACCAATTATTGTTGAAGTCTAGATTTTATAAAAGGAATTGTCATATGTTACAATTCTCACCGGACCTATCGAGTAATGTGTAATAATCGTTAAACATTTGTGGTAAACAAAATGCATGAACCAACGCCTAAGAACGTTAAATCGTCGAAAAGCCGGATAGACACTGTGCATCAGGCTGAAGAATCTTCAATAAAAAGACCACAAATGTCAAAAGTCCATTCCCACTTTCTAGTTCCTTCTGAGAAGTTAGACAAAGTAACTAGGCGGGTTATAGCCCCTTACGCCCAGATAGAACGAAAGGGATTGAAAGAAGAAGAAGAGAAAGTAGGAAAATATCTGGATATTAACAGATTTAACGTGTTCTTGGAAGACACAGTAGATTTAAATGCTCTATTGTATGAAACTGCTATGGTTTTGAAGACTGTTACTAATAGCTCTGGTAAATTAAGTTTATTTATGTCGCCATTATAAAGATACATACATACATACTTATTTCCCGAATTAGTAATTAAATTTGTTCCTGAAATTCATAAATTTTTTCTTGGTTAATTTTTGGAACAGGGGTGTTCGTATATATCGTAGACCAGATACGAAACGAAATTGTGCTGATGTCGCAAACAACTAAGAATACGGAAAGACACGAAGTTAATATACCTATTGGTTAGTCCTTAACTTATAAACTTTACATTTTTCACTGTAGGGAACCACGAAGAGTTTAAAGTTTACAGGACAAACAAGGTCTTTTTAAATACAATAATATTGTTTGGGCCTTAGGAAGGTAGTAAAAGGTCGATCCATTTAATTATAACTTGGCTTTATTTATACATGTCTGACAAATAAAACTCCGGAACAAACGAGTTCGTCACAATTAAAAAAGCATATTATTTACAGGAGAAGGCAAAGTTGCAGCTGCACATGTAGCTTTTACCAAGGAGTATCTGGTTATAGAGGATGTGCAACATGACAGGCGATTTGCCGAAGGTTTGAAGTGGATAGATGCGAAGGTAGCGCTGTGCATGCCTGTCACCAAACCAGACGGCGAGTGTCACGCTGTATTAGAGCTATACAGGACCTACAGTGAAGCCTATGACAGTGTAAGATTGAAGTGTATTCTCATAGACATGTTAAGACATAAATGACTTCTGAGAGCCTTTGCCTGTGAGATCCTTTGTCCCTTTCATCATACGACCTATCACCTAAGGGTGCAAACATAAGGAATTTTAAAAAGACTGCGTATTCACAAGTGTCGCTATTACATTTACGTTTAACAATATTAAGCTGCAGTTATACCCAATAATGGCTCTTATCCGTTATTTTTTAAAAGGTCAACTCTCAGCTATATTATGCTTCTGTGCCCACCCTTCAGTATCAGGCTTTTCTATTGCCATCTAATCCTACTCCATTCGACCTTTCTATTGCCATCTCTAAAAATCTCTCCTATAGAATGTAGTGTACACCGTGGTGAGTGTGGCTTGCTGGGCGGGCGCCGCGGTGCACCAGGCTCAGGCCCGCGTCATGCTGCAGAAGACAGCTCACCTCAACATCGAACTGCGGACTCTTCTGCAAGACTACTTTTGCGACCTCGCTTCCATCGACACCATGCTCACTGACATGCTGGTGAGTAATGTTTTAATTATTTTTATTTCGAACTACATTAACTGTTCAATGTTGCATAATGATATTAAGCAGCCAGTGGTTTTATTAGGTAACATAATGTGCAAAGTTCTTTGAGAAATTAAATGAGCAACGTTTTATTTCGAGTTATAAGTAACCAAAAGGTGTTTAAAACCGAAACAATAAAGATAGAAATATCTGTTTGAAAATAACACCCGATTTTTCACTGTTTCCAGGAGGATAGGTACTTAAAAGAGTAAGGAAAAAGAAAGAATAGTAATTGAGATAATATTTTCTAACATTTAAATTTACTTTATCTATTTCACAGGCTGTAGTAAAATCATTTATGGGTGCCATGCGAAGCAGTTTCTACATTATAGACAAGGAACATCTTGGAGATAATTTGTTAGCCGATATGTGGGACGACGGATGGACATCCGAAAAGTCCACTATGCCTAGAAAAAAGATAAAAATTAAGTAAGCAGTATATTATTATCGTACACATACAAATATGACAGAGAGTAGCCCAAAATGTGTAGTGGACTTCCTTAACTCCGCTCCGCACTAGCCACCGGTCCGGGAATAATAAATTATAAATTTTCTAATCAAATTATTCCCGGACCCCTCATCCTACTCCGAATTCTATGGCTACAAAAATAACGAGACAATTCAAGTCAATTTATTTTTTTCTTACTCTGAAAGCAATTTTTCATATTCCCGTAGCCTAAGTCAAGAGCAGATTCCAGCTGGTCTAGTAGCAAGAACTGGGGAAATGCTGAATGTGCGCGACGCCTACAAAGACCCTCGTTTCTCGAAGGAGATCGACCCTACTACAGGAACGGTCGTCAGATCTTGCCTCGCGTCGCCTATTGTTGACAAACACGGGGTTATTGGTAAGTATTATTTTACCTTTTTTATGACTAAATTGCTTAGAACAATAAGACCGTCCCTTTTAATCTTAAAGAAGTTTTAGTCTATATTCAAGAAGATACAAGTACAAGGAAGAGTAAATAAATAATACGTTTAAAAGGATTAGTCCGGGGTCCAAAGTTGGTAAAAAGAAAGGCATAGGTACTTAATCTTTTTTAACGCCAAAGAAGCAGCGAGCAAAGGCCTTTTAATTATTATTTCCTTGAAGTATACAGGATTTTATTGTATCTTATTCATCTCAGTAGTCGTTAGTGTATGCACAAAGACCTCTAAAACGCTGGATTTAAGCCAAATACTACCTGCACGTGATACAGCTTACTGATTAAGAACAAAGCTCTGGCTATTAGCCAATTCATCTGTACTAATTTGGTAAACTTGTTACGTAGCAACCTAAATGTTGAAGATGAACAAGAATGTTAATGTTTTGGTACTAATACCGCTTTCAAGGTCGTGACAGCATTAAATTTAGCACTATATGTAGCTCAAGTAGCAATTGAAGCAGTCTGCTAAATATTTTAATAATTAAGAAGTCGTAATTCTATATTAATCTGCGGTCGCGGGTTCGAACCCCAGGCACACACCTCTGACTTTTCGAAGTTATGTGTGTATTCACATTGAATTATCACTTGCTTTAACGGTGAAGGAAAACATCGTGATGAAACCTGCACACCTAAGAGTTCTTAGGAATTTCTTAGGTGTGTAGTCCGCCAACCCGCACTAAGCCAGCGTGGTGGACTATGGCCTAAACCCTCTCAATGGTAGAGGAGACCCGTGCTCAGCAGTGGGCGTATATATGGGTTGATGATGAAGAAGAAGAAGAATTCTATATTTATTCATCGGTCATTCAGTCCATGTTTCCATATACGTCCCACTGCTGGGCATGGGTCTCCTAACATAAAACATACTACGAAATGTGACAATTGACCAAATTAAAATCAATGATGTTGTATGCAGGTATAGTTCAACTAACAAACAAGACAAACGGTCAACCGTTCAACGCTGAAGACGAAACGATATTCAAAGTGTTCGTGAGCTACTGTTCCTTGATTGTGCACTTCTATAACATGCAGCAAAAGAAGATATATCATGTTTGTATCAAATTATATTCATAATAACTCACTAACTTCACTATGCAATCTTGACAAAAATATACATAGTAATAATATATAATAAGTAAAAATATATATACAGGGTGTATTCAGACCGTTGTCGGAAACTAAGGTAGGTAATAGCCAAGGTGGTTGCAAAACCCCTGGTGTTATTAAAAATCCCGAAAAAAGATAAAAATTTTGGCATTTTCCATACAACCATCGGTAATAAATGTATGCGGTTTGTATGGAAAACGTCAAAAATTTTATGTTTTATCGGGATTTTCTTTAATGCCAGGGGGTTTGGAATGATCTTATATGTCACTTGCCTTCGTTTCCGATCACGGTCTGAATACACCCTGTATATAAACTCACGCCTCTCTCCCATTCGGGTGAGCAGAGACTAAAGAGCGCCAAACACTACGGTCCTAACACGCTTCTTTCGCCTCGTCAACTGATATTTTCCTATTCTTGCGTACACGGTTTCAAGGACTCTTTATGCTCTAAAAGAAACCAGTCCTAATACGGTGCAAGTATTTCATTTAAAGCAGTCAATTCAAAGCACGACAGATTCACATAAAGTGGTAATCTTACAAGACCACTATTGAAATGCAAAAAGCTGCTACGTTTGTATCAACAAAATAGGAGACATGCAAAATTAAAATGATCTATTGCAGGATAACACCAACAGAGTATATTCGGAGCTGATGAGTCTCCACTTAAAGCCGTGCAGACACGACATGGAGGAACTTATGGAGACGAATGGCGTCGTACTACCTCCTAACAACTTCAAAACGTGAGAATACTTCTTCCTAGATCTAAATAGATAACGTTTTTTCTTTTTCCTTAAATATGTAGCAACGACCTGCAGATTTGATTTAGTTGTATGGCGTGAACAGTATTGTAAAATAACTTAATTTTTCTGTAGAACTAACTACATCGATCCAGCAAATACTCAAAAAATAGTAACCAACATAACTGATCGCATAAGTGTGGTGAATCATAGAAAAAATAATCCAACTCAGTTTATCTAAATAAGTGATCGATGAAAGGATATAAACTGCTACATCATCTGAAATGCTATGAGGTCTCAGCTAAACAAATTTTCCACTAGGGTCTGAGTTAAAGACCGTTTACACTATATTAGCTACTTATTTTCATCAAATCTGTATTTAGAAGGTTTATCTCTCTCTCTTGACTCCACAGCTACGACTACCACATCAGCGAAGGCAGCAAGGAAGACATGCCAGGGTTGGTGGTGTACATGTACACAGAGACGTTTGCCGACCGAAACTTCGAGAGGAGTCAGCTGGTGGACTTTGCGCTGACCATCCTGAGGTGCTACCGCCACAACCCCTACCACAACGCCGGCCACGCCTTCACATTCACTCACACCATGTTCTTAATACTCGTCAATAATTGCGGGTACTTTGATTTTACCGAAGTGAGTATGCTAATTATAATGGTTAGATATGTATATTTAAGTCAAAAAGGAAACTTGTGTTAGTGGTACCTGCTTATAGAGTTCTATGCGAGTGTATTTTTAGTGATCTTGTATATTTCTAGTTCTTTAATCACCTTCGCAAAACTATCAATTAACATTAGTCTAAAAAGGTTTTACGACCCTTAGAAATCCAACGTCACTATTGCATTTTGCAGACAGCAGCGCTGATGTTGTCAGGACTTTGCCATGACATTGACCACCCAGGGTTTAACAACAACTTTCTGACGCTGTGCAAGCATCCGTTGGCGCAGATGTACAAGTCTTCCATGCTGGAGTATCATCACTACTTCCTCGCCAAGAAGATTATTGAGGTATTTCACAGGTTTTTAAAAAGCATTGGATTATTACAAGTTAGGTATATTTATATTTAGGCCTATACCCAGCAGTAGGTACGCGTGGGCTGAATATGATGATGATGAAGATATTTACATAGTAATAATATGAAACAGATCGAAATATGCAGAAATATTATTATATAAATATTTAGCTTATACATAGAACGTACTGAACACACATTTTAATTGTCATAGTTTCAATAAAAAATTATCACTAGATAGATATCTTATAGGTACCTATCGTAAAGGAGGCCCATGTCCAGCACTGATACGTATATGGGTTGAAGATGATCATAATGATGATGATAATGCCGTATCACTAAATCGTAACACGTTTAATCCAGGATAAGAACATCCTCTCAAAGATACCGTCGGTAGACCGCGATCGCATCATGGAAGAGATCAAATACGACATCCTGTGCACGGATTTGGCTGTGTACTTTCAAGTAAGGGCGCAACTGACCCCGCTACTTGCTGATCACTCTTTTGATTGGACTGACAACAACCACAGGAGGATGTTAAAGGTATTCTGTTCTCTTAATAGTGTAGTCTACCAAACCTGCGCTAGGCCCATGTGGTGGACTGTAGCCTAAACCCTCTCTGTTGTGGAGTAAGGCAATAAATGAACAAAACTTGTTGATTCTAGGGCATTTTGATGACGACCAGCGATTTGTCCGGATCGTGCAAACCCTTTGGTGTCTCTAAAGCCATTACTGAGACTGTCTACGAAGAATTTTACAACCAGGTAAAAGTATTGGATATTTTATTAAATACGTGAATGAAAATATGAATATAGGAACGACCATATATTTTTTATTCTTTTCCGTATAGCTGCTAAACAACTAGTGTGTGCGTGTGCGTGTGTGTGTGTGTGTGAGCGCGAGCGTATGAGTGAGTGTATGTTACAGATTTCTGCCTCCCTTTAACTTCACACCTAAAATTTCTCAGGAGTATCGTAGGTCTATGGTTTAAAACCTAAACTTCTCAATTGTAAAGGAGACCCGTATCCAGCAGTGTGACCTATATAAACTGATGCTCGTAGGGCGACAAAGAGCGTGCGATGGGCTACACGCCGCTCAGCATGATGGACCGGCGGCGCAGCGTCAACCAGCCCGCCGAGCAGATACAGTTCCTGTCGGTGGTGGTGTTGCCGTGCTTGTTGCTGCTGCAGAACGTCTTCCCTAATACTGCGCCGCTTACTGATAACTGCAGGTAAGAATACTGACTCCTCGAACCTGCACCCTCATTTCGCCAGGTGTCGTATAATCCACAGAATAGGAGACGACCCTATTGCTTTTTCTGGCGCAATACTACGTAATAGAAAATTCTTGATTGAACAGCATGCATTCTTGCATCTAGGTAAAATTATTTTTTAATCTTTACTTATTGTGACAAGACCAGTTGTACCTGGATACCATCGGTATCCATGGTAATTAAACGATCAAACCAGTAGTTTTGTTGGAGTCATACATAAATATTGACCGAAGAGAATTTCAGGAAAACGCAAGAGGCGTGGCATGAAGAGATTGAAATCAGAGGCCAGAAATTGTGGCGGCAAGATGATTCCGTACCGACGGTTGGACGCAGTCGGTATCTGCTCAAGACAAAATTTGACAACGATTCATGAATTATTGTTTTGAGTGTTTTATTGTATTTATATTAATCATTGTAATATTTATAAAAATAAAGAAAATTTTATATAAATTTAATTATTTTCTAAAAAAAGT
Organism: Cephonodes hylas; assembly: GCA_030295005.1. Classification (NCBI taxonomy): domain Eukaryota; kingdom Metazoa; phylum Arthropoda; class Insecta; order Lepidoptera; family Sphingidae; genus Cephonodes; species Cephonodes hylas. The sequence goes on from AP025371.1 coordinate 12,347,882, forward strand.
GAGCATAAAGAACAATTTACGTTACGTACAAACTCATGTTACTTTTTTTTATAGTCAAACAGATGTTTCCGGGAAAAATATTACCATCTTCAGAGTCAGGAGTTTCTATACCAAATTTATTAAAATCGGTTCAGTACTTCGACTACTTGCTAAATAAAATTTAAAATAAAGATCATCGATGCACAATTAAATGCAGTGAAGCTATATTTCTCTTAATAATCTATATATATAAAAGAAAGTCGTGTTAGTTACACCACTTATAACTCAAGAACGGCAGAACAAATTTGGCTGAAAATTGGTAGGGAGGTAGCTTAGAGCCAGGAGACGGACATAGGATACTTTTTATCCCGTTCGATAGCGTTCCCGTGGGACTTTTCATTGTTTTCTTTATCCATACAAAAGTTATGTTTTAATAATTAAGTCAATTTAAACTTTAATACAATACAATAAAGTTTAAATCGTAGTGGAGGAGTTCTATGTTATAAAAATGAATTGCTCGATGTGTTCCTAAGCGCAAATCTCGAGAACAGCTGAACCGATTTCGCTAATTCTTTTTTTATAATATTCCTTGAAGTACGAGGATTGTTCTTACGGAGAGATACATTTTAATAATTGCCTGAAAAGGTCTAAAAATAATACTTTTCTATATTCCCATACAAAAGGTTCGTAATGATACTTAAGTCATTTTGAACTTTAACACCATACAAAATTTCCTGTCATTTAATGGTCATCCCGTCGATGCAGTTAGAGGCCCCCTCAAATAAAAGAACTTATTAAAATAAGCATTTTGAATCGACAATATGTATCTATAACATTCGAATTATTGCGTATTTTAGATGTTAAAAATGCAGAATTCTCATGACAATGGATTGACATTTTTTGGCTGTCAAATATTAAGGCGTTCAGAAATTTATTTTGTGTAACAAATCTCCTTGGTAGTGCCTAATATTTTATTTTTTATTATGCTTGAATATCTAAAATATTCTAAATCTCCATCAAGAAATATTAATAAATGGTCAGGGGATGCCTTTTCCATTGATCTAGCCAGTCATGGAACAGGGCTATGAGTTCGCGACCTCGGCCCCCCGAGCTGTTGGAGTCTCCCACTATTTCCTTATCCGGGACTGTGGCATCCTTACCATCAGGCCAAAAATCGTTACCTGCAATATCCTGTACCCAAACACACGCTATCTCTACCCCTTTACCAAAAGAACGAAAGCCCCAAGGAGAGTTGGTGTCAGACAGGCGGGCGGCCGTAAAACATTTGCCAAAACATTTATACAGTATGTATAATAAGAAAGGTGACAGGGCCTAGGCCGTCCCCCGTAGCCGACGCGCAGGGGCAGCACCCGGTTCCTATGAGAAATGGGCAAGGTTTGTTACACCAGCCCGGGCGCGGGCAACGTAAGACACTAGCCCGGGAAATGAGATTGAGGTATGCAAGTTGGAATGTAGGTACGACAAATGGTAGGTCAAGGGAAAAAAAAAATGGTCAACGACGAAGACTTACGAAAGACAACTGCATGCAGCAAAGTGGTATAACACGGAGTGACAGAGTCAGAAATGAATACTTTAGGGTAAGTCTGAAAGTAGCTCCTGTGATAGAAAAGATGAAAGGAAACCGTCTGTCATGGTATGGGCACATTAAGAGAAGGAATTAATCATATGTAGGAAAAAAAAGTGATGAACATGAAAGTGGATGGATGGGCGAGCCGAGGAAGGCCAAAAAAGAGATGGATGGAGTGCGTGGCTGAAGATATGAAAAAGAAAGGGGTGAATGAAAACATGACGGCTGACAGGGATGTGTGGAAAAAGAAGAGATACTGCGCCGACCCCAAGTAATTAATTGGGACCAGGGCAAGGGGATGATGATATACCTAAGTAATTAAAAATTAAATTCTGTTAATAAGTAACAAGACATTCATTGACTGGTAGGGCGATACGAAGTTTGCCGGGACAGCTAGTTTAGTATAAAAATTCCAAGGAGATTGTCTGTTATGAATAAAAAACTTGTTTGACATGATAGCAAATTTATTTATCCTATTATGATCGACATAATAAACGTAGCCCAATGTTAACCTTCGTTAACTTCATATCCACAACGATAACTTTATGTAACTAAACAGTCAATTTACGTCTACTTACGACATTAAACACGGCTAGGGAAACATAATCGTTACATTTTCTGTGTGGTCAGTATTACATTTTAATGTATAACATGCATAAATACATTTACTAAACATTAACAAAATTACACCAGGGCCAATTTGTATTGGCCTGTTTGACAGTTGGCTGACAGCTTTGTGACAGCTCTCCTGTCAATTTCATTGACAAATGTAATACCGACTCCCGATACATGGACAGATACACAACATACGGACAGTTTCGTAAACGATATTGCAAAACTCCCGTTCACTTCGAATTTGATGCGAAGGAAACATTATATTCACTAATAACTAGTTATTATTATCTATAATAATTCAGATTATTTTTCTTTCAACACTCGCAACGCATTTAGCACTTTGACTTTCATTTTATTCAGATTTCCACTTGAACACTTGTATTCATTTTAAAAGTATTAAAGTTAGCATTATCAATTTTGATTTCAGTCTTACCCTTTTCAACTAATATTTTTTTGGCATTTTGTGTTGTATCCTCTGATTTGTTTACACTAATAAATATGTAGATGGCTTTTTGATATCAGGTATTGTTATACGTTTCGTAGTTGTACCGTTTATAAGAAAGTTGTTTTTCACCATAAATAATGTATTTTTAAGTTGTGCAAACTTGTCATTCCTTACTGTTTTTATGTTAATTACAAAGATTTTTCTCAATTAATTAAATCTTCGGAACTGACAAGAGAATCAAAGTGCACAATGCGATTGCCGCTAATTTTCTTTAGAAGACATATGTTATGCTATGCCGTAGTTAACTAAAACGAATATTACCTGTTTCAACGCGAGTAGATATGTCATGAATATAGTGAAAGAACATAGCACAACATACATCACCATTACATCCAATGAGTACATTCACAATAAATACAAATTGCATATACAAATAAATGAAATGAACATAAAAATAGTGAGATTAAAAATAAAATTTCCATAAAAGATACAATTGGCAATCCACGTGAAATACATCGATAGCTAATGAAATAATATTAATTCAACAATTTCAATAATATTGCTTAATTTATTCTATTACACTATAAAATATTTTTTATCACGTGACACCCATATATTTTTCAGCAACGACCAATTTTAATAAGGCTGATTGTTTTGTTTTTTTTTTTCAACGTAAGCTATCCATGTCTTTCCTGTTTTTAAACTTTTTTTTTAAATATATAATCTGTGGAATGCTGTGCTGGATCATTCTGTTTCTGTGTTTTAGTGTTGAATCTCAGAATATTATTGCGTATTGTGAAAACTAAATAAAATTTAAAGGCTATATTATCAATGATATATATTCACTTCACAATAGCAATAACGTTCGGCGAGGATCTTTAAAACAACTCACACACTACATAAACTGGAAAGTGGATTTTTAAATAATTTAGGGTTTTACTTTTCTACTGACATTCGAAGAACTGTAGCAATTTTATCTTGTATCCAAATACTATAAATTGCTTTTTCCCTCCCATCTTCAAAACGAATTTAAATTGTATTTCACTGGGCTTACAAAATTTATTTTTTAACTACTTCGTATGAAAGCTCTTATTACTCGGATTAGGTCTACACTTTGATTTAGGAACTTAAGCCTACTTTTCAATCAATGTCCACAATAGTAAACTTTTTCAAAAATTTGTCTACCTACCCTCCTTTACAAAACGAAAAGCCTCATTATTATCTCCCTTCCCAGTTGTTGCAGCCGTGCGTTGTGTTAAAGTGTAAAGCTGAGTTATTCGATGGTTGATTATGTGTTCCGTATCTTGCCGGGCACGTAGCTCTTGTCTATGGTGGGCTCCTGCAGGAACATGTGAAGGCACCTCTCGTTCTGCGCCAACGGGTGGCCCGCTATCTTGTTTATGAACACTTCCAGACCTGAAACGATATATTTTTTAAATTAAATATTAGATCACGATAATTTCATTTTGACTTCTTTCCTTACTCGTATAATCTAATTCACAAGATCGCTAAAATAGAGAACAAGTATTACAACAATAGCAGTGATGGCCTCGAGGTTTGGGCGCGCGGTCGAGAATCTCGACGATCGCGGGTTCGAACCCCAGGTACACATCTCTGAATTTTCGAAGTTATGTGTGTATTCACATTGAACCATCACTTGCTTTAACGGTGAAGGAAAACATCTTGATGAAACCTGCACACCTAAGAGTTCTCAGGAATTTCTTAGGTGTGTAGTCCGCCAACCCGCACTAGGCCAGCGTGGTGGACTATGGCCTAAACCCTCTCAATGGTAGAGGAGACCCGTGCTCAGCAGTGGGCGAAAATGGGTTGATGAAGAAGAAGAAGATTACAACAATAACTGCTAATTATTTTGACCCACTTAAATGGTGTCGGATTGCTTTTCTGTGTGCTATAGAATATTGTAATAGAAAACCCCTATAACACATTACCCAATCTGGAAATCAAATCCAGGACTACTAAATCGCACGACACACAATCATACCACGAGTAACCCTATCAATTACTTACACAATAATTCATTTCACATCTACAACGAAACATAACGGTAACATAACTCCATGTTACTATAACTAGACAACACACAATGTTATAACCGCAAAGATTTTCAGCCAAGGACGACATATAAAGTATTCTCACACGTTACATACTAATCGCACGCGCGAAATGAACTAACGTCACGGTCAAACCTTTACCATCGCATAACCGGTCTTTACTGCAAATGACACGCTTATGAATAATAATCATATGATTCCAATTATTGCAATTATTGTCTGATTCTATAAGTCTGTATGCATATTAATTTATCAGTGTTGAAGGAAATAACTTGGGAAAAGGAATGAGAATTCTTCGAGCGGATCGTATTAGATGACATTATTAAGTGTTCAAAGACATTAGGCTGAACTAAAATTCTCTATTGAAGCTACTATGCATATCATCCAGATTCTAAAGTTAAAATATCAAAATTTATCCTGACGAGATTATATAAAGAAATTAGGAATCGTTAAATATCTGCATTGCTTTCTCACAGAAAAATCCAAATTTCAATGGCTATGGCCTGCTCCAGACTAATTATTGGATTATTTGCTTTGTACTAAAAAATCTGTCAATGTTTTTAAATTACCTTTTCTGCGGTCTTCAATGAATTCCTCTTCGAATATGCCGTCGTCGCCTCGGAAAGGTAACTGTCTTTTTAGAGCTTTCCCTGGCAAAGGTGGGACTACGATCTGGAAACAAGAAATAATAGAATTGATTCAGCAACTTGCCTTTGCATAACTAAAAAGGCATTTAAACTTTAAACAAATTCCAAGGAAAAACAGGAAACAAATTTAATAAAATGTAAAATTTTGATAACAATCTGAATTAACTTTTTTGCTTACATGCTTATAAATTATTATTTTTGTCATTTGGAATATGGTATGACAAAGTTACAACATTACCATTTATTGTAAGCACGATTTAATTGAAGAATTAAGAGAATATCAGTGCTCATATAGTTCGTTCAGTTGACAAGCAGAAATAATCATTCCAGTTAATAGCAAGTCGTACAGAAATCATGTTAGTAATAAATACAAGATACAATAAAAAAAAAATTAATAACATAAAGACCGTAACATTCAAAACCGACCCAAATAAATTATGATGATAAAAAAGAAACAGATTATTAACTGATAACTGCTAATTTTCGCATTCAAATATTAATAACAAATACCCGACTTCGGGTACAAAAAACCTAAACAAACAATTGCCAGTCAATAGCCCTGCGCTCTCGTCTATGACATTGATTAAAACACATTAAAAACACAATTTGTAAGATAAAAGAGTATTTCAATCGAAAATATTCATGAATCATCCGAGCGTATGTCGTTATTGACAGATAAGGCACATGTGTGCAATAATTTGGCATTTTATCAACAAAGGAGTAGTTGCGGTGTTACATGTACATTGTATACGTCTGTATAGAGAACTATAACTACACCGTTTAATTGGAATGAAAAATATCAGTATATCTGACATGAGATTGCTTATATCTCATTCACGATAAGTTGATTCTTTTGGCATATCGACTAATGATGGGAAACAGAAAATATCGAGTAGTTCAAAAATATTGCGTTTTAAAAAACTGCATTATGTGTGAAATTCTTTATTACTTTCGACATGTTAAACATTATGCAGATAAGCGATGGTGGGTCAAAATTCATAATAAGTACCTATTTAATATAACAGGGTTATTTTTAGACCTCCCGCCAAATTTAAATAGGTGTTTTAGACCACGAAAGTAAACAACTTCCCCAAAGAAACACGGGTCGAAAAGTGAAAAAAAATTCAGACCTTCTACACGAAATCGACCACGTGAGCAGTTTTCTATGGGAGGGTCGAATTATTTACAACGTTTCGATCCATGTTTCTTTAGAAAAGTTGTTTAGTTTCATGGTCTAAACAACCTATTTTAAGTTGACAGGAGGTCCAAAAATAACGCAGTATGTAAAAATTAAGGTTGAAAAATTAAATAGTTTTATCTTTAAAACAGTTTTTATTAAGAAACTGGAGCACAGCCATGATCATCATAGTGTTCAATAAAATTATCGACGTGGAAATCGATATGAACGATGTTACGTTCCTTTCCGTCCGACCGATGTAACATTATACAAACGTCAATTAGTTTCAGTATTCCTATTTTAATTTTACTTTGAAGCAATAGTCTCAAAATTTTCGGATAACTCTTATATCTTTAGGGACTTTTGTGTTGTATGTATTTTTTTATATTTATCAAATCATTAAAATAATAAAATAATACGTTTTATTTTTCAAAGTCTTGTCTCAGAAAAATTGACATCTGCCAAAAGAATCAACTTATCGTGAATGAGGTATAGATAATGTTTTGGATTTTTTTACATTCGCACTAACGCCTATCTATTCTGTTACATCCCGTGTAATAGTGGGCAAGCCTTTTCATGTTCTGCAGCAAAATTATATATTCCATGCTTCTACTGAGAATTACTCAACAGATTTTTTTTTTTAAAGTCCAACTTAATGCCTAAAGCATTCTACTAGTCAAACTTTGGTTGATTAAAATGGTTTTGCAATTAATAAGTTTTGTGCAGCTATGAGACAATGATGTATGGAGCCAGTTAATGGTATTAAAATGAGATTAAAGAAAAATATTGTGCAATTTTATATAACAATAATGAAAGGATAATTTAGTTTTCAAAATAATTCTAGCAATACATATAAGGGTCTACCAATTTTGACTTGATTAAAAGACCATACACACTAGAACATCAAGCAAGAACATAATTATGTTTGATATTCAAATTCAAAGGTCAAATGAATCAAGACAAAAGAACACTATACTAAAACAATGTTACTCTAGATAAAACAATATGCAATCCAAACTAAAAGACATTGACAGAGACAAACAAAGTAGCATAGGTTACCTTGCTATCTCTTTCTAGTTCATTCCTGAGCCATTCGAAATCACTGTACCGCCTTCGCACACTGGACTCTTTCACTTTGAATACAGGCAAGTTGGTCTGAAAGTATCAAAAAAAAACATTATTATTTCAATGGAATGCTGGTCCTTTTGCTAATTAATTAACTTGTTCCATATGGATTAAGGTATACTATGGCTTCAGCCAAATCTATTAAATTGATGAGTGAAGAGTAGTCAACAGATGTTATGAAAGAAGTGACTTAAATTGAAGTACATATCATAATGTTGATATGTACAGGCATATTTACCCACAAAACTACATCAACATAACAGAATTAATATTTTTTATTTGTAATTTTTTAGATACAATATATTGTTGGTGAGCCATTAATGTGGAGGACCATGACCACATAATATATTATTTATTCAAGTTAGTGTAACATTACCAACCACTATTGTATCTGGACATGAGTATAAAAGTTAGAAATATGTTCCACTATTAATTGAAGATGTTTAAATGTTGTGTGGAATTAAATGCATAAAATTCCATCTATTCGTTACAAAATAACTCATAACATGAATGACAAAAGGAATGTTGTACCAGTATAAGTGATAAATACTTCAATTCATTTCATATCAATTAATATTGTTCAGTGAATTTAATTTAAAATATGACATAAACAAATTTTCACTGTTTTAATAGAGAATTAAGAAAAAAATGTAACTAAACAAAGTTAGACTTTTTTGTGAGGTTATTAATATTGTTTTTACCAATATATTGTTGCCACCGATTTAAACATATACAGCTGTGTATGTTATAAATATTTAAATTGGCTGGTTTAGCTTTATACATTAAATATAGATATTACATTTTATATTATATGCTTTTATATCCATCACAGGGAAAAAAAACACTTGCCAACACTCAATATCCTAAAGATTATTACAGATTTTGCATGAAAACACCTTAATCCCAAGCTTCTTATCATATATTCAACACTCAGATATTCTGTATTATGTAGCAGGACACACATTAACAAATATAATGAAATAGAAATAAAACCTAAACATTTTCTAGACTTTATATTGTGTTCAATGTTACCAAATCAATTGGTTAATTAAGGTTTTAGACAATTGTGAATAATGTTCTCTACATATAATACAAACACAATTAATAAAAGTCTTCTTAGATAAGATCTTTCTAAATGATTAAGGAAAATTTGTGAATAAGTGGCTCAGTTTTGAGCAGCTTATTTGATATAGTACTGGGATAAATATAAAGAACAAGTAGGCACAACGAGTATGTGCGATATCGTAAAAATGCTGTTACTAGTACCGACGTCGCATCAATGACGCCCACTCCTCACTGCAGGAAAATGTGATAACACTCTAAATATAAGCAATTTCTCGAAGTACATGCTACTTTTGTCTTTGTTCAAGAAAAACTTGATAAGCCACGAATGCACAATAATTGTAGTGTATTTACCTGCAGATCGTGCCAATGTTTACAGGTAATTCGGCGCAAAGGTCAAGGAGTCAATCGCCCTAAACACCGATGCTAGAAACTCTAATGGGTGCGCTATTGCGTGCACAATAATCTAATTAATCGACAATGTACTACACTTACCCTCATGCGAACCTCGTAATCTGTGTAGCGTTTCTTTCCGACTCCCATAGTAGTCACTGGGTTGACAACGTCTATTTCCAAAAAATTCGCCGGAGCCGCGTATGCGTCATCCAGAGTCTGTTTCTTAACATTTAAACGTCTAGTAGCATCGGCTGTTGTGTCCTCAGCCATCATAACGATATATTTATTGTAACAATCACAAAAAAATATTGTGAAGACGGCCCACTAATCAACTGGGAAATGAAAAATGACAAGTATAAGCACCGTTTGACATTTTAACGAAAATGGCGGCGTTTTGGTGAAAAAAAACTACGGTACTTGTAGTGATGTAATAAAATAAAACCTTAATAAAGAAGTAACATATTTAATATTGTTTAGAACAATTATTAAATACAATTTTACGAAAACACTGGGCACAAAAATTTTAAATAAGCTTTAAATACACAAGATTGGAATGATGCAAAACCTACCACAATAGTAGAATTTGTTTAGGGTATTACTGGATATTGCTTTCTACGAAAAAATCTGTGAACAAGGAATTACCAACAGCCACGTGAATGACCTCATCTAATAATGATTCATTCTTCATACCTTAATTCAATAAATGAGGTTGTATGTGTATAACAAGAAATCAATAAAACTTTGAGCTTATTAAATATATTTATTTGATTTATAAATCATTATGGAGCTTTTACATAAATTGACTCATAGGATCTTCCTCACGTCGTCTCTTCATTCTGTAGGCCTCCATTTCTTCTTCAGTTGGTGCCTTAACTTCTACCATACTGTTGTACGAACGCTTCCTCTCGTCGATGGACAAAAGATAATCAGCATGCTTTTGTTGTCTTTCTTCCAACTCCAAGGCCTGTACACAAAGATAAAAATTGAGTTATACTTATGTTTTGAACTGGTCAGTCTTTTATTCTGTTTCATATATCTGTTTGAAAATTATAAATGATCATAGAAAATTTCTTACCTTTTTCAATTTATCTTCTTCTTTCTTTTTCCCTTTGAGCTCCTTCTTCTTCTTTTTCTTCGCCTTCTTCTTATTCTTTTTCTTCTTGCTTGTTTTCTCTGTCTTTGACCTGATCTCTGGCTCTGAATCTGATGAACTACTGTCAGAACTTGAAGATGACGACGATGACGAAGATTTTTCTTTTTCTGCGATAATATTAGTGTTTTTTTTTTAATTCAAATAATTATATCCTATTCTATTATTAGGCTTTTAAAAACTTTAATTCTTCAAGGCACGGTATAATGGCATAAAATAAAAAATTTGTTACCTTTTTCTACTTTTTCTAAAACTTCTTGGTGTGCACTTGTTGATGGTTTTTCTTCAGGTACATCCAACACTATGGTTTTGCCGGCTTCGCCCACACAGTACGACATCTAAGAGAAAAATAAAATAATATTACATAAAATCTATGAAAATTGAATCAAGGGGCTTAAGCGTCAATCAAGCTCACCGTTAAATACCTATTTCCACAATCATCACATAATTTGTAGCAGTGTTGTCAAAGTGATCAAGAAGTTGCTATCGTTTTAATATGATGTAATACCTACTGCTACTTTACATACTATTTTATGTGATTTTGAATAAGTAGAACACATTTTTGATTTCATTAGGTCATTGCAAAGAATTCCGTTTAATTTGCATCCAAGGATTATATAGAACTTTTATGATCTCTACAACAGAATAAGAATATTATTCCAGTAGTTTTAAAATATAATATTGTTTAAAAAATACCTTGATGAATGAATGGCAGCATTTGTAGCCCCACTGTCCTTCGCGCCAATATGAGCCCCATACAGATGTGTGGTTGTTTATCAACACATCCTCTTCATATTTACTCCTGAAATTGTCAAAATGTTACAAATAAAATATAAATTTATAAATATTTAAAATGCACATATTCCGAACTTTTACTGTTATTTTATAATCGGAGAAGCTCAAAATTTTTGTTGCAAATCATTTATTAACACAAGTTCTATATTGAATATTTTTTTATACATCTACAAGCTATTTCCAACTATTTGTTATTTCCATTCAAAAATTGCTAAATATTTACATTAATTCTTAACACCATCACCATCAAGGTATTTGAAAATGTTATAATTATATCTACTTACTTAGCAAGTTGTTTCTCAGGGCCTTGTACGAGTGTACCGTCTCTGTTGTACCGAGTGAATACCTCAGTTTGTGCTATAAGCAGTTCCTTGGGAGGCACTTTCAAATGCTCTTCTCCACCATACTTCTCCAGAACTGATTGTTTCATCTAGAAAGTATTTAATATATCAGTATAAAATTCAATTATCAGTTTACCACTATAGTTTGTGTATTTCCATACTAGATCCATATTCAAGTGATTTTCCTTCTAAAACCGTCGTTACTAGTAGACGAAATAGTGTTAATGATGTCTGCCAGTAAAATTTTATCAAAATGACTATAATTGGCAGTAAATAAATAATTACACCTAACAGTTACATTTTTCTTACCGCACACTGAGATACAGATTTTAGGTTTTGGGTATACGAAACTACAGATTCTACAACCTTTCTCACTCTCAAGCACCCAAAATAACAATGCCACCATACCTGAGTTTTGTAATGATCAGTGTCCCTACGGTAGTGTTTCTGCAACATCTGCAGTTTGGTGGGCTCGGCTAGCAGGTGTACGTCCAATCCCTTGCGTTGTGCGTCCCACGCGAACGCCTGCGCAGACGCGTGCTCCCGACTCTCCCCTGTCCAACGCACCCAGTTCTCCCCAGCATACTCTGACCTGGTGGAACATGAGTTTTTGTGGTACAGTTGTCATATAATGCTTAAGTATATGGTATTTGAATTGGATAAGTACCACTATACATCATATCTTCGCAGATAGCATTATAATTGTTGATCAAAATGTGCGTATTTTACAGACTGTTATGGTTTATACTGATGAATCTCATAAACATTTTGAGAATGTACTGTATACATATGCTTGATTTGAATTATTACATATTAAATTGATTCCAGCTTAACATTGAATATATTTTAGAAATTAAAATTAAATTATATAAAATGCAACCTAGGTTACTACTACAAAATCAAAAGGTACCATTAGTACTCACTCAGTTGCATTAGGGTTAGGGTTGTCCCTCATGGAGCGAGTCTTGGGGTCGTAGTATGCTGAGTTGGGGTCCAAGTTGCGCAGGTACTTCGCTGTGTCCTCTCGTATACGCAGATTACGCACTGTGATTCGTTGTTTGGAGTCCACCTGTCGGAAAAGACCAATGTTGTTGTTAAGGTTATGGTGAAACTTTAAGTAAAGAGGCGTATCAACTGTCATTTTGATTTTTTTGTTATGAAAAAGTATTATTGCAAGACATTTCTGCACAACTTTAAGACATACAATGCATCAAAAGCCTAAAAGTGACAAAATCTATCAAATGATTTTTATGCATGGGACCATTCCTAATTGTATACTCCTAAATTGTAATCAATTTTCGTATACATACATTGCAACTCACACTTGAATGCCACAGAGGTAAATAGACATATTATCTCACAAGCTTAGACACTCTGCTTATTTTATTATTAACTTAAACCTTGATTAGTTAATAGAATTTAATTTATTTTATTTTGATAGTTGGTCATATTTTTGGGAAGCCTACATTTGGTAGAGGATGGCAATGGGCTGAGAATATTATTTAAACTAGTTAAAAATAATCTCACCTTTGTACCAGGCATGTCAACTTCGTCCACATACTTGTCTTCATCTTCTTCTTCTTTGTCATCATCTTCTGTGGCTGTTGGATCTGAAATTACAGCTTGATTACTAGTTTGTTTCTAAAAGGAGCAGGAAAAGAAAATGTCAACATATAAATTAGTTATTATTTTATTTAAATCTGAGGGCATATCATTCATATTACTATGAAAGTGATCATAAAATAATCAAATGTCATATTCCTTTTCTATCTTATTAACTGTGTTTGTTTAGAATTTGACTTGAGTAGGCCATGTAGACAGTAAAGATTATATTAGACTATATAAAAAAGATGCATACCTTGCTCCAATTTCTGCGCACGTAGTTCCCTTTTAGCATCTTCTACTTTTTGGTATTCTTCAATGATAGCTTTGTGTTGTGAAGGATCATAACCATTCCAACGGTCACGTTTTCCATCATAACTGAGATGCAGATTTGGTTGACTGAACTCATCCGCTGCTATGCCAGCATTCGTAAACTTTGCACCAATCTGTAATAAGATTTTTAGGTTTTCAGTAAACAATAATGGAGTTATTAATTAATAAAAAGTTTTTTTGTTAAGTGAAGTATTATTTAATGATTTAATTAAAATGAAATGAAAACTTAACTAACACACAAATATAATCTGGAATAACACTGTCTTTATTTTGTGATATTTTATGATTTCTTTATTTTTGCAGCTTGAATACTTGTATGAAACACAATTAAGACAAATTAAAGCATATGCTAACCTTTCTTGGTCTCTCTAGGCAATCTTTCTTCTTGTGTGTGAGAGCTCCACAGTTTTCACAGGCACCCTTCCTATATTTTGTTGCTACTTTTGTCTAAAAAAAAAAACACAATACCATTTCTTATATGTTCAAATAACAATCTTAATTGATAAAAACACAAGATTTTATATGAGAAAAACATTGGCTGTTTACTCTTAGCCTCCTTTGACTATATTCTATGATACAATAGGCACTCAAAACACTTTGCTTTTGAAAAAGGAACTTGAGATTTCTAAGCACTAGATCAACATGTAATTGAATTTTCTACTCACAGTGTCAACACCTTTGTGGTAATATTTGTCAAGTCTAGTGAACTGGGCCTCTCTATCTTCCTGTGGTCGTTGATGCTTGAGTGTTGGTCCAGCCGTCCCATAGTACCATGGTGCTGTGGCTATGTACTGGGGTATATGCGGGTTTATGTCCTTTCCTAGAATCAAGACAATTTGCTGCTGAGTACAAGTGGAAAATTATAGAGAAGTGTCTAAGTCAAAGATAAGTATGTTTATGTTAACAACATTAATTTCTTTCATAATGTAAATTATGTGGGCAAAATCGTAACAAACAACATCAATTTAGTCAGTTTAATTGTGAAATTCAGAATGTTTTAGTCTACAAATTGTGCTTGTAAGTCGAACAAGTTGTCATTGTAAAACATTAGTTAGGTTATCAATAAAGATTTGTTTACCAAAGTAATTTTTCAAAAACATCTAAATACCTGTTTCATCTACAGCAGCAGGTGCAGTACCCGCTTTACGAGCTTCTTCAAGCTCTTTAGCTTTCCTCCAGTCTTCTCTCGACTTTTTCTTTGGTTCATCTTCCTCTTCCCCTACTTCGTCTTTGTTCCGCAATATTTGGGAGACAGCAGTCTTGACTGTTGTCGTCATAATTATAGTCCCACAATGTCTTTATTATAGAGAAAATTACTAAATATTACCATTAATTATCAGGAAAAACATTACGTTTCCCAAATCGTAATAAATAGTTGTCAATGTACTTGTCAAACATTTAATGCAGACTATAAATTTAACGTATGAATGATAAAATCGACTAAAATTATTTAATAAAATAAAATATCAAAAACAGAAAATTTTATGAGGGAAAAAGTAAAGAAGTCTTTTTAATGATTGTATTTTATTATATTTAAAATGATATACCTAATATAATTTTGTGTGTCTTTATAATTTATTTTATTTGCACACCTGCTGCGTATTATCTCTGCATCACCCAAAGTTTGACTGGCAGAAAATGCCATCGGCATTAAGTCCACCTTTATAAACATTGTAAAAAGTGTAAATAAATAAATCATTATCATCAACAGCCCTTAATTCGTCCACTGCTGGACATAGGCCTCTCTTATGGGACGCCACTGAGCTCGATCTTCGACTCTCCTCATCCAACCGCTGCCGGCCACCTTGCGGATATAAATAAACAAATACACTATCTGAACTAGGCAAAATTAAAAAGATGGTAAAATGAAACCTACATAAATCACTTATCACAGTAGTCGACATCTTTTAGGTATATTGTACTTGTGACCACAAAACGGAACTAAAAGAATTTTCCACGTATTCAAGTACGTCGTAACATTTTGGCATTTCCAACTAATAAATTATTTTAAAAAACTTAGGATCAATTTTTTCAGACAGCTGAATTGAACAATTGAGATATTATAAAATTACAAACAGAAATAAACAGAACGTCATAGAAATAAGGCATTTAATATAGACATAATTTCCTCATGACACTGGTCGTCACATATTCGTATTATTAAAATTACATTGTGTGTCATAACTTTTATTTACAGCTTGCGGCGAGCCCTGGCGCGGTGGTACGATGGTCGGGGTACGCGAATTCTTTCGTTGCTGTCGCCTGTTTGAGTTAGAGATTCTTCCAAGGGTTCTGCGCGCGGTGTAAACAGTTTTCGACGACTTCTGGTCACACTAGAATTTTAAAAATACTAGTTCATACCATACTTCGTTCACTAATTCCTTGTAATCTTGAATTCGTATCATATAAAGCTTGGTTAAGGCTTTTGAGACTTTTATGATTTAAAAAAAAAATGTTAGGAAAGGCAGTTTCAAGTATAGCACATACATTTATACAAACAATTACGTAAATGTAAAAAACGTAATTTGGTAGTTTGATAAGGTACAAACAAAAAATAAAAATTGCTTTTGTTGGTGGTAATGTAAAAATAATTTAAAATCTTTATATAAAGAATTGCATCACAATTACCTTTTGGACGGACAACTCTGAATCCCAAGTATTGGTGGAACATTTTCTTCCTCGGCACATTTCTCTGGCGATGGTATGTCTTTTACTTCTTTCTTTGTTGCTGGCTTATCCAAGGTCACATCAGAAAATTCTTTTTGCAAATTTACAATGTCCTTTAATTTCACTTCTTCCTGTTCCTCATCTACCACATTCTTACGTCTTTTTAGCCGCAAGGTGCGTTTAGTTCTCAATTTGCTTTCACATTTCTCCTGACTTTCCTCTAAAATTATATCACCCTCGTTGCAGCCCATTTTGTTATTTTTAGACTGCGATTTATTCCGTAAATTATATTTAACTTCTTCAACTTCTGATCGGATTTGTTTTAGTTCATCCTCGACTTTTATTTGTTTATTGTCATCGTTATTTTCAACAGAGCTTACCTCTTGTGATACCAACAAATCAAATTCAGTGGCCCTGGACGATGACATATTTTTGTAGATATTTTCAAATTCGTCTATAGTATTATTTATATTAGTTGGTTCGGTCAAGGCGTTGTCTATTCTGGTAGGTTGGGTTTCCTCTGGCTTGCTTTCTTCAATTACTGGAACATCGATTGAAGAAAATACTTCCAGTTTTATTTCAGTTTTTATATTAACTTGATCTTCATCTACTAGTTTGAGCTTTTCAACAGATTTCATAATATTGTTGCAACTGTTATTATCATCTTTAGGCTTACTTAAATGAGGAGAATCATAACCTTGAAAGATATCCACTGAGTCATGCTTCTTCATGATCCTATTTTTTTGTACAGATGAAATATATTCAGGTTTAGTCAAACTCTCGCCAAGCAATTTCTTGATTGTGCTAGGTTCAAAATCATTGCCAACATGTTCTTTCACAATTGATGGTGAACGATCCTCAATATTTTTCGTTACAATGTCAGCAATTTTTTTATTAGTAGGCAAGTCAACATTAACGTCAATATTATCAAAGTAAGTGTGTTTTACTTTGTTGTTTCTAAATTCTGAAAATTCTTGAGATGATTCGTTTACTTGGTTTTCAAATATTAGTTTAACTTTATCCACCTTTGTCGGAACTTTGTTACTAACTTTGTCAAGTTCAAAGTAAGTCCTTTTCTCTTTTAAAAATTTTAACTCTCCGAAGTCTCCCGCATCAGGTTTTGTTTCTTCGCAAGCATTGGCCTCCATTTCAAGTAATTCAAATTGTCGTAAAGAACTGTCGCTACCTTGAGATTGCAATGATTTTATAATTCTACTAACTAGTGTTTCAGGAGCCTTTTTTATAGGTTTGTGTTCATCTAGGTTTGTGTTTGATTTTACTGTGTCACTTTTAAATGGACTTGTTGTGTGCCTATTAACATTGTTTTTTAATACATCATTTGTTGATTTAACTTTATCACTTTCTTTAACAAAATAGGTGCCTCTTAGTAAAGTGGGCTTTTTGAACTCATCTTTAGGAACAAGGTCTGATTTCAATTCATCATCTTTAACACAATAAGTGCCTCGAAGGTCAGGTTTACTTGTTTTCACTATAACCTCACTTTTAATATCCTTGTCTTCTCCCACGTCATCAATGGTTGCATCATTTTCTAAATCCCTTGTTGTATCTTTTACGTCGTCGTCTTTTAATGTATCGTTTTTGTCAACTGTAGAATTTTCGTTCACTAAACTTTGTGAAGAATCGTTGACGTCTTTACTTAATTCGCTTTCATCATCATCAGCCGCGTATGCGGAATCCTTAGTTGTGTCATTCGGTGAGTCATATTTTAATGTATCGCTTGATTTATTGCTTTCCACTTCTTCGTTTTCTATTTTATCGACTATATCTTGTATCGCATCATCTTTTTGTATAACTTGTGATTTGTTCATGTTTTCCTTCTTGAACACTGGCTCTAAACTTTCATTGAATATATCGTTTTCTTCGTCACTTTCGTGTTCACTATCTGTAAGCGAAATGACTTCTTCTTGTTGCGCGGAACTATTTTCTTTGAATCCTTTTTCTGCAACAATTGATTATTTATTTTACTCATACATTCACATTCTAAATGTTTTTGTAATAAGTTTTTAACAATGAAATCCTACCATCTCTCTCTTCTATACAATCCCGCAAATGCTGAACTTCTTTTTCTGCACGAGCCCGCGCCAGATGTTCCGCTGTCAACTTTTCCTAGTGATAAAACAAATGATGTATCAATATTTGATGATATTATTGACAAATATTTATATTATAAACTTTTTATATGCTTGTGACTTACTTCCAAAACTGCAATTTCGGTCATGAGTTCTGCTACCTGAAAAGGAGGATACGAAATATTCAATAATGGTGTTATACACATTCTGTGGTACCTACTTAGAACTAGTCACTATTTACTGCAAACAAAGTGTTTTTTAAACAAACCTATGTCATAAAAATTAAGTCGTATTTGGATAGATTTTTAGGGCGCTACCTGTAGAACATTGAAATTGACTATATATAGTTTACCTTTGCTTGTAAGTACCGCGATGGCGTTCCAGCGTCCGTCGGCGGTGCCGCACTCTTCGATAATCTACTTTCATACTCCTCCACCATGTCTTCCATCTGTGAGAACACAGAACATAGAAGTAATCACGGGGTTTTTCTATATCATTTACCAATGAACACCATAATTAATACTTTTTCATACATATAGAATAATGGATTCATGAAAAAAATATTGTTAGTCTATGCTTATCTATACTAATATTATAAAGCTGAAGAGTTTGTTTGTTTGTTTGTTTGTTTGTTTGTTTGTTTGTTTGAACGCTAGGATCTCAGGAACTACTGGTCCGATTTGAAAAATTCTTTCAGTGTTAGTTAGCACATTTATCGAGGAAGGTTATAGGCTATATATCATCACGCTACGACCAATAGGAGCGGAGCAGCAATAAAGAATGTTTCAAAATCGGGAATATTTTTTTCCTTTTGAAAGCTTCCGCCGCGTGCGCTGCGGAAACGGTTAAAGTTACACTGAAATGATGTATTACAAAATTGTTCTCCTTTAAAAGTTCTAAAAAAAAGTCCGCGACAGCATATATCTATCTTTTAGGATTACTTCACTATAACCTCTTTTATGCTAACCAAATTTGTCCTAAAATAAAGCATTGATTATGAAGGTGTTTTAATAAAGAGTATGTAAATCCTTATCCAAATAAATGCGTTATTCATTATATGTATTTAATTTGAAAGAAATTTGCCCTTTACACCATTTGATTTCAATTAGTATCTTAGAAGATATCGCAGTTTTAAAATAATGATCAAGCGAGCAATAATGATGCACAAGGCGCCGACGGGCGTGTTACGGTTTCACGTTTAAACAATTTGACCGATTTGTATGATTTTCGTATATTTAAGTAAATCGGACTCTGCGGAGTAAAATACTACAACTTATTCTCTTTCTGAACCCAACCCTGTAGTCCACGCAGACGGAGTTGCGGGCAAAAGCTATGTAATATATTAAGGAAGCATATATTGTTTAGGAGGAGTCTTTTCTTTCTGAAAGATTCTTCTTGATGAGATTGGTAAGAATTTAGTCTTGTATCCTGCTATCGCGTAAGATTGCATGTGTGAAAAATATCTTGTGAACTCACAACTATTTCCATTATAGCTGGTAAAAATATATTTTAGTTATAGCATACCTCTGTTCTCAGTGCTTTTAGTCGTGCTTCATAATACTGTCGAGTGAAGTCTTTCGCCTCCTCCACTAATTCTCGCATCGTGTCCGCAGCTTCTTGTCGACGAGCTTCTATTGACGCCATCAATTCTTTGTTGCGAGATTGAGCCCTGAAAATTTTATGAAATTATTTATGTTGGCCAATGTTTTTCTAATATAGATAGGTTTAAATATAGTAAAGGATACAAAAAAAAAACATGGTATGGAGTTATAGTTTTTGGTATTAGAAATGTTATAAATCGAAATTTCGTAAAGATTTTGGCTAGACTAGCTATGGTGGTGGACTAAGGCCCAAACCCTCTCGATGGTAGAGAAAGCCCGTGGCCAGCAGTGAGTCCTGTTTGGGCTGATGATGAGGCACATGATATCAAAGAAGTTATATTACTCACTGAACCAGTTCAAAATGAAGTCTTTCGTTCTCAAATCGAAGTCTCATTAATTCCACGCTGCTCTCTATTGTGGTATCTTGCTCGCTGGTTTCGAGCGTCGTCGTCAACATTGTGTTGTTTATTTCTGATAATAAAGACATGTTTTTAAGGACATATAATCGTTATATAAGTTTACACTGTAAATCGTCCCATAGCTTACTACACCTCGTAAGCCAGTTTTGCCAACTTTACAAACTGTGGGGTGTTGAGAGACCAACCGACTTGCATGCTGTCACTACTTTTCGAATTACGGATAATGCTAGGCTATCTTGTGACCTAGGGTTCGATGCGCATTGAGTAGCTCTATCCAATGAGATTAAAATATATAACCACCAATTTTCGATTTAAGCGGTGTTGTCAGGTAAAGGACGATATTTATATTGAGATTTGAAATACTCACGAATATCCTGTGCTACAGCTGCTAATGTGAGTACGTGTTTAGTCTCGTGCGCGTACTCGGGAGACGGGTTGAGAGTCACCACCATGCTCACTGCCTCTCCGCGAGTCCCAGACAGTCCAGAACCAAGCAGGCGAGTCAACTTTGATTCTCTGAAAATTTAAAGTAAAATAATATATCAGCTAGTTTTTACGATCTAATTTAGTTTGTTGTTGAAGGGTTTTAGTGTGCCGACTGTCTCATTTTCTCTTATTTATTATGTTTTTGATGTAGGTACTATTACAATGATAGATAAATAAAAACTAATTGTCTGAAGACCATACATACAAAATCAATGTTGTTAATTATTTTAAAATGCTTTCTAAATTGGCATGTCATGAAACTCTGCGATAGTTGCTATGATTAATAAGTGACTTTTGGGTTATTTTAATTTGAAATGCTCCCGAAATACAATAAGCTCTAAAGTCTAATCAAACAAATAAAAAAAGGTTAAAACCGAGGATTTCTGGACAGTGATGTGATTACAAGTATACAGGATGTATTCAGACTGTGATCGGAAACTAAGACAGATAATAGCTATGGTAATCATACTATACTATTTATATTTTATGATTGTATGAATAGCATCAAAGTTTTTTTTTAAGATTTTTTTACCTTCAATGGCTTTGAGTTCACCATAGCTATTACCTGTCTTGATTTCTGATGACGGTGTGAATACACCCAGTACCTCCCCGGGCATCGAACCAGTGTACCTGTAGGGCACGAGCGCGTCGCTCCGCTGGCGCGGGCGCTGCCTCCGGCGCAGCGTGTGCAGGCAGCGCTCCAGCACGTGCAGCGACGAGTTGATGGCGCGCGACTCCTGCATGCGCGCGCCCGTGTTGCGGGTGGCGCGCGCGCGCTCGCAGCCCGCCAGGTCGCACAGGCGGACCGTCGACCAGCGCGTGCTGCCGGCTGGAATGTATTAGCATCGTCAATGTCGTCGTCATCATCATCATCACCACCACCATCATTATCATCATCACCACTATTATCGTCATCGTCGTCATCATCATCGTCAGTCCATATATACTTCTGGGTATGGACCTCCTCTACCATTGAAAAGGACGAAGTTTTAGAGACAGAATAGTTAATGGGGGGATTGAAATGAGAAGGAATGACTACTGCTGTGTTAAAATGTGAACTTTCGTATAAGATTGCGAAGATTTGTGCATTACAGCGGCAGACATCATCATTATCAGTCCATATACATACGACGCTGCTGGACGTTGACCGCCTTTACAATAGAGGGTTTAGGCGTAAAAGTCCACCTCGCTGTAAGAAATTCTTAAGAACTTCTTATACGTACAATTTTCATCATATTTTCCTTCACCGTTAAATATATCATCAGTTTTAAAACTATGATCAACATATTGCTTACCAATTTCCGTGAGCATAGTGATGGTGAAGATACAGTGAGACCGCGAGGAGTGCGCGTGCACCCCAGTGGCGGCCACCACCAGGTTGTGCTTGCCGGCCACCATCACGTCGTACGCTTCCTCTGCAGAACGGACGAAGGCTTGCGTCACACCCTGAAATAATCGTAAAAACATATGAATCATCATGGGGCAAAGACGTTTACTGGTTGACATAGGCCTCTCTCAAAGACTTCTAAGTTCTAAAGTGAAAAAAATAAAAGTATATAAATAATAATGTAATCCTTGATTAAATTACAGCATACGGTTAATGTGCGGAGTCAACCCAAATAATTTAATAGTTAAAAAAAGTGGCTAAAAATTTGAACACTATTTTAATATCATTTCTCAACTGCAGAATATCAACTTGAGACTTTGTTGCCCTTGAAGTTTCAGTGAGCTTTGGCAACATACTCTATATTTGTTTTTTATATATAAAACTATATCTACGGAAAAAAGTTTACCACTAATTACTAACAGATACTTGTCAATTAAAATCAAAGTAGCGCTAGTAGAGATAATTAATTCTTACCTTCACATAAACATTCCCTGAAGAATCTTCTCGTATGCGCAGTTTGACTCGCTTGTCGGGTGGTGACAACAGATCGTATATAGCTTCATTGTATATCTCTACAAATGAGACCTGTTGAACATAAAAATTATAATAAACATACATGCACTCATATTTCTTTTTTAAGTTGATTGAGAATCAACAAGTTGTTTGATTTAGTTTTTAAGTCCTAGATATTGAAGGGCAAGTCTATTACCGTTTTTCGGTATGTAAATAATACTTACACTCACGCCTATGTTCCCGAAAGCATAGGCAGAGTTTTAAACACAAATGCATTACCAGCTTTCCAAGACTCCACTATATATTTCAGGATTATTGACAATATATAGCAGTTTTTTTACACACCCTGTAATAGGATTAAAAAATCCTTATTGGAAAAATCCAATAAGGCGACTCGCAATCACACATGACACACCTCACATTAATGCTTCAAGACCAATAAGATTTTATGCATATCCTTTAAAAAAAAGTGCCTGTTTAATTTTACACTTACCCAAACATAATGTCTTGTTCTATTAGTGAGGTCCACAGAGCTGATAGTCATGTCATTGCATAGTTGTGCACTCATGCGTCGGTATTTGTCGCGAAGCGGCGCCGACACGTGTCGCAACCTTTTCACCCACTGTTGAGCAAAGAAAAAGGTATGTAGAACATGTTGAGGCAAAAAATGGAGTATACAGTAATTTTGACAGTACAGTTCCTTATGAAACAAAAGACTGAATTTGAAGAACAAAAACAAAAATATTTCACCCAAAAAAAAAACAGGTCTTGATGTTTTCATGATTTTCTGAAACTCATTCCAGATTTTCAAAACTTACATTACTCAAAAAATTTAATGTAAGGCAAGGCATATTTCTTAGATATAACTGGACAAAGCCAAAAATCAATAAATCCAGCTGCTACATATATTTAGTCATGAATTATAAACTAAATGTAAAGTAACAAAAAAAAAGAATCTAGATAATCACCTGCAATTCAAAATCCTGTTCTGCCAGACTCAACTTCTCAGCTCCAGACTCGCCTGGTTTGTACAAGGGATGTTGGGCTGCATCAACTAACTTGAACACATATTCTAGGGACCTAGGCACTAAGCCCGGAGAACCCACTGTGCCCATCAGGGTGTAAGTCTTCCCAGACCCTGATGCTCCATACGTGAGAAGGGTAAAACTCTGACCTTCAGGGAGTTTCTTCAATTTATCTTTGACAACTAGCTCAAATATTTCCTGTAATTAATGAAACAGTTGCTTTTTAATGTAAATGTATTATATTACATTTCATAAAGCTTTATACATGGAGAGCTATTATAAGAGTACAAAGTATAGAGAGTATCCATTACAGTTATGTATGTATATTAAAAAAGTTTCTAAAAAAATTTACCAACAAATCATAATAATGTGAATAAGTATGGGCTATATCTTATTAGAATAATTTCTGTAATAAGAATACCAAAACGGAAAATCTATATCTGCTATTTATCATATAAACTTTTTATGCATATTTAAAAAATAGAAATGAAAGTTAAAGATCTGCACTGTACATACAAAAATGTACAAAATTGGTGCCCTTGAGGCATTTTAAAATGTATTTTTATGTGCTTGAAATAAAGCAAAGAATCGTGAGTAGAATCGATTCCAATAATAAAGAATAGGGGTTAAATTTTAATCAAATTATATTAGCACTTCTTTTATAATTAAAATATGTTGGGGTGTCTGAGGTTTTTGTTTTGTTTTTTTTTGCAAACTTTTTTGGACCTTGGTTTTGGCGCCCGTGTGCATTGCACATTTAGGAAGTAATATGGTAGCGGGGGCCCTGCATAAGTGCATATTTTCTAAACATCCCTTTCAATTCTATCATCGCTATAGTTAATTTAAAAAAATATGTTATATGATAAAAACTTCGCGATTAATTTTGCATATGTACCTATGTATTTACTTTAAAATGTTTCAACAAACTAACCTTTTGTGTGCAATCCGGTCTGAATATCCGTGAAAATGTGTACATTTTGGAAACATTGTGCTGAGTGCGCCGCCCATGGCCTGCCGTTGCGGTGTCTAAAGATGTTACCAAACATCGATCTGATCTCACTTCATATAGATTACTGCGATCAGCACATGGCTTTAATCGCAAATATACTTGAACCAATTCTGGCTCTTCCAGTTCAGAATCTTCTTCAAACAGTTCCAACAAGTTCGTGCCCTTCTGAGGTCGAGGTCGCATAAATGGGTTTTGTATTAACGGCGGCCGAGGTTCTATGAACGAAGGAATGTCACGTTTCGACGTTTCATTATCTGAATATCGTTGATCTAACATTTTGAAGTTATTAACAGTAAGGACAAAACAATTACATATTCTAACAACCAACTTACAAATAACACGAAAACACAACGGTTCTAAATTCGAATTAACTTGCTGATGATAATTTTGACGTCTAACTTTCTTTCTGAATTATGGTACGCTTGATTTTCGGTTTGTCATGTTGGCTGACATGATCATTCATTCTCTGACAGGATAGATAATCAACGAATGAAATGACATGAATCTTATGTTTATATAGGTAAAGCCAAAGTAGCTCATTTAATGGTTTTGAATAATTTTGAAGCTATACGTCGCTCGCTGGCCGTATTGTTACGACGAGAATGAAACCATCTTTCATTCAGTCAATCAGTCAGATTTTACAAATGTCGGACGTGTAATGTGTGTATTGTTTCACGATTGTTTATTTTTGTAAACAGGTACATCAACCTGAAACTGTGTCATGGAGGTTGATTGAATTTGGAATATTTTTTGGATTTCGCTCTAACATGTGTTTAGTTACATCGATTAGTAACAAATGCCATTGATGAATTCAAAGAATTTGTGAAAATGTGAACATTTCTCGTATTTGGCGTAGTGCCATAGGTTTAATTGCAGTTTTATCGGAAATAGGCATCATGAAGTGTTTAGCACTTGTTGTACTAACATTTCTATGTTCCGAGGGAGTATTTGGATACTGTCCATCATTGTGTACTTGCAAAGGAAATAAGGCAGGCGATGTATTAGCCGCTGAGCCTTCTCCCGGCGACCTACTCCGACTGAAGTGTGGCGGGAGCCCTGCACAGATCACGGAACTCAAGGAAATAGACTTAAGCAAACTATGGACCATTGTCGTGAGCCTGTAAGCATGTTTATATTGCATTTATTTACAAACAAAATTCAGTATCTTAATCTATTATTATCGCTTTCAGAAATCTGTCCGGGAATGCGATATCAACATTGTCACGAGAACTGTATTTGCCAAATTTGCAAAAACTGTAAGTAATTCCTTAACACTTTAAATGAGGTCTTATTCATTACTATTTCTACTAACTAAGATGTAAGAGTTTAGTGTAGCTGAATAAATTGTATAATTGTTAGGGATTAAATATTCTTCTTTCAAATTTTACTCTACCTATGTGCTAACTGTAGGAAGAAATGGTTAACTAAGGAAAAAGTTATGAATCCAAAACATAAAAACACACTGCCACTAGCCATTAAAAAAAACACATTTACAGTCTTATTTGGTTACAACTAATAATTAAATAGAATTAACACGCAATTATGTATATGGAATGCATAAGTTTTAATTAAACATTCAGTTATGTTATCAACAGATATTATGCATATAATATAAACAATAAACATAGAATTTTATAACATAAATGAATTATAGCTATGTTTTGATTTACTACTGTGATAATCATGTGATGTGTTGATTAGAAAATAGATATATATGTGATAGTACATCCAGTAACAGACTAAATTACTTTGAAACATTTTTTTAATGTTATTTTATTTACATAAATAATCAGAATTATTTATGAAGTTTTCATCTATATTAAAAAATTACCTAAAAATATTAATTAGGAAGAAAATATCTATAGGAATGCCCTTTTTCTTTAGTTCAAAATATTCAAGAGCAGGGCAAAATAATACAATTATTATTGTATCTATTGCCATAAATACTCTTTTATAGGAATCCTAATATAATACAGAACATTATTAAATAAAATTGTCATTTAATTATAACGTTAATAGAAAAATACTGATAATTTATTGTATAAGTATCTTTAATGTTTGGCAAAGTAACTTTATGGATATGTGATTAGTAGACTAAGTTTTTCCTCAACATCTTTAGTTCTATGTTTTGTTTGTTACCAGGGACCTGAGCAAAAACAAGATATCCCTCATAGAATCAGATGCGTTCTACAACATGACATCACTGCAACGATTGGACTTGTCCAACAATCAAATAAACAATGTCTACAAGGAACTGTTTAAGGGCCTGGTGAACTTGGAGAGATTGATCTTGGCACAGAATCACATATCAGTAATGGCCGCTGGTACATTTGATCATCTTGTTGGGTTGAAACAACTGTGAGTATTTATTATTAAACTCAAAAATTTAATAATTTCTTCATTGAATATATAAAAAAACTTCCTATTTTCTGTTTATAAATTTGTAACCTTTTAAGATGTATTCCAACAAAATCATTTTTTCAGAGACATTACAGAAAATCCATTGATATGCGATTGTGAGCTGCTCTGGGTGGGAGATTGGGCGCGGAACACCAGCGTCAAACTAGTGGGGAATCCTAAATGTGCATTCCCAGAGAACATGGTCAACAAAACTGTGCGAAAACTGAAAATATTCCTAGATCTTTCCGCATGCGGTAACATGCTACCATCAAGTACTCTGATCATGAAACCGAGTAATGACCAAGTCGTGTTTGAAGGGGACACATTAACACTTTCTTGCAATGCACCATTTGCCTCTGTCATGGCAAAGTATGAGCTCAAGTGGTCACACCCATTGCTAGATGTCTGTGATGTTAATGTCACAAGTACTGATATGCAAGATGAGGGTATAGCGGAGACCACAGTGTTCTTCCCCAACATAACTCACCACCACATGGGCGAATGGACTTGCATGTACAGCGACCAGAACCACATCAGGCATAACTACACCATCCAAGTCCTAGTTTTGTCCAATGGTACTCGGTATTGCAAGACAAATGATACTAACTTCACCGTAAACAACAAAGGGTTGTACTCTTGGCCTCAAATGCTGATGAATCGGACTGCTGTGGTGCCGTGTCGTAGTGGGGAAGGCATGGCGTACAGATATTGCAACGAAAATGGCACTTGGAATGCTCCCAACACAACAGAATGTTCGTACATCAGTAACGTGACCAAGTTGCTGCAACAGTTCGCGTTACTGAACGTGAGTTTGGTACAGTACTCGGCGGTTAACGCTACGGAGAGACTGGCGATGTTGATACAAGAGAAGACTTATCCGTTAGCGGAGATTAATGATGCAGATGATGTGATGTTTATCGCACAAGCTATTAGGAATTACATGCAGTATATCGCCGAGGAGAAAGATTTGGGTGAGTGATTTTTTATCTTCGTGTTATTTAGAACATAGTAGGAACATAAATACGAACGTATCTCTGGCTATTACATTTAATTTAGAAGGTCAACGGAATATTTAACTTTTTTCAAATGTAATATGTTTCGGGTAATAAATCAAAACATATAAATGTATTCCCGTTCACCAGAAATTCGTGTTTCAATGATGTAACAATAAATATCATCAATTTACGAATTTTGTTCATGGAAAACATTACAAGTTTCTGGCCAAGATCAATATTTGTCATTGAATGTTTGAATACAATCGATGCCACCATACTACTAACGTTCAACACATCGTAATGTAGTTTTACATTTCCCGAAAGGTGTTTATTTATTTTATTCCTGCGTTTGCCAAGTTTTATTTATACATTAGTAATACTCGAGTTTGTTATTAATAGTTAGCCACAAATATTTTATTACTTCGTGTTTCCTCACAAGATTACATGTTTGTGCATTAAACACCTATTCTCGTGGGCAGAATTACAGACCTTTTTAACAAATTCTGCTTCTGTTATTATTGAGTGACTTGTATTGGTATGTCGGTGTCTGGCTTTTGAGCTAGAGCCATATATCGACCTATGCGCAGAATAAAGTTATATGTGCAAAATCCCAACTTCTCTTTCTCAGCGATTTGTACTTAATTGGGCACAAAGTTATCTGTAACTTTTTTTGTTCCTAAAACAATAACAAAAGATATGATTATTATTACTTCACTAGTGCAATATATAAACAAGTTTAACTCTATAAAGACGTAAAAAGTACTTTGGTGTTATAGTCATAAGTAACCTTATTCTATACATATGTCGATATGATGTACAAGTAAACATTTGGTGATGAAACCTGCACGTCTAGAAGTTCTAAGCAATTACTTAGGTGTGTAGTCCGCCAACCTGCACTAGGCAAACGTGGTGGACTATGGCCTAAACCCTCTCATTGCTAGAGGAGGCCCGTGCCCGGCAGATGGTCTAATGATGATGATAGTGAGGATGGGGACGACGATGATGATGCTGTTGTTGTTGCTGATGATTAGAATGAGGATGTTACGTGCGACACACATACAAGGATTGCTGATGACCACAATGGCCCGGTTACCCAAAATCGCTGATGCTTCGTCGTTCCACATACGGATCAAGGCCGCGTAAACGCCGACTCCGCGACCTCAATTATTAGTTATAAGTTTACTATATATATATTGTTATTATTGTAGAAAGATATAATTCTTGTATCTAACATCGATCAAGAAACTAGTATCTAGTTAATAAATTAGTATTATAAAATTTTTGGTTTTTTTAAGTCCTTCGGCTGTGACTAACGTAATTGGCGCAGTCGGTAGGATTCTAGAGTCAGTGCGTGGCGGTCATAGGTATCAAAAATCGTTGCCTAGCTTGACTCCGCATAGTCGCTGGCGGGCTCTTAAGCCATCGTCTGGAATCCGAAACCTACGAGGGCACGGCCGGGGACGTACTCAAACATCAGTACAAAGAAAAACCAACTTATGTAAGTACTCTGAAATTTTATCCTAAGTGTTGCCTCCTGTCTCCAAAATTTTCCATCCAAGGAATAAAGGGGAGGAATCTGTCTCTTCAAGACAGATTCATAGGAACTTCGCTTTAGATAATAGTAGGAATTTAGATAGTAATAGAAATTTAGGAAGTGATAATAATTTAGATAAAATGACATTTGACCCGGACAATATCTATAAGGCCCTACGGCCGGTCCCTGAGTTTGATGGGAACCCAAATGTCCTAACTAGGTTTATACAAATCTGTGACCAAATAGTGGCACAATACATGAAAAACGAACCGTCATATCAATTAAGTAATCTGTGTCTCATAAACGGAATTTTAAATAAAATCACGGGTCCTGCCGCCAGAACAATAAATTCTAACGGCATTCCTACAAACTGGCTAGGTATTAAAAACGCCTTGATAAATAATTTCGCAGACCAAAGGGATGAAACCGCCCTTTATAACGATCTTTCTCTCGCAACTCAAGGCAATGATACACCTCAAGAATTCTACGACAAATGCCAGACCTTATTTAGTACAATTATGACATATGTGTCCTTACACGAATCAGTTACAACCACGATAGAGGCTAAACGCGATCTTTACCGTAACTTGGCTAAGCAAGCCTTCGTAAGAGGGTTAAAAGAACCCCTCGGGTCACGTATTCGATGTATGAGACCCGAGACAATTGAAAAGGCTCTGGAATTTGTCCAAGAAGAGATTAATATAATGTACCTACAGCAGCGAAATGATTCCGTACCTGAGCGACGTAACACTCCAGCACATCCGAGCACACCACATAAGGTACCATCCTTAGGTTTTAATATGAACATGCCTAAAATGTTTAGTGTACCTACCCCTAGTCCAGCGTGGCCGAAACCATCACCCGTATTTGCGCACCCTTATACATCGCAACAGGCACCCCAATGGCGTCCGAACGCCCAGATTTCTCATCCGCAGCAACGCATGCTTACATATCCCACGCGTACTCAGCAAATGTTCCGGGCGCCGCCGCCAAATTATAATCCGAATAACAGTTTTAGATTACCTCCTAAAAATGTACCAGTATATAATGCCGGGCCGAAACCCATGAGTGGTGTAAGCCATTACGTACCGAAGGTATTACCACCAACCTTAACGGGACGCGATTGGAGAGTTCACGGTAATCCTCCGCCATCAAACTATTTTAAAAGTAGGGAGATGAATTTTAACGAAATTGCAGATTACAACGATTATAACGATAGTTATTACGGCGAGTGTTATTATGAGCCATTTACATATCCTCCTTATTCGGAATATTACTGCGACATGAATCCGGAATATGAATACGCTATCGATCAGTCTCAATACGATCATACAAACGCGAATAATGTTACCGACGCGGAAGCGCAAAGCCCGGTTGATAATAAGCAGGATTTTTCCGAGGGCCGTTCCACGAAAGAACCAAGATAGAATTAAATCTACATTCCAAAAGGGAATTACGCTACGTACAAATAGCGGATCCCCCACTTAAGTTATTAGTTGATACCGGCGCGAATCAATCCTTTTTGAGCCCTGAAGCATGTGACAAATTTTTCCCCACTATTCCACGTGATTTTGATCCTTTCGAAGTTACTAATTCGCGAGGTACTAGCATACATGAACATTCAATTACCATCCCGCACTTTCAGGAATTTAATGAACAAAGATATGCGAAATTTTTCATATATAGATTCCATAATTATTTCGACGGACTTATAGGTTTGGACTTGTTAGAAAATTGTAACATAGATTTAAAGAATAATTTGTTAATTACGGAACATGCTTCAATACATCTCAAGTGCTATAAGTGTCGAAAATCGAACCCGTACGAAACGATCCCAGCCGGCTCATCCAAACTAATAAACGTACCGATATATGACTCGGAAGGTGACGTACATGTGCCTCAGCAAATAGTTTCTAATTGCATTATCCATGAGTGCGTTACTAAGGTCTCGGACAGAGTAGGCACGATTGAAATCGAAAACCCCACCTGTGACGATATTACTATTAAATTTGAACAACAACCGCGCATACAGGTATTTAATATCGAATGCATAACGCCAGGGCCGGATTCGGAACGTGTTAAAAATGTTTTAAATCGTTTGCGAACTGATCACTTGAACGTAGAGGAGAAATGCAATTTGGAAGCTTTGTGCAGACGTTACGCAGACGTATTCTATCTCGATGGCGAACCCTTAACGTTTACGAATAAAATTAAGCATAGGATTAGGACAACGGACGAATTACCGGTATATAGTAAAAATTATAGGTATCCATTTATTCATCGTCAGGAAGTTAGGGAACAGATTACTAAGATGTTGGAACAAGGCATTATTCGGCCATCCGATTCCGCCTGGAGCTCACCTATATGGGTAGTCCCTAAGAAAGTTGACGCTTCAGGGAAGCAGAAGTGGAGAATAGTTGTTGATTTTAGGAAGTTAAACGACAAGACCATAGACGATAGGTATCCGATTCCTAACATCACGGATGTTCTAGATAAACTAGGTAGATGCCAATACTTCACGACCCTGGACTTAGCATCAGGATTTTATCAGGTCGAGATGGACCCCGATGATATCCAAAAAACAGCTTTTAATGTCGAACATGGGCATTTCGAATTCTTACGAATGCCAATGGGCCTAAAAAATTCACCATCCACATTCCAACGAGTGATGGACAATGTGCTTAGAGGGTTACAAAATGAAATCTGTCTAGTTTACCTCGATGATATTATCGTCTTTAGTACATCCCTGCAAGAGCACATAGTAAATCTAGAAAAAGTGTTCGACAGGCTACGTGACTCCAATTTCAAAATCCAAATGGATAAATCTGAATTTCTGAAGTTGGAGACACCATATCTAGGCCATATAATTAGTCGAGAGGGTATAAGACCTAACCCTGATAAAATAGCGGCTATTCAAAAATATCCACTGCCTAAGAGTAGCAAAGAAATTAAACAATTTTTAGGACTGTTAGGTTACTACAGAAAATTTATTCCGGATTTCGCACGTATAACTAAACCGATGACTAAATGCCTCAAAAAGACCAATAAGATAACGTTTGACCCCGAGTATATCGATAGTTTTGAAAAATGTAAGAATTTATTAACAAACGATCCGATATTACAATACCCGGATTTTTCGAAAGAGTTTAATTTAACAACGGATGCCTCTAATGTAGCGATAGGTGCCATCCTTTCACAAGGACCGATAGGTTCAGATAAGCCCATATGTTATGCGTCCAGAACTTTAAACGATAGTGAACAAAAATATAGCACAATAGAAAAAGAATTGCTTGCCATAGTTTGGGCAACCAAATATTTTAGACCATATTTATTCGGTCGTAAATTCAAAATTCTAACGGATCATAAACCCCTTCAATGGATTATGAATCTAAAAGAGCCGAATTCCCGGTTAACTCGCTGGCGGCTCAAGTTAAGCGAATACGACTATACTATAGTCTATAAAAAAGGCAAATGTAACACAAATGCCGATGCTTTATCACGAGTCCAAATTAATAATGAGGAAACAGACTCGATGCTCGTAAACCCCTCCGAGAGACCACCTAGTCGCGCTGATTCGTCAACTGAGACAGCTCACACTAGTAATGAAAACCCGATTCTTGAAGTTCCCATTACCGATGAGCCGTTGAATAAGTTCCATAGACAGATTTGTTTTACAATAGTAGGTGATATTAAACGACGAACAACAGCCACAAAACCATTCGACACACACACCCGTACTCACATTCAAGTATCAGAATCCAATTTAGAGCAAGACGTAGTAAATGCCATAAAGGAATACGTTAATCCGAAAGTAAAAACTGCCCTTAAAATAACACCCCCATTAGGGATGTATTCCATAATTCCGATCATACAAAATAATTTTAAAAGCTCTTCTATGAATTTAGTCTTAGCAAAGACTGAACTAGAAGACGTAAAAGAATATTTAAGACAGCAGGAAATAATTAAAAACTATCACGAGGGTAAGACTAATCATAGGGGAATAAACGAATGTTACTTATCACTTTCCCGGCGCTTTTATTGGCCGAAGATGAAAGAGGAGATAAGCAAATACATTAACGAATGCACAATTTGTGGACAGTCGAAGTATGATAGAAACCCTATCAGGCCACAATTTAACATCGTGCCCCCAGCCACCAAACCCTTTGAAATAGTACATATGGACTTATTTACCGCTCAAGCAGAAAAGTACCTAACGTTTGTCGATTCATTTTCTAAGTACGGGCAGGCTTATCATTTACGCGACGGAACTGCAATAAGTATTTTACAAGGATTATTAACATTTTGTACTCATCATGGGCTACCTTTAACTATAGTTACAGATAACGGTACAGAATTCACGAATCAATTATTTGCCGAATTTGTAAGATTACATAAAATCAACCACCATAAGACTTTGGCGAACTCACCTAATGATAACGGCATAATAGAAAGATTCCATTCCACTATAATAGAACATTTACGTATATTAAAGTTAAAGCAAAAAGATGAACCTGTCGTGAACCAAATGCCCTATGCGGTATTAGCGTATAACAGTTCAGTTCATAGTTTTACTAAGTGCAGGCCTCATGATATCATACGAGGTCATTTTGACCCCAGAGACCCCCTAGATATAGACCTGACAGCTCATCTTATGCAGCAGTATATTTTAAGCCACCGGGACCAGATGAAAGTAGTATATGATCTTATAAATAAATCCACCACGGTAGATCGCACATATCGTTGATAATCAGGAAAAAATTAACAACACGTTAGAAATTTTATTAAACAGAACCGTTTACGCAGATTACACATTGATTAAATTTGCCAAATTTGCACAGTTGCTAACTATTATAGGCGATAACGTGAAGGATTTATCTTTAGAGTTAATTAAGTTAGAGAATACCTTAGCATTTATAAGTGCATCGAGCACTCATCATAGTATGTTAGAAATAGAAAATTTAGTTAATATAATAGGTAAGCTAAAATCCTTATACAACAAGGATCAAATATTGGACGCGGAGTTAAGAGAATATTATAATATAATTAAACCAGGATTCTATTACATAGATAAAAGAATAGTCATTATTTTTAAATTTCCCATAGTCTCCCCAGATAATTTCGAGTTGTATAGGCTTTCCATTGTTCCTAATAAACACCACCAGACCTTTATCCCTTCATATCCTTTTATGGCAACTAATGGGATAAGTTTCATGTACATGGAGGCTGAATGCCCGAAGTTCGATCGTCGACATCTTTGTGAGGAGAGCATCAATCATCAGCCCCGAGGCCATGCCGACTGTATCCAGAGTCTCATCGGAAACCAGCCCCTACATAAATCATGCCAGCCGACGGAAATCGTTCTCACCAGAGAAGCTATGGAGCAGCTAGATGATCAACACTATACAATCGTCATCCCTAAACCAACAAAGGCTGAACTGAAATGTAGACGCCAGGACTACGTAACGCTAAGCGGAAGCTACCTCGTCACGATTCCTCTGAAATGTTCGCTGCGCACCGACGAATTCACCCTTATTAACATCAATGGACAAATTAAAGGACAGCCGCTGAAAATAGCAAACATACCGAATGGCTACCTTACAAGAGATGATACCAGCATCCCTCATCTTGAACTAGCATCAATCAACTTGAAAGGACTACATGATATTGAAGATAAGATTCAAGCCCAGCATCCAGTAAATTTGGACCATGCTATATATCATACCACAATACCTCTCTACACTGTGGTACTAGTTATAACCGCAATAAGTATTGGAGTTACTGCACGCCGTTATCTCAAAAAGTCTAAAGGATACAAGCCCTCACTATCTGAAAAGGACACCCCATCCAGCGAGGATCAAATATATGCAACCCCTGAAACAAGAAAAATTCAGACATCCACCCCAGCAACA
Organism: Cephonodes hylas; assembly: GCA_030295005.1. NCBI lineage: Eukaryota > Metazoa > Arthropoda > Insecta > Lepidoptera > Sphingidae > Cephonodes > Cephonodes hylas. Next base: position 12,383,244 of record AP025371.1, read on the forward strand.
TTTTCGCTCAACGTTCTCAAATAGTTGCTGATCTGAGGGGGGAGGTGTTACGTGCGACACACATACAAGGATTGCTGATGACCACAATGGCCCGGTTACCCAAAATCGCTGATGCTTCGTCGTTCCACATACGGATCAAGGCCGCGTAAACGCCGACTCCGCGACCTCAATTATTAGTTATAAGTTTACTATATATATATTGTTATTATTGTAGAAAGATATAATTCTTGTATCTAACATCGATCAAGAAACTAGTATCTAGTTAATAAATTAGTATTATAAAATTTTTGGTTTTTTTAAGTCCTTCGGCTGTGACTAACGTAATTAGGATGATGAAGTTGTTGTTGATGATGATTAGGATGCTGCTGTTAATGACGCTGAATAAACTACCCAGATTAAAGAAACCTATAAACCCCTGGTTGCAGGTCCCGCTCTCCTGGACGTGATAAGCTCTGCGATGAACATATCGATGCCGGTGTTGGCGCAAGCGGAGACGCTGTACGGATCCTGCACCGACATGGTGCACGCGGCCGAGGAAATATCCGCTTATATCAACAACGTGCAGGGACAGAAGGTAAGAACTTCACTACAACTGGCTGTTAAACTGTTTAATCTAGTTTTCAGGTATCAAAGATTTTGTGCTAAAACATATTATTTCATGAATTATAAATAATGCCTAATTGTTATTACATCTGGTCTTGTGATAGGATCCCAAGAAAAAAAATGAATAAATAAAATAAATGCAACCCAATTACTATTTTGAATACCAATCAAACTCTAAATTATAAAACCCGAGAACTATAATTCGAGAAACTACACCTACGGCTTTGAGACTTTTTTATTTTGTGCCTAGAGAGTCGAGAGTCGAGACTAACAACAAATGGAATTTAGTTATCTGCTTTAAATTATTGGGCGGTTAGATATTCAAGTGTATGTTTAAAACAATAGTTAAAAAATACTTTAATAGTGTCAATTGAAAAGAACTTATAAAAGTGATTTTGACTTTGGCTGACTGACATTTCCAGGTGAACCTAGCAGTGGAGCGGTTCCGTGTGAGCGAGGGCTTCGGCGGCGCGACGTGCGTGTGGCACGCGGGCCGGGGGGCGCGGCCCCCGCGCGTGGCGCCGCGCCTGCACTGCACCACCACCAACAGGACCGTAGCCCCGCTGCTCTCGGTATCAGATGCTATTATACACGCCAGTGTGCAGGTATATAATTCTTCACGTATATAATCACTCATAATATAAAGTCAAAATTAGAATAATAGTCAAAAAGATTTTATAGAGCTTATTTGACATTTGGATGACATTGACAAATGGATTAGGTTATGATGGTTACCTGACAAAAAAAATCACCTAATTTTGGTTAGTTTTTTTGTTATAATTCAGTCTTTTAACGTGAATATTAGCACTAGTCGAGCGACGTGATCATGCTTGGGTATGTAGTAATTCCGAATAGAAAAATATCTGAGTTACCATACAGAATCATTTACTATATGGAAGTATAGTTTAAAAGTTCTTTAAAATTGTGCAACGACCCTAATTGTTTACACCTCCCATTCCTATTATAACTTTAATTTCGATTTAATTCCCAATGGTTTCCCCTTCCAGATACCCCAATCGTTAATATTCAGCACGACAGAATCGGGTGCGTTACTACAAATCAAACCCCACGACCTTGTAGTATCGGTGTATGAAGATGCCGCTTTATTCCCCCTTCTACCTGAACTGGAGAACGACGGGCGCATGACGGGGCACAGGGCGAAGGACTATTACGGCAGGAGCACCAAGAGAGAAGACATGAACATGGAAATTACCTCGCCTGTCGTTGGATTTCAATTAAGTGAGTACTATGGATATGTCCTGATGTTTTTCTATTATTATGGCCAAAATAATTAGATTTACATTTGTTGGGCATTAGTATACGTTTTTTTTGCTAAATTGCATAGTGTGAACTGAGTTTTGAAGGTATACATTTGATAAAAAGGTTAATTTCCTCATCCCAGTCTTACATTATACTTGTCTAAAATCGAAAATGAGCTATTATTAATGAGCATGCAGGGGTACCAATTTAACACATTGTTGTATCTGTCCGTGAAGCGAGTTATAGATGTTTCCAGCAGATACTCCAACAATCGAGCATTCCACTTCACACGCTTACTCACAATTGTCACACTTTGTATTCATGCACATCATTACATGTTATACATTATATGCTGCAAGGTAAACGTTACATGTTGCGAGTCATGTGGCAGGAGTCATACTTTGTACATTATAAGTTTCTAGATACACGTAACATGTATCACATTCCATATTGCAACGTTATATATGTAACGTATGTAATGTTCCAAGTGTATGTTGCACGTTACACCCGCTGTTGCAGAGGACGTGGGCGCGTTCGGTTCGCTGCTGGAGCCGGTGATCGCGACGGTGCGCGCGCGCTCGGGCGCCGGCGTGGACGGCCGCGCCGCCGTGTGGGACCCCGCCACCAGGCGCTGGCAGGACAACTCCACAGGTATATCAATATACTGGATATGATTGGAAGTAGTGATCAATCCTTTTTAGTGCATAAAAGATATCATCAGACCCATATAAGTCCCACTGCTTGGTAAGAGTCTCCTGTACCATTGAGAGTTAGGCCTTAGTCCACCTCATTGGCTTGGTACGGGTTAATTTGTAGGTGTGCAGGTTCCCTCACGGTGTTAATTAAAGCAAGTGATGATTGATTGATTGATTGAAAAAAAGCAGTGATGGCCTCGAGGTTTAGGCGCGCGGTCGAGAATCTCTGCGGTCGCGGGTTCGAACCCCAGGCACACACCTCTGACTTTTCGAAGTTATGTGTGTATTCAAATTGAATTATCACTTGCTTTAAGGGTGAAGGAAAACATCGTGATGAAACCTGCACACCTAAAAGTTCTTAGGAATTTCTTAGGTGTGTAGTCCGCCAACCCGCACTAGGCCAGCGTGGTGGACTATGGCCTAAACCCTCTCAATAGTAGAGGAGACCCGTGCTCAGCAGTGGGCATATATGGGTTGATGAAGAAGATGATTGATTGCGAATACACAGATAATTTCGAAATGTCATAGGTGTGTGTCATGATTTAGTCAATGCGGTCTAAAAAGTACAGCTCGAATCAAAATAATTTTAACTAAAAATTTTATTTATTAAAATACAAAACTATTTTCTGTTACAGATTGCAAAGTGTCGCACGTGGTATCAGAGATGATAATAATAAGCTGCACCAAGCTGGCTTATGTGGGCCTGTTGCAGAACGTAGAGACAGGCATCTATGGTGCCCGGACAGATGGAGCCAGATTCAAAGTGTCACATCCCGCTGTATATGTGGGCAGTTTGATACTCATAGGGTGCGTCAGCTGCGCCACCCTTACCTACGTAATGTGCTACCCAGCCATACAGATGGCCAAGAAAACTAAACACGCGCTAATAAACACTTGGATAGCAATAGGGTTGCTATGCTTCATGTACACCCTTGGGATATACCAAACTGAAGATGTCAAACTGTGCCAAATACTGGGGCTGCTGATACATTACCTGTCTCTCTCTTGCTTGCTGTGGATGTGTGTGTCGGCTAGCAACATGTACAAATGGGTGACAAAGACACACAACCCAGTGAGGACTCCGGAAGATGATATCCCACCAGATGTCCCAGTACAGAAACCTATACTAGGACTGTATCTAGTGGGATGGGGTATCGCGTTAATAGTGTGTGGTATATCCGGTGCAGTGAATTTGAAGGACTATGCGGGGTATTCTCAGTGTTTCTTAAGCACTGCCCCAGCTTTAAGCGCTTTGTTCGTCCCAGGAGGGATTTTGTTGGTGTTTCTCCTAGTGTTGTTCCTTTTAATAAGGTGCACGATACGGAATATGAACGTGCAACTATCTGAAGGGACACAGGCGACGGAAAACGTTGATTTGGAGATGTGGGAGCCACAGAGTAACGATAGAGCTGAAAGGAGAAGTGTCAAGTCGACTTTAGATTCTGAAATAGAAGATGTTGAGCACACACCCATAATACAACTTAGAGCGCAAGTGATAGTGATGTGTTTGTACTTGTCTGTGTGGTCGTGCGGGGCTATTGCAGTATACAGACCCTTGCCAGCCTACTTGCCGTACCAAGAAGATATATGTAGCATCATCTACGCAGTCTGTGCCACTATACTGGGCACTTTCATATTGTTCTTCTACGGGATAGCGAGAAGTGACGTCAGAGCTCAGTGGTCAATGATGCACTGCTATTTACAGAAGAGTAAACAGTGTTGTAGAAACAGAAGTGTGTTTGATGCTAATCAGCAGAATTTATCAACAAATCCTAATGCTGTTTCTGGAGGTCCCGTGGCAATCCCTAATGATAATCGATCCAGATCTGGCAGTAGAAGTTCCAACAAGACTAATTCGAAAACTAACAACAGCGGCACTTATAAAGGAGGCGCTGAACTTAACGGACAAACTTTACAGAAAGACCAACTTAAAAATATAAATGGTAAAGCACCAAATATAAATTTAGTAGTGCTTCACAGACAGCAGTACAGGTCAAATAACTCGATGATGACGTATCCTGATAGCGGGAATATTGGACCGGAAGTATTCTACAATCCCAATCAGATGAATGTAGCGAAGAAATTTTTCAAGAAGCAGAGACAGAATATGAAGAGAAATTGTTTAGAACTACCCACGAGGAGAGATTGTGACAATGATTCACACTTTTCACTTCCTCTGCCTACTAAAGAAGCGTATGGCGGAGTTGCGAATATAATTAATGCTGGATCGAAAGTGAACAATACTAATCTACACGTAGAAAGAACAAACAATGGAATCAAAGAAACGAGAAACGTCGTTAATCCAAACATATTAGAAGAAGAAAGTAAAGATTACAAGAGTTATTCAACTGATAGAAAATCTTGGGTCAAGAACGAAGACCCTAAGCCCAGTAGAACCCAAGTCATGAATATATACACCAATGTGCCGGAAACGCAAGTGCCGCAGCATCAAATTGTAAAGGCCAATGTGCCAAAAAGCTTCAACGGCCAGAGAAGTAGTGTGTCAGAGGAGTGCCTACAAAGTAGAGCAGATCAACCTGAGATGAGGACAGTGTCACAACAATGTAGCTTGGAATACAGTTCAGCATCAGAAATAGCGATGCCTAACACCTGTTCTGACCAAACTTTGAACACGCATTCTGAAATGACTTCATTCCAAGAGACCCACAGCGGCCTCTGTTCTACCAACGAAATAACTGACACGGAAAGCTTCGGCCAGTACATAGACTATTTACAACCTACCAAGAGTCAAGACAAAGATGGCGTGGACAAATCTTTGCAAGATATATCAGAAGAGTGCACAATGAACAGTGATGATGTTAACAGATCTAGCACTCCACAGAATTTAGAAGTGGGTGAATTAGATAATTTACTACAGAATCCCGATGATTTAGGATCGAAAGAGAAGCTAGATGATGACAAAGAAACGTTTTTCATGGCGAAAACGTCGTATGATTTCGAAACGTGTAGCACGAATGCCAGTGAGCAGGGCTTCGAGAACGAAAGCGACATCTATTGTCCGAACTACCAAATGTCGGAAGTTAGTATACGAAGCCACGGGCTGTACGCCCCGTCGCCGTCTTCCATGTGCCCCAACGAGATAAGCTTTAGCAATGAAGATGTCTCGAACATAGAAAGTCAGTACGTCAACTACGATCCTGGGTGGCGGAAAACGATAAAAAGCAACCCGAAATTAGGAAAATACGTGCCAACTCCAGCGTTAAGCTGTCCAGAAGTGAACAGGGATAGCAGTCCAGTGTCGTTTGCGAGTGAAATAGACGAACTTTACACACAAATAACGAGTAGGGATAGAATGAAAGAGAAAGAGAGAACGCCTAGGAAGGAGCCAGCGCTGGATGTGACATTGAACAGTGACGTCACACTCAAACCGGACAGTGACAGCTGTGTGAGTGAGGCAGTCTCAGACGTAGAAATGAAAGGAGAAACTACAGTGTGACATTTAGTGGTTTGACGTTATTTGAGTGATATTCACTTGAGGCTGGCTTCGCTTTGTTAATGATTATATAGGCCTGTTTGTGAGAGTTTATAAGCATTATGAAAGTTTATGAGCACTTTACGCTTGGAGCTCATGTTAAGAGTTGTAACACATCTAGTGCCATTATATGTGACGTTAATTCGTGTCATTGACTCTGCATTTCATTGCGCTTTTTGTTTGTGTCATAATGTAATCATTGTAAGGATGTACAGCATTGTATGTATACTTTATATAGTCACGTTTAGTGCAGAGTCCTGATTACGTATTTACTGTTTTATATTTTATATCTTATTGTAAAGTATAACAATTTCGTTGTGGCCTGACTTATTATTTGCACAGAGTGGTAAACTTGTAATATAATTCAAGATTTGTATTGTAAAGTGGTTTAAATGCAGCCAATCATGATCTCAATTTATGGCAGCTAACTACTTTTCATATGAATTTTAATACTTTATATTGTCACACCCATAAAATTAGAGCAGATACATATATAATTAGTGATATGGTTTACACCAACCAAGAAGTCTTAACACTGCCAATGAAACATAAAATCTTGGTTGGTAAATTTATAACTTTGTCCATGTACTTGACGCTAAAATATATGAAAATAAATATATAATTTTATTGTAATTTAAAACAACGAATAACTACCGCACATAAATTAGTCATTTACACTAAATTTACAAAGTAAGCTATTATTGTATAGGTACTTAAGTTGTATAGTTTTCTTCGATATAGTCTATTTATTTAATAAGTTTAACTATTGAGTCTGAAATATATAGCTTACGTCTATGTCTTTAGTGCGTTGTAGAAGTAAAATGAAATACACTTTGTGCCAAATTTTAACCGGAATGTTGTATGGTTTCCATTGCGATGTCTACTAAAATTGACTGATATTAACAATGCCTAATGTCTAGTCTGCGTCATTTTACTTTTGGGATAATTTCTCTAGGTTGTGAATAAGCTTTCAAAGGAAAATATTAATATGTATGTCTTTATATTATGTACTTTTAATGGTTACTTTATATTTCTAGCATAATGACTGGGATATAGTCGTTTTTACGTTTGGCAATTTACAAATGGGGTAATTGCCTGATGAAGAATTTTTTATCAAACTACTGTCAACAAATATTTTTTGTGCAAGAATGTTTAAATATTGATTCATCTTTAAAATTTTGGGGGTGTGATTTGAAAGTTTAGCTATTTCTCATCCGCACGCTTTTTAATAGCAGTGACGGCAGAATTTAAATAGTCTGTCTAAGTTATTGACGAACATTTATTTGCTTCCACTTTAGAGTTCTTCCAATAAACTCTTTTCTATGAATTTCATCATTGATATTATAAATCCCGTATTAAAATGATGCATTATATATCATTTTTATGTTGTACTCAATGTAATGTAATGAAATTGTGCAGTATTTAAACAATGTGTGCCTATTCGATGTTGTGTATAAAGTTTTGGCCTACAAATTGTTCTAAGGCATTTTCTGTCCGCAACAAGTGTGTACGTGGTTATAAAAAAAACTAAGAAAAATGTATGTTTATTTATATTTTTCTTAAAATTTTATGTTTTTTTAAGAGCTAAATGAGATACTAATCTAACAGTATTTGGGAATCTGATGTGATAAAACAATGTTATAGTATTAGTTTGTTTTATTTACTAATAATTTTTTTTAGTTACTCAAGAAAATTACTAGATATTGTAAATGGGATATTACCTTAAATAAATTCGAATATTAGTATTTCTAGTACCTATATATCTATTATTGGATTTTTATTTGGTTCTATGGTAATAATAATGTTATTTTTTTAATTTCTATAAATGATTATAAATGTCATGTGGATTTTTTTTTGTTTCAATAGCGAGTTTTTTTATTTTATAGGGTATGATCGCAAATACTATTGGCAATATTTTAAATGTATTTACAATATAGTGTAGAGTATTTTAACATAATGGTTATTTTAAGAATTGTAAGAATGTCATTGCCGCGTTTAACACACTTGTTGCGTCGACGTTTGTAGAAAGAAATGAAAATATCTCGTAGAAGTTATATATTGAGCTAATGTGATATAAAATCTTCCTTGAGACTCCATGAGCGTCTTTTTGGCTTTTATGGTACCCTAGTACCTATTTGGGGAAAGTAAATATCATGAGAAAATCTGCTTTTGCTAAATATTTTTTTATATTAAAAGGATACCAAGGCTAGTAAAAACATCCAGTAACAAATACATGCCAGTACTATGTAAAAAATATATCTATATTGTCTATGACTGTAAATATCGGCCAAAGGACGTTCAGTTGTCTCTGGCGCGTTCCAATGCGCACACTAACGTAGACTGTTTGTAGATTTCTAAATATATTGACTCTTGTGTACATAATATATGATTAGTGAAAAAATTTATAAAACGTTTAGCTTTTTGTGGAGCATATTGCGAATTAAAGAGAGGCATTTGCACTTGATATTGTTATTTTATTTATTTCCATTGTATTTACTACATAAAGGGGATGACTGGAAGAGAAAATATGTTGCAAAAGATGATTCAAGATACTAACATACTCTTTTTATTCACTACTGTAAAATGAAGGATTAAATAGTTTGAACACTTCAAGAATACACTAGACATCATAGAATCAATAATTAAAATTATCAAAAAATCAAACTAAATATTTGTTTTAAAATTAAACCATTTATTACAAAAATAAATTTATATTGCACAACTTGAGAATAATTCGAGTTTAATTGCATATGTGTAAAAGACGGTCTGACTGATAAAGGAAAAATAAAGTTAGGCATTGTTTAAACTTTCGGGTAAAAAAAACTAACAATGTCTTTGAAATTTAAAAAATATTCAATTCCATTATTGAAATGTATGTGACAAAAATCATTCCTAAACGTAAAAAAATATGAAGCATAAAGTACTATTATTTGGAGCAATTATCCAGGTACCATTGAGAATTTTCAGCTACCATTATGGGCTACAGCTTAATGGCAGCTGAAAAATACAGTGATTTTGTTTTTTTAATCAATGCTATTTTTTTAACATTAATATGTATTTATGTACATAAAAATCTATTTATCACATCATATTAAATTAAAATTATACAAATTTAGATATAATAACATACGTATATTTTGTCATGCATTAACAGGAACTTTATTATTTATAAAATTAATTATAAAAAACATTACATATTAGTAAGTTAAAAGAGTAAAACAATATATTACACAACCCCTATATTTACAAAATAAAACAATTATACTTAAAACAGGACAAAAATAAAGAATGAAAAGATTTAATTACCTTTTGATAAATAAAATAATTTCGTTCAGGATCGTTTCCCGGTTTATACACATTTTTGGTCATATCCATAATAGTCTAGTCAACATGTTCAAAAACGTGTTAAATAGAAATAAAGCTCCTAAAAATATGAGCGATGGCTCATTCGATTCGGAATGACGTCTAGAAAAATGTTTTTGAAGGGTATATTAGCACATAAAAAATTGCAATTGTTATTAACAAAATAAAAAAAATAAAAAAGGTATTTAGTTTTTCGTTAATAACTTTAAAAATAATAATATTTAAGGAATTTTGAAAAAAGATCCTAAAAGAGGAGAAAATTTCCAACAAAAAAGAATTAACTCCCGGAACTCTATCTATATTATTTATATTATTTTTTTTATACTGAAAATAGAGCTCCGCGAGGGCGTTACGGCATAGGCGCCGCCTAAAAAGCCGGTATATCACCTAAAACAATTTATTTTTAATATTAAATGACAATTTAAAAATTTGAAAAAATTTTGGTGTAATGTAGACACTTGAACGAAAAAAACCTCGGTGACAAAAATTTTTTTTGTCGATTTTTCAAAAAGTTACATCATTGTTAATTAACTAATTTTTTTCCAATCTCTGTTTTTATAAATTACGGCATAACATTTTTAATAATTGATCTAAAAATCTTTTCGCTTCGTGGAGCTCTTCATGTTTATGTACCTTATAAAGTTATGCAAAAAAAAATAATTTAAGTTAATTATTTTGTTAATTATAATTTTTTTAAATGAACTAAAAATGAAATTTCTAAAAAATGTTATTAAAAAAATTTTTTTTTGGTAATGTATTATTATTTCTGTTTTTGCATCTAATATAGGTATTAATTATCATCGGAAATTTTTTTTTTACGTCATTTGTTAAGAAATTATTTATAAACAAATAGACTATTTTGGGACTTAAAAAAAATATATTTTTACCATATTATAGCATAGGTGGAATAATGATTTTTTAAAAAAAAAATTTTTCTTAAATATTTTTTTTATATTTTATAATCGTTTTTTTTATATTTCAATTGTTTAAATAATTAGTTCAGAAATTATATTATTCTTAAAAATAATCACTGACCCTTTTCAATAGAATAAAATAGAAATATTTTTTTTTATAAATAAATTAATTGCTTATTAATTTAAAAATTTGTTATAAACAAATAATATTAACCGTTATATTTTTTTTCGAAAACTTCAAAAAATTACAAAAGCAATCATATATAAAAAAAGTAAAGAAAAATTTTTTTTTTGTATTTTTTTTTATTTTATTACAATTTTTTTTTTCTAAACTTTTTTATATATGGTTGTTTTTGTAATTATTTGAAATTTTCGAAAAAAATACAACGGTTAATATTATTTGTTTATAACAAATTTTTAAATTAATAAGCAATTAATGTATTTATAAAAAAAAAAATATTTCTCTGTTATTCTATTGAAAAGGGTCAGTGATTATTTTTAAGAATAATATAATTTCTGAACTAATTATTTAAACAATTGAAATATAAAAAAAACGATTATAAAATATAAAAAAAAATATTTAAGAATTTTTTTTTTTTTAAAATCATTATTTCACCTATGCTATAATATGGTAAAAAGATTTTTTTTTAAGTCCCAAAATAGTCTATTTGTTTATAAATAATTTCTTAACAAATGACGTAAAAAAAAAAATTTCCGATGATAATTAATACCTATATTAGATGCAAAAACAGAAATAATAATACATTACCAAAAAAAAATTTTTTTAATAACATTTTTTAGAAATTTCATTTTTAGTTCATTTTAAAAAAAATATAATTAACAAAATAATTAATTTAAATTAATTTTTTTTGCATAACTTTATAAGGTACATAAACATGAAGAGCTCCACGAAGCGAAAAGATTTTTAGATCAATTATTAAAAATGTTATGCCGTAATTTATAAAAACAGAGATTGGAAAAAAATTAGTTAATTAACAATGATGTAACTTTTTGAAAAATCGACAAAAAAAATTTTTGTCACCGAGGTTTTTTTCGTTCAAGTGTCTATATTACACCAAAATTTTTTCAAATTTTTAAATTGTCATTTAATATTAAAAATAAATTGTTTTAGGTGATATACCGGCTTTTTAGGCGGCGCCTATGCCGTAACGCCCTCGCGGAGCTCTATTTTCAGTATAAAAAAAATAATATAAATAATATAGATAGAGTTCCGGGAGTTAATTCTTTTTTATTGGAAATTTTCTCCTCTTTCAGGATCTTTTTTCAAAATTCCTTAAATATTATTATTTTTAAAGTTATTAACGAAAAACTAAATACCTTTTTTATTTTTTTTATTTTGTTAATAACAATTGCAATTTTTTATGTGCTAATATACCCTTCAAAAACATTTTTCTAGACGTCATTCCGAATCGAATGAGCCATCGCTCATATTTTTAGGAGCTTTATTTCTATTTAACACGTTTTTGAACATGTTGACTAGACTATAACTTAATCATCACACCTTTATATATAAGGGTAGCCAACATGTAAATAAAAGCTTCTATCTTTTATTCAATATTGCCAACCCAAACTAGTATTTGCATTCACTTGCAATTGTAAGCTTCACTGTTCATGAAGCCAACTTGCTATATTATATAAATATTTGAGAATCCATAGTTTCAAGCTTGTACCGGGGGTAGAACTAGGCGGGCCGTAAGTTCCCTTCCCCGGCCGGCTACTGCGCCCAACATCCTGCTCATAAGAGTCTTTGGAACTTCTTCAGGCGGTTTCTCCTTATCTTTCGCTGTAAAGGAATGCAGTTTGATACATTACTTGACTCGTCAATTGAAAAATTATTTAAGAATTATTGGCTGTGTTTGTGAAATGGTTTGTGATTATAAAGAACAAGTAAAATTGTAATTATCACGTTATTACTTAGAATTTTAAGATTTTTTATGACATAATATCTGAAGGTCCTTAACTTTTCGTTACGACTTTTAGCTCATTACCGGGCGTTTTGTGAACTAACAAATGCAATGTTTACACTACGAACGTAGAATGAATATGAGCTATAATTTGAGTTTCACATAATTAAGTCAGCGTTGCTTATGTCTAGCAGTAGACGTAATAAGGGCTGCTGCTGCTACTGCAGGTGAAAACGATGTTGGTGATGATGATGGGTGGTGATGGCGACGGTGATGATAACGATGATGGGTTGTTATGACGATGATGATGGGTGGTGATGGCGACGGTGGTGATGACGATGATGGGTGATGATGGCGATGGAGTTGTAGATGGTGGTGGTGATGGCGATGATGATGCTAAAGAAGGTGGTAATAACGAGTTTCTGTGGAACTGGATGTATGTATAAATATACTAACCGACAAGATACTCTACAACGAGTGCCGCCAGGTTCGCATCCCCGGGGTGCGTGGCCCCGACGAGCCGCAGCGTGGCGGCGGCGCAGTGCTGCCCCGAGCTCACGAGCTGCGCCGCCTCGGCCTGCGCCCCCACCACCAGCCCGCGGGCCGACGCGCGAGAGCCCCCGGGAATACGCCACCATGCCGCGCCTGTACACATACATCATCACTTATCTCTTACTCCATCCATCTTTTCGTTGCCCTTCCTCTGCCTGCCCATCATTCATCTTTCATTCTCATTATGTTATGTATTATGCTTTACAGTACAGTAAGTATTGAAATATAATTGTAGTGTCATAAATGGCAGCCTAATTGCTATAGGCGATTTTCACCAGGGAACCTTTAGATGGACTGGAGAGAAACATAAACTGGTGGTACTTTATTACTAACATTTGCTTCATTCCTCAAGACATGAAAGAATAGTTAAAAACAAAGAGATGTTCACTTCCTTCACAGCAAAATTTTTTATTCACATGATATACTAACAGATCTACGATAAGTGTCTTCTTTTCCACTTAAGAAAACCTATTAAGCTCTGTTAAGTTTCTGACTTTGGTAATTACCTAAGCAGATATTTACATGTGTATAAAAATATATTTTGTGGAGGTTTTTAAAAGAACGGATACACCAATTCATTATCAAAGATATAGTGTGATGTTTTTAATTTAATGCGCTCGTTAAAATTAATAACATCAAAAAAAAACTGGGGTTATTGCACCACAACAGATAAGGGCAACTATGAATAGCATTAAGATAATATGGTCATGTGCAGTGACCGATTTTTTATTGTTACATTAATCACAACAGCTGTAGTAATCTTTGGAATATGTTTCAAGTTGAAAGTCAATATACACATAAAATCAGGCTTTATGCTTGTACCAAGGACGGGGTAGCCTGGTATATTTGGGCTAAAACTGGTTGCATGTTTTAGGCACATTTCTAGACTTTGTTGGTACTGACAATTTAATTAAAGTAAAATTTAATAGCATTTCGCTTGATCTCACCAAGTAATTTCAAAAGTATTTCGCTATGTCCCCGTGCCTAATCTAGGCCTTCGCGATTGTAGGCAGTATATTATTTCTACTCCTTTCAATCGATTGATACCTATTGCCTGTTACCAACTGTATGATTTCACAAATATAAGTATCATCATCATCAGCATGGTCTGATGATAAGGATACGTACTTATGGAAGTGCCTCCCAGTGCCGAGTACAGTTCTTCGCTGCTATTAGGAGGGTTAAGGCCTCAGTCCACTACGCAGTGGTCTGATGATAAAAAAAGTACCTCGTATATAGTTGAGAGCGCCGGTCCAGTCGCGAGCCCGTGAGCTGGCCCACTTGCCTTCCTCGTGATCTTGCAGCTCGCCCTCCGCCAACCAGCTTTCAGGTAGGTATGGCCACTATAACACAAAGTAGAATAGATATCATTAAAAAAATAAGATAGGATTTCTAGCTTTTACGGGTTTTTCTGAACAGAATCTCGGAAGGAAGAATTCTTTGTCAGTTGAAAGAGTCTTTGAAAATAATACCAAGTTACTTAAGCGATTACTTCGAAACTTAGGTATTTGTATCCCGTAACCCGCACTAGATCAGCGTGGTGGAATACGGCCTAACTCCTCACAATTCTGAGGTGCCTCTTATCCTGTAGCAGGACCAATAGTGCTAGTAGTGCATGCAAGTTCGTGATCTCTCATTTAACAACGAGGCATTGCTTTACTTTTTAACAGAGTTTTTAATCCTATGCTGGTCACGTGTTATACAAACATTAGTGACACTAGTTTGTTTTTAAGACGTTACATTTTTATCACGACCTTTGACTACAGCAGTAATTAATAATAATGTCAATTAAACAATTAATGGCGACATTTCCAGGTTACCGTGACTTACGAGTCGCAACTATGGACCCAGCCGAGATAACGTCGAACAATTAGAGTGCATTTAACTCAATAAAAATACAATAACAGAGCTTTGGAACGTAGACACATGTGCTGATGAAACTAGCAATAGCCAGTTTTACTTGTAAGCAGTTCAGGAATTTAGATGTTAGCTTGTGTAATGCTGGGATGACAGTGAGAACGAAATGTCTGATGGCTTATTACACCTCTGTCACAAGACTTATCTGAGAGCCACCATTTAATGAGGCTTGCAGAGCCCCAATAATCTCAATTTTCTTCTACCTCAATCGTTCTGGCGATTTTTATCGGATGGTAGATAGGTAACTATTAGCAATATAAGAGCCGCTGGTTCGTTCCCCATTCCCATAATTAACTACCATTTTTTTAGTATAACATTTGATGAGCAAGTCTTTTTTATATTCCCCCACTTTCATCCCATAGGAGAGGCCTATGACCTGTCATAGACTTGAAAAATTCTGTTGATAACGATTATCATCAATGAAGATGAATTTTTTTTTAAAGAGAAGAAGCATATTGCTACCTGTATAAAATGCAGAGCTTTCTGGCAAAACGCAGCCGGCGGGTATTGCCAGTATAGGTTTGGGTGGGGCGCTCCAACTACCACGAACTTGCTTACGAGCTCGCTGTGACAATGGACTAGATACCTGAGAACGAGAAATAGAATCGTCAGACACAAAATTTTGGTACTAATCTAGTCTATTTTGGTACTACATAGTAAAATTGAGAACCTCCTTTTTTGAAAAAAAAAAGGTGAAAAATGTTTTCGCCTCTTCTACGTGCTACTTAAAACAAATGCCAAATAGATCCGGAAATGATTTAAAAATAAATAAAATCTATGATTGAGTTATAGTTATAAGCTTGTAAGTCGCCTAAAAGGAATAATTACTTGATTCGAATGTTGAACATCGGTATCGAGACAACTTTGGGATTTATCCTTGGACCTTGTATTTACAAAGAAATATTCAAAAGTTCAGTCATAAGGAACATAAATGTTATCACTATCAGTTTCTATGAGGATATAATACAAAGTTCTATGTTACGTTGAAGTAAACAAGATTTGGAAACGAAATTGTGTTGAAATATACGATTAAGAGATTAAAAGTTGTTTACTACTGTGTGGCAACTTCTAGTATTTCAATGATTAATATTTTTCAATGAAAACTGCATTAGATATTATTGACTCACGATATCATCGGCTTTGTCATTGCTAGTAAAAATCTATACTAATATTATAAAGAGGTAAGGTTTGTGAGTTTGTATGTTTGTAAGTTTGTATGTTTGTATGTTTGTGACGTTGTAGAAAGTAAACTCGCGATCTACTGAACCGATTTTGAAAATTCTTTTACCAATAGAAAGCTACGTTCTTTGGGAGTGTCATAGGCTATATATTAGTCCGAAAAATGATAAGACTTTTTTGTTGTGGCAGGATTTGCGAAGTAAGTCGGGGAAAAAACGGGCAAACGAAACTATTTTTTGCAAACGCTGCCTTACCCATGGAAGATACATAGTTGAGTCCTAGAGAAAAGTTGTAGAGCTTGATAATATCTACAAAAAAGTCAGCGGTAGCATATGTCTAACTTTTAGGGTTGGTTCACTATAACCTCTTTTATGCTAACTAAATTTATTATAAAATAAAGCATTGTTTGTGAAGGTATTTTCATAAAGATTATATTAATCCTTATCCAAATAAATGCGTTATTCAGTATAACTATTTAATTTAAAAGAAATTTGCCCTTTACATCATTTGATTTCGATGAGTATCTTAGAAGATATCGCAGTTTCGAAATAATCATCAAGCGCGCAATAAATTATGTTCAAGGCGCCGACCGGCGCGTTACGGTTTGTATGATTTTTGGTATGGGCATAAATAGGACTTTAAAGAGTAAAATAGACTATAACTTATTTTCTTTCTGAACTCAATCCTGTAGTCTACGCGGACGAAGTCGCGGGCAACAGCTATAATTAATAAACTAATTAGATCCATGGACATGCAAGCCACAGGAACATTGTGTAAAAATTAGTAATACCTCAACATTTACATCCAAATGTCGGGGAACTTTTGGGCTTTCAATACTCTTTAGGAAATTTTCCTTCACATTTAAATAAATAAATACACCCAACAGTCACATACATAGCTCTGACCCCACACTAGGTTACAAGACCTGTGTCGTGGGTATCAGACACTACGAGAGACTTTTTCGGTCTCACAAACACCCAGACCCGAAACAAATATTTGTGGTTCACACATACAATTGTCTCGGTGCGGGGATCGAAGCCGCGACCTATCGCTTCGCAAGCTGGTGTCTAGCCAACTGCGCCACGGGGGCTGTCATTATATTTAAAACAAACAATATATTTTTCCTACCCTAACATATACCTACTGTAAGTATGTACTCTGGACTCGAATCCTTAACCTCAGATTAACGTGTAACTATGCTATCGGTATTAGTGATATCTCTATCAACTTATGTAAAGACATTAGTTTTGAATTGACCTGTTGCGTCAGTGACACATTGTGTTTATGCATGTTGAGAAAGTTCATAAATCTTCGCGGTTTATCTGCCTTATATAATTACAGATTAGCGGCTATCTAATGGCGCTTTGATGACGACGCATTTGAAGATATTTAGTAACTATGTTGAGATTTATAACACAAATTACTCAAAAGTAAATTAATAGTTAAATTTTTTTTGGGCTTCTTGAAAATAAGAATCCGGAATATTTTTCGTCCAATAAAAGTATTCTTAATTTACCCCTCGCAATATAAGTAACCCACTAAAAGGCCGTAAAAATATTTTATACTGTTTTTTTTTGCCTTTTTGTGTCACAAGAACTGTGTAAAAATTAAAGGACAAGGACTGTTTTTATACTACAAACACTCTGTCAAATTTAATTCATTACCTTTCATTGTTATAGATAATTATCTAACTAGCATTATGAATCACATCATTCGTGAGACGCATGAGACATGGCGTGTTCCACTTTAGCGTAGACGTATCGTAATCTGCACGATAACAGAAGGATGTCTGTTTATTCGTCAAGTTTTTATTTAACCGATAACGTTCTTTATACAAGATTTTAATGTAACACTTCACACTTGCAATTAATTGTCTGAATTTCCTTAATTTTTTCGTTAATTATAAATTTGATAAGAGGTTTTTTTAAGTATTATATTTAAAACATTTAAGGTAGCAACAGTTGGTTCGCGTATAATGTCTCTTAATACTTTTTGCACTTTTTGTACAGTATCGTGATTATAATTAAAAATGTACTGGAACTTAATGAAATGAGAATTGAGATAAACCTATGTATAAGGGCTGCTCATAACTAGTCCAACAGACATCTGTCTGTGCACCTATCTAGGTGCGTTCAAAGAGAATAAGGTATTTTAATACATCAGATATACCTGCCGACATGAGGCCGTAGACCTGACAAAGTAAATCACGAAAGTTAAACGATGCGATTTGAAACAAATCGATAATATGAATAAAAATCATAATCGTTAACAATTATCTGCAAAGCGGAGTGTTTTGATATTCCTTGTTATAAGAATTTTAATAACGCATTATGTCAGTAATAACTACAATAATGACAAAGGATTTTTAGGAGACATAGAGCAATTTGTCTAATTCTCGCGACTTTAGCTAAAATACACCAGCTATATTTTTAAACCCGATAATAGTGGACGAGTAAAGTATCATTTTCCTAACGCATTTCGAGAATTTGCTACTATTGATAATTTTGTCAAATACGTAATTAATTTAACTATGCTCTACTAAGGAATTAAAGGTCCTCTACATTGGAGGGGTTACATGCTGAGGCTTTAGACTCTAAACTTATTTCAAAGCTTACACACATTAGCATGTAGCGAAATTAGGAACTTCAATAAGCATAGCACAGCACTAGACCAAAATTTCATTAGCCTCAAGTCCGTTGTTGGAAATAAGAAAATCTAGACCAAAATCTATTTTTTACTTATATCTTAAAGTCCATTAAAAATAAACATATAGTAATTTTACTTACCAAGTCAACATCCCTCCAATGCCAAATCCTATAACAATTCCAGGGTTTCTCTCAGACACTCCCAGAGCCTTCATGAGGGTGGATAATTCTTCAACGGCCCTCGGAGGAGAGAGGTCAGTTCGACCCCCACCCTCGCTGCCTCCAGTACCTCTCAGATCTAAAGTGATGACATGGTAACCAGCCTCGGCTAGGTTCCGGACAACATTGCACCAGTTATGGCACCACAAATGGCCTGTGTCAGGTGCATCTCCAAGAATGAGGACTATTTGACCCGACTTTGGCCCTGTTTCTACATAATGGTATTTTACTCCCTGTAAAAAAAAATATTAGGTATAGTCTTAAAATATGCTTTGTTCAAATGAAAAACCATGGTTTAAAATAAATAAGTTATATAAGCATGAAATTTAAAAATTTACACAGTACACATTTTCAAATAGATTTTTTAAATTAATTATTAACAACTACTACTTACAACAAGGCAATATACAAATTGTTATGATTAACATATAAATATGTATTAAAAATGAAACTGAATAAAAGCTCTTAATATAAAAAAATATATATACTTTAATTCATCATTATTTTATTTTCATAAATTTAATGTAGCAAAATTATAAAAAAAAAAAATAAAAGTTTTTACTCATATAATGTTATAAAAAACAAATAACAAAAACCTGGATATTGTATTCGCCATTAATTTGATTTTGTGTACAATTATTTAAATTAAAAAAAAATGACAGGGATTTATGAATTATTTTTAACACAACAACTTGCTGTCCTATTTACCCACAATTAGGGATGCTCGATGAACATCGATGTTCGATGATCATCGATATTGAAAGCAAAAACATCGATGTTTTAATATCGATGTTACCATACGAAAAATATCGCAACATCGATGTTAACGGAATCGATCATCGATGTTAACTTACGGTCACACCTCACGCACGACACGCACATCCAAACCAATGCAACTTAGGAAACAAATTATGTCTTCTTTGAACGCATCCACAAATCAAGTTTTTTAATTCTGAACGCTTGCTTGATCCAAGATTTAAAAATATTCACTTTCAAGATTCCATAGCATGTTCGAAAGCAATTAAATATGTCAAAGAATTACTAAATACTACGAAGGAAACAGAAGTAATTGAAGAAGTTATTAGTCGTTCGCCAGATCCAACAGAAGAATTTAATTTGTGGAGCGAACATTATAAACTTGTAAATGACAAAACTCTACGTCTTTTTCTAGTGATCACGAAATGTCTTCAGAGTTGATTTACTTTTTGAAAAATCCAGTGTCTGATCTTAAACATGATCCTCTCCAAGTTTGGAATAATGTCATCGGTTCCACTTACCCGAAATTAAAAAAAATAGCGGTGAAATATTTGAGTACTATCATGACATCAACGCCATCCGAAACACTGTTTTCAAAAGCTGGCTCTACTCATTATCAACAAAGAAACCGATTAAAAGGTTCTTCTTTATCAAAATTACTTTTCCTTCAGTTTGATCCAACATCGATGTTCGGTTTTCGATAAATATCGAACATCGATGTTGAGCTTTCGATTATGACATCGATGTCAACATCGATGTTTTTTGAATATCGATCATCCCTACCCACAATTTGAAAATGGAACAAGTTGTTTTTGAATAAACCGCGGTATTGTTTTTGTTCTTGATACGGCTTTATTTTAAAATCGCAAGCAAGTTAAAATTTTATCAATGAAACTTAGTAAATATTTGAACAATAGTAATACTTGCCATTATTTTTATGTAGCAGTGAGTACCAATAGAAGAATCGACGGTAAGTTCAACCGGTGGAAAATTTTTGCACAATTTTCTGCGGTGTCCTTTCCATAACCTCTTTACAGATATACGTATTATTTGCCATAATCCCACAAAAATGCACTTTAGCACTAATTCCACAGCTTGCCATCCAGTGACAACTTCTAAAACTTCGTGTTTCGCGCCCATTTTTTTAAACACTCGACATAAATGCACAACAAAGCGCGTAAGATACTAAGAACTCAAAGGTCTTTGGAATAATGATATAGGCGGCCGGTCCAGTGCATTCTTATCGATTTTTATCAAACTTTTGTTCGAAGTAAACAGTTATCTGAACTATGCGAGTATCGGAGGACGGTTTGCGTGATAATGAATGACGATGGTTGGTCGGTAATCGGTACTAGTTGGGTTGCCAGCTTGGTTTTTCAAGTAATGTGGGTATTTATAAAAATTTAATTTTCTTTTATAAAAATTACGAAAAAGAAGCGCAATTATTTTGAAATTGCAGATTCTGGCATTCGAAATAATCATTAGATATTTCAAAGGAAATCATCGTGGGGAAATTCCTGTTAACATTTTCTTTATCGATTTTATTAATGATTAACATTTGAGGCTTTTACCTATTGTGACATCGCGGCGGCCTTGCTTTATATCGGTTATTGCGAAATGAGACTTGAAAACCTAAATGTTAAAGAAGTATCGCTATTGACCAGTAGATGTCGCTAATAGATAGTTTTAAAGGAAGCAGTAATTTATTGTGGAAAGCATCAAATAAATTTTAATCATAACAGAGTGTCGGGATAGAATATTGTATCATGATTGGCTTTAATGTTAGTTAACATCAATTTTTAGCTTTTTAAATTGAGTGTGTAAAAAGTTTTGCAATGAGTATTGCTAAGCGATAATAGATGTCGCTAGGAGTATTGGAATTTGAAAAAGTATAACTTCTGTTAGCCTATATGAAAAATGAAATATCCTTACAATGGCCTCTGTAACTAACTGTAAATAATCTTTCAGAGTAATCAATCTTAATTATGACGCATCCTGTAAAGATCGTTAACTCTTATTTTCTTCTGATTTCTATAATAGAATTCAAAAGCTATAACTTCGTAAAGTTACAATAACTTAAATCTACCTATATATCCTAAGCAAGTGGCAGGCATGTCATTGTCAGGGATCGGGATTAGGTAATTCCCGTTGGGCATACTTTGCGTTTCGTTCGGAGCACTTCCCGAATCTCACTAGATTACCGGAGACCCAATTTGTCGGTGATAAAATAGACGTATACTTATGGTATATAACCCAAGTGTTTTGAGTTCCTGATTTAGCATAGAGGTGTGATCGTTTTGCACGACGACAGTTTTGAACGGTGAACCTTCCTGCGTTTAATTATCCATCACATAGTGGCATGGTTTATTTTGCCACTTATCATAAATAGTAAATACCCAAAAATAATAAACATAATATACACAAGATTGAAGATACAAAAATTATTTGCATTAAAACGGCGGAACGAACTTATAATGGAATTTCTAAATTGTTACCTACTTAGACGAAGCGCCAAAGGAAATAAAACAATAATGCACATCCTTTACAGTCTTATTTAAACATTGTTAAAGTGATTGATGACAGGAACTAAACATTGCTTACAACACGAGGCGTATTTGTACATAAATCCGTCACAATATTTATTCAAACGTTTCTACCGTTGACTGTACAGCTGATCTGTCTTTGCCTGGTCCACAAGGGTTTATTTAAAAACAAATTAAGCCCCGACCAGACGGGAGGCACTCAAGTCGCGTCCAAGAGGATAATGACGACGAACGACGGACGACAAATGCAGAAATGGCGAGTCACCACTACTAACGACGGCTAAAGTGCATTCATGCGTTGTTGTGGCGTTTAAATCTGCCCATGCGCACGCAGAATCACCATTTGAAAGGATTAAATTGATTATGATTATTGGAACGACGCCTGTTCAGTGCGCGGAGCAACACTTAAGATTTAAAACATGATTGATAGGTGCTGCTTTCTTTATGACTCGTTCTCTATGAGGAAATCGTATTGACAAGTTTTATGTAAACTTTGCTCCTTTCAATTGTTAGTTGGTCTTTATATTTTTTTTGTAGTGGATTTATGTTCTCCTGGTAAATGAATGAAATAAAAAGTGCTAAGATGAGGATTTGGTTCCAGTATCAACATAATATTTTAAAGTACAAATTAAATACGAAAAAAATGCTAAGGATATAATACAGATTTTCTAAGCACTAAAGGAAATGACGTAGATTTTCTTTTCTCTTTTAAGGTATCTTTCAGAACGCTGTCCTTGTAATATTTAATGATAATATTATTGACCATATAAACTAGTTTCTTAGGACAATGTGTACACTTACAAACCCATAAATGAGTGACGACATTCGCCCCAATCATGGGGTGTGTATACAGATTGACAGATAATCGTGTACGTGACGCAACAATGTGAGTGGGAGACTCGTCAACGGACAAATGATCTCGGATAGCTTCCGTGTGCTATCTATATTTGATTAATTTTAGGTTGGTTGTACTACAGATATTTTAGTTATTATATTGAGATTGCTATGTCAATCGACCTAAACATAAAGGCAAGGCTGTTTAAAAATAATAGTTTGGTAAGAAAAAGTTTAGGATGTATAAGAGGACAATTTTAGCTCTTAGTGCCGTTTTATGTTTCGTGTAGGTAAGTGTGTAGTTATGAAGATGAATTAACTTAAACAAATTATAAAAATATTATACTACTCGTAAATATAACTTAAATAATAATTTGTATTTTTCTTTCAAATAAGTTACAATGCCTTGTCAATCATGATGATGATGATGATGAAGTTGCAATGCCTTATCCCTAAGCTTTCCAAAAACATTCAAAGTCAAAATCTTCTTTATTCAAGAAGACACAACCTCTTTTGAATCAAAGAACGATATAAAATAAATGGTAAGATAAGAAATGTGATGAGAAAATGTTTAAATACCTTTCGTTGTGCCATCAACCTAAGTTCCCTTATAGTCGAATGCGTCGACACGTCCGCAGCTCCCTCCGACACTCGGCACTCATATCTCCGATCGAATACATAAGGGGCGCTATGTCGCTCCTTACACTTCTGTGTGGCTGTCTTGCGATGTACTTATTGACTAGTACCTTCGTATTCTGATAGATATAAGGATTTTAGTGTTAAGGTTTTAAGTTATGAATAATAAACGAATGAAATAGTTTCCAATATTGATACAAAGATTTGTTTTCATTTATGTTTTTAAACAATTCGCATAAAGGCGGACTTAATGCTGGAGGCATTCTCCAGCAGTCAACCTTAAGATGACGCAGAGGTTAAAGATTGATATTTTATTTTATGAATCAGAGCAGATCATTAAATCAATCACAAACTATTGTATTAAGTAGGTGAATAACATAAAATCATGTAGAATGGATCCACTTACATTCCACTATATTAAAAGTTGCAACAAACCTTTACTACTAGATACAGTTTAGACTCAAGTTAAAACCGCGAGCTCGTGTTTTACAACGTACTTCATAAATATTACTAAATGTTATTCCACCATTCACAATAAATGAATAACAAAAATGTGTCTAAACATCAATAAGTCTTTGTACAACGTCCACCTTTAAAAAGCCATGTTTAAAATTACCTACACGAACTATTTAACTAAACTCAAATACTGAATATGAAACAGCCAACGTCTTACAAATCCTCAATAAATAATGTTGCATGGAAACAATAAGTTGGCGTAACGGTCCGTCTCAGCTCAACATGGCGGCAAGTCATATTATCATAGTACATAAGGGCCGATTGTGATGATAATGTTGCGACGAGGCGACAAGGCGACACGCGGCGACAGAGCGACAGAGCGACATGGGGGCGGTGTCGCACCCCGCCGCGCTCCCAGAATGATTAACAACTGACACTGGGGTGCATTGTGTCGGCTGATTGAAAATTTATTACTCCACGCCGGTTCCTGTATGGCTACGGCTCGTCATATTAATGACGAGTTTCGTGAGGTTCGAGCTTATAGGAAAAAGTTGGTTACATAGGAAAAAATACTTTTATTTTTATAGTATTCTACGCAACAATAGATATGTGGAAAAATGTAATTGCTCTCTCTCTCTCTAGTCCTTATACGATCTAAATTTTCTGACATCTATTCTAGAATTAAAAGTAATGTATTTTATGCAATATGTGTAAATATGGATTTATATTGTTTCTAGATATAGATATGGATAATTGTGAGAGATACAATAACAATACTCATATTATAGCGATTCAAAAACGTTAAGTAAAGGAGGATTGCCCTAATATGTATTCTGAAGAAAGCTTTCTGTATTTGTTGAAATTATTGACCTCTTTATTTCGTTTTAAAAACGTCGATTTTCTTTATACTTATCTACGTTTTATAAAACCTTCCTTTCAACACATTAGTAGTATGAAAAACAGTTTACAGGCACTGAAAATCAGTACACAATAAGCTCCGTGGGAAAGATTTGAGTTAAACCGAAATCCTAACACAATCAATCTGTGTTATGCAGATTTGCGAGTGAAAATCCGAACGGTCCGTGAAAAAAGGTTGGAAATCCAGCAATTCAGTGAGGAGCGTCGGTGGCGGGCGGTCGGCACTCGGCGATGGACGCTGTTTAATTTTTCCTTTGGTTTTTTGCGCAGTAGCATTAGCATTCGCCGCGCGGGCGGTCGGTAACAACGTTATGCGAGTTACACACGCTGCCTGCGTACATGTGAACCGTCAAGTGTTTACTAATTTTGTCTATGATTTCTATTTTATAAAGATTTGAAGCTTTAATCTATGAGTATGTCTGGTAACAGAACATTTATTTAACCTTTTTAGTCGTTTAAAGGGATGCGTCTGGTTAGCGACTACCAAGAGAGTTTTGTATAGCCGTCATTATCATGGGGATTAAGATATGTATTATGATGTGTATATGGTAATGATATTGTGCCTTTAACATGTCTAGTTGATATTTAGCTCGGTCTACCTACCACAAGAACTCTTAGCCCCAAAGCAGTCAAAATAACAGTTGAGAATTTAAAGTAAGCCCTTCTAACTACTGATCTTCGTACAATATACAGGCAAAAAATTGCTTATTATTGTATATCTTCAAGAATAATGATTATGTTTATTATATTTATTGCATTTTTTTTATATTATATGCTGTCTAAAAAACATCACAATAACAAAAGCTTAACTTTTGCTGCAAGTATTTGTTTTGAACCTGGCTGTTTGATTAAATTCCGATGCTTCTGATTAAGGTTAGAAATACTAATAAAATAAAAAAAGAGAAACGTAGTTTCCATTGTACAATATATTTAGTTGGGTGATTGTGAGCGAGTGTACGCGGTACGTAGTGTTCGTTGCGAGTGCATTACAGCTGGGTAGAATGCGCGAGAGCCACTCGTTACCTACTTGACTGTGTAACTTCGTTTGTGAGAGCTCGCGCAACCGGGACCCGAGCTGGCTAGCTTTACGGACCTTTGGGACACTTTCTGTAGGTTTATTTTATGATTTATGTTTTGGGTTCTGAAATTATTCAGGTTAGGTGAAAATGTGGTATGTGTACAAGGAGGAAAGGTTTATATAGATATGTATGAACTTATTTATTATACATACCTACCGATTTAAACACGCGTTGGAGCTTGAATTAATTTTTTGATGATATTTGAATTTAAAAGTTAAATTGATGACTAGTAAGTTAACTAACTATACTTAGAACTCAGTGAGAGTTTTCGAGGGTGTAGCCATTGCATTTGTCATTATGATTTTTTTAAATTATAGCCCACTTTGGAAGTCTGGTCTATAGCCAATGTTCATCTACTTATGGTATTTTGGTAAATTATACCTTACATAGTTTTCATTCTGAAAATGTAATCTAACAAAAAAAATATGTAATAATTCACAAGTACAAGTCCACATTGCTCCCGTGTACGATGTCAAAAATGTTGATTTCCTCCGGAGGGTGCGTCGCAGCGAGAACTAATGTCTATTATGGCGGCCCCTACCCAAAGATTTATTCAAAATGTTATTTTACACCCGTCCATGTACCTACGCGATGCTATTGTGTTCAATTGACGTTCTATGTAATCATATTGCGTTCCCATTGTAATTTGTCGTGCTCGGATACCGAACTGTATTTTCTTGACGCGGACGCCATTTTGCGTGGGGACAGGGCGTCATGTCAAACTCGTGTTATCGAGTTATATTGAGTGAGTAATGAGTTGACGCTAGGATTTTTACATAATCTGTTTTAGGTATGGAATGGTAATGGATTTAAATGAGTTTTGTTTAATATAACAATTATTAGAGAATGTTTTTTGAAGAGTAACGCCATGTTGGGATGGTCGTGTTTGTATGACTTTTGTACTTATATTAGGTACAATGTATGGGATTATACATTTTGAAATGTAAATTAAAATGTTTTTTTGGACACAAAGTTTAACCTATTTGTCTTTAGTATTCAGTTGGATATCGAGTATTCTCCTAAGGAGTTATTTAATTTGTTATTTATACAGTTATAGTGATAATTAGGATTTTGTAGACAGCTGCTTTCTTCTGATAAAAACTTATTGTTTTTATGGATTACAGTACACAATTTTTTTATAATATTAGAGCTCATCTCCGAATTTGTTAGAATTTAACTGATGCTTTCTCATAAATCCCTGCATAGATGGCGTTAGTTGTATCGTTATTTTGTAGGCTTGCCGATGCACTTTTCTTTTTTCATAAATAAGTCGTAAAATATAACTTAAGACTTCAATATAAGAGAAATAATCGTATGTCGGCAGAGGTTACATTTAGTAAAAATAAAAGTAAACAATCGTTTTGACTTTTCTTGCAGGTCCAAGAAAGTGAGTTGATAAGTAAAATGCGGTTCAAATACAGTGCGAAAGACGTAAATGACCGAACCACACCGGCCAGATTGTTGCTGCATACTTATGCAGATTCTGGACTCGACACACTAGAACCAAATTAGACTTTCAGACTTCACTAAACGAAGGACAATATTACGCAATGAAGCATTACCTATATCAATTTTATATGAGATAAGTCCGTGAAGGCAGTCAGAGCTGACCTACACTTATAATAACATATATTAATTTTTACACATAAGGCGTCTCTATTCACACAGATAGGAATGTAACGTTTTTTAAGGCTTTATAAAAGTGAAAAAATCCATTCAAGCTGGCACGCCGTGCATTCTCTAACGAAGGCAATTTGTCGCGCCGTAATGAAGGACCCACGATGACCCCCAGACTTCAGCACTCATTAATTCACTTCATTTTTTTCATTGGCAACACAGTGATTTAAAACATTGCAATATTATATTTTAAGTGCTCTGAAGCTATTTAGTTGTGAAGCGTTATCGATATTTAATATTGTCTAAAGACTTGCTTTTTGTCGTAAAACGATATTGGATGGTTCAAATGATTTTTTTTACTTATGTAAATTAAATTTATTTTGCAAATATTTTAGGTTATGTTTACATTTATATATTGACTTTTTTAGGTTATAATATCTACCGAAATTTATGAAGAGATTTAATAGGGTGTAACTATTGGGCAAAATAAAAATAAAATAATAAACACAACCAACAGTTACATACATAATTCTGAACCCACATTAAGATACGAGTGTCGTAGGTAACAAAACCTACTAAAGAATTTTCAGTCTCACAAAAAAAATGATAATGTTGAAGATATTTAGATATAAGGAAACATCACAACGATTTTTGAATTTTGTAGTTTCATACTTCTACTTCATTCATTTAGAGTTCAATATAAGCTATACTTAATATTTCAACACCTATTCTAAATTCGAATGTAAAGCAGCCCGAACGCCAAAAAGGCGGGCTAAAAATGCTCAAATTAACAAGCGGGAGGTTTAAGCCGAGTGTAGTGACAGGCAGCTGCCACTCTCCAGAGTGGGTTCGTTACGGCGAGAGCTACGTGTTCTAGCCCCGGGAGGCTCGGGCCTCCGTCCTCCTCGCAATTATACCGCCGACACCTATAGCTACGTCTTAGGGGGCTTCAATGAGACTCTTCCTATGTAGAGCGTTTTGTTTTTGCAGTTTTGTGAAGGAAAATTGATAGGTTTGGTAGAAGGAGGTTTTAATTTAAAATACTTCGAGGTTAAGTAAAGTGAAGATTTAAAAATAAGAATTTATATTACATAGATCAACTTAATTTGCAAAATTCTAAATATTGGTGATTTTTGGTGCAGTGAATATTTACCTAAATATTTATTTGATGTTAGCCGACGATTGGTAAACCTTTTTGTTTTCTTATTTTAAGATGAGCATAACACCAACATCACCATTGACTGTCCTTTATTTGAACATTGGGTCTATTGCTTTTTTAAATGTTTTATATAATTACTTTTTACTACGACCCTTATCGCAAAAAAATTGTTAACAACTCGGATAGAAGGTAATATCTTCATTTAATTTTTAATTCCCATATAATTTAAACAACTTTCAATATTTTTACTTAGGTTTTTTAATACACATTCATGTAAAACACATTTAATTTTCTTTTTAATATCCGTTTAATAAATTTACAATTTAATTACAACCTTTTTTAATATCCCTTTAACACATTTTTATTTTAATTACAACTCCTATACCATAGAGAAATACACCTTCATATTCATAAACAATTATATGACTTGCAAAAAGGGTCGTTTTATATAGCCTCCAGCCACGCCTATAACCGCTAAATCCTTCCACGGTCACGTAAAGTGTGCAATAAAGTCATAAATAGCACGGTTTATCAGCTTGCAAATGTAATAAAACATCGGAATATGGTAGAGTTGGCGGGCGGAAGACACCGTCGTTTCCTTCGCCGCTTCGTTATCTATGCGCACTTCTTTATGGTGTAGACAGCAGATAAAGATGCTTATAAACACGGCAACATGATTGATTTCCAACAAGTTTTTATGCTGTGAATATTCCGACGATCAATGAAGTGCTTTCTTATTTATGAAGAAACATTTCTGTGTGAATTTCAGAGAGAAAATAATTATTTTTTTATCAATATCTTATGCGTGCTTTTTTTTAAAAACACATACGTTATTAGTTCGGATATTTTTTAATCAGTTTTGATTAGATAGTTTTGATAAAGATAATATTTACATTCCGTTTCTTTAGTCATGGACGTGACGATAAAAACTTATATTTGGAATAGTTGTACCAGTAAGTTATCCTTACGTATTAAAGATTGAAAAGATAAACTCAAAAGCTTTGTGTAGAAGTGGTTTAAATTTTATTTGTTCTTTCAAGAGACAGCTGACCAAACGACACAGATACTACTCGTTGTCCATAGCTACTTGTGACCAGTCCGACCGCACCCGTTGTCTATGGTCACGTCCTGGCATTGTCCACCGCGCCTTTTTAAACGTTCTTCCAAATTCAAATGTATTTTTTTTCTTTTTCGCATTGTGTGAGTGAGTGAGATGTGAATATCAATTGAAAGACGAAAGATGAGTTTGTTGTTATAATGAATGTGTTTACGTAGAAACTGGATGATTATCAAAACATTTTGGGATGCTGTGTTATTCCAACTGGACCGTGCGTGACTTACCGCGGATGACGTGTTGAATGTTTAATTAGCTTCATTGAGCGTTATATTTTATTGGCTTTAACAATAATACTTTGTACAAGTTATTGCAGTGGCGCAATTGTAACAGCTGCATGTTTAGTTGGTCGTGTCATTTGTATTATTATAAATTAAATTGTATAGTCTCAATGTTTAATATTTATCATCGGTTGCAGACCGTGTTGTCTGTCTATGGAAATAATTACATAAATAAAATAATATTGTATTTTTTTCAAACGTTGGTAATACTCATAAAATTGTTGTACCTAATAACTATATGTTGTCGTAATTTATAGAAAAAAAAGCTTTTGTATGCGGCTGTTTATACTAAACTACCTTTGCATTTGAAATTAAAAAATATTTAATTTCGAATTTAGAACGTTTACTGCCGATGATCGTGTCCGAGAGTTCCAGCGCGTGCCCAACCGCTCCCAACAGAGGCGTAATGTATGATTGGTTATGTGCCACTTACGCAGTATCGATTACATTTCGTTATGTGTTCGGTCACACAGTGGGTGGACTTTAGGTGTGCGTGTAATGGATACTGCCCTACTGGGCGGGGTCGATGCCAGCCAATCCTGTAAGTGATACCTCACTTCTTCTTAATAAATGCTTTTGAAAATTGAGCTTTATTTCCATGTGGCAAGGTTTAAAGTCGTTGTATGCGTTTGAGTTTGAATTGTAAGCGATATCCCTAGTTGTTCACGCAGTGCGTAGAGTTATAATTCTTAGTGTAAGGCGATAGAGACTAAAATGGCGTTCCACTGTCATGTAATTGATATGGACTCGGGAAAATTGTCTAATGTCGTATATAAATTTAGATTGTGTAATAGAGAGATGTACCTACAATGTACAAGTACGCAATAAAGCCCAGTTGAGTTTATATTATTGTTTGAGGATGACGTCATAATTGTCAACCAATTTATTTTTGTCTTTTAAAAATACGATTTTTTAAGAGATAATCAAGTTTCGGTATTCACATATTAATCAGTCACGGCTCGTATTATAAAAAGCGTTTAGGAGCTTATCTCTAAGTGACTCGGTGGATGTCTGTGAATACTAAATTTGATGAATTGTGTTAAAAGAAAACTAAAACTTATATTAGAATTAGTAACTAGGCTATCGTGGTGGCCTAAGACCAAATTACTCTTTACTGGAAGAGACGTTTTTTCTTATCTAATGTTTATTTATGATACTTGAAATAATATTGTTTGTGTTCTTAAATTGTGTACATTAAACATTTTTGTCTATACCTACTTAATCAGTTTTGGAGACAAATAAAAAATATTGATTTCTAAACCTATAATTTTAAATTCTTTTTTCATTCCAATACCGTTAGAAAGGCTATTGTGAAGTCATTCCTCAAAATTCGTCAGAACAGGACGTTAACGCTATCAAAATATAGGTCAGTAGCTGTTACGAAAGCGAAAATATCAAACCATTATTTTTTTTAAACAAACGTAAATACAAAAAAATCATTAGTACGAAGGAAGGGGCGCACCTGACGCCGGAAGTCATTAATAAATAGATGGACACGACTCGCTGCGATAACGCCCCACTCTCCCCGAAATTACTACAATCGATTGTAACCAACAATCGATATAATACAATTCAAATATCGACTCTATGTCCACGCACTAGGGTAGACTTTGACAGGTAATTCAGTGTTGCAATCGCAAAAATAAGTTTGTAATGTTTTGTATAAAAAATAGCATTGTGTAGGCAACACCCTAATGTCGAGTTACATCTATTGTGAAGATCTTTGGAGTCTTTCAAGGGTCCCCCAAAGAGATTTAGATAATGATTTTTTCCCTACAGTGTATTTAAGGCTTTTAATATATTATTCTTTGGACTGTCTTCAATGATTAAGAGATTACTTTAATTACTTATATTATAATCGTTATTGAATAAATATATATTATGTAATGATTTTTAGGTTGTTTAGTCCATCATCCATTGAGTCATTGATGTGGACTTAGTCCTAACTAAAGACCGAAAATACGTTTGTTTTAGGTAGGTCAAGTCTAGCCAGAACGCAATCTGTTTTTAATCGTTATCATCATCAACCCATATACCTCCAATTGCTGTGCACGTACCTACCTCCTCTACAACCCAGAAGGTTTACGCCTTGGTCCAACATGTTGGCCTAGAGCGGATTGGCGGTCTACACTTGATGTTTTCATTTACCTTCAAAATAAGTGATAAGTAATTGCAATTCTTAAATGTCTGATTTTATGATTTTTAATTCTTTTCTTAAAAGACTCTCGTGAACTAAGTGTCGTAAAGACAACATACGCACGCTCTAAGACCTGTACCTGTCAATTTAAAAAAATTGTAGTTTATTTTTACAAACATGACCCTTGACCGGAGGCTAATGTACTCGTCTATTCCTAAGAAGGCAATTAGTAGTGTTGTAATAGAACTAACATATATTTTAACTTAACATTTTCTTACAGATTTGTAGTTGTAACGCCTAAAGGGTAAATAGAAATGGTTATATAAATAACCACCTTTTGAAGTCCGATAGCAAGGGTTTAGTACATACCCAGGATTTAGGGAAAGAGTATCTACAATGAATCAATAATCGTTATATGATTTAATTTGATGTTGAATAATTTTATAAAATTTTTGCTGTAATTTTATTTATGCACCTCCTTTTTTATCTTGCATCGTCCTTAGGTTCACTATAACAGAATGCCTAAGACATGAACTCTGCTATTACACATAATAGTAAACTAAACATAATAATTAAACAAAATATTGATCACATTACTTTCAATTCAATCAACATTTAGGAAAAAAATCAATGGAACTCTAACTACGGTTGCAACATTGAACAAATCAAAAAGCCACGATGTACGCAAGTGAACATGTGACATCGCCGCCAGAGGGCTCCCCAACCCGTTCGCCGGTTATTAACTTAGCAAAACCAACAATCGTGATTAAATCGCGCGTGAACTAATAAAATAATAAGACTCTCTTGCTCTCTGACGCTTGCTGAGCGCGCGCGGGTTACATGACGACGTATTTATTTATTTTAAACTTCTTGTAAAATAATTTATGAGTAACTTAATTATTAAAAAGAAGAGACGGACTTATCGCACGAGGCGACCTCTTACAGACAACCAAGAATGGAGATATAAGAAATGGTAGTCGTGTTTGTATAACTATGAGTAAAAGTAAAAGGCAAAGTCATAAAAGATAGATTAGAGGAGAAGTAGTAATCTTTTAATTTACTTTTAAATTAAAGAATTAATTTCGCTCGTCTTATAGCAGTTAATAACATAGTATTGTGTATTTATGACAGCCCCCTGGCGCAGTTAGCTAACTGCTCGACACTAGCTAGACACGAGCTTGCTAAACGAGAGTCTGTGTGAAAATGTTTGCGAGATCAACAAATATTTGTTTCGGGTCTGGGTGTTTATGAGGTCGATGTTTCTCGTAGTTTTTGATACCGACGACACTGAACTTATATTCTAGTGTGGGATCGGAACTATTGTTTAACTATCGGGTTTCTTCATTTATTTATTGTTGGTTAAAAGCCGGAATGAGATAGCTGTTTTTGGGGTTTTGGTTATGGCGTAAGTCTTTGTGAGACTAAAACTGTTGATGATTTTTAATAACGCCACAAGGGCCGTCATCCTCTTGCCCTGCTCCCAATTAAATTTGGGAGCAATTATAATTTAAAAGCAATCATGCCTATCAGCCGTCATGTCTTCAATTACTGTTATTCTTTGCAATACTTGCTCGTTTGGCCCCTTTTCCATAAAAAGAGGTTATGGTGATTTTGTCCTACCTCTTCAACTAGTTAAATTTCACAGTTTAAGCTTTTAAAAAATGAAACACGCGCGATGATTTTAAATCCCAGAGCATAACCAAGACGCGTCCATATAAACCCCACCCGCATACAGTCGCAGGGGCGAGCGGGGTGGCGTAAATTTCATTACAATTAGCCGTGACGCGGCTTGAATTATTCAACAGGGCGGCTCCCGGCTGATTGTCAGTTGACCGCCGCTGTTTGGTGGAATTAACGCGCCTCACTCGTACCACATTCATTAGCGGCAGTGTACTGCTTGCTTTTGGGATTAGTTCTACCGTTGATTTACAATCTGGTAGATGACTGTTTTAATATTTGGCATAACTTTCAAGTTAAAACTATTAAAGCGTTTATGTGTACCTATTCCGGAGGTGGTCTGTCTTACTAACCCCAGTAATCTAAATTAAGCATAACTTTTACTGTATCAAATATAATTTACCTGCATTCCGCAAGATATCGTCCATCAGCTGCGACTTAACTTACGGTATGCTTGTTCAATAATATTAAGTCTGAAATGGGAATCAAACTCCTAGATCGCGCAGCACATTCTTTAGTAGGAAAACAAATAATAAATAAATTGTTTTACTACAAAGTATGCCCATAGTACAGCCAAAAGTCAACTTTCAGTTCAATTAATTTAAAAAAAATACTTCATTAATTAAGTTAATGTTAATAACAGTTTAAGTTTCCCGTAATATTAAGCTAAAGGAAGATGTGTATGTGTGCGTGGCACGCCGGTAGGCGGTCACCGACCCCTGAAATAACAAAATTTAATAACATAACCTGAAACCGCGTGCATATTGCATCTACATTATATTTAACACCCGTCAGACATGCTTTAGGGCTACCAAGCCGTATGAAATTCAATTTGGATAATACTATTCACTTAAATATCACGCAACGATAGAGGTAAACTTCGTAATGCAACCTCCATGCCTAAAATAACTTAGGAATTGCTGACTAACTTGTAAGGAAGTAGGTACACACTGACTTTTCCTTAATTAAGTATATTTGAAATCCCACGGGAGTGACTTAGGTAATAAGCACGCCCCACATAAAACATATTTGATTCAACATATAGTTAGGAAAATCATCAGCTCATATACATCCTGCTGCTGGGCACGGACCTCCTCTACAAGTGAGAGGTTTTAGGCCTTAGCCTACCGCCAATCTAGATAGATAGATAGACAACACTTAATTGGTACCCACAAAAAAAAAAATTACAATAAAAAAAACTTAAAAAAAAAGATAATGTGGAGCCATAGGCAGCCTTATCGCTGAAAGCGATTTCTACCAGGCAACCTTTGGATGGAATAAACGAAATGGAAGTATGTACATAGGGGTAAACATAAGAATACGAAAGCAATCTATTTAGATGTGGTAGTATGTAGTTAGTAGTAGTATGTAGTTATGCATGTAGTATTTATAGATGAATAGGACAGTATAATTTTTAGGCCGGGTCCAGCAGTATTTACTATATTTTTACAGTCATATTAATAGAGTCTTCCAGAATAAAACCAATGTGGATTCGATAACCCTGTGAAGGCGGGAACGTGTTGACACTGTATTTAGCAGTTCATTACAGAGCTTGTCACTTGTGACGATTGTCATGCGATCACCTCCGACCCGACGGATCCTGTTACCCTCTAATAGAAAGGGAATAAGTCATCGGCGATGGCGGGATATATCCAAATAAGTAGTCTAGAGAGTAAAATAAGTCTTATAATTATTATTGGATACTAAAATTTACAGACAAATTGCGACAGTAAAGAGGAAACAACGAGGGAAACAACTGGATTTACAATAGCGTAGTAGATCTATCTGTGTATTCACAATGAATTATCACTTGCTTTAACGAAGGAAAAACATCGTTATTACCTGTAGGTACACCTAAAAAGTTTTTAGGAATGTCTTAGTTGTATAGTCCGTAAAACAGCATTAGGCAAGTTTGGCTCGGGCCCAGCAGAAGCACGTATATGGGCTGATGAAGAATTTCTCTGTGCTATGAATATCCCTAAATCGCTTCCTCTCTTCACCCAGCAAAAGTAGCGCATGCGCTAGCGCAGTGACGCGGGGCAGCTGGCGCAGCGCCGGCGCCACGGCATCCGCTCGCGTCTCCAACAAGCACGACTCAAAGATTTACTGTACAATGTACATGTACTATAATGTACTCGTTACTTTATTCATGGCTTTACTAAACGATCGGCCAGCTGGGAGTGTAGGCTGAAAGAATTGATGGTCGTGTAATTGAGTAAGAGTTTCGTAATACTCGCGTTGGATTTTATCAAGGCAAACAATCGCTTGGGAATAAATTCTTGATATTGAATTGAGGGAATATACGTAGAAAGAACAGCTATAAAGAGAAGATTAAATAGATAAATAGGCAATGGGAAGAAGTAGTGAAAAGACAGTGTTCAGGGAAGAAAAGCGGCAAAGAGCCAGAGCTTCATTCTAATGCCATTGATAAAATTGTTAGAGCCAAATGGGCGCGATGGACTGAAAAACGAAAAGTTTACTAGGGACAGGCTCGAAAGTATTTAGAATTAAGCAATTTTATTATAGGGAACACTAGAAATCTTTTACGGAAAAATACTGGAAATACCTTATGCTTGCTATTCTATCGCTATTAAACTGCTGTGCTGAATTTCAAGAATTTGGTGTGGAGATAAATGTTGCTTGGAAACCATGTAAGCTAGTTTCCATCCCGTTATGCTGTAAGGTTTAACCAAATAATTCTGGGTTTCATTACGTAATGTTGTAAGGTTAAAGCAAAAGATCAGCTTTATATTCCCTAAAATAATCGAAGCTATAAAGTCTAATTCGCGCTACATTAGCGTGACGGACAAACTAACCCCTCACAATTCGATTGTAAATACCGGAAGACATTTGGCCAGCGACTAAAGGCCAAAAGGGTCTAATACCGTTATTGTTTGTAATGAAAATATTATTACAATACAATATTTTGCGAGTTTGGATGTTATGCTAACAGCCGCGTCGAGCCTATGCAAACACGACTCACTTCCGATACCAAGCGGCGTTGCAAAAAAACTTTCAAAAACATTACTTATATTAAATTACAGATATTATCTTTGGGGAATGTTGAGTGTCTCATGTGTGGTGGCGCCACGTTTTTTGTCTTCTATTTTTGATGGGAGAGTGTAGGCTGGTTGTGACAGGCGTTTCCACAGTTGAATTTCGTTATGTAAAGTACATAATAACATAATAAATACTTAAAATCTACCAGTAGGTAGATTAAAAAAAATTTTTGTTTTAAAGTTGAAAAATGGAGAAGCAGAGAAATGCCAAAGAAAAGATGGATGAATGCATGATAGAAGATATGAAAGAAAAAGGGGTGGATATATACAAGACAATTTTCTATATTGTATAGGTTTGTAAGGATAAAATTGTAATACACTTAATTACAATCGCTATGTATTGATCGATGGTAATATTGTTGTCAGAGGAGCGTTTGGTGGAGACTCTAACAAACGACTTATTTGTGTAAGATTATTGTCTAAATCGATCTTTAGATTCAGGTAAGGATAGTTTATTAATTTTGATCCGTATTCATAAATGTTATGGCTTAATTACATGCACAAGGTTTAAGTATGATTTTATTATTATCTCCAAATATCCCAGTCTAAAACAATTACTGACCCGAGGGTTTCCGAGAGTGTCAAGTCATGGTGACGTCATAAAAACTAATGATCGCACGAGGCAAAAAATCAATTAGGTGTCCATCTTTGTCCTGAATGAAGTCATCGCAAATTATCAGAATCGTGACTGATACTTAAGGATTTGTAAATGCTATGAAATTTATAAAAATGTGAAGATGTTACTCCAAGTGTTAGAATACTTCTTCGGATATGTGAAAGGTTAGAATTCTCAATATTCTTGTAAAAGATTGTCAGGCATTCCTGTGCTTTGAAAGTGATTTTTAAACATGGGTTCAGGGTGTGACCCTAGTAATTGTAAGCCTTAAGACCCTCCCAAGTAGAAGAAGTCAGAGGTTTATTGCTATGAAGAAACTTGTGTTAGCGTTATTTAAGTCTTAGGCGATGAGCTTGCAACTATTTTTTGAGCACATTGACTTGGGAAGTGGAAAAATATTGCATCACTTAGTCTTTTCCAGAAAGTTATACAAGGATTGAAATAGGTGAAACATAGGTTTGGAAATACATCTCCACCTGTTCACCTGATGCAGACAATGTGTTCCAAACGTTGTGTGTGTTAAGTTAAGCTGCTTGCCATCCAGCCTTATTAAGCCATAAAAAAGCAATAGGTAAGGTTATTAAGATATATTTTAAGTAAAACGTTCCCGCCTCCCATTAAGGCTAGTTGCGCGTTATCTATTCTAAACGCGCTCACACTTTGTTTTTGTAATAGAAAAATTTAATTGTAACTGTACCATATAAGGCCGTAGTTAAC
Organism: Cephonodes hylas; assembly: GCA_030295005.1. Lineage (NCBI taxonomy): Eukaryota > Metazoa > Arthropoda > Insecta > Lepidoptera > Sphingidae > Cephonodes > Cephonodes hylas. The sequence continues at coordinate 12,421,608 of AP025371.1, forward strand.
TATGCACTACTTCATTATGCAGGTTCATTTGCATGGTAGAGTATAAAAATGCGACAGACTGGCGTGTCGGTTTGTAGCGCGGGTATTGTGCCTAAACGTTGATATGATAAAAATATTATGACAAAATGAGTAAAAATGGTTATTGAAAATTTAAGTTTTTAAAATGAAAATAAGCGTTTTATCATGTTCTTTTGTTTTTTACTTTATCGACGTATCGGACTTAAGGACTTAATCCACTCGTGAACTTTTAAGGCAAATATTGGATATATGACTTTGACAAACCTCATGTTTAAGAATATATATTTGTGACAGGCGTTCATCTCTACTTAACACTAGATACGAGTAGAATTATTGTGCCAGCCTAATACGATAAGAGTAAAAGTGAGAAGTATTTAACTCGTTGTTAGTAAAGAATCCATGATAGTGAAAAGGAAGAGACTCTAGGGTTGCACAACTTTGCCACAAACTGAATATTACCAAGAGGTTGCTGTGTAAGCAAGCTAGCGTGAATTCTATTAAGAAGAGGGTAGTATAATAATAAATAAATGAATAAGTACACCCAACAGACTTACAAACAATACATATTCCTACAAACTATATATCCTGTAGAATATATTCTACATTGAACCTATTCAAAGGAACCGATTGTAAACAGCTTCTGATAATAGGGAGGTCTTAATAAGGAGGCAATTTCATACTTCTTATACACATATCTGCAAGACAAATTATTTCAATTAACTATCAAAGGCAGCCGTAAGCAGCTTCCTAACATATGTTGTCTGTTAACACTAAAGATGCTCGTAGACCCGACAAGGCGCCATAATGACCGCTCTACGTAATTAACCATTCATTGTGATAAGCGAACAATGTATTTTTATCGGCAATGTGTACATTGTCCAACGGCCCCTGTTATGGATCGCGGATTATAAATGGCCTAAGCGTGGTATGCAATGTACAAACAGGTTTTGTTCCCGCGATGCTTGATTGGTCGGAGCTGTTGCGTGGTTTCAATTCAAATCGGTTTAAGATTTGTCACGTTTTTTAATATTGATGTATTAAATTGAAGAATACCTCGTGGTATTAAGTTGCCTTGCTTTTTAATCTTTTAGTCCCGGGTTTGATTCCCTGGTTAGACAAAGTATTAATGAGTATGGATAGCATTGTACTTACAGTAAAAAAGGTTATTAGGTACTTGTCATGACGAACTTTGTGGGGAAAACACTGATTAAAGTTATATTAGAATTACGATTAGTAGTCAGTTGACCTTGTAATTGAAAACTTCTGAAGTTATTGTTATCAAATTGTATATGACAGTTAACGATAAGTCAATAAAAATAATAAACCTCAAGTTGACTACGCTATGGGTCCACCATTTATGCAATATTCAAGCAATTTGTTGATACCAAGATATTTATTCATACAATATTCATATAATAATCGCTCCAATGACATTTATCGTAGTTTAATCTACGCATTTTGTTATAAGAGGCATTGATTGTTTTCTGACATGTAACTCCTGCGATCATCAATCATAATTTTAATGTATACAGTTTGTTGAAGATCTTTGGTTTAAATATGCAGTTATTGAATATCCTGAGTGCATCTGTATTTCATAGTTAGCAAACTATAGTAGGTATTTAATAGTAATTATGGGTGCGATAACATTGGAAATACAGATGGCCTCGAGGTTTAGGCGTGCGGTCAAGAATTTTGGTAATCGTCGGTTCAAACCCTAAATCATACCTCAGATTTTTCTAAGGTACGTGTGTTTTCACTACAAATTACATCATGTCGTAAAAAAAAACATGAGGTAACCGGCCTAAAAGCTAAAAGATATCGGAGTGTTGGGGCATAGAAGAAGGAATGCTCGTGGCAGGATAATTTGCATAGAGGAATAGAATGGCATGTACCTGGATGAAGAGAGATAAAGTGGGATTTATGCTGGTTAGGGTAAGTCTTTAGTTTAAGATATAAGTTTTGTATCGTTAATGTTATAAACATTTTTCCCTCTAAAATATCATATAAGCTTGTTATAATGTAGCCATGTGTTAGAATAGAAAGGATAAAACTATAGTGTTCAAGGTTTTATACAACAATTTAAAGCATACTTTATAAGCAGCGGATGTCGGATGTTTTCCATTTTCGTTACTTAATTTAATAGAATACAATGTAATCCCTATTATATTTATAAATAAATTCTTAATCATAGTCATTATTCTAATTTTGCATTTCCAATTAACGATTTTTCGTTTTATTTCATTTTGGGCATAAATATTCTATAGACTTTAGAATATTTTGCTTAAAATACCGGTTTTTACAATCAGTTTTATAATGATTGGGTAGTTTAAGACGGCACTATTTTTCTCGGGGTTAGACTGTCATCATCCTTTTCATCATTGCTACAACGCATTGTGTTAACTACGATGCTAGAAACTTATTTTTTTTATTATCATCCAACATTAGTGACTACCCCCCTGTTAAATAGAAATATTCCAGAGTATCTACTGCAACGTATGTATGTCTTGATGTCAAGACAATTACTATTAACATCGTCCCTACTTCAATTTAAAATCAATTCTGTTCAAACATAGCCTAGCCGTGCACTTTTCGCTCAGCCTGCCATGTCACGCGTAAGTGCGCAACAAAACTTGAAATCGGATAACCTCTCAGCACAAAAGGCCGCCCGGTATTTGTTTCCACTAATTTCACCTACCAATTTGCGCTGCATTCTTTTGAAATCGGCTCGCTTTGGCAGCAGCTTCCTCGCGGCCCTTTATCCAGTTGCAGACAAATGGAGGGCATTATATGCTCATTTGGGGCTGCATTCACGGCAGCAGACGGTGACACTCGGTGTTTCCGGCGCGGCGCGTTGAATTAGCAGTTTGCTTTGCACAATGCACGCCGCCCCTTGTTCGTCTCGTGTGAGATCGCGGCGGAATGTTGGAGAGAGGATGTTGTCGGTTATTGTTTTACTCGTGATATCTTCTAAATCTCCGATCTGGGTGTGTTTCTATTGCCTTTTTTTAGGTTTAGCTGGAGGTTTTCCTTGCGGTAGACTGAATTCTTGAAAATCAATGCTGCAATGTATATGTGGTCTAACGGATCAATTTGCGTAGATCTACGTGTATCGGTTTAGATGTGAAAGCGAAACAAACAAACCTATCTGATCGCAATAACTTAGGATATGTCAGGGCAAAATTATACAAACAATATTATCGATCTCAAATCGAACTGATTAAAATTGACAGTTTTCAGTCCATATATTTTTGCTTCATAACATAAAATAATTAAATAGTTTGATCCCCTAACGCAACACTCTTAAAGTTATTTTGATTGCATTATAATATGTAATAACACCTTTTATGCGATTATTTTATCCTACCGTTAGCAAACTTGCATGACAACAGCTAATTAAAATCCACCAAATACAAGCCTTACTTTGTAGGACTTCGCAAACATCTAAAGAATAAAATATTAAAAAGAAACAAGTATTGATTGTCGGTATAATGGAAAATGGCGCGTAGAGTCGCGCTTCGCAAATTCAAAAACGAAATTAACTCAACGGGAGTTTATTTAAAGGTGTCACTTGGTCTCTTTGATCACACCAGTGCTATTTCGCGTCGCGCAAAAGGATTTTTCCTTTGTCAGAGTACGTATCGCGAGATGATTGACGCCCGATTTGTGGTGCGAGAATACTTAAAACCAACTATTTATTTCATAAAAATACGCACTGTTATTGCAAAATAACCTTTAACTCTCCCCAATACAGTTTACTAAAACTTTACAAACGGCAAACGCAAATAGGTCGATGTATGTAACAGCAAAAGTAACAACTTCGTTCGATAAATCCTTTGCAATGTAATTTCCACTCTATCCCCATAGCAATAAAATCGTGTATTGCTCTAGCAATGGTAGAGCGACAATTTGTCGGGATCTAATAAGTGTGCAGGTTGACTTGTTGGAAAATGAGTTTCCTCGGTGTGCGCGGGCGGTGGGTGTGGGGGGCGGTAATTGTCCCTGGATCAAAGCGCGGCGCGTCTGATCCGGCTGCAGCGGCGCCTTTTGATTGTTTTCCCCGGGTAGAGCGGCACTTTTTGCGACCGCCACCTGTCTGGGTAATGCGCAATCGCGGATTATTTACGAGTTCCATGTACACCGTATTGAACTGGCATAGGGAATTTAGCTATTTTAATATAGTCGTCGGCGCCTTTAGCAGCGCGCTTGGACTGAGATGTGGGATGTTTTCTAAGGTTGTTGGTACTGTTATCGGTCTGTGTTGTTGGGTTATGTTTTGTGTTTTTCTTTAGTAGAAAAAGGTCGAAATATCTCATTTACTTCGGTTTTTATTTGTTTCTTTATTTTACACGATGGTTATTATCAAGACTTTGTATATCTCCGTTTGTCTACCTGATAGACTCTATCACATATTTATTCTACTACCACGACACGACCAATAATATGAATTTCAAACAAAAATAAAGGGCTACTGTATAAATGTGTGACACATTTATAATAGTCTTGATTTTACAGGCAACTCGAATAACTAAGCGGCCGTGTCACGCATATGATATTTTGATCGTTCATTCGGCAGGCTCCGCATTCTGAAATTTCGTTTCTAGTCTTATTTAATCATTCTATGAGTGATATTACAAACAAACAAGCTATAGATAGTAGGTTTGTCCATTCTTTATTCAATTTTCCATTGCAAACAAGCGCGAGTGGTCGGCCATGTTTGTTTGCGTGTCTGTTGCGGAGTCTGTTTGTTCGCAGGCGCCTCTCCTGGCGTCTCGAGCATTGTTTTAAAATCGATCCGTAAGTTGAGACCGCGTGTGTTTGTTCAGTTTTAAACACACGTCGACAAAGATGCTGTGGCTTTAGGGTTGATAGCTAAAGACATTTTATTTGACAAACATTTTTTTATTTCAATCATTTAAAAAATAATAGGTACATATTAGGTTATCTACGATCTCGAAGTACAGCTTATTTCGCGGAGACAGTAAAATACAACGATATAAACTTGGAAATTACCATCCAGATAGTGTTGATCATAAATTTTTCTGCTGTTTGTAAATGTCAAGAGATCAACTAACATAAAAAGACACACTTTTGACCGTTATATTGTTTAACCCAATATTTGTTTAATAAACTAGCTTTACCCAAATGCAATCACAGTAATGCAAAAGAATTTAAATGTAATCTAAATACCAATTATTCTCTCAATTAAAGTTATTAGCTTTATTCCAACTAATTTAACTGGAAGAAAAGTGGAATGAAAGAGCTCAGTGTAGCATGATTTAAAAAAATCGCTTAAGAATCTTAATTAAGTCTGAAAATAAATAAATGGAAAACATAAGAAATACGCAGAAGGAAGTGAAATATAGTTGACATCTTTATATTAGTGGTGGTACCTACTACCATAGAAGCCAAAAAATGTTACATGTCAATCATGTAATGCCTAGTTTATTTGTTTATTTTGGGGTCAGGATATTATTAATTATATTTCGAATTGCTTTTGTCAAATTAACATTTTAATCTTAACGATTATTGATTGAAATTTTATAAAGCTAGACTTTTGACCTTCTGTGGACGTACTGCCACTACTTTATCTGCATAAAGTGAGAAATATGATTATAACAAATACCTATATTTATTAAAAAAAACGCTTAAACATATTGGAAATCACAGCTTTTTAAATTGTTTGTCTTTGCCCTTGCATTATAATTCTATTAAATTTTTTCAAACTATTTTATCATGTGTGACAGCCCTGTGACACGCGGTGTAGTAACGCGACACGTAGTTAGAAGTAGTTGGGAGATGTTTAAAAACATCTCCGCGGGTGGACGCCGGCGGGGCGGTGCGGGGTGCAGTGTGTGTGGGGGGGGGGGGGATTGTACAAGCGGACGGACAAACAGACGCGCCTGTTGCTTCCCATGTCATTACTATTTGTGCACAACACTTTTGTTTCGCGTTTCGTTTTGTTACGCGAATGCTGTATGGGTAGGAGGAGATGTGCAAAAATATTTTGACTTTATCCTCCATAGCGACGAAATAGATTGTCCTGGCGAAGGCTTGTAGAATTAAGAAAGTTCTTTGTATTATAGTAATAACATCATGGTTATAAAATAACATAGTTGTGTAGAGACTTTATTATATCTTCAATTCGGAAAATAGACCAATGTATAGCTTTAGGGCATTTTTATATCACTATTTTACAAGATTATGTTACATAATAAGAGAATAACATTATTTTCGTGGTCAAGTGCCTCGTAGGTCCACTAGTATGATGCATGCTATCAAAATGCCCTGGCTTTGTTTTTTTATATTCCAAACGTGTCTATGCTAAAAAGATTAAGGTAGTTTATACTAATGTAAAGTATCCGCAGTATCATAGACAATTGTGAGGGGGAGGGAGGGGATACTAAATATTGTCAAGTGTAGTGGCACGTGGCGCGTCATCAAACTCTTTTGTCGCTGCGAGAGCGAGCTCGGGGGTGTCGATTCAATTCCCGACGAATTTACGGCGATATTTTCTATTAAAATTAGATGTTTAAGGATTTTTATGCTTTGATGAATAGTATTATTGATGACTTTATATATTTGATTTTTCACACGTTTTTGTATAAATAACTAGCCTTTACCGTTTCCCAAAGCCTATTGGTTTTAATAATGATATTGTCAAATTTTTGAATAATTGTTTTGTTTAGGCCACAATGTCTCCTTTTTCATTTCTATTACATAAATACAATATTTATTAAGTCCATTTCTAAGATGCAATTATGTCCAGAATAGTAGCAAATACCGAAAACTGATACAACGTATACTTTGCTCAATTCGAAACCTTAAAAAAAAACAATTGATTACCAAACAATTTTCCTTATTTCATTTAAAATAAAACCAATTTTCCAAGTTATAAAAATGTATACTCATTGCTACTTACAATATGACTGGCAGTAACCAGCTCCCCATTTTCTCGTTGGCTGTGGGCCCCCGTTACTCGTGTAATTGTCAAATTAGCGAGTCGCAGATCAAAGGATTCGGCGATTTGTCGCTTTTTGATAATGTGATAAGTTTCGCGCACGATTAACTTGGGGTGTGGTTGCTGTGTTAGCGGCGAGACCACGATTACAGAACTATGTTTTTTTTAAATATGTAAATAAATAGTTTATTATGTTTTCGTTTTAGGTAGCTCCAATTTTTTTTATTTCGGCAAGAGACATAAAAAGAGTTAGAAATAATTGTTAATTATACCTTTTTTACAACACGGATTAAAGTTTAAAATTTAGATATACCTACGAAAAATATTTGTATTAAATATGAAAATTTCATATTCAGTATTTCTTTATTAATTTTAAATTTTCTTCTATTTAAGCTTTACCTTATTCATATTACAAATGCAATATAGTGAATGTGTGTTATTTATTGTTCCGAAAATCTATTCTATCTTATCCGTCACCCAATTGAGGTCTACTACTGGACATGGGCGTCCCCCAGTGATTCCCGATAAAGTACGGAACATCTCTATAACACGGTTTAAAACTCGGAACACACTAAAAATGTATTTTATTCTCTTACTAAACGCTCGCAGTGGTACTACCCCCGTTGCATCGTCTCGTATTCTCTCCCCCACGGGACTCGGCAGAAAGTATTTCAAATGGGGTAATTTGTTTCCTGATGCCATAACGGATAATTCCAACGTCTATTATACTCGGCTCCGAATACATCATCGCATTGGATTATATTCCTCGGCCTCTCGTTTCGCATTTAATTTGAAAAATGAAACTTTTCTATACTTACCGGGACTTCTTGAAAATGAGGTTTGGATTTGAGTAAGAAAACTATTTCTTAGATGAACTAACAATGACTTTATATGATAATGGTTTGTGTCATAAATTTGACATAATTACGTAAAATATTTCTTAGTTTTTTTTTTATCATAACTATGCAAAATCAAATATCTTTTTTTACTTATTAAGTTCTAACCTCAATCCAAATTACAATTTTATTGCTATGAAGAGACATCCTCGTTTCATTCCATTGAATTCAATTAAAATAATAAAATACGAACTTAAATAGAAATTAATTTAATTTCAATTGCGTGGAACCTAAGTTTCACACGCGGCCCGTTCCGATAACAGACCACGATAATTATATCCCAACGTTTTGACACATTACAAATGTTTATTTGATAAAGGTAAAAAACACATTCCCAGCGCTATTGTCGGACAATTAGGCGGCCGATCCGGACGGACAATAGCCTAAATAAACCCCCGGTTAAAACGGAAGCTTCTTAAACTGTTTTCTAAAAACATTTGATCGTTAATTTTGAGGAGTGAGCGATGATTGACGCACAAAGGAGTGGATGACGGCCGCCTGCGCTGTCATTTCATTCTTTCGTTCTGACGGGAGCCGTGAGTAGCGCGTTTTGTGGGACACTAACAGTTTTATTCCATTGGTATTTTGGGCAATTAATGGCTGATTAAGTTTTGAATGTTGGTTAGAGGCTAAGTATGGTTAAGACTGATTTGGTTGGTATGATTATGGGAAGAGTGTCTGTTTGTCTCTCTTTATGGGTGTTATTTGCGAATTACCAATTGGTTATTTAACGTTAAAATGTTGTAAAAGTAAGCTCCTTTAATATTAAACTGATTTATGTATTTTTTCTTTAAGACAATTCAGTTTGTTTAATTTTTTGACACTTCAATTTGTTCAGAAGGAAATCATCACTAGAGAGGAACGGATAAGAATCTTTAGTGTTGCTTAATATAAAAGCATTGTATTTAAAGAATTAAGGGTCATTGATTAAATCATAAACTATTGTTTTGAACTTAAGTTCAACATAGAGTCATCTAGAGAAACAGACATTTCACCAGATTAAAAGTTAATTTAAGGAAGTGGATATTATTATCCACTTCATCCACTTATATAACATCAATAGCTTGAAATCCTTATTCAATAAAAAGCTATATAGCAATATTAACATAGTCATGGATGAAATTAGTCATGTAATTATAAAAAGTACAGCGCATTTGATCAATATAAAACCAAATTTCAAATTGGACCGTTGCTTTCTCACAATCGCTCTCATACTGCATACATAGGTATTTAGTTGCAGCGTCCTCAACAATGATTGACGTGGCAGTGCAGTGGCTGGTATATCTAGCTGGACATCCGCCAATCATCATGATCGCAGCATCCTCATTGCACCGCAGGATGCCGCCAATCTGCCTCGACGTTGCTCACTGGCCCACTGGTAATTACCGACAAGGATAGAAACTTTGTGCTACAATGGTTGTGCTTTGGATTATGTTCGAGGGCTTAAGGAGTCTTTTAGGTACGTGATTCACTATTCGTCGATTAATAAATTATATAGCCTAAATAGTTTATAATTGAAAAGAGTGGCTTTCTATTGATATTTTTTGGAATTGATTCCGTAGTTCTAAAGGATTTAAACTGCAAAATAAATGACAAAATAATTGAAATGACAATCGATCCCATAATGACTGCTTTGTAACGACTGCTTTGTAGACTTGCAAATGTAGGAATGTACTCCAAAAATCAGTTTACCTTTTAGATGTAACGTGTCATAGCAAGACACGGACCTATATTTTGCTAATAATTGCGTACTTGCAACTGATTTGTTATTTTACCGAAGTCCGATATTTCTTTTATAAGAATTTACGATGGAATTTAAGAGTCAAAAATACTAAATTAACTCCAGCAAAAGCCTATATTTAATTATTTTCTGTGCAAAATTACATAAATTACCGAAGAGCCTGTATCAATACACACAATGCAATTGTGTATAAATGTTTAATTTACAATTGTCATCGCCCTTTCTCCTGCAAAAGGTCCTTGTGTACTTTCCTAACAAGCACGAGCCGACGAATTATTTAGGACGAGAAAAAAAAAACAATTTAAAGCTGACAGAAGCTCATTGAGCTACGAAACGTATTCAAATATCGAAAATTGTTGACAAATTAAGTTCCCTGCGCGGACTTTAACTCCCTTACCACTTGAGAACGAGGCCCGACGAAATTCTACTCTTAAACAATGTTAAAAATATACCTAACCTTAAATTGACGTATCTTATGCCAATGTAATAGAGTCACGAATCTGACATGTCAGTGCAGCCAACATTCAGGGCAAAGTTGTCAAGTCACACGAAGGGACGGGACAGCGACGTTCGTTTTACTAGTTACTCAATTAGGCCCTTTGTATTTGTTTATCTGAGTTTGTATAGCGCGGGAAAGGGATGGGACGATGAATTTGCATGAGTGAAAAAGGGATGCGCTATGCAAAGTAATTTGAGACAGTTCTTTTCACCGGCGGCGCGCGCGTAATACGTTCTTATTTTGTATGGCAACACGAAACTGGCGGGAAATGCATTTGGATTTTTTTTCTTTTTTTCCTAATTTGTGTAATGGCAGTGGAAACGGATTTTCTTTGATACAGTCGCTTTGGAGGTGTGTTTGATTCTGTGATGAATTATTCGTATCGAACAGTTTTAAATGTTGTTCGTGTATTTCCGATACATTATTTTATTATTGATACATTCGATTACATGTAACGTACATTACTGGTTCTTGTTTTTGTCAACCTCTGTATGCATTGTCATTTCGTCAAATTTTCGTGACTGGTAAATGACTTTATCATATCTCTTTCTTTTCATTTTTAGATAATCTGACTTTAACTAGGCCGACGTGGTGGACTAAGGCTTAAACCCACCCATTTGTAGCCGTGTCCAACATTGGCACTGTTACAGGCCGATGATAATGATGATGATGACGATATAAATCATATCCTAAAATAAATAGTTCTATATCTAAATATGTTAAAAAAAAATCCCTGAATATGCACGATTTTTGTAGCATATCAAGGAGTAAATCAGTCATGAATGTTGAATGAGCAGCTTTGAGATTTCACGACCAATTGATTCCGAATGGATGGGGTGAGTCGACACCTCCGGCGTGCGTGGCTGTTGACATATGATCTTTTATTCGTGTCATACTCTAGTAATGTGATGGACCGATTTACAATCGGCATTTTGGATATTTTGGATTTGGTGGGGGTGGCTTCGAAAAATGCCTTGGTTGCTTTTTTTAGCTGGGATAAGAATAAAATAATTCAATAGTTTTGAAAAAGGGTATGTTTAGTAAGAAATATTGTTAAAACGTAGGACACTTGTGATATTATAAAATCTATGACGTTTCATTCTGAAAATGTAAATGCGCTTTTTCAATCATCTCTGTATCTTCCTCTCCATCCTGTTTGATCATGGGTTGGTGATTGATCAAGATTTTTTGTCGTCATTATTAACAAGGGAATACTTTTCTCACTTACAACACCCAGATACAACACAAATTAGCCTAACATTTACTATAATTCTCTAGTTTTCAAATAATATCTGAACCAGTAACCCCCAAAAAATAGGGGCTATAGTTACTTCAATGGGTAGGATTATGTAATGACAAGTCAAAATAGTCGATCGTCGGATGTTCAGTGAGGATTCCAGTGATTGAGCAAACATAAAGCGATCGCAAGCGTCGATCGTGCATACCCCAGTGTTGCATCAAACATACGTGGATGGTGTTATGTCAACGACGATCTTCCTAGACAAAGTGTATAATCTGTACTCTCAATTATTAGTAGTCTGTTTTCTGTATACTAGAATTTACAATAGTATGAATACAAAGTATAGCAAGAATGGTGTTGGTGTCAGCCAGGAAACACCACAATAGACCTAGCGATAGTAATGCTAAATTACTATAAAATATATATTAAAATTAGCTTTTATACGAACGACAACATACTCTGATAACATACCAATCTCCCAGTTATGGTGTGGTATTGTATAAAACGTGCCTTTATATCGCTATCATAGTCCATATATTTTTCTATACATCTCGGTCCTCGGATATCCTTGTCCCATCGCAGAGGTATAACACCATCCTCCCCTACAAATCGAACCCTCCGTAAGTGCGTTGTTGTAACGAACTGCTTAAGCTGCGAGTTGCGAGGGTCCGCCGCCTTTTCGCACCAAACCTCGTTACACTTGTTGACTTTGAAATAACAGCTGATTTTATGCGTTTTAACATCGCCCCGGTGGATAAAGGTTTTATTTAGGTTGTATTTGTTGATGTAGTCATGTTGTAACCAGTGGCTTGGTGGTCGATAGAAGCGATATGATTCTGGGGAGTTATGATAAAACAGCCTTGATGTTTTAAATTTATTAGAAGAGATTTAAAACAATGTCTGTATCTACCAGAGTCGTGATAACACGGAAAGCTAAATCGAAGAAACAATTTCTATTGTTCAAAAAGGGCGACTAGTATTAAGATTCGACTAAGTATTCATGGCTATATATACCTGTATAGCTGATAATATTCTGTGGAGTCATTTTTTGGCAGTCAAAACTGCATTATGAATGCACTATCTTCTTAGAAATGAGCTAATTTGCCGCATCAAGATCTCTGCAACTGCAATCTATGTATATTTAATTAATAATATACATTTTTGAAATTTTATTTGACGCCATAGCTTAGTGTTACCAATTTCCTAACAGTTTAATTATGGAATTGTTATTAAAATTCCCACGTGAAATAAACTCCATCCATCTTAATATTGGAAACAAAATGTTGACTTTAGAATAGTCACTTGAGGGTCGAGTGCTGTTTGCAAAATACAGCTAAATTGCGTTTAAAAGCGCGTCCTTTGTCTTCGCTCGCCCTTCGGCCCCTGGACCCTTCGGTCTAGTGGCCACTTCATTACTGGAGGGTTGTTAGCGCCCGTTGCAAGGTTCCAATTCAAAAGTCAAAAGTTATTTGTTAAATTTTAATTTCTGTTAACTTTTGTCAAGTCCTTTGGGGCGATTCTTTCGCGGTTTTCTTAAGGTATTTTCAATGTTATAATTTCTGGGAGCCACTCGACTTTTTTGAGTGCAGATTTTTTCCCAGCAGATTTCATTGTGGTTTGCACTTCAGTTTTGTTAGGGAGTGAATTTATTTGTTAATTTATATGTATAATGTGTAAATTGATTGTAATTCATAGAGCAACTGACTTCTTTAAGCATTGACTCCGGAGAAAAACGTGTGACTATAATGACGTAATGTAATTTTAGTTAGTAGTTTAATGTTTGTTATATTGCGTTGAGAGTACGAGTTAATGAAAATATATGAAAGGGAATGAATACAAAATATTTTAATAAGAAATAGATTTCTTACATATTTGTTTTATTTCATTACATTTCATTGAGCAATTAAGCATTAATTGCTCACTGACCACGAAATATATTATATATTATACTAGCGACCCGCCCCGGCTTTGCATGGGTGCAATGCTGATATTTAATGGATGTTATCATACATATAAACCTTCCTCTTCAATCACTCTATCTATTAAAAAAACCGCATCAAAATCCGTTGCGTAGTTTCAATGATTTAAGCATACAAAGGGACATAGGGACAGAAAAAGCGACTTTGTTTTATACTATGTAGTGATTTCGTGCGTTGTAGACCTGTGTCTACAATTAAACGTTGTAGAATTTATAACAAAATATATGTTAACACTGAGATTTACACTTTATATAGCTTCGAGCAATCTCATACATATGTTTTGACATAATTATACGCAGTTTTTCAATCCGGACAGCCCAATCCTCTGTTACCTACTAGTGTGTAATCCAGTAAATTTAAAATAACAACATTAACAAGGATTACACACAAAAACCGTTCTTATACCCACATTATAGGTGCTGTATTCCTATGTACATTTGAAAGGTCACATAGTCTAGGTATGCCTAGAATTTTTACTGGCACGCGACCCGTTTTAAAACTCTAATGAACGCTTCAGATTTTGGACCGGGGTACATCGTTAAATGTTTCAAGTGCTCTTAGATGTGGGGACACGAACTGACGACACTGGGGCTCTTTGAACGTCATACATATACTTACCTCTGGGTAGGTGGAGTCAATATATATGCAAGGTAACTGGCAGCGGTTGGATGAGGGCCGAAGTCGAGCCCAGTGTGCGCCATAGGAGAGCCCTATGTCCAGAAAGTATTCCAATTACAGTCTTTAATTTTCATTTCATCATCAGCTCATATACGACCCAATGCTGGACACGGGTTTCCTCTATCATTAAGAGGATTTGGACTAATCACCTCGCCGGCCTAGCGCAACCCGCACTACACTCCTTAGAAATTCCTAAGAACTTTTAAATTTGCAGGTTTCATGACGACGTTTTCCTCCACCATTGAAGGAAGTTATAAATAACTAGTAGGCAATAATATAAAAAAAATACTAATTCTCAAATAAACGTGACCAAATTGTTAACGAAAATATAGTGTATAATAAAATAAATAAATAAATAAATACACCCAACAGCCACATACATAATCCTGACCCCACACTAAGATACAAGTCTTGTGTCGTCGGTATCAGAAACTACGAGAGACTTTTCGGTCTCACAAACACCCAGACCCGAAACAAATATTTGTGGATCACACAAACATTTGTGTCGGTGCGGGGATCGAACCCGTGGCCGCTCGTTTCGCAAGCTGGTGTCTAGCCAACTGCGCCACGGGGCTGTCATAATTAAACCTAAGTACTCAGTAGCCAACACAAAAAAGAGTCCAATTACGTTGCAACAGTAGTGCGAAGTGTTTAATAAATGTATTTCTGTATTAAACTAAATGGATCGAGCGCTCTCATGAACGTTAACGTCTTCAATTTACAGATTTTATCATTGGTTAAGCTAAGTGCACATTTGTTGTTTGTTGCGCAGGTAATATTACATCTGAAAAACAAGAGGCCGTAGGTTCGACCCCTTTAGAGGAATATTTTTATTACTCACGTTGCAATGTGTAAATGTTTAAGGGTCAGTTAGCGTATTTCGGATTTTAAATTTGCCGTCATAATATTTTTTTTTCTTGTTAGTAAAGAAGCATCTTACATATTAACAAGAAATAATTTAGAAGATTAGATATGTACATTGTTCAAAATCGTGTCACATAGTAGTACCTTAAATTTTAATTGAAATTTCATTTTCTTGTTTTAAGCATAAATTACTATTAATGTATATTTCATTATAAATGTTTTTAATTACTACAAAGTTTGGTTCCACTAAAAAATATGACAAACACATTTTATGTTAAATTTAAAATTGATATCAATAGTACCTTAAACGAATTCGATGAGAATAATCATCGCAAGTTTTTAAAAGTGCCCAATAAATTCCTACAGTGAACACCCACCTTACGGTTCTAGAGTGGGTGTAGGCGCGTTCCCACAGTGGGTGAAAGCGAATTGACATTTGAACTCATACCAAAACAACTACAAAAATGACGTATCACATTGTGAAACTCGAAGTCATATTGACACTGCTTGTTGACTTAGTAAGCGTGTGAATTACTATGATTTCAATATGATATTCGTAGTGCGTGATATGGACAATTGAAAGTATTCTTCAGATTTTATTCTAATGAGTAATCTGTAAAACTAACATGAAGGCCTTGTGGGCTTGTGGCGCATGTAAGTGCTGTGCGACCTGGAGGTCATGGGTTCGATTTCCGATTTGGGCAAAGTCTTATTAGGGTGTTCGCTAGGGAATTCTAAGTAGCATAGAGTCTGGAAATATGTCTAAAAATGGCAATAGGCTCGTCTTTTATTATGTTGGGATGTAACGTGGGTGCAGAAATGCATCCTCAGCCTAGGGCCGTATGGGTTTTCGGGGCATATCTAGATGTAAGGTAGTGTATTTATTTATGTAATGAATTTAATTAATATTTATATCTATGAATATTTTCATTTGTTTCTTATATTTTGCCAAAAACACTACGTGCTTAGAAGGTAGCTCCAACCAAATCTACTAATCACCAAAAAATTTCCATTACTTTATTTAGACAAAGAAAATCTCCACCTTCATTATCTCCTAAAAAAGATAACGAAATCAATGCAGCGACGCGACAAATTCTGTTATGAACGAATTCCGCCCGTCAAAAATACGACTAATTTTAATTGTGAGCTCTGATAGAGTCGCGCATTATCGCATTAGAAACGGTTGGTGCGTCCCGGAGTCACCCCGCCATACCCGCGGAACTCCATTTTAATGCATTCGTGATATTTGGCACGAATTATTGTAGGGATTTTGTTGGTGTAGGCTCGAGATACGCTGAGGAGAGCGAAGCTATGTTTTGTAGACAAAAATCTAGCCAGGATTAGTACATGAAGCAGTGATGGCTTTGAGGTACAGTCATGCGGTCAAGAATCTCGGAGGCAAGAATTACGTGTGTATTCGCTATGAATTATCACTTGCTTAGTGAAGGAAAATCACGGATGAATCTTGGACACCTAAAGGCTCTAACGAATTTCTTAGCTGTGTAGGCTGGCGAGGCGGACTAACTCACTCAGTTAGGAGTTGGTAGAGGAGGAGGCCTGTGCCCAGCAATGGGACGTAATTGAGCTGATGATGATGATGAAGACGATGGAATGTTGTAGTAATATAATATTAAAGAATATACTTTATGTATATGTCCTCGACTTTCCTTAGTACTTTTTAGTAGCATTTGATAGAATGGAAGCATGGTGTAGAGACAACAATTTTAAAATATGCTCGAAAAGAGTCACAATCCTTTACTTTGCGAAACGGTTGAGTTCATTGTCGCTATTGTGTTGATTTTACCAATTCTAAATAAATTTTGTTAGAAAATTAGTCATAAAATAAGTTTTAATTGCAGTGAACATTTTGAAAGACTTTTGTTGAGATTATTTCATTTGTTAAAATTAATTACAGAACAGTTTTGCATTTTCAACTTTTGAAGCCTTTTGTGTCATCTTTATAAATTTTAAATTTTAGTTTAGGCCGAAATTTTAGATAGATGACATATAAATAGAGACATGAAAATGTTAGACATGTGTGTATGGGAAATGTTACGTGTCTAATTAATGTTACTTTGTGTTAATTGTCACAATGAATTTGATTGTTTACTGGCTGCACACGATATATACTTTTTTAACCCGAAAAATAAAGACACTCATGTTGACACTCATGACACACTCACACAATGTTGGCTAACTAAATATAAATTAACGCGATCGAACGCAAGCTAAAGCTACTTCCACAAATACCTACGAACTAGGAGTCTGTCTATAGTCACGACATCAGAATATTAATTTGGGTATAATACAAGTATTGTAACGAAGATGATCTCCGTTGAGATTCGCATGAAATTCGATTGCGCACGGACGCGGGGTGGAGGAATGCACCTCAAGTATTGTCTACAATTCGATTTGGATTGTCTGCGGGTTGCGCTGAAATACGATATTGAGATAAGATTTGGCAGTGAGATCGTCTGCGATGTTAATATTATATCGTTTATATCAGTAATCATGATTATTTACGCCATAAAAGCCGTTTATAACCTAAATTAAATAGGTAAATTATTGCTAATAAAATAAAGGGCATAGATTTTTTGTAATTAAAATTTTTAAATGACTTTTGGGACAGACAGATTGGACTATAAAACCTTTGAAAAAATGAGCCTTGGTGTACCGGGTTAAAGCATATTTGAATTGACAGTAAATTTTCTATTAAAATCAAACATAGACTATAAACCAAACAATATATCCTTCTCTTTTGCAATAATAAAAACTCTGCTGCCAAAAGTAAAAACCGTTTCAAAAACATCCACACAAATACTTACAACTATTGTCTAACATTACTATATCAATTTCCACGACAAAAATTGCGAAAACAAAGCCCAAGTTAATTTCGGTGCACATTAGCATAATATTGGTCGATGGCAGACAGTCGGGCCCGGTATAACCGCATCAGCTCGGTCGGCTGGCCCACAATATTGGAAACGAGCCCTGGGGCGCTTCGCCCTACGCTACTCGGCCCTCCGTCCTCCCGGGGTCATGGCATACCCAAATCTGTGCACTATTGCTAAAGCGCGGAGTTAAGATGGGTTGAAATATTACGAACTTAAAGAAGATAAGATGAGAGTTGATTGGTATTAGAAAATACCATTTTGATTTGAGAAAGAAGCTTAAAGAGCTCGTTGTTTTTGGTATTTTTATATCTTATGGATTGCATAGTAAACTAGTAAACTATGGACTAGCGATCTGGCTTGATTTATACAAGGGGTAAAAATTTGATAATAGACAGACATCATTAGGTATCCCATTACTTTCTCGGCCGTTGCTATAACCGAAATACACTGTATATTGGTATCCATAAACTTATGAACCATTTTATAAACGTTCAATACGAATATAAATGGAACCCCGTATTTAGTTGTAGGTTACTTTTTTCTCAAAAATAGTTTAACTTCAATAAATAGCCTTGAATTAAATTATACAAATTTCTGACCTGGGAGTTTGCTTCCTTATTTCCCTACGTTTCATCTGGTGGGGATATCAATGAAACCGTATCTCAGTTGATATTCGCCATCATTTCGGTTGAGCGGAGCATGACATTCGGTTATATTCTCATTTAGACGATACTGGAGATTGGAATTGTGTGGGGTGCGTGCGGGATGACTTTCGCAGCTACCTATACTACGTACTGTAAAATCAATAAGGAAATATTGAAATTAGTCGAATCATTAATGTGTTATTTTTTTTTATTAAGCAGTGATAGGTTTACAAGGTACAGTATATTGTTTATGCCTTATGGTTAGCCGAAAGGGTAATCGTTTACGATTTTTTTTGTCATTAAGAGGTTCAGATGCACGGTCGATAATTTCGGAAATTGGATGATTATTTTTTGGCTCACTTCTGTCTCTCTGAGTCAATCTCGCCGTCTTTTACGTGAGACTGTTATGTATATGGGCACAAAAATGTACCTCTGCCTACTCCTCCGGGAAATAAAGGCGTGAAGGTATGACTCATCATAACTTTTGAAGGTATTTGCCTACAAAGCCTGGATTACACCTCAGCAAACCACACCACATATTCAGATATGGCTTCAGAGCCACCAAGCATATTTCAGTCTCCACCTAATTTCCTTCCATCCCACAATGAGTTGTTGTCTACATCGTTAATTCTAAACTGTTTGACTTGCAAACCCGATTATGTCTGGAGCGAGTGATTAAGCGGCGGTAAAACAATCTGTCGTCCATGGCAGTAGTCTCGGGACAATGGCATTAGCGATGTTTCGGCGTACGGAAGGCGCAGACATGGGCACCTTTGTCGGTATAATTGCCGCCTCGAGGTACGGTATCCTGGGGTTGCTATAGATGGTATAGAATCCCTGGATTACATGCATTTATTGGGTAAGGATTAGAAACTGAAGGAATGGCTGTTAGATTAGTTCTAGGGTATTTAAATACAGTGGTTTCGTTTTTATGTCCTTTGATATTTTGTGGCAAAGTTGGTGGAAACAATTAAAAGTAGGTGCAGACTTCTTTCTTAATTGAAAATACTTAATATAATCGGTATTTTTTTGAAAAAATAACGGCAATAGGCTTGCATATTACATTGGAAAATGTGGGGCAAAAATGGGCTTCTAGCTTACCTTTAGGGAATACGACTTAAGTATGTATGTGTCTGTCTTTAAAAAACGCTATGTGTGGTAACCGATGGAATGCGAGGTTTCTCGTTCCCTACCCTTAGAACAGGACTAAACATCAAAACCGCTAAAAGTCCTAAACTTCCGTGAATTTGTCAAAGTAGGCAACCCCACCGGAGCGAGTCTATCTCATCTCGCATTTAAGTGTTATTTAAACGTTTCATGAGCTCATCTGGGACACAAAGCGGCTCTCGTTACTCTGATATTCGGCTTTAGACCGCGGCTAATCGCATTTTGCCAATCTAGTTTGTGCTGTCATTACTCACTCTAGTCTAAAAGGTACTTTATAAGGTATTTATAATTACAGAGTATAATTAAATCTCCATTCAAAAGTATATTTTTGAGTTAGATTGAAGGCGATTTGGTAGTCCTGATTTAAAAAGTCTGGTTTTTTGCTGTAGCTGGTGGTGCTGGAACTGTTATTTGTTGCTTCATTGGTACAGTTTTAAGCAAAAAACATAACATAACATGGTTTACATCTGAGGGGTTGAAGCCTTCTTAGTCCATCACGCTGGCCTAGTGGAAATATTAACTAAATAATGAAGTCATAAAAGATTAATGACTATCTCGTCGTCTCGTTACATACGTGCGTGCCATGTAATCTAGGGGTCCCAGATTTAATACCGGGAACGACAAAGTAATGAAATTTATTTAATTAGTGCTAAAGTTGATTTCCAAATTAGATAAAAAAAAAACTAAACGAAAATGTTCCTTTCTGGTTCCTCAATACATTTAACAATTTCATAGCCCAACGGATTAGCTCGTTGAAGTGGCAATGGGCCGGCCACATGGCGCGGAGAACTGATGGCCGATGGGGCCAGAAAGTTCTCCAGTGGAGGCCACGTACTGGCAAGCGCAGCGTGGGACGTCCCCCGACAAGGTGGTCCGACGACCTTGTCAAGGTCGCGGGACGTCGCTGGCTGCAGGCGGCTTCCGACCGTTCCCGGTGGAAGTCATTGGGGGAGGCCTATGTCCAGCAGTGGACCAACACAGGGCTGACATGATGATGATGAATACATTTAAGTGAAAGCTAATAAATATGCATTGCTATTGACGTTAGTATTTGCTAGGTCTAACACTGTCTGTACATATTCAGGGCCGCATGCAGTCCGCTAGGCGGGGGGTCGTGTCCCCCGCTCGTAAGTTACCGCCATGCATTATGCACCACCTTCATGCTTCATTTGTACATATCGCCGGCACTTGTGCACTTGCTATCGCTTTGGGGATCCGCAGACCGTATTTGGGTGACGAAAACCCCTTGGGAATAGTGGCGGAACTTTCATAGAACTTCTAAGTTTGCCTTTCTAAACTCTGAATAATCTTAATGCTTTAAATCGTTGGACATGTAAATGAGAATCCTACTCCAGTATGAATAGTTATAACCTAGACTATAATAAAATGAGGAAATAAAATACCTAGATAAAAAAAGAAAATTATTGTTAATGTTACATTTGCAGCCTAATAATTGTAGGCTGTTTTTTTACTATGTGACAGTTTTAGCGCAAAAATTTTTTCGTTTGTATTAAATATATCAGTTACAATTTGCTAAATCAATACATGGATAAAAGTAAAGAACACATTTATAGAACATGACGATTAAATTACATAACAGTAGATTCCCTATTTCACATTTCGCGGAACATAACCTTCCTACAAAAATATATAGAAAAAAATATTAATGACTTTTTCCTTAATTTAAGGGAGACATTAAAACGTCTTTTACATCCATTAGTAAATAACAATCAACAATAATACGTGCAAAAACAAAACGCACCACTCCCTCCGCATTCGGGACACACTTGGCCAGTTATTAAAAACATCTGCTTTGTAGTTAATATTAAAACGAAATGAGTTTTTTAAATTGCATCCTTAGCGAATGCACTTTGTACGAATTAGTTTGTTTTATTAAATTGACAATAATAATTTAATGTGAACCGCTCGCGATGAATTCATGTGCAAAAATTAAACGGCAGAACGGAACACGCCTTTGTTTCTGAAAAGTAATTTGACAGTTTGAAATACAAATGGTTGGAGGGAAATAGACAATGTATAGTCTGTGCCATGGATTCAAAAACCGAATGTTTTTTTTATTAAGGGTTTTCGTTTTTTCTTCAAACAAATTACTCTTAGTTTGCAAATATTAACAAATAATAAGGTCCTTAATTTGCCGCTAAAACTTTTATTGTATATTTGATATTGTTATAAAGCTCCGTGGCGCAGTTGGTTAGATACTAGCTTGTGAGGCTGACCCCCGGTTTGACCGGATTTGACCCCCGCGAAAGACATATTTGTGGATCCACAATATATTGTGAGTATGTTGTCCGGCAAATAATTCTACTAGTATAAGATCGGTAAGATTGTACCGTAAAACTAACCACATATTTTTCTGACCTTCTTCCTAGTACGTTATTTGTATTTGTAATCGGCCTTACATTATTTTCGCACATATCCTTATAACGCCATCTGGTAGACATACTTACTAAATAAGCTATTGAAACAAGATCATGGAAAAACCATAAGCCGCCATACGAATTAAAATTAATTGGGCTATTGAAAAAGAAATCCTATGAAAAACTAATTTGAGAATCCCACATACGTTTATGGCTGGATAAATTAGCCGACGCCTCTTGAAATAATAACAAGTGGGTATTGCCGCGAAAGGTCAAGCAATTGTCGCGCGACAAAAAAGCAAGTGCAAATTGACGCGTCATGTTTGTCGCCGACGCAATTGATTGCAATCAGCAGCGGATATGGCCAAATTAGATTACAGCTTTGTGCACATCTGTTAATAATGTGCCTGCGATGGTTATTGTGACAGCCTAATTTAGCTTCTGGATGTTTGTGATTTGATTGAATGCAGCTTAATTTAGCGTTGATCTTCTTCTTCTTCATCAACCCATATACGCCCACTGCTGAGCACGGGTCTCCTCTACCATTGAGAGGGTTTTAGGCCATAGTCCACCACGCTGGCCTAGTGCGGGTTGGCGGACTACACACCTAAGAAATTCCTAAAAACTTTTAGGTGTGCAGGTTTTATCACGATGTTTTCCTTCACCGTTAAAGCAAGTGATAATTCAATTTGAATACACACATAACTTTCGAAAAGTCAGAGGTGTGTGCCTGGGGTTTGAACCCGCGACCGTCAAGATTCTCGACCGCGCGCCTAAACCTCGAGGCCATCACTGTTTAGCGTTGATCAGTTGTATGGATTCAGGAAATATGTTTGGTAAACGGTGATAGGATTTTACTGTTATCATAACCTTTGGTTTTATGACCTCAGGAAGGCTTGAAAAGATTGGTATATTTGAGGGGTTTAACCATTCATCTTGGCGCAAAAATCATATATGAAAAGAGCTAAAGGATTCGACCAAAACTTTCTAAAACTTTTTCCATTTTCTCCAGGGATTTTCCAGTGAGAGAGAGAGGCCTACAAACTTCTGAATATTTTCATAATTTTTTTCAAAAGATTTTTCTGAGTCCAGAAAAGATACCACTTTAGTAAAATATAATGTAATAGAAGCTACCTAATCATTTAAAAAAGCAAAGCAGTGATGGCCTCGAGGTTTGGGCGCGCGGTCGAGAATCTCGACGGTCGCGGGTTCGAACCCCAGGCACACACCTCTGACTTTTCGAAGTTATGTGTGTATTCACATTGAATTATCACTTGCTTTAACGGTGAAGGAAAACATCGTGATGAAACCTGCACACCTAAGAATTCTTAGAAATTTCTTAGGTGGGTAGTCCGCCAACCCGCACTAGGCCAGCGTGGTGGACTATCGCCTAAACCCTCTCAATGGTAGAGGAGACCCGTGCTCAGCAGTGGGCGTATATGGGTTGATGAAGAAGAAGAAGAATCATTTACCTTTTACATTACACAACTCGCCATTAAAACATAAAATATTAACACTATTGATACAAATGTGTTTCAAAAGTCATAAGTCATTTTAAACCGACGTTAAAAAACAAATGACTGCCATCTGCCCATATCCTAATATGAAAAGAATATTAAAACAATTGAGCAAATTTAAATGACTATTATGCTAATTTGAAGCAAAGAGGTTTCGTTCATTTCTTATTCGGTACTAAAACAAATGTGTGTGTGTTTGCATCAAGACATGGCAGTAATGATTGGCTCACATAATCGGTATATTATGTTGGATAAAAATGGTATGACGTCATATTTAACTGTCTCGTTGACTGCAATCGATTTGGCTTAGGTTATTTAATGTGTTTCAAAGGTAATTTGGCATTGAATAAGTTTTATTGAATTCTAGCTACGTGTGCATTGTGCATAGGATGTTACGTTTTGTACAGACGTATGTTACGTCATTAATGTTTTTTATTCTTCGTCGACGATTGTCAAAACACAATTATTTGATTGCTTTTTGTGATGGATTTAGATCCTGCCTTCTATGGTTTAAGTACAACAGGATTCAATTAGAATTCATTTAGATCCCGCCGGGGTGGTGAGAAATGATTTTTAATATCCATATATCTCTACATAGACATCAGCATCATTTTCTTGCTCTGTTGACTGTTACCAATTTAATTAGGGGTCAGCACAGTATGTTTTATCCTTCCTATCATCTCTATCACCCGTCATGTTTTCATCTCTTTATACACATCATTACGAACATTAAGAATCTGATCTTATTATGTTGTTCGCGTGCGCCATTTTTCATTCGTTCTACCACATTTGTTAGTAGGTACTTAGTAATTATTCGTTTGGAGTACCTATTAGAATTTCAGTTAATAGTAGCATATATGGCAAAGTATAATATAGGATCAAATTTCGCACGTACGCTGCCAAGGTTCCGACAGAAGTACATTTTAGTACAGAACGCGAAAGGTGGTTTTTTGACATGTCATTAGACCTGGACATTCAATATTGCAAGTTCAAGATTTCCTTTGTTTCCCGAACAAAACTATTCCGAAATACTTTTGTAATATCTAAAAGAACATCCTCAGCTAAAACAAAACGTTGGCAACGACATTATTACAGTCTGTCGGGCACGTATCGATATCAAACAATCGGCGCGGTCACTGAGCCCTTGTAAATGCACAAAACAAAAGCTGTGATTTCAATCTGGACTGATTTATTCGACACCTCGAGAGCGATCCGTGGCCGCCCTCCCGCCGCTGATATATCACTGCTAACCACCTACCCGCCTTATCTGATCTCCTGCAGCTGTGCTTTCCACGAAACAAATATATTTACAGTAACGAATAATACAGTTCGTATATCTAGTTATTAATGTATATAGCAGTGATGGCCTCGAGGTTTAGGCGCGCGGTCGAGAATCTCGGCGGTCGCGGGTTCGAACCCCAGGCACACACCTCTGACTTTTCGAAGTTATGTGTGTATTCAAATTGAATTATCACTTGCTTTAACGGTGAAGGAAAACATCGTGATGAAACCTGCACACCTAAAAGTTCTTAGGAATTTCTTAGGTGTGTAGTCCGCCAACCCGCACTAGGCCAGCGTGGTGGACTATGGCCTAAACCCTCTCAATGATAGAGGAGACCCGTGCTCAGCAGTGGGCGAATATGGGTTGATGAAGAAGAAGAAGAAGAATGTATATAGCGGTGTTGTAGCTGAGCTAGCATGGTAAAATTAGGCCTGACCGTTTTGGTTGGTAATTAATAAATAATAGTAGTGCATTTGATGGTCTATCCTGAAAATATTACCTAGTAATGTGATTTCGGCAAGCTTATTGCCATAAGGTGGAATCGTGGCATTACATTTAATCGACAAGCGAGATAGTTATGACCAGAAAAATGTAGATAGATCGGTTATATTCACAATTTTCTTTAGACATTAGCGTGTCATTTTTTTTACCTATAAATGTATTAAAAAGTAATTTATTCAAAATTAATTTGATTTTTTGTTTTATAATATAAAATATCACATTAGAAGAGTATCATTGCTTATGCCATAAAAAGTACCTACATCATAGCGGTAAATAGTTTTTGAAAGACAGCTACACCATCTTAGCTTTTCCATCTTGATATATTAATCTGGTAATACCCATAGATCTAGCAAAGCTGTTCCATACAAAATCAATGAATAACTCTTTTGCCCAGTAAAGATACCTTAAAAGCAGTTTAATTGCTATCAATAATTAAAAGGCATTCGTACCGACTTTATCTAAGTAAGGTGTTAGTGACTTAATGTGCGGCCGCCCGAGGCACAGAACCCTGCACCCCAACCATACATTTCTACTACGATTAAGTTATTTATGTGCTACAAGAGATACCGATCGTGTAATTTTATGATACCTCCAGACCGGTGGTAGCTAATAGCCGGCTTTTAAGATTCACTGCTTGTCAAAACGTTTAATGTTGATTTATGGGCTGGAATCTTAGGTTTGATTTTTTTTATTGTGTTTGTGACTCTGGATGTTGCTGGTCCTTATTGGTAGAATATTAATAACAGGCATAGTATTTGTGTTGTAAAGGGGGACTATTCTGCTTAATTTTTTTGAAACGTCAAACTATTGGGCCAGATACTCACTTTTTACTATTACAATATCTTTTAAAGGTATTACCAAGCGAAGTTTGGTTATATTTTGGAGGGGACGCTGACGGAAAAACTACGTTACAGTACCTACAAGTGACTTATAGCGTTATGTTAGAAATATATTATGGTCTTCTA
Source organism: Cephonodes hylas (assembly GCA_030295005.1). Classification (NCBI taxonomy): domain Eukaryota; kingdom Metazoa; phylum Arthropoda; class Insecta; order Lepidoptera; family Sphingidae; genus Cephonodes; species Cephonodes hylas. Next base: position 12,447,829 of record AP025371.1, read on the forward strand.
TTTGATATTTATTACTCAAAACCAAACAGTTTCTCTTTTTCAAATGCAGAATAAGTCGCTTGCAGAACCTAATTATTGACATAACCTTCAGATTGAAACATTGAAAACATTTGACACACGAAAAGTTTTACAATGTAATAATGAACAATACGTTGGGTACGCAACGAGGCGGCATCTGAGCGCTGCTCTCAGAATTTTTATCACCGTTCAACCCTTGTGACTGGTGAAAAAAAATTTAACGTGACGAACGTGAGCTGAAAACGTGAATACCTCGGCCGGGGCTCGAATCACTCCGCGCTTTATTGTTTGTGCAAATACAGTTATGAATGCAAATCGTTTTGTGTCATTCTTTGGTGGGAGACGAAATCAGGTTGACGACAATTGAAACTGTTTTAATTGTCGGAATTTTGTTTAAGCTATGTCCGAGTGTAGATTTATTAAATTAGATTTTTTAATTTGCTTTCATGTTAATGTGAATCTTTGTTCATTTCCATGTAGTTACATATAAAGTGATTCACAATTTTTAATTCGATACTCAACGAGTACCTTAAAGTATTTAGCTTAATATCCACAGTTATTGTGTATGCAAATCGCTTAAGTTAGATGTAACGGTCGTTCCGAAACTATGTTTATGTTTTACATAGGATGTGAGATAATTGCAGTTATCATAATATATAATTAAAAAATATGTGTAGTTACTGAGTATTGTCATAAAGAAACCTTGTAAGCCTTAGTCCGATTTGGTATACACTCTAAGCTTACTTAAATTTTCTGTATGTGTCTCATCGTTGTCCATTGTAAATTATTGTATTGTGCCCGTGTAGGTCACTGGTCCTCGGTAATTAGAGGTCTATTAATTAACCCTCGCGGCAGTGTGACGTCCCACACAATGTGCCCTCAGTTCTGGGCCGCAAGAACACAAGATTAACCGTGATACGATTAGGATGCTGATTTGATGGAATTGTTAAATGTTGTTCTCCGTGTTATGGTTCCTTTTCGTAGCACACGTGCGTATATTGATATTTTTTAGCATTTTGAAACTTGGTTTAGAAGTTTTGGATGGTTTTGATGCAGAGATCTGGTTAAACTGGACTATGCTGTGCTTATTTGACGAACAAAAATATTTTTGATGAATACAGTGAACTGGTTAAACTAAGATTAAGAAGAAAAGAAACTCACAACATTTAAAATCCGAAGTAAAAAAAAAACAAAATCTAACGGAATCTGCAATTAAGACCTCCATTATTAAATTTTAAAAATCGAACATTCAATTGGTGCAATTAAATGATATTTGGAATAATGACACGCGGTGTATCTCCATTAATCGACGGCTGCGGCGTTTCGCTAATGAAGATATTTGGGGCAGAGCGCTATCTTGTTGTCAATAAATATCGGGCCTCCGCCCCCGCCTGAAGCACTCGCTCTTCCGCCACGCACTCGCACCGTTTATTAGCCTCCTTTGTTACGAAATCGATGGAAAGGCACACCCCTTTAGCGGTTGAAACCTGTGATACTATCTTATACTGGACAAAACATGGTTTTCGCGTTTTAGAGTTTGGTGGGACTATTGTTGTTTGTAATAAGGGTGTAATAATCACCTCGAGATTTAGGCAAGTTCGAGAATCTTGGAGGTTGCGGGTTCAAACCTGTGTTTTGGAAGTTATGTGTGTATTCATAAATTATCACGTAGTTTCACAGTGATGGAAAACTACGTAACGTAACTTACACACCCGGCATTTCTCAGGAATTCCTTCCAGTCTACCGCACTAGGGCAGCGTGGTGGCGCTAACGTTCTCAGTTGTAGCGGAGACCCCTGTCCAGCAGTGGGACGTCGTGGGCTGATATAAGATATTCAACTTAAAAAAGGAATAATTTAAATTTCTAATGATTTTTTAAAGATCGACAATCCTAAGCTTATCTCTTCTTTTGAAAGAAGAATGAATCTACTTTGAAAACAGTGTTCGACAAATATTTGTCTATATTTTCATGATTGATTGATCTTTAAACTTGAATATTTCACATAAAAATTTCAATATTACCATAAATGGGTATATTATAAAAAATATTGCCAAATAAAGGCGAAAGTGCACGACAAAAGGTTTTCGTGAAATTGATTCGCCGCTTTCGCCGAATGCCGCCGTTTTTGCCACGTCGTATTCGGCGTGTGAGTTTTTGCCGAAAGTCGGCGAACACCTTAACACTTACAGTTTTTCATGTTATTTATGATATGGCTCGGGATACAGGCAAGTGAGACATTACTATTTTATTAATAGTTTTTTATTTGGGTCAGATGTTGAAGTATACTTCAAGCCCAATTGATCGTGATTGAGAATGTAGGCAGGGAAAAGGAGCTCGTTAGGAGCAATGTTTTTGGCATTGTGACTCTACCAACCCGTGTCTGTGTTTCTCTTCATAATAAAACATAAATAAACGTGGTGAAGCATGTTATTTCGATATTGCAGGTCGCAAAAATATCATTTATATAAATGTTGAAAATCAGCAACACAATACTTTAATAGATAAGCCTAGTTTCAAATTCAGACATAGTTTACACCAAGATTAAGTCTTTCTTATCGTAGAAAATTGATTGCAGCTGTCAAACCACTGAAATATAATTAGGTATCTATAATATTGTATCCATTGATCATTCACTAACCTTGTTCTCGTTTTGCACTTTCGTAAATGCACGAAAATATTCGCAATCATAACTTAACAAGATCCATTTAAAAACAATGTGGGAGTGTAAAAAGCGTTCATATTCCAATTATTTGGGGAACAATTATAATGGTTTAAGTCGAGTGCGTAATTATAGAGAAAATTGGGCGTTTCGTAAAAAATCTGGTTCCGCCGCCTCCGAAGTATCTTAATTAGTACGATGGCCGTGGAGAGTATGGTAAAGTGCTAAATGGATTTACTGGGGGGCTATTTAGCCGTATGCTTATTAAAATATAATGTTTTGTAGTAAGGGTTCATGCTAAGAAATTTCAAATGTAGAGTTAATCAGAGAACAATAGAATTGTTCATTCTTATAATAAAAGGCATTAAAATAAAAGAGTATCTAAAAAGTAGCAAAAAAATATGCAAATTTAATCGTAGAAAACTAGAATTATTCACCCTTATAACAAAATACAATGAAAGGGTATCTAAAAAGTGGCAAATTATTATGTTTACTTGTTGTAGTGAAATTATTAAATATTTTCGTTCATCATATGGATCTTAACATAGTCGATATTGATTGAAAATATCCGCCAACTATGAATGGACATATCGAACTTCCCAGTACTAATAAATGGCTCCTTTAAACTATTTCTAATCGTTACGTACGTGGGTACGTGGAAACGTTTCGAACGGGCACAGATTGAATGGTTTCGCACTAGACGCGTCAAGTGGGCCAAGTGGGGCATTATCCCACGCGGCTTACGGTCCGTTCCTCAATAATTCATGTTCGCCACATACATGGCCTGCAATTATCTTCAATCACACTTCGTTAGCAACGAATCTGGAGCTATTAACACAGCTGCCTTTTTACCGGCGAACCAATCGGCCGCCTCGTCCGCCATTTTGCGCAATTACGATGCATAAGATGGCTGCCAATATGGCGGCGTTCATTCACGGCTTTTTGCTTTGCGCACTGCATGGCAATGTGAGTGAAGTTTTAATTATTTCTGCTTCATTACGAATGCTTTAATTAAGTTTGTTGCACAGACAAAATATAGCTGGCTCGTTCTAAATAGACCAACGCCTTCGCGTTTAAAAATGTTAAATGGAGCATGACGTATCGCGTATAATTTTACGTAATAGATTCATTTAAGATGATTAATGATGTTTAGTTCTTATTTCCAGCAAAAAACCCTTACTTCATTGCAACATTGACGTCGTTACTAGAGTACGTCCGTCTTAATAATTAAAGTTGGAAGTACCGCGGCAAAAAATACGAAGGTGTTGGTTGTTTCACAAAGTATTAAAACAAACATGCACAAAATATTTACCTACATAAAGTCGTAACAAAATAAATTGATTAAAGTACGGTGGGTTTAAAAGAATTCACAAACATATCGCCTCCCAAACTATTTATTGGTAAAAGTAAATCTTTCATTCATCAAACTGAGATGCCTAAACATTGAAGCATCATTTATTGTACTCTAGAAAATAAACTTTTACCCAAACAATAAAAAATGACCATTACAAAACTTTACGCATTGATTCCCAACCTCAAATCTAGACATAAAGAGCTGCGACCACGAAAAAAGCGTCGAAAACAAGCGGATAATGGTGCGACGTGGTGTTATTTTACGAGGTATCATCAAAACTGTTCCGCCGTGCCACGCCGGGCCGGCAAACCAGCACAGGCCGGCAAAAAGAAGTTCAAGCATCCGCGCCCGCTGCGATTATGTCATTACCAGGGACGCTCGTAAAAAATTAAAGGGCATTTTAGTATGCAATGATACAGTGCAATTAAATGCCGAGGGAAAAAATTAGCGTAGGGCTGCCAGCGGTAAAATAGTTTCGTTGTTTGGATTTCTCAAGAGTTGTACGGCGGATAGACTGTTTCCAATATCGGTTATTTGTAGGGTGAATCATATTATGTAGATAAAGAGTAATGAGCATGAAAGTTGAACAACAAACATAGAAAGGCTAAAGAAAAGATCGATGGAGTGAGAGAGGATATGAAAGAAAAAGCGGTGAATGAAGACATGAGGACTGATAGGTATATTTGGAAAGATGAAACATACTGTGCCATTCCATCTGTCAGTTCTTGATTTCATCATCATCATCATCAGCCTTTATTCGTCCACTGTTGGACATAGGCCTCTCCTATGGCACGCCACTGGGCTCGATCTTCGGCTCTCCTCATGCAACCGTTGCCAGCCACCTTGCGGATATTCTTGATTTCACCCACCTAATATTGAAAAGTCAGAGTTGTGTGGCTGGGCTTTGTACTCGTGACTGCCGAGATTTTGGGTCGACTTTGCGCGTTGTTTGGATTTTGTAGAAGCCCAAAACCTCACCTTACTTAATGTTAAGTTTAATGGCCTTACTCTTAATTTTCACATAAAATGAAAAAGTCATGACTCCACAATAAACAATTATAGACAAGACATTACACAATTAACATATAACCCTTCTTCTATGGAAGTACAACCACTGATTATCACTACTTAAGTGGTTCCATTTCTACTTGGGTAATACAAGGGTGTCAGTTTCAAGTTGTATGTTAAGGGTGTTATACATTCTACACCAGTTAAGTAAACAAACTGTCGCAGCCCTGCAAGAGCGGCGAATGCGATCGCATTGTCGAAATATCGCATGGTTTTGCGCGCCACTGTGACGAGCGGCTGCGCCTGCGCACGCCGCGCCGCGATACCGATCGACGAGATTTTTGTACCCCTCGCTCATTTCACACACTCCCCTAATGAGCCACTCGAATATTCACGATATTCCAAACAGTAATTAACTTGTTTTGTTCGCCCAAGATGGTACCGCTACTGAGAGATTCGCGAAATATCGCCGTGAATGAAATTCACAATGTAGTCTGGTTGAAGTGTATTATTCTTTGGTTAGTTTTCATAGATTTTGAAATCAATGTCTTATACATTGTGTTATGTCTACGTCAGACTAATATATAAAATAGAATCGTTAAATCATTTTTTCTATGAGGATTTGATGGACCTTATGCTCTTCTAAAATGTTGAATATTTCAAGCTGGCCGGCAATATTAATGAACTGGGTTTGGCAGTAATATCTTATAAATAAGTCCTGTTAATTAGCTAATTAAAACTACAAGCGGATTTATATGCAGGTACCATGAACATTAAGAGGTGTAAAATAATTCCCAAACACTCTTGTAGCAGTGTGTATGTGTGTGTGATGTGCAAAAGTAAATTCATATAGGTGTGTACATCACCAGCCCATATACACCCCACTGCTGGGCACGGGCGTCCTCTATAACTGAGAGTGTTTAGGCCTTAGTCCACCACACTGGGGTAATGTTTAGTCTAGACCAGGGCTTCCCAAACTATGCGCGGCAACATCCGAGGGGCGTCGCGAGGCGATGGGCAAACATTCGCTGTCCGTATTTTTCTGATAACCTCATATTACGCTAACTACTGCTGTTTTTATCTCCAGTAAAGTAGGTAGTTTTGATGATGGGGGGGGGGGGGGGGGATGCGTCGCAAGAAAAATAATAACTCTGTAGGGCGTCATAGTGTAAATAAGTTTGGGAACCCCTGGTCTAGACATCTCAAAATTCTCTGTAGCTCTTAAAAACAAACAAAACGTGAATGTAAAAATACTTTCAAATTACAATAATCAGAATAAAAAAATATAATATATTTTGTAAAAAGCAGTGATGGCCTCGAGGTTTAGGCGCGCGGTCGAGAATCTCGGCGGTCGCGGGTTCGAACCCCAGGTACATATCTCTGACTTTTCGAAGTTATGTGTGCATTCAAATTGAATTATCACTTGCTTTAAAGGTGATGGAAAACATCGTGATGAAACCTAGATCTAAGAGTTTTTAGGAACTTCTTAGGTGTGTAGTCCGCCAACCCGCACTAGGCCAGCGTGGCGGACTATGGCCTAAACCCTCTCAATGGTAGAGGAGACCCGTGCTCAGCAGTGGGCGTATATGGGTTGATGAAGAAGAAGAAGAATATATTTTTATCGGATTTATACCATTGTATTTTATATGTTGGCTTACTTAACCTTTGAGTAGAAATTACGAGTAATCCTCCCCCTCTACCCCATTCCACGCAATTTTTATCGACGCATCATAAAATGTAATTTTAGTATCTAAGACGATAAACGCTATTGATTGTATAATAATTTAATTCGCACGTTTGCTGCGAGTGATAAAATTCGTAGATAGCAAGAAAAGGTGTCTGAGTTTCTTCAATGAAATAGTACGTGTTACTAACATCATTATGCAACCTTAAGGACCCATAAATTATATTAATTGAAGGCACACCTTTAATGCTCACGTATTAAAAATATATTTAAGAAAGCTCGTAATTATTAGATCGTTTAGGAATAACGCTTTCTGCCGATTAATGATATTTTTCAATTTGCATTTAGTAATAATTTAATTAAATTATATTAAAGTTTGCACGTTAAGATAGTTATTACTTATGGTCCGTTAAAAGTTCATAAAAACCATGCATTAAGATTTTTAATAGATTTTATAAAAAACTAGCTTTTGCCCGCGACTCCGTCCGCGTAGACTCTAGGGTTAAGTGCAGAGAGATTTTGCATTTATAACATGTTTTTCCCACAGGATTAAATTTTCCAGGATAAAATTATCCCATGTTAATTCTGTGAGCCCTACCTACCTCTATACCAAAAATCATTGAAATCGGTTTGGTAGATCCAGAAATACCCACTCCCACGGGAATACTCCATTTTCCGGGATAAAAAGTATCCTATGTTCTATCCTGATGTATAAGCTATATTATTGTAAAGTTTCATTAAAATCCATTCAGTAGTTTTAACGTGAAAGCGTAACAGACAGACAGAGTTACTTTTGCATTTATAATATTAGTATGGATGTACATGACTGTTATGTGAGTATTTATTTGTTTATGAAATATCCGCTTTTCGTTTTCAAATGTTTAGTCTAGTGCATAGAATTTGATTCAGTTATGTTATAACTTCCAATATTTGGTCCATTTTAACCTACAAAGTAATATTTAAGTTAGTCTTAAAAAGCTTGAGGAAGCCTAATTCAAATAGTTAAGTTCAAAGTAATAAATAATATGTAAATGATTTATATTCCTTGGTCGGTACCTTTGAACCAACGAATATTCTGACATCATTAATTACAACTAACATTAAACGATATTTTTATACGCGCAAAATGCACCGGCGCAATTGGCATTGTTAATTACATACATATGTAGGTACTTACGCACTACGCCTGCTGTCTTGAAGGGTCAGTAGAGAAGCATTTCTGCACCTATATTTCCCCAGATATATATCAATCATACAAGTGGTGAGCATATTGCTATTTTTCGGGCACGTTTACATATTTTGAAAATGAGGAAAAACCCAATAACACTTTTCTTGATCAGAAAGTCGAACTGGGGACTTCTAGATCGTATGGAACATTGGTGTGCCACGAGACCACGAGGCATAACTTATGAGGATAAAACTATATCTATCATTATGTTGAAATGATCTTGGTTATTCAACGGTCAGTATCTTGTATCCGTGAGGAAATTTGAGTCAATTTTCCACAACTTTTAACAATCAATTGAATGGACATACCAATTCACTTTAAATTGTGTTTTAATTAGTATATTGAAGTCTACTTAGCCATTCTGTGCGTTCTCAAAAAACGTCTATTATTATTCTATGCACCTGATTGTAAATCCTGTTTATACTTTCATCTAGATACCTATTATATTTTTAAGGGCACAGGCGAAACACCGTATAATCTATCAACAACAAAACAACTAGAACTCCAAGTGAGACGTACCAGGATAACATAAAAAAGCGCGACTTATACAATTCAAACAATTCGCACGTTTGATTAAGACATTTTCCATAATTAAGGCCAGAAGCGTTTGCTTTCGTCCCAGCCCGGCCGTACGTATACAGACTCTTTTTCAAACCCCCATATAAGGGCTTAAAATATAAACATTGCAATTGATGAGTACTAATTAAAATTCCTTCATACCACATGAGTAGCTTCGCATTATTCAAACTATGTTTTTCCTTGTCTCCTTTCGCGCTCATTTATGTGCCATAAACAGTTCATTAGGCGCACTAAAGAAATTATTATCAGATGTGTTCCGTAGAATTCTAGATTGCTAATGGAAAATGACCATTGCATTTCGTAGTAATGTTTTCAATATCAGGTAACAAACGCTGCAGTTTAAAACAAGCGAAATATCATTTTTTTACTTTTTGTATAGGAATTAACAGACTAAATTAAATGACTGAAATTTATTGTGCACTATAAAACCATAGATTAATTAATAACAGAAGTAAAGTCAGTTTTGAGTTATTTATTTTCGATGCTGTTTTTTATTAATTGAATTTGTAATTGTGTACACGAGCTCTTTTTGTATCGTGTAGTATACAACTTTGTTTCACTTTTACAAGAGTTTCTAAATGTTGAGTTATTTATTTATATTGTATTTAAAACAATGTAAAGGTGCACTTAATGGCTGAAGCATTCTCTTCCAGTCGAACCTTAGGTGTTGCAGAGGTGAATAGCTTAGGTGTGTACTTTAATTTATAATATACTACACATGATGTTATAGCTAACCCATACAAACAGTGTGTGATGTTGTGTGTGTGTGTAAGTGAGCAGTCGCCATCACATCGAATCACCTGAACAATAAAATGACGCTGAAACCCAGCAGTCCCCTTTACGACGAAAGAATGAAGGCCTATTAACCTGTTTGAAATCAGATTTCCACCAGCTAATCTAGAAGTCCAGCTGCTAAGATAGTTTTACACCTTGTATCCTTATCTAGGCTTGCTTAGCAAATCATCCTTTCGACAAGTAACCCGATAAGGCGTCTATTAAGCCTATCCCACCTGTTAGTTTAATTTCTTCATAACGCTATCTAGATCAAATATAAGTGCTAAAAACGTGGCTAAGTCACACCATCAATTAGCAGTAAATTAGGCTGGTTACAGTTATTGCAGATCGGTGACATCGGGTGGCGGTGGGTCGTGCACCCCGGGACCATTCACTTTAAATAATGAATGGAATGGATGGTGTACTTAAACGCCAATACAACTTTATCATCTAATTAAATGTTAATAAACAAAAACTGCTGTGGGGCGCGGTGGATGTGCGAGCGGGCAGCGGGGAATGGTTTTAAAAGTTAAGAGAGATTTGAGAATTCGTTGGTGAACAATATTGCACCAAGACCAGATTAGGATGGTTGGCTAAAACCTAGCTTTTACAGAAGAGATCCGTGCTCAGCAGATATAGATGTTATATCAGCAAATATAGAGTTGCAGGTAATATTTGTATGGCTTTAACAATATGCATTACTATAAAAACTTCTTATAGAGGATTAGAAAGAGAATTCTCCTCGAGAGGTTTTGAAGGCTGATATGAGCGAAAGGGGGGGCTGGAAGGTATAATAAATCATAGCTGAACTGAACAGGACATTCACCTGTTTTGTTTCCCATCTACATTGGTTTCCTGTCTACGTTTTGTCTCTCGATCTGGTATGTCTGCTAGATTTTTATATGGACTTAACCTGCTTGGCTGCTGTTTAGATTTTTTTTTAAAACGCAAAGTCCAATCGACAAGCTGAAGCGAGCGCGTATAGTTTCCGCTTGACGACAGCGGCGCGCGGCGCGACGATGACAAAAACTGGCCGGACCTGTTGTAACGGCCTGCGCCGGCGCATCGCCTTGCGGAGCAATTGTGACACATCAATACAAACAATTGGTTGCCTATTGTTTCACTAATTGCATTCATACCAGGGTTTATTGCAACGGTTCGTGGTTGTTTTTAGACGGTTAGAGTACAAATAGTTTTGTGGAAACGTTGCTTATGCACACAACTTGCGTGGACTTCAAAATAAGGACCGGAGAGGAAGGAAAACTTGGAAGTTAAATCAGTAGACCATTCTTTATTATTTTAATTGACTTATAAATATAACGTTTTAATCTAAGTTCAAAATATGTAATTAATAATACCAGGAAGTGAAGAAACGTTATAGTAAGGTAGTGTCGGCCTTATCGCTATCGGCGATTTCTTCCAGGCAACCGGTAGATGGACAATTCGTTGGAGGATATTAAGGAAAGTGACACCACATTTACTTTGAGAATCTTACGACTGTTACCGGACCATCGCATACAAATTGCAGTATTGATGAGTTATGAAGAATAATTAGAAGCGACGGCGCCGTTCCGCTCTGGTGCCTCCTCACGGCGTCCTCAGCACTTCGTACTACGCTTAGCATACCGTAGTTTTAATTAATATGTAACAATAATACGCAGAAGTCGTGATGGCTTCGGGATTGAGACAACGGTAACGCGTTCAAAGCCCAGGCAGACACCTCTAACTTTTCTAAGTTAAATGTGTAGTCACAAAAAATTATCACGTGCTTTAGCGGGGAAGGAAAGCATAGTGATGAAACCCGCGCGCCTAGTTTTTCAGATTTTTTTAGGTGTGTAGTCCGACAAGCCGCACTAGGCCAGCGTGGTGGACTAAGGCCTAAACCCTCTCAATGGTAGAGGAGGTCCGTTCTGATGGTGAATACTGCGCCAAAGAACTGTACAAAAGAGTGTCGCAATTGGTTCCCGTTTGAATCCAATTTGAAAGTTTTGAACTGGTAGCCACGTTGGATTACTGTGATACGAAATTAAAAGTGCCATACCAGATTTGATGATGCACTTGAGTGTCGCGTAGGTACCGGGTTCAGTTTACATTTAGGACTTCTTAATGTGAGGTCTAAACTCCTTGAATGACAACTATTTACAATTTGTCTATGGCTTCGATGTTGTACTTATAGTTTTAAGGATTCCAGCAGGGTAGGTGTTATTCCGAACTATGTAAGGCTAACTGCCTACATTCTGCAACATTAATTGGAAGAAGGAATGTCATTGTGAAAACTGTTAACACATTTTTTGTAGCAATGTAAATTGTTATTTTTAACCTAGCTTATTAATTAAAAGCACACAATTGTTTCAACGTTGCCTTATTAAAAACATACCTAATTGTAGGATTGAATATGGAATATTAATTGGAATCATTAAAATGTTATTACCTACTAGTTAAAGTGGACTGCGCAAGTTTCGCAGATAAAGTATGTGCCTTCGACCTAGAACTCCCGGATTCGACTGCGATCGATCATGTCGGGAAAAATGCTGAGTAGCAGCATGGAGTTTGTAAATAGATCCAAAAGCTGGTAAAGTTTCACCCTCTTTAACGTGCACGGAAACATACCGGACGAAATGTGGCGCAGAAGTAAGTCCACCTCTACCTGACTTTTCGGGGAGTTCATAGGGGTTTGTATGTATGTAAGCAGAAAAATAAAGTTTCATGTGTGACGTATGTCTGTGTGACTTCAGATAAAAAAGCCTTGATGGAACTTTTCAGTGTGCGAGGTCCTTTCGACGTTTTCCTTTTTTGTACCCATTGTTGAGAATGTGTTAGGATATTCAAAAATTAACAAATGCATTTTTGGATGTATCAGCTAAAGTTATTTGCATGTTTTCATTACAAGTTCAAGTATGTTATTTACGTGTATAGGAACGGTCAGTAAGTAGTCTTATTAAGGTGTCGATTTTACCACTGTAAAAGAAATATCGAAGTGTTATAATTTCTACATACTTTTTTATCGTTGTCTGTCGGTAGCCACCGTGTCTCTGTCGAGTGTAAATAACCACAATACACTACGTAATGTAATAGCACTCGCATGATTACTGACAATCAATACCTTTCCATTTCCATTGCTCGGCGCCAATACTGTGCGTGCTGCTGTTGATCCTGGAGTACAGGAGTTGCAGTGGCGGGTGTGTGGTGGGATAGGGCCAAAAAAATAAATACCTTTGTACATTTATTGATACACCTAGAACGGGTTTAAAACCACTTTTTGTAGGCTGATGATAACATAATGTAAACAAGCTGATCCCATGACACACCTGTATGTTATTTCCTTTTGTATTGAGCTTGTGTTCCGGGTGAATGCGAACTCATACTCATCATCTTTAACCCATGTACGTCTCAGTGCTAGGTACGCCTTCTATTAAATCAAAATTTAAACCTTAAAGATTATTCGGAATTTTGTAAAGCAAACTTTTGGGCTTCTATAGAAGTACCGCCAATGATAGAATACTTTTGCAGGCGTCAACGATTATTCTACGTTTATGTAAATTTTGAGTTTATTTGCTAATAAACTATTCTATCTCTGAAAGTGGCCTTCAAGTAATGGTAATTGGTAGACATCTTTTTCCCTGATCCTAATAAATATAAGCCACGAATCCGCGAAGGGATTTCCTCAACAAAAACCTATTATAGGAATTCATAGGTGATAAATAATTAATGTGCGGTGCTCGAGGAGGCACAATAAATCCATCGAGTCGTTGAGAGTGGCCTTCAAGTAATGGTAATTGGTAAAAATCTTTTTCCCTCATTTCGACAAATATTACCTACGCCTCCTGAAGGGATTTCCTCAACAAAACCTATAGTAGGAATTAATAGGTGATGATAATAATGTATGTAGTATGTAAATGTGTGCGGTGCTCGAGGAGGCACAATAAATCCATCGAGCCGTTCCGCTGGTGCGCCGCGCCACAAATTTGCATCGCTGCGTGTGCGCCACTAATCTTGTGACCAATATTTTTTTATTGCGCTTATTGTGCCCATGGCTACGGTGTTTTTAGGGATTTTTGACATAAAGCACTACTACTAACTCGATGTTCGAAATTTATGTCATAAACATTTTTAATGTTAAAATTAGGAAGACTAAAAATTTTGTCGAGACCTTTGCAGCAATAACATCGATCTGGCTGTATACTCATACTTTATTATTTACAAAGTAATTGGAGATAACTCAAGATATATTTCTAAACAATTAATAAATACATCCAACACCACCAACCCAGACCCGAAACAAATATTTGTGGATGAACTAACTGCCTTTCGTTTCACCAACTGGTAGCTATCAAATCCCCAGTATGACGTGTTTGTGGTTACTAGAACCAACTTTGTTTGCAACTATCGCTCGCGTTTAATTATTGCAGTTTAGCAACATCGAGCCGGCACGCTGTCCAACTCAGCAACCCGCCCGCTTTGCATACACATGTACCACTATAGGAAACCATTTGTTACAATTCACTTTTTATGAATATCGGAAAATTTGCATGCATTTACTACTGCTTGTACGCCGGTTGAGTAACGATGGTAATCTTGGACGGTGAATCTGTAATTCAATCGCAATTTTACTATAATATTAATAAGTAAATGTTTGCTAACCCGCACTAGGCCAGCGTGGTGGACTAAGGCCTAAAAACTCTTTATGATAGAGGAAGCCCGAGCTCACGTGGGAGGTGTGGACTGACGATGATTAAAAATTACCAAAATTAACACACAGGACGCACGTTATAGTATGTATATCAGGTAAACATTTAGGTTCCAATAAATAAACGGCATAATCTAGCCCATATCACAGATAAAGGTAAAATAAAGGTTTATTTCTGAAATAAAAACTTTAATAATTATGTACAAAATTTTAAATTCAAGGTAAATTATAGAGATATACAAGCTACAGTAGGTACTGTTTACAAGTATGCGATTGATTCTACTATATTAACATATTTTCATTACTATCTATGCACGACATTATGATTGCATTAGGCGGTAAATATATTTTTTAATTTTTCTCACATTATGCCACTGAAATCGTGGTCTATAAAAATCAATTTATAAAACGACCAATATATTACAAATGAAGCAACCGTGACATATAATTCAGTTTATACGCAAGATCTAATTTAATTGGATACCGTGAATATTTATATCCAATAGATTCATTGCCCCTTCATGCCATAAAATTAAGCCGAGTAATTACGCAACAATTCAAATGTTGACCATAAACATTAAACGACAAAAAATAACAAACAAATACTATCTATGGTAATCATTTTACTTTTGTAACCGCAATTAACCTAAATAAGTACATATTTGTCTATGCTTTTTGCGTTATCTGCGTCTGGCTGGAAACGTAGAACAGATAATAAAAACAATATAAATCATTCAATAAACGTTCGTTCGCTGTAGAAGTGCTCGAGTTACAAGTGTTTAATATTTATTTGACCAACTGACATGATATCGGGCCGGGAAAAAACGCACGTACTGACATTTTCATGTAGTTTTTATTAACGTTGCATCTGTAGAATTATAGTGGTAGTTTTGATATTCATTAATTGGCAACATCGAGTGTCGGTTGAATAGTTCGGAGCACACATTGGAATTTTTATGTGTTTAAATGACACAGGTTTGATCCTTTTTTTGTTTTAAACAAGGGCTATTTGAGGTTATCAACGACGTGACATGGATTTAATAGATTGGCTGTTTGATTGTCTACTGTCCATCATGTTCGGATTAAAAGTAACGAGAAGTTTGAAAGTAAAACGATCTGTGTTTAAAATAAGACTGTTAAAAATAGAGCTAGAATTTTAGACCATAGTCGAGATAGTTCAGATAGATTGATTTAAAAAAATAATTTTTGCCATTATTTGTACTATCATTCAAAAACACGATAGTTGACGAATTCCAGTTCCCAAGCCTAATAATAATGATGCAGAATCGAACGAAATTGCCCACCTCATACTCTCAATTAAAAATAGCAACGCGTATCATTCCCCGGATGAAAACAAAACAGCGCGGCAAAGTGAAAGTTATTCGAAAAGTTTTTAACTTAATGAGATAAACACGGCGTTAGGTTGAAAAAACATCTCGCGGTATTCGCACACTATCGATTGAAATTATAGTGGACCTCGTGGTGGCAGTTAGTGAGCAGCTAATTCAGGCGTCCTCATTTTATTTATGTCTTCATACGCGCCGCCGATAGCCCCTAATTACGCCGCCGATGCAAAAACGCTAATCGCGCATCGTGTGCACACCCAATACGATTTACACCAACATCCAGCCGGCCACCTTACGCGACAACCGACCGAACACGACCTGGATAGAGACGCAACTCGCGGACCGCCGCTCAGCTTCACAACTATTCCCACAACGGAAGGTTAACTTGTGCTGAAATTGCAACGGCTTATGTCATCCCGTTGGTTTTATTGCAAAACATCTACTTAATCGGATCAATAAGGTTGGTTTTCAAATGATTATTCGAAGAGTGAGTTAAGGCCTTTGTAAATAGTGATAAAAAGAGCCGCGGCTTTTTGAATTTTTGATTTAAGACCTCCGGATTAAGGGCGGTTGTCGAGTGCAGGCCGCGACTCCAGATAGGTTGATTACGGCGCGAGATATAAAGTCGCTAAGGAGAAGCGTTAATGAGCGAAGGTTCCTTTGGATTCCACGGCAGCAATGTTAGTGCGCCGGCTTTTGTCGGCGAGGCGCGACTTTTTGCGATGTCCAATGATAACAATGACCGGTGTTAAACGAAGTGGGATGCGAAATTCTCCGAGATAACCAGAATACAGATAATGCGCTTTTAATTAATTAACGCACTTGCGTATAGACAATGCGTGCGACGCGCCACAAACACTTCAAGCCTCGCACAATACTATCGGGGATCGGGACTATGTCGTGAGTAGCTGCCTCGATGGCATAGTAGAGTGCGGGTTGCGATCTGTGGGATATAGAGTTTGAATCCCGTAAAGGTTGCTCAAGTCCAAGAACAAGAATATTGATGTGTCATTTACCAAGAAATATGTAATGTTGGATCAATTACAGGAATCGTTTGTATATGTCCTAGACATGGTTTGAATGGTTTTACGTGGGATTAAAAAATTAGATGCAACGTTGACCCAATAAGTAGGTAGATAAATTATAAACATTTTCAGTTCAATGTCATTTCGAGATGCACAGGTAAAATAAAGTTTGTAGCTCCTTTGGATGGAGTTGATAACACTAAGGATTATAGAACTGGTCGATTTAAAAAAATCTTTTGCTTATTATAACTCACTCTCTAGTCTGCTTCGATCAAGCCTATCCTGGGATTAGTAACTAGTATTTATACTGTTTATTAATTTCAACAAAAACGCCGGAACTGGAAACATTTTTACAAAAAGAAATATTAATTATTGCTATTTGAAATGGTCATATATGGTCAATAAAAATATTCTAAACGTCATAAAAATACAGTCGTCAATGCATTGCTTACCCGTTAAATCTACTTGTAATCTGTTTATAATTGTGAGTGATGGGGTAATAACTATTTCTAACACACATTTCTAGTACTAATCTAGTATGACTGACGAGCTTCCTGTAATTGATATAATAGTTATTCCTCAGTATCGTTAATTATTTGTATTTACATAACAACGTGACTAGATCTAGGACTACTAGGACCTAATTAGAGTGAGATAACACGAAATCCTTATAATTACAGACACAAGCATCAGACATCAGCTTGTGAAACGATAGGGCGCAGGTTCGATCCTCGATACAAATGTTTGTATGATCTACAAATAGAGATGAGGCCCGTGCCTAGCTGTTGGACGTATTTGGGCTGATAATGATGAAACAGTGGGGAGTATAGTATTTAATTAGGTAGGTATATTGTATATTACCGGTATGTATTCTTCTCGAGACCCCGGTGTCCTTTTCACGTGGTAACCGAGAACCATGGGGTTTTAGTCGGTAAAAGTCCGACATATCCTGCTTGTTAGTAGGTATACAAGAGGATTTTCCCCAGGCAAAAAAATAAAAAAAGGTATATTGTATATACAAAAAAGCTAAAGAATAATATTTATTCTAGAACATTCGAGAACCATTCGCGTGACGCAAATAAATTAAATTAATAAAGTTACTTTATTAAAGTTGTAATCATTTATCCGTGTAAGATGTCCTTACAGCCGTGCATCTGAGCCCCGGGCACACGACAAACAATTAATTAACATTATAATTACAAGGCACAGTGCAAAAACGCATGACATTTGTACGAGAAACGAAGAGTATGCGTTACATCTTCATGTCCCATCGGATAATATCCAACTGTCTCGTTCAAAGATTAATTAGTTTATTAGAAGACTCTATATCATGTATAGATAGGGTGTACTTGATTTAATTTAATGTTAACGAAAAATATAAGGATTTGTGTTGAGCATTCAATCGTAGGTGCAGAAACGTATCTCTGCTTATCATTTCAGGGATAAATCATCATCCGTTCATATTCGTCCTAATGCTTAGCAGGGGCCTTCTCTAGAACTCGGAGTGTGTAGACCTAGTCCACCACGCTCGCCTAGTGCGGGTTTGTGGACTACACACCTGAAAAATTCCCTAGAACTTTTTTAGGTGTGCAGGTTTTATCACGATATTTCTATGTAAAGTACGTGATAATTGATGGCGGATACGAACATAATTGTTGGCGGATAAATACATGAGTGTAGTTATGTATGTTAATCTATTATTTGTAGTTTGCTCAAAATTCAATGTAGAACTATTTATATAATTAAGTTAAAATATATGCTTAAAACATTTTAACAGACTGCAATAGTGCCCTATATAATCACTTTTAAATAAAAGTGTAAGCGATTCATTAATCATCACTTTAATTATTTTCAATACAGATTCTATAATGTTTATATCTTTTAATTGATTCCAATTATGGTCGGACACAATTTCAATGTGAGTGAAGTCGGGGCAAAAACAAGTTCATAGTAAGGGCAGGTTATTCATCGACAAGGTAGAATTTGAGGGTGTCCATTCAAGCGGGAAAGGTGGGACGTGTCCGGCATACGCCAGGACGCAACCACACACTACTCAATTCAACGCTCTACTACCAACCAGCCGAATGGTGGCCAAATTGTAACGGAAATTGTTGGCTTGTAGTGTCTTAATTATGTATTTGTGTTTTATGTTTTTTTAATGGTATTGGGTGGTATTATTGTGTGATTAAAGTTGTCTTATTAGTTACTAAAACCGAAAGTAAAACTTTATAAAATTATCTTGCATTCAAATAAAGGAGTCCAGTTTTTTTAATTACAAATAACGTTTTCATGGCTTGGGCAAACTTTTGCATAATGAGAATGGATGGGGGCTGCTCAACACCGGGGTTGTTTGCGCTTTCTTTGATAGGCCTACGTTCAACAGTGCTATACGATAGGCTGAGAATATATAATCCATCTTTCTTTAGCCTTGGATGCAGAGGAAGGCCTCTGCATGTCTATCCTTCAACGTTCATCATTATCATCAGCCAAAAGACGTCCATTTCTGGACATAGGCCTCCCCCAAAGACTTCCAAAGCGCTCTATCAGCATCGACCTATATCTCAGTAGTATCTAATCAACATAGGACTTACCTTTACGACTTTATTTCTACTGATGAAGATGAACAATTACAAGCGGTTCTTGTCCACTTTCGTATCATTCTTGATCTTGGCAGTGCCACCGCGGGCGGCGCGGCAACCCCACCACAAAATATTCACAATACGATAAAGTCATCAATAATTGTACCAATTTACAAGTAAATAATTATCCCGACGCGAATGGAGCGTTTATCGAGCACCCAGCCAAATGGATTGCAGTGACTCGTGTGCTCTGTGAAATGAGTGGGGGACAGAGTGAAAGAAGTGGTATTGTAGCCAAAAATAGTTAATTATCGAGACAATGCCACAATTATATCAATAAAGCTATTTTCAATTTCAAATATTGAAAGTACTTTTTAATAATTTATCTATTTTTTTTATATTTTGATGTACACCATGAATGCATATGAAAAAGTAATAAGCTTAAGCACTAGGCTATAAGATGTTGTTGGGGTAAACAATGAAATTAAAATCTTTAACTTATATTTTTCAATCAAAAAAATTTAAGTACGGATCAAAACAGTAGTTCAGCCAACAATATGACAGATAAGTCGGCATCACAGTTTACTTCAAGAACGAGTATTAAGATCTGCGGCCCAGTAGGCCTTAATTATAAGACATATTTCAGATACGGCTCTCATGTGCGCCGGTTTTGTTCATTCACATTCATTTGTTATATCTATCTGATTCCATTCACATACGAAATTATACAATTTCAATTATACGTTTATGAGCGCATGATAATTTTCGCATTTTTATTTTGGTATGACACAAGTGGTGTGCGGTCCAGTGTAGACTGGCGAGACAGGATTACGACTGTACGAGGTATCCCAGGATAGTTCCAGGATACAATTCAATGAGGATACAGATAGACATAGATAGACAGGATACAAGTCTGTATGGACCTTGCCCTTTTAAGTAAATGTGGTTTTAACTGCATAATATAAAACAAAGTCGCTTTCTCTGTCCCTATGTCCCTTTGCATGCTTAAATCTTTGAAACTACGCAACGGATTTTGATGCGGTTTTTTTTAATAGATAGAGTGATTGAAGAGGAAGGTTTATATGTATGATAACATCCATTAAATATCAGCATTGCACCCGTGCGAAGCCGGGGCGGGTCGCTAGTAAAATATAAAATCGTGTCCAAATTTTGTGGGATTTAAAACATTAATCTCAGCCTTATAAATTATCAGTCTCATACTTAATTCTGACCCCAATCTAAGCTATGAGTATCGTGTATCACTTATTACTAAAGACTTTTCAATCTTACAAACATTGACAGAAATTTGTCTCGGTACGGATACCGAATCTTCGGCTCATCATTTCGCAAGTCTATGATGTCTGGTCAACTGCGTCATGGGGCTGTCGAAGATGTGACTAAACTTCGATGTGTACAACTCTGCCTAACCCTTGTAATACTTGAAACAGCTGACCACATATTGTTAAAATTAACCAGCCAGTTTTTGCCCTCCGTTTAGAAGGTTTCGCGGAGAAAATGAATGATTGAGATCAGTAAAAAGTAGGTATAGTAAAAAATCAACTTTCATCGTGTGGGATACTGTTGGTAATTATGAATTTTTCACACACGAAGTAAGTTTCAAAGCCGCCAGCCGGGTCCTACCGCTCCGTATCTGCGATTGTGAATGACAAATTACCTTTGAATTTTGCACGCAACCAGCAAATTTACATGGGAAGATATGCGGTTTTGCTTGTGTGGCTTCAAGTTGGAGATTTGCTCGGGTGGTGAAATTAAATGGTGTAAATTTGATCAGGGTAGAGTTTGGTTTTTAATGCGTCAAGAATCTTGAGCAAGCTTATAACTATAGCAGCTCGGTATTTAAATATTTCCGCAAGGTAAAAGATTCGCATCTGTTATGATTTAAAATGTAGTTAGTACAATAGGTGCAAAAATCTACTGATCTATTCCATAATATGAACCAATATAATCAATTCTGAGACATATCTCAGAACTGATAGACATGTAACGATAGGTATTTTTTTATTGAGAAATCTATACAATTGTCTCTTATCCAGCCTAGATCCCATTTTAAGAGGCGTATTTAAGTGACAAACCAACATTTCTTCACTTAAAACCCTCAATAGTCGAGTAGGCAGTAGATCCTTTTTTCAAGTTTTTTAATTTATTTCTTTTTGAGGCAGGAAGGCGTCCAGTGGTTAATTAATTTACGTCCCGCAGCTTCCGTTCTTTGCAAATGGCTAATATTATAGCTATATTTATCACTGTGAATAATTTGATGGCGTGATAACGATAAGCTAGGATCCGACAGTTGTCCAGTAAATAACTAAAAATGTAATTGCTTACATATATGATATCTAAAAGTGATGTGAAGTTTAGGTGCCTACGCGGTCGAGAATCTCGGTGGTCGCAGATTCAAAAACCAGGCAATCACCTCTGACTTTTTGAAATTATGTGTGAATTCATTGGATCACTACTTACTTTACGCTGAGGGAAAACGTCGTGAAGAGACGTTCTTAGGTGTGTGGTCCGCCAACCCGCACTAGGCCAGCCTGGTAGAGCAAGGCCTGCACCCTTTCAATGGTAGTGGAGGCTCGTGCTCTGCAGTGGGATGTACGTATATGGGCTGATGATGAGGTCTCAATCCACCACGCTGGCTTAGTGCGAGTTGGGCGCCTGTCACGCCAGTATACATAATCAAATAACATTATATAGATATTTTTCTGGTTATATTTTAGTATGAACAAACAAACTTACACAGTGATTGTCGCAGGAGGATAGGTTGTTTTTATTTCCCCAAGAAATGCATTGAATTGTCGGGTGTTATGATTAATGAGTGCGGGTTCGTTGTGCGCCGCGCCGGACAAACTAAAAATGTGCCACTAATGATATTTCCAAACGCGCTTCCACGACTTTTACAATTGCTGCATGTAGTTGTTATTTGGGAAATGGATTTTTTATTGCAAAATCTGTTCTATTTCGTCTGTTCTATGTCGTTATTTAAATATGACCTATTGAAGGGCATGCGCTTTCTTT
The DNA here is from genome assembly GCA_030295005.1 of Cephonodes hylas. Classification (NCBI taxonomy): domain Eukaryota; kingdom Metazoa; phylum Arthropoda; class Insecta; order Lepidoptera; family Sphingidae; genus Cephonodes; species Cephonodes hylas. Next base: position 12,469,803 of record AP025371.1, read on the forward strand.
TGAACTAGTTAGAGGTATCATTTAAATTCAACAAGTGTTTCTCAGATATATAGCTTTCCTAGACATATAACAGTTGACTGCTTCATGGTCATGCGGCACAAGATGGGGCTTTTCCATTTCATTCCAGGAAATTGTCAGTAGCAGCATGGAGTTTGGAAATATGCCCGAAAAACAGCAATAGTCTCGCCCCCAATTACGTGAGACTGATGCATATCTGGCGAAATGTGGGTGATGCTATAAGTCCAGTTATTAAGTCCTACTTTGTTTTTAGATACATGTCCTCTACAGCCAAACCGCCTCGAACCTAGTTCTCTCGACCGCCTACCCAAATCGCTAGACCCACAAACTTAGCAATAAAATTCTAATAACCGACCAAAAAATGATTCCACCCATATGATATGCGATCCGTCGGTGGAGCGTCTGACGCAAACTTGTCCGAGCACCCATTCCCATACATCAAACTAACGATACATAAAAATGGCCGGACACGGGCGTATCGGCCGATATCGCAGATATCATAATTAAGTCGTGCGGCGGCGACCGCGTCGTGTTCAAATTAAATTATGTACGAGTAAAATGTAACAGTTGCAATAAATCGGTGGGCGCGGGCCGCTGTTACGCACAAACCGCTGGCTGTCTCACACCACGCCGCCTCGCGTGGCGCAAGGGATAATACTACAGCCCCGTGGAACAGTTCGTAAGTGTGTTTAAAAAAACGTAAAAACGTGTGATTGTTGGGTCAGGACTATTCCTGACCTCACAGTAAGCTACTTGTCTTGTGTCGTGGAGATCTAACTACGAGAGACATTTCGCTTTAACAAAACCCATACCCAAAACAAATATTTGTGGATATACTTGCCGATGTCCCAGATGATCTTAATACATCTGCGTTTCAGCTGTGAGTGAGCTTACAGAAGGGCGAGTCAGTTAATAAGAAATTAAAGGGTATGTTAAGAGAAATTGGTAGAATGGTGTCACATACACATACATACATAAGATCACGCCTATTTCTTTTTAGGATAGGCAGAGACTACAGAGTGTTAAATGCCAGTCCTGAAACACTTTCGCTTCCTCAACTGGCATCACCTTCATACACCTACGTCGGTTTGGAGGACTCTTTATTTAACCCTTTTTGAATAAATTACCCATGTGATTTTTTTAGGTGCACCTCGGCCGTCCTCGACCGACTTCACCACTCACTTCCGCGCAGTAAACTAAGTAAACAGGATGGTGGTCTATTGCCTAAAATTATTCATATTACTTACAATCATAACTCAAAATGAGCCTTATATACTCACCCTATCGCCGTCCACTGCTGAACGTAGGCCTCCCCAAGAAAACGCCAACCACCCCGGTCTTGAGCAGCTCTCACCCATCCGTTTCCCGCCACCTTTCTCAAGTCATCGAACCATTGTGAGCCTTAAATTTGAAAATGTTTATCGCTAGCATCAAAGAAATTAGGGCATATTATAGGCTAGACTTATGCATGACAGAATACTAGTTTATTAATTAGGTCTCTCACAACATGAAAGCTATCATTCTAGGCAAGTGGGAATGATTGACAGGTTGAAAATTTACATTTTCCTTGGGCAATCATGTTTATTCATGATACCATTCAAAACAAGAATAAAACGGAACTACGACACTTACTTAACTGACTAAAATTAAAATATACAATTTCTTTTTAGGCTTGTTGTACATGGCGAAATGAAGTGGTGCTTTTAAGTAGCAAGTTTGAAAAGCATCAAGAAATTTAGTTGAAAGTTTCTTATTTATTCTTTTAACAAAGAGACACAAATACCGGCCACAACTGAAGGTTTTATGCAGCCCTCATCCATCCGATACCCGCCACCTTTCTCGAGTCGATGGACCATTGTGCTGCAGGACGTCCTACACTACGGCTGCTTTATCGTGGTATTCACTCCAACACTTGTAATTTCACAAAAGATATTCATTCCCAAGTCCGCAAACGTTTCAAAGTGAATAAGCTCGTGACTTAGCCCACCAAATGGGGATACAACTTAATCTGCAAGCATCTCAGCTTCCATTTAATCTTAATGTTTGTTTTTATTTCTCCGAATCAATAAAGCGGAGTGCACGCGGCCTGTCCGACCGTCCGGCCGTCCGACCAACTGTCCGGCGCGACTTCGGCCACCGATATCGAGATGTGACCGATAGGAGTAACTAATAACACGCTACATACGTGTAAATGTTGCGCTATAGCCATTATCGTTCGCGAAAATCTTTAAATTACAAAACGGTATTTTGTCGCGGGAGTGACATTTGAAAGGGACTTTTGCGAAAAGTCTAAATATTTGTGGGTCTAGCAATTTTTTAGCAATAATCGTAAACTGGAAGAAATAGACTTAAATGCACGGCTAATCTCAATTAGCTTATTTAACAGTTTTAACGGTAAGCAAAATCAGGAACAGCCCTAGCAAAATAATCCTATACAAAAATATGATGGTAGCACTTGAAAGTGGTATTTGAAAGTCATAATTGTTATTTTTTTTATGTACTGTGTACGCGAGTTATTATCCTTGATAATTTACGAATAACACAGTTCCATGAAGTGATTTTTATTTTGTTTACTTATTATGCTGTAAGAATTTTGGAATATATTTTAATAAGATTGAAGGGATATCAAAATAAAGTACACAGACAAAAAATCAAATTTTTCAGACATTTTACGGAGTACCCGATAGCATGTTATCACACGCGACACGCACATTAACTGTAACATCAACAAAAGCAGTATGGCGGAAGTGAATCCAATCTGATGGTATGCTTTTAATAACTGAATTTGAGATAACATTCTTAAAAATCACGCCGAGTGAATTAACATGCGTTGGGCGCGAGGTTCAGATCAGTTATTAACCAATACTCTCGAGAACTTACATGTATGTTTGTATGTATGTATGTATGTATTATGTGTGGAATAATACTCTATTTTAATTATTAAATAACATAGGCTTTGGTATGGGAGTCTAAGTAGCATTTGATCATTTGACATCTAGACTAAGAAAATTTTTATTATATTTAGCCACCCACTTTTCGCCAACTGACTTAATATTATATTGAGAGAATATTTTCCAACTTCGGGCTAGTGTAAATTCCTAATGGACAAAATACATTAACAAATTTCCCAGCCTGGGAATCGAAGCCGAGACTAAAGTAGTATAACAGTCCTGTGACGTAATTGGCTGAACACCAGCTTGCGAAACAAGAGGCCGCGGGTTCGATCCCCGCACCGAGACAAACGTCTATTAGATCCACAAAAATACCGAAAAGTCTCTCGTAGTTTCTGATACCCACAACACAGGACTTGTAATCCAATATGCGATCAGAATTAAATGTCTACGACAGCTCGTTGTATTTACTTATCCATTGACTTTCGTTTCAAAAATAATCGTAAAAAGCTGACTTAATGCCTCTACTTAGAGCATGGGATTAATATGGAGAACGTTAGTTACGGTACCCGTGGTATTATTCACACAAACAGTAACTAACGCAACGAGTAAGTGTGAGACGATAAAAACATTATTATAAAAAATACACTAATTAAATTATGTATTGAATATTTTCTCTAGCCTCTGTGCTTGTTCGTGGGTGGGGTGCCACTGTGAGAGATTTGTTAGAAATAATATTTTAAGCCGCGAATGGGAGAAAGTTAAATAAAATATTATTAGGATACCTGCTTGATGTTTTTTTCAACAAGAGGAAAACACCTTAAGCTTTTGACTTAAACCAAGGTGTAGTATACCTATATGTCTCAGTATTTTCAAAATAGGGTATTTTTATAAACATAAGCGTTTTCATGGAAAAGTGTAACAGTTGACATAATATAATATTTCTCCAATAAAAAAATAGAAATCGCAAGAAAATTGTTATTTAAAATAGGTACTGTAATGAAAGGGATACTTATGAAGGTATTACCCTCATGTCTCATACTCTTCTCTTCTCTTATGCCTCATACATAACAGTTAATTAAATTTATACAAATTCACGTACTTATATCATCTCCTTTGTAGTCTGGGATAGTTGGAGATTTTTTTCACAATCCCCTTATCTTCTTGTCTCTAATTTCACTAACAAATCAATCTCAAATGCAATTACCATTCCAAAAAAACCCTTACTTTCATTTTTTCATATAAAATCGCTCTCGTGCCCGCTCATCCCTGCGTTCCCGCCAACAGTTCCACCGCACCCGGGTTCGCAGAAGCGTGTCGGTCGGGCTGCATCGACATCGGATCTCGTCGAGTAACATATAGCCAGGGGGTTTTTGCCGCGCGCATATTATATGCAAATAATATGAAAGCAACACTGTTAATATTGTGCCGCCTCTTTTTCTACACAAGTATTGCTAGCCGTAGAACGTGCAACGGTTTTCTACAAAAATTTATAGTTATGTTCAAGCTAGAATCTGTAGGGGACAGGCCGAGGTAAATTTTTTTAAGTCTTATTTAAACCGCACTAGGCCAGTGTGTGTAAGTCTAAACCTTCCCGGTTGTAGAGGAGTAGCGAGACGTAGGTATATAGGGCTGATGATAATTTTTTTTTATGGAAAATACAATAATGTTATTCTCGAGCCGGGAATTGAATTGACGTCTTATTCGCAAGTGCACATTAATGATAGCCTAACGAGGTAGTCGTAGCTTTAAGGCATATTTACACCAAACAAGGCGTACCAAAAATTATTAGATAAAAGTTTAATTCGTGAGTTCCTAAAACAGGTACGACAGACATTAGGTATTACATCTCATATCTAAATATAATTATTCTCATCTATCAAAAAAATATTTAAGGTGAGAATCGAATCCACAGTCCTCGTTCCGTACCCGACTATAAATAAATAACTTTACGAAGTCTGTGTGATTCTGTGAATGTCATGTTTTCTGTCAATACACGAGCACACGAGTAGTGGTAAACATCGCAGTTATGTGTGTAGCGTTTTGTTGTTAGTTTCTGTGTCTAATGATAATTAATAACAGTTACACTCGTCAGTTTGTTCGTCATGTTTCTTACTAAGTGATATACAAGATCAGAGATGGATTTTGGCAATTCACCTGGATTTATCTTTCACCCCCAATAAAGAGCAAAAATGATTTTAATCGAAACTTAAAAACATCGTCAAGTTTGCTTGCAAGACTCAAGAGCAAGATTTTGTGATGTAATTCTGGACTATTTATTATTATTTAAATACATAAATAGTATTTATGACTTTATAGGCTTTTCACTATCATCAAACTCATTGATTTACTATGTCATACACTATGATCATACCATGGTGTGTATAATATATAAGTATGACAGCCCCCGTGGCGCAGTTGGCTAGACACCAGCTTGCGAAACGAGAGGCCGCGGGTTCGATCCCCGCACCGAGACAAATGTTTGTGTGAACCACAAATATTTGTTTCGGGTCTGGGTGTTTGTGAGACCGAAAAAGTCTCTCGTAGTGTCTGATACCCACGACACAGGTCTTGGAACCTAGTGTGGGGTCAGAGCTATGTATGTGACTGTTGGGTGTATTTATTATTATGTGAAAGGATTATGACCAAAGAACAGTCATCAACAAATAAAAAACAAATATTTTGTTATTATATGTACCTACTTATAATATGTTTAATCGCGCACCAATTTGCAATAGTTGGTACCTAGGCTCTTCGGTTTTGAGCAGACCGATATAATTGTTTCCTTTAATTTCACGCCACTAGGCACTCAAATTATTATTAAAATTAGTTTAATTATTAAAGAAATCTGTATACTTCTAATTATTATTAACCAAGAAAATTTTTAAAATAAATACTGTTTATTCATCCACTGTAAACAAATTTCGGCAGCAAATCCCTCTAGGATGTAAATTGTAAATCAAGCATTTGGTTTTTATTTCTGAAGCATTTTATTCATTTTCTTTAAAAAGTTAAAGTTAAAGCAGTGATTGCCTCGAGGTTTAGGCGCGCGGTCGAGAATCTCGGCGGTCGCGGGTTCAAACCCCAGGCACACACCTCTGACTTTTCGAAAGTTATGTGTGTATTCAAATTGAATTATCACTTGCTTTAACGGTGAAGAAAAACATCGTGTTAAACCTGCACACCTAAAAGTTATTAGGAATTTCTTAGGTGTGTAGTCCGCCAACCCGCACTAGGCCAGCGTGGTGGACTATGGCCTAAAACCCTCTCAATGGTAGAGGAGACCCGTGCTCAGCAGTGGGCGTATATGGCTTGATGAAGAAGAAGAAGATATAAAGTCAAAGTCAAATATCCTTTATTCAAATAGGTTTTTAAAAGCTCTTTTGAACCGTCATTTTTTATGCTATTTTTTTTTTAAACTAGTGCCGCTGCGAAACATGTTATCGCTGTGGAGAAGAAACGGTAATTTATTACTTTCTTATCATAATAGTGTTTTTCTATTTATTTGCTTTAGCAAAGAAAAGAATGCAACCACCATTTAGCAATATTTCGGCATGAAAGAGCCAAATAATCAACGTCAGGTGTCTCTCACAATTCGTACTTCTATTTTCTTTCTGACATCATGCTTACTAACTTACTTTACTATCAGCTACTGTCTTTTCACTTTAAACTCAAACTCACTTTAAACATAACTGGGATTTTTACATCGTGGGTCAGGTCCCCCACTGGTATTTCCGAGTGCCGACCCGTCGTCAGCGGCAACGTTACATCGTGGGACGTAGTTCTTGCGGCGGCGCTAATTGCGGCGAGATTATCGCTCTCATTGCCGAGTGGCGAGTTTCTTGCGCCGACACCGCCCCGCAAGTACACCGGCCATATATTCACGCTTATGTCTATGATGGGGTAGACAGAGGAGCATTTACTTATAGGTATTACCAGATGTTAAGTATAATGGAGGACGATTGGTTTTTGGAGTATATTGCATAACTACGTGCAAAAATTTAAATAAAAAAAAAAAAAGCAATGACGTTAGGTCTGTCCTGGGAGCGAACCCGGGACGTTTAAATCGTAAAATATATACTACTTAGGAATGAGGCCAAGTTCAATAATAGCCCGTCCCGTGAATCGAACTTTTGACCTTTAGATCGCAAGGATCTATACGGTAGACAGTGGCGCTACTTCCACGGGAGCCCAAAAGCGTAACACGTTGTAATTCTCAGTTATATATCAAACTACTTTTATTAAATAAATATTTAAAACTTAAAGATTATTTGGAATTTTGTAAGGCAAGCTAAGCTATTATGAAGTATCACCATTTGTAGAAATTTATTCAAATATTCACAGCAGCTTGTTCAACCTACAATAGAGTGGTTATTTTTCGGGCACATTTTTGGACTCGATAACAGGCAAATTTAATAAACTTTTCATTTACATTATAGATGCAATGCTACACAGTATACCTACTCGTCTTTAGCATTGTTACCATTTGGGCATTTTGGCACTTTTGGACTTATAGTAGTACCGCAACTAGTAGTAGACTCGTACATGGGTATGTGAAATCGCGTCGTGCCGTTTAAGAAGGATGATTTATCTGCTCATTGTGTCGAGGAAGCTATATAAAGCTGAGATTATGACGTCGGTAAACACTTTTTGTTTGGTGAAAATTCAAAAAATTACAGCTTTTTTGGAGGAATATCTTCTATCATGGTATGCGATGGTGGTCAAGATTATATTATTTAATATGAGCCAATGGTTTTATTCAAGTGATTAACAGTATGATGTTTATTTATTTTGCTGGGTATACCTAATATAAAATAAGAATGTATGTCTTTATTTTTATATATTTTGTTTTAAATTACACAGATAATATTAATAACATGATGCGGAGCATTGTATATGGAAATCTTGCAGAATTAATGATTTTAATTTTATTTTTTATTTAAATACTTTTATTTAATTAAATTTTACCATATGAATGAGTAATATGACACATGCCCATATAAAAACCAATATTAAGCGGAAGGACTTAATTGAATAAATCTTTGACACTGAGTTACGAATTCCGCGCACCACAAAAGCGCATATAAAATGAACAAGGCTCATTGCGGGCTCTGTTTAAGGGCTTATGTCAAGCGGGTTCATCAATCACCGCAACGTATTAGGAAATTGCTTAATCTGACATTTTCCATGTTGGTAACACGCGATGTTAAAGGCACCGGCCTGGCAAACTAGCGGGCTGGCAATCTGGCAACTTGGCAACTGGCAAGCTGGCAATTAACAAGCGGGCCCGTGTTAGAGCGTGTTTGCATCTGGGCAGATGATCGGGCCCGGCGAAATGTTAATTGTTAGCCGCCTACGTGACTGGGAGATAGCCTTTAGCGGGCGGACGCAGGGTTGGCGTGTGTGGCCAATGTTGGGTGGGATGTTGGCTGTGTGTGTAACTTGCAATAACTACTTTGGAGATATTTTCCACCTTCTGTTTTAATGCACTCTTCTCTTCTCCTATCTTTTAATTTTACAATAAGATCTATGTGAATAAAATATTTTCAATGTAGTTATTGATTAAGGTAAGAATGAGTCTTTGGTCTTAGGTATCAAAAATCACTCTTACCTACTATGAAAAAAATATATACATATTAGGACCACACGGATTTCAAAGAAATTATTTCATTTAAAAGCCAGGCTCACACACTTAGATAATGCATGAAAGGCCACTAGTAGGTATTTGAATATTCCACAACCTACTAGTAACTCTCTCTTACTTAATGATTAAAAAAAGGAAGGTAGAATCTTTATTTTTTTCGTTATCAATCTTACTGGCCTTTCGTACAAACTGCCTAGCTATATAGACCACACTCCCTACCATTAAAACTATTGCCAATCCACTCGAGCAGTGTGTATCGCACACGAGCATAAACATTGAGTTTCGCACAGAAGGCATGCTATATCTGATGCGTCGGCTTTGTTAGAGCCGTCGAGCGCTACACACAGCGACACACGACGCACAATAAATACACCAGTGGAGATAGGCCAACAATGATATTTATTGAATGTTCCAATAATAGGTTACTTGCGAGTTATAGTCGGTATGTTTCGTTTTACACGGATTTGGTGTGTTTTGTTTGAAGTTGAAACTTACCCACGGGGTGCATAAAGAACTTGATTGAAAACTAGGACAGGCAATAACCGCGTTGATTGCAAACACCGTGACTGTGAAAACAATCCTGACAAAAAATAAAATAAAATACAGCTTAGCTTCAGTACTCGACGACAATTCTATGCGTACTGTTGTTCCAGTACAGGCAGGGGTGTGGCGGGATAGGGCCAAAAAAATTTACACAGGACCATGAGAGATACTAAGTTAGAAAGGACCCAAAAATACTCTTTTGTCTTGTTAACCCTTAGTAAGTACTTAGTTATAAACTTTTATTAATAGTAACAAAAATATACTGAAGCAGTGATGGCCTCGAGGTTTGGGCGCGCGGTCGAGAATCTCGACGGTCGCGGGTTCGAACCCCAGGCACACACCTCTGACTTTTCGAAGTTATGTGTGTATTCACATTGAATTATCACTTGCTTTAACGGTGAAGGAAAACATCGTGATGAAACCTGCACACCTAAGAGTTCTTAGGAATTTCTTAGGTGTGTAGTCCGCCAACCCGCACTAGGCCAGCGTGGTAGACTATGGCCTAAACCCTCTTAGTGGTAGAGAAGACCCATGCTCAGCAGTGGGCGAATATGGGTTGATGAAGAAGAAGAAGAAGAACAAAAATAGTAGATATTAGTCCTGGTAAATGCAAATATGTTGTCCTTGAAGATAGTCAGCGAAACAGATTGCAAAAATACATTTAAACGTGAAAGTATTTATGAATGTCCACTTACAACATCTCAATCGGACATGTCCACGGAATGCTACAGATACACAGATAAATTACAATTAACCGGTCACATCGGGAGCTCGTTGCATTATCTTGCAAGTCTCATAACACTCAATAAAATATTAATTAGTATTCCGTGTGTCGCGGTGGTAATTACCGATTCGCTTGGATCGAACCCGGGAGCGCGCAGTGGCGTGCTTTTTGTCGGTAATTGAGCACAATGGTCCTCGCGTCGATACGGCCGGCAAAAAACGCGCCGCCTCGCATGTCGGCCGATTGTGATTGTTAATTTGTCCATAATTATGTAGTGTTACGCTTGGGTTGTGGTTTTATCGATGAAATTGTATATTAACTATGCTTTATTCATACATACAAACAAACACTGGTAAGTTAATTCATCATCATCATCATCATCAGCACTGCTAAGCCTTGCCTCCTCTACAACTAAGAGGATTTCGGCCTAAGTCCACCACGCTGACCTAGTTCGGTTTGCTGTGTTTCTAAGAAATTTCATAGAACTTTTATTTGTCAAGATTTCCATACGATAATAATAATCAAATACACATTTTTAATTTTATAATAATTTCTAATAAATTATTTTGAGTAAATAAAATTAAATAAGAAAAAAAAATATAAACTTGAGGATCAAGTGTGCCTTTATATTAAAAAGCGTGTCAAAAGAAAATAAACACTTTTCCCGATTTCCATGAGACCGCGGGTCACTCGCCCTCAAAAAGTGATTACGTTTGACTGCCGACCCCACGGACAAATCAACTCCACCCACGCCCATTAAACCGATTAAATTATTTGGAAACTAGTTTTCTTTGAACCATTTTCGCAGTAGGTGGACCTTTGGAGTGACGTGAAGGACTTTCAGGTCTGATTTTTATGGGTATAAAGAGAGCCAGTTGATGAGATATGTAAGAAATAAGTTCTGTGTCGTGTTATTGACCATGGACTTTTCGGCTTTAAAAATATATCTTATTGAAGGTTTTTTTAGAACACAAGAAACTTTAAATTGTTTCGAAAATAGAACCTGTAGTCTCTAACTTAAATAAATTTGATTTTATTTTTATGAAGAATAATGATTTGTAGTTACCTTTTGCAACGAGGATTCTAGAGATAAGCAGTCAGTATTTCCTGTTTTAATACTTTCCTTGTTTTGCCTCGCTATCAGTCCATATACGTCCCACAGCTGAGGACCGGCCTTATTAATGTTTCGCCTACCTTTAATTTTTACTACATTATGACCCCGAATACATAAAAGATTTGTAGTTTAGTTTTTGATAAAGATATACGTCCAGTGTCTTAAACATGCCTACGAAAAATCAATTTAAGACCATACAAAGATTTCAAAGTATCGAACCCGTCGTCTTTTGTTTTACAGGTTGATGTCTATGCATCTATTACAACTATACCTCAAAGGCTGTCTCTTGAAGCTCCAATTCGCTTATCTCTACTCCATCATTTTGCTACTAAAGGCTACTAAGGGATGATTTATTTATGTAAGTAAATCCACCGTGGCCGTGTTGGTAGACAACCCTTATCTTGACGGGGATGTAGCTACAATGAGCGGCCGTCACGTCCAGCGACGACAGAAATTTAATTTAGCGCCACTGACAACGGCTCTACGGGGCTTAAGTCCATTGTGGGGACTTATTACGTATGTCCTTGCTATTGGTGTTCAGGAAATTGTCTGGTGTTCATGAGACTGAGATATGGTGTGGTTAGTTTTGATTCTTGCCATTGCTAAATAACGCATAAGATAAGCTTATCATGTCGTCAAAGTAGTGTTGGCGTTTAAATTGTGAATACAATCTTTTTAAGGTCTTATACTTGCAACGGACCTACAATTTTACGGTTAAAGCCAAGAATTGAAAGCTTTACTTCGAAGAAAGCATATTCTTTTAACATTTGCCTCAGAGATTCCATTACGCGTTTGCTCAGGTAGAAAACTGGTAGGTAGTACCCTCGATCAACGAGATATATCACGTTTTAGAGACCTATGTGCGTGCCGTAGAATTACATATTTGTAGAACCTTTAACTGTCCTACGAATATCTATCAATGTCTATATTCCCATTGGTGTTGAATACGTAATAATGTCTAGAGAGGTTCCTGTGAGTCCATCAGAGGCTGGATAACCGTGATTTTCGCAGCGCCTCACTGAATATTCAATTTTATTTACAAACACCCGCGCACCGACATCCTACATTCAATTTTCATGCGTAGACACTTCCAACGGGTCTTCTGTCTCGTTCCCTCCCACTAATATACACTAAAGAGGGAAAGGGATGGCAAGAGGATGATTTCTCAAAGAAATCCCGGCTTTATCCCGTTCTCAAGAAGGGCGCACTGGACGTCGCGTATGAAATCTTAATTTTCATATTTCAACATGATATTTCGAGATTTAGGTCCGTTGTTTAATATTGTATGACATTCGCAATTAGTTTCTAAAAGCCCAGCTTACTTTACAAGATTCCAAACCAAAAAGCAATTTGATTTGAAAATATTTTAGCTCACAAAAAAAATGAAAAAGTAGACATCACACAATTAACGTTAACGCTTTTGGGCATCCATGGATGTAGGTAGTGCCACTGATATAATACTCGTATATCAAGAAGTATAATTTTAACCACACTTTTATTTAACTGTAGTAACTTAACAAATATCAACAAAGCACTACACAGAAAAAAATTGACACTTTACCCCTCCAAAGTCGCCAAAACGCTTAAGCCAAACAAACAAAGCTACCCCACATTAAAACACAAGAGATCTGTCACTTAAAGCCTCAAGCCAGTTGGTCCCTTGCGTTCCGGTACTAAAAACAAAAGCATTAATGCCGTGTCGCCAAGTGTAGTCAAGAGGCAAGTTGCGCAAACAACACTGGAGGGGCCTATTGTCTCAACTACACCCTTGGCTTAATGGAGCACCTTTTAGGCCGATGCGCATTTCGCCTCCCCCGGGAGAGGAATTTTACAGGTTTAGCAGTTGTCAGATTATGCGTGGTGTGCTTCTGATGTTTATGTGGGTGGCTAGCATGGAAGACTGAGGATTAACTCTTTTGGATTGATGGGTCTCTGTACCTAGCTGTATGTAGGGTGATCTGGAGTTACGCTAGGCATGTGGACTAATGTAAGTTTCTTATTCATGACATTTGATTGCTTAATTTCAATTTGAACATTGATTAAAGATAAATCGACATATCACAAGGTAACAGTTCTAAGTGGAGAAAAGGTTGGAGTTTGAGAAATAATGTTTTTACAATGGATTATCTTGTGTGTAGATCGCATACATTTTTTATTGCAGTCGCTGTTACCAAGAAATGATAAAACTAATTAGTCTTGTCGCCATTCTATTATCATCAGCTGGTGTCCAAAAAGGTAGAAAATTTTGATCCGTTATCTTTTTTTACAAACGAGAACTTCGCGAAAATGAGGAAGGTATTGTTAATGACTAATGAAAAATAAGACTTTCAATAACTACATTTTGAGCATTTAAACATTTTATTATAATATGTTTGGTCACCCTTCATACAAACCTCAACAAAACCACTCAAACTGACCTCCTCACACGTTATTAAGAAATCTCCCGAACCGCAATCATTGTGTGGAGTGCAAACAGGAGTCAGTATTAGTGCGTTGTGCCGACACTCATTCCGCTGTAATCTATAATCCGTGACAACGGGCTGCGGCGGGATTCGAACCCCTGCAAACAGAGGGCCGGACCCCACCGCTCGATAGTTACATGTAGGAAACAACAGTGGCGGTTAATTAAGATGGAATTGTGTCAGGAGGAATGATGATGGCTTATTACTAGTAGTGTTTTGCAGATTCTTTTACTGTTGGCAATGTCGGTAAAAAATTGTTAGAAAAAGAGGCTGGCTGCGTGGGAAGTTGCGTTAAATACACCTCTACTCTTCTTTTCTAGGCTATAGGTACATAAATAAATATAACCAACAGTCACATACACAGTTCAGACCCCAAACGAAGATACAAGTTGGAAAAATTTTAAAATTAATGTCCTAAACAGATTACAATAAAATCGACTGGGCAAAAGAGCCCAGGATTTGAAGGAGTTAAAACAAATTTAAATTTAAGTACAGGTTTATTTGTCTCAGGGAAATGATCGAAGAATGTGATCTACCGAAACTTGCATTAGCTTATTGTGTGGTCAATGTGACACTGTGTGGTATGCATGGCTATATGTACATAAAAACAAATTCTTTGTTACATTATAGATACTTCTACTTCATCAACCCATATACGCCCACTGCTCAGCACGGGTCTCCTCTACCATTGAGAGGGTTTAGGCCATAGTCCACCACGCTGGCCTAGTGCGGGTTGGCGGACTACACACCTAAGAAATTCCTAAGAACTTTTAGGTGTGCAGGTTTCATCACGATGTTTTCCTTATTAGATAAACATTATAGATATTCAATGGATTTCAAAGCGGCGGCTGGCTTTTCATCAGCTTCTTTATATTGGTGTGGGGCCGTTGCGCTAAAAAGCAAAGAACGAGAATTTATTCATCTGGGTTTCAATATGACGACGAATCAAATGTAGCGACTCGTAGTTGTGACTGAATGAGACGCGAACAATACATAAGCGATAGCGAAACTCTTAAAGACCTTACGAGTAAATTTACTAAATTCGGGTAATGATTGACAATAAACACAATATTTTATAAGATATCGATATGGAAGTTATCTTTACCTTCGAAAGTGAGAGTCTGTTTTAAGCTCCCTTGTCATGATTTTTTTCTAATGTTCACATACTGCAACAATGTTCGATATTTTTCAATCATTTTATCACAACGATGCCTTTTTAATAATCAAGCTAGTGGTTCGTAAATATTTTGTTTTGATACCAAATCAATTTAATTAAAAACTAGCAAAAAAAATGCTTTACTTAGCATACTTATTCTCCCTGTTAAAATATATTCTTTTTCCTATCCTCTACCATTATCACCACAAGCCACTGCCCGCTCTCGCTCGCTCCTCTATTCCAAACTACCAACATTGCGATATTAACTGTCATTGGCAAGAATCGCGTTGTGATTAATCAAACCGAGGACGGACGGCCGGCGTGGACTGCTGTGGCACAGTGCGCAGGTGCAGGCTTCACATCGAAATTTATAATTGAACCCACATTATACCAACCTCCATTGTTGTCACTGATTAAAACCTCTTTTACCAAGGAATTGCGAGAGAAATCAGCGTCATTGTGTTGTTTCATTAGTCATAATCACGATTAATGCGATCAATGTGAATAAAAATCATGTGATTGGTATTATCAATAGACTGGAAGTGGCTCGCGGTATATCGGATTCATTGTAATTGAGGTGCGCTTTGTTCGCGAGATGTATTAACAAATAATTGACTGAAATGATATTTGAACCACACAAAGGCTGGTAATGCAAAAAGATTTCGTGAATAGCTTTGTTTGTATACAAATTGCTTAAGACCTATTTATACCTATGTTTGAATTTAGAACGCTTCAGGGCTTTTAAATAAACGAATAATTTCTTAAATAAAACACTCGATGCAACTACATCATAAATACTGAAAGAAACCTACTTTCTAGATAAAGAATTACGCTAAAATTTACAAAATAAATCCTAAAAACCCTACCAATACATAAGACACATAGAATCACAGCCAGATCCCATCACGATCCATCAAGTCCACAAAACCAATAAGCTTTTAATGGTTCTCAACAGGAATCATTATGGCGGGCTAATCACCGGCTAACTGGCTAGTATCAGCCGTCGGCGAACAATACCATTCATGTTAATGTTAGAAAAATAAAACGTTTCCACCCAGAGTAAGGCTGAGCGGTATTTGATAACCTTTATGCCTTGTGCCTTGTTAGCGCTAAAGAAATGCCATTCAATCTTCAATTATTGTCCGGTGAGACCGCTTTCGGATGGGAGAGGATAGCGGATGATGTTTAACAGTTTGCTTTAATGAATTAGTATGGAATTTAAAAGATTCTTCCTTAATGAATTAAAAGAGAATTTGGTGACATCGAAAATCAGTAGGTCAGAAGAATAGGTGACGTAAGTGAGGCATACATTTGGTAAAGTTTGTGAAGCATAGAGACCAAAAATAGAATACTGTTTTCGATTGCTAACTAAAACAATTAAATGTCTGATTTGATTTGATAGATTTTGGAATCAAATGCTTACAATATCTACTTATTTATTATTGGTTTCTTTGCAGATTCTTAAATATTGCCTTAAATATTTTAAAGAGAGAAAGAAATGTCAAGTGACTAAACATATAAAACTTTAAGAAAATCACATTTCTACACGCTATCATTATTGAAACCGCTAAAATCCTCCAGCTTGCACCAGCCAAACGCAGCTTAAATAAATCCTATTCACATATCAATAATTGCGGGTAATGTTAAACGATTCAACACTCGGACTAATTATTTTATTTATATTCTGTGCCAGCCCTTTGTCTCGGCATGGGGACGCGATCGGGCTGTCTCAACTCATTCACATTCGTTCCCATTCACCACAGAATGGTTTAATGTGGAAACGGAACGCGATACGGGCATTAATGAGAGCAGATCTTCTTACTTACCGTGAAATTTGAAACGACACTAAAATAGTACCGATTGATTGTTCATTTCGCCTTTGTGCCAATTCGCAGCCTCCTTTAATGGGATTGTAATACTCCTAATAATATAAACGAGGGTTTGCGTGTTTGAATATCATGCGAAGGTTTTCAACTGGACGAAAGCCATGTCTTTTAATTTAGAATTGATGTTGCTTACTTTGTTTCTTTGTAATGAGACGTGTTAATGGCATTATTTCTGCTATAACTTTAAAAGTCTAGCCAATGATACTAAGTGTATAATGTCCGATGACCGTTCAAATACTATTATAACATAAAATTACCCAAAATTAACAGGATCATAATAAAATAAATATATCGTCATTTGTCGAGTTTCATGCTATAAAAGCTACCTTTAATAATAATTTAAAGGTAGTGAGTACAGTAGTTGACTGCATGAAAGTACGTAAATGGAGCTATTAGGAACATTCTTAATTATTAGCATTAAGATATCTTAAGCTATTATTTTTATTAATCGAGGGATTGACTTTCAATATCAATAGTGTTTGTTGTGAGAAAGATAACAGTCTTCTTTTATACCTGCCGTAACATACATGGAGATAACCTTCTGCTTAACCCCTCCGAGATAGGAGAATGTAATCCAAAAATCTTTGCTACTAAGATATTTACGACCAAAATTCAAACGTTACCATAATTACCTATTTGTCGAAACATTTTCCCCATTTTCCGTAGCCCGTGACACGAAACACGAACTAATTTGGCCACGGCATTATCTATCATAGCCTGTCTCAATCAGTCAACACACAATGTAGCCGTGGTCAGTAATGTGTCGAGTTTGTCAAGCGCACTCGCCCTTTCACACGACCCACGACTCCTTAATAAGTCCCCTACAGCTCCACAATACTGAAAAACGCCATAATTCCAAAAAAAAATACAGAGAATTCCAAACTTTAGTAGTTAGATGTAAGGTTGAGTTTTAAGAGTTGTGGTTTTGGAAGCTATCGGGATGTTATTGCAGGAATGAAATCGAAATAATGTGTCAGTGTCGCGCATTGTTTTGTTGATAATCGCCCGCTGTTTTTCTTGTTAATTGGGTGAGAAATCATGGCGGAAGAAATCGTTGGTTTATTGTTTAGGAGAATGTTTACCGAAAACTTCTCTTTATTTCGTGAAGGGCAAATAGAAACCTTTTTGACAAACGATTGTTATGAAATAACAATAGGACATAACTAAAGATGAATCGCTGTACTGATTTTTGTTCAAAGTATATTTCTATTTGTATGATTTGGTTTTAGTTACATCTATAAAATATGGGACAGCGCAGTGAACGCAACAACCCGATATTAAACCCAGTGGCCAGTGTGGTCCAAAAAGTAATGACATGTAAAAATATACTAAGCTCGTTGTATACCAACCCATAAAAGTTCCACAACTTAGTGCGTGTCGGGGCGATTTTTAATAAATGCCATTTTTACGACGTGCCCATAACAATTACTATATCTGTATTATTACCATAAACTTTATCTTCCTCGTAACATTGGAACAAAAGTACCGTAGCCCTTGAGAATAATTTAATTAACATTACTAGTCCAATACCCTCCACGACGCTCTAATCTATCTAAAAATAGCTCGGAATCGAATCAATTGCATTAAGCCTGGCTATCACTTGGCCTACAACACCGCGTCGTCAAAAGATATCAATTTCTTAACGTTTTAATTCGCTGTGCGTATAAAAAGCCACCTGTTCGATACAAATGAAGACATAAAGGCACCGACACAGTTGAAAGTGGGGCTATTGACGACATTGTGGTGGTGGTGGCGGGTGGCATGCGAACTGGCGCGCTACCGGCCTGCGACACTAAGTGAGCCATTCGGGAGATAAGTTGAGCCGCTCATTTGCGCCACAGACATCAAATGATACCGCCGCGGCGAGCCTTTCAGCGCAAGACAGGAGCGATGTTGTATATTGTCGTTCTAGAGTTCTGTGCATATATAGGCAAGGTGAGAGGTGTGAGGTGAAGTGATGAATTAGAATTTGGTGGCAAGCGCAGTGATGTCCATGAAGAGTAAAAAGCGGCGATAGATCTCTACTTTTTTTACAGTCAAGTTTACCTTCTGACTTGTTCCTCTGCGTTATCCTTAAAGGAGAGTAATAGTAAAGAACACTAAAATGTTTTTAGTAAGATTTTTATTAAATAGTAAACTTTCTACAGGTTACTAGGTCTTAAAAACAATCAGGATATTATTAATATGTGGGCCACTATTAAAAGTTTATCTATAAGAAAGTTGGTATCTAGACGAATACGATTATTTATTTGATAACTAACGAAAAAGAAATGGAAATAATGAAATAATATAAACGCTGTAATCTTATGACTGAAACGTATGCCCTACGCATCGTCTGTTTATGTTCTGCGACAAACATATGACTTTCCAAAACGAAAATTGTCGTGATAGAGCAAAGCGGTAAATACATTACATTTACATAGAATACAAATAAACTATGACTTTTGCATCCATAAGTTTGGTCCTATTTTAAACAGAGATATTAGACTCCGGTTTTTTACGAAATCACGTCGGCAATCACGGATTAAACCTTAGAGATATCTATAATTTGAAAGTTATTTGAGGTTTCTTTATGAATTACTTTATTTGTCGCAGAACAAGCATGTAGCATACGATCAAGAGGTCTCGGCTTTGATTCCCAGGACTTGCAAAG
The DNA here is from genome assembly GCA_030295005.1 of Cephonodes hylas. Lineage (NCBI taxonomy): Eukaryota > Metazoa > Arthropoda > Insecta > Lepidoptera > Sphingidae > Cephonodes > Cephonodes hylas. The sequence goes on from AP025371.1 coordinate 12,488,894, forward strand.
TGTTACTAGATATTTGTCATTAGGAAAGTCTCAGACACAACACGAAATCTGGAAAACGACAGTAGGCTTACCTCCTACTACGTAGAACTTTCCTTCCGCGAATCATAGATATGAGATTGTGTGTCTATGTTTGCACATAATTATGGGTATAGCCTTCATTAATTTTAATAGATTACAAAAAAAAAAAAAGGATCCGATATATATGTGTTCTCCACAGAGAAATCATCAAATATGCAAATACGACAAATAGAAATAGGCCAGCATCTTGGACTAAGGCTTAACTCTTCCAAACACTTGAGATAGACAGTGCTCATTAGTACGAAAAATATTAGCGATATTAAATTTAAAGTGACCACATGTGAAGTGTATAAACATTGGAGTTTATGACTCGATCGGGTTTCGAACTGGTCTTAATTATTATGTCAATTGATGAGAAGTTATCTTAATAGTTTTTATTAACCGATACACTATGTCAACCGTAGCGCATTTGTTCAAATGCAATACGGTAACTTTGTAACATCTGAGTGATAAAAACGTAACCATTAATTAGGTTTTAGTACGCGGCGTGTGTTCTGTTCTGGATTTGATAAAGGTGAGCGAAGTTTTTTTTATTTCTTCGGATCAGCAGCAACTTCACTTATAAATCCAACTAATTACTTGCAATAATTGCAAACTAATCACAGCAGTCGCGGGTTCACACCCCAGGCATGGGCCTTCTGACTTTTCGAAGTAATGTGTGTATTCACATTGAATTATCACTTGCTTTAACGGTGAAGGAAACGTGATGAAACCTGCACACCTATGAGTTCTTAGGAATGTCTCAGGTGTGTAGTCCGCCAACCCGCACTCGGCCAGCGTAGTGGACTATAGTCTAAAGCCCTCTCAATGGTACAGGAGGCCCGTGCCCAGCAGGGGATCTATATTGACTGTTGAATATTGATCTATTCTCATGTATGGCGGTGTTAGCTTGCGTGTATGTGATCTGGCTCAATACCTAGCATCAGTGATGATAATTTGAAATCAGAGCTTTATATGATCGCACTCGAAATTATGACAGGTCTGTTTTGCATATCTGATTTGGGTTATACCCGCTGGGGGTAAAGAAGCATTTGGCTAGACTTAACAAAAACCGCAACTCTTTGTTTCTGGTCTAGATTCAAGTGAGATGGAACATTCTCTCGTAATTTCTGATACCCACGAAATAACACTGGTTATGTTAGGGCGTTTATAACCGTTGTTATCATTATACTCTTACGCCTTTACTATGACTTTCACCCAAAAGCTTACAGCCGCTTGCAATTTCTCTTACAAATCAGTCTTCTCTTACAAACCGCATCGTGAAACCCAACACTAACCCTCCACCGCGACCGCACAAAATTCACTAAATCACAACAAAAAGTGTCCATAGTTTTTCTGAAAGCGGCCCGTGTGACCAACGAGGTGTCAATAAATCATCGCGCGCTGCCGAGCCCCCCTCCCTCGCAGCCCCCCCTCGCCTCACCCCGCCCCGCCGCCGCCTGCCCCCTCATTTAATATTGTCATATTAATAAAAAATCGCGTTAACGCAATGAGAGGTCGGCAATGAATAGCGGCGGATCAGATAGGGCATTCAATGTGCCTCCATGGGCTTTGTGTGGCGGGTTGTTGTGACTGCGCATTGTACCTGCATGTATTGATTGATGGATTCTGTCTCTTGGTACGTATGGAACTGCGGAGTGTAGCGCACTTGTTCAGTCTGGGTGATATGCGTGCCATGTATATACGGTGTAAAGCGGTAGTTTTCATATGATAAACCTGTGTACATCTTGACCTTACCGTTCAACCAATGTTCCCAAATGCACTGCACTTCTACCTTAAGTAGATCTTTTAGATTTCAACTCAATAGACTGCTTATCATTGCATTTTTATCATAACACTTGACAATGGTAGACATACATTGTGGTTAATTAACCGTAACCCTTATTGTTGTTGAAAATACCTGTCCAGCAATGGGATGTACATGGGATTTTGACGGTGATAAAGAGCTATATATATTAAAGAATATATCTCTTAATCTGAGCGCATGACAGCTCTGCGCCCACCTAAGCTGTGTCCGCAATCGGGTGCGCCCAACGCGCGTTTTACAAGCTGATGACCGTTTTTGTTCCACTTCGGCAAAGCTTTTGACACCTGCGCGATAGCTACTATAATTTGCCCCGAGGTGGTTAATGCGCTTGAAACATCAATATAAGTCGGAGACGCGACGCGGCGGGCCTTTGCGGCCGACCACCGGTAATTAAGGGTTAAAATTGATACGTTAAGGGATTCATTGGCACTATCCAAAGGTGAAAGTCTTTATGGCGGGCGGAATCGCGTTTTTTTCGGCCTAATGATACGATTTTTGACGTTTTAATTAATTGATTGAGATGGGAATTTAGGATCAATGTGTAATGTGTACGGATACAGATGTTGCGTGTGTCAATGAACTTGGAATAACAATTTCAAACAAAAACAGTTCTAAGTGAATTTTCCCAAGGCTGTACAATATACTGCCCTCACAAGACCTATTTTAGTCAACTTATTCCTTTGACATTCATAAATGATTACGTTACAAATGCAGTTCGAAAAACTTTTATATCGTAGTCCATGTCGAACTAATGTTTCACTAAACTATCTACATCCAACAGCCTCAATTGAGTAATTGAAGTTCATAATAATTGATGTTTTGTCAAACACAATTGAAGGGTTTTATGATGATAATCAAACAATTCCTAAAAGTACTACAAAAACTCAACGCAGAAGAACGCAGATCATGTAAGCAAAGAAACTGCTTAAGAACACCTGCTTAATAGTTTGATACATCTCCACGCTTTCGGCGATATCAACGTGAATTATAATTACTTTCCCACTGGCGAAGTGCTGACAAAAAGCATTTCCATCAGTTCCGAGCGTACATCAATCAAAAGTTGCTACAAAAATCCGATATCATTCATAAAAATTATAAACGGTCCATTTGGGGCCGAGCTGGTGGAGTGAGGATACCAACGGTATGCGGCAAGAATTCCGACTGGGACGCACTCATCAAATTTGATACACAGCTCGTTACACGACAAACGTAAAAACTCTACGACTTGACTGATCTCTTGTGCGATGCAAACGGGGTAGGAGAGCGAGGAGCGGTCGCGGGTTTGGAAAACGCTTCGCTTGTGGAATATGTAAGTATTGACAGAAAAGGGGCTAATTGCAATCATACGCTGCTATTTTATTTATAACAAAGGAAAATAAGTTTAGGTCTTAGGAGCCACGACAGTTATACGTCGCGTAATTTAGAGGTTTTTTTGTGATTCACACGAAATCCTTGATTGTGCTTGAAATATGGTAATAGAATTGCCTTTATTACAATGAGTATTGTACAATTTTATGCCTCAATAATACGCAAACTGTAGCTGAAGCTAAACTGTAGCCATAAAGCTGTAGCTTGGGGTCAATGATTCCTTTTATTACAATCTTCTAAAACTCTTTTATTTTAGTTTTTCAGTCGCTATAAGTACATAGCTCGTACTGCAGGCCAGCGCTAATGTAGAGTTTGGGAAAAACGTTTACCGCGGAGGTTACAGTGGCTCATTCGTCACGGCCGCGACACTCACTCAAATGTGGCCGAGTACAGGTCGCCGGCAAACAAAAAACAAGACATTTTTAAAACCGACACATGTAGCAGTCACTCGAGTAAAAAGTATTCGGAAAAGTTGTCGTTGTGGTATGTCATGAATATCTGTTGTCATTGTATTCACACTTCAATTAAATTTTAATCGTTTCGGTGGAAAAAATTGAGGACAAATTAGACCAGTATGAATTCCATATTGATAACTTCTTCTTGTCGTAAGAAGAAACTTAAAGAAGTCATCTTTGGTCAACCTAAGGATCTGTAGCGAGCCCCTAAGTTAATGAAAATGATTTATTGGAGTATCATAGAAGAATTGTAGTCACTACTCTGGCAGGGGTTTTTAATAGCGACTTATCTAGCAGTTAAATTTATAAGTTTAGTTGAAGGCCCACACAGAAATACCCCTTTTAATAACGGGAATTAAATAGCTTTTTTTTAAAGATTCACACCAACATCTACATTGGTAAAAGGCTAATCCTGCAACCACACCTTAGCTTCCACACACTGCGTTCCCGAGGATGACGAAAAAAGGAAAAATAAAAAAGTTTGAGCATATTTCCAGACTATGTTTCTACTGAGAATTTTCTCGATCGATGAAGCAGTCTATCTAAAAAAATGCAGGTATAAGTATTGATATAAACCTGAATGCTTCACAATGAAGCGATGAGCCACCTTCTCAGTAGATGACTAATAACTGTGAGAGCGCGCCTCTCGCCACGTGGGAACATTTAGAACTCATTACCATACCTCCATTCATCATAATTTGTAAACTTCACGCCTTGTACTAACTGGTAGTGGCAGAGACAGTTATTTCGCTGCCACCTTCGATGCTATTTTTTTACATAGTATGATTGTATCAATTTAAAAGAGATGTAAATCGTTGAAAAAGTAGGAATGCTGAAACAGTGTAAAATATTTAAGAAAAAGTCTACATTTTAAAGCTAGGAAAGTTACAGGTTCAATTCCTACAAGGGCAAATATGTGAATGATGAAATATAATAAGACCTGGAACAAATATTTATGAATTTGTTTCTGTGCGGGGATCATACCCGTAGCGACTCGTTTCGCGAGCTGGTATCTACTACGGCACTTAGCAATACTTCTCCAGATCTAGACTTTTTTGTACTGAAATTAGTAACAAATGCGACCATAACACGAAACAGATTCTAGTACGAAGCAACGCTTAAACTATTTACGGTAAGTAAGTGACGCAAGCTAGTTATTTAAACTGGATAACGTGTATTTTATAATTGAAATGTCTTGCGGTACAAAATGATAATTTCATTGAATTGTATAAAAACAGGTGGTAAATTGTTTGCGTCGTTGATGTTGCTCTTTTTAATTGCTACCAAATTCCAATTAATATATATGGGGGATATTTAGTCATCAGTATGCGAACTGGGTAGGGTAAAATGTGGTTGGTGGCGACCTCAAATATGTCTACTGTAGTGCGCTAGGGGGTCGTGTGAACCCGAGTTCGGTACTCAGATCGAGGAAAATGGTTATATAAAACTGTAATATAATTTATAATATTAGATCCAACCGTCGAGACTCTCGACCGCGTCCCTAAACCACAAATCCATCAGGACTTACAGGCCATCAAGACCTTCAAACTTTAGTAAGCAACTTTAATTTTTGATAATCAAGTTTAGTTGGACAGCTCCGTCGCACAGTTGGCTAGATACATAGATAGATCATAGATGGATGAGGGCTGCAGAAGCCCGGGATGGTTGGCGCTCTCTTGGGGAGGCCTACGTTCAGCAGTGGACGGCGATAGGCTGAGTATATATAGATAGATAGGCTAGATATATAGCATACGAAACGAATGGCTGCGGGTCTAAAACCCGCACACAGACAAATGTTTGTGAAGTTCACCAACATTTATTCCGGATCTGGGTGTTTGTGACATCGAAAAGTCTCTCATAATTTCCGAGAGCCACGACACAGGACATACCTAGTGTGGGGTCAGAACTAAGGGTATTTATTAACAGTTCAATATTCATTAATACCCAATTACAGTGAAATCCATTAAGCCACATGTATTTAATTGTGTGTGTGTGTTTACAACAATGCTTGTGCATGTAACTCGATCGGTTTGTTAACAATCGCTTTGTGCTCGCCGCGACTTACCGCTTAATTAACGATTGCCGCATCCCAAGATAACATAATAGCAAATAAGGTCATTCCGTTTTATATACATGTTTTAAGCGCACAAACTGACCGTTTTAATAATGTACTGTATTGAATGGAGCTTGTTTAAGTAATGTAAACTCACTAGTAGGTCCTTAGGCTTATATTTTTTATTGTTTCAACTAGGTACTTGTGTGTAACTCTGTATGAGAATAATTAGGCATCAAAAGGCATTTCGGCTCCGTTCTGATTGGACGTAGCGTGATGATATAAACACTATGGCTTTCTTTGATGGTATGTAACAGTAAAAGAATTTTTGAAATCGGACCAGTAGTTTCTGGGCAAGACGACGTTTGAGAACGTTTCAAAAAACAAACTCTTCAGCTTCTAACAACAGTAGTATTTCTTAGTAGCAGCACAGTCTGAAAATAAGTTTTTAAAACGGTAGGCACACAATAAATCACATCATACATGAAACTACTAAATTTATAAATGCCGTCAAAAGGAACGTATTAAAATTAGGTCATGCGCTTTTCATCGTTTTAATAAAAATTCTTGATACCCTTGAAGTTAGTCGAGTACCAATTTCGGCGGTTGCGGATTTAACCCACAGGGACATCAAACTTTTAAATTATGTGTGTACTGTGTACACTTCGTAATCACATACTTTAACGGAGGAGAAAAACATTGTGATGGAAACTCTTAATTGTATTCAACGCCTTGTAATGATACATAAAATTTTTATAGAGCTTTTATTGAGCCATTTTTTACAAAGTTTGGAACAACGCTATTAAAAATAAGCCTTAAAGATAATTATAATTTAGCTACAGCAAGGTGTTGCCAATAAAAATCGAATTTAATTAGCGAAATATCCACGATTGGTTTTAATTAACGTTCGGATATAATTCCGTAATTAATAGGGCATACTTCGATGCGATGTCGTCCGTCACTCATTTGTCTTGGCCGATATAAAAATTCCTCGCTTGTCGACAGATAATTAATACTTTAAAAAGTCCGCAGACTTCTGTTTCAAGTTGACATTTGACATGTACACGGTATTATAGAGATTACTGTGTTAAATGATATCATAGCTCGATTGTCTATTTTGAAAGTGTTTGTAGAACCCTTTTTTCTACTGGTTTTTTATTATGTACTAGCGGACCCGACAAACATCGTACCGCCTAAAACTTATTTGAATGTCGTTTTACATATAACCTGAATTATATTTTTGATCGTATTTAAATGAATTGAATTGTATATAATTTTATTTTAGTTTTTGAAGTTAAGTTTTTTTCATTTAGTTTTTATCCACACGAGGCTTTATAATTTTTTGTCATCTAATATCAATATGAAAAGCTATAACGCAGTGCAAATAAAACCTCAATTATTAACAGATATACCTGAACAGGAATCAAAGTAACCACCTCTGACACATAAAGCTTCCATCGATGAAATCTACAATTACTTTTTTAATTTTAATTTTACTTCTTACTGAATTAATGGCTAAATATTATTGTTAAATATCACGAAATTAACGATATTAATCAAGTTTACTTTGCGACGTAGATTAATTGAAGAAAACAGTTTAATGGCTCGGAATAAATGCGTATACACAACGGATTAATGCGTTTTAAGTTGGTTAATTAATGTAATCCTATTTTAATGACACGGCCCAGTAGGGTTGCTCAATGACGTGTAACTAGGGCATACATTCTTTATTATCATTACCCATATATGTCCCACTGCGGGCACAAGCCTCCTCGGCTATTGAGAGTTCAGGCCTTAGTCCACCACGCTGGCCCGGTGTGGGTTTGGAGACTACAAATCTGAAATATTCCTAAGAACTTTCAAGTGTGCAGGTTTCATCACGATGTTTTCATCCTTAAAGCAAGTGATAATTCATTGCGAATACACTCATAACTTCGAAAAGTCAGAGGGGCATTCGACCGCGCGCCTTAACCTCGAGGCCATCGCTGACTATAACTATGCACCGAAAAATCAAACTGCATCCGTCGAGATATCTCAGTCAATCGACCACCTACCTCAAGGCTTTCACGACCATATCCTTCCATAGGATCAAAATGAGTCAACTATATTTCCACAAACAAGTTTAAGCCTGACGAACTTATATCGCCAAAACCACAAGCTAAACCCGATACAGACACGCAAGTCCGTCGGTTTAATGGCTCTATTAATTCATTAATAAGTAATGCGATCGGCTACCAGGTTGGCAAGCTCTGGTTAATAAAACCACAGGCACAATGGGCGGATTGGATTACTGAAAATCCTCGCGCTCCGGTAAGTAGGGCGCAAGGCGCGGATCGCACAATGTGTTAATAATGCGGACCTGTGGATAGCGCCGCGAGGGACGGGCGGATGGCGGGCCGGTGAACGGAGCGGGCAGCGGAAAACTTTAGGGATTGGCTAAGCTGTATTCGGGTTTCTCTCGTTACAAATTCAACTTTTGGATATGTTAGTATTTCGCTGACTTTATTTATTTATTGAGACTTCTAGTTTAAATAATTTATCGAATGATAATTGATGAGATTTATATAGAGGAAGTATTAAGGAAAGTTAATACGTTCCTGGGTTATTTTTACGCCATATTGTTTAAACGTAAATATGTAGTAATATTACCCGTATCCCTATAAAACAATTAAATCACACTGATCACTGAAATATGTAGGTATACGAGTATACATATATCCTTTAAGAAATTCTCACCAGCAGAACTGAAACTGAAAGTGTGCCCTAAAAGCCTCCTTTTACGTGGGACTAAATACAAAAGGATAAATGTGGTTTCACAGACGTTAGAAAAAAATGCACGTATGTATTTCTCGTAAATCTGGTGCATGTCTGATCGCTGAAGTATGTGGCTTGCACCGCAGTAACGCGATACTATCCCGCGATGCCGCTTGAGGTACGTCTCGGCCCTAATTTTATGGCTCATTAAACGATTTCCTTGTACGTTTTTTTGCACCGTTGTCTCGTATTTTGCTCGGGTAATTTTTACCATGTACATATAATTTCATTGTGTTTGTGATTAACCGTAAAACAGAGTATCTGTTACCCGAAATTGCAGTATCAATTCGTTGAATAGAAAACAATATCGGCGCAATAGTTATAGGATAATATTACAAGTGAATACTATTGAATTACCCATAGATGTTTGCGAAATTTTGAGTATAAAAATGATTTTCGTCTCGTTTAAAGTATAATGTTACAAAGACGGAATGTTTTATAACCACAAGATTTTTTATATTCGGAAATTAAATTTATAAGTATGTTATTACTCCTTCAATGTACAAATATTGACAGTAAAACTGTCTCAGTTTAGTTAAAAAAGCTTAGTTACATGCACACATAATCGTAGACTTTTATGTTCCACATACAAATTAACACGAAATTATTCCACGGCGTACCTGATTAAATTTAACTAAAATATAATTAACACCTATTTCTCCGGTGCAATCGGCCGGCCATCGCGCTGCGGTGGCGATAATCGGCGATTATTGGCGATTGTGGCGATTGGCGATTGGCGATTGTGCGCTTATTTCGCTGTCAACGCTCGCCGCAGCTCGTTAACATTGTAGCATAATTAGCGCTGCGCCTGCGCCGACGTAGCCGCAGCAAAAACTGCACGGTAATTAATATAATTAAAAAAAACTAAATATAAGCGCGGTAATAGAGTTATTATTTGGCGAAGGTTTAATGTCGCATTCTAACGGTAGCTTGGAATTGTGAGTATGTTGTGTTGATTAACTGCGCTTTTTGCGAGTCATGCTTGATTAAGCTGAGTAGAGCAGCTGCATTTGCTAAAAAGAAGACGAGATCTTGATAAATGTTCGCTATCCTACTGATTGTATTATATAAAATACAAGCAACTCGGTCGACTAAAAATCCATTTAAGTGTCGCGGATTCAAAAATTACACGCTTAAAAGATACTTTTTTGCGAATCGCAGAATTTTTTTTAAAGTACGTCTAATAAACTGCGTCATAATGCCAGTCTAAAGTTTATTTTCCTACTCGCCCTGAACTGTGCCCAATTAATATATGATATAGATCAGATACGGTCAAGACAAACTTCTTTCACTTCCTCAACAGACATACTCTTCATTTTACACTTTTTCTCAGTCAACATTATTCAGACATGAACTCAAAAATACCTTACTTATCTCCGATAAAATTCAAAATGATCATAATTTAACTCTTTGATTAAAATATTTACCCTATTCCCTATTCACCTTACTCTAGTCCCCCACACTCCACTGAGCACTAACCTATTTTTAATACCCAGTAGCCGCCAAGTTTACAGACAAACCAACTCACCTATTACAATATTGGCGCGATAGTATTACACGTCCGGCCATGCGTAGGTCAGCTAGTGTGGGCCAGGTGCGCCGGTGGCCTCGTGACCGACGCACCGGGGCGGATGATGCGACGCATCACCGATACCAGACACCCGATAGCTGCTGATCGTGTGCAGTGTTGGCCAAGTGAAGAGTTTTTTTGACTACCCAAGTTGTCTGGTAGCTATCATATAACTATGTAAGAAATGTCTATTCTATAGTCTTATTTATTTGTATGATAAGTAACAAAATCTGTGAAGGAGTTTAACTAACAATAAGCAACGAACAGACGAATGCTTTATATGTAGCTTAGTTTTGATAATGTAAAATATTAGTCGTTCGAATTTTAATACCAAAGAAACAAAAAATGATTTAACGTGTGCTGTATTGAATATACTTATTAATTAAATTATAACGCGATTGTTTAATCATTTTAATTTATAATTCATATTAACTTATAACGAAGCTCGGTTCCACCCCACACTTAACAAATATCTGAAACATCAACTTTAATTTCGTCTATCAAGCTAAATGCAGATGTATCAACACATGTTATTACTTCGATCGTGAAATATCGTCAAATACGATCTAGCATTGCTACCGTAATGTAATTATATTTTTATCGTTAATATATCTCTGCTTTTTATTAGTCTAACAAGTATATTTTGCGTTATTTCTACACACAAAACTTTATAGTGTGTTTCTATTTACCTTGTAGTATAATTTTAATTAATTCTCCACAGCTGTGCAATTATTTTTAGATGAATAACTTTGATATTTTGTGTACATGTTAACTTTTCTCGTTTAAAACGTTTTTAATTCGATTAGTTTATGTCCACGAATATGAAGTTAAGAATTTTACATTATTTTGTGTATTGCATGTTTATTACCTTTGTCTTATTTGGTCTGTATTTTATCGTCAACTTTTCTTTTCCAAACATTTCCAGAAGTCATGTTATTAGTATTTCAAAGATAAACAAAAATTCAAAATGATATTACACCATACTAAACAAAAACATGAATAAAAACTAATTTTTAAAATTTTTATTGATGAACCGAATGAATATTAAAATAGCAAAATCATTCACAACTGTCACGAATGATTGACTGAATATTAAATGCGGAATTATTTACTATCGCCATCGATATTAAAGCTTAAATTTAACATGAATAACATATCTGCCAATGCATTTAAATATGACTGAATGAATGAATATGAACTGTTAAAATTTTTCGGAGTTTTCAAAAAAGTCCTGTTGATCATCATCCAAGTGGATTCAGGTTTTCCAAGTAGATTGACAGCCACGTGGTACAATCAACTTGCAATACTAGAGGGCGTGGATACGATCCCCGCAACGAGAATAAACGTTTGTGAGACCAAAACGACTCTCGTAGTTTCCGATACGAGAACCAACTCGAGCATACATCTCTGACTTTTTGAAATAATGAAGGCCTAAACCCTCTCATTTTTAAAACATGTCCTTGACCAGCATTAAGACATATAGGTCTCCCTTGACCCCTCACCCTTCAACTACTTTTAAAACAAAAATTACCCAAAACGCCCACTTTCTCCAGCCAGCAGTGTACCAGTCGGTCCATACATAATTGTCGGCGAGTTAATACTGCGCGAATCCCGGCGACCCGCGGCTCCGTGGGTTCCGTGCGGGTTCCGTGCCCTGTGTATCACGTTACGTGCTAATGGACCGTGAGGAGACCCACGAGACTCACGACACACTACACCCGCTGCCAATTTTTTCACCGGTATATCCGCTTGGGATTTAACGGCTTTTCGGATTGATTACGTTTTGCATGCGCTATTTTTTTGGTAAGTGAAGTGTAGACTGTAGATATACTATAACTTTCTCTTAAGGAAGGTATATGTCGAGAGGAAACCAACACCTAAAGTACTTAGAGATTACTTAGGTCAAAACCTCTCAGTTGTAGAAGAGGCTTGGGACCAACAGTGGGATGTACGATATCATCAGTGGCGGTACTTCCATAGAAGCCCGAAAGCCCGACTTGCCTTACATAGTTCCGAATAACGAACTTAACGATTGTTTATTTATAAAATAACGTTATAAACGTGAATGTGAGTACTAACCGGTAGGTATTTATTAGTCCTACGTACAAAAAAAAATATGCTGCTACTAAATAAACATTTGGGCTTGCCTTAGTTTGACACCCTAGGCACGCCACTGGATATCATGATGATAAATGTATGGACCCCTGTTGACAATATTTCACAGACCGTGAGTACCTACAATAGTCGAATCTATCAATATTTTACAATAGACTAATATTTTTGAAGTTTCAGTTATTCATGAAATACCAATTTAACTCTACCTTTTGTATTTCGTATTACTATATTACTAGATGTATTTTTTTTAGTTAATACGAATTACAAAATATTCGATAAATATTTACACAGCAAATGGACAAAAAATTACGTTCGTGTATCGAATATTGTTTTTATTATTATTTGTTTTGCTGGCGGCCTGGGTCAAACGGCTAACAATAAAAAAGCCTACGTGTTATGTCCATCTCCATAGCTTCAACTAAGTTTAAAAGTCAACAAGATTTGTAGCCATAACAATTTTCCTGAGCTACTGTATGTATCCGTCTCACGTACTAGGAGCCAACCCATTGCAGTTTTTAGGCTCATTTCTAGACTCTGTACTGCTACTGAGAATTTTCTATTAGAAAAACACAAAATACTGTCCGACCCGGGAATCAAACCCGGCACCCCTAGATTGCACGGCACGTACTGTGCAGTGCCACAAGTCAACAATTTCTCAATACAGCAATCATTCAAGATCTATAATAATGAATTAAAAAAGCGTCATCCCACAGTTTCAATCATTGACAGTTGAACTCTTAAAAAAACAAAATGACAAAGGAAGTATTTCCAAACAGCCTTGACGTTTCCCTCGGTTCAGCCAGTGTGTACACTGCAGTGTAGTACCGAGTGTAAAGCCGAGGATTGTCGCCGTCGGTCTAATTAAGCGCGGGGCATTGGGAGCCCAAACACAAACAACTTTGTTTGCATTCACTGATTGAGATGCGCTCGGCGAGGACGCGGGACGCCCCACAAATTGTGTTTTAATTTTTTAAACTGACAACACTTAGCTTAACACCGTTTTGTTAATGACGGGAGGAGCGTATAGCGATTTGGGAGATTGATTTAAATGCCTTTTCAAAAGACACTTTTATTTATTGAAAAATTGTTATATGCTTGTGACAGAAAAACATTTATTTCCTAGAAATATTTAAGATGATTTTACTAGGAGTATTTTCACATTCAATTCTTTAAATTCTAGGACTTAAAGTTTTTCGTACTTTAAGCTACAATTTTCCTTTGCAAGAGAAAAACAGTTGTTGTAATACCTTTACATTAAAAGAAAACAACTTACTGATTTTGATTTGATTGTATATTGTAATGTTTACCCTTGTATTTTATTTAGCTTTACCGACCCAATAATTATTTCTTAGTTGATGATCAATAAGTAAGATCATTCATACAGAATATTTTTAGACGAAACGCTTCAACATAGATACGCAAATTAATTACAAAGAAAAGTCAATATGAAATTATTAATTATTAATATGAAATTATTAATTTTCCCGCTAAAAATACCAACATATCCGCTCCGTTATTTAGTCAGTGCGCGCCGTGATTGGTGGAGGCGGGAGATAGCGCGCGTCATTTATTTTAATTCGTTCGTTTTGACGTAAGTTTGACAGCGCGCGCTCGCTCCCAGTCGTCCCCTCGGCCAAGTGAACGAGCAGATTAAACGACCATTCCACAATCCCAGCATATTGTATTTGTTTGTGTTTCATTATATTCGATGACTACTGGGCGCGGGGAAACATATTACTGATGTCCCTTTAAGTAGTTAGTAATTTTGCTACGTGGGTAGTTTGAGATTTTCATTGTCAACCTAGAATGTTATGGTAGATCGCAGTACCACTTCCATAGAAGTCTAAAGCCTTTCATATTAATTATGTAATATCTAGTTTATAATTGTTTATTGTAAGGTCAAGATACTCTCATTTATATGTCAAACAGTTTTTGTTAAATAAAAATTAAGGTTGTTAGTCGGAAAATAAGGCAAGCTAGTTTTTCGTTAACTGCTAGATAATATAGTATTGTGTACATATAGTGTTATTAGGTATATGGAAAAGTTTGAGATAATATTATATTTAGATTAAAAATGATTACGTTTGTTGTTAAAATAGTTTATTAATCTTTAAAAGATCATTAAACCTTTAAAGGGATACTTAGAGGTCAGCCTGTGAAACAAGATACAATGGAATCGATCCTCGCACCGAACCGATGTTTGTGTGGTCCACAGGTCTTCGTGTCGAATACCACCAACACGGTGGAACATATTTTTTTATTACCTACTTCAATATACATATAATATATAAGTTCTGCCTGTTAAGCCTGAGATATAAGTTCCTAAAAATAGGGAACGACTCTATTGCGGTTAATAAATATAACCTCAGAGGGTTGATTTAAAGATCGAACCGCGGACCTACGAAATGTACCCAGCATGTATCTTTGTGAGATCTAAAAGTCTCTAGTAGCTTCTGATACTCACGACATTCTGCCTTAGTGTGGGGTCAGATCGACATTTTAATAATAAACTTACATAACTACAATTATGTAAGTTTATTTATTTACTCATAAATCTACAAAATCCAGAATATTTTAATCATAAACTATCAATAAAGTACACAGAAACATCTTTACCAAAAATCTTTAACCCTACAAACACATTTCTACATAGAGATCAGTCACGGTATGTGAAAACTCAACACGCCATGCATTGATAGAGCATTTAGTGTGAATGTGGGCAGCGCTGCGTGAAGAGGGGTAGTACGAAAAGAGGTAGAGTGTGTCCATACAGCTTGTCGGCTCGGATCGTTCGCGCCTCATCACCCCGCGTTTGGGGTTGAAATACCAAGCAATATGTTTTCCATTTACAGTTTCTTCAGTGTTTTATCGGTGGTGGGGTTTTGTGAATTTTTCGATGTAGCTTTGTATTGCGAGTCTATGTAAATTAGCATCTAAAGGTACCTATTTTGGTTTGTGTTGAAGATTGTTCACGCGGTCTGATGAAATATTAATGTCTGTAGCTTTTTATTATACTACAAATTAATCTGTTAATTTCAGATGTGTAATGTAATTAAAAAAAAAATTGTCTAAACCTGCATATACTTGAGTTGATAGAATGAATCTTGAATACTACATGCGCAAATTCTATTAAAAATAATGTACGCGTTGGCACTACTAGTAATGAATCTTACTTTGACAAAGCATACTAAGGGTTTTACAGTAGAAAATATTTGTTTTATATCACTAAGAACCTAACAGTATGTATTTATGTAAAATTTATTATTTTAATACATATAACTTAGTTGTATTATGCAGGCCTTCTTTATTAATTATTTATGAAAGAGTTTTTATACAGTTGAAATTCTTAAATGCTGACTCACCTATACTCTATAGTACTAGCGTGTTTTTATTGCGTGTATGAATAAGGCCATTCTATACATCTTTTACAACTAAAACTTTGCTAACTTTAAGGATAATTTACAACCTCAAATAGCCATTAAATTAGTCTCACAGATAATAAATATACATTAAAAGTAGGTTCTAGTTAAAAAACATAAGTCCTTGAAGAGGCAAAAGTATAACGACCGTACAGCCTAATTGTTACTCACAAAGTTACTCCATTACAGAATATTAAAACATATTCGCATTAATAAAAAAAACGTTGAAGTAATGATTTATTGAGAATCAGTGGCACATAAAGCCACCGTCTTTTGTGCCCTTTGTGCTGTTGGGAGATGTACTCGAAATCAAAAGGGTTGAGAGATCACAAAGAGGCTCGAGCCGTTCTGCCACACAACGCATCCTTCAGCCCGCCGTACAATACAAAATGATGTTTTGTATCAACATCCATGAATCTTGTTGCGGTTTGATGATTTTTACCATTTTTTGCGTTCATTTGAAAAGGTTCAAATGCTCTTGATGACGGTGTAACAGACAACAAGATGGCGGCGCTTTTGTATCCATTTCAATGAAATATGAGAGCAAACGAAATGGCAAAAATGAATAGATGTTGTTTATCGTAAAATGTACTCAAAATATATCTACTTAAAAAAATGCTCTACGATTTAATTGCATGCTTTTTAATGTCTCGTTACGAACAATGGTTTCTAATATAAAATTCAACAATTTCCTAATTGTAATTTATTTCATTTAAATTTATCTGGCAATGGTACATTAGGTACATCCGTCCATCTAACCTAACATCACACCAACGGTTTAAAACTAACCAAAACGGCCCAAACAAGTCTTGTTTTATCAAAATTTATTGACGTGACATAATTGAATATGATAAATAAAATATAATTTCATTTCACAATGTCTTGTCCGTAAAAAAAAGTTATAATGATATTTCGCAAGAATATCGCGATTTTGCATGTAGTAGACAACGAAAGGCAATAAAACTACAATAAAAATATCAATATCGTATAAAATCCATGTGAAGTAATTAGTGCGATGCATGCGATCTTGTATCCACGGGCATGTGAATCTTAAAAACATGCAGGCATCATGGTAGAAATATTTTAAAGAAAACTTAACTTGGTTAACTTAATTGAACTTTTAACTTGATTGCAAGTTACAAGCACTACAATCTTAAGTGGCATTTCAAATTATTTCCGAGAGATTTTGATTCTCAACGATAAAATATATTTTCAAAATGAATTTCCGTAAAGACAACAAACTAAAAATACAATTTCAATATGGCGACCGTTTGTGTCAAACCAAAAAAGCGCAACGGGCAGACAACTTTTAAAACTTTCATTAAAGAATTGCGCAATAAATAACAGCTAAAAAGCGTGAAGACACAAAACATAAATGAAGATTAACGATAAAAAATACGCACGTATATATGCTAAATAGCATTCAAATTACATTTTTCCGTGACACACACTGACAAATACAACGGCCATAAATATCCGCGCATAGACAATAAATAACGATACTGCACGCAGTTTGTCTTGCCATAGACAAGTGTGTCAACAAATGGAGTTATTAATTCAGCTGTTTAAGGGAGCTAACAAGGAGCGTATCATTATAAAAAATACATATTCTAGTGTAGTAAAACTTTATCGTTAAATTTTATCTAACCATTTATCAGATACAGAGGTAAGTCATTCCTTGTAAGCAAAAATTTTGATGCGTATGACTGTAAAAAGTGACATGCGTAATGGGCAACAAGATTTTTTTATTTTACTTGGCATACATTGAGACAACTAATCGACATATATCATATTCTGCTGCGAAGAGTGTCTGTAGGGACATAAAATACTTTTGAAATGCTTATATGAAGTATTTAAGGACTTTTAAATAGTTATAGATTTTTAGTAAATTCATTTTCAATAAATAAAACTTACAATAGGTCGAAGAAAATTGACATATGCAAGGTGCTTTTAATTATTGACACAAAAATCTTCACCTACATATGTCTAAATGTCGATGACGATGATATGAAAAAAATGACTGCTGGTTTACTCGAGAAAATATTTTTTTGAAATGCCTAATACTGACCGAAGTGAAAGAAAGTTGAAGGATCAAATGTGTCCAACCATTTTAAAAAAGATTATATAGGGACCACTACATCACAAGATATACCTATATCTAATCCCCGAGACATGATTATGAAGTAGTAAGATTACATGCATCCGTTATATCGTTGGCATTATGATAACAAGAAGGAATTGTATATTTTTGTTATACCAACATTCGTACTTTCAAATGAAAATAATATCCTTCAGATAAAATACACTTTTCTTCAACTTCAATTACACTCTTTTATTATGACTGAAATAGGTTGTTTTGTTTATATTGCTTGACATACGATCATCTCGAGGGAATGTGTCACACAAAATTCCACTGCATGAGAGTGGCGATTGATTGCATGTGTATCTGAGTGTTTGCAGTCATTGAGTCATGGCAAATTACATCGCAGGAGGGAGGTGGTCGGTGGTCAGCGTCTGGCACCCTCGTTGAAGGCACTTAGCTAGGGAGACATGCATCCACTAGTACAGTTCACTTGGGTCACTTTGTAGTTTGGTTTCTGAAGTCCAAAATGTGCTACATTTTCAAGGACGTCGTGAATCGTAATTCATTGAGATTGGATCGATCTAGTGATTTAATTTACGTGAAGTATGAATGGCAGTATGATGAATGAATGAAGCAGTGATGGCCTCGAGGTTTAGGCGCGCGGTCGAGAATCTCGGCGGTCGCGGGTTCGAACCCCAGGCACACACCTCTGACTTTTCGAAGTTATGTGTGTATTCAAATTGAATTATCACTTGCTTTAACGGTGAAGGAAAACATCGTGATAAAACCTGCACACCTAAAAGTTCTTAGGAATTTCTTAGGTGTGTAGTCCGCCAACCCGCACTAGGCCAGCGTGGCGGACTATGGCCTAAACCCTCTCGATGGTAGAGGAGACCCGTGCTCAGCAGTGGGGGTATATGGGTTGATGAAGATGAATGGCATACCAAAGACCCAAAAAACTAGAGTGGGTTCTTAGGACTTTTTGGTTTGAATAGATTGGAGGCAAGCAGTTAATTTCAAAATAATGAGCGCATGATAATTGATAGATGGTCAAGCGTATAAAAATATTCCACCATCTTCAATTGTGACAAGTGTTTTACCGTTCGCCAATTTCAAGCTATAAGAGCAAGAAATGGCTGTTAAACTTTTTATAGAAGCGATTGGGACCAGATTCAGGTTGCAAAAAATGTAATCTTCAATGTGACTTAAATGTAACAAAAAGAAGAATTTTAAATTAATTGCATGTTTTGACGTGCCCAATTATTCATTGAAATCTTGATTATCGTAGTGCTTTCCTTACGGCCATTTTCTCTTCAAACCGATTCTTGTTATTAAGCTGTTTAATTCCACAATCCGTCATCTTTCAAGTTTTAATTGAATATTTTCATCATCATGTTCCCTGTAGCAGCACTAAGTCTGGGAAAATGGCTAGTAATTGTTATATTCGAAATATGTTAAACAGATACTATTTTATCTTCCTAGATCGTCAATATTATTCAAAGGAAAAATATCGTTCTTGCACTCATTGCTAACGTTTAGTTTACCTTAATAAAATTCGACTATTTTTTTATTTAGCTTGATGGCAAACTATTTAAAAAAAAATTCATCACGATCCGTTTCCAATCAAAATATTAAAATATAAAGTTATATTACTTTGTGATTAATATCTACACAGAACGATTCTTAACTCTATGGAATCCATCCACTATGGACACTTCAATTAATACTTCACAGTGATTTTTACAAGCATTTTAATAAGCAACATTGCAGCAAGTCTATTAGCAACGGAAATACCTACAAGAAACACAGTGGCTGTTTAATTTCGCACCAAGCCAACATAGATTAAAAATAAAAATAAAATACCATCGAAAAAATGGTTCCAGTCGATGGTCAACTAAGGAGCTTTCAATCCAGAATTCCGCAAGTCACCGTCGACATGTGGCGACTTCAAAATTGAAACGCACCTCAGCGCGTGTTTACTTTTTAATTTTTTTTTATACGTATAAAATCGAAGGAGTCATTAGATCGTAATTCATAACGGTCGATGTTTTTTGTCGCGGTTAAACATCGTGTCAGGTGCCTTCGGTATATTTTTCGTTATAATTTATTTAGTGCAAAAAAGTAGCGGAGACATTAAAATGTAGGAAACGGGTGCAAAAGTTTACATCGGCGGGGAGCGGCATCGACGGCGCGATAAACTTAAATGAGACACGTTTTTATCTATCGCTAAGTGCTCGCAGCTTTGTGGATAATTTGCTTTTTATAATATTTTTTTTTTATACAAAAAATCGGTGTCATTATGTTTAATGACCAAAGAGTTTAATCAATTGGCCTGCGACCTTCTTTGTTTAATACAACGTGGCTTACAAGGTTCATTTGTATCACGATTTGTCCTTCCCATAATATGTGTGGGTAATCATGAGAGTATTTTTTACATTAATAAAGGTTTCCATTTAGTTGCGGTATCTCATTATTTTATAAAAGCATACTTCTCTAATGCTGAAATCATTTGACTATTAGCTCATGTGTTTCTTAAGTTTATTTAGTAAAATCAATCGTGTAAACATTTAAATGACGAGACGCGTGACACCAAAGCCGATTTAAAGACAAACCAAGTGCCACTAGCGAGGTGAATGTGTCATGTAACGTTACGAGATGACTTAATGTTCGAATGCGATGAGCTGTACAGATAATCCGGCTAATATTTCACAACAAATTAGAGCGACAACGACGTCTCAATGCTCCGAGCGGCCGGACAAGTGCCCTACCACCGAGAGGTGTCCGCCAAGCGTCCGCCAATACAAGCCATCGGCCAAACAAAAACCGGCCGTCGTCTCACAATAGCGTTACAAAAAACCGGTATATCGGTAACACAATCTATACATTATTAAACACACAATACAAACAATGCGATGTTGATTGAAACGTCATACAAATGACGGGCCGATTGAATCGGATCGCGCACCATTGTACTTATTAACAACGTAATTACGCCACGCTGCGATATAACTATTTATTTTGTGTCCAAATTTATTATTGAGACGTCGAAAAAAACAGATCACGCAGCAATGAGTCGTGAGTTTTCGATGGTCCCTTTCTATCTGGTTTTAATATCGACTCGTTCGCTGCTCAAATGTGATGTATTAAAAAAGGTTGTTTGTTTTTTGACAGATTAAAATTCTTTTGTTTTGTTGTGTCGACCGACGGGCGCTGTGACGTGGCGCGATCTCCGGCCGACCTCGGAGTCAGGTTGTTTGATGAAGAGATCAGGGATGAGACGAACTTTGATGGAGAGATCGATCATTGATATTATAATTGGCGTATGATACCGGTAAACACGACGCTTTAGAGAAACCATGGTTTTGTGCATCGAATAACTTTAATCTATAGAGTGAAGTGTGCTTGGTGGTCTTTTTACTATAATTTTGCTGTAAGAGACAGTTCGAAGTTAACTTGGGCCGTATTCTTAAAAAGTATCTTTCCTTGAAGTATTGGCAATAATAACTCACAGAAAACATTTGCTAATGTTAACACAAAAGTGGTAGAGGCTGAGGGGAGACTGGCAATTTACGATTGCATTTTACCATCTCCAGCCGTCATTACGAAATTCGACATATTATTTCGAAGAAAATAACACAGTTTTGTTACTTACATACTGTTTGTTATCTGGGCGTAAACAAATAGACGCTTTACGCTTGCTGCATGACATCATCATCATCATCATCATCGTCACTCCACCACGTCTGTTATCCACCAAACTGGCTTAGTGTAGGCTGGCGGCCTACACCCCTAAGAACTTTTAGGTGTGCAGGTTTCATTCCGATGTTTTCCTTAACAGTTAAAGTACGTGATGATTCATTGTGGAAACACGCATAACTTAGAAAACTCAAGCGTTAGGTGCCCGGGGTTTAAACGTGCGACCGCCGAGATTCTCGACCGCATGCGTAAACCTCGGAGCGATCACTATTGTGTGACCTAGAAATAATTGTCTTTTATCTTCACCTTGTCTCTTCATTGTCTTTTATTTTCACCAGTTTAAAAATGAGTCTTCTCTTATAAGTATTAATGTTTTTTGCTGGAGATCAGGCTACCTAGCTTAAGCTGCGAATGCTGAATTGGGACACCATCATGTCGATAGCAAACGAACGCCTTTTAAGAAATCAATCTCGTTATTTTAGGTTTTCCTCTTTCACACCGTGTTGCAACCAACCTCCTTAGTAAAGTATATATCTGACATTTGCATTTGCAATTAGAACGTGCTTAGTAATAGTGGGTAAGTAGGGATCGTGGCAGTACCGCCTAAAAAGTAACTTTGAAGGCTCATTACTATATAGAACGTACTAGCATGATAGACCGTTCATTGCAGCAATCTTAAAATAATGACTTAATTTATGGCAAACGCTGACCTCAACTATAAACTCCAAATATCACGTCATAAAACGTTTTTAAACTCCTACATGATTAATAGACTTAATTTTTATTCGGTGTGACACAAAGCCATCGAATCTTCCGAACCATCGAAGAAAAATCCACCACCAAACACGACCTTATCGCGTCCACAACAAGCAATCAAAGGCAGTTCGTTGGTTTTTTCCCGTCTGAAATAAAAAGAAGCGAGGCTGGCGCCGCCTGCCGGCCGATAATTGAAACGTTGTCCGATCGTCGTGAACTGTCACACTGATCCCTGATGATTGTGCTCTTAGGCAGTTTTTGTGGCATTAAGGAATACGCATTAAGTAACAATTACATATCGATTTTGTTCAACTGTTTTTGTGAGGCGTTCGGAGACTCGTCGGGGATTAGCTGTGTCGACGACTGTTTTGTTGCTGGCAATGTGATATGCTGTAGCTATAGTATGGTCATCATATTCAATATTTGTCTTAATGATATATTCATTCACGACAAATAAGAGTGACATTATAACCAGGTTCTGTGTAGTTTAGATTTCCGTTCCAAGCTTTGTAGACTATCGATGCAACTTTCTCGTTGTCTTGTTCACAGATAGTCCTAGAAATAACTATGTACTACAGTAGTGCAATCTTATAGTGGGTTTACCCAGATTAACAAATATGCCTTAATACGTACATAACTGCAAATACTGTGATGAATTAAAGATGCTTACATTTAGTATTGAATGGCATGTGCTGGATAGGTGATAGGTAGTCCCTAAACTTAATCATCGTATCGCTATAGACGGTTCTAGACAATCTAAAATAAAACCAAAATTAGCAAGGAGACAAGTGGGTCACTCTCGCAATATCCTATAAGTTTAAATTAAGGCGATAATTTCCGAGAAACAAGTCGAAGTGTGAACGCAAAATCTGAGCGCAGATCTGGGTCATTTAATGCTATTAGCTAGCAAAGTGTCGGGTACATTGTTCAACACTTGTTTAATGATTGCTTCAATGACCATACCAATATGGCCGACTTGATTAATCACATTTAGTAGTCGATTGAAGAATATATTTTGCTTTTAGAATCTTAGTGAATCCCGCCTTAGCATTCTTTATTGATCCATTATTGGCACTAATCGTACTGATCTAAGAAAAACAAATATTATTTTTTCTTTGCTTTTTGATATATCAATAATAATCTAAACAAGAGAATTTCCCTGTGTAAATCGATAATATGCATAACACACGCCACTTTTAGGCAGTAGGATATCAGTCCCACGTACCTAATAGAGGTCACGTCTATTGCCATTTTTCGGGCACATTTCCAGACTCCTTGCTAATACAAAATATATCCGAAATGAAAAACAGAAAAACATTTTGCCCAACCCGGTAATCGAAGCTGGTACTTCTACATCTCAATCGCACGGCACATACTTGAGCTGTGAGGTCACGAGGCAGTCACGGAGCTATCACTGTCTAAGCTTTCGATCATCTTTATACATCCCGTATACCACAATATCATCGTCTTCCCAAAACGAAAAAAATGCCGAACATCTTACTAAACTAAACCTCGTTGTTAATATGTAAATGTCTCAAAAGTAACAATCGGTTGATGAGTGAACATCGGATCGTCTGTCCAGGCCCACGCTGGGAGTTTGACGGGAGAGATCTGCCAAAACTGGCTCATTGGTATCACTCGATCTTATCTACAATCGTGTAAGACTCAAACGAAGACGTACGCTTGTCATAATTTTAATAATACCATTCAATTTGGCCTCGAGGTTTGGGCACGCGGTCGAGAATCTCGCCGGTCGCGGGTTCAAACCCCAGGCACACACCTCTGACTTTTCGAAGTTATGTGTGTATTCAAATTGAATTATCACTTGCTTTAACGGTGAAGGAAAACATCGTGATGAAACCTGCACACCTAAGAGTTCTTAGGAATTTCTTAGGTGTGTAGTCCGCCAACCCGCACTAGGCCAGCGTGGTGGACTATGGCCTAAAACCCTCTCAATGGTAGAGGAGACCCGTGCTCAGCAGTGGGCGTATATGGGTTGATGAAGAAGAAGAAGAAGATTCAATTTTGATGAATTACTTACCTTAGAACGTGTTGCTTCGCAGCAGTTGAGAGTTCGAAGCACACAGCATTTGCGAAGAGTTACGTAAAAGTGTAATTCATGATTCATATTTCGCAGTTTTTATCTTCGATAGTGTATGAGATGAAGTTACTGCTATTAATCAGATAGTATTACAATCTCCGTGCCAATACTAAGAACCTCTTAACAGGCAAAACCAATAACAGGATACTCATCCTAGGTATTGAGTTTGAGACCAAAAAGACACGAGGAAAATGAAAAAAAAAACAATTAAATGGAAAGTGTAAGTGCATTGACACCAATAAATAAAGGGCTAATTTAATACACAAAATGAGTAGATAGTACCATTCCAATTCAAAAAACATAAGTTAAACTACTAATTGTAATTCATTACTAATACTCATAAACTAAAACTATGTCGCTTAACCTAAAATACTAATACCGAAAACCTGGAACAATTTACCACTTAATCAGAAATATCTTTATCCATCCCCAACAAGAGCACAAACATACAACAAAAAAGTATTTAATTGTACAAATACATTATAGTTTGGGACGGCGGCCATTACTGTCATCGGGTGCAGACGGTTCGCGCCGGCGCCTGCCGTACTGCCGAGTCACCGTCGGCGCGGGTTCCCACATACTGCATACCACGCGTTAGGACATGCCTGCACACCTTATTACCTACTTAACTCTCGTATCACGGTATAGAAATATCAGTACATCGGGTTGAAAAAATATTGGGAAGTAAGTTTAAAAAAGGGAGGATTCCAGAAGATAGGTGTTTGACTGTAGAAATATAAACTTGCCAGCTAGTAAAGCGAAAGCAAAATTATTTTGTTATGAATTTGACTTTCAAGTGACTGAAAAATCCGTTCGAATTCTATAATCAATCACATAAGTAAGATTCAAGATATAACTAGCGCTTTTCGCCCCCATTTTATGCACTATTAAAAATCCCAAATTCAATTACACTTCAAAATTAACAACATTCCTTCACACCCTATTATGAAACTCTATCTGATCTACTTAACTAACCCACACACAACTTCTAGCAACAAACAACAAGCAACACTTGTCTGTTTCACATACTTTTCCATTTGAAAACACGAGCTCTATGATGGGGGACGGTAAAAAACTAAAGGGTCCCTGATTGCATAGCGTGCAGAATGGCATTGGATTAATAAGACGCCAGCTTGTAGCACTCATTACCACGAATGCACGACTTGGACAATAAAAATCGCATTACACACACATGCACACACACACAAACACAAAAAACAAATTGATTAATGACACACAAAGTGCCACACAAATCGTGAGCTATCTGCCGGGACACACTGGCTTGTGCATCACGCAACAAACGTGTTGGTAAAAGTTGGATGGACAAGTGTGATATGTCAAAAAGGTCGTAGGGTTCCTTTTCTATTTTAGAACTTCGGGTGCGGCTCTAAATGGGCTGCGTCGGCATGTTCTCGTGTAGATCTTTATATTATATCTGATTAAATTATTTGCGAGATCACGACAAATTAAGTTCCCTTCGATTCACTGAGCTCTAGGCTTGGCCTCAATACCCTTGATCCTAGAGAATAGGAGTCACAATGATGGATATATAATAATAAATATGAATAAACTATAAATAAATTTATTTGTACAACAACAAAATTACAATAGAATAACAATTCATATAAAAATATATGGGCTGTACAATCACAGTGTGCAATTTATGTCTCATTGACTCCCAAACTAGGAATTAACTTGTTACTTGGGGGTCATATGTGGTGGGATAGAAGCTAAAAGACAGACCAGTAAGCGATATAGAATTAAAATTATACCTAGTTTTATTTTCTTGATCAATAACTCTAAAAGAATAAAGAAACGCGACACTAGTTACGAGCGCGACGATGGACTCGATTAGCGTAAATTAATTAATTTTAAATTATGCGGTAGGTATTCGAATAAATCTTTCGTGTTATCTAACTGAAATTTGAATGTGAAGTTATTGTGAATAATGAGTTTTGCGCACGTAACACACACACGGACGGAACAAGCGTTACACATCATAAAACTGTTTTAAACGTGGCCATAAAATTGTATTGGGAATTAATTAGAGGATGTGTTGGTAATAGTTTCTATTTTACGTTGCGATGATAGCTGTAATACGCGAATACGCTCAGCTCTTATCGTAACTGATACATAGAGTAAATAGGGAAAAGACTTTACAGTTTAATGCAGTAACAGTGTTTGTTTTCATCACGCGATGTCTTTGTCGTGAGGTAAGCGAAATGTCATATATTCAAACTTTAAAAAAATTAAACGTACGACACTTTAAAATATCTAATTTGTTAATTAATGTCTATTTTAATGCCAACCTGCAATAAGCCAATATGATGGACTAAGGCCTAATCTCTCTCGACTGTATAGAAGGTCCATATAGGAGCTGATGGTGAAGTTTTATTTCTATAGATCTTTGATATCATAACAAGTTGAGCCGTGCCATACCTTATGTTATTTTTACATTATTATTAATTGATGTTACATCCCTGTATTATTGTGATTTTAGTAATCTGTATCATGCAATTTCCAGCTAAATTATAGTCTATGATTCAATTACGCTTTAAGTGCCTTATTTAACTGTTAATTAACCATTATGCACCTATTAACTATGCAATGTGAATACGCAAATCAGCATTGAAAGTAAAAACATAATCGCTCGCCGAACGACATTGCAGTGTGTCACAAGAAGTTTCTCCGTGATTCATAGCAGATGAAACTGTGCAATAATCATTATTGTATAATGGTTTCTGGTCTAAAAATACATTTTAAGGAAGATATTAAGCCTGAAGGCTGACGCGTAACCTTTTCATTGGTCACATGTTAATGAAAATGTGGAAAATTAGTCTCTAATGGAAATATCACGTTCAAAATAATAATTTAATGGCGGTCATTTTTATTTATTTTGTGAATGTTATATGACAATGATACATCTCCCTTAATTTCATTTTGAATTGTCATTTAATCTAAGGATTATCAATTATTTACATGGTAACATACCTCAATATTTTTAATCATTGATGTCAGGTTTGAGCTTACTCATTTTTTTATATCAGACGAAAATAGTCTGCCTCATTAGTCAGTACAAAAAAAACATTGATATAGTTGCATTTATACCCACTTTTTGCGACGTAACTTTCAACTGTACTGTTAAAAAAACTCCAACTGCATTTAATTATTATAAATATGTTATCATTCACAATTTGACAACCAAGTCTCGGTAATAAGCCCTTTGCATCCTCAAACAACCCCAACCCGTCACTAAAGTAAACAATAAGCAAAAAACGCATTAATGTACACGTTATCGCACTTCATTATCTAGCGACACTTGTAATTGCACACCGCATGTATCATTACCTACATTCGTACAGTAATTAAAGTCAATCATTTACTCACTTAGATCTACAGATGGCAGGGAATTGCTTTTATTCTACTGAAACGACGAGGGTTTAACGCACACGTCAAAATTTACATAACGTAGTATTTCTAGTCATATTTAGTTATATATAAGTTCATTCATAATTATTAATCTCGTCTTTTATTTGGTCCCTATCCAACCACACACCGCTATAACTCCTGTGCTCCAGGATCCATAGCAGGCACAGTATTGACGCCGAGCACTAAAGCTCAGCGAATCTAAGGAAACCTTATTTGTCATGATCCCGC
Source organism: Cephonodes hylas (assembly GCA_030295005.1). Taxonomy (NCBI): domain Eukaryota; kingdom Metazoa; phylum Arthropoda; class Insecta; order Lepidoptera; family Sphingidae; genus Cephonodes; species Cephonodes hylas. The sequence goes on from AP025371.1 coordinate 12,516,866, forward strand.
AAACGATATATAAACAAAAAGTGGTCCACTTCTCTCCATTATATTCTTTAGTCTATATTCAACTATTTTCGGGAGCTTATACAGAAGCAGTTATATTTTAGCTGACCCGTTATAAGGTATTTAGGTTGCAGAGCGTGTACTCACCCTCTTTTAAAGTGAGGTAGGTTAACGCTAAGTCCACTACCATTTAAGATATTTTGCCCATGTAACTGATAATTCTGTCTTCACATTACCACAAAATACCAGGCCTGGAATCAGATCTCGCGACTTATCAATACCACCACGTCTATAAATATCATAGTGCAACACGTTAGCGTGGCTCTAGCCCTGTCATTGACTCTGATAAAAAGCGTTTCTTATAAGCATGTTTAATGACAAAAAGCATGTCGGTTCTCGTGGGTTTTTGTCCCGCGCTCGCTGCCGCTGGGTGGGCGCCGGGCCTGGACAACGACATAATCGTCTTCCAACAGCCTCCGTGTAATACCCATGCACTTTAAGAATCTCACTTCTCATTCTTGGGTAAAAATCTTAGGTAGTATAAATGAAGTGAGGAAGTGTTTATCAAAAAATTGGGAGAGTTTCAGATGTCAATATATCGTAGTTGCGGTGTAGTGGTCTAGTGTGCGGTACAGGGTCATGTAATGTGGTAAAAAAGTATTCTGATAATATTCTTAGAGGAGATTATAACTACATATGTATGAACTCACACAGTCAACTCTTTCGGGTTACAAGCGTAAGGGAAGGAACTTGTCGTATTTATGTAAAGATATTAATAATTGTTTTTTTTTTTAAGATGCATTCAGTCCGTATCATTTTAGACATGATTTTATTCTTCTTCTTCTTCTTCACCAACCCATATACGCCCACTGCTGAGCACGGGTCTCCTCTACCATTGAGAGGGTTTAGGCCATAGTAGGACTTTGATTTTATTAATTGAAAAAAAAACACCGAACATAATCTAACATCACTTTTAAAATTTTATAAATGAAACAGATAGTTCCTTAGTTTAAAACTAAAACATAGTCAAGATTATGCCTATCAGACTCGAATATTTGTAGAGCACAATTCTTTGCAGGTGGCTCGAACCGAATAACTCGAAGGCTTTTAGCCCGATGAGGCAGATAAAAATGCGCAGATGCAAATCAGTAGTGCAAAACATGCACGCATAATGCGCGTAATCAACACGTAACCAGCCGGGGAACAAAGTGCTCTATAAAGAAGTTGATAAGCAAATAACCATCAATTCTCTTCCAATATAACATCAACGGCGAGCTCAGTAAATCGAATCAATAAAACGGTGGGACGCGGTCGGCTAGTCGGCGGCGGGTTGCAACCTCTTTGGATTAAGTTGTTCGTAGACTTCTGATGCTAAGGTTGATATGTGAAAACTTTTTGGGGCTATTGAGGTGTTTTGTGAAAAATCAATAATGATTTGTAATAATGCCAAAGAAATAAATAAATTTGCAGCAAGATATTTAATTTGCTTTCAAAACAAATAATGGTGAATATGAATATCATTTATTGTTATAGTAACATCAATTTCTAATACTAATCTCTACTATTAAAATAAAATTGACGACGTCCGGTCGCAGTTGGTTAGCCACCAGCTTTCAAAAAGAGAGACTGTGGATTCGATCCCACACCGAGGCAAATACTTTTTCGGGTCTGGGTGTTTTTAAGATTAAAATGTCTCTCGTAGTTTTTGATACTCACAACACAATGCTTCATCTTATTGTAAGATCAGAGTGATCCATAAACATACCGTTATATGATTTATTTATGTAAACTCTCGAATCTCATTTTCCGCTAAACGCTTTCATTCCCACCACTCTTCAAGACGTCACGTCAAGGGGGTGGATAAGAGGCGAGCGGGGATGCGTCCAATCCCCGGGGATTTCACTTTTCAACCCCTGTTATTGTTTCAATCTCTCCGCAGAACTTCGATACATCGGGGGAGAAATTGAAAAAGTTGCGTGAAGCGAGTCTGCGACTTACCGCGCGCCCGACTCTTTAGTACCTGATTTATGCATGTAAAAATAAATCCTTGTAAAACTTGACACCTCTTTGCTTAGCGGGTTATATATAAAGAAGGATAAATATGAATTTATATAACTTTCAATGTGTATGACGTGATTTAAATTACAATAAAATTAGGTTAAAACATTCATCATCAGTCCTTAATTATGGACGTTTCACTACAGGGCATAAGTCTAATCTACATTTAAGAGGATTTAAGGAACTTTTAGGTCTGCAGGTTCACTCACGATGTTTTTCCTCACTGTAAAGTAAATGATCATTCATTGTGAATACCGATGCTAATAATAAAGATCTCTGAATTCGAAAAGTCAGAGAGAAATTCGTTACGGAAGAAATGGAAATATCGCTAACTAATATTCTAAACTACCATTAGACCAGTTGACCCCATATTTAGTTGAATGTATATCGCGGATGCCTGATGAATATTTTTACGCAAATACTTTTCATCATTAACTAGTACAATAATATCCTCTACTTGAATTGAGAATCATACGATGACTTTTTCCACGTCTGCGGTCGCGCAAGGTCACGAAACTAACGCAAAAAAACATTAGAACCAGAATGAAAATGGTGATCTTCAACATAATTCCACTGCTTACTCATTACGTTTTTTGTAAGCATTATGTGAAATAGAATATGAACTGGCTGCAGGTTTTGGGAAAGTACAGCAAATTAGTTACGGGATAAAATTCAAGAAAATTATTGCTTCTAATCTATCTTCGAGGGTCAAACGTTGATACAAACTAATCTTCGATGATTTCTTTCCAAAGGTTTGTGTGGCAGTTCATGCATATTTACTGCTAGCAGTTTATTAAGCAATGTATAGGTAATACATACAAACCTAACACACGCCTGGTTTCCTCGAACGGGTAGACAAAGATTCTTCACCTGCATTTCTCCTATTGTATTAGGTGCCACATGATAGAGAACCAAAGCCCAATGATACTTTTTTCGACGAGGGATTCGAAACCGGGACCTTTATCACACAACCTAGACTTTAACTGCGAGACCACAAGGTGAGCTCAGACAAACACTGTAATATGCCTTATTAGATTTGTCAATGTTATGTATTTGATCACCTTCGCTTTATCAGGATTGTACCATCAAAATCAGTGAAACAAGAACAGTTTTTTCCACGAACAGTAGCAGTTAAATTGGACTATCGCATAAACTGGCTCGGCCAGCATGTTGTGCGACAAGCTGGCAGTCTCACCTCGTTTCCGCCGAACCGGAAGTGCGCTGCCGGCGCCGGAAATACATGAGATTGGACAAAAATTGCCGCCATCGCGCGCCTGACTGTGTTACTGGTGGCGCCGTGATTACTCCCGCCTATTGCGTTAGTGATCAGATCGTTTTTTGAACAGTTTTCGGTTTCTACCCGCATGGGTCGAAGATTTGAGTGAATCAGCTCTTGGGGTTAATCGATGTTAGGAAAAGAATTCTTAAGTAACTAAAATACTGTTTACATAAGCTAAAAGTTACATTGCAAAGTATCATATCAAGAGTGAGTTGAACATAAGATTAGGCTTAGTTACATAAGCGCTAACTTGAGTAGAAATAATTCTACCTGGGTCACTGAAATTTAAGACTTCTTAGATCATTTAGAAAGAAATATTGAAGTTTCTCAATATTTATTGATGACTTTTATCATTGGCATATAGTACTTCTTTATAGGAAACATTTGACTTTATAATTTTATAACACGGCCAATATGACTAAATTTTCACTTCGTTCCTATAAAGCGCAACAATGCTTTAATAAACACTTTTTGGCCGATAAGCCTTATACAGCAGAAACATAAAATTCGCAGCTGATCCATCCGATATAGGAGATGCAGAGTTTAAGTTAAAAAGTAACCTTGAGTTTACCTTGACCATAAATTATAGAGTAGTGTCACGTCCATGCGCGAGTTTTTACCACAAACATAATGAGGTTTTATTGCAAAATTATGCTGATAAAGGTCGTATGAGCACTGCATGGATATTTAGCGAGTGATATTTATAATAAATCGCTTTTTAGCAGCACAAGTCACGTTAATACAGCAATTTGTGGTATTTAGCGATTGTTTCGATTCCAACGACTGTTCACGTTTCTTTATTTGTTTTAACGGCTTGTTTATGATTTGTGAAGGCATTAATTTTATTTATGTGCAGTAGAGCACGGTTAAGAAAGTTTATGTGCCTTTGACTTGCAGTTTTGTTCAAGTTAAAATGACTCGTGTCAACCTTTAAATGTATGATTCTTTCTTAGGGATTATCTATGTTTTATAAAGTACCTGCATGCCAAATATCAGTGTAACCAGTTGTATGATAACATCTGTATGTTGTAAAAACAAAAAGCTGTGTTAATTCAACCGTAAACTATCGTGATATTAAAAGATAGTAACATTGTATAAAACAAACTTGCATAAGAAAAAGGTTTCGTACAAAGAAAATTCGGTAAAAAACGGGGTAACGGGTACCTAATAAAGTCCTTAAGAACAGGCCTGATACTAGTAGCTGTAATGTTCCTTGAAAGCGACGCACGACGCCACATTGCGACATAGAACCGGAACACGGAGATGAGATTTCTTCGAACTCAACGGGATGTCCGACATATCGCTCGATCTGTAATTAATCCATAGAGTACAGCGGAGATTAACTAGGTATCACACTCTTTAATACTACAAAACACTAGTTCGTGTGCCCATTTTTATCTAGCATGTAATTAGGAATTGAAAAGTAATACAAAAAATGAGTTAATACTAGATTTTGAAGAGTGAGTTTCGTAGATGCAATTAATTATTTTGATTTCATTTATATATTTAGCTGTAAAATGTTAATGTGAATTTGTTAAGAAGTTGTAATTACCGTCAAATATAAATATCATATCATCATATCTAATGTATCGGTACATATCTGATCTGATACATTTATAAGTGGAAATCTTTACGGAAATCTTCAGGTTGATGAACTTATATAATTAAATTTCCTTGTAAACAAGATTACTAGTTTTCTCACAATGTTTTCCTTCGCCGTTTTAACACTTGATATTTGATTGTGAATATATTGTAGTTGTTAATTAAATTAACGACGTTTAGCGAAGGAACTCAATGGTTCATGATTATAAGTAATTAAATAACAGTGGTAAAGGATCTAGTGTCACAATTGAGCATGACGAAATCTCGTCAATGTAAATATACCTACGGAGTCTAAGTACTTGGAAATAGCTCACGAATTTATTTACCTAATTGGAAGTAACTCTTTTTTCACAGCCTCAGTAATCGTCACTGCTCGTAATAATTAGAAGCCTGGATCAATATTTTCAAAGGATCTTAGACGATAAACCGTGTTAGACAAAAACCCAGACATATGAAACGATTTTTTTACGTATGACACGCATGCTAAGACGGGTTTTTTTAGTCATTTTTCCAATGGATAGTTCTTTGGCATTCTTACATATTAGGTATATTTCTTTATTGATAATACCTACTTTTTGTAAAAAGGAAACAAGAAATATTCATAAGAAATAAAGAATACCCCTTTCCTTTCGTAAAGTACACGAAAATTCTATAAAAAGAGTACAATACCCACGCTTGTTAACAATCAAAAATGAATTAACAAACAGCGGTCGGAATTCACCGATCAAAACATTATGTCGTGGTGCGTCAATAAATTAAGATAATTGTATTAAAAGACGGTGCCATCAATTGTCTGAATAATGGCTCCAATAAGACCGAAAGCCCGTACGTATATCAAAACTGTGGGGTTTTTGTCCGTCCGAACGTTACCCATCAATTCAGAAGCCGGGCAACTATTAACGACTGAGTTTTAGGGTTGCCATTCCATTATTAAAAAAGGTTTTTTAATTTATTTTTCTATCGGGTACATCCTAGACAGTAGAGAGATTTTTGTGGTAGAATTCCTCCTTTGCAGCGTCTTCGGGATTCCACATTTTACTCTATTGTTTAATAATATTTTTGTCTCATAGGCTCGGGACACTAGTTTGGCTCGTTCGATCTACAAGTCCTGATTTTGATTCCTGGATAGGGTAAAGAGTTATAAGGTTTTTATATTAGAAAGTTCTCTGGAGCAACACGGACTCAAATTGCGGCCAATAAATCGCAATAATCTCCCCCCTTTAATAGAATATTAACCCCTAGAAATGTGGGTGCAGTAATTCACCTCTGCCTACCCCTTCACGGATATATTTTTAATAAAATATATATATTACCTACATTACCATTTTTATTTAAAAACCGTGTAATTAGTAATTGAACGGAAAGGGAATGGACGTGATCACACGACGATTCATTAATTACTTATAGACATATGTAATTTATAAACTATTTCCAAAGGTTATATCTTAACATTAGTCTCATGGCAATATGATATTTTTATAATATTAACGACATTTGCTTTTATGGTATTAACTACTTTATTAAAACACGTTTTTGTTACAAAAAAAAACGAATATTCTTTATATTTATAATGTAACGGATTCCCGTTATTTTTAAAATAATTTTGATAACAAATTTAAAGTTTTTGAAAATCTTTTGGTTTGAGCCGTGGTGGAAGCGTATGCCTGTCACTTCCTTGTGATATTGTCAAAGAAATTGAAAAAAAAAAGGGAAACAAACAACCCTTACGTCATCGCAACAAAGTATAGAAAGAAGTGTTGCTCATGTTTTGAATATCTCCATAGATCGTAACTTTCTTGTAGTTGAATATTAACTATATATTTAGGATACATACTGAGATGGATTTTTCATAAAGATACTTAAGTCTTAATGTTTTTCGCAAAACTATGCCCAGTTTTGCTGACGATACGACGGCTGCATGGCGCTGTTTAAGATTCTTCGCTACTAATGATGCCTAATAAAAAACCCAAATTGTTTGCCTGATTAATTCATTAATTTGACATCGAGACAAACTTATTACGCAATAAATAATTAATGTATAATAACATCAAAGAAAGTTTTTACGCTTAAATTTTTATTTAAATTTCTAACACTCTCTTTATTTAGTCTGCTACATTCAATAACACTTTAATTTTTCCATTAAAACAAAAGTAATAATTAATAACTGAATTTCCATTTTAATAAACCCAGAATTGTACAAATGCATGAAATCAGTGCCGGGGGCACGCGAGAGCCCCCGTACCCCAATGGCCTAGAGCCCGGGGCGTAGTAGGATATTGCACCCGCACAGGCGAATTAACCCGATTTCGTCCGGCAGAATGTTTGCTACGGGTTATATTGCCAACTCGAAACTCATAAGCTCTGTGGAATATAATTACGTAGTGATACCGGTCTGTTATCTCCTTCTTGGTTTTCTTGTCTTCTGTCGTTGTATTTGCTTGGATACACCACCTAGATGAGTTATGTGAGTGAATAAGTATGGAGATGGATGAAGTTTACCCGTTGACTGCGTTAATCTGAGAATATGTAGGTGAGCTCAGAAAAAGCTAGCTAGGTGAGCTAAATAACTAGATAATTCATCAGTATAGATGAAAGGCCTTTTATAGGTTACCACTTAGGTTTTTTCCGTTGCAGCATCAGTGTGATTTTTTTATATACCTGTACGCTAATTCATACCCTATTTTTCGAGTTTCATGCACTTTAATCCTTCTTTCAACACCTTTCATAGTGCAGTATACTTCTTGCTAGAGTATCAAACATCTTGCTTTATAAAGCCCATTATAATGTACTTAGATTTTTCAGTATACTGAAATAGCTAGATTTTTTCGAGTATTATTTCTAAGGTCTCTTACAATCTGAATAACAAAGTGGTAGTGATAGTAAGAATGAAATTGAAAACAGTCAATCAAATTAAATTAAAACTAAAGGCGAGAAATGTTAAGTGTAAGCTTAGGTTTAAAGCAGTCTTTCCCAAAGTGGGCGATAACGCCCCCTTGTGGGCGCTGCAGGTCTCAAGGGGGGCGGTAAAAGACCCAGAATGGGGGCATTGAGTAGAGGCCTGGGGGTTGATTTGTAATTTTATTTAGCTAGCAGGCCTCTTAGAGTTCTCGACTCTCAAAAACAACTTTTGAACATCAACTAATTTGAATTAAAGGATCGCTCAAACTCGGTTCTATATTTCATGTCCGCGTAGTTCATATATCTGCCCTATTTTATTGAATATAGAAAAAATGAAAATCATGTCAATCGGTCGCTCCGTTTCGTAATGAAAGTAGATAGTAGCAGTTTCGTTAAGAATTCTCCGTGCATATACATATATAGGTCACAATAATTAATTAATTTAATTTGAAGTTATAGTGGTTTTTAAATAGGTGAAAAAATGGGGGCGCTAAAAAAATATTTATTCTCAAAGTGGGCAGTAAACAAAATAAGTTTGGGAACCACTGGTTTAAAGGAAAAGCTTTAAAAATTAAAGCAAGAAGAATGAAATAGAAAGAGTTTAGCAAAAACATGCCCACCACCGTGTACTCTTTTGTGCAGATAAAAGAAATATAAGTAATAAAAACGCTAAGCACAAACGAGGATTGAATGCATGTTTTATTTGTAACGATTTGTCGGGCGACCGTCCCTCAACAAGCGCCCTCGGAGGGAACGCACGGCCGCGGCGGGGACGACAATTCGATCATCTCTATTTGGACTTGATTTCAACAGTATTATTATAGAACCTTTTATGAATATTTTGGTGGATTTTTAGCGATTGTTTTGAAGTATTCGGGCAAAGTAGGTAACGTATATTTAGAGGATATCATTATTCATCATTTCGTATTTGTAGGTTTATCTAATCACTAGACAAAATTATGTCGGCCTAACCAGTTCTTTTAGTCTTCATTCGATATTTAAGAGACTTAAAAAATGAGATAAACCAACAAACAGGTAGCTTTTTTACACAACAAAGGTACGAACTAGCAAAATTCTAAATATTTCAAAAATATCCTGGAATTCTGTTCCTTTTGGAATATTAAGATCTCGAAGTTCATTACAAAGCTAAACACTTATCAGCTGAGGCTTTTTAATAACCTATTTTTTCTGGTTGATACTAAGTTACCACACCATCAACGTAATTCGATTAAGGTCTCCACTCTAACAGCATTGTCAACGTCAGCACCATCCCCTAGAATGTCCAACAATAACAAACGAATGAAACAAGACGCGCTGCAACTCCCCGGAGAAATCCCGCGATACACTTCAATAAAGTGTGAAAACACACTAAACGTCGACTTTGGCTGTTTCCCGACACACTTAGTCGCCTTTCACAAATAGTGGTTAATTGAAAATGGACTCCTGGGGCGTGGTGCAAGGGGGGAACTTGTAGCGGGGATGGACGATGATAGAGAATTTGTTAGTTTTTCAAATATAATATATATTATCTGTATAATAAATATTATCTCATAGTTTTAGAATAATTTTAATTTCTTTTTAAAATAAATTGTATTGTTTTTACATAAGTTGCGAATTATTAGTTTTAACGACATTTGAGGTAAGATAGGTAAGAAAGAAAAAACATCCATAAATAGATACGACCTAGAGTCACATTCATATTTTAGTCCCCACGCTAAAATATGAGTCCTATTTCGTTAGGCGGAAAACAAACAGTTGTGGATCACACAAACATGTCTAGAAGCCAACTGCGGTTCGGGCCTTTAAAAATCTAATTCTAAACTCCAAAAGCAACCCCCAAATAGCAATGTATTTTAAAATTCGCAAAGAACTTTTTTTGCACAAAGTCTCTAACTTGAACCGCACAAGTTTCCGGGGTGCTCAACGCGGGCCTGAAGTGTTGCTTCACACAACAAGTTTATTGCGCCTTCGCCACCCCACGGGCGAAAACTCCGCCACGAGCCGCTAAATAGCCCCATTTGCTTATTAAATGTTTTCCTATACACAGGAAAGGCGATTGAGTTGTTAGCCCAGTGTTTGCGGACACAACAAACCGTGTTTGAGATCTTGACAAACTGTTTATGCTCGAAAATGGGTCTGTTTTGGTGAAATTATTAGCTTTGATGATTGTCTATTTAATTATGTCGTCATAATGATACAGTGTGTCATGTTTTAGATGTATTTAACATTTTACGACTTCCTATTTTAATATTTATTGTAAAAAGGGTCTATAAATGAACCGGACCAGTTTTGAGTAAAAACTAAAAGAAACGGTCACTCCATTCGGACGCGTGCTCAAAATAGAGAATACTTTTTAAATCCCTTATTATTAAAGGAATTCGCGTGTTCAGCCGCGATGATGAATGGGTGGAAACGAACGTATTAATCACGGAACGCCCACACCCACTAATTGTGCGTCTTTGGCCCAGATAATAGCCCACGTAATAAAGTTTTTTGCGGCCGTCATTTATTTTTTGCCGTATTTCATATGTCGCAACGGCTACTGTTTGTCTCACCGCAGCTTTTGCTAATGCATTTATTTTTTTATCCAAAGCTAATTAAAACACAATATGTTGATTGTCTTTGCCTATGAAAATAGATACGACGTGAAATAATGTATTTATTAATTATAGTACATAAACTGTGTTACAATTAAATGCTTAAAATTGTCATGAATATTAACCCTTTGCACTCCGTTGTCGCCGTATTTGCGACATTAAAAAACTAACAGTAAATCCGCTGTCGCCGTAGCGGCGACATGGTTGTTTTGCTGCCTCGGCGCCCTTAACAGGTAACAGGTAAGCAAAATATTATGTGCTTATCTTATAGTGTTTAGGATACGTTAGTAAAAAGTGATCTATTTTTGATGCCTATTCTATTGTTGATGGTAGTCTCTATGCATTACTAGGTTGGAGTGCAAAGGGTTAATTCGTGGCATAAAAAGGTTAACTTTATTTAACTTTTAATCTTAAAATGCCTAAGCCTAAAAATTTTATGCAAAGGAAAACAGCTTTTGTATAAAAGAAACAAATGCAGGCAAAAAGGTAATACGAAAGGTTAAATACTTATTTGCTAAATACAGACTGGCTGAATACATTTTATTCCAAAAATAATTAGAAAACTTACAGTTTAAACGGCGGAAAACAGCTATAAAATGAGGTGTTAAAGTTGACTATTAATTAATTTTAATATTTTCAATTAAAATAATTCTTGCTTTTTATTAAATTATAAATAATCACCATAAATGACTTAACTTTTCTTTAAATGGTAGCTTCTAAGCGGACAAAAATAGACTGTTATCTAGTTCCTGTTTAAATATCTACATATTTTATTTTGACAAGATGCCGATGGCATTTCGTTCCATTGATACGAGTAAGTATTAAAACATATAATTCATTAATCCAATAATTTTGAAACAATGTTTTTCAATTAATTAATTACTTACAACGCTGATACTTTAACGGTTGGACTCTACATAAACTATTGTTTATAGTTTATGATGTTCCTATAACGCGTACATAATTATATTTTATGATTGGCGCATACTTAATAGCGTTCTTGTTTTCGAATAATAAATAATTTTCTGGTTGGTAAGTGACATGAAACACGTACATTTTATAAATAAACCACAAAATGATTGTGTGATCCACAAATGTTTGTTATTGATTTGTGTGTTTGCGAGACCGAAAAGTGTCTCGTAGTTTGTAACACCAAGACTTGATCTTAGCATGAGGTCAGAACTATGTTTGTGACTGATGGATTATTATAATTTGTTTAGACTATAAAACTTTTAAACGTGGTGCCATTTGGGAGGACGTAGTGTGGGACGTCCTGTAGCACGATGGACCGACGACTTGAGAAAGGTGGCGGGAAACGGATGGATGAGGACTGCACAAGACCGGGATGGTTGGCGCTTTCTTGGGGAGGCCTACGTTCAGCAGTGGACGGCGATAGGCTGATTGATTGATTGATAAAACTTTTATAACTCCAGCAATACGTGTTAGCCTCTTCATAAATTTTGTAAATTTATTCTAAGTCACTCCTTTTTTGTCGTTGCAGTTTAATATTAAGTCTAAAAAGTCGATCCTGCAGTTCGATGACAGGGTTGTCGTGATAACTACTAAATAGCTTCCAGTCATGTGATGCTCGCTGTATAAGGGCGGCCTCCCGGGCGCAGTTGATTGAAGGCCTGCGAATTAATAACAGTGGGTTCGACCCCCGCGTTAGAATAATTATTTGTTTCGGTCTGGATACTTCCACCGTAGTTTCTCTTGGTTTTAATAGCCATAACATACACATTACACATATCTTATTGTTAGTGTGAAGTTATAGGAGACTGCTAAGATTAAATATTTATTTGGGCATTTCTCTATAAACTCGTACAGGTCCCATACAAATGCTGTCCTGACAATTATTTTTAACATTTGCCGAAAAAACGTGTTCTATTTTGAAGAAAATTAAGTATTATTTTAGTTGGATAAGGATTCCCACTGAATTTATTTATATTTTCAGAGTTATTAGCGATTTTCCAAGAAATCATGACAGGGGACTGTTTGAGACATCAGAGGACTGTTCTAAAAGTGAATGGGGACTTTTAATTGAGACAAGGGTCTGTTATATTAAAATAAAAAGCCATTTTACATTAATCAATAATTATTTATTATTTTTAGCATATTTTTGCATCAACAGTAAACAAAAAAATTTACAGGAAAACAACTTTCTTTAAACATTTATATCAAAAATTAACTTAAGTGCTAAAAACATTTTGTACACACTGAGATCAACATATTCATACTATTATACTAACAATAACTAAATGCTTTATTTAGTATTCATTGAAATACTTACAATTATTCATATTAGAAAACAGTCTTTTCTCACAAATATATCATACTTCAACTGAGATCTATCAAATCCTAACGATCATTTCTTCTCTCTTTTGAGTATCATTTTTTTTTCTTTGGTAACGTAATCGCTCTGCTTCTCTCTTTTTCTGTAGTAATTCCTCTTGGGATAACTTTTTCTTTTTAGAAACCATATCACGTGCGTCCGATCACCCTGGGTAAAATAATTTAAGTTTATAAAGGAAAATAATGCGAGACCATGAATGATACTTCGAAGATTCTTAAGTCAATAAAACAGATTAGCAGATAAATTTACACAAATAATACATAAAAACAACTAATACGCAAAATATACAGTCCCCTGTTGTGTAAAACAGGCACCTGCTGCGATTTCAGGCAGGGGACTGTTGCCAGGGGACTGTTTATTTCGGTTAAATTTCAAAACAGTTACAAAAATAATGTAAAATAGTTTTTTAGGACTCTACCGATCAATTGAGACACAAATAATATAATCATAAACTTTATATAGAAATAAATAAAGTAATTAACATACATATTATGAGTTACCAGAGGACTGTGTGTAGTAGTGATCCAAGCACGTGTTCACCTCACAAAATGACGTTCTGACACTATACAAAATCGCGTATCAACGGCGCATTCGTCAAAATGCCAACTTAACAGCCATTGCGTTTCGTTGCAATCAAAAAAATGTTCGTAAGTATTATAGTTTATTTAATTTATCGATTTAAATTTTTGGCAGGGGACTGTGTGAAAATTTTGAGGACAAAGTTTACAGGAGTTTATTAGATAAATGAAATTCGTAATGAGACCTTGTTTTACGAAAATAATGTAATTTAATTATTTTTCTTTATAATATTAACTGCAAAATGTATGTAGTTTCAATAACTTCTTCATAAATCTCATTTCTAGGTGGAAATGCAGTGATGGGGACAGCCAGGGGACTGTTTTTTTAGAGCTTCTGTGAAGTCTAGAAAATAAATGAAAATAGTTATGACTCTAAAAACATAGGGCCCGTAATGTTTCATTGAGAGTGATTTTTTTTTAAATAATTTAATTACTTTTTGAAAAAATCGGTCGGGACAGCCGATTACGAGTTTACAGAGAATCGCTCATTTATATAAAACTTTTATGTACCTACAATAAATGATATAATTTATCCAAAACCTTGTAGAAGAGTAAAGATTGTGCATTTCGGGACGTTATATCCTTCCTTTTATTATTTTATATATTTTTAATGTAAATATTATTCCTTCCTGTAAGTTATAATAATGTAACTTTAGCCAATTCACTGATTTTAAACTTATCTGAAAAAAAGGATTGTCAGCATCTAAAGAGAAAATACATGGGCGTAATTAAATGATATTCTCGGTATACGACAGCTTACACTTCCAAAATCAAAATCAATAAAAAACTATTTTCAAACAGCTTTCCAAACAAGTCGTACATCTAAAAAACTGAAACTTATGTAGAGTAGTATATATTATACAATGTACGCGAGTGTTTGTCTGTCCGAGACTCATTAGCCAACGATACAACCGTTAATTTGTTTGAGTTGCAATTAACATGTCGGCTTCGACGGCCGCCAGCCGCTTGTTTACTAAGCGATCGGAAAAAACGCGGGCCGGCGCGCACTGATTTACTGTCCAAGTGTTCCGTATAACTTGACGAGTGATTTCAAGTTTTTTGTGGTATAATTACGGTTTTTGTAAACTATCGTAAACAAATTACAAGTCGCAGACTGTGAATAACTGTTGTTGGAAAATGTGCGCTCTTTATTGTCAGGTTATTAGGCATACAATTATGGAAGAATATCGCTATGATTAATCTTACATTGAATGGTTAACTATTGAAGAAATAAATAAAGCCAGTTTGGTATTCAAGTCATTTAATACGTATTCTCAACTTATCAATATAATTAGAAGTACAAAAAGAACATGGTAAAAGAGGTCATACTAAAGATGTAACTTGACGATTAAAAATCCAGATGCTGGGTAATATATTTGACCACCTTCATTAAAAATTTCTCAGTAGTAAGTCTAGAAGTGACTAGAAACACTTCAAAATCCCCAATAACGTAGGACCTAAAGGTACAGACGAAACGGTACCAATACAACTCTGTCTAACCCTTCGGGGATCCAATCGTGAGTGTATGTATGTAGAAAATACGATATTTTTTTGCACTCAACGCAAGTAAAGTCACGGTTGTGGATCACATTTCCCTTGCGTCACGACGTCGGCGACATTTGCATTCAATGCTAATTGATGTGATGACATTGTTCCAACTAACTATGATTTAGCGCATTGAAATGATATCAGGTTTTACTGGATTCATCGATTATTCTGTAGCGACTTTTGAGTCGTTGTTGGAAGGGTTTATTACATTTATTCCTTACTACGATACACACTGGATACAGATACTTATGGAAGATCCATTTACCAATATAGTATCTTATTCAAGTCAAGATATCTTATTTATAAACATATTAAAATAAAAATATAATAAAACAAGCAAAGCCGTGAAAATTCTAGTGATTTAAAATTATCTTCAACAAATATCCTCACCAATAAATTACTTAAATAACGCCACCAAGAAGTTTAAAATTGATACCTATATTTTTTATTCTATTTCAACTTGTTTACGGAACGCTAAATAAAAAATCCCTTGTCTATGCCCCGATATGACAGCTCGCCCGCTCAGCCGCATTTAAAAAAAGAACTAGCGCTGAAATCGAACCTTTGGCCGATAACACGTTGTAATAAGGTCCAATTCGGCTGTAATTTTCTTGATAAAGTTGTACATACATTTGACTGGAGGTAATCGGTTTTGTAACGTTCAGAATTAACTGGATAATCCATTGTTAAAATGTTACAATTAATCAATTGTGACTTGCGATAGATTTATTAGTTTCATATCGCAATAGCGTAATCTTCTTGAATATTCGAATGGTGATTTCAGAATAATAGAAAAACTATTACACGTGAGAATCTTATCAACTTTTTTGCACTGTCATGCAATTTTGCATTTGAATAAGATCATTAATTTCTTCTAATCTACCCAGAGCTATTTTTATATTTTGTCTCACGAAAAATTTCTTCGAAGCGCATTTTTCATTCGCTCTGGCATGCGTGGGTAACATTAATTAAACGTTTCAAATATTTTTTTTGCCGTTCATAGAAAATTTTATCAATAAACAACGGTGTTGTATTTCCTACAGTGTAATTTTTTTAACAGAACTACTCCAAAATAGCTTTAGTTATTTTTCACGTAAAAAATTTTATAGACTTATTCGCTGCCCTGAACATATATAGTATATACCTACTTTCAATAAAGTTTAAAAGAGTAGGTACCGAAAATATATATGAAGAATATATCTTAATAACAACAACTCGACCTTATTTCCATACCATTATATTACTATTTATTGCTCGATTAAGATACTGAGAGAATATTCACACGGGCTACGTACTTTTTGTGTAATCAAATATCTAGGTAATACATGCAATTACATTTCTAGATTAAACGTACATTAACTTCGTAATCTATTTTCCCAGCAATTATTAATAAAACCTGTTTTTAATTAAGCTGTCATTTCTACCATATTTGCGCGCCGATTGGGAACTTCTGGGTTCGATTTCTAGGTTAGACAATATATTGTCTTATCTTCAATACATCATTTCATGTTACCTAGCAAATAACTACGTATGGTCTGCTTAAATTTCATGGAACTTGAAGTCAAAGCTAATGCTTCCTAGAATGCATAATATGTCCGATACAAGCACTATTACTACAACAAAGTAATCTTCTACTGTTGCATACACAGATATGTAAAGCCACACGAGGTGATGAAAGCTATGACTGACATAATATTTAATACATAGGTGTCAATATATATCTATTCTGAGATTATGTCGTGGTCTAGCGGCTCTAGTATCTGCCTTGCGATCTAAAGCAGTGGTCAGTAACCCGCGAACGTCTTACTTGCGACCCGTGGATATTTTAAAAATTAGTTAATAATACCTAGTAACTAGCGCTTCTCGTTTGGCAGATGAAAATTTGGGTGTCATTCTAGGTATGGCTACTACAAACATGATAGCTTCCATACGATAAATTTGTATGAAATTCGCTGAGTTGCGATATATCAGAAATGCGGCCTGCCTTTATTTTCTTTGCCAACTTCTGTCCCTTGCCTGCTAAAAGGTTGCCGACCACTAATCCAGAGCGTTAGATATCGGGATCGGGCAAAGTGTAATTGGGTTTTCCTTAAGGAAATTCTCAATAGCACCACGAAGTCTGATACGTGGGCCTAATACAATCCTGGCGAAGCATGGGTGCAGAATTGCACCTCTACCTACCCCTTTGTGAAATACAGGCGTGAGGTTATATGTACATGTATCTATATTTTTACTACACGTAATTACAAATAAATATATATAACTAGCTTTTGCCCGCGACTCCGTCCGCGTAGACTACAGGGTTGAGTTCAGAAAGAAAATAAGTTGTAGTCTATTTACTCCTCAGAGTCCTATTTATATCCATGCCAAAAGTCATACAAATCGGTCAAATTGTTTAAACGTGAAACCGTAACGCGCCGGTCCGCGCCTTGTGCATCATTATTGCGCGCTTGATAATTATTTTGAAACTGCAATATCTTCTAAGATACTCATTGAAATCAAATGATGTAAAGGACAAATTAATTTTATGTTAAATACTTGTAATGAATAACGCATTTATTTGGATAAGGATTAATATAATCTTTATATAAACACCTTCACAGACAATGCTTCATTTTAGAACAAATTTGGTTAGCATAAAAGAGGTTATAGTGAACCAACTCTAAAAGTTAGACATATGCTATCGCGGACTTTTTTGTAGGCATTATCAAGCTCTACAACTTTTCTCTAGGACTCAACTATATATCTCCCATGGATAAGGCAGCGTTTGCAAAAAACGATTTTGTTAGACCGTTTTTTCTCCGACTTACTTCGCAAATCAAGCCACAACGAAAAAGTCTTATCATTTTTCGGAGTAATATATAGCCTATGTCCGTTCTCAGGGTCTAAAGATTGTCTGTGCCAAATTTCATCAAAATCCGTTCAGCCGTTTAGGCGTGAAAGAGTAACAGACAGACAGACAGACAGAGTTACTTTCGCATTTATAATATTAGTATGGATAGGCAGTGATGGCCTCGAGGTTTGGGCGCGCGGTCGAGAATCTCGGCTGTCGCGGGTTCGAAACCCAGACACACACCTCTGACTTCTCGAAGTTATGTGTGAATTCAAATTGAATTATCACTTGCTTTAACGGTGAAGGAAAACATCGTGATGAAACCTGCACACATAAAAGTTCTTAGGAATTTCTTAGGTGTGTAGTCCGCCAACCCGCACTAGGCCAGCGTGGCGGACTATGGCCTAAACCCTCTCAATGGTAGAGGAGACGCGTGCTCAGCAGTGGGCGTATATGGGTTGTTGAAGAAGAAGAAGAAGAATATCTATTTAGGTATGAGGTACCTATATTATAAAATTATGTTACTAGGGACTACTGGCTGATATATAGAAATATACTTTTAGAGAAATACATGTATAATGTATATATAGGCTTACTTATGTACATATTTCTACACCCACATTCCGCTAGTATTTTTAACGTCCCAAGTTACAGAGGGCGACGTCAATATAAAATTTTCAATATTAGCCACTAACAATTACATGTGTTAAGAGATTTATTTTAATATTGGAAACCTTACAATAAAGTAAATTAAAAATAAATATTTTCTCCCAAGATTGTTATATAATAAATAATCACAGTAGGAAATACAACCTGTCTACGCAAGTTCTTATTGAACAGTTAACTACTGGTGTTGGCTTGACACTAAACTCGTCACACGTCAGCAGTGGCGTGCCTAGGGTCTCAAACTAAGGCAAGCCCAAATTTTTATTGAGTCGCGGCATATTTGTTTTAGTACGTAAAACCAAAGTCCTAATAAATACCTATCGTTAATTACTCACATTCACGTTTCTAGCGTTATTATTTATAGGTATACAAAGATAAACTGTCGCTTGTTGTTGGACCTCTATTAATAATATACTTTTTGACAAAACACACTGATAACATTATTAAACAGAATTATGGCTTTGAAAACATTGTTACTGCTTTTTTGTATTGTTAAGCTAAGTAAAACTGAACATGATTATTTTTTTCTCGCGCTACTTTGCAGTATACGCTCCAAGTTATTAGCAAACTTAAACATAAAATGAAAACATTATAAAATCGCAGGAAACGACGACAATTAATATTATTAGTATTATAGTGATAAATATCTCCATATTATGCATAAAAGTACTCGGGAGCTTCGTCGTGTTTATTTATATTTGAATACTAGACCATTAAATATCAGACACGGAAAGAAATAATACCTATCATATCAAATTTTATAAAACAAATCACTCAAACCTTCACTAACGCCATTCTGTTGTTGCATGTTTTTATAAAACTACACTGATTGAAAAATTGTTAAAAAAATGAATTCACTTAAAAATAAATACCTAACTACGATAATTTATAAAGTTTGATTGATATGTCATGGTGTTTGAATGGAATCAGGAAGAGATGTAGAATAAAATGAGAATAATATCAGCTGTCAATCTAAAAAAAAAACTGGATTACGATCAACGCGAGTGTTATGTTTTGAAATTTCGTCACATATAATTGACGACAAATGGGTGTTTCAATGCAATGTTAACCAAAATCATGAAAAGAAATTGACGCATTCAAGTGATATTTGTGAATTGGGGTGCTTTTTGCAAGCACTAAACAAATAAATTCAAATCGTTTGCTAAAATTATAAACATTTTTATCATTAGAAAATAATATGCAATACAATAATAGCAGTATAACTTTTCCTATGTGAATATCCAACAATCTAATTAATTTAGTAAACCGATCTAATGAAATCTATTTTATATGGTTATTACAATTTGTTGTAGGTTATGAGCCGGTGACGAGCTGTTTCATGTTATTATAATTTAGTGAATTTACCTTTTTCTCACAGGACACGACACAGAAACACGCACACACTTTAAACCACCGAACAGTACAACACTCATTTTGTTTGTTTATATCATAATTACTAAATTAAAATTGTAAATAACACAACACATTAAATTTGGTTCAAACATGGAGTAAAATGTAAACAACTAGATCAATGTCAACATTGTCAATTGACGTTATGTTGTGTGAAGTTCCTTTTTGTTTAGTGGACATTGGCCAATCGGCTTTGACGTTGGACGTTGTTCAGACCTAAAGCGGGCTTCTTGTCCCCATACTAATTGCTATATAAACGGTATTATAGTTATATCTATGTATCAAAATCTAATGGGATTTCGCCACGAGTGCGAGAGGGACGGAAGACAAAAGTTAAGCCCGGCATAACCCAACGAAGATAGAGGGAGTTAGATTGTGTGTGAGGGAGATAGATATTATTATGTAAAAATTGATGTTTACTCTAAATTCTAAACTATTAAAGACGTTCGTGCGCCCGCGTTTCGTTTGTTAGAAATTATATGGGCCGGGATTTGGCGCGCGGTGGAATGGCGGCGCGGCAAAATTGTATTTACGTAAATTTATGTTTTTGCATGAAATATTTTGTTGTCTGTATTTAATAATGTTATATCTAGTTTAGGTTTGTTATTCGGTGTAATGTAAGGCAAGCCAGGCTTTTGGGCTTCTATGGAAGTACCGCCACTGCACGTCAGAACATAGACTTGCAACCACACACAAATGTCTAGAGTGTCTAGACGCTTATTGAGCTCATTATTTTATAAGAAAACCGTACATGTAGTTCAAAAATTATTATTGTATATATACAATATACATACATACGTGCACATTCCCATTCAGTATTTCTTATTTATCTAAATATTTTAATATATTAAGTTAAAAAAAAATATTTACGAAAGCTACATATCTACAGATTACTTGAACAATACCATGCTACCAATATTACAAGTAAAGCCTTCATCAAAACCAAAGTTTATTATTAAAACAAATTAACCTCATATTAAGTAATAAGTAATTCAAATAAAATTTAACAAACTTACACAAAAAAATATTGTAAATATACTTAGCAAGAAGACATAGTAATGCCTATTACAGACGCAACATTTATCTCGCTTATAAGGGCAACAAGACAAAGTATCAAGAAATACTGAATCCCGGAACAACAAAATACCTCCATCGATAAAATATCAAATGGCTATTGAAAAGTATCAATTTTGCCTTATAAGTATGCCATAATGATTAAGCAATTACTGAATGATCTACAGGTGGCAATTATAGACGTCTGAGTTAAACAAATGGACGTTTTTATGCGTTAATAGTGCAGGCTACTTATCGACATATTGGGCATCCATACGTCCGTCTGTCACTATGAAATATTGACATTTACTTCGAGTTTGATTAAAAATTTCGCTTACCTGTCATGTGGTAGTCGACATTTCACTCTGTTTGAAAATGGAATGAAATGTTACCGATGCCTCGAATGATGTTAAGTAGTCATAGGATTCAGGCCTTATTCTACAACCCTGGCCTAGTGCGGGCTGGCGGAATACCCACCCAAGAAATTCCTAAGAATTTTTGGGTGTGCATCACGATGTTTTTCTTCACTGTTAAATTAAATAATAATTCATTGTGAACACGTAGAATTCGACTAAATTATCTACATTGACAAATTGTTAGAACAACGCTTGTGTAACAACTGCTGAGTATATGATTGAAAACCCTCGATCATGTAGCATTACTTATCCAATGCCGTTAATTATCACACTATACTTTATACCATTAACTATCTTCTCACACGGTAAGGCATAATGTTGTTCTAGTTGTCTAAAGAATGCCGATGTGGTGAAAAGGCGCGCGATAATGAATGTATGTGGGACTACGGGTACATACCACTGGTGCTACCCCGTCGCCAACAACACAAAGGACACTTCAACACTACACATATTCTTAACACAACCTTTGTCGTCTTACTTATTCAAGGGATATAATAAGGAGGTTAAATTAGCTTTATTTCTGGTAAAAATTCTGCTCGGCGGAAGTACAAATTATTAATTAGATACCTGCTTATATTTGTTAGATTCATGCTTCAAGTTTGCTAAAATAAGCAATGGTAGGAATGTTATTTTTCGGTTTAAGAAATTTATTTCTCATAAAATAATATAAATTAACTTACATGTTGCATGTGACAATGTTTTTCAATTAACATTTTTCTGTTGAAGTTTACTATTTGAACGGTATACTTACTTTATGCGTGATGTTTATCTTCATCACAATAATTTCTCTCAGAATGTATTTCGCATAAAAAATAATCAACATTATTTTAAACGACCTGCTTGCCAAAACCTATGCCAGAAAATATAATTCTCATTTATGCCAGTTTAGTGATCCCATTTATTCCCTTTTTCAAAGGTTACATTAAATTTATTTTCTACACACAAGGAGTGCAATTAAAATTGCAATAATAATTAACTTAAAAACCACCTCATTTCTCTTTTACGCGCCATTTTGAAACACAAATATATATCAATTAACATATATATCCTACTACCATCTGAAAACTATGACGACTTATTATTAGCAAAATCTTGCAGTAAATTTTAAAATACAAAAACAGCTATTCAAAGATAGAACAAAATGCATACTTTAATTTAAATTGCAAATAATTGTCGGAACAATTTATTGCTAGATTAAACGTTCGTTCGCAATTATAATTTCAACCGCGAGTCCTTATTAGGTGAAGGGCTGGCAACTGTCTTCTTCTTTAATTAATCACCCGTCGGTTTCAAGTAAGATGTTCAATAAATGAGCGACGCTTTCAATATTTTATACACAATTATAATAAAGCCATCATTCTTATCAATACATGTGTTTCCATCGTTAAGTCGAATCCAATAAATTAACTGTTTTAGTCGGGCTGGATAACCGTATCCATATTAGGTGCAAAAACCTGCCATACTGACTACTATGTATCGATTTGGTATGCCGACATAATTCTGCCAAATGTTGATAGACAATAGCTTGCGCTTTTTTATCTCTGCAACGCCCAGGGTTCGACTAGTAGAGACTGCCTCGGGCATTAAATCTATTAATAAATGTATTTTTATATATAACGTGCAAAGAAAACAAAATCACAGTGGTGTTTTCTATTCTAAATTCTAAAAAAAAACTACTAAAAAAAGCTGTAGTCACGTGAGTCAGTGAAAAATAAACAGCCAAATTTGTATTATTGCTTTGCTGTGAACTACAACGAAGTGGTGGTTTTCGAATATAAATTATTACTGCGAACATTTACCTAATCTAAGCGCCTGAAAGCTAATACTCTAACCATGAGCGATTCGCTAATAGCAAGTAAAATTATAATACATACTTACAATTTCTGCCAAGACAATGTTGTTTCCCCCAGATTCCTTTTAATGTGGCGATGATGGTTATCCAAGAGGCAAGACATCATCCAGGAGGCTTGAGTCTTCATCAAGCGTCTCTTAAACTGACCTACATAATAAAATGACACTTATATATAACTATTATACCTATCCATCTTTGCTTTAAATTAGTTTAATGTAATATCAAAAGTGATACAAACTATCCATTTTCAAATTGTCCATTGATTTGTAGACACAAATAAGTCAATCGCCAGTATTTTACATAATATTACTTGATATAATATGTATATTAAAAGAAAAACATAGTAATTTAAGACAAAAGTAATCACTACCTACTTAAATAGTTTTTTGAACACAAATCCTAAAATCACTGCTTTCCGTCGGCGCGAAACCGACGGGTTATCGCTATAAAAGTGACATATCTGTATGACAAAATTCTAAAACAATTCCAAAGCGTCTTAACAAACTTGAGCGTCTTCAAAATTTTTGCATCAGGTTTATATTTGGTTTACGCAAATATGACCATATTTCTAAGTACCGCGCTATGCTCAAGTGGTTACCCATTCGACTTCGCCGGGATACACATGTTCTTTTCCTTCTATACAATGTTTTGTATAATCCCCTCACTCCTTCCTATCTTAAAGTCCGATTCCAATTTCTTCATGAATCACATGAGCGATCCTTGAGGTCATCAGAAAATCTAAAACTGAGAATGCCCGTGCATTCCACAACTTTCATGGACAATTCTTTCACCGTTAAAGCTGTTCGGTTGTGGAATGCACTTCCAGTCCAAGTACGACGTGCTCAAACACTGTCTCAATTCAAAAGACTTGTGAAAGATCACTACTTCTGTCAGGCTTTTCAAGATAAATAATGGTATGTATTTATGTATGTATGTATGTATGTATGTATGTATGTATGTATGTATGTATGTATGTATGTATGGATGTATTGTATGTATGTATGTAAGTATGTACCTAATATATTTATTTTTATTGTACACACTTCTACCCTCCCATCTATCGCTTCTTCTTGTCCATCTAATGGTTGTCTCTAAAAAATTGCCTTGTGCGATAAGACCGCCAATTGTACTTCTTTCTCTTTGTTTATTTGATTTGTATATTATTTCTTTGTGTGCAATAAAGAGTTTATAAATAAATAAATAAATAAAGCGCCTAAATAACAAGCAGTGGCATTTAACATTGTACAATTCCATGTATGGCGATACAAACATTATCCGGAAACGAGTATAATTACCCGGTAACAAAATATAAGTACAATTAAACGCTTGCTAATAACCACTGGACATTAATATCGACGCTTCGTAATTACTGATACTACACTATTACATACCTTTTTGCTTCTTCCGGCTTCTTGAAGTCCTAGTCTTCGACGCCCTTGGTCTTTGTAACGTAGTGTGGAAGATTATATTTATTTAAACCCATGCCTTCTTCTGTTCATATTAACACAGATTTTAAAGCGTTTTTTAAAGGTATTTTAAAAATATTGTTTATAAATTATCCTAAAAGCGCAAAATAATTATTAAAATATTCTATTTAAAGTGAAACTGTTGCTTAAACAACTTTATCAATGGACCAGTTCACTAAAATGACACTCCAAATCATAGCATGTTTCTCTTCAAATTTGGTAAAGAACATACACCTTTTCTGCATTACGCTACGCTAAAAATCTCTCAAAATTTTATTTAAATTAAAAGAAGACACATCGGTTGGCAAATTATTCCCAACATATTCGTGTTGCAAAATTAAAAATTTTCCACCTCTTACATCCATATTAATAACTGTATTTCGCGCTTATCGAAAGGCGGCTTATTATCCGCTAATAAACTATTATGGGTATCGCAAAACAGTGCCATAAAATATCCAAGCCTCTTAATTACCGCGTTAATTTAAAACTAGTTAGAATCTCATACGTAACTTTAACGATACTTGATCAATAACCCATATTTCAGTACAACAATAGTTTGCAACCGAGCCGTCAATTAACCAATCATACCGTAAAATTGCAACATAAATTAATTAACGTAGGCAGTTAGTTACATAGAGTTTACAGCTGTCGGCCTACCTTCCAATAACCTTAGGATAATGCCAATTAACTAATGTTTACCTTTCGCGTAAATTGTTGACAATTTTGCATGATATTAATTGTGTTATTAGTACACGTCCAAACTATTTTATGGGTTATAGATGTTATCTAAAGATATGCAGGGATATGGTGTAAGAAACGGCATTTTTATAGAACTAGTGTGTTACAAAGTCGCCAGTAATTATTTGTTGGCTCCTAATGTAATGTTATTAAAAAGGTGGTAAGGAGACAAAAAATATATTTAAAATATTTATTTCGTGGATTCTTCCAACTGTGATTGAAGCATTCATTTTAAGGAACTTGATTTTTGACAAGTATATACGATTTGATGCCAAGTATTTTTCTAACTTTGATGAAATTGCAAAATTCTTTTAAAAAAGTTATAATAAAATATTTATGGATACTGAATACCTACTTTGGATACTCATTAACTAATTAGTCAGAAAAAGTTAAAACCTATTTCGTGCCGTAACGTGACCTTTATTAATACGATAATGATAATGTGTTATAAGCGAAATATTAAAACAACGTTTTAATTTCAAACTATAGAAATATTTTCTTATAGTATCATATAAGAAATGGATCACGAAGAATGTAGATTAAAAAAGTATCCGTTTTGTTGTTGCAAGTGTAAATAAATAATACAAAAGGCGTTTTGTTTACGAATATAATTTTATTAACAATTTTAATTTAATGACTGCACTTGTAAGTCGATATCATATTTACAATTTGCGATTTTATAATAATATTATGATACATTTTTACAAATCTTAATCGTCTACTATTCAACTAATAGTTAGTCCTTCCCACGTATAATGCACAAAATGATAAATAAAACTTAAAAAATAATAATTCGGAAAGTTTGACAGACTCGAAAATACATGAAATTTCACATGACGCTTAGTGCCGTATATAGAAATGCTGTAAAAAGTTTGCTCGTAGGATAAATATCCATTCATTTTATTTTTTCAACTATATTAACAGATTTTTATCAAGAAATAATAAAATGAATGTATAGAATTTGTACAACTGACTAATATTTATTATATATGTCTACATTCATATTGTATTGTACAATAAAAAACACTATATCGTCTATGGAAAAACCGAAAAGAGACCTTTTCTATTCAGCATTTTTTATGTTGAATACATACCTAGATATTTCTCCCATGCGTATAAGTTTTTAAAACATTTTTAAACACACGCCATTATACGCTACGAAAATTTACAATAATGGTTTCGAAAACCGAATGATCTTGCTGCATAAAATATAAAAACGATACTAAAGTAACTCGGATAATTTTTAATCTAATTGATAATGAACGCGCCGGCGCTAAAATTCTTGATTATCGCCATAAAACTGTTAATTGTCTGTTTTTTTTCAGATAAATATACAGAGAATTCCCATTCCCTCAATAAAAATTGTAGAATTAAATTTATTAACATTGTTGTAACATTGTTATAGTAATCCTGTTTATTCATTAAAAACATTTTTATGTTCAGAAAACAAACTATACCAACGATCTTTATTTTTGCTTTTTCATCAATTAAAATTTCAATCGGCCTATGATAATTTGCATAAGGTTTAATCATTAATTTATTAAATTATTTTATTTCCTTTACAAGTAACAATTAATGCATTTTATGGTAGTTTTATAAAACTAATATAATATCTAACGGTGCATTAATTATGCTTTTTATTTATTTGTAAGGAAATGTTAACTGCTATCCTCCACGCGAACTGGCAAAAATAAAATTACCTATCGAACTATCTACGTGATAAATGTCTGCCAATAAATATGTGTTTTCGACTGAATTTCTAATTAAGAATTTTATAATTAAGTCCAATGATAAAAATGCATTAAATGTTCTTGTAAAGTTTAGGTTACGGTGAATAAGGCTGTGGAACGAGAGATATTGGGTTTAACTCGTACGAATCAAATATTTGTATAAAATTTATCATTTGTTAAGACGATGTTGGTAGTTAAAGGGGTGTTTAAACCTTCTTTTTTTTGTGTTGGTCGGCTAAATGATTTGTGACTATGCGACAAGTACGCCTAACAGCTTATAAAACGGAAGGTCGCGACATAATAAGACCGAATAATCTTAAACGGCCAAAAAACTTCAATATTATCGCCCGCCAAAACTGCCTGTATAACATTCATATATAAAATTATTTTGCGAATATCTATGTAACATAAATACATAAGTTAAATAACGCGATCTGCGCATGTTTCTTTAATTTCGACGTCTTCATAAGCCATTTTAATCTAACCAAAGAAACAATGATAATTATAATGTTTATTTTTGCCCAAAATTGTCCTTATATGGCACAACTTAAAATTTCGTAGGTCCTGAATTAGTTCAATAATAGATCGAACTAATAGCATAGAATCTAAAAAAGTTAGCAGTAAAACAAGAAGCCGCAAATTCGAACCATAAAACAGAAATCTCTAAGGCCTGAACTCTCTAGTGGTTGAGGCCCGTGCCTAGCAGTGGAGCGTATATGGCCTGACGATGATGACAAGAAATTAGTTTTATTAATCCTTCAACCAGTTTGCCATATAGGAAATGGACACAGTGGTTTCAACATAATTTCTTTCTGATTAGAATTTTTGGGTGTTTACTACAAGATAAAAATTTCATAAAACTTATTATGCTTGATTATTAGATACTGGTTTGCATAAGTCCAGTTTCAGATAGGAAAGCCCAGAGTTATTTGCTTGGAATCTGGGTGTTGTAACATCGAAAAGTCTCGCAGTTTCTAAATATATGACACAATATTTGTATCTTAGCCTGGAGATATAATTATATGTGAAATTATCGGATGTTGATATTATTATTCTACTCATGAACTGTATAATTGCTTTTAAGAATGCTATTTCATTTTTAACTAGCTATTAATGTACAGCACATAGCAAAAAATAACACATTAGCTTTTGAAATAATGTTAGGTATTTTAAAACTAATCCTTTCACTGTAATTTACTTTTAGAGGTTTTTATAACACGTACGTTCATTTAACGCACTGATAAGAATCATAAAAATATCAGTATTAGATATTTTGTCATGTAAAAGTCGTTCTTGTGAAATTTTAGGTGTGCAGGTTTCATCACGATGTTTTCCTTCACCGTTAAAGCAAGTGATAATTCAATTTGAATACACACATAACTTCGAAAAGTCAGAGGTATTTTTTTTTGTTTTTTTTTTCGTATGGGCGTAGAAGAAAATGTACATTAGGATACTATCATAGCAATAAGTTTTCCAATAGTAATTACTTAGGTGTAGTCCACCAAGCCTCACTTAATCACTATGCCATCGAAGAAGAGTTGATCTAGTCTTTCTTATTTAATTACGCCTGTGCCCAGGACGTACATATATTTCTTCTTCTTCTTCATCAACCCATATACGCCCACTGCTGAGCACGGGTCTCCTCTACCATTGAGAGGGTTCAGGCCATAGTCCACCACGCTGGCCTAGTGCGGGTTGGCGGACTACACACCTAAGAAATTCCTAAGAACTTTTAGGTGTGCAGGTTTCATCACGATGTTTTCCTTCACCGTTAAAGCAAGTGATAATTCAATTGGGTGTGCCTGGGGTTCGAACCCGCGACCGCCGAGATTCTCGACCGCGCGCCTAAACCTCGAGGCCATCACTGCTTTTTTTGCATATATTTACTGATACGGATATATATTACAAGCAACATACATTACAATCACCATTATTTAAAAAAAATCACATTACACATTATCACGATGCCTGTCACAATATCTACTCTGACATAAAATGCCATAAATCGTATAAAATAACGCGGTTGAGTAATTTAAAAAAATCGGGTATAACAAAAGAATGCGCAGATCCGATTCCCATTGTCATATATAGGTATTTGTGTGATGAGCAAATATTTGTAGGAGTCTTGGTGTTAGGTGCACAATATTCTGATTGTACAATATTATTGAACGTGTAGGGATAATATTGAAACATTGCGCAGTGATTGAACAAAAGATTGAGGGAACTTAATTTTTATTGTGCAATATTTTTTATTACGCTGTGTAGGCTTAATATTGCGCAATATATCTCTTTTTTTTTCTTTTCAACAAAATCACCAGCGTGGCTGCCGCCAAAACTTCGTCGTCAGACATGTTGCTCGCACGAAAATATTGACAGAATTTATTGAACGTCTGGAATCAAAGGGGGTGTTCAATATTATTGAACAATAAAAAGATTGTGCAATATTATTGTAGGTGTATGGGGCGCCTTATGAGTCTAAAAAGATTGCCGTAGTTTGACACGAAACTTTAATTAATTAATTACCGAATACTTTTACGATTGACATTATTTAGTGTCAAATAAAACTACTTAAATTCAGATTTGTTACACGCCACCTTCAGGCCAAATACGTCCCACTGCTGGGCACGGTCCTATTCTTTAGGGGGAGGGTTTAGGCCCTACTCCACCACTCTGGCCTAGCGCTGGTAGGCGATTGTTACATGCAATGAACCCTTAAATTGCACTAGAAATATCTAAGTATATTCATGTCGTTATTTCTAGGTATAATTAAATGTAAATTAACTTTATTAAATTCTGGTCGCAGTATACTTGTCATCAGGTGTCGCCGCGGTCAAACTGAGAGGATAAAAAATGTTAGTATACATTATATTAAATGTTGTATTCTAAATAAACACTTGAACTTTAAAGAGTTAGTTAATAGAGGTAGTTTTTTTAAGGATGGTAATTTATAATAGTTCTAAATATAGGGGAGAGGTACAAAATTATCAACTTAATTTTCATGACTTTTCCTTCTGTGTGTGAAATTCGTGAACCCTTCATTAAATGGTAGAATACATAAACAACACAACAACATAAACAAAGAAATAATTATAAAACTGCGTTTTTTATTATTCGATGTTAGTAAAAACTTTCTGAACTCTACCACAAAACTCTTTCGTAAGACTCTTTAATCTAGCTAGCAGAGTAAGACTTAACCTCTGATTCGTTGACGAAACTCATACCTAGCAAATATTTATAGAATCCATATTCTTTGACGGGAAAATGAGAATTTGACCCACCTGGTTGTACGAGTCATCGCCAATTGAACAAATATGGGCTGATTTATAACGACATTAAACTTGTGTGCACTACACTAAATCATACACATAATTGTCCGAAAAAAAAATTAAATAGTGCCCACACATTTACCTTTTCCGGTAAAGTAAACTACCTTTTCAGCATATAAAGTCTAACTTGACCATAAACAAACGTAATCCCATTAAAACCTCAAACAATTACTGCGACCATAACTCCGGATAGTTTTAAATAAAGTTTAATAATTATGCAATTTGTAAGCGAGGTAATATACTACAGTATTCTGCAATGAGTTTTTTACCCCCATTACATATTCACGTACAAAGTTTTATGAAAGATAACATTAAGTAAATTGTGTTTACCATAATATTGAATTTTAATTACATACCCCGGTAGTATGTGGGGGAAATTGCAATGTAGATTCATGGGATGTCAACTAACGATGTCGGTAATTAGAAAAGTATTTTGTATAAGTAATGTATGAGAGTATCCACCCCGTAACCGCTATACTTTTGAATAAGCTTATGTATTGCTAAGAGGTACACAGTTGATGAACGCGCTTAGCTATGGTTAACTTGAAGTTAAATAAGTTTTATTAAGAAATTAAAAAAAAACATTAAATAATGAAGGAGCTACACCTATGTCTACTTTTTCTTTAATCAATATCCACAATCCTTACTATCAAGCTTAATTTTGATTTTGACTTTTGAAAGATTCATTTGATATCCGTGCCACATTATTTAACAATTATAATGGAATTATATGTTCAAAGGCGCTGTTATTGACATGTGCAATAAACATTTGTTTATAACATCAGCTCAAGAATGAAGAAATTTATACGCTCGGAAAGCTAAAATGTTGTAAAAAAATTCTCTACCATCTATAAACAACAACTATTAGATAAGAAAACATTTAAATGCTTCTCCTCATTAAAATTATGATTTATTCTAACCCATTAATTAAAACAAATTCAACAATAATATTTAAAACTATTACAAAAGAAACAAAAGCACCAAATGAGCGGAAAATTTTCCCAAAAAAAATGTCCTAAAATGTAATCATGTGCATTGGTTTCTGGACAAGAGCAATTAAAGCATAGACAATAAATAGAACAAACTTCTCTAAGTAATAGGATATTAAAAAAGACATGAAACTATGTAATTCCTGTAGTTGTGCGTTTTAATTTATTGATAGAATAATAAAAGAAATAATTTAACATACAAGAACGCATATGTGTATTTATATAATTTCGCAATATTATAGTAACTGCAGTATCATATATCGGATAAATTCTTTATTATATATTTGTACGTTTAGTATTTTTCAAGCCTTTATAAATCTGTTTACAGACAGAAACGTTAATATTCTTGCAATGAAATAGAAGAAAAATTTCTCAAAATACATCTTCACTTGCAGTCAACGTCATAGTAAACATTAACCTTTAAATTTTATCCCAAATACCATAGTTTCGGGAATAGTAATTGTTAGTACAGACTACAGAATCTAACTGAATTTACTAACACAGAGCTACAAAACAAATTACAGACCGGCCTAATTCAATTGTTAGATCAATTATCTGTCTGCGTAATTGGAAATTAACGTTGCATTTACACTAAATAGAATCGATATCAGGAAGCTTAGTAATATGATCAATATAATGATGAAGATATCAGCACATATATGTCCCAATGCTGGGCACGGGCTTCCCCTACCATTGAAAGGGCTTAGACCGTAGCCCTAACCTAGTGCGGGTTAGCAGACTACACACCTAAGAAATCCCTAAGAACTTTTAGGTGAGCAGGTTTCAAAACGATGTTTTCCTTCACTGTTAAAGCAATGATAATTCATTGTGAATACGAAAATTTGAAAAGTCAAAGGTGCGTGCCTAAGGTTTAAACCCGCGACCGCCGATATTCTCGACCGTGCGCCTAAACCTCGAGGCCATTACTCTTTTCTGTAATGATGATGATAAAATCAATAGCAAAGCTCGCTTGCTTGAATTATGATTTTAGAAGTCCGTTATTAGAAAAAAATCGCTCAATTTTGTAGAGCAGCGTCAATTAAATTTGCCGCGACATCCTTAAAAAAGTCATGTTTTATAGCAAATCTTTGGAAAACGGTGTTTTTCTCAGGACATAAGAGATTAATAACGAATAAAAACTGTCTTTACTGAAAATCAATTTGTTCCATTGATGACGGGTTTTGGAATTTTACGCCTGAAATGTCGCGTTTTTAGATCAAGAATGTTTTTGCCATGCGATTTTTGTTTAACACTTTCTGTTAGGTATATCTGAAGCGACCAGTTAAAAATTCCAAATTTGTTTTTTTTTTACTTATTCTTTACGTGTAAAGATCCGATAATTTTAACATCACTCTACGTTACCGGGTTTTTTTAATTTATTTACTGTACCTATTCTATTATTTATCTTTAAGAATTAATAATTAATCAGACGAAACATATTTATACCAATAAGTAAATATTTTTTTAGATTAGTTCAACAGTTATTTTACAAATATTGACGTATTATTTGTAAAATAACTGTTGAACTAATCTAATTTACGAATAAACTAATTCACGAAGTATTAATATTAATTTTAGTGAGGGGCACTAGAAAAAATTTATTTGTGGACGACGGGTTAATAATAGCAATTTAATTACTGAATTAAATAAAGAACCAAATCTTTGTGCGCTAATATACGTTGCAGATCTAATCCAAACTTGAATTTACATAAGGCGTAAGAATTTACGTTTATAGATCCACAGAAATCTGCACGCCGGGAATATCAAATAAAAATATCAAACGATAACCCTGTGGTACTTTGCAGTGTGGTCAAAATAGTATGCAACAAGCCTTAATCTTAGGATGTTAAATTATGCCCTAACAATTGTAAAATTAATAATTATGCACTCAAGTCATATAATTCTCATTTCTGAGCCTACACAAAGCCACAAGTCTGGTGTCGTCGATGTCAGAAACTGCGTAGGTATTTTCTATCTCACAACCACTCAAACCCGAGACAAATATTTGTGGCACACACAAACATTTGTCTCTTTCGGATTAAAGCGAGAATCGAGTTTCGTAAGCTTGTGTCTAACCATAGCTTCTGTTATTGACAAATTAAGAATTAGCATACAATTCTATGCATCATATTAAAAGACTTCACTATAGATTACATTGAGTGGTAAGTGAAGTTGTAAAACACTTCATTGGACGTGGTATATAAGTGAGCCTACGTTGTATTATGACGAACGGGTCTGGGTGGATTATTTAGACTAGTTTTTATCGCTTCTACCAACAAGGCTTACAAATACCAGCCCTATACGCACGCGAGAAGAATTTCCACCTCAGTAATGTGGATAAGTGTGGTTATGTCGTTCAAATGGGTGAGACAATATATCGACAGTTACTAGTTTAAACCCTATACATAACTACTCGTAACTATGATTTTTAACGTTTTTGTGCGGTTCATCGACCTCATAAATTATAAAAAATTGT
Organism: Cephonodes hylas; assembly: GCA_030295005.1. Classification (NCBI taxonomy): domain Eukaryota; kingdom Metazoa; phylum Arthropoda; class Insecta; order Lepidoptera; family Sphingidae; genus Cephonodes; species Cephonodes hylas. The sequence goes on from AP025371.1 coordinate 12,550,731, forward strand.
CGTCAATATTGTTTTGCTCTGTTTTTAGTTCTATAGTTCGTTATGTCTTCATTCACCCCTTTTTCGTTCATATATTTCCTCACACATTCTATTCATCTCTCCTTTACTCTTCCTATGCTCGTCCATTCTTTAACTTTCATATTTATTACTTAAATAGTAAGAAATGAAATAAACCTTAAATCAGTGTAGAACTAAATCTTAATCCTACCCAATAGTAGAATATTATTAAGCTTCGACTTCTAAAAACACAACTTTAAAATAGATAATAATTATAGGTGTGACACTGAGACACAAGTGTTTAGTATCAGGAATTACGAGAGACTTTTCTTTGCTCAAATTTCAAGAATTGAACATGCGACCTCATATCTAGCATTTCGTGTCTAAACAAATGCACAAAGAATATATGAAAAGAGATATTCGCTTTATTAACTGTCAAGACAATTTGACAGCAATAGCATCGATTACATTAGTAACCAACATCTTAATCTTAATCTTAATGTTGGTTTTTTACAAATACATTTAGTTTCTACATTGCACACAAAATTGTCCCAAAAAGATAGTCTGAGGTGACTTTCTACACCAGCGAATTTGCGTATTCAATAAATGTGAATTTCGCATTATTCAATTCAAAAACGTAACAGTGTGGATAAATATAACTGAACCCAAAACCTCTCGTATACGTATAGGATCGATGATGAAAAATAGTATTTTAAAAATACGTGTTTTAATTTGAGAATACACTACACTACAATGCCCTATTATCACAAGTTGCGAATGATATAAAGTTGTTTAACTCGTCAGACCGGTTTCAACCCTTCCGTTTTAGATTCGCAACAACATTACATGAACGCTAGTAGCTACTGTCCCCGTTGCTACAAAGCCCTTTTAAACCACATTATTATGGTATTTCTACCAATAGGAACAGCTAGAAGGGATCCCTAAATATTTTGGAGATAATGCCCTACTGGGTACCATATTTATACGTAAAATAACGTCACTAAGGAATTAAAGGCGATTTTAAAAATAAAATAAGAAAGAACTTAGATGGATATAAAAAGAAATCAATAATGCTAAAAATTTCTCGTGAAGATAATATTCGAAACTATCCATATATTTGTCGCAGAGCTTTTTAAATTGAATTAACTGATGCATACAAAACGTAATAGGACACAAAGTTAAAATATTCAATTTTGTTCTTTAAGCTGTAACTATGATTAATAATCTCAGCAGTATGACAGCCCATATACTGGTTGGGCACGGTGCTCCTCTACAAGGAAGAGGTACGCTGGCCTAGTACGGGTTTAAATTATTCCCTCTTAGTATATGTAGTAGGTACTATAAAATTTTGTTATCAACATATCGCACGCTTAATAATATAGTGACCTAATTCAAAAAGCCGAGACTAAGGTAAGTAAATGGCGAAAAAATGTTACTTCGTCAAATACATTTTGTAGAAAATATAAAAAAAAACTCATGTTTAAAAAATATGTGTACTAAATAGTTACATAACATACATTACAATTTTATTATTTAATCCGACTTTATTTAATCACAAAGTGAATGATAGTGAAAATTCAAAATTTTGAATTAGGTCACTATATTTTTAAGCATGCGATATGTCTCTCCATAATAATCTTCTAAATTGAAATTGTAATCTTAATCAAGATTGTACAGTACCTACCCAATTACCATGGAAACGAATTGTATTCAGTATCATACTTTTTAATCACTGTCTAGGTTAATTTTACCACATTGCACTATACAATAACTATAGTGCTCTTTTTGACGTGAACGCACAAAAAATGGGGCTTTCTAGTCAAAAGTTTCACGAATAGCCAAAAAACAGATGACTCATAAAAAAGTATCTTCAGTTTTAAAAGTATTCTCACATAATATAGTGTAATCTGTCTCGAAATTGAAGATCACTCATTGAGGAACGAAACCAGATATCTCTTTCAAAAAGTAAGAGAGTTGACTGGAACGCGGAAACCAAGAACCTGTGCTATTCAAAGTAAAGATGGTCACCTACTTACAGATGTGACTCAAGTATTGGAGCGTTGGAGAGAGTACTGTGCGGAGCTATATGACACGGGAGAGCCTAGTACCGACGCTATTACATGGACTGCAGAAGAACCTGATATCCTACCATTTGAAGTCGAACACGCGATGAAAGCTCTCAAATACAATAAATCACCAGGAAATGATAGCATTACAGCGGAAATTCTAAAAAAACCTAGGTCCAAGAGGCACAATAGCTATCTCTGAAATTTGCAACACCATCTGGAAGACTGGGAGATGGCCAAAAGACTGGACAGAATCGGTTTTTATACCGTTGCATAAGAAAGGTTCTTCAAAAGACTGTGGAAACTATAGAACAATAGCGTTAATATCTCATGAGAGTAAGATCCTCCTCCATGTAATTAATCGACGTCTTAATCACTTCCTCAGCCGACAAATACCCGAAGAACAAGCTGGTTTTGTCAAAGGTAGAGACGAATTAGCATCAGAACCAAGACCAGACTGATATGTGCCCTAATATTTCCAATCTTCTTATATGAAGTAGAAACCTGGACATTTCTAGCGAGAGAGAGACAACGGATTGATGCATTCGAAATATGGTGCTGTTTAAAGCAAGTGATAATTCATTATGAATACACACATAACTTCGAAAAGTCAGAGGTGTGTGCCTAGGCTTCGAACCCGCGACCGTCGAGATTCTCGACCGTGCGCCCAAACCTCGAAGTATTTTTAACTCCATTTGTAAATTAATAAATCTTCCAATTATTGCTTACGACCATTACAAACAAAATATTCCAAATTAATCCGTTTTTTAATATTACCTACTAGCCTTATTTTTGTCATAACGAAGGTTTCAATAAAATAAGAAACTTATTAGAATCTATGACAACTGACATCAGACTGTACTAAATTATTTTAAATTGAATTTTTCAAATATAAATATAACCCAAAGATTCTCTCTCCTACAAAAGACTTATCGAAAGAAAACAAAACAAAGATTAAGAAAACAAAATGCAACACCCAAATATAAAATCCGTGTGAATATCGAACCCGCGACCTCTCGTTTTAAAAGCTGATCAATAAAAATACGCCTGGGCTATCTTGTAGGATAACCCAAAATCAATAAATATTCACTGCAAAATTTTCTGTAGCCACATTAAGTCTTGAATGCCTAAAAAATTATAATTTTGATAAAAACATGGCTGGCAAAACATATCTATATGTCACACACAACTACCTATCCCTTTCTTAATAAAGACATACATATATATTTTGAAATCCACTATATACGGGATTTCATAACTACGAACAGATTAGACTGTTGTAAAAATAAGAAATGATACTTTTCATGACAGCAATCCATACAAATATTTGTTTGTTTAAACGCACAATCTATTGTTTCACAGCCGAATTCACTTCAAACCAATGGACCTATTTCATGTGTTACGTTACTATATTACTTTATCGTAGCGATAAAATTTCGACGAAACAGGATAAATACAAAATTTTCAATGTTAATTAATCAATTCATCAATTTCTAAAGATCAATTACCTAAAACTTTTTCATCTCCGCCTACACTCATTAAGGTACTCGTAATGGTATTTGAAATAATAAAGTTTAGTATGTATGTATTCAACATAAATCATATAGTCATTAAATCATAACTTCAATATATTTTTCTTTAGGCCTAATCGCAGCGCAAAATAACATGTCTAGATACATTTGTTTATCCTTTTACAGCATTTCATCGGATTACATAACACACGTTTGATATAAAATAAACTGAACTTAACATAGTATACGCAGAGGTATATACATGTAGATATATGTCTAGTATATTTAGAATTAACTTGTGACAACTGAACTAAGCGCCTACAAAAGTTTACACGAAAAAACATCGTTCAGAAATAAAAAGTTCGTGTTCAGGTACACACCAATAGCATTTGTAACGTTCTACGCGAAAATATATTCATATATTACAACTAAATGTTATAAATAAAATCTATGTTTATGGTAATATGCTCAGGCAAGTAAATGCTCGTAGAAATTCGTCGACATCGGTACGTCCGAGAGGCTTCAATAAATAAAATAACAACATTCCGAACGAGTTGATAACGTAAAATAACCCTGTTATACCTCCGATCCACCGACAGCGGCTGGCGGACGCGTCGCTCTCGTGGCTCTCACACAACTGTTACATCGGCACGGTGTTCTACAGCACAACCAGCTCCACTAGTCGTGGCATTATGGCTACATATCTGAGTCGTGAACACTCCAGTCCGCTTAACGCTAAGTTCTAGTAAGATTTCATCTTAATCGAAGTACTGTACATAGAGCAGAGAGCCGCCAACGTCGTCCAAACCAGTGTTCGAATGGCGAAACCTAACACAGTGCTCGTGGTGAGTAAGTCCGCAACAGAATCGGTACATACCTGCGGCGACACCGTCCGGCACTCGCGACACTACACGGCCACACTGATCACCACGCGCCACAGACTACGTCCGAGCCAGTCCCGCGCGCCACCGCCACTACTCCTCGTCCACGTTGATCTCCGAGTCGGCCGAGTCCTCGTCGTACGTGGAGGAAGACGCAAACCCGCGGCCCAGCAGCGCCGACCGGTTCTTGGCGGCGGCGGCCCGGTCGCGCTGCCGCCGGTTCTTGAACCAGTTGCCGACCTGCGTGGGCGTGAGCCCCGTGGCCGCCGCCAGCTCGCGCTTCTTCGTCGGGTTGGGGTAGGGGTCCTGCAGGTACCACTCGCGCAGCAGCGACCGCGTGCGCTCCTTGAAGCAGTGCGTCTTCTGCTCGCCGTCCCAGATGGTGCGCGGCAGCGGGAACTTCTTGCGCACGCGGTACTTGTCGACCGGGCCCAGCGGGCGGCCGCGCAGCCGCTCCGCCTCCTGGTAGTGCGCCTCCAGCCACAGCGCCTGCAGCTTGGCGTGGCTCGAGCGCTGGAAGCGGTGCCGCTCCAGGATGGAGTACAGCTCGCGGTGGCGGCCCGCGTGGAAGGCGACGACGGCGCGCGCGCGCAACACCGCCTCGCAGCGCTCTAGCTCGGCCACGTTGGGGTGCGCCACCGGCAGCGACCACAGGAACCGCGCCAGCCGCTCCACGTCGCCGCTCTCCTCCAGCGTCTCGCACACGGTGGCCACCTGCGCGGCGCTGAACGACAGCGTCGGCAGCGGCAGCAGCGGCGTCGGCGCCGCCAGCTCGATGGCGTTGAGCGCGAGCGCGGGCGCGGGCTCGGCGCAGGCGGCGGGCTCGGCGGCGCGGTCGGCCGCGGCGGGCCCGCGGTGCGCCTCCAGGATGCGCGCGTGCAGCGCCGCCGTCGTGGACTCGTCCCAGGAGCCGCGCATCGGTGCGAGTGTGCGCGCCGGAGTCGCGCGCGGTGTGAGCCCGAGCGCCGCCGCCGGCCGCAGAGCCCGCGCCGCACCGCCGCCGGGGGCGGGTCGCCGCGGCGCACGATTGGCTATCGGTTACGGCGCGGGGCGCGCGCGGGCCAATCGCGCTCGCGCTCGCCCGGGGGCCGGATAGCTTTCAACCGCGGCGCGACTAGCTCGGGCCGCCTGCCCGCCGCCTGCCGCCGCGCGGCCGCGTTTAACGAGGGCGGGGGCCGCGCCGCCCCGCGCCTCCATCATCCGCGCCACCTCGGCACGGCGCCACCTCGGCCGCTCGCCACCGCCACCGCCGCCTACCTCTATCGATTACCTGCAAACCTGCAATTAATAGCCTCCATACAACCATCCGGGTGGATTACATGGCGCGCTGTTTGTCCTGTGTGCCGCGAATTCGCCGCGGATCGATAAAATATTTAGCCTATAATTTGCATACTTAGCCGTCGCCGGCCGGAGCCGAGCGGGCGCCCGGCCAGCCAACACCTGCGCCCACGAGTATCGCTGCCAGCGCCTGACACCTTGCTCTACCACAAACGTCTTAGCAGCGAGTGAGAAGTTATTCATTTCTTGTCATTTGAAAATTATAAGCATTCAAATTAAATGATTCATATCAGTAATTAGGTCATTTTTTCCTACTGATAAACAAATTTAAAATTGATACTTTTGCATTAACAAAATGAAGTAACAATAACCCTCCGCCGCCGTCTCGCTGAAGCTGGCCCATTCACGTTCCCGTCGCGTCGCCGAACCAATCCAATCACATTAAAAATATCCTCATACAAATAAAATGTATAAAATATCAAAATGTTGTGTCGCGCTCTACCCGGAGATTTCAGCGTGAAAGCCTTTCGAGAGTATTAAGTTATTGAACGGCAAACCACACCCAGCCTGTAACTCTACACAGGTGGCTCGTACTCCCTGGTGACCCCCCACGCGGCGACCCCCCTCCCCACGTGGCGCGGGGGTCACTCCCCCACAGCCCACCCCCCACGGGATTGTGGGTCGCGTTACCCGTCCTGTTGTGTGCTATTACGTGTTCTTATTGCAACTGATCTGATTTTTTGTCACGTACTCATTAATGATATTCATTTCCAAGTCTCTTTCTTGGGAATGTTATATTTTTAATTCACTTTATTTTTTTAAGTGGAGAATAGACGCGCAGTCTTCACACTGCCTTTCCGTGACGGGTTCAAATCCCCGCTTATGCCTCGAGCTTATCAAAGTTGTATAGATATTTGTCTATTCGGTCTGTAAGCATATTCTAAAAGATATAAATATTGACACACTTCTATTCCTATTGGATTTAGAAGAGATAACTTATGATAGAAGTCTATTTGAATGCTGTTTTTCAAATGAAACTTTTTTCTAGGGAATATAATATTTTTGTATTTTTTTTTTGGGAATTTGAACCCAATTTGATATTTTCACCTCGAGTGTAAACTTCATAAATATGTAATTATAATTTGTTTGTAACAGTTCCACTATAAGCTTTCAATTAGTTTAGTGGATTTATTAATTGGAGCTCTCCAATTTACGCTCGTACATGTCGCAATGTACTCAATAGGTACTTGACGCGTACTCTTGACAGCCCCGTAGTGTAGTGGACTAGACACCAGCGCACGAAACGAGAGGCCGCGGGTTCGATCCCCGCACCGAAAATATTAGTGCAGTTCACAAATCGACCTATGCATCGAATAAAGTTATATGTGCTTTTGCACGACTTTTCTTTCTCAGCGATTTAAACTTAATTGGGCACAAGATTATCAGTAAATTTTTATTTTCTTCAAACAACAACAAAATGTATGATCATTATTACTTTACTAGTGCAGTATATAAACAATTTTAACTCTATTATTGACAGCCCCGTGGCGCAGTTGGTTAGACACCAGCTAGCGAAACGAGCGGCCGCGGGTTCGATCCCCGCACCGAGACAAATGTTTGTGTGATCCACAAATATTTGTTTCGGGTCTGGGTGTTTGTGAGACCGAAAAGTCTCTCGTAGTTTCTGATACCCACGACACAAGACTCGTGTGATAAGATCTTAGTGTGGGGTCAGGACTATGTATGTGACTGTTGGGTGTATTTATTTATTTATTATAGACATAAAAAGTACTTTGGTGTTATAGTCATAAGTAACCTTATTCGATGCATAGGTCGAAATATTTGTTTTGGCGTTTGTGAGACCGAAAAGTCTCTTATAGTTTTTATCTTAGTGTGGGGTCAAAACTATATTTGTGGCTGGTCGGTGTATTTACTTTACTCATGTCCAGAAGAACTCTGTAAAGGTTGCGATAAGAAGTAATGAATGACTAACTGATTTTGCCTCGTTTTGGTTTCAATTTTTCAATTGGCTGGTCAAGTTAAATAGTCCTGGGTCCTGAACGCGGATGTATTTAAGATCTTTTCAATTTTTTAGCCGACTTCAAAAAATGAGGAAATTATCAATTGATAGTATTTTTTACGTTTGTTACTAAGAACTTTTTACTGAGTGGACCGATTTGTAACCAAACTTGTTAGAATATACCAACATTTCATTCATTATGTAACAATGTAGAAATAACAAAACAAGCTAAGACGCGTGTTATTACCCAAAGTCTTAATGTATTCTTTATTTACTTTAGAATAATTATTTACCCCCCAGAGGGATCTAAGAAGGCTGGTGGCGTGATTGAAAAGTTTACTTTAAAAGTTCCCACTCAATATAGCCGCAAAAGGGAGAATTAAGGGAACGAGGGTTGAGAAATATTTTACAAGAGCAATAGCGCTGGACTCTTGAAATATTATTGTGCATACATATTCCTCACGCTTATATTCCTTGAAGGGGTAAGTAGACATGCATTTTTGCAACCACATTGCACCAGGTATGTGTCAGTCAGTGGCGGTACTTCCATAGAAGCCCGAAAGCCCGACTTGCCTTACATAGTTCCGAATAACGAACTTAACGATTGTTTATTTATAAAATAACGCTAGAAACGTGAATGTGAGTACTAACCGGTAGGTATTTATTAGTCCTACGTACCAAAAAAAATATGCTGCTACTAAATAAACATTTGGGCTTGCCTTAGTTTGACACCCTAGGCACGCCACTGGTGTCAGTCCCACGTTATAAGAGACCACATACATTACCTAAATACCTTTTGTTGTAAAGAAATATTTTATTAACATCAATGTATTTTTTTCGATTACGGTTTTTTAACACTTGTATAAGTAAAAAAAATAATACATCCAACAATCACATAGGTATATACTGACTTCTGGAAGACAAATTTATCATTAAACACTTTTTCGCGACCCCTAGAATCGAATCTACGACTCCTGGTCGTCGGACTCTTCCGAATGAATCGCCCGCTAAGCGACCTTACACTACTCTAGATTAAAAGATATCTCTGCCTACCCTACCTAACTACACTTCACTTATTTATGACATTCATCAATCGAGCATTCCTTTTTTATCGGCAGGTTTAACAGTAGTCCCGCGGCGCGACGGGTATAGCCCCTCCCTCCCCCAGCTGCTCCCCAGCCTCCCCGATCGATACCAGATTGTTCTTTGTTTGGATGATACAGGATCTGTAGTGGGTGTGGCAGCCTCCATTACTATGATTTATTATCGCACATAGCACTCGAGACGTTATTCCGCTGATGGATTCGGGAAAATGCGTAAAAAAATCGTTTTCTTCGGATTTTTCCAGACGGTCTTTCAATTTATTGGAAAGCGTCTGGGATGGATTTGTTCATCTTTTTTTTGGAGTTCATTTTATTTGAATACTATAGGTTTACTTTTAGCAAGGTTGGTTTTTCCTAAACATTAACATATTATATTTTTTTTAAATTACATCTTAAAGTCGATAAAAAATCAAATAAAATTTCCTTCATCACCTTTATAACATACATAAATTCACGCCTATATTACCTGATGGGGTAGGCAGAGGTGCATTTCTACACCCACATTTCGCCAGTATGTACCAGTCCCACGTAATAGGGGGCGAGCCTATTGCCGTTTTTCGGGCACATTTCCAGACTCCGTGCTGCTACTGAGAATTTCATAATGGAAACACCTAATAACTCTTTGCCCGACCCGGGAATCGAATCCAGGACCTCTAGATCGCACGGCACATACTTGTACCGCGAGACCACAATTTTACTTTAAACCTCTCTTAATAGAAGCCATGGCTTAATAGTGGAAAATATCTCTAAACACAGTTAAATATTTATAAGTAGGTAGGTACTAATGACAAAGATTAGATGTATCCTTATAAAAATGCAAATTCTCCTTTAAATTCAAACTCTAAAACAAAATAATACCAACTGACGACTCATCCAACACAATCCACTGAAAACATTATTGTAAGGGGTAAGATTAGAACCGACGTACCGCCACTCGCCACTTTACTATAAGATAATAGTGGTGTTTGCAAACATCGTGAGGCGCTGGAACGGGCGGAGATTGTCTACTACACGTCGGCGAGAGCTTTGTCAAAGACGAGCCAGCCGGTATAGTCTAGGAGCCTGCACTCAAATTATGCAGATTAATTAATGAAATACATTTTATGAATTATACACAAGCATAATATTGTATATACTATATTATACATACACATATGGACATTCGGGTCAGGTGTAAACAAGCCTATTTTTAACACAATTGCCGACAGCAATAAAACACTCAATAAAAGTCAATTGAATGTATATGATTTTGACGAATATTTGGCGAGAATTTAATCATATTGACTCGCATAAGTTAATCATTTCAGGACCATAATCATTGCTGAATATGAGTATTCTACAAGACATTTCTTTTTTTTGTACTGCAAAGCCATGTTCTTATCTAAAATAATTTTACCATTTCAACGAAACAGTTCGCCACAACCTGCCATACACAACGTACAAATTGCGCTACAATCGGAATGACAAAAATGTAATGACGGCCAAGCTGCGGGTCTACGCGCACAATGGCCTATTCGACCCGGCCGAAATACCCACGCCAACTCTCAATCCTGACCCGTCGCCCGTCGTGTTGCAACCAAATAATAAAGCACTATAAAACGACAGCTACCGACACAATATGCTATTTTGCATCTGCAAATTTGAAAGTAAAATGTTGGAGCTACTGTGTCGCAACTATGTATTCGTTGCCAGGGGAACTTCGACCTTATTGGCATGGGTTATTACTCGCTCTGTGCGGTCTAAGAGGCCGTCGAAGATTCGCAAGTCAGACAATGCGTCATACGTCACCGGCGCAGTTTACGGTCGCGGGGTATCGCTAGCGGTTTGACACATCGCTTAACGCAGATGATTTGTGAAGGGCTAAAAACTTGAATTTGAATCGATCGTTCGTTGTTTAGTAATGAAACCGACTGTTTACAGCTTCCTTTGAGACAGTGCAAGTAGAAAAATACTAGACGAACTACGATTTTAAGCTACCGGAATATTGAAATGGCTATGACTACAGTATATAGCAATAAAAGACAAATGAAAGTTTCGCAACAGTAAGTTATCGACTGAACATTTATGGTCTTCTCTCAAAAATTAACGCATTACAGTAGTCAGCTCGAAATTGAAAACCTTAGAATACTATAATTTATTGCGCATATCAATGTATCGACACTATCGAATTAATACCAAACTCAAATTAAACACAATTTGACAGCCATGTTGTGCCGTTGGCGAAATACCCGCTTTCGATATGAGACAACCCGGATTTGATCCCCGAATCGAGACAAACGTTTATGTGATCTAATCTTTGTTTCGGGTCTGGTTGGTGGGTGTGTGAGACCGAAGTCGGCGTACTTTTTGATAAGACACAGGACTATCATAGTATCGATCAGAGAAATATATACGCATTTTAGCGGTCTTAATCTAACTCTACTAAGAACAATGGTCCATAATACCCAGCTGATTAGCAATCAAATTGTACATTCGGCTATAGGGTCTCGCCGCACGGCTGGCCAACAAGAATGACAAAAATGAAACCAGCAGAATGATCACAGAGGCCGGTTAACCCTTCGAGCACGGTTAGTTAGCCGTGGCCTCGGCGACCGCCCGCGAATATTTCGGGGTAATCGCACATGAAATTGCCGGCATGCAGATAAATGCATTTCAATAGACCATTTCGGACATCAAAAGGTAAATTACTGAGCTCTAATCATGTACACTTTGTAATAAAATATATTTGATTGTAATACTGGATTAGACACGCGGTCTATAGACACCACCTAAGTGACCGCGGATTCAAATCCCTAGCATACATCTTTATAAAAAAATATTATTACTTATTTAAACTCTGAAGGAGAACATTGTATGGTTATCTGCCTACTAAAAGTTCTCCTATAGGAGAAGACATTTCCTTTACAATTGAAATCCTGTAACTAGGTCAGCACCGTGGACAAAAGCATAACCCCGTCAAATCAGTAAAGAACGCTCGTATCCAACAGTAAGACGTATGATATAAGGAGTAAAATAGTGCTAGAGATATATGCCTTTGTAATAGTAGTATTAAGAGATATTTAGTAGTACTTCCACTACTACTACTACTACCTACTTCTTAGAGTAAAGTCAATTAATTTTTGAAAACTCTCTTTTCATAATTATTTTATATTGTTAGAAATTTTGGAATTGGGCTCTAGAGAAAAATTTAGACAATGCTCTATACAATAGAGCATACTGTACACAGTAAAGCCAACCTGGAAAATTCGACAATTCCATTTTCAAATCCGGCTCGGAGGACGAAAAATTATAAAACCAACATGCATGGAACAAAAAGTGGCCGAATGCACACGAAGATTTTTTAATTTCCCCGAATCGTGGTAAGGCATTCATATTTAAATGAGTGGCAAATAGAAAGGTAATAGTGAAGGGCAACGCGGACTGGCGATGGAATTGTCCAGAGTTACGTGCGCATTGTGCCAGGACACCCACAAAGGGACATTGGCGGCCGATGTACTGGCCCCGGCCTTCCGCTGTTACGCGCCGTTTTGTTATCGGTTTTTGTGTGGCTTGTAGTGTAGGAGCTGGCGGGAGCGATTAGCGATTTGAATCGGTTTCACTTTCGTAATTGGTACTGTAGATATGAGTAGTTATTGTGTGTGTGTAAGTACGAATAAAGCTCATGAATATAATATTTAAATTTATATGCCATCACTTCAGCTCATATTGGTTAAATTGCTGAGCATAGGCTTGGGGGATAAAAAAATGAGTCGTGTATTTAGCCGACGGCGTCCTAGGCATAAATATATATATCTAATAGATGATTTACTTAAAAAAGGTAACATAAACAACCCTCGAAATCAACTTGCATACATGAAGAGGATAATATCAGTTGAAGAAGCGAAAGAAGTGTCTCGACCTTTTGACATTTCGCGCTCTATAGTCTTTGTCTAAACGGGAGACAGGCATAAATTTACATAAGTGAAATCTATGACAAATAGATCACGTTAACAAACCGCTATCCCCTTATCACTTGATACACCCACAAACATCACTCGGCACGTCGCGTTCCTTTGTTCAAACGACAGTTTAGCAAAAGCAATTTAGTGTTTTATGCGCGACTCACGACACGACACCAGACACCGACGCGGAACGCCACGCGGCCGACGTACGCCACGCCACGCCACACGACACTACAGCACTTGTAGTACATACTAATAGTCATATCCAAATCTCCAAATCTAAACTCACAACGCTGACGTCACAGGTATTACATACTAATCGTCGTAACTCGTAGTGTATCCAAATGTACAAACATAACTTCTTCTTCTTCTTCTTCATCAACCCATATACGCCCACTGCTGAGCACGGGTCTCCTCTACCATTGAGAGGGTTTAGGCCATAATCCACCACGCTGGCCTAGTGCGGGTTGGCGGGCTACACACCTAAGAAATTCCTAAGAACTCTTAGGTGTGCAGGTTTTATCACGATGTTTTCCTTCACCGTTAAAGCAAGTGATAATTCAATGTTCGCTGTAAACTCCTTACAGCGAAATTAGTAGGTAAAGTCCGGCATAACATTGGAGATGTGAAAAGTTTTCATAGCTTTTGATATACACAAGTCTTGCAAGTTGTATCCGTAAGTGGATGAGAGCTTTGTCATTTGGCGGACACGGCCGCTTACTTATGAAAGGGGTTGATGACTTAGTCGATTGCTAAAAAAACTCTTAACGATCATGACGATATATTCACAATTATCGTTGAAGAATCAGAAGGGTTCGCGTGTAATTTGAATCGTCTAATCCCTAAGACCAACACTCTGTAATGATCGCTGGATTTGAATACTCGTGATTAATTTGACGAGTTTTCGTGAATGGAACTATTTACTAACCTCTTAATAATTAACAGCTACCAAACCTCAAGCTGTAGAAGAAGCCCGTGGCCAGCTGTAAGACGTATGTAAATGATTTGATGATGAAAAAAACGAAAGTCCTTGCTTTAAATAATCCTCTAAATGTTTCACCTATAATTTCCAACTAAACCAGTTTTCCCCACCCAACCCCACAAATGCCTAATAGACAGTGATATTTAGGTGTAAAATAAAACTAGTGTGGAATGGAAGTGTAACAAAGGGTGCTTGCGGCGGCCCGGCGTCCGTCATTAGGACACGTCGCCGTCCATCTTGCCATGATTAGTTTATGTGACTCGGTGACGAGTCTGCGGTTGGAACATGTTACGTGTGGGAATGGAGACTGGCGAGCTATCGATGTGGGAAACTGAGGAGGGTTTTTATAATGCTTTGTTAAAAGGTTTTTTAAGCGAGAAAATTTAATGTTTTAGACGGAAAGCACGGTTTCAATTTAATTATATACGTACATACAAAATCTAACATCGGTGTTATCCGAAGGCGAGCATTTCTGCAACCATATTTTGCCAAGTGTAAACTATTGAAATTTCCTGTAGGAAAAAAAAACAGAAATACATTGCTCGATTCGAACTCGGTAGTTCTACATCTGACGGTCTATAATTGCGTCGCGAGACCACTTATTGGGCTTAACAATTTGAATATTCTTTTAGGAATTTATCAGTTAATGACAAAATTGACACTCATAAATATCGGCAACATGCCCATTACATAAGACTAGTATCTAAGTATGCACGCAGAATTATGTATGTATCTGACTTGAGTGTTTTTATATACTATCAAATGATCCCTTACCTTTCCAAAACAAAAAATCCTTACATAGTCAAAAAGTTGCAATAGAAAGGGACACGTAATAACTCCCTTTGGAGAGCAGATAACATTCTGTCGCGCATGAATCACACTTAACTTTGTGGTCGCTATCGGCTAAACGCACTCGTTCGTATACTCCCATCGCGATACCCGCGCGGGAACGCAACCCGCGACCACTCGCATAAACATCCACTTGAATTATGGAGTTGACGAGTCATTTTTGACACACAATTTTTGAGTAGACATGCGTATTACTTTTTATGAATGAATTGCTGTTTTGCTCTCTTAATATAGGTACAGTCACGAGCATAAATATGTTCCTATGCGAAGGTTACCAAAAATATCTGACCCATGATCGAGTTCAATAATATGTGCCTACACGTACGCAGCAAAAATATGTGACACTATCCGGCTGCATAATGCAGTACCGTCAAAATGATGTGATACACTCACGAAGCATAAATATGTGACACCACTAGGCGGCAATAATATATGACATAATTTTATCTTCAATTTAATATAATAATTATACGAAATAATGAAAGAAATAAATTTTATTTTACATTGTTTCAAGTTGGCTGTACTTTATGCTATACTAGCCGGCCCGCGCTCGCTTCGTTGGGGGGTAAACATTTTTACTTGCGATTAAATTGTGATTTTAGTTCGAATAATACTAAATGCCATCATTTATTTCCTGATTGCGAAAAAATATCGTATTTATTTTTAATGAAAATATTTTTAATGAAAATAGATTAAGGCACAGTTGCGGTTGCTAGGTATAACTAGGTATAACTAGGTCAGTATTATCTCTTTTACCATTCGTGCCAATTGTATGCAGTTAAAGAAAAAAATATTTTGTTTTAAACACTTGAGAGTATATCTTTAAATTCACTTATTTTAATAAAAAATCATAATTGTTGATAATATTAATCAATTAACATGAAGTAATGATTTAAATTATTCTTCAATATACAAAATATTTTTTTACAGTTATATTTAAAGTTAGACATATGCTGTCGCTGACTTTTTTATAAGCATTATCAAGCTTCACAGTGCTGGGCTCGAGGTTTACGCGCCCAGTTGAGAATCTCTCCGGTCGCGGGCGTACACCCCAGGCACACACCTCTGACTTTTCGAAGTTATATCTGGATTAACAATGAATTATCACTTGCATTAACGGTAAAGAAAAACATCGTGATGATTCTTGCACACCTAGAAGTTCTTAGAAATTTCTTAGGTTTGTAGTCCGTAAACCCGCACTAGGTCAGCGTGGTGGATTAAGGTCTTAACCCTCTCAATGATAGAGAAGACTCGTGCCCAGAAGTGGGACGTATATGAGCTGATAGTGATAATGGTGATGAAGCTCTATAACTTTTCTCTAGGACTCAAGCAAATATCTCTCATGGGTAAAGCAGCGTTCATAAAAAAACGTTTTCTTTCGACTGTTTTTTCTTCGGTTTACTTTGTAAAACCGGCTACAATGAAAAATTGTTATCAATTTTCTGATTAATATTTACCCTATGACACTCAAAAATAACGTAGCTTTCTATTGCTAAAAGAATGTTCAAAATCGGTTTAGTAGATTCAGAGATTACTTTATACAAAGTCACAAGCTTAAATTATTTGTATAGATTTTTGTCTAGATATAAATAAATAAATAATAAATAAATAAACCCAACAGTCACACATATAGTCCTGACCCCACATTAAGATACGAGTCTTGTGTCGTGGGTATCAGAAACTACGAGAGACTTCGGTCTCACAAACACCCAGACCCGAAACAAATATTTGTGGATCACACAAACATTTGTCTCGGTGCGGGGATCGAACCCGCGGCCTCTCGTTTCGCAAGCTGGTGTCTAGCCAACTGCGCCACGGGGCTGTCAAATTCAGAGATATATTCTAAATCACGACCAAATTCAAATATTCATTTAATTCGTAGATATATTTTGCCTACGGCTGCTGTGACATTAAGGAATTGTTATGTTGTGTTAAAGGGAAGCGGCTTTTAACACGATTGCTCCGATTAATTTACTATTTATACAGTTAATTGATTTTTCTTAAATTAATTTAATTTTTTAGATTCCCTAGTAGAGTTTTGATAAATTTAAAACGAATACCACTGAATTTGGTGAAAAACTAGACCATAATTCAAATTCAGATATAATTCCACAAATAATAATTGCTGGCTTGGCAGTGTGTAATATTATAAAAAAATATTTGTAAATACTGTAAAAGCGATTTTTGCGCAAAAGAAAAACTATGGTTTCTTAAATTAATTGATTTAAGAGACATGGTTGATTTAACTTATACATAGTTCAAACGACGTATTAACGACTATCTGACTCTGAACGCAATTGCATTTTTCTTTTTAATAATTAGTTCTCAATACCATAACTTGTGACGTGAATTATAACGATTTTTACTATTGCTACCGAATATTACTCGTATACACTTATATTATGAAGTAAGGCCAAACAGAATGAAAAAACAGACACTTTATGACATAATGACTGTTCGAAGTGAACGCACTAAGAAATATTTAGTACCGAAACAACGTGAATTCCAAATGTGAACAAATAATTTTCAATCTTATTACTTGCGTGTGACGTTTATTTTAAAATATTTGTCCTCATTTATTAAAGACATTATTTTAAAATGACATTTTTATTTTCTGTATTTTAATGTCATAACGTCTGAAATTCAAATTTATTGTAAGCTATATAAAATCCAATTGCAAAGATTTAAGGTTAATTGCAACCAGGAGTTGTCTTTAATTTAATACTTTACAAATTAAAGTCTGAATTACAAATGCGTAAATATAATATCATGAAATATATGCAACCGGTGCCACTAAGACAAGTGATTTCGTTTGCGATCTTCAATCTAGTATAGGTATATTTGATCGAAGGTGTGTGTAGTATTCCCCAAAACAATATTGGTAAGATAGTTTAGTGAAGAACAATTTAACGATCATAATTACTATTTTAACGAACGAAACGAAATAATTAAAGAAATATTGTTTTGAAGTTAAATTTCTTTATCGAAGTAATACGAGATAACTGGTCGCCTTAACAGCGTTGAATATACAGGAATTCTTTCAGACATTTTGATACCGACAAGGCGTATCAGTTATCCTGATTTAGCACCTCTTTATGTGGTGCAAGACAACAGCCCGATCCAGAACTCACGAATAACTCGTGAGTGGTTTAATACGCAAAGAGAGACGATAAAATTAATAGATTTCCCTCCTAAAAGCCCTGATTTGAATCCTATTGAGAACCTGTAGGGTTTAATAGTCCAACAATGGGATCCAAATCAGGCTAGAACTTACAATTCCCTGCGTTGTCACACCTTCGACATTTGGGAGTCACTCCGGGGCTCTCAAGTGTGCACTAATATTGTCTCATTCATGCGAGAGAGGCTACAGGATGTTATTAATGCAAACCCCCCGTTTGCATACTAGAT
Organism: Cephonodes hylas; assembly: GCA_030295005.1. Taxonomy (NCBI): domain Eukaryota; kingdom Metazoa; phylum Arthropoda; class Insecta; order Lepidoptera; family Sphingidae; genus Cephonodes; species Cephonodes hylas. The sequence goes on from AP025371.1 coordinate 12,568,767, forward strand.
TTTAATTTATAATGTTTATAAAAAAAGAATTAAAATTATTAATTAAGATGATTTATTATTTAATGAAAATACAAAAAAATATAATAATATAATATTTAAATTTAGTCGTGATTTAGACCATAATATCTAGACATAAATCTATATATATATAAGAAAGTCGTGTTAGTTACACCACTTATAACTCAAGAGCGGCTGAAGCGATTTGGCTGAAAATTGGTGGGGAGGTAGCTTAGAACCGGGAATAAAACATAGGATACTTTTTATCCCGTTCGACAGCGTTCCCGTGGGACTTTTCATTGTTTTCTTTATCCATACAAAAGTTTCGTTTTAATAATTAAGTCAATTTGAACTTTAATACAATACAATAAAGTTTAAATCGTAGTGGAGGAGTTCTATATTATAAAAATGAATTGCTCGATGTGTCTCTAAGCGCAAATCTCGAGAACCAATTTCGCTAATTCTTTTTTTATAATATTCCTTGAAGTACGAGGATTGTTCTTACGGAGAGATACATTTTAACAATTGCCTGAAAATGTCTAAAAATAATACTTTTCTAAATTCCCATACAAAAGGATCGTAATGATACTTAAGTCATTTTGAACTTTAACACCATACAAAATTTCCTGTCATTTAATGTTTATCCCGTCGATGCAGTTAGAGGCCCCCTCAAATAAATGAACGTATTAAAATAAGCATTTTGAATCGACAATATGCATCTATAACATTCGAATAATTGCGTATTTTAGATGTTAAAAATGCAGAATTGTCATGACAATGGATTGACATTTTTTGGCTGTCAAATATTAAGGCGTGCTTTCAGAAATTTATTTTGTGTAACAAATCTCCTTGGTAGTGCCTAATTTTTAAATTTTTATTATGCTTGAATATTATAAATACTCTAAATCTCCTTCAAGAAATATTGATAAATGGCCAGGGGATGCCTTTTCCATTGATCTAGCCAGTCATGGAACAGGTCTGCGAGTACGCGACCTCGGACCCCCGAGCTGTTGGAGTCTCCCACTACTTCCTTTTCCGAGACTGCAGCATCCTTACCATCAGGCCAAATATCCTTACCTGCAATATCCTGTACCCAAACACACGCTATCTCTACCCCATTACCAAAACAATGAAAGTCCCAAGGAGAGTTGGTGTCAGACAGGCGGCCGGCCGTAAAACATTTGCCAAAACATTTATGCAGAATGTATAATAAGAAAGGTGACAGGGCCTAGGGCGTCTCCCGTAGCCAACGCGCAGGGGCAGCACCTGGCTCCTGTGAGAAATGGGCAAGGTTTGTTACACCAGCCCAGGCGGGGGCAACTTAAGACACTAGCCCGGGAAATAAGATTGAGGTATGCAAGTTGGAATGTAGGTACGATGAATGGTAGGTCAAGAGAGCTAGCATCTGTGCTGAAAAAGGAAAAATAAGGTTAACGAAGAAGACTTACGAAAGACGACTGCATGCAGCAATAATGCGAATATTGCGGTGGATGTGTGGTATTATAACATGGAGTGATAGAGTGAGAAATGAATATGTTAGGGTAAGTCTGAAAGTAGCTCCTGTGATAGAAAAGATGAAAGGAAACCGTCTGTCGTGGTATGGGCACATTAAGAGAAGGAATGAATCATATGTAGGAAAAAAAGGTAATGAATATGAAAGTGGATGGATGGGCAAGTCGAAGAAGGCCAAAAAAGAGATGGATGGAGTGCGTGACTGAAGATATGAAAGAGAAAGGGGTGAATGAAGACATGCCGTGTGTGGAAGAAGAAGAGACTGCGCCGACCCCAAGTAATTAATTGGGACCAGGGCAGGGGGATGATAATATACCTAAGTAATCAAAAATTAAATTCTTTTAATAAGTAACAAAACATTCATTGGCGGGTAGGGCGATACGAATTTTGCCGGGATAGCTAGAATAGTATAAAATTACAGCCATATTAAAACAATGTAAAATAAAATTTATTTCTTTCATTATTTCATACAAATTGTAAATTAAATTAAATTGAAGATAAAATTATGTCAGATATTATTGCCGCCTAGTGGTGTCACATATTTATGCTTCGTGAGTGTATCACATCATTTTGACGGTACTGCATTATGCAGCCGGATAATGTCACATATTTTTGCTGCGTACGTGTAGGCACATATTATTGAACTCGATCATGGGTCAGATATTTTTGCCAACCTGCCCATAGGAACATATTTATGCTCGTGACTGTACTATGAAGTTGTCGCGATACTACGAGAGAAACCTAAAAACGTTTTACTTAATACTGTAATGTCTAGTTTATATTTGTTTATTTAGATGTTCTTCATCATCATTCACAGCCCTCCTTCATCCCACTGCTGGGCATAGGCCTCTCTTTTGGCATGCCATTCGTCTCTGTACTGGGCCAGTCGCATCCAAGATCTTCCAGCTACACTAACCAGATCGTCCACCCATCTAGCTGGTGGACGGCCAACACTGCGCTTGCCCTCCCTTGGCCACCACTCGGTCACCGATTATATAGATAGATAGATAGATAGATGTTCTTATTTATTGTTAAATCGCTTATGCTAAATGAAGAGTAAATTTATGTTATTATTACTCTCAGCCTATCGCCGGCTATCGAACGAAACCCTTAAGTAGACGCCAACCACCCCGGTCTTGTGCAGCCCTCATCCATCCGTTTCCCGCCACCTTTCTCAAGTCGTCGGAGCATCGTGCTACAGGACGTCCCACACTACGTCTGCCTAAGCGCCAACAAATACTCGAACACTTGTCTGTTCCAATAGAAACTCCCATGAAATATTGAAAGCTTAAAGATAATTATTATACGCGTTTTCGTACGGGAAGTTGGGGGACATCTATGGAAGTACAACCACTGCCTACGATTATCTAACGGCTTTCATATATTTTTTGATTGAAACAGTAGTATCACCTCTTCTATGACCCATTTACAGTCCAAGCTTCTTCTTCTGCTGAAAACTATGATTCCCTAGTCAAATCGTAAGATGATCATATCCGGGAGAGGATAGAGTTCCCGTGCATTAACAAAGTGCATTAACACGGACTAAATAAACGCAGATACTAGTTATTTGACGCCGTAACGTTAATCCTGCGAACTGTTTCCACGGGCGCTCACGATACGAATAGTGTGCTAATAAATATATATATTTATCTTCATCGTCAGTCCATATTCGTTTCACTGCAGGGTACGGGGTTTCTCTAGAAGGAGAGAGGGTGTAGGCCTTGGTTCACCACGTCAGCTTGGTGCAAGTTGGCGGTCTACATACCTGAGAAAATCGTAAGAACTTTTAAGTATGCAGGTTTCCGAGCGATATATTGTGTCACCGTTAAATCATGTTGTAATTCATTGTAATTTAATTCCAGCGCCAGAAAAATGTTCGTCTGATCTATGAATTATTATTTCTCATTATGACTTGTTTAGAGTCCAGACTTAACACTTAATTAACTTTCTCTTTAACTTTACTCTTATCGTCACGGTATTAAGCAATATCTTCAAAATATGTAGCATTGTTACCGTACCGTGCTCAACAACGGACGACATGTATCACAATAATTCACCCGCGCTGAGATTGTGCAAGCCCCAATGTTTGGTCGCATTAACATTAATAAGCTTTAATGCCGCGGAACATGCTGCGTGGATTTGTTAAGCTTTATTAACAGAACACTCTATTAAACCGACACTTTTAGTACTAATAAGTTATTTAACTTCTGTATTTATTTATACATATCACTGCTTGAAAAAGTCTTACAAGTCGACGGCTTAGATACTAGTCCACCACAAGATTCCTTACGTTGTTGTACTTTATTGAAATAAAATACTTAAGGACAATAGTTACTTACAAGACAAGTAGATATTTTTTTTAAGATTATGCTCTTATTTTCTCAATTCCATGTTGTTAACAAACACTTTGCTTATAATGTGTTTATTAAAAGATACGGAAAATTGATTTTTAAATACATCAAGACAACCGAATCTCACTTAGTCAAAATGATAGCTTAGGGTCTGACCGGACCTCTTGTAAGTCTTTGTATGTATGTCTCCATGTCGCCATGTCTATGACGAGTTGATCAAATATGTAGGTTTCTTCATTTTATATGCACATGCTATTTTAATATAAGTACAATATATAGTTTGTGCCTAAATAAACATAAACCTGCTCTTGCTTATTTAAAAAATATAACCTTTGTATCAATATTGTAAACTATTTCTTGATTGGATAAGAGCAACACTTTTCTCGTCAACATTTTTCTAGCACAACGTTTCTCGCCTGTTCTTCTCTAATGATGCCTGCCGAATATTTTGGTAAACAAAAATTTTAAATAACGGAACTAAGTAACATTCTATAAATTTATTTTACAATAAAAATAAAAAATAACCATACAATATTATAGTGTATATAACCATAAACCCATCAGCTATTACCAAATCCAATCCCCAGTTTACTTTATAACCGGGATAATGTGATTGTGCAGTACATTATAGCAGCGCGGGCAGGCTCACCCGCCGCACCGCTGTCAACTGTCAATCACGAGCGTAAGCGGATTTATTCACCCGCCTACTGCCCACGTGGTGCAAGTGAGGAGCGGGAGCGAGTAGCAAAGAAAAATTCATTAGTACTGTATCTTTCTTCTTCTTTATCAACTCATATACGCCCACTGCTGAGCACGGGTCTCCTCTACCATTGAGAGGGTTTAGGCCATAGTCCACCACGCTGGCATAGTCCGGGTTGGTGGACTACACACCTAAGAAATTCCTAAGAACTTTTAGGTGTGCAGGTTTCATCACGATGTTTTCCTTCACCGTTAAAGCAAATGATAATTCAATGTGAATACACACAAAAACTTCAGAAAAGTCAGAGGTGTGTGCTTGGGGTTCAAACCCGCGACCGCCGAGATTCTCGACCGCGCCTAAACCTCGAGGCCATCACTGCTTATTACTGTATAAGTATTATTATTACTTATCTAAAAATTATTGAAAGGTTTGTAGTTAATAAATATATACAGAGTGATCTCGGCGTCAAGGCATTCAATCAAACGTGTATTTATAATTAAAAGATAATATGTGCACTAACTTATGTTGTCATAGAAGTGAAAACAAAAAACGGATTAGTTTTCGATATATTTACACAAATATAAATATAGTATATGCAAAAATAAATGTAATATGACATGAGATACACATCACTATCTTTATCCTTGCAAACTTTAATCATCATTGTTAAATACAGTGCAAGCCGTATTACTATAAAACACTTCTGGTTGATATCTGCAGATTAGACCTCCGAAAATCCCAATTAAGTGCATTTATTCCGCCTCTAAAAGCTCAAGACTTGAACCACACTTGACGCGTTTTGAAAGTTTGACATAGTTATTGTATTGCAGATTCCCGCGAATATTAATGATTGAAACTACATTGTGTAATTTACATGTCAAACGATCTATCCTGGGTCGCTTGATACATTCGTAGGCTCATTATACTTTTGATTCGGGAATGTGTGAATTGTATTTATTTAATACACAGTCAAAACCGGATATAACAACCGTATATTACGGACGTTATATCCGATATTTTTTTATAAGCAATAGTTATTATTTTATATAGATTCCGACGTGACCTTAACATTCAGCTTTTATCACCGATCCGTCATTTTAAAAGATTAGTAATAATCGGGTTTTAACTGTATTTAAAAAGTATTGATAGTTTAAATTATGTGTGAAATATTATACTTCGAGGGGTTACAAAGATGTATTAAAATTTAAACACTTAAATTTTAAGGCTTTTGCCATTCGTTCAAGTTTTACGGCAATTTCCACGCTCCATAAAAGTTTACTAGATATTAAAGTTCCTCATAATAAAACCCAATAACTCTACACCAATTTCAAGAACCAAAGTCTGCCCCTTTCAATCTAGAATTCTAAATCCAAATTCTAGATTTCTATAGCCGGACTAACACCGCACCAACAAGGCCTCAATTTAACAGTTATTTTGAAAACAAACCATAGCATTTTAATTAGCGCAGTAAATTCCTTGTGAACACATCGACACAGGGGCTATAATCGCGGGCGGGAGTTAAGCTCATCGAGTTACTACAATAATGTTTGCGTTGGCCAAAGCTTATTTGCCGTGGGGGCCACTATTCGATTCCTATCCGAGGCCCACTAACCCTCCGACACTGTCAGATTATACTGCCAATGTTTATGTTTTTTTAATCATTTGTAAATGCTAGCTTAGTTGGATTATGGTAGTGGAGATAGTTTGAATCTAAAGGGGGTTCTGAATTTTCAAAAATACCTCACGCCTGTATTTCCCAAAGGTTTATTTTTGCAACCATCAGACCAAATACGTCCCACTGTTAAGTACAGGCCGTTTCTACAACTGAGAAGGTTTAGGCCCTAATTTGCCACTAAAAGGGTTCAGGTCTTAGTTCACCACGCTGGCCCAGTGCAGGTACGCGTACTACACACTAAAGCAATTCCTAGATACTTCTAGGGGTGTAAGTTTTTCATCATGATTTCCTTCACCTTTAATATAAGTGATAATTAATTGTGAAAACACACATAAGTTTAAAAAGTCAGTGCCTGGGGTTCAGACTTCAAAACCATCACTAACACCACTTTGTTTTATTTCTTCCAGATAAAAAATGAATGGCACACCATGTTTTCAAATTCTATAGCTCCATATCTCCATACAATCTTTATACAAGATATCGGACTAACACGCCAAGATAACTTTAGCCACAAAATCCCATTCTAAGAAGTAACGCAGCACATTATCTCAATACAAGGATGTCGAGATAATCTTCTAAAAGGTGGCACGGGGCCGTATCGATGCGTCCAAACATATTAACTATCGAGCAAAGAATACGCGTTATACCGAATATACACTATCGTGGGACATGTTATAAGAATTATGCGGTTTTCTAAAGGACAATGTGGTAAAAAGTTCATAAAATCTTGAATTTTACTCGTTTAAGACACCTTAGCTTGATCGATTTCTTTGATAAAAAGTTGCTGTTAAGGAAAAGTAGCTTACCTTCAATAAGCCCAAAAGTCCAGCATTCAAATTCCGAAAATCTTCAAGCTTCAAATCTTTACTGAGCAAAGGCAATATGACATACATTAAAATATAAACATCCCATAAAAAAAAAAACAAATATAAACTAGACATTACAGATTAACGTGCAACGCTTTTAAGCTTCTATGGAGGTATCAGCACTGGGTACCAAATAAGAAGTTATTTCTTTCAGAGTCTGATACCCACGATACAGGTTTTTTGTAACCTAGTGTGGGGTCAGAGCTATGTATGTGACTGTAAGGTGTATTTATATCGCTATGTCTTGCGACTTGGGCGTTGGGATAGACGACATTGTCCAGGGCGAGCGGATTATCCGCGGCCACATTATCCGCACACACTCCGACGCCTCGCCACAACCCTATTGTACTATACAAGACAGCTATGAATATACATGCCACCTTTATTTGTACATTTTTCGCTATATCTATAGAGCTATATCTTTAGACAAAATGAATATTGATTGTTTAGGGATACATTTATCAACTAAAGATATAGAAGGTTGTTGAACAATTTAATTCAAAGCTAGGTGTCTTCGGACTGTATTTACCACAGTTTTATTCATTTTTACATAAGAAGGTCATCAGAAAGGAGTTCGAAAGCCGTCGATTAATTCACGCACTTTTACATAGTACCTGAGACAAATTCAAAACGTGATTGCAGAAATCTGCGCATACTTCAAGTGCAAAGATATATAGTAAAGCAAATTCCGGTAGCATGTAACTGGAGAGGCGGTACAACAGTCCGGAATTACCGACTAATGGGGGGTAATTGGGCGGAATAACCACATCGGTAACCCGAGCCCTGCGCTCCGATACAACGTGTTTTAAATCAACCAATTACTATGTTAATGCAACTAAAATATCGGTTTACTACATTCTATTCCGTAATTAAATTATCTGTTCATTATTTGGTAATACGGGTGGATTTTCATCGCTCGTTTGTTCGTTTGATAGTGTTAGGTTTCAAACGATAAATAACAAATTGTTTTACATTTTAACTACAATTTAATATATAGGGTTTAATTAACAAGTAGTTCAGAATACTTCTCTATTACGTAAAATTGTTCTTTTACTCTGTGTATTGAAGTTAGAATTTATAGATAAATAATTAGTCATAATAATTAAGTTTTTCATTATTAAAAAAAATAAAGAGAACCAAAACTGCTATGTGGAAAGTATGATACATAAAAAATTTTGTGGCTCAACCATTTAAAAGAACTGTCTCTACTTTTCGAAGTTATGTGTGTATTCACATTGAATTATCACTTGCTTTAACGGTGAAGGAAAATTTCGTGATGAAACCTGCACACTTAGAGTTCTTAGGAATTTCTTAGGTGTGTAGTCCGCCAACCCGCACTAGGCCAGCGTGGCGGACTATGGCCTAAACCCTCTCAATGGTAGAGGAGACCCGTGCTCAGCAGTGGGCGAATATGGGTTGATGAAGAAGAAGTCTCTTCTTATTGCACTTCTGAGAGGTTATGTTTGTTAACACTTATGCAAAAATAGTACTATCGTGGACTTGGCTTGCCTTTTGTTATTTTTTGATGAAATTTGATTTTGATCGACGATGTAGAGATGCATCTCTAACTCTTCTTTCAGGAATACAAACGTTAGTGTGTGTATGTAATTCATTCATTCATCTTCATTTATCAGTCCATAGTGTATGTAATCCATATTATAAATTTAAAAACCGAGCTTAATATTTAAGTGCATCCTGACCGAGTCTGCCCACAGCAAGACGGCAGCGACGAACATAAAATTATAGAGTCCAATAAAAACAAAATTCTATGGCAAAACTTACTTAAACATTCTCTAAATTTTAGAACTAATTTGAACAAATATTTTAGTTAAAATTGCTACCATGCTGATCTACTTTCTATGATACAAAAATACAAAACTACAACTTTCGATTACCGCAGTTGGCACTCTCTAATACTTTATGCATATAGTTGGTTATAACCCTAATTCATAACATTCTTTCATTTCAATTAATCCGCACATACATAACAAAATATTAACAATACTGCATATAATAATAATACAATCCATTGACTGTAATACAACCATTTAAGTCTCACGCGGTGTCCGTTGACGCGCATTATTCGCCCGTTCGCCGCTTTTGCTCATTCCGCCCCCCGTCGCCCCTTCGCCCCTGTCGCCCCTTCGCCCCTTTCGCCACTCCGCCCGTCCGCCCTTCGCCCCGCAGTGTGACACATAGGTACATAATTACGCGGCGACAATAGAGCCGACACAATGGTGAATGTATCGTTAGTGAGATGTCGTCGACACCCGCCGCGCCGGGGACGGGGGTTCGTTTCCGGGTGATGCCAGTAATGGCGGTTTGGTTATGTGGATTAATTTTGATACTTTATTCATTGAATGGAACTGTAATGGTAGGTGAAAATAAAATGAATAAAACTAGTAGACCTATTTCGCTCATAGAGAGAAAAATATAAACACAGATGACATAAAAAGATAAAGGGAAATTCAACAAAATTAATTAAAAAATATAGCAAAATCTCTCTTCCTAGACAGAAATACACGTAACAATGCTAACAGAACTTCGAATGCGTCAAGTATAGGTAAATGTTGATTTAGTCTTGTGAAATGATACTTCTCTTGTAGTAATTGATAGTACTTATAAAGTCTTATTTGACTCGGGACTTTAGTAGACTAATCACTAAGTAATAAGCAAAAATTAAATAATATTTTTAAATTCTATCATGACAACCACTACCTAGAACTTAGTGACCCGTATAGAATATGGGTCAACACCGTGTTATATTTCTTCTTTCTTGTCTTTAAATACAAACCATTCGAAACTTAAAATCGGATTCCCGGGTAATTCATAAATATGTTTCCAAAGTTGAAGTCGTTTAAGATAACCCTCAGCCCACCCCTCTGCATAAAGGGAGAAAGGCTTGTTAATCCGTTGCGAACACAAACCATGGGAAAATACTTTAAAGCTGCCATGTGCTTTAACTTACCCAAGATTTATTCAATCTAAATTAACTAACTTTGTAAGCCTGGACCAGTGTGGTGCGTTAAGTGCATGTATTTCTGTTTATAGTAGACCGACATAAATTTGTCTATTATCTACTTATACGTATGTATATGGCTGCTTCAATCGTTTCAGGGCCCTTTCTTTGTTTGTTCAATGCATATATAAAGTACACAAAGAATTTCTGTCGCACGGAGTCTAGAATGTACAAAAAAAACTGCCTAGTCGTGGATATAGACATAAACCTTGGCACTTCTTTGAGAATACAAACACGAAAGTAATATACAACTGTAAAAACAAATATTACGACTCGTCTTGTCTGGCCTTAGACTTACACAAAATCCTCAAAAGACCGTCTCCATGTCTGTAAAAGTAAAATGACACAAAAACTGGCATTATAACCTTCGAAAATTCCGTATTAAATAGTTAAAGTGAACAAGGAGAAATTTGACTCGTCGGTACCGATCTCTGTGGCCACAAATAATTGGTGCACCACATTCCTCGAAAGCATCACCTTACAGAAACACAACACCCTCGTACCATACTGATTCGGCCACAATAGAGCCCGTCGCAACGCATTATACACGAATTTTTACATCTATACACGTTTCATTGTAATTCATCTGTACATTTATACTCTGTGGTGTTAAAATTATCAAATTTCAATTTTTTACGTCGGTGGTGTGTCGGACACCGTGGCAGGATTTTTTTCCGATTTCTATAGTAAGTAGGTTACTGTGAGTCCATCAAAGATATTAAGGAAATCAAAATTCACTTTACAAAAATTTAAGAGATCGTTAACAAAAAGTAATAAAGCAAAATGAAATTATTCATTCCATTGTTTACTTTCTTAGGTTATATCCGAGTGTGAAAACATTGCTAGACTTTTTACACAGTTATGGTTTTTTTTTATAGTTCTGTTACTAAGAGTAAAAATAAAATTACATAACATTACAAAACTACGTCTTCTCCTTTCACTTTCCCGCCAAAAAGCCCGTGACCAACTAGTATGTTCTATTTTTAAAAAACACAAGGCATTTAAACATACAGCCACGTATTAACAGATCACATATTATACGATGTGTATAAAAATGTTTCACAAGATTCTTTCCAATGCCAGCAAAAGCAATGTTACTTTCCACATAATAACACATTTAATAATCAATACACGCACATATTTAGTGGGAGTACATAATGACAGGTCAGACGAAGCAGCACGATAGTTATCTAGAACAGACACGGTACGCTGCCCCGCTTTACTATAATTTGTGAAAAACGTTCAAATGCGACTATTATGTATTATGTAATCGTCACGCCGACATTCAAAACAGTTTTGACTGTCATTTTAAACTGGAGATTTTTGAGGCGCTCAAAAAATATTTAAATGAGATCATATTTTTTTAACATATTATTTCATCATAATAAAGCAGCAATATGAATGATGGTGATATCAGACTTTCTTGTTTGTCGACAATTAGATTTAATTTATTATATAACTGGTGGAGTCGGCAATTTTATAGTGAAGCGACAGAGATGAGATAGACTCCAAACATCAAGAAAGTAGTTTACTCGCATAAAGTTGAGGAATCTGTTTTAATATTCAATTAATAATTATGAAGAATGAAGAAAATACACAGCAAGACACGTGTTCTAAAAAAAAATATTCACCACAAATATCTTTAAAAAATGTCATCTTACCATGTTTATATAACAAATAAAAGTATCGTTGGCTTTAACACCTTTTACTACAGCTTACTTCCACTGGACTAGTTCTGTGAGTATCATCAGATACATCTTCTCAGAAGTGTTGGAGCATTACGTCACGCTCCACAGAAGTTTTAAAACCAAAAGAACGTAGTCACCTTTAACGTTAGTATAATAAAGACTAAAATACACTGCGCTATGCGTTTTTATAACAACTTAAAGCGATTTGAAATCAAAACATCGTGAAATAATCCTCATTGTTGATGGCCTGACAAATGGTGTGGATGTGGCGTGGCTGTGGCGTGGAGGTGTCGTTGCTAATGCGTGGCGAGCCCGCAGCGCCCGTGATCAATATCTCGTGTTAATCTCCCACCTTTAGCTTGTGCGGTGACAATACTCGTTTCGAATAGCAAGACAATAATTATATACGCAGGATTTTTAATTGAAAGAATATTTCAATTCTGTCTGTTTGTTTTTTTAGACACGTAGACACTTATTCTATCAATTCTTACAGGTATATACAAAAAAAATAGCTAAAATTATTACAGATGATTTTAGTATTATTATAGATGTTTTAAGTCTCAAATAGTATGACCATTTACCGTCTTCATTTTCCGCTTTTTCTTTCATATCTTCTGCCACGCATCCAATTTTTTGGCCTTCCTCTTCCATCTTTCAACTTTCATACTCATCACCTTTTAACCTACATAATATGATTCATTCCTTCGTTCATTCATATCACGACAGTCTATCCCAAAAACGAAGTAAACCACAGTCACATGAGGGCACGGTGTGATGGCGTCAATTTCGACACCGACGGCTGCGCCCGAACCGCGCTATTTATTTGTGTATTATTCAGTGTAAATAAATAACAGACGAGTGTGAATTCCATTGTCCTATTATATGGGGCTTTATGTTTTATACACAAATGTCTCCGCCAGTTTGGATTACTATCTGTCTCCGGTCGAAGGGACAAATGTTTGATGAACGCATTGATACCATGATAGTGCACGCTTCATCGCATTATGTTATTTTAGTTGCATCCACTGGTTGTGAAAATGAAATGGTTTCTTTATTTGAAATATTAGAGCTTTAATGGCCCATTTATTTATCATAAGCAACAAGATATACAATGCTGGAGATAGGCGTTTATTGACTTCTAGAACATTGTATTAAAAGCTTCTGATATCTAAATAAATCTTTCAACCTTTTTAAGTCTTGTGTTAGTGTTTTGTAGTAGGTAAACCTAATATAAAAAATTAAATGTATAAAAATTTATGGATAAAGAATTGTTATATAACTGAACACAATAATAATCGCCAAACACAAATAACAACATGAAAACTTCGTTAAGAAACTAAGCATTAATTTAAAATATTGATAAATTTAAGTTAAGCCCTAGTCCTGTGCCTTCTAAAACTATTCATTGTTCGTCAACTGTCCTTCCCAGGAAGCACTAAAGATATAATGAGTTAAATAGCAATACGACGCGTATCTAAATACGTTGTCAACCACGATTAACTCATATGAGTCACGGCGTCATCACCATTATCACAATGCTTGTACAAAGCAAGAAAAATCAACAATGGATGCATGCAAAAATCATAAAGTGCCCACAAATCTTATCGTCATTAGGGCTCGCTAATCCCCAGCTGAAAGAATTCAAAAAAAATAAATGCGGATTCCCATTTTAATCCCCCAAACAATCCACTGCCTGTCAATGGATTTCTGAGCTTCTTATTCCGAACAGAAGTTGTTATTTCTGCAAATTTATATTTGCCGGCGATGTTCCTTCGGTTTGGAATATAGTTAGGCCTTGCACGAAAACTGTAACCGCAAATGAATTATTGCAGTAACATTGGCCAAATAGCTTCGTTCCAAGAATGCATTTTTTATGTGAAACTAGGTTAATGACAGCGGTCAGAATAATCCTGCCACGTCCGGCATCGATTACTGGACGACAAAAAAACAGATTTCGTCACTAAAACATGTCAAAACATAGTTTTGTCCAATCCGGAAGGATTATGCAGATTAACATTGTGAGATAAAAAGTTGTACTAAAGTTATTCATTATGAGGCGTTTTGCTTGGCTTATCTTTGCGTAACATCTGGTTTTAATTGAAACTCGTTTCTAATAAACCAACATTCTCACAATGAATACATTATCAAAAATCTACAACGTATTATTTCACGGAAATGAACATTTCTAATAACTAAGTAAGCGAATCTTAGCAATCTTTAAAGTGAGGAGAGTTCATTTCCATTAAAATAAGGTAGATCTATTCTAAAACTTTATCGAAAAGGTACAGAGTATGATCTTAGAAACAATTTATTTTGATTGGTACAGCGTAACAATACAAATGCAAAAGTAGTAACTCGGTTTATTAGTTGCATTGCCATAACTACACTTAAAAAAATATATTGGAATTGTTTATAAAGGAATATATTACGTAGTCTTAAAGATTCGTTTAACAATATATCATAAAGCGCGATGTATATGTTAGGACTAGGTAAAAAGAATGGTTTTTAAAGAATGTGTACCTAAGTGTCTGGTACACTAACCTACATTTAGGTTTCTACTTAGGTACTAAATTTCAGACACTAACTCTCAATACCCAACTAATTGGCAAATTGTACCTGATATTATATTACACCTACGAAATATAGAAGAAAAAGCGCGAGTTATAACGTTATAAATTCAAGATAAGGCGTTAGTGAAAATAATTTTGTACCGGAATCTGCGATCGCTGTGACTAAAATGTTACAGTGTAGGTACTTTAAAAAAATGCAATCAAAAGAATGGCGCCGTCGAATCATGTAGGTGATGATGTTTACATATAATATCTAAACAACATATATTTCTAAAAAAAAATAAAAGTCCAAAGTTAAGATGGCCACCTATTAATTTCCCGCCATCCACATAATGTTGCTAGCTACAAATTTGCCAAAAACAAAGCACTAACGAGAGCGCAGTAACTAAACACCGGCATTTAGTTGAGCGATCCGTCGTGATTAGCAGGTACCTCGCCTTGGCGCAATTTTCGTGTAATTTCCCCGCTAATGGCCGACACACCCGGTTACTGTTACACTGACGTGCAATTACCTTTGTGATACGAGCCCGATGTTCGCTAAATACTGCTTTGGAAGCTTCCACCTAACTACCAAGCGAGGGTGTCTCAAATAAGTATCAAACGAGATAACTAATAATAGTCTAAACACAATAGATTTTTATGTAGAATAATTAATTGTCAGAAAGTATAAGTCCATATAATATAGGTCTTTCTGCTAGGCACTAGCTTCCCTGACTACTCCGAGGGTAGAGAAATACATATTATCCTGTTACGTTTAACTGTAAAAATTGGTTTTTATTTTTGTTAAAAATGTTACAAGAAAGCTAACAAATATGTCGGTCTTTTGTGTATACCAACTCCATCTAGCGTGTATTTTCCAAATTCATCATCAAATGTAAGGTAACTCATTCTAATAGATGTCACTAGTATTGCATGACCTTTTTATAAAATATGTTAGAAATTATTTATTTTATTTTAATATTTTACAAACAATAAATTATACTTTATATTAATAATATACTTAGATATATCATATTTTTTTACTAAATTATTATTTGATTTAGATGGCTGTACGATGTTAAAACTTTAGTCTATTGATAATTTAAGAGTAAACACTGGCAAATGTCAACCGACGCGTTATTTATTTTCGTGCTATAATTCTCATAAAATAGCTTTACAATGTTCGGAGTCAAATTAAACCCGTTTAATGATGGTGAACAGGAGCAAGATGCTAATTCCGCCTTGACCGAACTAGATAAAGGTAGAGTTAGATACTAACCTCCGTAAATCTATATTATACGAACCTTACACTTAACACATTCATTTGTTAAAAATTACAGGTCTTAGGTCAGGAAAAGTTGGAGAACAATGCGAAGCGATTGTCCGCTTTCCACGTCTATTCGAAAAATACCCATTTCCCATTCTCATCAATTCATCATTCCTCAAACTCGCTGATGTGTTTCGTTTGGGGAACAACTTCTTGCGGCTTTGGGTGTTGCGGGTTTGCCAACAAAGCGAGAAGCATTTAGACAAGATACTGAATATAGACGAGTTTCTGAGGAGAGTCTTCAGTGTGTTGCACTCGAATGATCCTGTGGCAAGAGCACTAGCGCTCAGGACTTTGGGGGCTGTGGCAGGTATCATCCCAGAGAAGCAGAATGTCCATCACGCAATTCGCAGGGGACTGGACAGCCATGACAATGTGGAAGTGGATGCCGCAATTTATGCAACAACCAGATTTGCTGCACATTCTAAGTAAGAATCTAAAATTAAAAATTAAACATAATTTGTCCTTCTAATTAGATTGGCTTATTAAACACTTTAACTTATACCATAATTTCTAATTATAAGTTTCACACTTGTGATTGTCCTTTCAATTTTCTTTCACATCATTAGGAATAGAAAATAAGGACATTTTTATGCTTCACTTCTACTTTGAGATACTTACCAATAAATACATTTTAGCACTTTTGCTGTGGCCATGTGCAACAAATTGTCAGACATGGTGGAATGTGAGAGTACTGCGGCTGAGCGAAGAGCCAAGCTAGTGAGGGCACTGAGGACTGTGCATGGGGGAGGTAAGAAACATAAACATTTCAAAAATACTAGTTTTAACATAGAGGAACATGTGAGGTGAAAAATAATTTTATTCTGGTCCAATTATGCATACTAAAAATCAAAATAAAACACATGGTCTAGGTATGCAAGCTGTTTTTGCCAGAAATGGGGTCAAAAGGAGTAAAGTGATATGCTACAATACTCATGAAAACAACATTAATTAATGTTGATGATTTCTTTATTAGCTGTCCGAGCTCAAGGAGTGCTGAAACTGCTCTGGTCACTTCTGGAGAAATTTCCATCATCAAGCTCTGTGCGGGCTGCCATAACAGCATTGACCCACATTGCCGCTGACACTGTTGTGCATGTCCCTGATCAAGTAAGCTATCAAGTTATGATATTATTTTATTAGCAAATCCTAACACTGGAATAATAGCCTTGTTGTGCAGTTTCACACCAGCTTGTGAAATGACAGGCCATGGTTTTGATCCCTGTAATGACTCCACAAATATAATAATGTGTCTCAGTACATATTATGATACTGTAAAGTCTTTCATAGTTTCTGATTCCCACAATACAGGACTTGTATCCTACTGTGATCGAATATTGAGGCAGGTAATGGAGAGGGTGATTACAAACCCCCTGGCATTAAAGAAAATGCCGACAAACAATACAATTTTTGAGGTTTTCCATACAAACCACATACTTTTAACACCTATGGTTGTATGGAATACGTCAAAATTTTTATTTTTTGTCGCGATTTTTAATATCGCCACTGAGTTTGTGATCACCCTCGCTATTACCTGCCTCAGTTTTCGATCACGGTCTAAATACACCCTGTATATGAGACTTGTGAAAGAGAAGACTGAAGTCAAAGTTGACAGCAAGTTGTCTATCTCATGTGGTTGTTTCTCTTCTATTACTCATTACTGTCAACTTCCTGGGTAAAACATGTACATGTAATGACACAGCCGTATATTCCCAGGTACAAATGCTGCTGAGCCTGGCCCGCAACGACGCGCGCTCGGGCGTGCGGCGCGCGGCGCTGTGCGGGCTGCGCACGCTGGCGGCGCACGCGGCGCTGTGGCCGCCCGCCGCCATCGACCAGCTCGTGCGCGCCGCCACCGACACGCACGACGCGGCGCACACCATGCTGTGTCTGCAGGTCATGCAGGTCGGTGATAGACTATACGAGTATATGATACATTTAGTGGGGTTCAAATTGAAAGAATAAGAATTAAGGTTGGTTTTTTATTTGGAAAGATATTGGAAATAACGGTTATATATTTAAAAGTGAGGGAATTTAGACAAAAACTTGAGATCACCTTAGGTACTAGGGCCAAGGACAATATTTATTGACATTCTCTGTTGTACATAAGCATACCTCAAACTTCCAGTGTTAAAGTAGCCTGCATTTAATTAAATCCTGATTGAACTCTTTAAAAATAAGTTACCAACAACTAGTACTATATGATAAAAACCACCACCTAAAAGTTTTTAGGAATTTCTAAGTTGTATAGTCTGCTAACCCTGATTAGCTAGCATGGTACACTAAGACCTGATCCCTCTCAATGGTACACAATAATCCCTCCCATGCCTACCAATGAGATGTAAATGGACTGATGACGATGATGAAACATTGCTATAGCTATAGCAGGTCAGATTAGTATGATTGTATCAGAAATAAGAAAAAACAAAGACCCAAACCAGTATGCTAATACTATATATCTATGTATCCGCAGATCCTAGTCCGCTGTCCAGCTGTATGCGCAGCGGCGGGTGCTCCGGGCAGTGCGCTGCGCTCGTATTGCGGGGGCGAAGCCCTATCGCACCGCCTGCCGCGCGCCGCCACCGCCGCCACCGTGCTCACCGATGTACTCGTGCACTGGTACATACACATATATATACTCATACTGCTGGGCTAGGGGTTAATGTGCAAGTGAATGTGTCATAAACTCTGTTTAATATAGGTCACTGGTGTGGACTAGGACCTACTCTACAACAGAATGCTACAACACCACCATATATATGTCACAAGGCTGGTCATGAACTTCTTCTATAGATGAGAAAGTTTAAATCTTAGTCGACACTAGCCTATTGTGGACAACATATACAATATACATATAGTCCCAAGGCTGGTCATGGACTTCTTCTGTAGCTGAGATGGTTGAGACCTTAGTCCACTCGGGCCTAATGTGGATTAAGGAACTACATAACTAAGATGTTTCTAAGAACTATGTATCCACATTTGGGGGAAGCTTATGTCCAGCAGTGGCTGTCTATTGGCTGATGATGATGATGATGATGACGAGGTTTCCTCACCATGTTTTCCTTCGCCATAAAAATACGTGAGAATTTATTATGAGCTATAAATGATCGTTAACACTATAATGATAATGGAAATATACTATGCATAAATATGCAGCATGCCAAAATAATTCTCATGCCATACATTTATGAATAATGTATTTTCAGTTATGAAGAATCTCTGCCAGTAGACGGTTCAGATCTGATGATCGCTTTGGAGACGCTGGTGATAGCAACCGGTGTAGAGAACGACCCTAAGAATATCAAACCGTTGAAGATTGCTCTACGATGCTTGGTAAGATTAATAAGTTTTTTTCCAATATAAAATAGTACACATGGTCACATGGTACAAGTTAGTGCAGAGTGGTCTAGAAGACTCGGGTTTGATTCCTGGCAATGTGTTGCTGGATTTTTCTGTTAGAATTTTTTTGAAAGTGACTGAACTTTAAAAACCGCCATAGGCTTGCCACAACTGGCGAGACTTATTCAAACCTTACATGTGGGTGAATTTGAGTACAGAAAAAAATATGTTTTTTTTTGCTGATAAACTATGTAAACCTTATCACATCTTACAGACTTCTTACATAAGGCGATCGAATACATAAGCATGTGTGTACTTATGTATGATTGTATGTATGCAGGTCCGTCTATGCAGCGCGCAGGGCGGGGCTGCGATCCGTCGCGCCGCGTGCGCCGTCTCCCGCCAGGCGGAGGCTGCGGCCCGCGCGGCCACGGGGGCTGCGGGGGCTCCGGGGGGCACCCACGGCGCCCGACTCGCAGCACTACTGGAGGCCGTGGCGGCGCTGGCGTCGCGCAGCCCTAACGCACTGCCGCCAGCCTTGCCTCATCTACATGCCACGCTGCATTACTTGCATCGGTATGTAGATACTCTCCGTACTTTGTGGTTAAGAGGAGAAAATTTGTTTCAAGTAAATTGTTTATGTAGTCCCGGATTGTTTATGATATTTGAAGGAATGGCATTGATAGAGACAAAATGAAATCAAATATTGATGGAAAGCTGAATCCCTTATACAGGGTGTATTGAGACCGTTATCAGAAATTAAGGCACGTGATATCTAAGGTGATTACAAACCCCACTGGGATTAAAGAAAATCTCGGAAAAAATAAAAATTTTGACGCTTTCCATACAACCATTTGAATGCACCCAGTCATCATCATCATCATCATCAACAGCCCTTAATGCGTCCACTGCTGGACATAGGCCTCTCTTATGGCACGCCACTGGGCTCGATCTTCTCATAAAAAAACTGCATAAAATCCTCTTTTTATGCACCCAGTAAAACTTCGTTATACAGCTTAATATTAATAAGATCAATTTATTGCCCTACTTGCCGGGAAAATGACAAGTGGGCAAGACAGAGTGATCTTGTCTATCTGTGACTACCCCCCGCAGCGAGGTGCAGGGCGGCGGGCCGCGCGACGGCGGCGCGAGCGTGGTGCTGGCGTGCACGGTGCTGCTGCAGGAGCGCGCGGGCGCCGCGCTGTGTCGCCGCACCAGCGACTCGTGGCAGGCCGCGCTGCTCGCCGCCGTGCAGCCGGCCGACGGCTGGGTCAGATACAGGGTCGCCAGGGCCGCGCTCAGGTATGTGCTGTGCTACTGGTGGGGTGGAGGCTTTTGGCTAGGGTTCTGGTTCAAACCGCAGGCATACACCTCAGAAACTTTACATTTTTCCAAGTGATGTGTGTATTATCACTTTAATGGTGAAGGAAAACATCGTCAAGAACATTTTATGACTAATAGTCTTTTTAGGAATTTTATAGGTATGATGTCCGCTAATGCGTATGAGGTTTGGCGTGAAGATCTAAAATCTGACGTTTTCAGAGGAGGTCTGTGCGCTGAAGTGGAAAGTATATGAACTGATGATGACATTAGCTAAGATGCATATTTTGTTAATATATGTATGTAGATAAAAACTTTTTTGGAAGAAAAATTATTTTTCAGAATTGAATTTTTTTTTTTCTTAATGGTAAATAGATACAATGACAAACAGTTGACTCGAAACACCTTAATTCCCCACTATCGAATTTATTACCTCTGAAAAATTACAAAAACCCACACAAATATCCCTAAAACTTCAACCCCTAGGTACGGGCACCACCGGCTGGCGGCGGACATCCTGTCGCGGCTGTGCGAGGAGGCGCCCAGCGAGGCGGCGCAGCGCTGGCTCACCGCGCTGCACCGCGCCGCCGCCGCCGACGCCGCGCTGCGGGACCACGGTCAGTAGGGAGGGGCGGAGGGGGGGTAAAATGTATCGTTACGTAGTAGGTGGGCGTGGTCTGTTATGCATAAGGAAACATTGCTAATGAGTTATAATTGACGATTTTATACGTCGATGTCTTGGAATATCATAGTTGGGAGGGTTTAGGTCTTAGTCCACTTCGCTGACCTAGTGCGGGTTGGCGGACTCTCTCAGTTGAAAACAAGTCTGTATTGAGCCATGGGATTTAAACGGGCTGATGATGAGTATGTCGTCATATTACCATGAATGGAACCCAAATTTTTGACGTGATTTTTTCGTGATGTTTTGATATTAGCCTGTTTCAACGGTCCCATTCGCACCGCAGTTCAAATAGGTTATGGTGGCCTCACCACAAAAATCTCTTATATTAAGCCGAAACTTATTCTTTTTAACTTTCCAAAAATATTCATAATAATCATATTTTAATTATCCCACCCAGGTATCTCGGGGCTGGAGGAGTGCAGCGCGGGCTGGGAGGTGTGCAGCGGGGGCGGCGCGGGCGGCGCGGGCGGCGCGGGGGGCGGCGCGTGCGCGGGGTGCGCGGGCTGCGCGGCGTGCGCCCCCCTGCCGCCCGCCTGGATGCGCGCGAGGGCGCAGGCGCTGGCCGCGCTCGCCACCACGGCCGCCGCCGCCCGGGCGCTGTGCACGCAGCCCCCGCCCGCCATCGCGCAGGCCTATGCACAGGTATGCACTACTTGACAGCGCCTGGCGCAGTTGGCTAGACACCAACAAGACTGATTTAATTTAAACTGAAAGTTGTGGCGAATTGTTTGAAACAATCCATCAAAAGCAATTAATTATCATTATACAGGGTGTATTTAGACCGTGATCGAAAATTGAGGCAGGTAATAGCGATAGTGATTAAAAACCCCCTGGCATTAAAGAAAATCCCGACAAACAATAAAATTTTTGAGGTTTTCCATACAAACCACATACTTTTAACACCAAAGGTTGTATGGAAAACGTCAAAAATTTTATTCTTTGTCGCCATTTTTAATATCGCCACTGGGTTTGTGATCACCCTCGCTATTACCTGCCTCAGTTTTCGATCACGGTCTAAATACACCCTTTATACCTTATAAAAAGATCATGATCGAAAACTACGACGGGTAATAATGCTAATAATTACAGAGATACTGACGAAAAAATTGGAAAAAAATACTTTTTCTAACCATTATCTTTTCTAACACCCAGTATGAACTGTCAAATTTTATTTTTAGTCTGTTAACACCTGTGTTTCTGTAAAAAAAATAATGTATGGGGGAAATAAAAATGTTAAGGTGGAGCATGGCCAAAAAGATTGGGAAACACTATTTTACACTGTGTAAAACGCCTTAGGAAGAAGGAACAGCAGTAATAGAGTATTGCGTGGTTCGCAGGCGTCCCGCGACCCGGTGGTGCTGGCGGGGGCTGCGGGCCCGGCGCTGCGGCGCGCGGCGCGGGCCGTGTGGGGCGCCGCCGCGCTGTACAGACGCATCGCCACCACCGCCTTCCACGCTGACGACTCCACGCTCACGCACCTGCACATGTACACACTTCACTATTGCATCACATACGGCATAGGGCAGCGGTTCCCAACGTGGAGCCCACGCCCCCTACGAGGGCAATTTGATAGTAAAGGGGGGCATTTGATAGCTAAGGGGGGTAATTTAAAAATAGACTCGACACTACTTGGTGGCGACAATTTTTATAGGTTAAAATATTTAGAAATGTTAAGGAGGGGCATGGCCTAAAAAAGTTTGGGAAACACTAAAATAGAGAAACCCAAAAAAGTGTTCTTTTAATAGATATAACTCCTTTCCCCAGCGCCCAACACACGTACACGCAGCTAGCGCAGTTCCTGGACCGCGTGACGTCCAACCAGCAGGAGCGCGCCGCGGACCTCGCCCGGGACTTGAAGGCCAACACCCTCGACGAGATGATCGCGCTCGCGCCCAGCGAGAAAATCGCCAAGATATCTGAGAAGCTATTCGACAACCCAACTACTAATCCGGGGATTACGCACCGGGTGAGAATAGGATATAGGAGGCTTTTAGTTTTTAAAGTTTGGGATGGAGATATTGGAATAAATATTCATATATCATTTGACGATCTAAATTAGTAGCTATTTAGAATTTATTTAGATTATCTGTTTATAAGCTCCCAAAATAACTTTCTTATTTCGATTAAAGGGAAGTTACTTATTTAATTTTGTACTTACATTCACTTGAATGTATTTATAGTATTTGATAGTAAATGTACAAAATATTCATATCGCATCCAAAATGCAACAAAATAAAGGGTTGAAAAAACACAATTAGTGAATTTTGTTTTGCCATTTGATCACACGCATCACACACACACCACAGCTGCAATAGCACAGTATTTAATAAGAGCACGTATTCCAGCACGCGGAGGCAGTGATGTGCGCAGTCCGCGCATGCGCAGTGGGCACGGTGTGGCCGCGCGGCGCGTGCGCGGGCGGCGGGGGCGGCGCCCTGTGCCGCGTGGCGCTCAGCCCCGGGGGCGCAGGCCCGCGCGCGCCGCCCATGGACCACGCCGCTGCGCTGCCGCTGTCGCACCGGCTCGCGCTCAAGCTGGAGGGCGTCATACTGCCTGTCACGCCGCTCAGGTATTACACATATGTACGCAAGTACGGACGCACGTACGCAAACAGACCCAATCACTTTCGATATTAAGTATTAACTGTTCCCAAAAATATCCAAAATAAACTTAAAACATACATATACAATTCAAGGTTTATCTTTGCCTATTATCTCTTTCTACTCATACAATCAACAATACTTGATATAACATTATATCTGTTTATATTTTACAGCAAACGCCAGAAGCAGCGTCAAGTAAAGGGAGTTCAGATCACTGTTACCGCGACACCTCACCCGCGCACCAACGAGAAGGTAATATCTATTGCACATAAATTAAATATGTTTGCCAGAATTTTTTGTTAATAAAACAATAGAGATATTCGGTTAAATAACGAAGTGTAGTCTAGGCGCGACTAAAATCAATTTAAACATAAAAAAAATCATGGTCTCAAAAACTCTTAAAGAAAATGTTAGTTTTTTCCCTTATCTCATTATAAAAATATTATTACACATAAGACCTTAAAAAATCCCACTCCTACACTAAACCATCCCCCGCAGACGGTGGAACTGACGAATATCCCGCCAGTACTAACAGCAGTACAGACGGTGACTCCGGTCCGCGACTTCTTCTCGGCGCAGCAGCTCGTCAGCGTCAACGCCGCCGGACTCTACACCGTGGCCGTGGAGGCAGCGTTTGTGGACGAGAAGGGGGAGCTGTGGAACACCGGGCCTAGGACTTCAATTGTTATTAAGGTAAGGATGAAACTCATATGGGCTTCAGGTTAATTTTGGAGGGTAAAACGCCAGCTAGAACCCTGTAGATCAGTGTTTCCATGGTGGGTCCCATACCCCACAGAGGGGTAAGTATAAATGGACTCCACACGACTTCTGACTGGCGACAATTTTTAAAGGTTAAAAATAATGTATGGGGGACGTAAAAAAAATTTTAGAAATGTTAAGGGAAAAAAAGCTTGGGAAACACTGCTGTGGAGACTTCATGAACTTTACTGCTCGGTGTCTTTTCTGTCTGTGCCACTGTCAATGAAATATCGTCTTACAAACTAATTTACGATATACTTTTTTTGTATTGTTTCTAGGCCCACGAGGAACCGAGCGCTAAGGGCAACACGCAGGCGGCGCGCGGGAGGTTTTGAAACAAGAAGAAACATTAGTTTTCATAACTAATTCAACCTCTAGGCGCAATTTGTAAACATTGGACAATTTAGATAGCAATTTGAGTATTGAAAAATGAACTGACTATTTTGTGAATTGTAAAAATGAGTATAAACACACAGTTATTATGTGAAGCTTCAGTAAAAGTGGATGAGAATTTCGTTGTGTATATCAGTGGTAAAGTTACTATTGAATAATGAGTGCCAACATAATCAAGTCAGTGTAACCAATCTGTGTGGAAGTTCTTCAAATAATCTCAAAATTTGTGTATTGGTGCTTAAATGAGGTCAAGGTCATAAATATATGAAAGTGTAAAAAGTAAGTATTTGTGAATCATGTAATATTGCTTAGGTAGTATCAAAAGTTACTCAAAAGATTCCTTATAATAAAAAAATAAATGTGGTGGACTATGGCCTAAACCCTCTCAATGGTAGAGGAGACCCGTGCTCAGCAGTGGGCGAAAATGGGTTGATGAAGAAGAAGAAGAAAAAAAAAATAAAAAAAAAAAAATAATTAGACAACTTTATCCTATTAACTGTAATAATTCTCCAAATCGTTCCTAATTTGTATACACCAATAACATTTGGATTTTAAACATCTATCAAAGTAATTCTGACACCTATAAAAAGCAAACTGTATGTTGAAAATAAACTATAAACTTTAGTAAATGTAGAAAATCATAGTACATATACATTTCATGTTAGTGTTTTTTTTTTAAGTGTATTTCCTAAAATTTTATACATTGCAGAATTTTAATGTTGTAATGGCCCTATTCGAATAATAGGAATTAACCAATATCCTCTTTGTCAAATAATTATTTCTATGTTTTCCCTATAAGAATGAAGGATTAAATTCTTGATTCAAACTTTGTATTTTAAGTTGTAGATGTACACTAATTACTACTACTAGATTAAAATACATAACCAATCATATTAATGACTCTCTAAACTGCTTTTAATAATACTTATAAATAGTCGAGAAAATACTGTATTGTGTTGCTTAATTACTGTATAAAACTGAATCTACAAATATCTCTATAGTAATTGTTTATCTCATTAAATTAACTTGTAATAATGTTTAGAAATTTGATAATATTTTTGTTAATTAGGGAATATCTGCTATGTTATGTTAATACATATACAGTATAGCTGTAACATTATTTATTTGTTGCGTATAAATAATATTTCATAGATCTTTTGGTTTTTATTTTATTAAAAATACTTGAATAAATAATTTGATTAGGCCAAAAATAGTAATTTTAAACCATAACTAGGTAATAAAATTAAAAATCATCAGTACGCTGGCAACATTGAAATACCAAGGATGGGTCAACAAAGAAATCCTAGTGACACAAATAAAGTCATACATATCGAAATAATATAGACTATAGAGTGAAATGGGCAACAATCAGCTTCATCGACGATAAGGTTTATCTAGCACTGATAAGCGATACCTGCGCAGTTCCGCGGCGGCGGCGGGACACGATGTACATTATACTCTTTATATACCTCTTCTGCCAAGTCGAAA
Organism: Cephonodes hylas; assembly: GCA_030295005.1. Taxonomy (NCBI): domain Eukaryota; kingdom Metazoa; phylum Arthropoda; class Insecta; order Lepidoptera; family Sphingidae; genus Cephonodes; species Cephonodes hylas. The sequence goes on from AP025371.1 coordinate 12,595,035, forward strand.
GTACCTCGGTGTGTGACGGTGTGTGTGTTTGTAAATACAACCAAGTCAACGATGGCTTTCCTAGTGAAACGGTCGACTGTTCCTATACAAACAGGAATATACTCAAAACAAACGTCAGTCTACCAAAAACGGTGTATTCACTGGATTTATCGTACAGCAATCTGACGCATATCACATCCACGGCCGCGCTGCGATCCAAAACAATGCAAGAACTAATTCTAAACAACAATGCGATAACCGATATAGCTCCTGATTCTTTCATGTTGCCAGAATTGAAAAGAATCGATTTGAGCTTCAACCAACTGGAGTTTATCGACAAAGAGACTTTTAGGAACGTTAAAAATTTACATTATTTGAATTTAGCGAATAACAAATTTACCACTTTTGAGAAGCTCACTTTTCACCACTTGAGTAATTTGAATGAGATTATCTTGGACGGGAATAACATTGGGCCGAGTTTACAAGAAGCGAATTTGTTTGACAGAAGCGGTTTCGGATTGACGCAGAAAGTAAAAATGATAAGCATAAGTAGGATAAATCTTAATGTAGTTCCGGACAATTTTTTCGTGGACGCTTACGATCTCCGGAAACTTGTGATCTCAGACAATAACATCATAGACATATTTGAAATACCATTTACATTAGAATATTTAGATTTATCCGATAACCCTATTCAAGAAATATCTAGCGAAGACTTTACCGATTTGCCAGCTTTGAGGGTACTAAAACTTAATAATTTGGCGATAAAAGAAGTACCTGAATACGTCTTCGAGCCACTTCACTCATTAACCACTTTAGAATTGGAACGAAACATGAATTTAACTGAGTTCGATAAGCTAGCTTTTGGTAAAGATGTGCTACAAGACCCTGATGATTTTCTGCTTGAAAAACTGTCACTAAAGGGATCAAGAATAAAGAGATTGGACAAAGAATTATTGGAACCATTTGGACAATTACTACAGTTGGATTTACAAGGAAATCCCTGGGTGTGTGATTGTAACTTGGTGTGGCTGAAAGAATTGAGGATAACCGAACAGTACTACGCACATTTGAGGTAATTCTTATCAATTCATTGTTCTTTTAAACCTTTGTAGTATACATAAATGATTGTACATGAGTCACGTTTTTGTTATCGTTTTGAACTAGATTGAACCTTTAATCGCATTGTGTATAAAAAAAGTAGGTAAGACATGGGGAGGTGCCTTTTGTAGACGATTTCTACAGCTGGAAATCCGAATTCAAACTTCAGCTAAAAATAAATAGTTGATAATATGAATATATTAACTAATATATTTTTGTTATGTATGTACTGATGAGTTGATGAGTGGCTAGTTCTTCATCTAAGAGATGTTCTTAGAAGTCTCAGAAATTCTAAATACCTTTCAGAATTTTGTTGTAAGAGTTTGTATAAATTTAAAATTGGAATAATCAGGGACTATGGCATTTTATAGGAAGACATAAGACAATCAGATGAATGCATTTGAATTTTGAAATAGTGACGCCATTTCTTAATAACGTGGGCTTAACGTTGAGACTTTAAGCACTCGCAGCCTTCCTTTGTGTTTCATTTAAGGCACTAAAGTAATGTTACAAATTTTATGGAATGTTGGTCCATCCTAGTAAACAAAAGATAGAAATTGTAAATAAGAAATTTAAAAAGTGTAACGTAATTTCTTAGTCTTGTAATAGTAATAGAACCATTCGTTCTTTGTACAGATATTCTCCAATCTTAAAATTATTGTCTAGAAACAGACTTCTCAATACCACTTACATTACATTTCTTTACAAGAAACGAACTCAACCCGTTTACAAGCGACCATCTAATTGCAACCTATTCTATTTGTTCCAGGTGTTTCTCGCCAAAACCGTTTTACAACGCGCGAATCTTCGACCTTGACGCGAAATACTTCAAGTGTGGCGCCGAGAAGAAACATATCGGGGGAATTATAGCTGTAGTCACCTTCTGTGTCCTATCATCAGCCCTTGCTGTGTGGATATTCTTGTTCTTGCCCAGAAATCAGTCGCGAAGCAACTTTATAAGGCAGATGTACACGCCTTCCACCGCCTATAGTGTATTACCACTATCCGCTAATGTACAGGAGTTACGGATAAATTAATTTTAAATTATATAAATCCACCAACGCGCTCTAGGCCAGCATGGTGGACTAAGGCCCAGTAATGGGGCGTATATGAGCTGTTAAGGAATATAAGTAGTCAAAATAACATGACATTAACTAAAAATATTTTTAAAAATAATCGTTGCCGTCATTAAATGATGGATTTAAATATGTGTATTTATCAATAAAAATCTCCAGTGCAAAATTCACATAATATATTTAAAAAATACAAGTGTACAAAGTCATTTTACAATGAATACAAAGTTGTGCATAATTGATTCACTATGAGGCGTTTGTTTTGTGCTTCTGACATCACGTCATATGTACTAATCACGATGATTCGACGAACAATCACTTGCACTCATCCGTTTATATTTTGTGATTGCAAAATCTACTAGCTTTGAATTGCTTTCTTATCAAATTCCATAGCCACATTCTAAAAAAAATTGCTGTAAAATTAAACTAAGACTGATTGACTATTGTATTTTGATAAGGTACGAAAATCCTAATAAATTTCAGCATTATCACTCATATTTCTTTTGCATATAATCCTGTTCGCCCTATAGGAATCCAAAAAAGAGTTTAACACAAAGCCAATAGATTTTAACAATCACACGGCAATTACACTAAACTTGGATAAGATAACACCGCGTAATATCAAACATTTACAAACCTTTAAATCATGACAAATCTAGTCTACGTTGAGAACCAGTGAGTTATTTTACATCAAATTGAATGTTATCTCCAACATTTAAATAAATAACCAAAACTTACTTTAAATAAAATAAAATTGAAATTGTTCAATTTGTTCACGCCATATTTAGTTAACGCGGTGTTAATCTTTCACATCAATCTATTTTATTTGAAATATTTTCTCTCAACAAAAAACCATTTCATAATATCATTTCTTTCCGCTTAAATTTAATTCCTTACACTTAGTATCTAAGCAGGCACAAGCATCTTACAGAACGCTGTTTATTTCAGAGCACGAATTTTTTAATACAGGACAGAAATCAGAACATTGGTGGGGGGCTAAATATTTTTTCCAGTTATCAGATACTACAATATGAGTATTTAGATTAACAATTAATTAATCTCTTAGTAAAGTCTGTCATAATAACCCCCCCCAAAAATTCTGAATTTCGACCATGAATAAATTTTCCCACACCAATACACAAGCCAATCGAAATTTCCAATCTTATGATATGTTACAACTATGTTTTCAAGCAGTCTTTGGTCAGATTAGCGAAAAATTTATATTATATTAAATTTAAAATGATTCTGTAACTATTCTGGGCACAACCGCACTTAACTTACGTAGAAATATGTAAAGATTTCAAAAATGTCATGAAAAGCAGTCTTAAATATGTCAGCAAAAACACTTCAGGCTTTCCATTTACAAATGCTTCAAAAGTCTTTGAAAGATAAATTTACACCTAAAAAAATAATACACCAAAAAGTCTATAAATAAGGACAAGGGGTTGGGAATTATCCCCCGAATACGCCTAAATACTGTATTGTACAAATATAAGGCAGAGTTTTGTGTATTTACGAGTATTATGGTACAGAAATATTAAATATCTGTCTGCGCGCTGCATAGCAACGTATTGTTAATAAATATTACTCTATGATATGACTGTAAAACTATTATATTTCAGATGCTTTCTAGCTGCCACGGAGTTAGTCTTACAAAATAATGGAATAGAAATACATAGATAACATGTATTCTTCAATTGTGATTTTAAAATTTATCACTATGAATCATACTACTATTTCAATGTTATTTTATCATCAAAATGATACATTTGCATTGTTTTAACAAATTTCACTAAATTAATAGAATGTAATGAATAATTCTACATATTAAGGAATGCTTAGACGTCACCGAAAAAATATGATTTTGCCATGAATACGTCAAACGATGATACAAACTTTCGTTTAATGATGGATAGTGTCGAGTTAAGTAATAAAATCCTTCCTGAAGACCAATAACGACAAAATAAAAACAATTTCGCCTAATTTTACGAAAATAAAATTAATTTAACATATTGTGTTTACCAATTTGATACAACGATAATTTCGTTTAACAAGACACTCCTTAAATTTTATACCGAATTGTTCCTAATAAAATAACTTATAAATTTAATAAATTCCACGTGATGTACACAAATAATAAAATATGACACAAATGTACATTTAAAATTAAATTTAAAATATTTTGAAACAATGCCCGAAAAAACAAGAATGTATGTAATGCAATGATTAAGAATACCGTTTCAAATGGTTTATTTGATATGTGTATCTGTGTCGATAGCGACGAAAATCCGCCATAGTAACCCACGCAAGGATATGTCAATCAAAATCCAGTCTTTACATACTGACATTTTAACATCCACTGGGAAATTTAGATTATAATTAATTAAATGCCTATTCAGATAGACCAACATTGGCTATACACATATGTATTTTTTATTATTTTTTGGAAAGTAATATTACCAGTGAAAATAGTAAAATATAATAATTTATGTATTAGTTATTATAGCGGGATTTTCGATCTTGCATATGTATTTCCCACGTTTAGGGTAGGCAAAGAATTTAAATTAAACTATGAGGCAAGAACGGGCATTGTTCTTTTAAATGCAGTCTAGTCTTTTCATCTGTCTTTTTAGCTTTAAACTTAAACGAGATTCTCCAATCGAGATTGCACATTCTATCCCTTACTCATTATTAAAATTATTCCGAGTATTTTCATAACAAAATTTGAGAATTCTACATCACTTTCTTTCATTTTCAAGTACATTCAAATAACTTACTATAAGAGTTAATTTGCTAATATAATCTTCTAAGAAAGCTAGCGTCTGCATTTCGCTACAATTTTTTAACCTAATTTAGAATGGAAAGCAATTGACAGGCATTAGCAGTGATAGTTTTAATGAATTTAAGAATCGAAGCTTGAAATATTAAAGCCAAATGATGCCCAATAAGTAGACAACATTTCTCTGCCATAGACAATGGAACAAAATCTATGATGTGATGGCATTATTTATGACCGAATATCGGAATTGATGGTTATCTGGCATCGTTGCCCGCAACAGATGCCGTCGTGGCAACTTCTCAAATTGACAACTTAAAAACATCTATGTCTTTTGCATGACATGTAATGCAATTTTTTTAGCTTATATAGTCACTTAACTTTGAAGTTTGAACACATTGAAAAAATATGCTCGAAAATTCTAGAACAGTTTCACCACTATATTGATTTCAGTCCAACTTTAGTCTTTTATCATTTAGCTTCATTCCCATAATTTCCTCAATAGTCATTTCTCTATATACCATAAGTAAGGGACGCTAATGCCTGACCATTGCTGACCAAACTAAAACCACTCCGTATGTCATACCAGTCTGTCGTCATCGTTGTCCCAATACTCTTCCTGTCAGACTGATGTCTCCGAGTTTAGCCTCAAGACGAACCTGTTACTCTTGGGATCAACTACTTCTTCGGAAAGACTGAATTTAGGCAGTTGTTTGATGGTGCATATGAGTGATATGTCTCCTTGCCTGAGTTGGAAGTCGATGTTGTCGGCCAGCGGGCGCGCCAGCAGCTCGTCGGAGATGAGGGACCAGCGCTGCAGCGGCCGGCTCTCCTGCTCGGCCGAGAGGACTGGACCTTCCACCAGGAATGGCTCCAGGAACGCACGCGGGGAGGCGTCTTGGGATAGACAGCGCCCGAGATGGGCCAGGACCTGAGAATAATTAATGTAGATTTTTATTTTATTTTTTATTAGTATAAAAATTACAGTTTTATTTTTACAGATTTAAGTTAACTTAAAAAATAAAAATTTAATTTACTAAATAATTATATTCATTAATCGTTAACATCATTAATCATTAACTTAAAGAGACTCTTATTATATTATCATTTTATCTTTCATTGCATTCTTTCCCTTACTCAAAAATTATTAGTGATCTCAAAACTAGAAATTTAAAGCTATAATTTGCTTTTTAACAATTACTCTACGATCATTTTCGCTTATGAGTTTTTTTTTATTTTCCCTTATTTTTTGGCTACTTTATAACGTGATGTACATACGGAGTCAGCAGAGTGTCGTGGCTGTTGCCTGGTGGCGCGCAGGTACTTCTGCAGCGCGCGCGCCAGCGACGGAAACACCGCCTGCGCAGCCTCGCGCGGGCCCAGCGCGCCGCCTGCACACAGCAGCAGCATCATCATCATCATCACCATTAAAAGTTTTAGGTGTTCAAGTTTCCTCGCGATGTTTATATTTACAGTTTAAGTTTGTGATTATCCATTTTAAATGCACAGATAACTTCGAAAAGAAGGAAGTCTGAACCCACGATTGTCGAGATTCTCGACGTATACTATGATTACTACCACTATCAAGTCATATAACTAAAATTGGGAAACATTACTAGTTACTACTATGACATTGATAGACAAGCAGATTAGAATTATATTGGTAGCTCATATAAATATTGTTCCAAAATTAGATATAACCTAAAACAAATTTACAAAAAATTAAGTATATCTCTTGAATCATCTAAACAACCATCTCAAAAGAGTTCCATATAAGCATACCATTAGCAGACGAGACTCTAACTCGCCGGACGTGCGCGAAGGCGTCCTCCGCGGCGGACAGCAGCCTCGCCCGCCGCTTGCGCACGCGGCGCTCGCGCTCCGCCTCCTCGTAGTAGCGCTCGTTGTGCGCGGACGCAGAGTCGCGCCGCCGGGACGCGCTGCCCGTGCACGAGCCCGTTGTCGACCTGGAAACAACAAAATTATGATAATAATCTGATGAGGACTTCAAAGTATATGCTAGACAGAGAGCTAGAATAAAATAGAAGTTACAAAACCGCCCAAATGGTCAAATGTAGTAACCCCTGCAACACAAAAACATCCGATACGATAAAGACTTCAATATGCTACTGAGAGATACCATAAAATAGAGGTTACAAAACCGCCTTAATGGACGAATTTAGAGGCCACGTACAGCAGTGGGACGTACATAGGCTAATGATGAATGGATGATCAGCGTGTGTAAATCTTCCAACAGAAACGCCAACCAAATGTCGTAAACCAAGGAAAATAGTTAGATATGACAGACTCCCAAAAGTTTTTAACCAAAACCTTTGATTGGCCACTGCACGTTTACTATCATCGCATTTGAGATACAAATAATTATAGGAATTGTATTTTTGATATACTAGTGTGAGAATAAAATCGAGTAAAATATCATGGACATGCGTTAAAGTCAGGTGGTAAACATGATATGAATAATAATTAGGTTTAAAACATTCCAGATATAAAGAACTGTACAACGTCTCAATAGCAAGACAACAGTTGTAGAATACAAATTACATGAGATCGCATCAAAATATGATAAACATTACAATTTAAATGAGATTTTCGCCATTCATGGAACAAACTATTTTTGTCCGAGTCCAGAATCGAAGACGAACTCAAAAATCTTAATGAAAGAAACCGTCAAGTTACGAATATTATATTTTTTTTTCTATTTTAAGTATATCTCATCATTCTCCTGCCCTGATCCCAATTCTTGTTTGGGGTCGGCGCAGCATGTTTTGTCCTTCCTACCTGTGTGGAAGGACAAAACATACTGCATAAGAGTTTTGGCAGATGTTTTACGGCCGGCCGCCTGCCTGACGCCAACCCTCCTTGGGAATTTCTATGTTTTAAAGGGAATGATGTGGGGATAGGGTGTGTTTGGGTACAGGATATCGCGGGAAAGGATATTTGGCCTGATGGTAAGGACAGTGGCGGTACTTCCATAGAAGCCCGAAAGCCCGACTTGCCTTACATAGTTCCGAATAACGAACTTAACGATTGTTTATTTATAAAATAACGCTATAAACGTGAATGTGAGTACTAACCGGTAGGTATTTATTAGTCCTACGTACCAAAAAAAATATGCTGCTACTAAATAAACATCTGGGCTTGCCTTAGTTTGACACCCTAGGCACGCCACTGGGTAAGGATGCTACAGTCCCGGATAAGGAAGTATTAGGAGACTGTAACAGCTCGGGGGGCCGAGCTCGCGTACTCGTAGCCCTGTTCCATGACTGGCTAGATCAATGGAAAAGGCATCCCCTGACCTAAGTATATCTGCACTATGGCAATCTGTTCCATAAACAATAAGCCACTTATAAATTAATCCAATAAATATGATAAAAAGATATTTAACTCACCTGGCCTGTCCTGGAGGTCCATTAGTATTTGATCCATCCACTTCATAGAACTTTATACTTGACTGTGCCTTCCGCTGGCTTTTTGATATTGGTATCTTTTCTAAATATGGATTGTATATTGGAAATTCAGTATAATACTTCTGCAAAACCCAAACAGCTGCCCTTTGTATACTAAGCTGTCCTATTGCATACGATCTGCTCTCTCCGTCTGGGCTCCGAACAATTTTTATATAGTATACAGGCTCTAAATGCCTTATTTCCATTAATATTACTGCTATGTAATGAATGAAGAGTAATGTGTCTGAGAAACTTGATACATATGACACTAAAGAGTTGTAATCTGTTGCTTCATCACCAACAGCAAGGGCTTTCGTAGCCTCCGTTATTTGCACTATATAAAACAACCAGTATGAGAATGTACATACAGCTAATATGACTAATGTGACTGCTCTGAATACAAATATTCTTGGTAATATAGCATTCCGTGGCCTCAGAAACACTGCCCAGACTCCAATTGCCAATAACACTAATTTAAAAGCTAATGAAAGCAAGATTCCTTTACATTCTGCTGTACAAGCTAGTAGCTGCATTCTCTGGCTGGGTTGTATGGCGATGTTATCTGACAATCCTGGAAAGAACCCTATTTTAGGCAGCACAACCATTGCCAGTGGACTTACAAATGACACAAATGATAGTCCTAATGCTATTGTTGATCCAAAGTATCTAGAGCAGACAAATCCGAGACCGCTATCAGATTCAACCGGCCAGTTGCTGACATCTTCCATAGACTGGGAGCCTTCTGATGTGTTTCCTGTTACTGCAGTGGTGTTTTCACCCCAATTTTCATCTTGGGGCAGAATTTGTACTTCAATAACTTCTTGACCATCTCTTCCCATCTCAGGGTTTATGTTCACACTGGTTTGAAATGGTGCCATTGTATTGTCACTGCTTTCTTTCCTCTGTGACTTTGTACTCCTGAAACATAACATTTCTGTCACTAAATATTCAACATTGGTAAAAAAGATGCAAAAAGGCTCATAGTTATCAACAATAAGTTATTTAAATACAACTTAATATTAATGCTTTTGTCTGTTTTATTGATTAACATAAGTAAACAAACAAAACACTGCATGTTTAAGTACTAGTTAAATTAAGAAATGTTTGTAAGTAAATAAGATTTATGGTATAAAATAACCCAATAGGATTAATATTCATTTAACACAATTTTCACTGAGGACTTAAATAATTACTTCATCCACAATATTTGGATTTACTCTAGGCAAGTATGTTGTATAAGTATATAATGTAATTAGGTCATCCTTACATTAGAGATATCCAGTATCTTAAATAAGTTTGTTATTTTTGCTGCATTTAATGGATTCATTTTTTTTACTAATTAATTATAAAATTAAATACAAATGCTTAAAAGAAGAAATAAATGCTTGGGATGATGATTCACAGAAAATGTTAATGATAATTTACAATTAAGACATGATGTTATCTTATTATTATTTAATTGGAAATTGAGTACATTAAAGTCTCTTTTTGATTGAGATAGATGACATTGTCCATTAGTCACCCTTTCACCACAGAAGAAACCCATGAAATAATCATTTTAAAAACATGTAAACAAAAAATCTAGATGAAAAAATTATGAGACACTTTTGGTGCAATATCCTAATTAGAAGGGCAAGTTCTTAAGAGTCGAATGTGTTTTCACAAGCCTTATAAACAGCAGGTGTAAAATAATTTTTTTTAAGAGATAACTTTTAATGAAACTTGTGAATGTATGTACCATAATATCAAACGTAAACACAAGTAATAAACAATAATGTATGTGGAGTAAACAAGGCTATAACTAATCTATAACGGCCGACAGTAAAATAAACATACCGGGTGCTCCTATGCGTGTGTTGCCGATGTCTAGAACTCCGGCGCGACCGACTACTCAGCTCCGATCTTACTGACTCGGTCTCCATGGTCCCTTCGTGTTCTGCAAGGAAACTCTTCCTTCAAATCACCCATGAGCACACTCCCGGATTCTAAAAAGTCCCATTAAAAGTAATCACTGGCAATTATGCCCGAAGTCACGGCATCTGAACACGCCATTGCACACATTTTCACACCGAAAACTAATCGACTATATACAAAACCGCAACATTTGTGTTATCCTTTTTGTTTTCAGGATATTTTATCACTAATACCTATTCATTATCGATATTATTAAAAAGAATTCCAATAGGAGCGTCTTTACGATTGTCGATCAAACGGATTTATGTCATATAATGCAGCAAAGTTTTAAAACACTTCTTTGCTTAATCAAATATCGAATATCTCGCTCTTTCACATGCCTTGTGCTATTGTGCTCCCTGTTCACGTAGCACAAGCATGCGACTTCCTATTTTTGCCACATTATTTGTATTTTAAAGTGACGTTCGAAATTCTAACTCAATCGAATTTTATGTTGTGGTTAAATATATTTCCCAATCCTTTATTTTACAATAATCTTTTGGTAGGTTATTAAAATTATATTTCGACACAAAATATTTTTTAAATGTTCTCGTTATTCGTAACATTGAGCTGTAAACAATAAAATATTGGCGGTGATTTTAAAAATATAGAACAAGTGATTACGCGAAATGATAAAAGATAAGATAACACACCCATACCACAGTGATAACCCATTGACTGCTCACCAGTTACTAACATGAAGTTATTGTTTACTCAAAAATAATGGAAAATCCAAGAACCCCGAATCCGAACCCAACCGAGAGACGTGACAACAGAGTCGAAGATCTCCACTTGGATAGAGTGGTAGCTTCACAACCAGAAATTGGACCTACGCCTCCAGATGGCGGGTATGGATGGCTCATTGTGGCGTCCGCGGTAATTTACCATATCACGGTACCAGCGTTGCTGTCACTGTATGGTTTAATAATTCTAAAAGGGATCCGAGAAGAAGACCATGAAGAAAACGAGCTGATGAAAATCTGGGATGTCGACATCGCCCTGGTGCCAGTGATCATGGTAGTGATTAGACTCCTATTAGAGTCGTGGTGTCGTGCCATAGTGAAAATCTTTAATATGCCAAGGTTTATGGCTCTAGCTGGTCTGTGTATGACGGTGGCCGGAGTCTTACTGTCCAGCTACTCTACAGATGCAAATACCAATGACCACATCATTAGCATATTTTCGGGAATTTTTGCAGGTAAATAATAGTTAGTGTAGCGAAAATAATTTAATGTGGCTTTATAGCTTCGATATCAACCCAATAAAATAATAATATAAGTATATTTAAATAAGTAAAACCTTATCTTTGCATGTTTTTTTACAAGTAGCATTGAACTAATCCGTTCCAAATTACACTACTCACAAACCATAATTAGTTTTTAAATGAGCTCAATTGTAAATCAGTCGTAAAAGAATAAAATACCACGTGATTTTAACTAATAAATAGCATGACTTCATCGACAAGTACCTGTGTGTCAATACTCAATACGATTTGTGTTATGTCCAGCACCACAATGAAATCCACTTAACACAACCTTAATAGGTTTTGTGGCCAAAACGATTGCAATTGTGTCTTGAAATTGTTGGAGCATCGATTTAAGCACGTAGACATTTCAATGAGTTAACTAAGAAACAATATGGTAGCACATATTCTTTAATTTATTGCCAATAAATGAATTCCTTCACGCCTCTGTTGGTTATTTATAAATTTATTGTATACACAGCTGCAAAGAGAATTCATATTTTTTCGTACAATGAAAATTTCATACGTTTCGCAAGACCTGTTTCAATGTTTTATGTTTTTAATGTAATATTTCAGGAATAGGATGCGCTTTAACTGGGCAACAAACAGAAGTTATCATAACGCATTTCTTTAGAGAAAAGCTGACAATGGCTCAAAGAATAGTCCGCATGGCACCTTCCGTTGGAAACTGCCTTATACCTATCTTAATTGGCTACTTATGCACAGTTTATAGCGGAGAGGTAGTCGTCATGATATATGGAGCTATTATTATGCAAAATTGCGTTTTCCTAGCTTCATATACACGGCCAGTGTACATTGAAAAAGTGATCCGCAATACTTATAATATGTTAAGAGACGCAATGGAAGACGATGATGAAATAATATTCTCAAACCAAAGACGCAATGCTAATAATGATCCTGAAAGAGTACCACAGAACCCCGAGACGGAAGAACCCGTTTCCAGAACTGCTCAAGATGAAGACGCCGCCGATGTTGTAGTGTTTAAGTCTAGGAGAAACGCTAAAGAAATCATGGATCCTTCTATGCAAACTAGAGAAAACGCTAATCAATCTCGATTTTCATCAGATTTTAGTTCAATGTTTGGAGGGCCAAATCCGAATCGATTTTCTTCTAACTTTAGCGACTCATCTAGTAGATTTTCGTCAGATTTTGGTTCTTTAGACATAACGAACTATAGCCGTGTGAGCGGCTACCAGGAACTCGAAAGCATAGACAGAGAGGGGCAAAATCCGCAACCACTATACAGAGAAACTACAGTTAATGCGCCCCAAAGTGCCATTGTATTTGCTGATGAAATCACTCCTGGCACAGCAAGAAGAACGGCGTCATTGAAAAAGAATTTCATAACGATAACAAATATGCTGTTAGATATAAATTTCTACTTGTACCTATTGCTACATCTGTGTACCACGTTTTCAATCCTGATACTTGGAGTAGTGTTCCCTCCTCTAATTTGGGAGCAGAACCCTTCAATGAACATTTGGTCGGTAAGTAGCAAAACTTTTTAATTGATTTTTCCACTACGTTCGTAGGTACATATTATTCGTAATTAGGTACAGATGACATGTTTTATACTATCTTCAGAAATGCAGTTTTTTCACTTTATTGCATGCCACAAATGTTTATACATGCGTCATATTTCGCATTTATCTATTCGACTAGTAAAGAACCTTTCAAACTCATGAGCTAGGCATACCAGATACATGCATCAGAAGACTGATTAATGGTTACCACAATAGTCTTATCTTAATTGCTGTTGATAATTTAATTCGATGAATTCACAGTTAATGTCTTATATGTGTAATAGATTTTACCTTTACCTAGAAAAATTCATACATCACATAACTTTGATTGTTTCGATAAATCATCTTAATTTACGCGCCATCCCAATTCCCATCTAAATAAAATAAATACACGCAAAATAAATACAAATTTCTTAAGTATCTATTACTACAAACAAGCTAGATTAATCTAGTTTAGGATTTCTTAATTCTCGAAAAAGCAATCCAAAAGTCGATTACATTTAATAGAAATTTTGTTTTCTCTTGCAGGTGTCGACATTGATTGCGGTAGCACATGGATCAGCATTATGCTTCATAATGCTATGCATTGTACTTCCTAAATCAATAAATGAGAAGGCAAGACTATGCGCTGCCTTCTGTGTGGCTGGAGCAGTCGGCTTTTATGGTAATAGCTTTTTACTATGTTACTTACCTTGCACAAACTTAGAGTTGGTCACCATAATGGTCACTATAAGAACAGTGAAATTTACGAATACTTACAAATGCTCTTCAGTAGGAAAGATGTGGACAGATATTGCCGGATATACAAACTTAAGCTCGAGAGATACAAAAACGAACGCAACCGAATTACAAGACATCAAAGATACCTACCATGTTTCAACTAGGTAAAATTTAGCTTTCGACGATAAGACTTTAAAGTTCTTTTCTTTGAGGTGACGCACCAATGGGTGGGCCGAACTCAGAAACGCTCCTTATTATTGCTGCAAATCTGATTGCAGAAAGATAAACGAATTAAAAAAAAACCCTAATTATAATGTAATATTTTCAGGTATAACACTATCGAGTAGCAAAAGTCTGCTCGTGGTATGGTGTATGCTAGCCAGCTTCGCGACAGCCGCGTCCAGTATTCTCCAGCAGCCTCTCTACAACAGCACTCTCAACGAGTTCGACACCACAGCCACCATGACCGCTTCCAATTCCATCGTCGCCATTTTCATCATGATTTGGTCACTCACCCACAACTACGAGTACAAGACTTGCTTCTTAACTGCCAGCGTTCTACAAACCATTACCGCTTGTATGTTCTTCGCCTTGTCTTTTAGGAGGAGAAGATAAGAGATCTTAGGATTTCAGATACATAACTAAGCTTAGTTTTGCTTTATTAATAAATAAATGATAGAAATATCGTTTTATAAAGTATTTATTTAGCGAATAGTAGGAGTCACAAACTAAATCTTTGTTGAAGATAACCTTAATTATCATTGACTTTTTTTTAACTAGAATGTTGTAATCCAAAAAATAGAAGGATGTTTCTTGATTGCTCATTGTAAACTAAGGTGTGTTATGAGGAGTACATAAAAAAAAATTTAGAAAAGAATATAAAAGTATGTATCTAATATTGAAATTCGAGGGTTGTCTGTATTAGTGCCTGTATTAGTGCTGCAATTAAACAATTCTTTGAGAAATCTATTTAATTTTGTGCAATGGCAATAAAAGTAATGGTTTATTAAACTTAACTCATAAAGAAAATACTACCAAAGAAGCAACAGGACCTACTCTGTGCAGAAATTCCGTAAATTATTTAACTACAAAGCTTTCGTAATGATGTGCCAAATCGTATTGATGCATAGATTATTTTGTAATTACTTGTAAAGATATAGTAATAAATATCATGATTTTTAGTTATTAAATGGCGTATAAGTTGTTGCTTTGTTATGTACATATAACCTACGCAGGTTTATTCCTTTTTATGTGATGTCATCTTCGAAAAAATCCCAAAACTACGCGACTCTGGATTTTAATGACCACGTGACAAAACTTTACCGCGCAATGAACGGAAAAGTCGAGTTAAAGAACTTTTTTAGTAGATATTTAAAATTATTGTTTTTTTTACTTGATATAAGTGAGAAAAATTATGTAGTTTTTTAGTTAATTAAAGTAATTAATATATGACAAAAAAGAATTTTAGTAAAAAATAAATTTGTTTCATTTACATTTATTAAAAAGAGATCATAATATGATGAATAGCATACATAATAATGTAATTACAGAGAATAAAACAATAAAATATATTATAACAGTCACATACATATGGTATTTTTTTTTTTTTTTTTTTTTTTTTTATCACGAGAGGAAAGCGCCTTAAGCTCCCCTGTTCGGTACCTCGGGGGAGGCCGTAAGGGGTATGTCGGGGTCACTGGCTACGCCAGCATACCGACTAAAACCTCTCGGTGACCATCACGCGCATTTAGGGCGGTTTTGCGGCATCTCAGGGCCAGAAGTGCCCTAAATGGTCCGCTACCGCCCAGCGCACCGTCCAATTATGGACCCCTCCAAATTGGGAGGGCTTGGTATGCCCTCCACTTAATCTATTCGGACGTTCGCCTTTCGTGAACGTCCGCGACAGTTAAGAGGTCACGTCCTCTGCCGCCAATCTCGGGGTTGCTATGATAGGGTACCGCCCCCGCAGTACGCCCAGCCACCCCAGTTTCCCCTGTTAGTCGCCTCTTACGACAGGTAGGGGATACCGTGGCGGAATTCTTACACCCCCAATCCACAGGGCGGGGACGCCAGATCAGCCGAACTCGGTCACCCGGCGTCTCCTTCTTTGCTGGCGGCGGCGGGTAGGATCGTTCTGCTCACGAACCCGCCCCGCGCTCTCCTTTTGAGACATTACAGTCTCACAAAAGGAGAGCATCGCCTGCCATGACCTCTGACTCTCAACCATGGAAGGAATCACGGCCGAGAGCGAGAGGTCCGCTCCGACGGCTGCACGGAGTGCGCTTCGCTCCTCGTCCCAGGCTGAACAATCCGATAGAGTGTGCTGGGCTGTGTCCTCCGGACAGTTGTCACAGTGGTGACACACGGCGGACTCTTCTCTTTTGGCCACCCGCCACAGGAACCAGCCAAAACAACCATGTCCCGACAGAACCTGTGACAGGCGGTATGTCATCACGCCGTGGCGCCTGTCCAACCATTGGTTGAGGACAGGGCGCACTGCCGCGACGGTCCATACCCCAGCACTCGGACCGATCAGCCTGGAACGCCACTCCTCCACGGCGGCCAAACGTAAGGAGGCCCTTTTGGCCTCTAGCTCTCTTGGGGCCGGTCGCTCCCCTCGTCGAGACGCCTCCTCTTGCCAGTGGTAAACTGAGGAGAGGGCCCTGGCGTCAAGATCCCAGGGAAGGCAACCGGCCAATACGCAGGCCGCCTCATGGGAAATTGTGCGATAGCCCCTGATCATGCGCTGCGCAACTACCCGCTGCGGTTGCCGCAGAAGGGTCACGCAGCGCTTTTTCAGGGACTCGGCCCAAACGGGGCACCCGTACAGGGCCATTGATCGCACAACTCCCGCGAACAATCTTCGGCAAGGGACGCCGGGACCTTCGAGATTAGGCAGCAGAGTAGACAAGGCACCTGCTGCCCTAATCAATTTCGGCTTTAGTCTTCCAAAACACATACATATGGTATAACATAATTGAATGATTGTAAGAAAATATTTTAATATAATTGACATAAATTAATATGCCATTTATATTATTTATCAATACTTACTAAAATGATTGAAATATACCATTTCTTCCATTTTATCATAAAATACAACCGCGTTACTCCGCACATATTTTAAAACTTACTTTAAATTACTCGAATAAACCTCAGTATTTGAAATAAATTTCTAATATTGCTTTTGAAAAATATACCCTTTTAATGAATTAAAATCATATATGGCCTAGAAGGAAAAACGCAGGATATGGTCAGAAATTGCAAATACCACATAGGAATGACAAAATAAATCACTTTATTAATCATCTCGTACTAAATTATGAATACAATAAATATTACAACTAAATAGGAATGTAAAACTATAATCTTACAAGCTTTAAGCGTTATTTTACATAAATAAAATACATTGAATTCCAGGTTATGTAAAAAGTTTCATGTTTAGCGCACAAGCAAATAATAACCAATTTATCATTTCTAGATGTTTTGTTATGAGGAATCAATCTTGTCCATTGTTTTTTTTTACAATAATGAACACGATAAAAATAATAATTCAGATTAAAGATGAGGCCGCTCTGATAAAAGGATAGGAAATGGGATCGTATCTATTGGTCGGATTGTAGGATCATATTGATATCTCCCTCTCTTTACTAACGGTGGTTAGTGATTATTTTATGGTGATAAAATAATCATGCATCCACGGTTTATAATTTTCATCATTTCATCATTTTTCGACGTTATCACTATGCCATCTAATATGCAACTTCGGTCGTCTATCCATAGTAATGGACATTATACAAGAGCCTGCAGCTTACTAGAAAAATAATTGTAACTATCTTCGAGCAAACTTAAATCGACAGTCTCACTTTACAAATTCGTAGATATGTCAACATTTATTTGTCTTATTTTTAAAGTTGCTTTAGTTGTCAGCTAAGAATTGACTTGCTTTTTAATCATTTTAAATCATTCAACAAAACAAGAAAAAAAAAACAGCTATTGCAGACTTCCATTTGATAAGATTGCATTTAAATTAGGCAAAAATATTTCACTCATTCAAAGTCTATACATTTTTTGAATTGTAACGTATTTTGACGTAACTAACTTTCATATAACTACCATTTTAATATCATTATCAAGCATTCATCGAGTACGCAATTCGTTTTCTCAACAAAAATAACTATATTCTTATGAAGAAAATATCTTAATTTTCAATAGATTTGTCAAAATTGAACTTATTAAGCGTCGAAAATAAGCAAAAACGAAAATATAGCAATTAATGTTTATCATAATGGGACAAAAATATCCAACAGTCAGTTTTCTTCATTAAAATAAAATATAATACTTAAGTACTTTAAGTCTTTAAGCAACGAACAATAAAATAAAATAATTCGGAAACTTAACTAAGAATAGAATGACTGAAAATTTATATTTTGAAAATTTCAAACTGATACTAAGTAACGGAAATAGTGACGTAGTTAGAGTATATGTCACCTAATTGGGCATGACTGCTAAAAGTAAAAAAGGATCACACCTTAAAAATAATTACTGTGACCACCGAATATACAAATCTTTTTTTTAAAAGCATTTCAAATTTATTAGTAGCTTTTTCATGTTATTTTATCAATATAACCATACTTAGATACATTTTCAAGACCAATAATATTAGACCTAGAAAAAAAATAGTGGATTTGTATTGATAAAACGGTAAAGAGTCATGCTTGAAGTAAACATCAGCCAATATAGCCCCGCCACTCACTAGACAATAAAAAAAAACAGCCCTAAACCATCAATTTAACAAATCCATCATTTCACTGTCATTCAATTTTTTAACATTATTATTTGACGATGTCGTACTCTGGCTTGGTAATAGAGATTCAAACGCCGACCAATCTTGTTTCGTGTTCTGATTGGTTTGATTATTCGACCATTTGTTGTTGAAGTTTGGGTTTGTGGCGGACCACGTGGTGTTGATCAATGCCAGCTGATTGTCAAAGTTCATTGACATATTTTGATTTTGGTAGACAGAGGAGCTTGGGTTTTGGGGTCGCATGGCCATATTAGAAGACATAACATTTTGGGGTACCATACTGCCCATTAATGGTGGGGTATTGTAATTTGGGGAGGTCAGGTTGGGTTGGGAGTTGGATGGAGTTGGATAGGACTTTTGTGTGGATAATTGTGAGAGGTTGGACTGTAGTAGCGAGGAGGTGAGATCGAGGGGTCTGTGGGTCGGTTTCGGCGGTGCCGCTATCGGCATCGGGGGCGGCTGGTGGGATAACTTCCTCACAGTCTCTTGCTGCTGGGCTATTCTGGAAATTATAGACGAAAAAAATTAATAAAAACAAACAAAATTTGGTAATAGTGTAAGTGCGTCCTATCAGGTTCCTATATAAAGCGAGATAAGATGAACTGACGATCTTATCAAGATGCAGGAATCAGTTGGATGGAGGCAGAAACAGTTGGATGGAGGAGAAACAACTTAGGTTTAAAATTCTATCAGGTAACAATATAGCGAAAACTGTATTTATTGGATAAGAATAATATAATTTCGTAATAAATTGTGATTGCCAGCATGGGGTCTAGAACATGAATCAAAACGACATATTTAGTAAAACTTAGATTGAAAAATCTCTAGCAGTCTCAAAAGCTCACATAAAAAAATCAACCTACCTTTGTTTTTCTTCGATGCTCAAAGACCCTGAATCGTTGATGATGGGCACCACAGGCTCCGGTTTCTCGTGCTTGGTGTTGTTGAATGAGAACGGGTCTATGCCCAGGCCCGTGAACATCTTGTCTATGTCCGACTGCGGCTGCGGCGCAGACACCAACGTGTCCGGTGTCGATGTTAATGTGTGCTCCATTACTCTATGGTACGACATTATTACATGTTAATATGTATTCAATTCACTATATCTATATGATTTAGCATTGGGTTTTTTAGTGTATAACAGAGTTTTTTTCACTTAAAAATCTTTTGGCCAAAACCAAACCTCAAGCCGTACACAAATCACGTTGGAAGACAAACAAACAAAAGACTTTATATGTGGAATTGACAAAGTGGAGACAACCCTGCGATTGGTTTTGTTAATTTTGTAAATTAATATCGTCTTTTTGTTATGTAGTACATATGGGAAGGGTTTAGGCAACAGTCCACTACGCTGGTGTAGTTCGGGTTGACGGACTACACACCTAAGGAATTCCTTAGTACTTTTTAAGTGTACATATTTCATCCCTATGTCATCCTGCACAATTTAAGTATTTAGCAATTAATCATTTCTTTCAGAAATTTTTAAGTCAGAGGTGTATGCCTGGGGTGTAAACCCGCCACCGCAAAGATATTCGATCACGCGTCTAAACCTCAAGGTCATCGCTCGTTTTATCGATTGACGCACTTCAACATCGAAGCCATCACTATGTCTACCTCTCAAACATCACCAATACTTACTTAGTCTCGTTCTGTATGGAGTTGAGTTGTTCCAACTTGGCCCGATGCTCTGTCTCCACCAGCGCCACCATCTGCTTCACGAGGGTCACCAGCGCGTTGAACTGGTTCAGGGTCAACACGTTCTCCACACACATCGGGATCAGGAAGGGAAGGACCTTCGTGGCTAGAACCTCCTTCGTGATGCCAAGCTTTTTGTGGCTCATTGCTACTTTGTAGATGCCTGGGAAACAAAAGAGGATTCCCGGTGTAATAATTCAGTGTAGGTACGCAATTGCTAAAAGGACAATTGTTCTGCGTGTTGAGTTGAAAGACCAGAGATCCCGACATACCCCTAAAGGCCTCCCTCGAGGTACCGAATAGGGAAGCTTAAAGAGTAGTGGGTAAGCAGGTTTAAATAGACTGTGATAGAAAACTAAAATATACAATCCTCATGGTGATTAGGAAAGCGTCATTTTTAATTGATCCTTTTTTATATGTTTTTAATTTAAGTCATTTATACTTATTTACACTAATTTCAGATCAAGCGAGTACACGTATAGTAGACGTTTCTTGCCAGCCGATGCTTTATTTAAGAGGGTCATAGATCAAAGAATATTTAAGAAATTTAAAGTCAAAAGGCAATTAATCAGGTGTAGTTACGACAACAATTTACAGACTAAAATACGCTTTTTAGAGTCAGCTTACACAAGATAGCCAGCACCCTATTGTAGGTGGGCGCGCAAGTCTCTGTGTAAGCATGCGCAGGCGCACGATACACCATCAATGCAAGTGATTTTAGTACGATTTTACATGCAAGTTGTCCGATTTATGTATGTATATGTATGTAAAGAGGATTTAAAAAATATACACATCTGTGATATGAAGGCTACCAAAATCAATAAAAATAATAATTTAATACTCCACTAGTTTATTATTTACATTGATTAGATATAATAAAACGGCTAACTCATCATGACTATTAAAATTATAATTTTAAATAACAACATTGATATTAAAATTGTGATGAGTAATGCATGGAACAGATCAACAATTCGCTTATCTCCCGGACACATTAAAAGGATAAAAATATTGCATTGCTTTGTTATATTAACCGCGTCGTTGATGTGATCATCAACTGCCTAAATTAGTGTGGTAATCAAGAATTTTAGGTTCAA
Source organism: Cephonodes hylas (assembly GCA_030295005.1). Taxonomy (NCBI): domain Eukaryota; kingdom Metazoa; phylum Arthropoda; class Insecta; order Lepidoptera; family Sphingidae; genus Cephonodes; species Cephonodes hylas. The sequence goes on from AP025371.1 coordinate 12,616,490, forward strand.
CTCCCGGGGCAAAAAAAAAACTTTTAGAAGCAATAACTCCGGGAAAACATTATCATCACCATCAACATCCCATATAGGTCCCACTGCTGGGCACGAGCCTTCTTTAGCAATGAGAGGGTTTAGGCTATAGTCCGTGCTATGTGACTACTAAACAAGAGTATCGCTCAATTAAGTGGGACTTATACTTAAAATCGGGCGAAACGTGGGGCAAATATGTACCATTAATAAACTCACCTAAAATCCCCATAAACACAGCGGGCTCCCTCGAAGGTATTTGCGGCAGGAACGGTATGATCTCATCCAATACCAACCATTTGTCCAAATGCTCCAACAGTTTGCCCAAACACAACAAACAATTCACACGCACCGATATGTAATTAGTGTTCATGCACAACTTTTTAATACGGGGGAGGAGAGCATTCTTCATAGCTGGATAGTCTATTAGAGAAGCGAACGTTGGCAAAACAGAGAGACATAACTCTTGGATCTGCTGAGCGTCTGACTCCAAAGCCCTGTACAACATTGGCAATATATCCGTCTTCACTTCCTCTCCCGGCGTTAGCTTCAGCAAAAGTTCCATCTTCTGCATAAATATCAGCAGGATTTGTATGGGATCTTGGATCAGCATAACCGGTTTTAAGACTGGCAGAATGTATTTAACATACTCGTCTTTTGAACAGTTTTCGGCGATTAGAAGCACATTGGGCAAGACGAACGGTACCATCGGTGGGTTTACGAATTCCTTCGTGAGGCACGGAAGGATCCGGTATATGCGTATCCTTTGGGGCATTTTCTGAATTATCTGCGGCAGGCCTTTGTAGAATTGCGATTTTTGTAAGTTGTCCCATTGGAATAATGAGTCCAGATAGTTAAGCGTCTTCACTCCGACGTCTTCGAAATATGGTATCTAGAAAAAATTAGGAAATTGTATGAAATTCAAACAATGGTTGCTTTAAAATTCTTTGTATAGTTCTCCTACTGGCATATTATATAGGTTGATTCACATACACACCAGCTTGCGAAACAAGAAACCGGAAGACAAATGTTTGTGTGGTCCACAAGTTTTTGTGTCAGGTCTTCTTTCATTCCAATTAGATGATATTTGTCTCGCATGAATCTTAAACGTCATAATGTCTATACCATGCAATGAAACCATAAAAGTTTCATGTTAACTTACAATAATCAGTAATACTTAAGATTAAACCTAAAAATATCTTTCACAACTTTATGTAGATAGTACTCCAAAATCATAAAAGTTTCGCAACGCAGAATTACCCATATAATTATTAAAACATTTTTTTCGTCTGTACAAACTAATAATACTAACACAGGGTTGCATTATGTTCATATACAGCTATAAAAAATATTACCTTTAAAAATTGATGTGGATCTGGCCTTAATTCTGGTGTTACATTTAGCATTAACTTCACATAGTCCCGTAATCCTTCAGCAACACATGTCAACCGTGATGAAGGAAGGTTCCTTATTTCATTAACATATCTTTTGAATTTCATGTAATCTGTCCCAATATTTCCTAAAGTCACATGCCCTGTGCTATGTACGGCATAGATTACCATTCCAAGGGAAAAAATATCACTTGCTGGGGAATGGGATGCGGACAGAATATACTCAGGAGCCAAATAGTCCAGAATAGGCTGAGTGAGCGGATGCATTGCTTGACAATATTCCGTAAAGGGCCAAAACGGTGCAGACCCTACTGAACTTTGATTTGCAATGCAGAAATCAAAACCAAATATCTTCCAAGCACCTTGTTGATTGACTATTATAGACTCTGGACATATGTTCCGGTGAAGTAATTTAACATCATTGTGCAAGAAAGCCAAGCCTTCAGCAATCTGCATCAAGCCATATTTGATTTCTAATTCGTAAAGTTTGTAATTGACCAAGTGTGTTGGCGTTGGTTGAGGCATATTTTCTGTATTTCCCAATATATTCGCTAGACTTGCAAATACTGGCTCAGTAGCAAATGCTAAACTCTCTCTACTTTCTTCTATGCTATGTTGTACGATTAATATTTGTGGATGCCGTAATTTTGTTAACTGAATGACACCTCGCTTCAAAGTTTCCAACATGATATCTCTGTCACCTTTCTGCCATCTGTCTAGTTGCTTCTTTTCAAATACAAATATTGATGCCTCTTGTTTTGTAGACTTTTTGTAACCTTTGTAAATTTTCCATAATAAACCTAACGAAAGAAAACTTTGGTTAATAAAAGTGAATATTCATATAAACAAAGTTTGATTAATAACACAAGTATTGGAATTGTATAAGTAATTTAAATTATGTACTTATTATTTGTACATGATATATACATTTTTATTTTATTATATCGCATACGTAACATAACAGTTTGTGCGGAAAATATCAGATATTATTAGTATTTAATTAAAAAAAAAAAATAACTGGATATATAAAATTTTAACAAATATTAGATCAATAAGTGATTAGCAATTTTTAAATGGTTTAAAGAAACAATAGCTTATTTTCTCTTTTAATAACTTTGTAAATATATACAAAGTACGGAACGACCGATTTACCTGGACCAGCGCTAGCGACGTATTGTGTAGCTTCAAATTCTCTTGTTACAGGATTTCCCGGCAAAACACCAGACAATTGAGACACTGTATTGCTCACTGACGAATAGAATTTATTAAAAACCTCCATATTGCAAGACTTTTTAACTTTTTGTAAGGGAGACGAAAATCATCACGATTTCTTACCAGATCCGAATCTATGACTTTATTTTATTTTTATTATTTTTTTCATTTTCTCTTTATATGGATGACAAAGGGGCTGCAACCATACAGCCTCTACATTTGTAACTTTATTTTTTTATCTAGTATAATTGATGTAATTATGATGCCTACAAAAGCAAAGCAAAGCATCTCCCTGGGAAACCCTGGGATTTAGACTGTAAATAGTTTTTATGTCTCCTTTTTGAAAAACAAAAAATGGAATGGTATGAATGTCTAGTGTCTCCAGCAGCTACCCACAGGCCACAGCCGAAGTCTATTAAATATAAGAAAATGTAAGTAAATAAAATAAACCATTCTTGCAATGTCTTCGTCAGTTATTATCTTCATCAAGTTACATAGTGAAGAAATTTACAATATTTTTAATATATTGCAAATGTTAAAAAAACACAAACTAGAGTCCGCTTCAATAGGGTGTATTTAAGAATTGAAGTGACGAGCAATATGTGCATTGTATAGAGAAAGAGATTTTTTAACAAAGTTATTGATATTGTGGATGGAAATCTAAAATGTTATACTCCCAATTCTAACTACTTGTTTATCTGCGTTACTTACCTTGTGGTCTCAGCCTCTCATGAGATTGTGCCTCGTGATCGTGGCAAAAATTATTTCTTTTAAGAAATTTTCAGCAATATCGGTGTTGGAGACTGAAAACCGGCAACAGAATCCTCCGTAGGCAATATGTGAAAATAAACAATGTTATGGAAAATCGTTACTACGGAACAACACCTTTGCCTATCCCTTTGAGGCAGGAGCGTGATTATTTATACGTGTGAGTATTATAAATCAGCCTTCTTGTTTGTAAATAATTTTGATTTTACTGCTAATAATCTAACAATGTTTTGTTTAGTATTGATTCCCACTTTAAATATATAATAACTACTTTGTTGTATTACTTAAAAAAAAAAACCTATGCATTATATACATAGGTATATTATTAAACATATGCAACCCTATGCGCATGCATTTGTCAGTGTCAAAATTGTTGGGCTGTCACTTTGTGTCATGCGTTGCTATTTAGAAAAACAAATTTGCAAATTACAAGATTGACACTATTTATTATTAGAAATATGTAATTACACGTTAGATTGCGGAATTCATAAGTGTTAAATATGGTACATAAAGACTATTTTATCGCCGTTGTATCATTAATATTGGTGGCAATCCCGTCAAGTTTATCCGAAAGTGATCCGTACGCAAAAGAAATCTACAGACCTTTAGGTCCTCTGGTTCGATGCAGTTTCTTGCCTCTCGAATTCCTCGAATGTGATGAACCAATTGACCATAAAGGAAATACATCGGCCAAATTAGCAATCGGGCATGGCTGCATTAATTTTGGTGGTGTGAGGTACGAAAAAGTTGAGAAAACAAAACTGCAGTGCAAAGCTTTAGATGGCATCGAATGTTATGGCAGCAGGAGCTTCCCGCGAGATGGATTTCCTTGTGTACGATATTCAGGACACTACTTTACGACGACATTGATTTATAGTATTCTGCTTGGATTTTTGGGCATGGACAGATTTTGTCTTGGACAAACAGGAACAGCTGTAGGTAAATTACTTACTTTGGGTGGGTTAGGTATTTGGTGGATTGTTGATGTGGTCTTATTGATCACAAACAGTCTGCATCCAGAAGATGGCAGTAATTGGAACCCTTATGTATAATCTTTAGTTATAATTTTGTAATGTTCCTACATGGTTACTTTGTGTCCATTTGTATGATTTTTTCTCATATCTAAATCATTATTATATTTCAACAGACTAAATCCTGTTTAAACATTATTTTGTATTGTATAAAGTTTAGACTTTGTGGATGATTGTGATATTTTTCATAAAATGAATAAATAAGTGGATTAAATAAAGTATTATTGTTAAATATATTGTCTTTTTATTTATGACTTTTTGGTATCTAGATCATCATCAGGCTGTATACATTGCTGGACACAGGCTTCTTCTACAACAAAAAGGGTTAAGGCCTTAATTTCTAGACATTCTAGACTAACATTTATTTTGGAATACCTTTGTTTATGTGTAATTATTTTAATTACAGAACCAAAAAAGTCCAAATGTTAAACTATTTTATCATGAGCAAGTTATAAAAAATGTTATTACTTAGAATAAGATACAGAAAAACAGATTTTACAATAGCAAGAAGAGTGGCATAGTTTACATAACAACTGATTTTAATTCTTTTTATATTTTAATTTCCTTGAATCACAAATAGGTATGTGAAATGGTATGGAAGAGTAAAATTCAATTGACATAAATCATCTCACTAATAGTGAACCATTTCATGGCAGAGGTATGGGTTAGAATGGCATAATAAAGCTGTGTAAATTAAGTGACTTCCATAGTGTTGAATAAATGAATTATTAGTAGTTATTATTATAGATACACAAAAAGTAGTTGCATCATTTTAACTTTTCATATAAAATAATTTTGTATTGTGCTAAATCAAGGTTATAGTATTCAACATATCACCATTACACCAACTGTACAGTGAAACAATATATGAAATGATTTATCAAATGTATTCACTGGAAGCTCAACTCTGGATTATTCTATCTAAAAAGCAAAGTATCAAAAATATTCTTATACAAATAAATTTTGGGTCCAATCAACATGGACCTGTTGCCAATATTATGAAAGATGTAAGACACGAAATAAAAAGCGTAGTGTGTTACATAAAATTTATTAACTTAAGCCACAAGAGCCGAAGCAGTGCTTGACTCGTATTTCCAGTTAGGTGGCAGCACACTCTTTGTTTTGTAGTAACGGGCTAGCCTGTGGATTCTGGACTCAACAAGAATGAGCCTGAATTTGCTGTCCTTGTCCTTCCTGTTGCGCTCCAAGTGCTTCCTCATGGCGACAGCCTTCTTGATCAAGTAGTACAGGTCCTCTGGTAGGTCAGGGGCAAGACCCATAGCTTTCATGATACGCAGGATCTTTTTGCCAGTGACAAATCTGACTTGTGCGACACCATGGGAATCCCTGAGCATGACACCTGTAACACAAAATGTAAATAGTTTAGGACTGAGAATAAATATGAGGATAATTTATTTCCAAGTTGACATTGCTCCAGTGGCAAACCAATATTCCAATATAGGTAGCATGAAACTAAACCTCTCTATTAAAGTAGGTTATCCAAAAAAATATTTAAAACATGCACATAATTATTACAAATACGGGTTCTGGTATTTTGGGTTCTGCAATATTATTTCATAGCATATTTCAAATTTATTGGTGAATAGGAATACTTCATCTGAGTCATTAAATTTATGCACCAATCAAGTATCTCTGCACCACCCTAAGATTGACTGGTAGAATATGCCTTAGGCATTAAGTCTGCCTTTGTACAATGTTTTGTATAAGAAAATATATAAATAAATAAATTTTATGTTTATTAAACAATTCAGAATGTTGACAACATTATTGTAATCTTTTTAATAAATAACTAAACTCTAGTATTCCATTACTTATGTGGAATTCAATGAAAATAAATAAGCAGTTTTACCATTTATAATAAGCACTGAACAAATCTAATCATAGGAACCACAAGGTCCAATTTGACAAACTCTTTTTGTCTATATAAATTTGTGGAGGAAAGCTTTCGTCTGTATATTATCACGCTAAGCCTAATAGAAGGGGTAGCAATTACAAATGTGGGCTAAATAGGACAAAAACTAGTTTTTTGATCTCTGAAATTTGGCATATTGAGCTGCAGGAAAAAATTAAAACTTTAAAAAGCTCAATTACTATCTAAATTGGCTATATTTACACGTGTGATTTTCGGTTCGTTAATAAGATCAGGAGCAAAAACATCGTAACCAAGTTAGATCATGAGGCTGTACCACATATCAAAATTTTTGATGACTGAGATTGTAATAAACTGAATAGTTATTATCTTATCCAGTCATTACTTTTCCAATAAAATGAGGAAATCTGGAGCGGCAAAAACCATGTTCCATCAGGCTACCATCTGAATAGTTTGTTCCATTAAAGATAACGCAACTGAACCATTAATCTTCTTACATCTTCACATAACACCCAAATAATAATCTTGTAATAAATTCCGTTTCGATGCTAAAAAGAATACAAGAAAGTTATAGCGGGATAAAAAAACTACGTACCAATTTGAGAAGGGGTAAGACCCTTTTTGCCGAGCTTGAAAATCTGTTCCTTAACATCATCAGCAGTCAGTTTCAACCACGTAGGGACGCTGCGACGGTACGGCAACGCCGATTGGGAAATACCCTTACTGAAAACATAAAATGAAGTGGTTCACACAGGGGCCATGTGGTGACGGCGGCAAGGTTATGTTTCCATCACTATAAATCTTTTGTTCGCGCAACAAATACACGTTTGTTATAACACGTTATACACTAGTAAATAAACACAAGAAATTACCCAGGTGCGTGCATACGACCCATGCTGGCAGATTTTTAGAAAATCGCCGATCTGACAACGACAACAAGAGAAACCAAAAAGATGGCAGCCGAAGCCCGGAAGAACGACGAGCGATTTCAATTCATTCAGTTCTCTATGTCCTTTCTATAATCTGTATTGAACGATTAATTCACAGATGACTAAAATGTACATTTATTAATGAATTTTTATTAATGTTTTCAAAATATTTTCCATGCAAAAATTTTGGAAAACACTACTGCTTTATTAGATAGCTCGCATCCAAAAAATTGAAAACTACAGTTTTTTTTATTTTTCCATATCTGTTTCGGATTTTTGCGGTCTGCGCTCAAAATGTCACATAGATGACTAGATCTGACATTTATGTACTTTGACAGTTGTGTAGTAAAACCTCCTTTCACGTATTGCGGTGAGTTTTTCATCAATAATGGCTGAAAAATATGGGGTATCCGAGGCGGAACTCAACCTCATTAAAATGCAAGCCGCCCGGCGTGCTGCTATGAGAAAAGAGTTCTTAAAGCAAAAGACCAACCCTTGGAAACACGCCTCTGAAGCTGGTTATGTTGTGAGTTGAAGTTAATTACGTAATTTTGTTATTAAAGGTTAATATAAAAACAAAACAGAATTTCTTATAATTACAGCATTTAATTTATTATTTATGTGTTCTTTCAGTTCGATCCTGCCCTTCAAAAATTCGTGTCCATGAAAGTTACCCAGTTTGACCACTTTACTCCAAACAAGAGGACAAGTCTATTCGGAATTGGCGCTATTGTTATACCTATGTTCCTGTATGGCTATGTAATTTGGAATGACCGCACTAAACGTGAAGCGAAAATTAGGTCTGGAGAATTGCGCTACAAAGACAGGATATTCACATTCTTATAAATATATTGTAAAATCAAATTAATGTTTAAAACGAAACTTGTAGAAATGTAATAATTAAATTGTTGAAAAAAAAATCATGTTATTTGTCTTGATCATAGCACTGGCCATAAAAGGAGCCAAATTCTTTTATTAATATAAAATTGAAGTTCGTTTATGTTTTCAATTGCTTGTCAACAGTCTTTCACAATGTCTCAGTATGGGTTTTCAGATTTAGAGTGCAAAATAATTCAAAATCAGATTGAAAGGCGAGCTAAATACAGAAAAGAGTTTCTGAGATTAAAATCTGATCCATGTAAGCACTCAATGGAATCAGGCTATGTTGTAAGTTTATGTGCATAAGTCTATCCTGTTGGCATATATTTATATTTACTGTTCAATGTTATTAATATTATACTCATTAATATGATTTTAGAAGCTTATTGTAAAGAAAAACTGATAATTTATCGTTTTTATACATGTCTATCAGTTTCCATTACATGGTAACCATCATAATAACATAGTTAAGTGGATAATATAATAAGACAATCACCTGTTTCCTCAAGTTGGGATGCTGACACGGATGTCTACATCAATGTTTTGCTAGACATCTCTTAAGCCAAACAAAACTGAGCCTATTGCTGTTTTTGAGGTAGTTCCAGGCTCCATGCCACTGTTAAGAATTTATTTGTTCAAAAGATGGATCAGAACCAGTTATTGAACAGAAAAAAAATTCTCCAAATTTATATGCAAAGGTGTACTTTTGCTCCTACGCTTTGCTAGCGAAGTTTCAAGCCTTATATTGAGATCCATGGGGTGCAAATCGCAATCCTACTTTGGGTACTAGCTTTGTGCTGCTGCTGAAGATTTATAATATTAATGAAAACTTCCTTAAAGCTACTCAACACTGGTATTTTCAATCCCATAGCCCAAGACAGTGTTGGGCATCAATCAATTAAGTTTTAATTGAACTAATCAATTGACTAAAAATTAATTGCAATTAAATTAATTGAATTTGAATCAATTGCAATTAACCATTAATCGCGCGTTACAATTAAATTATTTAAACTAATGCACATCAATTGCAGCTCGCGATTAAATTATTGCAATTATTTTTTTCAATCGATTGATGAAAAAATTAAAACTAACAATTAAATTTTGCTATTTTGTATGGAAGGGTGGTCCGCAAACCTTGTAGATGTTTAACGTTAATTATTTCATATACTCATTATGACTAGGTAGGGACACCAAAACTTAACAAATCCGCACATGCATGTACCCAATACTTAAAACTAAAAATTGATCAATTATTAATTGTATAAAACCTTGATTAACAATTAATCAGTTGTTAGTTGCTGTCACTGCAAATACAATTAATTAATTGTTAATTTTTAATTGTTAGTTCAATTAACATTTGCCCAACACTGGCCCAAGACTAATAAAGCACAAAACATTAAACCCTAGTGATTTTCAGTTTGATCCTGCAATTCAGCGTTTTTTGTCAATGAAAACCTGCCAAGTGGAATATTTTCAACCATCTGTGAGGAGTGCGCGTTTCGGCCTGCTATGCGTGATACTACCGATGGTAGTGTTCGGTACCCTGGTGTGGACCACTCGGCAGAAATTCGAACAAGACTGTCGTGACGGGAAAATTAAATACCGCGACAGGATGTTCACATTTAGATGAATATTTTTAACATTAAATGTTCTGATAGAGATAATGAACTTGTTGACTTTCTTTCCTATACATTAATTTTGAGAGTAGTTATAAGATACGATTTAGGGACCTTCAAGAAAAGAGCCTATATTTTCTTTAAAGGCAGGAAACGCACCAATTTATTCCCTGGTATTGTAGGGGTTCATGAGCGGTGTTTTCCACTTAACATCACTCAGTAGCTCGTTTGCCACCATATCGATAAAAAAAATAAACAGCGCGTCTAATTATACGTTGCGCCTCTAGAGTATATAAGTCTTTTGTCCGAAGTATTCTCATACCTGAAGCATTGTGTAGAAGCCTTCATTTTATGTTATATAGGTGTATGATCATTTAGTATCAAGTTCAGGTTAGATTAGTAATTACGACAGTGTCATATTTCTGGAAGTACATACTAATACATAATGGTCTTAGTTTTTACAGTAACTATCCAAACATTGAATTTCAACACAGTTTATTTTAATAGAAGATATAATAAATTTAACTTAGAGTATTAAGAAGCAACTACATCATGTATATGTAGTTAGGTATTTAGCGGTCATCCAGTGATTTATCCCGAGTAATGACGGAATCATCAAATTTCACCATATATGTAGTTCCTTTATGCCAGTGGGCTGTGACTTTTGCAGGCTGCAATAAAAATAATGTTTTAATTATTATTTCCTTGGCATATGCCAATAATACAACAATTTTGTAGCAGAATTTTTTTCCTGATCTATTAATGATTTATTCAAAAAAGTAATAGATTCCTTCTACATTATTTATATATTATTATTTCTTTACATTAGCTTATTGATGTATTATTTAGGTAATGGGACTGTGATGAAAAAATTCAAAATTGGTTAGATAGATCATCAGCAGGCTAATACAAATAATATATTACAGAAGGATATAGAAATAAACCATGAGCATTTTTATTGTAATTATCTGAAGAGTATAAAATATACTTACGAATCCACCCTTAGTGAGAACAGCCTCTATAATTCCAGCATTAAATGTAGCACAATTAAGAGAGCCTTTATCTTTTGGTACACTTATAAATTTGTTAATCTGAAATAAAATATTAGAATAGAAAATAAGAAGAGACTTTAGGAGACCTCTTCTAGACAACAAAGATAACAGATAAGACAATAAGATTCTAGACAATGAATACTATTTTGCACATTTAACATTAAAATCAACATGATAATTCTTAGTAAATTAATGACATATACTAATAATAATAAAAATGCAGTGATGGCCTTGGGGTATGGGCGCGCGGTCGAGAATCTCGGCGGTCGCGGGTTCGAACCCCAGGCACACACCTCTGACTTTTCGAAGTTATGTATGTATTCACATTGAATTATCACTTGCTTTAACGGTGAAGGAAAACATCGTGATGAAACCTGCACACCTAAGAGTTCTTAGGAATTTCTTAGGTGTGTAGTCCGCCAACCCGCACTAGGCCAGCGTGGTGGACTATGGCCTAAACCATCTCAGTGGTAGAGGAGACCCGTGCTCAGCAGTGGGCATCTAAGGGTTGATGAAGAAGAATAATAATAATTATGAAGTTTTAGGATAAAAGGGTCTTTGTTGTGTGAATTCTTTTTAAGTCATAATGGGATCAAAAATTTTGTTGGATAAATTTAATGCAATATAGAAGCTTTGTTTTTTAAGCTTACCAGTGCATCTTTTTCTATGATGTAATATGTTCTTTCATCATCATTTGCATGTTCTAGCTTATCAGCCTCCTTACCAAATAATACCTGAAAATATTATTTATATGTTCAACTATGATTCACAAAGAAAATGTATTAGTTTATAGTCATTAAGTAAGAAATGACAGCCTTAGGTCAATACTTGTTATAATTCAATATATAATATGTGAATTTTGCAATTTAAAAAAAAATCTGCATATGAATGTTCATATAAATGGTTTAACTGTAAAATTAATTACCTTCCACAATGTTGATTTCACAAAAAGCAGCATATTCAGTAATTTTATTTCACGTTTACTATTTCTTTCTCTGACAAAATACAAATCCAGTAAGCGAGTCCCCACATCCTGGCCGATTTCTGATAATCTGAAATATGACCCAGAAATTTTATTTTATTTATCTACATTTTTTATATACTACGGTATTCTTCACGGTATTTAACTCACTTGCTCTGTAGTTCGTGGATTGAATGTGACCGATTTTGACAATATTGCACTATTTCTGAGAATAAAAGTGCATAAAAAGCCAATGAAACTTCCCCTTTTCCTTTACTTAATGGCTTATCTAATATTGATGACTTCGAACGACCAGACGACATTTTTAATTAATTGTATTATTTATGGACGAAATTCTACCACTAAGTTACAATTTGTTTTATTCGGTAAGCATAAGCACAAAATTATAGTCAATCAAACACCCGTAATATCGTTCCAAATCCAAACGTCATATTAACAATTTTTACATTCTAAACATAGTAATTTGAAATCTCTTTCTGTTTGATATATGTTACATAAATTTCCAAGCTAAAAATGTGAACGGGCGTAAAGTGAGAACCGAAATAAATTTTAGTTGTCATTAGTGTCAACTGTCACCAATTTTTTTTAATGTTATCTGACTATGGTATTTTGAAAATACAGCTTTTGATTTTTTCTAGATAATTTAAAACAACTTTTTATATCAGGTCATTACGATAATTAGACTATACCAATAAAAGTCGTTTAGGCTTATTTGTCTTCATTAAAAGTAAGCTCGAGATTAGCGATAGGGCTAATATATTTTTTCGTGTTAGATGAATGGTGTATGGCACTGATACTCTAGATCGGGTCATTGATTGGATTTTATACATTGTAGTTAAAATATTTCATTTTCAGTTTATAAAAGATTTGGGTTGGAACGACGCTAGAACTTGAGTTTAGACATTTGGCATTATGTTCTTCTGAATTTAGTACCACTATTCATACGGAATTGCGAAATCAGATTAAATTGCGAACGGAAAAAAACCGTATGTATGTGGCTGGTTCATAGATGTTGTATGGATTTAATGCGTTCGATATTACGAATCGATATTTCGAATCGAAATTCCGAAACGGAATTCCGAATGAATGTGGCCGGCCTAAATCAATTTTATGCAAATTCGCAAGACAAGGTCACCGAAAATGGCACATGTGTTATAATAAACATCTTTCCTCTATCTTAAGGTACTTAAATGTCTTTTCTCAAGGTTTTTACAAAAATACTGCAAACTATACTACTTTTTAAGTTGTGATAGCTATGAGGATTAATCACTCAGTCAGAACGTAGTTTTCGGTTTCAATCCCCGGCACATACTTAATATGTAGATAAGTAGGTACTTACTTCTGACTCCTCTTAAAAAGTGGATTTGTAATTAATTATTATGTTCTGCTTTCAATCTATTTTTCTTACTCGTGTATCTCTCTATAGACGAGGCTCTTCCGGTTTAAATTCTGAATAAACGCTGCGACAGATCCCTACTTTGGAATACTACCAGAACCAAGAACAAACAAGCCAAGAAAACACCCGTAAAACTTTTTTCCATATACTTAGTCGCATAAACTCAAAACTAAGATTCAAACTTAGATACCGAATTTTTCTTATTTTTTACTTTTTGTCCTCACAAAAACCATGTCACGAAACAAAGATTTAAAGATCACATAAGGACTTGTTTCAGTACGGGGATCGAACTTTCGAAGCCGCGGCCTCTCATTTTACAAGCAGTTGCCTAGCTAACTTCGTCAGAGGCTTTAAAATCTTAGGAATTAGTGCCTTGGGATGGTAGGTATTCCTCCAGCAGTGTTCGCTTCGAGGTTTAGGTACGCGGATGAGAATCTTGGCGGTCGCGGGTTTAAACCCCAGGCACACACCTCTGACTTTTGAAGTCGTGTGTGGGCAATTAATTATCACTTGCTTAAATGGTGAAAGAAAACATTGTGAGGAAACCTGCACTCATAAAAGTTTTTAGGAACTTCCTATGTGTGTAGTGCGCCAACCCACACAAGGTCAGCTTGATAGACTAAGGCCTAAACTCTCTTAATAGTGGAGGAGGGCTGTGCCCAGCATTGGGACGTATATGAGCTGGTGATGATTTATTCCTGGGCGAGCTCTTACCCAACACGCCGGAAGTCTAAATCTATACCTACACAAACATTGTTTACCGTAACCTACATAAAAATACGAAATGTAGTGAGCGGTAGTTCCTCAGTGAATGGACACATACAGAAATATTGAAATCGTGGATTTTCTGATGTAATTTTATTTCGCAGGCACGGATGAGGCAATTCTCGCCGATCCAAATTTGCTCCGTACTGAATTACTTCACACTTTCACTGTTACGCTTATGAAAGCCGTTAATTTCATACGTCTTACATTTGGAGTTTCTTCGTATCGTTTCAGACGTATCACGACTTTGTCCCACTTTGAAGGCTCAATGGAAATAGCGCGGTCACTTGACCCGGTCCGCGCTCGACCCACTTTACATATATCGTGATAAATAAAACAAGGAGATATAATTAACAAAAACTTTACTTCGTATTAAAGCATATTATAACAGCATAATGATAGGCTACACCGCTGAACTGACCGAGTAAAGTTAACAAATAACCAGTGTGATGCATTGTTTAGGTCGGATGCGCATGCGATAAATTAACAATCAATTTAGATATCCTCGTAATAGGGCAAATGATGTCACAAATCAAATTATTTACGTGCATGTACATACAATTATGCATGTCTGATAAGGAATTCTCACATTTATTTTTTGCCCACGCACGCAACAAAATCAAAAGTACTAAAAAAACTAATTTTCTGACCTTTTTTGGTTGACTTCGTTTTGCTCTATGACCATTTAATATCCAGTATTTTACGTACTGGTTTAACTAAGGAGTGATGATGCATTTATGCCAAATCCCTCTTTCCCAATGTTCATCCAAACATTTTCGTTATTTGCCAACTTTACAACTACTTAAAACTAATTCAATGTACACCATATTATGCCTCAAACCGTGTAGAAATCAGTGCTTCACAACATTGCACTTTGCTAATAGAAATGCATTGACAATTTAACAATGACTGTTACTAACTGTGCTTTGGCTACGACACCTGTGAAAAGATGCCTACTTAATACTATTTGCTTTCCTTTGGCTAATTATATGTCAAATATTTTTAAAAGAAAAATTGCTCCATTGTGCTAAAAATGTTTAATAGCATGTCACCATAAGATTGTAACGATGAGATGTCTGTAAGACTTTTCGTCCTTATTTTATCATATAGCCAATACTATCAGAAGTTGAAAATTATCCCATTACACTGCACTCCCACCACTGCAACTTTTGTACACAAAGACTGTTACTTATAACAATGTTATACATAGGATTAATAGAGTGGATAAGCTCAAAACATTGGGCAACAAGGTTTCTCCATCTTTCAAACGTATACAACTGTAGAAGTCAGACAAGTACCATGGATATAACTTTTAAAAAATAATTTACTGATGGCTTTTTTTTCTCAACTCATATAAATGATCAAATAGTATTGTCTACTTTGTTAATAGCTGTTTCTTGTGTAATTATTCATTAAATATGCACCGCAGATTTGAGGCACAAATATTTCATGTATAATGAACTAAAATGGCAACTCCAATTAACAATCGTCCGTTTTTTCCTAAATGGACGGGTACATCAACTAGGAATTTAATATAGCTGTCACTGTCTAAATTTTATCTGCCTCTCACTATGGTAATCCTAAGATATAAAGAATATTTTGTTTGAAAATCGATTGAGCTAATTATTTTTTAATTAGTTGATTGAAAATATGAATGACAATTTATTTTATTTTCTACTTTGTCCTTATTCGGGCACGTGTAATCACATTTTTGAGACTCTACAATAGTGTTTCACACATTCATGTCCAGCATAATAAACGAACTGTGACCAAAATATATTGTTTAAACACAATCGGTTTAAAATTAATCCTTAAAATATCGATTACAGTGTCGCAGGTACTAATATAATTAAACATATGTTAAAATTAGTACAAAATGTACAAATTAATTAGTGAATAACAAACAAAAAAAAGAACTATACATTTCTATAAAATTAATTTTATCCGGTGTTTCATTTTCGACTCTTTGGCTCACTAGTTTAGCGCCTTGGACACATAACCGCGTAATTTAACAAACTGTTATCATAATATTACTTGGATAGCCAACTTACATGTTTTTTTTTTATGTTGAACAGGGCAATATCTTGGATTCCGCGGTAGTGTCCCTAAGGCGACTTTCTGTGTGATAACCTTCAAATGACACTGAAATTCTTATTTACTTATTTTATTTATAGTCTAGTCAACATGTTCAAAAACGTGTTAAATAGAAATAAAGCTCCTAAAAATATGAGCGATGGCTCATTCGATTCGGAATGACGTCTAGAAAAATGTTTTTGAAGGGTATATTAGCACATAAAAAATTGCAATTGTTATTAACAAAATAAAAAAAATAAAAAAGGTATTTAGTTTTTCGTTAATAACTTTAAAAATAATAATATTTAAGGAATTTTGAAAAAAGATCCTGAAAGAGGAGAAAATTTCCAATAAAAAAAAATTAACTCCCGGAATTCTATCTATATTATTTATATTATTTTTTTATACTGAAAATAGAGCTCCGCGAGGGCGTTACGGCATAGGCGCCGCCTAAAAAGCCGGTATATCACCTAAAACAATTTATTTTTAATATTAAATGACAATTTAAAAATTTGAAAAAATTTTGGTGTAATGTAGACACTTGAACGAAAAAAACCTCGGTGACAAAATTTTTTTTTGTCGATTTTTCAAAAAGTTACATCATTGTTAATTAACTCATTTTTTTCCAATCTCTGTTTTTATAAATTACGGCATAACATTTTTAATAATTGATCTAAAAATCTTTTCGCTTCGTGGAGCTCTTCATGTTTATGTACCTTATAAAGTTATGCAAAAAAAATTAATTTAAGTTAATTATTTTGTTAATTATAATTTTTTTAAATGAACTAAAAATGAAATTTCTCAAAAATGTTATTAAAAAAATATTTTTTTGGTAATGTATTATTATTGCTGTTTTTGCATCTAATATAAGTATTAATTATCATGGGAAAAATTTTTTTTACGTCATTTGTTAAGAAATTATTTATAAACAAATAGACTATTTTAGGACTTTTAAAAAAAATCTTTTTACCACATTATAGCATAGGTGCAATTATGATTTAAAAAAAAAAAAAATTCTTAAATATTTTTTTTTATATTTTATAATCGTTTTTTTTATATTTCAACTGTTTAAATAATTAGTTCAGAAATTATATTATTCTTAAAAATAATCACTGACCCTTTTCAATAGAATAACAGAGAAATATTTTTTTTTTATAAATAAATTAATTGCTTATTAATTTAAAAATTTGTTATAAACAAATAATATTAACCGTTATATTTTTTTCGAAAACTTCAAAAAATTACAAAAACAAACATATATAAAAAAAGTTTAGGAAAAATTTTTTGTAATAAAATAAAAAAAAAATACAAAAAAAAAATTTTCTTAACTTTTTTTATATATGATTGTATTTGTAATTTTTTGAAGTTTTCGAAAAAAATATAACGGTTAATATTATTTGTTTATAACAAATTTTTAAATTAATAAGCAATTAATTTATTTATAAAAAAAAAAAATTCTCTGTTATTCTATTGAAAAGGGTCAGTGATTATTTTTAAGAATAATATAATTTCTGAACTAATTATTTAAACAGTTGAAATATAAAAAAAACGATTATAAAATATAAAAAAAAATATTTAAGAATTTTTTTTTTTTTTTAAATCATTATTCCACCTATGCTATACTATGGTAAAAAGATTTTTGTTTTAAGTCCCAAAATAGTTTATTTGTTTATAAATAATTTCTTAACAAATGACGTAAAAAAAATTTTTCCCATGATAATTAATACTTATATTAGATGCAAAAACAGCAATAATAATACATTACCAAAAAAAATTTTTTTTAATAACATTTTTTAGAAATTTCATTTTTAGTTCATTTAAAAAAAATATAATTAACAAAATAATTAACTTAAATTAATTTTTTTTGCATAACTTTATAAGGTACATAAACATGAAGAGCTCCACGAAGCGAAAAGATTTTTAGATCAATTATTAAAAATGTTATGCCGTAATTTATAAAAACAGAGATTGGAAAAAAATGAGTTAATTAACAATGATGTAACTTTTTGAAAAATCGACAAAAAAAATTTTTGTCACCGAGGTTTTTTTCGTTCAAGTGTCTACATTACACCAAAATTTTTTCAAATTTTTAAATTGTTATTTAATATTAAAAATAAATTGTTTTAGTTGATATACCGGCTTTTTAAGCGGCGCCTATGCCGTAACGCCCTCGCGGAGCTCTATTTTCAGTATAAAAAAAATAATATAAATAATATAGATAGAGTTCCGGGAGTTAATTTTTTTTTATTGGAAATTTTCTCCTCTTTCAGGATCTTTTTTCAAAATTCCTTAAATATTATTATTTTTAAAGTTATTAACGAAAAACTAAATACCTTTTTTATTTTTTTTATTTTGTTAATAACAATTGCAATTTTTTATGTGCTAATATACCCTTCAAAAACATTTTTCTAGACGTCATTCCGAATCGAATGAGCCATCGCTCATATTTTTAGGAGCTTTATTTCTATTTAACACGTTTTTGAACATGTTGACTAGACTATTAGAGATTACTGCAAATGCGGGAATTAAATAATTCCTGTTTGTAACTAGGTGATTGTTTTCAACGTCATTTGAAAATGCGCACAAACATTGAAATTAAATTTTACATTACATATTTACATTTACTAATTTTACTGAATACATAGATTTGTATATGTTTTAAAATAACAAAATAGGCATAGATTATTTAAGAAAACAAATCATGAAATGGCCGCGCATATCTATGCTCTGTGGTCCAATGTTAATAATTTTTCATGTTAAAAGTCAACTATGTTAGTTTTACCCATGTCCCTTTATATATAATAATTAACACAAAAATATTAATGTTAAAGTCCCACCAATTTTTAAACTCAATTCAACTAGACAATTGTGATGAACTTGAGCAAATTATAATAACTCGAAATTAAAGTTTATATAACTCTTCTGTGACATGTCCTTCAATAGATTTAAATATATATTGTTTACTATGAATTGTAACATAACATGACATATGAACATACAAATGCAGACATACATCAATAAAAATAATGATGTTGATAAATGATGCAAGCGTTACCACAAATATACATAATGCATACCGAAAAATACTTACATACTTGTAAAAAATCATTAACCATCAATGAATTAAAAATAATCATCCTCTCAGATTTGCTTATATTTACTATTGTAGTCTGATAATTATCAGTAAATAAACAATTCCCCAACACTAAAACATGTCTGCATCTGTATGTAGCACACCAGACAACTTATAGGGGTCTTATCAAATTACAAAATTATGCTTACATATTGTATAATATCTATCATGAGTCAATTATATACATAATTCTATACATTATATGTATGCATATATATCTAACAGCATGTGGACTGAACCGTCTCAGCTTCCAGTAAATTAAAGTCCATACCGTTTGGTCGGTTGAATCCAGTCTTTATTCCGTCCCATCCATCTTCCACTTTGTATTCACCTGTCTGGATCCTATTGTACACTTCCTGAGCGACTAACACAAATGCCTGTTCCACATTTAGCCCCGACTTTGCTGATGTCTCTACATGGTGTAAACCTAAAAAAGGATTTTATTTATTTTTAACATGTTTTAAATTATTTTCTTTAATTAAATACTTTATTCACATTTTGATTTAATCAACACAAGTTCTGAGTTTTGGATTTATGCCAATATTAAAATGGGCCAAATTCTATACTTAGAGAACAAAATCAGATCTACAAATTTAAGGTGCCTCACATTGACATACTTATTGAGGAATTTCTAAAAATACATACATAATAAATGTTTTATCAGTCAAAGTTTAATGAGTTAGTATGAACAAAGATTAAAAATCAAAATTATTCCACAAAATTGCTTAAAAAATTATGTAAGCCTAATTGAGAACATTTATAAAAGATAAATTAATTGGGTTAAAAATATCCATACCATTTGAATATAATTTTTATCTGTCATTGCATTAACTTTAAAAGAAAAATATTTTTTTTAAATTAATTAGGTATAAATATATAGTAACACTTTAGTGCACTGATTATAACCAACATGTGTTTTTAAAACAGATATGCCAGTTTGTTGACATGAACAACCAATAACAACATAAAGAATTGAGGAAATGCACTGAAAATGTTTTTTTTATTAATTTAATTACTTAGCATTCACTAATATAGTGTAGTTCTGAATAAAAAGTTAAATCTTAATTAATACCAACAGGTATTTGCCATTTTAAGCCACCATTTTTTACAGTCAGGGTGCCTTTAAGTTAATACAATGAGGTTTTAATCTTGGCAGTTGCAGGTTCAACTTTCAGGCATTTAGCTCTGACATACTATTGTGTGTGTTTGCAATGAATTACCATGTAACTTTACAATAAAAACAAAATGTGAGGAAAACTGCCCATCTGTATGTTTTTAGGAATTTATTAGGTGTATATTCCTCCAGACCATTCCCGGTGGAAGTCATTAGGGGAGGCCTATGTCCAGCAATAGACCAATATTGGCTGTTGAAGATGATGATGCTGATATTTCTCCATCCTAACATAGGCTAGTATGGTGGACTAAGGCCTTAACTGTCTCAGTTGAAGTTTAATGATACATTTTTCCAAAGTAGTTTTGCAATTGACTAAAAAATATTTTTTGATTCAAAAGAAACCTAAATTTATTTTAATAATGAACTATTTCAATTTGTATTTAATTGCCTATGTAAGTCATTCTAATTTGTTATTACTGTTAGACATTTAGAACTAGACAATATAATGGCTACAAAATACTCTAATGTAATGAGTATTTAATGAGTTAACAATAATTATTTTTGCCACCTGTTCCCATCAAGAGTTAGTTTAGTTCGTGCTTAGTATAGGAAAAATCTTATTTATTTTTAAAATAGGTCCTAAAGTAGAATGGTACAAAATTTATTCAAAGCAAATGACTTTTTATGGCAATATTTCAATGGATTAGGACTTTTGTCATGCAATGGCATATTTAACTAATGAGTTGCAATTATAATTCTATAAAAAAAAAATTAGTTACCATTTTCTTCAGCAAATAGTCTCGCCTCCTCGCATGAGACTTCTCTTCGTGCACCATTTTTGTTGTCTGTGCCAACAAGGTCCACTTTGCACCCAACCAAAGCAAACACTGGCCTGTGAGGCTCTATATGCCTCTTAGCCTCCATCATCCATAGTGGTATATGCTCAAAACTTGATCTATTGCACACATCGTATACAAGTAATGCACCAACAGAGTTCCTGTAGTAAGACTTTGTGATTGATCTGAACCTCTCTTGCCCCGCTGTGTCCCACAGTTGCAGTTTAATTCTAGTGCCATCCTGAACTTCAATTATTCTCGCGAAGAAATCCACACCCACAGTTGGGTCAGACAACTAAAAATTAATGCGCAATTTACTATTTAAAGCACTAAAATGAACACGAAAACAAAGGATATATGACTTACCTCCGCGAATTTCCCGTCGGTGAAGTATTTCAGCAATGAACTCTTTCCGACCGTACTATCACCGATAAGGATCAGTCTAAATTGATAATCAAATATTGGATCGACCATTTTTTGACTGCAGTTTCAATAACATCAATTGATAGTAACAATGGTCTTGTCGAAAATTACGTATTGTAAAAAATGACAAATAGAAAACATCAAGCTTTATGTCATAGTCATAGGGTGACATTAATTTCTTGTCTATGATTTTGTAAACATTCTACAATTTAATATTTATTCATGTAAATCAAACTAATAACCTAATGATGAATTTAGATTGGATAATAATACCAGGAAAATCCATTAATAGAAAATCACTGCAATATATACGATTTTAAGTTTACTTTTTTAAATCAAAACCATCCGTTTCCTCCCTGTTCCATTTTGAATGAACATAAAAGTTTGTTTACATCGTTCATTCATTCAAATTTCAATCAATGTCGTAGATGTTCTCTAGACAATCGTATTTAAAAGAATTGTATTTTAATAAGTGCTCTCATATTTTCTCTTTACATAGGTTCCAATTGTATACTTATATTTACATAGGTTTTATATGTTAGTTGTTGTTTATTAGCAAACTAAGAGTAATTATAACCTTCATGGATTTTCGTTGGTGTCCCGGTCACTTGGGATTGTTAGCCGTGTTGTAAGTAAATTATACGTTGTTTCCACTAAATTATGTTCGTGTTTAATTCAAGGTTTACTTCTAGCCGAGTTTAGAATACTAGAAAATATTTTTTTATTACAGATAATTGAGATTTATCGGTAAATTACGATGAATAGTAATCAAGTGTACAAGATGAAGGACAATGCTATAGAACACTGCGATAACAAAACAAAATCAACCCCCATTGGTAAGAAACATTGTTAACACGTTGTAATTTATTAACAATATCATATTTAATGTTTAGCATTAATAAAGATCCATGTTTCGACGGTTAAAAGAATTGTTAAAGTTGTTTTTCATAGTTATTCACAGTTTTGGCAATTAAGGTAGACATTTAGATGTTATTAAAGGTTTTTGGAGCGAGAAAGTTTAAGATAACTATGCGTTTATAAGTGTTAGAAGATTTATTTTATTGGAGGGTGAAAACATATTCTACAGGTTGTATTATAACTAGAGGGGGTATTTTACACTGTAGTGATGAATGTTAATTAATCTTTTCGTTTTTTTTTCAGCCATGGTAGCTCCAGAGTTAAAACAGAATGCTGATGCTGATACGGAGATAACAAAAACTTGTGCAGTGTTGGGTTGTGAGGATTTTAAAAATTTGGAATCTGAATCATTTTTTAGGTAAGATATTGAAATACATGATTTAAATATTAAGGGGTTTAATAGCATATACATTTTCTTCTTTTAAATTAACGCAATACTGGATTATTTCTTTTCAGATTTCCTGAAGATCCAAGTCTGAAACAGATATGGACCGATCTAACTGGACGCAACAACTGGACTCCAACAGATTATTCTTATATATGTATTCAGCATTTTGCTGTTGATTGTTTTATGGTTGATGAGGAAGACAGAATGGTGTTGGTTGATAAAGCTGTACCATCTTTAAAACTCCCTAGACATGTTTTGGAGGTGAGTGCTATTTTTTATTATGGTTTATTTGATAAGTGGGGCATTTCACGTGAAGCGGACAGGGAAAAAAAAGTGAGGTTCTGAAAATCGTTCATATTCGGCCCATTTATACCTCTAGTAGGAATGAATGTGGACACAAAATATTTTTTTTGTATATTAAATATTTCACAAGTTATGGGCTTCTAAAGAATTGCCGTAATTGAAATATCAATTTTTTAAAAGTCGTTTATCGTATTTAACAAATTTACAATAAAATATTTAACATAGCGATATATATTGGAAAAATACTGTTCTTTTTAATGATGAAATAAAATTTTAAAAAATATTTTTTTTTCATGTCCTAAACCGGAAGTAAACTTTTCAAACCTGAATTTCAGTCACTTCGGCCGCTTTTTTTTTCTTCATTTTTTTTCCAAATATAGCTTAAAGTGTACTAAAAATACACGAGAAAATTGAAAATGGAATCGCTATAAGTTTCGGAGTTAGAATAATTAATGTACCATCGCGACGCATTGGGCGTGGTATCTGACGCTTTTAAGGTCGAGTATTTTGCGCGATATTGCATTAAAACTCGCAACTTTATTAAAATTTTATCTCGTTTCAGCGTATTTTAGCTCTAAAAAAGATATGGAATTAGTATTATTAATAACAAATCCAGTATCAGTAGTTTTTGCGTGCAAGAGTAACAAACATATATTTCATTCCATATTCTTACAAATTTTTGCTTAAATAATATTAGCAGACTATATATATTAATATTATGTCATCATCATCATCATCGACATCAACAATCCATATGGGCACGGGTCTCCTCTACCATTGAGAAGGCTTAGGCCATAGTCCACCACGCTGGCCTAGTGCGGGTTGGCGGACTACACACCTTAGAAATTCCTAAGAACTTTTAGGTGTTCAGGTTTTATCACGTTGTTTTCCTTCACTGTTTTGTTAAGCAAGTGATAATTCAATGTGAATACATACATAACTTCGAAAAGTCATAGATGTTTGCCTGGGGTTCGAACACGCGACGGTCGAGTTTCTCGACCGCGCACCGAAACCTCGAGGCCATCACTCCTTTAATATTATGTACTTAACCCAAATATAAATTAATAAAATATTATAAAGAATAAAATCATTTTAAGGAAGCAGTAGATAAAAATATTATTTGCGAAACACGATAAATAACGCAATCTGCAGCGTAAGTAAGTAAGTAGTAAGTGTCTTCCTTAAAATGTTTTTATTCTTTAATAATATTTTATTAATTTATATTTGGGTTAAGTACATAATATTAATATATATAGTCTGCTAATATTATTTAAGCAAAAATTTGTAAGAATATGGAATGAAATATATGTTTGTTACTCTTGCACGCAAAAACTACTGATACTGGATTTGTTATTAATAATACTTATTCCATATCTTTTTTAGAGCTAAAATACGCTGAAACGAGATAAAATTTTAATAAAGTTGCGAGTTTTAATGCAATATCGCGCAAAATATTCGACCTTAAAAGCGTCAGATACCACGCCCAATGCGTCGCGATGGTACATTAATTATTCTAACTCCGAAACTTATAGCGATTCCATTTTCAATTTTCTCGTGTATTTTTAGTACACTTTAAGCTATATTTGGAAAAAAAATGAAGAAAAAAAAAGCGGCCGAAGTGACTGAAATTCAGGTTTGAAAAGTTTACTTCCGGTTTAGGACATGAAAAAAAAATATTTTTTAAAATTTTATTTCATCATTAAAAAGAACAGTATTTTTCCAATATATATCGCTATGTTAAATATTTTATTGTAAATTTGTTAAATACGATAAACGACTTTTAAAAAATTGATATTTCAATTACGGCAATTCTTTAGAAGCCCATAACTTGTGAAATATTTAATATACAAAAAAAATATTTTGTGTCCACATTCATTCCTACTAGAGGTATAAATGGGCCGAATATGAACGATTTTCAGAACCTCACTTTTTTTTCCCTGTCCGCTTCACGTGAAATGCCCCAAGTTCCAACTTGCAGCTTATCTAATGAAACTATTGGTTTGTCAAAATATCTACAAAAAAAAGGTCATTTTGTTGATTAAATAATTATTTAAAGATTATGTGTTGCTCTTAAAATGAACAGTAATTTTACATAATCAATTTTATTCTTGAGCTATTCAAAAATGTTTCAAAGAATTGAATTGTCTGCAAATAAATTTCCTAAATCAACATAATTTGTTGCAAGATTTTTTTAAATGGCATATTTCTCAAATTTTACATTTATATACTTACTACCTTATCTCTGTCTTAGCTGGACATGGTCAATTCTGAACAAGCATACACTTAATTTTACTTATGGAGTTCCAATTCAACATAGTTGTCTGGCAAAACTAGTGTTTAATGCAATCTTTGTATTGAAGTTATTATTCCATTCAGGTTGAATATATAGATGAAGAGACACTGGATAATGAAGACGAAGAGTATATGGATACTGATGAGGATGACGGAGACAAACAAATGAATCACAACACACACATTGATATGAACAATGTACCATTAGCAAAGGAGAATGAAAATATTGAACTGTTAAAATTATTTACTGAAGTGCAAAGGATGCAAAGGCAAGCAATAGGACTGAAAGACAAGCTCAAATGCAATATGAGAGTACATAACAGACAAAACAGATTTCTACTGAGAATAAGAGAAATTATAGAGATGAAGAAAAAGGTACTCAATCAGAAGCGAAAGAAAAAATGTAGAATTTTACTATCATTGCAGGATAAAATTAAAGAGGACACCTCTGGGTTGGTACTTGCTATGCCCATGAGACAAACAGAAGATTTAAAGAATTTTGCTCTTAGTATCTATAAGTATTCTCCTCAAGCATATATCTACATTAGAAATACACTCAGAACAATGTTGCCTAGTACAGAAATTTTAGATTCGTGGGTGACAGCAGGCTATCAGCCCAAAAATTTAGCTTCAAGTCTTATTAAAGTAGTTGCGGAACAAACCGAGACTCAACTATCATGCAAAGTTACACTAGGTTGACGTTAATATTAAATCTCTATTTTTCAAACTAAATAAATTCAATTTTCCCATCGAATGAGTTTTTTTTGTTTCAATAGCCCTATTGTGCCCTTATGCCCACGAAACTATAGACAGACATATAATATTTTTTTCTGGCATCTTAGTGCCTGCAAAAGCACCTGATTAAAACTAGTGTGGTCAAAATATAATGTTTTTGGGTTTTAAAACTTTTAAGATTCCTTTTTAGTACTTTGGTAGTCGATCGAGACAAGTCTGAATCCTTGTCGACAGGGATACGATTTATATTTCAGGTGGAGATGCTACCAAATCTACAGAATCTTAAAGACTAAAACCTCTGTAGCTTTCACACTCAACAGAACTACCATTGAGAATATCCTAGAAAATTAAATCTTCATTATTCCATATCCCGCTTGCCCCGCGTTCCCTTAAATTTTGCAATATTAAAATTGTTCTGTTATCAAAATGGTTAAGCACTTGACTTTAGAAGTTCATGAGCGTTTCTGATAGAAATGAGACCATCCTCCTTATCGCTCATAAGATTAGTAAGAGCCCTGTGATGCGCCTATCGAAAGCGATAACTTAAACCCTAATTTTACTAAGGGTAGCGGACATCGTGGCGGAATTATTGTAGCCTTTACTATTGGGCGAGATAACTCATATCCCTCCCTAGTATTGTAAATTAGCGTGTTCATGGGCAACCGAATAAACTTGTACAGACTGAACAAACACAGAACGCGACATACTGTCGTGAATCATGTTTGGTTTTGCTCTATATTTAGATAATTTTTATTTTAAATCCAAAATATTAAGGTACGGTAAAAATGTAAAAAAATATTCAATATTAGAAAAAGATATTTAATGGGTCAGGCTTGTTTTTCTCTTTTGGATTCGTTTACGCATCTATTATTTACATACTACTTGATATTTCTGCCCACTTATTCTACTGAACAGTTTGAAAACATTGACTTTATTGAAACCAATAAGATTTTACAAGTGGAAACTGGAGTAGGTATTTGGTACAAGAAGAGACGTATTAATACCGACCTGTGCGACTAGATGTCGCTAATATAAACTTTTAGATTTGTTAGAAAGGGAAGGCGTAGTAGTCCACGGAGCCAAACAAACGAAGTAGGTACGAGCGGTTCCGGCTCAGTGCCGTGATTCCCTCCTCGCGGAAGGTGGTCTGGTGTCGCAACCGTTGACACAATCTTACGCCGCGCGTGAACAAAAATAAATATCCCATCTGTTTAAATATTGTGCAAGTTTTTTTTATTGTTTCCCTTAAAAACTAGCGTAAAGGATGTGTGTGTTCCGCGGCCCGCCATATGGTCTAGTACCGCAATCGTCCTAAGTTCGTTTCTTATTGTTTTCGTGTACGTAAAGTGGCCGAGTGGTTTTGTTTTCGTATAGTGTGTTGTGAATGGATTTATACAACGCGATTATGAAGGCGGACGCGTCGTAAGGTACGTATGCGTTGTAAAAACGCGTAATTTTAAGTTTTGCGCGCATGTCGAACTATTTATTTCCGTCAGCCTGCGTCTTAGTCTCAATGATTGGAAGTATAATGCTCGCGGAGTGGCTACCGACGTTCTCGGCCACACCGGTAACTGGACTTCGCAATCACTATTCTTTGTGCGTGTTTGGTAGCCTTATACGTAGCCCGCAGCGCCTTAATCGAACAGTATTCAACAGTCCTCGAATTGCGTGTAAAATTTTTAATGTACGACATTATACAGTCGTAAAGCAATTATATTTATATTATATACGAATGTCATATTCAAATCATGTCTAGAAAACATTTCTCCGCACTATTTATGGTGTGGAAATAATTTTCTAATTATTACGCGCACAAATGAAAGTATTTGTTCCTGATTTCTTTTGTGTGTTCTTAATTAGTAGAACTTGCATTGTGGGATTTATAGGTCATGCTCAAGTTTTAATAATAGGAGGGTAGTTATACATTCTTGTTACGCTTTCCTGTCAGTAACGTTACCTGTTTGAACGTTTAAATTTTTTACTGACAGTGGAATTACATTTATAACATTCATTTTCGTTGAATAGCTGTTAGCTTTAGACAGTTCTGACGATGTCTTGACAGCCGTCCGGAAATTAAAACAAAAAATGGGAAAATACACAATAACTTTCTGCGTATTTCATTTCGTGTTACGAGTGAGATTTACGAGTTTATATTTATTTCTTTGCACGTAATGGCGTTTAGTATTGTTCTCCTTCAATCTTGGTACGAATGTCCGGAGATAAAATCTAAATTAATACACCACAGCGCTCCGTTCAACTAATTGAGGGAGGGATAACATTTAGGGACAACCGTCTCTATTAAAGCGGTTTCCTTCTTTTTTTTTAAATAAGTATAGAAAAGTGCCTAAATTAGTACCCGATGGAACGTAAAGTGAGCTGTGGTCCAAAACATATTAGAATTTTTGTCTGTCGAGAAAAAACCACCACACTATTATACTGGGCTGTTTGAAGTCCGACATAGGCAGATTGATTTCGACATACAGGGATTCATAAATTTCAGGGATGCGATATTATTTCGCCTTAATTATGGTGAATCCGATAGGTGTGATGGTTCATGGCACCATCAGCAAAATGGGTTTCTAGAAATTGTACTTACCGGGTTAAACAAAATTGCTTTAAATCAGTTTTTTTTTAAAACAGCTGAACCACATCAGGCTTAGACCGTTCACCGTTGCTACGCTAGTTTCCTTTGACTTCATAATATGGCTCTAATTCTTTATTCGTTAAGTCTTGTTATAACATACAATAGGGTTTAGTTTTGAATGTTCTCGAATATATCGTGTGAAAAATTCCTGGTTATAGTTTTTACACTATGTGGGAGATGAAGTTACGGTCTGTACTTTAAGAAGTTCGCCATAGATCTATAGACACTACTTGAAAATTCGAAAACACTCATGATAATATACTTACTTAAAACGACTAAGATTGTGTGAATCAAACGCTTATAGTCATACCAACAAAATCTTCAAACTATGTTATACCTCATTCACGATAAGTTGATTCTTTTGGCAGATGTCAATTTTTCTGAGACATGACTTTGAAATAAAAAACGTATGATTTTATTATTTTAATGACTTGATAAATATAAAAAAATACATACAACACAAAAGTCCCTAAAGATATAAGCGTTATCCAAAAATTTTGAGACTTTAATGCTTCAAAGTAAAATTAAAATAGGAATACTGAAAATAATAGACGCTTGCATAATATTACATCGGTCGGACGGAAAGGGACGTAACATCGTTCATATCGATATCCACGTCAATAATTTTATTGAACACTATGATGATCATGGCTGTGCTCCTTTTTCTTAATAAAAATTGATTTAAATATAAAACTATTTTATTTTTCAACCTTAATTTTTAAATACTGCGTTATTTTTGGACCTCCTGTCAACTTAAAATAGGTGGTTTAGACCATGAAACTAAACTACTTTTCCAAAGAAACATTGGTCGAAAAATAATAATTCGACCCTCCCATAGAAAACTGCTCACGTGGTCGATTTCGTGTAGAAGGTCTGAATTTTTTTTTCACTTTTCGACCCGTGTTTCTTTGGGGAAGTTGTTTACTTTCGTGGTCTAAAACACCTATTTAAATTTGGCGGGAGATCTAAAAATAACCCTGTTATATTAAATAGGTACTTATTATGACCCACCATCGCTTATCTACATAATGTTTTACATGTCGAAAGTAATAAAGAATTTCACACATAATGCAGTATTTTAAAACGCAATATTTTTGAACTACTAGATATTTTCTGTTTCCCATCATTAGTCGATATGCCAAAAGAATCAAGTTATCGTGAATGAGATATAACTGGCAAACCTTATGTTAATAGGAATTGCAAAACCGTGTGTGGGGGTTTTAAAAGTTGGCTGCAGCAAAAGGAACTGAGCGCGTACAGCCAAGTCAATGTTAGAAATCGCCCTTCATTTGCGCAACTTCCACGCTCGCCGATTAACCGTTTAAGTGACCACGTGTCACACCGTAACGTGCAGCCTTCTTCTAAGTCATATCGTATGGTTTCATTACAATGCGATTGAGTTGAGCAACCGGAGTAAATATAGCCACTGCAGAGAACATTTTATGCATTATGCTACTTGATGTTTGGCGTAGGTGAATTTATTGTTTTTAGTTTCTCTATTTATAATATTAAGTAAACAAATGTATTTTGTAATACTAATTTTTTTAAAATTGAAGAAAACAATAGAAATTGAAATATTAACAAATCAGTTTTATTACGATGAAAAATTCAAATCAGCTAAAACATGAAATACGGCGCATTCGTGACAGTTGTAAAGAAATAACAGTCCTTTTCTTGAAATTCAAGATTTTTATTACTGAAACATGCAAGTTATAGAAACTTGTAAATGTGAACAAAGCAACTGGTTAGTCGACAGTCGCTGCTTTGGAACATTTCCAACTTCCGTTTTTCAACGTGGTTTCGTGTCGGATGGACGTGTTTAAAAATATTTTCTCTTTTTCTCCAGTATTTGGAAAGTTTTTGTGGGGTAAGAAATGGATGCATGAATGTAACGACACTTTATTGTACACACAAAAGTGAAGAAATGTACAGATTACAATAACAAATGACAAATTGTTGATATGGCGTGATATCGATCTCTTCTATCCAACCTTTACTTTGGATTGAGCAAAAGATGAAGGTAAGAAATTAAGAATTTGTTAATGTTAGAAAAAAATTCTAGTACCTTACAAACAAAACAGACCCTTTAAAACAAAACAGGAGAAAACATTAAATATGATACGTTACAGTGTGTTTACCGGCCATATTGGCAAACGCTGATCGTGCAGGTCCCTCCAATGGACAGATAAGTGCAAGCGTTCATGTTTGGGTTAATTAGTTTGGAATATTCGCCGCCCACCAGTGGGGTAGCGTGGGGTGGTGTTGACACACCCGGTGACAGCCGATATTGATATTTGAGGGTCTTTTATTTACTGACATTTTCGAGATAAATGTAGCTAATTTGGTGAAATAATTTTGGATTTATATGTAAAATGTTATATTGATGAATGTTATGAAATGAGATATTTTTGGAACGAATGATGTAGTCCAGGCAATGTTTTTGAATATAGGTTAAAAAAACACCTATGCGCTACTAACGGTTTTCTAGTATATTGTATTCTAGTATAATGAATAATATTGTCACGATTCTGTAGTGCAGATTGATGGAATTCGTATACAAGAAACTAATAGGTACTGTACTACTATTGTTATTAGTATATCTCTATCATAAGATCGATATATTTTCGAATATCGATTTATCTATAAGGAAGATATAATGACTCTTCCATAGACAATACTGCAGTCACATATTTTTAAATCACTTATTTTCCCCCACGATCGTATGTTTTCTGCAAATAAAATGGCAATTTTCTAAGTTGGCTCCGACTCAGTGTAAGTGCAATAGAAATGGGCACAGGATGCTGGGGGCTGGGGCCCACGACATAAGTAATTCAGTGAATGGCCCGCCATTGTGGATTGCGGATTAGGGATGGCCAACATCCAAGATAGGATCGATGTTTACATCGATTTAAATTAAAATTTGTGGAAAATCTTTATAGTAATTCTCATTTGAGTATGCACTATTATTTTTTGTTCATAAACATATGTGCAATAAATATCTATTAATTTATCATATACGTATACGATTTGATCATTCTAAAAAAGTGATTACATAAAATAAATAAAATCAAAAAGAAATACAGGTGTTTTATTAGGAATTCTATTAGATTTGTGTAGTTTATGTACCAAAATTATTCACACCTTTATTAAAACAGTCTGTTAGGATTTTTGTAAATTGAAATAATTACCTTTGTACTGATTACAGATTGATTGATTTAATCTCTGATATCAAATCATAGGAACAATTTAACGCCATCCCTAATACGTGTGCTATCTTAGTGTTGACTACATTATTCTAGCGATATTAGATTTTCCCACAACTGGCTGTTGTGTGCTGGAATCAGTTATGGTGATTTTATCGCCGCACCCTGTTGTTACATCGTAAATACATAGTTAATTCCGTGCAAATGCTATGAACGCAAATAGTCTGCTATTCGGTACCACCAGTGGGGTTTAGCGAAAGGATTTATTATTCTGCCAATGACTAATGAGAGATGAAAGAATTAGAACAAATTGTACTCAACAATTTAGAAATAATTACATTAAATAAACAAATCTTATCATTTCCATCACCAGCACCTTATCATTTTGATTAATGAGGACAAATTTAAAATATTCAAAGTTCTGAGCTCTTATTTATGACCATCTAATTTCCGAAGTTTGCACACCGGAGCCGTAACATAGTTCCACGCAATTCCAACTGAACAACTTAGAACCATCATTACTATAAATCATTGTAACGAACAAACAGCCTACACTCATACCTATATCTCAACTTGTTTAATTAGCTTTCGCCATCGCTCGGCTAATGGTGTTAGCCGCCGCGAGCAGATGTATTTAAGATAAAGAAATAAAATATTGCAAACTTGTGAGTAAAATTCAACAAGATTTAATACATAATGATAAACATTCCTTAGTCTGACAGAGTGAAAGTAAAAAAAATCTGTCAATTTAACTTTTTCTAACACGATTACTAAGAAAAGGAAAGATATTGTGAAGTCTATTTCGAAACAGTCTGGAATTTTCGATTAAAAGATTAAAGCGTTAATAAAGACTAGGAAATATTTTACGATGCCCGTTTTGGCAGAGTGTAGGCATGGCCATTAGTTCCTGCACATGACGATAGCATCGCGTTATGCAAACGCGTGTGTTGGAAATCTCCCATGGGGTAGCGCAAATTGCGACATTACTGCGTAGATTTAGAACAGCGACAAATACAAAGGTTTCCCTTCGCTCTTTGTTCAAATATAATAAAAGAGTTAGTTTCTAGTTTGCCCTACACTTTGAAGTTGTAGATTTGTTTAACAAAACCAATCGATACTTAGGTCACCTTCTCGCCAAGTGTTGCCATTCTCTAAGAGGCTAAGCATTCACTGCTCTCCCAATCCATCAAACGGATTGATTCCATTTGTTTAAATCTTGTTTAGTCTGCTTACGCTATTTATTATTTATGAGAAAAGGGAACAACAAAGAGCAATGTTTTGTATGAAAAATGAGCAAGTTTTACTTCATAACATTAATAATAATCTAGCTTATTCCAAAAAGCTTTGCTCTACTATCTTTGCATATAAAATAATCATTTTTATTTCGTACAATGTAGAAGACGATTCCGAATTTCGGTTTGTTTTCAATAGTAAATCCTCTTAAAATTATGAAATGCCGACGACCATTTGTTTTAGTAAAAAATAAAAGTCAAATAATTATTTTGACATACATAACCTCACGCCTCTATTCCCAGAAGGGGTAGGCAGAGGCGCATTTCTTAATTATTTTAATTGAATAGTAATTGATCAACTGAGTTTGATAGAGTCCTGGGAAGTTAATTTTTCAGTAATTGACAACTTCTCGCGGATTTTGATTCTAATGAACTACATTAAATCTTATTTTACAACAAATTCATAATAAAAGGTGTTTGTTAATAAAAACTTTGGCAGCTGTAGAACTTTAATTCCTGTTTATTGACGTAAGTTTAATCATTTAACCGAGGAACCTAAATGGGCTGATAAATGCATTTATTTAACTCTTTTTTTCTGTATAAAATGCAGCTGATAATATAATACAATGTATTTGCCGTATTAGATAGACGCGAATAAATTATTGGTTTTCCTCCAGTGCTCTTCTTGTTTGCAATTCTATTTGTGCATCTCTTTGTAAATTTTATGTTCGTTCCTATTAAGTGGATATATTTTCTTTGAATGCTTGATTACAATGGTCAATGTTGCATTTAAGATTACATTGATTCCGTGAAAAGAGGTTGGTTGAATAATCGCTTTTTCTAGTAAGACCTTATTGGAGAATAAACTACAGTTAGAAACAGGTTCCATAAATAATTATTAAACAGTAGATCAATGTTTTTTCTTAATGTTTCAGACAGTAACTGAGGAAAAACAGTATGAATAATACCTTTTTTAATTAATTAAACTTGTAGCGACTATCAATTACCTTTTTTCCACAAATTCTCTAAACAATTTTGCCGGCTTCAACTATTACTTCGTGCTCAATACGGGAATTATTGGGTTTCTCAATTAGGAAATTCTCAGTAGTGGTACGCAGTCTGGAAATGTACCCAATAAATGGCAATAGATTGCCCTTATTACGTATATTTAAATTCATATAACAACTGCCTTCCTTTTCAGCGATACTGGCAGTACGATATACAATATTTTCATTCCCATAATGTTGTCATTTGAGTCATTGTCATGTTTGATGGATGGTTGTAGAGATTGATACGCGATCCATCCGATTCTTCTCCGCTGAGACACTTAATCTGTTCATGTTTTTGGGGATCGATCTCCGTCACACACACCTAACTTTAACAAGGTTACATGCGGTTTGGTTATTTTTATCATACTAAGTTAAAATTAACAAAACACATCAATGATAGTAATTAAAGAAGGTTATGGGTGGGAGACCAGGAAGCTTCGATCAACAATCGAACGGGTCCAACTTAATTATTTGATTTTAAATGACGTTAAATACGTTAATCACGAAAAACAAAATCGACGCCAAGGTAATTTACTAACCGACAAATTCGTATTTAGAAACATAATAAAGGCATAATGTACCGTTATTTTATTATGTAGTTTCAAACAAAAACAAACAACAAAGAAATCGCAAGCACATTATTAATCTATACTTTTTATGGAAGTAACTTAGTCGGTTGAAATATGTAATTGTCCTAATTATGTACATATGTGGACAATGTAATTCTTTTTGTCTTTGCAACATAAAAGTATTATAAATACACCTACAGTTATTTTTATTATGTTAATAGATGACACGAAACATTTTAGTCGCCACTTCGCCGGGGATAGTAATTCTAAGAATGTATTGTTTTAACTTCCTGAATTTCTTCGGAGAAATTTCGTCTTCTGTAAGTAATTTTGTAAGGTCTAGTATTGAGCACTAATGCTATCTCAAGAGTCTGAAACCTTTTAGTTAGTAACTTTAGAAGGGTTCTACATTTTCCCACTGGGCGCTATCGTCCCAAGTGGTAATGTTGAAAGGTATTTTTGGAGAGTTATTTGGTCTCAATATAAATGCGATATTATGATAGTTATATAAATAATATTATAGTTATTGAGTCAATATAAAAACCTGTCCCAATTTACCAGGAAGGTTGTTTAATAATTAAATAGGTGGTTTAATTAACCGAGTGATTTCAATTTGATTTGCAAGTTCAGTCCCTGGAAAAAACAATACATATTTGTAAAAATATTTGTCCACGTCCGTATTTTTATCGTGCAGTGGAGTAAAAAAGAAAAAGCTTTCGTGAAATAAATTTATTAAAGAAAATAACTTTCTTGTAATAAATGTGTATTCAGCAGTTATTGATTAAAGAGAGAGTGGGCTAAGAATCTCGTTACAAGACATTCGGATGGTTACACGTAGGTTCAATAAACGGTGCCCATTTTGATAGGCTATAAAACTGCCCTAAAGTGAGCGGATATAAACCGCAGAATGCGATACACCTGGCCACGTTTGACCTTCGCCCCTCTATTATATCCTGAGGAAAACGTGTTGATCCCTTATTATGATTATCGTAAAAATATTTACTTACCTCTGTTGTATTTGGTTTCTTCTAAGATAGACTTAGTAAGGGTTATATTGGTGTAGTGTCAAGGTGCTTTTCTAGTATTAGGTAAGCACTAAATGGGTTAGTAGGTCTTCGCTTTGCTTATTTTTGATGGCATCAGGAATTGGGGGTGTCTGGATGGTGAAAACTATTTTAGAAATTTGTTTCCTGAGTTTCTAAATAAAAACATTGTATACTAATGATTACGCAAGTGTCGGTGGGAGATAGAACGGTATTTATTTAGTTTTGCTGATAGAATGAACGATGCCATTAATAAATATGAAAACTTTGGTTACATAAAGGCTCATCTTTACAGAGAACGTTAAGTATTGTAAATATTAGAGGCGTCGAATTAAAAAAATCTTCAAAAAGAGACCCAGATGAATTGTTTACAAAACTTATTAAGTATATCGGTGTGGCTATCAAATCTGTAAGTAAGTTTTGTTGCGAAGTAGAGTTATTTAACAACAGCGGATATAGAATATAAGGATAACATGAGATGGCAGGATGTCGTTATGACCTAATTACTTATTCTTATTACTATAACTTTTGCCGGAGTAGATCGTAAACTTTATTAGTTTTATGAGCAAGTCGTATATCAGGTACTTGAGAGTTTGAGATTCGTTGTTTTCTATCGATTTACCGTATAGGTAAACGCTTTTCTATTTTATTAAAGACTTCAGCCTAGTCCTTAAAAGAACAATGTTTCCACGTCTAGTCGAGTTTTAATATATCTTTATTTCACCGCGAATTTCGAGTAAAATGGTTGGAAGTTTCCGATATATATATTCGATATATATTCCGATATATATTTCCGATATAACTTTAGCTTCCAGCTAATACTGTGAATGGGTAAAATTCTTTAAAAGTTGGCATTTGCGCTTGCCCTTTATGTTTGGTGGTATGTCCAGGGAAATGCCACAGTTCATGAAATACCGAGGCTGTGGGCGTGGGCTGTTCCCAATATTCCGCGAAAGGCCAGCAACATGATAATTGGCTTCAGCTATAAATATTGAGAAGTCCTTCACATAGAGCTGATTAATGTTAAAAAATCTGGCATATTTGGACCTCTGTTATATACGTGGGATGATAAAATACATTGGCTGTAGGCTATGATATTGTAAGATGTAAATTTATATAAAAAGTTATGAAGGCTTTGTAACAAATCCAATTGCGTTGTTAGTATTATAAAATTTCAGATAGGATGAATGGGAAGCTTTCCAGGCCAAAAGTAGCATGTAATTTACTTGTTTTATTAGAGGTAAGATGAACTTACACATTCAGATATTTATTATTAGGATGTCCTACGTTTAAGACAGTCTTTTCTGCATGCATATTAAACCATAAGTGCTTTCATAGGTCTTGCACCAGCTGATGCATTTGAGTTATTCTTATAGCACTTTAAATTCTTTTTATTTAAATTCTAAATGGATCAAAGAAACACAACTCCTTTCCGAGTATGCAGCTAGGTATTTCGATCTACAATCGTTTGTGAATTTTATGTAACAAAGTGGAAATTCAATTCGGACTCGAGCGTTTCGCGAGGGAATTTCTTTGTGCGTTGTTAAAATATGTTAACCGTTGCTGTTGTATTTATTTGGAGTAAACGAGGGGTTGTTGTGAGGAGGCAATCAATCGACCGTCGCATTCGGTTGAACCTGTCGGAACCGCGCACGATCAATCACTATCGCCAGCACTAATTTCTAGTGATGTTTTCGAATGTTGATTTTTGAAATCGTTCTGACGGTTCGAAGGCAGTGTTGCCAACGTTTGCATTTCCATCGCCCTGATTTCGTGAAAGCTAGAATGTTTGAAGCGGTTTTTATTTGACCGTTTTTGGCCGTTAAAGCGAAGCTCAGATTTGAAACACAAACGTATTTAAAGATATTTAATATTTCACAAACGTTCCTTCATTCATATTCAGACATAAAACATTTGAAAAATGGTTATTAATTTAAGTGCCCTAACACGACGATTCTTCTTAAATGTACCAAAAAATTTTGCCAACATTTTTTCTTAATTGTAACATTTTCTTTTTTAAATATTTTGTAAGCATTTTTTTCTTTGATCGTGTAAAGGATCTTCAGTCGCAGGCACGTCAGTTCCTTTCCCTGAGGAGTTTGTGTCAAAACGAGCGCTTTATACCCGGCTCTGCGTGTTTCGTGAACTCTTTTGAAACGTCCCGCTGTACAATGGATACAAAACGAAAGGTGAATCCTTTCCTGTAACCCCCGTGTCCTTTATTTGGATATTGTTGCGGGATGTTTGAGTTTCCTATATTCGAGAATGAAGGAATAAATCGATCTTTTATAACGTTTTTTATTGGCGTTCGATTTTTTATTGCATGTAATTTTTTTAATGTCTATGTTCGACGTAAATGCATAGACAAGAAATAGTACTTACTCTTTGGTGTTTTTAAGCGCATACAGCCAATGAGATTCCCGTTCATAATAATAGGAACAAAGTTATGTCATGAAATATCAACTATACAAACACTTAAAAAGTAGCTTTACAAATTATTAATGGATCAAAAAGTGACTCACGATGTCTATGCCAATGTGATTTCTGTGTGACAACTTCTATTGTTTTGTGTGACGCACAAATATTTGTTTCCGGTTGGATATTTATGACAAGTCCTCACAGTTTTAGTTACTATACCAGGGAATGGTGAAAAAATATGTAATTGCCTTTTGGTATAAATTGTTTAAAGCTTCTAACTGCGTTGATAAATATTTTCATTGTTAACGCCACATAATCTAACCGAAAAATTAAATGAAAGAAAGACATGAATTTCATTTAACGCAGTATTTTTATTACAACAACCTAAATAAGAGATCGTAATGCTCAAAGTAATTCACGTTTTAAGGCCTGTGAAATATAATTTTAACCTCTTTTTATTATTATGGTGGAAAAGAAAGTCTCGCGTCGCGCCATAACTTTATGACGCCGTTGCGTAACATAAACAATAGTGTAAAAAATGAACGCGATAGAACGTAACACGTCACGGGTCAGTCGACGAACAAAATGAGTGGGAACCGCGCGCAGGCGATAATTTCGACTGACAATTTATATGTGTATAATGTAACAAAAACACTTCGCAATGTTATACAATAAATAAATTGCGTGTTACCTTGTTACGGACAATTTTATTGTTTTAATTTTTTTCAGAGTGATTTTGCCGGTGTTGTAATTCGTGATTGTGTATGTGTCGACTTACGTTACCTCTCAAAAGTGTAATAGCTTATAACTTTAATATAGTTTTTATGAAACCTCTTTCGTTAATTAAAAAACTGCGAATATTTATATCCGTATAATTGGTTACTTTGCATTAATTTTTAAATGCATGTGTAGTCGCCATGACGAGTTAAAGTACAAATTTAATACATTTGTAGATAAAATTTCATAAACTAAGCTTTCGCTACAAGCTCCACATAACTCGCTGACCTGATTAAAAAAAATATTTTGATAAATAAAGTTAAAGCTACAATCTACTATTAAGTAAGTTATATTTTACTAAAAGGAATGCAAAGCAGGCAAATAAAAATAAAAACGATAAAGTAGCCAAATTTTGTATAAAGCGAAGAGTCCCGTAATTTTTCATCAAAAGTTAAAACAATGGCATAATATAGTGAGCAAAAAATTAGAACTTCCATTTCGCAGGTGGAAAATTGCATTGAACGTATAGAAGTATATGAAGGCGCGCATAACAAAGAGAAATGTGTTAGTAGGCAACGTGAATAAAAGTAAAAAGCCCGCGAGTGTAGTGCGGACTGCGGGCGAGGCGTCATTATGTGTCTATTCTAAAAATTTTACGCTCGGCTTGCTTTATGAATACCAATATTTTCACGTCGGCACACACGTCCCTTAGGTTTCTCTTTTTTATATAAAAAATATGATCGTGTACGCCGAGAACCCTAATAATAGGATAAAGGTAATTTTCATAAAGGCTGCTTTGTGTATGGTTGTCAATAAAATATTTTTTTTTCTGCAAAATTATGAATAAAATATATTTAATACGACTATTATAATACCGTAAGGTTATGGATGCGATTCAATACTACTCGTCACAGATCTTATTCAACTTTTAAGTTTTTGTTGGCAATCAATGTTTGAAATAATCCTTTTTAGGCGTTTCACCAATTACATTATAATTTTCTTATAATTACAAACATTACGGCTTCTTGTAGTTTAAGTACCCTCAAATGACATTTTATTTATATTTATGATCCAATATATTTTTTACAATTATCAAAGAAAAATAACGTTCATATTTTCAAATTAAATTTCGCGACAGCACATGTTAAAACAAATGACAAGACTCTGTTATCTTTATGAAGTGTAGAACTTGGCTCTTGAGAAAAACGCTTTTATAAAGCTCAAGGCCGTAGCCCTCAGCGACGTCCCGTACTCCCGGGAGTGCTGAGTGAAGCGGATTATTTTGTGTATTCAGGTGGAGGGTCGACGTGTGTTATCTCGCCGCTGATCTGTCAGTTACCGGAGTTACGTAAAAAATGATACAGGTGGCATGTCAGCGCGTGCCTCACATGCTGATTGTGGTCACATCCGGGGCGTCTCATAGTTTTTTAAACGAAAGTATTTCTTTAAAAGTTGTATTTAAGTTATGATAGAAACAATAAAATAGGAATATTTTTTGGAAAGGCTTAATCTGATTCATAAAATTATTTTTGATTTCATCTGTTTTTTTTGGCATGAAGTATACGATCGGGTTGATTTTAAATAATAAAAATGTAATAAACATTATAGTTGCATATAATGTTTAAATTAAGTAGAATGCAAAATAAAAAATGCACAATAAATCTTTTTGCGCATAAAAAAAGTATTGTACATGACACAATGTATAAAAGGTTGATTTGCGTTGTGGTTTTATTTTGTTTACCTTTACACATTAAAACTGTTCGCACATCGAAATACGATATGTAATGTAGGCTAATATCAGTGAATATTTACGCACATGCAGTGTCCGACATTCAAACGTGCTGATAGTTTGCGATTTAGAAGCAATTAGTGTTGCAACTAAAGTGAATCCCGAGTCCACAGTAAAGCTTAATCTAGTGTTGGAGCCGTAGCCACAATCCAATTGTCATCCTGACACATGACGTTGTTACCTAGAGGCTTAGCTCACGACGTTTGCAAATGAAATAGCTCGGATGTAACAATAGTCTAGCTTGTACAGTTAATCTTGTAAGCGTCTGAAGAAATTGCGGCTTTGCACCAAGTGGGGATTTTGGTAAGAATTTCTACTAGCAAATTACTAACTGTTTAAAACGTTGTACGAGTACCGGTTTTAGCGTGAAATCATTTGTGATACGCTTTGTGTGGGACGTATAACGCGATCTCCGCTAGCTCCTGTCCGCGATTTCAGAAACCAAGATTTTATAATACCTAAGTATTGACATATAAACAGTTTGAGTAAGTCATACAAGGGGTATAATTTATATCTGCATTTAATTTTTGATAATCTCCGAGTAACTAAGTTTTTCTTAAGAAATTATACAGTTTATGTTAAAAAAAAGATTTTCTGAATCATTGAACATAAAAATCTTCACCGATGGTTTTCTAAATTAAAAAGCCAAACCCAAATACTAACAGTCCATTATATTTTAGTCAGGTTTCATTATAGAAGTTTGTCATGTACAATTTAGAGAAAGAAAGAATGCAGGTCTCAATTCATTACTAAAAAGTTTCAAAAAAACTATCCACGACGTAAAACTAACACAGAGTATAGGAAAGATGGGGTTCATATTTATAGTGCTGCTGGAACTGAATACCTCATCTGTACGTATAATTTATTTACAAAAGTGAGATCCAACTTCAGTGAAAAGCGTTTATAGTGGATTCCGTGCAGCGCAGTCGGAGTTGATGTGTCGCCGCAAATGTATGTTGTGAAAAATTGATAGCTTAGAGTCGAGCCGTGCAATCGATTGACGCGCTATTTTTGTCTTTTGCCACAATGCAATCGGCTTAAATATGATGTAGTGCCTCCACCTTCGTGATCGAATCGACAACTTTACTAGAAGTGTTTGAAAACAATCGGTTTGATTACATATTATTTTTGGAGCTAACAACGTTGGAGATGTCAATCTTGTTATAACATTAATCATTTAACAATCTTTATTAGCAAACTGAGAAGTTTTTGATCTTTGTCCACCTCGACCTTGATGGCGAACTATTCACTTAACTAGTCACATATGGAGAACATTTAGGTGTGTTAGTTTCTAACGATGTTTTCTTTTACCGTTGTAGCGCGTAATTATTCAAGATAATTGTCAGACCAATGCAATAAATAACACGGTGGGTAGATTAAATTATGACTTCTTTGGGTTTCTTTCAATAGTCGTTGATTACATCATAAATCAATGTGATTGCGATGTTGTAACAACATGAGTGTTTAGATTCTCCTACGCATACAGTTTCGTGGGTGCTTATTCTAATATAACTTCGTCTAAAGTAAAGAAAAACAATGCTATGGTGAGGTGTAGGACGATAATTGAAATGCTCTGTTTTAGCAACGCAATCGTACTTAAACAAATATGTGGTTTGTGTAATGTATGTCGAATATGTAAATCAAGTAATCACGCGTAATAATGACTTCAAAATGGTTTATATTGATGTTGTTTGGAGTTTTAAGTGTTTTGTTGTGATGCATAAGGTTTCTTTTTAAGGTTATGAGCTTCCTGCGCTTGAATGAAGTAGTAATGTAATGATCTGGATTTATTATGATTTCTTTTGGAAAGATATATAAATGTTAAAAATTATTATCAAATTATGGTATTCTCTAGATTACTAGAGAATAATTTAATCGAATGATTGAGTTGATTTTCATCATTGGCTTGCCTTTTTAAATTATAAGATCAGTTATTTGTGAAGATCGTGACCATTCTGTCGTTTGAAGATATGGGTAAAATCGATTGACGGAAAATGCACATAATCCATGATGAGTGTGGTAAGTGTTAAACACCTTGTTTAAGGTGGATATACGGAAAGATTTGAATATCCCGCAATGAAAATAGACGTAATAGTAAATGTAGGAAAAGAATATAGGTATATTTCTGTTGTATTTTCAACATCCATGTGTAAATACAAATAAAAAATACAGTGTAAATACTCAGATGAAACAACGTTTAAATCCGTTTCTCATTAAAAGTGTGGCACATAAATAAACAAAGGGATGTCGAATAATGAAACATACATAAAAATTCCTTATTACCACTACTTCCGCGGAATGCGTAACGCGCTGCGTTACACTCTATGTGCGTATGTGTACAAGCGAAATTATACTGTAACATCTTAAGTACAAGGTACATTTTTGACCAATGTGTTGGGTTTTAATATTTTTTGTAATGTTCTTTTAGAGCGCGTGGTCTAAATTTAAATGGTCGGATGAAATTCGGAAACGTTTTTGAAATGAGACTAGAAACATAAGCGTGTTGTTTATGTAAATGTTTATGACCCGGCTGCCATAGAGTAACAAAGCGACAAAGACTTTGAAATCAAAACCATAGGTACGATTTGTCATATCGCATCCCTAGTAATGTAAAATTCCAACTCATTTTTTTAATTCTAGTTTTTGTAATAGAAAGTTTAAGCTGAAAAACCTACAATGTATTTTTAACGGAAAGAGAAAACAAGCAACTATAAAGGAACTAAAGTACATGCTTTTTTTATGCTTCTCTCTTCCGCTTCCTTCAGCTGTTTCGTTTGTTGCGTTTTACCAAAAGGCGGCGTTTCCATCGATGTTTCGGCGAGTAGTTCATCCTCGTTGGGAAACAGTAATTGAAACTAAAGTATTTAATGAAATTAAGTAGTGATACAGATAATTACGTACTGAATTAGTTCTTCCGTGAATTCCTCAAGAAAAAAACTTTTGAGGTACCTTAATTACAGTAAAATTCAGTGTTATCTTGGCGGTTATAGTATTGTCGAGTTGTGAAAAATGATGGTAAACAATTATGCAATTTGAAATTTATAGTCGCACTAGGCCAGCGGAGTAGACTAAGGTTTAACTTTTTTACTTGTAAAGGAGGCCAGTGCCCAGCAGTGGATCTTATATAGACTGTTGAAATAGAAATA
This sequence comes from Cephonodes hylas, assembly GCA_030295005.1. Classification (NCBI taxonomy): domain Eukaryota; kingdom Metazoa; phylum Arthropoda; class Insecta; order Lepidoptera; family Sphingidae; genus Cephonodes; species Cephonodes hylas. The sequence continues at coordinate 12,660,442 of AP025371.1, forward strand.
GTGAAATGTAGCAATAATTTCAACTCTACGGTAATGTATTTATATTTTTGTTCGTGAAATGTGTTTTTGCATAATTATGTAAGAGTAAGCAATTTACTTTTTCTCTGGTGAAAGTATTTATTCAAATGCTGGCAGACGTGTGGACAGCATTGGGTAACCGCAGTGAATTATGAGATACTAATCTATATGCATAGTATGTTATGTATATATCTATAAACAAAGTAACAAAAACAAAGATAACAAATAGATGTTTTAAATTATATATTTTCAGGGGTGATAAAAATTAAGTTTGAAAATTGTTTCATTAGTAAAGAGATGAAAATATATTAATGTAGACGGTGTTATAGATGAGTCCATATATTACGATTGTTTGATTAATATTTTTGCAACTATCACAAACAATTAAATATCAATTTTGCTAGCGTGATTTCCGCATCCTGTTGCTAATTTAGTGATAATTTGAACGGAAACTCTGTCGCACACGCAGATAATATTATTTGAACGCATATTCAAAATTGGATAAACGTTTTATAAATTAATATTTCGTGTTATTACTTAGTTAAATCAGGTCTCTATCGACCCTTCCGTGGGTGCATGATTATTTTGTGAGTTTAAGGCGCTGTCTAGTTCTACTAATATATCATTTTAGCACGTTAAACAGGCACAACTTTTTTTCGGAGTTGAGGTTGGATTAAAAATAAATTAATAATCATGATCATCATCAGTAGTTGCAGTGATGGCCTCGAGGTTTAGGCGCGCGGTCGAGAATCTCGGCGGTCGCGGGTTCAAACCCCAGGCACACACCTCTGACTTTTCGAAGTTATGTGTGTATTCAAAATTGAATTATCACTTGCTTTAACGGTGAAGGAAAACATCGTGATGAAACCTAAAAGTTCTTAGGAATTTCTTAGGTGTGTAGTCCGCCAATCCGCACTAGGCCAGCGTGGTGGACTATGGCCTAAACCCTCTCAAGGCGTTACTCTACCACGTTAGCCTAGTGACTAGTGGCTTCTTGTGAAAGATACATAGAATATTAATATTGGCCTCAGAGATTTGCATCTCAAATTCTGTTAATTTTGACAAAATTGTTCTATTACGTAAAGAGAAGACTATTCAATATTAGATTCAACTAGTTGTGTTTAATAAACACTTTGTATTGTAGTTTAGCTCAGGTTCTTTACTTGACAAAGATCAATATTGACTGAGGTGTCTGTGAGGGTGAAATAATGTCTTTGGCGTCGTCTGTCGCATCGTCTATCGTCTTGGGGCGATACGAACCGCCGTCAAAGGACATTAAATTAAACCTAGCTTGGCCAATGCGTTTTATTGATTCCGAACTGAATTCATAGGAAAGTAATGTTCCCGTGATAGTCGTAAAATGACAATTAATTTTATATTGTTAATTAGGTTTACAATCGGTGCTGGTAAAGTACTTTACTGGTTTTTATTAGACAAGACATACCTCACGAGCGATGCCCTGAAAAGGTTGGTAGATGCATCTGAAAATATTTAAAACGAAAACGTACATTTAAAACTTTAAACAAACGAATTATCACGTGTCTTAACGGTAAAGGGAAACATGAAACCTGCACACTTAAAAGATTTCAGGATTTTTTAGGTGGTGCAGAGGCAGAGCTGTGTGCCTTGCGTTTGAACTCGCGACCGCCAAATTTCGACTCTACAGTGCGCCTAAACCTCGAAGCCGTCACTCTAAAATAAAATAATATCATTCTCAAATTTCCTCTAAATTAAGAGTATTATTCGCCAGAATTATTTACGACAATCGACCCCCCTTTCTTCAAAGAAGCATTGACCCGAAACGAATTGACTAAAAATACCTCACTTTGATACGTTCTCGTGGGCGGTACTTTCGTTAGTAGCCTTGATATTTAGCTTTGTACTCTATATTTTTCGATTGAGAACGGCCATTCCTTCATGTAATAATAAATAGGAGGCCACGCCAGCTGAGAATTGGTGGAATATCATAGAAAAGTAATTAGTGACCTATTACGAACTGTTGTAGCGCAGTTGATAAAACATGAGACTGTAATTAGAGGCTGGAGTTTTGAACCTCTTGAGAAGACAAATGATTGTAGGATCCATGAATATTTTTGTCTTGTCTGAGTTTTTGTCAGACTGAATATTCCTACATACACCCATACATACATCAGCTCACGCCTGTCTCCCGTTAGGGCAGGCAGACTATAGAGCGCCAAATGCTACGGTGCAAGCGCACCGCTTTCGCTTCCTCCGCTGACATTATCCTCTTCAGGCATGCACGTCGGTTTCGAAGACACTTTATATTACCTTTTTTAAATTTCTGTAGAATAAATTGAATTTCGAAAATTCCTGTAGTTTTATATCAACGACACTAATCTTAGATCGTAATGCGGTGTTGTAACTATATATTTATTTATGTATATTTTTACGATTTTAATATTAACTTACTCAGCGAACCAGTATTTTTTTTACGGAATTTATACAAAAAAGTTGAATGCTATCTCTCTTCCAGGAAAAGCCAATTAGATTTTTCATTTGGTCATGGATATTGCAATTCCAGTTAGACATTTTTATTCACAGTGAAACCGGTCAATGGAAGTACCTAGTTTTTACATTAAACTCGTGCTAAAAATAAAATGGATTAAATCGATTTTGCTATTTGAATTAAATTTAATATTGTAATTTTTTTTGTGGTATTCAAAATGCAAAATTTATTGTTTTTTTGTTTTGGCAAAGGCAATGTTATTATATTGGATCGTGACGGCAATTGAAATATCGTCGACATAGACTCATTCATATAATATTTTGTGTGGCCTAGATATCGAACCTAGGACCTCTGTATCATACAGCATTTTCTTATGTCGTTTGATCACGAGCAGGCATGAAAGAATGGAAGGTACTGAAATAAACGTAGTTATTTTCGTAGCTATTGACGTCAGCAATAGTTAAACGTAATTACCAGTACTTTTAGACGTAATAATTTCCCTCTAATTGTAATGTATAATTGTCTTTAATATAGATCTTATATATTTTTACACTTCTTTTAAGTTATTAGCGTTTAAGTTGTTAGTTAAGCTTTTTTCAAGAACTTTTTGTTTGAAGAAATATCAATGGTTATGACCTCAAATAAAATTCTGAGTTCTAAACACAAATGCAGATAAACTTTTAACATTCGCCTTTCGATCAATGGGAAGTGTTGAAATTCTCATAATGTGAAAAACATTTTAATATCTGTCAACGGGAAAGTTAATCAACATAATCCAGCTCCTTCCGCTGCGCTCAACCGTTCGAAAGTTTTAATTAAAAAAAGGCAAACATTACTTTATGGATCGACAAAAGTTGGTGCGCTGAAACCTTTCAGGATTTAAACGATGCTTTGAATTTTTTATTTAGTGTACTACCAATATACGTTTTAGGCCGGATCGATGCGTTAATTAATTTTAAGCCATTAATGTTTTTAGGCCACTGATCCCGTTTGGTGGATTTAGTAAATTTAGGCTAATAATCATGTTTAATATGATACCAAAGGTATGGTTCGATGGACTCAGAATAACTTTTATTGAAACAGTTTTTAAAAAAACCATTTAAATCGTTAATTAAAATTATGCTTATATCATTTCGGAATATTACCACTACGATGATGGCATAAAAATATTTTAAGGTCCATTTGAACCATGCATCTCATTGATGTGTTGCCTTCAAATTTTCCAAAAGACATATTTAGTTTTACCAACGGCGCTCTACAGTTTCTGCCTACCCCAGTGCATGCATTGCATGTATAATGTATTTAAGTATTCTGAATAGTTTTATTAGCTTCTTAAAAGACTCTTGATTTGTTTTAGGAAATATAACTAGAAATGATTACTAGAATTATATAACTAGAATGATTAAAATCCTTAAATGCTAAAGTTACTTTGTTAACCCTTAATTTGACAATGTATGCCCTGGCATACATGAAATTTGAAAAAAATATTATGTTTAAAAAATTGCAGAAATAACATGGTTTATTATTTTTATCTACTTTCAACACTATCTATTTTTAGAAGAAAATATAAAACAGATGTCTGACAACACTCGTTTATGTGTATCAATTACAATTACAAAAAAAAAAGCTTTTTACTGCATTTTATACTTTGCCAAATTAAGGGTTAAGAATATTCCTCAGTTCATATCTTCTAAAGAGGCATAAAATATAGAACAGTATTTATAACACCAGGTTTTATTGAAGAGGCTACAAGATACGAGACTATGTGAGTTACTTCGCGCGCATTTTGTAAATTTTCAAAGAATATTGAAAGTGTCTAGACAAATAGTTGAGTTCGTCGTTGAAAGTCTGCAATAGGAGATCTTGCTTCACAGAATTTATAACAATGCATGCAATTTTTGCAGCCAGACTTTAGCAAACTTTTGTTAGATATATGAAACTTATAGACACATCCAGATTTGTTTTCTGATATGTTGTTGCTTGAATTTAAAATACTTCTATCCGAAATACTGACGAGAATATGCCTTTTTCTCTCGTTTAAACCTTACGCTCTAGCAGATTTTTATTTAGATAATGGATATATCTCCTGGTAGGGTAAATTTGTGAACAACCCTTCGACTTTCGTCGTTGACGTCGTCGCTATTTAATAACTGATAGTAACATTTTCCCATAATACCCCAGGATCAGTGTTGTAACTAGTCTTTTATGCACCCGGTGCGAACCTTCAAACTGCGCCCCTGAAAAATGCTCTAACCAGGCTTAGCTACCATGCGTGTGATAAAACTAGATACTAGTCTGGTCATTTCTGCGCCCCTCCAGGGTCTGTGTCTGGGCGCTGCTAGCACCGCCCTTGTTACGGCATTGCCCAGGATAGACCTGCTATCTTTCAAATATTAATTATCATCATCATCATCAACAGCCCTTAATTCGTCCACTGCTGGACATAGGCCTCTCTTATGGCACGCCACTGGGCTCGATCTTCGGCTCTCCTCATCCAACCACTGCCAGCCTCTTACATATATATCACTAATTATAGCTGAATATTTTTCTACTTAAATCCCACGTTTTGATTTTGTACATGAATTTATGTTAAACACAACTACACTCACTGTCTACGAAAATTACTGCTGAAATAAATCCAACTAAAATTATATAACTAAAATAGACAAATAGAAAACATGTTTGTCACTCTTAAAATCCGCAGAAAATATTTTAATAAAAGCACTGCGATTATTGATGTATTCAATTTTCATCCCAGAAATTATACAGGGTGTATTTAGACCGTGATCGAAAACTGAGGCAGGTAATAGCGATAGTGATTACAAACCCCTTGGCATTACAGAAAATCCTGACAAAAAATATTTTTTTGAGGTTTTCCATACAAACCACATACTTTTAACACCGATGGTCGTATGGAAAACGTCAAAATTTTTATTTTTTGCCGGCATTTTTAATGTCGCCACTGGGTTTGTGATTACCCTCGCTATTACCTGCCTCAGTTTTCGATCACGGTCTAAATACACCCTGTATTTGACGCCGGGAATCTACAAGTAACATTTATACATACTAAATTACCGCATAAATTCTCATCTAATTCCACAGTACTGATTGGCCATCAACGAAGCAGTAGTAATCTTTTAGACTTTGAGCGCGCAATATGCATCCATCGGTGATGGACGCAGTGTTTACATTCGCTGAGAGCGCGCCCGCCGATTCAACCAGCCCGCTGAAAGATTAGTTAACACTCAACTCGATTGCTCTGCCCAACTTTTATGTACACTCTTGTAACTTGAGTAATTGATTACGAGTTTCCCGATTGGAATCTTGTGTTCAATCTTTGAGTTGAGTTTTGTATCACTTATTCTGATGGGCAGGAAATGTACATGGAAAATGTAGCAGGTTCGCCTTTCTATTGCATTGAATAGCTGTTGTACGGGGGATAAAAATTTATCCTTTTTTTCTGTCACATGAACTCCTTTTTGGTATTCTAGTTAATAATGTCCCTTAAGAATCTTCTTTCTACATATTATATTAACCTAATTTTCATAATTGATATTTTACTTTCGAGAAATAATTAAAATAGCTCTTAATTATTCCTCTAAAGTTGCGACGAGAATTATACACTACAAATTCAGTAAAAGTTATTATAGGAATTACATCGTTTTTGTATCAAAATATTTTAAAGTTGTCTAAAACACATTTTTTGACTTTTAATTCAAAGTATTTTCATATTAACATAATGTAGCAGTTTGCTGAGTGTAATGGAATACAACCATATTAAACAAGGAATCGCATCCAATATATACAAAGGGCGCGAAGCTACAGAACATGCTGTCAGCAGTACATTTCCGTAATTCACAGTGCTCGCATACCGCATTCTTCAATTCGCACATTTCAACATCGCACTCACAATTTCTCGCCACTTTCCCTCGAATAGGAAATAACAAATCTTCTCCGACAGTGCCATGACAGATTCCCCCATCACGTTTTTTTCCAGATGCTTTGATTTATCGCACGCACTGAGTTGATATTGGCCGTTACTGGAACATATGTCCCGTATCCGGAATTTATTCCGGGTTACGGTTGAAATTGTAATATTTTACGTACATGGCAAGTCGAAGGGTTGAATATGCGCGGGAAAGATTTTATGGCCCTCCGGTGTGCGGGGATTTTTTTTTGCACACGATTTGCTGTTGCTAAGTAATTTTTTGGTATGGAACTGTCCTACATATAGTTTTTACTTTTTAAAAACAGGTATTTAGAGGGTCGTCGTGAAATGTGAAGTCAAGTACATGGAAAAGTCATGCTATGGTTGTGACTGTTTGTTAATCTCTTCCTCTTGTATCATCATCATCAGCCTCTTATTTCACGTTCACTGCTGGACATAGGCCTCTCCTATAGGACGCCTCTGGGCTCGATCTTCATTCCTTTTCATAACCAAAGTCGTCCTGTCGAATGTTGTAATGTATTTGCTTTTTGCCCTGAGTTCTTTTTAATTGGAATTTTTCAGTAGTACGTAGTTTGCTCGGAGCCATCGGTTCGGCCTTTTTTCATGAAACTTAAAGGCTCGTGAAAAGAGTGTAAAAAAACTTATGTACATCAGTCTCCCACTTAGGGCATGCAGTATATCTCAGTATATGTACATATATAATATCTAGATAACATTGATGAGTATAAAGTACATACATATGTAATAACTAGCTTTTGCTCGCGACTCCGTCCGCGTAGACTACAGGGTTGAGATCAGAAGGAAAATAAGTTGTAGTCTATTTTACTTCTCAGAGTCCTTTTTATGTCCATACCAAAATTCATACAATTCGGTCAAATTGTTCAAACGTGAAACCGTAACGCGTCGATCGGCGCCTTGTGCATCATTACTGCGCGCTTGATCAATATTTTAAAACTGCAATATCTTCTAAGATAATCAGTGAAATCAAATGATGTAAAGGGCAATTTTATTTAAAATTAAATACTTGTAATGAATAACGTATTTATTTGGATAAGGATTAATATCATATTTATAAAAACACCTTCACAAATAAAACTTTATTTTAAAATAAATTTGGTTAGGATAAAAAACGTTATAGTGAGCCAACCTTAAAAAATAGACATATGCTGTCGCAGACTTTTTTTTAGAACTTTTAAAAAGGAACATTTCTCTCATACATTATTTTAGCGAAACTTTAACCGTTTCCGCAGCGCACGCCGCGGAAGCTCACAAAAAGGAAAAAATTTCCCCGATTTCGAAACATTCTTTATTGCTGCTCCGCTCCTATTCGTCGTAGCGTGATGTTATATAGCCTATAGCCTTCCTCGATAAATGTGCTATCTAACAGTGAAAGAATTTTTCAAATCGGACCAGTAGTTCCTGAGATCCTAGCGTTCAAACAAACAAACAAACAAACAAACAAACAAACAAACTCTTCAGCTTTATAATATTAGTATAGATTTATCAATATTAAGTTTAGTTTATATGTATGAGTTGTTGTTTTGTTGTGTGTATTTTAAGAAGCATTGTAATTGTGAGATGTTAGTGTTGCAAATATTAAATGCCTTGCAACAATTATTATTAATTAATATTACAAAATATATTATTAACAGCGTTTGCAAGCTATGACTGTTACTACACTGCTTAAAAGAGGTTAATCGATAAATCAATAAATGAGTGAAAGGATTCATTTATTGTGTTTTCGCAAGCATAAAATATATATTTTTACCGTCTATTATTACGATAGTGACCAAGACCGGGTAATAAACCTTAATTTATATCCAAAACTTCATCCCATTTAAAAACGCGGTCTTTAAGCCATCCAAAAAAGCTGAAGTTGTTTGCTTAACTCAATCGTCTCGGGTTCTCGACGAGGTATCGGTGACCGTGACTGGATCCCGGAACCTCGTGGTTCGAGGCCAATTGGGCGCCGTGCCAACCGCCGACACGAGAGCTCCCGAGTAACGTAATACTAATGATGTTTCACTTCATCTGTTTACTGCCTTGTAACTGGAAACGTATTGAGTGATTTTTTTATGATAAACTTTTTGATTCGATTGTCTCTTTGGTCTTTTTGTTAAGAAGTACCCAGGAGGTTTGATTGAAGAGACCTCTATTGTGTGGGTGGAGAAATCTGCCTACACTTTGGAGGATGCAAGAGATATAAATTAGTTGTTATGATTTATGGAAGGATACATTAGAGATATTAGTAAATGGTTGGTAAATTGTTTTTGAATACTTTGCAGACCAGATATTATAAGAATTTCGTTAGGAACTAGGTTCCAAAAATGTAGCTTATTCTAAAAAAATATACACTCGCATATTAAGGCACTAGTAACAATAAAACAAAAAGACAGGCTCAAAGAATGAAAAACGCGTCAGTAAGCAACATCAATGCTCAATATTTGAAATCTGAAAAAAGGACTTTTGTTCTTTTTCTCTATGGTATTTCCGAGCGTGCAATGTTGCCATTTTTTACAGTTTAAAAACGCGTATTGCGATACGCCGTGTCCCGTTGATCGATTGCTTTTACGCGTTTAAGTAGCGCACTGGCAGCTGGCTACCGAAGCAGTTTACAGTTGTTCCAATTGTTTTTTATCTGCCGGCGTGTGTGCAGCGAAACAAATATTGTTCTCACACCGAGCCGAATGACTTGGAAACAATGCTAGCGATTATGAAATACACAGGTTTTATTAATCTTTATTGGACGTATCAAGAGCACTGTACCGTCTAAAGTTTATTTTTGTCTATGCCATAATTGAGGGATGTGACCTCATTCTTAATTAAGCATTTTTGCACGAACGCTGCTAAGATCAAGAAGATTAATATAAAAAAGTGTTTGAAGTTTACTTCTGCAAAATGGCTATTGATTTGTTGACTGTATTTCTATACACTAAAGTTTGAAATATTAACCTCATTACTTTAAATCTTGACGTAACATTTTATGTTTTATAAGATAAACTGTGCTTCGTCACTATGCTATAAATTTTGGTATAGTTTATTACGATAAAAGTTGTTTACACGATCCAAATTCTTAGGAATTCCCTTGTAGCTTAGACCTGTTTTAGGAATCAGGTTGATATGATTGAAGTACATTAATATAAGACGCTGTAAAGTGGATGGAAGTGTGCGAAAAAAGCGGAGGAAAACATACTCTGTAATTAAAATTTCCACCAGAAATGACTTATTAAGTGAGAAAGGAAAAAAAACGCATAAACTGGCGCTATCTGGGTTTATATGGTAAAAGTTTGAATATGCCTCAAAAATAATAATTTTAATTAGGTACACAATTAGCAAGCAAGGCTTTTGTTTCAAAGCATCGAAACTAAATGGCTTAACGCATCTGTTTAAGATCAACAGATATTTGTCTTAAACATGCGATCGCTAAATAATACCTTATTACGTCCCGAATATCCCCGATTTGTGTTAACGAATCCTTCAATCTGAAGCATAATTCAATTGAACTGAAAATAATAAAGTCGGGTCGGTTTAAGTCGTTCTATTAGAACGAAGTGTGAAGGAATGGCGTCCTCGCCTCGAACAATAAACTGTTCATGAGCGAATTGTGAAAATGGGCAAATTAGTGCGAGCGAATCTGGAGCTTGCAGCGCGGCGGGTAGGGTTGGTTGTGATGCGGCGGCCGCCATGACACTCGTCCATAGACAACTGACAGCTTCCGTCGGTAATCGGGTCACGTTCCTTTTTTGAAAAAGCGCGCGGTTCAAGGCGTGGAGATTCCATAGCGAGTGGCTGGCCCCGAAATAGAATTTTATTGTGCCCTAGTACGTATCTGTGGGCCGGAGCGCCTCGCGTCCCCGTTTCGCGTGTATTAGGATGTTGGAAATGTGTCAATTTGCTAGAGAATGAGCGTCTGTTCCTCCCAGGCTAAACATTGGCTGTAATTGACAGGGTTCCGCGCGTTCCCAAGCGAAGGCTTATATTGCACGCCACTCGAAAGTTGCGTTACGAAACTTTAAGCGGATGTCGGAGATACTAGTCTGATTAAAATGTTTAATAAATAGTGATAAATAGCAAGGTATATTTGATGAAAGTTAGCATTGAGGAATAAATAAGATTTAAGCTGCTTGGATTTTCTTTTGTAACTACATTGATGGGTAGAATACAAGTTTTAAATACAGAAGGAATAAAGTAAATTCTATATAATAATTTCTATATATAAGTTTCCCACACCTACAATCCACCGTATTTGTGAAGCAACTCGTAAATATACAGATGCAATAAGTTCCCACGATATCAGATTGGATTGGAACTTCTCGGTTCCTTATCAGGCGCGAGTTTTATATGGGGCGTTAGTAGCTCCATCTGCAGACGAACGTCTCAAAGAACTAGTTTACTACTGAAATGAGCTGTTGGTGCACTATTTATTTTTGTCCAGGAATTTTGTATGTTTGATTTGAAATTGTTTTTAACACTTATAGATCTGGTATGTAATCTTTAGGTGTACCATTTTGGCGGCATTTAAAAACATAATGAGCTCTTTTTTACTCGAGTACGGTAAAGGCAGAAGAGTAAAATTAATTACGAGATAATGTTACACGAACTTTATTTATAATAACGATACAGGGTGTGACATATATTTAACGTATATTTATATTACGCCCACTCTTAAAGAGATCAGACGACCTGGTGAAGGTCGCGAGACGTTGCTGGATACAAGGTGCCTCCACGTCACTATGGGAGACATTGGGAGGTGCCTATGTTTAGCATTGGACTTGGCTGATGGATAGAAGCAACCCGCACTAGAAAAGCGTGGTGGACTGGGACGAAAACCCTCTTTATTGTAGAGTTGGCCCGTGCCATGCAGTGGAACGTACACTGCCGGCCAAAAGTTTAAGACCACATTCAAATAACGTCATTATCTCTCAATTACAATAAAAGCCCATAAGATACATATATTGTATTGTATATAAGCTGATGTATATGATCTGACGATGACGACGATTAATAAAGACAGCCACTTAAACAGTAAGCCAAATATTTCTGCATCGTTACCAACCGTCCCATGAAACTGGGATAATGACAGATAGAACTCTTAATGTGTTCAGGTTAGAACGTGTGGATCCTTGAGCGACGAACGTTGTAATAACTCGTATGTAATGGCGCAATTTGGCTGCGTCACGTGCCATACATGATTGCTAACGTGCTCGCTCATGGATCCGCGACATTCATTTCCTAACGTTTTACTGGGATTGTCTTTGACTGCAATACATACATATTAGAATGACGTAAAAATATTATGTGGCATTACTTCCACACACCTTAATTGTAGTGTCTCATCAGTCCATATACGTCTCACTGTTGGGCACGGGTCTCCTCCACCATTGAGAGGGTTTAGGCCATAGTCCACCACGTTGGCCTTGTGTGGGTTGGCGGACCGACGAATAAATTATTAAGTTTCAAATATAAAGTTTTAAAATAAAAATAATATTTTTTTAAAGTTATTTTTTATTTTTGTTCCAGGTAATAAACAATCCATGAACCAGATTTCCTTCAAGCCTGGGGATTGAGTAAGAAACACCCATATTTTCACACCTACAATATCAATAGAATGTAGGATAAACTTCACTGTATTATAAGCATTACTTCAAGCTCAAGCATTCGTGATAAAATTAAATTGAGTGATTGTATGACAGCGTGTGATGTCTTATGAAATGTTCGTGATGAAATGTTCCACTGTAATAGTGCAATATGAAGGAATCTTGTGCTTCTCGTGAAGCATAATAATATGTTTGTAGTAAGTATTTATGTGAGCCTGGTGGACTAAGATCTAAACCCTCCAATAGTAGAGGAGCCTCGTGCCTTGCACTGGGATGTACGAAGGCTGATGATGTATTTTGTACAATTTGCTTGTTTAAGTAAAGACATCGTTGTGAAATGAAACTGCTGAATGGTGAGGTTAATCATCACCACCATCACCATCATCATCATTTTTTTCATCATCAGCTTTCTTTCTTACGTCCGCTGCTGAATATAGGCCTTTCCTATTTCACGCTATTGAGCAAGATCTTCTATTTTTTTATTTTCTTCTTTGCCTAATAGAAAAGTACCAGGATTACATAAAAGTATGAGTGTGTTGTAGAACATTGTCCATAATGAATGCGGGTGGATATTACCGGTAATACGGACACTACAGCCCCTATAAAACTAGAATATGACAGGAAAAACCCGCCCGAGTATCTACATGGTAATGAAATTGTTAAGGGCACTTTGATATGGAAGTCGTGCGTTGAAAATAATATAAACGTTTTGTATATGGTTACTAATGTACAATTTTTGTTACTTTGAGTACGCAATATTTGTCAACTATTATAATATTTGTCAACTCGAATAAAATTATATTCCGACATACCAATAAAATTTCGCTTGGTTTAAAAACATAGTGGTCTGTGATATGTAGATAGATTTTCGTTTAAACTTAAATACACTTGTACGTGTTTTAAGTCAGATTTACAGGATTTGTGCTGCTATTAAGTTTTTAATAACTGATAAAATTACATAGCTTCCGATCCAGGAATCGAACTCCGATCGTCTCAGTCGCAGGCGTCATACCGCAAAACCAACGCAGTAAAGCATACTACATAAAATACACAACTTAGTCGCAACTCGCAAGTATGATAGTACGCGAAATGAGAGCAATGGCCCAGTGGCTACCGAGCCGTCCTACTGCGGGTACCACGGGTGCATTCCTGTGCGTTTGCGAAAGTATTCTGCATTTGGTAACATGGAGTCACGTCGCCATGGCAACGGAATTTGTTGCGATGTTTATTGGTCAGTATTATTTTAGGAGGGAAACTGTTTTTTTTTAGTAGGTCTGATGGTTGACTATTTGAATCGGTATTTTTATTTCCACTTATAATGATGGAAAAGGCAAAATCGCTCTAATGCTAATTGCTAAACAACCCCATCGTCAATAAAGTAACTAATTGACACCAATGTTGATTGCTTAAAAATTTATGCCCGATTGAATTTTTTATTTCATTTATTAATTAATCTCAATTATTTATGGAATAAGGTGATACAATAACACTAATTTTGACCTTCCTGCCAAACCACATACTGTTTTATTCTCTATAGCGATCCGCCCCGGCTTCGCACGGGTGCAATGCTGATATTTAATGGATGTTATCATACATATAAATCTTCCTCTTGAATCACTCTATCTATTAAAAAAAACCGCATCAAAATCCGTTGCGTAGTTTCAAAGATTTAAGCATACAAAGGGACATAAGGACAGAGAAAGCGACTTTGTTTTATACTATGTAGTGATAATATTATCCTTAGACAAAATATAAAAAAAAAGTAAGTAAAGCAACACTTTTCCAATTTAAACAAATTCAATTTGAGAAGTAAATGGGCCGAGAGTCGTGTTTCGGAGAGCAGACTTAGTTAAAGTGTCTCGCCTGTCTCGGAGACACTACGGCGCGTCTGTCGCTTTCTACCGCTTACTCACTCATTATTTTTAGACTTCTATACTTAGTGCGTCTATTTATTTACTTTACGAATAGGAACAAATTATTTCTCGTTTACTTGCATTCTATTTGCACTGTCGGCACCTGTAATGCAGTCCCAAGAATAAAGAATGAAGATGAACTTTTTGTGGTAATGTTGCCAATTATGAAAATTTAAGTACCTAACCTTAATTAATTACGGTTTTACAACCGATAAATGACGTTTCAGTGTACTGCCCAAATTGTGACAGCCACATAATATAAATCGCCCTTAGATAGGTCTATCAATTAAGTAGCATTTTAGTATTCGGCCATATGTGTTGATAGTTTACGAAATGCTTTGATTTTGCAGTATGTATTTGCGATGTTTATAACAATAGAAATTAGCGTTATAAATACGATTTACGTACGGGTTGTGTTATTACCTAAAAAGTTAACGATCTATGGCCATTCAAGAATAGGGCTTAAATTTTCCTCTAAGGACGGCAATGCACCGATAATCCCTTTAGTGGTGAGGGTGTTTATGGTCGGTGTTGACTTAACATCAGGTGGCTCACTAGCTCGTTTGCCTCTTTTCGCACAAAATAATGTTTTAGTGATTCATGACTTTTAGTAATTAAAGTTTAATATGAAAAAGTTATAATTCATGAAAAAATGTATTTTGGTTCACAGGAAAATAAGCCTATTGATACAGTCTGCAAACCCGCACTAGGTCTGCGTAAACTAAAGCCTCTCTGTTGTAGAGGTCGGTCCCCAGCAGTGAAACGTATATATGCTGATAATTTTCATCATCATCTTTCACAGTAATCTTATTTCCATCAAATTTATACAAATCATATTTGCTTGTGCAGAAATATTTTCGCTTGTAAAGTCAATGATCTCATAATGTAAATGTTATGTTACGCTGTGTTTCATGCACAGCGCAGTTTAGATGTTTGCAAATAGTGTCCAAATTTGCTGTAGGATGTTTATCAATAAATCAGCTATTGTACGAGGTACACGGGCCATGCCTGCGCCGGAACACATAACTACGCATTTGAACATAAATCATAAGTATTTATTTTGAATTTCAAGACAGTTTATATACTGAGGAAATGATGAAACGTTGGAAGTAGTTCGGAAAGAAGTGCAGTAACGACCTATGAATTTCCATCGTAAGCCGCAAAGATCTTGTTAATATATGAGATAGCAGATTGTTTTGTGGTTACAAAAGACACAAAAAAATATAAAAAGCTAGATATGACAAGGCTTTGAATTATTTTATTACGTGCCTACTCTACCCTGGCTGAATTTTTAATTTTGTGCTGTTTCCACGAGTACCCTCTTCAATCCAATCATACAAGCTATTCCTCTATTCAATAGTACAAATAAAGCTAGAACAGTGATACAATTTTCGTTGTAAAACCTCATTCCACTCGTACGATCAACCAGTACTTTCATAATGAAGTGTAATAGCTTTCGTGACTGCAACGTTTGATATATTTAATAGCCAACTCCAAACTTATGTTTAGTGTGTGACAAATAACCTTTATTCCGCGTTGTCGCGTGTTCGAGTCCTATCAAAAGTGTTCACAAGCCATCACGCTATGGACCCCCGTAGTAAAATTTTACTAGCTGAAAACCAATAAAAAGTTTACGTTTGTTATTTGCATATATTTTTGAGTTAGTTATTTGGGTGTTATGGCTGTGGTGGGGTTACGACTAAGGCCAAAACATATTTTTATTTATTTATTTATTTAGGTTAGCCAACAATTGTTTACATTTATAACTTACAATAAAAAATAAAACATAAATAAAAAAAACTTAATGTAACAATCAATACTAGGCAAACACCGCGTGCACCACTAATTCAGTTATAGTGCCTACTAACTAAAAAATAAAATAAAAATTAAAAAAAATTATAAACATTTAAAAAACTACGAATCAAAGAAAAACAAACGTATAATATATAAGTATATATCGTCGCTTTTTACTTTCTGCTTTCAGATTTATTGACTGATATAAGACTGCATCAATGTCTTTATTAGTGGTCAAAGAATTTTCATCCACAAGATCGTTACATAGTAGAATGTGATCTCTAGAGTCTTTTAGATGGTTTAATGCTTAAATCTTTAAGGATGTTAGAAAAAATTCCATGTTCACTTGAAGGCATAAATTAAAGCCAGCTTTTCGGAGGTTCAACGTTTTGCTCTAAAGTTTTTAAATTTTCAGGGTTACTGAGTCTGGAAATATAAAAGAATAGTCGGTTATATGCTCGCCTCTTTTGCTAGAAGACAGTTTGTGACATATGAAGCTTACAAATTCAACTATACCGAAGATTAGAATTGAATTAAAATATAAGATTTATAAAACTCGCCCATTTTATGTATCAACAGATTATTTATCAATAGAAGTAGTGCAGTGGCGGTACTCCCATAGAAACCCAAAAATATGTCACCTTAATTGTGTAATGATTAGTTAATAATTGCTCCTTGTGGGCTTAGGATATTCTCGATATCATATATATCATATCATACCTCACGCCTATATTCCCCGAAGGGATAGGCAGAGATGCATTTCTGCACCCACATTTCGCCAGGTATGTATCAGTCCCACGTAATAGGGGGCGAGCCTATTGCCGTTTTTCGGGCACATTTCCAGACTCTGTGCTGCTATTGAGAATTTTCAAATGGAAAAACCCAATAACACTTTGCCCAACCTGGGAATCGAACCCAGGACCTCTACATCGCACGGCACATACTTGTACCGCGAGACCACGAGGCAGGCATCATATCTTCTGTTAAATAAAGATTTAAAGATTATTACTTGGATTTTTGTCCTCGTGGGTTTCTATGGAAGTACCAGCACTGAGTACATAGCAAACGCAGTCCTCCCCAAAGAGTGTCGGCTTACGGCCGGTAAACGTACACGCGTGTTGTAAACTTTTGCGGTAACGTGGCTTCTAATGCCGACATACGTAATACTACACCCAGTGCAGGCTTGCGAAACTCCAGAGACGAGCGTCAAACTTTGCACACTATGGTGATGGTATACAAAGTTTGTATTTATTGGTTGTGCGTAGGAACCAAGAAAACTGAGTGAGGAAGCAAATATTCTGAGTTTGTTTATGGAGAAATTTGGTTGAGTGGAGATTGTAGGTGGACTTTTCTACCGCACGCAACACGATGATGATACGGTACAAATGAGGTGGGCATAGAGTCGATAAAATAGCAAAATATTATTACTCTTACACTATGGTTATCGTTATGTGTTCGTGTGGCGGTTTCAAGGCTTCAAGAAACAAACCGTTTGCAATCATATTTTCTCGCTCAAGAAGCTTTTGGTTTACTAGATTTTTAAAAAAATGTGTGTTTCAAGAGAAGTGTGCAAAATTAACAGCCATTGCAAGATTATGTTGAGTGACAAAGATAAACTTCTATCTTAGTTTAATTTGACTCAGTATATTGCAGTTTTGTCAAAGAATTTATTACTCATTTTTTACAAAAACAACAAGTATTTCGAAGTGAGATGTAGTTGTGCTTACCAAGTCTTTATTGAGTTTCGTACAAACTACGGCAACCGGACGCCGAAACTTTACTAATTTAGCATTTAATCTCGACAAAACAATTGGGGAACACAAACAAACCCTAATCTTTTGGCCGGGGGAAAAATTCCCCCATTTCTTTCGGCGTGTACGTTAATCCGGGATTAGTTCTGTATCCAGTCGACGGGCGGCGTTAGTGCGCGGATTTCGTGTCAACTGCGCGACGGAAAGAATTTATTTGCCTCGAATGTCTGGTGGGAATTTGTTAACATTTAATATACACTGCTTTGAATTTCAATGATAATGTTGGCGATTGCTTACAAGTAATTGAATTGTACGATAGATTTTATGGCGATAGCGTATATAAGGTACAATGTTTTGCCAGACATTCTGTTTAAAATCTTTGTGAATTCGGCCGGACATAATGCCCTAATAATGGCTATTGGTAACAGATATCGTTTCGTTAAAATTCTTGAAGGATTAAGCGAGTTGGCATAAGCCATTTAAATAGTTTCAGCTGGTGACACAAACCAAGTTATAAGCAGATTTGGGAATCCTAATAACTTTTTAAACGATCTTTCCTTTTTGGCTTGGTAAAATTTTTCCCCTACATATTTACCACGTAAGACTTGATCTATCAGAAAGTGTATATTTCTCTATCTTCCCCTAAGGCGTTACAGCCGTATGTAAAATCCTTAAGGCGATTTCTCAGTATCCGTATCAGGTTGAACATGTCTACATAGAGTTTCACTCCCCCTTGTGTAAAAACATAACACCGTGATACACGAATAATTTTCAGCGACATTCATGCGATTCTGACAACGCTTTTCACTTTTGTCACAATGTTTTAATCCAAATTCCCTTTCTTATGGAAATATGCGTAATGGTGGCACTTTATACATTAACTTTTGTATTGTTTAATGGATACGATTTAGGAATATCCGATTTGACAGGTGCGATAAGTGATTTATTAAAGAATGTTATGAGTTAATCTTGCAGAAGTAAGTTTTTATTTTTAATTTTATAATTATTATCATTGTCTGGCTCTGTTTCCAATTTTTATTTGAGGTCGGCGCAATGTTTTATCTTTCCTAACATCCATTCATATCTTTAAATATGTATTTCAATCCCTAACGCTTATAATTTGAATACTGAAGGTTAGATGCATTTGTCCATTCACCTTGTTTCCGAAGAAACAGTTATTACGGTTCTTAATTGCGAATTGACTGCTAAAAAATAAAAATGTTTACTAAAATTCTCTGTCTTAAAAATGGTCTTTATCATGATGGTATAGGAATTATCCAGTACTGTAAGTTTCAGTAATTACAAGTAATACGGGCTGTCCATCCGTCTGCTCCCTAATCCCGTTATCCCGTTCCCTATTGACAGGTTTACAGTTACAGATTATATTCCTAGGGGCCTGCGACAGATTGTTCGGGATTACCGCCGGCGTGGAAATTAATTTCACGTCAAGCTATGTACTTTGTTTATATCGTGATTGATTACTTTGTTAAGGAACGTTTGTTATAGCAGTTATGGGCTTGAGGCTTAGGTGTGCTGAAAATCAAGGCGGTCGCGGATTCAAACCTCAGGCCCTTTTGACTTTTCGTAGTTATGTTGGTATTGAATGAATTATTACTTGCTTTAACAGTTAGGGAAGTAATGAAACATGCGCATTAAAAGTTTTTGAGAATTCCTAAGTGTTTATTCTGCTAGACCGCACTTGACCAGCGGGGTGGACTAAGGTCTCAACCTATGGTAGGGGATGCCCTTGCATAATAGTGGGGCGTATGTGGGCTAATAACAATAACGATAATTGTTTCGACTGACGATTAATCGTGATTGTTTAACCAACCGAATTTCTTTTGACTATTTCGTGCAAATTTAAAACCTCTGCAAGATTGTATCCACTTCTTTCAACTTGAAGTTCCCACTTACCAAGCTACAGACCCTTATCCCTTGTAACTTATAAAACGAAGATTGTATTAAGTAAGCCACTGTGAGGCATTAAAAGTTCCTAAACAAAATTCTGTTACAAACCGCAAAGTTTACCGGTCTCCCGGCACCGGATTAGCCGGACCCGCAAATAGGATGGTCCCTGCCGGCCAAACCGGTGGGATTTATACCGCCACCCTTATAGTGGCATGATGGAATACATTACACATATTAAAGGAGATTATTATAATAGTTTATGTTATATTTTTTGATAGTATTGTTTAAAAGTCGGCGTTTGGATTTAAGCGTCTACTCTGTCCGGTTAGTGAAATTTAATCAGTTATTGCGATGGTTACATGTGTTAAGAGATTATATTAAGAAATATTCGTCATTTAAAAGAGAAAGACACTGAATAAAATGAGTTTCATAGAATCTTTTAGTCGAGTAGAGTCTTTGACTCCTAGACCTATATGTGTGAAAGGAATTTAAGGAACTAGCTAAATACAAAGTTTTTTTCCCATTACCTATTGGCTTTACTATAAGTAATGATGTTAATTTGTGTTTTTGTTAATCTTTATAATAAACTTCATCATCAGCCTTCAAAAAGTCAGGAGTGTGTGCTTGGATTCGAACCTGCGGTCAGCCAACTTCCCGAGACTAATCCACCTTCAGAAATATAGACATCAAGTAAATTCAAGATTCCTGGCATAAGTTTATACGCAGTTACGTAAACCCATTTTAATTCTAACATTAATATATGAAGCAAATATTGTAAATTATACCAAGATGTCTCAAAGATACCATCTCTTTGAAAGACGCCTACTAAGTTCTAACCAACTTGCTAGCTTTCAGCAAATATCTCAAACAGTCTATGCATTTCTAAGCTTATACGGCATCCGATGGAGATTATTATCCGTTTCCGTAATTTACGCCCAAGATGTGCCTTTTACATTAAAGGCTGCTATGTTTATTGGTTCTAAGTCAAAGTCAAAGTCAAAGTCAAATTTCCTTTATTCAAATAGACTTTCACAAGCACTTTTGAATCGTCAATATTTTATGCTATTTTTTAAAACTAGTGCCGCTTCGAAACGTGTTATCGCTGTGGAGAAGAAACGGCAAGAAACTCCCTCAGCAACACGAAATGTCATTTTTTTTTTATTATTATTTTTTTTTTAAATAAATTTAACTCATATTACAATATTAACTCATATTATAAAATATGTCAAAGGATATAAATTGTAGCAACACCTCCTCTGATCAGTTTATTTGCTCCCAGGGGTTAGGATCCTCAATATAATCTGAAATTTTATAATAAGCTTTTTTAAATAGCTTATCTTTAATTGATTTTTTGAATTTTTCCAAGGGAAGCTCCCTAATGCCCTTCGGGAGTTTGTTATAGAAGCGAATACATTGCCCCATAAAAGAGTTATTAATTTTTCGGAGACGAGTTACATGTTGTACAAGATTACATTTGTTCCTAGTGTTTTTATTATGTACATCACATATTTTCTTAAATGTATCAGGATTTTTTTGGACGTATAGAAGATTTTCATATATAAATTGACAGGTGACGGTAAGAATATTTATTTCCTTAAATTTTTCCCTAAGTGAAGCCCTGGGACGTAAATTATAAATAGCCCTAATGGCTCTTTTTTGCAAAACAAAAACGGTGTTAATGTCCGCAGCAGCTCCCCACAACATAATACCATAAGACATAAGGCTATGGAAATAGCTAAAATAAACCATTCTTGCCGTTTCCTCGTCTGTCAGACGTCTGATCTTTTTCACTGCATAAGCCGCGGAACTTAGTTTACCTGCCAATTGTTGAATGTGCGGTCCCCACTGGAGTTTTGCGTCCACCGTAATGCCCAGAAATGTGGTTGACGCAACAGGATCCAGTTCTTCACCATTAATTTGCACAGTGGTTTTTAATTGTTTAACATTGGGCATTGTGAATTTTATACATTTAGTTTTTTTTGCATTTAAAAGAAGATTATTATTACTAAACCACTGAACAACTTTACGTAGTGCATTGTTTACTTCGTCAAAATTGTCAAGACGTCTTTTAACATTAAATATTAAAGATGTATCATCCGCAAACAATACAATATCGCTTTTATTCCCTACATAGTAAGGCAAGTCATTTATGTATACTAGAAACAAAAAAGGTCCAAGAATTGAACCCTGTGGCACTCCCATGGTAACCGACGATCCTGGAGAAAGTTTCCCATTTACATCAACCCTCTGAACTCTATTATTCAAATAGGATGTCAGAAGATTGAGGGCTACATCTTTAATGCCATAATGGTGAAGTTTCCTGACAAGAATGTCATGTCTGACACAGTCAAAGGCTTTGGACAAGTCGCAGAAAACGCCAATAGCATCACGCGACTCCTCCCAAGCCCTGAACACAGTTTTTAAAAGTTCAACCCCTGCATCGATAGTTGATCTACCCTTAGTAAATCCAAACTGTTTCCGATGAAGTAAGTTATTTGTATTGAAAAATTTCAATAATTGATTGAGTATAATTTTTTCAAATAACTTACTAAGAGTTGGCAAAACAGAAACAGGTCGAAAATTCGAGGGGTCTGAGGTATCACCAGATTTAAAAAGTGGTATTACCTTACTAAGCTTCATCAAGTCAGGAAACACTCCAGATGCGACGCAACGATTGAACACAGCTGCCATGTGGGGTGCTATAATATTTATAATAGAGGATATAGAAACTACTGACATACCCCACAGATCTTTAGTCTTTTTTTTATTGATTTCTTTAAAAACCTTAAGAATATCATAATGACTAATTGCTGTAAATTCAAATGATGCGTCACATTGAGGAACATTATCTTCAAGAAGTAACACAGCAGACTTAAAAGACGACTGAAGATTTTTAGTAGTTATAATTGGAATATTGGTAAAAAAATTTTCAAACTCAGCGGCGACTTCAGTGTCTTTTGTAACAATTTCATTATTAGCTTTAAGACTAAATTCTTTATGGTGTGCCATGTGTCTTCCCGATTCTGAATTGATAATATTCCAAGTGGCTTTTATTACATTTGAAGCTGATTTAATTTTATTTTTGAGATACAGAGCTTTGGCAGCAGAACAGACTTGTTTAAAAGTCTTAGAGTATAATTTCACATAGGCAATAAAAGCCGGATTTTGATTATACATTTTTTCATTATATAAATCATACAATTTATTTCGGCTTTTGAATATACCAGTAGTTGCCCATTCACTGAAAGTCAAACGATTTTTAAAATTTATTGTTTTTGATTTAAATACTTTACTATGTTCCATATTAACATAATTAAACAAGGAACTATAAAATTTGTTCGGATCTTTATAAGAGGGCAACTTAGGTAGATTTTTTTCTATATTTGTTTTAAAATAATTTAGGCGGCTAGCAGTAATAGGAATAAATGTAATAGTATTGCTTTGTACTTTACATGTATGCCAAGGTAAGGATACCAACTGGCCACAATGATCCGAATTAAAATTATTTATAACAGTTCTTTCAAGTAATGCTACATTGGTAAAAATATTGTCAAGACATGTTGCACTAGTGGCAGTGATTCTTGTTGGCTCAAAGAAGGCATTGTTCAAATTATAAGATTTAAAAAGACTTAATAGGTTTGTCGTTGCCTCAGAGTATTCAAGAATATTGACATTAAAGTCTCCACAAATAATCACTCCTTTATTTGAATTACATATTCTGTGCAAAGCATCTTCCATGATTTTCATAAATGCTGTAAGCAATGCACAAGGTGGCCTGTATACACTTAGAACAATAAACTGATCAGATTCAATACAAGCTATCTCTGTAACACGTTCAACAGAGAGACCTACTATATCCCTTCTTTCTTTAAATTGTATTAATTTATTCAAAATAATTAGGGAGCCTCCATGTATCATATTTGTTCTGTTGAAAGTGCTAGCAACATGGTGGTTATTAAAATTAAAAATAATCTGATATGACTTTAGCCAATGTTCAGTTACACACAAAATGTCAATGTTATGCGAGTTAAGAAACAGTTCTACTTCTAATTCTTTATTTTTTAATCCTTGGATATTTTGGTGTACCAAGTTGATAGCCTTTATATTATTGCCACAATTTATATTTAATTCACTAATATAGCCAGATATTTTCTCTGTTGTCTTAATTTGTCTTTAAGTCTTTTAAGTTGTCTTAAATAATATTTTCTCTGTTCTAGTTTAGTAGGTGAATAAATAAATAATTGTATGGTAGATTCTATTAATAGATCCATTTAAGTGAAGAGTATTCTTAATTAGTATTTTGAGGAAACCTACACAGCTTAAATAACAGGAATTTCTTAGGTGTGTAGTCCGTAAACTTACACTAGGCCAGCGTGGTGGACTAAGGCCAACATCTCAATTTTGGAGGAGATCCATGCACAACATTGGGATTTGGGACGTATGTGAAGTGATGATGTTGAATCAGATGTTAAAGTCATAAAATCTCTCCGTTTTATCAAAAAATCACTCAAAGTAATTAAACTCGAAAACAATTTGAATCTAAATGTATTCAGAACAATTAACGTTATTGGATTTGAGAAGGGATGGCTTCAGTCCTTTGTATCCCGAATATCCTGTTAAAGGAGTAATACGCGAACCCACATAATAATATTTGTGTTATGAATAAAACAAAGGTGTACCTAATGGAGTGAAGATAAATCTAAATTTTACTTAATTATGTGAGTTATTAAAGTCTGTGTTTAGGTCAAATACATTTCTATCAGACTGTTTTCATGGAATAGTAGTAACTAAAATGTACATCGATATTACTTAAATTTCTAATGCTTCTGACCCCAAAAGAGTTAGTACAGTTTAAAGTCTAAACACGGTGAAGCAACCTAATGCATATTTTGGTCATAACACCAAAATAACAAAAAAAAAAACAATATTTTAGTCTATTCAAAATCAAATCACTGCCCTGTTAAATGAGACTAGTGTAGCATGCCGAATGTGCCGAACTAACGATTAGACTATCATATGTTTAACACGGTTGTTTCTTAGTAATTTGGGTAGCATGCATCAAGACTTTTACAAATGTGTGACAACCAATAGAAGCCCTTCATTTTTGTTTGAAGTTTTCCTCATTGGCAGTGCGATCGTAGTGGATCAAGTGACAGACAAGCGGTGACACTTGTTCCTACACAAATACAGTCTATTTTCCTTCTTCCCATTCAGCAGTTGCGTTATGTCATTTTTCTGTAGCAATACGGGTTTGTTGTTTGAAATTTTTGTCATTGGTAATTTATCATAGTAATCATTTTTATCATAGTAGAAAGAACAGAAGACAGACAAGCGGCGACACTCCTCATACAAAATACTGTTTATTTCCCTTCTAAAATTTATCTGTTCAGTACAGTATAATATCCATAACTTATCAAGTCACACACTCGGGAGTGAGTAAGTGTGAAGGCGAGATACTGTCTCGTAATAATGTTAATGATAATCATTAGCATTTAACATACTGTCGCCCGGAGGTCGTGGGACCGCTAGTCTCTCAGATAATTAATGAGCCCCTAAAAGTTTACTTTTAGACCTTTCGCTTCTGTTTTATTTTACTGTTTTTGTTCTTAAAAAAATGTGACGTTTGGCGAAGTATATTCTGGCGTTTTTTAGATTATATTGTCATACGTCTCACAACAGAACCCCTCAGTTGTAGAGGAGGTCCATGCCCAGTAATGGAACTTATATGGGCTAATGAGTGATGATGATGAACATTCTAATACAATGTTAATGTAGACGCTTTTCTTCTTCTTCTTCAACCCATATACGCCCACTGCTGAGCACGGGTCTCCTCTACCATTGAGAGGGTTAAGGCCATAGTCCGCCACGCTGGCCTAGTGCGGGTTGGCGGACTACACACCTAAGAAATTCCTAAGAACTTTTAGGTGTGCAGGTTTCATCACGATGTTTTCCTTCACCGTTAAAGCAAGTGATAATTCAATTTTGAATACACACATAACTTCGAAAAGTCAGAGGTGTGTGCCTGGGGTTCGAACCCGCGACCGTCGAGATTCTCGACCGCGCGCCTAAACCTCGAGGCCATCACTGCTATGTAGACTGACTGATGTAGACGCTTTTAGTGATACATATCATGATCAGCCCATATACGTCTTACTGTTGAGCATGGGCCTCTACATTTAAGAGGAATTGTTTCCTAGTCTACCACGCTAGCCCAGAGCGGCTTGGCGGCATGTAATAACTACATTCGGTTCACATAAAAACACTATTTCTATCAAATAAAACTATAAAATGGTTAGTCAAACTGATACCTTGGCGGAAATATTATAAGCGCCTGGTTTTGTTGTGTACATAATATTTCGTAAGACTTGCGGTCGATTGAGTGTGAGAATTTTTAAGCTGCTTACAAGCCTCACTTTCGCGTCACAACAAACAACATCCCGTGTGCTCTTTGAACCGGCGGGAACTTTGGTGATGGTTTTATAATTGCTAAGATTTACTATAAACATGTCTTGTGTTTCTAGAAAGGGTACACAGAGAATGAATGAAATCTGAAAATCTGGATCCATATTGACTTCTAATTCGGACTTTCCATCGCAAAAAATCCTTATTATTCATTATTTTCATCTACATATTGTGTATTTACAAAAGACAAATAGATTTTAATTTAATGGTAAAATATAAACTTTCAAATTTATTTTATTTTGTCCTTGACTTCTCCTGCTTTGACTTCAAAATTACAACTAAGAAAAAATTAAAAACGTATTATTAAATATTTTATTTTTGTATACATTGCGCTACTAACAAATCCCTTTAGAATATCTTTATATTTATCCTAATCTTTTACCTAAACTTAACCCGTATAAATATAAGATTTTTGGTGCTTAAATTTGTGGGTAACCATTTTCAAGCACCGCGGCGCTCAACTTAAACTCTTTAAAATATTTAATATTTATTTTACTTTTGCAGTATTAACAAAAACATAGAAACTTACAAATTTATAACACTAGATTAGATTTGCAATTTAATTATTGCAACTTATCTCGTATTAATGGGTTTTAGCTGTCAATGTAATTACTCCAAAGTTTATTTTGTACGTTGGCTTTTGACCGTGCAAACACGAGCCAATGGCTTTGTGTCCACGTTCATAGTTTGTTTATTTGATTAATATCACATATAGTTTCATGAGTACATTCCCGGAGGCAGATATATATTTCTATAACTACATTATGCTAGGTGTATTGAGACCCTAGAAAGAGTGAGTCTCCTGAAGTTTTTTGTCACATATCCAGACTTCGTGTCTTTGTACCTCGATAAGTGTATTAAGTAAAAAAGAGTGAGTCTTATGGCGTTTTTCAATCCATATTCAGACTACGTGCTTCTGTATTTCGAACCAGACCCCTTTAGATAGCAGTAGCGGTATTTTTATAAAAGCCGAAGAACCGAGTTTGTAAATCTTTATTTAGCAAAAGTGATTTGATATATACATGAAAATATCCACATTAGGGTGTCCCAAAAAAATCAAAGTCTTTTTTTTTCAACGCTTACCCTCTAATTATTTTCGAATGGTGTCAAAAGACTTATAAATAAAATTTCATGAACTTAGGACCACTGCAACCCGTGCCGACTTGCATTCATGTATTTCAGTACTTCCATACTTTGTATGAACTTCGGCGCGTCGCAATAGTCGCATGGAAGTTTCGTGGTTGCTTGTTTATTGTATTGGTAAACGCCTCTTTTTGTTTAATCAATATGTCAGATTAAGATTTCAAAGGCAAATTTTAATAGGGGGTAAAACATTACAATAACGGCTTAAAACTCCTCTGTAAAGAACAAATATTGGCAGTTCTGTTTAATAAAATTCGTGAAGTAAATTTGAATTTTGTAAAAGCGCAAATCTAACTATTCGAGATTAATTATTTTTTGTTAAAGGGCTTATATGCTTATTTAAGGTTTAATAAACTATTTTTAAGAAATAAGTTGCCTTATACCGAGTCTGAAGAGATCAACAAATAATGCGGAAAAATCGCAAGATATGCTCGTACAGTGTCGCCAAGAGTTTGTTACAAGCTTGGACTACTTTTTGTATATTGCACACGCCAGTACCCTTTAATTGATAAAAATAAATCTAGATAATAGATATAGCTTTATAAATAGATATACATAGTTTTACCGGACATAATTATGATGGAAATTTAAGGGTTGGCTATCAAGAATTAACAGTTATAGCTATAATCATATTCTTTGGTGGTGATACAGAAAAAAAATTGACAATTCGATCTCCAAGTTCTATGTAAAAGACACCATGATGGCCGAAGCAATTAATTGATTAAAAATGTCGTAACTTATTTTTTAATTGTAAATTACTAATAAAAAGTCGCACTATTAGACATCTAGATTTGCATCGCTATATACCATGTTAAGGCTTGGATGCATTGTATTTTGTCAGTGACGGGACCTTACCACGACTTACGTTTGCTTAATACTTTGAAACCCTGGGAAACTGTCAATAAAATTAACTCAGAAATGACTGTACAGAATATTTATCAGCATTTTTGGTCTTTGGTTCATGAAGTAGCTGTCTGGTCTCTATATCACTATGATGGAGACCAGGAACCAAAAATAATAATATTTTAAATCTTAACTAAAAAGAATCCATCAATTCACATCCCCTTGAAAGTATATCTGCGTGATTTAGTTTTTTAAAAAGACATGAACGACTTTATTTCAATCAAAAACTAGTCTTGCTTTTCTTTAATCGTTTTAATTATTTTCACAGTTTTCTTAATGAGTTGTTTACATTACAGCCTAGTTATACTTCTTTTCAAGCAGTTGAGAAATAGATAATTACACTAAAGGTCGCTAGTAATACTGCAAATTGCAGTTATATTAATACAAAATTTTCGTAAAAAAGTCACCCTGAAAGGGAAACTAAAGCAATTTTTGCTCTGATTTATCCTAACAGTAAAAAGAATACTTTAAGACAAAAATATTACAAATATTCTTGTTTTAATAATAAATATATAATACCGGTGAAATAGGGTATAATTTTGAAAATAAAAATTAAGATTTTATATGTGCTCTACAATTTCCATACAATTTTTTTTTTAAACTTTGCCATCAAGTCGGCACGGGTTACCGCTATCCAATTTCGATAATATTTCGTATTTGAGTTATTAGAGTCAATTAGAAAAAATATAGAGGGTATGCGTATCTAATTTCGAAGAAAAAAAAATCGCCCTACTAGGCTGGGACACCCTAATCCACATCCACAATAAAAAAATATAAACTAGACATGATACAAACAGCTTGTTACGCTTTTGGGCTCCTATGTAAGTACCGCCACTGATATGCTATCAGTATTACAAGTCCTAGCAAACGATAATTAAAGGACATAAAAATATCCGTTTTTTTCTCTAGGAAGTTCTAGAATAAATGTAAGTCAGGAGGTAACTATACTCGTTAATTGCATTGCAACAAACTAGGCCGCTGAAGTGCGCCTATTCCTAGTTCAATCCCAATCAACAGAATTTGGAACTATCCGACAATGCAAAACTTGAGACAGAATTTCCAATATTGATTAATTCGGGATGTTTTGAATAAAACTAGCTTGAAGCTGTAGTCTCTGATAAATATTTTATAAGCTATGTGTGTTTTTAAAATAATAGGAGGCAAATATTGCAAGGAAACCAGCACACCTGAAAAATCATAGGAATTTCTTAGGTGTTAAGTTCGCCCACCCGTACTAGAGAAGAGTGGATTAAACCCTCTCGGTTGTAGAGGAGGCCCATGCCCAGCAGTGGAACATATATGGACTAATGACGAGCGAATAAATTAACCGTCTTGCGGCCTTAAGATCGCACGGCTTACTTGGTACCACAAGGAATGACTTCAAATGATATCCAGTAAGCCATATACGATAAATCAGAAGGACTGCTGGCTTTAGTCGGCTTGTCAGTGGAAGCCACGCGAATGCATCAAGTGGCAGGTCAAATGCTCCACGTAATTAGTATAATCTTCGGCTCTTCGCCGGTATTGTGCTATTGGTCGGACGTTCATTGACCTATTTCCTTTGATCACATAATTACCTACGCTTATTGCTGGAAGAGTGGTAGGCTACTTTACTCTCAGGTAAATTGTGGCTATAGTTGGTCCTAGGGTAAGTGTGGGGTGTGTGGTTGACGTATCTGGTTTCGATTTGCGGACTGGCAAATAATTGTTTACCATAAGCAGCACCGAACATGGAAATATGGCCGGAGACTCATAATTAAAAAATCTCTTTAAATTTTTTTAAAAATTTAAAATCTATTTGTTGTGCTTAGTTCATGGTACAGGTATAGCCGGTGCGATCTAGTGGTTCGGGTTCGACCCTTGGCCTTGTTTTCCATTGAAAAATATCTAAATCTGCAAGGAGTACGCTAAACGGAGATAGGCCATAAAACGGCAATAAGCTTGCCTCCAATATTTGGGACTGATACATACATTTCGCCAATTTGGGTGCAGTAATGCACTTCTGCCTACTCCTTTGGGGACTGTATATATTTTGTTTATAGAAACAGTACGGTACAGTAGCTATACTTTCATATACCATAGCAAGACATAAAATTCGATAGTACCTAGTGAATTCATGGCGACAATAAAATCAGTTTCCCATAAGTATTATTTTTACGAGTTGACTAGACAAAACGCATAAAAACCGTGTTAAGTGTGTCACGCACTTATATCGCGAGAATAAAATAGTGTATTCACATTTTTATGTCGTTAACATTACCGCAGACATGACTTTATTCGGTATTTTAGGATTTCATTCAGCTTTCAGAGAGGTCGTGCGAGGTTTAGTGCCTAAAATAGTAAACAATGTTATTTTCAAAAAAAAAGAAAAAAAAACGATATCAACTATCGTTATTAAAATAAGATATTTGTTTTTATTCAATAGTCGCACAAATTAGTAATGGTATTGGGTAAGTCTTACTATCAATAAAGATACCCTCATGCTTAATGAATTGAGGTATGTTAAACCTTGGCTGACATAGGAAAGGTACTTTTTGATCGCACTCAGCACGGTCAAGCTCATGGTTATACGTGAAGTTAAGTGAAGATATCCTGAGATTTATATATGAGAAACAGGTCCATAGACACTACCAATTACACAGCAAAATATCTCTTCAATATCAGAATCAAGTAAATCATTAACACAAGACCTGCCTGTAAAGCTTTTAGATATCATCCCATCAGCTCATATGCGTCCGACTCCAGGGCATCGGCCTCTTCTACCATTGAGAGGGTTTAGGTCTTAGACCTTTCTACAGTCTATTACCAAAATCGTCTTATTTTCTGTAAATTTTAAATGCAAATAAATATCTCGTATAATAATACCATTTCAGACCCTCTTCTATTACGTAAATAAAACCAGCGTCGGATATTCGGATGACATAACGTTGTGGTTGTGTCCGGACCGCAGCCTGCACCGGCGAACCACTTTCAATCCTACTTTCTATTTCGCGTAGCCCATTGCCAGGCATTTTCGTTTATTTTCATTGCTTTACTAGTTCCTCAAGGTAATATCATAAACAGCCCTTATATGTCTTACTCAGGCCTTAAACTAAGACCTAATCCATATCAGTTGTAGAAGAAGCCCGTGCCCTGTAATGAGGAGTATGTGGGCTGATGATGATATGTCCCACTGCTGAGGACGGACCTCCTCTACTGAGAGGGTTTAAGCCTTAGTCCGGGCCTAGTGCGGTTTGGCGGAGTACACATCTAAGAACTTTTAGGTGTGCAGGTTTCCTCACGATCTTTTCCTTACCCTTAACTCAAGTGGCATTCATTGTGAATACACATTAGACACTTCGAAAAGTTATAGGTATGTGCCTGGGGTATAAACCCGCGACCGTTGAGATTCTCTACACGCCTAAACCTCGAGGCCATCCCTGTTTACTGCTGGTCCCAGTATTTCTATAAACTGTACTAATAAAGCCCTGCTGAGACAAACCATTTGTATATTATGTGTGAACAAGTAAAGTTGTTGTTGATAGCAACTGCGTCTTACGATGTTGTTGGTTTAATACCAGGGGCTGGAAGTTTCTCGCTCGTAAATCTTGTGGAACATGCACGAGGGCCGAATTGTGTCGGTGAAATAAATCAAAAATTGTTCGGGTGTTTGCCTCATGACGGAAAGCGGATAGCAAGGATTGAGTTTTTTGTTTCGGTTTTGATAACTCTCTTTTGAAGCTAAGGGTGATATAGATACACAGGAATATTTCTCGGACATTCGAATAAATATAAATAAATTATAAATATTCACAATATACGTAAGTATTACATAGATATGCCTTATAACTAATAAGTTTTGCACATTAGAAATTATAAGTAACTGCACAAACAGCCAGGTCCGAAATAAGTATTTATGAATCACTAGTTTACAAGTTGGGGTCTAGTTAATTTCGCCACGAGGGCTTTTGAAATAAACATGGTTATTTGATTTAAGAATTATCTTTTTACCAATACTTATCATGCAGATTGATCGATTAATGAAATATACATCCGGAATGAGTCATCAAACGCGTCTACTAAATATTCATGTCATTCGCCCAATATTGCGGTCTATCTGTAGATAGGGATTAAGATTATTTATTTTTGCATTAATTTGCAAGGTGGTCTTTCCTTCTTTCTAGAGTATAAACTCTATACGCTTCCACGATTTTAATGGTTCTTAGTATTGGATAGATAGGACTTTGAGGAACGGCCAACGGTAGATACTTTAATCATTTATTGATTCGCATTACATTGGTTTCTTGGTTTTATATAGCTTTTCCTCAAGCTAGTACCTTATTTATAGCTTCGTACTATTACGGCATCAGCTACCATCACGACAGGCAATTTTTAACCGATGTTTTCTCAAGCATTTGAAGCTTAAAAACTAAAACAAACCTGCCCCAGTCGCCTTGACATATACGTGACCTTAAAGTAACAAAACGTGGTACAATATTGACAGTTGTCGACGGCGGCGTGCGGTGTGCAAAGCGTGTTAGGACGAGCTTACGTCATTACAAATGTGTCGAAGGATCACGTATGAAGTATGGAATTTCGTGCTATTTTACAAGTCTTTTTTCCTTTAAATACATTATTTGCTTGGGAAGACGTAGTGTAGGACCTGCAGCATGGTCCGACGACTTGAAAAAGGTGGTTGGTAACGGATGCATGAGAACTGCTCAAGAGCGGAGTGGTTGGCGTTTTCTTAGGAAGGCCTATGTTCAGCAGTGGACGGCGATAGGCTGAGTACATAAGATAAAGAAAGGCTGTGATACTCTTTGAAACATAAGCTATATGTCGCGTTATTTGCTAACATGTTCTTTCAATTCATTTGTTTTTATTGATATTTTGTATGGTAATTTTGACTCATGTTCAAATAAAGGATAGCTATTTAATTTACTAGCAATATAAATGGATCTTGATCACGATTCTTGGCACGCTTCACAGAATACCGTATGAAGAATGAGAGACTGCATATTTTAAAATCTAGCGGAATATTCTCGATAGAAGCAATATCGATATCATTCTAGGCAAATATTATTTCACGCTTCGATTAAATGACATGATATTATGAACGCAAAAGGAGATCAAGTTATTCTGCAATATCATGGTATGAAATGTATGCTCCAAGATTTTATAAACGAGAATATTTTCAGTTTTATAAGCGAATAGGATTTACTGTTAGATACGGTACATGTTAAAATAGATTGAATTTAGTCAATCACGTTGGCTTATTTCAGTTTGCTTCATGTGAACAAAAAAAATATCCTGAGTTTTTTTTAGCGGTAACTTACTTACTAAAATAAGTTTGTTTATTGAACTTACATTATTTTTTGCCGAGATAGTTTCTTGTGTCGTTTCTTTTCTTCTCCTAGGAAATATTCTTTTTTCCAATAATTTGACTTTCGCATTCAATTAAAAACCAAATCAAAAAGATAAAGTTCCAAACAAACTTCCTTTTATGTAAGACTTACCATGTTTACTAACCTATTCCAAAGTTCTTACTCCATACAAATGAGTATTCAAATGACAACGTATCGCCCACAGTATGAAGATGTTAGTGGCAGCTAGTTGACCTTACCTCAGCCCACGCACACCAGAGGCGCCATGACTCACGCTAAATTTAGCATAAGTACACTATGCGCCAATAATGGCACGAACGGCGGATGTTTTTCCACGTACAGTCGCGGAAAGCGAAACGAGGAGTGTATGCGAATGTAGGGACTCGTGGCGAAACTTTCTTCAAGGGTGTACTTTGAGTATGTAGACTTCGGAGTCATACGATGAATTGTTGCTAACACTTCGGGCTGGCGGTTTTGCAAAGTCACTTTACAAGTTGATTTAAGGAGTGCCAGGATTTTGATGTGATAAAATTGATTATATTATTTATCGTGTTAATGTTCATACATTAAATGTGAAATAAAGAATATGGCGACGTGCTTAAAGATAGGAGAAATAATAGGACAATAAGAAAAATATAAGAGGTTAATTCTTATTAAAAAACTGACCATGTGATTTTAGGGTTATGATTAATATTGATAATCTGAGATACATTTAAATAATTCAGAATTTTGTTAACTGACAAGAGTTATTCTAATCCATCTGTAGATCCGCTGGAATTTAAATCACATCTGATGTAATATTTGTCCTTGAAATTATTACAATAACAACATCTTTTTATGTTATTTAGTTAATATTATTCAAGTTTAATACACTATTTCGACCCTTTTATATCTTTAATAGACGTCTAAACACTTTAGCTCTTTCAGTATGCTCATAGCACAAAACATTCTCATGTGTCCACCGAAACCTTTTCAACACCACCCCTAGAGGGTTTACAACAATTTCATTACAGCTGAACGCCTAAATTTCAATTACCCCGAAAGTCCTTGTTGCTGAGTTGACAGATTAAATTTTGATTGGCTAATTTTCAAGGGCCGCGACCTCTGGGCAAAGTGTCGCGGGAACTCCGTTGGTCCTTAATTAAACACTGGACGTGCTAACACTCCATTTGGGAAGACAGTTTAGCTTGAACGTAGTTTTGAACTTTCAAACTGACATTTGTCTATTCTTGAACCGGGCTGTGTTATTAGAATTTTCTTTTAAGGAATTTATAGTAGGATCTCAGATTCGTGATATAAGAAATAGGGTTCTTTCAATAAAGTACTTGAAATCATAGCTGAATGCAGGGCCAGAAGTACATCTACCAGTCTGAGGAATTCATGAATAGAAACAGTTACATCTTAATCGTAAGTACCGATGTTGCGAGCCGAAAAAGCGACCCAATATACAAAATATTGTTTTTAATTTAAAACTCACTATAAAATTTGGTCAGGGATGCTCCTACCTAGTGGTAATGGTCTGCCCTAGAATAGGTGCTACGAGTACGCGACCTCGGCCCCCGAGCTGCTGCAGTCACTATCAACTTTCCCTTCCGTGACTGCAGTATCCACTCCTACAGACCATACTTTCCTCTCCCATAGCCTCCTCTCTCATTCACTATTCCCTTCACCCCGCTTGATGACGGGCAGCAGCGTCATCAATGCGCTTCCCCTACTGCGCTCGCCAACCCGCCTGCCAAGCGTGGCGAGAACTGGCAATATCCCCTCCAATGGATGACACTAGGACCAGGCCCCCAGTCCCCGGCAGCCCCACTATTCCTGGCTACGGTAGCGGCCATGGTAACGGTGGGGCGGGGGGTGCTAAGAATCCCCGGGTTGGCCCCGGCTACCACCCCCGACGACGACTGGCCCTGGTAACACACAACATACGCACGTTGAGGACAGACGAGAAGATTGTCGAACTGGAAGAAGAATTGAGCGGGTTACACTGGGACATTCTGGGGTTGTCGGAAGTCCGCAGGATTGGGGAGGACACGATAACCCTGAAGTCTGGTAACCTGCTCTTCTACCGGGGGGACGACCAACAGTCCAGAGGAGGTGTCGGATTTCTCGTCCACAGGTCTCTCATTAACAACATCGTATCCATCGAAAGTGTGTCGAGCAGGGTAGTGTACCTGATACTCAGAATATCCAAAAGATATTCGTTGAAGGTCATACAGGTATACGCGCCGACCTCGGCACACCCAGATGAAGAAGTAGAGGAGATGTATGAGGACATAAGTCGGGCCATACATACTTCCAAAACCTACTTCAATGTTGTTATGGGAGACTTTAACGCAAAGTTGGGCATGAGGAGCGATGCGGAGTTGAAAGTGGGGCAATTTGGACATGGGAAACGGAACCCCAGGGGTCAGAGGCTGGCCGACTTTCTGGAGAAAGAGGGACTCTTTGCGATGAACTCTTTCTTCCAGAAGCCGCCTCACAGGAAATGGACCTGGCTGAGCCCTGATGGTTCCACGAGAAATGAGATAGATTTCATCTTGACGACGAAACGACGGATATTCAGTGATGTCTCTGTGATCAACAGGGTGAAAACCGGTAGCGATCACCGAATGGTTAGAGGCTCATTGAATATCAACGTCCAATTAGAAAGGCGTCGCTTGATGAAGTCTACGCTCCGACCTACTCGCGCTCATATCCAAAACCCCGAAAGCTTTCAACTCGAGCTGAAAAATCGCTTCGAGTGCCTGGAAGAAAACCTTGCCGTGGACGAGTTAAACAGCGGTTTGGTAGAAGCTGTCCATGCGGTGGGATCTAAGCATTTTAGACCTCGCCGCAGAGATAGACCTCAAAAACTCTCGGTCCACACTCTTGACCTCATGGCCGAACGTCGATCTATGGCGCTGCAGTCTTCCGAGGACGCCGAAGCATATCGTCAGCTCAATAGACGGATCTGGAAGTCCTTGCGACACGATGTCCGTGCTCACAACACTGTGAGCATTAAAGAGACAATAGAGCGGAACGGAGGCTCCAAAGTGTTTGCAAGAGACTTGTCTATTGGGCAAAGACAGTTGTCTAGGCTGAAGACGGAGGGCGGCCGCGTAGTGTCGACGAGGGCAGAGGTCTTAAGGGAGATCGAGAGGTTCTACGGACAGCTTTACACCTCGGTTGCCAAGCCCGCTGTTCGCTCGGCCGAAGACCCGAGAGCCGAGTTGATCCGCCACTTCAGTGATGATATCCCGGACATCAGCCTGTGTGAGATTGAGATGGCCCTGAAGCAACTTAAGAACAACAAGGCGCCGGGTGAGGACGGAATCACTTCAGAGCTTCTGAAAGCGGGCGGAACGCCGGTACTTAAAGTCCTTCAGAGGCTCTTCAATTCCGTTCTCCTCGAGGGCTCAACGCCAGAGGCATGGAGCAGGAGCGTGGTGGTACTGTTCTTCAAAAAAGGTGACAACACCTTGCTGAAGAATTACAGGCCCATCTCGCTCCTGAGCCATGTCTATAAGTTGTTTTCGAGGGTCATCACAAATCGTCTCGAACGCAGGTTTGATGACTTCCAGCCGCCCGAACAAGCTGGTTTCCGAAAAGGCTTTAGTACCATAGACCACATCCATACGCTTCGGCAAGTTATCCAGAAAACCGAGGAATACAACTTGCCGCTTTGTTTAGCGTTTGTGGACTATGAGAAAGCCTTTGATTCGATCGAGACGTGGGCGGTGCTAGAGTCTCTCCAGCGGTGCCACATTGACTGTCGGTACATCGAGGTGTTGAAAAGCATATACAGCAACGCCACCATGTCGGTCCGAGTACAAGATCAGAGCACGAAGGCTATTCCACTACAGAGAGGCGTGAGACAGGGAGATGTTATATCTCCGAAACTGTTCACTGCCGCGCTGGAAAACGCCTTCAAGCTCTTGGAGTGGAAAGGATTCGGCATCAACATCAACGGCGAGTATATCACACACCTTCGGTTTGCCGACGATATTGTAGTCATGGCAGAATCGCTGGAGGACCTTAGCACTATGCTCGAAGACCTCAATCGAGTCTCCCAACAGGTGGGTCTTAAAATGAACATGGACAAGACGAAAATCATGTCGAATGTCCATGTTGTGCCCACCCCAATCGCAGTTGGGGGCTCGACTCTCGAAGTTGTAGACGAATATGTCTATTTGGGACAAGTGGTCCGGTTAGGCAGGTCCAACTTCGAGAGAGAGGTCAATCGTCGAATCCAACTCGGTTGGGCAGCGTTCGGAAAGTTAGGAGACGTCTTCTCGTCCAAAATACCTCAGTGCCTGAAGACAAAAGTCTTCAATAGTTGTGTGTTACCAGTGATGACTTACGGCACTGAGACGTGGCCTCTCACTAAAGGCGTCATGGGACGGTTCAGGGTCACTCAACGAGCTATGGAGAGGGCTATGCTCGGGGTTTCCCTACGTGATCGAATCAGAAATGAGGAGATCCGTAGGAGAACTAAAGTAACCGACATAGCCCAACGGATTAGCTCGTTGAAGTGGCAATGGGCCGGCCACATGGCGCGGAGAACTGATGGCCGATGGGGCCAGAAAGTTCTCCAGTGGAGGCCACGTACTGGCAAGCGCAGCGTGGGACGTCCCCCGACAAGGTGGTCCGACGACCTTGTCAAGGTCGCGGGACGTCGCTGGCTGCAGGCGGCTTCCGACCGTTCCCGGTGGAAGTCATTGGGGGAGGCCTATGTCCAGCAGTGGACCAACACAGGGCTGACATGATGATGATGATGATGATATAAAATTGTGTGGAGCAGTTTGATTATGCTGCATAAATATGAAATATGTGACGCTTGGTAAAATACGTGGTCGGTTAAACTAAGACTATATTTCACAAAATGTTCAGCATCGAATGTAAAAATGTAAACAAATTCTGCAGTCGCCACAGCCCTGATATACGGCCAGAATGTTTAATATTAAACGTGCTTCTAACAAATATTCACATAACATATTTAGAAAGGGCAGCACGGAATTTTTATTACGTTAAAATGTATTGAGAATATCTAAGAATATTTCGTAGTCGCTTTTTCAAATCAATATTGTTTATGAATTTGACGTCTAAATTCGGAAAGCAATTTGTGTGTACCATCGACAAACATGCGAGCGAATTGTCAAATGCAATTTGGGAACAATGCCGCGAGCTACTGACCATAGATAATAAACATGCTTATCCATAGACCAATAACTGTCCTACAATGCAGAGGTCACTGACCGGCCAGCTGTCATACATGCCATCTCGTTTTGGCGAATTTATCTGTTTCTTTCTAATCCATAGTGTGTTAATCATTGTCCGACAAAGCGTATGCTCGTGGCTCACGCTTCGGTGGCGACGTGTAGGGATTTTGACTGTGATAATTACTATTCGCAATGCCAATGTTTAACCTTTGAAAGGTTCGCATTTTGTCTTATTAATTTTTTAATATTTAACCAGTCTTTTCCTGTCTATGGTCTCAAAGGATTGAATGGCAGATGATTCACCCATAAGTTTGCGATTGCGTAATTGCTAAGTTTTTAATGATGATTCCATTTTATTTTTATACTGATTGTCTCGACCTAGAATGACATAAATAGTAAAAAATAATTGAGTAATAATGAAGTTTTAACAAAGATTGTTATCATCTTACTGGTTGGTAGAATTTATGAAATAATTAATAGTTTTTAAATGCTGAATAAAAAGGCCTCGGGGTATCTCATTACGGACCATACAATGTATAAAATAAATGATTATTAAGACTGCCTAGTGTTCTCGGGGTATAAGTTTGTGCCGAGTGACCTAGAGGTCTCGTGTTCGATTTTCGGGTCGGCATAATGGAGTCTGGAATTGTTCTCGAAAAATAGGCTCGGCCCCTTCTAATTAGGATGAAAATGAGACAAATTTAGCTTAATATGGGTCCAGAACTGCGCCTTTGCTACCTCTATGGAATACAAGCGTGAGATTATGTGTACTTAACTTAACTTAACTTCATCAACCCATATTCGCCCACTGCTGAGCACGGGTCTCCTCTACCATTGAGAGGGTTTAGGCCATAGTCCACCACGCTGGCCTGGTGCGGTTTGGCGGACTACACACCTAAGAAATTCCTAAGAACTCTTAGGTGTGCAGGTTTCATCACGATGTTTTCCTTCACCGTTAAAGCTAGTGATAATTCAATGTGAATACACACATAACTTTGAAAAGTCAGAGGTTATGTCGGCCTATTAAAACTCACATCTGGCTTACACTTATACACAACACAACAGCGGAATATACACCTTAGTTACAATTTAATTAGAACATACACGCAAAATAGATCGCATGAAGCGTCCCATCGAATATTCAATTGATTACATACATTGAACATGACGCTTTATAATTAGTTGGCTGTGTAATGAGGCGTGACGGACGCGCAAATTACAAACTCGCTGTAATTAATGCACAAACAGTAAGTAAACAGATTATGTCGGCCTGATTGGCGACGCGTCATCTGTCCGCGCAGATGTCTGACTGATGGTTACGAACTTACGAAGACTTATATAATAATTTAGTATTAATTAAATATATGGAGTTGAAGACTTTATAATAAGCTACCTTTATTAAATTTCGGAGAATGCTATGTGTGTATGTCATATGTATCAGACTTAGTACCTAGTCAAATTATGGTAAGCTAAAAATATTCTTATATAGGTTGTGCTAAAATAAATAAATAGGACAAAAACGTAAATGGAAAAAAGAATAGTTTTAAATTAAAGAATAACTGATTTTTACCAAGCATTTGTTACCTACAAATAATCGGCGACAAAGCTGTTTTTATAAATATAATTACGTGAAAAACAAATCCTTAAAAGGTTTATTTTTCTAATTAATTTCAACAACGTTACTGACGTGTAAACGACAGCGAAATAACTTGGACTA
Source organism: Cephonodes hylas (assembly GCA_030295005.1). NCBI lineage: Eukaryota > Metazoa > Arthropoda > Insecta > Lepidoptera > Sphingidae > Cephonodes > Cephonodes hylas. The sequence continues at coordinate 12,700,628 of AP025371.1, forward strand.
TGAATGACGCGTTCGTATATTGATGTACAATATTGCCAACATGTATAATTGCACAGGAAGGCGTTCATAACATTCAAACATGTCGGAAGGCAGGCCGTCCTGTAAGTTGCACTGTTGCTAAATTATATAAGTACTAGCAGTTCGCAATTATGATCATTTCTTTACTTTGCAAGCATGCCGGCTGTCGAGTGAATTATTTATCCAATTAGTACGGCGATGTCAATTATACAAATTGATAACAATCTATAAATAAAATCAAATACAAAATAACTTAAAACACTAAGGAAAATGAAAATACCATAACATAAACTAATTGCCAAATATGACTCTAAAATTACTCTATACATTTGTTAAACGAATACCAAGTTATATTTAATGAATTGGACATGAAACTGGAATTTCGTATTGACTTGTGATTGTGCGACTAGAAAGCTCAATACTTTGCTAGCGAAGCGGCTTTTAAAGAGCCTAACTCTAAAACATAATACATTTGGCTTTAAACCTAGATAAACATTAACATTTTTATCTAAGTCTATGTTTCCAATAGATTTTCAGTTTCCTTGGTACATTCGGTTGGAAGACAGTCTGTAAAGCGTTTTCCGTGTCCAGAGCAAAACAAATATTTGTGTAATTCTGTTCCGTACAGTCCTATGTGTTTCTTGAAACGCAGAAACTATATAGCAGAGAGTAGAAAATAGTACACATTTTTGTTTGGGCATTAGTCCACAGTGAAGCAGTGATGGCCTCGAGGTTTAGGCGCGCGGTCGAGAATCTCGGCGGACGCGGGTTCGAACCCCAGGCACACACCTCTGACTTTTCGAAGTTATGTGTGTATTCACATTGAATTATCACTTGCTTTAACGGTGAAGGAAAACATCGTGATGAAACCTGCACACCTTTTTTTTTTTTTTTTTTTTGTTCTCGAGGGGAAAGCTGTTTATGGCTCTACTTCCCGCCAGCCCGGGGGAGGGGGGCGGGAAGCGTATGTCGGGGTCACCGGTCTTCCAGCCCGGCGCGCGGCGACGTCATATCCGCGCAGGTGTTAGTGCCGGGCTGGGTCCCTAACAAAATCCCTAAACCGGCATACCGACCAAAACCCCCCGGTGGCCATCTCCGCGCCAGGTTGGGCGACCATGGTACGTGAGCGAGAAGCGCACACCGTTAACCACAGCCGCCCGGTGCGCCTCCGAGACGAAATTGTCTCGGCCGTCTCGGAGTTTTAGGGGGCGCAGTTGCACCCCCACTTCTTGGTTCGGGCGCCTCGGTTGTGGATGGGCGCCCGCGACGTGCACAGGCCACAGTGCCGCCGCCCCTCTCGGGGTCACTTTCAGTGAGGACGCGCTGCCCCCACAGCACGTCCAGCGACCCCAAGGGCCCCTTTAAGTCGCCTTTTACGACAGGCAGGGGATACCGTGGTGGGATTCTGACGCCCCCTTGCCACAGGGCAGAAACCTGCACACCTAAGAGTTCTTAGGAATTTCTTAGGTGTGTAGTCCGCCAACCCGCACTAGGCCAGCGTGGCGGACTATGGCCTATACCCTCTAAATGGTAGAGGAGACCCGTGCTCAGCAGTGGGCGTATATGGGTTGATGAAGATTAGTCCACCACGCTAGCCTTGTGCGGGTTGGCGGACTACTCAGTTAAGAAATTCCTAAGAACTTTTAGGCGTGCAGGTTTCATCACGAAATGTATTCTTCTATACAGCTTGCTATAAATTGTTTATAATAATGCGCTTTGTGGTTCCAATTTTCGTAACGTGCAATCAATCATTATATTTTCATGTGACATTAATTTTGGGCGAGTGTGGCATGCGATAAAACCTCCGTGGGAGCAGTATTGGCGCGATAAAAAATAAACAGTAAATATGGCGGCCGATTAATCTGAACGCGACGTAAATTGACAGCTCATAGGCGTGATTGACTAGTCACGAATACATTATTCTAAATCAATACTGTTATATATAATTTTTGGTTTGGATAGGTAGTATCTTGGCTAGACGCTATTTATATTATATTTATATGTGTGTATGATTTTGCGATAAATGATATTTGACGCTGATTGATATTTGATATACACTCACTCACATACATCATATCTCTCTCACATACATCCAGGTTCCAGACCCTAACAGAATGTTTATGGTACTTCATATAAAATTTGTACAGTTTTTTCATCCATTGGCGAGCTAAAACAAGTTAACAGTTATTATTCAATGTGAACCTTTATTTTGAAGTTTCTCATATAATTCTATTTTATTCATGAATATTGTTTGTTCATTAACGACCTTAATAGTTAAAGTTTGGTAACATAACATTACTTTAAAACAAAGCCGTGATTATGCTAATATGACTACAATTAGTTAATTTACATAAGTTCGTCCCAAAATTCAACAGTTAAAGCCTTATTTAATAACATTATATGTTTTCATGTCATAGTTGCTATTATTACTAATTGGAGAGGGTGATGTTAATTACATAATAAACTGTAGATTTTGATTTCATTCATGTAGAATTAAGTTAGTGTTTTAATCCTAGAATTTGAATTAAATAAGTAATAAATAAATACACCCACCAGTCACATACACACTTCTGACCTCACACTAAAATACAAATCTTGTGTCTTTATCATCATCAGCCCATATAGTCCACAGCTGGACACGGGCCTCCTCTATCATTAAGAGGGTTAAGACCTTAGACCACCACGCTGGCCTAGTGCAGGAGGGCGGACTGCATACCAAAGAAATTCCTTAGAACTTTTAGATGTGCAGCTCTTGTGTTTAATGAATCAGAAATTACGAGAATTTTGGGTCTTACAAAATGTGATTTTTGTAAGTATCACTTGAGTTCACAGATGTAGAAAATCACAATGTATAATAACTCTTCAGATTCTTGAAGAATGATTCTACATTGTTGCTTTGTATCAAGAAGTCTGTCATTGAACCAATTGAACTATAGTCTATTACTAGAGCCCTTCTTTAGAAGCTCGCCGCTTGTCTACGGATCATTCGATAAACCCACAGTAACATCTGACCTTTTAATTCATATATGTTTATTAATATTGATTACTGATAATTATTTGAATTATGAGCTACTTAGAAAATTAATTATTTATTACTCAAAACAAATATATCTGTGTGCAAAATATGATGTCATAATTTCATGCATAAGAATCGTTTGGTCTGATATTTTAATAGACCTTGTAACTTTAGTAAAAACGAGTCAAAGCATCATCATCATGATGATAATGAATCTGATTATGAATCTCTCTCATCTCCCGCGAAATTTCAAGTTCAGTTTTTTGGCACGTAACTAGTCCTACGATTTTACTACGAGTTGCTAAGATTCATCACTCAAAGTTTCATTTTAAATATAATACAATGCATTGACTATATTGTTGTAATCAACGGCTTAACAAACGAGCGTACTTACAAATTGTTTATGGTTATTTCAATAAGTTACGCGCGTGCCAATGCTATAAATTCTCACAACGACGAGGTCAGTGTTGATTCGATTTCGCCGCAAGTCAATCTTACCCTAAAAGGGATTTTCCAAGAACCCATTTATAGATTTCACACGTATAAATTCATGCCAAATCCTTAATCCGTTCTTTATCGTCGAGTGAGTAAACAACAAGCAAATGGCGGGTCTTTCATATTTCTACAATGGCGCGAAATTCGGCATTCGGTAGAAAACTTATTTGACTTTTTTGGCGGCAATTTGGTTTTTCGTGCACTTTTTGTGGCCAGTTTTAATCGGCGTCGCAATTTTGGGGTACGGCAGCTTTTCATTTGGCCGCTACCTTTTTCAAACCTTTTTTTTATTGCCGAGGCATTTTGTGTCACCTGCCTTGTTTCGTTTGGCGAAATGAAGCTCTTTATTTCAGTAATGAATCGGCACATTCTTGTTTGTTGTTGGGAAAATTTCGGTGCTTTTATTTTTCGTTGAAAAGGATTTGTTTCTATTTACGCTGGCTTGTTTTATCTTTGCGCTTTAGACTGTTGTTCAAATATTTGTTTCGAAACAATTTTAACGAAATACACGATTCGACTTATATAAAAGTAAAAATGATGGAAATTAAAGGGTTTCCACAATAATAATCGTTACGTCTAGGTCAAACAAAAACCTTTTAACTTTTTGTATCTTTACATAATATAGTATTGTCACAGTTTTGTAATACGTTGCACCTCAACGCGTCTATTTTGTAATTTTTACTTTAAAACGTAAATGTTCTAAATCTCTCTTTCTTTGTTTTCAGATCACAATAACTAAAATGGTGGGATGACGTGTAAGCGATGCTGCTGCAGCAGTCGTCGCCCGGTCCCAGCGGCGCGGCCAGTCCCAAACTCGCTCCCAGCCCGCGGCCAAACGTGAGCCCGAGACTCACAGGCAGTCCCAGTCTCAGCGATGGCGCATCGAGCTCCAACAGCCCCAAGCTGGGCACCTACAGTCCCAGCTTGGGCGCCAATAGTCCCAAGTTGGGCGCCAACAGTCCAAGTTTGGGAACGAATAGTCCAAACTTGGGTGCCAGTCCGAAATATGGTAGCCCGAAGATCGGAGGGTCTCCACGCCCTGGGAGGACCGCTGTGGAGGATGAGGCAGCGCTGGAAAGACTGCAGACTGAACTGAAGGAGGGCTGGACGGTCCACACGGGGAGAGATGGCAGACTGTACTATTGCAAGTAAGTTTCTTAAAGCTATTAAGAGGTTCTTAATACGCAATTATAGTGGGCTGCGTCAGCTTTGTCTAGATTTCCAAGATTTATGTTTCTCCGATGTTTTTGAGGATAAAACAAACATTGATTTTGAAACCTAACGTACTTTGAAATACCCAATAAATTATTTTTACAGTTGATCTCTTAATCACAACAAAACTGTTTAATCAGAATTCTAGCATTAGTAGCTTAGCCTGTGTTTGGCTGAATCGGGCGATCACATCAAATTATAATATACTAGTTTAGAAATTAATTATGGTACGTTTACATTTTATACAATAATACACGATATTATTAAACACATGTGGGTTTAGTTCCAATTAACTGCGTTCATTGTTGCTCTCAAATTCTCAGTATAGTTACTAGTTATCTATTTCTGAGAAGCGAGATTTCCGTTCGTACTTCGATTTCCTACGATAAAACAGAACAATAGATGTTTCTATCGAGAATTTAATGTGATAATTACATCTCAAATATTAATAGAAACTAGGATGTAATATTAACCTTATTTGTGCTTTTAAATGATTGAAGACGATAAAGGCTTCAGAATTGACCGAATAGTTGAACAAAACTAGAAAGGAAATGTCAGGATGTCGAGCGTGGCAAATCCATGGTCAGACTATCACATGTTTTATTCGTGTAAGATCAAGACTGATTTAAATGTGTGAGAACCAATATAGCCCTTCATTTTTGATTGAAATGTTTATCGTTAGTCGTGTGATCGTAGTTAAAATGACAGGCAAGCGGCAACACTCAGCACTCAGTGCAGTTGGCTAGACACCAGCTTGCGAAACGAGCGGCCGCGGGTTCGATCCCTGCACCGAGAAAATGTTTGTGTGATCCACAAATATTTGTTTCGGGTCTGGGTGTTTATGAGACCGAAAAGTCTCTCGTAGTTTCTGATACCGTTTCGACACAAGACTCGTATCTTAGCGTGGGGTCAGGACTATGTATGTGACTGTTGGGTGTACTTATTTATATTTTTTATAAAATCTGTATATTTCCCTTCTAATCTTATTCAGCTGTTCAGTCTCAGAATCTATTGATTCGTTGTTACGATGCAATTACGAGACCTATATCTTAATTCATTTCAACAAATCTAATCTACACGTCCCTACGTCAAACAGCATTTGTGCTCTAAATTTAAACGCAGACGTAAGCCATAGAGCTCAATAAATTTCGTTCACTCATAAACAAGAGCGAAATCAAAGACTTAACTCACACTATTGTCGAAATAATTAATACGAACACTCACTCAACATTATAAAAGCGTGTGTTGTGTCACAAACGGTGATTGTTGGAAAGCAGGAGCGTGGGGGACAGTGGGGGGCCAAACGGGCTGGTTACACACGTCACAATGGAACGCCAACAAACTGCGTTGCCGAGTGTTCGCAACAGCGCGCCACCGCCGCACCGCGCGCTATGACGTCAATATTTTCCCGCCATTGTCAGCGTTTAGGGTTACCAAAGACTAAAACTATTATTTCTTTTCTGTTTCTTTTATTGGTCCTATTGTTACGACCGGCCAGAATCATATTTTGCGCTGTTTTTTGAAAATTGAAAAGGAGTTTTTGAAGGTGAGCGGTATTTAGAAATAGAATGAAAATAGAATCAGGTTTAAAAGCTTACTGTAACTACCATAGTAGAGGTATTTGAAATTTTCAAATATGCCTTAGGCCAGAGGTTTACCAAGGTCTACAGTCAATCGTAAGGTTTTGAATTAGCCGCATGATGGTTTTACGTAAAAATATTACGAAAACATGGCAAAGTTTGTAAACTGAGGATTTGAATGGGGTTTTGCATAAAGCATTTCACGTCTAACCAGACGAACTGAATTAATTTCTATGCAAATTACTTCGTCCCGTAGATTAATCCGAGGACTTCTATTCTTTGCACCGGCAATTATTAAGGGAAATAAAACAGTTTCTCATTCTATTGTATCAGTTATAATTGCTTTCCTAAAGTATGCAGCTTTGAAAGACAGACGCTATAAATTATAACCTTTAAAAACTCAAGAAATGCTGCTTTGATTGTATAACATTAGAGGTTGCTTCGTTCGCATCTTAGGTTATAACGTCAACATATAATTCTGCACCTGAAGGCCATTGTAGAGGTTCATCAAAATAAAATGTAAATGGGGTCTGATAGTCTCACCGTTACAAAATTATGTTGACTTACTTATTGGTCTCTTATTTCTTGAGTGATACCATGGTATGATAGCTAATGTGATTTTGAGCATCTTAAAAGCATCATGAATATACCATGTTTTAGTAGTAAGCTTTACATTATGGCTACAAGTTTTAAAAGCCAAACCTAATCTATCTTAATGAAATGTCCTCTGAAATAATTGCGTGTCCCATAATATTCGTCGCAGTTGTTGTCAAACCCATTTGTTTATTCCAAATGAAGCTTATTTGGGATAATGAGTAAATTGTGTTTTGCTTAAAATTCTAATTTGAACGTTGTTTTGGCCCTCAAAACGCTGATGGAATATTAATTTGCAATTTTTCAACACCGCTCGGGGATTCGGCAGCCTTGAATGGAAAAAATATTTCAAGCGAAAAACATCAATTTAAGATGAATAAAAAATAGATTTGTATTTTGAGATTTATATAGTTATTTTATCTTGCCTATTTTTTAGAGTGGCAGATTGTCTTTCTTAATAACTAAAAGTAATAATATTAGCTTGCTATGCCACATGGTAAAATTTTATCGAAATGCGTAATATTATGTCCATTACTATTCCAATAAAGTTCTATATTAATTTGAATTTTGAAAATTAGATTTGGTTTATAAAGTTGTCAGCCCTGACCTGGCAAGATGGCGGCGCGTCATTCGTTCCCGCCTTCATTAGACGGATTGAATTGAGACAATGTACGCGGTATCCGCTTGTAAATGATCCAGTGCGGTGGATCCACCACGCCCCACCGCCGTATTGCTAAATAATTAACTTTTAATGCGAGTTTTCCGCTTGAGAAATGCTTATAACAATGGGTGCTCTTACGCAGCGTGGAAATGCTACTTTAATAGTATTTTTAGGTGTGCCGGTTTGTTGCCTTTGTTTTTTAATTTAGTAATTAAGGTTCCTTATTTAAATGCCATTGCCAAGAATTATTATTTTATATGCTCAAGAATTCATTATTTTATACTCTGTAGGAAGTCTATGAGTGTATACGAGGATTATTTGACAACATTCGTATTCCTCGTGACAATAAAAATCTTTGCAAAAAATTAGTTTCTCCTACCATTTCTTTTACAATACCAACGAGCAGTCCACTGCAACAGTTTGACATGAATGGCGGCAAAATATTACTGGCGATAAACTATAACAATCTAGAATGGGAATCTTTACTATCTCAGGCTGTGGATATGGCGAATCATTTTGCCAAAAAATATTAGCGAAATATCACGTATTCAGGAAGGAGGTAATGAAATATTTATTTCATAAAATGGTTATCGCGTGCCAGACCCCATGGGAACGCAGAACATTAGAATAAATCTTGGGTGCAATTTGCGCGGGCATATTAACCATAAACACAATATTCTTTATTCATAAAGATACATATCCTTTTATGACATGTTCAGTGATGGGATTGATATGGGATTTGTTAATGTGCATAAGATATAGAGCTAAGGAAAAACCTTTGAGGACGACATTTTTATTTCGCTTTCAAGTAAAATAAATAAATGAATATTATTTTTATACCAAATTTTAAGTTATAAAATGGGAGGACCAATATGTTAATTCGTCGTTATTAAAGTTCGTCAGTGCTGCCACCACTTTGACTCGCCCATAGACAATTTAATATAAACAATAAACTCTATGTCATAGATACTATCCGCAGTCCAAAAAGATAACTAAGTACGTTATGAAATATAATATTTAGAGGACAAAGGCCCTATTATACCTAGTGTTTGAAATATGCCAAGCGTGATTAAGAGATCCTAACAACAGTTCCATTATGCAGAGTAACGCAATACTATTCGAATGTACGGGACGCTTTGTTCAGTACATTATGGGATGGTACTACCGGATGTGTTGACAAGGATGTCAAAACGTTAGGTATAGACACAATTGTTTTCCGCGATCGGAATAGAGGAATGTCAATAATTTAATTGCGTTTTATGGTTAGACTTATGTGTCATTCGGTCTTGGTTCCATTTTTGAAAATTGATTAAAACCGTTATGCGAAGATGCGATTTATATTAAAATCTTGTTAATAATGTAACATTATTATATTATGCCCTTGAATCTAAGTTGGTTTCGTGAAATTTTCTTTTTTTTATGTTAAAATGGATCAGAATTCAGAACTTAATAGAGTTAGGTTTATTACTAGAAACAGAAGTTGAAGCAATTTTTGAGAGATTCAAGTCACCGTTGATATTTTAATAAAATTGTTAATACAAGCCAGAATAAAGGCAAATACTATTCGTTTCCATAGAAATATTATTAAAGGCTCGACCTAGATATCATACAGAGAATTAATCACAAACGTTCAAGTACATTAGTTTTCGCCGTATCTCTCGAGACTTGGGAATAACTCTGATTTCTTATTATGAGCACTAGTATACAGGGCGTAGAAAATAGTGATGACCTCGAGGTCAAGGCGCGCGGTCGGGAATCTCGGCGGTAGTCTTTTCAAATCCCTGGTACCTAATACCTGTGGCTTTTCGATGTAATAGGTATACTAAAAATGAATTATCACGTGTTTTAATGGAGAAGGAAAACATCGTTAGGAAACCTACACACCTTTGAAACTAAAATAAAAGGCTGCTATTGGTTGCTACGTATTTAAAAAAGTCTTGATATTTTATTCACTTCTCTCAAGTCGCCGGACCATCGTGCCGCTGGTCGTCCTACAATGTTCTAAACCAGCGTTTCCTAACCTTTTTCAGCCACGGACCCCTAGGAAATTAGGGACAGTTTTCACGGACCCCTTTAATAAAAAAATTGTTAAGTAAGCGTAGCGATTACGAGACATTAGCATTTATGTATGATCCAGAGATGACACCGCGGACCCCCATACATATACACGCGGACCCCCAGGGGTCCACGGACCACAGAACTAATGCTCACTATTACAGAACATATCAAAAAGTGTGTGAATATCTCCTTTACCCCTGGAAGTGTGTAAGTGGCGTACTGTTGAAGTGTTACATCACTCCATTTCACTATCGTTGCGTGGCCGTCGTCGGCGGTGGCGACCCACATCTGTCTCGTCGCGTGTCCATTGATTCACGATACTTCGGATATTTCTGTGCCACTGGGGGTATAGATAAAGTAGTATTCTATAAGAGAAATTGGTAGCATGTATAATAAACCGACGTGCATGCATTATGAGGATAATATCAGTTGAGGAAGTGCAAGTGAAAATGTGACTTACAAATATAAGATATCATTTGAATAGCTTAAGTTTACAATAAAGCAACTCATTTTCGTCTAGTACTTTATGTAAACGGTCAAATAATGTCATCAATCAATCAGCCTATCGCCGTCCACTGCTGAACGTAGGCCTCCCCAAGAAAGCGCCAACCATCCCGGTTTTGAGCAGCCCTCATAAATAATAATGTCATAAACTAATTTATTCACACTTCATACAAGTTTTTATGGACTTAAATAAGCAAACCAAAAATAAGATCAGGCTGGTATCTAAAACATGTGAAAAACACGTCATGCATTTGACGTGTCGTATCGATGAATGGACACACGCGTAGAAGCTTTTATGCTATCAAGTTTTGATTTATTATTTGGTACATTTATGTGTCGGCTCGCACAAAGAGTAGAGTACGGCGGCACGGTTCATGTGGGATTGCGCAAAGATGAGGGCGCGGTCTGTCGATAAACACGCCGACAGATTGGGACGAAATGCGTGCGCGATAATTGATTGAAGATTATTTGCATTAACATGGTATTTTGCTCTTTAAATAGAGGGTATGTATCGGGACAGGGAGTGCATTCAAAATGTATTCGCGACGTGTTGTTTGCGAAATATGTAGTGATGATTGATGCATCAGTTGAATACAGTTTTACGGAAGTTGGTCTTATGTTTCAGGCGAGAAGTAATAAAAAAGAAATAGAAATTATGTTTTTGATTACGCTTTAAAGTTCTAAGGGAATTTATAATTTTTGAAATTTTCGAAATAAAACTTATCATCGTGCCAGCCTTAGGTGAACATGTGAATTCAACGTGATGATGATGGATTGATGAAGCTATTAAATACAATACTGTGAAACTACCCAATTTCCAATATATTCTACGGCAATACGCCTCTATGTAGTGTTTGTGTGGTGTGGAGTGTATATTGGTTAGTTACAGTTGGAATACATCTCATGCGAGACAATTAACGTTACATTAAGCTTTTACAGCCCCACCCCATAACCCCCCAATACTGCCTCACAAACACCCTAAATAGGGTTGTCATACAACAATTAAAACGGCAAAATGTAAAATCAAGATATATAAATAAGGCAATGCTTTTAAAAAAAAACATTTCAAAAGTACACAGGCTAGATATTTTTAAAATTTGTTTCAAAGGTATTGATTTCAAATTAATTATCTTCTTCTTCTTCATCAACCCATATTCGTCCACTGCTGAGCACGGGTCTCCTCTACCATTGAGAGGGTTTAGGCCATAGTCCACCACGCTGGCCTCCTAGTGCGGGTTGGCGGACTACACACCTAAGAAATTCCTAAGAACTCTTAGGTGTGCAGGTTTTATCACGATGTTTTCCTTCACCGTTAAAGCAAGTGATAATTCAATGTGAATACACACATAACTTCGAAAAGTCAGAGGTGTGTGCCTGGGGTTCGAACCCGCGACCGTCGAGATTCTCGACCGCGCGCCCAAACCTCGAGGCCATCACTGCTTTTAATTATATTATAGGAATTAATTATATTATAGGAATAACATATGCACAATGCACATATGCGTTTTTGGACTTTTATTTCGCTCATTTCCATGCATTACGTAAGAGGCGATTAAGACATATTATTGGAAAATTTCCAGAGCACGCAGTTTTTAAATGTGTCCTAAAATCAGTTACAGCCTTACTCTCTATCAACTGAACAGCCAACCATTAATGTTGACAAATACCGCTGCCTACCCGCTCGGGGATACCAGCATAAAGTATGTATCTTTTACACAACAAACATAATCATAAACCTACACTTTTCGTACATCCAATTTTTTTACAGTTACATGTTTTGAATGAGTTCCGACTCTTGAAAGTTGACATATCTCTGCAAACAAAATTTCAAGTGCAAGCAACCCTACGCTGGAGTCCTTTGTGCGTGTGTTCAAGTGCCTTTAATTAGAACTTGTATGGATAAAGCAGTAGTAATGAATGCAAGTCGGTATTTACTGCTGTAACGCGTATCAGACCTAGAAATGTACCATTCAACAAGAGACATCGTTAGAGTAACGAGAAATGTGTATTCGAATGTGATAAAAATGACATATTTTGTTGGTCCATTTCAGTTTAATCTAACAGAATGTAAGTGTGTTGAAGCAAATATAAATCTACTTAGGATACACAATGGTCAAGTCCCACTGCTGGGCACGGGCCTCCTCTACCATTGAGAGGGTTTAGGCCTTAGTCCACCACGCTGGCCTAGTGCGAGTTGGCGGACTACACACCTAACCAATAGTACTATCAAATCGAGTCGTAACTTAATTTTGCTTATTCTTTGATCCGGGCAAACGCATTCTGCATCATACACCAAAACACAATTTCAATATCAGCAATTGGCTCCCAGGCCACTCGAGATCTGACGACGCGACGATTCCGATACGAGAAACTGAACGGCGTACAAAGTGAGTTTAAAGCGATCGGGTCGCGCAAACTTGGCTAAATTATAAATTCATGCGTCAACCGCTCGGGGCCTCGGCTCTCACGACTTGTTTAATCACATTTAGTAGCCGCTGGTAATCGGGGATGTGTGATGGGTCCCGTAGCTGTCGCCTGATTAAGGGTTATGATACCGCAAGGATCTTGACAAATAAATACTCCCAACTGTTATATGCATATTGGTTCCACACTAAGATGTCTTCATGATTTCATGATTCTTGTCATGTCGTGGGTATCAGAAACTAGGATAGACTTTTCAGTCTCATAAACACCAAAGCTTGGAAAGAATATTTGTAGGTAAATCAAACATTTGTCTTGTTGGGGGCATCGAAACAATGGCCTTTTGAAATTAACATCCCTCTTATTTGTAGAAGAGAACTTTTCCTATATAACGTTTAATCATCATCCCGTAAACGTTCCACAGTTGGGCACGAGCCTCCTCTACCAACGAGAAGGCTGAGGCATTAACACGCTGGCCTAGTGCAGGTTATCGGACTACACACCTAAGAAATTTCTCAGAACTTTTACCGACAACTTTTATGGGCTAATAAAGATCATGATAATAAGTGTTTTGATTCAGAGTACGTCCTCGATCGCATGTTACGCTGTGGTTTGAATAGATCCCGACAAACTATGTAACTTATCGAACTCCGTCGAAACCGCGGCTAATTATTGACGTGATACTGAAACTTTGGGAATTCACTGTTATGATTTTGTAAGGAATTAGGGCGTTGCTACATTGTTGTGTTCCAGCTTCGCTAAAGTTAGTCATGTATCCAACATTTTTTATAGAATGTTTAATGGTAGTTAAGTAGTAGACTACTAACTATTGAGAGATTATAATTTATGGATTTACTTCTTATATTTTTAGTTTTCATTGTAGTTAGGCCCTAGTCTAGTGCGGGTTCACTAACTTTTGGGTGTGCAGGTTTTCTCTCGATGTTTTCCTTCACTGTTAAAGCAAAGCAAATTTGAATACACACATTATTTGGAAAAGTTAGAGATGTGTGCCTGATCTTTGGACCTACCACTGCCAGAGTTTCGGATCCCGCGCCTAAACCGCTCGGACATGAATTAAAGATCCCAATAATTACTCCACCATCATCATTCCAAGCGTTTATTAAAACAATGAGTCCTTCTACAAACTGCGAAAGCTCATTTTGTCGACGGCGCAGCAAAAACCTCGAGATTTTCAATATCCTGTTAGGCGTCTTGAAGCGGTGACCCCTTGAGTGGGCTGAGGGTAATCCCGACATCCTTACATAATGCAGGGATATTGATTGAGCCGATACGGTTCAACCCGGAGTCCCTCGGGCCCGATGGCCATCTGAATGTGATCATGTGTCTTTATGGTCAGTTTCCGAAGTGAGGGTCTAAGCCCGTGAAGAAGATGTGTAGTCTTATGTTTATATTGGATGGGATTTGGTTTGTTATGTTTTGTATTTGTTTTTGCTAAATGGATTTAGTTAGAGAGTAGCTTTACGTTTAATCTTGTATTGAGCTGTAAATTATGTACCTACGTCTTAATTAAATAATGCTGAGATTGATTTTAGACGGAGAGTCGAACTGTGATCAAGTTTAATGATACAACCGTAATGCTGTTCTTTATTTCTCACACCTATAGTGAAAAATTCAAAAAATGATAATAAAAAAAAGTGCATCAATACAAAAAATGTCATTTCTCGTTGATGACGGATTTTCTTGCCGTTTCTACTCCACAGCACGAACGGTAACACGTTTTGAAACACAAATATTTTAAAATTGACGATTCAAGGGAACTTGTAAAAGTTTATTTGTATAAAATAATAATATTATCGCAGAGGCAGCCGTTGGCAATTACCATAAGTATTTAGGCCGTTCTCGTGCTACAAGCGATGCAGTGAGACCGCAGTGCCCTCGGATAGTTATAGATAAAGCCATTTGGCGGTGGGAGCCGACCCAGCTCATCGGTCCGTCAGATATTCAATTACTATCAAATGGTTGCCGATAACTGCACGTGATTGGCTCGTTCACATATCTGTGAAGTGTCGTCAGCGGCGCTCGGAACGTTTCAGGGGTGCTGCATCTTTTCTTTGAGCTGCGAAGTTGAGTATTCAAAAGAGATCTGGATTTTTTTGAATTAAGAATATTTTCACGTTCCTATGTTTCATGTATAGTCGCACTTGATAATATTAAACGTATTAGCGATATAAGCATCATAGGGGCGTGCGGACCATTGCTGAAATTTGAGATTACACACGCGTAAATAAAATTTAATAAGAATTGACATTTTGAACAACTCCCTGTACACAGGCACTTCTAGTGTTAAATTTACGGGCGTAGTAGTGACATCCACTTCTAGACATACGAACTTTGTAAGTGTGCTGGTTTCATCTCGATATTTTTATGATGCTCATACTAAAGCGTGTTTAATATTGTGAAATGCAAGCTGATTAAATTGATTGTGTGTCGATTGATTAGCACCACAATCGTATCAATGAATGGATGGACAACCACGCTGTGGTTCCGCTAAGCGGACAATATTATTTTGACTATTTGTTATTGTGATATAACTGACCTAAAAACACATATATTCCTTTCTCCAGCAATGGACGTCTTTAGGCTGATGGTGATACACCTAAAAAGTTACCCGCACTAGGCCAGAGTGCTAGACTAAGGCCTAGTCTCTCTCAGTTGCAGAGCCCGTGGCCAGCAGCGGTCGGTATAGGCTAAAGACGATGATTTGCTGTTCAAAATATGTTCTGTACCAACCCTGCGCTGTGACGTAATTACTTATCACATAAGTGGCAGTAAAGCGATTATGTGGATGTTGCAGATGATATAACCCTCGCGCGGTTTATGGGGACTGCGAGTGTTTGTCACTCCTCGAGTATTTAATTCATATTAAAGGGGTTATTGATGGGAACTTGTACGTGAGAATTTTAATTGATATAGTTTCGTCGTAAAATGGATCTACTTAGTTGGGCTTGTGGGAAAGGATAGGGGTCAGGCAGAAGTGTGGACAAAGAAGTGGACAGATCTTAGTTTTTCATAATCTTCTTTTATATTTTCTTTTTGATTAAGTTCGTGGTGGAATTGTGACAAATTAGATCCCCTTCGATTTGCTGAGCTTTATTGCTCGGCGCCAATACTGTGCGTGCCGCTTTTGATCCTGGAGCACAGGAGTTACAGTGGCGGGTGTGTGTTGGTATAGGGACAATCTATCTGTTGGTACATAAAAAAATAACTCACCAACATTGTCTGGTCAGGAATCGATCCTTTAACGTCTATCTCGTATACAACAACTAATAACAAACACATTAACAAGTAATTTAAATATTGCCATACTCCACGGTAACCCTTCAACAGAACCGACGCTCAACGCAAACATTGGTTCAAATATTTCCATATTCCGGAGCGTAATGCACATAATCAGCTTATGCACCCTGCCCTCAATAGTTCAATCAGCTTTGGTAAACTGGCCGTCTCGATTCACCCCCTTTCTCCCCTTTCTTGTACTCCTCTCTCCTCTTTCCTCCATCCCACTGCGTTCAATCAAGCCCCAGATTTCCCTTGAACACAAACGTTACTTACTTTTATTAAGAATGGTGGTAATTGGTTAGATTGGCGGGATTTCTATTTTAAGAGTCAAAGGAATATATAGAGAAAGTTGATTTTTATTGGTATTAAGAATAAGAATAAGGTCAGATCTCATTTTCAGACCATTACTTTTGTGTCGGTGTGGAGATCGAACCCACAGATGGCAATGTTATTTATTTTTGGAGAGACCAACAGCCCAAAGCCCATAATGAGAACACACATATATTGCTTAGAGCAAATCTCTGTATATATAAGTATTGTCCACATAATATATTTGTTTCTCTTATAAAAGTCTCTTTAAGATTATGTTACGCATTACAAGACTTGGTCTTAATGTGGTCTAAATAACTGTCAGACGGTCAGAGATACTCCCAAAAATTCATAGATATTGGCTGTTTTGTGAATTTCTCGAACAAATATTTTTCGTAAAGTGGAAAGGTAGTCTAGGTTATAAACAGTTTCTAGGCTGTTAATTAGATTTTATGAGAAAAATTAAAGGATTCTAGGTAATTGCTTATTACTTAATTTGCTGTGAAAAGAAAGATAAGTCAGTTGCTTCAAATTTCAGATGCATTTCAAAGTTTATTCAGCGGAGTGTAAGAAAACGGTTGAATTCATTCGAGCGAAACTCAGTTTGAAAGATTGTAGTACTGAGCATTCAACAACAAGATTTTATTATGAGACAACGTAGAATCAGACCGAGTCTATGTTTGTTAAGATAAAAATATGTAAAATAGAATTAAATACTAGCCTTCATTTCTAGGAATTAGCCTTTTTGTATTTTAGAACCTTTAAGCTGCAGTCCTTAAAAAGGAAGAGGCATTTTGCCTGCCTTTTATCTTTATAGTATTCAAGTATTTAGTTTTTGTTTATAATTACAGTTACAATACTGTTGCAGGCGTTATCGCTCAATCTAACTTTTCAGGTTTTTGAATTTTCTTGTTGTAATTTAAAATATTTTAAATAAATAAATTATATTAAAAAAGAGTGTAGCTTCATATTGATAAAGAACACCTTTTCAATTGCACTGATTACGATAGCCAGTACGTGCACTTGCTAATTTCAAAACGTGGTATGACTAGGACGTCATTTTTATAGATGACTAGCTTTTGCCCGCGACTCCGTCTGCGTAGACTTTAGGGCTGAGTGCAGAAAGATAATAAGTGAATCTTTAATTTGTCTCATAAGTGTCTAAAAAAAGTTTTACTTTGAAAAATCTATTTCCGCATTTATAACATGTTTATTCCACGGGAACATTTAATTGTTATTTCACAGGGTCCTATTTATGTTCATACCTAAAATATATAACTTAGTCGAATAGTTTAGGCGTGAAAGCGTAACAGACTTACAGACTTACTCTTGCAATTATAACATGTACCCATACCCACGGGAACACATTTTCCAGGATAAAAGTATATCATGTTAATTCGGTGGGTCCTACCTATCTCTATACCAAAACTCATTTAGATTGATTCAGTAGATCTTGAATATAGCTATTCCCACGGAAATACTACATTTTCCGGGATAAAAGTATTCTATGTTACTTTGGTGGGTCCTACCTATCTCCATACCAAAAGTCATTTAAATAGGTTCAGTACATCTAGATAATAATAATTCCCACGGGAATACTACATTTTCCGGGATAAAAGTATCCTTTGTTACTTCGGCGGGCCCTACCTATCTCCATACCAAATATCATTGAAATCTGTTCAGTAGATCCTGAAATACCCATTCCCACGGGAATACTACATTTTCCGGGATAAAATGTATCCTATGTTACTTCGGTGGGCCCTACCTATCTCCATACCAAAAATCATTCAAATAGGTTCAGTAGATCCAGAAATACCCATTCCCACGGGAATACTATTTTTTCCGGGATAAAATGTATCCTATGTCACTTCGGCGGGCCGTACCTATCTCCATACCAAAAATCATTCAAATAGGTTCAGTAGATCCAGAAATACCCATTCCCACGGGAATACTATATTTTCCGGGATAAAATGTATCCTATGTCACTTCGGCGGGCCCTACCTATCTCCATACCAAAAATCATTCAAATCGGTTCAGTAGATCCAGAAATACCCGTTCCCACGGGAATACTACATTTTCCGGGATAAAATGCATCCTATGTTGCTTCGGTGGGCCCTACCTATCTCCATACCAAATATCATTAAAATCGGTTCAGTAGATCCAGAAATAACCGTTCCCACGGGAATACTACATTTTCCGGGATAAAATGTATCCTATGTCACTTCGGCGGGCCCTACCTATCTCCATACCAAAAATCATTCAAATCGGTTCAGTAGATCCAGAAATACCCGTTCCCACGGGAACACTACATTTTCCGGGATAAAATGCATCCTATGTTGCTTCGGTGGGCCCTACCTATCTCCATACCAAATATCATTAAAATCGGTTCAGTAGATCCAGAAATAACCGTTCCCACGGGAATACTACATTTTCCGGGATAAAATGCATCCTATGTTACTTCGGTGGGCTTTACCTATCTCCATACCAAAAATCATTGAAATCGGTCAAATGGTTTAGACGTGAAAGCATTACACAGGTAGTGTTACTTTCGAGTTACAATAAATGCTCATCCCACAGGAACCCTACATATTCCCGGGATAAAATGTTGTTCATGTTACTTCATAGGATCTCATTTATGATCATACCGAGAATCATAAAAGTCGGTCGAATGGTATAAGCGTGAAAGCGTAAGAAAAATATAGGGTTTTTTACCCAATCCCACGGGAATACTACATTTTCCGGGATAAAAAGTATCCTATGTTACTTCGGTGGGTCCCATCTATCTTCATCCCAAAAATCATCCAATTCGGTTCAGTACTTTTTGAGTTTATTCGTAACAAACATACAAAAATACAAAAATACAAAAATACAAACCTTTCCTCTTTATAATAATAGTATAGATTAAGGTTCAAAGCTCCTTTAGATAACAAAAAGTGTCTAAAAGACACACGTCCTGACAATAGGTATTGGCTTTCTTATACTTATATTTCTGAATTTTTTGCTTATGAATCGATGAAGCTTAAAATTTGTATGTATATCTATGATCGATCAACCGCAATGAATTAATATTTCGCTTGCGGTTGTTTAGTCATCAAAATTCATTGGTGGTTTTAAAATATATCGCTTGGTTATACTGCAGATAGTCTTATGTTTATTTCGTGTCATAGTACCGCCAAGTATAAGATTGTAAGGGTATTGTATTAAGAAATTGAATCAATTTCTATACTCAACATAATTATTATTAAATTGTGAAGAATGGAACTAAGTCAGCACGATGGCGTTAATCCCTCTTAGTTGAAGATAAAGACACTAAACGTAGAACTAATATTAGGTAAAATTTTAAATAAATTCAAAAATTTTATCATTCCTAACATGTTTAATCTTTATTTTCCTTTGTTTGTAGTACCCTAGTAAATACTGTTCTATAATAAAGAAGTTCTTTTCCAAGCCAATAAAAAAAAATTAATTGGCTGTATGTTCCATTCGCCTTTGCTTTAAAAAAACATATTCCATGCAATGTGTCCCCAATACCTGTTGCGTCTGCTTTTACGACCTCCATAGTTACAAAGTACGCGATTAGGAGTTCCAGATCGTTCCTTCGATGGCTCTCTTACGTGTGAATGCGCCTTTACATTACTCTCAAACTAGTTTTAATAAGCTAGAAAAGCTGTGTTGATTAGCCTAAGTTGATTAAGAAATTTGTTTCGTTTGACAGTGATGAAAGTTAACGAGACATTATTGAAGTAATGAAGTTTATTTTGGGGATTAAAGTTGGGAAAGATAAATCTTATTCGGGGAATTTAATCTGAAGGATTTGTTTATTTTTAAGATGATAAAGATAAAAAACACTTTATTGTGCACCATTTAAACAAACAAATAGCAGATACAAGAATAATACAAAATACAGTGAACAATCGGCGGTCTTATCGCTTATAGCGATCTCTTCCAGACAACCGCGCGTGATGGAATATTCAAACGATTTAAATTTTAATGATTTAAATTTCTTCATTTTCTTTTGATTTGATTTATTATATAGACTAAATATTTAGACATTTTATAACACAATTTAGATGGAAAAGTAATTTTAAATAGCCAGTTATAAGCTGTAGCCGCTTCGAAACCTTTTATCGCTGTGGAGAAGAACGGCAAGAGACTTTCTCAGCAACACGGAATGTCGTTTTTGTCTTTAGTACACTTGAATAGAGAGAATTAAATTATTGAATAACAGAACTTACCAGAGGCTGCTGATGATGGTGATTAAATAAGAACTTATTAAAAAAATGTATTGATACTAGTAACAGGAAAATTAAATACTGTTACAGTTACTGATGATTGAATAAAAACTTATAAAAAAAATCTATACCGATACTAGTAACATGCAAATTGAATAAAGTTACTAGAAGTGTGGCAGTATTACGTGGGCGTATCGCAGTACAGCTCGTAGAGCACAAACAGCTCCGATAGCCAGCGCGTCGAGTGGTTTGTATTCATTAGCTCGCGGCTCCACCGGCCGATACTGTGGGGAACACTCACTGATGCTACGGACAACTAGCGTTGGAATTCAAACATAGTTTAAAATAAAGCTAAATGCAAATAATAGTCATACGTAGTTAAAAATGACTTTTTTGTATACCGACGCGGGAAGATCATAAAACATTTGCTTTTGCAGTAGAAATGACAATTTGTAGCTAATAAAAATCATCATCAGCCTATATATATCCAAATGTCGGGCCTCCTTTTGAACTTAAAGGGATAAGACTTTAATCCACGACGCTGGCCTAGTACAGGTTGGCGGGCTACAAACCTAAGACTAGCGAGATGGTGAATCGATTGTAATATAAAATGTGCGTTTTAGTTTGTACCGATAATGTACTGATGAATTTTACTTCTTAACCTATTATTTTTTATACGTGAATTGGAATCATATAAAGAAATATTTAATGTTAGTTTTGAGAAAGTTGTAGGAAAAGTAACAAAATACACAAAATTTTAGTGATGTTGAAAAAACATCACATTATTCGATGCAACAACGCTGAAAAAATTCAACTTATTCAAAACCAGTGTAGCTGTGAGTTCTCGACGTCAGTGTGTATTGATTCCCGTCCACGCCACCCCTTACAGGACCCCCGTCTCCGCCCCACCCCCTACCCCTTACCCTTTAAATTACCGGCGCCACGTTTGAAAAGAAATTTTTCACAGTAAATTTAAATGATTTGATAAAGTTCCCGGCGCACAACCTTTGCATCTCGTGTAAGTACTTTTGAAATTTGATTTTCTTTACGGAGTTTCGCGTTCTCGAGACGTTTGCTTGATTTGATTCGATGTGGTTTCGTGTCATTCAACGTTTGAATTTGATTAAATATGTTTGCTGTTTTTTCTTAGAATTTTCAAGGGGTATTTAACAGTGATTATGTCGATTTAAACTTTATTTTTTAAGAATTTCTAAGGTGTGTAGTCCGCCAACCTGCACTAGGCCAGCGTGGTGGACCAAGGTTGAAACCCTCTCAGTTGTAGAGAAGATCCATGCCCAGTAGTTTTAGGCCTTTGCCAAAATAAAGTATATTTTATCGTGACTTGATATACATGAAGTAATAATTCAAGATACATTTAATAATCTAAATTAAAATGAATCCTCATTAGTTACCATCTCAATAAATAAAAAACAGTTTGATTGTCACTTCTTTTGCTGACTTCAGCAAACCTTTTTTCTATTACTAGTAAAAATACCTAGTTGTTTTACAAAGACTTCCGGTGTACTACTACTGGATAAATCCGGTATTTAGATCGTCCGGTTAAATATTAATGCAATTCGTTGAAGATTTTTTTTATGAAGGCGACTTTTTCAACACGGCAAAGTTTATCGTGAAAGGTAAAATAAATTCGGTCCCGCATCCACCGGCCTCTCACAAACGGAACAAATATGACCCCTCATATTTGCTTTCAAAATATATTTGTAGGTGCAAAAATCCCCCATATTTACTGTTACATACATAGATTCATAGACACAACTACGCTTTTCAAATTGTTTTATATACATGCATACATCACCTTACGTCTGTAGTCCCCCAGAAGGTTAGGCAAAGGTGTATTAATGCACCCCAATTGCGGCGCGGTCGAGAATCTCGGCGGTCGCGGGTTCGAACCCCAGGCACACACCTCTGACTTTTCGAAGTTATGTGTGTATTCAAATTGAATTATCACTTGCTTTAACGGTGAAGGAAAACATCGTGATGAAACCTGCACACGTAAGAGTTCTTAGGAATTTCTTAAGTGTGTAGTCCGCCAACCCGCACTAGGCCAGCGTGGTGGACTATGGCCTAAACCCTCTCAATGGTAGAGGAGACCCGTGCTCAGCAGTGGGCGTATATGGGTTGATGAAGAAGAAGAAGAAGAATTGCGGCAGTTATGTATCAGTTTTACATAAAAGAGGACAAGTCTATTGCTGTTTTTAGGTCACATTTCTAAACTCCGTGTTGAAAACACTTTATCCGATCTAGAAATCGAACTGAGGATCTCTTGATCGTACGGCAAAAAATTGTGCTACGTAACCACGAGGCAGTCCTTTTATATTTAAAGAAAAAAAAGAATTATAATCCGCCCCATGAAAAGCAGCTTCTAATTGAATCACGGCGGGTCGAGGGACAAAAAAAAAAAAATATCTTCAAATTGAATAATTTAGCGTCATCTTACACCACGTTTCACGAAAACCCTTACCGGAGTGATTTATTCGTTGTTTATTTGGAAACGTACTATGAGTAAGCAGTGATGGCCTCGAGGTTTGGGCGCGCGATCGAGAATCTCGACGGTCGCGGGTTCAAGCCCCAGGCACACACCTCTGACTTTTCGAAGTTATGTGTGTACGCACATTGAATTATCACTTGCTTTAACGGTGAAGGAAAACATCGTGATGAAAACTGCACACCTAAGAGTTCTTAGGAATTTCTTAGGTGTGTAGTCCGCCAACCCGCACTAGGCCAGCGTGGTGGACTATGGCCTAAACCCTCTCAATGGTAGAGGAGACCCGTGCTCAGCAGTGGGCGAATATGGGTTGATGAAGAAGAAGAGATAAAGTTTTATACGGGGTATATTCAGACAGTGATCGGAAACTTATGCAGGTAATTGCTAAGATGATTACTATAGCTATTACCAGCCTTAGTTGCCGATCACGGTTTGAATACAGGATATCAACCTGACTCACATTTAGTCGTTGTTATAGTTAACTTGTAAGAATATTGTTTTTTTTTCTACATTCTCGCAAATGTAACCAAAACGAAAAGACTATTGTTTTTCAGGACATTTTTTTTCAGGATTTTATTTAACGCCAATTGGTTCTTAATCAACGTGGATATTACGTGTAACGTGCCAAAATTTTCGATCACGGTCTGAATACATCTTCATGTTTTGTGGTACCACAATATAAGCTATATTGCATCTAATGGGATGTATGCTGCCCAGTCAAGTTAAGTGTCACATCTCATCACCCGACACTCATACCGGCTTGCTAAGAATCTCTAAGCTACGTTTAAAGGACTTAGAATAATAGGAGGGGAATACGTAGGCTGGGCAAACAATGCCACAACTTTTGTACATCTATCTATTGTACTTTTACGATGAAGGGGCGATGACTTCCTTGTTGAATTAATTTGTTACTAATCATTTCAGTGTTAATTTATTGTCTTAGAGCAGTGATGGCCTCGAGGTTTAGGCAGCGGTCGAGAATATCGGCGGTCGTATAACTCCAAGCACACACATCTTTTTTAAGTTATGTGTGTATTCGCAAAGAATTATTAACGGTGTAAGTAAACATCGTGATGAAACCTGGTCGCATATAAGTTCTTCCGAATTTCTTAATAGTCCAACCCGCACTAGGCTAGCGTAGTGGACTAAGGCCTTAACTCTCTCAATGGTAAAGGAGCTCCGTGCACAGCAGTGGAACGAATATGATGATGAATTGTTGCGATATATCTTCGAAACAGGGTAGTAAGCTCAACTTTATATGAAACTTAAAGCTTACGAGGGATTGAATACATATTAACTACTACTGCTTCGGGGATACAAGCATCGAAAATACTTCATATTCATGACATATATCACGAATTTAGGAAACCTTTGCTATGCTAAACAGCAGGAAATTTTAATACATTTACGAAATGAAAACACTTAGCTAAATTTAATAACTGAGGTGGCGGTGCGAGCGACAGCTATTTTAATTGTATTACGTGTTTCAGTCGGACCTCGCATTTCGAAATAAGTTAGCCTGCAATTAAACAGTGCAGCCAGAATTTAATGGAGGAAGTCTAGCTCAAAAGCGGCGCCGAGACAGCCCCCCCACCTCCGCAGGCTGTTGGGTTTTGCTGCTGGATACCTTTTTTTTTTTTTTTTTGTTCTCGGGGGGAAAGCTGTTTATGGCTCTACTTCCCGCCAGTCCGGGGGAGGGGGGCGGGAAGTGTATGTCGGGGTCACCGGTCTTCCAGCCCGGCGCGCGGCGACGTCATATCCGCGCAGATGTTAATGCCGGGCTGGGTCCCTAACAAAATCTCTAAACCGGCATACCGACCAAAACCCCCCGGTGGCCATCTCCGCGCCGAGTGGGGCGACCACGGTACGCGGGCGAGAGGCGCCCACCGTCAACCGCAGCCGCCCGGTGCGCCTCCGAGACGTAAATGTCTCGGCCGTCTCGGAGTTTTAGGGGGCACAGTTGCACCCCCACTATCTTGGTTCGGGCGCCCGCGACGTACACAGGCCACAGTGCCGCCGCCCCTCTCGGGGTCACTTTCAGTGAGGACGCGCTGCCCCCACAGCACGTCCAGCGACCCCAAGGGCCCCTTTAAGTCGCCTTTTACGACAGGGCTGCTGGATACCTGACGCAGGCTAACAAATTCGCACTTTTTTCGACGCTTGTCAGATCGCTTTTTATCAAGCTTTTCACGTAAATAGGCACTTATCTTCTTTCCTTTATTTTGTTGTGAAATTCAGTAACTTTATGCCGGCCCTTTTAAGGTGAAAGTCGAAATAATTGTCTGCTTAAAGGGGCAATTTGCGCCCCGAAATGTTAATATTAAGGTAGCGAAATAGGCATTGGATTCTTGCCGGAAAAAATAAGCTTTAAACGCCGCTGGCCGAGAGCGTTGCTTTAGAAATATTTTTAATATTTGTTACACGGTTTAAAGAAATTAGTTCAATTCACTTGAATTGTTTTATTAAGTCAATTTCATGCTTTTTATTTTTTCTTTCTTTAACCTATGTGTATATTTAACTTTATTTTTGGTTTTATTAATGTTACATTCATAAAATCATGACTTTTCGACCTACTTAGCTTCTGGTTGTGAATATTTGGTATAATGGGGGTCGTACCATTAATTTTCGTGTCCAACATACATCATAAAAATAAAAGTGTGCCGGATAAAAGTGTTATGGCGTTTTATGATTTCATGGTGCTGCTGCAGAGAATATCACTAGTATATTCTCATAATATAGTATAAATCATAAAATCTGGAAATATCTGGAATCTGGACGGTCACGAGTTCACACCTCAGGAAACACCTATGACTTTTCCAAGTTATGAGTGAATTCATAATGAATTATCACGAATTTTAACGGTGCAAGAAATCATTATGAGAAAATTTCACACCTAAAATTTTCAGGAATATCTTAGGTGTGTATTCCAAACCGCATTACGCCGGTTTGGTGGTCTAGAGCCTAAATATTCTCAGTTGTTGAGGGGTTCCATGCCCAGCAGTGAGACGTATATGGGCTTATTATGATACAGTAGGAAGGTTCGAGTATCTGGGGGTACTTTGTATACCTTCCTCAACGTAACTAACTTACGTGGCCGACACAGTCCACCATCTAAACCATTTTGCCGGCCCTATTTGCTGCGGTCGTCCTGTTTATAACGTATAAACTGTTTGACAAATTAATTCGTCAGTTTCTACTACCTGCCTCGATGGAGTTGTGAAGATTTTAATATTTCAGATAGGGTGTCATTCACATGCTTACAGCGAGTTGAAAGTAAAAAACAGGTGTTGTCTTGTCACTTTCATTATTTTAGTCAATATCAATTATTACATAAACCAACATTGAAATACTTATTCGATAGCTACGTGTTTCTAATCAAAATAATATATTCTGATTTTCTTTGAGTATCGATGATGTTTTCGGTGAATGGTTTTTGTATTTTTATTTATATTTCACAAAGTTCACAAACAGTGTAAGCTTTTTTGAAGACGAAAGCGTAGAAATTGTTAAGTTGTATTAATTATTTTGAATATCTTTTCTGAGCGCTATAACCCCAAATACAGATAGTTTTATCAATACATATCACTTATTTTAGGTTCAGTATGTAACATCTACACTTTATTCTAGCATCTACTCGCAATCTCTCGCGGTTTGCGTCGCCTCATCCAAGTTTTAAGTCGGCCTAACTAATTTTCATGACGAGGTAAGATTAATTGAATTTGGCGGCGCACCACATAGCCCCTACTGCCCCTACAGAACATCTCCTCACCTGCGGAACCCACTCAAAGCGATTAATAAAAACGGTTTATGTTATAAAATTTTCATTATACGCGGCCCGGGAAACGTAAGTACTATTTTTTGTTATTAAAATCGTGTTCAAGCACTACGAATAGCCGTTTCAACCGAGTTAATGTCGGGAAATTATCGTTTCATTTCTTAGTTAAATATTTATGCAAGGAGGAATGAGGGAACATTTTTTTCGTGTTTTTTCTATAAGGTGTCAGGGTTGATAGCTTTTGTGGCGCAGTTAATTGGTCAAGTTTTTGAAAATAATGATTGTTTAACTTCATGGAGATGTTGGTGTGATCCAGATATATTTCGGGCTTGGGTGTTTGTTACATCTGTTTGTTATAGTTTTCAATACTAACGACAGAAGACGTCTATCTTAGGTGTGGGTCAGAGCAGTGGCGGTACTTCCATAGAAGCCCGAAAGCCCGACTTGCCTTACATAGTTCCGAATAACGAACTTAACGATTGTTTATTTATAAAATAACGCTATAAACGTGAATGTGAGTACTAACCGGTAGGTATTTATTAGTCCTACGTACCAAAAAAAATATGCTGCTACTAAATAAACATTTGGGCTTGCCTTAGTTTGACACCCTTGGCACACCACTGGGTCAGAGCTATGTTTGTCTGTAAGTATGTTTTTTATTTTCGAAAGTTATGTCTGTGTACAGTAGAAAAACCTGAACTTCTTATGTATGGATTAAGGTTTTGAACCCCACAACAGCACAAACAGTTTGCTATATAAAGTTGTCTATTTCGAACAAAAGTAAATAATAATACTTGTGATTATAATTGACAACAAAATTCCATTAAGCGTCTCCTAGTGGAAGGCGAGGTCTGGTGGAACTTGTCAAAGTGTAATTAATATCAGGCTCTGCCCGCGACGGCCGCGTCGCATTGATCAATGGCCCCCGTTCGCGCGGGAAAAATATTAAAATACTCTTTGTGGCGGCCATTGATGTGTGGTATGGTATAAACGATGAAATGTTTTTGGTTTGGGTCCAGATTTAAGGGATCAATATGCTTTCGAAGTTTAAATCGACCTATGCGCAGAATAAAGTTATATGTGCTTTTGCACAACTTCTCTTTCTCAGCGATTTAAACTTAATTGGGCACAAAATTATCAGTAAATTTTTATGTTCTTCAAACAACAACAAAATCTATGATCATTATTACTTAACTAGTGCAATCTATTAACAATTTTAACTCTATTGCAGACATAAAAAGTACTTTGGTGTTATAGTCATAAGTAACCTTATTCTATGCATAGGTCGAAATGACTTTAATCTTTAAAAACATAGCTGTTTGTTATAAGTAGTTTTATTTTAATTACTCTGGTTTTGACGATTTTTGGTGGAGATTTAAATGGGAATCCAGAGTCAGATATACCGTATACGCTACTTTTTATTCACGAATCTTTTTTACATTGTCAGAAAAGCCAAGGTTTTTGTTTCTTTGACAAAATCTTAAAAAACACCAGTGAGCTATTATTATTTGCTTGCAGACAACGCGTCGCTAAATATTAATAAAACAAACCACAATATTAAAAATTTAAGCTTGGAAACCAGTTATTCTATACATTAAAGGTTTAGAGCGTAGAATTCCGTGTACATATTCATGTTATTCTGAAACGTAATTCCGTTGTTAACAATTTAACGTACGCACCGCACAAATGTTTTGAAAATTGGAAATGCGGGGAGAGGCCTGTGTATCGCTTTATTATCTCTTGGTTTATTCTTCTTTGGTATTATTTGATATTGGGTTTGAGTGTTTGTTTTAATAAATATTCGGGTCAATGCAGTTATATATCTAGTTAAGGATATAAAAGTTCGACTAAGAGGCTCTACCATAAATATTTGTTTTGCAATTCCCTGTTTCTTTAGAAATCTTGTGCTCAAAACGAGTAAATGCTGATTTAGCGACCAGTTTGTTATTGTCTGATGATGTATTAAGTACACATCAAAATTTGTAATATTTGAGTTCACAGCCAATAAACGAATCTGTATAAAATTTGGCATATCTATCGATTACAGCTCGGAACGTCTCAAAGGATATTTTTATTCCGAACAATAAAATTTCACGCGCGCCAAACAGCTAGCATAAATATTATATTTTCAACTAATCCCACTCAATTGTATTTACAATTTATCTTCTTCATCAACCCATATACGCCCACTGCTGAGCACGGGTCTCCTCTACCATTGAGAGGGTTTAGGCCATAGTCCAACACGCTGGCCTAGTGCGGGTTGGCGGACTACACACCTAAGAAATTCCTAAGAACTTTTAGGTGTGCAGGTTTTATATCACGATGTTTTCCTTCACCGTTAAAGCAAGTGATAATTCAATTTGAATACACACATAACTTTCGAAAAGTCAGAGGTGTGTGCCTAGGGTTTGAACCCGCGACCGCCGAGATTCTCGACCGCGCGCCTAAACCTCGAGGCCATCACTCCTTTTTTTTTTTACAATTTATACACAACATAAAAACTAAGAAGTACAATGTACTAAAACAACTTTCATAATAAACAACACCATCATGATCAGCACACACCGTCTTCAACTCTTCAGAGTAAAACAATTTGGTCCCTTCCCTCCAGCCCTCTGTAATCAGCGTACACTCCGCTGCCCTCAATAAATATTTAACCAGTGTTTGTTGGGCTCTCGTAATTAGGGTTGCGTGGCCACCGTTGTGATTCGCTTTTGTTGCCCTCTTGTTAATGTGCGGTTGGTGATGACCGGGTAGCTGGATAAGCGTTTTAGCCCATTTCCAAACCTGCGAATGCGTGGATGAATAATTTTAATTGCGGAGTTATTGTTAGGTTTTTAATTTTATCCTAGTGCGGGTTAGCGGACAACATCATCATCATCATCAACCCATATAAGTCCCACTGCTGGGCACGGGTCTCCTCTACCGTTGAGAGGGTTTAGGTCAAAGTCCACCACGCTGGCCTAGTGCGGGTTGGCGGACTTCACACCTAAGAAACTCCTAAGAACTTTTTAAGTGTACAGGTTTCATCACGATGTTGTCCTTCACCGTTAATTTAAGTGATGATTCGTTGTGAATAAAGGTTTTTATTTTGTCAAAATATGTTTTCGTGTTGCATCAAGAAAATGCCAGTTACATTCTATGTTCATCGTAGGATTAACAAGTAACAACATTCCTTAAGCGTGGCTTAAATAAATGATTTTGTTTTGAAAGCCACTTCAAGAGTTGCCCTTAGGAGGGCCGGGCACAGCTGGACTCTAGTGCGGATGGGATATTGTATCCCTCTTAAGATGTTACCAAGGGACTTGTAAAGATGTGCGTTACAACCTTGTAATATAAGGGCTTTGAGTAGCCTCAAGTTTTTCATATACATTATGTATGTATAAAATTTTCTTTGCCAAATATTGCACAAAAGGTAGGTGTCTGGACTTTTTATGGGTTTTAGGTGCTGTTGGTTAAGCCTATTTTTTGTACAACTAAAGTGGTAAACCGGCTTTTTCATGTCGCAGTCATATTATGGATACGCCGATTTTTTACCACACAAACCTTTGATTGAAATAAAATAATTCAAATGTAACAGAGTACATACATAGTTTCAACTAGTAAGGTCATTGACATTCAGTGACAATTCTGACAATGTTCGTCAATTGGTAATACCTTCAGCAATAAAGCGATCTTGTGCTCATATGGGAACTACTGCGATTATTCAAAAGGAGGAATTCATTTAAATTACGCCGTAATGTTCGAACTTAGACTACTTCGTGGTCTGGCGATACAAGTATGTGCTGTGGGATAGTAGAGTGTAATCTATCAAAGTATACACCTATTACTAAGTAAATAACACCTAAAAAAAATCTGTAATAAAAATATATAAAAATACAACAATGAGCAACACCGTAGTTTTTGCAAGTGACTTGTCGCCTTGTCAACTCGTAGACTTGTACTTGTTCGTTGCAAGTCTGCGGGCATGCGAGCTTCCTGTATCCGGAACACAAAACAGCGGTCGGTAATTAGCTGGCAACACTCCAAAGCCATTTTAAGTTTGTTGCCAGATCGAAAAAACAGAAGTCACCCGAGACGCGAATTTATTGGTGTAGTGGATAGATTTTTTACAGACGAAGGAAAAGACTAGACGACTTAAAAGCAGCTTAGAAAATTTGGTTCGTTTTACACTTCCATGGAAAAGTTGTATAAGCATAATAAAATAAGCATTGCTTAAATTTTATTACCTACACTTTTCCAATGAAAACTGATTTCCTAATTAAAATAAATTAAATAAAGTCAATTATTTTTTTAAGTATAAGCAAAGACTATATTTAAAGTTAAGAGCATACACTATTAAAAATTAGTAATGAGTATAAATGTTGACGTAAGGTTACGATAAATAAAAGATGGATGAAGTGTTTACTGTTGGAAGGATCAGGGAAAAAAATAGAAGATTTTACCATGGTATGCAACACACTATGATCATATCCAAATCTCAAGTTATTCCCAAGTAAAATGCATACAAATCGAACAGTTTGAGACCAGATAAGAGCTAGGCTTGCGGAGGTGGGTTGGCGCGGTTCCAGCGCTCCAGCGTTGACAACTGTCTCACTTAGCGCGATAGTTACAACCCAAATAGTAGGATACGGCTATTTTCTACTCATAGTAGTGTTGCTTGGGGAAATGTCGGGATTATCAGCTTATCTTTCCCTTTCAACTAGGCATGTTCATTATATCTCTTATGTTCTAAAAGGGGTACGCAAAGGTGTTTATCTTAATTAATGTTAAGGTTTGCCGTTTAAAAAGCATAAATTCAGAATACAGAAGGGAAAGGTTTTAAGATGACCAGTCTTCTCTCGTCATTGGACATCAGACTTGGTATAATAATTCCGTTAAAATTGAGAGAATCGAGATTTTAAGACAACACATAGGCCAAGTATAGCACAGTTTTAAGGTACGGCAAAGATACTGAATTATTTACTAAATTTAATTTCAATTACGTTACATTTGTCTTTTCGCAAGCTAGCACCCTTTATCATTCGGATATAAAGATATATTCGATTAGGGAAAAGATAATCGACTTTCTACAAGTTCCTATTAGCATAATCTTGAAGGTTTTTTCTTTCTACGTACAAATTAAAGTTTTAAGCTAATCCCAAAGGCATTATTGGTGTTTTAGTATTCTGTTCACGTGGCCTGGCGCACCTCCAGCCCGTGGCGTTAATTACTTGCCCGCAAAATGTATATTAAACACTGCGGTTGACTTTCGATCGTCTTGCACAGAATAGGAATTTGTCTTTTTTATGATTGGAAATAGTATGGCTAAGGTACTATTGTAATGTTACGTTGTACTACTAGAAATATGTATATTTAAATTATTTTTTTAACCATCACGATGCCATTTGAAATCATAATTTTGACTTTGTTAGTTTTGTTGTTTTTATTCTTTTTTGGTGTTTTTTATTTTTGTGCGCTCTTATTACCTATGTCCTATATGATTGGGTAACGTAGGTACTAAATTTATCTAGAGATAGCCCCCGTAATGATTTAAATATCATTGAAACACGCTTACGAAACTCATTTTCAAAACCTTGCATTTTTAATCCTTCTAAATTACGCTAACCTATTGAAGTTTATTCATAAAACGTATTGTGATTAAAACGGTAAACTATAGGGTACTAACTGTGCGGTGTCGCGGCGTGTTTGGCGAGGCGCCAGACGTAGTGCGGGTTCGGTGCCCGCCGCAGCCTGTTTACGTAGCCCATCATACCCATTCAGATAAGTCTGCAGATATTGAGATTCAAATCTATAATTCGCTGCCTGCGCTCGTTTTAAGTGGTCTATTTTTAGCCGAGATGTAGGCTTCTGATGTAGTTAAGTCGCGTTTTGGTGTCTCAGTATGATATATAAAATGGGGTGTGTTATAGCTTTAAAGTTGACGAAGTTTCATCAAAAATTACTTGAACTCGCTATTAATATATTTAAGATAGATTTTTTTTAAAGAAGAATGAAAGAAAAAAGCTCTTATCGCTAGCATAATTTACAATAACAAATGACGTTACGAAAAAAGTAGTAAGATAATACGGAGTATTAAACATATTAAATTGAGCTAGCAAAGTTACCTTCCATTCTTCTACATCCATTGAAGTGCTACAACAAAGTCAAAGTTAAATCATCGTTATTCAAATGGACTTTTACAAGTGTTTTTTAAAGCTATTTTTTAAAACTGTTCACGTCCACTATTTAAGAATCTAATTCTCCAACGCCTAAGTACCACGACATGGAACCTAGCTATTTTGGAAGCAAAACCCTTTAACGCGACAATAGCGTCGCATTTTATATGGATGGAAATTAATTTTCCGCTCGGCGGTTTCACAAACATTCCGTGCGAACCTTAAGCCAGAGGGTTGTGGCAGTACGCCCCCGCTCGACAGCTATACAGAATTTCAGGCCACGACTAGCCTATATCGGTTTTAGATAGTATGTGTGTGGAGTGTTTAGAATTTACGTCCCTAGCATATTTCGAAGCTGTTTGGAGGGCTTGATGATTCAATTCAAGACCATTTGCGAATTATGAAGTTCTTGAATAATTTGGTGTGTCAACAGATCGTAATCGAAAACTAAGACCAGCATATCTATTAAGTTATGTTTAAACACAGTGATGCTAAAAAAAGCCCTAAATAGTAAAAAATTTAACGTTTCTTATTCATCATATAACTATTACATGTCTTAGTTATAGATCGCGGTCTGTTAGCAAATTTATTTATTATTAAAACTTTATTGTACTCATATAAATTAAATTAAACTTAACATTTAACACAAAGAAAGTACAAAGGGTACAAAGGTATTTTACATAAATAAAATTCTAAATACTGAAGATTGAAGACCCTTCGGCGTGGTAGAATGCGGTCTTAGCTTTATTAGCATCTACTAAGAGTTTCTTAACGGAGAAAGTAAATAACTCACCGACCTATAACCCAGTAATATAGTTCCAGTTAAGCAGTGATGGCCTCGAGGTTTGGGCGCGCGGTCGAGAATCTCGGCGGTCGCGGGTTCGAACCCCAGGCACACACCTCTGACTTTTCGAAGTTATGTGTGTATTCACATTGAATTATCACTTGCTTTAACGGTGAAGGAAAACATCGTGATAAAACCTGCACACCTAAGAGTTCTTAGGAATTTCTTAGGTGTGTAGTCCGCCAACCCGCACTAGGCCAGCGTGGTGGACTATGGCCTAAACCCTCTCAATGGTAGAGGAGACCCGTGCTCAACAGTGGGCGTATATGGGTTGATGAAGTAAGTAAGTGAAGTATGCTAGTGACGATGAATAATATTAGCGTGGTTTAACGAAAAATAAATCTTGGCGATCGTATGTCTACGTCAATTTTGTTTACTGATTATACAAACTGCAAAAAGAAAACCACATTCCTAGGATGACCAAAAACTACATTTACGAACTAAACTTTATAATGTTTTCTTTTAAAGTAATTATTATTACCTATCCCACCATTACAAATGAAATCAATTTGGAAACTCCAAGATCAGTTTAACAAACTAGCCTCACGTAGCAGATTGGTACCCCTACCGTAATAAAACAGTGCCGGCGGATTTCAGTTGATTTAATCCCCAAGTTATATTATAAACAAACGTTGAATGATGGTTGATGAAGAAGATAGTTCTTCCAATCACACGCATTACCATCATTAC